>CM044313.1:89855000-94855000 GCA_024291935.2 Okapia johnstoni | reverse complement strand
GCCCATGTCTGTTGCATTAGGGGCAGGTTCTTTACTGCAGAGCCATCAGGGAAGCCCCTATATAACATATATCCACTCTTTTTAGATTTCCTTCCATTTAGGTCATCACAGAGCATTGAGTAAAGTTTGCTGTGCTACACACTAGGTTCTCATTAGTTAACCTATTTTATACATAGTAGTGTATACATCAATCCCATTCTCCCAATTCATTCCTTCTCCCTTCTCCCCTTGGTAACCGTAAGTTTAAGAGCTGAACAAGAACTTAATTAAGAGTTCAACTTCTACTACTGACACCTGTGAGCTGAGTGGCCTTGGCAAGTCACTAGGTGGAGACCTACATTGCGATAACTGATCAAAGCCAAAGAGTCACCATGTGCAGCTCCGGCATTGCTATCTCCACGGACCAGTTCCCTTCACTATGTTCCCTTTCCTCAGGCTACACCCTAGGCAGCGGATTCCCAAATGTTAGTGAATGGACCAGGGGCACGAGGGAAAGGAGAGAATGGATCAAAATCCATCACCACCCTTGAAAATAATGCCTGTGATTTATGTCTGGGCATCTGCAAGTTGGATCTGAAAAGAACCAGCTGTAGGTGTGTTAACTGGCAGGGCCTCTCTGGAGGACAATTTGCTAGTATGTCAGAATTTCAAATGCATGTCCCCTTAGACCTAGCAACTATACTTCTAGGAATCTATCCTAAAGAATGGGGGTAGAAGGTATATGTACAAGGATATTTATGGCCATATTGTGTGTCCTAGTATGGGACTGAAAACAACCTAGTTGAGGAACTTACTAAATAAATTATGGTATATTTGTTCAATGGAATAGTATGTAGCTATAAAAAATAAAGGCAGCTTTAACTAAATTCAAGTGGAACAATCTCCAAGATATTTTTCAAGCTATAAAAAAAGCAAGATGTTATCATTGGCATATCGTCTTAAAATATCCACACTCATTTGCTCATCGGTGAATAGAATATCTCTACAAGGAAATCAACAATTGGTAATAGTTGCTCTGTCTGGGGAAGGGCCTGGGGTGGCTTGAGGCCAGGAGTGAGGGGGATACTCATTTGTGTTGTGTATCATTTTACATCTTGAATTTGTGACATAAGATGAGCCAGGTGGGGACTTCCCCGGTGGTCCAGTGGTTAAGAATCTGCCTTCCAATGCAGGGGACATAGGTTCTAGCCTTGGTCAATGAACTAAGATCCCACGTGCTATGGGGCTATTTGTGCCACAACTAGAGAGGAACCTGAGTGCCACAGCTAAGATCTGGCACAGCCAAATAAATACTTAAAAAAAAAAGAGTGAGAAGGTGGGCCTCATTCAATCAGTTGAAGGCCTCAAGTTTAGGACAAAAAAATTGATATTCCTCCTAAAAAGGAAGAGGGAGTTCTGTCTCAGGACTGCTTTCAGACTTGAGACTGCACCACCAACTCCTCTGGGTCTGAAGCCTGCTCACCTGCCCTGAAGATGCCAGACTCGTCAGCCTGTCATAGTTGAATGCCTTATTTTAATTCCTTAAAATAATGAAGGGTGGGGGAGAGGGGTGTGGGTTCTGTTTCTTTGGGTAATACACTGTCCCGGGTACTATCACACATCACACCTGGTGTAGCCAACACTAATCTCTTATTTCCAGGTCTAGCCAGCCAGGCTGGGAGGTCCCTGTAAACAGGTAACACTTTTAACGTTTTTCTTTGGCCCCACCATGTGGGATGTGGTATCAACACCCAAGATCTTATTAATAGTTCCTCCACCTGGGATGGAACTGCGCCCAGTGCAGTGGAAACTCAGGAGCTTAACCACTGGGGTGCCAGGAACGTCCCAAGGAAGCAACACTTTTAGTGACAAGAGGTCAGATACCAAATACTTGGGTTTGGCTCATCTACAGATCAGCATCTAAATCAGCTCATTGATGAGGGGAACACAACGAAAAAGAATAGAGAAAAAACAACCTTCCCTACTTATTGTCAATTTCCAGGACACTTCGTTTTACATGTTTCTTCTTACATAGCCATCTGAAGACCTGTCCAAGGCAAGTCACTGTTCAGAATCTACTGAGCTGACCATGGTAGTCAGGTCTCCCCAATGTCAGACTAAGCCTACACTGACTCAAAAAATCTCCTTGGAATTCTCCTTGGAAATAAGATATATAAATAGAAAAACTAATAAAGAAAAATGTTAATATTGTCACCCTTCCTTAAACCTCAAATCTGTAGAATTTTATCAACCACTTGAAAGGAAAAAATTAGGATCCTTGACTCCAAGAGCAAAACATCGTTCCTGAAAAGCAGATTGAATCCTAGATCAGAAACCCCTGAAGATATTTTCACCACAAGTTTTCATCATTTGCCATAGTTTCAAAAGATTACAGATGAATTCATCCTTGACAAGTCACTCTGAATCAATCTGAATCCTCAGGTGAATAAAGAACAGTTGGTTTAGTTTTTTGATCAATAAGACCATTTTCATTGTACACCAACACCAATGACTATGTCCCATAGGAAAGCTGACTCATAAGTGTGTCAAATGGAGATTTTACTTCCTGTTTTTACTGCTCTGCCATCAGCTGTCACCTCAGAACCTACAGGCTATCCCCTGGGAGAAAGAGGCAGAGAGCATGAGGCCCTCAGAGGTTATCCTGGAAAGCAGGACACACTCAGCTTTGACCTGGTCTATTGAAATCAATAGAACAGGGTGTAGAGAAATGAAGCAGATGGCAGAGGGTAGGTACATCAGTATTTTTCTTTGTTAAAGAATTTGCATTAAATCCTATTAAAGGACAAGGGGATTAAATTGACCATGAGAGATACAAAAAGTGTATGCAACAAATCATATCCCAAATGAATTTGCATCAGCACTATAGGATTTATTGTATAGGTTTATTTTTCTTTTAATGAAGTTATCTTATTTCTTTCCATTCTAGGTTATTTGAAACAGTAGAGTTTGAAGCAGAAACAAGAGAATACATGACCTGTAGTTCCACCATCAAGCGACACCACTATTGACATGCTAGTATATTTGATCACAATATTTTCTTCATGTGTTTTTTTAATAAAATTGTGAAGTCTGGTTTTTCCACTTAACACTATGATAAAATAATTCTGTATGTTATCATAACTTCCTCTTCCTTGTGAGTTCATATTATCCTTGTGTTGTGAGATAAAACCTTTTCTAGGTCCCCAGAGCTAGTAAGCAATAGACCTAGGATCCTAATCATGTTCTAACCACCTATAAAGCCACCTTCTACTATTTCAAACAACCTTAAAGATAGCAATTCCTTTTGACCCCATAAATCACCCTTTGAGAATCTATATGGAATGTGAAATGTACAAGATGAACTTGGGACATCCCAAAGTGCAAAAAAGCAAGAAACTATTAAAGACTAAACAGATAATGTCAAAAGGAAGCCAACTTGAAAGAGAGCCCATTAGGCAAAATGGAACATCATGGCTACTAAAAGAATAATAATCATACTCAATTAAAATATTACTTACATATGTAATTCATGATAGTTTTCTTAAACTTACTAGTTGCCACTGGATGTCATAAGGGCACTAACTCATTGCTCTGGAAATTGATAAATATATGGAAAGAATAAAGAATTGGCCTGCGTTTCCTAGACAAACTCTGTTTCAAGGAAGCCAAGAAACTGATGAGGATGAATTATTCTTTATAGAAGAATTATGGCTAACTAATGCAGAGAATCATGGCTAATTTGCTGACTAATTATGGCTAACTAACTGGCAAGAGAATTGATTCAATCCTTAATGAAACTCTGTATCTAAGCAATGGTCATCAGTGAATCCTAAAATTATAGGTGAAATGTTCTTAAGAAACTCGCAGGACATTCTGATGCCACCTGGACGAATTGGTGATATTTCTGAAAGTGGGACAACCAGATTTCCTAAGCTCTTGATATGATTCCACGGGAAGGATACAACCTAACAATTAATATGACCCCAAAACACATCTGAACTTAAATCAAGTCTCAGGTCTAACTACTAGTTTACAGCAAACACAAAGAACAGAGGAGCAAGTTAGAAACATCACATAAAAATAATTATACATTTCTAGAAATGGGTACAATTCTATAAAGGATGAGTAATCTCATTTCTCCAACAAATTCAATGGTATGAGAGGGGAAGGGGGACCATGTAGATTAAAATAGTTAAGAGATATGGCAACCATGCAGTTTACGAACGTCATTGATTCTTATTACTTAAGTAGACCAACTGTAAAGAAAAATTTGAGATGACTGGAGACATTTGAATATAGATTGGGTATTAGAATATGTAATATCTTATTGTTATTTGGGGTATAATAATATTCAGGTGGTTATATTTTAGAGCTTCCCTGGTGGCTCAGACTGTAAAGAATCTGCCTGCAATGCAGGAGACAAGGGTTTGATCCCTGGGTTGGGAAGATTCCCAGGAGAAGGGAATGGCTACCCACTCTAGTATTCTTGCCTGGAGAATTCCTTGGACAGAGGAGCCTGGTGGGCTACAGTCCATGGGTTCCCAAAGAGTCGGACACAACTGAGTGACTAACACTCAACTCAACACTCATATTTTTATATGAGTGTTATATTTTTGAAGTCATATTAACTACATGCAGATAAAATACTTTATGTGGAAAAGGATGCAGTGTCTGATATTTCTTCAAATATTCCAGGAAAAAATTGTGTGTGTGTGTGTGTGTGTGTGTGTGTGTGTGTGGTGGGAGCAGGAAGGAGGTAGTAAAGATGGGTAAATAAATAAAATTTACAAAGTGTTGATCATTGTTGAAACTGAGCAATGGGTGCCCAGGGGTCTATTACACTATTCTTTCTACCTTTGTTCATGTTTGGGAAATTCCCTAATAAAAACCTTTAACACTAATGAATGATGTTTAAGAGGACATCAAGACCTATAGAAATGAAATTCCAAACTTGCCAAGGACTAGAAAGTCATGAAATAAACAATCTGAGGAAAACAAAACTCTCATAAAATCTCTCCATAATCTATATGTTGATTTCTTACATATATTTGAAATTTAGAAACACTGCAAATATTATCTGATTAATTTAATGATTGAAAATTTGAAAAAAAATTGATCACCTACGATATGTTTGTTTGGGACTTAATACTACTACAAATTTAATAGAAAAACCAGCAAAACTAACAGTTTAGGACTTGCCTGATTGTCCAGGGGTTAAGAATCCACCTGGCAATGCAAGGGACATGAATTCAATCCCTGGTCCAGGAAAATCCCTGTCATGGGGCAACTAAGCCCATGCACACAACTACTGAGCCCATGCTCTAGAACCTAGGAACCACAGCTACTGAATCTCAGGCACCCGAGACCTGCTCTGCAACAGGGGAGCCACCGCAATGAGAAACCTGTACACCGCAACTGGAGAGTAGACCCTGCTTGCTGCAATGAGAGAAAGCCCAGCACAGCCAAACACAAATAAATAAATAAATTTATATTTTAAAAAACTAACAGTTCAAGAAAGAAAGAAATTCAGTGAATTAAAAGATCTACAATATGCTCAGTGAACATGTCTTTCTCTTTGCAAAGAAATAATTTGGAGGTGGAAAGAGAAGATTAATTTGCAGATCAGTTGTCTGTGATCCTCTTTAAAGAGGTTAAGGTGATGTTTGGATTTTTTTCCCCCAAATCTGGTGCTGGAAATCCCAAAGTGAAGCAAAATTAATTGTGAGTGGAGGGAAGAAAAGTACAATTCTAATAGCCCTTCTCTTCCATGAAGACAGGGAAGCAAGCTAATAGCATCCAGGGGTTAAAAATAGTTCCATTTACCATCTGCCCACACAGTCTTTACAATGACAGACTGAGATCTAATTTTTTAAAAAACTTCATACATTAAAAAATATTTCAGAAACATCTATCCAAACAACGGATTAGAACTTGATTAAAAAATAAATAATTGAAACACCAAAAGCTCACTGAGAGATGAGATGCCATGTAGAGATGCCTTCCCACTGAAACAGAGCCCTTTGTGCTCAGCACAAGGTTTTCTGCTGAATGAAACTATTGACTATTTTAATTTTCAATTTGTAAGGGAAAATTATTCACTCTTACTCACAGGTTTATTTTAACTCCAGAGTTATAACAACTGGGAAAATGCATTTGTAAGATGCCTAAACCAGAGTGCAGTCTTAGGTTCCTGGGGACCAGCTTCTGAGATGGAAGGTCACACACAGGGGCTTTTGGGGGAAGTGCTCTCACATACCCGTTGTGAGAGCTGAGGGAGGCAGGACGCAGTGTAGGGAGAACCTGAGCCGGGGAACAGTTGCAGAAGGAGCCTCAGTGATACCAGAGGGAGACAGCAAGTGGACATGGCCCTTCGGAGACCCTCACAGAGGCAAGGGGCCCAGGCCTTTGTGTCCTTACAGAAGCCCATCTCCAGATGCCAGTGGAAATTGGCTGTAACCTTGACCAAGGCATCGCCCTTTGGCCGAGCACCATTCCTGAGCGGAACTCACTGGTGAGTTCCTTTGAGAAGGTGAGTACCTTTGCAGAAGTCAGTCAACCCTTCCGACTACCTAAGCAATGAATGCTTCATTCCTGAAGGGGAGATCCCCTAGATTCATTAGTTCACTCCTCAAGCCCTCCAAAGCCAATTCCTATATACACTGATTTTGTCTCATGTGGGAATGCATGCATGCTAAGTTGCTTCATTGGTGCCCAACTCTTTGTGACCCCATGGACTGTAGCCCACTAGGCTCCTCTATCCATGGGATTCTCCAGGCAAGAATACTGGAGTGGGTTGCCATGCCCTCTTCTAGGGGCTCTTACCTCCATGTGATTCTGGATGATCTCTTTTTCTGGGGAAACGTAAGAAGAAGGAAGGTTGTTGGGATGAACTCCAGCCCCTAGCACTACAGCTGGTACCACTGTCTCCCTCCCTTTCCTAGAAACTCAATCGCATGGGATCCCTCGCAATCTGCCAGTGGTGATGCCAGAATTGATACCTATTCCAAGAAACACCTTTGCCTTTCCGGCCTAAATGGACTCAATCAGCACCACCATCCATGAGTTTGTAGACTATGTGATAAACTGGCATGCGACCACACAATGTGACCCTGGACATTTCTTTCAAAGGAAAGAAAGCTATGCTTTCTAGAGCACCACTGCTAGTCGGGGTGGCTCACCTGCAGGGGGTGAACTAGTTCTCAGCTCTGAGGGCTCTGAGCCCTCAAGGGGTGACCTTGAGGACATGGCCGTGGTGGTAAATGACCAACGTCAAGCCATAGCTACTCTACTTGTTCTTTCAGCTTCAAAATGTGGCCAGGGAGTCCCAAGGAACAGCCTAGTGAATCACGTGGGTGGACATGGCTGTAGCTTCAAGCTGAATGGAATTCTCACTGTGTCCCCTGATAGAAGCAACCTCTCCCTGAACACCAGGGCCCAAGAGCCTAAATGTGCAATAACAAGGAACACAAATTCCCCAAGCAGGTCATTGAGAGTAATGGTAAATGGGCCCAGCCTCCTTCCAATCCTTGTTTTATGGACCAATCAATTCCACCTATTGGGCACACAGCACTATAAAACAGACATTGATTTAATGCCACGCAGGGCTCCCAGGGTATCATCTCCAGGCTGTCACCTTAGCTGTGTCTTCCAAAGGCTCTATTAGGCAGGTGGCTTCCAGGTGATATGTTTCTGTGTAGGTAGGCTCCAGTTGCTACTAAATGGGATTCTTGGTCCAGGGTCACATTGTGTATAATCCCATGCCAGTTTATCAAATAACCTACAAACTCATGAATGGCAGTTCTGACTGAATCCACCCAGGCAGGAAAGGCAAAGGTGTTTCTTGGAATAGGTATCAATTCTGGTCATTGCCACGGGCAGATTGAAAGGGATCCCAGGCCACCCAAGTTGCTAACAAGTAACTGGTTGGTCAGGAGAGGACACAGCTTTGGGGCCTCAGAGTTGGAGTCTGTGCTGCCAGGTTGGATATATAGCAATGGTAATGCACTAAGTCTGTTCTCAATGATCAGGATCCTGGTTTTGTTTGTTTATTATATTTATTATTTTTCTGGCTGCACTGGGTCTTTGTTGCTTTTTTATTTTTTTTTGCTTTTGCACTGGCTTTCTCTGGTTGTGGGGAGAAAGCTTCTCATCAGTGCCTTCTCTTCTCTGTACTGTTCTCAGAGTACAGGATCTAGGTGCAAGGGTTTCAGCAGTTGCATCACTCGGGCTCAGAAGTTGTGGCACAGCATGTGGAATCTTCCTGGACCAGGGATCAAACCCATGTCCCTTGCACTAGCAGGTTATCTACTGCACCACCAGGGCAGTCCAGGATCCTGGTTTCACATGGGGCAGAGTGGCAAATTAAAAGGGGGCCTGATGGTGCCCACTACCCTGACAGTGTTGTGTCTGTTAAGGTGGCAGATATTGCTGCCACTCTCCCCATCTGTGATACAGTTTTTTTAATCTACTCTCTCAACCACAGTGGGAACATCTCAGGGTCCTCCTCCATGTGGCCCTCTCTCCTACAGTAGCTCACTCTGAAAACCAAAGAGACAATGAAGAGAGTCTGGCAACTACAAAGGACATCCATTTACTGACACATTCAGAGACTGAACCAATGATCACCAAGTGGATCCATGGAGCCAAAGAACCCACCGTGGACAAGACTGGGCCTGGATATCTTACTACCTACCCCCTCCCAACTAGGCCCAACTTGAGTAAAAAGCCATGATGAAACACAAAAGTCTCTGCAAATCAATGGAAACTGCCATGCCCAAGAGTCTCTGAAATCTTTGGGAAATCAGTCTATAGTTACCCAAGGAAAAGGTTACCCACAAACCTTTGGATAAAGACTAGGAAAATTATTACCATATGCCCTTGCCTTGGTATAGCAGGATCCTTTCTCAAACCAGCCTATCTTTCAGGCTCCAGCTTTGAAGTTGAAGGACCGGTTCAGGTCCAGAAGTTGGCCATTACTTTTCATTGGGGGGATTGTTAGCATCATCTTAATTAGCCACCCCTCTTCCCACCTTTAACAACACCAGATTATATTGGTCATCTTCACGGCTCTCTGTGAGTGAGGGTCCCCTTACCACTTGTACCATTCATTAAAATTGCAATGATATTGCTTCCAATATTTAAGTTTTGCTACCTGACCTCAAAGCCCTCAAAGCTATGGTTTTTCCAGTAGTCATGTATGGATGTGAGAGTTGGACCATAAAGAAAACTGAGAGCCAAAGAACTGACGTTTTTGAACTGTGGTGTTGGAGAAGACTCTTGAGAGTCCCTTGGACTGCAAGATCAAACCAGTCAATCCTAAAGGAAATCAACCCTGAATATTCATTGGAAGGACTGATCCTGAAGCTGAAGCTCCAATACATTGGCCACTTGATGTGAAGAGCTGACTCATTGGGAAAGACCCTGATGCTGGAAAAGATTGAGGGCAGGAGAAGAAGGGGATGACAGAGGATAAGATGATTGGATGGCATCACCAACTCATTGGACATGTGTTTGAGCAAACTCTGAGAGACTGTGAAGGACAGGGAAACCTGGCGTGCTGCAGTCCATGGGGTTGCAAAGAGTCAAACACAGCTAAGCAACTGAACAATAATGACCTGACCTCTGACAAACTGAGATCTCATTTTCATTGTTTTCATTGAGCCCAATTCTATATCAGCATCTTTTATAGTGTCAGCCCTGCCTGCAGAGATCAGCCCACTGAGACTCTCAGGGAAGAGGATGTCACTGTCACCAGTTCATTGCTTACAGCCTTGATAACCAGAGAATCCTCTGGGTGCCCCTATAAAACACAGTGAATTGGTAGATTTTCCAATCATACAGAACCTCTCCACTCTGGCGTGCCTGCTTCTTGGAGAATTTTGATCCCTTTCTCCGGTGTCAGCCAAGGCACTGCTCACATATATCCTCCACTTAGCATGCTCATTGCTTTCCTAAGCTTCCAAGAGCCAACCAAGAGTGTTAATAAACCCTATATGTCAGGCGAGTTCTTTCATGTGGAGAAACGCTCCTTTATCCATCCTCCTAATCCAGGCCCTTCAGAACTCAATCCCATGTGTACTCTTCCACTTCTGCTAGTATTTATTAGCTAAGACCTTCATTTTCTTCAGTGTATTTTCCCTTTACTCCCTTATCAGAACCAGCACTTCTCCTGCTGGGTTTTATTATGACTTGACTTGAGCTCTGCTGCTGCTGCTAAGTCGCTTCAGTCGTGTACGACTCTGTGCGACCCCATGGACAGCAGCCCACCAGGCTCCTCGGTTCAGGGATTCTCTAGGCAAGAATACTGGAGTGGGTTGCCATTTCCTTCTCCAATGCATGCATGCATGCTAAGTTGCTTCAGTAGTGTCCGACCCTGTGCCACCCCATGGACAGCAGCCCACCAGGCTCCTCGGTCCACAGGATTCTCTAGGCAAGAATACTGGAGTGGGTTGCCATTTCCTTCTCCTCAGGGGTCAGCAAACTTTCTTGGTAAAGAGCCAGTCTTGTTTTAGGCTCTGTTGCAATGATTCAAGTTTCTCATTCTGGCATGAGAGGAGCCACAGACAAGATGTAATGGAATGAGCAGAGCTGTGATGTTTCAACAACACTTTATGTACAAAAAAGCAGACTACAGGCTAGACTTGACCCATAGGACGTAGCTGCTGATCCCCGTTCTGGTTACTGGTCTAGCATCCAGGGATGGAGGTAGGGGTGGATCGTGGCTTGGGAGCTGATGTCATGCTGATGGTGGACAGGCTGCTGCCTCATCTTCAAGTAAGGGGGCAGAGCTAACTTTTCATGGGGAGGATCAGGCCCAGGGGGTTCAAGGGCATTTGGAAATTCCAGAGTTTTAATAGTGCATGAACACAGCTGTCTGCATCTCAAGTCTCAGCATCTCATTTATTCCCAATTAGGGCCTTGACCTTGGCATAGCAGACTTGCTGGGGTTGAAAAATTTAAACTTCTCTGGAGCTCTGTTGGCCTTCTAATTAAGTCCAAGGTTGAATGCTGGCATTTTTTTTCTGCCTCTGGCTGCAGGAGATGGCAGTCTCTCTATAAACCTCCAAAGCCTTTTGGCTCTCACACTTAGCCTTAGATTGGTGATTAATCACTCCAGCCTTTCACTGCTTCCTCTAAGTCGTTCTACAACACTCAGCAACAGCCATGTAATTCCCCTGTACCTATGATTACCACTTCCCTTGAACCTCTCAGATGTCCAGATCCTGCACCCTTCTATGCATTCCTTCCTGGCTGTGAAAGTGAAAGTTTTAACAATTGCAGGGCTACAGAGTGCTGGGGGCTAGCTGTTCTCCACCCACCCTGAGAGATGGTGTTCTCCTTGACTGAGGTCAGCTTGCCAACAAAGGTGCAAACTTGCATACTAAGTCACTTCAGTTGTGTCCAACTCTTTGAAATCCTATGACTTAGCCCGCCAATTTCCTCTGTCTGTGGGATTCTCCAGGCAAGAATGCTGGAGGGGGTTGCCATGCTCTCCTCCACAAATCTTCCTGATTCAGGGATCATACCCGCATTTCTTACATTTCCTGCACTGGCAGGCAGGTTCTTCACCACTAGCGCCACCTGGGAAGCCCCTTGGTTTTTCCACTAGTCATGTTGAGAGCTGGACCATAAAGAAGGGTGAGCACCAAAGAATTGACACTTTCAAAATGTGGTGCTGGAGAAGACTCTTGAGAGTCACTTGAACTTCAAGGAGATCAAACCAGTCAATCCTAAAGGAATATTCATTGGAAAGACTGTTGCTGAAACTGAAGCTCCAATACTTTGATCACCTGATGCCAAGAGCCAAGTCATTGGAAACGGCCCTGATGCTGGGAAAGATTGAAGGCAAAGGAGAAGGGAGTGGCAGAGGCTGAGATGGTTGATAGGATCACTGACTTCATAGACATGAATTCAAGCAAACTCCAGAATATAGTGAAGGACAGAGACGCCTGGGGTGCTACAGCCTATAGGATCGCAGAGTTGGACACGACTTAGTGACTGAACAACAATAAGCTGGTGACCCAGCTCCAGATCTCACATAAGAGCTTCCTGGGACCTTTCCTGCCACCATTGGCTTTAGTTATGCTTTCTTGAACAAACTCTGTAAACGGAGATTTACATTCAGGATGTTTTTTTTACTGGGGAGTGCCTTGGGGATCTTTACCTATAAGCAAGTATGAGAAAAAGGAATCCATAGTGGGAGAAGTTGAACTATGATGCAGTTACAACAAAGGCCTCAGACAGTCCCATGGAGAGCTCTGGAGCTGGGGAAGCTGTCAGAGTTGACCTAATCTAGGCAAGGGGACCAGCCACTGGATGCAGAGGAGGTGTGGCCTTGGGCAGGGCAGCCTCCTTCTGCTAAGGGCTATTCCCAGAGACAGGCTCCACAGTGAGATATCAGAGGCCAGCTCTCTTGGCATCTGGGGGCGTGAGTGCCTCAGTCCTGGAGGGGAGATTAGCCATCACACCACAGTATCCACTACAATACATAATTGAATTGTTGAATATGTGTATCCATGGTAATGAAACCAGATAGGCATCCAGGAGCCCAGGTTTACTGTCACACACTAGTTACTATGGATCTTGGGAGAAGCCCTGGGTTCAACTAAATGCTATGATTGTAATTGCTGTCCCTAAAAGAATTCTAGGTAATGAAGGATCAGTGGTTTACTGTCCACAGAAATATGAAAGTCTAATTTGAAGGGTAAAATTACAGGAAAGAAAGAGGGAGGGAGGGAGGGAGGGAGGGAGGAAAATAAAAGGAGAAATATCAAGTCATCCCACCTCACTGCAGAGGTGATATCTCTGAAATAAACATCGGTAGTTTAACAAGTTAGTATTTCTGCTCCCTTCCTTTTAACAAACATTTGCTGCATTTTGACATGGTCCAGGAGGGGACATTTTAATACCATGATGCTAAATTCGTGACAGGGAAACCTGGCATGCTGCAGTTCATGAGGTTACAAAGAGTTGGACACGACTTAGCAACTAAATAACAGCAACAAACGGATGTCAGTGCCTCAGTTTCCCCGCTTGGATAATTGGGGATATTACCGACCTCCCATACTTGCTGTGAGAACATGATGGTCTAACACATCTAAAAGTACACACAGCACTATTTGGCACATTAGAAGCTCTGTTTCATTGCTATGAATGTTTACATATTATATATTCTTATGTTTATATTGTGAAAAACTCCCCATGCTTCAAGATGAATAAAAAGAAGACAGTACCCAATTATCCACATAGACTTCCTTCATTGAATCAGAAATAGGAAAGACATCTTGGAAGGGGACTCATGCTTCAAGCATAAATGTTAGAGCAGTTCCCATTTGCTGTCAGTTTCATATTCCCATCACCAGTACTAAAAGAAAGCAAAACTCTTCACAAAAACTAAAATCCCTTGCTTCTATAGAGTCTTTTTCTCCACATTTGCAGATGCTGGGTTAAGAAAATGGATGCTCTTGGTCAGGGAAACATATCTGAGACACATTACTCCAGGTGAAGATGGTATTTGCTGATGGAATATCAAATATGGTCATTAATAACGAAATATCATGGAGTAGCATAATAATGAGCCCCTTGGATTTAGAGGTCTTATTCAATAAAATCAAATTTGTAGATTTCCTTAATAAACAGGCTTGATGTTTTAGTGTAGTTTAGTGCTTTTAATATATTTGTAGATCTATATATTTGCATTTCCTCCAAAGAAATGCCCATGTTTTCTCAGGAAATACTTTATAATAAAAGGTTGTTTGAAAGAGTTGAAAAGAAGTTTGACTTTGCTGAGTCGTGTAGTGAGTAGCGAGCCCAGCATGGAGATACTGGTTTTCCCATGCTGTCAATTACTGACGTATACCACAGAGGAGTCATGTGCCACCACCAGGAGCACCCAGGTTCTTGTATGTAACCCAGATGGGAGGGAAGAGGTGGTGGGAACTGATCTGATTCTGTTTAGAGTGTCACCAAAGCCTGAAATTCCGTGACTCAAGCAGCACAGCTGATCTGATTCTGTTTAGAGTGTCACCAAAGCCTGAAATTCCGTGACTCAAGCAGCACAGCTGATAAAAAGCACAGTGATGAAGAGCAGCAAGACCCTGGCAGCTATGCCTGAGATTCCTGAGCTGTACAATGGGAATAATTGCATCTACTTGAAAAGAACACTGTAAAAATCAAGTAATATAAATAATGTATGTAAAGGCCTTGCCCTTGAAGCCATATTGACAGAAAAACTGCACCAAAAGTTGACAAGTGGAAACCAAAATGCCATCTGGGCAAAACATGTAATGGTAGTAAAGTGTGCTAATCACTGCTGTTGTGTAAATCCAGTGGGGTAAAACAAATTTTTTTTTTTTTTAATGCTCACAGACTCTACGAGTTAGGAATTTGGGGAAACCTCATTTGGGCAGTTTTGGGGTGGGATCTGTCATAAGGTTGTGGTCAGATGTCAGGGGATGCTGCAGTCCCTTGAAGGTTTGAAGGTGTGATATGCAAGATGCTGACCTTAGATGCTGGCAGTTGGTGTTGGCCACTCAGCTGGGACCATTAACCAGAGCACCCACAGTGACCTCTCCATATCACCTGGGCTTTTGTACAGCCTGACCTCCAGGGGAGATGGGGTTCAGACTTCTTCCGTGGTCAGGGGCCAAGAAAGCAACGTGGGAGCCGAAGTGCATTATGTGATTATCTGTGGAACTGGCAGCATCACGCCCGCCGCATTTTATTGGTTATAAGCAAGTCATCGAAGGCCAGCCCAGCATCAGAGGAAGGGGAGGCAGACTCTACCTCTCCATGGGAGCAGGGTCAAAGAATCTACAGGCATGTTGTAAGGTTGCCAAACAAGGTTAATAAAAAAATATTCATTTTCAGTCTCTAGTATCTCTAAAAGGGCTTCCCTGGTGGCTCTGCGGGAGACCTGGGTTCGATCCCTGGGTTGGGAAGATCTCCTGGAGAAGGGAATGGCAACCCACTCTAGTATTCTTGCCTGGAGAACCCCATGCACAGAGGAGCCTGGTGGGCTACAGTTCATGGGGTCGCAAAGAGTCAGACACGACTGACTGACTAACACACTCTCTTAAAAAAATTTTAAGAGACATAGTGGACATTTTGACCTAAGCAAGTCCCATAAGATCATGTCATTTTTCTCCTTGCTGTCCCCCAATCCTGCAAAACAGAACAATCTAGCCCACCTCAGTTTGAGAACAAGGGCAACAGGAAAGAGAGGAACCAGCAACTGCCAATTGCATCTCACATACTGTTGCCTTGGGCCAGGTCCCACTGTCATTACCATGGGGTTTTACTGTTAGATTATAAGCTAGGCAACTGTTAACAGAAACTCTGCCACACAGTGGCTTCAGTTTATCTCACATAACAGTCCCACCAACCTGGGTCAGCAAGGCAGCTCCACTCCATTGGAGACCCTGGTTTCTTCCACACGATGGCTCTGCTGTCTTCTAAGGTGTCATCCTCAGCTGCACAGGTGAGAGTGGCAACAGCTCACCTCCAGTGGGCAGAGGAAAAAGAGCCAGAGTGTGAAAATGCTGCTTGTCTCCAAGTCAGAGATGATCTGTACTTAGACTGAATCTAACCTCTGCTCATAGCATTGGCCCTAGTTTAGTCACATGACCACAGCTTGCTGCAAGGGAGGCTGGAAAACACAGTCTGGCTGGGAAGCTCAGTGCCCAGGAAGGAAGAACACATCTACAGAACAGACTGCCCCACAAATAATCAAGAAATTATTATCCTAACATTGAAATGTTTGCAGCATTTAACAAGATAATCAAATCTTCCTAATCTCCATCAATTTCGGGGGCATAAATAATTCACTTACCAGCTACAAATGACTCTAAATTAAATGACAGGTACTCTTCAGTGCACTTTAAAAGTATCTCTAGGACTGCAAGCCATTCCCTTCCAAGAATGTCTGCCTGTTGAGTTGGAAACACAGCAATTACCTGGTCTTCTACAAATGAATAACTGTGAATTCCGAATTAATCATGGCCAATGGAATCCTATAGAGTTTTGAAATATCTCAGAGGGAGGACAGCAATGAAGAATTCACAAGTGACACAAAATTGGTTGAAGGCAAATTCGTTCACATTCCAGGTAAGAAAAATTGATATTTTCTTTTATGTGGTAACATGTATGTTAACTCGGTGTGCATCATGTAGGTAACATTAACATACATGTTAAATTTCACGTTTCTAGATTTAGAACAAGATTCTTTCACACCTGCTGTAAATCGAAGGGAACTGAATAGATGTTTATAGCCCCACTAAGTGTACACTTCAGGATGAGAAGCTGCTAAAAATTCTTTATGAACATGTCACAACATTAAGAACACTGGACAGGGGCCTCCCTGGTGGTCCAGTGGCTAAGACTCCACGCTCCTAATGCAGGGGACCTGGGTTCGATCCCTGGTCAGGTAGCCAGGTGGCTCAGATGGTAAAGAATTCTCCTGCAATGAGGGAGAGCTGGGTTCAATCACCGAGTTGGGAAGATACCCTGGAGGAGGGCATCCAACCCACTCTAGTATTCTTGCCTGGAGAATCCCATGGACAGAGGAGCCTGTCGGGCTACAGTCCATGGGGTCCCAAAGAGTTGGACATGACTGAGCAACTAAGCACAGCAGACAGGACAGGTAACTAGATCCCACAGGCTGCAACAAAAATCCCACACTAAGAACCGGTGCAGGCAAATTAGTATATAAATAAGAACACTGGACCAGAAATCTCTGGCTTCCTTTTGTTGTCTCCTTACCAAAGTTATTAAACTTCCCTAAATCTATTTTCTCATGTGTGAAATAGAAATGTTACCTACACCTCACAGTGGAGAAACAGAAAATGGTACAATGAAGCACTTTACACTCCATAAAACACAAACGCATTGTCCACAAAGCAGAAAGAGCACACGGCGCCATCATCAGACAAGCACTGAAACCAGTCAGCAGAGCTGCATGGGACTTGGGTAAAACACATGGAGGGGATAAGATTACATTCTCTCACTTTTGATCCCAGTCTTAATATCTCACCCAAAGACAGACAGATCCACTTTCAAGGGCCAGCCAATCCTGCGGTTACTCCCAGGATGAAAGAGTCCACCCAAGTCATGGTCAGTCAGCTGCAGCAGCCAGCACTAACTCAGTCCTGATGCAGAACTGCTAATAAGATTACTATCTTATAATCGGTATTAGGAAGTCTTGATGAGAATGAAAAAAAAAATTTGGATTTAATAAAAATTTACTTTGGGGTTACTCTGGGTAAATATTTAATTTTTAAAATGTGAATAAATAATTGGAGAAAGGAAAGCAGTATGTCAACAATACATTTAAGTAGTGAAATTCAGAATGATAGAGTGTGAGGTTAAAGATGGGAGCTTTCCCTTAGACTCTAAGCTGGTAGTCTGACAGGTTCTGCCTCTTCTCCAATGTGAGTGGCTTAAGACACTGGGTAAAGAACATGTGGCCTTGAAAGGACTGAAGTGGGGAGATCTGATAGCAAATTGCTGCACGGGAATGAGCCAGGAAGCCCCAAGAAGCCCAACTACACAAGACAGACTGGGGTACAGTGCCCCCAGAGAAAGACAGACACACATCAAAGGAGAGAATTACAGAGGATTTAATTATCAGACATGTCCTCCGTTTCCTGAACCACAAAGAAGTCCCCCCTCCCAAACAAGCTCATTTCTCATGTTCCTTGTTACATTTATTTAACTATAGTTGTTCAAATCTTTTTCCTTTGCCTTCGTTCCCAAGTAGAATTTTACTCCAGAAAGGCACATAAACTGAATTTTTAAAAATTATTAAAATGATGTAGGTAGCAGTGTAGTGGATTTCTTCACAAACTTAAGTCAGAACCGGTCTTTTGAAGCCTGGAAGGAGATAATAAATAAATGGAATATTTCAAACTGTCCTCACCTACACTCAAGAGGTAAAAAGGTCTCAAAATTAAAAGGGCACCTATACAAATGAGGCGCACCAACAATGCAGAGCTGCTGTGGGCCGAGAGGCTCGACAGGAGGAGGCGTCAGCTGCAAGGGGAGGGAGGCTCTGTGTGGGGGACACAGTATGGATGCCTGCCAGCAATTACATGATGAATTAAGCTTATCAGGTTGAGTGAAAAAATACTGAAAGAAAAACAAAACTGACAAGAGCTATATAGCACAATATCATGTACCGACTCTCTGTGACCCCAGGGACTGAACCCCGTGAGGCTCCTCTGTCCATGGGATTCTCTAGGTAAGAATACTGGTGTGGGTTGCCATTTCCTACTCCAGGGGAAATTCCGGACCCAGGGGTCAAACCTGCGTTTCTTGTGTCTCCTGTATTGAAGGTGGATTCTTTACCACTGTGCCACCTGGGAAGGCCACATTCAATTAAGTACAAATTAAAAACATACCCCACGCGAAGCAGTATATAATTTCCCAGGACATAGATTTAAAGATATCAAACACAACAGGGTGGAGGACTGTTGTGTAACGAGAATGTTAGAAAACAGGATGGAATAAAATTAAACTGGGGAGCCCTCCACTGTTGGATAGTGAACACTCATACTAATGAAATAAAATCAATTCAATTCTACATCTAAGATTTAAAGAAAAATACGTGTCTCCATAGCAATCAAGGGCTGGTGAATGTATGGTAAAGGTAAGTATGATCTCTGGGCATCTCCGAATCCACTCCTCAGGGAGACCACCACACTGACCAGACACCCCCTTCCTCAGCAGGGCCCCTGCTCCACCTGGGAGAACTTGAAGCATTTAGTCTGTGCTGGGGAGTAAGTGACTGATGGGTCCACTGCTGATTTAATTAATTACATAACCACCTGAGAGGTAATAAACACCTCACTGTACAGATTTTAAAGATCAAGTCACTTTCCAAAGTCAGAAAGGTAGCGCAGTGGATTTGAATTTCACATTTACTTTCATTTCCAACAGACCATGGCCTTTTCCCTAAACCACCTATACTGAGCATCTCTTCAGAGATTGTACCCTGAGATCGTTTTTGTTTCTAAAATGAAAACTCAACATTTTACATTTATTTTCTTCCTAAAGGGAGCACTGGATCACAGTTAGAAATAAAGAGGGACTTCTTCCCTCATGATCCAGTGGTTGGGAATCCACCTTGCAGTGCAGGGGACTTGGGTCCGATCCTGCTTGGGGAACTAAGATCCTTCATGTTGTAAGGCAGCTAAGCCCGTGTACCACAACTACTGAAGCCTGAGAGCTCCAGAGTCCGTGCACAGCAACACGAGACCCCTCATGACACAATGAAGATACCGCACGCTGCAACTAAGACCCAACACCGCCCAAAATAAATAAACAAATTAAAAAGAAAGAACTTTTACAGCCAGCCATTGACATGTTTTACTCTGCCTGGATTTAATGCGAGTGCCCAGAGACGATTGCCACCTCGGGAGCCACAGTACATTCCAATGAGGGACACTCCACTCTACTCCCCCAGAAGCTTCAAAGCACCTAATGTGAGTCGTGGCTCCAGGACACAGTAAGGTGTTCCTCTGAACATTAAGCCAGGCTCAGAGCAGACAAGTCACTCTCAAGTCCCCCACGCTACTCTGACAGCCCTAAATCAGTTCCAAGCCAAGACTACACAGCACCTCTCAGGAGCAGGGCAGGGCCTGCGTCTAGTACAGACAGTACTCACTGAGTGAAAAAGACGATCCCTCAACCCCGTCCAAAAACGACACAGGAGAGCCAATTTGATCCTCATTTTTATTATCAGGTCAGGACAGAGGAAGTACAGGGGAAATAGCAGCAGATGGGCCGTGGTTCCAGCCCCTGGCAGATCAGAACAGCACCTGGGGCCGGAAGTGCATCTGCCTGGTGGCATTGTTCTTCATCCCCATCTTCAGCATCCACTTTGACTTCATCCTCTGGACATACTGCATGTCCCGCTGGCGCACCAGAGCTGCTCCTGGGGTTGGAAAGGGGGTGAGAATGAGGCAAAGGGCTGTGAGCGGTGATCAGAGAAAACCCAATTTGGCAGAGAATCAAAGCTGGTTTCGGGTAAGTGGGCTCTAATATTTAAACAGGAGTTATTATCTGATGTCTCTATCCAACGAGCCCTGGGGGGTTACGTGCACCCTCCACTGCGCACCAGGACTGCTCTCTATATATACATGCCTCTTCAGTTTTCATCATCTGAAAAGATCTAGAAGCCCAAAAGGTGAAGCCCACTGACCAAAGGCACAGAGAAAGGCAGACTATAAACCAAGTCAGACAAAAATTCCTGACAAGACTAACAGGAAGTCTGTCCACTACATTTAAGTGGCCTCACAGCTCCCAGGGAGTCCCAGTGAGGGAACCCACGTGTATATATAAACACAGAGGAACTGACAATGGATTTTGGTGTCAGCACCTTCCAGGCCATCAGAAAGCACCTCTTCCCTCTCTCTACTGTTTTCAGTGGACTGACGTTCTCCTTGAAGATCCAAGCATAACAAGCTGCACTCAGCAGACATCAGAATAGATTTAAATAATTTCATACTGATGATGTTTCAAAGCTGAACAATTTCAGCCCTCTGAGTCTTACTAAGCTTTCTAAGGAAAAATTTCAAAACGAAGGATGATAGTGGGCCTTTATTATGTGCATGTACTATGTCATACATGCTTTATGACATTCAACCTGCACGACTCTATAAGTATATATTATTAATACCACCTTCATTTTATCAGTAAGAAAGCAGAGACTTCGATTAATTACTCAGACTCTTTGTATAAGAACCTATAAGAATATCAGGTAAGTCATGTTTGACTCCACAGTTCAAACTATTGCCTCAAGGACATTATTTAATTCCTCTGTATAATCTCTAGAATTTCAGCCTTTGATGATTACTAAGCAATTATTTTTATAATTATACCTCCTAAAAAAAAGTTAATGGTTTACAGGCAGTTTTAAAAAGCTACTGTGCTGGGGAATATGAAGTTTTTAAGTCACGGAGCTTTGGGCTTATCACCATTTATGTCTCAAGTGGTCACCGGCCAAGAAGGTAAGTTTCCCCTAGAGAGGACACAGAAGGACACAGTGTAGAGAACCACGTCACCCGAGCCCCTCTGTGTAATGCGAGTTCCTGGGCTGGCCCGGGAGGTTCCCACGGACGTACCTGTGCTGCCAGTCCATCCCAGGGCTCTGTACTGCTGTAGGACCTGGCCCACAGCCTTCCGATTCTTAGCAACCGCCACAGCTCTCGACAAGCCAAACCGCTGTTTGTAGTATCTCATCAAGGAGCGATGACCCACCCTGGCACCTGGTTTTCGAAATAACAGTACTGAAGCGTGAAGTTGGATCATTTTTCAAAGCAGAGTTATAAAGCAAGGGCTTTCCAAATCACTTTTCACATTCACCTAGCTGGAAAACGCATGTGCCAGAAAAAGACACTGTTCTACCAGCTGAAGAAAGATGAAGTTGTATGGTAACCAATGAGGGAAAGAAGGAAAACCCGAGCACAGACACTGAGGGACATCCCTGGCGGTCCAGTGGCTAAGACTCTGTGCTCCCAAAGCAGAGGGCCCAGGTTCGATCCCTGGGCAGGGAACTAGATCCCACGTGCTGCAACCAAGAGTTCACATGCCACAACTAAAGATTTCGAGTTTGCAACTAAGACCTGGGGTAGCCAAATCAATGAGTAAAAAAATACTTATTTAAAAAAAAAAAAAAAAAAACCCTGCAGGAGGAAATGGCAACCCACTCCAGTATTCTTGCCTGGGAAGTCTCATGTATAGAGCAGTCCATGGCATTGCAAAGAGTTGCACACAACTTAGCAACTAAACAACACACAACTAGGCAGACTGTGATTTGGGGAAATACTTCTTGGTGTAAATGTGGCATAAAACGGAGAGTGAAGTGACCTAGCAATATGGAATATAGCATTTTGTAAGAAATTAAAATTTGTGTATAGAATAACAGTTGCAAATATCCAAACAAGTAAGTCTATAGCTAAAGAGATAAAAAAAGGAGAGACACTGAAAAAGAGATAATGGCAAGTCACTGTCAGGTGAAAAATGCAGCATCCGTACTTACAATATGCCCCCATAGAAATTCACATGGCCATCCCTACTAACACAGATATGAGGATCCCAGGAGACAAGGAATTTTAACTTTCTTTTTCAGAAAAAAAGATTTAGCACCAATAATGGCCTGATGTTTAGTTCCACAAGCCACAGTCTGGGTTTAGAAGAGAAGCCAATCCACTTTTCCTCTGCTAACATTCTCTAATGCGGTGCTGCTCAAACAGGGGTGACTTTACCCCTAGAGGACATGTGGCAATGACTGGAGTCACTGCTGGCTGTCACAGGTAGAAGGAGGCTCCTGACACCTAGTGGGTGGAGGCCAGGGACTTGGCTAAACACCACACAGTGCGCAGGACAGCCCCTCAACAAAGAATTCTCTGGCCCCAAACGTCCACAGTGCTAAAGTGGAGAAACCCTGACCTACTGCTTCCTAAATGTTGGAAGTTTTTTGGGTAGAAAGACCATGAATGGAATACTGTAACTATTATAGATGGCTATATTTGCTTTTAGGATCTAGATTTTTAAGCTACTAGAAAAAACTCCATCAGATTATTTTGTGTGACGTCCCGGTACTTGACAAGCTACCTGGGCAACATTTTGCTCCCTACGCAGATGTGAATAAGTGATTACTTCCAGGTGACTGATTTGAGACCAGACTCAGGAGACGACAAAAAAAGAGATTTTCAATTCCAGGATGCTGTGGTCTCTGTATGCTAACATGGATTAAAGACGTCTCCCTGGACACGATTGTTCTGGCGGGGGAAGAGTGAATACAGCTCCCAGACCACGAGAAACCAGTGAGACACAGCAATGGGGAAGGCTCGCACTCACATGGAGGCTCCAGCAGGAAAGCCCAGCAGGGCTGATGACGACTTTCCATTTATAACCTAGGTCAGGATGCTCTGAGTTTGCAACAATGATTTCTTCAGACTCATTAAACGATAATGCTGCTCATTAGGATTTACTAAATTGATTTATTTACATTTGTAAGCAGCATTTAGAAATATGTATTATTGAAGGCTGTCTTTTAAAACATGTTTGAAGAGGTTTCATGAATCAATGCCAAGGTTTCTGACACCTGGTAGGAGAACTGGAAACGACGTTTAGAGCTACCCGTCCTGTGGCAATGACAGTGAGCTCCAAGTACAGGTGCTGAGGACAGCTCAATGTGAAGACGCTCACCAAGGAGAACTCGGGACAGAACACAGTGTGCCTGTCCATAAATAACAGATGGGAAGTATCTGAGTCAGGCTGAAGCTACCACCTGTCCATCTATCTTTTGCCACAGTAATAACTGCTTACAAGACTGTCCACTCCTGATCTAAAATATGATACAAGTGAACTTCTTAATAAGACAGAGCAGACTCAGGGACATAGAAAACAAGCTTATGGTTCCTGAAGAGGAAAGGGGGTCAGGGAGGGAGGAATTAGGGCTTTGTAACTGTAGTAGCAGATACAAACTACTATGTATAAAACAGATAAACAAAAATGTCCTACTGTACAGCACAGTGAACTATATTCAATATCCTGTAATAAACTATAATGAAAAAATGAAAAAGCACACACACACACACACACACATATTTATATAAAATGTAGAATCATTTTGCTGTACACCAGAAACCCACACAACAGCGTAAATCAACTATACTTCAATTAAAATGAAAAAGACTGCCTACTCCTACTTAACAAATAGCCTAACATTTGACATTAGTGAAAAAGAAAGTATCTCTAACAGATATTTCCCTAAGATTGATTATGTATCTCATGTGGACCCAGTGGCAGATTCTTCTGGCTAGTCAGCAACTAACTGGAGGTGTCCTCGCACCAACCTGCTCCACAGGAAGTGAAGCGCGAAGGGGGAACTGAGCCGACCAGTCTTGGATACAAATGCTCACCGCGCCCTCTACTGGATTCTCTATGTCACTGCCTCTAGGATCATCAAGTTCATGGCATCCGGTCCCATTACTTCATGGCAAACAGATGGGGAAACAATGGAAACAGTGACAGACTTTTATTTTCTTGGGCTCCAAAATCACTGCCGATGGTGACTGCAGCCATAAAATTAAAAGACTCTCACTCCTTGGAAGAAAAGCTATGACAAACCTAGACAGCATACTAAAAAGCAGAGATATTACTTTGTCAACAAAAGTTCGTCTAGTCAAAGCTATGGTTTTTCCAACAGTCATGTAAGGGGATGTGAGAGTTGGACTATAAAGAAAGCTAAGCGCTGAAGAATTGATGTTTTTGAACTGTGGTGTTGGAGAAGACTCTTGAGAGTCCCTTGGACTGCAAGGAGATCAAACTAGTCAATCCTAAAGAAAATCAGTCATGAATATTCACTGGAAAGACTGATGCTGAAGCTGACATACTTCGGCCACCTGATGCAAAGAACTGACTCCTTGGAAAAGACCCTAATGCTGGGAAATACTGAAGGCAAGAGAAGGGGACGATAGAGGATGAGATGGTTGGATGGCATCACCAACTCAATGGACATGAGTTTGAGCAAGTTCTGAGATGGACAGGGATGCCTGGCGTGCTGCAGTCCATGGGGTCGAAAAGAGTCAGACACAACTGAGCGACTGAACTGAACTTGACCTGAAGCAAGTAGAGTCAAGGAATCCCAAAAACTTGCTGCTTTTGAAACCAGTTTTGCACAGACTCTACTAAGTGTAGTTGATTAAATATCACCATGCTATACACATGAGAATCCTTCTCAAATCAGCTTCATGCTAACGTCCACACTGACCCAATCATAACTGAGCATAATCAGAGGTTTCTGAATGCTGAATCTGTTCAAAAAAATAACCAGGTGATTGAATATACTGCCGTAATACTACTACACGTCTATACGGTGTTTATTCAAGAGTTCCTTTTTTCTTGGTTCATTAAAAAAACCCCAAACCAGTACTGAGGGAGAAAACCAATGGATGATAAACTGTCATATCTCATTACAACCAAGAATGACCAGAGGATGACTGGTTTTAAAATGAGATAGTAAAAGTATATGTAACTGTAGAGCTGGAAAAAATTTCAGAATATTGCTAGTTTCTGGTTCACTAAGAAAGCCATGTACTATTGCTATTTAAATGAATTCTATTGTAAGGTTTTAGAAGTCAGTCAGCTGTGAAGAAGACCCAGGAAGGCAATGAATGATGTATATTTAGATAGTTCCCTTTCTGGCTCCAGGTCACACATGCTTTTTAGACACTACATACAAACTCTCCGCAGAAAAAAAAAATACACTTATCACACGGTCAAAAAAATCTGTGTGGCCACACAGGTTACTTGATGCCATTATGGCCTTTCCCCAGGAAAATGCACATACAGGAAGAGGTGTGCGGAGCGTAGTTACCCCAGGTTGGGGCAGTACCTAACAGCTGGTTAGGTCTCTCCAGAGTCTATATAATGGTACAGTACTGCCCGGTACTCTAGGACCACAAGGGTCACTCACTATCGCCAAGTCTGCCTCAAGAGCTGCCCTGAGGTCACCGTCCAACACTTTAAAACAGCATGACTCGGTATGTGGACAGGCATCTGTCAGTAAGGAAGTTCATGTTTTAACTTGAGAAGAGGACTCCTCTGGAAGTCCAGTGGTTAAGACTTTGCCTTCCAATGCAGGGAGCACGGGTTCAATCCCTAGTTAGGGAGCTAAGATACCACTTGCCACGGGGCCAAACATAAAACAGAAGCAATGCTGTAACGAATTCAATAAAGATTTCTTTTAAAGAAAGTCCATATAAAAAAAAATCTTAAAAGATAAAACCCAAGAAACTGGACCTACAAGTTAATCTCATGGCTCTTTCTTCTTTGATTGTGTGATGAACAGGCAGAGCAATCTGCCACCCAGGGCTGTAGGTAAATATGATTCTTGGTCCCTGAGGCCACGCTGGAGCCCAGGATGGCTCCTTTGGCTCTCTTTACCTGCCCTGTGGCAGGCCCGAGGAAGTCACCTTGCTTTTAAGTCACCTCCAACCTTCCAGTCACTCAATCAACAGACGTTTACGTGGCTCCCGTGTGTCTGAGGCGCTGTGCTGAGAAGAAAGAAGCCAGTTTGGTCCTCACAGTAACAGGGACAGAAGGCAAGTGAGTCAACAAGTACCAAGAAGAAGAGACCCATCATGAGTGCCGTGCGAGCGTCACAGGCGCAGAGGAGACTCTCCTCACCCAGGGTGGGAGCTGAACTCAGCCTCCTGAAGCAGGGAACCCAACTTGAGTCTCAGAGGAAGACAGAGGCAGTGCGTGTGCAAAGGCCCAGAGGAGGGAAACTTCACGTGGGCAGGAGAAGGAAGCACACAAAGCCACTGGGTGACAAAGCAACCCTGAAGGCCAGAGCTACCCCAGGGAATTACAGAGGGAAAAGAAAATATAACAGAATGGTGTTGGCTTTAGAAAGAATGTTCTGGTGGACAAGTGGAAATCAGACTGGAGAGGGCCAGACAGGAAGCTTTCATGGTAACATAGACAAATGGATAAGGAGAAAAAAAAAAGAAAAATATTCAAAACCCATTTAGGAACTGCTATTAGTCACCATCTGGATTTAGGAGAGGAATAGAGGATCCTGAGAAGACACTCAGTTTTGGCTTTGGCAAACCTGAGGAGACTGGATCACTCTGGGCAATGTGTTGTCTAGATAGCTACAGAGTTTTTAAGCTTCTGAAATCTTAAGTCCAGATGAAAATTTCTCTCAAAATAGGCTATAGTTCTTAAATAGAATATGCTCACTGTTGAGCAGACTTTTGTAATGAAAAGGGCTAAAGTGGTTGCAAAACAAAGCCCACATTCCTAGTGATCCTGCTACAGCCAGACACTGCTGGCAGGGACCAGCTCATTCACTTTCTCAAAGTCTACTGTGATCTTAGTCTCCCAGGTGGAACTAGTGGTAAAAATCCCTGGTGGGTTCCATAGGGTCGTAAAGAGTAGGGACATGACTGAAGCGACTTAGCATGCAAGGAAGGGAAACCTAATGAAATAAGTGGCCAAGCAAATAGTTTTAGAAAAAGAAGTTATCAAACTTATTTCTGAGGTTCTGCATTAGTATTTTTACCAGGGGAAGATGAGATTAGGTCCCTTGTAATACACTTAAGCCTGTTTTGCTACTGTGTATTGTACAGGCCACAATATCTGCTGCATTATAGCCTTCTTTTCACTGTAGAGGAGTTATACCCTTAAAACAGGTTCTGCCCACACTTTCCTCCAACTGTCACTGTATAAAGCTGCCCTTCACCTTAGAATGTTATTATTCCGGGTTAAGCAGGGCTGTCTGTACCTAAACAGCAATATTCCATGTGGAGAGCAAAGAGCACAAGGTGGTTCCTTCATGGCAGACATGTATCCACTGGCAGCATGGCTGCTTCTGCCCCCACCATTACTGCAAATCTCCCAGGCAGTGGAGGAAAGGTGGAATGGGCTCTTCACTGACGAGGTCCATGATCTTAGGCAAATTACTCATCCTGTCTAAGCTTCAGGTGGTTCATAAGGACAACAGAATCTAACTCACAGACTTGATCTAAAGATAAAATAATTTATCTGCCTGAATATGCTAACTTTTCAGTAAATATATTATTAGGACCTTATTATCTTATCATCCCATTCCCTGTCCTTTTTAAATGTATATTCTCTAGCTGCTCCCATTCCTATCAGCTAAGCATAACACTATAAACAATATTTCATGCTTCTCATATTCATAGCTTTCCTTCTTCTTTTCATAACTGGGACAAAATTCTACCATTATGAATCCTGTTTCCCAAAGGAGAAGGCAGAATTCAAACTCCAAGTCTCTCCCTGCACCCAGAATATGAACAGGAAGCCTAGGTGCTGTCAATCATATCCAACCATGCCAGACTAACACATGCAAGTCTAAACAACCATGGAAACAGGAATTAGTTCAAGGAATAAGGGCAAAGTCAAGTTTAACAAGAAAAATCCAGATGGAGCCAAAAAAACAGATAATAAACAGAATACAAAACGTTATGTATTGAAAAGAAAGGAAATGGTCGATTAAAGCATTATAAATCACAACAAAGTGAGGAAAACACTGATGCAATTTAAACAAAACAGCTAAATCAGAGCTACGGGGCTCCCTTCAGAGTTTACCTTGTCCAAGGGAACATAAACACACACTTCAAGTTGTAGGTTCTCTCCCCACAGTGAGGAAGAGAAGTGATGGGAACATGCTTCTCCAATAATCTCAATGGTGCGAAGTATGTATTCTGGAAAAATGCACTTACCAGAAGGGAGAATCAGCTCCATGGTTTCATCGTCATAATCCAGGGTCTTTTCTGAGGGCAGCTCCTCAGTCTCATCATGGTCCTCACCTTCTTTGTGATCTGGGTAGCTACTCCTGGAACCATAGAAAGCCATTAACACACAGACCAAGACCCCAAATCTCACTAAAATACTGCAAACCTACGAGATCACTAAAGGGGTGGCAGGTGGGGGTTAACGTCTGCAGGGACTACACTGAAAGCTTCTGGAGAGAAATCAATTTGCTACCATTTTCTCTTTAGTAAAGTAAGCAGATAGCCTATGAATTCAAATTGGATCCCAGACCTAAATGTAAAATATAAAACTATAAAAAATCCTAGGAGATAATATAGGAGAAAACCTGGATGACAGGGTTTGGTGATGACTTTTTAGGCATGACACAAAAGGCACAGTTCATGAAAGAAAGAATTGATCAGCTAAACTTCATTCATATTAAAAACTTCTGCTCTGTGAAAAATGGTATCAAGAGAATTAAAATACAAGATGAAGACTTGGAAAAAGCATTGGCAGAAGACATATGTGATAAAGGAATATTATCCAAATGTAAAAAAAAACTCTTAAAACTCAACAGTAAGAAAATAACCCATTTAGCCAAAAATGGGCCAAAGACCTCAATAGACTTCCTCACTAAGAAGAAACATGTGGCAAATAAGAGCATAAAAAAGATGCCCCACAGTATATATCATCAGAAAAATGGAAATTAAAACAAAGAGATACCACTACACACCTATCAGAATGGCCCAGACCCGGAACAGCTAATGCTGGGGAGGGTCTGGGCAAAGGAATCCTTCATTGCCAGCAGGGATGCAGGAGGGCACAGCCACCTTGGAAGAGCTGGCCGCTTCTTGCAAAACCAAACATACTCTTACCATAAGACCCAACCTGCTGCTTGGATTTACCCTAAGGAGTCGAAAACATCTGTCCACACAAAAAACCTGCATGTGGATTATAGAAGATTTATCCAAATTCCTACAACTTGGAAGAAACCAACATGGACTACAATAGGTGACTAGATAAATAAACTGTGGTACATCCATGCAAGGGAATAGTTTTGGATTACACCAAAAAAAAAAAAAAAAAAAAAAAAAAAAAAAATGAGCTAGCAGGCCATGAAAAGACACAGAAGAACCTTAAAAGCATGTTACTGTGAAAGAAGCCTGAAAAGGCTACATACTGTATGATACTAACCATACCATATTCTGGAAAAGGCAAAAATATGGAGACATTAAGTATCACTGTTTTCTAGGGGTTGGGTGGAGGAGAATGATGAACAGGCAGAACACAAAGGATTTGTAGGCCAGTGAAACTACTCTGTGTGATGTTCTAATGGTGGATACATGTCATTATATGTACATCTGTCCACACTCACAGAATAGACAACACCAAGAGTGAACACTAAACTATGGACTTTGAGTGATAACTGGTGGGTCAACTTGGTTCATCAGCTGCAACATATGTGCCACTGGGGGATGCTGATAATGAGGGAGGCTATGCACTTGTGGGGTAAGGAGTACATAAGAAACTGCTGTACCTTCTGCCCAATTCTGCTGAGAACCGGAAACTGTTCTTAAAAACAGTGAGCAAATAATCTATAACAGATCTCTCACCCGTGTATTTGTTTCTCTCAAGGAGGGTTGGCAAACAAGGGAAGAGGAGGAGACTGTTGGAGATGCAGCTCTCCTCAATTTAAATTCTTACAGAAACAAGTTCTGGAACAGTGCAGTCCAAGAGAACTCTGTGATGATACAAACCTTCAGTCCGCAAGTCCACTATGGTGGCTACTTTCAAAGCATATCTGCTTTTAAGCATAGGGCTTGAAATATGGGTGGTGCAAATGAAGAACTGAATTTTTTAATTTTTAATTAATTACCCCAAAGAGCGACATGAGTACATCTAGAAATTAGCACATTAAGACTGTAGTTCTAGAAGAATTTCTGTGCTTCTCTAACTGTTGACAAATACACACAGAAAATAATTGGAGAAATGCACACTAAAATGTTAACAGTAAGGCAGATAAGCAGACATCACAAGAGATACCCAAGTGGCCAGTTAACATACATTTAAAAAGGTTCTCAACTGCATTAGTTCTCATCAGGGAAATGGAAATCAAAATCACAATGGCTACCCCTACACAGCCACCACTTTTATCCCTACACAGCCGCCAAAGTGGCTATAATGAAAACCTGTCAGGACAAGTGAGAAATGAGAAATCAAGAGGAAAAGGCAAAAGGACAACTTAAAAGACCAGGACTTTTCTGAACACCTGTATCAGGTGGACTCTGCACTCCTGGCATGGTCATGACACACACCTGCTTGCAAAGCACACCTGTGCTAGGTCATAGGCACAGTGACACTAAGAACCAACTGCTCAGGCAGAACTGAACTTCGGACCGTTGACATCACAACAAACAAAAACAAGTTTTCAAACCAGACAAACTTAAAGTTTGGGCCTGAGATCGTCTCTTTGTCAGATATGTGTGTTTAACTCTGTGATACTCAGTTTCTCATTTACAAAATGATAGAAAATACCCACCTCTTATAAAAGTGTTCTAAGAGGTATTGAGAATAGGATATCCGACAGAGCCAGACACAGTTACCAGCCACCAGGGAGGGGCACATGTGAATCCAATGCAAATGTCATGAGTTTGCTCCGCTCCATGTTACAAACCAGACTGACCTAAAATCATAGAAGTCCGCAAATTCCAGAAGAGCGTCCCCATCTGTGAAGAGCTTACAGTGACTCCCGTCATTCATGTGCGCCTGTACCGCCTCCGTGGAGTAGAAGGACTTCCCTTTCTCGTTGCACCACAAGCAAATCTTCCCAACACCAACTTTCTCTCCTGGAAAAATAAGTTGAGAAAAAGATAAGAAAGCAGCTTTTTGCAGCCAGATTATATCTCATCATCTATCTCATCACAATTCAAAAAACAGGTACCAAGTTTTTGATTTTCACAAAATCAGGAGGTCATTCAATCCAAGACTGGTGAGAAACACAAAGTTAATGCCCCCCAATAAGGCAGTGTTTCATCATTAAAAAAGAAAAGAACATTATACTCACCCAAATATTTAATCAGCCCCTTAAGATCTGAAAGATATTCTACATCAGGAATAAAGAAGCTGTGGACTTTGGTCATATGAGCCACATTCTTCGTGAGGGAGCTTGAGTGATGTGGACAAAACAAGCAGTCTGTTATGGGGATGGCACCAAGGGGGGTGCTTCCTCCTGCCTCTTCCTCCTCTGCATCCTGCTCCTCCTCTTCCTCCGTGGCTTCAGCATCCTCACATTCCAAGTCCTCATCAGAATCAATATCCTCCCAGTCTTCAAGCCAGAGATTTCGAAAACAAAATTAATTGAAGATGTCAGTGTTAGCTATTCATTTACCACTCACCAGTCTGCATGGCTAAGGAATGCCTTAGTCTTCCTTGTTCAGGGCACAGTAAACCCCTTGAAGGGGACTTTGGCTCCTTTCCTAGGTATATATGAACACTTTCAATCAGTGTTAGTGGGATGTGAGATGCCACAGGGGAAGAAAGGAAAAAAAAAAAAACTCACCAAGTCAAAGAAGCTAGGTTGAAGGCTCAAACCTCACGTTTCAGGTTAGTTAGCTGATTCTGAACCTCTCAGTTCACGGTTTTATCAAACTATGTTAAGTGCAAAGCCATCCTAACTAGATACCCAATAGAAATAACACATTCTACATCAGAAAGTGCGGGGGGTAATGTGTACCCCTCTGCATATGTTAAAAATCTCCCCATTCAATAAACGGAGAAAGGATCTATTCATTCTACAAATATTTACTAAGCTAATTCTCACCCTCCGCCCATCTTAAGGTTTCAGTATCTGAATCTATTTAATACAACAGTGAGGGGACGACCGAGGATGAGATGGCTGGATGGCATCACGGATGCGATGGACATGAGTTTGAGTAGACTCCAGGAGTTGGCGATGGACACAGAGGCCAGGCGTGCTGCAGTCCATGGGGTCGCAAAGAGACGGACACGACTGAGCGACTGAACTGACAACTGACTGACAACTGATAAAACGCCCTGTAAGGATGCTGGCCACACCAGTCAGTTCAGAAAGCATGGAAACCACCTTCACTCGTGATTTTCACTTAAAAACTGACACCTCCCCGCTCCAACCTCAAGGATAAACTGAAAACCTAAGGGAAGACCAACCCCTCCCTCGCCCCGCCCCCAGGCCAGGCCTCACCGTCCCCATCTAGGTCTTCCTCACTCTCTTCCTCCCCCTGCTGTGTTGCCAACTTCTTCGCCTGCCGTTCAAACCACTGCAGCCGGGGAGGTTTCTCGCCCGGGTCTCGCGGCCGAGTCCGACGTCCCCCGGCGGCCACGGGACACCCGGGCTCCGCCTCGGGCGCTGGTGCCGCCTTCTTGGGAGACGTGGACGGCTGAGCCTTGATGACCTGCTGGATGGCCGCGTTCACCGCATCCTTGTCCACACTGTCCACGCCCAGCCCTTTCTCCAAGTTCTTCTCGTTCATGAGCGCCACTTTCCGACTCACCGCCTGCTTCTCGAGCTCCACGTGCCGCCGGGACCTGAGGTGGTTTTCGTAGGCCTTGAAGGAGGCAAACTTCTTACTGCAGACGGTGCAGTAGGTGGCCGCGCCCTTGCTCTCCGGCTCCGCCAGGGCCCGCTGCGCCCGCACCCGCTCCTGGAAGCCCTCGGCGCTGACGGGGGCCATGCCGGCCACTTTGCGCCTCAGGTTGTAGCGGTGCCAGTCCGTCTTGTAGTGGGCCCGCTGGGCCTCCGCGTCTTCCAACACCGCCCGGCAGGTGTTGCAGGTGTAGGTCGCCATCCCCAGGCAGGAAATAAAGAGCGACCGAGTCAGAAATCTAACGACCAGAGGCCTGACCCCACCAGACGCTCAAGCCACAAACCTCCAAGCCCACGAACTGCCGGACTGCGTGCTGACTTCCGGACTGAATCATCTCATCCCCAGCCAGACAGGAAATCCCGCCTCTCAGGCTGTAGCCACGCCCCCACCGCGGAGAGTCCCGGGAACGTGGAGGGAGCCAGTGACGGATCCGGCCCCGCCCAGTCGACCTGAGACGGGTGTTGAGTCAACAGAAGTGGGCGTGGCCTGAGGTAGGTCATTGATTGACAGGCCTATCCCCGGCCAAGTTACTGTCTTGGTTTGTTTTTTTTTCCTGTCCGTTGAGACCTGAGGCCAGGAAGTGGGGGCCGCCTCGCGGAAACCGGGCTTGGAGAGTCCGGAGGACTGGTGCGGTCGACCACCCGACGGTCGAGGACTTTCTGAAGTTCGCGCCCCTGCAGCCCCGAGAGTGGGTGTCACGAAAGCCAGGGCTGCTGGTTAGACCGTTGGTCGGACCGCCTAAGCCCTCGCCCCGAAGGCCGAGAGACTCAGGTTGGAGGCTGAGGGAATTCACAGGAAAACCAGAGACTCCAGGCCAGGGCCTCAGCCTCACTGGGGCGGCCCTTCCAATGAAGGGTGCAGGGGAAACTCCTGGGGCAATAGTTTGTACCTGCGAGCACAGAGCCCCGTCCAGCTGCTGCCCAGTAGGAATAGAATCCCGGCCATGCAGGTTATCTTAAACCTAATAGTAGCCACGTTTTAAGAAAGCAGAAAGAAAGTCTTAGATGGCCTTTTTTTTTTTTTAACCCAATATATCCTGAATAGGCCCAGAATATCCAGCTTCTCAGGTGGAGCTAGTGGTACGGAACCCGCTTGCCAATGCAGGAGATGTGAGTTTGATCCCTGGGTCAGGAAGATCCCCTGGAGAAGGACGTGGCAACCCTCTCCAGTATTCTTGCCTGCAGAATCCCATGGACAGAGGAGCCTGGTGGGCTACAAGCCATAGGGTCGCAAAGAGCCGGACACGACTGAAGCGACTTAGCAGAACAGCACACATCCTGAATATTATTTCAACAGGTAGTCAAGACAAAGGATTTAATGAGACATTTTACTTGGTTTGTTGGTACTAAATCTTGGGATTCCAGAGTGAATTTACAATTAACGCACACTTCACTTTGGACTAGCTTCATTTCATGTGCTGAGTTATCTATGGTCTTTCATTTGCCCCAGCCCAGTTCTAGGAAGCAGTTAGGCTGAGGGAAAGAGGAGTTCTTATACTTCTGTGCACAGCCTAGCGGAAGCAATCAGCCTGTTTCAGAACTGAATGGCTACATGTTTTGAATACAAGGGAGCCAGAGCACCAAAGAAAAGACTTAAAAAAAAATCAAGTCTAATCTCATATTCTTGCTGAAAACCTTCCAGTGCATTTCCCTGACTCACAATACAATTCAAACACCTTCCTGCTCTAGTCTGAATGTTTGTGTTTCCCCACAATTCATAGATTGAAAACAGTGCCCAAAATGATGGTATTTAAGGCGGACCTTTTGGGAGGTGTTAGGGTGTGAGGTCAGATTTCTCCCAATGGGATTAGTGGTCTTCTGAAAGAGACCCAGGAAAGAATACAATAAGTCTGAGACCACAAAGAGAGCCCTCACCAGACCATGCTAGCACCCTGACTTCCAGCTTCCAGAACTGTGGGGGGAAAAAAAGAAAAGTTGTTTATTAGCCACCCAGTCTGTGGTATTTTATTGTGCATGTGTGATAAGTTGCTTCAGTCCTGTCCCAATTCTTTGCGACCCTATGGCCCGTAGCTCACCAGGCTCCTCTGTCCATGGGATTGATTCTCCAGGCAAGAATACTGGAGTGGGTTGCCATGCCCTCCTCCAGGGGATCTTCCCAACCCAGGGATGGAATCCTGCATTACAGGCAGATTCTTTACTGTCTGAGCCACTGGGGAAGCCCAAAGTGACGAAGAGGATTCCCTTTCTATTCTAGGATGCCCGCTACATCTACACCTGACCTCCTGCCCTAACCAGCTTACCCACTCCAGTCACACTGACAGTTTTGTTGTTCCTCTAACAAGGCTAAGCAAGCCTCTTTTTGTTGGTATTACGTCTTGGAAATCATTTACTATTCTGCTTGAATCAACTATTGCTGTCTTGCTCCCTTAAAGGTTTTTACCCAAATGCTTTTATAGGAGAGGCCTATCCACACCCTCTTGTCATAGTCACGCCTACTCCCAGCTCATAAATCTTTCCCGAGCGTACCTTTTATCCACAGCAATATGTGTGTTAGTCGCTCAGTGGTGTCCAGCTCTTTGTGACCCCATGGACTATAGCTCACCAGGCTCCTCTGTCCATAGAATTCTCTAGGCAATACTACTGGAGTGAGTAGCCATTTCCTTCTCCAAGGGATCTTCCTGACACAGGGATCAAACCTGGATCTCCTGAATTGCAGGCTAATTTTTTTTACCATTCTTTTACACATCACTGTACTAGACATTTTTATTACTCCATATCACATTACCCCCAACATCTAGCAAGAAAACAACAGACCTTGCTTATCTCCATTTCTGTAAGTTAGGAGTTGGAGTGGCTCACTGTCTGATAAAGTTGCCGGGAACAGAGTTTAAGTCACATCAAGAATCTAAGGCAGCTGAAGGTCTGGCTGTGGCTGATGGATCCCCTCAGAAGATGCTTGTTGTTTACAGATAGAAGGAGGGTTTGGGTTCCTCCATGGAGCTGCTTGAGTGTCCTTGTAACATGGCAATTGGCTTCCCTCAAGTAAGCAAAGTGGAACTCACGATGTCTTTAAGTCACACACGGTCATTTCTACAATGTGCTGTTACTTACAAAGGTCAGCCCTAATCAGTGTGGGAGGGAGCATGTGAGTACATGAATGGGGTGTCTTTGGGGACCATTTAGGGAAATTGGCCACCACTAGGATTTGATGTTTCTAATTTCCCAATTTTAGCACTGGAAGTCCAGTATCCCATGAACTGCCTCCATCCTGGGCAGACCAGGATAGTCAGTCCCATTATAGGTTAGTTCTCCATCTCTAGATTACAAGCTCCCTGGGAACAGGGACTCCTTTCCTTGCTATGTACCCCAAAATTAGAACATTGCTGGCACATGGATTGTTTAGTATGTGCTGAATGAATCTTTTGTGATGATTTTTATTCCAGAAAATTCGATTTTGAGATTATCAAAATCTTTTAAAATAGCTGAGTCCTCTGGACAGATACCCATCTTAAGAAATGTAATTAGTATGAATCCAACAGGGATACACAAAACAATGTATATTTTCAAGGTTCTCTCTAAAATTAAAGCAGAGAATGGTTACGTTAAGAAAAGAACTTCCGTTTTCTCTTTTCCATTATCTGTGGTTCTTCAAGAATCTGTTCCTTCTTCAGGTTGTTATTTCCTCCCTGCCTCCTTCCATCTATTTCATGTCTCATTTCAGCGTCTCTAAACTCACCGGAGTGTTTTTACTTTTCCTTTAAAGGGACGCTACTTTCTCCATCATGTGAATTTCCCCAAGGAGTGCAATTCTATCAATACTTGGTCTCCCGGAGAGCCTTCTCCTTCCTCTTAGTCTACCCTCCAGCACACAGAGATCGTCACAATTCTCCTCAGCCATCTTCCCTCTTGTGTCACTCCTGTTCAAGAATGGTTGTCTGTTGCCCACAGATGAAGGTTACATTCCTTTGCCTGGTTTTCAGTATCTCCTATCACCTCTCCTCACTACCTGTATCTCCAGGAACATGTGTGTTTTTTCCCAGACTACTAAACAGTTCTCCAGCACCAGCTAGTGTCCTCCAGTTCAACTTGATTCTAATACTATCTACCTGGAGATGAAATCAGATCCCACAGGTCAAAGTGCTCAGTCCTGCACAACTGACCCCAGAAGCCAATTCCAGATCCAGGTTGTAGTGCTTCTGACCAACTGGCTGTAAATCAGAGGTTTCCAAGACCTCTTCTTCAGTCTTTAGTAATTTACTAGAGCAGCTCACAGAAATCTGGAGACTAGTTTACTCACTAGATTACCAGTTTACTACAAAGGAATCAGGCATGCCTGCTAAGTAGCTTTAGTCATGTCTGACTCTTTGCAACCCCCTGGACTATAGCCTGCCAGGCTCCTCTGTCCATGGAATTCTCCAAGCAAGAATACTGGGGTGGGTTGCCATTTCCTACTTCAGGGGATCTTCTTGACCCAGAGATCGAACTCAGGTCTCCCTGCATTGCAGGCAGATTCTTCACCACTGAGCCACCAGGGAAGTCCTACAAAGGAAACTAAAGGATGTAAGTGAATGGCCCAATGAAGAGATACTTAGGGTGAGGTTGGAAAGATCCCGAACAAGAGATTCTCTCTCCCTGGAGTTTTGGTTATGACATCCTCTCAGCTAGCTACCCAGGGGCTGTCCAAAAGTCACCTCATCAAGATAACAAAGACACATTTAGCATTCTCATCATTTAAGACCTTCCAAGGGTTTTAGGAGCTCCGTACCAGGAATGGGACAAAGGCCAAATATCTGTATTTTATTATCACAAAATCACATACATAATATACTACTGGTTCTAAATTAATACACCTTTGAGATTTTTCTGTTTTGTTAAGGATGATAAGAAATTCACAAGTAACTAACAGAATAAAGATGGGTCAAGTACAATGAGATACAAAGGAAGGGGCAATGGGTATTTAGAATAGAAAAATGGCATCAATTAGGGAGATAAGTTTTCATTAAGCTGACATTTCAGATAGGTACTGAAGGAGGTGGGGATAATGAAGACTTCATCTGCAGGTGGAAAAAAGGGGACTAGAGAAGAGATCCTGTGGACAGAGGGAAATAAGGGGCATATTTAGGAAGATTACATATCTAGCTTGTGTGATACAAAAGATATGGTAAAGAAAGGAAAAGAAGACAAGGAAGTATTAAGGTATCACCTTTGGGTAAAGAGTTGAATTCTAGAATTTGCCGTTCACTTTGCAGCTGGTAAACAGTAGAGACTCAGAGTGTTTCTGTTTTTATGGGCATGAGGAATACAACGGGACCTTGAGTAGATCCAGCAGCAGTATCTGCAACTGACTGGAGAAACATTAGAAAAGAGCAGGTCTGTCGCCAGCAGGTCCCTGAGGAAGGTGAGCCCACTGACCCAGAGAACTTCGAGTAAATTTCTCCTCGGCATATCGAGGTACTATGTTACTGTGCTTTCAAAAATCACTTCTGAAGATTTTTAGGGTAAAAACAATAAAAATGTTGCAGAATGAGAATATAAATACTGCTTTAAACCCAGATTGACCTTCCAAAATGAACTTTAGCCCTGCTTTATTGTTTCAGATCAAAACGCATGATCAGTGTATGCTTTCCCCATTGTACGATTTTGCTCAGCATTTCCTATGAGAAGTGAACAAGACATCTTTCTATAGCTCCTCTACAATTAAAAAAAACCCATGCTTCCCCATTTTAATGACTGTATAAATTCTCATAGTAAGGGATCTGTAGTTTCCCACTGAACTGAATCAATCACTAGGTTTATTGTTGGCACATCTTAAAACCAGAAACAGGACTATATGTACTGTCCCTCCTCCACCTGCCAGAAACACACACACACACATAAAATGAAAACCCTCAACATCCTGATGTTTGATAGACTTAAGAGTACCATTATTATGTTGTGTAAATTTATAGTCATATAGGGCTTCCCTGGTGACTCAGTAAAGAATCCGTAAATTCGTAAAGAAACCACCTGTATTGCAGGAGACCTGGGTTCAAGCCCTGTGTCAGGAAGATCTCCTGGAGAAGGAAATGGCAACCCACTCCAGTATTCTTGCCTAGGAAATCCCAAGGACAGAGGAGCCTGGGGCGGGCTACACTCCATGGGGTCGCAAGAGTCAAATATGACTTAGTGACTCCACCACCACCATTTTTCAACAAATACTATTAAAGTGCATATGTAATTATAACACAGGTGTCCACAGAGAATTGGTATGTCTCCACCATAGGGCTGGTAACACATTTTTCTACCCTAACTACCTCCCTATCCCCAACCCCTTTTATTTTATAGTTTATAACATCTGATTTTAGCTTTATTGTTTATATCATCAAATCTTGAGTTTAATCTCCTTGTAAGCTTGTAAGCTGCAGCCCATGGGGTCACAAACAGTCAGACACGACTGAGCGACTGAACTGAACTGACGGAAGCTTGTAACACCTTCTTTAATTATTTGAGTTATTTAACTTATTTTTCTCCTCAAAGAAGAAACTGAAAAGACCTTTAAACTTTTGCACTTCATGGCCAAGAGTATTTTTTTCCAATGAAGAAACATACACGTGAAAAAAGAAACCTGGTAACAAACTATTTTATAAATAAGTGACTGTATTTTTCTTCATGTCCAGAAACTCTTGCTGAAACAGAAGTCAGGGATATTCCTCGCAAACCCACATAGCTCACAGATCTAACACCAGGGTTTCATTTGTACCAAAATGGGCAAGATGATGAAGGCACAGCCTCACTTTTGTATCGATAAAGGACATCAAACACAGTCATGAGGCACTAATGACACGGAAGCATCGTCAATCACGAAAAGCAAGCGGTCAGAGTCTTCAGTCACTTCTCTCCCTTAACGTTTGGCAAAATTCAGTCTAGATACTCTAATACCTCAGAAAGAAAAACTAAATATGAGATGCTACATTAAAAAGTCAGGAGATGTCTTATCACTCTTAAGACACAGAAGGGAAGGGCTGAAGTAAAGAGAGGGGACCGCAGACTTCCTATACTCTTGGATTATCCTTCCTTTCTGAGGGGCTCAGATGTCTCTGTGCATCTGTTGAAATGCCAGCTCTACCTGAAGATTGAAGAGATGGTTGGTAGCTGCTGACATGGTCCCTCGACACTATTAAAAGTTTCTATCGCACAAACAGAATTAGCTTGATTTCTGCTCTTTAGTCCTTTGTTAAAAACCTACGTCAAATTTGATTATTTATAAGTGATCTAAAATGTTTAAAGTAAAAGAAAATATATATTCTAGCTTCCTAAGAAGAAACAGATTACAGGTTTCGACTTCAATGGCAAATAAATACACCTGAAAGCCAAGCAAGTTTCTCTCCTGCTAGAGAGTCAGACTATGAAAACAGTTCTTGTTTCTCTATGGTGGATGACCCCATCACTCATAGAACATACCAGGAACTAGTTTTACAATTTTAAGAGACTTTTTCCGTAATATGAAAGATGAGGATTTAACCTAGTTCTGAGCAGGCAGAATAGATCTGCACTCACAATATCCTTATCACAAATACATGACAACTAAAGCAGAGTGCAGCCGACCTCTGTTTACATCAAAACCACGTAGACATGTGATAATCTAAGTACTTGCTTTCTACGCGCTAATATCACCCATTGCCAAGACTCGAGCTGGCAGCCAATGGAGCAAGCCTCAAGTCTACAACCGCAGAAATAACATGGAAATGTATCAGCCCATCCAACGTAAATATATTTTCAAAAAAATTATGCTAGGAAATTGATCTTAATAGTATCTCCCAAGTCTTTCAACCAAAGTGACTTTCATCATTTTTGTCTTTTTATGTCAAAATCCACCAAAAATTTTTAACTGTGTCCAAGTATTAGGAACAAGGAGCCAATATAGCATGTGTTCACAATTAATTGTTAATATTTCAGTGAGTTACAATAAACTGTTTTTGCATGCTTGAAAAATTATGAAGAAAATGTGAGGAATACTTATGGTAGGATCTCAATAATTGGGTGTTTTCATTTTGCTTTAAAAACAACCTCTAATATTCAACTCCGACAACACAGTGTGTGTGTGTGTATATATATATACACACATATATATAAAGTTCATTTCCATGCTCATTACATAAAAATAACTATGAGAAATATCAATCTATCAGTGTCAGCTGACATATATCCAATGAATTCACTGCAGAAGGAGGGGGAAAGACCAAAAAAATTCTAAAGTAATCAGTAAAGCTCACAGTTTGAAAAGATTTGTGGTTTTTTTTTTTTTTTTTTGCTTGTTTGAAATTTTTTTGGTACTTTGTGCTCTGTCATAACAAGCCGATTCCCAGACTAATGGCCTCCAAGCAGATTTGAAAGGAAGCCTGAAGACTTCTTATTTTGCTGGGCTTCTGCTTCCTGGTCTTGTGACAGTCCCAATTCACTCTCAATTTGATCAAGCTCTGACTGGTCCAGGAGTTCAAAGTCATCGCCCTCCTCCGTGTCTGTGTCCTCCCCCGGGCTGGGAGCTGCCTGAGACAGCGCTTGGCGCACGCCCGCTAACTGGTCTTTGACCGCGGCAGTCACCGCAGCCGTGATGACGTCCCCAGCCAGGTTGCTCATCAGGTGCAGGGTCTGGTCACTGCTCAGAGGAAGGGTGAGACCAGCTGCTGACTTCTTCTCTGTGCTCCGTCTGGGACCGCTGTCCAACTGCTCCTTTTTTCTCTTGAGCTCAGTGGGCAAGCCAAGGCTCAATTCATCTTCATCATTTGTTCCCGTGCCATTTTCTAGCGATGGAAAATCTGAAAGGTCTCGAGAGAAAACTTCCTCACTAGGTCGGTCAAGATCTGTAAAATGCAGAATAGAATTTGAGGCTTAAGCACCATAATAAATTTTTTAAAAAAATGATTCAACTTTTAACTGATGAAGCTGTTGTTGTTTAGTGTTTAAGTCATGTCCAGCTCTTTGGCAATCCCATGGACTGCAGCCCATCAGGCTCCTCTGTCCATGGGATTTCCCAGGCAAGAATACTGGAAGTGAAAATGAAGTGAAGGTGAAAGTCGCTCAGTTGTATCCGACTCTTTGCGACCCCGTGGACTGTATACAGTCCATGGAATTCTCCAGGCCAGAATACTGAAGCGGGTAGGGTAGCCTTTCCCTTCTCCAGGGGATCTTCCCAACCCAGGGATCCAACCCAGGTCTCACCCCATAGTCCATGGGGTCGCTAAGAGTCGGACACCACTGAGCGACTTTCACTTAAGAATACTGGAGTAGGCTGCTGTTTCCTTCTCCAGGGGGGATCTTCCTGACTCAAGGATAGAATTCTCATCTCCTGCGTCTCCTGCATTGGCAAGCGGATTCTTTACCACTGAGCCACCAGGGAAGCCCAGTTTATGAAGTAACAGTTGACAACTGGTAACAGTTTACTATCACAGACATACAAAAAATGGAAAAATCAAAGGTTTATAAGACCCTGTAAAACCGTAATAACTTTGAAGTCTGAATTGTATAAAAGATCCCTGCTTTTACTTGGAATCCTCTGGATCACCTTGGCATTCTTCTAGACTCCCAGATAAGCTTCAATCAATTTAAGCACATATTGGATCCCTCCCAAGTCTGGGACTCTCTCCACAAGTACACAAATACATAGTGTCCCCTGATGGCTTTAACTTTCCTCTTCAAGGACAAGAAGTGTGTAATGACTTACTATTCAACTTATCTTCAAGTCAGCTTGGGCTCTGATTAGAGTTTAGTGAAAGTGAAAATGTTAGTTACTCAGTCATGTCCAACTCTTTGTAACCCCATGGACCGTAGCCTGCGAGGCTCCTCTGTCCATGAAATTCTCCAGACAAGAATACTGGAATGGGTTGCCACTTCCTTCTCCAGGGGATCTTCCTGACCCAGGGATCAAATCCGGGTCTCCCACATTGCAGGCAGATTCTTTACCATCTGAGCCACCAGGGAAACCCCTGAGACAGGATGCGTAAGATCAAAGGGCTTGTTATCCTGGTCTTGCAGATGTTTACAGCTTGTAGAGCTTGAGAGGACTTCAGTGAGCCTCTTGTTCTAATGCACTTTAAAGATGAGGACATTGAGATCCACAGAAATTATGTCACCTGTGCAAGGCCATATAGTAAGTTAATGACAAAGGCAAGGCTACACTTGGGTTTCCCAATCTTCCAACCTGTTTTATTTCAACATCACACAGCCTTCTTCCTTCCTCTAGAAAAAGGAAGTGTGTTCTTGCCTGTAAAGACATGTGTAAAATAATTTATTCATAATCCCTCATTATAATTGCTTATATTTTCAGTATATAGTTAAAATGACTTGAAATAATCCAATGAGACTAGCAAAAGTTATTGCACAAGAGTTGTCTCAAATTTTATTTTAAATTGTACTTAACCTAATTATGAAAAAGAAGAAAGCTTTTTTTTTTTTTTTAACTAACTTGGAAGAAAAATATGAGCAACCCTGGAGTCGGCTTACGATTCAGGAAACCTGTCCCCCATGGTTCAGTCCCTCTTAACGAGAACTAGCCCTGGATACCTGGGATTAACTTTTCTCTTCCTCTCTCCCACAACTGTGGTTTTTCCTGGTAGCTCAGATGGTAAAGAATCTGCCTGCAATGCAGAAGACCTAGATTCGATCCCTGGGTTGGGAAGATCCCCTGGAGATGGGAATGCCTATCCACTCTAGTATTCTTGCCTGGAGAATTCCATGGGGTCACAAGGAGTTGGACACGACTGAGCGTGTGCGTGTCTCACTATTTCCCATTACTGCTCTAAATAATGCCACCAGATATTCCAGAATTTTTTTCATTGTCAATTATTTGTTTTCAAAATAAAGGCAGAATTGGACATTGACTGGCTTAGACTTTTTTCTCACACTCTTAAATAATAGATTTTGAGATATAATTCATATAGTATAAAATTTACCCTTTTAAAGTATACAGTTAGTGGTCTTTGGTACATTCACAAGGCTGTACAACATCTCCACTATCTAATTCTACAAGATTCTCATCACCCAAAAGGAAACATATTAATTACCAGTCACCCACCAGTCCCTCTTCCCCCAGCCCCTGGCAGTCACTCATCTAATTTCCTTCCACATGGATTTGTCTGTTCTGGACATTTCATATAAACTCAGTCACACAATGCGTGGACTTGTGTGTTTGGCTTCCTGCACTCAGCATATCATGTTCAAGGTTTATCCATATTGTAGCAAGTGTCAGTGTTTCTATAGCCCAGCGATATTCCATTGCATAGATGTAGCACACTTTATCCAGTCAGAAGCTGACACAGTTAAATACTTTTGCATGGACTCAAAATAGCAGAGCATCTACAGGTGTGAGCATACCGTCAGAAGTGTCTGTCTGTGGAGTGTATCCTTCCGAGAGGTTGAAGGTCCCATTGTCAGTCCAGGAGATCTCCGACACATCGGTGTCAGACACAGACAATTCTTTGGCGGCGGTGGTGAGGCTAATCTGTATTAATATAAATTCCAGTGACACATTTCAAACTTCTATGGGAGGTCTTTCTAAAAATCCAACTAACACCAAAAATGTCAGAATAGTAAGAACCAGATGAACACTTTCCTTTTAAATAATTCAATCATCTTAGAGAAATAGGAGAAGTTGTATTAAGAAAATCATTCCAGTTTTGGTACAAGTAGATACATTGACAGGCAAACCACACAGGAACGAATTGAAAACTAAACAAAAAATACCTTAGGACAAAGAGCTGAAAAGTCTAATTCACTGTCATCTTTGTGACTTTTTTCTTTATCTGCTTCTGTTGAGAAAAAATTTGGAAGCTTTCAGTTTCCTGGCCGGCTCAGACAGAGTGTATTTTTATCCATCATATATCCTGATCCCACAATCCTCATACTCTCCAATGCCTCCATGTAATTAAATGTTTGCACATGACGAACTTCACATATTTGCAAGTGTTTGTTTTCCGAGGGAAATGGTCCATATCAGTGGCTCTCACAGCATGGCCCCTGGACCGTAGCAGCAGCAGCAGCACTGGAAATTTTTTAGAAATACAAATTCCCAGGCCCTCCTCCAGACCAACTCAATCAGACACTCTGGGGGAAGCCGTGTAATCTAAACTTTAAGAAACTCTCGAGATAATTCTGGTGGTCATTCTAGCTGAGAATCTATGAGGTCAGAGGCCAAGTTAAAATGTGAAAAAGGACTGCACTGGGCTTCCCTCTATTCTCTTTCCTTTCCCCTCCTCTATGGCTCCCACTCTCTGCCCTGTGTCGTTTGTTATTTGCAAGCACCTACCCCAAAAGAAAACAATGTAGAGACAGTAAACAATTAATAGAAAATATAGAGCTCTGAAGACTTCTCTCTCCCCCGATAGTTTGGATTAAAAAGTCACCTTATTGTATGCGTGAGAAAAGAATAATAAAAGCCTAAATAGGAAAAGGCTGTGTTACTTTGTGGGGGGATCTGCTTCTGTAATAATATGTACTTAATGGCTAAAACACCCTAAAATGCATCCAAAGTGATTTCATAATAAAGAGCCAGCAATGCCTCATTACAGGTGTGGAATCTAAAATCCAAATGTTACCTACCAGACCTCTCACGTTTCTTCTGGTTAATATATTCTCTGATTCCAAAATCTATTTTCAGGAGAAATGACTTGATTCTGCTGTATATTTTTTGTCCAATATCATTACACTTGAACAGTGGACACAAAAATGCACACAGCACTGAAAGATAAGGAGGAAGAGAGGTTAGGGGAAATGATCTTGCTTTCCAACTACCTATTAGTATTTCACAAAACTATTTCAGTTCCTTTACTGACAAACTGGGGTTTTTTCCCTTGGGGAAATGCCTCTGTGAAATAAGTTCATAATTTCATTCTTCCCCTTGTAATGAAAACATTTTCTCCTACACACACACTCCCCATGGTCACTGTTCTCAAAGACTTGAAATTAGATAACTCCATCCACTCAACCCTCTTACACTCAAAATTCATACAAAGGTTACATGCTTCTCACACAACAGTCCTGGATGAAAATATTAACTCTACTTATTTTTTTTTCTTTTTTTTAAATTAATTAATTTATTTTAATTGGAGGCTAATTACTTTACAATATTGTAGTGGTTTTTGCCATACATTGACATGAATCAGCCATGGTTGTACATGTGTTCCCCATCCTGAACCCCCCTCCCACCTCCCTCCCCATCCCATCCCTCAGGGTCATCCCAGTGCACCAGCCCTGTCAACTCTACTTATTTGTTAAATGACATTTCTCCAGAGAAAAGTTAAGACTATCCATTAGCCTCTCACCAGTCATATTAGGATAATAACACCAACTCTGGGGGTTGCTGTGAAGAATAAATGAGATGAATACAGACCATCTGAATAATGCCTGGCCTGTATTTAGACCCTCTTTCCCTGGCTCTCATCTTTCTCTCTTAAACAAGGCAGCTCAAGGGCTGACATTCCATATAAGTTCTACTTGGGAGAATGGATTTGAGCTCTGACCATCTGCCTTCCCTTGTGGCTCAGCTGGTAAAGAATCCGCCCGCAATGAAGGAGACCTGGGTTTGATCCCTGGGTTGGAAAGATCCCCTGGAGAAGGGAAAGGCTCCCCACTCCAGTATTCTGGTCTGGAGAATTCCACGGACTGAATAGCCCATGGGGTCGCAAAGAGTCGGACATGACTGAGCAACCTTCACTTCACTTCATCTGCCTTTTGTGCTAGGCTTTAGAAATATGAAAATAAATGAAGATCAGCACAGTATACCCTAATCAACATTGTATGCCCTCATGTTTATTTCTTTGCAGTTGTTAGGACACATGCCCATTTACCTTTTTTAAATAGGAGTTGTAAACTCAAATATCTTTAGAAGCTGAGGAGGTATATGTAAAATGTAAAGGCTGGTGCAAGAAAAATAGGAAAATATGAAGGATAGTTTAGTGGAGAGTTGCTGCCCCATCTAAAAAGGTGGCAAGGGCAGATTGTCACATTTTTCAGGAAAAGCATGAAGTCACAACTTCTTTACAGCACTTTCGAGTTATAGTTGATATATGATAAATTGCATACATTTAAAGTGTACAGTTTGAAGTTTTGACACACGCATATAACTAAGAAATTATCATTATGACAAATAATGAACATACCTGCCAGCCCCCAAAGTTTCCTCCTGTTTCTCTTAGCCCTTCCTCTCCTGCCTTTCCCTGCCCCACCCACCTCATCCCCAGGCAATCATTTATGTGTGTTGTCACTAAAGATTACTGTGAATTATATATAACTGGAACCATACAGTGTGCAGTCTTTTTTTTAACCTGGCTTCTCCCACTCACCTAATTACTTTTATATTTATCCAGATTGTTGCATATATCAATTTTTTAGTGTTGAGTAGTAATCCACTGTATGGATATATCACAGTTTGTTTACCCACTTATCTGTTGATGGACATATGAATTATCTTCTGATTTCAGCTACTACAGATAAAGTGAAAGTCGTTCAGTCATCTTCGACTCTTTGCAACCCCATGGACTATATAGTCCGTGGAATGCTCCAGGCCAGAATACTGTAGTGGGAAGACTACAGATAAAGCCTCTGTGAACATCTGCGGACAAGTCTTTGTGAAGGTGTGTGCTTTCATTTCTCTTGGGTAAACAAATACCTTGCTTTGAGATGGCTGGGTCATAGAATCGTGTTTTGAAAAACTGCCAAACTGTTATCCAGAGTGGCTGCACCATTTTACCAACCCACCAAGAGTGCATGAGAACTCTAATTGTTCCATATCCTGCCTAATCCTTCATACAGTCAGTAGTTTTAATTTCCACCACTTTGGTGAGGGTATAATGGTGTCTCCTTGTGCTTTTTTTTAAAGGAATAATTTTACTTATTTATTATTGTTGGCTGTGTTGGGTCTTCATTGCTGCGTGGGCTTTTCTCTCGTTAGGGCGAGCAGGGGCTACTCTCTACTAGCTGCGCAAGGGCTTCTCATTACCGTGGCTTCTCTTGTTGTGGAGCACAGCCTGCAGGGCGTGCAGGCTTCAGTAGTTGCAGCACGTGGGCTCCGTAGCTGTGGCTCCCGGGCTCCAGAGCACAGGCCCAATAGTTGTGGTGCACGGGCTTAGCTGGTCCACGGCATGTGGCATCTTCCCAGACCAGGGATCAAATCCATGTTTCCTGCTTTTGGCAGGTGGATTTTTTACCACTGAGCCACCAGGGAAGCCTTCATTGTGCCTTTAATTACATTTGAGTTGCCAATCATGCACAATGGCAAAGGAATTAATGTGTTTGGGGGGGGTGGAGAGTGTAACTTTATTGTTTCATTGACACAATTTAAAATAAAATGATTCACTTACAACCTTGCCTTTTGACAGTGATTTGCACAATTGTGGAATAGCAACATGTCTCTAGAAAAAGGAGAAACTTTCAAGAGCAGAAAATTAAAGAAGAGTCAACTTGCTTTATAATCAAGAACTCATACCCGCTCTTCTAAGCTATGGAAGTTCTTATAGACCATTAAATAACATTGTACGTGTTGTATCAATTAGCCAAATGTTCTATATACTTACACAGTAGATAGCTGAGTATAACCCCAGGAATGTAACTCCCCAAGATGGTAAAAAAGGTGCACACACTGCAGACCAGGAGACAAAACTAGAAATAACAGAAGTAATGTGACAGTTACTCACTTACTCATAACACCAAGACACTTCAGAGCACAGGATATACACACAATTATCCATCTACATGCCATCTATCATGCTATGGCAAATGTTCTTCAAACAGTGTTCTTTGCACTTAGGTCTAATGACTGCTGTGTTCACCGAGCCTTAACCCACATTCACACTTAATAACAATCATTTTGAAGGTTCCAGAAGCTAATTTTTTGTGCAGAGAACATCTCCTATTAATCATGCCTGCGGCTATATTACTAGATGCAAGAGACTTGAAGAGTAGTATCTGCCCAGAAACTTCTTTTACTCAGGGTCACTCACTGAAAACAACACAGCCCAGGAATGAAATCTGTAAGTCCAAACTACATCTGTAAATCCATGGAAATCCACAAATCCAGCAAAACATGTTAGAGAAATTAGATGTATTTACATTAACATAACAGCAATTTACCCAGCTGGTAAGCAATTGTGATTGTAGATCACCAGTAGATTGTAGGCTAAATCTACTGGCCATTACTCTCCTCCTTTCTAACCACCTGCCCCTAAACCGACTCCACTCTGAGGTCACCTGGAAACCAATGACGAGCGAAACTGAATTCCTGTGGCAAAATTCAGTTATTTTCTTTCTCTCTGTCAGTTGTGGCCAAAAGAATCTCAGTTGTTTTAGGAAATTAAAACATCAAGACAGAAAAATTGTCCCATAAAGTCTTCACTTCTTTCCCATACTCTATTCTTTAAACTATCTACTCCTTTGCTTTAAATTATGGTACTAAATTTCACTGATAAGCCAAGAAAATTCATTAAGGGAATTTCAAAATAAGTCATGAGAACACCACATATAATTCTGATCAATAACTGGTAAAGAGAAACAAGAAGGGGGTCTAAAATTGAGTAATTTTGATCTTCCATTCTTGGCACAGGGTTAACAAATTCACTAGTCAAAAGGAAAACAGATGAACTTGTGGGAACAAAATTAAGAGCTGTTTCTCAAGTATCAGGGGTCCTTGAAGAATATGGAGCTCTATTTGCAAAAGGGAAGAGGAAAGACCATAAAAGTTAAAAGAACAAATAAAAGCATTATTATATACAGTATTCAGTTCTGCAAACGGATTTCATATTATCCACTAAATCTGTATTAAGAGCATCGTCATCTTAGGTTAACTGACTTGGGGCACATTAGTGTAACCCAATGCAGAAGTTTAAGTTCAGAATCTTCTGACAGTGTGTTTAATCATCTCAGTAAAAGAAGCAACAAGAGCACAAACTCACCCCGCCTCTGCCACCATATTGGTATCTATTCTAAAAATTGCCTTGAGTGATTAAAATGATTTATCCATATATAATGTTGCAACGTGAGTATGCTCAAAATGTGTCCAAGTATAGTTCTACTCTTCATTGAAGGTTAGATTTCCTATAAGAGAGGGATTTTAAATGAGGAGATTCCTAGGTCCTTCCTTCCAATGACAAGTGGATGTTCAAGAAACCTGACTGCAGCCCTGAAAGGGGAGGGACTATTGATGGCTCTGGACCTCACCTGTGGTGTCAGGATACAGCGGGAGCTGCTTTTACGCATAGAAACACTACAGTGTGCATTTCTCCATGCAGCCCCTTCGAACCACGCTTGACTCTTCTCCTCATGGGTTTTCATCCTCATTGGAAAAATACTCATCCCATTCATATGATCACTATGGATGTTTCTGCCAAAGGTTTCCTTTCTTAAGTAAATCACATAAGAATCTTCACTTTTTAGACTGAAAGTGAGATTCAGTTACCTCCAAAAGCATCCTGAAAGGGCTATGTGTTCATCTATCTCCCTTTGACTTGAGAACCAGTCTAGATTAACATAAACCGAAATTCTTTTTTTAATTAATTGATTTTTAATTAAAGGATAATTGCTTTACAATGCTGTGTTGGTTTCTGCCATACATTAACGTGAATCAGCCATAGGTATACATATATCCCCTCCTTCTTGAACCTCCCTCCCACTTCCCACCCCATCCCACCCCTCTAGGTTGTCACAGAGCCCCTAACACATTTTTATCTTTGGTCTGACTGAGTGAGAAGACAAATCATCATTCATTTTAGCTAATAAGCTACATAGATATTGATAAAATAGAAATCCAATTCCAACTAAATTATAAGGTTGAGGACTTTCTAGTGCTAACACATTAACATTTCCAGACCTTGCTAATATCAGTTTTTATGGCACAGTTCCTAGTATGTTACATTCAGAGTTGGAGAACTCTTACAAGCTGATGAAATAGATTAATTCATTTGTTTCCAAGTTTATTGCACATTTTAAAGCACACACATCATTCTCCTTCCCTGGAAAACTTGCCTTGCCAGGGCTCTGCTGTTTAAACACAGACATTTCTTGAAGAAATATGCTGAAATTCATCCATGATTCTGCAAGACAGTGGCTGAACCCAGGTCTTTCATCTGGTTTAGAATTGATAACTTCCCAGCTAAAAAGAGAGAAAGAAAACAAAACTTTTAACTGAACTTTGGATAATTCACTCAATATTCATTGCTTCAGCAGATATTCATTGAGCACCTCCTAGTGACTACACTCTCTGGAAAAGCCATATGAGTTCAGAGATGAACAAGTCAGATATCTGTTCAAGGAAGTTCACAGGCCAAGGCCAGCATGGAACTCCATGATTATCTGGTCACAACAAAGGAAAAGCATAGGGTGGAGGCTCTGGGGCATCTTTGAAGATGTCACTTTTATGGTACGATCTGGATTTGCACTATTTCCTATAAGGGCTTGGAAGGGTTCCAGACAAAACAGTGTACAGCATGTGCAAGAGGCCCTGGTGTGAGACGGAGCTGAAGCACCACTGAGCCTGGTGTGGCTGCAGCAGAGCGAACCAGAGAGTAACATTGCAGGGAGGTGGGATAATAGGAAGAGACCTTGTGGGATTCTAACTAACGTTTTAAACTTTAAGGATACAGAAGCCACAGCACCTTGAAAGAAACCTTGGCATAAATCTTATCATCCTCAACATCAACACCAATATTGCATTTTCAGTATACTCTTGATCCTTGCACAACGCTGCATTCAATCCATGTATGTACAATTTATTGTTGGCCCTTCATGTTGGTCGTTGCCCTGCATCCAAGGATTTAGCCAACAACAGACCCTGTATATTTACTATTGAGAAATATCCACTCTATGTGGACGCACACAGTTCAAACCTGGGTTGTTCAAGGGTCAGCGGTACACCATGTTAGTCAACTCAGTAGAAAACTGTGAAACTCAACAAGATCTCACAATACCCCGTATTTTTCTAGAGTAACTTTTCTCAATCATCATCGAAAAAACATGCTGAATGTGGTGCACGTGCCAGGCACGTACTGTGGGTCCCCACCTTCATTTTTTCCACAGGAACTAAAAACTGTTCACAACTGCTCCAGGAGGGAGACATGCAGACACTGGGCATTTCTTATAGTTACAAGACATCAGGTTCAAATGACACTCTTGGAAGCCTACCTTATCACATAAATACACTAAACAAGATCTACCAAGGGCCCCCAAATTCAATCATTTCATAGATAATTTTAAACAAATGTGTCCAGTAGACGACACACTGTTAGTGAAGTGTCCTCTAAGCTGTGACTGCAAGGGTGCCAGAGTGAGACTCATCTCTAGATTGGACTCCAGTAGCCCTGGTGGCTCAGACGGTAAAGAGTCTGCCTGCAGGGCAGGAGACCAAGGTTCCATCCCTAGGTGGGGAAGATCCCCTGGAGGAGGGAATGCCAACCCACTCCAGTATTCTTGCCTGGAGAATCCCATGACAGAGGAGCCTGGAGGGCTACATTCCATGGGTCGCAAAGAGTCAGACACGACTGAGCGACCAACATTTCCACACACTTTCACTTTCAGTTCAGCCATTCAGTTGCGTCTGACTCTCTGCGATCCCATGGCCTGCAGCACTCCAGGCTTCCCTGTCCATCACCAACTCCTGGAGATTGCTCAAACTCATATCCATCGAGTCCTTGATGCCATCCAACCATCTCATCCTCTGTCGTTCCCTTCTCCTCCTGCCTTCAACTCAGCCCTATGACAAATCAAAGCCACTTTGGCCCTTAGATGCTCAACTACCCAGAAACTGTTTCTCTTTAATAAACTTTCAAATCAACACCAAGACAACTATAGGCAATACAATTTCCCTTTTTAGTATAAATTTTAAGCTAATTTAAGTGAGTTCAACAGCATTAAAAAAGCAAAAAAACAAAAAAAAAAGTCTTGTCCTTTCTCTTTGCTCTGTCAGCCTCAACCACAGCTCTGCCAGACAGTCACTGAAGCTCCAGGGTTCAGGCCGATGCTACTCCATGAGGTAGACATTTGCCAAATGATTTCCCAACTATTGTAAGAAATGAACTTTTAGAGAAGTCTAGCTATCAGTTTATGTATTCATGAACTCTACCCACTCGTGACTCACTGAGCAAGCCTGTTGACACTGGTGACCAAATCTAGCACTAGGCCTGCATATCCTATGAATGATTCCAGACCTATTAAAAGAAACAGTAAGTGCATGGCTAGGAGGTCACTATCTATAACAAAACCTTGCCAATGTATCAACTTAACGGGAAACTATTTTGTACAGGAGAGTAAAATCCGAACTGGCTACTAACTATGGCTTCCTTTCTACAACATCAAAGGCTTGTTAACAAATTGCCAAGGGCAGGCTCCTCTGCGGCTCAGTGCATGACATACTGGGTTGGCCAAAAAGTTCATTTGGTGAAACATCTTATGGAAAAACCCAAACAAAATTTTTGGCTAACCTAATAAATACAGATTTTAATTTCTACTCTCTAGGCATAGTAAGTAGTACATGAGCATTTGGTTAAACTGACTAGCAAATATAATTCTAACAAAAATCAATGAAAAACATAATGGAACTATTTGATTATTATTATTTTAATGATTACAATGGAATGAATGAACACTTTGTATTCTGAAGCAAATTTAAGATATACTTCCATTAGGATAATGAACAAGTAAAGTGAGCAGTGTTCAAAAATGAAAGATGTAATGGAAATGAAGGAACACAGGTTCCATGTTTGTACATGGACCTCGGGATTGTAATATTGAGGGGAAAAAATCACAGAAGAATACACACAGCATGATTTCATTTTTATAAAGCTCAAAATCACATTAAACTAACAGTTCTTTAAGCAAGGAAATGTTAAAAACAGAACAAAATAAAATTCAGGAGAACAGTTACCTCAGATGAGAGTGTGTAAGGAATAAGACTTAAAATGGCAATTCTTGAATATTCTTATGTTATATACCTTAATTCAAGTGCTGGATACACAAGAACGACGTATCAATATTATTGTTCTTAAAGCTACATACATGTACACATTCACAGCCTTGATTTAAAATTCCTTGATTGTTGTTGCTTTTCAGTCACTCAGTTGTGTCCGACATTTTGCGACCTCATGGACTGCAGCGTGGCCAGGCTTCCCTGTCCACCATCTCCTGGAGCTTGCTCAAACTCCTGTCCATAGAGTCAGTGATGCCATCCAACCATCTCATCCTCTGTCATCCCCTTCTCCTCCCGCCTTCAATCTTTCCCAGCATCAGGGTCTTTTCTAGTGAGTCAATTCTTCACATCAGGTAGCCAAAGAGCTTCAGCTTCACCATCAGTCCTTCTAATGAATATTCAGGATTGATTTCCTTTAGGATTGACTGGTTTGATCTCCTTGCAGTCCAAGGGACTCTCAAGAGTCTTCAACAAAACCACAGTTCAGAAGCATCAATTCTTCGGTGTTCAGCCTTCTTTACGGTCCAAATCTCACATCCATACATGACTACTGGAAAAAGCATAGCTTTGACTATATGGACGGTTGTCTGCAAAATAATGTCTCTGTTTTTTAATACACTGTCTAGGTTTATCATAGCTTTTCTTCCAAGGAGCAAGTGTCTTTTAATTTTGTGGCTGCAGTCACCATTTGCAGCGATTTTTGATGCTTAAATGCATAATCATTCTTTTAATTAAATGAGTAACATTCTTACATGAGTATATCCCACTTCACATCTTATAGTCAAAACACAAATGTTACCTCCTGTGACAGTACTTTGGGACAATAAATTCCACTGGTTACTTATCTTTATTTTTAACAAAATCCCCTTAGGGAGTTCCCTCATGGGCTAGTGGTTAGTACTCAGTGCTTTCACTGCCATGACCAGAACTCAATCTCTTTTTGGGGAACTAAAACACTTGTGGCTCACCAAAAAATTTTTTAAATGCCTTAAATAATTCTAATGATACCTGCACTACTGCAAAAATCACAAACAGAAATGAGAAATTCATCATGTAAATCATGACAATATCATCTAACCAAATGGGTTTTGGAAAGAGTATAAATGTCTGAGATAAAAATAAATGTATAGATTGTTCTGAATAAAATTTAATGGAAATATGATTTAAGAAGAAAATCGGAATTCAAGGGCCAAGAAGAGACGTCACTCTACATGTATACTCGAAATAAAACATGCACCTGGCAGTTACTTTCTGGGAGTTTCATAATACTTTAAATTGTCCAGTGGCTAATTCTGAGGACCAGTGGACCATGCATTTCTATTATCTTCCATTATATATAGTCTACCAGTAACTGACATCACCACAGTTCTATTTAGGTAATTCAGTTACATAATATATTTGAATAATACAGTTATATAATTTAGAATGAGATGGGACAATTGATGGCAACTTTTCAAATTCCCTTCTTTTATGAATGGGGAAAGGGAGATCCCCATTTTTTCAGCGAGTTCAGGGCAGAGCCTGATTTCCAATAGAGTTCTTTTCCCTTTAAAACACATGCCCTCTTCAAGGGAAGAATCCAGTCAATGGCATCTTGGAAGAGACCATGTATTGTAATTTAGAACAAGAAGGAACATAAGCTGATCAACCTCACTCCTTTAGAGTCAGGAGGAATGAGGTGTAACCAAGACCAACAGGGCATCATTAGGACCTATTCTTTACAGAAAGAAAAGAGTACTTCCTGTTCAGAATCCAAATATTCATCAGAAGGTAAGATTTATGCCTGATGGGTGGTTGACAAGTTAATACACGTGACAGCTGCACATACATACACACATGCTTGGGTGCACAAAGGCTCTGAGTTGCTCCATAAAGAAACTCTAGGTTTTCCTGGAGAGCCTCGTCTGGAAAAGGCATAACCAGAGAAAGGATCTCCTGTGAATACTGGATAATGCTAGGGAGACAGATCTTTTACATGGCATGTGGCTCTCTTCCCACCATCCTTGGCGCTGATCAACGGGCAACAAAAGACCCAACCAAGAGAAAAGGAGGCTGAAAAATGGTGTGAATTTTTGCATAGTTCTTTTTTTTTTCATCGTTAAAAATTTTTTTTAATTATTTTGTATTGGGGTATCGCTGATTAACAATGTTCTGATAGTTGTTAATCAGCGACTCAGCCATACATAAACACGTATCCATTCGCCCTCAAACTCCTCTCCCATCCAGGCTGCCACATAACACTGAGCAAAGTTCCCTGTGCTATACAGTAGGTCCTTGTTGGTGATCCATTTTAAACATAGCAGAGTGTACATATCTGTTCCAAACTCCCTAACTACCCCTTACCTCCATCCTTCCCCCCAGCAATCGTAAGTATGTGAGTCTGCTTCTGTTTTGTAAGTTCATTTATATCATTTCTTTTTCGAGTCCACATATAAGGGATGCCATATGATATTTCTGCTTCTCTGTCTGACATACCAGTTCTTTACCAAAGAGTGTTAAGTGTTCTATGACTGATGCTCATCCAAGAGGAAAAAAAACAACAGACACCAATGGCTTCAGCATTACTATTCCAGGACTTAGGATTTTTCCTCCACAGTTTCAGAGAGAACATGCACTTCTTTTGTTGGTCTGCCTTTTTGTCTTTCCTTCTTTCCTCCCTACCTTCACTTGCTTCCTTTCCCTGCTAATTTTCTCTCTCCCTACTGCATCCAATGAGGAGCGAATCTTCAGCATACTCCAGCCAGGAGACAAGGACCACATGAGGTCCCTTCATCGTGACCATCAGCCCCAGATTCTCCAAGAATCCAGGTCACATGGTTCCCGGAGAAGCCATACCTCCCAGCCTTCCCATCTGTCCCCTGAGCTCTGCCCAAGGGTCTGCAGCTGTGCAGAGCATCCCAAAAATTCCATTTAGTTACATTCTCCTTTTTTAAAAAATTGATTTATTTTTGATTGAAGGATAATTACAGTATTGTGTTGGTTTCTGCCATACATCAGCACGGATCAGCCACATGTATACATATGTCCCCTCCCTCTTTAGCCACCCTCCCATCCCCATCCCGCCCCTCTAGATTGTCACGGAGCCCCGGCTTGAGTTTCCAGAGTCATACAACAAATTACAGTCTCCTTTTTAAGAGAAACTAAAGAGATAGATTTGTGACAAAGAACATGCTCAAGACAAGCAGCTGTTTACTGAAGAATAACATGGTTCCACCACCCTGAGAAGTTCTTAGGGAAATGGCTCCGGAGACAAACAGCCTCACTTTGTCCCAGAAGGGAGTTCTGGGTTCCCGGGAGAAGCTGAAGCCAGCATCCCTTCCTCTGCCTCCACATGTGTGTGTGTGTGTGTGTGTGTGTGTGTGTGTGTGTGTGTGTGTGTGTATGTGTGAGCGCGCCATGTGCTCAGTCACATCCAACTCTTTTCAACCCCATGGACTGCGGCCTGCCAGGCTCCTCTGTCCATGGAATTGAAAACATGAAAACTAAGTGAAAATGAAAGTCTCTCAGTCGTGTCTGACTCTTTGCGACCCCATGGGCTATACAGTCCATGGAATTCTCCAGGCCAGAATACTGGAGTGGGGGGCCTTTCCCTTCTCCAGGGGATCTTCCCAACCCAGGGACCAGACCCAGGTCTCCCGTGTTGCAGGCGGATTCTTCACCAACTGAGCTATCAGGCAATTATTAGAATACAATTAGGCATAGCCATTAGATGTGGCCAAAGTAATCTCTTTAGGCAGTTCCTAAAGAACTGTGGAAAGTGGAAAAGTGGAAAGTGTGTGTGAACTCCAGAGCACTGTTTAAACAGCAGTCATGGCCTTAATCCAGAAACTCTAGTACAGCAGGCCTGGGGCGATCTCAGAAATCTGCCCTTTGAAAATAGCGTCCCAGGTGATTCTCAGGCAGGTGTTTCTTTTCTTTAAAATTAATTTTTATTGGAATACAGTTGCCTCACCACACTGTGTTACTTTCTGCCATACCAAAGTAAATCAGCTATTTGCTGTTGTTCACTCGCTAAGTTGTCTCCGATTCTTTTTGACCCCATGAACCGCAGCACACCAGATTTCCCTGTGCTTCACCATCTTCCAGAGTTTGCTCAAACCCATGTCCATTGAGTCAGTGATGCTATCTAACAATCTCATTTTCTGTCACCCCCTTCTTCTCCTGCCCTCAATCTTTTGCATCATCAGGGTCTTTTCCAATGAGTTAGCTCATCACATCAGGTGGCCAAAGTATTGGAGCTTCAGCTTCAGTGTCAGTCCTTCTGATGAATACTCAAGAGTTGATTTTGTTTAGGATTGCCTGGTATACGTATACATATATCCTCCCTTCCTATTTAGGTCACCACAGAGCACTGAGTAGAGTTTCCTGTGCTATACAGTAGGCTCCAGATGGTATCAATAGTGTGTGTATGTCAGTCTCCATTTCCCAATTCATCCTGCACCCTCCTCCCTTCCTTCGTGTCCATTAGTTTTGTTCTCTACATCTGTATCTCTATTTCTCCTTTGCAAATAAGTTCATCTTGAGTCAGATGTTTCTTATCCTAAGATCAAAGTAAGAAACACCCAGTGAGAAAATTACACAGGATTCTTGTTTCAAAAATAAGAGACAAGAGGGGAATTCTGCTTCAGGCAAGATGGTATAGCAGGGACCCAACTTGTCCTTCCAGAGCAGGGAGGTTCCACCCCCTCCCAAGGTGAGTCCTGGCAACTAGCTGCATTGAGGAGGCAGACGTGAGAGTAAAAAGAGACCGGAGTTGGCAGGACAGTGTGTGTGTAGCGGGGAGCTGGGTAAGAGCTTGCACAGAGAACACAGGCCACCTCCAGGGTGCCCTGGACTCTCCAGCTGAGGGTGACCACGGTACATGTGAGGAACAAAAGCATCAGAAAGGATGTGAGGGAATGAGGGAAGGAAGTGCTGTGCTCATACGGCTGGAGAGGACACTGGATCCCACCAACGGACCTAGAAATGCTCAGAATTCACACAACTGGGTAGAGTCCTCAGAGGTCTGACCTCCGTAGCGGAGAACAATGAGTCCAGACTGAAATGCCACTGTGGTCCTAACATGGCTTAAAAGCAGGGTCTCAAAGGCTCCAACTGATTTAAAGTAATTCAACTGTGTCATGCTGTTGTTGTTTAGTCGCTAAGTCATGTGTGACTCTGTGACCCCATGAACTGTAGCCCGCCAGGCTCCTCTGTCCATGCAATTTCCCAGGCAAGAATACGAGTGGGTTGCCATTTCCTCCTCCAAACTGTGTCATACACAGGAATAAAAAGTGGTGAGTTTTGTTATGGACCTAATAACCCACATGGTCAAACTGGGATCTAAATGATTTTCTAAATTTTTCTTTCATACCTTTTTATTTTTTTCAGTTGAGTTTTCATTTATTTATAACGTAGAAACTTACAAAAACAAAAAAATTTTTTAAGTTTACCATTTACAGTATCATCAAAAGCCACCAAATTCCTAGGAATAAATATTACAAAAGATGCATAAACCTCTACACTAAAAGGTATGAAATGTTAATAAGAAAAACTAAAGAAAACCTTAGTAAATAGAGGAATATGTTCACGGAGTAGATATATTGGCATATTGTAAATATGTCAATTCTCTCCAATTTGACCTACAAATTCAAAATCTCATCAGATTTTATGCCAATTGGCTGCCTAATCCCAAAATTTATATGAGAATTTAAAGTGCCAAGAACAGCCATGGAAATCTTGAAGAAGAAGCACCAAGGTTCAGACATATGCTACCATATTTCAAGACCTATTGTAAAGCTATTAAATACACATGCACACACACATGTGCATGAACATATAGCTATAATTTTGTTTTTCTTTTACCTTTTGTTTACTGCTTTTAGTGTAGAGGGTTATGCACCCTTCATGACATTTGTTCCTAGAAATCTGATGGGTTTTGATGCTATCAAATATGATGTACTCTTTTAATATATGCACAGTGACTTCCTTGCACAGTATTTATTCAACAAAATATCAAACTAACAAATGATAATGGTGGCACTATAGTTCAGTGGTAAAGAGTTTTCTTCATCTTTTTTCATTGAAGTATAGTTAATTTACAATATCGTGTTACTTTCACGTATACAGCAAAGTACCTTTCTTTTACTTGACTGTGTATCTTTTTGCTTTAAAAATCTACTTAACAAAAACACTGTCTAAATTTTCTATTAAAAGGCAAACTAGCCTTTGCACAGTTCAAGGGCTCCGTACATGAACCAGGAATGCACTTGGCTTTCTGGGTGCAGCACACAATTCTCCCCGTTAGGGGGTTCTGTGAGACTAAGAAATGTGACACCCGGGTGCTCTTTAAAAATAGATGGTGATTCCGGAGGAAAGAACACTTGCCGGCAGCCTGTTTCATCTCTTTCACTCCCAAGTGTCTTTGAGCACAACCAAAAATAATGCTGAAATAAATGAATCCTGGCAGAGAACAAACAATGCATTTCAGTATCATTTCCCTTTCAGTTCATTTCAATCAACCTACGCTGAGTGCGGTTGTCTGTCACCAGTCCCACGTCAGGGAGCTCAGGATGAGTGAGTGATCTCACTACAACTCAACCAGCGAGCAAAAGGGCTAGGTGTGACCCCAAAATGAGTTCTCACTTGCTCGCATTATATATAAAATTCACTTTTATAAAATAACATTTCACTGAATCGAGGGCTATTTGGGCGGGGGGGACACTCAAAAACTAAGCTGGGGATTAGGTATACTAGGAGAGCCTGTTGAATACAAGTTACTATTGTTTCATTATTGTATATTTTATAGGATAATAAATCTTTTTATTAATATTGTAGTGAACCTTGGAAAAGGAAATGGCAACCCACTCCAGTATTCTTGCCTGAAAAACCCCACGGACAGAGAAGCCAGGCTGGCTACAGTCCACAGGGTCACAAAGAACTGGACATGCCTGAGCGACTGAGCACAGTGAACCTAAAACTCGGAAGGTATTTTTAAAACTAAAAGTAATTTTTCAAAGCAAAAGAAAAGATTTTAATATATCAAAGTTTAAATCCTTGCACATATTTCCTTTTTAATGTCTTTTTTTAAAAATTGTGGTCAAAGTAACATAACGTACTATTTTAACCATATTCAACTGGAGACTGACGTCACACTAAGCGCATTGACACTGTTGTGCAACTCTCACCATCATCCGTCTCCCGAATTTCTCAGCTTCCTAAACTGAAACTCTGTCCCTGTTAAACACCAACTCCCCGCCCCTCTCCCCACTCCTCAGCTGGCCCCCGGCATCTACCAATGTCCTTTCTGACTATGAATTTGACTATTTGGCCACCTGATGCAAAGAACCGACTCACTGGAAAAGACCCTGATGCTGGGAAAGATTGAGGGCAGGAGGAGAAGGGGGAGACCGAGGATGAGATGGTTGGATGGCATCATCAACTCAATGGATGTGAGTTTGAGCAAGCTCCAGAAGATGGTGAAGGACAGGGAAGCCTGGTGTGCTGCAGTCCACGGGGTTGCAAAGAGTTGGACACAACTGAGCGACTGAACAACAACAAGGTCCCTCATATAAGTGGAATTACATAAGTGCAAACAGTATGTGTCTGCACCTAATGCATACTGGAATAACCCTTGCACGTTTTTCTTGAGCTTTAGATTTGAGGAGATAATTACCAACAGGAGACAGAAATTGTGAAGTAGATGGAGAGAGACAGCAAGCAGGACGAGGAGTGTGAGGAGTGGGGGTGAGTGGTAGTAGAGGCTATGCATGAATCCTGATGCTCAGTGTGAGGTCACCTGGTCTCTGTTGAGTCCAGAACAAACCCAAACATAGATGCCCTCTTTGTGAAGCCCATTCCCCTTTTTTGTCTCTAGCTGGTTTCAGTCTGATTTCTGGCATTTACAATATAAAACAAAGTGCCACATTTTTCAGGGAGGAGGGATGCAATGGAGAACTGTAGAATATACTTAAATTATAAGGTAAAAACAACTATTAAAACGAGTTATGGAATAAGATTCCACAGAGTTTATGACAGTTTAGTTTCTTTTTTGCTTCCCTGCGGGCTCAAATGGTCAAGAATCTGCCTGCAATGCAGGAGACCCAGGTTTGATCCCTAGGTTGGGAAGATCCCCTGGAGAAAGGAATGGCAAGCCACTCCAGTATTCTTGCCTGAAGAATCCCACGCACAGGGGAGCCTGGCGGGCTACAGTCCATGGGGCCACAAAGAGTAGGACACAACTGAATGACTCTCAACTTTTACTTTCTTGTTTTTGGTTGGGTTTTTTTTTTTTTTTTGAGTTTTTAGTACTCGAATGGTTTCATTTGTTAGTTTTTTCACTTTGTTTTAGATTTTATTTGTACTTAAGGACAGTTGGTATACAATCAACTTGTAATACTGATATACAATATTATATGTTACAGGTATATAATATAGTGGTTCATAATTTTTTAAAAGTTATACTCTATTTATAGTTATTATGAAATATTGGTTATATTTCCTCTGTTTTGCAATATATCCTTGTAGCTTATGCTATATCTAACAGTTTGTGCCTCTTACTCCCCTCTACTCCTATTTTGCCCTGTCCCCTCCTCCCCATTGGTAACCACTAGTTTGTTCTGTTTTTTGTCATAGTCACTACTTTGTTATGTTTTTTAGATTCCACATATAAGTGAGAACATGCAGTATCTATCCTTCTCTGTCTGACTTATTTCACTGAGCATAATCCCCTCTAAGTCCACTCACGTTTTTGCAAATGGCAAAGTCTTATCCTTTTCATGGCTGAGTAATATTCCATCATATGTATACACCACATCTTTGTAATCCATTCATATGCTGATGGACACTTAGGTCACTTCCATATCTTGGCAATTGTAAATAATGCTGCTGTGAACTTTGGGGTGCGTGTATCTTTTCAAATTAGTGTTTTTTATAAGTTCTATTTAGATGACAGTTTTAATAGAATGGAAGGATGGAAACAGAGCCAAAAACTCACACCAAAGAAGTTGATGAAAAGTTCAAGTAAAGGGGGTTCCAGACAATGCGAAATCAGAATAACAACTAATTCTTACAAGAAGCCAAGCACTGTGCTATGAGGTTGAAAACTTACCATCATATTCAATCCTTGCATCCAGCCTATCGTGAGGTGCGATTTATTATTCTGTCCTACAGATGAGGAAACTTAGGCTTAGATAAATTAACTGCTGAGGTCAGAGAACAAATTACACACAGAATAGGAGACCTTCATAAATGGAACCGAAAATGCTGATCATGAGAAGTGAGACACAGGATGAACTTCCTGGAATGGAACTTGGCATCGTTTCAAAGATGAGTGGAAAAGAATGCCAGAGCAGTAACACGGATGGATTGCGGACGCCCAGATGCTGTGCTACAGAAACAGAGACGCTGAGGAAGGTTCAGCTTCGTCTAGGTTCCCAGGTGACGCTTGGGACCCAGGAGCTTAGATTCCTATTTCCTCTCTCCACTGCTTCAGCTAATTATATTCCAGGACCCTCAAGTGCTTCCATATCCCATGCCAAGTCTAATGACACCATGTATGATTTTTATTCATTTATCTGAATGCTTCTGTATGTTACCTATCACAATATTTAGTGTGTATTCCTTTATATGTGTAAGAATACACCATAGGCAAAAAGTCTAAATAATTTGCAAACCAACTTTCACTTACATGGAATGTTTTAATTTTTTCTTCTTGGAAATGGAGCATTAAAGTGCCACTGAAATTAGGTAATAAGGAAATAGGGCTCATTTATTCCAAATGTTTCCTGAACTGGGAATTGGGTGTTTTGGGTGGAATTCCTTCTGGCAAAACCTGGGTCTTAATGCCATGGAGACCCCTGGATCCAGGCACACCTTTTATTACTTTCACATGACCCACAAGCACCAGTGAGACCCATGGAGACAGGACTGGGGCCCGTGAAGTCATCCAGAATGTGAAACTCCATGAATATCCATCTTGCTATCGAGACAGAAGGATATATTTGTTGCTGTTGGGCAACGTAAACCCATTAACGAATATTTTCATCTATTGTTGTTTTCTCTCAAACACATGTGCAAGTATAGATACACACACACACACACACACACACACATCTTTCTACTCACTCTTTAGATTTTCCATATCCCTAAGCACTCATATCGCAATAACCATTTCCAAAGATCTTTAGAAGAACTGTCAAACTACCTCCAGAGAAAATATATTATTTTACACTTTCTGGTTTTATTTTTAATCCATATGGATTGGAAATTGAAGCTGAATCATATTTTATAGGAAGTTTAACAACATCGACATCCCATATATTGACAAACTTGAAGGAGGGAATGTGTTATAACCTAAGCTGTCACCTAGCAACTGGGACAAACAGCTGCTTCACCCATCGCACCTATAAATATACTTTGGCCCCGAGCCCTCATCGCCCTGTCATTCTCAGCTGGTGACGAATGGTCTCATGTTGTCTGTTGGTGGTGAACATCTGTTGATGTTAACTCCTGCTGAATTTTTCTTAGAAAGGTCAGTCAGTCTCCAGTTACAGATCTGGACATTTCTTAGTGCGATGTGTTATGACTGTTTTTAATCCTCCAGATCCACGGCGTGTTCCCCTGCGTGCGGGCGTGTTTGTGCGTGAGGGTGTGTAGGCAGAGAAACAAAATAAAACACAGGGATTTGTTTCCCAGCACAAACACTCACAGAATTAGAACCATGACAAAGCAAATAAGATATGTCAACTGGAAGATTAAATAAGCAAACACGAGATTAAGAAATTACATAGCACTCCATGTGAAGCCCTCACTTTCTCAGATCAACAAACCCCGTGGACATCTTTCTCCCCAGCCAGGGACCAGGAGGCCCACCTGAGTGTTGGCTCTTCCTGCTCTGAGAAGCTGGGCCTCACCTCCCTCCGGGCAACTTGGTGTTTTATTTGGAGCTCTTTCTCTCTTTTTAAACCACGTCTCAAAGGAATTAGAGATCAGTCACTTTGTGAAACTGCCCTTCCTTCCACCTCAGTCTCTGCCCTGCCACTTCCCCTGGGAGCAGAGATCATCAATGTCCAATTCACCAAGACCATCTGGAAGCCTGGCATTTGGTTGCCCATCACATTATTTTTGGGGAAAAAAAAAAACAAAACCTCTTTTGTATTGGGGTATAGATGATTTACAATGCTGTGATAGTTTCAGGTGAACAGTGAAGAGATTCAGCCACACATATACATGTATCCATTCTCCCCCAAACTCCCCACCTCAATCCAGGCTGCCACATAACATTGAACAGAGTTCCTTGCGCTGTACAGTAAGTCCTTGTTGGTTACTCATTCTAAATACAGCAGTGTGTGCGTGTCCATCCCAAACTCCCGAATTATCCCTGTCCCCCTTCTTCCCACTCCCCCACCCCCCGTAACCATAAGTTCTTTCTCTAAGTCGGTGGGTCTGTTACTGTTTTGCAAGTTTGTTTCTATAGTTTCTTTTTAGATGCCCATCACACTATTTCTTATACGATTCTAGCTTCTATGAACAGATGCTCGTAATAGTTATTTTCCAGCGTTTTCAATTTTGTTAATTTTTCAACAAGTAGACTTTCCTAAGCCCAGGGCATGAACAATTTAAATTCCATTACAAGCTCCTAACAAGCTCCTACTTGAGGCCTCCAGGAGAGTCAACGCCCTTTCATTTGTGAACACTGAAATCTGCTTTAATAACTACCCCTGAGTAAAGAAAAGGTTTCTACTTTATCCCTGAAGGACAGACAATACCTGAGAACCAGGAAACATTCTCCAAAGAAAACAGAAATTGTTCTTGGGAAGCACGTTTGCTAATTCAGATATAAGCCTTTCTCTGCATTCTGTTTGGGATCTACATTTTCAATGAAGTACCATCCAGGATTTACTGTACTTGGAGTCAAAAGAAAATGTCCCCTCCCTGCTTTTTCTTAAAACAAACAAACAAAACCCTTTGGCTTAGTTGCATGAAACCTAGGCTTCTGTGACAAAACTGAAGAATGTATTTCTTATGGTAGAAAATTTTTCATTAACCGTATAGTTTCTCATTTTGTTTTTTGAGAAACCTTAGCCATAACACTGGGATGGGACAGGTATATACAACCCAAACAGGCTGAACAATGATCAAGTTCCTCCAAGGGGCATTTTTTTTTATAAAGGTCAATTAACATCAATTTTGTTTCAAGAATTTGTTGGCAGCCTTTGTGTTAAAGGGGTACCTTGGAATATGGCAAACAGGAAGTCAGTGACTATCCGTCATTGAGGTATTTATTAAAAATGCTACACTGCTGGGACTTCCCTGGTGGGCCAGTGGTTAAGAATTCACCTTCCAATGCAGGGGACACGTGTTCGGTTCCTGGTCGGGGAACTAAGATCCCACCTGCTGCCGGGCAACTAAGCTCAAGCACCATCACAGGAGAAGCCCAAGCACTGTAATGAAGAATATGTCTCACTATGATTACATATATATTTCTTGTCCCTTATATTTCTTCTGATTTTTGCTTTATGTATCTTTGTTTCTTTGTTGTTAGGTATCTAATAGTTGATGATGTCTGTCTTCTCTGTGAATTGCATCTTTCATCATTAAAAATACTCATCTTTGTTTCATTTAAAAATAAATAAATTTAAACAAAACAAAGAAGACTCAGAACAGACACACACACACACACACACACACACACACAAATGCTACACAGTTAAATCAGGGGCCCCAGTCTCACCTTAGATTTTTAAAGAATGAACTTCCCGTTTATTTTCTTTTAAAAGTCAGTAAATAATATTGATGACTCCTACAAGAATGTGCCCTTACCAAGAAGATCACTGTTACCAGTCATAGAAAAAATGAGAGTTGCATTATGATGTCTTATTGCTAAACTGGTCATCAGCCTCCCTCAAAAGCAGATTTTTAACAAAGAGGTACTGTGTGGATATTGCATGTTTTAATAGTGAATGAGCACAAGGCCATATCCAGCAGCAGCGTGGCGGAAGGTGGGGGTATGCTTGGCACAAACTAGAAGGGAGTATGTGGTGGCGGAGGAGAGGTGGGCCTGGCACAGGTTACCGAGGAGCCATGTTTTGTCAGGGGAGGGGGTGCAGTGGTTGATGCTGTGGAGCGAAGACAGACCTCAGAAGAAGTTATTTCTCCTAGTGATAGTTTCTTTAGGAAAAAAAAAATTCTACAAAGCAATTCATACAGCCTGTCTGCTTTTAGAGCGTTGTTACAGGAATGTACTTCCCCTACTTTCTCATACACAGAGCAGCAGTAAGAATCTGGCTGCTACAGAGAAGGAGAAACAGCACATAACCTCCCTTACATGTGGGATCTGCAAAGACACAATACAACAAAACTTACTTACAAAACAGAAAGAGACTCACAGACGGAGAGAACGGACTCGATGGTTGTGAGGGGCCAGGGTGGGGGAAGGACGGAGGGCAGGGATAATTCGGGAGTTTGGGATGGACACGTACACGCCGTTATACTTAAAATGGACAACCAACAAGGATCTACTGTATAGCACAGGGAACCCTGCTTAGTGTTATAGGCCAGCCTGGATGGGAGGGGAGTTTGGAGAAGAATCAGTTCAGTTCAGCCGCTCAGTCGTGTCCGACTCTTTGTGACCCCGTGGACTGCAGCACACCAGGCTTCCCTCTCGAGTCTCCTCCGATACCACAAGGAGAAGAATGGATATGTGTGTATGTATGGCTGAGTCCTTTTGCTGTTCACTTGAAGCTATCACAACATTGTTAACTGGCTGATCAGCTAGACCCTGATACAAAATAGAAAGTTAAAAAAAAAAAAAAGAATTTGGCTGGTAATTAACTAAAAAGAAATTACCTTCAGTTCATTTTTCACCACCTTGATAACTGTTATTGTTCATTGTATACCCGAAAAGTGAAGGGGGGTTCCTGCAAACACTTATTTAAAGAGTTCCCCCAACATTTCATTTCCATTCACAATAACAATTTGCTTAGAAAACCTTATTCTTAAAAATTCATATTCCCTTGTGCAATGTAGTTCGATGCAAATAAAGAAGACTGGAATGATCTCGGCTGAACTTTATGCCAGTGAGAGAGGTGTCTGCCATCTCCCCCGTCCTCTTTCATCTTTGCAGACACTCACAGCTGCCTCCAGGATGCAAATTCCTTCTGTGGTGTTCAGGAGAATCTAAAGGCTGTCACGAGCAATTTCCATGTGGGTAAACTGCCAACCCAGTATATTGGAGAACACCTGCTTGCCCAATATTGTAGCCATTTCTAGGAAGCTACTGACACTGAATCAGATCTCCTAGGAAAGTGTGTGTTCACACCTCCCCAGCTTGCTCGGGCCCCATGTTATTGGCCAAAAAGTTTATTCCAGTTTTTCCATAAGAAGTTATGGGGAAAACTTTTTGGCCAGCCCAATATATCCATACCCATTACTCCTCTCCCTCTAGGTCACTGTTTACTGGATTGTCTTGTGAGTAAAATGCTACAGGCCTTCATGTTTTTACACACAGAATATATTATGATCCCATGTTCTGCTAATACTCTATTGCAGGGGAGCAAAATTTGCCGTCCCAAATTGCGGATTATTTTGAGCTGAAAAGAATCAAGACCCAAAAAACTCAGGAAGAAACTTTGACCTTCTCCCCTAAAATGCCTAAAATAATGTAGATAGAGGGCTTGTCTCAGGAACCAAGCAAGAATCAGAGACATTGGCAAAGAACATGATCTGAGTACGGTGGGAGAAATTCGGCGGGCCTAGAGATCAGAGTCCACTCCATGTCCCATTGCTCTGCAGGCCCAGCCAACCTTCATTTACCAAACTTGCTTTTTTAAAAATGTATTTGGTTGTGCCAGGTCTTCGCTGCGGCACATGGGATCTAGTTCCCTGATTAGGGATCGAACTTTTGCCCCTTGTACCGGGAGCGTGGTGTCTTAAGCACTGGACCATCAAGGAAGTCCCCAAACGTTTGTTTTTCTAGTTCCATGTCAACTGCCTTCCTGCCTTAAAAGTCTGAAACCACTACCCCCAACATTCTCTGTGTCTTTATCTAAAGACGGTAGTTAAGGTGAAGGTTTTGGCCATTGTGGAGAGTTACTCAGTTCTCCTGAGCGTCTCTCGTGTATACACATGCTAATAAACTTCTGTTCAATTTTGTTCTGTTAATCTATCTCATGGCAATTTAATTCTTAGACAGGCCAGAAGTACCTAGAAGGACTGAGGAAAATTTCTTCCTCCCCAACACTATAATGTAGTTACATGAAATAGACTTGATAAGAGCCTGAGTAAGGTGAAATAGCTCTTTGATCAGCCTTAATCGTTTTTGCTGAGTCCTGCCCCAAGGCCACAGGTGCAAGGCCTTATACCAAGGCCACAGAAGCAGAGCCCAGAACCAAGGTCTTCTCTGAAGCTGACTGAGCTCCTTTGTGACTGTTGCCAAAAGCCCCCTTGATCATCACCAGCAGGTTTCCTGACTCATATTAGGCAAAAATGCCCACCCCGGAAGTCACCCTATGGCATCCTAACCAATCACCTAATGCCAACCTTCCAGCAGGAATTTTCCTTGTCTTGAAGCTATAAAAATTGGCTACTAACCCTCCAAAAGTGTCGACTCTCCCTGGTCTGTCAGGAGGTTGGCACGCTGCATTTGCAGTACCCTCAGGATCTCTGCTTTTTGTTTTTAATAAACTCACCCCCTTCTGAAATGCTCTGTGTCTGCAAATTCTTTTCCAACCCACACTCAGATTACCTCAACACTTTTCCCATGTGGAACCATCCAGAACCACAAGGACAAGACTACTGTGACACGGCATGTAATTGGGCCTGGACATTCCCAGGGTTGTTTCCATCTGGTTACGTAGATCAGTAAGTGAAAGTGAAAGTCGCTCAGTCGTGTCCAACTCTTTGTGACCCCATGGACTATACAGTCCATGGAATTCTCAGGCCAGAATACCGGAGTGGGTAGCCTTTCCCTTCTCCAGGAGATCTTCCTGACCCAGGAATCGAACCAGGATCTCCTGCATTGCAGATGGATTCTTTACCAGCAGAGCTATCAGAGAAGCCCTAAGTGGATCAGTAAAGTGATGCTAAATATTTCATCCTGAGCTCCTTGTGAGTTCATCATCCTTGGTGAGAGCCTTAAAGGTAATGGGTCTTCAGGGAACTAACTGACCACAGGCAAAATAAAACCAATGGAGGCAGATGGTCAAACGAAATCATCTATAATTAAATAGCATGATGATGATTTTAAACAAATACACACTGAAAGAGAGAGGGAGATCTTCTAATTGTTATCTTGAAAGATATTCCATGTTTAGAATTGTATGTTGATCAGGACTGAGTTTATCATGCACATTCTTTTTTATCTCCTGCTCATACTACCATGCATTTTCAAGAAATGGAAAAGATGGCTCATCAAAATATTGGGTTCTAGGAAAGGTAATTGCTTCTACAGACAGATATATGCCTTTGCTTCTCTTGTCATAAACAAAAGCCTATTCCCTTCTAATTTATATAACTTTTAACAAAACTATCCAGTACTGACATGGTCTGAACAATCCCTGTACATAGTGTAGCCACCAGACACCCCAAACGCTAAGAATATGATTAGGATCACTTAAAAATTAAGTTTATTTTGAATATATAGCCCAAGAGGCCAGGACTGAATCAACTCTGTTATGAAGGGACTCTTTGGAATCATAAGAGGAAACGAAATGAATGTTCTTTTAATGAATTATGCTAAAGAATGCAGGAATATAATAATATACAGATCAGTGGCATAGCAACCCCAGAAGTCATTGGGGTGCCATTCTGACTACTCCACAGGAGGAACTCAGGTTTCTATAAACTAAGAAGCTGGACCAGACTGCATAGTAACTGGTTTTGGATAATATTTAGCCTCCTTTGAAATATCTCAGGGATTCAGAGGGTTCATGGGCCCCAGGTTGAGTATGGCTGGATTCCATCATCAATGACACCTTCTGCTCAAGGATTTTATAATCCATTCACATGTTTACCTGAACTCAGGAAAACTCTAGATATGTCCTCTACTTTCATGAAATAAACATTTATTTTCTCCTATAAAGAGTTGATTTAGAAACTGACATTAACTTTACAGAGGACTGTTTAAAGCCAACAACATCCCTTAACACATCCCTGGTGATACTGATAGGAAAAAGAACCTCCGCCCTTAGCTATCAGCGACTCATCAAGTACTGACGTCAAAGTGTCAGATCTCGGGCCAAGAGAGGTTGCCAGTAAACAGACCTCCTAGTAAGCTGTGAGGGCCCCATCTGCTTCCATTCTCTGAAGCCATGAGGATATTAAAGATGTAAACTGTCAATATCTGTGGTCCTAGGATGGAGAAACCTAAAACCATCTAAGGAATTTCATGAGTTGGAGCAAACTCCAGGAGATAGGGAAAGACAGGGAAGGCTGGCCTGTTGCAGTCCACGGGGTCGCAGAGTCAGACTCACAAGAAAGGATTATCTTTCCTTTACTGATTTCTGGGCCAGGACCTGGGGATTGCAAGGCCAGAGCAGATGCCCCGCCCAGCCAGCCCACCCTCTGCAGGCTCAGTCAGCTGGGCCCTAGAGGTGGCCCCAAGGCTCCAACCTTCACTGGTTTGTTATCTTTCTTTTTCAAACATGTGAATAGAAATTCTGTGTCTGGTCAATGCAGGACCTCTGATTTCACTGGAAACATTGAGCAGAAGATCACAGAGGTGAGGGTCAGAAGGCAAAGGCAAATTTGCCAGAAGCAATGGGTACTCCTTACAGTCAGAGCCTAATTACCAGGGAGTGATTCAACTTCCTGTCCCAGATTTTCATCATGGGGATTAAAAGAGCAAACACAGCCCATCTTTATCTGTTGCAAACCATGGTCACTTTTAAGCTGCCTTTTCAGTATTAGATAACTTCCCTATTCCAGTTGTTGTTATTGTTTAGTTCCTAAGTCATGTCCAACTCTGCGGTCTCATGGACTCAGGCTCCTCTGTCCATGGGATTTTCCAGGCGATAACACTGGACTGGGTTGCCATTTCCTTCTCCAGGGGATCTTCCTGGACCTGGAAGGCAGGCAGATTCTTTCCACTGAGCCACCAGGGAAGCCCTATCTGGGCTTGTGTAGATGATTAATTCTAAGCTACGCTAATGAGAAGTTGGTATGAATATCCTTAGGCTCAGGGTAGAACTTGAATGCTGACTGGAGACTGCAAACGAAGCAGTACACTCGTGGGTCAGTCAACTCAATCCAGTAAACATTAATGTTTGCATATATGCTGTGGGAATTATAAATGTGCCAGTTGAGTTAGGGCTTGGAACAAGACTGGTGTTCTGGCTTGAAACACATCCCAGTGAATTACCCATAATTTCTTGTTTCATTTATTTACAGAGTAACAAGAATTTAAGAAGTCAAACAACCCACATATAGGATCATTCTCAATTTTTATGCTTATTTCCCACCAACCTTTTTAGTTGTTTGTCCACTTTTTTCAAAAAAGTATTATTACTTTGTAACTGGCCCTTACTGATTCTAATACATTTAACTTAATTTTCATAAACAGCTGTATGTATTAAGATATAAGTTTGCCTGTTGTGTCAAATGTCAAAGTGACAGAGGTTTAAACAAGACAGCATTTCTTTTTTTCCCTCAGGGACAGCAGAGCACAGTGGTCCAGGGCTGACATGAGATCCCTGTAATGTTGAAGACCCAGGTTCTTTCCATCTTGTTGCTCCATGTTCTCAACATCACATAGCCATCCCATGGTCTATGGGATGGAAGCAAAGGCACCCCTTCTCCCTTTGAAGTCACGACCTGTAAGTTGTATTTGAAGCTTCCACCCACCTCCCACTGGCTGGAATGTAGTCACATAGCCATGTCTGGCTGCAAGGGAGCCTAGGAAATGTAATTCAATTGCTGGTGGCCATCTTCCAGCTGGAACTTGAGATTCTTATTACCAAAGGAAAGGAAGTCAAGGATTTGGGGGCATCCAGTAGACTCTCCCACAGCAATACTCCTTTTGATCTCTTACCTCATCAGTTTATTATAATTTATAATTAAAATTATGCAATTACAGTAGTGACAACAATAGCCATTAAGGGATTTGAGAATGAACACACGACTCAGAATGCAGACAAACAGTGGGAGCTGTTATACCCCAGAGTAGAGGAGACAAACGTGTCCTGGAAAGGGCCAGAGAGCAAATATTTGGGCCCTGCTGGCCAGTCTGTATACACAACTCTGCTTTCACAGCATGAGGGCAACCACAGACAACGCGAAAACAGAAAAGCCTGGTGTGTCCCAGTAAAATTTGATTTATAAAAAGAGGCTGCCGGTGGATTTGGCCTCAGGGCTTCACTGAACTTCTGGGTACTGTGGTGACAGGGATCACTGATTAGCCCAGCGAGCCAACCAGGAACCATTCAAAGGGCTTCTAGTCCAAGGACACCTTCCACTTATTGTGCACGTACCAAATTCGAGGAACTACATAGTTGTTGTCAATAAATCATGCCTGACTCTTAGCGACCCCATGGACTGTGGCCCACCAGGCTCTTCTGTCCATGGAATTCTCCAGGCAAGAATGCTGAAGTGGGTTGCCCTTCCTCCTCCAGGGATCTTCCCAACCCAGGGATCGAACCCCCATCTCTTGCCTCTTCTGCATTGGGAGGCAGGTTCTTTACCTCTGAGCCACCAGGGAAGTCCAGGAACTACGTTAGGAGCTTGATAACATTTTCTCTAATCCTCACAACCATCTGACAAGGTGGACTAAATGCCCCCATTTTCCAGATGAGAAGGGGGACACAACCAAGAAGCGGCAGCACCCAGGATCCAAACCCAGGTCTTTCCAGCTCCAACCCACCAGCTTCTCAAGCCTGTGGTTACCAAAACAGTCCTTTTGTTAATGAAATATAAGCACACAGTTTGTCCTATTACTGGTTGAAGTTGTTGAATGCCAGATTTGACCTGTCAAGTATTACAGTGAGAAAAATTTCCTCTGATCTTAAAATAGTCCTTGCCCCAGAAGTTTATCCAGGTTTTAGCAAAAGGCATCTAACCTTCAGACTTTTCCCTGGGTGAAGCTGCTAAGCTTCAGAACACTGGTATCTAATGGAGAGGAAAAGTCAAGGTGCTATAAATATCACTGAAAACTTTTAGGTCTTTCAAAGTTTATCTAAATAAACAAAGATTAGACCCCACCCCCTCCAACTCCAACCCCGACTCCTCATCCTGGTGCAGTGGGCTTCACACACGTAACCATTCTACCCTCCCCAAGTACAGCAGACCATGCTAATTTGTCATCATACTCTTTCTGGAATCTTCCCAATGAGGCCTCACAATCCCGTCAGAGCTCCAGGCACCATTTCCAGTTTACAGGAGTTGGCATCAGAGAATGAAGTCATTTGCCACCAAACCCTCAACACTTATGGAACAAACCGCCTCCTATTTTCCCCTCTGCAGTGCCCAAAAAAGGGATTATATGTTTCTTCCTTTATGGTCGCTGCCAATGTCTATCGTATCTTAGTTTACCGAGCAAATCTCTTCTTGTTTCAGCAAGCAAGTCGATTAAGTCTAGGTTTATAATCTATTGATGTGTGTATTCCTACGTATCAGGTCTTCCTTCATACAAACAAACATACTTCTAAAAGGAAGTTTTCAAAGTATTACAAAGTGGGGAAACTATGACTATTTAGAATTCATATCCACTTTAATCGGCTTCCCTGGTGGCTCAGAGGTTAAAGTGTCTGCCTCCAATGCGGGAGACCTGGGTTCGATCCCTGGTCAGGAAGATCCCCTGGAGAAAGAAATGGCAACCCTTTCCAGTACTCTTGCCTGGAGAATCCCATGGACAGAGGGGCCTGGCAAGCTACAGTCCACGGAGTCGCAAAGAGTCGGACACAACTGAGCAACTTCACTTTCACTTTTTTTCACAAGTTACCCCAGAAACACTGAGTTAATTTCTTAGAGAAGAGAGCCATGTTTAAACATACATATGCCACATAATAGGCTTCCCTGGTAGCTCATATGCCAGGAGCTACAATGCAGGAGACCTGAGTTCAACTCCTGGGTCGGGAAGATACCCTGGAGAAGGGAATGCAACCCACTCCAATATTCTTGCCTGGAGAATCCCATGGACAGAGGAGCCTGGAGGGTTATAGTCCATGGGGTTGCAAAGAGTCGGAAATGACGGAGCGACTAACATGTTCATGCCACATAATTAATGAGTCCTGCATAGAATACTTCCAGTAGTAGATGCTAAAAATTCCCCAAAATATAGAAACACATCTGTAATCCCTTCGTCTTCTCTGGGCTTTCCTGGTGGCTCAGCTGTAAAGAATCTGCCTGCCAATGCTGGAAACACAGGTTCGATCCCTGGGTCAGGAAGATCCCCTGGAGAAAGAAATAGCAACCCACTCCAGTATTCTTGCCTGGGAAATCCCATGGACCGAGGAGCCTGGTGGGTTATAGTCCATGGGGTTGCAAAGGGTTGGATATGACTGAGAGACTAACAACAACAATCACAACCTCTTCTCTGAGGACGGAGTCTATAGGCATGATTTCTACAGGCATAATGTGAAAACGTTCTCCTGACGTTTTCTTTTAAAAAATAAAACACTTGCTTAGAGTTCAACTAAAACACCAACCAGGAGATGTTCCTTCCTGAGTCATGCCATAATACTGGTGCGTGGCTTGTTTTCTTTTAAAAAATAAAACACTTGCTTAGAGTTCAACTAAAACACCAACCAGGAGATGTTCCTTCCTGAGTCATGCCATAATACTGGTGCGTGGCTGCTAGTTCAGTTTACAGCAAGCAAAGAGGCTGCATCTCACTGGTCGTTACGAGCTGATGCCTCTGATGCACCACCACAAGTGAGCGTCTGCCCAGCTCTGGGGAGCCAGTCTCCACCCTGGAAACACAGCAACCCATCATAAATCAGAGTTATGGAGAAGAGGAGGCATGTGAGGGCCTCAGCCCCTCTCTCACCTCGTCCCGTATCTCCCCTTCCAAGGAAGACCATGCGGGCTGGTGACCCCTCTCCAGACACTGCTGAATCCTCAGAGCAGCATCTTTAATAGCCCTCCATGGCGCTGTGCCAGTGGGTGACAATCACGCCCAGGGAAGGGTGGCCCTACAGAAATGAGGCTGTGGTGTGGGGGGTGGGAGTGGGGGAGTGTGTCCTGCCCGGAAGATTCAGGGAAGCCTCCTTCTAAGGGTCCCACGTGTGTCCTCCTGAGCACTGAGCATCTGTGAGCCTTCCGGGAACAGCCAGGACACTCCCTACCCCACTGTTTGCCAGCGTCTGCAACGGGACAGTGTGGGACCTAGATGCACTGCCATGCGCTGCTACATCCAGGCTTTTGGCAGTTTGGGATGAAGAGGTGGTGAGTACCATGAGTGAGAAGGTAGTTCCTGGGTTGAAGGCACCGGGGAAAAGAGATTAGAGACAGAACGGATGCCAGAGAGGATGAGAGAGAAATTAGGAAAAAATACAGGGAGGAACGGCTCAGGTAGAACTGTCCTAACTGATCATCTCACTCACAAAACATGGGATGAGGTGAGGTCACTCTGGCTGAAGAACCGGAAGCCAGGACTCCCCCAGGAGGTCACTGCTATTTTCCTATTCAGAGTTCACTGGTGGTTTCATAAGAACAGCCGGAGAAACATCAACAGAGTTTTAACTCACTTCTGCCTGAAGGTCTTTCCTCTGACTTTCGGCGGGTTCTTATTATACACTCTTACTAGGCTGTGATGTGGCCAACCGGCCCCAGAAACCAACTGAAACTCCTTGATTTTATTTGAAAGAGCAGTGTGATTGCTGAAGAAAACTTCTGATTTTCAAAGCAACCTTCCTTTAAAAGACTGCAAGTGGATGCCCTATTTTCTCAAACACAAAACTGAGGCACTGAATTTCTTTCCCCTTAACTTCAACCTATAACTGACCTTGTCCAGTACTGAATCCTTGTTGTCCCCTTGTCTAAAGGTTAATACTAGGTGAGTGGGACACTTCATTTTCTGTTTCTTTATACATGGTACTGTTGTTGTTCTGTCGCTAAGTTGTGTCCTACTCTTTGCAACTCCATGAACTGCAGCACGCCAGGCTTCCCTGTCCTGTGCTATCTCCCGGAGTTTGCTCAAACTCATGTCCACTGAGTCGGTGATGCCATCCAACCACCTCATCCTCTGTCATCCCCTTCTCCTCCTGCCCTCAACCCTTCAGAGCATCTTCGTGTGTGGCAGACTGTTCCCTTGGTAATTATCTCATTCTGGTCCAGAAAGGATTTGACGTTGCTTATAAAAGCACATAGTGAACGAGGGATAAATAAACAGCTCAGGGAGCAGAGCCTGTTAGTCCACAGGCTGTATTTGTACAAAACGGTACACCTTTTCCAGAAGATGAAGCGTCACTCCAGGACACTGGGCTTGTGGGTGGAGCCCAGGATGGACGTCAGTGGCCCCCGTCTCCACTGACTCTCTCAGCTGGGTACCTTGAACACAACCCCTGCAGCCATGGGACCTGTGGCCCTACAAAGGAACAAGACTAAAATGCCCAACGAGAGAGGAAATAGAAGAGCCCAAGGGAAGAAAAGCGTACAGAAGTACATTTAGAGGGTCCCACATACCATCTAGAAGTGAGCTGTGATTTACCCCCAAATAGCTAAATCAGAGATGGAAGTATGATCGTTTAGGAGAATTATGGTGCCCGTAAGATTAAAGCTAACCACTTAGACCAGTGGGCTTGTCTGGTGGCTCAGACCGTAAAGAATCTGCCTGCAGTGCAGGAGGCCTGGGTTCAATCCCTGGAAGATAACCTGGAGGAGGGCATGGCAACCCACTCCAGTATTCTTGCCTGGAGAATCCCATGAACAAAGGAACCTGGTGGGCTACAGTCCGGGATAGCAAAGAGTCGGACACAACTGAGTAACTCACACACATACACTCAGACAAGGGACAACATGTGCATTGAACTCCCTCCGGTGGGCACTCAGTTCTCTGCTGGGTGCACTGGGCAGACATCCTTGTTCCCCCAAGAAAGAGTAAGTACTTTGACTCAACACAGGTCACAGGCATGACCCACTTGCTCACCTGGGTTACGTCAATCCCAGGAAGAATCAAAACAATGTGAACTGAACACACACACCCCATTGTGGCCCTTTCCAAACCGACCATCTGGACCAAGCCAAACAGGAATGGGTCAATTCTGTACACATCAGTGGTTGAGTCCACCATCTAGAGAGTGGATGGATTACACACACTGAACACCCTCTGCACGTATCACGACCAGCAACCAGGATATTCACAAGGATTAAACCACAGATGGTTGAGGTGTTTTCACTCAAAAATGACCTATTCTATATTGCTTAAGGAAGTATATAACATATGTTAAGTATTATTATCATTAACTATTTCTTGAGGGCTTACAATGAGCCACTTAACTAAGCTAAATATTGAATGTGGATTACCATATTTCATCTATAAGACAAACTTATAAAGGAAGTACTGTTATCCCCATTTTATTGATAACAAAATGAAATTCAAAGGTGCCACTCAGCTAGTCATTGGTGAAGCTGGGATCTGCAGCCAGGACTGGAAACAGCTTTGCATCACTGCACAGACCATGTCTGCACTCGACAGAAGAGTCAAAATAGTTAAGTGTTTATGTGTAAAAATGTGAGCATCAATGAACTAAGAAGTTATTCTACATAAAAAAGTCACCAAGAGACTAGACCATTGGAGCATTCCTATCTTAGGAAGACGACACTAGCCTGCAATTGCTTTTAAAAGCTGAAGAGGGAGCCAGACTGTAATTTTTACCATCGATAATCCTTTCAAATGACAACTGATAACATTTTACAAAAATCAATAGTAAGTAAACAAGTTTTCCCTGTCTACAAGTTTTAAAATAAAGCCCCCTAAATTCACTGACATTCTTCCCAAGGAAAAATGGGGTTCATGTCCTCTCCCTTCAAACTGGGATTGACTGCTTGACCAGCAGGACATGGTGGGAATGATACTTGGACAGTTTCTGGAACCAGGCCTTAGGAAATGGGCAGCTCAGACTTCTTACCCTTGGATCTAATCATTCCTATAATGAGAAAAATTAAAGTGGTATACCTCACTCCCCTTTATATATGACAAAATAATCTTGAATAACAGAGTAATATTAATAAATGGGAGAAATTCAAAGGTGAGAGTATTTTGAGGAATTAAAAAATGTTCCCCAAATCTTTTATGCCATTGACAAGTGCTTAGGAGAGGAAGAAGCAACATACAAAATTGTGCGTAAAATACATAATGATTGTAACTTTGCCAAGAAAATTTGTCCAAGGAAGTACTAGAAAAGACAGAATATAACAATCCCGTTTTTTTTTTTTTTAGGGTAGTAAGATTATGATGGATCCTTTCTTTTTTACATTCATTTTTCTCTAATATGACTTTGGTTTCCCCAAATGAACAGTCATAACATCTTTAGTGGGAAAACCTTGTGTGTGAGTCTTGGTCCTCAGGTGTGCCTTCTATGGGAATCAGATTTCTCCAGTGAGGAGACACCGGTGGCTCCAGACACAGATTTGCACACGAAGAGATGAAAAGCTGGGAGTAAGGGCGGCCTGAACGAGTGGACAGTCCCTCTGTCAGGGACAGCTTCTCTCGGCAGCCTGGGGAGGCAGCCTGGGGACAGGCCTCTCGGCGGTCCGCCACGCAACAGCTGCAGCCCTCCTCTGGTAATGGAAACCAAAGCCACCTTCGTCACATTTTAAAGATTGCAGAGAATGAGTTACCCTGTGTTGATAAAACAGAAATGAGTTTCAACAGGGCTTGATTACCAGAAGCTTACTGGGGAGCCGTGAGGGTTTGGGAAGTTAACAGTTTGTTAAGTGGTGATTAAAGGTATCTCCCACTAAACACACTCTCTTGCAACAAGGACAGATCAGACTGTTCTCCAAGCTCTTAATCAATTTCAAATATTAGCCCAGTTGGTCAAAGCAGGATTTTGAAAATGGTAAACATTATCTGTGCCTGAGAGATATTTTCCACAACCGCATCAAAGGGTGGAATAAAAATAAATCATTCATTCCTTTGACAAAGCTTTCCTGAATGTCTAGTATGCCTTGAGGATATACAAATGAAGATGGAGCAGTTATTAATAGAATTAAAGGCTGACTCTTGCACCACTGACTACTAGGGAAGGCTGACTCGGGCTTCCCTGATGGCTCAGTTGGTAAAGAATCCACCTGCAATGCAGGAGACCCCAGTTGCATTTCTGGGTTGGGAAGATCCCCTGGAGAAGGGATAGGCTACCCACTCCAGTATTCTTGGGCTCCCCTGGTGGCTCAAATGGTAAATAATCTGCCTGTAATGTGGGAGACCTGGGTATGATCCCTGGGTTGGGAAGATCCCCTGGAGAAGGGAAAGGCTACCCACTCCAGTATTCTGGCCTGGACAACTCCATGGACTGTGTAGTCCATGGGATCGCAAGGAGTCGGACACAACTGAGTGACTTTCACTCACTTCATTTGCACCACTTGTTCGCTGCAGCTGACCCTTGCAGGTTTGCAAGAACCGGGTTTTCCAGTCTCTTTTGAAGCCCACTTTCACTGACTGCATGTGGGTGGTTTGAAATTGACCACAGTGGTTGTATTTACACCACAGGAATCAACCAATGCTAAAGAACAGACAGCCAGTTGTTGAACGTTTACCAACACACCACTGACTACAAGGCCCAATGAGGGGTTCCTATATACCTCCCTCTCTCACCTCCAGCCACCTTTCTCCTTTCTCCTAGTGTGCTGACCACACGGGCCTTTCTAAGTGTCCAGCCCAGGCTGTGGGTCACCACCATATAACTATACATGTGTCTGACTGCACAGGCTCCCTGCTTTCAAATAGCAACTCCTTTACTGAATGGCTTGTATGACCTTTATTTTTTAACTTCACCTCTCTGTGCCTATTTCAAAATCAAACGGCAGGCAGCACAAGGACTTTGGCAGGCCTGTGAATGCTGAAATATACTTTCTCAGGGAACCCATCTCAACACAAAGCTGGTGGGGTGGGGGTACTGGTCAGACTTCTTTGTGAGGTTTTTCTCATTCCAACTTATAAACTCAGTTATGTTCTTAAAATGAGCATTTTTACCTTCAGAATCCATATTTCTATGAGAAATTAGAAACAGTGTTAAGGTCCTGAGATCAATTCATGAAAGCATGTATCACCTTATGACGTCTCTCGAGTATTTAGGAGGCCCCCCAGCCCCTTGCCTCAGACCTTTCCCTACCTTCTCATGCCGGTGAGGACCATCCAACCCCCTGCTGAGGCCTAGGAGGTGCTGCAGACTTGGCCAACCCTCTCTCCTAGTCTCTGCTCTCTTTTCCTGTCCATCTGCTTCTTCTAATAGGTGTCGGGCCCAAGGTGGCTCAGTGGTAAAGAACTCACCTGCCAATGCAGGAGATGAGGGCAGGTTCAATCCCTGGGTCAGGAAGATCCTCAGGAGGAGGAAATGGCAACCCACTCCAGTTTTCTTACCTGGGAAATCCCAGAGACGGAGGAGCCTGGCCGGCTGCAGTCCATGGGGTTGCCGAGAGTCGGCCACGACTTAGCGACTGAGCACACACAAAGTCAGGATCCTGACCCGAGCTGGGGACCTCACACCGCCACGTGACCACCCCTTCACATCTCAGCTCCAAAAGGGCACTTCCTCAGACAGGCCTGCTTAAAGATTCTCTCACCCCACACACCCACCAGGTCATCTCCCACAGGACCATTCTTATACTTTATTTTAGCCCTTATTATCAGAAGCATTTTTTTACTGATTTTTTTAACTTGTGAAGTCAATCACCCCCATTCAGACTGTGTGCTCCATGAAAGCAGAGGCCCAAACCATCACCCTGTCACCCGGCCTGGCCACCAGCTTGGATGCAGCTTGATAAACATGCTCCGAGTGAACCAGTGGATGCGTGGACAGAAAGATCGCATGTGGAAGGGCTTCTGTGATAAAACCACTCAGAGCTCAGTCTGGGTGGCCTGGGGTCCACCCCCTTCGAGGCAGTTGGAACAGAAAACCAGAAAACCGGTTCTCCTGTCCACACGCATCCCCCTCACACCTTACTGGGCTACTGAAGACACCCCAGGGCCCGCCTGTCACCTCCAAGGTGGGGCCCCAAATGAGGTGAGAGGTGGGATGAGGGAGCACACAGTGCCCAGCCCCCAGCCTAAGGAGGACTCTCCTGGCATTTCCTGATCCGGTGTGCCTCCCCGGCCGTGGCCCTCGCTTCCTCCTCCTTTGGCACCGACTCCTCACTTTCTGCCTCCCCCACCCAGAATCGGAATGGCCTTCTCTCACACCCTCTCCCCTCATCCCCTGACCTTGAAAATGGCGTGGAGTCTCTGGAGGTTCTCACCGAGAGGGCTTATGCCTGGCGATGCAGGGAGATAAACGGCCGGGAGGAGGGTCTCTCCCCAGCCTCCGCAGCCCCCAGGTGGCTGTGTTCACGTGAAACCCACTGGTGAACGTTCGACGGCGTGTCGGGCCCACTGGACCACAGCCACACAGCAGTCAGCCCGTGCGGTGCCCTAAGCGGACATCCGGATACCCTCACAAAGCCTTCCCTCACTAGCTTTCCACTGATGGAATTCAGGGTTAGCTCACTGCCAGCTACAGAGCCATTCGCTTCAGCCAATTCCAAAATGGGACTAAAGTAACATGAAGTCCCCTAAATGTGGGACTCACCCAGAACTTGCCGCAATCAAGCTCCAACAACACATTTTGTCAGCAGATTCGAGACTTACAATAGTTATTTCTCTTTCAGGAGTGACACCAAAGGGCATGTCCAATGACATTCCATCTCAAATTCAGCAAGAGTAAAATTCCCTCTCAAGTGTAATATTTTACTTCTTGCCTGGCTCTAAACATCTCCTCTGTCTGGGGTGCCCTTTCTAACTCTCTTGCACAGATACGGTAGAAACAAATCGTATGAGGCAAAGCAAAGTATATTCCATAGAAACCACCAACTGCTGAGAGTATGTCAGCAGAATAAACATGGAGAGGCGGGGTACACGACTTCAGAGCAGTGTGAGGGTCTTTTCCGCTTTCCACAAGTTATTGGTCTTTGGTGATAATTATTATTAATAGATACACATGCTGCACTGTATATCCAGGGTTCCCCTTCTTGCCTGTTTATCCTGTAACCAGTAAAACATTCTCAGAAAAAACTTATGTTTGTTTAGTTTACATCATAAACTGCTAGTTCAAAGTATTTATAACTAGCCACAATTAATTATGATTTAATTTAATTGTGGGAATGTTACATTTCATTAAGGCAAGCTTTATCACATTTCTGCCAAGCCTCTCCCTTCAGTCTCTGAAATGATCAGGCCCCCTAGATACTTATTGTAAGTGTTCAGATGGTTTATAAATACGCTCCATTCACAAGTATTTATTAAAAATGCCTGTTCTATGCAAAAATTTATGCAGAGTCGTTAGGAATGTCATGATGTAAAGTGAAAAAGGGAAAGTCCTGCTTTTAGAAATGTTAAAATGTCAGAAGGGGGACACATATAATCCTGGTATATCACCCATCATCTCAGACCAAAACTGACATTTAAATGTCTCTGAAAATGTTTTCTCAACCATTTAATCAATTAGTCTGTGTCCTAAATCTAGGCACATGTATGATTGTCACCTTCAAGCACTTGATTTGATGTCTCATTTTATGTAGAAATTTCTTTTAATAGGCAATTAAATGTGAATTTCATGTCCCCTCTTAAGGACTGTGAAGGAATCTGGAAGAAAATGAAAACTAGAAAACTAAAGAGAAAAGTAGTTTTTAAGGACATGATTACAGCTATATTATAGTCCATACACACACACACACACATACAAGCATACAACTATGGCTGAAAAGGGATGCTTATACAATGACAAAAAAATAGTGTGCTATTCTTATTCCTAGAGATTTACCGGTTTCCACTTTTTTTGACAATTGGCAATAACCTCTTCTCCTTTTTTAAAACAAGTTTCTTTCTACTTTTTCACATACGAATTTCAATGACCCAAATCAGAATTCCAATGACACCAATTCATACAGATTTTGTTAACACTGCAGTGGGGCTAGAAATGGAAACTTTCAGTATGGACACAAGTTATGTTCATATTAATAGAAATAACTGCCTGCTTCCTTTTCCATCGCTATACCCCTTCCTAGAGCCAGGTATTAATAAAACATTTGGTTAATGTACTGCATATGGGGGCCCCAACAATCATATTTTTAAAGATGACAACTATAGTTTAAAAAAAACAAGTGTTTAATATCAAAATGGGTATGTTGGTCTAATAGTTAACTTTTAGAAATGTTCAACAAGTCTTTAAAATACAAGCATTTTTGCAAACTGTTCACTAGCTTAAATTTCTAACAACTACCACCTAAAGTTAAAAATGAAACATCAAAAAACCTCAAGTAGACTTTACGGGGTGTAGGACGAAGCACTTTTTGATAATTTCAGGCTGTTCCTTCCTTGTTCAAGAAAAGTGCTTATTGGCATATTTTTCTAAGGGTATATTCTGTTAATTTTAGGTCTCTCTCTTCGTGCTAAAGAAAATTCCCTTTCCTGGAATTAAAGGGTTTGCACTCCTTTTTAAATTTTAATTTCAACTACCTTTTAAACTAGTCATAATATTTTTTAAAAAAGATAACTAACAAAGGAAATAGACTCGAGTAAAAAGTAAATACAGATCATAATTACCTTTTGCCTGGTCCAAAGTCTTCACCTTCAGGCATTTCTGCCCTTTAAAAATAATAACCACGTGGAGAAAGCTGCAGCCCTTCCGTGCTACACAGCCTCTTCTCCGCACTGATGATGATTATCAGGAGGGGAAAAAACCCCAGTAGTGAAGTTCTTTTGAAGAAAAGCACTCCTCCCCTACTCCGAAAGTAGGTGTTTACAAACTTCCAAAGCGCCGGCCTGCTTTGAATGAAGCTGGGACCCGGGTTATTAGGATTGTCCCCTTCTAAATATAAACAGGTCACCTCTTACTCCCAGGACCGTGACAGGCAGCTGGGAGCAAAGAGCTGCCTGGCTGCCCAGCATTTTTGCTCCAGTCCTGTGAGGAGGTGTCACCACCCAGCTATTAACCTTTACTGGGATGACTTCACCAAAGCCAGCCTACCCTTTCTTTTTCCTGTTTTTTTTTTCCTGGCGTTGACAAGGCACCCCCCACAAAGGGCGGCGTGGCCACTGGGAGCTTCAGACTTCAGCCTGGGCTATCAGATCTCCAACTCACAGGAGGGGCTGGAGGGCGGAGAGCAGATGGGCAGGACTGCAAGAGGCGAGAGGCTTGTTTGTTCTGGAAACACTTAGCCACTCAGCAAAAAGATCACTTCTCTCACACACACACACACACACACACACACACAAAAGGATCGGGTTGGGGGGCAGTGAGGGAGAGATACTGATCAACAGTTGTGTTTGGAGCGATATTGTTTTGCAAGAAAATCTTCCTTTGGGTCATCTAGATTTCTCAACTCAGAAGTAAGCACACAAACATGAGTCTGTGAGTTCCTTTGGGCAACAGGGTTTCTTCTGAGGGACCTCCCTCTGTCATCAGGGAGCAGCCTGACATTGGAACGTGGCTGAGCGGTTGGCCTGAGATGTTTTGATAGCTTGGCCCCTCATCACATGCATGTGTGCATGCCAAGTCGCTTCAGTCGTGCCTGACTCTTTGTGACCTGCCTCATGGACTGTAGCCCGCCAGGCTCCTCTGTCCATGGGATTCTCCAGGCAAGAATACTGGAGTGGGTTGCTATACCTTCCGCCAGAGGATCTTTCTGACTCAGGGAAGGATGTCTCTTACATCTCCTGCATTGGCAGGCAGGTTCTTTACCACCAGCACCACCTGGGAAGCCCCCATTATCATACACAGGTCATCAATCACCAGGTACCCTCATTTACAACTTTTAAGAGCAGGACAAAAATCACTTTGTCCTGCTTTCAAAAAAGCTGGGCAAAACGTTACTGAGATCCCTTTAGAAATGTAACCTGAAAGCTTTGCACAGAAACTAGAAATCATTTCTTTTTCTGGTTGGCACAGTAAGGCCATAAGTAAGGTCTAATTATTAAGAAACAATATATTTTCTTTAGATGAATGCACCCCAATGTTCACTGTAGCACTGTTTACAATAGCCATGTAAATAGCCACATTTAGGAGATGACCTAAATGTCATCTACAGATGAATGAGTAAAGATGTGGTGAATATATACAATGGAGTATTACTCAGCCATAAAAAATAATGAAATAATGCCATTTGCAGCAAAATGGATGGACCTAAAGATTGTCATACTGAGTGAAGTATGTTAGAGAAAGACAAGTATCATATGATATCACATATGAAATCTAAAAAAATTGTACAAATGAACTTATTCACAAAACAGAAATAGTCACAGATGTAGAAAACAAACTATAGTTACCAAAGGGGCAGGAGGAAGGGATAAACTGGGGAGCTCAGGACTGACATACACACACTGCGTGAACACACGTGTGCATGCTAAGTCACTTCAGTCGTGTCCGACTCTGTGAGACTATGGCCTGCAGCCTGACAGGCTCCTCTGTCCATAGGATTCTCCAGGCAAGAATACTGAAGCGGGTTGCCATGCCCTCCTCCAGGGAATCTTCCCGACCCAGGGATCAAACCCATGTCTCTTATATCCCCTGCACTGGCAGGCAGGTTCTTTACCACCAGTGCCACCTGGAAAGCTCCAAATATGCACTACTATATGTAAAATAGATAACTAATAAAACCCACAGTATAGCACAGGGAACTAAACTCAATACTCTGTAATGATCTATATAGGAAAAGAATCTAAAAAAGAGTGGATATATGTATAACTGATTCACCTTGCTATACACCTGAAACTAACACTGTAAACCAACTATATTCCAATAAAAATTTATTTTAAAAATAAAAGAAACAAAACAGTACACTGTTTTTATTACTTATCTATTATTTTTAATTAATTATTATTAATAATAATATTGATTATATATAATATAATTATTAATTAATTAAAAATTAATTATTTTTAAATTAATATTGTAATTGAAGGCTAATTACCCCACAATATTGTGGTGGTTTTTGCCATACATCGACAGGAATCAGCCACAGGTGTCCATGTGTCCCCTACCCCAATTCCCCTCCCACCTCCCTCCCCATCCATCCCTCTGGGTTGTCCCAGTGCACTGGCTTTGAGTGCCCTGTTTCATGCATCAAACTTGGACTGGTCATCTTTTTCACGTAAGGTAATATACATGTTTCAATGCTATTCTCTCAAATCATCCCACCCTCCCCTTCTCCCCCAGAGTCCAAAAGTCTGTTCTTCACACCTGTGTCTCTTTTGCTGTCTTGTGTATAGGGTCATTGTTACCATCTTTCTAAATTCCACATACATGCATTAATACACTGTATTGGTGTTTTTCTTTCTGACTTACTTCACTCTGTATAATAGGCTCCAGTTTCATCCACCTCATTAGAACTGATTCAAATGCATCTATCTTTAATAGCCGAGTAATATTCCATTGTGTATATGTAAAATGGTACACTTTTTAAAATATGTGTTCCATTGTCACAGGATTAGTCATAGCTAATCCCAGCAATATCTCTATATTCAATGTACACTTAACATTTACAAGTCTCTGAAGTGATTTCTAGAGTATTAAAAAAATGAAGAGTTGAAACAAATATTATCTACTTTCTTTGAGGAGTGTTAGCTATTTTGGGACACATGCATGTTGCAATCAAGACAGTCCTTTAGTATTCCACGCAAGACCTAGAGTTTTAGACTTCAAAGTCTAAAAGTAAGTTGCTGCAGTAACTCAAATATGTAACTCAAATACTGTTGAGCTTGGAAGAAAACAGTCATAAGCAGAGTTCTGAAGATCGGAGTATGCCCAAGCCTCCCAGGATTGGAGCAATGTGCTGTGTTAGAAATTCCAGGTCTAATGAAGTGAAAAGTTCATGATAATATTATCCATGCGACTATTTCCCTTGATCAACCACAATGCTAATTCTATGTTCTAATTCTCAGTTCTAACAATTCTATCTCGTTAATTTTTACCTTTTTTTTTTTAATTCTTGTAAGCTCCTCTTGTACTATTTCTTGAATATCTACGTACAGCTGTTGATGAACTCAGCTGTGGATGACTACAGAACTGACCACTAGATCCCTGAAACCAGTCTCTCAGTTTTAAAGGACAATTAACTAGTCGGTGTGAGAGGTGAATCACTCATCACTATCACAAAATATCTTCTTTAATTTCCTTTAACAATACTTCCTTTAAGCACTCCTTCGTGCATTTTTGAATTTCTTGCTCCAACTGTAATCTCCCCTTCCGGCATATTTGTGTTAATTTCTGAAATTCACAGGGGCGAGGAGGGGGAAAGCGATGGCGCAGATAACAAACTCCAGGGTGCAGGACAGGCGGCATGGCTTCCTCGCCCCAGAGACACCTGCGGCCCTGCAGGGGATTAGGATGCCCAGGGTCCCCTCGTCATCACTGCTGCGAAATCCACTGGGCACCCGAATTTATGGACTCACAGAAGACAGACATGGGAAAGACCCCGGAGGGCCACGAAAGCCATCCAAGACTTTCAGACGTTGGAACTGGGGCCCAGAGGTGAGGTGAGCTGCCGGGGTCAGAGCCAGCAACAGCCTCCAGTCCTGACGGCTCTTCTCATTCCTCCGGCCGAACAGATGACAGAGCCTCTCATTCTGGCAAAAGGGCACCCAGATGGCCAGACACGTGTGTGGTTCAAGTTCTCGTATACCCATACTCTTTCGAAATTTGTACGTGTTTAATTTTAGCAGTATATTTTAAGCGAACATTTCTCTTTTCTCTTGCCGTTTAATCACACAGTATTATGGCCTAAGAAGATAAATGCCATTTCAAAGCTAAATGTCCACTTTTCTTTTTTTAAAAATTAAAAAAAAAATTTTTTTTTAAATTTTGGCTGTGCTGTGTCCTCGTTGTGGTGTATGGGCTTCTCTAGCTTCTGCACTTGGCCTTAGTTGTTCTGCAGCACGTCGGATCTTAGTTCCATGACCAGAGATCAAATGGGTGTCCCCTGTATTACAAGGCAGATTCTTAACGACTGGACCACCAGGGATGTCCCTTGTCCACTTTTCTTAATGCACTTTTTCTCTCCACACAATCACTGGTCTAAGAGTTTTGTTTTCCCCATCTCTCCTATAGCGGTATGGACTGGGACTCTGAAACTTTCAGAGACAAGAGGAGGGAACCTCCCTCTCCTGGAAGTTACTGGGCAATATTAGCATGAACGGCTAAGAAATGGTAGTGGTGGTGGTGGGAGGTGGTGGTTGTCATTGGTAGAGAGAAAATTACTAAAAGGGACAGCTTGCCTCTTTGCTGAACTGACCTAACAAAATTCTTGCTGAAGGCTGGCCAGGTGATCAGATATTACCTGGTGGGTGGTGAGACATGAGGGGGTTTGGTTAGGTATTGGTGCTGGTTTAGTCGCTAAGTCATGTCCAACTCTTGCGACCCCATGGACTGTAGCCCACCAGGCTCCTCTGTCCATGGAGTTCTCCAGGCAAGAACACTGGAATGGGTTGCCATGCCCTCCCCCAAGGGATCTTCCCTACCCAGGGATCAAATCCAGGTTTCCAGGGAAATTCTTTATCATCTGAGCCACCAGGGAACCCCACGGCTGCTAGAAATACACAACTGTATATGCACCCAGCATTCTGCTTCCACTGACCTGTAGAGCTCCAGAGCCTTAATTCTCTACTTTTCTGCCAAAACTGGCCTAAATGACACATAAAACATAAGTTCCTTTGAGACCTGACTGGCTAACACAACCTTACCACTTGTTTCCAAAACATTTCCAATAACAGGACAATACTGAGAAGAGTCCATTGAGCATTTTTCCCTTTTGTATCTTGGCCTCCGCTTTTCTCTACCTAAAACCCTCTCCCATCCTTGCTGTCTTTCGGCCTCTGGAGACAAGAGCCCATAAGTGACTTCTTCCAGGGCAGCCTGGATCCCAAGTGCTTGATTCCCTCCCCTCCTCTTGTCTCTGGTTTGTATCGCCGGTTCCTGCCACTTACTGACCCTTCCCTTCCAAGTGTACTTTCTCCTTGGCCCACAAACATACACAGGCCTTTTCGAGAAACCCCATCACTCACCACACATCTCCTTCTAGTCTCAAATCTCTGTCTTCTGCCCTTTAAAGCCCAAGGTCCTAACCAAGGGTCTGGGGTCAACTCATTTCTCACCAATTACAGCCTACTTGCTGACCCCACTGGATAACACAGTGATCTTCAAATGCAGCTGAGGCTTACTGTCCACCGAGTGCGCCCTGACCTCCGGGCACCGGACGGCTGCCCACTTCCCTTGATCTTGAATGCTCTCTCCATCCTGGGCTCCAAGACTCCACTTTCTGAGCTCAACTTCACTTCTCTCCTTCTTGGTCTCTAGGTTTCACTTTTCTAGCTGACTTTTATTTTTTAAGATTTTTTTTTTTGATGTGAACCATTTTTAAAGTCAGTATTGGATTTGTCACATACAAAATGGTTTCTGTTTTATGTTTTGGTTTTTGGGCCCTCAGGCATGTAGCCTCTTAGCTCCCTGACCAAGGATCGAACTGGCATCCTCTACATGGAGGCCAAGTCTTAACCACTGGTCTACCGGGGAAGTTCCTAACTGACTCCTGAATGTTGTTGATCTCTAGGGCCAGGCTTCCCAAATCTGAAACAACACAGGAGTAGCAGTCCCACCCTCAGTCACCTTCCCCTTCTCCTTCTGGGGGCTGGGCCGTGCATTTGCTTTCAAGATGCCACTGGTGGAGGAACCACTCTGAGAACACAGGCCTGGCATTCCAACATGCACCACCTTCCTTTTCATGCCACATATGACAAGATTTCTAGGAAATCTTTCCATTCCAGAATTTTAACTCTCACCTCTACATTCAAATCTATATTCCTAGTCACATGCTCTCCCAAATTTCAAACCTATACAGGCGGTCCCCAGCTTATAATTTTTCAACATTACAATGGTGTGAAAGTGATACACATGCATAGAAACTGCACTTGGAATTTCAAATTTTGATCTTTTCTTGGGCCAGCAAGATGTGGTACAACACTCTCTTGTGATGCTGGACAATGGCAGTGAGCCTGGGCTCCCAGTCAGCCCAGAGATCACGAGGGTCAGTAACTGATACACTTACCACCACTCTGTACCAGACAACCATTCTGCTTTTTACTTTCAGTACAGTGTCCAATACATTACATGAGATGTGCTAAGTTGCTTTAGTCATGCCCAGCTTTTTGCAACCCTATGGACTGTAGCCTGCCAGGCTCCTCTGTCCATGGGATTCTCCAGGCGAGAATACTGTTGTGGGTTGCCATGCCCTCCTCCAAGAGATCTTCCTGACCCAGGGACTGAACCTGTGTCTCTTCTGTCTCCTGAATTGGTAGGCAGATTCTTTACCACTAGTGCCACCTGGGACAATACACTACATGAGACAGTCAACAGTTTATTCTAAAATAGGCTTTGTGTTAGATGACGCTGGGCAGGCTTTGTGTTAGATGATGTTGGGCTTTCCTGGTGGCTTAGATGGTAAAGAATCTGCCTGCAATGCAGGGAACCCAGGTTCAATTCCTGAGTTGGGAAGATCCCCTGGAGGAGGACATGGCAAGCACTCCAATATTCTTGTCTGGAGAATTTCAGGGACAGAGAGGCCTGGTGGGCTACAGTCCATGGGCTGCAAAGAGTTGAACATGACTGAGCGACTACTGTTTTATTTTTATTCTTTAGATGATGTTGCCCAATTGAAGAACCATGGAAGTGTTCTGAGCACATTCAAGCCTGGCTCAACTAAACTGAGATGTTTAGTAGGATAGGTGTATCACTGCATTTTTGACTTATAACATTTTCAACTTACAATGGGTTTATCAGGATGTAACCCTATCATAAGCTGAAGAAGCTTTGAGTCCTGTCACCCACTAGCTGTGGTGCACCAAAGCTGCCTCTGACCTGCTCATGAAAACTCTTACCATTTCTTTCCACCCCACATTCAGTGCTATGAAGGAGGTAGGTTGCATTAGCCATGGCATGGAAACTGGAAAATGTTACATATCAGCTGCTATTCCCTATTGACAGTTGCTAGAAATGTACCCACACAAAACTGCCTATTAGACAGCTGAACCTGTGTTAAATTAATTAAATAGGGATGCCATCAGATCCAGGTGGTTCTAATGCCTTAGAAGTCTAGGTAATATAATCATAACCTGAGCCTACAAATGCTGCAAGGTTAAGAAACATAAGAACAGCCAATCACATACATCCAACCAGGATTTCCCAAATAAGGGCAATCATTTAGTTCAGTTCAGTCACTCAGTCGTGTCCGACTCTTTGAGACCCTGTGGACTGCAGCATGCCAGGCTTCTCTATCCATCACCAACCAATTCCTGAAGCTTGCTCAAACTGATGTCCATCGAGTCGGTGATGCCATCCAACCATCTCATCCTCTGTTGTCCCCTTCTCCTCCTGCCTTCAATCTTTCCCAGCATCAGGGTCTTTTCCGGTGAGTCAGTTCTTCACATCAGGTGGCCAAAGTATTGGAGTTTCAGCTTCAGCATCCATCCTTCCAATGAATATTCAGGGCTGATTTCCTTTAGGATTGACTGGTTGGATCTCCTTGCAGCCTAAGGGACTCTTAAGAGTCTTCTCCAACACCACAGTTCAAAAGCATCGATTCTTTGATGCTCAGCTTTCTTTATAGTCCAACTCTCACATCCATACATGACTACTGGAAAAATCATAGCTTTGACTAGACAGTCCTTTGTCGGCAACCACTTAGGCTACAGCCAATCAGATGATTTCCTCTCTCTGCTTCTGCGTCTTCTCTATAAAAGACTCATTTGTCCCCAGTTCCTGCCAATAGGGCATCCTAACCACTTCTGGTTTGGTGCTGCCTGGTTCAAACTGATTTTTTTGCTCAAATAAACTCTTAAAATGCTTAATATGCCTCATTATATCTTTTAATATCTGGAATTCCCACAAACATCTCCAAAACGAGTCCAGAGAGGACCCACTGTCTCTCAGCAACTGGCTCTCCCTTATTCTTTCCCATTTCTTCTCTTCTTTCTTTAGAAAAATCATTTCTCATATCATTCTCAATCTTACTTTTCTGATGCATTTTCTTCATAGAATTTAGCAACATCTCCGTGGATCTTCCCTACTTGTTGACATGCCAGCTATCTGAATCCCTCCCTCCCAACTAGGAGATACCCTGGGATCTTAGCCTCTTGTTCATCATTTCTCAACAGGAGTACAGAGCGTGGTAGACCTAGCTCCTAGAACAGCACATCCCATATTATTTTAGGCTGATATTATTAGTTAGTATTAGTTACATCAGTAAGTGAAGAAATGTTCCAAATGGTCAACTAAGACAAAAACATGGGGATTATACTCATTCTTCCCTCTCTGCCACCAGCCAGAGGAGACTCTCACTAAGTACTATCTACTCTAACACATGAGCTGCATTTGTAACCACCCTGGAGGCTGCGCCCGCTGTACGTATTGTCTTAATTCAGTCCAGCATCATCTGTTGTTTTGGCTACAGCCCACCAAATGTTTGTGATCAAGCACCCCTAGCAGGACACACCCTCCAAATACATGGTGACTTCATCCTTATGTGTATTTTGATGTACATATATGACTTGCAAATAGTTTATGTATTTCATACATCATATGTAAAATAAAAACACATAGAGATAAAATAAATACAAGCACTCTTTATAATTGCAACCCCCCCCCCAAACAGCCTAGAGGTTTATCAGCAAGGGGTTAATTAAATTTTGGTGCAATGAAATCCTATGATAAAAAGGATGAGATTATGAAAATCCTTCCATAATATAGTCAGCTTTAAAAAGAGACTAGAAAACTAAATGTATAGCATCCCACTGATGTAAAAACATACATTTATATAGTGATGAAAATATCTTAATAAAGATATGAATGAAGAAAGGGAAACTAGGAGACAAGGGGAAAAAAAGAGGGGAGGGGAAGAGGAGGGGGGAGGGGAGAGAAAGGAAAAATGTTTCAAAGGACCTACACTGAGCTGTTAATTGTGGGGGGTTTTTTTTTCAGCTTAAGAAAACAATAAATATTTTCACCTGTATACTTTTTGCCTATCTGTTTTTTCTGTTTTTTAGCAACAAATACAAATGGTTCATCTGATAAGAAAATGTTCTTAAAATAGGAAAAAGAAAAAAAGGTTACTTTTTAAGTGGAAGGGAGAAATTTTTCTGTGGTTTCCTGACACTAAAGGAAAAAAAAAAAATCTATACTCTTTCACTTGAGAAACAAGGCCTTCAGGACTTTTCCCCCAAGCCAGACCAGAAAGAGTTCCCATCTACAAGCAGCTGACTGTTCAGAAAAAGATTTGTGTTGACTGAAGGAATGAGAGAAAGAAAACAGAAGCAAGCGCTCCCTCCACCCACTGACTTTAGAGGATAAGAATCCCCCTTCTCCACCTTCTTCCCGTGTGCACGCTAAGTTGCTTCAGTCGTGTCCGACTCTGTGATCCCATGGACCGGTAACCTGCCAGGCTCCTTTGCCCATGGGATCCTCCAGGCAAGAACACTGGAGTGGGTTTGCCATGCCCTCCTCTTCCCGACCCAGGGATTGAACCTGCATTTCTTACGTCTCCTGTATTGGCAGGCAGATTCTTTACCACTAGCACCACCTGGGGATCCCACCAAAGACTTTCAATGCATATTCTTCATAGAAGAAGGTGGTGTCACCAACACAGAAATTGTTTCTCATGAGAAGTCAGAGTATACATTATGCACTTTGCAAAAGTAGAATAAGGATGTCAATTAGTATTAAAGCGAATGCATTTCTGGAACAAAGTGGAAAAGGACATCATTTTCCTCTTAGATTAAAAAGAAATAAAAGGCTCAAATGACTATACACGTATACCATGTGAATGATGTCATTCAGTAGTGATTATCTGATGAATAGTCATAACATCTTACACTGAGAGATGGTACCTGTCTCTTGTTTTCTGGTTGGTGGAGTCATACTGAGACTTGTCCTAGATCCGAGGCTTTCCAAGTAAAAAAAAAAAAAAAAAACTTATTTTCCCTAAATGCTATTATGACAAAACTTAGTACATAAAAGACACAACAACCCAAAAGAGTGATTCAGGATTAATTGGGGGCAGGGCACTGAGAGGTGGACACGATCCTGCACAAAGCCAGCCCCTGAATTGAATCCTTGGAAATCCAGACTTACATGAGATACAATGGAAAACTGTGACCAGGATCATCTGGACGGCCAGGAAGAGACAGCAGGAATCTTTTTTCTCACTCTCTTCTTATAATAATTAGAACAGAATCAACCCAGTTGACTGGATAAAGAAGGCTGAGTGTGCAGAAAATGATGCTTTCAACCTGTGGTTTTGGAGAAGACTCCTGAGAGGCCCTTGGACTACAAGGAGCTCAAACCAGTCAATCCTAAAGGAAATCAACTCTGAATATTCATTGGAAGGACTGATGCTGAAATTGAAGTTCTAATACTTTGGCCACCTGATGTGAAGAGTCAACTCATTGGAAAGGACCCTGATGCTGAAGGCAAAAAGAGAAGGGGGTGACAGAGGATGAGACGGTTAGATAGCATCACCTACTCAGTGGACATGAATCTGAGCAAACTCAGGGAGACAGAGGAACCTGGTGTGTTACAGTCCACGGGGGTCACAGAGTCAGACATGACTTCATGACTGAACAACAACAAAACAACTCAGTTACCCAATTCATTTTTTTAAGCGTAGAGTTATGAAGCATTTTTCTCAAATGTCTTTTCATCCAAACATAGCTGGTACTCTGTAACCAACACACGGAGCCTCTGAGGTCCGGTCCTCCAGTTTTCTGGTCAACCGCCTCCTTCCTTTTGCTGGAGGTACCACTGTAGTCATCCTATTTCCCAGCCTGGGACAGTCCTCATTTTCACCTCTTGTCCTGGTATAATCAGTAACAGACCCCTTGCACTCTCATCGGTGTCCCTGTTTCGGTCATCAGTTGTAGGATAACCCAACATGTTACCATAGTCTTGCTTGTCAGGACTTCCATGCCGCTAACTTGTGCTCGATTCTTGTTTTGATTATCACATAATTTGCTACGGTCTCAAAGGGATGCCCCTCAACTGCAGCCAGGTCTGTGCCACAGATCATTCAGTTTAGCCAGGAAAAAGCTCTCACACCTTTTCAGTCCGCTCCACACAACATGCATCATCTGACTTGTCACAGATTGAACTGTGTCCCTTCCTAAAAAACATAAGGCTGGAGTGAAGCTATCTGGAAACTGTGGTTTGGACATTTGTGGATACAGCTGCCCCAGAGATGGAGGAGCCAGCACTCAGGAATGGGATCAAACTGTGGAAGAAGAATCAGCGAATGGCTGAAGGGAAAAGGGGGTGAAGGAATGGAGAGAAGTTTCTGGGTAGGGAGGAGGCAGGAAGCACAGTGAAAGACCCAACAGCCCCCAAGAGGTGAGTCCTATGCCAGTGCATCTTGCTCATGCTGATCTCTGTGGGGCTGTATTTGATGTTCTGAAGTTTAAATCAAAATTTTTTTATTGATGTATATTTGATTTACAACGTTGCGTTAGTTTCAGAGGTACAGCAAAGTGATTCAATTTTTTATATATATACACAATATATACATACACATATGTGTATATACATATATATAATGTTCTTGTCCAGATTCTTTTCCATTAGAGGTTATTACAAGATACTGAATATAGTTCACTGTGCTATACAGTAAGCAGGTCCTTGCTTCTTCTTCTTGTTGCTCAGTCACGAAGTCATGCCCGACTCTTTGCCATCCCATGAACTGCTGCATGCCAGGCTCTCTTGTCCTTTACTCTCTCCAGAAGTTTGCTCAAACTCATGTCGATTGAGTCAATGATGCCATCCAACCATCTCATTCTCTGTCATCCCCTTCTTTTGCCTTCAGTCTTTCCCAGCATCAGGGTCTCTTCCGATGAGTCGGCTCTTTGCATTAGGTGGCCAAAGCTTCAGCTTCAGCATCAGTCCTTCCAATGAATGTTCAGGGTTGATTTCCTTTAGAGTTGACTGCTTTGATCTCCCTGCAGTCTGGTTTGATCTCCTCCAGCGCCACAATTCAAAAGCATCAATTCTTCGGCACTCAGCCTTCTTTACGGTCCAACTCCCACATCCATACATGACTGCTAGAAAAATTATAGCTTTGGCTTCTGTGTTTCTTAATAAAAGTTCATTATGAGGTGTTAAATTTTAAGTTGTGATATTTAGGAGTGAATGACCATTTGAACCTATGAAGGAAAGTGTAAGCAACACAAATAACCATTTGCCCATTCATTCAACGGGTTCACGGTGGGGTGATGGCAGTTGGGGAGGAGCAGGAAAGGGACGGTGAATTCGGGGCACAGGAGTAGCCTCAGGAGACCTGGAGAGGAAGAAGAGGCTGCCTGGCAACTGCTTAAGGAAGAGCGAGGAGAAGAGGACTCTGGGAAGCCAGCCAGGAGCTGGGACCTCGTGAGTCACATCACTCTGCCTCTCTGGCCTGGGTTGTGTGTCTGTGTGTCACTTCAGTTCAGTTCAGTTCAGTTACTCAGTTGTGTCCGACTCTTGCAACCCTATTAACCACAGCAGGCCAGGCTTCCTTGTCCATCACCAACTCCCGGAGTTTACCCAAACTCATGTCCATTAAGTCAGTGATGCTATCCAACCATCTCATCCTCTGTTGTCCCCTTCTCCTCCTGCCCTCAATCTTTCCCAGCATCAGGGTCTTTTCAAATGAGTCAGCTCTTCTCATGAGGTGGCCAAAGTACTGAAGTTTGAGCTTCAACATCAGTCCTTCCAATGAACACCCAGGACTGATCTTTAGGATGCACTGGTTTGATCTCCTTGCAGTCCAAGGGACTCTCAAGAGTCTTCTCCAACACCACAGTTCAAAAGCATCAATTCTTCAGCGCTCAGCTTTCTTTATAGTCCAACTCTCACATCCACACATGACTACTGGTGTGTCATTTACTGAGACTCATTTCAATGCACTTAACAGGGTCTCTCCAAAGTCCTATTTGTGACCGCCTCTCCAAGGATCTGTTGTCAACGGTGACTGGTTTCATTCCCACTTACTTCCTCATGCCTTCTTCTTTAGAACACTGTTGATGTACTTCTCTATCAGAGGGGTTATTTCTTTATCTCTTCTCCCTCCCATCCTTTCCAAACTCCTCCCCTCCCAATTCTATAAAACTCCAGCAGAAGTACAGACATGGTAGAAATCAAATTCCCAAGGACTGCAATGTCACTATCACTTCAAGTTTCCCTTCACAGAATAATCCCGAAGAATAACAATCCTGTTTCTGAATAATCTTGCATGCTTATTGAAAGCTCCTTTCTCAGGCTCTATGTGTATTTCAGAGGTGAAAAGTCCTTGAGAGAGAATCTTTGGTTCCAAGAAAGTTAGGACAAATAGCCATAGGAGAGAAAGAAATCTGGCAGCTCTTACTGCTCTTAGTAAACATAGGGAAATGGAAAATTTCTAAAGCCACAAATCGTAGAGACAGAGGTCTTTGTGGATGGTAAAGCCTGGAGTGACTCAAACAAGAGTGGCACATAGCTCAAGCCAAGACTTATCTCTTGTGCTTAAAAATACATTGTAGAGAGCACCACGTTGAGTTCCCTGGGTCATACAGTGAATTCCCACTGACTATCCATTTTACATACAGTAATGGGCATATTAAAAAGCAGAGACATTACTTGGCTGACAAAGGTCCATATAGTCAAAGCTGTGGCTTTTCCAGTAGTCATGTATGGATGAGAGTTGGACTGTAAAGAAAGCTGAGCACCAGAGAATTGATGCTTTTGAACTGTGGTGTTGGAGAAGACTCTTGAGTCCCTTGGACTGTAAGGAGATCAAAACAATCAATCCTAAAGGAAATCAGTCCTGAATACTCATTGGAAGGACTGATGCTGAAGCTTAAGTTGCAATACTTTGGCCACCTGATGTGAAGGACTGACTCATTGGAAAAGACTCTGATGCTGGCAAGGATTGAAGGCAGGAGGAGAAGGGGACAACAGAGGATGAGATGCTTAGATGGCGTCACCAACTCAATGGACATGAGTCTGAGCAAGCTCAAGGAGTTTGTGACGGACAGGGAAGCCTGGAGTGCTGCAGTACATGGGGACTCAAAGAGTCGGACACAACTGAGTGACTGAACTGAACTGAACATATATGTTTCCATGCTACTCTCTCGATTCGTCCCATTCTCTCCTTCCCCCACTGTATCCACAAGTCTGTTCTCTACATCTGCATCTCCTCCAATTAAAAATAATTAATTAAAAAAAACACAATGAAAAACAGAGGGTAATTACAACCTATGTTTAACCAAGGATTATGTAACACTTTCATCTGTTAATCTTCCTTATCATGTGTTGCTAAGTCAGTGTTAAAAAGTAGTTTTCATTCCTTAAATAGCACCTGATAAGATGCTTCTTGGTTGTACATTTACCCAGTATTTGGTGGAGAAGCCAAACTGAAATGGAGACTATCCAGCTCCACAGCCTTGTAATAGTTAATCATTATTAGCTTTGAGGGTATGGGCCAGGGGACTAGAAAATCTCTCTCAAGTCCTGTTTTGCCACGCATCAACTGACACCCTTGTGGCCTTGGCTGGATGAGTTCCACCTGCTTGGAATGCAGGCCTTGGGGAGGGCTGAGAGATCTCAGACACTGAAAGAACCCACCCTCCAGGTAACTGCGTTTCCGGGAATGTTCTCCAGGCCTGGTTAACATCCAATGGCCTCCAGGCATTTCTGGAGACGAATCAGTCCCTTTAGAAATGTTTGCTACAAGAAAAGCTGGGTATCTGCTGGTTTTGTTGTTCAGTTGCTCAGTTGCATCTGACTCTTTGCAACCCCATGAACTGCAGTACTCCAGGGTTCCCTGTCCTTTGCTATCACCCGGAGTATGCTCAAACTCCTGTCCATTGAGTCGATGATGCCAACTAATCATCCCATCCTCTGTTGTCCTCTTCTCCTCCTGCCTTCAATCTTTCCCAGCATCAGGGTCTTTTTCAATGAGTCAGTTCTTCGAATCAGGTGGCCAAAGGACTGGAGCCTCAGCTTCAGCATCAGTCCTTCCAATGAATATTCAGGGCTGACTTCTCTTAGGATGGACTGGCTTGATCTCCTTGCTGTCTCGAGAGTCTTCTCCAACACCACAGTTGAAAAGCATCAATTCCTCGGCACCCAGCCTTCTTCATGGTCCAACTCTCACATCTGTACATGACTACTGGAAAAATGACAGCTTTGACTAGACAGACCTTTGTCTCTTGCTGGTCTTTATCAGTAAAGAGAGGCTTTACTAATAGATCACCAGTCCAAGTTCGATGCATGAGACAGAGTGCTCAGGGCCAGTGTACTGAGATGACCCTGAGGGGTGGGATAGGGAGAGAGGTGGGAGGGGGGTTCAGGATGAGGAACACAACACCCATGGCTGATTCATGTCAATGTATGGCAAAAACCACTACAATATTGTAAAGTAATTAGCCTCCAATTAAAATAAATTAATTAATTAAAAAAAAAACAGACAGCCTTCACTGCAGAGACCCATATCTGCTTCTTGGGGCAGGATGGCTCCCTCCAGTAACCTACAGGACCAGCATCTCCTTATCGCCTCAACCACTGTCTGACTGCCTAATAAATCCGGGCTCTCAGAAACGCAGTGTCTGTCCTTCAGGCCATCTCAAGGTTAAAGATAAGGCACAGACAGCAATCTGAAGGTGGCCCTGAGTGAGTTCGTTTCTAGCAGGTATGAGTAAAGCCCTTTCAATGACTGGCAAAAAGCAACGCACTTTAAAAACCCAATGAAACAAATCCAAAAGGTGAACCTGAAGGAAGCCTTAGCAGAGAAACTGGGTCCACTGAGACTGACAGGGTAGGGACTTGCCCGGTCATCCAGTGGTTAAGACTTCACCTTTCAAGGCTGGGGGTGTGGATTCCATCCCAGGTTGGGGAGCTAAGTTTCCACATGCTTCATGGCCCAAATACCAAAACATAAAACAGAAACAATACTGTAAGGAATTCAATAAAGACTTTAAAAAAATGATTAACATAAAGAAAAAAAACTTAAAAAAAAAATCAACAGGGTTCATCTCTGATCTCCAGCCTCTACAATGATTCCCCATGAGGGGCTTCCCCTGGCACCCAGCCCCTCTCTCCTATAAGCATAACAAACGTGTTTTATTTTAATAACCTTTTTATTTTGGAATGATTTGAGATTTACAGAAGAGCCGCGAAGATAGTACCCAGAGCGCCTGCCCACCCCCTCACTTAGATTCCTGTGGGTTAACATCTTATGTTACCATGGCACATCCATCAGAACTACATGCCAGCATCAGTAGATGACTATGAACACCAAGCTTTATTTTTAGTTTCTTCCACTAATGTCCTTTTTCTCTTCCAGGATCCCATCAGGACATCACAGTACATTCAATCATGATACCCCCTGAGCTTCTATGGTCCGGGAGAGGAAAGGGAAAGGGAAAAGCTACTCTTCCCTTGGTTTCCTACCTAGACACGCTTTTTTTTTTTTTTTTATGACCACACTGCATGGCATGTGCAACTTCCCCAACTAGGGATCAAACCAGGGCCCCCTGCAGTGGAAGCACAGGGTCTTAACCACTGAGCCATCAGGGAAGTCCCTTTACCCTGACGGTTTTGAGGAGCACTTCGTAGCTATCAGGTAATTTTAAAGAATGCCCTCAGTTTGGATCTTTCTGATATTTGTCTCATGAGTTGACTAAGGTTATGGATTTCCCTGGTGGCTCAGCTGGTAAAGAATCCGCCTGCAATGCGGGTAACAGGGGTTCCACCCCTGGGTTGGGAAGATCCCATGGAGAAGGGAAAGGCTACCCACTCCAGTATTCTGGCCTGGAGAATTCCACGGACTATATAGTCCACGGGGTCACAAAGAATTGGACACGACTGAGTGATTTTAACTATGAGTTTGGGAGAAGAAGACGGTGGAGGAGAAGGGCCCTTCCCATCCCACTGGGGCTTTCCTGATGCCCAGGTGACTTCCCCTTGGTGACAGTCACTTGATCACTGAGATTACACGGTGTGTCTGTCAGGTTTCCCCACTGTAAAGTTATCGCTTTTCCTTTTCCATACTCTGGTCTTAGAAAGCAAATCCAAGTCCCACCCACATTCAGGGGGAGGGAAGGGGTGCCTAGGGACACAGCTAACCTCCTGAAGGTAGGGGGAGCAACTTCAATTCTTCAGAATTCTTCTGGAAGGAAGACTTGCCTTTCCTCCTTACCTCACTGACTCATCTATTCATTTATATCAATCAGGGCTTCTGCAGACTCATGAGAACTCAGAGTGTGTATGTGTGTGTATGTCTGTCACTTGGTCGAGTCTGACAAGATCTTTGTGATCTCACGGACTGTAGCTGGTCAGGCTCGTCTGTCCATGGAATTCTCCAGGGAAGAATACTGGAGTGGGTTGCTATTCCCTTCTCCAGGGAATCTCCATGATCCAACCCTAGGTCTCCTGCATTGCAGGCAGATTCTTTTATCATTTGAGTCACCAGGGAAACCATACTCCAGTGCTATATGATGAACTTTTTGTTGTGCAAACTGTTCAGCTGCCAACTCTGCCCACCTGCCCTCTTCCACGACTCCTCCTCTAGCCCCTAAGAGACGTAGAGAGGCCACCTCTTTGCTCCCCCCTTGACCAGCCCAACTCCAGCCCTCTCTCTCCAGCTGGGCTTGGGATCAGCCACAGTGCACCTGAACCCACCCCCCAACATCATCTTGCTTCCTTCCCACTCAGTGTCAGCACCAGCCAAGGGTGGTCTCGACGACATCAAGACTGAACCCAGAAGTCAGAGGTGGGCGGACATGGGAGCAAAAGCCTGTGCTCCACACTTGCATGTCCATTTCCACAAATGTGGGTGAGGTGCGGGCTCTGCGTGTGCCCCTCAGGAGGTGCCACCGGCCATGAGCAGTGTCCTCGGAGGTGAGCCATCTGCACACCAGTGCGTTCTTATGAAACCATGACCACCTGCTATTTTTTCCTTACTCTCATAGAACGTCCAGGTTTGTAACCAAGCTCAGATTTCCTTTCCACATGTGCCATGCATACTGACGTTTTATGTGTCTTTCCTAATTTGAGTACAGAGGAAGTCCACAGTTTAAAAATGGAAAGAAGACTTGGCTTCTTCACCTGTGCCTACTTTTAGCATCAAAACTATGGCAACATCATACACACAGTTCATCATGCGTTTTCACAGTGGATTTATGCTGCCAGGGACGACTTTCTGATCTGCTTACTTAAAACCAATGTGAATTTTATATCAAACTTGACTTTACACATGACAATGAAATCCTACGCTGTACTGAAAGCTGGAGAGGCCCATGAGAGGTGAAGACTCCTCCTGACCCAGCTTCTGTGTTCATTAGGAGCAGTAAGAATGTACACACCACCTTGGTCCTAAGTTGGCGAAGAGCAAGGGACGGGCTGTCAGGGGTTGGAACAGAGGCCAGGAAGCAACATGTGTTCCCACACCAGCCTCGATGGGTGTGCAAGTAGGGACACCACATTTACATGTGTCTTCCAGGGTGAGTGGGGGGTCCCCTTCTCCTCCCATCAAGTGAAGCTGCCTTCCCAGAAGGGGTTCACAGGGAGGTTCCCCAACAATGAGAAACAGCTGTTCCTGGGGTCTCTGAGATGGCACAGGATTACAAACCCGAAAGGCAAAACTGAGGCTCCTCCAGGGGCGTCAGCCTGAAAAGTAGGCTTCACTGGGTGCATACCTACAGGCCCCCAAACAGGCATGGTTCTTTAAAACATGCTTTGCTGCATTGTGCTAGAAATTATCCCTCCAAAAGATGATTTCAAGCTGGAGAAGACTCTTGAGAATCCCTTGGGCTTCAAGGAGATCAAGCCAGTCAATCCTAAAGAAAACCCTGAATATTCATTGGAAGGACTGATGCTGAAGCTGAAGCTCCAATCCTTTGGCCACCTGATGTGAAGAACTGACTAACTGGAAAAGACTCTGATGCTGGGAAGGATTGAAGGCGGGAGGAGAAGGGGACAACAGAGGGCGAGATGGTTGGATGGCATCATTGACTCAATGGACATGAGTTTGAGCAAGCTCTGGGAGATGGTGAGGAACAGGGAAGCCAGGCGTGCTGCAGTCCATGGGATCACAAAGAGTCGGACATGACTTGGCAACTGAACAACGACAACAATCCCTCCAAACGAGGAGTCGTCACATGTCTGTAATCTGTCATAGACCAGGGCTGTGCATTCAAGTTTAAAATTTTGAATAGAACAGCACTAGGAGAGGAAGAATGACTGAAATAACATTAATCAATGCTGGTTTGGGAAGCTTTTAGATGTCACATAGGTTGCCTGATTGATAGGGTGGGTAAAAATAATAATAACACTAATTAAAGAGGTGGGTAAAAAATGATAACATGAATTAAAGAGAAAGACATTTATCACAGATTTCTTAATTATTCTGGGGTGTGCAGCTTCACAGCTTAAGCAGCTGTGTTATTGTAAAATAAGCTTAGCAAAAATGTTTCCAAAAAGCAATATACTAGCACATGGATCTCTGTTCAATGTTATGTGGCAGCCTGGATGGGAGGGAAGTTTGGGGAAGAATGGATACATGCATATGTGTGGCTGAGTCCCTTCACTGTCCAGCTAAAATTATCACAATATTGTTAATCAGCTATACCCAAATACAAAATAAAAAGTTTTAAGAAAATTGCTATACTAAGTATTTGTGTGCCAAAGATGGAGCCATGTGGTTCTCCAGAGATGCAGATTGTGGGTAGGGAATTCGGTGAAGGTGGACAAAAGGTACAAACTTGCAGTTGTAAGATAAATAAGTCCTGGGGATGTTAAAATATAGCATGGTCACTATAGTTAATTACGCTGTATTGTACATTTGAAAGTTGCTAAGAGAGTAAACCTTAAAAATTCTCATCACACACACACACAAAAAGGGTAACTGGGCACTGCCTTGGTGGTCCAGTGTTTAAGACTTTGTGCTCCCAATGCAAGGGGCCCAGGTTCGATCCCTGGTCAGGGAAGTAGATCACATGCCGAAACTAAAGATCTCGAGTGCCACAACTAAGACTTGGTGCAGCCAAAAAATAAATGAAATAAATGATAAATGAATACTGAAAAAAAATCTGTAACTGTGTGGTTGTTGTTGTTGAGTCGCTAAGTCGTTTCCGACTCTTGTGACCCCACGAACTATAGCCCACCAGACTCCCCTCAGTGGGATTCTCCAGGCAAGAACACTGGAGAGGGTTGCCACTTCCTCCTCCAGGGGACCTTACAGGGATTGAACCTGAATCTCTTCCCTGGCAGGTGGATTCTTTACCACTGAGCCACCAGGGAAGTCCAACTGTATGGCAATAGATGTTAACTACTGTGGTGATTGTTTTGCAATATGTATATGTACTAAATAATTATCTTATACACCTAAACTTTATACAAAGTTGTATGTTAATTATATCTCAATAAAAACTGGGGGGAGTGATAACAGTAGAGTGAAAAAGGGATTGACTAAAACAGTCGTTTACAGATTGGATCGATTTCCATGACTTTAGTCCTCTATCACAACTTAGGAAAGAAAATAACTTGCTCTGGAAAATGTGTTAAGGCCAAAACATGGCCCTCATTTTAATAAAACTGACATGAACAGAGAGCAGCATTTTAAAACTAAATATGCATAAGATGTTATGCAAATGCGTTGTGGTTTTATATCTATAAACACAGTGAGCTAACAGGGATTTCACAGTTAGTACAAGTCAACAACTGGACCCTTTCTATTTACATTCCAGGAAGCTGATGTGGGCAAGGTGGCCTAAAGCTTCTCCTGGATCTTGGCGATGGAAAGGAGGGCCACCAACACACATTCAAGGCGCCCTAATGTTGCGTATGAACTGTATTCTGAATGGAAGGAGAAATCATCAAAATAGTCCTGGCTGCTACATGAAGACCCCTCTTCAGGGTCAAGAGGAAGTGTGGGGGTCAGTCAGGGGTGAGATCTGGCCCAGGTCCAAGGGGATGACAGAGTGGGGCTTGGGGGTCTAGGTCACATTCTGGAGATGGAGACAAGCAAGTTTCCTTATGGACTAAACTTGTGAAATACGAATAAGGTGAAACCACATATGACTTCAATCTATGCACCTGACCACCATGAAGTCTTTAAAAGCATGTTTTTGAAGAATAGCTAATGGCCTCAGATACCTGACATATTAAAAAAGCTTGGAGAACTTTTCTGCAAAATGGTCCCACACTAAATATTTTCAAATCTGTGGGCCATTTGGTCTCTCTCACAGCTAATCAACTCCACTACTGTAGCTCAGTTTTCCAGTAGTCATGTACGAATGTGAGAGCTGGACCATAAAGAAGGCTGAGTGTTGAAGAATTGATGCTTTCCAATTGTGGTGCTGGAGAAGTTTCTTGAGAGTTCCTTGGTCATCAAGGAGATCAAAGCAGTCAATCCTAAAGGAAATCAAACCTGAATAATTCACTGGAAGGACTGATGCTGAAGCTGAGGCTCCCAATACTTTGGCCACCTGATTCGAAGAGTCAACTCATTGGAAAAGACCCTGATGCTGGGAAAGATTGAAGGCAAAAGGAGAAGGGGACGGCAAAGGATGAGACGGCTGGATAGCATCACAAACTCAGTGGACATGAATTTGAGCAAGCTTGGGAAGACAGTGAAAGACAGGGAAGCCTAGTGTGCTGCAGTTCATGGGGTCGCAAAGAGTCAAATACAACTTAGTGACTAAACAACTGTAGCTCAGACAATATGTAAAGGAATGAATGCAGGCCACAGTTGGAAAACCTCTGTTTTTTAAACACACCCCCACCACCAGTTAGAGTATGTGCTATTTTTAATTGATTAAAGAAAACCAACAGGAAGGAACTGTTGGAACTGTTGGAAGGAACCCAATATTTATAGCAATCATCTCTACGTTTTCTGTTTTCTTTTGTGATTTTCAAGTATTTTCAAAAATTTCCCCACACGGATATGTGTAGTCAGATAAAAATCCATCCCCAAAAAGTGTGAAATTCTACCTTTACTAATCTACAAAGAAAAAAACAAAGTCAGGATACTATATTTTGGTGTCCTATCATTGATCACACTTTCAAATGGAGATTTTTTTTTAATATAAAAATACTTATGGAAAAGGTCATCAGTAAATAAATTCTAAATCTGTAGATGACAAGAAAATAAACTGTCATGCTTCCTAGAACTGGAGAGAGCCTGTGTGAGGAACAAGGAAGGCTGTTTTTCACTGCATTGGCCGAGTCCCTGGAAAAGATTGCATCTTGACTTAGCAGCTGGATGGTGTGCAGTCCAGGTAAATATTGTGTTGCTATGACCGAAATTGTCCTGCCATGTAGGTCACCCTGTCATATAATTAGTCTCTTATCATATCAGGTGCAAATCAAAGCCGTAGCAGTTGCTGTTAATGTGGTAACTGAACAAACCAGAAACTCTCTCTTCCTGGATCCACCTCTGATTTGAACCAGCCCACCCTGGTGGCTCAGACGGTAAAGAATCTGCCTGCAGTGCAGGAGACTCAGGTTCAATCCCTGGTTCAGGAAGGTCCCCTGGAGGAGGAAATGGCAACCCACTCCAGTATTCTTGCCTGGAAAATGTCACGGAAAGAGGAGCCTGTTGGGCTACAATCCACGGAGTCGCGGAGAGTCGGACACGACTGAGTGACTAACACATCAGCCCACTGAAGACACCAGAAGGGTCGTCTGGCGGCATTCTTCAGTAGCAAGAGGAACCTCAGAGAATATGGACGGTCTCGAGGACTCCCCAGCTGTCTCACTGCTTTCATTTTTCATGTCCTTCACTGCACACAGTGGCAAATCCCTGTGCATCCACCCGTGGAACTGGGCAGGGGGTGAATTTAACCTTGAAGTTCATGGATACTGTCCTCAGGCTCTCCCATTCACCTCATCCTGCACTCGGTGAGGTTCACGGTCTCCCATCATCCGACACCATCCTCCCCACCCAGAAGGCTGGGCCGAGTGGCAGCTTCACTTCCTCCCTGCCCCTTCCCCTGCCCCCTCCCAGGTGTTGATCCAGACAAACATGCCGTAGCTCATCTCCATCCCCTAGTCCACTCCCAGGAAACCCACCCGGGCCATCAACCTCTCCTCTGCTGCCGAATGTTCTTTACTTCTAGTGCCATTGTGAGTCCTCAACCCCAGCAGCAAACCTGCTGGTGTCTGGTCCTCTCACTGTGCTGGGCACACAGCATGTGTTCCTTGGGCAGTAGTACCTAGTGACCCCTGCAGGCAGCCCGCCTGGGGCCTGATGTGGCTCCATCACCCACCAGCAGGGTGAGGTCGAGCAAGCGACTTAACCTCTCCACTGTTGCCTCGTCTGTGCAATGGGGATCATAAAAGTACTTGGCAACAGGGGCTGTGAAGACTTAAGGCACACATAAATGTTGTAAGTGGATTAGACTGAGCATATAAGATTAAACGAGACATTGCCATATGCAAAACACTGAGGACAGCGCGGGCGTCCTGACTGTCCTTATGTGTTGGCCCTAAAAACACACACAAGAGACAGAGATTCAGTCTCACGTTTTCCATGTTGGTCTCTCCAATCATAACGATCTTTCCTTTCTCTAACTCTCAGTGGAATATCAATGCGAGGAATGAATGACTGACTCGATGGACATGAGTTTGAGCAAGCTTCGGGAGCTGGTGATGGACAAGGAGGCCTGGCATGCTGCAGTCCATGAGGTCGCCAAGAGTCGGATGCGACTGAGTGACTGAACTGATGTTTAGGTTTCCTATTCTTTCATTTTTAAGATGATTTTATATTTTATTATTTCTTTAATTGGAGGGTAATTACTTCACAATATTGTGATGGCTTTGCCATACATCAACACGAATCAGCCAGAGGCTACCTGTGTCCCCTCCCTCGAGTGTCCCTCTCCACCTCTCCCCCTCTCTCCACCTCTCCCCCCCCAACCCCGGTCCCTCTGGTTGTCACAGAGCATTGGCTTTGAGTTCCCTGTGTCATACATCAAATTCCCACTGGCTATCTGTTTTACATATGGTAATATACATGCTTCCACGCTATTCTCTCAAATCCTCCCACATGTACCTCAATGTTCACTGCAGCACTATTTAACACAGTCAGGATGTGGAAGCAACCTAGATGCCCATCACAGATGGATGGGTAAGGAAGTTGTGGTATACAATGGAATATTACTTAGCTTTATAAAACGGAATGCATTTGATTCCGTTCTAATGAGGTGGCTGAACTTAAAGACTAAAGAATGAAGTAAGTCAGAAAGAGAAAGACAAATATTGTATATTCTTTCATTTTTGATCCTTCTTTACTGCTGGCCAGTTCTCTTCTTGATAATAATGACAGCATCAAGGACTGCTTACTATGGATCAAGTGCTTTACATTCCTTATTTCATGTAATCCTTGGAACATCTTAGGGAAGGTGTTGTTCCAATCCCCTTTCACAGAAGAAGAAATAGACGGAGAGGTGCAGCATCTTGCTCAAGGCCACAGGGAGGACTTGGAAACGGGCTGAGCCAGGGCTCTGTTTCTTCTGCTGAATCACTCGTTGCCCATGGAGCCATTCTAGACTCATCTGAGTTGCTTATTAATTCAATCGTTTGGTACATGACTGATTCATCTAATAACTGTTTATCGATGGCAACTGTAGGCCAGACGGCAGGAGGGCAAAGATTAGAAAAGCTCCCTGTTATCACCAGGTCTGTCTGGTGGGGAAGCCAAGACAAATCAAGGGGCAATTACAAAAGAATGTGATGGGTGCTGTCAGGACAGGTCAAGGACAGAGTGACATGGAGAGACACGTGATGAGCACAGGAGGGGGCGGGCTAGAGAGGACTGCAGAGGATGGGGGTGGGGAATGAGGTCCCCCAGGCATTAAACAGGATTTCTCCCAGCAAATGAGGCGGTGGACAGCCCAAGTCAGGCTCTTCCTCCGCACAAGCGGCCAGAAACCTGGTTAGAAAGCTCTGTGCTCCTCCTCCCGCTGCAAGCTTCCTTGACAACACGAGGCAGCGGCATCCTTGGGAACCATCGGCCCTCCCCTGCCCTGCCGCACTGTTAAAGGACTTGGACTGCTAGGCTGGAGGAAATGGGCCACGTCCTCCTTGGCCTTAGAAACCGTCCTTTAAAAACAGACACAGGAAGGCAGACACTGAGATGCACCCTGATATCCAAGTGGAGCTGGTGGTACAGAACCTGCCTGCCTATGCAGGAGACGTAAGAGACACGGCTTCGATCCCTGGGTTGAGAAGATCCCCTGGAGGAGGGCATAGCAACCCACTCCGATATTCTTGCCTGGAGAATCCCATGGACAGAGCTGCCTGGCGGGCTATCATCCAAAGGGTCACAAAGAATCGAACACAAATAAAGAAACATGCCCAATGCCCAGTGGAGACCCGGTGACCCTGGATGTCAGTAGCCTGTCACTCACATCTGTGGGTGTCAGGGTAGTGATGCAGTTTCCCAGGATATCAGAGGTTTCATCTTAATTGACTCATTAGTGTTCAAAATGTTTTTCCTTTTTCATGTTTTTTTTTTTTTTTTTTAGTTTCCTCATGCTGGGTCTCCATGCAGATGATAAAAGGGAAGGACCTAAGCAATTACCTAAATTAAAAGATGCTTGCTCCTTGGAAGAAAAACTATGACCAACCTAGAGAGCATATTAAAAAGCAGAGACATTACTTTGCCAACAAAGGTCCATCTAATCAAAGCTATGGTCTTCCAGTAGTCATGTATGGATGTGAGAGTTGAACTATAAAGAGAGCTGAGTACCAAAGAATTGATGCTTTTGAACTGTGGTGTTGGAGAAGACTCCTGAGAGTCCCTTGGACTGCCAGGAGATCAACCCAGTCCATCCTAAAGGAAATCGGTCCTGAATATTCATTGGAAGGACTGATGCTGAAGCTGAAGCTCCAATACTTTGGTCACCTGATGCGAAGAGCTGACTCACTGGAAAAGACCCTAATGCTGGGAAAGATTGAAGGCAGGAGAAGGGAATGACAGAGGATGAGATGGTTGGATGGCATCACTGACTTGATGGACATGAGTTTGAGCAAGCTCTGGGAGGTGATGTACAGGGAAGCCTGGCGTGCTGCAAAGGGGTCGCAAAGAGTTGGACACGACTGAGTAACAGAACTGAACTGAAAGAAATTACCTACATGCCATTTCTAAAGCATTTTTGTCAAGTGTAAAATCTGCATATTACACTTATTACACTGTACACATATTACACTGTATTATCTGCATATTTGTGAAGAAACGTTTACTGATTACCTGAATAAGAAGATGATGGCATGAATTCTTTGCGTGAAGTGATAAGGCAGAAAATTCTCCTTCAGGGCAAAGGTCTGGGCAGCCAAAAAGAATGATACATTTTCTCTGCACCCACTGATTTACAACAATGAGCATGTTATCAACAACGAAAACCCCAGCGTTAGAGTATGTGTTCCCAGTAACCAAGGCTCTGACTGTGTGGGAGAAGTGTGTTGTCTACACACACTCTAAGACACGAGATACAAGGTCCCCGCGGGTGTGACACCGTGTGACGGGATACTCCCCCAGGTCACTGTGTGAAGTGCAGGGCGCCCCACGCCTGCCCGGCTCCGCTGCAGAGTGCAGACGTATAGAGCGGGTGGAGAAGAGAGGCTGCCCTGCTTATTTCAGCCAACCTTATCAAGGCCAAGGCCATCAGGTGATAATGTGTGAATGAATCAGAAGGGGTGGCCCGGGGATTTCTGCACTCACAGCAACCTTCACACTTCACTCCTGGCCAGCTCGCCTTTTCCTCTGCGGAGCACTTACCAGTCGCTTTTCACAGGAGACTCAGAACACCCATCTTACTAATTTGTTTAGGGCAGAAGCCCCGTTAGAATTATACTCTGTCCCAGAGATCGCTGCATTGCTACCATATCCCTGCCAAACTTCCACAAGGCAGTGTCTCCTGCTGTCATTTTTCTTCTGGAAACAACAGCCTCAGGTCACTCATTCACTCATCAAGCATTTTTAGGGAGCACGTATTAAGTGTCAGGCACTGTACTAGGCCCTGGACAGGGAGAGGGGGTCACAGGGACAGATCCAGGAGACACGATCTCCATTTCATAGAGCTCCCAAGGTAGGAAGAAGTCATGAGGCTCCCAGGGTAGTAGAGAAGCTGAATTTGAAGCAACCGAAGACACAGACCAACATGTGTGTGCATGCTAAGTCACCTCAGTCTTGTCCAACTCGTTATGACCCCATGGACTATAGCCGGCTAGGCTCCTCTGTCCACGGGATTCTCCAGGCAAGAATACTGGAGTGGGTTGCCATGCCCTCCTCCAGCGATTCTTCCTGACCCAGGGGTTGAACCTGAGTCTCCTGAGGCTCCTCCATTGCAGGCAGATTCTTTACCACTGAGCCAGTGGGGAAGCCTACAGACCAACACACAAAGGCCCATTTGGTTAAGAGCTAAGAGAATCCAGGTCCTAACAAGGAAGGATTTAAAGCAGACCACTCATGTTTTTTCTCTTCTCTCCACCCCCAAATGTGTACAAGCATGTTTGCAGTCAGCATGAGTCCTCAGGAGATCTGAGCGCTTGGTCGATTTCAGGGGCACCAAGTGCGGGAGCGGTCTCCACGCCGGCAGGAGCCGTAGGATAGGTGTGGGATGCAACCTGCCCTGGGTCAGAAGAGCTGTCTCCTGTGTCTCGGTGCCTCATTTAAAATCACACGGAGGGACTTCCCTGGTGGTCCGGTGGCTAAGACTCCACGCTCCCAATGCAGGGAGCCTGGGTTCCATCCCTGGTCAGGGAACTAGATCCCACATGGCACAACTAAGAGTTCCTGGAGAAGGAAATGGCAAACCCACTCCAGGATTCATGCCTGGAGAATCCCATGGACAGAGGAGCCCAGCGGGCTACAGTCCATAGGGTTGCATAGAGTCAGACATGACTGAAGTGACTTAGCACTTAGTACAAGAGTTCACAGGCTGCAACTAAGACCTGGCACAGCCAAATAAACAAATAAGTATTTAAAAAAAGAAAAAAACAAACACACAGGAGCACATGAGAGCTTTATGAGTCCTGTGCAGCCCACTTCCAGTGCCCAACCACTTCTTGTCTCTTGCTCAAAACAGATCACCCAAATGCTGGGGTTGATGATAATTTCTGACCAGTTTTCACCAACAAAGAAGCCTGCCATTTCCCAGGGGTGGTCTTGAAGTCCGTGAGCCCTCTTGTTCATCCCCAGAGAGAAGTTCTCACAAACTGCCCTGATGCTGGACGGTGTTGATAAAACCCACTCCTTTATGTCTTCGAACAAGAAGAATCTGATTCCTCGCAGTGGCAACGAGAGCAGCAAGGATTATAAGTCAACCTAAGGGGATCACCTCCCACAACATGGAATCCACGTGCCAGCCCTTCCACACATTTTAACTCGTCTCCCAAGGCTCCCCTGAGACACACATGTCTCAGGACAAACACAGGTCTCTCGAGACACCGTGGTCTTCCGTATCACTTCGTCGGTGCTCTGACATTTATCCTCTCATCCCACCCAACAGGAAGTACTCAGGCACGGGTGTGTCAGAGCCGGCTGGGTGGAAAACTACAGCAAGTCCCGAGGCTGTTGGGCGATTGGTGCGTGATGCTGAGGGCCAAAGCAAAGGGATGCCCAGGGCCGTGGGGATTTTGACAAATTAAAATCACAGTCTGGAAGAGAATGGATACATGTGTATGTATAGCTGAGTCCCTTCCGCCATTCACCTGAAACTACCACAACGTTGTTAATCGGCTATGTGTGTGTGCACTAAGTCGCTTCAGTCATGTGCGACTCTGGGACCCCATGGACTGTAGCCTACCAGGCTCCTCTGACTATGGGATTCTCCAGGCAAGAATACTGGAGTGGGTTAAACTGGCTACACCCCAACACAAAATAAAAAGTTTAAAGTTAAAAAAAAATAGTTAACAACAACAACAAAATATCAGAGTTGGAAGATTTTACCACTAATGGGGCTTCCAAGTTCATCTGAGACTCCTGGGGGAGGATTTTGGCCAGAAGAGCAGAGGAAAGCTTTTCAAATGTGGACTTGCTTAGGGTCCCCCCAGGATGAGCTGTCAGGGCGAGGAGAGCATATCCACAGAAACAGGGCCCCAACATAGCAAAAGGTCCCATCTTGGCCGACAGTCCTTCTGGACCCCTGCCTGCTCTCCCCCTGACCGTCGCCCACCCATCCCACTCTGCCTGTCCTGCCCCCACATCCTCAAGGGGCCTAACCCCCGACCCTGGATGGCGGCACAGATCAGAGAACTGCCCTTGTTCCTGGAGTCCCTACTGGGAAGAGCCAGGCCCTTGGCAGAGTTCCATGTGTTCTAACCCTCATTGTGACCCCCACATTAAATAGCATTCCCCATGTATCAAAAGTGAAGAAATCAGGGGCTTCCCTGGTGGTCTAAGGTTAAGACTCTGTGCTTCCACTGCATGGGACCTGGGTTCCACCCCTGGTCAGGGAACTAAGATCTCTTAGGCTGCATGGAGCAGCCAAAAAAAAAAAAAAGAGGAATTGAGGCTTTGAGGTTTTGGAACTTGCCCGGAGCCAGGTGCCTGGGAAGAGAGCTGGGCTGCAACCCCAGGCGGTGAGCCTCGGAGCCTGTTTTGTAAATGCTGCCCCTGTTCTGCTTGGATATCTGCCAGCTGCCAGCATCTGCAGCAGCTCAACCATGTGGGGCATGGGCGTGGGTCTTGCAAGGCGTGTGGCTATGACCACAGATCAGACCAAGGCTCTGGTTCATCAAAGGGAAAAGAACAGTGTGAGGCATGGGTGTGGGTGGCCACGGGGCGACTTCAGGTCCTGGGGCCCCTCATCTGCAAAGGGCAGTGTGAGGACCCTGCCCCGGGCTGCAGGCAGGGGGTGCTGTTGTGTGAGCAGATGGCAAGCAGATCAAATTCAGGAATTCTCCGCCCCCAAGTATATTCACAGAATACAGAGGAATTCAGCTTTGATGTATATTCAAGGATCTTCACAGGGAGGACTTAGCTCCTTTTACTGATATCTGTGGCTGTGCTTAGTCACTCAGTCGTGTCCGACTCTGTGCGACCCCATGGACTGTAGCCCGTCAGGTTCCTCTGTCCATGGGGATTCTCCAGGCAAGAATACTGCAGTGGGTTGCCATGCCCCCCACCAGGGATATCTGTGGGGACTAACAGAGAGTTCCAGCAGGACCCAAGTCAGAGTAAGACATACAGAGCCTGGCCCCCAGAGAGGATTTGAAAAGTTAACCCCTACCACTCTGGGAGAGGTGACCCTGGCTCCAGATTGCTCTGGGCAGCAGGAGGGTTAGCACACCTCCTGGCTCCCTGCAGAGGCTTGTTCTGAGCAGGGCAGCGGCTTTAGATCAGCAACCCCTCTCAAGAGTGTGCTCAGGCCTTCAGTCCTGTCAGGCTCCTTACGATTCCATGGACTGCAGCCCGCCAGGCTCCTCTGTCTGGGGGATTCTCCAGGCAAAAATACTGGAGTGGGTTGCCATTTCCTTCTCCACGGGATCTTCCCAATCCAGGAATCGAGCCTGCGTCTCCTGCACTGGCAGGTGAACTCTTTACTGCTGAGCCACTTGGGAAGCCCCAGGGGCTCCTCTACGTCTCATGAAAATGATTCCCAACTAACAAGAGCCACGACAGCTTTGATGAACTGCAAGCGCACTGTTCTCTGTTTGATGCTATACATACAGGGTTTCCATCAAGCCTTCCCAGAGCTCTGGGAGGGGAAATTCCATCACTATACCCATTTTAAAGATGAGCACAGTGAGGTCAGGAGACATCTGAACTCAAGTCTGTCGTAACCAGGACTCTGCCTCTCAGCATGACCTCTGACCTCCTACAACATCCTGCACTCTGTCCTCAGTGTCCCCAACCCCACCTGAGAACTGAAAAAGGAGTGACAGAGCTCTTCTCCAAAGGAAAACTGAGGCCAGTTTGTAAGAAGCTGTTACAGACTCAGTTTGTATCTCAAAAATTTTCAGAAATGACTGAAATCATCTCTTCAGACATCAAGTTCAAAATGTCCCTAAATGCAGCTCAAAAATCTCTGCTTTGGGGGTATTCCCCAGGAAGGGTCCCGCACTTCATGTCCACATGGCTGGGGACATTCACAAAGGGGACACAGAGGCAGGGAGGCCCTGACTTCGTGGTCTGTTACAAGGAGCCTGGAGGAAATAAACAAGTTATTTTGTTCTTGCGCTCACGTGCTCTGTCCCGTCTCCAGCGGGGAGAATCCTCAGAATTCAGCAACTAATCAGATGATGGGCTGTAAAACACACCCCTGAATGTCATCAGAGCCCAGGCATTCGCACCAGGAATCCAGAAATAAGCTGTCACCGCAGGGATGTGTGCCGGCTGGAAATAATTTCCAGAACATGTTTCGTAATCTAGGGCCGGGACTCAGCGAGCCAGACAGGAAAGGTCAAGACCAGCCTCTCGTCCTGCCAGCCTCCTCGCCTGTCTCCGGGGCCCCTGCTTGCTGCCCGGCCCTGGACCCCCAGGTCCCGTCCCCACAATCGCCAGGAGAGCCAACTGTCCTGGCACCATGTCTCGCCGTATCACTTCACTCTCATTGAAGACGGATCTCATTGTTACCTTGACTTGTCTTAAACACGTTTTGAGTAATTGTCATAATTTGTTAAGTAGTTTATACACCAGACATTTAAATGTCAAGTGATTACTGCTATCAGATTTTTTACTTATCCAATATGCCTAAATTGAAAGACATGTTTTAAAATAACTTTTCTTTTCCAAGTCAGCTTTGCTCAGAGTAGAAAACGTGAATGACACGTTTAAATGAACAGATAAGAACTCTGCCTGAGGAAAGCACACATTCAAATAATTATTTTAATGTAAAACTTCTAAGTATCTTCTTCAGACTCTTGACTGCTTTTCTGATTAGGACAAAGGATGTGGCTGCTGAAAAGAAAATAGACATTCAGTGAGCAGATTTATGAAAATTGGTTCTTTGGGAATACTTCTTGATGGGGATCTAAGCACAGAAGAATTGATGCTTTTGAACTGTGGGGTTGCAGAAGACTCGTGAGATTCCCTTGGACTCTCCAATCAATCGACCCTGAATATTCACTGCAAGGACTAAAGGATCAACCTAAAGGAAATCAACTGTGAATATTTATTGCAAGGACTGATGCAGAAGCTGAAGCTCCAATACTTGGGCCATCTGATGCAAAGAACCAACTCATTGGAAAAGACCCTGATGCTGGGAAAGACTGAAGAGAGGAAGAGAAGGGGACGACAGAGGATGAGATGGTTGGATGGCATCACCGACTCAATGGACATGAGTTTGAGCAAACTCCAGGAGATAGTGAAAAACAGGGAAGCCTGGCGTGCTGCAGCCCATGGGGGTTGCAAAGAGTCGGGCATGACTGAGCAACTGAATGACAACAAAAGCGAGCCAAAGTCCACAGCTTTCTCGATGCAAACTGGGTCCCCCGACTAAAAATGACCAACATAGTAAGTTTCAGTTCCCAGGGCACTGGCCTCTACCCTACTGATGCCTTTTAAGCACTTGTAAATTTCTTAAGAACAAATCAAGGACCTCATTACGCTTGTTTACGATCAGAGTCATTTGTGAAGTCAATTGCTAATAAAACTTGAGAGGACAAAGTGTACCAGCCTAAGGGGGAGAGGGAGACGGTGAGATGTGATGAGGCTGGACTCGGGGACTCAGGATTCATGTTTCCGTCACACAGAAGCTCCTGTCTCTGCAGACACAGGCCAGAGCTAAAGAATGAGCTCACCTCTATCACAAATTCAGTTATGAGTGAAAGGATCTTAAACAGTGAGAATCTGAAACCCATTGATTCTGATCCCTTTAGGAAATTCACATACCTGTAAATGATTCACTTGGTTGCTGTAGGAAAATCAAATCTGGGAAAGATTTAAGCTGGTTAAAAAGTAACGTGGAGCTGACTGATGATTATATAACAAGGGAAGGGAAGGAGAGGGATATCGGGGACCTGTGCCCAACAAGCAGGGGTGCAGGCACTCATGTGCATCAGTTCCCCTGGCTCCAGGGAACCTAACAGAAATGACCTTTCTGAGCACAGAACTGGGGATGCAAAGTGACGGGGAAGACATTCGTCATGGCTGGCTGATACGTCCTGTGTGTGTCAATCAGGGAAACGGCAGTTGTGTAAAAAGATGATTCACAACTAAAGTGGAAAGAAAGCATCAATTCCGTCAAGGGACAAGTAAACAAGAAGCATTTATCAAGTGGTATCATTGTGCTCGACAGATTCCAGGACAAGCATCACCTTTGACCCTGCCCTGTCCCAGGGCTTACCTGTCTGAGGAGACATGACTATGCATCACTTTCGTTCCTGTTCCATTAGCTAAAACAAATGGCTGCAATTTCACACTTGACTTTGTCCTTAGAAACACAGACGTACAGGAAGAGCATCCAAGTTTCACAACAAAATCTAATGTACCGGCCTATGCTTTCTTGCTCCAGGAAATACCGAGGGAGGCAACAATATTATTATTTTATTAAAACATAATCAGAGTGTGTGTGGAGGGGCCGTTATATTCTAGAGTTGAGAGCTGAGGGCAGAAAGGTATGGAGTTCTAAAATAACAACTTTGGACTTCCCCGGTGATCTAGTGGTTAAGAATCCACCTTGCCAATGTAGGGGACCCAGGTTCAATCCCTGGTCGGGGAAGATCCCGCATGCCTCGGGGCACTAAAGGCTGCCCCTCGAGAGCCTGTGTGCCACAGCAAGAGAGTAGCCCCCACTCAGCCTGCATGCAGCAAAGAAGACCCAGCACAGCCAAAGATAAAAATAAAATACAATCTTAATAACAACTTCATGGAGATAAAATTTCAGAGAATAAACTGCACGTGTTTAAAGCATAAGACTTCCCTGGTGGCTCAGACAGTAACGCATCTGCCTACAACGCGGGAGACCTGGGTTCGATCCCTGGGTCAGGAAGATCCCCTGGAGAAGGAAATGGTAACCCACTCCAGTATTTCTGCCTGGAAAATCCCATGGACGGAGGAGACTGGTGGGCTACCGTTCATGAGGTCGCAAAGAGTCAGACACGACTGAGTGACTTCACTTTCACTTTTCAAAGCGTAAAATTGGGTGAGTTTTGACAGATGACTATACCCGTGGAGCGAGATACAGAACACTTCCAATGCCCCCCTACTAAACACCTACCCACCTTGCTCTGGCAACCACCACTCGGTTTCCATCACTACCGAGGAGCAATGGTGCCAGAGAGAACTGCTCCACCTGACTCCTGCCCAAGGGCTTTGTGTGTGTGCGTGGGGGCATTAAAGCACAAGTATATTTTATTTTGCTCCACTGTATACAATACTAGCAGGTGACAGAGCTTTATATAGACAGAAGACAGGTCGAGGTTGGGGGGTCTCAGAGTCAGTAGAACCTATAAGTGAAAGTGTTAGTTGCTCAGCAGTGTTTGACTATTTGCGATCCTATGGACTGTAACCCGCCAGGCTCCTCTGTCCATGGGAATTCTCCAGGCAGGAATACTGGAGTAGGTGGGCATTTCCTCTTCCAGGGGATTTCGCACCCCAGGGATCGAACCCTGGGCTCCTGCACTGCAGGTAGGTTCTTTACTGTTTGAGCCACCAGGGAAACCCTGATGTCCTCCAAACATCCATCTTTGATGGTTGTTTTCCACAAAGGGCAAACAAGAAGGTTGAGACCCCCAGCCCAGCGAACTCAGCTTAGAACTCAGGTCTATGCTGTCCATCTCTGCACTGTGCCTCCAGAAAGCATCTCTTTTTGTTTTTGAATGTATGACACATTGTTTTCATAAGTCAAAGGACTGCTTAATCGTTTTGACTAAAAGAAATACATGCCACACAGCACATGTGAAGGGACATCTCAGCCACATGGAAGGGTGTGGGAACTAGCTTTGGAATTATCTGGAGAAAGCTTTAGAAAATTTCTGCCAGGATTTTAGAACTGTCCTGTTGTGTAGGACTGTAAGGAGATCAAACCAGTCAATCCTAAAGGAAAGCAGTCCTGAATATTCATTGGAAGGGCTGATGCTGAAGCTGAAACTCCAATACTTTGGCCACATGATGCGAAGAACTGACCCATTGGAAAAGACCCTGATGGTGGGAAAGATTGAAGGCAGGAGAAGGGGGACGACAGAGGAGGAGATGGTTGGATAGCATCACTGATTTGGTAGACATGAGTTTGAGCAAGCTCTGGGAGTTGGTGATGGACAGGGAGGCCTGGCGTGCTGCAGTCCATGGGGTCACAAAGAGTCAGACACAACTGAACAGCTGAACTGAACTGAACTGTTGTGTCTACACAAAACAGCTCCTACTGTATTTGTGTTCTCTCTCACGTATTGGTATCGATTGCTGTAGCCGCTTTGTTTTCTTTTATGACGTTTACTTGAGGTACAAAAAACTGTGCATATTTAAAGAGGTCTATCTGATAACATCTGACACATGTACACGCCCAAGAAACCACCACTGAAATCAATATAATAAACAATCCATCGCCCTTCCCCAGTTTCCTGACACCCTTTTCCCTCCCTGCCAATCACCCTTCCCTGACTACCCCTCTCCATTCCAAGGCAAGGACTGATCCACTTTCTGTAACATAGATTAGCTTGCATTTAAAAAATTTGCTACAAATGGAATCTTACAGCATGTACTCTGTTTTGTCTGGCTTCTTTTATTCAGCATAATTATTTTGAGATTCATCCAAGTTGTTCCATTAATTCATCCCTTTTCACTGCAGCGTGCAAGCTAAGTCGCTTCAGGCATGTCCATCTCTTTTGTGACCCCATGGACTATTGCTCACCAGGCTTTTCTGTCCATGGGATTCTCCAGGCAAGAGTACTGGAATGGGTTGCCATTTCCTCCTCCAGGGGATCTTCCCATCCCAGGGATCGAACCTGCGTCTCCTGCGTCTCCTGCCTTGCAGGCAGATTCTTTACCTGCTGAGCCACCTGGCAAGCCCTTTACATGGTAGAGCAGAGTTCACTGTATGGATATACACAATTTACTCATCCGTTACCTGTCACAGAACAGTGTGGGGCTATTACAAATAATGACACTGTGAACATTCACGTCCAAGACTTTGTGTGGACACGTTTCATTTTTCTTGGGTAAACACCGAGGAATGGAATGGCTGAATCACATGGCAGGTGTATGTTTATCTTTTTAAGAACTGCCCAGCGATTTAGCAAACAGCTGTATATGGTCTGACATTCATTTTCAGTCTATATGAATGTGAGAACATGACAACTGCAACTGCTCTGCATCCTCATAAAATAAGGTATGGTCAGTCCTTTCTTAAGAAAAAACGGCCATCCAGGGAATTCCCTGGCATTCCAGAGGTTCACATTCCTTGCTCTCACTCCAGGGGCCCAGGTTCAGTCCCTGGTCTGGGAACTAAGAACCCACAAGCTTTGCAGTGTGGTACAGAACAGAACAGAAGAAAATAAAATACCATTTGTCCATTTAAATTGGTATGGGGGTATTTCACTGTGGTTTTAATTTGCAGTTCTAGTGACTAATGATGGTGAGCATCTTTTCATGTGTTTATCTTTGTTGAAGTATCTGTTTGAATCACTTGGACCTCTTTTATTGGGTTGTTTATTAAGTTTTAGTTCTTTAAAGACTCTCGGTATGATTTTTTTGTCAGCTATATGATTTACAAAACTCACCCCATCTGTGCCTTGACTTTTCATTCCCTCAATAGTGTCAGTTAAAGAACAAAGGTTTTTTAATCCTGGTGGAGCCTACTTTGCCATTTTTCTTCTTTTATGGATCATGTCTACAGCATTTTATCCAAAAAACCTTTCCTTAATCCAGGATAATCAAGAGTTTTCCTACTTTCTCTTCTGGGAGTTTTACAGATTTAGGTTTAATTTAGGCCTATGTTTTAGTGCCCTTTCAAGTTATTTTTTGGCTGTCACAAGTTGGGGGTGATTAGAGGGTAGGATGGAGATTTGGGGGCAAAAGTATTTTTCCAATAAAAAGTTAAATGATACACCATGGAAATCCTGACTCTGGAAATTTCCATTAAAATATATTTTTGAAAGATCTCAGAATGTATTGTCTCCAGAAGTAGAAACTGTAGTCAGGAAAAAGGTCAGAAAACGTTTAACTCCCTCCTTTTTTGTGGGGAATGGGTGGCACACCAAGCAGCATGTGGAATCTCGGTTCCCAGACTAGGGATGGAGCCTGCGCCCCTGCAGTGGAACTGCAGAATCCTAACCTCTGGACCCCAAGGAAATCCCCTTAACTCCTTCTAATTTAGTTAGTTCAACGTTGAGTTTTTCTGTGCCAGCATGAGGTGGCTGGGGGAGGAAATCCCACAACCGCAAATTACTCGTAAAGAGCATTTTTCTTCCTACGCATAGGCTCTTTTGGAGAAGGGAAAGGCAACCCACTCCAGCACTCTCGCCTGAAGAATCCCATGGACAGAGGAAAAGATAATTCATAAACCACTTTATTTTATTTTTTTGGAGCCACACCATGAGGCTTGTGGGAATCCTGGTTCCCCAGTGAAGGACTGAACCCATGTCCCCTGCAGTGGAAGCATGTGTCTTAACCACTGGACCATCAGGGAAGTCCCAGCATAGCTTTGAAATAAGCCTGCTCACTTGGTTTAGCTCATAAAGAAACTGAGGCCCAAGAGTTGATCTTGTTTACTCAAAGTCCAAACTGTCTTCCACTGGTGACACATCATCTCCTAAGATTCAATTCTTTTACATGCAAGGAGAAATTCTATGCCAAGAAAAATTAATTGATATGACAGAAATCAACACATTCTTATTAAACTACAGTCTCATTTCTGTGATGAAAACAAGGCATGCAACTATGAACAATCAGCTTTTAGCAAAAGCAAAGAAATATATAAATATATTTCAGTCACAAAGAAAGCACAGCTCTCTAAATTTCAGAGACCCCTTCCCATCTCATTGGCTTCCCTGGTGGCTCAGACGGTGAAGAATCCGCCTGCAATGCAGGTGACCCAGGTTCGATCCCTGGGTCGGGATGATCCCCTGGAGAAGGGAATGGCTACCCACTCCAGTATTCTTGCCTGGAGAACCCCATGGAGAGAGGGGCCTGGCGGGCTACAGTCCATGGGGTCGCAAAGACATGACTGAGCGTCTAACACTTTCCCTTTCCCATGCCACTGCCCCGCTCAGGGCTCCACCTAGCTCAAGCGTCCCCAAGGGCTCTGAGCGTCTCTAATCCTTGCACAATATGCCACCAACATTCCATTCATTTCTTCACTGCTGGCAAGTGAAGTGATGAAAACATTTTAAACTCTTAACTATACCTTAATTTGCCTATATACTGTTTAAGAAGCTATGCTCTGGGAGGACTTCCCTGGTGGCCCAGCGGTTAAGAATTCGCTTTGCAGTGCAAGGGACTCGGGTTCAATCCCTGGTCAAGAAACTAAGATGCCACATGCCTTGGAGCAACTGAGTCGATGCAGCACAACTACGGAGCCCTCCTTCTCTGGAGTACGTGCGTCACAAGGAAAGATCCACATGATGCAACGAAAATTTTGTGTGCTGCAGCTAAGACTTGATGAAGGCAAATAAGTAAATATTGAAAAAGAGAAGAAGCAGTAGCTATATCCTGGAAAAGGAAATATAAGCAGTTTGGTAAGAGATGCAATAAAATGCTGAGGTAAACCCAGCCCTTTGGAGGTGGACGTGTCCATGTCTTCCCTCCATCACTTTAATCAAGTTAACCAAGCTTGTGGTATTCTTTTACATGGGGCCAGCACATCCTGCCTCATGAACTGTCACACAGGTAAGTCAGGTAATGCTGAAAGTATAATATTTAGCACATGTGTGGTGCTCGAGCGCTTCAGTCGTGTCTGACTCTTTGTGACCCTATGGACTATAGCCTGCCAGGCTCCTCTGTCCATGGGGATTCTCCAGGCAAGAATACTGGAGTGGGTTGCCATGTCCTCCTCCAGGGAATCTTCCCAAACCAGGAACTGAACCTGGGTCTCCAGCATTGCAGGCGGATTCTTTACCCACTGAGCCATCTGGGAGACTCTTTGTGACCCCATGGACTATATGGTCCATGGAATTCTCCAGGCCAGAATACTTGACTGGGTAACCCTTCTCTTCTCCAGGGGATCTTCCCAACCCAGGAATTGAACCGAGGTCTCCCGCATTGCAGGTGGATTCTTTACCAGCTGAGCCACCAGGGAAGCCCAAGAATACTGGAGTGGGTAGCCTATCCCTTCTCCAGTGGACCTTCCTGACCCAGGAATTGAACTGGGGTCTCCTGCGTTGCAGGCAGATTCTTAACCAAGTGAGCTATGAGAGAAGCCCATATTCAGCACAGCGCCTGGCATATGTTCAGCACTGACAGATGATGGTTCTTCACAAGTTACCATCATGTTCACCCCAGGCCTTCCCCTTCTGTGAGCGTCCCACCAGTCTCCTGTGATTCCTGGGGCACCTTCTAGCAGCTTCTATCCTGGTCACTTCCCAGCTTCTGGTTCCTTATGTTTCAGGGTCTCAGCCTCCATGTGATACTGAGTCCAAATAATAATAACCTCTCCTTCTTGAGTGCTGGATGGAGGGGTTTCTGTCTGTTATCACAGACGCTTCCATGGGAAGCCACGTGAATTAGCATCTTCTGAGTGTGGTTCTCACGGTCCGCTTTGCTCCCCTAGGTCATGTGGGGACACTGTTTCTCCGGGGGGCCTGGGAGGAGTGCTGGGCTGGAGGCACCACCGGCTTCTGATGAAATGCATCATACATGTGGTGAGCTAAAGACCTTTATCCCTCAGCATATAAACAAGTCTGGTCTTCACAGGTCATAAAAAGCAAGGCTTTGAGATTCAGATAACTGAAATGCCGGGAGAAAAAAACCAAAAAAAGCACTAAAAAATTTTCTTTTGGTACCTCTGTTTTTCCACAGAAGAAACCTTGAAATTTCATATTCCTGATAAAGAAACACTCGACATTTCAAAAGAGGTGCACTGTTAGAAGCAACATGTTACTTCAAAGATCCTATTATGGTTTAAATGAGATATAACAGGTGATTTGAAAACAGAAATAAAATAGGGTGCTGATTCAATACACACAAAAATTAATGCCCTATTAATCAACGTGTACAGGATAAACCTGGTGGGCTTCTTCAAGTATCCCTCGCTTTCTTTTTTCTTACTTTCTCTTGAAATTACCATTTCAATAAGCAAAACTGAATCGATCTAAATATAACTGCAGACTTCCTCCCCTCAAGACATAAAGTACCAATGAAAACTTTTCCTGATGATGTAATACAGCTATTTTTATTTGGGTCCCACTGGCTCTCTCCTTTTAGGTAGAACAAGCAGCAACAGACTCTCTTTCCAATTATTTAAAAGTGAACTGACAGCTTCAGCCCAATTCTGACAATGCACAACTCTTTTATTATTTGTACCACCTCTCTGATGTCTGAGAACTTTACCCCTTATTCCTACATCAAGGAAAATACAATCAACTCTTGACAGAACATGAGGGGCTATGCCAGACGTCCAGTGGAGTGCCTTATACACAGCAGGCATCTACTTAATGTTGGAAGAATGGAGCCGCTGATTCAAGCTCAAGACACCAACAGGGCAAGTGGCCCCAGAGTTTAAGCAGGAATCCAAAATAGCAGCTCTGTAGAGACCGAAGGGTGACCGTGGACACCGTCACCTGCCCTTCTCCATTCACGACCCAAAAGATAGACATTTGTAAAGTGTTTCATACCATTGCAAAGATCACAAGAAGTTCAAGTGCAGAATTTCAGAGTCAGATCCAAGATGAAAGATATTTTAAGGGAGGGAAAGCACAGAGGGTTAACCATCTCCTCAGCGGATCACAGGAGACCTGGGTTTCCTCGGAACAAAAGGAACGGTTTTAATGCATCCCACGTTCACTTCCTACCACCCTCTCGCAGAGCCGAGCACACAGCTGGCTTTCTGGTATCTTTTGTTGAATAATAACCATGAGCGTGTTAACAACAATGGAAACAGTTTATGGTCCCCAAACAGTAATTCTTGCTTCAGCAGCATTAATTCTGGCTACAGAAATAGTTGGATGGTTTGGCCAAAGAATATCTCTGGTTCTTCCAAGTTCTCTTTTCAATGTGTACAACGCAACCTTTCCATAAACACAAAGGTATGTAATACCTTCAGTTCTGTTAACAGTAGGTTTTACAAAACCCTTCAGCTGTGTCTGGAAGAATATATACAAACATGACATCATCATGTCAAAAGTCCCAACAATTTCATATCCTGAAATTATGAGACTCCAGGGTTGGGGGAGAGGAGGATGACTACGGTTGATAATTGGCTCTGCCCATGATATTGTCTTGATGCTACGTGTCCCTGCCATATGACGCACTCCTCCCCTCTGTCCCTACCAGAATCAGACCCAATCTAGTGGCTATAAAGTTATCTTCCAAAGGAGTCAAAATATAGGGACTTCCCTTGTGGTTCAGTGGCTAGGACTCCACGCTCCCGACGCAGGGGGCCCAGGTTCAAAGATCCCGAGTGCCCCAATGAAGACCTGGCGCAGACAAATAAGTAAGTAAGTAAATAAATATGTAGTTTTTATAATGAAAGGTGTCAAGATATAAATGATTGAAGGCAGTATGTGACTGAAAATGGCTTAGTCCCCTGCGGTCCACACTGAAATATCTACCACGTCCCTTAAAATAACCCTGGTAATTCAAGAGTCCCAGAGCTCAATTGTAATAGGCAGGAAAGAGTGTCTGTAAAGAATATGAAAAACAGTGTTTCTCCTTTGTATCTCAGGGGGTCATGAGATGCTAGAACAATTTAACCAAGGTAGCCGCGTGTATGTGCTTAGTCGACTCTTTGCAACCCCACAGACTGTAGCCCACCAAGCTCCTCTATCCGTGAAATTTTCCAGGCAAGAATACTGGAGTGATTACCATTTCCTTCTCCAGGGGATCTTCCCGACCCAGGGATTGAACCCGGGTCTTTTGCATCTCCTGTATTGGCAGGCAGGTTCTTTACTAGCTGAGTCACCAGGGAATCCATTTAACCAAAACTGACTATGAAATAATCCCTTCTCTAGGAATCTGAGTGCTGGACAGACTATCTTTATAACTCAATTTAATTAAAATCTTTCTCGGAGGCTTGGATGACCTGTAGCTTCAACTTACTCTGTAATTCTGCCTTCTTTATGAATTTTATCAACCATTTCATTCCCCTTTCTTACCCTCATTATTAAATTCAAAAGGGTAAAATGGAGGAGATGGGCAGGAAGAGAATCTGAGGCCAGGAGGTCACACAAAGTCTAAGTGGTGAGCTCAGGCAACATCCAGCCTCACTCAATTCTCACTGGCTTCCCTCTCTCTCTCAAAATCACGTGCTTAGCAGAGGGAAGTTACTTTTTTCTTTTAATTCTAGAAATCAACTGGTAGTATTAAAAGGAAAAGCTTTCTCTAGGATTTTACAAATAGCTATCTGCTATTGATTAAATTATTAGCCCCACATTCTAACAAACGGGAGAAAATTCATTTATTGTAAGCCTTGCATTCTTTCACTGTTGGAGGAGTTCCATGACTCAAACAAAAGACAAACTCATAAGTCAGTCTCAAACTTTCTATGTGCCCTACACAAAGAGCACAGACAAATTCCTCAAACCAGGGTCACTTCTCCCCTTCCACACGTGCGTGCGTGCTCAGTTAATTCAGTCATGTCCGATTCTTTTCAACCCTATCGACTGTAGCCCGCCAGGCTCCTCTGTTCATGGGATTCTCTAAGCAAGAATACTGGATTGGGTAGCCATGCCCTCTTCCAAGCGATCCTCCCATTCCAGGAATCAAACCCAAGTCTCCTGCGTTGCTGGCGGATTCTTTACTCTGAACACCCCCTTCCATGAGGGAAGCAGAACTGATCCAACCCAGTCACCTGTGTATTCACGGAACAGCTCACCTATGGGCAGGAGTGTGGAGAAGGGTAGTTTTTCCAAGTCCAGTTTACTGAGGACCTAGATTTGGGACAGTCCTGCTGTGACCACAAATCAATTTCAGATCCAGCTCTCGATTTTCAAATACAAATTTCTTTTTCATTTAAAGATCCTCTCAATTACTGAGTTTTCATTACGTATTCCAAGCCTGGTGCATCTGTTAAAAGCTCTATAAAGGAAGATGATTTCATTCCAACTCAGACCCAGGAAAAATAAATGTATTTAAGTGTGCAATTTATTCAAAATAAACATCCATTTCTGACTTGGGGATGTTCAGCTTGATAAGTTTTGGAGTTCAGTTAGTTCTCTTTCCAGAGCCAATGACTCCTGAGTCATGACTGAAAATATCACTCATTTCAATAAAGATAGCAACAATATCTGGGCCCACCCTCCAAAAAAACCCAAACACCAAGGAAAGGTGTTTTCAGCAGGAGCAAAAATCCCATTTAAAATCAAAAACTTGTACTTGGGGAGAAATGGATACTGAAAGCACTTCTTGTGCTTTAAATGACACTAGAGGGCTTTGAAAGTTAAGAGTTTAAAAATACTCTCCAAGAATACAAGCCAAATGACTGCAGGATTATAAGTTCTCTCCCAGTTGTTCAGGTATTAAAAGCAGGCACAAGTAAGAATAGCCTTCAAAAAAACGAAAACGGCACATGAGTAATGCAACCCACCCCAATAAGGGGACGGCACCATGGCCCTCTTCCTTCTTTATGAAGTGCCTCTGAGTCATAATGCTGTCCCCTCCCACCACCTAACTGCACAGTCCCCTCCTCTTTCAAAAAAAAAAAAATTAAAAAGGACACATGACTGAAATGACAAGTGAAGGGCACATTCTTGGGTGCCTCCTTCAGAAGCAATGCTTTCATTGCTGGAGGCACGCAGCCTGCCTAGAATTCAGCTTCCCCAGCAGGCATTCTGGCATTTGCTGAGTTATGTCACACTATCTTCAATGCTCCAGAAGAGATTTATGGATGAAAAGCAATGCCAATCACCTGCCCAAGTCTACCTCTCCCCAGGACATCATCCTGCCCCCCCGAGTGACTCTCCCTGCAAGTTATACCCAGCGACCAGGCAGCCTGGACCACAGCAGTCCCTCCAAGTACGGCGTCTTCAAGACTGTTTCGGGCCATCCTGACGTCGCGTTTCCTTTCCAAGCTCTCCAATACCTACTTGCCAGTGGGAACATTCTCCCCGACCACCCTGGGCTCCCTGTCCTTTCCCAGAGCTGCATCACTCGCCTGGCATCACTCGAGGCCTCCTGGTTTCATTCAGGAGGTGCTTCTCCCGTGGGCTGGGGTCAGACAGCATCTCCTTCAGGGGGTGGAGATGTGAGTCAGTAAATCTACTCTGAACCTTTTCAAACAAAGCCGGTTCTTTCCCATCATAAGGAACACTGTAGAGCTTCCCATTGCCGCTATACAAGTTAGCAAATTAGTAGCTTAAAGCCACACAGATTTATTATTGTACAGCTCTGGGGACCAGAGTCTAACATGGCTCTGCTGGTTTCCATTCCTCCTAGAGGATCTGGGGGAAGATCAGGTTCCTGGGCTGTTCTAGCTTCTAGAGGCCACCTGCCCTTGGCTCGAGGCCCCATGCTCCATCTCCAAGCCCAGTAGCATCTTTTCTCCTCTCTACCTGCCTGCTTCCCTCTCCTAAGATCCTTGCGATTACACTGGCCCATGTGGATGATCCAGGATCATCTCCCATCGTAAAGACCCTCAACGTCATCACACCTGCCAAGTCCCTTTGTCATGTTAGGAATAAAATCACAGGTTCTGGGAACTGCAGATGGACATCTTTAGGTGTGTGGTGGGGCATGACTTGGTCTAGGACACACCTAAGCAGCCCCTTCCTTTCTTTTGCACATGTTTCTAACAAGCGGGGACCTTTGTCCTCAGTATTTCACAGATCAGTTGCTGAACAACTGACCAGAAGTTGTTCTGATCAACTTGTTGTTGTTCAACTCAGAAGGAGCCCTCTCTTCATGAAACTGCAAATTAAGCCATTTCCTGGGATTCTTGGTCCAGGGTTATTTACAGCTCTGGTGTCGGGGTGGGGGGGGGGACATTTCCCTGGAGGCTCAGTGGTAAAGAATCTGCTTTCCAATTCAGGAGACGCCCATTCAATCCCTGGGTCGGGATGATCCCCTGGAAAAGCGAATGGCAACTCATTCCAGTATTCTTGCCTGGATAATTTCATGGACAGAGGAGCCTGGTGGGCTACAGTCCACGGGATCACAAAGAGTCGGACATGACTTAGCAACTAGACAGCAACAACAGAGCTCTGTGGGAAGCTCTTCATTTGCAAGAGAGGAAAAAGTACTAAATGAGGGAAGGAAACTGTGGAGAGCACATAATAAAGAACATTCAGAAGATTTCTTAAAACACCGGATAGAAATACACAGGAACAGGGTGATATACTCGAAATACTACTGAGTCCTTAGAGGCTTTGAATATCAGCTTGTTTCTCATCTGAGAAGAAGAGTCATCTGTCACAGTTTTGGGTCATCTGTATGTGAATCTCCTCCCCACCCAACCTGTCTTATTTCTTCTTTGATGCTACTCTTCATCCTTATTGGCTTCCCTGGTGGCTCAGATGGTAAAGCATCTGCCTACAATGCGGGAGACCCGGGTTCAATTCCTGGGTTGGGAAGATCTCCTGGAGAAGGAAATGGCAACCCACTCCAGTACTCTTGCCTGGAAAATCCCATGGACGGAGGAACCTGGTAGGCTAAATATAGTCCATGGGGTCGCAAAGAGTCGGACACGACTGAGCGACTTCACTTTCACTTTTCACTTTCATGCATTGGAGAAGGAAATGGCAACCCCCTCCAGTGTTCTTGCCTGGAGAATCCCAGGGACGGGGGAGCCTGGTGGGCTAGTGTCTATGGGGTTGCACAGAGTCGGACACGACTGAAGTGACTTAGCGGTTATTCATTTCAAAGGATGGGATGGCATCACTGACTCAGTGGACATGAGTTTGAGCAAATTCAGGGAGACAATGAAGGACAGGAAAGCCTGGTGTGCTGCAGTCCACGGGGTCACAAAGGGTCATTATGGTGTGACTTAACGACTGAACTAACACTAAACTGTGGGTTTAACCTGGCATAGACGTGTACAGATACAGATGTGACCTTTAATTGGATTTTCTTACTGTAACTGGAGCGATACCGGTGTTTTCGCCCTGCTGAAATGTGCACATACTAAAAACACTGGTGCCACGGGACTAGGTTTCAACAGCAGTCACCTTATTCTAAACTTCTTCAACATGCTGATGGCCCAGCTCTCCTACGCCCTCTCGTGGTGGCCAGCACTAGAACACTGCCAAGAATCCAAGAGTGCAAAGCAATCATTATTCTATTAAAACAGCTGTCTGAGCCAAAGAAATGATGCAGATTTTACACAAGCTTTCAAATTACAGTATTCTGGCCTAGAAAACCATTCACTTTATGTGCTAGGTATTTGCCTTTCCCCATTTTCTGAGTTTTGGTACTGTCATACGGTAAACTCAGAAACTGACAGAAGCAGTGGACAGTCTGGCAAAAAAATGTCCCAAAGTCCAATGAAAAGAGAGCATATAAATCAATTGTGGTATAGCTACAGAGTGGAATATTACATAGCAACAAAAAGGACCCTCAGCCACACACAGTGACACAGTGAATTCATCTTTTTGAAAAAGGTTTAGTGTTAAGACACTGGTTCTAGGAGACTACATAATTACGGTACCATTTTTAATAGACTTCAAAGGTGGCGCAGTGGTAAAGAATCTGCCTGCCACCCAGGAGAAAGAAGAGACACAGGTTCAATCCCAGGGTCTGGAAGATCCCCTAGAGTAGGAAATGGCAACCCACTTCAGTACTCTTGCCTGAAAATTCCATGGACAGAGGAGACTCGCAGGCTACAGTCCATGGGGTCACAAAGAGTTGGATACCACTGAGCAGCTAACATACACTCACATCCGTACATGACTACTGGAAAAGTTACCTTATTCAACATATCAAATACAATCATTAAAAGACAATTAGGGAATATGCAAAGGTATAGAGTATGTACCCTAACTAGGTTGTATAGACTGACAGATGACAGACAGACAGACAGACTGGCCTATATAAACCAGAGATGGGGTATTCAGAAGAGAACACAATGGCTTCTCAGGTTCATTCTTGTTTGAATTGTCCTAAGACTGCAGTTTGGAGCATAAGGATTGAGATATAAGTAAGATATAAATCTTATCTGGATGATACAAAGAATTTCAAAATTTTACTTCAATAAGCTTTCCAAGGGCATCTAAGTCAGGAGGCCATGAACCCAGGCATTTCACCTTGTACCTGCCACCGACCTCAGAAAGGAGGGAGCGCTTTTATCCCACCCTCCAATACCACCTGACCTTGGAAATTCATCATTTTAACTTATCACTTAATCACACATTAGTTATTTTCTTTGCCCCAAGCCTCTGAAGCTTGGCATCAAGAGACACTTGGGCTAGTCAAGGCCCCCCTGTAATGCCTCTGATGTATCCCTGAGGCTACCAACTCTCCTCTGAGCCCTGCTGCATCTCGGCCCTGACCTGTCTCCAAGGCCTGGGCTGTGCCATCCTGGTAACCAGAGCCCCGTTTCCGGACACCAGCTCACGGGCCGGAACCCTCACGTGAACTGAATACCTGAAGCGATGCGTCACCCCCCAGGCCCACAGTCGCAGGCCTCACCTGCCTGGTGGGACGCTCTCCCCTCTGAGTATCTGTCATCTCTCTTCAGGTTAAAGGCTGTGCATGCTCATTACAGGGGGAAAAAATGTGATAAGGATAAACAAATCAAGAAACTAAAGACTACTTGTCTTCCCCTCACCCAGAGCTTCCAGACATGTACCAGCATACAGCTGTAATGTACCATGTGTGATATCACCCTGCAGTACTTTAAATTTACAATTTTTTTTTACAATTAGCAGTAAATGATACATTTTCACATCCCATATTCCATTTCCATACTCTTTACAGAGTATGAAATCAGCTTAATGAAACACGACAAAATATGATCTTAATCAGCTACATAATATTTCATTTATTCTAGTTACCATAGTTGCATTTAAAAAATAGAAGTAATGATGGAAACAAAAGTCACCCTCATATACAACCCCTGCCCCAGGGTCTTTGCACTTGCTGATTCCTCTGCCTAGAAGCTCTTCCACCAGACATGACTCACAGCCTCTCTGCCTTCAAGTCTTGGCTCAAAAATAATCTTCCTGAGGACTTTAATACAACTCAACCCTCACTTCCCACCCTCACACTCCCTAATCTCCTCTCCTGTAGTTTCCCTTAAATATGGCTCACCACTTAACAATATATATTGTAGCAATTTATTTATTTCCTGGCTTCACTCACTAGAATATGACCTCCAGGAGGACAGAGTTGTTTGTCTGTCGTTGTTTTTGTTTAATTCCACAAACGCCTAGAAGTACCGGCAACAAAGGCACTCAATAAACAGTTGTTGAAAGGATGAATGAACAAATGGGCGTCCCAAGTGGCTCAGTGGTAAAGAATCCACCCACCAATTCAGGAGATGTAGGTTTGACCCCTGGGTCGGGAAGGTGCCCTGCAGAAGGAAACGGCAATCCACCCCAGTATTCCTGCCTGGGAAATCCCATGGACTGAGGAGCCTGGTGGGCTACAGACCATGGGGCTGAAAAAGAGTTGGACACGACTTAACAACTAAACAGCAAAAAACAACAAATACATTTATAAAAAGACTGGAAAAACATAAAGTTGAAAATTAGTTTAATTTCTAGGTGACAGTTTATAAGGTTAGGGTTCTTTTTTGTATCATCAGTTCAGTTCAGTTGCTCCGTCGGGTCAGACTCTTTTCAACCCCATGGACTGCAGCACACCAGGCCTCCCTGTCCATCACCAACTTCCGGAGTTTACTCAAACTCACGTCCATCTAGTCAGTGATGCGATCCAACCATCTCATCCTGTCGTCCCCTTCTCCTCCTGCCTTCAAGCTTTCCCAGCAACAGGGTCTTTTCCAATAAGTCAGTTCTTCACATCAGGTGGCCAAAGGATTGGAGCTTCAGCTTCAACATCAGTCCTTCCAATAAATATTCAGGACTGATTTTCTTTAGGATTGACTGGTTTTAGCTCCCTGCAGTCCAAGGGACTCTGAAGAGTCTTCTCCAACACCACAGTTCAAAAGCATCAATTCTTTGGCACTCAGCTTTCTTTATAGTCCAACTCTCACATCCATACATGACCACTGGAAAAAACCATAGCTTTGGCTAGATGAACCTTTCTAAGGAAAAGTAATGTCTCTGCTTTTTAATATACTGTCTAGGTTGGTCATACCTTTTCTTCCAAGGAGTAAGTGTCTTTTATCTTTTCTATCATATGTTTCCTATATTTTCAGTTTTCTAAGCTAGCAAGTATTACTTTTTAAAATCAGGAAAAATTGTTTTAAATGCTACCAGAAAATACCACTATAAATATTGTTTTGGAACAACAGAGAGAGACAAAGAGAAGGACAGAGAAAGAGACAAAGATAAGCAGAGGACAGAAACCTTCAACTACCTGTGAAATTTTAATTTATGTTCAAATAATCACAACAAAGGTCAGGGCAAGTTAAGATAAATATTAACTACTGATCATTCTTTCTTCTCTGGTAATTTAAATTTATTGAAGCAACACTGCTATTAGGTAACAATGAGTCTAGCTTAAATATTACATATATTTATAAGTGAACTGCATTCTCAAACCCTTAATAACGCAGGAAAAAAAAAAGTAGTGAAAGTGTTAGTTGCTCAGTCATGTACGACTCTTTGCGACCCTGTGGACTGTAGCCCACCAGAATCCTCTGTCCGTGGAATTTTCCAGGCAAGAATATTGGAATGGGTAGCCATTCACTTCTCCAGGGGATCTTCCTGACCCAGGGATCCAACCCACGTTTCCTACACTGCAGGCAGATTCTTTACTGTCTGAGCTACCAGGGAAGCCCAATACACAGGATCCAGTACCAAATCAAATCTAATAAGCAAGGAGGCTAAGAGAATTTGAAAACATGAATTAAAATGATCAAAGCTAGAATTTTCATTTCTTATCAAGTGGCTGTGGATACCCATGGTGTGGCCATAGAACACAGTGATGGACACACGCTTTGAATTATGCAGAAATAGAGTAGCTCTAAAATAATGAGGAAAAAAACTAATTGGATTCATTTTATTAAATCAGATTATCGAATTTAAGGAATGTCCAAAATTATAAAAACCAAATTCTATAAATTATTATACAATATAATATTGAATGTTTTTCATTTAGGATCCCTAAGTATTAAGTAAGGGGCTGCTGCTTTCAAACTCATCAAGAGCCTGGTCTGGAGTTTTCTAACCACATTCTGACTTGATAAGTCTGCTTGAATATAAGGAGAATATATTACTCATGAAAGGACTATACAGCTGGAAACAGGTCTAGCAATTTATCTCCCTTGTCAATGAAATATGTGGGCCCTGAAATGTACTTTCTGTTTCATTCTCTTCATTTTATTGAGGTGTAGTCGATGTGCAATGTTGTGTAAGTTACAGGTATATAGCACAGTGATCATTATTTTTAAAGTTATAGTCCACTTACAGTTATTAGAAAATATTGGCTGTATTCCCTGCATTGTACAATATATACTTGTAGCTCATTTATACATAACAGTTTGTACTTCCTGTTTCATTTTATTTTTAATGCCTAAGAAATAGATTAGTTTGCAGTTGTGCAAATGCACATCAGTTTCAAGATGGGCTTTTAGCTTGATGGGCTCCTGCAGGGTGGGAAAGGGTGGGGGAGGGGGGAAAGCCCTTAAATGTCTAGCATGAGGCATTTTCAGGAAGTAAACACTCAGACCCCACTGATGGTGAAGAGAGAGGAAGCAAGCAGAATTACCCTTCTTGTTCTCAAACAGCTTTAAAAACAGCTTGTAGGAAAAAAATTAAAATAAAATTTAGAAATTTTTAATTAGAAAATAAAATGTAAAAATGTTTTTAAACTTTTTTTGTTCAAAAGAGGGGACTTCCCTGGTGGTCCGGTGGTTAAGACTCCATGCTCCCAATGCAGGGGGAGTGGGTTTGATTCATGGTCGGGGAATAAAGATTCCCACATGCCATGAGTGGCACGGTCGAAAAAACAAAAAAGAAAAAACTTGGCTTGTCCTTTGCTCTGTACTTGTCTTCAACTGGTTTGACTGTCAAAGCACGACTTTGAAAAATGAACACAGCAGACTGGAATCTGGATGAAGAATCCTGAGGAGCGTTCACACGGCAGCAGTGCGGGCTAAGAGCCTGCCATCTTTCAGTCACTGAATGGGTCTGTTCTTCCCCGAGAGAGAGGAATAAAAGGACTTTGGCCCTCCATTGTACGATAAATGACTACAGAATTGTGCTCAGTTATGATTTTTGAAAAAAGGAATAAAAGGCCTATTCGCATTTTTTGTGTTGGCAGGATAGAGACTTTCAAGGCGGCGCTCTGCCTGCAGGCTGGCCACACATCTCCAGCCTGAGACACCACAAGTTCAGATATGCTTGTGCTAAAATCCAGCAGGTTCTGAACTGAAGTGAGCATTTTTCTGAGGAAAAGAATTTTTCATTCAGTCCAGGTAAATGTATCCTTCATAGCTAGACTTTCTTTTAAAACTCATGGAGATAATGGCTCCCTAACTATAGTCCTGGCTGAAGTTAAAAAATACATCTTCAAAATAGGATGCTTAATGAAAAAAGGTAACAGAATACAAGTTACAAGGTGATTTTAGACACTTCTGAAAATACTAAAAACTGTAAAATCTAGTAGTTTCAGTGCATGAGTCCAGAATTCCTGCTATGCCAGCCTGGAGGGCTGCAGTCCATGGGGTCACAAAGAGCTGGATACAACTGAGTGACTAACAAACACACACACACACACTAATAGCAAAGAGGAAAATTTTTAAGCTACCACGTGACTAGTTAATTTTTTTTACTTGGTAATTCATCCTGGCTGTGGAATTTTGACAAGTAATGATGATTCATAAATAAGAAAATGCAGTTTTCACACTGAATGCTATTCCTCAAAGGAGACAATTTAGCAAATGCTAGATGACTCTTCACTTTCAACCAAGGCATGAGTTTGTGCTCTAGGGTTTAATTAATTAGACAGCCCACACATCAATGCTCCAATTGGTTCTGCGTCTATGAGCTGGGGCAAGCTCAGGACTGGGGTTTACGACCAATAGTTCTCGGCTCCTTTTCCTAGGGAAAAAAAAATCAGAACCAGCTAGAATGCTTTGACTGGCAATGATCTGGAAGCTGACAAGACAAAAGGGCATTTCACTCCACAAAGTGAGGCCACAGAACTGCTTTTCCTGAGACCAGGAGCCAGTGGGGGCGGTGGGGGGGGGGGAGGGAGCAAGCTCAGAGGAGTCCTGGGATTTGACCGAACTGGAGGTAAAAAGCCCACATTCTCGCTAATCCCAGCTGGCTCTAGAAAGGCAGTGTCTGTTAATTTTCCGCTGTGCCCCCCAAGAGTCAGCTCAAGGTCAGGCACAGTAGACCTGGCCCTCGTTACAACCCTGGAGAGCCACTCCCCACTTTCTGTGAAAGACACCAGCCAAGGTATCGGGGTTCCAGGGATGTCTGTAAGAAAACCCCAGAGTTCTCAGCCATAACTACCAAAATCTGTAACATTAATGAAAAAATAGTATTTTCTGTAAACTGACACTGAACTGTAAAACAGAGCTTATGATGAAGATAACTCTTTAACCTGGGAAAGAAATTTTAAATGATCAGTATATACGTAAGTAAAAGTACTTCTTTCTGATTTATACTTAGAAAAATCTGGACAAACTGAAACCAACTTTATGTTTTTAAAGGTAATGGGGACAATTTCTCCTTTGTTAACAGAGGTTTTATTCAGTCATGGCCATGGTCACACAAGAATTAAGAGCTATGATACCCCAGGTCAACTTTCATTTTACTAGAAATGAGCCACAGAAAATGTTAATTTGGTTCAGTTGACAGACCACTATGTACAAATCCTGTTCAGAATGCAGAGCTGGGCCTTACTGTTTATTAAAGAAAAAGGTCAAGCACAAGCTCTTCTCAGGACTTACCCACTGAGAATCACATTTGCACAAAATGAACTTTCCAGGTACAGAAATAGGTATGTGAATGGCATCTGATTAAAATGATCCAATTTTTATTGTTGGTAACATCAGACATTTGATGCTGGTTTTACTGTTATTTACTAGTTAAGTGTAACACATTATACTTGAGAATACCTTTCATGTACAGAGACATCGGGGCTTCCCAGATGGTGCAGTGGTGAAGAATCTACCTGCCAATGCAGGAGACACAGGCAACATGGGTTCGATCCCTGGGTAGGGAAGATAACCTAGAGAAGGAAATGGCAACCCACTCCAGTGCTCTTGTCTGGGAAATCCCACGGACAGAGGAGTCTGGCGTGCTACAGTACATGGGGTTGCAAAGAGTAGGACATGAATGAGCACGCACGAACATGCACACACAGGTATCATTATCTTTGTGCTAAATTTTGGAGGAAATACTTTAAGCTTAGCTGACAAAGCAAATTTTCTCAGACTCTGTGGAAATAAGCCATTAGGACTGTAGGAAGGTGAAATTACTTTTCTTTCCAGTTTTACTGAGATATGATTGACGTGCAACACTGCCCAAGTTTAAAGTGTACAATGGTGATCTGACTGATGTACCTATTGCAAAATGATGACCACAGCGGGTAGTTTACACATTCTTTCCCTCACATTATTATCACTTTGTCATGGTGGTGGTGGAAGCATTTAAGATCTACTGTCAGCAACCTTCAAGTAAACAATATGGTACTGTTAACTATAGTCACCATGCTGCACGTTAGATCCCCAGAACCCACTCACCTCATAATCGGAAGTTTGTACCCTTTGACCAAAGCTCCTCACTTCCCCTCCCCAGCCCCCTGGCAACCACCATTCTACTCTTTTTTTATGAGTAACATTTTTAGATTCCACATATAAGTGAGATCACACAGTATTTGTCTTTCTCTCTCTGATGTATTTCACTTAGCATATGCCCTCCGGGTTCATTCACGTCATGAATGACAGAATTTCCTTCTTTTCTTAGTGACTGAATAATATTCCATTGTGTATATATACCAGTTTCCTCTATCAGTTCATCCACTGGTGGACACTCAGTTTCTATGTTGTGACTACTGTGAATAATGCTGCAGTGAACGTGGGGCATAAACATCTCTTCAGGGCAGGGATTTCATTCCCTTCAGATCTAGACCCAGGAGTGGAATTACTGGACCACCATCAGAATGGTTTATTTTTAATTTTTTGAGCAACCTCTATACTATTTTCTGTAGTAGCTGTGCCAATCTTAATTCCTAGCAACAGCGCACAAGAGTTCCCTTTTCAAGGAGCTCTTTGTTAATGGAAAAACTCTACAATGGCATCATGAAGGTAGAATGGTCCACTGTTTGTTTGTTTTTTTTTTTTTTAATTGGGGTATAGCTGCTTTACAACGCTGTGTTAGCTTCTGCTGTACCGTGAAGTGAATCAGCGATATGTATACATATATCCCCTCTTTTTTTTTTTTTTTTTTTTTCTATGTGAATGTTTAGTGGTTTATTTGTAATTATCCAAAACAACCAACGTCCCTCAGCTGTAAACAAGCTTAGTTATTAAAAAGGAACAGATTACTGATTACATGCAAAACAGATCATCTCAAAGGCATCATGCTAAGTCAAAGAAACCAGATTCAAAAGGCTACATATGGTATCAATTCAGGTATGTGACACTGCTGCAAACAAAACAGGGACAGAATATAGGTCAGTAGTTACCAAGAGTTAAGAGGTAGAGAAGAGTGATTGACCACAAAGGGGCACAGGGAATTTGGGGGAGGGAAAAAGGTGATGGAAATAACTGTACCATGATTGTGGTAAATAAACTTTTTTGGTAAACTTTATCAAAACTTGCAAAACACTTCTAAAGGGTAAATTTTAGGTTAAGGACCTCAATAAAAAAAGTGGTAAGAACTTTAAAATATTCCTCTAAGTTTTCTAATATTATTGCTTACTTGAAATATTAATGTGATCTTTGTTAATGATCTTTGTTAATGAGATCCATGGGCCTGAAGGTTGTTCAAGGTATTTGACAATTTCACTAATCTCACTCATTTCTAGTGATGGGACTACATAGCATAACCTATTTAGAAAAGAAACCCATATGATCCTTTCCAAGTTTTCCATTGGATCAAAGGTCAATGACCTTTCAGGAGCCATGTGGCAGTTTCCAAACAAAGTTTTTCCTAAATCACTATCACCTGAGCAAGCAATGCAACTTCAATTGTGTATATCCCCTCTTTTTTGGATTGCCTTCCCACTTAGGTCATCCCAGAGAATTAAGTACAGTTCCTTGTGCTATACAGCAGGTTCTCATTAGTGATCTATTTTATACATATTAGTATATATAAGCCAATCCCAATCTCCCAATTCATCTCACCCCTTAGTGTCTCACCTTCCCTGCTTAGTGTCCATACATTTGTTCTCTACATCTGTGTCTCTATTTCTGCCTTGCAAACAGGTTCTTCTATACCATTTTTCTAGATTCCACATATATGCGTTAATATATGATATTTGTTTTTCTCTGACGTACTTCACTCTGTATGACTAACCCAGCAATCCCACTATTGGGCATATACCCTGAGAAAACCAAAGTTAATAAAAACACATGTACCCCAATGTTCACTGCAGCACTATTCACAACAGCCAGGACATGGACGCAACCTAAATGTCCATCATCAGATGAATTGATAAAAAAGATGTGGTACATATATACAACAGAATATTACTAAGCCATATGAAGGAAGGAAATTGAGTCATTTGAAGAGACATGGGTGGACCTAGAGGCTGTCATACAGAATGGTCCATCATTCCATCCACCTTTGAACAATGAACTTCATGGCCCTTAAACCCAGCCCTTAGAGAAGAGGCCGCGTTCATTCCGGGACCAAACACAAACCACTAGTGTAAAGCTGGAGTGAGGATGGATGAAGCCAGGCTGACAGACCTGGGAATCCAGCTGTACGGGCTGTAATGGGGGAGGGGAGGGAGAAATGCTGATGTCTAACTACCTGCCAAGGGAGGGAGAGACTTCTGAGCGCAACACCTCAGACCTTGCAAAGTGGAAAGACCCTAATGCCACCTGCTTCACAGGAGCAAAACAGCACTCCACCCCCTTCTGCCTGCAAAGACCCTCCTACTCATCACTGCACTTTATTCTTAAAATAAGATGGTGTTGAATATTTCAATGCTCATCATGGTGCTCTGTGATGACCTAGAGGGATGGGATGGGGGATAGGTGGGAGGGAGGTTCAAGAGTGAGGGCATGTACGTATACTCATAGCTGATGCATGCTGTCACACCGCAGGGACCAGCACAACAATGTAGCGCGATTATCCGCCAATGAAAAAACAATCTATGATACACCATCATGGAAAAGAATGCTTTAAAAAGAATGCGTGTGTGTGTGTGTGTGTGTGTGTGTGTGTATGTAACTGAATCACTTTGCTGTAAAACAGGAATTGATAACATTGTAAATCAACTACTTGGGCATGAGTGCAAAGTCACTTCAGTTATGTCCGACTCTTTGTGATCTTGTGGACTGTGACCTTCCAGGCTCCTCTGTCCTTGGGATTCTCCAGGCAGGAATACTGGAGCGGGTTCCCACGCCCTTTTCCAGGGAATCTTCCTGGCCCAGGGATCAAACCAGCATCTCCTGGGTTTCCTGCACTGGCAGGCAGGTTTTTTACCACTAGCGCCACCGGGGAAGTCCAAACAACTATACTTCAATAAAAATAAATAAGAAAAAACCCTACTGTACTAGCTAGTACCAGATACTAAGAATTACTGTAAACAACAAACCAAACCATCGAAGAAATGAGAGAAATCCGCATCTTAATTTCACATCTCCAGTGTGATGAACAGAGAACAGAATGCAATTATACAGTGGAAAATGCAGTAAGGAAATTTGGGGAAGTATCCCTTCTAGTGAGAACTGAATCACTTTGAAAGAAGCACTGGTCAAACAGAAAGGTAAAAGGGTAACAATCTGATAGGAACACTGCATGAATACATGTAGTTGCTCAGTCACGTCGGACTCTTTGTGGCCCCATGGACTGTAGCTCTCCAGGCTCCACCGTCTGTAGTATTTTCCAGGCAAGAATACTAGAGTAGGTTGCCATTTCCTACTCCTGGGAAGCTGAAAGTAACACTAATCCCCTTGACTCAGATCGCAGACTTTTTAGGGCTGGAATGAATATTCGAGATGATTCTCTCTCTTACCCCTCACTTTGCAGATGAGACAACTGAGGCCGAGAGAGCAATAAACTTGGCAAGATTACTAGGAGCAGGGTTAGGACCAGGATGGAAAATTAGTTGCACTTGAATATTCAATTGGCTGACTTCGAAGTAAAAGAGACCCTCCCTAAAAAGGGTTATTTCCATGAGCATGGCTTCTCTGGGGGCACACAAGCACTTCCCCAAAGGGGAAAAATGTTACAAATCTTTTAAAAGTCACATTATAAGGAGCTAAACCCACATTGGCAAAGTGAGATCCTTGGTCTTGCCGGGCTCACTAACAGCTAAGGTTTTTCTCCAAACCCTTATCAAATACTCTAGTAATTTCCATGCTAAGAGAAAGTGTGCCATGGAAATTCTCCCAGGCAACTTGCAGCTACTTCAGAAGGGCTGTGGACAGCAAGGGCTACAGTAAAGATGGGGCAATGCCTTAACCAGTCAGACTGTGTATCAGTAGATACAAAAGAATATTCCATAGAAGAGCTTTTAAAATTCCTTTGAAATTACACATGCTGACTTGGTCAGATCTTCCCCCAGCCATAATCAGGGAGCATGCTCAACTTCTCCATCTGACATTTGGAGAAGCATCTGCAGACACTTATCCCAGGAGGCACAGTGTGTCAGCAGGAATAGGACAGAACCCAGGCCCTGGACGGCCAGGCAGGGTGAGTCTGCCCGGAAGATCACATTTCCCTTCTTATAGCCAACGTCTCCTTCTGCTGAGTCTGTTGGCAAGTTTACATTCCTCCCCTTGAAAATCTGGGCTCCAAAATGAAGAAGCACGCAGATGTCAACTGGTCATAAAATTAGCCTTTACACCTGAAATAAACACATAGCCTTTAAGGGTATATACCAGGTTATGGGTTGTTTTTTTTTTCCATGGATTTTTATAGGCATTACCCTGTCTCCTTTTTGAGCCTTCACTGCACGCTGTCCACTTGGATGTAAGTTGAGCACTCAACCCTCCCTTTCAGTCATACGAGAATACTTTGAAGGCAAAACTTAAACAAATAACTAACTACAAAAATTCGTTTTACTGCAGTGTTAACCCTTACATCTTCTTCTTTCCCACTTCTCATACATGCAATTCGTGATATGGATTCCTTTCTCCGCATCACCTGCCCCAGCTCTCTCCCCCTCCATGCGGCAGATCACCACTTCCCGGTGGACCACCTTTACTTCCGGGTGGAGCACGGTGGATGAAAACGGAACTACTTTGCCTGCGACTGTGCAAGGGGCCCAGAGGCTGGTGGACAGTCACTGCCCCGTCAGGCTTACAAGCCTCACACCCCTCCTTGCTGTTCTCCAACCCCAGACCTCTCTGAACCGACAGCTCTCTCCTGGTTAACCTTCAGGAATGTTCCAGCAGAGTTCCCGGCCTTGGGATCACCTTGTTTTTCACCCACCTCAGCAGTGATGCTCACACCCCAAAATGAGGTTGGAGAGGAAATCCCCAGTGAAACACACCCCGCAACTCTTCCCACTCGGTCCTCCCTCACACACTGTGACTCTCAAGCATGCTTGTAGCCCAATATTACAGCAATATGCGAGCTACTTACAAGAGCGAGTCCCAGTTTTATCCTCAACCTCAGTTCAACTGTATTTTTCTTTATTTTCCCACTCTTGTAGATTACTATTGTCATTCTTGTTGCTAAACTATGATTTCAGAGGCGCATCTCAGTGGCCCAGTCACCTCTCCCACGCACCCTTCATCAGTGGTAACACTGAAAGCAAGTTCCCTACCTTTCACTGAGGCTTCTCCACAACTGTGCACCTGCAATAGAAGTAAATGTGAAACGTTAGTGGAGGTATTTTCCTCTTAAGGCATTTCTCAACTTAGAAATATTCTGAGCCATTTAAAATGGAATGCTTAGAACTTTAAACTCTAGAAATGCTCATATCATAGAGTGTCTACCTTTGGCACCATAACTCATTCAGGAAAACTGTCCACAAATATCCATTGAGATTCTAATATATGCAAAACCGTTGGCTAGGTAGCAGGAGAGATGGAACAGCAGAGAACACATGGTCCTGCCTGGAGGACTGTATTGTCCCGTGGGGCAGACCGAACCTGCACTCAAGTGAATATGAACCAAGGTAGGGGGTGTAGGAACTCTACAAGAAACAGAAGCCATGCGAGTTCAGGGAGGAGAGAAAATGTGGCTGGTCATGAAAGCACCAGTGACAGAGGTGGTATATGAGGTGAACTCTGAGATGGTACTGACAAAGGGGAACTGCAACAACTGCTATTTGAGAAAGGAGATTTTTATCTATTCATTCTTTAAGTGTTATGAGTGTGTATCTAGGCTCAAATGAAACCAATATTAAAATATACATACATGTATATATGTATAAACATACACCTAGATCTCCTTCGCTTTCTTAATGCTCCAGTGACTTTCTTCACTGGACTATGTCTTGACACTATGTTCCCAGATACCAGCTTTAATGAAGTTCAAGAAAAGAAATGGCCATGAGGCGGTTTCTGCTTTTTTCCATCAAGTAAAGATGTTGCCCCTCCTTCTGCTTCAGAGCATGCGTCTGTGTGCTCAGTCACTTCAGTTGTGTCCGACTCTTTGTGACCCTATGGACCATAGCCCACCAGGCTCCTCTGTCCGTGGAATTTTCCAGGCAAGAATACTGGAGTGGGTTGCCATTTCCTCCTCCAGGTGATCTTCCCCATCAGGGATTGAACCAGCGTCTCCTGCATTGGCAGGTGGGTTCTTCACCACTGAGCCACCTGGGAAGCCCCTCTCAAAGATCTATGTGATAAATTCTTCTTAGAACTGAGCCCCAGGAAGTTTCTCAAAATTGCTTACACCCTTTTATCAGATTATTAGAACTGTATAATTGATCTGGGTTCCCTTTCGCCTAGATGAACAAATAAAGAAGATGTAGTGTAACATCTTGTGGAAAAACTCAAATGAACTTCTTGGCAAACCCAATATACATATATAGTGGAGTATTACTTGGTCATGAAAGAAAGGATGAAATCTTGCCATTTGCAGCAACGTGGAAGGACTTGAGGGTACTATGCTAAGTGAAATGAATCAGAAAAAAAGAAATTCTACATGATTTCACTTACATGTGAAATCTAGAAAACAAAACAAATGAAGAAACAGAATAGAAACGAAGTCATAGATACAGAGAACAAGCTGCTGATAGTTGCCAAAGGGGAGAGGGGTCAGGGGGATAGACAAAATAGGTGAAGAGGATTAAGAGGTACAAACTTCTAACTATAAAATAAATAAGTCATGGGAATGCAATGCACACACAGAGAATATAATAATATTGTAACAACTTTGTGTGGTGACATAATGGATGGTAACTGGTCTTACTGCAGTTATCAGTTCATAATGTATAAAAGAGGACCTCCCTAAGCGCTCTTGGTAAAGAATCCATCTGCAATGAAGGAGACCTCGGTTCAATTCCTGGGTTGGGAAGATCTGCTGGAGAAGGAATAGGCTACCCACTCCAGTATTCTTGGGCACCCCTTGTGGCTGAGCTGGTAAAGAATCTGCCTGCAATGCGGGAGACCTGGGTATGATCCCTGGGTTGGGAAGATCCCCTGGAGAAGGGAAAGGCTATCCATTCCAGTATTCTGGCCCGGAGAATTCCATGGACTGTAGTCCATGGGGTTGCAAACAGTTGGACTCAGTGACTTTCATTTTCACTTTCAACGTATAAACTATTAAGTCACTTTAGTTGTACACCTGAAGCTTATATTGTTTGTTAATTATAACAAAAAAAAAAAAAGGAAAAATGGTTGTTGCCTAAGGGAGCAAGAAAATTAGAATGACGAAGACAGCAGCACCCCCATCACTGTACGTAGACCAGGCTGTGGCTGCTCAGGGCTGAGAATGGGGCAGTGGTGAGAGGCTGAGCAGGAGAACAGTTGAACTGGGGGCACAGAGCTGGTTCAACGGGACTGAGGCTGAACAGAAGGAAGCACCCTCCAGCCTTGGCAGGGGTTGGAGACAGTACTTCCAAAGGTTGAGGTCCAAGATGCAATGACAGTCTTGGGACCAAATCCAGGCCTTCACACAAGCCATCAGGGCACAAGCTGGAATGACAGATGGAGTGAGCACAAAGGCCTACAGTTCATAGGCCATGATTCCAGGTGGGTCCATGCTCTGCATCAAATGGATTGTGTAGATTTGGCAGGAGGAAAGGCATAAAGGGACGGCAGTTGCCATGCTCCACAGCGAATATGTGGGGCTCTGCTGAGTGAGCCCTCCTCCACTGCCCAGGGAAGTAGGTGAAGCGCATCTCCAGACAGTGAGGGGCAGGTGGGGTGGAGTGTGGAGATGACTGGTTCTTTAGTAAAGAGAAAGTGGTCAAGGAGAAGTTGAAGGCTGCGTTAGGAGTTTCCCACACCACAGATGCCTCCCCAGAGACCAGACTAAGGGGTTAATGCTGGGAGTAGGCACTGGGGCACAAAACAGCAAGACAGAAATCTATCACAGCCAGAGGGCATCCACATCGGTGACTCAGAAACCAGAGACATGGAGCCACATGGGTTTCACAGCGATTAAGTTCCAAGGCAGTATGGCCACACTTTTGCTCATCTATTTCATATTAAGTGTCTGAGATGGTGTTAAAGATATAATGGAGAGAGAGGAGGGATACAATTAAATTCTTAAGAGAATTTTGGCTATTATCTTTAGCCAGAAATGCTGTGGGAAGCAGGGAAGTTGGGGGAGAGTCAAGGAGACAGATGACTTGGGGGTCCTTTCCTCACCACTCCTGCTGGGGGACCAGGGTGTCTCATGAGTGCCTGGCAGCTCTGAATGAAGCCAATCCCCATATCTGGGTCCAACTTGAAGCCAATTCTGTGCCTCCCAGAGACCAATTCATCACCACAGGGCCCTGGGCTGAAGGCCTATAAGACCAGGCTCCTGCCAACCACACATGGGGTTCAATAGGCCTTTGTCCTAAAAGACTGGGCCAGAAAGGATGAAGCAGGCGCCAGGGCTTCTTCAGCCACAGACAGGGAGCCCTGGGAACACACAGGGATGAATCTTGTTTCTCCTTTTCTCCTCATGCAGCAGAAACACTGTATTGAGAGCAACGTCCCCAGTGAAAACTCAGACAGAAAGATGGGTCCATTCCAAGTGCCGACCTTACAGGCAGAAGCGTGAGGGCTGGACTTGGTCAGAGAGGTGCCCACAACAGGCCCTGGCTAGAGGAAGGCCCTCAATATGGACAGACTGATGGGTGAACAAACCCATGGTATTCAGGTCATGGGTGGAAGCTGAACAGAGGGGCCCATTACTGATGTAGGCACTTTTTCTTTAATGCTCTTGTCTGACCTCTACACAACTCTGTGGTATAAGAAGGATTTCTCATCATAGGATAAAGAGGTTCTGATTATGTAGGAGGATGAATTACGGCCCCCAAAACTATCAGGCCTTAATCCCTGAATCCTGCAAAATGTTACTTTATGTGGAAAATGTTATGTGTGTGCATTCAGTCATGCCTGACTCTTTGTGACGCTATGGACTGTAGCCCGCCAGGCTCCTCTGTCCCTGGGAATTCTCCAGGCAAGAATACTGGAGTGGATGGCCATTTCCTCCTCCAGGGGGTCTTCCCAACTCAGGGATCAAACCCCTGTCTCCTGGAGCTCCTGCATTGCAGGCAGAGTCTTTACCACTGCGTCACCTCAGATATGGAGAAAGGGATTTACCAAACATGACAAAGTTTTGGGCCATGAGATGGGGACACTGACCCAGATTATCCAGGTGGGGCCCAAATGGAATCACCAGTGTTCCTGTAAGACGAGGAAGGCAGAGGAGGATTTGACACAGGCAGAGAAGGAGGTGTTAGGACCACAAAGCAGAGACTGGAGGGATGTCCTACAAGCCAAGGACACCAGGAACCAGCAGAACGTGGGTCAGACAAGGGATCTTTCCTGAGAGCCTCTGGAGGGAGCACAGCCCTGCCCACACCTTGATTTGGGCCCAGTGATACTGATTTTGGACTGTAAGTAAAGTCATTTCTGTTGTACGGAAGAATCAAACTTGTTGTTAATTTGTCACTGCAGCCTGAGGAAACCAACAGTCTATGAAGAGGCCTCTCCACTGCTCAGAAATGGTGCCAACTAGCTCTAGGAGACTGGCATGCTCCCCACACTACCACCTTAATACTTTAAAGGATTGAAACTTTGCATTGGAGACCATTCCTACAATTCATGATATGAAAGTTCCACATGGGCAACAGCATCAAGCTGGTGAGTCAACACGGAACAGTCCTTGTGAGAGTGAGAAAAGGAACAGTTATGAAGTCTTTCCACTTCATCCTTGGCCTCCCCATCTGTCTGTTCTTATAACTTGTGCCCAGCCTGGGACCAGATCTGTACACCAGTGCAAACATTGAGATGCTCAGCTTACTCTGTGAGTCCACTTGCCCTACCGAACTAGAATGACTGCGGGTAAAATATGTAAGTGGTTATTTCTTCTAAGATCCCCTTGAGGGAGGTCCTGGAGGGTGAAGATGTTACCAAGCCTATTTGAGAGAAACAGGCCCTCCTCTATTAGTTATGAACCCAGGCAGAAACACAGGTATCACATGGGTTGATCCCACCAACCCAAACACAAAGCTCTACATCATGGAGATGCCCCAACTCTGAGCTCTGCTTAGTCGCTCAGCCATGTCCAACTCTGTAACTCCAGTGGACTGTAGCTCTCCATGTTCCTCTGTCCATGGGGATTCTCCAGGCAAGAATACTGAAGTGGGGTTGCCATGTTCTCCTCCTGGGGATCTTCCCAAGCCAAGGATCGAACCCAGGTCTTCTGCATTGCAGGCAGATTCTTTACCATCTGAGCCACCAGGGAAGCCCCAACTCTAGGCAGAATTAGTATTTCTAGGGTGAACAGAGGGGCTTCCCCAATAGGGCTCAGCAGTAAAGAATCTGCCTGCAATGCAGGAGATGCAGGAGACATGGGTTTGATCCATGAGTCAGAAATATCCCCAGGAGGAGCAAATGGCAACCCACTCCAGTATTCCTGCTCAGAAAATTCTACGGACAGAGGAGCCTGGCGGGCTACAGTCCATGGGATCACAAAGAGTTGAACACAACTGAGCACACATGCATGTGTTAGTGTGAACAGAAAGTTATCAGGTGCCTGGTTCGGGTTAGAAGGTAGACAGGTGCCTGTTCTCTGAATCAGAAAAGAGGGGGGTGGAGAGGAGGAGGACAGGGCAAGAAGAAAGAACATGTACAAGAATATAAACCAATCTACAGGCACCCCACTCCAGTACTCTTGCCTGGAAAATCCCATGGATGGAGGAGCCTGGTGGGCTGCAGTCCATGGGGTCGCTAAGAGTCAGACATGACTGAGCAACTTCACTTTCACTTTTTACTTTCATGCATTGGAGAAGGAAATGGCAACCCACTCCAGTGTTCTTGCCTGGAGAATCCTAGGGACAGGGGAGCCTGGTGGGCTGCCGTCTATGGGGTCGCACAGAGGCGGACACGACTGAGCGACTTCACTTTCACTTTTCCCTTTCATGCACTGGAGAAGGAAATGGCAACCTACTCCAGTATTCTTGCCTGGAGAATCCCAGGAATGGAGGAGCCTGGTGGGCTGCTGTCTATGGGGTCGCACAGAGTCGGACACGACTGAAGCGACTTAGCAGCAGCAGCAGCAGCATAGACTTGAGAAAAGCAGTGACTGGACAAAACCAAATCTGTTCATTTTCCCAGAACAGTGACTGAAGGAATCACCTCCAAACTGTGAAATTCGGCCATGTAAAACAATCTTCCTAAATGGTTTACACATGAGTTAATTTAAGAACCATTAAGACTTAAATATAAACCGGATTCAAAGTGCACTATAGAACACTATAATGTACCATACACTGGCATCACTGACTCGATGGACATGAGTTTGAGTAAGCTCTGGGAGTTGGTGATGGACAGGGAAGCGTGGTGTGCTGCAGTCCAGGCAAAGAGTCAGACATGACTAAGTGATTGAACTGAACTGATAGAACACTGTAGGGGCTTCCCTGGTGGCTCAGACAGTAAAGGATCTGCCTGCAATGTGGGAGACCTGGGTTCAATCCCTGGGTTGGGAAGATGTCCTGGAGAAGGAAATGGCAACCCCACTCCAGTATTCTTGCCTGGAGAATTCCCAGGGACAGAGAAGCCTGGCTGGGCTACAGTCCATGGGGTCACAAAGAGTTGGACACGACTGAACGACTAAGCACTAGCACCAGCACTGTGGAGCAGTGTGATGGTGCCTCCTTAACAGATGATGGTACATCCCTAATTGCTTACATCCCTGGTCCCAAGGATGTTATCAGAAAGGTCCCACCAGCAGCCTCAGTGTCTCCAAAAGGGAACAGGACCCTGGACAGTTCTTATGTGCATCCACCCATCAGGACCCCAACCAAAATTATCCATTGGGGTTACATTCACTGGAATCAACTGCCTCACTGTAACCCACTCTTTGCTACTTTTGATCACATCAATTCTATTTCACTTAATTTCATGGAGCCCAAGTATTCTAAGCAGGGATTTTTGCCTACTTACAAATACTTGCTCAAACCTTCATAGGAAGAAGTCCCCCATCCCAAGTATGGAAATGCTTGACTCAGATGTATAGCATAGTTAAATCTTAAACAAATTTTTTAAATAATTCAAATTTTCACTTGAATTTTTAAAATTTTGTGTTTAAAATGAATTTATTTTTTCAATTCATTAAAAAAAATGTAATTAACCATGAGTTAATTGTTTTTAAGCCCTGAATTCATTGCTTTTCTCCACTGAGGCAGAGAAAAAATTAACACCAGCTAGTCCATTTTCCAATGGCCCAGTTTCGTCATGTGGGATGTAATAAATATTTAACTGTCATCCTCACTGCAGCCTACTTGAATATCAAAATGCTATTTAGAATAACAGAGCTCAGAGCCAAAAGAGAAACCAGCACACACAAACCTTTTGCCCAGCGGCAGCAGTTATGACTAAGGACACATCAGTTCAATAAATGCTAAATACTAAATAAATGTAATAAATTTAAAAGTAACACTTAACAAACATTTAGACTAGGAAAGCCAGTGCCTGTACAATCTGTTATTGTGTTCCTTTTCAAAGACCACTTGGTTAAAATGTCTACACAAAGGTCAGACATTCAGGATCTAGAAAATTAAATGCCATAAAAATGAATTCCAAGTTCTCTTACCTCTTGTTCTAGACAAAATCATATCCTTTATTATCTGCATAATAACACGTGTAAGGACCATGACGGAAACCAGGTGATACACTCTCCATGGAGTCAGCGCAAGGAACCTGTCACGGCAAAACAGACAAATCACTGCTTCAATTCGAGGATTTTACCTTTTTTAAACAATTAGGTTTACTTTCTGCCACAGAAACAAAAAATAGATTCAATAAATGATTTCACTTGTCAAAAGCACCCACAATGTGACCATATGAAAGTGACTTGGGACTTCCCTGGTGGTCCAGTGGTTAAGAATCTCCCTGCCAGCGCAGGGACACAGGTTCCTGGATCTCTGGTCCAGGAAGATCCCAGATGCCTGGGGGAAACTGAGCCTGTGCACCACAACTATTGAGCTTGTGATCTAGAGCCCGCGAGGCGCAGCTACTGGATCCTGTGTACCTACAGCCCATGCTCCGCAACAAGAAAAGCCACAACAATGAGAAGCCCAAGCACCGCAACTAGAGAACAGCTTCCACTCGCTGCAACTAGAGAAAGCCTGTACACAGCAACCAAGATCCAGAGAAGCCAAAAACTAAAAAGGAAAGAAAGTTACTTAATAGGCATTAGAGTCAGTGAAATAAAATCACCTGAGCCATGTGTACTTTTGTGCCAGGCTTTTCTGCGCTAACTTCCCATCTGGGCAGAGGATGTGCCATCTTGGGTACGGCCCAAATCGTACTCTGCACTCTGCTAGATGGAACAGAATTGACCTGGAGCAGGATCATTATAACAAAGGCAGAGCTGCAGGGTCTTCTTACCCACAGTTAGTCAGTTCAGTCACTCAGTCCTGTCCGACTCTTTGCGACCCCATGGACTGCAGCACGCCAGGCCTCCCTGTCCATCACCAACTCTCGGAGTTTACTCAAACTCACGTCCATTGAGTCGGTGATGCCATCCAACCATCTCAGCCTCTGTGGTCCGCTTCTCCTCCTGCCTTCAATCTTACCCAGCATCAGGGTCTTTTCAAATGAGTCAGTTCTTCACATCAGGTGAACAAAATATTGGAGTTTCAGCTTCAGAATCAGTCCTTCCAATGAATATTCAGGACTGATTTCTTTTAGAATGGACTGGTTGGACCTCCTTGTAGTCCAAGGGACTCTCAAGAATCTTCTCCAACACCACAGTTCAAAAGCATCAATTCTTTTGCACTCAACGTTCTTGATAGTCCAACTCTCACATCCATACACTACTGGAAAAACCATAGCTTTGACTAGACAGACCTTTGTTGGACAAGCAATGTCTCTGCTTTTTAATATGCTGTCTAGGTTGGTCATAACTTTTCTTCCACGGAACAAACATCTTTAAATTTCATGGCTGCAGTCACCATCTGCAGTGATTTTGGAGACCAAAATAATAAAGTCTGTCACTGTTTCCATTGTTTCCCCATCTATTTGCCATGAAGTGATGGGACCAGATGCCATGATCTTAGTCTTCTGAATGTTGAGTTTTAAGCCAACTTTTTTACTCTCTTATTTCACTTTCATCAAGAGGCTCTTTCGTTCATCTTTGCTTTCTGCCATAAGTGTAGTTGGTGTCAGCTGCATATCTGAGGTTATTGATACTTCTCCCGGCAATCTTAACTCCAGCTTGTGCTTCTTCCAGCCCAGTGTTTCTCATGATGTACTCTGTATATAAGTTAAATAAGCAGGGTGACAATATACAGCCTTGATGTACTCCTTTCCCAATTCCAAGTATGTTGTTCCACGTCCAGTTCTAACTGTTGCTTCCTGACCTGCATACAGATTTCTCAAGAGCCAGGACAGGTGTTCTGGTATTCCCATCTCTTTAAGAACTTTCCACAGTTTGTTGTGATCCACACAGTCAAAGGCTTTGGCATAGTCAATAAAGCAGAAGTAGATGTTTTTCTGGAACTCTTTTGCTTTTTCGATGATGCAACAGATGTTGGCAATTTGATCTCTGGTTCCTCTTCCTTCTCTAAATCCAGCTTGAACATCTGGATGTTCTCGGTTCGTATACTGTTGAAGTCTGACCTGGAGAATTTTGACCATTAATTTACTAGTGTGTGAGATGCGTGCAATTGTGCAGTAGTTTGAGCATTCTTTGGCATTGCCTTTCTTTGGGATTAGAATGAAAACTGACCTTTTCCAGTCCTGTGGCCACTGCTGAGTTTTCCAGATTTGCTGGCATATTGAGTGCAGCACTTTCACAGCATCACCTTTGAAGATTTGAAATAACTCAACTAGAATTCCATCACCTCCACTAGCTTTGTTCGCAGTGATGCTTCCTAAGGCCCATTTGACTTCACATTCCAGGATCTCTGGCTCTAGGTGAGTGATCACACCATCACGATTATCTGGGTCGTGAAGATCTTTTATGTATAGTTCTTCTGTCTATTCTTACCACCTCTTCTTAATATCTTCTGCTTCCGTTAGGTCCATACAATTTCTGTCCTTTATTGTGCCCATCTTTGCATGTAATGTTCCCTTGGTATCTCTAATTTTCTTGAAGAGATGTCTAGTCTTTTCCATTCTACTGTTCCTCTATTTCTTTGCACTGATCACTGAGGAAGGCTTTCTTATCTCTCCTTGCTATTCTTTCAAACTCTGAACTCAAATGGGTATATTTTCCTTTTCTCCTTTGCCTTTCACTTCTCTTCTTTTCTCGGCTATTTGTAAGCCCTCCTCAGACAACCATTTTGCCTTTTTGCATTTCTTTTTCTTGGGGATGGTCTTGATCCCTGCCTCCTGTACAATGTCACGAACCTCCGTTCATAGTTCTTCAGGCACTCTATCAGATCTAATCCCTTGAATCTATTTGTCACTTCCACTGTATAATCATAAGGGATTTGGTTTAGGTCATACCTGAATGGTCTGGTGGTTTTCCCCACTTTCTTCAATTTAAGTCTGAATTTGGCAATAAGGAGTTCATGATCTGAGCCACAGTCAGCTCCCTGTCTTGTTTTTGCTGACTATTTAGAGCTTCTCTGTCTTTGGCTGCAAATATAATCAATCTGATTTTGGTATTGACCATCTGGTGATGTCCATGTGTAGAGACTCCTCCTGTGTTGTTGGAAAAGGGTGTTTGCTATGACCAGTGAGTTCTCCTGGCAAAACTTCCTCTCTGGGGTCTCCTGCATTGCTGGTGGATTCTTTACCAACTGAGATATCAGGGAAGCCTCTTCTCATGCACAGAGAGCAGCTAAAGTAGATGCCCTTTACTTAGTATCCTGTCTTAGTTTCTATTTTCCATATTCATTTCTTTAACTCCTCCCCTTTTCCCACCAATCACTTAAAAATAGCAGTTATTAGGAACCCAGTTTGCCAGCCCTTTCTCTCTAATATCAGTGCTTTTTTGTCTATCTGTCCACTTCCTCTCAAGAAGAAAATAAAGAATTCTTTATGATGAACAGCACACAAACCCTACAGTACTTTTTTGGTTTGTTTGTTTTTGATTGGTTTTATAAAGGAATGGAATGGCAAAGAAGTCACAGGGAGCTTTGAGCCTTTATATAGAGTTTGAAGCTCATTTTACATAAGTTAGTTGGTTAAGCTGCTAATTAATACTTCCTTGCAATCCTGTGAACTGAAGCCCGCCAGGCTCCTCTGTCCATGGGATTCTCCAAGCAAGAATACTGGAGTGGGTTGCCATTTCCTTCTCAAGGGGATCTTCCCGACCCAGGGATTGAACCCAGGTCTCCCACATTGCAGGCAGATTCTTTACCATCTGAGCCACCAGGGAATCTTTTCACTTGGGGCAATCATAACTCAGAAAAATTAACAGATATATCACTTAACACTAGCTGTAAAGCAGTGTAGGATGTATTAATATAAAGTAGCAAAGAATACATGAAAACACTGCCTTCTAGGAGCTTACTTCCTCATCAGAGAAATGAACACAGGCTGTGCTGACAAAGTCCAAGGCAATGAGTCTTAATGCTATAGCACAACATGGGCAAAGAGCAAAGAGAAGCAAAGGAGGAGACAGTATTAACTTCAAATCAGGGAAGATCTAGAAAAGTGGCACTGAACTTGGTCTGGGAGGATGGATGCAATTCAGAGGAAAATAGAAGCTAAGTTCCAATTAGTGGATATAACATGAGTAGAAGAATCAGACAAGGGTAAGGTGTGCCTGGGGCATGCAGGTGGTCTGGGGTAGCCCCAGCAGAAGCAGAGGGATAAAAAAGAGAGTTGAGGGACTGGCAGAGAGAAGAGATCGAGGTTCCAGGCTTAGGGCTGACTGTGGCAAGCCCTGAAGGATATATAGGGAGTTTGGTTTTAACACTACTGACAGTAGAGAAAAAACCAAAGGTATAGAGTACGAAAATGAAGTTGAGTGATTTAGGGAAATGCCTGAGGGTAGCAGAAAAGATGAGGTAGATAGGGAGGAAAATGGCATTCAGGAATCTATTAGAAGGTTATGCAATGTGCTTGGTGAGAAGTAGCCAACATGAGATGCTGGTGAAGTTTTGGGTAAACCCTCTCCCAGAATGTGGGCAACTCAAGTCCAAGGTCTGGTTCTAATGCTAATTGTCTGTGTGTGACCTGGGCCAGCGTGGGTAGAATAGGTCAATGTCTCCTAAGTATAGTTCTGCAACTGTTAGCAGCCTGGCTGCCTGGAAAGCTTGTTAAGATACAGATTCCCAGACCCCAGGCTCCTTCCCCCAGATCCTCTGAAACAGGTGGTTTATTATACTAGTATTTACATTCAATAAATATGGGGGCCTACACTGGGCCACTTCATGGCAAATAATTGAGGAAACAATGGAAACAGTGAGAGACTATTTTCTTGGGCTCCAAAACCACTGCAGATGGTGACTGCATACATGAAATTAAAAGATGCTTGCTCCTTGAAAGAAAAGATATGACAAAGCTAGACAGCATATTAAAAAGCAGAGACATTACTTTGCCAGCATGGGATACGGTGAAGGACAGAGAAGCCTGGAGTGCTGCAGTCCACGGGGTCACAAAGAGTTGAACATGACTGAGAAACTGAACAACAACACACTGAAGTGGCAGTTCTCAAAAAAATTTTTTTAATTAGTTTATTTTCTATTTTTTAACTTTACAATATTGTATTTGTTTAGCCATACATTGACATGAATCCACCATGGGTGTACATGTTTGATAATAATCCACTGTAAGAAATTAATTTATATCTACATACATACAGATGAAATCAGCTTCAAAAGTAATATCTGTCCTTATAATGTGTGATGACTTCTGATACTTTCCTTTGATTCCACTATATTTTTAAATGCTTATTGTGACTCACTAAAGTGACACCACAAATGAGTTGTAACTCAGTGTGACTCACATTGCATCAGAAGGAATCTGCAAATGTAAGATTACTATGTTTCATAAGAAAGGCCTTTGCTGCAGTCAGGTAAAGACCTAGGAGGCAAAGTTCCCTCAAGTTGAAAGATCTTTTGAGCCAGGAAGCCATTTAAGGATCTCTTAAAAACCAAAGAAATGCAAAATGAACTGAAGCTGTGCTGGTCATTACTTATTCTTTTAGTGGAAACTACAATCTTCCAGGAATACAAAAATTAGGGAATGACAGGACTTTGACCCATCGCCCTGGCTGCTAATAGCTCTCATTTAGAGGGCATTGCCATAGCAACTCCAAGAGCCCTGAGGATGCCCCTCATGTGCCCTGAGCCAGGGACTAGTTGGTATCTTGCCCAAGGGTCTCATTGATCATTAAAGATCCTCAGCCAAATGATAATGCAACCCAATCACTATTCAATACTTGGAGTGGAAATGCCAAAATTGTATAGGATTGCATGTCTCCTTGGTCAGTGAGTGTCTTTGCAGTCCAAGAGTTAAGAATAGAAATGTCTAAGAAACAAAGTCCTAATATTAATAATTTGTACTTAGGAAAAATGTGCATATTTTTGGTATTTGAGTTATTTACACTGCCTATGAGGATTCATATCATGGTTCCAATTAAAATATGTAGCATAATTTAGACTTGTGATTCGAAATTCAAATCATAGGAACACTTATGAATGTATTTATTTTATGGGAATTGCCTAATACTTGGGAGATCTTGGTTGTCAGAGAAGGTCATTTTTTAAAAACTTCTATTTTGAACAAACAAACAAACAAACAAACAAACAAAACTTCTATTTTGGTAACTTTCAAACATATACAAAAAGAGAGACTGAAGTATAGTAAACCCAGTCTCCACAATTCTCCATTCATGGCCGGTCTTGTTTCTTTATATTCCCAAACACTGAAGCTCTCTCCTATTTCTATATCTATTTCTGCTTTATTGACTATGCCAAAGCCTTTGACTGTGTGGATCACAATAAACTGTGGAAAATTCTGAAAGAGATGGGAATACCAGACCATCTGACCTGTCTCTTGAGAAACCTGCATGCAGGTCAGGAAGCAACAGTTAGAACTGGACATGGAACAACAGACTGGTTCCAAATAGGAAAAGGAGTACGTCAAGGCTGTATATTGTCACCCTGCTTATTTAACTTATATGCAGATTACATCATGAGAAACACTGGGCTGGAAGAAACACAAGCTGGAATCAAGATCGCCGGGAGAAATATCAATAACCTCAGATATGCGGATGACACCACCCTTACGGCAGAAAGCAAAGAAGAACTAAAGAGCTTCTTGATGAAAGTGAAAGAGGAGAGTGAAAAAGTTGGCTTAAAGCTCAACATTCAGAAAACAAAGATCATGGCATCTGGTCCCATCACTTCATGGCAAATAGATGGAGAAACAGTGGAAACATGGCAAATAGATGGAGAAACAAATCTAAAAAATAAATAGATTTATTTTCTTGGGCTCTAAAATCACTGCAGATGGTGACTGCAGCCATGAAGTAAAAAGACGCTTACTCCTTGGAAGAAAAGTTATGACCAACTTAGACAGCATATTAAAAAGCAGAGACATTACCTTGCCAACAAAGGTATGTCTAGTCAAGGCTATGGTTTTTTCAGTAGTCATATATGGATGTGAGAGCTGGACTATAAAGAAAGCTGAGTGCTGAAGAATTGATGCTTTTGAACTGTGGTGCTGGAGAAGACTCTTGAGAGTCCCTTGGACTGCAAGGAGATCCAACCAGTCCATCCGAAAGGAAACCAGTCCTGAATGTTCATTGGAAGGACTGGTGCTAAAGCTGAAACTCCAATACTTGGGCCACCTGATGCGAAGAGCTGACTCATTTGGTACTGGCACAAAGATAGAAATATAGATCAATGGAACAAAATAGAAAGCCCAGAGATAAACCCACGCACCTATGGACACCTTATCTTCGACAAAGGAGGCAAGAGTATACAATGGAGAAAAGACAATCTCTTTAACAAGTGGTGCTGGGAAAACTGGTCAACCACTTGTAAAAGAATGAAACTAGAACACTTCCTAACACCATACACAAAAATAAACTCAAAATGGATTAAAGATCTAAACGTAAGACCAGAAACTATAAAACTCCTAGAGGAAAACATAAGCAAAACACTCTCTGACATAAATCACAGCAGGATCCTCCATGACCTACCTCCCAGAACATTGGAAATAAAAGCAAAAATAAACAAATGGGACCTAATTAAAATTAAAAGCTTTTGCACAACAAAGGAAACTATAAGCAAAGTGAAAAGACAGCCTTCAGAATGGGAGAAAATAATAGCAAACGAAGCAACAGACAAGCAATTAATCTCAAAAATATACAAGCAACTCCTGCAGCTGAATTCCAGAAAAATAAACGACCCAATCAAAAAATGGGCGAAAGAACTAAACAGACATCTCTCCAAAGAAGACATACAGATGGCTAACAAACACATGAAAAGATGCTCAACATCACTCATTATTAGAGAAATGCAAATCAAAACCACAATGAGGTACCATTTCACATCAGTCAGAATGGCTGCTATCCAAAAGTCTACAAGCAATAAATGCTGGAGAGGGTGTGGAGAAAAGGGAACCCTCTTACACTGTTGGTGGGAATGCAAACTAGTACAGCCACTATGGAGAACAGTGTGGAGATTCCTTAAAAAACTGGGAATAGAACTGCCATATGACCCAGCAATCCCACTGCTGGGCATACACACTGAGGAAACCAGAATTGAAAGAGACGCGTGTACCCCAATGTTCATCGCAGCACTGTTTACAATAGCCAGGACATGGAAGCAACCTAGATGTCCATCAGCAGACGAATGGATAAGGAAGCTGTGGTACATATACACAATGGAATATTACTCAGCCATTAAAAAAAATACATTTGAATTGGTTCTATTGAGATGGATGAAACTGGAGCCCATTATACAGAGTGAAGTGAGCCAGAAAGAAAAACACCAATACAGTATACTAATGCATATATATGGAATTTGAAAGATGGTAACAGTAACCCTATATGCGAGACAGAATAAGAGACACAGATGCATAGAACAGTCTTATGGACTCTGAGGGAGAAGGTGAGGGTGGGACGTTCTGGGACAATAGCATTGAAACATGTATATTATCATATGTGAAACAGAACACCATTCCATGTTCTATGCATGAGACAAATGCTCAGGGCTGGGGCATTGGGATGACCCAGAGGGATGGGATGGGGAGAGAGGTGGGAGGAGGGTTCAGGATGGGGAACACATGTAAACCCATGGCTGATTCATGTCAATGTATGGCAAAAACTACTACAATATTGTAAAGTAATTAGCCCCCAACTAAAATAAATAAATTTATTAAAAAAAAAAAAAAAGAAAAGACCCTGATGCTGGGTAAGATTGAAGGCAGGAGGAGAAGGGGACAACAGAGGATGAGATGGTTGGATGGCATCACCGACTCAATGGACATGAGTTTGAGTAAACTCCGCGAGTTGGTGATGCACAGGGAGGCCTGTTGTGCTGCGGTTCATGGGGATGCAAAGATTCAGACACAACTGAGCAACTGAACTGAACTGAAGCTCTCTCCACCACATACACAGCTAAATTATTTGAAGCAAATATCAAACTTCACTAAATTTAATTTGCAAATGTCATTTATCTTCAAAAACAAAAAGGGACTTTTAACCTAACAACAATATCACTATCTCATCTAATAATACTGTTTAATGTCCTTAATGCAAACATTCTTTAATGTCATCAGATGCCTGTCAGCATTCCCATTTGCCCAGTCATCTTTTGCACACACGTACACACACACACACACACACACACACACACAAAACACTGAAAGACTGAACCAGAATCTGAAAAAGTCATACTTTGAAACGGATAGATGTGAGTTTTAAGTTTCCTGTAATTTGTAGGTTTTCCTGTCTGTCCCTCATCTCTCTCTCTATTTATTATTATTACTTCTTTTGCTTAAATTTTCATGGAAGAAACAGACTCATTTTGTCCAGTAAAGCTTTCCAAGGTCTGAGAATCATTTCTTGTATCCTTGTGGTTTAGTGTAACATTTTCCTTTATCCCTTCTGCAGACTGTGAAAACTGGCAGTTGCATCTACAGTCTTGACCAGATTTCGGCTCAGTTTCTTTTTCTATAGAGCTGCATGACAGGTGGACCTGTGTGTCCCATCAGGAGGTACACAGTGACCAGTGTCTTGATTCTGTGACATTAGCAGCCATTGGTGATGGCTGCCTGGCCAATAATTCCTCGGGGCCCAGGGGTGGGAGCACTTCGTTCTTGCTTCAGGTGTTAGCTGGGTCATGTCGATCAAGAGAAACTTCCCGTCATCAATATCAGATGACCAGAAGAGATGGATCTCATGGCAAAGGCGGGATCAACACTTGATTCCTTCTCTTTATTTACCAGCCTTCAAGAAAATGAGACCATTCCTTAGTGTTCTCTAATACTGAGATTTAAGGTAAAGGTAGAGAAGCTGGTCTCCTTCATTCCTTTTCACTGTTTATGAATGATGTGCCACAGACCCTGGAGTCTCACCCCTACGGACCCTCAAGTGGCCCATCTTGGCTGGTGAGAGCTTAATCACGTTGGTTCCTGAGTCCCTTTGGTATAAACTGTAGTAACCTTTGATAATAAAGCACTTTAAAGGGACAGGGAAAATATAAACTTTACAAATGCAGTTTAACATGTGGAAAGGAGTATAATGAAACCAATCTCAGATGATAAAGAATCTGCCTGCACTGCAGGAGACCTGGGTTCGATCCCTGGGTCGGGAAGATCCCCTGGAGAAGGGAAGAGCAACCCACTCCAGTATTCTTGCCTGGAAAATCCCATGGACAGAGAAGACTGGTGGGCTACAGCCCATGGTGTTGCAAAGAGTTGGACATGACTGAGTGACTAACACACACAATCATTCATCAAAGACTCTCTTGAAAATGGTTGTTAAAGTTTGTTAGATATTTAAACAAAATAATGTTATGATAGATAAAATTTAAAGCTTAAGAATAACAAGGGCTATACTCTGACTAAATCAAATTATATTTTTTAAAAAAATAGTTGAACAGAGGGCTTCCCTGGTGGTCTAGTGGTAAAGAATCTGCCTGCCAATGCAGGGGACATGGGTTCGATTCCTGGCCCGGGAACATCCCACATGCCTCAGAGCAACCAAGCCCGTGTGCCCCAACTATGGAGACCATTCGCCTAGAGCCTGAGTTCCGCAGCAAGAGAAGCCACAGCAGTGAGAAGCCCCAGCACCACAACAAACAGTAGCCCCCGCTCGCTGCAACTAAAGAAAGCCTCCTGCAGCAATGAAAACCAAAAATAAAGTAAATAAGTGAGGTCACTCATTGGTGTCCGACTCTGCGACCCCACGGCTGCAGCCTCCCAGGCTCCTCTGTCCATAAGTACATCTTTAAAAAAAAATAGTTGAACAGAGTTGTTTCGAACCAATCTTTTCTTTTATGAAAGCTGTCTTATAGGACATCAGAACAAAACAAAACAAAAATCCCTGCCTGCCGGCCATAAGTGATTCTGATTCTGGCACTCTGTGGCACTACTCAGAGAAAGACTACACTTTTTCATCCAACCCATGATTCCCTCGATAAGCCTCACCCAGTCCTACTGAAATACATCTCATATGGGGAAGCTCAGCATGTCTTCTGCATCCAGTTTCCTACAGTGTCCTTTTATTACTAGGGGAAGGGGAAATCCCATTTCATTCCATAATCAGTGACTGTCAGGCCCTGGGCTAGCTGCAGGGATACACTGATGACTAAATCCCAGAGAAGCTAAGAAGCAGACAAATAAACAGCTATGTTTAACCCAAGTGCTTTCCACAAGACCGTGGAAACAGGAAAGAGGACCAATGACCACATAAGAAAGGCAGAGAGAGCTCTCGAGAGAGGGTGGCATTTAAGCTGTCGACTCCACTAGAGCAGTCGGACTTTGCCAGGTAAAAAGGCACCAAAGGCATTCCGGGTTGGGAAATGGGGTAAGCAGGGGAACAGCAAGAGGCTTGGACAGGAGAGTGAGAAAGTGCCCTAACACTGGCCTCCCTCGACCCAGAGGCTCAAAATCTGCCGTCCAGAACCACATTGCAGTGAATAGAACGGCTGATGTCTAGTGAGTGCAAGCATGGTTCTAGACATCATTCAATGTACGTATTCACTCGTTTAATCCTTACAACAATGTATGTATTTGCTCATTTAATCCTTATAACAATCCCATGAGGAAGCTACTACAATTAGCCCCATTTTTCAGATGAACAAGGAGAGGTCAAGAAATTTGCTCAAGGCCCCAAGATCAGGGGAGGTGGGACCAGGATCCAGAAAGGATCTGGGAATCCAAACAGATTGGCTCTAAGCCAGCTCTCTCACCACCTTGCAAAACACCTCCAAAACACAAGCTCCTCTTCCTCCTCCTCCTGTTACTACATGAAAACAGCTAGAAGGGCTGTCACCGAGTTTGGAGAGTACATCTGCTCAGGGTGTGCTGAACTGACTCAAGAGATCCCAAGAGCACTCCTCAGTGACACCGGCTGCCACCACCAAGTTTGCAGAAAGTGGGGCTCATGATCACGCCTCGTCAGGACAGACATCCCTGGTCCCGTCACCTCTTCCCCAGGTGTCCCATCCCACTCTGGCCGGGCTCCAGGTGTGACTCTTTTCAGACCAAATGCTCCCACTGGCAATCTGTAGGGGAGCCAGGAAGGGCCTTGAACGCCTTTGTTCCGGACTCTGTAGCTCTACTTATACAGTTTTTTAAAAAATTAATAGGCTGTATTTTTAGAGCAGTTTTGGGTTTACAGAAAATCTGAGTAGACTGTGCAGGGACTCTCCATATCCCTCCTCCCCCTTCCTCCCACCCCACCTGCAGTGTCTCCTAGTATTAACATCTTGCTTCAGCAGGATACATGCGTTATGACTGATGAACCAACACTGATATGTCATTAACCAAATCCCTAGATCACAGGAGAGCTCACTGTGTCGCACATTCTGTGGGTTCTGACAGATGCAGAACGTCATGTATCCATCATGATAGTGTCACCCAGAGTATTTTCACCGCCCTAAAAACCCCTGAGCTCCACATGGTCATACCTCCTTCTCCCCCGCCACTGCCCCATAAACCCTGCTGACCACTGGTCATTTCACTGTACCTACGAGTTTGCCTTTTGCCAGAATGTCATATAGTTCTAATCACACAGCAGGTAACTTTTTCAGACAGGCTCTTTTCACTTAGCATTTATTTAAGCTCCTCTGTCCTTTCATGGTTTGATAACTCGCTTCTTTTTATTACTGAGTAACATCCCATCATATGCTGCAGCACCGTTTATCCATGTACCACTGTTTGTCCTCCTGAAGGACAACTTGGTTGCTTCCAATTTGGGGCAATTACAAATAAAACTTCTCTGAAAATGGGTGTGCAGGATTTTGTGTATTCATGTTTTCACCTCATTAACTCACTTGGACACGGATTTTTTTAAATAGCTCTATCAGCATGCTTTTCAATTTATAGGCAGCTAAAATCTTCACGGATTTTATTTTTCTGCTGCAACTTTTGAATCTCAGTATGTCCTATTACGTTGGTGCCTGTTTGACAGCCCATCAGTCAAACCTACAGCCCTTACTGGTGGCATCAATCACCTTTGTTCTCTTACCCAGCGTCGTGACACACACACATCTGATGTCTGTGTGTCATCTGGCCTCATCCTCATCAAAGACAGATCAGGACTGGAGCCTGGTGATTCCCACAGAGACCTAGTTCATTATTATTAATCAGCACTTTATGAATATGACAGACCATCCAGCTTGCCATTATCTTCTGCCGATCCTGTCCATAAAGATATAATGAGAGACTTTTCTTAAACACCTTGTTGAAACCTGCTGCATTCCTCGGGTCTGAGTGTCTATAAGTGCTGATCTGCTTGGCTGATGCTGAGGATTACACTGTGAGGCATAGGACGGTTCTCAGTAGAACTAAACACCACTAGGACCTGCCAGCGAATATCACATGGCACAGCCTGACCCAAGTCCAAGACCCAAGTGACCTTGCCGATCCACCCATTCACAGAATTCACAGACACACACAGTGATTCCCTCACCCATGGGGGGAATTTTGAAGCAAAAATGGCCACACCCAGGTGGCCAGAGGATTCCTGAATGCTGCAGAACAACGATTCAGAGACAGGTTGCGGTCACAATGCAGGATGCCCATGAGGCCCCAGGAGGCAGTGAAAAAGCACAGACTTTTAAGAGGAAGAGGCTGTGGACAGGTGTCTTTCTCACTCCGGGGGCTACGTGGCTTTCCGAGTCCAGTGCAAGGTGAACATGCAGGCACTGGTGGTGGAGAAATCAACCTCCCCTTCCCACCAGGCTGCAGCCCCCACCCACAACAAAGGGGGGGCTCCCCAAGACACTGCAGCCCCTCTTCCAGGGCAGGTTCAGGACCTGGATCCAGGGCAGGGGTGAGGCCCCTGCCGACTGGCCACTAGGAGCACCCAGGCGCTCGGGGCCGGGGCAAAGGGGGTGGTCTGTGTCTCACACCTGCACCCCAGTGAGGGGCGGGGGGTCACAGTGGAACACAGGCCTCCTCTTGCTGATGCAACCCGGCCACCGCCCTGGGGCAGCCATCCTGGGTGGGGTGGGGAGGGGGAGGCTGGCAGGACCAGCACCCAGTGGCAGGGAGGGGGCGGCCATACCCCCCCTGGTGAGGAGACCCCATGCGTGAGCTGAGGCCCCTTGCTCCCCTTGCTTCACTGTCCTGTTGCACTTCACCGAAGACACACAAATCCCACGACGGAAGGGCTAAGAATTACAAGACTGCAGCCTCAGCGCATCAGTCCCCAAGTGCAGAGCCTTCGGAGCGCCAGGCTCTGCGTGGCTGCACAGGTCACACGCCCTTTCAGCCACCCCAGGAAAGGCTTTTTTCTTTCACTTTAAAATCATTGTTAGTTCGATTAAAATGGTCATAGACACTTGTCTTTCTCCAAATTAGCCGAGGAATCCTGACTGTATCAACAGATGCTTCCTAGAAGTGAGAACATTAAGAAGCCCTTCCAGCCCCTAAGTCTCCGGCTCTGGTAAACACTGTTCTGCATGTGAGCTTTTCATAACCAATTAAATTCAAATACCATTTTAAATTAAAACATCCTTTCTGTTTACCAAGCCAGTTACATGCACATTTTTTAAAAAAAAAATCTTTATTTTGTGCAGGGGTAGAGCCGATGAACAATGCTCTTACAGTTTCAGGAGAACTGCAACTGAAGGGACTCAGCCATACATATACATGTATCCATCCTCCCCCAAACTTCCCTCCCATCCAGGCTGCCACATACCATTGAGCAGAGTTTCATGTGCTATACAGTAGTTCCTTGTTGGTTATCCATTTTAAATATAACAGTGTGTACTACATGTACTTCTTTTATCTGACAATGGATAATCCAGACTCAGAAAACCAAGACAGGTATGTATTACATGACAAACTATAATATACATACACAGTATCATGGCAGGTAAGGCTTCCCAGGTGCTGCTAGTGGCCAAGAACCCACCTGTCAATGCAAGAGATATAAGAGATGCAGGTTCAATCCCTGGGTCGGGAAGATCCCATGGAGGAAGGCATGGCAACCCACTTCAGTATTCTTGCCTGGAGAATCCCACAGACGGAGGAGCATGGGGGGCTATAGTCCACAGGGTTGGAAAGAGTTGGACTGAAGCAACTTAGCATGCACACATCATGGTAGGTAAATACTACATATGGCAATCATAAGTTATATATAAATACATTAAATTATGTATGCTTATACATATAAAATCATATGTATACATGAATACCCATCTGTCTTATTATGACATACTGAATGGTTTAACTGTTATTGGAAAGGTCAAGTTCTGCAACTCACTGTGTGTACTTTCTTTTAGCAAGTTGTGTCCAATTTCTACATCTCAGTGCGATGATTGCTTTAAAAAAACACTGCATGACCAGGCTGACTCATGTCTAGATTGTGATAATTACAGTCTACGGATGATTTCCAGCCATGCTTATATAGCATCATTTCTGATTCATTTTTATACTGGAATAAATACATTTGTCTATTTGCTTTTTTCTTCCGGTCTTTTCTCTATTCTACACTTTCTTCTCTGGTTCAGGTACATCAATTTGCATTTCAATCTAGTTTTCAAGTCACCAATGGCCACAGTCCACTTGGTATTGTTGGGATGGTTTATAACACTAGTCTCTGCTCTGCTAAGAAATAAGACCCAACCCATATGCTCAGATATTAAGAAGAGGTGGCAAGAATACACAGAAGAACTGTACAAAAAAGATCTTCATGACCCAGATAATCACGATGGTGTGATCACTCACCTAGAGCCAGACATCCTGGAATGTGAAGTCAAGTGGGCCTTAGAAAGCATCACTACAAACAAAGCTAGTGGAGGTGATGGAATTCCAGTTGAGCTATTTCAAATCCTCAAAGGTGATGCTGTGAAAGTGCTGCACTCAATATACCAGCAAATTTGGAAAACTCAGCAGTGGCCACAGGACTGGAAAAGGTCAGTTTTTGTTCCAATCCCAAAGAAAGGCAATGCCAAAGAATGCTCAAACTACCGCACAATTGCACTCATCTCACATGCTAGTAAAGTAACGCTCAAAATTTTCCAAGCCAGGCTTCAGCAATACGTGAACTATGAACTTCCAGATGGTCAAGCTAGTTTTAGAAAAGGCAGAGGAACTAGAGATCAAATTGTCAATATCCGCTGGATCATCGAAAAAGCAAGAGAGTTCCAGAAAAACATCTACTTCTGCTTTATTGACTATGCCAAAGCCTTTGACTGTGTGGATCACAATAAACTGTGGAAAACTCTGAAAGAGATGGGACTACCAGACCATCTGACCTGTCTCTTGAGAAACCTGCATGCAGGTCAGGAAGCAACAGTTAGAACTGGACATGGAACAGACTGGTTCTAAATAGGAGAAGGAGTATGTCAAGGCTGTATATTGTCACCCTGCTTATTTAACTTATATGCAGAGTACATCATGAGAAATGCTGGGCTGGAAGAAACACAAGCTGGAATCAAGATTACCAGGAGAAATATCAATAACCTCAGATATGCAGATGACACCACCCTTATGGCAGAAAGTGAAGAAGAACTAAAGAGCCTCTTGATGAAAGTGAAAGAGGAGAGTGAAAAAGTTGGCTTAAAGCTCAACGTTCAGAAAACTAAGATCATGGCATCTGGTCCTATCACTTCATGGGAAATAGATGGGGAAACAGTGGAAACAGTGTCAGACTTTATTTTTTGGGGCTCCAAAATCACTGCTGATGGTGATTGCAGCCATGAAATTAAAAGACGCTAACTCCTTGGAAGGAAGGTTATGGCCAACCTAGATAGCATATTTAAAAGCAGAGACATTACTTTGCCAACGAAAGTCCATCTAGTCAAGGTTATGGTTTCTCCAGTGGTCATGTATGGATGTGAGAGTTGGACGGTGAAGAAAGCTGAGCGCCACAGAATTGATGCTTTTGAACTGTGGTGTTGGAGAAAACTCTTGAGAGTCCCTTGGACTGCAAGGAGATCCAATCAATCCATCCTAAAAGTGATAAGTCCTGGGTGTTAATTGGAAGGACTGATGTTGAAGCTGAAACTCCAATACTTTGGCCACCTCATGCGAAGAGTTGACCCATTGGAAAAGACCCTAATGCTGGGTAGGGTTGGGGGCAGGAGAAGGGGACAACAGAGGATGAGATGGTTGGATGGCATCACTGACTCGATGGACATGGGTTTGGGTAGACTCCGGGAGTTGGTGATGGACAGGGAGGCCTGGTGGGCTGCAATTCATGGGGTCCCAAAGAGTCGGACACAACTGAGCGACTGAACTGATATGCTCAGAGACAAGGGAGGGTATAAGGAAAACAGACTCAGAGAAAATCTACATGATTATGACTACAATGACTCTTCTAATAGTGAAAAAAAAAATAGAGGAGACCACGGAACTGCCAAATGATGTCCAGTTTGGAAAGCACTGTGATTTTAAGTAGAAAATTTTCCTATCAAATTACGGGCTTTAACTAATATAAAATCAGTCTGAAATCACTGCCTATAAGCCACGGACAGGGGGATCTTCCCTCGAAGCTCAGTTGGTAAAGAATCTGCCTGTAAGGCAGGAGACCCAGGTTCGATTCCTGGGTTGGGAAGATCGCCTGGAGGAGGAAATGGCAACCCACTCCAGTATTCTTGCCTGGAGAATTCCATGGACATAGGAGCCTGGCAGGCTACAGTCCATAGGGTCGCAAGAGTTGGACATGACTTAGCGACTAAGCCACCACCAAGCCATGGACAGGAGAGCTGAACACCCCTCCATGAAGATGCTGAACAAGGAAAACAACACCGTGGGAACTAAATTACACTCCAGTCTCCCATCATCTCAGCATTCTGTGCACAAGTCATTCGGGCCCACGGCTTCTCCACGTCCCTGCACTGGCTTCAGGCATTCCAGAGGTGAGTGGGGCTCCAGGGTGCCTGCTCCAACTCAGGACTGGAGGAAGGCAGTGCACTGGGCCAGGCTGGCCAGAGCCCCAGGATGGGCTGTGTGGACAATGTGCATGATGAAAAGGAGGTGAAAGTACCACAGCGACCTTCTGTGAACCTCCCCTCGGTGGTCAACTACAGTCTCTAAACAACCTTATTTTTTTTTGGATTAGTTGTGTATCTATTTGATAAGGAAACACTAACTGAATCTTCCATTACTTCATGGTGAGTTTTGCAAGGCCAAATTAAATGGCTTGACAGGATACACTTCTTAAGAAGCTAAGAAAAGGATAATTCACAAAAAGAAACAGAACAACTTCTTTGTTAATGGACGAAAAGGACAATATTTAGCTCAACCCACGTGTAAAAATCTAACCCTCCTTTCTGGGTAAAGTATAACTCACTTTTTATAATGAAATGAAGGCTGCTGACAGCTAGAAAACACATTTTTTTGTCTCCAGAGAAAGAAAGACAAAAGCATTGAAACTCTCCATAGTTCTCAACGCACCGATTCATCTATAGTGTTGGCTTTGTAGCTCTTTCAAAACAGAGATCTAAAAAGGAAGTTTAGTTTTTCTTTACCGAAATATACAGAACCATAGGCTTTGCCTAGATAGAGCTTTACTAAACATTACATTAACATCACATGGCTCTAATCATAAAAGAAGGGCCTCATGTGATTTATACAACATTATTCAAACTCTAGATCTCGTTTTTCTGGAAAATAACTCCGTCATCTTGTCAAGAGTTAAGTGTACTGGCAGCAGTCCTCCTCAATATCACAAAATTCTGAATCTTCACTGAAGTTGGCTTTAATTTTTCCCTGGTCTTTTATCCAGCAAAAATACTGTCTGAAGATGCTATGTGAAACTAAATTATACACCACCAACAGGGAAAACGCAGGAGACACGGGTTCTATCCCTGGGTCAGGAAGATCCCTTGGAGGAGGAAATGGCAACCCACACCAGTATTCTTGCCTGAAAAATCCAATGGAGAGAGGAATTTGGCGGGCTACAGTCCAAAGGATTGCAAAGAGTCAGACACGACTGAAGCACACACATGCCACAAAGGGGAAAAAAAATCTGCCAAATACACTATGACCCTTTGAATTGTAAAATGCATCCCAAATTCAAATCTGTTTAAGCATGAAGATATGCCAAGGGGAGGAGGGATGTATTTCTTAGAAATCAGCTAAATACACATTTTAAATAATTGAGAAAGAAGAGGGTAATCATACAATCCAGTGAGATAAAGTAATGACTCAAGAAATTGCAAATCAGAAACTAAAACTCTGAAGTGTTACGTCTCCGGAGAAGTGCTTTTTTTTTTTTTCCAAAGAAGTACTTCCTTAGTTGCAGTGACCAAAAAAGTGAATCAGAAGCAAGAGAGGTGAGAGCTATGAAGAAAAATAAAGACGTGAGCCTCTTGACCCGGGCAGATGAGACGTTTCAGAAGCCACCCATAGGCAGGGAAGCGTCAGACTGAGGCAATCAGAAAGGGTCCACTGCAGTCAGTGGAGGAGGGAGCCGGGCTGGCTCCAGTAGAAACCAGTGGTGATAATCCAGCGAATTCAGGGAATGTGCCCAGCTCAGCAACTCACGGTGGACAAACCACAAGACCGTGGGGAGGAGCAGCGGGGCATCTGTGCTCTTCAGCCCCAGGAGTGGGAGAGGCCAAGGGCACAGCTGGAGAGGAACCAAGTCAAACTGTGGTCAAGGCAAGGCGAAATCAGGCCTGCCCTGCCCCAGCTCTGCAAAGGAATTAGGAGAAAAGCCATGGGCAAATCAAGTCAGGAGCACCTGGGCGAGCAGTGGGTCTTCTGGCACCGCCACCTGGGGTACAGTGTCTGCCCATCCATCATGCCCCCCACCTGTCCCAGGTGGTCTCCGCAGCTCAGTAGAAGCTGACTTCCAAGCAGGGTGAGTGAGTCAACCTCTACAGCCCATTCCAGCTGAGTTATCAGTAAGTTAAAGACTAACTCCAAGATTCCGTCACAGAAAGGAGCTAGAAGAAGAAAAAAGAGATGCTATCAAAGTCATGCATTGCAACGGGGCATGACGGAGGGAAGGCAGGGATGGGGGTTTGGGAGGGGGGCGCGGAGGGGGTGGTGGAGACCAGAAAAGGGACAGTGAGACCCAGAAACACAGAGGAGGGAAAAAATAAATACAAGATCAGGCATCTGTTTTCATGGCATCGCGGTTGGTTTTGTTGTTTAGTTGCTAAGTTGTGTCCGACTCTTTTGCGACCCCGTGGACTGTATCCCCCACCCCCTTATCACCAGCTCCTCTGTCCAGGGAATTTTCCAGGCAAGACTACTGGAGTGGATTGCCATTTCCTTCTCCAGGGGCTCTTCCAGACCTAGAGATAGAACTTTCATCTTCTCTATCGGCAGGTCAATTCTTTACCAGTGAGCCACCTGGGTTTACACAGGTTTTTAAGCCAATAGCAAGGAGATATATGGTGTGTCTGCCCAGTGGCAACTGCAAAGTTTGAATTTCAGCCCCAAATCACATGGCCGCTGAGAAACATCTCCATCTTCCTCTCTATGCCTCAGTATTTTCATCTGCAAAGTGGGCACTGGCTAGTTAAGTCCTTCCCCGAACTGATGGACCATCAAAATATCTCAGGACACGTTCTCCAAATACAGATTCCTGGGCTCCATGCTGGGCCGGGAGAGCAGAATCCTTGGGGTGGGGCACAGGAGTCTCTGGGTTAACAGCCAGGTTTGCAAACAATGAACTGCAATGATCCCCCGGGGCACTTCCATCCAAACATCCTCTGAGCTCATGAACCGTAAACCTAGAAGTAATACCTGACGGCTGATCCAAATTCAGGCTGAACTTGGGGCCTCTTCCTTCAGAAATAAATAGATGTGAACACTAGGGGCAGCACACAGTGGCAGGGGCGGCAGCAGACCAGCTCCTGGGAAAGGGAAGGGGGGGCCAGACACACAGTAAGGAATTCAGTGAACCGTTAGGGGTGAGCCCGAGAAAGAAAGAAGCTGAGGTGTCGTGAAGACTTACCATGTGCTAAATGTTTTCACATCTTCATCTCATTTTATTGTGTTAGTTTCAGGTGAACAGCAAAGCGATTCAGTTATATACATGTATTTTTTCAGATTATTTTCCATGATAGGTTATTGCGAGATATTGAATATAGTTCCCTGTGTTATACAGTAAAATCTTGTTGCTTATCTCTCTGTGTGGGCTTCCCAGGTGGCACGAGTGGTAAAGAATCTGCCTGCCAATGCAGGAGATGTAAGAGGCACAGGTTAGATCGCTGGGTCAGGAAGATCCACTGAAGGAGGGCATGGCAATCTACTCCAGTATTCTTGCCTGTAGAATCCCATGGGTAGAGAAACCTGGCGGGCTACAGTCCATAGGGTCACACAGAGTCGGACACGACTGAAGCGACTTAGCACACACAGACACACACACCTCTGTCTTGTGCATAGCAGTTTGTATCCGTTAATCCCATACTCGTAATTTATCCCTCCCTTCCACTTCCTTTCCCCTTTGATAACAGTAAGTTTTTCTACATCTTTATCTACTTTAACGCTCCTGCACAACCTGGGAAGCTAGATATTTGGAAATCATACACTTATGTATAGACTAGGTTGGAGCAATTTGTCAAAAAACGTGCAGCCTATAACTGAAAGAGTTTGAGTCTTCTTGATTCCAAGTCCACTGCTCTGTTTACACACCATCTACAGAGTCCCTTGGCATCCCACTTTAACCAACCAATATAAAGCACCAGAATGTTCTAGATAGCAGGGGAGTGGTTGTTTCGCTTGGATTTTTTTAAAAAAATTGGGAGCCCTGGTGAGGCAGGCGGGGTCTTCATTCCTCAACCAGGGATCGAACCCACACCTCCTGTGGTGGAAGTGAGGAATCTTAACCACTGGACTGCTAGGGAAGTCCCTACATAGCAGGGTTGAAAGAGCAACTGTCATACAGGCTCCTGTGGTCCTCATTCCTTCCCAGACCCCGTTCCAATGCACCCTGTCCAGGGCCCCAGGGGGGTCAGACACTCTCCAGTTCTGACAGCACTGCCCCAGCTGTCGATGATCTTATTCCTCCAGCTTCTTCACTCTGAAAACCCAAGGATGCAAGGAACTGGACACCCTAGTCCTGGTGCTTCCATGTGGCCCCCGCCCAACTTGGTCTTGTCCTGTGGGTCAGCCTGGTTGTCCAGCCCATCCTTACCCTGGTCCTTCTCTTCTTCCTCATGGGAAGCCCGTCCAGGACTCTGCCTCCCCAGCTCCAGCCAACCCCTATCCAGATGATCAAATCTTGATCACACCCTAATAATACACTGTCCAGAATTGCAGTCTCACCCCAATGGGTCTCCTAGAATACTGTTTCCTGAGTCAAGAGCCCAGGCTGAGCAACAAGATTCACACAGCCTAGACCCTAGCCTTGTCAGTCTGAGCCCATAATGTTCTAGGACTGGGACTGAGGCTTTTACAGCCCTTGGGCCAAGTGTCTGGACTGAACTGCTCACGGCAAGGTCTACTTCTGTGTCAAGGTGAATGAGCCTAAAGTTGCCCCAGGGCCACCCTGCAGAGCTGAGGACCATCCTGTCTCTTCCCTCCCGGCTAGGGAAGAAGACATTCTCTCAGGCTGCTACACTCAGTGAACAAAGACGCCAAGGCCGAAAGAGCTGAACGAACTATAAGAAACTGCAAATTAGAAGAGACAGGTGACTTAAGACTAGAGAGACCACAGTATCCCACCTGACACCTTGTCCAGCGTCCTTAGGATTGGACAGAAGGTCACACACTCACCCACTAAAGAGCCAGATAAATACACAACACAGAGAAGCACCAGTTTAATTTGTTTCAAATGTTGAAAACATCAAACAGACTGAGCACTGAGTTAGTAATTCTGCCATCCTGGGAGGGCCATTTATATCCGAAGGCCAAGATCAAGTTTCCTTTATCAGTGTGCTGAAGCCTCATGGAAGAAAAGTTATAACCAACCTAGATAGCATATTAAAAAGCAGAGACATTACTTTGCCAACAAAGGTCTGTCTAGTTAAAGCTATGGTTTTTCCAATAGTCATGTATGGATGTGAGAGTTGGACCATAAAGAAAGCTGAGTGCCAAAGAATTGGTGCTTTTGAACTGTGGTGTTGAAGAAAACTCAAAAGTCCCTTGGACAGCAAGGAGATCCAACCAGTCCATCCTAAAGGAAATCAGTCCTAAATATTCATTTGAAGGACTGATGCTGAAGCTGAAGCTCCAATCCTTTGGCCACCTGATGTGAAGAGCTGACTCATTTGAAAAGAGCCTGATTCTGGGAAAGATTGAAGGCACGAGGAGAAGGGGGCAACAGGATGAGATGGTTGGATGGCATCACCAGCTCGATGGACATGAGTTTGAGCAAGCTCTGGGAGTTGGTGATGGACAGGAAAACCTGGTGTGCTGTAGTCCATGGGGTTGCAAAGAGTCGGACACGACTGAGTGACTGAACTGAACTGAACTGAAGCTTCATGGGTCACCCTATTTACCAACATGCCCCCCTAAGAATACGAGTAAGCAGCCTCCCCACACAAACACTCCCTTAATATCAGGACCACCATATCCAGGAGCTATGCCAGGAAAAAAAATCACCCACCTTCACCCAATGCAAAAACGTTCAAAAAACTACATACTACCCAGAAGTAGTCATCTTGTCATCACATCAACCCAGAATCTTGTCATCACAGCTTTCACAGGTACATTCAGGGGACAGAACAGTGATGACACAGGTGGGTGTCTGTCCCCACAAAAGGCAGCATGGGGACAGGCCAGTCAAAGTGAAAGTGTTACCTGCTTAGTCGTGTCTGACTCTTTGCGACCCCATGGACTGTAGCCCCGCCAGGCTCCTCTGTCCATGGGGATTGTCCAGGCAAGGATACTGGACTGGGTTGCCATTTCCTCCTCCAGAGGACCTTCCTGACCCAGAGACTGAAGCCAGGTCTCCAGCATGGCAGGCAGATTCTTTACCGTTTGCACCACAAGGGAAGTCCAGGCCATTCAAAGCTGGAGATTATAATCTTACTTGGGTGGCTGCCTGACCAACACAGGGTGGCAAATGTTTTCCAAACTTAAGTAAAAACAAAAAGCATGTGTGCAGGTCCAGTGGATGTCCTTCCAGTTGCTGGCACAGGAGGGGAGAGCCCAGGCCGCCAGGAAGGCCCACTCTGGGCCCACGGCCACTGTCTGCCTGGATTCTGATTGACTGGGCTGCCTCCAGGCCCGAGACTGTGCTGTGTCATCCAGGTAGGAAAACCCTTTCTGGTTCTTTCCTATGGGTCCAATTCAAAAGAGAAAAGAGAGACAGAGACTGATATATGGGCCTGGGGAGGGGGGCTTATGCTATTCATCAGTACACAAGGCGTGAGAGAGGACCAGCAGCTGCCTCAGGGACCCCTGGCCTCAAAGGTGTTTCTGGAGTGTTTCAAACCAAGAGTAAATCTCGGATATGAATGATTTATTTTTTTAATTTTTACTTTTTTGGCCATGCCTCGTGGCATGTGGGAGCTTAATTCTCTCATCACAGATTGAACCCACATTCTCTGCACTGGAAGTGGCGAGTCTTCACCACTGGGCTGCCAAGGAAGCCCCAGGAATGAATCTTTTTTGATGGATGTCAATTCTTCAGGGTCCCCAACTCCAGCCCCTGGTCCTGGGACCTATAGGACCCCTGAGCAGGTGGAGCAGAGCCTCTCCCACCCTCCCAGATGGAGGACACGTGGGAACTTGCCAGTGGGAGGGAGCGCTACAGTCACAAAACCATTCTTCCAGGTGGATTGGTGGAGCCTGCTCCTGGAAGTGCAGGATAACCTATAAATCAGGCTTCCAGTCCCTAAGAAGTTATTTTTATTTAAAAGAATATTTTAATGTCTTCTTTCATATCTTATGATGAAAAAAATAACTTTTGGTATATAGCACAAACAAGTGGTAACGTACAATTTAATGGAGCATTTTTGAGTGGGAAACTGTGATTCTGAAAAAGAGCCACGAGGCCAGGGCATGGGCCTGAGTGAGTTCACGGCTGGAGTGCTGAGAACGTGAGGCGGCTGGCTCCGTAATCCTTACTGCTTTTGACAAATGAGCAAACTGAAGTTCAGAGAGATTAAGTCCTTTAACTGGGCTCATCTTGCTAGAAGCTAGTTCACCTCCAGTTCACCCCTCCTCCTTAGCCTCACACACACACACACACACACACACACACACACACACACACACACACACATACACACACAATGAGAGAAGCAGACACACACGCATACACTTGTCTGCCTCCAAGAGCATTTATTTCTACTCTATCTCAATCCAAAAAGCAACTGAGAGAGGAAAAATGAAGAAAAGATGATCACTCAGATTTAAGTTTAGCCCACAAGAATTCCAACCAAGAGCTGAGATGCAAAATGACAGCCACAAATTTGGTTCTGAGATGACCTCCTTGGGGTAAGCACTTGATATTTCATAACTAGAAAAATCCTTTCTCACCCCCAATAGTAGAAGGCAAACTAAAACAGTGACCATTTCCTTATCGTCTTAATATGAAAAGAATTTCATCAATAAAATACAGCTAGTGGGTGAGTGAAGTAGTGAAGCGTAGACAACCATGTCAAGCTCACTTTGAGAGCCTGGGAGATGCAACAATAACCTGAACGACAATGCATCCCTGACTTGCTAAAAGTGAAATCAGACAGAGAAAGACAAACATCATATGCTATCCCTTATATGTGGAATCTTAAAAAAATGATATAAAAGGTCATATTTACAAAACAAAATAGATTCACAGACATAGAAGACAAACTTACAGTTTACCAAAGGAGATGGGAGGGAGACAAGGTTTGCGACTAACATATAAACAGTGATATATATAAAATAAACAACAAGGACCTAATGTATAGCACAGGCAACTATACTCAGCATCTTATAACAACCTATACCTATAAAGGGTTTCCGTGGTGGCTCAAACTGTAAAGAATCCTCCTGCAATGCAGGAGAGCCAGGTTTGATCTCTGGGTCGCGAAGATCCCCTGGAGAAGGGAATGGCTACCCACTCCAGAATTCTCCCCTGGAGAATTCCATGGCTAGAGGAGCCTGGAGGGCTACAGCCCATGGGGGTCACAAAGGATTAGACACGACTGAGCAACTAACACTGTCACATTTTCCCTTTCATAGAGGAAAAGAACCTGAAGAGAAGACACGTGTGTATGTGTAACTGAATCACTTTGCTGTACATGAGAAACTAACACAACACTGTAAATTAACTATACTTCAATTTTAAAAATGGTTACAAAAAAAGAGACTCTCTGGAGATGCTGGGTTTTAATGCTTTTGACTGTCCAAAAGGAGCAATAAAAGAAAGACAAGATAAACGGTGGTTGGAAGTGTTATAGGAGGAAACCAAGCCACCTGCTCCAACACACGCAGTTTCAAAACTCCCGTGGGTGAGCTAGAAGGTGCGAGCATCACCCGACAGGCCTGCCCTCCTGTGCACACCTGCCCAGCGGCTGTGTAACTCTCTCTAATTAAACAAGGGAGACAAAGCCATCCCCTAGCACAGCCCTCACCAACCTCCAACGGAAAACACATGTCCTCCTGAGAATGCCACCTGAGATTCCCAGAGCCAAATTAACTCTCCAAACATACAGACAACGCCAGTGAAAAACAATGCCTGGAAGCAGAGTAAAAGCAAACATAATGAGAGAAGACAACAGCTTCTCATTAAGCTCTCCAAATGAGCGACTCCGCCTCTGTGTGTATAACATCTGACGTTAAACACGAACAGTGAGAGAAAACGCCTCAGTGCAACCACAAACAGAGGACAGCAGGAGCCTGACACAGGATAGGATCCACATTTCAGTCATAAGCAGGCATTTCAATCAGATGAGAAGTGAATGTGAGGTAAAACTGTTTCCCAGGTGGCACAGGGGTAAAGAACCCCCCTCCCAATGCAGGAGACACAGGTTTGATTCCCGAGTTGGGAAGATCCCCTGGAGGAAGGCATGGCAACCCACTCCACTATTCTTGCCTGGAGAATCCCATGGACAGAGGAGCCATGGTGGTCTAGAGTCCATGGGGCTGCAAAGAGTCAGACACAACTCAGCACACGTGTGCGCACGTGCACACACACACACACACACACACACAAGACAGAAAGATGCCTTCGGTCAGTTGTTAACATGTCTTTTATTTTTTTTGTTTTATTGGGGCATAATTAATTTACAATGTTGTGGAAGTTTCAGGTGCAGAGCAAAGTGAATCCACTATACAAATGCCTACACCTACTCTTTTTTAGATTTGTTTCCCATACAGGCCATCACAGAGTATTGAGTTCCCTGTCCTATACAGTAGGTCCCCATCATGTCCACATTAGTTATCTACTTTATATACAGTAGTGCACAGATGCCAATCCCAATCTTCCAATTTATCCCTCTCCTCCTTACCCCCCAGTAACCCTAAGTTTATTTTCTACATCTGTAACTCTGTTTTGGTTTTATAGATAAGCTCATGCTTGCATGCTAAGTCTCTTCAGTCATGTCCGATTCTTTGCAATCCTATGGACTGTAGCCCACCAGACTCCTCGTTCCATGGGATTCTCCAGGCAAGAGTACTGGAGTGGGGTGCCATTGCCTTCTCCTACATCTTCTTTATCCATTCTTCTGCTGGTGGACATTTAGGTGGCGTCCATGTCCTGGCTATTGTGTACAGAGCTGCAGTGAACACTGGGGCACATCTATCTTCTCGAGTTATTTTTTCTCCGGATACATGCCCAGGAGTGAGATATCTGGATCACACTGTAGCTCTCTCCACTCACCAGAAAACAGGTACCAGCCCCTTCCAACATATCTTTTAAAAATGACCCCAACCACACAGTCAGCTACATCAGAACGTCAAAATGGCTTTCTCAAAAGGGATTGGCTATTTTGATCAAGGATGACAGGAGTTCTCTGGCAAAAGGCATTTTCAAAAGCTTGGTAGAGGCACTAGGTCAAACCACTGCCCCGTGGTCATGCTCAGTAGCAGCAGAGCCCTGAGAACTAGTCTCCTTGGCTGACTATGACCATGTCTGTCACCCCACTGCTTTTCCAGAAAAACGTTTATTCCTTTCATGGCTCATCTTGATTCCTACCTGTACATTCATTTGCTTGTTTGCTTGATTATCATTTGCTGACACCAAACCTTTGCTCCAAGAGGGAAGGACCCACTCTTTCCAGTTCACCAATGTCACCCCTGGATGAGGCCAGCACCTGGCTGGTAGCAGGTGCTCAATAATGCCTTTCTGCATTGTGGCTCATTCCGTGTTTATTGAATGGATGAGTCAATTAACATAATTAAATAATTATGCATGTAATTAACGTTATCATGAATCATGAAGTCCCTAAAGCACACTATTGTAACAGTAACAGCTTGCCAAAATGGGGCAGTGGTGGGGGTGCGGGTAGGGACAGTAATTGCCTAAGGAGCATAAATATTTCTGCAGAGTTTTGGAAGACCTTTTGAAAAGCAACTGATAACATGATGGTCCTGAGACTTTGGCCTAGGTTAATATGTATCTCGGAGAAGGCAATGGCACCCCGCTCCAGTACTCTTGCCTGGAAAATCCCATGGATGGAGGAGCCTAGTAGGCTACAGTCCACTGGGTCACTAAGAGTCGGACACGACTGAGCGACTTCACTTTCAGTTTTCCCATTCATGCACTGGAGAAGGAAATGGCAACCGACTCCAGTATTCTTGCCTGGAGAATCCCGGGAATGGCGGAGCCTGTTGGGCTGCCATCTATGGGGTCGCACAGAGTCGGACACGACTGAAGCGACCTAGCAGCAGCAGCAGCAGCAATATGTATCTCTCTAATGCAAAGTCAGTCTGGCCCTCTGAACTTGCCACGGTGCTAAATAAAGCCCTGCTGCAATGATGTGATTGGTCAGGTCACAGAGGATGGTGCCCTGGCCAACGTAGGCACACTCATTCCCGGAGGAATGGTGTAGAAGCATCTCTCTCAAGTCTAAGCAGTCAGGCTTACGTGAAAGCTGTATGAGCCAGGGCTTCTTTATGCACATCTGGGAGCTCTAACTAGAAGCCAAAGATCATCTCTGACACTCTGAAGACAATACCCAACAATGGTTCTTCTTTTAACAGCCACGCTTTTCGATGCCAGAGGCACGTGGCAAGCGTGGCGTGAATTGGGCTCATAAGGCTTAAGACATCCACGTTCTGCGCCAGGCAAACCCACACACAGCAGAGATTCCACCAACAACATCAGAGCTAAAATACTCAGGATATTATTAAAACTGAAATATTTTAATGGAAATGATCAATTTCCACTTTGATAAATGAAAACTAGTGGCTGCTCCTACTAGTGAATTAAAAAACCAAAAAGCAACCTGAGATCATATTTTCCATTTCCACTAGATTATAGTTTAAAATCTAAGAAACATAGAACTTGAGCAAAAAGAGAAACATCATTGTTAAATATTTGGATCTAATTTATAAGAAAAAGGTTTGAAGTTTCACATATGTACCATATTTTTCATCAACTATAAAAATAAACCAGTTAAAGTCTCTCGCTATAACTCTCAGATATCCTACACAACGTAACAACGCAAGCTGTTGTTTTGAACTTATCCCAAAGGTATTTGGAAGTTAAATTCATCAGGCATGACAAGAAAATATATATTCATTCTAAAGAGATGACTTATTTGAAGTAAGGTTTCCAAGCTACAGTCAATAGTCCAAGACATATCCATTCAACGACAAGAACTCAGCTGCAGAAGGAATTTCATTACCATCCCTTCCTCCAGCTTATGAGCCATTTCCTCCATTAACAAAGATGGATTTGGATTTTATGGAACTCATGAGTAACAGAGCCCCAGGCAAGAGACCACAAGGCTACCTCCGGACTACCAGTGAAATTCCCCTGGGGGGACTGGGGTTGGGCAAATCAGTAGCAGCTGCAATCTTGTGTACCACAGTCCCTAAACCTCACTGTTTGAATGAATAGCTTTAATCCTTATTTTTTTATTTGGTTGTTATTTCCCTTGAAATTTTGAACTTTTTAAAATATTGGGTGCGCACATAATTTATTTGTTTTTTATTATGTGTACCAGCTACAGGAGAGGCTGGAGGGGAAGAGGTCAATAGCTCTTTTTTCAAGAGATTTTATTACCAACAAAAAAGTCCTTCAGCTGGGTTTGGAAACAAAGTTATCGAGTACATTGTTGAGTTTAACAGGTCTCGATGGTGTCTGAGCAAATGTTATCCGTTTGTAATTCAAGAACGTATGAAAATATTTCCTTTGACTAATAAAGGCATATTCAAGTGACACGAATCCTCCTTCGGAAAGGTCTGCCAGGATGGAGTTACCTCATCACTTGAAAGAAGGCGGACCTACATCACCTGGACGGCAGACTTCTTGTTTCCAGTAGACCTGGTCAAACACAAGCCTTGACTACTGAGAGAGGAGAAAGTCCCCGTTTCTCAAAAGTGACTTTTACGAACTGGCTCCTGTGACAGTAGGTAAGTACTGAGGGTGAAATCTGGAAGAAATGCCTGAAGTTCACAGCAAGGACCTTTGGAGGGGCCTGGCAAGTCTTGGGGAGATCAGTCAATCAATATAGCTACTGCAGACGCTCAAGACCCCCCCAAAGACATGGTTGGATCAACTCAGCAAAGCCTCTACACAGCTCTGCAAAATCTGAAGGGCGATTCTGCCCTTGGAACCTTATGATTCCACCTTCCTAAGTTTCCTCGCTCACTGCTTCCACACTTGGCAGTGTGCAGTTTTCAAAAGGGGTTGGGTTGGACTCCCCCCACGGCGGTCCAGTGGTGAAGACTCCACGCTTCCACTGAAGGGGGCACGGGTCTGATCCCGCATGCCATGAAGCAAAAAAAAAAAAGGGGGGGGGAGAAAAAGAAAAATGTATTGAACTGAATAAAACTGAAAATACAACATATCAACTCAAAAAAGATATTTTTAAAAAGTGGAGGAGGGCTTGCATGTCACCAGCCCTCTGTGAGGCCTGCAGCCTCAGTCTCTTCATCCGTAAAATGAGGTGATTAAGCTGAAGCGAAGACCGCCTTCCTTCATTCTATCATACATGTGCCCGCCTCTGAAAGGTTTCAGTTACTAACGAAATAAATAATGCAGTTTACTAGGTCAGAGCAACTGCAGCTTAACTGCAGAAGTATGCCTCTTCCCCAGTTGCTTGAAATACCGAAAGCAGGTCAGTACCATCAGAGAACTGGGGCGCTCAGGGTCTTAGCTGATTTTAATAGATTTACTCGATGCCTCTTGGGCTGAAACCTGCGACTCCAGACGTCCATTTCATCCAGCGCTACACAGGTCAGCAAAGCACACACACGGAAGCAGACAAGGCAGAAGTGGGCACCTACGTGGCGTTCAGCTCCACACCAGACCCAGAATGTGAACAGTGACCCTGGACTCAAGCACCCTGGTCTGTGACAAGTAAGGAAACTATCTGTTCTGGGGTTTTCATCGTTCAGTCACTAAGTTGTGTCCAATTCTTTGTGACCTGACGGACTGCAGCACATCAGGTTCCTCTGTCCTTCACCATCTCCCAGAATTTGCTCAGATTCATGTCCGTTGAGTTGGTCATGCTATCGAACCATCTGTTTTGAGTGCTGTGCTAATGAGGTCAAGGTATGAATTCTCTCCGCCTTTTAGTTCAGTTAGGCCCAGCCTATCCTAGGATAGTAAGTTTCCGCAAAGCCAGGTCAGATACCAGGCCTGACGCCCCCAGGGCACCACTCAGCCAAGCCTGTGGGACCAGCGGGGTGGGCAGGGGGTGGGGGAACAGGTGTTACTCAGGCTCATTTCTGCATGAGCAACCCTGGCAGGTACACAGAAGCCCATGTTCAATTCCATCCACCTCGAGAATGGACCACCGAAGTCAGATGCAGCCTTCACAAGACAAGGGGACTTTGGGTCCCGGAAATAAGTTTGGCAAAGAGAAATGCTTGCCCCAAAGATCTAAAGCACGAGCTATAGTAACAGCACTCAGGCCCACACCTTACCCAAATACCGGAAATGATAAACCATCAGGTGGACCAACTACAGACGATCTACCAAGATGGGGTGCTGCAAAGGTATCCATCTGTGAAAAGCAACCCTGGACATGAGTGAGGAAGGAGGGCAGCGCTTCAAAATTCTAAGGGAAGATGACTCCGGGCTCTGAATTCTACACCAAGCCAAACCAGCAGCCCGCTGGACGGGTGGGATACAGACGTTTCTGCACACAAGTTCTCAAAATGTGCTGTTTCCTCTGTCCTCTCTCCGAGGTAGAGGGTGTGCTTTCTCAGGATGAAGAGTCCACCAAGAAAGAGTGCTGCTGCTAAGTCGCTTCAGTCGTGTCCGATTCTATGTGACCCCATAGACGGCAGCCCACCAGGCTCCGCCGTCCCTGGGATTCTCCAGGCAAGAACACTGGAGTGGGTTGCCATTTCCTTCTCCAGTGCATGAAAGGGAAAAGTGAAAGTGAAGTCGCTCAGTCGTGTCCGACTCTTCGTGACCCGTGGACTGCAGCCCACCAGGCTCCTCCATCCATGGGATTTTCCAGGCAAGAGTACTGGAGTGGGGTGCCATCGCCTTCTCCAAAGAAAGAGTACAGCAACTGAGAATACAGACAGAGGCAAAGCACGAACACCAGGAAACCTTAAACCATCAGGAATAACCTCAAGGAGAAGAAACGGGGACTCCCCCATTACAGCTGACTGTCCCAACCCTGCTCTCAGCAGCAAGCCAGTAGCAGAGGCTCTTACCCTGGAGGTGGGGGTGAAGTGATGATGCAGATGTCCTGGGGGAGAGGAGGCACAGGGGACAATGTGGGGGTGAGGACTCCAAGAGAAGGGGGCTCCCAGGGAAAGAGAGAGAGAAACTGAAGTGTGGGCCTGATAGGCTTGACCTTTATCAGAAGGAGTTTTCTAGAAATGCTAGAGAGTTGCAAAGATCTAACAGAAAAAAATGCTAGGAGCAAGGGCAAAGTAGAGTTGTACCAGAAAGGGACCATGAACACGGCATCTTCCTCCAGCTCGCGTATGAAGCACGCTGATGTTGAGACAGAACTCGAAACGGTGACCTGGTTCTAGTAGAGGGAGTAGGTCAACCGTGTGTGTGTGAATTGGGCAGGAGGGAAAAACAGGGATTGGTAAATCCAGAAATGGCATTGAAAAAAATTTTGTAACTGTGTGTGGTGATGGGGCCTCCCTGGGGGCACAGTGGAAAAGAACCCTTTACCAATGCCAATGCAGGAGGTGCCAGAGACATGGGTTTGATCGCTGGGTGGGGAAGATCCCCTGGAGAAGGAACTGGAAACCCACTCCAGTATTCTTGCCTGGGAAATCCCATGGACAGAGGAGCCTGGCGGGCTACAGTCCACTGGGTTGCAACGAGTCAGACACGACTGAGCGACTAAGCACACACTCACGTGTGGTGATGGATGTTGGATTTACTGGAGTGATCATTTCACAATATATGCAAATGAAAGTGAAGAAAGTGAAAGGGTTAGTCACTCAGTCGTGTCCAACTCTTTATGTCAAATCATTGTAGGGTACACCTGAAACTAACATAACATTCATCAATTATACCCCCCAAATTTTACTAATGTAAATGTAAAATAAATGCAGAGGGAAAAAAGAGAAATGGCATTTTAAGCATATTATCTAGAAAAGCCTAAACAGAACTAAAAGCAGAAAATTAACAATAGTTTCCCTGAGAAACAGTACTTGGAAGTGGAAAGAGGTGAGCAAGAGACTGCACTAATTTTATTAAAAATCTGGTGGAATCCATTGATCTAATTAAGAGAGAGAGGAGAGACGAAAAAGAGTATTTTATTTTCCTGTACAGCATTCTTCAGGCTTCCCAGATGGTGCTAGTGGTCAAGAACACACCTGCCGATGCAGGAGACATAAGAAAGCCAGGTTTGATTCCTGGGTCAGGAAGATGCCCCGGAGGAGGGCACGGCAACCCTCTGCAGTCTTCTCGCCTGGAGAATCCCATGGACAGAGGTGCCTGGCGGGCTACAGTCCATGGGGTCGTGAAGAGTCGGACTCAGCACCTAAACAAGAAGAGGAAGATGCCACCTGGGGTGGGAGACGGTCACACCTCGCTCCACCTGTTTTCCTTTCGGGAGTGCTGCCTTCACGCCCGAGACAAAGACACTTACTGCCCCAGTGAAATGAAATCGGCAGAGAGCAAAGAATCTTTGAAAATACTCGCGCTGAACGCTTCTGTCAGCATGTGTGTAGTGACATGTATCTGGAAAGACCAGACACAGGCAATCTCGCTTCTTCAGCAAATGGGAAACTTCCCCTAAATATTTCCTGTTAAGCTCACAGAGCACAGAGGTGACCACAACACTAAATTTGGTGCTGTTCTATGAAACATGCACCTTCAAAATTAATTGATCTATGAGGACAAAGATGAAAATACATGACCCTGGTAAAAATGCATTCACTGAAGAAACGGCCAAACAAACAAACATACATAAAGGCAAGAAAATGCAATCGCGCTTCCACCCCTCACCCAGTAGTTTCTGGTTTCCTGTCATCCTTCCCCATGAAATCAACAGTCCGTCTCCTCTCCCTAAGCCTCCTCAACCTCAGGAGCTCATCCTCTTCCTTCAAAGAGAAATTAGCCACCACTGGCAGGGGACCCTGGGCACCCGCCCGCCAGGAGCTCCCACCTTTCCCCCTGGTCCTCAGGAGTCAGAGGAGGAGGTGTCCTTTAAGTCCAGCCCCCGTGGGCTTCCCCAGAGCCCCTGCTGTCCCTGTGCCCCTGATCTCCACCCTTCCCTCTCCCTTCCCCCATCCTCACAAGGGCCCGCACCCTTCACAAGACCCACCGGGCATCTGGGGAGCAGCGGGGGGTGGAGAACAGCATGGGGAGGCAGTGAGGACTCTACAGATGGAAGGAGTAAACGTGGCAACAGCTAAAACCCCGCCGCTGACATTCAAACTCAGAGATCTTGATAGCAGTGAAGGGCAGGCGCTGGGAAGAGAATGGATTTCCTTTGCTGCCTGGACTCAATGCTGGCCAAGGCTGGAGCTGATGGGAGGACCTAGACCCACAGGGGACCAGGCGGACAGGGCAGGGAGTCTCCACAGAGACTGAGCCGTGATGCTGGGGCTGGAGGAGGCGGGGAGGGGCTGGGAGGAAGGGAGGGTCCCCCTGTCTGGGGTGAATAGGCTCTCATGCTGGCCAGGAAAGGACACTTGCTGGTTGGAATCCTAGCAGGCCCGGCTTCGAGCTGACCTGGCCCCTCCGGGACACCATGCTTTGACCCTCCTGCCAAAGATGCTCCTTCGAAACCACCTTCCTCTTATCGGTTTCCTCCACCCTCCCGGGCTCTCTTCTCGTCTGACCCAGCAGGTGATCCTGGGAAATGTCACCACCCCAAACCCACGTCCCCAACACACCCAAATTTGTCCTTCAACCCAACCTGTCCCTAGGCATCACCCATATATTAACCCCGTGGGGACTGGCTTGGATAATTTCGCTGGATGGCCCGTGGGCACAGCACACACACCCCCATCAGGAAAACACCCTCCTCCCCCACCACCCCAACCTGCTGCAACCCCAGAGACCCTCAGAACAGCTACTCCTCACTTACCCTGAGAGGCTGAGTCACTCTCCCCTCCTCCTCCCACCCAAGAAATCATTCAGCCCCCCCAACCTGATGTTACCTCCAGGGTCTTCCCCAACCCCACAGCTTCTCCTCACTACCATGTGCTCCTCCAAAGGGGTCCTGACCCACCTCTGGCTCTGGGTTTTCCCTCTCCTAATGCATCCAAGGAGGACGATGGAAAGCCAGCAAGCAGAATCTGGTCCACTCACTGCATGAAACTCTGAGCGAGAACTAACAGTGTCTCTCCCTTGCTCACCCAGCCCCAGTCACACTGGACTCCATGCTGTTTTGCAAACACCCCAAGCTCACTCACCCCAGGGCCTTTGCACACCCCGTGCCCTCTTCAGGAGCATTCCACCACAGAGGTAGCTGCTTGGATCCTTCCCTAACTTGCTCTTTGGACATCAGCTCATGGTCACTCCTCTGAGAGGCCAGCACTGACCATCCTCCAGCAAGGCAGCACCTCCTTGTCCCTCATCCCAGCTTTAATTTTTGCCCAGTATCCAAAATCTGGCTTCTCCTACTGGGCTTCCATCGTGGCTCAGATGGTAAAGAATCCGCCTGCAATGCGGGAGACCTGGGTTCGATCCCTGGGTTAGGAAGATCTCCTGGTGGAGGGCATGGCAACCCACTCCAGTATCCTCACCTGGAGAATCCCCATGGACAGAGGAGCCTGGCAGTCAACAGTTTATGGGGTCACAAAGAGTTGGAAGCGACTGAGTGACTAAGCACAGCATGTATAAATGAATAGTTACAAGCACAATGTATACACTGTTCAAGCGTCCATGAATTAACTGAGCACCCAGCATATAATAACTACTCAATACATATTAGTTCTCTTCCACTATTACATACTGATCATCTTGTCTTCTCCCCAGTCTCCATACCCTCATTTGCTGCCTAAGGAAATCCTACTGGCTCCTCTTGGCCCATGTGTGATAATTTAGTGCTCACAGCATAATCTTAGAATTACTTGCTTACTAACCTGCGCTTCTCACCAGGGATCGGAATGTGTCTTAGTCATCACTGTATTCCCAGCAGCTAGGGATAATGATACAACACATTTATCTGGACTCGTTTGGATCAATCAGGCAGCTTAAAAACATTCACACACAGCAGGACAAGAAGAGAAAGAGTAGCGAGAAGCAGCTGAGATAAAGTTATTACCCAAATAAGCATAAGCATAAAACTGAGAAATCACTAAAGATGAGCTTTGTGGTTATTACACTAGAGAAGAAAACTTGATGGGTTTCTAGAATAAACATTAATCTGGTTAAAAACAGCCCTCTTTCTTAGGACCTCCCACCAGCAGCTCCTGGTCTTCAAAGACCAAGGTCTAGAGAACAGCCTTACAGAGAAACTCATGAAAGGTACCCTGGGTCTAAGAATAACAAGCACATGAGGCTACCACTCAAGAAACGTTTGCTGAATATAAAAACTGTCCATGATTTTCAATAACCTGAAGATTTTCAATTTTGCAAGACCTTGCTTAAACCATTCTCACCCTATCCAGGCTAACCATGAGCATCTTTAAACACTTTAATAGTTGTAGTTTGACAAACTACACCTGCCTATATAGTTACATATACAAGTATAGTATAGGGGAATATCCTCTAGTTCAGCCCAGTTCACTAAACCTTTGTGAGCATCTACAGCGTTTCAGACCCCACGATGGTTCCAGGTATCTGAGAATAAGCATTTCTCGGATATATATCCTCAGCCTGAGGCAGGTGAGTCTCCCAGACTGACAACAGCCGGCGCCTGTCCCCCGTTTACCCCTGGGTCTATCCCACACAGAAAACCCGCACTGTTAACCTGACTTTTACAGTTACATCTTCTCTTCCAGGCCTATTTTGTTGTGGCTGTTTAGTCACTAAGTCGTGTCTGACTCTTTTGCGACCCCATGGACTATATCCACCAGGCTCCTCTGTCCACGGGATTTCCCAGGCAAGAATATTTTTATGGGTTGCCATTTCTTTCTTCAGGGGATCTTCCCGACCCAGCTATCGATACCGTGTCTCCTGCACTGGCAGGAGGATTTTTACTTATAAGCCACCAGGAGAAAGAAATGGCACCCCACTCCAGTACTCTTGCCTGGAAAATCCCATGGACGGAGGAGCCTCGTAGGCTGCAGTCCATGGGGTCGCGAAGAGTCGGACACGACTGAGCGACTTCACTTTCACTTTTCACTTTCATGCACTGGAGAAGGAAATGGCAACCCACTCTAGTGTTCTTGCCTGGAGAATCCCAGGGACGGGGGAGCCTGGTGGGCTGCCGTCTATGAGGTCTCACAGAGTCGGACACGACTGAAGCGATTTAGCAGCAGCAGCAGCACCAGGGAAGCTAGGCTATACATACAGTAAATTGTACAAAGCTTTTATCAACTATTCCAAACCTTTCTGATATCCACTATAGCTAAACTGTAAAGCCCCAGAGACTGTGGCATGCGATTTAGAAGTGTGGTACATTGTTTCAACCAATTCACTGAACCAGTCACGTCTCCTAAAGCAGAGTAAGCTCTCAGAGCCGAGTGCAGACTGGGGACTTCTGGTATACTCTCTAGGCCCAGCACCATGTAGGCCTGAAGCAGACACTCTTCCATGGCTCCTCATGCCCAGATGGAGATGAGATAAGGTGGGGGGTGTGAACCAGACTCGCTAACAGGCTTAAAAAGATCCCTCAATACAGAAGCAACCCTCTCCCAACATACTTATTTTCACCTATGCTGAATCCATTAAGTGAAATTCTGTAATGTCTGTAAAACGTAAGCCCTGATTGTTGATTCCCATGTGTGCTGTGCTGTGCTTAGTCGCTCAGTCGTGTCCAGCTCTTTGCAACCCCATGGACTGTAGCCCGCCAGTCTCCTCTGTCCATGAGGATTCTCCAGACCAGAATACTGCAGTGGGTTGCCATGCCCTCCTCCAGTTTGCTCCCATATCTGTCTTCTATTATTCTTCAGAGTGATAGAATTTTTTTAAAAAAAAAGGAAAGAAAATACGTGGCTTCATGATATAGGCCCATGAGCCAGGTTAGGACTGTGCTATTGACTATGGTAGCCACTAACCACATGTGGCTACTTAAATTGAAGTTTAAATTCAAGAAAATTTAAAATACAGTTCCTGAGTCATACTAGCCACACACTATAAATTCAATAACCACAGCAGGCTATTTGCTACCCTACAAGACAAAACAAATGTAGACTATTTTCATCACTGCAAATTTTCTATGGAATAGTACAGGTTAGTTCAGTTCAGTTCAGTCATTCAGTTGTGTCTGACTCTTTGCGACCCCATGAATCGCAGCACACCAGGCCTCCCTGTCCATCGCCAACTCCCGGAGTTTACCCAAACTCATGTCCATCAAGTCGGTGATGCCATCCAGCCATCTCATCCTCTGTCATCCCCTTCTCCTCCTGCCCCCAATCCTTCCATCAGGGTCTTTTCCAATGAGTCAACTCTTCACACGAGGTGGCCAAAGTACTGGAGTTTCAGCTTCAATATCAGTCCTTCCAATGAACACCCAGGACTCATCTCCTTTAGGATAGACTGGTTGGATCTCCTTGCAGTCCAAGGAACTCTCAAGAGTCTTCTCCAACACCACAGTTCAAAAGCATCAATTCTTCGGCACTCAGCTTTCTTCACAGTCCAACTCTCACATCCATACATGACTACTGGAAAAATCATAGCCTTGACTAGACAGACCTTTGTTGGCAAAGTAATGTCTCTGCTTTTTAATATGCTATCTAGGTTGGTCATAACTTTCCTTCCAAGGAGTAAGCGTCTTTTAATTTCATGGCTGTAATCACCACCTGCAGTGATTTTGGAGCCCAGAAAAATAAAGTCTTACACTGTTTCCACTGTTTCCCCATCTATTTCTCATAAAGTGATGGACCAGATGCCATGATGTTAGTTTTCTGAATGTTGAGCTTTAAGCCAACTTTCTCCCTCTCCTCTCTCACTTTCATCAAGAGGCTTTTTAGTTCTTCTTCACTTTCTGCCATAAGGGTGGTGTCATCCGCATATCTGAAGTTATTGGTATTTCTCCCGGGAATCTTGATTCCAGCTTGTGCTTCATCCAGCCCAGCGTTTCTCATGATGTACTCGGGTGACAATATACAGCCTTGGCATACTCCTTTTCCTATGTGGAACCAGTCTGTTGTTCCATGCGCAGTTCTAACTGTTGCTTCCTGACCTGCATACAGGTTTCTCAAGGTTAAAGTCATCTTTAATAATTCAATTAACTTCTATGGGCCTGTTTCCTCTTGTGTAAAAAGGGAACAATACCTGCTTCTGTGGTTGCTGCAAGATTTAAATGAGGTGCTAACTGCGAGCATCTTTAATCATTTTAATATTTGTAGTTTGACAATCTCTACCTGCTTCTACAGTTATATATACAGGCATAGTTTGAGGAGAGCAGCAATCATTAATAGCAGTGGCTGTCAAAGGAGTTACTATCAAGTAGAACAAAGAATTTCTATTTCAGGCCATGTGAACAGAAGGATGCTGTCCAGGAGTATGGGGGAAAATCCACACTGTTCAGACCATCTCAGAATGCTGCATTTGAGGAGGAATATGGATAAACTGAAGCATGTTCAGAAGAGCCTGGTGAGTGGAAGGAGCCCAGGATTTCTCACCTGGGGGAAAGAGACTCAGCAGAAATGGAGAACAGAACAAATCTTAAAACAGACAAAGGACTGTTGTGGGGAGGGATCCCGGATCTTTGGCAGCTGGAGAGGTAACAAAGAGGTGAGTCTAACTCAGTATTAGAAAAATAGTTGCTAGTCAAGAGTTGTCCGGCAATGGAAATGCTGCCTTATGGAGAAGAGTTCATGATCCCAGAGAGTGCACAAATGCAGTGATTCTTAAACTTGAGTCACCTGGGGAGCTGCTGAAAACTCAAATGTTCTGGCCCCACCTCCAGGGATTCTGGTTCAAGGAATGGGGTGGAGCCCATGATCTGCATCTCTACAAGCACCCCGGAGATGGCCATGATGATGCTGGTGGCTGCTGGCTCTCTGAGGGGCACTACTCTGACATCAGCTGGCCCGACCCATCAGTGATGGCATAGAGGGGCTCTTGACATCAAGTGAGAGTTAGATTCTGCAACCTTCCAAACCAACTCTAGAGGACAGGTCTCCAAGGACTCCCAGCGGGTCCTGGGCATTCCAGACTGCACAGGTGCCCTGTCTGAGACATGGCAAAGTCAGAGGACTCAAGGTCTCCTGCAAGGCACACCCTTGTGTCATCACCTCAGGCTAATCACTTTCTTGCAGTTGAAATAACTGTATACGTGGAGGGTACTGTTATCATGCAGTGTCAGATGCTCTGAGGAAAAAGGCCTGGCACAGACTTCTCTGCATGCATGGTCTCCACCTGCGGGTTCAAGACTAAATCACATCAGAGCAGCTTTCTAGGCGGCATCGTGTGGCACTCAATTTCAGTATCATGACCATCAGGGAGCACAAGAAGAGGGACCTTCTCCTCCAGCCATTGCTATCCAAGGCAATCACCATATGGCCACACAGAGCACCGTGAGGGCTTGTCATTCCTTTCACCAAAACCAGACATTTCATGCAAAGATTTGTGCCTGAATTTTTTTCAATAGCTTCACTTACAAAAAAACATCAACTGGCAAATGGATAAACAAATTGTGGTGCATCCCTGAAGCAGCAGTGTTGTGCAGTGCTCAGTCACTCAGTCCTGTCTGACTCGGTGCAACTCCATGGACTGTAGCCCACCAGGCTCCTCTGTCCACGGGATTCTTCAGGCAGGAATACTGGAATAGGTTGCCATTTCCTCCTCCAGGGGCTCTTCCCAACCCAGAGATCAAACCCAAGACTCCTGTGTCTCCTACACTGGCAGGCAGATTCTTTACCACTGAGCCCCCCGGGAAGTCCCCGAAGAGGCAGACTAGTCACCAAAAATGAGAAACAATCACTGATAAACACAATAGGGGTGAATCTCAAAGCTTTATGCTGGGTAAGCAGAGCCAGGCACAAAAGACATCGTATTATAAGGTATCATTTACAAGAAACTTTAGGGAAGACAAATCTAATCTACAGTGAGAGAAAACAGATCAATCCCTGGGGTGGGTGTAGATGGGAAAGGAACTCAAAGTAACCTTTAAGAGAGGTGGAATGTTCTAGATCTTGATTGCCATTTCGATTCCACAGGTGTTTACACTTGGCTGTTCCTCTAGAATGTGTGTTTTTATTGACAGAATACTGCAAGAAGTTATTTCTTTAAAAACAAAAGCAAATGGGGCATTTTCTGTTTCACTGGGTTCATTCTATTTGATGGTGTACATAAAACTGGTGTCACTGGTTGCCTCTGGGAGGAAACAGGCAGTCAAGGACAGGCGTGGGAAAGAGATCTAATTTCATACTTTCAAACTTTTGAATTATGAGGCAGTATTAGCCATTTTTAAATACATAAAATTTAAGATAAGAAAAAGAATTTATAAACATGTCCCTCATTGGTAAAGTGAGAGAGACCCAATCCTATGACTACTGGACTGTTGCCCAATCTATTTCAGGTTGTGGAAACCCTGCTTCTTGAGACAGGAACTATATGGTCTGCATTTTACTAAATGGTCTGAGCTCTGAGTAAATAACAATTGTTTAAAGCATTATTTAGGAGTTTAGTATTTTTCAAAAATACATCAAAGATAAGAATATGCACACACAACCACAGTTTTAAAATAATTATAACTTGAACATCAGGTAACTACCACCACCAAAGTCAAAAAACCGAACACTGCCTATACTCCAGAACCTTCCATGTGCCTTCTGTGATCAAACCTTCTCCCTCTACTCTTGATTTTACAGATAAGAATGTCTTTTATCTATATATCCCTAATCAATACTGTTCAGGTTTGGACATCTTAAAACTTTCAAAAAACTGAATCATTCTGTACTTATTATTAAAGGTGCTTTTCTTCCCCCAAATTGCATTTGTAAAATTCATCTATTTTGTTGTCTATAGCTCTAATTTATTGTTATTGCTCTATGGAAAGAATTTTATGGTAAGAATAAATGAATAAACCACAATTTACCTGCCCATTAAAATATTCTTGGGCACTTATACAAGGCATTTTTGGGTCTCCATTGCCTATAAAAAAAACAGATCCAAACATGAAGTATGACACTCAAGGAAACCACTCCGAAACACCCAGCCAGTCTCATCTCCCCTACTCTTCTCCACCACCTCATGTGGCGCTGCATCAGTTGAATATATTGTGGAAACATTAAGTACAATTCCTTAGGCCTGAAGTGTTGTCCACCATGCACTGCTGCTGCTGCTGCTGCTAAGTCACTTCAGTCGTGTCCGACTCTGTGTGACCCCATAGATGGCAGCCCACCAGGCTCCTCCGTCCCTGGGATTTTCCAGGCAAGAGTACTGGAGTGGGGTGCCATTGCCTTCTCCGCCACCATGCACTAGATCTACCCAAATCATTCTTGTCCGTCAAAATCTGATTCAAGCATGGTCTCCTTAAGAAGACCCCACAGTCTCATCTATCCAGCATGCTACCCACCCCCCAAAAAAAGCTGCATCAAAATGAATGATTCCTTCTCTGACTCTTCAACCACACTCATACCATTTGGCCTTGAGTTATACCCATATTGTCATGGCCCTGTGTCAGCTTTTGTCCTTTCAATGCACAGCACTAAAATCTTGCAAAAAATGGGCAGATAATAAATGTTAGAGCTTTTAAACTCAAACTCAAAATCCTGAGAGCTACTGCTGGTACTAGGTACTAAACAGTCAAAAATATGTATTTAAAAAGTTAATTTTCGCAAAAATAACATCAGTGAAAGTGAAATCATCATGATTGCTTCAGACAAATTTGGGTTCTTCATGCTTCTAACACTGATTTTTTATTAAAAAAACACAGAGCCTTATGTTATGCAATATACTTAATTACACTTTGCTAACTACATGATCTCTTTAGACATAGTACTTCAGTTTATTAAACCACTCTTATGTTTTCTCATTTAAGTTTTATTCGATTTTCACTATTATAAATAAAACATTAGTAAGCATAAAAATGCAGAGTTTTAGAGTTCTTGGGACACAGAATGTCAGTGCCACATAATTTAAGATAACTTAATAAGAGGTACACTATTTAGAGAAAACAAAGTCCTTGAAAGAATATTTTAACCTAGGAGCAACAATGGGGAAAGCTACTACATTTTAATGAAATTAATAAATGGGTCAGAAATTCCAATTAACAAGTACTTCAAATTTAAAAAGCAGGACAGTCATTTTTCTGTCCATGAAAATATACACATAGGATTGTAAAATCTCCAAAAAGGAGAAATAAAACAGATAAACAGAAAAGCGATAGTCATTGTGTGCCTTGATATCACACTTATTAAAAAATATATGGATGGAAGACATCGTTCCCAAATAAAATTAAATACGCCTTTCAATTATTTAATGCAAAAATTATTTTCAATAGATTTTTATTAAGAATACATCACAGAAAAAAATGTTTGCAACTCACATTACAGAAATTAGGCTAAAGTTCTTAATATAAAAGGAGTTCTAACAACCCAATAGGAAAAGCCCAATGACTCAACTAAAAATATGGATAAAAGTTTTCTGTAAAAAGATAATGCGTAGAAAAGATAATTATAATGGTTCCTGAACATAATAAAAAATGCTCAAGCTCAGAGAAATGCAAAACCATAAAACCATATTGGATAGCCTTTTTTACCTATCAGATTTACAAATGAAAATGTTTGATAAAATGCTGTTGGCAAGGGTATAAAAAGAAATAGGCAGTCACATGCATTGTTGGTAGGAACATAAATTGGTAACACTGCAAGGAAGTAAAATAATACAATGACAGCCATCAAAACTACAAGGGCGCATCCCCTCTGACCCAACAATTCCACTTCTGGGACTTCCTCCTACAGCAATACTTGCTTACATGCAAAATAATGCATGTTCAGACCCATAGCTATAATGCTGTCATAGCAAAAGTTTGCAAACAGTCTTATTCTGTCAGTAAGAGACAGGTTAATCTGTGACATCCATACAGTGGGATTCAGCCTATCACAAGAAAGTGATCGCCAAAGTGCACTAAGAAGAAAAATAGCCCAGATAGTAGTCCACAATTTGCAGAGAATATTTTGTATTTGTTGAAGTATGCACTATCTGGAAAGATACATAGGAAACTGGTAACACTGGTTGTTTCTGGTAGGAAAGTGGGCAGCCACAGAGAGGCATGCGAAAGACATTTACAGAGTATTTAACTTTTTGTACCTTAAACATTTGAACTCTGAGGCTATTAGCTATTTCTTTTTAATAAATAAAGTTTAAAATTAAGAATTTTAAAAACATGTCTCTCCTTGGTAAAATGAGATCCAGCCCTATGACTATTGTTGCCCAATTTAGCATCATACATATATCTTCCTGATTTTGAGTGCTCACTGTCACTTCATAACAGGTTAGAGAAATACAGAATAAGCTCTAGAAACAATGACAGCTAAGAGACCCAAAGTAAGGTTAATTCACACTTGGGGGCTCTATTAAGAAACAGTTTGTTTCAAGACAAGATCAGTCTGGCACAGATCTGCAGAAAAACATTGTGGTTAAACGAGCTAACTGAGGAAGTGGCAGGTTGTGTATGTTTTGTTCGTTTACTTATTTCCTAACTTTATTAAGGTTAAGAAATCAATGTCCTGTGACAAAGTATGGGTCACTGAAGCTCCGCTTATTCTGCACGGTGTCGGTCATGCTTGTTATGAGAACACAGGTGCAAACAAAGAAGCTTTTTCTCCACCCCCATTAGGCTGGTAACAGATGAGCAGCCAGGGGCTTCCGTGAAGGAGCCAGACATTTCCCCGTCTTTAGGGCGAAGGGCACTTTTGGAAGAGACAAACCTGTTGATCAGGGGCTTTTCAGAGAACATTCCTGGGTAGTCTCTTTATTCTTCAGCCAAAAATTAGACTGTTTTCTACACTATGCACACCTGGGGGGCGGGGTGATGTCCGTAATCCACCTGTCTGCCTCCTGTTTTGTCCTCGGGGAGTAAAGACAGTACACCCAACCCGCCGGGTGGGATGGAAAAACAAATCACTCGGTGCCCGTCTCGGCTGGCTGATGGCGATGGCTCAGTCTTGAGCGTGTGCCCAAGCTGGTCCAGATATGCCCTCTCTGGGTGCAAGAACGAACACAGGCTCAAGTGCGTGTGGTCCGGCGGGCTTTGGGCGAGCAGGTCACGACCTGCGAGTTTCAGAAAGCCAAAGGTCAGGTGCGCTCGGAGCACACCTGCCGGTCCAGGTGCGTGCGGGGTCAGCCCATCGTCCCGCCCGCGAGGCTGGGCTAACCCCACGGAAGATGACAGCTGCTTACAGGGGGAGGTGCGTCTGGAGGAAAGTTGGGGGCGTGTGTCGACCTGTGCGGGGAAAGGCGGCCGCGAAAGTGGGCCAGGGCTGACAGCTTCCTCCGCAGGGTCCGCCGTGCGCCGCCCCCCACACCCCCCCATATCGGGCCTCGGCCGCCCCAAGGTCACCTGCCCGGCCCCCCAGCCCCCGGCCCCCTCCCCACCCATCCCGAGTTCTCACCAGAACACCAGGTTGGCCCCGACGAAGGCGAGCAGGCTGCGCAGCGGCCTCTTCCAGCTCAGGAGCTCGTCGGCGCGGCTGCCCAGCCACAGCGCCGGCTCCCCCAGCAGCCAGGTCACCGCGGCGGCCACCCCGCCCGGGGCCTCCTCCACCTGCCGGCCCGCGCCCGCCGCCGCCCCTTCCTCGGGAGGTGCGGCCCCCTCCGGCTCCTCCGGGGGAGCCCGGGGCGGCGGCTGCGGCGGCGGCGGCGCCTGCGGGGCGGCGGCGGGAGCCGGGGATGCCTGCTCGGCGGGCTCCGGGGGCGCCGGGCTCGCCATCTTCGGCGGCGCAGGCGGGGACGGGCGCGGGCGCGCGCGCGCGCCTGTGTGTCGCGCCGAGAGGGCGGCGGGGCCCCGCGCGGGGCGCGCACCGCGGGGCGCCGGCGGCTGGGTGCCTTGTGACGTCAGAGTCGGCCGCGCCGGGGCGCCTCCGGGGGGAAGTGGGTGCGGCTGGGTTGGCGCGGGCGAGGCGGGGCGGGGCCGGGCGGCGTCCCCGGGGGAGCGGAGGCCCTCGCGCGGGGCCGCCGGAGCGTGATCCCCGTTTCCCCTCCCAGCCGCCGCCCGCCTGCTTATCTAAAAGGGTCTCCGGGCCACGGGCGGAAGCAATTGGCCGTCCTCACTTTCTCCGGCCAGGCCTCCGATCGCCTATCCTGCAGCCTTAGAGGGCATAACGGGGCGCCCCTGAGCCTGGCAGCGCGTTTCAGCCCCCAGTGATCCCCCATTCCCACCCCACCGATTGCCCTTGCAGGGACAGATTGCACCCCCATAGCAGAAATCTTCAGGACTGTAAGAACAACGTGATGATTTAAAGGCTGCATTGAGAAAGGAAAGGGCGGGGGGCGGGCGCGGGCAAAACATTTTGGGTCCATTCAGAAGCATGTGGCCCTCTGGTTTTACAAATGAGGAACTGCCAGGCCATCGCGTCGGGGCAGGGGGCTTCCTCTCTCTGACTTGTGGACAAAGTCATCTGGCTCCAAAATGCACCCTGGTCTATGTAGGGCACAGATGAGCGGGGAGCTGAGACGCAGGACCGCTTGGGTTTGTTACACAGGTTTGGCCAGAGTCACTGTGTCACAGCAGGCATCAGGACAAGGGTCAGGTGCTGTGAAGGGGTGACCGGGAGTTCTGAGATCTCTCAGACCTGGCCTCACTGGACCTGGTGCTTCTGAGTAATTGCAGGGACGGGGGGCGCGGGTGGTGGGGGTGGCGGAGAAAGTTAAAGTTCTATGTTCACTTTTCCCTATTTGCATTTTTTAAATATTCTCTTCTTTCACCCCCATTGTCACTTTTCTCTAGAATAAAATGTTCCTTCCCTTTGCAGAGCATTCTACCTTGATGAATCAGAGCATCTTATGTCCTCTTGGAGTTTACTACCGGCAACCAACTTCTTTCACAAGATGGATGGGGCTCATTCTCAGAGCTGTTAAAGCCTGTTGTTTCCAGGGAGCCTCTGCAGAATGTTCTAGAGTGTTCATCTGGGGGTCATTATATATGTTTATACCTCGGTGTACACATACAAAGAAATTCACTAATGTACATTGCAAATGTATGCAGTTTCCTGTATGTATGTTATACCTCAAAAGAGTGTATGTCTAATTTACTCAGAGGTTTATTGAGCACCTACTATGTACCCAACCCCTTGCTCAGCTCTGTGGGTATGGCTTCCACCCACAGGAAGCTCACAGTCCAAGGAAGGGCCAGTGACAATTGTGATCACTGCTGTGATAGAAGTAATCACTCAGGGCTAAGAGTCCTTACTTCAGTCATGTGTCCAAAATTAGGGACACGTGGAAGAGTCAAGTTTCCGGGAGCTTTTTGGAATAGAGTGTGTCTGTCCTGAATTGTAAGCAGGAGGGCAGTAAAGGAATATTCATTGGAAGGACTGATGCTGAAGCTGAATCTCCAATGCTTTGGCCACCTGATGTGAAGAACCATCTCATTGGAAAAGACCCTGATACTGGGAAAGATTGAAGGCAGGAGGAAAAGGGGATGACAGAGGATGAGATGGTTGGATGGCATCACCAACGCAACAGACATGAATTTGAGTAGGCTCTGGGAGTTGGTGATGGACAGGGAAGCCTGGCATGCTTCAGTCTACGGGATCACAAAGAGTCGGACATGACTGACTGAACTGAACTGAACTGGGCAGTAGAGGCAGGATAGGGTAGGGAAGAGGAGGCAATCATGTCTGTCCGGAGATCAACACAAGTGAAGTTGTGGACTTGCAGGTGGAGGTCATGGTTCCTTATGTGTATCTGCAGCAGATCGCCTTAACTGATCCACTGGTGGAAGCAAGTTTGGTTTTTGACCTGCCGGCAACGCAGTTTCATGTTTCTGACTTGTCTGTGAACAGATTCATGACAACCCAATACAGTAGCCAGGGAGGCATGAAAAAGCAATATGGAAACAACTCTGGTGTTTTTACCACAAAGAAAAAACAGTCTTTCCCTGGGGCTTCCCTGGTGGCTTAGTGGTAAAGAATCCACCTGCCAATGCAAAAGACACAGGTTGGACACCTGGGTGGGGAAGACACCCTGGAAAAGGCAATAGCAACCTGCTCCAGTATTCTTGCCTGGAGAATCCCATGGACAGAGGATCCTGGTGGGGCATGAGGTCACAAAAGAGTCAGATACGACTTAACGACTAAACAACAACAACAATTTTTCCCTGGGTGTTGTGCCCTCTCTTAGCATTGGTGCAGGAGCTTTTGAAAGATAAAGGATGCTTTATTGTGTCATCTGGCCTTTGCTTGGCAAAGGACTGAGACAGCCCAAGGGGTGCCCTAGACTCCACAACTGGAGGGAGGAACTGAGAAACCTGATATCCCCGTTTTCCAAGCCAGCGTGATGTGCTTCTAGAAACATGTCTGCAAGATCCTACACATTCTTCTTCTCCCTGGAATTTAATTACTGTCATCAGGATATGCTGAAGTAGTGAAAGCTGTTGACAGCCAAGACACATAAAAGCTCAACTTCAGTTGCTACATGTGGGTTGCAACACTTACCTCCACTTATTGATAAAGCTCCCTCCTCACAGCTCCTGAAATCTTTCCTTCCCTCTTAAAATGCAACACAAACTGTTTTGCACAAAAATCTGGAGTAAGTGCTCTCATCTGTCTTTTTCACCTCTGACCTCTAATGATTACCAGCAAATAATGTCTCAGGAGTAGATGCTGGCCTAGACACATAACTGGGTACTACTGGCTGTTTCTGTCTAATTAAATTTACGATGTGTGAATAATGTGTTCAGTGCTAAGACTGCATCAAAATAATACTAATGATGCTTAAAATAAACCTTGTCCCCTCATCTCTACAACATGTCACATTTAAAACTCCTGTGAGTAACCTTATCGTTTAAGATTCTCTTCTGAATTTTGCATCACCATGTGCTGGGAACAGAGAGATTCACACTAATGAGGTAGACAGTTTGAAAATATAAATCCCAGGAAAACAAGGAGACTGGGGATATGTCAGAGGGAAAAAAAGAAGAGAGCGAGATAAAGAAAACAGTTGCAGCCACTGAATCCAAGTGACAGTTGAGAAAATAACCAGCCAGGCAAAGAAAGCCAAAATACACACAAGAACTCTTAAAAGAGGTCACTCGCCTTTCTCTTCCAAAAGTAGCTAGAAAGCTTGTAATAGGAGAGAAAAGCAATGAATAATTAATTCCTACTCTAGGAGGCCACATAGGCAATCTCAAGCTAAAGCCCTAGGACAAGAGGGAATTGCCTCCTAAAATGTTTCTTGCTAGACTCCCAGGTCCTTAAAGGAAGGAGCCGTGTACCCATGTTGTGCTGTATTGGTCTGGCAGATAGATCTTTGTGTGCTGATAATTTTGTTAAGCTTTGTTAATTTTGTGAAGCTCCAATACACTGGCCACCTAATGTGAAGAGCCAACTCACTGAAAAAGACCCTGAGGCTGGGAAAGATTGAAGGCAAAAGGAGAAAAGGGTGGCAGAGGATGAGATGGTTAGATAGCACTACCAACTCAATGGACATGAATTTGAGCAAACTCCGGGGGAAGGTGAAGGACAGGGAAGCTTGGCGTGCTGCAGTCCATGGGGCACAAAGAGTCAGACACGACTGAGCGACTGAACAACAACAGCAAGAGAGCCTAAGCGTTCACACTGAGCAGAGAGAAATAGAAACACCACACCACGACAGCAACAACAGAGGGAATGGAAAGGAAGGTTGTGCCTGGTTTCCAAGGCCCAAGTCACAAAAGGAATTGGCTTTCTGTTCAGGGTCGACTGTTGTGCTTATAAGAACTGGAATATCCAAACCAGAATAACCTAAGTTTGACAAGCATTCTGTAAGGAGGATGCTTACCAGAAATGAACTCTAGCATGGTGGCCAACCACACCAAGCTGGGGTACTCAGTGTTAGGTATCATTCCCTAATAATATATAAAAGAGCTTTTGCAAGTCTTCAGGAGGGTTTATTGAAGGGACCTGAGGTCACACTGCAAGAGTGTATATCCTGAAAAGGTACTATTTTATCCACCCACAGGCACACACATCAACACAGACATCATCAGCAACAGTGATTTCAGAACATTAACTGCCAACCCCTTTCCACGGGCCCAGCAGACTTTACACTCAGCTCAGCGGACCAGCCACCCTTCTGGTCCTATTGCAGGAGTTTGCCAAGAGGACGTGACCTCTAATTGACACTCAAACTGGACCCAGGCAATTGGAGGCGCCGCACCCCCTCCTCTGTCCTGGAATGTATGTTCTGCCCACTGTTCCCATAGCGGAAACGGTCCCAAGGACACAGCCGTGAGAGACAGGTGTGGTGTTGAGACCATTTGGGTGGTCAGTGTGACTGAGCTCCATTAAGGCCTCTGTGGAAGGACACAACCTAGGGACTAGATACCAACAACAATCAACTATTAGGATTCTGGTGGGTTGGGGGTGGAAATCACTGTCTCCTCCAATGGACTGCTAAGAAGTCTGAGCTTTGGGACCTTAGGTGGGCTTCCAGCAGGAGAGTCAAGTGGCCTGGTGTTGCAGAAAAGTATCTGGGGCAATGGATTATACAGAGCCTGGCAGAGACTCTGGGACAGATTTTTTTCACTAAAACAGGGGAGACGAGGAAGGGCAGGTTTGGAGCATCTTTGGAAAAGCCAGGTAGCAGGTAGGCACCGGGATCTGTAGCTCAGAGAGCACCAGGGGTTCTGAACAAGAGCCAGATCAGAGGTAGGAAGCAGCCTGTATGAGAATTTGGCAGAGGGGCGAGGTTGGTGTGAGCTCACAGGCCAGATCAGGTTGACCACGTGCAGCAGAAAACACGATGAGACTTTCGGACAGACAGCTCAACGGAGGGGAGTTTTGAGTATCATCTGCCAAGTTAAGACCCAATTCTGTGAGCAAAAGAGGATTCCTGAAATCTGTGAGTTTCTTTTTTATTGTCTTTTTCTTTGTTTTTACTGCAGAACCGATAGACTCAGAATTCCAGTCTCCTGAGACCTCAGTAATTCCAGCTGGACATCCATCATCAAAGCAAAACCACGAATATTATTGTCTCTAAATGCAGGTCTCCAAATCAGGCCTTCAGTCTCGAGGGGTATTCTCGAAGCTAAAATTAGAGTGGTGGAATGTCATGGAATCACTACAAGTGTTACATCCCACAGACATCCCTTCAAAGTCTGTGTTTGGTTTGTCACCTCTTACTAATTTTAGTTCATCAGAAATTGGGCACAAAACCTGGTGACTTTTTGGGTTGGCATAGTGGTCCAGGCACTGCCGAGCACGTGGAATCAGGCTGTGTCACCTGCATCCTCTGAGACCCCAGCGTGGAGGGGCCCAGCCAGGGCTGTTCATGGGGACCCTTAGGCTTTACAAGACTCAAGTGCCCTCTGAGACATCAAAGGAACTTGGAGATTGCATTTAATATAGATCATAGTATACTACAGGGGCTTCCCCAGTGGCTGAGTTGTAAAGAATCCCCCTGCAACACAGGAGATGCAGGAGACACGGGTTCGATCTGGTCAGGAAGATCCCCTGGAGAAGGGCATGGCAACCCACTCCAGTATTCTTGCCTGGAGAATTCCATGGACAGAGAAGCCTGGCAGGCTACAGTGCATGGGGTCACAAAGAGTCAGACACAACTGAAATGACTGAGCACGCATCCACAGTATACTATATTGGCTTGGAGACCAATTTATTGAAAATTGATGGCCTTTGTCTCCCCCATTGCACGCTCACTCTCGTCCCACCCCTGCTCTAAATCAGGTCCCCCCAAATGGCCTTGGGAGCTTCCTCTGGGTTGCATGGACAAGGGCCGGGCTGGGACTGAAGGCCTTTCCCTTTTCTCCAAGGAGAAGATTCATGTGAACTTAAGGTTGCACAGACTCAGGGGCCTCCACTTCCAAAGCCAGCTACCCACAGGTTCTCACACTCCCCATGTTCTAGACAGCTGGATTTCCCAAACTCTGCCAACCTCTGCATTCAGTGGACCTATAGACAATTTTTTCTCCCACTGATGAAGTGGTTCTTGCATGCGTGTGTGCTAAGTCACTTTGAGTGATAGTGATAGTTGCTCAGTCATGCCTAACTCTTTGCAAACCCATGGACTGTAGCCTGCCAGACTCCTCTGTCCATGGAATTCTCCAGGCAAGATTACTGGAGTGGGTTGCCATTTCCTTCTCCAGCTAAGTCACTTTAGTCATGTCTGACTCTTTACAACCCTATGAACTATAGCCCACCAGGCTCCTCTGTCCATTGGATTCTCCAGGCAAGAATACTGGAGTGGACTGACATGCCCTCCTCCAGGGGATCTTCCCCAATGCAGGGATTGAACCCATGTCTCTTTCATCTCCTGCATTAGTGGATGAGTTCTTCACCAGTAGTGCCACCTGGGAAGCCCCAAATTGGTTATTACTTTTGCCCTGTAAAGAAGGGAGGGGACAGAGTTGGAGGGAATAAACTCCTTATTTGGGAATGTCCCTGCCTCCCACTCCCCACTGCGGGTCCCAGAGAACTCCCTGGCTCCAACAACATTTCTTTTGAATTAACCCATCCTATGTGGGACTGATTCCTTACAAGCCCTGTTGGAGAGGAAAAGGGGAGATCACAAAGAGAAACCCCCACTCCAGCAAAAGAGGAAACTTTTACGACTGCCTTGTCAACCACAATAACATACAGTCTCCAAGGCAAGAAATCCTGGGGTGAGTTTTGAGTCTGCTCGCTCCCCGCTTCTCTGTCTGGAGTAACCATATGTCGGGTTTGCCCACGACAGCCCTGGCTTATGCCTGCTGTCTGGCATGGTTATTAATAGCACTTTGCTTTCTTTCTCAAGGTGTCCAGGTTTGGATGATAAATTATATAGACTTCCCATCCATCTCTCATTTGTCAGCTATCGCTGAGAACCCTTCTTCCCAAATGCTCCCACGCCCATCTCTGTTATTCTCCAGTCTCAGAACCACCTTCTCTGTCCCAGTTTAATCACTTGCTGCCTGTCTGAAATGCAGTAACCCCTTCTCTTCCGATCTGCACCATACATGTCTCATCCAAAACACAGCTTGCAACATGGAACACCCACCCAAATGCTTCCAACGATGCCAGTTACCCAGGATCCCTAAACTGAAATAATTATAAGCCACCTTCTAAAGTCCTGGGTAACCTCTCTCTAAAAGTCACATTTCTTTGTAGGCAGATTGTGCTACTAAGCCGCTTCAGTCGTGTTCAACTCATTACAACCCTATGGACTATAGCCCACCAGGCTGCTCTCTCCATGGGATTCTCCAGGCAAGCATACTGGAATGGGTTGCCTTAACTTCCTTCAGGGGATCTGAACCCACGTCTCTTATGTCTCCTGCATTGGTAGGCAGGTTCTTTACCACTAGGGCCACTGTTAGCTGCTTGCTAATCTGAACACTCGACTATAGTCAGATTAACTTATCACTGAGTCCACACTCCAAGCAAGCCCTCTCATTCATGCCTTTGCTGACAGAGTAAAACCTTTTCCTGTCTTCTCAAGTCCTAGTTCCTCAATCTGTAGCTTTCCACTCCTTGTCCAGAAATCCTTCCTCAAGGGCAAGGAGCCTGGGTTTCAAAGTCATGAAGATCTTACATTGATTGTAGCTCTTACTGTCCAAGCAGTGAAAGTGAAAGTGAAGTCACTCAGTCGTGTCTGACTCTTTGCAACCCCGTGGACTGTAGCCCACCAGGCTCCTCTGTCCATGGGATTTTCCAGGCAAGATTACTGGAGTGGGTTGCCATTTCCTTCTCCAGAGGATCTTCCCAATTCAGGGATCGAACCTGGGTCTCCCGCATTGTAGGCAGACGCTTTACCATCTGAGCTAGCAGGGATGTCCAAGCACTAACCACTGAGTTTTCTCGATCTTAAGACTCAGTTTTCCCCTGTATTTATTTACTTACGATTGCACTCGGGCTTTTCTCTGGTTGTGGTGAGCCAGGGCTACTTTTCTTTATGGTGCGTGCACTTCTCAGTGTGGTGGCTGCTCTTGCTGTGGGACACAGGCTCCGGGTGCACATGCTTCAGTAGTTACAGCTCCCGGGCTCTAGAGCACAGGCTCAGTAGTTGCCCAGGGCAGGTAGAATCTTCCTGGGCCAGGGGTCGAACTCACATCTCCTGCACTGTTAGGCGGATTCTTATCCAGTGCCCTACTAGGGAAGTCCTCCCCCACATTTTAACATCCCTGGGAATGAAATATACCTTCATATCTATACCATCTTAGAATCAATATAGTGACTCTCTGACTTTTTGTTATAACACTAAGTCTTGCTTTCCTTATCTTTTTTAAAAATAGGTGTGTGCTGTGTGCTTAGTCATGTCTGACTCTTTTCGACCCCATGGACTATAGCCCTCCAGGCTCCTCTGTCTGTGGAGATTCTCCCAGCTAGATTACTAGAGTGGGTAGCCTAGCCATTCTCCAGGGAAACTTCCCGGCCCAGGGATCAAACCAGGCTCTCCTGCATTGCAGGCAGATTCCTATACCAACTGAGCTATATATATATTTATTTGGCTGCACCAGGACTTAGTTGCAGCATGTGTTATCCAGTTCCCTGGCCAAGAATTAAACCCAAGCCCCCTGCATTAGGAGGACAGAGTCTTAGCCACGGGACCACACGGAAGTCCCCTCCTCATCTCTTTTTTTAAAAAAGCTTTTTGTTTTGTATTGGGGTATAGCCTATTAACAATGCTGTGATAGTTTCAGGTGAACAGCAAAGGGACTCAGCCATGCATATACTTATATCCATTCTCCCCAGACTCCCCTCCCACCCAGGCTGCCACATGACATCAAGCAGAGTTCCCTGTGCTGTACAGCAGGTCCTTGTTGGTTATCTGTTTTAAATACAGCAGTGTGTGCCCGTCCATCCCAAACTCCTCCTACGCCTTCCCCCCATTCTTCCCCTCTGCAACGCTAAGTTCCTTCTCCAACCTTGGGGGTCTGTTTCTGTTTTGTAAGTAAGTTCATTTGTCTGATTTCATTTTAGATTCCACATATAAGGAATGGCTTATTTCTCCTGTCTCTGATTCACTTCACTCAGTGCCATCTCTGGGCCGCTTACATGAGTCTCAAGAATGTTGTGGGAATGACTTGAGATAGTCATGACATGGGGTGGGGACAGCTCTCTGGGAACCTAGATGCTATCCCCAGCCATTCTGTAATCATCACCCAGCATCTCACGGGAAAACATATACCACGTGCAAAAATCATTGCAACACATACCAAAGTTTGTGTACTAATAGAATCTTACAGGAGAAGGCAATGGCAACCCACTCCAGTATTCTTGCCTGGAGAATCCCAGGGACAGAGGAGCCTGGTGGGCTGCCGTCTATGGGGTCGCACAGAGTTTGACACGACTGAAGCGACTTAGTAGCAGCAGCAGCAGCAGCAGCAGAATCTCACAGCATCCTCGGCACTGTGCAAAATCACAAAGAGAAACTAGTCTCACCCCCAGGGGTGGCTTAACCACAACACGCCACTGAGAACCCTGTTCAGAGGAAATAAAGGGGACCTTTCTCCAGGGGTAATGGGTCAAGTAGCTTTGAGTTGTAAAGATGTCATTTGCGCGGAGGAAACAACAAAAGCAGCTTTGTCCTTAATTTGTTCCTAAGTAGAAAAATCTTCAAAAGCTAAAAGAAACTGAAACTGTAAGTCGCTTCAGTCATGTCTGACTCTTTGCAGCGCTATGGACTATAGCCCGCCAGGCTCCTCTGTCCAAGCAAGGATACTGGAGTGGGTTGCCATTCCCTTCTCCAGGGGATCTTCCTGACCTGGGGATCAAACCTGGGTCTCCCCTATTGCAGGCAGATTCTTAACAGTCGGAGCAACCAGGGAAGCTTGATTTTGTTAAAAAAAAAAAATCCACAGGTAGGTAAGTATTGGGTCTCTGGTGGCTGTTTTGATAATGTTCATTTGGACAGTTGCCTTTCCTTGTGAGAGGTCCTCCGCTTTCTGTACAGAAGTTTGTCCACTGCAAGAAGCCGGGCAGGCAGCCACCCTGGGGTACAGCTAGCTGACTGGCAAGGGAATCTTTCCTTCTGTGTCATTTTGCCACCACCTTTGTGCTGCTAGGGGTAAAGAACCTGCCTGCCAATGCAGGAGATGTAAGAGATGCCAGTTAGATCCCCAGGTTGGGAAGATCCCCTGGAGGAGGAAATGGCAACCCACTCCAGTATTCTTGCCTGGGAAAGGCCATGGACAGAGGAGCCTGGCGGGCTACAGTCCACGGGGCTGCAAAGAGTCAGACATGACTGAGCATGAGCGCGCACACACAGATAAGGCCCAGCTTTTGCAGAAAAACCTCAAGTCCAGATCATCAAAGTGCTGAGGTGTAGGATTTGAATGGGAGCTATCAGTAAATATGAGGTCATGATCTGATAATATTCTAACCCTGCCCACAGAAAGAGCCTGACTCAACGATACCCCGTAGCAATGAGCTCACTTAGGGAGCAGATGGCTTCTAAATTATTGTTATTGTTTGTCGTTGTTGTTCAGTCACCAAGTCGTGTCTAACTATTTTGTGATCCCATGGACTGTAGCCCGCCAGGCTCCCCTGTCCGTGGGATTCGCCAGGCAAGAATACTGGAGTGGGTTGCCACTTCCTTCTCCAGGGGATCTTCCTCACCCAGGGAGTGAACCTGCATCTCTTGCAATGGCAGGCGGATTCTTTACCACTGAGCCACATAGGAAGCCCCTGATTTCTACCAAAAAGCACCTAGGCTCCTTAGAGAACTGGCTGATGCTAGGTCTGAGTTAGGAACATGTTGCCTGCCAGAAAGCAAAGACGTGTTCAAAGATGATTTAATAGTTCATATCAAAAGGACCCAGAAGCCAACTTGAAAGGGATTCCATTGACCAAATCTGGGGAACTTTGGGGATCAAAAGGAATAATCTTGGCGAATGATTACAAAATATTGAATTTAAAATTTTTTATGATTCCATAGTGACTCAAAAGAGAAAGAGACAAAACTCTGCTTTACAAAAGATTATAAGCTCTCTGTTACTCTTTCCATACATTTCACCCTGATGGAAACTTACATTACCATATATAAACTAGATAGCCAAGGGGAATTTGCTGTATGGCTCAGGAAACTCAAACAGGGGCTCTGTATCAACCTAGAGGGATGGGATGGGGAGGGAGATGGGAGGGAGGTTCAAAAGGGAGGGGAAATATGTATACCTATGGCTGATTCATGTTGAGGTTTGACAGAAAACAGCAAAATTCTGTAAAGCAATTATCCTTCAATAAAAAATTAATTAATTAAAAAAGATTATAAGCTAGTAAGTATAGACTAATTTACAGATTTAGAAAAACACTCTTTGTAACTCTCAATGTAATAACTGATTCAAGCAATGCTCGTCAATGAAAAATACAAACCACTGGGGAAAGGACTCTAGGGAAGAGGGTATAGACATAACCTCATGGTTACTTTTTAATTACAAAAGCAAAGTGTGCCGTTGCACTGGAGAGACCTTATCTGCTTCTCCTCATACTTGGCATCACCAGTAGTGTGACAATTTGACCTGCTGAAGAACAGATCTCCTGCCATTGGTGAAACACAACAAAACCTGCTGGAAACATTTGCTCTCGATCAAATCCTGACAAAACACAGGCATCTGGAACTTAAGATGTTCTGCAGGTCAACTGGCCTGAATCTTCAAAGTGTTTAATATCAAGAACAGAGGAAGAATTTGAGGAGAATAAAGGAATACAACAGCCAAGTCGGTGTGTGAAACTTAATTGGATTCTAGGTCAAAAACTAGCTATAAAGGACATTTGGAGGGAAAATTAGGGAAATTTTAGTCCAGACTGCACAGGAGGTGATTTTGTTGAATCAATGTTGCTTTTCTTAGGTGTGATAATGGTGTTACGGTGGTGTAAGAGAATGTCCTCCTTTTAGAGTGAGGCGATATGAAACATTTAGAGGTGAAATACTAGGGGTGCAGCCACTGCTTTCAGCAAAAAGGAAGTGTGTTTATATAGAGAGGCATATAAATACAGAAATAAAGGAAATAGGTGTGGCAAGACACTACAGAATCTGTATGAGGGGAATCTGGGTGTTGACTGTTGTGTTCTTTCAACTTTCCTGTGGGTTTGAACGTGGTCAAACAAAACAGCTATTTTTTAGAAGACTATGTGAGAGAATAGGAAATAGAGAAAGTTTTCATATGTAAATATTTTAAAACATATATCACTTCTATTTTCTTTTGCCCAAGACTGAGGAGAAGGCAATGGCAACCCACTCCAGTTCTCTTGCCTGGAAAATCCCATGGACAGAGGAGCCTGGTGGGCTGCAGCCCATGGAGTCGCAAAGAGCCGGACACGACTGAGCGACTGAGCAGCTGAGCAAGACTGTGACCTTTGATGATTTCTCCTTTCCAAGAACTCTTGCTTGACTTAAAATCATTGTGACAACAGAGCATGGGAATCAGATGATTGCTGACATATGACAGCAACAGGAAATGAAATATTTAGGTTTTCTCCAGAGAACTGTAGCTTATCTATGGAATTTAATCATCTTCCATTGAACATCAACTATATACAAGGTCTTCTGAGAGATACCATGCGTGCCTTCAAAGGGCTTAAAAATACCACATAAACATGGACTTGACATGTTTTGAGTTGTTCGTATGAACTAAAGGAAAGACTAGGACTGGGGATCTGATTATGAATAAGACACAGTCCTGGCCATCAAAAAGCCCCTTGTCTTTTGAGAAATACAGATGCATACATGAATGTCAATATAATAAGACAAGATTTGTGAAAAGATCTTTATCATGGTCTACAAATTATGACCAGGCATCCAGGCACAACTTTGGAACGGAGTAGCTCTAAGCTAGAACTTGAAGAGGAAGTCAGAATGTTTCAAGATGGATTGGTAGGCATTCCAAGCAAATGGAACAAAGTGTGCAAATGCATGAAGTTATCAAGGGATCACAACGTGTTTGGAGATCCCCAAGTAGTTAAATAAAGCTCAAATTTAGGGGATTTGTGGAGGAGTAAGAGAGATGGAGGCTAGTTAATCAGGAGATCTCATGTTATACTAAAGAGTTTGAGCTGTATCCTGTAGATGATAGGAAGGTTCTGATGGTAAGTGACATGATCTGATTCTCATCTTAGAAAGATAATCCTGGTGGTGGAGTGGCAGGAGATTGGGAAAAGATGAGACAGAGAGACTGACTAATAGACTTTTGTAATAGTTGAGAGATGCTAACTGAGAGCCTAAAGCAAGATTGGGTGGTGGAGACAGAGAAAGGGTAGAGGAAGGAGATGTGACAAAGCACTGATTGGCTCTATGACTGAAGAAAGGCTGGGAAGTGAGGGAGAGGAGATGGTCCAAGATAACCCCTGTATTAGGGTTCTCCAGAGAAACAAAGCCAGCAGGGTGTGTGTGTCCGTATGGTGACAAAGGGAGGCAGTTTTAAGGAATCGGTTCATGAAGTTGTGGGCACAGGCAAGCCTGAAGCCTGCAGGGGAGTTTGGGAGGCTGGGAATTCCCACACGAGTTGGTGTTCAGTCTTGAGTCCACATGTAGTCTGGAGACAGAATTCCACCTTCCTTAGGGGATTTCAGGTTTTTCTCTTAAGGCCTTCAACAGATTGGTGAGGCCCACTCAAATTACGAAGGGTAATCTGCTTTACTCAGAGTCTACTTATGTAAATGTTAATCACTTTCATTAAAAAAATAACTTCACAGCAATATCTAGACTAATGTTTGAACAACTGGGCACCAAAGCCCGGCCAACTTGACACATAAAATTAACCATCATCATGGCCCTTTAAAATTATTATAACCATGTTATTATAATATTATTATATATATTATAAAATTATAATATATTTTATATTTAATATTTATTTCTATATAAATGTATATCATATTCATAATATAAATATAAATTAATATAATATATAAAATTATGATAAATATATTATACATTTATATTACTATATAGTATATATAATAACATAAAATTATAATATAATTCAGAATTATACATGTTATAAATAATATTTATATTAAAATTATAAAATAATATATTTTATATTATAAAACTATTATAACCATTATTATTTATTATTTAAATTATAACCATAGCACTGGTTATATTTTTTGCCCTTACTAAAACGTGAAATAGAGGGGATTGGCTGGGAACAAATCTGGGCGAGGTGGGGGCATGGTGGGAATAACATCAGCTTGCTGCTGCTGCTGCTGCTAAGTCCCTTCAGTCGCGTCCGACTCTGTGCGACCCCATAGACGGCAGCCCACCAGGCTCCTCTGTCCCTGGGATTCTCCAGGCAAGAATACTGGAGTGGGTTGCCATTTCCTTCTCCAGTGCATGAAAGGGGAAAGTGAAAGTGAAGTCGTTCAGTCGTGTCCGACTCTTAGCGACCCCATGGACTGTAGCCTACCAGGCTCCTCCGTCCATGGGATTTTCCAGGCAAGAGTACTAGAGTGGGGTGCCATTGCCTTCTCCGTTAACATCAGCTTGGAAAATGTGAAATTTTAGTTGATCCTGTTGCATGGTCAAATATGAGACATGCACAGAGACAGATCTTTTAAATGGGCCAAATTTAGAGATCTTACTGGAAGTCAGAGGACCAGATGAGGCTGCTCCATGAGAGACTGTTCATTCATTCAACAAAAAATGTCTTCTGGGTGCCTCTATGGGCCAGACAGACTGGGGGACCATGGCGTACCCAAGGTAAAGTTTCTATCCTTCACAGAGCTGAAATTTTAGAAGAGTGGCAGGCAATGAGCAAATCTTTGTGTAGATATAAAATTTCAAATAGTGACAGGTATAATTTACTGCTGCGTAACAAACCATCCCCAAACTCAGTGGCCTAAAATGACTTTTATATGCTATGATTCCATGGGTTGGAGACTGGAGAGAGGCTAGCTGAAGAGGCATGTCTCAGATCCATGCCATGGTGTTGCAGGCTTCACTTATGCATTTGCTATCAACTGGCAGTCAGTGCATGGCAGCTGGAGGAGGCTGCCAGCTGTCCCCATATGGCCTCTCTAATAGGCTAGTTCTGGCTCCTCACTTGGCAGCTGGGGTTCCATGAGGGCAATCTAACATGCAAGCTCTTATTTGGCTTCTGATTGGGTTAACCCTTTAATGCCCCAATGGCCAAGGCAAATGACATGGCTAAGCCCGGAGTGGTAACGAGAGGGGACAACACAAGAGCATGGGATTCATTAGGAACTGATCATAAGCGGTGGAAACAGTGACAGACTTTATTTGGGGGGGGCTCCAAAATCACTGCAGATGGTGACTGCAGCCATGAAATTAAAAGACGCTTGCTCCTTGGAAGAAAATTTATGACCAACCTAGACAGCATATTAAAAAGCAGAGACATTGCTTGTCCAACAAAGGTCTGTCTAGTCAAAGCTATGGTTTTTCCAGTAGTCATGTATGGATGTGAGAGTTGGACTATAAAGAAAGCTGAGCGCCGAAGAATTGATGCTTCTGAACTGTGGTGTTGGAGAAGACTCTTGAGAGTCCCTTGGACTGCAAGGAGATCCAATCAGTCCATCCTATAAGAAATCAGCCCTAAATATCCATTGGAAGGACTGATTCCGAAGCTGAAACTCCAATACTTTGGCCATCTGATGTGAAGAACTGACACATTAGAAAAGACCCTGATGCTGGGAAACATTGAAGGCAGGAGGAGAAGGGGGCGACAGAGGATGAGATGGTTGGATGGCATCACCGACTCAATGGACATGAGTTTGAGTAAACTCTGGGAGTTGGTGATGGACAGGGAGGCCTGGCGTGCTTCAGTCCATGGGGTCGCAAAGAGTCGGACACGACTGAGCGACTGAACTGAACCGACTGACCATAAGCATAAAAACGTAACATGTGCTAAATGCAATGAAGAAAATCAGAACAGGGCAAAAAGAGAATTAACTCAGAAGAGGCGGCTTGACAGACAGGGTGGTGAGGGAAGTGACTTTTGATCAGAGGCCTAAATGAAGCAAGACAGCCAGTCATGTGAAGTTCTGGAGGCAGGCACATGCTGGATGGAGGAACAGCAGGTGCAATGATCCTGAAGCTAGGACCAGCCTGACCTGCTGACAAAACAAGAAGAAGGTTAAAACAAGGAGAGCAGACTGCACCCAGGCAGTGAACAATTATTCATTACTGCTACGAAGCCAAGTTTTACTTCCTCATAGATTTTTGGCCGTGTTCTGATTTACTGAGCTTGCCAAGTAAGTACTAGATGGAAAATTTATTATTATCATGTCATTTATTAAGCTTCAATCATATAACTCTCTTTGAAAACAATTAACCCTAATCTTGTATGGGCTTCTCTGGTGGCTCAATGGTAAAGAATTCACCGGGCAATGCAGGACATAAGGATTCAATCCCTTGGTCGGGAAGACCCCTGCAGGAAATGGCAACCCACTCCAGAATTCTTGCCTGGGAAATTCAACTGGACAGAGGAGCCTGGTGGGCTACAGTCCAGGGGGTCGCAAAGTCAGACATGACTTAGCAACTAAACAACAACAACAAACATCTTGTGTACCTTCAGACATACAGTTCTGCCTTCTGATTTCAGTTCACTGGAAATTAGTTCAAAGAATAATTCCAAGGCAGAATGAATGTTAAATCACACACAGCGCACACTGAGGCGAGGCTATTCTGACCTGGCCACGACACCACACCTGTCACAGCAACTGGGACAATGTTTGGTTGACTTTGCCATAGTTCACGGGACGTGTTTGGTTTCCTCGGGGTCCAGACTTGTGCATTAAAAAGCAACCTGGTGGGGGCTTCACCCTGATCCTCTAGGTCTTTAGGAACGACACTGATTTCTTCCATTCTCCCCTCTGTCAGTTTTGATTCACTATCTTGGTCATGGAGGGGATTCATTTCAGAGCATTTTCCTTGGCCCTCTGCACTCTGGTAGTCTTACTCTAAGCCAAGGAACAAATGTGAGGTTGTGCAACTACTAAGCATTTGGGCTCTCAGGAAATGACCACTAGCTTGGGCCACAGACACAGTGGACCCACTGGACGTTGGATCTGGCCAGGTCTCCATTTCTCTATGTGTGCCTGCTCAGTTGTGTCCAACTGTAGCCCACCAGGCTTCTCTGTCTATAGGATTTTCCCAGCAAGCATACTGAGTGGATTGACATTTCCTTCTCCAGAGCTCCATTTCTATTCTAGTCCCACTATTCTTGTACTCTCACAGAGGCTCGTGATTGTGATCAGTGTTTCTAGATATCAGTGTCTACTAAGACCTTGCCTGCTGGTCACCAAAATTCCTGGGCAAACTTCAGAGTTCACTCAAGTTGCCTAAGAAGGTCCCTTTGGTAAAGGACTGGGACTCAAGACCACATACACTTGTGTAATGTTGTAGGGTTCTCCCTCCTGTGAATTCAGTCTTTTCTTCAATCAGTGGGCCTGGATCAAACACTGGCTCTGGTCTGGAACCTGGAGAAGCGATGGTGACTTTTTGTTGGGATGGCAGCCTCAGCATTCTGATCATACATCCTTGGCTCCTTTTCACCTTATAGGCTGAGCAATCTCTTGTTGGCTACCCATCTGTCTTGCTCCTAGAGATTCAGTACCTAATAGGATTTTGAGTTAATTCCCTTGTTGTTGTTGTTCAGTCACTAAGTCATGTCAATCACAACAAACTGTGGAAAATTCTTAAACAGAAGCAAATACCAGACCGCCTTACCTGTCTCCTGAGAAATGTGTATGCAGAACAAGAAGCAACAGTTAGAACCAGACATGGAACAATGGACTGGTTCAAAACTGGGAAAGAAGTATGTCAAGGCTGTATACTGTCTTGACAAATACTTGCTTATTAACTTATATGCAGAGTACATCATGCGATGTACTGGACTGGATGACTCACAAGCTGGAATCAAGATTGCCAGGAGAAATAGCAACACCTCAGATACACAGCTGAAACTACTCTAATGGCAGAAAGCAAAGAAGAAATAAAGAGCCTCTCAGTGAAGGTGAAAGAAAGTGAAAAGGCTGGCTTAAATTCCCTTGGTGTTCTTTTTTGGCAGGAGGAAGAGTTTTCCATATTTGGGGGAAAGAATCTTCATGGATAGTTCTTGTCCATGGCTGCCCAGCAAAGCTTCAGTGTCCCCTTATCTAACGAACAGTTGCTACCAAAAACCCCGAAACTACATTTCCCAGCATCCCCCACATACAAGTAATGCTATGTGACCAGATCCTGCTGGAGGGTTGTAAGCAGAATGATGTCACTTGCAGGCCGTAGAGGTTAAGAAGTGAACGTCCTTAATCAACTGTTCCCAGTCCGTCACCTGTTTATGCCTAAGATGGTATATGCCATCTTGATGTTTATGCCTTGAATGGTAGATGTAGAAGAAAGCAAGGCCTGCGTCTGCCTGGGCCCCTGAATAACCACAGGAGCAGAGCCATCACTCTCTCTATAGGATGCCCATATTGGATGGATACGTAAGTAAGAAATCACCTTTAACTGTATTAGGCAGTCAAACGTAGGGGTTTGTTTGCTAAAGTTACCCTCATACATGTTTGTCATGGTCCAGGCATGGGTTGGAAAAGAATTTCCAGACATGAGACAGAATGAGAGAGAAATCAAGTTTACTAGAGTGGCAGGTGCTGTTAGAACAGAGGGCCAGCTCAGGGGAGAATCGACGTCATACAGGGCTCCTTAGTCCACTTTTATACTCAGGGTACAGGAGTGGGATGGGGTCTTGCGGATTATTTGCTGATTGGATGAGGCAGGTATACTGGGTGGGGAGAGTAGGACAAATACCTTCTCCCTATGGGGTAGGGGGGAAGACAGGTTATACTGCTCCATTAATAGTTACAACATGGGGGAAGGAAGGATGGTAAGGGTCTGGTTTTGCTGTCCCTGCATTCCAAGACCCTCCCTGGTGTTATCTGTTCTTTCCTCCTTGGGTCACCACAATGTTGTCTATAAATTCTATATCAAATCTACATCAAATAAAATTGTTTCTGCCTCAGTAGATTATGACCAGATTTGAAGGTATGTTTGTGATGGTCTGACTCAGATGCAGATTATGGGATAGTATTGGATTCACTCTGGGAGGCCCAGGGAGCTAGGCAGCTATTCTTCACCATGACTGGAAAGGAAGTATAATAAAATGCAATATTAATACAATCAGCATGTACACATTTCCTCCAGTGGCTCAGTGATAAGGAACCTACCTGCAATGTAGGAGATGCAAGAGATGAGGGTTTGATCCCTGGGTCAGGTGGATCAACTGGAGGAAGAAATGGCAACCCACTCCAGTATTCTTGCCTGAAAAGTCCCATGGACAGAGGAGCCTGGCAGGCTACAGTTCATGGGGTTGAAAGAGTTGGACATGACTGAGTGACTGAGCTGGCAACTTCTTAATATACATGTTCATTTAAAATACCAGTCCCTGGGACTTCCCTGGTGGTCCAGTGGCTATGACTCTGCACTCCCAATGCAAGGGGCCCAGGTTTGATCCCTGGTCAGGGAACTAGATCCCAAGGCCACAACAAAGACCTGGCATGGCCAAATTTCAAAAAATAAATAAATAAATAAATACCAGTCCCTGTATTGTGTACATGTCACGTACCTCCTCAGGTGCCCTGGCCCTGTCGGACGCCAAGCTCTCAGAGTCAAGTAGGCTGATGGCCACTCTGCAGGCCCGTCCTTTTCCACCCCTTGAGACTGACCTGTATCTGACCTGGGGGTCTCCGGATCCTCCAGCCGTAGATTTGGAGGAAGAGCTCCCCCTACAGGGCATGTGTGTTAATTTCCTGTCGCTGCTGGAACAAGTTACCACAAACTCAGTAGTTGATTCTCCTATAGTTTAGGAGCTCAGACGTCTGAAATGAGGCTCACGGGGCAACACCAAGCTGTCGGCAGGGCTGGTTCCCTCTGAGAGCTCCAAGGGAGAATCCAGCCCACTCCTCTCCCAGCTTCTGGAGGCTGCCAGCACTCCTCGGCTTGTGGCCCCTTCTTTGCATCATTCCAACCTCTTGCTTCCTTCTCCTCTCCTCCTGCTGACTCTGATCTCCTACCTCCTCCTTATGACATGTGAGTACATTGGACCCACACGGATAACCCAGAATAATCTCAAAATCCTCAGTTTCATGCCATCTGCCAAGTTTCATTTGCTTTACAAGGTACCATGTTCAGGTCCTGGTGATTAGGATGAGGATGTATTTTTTTCAACTTTTTATTTTATATTGGAGTACAGCTGATTAACAATATTCTGATGGTTCCAGGTGGACAGCAAAGGGCCCCAGCCATGCATGTATCCATGCTCTCCCAAACTCCCCTCCCATCCAGGCTGCCACCTATCATTGAGCAGAGTTCCCTGCCCTGTACATAGGGCCTTGCTGGTTATCCCATTTTAAATACAGCAGTGTGTACATGTCCATCCCAAACTCCCCAACTGTCCCTTCCCCCTACCTTTCCCCGCCATGCCCCTGGTAACTGTAAGTTCATTCTCTAAGTTTATAAGTCTGTTTCTGTTTTGTAAGTAAGTTCATTTGTCTAATTTCTTTTCAGATTTGGCATATATGTTTGGCAAGTGATAATCATATGATATTTATCTTTCTCTGCCTGACTTCACTCAGTATGACAGTCTCCAGGTCCATCCATGTTGTTTCACATGGCATTATGTCATTCTTTTTAATGGCTGAGTAATATCCCACCATACATATGTACCACATCTTCCTTTAGGATGAGGGTATCTTTGGGGATCAAGGGATCAAACCCAGGTCTCCCACACTGCAGGTGGATTCTTTACCAGCTGAGCCACAAGGGAAGCCCAAGAATACTGAAGTGGGTAGCCTATCCCTTCTCCAGGGAATCTTCCCAACCCAGGAATCGAACCGGAGTCTCCTGCATTGCAGGCAGATTCTTTATCAGCTGAGCTATCAGAGAAACCCAAAGGTGAGGGAACTGACTCCCTATGTGGCAAAATTCAACCAATGGGAACCAGGAGGCAGGATCTATCTAAGAAGACATTTCTCTCCTCCTTCCTGGAGGAGTGCTTTGAGGCAGAAATTCCCTGGGGGGGCCTGTGCAGAGACATCACACGTGGCCCCAGAGAGGCTCCTGCTGAGCACCTGGGTGGGTCTCTCATGGCTCCCTGGGAGGCAGCAGCTGGCACAGTGACACGATCCTTTGCCTTGCCTCCCATCCTTCTCCACCTCACTATCTTATCCTTGCTGCCCTGGGATTCCCCTTTTTAAGCATCAGCAGTTAATCTTTGCCATGGGCTCTGTTCTCTAGGGAATCTCATCTGATGTGCCTCCCTCCCCTGCCTGAAAGTCACCATTTATTCCTTCATTGATTCAAGAAATAATTAATGAGCATCTACTATGTTCACACACCATTCTAGTTAACAGAGTCACAGTAATAAATACAAAACGATTTCTGTTCTCCTGGAGCTTACATCCTAACTGGGGAAGACATGCAATAAACAATTAAATAAGAAAATACCATTTGTGGCAAGTGCTAAAAGTGTGATAAAATTCTCGCCATTTTATATTCGGTGGTGAAGAAAGGCTTTTCTAGGGAGATGACAGTCAAACCGAGACCAGCATGACAAAAAGCCATTTGTGCAGAATCCGGGGAGGAAGAGGAGACCTTAATGGCAGGTATCAATTTGCCATCTCACACGGATGATTCTGGGTAGCATTCTCTGGGTGAATAGCAGCAGAAATTTACTTTTAAAAAATTCATGATCCTACCAAGCAACAGAAGGCCAGATGGTTTAAAAGACAAACATTTCAAGCAAAGTCTTCCAACTTACAAATAGATGGGATTTTGTCATGAAAGGATATATTTTGTCTTATTAGAAATTATTTTTTATACCAAGCATCATTTAAGAGGACCATAAATTAAAATGATGAGTCTAGCTACTTCACCTGTATAATAAACTGGGTTATAAACTGATTTCCTCCTATTATTGTTTCTAGGATTAGCTGACGTCTGGTTCCTAAGCTATCTTTTTCCCTATAGCTTTTTTACTTGGTTTCTCCGGTACAGTGACTGTTGTACTCCAAAAGCACGCATCCCAAGAGAGAGTAAAAAAAAAAAAAATGTGTGTCCATTTTCATGACTTGGTTTTGGGAGTTGAACATTGTTCCTCTGCCACATTCCATGTTTTAGAAAGAGAGGAGAATCGAACTCCACCTTCTCATGGGAGGGTTATCAGAGAATTTGGGGATGCATTTAAAGCCACCATGATTGGTCCCCTGGTCCAAATTATCAACATTTCTCTTTCATGCACTTTTGAAATTCAGCTAACATACGATTAGGACTCAGTTCCACTAACTGGGAATCACTCTCCATGGGTTCTTGGGTCTATCCTCTGAGTCACTGTTCTTTCTTTTTCTCTTTATTTTTAATTGAAGGACGGTTGCTTTACAGTATTGTGTTGGTTTCTACCAAATATCAGCATGAATAGGCCATAGGTTTACCCGTGTCCCCTCCCATTTGAACATCCCTCCCCCTCATTATTCTTTAAATGCTATGGGTTAGTGACTGATAAGAAGGCTGAGCATTGAAGAATTGATGCTTTTGAACTGTAGTGTTGGCTGGAGAAGACTCTTGAGAGTCCCTTGGACTGCAAGGAAATCCAACCAGTCAATCCTAAAGGAAATCAATCCTGAATATTCATTGGAAGGACTGATGCTGAAGCTGAAGCTCCAATACTTTGGCCACCTGATGTGAACAGCTGACTCATTGGAAAAGACCCTAATGCCGGGAATGATTGAAGGCAGGAGGAGAAGGGGACGACAGAGGATGAGATGGTTGGATGGCATCACTGACTCAATGGACATGAGTTTGAGTAAGCTCTGGGAGTTGGTGATGGACAGGGAGGCCTGGCGTGCTGCAGTCCGTGGGGTCGCAAAGAGTCAGACAGAACTGAGAGACTAAACAGTTATAACAACAGTGACGGATATGTACCTCCCCCTTCCCCCCTTTAAAATTAGTGTCCACAGCTGTTATATTTTGCCAGTCCCATTATGGTATGGGGAGCATAGAAGACTTGTTTCTTTAGTGCAAAGATCTTTCAATCAACAAACTTTAATCAATGAGCTGTACCTGGGGACCACACCCAAGGACCCTCATTCACAGTGGAGCTTGATGTAGGGACAAGGTCTTAGGCCTCAAGCCTGAACTTGATGCCTCAATAGGTAAGACTTTGATGGGTCTGAAGAGGGAGGGAGTGGATTTTGCATGAAGGGTGATTTAAACTTAGTGGCTGAGGGACTTTCCTAGTGGAGGAGCAGATAGGAAGCTGCCTGCCAATGCAGGAGACCCTGGTTCGATCCCTGACCCGGGAAGATCCCACATGCTTCAAAGCAACTAAGCCCATGAGCCACAACTACTGAGCCTATGCTCTGCAACTACTGAAGCCCAAGTGCCTAGAGCCTGTGCTCTGCAACAAGAGAAGCCACCACAATGAGAAGCTGGGGTTCCGCCATGAAGAGTAACCCTCACTCATCGCAACTAGAGAAAAGCCCACGCAGCAACAAAGACTCAAAACAGCCAAAAATACATAAACATTTTTAAAAACTTTTTTTAAAAAGTAAAAATAAATTTAGTGGCTGAGATGATCTAAAGACCCTCACACATTACGGTTGAGGTTTACGGGACCAACAGTGGGTGATGGTCCACTTGGGGCTTGTCTATCTCTATGTGGCCTCCTGACATAATCTTTTCAGCACTGCCTCTTCAGGTTAGGGGGATTTCCTGTCAGCTCAGAGCACTTAAGGTGCGTGTCCCAAGAGAAAGAGCAGGCGAAGATAGGCCACCTTTGCTGACCTGGCCTGTAAGCTAGGCAGGATCACTTCCATGACATTCTGTTTATTAGAAGTGGAGTCACTATGCTGTTGTTTAGTTGCTCAGTCATGTCTCCTTGTGACCGATGGACTGTAGCCCACCAGGCTCCTCTGTCCATGGGATTTCCCAGGCAAGGTTATGGGAGCGGGCTGCCATTTCCTTCTCCAGGGGATCTTCCTGACCCAGGGATTGAACTCGAGTCTCCTGTGACCCCTGCATTACAGGCAGATTTTTTACTGCTGAGCCACCAGGGAAGCCTGGAGTCACTATGGCTGGTCCTTTATTCACGAAGTGAGACCGCACCTTTTTATGGTCTGGGTATGAGGAAGTTGCAGCATATTTTAAAACTACCACGCGTGCGCGCGCGCGCACACACACACACACACACACACACACACTAAGCTGCAAGGGAGGCTGGGAAATGTATTCTGTAGCTGAGTATCTGTTGCAAGCTGAAGCTTAGGGGAATCCTATTACTATAAAGGTAAAAGGAGAGAATGGACTGATGCCTGGGTGGATGGTTAGCCATCTCTGCAACAGGCAGCTCTGTGGAGGAACTGACATCTAAACAAGATTGTCAAAGAAGAAGAAAACATGAAAAGGGAGAAAGGGCGTTTCAGGCAAGGGAAGAACACAACAGACACTTGGAGGAGAGAGTAATGTGGGCATATGTGTCTGCTCACATTAAGAGTGCTTATCTGACTAGAGGAAGCTGTTGGTGGGATGCTGGCAAACTGTGCCCCCTAGGATGGGGGTGGCCTTATGAAAAAACAGAGGAAGTGTTTGAATTTTAATATAGCTTTGTGATACGAGCAAGATTTCACATGAGCCCAGGTTTGAATTCTCTGTCCATTGTAGTTTTATGATTTTTTAGCCAGCATGGCAGATTACAAAAATGGCCACAATTCTCCCCGCTCTGACTGAGTGACTTGGCACAACTTCCATCTACCCCTGGAGTCTGTTCCCTCATCTCTTGGCTCTGGTCTGGCACTGGGTTTTGCTTTAGCCAATAGAACGGGGCAGAATTAATCATGTGACTGTTTTAAACCTAAGTCTCAAGAGACTTTGCCTGCTAGCTTTCTTGAGGTCTTGCCAAAATGTCCTGTGAATCAGCTAACACTAGTTAAGTAGGGGACAAGAGACCCCATAGAGCAGAGCTCAACCACCCATCTGAGGCCCCAGTTCAGTTCAGTTCAGCCGCTCAGTCATGTCCAACTCTTTGCGACCCTGGGGGCTGCAGCAAGCCAGGTTTCCCTGTCCATCACCAACTCCTGGAGTTTACCCAAACTCATGTCCATTGAGTCGGTGATGCCATACAACCATCTCATCCTCTGTCGTCCCCTTCTCTTCCTGCCCTCAATCTTTCCCAGCATCAGAGTCTTTTCAAAATGAGTCAGTTCACATCAGGTGGCCAAAGTATTGGAGTTTCAGGTTCAATATCAGTCCTTCCAATGAACACTCAGGACTGATCTCCTTTAGGATGGACTGGTTGGATCTCCTTGTAGTCCAAGGGACTCTCAAGAGTCTTCTCCAGCTCCACAGTTCAAAAGCATCAATTCTTCGGCCCTCAGCTTTCTTTATGATCCAGCTCTCACAGGCACAGGAGAGACAAGGCAAGATTAATAAAGAGGACTGGCTGTAGCTGACTTGCAGAGTCTTGAGTGAGACCATCAGGGAAACTATCCACCTATAGAATCATGCTCTCAATAAAGGCTTGCTGCATTAGCCACTAGATTCTGGAGTGACTTGTTACACAACAAAGCTGTTACAGCTAGTTAAATAAATTACCTTCTAAACCCCAGTGTCCTCAGCATAAAATAGATTTGCTAGCATCTACATCATGTCCACTGAGGGGACACAATGAGATGATGCTGACTGTGTACTTGACACCAAGCCTGAACCATTACATGTGCTGAGCAAATGCTAACTAATGCCACTGGTCACATCAGAGAGAGATGGTCAAGGGCAACACACAGTGAAAGGGGAGTGTGAGAAGGAATGACTCATTCCACTGGCATGAGCTCACACCACACATCACAAACCTGCATTTTCTGGCTCATTATTCACCTTTGAAAACTTCCCTCCTCGAATTCTTGTTTTTTGGACGTTTCAACACATATGCAATGGTCAGCATGTTAGAATCAACTTCTGGCTTCATTTATTTATCTCCAGCTGGGCTCGGCTTCTCTCCTGGCTCAGATGGTAAAGAATCTGCCTGTAATGAAGGATACCTGGGTTCGACCCCTGGGTCAGGAAGATCCCCTGGAGAAGGGAATGGCTACCCATTCCAGTATTGCCTGGAGAATTCCATGGACAGAGGAGCCTGGCAGGCTACAGTCCATGCGTTTGCAAAGAGTCAGACACGACTAAGTGACTAATACTTTCAACTTTCAGGCTCTAAGCAATTTAGATCATTCTTGGGTTTCCTTGGCAAACCCTGCTGAGATGGTGTTTTGCTTTTTTATCCAAACAGAAAGAATGTAGTAAATACTCAGTAAATTAAGTTAATTAAATTATGTTCTGGTTGGTGTTATTCTTGGGGTTATCTTATCTCTAATCAAGAGGACTATTAAATTTCCTTAGTGTCAAGTAAATGTACAGAGAACGATTTCCAAGACATCAGAGTTAGAGGAATTATTCATTTTCTTTCCTGGCATGTCAGGAGGGAATAGGGAGACCTCTAATCTGGCAACTGGTTCCCGCCAAGGGACAGTAGACCCTGTTTATGTCTCAAACTGCTCATCAACTCTGATCCTGTTATTAACTGAAAGAGAAAATAAGTGCCTGGATGAACTAGATAGGCACTGTCTCTATACTTTAAAAACATCTTTAATTTTCCCACATCTTTCCCTCACTCAAAATGCTGCAGGCTTTCTAAACATCTTCCTTTTTACTTCCTTCAGAGGGTTTCCTCTAAGATGCTGCTTTTTATTGAAAACTTATTTATTGATGTGTCTTTTCTGTTGGGGGTAAAGGACCCAGCTTCTACCAGCTTTGGGGAGCCAACTATGCATCTCGTTTCAACTCTGATTCAGCAATGTCACCTCGGAGCTTGCAATCAGCCATAGTGGGAATATTGCCACCCTGGAAATCAGCAAACACTACAAAGTGGGATTGTTTTCCCCGGGGAGCCTGGAGATGAATTTATCTGCCAGCAAGTCACTGCTGCCAGAACACCGAGTACTGGAGAATTACAGCTCTTGTCATCCTGAGTTCAGACACTAGGTCTCAGCAGTAAACATCAGGGTCACCTTCCCACTGCTGGGCAGAAGAATGCTCTAATTTGGGGAAGCTGACAAAAGGGGGGCAAAATTAAAGCAGGGCTGCCCGGCTGAGGTATGTGCCACTGAGTTGGAGCCAGCAATATGGGTTGACACGTGAGTGAGGCAGAGTGTGCGTCAGACAAGGCTGGACGCAGGCAGGCAGAAAACACAGGGCATGTAGTGGAGATTCATCTTTTGGTTAGGTTATGAGAGATTTTGTAGTGCAAGTGTATATTGGGCTTCCCAGGTGGCACTAGTGGTCAAGAAACTGACTGCCAACGCAGGAGACCTAAGAGACTCAGATTTGATCTCTGGGTTTGGAAGATCCCCTGGAGGAGGGCGACCCAGTCTAGTATCCTTGCCTGGAGAATCCCATGGACAGAGGAGCCTGGTGGGCTATACAGTCCATAGGGTCGCCGGACACAACTGAAGTGACTGAGTACGCATGCATATTTGGATTTATGTTTGATAAAGACATAATAATTTATGTTTGATAAAGTCTGGGTGTCTGGTCTGTGGAGAATAGCATATGGGGTTGGGGTGCTGCTGCTAAGTCACTTCAGTCATGTCTGATTCTGTGCAACCCCATGGACGGCAGCCCACCAGGCTCCTCTGTCCCTGGAATTCTCCAGGCAAGGATACCAGAGTGGGTTGCCATTGCCTTCTCCAGGGGTTGGGGTGAAGGGTACCAAAGATGGAAGTATGGAGACCAAGAAAGATGCCATCTGGGGCTGGAGGCTATGACATGGCTTCTGACCTTTGCCCTGACACCTGCTCCATGCCTACAGCTCTGTGCTCAGGCTCCTTGAGGGGCCCTCACCCCAGAATCCCTCCCTTCTGCCACAGGGTAAGACCCACTCAAGGTGCCCCACTCTTGAGGCTCCCCCCTCAAGGGAGCACCTGCAGCCCCCTCCCAGTCACATGGACCTACATGCTTTGAGCACCTGGAACACTACTTCCTGGATTTCCTGGAACTCACCTGACCACTGCCGTGTCACCTTGTGTGGTCATACAGCATCTTCGCCTGCATTTGTCTGATCCCTACAACTTCTTGAGAGTTGGGGCTGGGACTTGATCACTATGTCTGGCTAAACTCAGCTTCTGGGATGTTCCCAGTGGGCACCATGCTGGATTTCTTGGGGCATGTGGACAGAAGACATTTTCTGTCCTGAAGAAGCTTGAGTCAAAATCTAGGGACTGATCAGCTAGAAACCAGATCTGTGCTGATGAGAAATGCAAGCAGGGCCGATCAGGAAGGTCATTCAATATGGTGGACAACACAAAGCAACAGATCAAAACCAGGGACTCTACTCCATGTCTGACACGTGGAATCAAAATCCCAACTAGAGCCAACTGCTGGTCATAAAGGAGATGGTATACTTCTGTTATTACCTAAAACAGGGGTCCACAAACCCCCTCCACAAAGGACCAAAGAGTAAATACTTGGGCTTTGCAAGAGCTCCCGTCACAACTCATCATCTCTGCTGTCGAATGGCAATCACACTTCTAGATACCACACAAATCAGCAGGTAGAGATGGGCTCCAATAAGTCTTTATTTAGAAAGCAGTTGGTCTCTGGGCTCTAGTTTCCTGACCTCTGACCTAAAAGATCAAAATTATAGACTTGAAAATGGTAATGCCAAACTTAGAATCCAGATCCAACATTTTCCCAAATATCACGGTGCTTCTCTGATCAGTTGTACAAAACAGGCATAAAGGTGCTGGTTAAATTTGGGTGAGTGAGTGAAAATCACTCCGTTGTGTCCGACCCTGTGGGGCTCCATGGACTGCAGCCCACCAGGCTCCTCTGGCCATGGGATTCTCCAGGCAAGAACACTGGAGTGGGTTGTCATTCCCTTCTCCAGGGAAACTTCCTGACCAGGGATCAAATCCAGGTCTTCAGTTTTATATACTGTTTTGTTTACTATTACTATTAGATAATACGCTTTAGTAGATGAGAATTTTCACGTTCTTTAAAGCACGAATTTATATACCCAGAGGACACATGTATTTCTAGAATATATCAAAGATCCCAATGGATGAGATAGATTAAATACAGAATTTTATTATAAGTGTATATGTGACCCAACTTAAGGTGCTGAGTAAAAAGTCTCATAAATGTTTGCTTTCTTACATTTCTTAACTATTTTTAGAGAGAAATCAAGTGGGCTTTTTGTTTCCTCTCCAAAACTGTCTAGGACACAAAAAAGACTAGCCACCTCTAGAGATACCATGTGCAATCATATTTAAAATATCCTGGGAGAAAAGGAAGGTGCAAGAGTTTATGCTTTTGTGTATTTCTTAAAATGGAAGGGGTTGGGAATATTTATGTGAGTATATGCTGGGAATATTTCTGGAAGAATATTCTAGAAAATGATAAAAATAATTGTTTCTGGGGAAGTAAACTGGGTAAACCTGGAGATCACAGCTGGGTGGAAAAAAGTCATTTTACTGTTTGAATTAAAAAAAAACCCACCTAGGTGTATTCTCTTCTAAAAGAATTACACATTAGAACAAATGAAAAAACAACTAGGTTGTCCAACTAGTTGTCCATGTTGATGCCTTCGTCTGTAATAAGCAGAGACTCAGCATTACTCCACTGGCCATGTGCACAAACCTATTAGTCTCACACACAGTAAGTTCGTGTCAATCCGGTGAAATCAGAATAAACTGCAGATGGTGGAAACTCAGTTTCTTAGCTGTGATATTTTCTGCAGTTGTCTGAGATGTTACCCCTGGGGACACCCAGGTGAAGGGTGTAGAGGCCTTTCTGTACGTTCTAGTCCAACGTTCCCTGAACCTGTAATTACTTCTAAATAAAATGTTAAGTTGAAGCTATTGATGGGTAAAGGCTTTTGTGTAAAGAGACCCTGGTTCAAGTCTGGTGCTGCTGCAATGCCTCAGCCAAGTCACTTTGCCTGTCTCTGCCCACTTCCTCATATGTGATTGGGGGTGTGGGGCACCGTTCTGGGGTATGAGAAGTTATAGAGGAAGTTCTGGGTGGTCAGCAGTGGAAAAAGCACTTCTGCCGGCTGCTCTTGGGGCCTGAAATGAAAACAATGACAAAAACAAAATACTGAAGTCTTAGCTCACCTTGGTTTGGTTACCTCCAGGCCAAGTGCTGGGAAAGCACTTGGCTTCAGGTCACCTCCTGATCGCTCCTGGGAGGAGGCAGCTCCGGGACACAAGGACACACAGGTGATGAGAAGGACATTGGGGGGACCAGTGACGTCACGTGCCATGTCTGATTGAGGAGCCTGTGTTCTTTGGGGGAAATTGGTCGCTAAACGAGTTCCCTGTGTATTCTGCTCACAAGCAGGTGAGCAGGGCTGCAAGCAGGTGGCAGGATAGAGGCTCTGCCATCAGGCGTCCTGGGGGTCGGCTACAGGAGACAGTCCAACATCCACAGTTCAAGTCCTTAGATTCCTGTGATTTCACTGAACCTGGTGCTTTACTTTCTCCGCTTTCTTAGGGTCATGCTCTGTGTCTAAAAAAGCTGCTGAAGTGACTACGTGGTTGACATATAGTCCTGATGATCACGTGCATGAAACACACAGCTTTGACCCTTTGAAGCCTTGAGCATTAAAACGAAAACCCAGCAAAAACACAAACAAAGCCCATGTGGTATTGAGAGCAGCCCCGTAAAGAAAAGACGCTGCACGTTAGCTAGTAGCTTTTATTGTCAGACTTTCTTGAGCCAAGAAACAATGATTCCACATGGCTATCCATAGGGATAAGGCAAGTTTCTTCTCTTGGTGGGTAGACTTAGTTGGCTTAAGTCTTTACAAGTTTTCTGTATAAAAATAGAAGTCCAAGACCAGATTATCTTTCTTCTGGTCATAAATGCTGATTTATTTACAGGGGCCTTGTTCAGGCCACCATTATAAACTTGGGATAAAATAGGTGTGTATTTTACTAAAGCCTCAGCATTGAATGTCAAGGTCCTTTAAAGATTTGCTCAAGTTGCTTTCAAGGAAGGTGGTATCTTTCCCTCAAACATGGTTAAGTCACAATCTACCCACAGAGTGATTCAAGCTAACCTTCCAGGAAACATCGTTTAACTTAAATCTCTTAGAAACTGAAGACTCCAAAGTGACTTCATACAGTTCTAAAAACAGCCTTGGAGCCAGCTGTTTAAGAGTGGTTTATAAATACAGTTATTTGCAGGCTGCATATCTGTTTATAATACAGCAGACACAGATTGCAGACTTTGCTACACATAAAACAAAACTGGAGTCAAAAATGTGGCTTTTGAAATACAGCAAAGACAGGAAAATTCCAGGATTCCAGGTTGTTAATAAAAACCATCTTGCAAAGTAACAGTTGAGGACTCTTGACTCTGAATGATTAAAATATACAGATGCTACACCACTCATTGCACATCCTCTTTCCCTTCACTTTCAAGGCTCGTGGAACAATGATGAAAGTGATGTGTTTATGAACACATGCGTGCACAGGCAAGCGCATGCACGTTAAAGATGAAACAAAGAGAAAAAGTTAATAGGCGTCTGTGAGGAAGGCTGCCAGCAGCTCTCCACCTAAAATAGACCATCCCCTCACGCTCTCTCTCCTTCCCCCTCCCCACTCCCTCACCTTCCCTCCCAGGGGAAATCAGGCTGGGAGGTTAGTGCAGAATTGATGGATCGACGCCCCTCCCCCACTCGAAGCTCAGCAAGCCTTCCTGGAAAGCAGGGGCGAGCATCTATCTCCCTTCAGTAGCACAGTTACGGGGGGTTCGGGTCGGCTCCACAGAGTTAAGGCACTTCCGGCTGCTTTGGTGGCAGCGTGGGCTTCGTTTCCTCTAAGGCATGTGTCATCTAAGAGAAGTAAAGCTTTGGAAACTGGATTAAGGTGGTACAGCTGGATATACCGATCGCTGGAGTGGACAGGGCGAAAGGTCCCCCGAGACACCTCCCTCCGACGAGGGGCTTCTGGAAAGTCCCGGGCGGCCGCCGTGCAGATTGCAGATGCGGGGCCGGCGGGGGGCCGAGGAACGGGGTGGCGCGTGCAGGTGCTGAGTTCACGGGGACTCAGGACCTCACCTGGAGCTGCCCTGGCTGCTCACGGAGCGCGAGGTGCTGTAGCGCTTCTTGACGATCATGCTGATGTAGGCTTTCATGAGCTTGGCCACGTCCACCACCTGCCGGGGGAGCAGAGTGGACCTCCGGTCACCAAGCGTCTGCAAGGCCAGGGGCCCAGGCTGACGATCAGACACCCTCAGCCCAGCGCGCAAGCGGGGGCCCGTCCTGCCCACAAAAGCCAGCAGCCTGCCCGCGTGAATCCACGGCGCAGGCCCTGGATTTGGCCAGAAGTTCACCTGCTTTTGCCCTTTTGCTCCTGGTGGGGAGAAGGGACTCTTGGCCTTTCCACCTGCGCCACCTGGTGGTTGCCTGATGTAAAACTGTCGCATTTTGCAGGTAAAAGAAAGCCCCCACCTAATCACATTAGTCTTGGTATGATCAGGGCTGGGATGATTGTCCCCACTGAAAATAAGGGCACACGACAGAGGCCACAATCACAGCTTTTAAAGATTGGATCCCATCCTGCCGGTCAGCACCTCGTGATACGGCTGGAGAAACAGAACTGAGGGCCGGGAAGAGGGGTGGAACAGGGAGCACCCATGCACGTTCTGTGCCCTGCCAACTCTGCGTGCACAGTAGCTCTTTCGTGGTGTGTTCACTGCCACCCCTTTCTGGCCCATTCCTCCTGACGGCTAGCCTGGGTCCCTGCAAAGACATCCTAGCTGGCTTCCATCTCTCTGATCTCTCTTCCTTCTAATCCCACCGGACATCCCTGTGAAAGCAGTGTCCTGACACACCACGCACAGATCTCACAGCGGTTCTCTGCTATCTACTGCAGTTGACCAAACCCGGCAGCTGGGCACCAGGGACCCTCGAATAAAAGCCCCCACCTCCTTCCATCCCACTTCATACCTCCTGCACCACATCCGTGGTCATCACCTCCCAGCATCTCTCACTTTACACCAATAGCCAAATGCGAGGCATGGAATTCACGCCCATTTCTCACCTTTGCTTGTTAGCAGTTCCCTGTGTGGAGACCTCAACAGGCTTGCTGCATTCTCATGATTACTACTACATTTTATGCTTTGTAGTGGGATGGCATATATACAGAGGTGGTTTTGTGATTTTTTTTAATGTGTGGTGAGAATTAGCTCTTCCCAGGACAGTCTGCCACTCCCTCCCTCCTTGGACACTGCCTGGCCCCAGTCTCATAGCTGTGATCCACTGCCACCTTGTCTAATAATTTTCGCAAGGCTTTATTGCCAAATTATATATAATTTTTTGGACCTCTATGTCACTTCCCTTTCTCTTCCTGCAAGGGTAAGACCCCCCTGATAGCTGGAAACCAAATTTCTTCATTTCTATGTCACTTCCCTTTCTCTTCTTTTCCTGCAAGGGTAAAACCCCCTGACAGCTGGAAACCAAATTTCTCCATTGCAAAGGTATACAGAAGAAATGTAGGACTATCAGATTTTGGCCTGTGGGAAACCTGCAGCAAGGGAGGGACCACCATACTGTATTTTCCTATGTCTTAGAGCGAAATATTCAAATAATGTTATTCAGTCAAAGGCATCAGGAAATGGGATGTTGTCTTCCAAGTTCATCAAAGGCCATGGATGAAAGATTTGCCTCTTACCTCACTGGTTTCAAAGAGCAGCTCCCTCTCATCGACGACGATCTTGTAGGTATTGGCCAGGGGGGCACCAAAGGAGAGGATGTGTTCATACTGGAAGACTTCCAATGGCCTCCCCTCCCCACGCTTGTAGACAGAGACCGCGTCGGCGCTGACGCCCAGCCAGAGGTCCTGGGGAAAGCCACCTTCCTTGCACTGGGGGGTGGGCAAGAGTTAGGGCAAGATCAGATCAGTAAAGTCAGAAACAGGACACAGAAACCACAAGATGGGCTTGGAGCCCAGCCCTCTGCACAGTGTACCAAACACATTCAATGTGTCTTTACGCAGACGGCAACTGCAATACAAAATAGGAGAAATGGTGGCTCTCTGGCTGGCTTGACTGATTTCTGACCAACTCATCAACCCCATGCATTTGGAGAACACCAAATGGTAAATTCAGCATCTTGCTTGGACTCTCCACCACTCAACATCACCACCGTCTTGGCCATGTGAATTAGCTATAAGAAGGTGGCCATAGGCAAGGAACTTGACAGTAATTCCCCATCAAATCAAGCAGCCTCTCTATCGCTGCATGCTAAGTGACTTCAGCTGTGTCTGATGCTTTGTGCCCTACAGACTGTAGCCCACTAGGCTCCTCTGTCCATGGGATTGTTCAAGCAAGAATACTAGAGTGGGTTGCCATGCCCTCCTCCAGGGGATCTTCCCTATTCAGGGATGGAACCGGCGTCTCTTACGTCTCCTGCACTGGCAGGCAGGTTCTTTACCACTAATGCCACCTGGGGATCCCTGTCTATCTCTAGTTCCACCTCAATCCTATTTTGGATGGTTGTTCTTCAAATACAAAATCTAGGATCACAGAGGGAAATTCTCCAAATATGTGCTGAGCAGTTTCAGCTCTTCCTGAAAAACATATCTTGTGACAAGGAGCAGCAGTGACCTTTTGTGTGTATGGTGGTTGATCTCACTGGTTTACTAACAGACTTTTTTGCACACGTAAGTGGAGGAACATAGGATATAGGGATGACAACACCAGACAATGGGACTCAGGAGGGATACACATCGGTGACACAGGAGAGGAGGTACTTGTACAAAGCATCTGACTTATACTTAAAAACAAATGTAACTGACTCAACCAACCAACCCACCCACCCAAAGATGGCATCCAGTGAAAACTCATGGAATATATGATCAATATTTAGGGTTTTATAAAGCATCTTTTAAAAGTCAACAGATAACATGCTGAATGACTCGGATCATAAGAAAAACAGATGATCATCTAGACCAAGAGTTGGCAAACTTATCTGTTAAGGAACAGACAGTAAATATTTTAGGTTTTGTGGTATCGGTCACAGCTATTCAACTGCCATTTTAGCTTGAAAGCAGTCAGAGAAAAATACATAAAAGAAAGAGCACTGCTGTATTCCAATAAAACTTTATTTACAAAAAAAAGAAGGCAGGCAGCATTTGGCCCTCAGGCTGCAGTTTGTCAAGGCTTGATCTTGATCATTAATAAAATTTTCTTTCAATATATGGTCTACTTAAAAAAAGAAAAAGGGTATGACTCAGTACTGGGTTGATGCAAATTTAGCCAAATTCCAATTGTGTAAAAGAAATTCTTCCCTACAAATAGTCACGGGAAAAAAAATTAAAATCCAAGTATATCCAAATTTTCTAATTTTATGGACATACTGCTAAGATTTTTTTAAAAAACTTTAATGCAGATTTTCACCAGCACTTTTTCATTGGGTTTACTGCTTGAGTAAGAAAGAGTCAGAAGTTATGTAAGAATAGAAGATATCAATTTTCCACTTGCTTCTAACATTACAAAAGCATTTACCGAAAAGGAGGAAGAATACTTTGTGTGGGTGGTGGGGGGGTATTAAGGGTAAAATTGGGGAGCTCTAACCTATGACGGTGGGGCTTCCCAGGTGGCGCTAGTGGTAAAGAACCCACCTGCCAAAGCAGGAGACATAAGAGACACCAGTTTGATCCCTGGGTGGGGAAGATGCCCTGGAGGAGGGCATGACAACCCATTCCAGTATTCACGCCTGGAGAATCCCCGTGAACAGAGGAGCCCGGTGGGCTATAGTCCACAGGTCGCAAGGAGTCTGATATGACCGAAGTGACTTATCATGCACGCAACCTCAGAGGGTAAGAGAGCCACGTGTTCCACCCGGTCCTCCCTCCCTGTGACCTTGACCGAGGTCACACTGACTCGGGTGTGCAACCTGGTCCGGGAAGCAGCAGCCCGCTCTCACCTCCACGTCGAAGAGCGTCGACCCGTACCCAGGCCACTCCTTGATCAAGGCCATGTACTTGGCCATGGCCTGTTCCTGGCTCATGCCCTGGAATTTCTTCCACTTGTCCACGATGCTGGCCCGCGCGGAGCACACCTCCTCCTTGACCCACATGTCCACCATCTGCTCCTCCTCTGCCTTCTGCCGTACTGCCGAGCCCGTCCGGAAGCTCCGCCGCAGGGTCCCCTCCAGGAAGCTCGTGCGCCTCTTTTCCAGCCGCTCGCCCGGCGTGAAGCTCTTGGTGGACTGGCTGATGCGGGCCTTGAGCCTCTGCAGCGAGTAGACCTCCTCGAGGGGCGGCACCGGGGCGTGCGGCGTGTGATCTCCCTGTAGGTACTGGAGCCGCAGGGCAGCCAGCACCTGCAGGTTCTCCTCAGGGGCCGGGTAGTGGCCGTGGATGACGGCTTCGTGGGCCTGCGAAGAGGCGGTCGATGGCTTTACAGGGCCAGACACTGTGGTGCGACATGACCCCCGCCTGGCTTGCTCCCTCAAACCATCAGGATATCTTTCAAATGCCATCTTCCATAAATTGGTATCCTAATGCCCCTTCATGGCTTCAAATTTCTCCCTGGCAATGGGTACCACTGAAAACGTGTATTATTTCCTCTCCCTCTCACTCCTCCCCATCCCCAACTAGGACAGTTCCTGGTACCAGAGTTCACATAATACGTATGCAAGTTTCCTTCTACCAATGAATAAAAGAGCATCCCACACTGGTCACGCTGAGAATTCCACTGCCATGCCTGGTTTCTAAGGACTAGCAGTTAACATGAGACGGGTATGGATGGGTTCACCCCTGCGCATCTGCAAAGGAGCCTAAGAACACCATTTACCTGTTCAAACATAAAGGCGAATTCCACACTGTCTTTTGGCACGTTGTCTGTGTCCAGGAAGCAGTAAAGTTTGAAGTAGAATTTCCAGGGCTGCTCGCCCGCCTCTGAAGTGGCGGCCAGCCTACAGACAGAAGCGGAGAGAGACGCAGGAAGTAAAACCGGATACGGGCCAAGGGTGACCCACAGCGCCATCAGTGCATGGGATGTGTTCTAGGTCAGGATTCAGATACCCTGTCTGGGCTCAGAGCAGAGTGTGGAGGTGGGGTGGCGGGAGGGAAAACAGAGCCAGGGCGAAGCTTCTGAGAGTTCCCTGCTAACTTATCCAGAGGCGAAAAACACGCTTTCATTCTAGTTTTAAAGACAACCAACAGGCAGCCTTCAGGTAAACTGAGCTAACAAGTATTTTCTGAGTGCCCATTCTCGTTAGTTTCTGCTAAACATCATACTGCATTCAGAGAAAGAAAAAACAAAGCCTATTCCTTCATTCCCTCTGCCAACTCTCAAATATTTATAACAACTGACCTGAGGAATTCCCTGACAGTCCAGTGATTAGGACTCTGCCCTTCCGCTGCCCAGGTTTGATCCCTGGTCTACTAAGATCCTGCAAGTGCACAGCTCAGCAAAAAAAAAAAAAAGCCTGAACAAAAACTGACATCAATATTAGGGAAGCTGTGTTTCCATAAAGTAGAAAAAAATATCTTTTTTTTTTTTTCTTTCCATTTTGGCTTATTTCCAACAAAGCACTTAGACCAGGCCCACCCAGAAGAGAGGATGTCACTTCTCAGAGACTTGAAGTTTGGGGCTGCTCTAAACCTCGTGGTCCCCTGCCACATTTCTAAGTTAAAGCTGCTTCCGCCCCCTTATGCAGTTGTGGAGGCCGAGGGCCCAGCCTGGCTGGAGTCTTGTTATTGGCACTAGCATCATTCTAGAGTAGGAATATCTTTTGTGTTACTTGGGGGCTGTGAATATTGTAGGTCCAAGAGATACTAAATGGGGTTTGAAGAGTTTATAAGCTGGCTTCTGTCTACTCGCCCAGCTTCAAAGCTAATGACAAGTGAATATCTGAGAAAATCAGAAAATTCTGAGATAATGGGAATAACAGGGGACCGGGAGAAAGAATGGGGCAGAGGAATAAGGATGAGTGAATCCTATTTGAGACAGTGGCTCTATCCAGGGTCAAGGGAAACAGGCAGCAGAGAGAGATGAGAAATTAAATATGCTTCAACACAGGTAAAATGAGGCAGATTTGAACACAAGCTGAAGTTGAAAATGGAATACAAGTTCAAACCCTCTTTCTCTTAACTTCCTTTCTCTAATCTGCTGGCACTTCACGGAGAAGGAACTTACTTTTCAAACTTTGCCAACACATCCGCTACGATGGTCCTACTCTCGATGGCTTTATCGACGTGTCCATTGTACTCAAAGAGCGCAAACATGTTTCTGCTGTCCTCCATGGCCAGGCCTCGGATCAGCTTCTCCACCACCTGGAACACACGGGGTCCTCAGGTGTGGTTCTAGAACATGCCTTTATCAGGAGCCAGAGGGAGCTGCCGGCACATGCGAGGGTCCAAGCAGCTTTCCGACACCAGCGTGTGTGGAATTTCCAAGGTGCTATTTCCCCTGGTTCTCTTGAAATCAGTTCTCTTTCTTCCTTGCCAAAAAGAACACAGGATCTTCTGCCTACTGGTAGGGGCAGATGCTGGGCTAGGTTCTTGCAAACTAGCAAGTGCATGAAACTAAAGTCCTTTTGGAGACTTCCCTGGTTGTCTAGTAGTTATGAATCCACCTTCCAATGCAGGTGACGCAGGTTCAATTCCTGGTTGGGGAACTAAGATCCCACATGCCATGGGGCAACTAAGCCTGTGTAGCAAGACATGAGAAGCCCACACACCACAACAAAGACCCAGCTCAGCCAAAATAAATAAATAAAATTATAAAAACAAAACCAAAAATAAAGCCCTTTTGTCTAACAGTGATTTCCATCGATATTTCTGCTACACCAGCTTTCCTGGGTTTTACCATACTTTTCCTTTTAGCCCATTGGTTTTGCAATATTAATAATAAGTTTACATTGGAAAAAGAAAGAAAGAAACTGTTCCCCTCTCCCAGTGTTCTAGATTATTGTTGTTGTTTAGTTGCTCAGTCATGTCTGACTCTTTGAGACCCCATGGACTGTAACCCATCAGGCTCCTCTGTCCACGGGATTCTCCAGGCAATACTGAAGTGGGTTGCCTTGGCCTCCTCCAGGGGATCTTTCCAACCCAGGGATTGAACCCATGTCTCCTATGGCTCCTGCACCGGCAGGTGGATTCTTTACCACTGAGCCACCTGGGAAGCCCCCATGCACCAGACATTTGAGTGGCAAACAGAAATACTTTACCGCAGAAACGATCAGATACACCCTTGTCATGGTGGGTCTATCTGAGTCAGGTTCATAATCTCTACTAGATACTCCACTGCTTCTCAGATGAGCAGGATTATGGGCTGCTTCCTGGTTTACTGAGCAGCGGCACTATGCCAGTCACACCTGTGCATGATGGCTGACCTTACTATACACAATTTTCCCGACCTAAGGAAGCGCGTGGGCACTTGGGCGTCCCGCTTACCTCCCCAGCTGTGGTATGGGAGTTGATGGTGATCTTGCAGGAACCCCCGCCGTGGCAGTACACTGTGGATGTCATCTCTTGCCGATGGATCAGAGCTTCTATCTCATCTCTCGAAGGCACAAACTCTCTGCATTTGGTTTTCTTAAGAGATTCGTAAATGAAGAGGGCGTATTTTTCCATCTCAGTTCCTGGAAACTGCTCCCGTATCCTAGGAGACAAACACTGACTGTTAGTTGCCTGGCTAGGGAGAGTCGGGCAGCTTCAAGCACTGCAGACCAAGGTGGCCGGTGGGGTCCCAGTGGTGAGCGGAACCAATGCAAGCCACTTCTGTAGCTCACCCTGTGCTGTTTAAAGACGAAAGCAGTGGAAAGGAAGAGACAGAAACGAAGGAAGGAAGACAGAAAATCCAGAGGCCAAAGAGCCCAAGTATGACTGGGAGCAACTTTTGCTACCAGCTCATCTCTGCAGAGCTATTATATTTGAAAAAGCCATGTGCCTCATACTGTCCTGTGAAAATACCTTTCTCACAGTTAATCTGCATCTGAATCAGACAGTTTCCACCTGCTTGATCTGAAACAAATATCTAAGGTTTTTTTTGTTTGTTTGTTTCCTGTTTATATAGAGTTTGCATGTGCTAAGTCGCTTCAGTCGTGTCTGACTCTCTGCAACCCCATAGACTATAGCCTGCCAGGCTCCTCTCTCCATGGGGATTCTCCAGGCAGGAATATTGGAGTGGGTTGCCACGCCCTCCAACAGGGGATCGTCCCAACCCAGGGATCGAACCCATCTCCTGCATTGTAGATGGATACTTTACTGCTGAGCCACCAGGAAAGCCCTCATATAGAGTGGTGGCGTTAAATTTATCCAATGTCCTACCCATCAGGACACAACCCCCAAAGTGACCTGGTCCCTGGACCAGCCCCGTGTGGTTTAGAGACACAAAGGTCGTCTGCCCCCGGAATGCTGCTCAGGTGACCTAGGAGGCTGACCCACACCAGGCGTCTTCTGTTCTGGGTCTGAGTTTTCAGAGCCACAGGTCACTGCACCCTGGACATGAGCAGCACCGCCCAGGCCACCTCGTACCTTCTCAGGTGGAACTTGAGGTACTTGAGGATCCCGCGGCTGGGCAGGAAGGTGCAGCTCAGGCAGGTGAGGATCTGCCAGCTGCAGAGGTTGCCCACGCTGCCCGGGTGGGGCACCTTGTTGGTCTGCTTGATGAGCTGGCAGTACAGCTCGTCTCGCAGAGGCCGGAGGTCGTGCCCTGTCTGGAGGATGCCCTGGATGATGGGAATAGGGTCGGACATGGACTCCAGCTGCTGGAGGGAGTTGAATATCTTGATGGCTTCATCCTGAAGCGTAGTGTAGCCCTTGTCTTTGAGCACTAGGAGGAGCAAAACAAACACGAGTCACACGAGGGGTTCGGAGACGGTACCCTCTGAGCAGGGCCCACCATGTGGGGTTCAGAGACGGTACCCTCTGAGCAGGGCCCACCACGAGGGGTTTGGAGAAGGTACCCTCTGAGCAGCGGACAAGAGGCAGGACTGCAGACTAGAGCTATTTCAGGATGCAGTGACACCCGCCCCCCATGTGCCCTGGACACTCCAATCAGCCCAACAGAGGCAGGCTAAACTATTTTTAGTTGCTTAAACTTTTTAAACATGTAACTGAACTATTTTCCTGTGCAAAATGCTTACTGAGAAGCTAGTCTGTGCCAAACAGGTTCCACAGGTGACAGGTAAGACACCTGTTTAGGGTCTGCTTCTCGCAGCGTTCCCCAATCATTTTCGCACCAGAGACCAATTTTCGTGGAGGACAATTTTTCAAAAGACCAGGTGAGGAGGGTGGGGATGGTTTGGGGATGATTCAAGTGCATTACTTTTATTGTGTACTTTATTTCTATTATTATTACATCAGCCCCACCTCCGATCACCAGGCATGGGATCCTGCCCAGTTCTGGTATACGAAGGGTACCGTGAGTTCCTGGGGAGAACTGGCATGTTCTTTAATACGACAATCCTCATGCCGCTATAACCAATTAACGCGAATCTGATGGAGCTCAAGAGTTCACAGAGAGCCGCAGCACTGTGTCCCGGGTCCAGGTGGAATTCAGGACTCACAGTTGAGGTTGATGTCTCCGTAGGGCAGGGGCAGAAGTGGCGAGTGCAGCGGGTGGTGGGTATGCCTCAGGATGGGGTTCCGCTTGTATATCTGCTCCACCACGTCTGAGTTCAGGCAGTTCTCCTTGAGAAGAACAGAGCCATAAGAGAACGCCCACGAGCTTATGGTAAGACGCATACACACGAAAGAACAAAGGCACCCATATCCACCTGCACACAAATGGTTTAAATACGTCACAAAACACCTGCAGCTTGTGGATGGTGGTGGGAATTCAGCATTAATCATCTCAAGCACCAAGATACCCACAAGCAATGTTTCAGGACAAATCACACGTTCCTATTTTTTTTACATAGCTTATTCTCATTCTCTTTTTTTGGTTTGCATATATTTTCCTATGTTATTAAAAAACATTCCCTCTGGAGATTGTTGGTGGTGGTGTTCAGTCACTAAGTTGTGTCTGAACCACCCCATGGACTGCAGCACGCCAGGCTTCCCCGTCCTTCACTTCACTCCTGGAGTTTTGCTCAAACTCATGCCCATTGATGCCATCCAACCATCTCATCCTCTGTCGTCCCCTTCTCCTCCTGCCCTCAATCTTTCCCAGCATCCAAGTCTTTTCCAGTGAGTCACTTCTTCGTATCAGGTGGCCAAAGGATTGGAGCTTCAGCTTCAACATCAGTCCTTCCAATAATATTCAGGGTTTATTTCTTTTAGGATTGACTCGCTTGATCTCCTTGCAGTCCAAGGGACTCTCAAGAGTCTTCTCCAACACAATTCGAAAGCATCCATTCTTCAGCTCTCAGCCTTCTCTATGGTCCAACTCTCATATCCACACATGACTACTGACAAACCCATAGCTCTGACTATACAGACCTTTGTCAGCAAAGTGATGTCTCTGCTTTTTAATATGTTGTCTAGGTTTGTCATAGGTTTTCTTCTAAGGAGCAATCTTTGGAAATTACATATACTTAAAAAATTAGTAACTTCTCTTGCTAATTATTTAGCCATAAGTCATTTGGCAAATCATGCTATCCTTGTTTGCAATTCATTTTAAAAATAGGAATTCCCTAGCTGTTCAGTGATCAGGACTCTGAGTTTCTACTGCAGGGGCCCTGGGTTTGATCCCTGGTTGGGAAACTAAGATCCTGCAAGCTGTGTAGGGTGGCCGCTAGGAAAAAAGAAAACATTTTGCTAGTTCTCTCATTGATCTTTTGTTTTTAGAACTTTGAATCAACAGAAAAGTTGGAGGAGAGGCAATAAATCATTCTATCGTGGTGATTTCATTTCCACTATGAGACTCTTTTAGTAACGCTCAACTGAAAACAAGAAGGAAATATGTTTTAATTACTTTTAAAAAATTGTTACTTTTTTAACATCTGGTTTCTAATGAATTAAATGTATTTGTCTAAGTTAAGAAGTGCGTCTAAATGTTAAGAAGCATTGTTTCACAGTTAAAAACTACTCTTTCATGTTTGATTTATATAGTAAATAGAGGGGTAGATAAGATATAGCTTTGAAGAGAAAATTCAGCTGATATGTGCTTTTTTCTTTTTTCATAAGAAAGCTTCAAAAAACTCATTTTTTTAAGACAAGAAATGACATTATTAGTTTCAAGTGTTCCTAATGACATAGTAGTTTCAAGGGGTCCCTGGACAGCTCTGCAGTTTGTAGGATAACTGACTTGTAGGAATTTGACTCCAAATACCCAGAAAACATATTTTGGAATCAAAAGTATGACTTGAATTTGGTGGGTAATAATACCCTACTGATGTGTTAGACCCTCTCCCACCTTTACAAAGGCACAGCTTCCCCCCTGGATCTGATGAGGTACTTTTCTTTGACGTATATCAGTAAATAAATACCTGGATCACTATCACTCTGGTATCTTTTCTGTCATAGCTCTGGCTCTTTCCTTTGTATTGGAACCCTGCCCACATGGAAAACTTGGAGGAAGAGCATAAAAATAATTCCCCTGACTTGCTTCTGCACGAGGGACTGACCGGTTATGTGAACAATGCAACCAGAACATCCCACGTCTCCATTTTCATTCCTAGAAAATGAGCACCGTGCGGTGATCCTTGTTCATGGCTGCCATTTAATCATTCATTCATTCAATATCTACGCAGAGCAAGTAATCTTATCAACAGAAAAATCACAGTTTAACAAGGTCAGTGTTGGTCCAGAAACTTGGGAGCTTCTTCTGTGAGTTTAGAGGCACCTGACATGGATTCCAATTTTCTAGACCCATCTTGGGTTTCTCCCTGGTGGCTCAGGGGTCAAGAATCCACCTGCCAATGCAGGAGGCACAAGTTTAGTCCCTGGGTCGGGAAGATCCCCTGGAAGAGCAAACAGCAGCCCACTCCAGTATTCTTGGTTGGAAAATCCCATGGACAGAGGAGGCTGGTGGGCTCTAGTCCATATGGTCACAAAGAGTCAGACATAACTGAGCACTCGGGATTAGACTTAGATTATAGGCTCTTAGTGAATCCACTTGTGTGGTCTAGAAACCGTTGAGTGAAAGTAGAATTATTTTGTGACTCCTAGAAGGGCCCCAACTTGGGCTCAAGTGGAATCTGTGACATGCAGGTTGTTCCCCACACAGGTCACACCACATCCCTGCGACTGGGGAGCCCCCACCCCAAATTACAGACCACTGTCCCTCTGCCTACACAGTTCTACAGCTGGGTTCGCTTCTGCGGCCACACCTAACACCTCCCCAGAGACAGGAGAGCTTCAGCATCACATTCCACGTGCAGTCGAGCATTTAGGTTTTTTAAAACCTGGGATGCACAAACATGCAATTGATCAAGAGTTAGTTTTGATTACAGAGTGAAAATGAAGCGTGACTAATGTTGACGTCTTGGTGTTCTGAGGGTGAGAAGGTGAGAATCTGGGAGCTACTATGGACCACTATGACCACTCCCACCTTGATATCTTGAATCAGCTGCTGCGTGGGGGTGTCAATTGGGGCCTTGGTGTCGGTCACGTTCTGAATGGCGCTGGACCACCTGGTGGCCTCGTTGAGCAGCTTGGTGTAGAGCCGGTAGCAGTGCTTGCGTCCGTACACGGTGACGTTCCAGTAGCCTATGAGAGCAGTGACACACACATACCAGTGTTAACCTTGGGGACCAAGGTGACACACCATACCAGAGTCCCAGAAATCCAGCACCCACATCATCCCCACCTAAGTCCCTTATTATTTAGTTCAGTAGCTACTTGCTGACTTCTTCCATATGCCCTGCCCTGCACTAGATACCCAAAGTCAAGGGGAGTTTACAGTTGAGAGGGAGAGACAAACATTAAAATGATAAGCCCAGAATCAAACATATAATTAGTACCATCTGCTCTAAAAGAAGCAACAGGCATAAACTAAAGCCCTGTTCAAGGCTCTAGAACAAGAGTGAGAACTCTTGCCTCAGATTTCTGACTGTTATCCCCCCCTTTCTGTTCCTTTTCTTCTTTTCCTTACGATTCTCCCTCCTCCTTACGAGTCTCCCTCCTCCCTTCAAAAGAAACTGTTTCTGCAAAGCAGGCAGTCCAAGTGTTCAGACACCAGATGAACGTGCAATGAAGTGATTTCAGTTAAAAAAAAAAAATATATTATTTTTTGAATGGAGTAACTGTATTAAAAAAGCACAAAGTCATAACAACAAAAAAGTCATAGCAACAAAAATCAAAATAAACAATCTAAAAACATTTTCATAATACCCAAAGGGGAAAAGAAAAAGAAGCTTGTGTGACTGCTTTATATTCTACTGGGTTATGTTCACCGACGCTCAGAATTTGCCTTGTTTTTAGGCTGCCTTATGACTCGCAGGGTGCAACGGTAAGAAAGACAAAAAATACAAGCACAGAACAACAAGGTGTTCTGCAGGAAAACCTTTGTTTATATTTCATTACCCCGAGAAGAATCTTTCTGCAACTCAATAAATCAGGACCCTTTACTACGGTTTACATTATCAAGTGTTCATATAGGTAACCATGGACAGCCTCAAAAGATTATTAAGCAAGGAAAGAGATATTTTTGGAGGGGAGAGGAGAGAATGGACACACGCTAGGTGGGGACCTCATCTCTTTGCTCTGAGCAAACTTGGAACTCCTATGTTCAGTCAGACCACATCTCGGGCGTGGTCAGCCCAAAGCACACCGCGCCGCTTACCCGTCTCCTTAAAGATCTTCTCATCAGGTGGGACGACCGAACAAAGACTATTGAGAACCAGGGTGCCCAACTTCAGAGCGTTCTTCTCCGAGCTCTTGTAGTAATCCAAGGAATTGTGCGTGAGCACAAACCACCGCTTCTTCAGTTTCAGGGAAGACATCTTCGGACTGTTTTTCACTTCTTTGTGCAACCACCCTGGAAAGACAGACTGAAGTGTTAATTCAAAACCAGGATGAGCAACATCTCATAGCAGGTGACCATCGGCTTACAAATGGGGTGTCTTTCTATACATCTACTAGCAATGGCCACAATCCTTTCTTATTTGAGGATTTTTAACAATGCCAGCAGGCAAAATCATCCAAGGACGAGGGGCTATATGTATACATACAGCAGATTCAGTTCACTGTAAAACAGAAACACAACCCAGTAAAGCAATTATGTTGTTCAGTCACCGAGTTGTGTCCACCTCTTTGTGACCCCATGGATTGCAGCACGCCAGGCCTCCCTTCCCTCACCATCTCCCCAAGTTTGCCCAAATTGACGTCTATGAACTTAGACAAAGCAATTATACTCCAGTTAAAAAAAAAAAAGAGGCAAAATCATTCAGAAAAGAGGCTCCAAATGGAAATGCAGCAGACACTCATGTAAATGAGAACAGGGCTCCATCAGTCAGAAAGCCTCAGGGGCATCACCTCTCACTATGAATTCCTGGCCCTCCACTCTGGTGTCGCCCTTGGACCTCTGCAGCAGCGTTATCCAATGGTGCATCTCCTCCGGTGTGTCGGCGTTGCAGTGAAGCACCCGGTTGGCCGTGATGATCACAAAGGAGTTGGGTCTGAGCGGCGGGGAGAGAAGGAAGCAAAACCGCTTAGCTCCACTGAAACCGTCACCTCCGTGTGAACCAAGACTGAACGTCTTTTTCCTGGCTTGCGGGTCACGGGGAGGAAAATGGCAGTGCTGTTTGTATTTCCCGCTGAGGCAAACCTCGCTCATTCCTGCAGGATTTATTTCATGCCTCATTAACCTTTACACTTGGAGCAACACGTTCTGAAAGGTCCTGGAAGGGAAAACATTTCTTCTTGCAAAACTTTCCAGACGAAATTCGGTTCCAGGCAGGCTAACCAAGGTGACCATGGGGGAAAGATTTTTTTTGGATGCCTCTCCAAAGTAAATTTCTTCCTGCCTTGGATAATATTTCTGTGGGTCGGTAATGAAATGTCAGACACCAGTAACAGAAGATCAGTAAACAGCTGTGGAACATCTTACACACTTGACTATGCCTGGAACAGAGAACCACCTGGATCCATGACCCCAGTGTGAGCTGACAAGGGGGCCTTTTCCAGGCAGAGATCAATTAATAATGGAAACTTACTTTCTCCTGCATCTTTTTATCCGGCAATGCCCCGACTCTCTCATAGGACCCTGCTTCTATTAATTCTTAATCACTGGAACTAGGGACTATGAACAATATTTCGCAACTTTTCAAGTGTTTGCTGAAGTTAAGTGCTGCAAAAATTCAAAGAAAAGAAAGAGGAACAGGACTATAGTGTGGACAGACAGGTGGTCCTTAAAAAACCAGATTTTTCTAAAGTTAGAAAAGGAGAAAGGTGAGCACTTGGGGAAGAGGGAAAAGCCAGGTAGGGATGGAAATTTCTCCCAAGGATCATCACATGCCCAGCGTGCTAGATGAAGGGGTTTAGAAGGAGAGAGATGCAGTCCGGAATGTGACCCTCAAAAGAAGAACCTCGGTTTCGATGACTGACGTGACATGCACGTGTTAAAGGTTCCTGAGTCAGGCATGAGGAGGTGCAGGGTGACTAGTAGAAACAAAGAATATAGTTCAGAAAAGACTTCGTGAACGGTGAGTGACGGACACCTCATAACTGTCATCTGGCCCAGGAGACATGATTTTTGTTGTCAATTTGAATTCATTTCTATTCTCTCTAAAGCAATGTTATTGAAGGCAGAAGTCAATTTCCATTCGTACTCAGAGTTCTTTAGCGGAGAAGCAAAATAAAGATGGTAAAGATGATGGTCACTGGGTACAAAGACCCCCGAGACCGTTGCCAAAGAGGATCTGCCTTCAAAAACAAAAAAAAAAACAAAACTGAAAATATGCTATTTTTAAGGGCATGGGTAAGGAAGGCATGTCAAGGAAAATAAATGACTATGGTTTAATTTATTAATACTCTACATATACACTACCATCAAAATCCTTTTCCAGTTCATTATTAAAATATAGAAGGGGGAAGTTCACCCACCCCTGCACTGGGACGCAAGGATTTTCTTCCTATATGAATCCCAAGTTTCTCCCTGTTTTTTTGTTGTTATTGTTTAGTCGCCAAGTTGTATCTGACTCTTTTGTGACCCCAAGGACCATAGGCTCTTCTGTCCATGGGATTTCCCAGGCAAGAATGCTAGAGTGGGTTGCCATTCCCTTCTCCAGGGGATCTTCCCAACCCAGGGATTGAACCCACATCTCCCGCACTGCAGGGAGATTCTTTACCATAGAGCCACCTGGGGAGCCCCTTTGTCTCTATGACTGTCTAAATTAGGTTTCCATGGTCTCCCTCACCCTGATCCTCTGCACTCCAAAGACACCCAGAGAGGAAGACCGTGATTGCTTGAGCAGACCAGGTGGGAACATGAAGCCTGGAGTCATCTCCAAGGCCAGAGCATAGAGGCCTGTGGGTGCCTGCAGGTAATGAGCTGGTATGCTGTTAACCGTCACAGCTGAGCTTACCTATCCGGGCTGTCCGAGGCGCACACAGAATCGATCAGCCCCACATCCAAAGTGCCCTGGAAAGGAGTGAAAAGCAGAGAAACTCAGAGAACCACTGGAGTACAGCATGCATCATGATAACATCCCTACTCTCCAAGCAGGCAAACAAGAAAGGCTCCTTTTTGTGTTAACTGTGAAGTAATAGTTATCTAAGGAAACATTCCCCTTCATTCAGTACAGACAGCCTTGAGACAGGGCAAAATCTACAGTCTACTCATTAAATAAATTATAAGCGAATCTTTCTGTCTTGTTCCTAAAATACTTTCAGTAAAGGGTGTTTACGAACTTCTTTCAATTGTACCAATTTTCTGATTTACATTATGATCTATCTTGAATTTTATATTTACAAGAAAAGAAAACTGCCTCTAAAATTTGGTTTTGTGGCTCTGTTTATATGTGTCGGGGATAGAGTAACGACAGAATGAATACTATTTGTAATTCAGTAAATCTTTTTCAGAAAATATAATAAGCTTCCACAGTTTCATAAAAATTGGAATCTTTGTTCAAGATGGGCAAACTGTAATCTATTACTACTCACAATCTTCTATAATTTCTTGTTTTTCTGCATGATTTTTACCAAATGTTCCTGTTTCTTTCATTATTATAGTGTGTGCGTGTGCTTAGTTGCTCCAGTCATGTCCAGCTCTTTGTGACCCCATGGATGGTAGCCTTCCACGTCCATGCAGGACATGGTTCCACTGTCCCTGGGGATTCTCCAGGTTGGAATACTGGAGTGGGTACCCATGTCCTCCTCCAGGGGATCTTCCCAACCCAGGGATCAAACCTGCATCTCCTGCATCGCAGGTAGATTCTTTACCAACTGAGCCACCTGGAAAGCCCAATTATTATACTATTACTTACTTTAAAAAAAAAAACTGCCCACAAGTTCCTAGTCCTCTTGCCCACCTCGGGATTGCCCCCCTCCACCCCACCGCAGCTCACGTACCACAGCGTTTTGTGGGTTTGCCTGCTCATCGTGCATCTCCCGAATCTCCTGGTCTGTGGATGCGTGGACCTGACTCAGCACACTGAACCACTGGCTGTAAGAAGGAGACAGCAAGGGTCAAGGGATGGCCAATCTCTGCACTTACAAAACAGGGACACCCTTTTCCACCTCCCCTGAAAAAATGACATCTCCTCTGAGCAACTTTCTTAACTTGCCTGTTCCTCACGGGTAAATGTAGATATCCTACTACCAAAGGAGCAAAGGTAGAACAAACAGCCAAGGTACTTTGAAGTACCATCTGATGCAACTTTCCATCAGTGGGAAAACCCTTTTCTCTGGCCCTACCTTCACATGGACATTTAATGGTGATGATAATGAGTTTCTAGAGAAATTGTCAGCAAGAAATGAGACGCTTAGTTCTACCCAAAACCCTGAGGTCACGAGTTTTTACTGAAGATATTATTTATAACCTACGGAACATTTAAGTGCCTTCTCAGTTTTAAAAGGTATATTCTGAGATAAGAAGGCCTACAACATAAAAGCATCATCTCAGGTGTCTACTTTCCCTACTCAATTCCAGGATGAGGTTTCCAAACACATGACAGGATTTCTACATAGGTACATAAAACCACAGGAGAGTTGGAAATATAAAACAAATGCCTAATGTAGAAAATTATTTTGACTAGAGAACTCTTCTGTCTTCATTTCAAAGGTTTCTGGTACTTCCAACCTTATCAGATTCCGATAATGAAGGAAAACAGGTCAATTCCAGAAAAGTCAAGCAGAAAAAAAAGTTATGTTGTAACTAGAAACACAATACATGCTTGAGAAAAATGACTACGCATATCCAGTTGTCTGTTGGTCCATCCATCCATCCATCATTTACTAAGCAACTACAAGTGAGAGGTACCGAATGTGAGATTCCAGGACATCCTTCTCCTGCAGGGGGCTGATCAGACACATATACACACTCCAGTAACTAAAGCTGAGAAAGTACTTGGTATCCAATGGCATATTTAAGTAAAAAAATGTTAAAACCTATATTTACAGTCATGTAAATTATTTATAGAAAAGCACTAAAATCTCCTGTGATTCCTAAAGCAGAAACATGTAACAAAGAGCTTGAAAATACTCAACACACAGAGACTCTTAGGGAGACCAATGGAAACATTTTAATATGAATTTGTTCATCAATTCTAGTTAACCCAAAGGCAAGACTTTAATCATCGCTTTATAAAGCTCAAAGACATCCCAAGTCAAACACTGAGCAACATATACATTTAAAATGTAGGCCACATGGGATCAGACAGACACACACACAAATAAAATTTGTTGTGGTTTCTATCTGTACAGGTGACCCCCTCAAATCTAAAAAATCTCTTCTCCTAAATCAAGTACAACTCAGAATCTGAAAAATAATTTTTAAAAATGTGTTCCACTGGTCAGGGCAAAAAGTCTTTGGCTACAATATTCCAAATGTTAAATTTAGCAGGTTCATTATGGCACAAAACAGACAGGGCTGCTGCCAAACGCTGGGTCTATAATTCAGTTGAAAAGCCGTGGGCATTCCCTGGACCGCAGAAAATCACACGTGGTCTCCAGGAGTCCCAGACAGAATGATGGGGCTGTAATTCCAGGTCTGCTTGTTTTTCCAGCATGTGTCATGATTTATGGATCTGAGCGGGGGTTTTAGCTCGTTCCCATGGGAAGAATTATTTTCTTTGCCCTTAATGCTGCTGCCATGGTGTTGTATCAACATAGAAACATCCAAAGGGCAAGGGGTCATAAAGGCCCCGAGAACTCTCTGGAAGATTCTAGTGATTACTGAGCTGACAAGTGAATTCTCCAGGCAAGAATACTGGAATGGGTTGCCATTCCCTTCTCCAAGGGATCTTCCCAACCCAGGGGCTGACCTGGGTCCTCCTGCATTGCAGGCAGATTCTTTACCATCTGAGCCACCAGGGAAGCTCTGAAAAGTGAAGAACACAGGCCAAAGGATGTCACCCTCATAAATTAGAAGGCATTTTGTGGCATTGCTCAGATGACCGTTCTGAGCTCAGACAAGCTCATTTTGTGGTGTTGTATGACAGGCAGCTCCAACCTGATCCGACACACCCAGAAAGCAGCAGGGACAGATGAGACACAGGCTCCCCCAAGTGATCCTACCACGTGTCACACTGAGGGGCAAACCCAAGTCCTTAATTGGTGCCACATCTCAGCACAACAACGGACACCGAGGTCCAGGAAAGTCAGACAACTTGCCACAGCCAATAAGAGATACCACTGTCTTCTGAGCTCAGTCAGAAGTCCAAGCTCCTTAAGAGGCTTTCTGCCTCTGTTCAACAGAACTGAGCTTGCCTTCCTTTACAGATTATACTAGCTTTTCTCTGTACCTCAGTGTCCTACTCTGTAAAATCGGATAACAGTAATTCTCCTGCCACCGTCGGGTTGTTGTGAAAATTAAATGAGTTAGTACACGTGAAGCATTTTGAACACTGTTTGAAATACAGTAAGTTCCCTATAAGTATTAACTATCTCTCCAGCCATAGAATTCTTCACTGTCACAGCCTTAAGCACCTTCCCAAATGCCACAATCCTGCAGTTTGTTTAAACAGCCAGTGGTGAATGTTCCTGCTTTTTCAACCCTTAAGCAAACAGAAGCTGCTCCCTTCCAAAGCTCAGAAGCTTCCAGAGGGTGGCTTTCAGCTGTGTGTAGGAGAGCAGTTTCCATATGCCGCTGGTGACAATAAAAGCCTGAGTGGACCCAACAAAGGGTCTGTCCAGCGGCAAGTGGAGCTGGAAATCCATGCGCTTTGTTACTATAACAGACATAAAGCCCAATGGAAGAGTCCCCAGGAGACAAGTATGCAAGCCATTCATCTCTTCTGGCCCAGTCCTTCAAACATCCTAACAGAAATACCCAATGAGAAAAATCAACTAAGAGCTTTTCAGGGCTGCTCAGCTCGACAGTGACCCGGGTCACCCAGGCCGGCAGAGGAGCGTGGATGTAGTTACCACTGAGTCCACAGCACAGCGCCTCACCTGGCGTCTTCTGGGGATTCTGCAATCAGATGGAAGGTCCTGTCGGCCATGATGATGTCAATCCCGTTCTCTTTGCTGGTGTTATCTATGATCTCCCTGCAGGGGAACACAAGCAGCCAACGCAGATCAGGAACACAGAATGAATGGTTAAAGAGGGGCAAGAAGAGAAATTTCACAGTAACTGAAAAATCAGACACCAATCCTTCATCCTTTTCACTTGGAGAAATGATGAAGGGGCCTCTGGGGGTGGGAGATTCCTCCTTGCTCGAGAATGGGGGGGTCTGCTGGGTGTGTGTGTGTGTGGAGGTGGGAATGGGGTCGGGGGGCATCCTTGACTTCTCTAGGGAGGGGCCTCTCTTCTCCCACTGGCCCATCCAAGGCCCACGCAGTTCAGGCGCCCCACTCTGCTTGTACCTTTCCTTGGCTGCCCCACTGCTCTATAAGGGACGCCCAAATTGCAGCCAATCTGCAAGAGCGCTTTCATTCATCACAGCGTTCCATCAGGGTTTAAAGCCGCCGCTGACACCTCTGACTTCCTCTGGTAAGGGCACACTATTTCCACCAGGGGCTTTGGGGTGAAGAGCAGGACTTGAGTGTTTCTAGATCTCAATTTCACCTTGATCTGATCCTAACATTCTTAAACAACCCTACAGGTTCAAACTCAGTGGACCAGGCTAAGAAGAGCAGGGTAAAACACAAGCAGCTGTTAGGATTGGACCAAAGGTGGTGATCTCCTTAATGAAGAAGGGTGTTGGGGATACAGACAGCGTGCTTTGACAGCTGAAGTAGCACAACTGTTTCCAGTAAAACACTTATTTTACAACTAGAACATTCAGCAGTCCGCTTAGAAAAAATAAATATGGTATGACCTTTTAGCTAGAATCACTGAGATGAGATTTCTTAAAGGAAATCAACCCTGAATACTCATTGGAAGGACTGATGTTGAAACTGAAGCTCCAATACTTTGGCCACCTGATGCAAACAGCCCACTCATTGGAAAAGAGCCAGATGCTGGGAAAGATTGAAGGCAGGAGGAGAAGAGGGCGACAGAGGATGAGATGGTTGGATGGCATCACCGACTCAATGGACATGAGTTTGAGCAAACTATGAGAGATGGTGAAGGACAGGGAAGCCTGGAGTGCAGTAGTCCCTGAGGTTGCAAAGAGTTGGACATAACTTGGCAACTGAAGAACAACAAGTAAGATAAAATATTTTAAAAAGCCAAGAAGATCAGAATTCACACAGGAGTCTGTGATGCCTTCTCTAGAGTGGAAGACAGAGGTGACCCTGATGGGGGAGCGATCAGCCAGGTGTCTGCTACTGCAGCCTCTGCAGCAGGGTGACAACCCTCAGGGGAAATCTAACCAGACCACGTCATCCTAGACCAACCCCTTAGATACCTGGAGACTCAGTTACCTTGTGTATAAAATGAGTGGCTGCCGTGGTTCTGAGCCACAGCAGGTCCACCAGAGTCCTGGGGAACATTCAGAAAACCCAGGCAGAGCTTTTCAGGGTGGAACCCAGTGACTTGCAATTATAAAAAGCTTCCCTGGAGATGATGATACTGTCAGGGTCTCAATAAACACAGCCTGTCAACTACAGGATAAACGAGGTAGCATCTCCAATAATAGATGGGGAGTGAAAGAAAAGATGAAGGGGATGGTGTATAAATTGAAAGCAATTTGAGAGATCTGTCAACTGATCAAAAACTATGAACCTTATTTGGATTCTGATTTGAAGAAAGAAACCAACCCGAACCAATAACACTATCACCTCCATTTATAAGATAACTGGGGAAATCAATAATGACTAGAGTTTGGATGACAGAAGGTGTTCATGTTCCTTTTTAAATGCGATAATAATATTGTGATTATATATTTTAAAACGTCTTAATCTTTAAGTGAATACCAAATATTCACAGATGAAATTATATGGTTAGGACTTGCTTTAAAAATGTAGTTTGGGGAATTCCCTGGCAGTCCAGTGATTAGGACTGGGTGTTTTCACTGTCATGGGTGTGGGTTCAATCCCTGAATGGGGAACTAAGATACTATGAGCTACACAGTTCAGTCAACTACAACAAAAAAAGTAGTTTGCTGGGGGCGAAGAGCAGTGTGGGATCACAAATGAAACACCACTGGCCGGGAGTGGGTAACCACTGAACGGTGAGTAATGAGCACATGCATTTCATTCTAGTCTCCAACCTATGCTTGCGTATGACTGAAATTTTCTATAATACAAAATATATATTTTTTATATAATAAAAAATGAAGAAAACCTTATGATGGTGAAACCTTAACAACTCATTGCCTTCTCTCTACAGAACATGACCAACAGCTGAAGAACTAACACTTCCTTACCTCTATAATTTCTACAGGACACCTGGAGAACAGGGCTCTATTAAGCATTTATTTGCTATACAGTGAACAGAGGATGAGACGGTTAGATGGCATCACTGACTCAATGGACATGAGTTTGGGTAAACTCCGGGAGTTGGTGATGGACAGGGAGGCCTGGAGTGCTGCGGTTCATGGAGTCGCAAAGAGTTGGACACGACTGAGCGACTAAACTGAACTGAACTGAGCAGCGAAAGGAAAATGAAAGCTTTCTATTTTCTAAAGTTTCTGATGCTGGTTGAGTAGAAACGGGATGTTTTTAGGTCTCATGAATTCAGGGGTTAATTCAGTCTCTCAAAGCTTATTTTTACCCATTTTCTAAACATACATGATTGCTCAGTTTGAGTGGGAAGTAGCTACATGCCATCCCCAAATTTTATGCTCAGTATTTAGTTACCCAAGAAAACCAGCCACTCCTCAATTCTCAGTATTTTCTGAAAATCTTACTTAATTTTTAACAAATACAATAGGCCCTCAACAGTTCATTGCTTTGGTTCATAAGAACCTGGAAGAGGGCAATTCCCTGGCAGTCCAGTGGTTAGGACTTGGTGCTTTCATGGCCATGGGCTGGGGTTCAATCTCTGATTGGGGAAAAAAGATCCCACAAGCTGAGTAGTGTGGCCAAAAAAAAAAAGGTGGCAGAAAAAGGGGGGTGTTGGATTCAAACCCCAGCTCTGTTGCTCTCCTTGTTGGCATGAAGAGCCTAGGATACCCAGCAAAGGTGGGACACAGATGATTCATTTCACACCCCTCCAGATGGACTGTCCACTCCCAGTATAGACATCTGTTGGCTACAGTTGGGCGTGGGAAGAAATAAAAGTGATAGGCTGATCCATAAAAGGATGACAAGATGCTCAAGCAATGGATCAATATCCACATCATGATTCCTGTGTATGGCCAATCACATTTCCAACAGCTTAGTTCTATGTTCAGCGACCATCTTATAACCCAGAGCTGAATGTTTGAAAACTCAAGAGAATTTTCACAGATGGTCTTATTTCTCTGATTTCCTAATAATTCAACCCACTGAAAGGAATGGTGAGGACTCTCGATCACCTCCTACAACTTACTGCTTCAGAGAACGTGTTCCAGACCGCCTGGAGTCAGGCACCTAATTGATGAAGCAGCCCCACGCCCCAGCCAGGGCTCATCAACGTACTTGGCCGCCCGAACCTCCACGGTGCCCTTGAGCTTCTCCTCGCTGTCGTTCTCGAAGTACATCAGCTTGGCCTGGCGGAGGACGAACCAGCGCTTCTTCCAGTTTCTCCTGGACAGGGTGGAGGAGCCGCCGCCCTTCTTGTGCAGCCAGCCTTGCTTGAGAGCCTCCTGCTTGGAGCGGAACCACAGGAATGTCTCGTCCTTGAGCACGCACCAGCGCCGCTTCCAGGAGTTCATGAGGCCACCTGTCTCCCCAGGGTTGGGGGGGAGGGGAGGGGTTTAAGGAAAGTCCATCAAGTTGGATGTTAAGATCAGTAGGTCTTAAGGTTCAGCCCATCCTTAACTTTGCACCAAATGTCCTGCCTTCAGACATGCCCCCAGCGATGGATTATAGCACTGCAGGGTCATGTTCAGGGGGCACAGGGCAGAGACCACACTGGCTTGGTTGAATTACATCAGAATCCCTTCCTGGGACTTCTTGGGTGGTCCATTGGTTAAGACACTGCACTTCCACTGCAGGTGGGCACAAGTTCGGTACCTGGTCAGGGAGCTAAGACGCTGCACATCATGAGATGCGGCCAAAAACAAAAAGAAATATTATCCTCATTTCCAAAGAAGTTCCTACTCACTTACCTTAGAAATCTTGGTGAGGAGCTTAACACCAAGGCTACAAAGGGACTGATATTCTAACCCTGGAGTGAGGCAGGACCACGGGGGTTGGGGCAGGGGGTCAGGGGAGAACCATTTCTGTACCTATGGATCATGTTTCTGTCCAGACACCCCAGGGAGGGGAAATTAGTTTAAAACTGTGTCCAAGTTAACACTTTCCTTCTTAGTTTAGTCAATGTGAGGAACAACATCTATCAGAGATTCCAGAGTTCAGCAATAAACTCTAACTTATGTAGGAAAATAACATGTCATTTTTTCCAATAAATATCTTTTCAGAGAAAAGCATCATTATCTGAAAATGGTTTACATGTACAAGGTATAAAATTTAGACTATGAAACAAAGTAAGACTCTAAACTGTGATAGCACCGTGAACATGAGAATTTAGCTGTAATTTCTTTCGTGGAAATAAATCTGGTTGAAAGAAACTTGACCAGGATATACAGATATTATTATCTTTTACAACATAAAAAAATATTTCTAATAGTCTTCCAGCAGGATAAGTTTATTATTCTTAAGATTCCCCAAGACACTCAAGAGTGACGTTTTGCCACCATGAATCTGTTAACAAATCCACCAAAGGATACTGCATCTACTCCAATAACTGTAAAATGTCCATAAGTTATCTCTTTGATCCACCAGTGACACAAATAGAATATCTAAATGTAGATACTGAAAATGAATATAGAGGAAATGCTTTCCTTTTGCAGATTAGAAATATATTTAAAACAGACATTCTCAGATTAATTTTTTCAATGGTTGCTCAGTGATTACAGATCTCAATTTCACAGCGGAACAAGAGAAGCAAAGATAACTCTGGTTTGTGTGTGCGTTGCGGAGCACACTTGTTTCGCTGACTTGTACAGATGACAGCCCTGTCTTATATCTACAGAGCGTCCCGCTTACCTAACTGAGAAGCCTTTGTGATCACGCCAAGCACCAGAGCTGTTTCCTAACAAACAACAAACTTGCCAGGAACTACCAGAAGAAACCTTCTTTCCTTCTTGATTTGTGGCTTTAATCTAAGTTTCTCAAAATAAGCCAAGAGGAAACTGTAGTACAAAGTTATCCTATTATCTTATCGTCTTTGAACGATAAGGGTTATTCACAGTTGTTTCAAAGACACAGATTACAACAGTCATCACTACCAGTCGCTCTGCTGTGCTTCCGTTATTGATGGGACTCACGCCCAGCCCTCCCTCCCCCATTCCGCGGGCTGCCTTCATATTTCATCTAGAGAATCTGATCAGTGTTCTTAGTTTCCTGACTGTAAACACTTTTAGGAGGTTATTAGGCTGGTGCAAAGTGACTTACGCTCACAAAATATAATCTGGTGGTTAGATTTGCCTTATCATTTGTTTCTTTGAAACTTTTGGTCACAACTTAAGGCCTTATTAAACATCAAACGACCATGTATTGGAGATTAAATGGTGATACAGTTACACAATAATTTGTTTTATTAAGAGATGAGTTTGCCAAAAGTTCACTTGCTTACCTTCTTGAGCTTTTAACACTTTAATGTTGGGATCTGAGTGCTCTGAATGTATATTTACTTTTTCATAATCTTATTTGTTTTAATCAAGACAATTATATAATAAATGAATGCCATATATTACAATTAAGAGTGATTTACAGGGAATTTTTAAGCTAACTTAGAGAACTAGATTAATTAGGGGGTGAGGAAAATAAAAGAATAATAAAAAGCTTATCTTTATTCTGGGAAATGCATGAGAAAATCTCAAAATGCTACGATTAGATACTTATTACATTATTAGACTCTGCTTTGTAATGACATTTTTTTCTTCATCCAATGAACACTTGATTATTTGGTTAGAATTCCTCAATCTTTTTCATTCCAACGCTACTATAAGAATTTCCATCAATGAATACCTTTCACCAATAGGAAGATCTGCCCTAAAACAAACCTGGAGGGGGTTTCCATGAGCACTTTGAGGCAGAGAACAGCAGAAATTTGAAAAGTAAGTGACTGATGTTAGCAGCTACACAGATGTCAAAGAAGAAAAGTGAAGTAGCAAAAAAGAAAGAGACCAAGTTAGAAGGAAAAAAAAAAAACCAAACACACAGAAAAAGTATTACAGAGAACAAGAGATATGAGAAAAGAAAAATGTACCAACAGAAAAGAAAAGCCAAGGCAAAGCACAGAAGCAAAGGGTCAGAGAAAACTTGAAGAACTTAAACCATCTGGGAGAGTGGGTCGTATTATCTCCACCAGACCCACAAGACTTGGCCTCTCCTCTCATCCAGTAGAGGACCGAAGGAGACACCAGACAGTCCCCTCTTTTGATGACCCACATAAAACTGGTGCTGATTATGGTTTTTCCTGATCCCTCTCACTGGTTTGGAAGTCAAGGTCGAGAACACAAATAAGCCACAGGTACAAGGTCCTGATTAAGTACTTTTCCAGAAGGAGGGTGCTTCAAGGTCCCCAAGCATTAAGGTTCAGTTCGATACATTTCAAGTTCCACGGCAATGAGAAAATACAATTAAAATTCTCATCACGAGCAAGGGACAGACAGTAGGTGTCACAGGCAGTTCAAGCCAGGGGTGGCCTGCTCTCAGATCTTTACTTTTCTGTGTATAAGACATCCCTCCGGGGTCTATAAGACTCGTGCGGGAGGGAAAAATGCAGCTGTATCATTGTAGTGGGTTGCACCAACCACAGCGGCAGCACACAAGTGTGTCTGTACATGTGTAACAGAGAGAGAGAGAGAGAGAGAGAGAGAGAGAGAGAGAGAGAGAGAGAGAGAGAGAGAGAGAGAGAGAGAGAGAGAGAGAAAGGAAGAGATGTCGGGACAAAGAAAGGGAGGGAGGAAGAGAGCACAGATATGAGACATGGAGGGCTTCTCTGGTGGCTCAGATGTAAAGAATCTGCCTGCGATGCAGGAGACCCAGGTTCGATCCCTGGGTTGGGAAGATCCCATAGAGGAGGGAAATGGCAAACCCACTCCAGTATTCTTGCCTGGAGAATCCCATGGACAGAGGAGTCTGGTGGGCTACAGCCCATGGAGTCATAACGAGTTAGACGTGACTGAGTGACTAACACACACACAGGAAACAAGGAGGCAACAGAGAGATGGACTGAAAACGGAGACAGTGGCTGCACACCCTGTGTCCTAACGGGAGTCTGACGGGTCCCCAGTGTCACACTGCCATGGCGTCCCCGCCACCACCTGACAGGGCCTAACACCGGGGAAGGGGGATGTGGGGCAACTTTCCTGGTCCCCCTTTCACCAGCCCCAGTTTCCCATCGCTTCACCCCCAAGCCCAGGCACCACGGCAGCTGCAGGTCATACCTTTCATGTACAGGAAGCTATGGAAGTAAGGCAGTGTGACACAGCTGTACACAGAGTCCCGCCGGTACGAAAGCTCATCATCTGTATCAAACCTAGAATCGAAGTCCTCTTCACTGTCTTCAAACTGAACCAGGAGAGAGAGAGAGAGCGCCAACGGTGAGCCAAAAGGACAGAAAACAATCACTGGAAATGCCCAGCACAGATCAACACCGCAAAAATAAAAGTAACTGACAAAGGAGCCACAGGCCGATTTGTCATAATACAATGGAGTGTGGTCATCAAAAGAATTCAGAATTACAAAATACTGACTGCTGGTGTCGAGTGGTCAGTGGACTTGAGATGTAGCATGCGAGACATACTTTAACCCCAAGACTTTATCTTATAAGTACAACACTATTGCTTAAACATATAATTTTAATCAAACCACTCAAGAGTTAATCCCTTTTAGGTTACTGTGCTAAACATATCTTCAAGTCTTAGAAAAGTCTAGAGAGTATTTAACACATGGTCAATGGAAAGAAAGAAAAAAAAAGTAAACTACAAATAAATCCAGAAGCTAGAAAGAGCCTGCTGAAGCCTGCAAAGTTTCCTCCCTTACAATGAGAACAATACACAACATCCTGCAGTGAGCCTGAAGCTCCTGTCAGGAGGTTGTCTGAAAGGTCCCTGGAGAGCCTCATTAGAGCTTAGGGCGGGCCTTATTTTCCAACCTCCTGCAAAGCCAGGACAGACACTGGCCAAATTCTCCACTGAGCATGCCAGTTTTATGAGACTTTGGGCAAAATGCAGCTCTCTGGGTTTTGTGTTGAAGCTCCAACAGGCACCAACAGTTGCATTTTCTCACCCGATCACTTCCAGCAAGAGAAAGGGGTCTCAGACTAACCAGCTTTAAGAGCCCGCCTTTGGGCCTTCCTGTGGGGTTATGTCTTCATCCCAGGGAGGGTGCAACAGGGGCGTGGATGACAGACAACTTCCACCCCAATGAGGCCGGGGTGGGGGCGGGCAGGGGTGGCACCAGGCCAGCGGGTACTCACCGAGGACTGGGCACCCTCCGAGCTGAACCGGTAGGCCCCCGAGCTGTTGTAGGTGCCCACGGAGCATCGGTAGTCTGGGGACCACTGGCTGCTGCAGGAGTTGGAGAAGGTCACGCTGCTGCCGGAGGTGATGGCCCCGTCCTCGTAGTCGTCCTGATCATAGTCATAGTCGCCCTCCGGGGCGGGCAGGGCCCCTGGGGTCTGGGGCCGGCAGTAGGTGGGCTCCCCCGCGGAGGAGTCGTGCTCCGAGGGGGCCAGCAGCACAGTGCTGTCGGCGCTGGGGCTGGTGGGCACCACGGTGTCGTTCATGTAGGGGTCCTCCTCCGAGGACTCGTCGCTGGTCCGGATACCACTGGTGCGCTGGTCCGAGTGGCCGTGCTCGCTGGGGTTGGGCGAGTCCTTGAACGCATCGTCGTCGGCCTCGAAGCCCTCGTCCACCTCCTCCTCCTCTTCCTCCTCTGGGTAGGGCTGGCTGAAGTTGAAGCTGGGCTTCTCCGCCCCGGCGTCCGGCTCACCCGTGCACTCGCTCCCCACTGACAGCGAGCGCTCGATGTTGCGGACGCACTCGTCGATCTCGTCGAAGTTGAGCGACTCCAGGAACTCCTGGGCGGCGCGGCAGGCCTCGTCCTCCAGCCGCCGCAGCTCCTCATCCCGCAGCTGCTGTAGCTTCTGCAGAGACGCCTCGGTCAGGGACAGCTCCTGCCGCTCCTTCATGCGCTGCAGGTCCTCGATCTCCTTCTCCAGCCGCAGGATCTCCTCCACCTGCTTGTTCTCCTTCTGCTTCTCCAGCTCCCGGCTCAGCTCCGCTGCCCTCTGCCTCTCCTGCTGCAAGGCTTCCAGTTCCCGCTGCTTCCGGGCTGCTTCCTCCTGGATCCCAGAGGAAGGAAGAGGTCGGGAAGTGACTCTGCAGAGATGGGGGGCAGCGGCCCTCCCGCGTAATGGGATGCGGCCCACTGTGGGCTGAACTGCACCCTTCCCTCCCCCAAATTGCCATGTGAAGGCCTAACCCCCAGTTCAGTGGCTCAGTCGTGTCTGACTCTTTGAGACCCCATGGACTGCAGCACGCCAGGTCTCCCTGTCCATCACCAACTCCCTGAGTTTATTCAAACTCATGTCCACTGAATCAGTGATGCCATCCAACCATTTCATCCTCTTGTCATCTAACCCCCAGGACCCTTGGAATATGCCTGGATATGGGGACAGGACCTTAAGGAAGTGATAAAGTTACAGTGAGGCCCAGAGGTAGGGCTCTAAGACAATCTGACTGATGTCCTTATAAGAGGGGACACATACACACACAAGGACACCAGGAAGTATGCAAACAAGTGTAGGACCATGTAAAGGACACACCATGAACCTACAGAGAGAAGCTTCAGAAGAAACCAACCCTTGCAGACACTTTGATCTTGGATTTGTAGCCGCCAGAATTATGATACAATCGATTTCTTTTGTTAATTCCCTCCAGGCTGCTGCACTATATATTATAGCAGACTGAGCCAATTAGTACAGTGGTGCTACCAGTTTAGAGCTAGCATGCTTTTGCAATTGGCACAAAAATCTTAGACATTCACATATTTTTACCCAATTGTAATGGGTTAGAAATGGCAACAGAAACATCTCCTCTAAAATCCTTCCTCCTGTGTCTTTATTTTAGTTTTGAATACTTCTCCCTATATCATTATTTCAGTTTCTAATCCCTGAAGCAAAGTGTCAGTAAAAGTGTTAGTCACTCAGTTGAGTTTGACTCTTTGTGACCCCATGGACTGTAGCCCGCCAGGCTCCTCTGTCCATGGGATTCTCCAGGCAAGAGTACTGGAGTGAGCTGCCATTTCCTTCTCCAAAAGTGTCAGTAGTGGGAAGGTAACAGACAAGATGCCACGTGGTCATGGCGTTTTTCACCTGTTGGGCGCGGAGCTCCGCTTCTCTTCGTTCCCTCTCTCTTTCTCTAAAAATAGTCAAGAAAAAAGACAGTGAAAATAAATAAAGCAATGAAGAAAAAAAATCTGAGAACCACTTTTCAGAAAGCCAAGGTTTTTTCCCCCAAGATTATTTTTTAAAAAACAAGTCATAACACAAAGCTTCTGGCGCATTCTGCCGATGCACAAGCTACAAATGCTTGCTCAGCAGCTGAGGGGCACGCTTTAGTAGCATGCTTGAAAAGTCAATAAAAATCCACATAAAACAAATATTCAAATGGTTTCCAGAGGAACATAGATTACTGTGATCCCATCTCCCAGTTTTCCACACTGTTGCATCTGTGCCAACTCTATTCACATAGACATCTCAAAACTAGCACTAACTGGGCTTCCGTGGTGATCTAGTGGTTAAGAATCTGCCTGCCAATGCAGGGGACTTGGGTTCGATCCATGGTCCAGGAAGATTCCACGTGGCGCAGAGCAACTAAACCTGTGTGCCACAACTCTAAAGCCTGCAAGCCTAGAGCTATGCTCCACAATAAGAGAAGTCAGAAGCCCATGCAGTGAGTAGCCCTGCTCGCCGCAACTAGAGAAAGCCTAAAGGTGGCAATGAAGACCCAGCTCAGCAATAAATAAATCTTAAAAAAAAAAAAAAACTAGCAATAATTAAGTTAATGATCCCTCCCAAACCCTTAAATCAAGCTAAACTCACAGTTAATGGCTACAAGTAATGGCATCTACCATTACTAGGAGCTAAGAGTGAACTTTTTAACAAAAGCTTTGGTAAAGATGACTTAAAAGGCATGAAGGATGAATGGGGTGTCTTCCTTGGGCGATACAGAGAGCTATTCTTTGCATGAATAAAAATATACACGAAACTGGGTCTTCAGTGGTGTCAAGGAATTTTATCTGACCCACCAAGAGGTACTGCTTCCAACAGCAGGTTCGGCAGCACGCTCTGGGAATTACGGCGTCAAGGCTGGATCCAGAGCATAAAAACTCCAAAGGTGTCCTGTCTGTTTCATGCAAATAAGAAAAGTCCATACCTCTCCTCCTCCTCTCGTTTCCTCTTTTCTTCCTCTTCCCGTTTCCTCTTTTCCTCCTCTGCCCGTTTCTCCGCCAGCAGCTGTCTGTAAACTCTTCTGGCCATCTGACCTCGGAGTTGCTTCTGGAAAACCACGGCTGCTTTTTTCAGGTGCAAAAATCTCCTCCTCAGGAGGAAGGCCCTGTAGTTCTTCTGTATGATCACGACACAGTCAAGGACCTTCTTGTATTGCTTTCTGAAAAACGAGAACGAAAACAGCACCACGGCATCGCTGAGGACGGAATGAGGCCACGAGCTCTGCACAGGAGTTTACGTTAATGTCACATGACAAGAGGGCAGGACCTCGTTTGGGGCTGATCCCCCCATTACTGGGACTCATTACAGGCAGCCAATGAGCAGGCCCTTGTGGGCAAAACAGAAGAAAAACAAAAGAATAACAACAGAACTCAAGCAAGAAGCCTATCATCACGTTGGCTAAATAAACACATCGCTCCTAATAACTGACTTTGCAAAGTCCTGGCAGGAAGTGAGACTGTAAACAGAACCAAGGGATGTGATACACTCTGCTGTTCTTAGGAGCCAAAAGGAAAAGGATTCACCACAGCAGGATGGCTTTTATGTTTGAGAAAATGTAATGTATCATGATGAGATGATGAGCAGTGGACCAGCCCACTGGTCCAGGGATGCACAAGAAATTGCCTGCCTCATTGGGCAGACCCGGGAGAGGGGGCCGCTGTGGACCCCATGGGTCGGCACCAAAGTATACAGGCGAGCTGCCTGTGGCTTCAGTATATGGCCCCGAGGAACTAGGGAAACTATTTAAATATCTTGCCCGGTGCCCCCCAGTGACGCCACCGCTCTGAGACATCACGAGCCCCTGTTCCCACTTCCTGCCCAGGTCAAGCTAACTGGCATCATCAATTAGGAGCACTGCCCTGGCCCTCTCCCTAGCCTGGTCCTGATAAGAAGCCATCCGGGCCTATTTTAAATAAAAGCATATAACAGCCAGCACCACTGATGAAACATACTAGATACACCCCCTCCCCTCCGCACACTTCTTACCTCGCCAAGTAGCCCAAGACGTGGGCCCGGATCACCATGGCCGCCCGCGTCACCTCCTCTTCCCGTCGCTTCTCCAGTTTCTGCTCCAAGGACTCACGAAGGAAGACCTGCCCAGGAGGGAGCAATATGTCACAACTGCAGAATGTGGCTGATACAGGGAAGCCCTCTCTGAGTCAGAGATCTCTTTGGGGGGGGAGGGCAGGGAGGGGTAAGGCTTTTTTTCTCTCTCCGAGTTTTGCTCCAAACACAAAGAGCAATGCTGCCCAGCAGAGGGAATCTCAAATTCCTAGTAGGGAAAGGATTTTTTTTTATATCCCAACTGTCACGGACTCAGACTTTTGCAAAATGTAGTCAAAAATATATCACCAGAAAGAAAAAAAAACAAAAGGATATTTAACATAGAAGTCCTACTTTTTTGGTTATTATTAGTTCAACAGGCATAAGATGACTGTGAAATTGCCACCAAAGTTTATAAACACTTATCTCATTGTGGGCCAGGGCAAACAGTTCAGGGACCAGCACTAGTCTACACTAAGTAACAAGAGATATGGAAAGACTCCCTGAAGAAAGAAAGAAACGGAGGGGGAAGATAACCAAAACATTTGCAAAACGTTATTTGTCATCACGAGGAAAGTCTCTCTTTATGCTGTCAAGTGATTACAATCAAGCATCTTGGCCTCAAAAATAAAGCACATAAAAAATTGACATTTAAGAATGTAATTCTGTAAACTGTTTGAAATGAGCACTGAATCACTGATGCTACATCTCGGTTCAGCCACCACAAAACCACCAGAATCAGGACTAAACAGATGGTAGCTATCTGTTGGCCTGTTTCTGGCTATGGGCACTTTAATACTAAACTTGTCATTTACATAAAGTAAGTGTGTCTGGTAACTGGCATTTGTATCAGAATCCCTAATATTTGAAAAGACCCTCCCTTCAATCACGGCAGGGCGTCCCTGGTGGCTCAGACAGTAAAGAATCCACTGGCAATGCAGAAGACCCAGGTTCCATCCATAAGCTGGTAAGATCTCCTGGAGAAGGGAATGGCTACCCACTCCAGTATTCTTGCCCGGAGAATTCCATGGACAAAGGAGCCTGGCAGGCTAAAGTCCATGGGGTCACAAAGAGTTGGATACGACTGAGCGACTAACACTTCCACTTTTCAATCACGGGAGCTTTTAATTTTGTCGTTTCCAATGTGATGCACACCTAAGAAGTTCTGAATTATTACCTAAAAAAACTAATCCCAAATACTGGTCAGGGGTTAGATGACACACACCCCCCCATTCATGATTTCTTGACTTATGCTCCTGTGACTCATTCTGGTCTACGACGATGCATCATGTCCCCTGATGGCACATTTTTCCAGACTCTCTGCTATGTTTCTTCCAAGACACTTGAGCAAAAAAGCAAATAAAGAATTCTACCACCATGTGACTCACAGAAACCTTGCCTACTCCTGCTGTGGATTTTGGAGCATTTGTAAAACTCTCCCACAATACCTCTCCCAGAAAACCTTTTCATACAATGCTCTTCCTACAATTGCAAGTAATATGCTCCACTGATGCATAAAGAGACTGCAAGGTTAAAAAAAATAAATAAATAAAAAGCAGAAGCTACAAGCATAAAATGTGTTTGTTCGACAATGATAAAAAGTTTCCAGAAATATGAATCTCTACTAAAACCATGGGTCAGCAGCAGTTTTCACCAAGACTGGACTTCAAAGAAATATTTAAACTTCTCTTTGAGATGACTGTTTTACATTAAGGAGCTTACTCAAATGCTTTTGCTCTGGTTAGTGTTTAAAAGAAAAAGTAATAGCCTTTTTTTTTTTTTTTTAAAACATTCTCCATTTACTCTTTTTTCTTTTGGCCGAGCTGTGTGGCATGGCATTCCAGATCTTAGATTCCTGACCAGGCATCAAACCTGCACCCCTTCCAGTGGACGTAAAGCTGTAACTGCTGGACCCCCATGGAATTACTAAAGTTAAATCTTGCTGAAGAGTGATGATGGTGGTGGTGACGTAATAAAACTAAAGTGTTAATTCCAAAGAGCCGTATATTTATCACATGAACAAACAGGAATCTTTATGAAGGAAAAAGATGCTTGCTTCTCAGAAGGAAAACTATGACAAACCTAGACAGCGTATTAAAAAGCAAAGACATCACCTTGCTGACAAAGGTCCATCTAGTCAAAGCTCTGGTGCTTCCAGTAGTCAAGTAGGGATGTGAGAAAGAAAGAAAGTGAAAGTCGCTCAATCATGTCTGACTCTTTGCAACCCCATGGACTACACAGTCCATGGAATTCTCCAGGCCAGAATACTGGAGTGGGTAACCTATCCCTCCTCCAGTGGATCTTCCCGACCCAGGAATCGAACTAGGGTCTCCTGCATTGCAGGCAGATTCTTTACCAACTGAGCTATCAGGGAACCCCAGGAATGTGGTGGCTGGACCATAAACAAGGCTGATCACCAAAGAATTGATGCTTTTGAACTGTGGTGCCGGAGAAGACTCTCTAGAGTCCCTTGGACTGCAAGGAGAGCAAAGCAGTCAATCCTAAAGGAAATCAATCCTGAATACTCATTGGAAGGACTGATTCTGAAGCTGAAGCTCCAATACTTCAGCCATCTAATGCGAAGAGCCAACTCATTATAAAAGACCCTGATGCCGGGAAAGACTGAAGGCAGGAGGAGGAGAAGGCAGCAGAAGATGAGACCATGGACATGAACATCACTGACCATGGACATGAACTTGGGCAAACTCTGGGAGACAGTGAGGAACAGGGAGGTCTAGCATGCGGCAGTCCATGGGGTTAAGAGAGTCGGACATGACTTAGTGACTGAATAACAACAACATGAAGGGAAAAGCATTTCACATCGTATCAGAAGTCTAAAGACTCTCTTAATTGGATCAGAATCATTGCAATAACCTGTTTTAGTTTCATGCCCATCAAAGAGAGCTCTGTGCTCTGCGCATTAGACTTACATCCACATCTTTTATCTAGATTCTCTTTCCATAATGGAAAATGGGGTAAAATGCTTTAGAGACCTGACTTGGCTTCATTAAGAACATCTACCCTGAATTTACGCAGTGATACATGGGAATTGATGCCAGTTCTTCCAGCCCAGTGTGTTTTTTGCCACGTCACCAGTTCCCAGGACACAGCCAAGATAAAGTCAGCAGGATCCAGCTGCTGTGAGTGGAAGTCTTTGTCGGGCATCATCAAACAGCTTAGGAAAGGTCAGTGCCCACTCAGGGGGCTGCTCAGCCAACCGTGACTCACTACCCAATACGAATATTTTCCTGTAGCTCTTTTTTAATAAAAATCCTTTCTTTAGATAGCTGAAGAGCCTATGGATTATTCTAGTAAACATGTCTTTTTAGAACACCTCTTGCAGACTTTATTGCCACAAAAGAAGTAAGGTCTGGCAGTGTAGTCCAGGTGACCAGAAAAGCGAAATGTGCTGGAGTCACAGGGCAGAGGGAAAAGTCAAAGCCAGGAAAAAAAAGAGGGGAGCGGCTGTCCACCTCTGCCCCCCTAAACTCAGCTTCTCAAGGGGAACACACATCACATCTCCCGCTTGGGCTGCTCCGGGGGCTCAGCCAGCCGCCCGTCTTCTTTAGGGATGCTTCCCCAGCAGGTATGAATCCTTGCCTTCCAACAACTAGATGTGCTTTTAAGCCTGTGAATTCAGATCTGGTGCCATGTTTAATTTTCTGACTACAGCGCTGCCCACAGTTCCCTCCATCATGTAAGTGTCAACAGAAACTTCTTATCCAGAAGATCTGGATGTTCCTTAGTGGTTTATGGGTTTAAATGCAAAGACCTCTGGCAGTAGCACTGAAAGAAACACTGCTAGCATATAATTAAGTCAAAAGTTGGTCGAGGTCAAAGCTATTTAGCGGATACAATTCAAATGCTCTCGTGTTTACATTTACTTCCTGATATTTACATGAAATGATAAGCTTCCATTCTACCGCCAGTGTGTCACCAGTTAAAATTTAACTCCTCTTTAAAGAATTCCTTTTCTTAAATACTTTTCTGATCTTTCAATTCACAGTGAGTTCTTTCCTGGAGCTGTGTCTTCATTCCTTAAATAGATCAGACTATAATTTATTAGTTGTATTGGAAAAAACCCTGATGCTGGGAGAGATTGAGGGCAGGGGACGGCATGGTTGGATGACATCATCAACTCAATGGACATGAGTTTGACCAAACTCTGGGAGATAGTGTAGGACAGGGAAGTCTGGAGTGCTGCAGTCCATGGAGTCACAAAGAGTTGGACATGACTGAGCAACTGAACAACAATAATAATGAGATGACATCTCCCAGCAAATAAGTGAGCCACAGGCAATGCTTTTATGTCTCTATATCCCTATGCAACACCCAGTTCTAAGCTGTGCTGGGGTCTGACTTCCATTTGTAAATGCAGTTGTATTGGTTTTTCAGTGCTCAGAAAAGCGATAGCTATTGACTCGGTAAGTCAGTGATATTTGATATTATTTCACTATACAAGGAAGTGAGACAGGAGGAAGATATAGAGAATATACAGAATGTAATATATTATAGAGAATGTAATACCTTCTCAGTTAAAAAAAGCAGAGCAGACTATATTGTAGTGCCAAGAGCTCTACTTGAATCAACTTCTTTAGAAAGTTTTCCTGAGTGACTGAACACACAACAATCTTATGTCATTCTCTTACAGCGTATATGTATGTGTGTGTTTTTAGCACTTAACTGACATTGAGCTCCTACTATGTGCACTGTGTAGAAAAACAAATGCCTAACACTACATTCTCTATTGAGTAATTACACACAAGTCACCAGGCAATGCTGAGACAGTATGACAGCATTTAAGTAAATTGTAACGGGGTTGAAAATAGAAAGAAGTTGATGACAGATGGTGGTTTAGTTGCTAAGTTGTGTCTGACTCTTGGGACCCCACTGACTGTAGCCCACCAGGCTCCTCTGCCCATGGGATTCTCTAGGCAAGAATACTGGAGTGGGTTGTCATTTCCTTCTCCAGGGGATCTTCCTGACCCAGGGACTGAACCTGGGTCTCCTGCATTCAGATTGCAGGCAGATTCTTTACCAAATGAGCTGAGGGAAGCCATGACAGAGGAGGGGGCTTAATCCAACTTAGGGGTGATTTTTGATGCAGGGTGAGATGAAGAACACCAAAAAGGATTCCCAGAGAAAGACAAATACCATGTGATACCACTTACATGTGGAATCTAAAATATGTCGCAGATCAATGGATCTACAAAACAGAAACAGACTCACAGACATGGAGAACAGACTGGGAGTTGCCGAGGGGGAGCAGGGTGGGAGGGGGTGGACTGGGAGTTTGGGATTGACAGATGCAAACTGTTATAGGATGGATAAACAACAAGGTCCTACTGTATAGCACAGGGAATTATATTCAATATCCTGTGATAAACCATGATGGAAAAGAATATGGAGAAGCATCTATATATGTGTATAACTGAGTCACTTTGCTGTACAGCAGAATTAATACAACACTGTAAATCAACTACATTTCAATTAAAAAAAAAAAAAAAGGATTCCCATCAGTCTGTATCCAAGCAGACCCGAAGGATAGACTGGCTAAAACAAGAAGAGGGGAGAGTTCCTGGTAGAGAGACCTTCAAACCTGCGAGGACACACACCCCAAGGGACCCCAAACGCCCCAGTGAGTTATGTCCTTGCCTAATCCGACTAGAGTGGGTGGAATCTGTGACTTTCTTCTAGGACGTGGCATAGGGGAAGGGGTATCACTCTTGTGAGTATGTTACATTCTATATAAGACTTTGTGACTCATTTGGAAATGAGAGTTGTCTAGCCTCAACAAACCAAAGTCAACAAGACTACAGCAAGCTTCTCCTGCTGGCCCTGAAGAAGTGGGTGGGCCCAGGGTAAGAACACCAGTGGGTGTTTTCCTGACTGAACATGTAACATTCTTGTGTCATTCCCTTACAGTGTGTGTGTGTTTTAAGCACTTAACTGACATTGACTGAGCTCCTACTATGTGCACTGTGTAGTATCCAGTGTATGTGTACTACATGGGGTAAGAAACTGGGTGGGAAACTCTAGAAGCTGAGAGTAATTTCAGGGTAGCAGCCTGCAGGGAAAGAGAGACCTGGGAAAGGCTGAGGGCAGGAGGAGAAGGGGACGACAGAGGATGAGATGGTTGGATGGCATCACTGATTCAATGAACATGAGTTTGAGCAAACTCTAGGAGATAGTGAAGGACAGGGAAGCCTGGTGGGCTATAGTCCATGGGGTCACAGAGAATCGGACAAGACTGAGTGACTGAACAACAACTACAACAGTCCTACAACCACAAAGAACTCAATTCTAGAGCTACATGAGCTTGGAAGAAGACCACAAGCTCTGTAAGGGAATGCAGCCCTGGTTGACACCCTGAGACCCAGAGAGAGGACCAGCTACACTATGCCTGGACCCCTGACCCACAGATATTATGATATCACTGACTTGTGTTGTGAAAGCTGCTAAGTTAATGGATGATTGTTACATAGCAACAGATAACTAACACAATACCTCTGCATGTGATCTCTACCCTACTAGATGCGCGCGTACTAAGTCACTTCCAATTGATGCCTAAATACTTGTTATTAATTTCACATCAGTATTACAGACTGAACGTCTAGCACTCCTTCGCCCCCAGTTCATATGCTGCAGCCCTAACTGCCAGTGTGATGGTATTTGAAAGTCGGGCCTTTAGGAAGTAATTTCATTTAGGAGAGTGAGGTCCCATGATGGAAAGAAAGAAGACAGACCAGAAGTCACTCTCTACCATCTGAGGACATAATAAGAAGGCAGCTGACTGTAAAGAAAGAAGGAGCTCTTTGCTAGAACCTGACCACCTAGGCACCCTGATCTCAGAATTCCAGCCTCCAGAACTGTGTGAAATAAATGTGTTTAAGCCATGCTACGGTATTTTATCAGAGCAGCTCTAAGATGAAGATAGTCAAACTGCAAGATATCTGTCTCTCTTCCCTCTTCTTCCTCTCTTTTTTTTATACAAAGAAACTCCTAGGTTAAAAACATAATCTGAGCAGCGACTTTAAAATACTTCTCTGACCCCACACTGCTGCTTGCAGGGTCAGAAGATGAGGTTCGAGGAATACCTTGAACTCTGAGGACATCCATACACTCAAAGGCCAAGCCCCAGCTGCCTGCATGTCTGCCCCTCCTGTGTGATAAGACACTGGCGGTGGGAGGGGAGACAAGGCTGGAAGCCCAAATAGGGGTTTCGGCCATTTCCGATACTGGAAGAAAAGTCTCACTGCCAATTTTATGGCTAATTTTTGCAAATGAGGCCGGACTGCTCACCACTTAGCTAAGGGGTACAGGCCTCATACCTGCACGTGTAAAGAATGGATTTCACCTTGGCTTTCGGGACTGGATATTGGGCAACCTACACGATTTCAGATGACTTGCTGGTCTCCCACGCAACAGCTCGTGTGGTGCACAGGGAACACGCAGCGTTATGACAACGCAAAGTTAGAGGCTCTGGTGCCTCACTTCTTAGATGCTGGAGGCTGCCCAGCTCTTTGCTGCCACTGAGTTGCCTATCAGCCAACATCTGTTGACTGATTGAATGAAAACATATACAAGGCCTGATGCTTCAATAGGTCTCCAAGAACAGAGTCCCAGAGAGTCAGGGACTTCAAATAAAAAGTTAATGGTGGAAGGACAAAGAGTGTTGGCCAGCGTGATACCATGATACCATCTTCCTAACACTGACAAACTATTGGTCAGCAGTCATCACAGGACACTGAACTCAAACATCTCTCCGGGGGTTGACGGGCCAGCCATTCGCTCTCTGAAACCTTACCTTCGTCTTTCCCAGTTGCCACTCACTGTTGGAGGCGTCATAGAGCTGCAGCAGGGCCGTGCACTTGCCCCTGATGTCCTCAGGCAGCGCCAAGTTCCTCATCAGCACCTTATACCTGCAACGTGAGAACGCCCAGCGTCACCTCGGGCTACAACCCTTCCCCCAATCTCTCTGAAAAGAAAGAGGGTCTCTGCAGCTCCATCTTGCCTTTTGTAAAAGTCCTGGAAGGGTCTCCGGACGGCATAGCCAGCTTTCCGGATCCTGACCGTCTCTAGCATCCCCGAGTACCGCAGCTGGTTGACCACGACTGCCTGGTCAAACTGGTCCGGCATCTAAAATGTGCCAAGAGGTGAGAAGATGAGGTTATTAACAAGACCACCCACACCATGGTTGTACACACATACACTTTGAGCCTACACAAATACATAGAAGAGAAAATGAACTCACCCCGTGTACCTACAGACTTGCCATGATAGCCAGCACCATCAACCCTGCCCCATCCTTAGCCCACTTACTCTTTGTCTCTGGATTTTTGGGGAAACAAGTCCCAGATAGCACACCCTCTCATTTGTAAACATATCAGTATCATTTTTTTTTTTAAACTTTTTTTTGACCACACTGTGCGGCATGTGGGATCTTAGTTTCCCAAACAAGGATCGAACCTGTGCCCCTGAAGTGGAATCACGGAGTCCTAACAACTGGACCACCAGGGAAGTCCTCCCATCAATATCATTTTTAAATAGAACTACAACACTATTTTGAGTCTTCCCTGTAGCTCAGGTGGGAAAGAATCTGCCTGCAGTACAGGAGACCAGGGTTCAATCCCTGGGTCAGGAAGATCCCCTGGAGAAGGAAATGGCTACCCACTCCAGTATTCTTGCCTGGAAAATTCCCTGGACAGAGGAGCCTGGCGGGCCACAGTCCGTGGGGTTGCAAACAGCCGGACTTGACTAAGCAACTAACCGTTCGATCACTTTCATCACAATACTATTATATTTAAAAGATATCAATAATTCCTTGATATAAATATCCAGGTTCAACTTTCTGATTATTTTATGAATATCATAGCCAGACCACCATTTTTAATTCTATGTTTTCCAAAGACGCTACAGTGTCATACATCTATCACTTTATTTTTAATACTTCAATTTCCAGGCATTTTTTTTTAGCTGAAGAATGCAGTGAAGTGACCCAGGGAGGACTGCGGGAGGAGTTAGGGGCTAGAGAGGAAAAGGAGAGGTTGCAAGTGGAGAAAAGAAACAAAAATCCTCAACTTCTAGTTAAACACCCTGTTTACTGTGCTCCATACTATGATCACTAAATATATTAATCCCGGAACATACAAATGAAAGAGGAAATCAAACCAAGACTTAACATTCTGAACCATATTCTCAGATCTGCTCAGTTGCCAAACAAACTGGCACTGCTGACAGGACAATGGTCTTTCAGGGAAAAGCCCGAAAGTAGGCCATTTCCCATTCACAGCTTTTTGAGCAGTGATTTGTTTTTTAATCCAGACACTCCATTTCCTTTAATTAACCTGTATTTTGTTATCTTACAGAACTGTGTATAAGATAACTGAAAAATAATGCCATAGGACCCAAAGATGTTGTTAAAAAGTGCAAAGACATAAAGTGGTTTAAACTTGTGAGCTTTAAAAACACAGCCAGTCATTAGCACAAAATCAGGCTGAAAGGCACGTTATCCTCTTCACTTTCCAAACTAGCAAAGCATAAATTTGAAGAATGCTCTGCAAATCACCTTTGCAGCGTTTAATGGAAAAGTTGCTGTCCCATGCAGCAGAATGACTTCTCTCCTATTTAATTTCTCCTACAAACACTGTAGTCAAACTGTCTCTACTCAGCAGTATTCTATCCGAATCTAGCCACTAAACTAGGGCAAATACCCAAAGAATTGTGGCTCGCTGCTTTCTAGTCTAATTATTTCAAATATTCTTTGACAAGAAAGAATAGAATAAAAGCATGAAAAAATTAGCCTTGGTTACTCCTCTACTTAATCTTTGGATTAAAAAAATGGAGAGATGCAAACTGTTCTGAAGGTATGTGGTTAAAATTTCTTAGATTTATTTGGGGATATAATCTGAATTCACAATGACCACCAGGCAGCTAATATAAAAACAAACACTGAATAAGACATCAGGCTTAGTTAACTGTTAAATTCATAGCCAGAGAAATCTACAAATTTCATGTTTAATCATTTGATGCTTCGCGACTTGTCCAGTTTTTAAAAAATCTCTCTAAACTTTCACCATTCCTGACCCATACTGTTTTTCCCTTTCTCCTTTTCTTCCGATCCCTACTTAACAGAGTCCATACAATTCCTTAGTTTGGTACTAATTATTAAAACTCTGAAAAATACTACTAAACGGACACCCCTATCCATAAAAGTCCAGCCGCACTTACCATCTTCCAGTCCCTCCGAGGAACATTCCACATTCAGTTTTGCTCTCAGGCCAAAATTCATATGGAAAACAACTGCCACACTGACCTTTTCGCCACAGCTAAAGACACTGAACAATAACACCATTCCTGTGCTTTAAAAAGTGCTCGGTCGCCATGACAACCCCTTCCATTCTCGGGCTAATTAGTGTGGTGTGGTTGTAGGGTTTCATAGAGCCCAGGGAGGGGAGGGCGGGGGGCAGCCACCAGGAGCGGCCACTCTTTCCAGGCTCCCATTGTGACTGTGTTTCTGCCCCTTCACAGAAATTTAACCAGGGGAAGGTGGATCTCTGGGCAGATTGTCACCCTGGGCAACCCACAGGGCCATCGCAAGGGGAGTAGGCCTGTATTCCCATTGGTGGGTCTCTTTTGAGTTTTAACTTCCTTTTCTTTCTGGTTCAAAGATGACATAGCGGGGGGGGGGGGGGGGGCGGGGGGGACAAGTCACAACTCAAAGGCATGTGTCCTTTTAAAACTTCTCTCATGGCCTCCAGTCCAAACTGGTAACTAGTTGTCCAGAACTGGAGGGCCCCCCTTCAAAGACTGCCTGCAGTGTCCTAACTAGGAAGTTTTGCTGGCCCACAGCTAAGGAGGATTTAGAAAATAACAGCCATGAACTAGGGTAATTAAAGTCCCAGGAGATCCATTTACCAAATATTAAATGAATATACACTTACTATGCATCAAGGTTTAGTGATTCATGCTTGGGGAGAAAACATAAAAATACGTGTTAGATTCTTTCGTGTCTTAAATCAACACCCCTCACCATAGTAGTGAATTCATTATAACTGATGAACCCACAGGATACATCCTAATCACCCTGAGCCCACAGCTGACGTCAGGGTTCACCCTTGGGTGTTTACATTCTGTGAGTTTTGATGAGTGTGTAATGACACGTGTCCATCATCAGAGCCTCACGCACAGTGGTTTTGCTGCCCAAGAAATCCTGTGCTTCATCTATTCACCTCTACCTCTCCCCAACCCCTGGCAACCACTCATCTTTTTACTGTCTCCATAGTTTTTTTTTTTTAAAGAGCAGTTTTAGGTTCACAGCAAAATTGAGAGGAAAGTACAGAGAATCCCTTCCACCTTCTGCCCTTCACTTGCATAGCCTCATGGGCTGATTCTGTCTCCAACGACCCTGGAATTTAGGAGGGTGACAGGTATGCCAGACATCACTGCTTATACAGTAGACAGCCTAATATCAAACTTCATCTGTCCGTCTGACAGATGAATGGATCAAGAAGTTGTGGTACATATACACCATGGAATATTACTCAGTCATAAAAAGGCAGGCACTTGGCAGTTCTAATAAGGTAAATGCCTATTATATAGAGTGAAGTAAGTCTGAAAGAGAAAGACAAATACCATATATTAACACATATATATGGAATCTAGCAAGATGGTACTGATGAACCTATTTGCAGGGCAGCAATGGAGACGCAGACACAGAGAACAGACTTTTGGACACAGTGGCGGAAGCAGAGGGCGGAACAAATTGAGAGAGTAGCATTGGAACATACATATTACCATATGCAAAATCAGACAGCCAGTGGGAATTTGTTGCATGACGCAAGGAGGTCAAATCTGGTGCTCTGTGACAACCTAGAAGGGTGGGAAGGGGGGGAAGCAGCAGGGAAGTTCAAGAGGGAGGGGACATATACATATACCTATGGCTGATTCATGTTGATACATGGCAGAAACCAACACAATATTGTAAAGAAACTGTCCTCCAATTAAAAGTGAATTTAAAAACATATTGAAAATTAAAATCGTGTTCCTTGGGAATACCGAAGAAAGAAAAGTCCCGAGATGGTAGAGATGGCACGGGAATTTGAATTAAGATCCCACAAGTCAGAGTCTGGACTCTCGCATCTACAGCTCACTGCTGGGTGGACGGGACATTCCATACAGAGAGCACAGCTCACACCAAAAAGGCGGAGAGGGAACCTGCGCTGCCTGGACATGGCACTCAAGTCTGAAGCCACTGCTTCCAGAATCAGGGGCCGCCCGCCGGGGTCAGACCTGGGCTGTAGACGGACCCCCCTCCCCTCCCCCTTCCGTTGGTAGTGGCAAAACTGGAAACCAGACCAGAGGAATGGCTGGGTATATATGCTGATATCATGCCCATCACAAAATGTTATGTGCCCATTAAAAAATAAACACAAATTAAAAATGCCCCAGTAGGGACTTCCCTGGAGATCGAGTGGTTAGGATTCTCTGCTTTCACTGATGAGGGCGTGGGTTCAATCCCTGATGGGGAACTATGATCCCACAAGCCAAGTGGTGTGGTAAAAATAAACTTAAAAAAAAAATTAAATAAATAAGCAATAAATACTAGATACAAACAGTATATAAAATAATTAAATGACACATACAAATAGGGCTTCCCTTGCGGCTCAGCTGGTAAAGAATCCACCTGCAGTGCGGGAGACCAGGGTTCGATCCCTGGGTTGGGAAGATCCCCTGAGAAGGGAAAGGCTCCCCACTCCACTATTCTGGTCTGGTGAATTTCATGGACTGTATAGTCCATGGGGTTGCAAAGAGTCGGCACGACTGAGCGACTTTCACTTCACATAGAAATAAATACTAAATGTATTTTTAAATACCCCAGTTAACTCTCAAGCCTTTTATACGGTGAGAAAAACAAGATGCAGAGAAGTATGTATGAGAATCTCATTACTGTAAAACAACAGTGGCCCCATCAAACATGACACCTGCTCTACGTATGCACGTGTGTGTGAATATACACATCTAGATACACGATGTGCAGGAAAGGGTAGGAGGAGACACGCCAGGCTGCTGTGGAGTGGGAGGGGCACTATCATGGGTGGTAGGAAGAAGAGACAGCCAAGAAAAAAGGGGGGAAATCAGATGGCACTAAGGGAAGCAAATCATCACATACATACCACATGAGAAATTTCTGTTTGGCTATATATCTTTGAAGACATTTAAAAAATCATTTTTTTTCAAAGTAAAAGGAAAAATCAGGTACAGAATGGATTCTAGAGGTCCTTCATGGAATAAGGTGTAAATGGGGGCAGAGAAGCAGGGATACCACGGGAGAAGCTTCTGGAAGGATACTTTAAAGTGGAAGCAACCCAAATGTCCATCAACTGATGAGCAGATGAAAATGTGCTTCATATCCATGACATGGAATATTATCAGCCATAAACATGAAGCACTGCTACCTGCTACAACATGGATGAGCCTTGAGATCACTACACTGAGTGAAAGAAGCCAGTCATATAAAAGACCACATGTTCCATGATTCCATTCATGTGAAATGTCCAGGACAGGAAATCTACAGGGACAGGAAGTACAGTGGTGACTGCTCAGAGATGAAGAGACCAAGGGGCAGCAGCTGACAGCTAAGAAGACTTCTTTCTAAGCTAATGAAAATGCTTTAAGTGTTGGGGGGTGAGGGTTGCATGTATCTGTGAATATGTGAAAGACGACTGAATTGTATGCTCTAAATAAGTCAATTGTATGCTATGTGATTTACAGCTTAATAAAGCTTAGAAGAAAAGGTATTGTAAAAGCCAGACTGGCACAGAAGCATTTAAAATGGACAAAAAGAGATGGATGCAAGAGAAAATTTGCATTCTGGAGACAGGACTAGATACATTTAGCTTCAGGTAATTTAATTCTACAAAACAAAACAAAAAATAGAACTTTTCCCCTTACAATCTGAAAAAATAAGATTTCATAATGCCTCAATAAAACAAGTGATGGATAACAGAGCGTGCTAAGCCCTCCACAAAAATCAATTATGGGTAAAAGCTAAAAGTCCACATAAAGGGCAACAGAAGTGCTGGCACACAGGGACACAGGACAGGGAAGGCATTTTACAACAAAAAAAGAAAAATGCATCTATGTGCTGATGAATACGACTATCCTGAATATTACCTAGCCTTCCATAATTCCAAAAATACTGCAGAGACAGTAAGAAGTATGACAGTGGGACTTGGAAACAGTCACCTGTCCCTAGTAAGGGGGTGTTCAATCTGTGCTTATTTAATTAAAGAAAATAGAAGGAGTTAATTATCTGTGGACCCTTGAAGTTCTAATGCTTTTCAGCGTTTGAAACCTCACAGATCTGAGTCGTCCTAGATTTGAAGCCAAGGAGCCCTGAGAAGGGCCCAGGGAGAGGGGGTGGGAATGCAGCCTGCTACACAGAGGCGGGTGTGTGTGTGTCTGTCTGTCTGGGGCCAGCCAGGACTGCAGGCAGAAGGCATTCTCTCTCCTCTGATGGGACAAGTCACACACACACAGACACACACACACACACTGATTAAGCACTACATAGACCAGAAACCAAGTCAGGGGTGGTGGGAAACCCCCCCCCCCCAACACACACACTCAGGGGTGGTGGGGAAATCCCACACACATACACACACACACTCAGGGGTGGTGGGGAAATACACACACACACACACACTCGGGGGTGGTAGGGAAATCCGCTCCCCTCACACACACACAGATTAAGCGCTACATAGACCAGAAACCAAGTTGGGGGTGGTAGGGAAATCCAGTCCTCCTGCTAAGGTGAGACCCTCTCCACGCCTTGGAGTCTCCGGGAGAGAAGACCCCCTGAGGGGAGAGAACAAGCTGGACAAGCACGTAGGGCTGGCACAGAACCAGATCTTATTTCACTCTGCTGCCATCCATTGTCATGTAGTATCACTTAACGTGGATCTATGAGATCAATTTTTTAAAAATTTGCGATGAGGGGAGAAAACTATTCTCTCTAGAAGAAATGCTATGCTTTATCTGACTATACACTCGTAAAGTGATGACTATCATAACTCACTGTGATTTACTTACGTACACTGTGCCAAAGAGGAATTAGGCAAGATAAAATAAACTGAAAATAAACACAGTGATCAAAAGGGAACAACAAACAGTAGAAAATGCATCGCATTCACCTTTTTGCCTTGGCTGACAGGAAGCTCAAACTTAAATTTACTTCTCAACAGTAACTTTTGTTAACCAGGTATTTTATTTTGCCTTAATTTTTGGATCTGGGTTCACAGATGTGAATCAACAGATTATCAGTTTCTTTAAGGAAGCTATGCTCTTTTTACAATCTAAAATAAGAACCATAAAAACATCATCTTAAAAGCATTAATAATTTTTAAAAAGAATTCTATTATTCTACCTTCAAAGAACTACTGATGATTATATACATAGGATTTCAAATGGTTTCTTAGCAGCCTTGCAGGAATCAAGTCCTCTTATTTGATATGCGGGAGATTCCCACAGCTATCCTTCAACACATACAGCACTTGAATGCAGAAATCCGATGGGGTGGGTGTGATGAGTAATATTATTCCATTTTGCGGATGAGGAAACTGGAAGTGAGTAAGGCAAAAAGACTTGTTCAAACCAGTTTTAATATTTGCTTAAATCACACAAAGTTCAAAGCGCTTTGCATTCCTGAAAACTAGTATGTGAATCAAACTTGATTCAAACCATATTTTCCAACTGATATGTTATAAAATTGGAGGCATATTTCCATAGGAGATATGGAAAGCTCCTATTCTCAAAGGAGTGAGCTGGAAACTTCTCTAGGGAAAAGATTACAGTGAAATCTAGGCAGAAAATGTGCCCTGTATTGCAGCATTTCCAGAAACTCTGGGTCTTCCTGGCACATGGGGATAGTATCTAAAAATATTAACACCAAGGAGGGGGCCTTAGAAACAATCTGTCAGGTACAGACATGATATAAATGCAGGTAATAAAAAAATCACAGTTCTAAGGGCCATGCCAATGTAAAGCAGAAACTGGTTCACTGCACTGTGAGTTCAGTCAAATATCTATATATGGAAATAACGAGTGAACAGAGGAAACCTTTTGGAAAATCTAACAGCAAATTCTGAGCAAATCCACCTTTGGTAACTGTTAACACAGACAATGAAAGACTGATAACACATTTCATTGCATCTCAGCCTCAGAGAAACGACAGAATTTAAATGTTCTTTGACCCACTGTGGTTGCAACTTCTCCTGCCGCTCCTCCCTCCTCCTTGGGTACCACCTGCCGTGGACAGGTGCAGGAGAAGAGCTGACCCACAACAGACACTCACTGAACCCCATCCCATGGAGCCTGCCTGGGACAACACATTTAATGATGACTGCTTTTGCTTTCACAACAAATGCAACTTGATAATTCAAGCAGGTGCTTCTGAACACAGGCTATAATTTATTTCCAGAATAAGTCCTTTTCTCCCTTTTAAGGAGATGCTTAATTTATTTGAAGTCTAAAAACTGACCACTTGATAGGATCACAATGTCTTAGAGATGAGGTAAAAGTAAACACTACTATTTTCATCAATCGAAAGTATTTATTAAGAATCTTCCATAGACTGGGGGCTTCCCTGGTGGCTCAGACGGTAAAGCATCTGCCTGCAATGCAGGAGACCCTGGTTCGATCCCTAGGTTGGGAAGATCCCCTGGAGAAGGAAATGGCAACCCACTCCAGTACTCTTGCCTGGAAAACCCCATGGATGGAGGAGCCTGGTAGGCTACAGTCTATGTGGTCACAAAGAGTCGGACATGACTGAGCGATTTCATTTTCACTTTTCCATAGACTGAAAAACCACAAGCTCTGGGATGCACCAGAGCAAATCCAGTCCCTGCTTTGACCCAAGAAATGCAGGCTTTCTTTGGTTCCAATCTGCTTGGAATGCAACATGGTGATGAACCCTGGGTCTGGCACTATGAGTCCTCAGAACAGAGAATAACCAGACATGGGATCTGAGCCTTATACAAACATGTGTCTTATTGCCCTACTTTAGTAGCCTAATAAATTTGTTTTTAACTTCATATTCCAGGGACGTCCCTGGTGGTCCAGTGGTTAAGAATCTGCCTGCCAACGCAGGGGACACAGGTTTGATCCCTGGTTCAGGAAGATCCCACATATTGCTGGGCAACGAAGCCCGTGTGCCACAACTACTGAGCCTGGGCTCTAGAGCCCAAGAGCTGCAACTACTGAAGCCTGTGAGCAGCACTGAAGACCCAGTGCAGCCAAAAATAAATTAATTAATTAAAAAACAACTTTATATTCTCTAAGACCTCCCCCCGGCACAACACTGGTAGGTTGTTTCTGAAACTGAGTGGTGTAACATTCTAAAATGAAGGAGCTCTATTTTTTTTATTGTTTTTTAATGGCTTCTGATTTGCTTCCTCAATAAAATATTGTCAACTTTATTTACATACATGGTAGTTCTGCAGTGGAGGGACTTGTTACACAGTCCACATTATGGAGGATTAGTATCCAGCGTCCCAAGAACTGTTAAGTTGATTCTTGCATAAAACCATTACATGACTCTTCATTTTGATAAGTAAGCATTGTGGAGTGAGAGAGAGACACCAGCGTTATAGAGAGGATTTAATATATTAGGTATATTTGTGTTATGATCACGGGATATGGGCTTCCCTGGTGGCTCAGACGGTAAAGAATCCACCTGCAATTCAGGAGACCCAGGCTTGATACCTGGGTCAGGAAGATCTCCTGGAGAAGGGAATGGCAACCCACTCCAGTATTCTTGCCTGGAGAATCCCATGGACAGAGGAACCTGGTGGGTTACAGTCCATAGGGTCACAAAGAGTCAGACAAGACTGAGCGACTAACACTTTCACTTTTTTCATGGGATATACCTTTACCCTAGTTCAATTTTAAAAGCAAACAAATATTTAAGAAGGCTGATAACTCTTCATCAACTTTAAGAAGTAAAAAAATTACAGGAGGGTTTACCAAAAATTGATCACTCCAATAAAATATCATTCCCGGCCTTACAGTGACTGAGTCTCCACAAGACTCCTGTCCTTACATCTTACTAATTAACAAAAAATTAAGACATTAAGACCTCTCAATCTTGATTTGCTGTTTCGTTACATCAAATTCTCAAAAGCAATTAATAAATAGCGGACAGGGGTTTATCCTGCTTTTGAACGGTTTTCAAAAGCACAGTTACTGAAGCAGCAGTGTAATTTCCTGACCTTGAACAGGAAGTGAACAACAGCCAATTAAACTAGAGACAAAGGTTCTTTGTCTCACATCAGTCACTTCTCTCCTGGGCTGTTCAACATTCGAGGCAGTTGTTAAGTTTTTCATTTTGAGAAAGAGGCAGACAGAAATGTCCCATGGAGAAGAAGCAAGCCCACTCCCCTCCCAGGTGAGGAATGGGAAGTATCTTGGTTACATGAGCGGCTGAAGCTGTCAGTCAATCCTGGGGGTCAGATTATAGAGCCTGGCAACTTCTCACCCACCAAATACAGCCTTCAAACCACACCTTTCCCAGATGAGCACAGCTTAAAAAAGCAAGGAAATCCAAGCTGTTATAGGTGGGCACTGTGGTCCTCACCTCGGATCCACACAAACCCCAACTACTTAATGGGGAAGAGAACTCTGAACAGAAATAATATACAGGTGCATCATGAAACCTTTCTAAGGCGCTGTGTTAGCACTGTCCTTCCCCCGCCTGTTCATGAACTGACCACACACACCAAATTAACACAAACGCTTCAATTTTCCATTGGAGCCCTCCACCCAATACGTGCCAATCTATCTTCCCAGTCAATGTATCCCACCCACCCTCCACATTTAAGTCAGATGAGAAGTAACTCTAGCAGCCTCTTGACTAAAGCTTCCTGTCTTAGCTCAGCTGAAGCCAACTTCCCCACCTGAAATGTTCCCCCATTGTCTCTGTTGAGTTTCATGGGTCTTTTAGGGGCTTTGCAAATACTCCCTCCTCAATAAAATTGTCCTGGATGCATTAAATTCGTGCCGTCTGTGACCTCATCATGCTCTTTTTCAAGTCATTTTTTTTTAATTGACAGTTAATTTACAATCGTGTTAGTTTCAGGTGTATAGTGAAGTGACTCTGTTTTTATATATATAAAACAGATTTATATATTACATTTATATATGTATATTACCTATATATTTATATATATGTATTTGTTTTTCAGATTCTTTCTCATTATAGGTTATTACAAGACACTTAAATGGCAACCCACTCCAGCATTCTTGCCTGGAAAATCCCATGGACGGAAGAGCCTGGCAGGCTACAGTCCATGGGGTCGCAAAGAGTCGGACACAACTGAGCGACTTCACTTTCTTTTTTTTATTATAGGACACTGAATATAAGTCCCAGTGCTATACAGTAGGTCCTTGTTGTTTCATAAATCGTAGTGTATATCTGCTAATCCCAAACTTAACTAATTAATTCCCCTTCCCTTTCCCCTTTGGTAAAGGGTAAGTTTGTTTTCTGGGGGCTTCCCCGGTGGTGCAGCAGTAAAGAATCTGCCTGCCAATGCATGAGACCGAAGAGAAGTGGTTTCAATCCCTGGGTTGGAAAGATCCTCTGGAGTAGTAAGTGGCAATCCACTCCAGTATTCTTGCCTGGAAAATTCCATAGACAGAGGAGCCTGGCAGGCTATAGTCCATGGGGTCCAAAAAGCTAGACATGACTGAGCGAATGAAGCATGTGTGCACGCACATACACCTGCATATAATTTATACAAATCCTCCTGTATACTTCACCTCAGTGCTTAGTCGCTCAGTCATGTCTGACTCTGTGTGACCCCGTGGACTGTAGCCCGCCAGGCTCCTCTGTCCATGGGGATTCTCCAGGCAAGAACACTAGAGTGGGCTGCCATGCCCTTCTCCAGGGGATCTTCCTGATCCAGGGATCGAAACCCAAGTCTCCTGCATTGCAGGCAGATTCTTTACCATCTGAGCCACCAGTGAAGCCCATAATAACTGATACAATGTAAATGCTACCTAGATAGCTATAAAAATAATGTAACTGCTATATAAATAGCTGCTGGTAAACTCATGTTTTGTTTTTTGGAACTTTCTGGAATTTTTTTTCCTGAGTATTTCTGATCTGAGGTTGGCTAAATTCCCGGATGTGAAACCCTTGGATCAGGAGCGTTAACTATGTTTACTCAGTTGAGTTGAACACTTTCATTCACATAAAAACATACACGTGAATGTTTATAATAGCTTTATTCATAACAATCAAAAGCTGGAAGCAATCATCATGTCCTTCAATAGGTGAATGGAAAAATAACTGCGGTATTCATTCAATGGAATATTACTCAAAAATTTTTTTTAAACTCTCAAGTCCCCAGAAGACATGGTGGAACCTTAAATGCACAGTGCTATGTGAAAGAAGACCCTCTGAAATGGACATACATTGGGTTGACCAAAAATCTCCTTCAGGTTTTTCCATAAGAGGTTACAAAAAAACTTGAATGAACATTCTGGCCAACACAATACTATGTATGTGATTCCAATTACCTGACATTCTGAATAAAGCAAAGCTAAAAGTAGGGATCCGCAACCTTGGGACTGCAAACTGGTACCTCCTGTCAGCAGGGGCATGAAATTAGAAATACAGAGCACAATGCCTGTAACGCGCTTGAATCATCCTGAAACCATCCCCACCCACCCCTTGTCCGTGGAAAAAACAGTCTTCTATGAAATCACTCCCTGGGACCAAAAAGGATGCAGACAGTAGAAAGAGACAACATGGAAACAAATACATTACCATATGTAAAATAGATACAAAGCAGGGAGCTCAGATCAGGTTCCCTGTGACAACCTAGAGGGGTGGGATGGGGTAGGAGATGGAAGGTGGTTCAAGAGGGAGGGGACATATGTATACCTATGGCTGATTCATGCTGATGTATGGCAGAAACCACCATAATATTGTACAGCTATTATCCTCCAATTAAAAACAAACAAAATTTTAAAGACACATAGAACTTTACAGCCAAAGAATGAACCTTGGAGGATCCTAGGAAATAACTCAGATTATCACAAAAGAATCCGAATGTATTACAAACGTATGAAACAACATCATGGGAAGGACTGAGTGGAACACCTGCAACTAAACTACAACAGCGTTGGACACAGAGTCTATTCTAAGACTTAGAGGCAAAGGGAGTCACATAAAAGCAGTATACTGTGGTGGATAAAGTTGTTTCCTGGGGGGTGTAAATGAACAATTCTGATACCACTATACCTTTACACTGGAATGGAACAATTAAACAGATGCACGGTGGATGAAGACCTCAAGGAAACGAATTCTGCCCAACTAGAGTTGACTCAATTTCATGAAAACAGCAGCAGAAAAACCCAACTCTGATGCTGTCTCAACCTCAACTCTAAAGGATGCCAGTCACAAGGTCCAAGCCATCCTCAAAATGTGTTTCTAGGGAACAAGCCCCAAACTCAGCTCAATACCCACCTAGTTTTTCAATGATTTACACAACACAACTGGAATGTGTTTCTATGGGAAAGAGTTCAGCCCACCATGTACTGAAGACACTTTCTGGCACAGAGTTAATGAGGACAGATGTAAAATACCGGGAGATGCAAGGAAAGTCTGGTTTTCTCCATTATCGTTAAAGGAAAGAATAATGCATGCCAAGGGGTTTTTAAATAAAAAATACAGAGAATATATGCAGTGAAAGCCCCACAGCTCTCCTGGAGAAAACCACTCTTGCCAGCTTCCTGTGTTTTCTTCTGGATGTATTCAATGTGTGCACGGATACGGACGTGCACCTGTGCACATGGATGAACATATTCTTGAGGTGTTTTTTTTCTTTTGAAAGCAAATAAAGACATGTTCGACGCTTTGCTCTGATCGCCCAAGGTAATCCTGGAGAGCTCCCTGTTACGACACACAGACCTCCCATGGTTTTTCACAGCAGCACACTAGGTCTTTACCAAAATGGGTGTGTAATCAGCTCCCTATGGAGGGACACTGAGGCTGTTTCTCCCGAGGTGTTTTCTATTCCGCTTTTACGGAATGAAAGGAAATAAAGTGAAACCTTGGAGGCCCCACACCAGAGAATTTCCTATCAGTACCTCCATCCCGGGCCCTCTCTTTGCTTCACGGTGAATGAATCCTGTACTTCTGATGCCAATGATTCTGATGCCAATGCCCAGAGAACAGGAAGGTGATTACCCCAGTGTGAAGTCTTACAACCTCCTCCAAGATGGAGATCATCCAACCTCTACTGGCAAGGAAAAACAATTACTAAGACGCTTGATATATGAGACAGGTTCTTGATCTATGAGAAGATTACATTGTGGACTCCCACTTCAGTACATTTTAGTCAATCAATCAGAAACTACCGATGAGATGACTAACTAGCAAAGCAATGCTGCAAATTTTCTATTATGTTCCAGCCTCTCAGACCACGGAACTTTGGGAGCTTATCTGTCACCCTATAACAAGGTCATTTAATAGGCACCCCCTTATAACATCAGAATCCCTGCAAATTCTGCCAAAACTAGAATGTAGGAACTCCTCTACTTATGGACAAGTTCAAGTCCAAAGCGACATCGTGTGAGTAGCTGCTATGATCATCTGTGAGTGGTTGATGTACTTCTGTTCTGGTGCATGTATTACTCTGCATTTATGAATCTTTAGGGCAGTGGTGGTAGTAGGAACAGTACTAATACTACTAGTAGTAGCAGCAGCAGTCAAGGTAGCAGTATAACGACTGCTCACATATATGTATCATGCTGTATGCTCACTTCATAATACTAGATTTTATTTTTATTTATTATTTTTGGGAGCATTTGGATCTTAAATTCCTCGACCAGGGATCAAACCCTCACCCCCTGCAGTGGAAGTGCAGAATCTTAACCACTGGGCTAGCAGGAAAGCCCCTAGCATTTATTTAACTTTAGCAACTCTTAAGGTAGCACTCATCATTCCCATTTAACAGATGCATAACCTCAGGAACAGAGAGGTTAATTAACTTTCACTCCAGTACTCTTGCCTGGAAAATCCCATGGATGGAGGAGCCTGGTGGGCTGCAGTCCATGGTGTCGCGAAGAGTCAGACACGACTGAGTAACTTTACTTTCACTTTTCACTTTCATGCATTGGAAGAGGAAATGGCAACCCACTCCAGTGTTCTTCCCTGGAGAATCCCAGGGACGGGGGAGCCTGGTGGGCTGTCGTCTATGGGATTGCACAGAGTTGGACACAACTGAAGCGACTTAGCACCAGCAGCAGCAGCAGGGTCACAAACCTAGACAGCATATTAAAAAGCAGAGACATTACTTTGCCAACAAAGGTCCATCTAGTCAAGCTATGGTTTATCCAATAGTCATGTATGGATGTGAGAGTTGGACCATAAAGAAGGCTGAGTGCTGAAGAATTGATGCTTTTGAACTGTGGTCTTGGAGAAGACTCTTGAGAGTCCTGTGGATTGCAAGATCTAACCAGTCAATCGTAAAGGAAATCAGTCCTGAATATTCATTGGAAGGACTGATGATGAAGCCAAAGCTCCAACCCTTTGGCCACCTGATGCGAAAAGCCGACTCACTAGAAAAGACCCTGATGCTGGAAAAGACTGAAGACAGGAGGAGAAGGGGATGACAGAGGACGAGATGGTTATATGGCATCATCGACTCAATGGACATGAGTTTGAGCAAGCTCCAGGAGTTGGTGATGGACAGGGAAGCCTGGCGTGCTGCAGTCCATGGGGTCGCAAAGAGTCGGTAACAACAGGACTGAAAAACAAGGGTCACAAAGCTCCTCTGAGACAAGAGTCCAGTGAGTGAGGACCAAGCCTGCATTAGACCCACAAGCTATCCTGCTGGTCTGGAAGGTGCTCTTTTAGGAGGTGGGGTGGGAAGTTCCTGCAGTTCAAGAGTATTCATTATTTAACAATGGAGTTTGTTTCCTGATACACTTGCCCTAAATATTTCTGAATGAAATTCATCACAATAGCTATCTTGGTAGCAGACTTTAAGCCAAAACAGAAATCACCTTCTTGGATTAAAACCCAAATGAGACAATATATTCAGCTGGAGCAGGGGCTAGCAAAGGATAGCCTTGGAGTCACATCTGGTTTGCCACCTGGTTTGTAAATAAAGTTTTACTGGAACACAGCCATGCATTGTGACAGCTTTCACAGGGCAGTGGCAAAGCTTAAAATATTTACTGTCTTGCCAGTATTAGAAAAAGTTTGTCAACCCCTGAGTTGGAGAATTAAAGCCAGGGAAAAGGTGCACTCAAATAGCACAAACTGAATTGTGTTCCAGGGGTAATTCTACACGAGATTTTGAGAAATCAATATGCAAATAAAATATAAAATGTCAATAATCTTGAAATGTATTACATGCTGAAATAACATCTCAGATTTGTTGGGCTAAAGCCTAATTCCACAAAAATTCCTTCCTTTTAAAAGTGGCTACTGGAAAAATTTTAATTACATACATGACTCACATTTTATTCCTACTGGACAATGCTGCTCTAACAAATTAGGCTGAACCTCTGCTCTGTAATGACTTGGGCAGTGAAAGAATAACAAAGCTTAATACTATAATTCTACTTTGAAACTTGGAGCATCTTTTATATAGATGAACTGTCAAGACTATTTTAATACAAGGCTTATAGAGAGACAAACAATGCCTATCACTTCTCATTGAAAACATTATCCATTGTTCAAAGATGAAAAGCAACACTCACACGAATAATGTGACATAGAAGAGACCTCATGAAGAGTTTTCATGAGGGCAATGATGCTACACAAAGAAATGAGATATGAAGAATTTCCCTTTACTTCAAATAAAGTGTAAAATACCAACACAGTGATTCTCAAATGAAATATGTTGATTTCATTTTCCTAATGAATTTATGTTTCGTTTCCAAAATCACTCCAGAATATTCCAAGCAATTAAATGTGTTTTCTTGTTTGACAAGTTGTTGAACCTAGTTATCTTCTGCACCTATGGTGATGATGAACTAGAGTACCGGGAGGGAATCTCTTGTAACATTAGATTGAACAGGCCAAAACGGGAACACATACATTCTCATCTTCTTCCCCCAAAACTTGGCAAGTAAATGCCTGGAAAGGCTACACAGCTAACAGCTCCCAAAGTTTGGCTGGAGCACTTTAAGTGGATCCGCGGGGCATTTCCTCCTTTGATTCTCAGCTGCCATTGTGACCATGTCACATGTTTCCAAACCTCACAAATGGCCTGAAAACCGCACTTATTTAACATTTGGTCGAATGCTTCCTTGAGTTACAAGAATACAAGCCTCCTCCCGCCCTCCGCTGTCCCCACCTCCCATGGCTTCTTTCTTTCATTCTTATTCCTTTCCGGTTTCCTGCCTTTAACAACCAGCCTTGCACCTGCTGCTCTGACCGCCCTTCCTCTTCTTGCTGGCTGTGCACGGGGAATACAGCTCACTGCTGGGTTTCCTCTCCTCTCCTGCATACATGGGAGGCACTCTGACTCCGAGCCACGGATCCCCAGGAAACCCTGTAGGAAGTGCCTGGTCTTTGGGCCTGCACATCAGACCCCTCTTGGGGGCCAGGGGGGAACCCTAAACTTTCTTATGATGCCCTCTGCCACTCACGTGGGGCAGAGAGAAAGAGTTCCTGCAAATTTGAGACCCCTGGATTGCTAAAAGTGGAGCTGGCATTTAATTCTCACCACTGAAAGGAAGTGATGGTTTTCTTCTGAAACGCAAAGCAGTGAATAATGGTTATCTATTATTTAAATATGAGTGACTATCTATACAAAGGATTTTTGGTACCTTATTTAACCTGAAAGAACTCTATTAAGAGAAGTGGGCAAACCAGAATGATTATTCCATTGCATGCATGGAGGAATGCATTAAATATATGCATCGGATACAACTTGTGTGCCGTGTCCAAGGTCCTGTGACTGGCAGGCACTAGGATCTGTGCCTAGATTCTGGCTCTTCCTTCTTGTAGGAAAACCAGGAGGGTGTGACTCCAAGTGTGGCCTGTGACAGGTGCTGGCCCATGAGGAGATGGATCCCAAAAAAGAGAGTAAACATTTAGGAACTTTAACAGCATAAAGAAAGCTGAGCACCGAAGAACTGATGCTTTTGAACTGTGGAGTTGGAGAAGACTCTTGAGAGTCCCTTGGACTGCAAGGAGATCCAACCAGTCCATCCTAAAGGAAATCAACCCTGAATATTCATTGGAAGGACTGATGCTGAAGTTCCAATACTTTGGCCACCTGATGCGAAGAGCGGACTCATTAGAAAAGACCCTGATGCTGGAAAGATCGAAGGCAGGAGAAGGGGATGACAGAGGATGAGATGGTTGATGGACTTGATGGACATGAGTTTGAGCAAGCTCTGGGAGTTGGTGATGGACAGGGACGCCTGGCGTGCTGCAGTCCAGGGGGTCACAAAGAGTCGGATATGACTGAGCGACTGAACTTTGAACTGAACAGCAAAATGACATGGCCATATCATTTTTTATTCTGTTTTTTAGAAGTACCAGTTCACAATAAATTAGCAACAATTAAAAGGGCTCCTCTCTTGCCACAGGTATTTTGAGAAGTACTGCTGAACTTGGGGTACAGCTTATCAGAAATTTCTTGATAATCGTGTGTACACAAATCTGCTGTTATTACACCATTATCAGTCTTCCATGAAAGTACTAGACTAACTCCCCTTTATATTATTTAACATCAAATCAAGCTCAACAGATAAGGAAAATGTACTTATCTAAATCCTTCCTCAAAATTGTCACAAGCACAAAGTACCTATTCAGAAATTCTGATATCATATTTGTTAAAAGTTCTCCAAACTGTACACAAGATATAATTCAAACACTTTTGTATTTCCTTATTTCCAGCTTCATCATTTCCACTCCTCTTCTAAACTTTTATTTTCCATTGGGGCCCATGAACGCTCCCTTGTTAATGGAGCTCCCACTGTACTCAGGGCAGCTGTCCTGGGAATGAGATCATTCTAAGTGAGCTCTGCAAACCCATTCCCCTTTGCCAGATATTCACTCTAAACTTTCTACGGAGTGAGGCTCAGCAACAGGCCTCAGGCTGGCCCTAGAACCAAGCAGAGAAGCCAGGACCAGGGAGATGTGAGGCAAATCTACTGAAAAAAAATTTTTTAATTTCTAATTAAAGGACAGCTGCTCCTTTTGGCACAGTCCTGATTCCTTTCAGAAGTAATGTTTACTCCAAGAGGGCAAAGCCTTGGTTTGATTTATTCAGAGATGCATCCCAAGAGTACAACAGATTCTCAAAGATATCTGCTGAAAGAACTAAATGAGGATGTTTTGTGAAGATGTGATGGTTGCCATTATGGCAGCCATTTTGTGACCTTGAGAAAGGACCAATGGAATTGCATATGATGTGAAGCCCTGATATTGTGAAGTCTCTGAACAAATGCTTCTTATTAAATGTGATCTGTATATACTTGTGTAGGTCACTGTTGGCTGAGTTATTTTGTGTCTTGTCACTGGAGAACTGGGGTTCTGCCCAAAGGGACATTGAGGGGTATTGTGTATGTGTGTGACACACCTGTGCAGTCTTGATGGTAGATGGAAGAGGTTTGATTTTAGAAGCAAAGGATCACCCCTGGGAAGTAGGGGGTGCCATCAGGGAAGGGACTTAGACTTCAGAAAGATCAAACCCCACGGTGAAAATGCAAGGCTGATATATAGCTTAAAACTCTACAGTGGTTAATACTGTCGGCCACAAAAATACCCAGAAGGCAGTGAGCAATGGAGCAGAGGTCAGCAGTGGCAACATGAACTGGTGTGCTATGCCAAAGCCAGACAGACATCCCACGGTTGTGGTCAAGCTCAAATCTAGGTCAGGAAAGTCGGAATCAAACACAGAATGAGTGGACCCAGGTTCTGTGAGCACGGTGAGGACCTCTAGGTGGTGGTCTCATGGGAAACAGCCAGACAGGCAGGAGGCTTGGGACACGGTGGTTTGAGGAGGGAGGTTCTCAAAGTGTAGCGAGGACCTGACGAAGGAGGGGAGAGAGGATGTGGAGGAGGAGGGCAGAGGAGCTGGTGAAGAAGAGATGTTCTCAGGCCTTGGGTGGGTCACGAGGTGAGGTCACATGCAGGAGTGGAAAGACTGACATCAGGTGAGGGGTGTGGGAAGGCTTCGAGGGAGGGAGGCAAGGGCATGGAGGTCACCTCCTCCACGGCTGGCGCCAGCATGCCCTAGAATCCACTGGAGCACTTTTCTCAATATTGTCCAGCAAACCATGTTATCTGAGACAGAGGAGAACATGAGTATCACCCAAGACAAGGCTGTCCGTCTGGAGGAAGGTGAGGCCAGTGAGCCAAGGGACCTTACAGACTCCACAGGTTCATGACTACATGGCTCACCTCTCCTCCCAGACCTGAGATGCTGTTTTACCTCTGGGCTCACTAAATGATTCCCTGGTGGCTCAGACAGCAAAGCATCTGCCTACAGTGCAGGAGACCCGGGTTCGATCCCTGGGTTGGGAAGATCCTCTGGAGAAGAAAACGGCAACCCACTCCAGTATCCTTGCCTGGAAAATCCCACGGATAGAGGAGCCTGGTAGGTTACAGTCCATGGGGTTGCAAAGAGTCGGACACGACTTGAGTGACTTCACTTTCACTTTTCACTTTCACCATGTGATTATACAAAGCTGTACACGTACGGTTTGATGGCTCTTTAAAATATGTGTTCTGTGTTCCAATTTTTTAAAAATGAAAGGTCCACAAGTGAAACAAGAAAACAATGAAATCCCAACTCAGGTTCATGAGCAAGAGAAACTAAGGGACTGAGGTCTGTGCAAAGGAAAGGAATGAGTTAGTTCTCTTAAACGAGGGAGCAAAAACAACGGAAAAATGAGAGGGCAGGTTGGACGGCAAATTTAAATTCTGAATAAGTCACGTATATGTAAAATCAGAGATTCAGTAGTTCAAGATTAAAAAAAAAAAGATCCTGAGAGTCAATTAATATGTGTTGAAAGACAACCTCAGAAAAACACACAGAAAAATGGGGAGGGAGGGAAGGACTAACCAATGATTTGTTCTAAATCAGACCACAAACCCTGACAGCCAAGAGAAGATCCAAACCTAAACCTATAAACCCTATGGGAAATCCTCCCAGAGCAGCCTCCCTCTTGGGTATCATCTGTTGTGATTTTATCTAATGATTGTAATTAAACCCTTTTTATCTTGCTAAACTAAACCCTGATCTCACTCTATTCATTGCTGGACTATTTCTACTTCTACATCCACCATATAGGACAGGTCAGAGTCCCTGTGAAAAACCATGCTGAGAAATACCAATGGAGGGACAGCCATCGCTCTTTGTAGATGTCAGCAAGAAAGCTCAAATCAGTCCTGACAATGTTAAAATAGCTGGGAAATTTACCAAGTCACTTCTGCAATAACCCAGATCATGTCGATGTGACAATGATGCTGAGGCAGAGAATGTAAGGCAGGGGGTGAGGAGGAAAGATAGATGCATGCCCAGGAGCCAGGCATCCACCAATGTCCAGGAAAATGTGTCCACCTGAGAGCTGTCATAGTCCACCCGAGTTACTACTCTTATGATGCTGATCAGTTGGGACTAGGGCATGCCATTGTGATAGCATAAATCAGTGTACAGATAACAATCAGGAGAATAAACTTGTGGTTTCTTGCTTTAAAGTAATTGAACTTCTGAGACAAAACACTTCTGACCCACTGAACACTAGAGACTGTTCACCATACTTAGTTTTGAAAAATTGTTCTTTTTAAAACATCAGGATACACAGAAAAACAATAGTTCTTAGAGACAGAAAAACAACAGTACTTAGAGACAAGAAAGTCAAACCAGTCAACTCTAAAGGAAATCAACCCTGAATATTCACTGGAAGGACTGATGCTGACGCTCCAATACTTTGGCCACCTGGTTCAAAGAGCCAACTCATCAGAAAAGACCCTGATGCTGGGAAATATTGAGGGCAGGAGGAGGGGATGACAGAGGATGAGATGGCTGGGTGGCATCACCGAATCAATAGACAAGAATTTGAGCAAGGTCTGGGAGATAGCAAAGGACAGGGAAGTATGGCGTGCTGCGGTTCGTGGGGTCACAAAGAGTCTGGCATGACTTAGTCACTGAACAACAACAGAGACAAATAAATAAAAATCCATATTAGGACCAAAGAGCTTGAAATGTCAGAAAGTATGAACATAGCAACTCGGAAAATTTTGCACTAAAACCTATAAATGTCAGTTATTAGAAACAACGTGATTTCATCAGATTCTCAATTGTCGGCTGAGAGCTGGAAGGAGCTTAAGAAATCACCCCATCTCATCATCCCATTTATACAGGAAGAAACTGAGAGGAAGCTGCCGGTCTACGTTTGTCTAAAAGAATGTGCTAAGAAAAGAGTTACTTCATCGATAATGGATGTGGCTGGTTTATAAATATTCATCAGCACAGGTTGGGCTATCAGAAAAAAATCAGACGGAGATGGTTACTTGAAAGCCTTTTGGTGCGGTCTGGCCTGAGAGAGGTGGTATCATATTGGCAAGTCCTTGGTAAAGTCTACGCTCCCGAAGGAAAATGAGGGCTTGATGAGCACCGCCTCCTAGGAGCCTTTTCTCTTGCTTATTCATGTATTAAAGTGGCTGTCTGCAAGTCATAATGGGAAATTAGCCAGCCTCAGACACAGCCAATATCTGTTAAGTATAAATTAGGAACGCCACAAAATATTCTGCTGAGCACTTGAAAGTTGCTAGGAAACAGGAGGTCAGACGATGCCCAAAGGCCAGGTTATTCCCATCCCCAGGGCCTGGACAGGACTGGTTCCTGCTTGAGTCCCAGCATCCCAGAGTTGTGTGACTCAAGATGCTGAAATCTAGAAGCCCCTCTTGACCCCCCCTACCTGGGGAGAGGACCCAATGAGAAAATTCAAGGAAGGCACAGGAAACAGAAAGCATACCTACGACAATAACATGCTCTTTCTCTTCATCCATCTTTAGAAAAACATATTTCATACACTTCCCCTGAAAGTGTTAGTCCCTCAGTTGTGTCCAACTGTTTGTAACCCCACGGACTACAGCCTACCAGGCTCCTCCATCCATGGGATTCTCCAGGCAAGAATACTGGAGTGGGTTGCCATTTCCTTCTCCAGGGGATCTTCCCCACCCAAGGATTGAATCCAGGTCTCTTGCTCTGCAGGCAGATTCTTTACCATCTGTGCCACCAGAGAAGCCCAAAAGCCATATCTGATGAGGATGGGACTTGAACCCAGGCACGCAGAGCACAATGGATTAGTAGTCCATCGCCTTAACCACTTGGCCACCTCGACACACTTCCCTTAGCGATCCAATTTATTTATTAACACTAACCATGTTTCCCATTCACACGCTAGTAAAGTAATGCTCAAAATTCTCCAAGCCAGGCTTCAACAGTATGTGAATTGTTAACTTCCAGATGTTCAAGCTGGTTTTAGAAAAGGCAGAGGAACCAGAGATCAAATTGCCAACATCCATTGGATTATCAAAAAAGCAACAGAATTCCAGAAAAACATCTACTTATGCTTTATTGACTATGCCAAAGCCTTTGACTGTGTGGATCACAATAAACTGTGGAAAATTCTGAAAGAGATGGGCATAGCAGACCACCTGACCTACCGCTTGAGAAATCTGTATACAGGTCAGGAAGCAACAGTTAGAAGTGGACATGGAACAACAGACTGGTTCCAGATAGGAAAAGGAGTACGTCAAGGTTGTATATTGTCACTCTGCTTATTTAACTTATATGCAGAGTACATCATGAGAAATGCTGGGCTGGATGAAGCACAAGCTGGAATCAAGATTGCCGGGAGAAATATCAGTAACCTCAGATATGTAGATGACACCACCCTTATGGCAGAAAGTGAAGAAGAACCAAAGAGCCTCTTGATGAAAGTGCAAGAGGAGAGTGAAAAAGTTGGCTTAAAACTCAACATTCAGAAAACTAAGATCATGGCATCTGGTCCCATCACTGAATGGCAAATAGATGGGGAAACAGTGGAAACAGTGACAGACTTTTTATTTTAGGGGATTCCAAAATCACTGCCAACGGTGAGTGCAGCCATGAAATTAAAAGACACTTAACTCCTTGGAAGAAAATTTACGACCAACCTAGATAGCATATTAAAAAGCAGAGACATTACTTTGCCAACAAAGGTCCATCTAGTCAAGGCTATGGTTTTTCCAGTAGTCATGTATGGATGTGAGAGTTGGACTACAAAGAAAGCTGAGCACTGAAGAATTGATGCTCTAGACCTGCAGTGTTGGAGAAGACTCTTGAGAGTCCGTTGGACTGCAAGGAGATCCATCCAGCCCATCCTAAAGGAAATCAGTCCTGAATATTCATTGGGAGGACTGATGTTGAAGCTGAAACTCCAATACTTTGGCCACCTGATGTGAAGGACTGACTCATTTGAAAAGACCCTGATGCTGGGAAAGACTGAAGGTGGGAGGAGAAGGGGACAACAGAGGATGAGATGGTTGGATGGCATCACCAACTCAATGGACATGAGTTTGAGTAAACTCCAGGATTTGGTGATGAACAAGGAGGCCTGGCGTGCTGCGGTCCATGGGGTCACAGGGAGTCAGACACGACTGACTAAGCGACTGAACTGATGTTTCCCATTCTTAGATTTAAAGCATAGTTTTCAGGGTTCTGGTAATACTTTTTCCACGAATTTACCTTTCCATACATCTACCCCCACATAGATGTGATGTCCTTCATAAATTCTATCTGAGGACGTGGTCCGAAGTTAAGTAAGTGGTGAACAAGTTCAAGAGGTAACAAAAGCCTCTTCATGATGGGACAGCCACAGTCAGTGTGGAAGGGCTCCACCAACATACAGATGTTGTCTCTTTCCAGAGAGACAAGGATGATTGCTATTATTTATCAACCAGCACAACCAGTGGTGGCCAATGTGTGCCAGAGCCTGAGCCAATAGACGTGATCACAGTTAACCTTGCAACCACCTTAAAAATGGGTGACTTCTGTCCTCACACCATCAAGGAGGCAACTTGAGTGGCTACGCCAATGTCACATGGCTGGTGAAAGGCAGGGAGCCCAGCATTTCCTGTAAGACTTCACTCTGTCCACCATGGCTTCTAATACATCTTTGCTAATCATTTTAATCTAGATCTGTTGAAAGATTAACCAGTTTTATCAGTCTGTGTACTACAGAGTGTACGAAGGACAGGCTGCCTTATTCGCTAGCAAACAGAAATACAATCAACTTGTCCCCTGAGAATCATAAAACCTTATGCCATTAGTCCTAGAATGTGTAGAAAACAGGCCCAGGTTAACTCACAGCTAGAGAGTCACTGGGCAGTTTGGGATTAGGTTTGAATTAGAGGTTCACTTTTGTGATTCAGGCCACAAAACCACAGGACCAGGCCAGGTGGGACCAGTGTGGTGGAGAGACACATCGTACACTGGTGAATGTTCTCAGAAGTCCTCCTAGGTCTGGCTTCACCTTTTCCCACATCCATGATTTGGCCTCATCAACTATATCTGAGGCCAAAACATGATTAACTGAAATGGAAATGATTTAGAGACAACCTATTCATCAGTTCATTTCTTCCTGTACTTTTGCACCCAACCCCTCAAATACAGTTACTAGTCACCCAAAGAGTATTGCTTCATCCATGCCCATATGTCAGGAGGAGAAGGGGGCGACAGAGGATGAGATGGTTAGATGGCATCATCAACTCAATGGACAGGAGTTTGAGCAAACTCGACTGAGTGAACAACAACAAGCTCCATCCCATTCACAGTACCATCAAAAACAATAAAATGGTTAGGAATAAGTGTAACCAAGGAAGTGAAAGATCTGTACTTTGAAAACTATGGGGTAACAAAGAGTCAGACAGGACTAAGCGACTGAAAACAACAAGTGACAATACATCAGTTAGTCTGTCCATCTCTCCCTACACCCGCTCTAGGCGCTGCAGCCTTGATGGTTTACCATTCGCACAGCACCCAACACGGTGCAAGCCGGGTTTTAGTTTCAAAGCAGAACCAAGAACAGAAAAGCCTGCACACCCTCGCCAGTTGCTAAAGGCCCTTCGAATATTCCCAAACCACTTTCCCAACTGTTTCAATACTTTATGCCAACATGTTGTAACAGGGAGAGTGGATGTGTTCTGGGCAGGCAAGGTGAGTAATGCAGAACAAGTGGCGATTGTATTGTAGTTCATTTTTTTGTTTTTTTTTTTTTTGATCAGGCATGAGAAGGGAAAGGTTTTAACTCAGTCGACACTGGCAGAGCCCCAAGCCTGTGTGAACCGGGAAATGGCCCAGCACAGCTGCAAATGCAACCAGCGCTCCTGAGCAGGAGTGGACCGTGTGCTGATGCAACAAGGCGACAGACCATCGCTGGTCCAAGAGCTGGTCGGCGGCATGGAGATTTGCAGTGTTTCGTACATCTGATACCAGACCTTGGCCCTAACGGGCTGGATCTGAACCCTGGAAATTCGAATCACGTGACATCACCACCAGGTCCGACCTGCCCTTCCACCTCCACTCAGGACTCATTTTCCTAATCTGCAAGGCACCTCCAAGCAGAAGGCTCTCTGGGGTGCCTCTGTGTGCACCTGCAGTTCAGTGTATGTAAACTGAACAGTCCACGCTTCATTGGAATTGATGTAATGAAGGCATGGAATCAAACACGAAGGCCAACTTTTCAGAGTTAACACCAAAATCAACAAAAGGAAAAGAGAAAGAAGTCAAGCCAGGCTAATTTCCCTTCTGCAATTTCTCAAGCCACAATCAACATGTTAAAGATTCTTTACATTTGGGGTTGGCTTCACTGGCTCAGCACAGCTGGCCTCAGTTCTCTACCTCTGTAGTGTAACAACCTTATTTAAACCATCCTCTACTTAGGTGGCATCGTCGACTCAACGGACACGAGTTTGAGCAAACTCCGGGAGATGGTGGAGGACGGGGAAGCCTGGTGTGCTGCAGTCCACGGGATCACAAAGAATCTGACACTACTGAGCGAGTGAACAACAATAACAACTCATATGTGTTACCACCTTATTTAAACTGTTCCGTTGAAAACAACGTCAAAGGATGCCTGAAAGATTTCATATTCAAGCCTCTGTCCTGAGCCTAAAGCATGAAGGCTGAAATCGCAGGAACTCAAACTTCTTGTGCATATTCAAACTTCATCTTCTGGTTTCTAAAGAGACTTTTTACAAAAGCATCACTAAACAGTATCTGAAACATTTGCTCACTGGTGAAATTTTCACCGCATTTTTAACAGGGACACTGTCATTTCATAAAGGCAAACTCTGAGTCTATCTCAGAATTTGAAAGCTGAACAGTATCCCCTTTTAAGTGAAATACTGGCAAACGAAGCATCTGGCGCACTTTAATGGGCTGTGTTATCCTTTCACAGTGGCTGAAACTAGGACAGCCATTCATCTGAGCAAGCGGATAGCACAGAGCAATTACGTAATCCTTCAGGGCACACTGATATTCAGGGTGCTCCACACCTCCTCCCAAATTCAAAATTTTCTAGTACTTCTTACGAGGAAAGGAAACAGTAATATATGTTTCACTTAATGACTCAATACCTGTGAAAAATGTGAAAGGATACTCTTTTCACCATAAATTCAACAGTTAAAAACAAGGTCCAAAGTCATAACATGTGTTATAATAAAGATTAAATTGTGAATGTTATTTTTTTTTCCTTTTACTAAGAGAAATGAAAAAATAAGGATAAAGCCCAAGAGAGAATCAGCATTGATATCTTAACCCAGTGACTTTCAGCCAGGGGCAATTCTGCCCTCTGGGGGACATTTGCGGGAGAGGGGCTTGGTACTAGCATCTATGGGTTGTTGTTACAAGTCCTATAAGATGCACTGGACAGTACCCCCACCCCACCGCCAGCAGAGAACTGGGTCAACAGTGCCAAGGTTGAGACACTGCACCAAACCAATAAATTAAAAAATATTTAAACAAGGAGGTGGAAGGAAAAGGATGTGAAATTCAATTATGGACACCTTTCAGTTTGAAGCACAACTCAGGGGAAAAAAAGTAGGTTACAAAGCTGGACTAGGAGGCCAAAGCTTAGAGAGGGGTTGGGGGCTGGAAAAACACAGGGGAAAGGAACTCACCTGGGCTGTGAGCAGGACAGGAGTGAGTGTTCCTATGGGAACAGCACAGGTGAGGTAGTGGAGGGCAGGCCCCTGGCCAAGCCCACACCCAGGGAACCAGTGAAGAGAGGGAGGGGGAGAGGCTTGGTTAGAGAAGTGCCAGGAAGGAGGGGGTGGCTGATGATGCCACAGGGGTGGCAGGTAGGGATTAGGAGGGCAGGGCAGGGAAAAACTGTACCTGCAAGCTTCCAGCAAGAGAGAGGCAGAGGCGGCCTGGATGGCAGAACCTCGGAAATAAGAAAATGAGCATGGACTCTTTTCAGAAATGTTTCAGCAGTGAAAATAAGGCTGCTCAAGTCAAGCTCCTATTCATTCCCACCTCCTCTTTCTTTTACATAAATAAATACGTTTATTAAATACAGGACGTGTATGTCTTCCCTGGTGGCTCAGATGGTAAAGAATCCACCTACAATGCAGGAGACCCGGATTAGATCCCTGAGTCGGGAAGATACCCCGGAAAAGGGAATGGCTATCCATGCCAGTTTTCTTCTCTGGGAATTCCTGTGAACAGAGGAGCCTGGAGGGCTACAGCCCATGGGGTCGCAAAGAATCAGACACAACTGAGAGACTAACACTTACTAGATGGGACCCCCAGGGTAAAGTGACAGGAAATTCATTCCCTGTGGATGAAACTCCAAGATGAGAATAGGAAGACAATTAAGAGATGTGGCTGGGCCCTGCCCAAATCACAAATTTCTCAATTTCGAAGTCAGGAGACCTCCCTGACCACACATGCGCAGAAAGGCTCCTTGGAGGTCAAAGGGGAGTGATGTTAAGCTACCCACAGGCCTTTTCAGTAGAATCCACCTTGGCTAAAAGATGCATGCACGCACGTGGGAGGATCCTGAGAGATACCAAACATGGACTGTGAACCAGGCAAATCAAAACGACTGGCCAAAGGAAACCCAGAAGAAATGCCCCATGAGAGTAATTCAAACTGCCATGAGGGTGGGACTCAGTGACTCTCTCTCTGAGTCTGCTTGTGTGTCTATCCATACGTACTGTAATTTTTTCCTCTTAATAAATACTTGACTACTTCACTACTTTCCATCTTTGTGGGAGTTCTTTTCTGCAAAGCCAAAGGGCCAGGACCCTTGTCACTGACCACTGGTCTAGTGGGTAGGATATGGTGCTTTCACTGCCGCAGCCTGACCTCAGTCTCTGGCTGGGAACCCAAGCACCGCTCCAAGCCATTGCGGGCTGAGGCCACTTGAGATCAAAAGTGTCAGCCAGGAGATGGGCTCCAAGGAGAAGGAACAGTTTACAGCCCAACAGAGAAAAAAATGATGGACTATGATCTCAGGAGAAGCAAGAAAAAGTTAAATCAAGAAGACTAAATGAGACTGTTCTTCAGAAAGCCTGCAGCAATTTACACTTCCAGCAGCAAAGTACTCGAATGGGAGTTTTCTCAGTTACAGTCTCTGGGACGCATTACTGATAACAGAAAACCAAAAACTCATCCAGTCTTCCTATCAGCAAGATTATCTCACTTTTTTACGTTTTACTTCTCTGATGATTTATTGAGGTTGTCAGGTTATTTCCCATTTGTATTATAAGTTTTGCAAATTTCTTGCTCATGTGTTTTACTCATTTTTCTGCTAAAATATTTATTATTTTCTTATTAATTGGTGAGGGCTCTTTACATATTAAAGCTCTAAATCCATTATTATACACTGCAAAAACTTTTCTGGTTGTTGGCCTTAATGAAAGGCATGTTGCCCATGTGTGTAGACATCAACAACATAACAATGTGCATACTCTCATTCTAGCAAATAAACTTCTGACAATTAACCTTAAGGAAACAGTCTTAAATGAGCACAGGTATTTACACACATGTGGATAATACAGTAAGCAGCATTGTTTATAAGAAATCAAGGAAATAATCCAACAATAGAAATTTTACTTAAAGCACCACCACTGATAATTACATACAGTCATGGAAAAAAAGTACAGGAATGTTTTAAGATCTATTAATAAAAAAAGTAAGTTACTAAAACCAGAATTACCGTATGATCTAGCAATTCCAATCCTGGGTATATATCCAGACAAAGTGAAGTCACTCAGTCATGTCCCCATGGACTTTGCGACCCCATGGACTAGCCTGCCAGGCTCCTCCATTCGTGGGATTTTCCAGGCAGGAACACTGGAGTGGGTTGCAGTTTCCTTCTCCAGGGGATCTTCCCGACCCAGGGATTGAACCTGGGTCTCCCACACTGCGGGCAGATTCTTTACCATCTAAGCCACCATATCCAGACAAAACTATAATTAAAAAAGATTTATGCACCCCCTATGTTCATAGCAGCACTACTCACAATAACTGAGACACAGAAACAACCTACATGTCGATAGGTGAACGGATAAAGATGAGGCACAAATATACAATGGAATACTACTCAGCCATAAAAAAGAATGAAATAATGCCATCTGCAGCAACATGGATGCAACCGGAGATTGTTACACGAAAGTGAAGAGAAAGACAAATGCCATATGATATCACTTACATGTGGAATTGAAAATATGACACAAATGAACCCATCTGCACAACAGAAACAGACTCACAGACACAGAGAACAGACTGGTGTTTGCCGAGGGGGAGGGGCTTAAGGGAGGTAATGAGTGGGAGGCTGGGGTTAGCAGATGTAAACTTTACACATAAAATGGATAAACAAGATCCTACTGTAAATGTATAGCACAGGGAAGTATATTCAATATCCTGTGATAATAATGGAAAAAGAATTTTTTAAAAAAGAATGTATATATGTAACAATCACTTTACTGTACAACAGAAATTAGCACAGCATTGCAAATCAACTATACTTCAATAGAATCTACTGGTTTAAAATAAAGGTAGACTATGATCCTAGTTTAAAGAAAAAACTATACATACAACAAAATGTAAGCAGGATTGTCTCTTGGTAGTAAAATTATAGGTAAATGTAAAGAGATTTTTTTTTGGATTCTGCATTGTTTCCAAATATTTTATAATCAGTAAGTATGGCCTTCGTATTGGAGAGGGGTGGAAGAAAAACCTAGTGACTACTGTGATAATGGTTTTATCATAGTTACTATTCACGGCAGTAGTAGTTTTGAGTATCTGGGAAAGAACTGGCCTGAGGAAGGAAAACAGGAAACTCCCCAGGGTCAAAGGCCAGCACAGGGAAGTGCTGAGGAGAGAAGGTGGCAGACCAAGCTTTCTCCAAGGCTGGAGAAAACCCAGGGGCGTTAGACTCGGAGCCTAGGCACCACACTGCAATCAGCCTCCGGTTCCCACCCTCTGGGCTCCAAAACCTGGACCCTTTGCTCAAGGGTCGCTGAGGAGAAACACAGCTTTTAGAATCCTTCATACAGATGATGGGTGAGCAGGGTGGGCTTTACACAGTCACAACCAACTTTACAAAGTCACAAACAGAAATCACACATTAAGGAGGCTGCTTGTGAAACTACTAACGCAGAGCCACTTAGGCTAGAAAACACACACACACACACACACACACAATCAGCCTGCCGATGACTGAAAGGTAGTCTGGGACTGGGATTGGCTCAAACATTGTGGCTCAGATGGTAAAGATTCTGCTGCAATGCAGGATCCCTGGGTCAGGAAGATCCCCTGGAGAAGGAAATGGCAATCCACTCCAGTAATCTTGCCTGGAGAATTCCATGGACAGAGGAGCCTGGCAGGCTACAGTCCATGGGGTTGGCAAAGAGTCAAGCATGACTGAGTAACTATCACTCACTCTGGTTGGATGCTATTGAAGAAGTTCATCAAGACCAACCAAAATAAAAATGCACCACTGGAAGGCTGCAAGGAGGTGGCATGGCTCTCTGGCATGGTGGGAACAAGGGAGACATGTACCCTGTTATGGCAGATGGCACCTTCCAGGTGGGAAGTAAGTAGGTGGGCTGGGGTGCCTTTGCCAACATGCTCTTCACCACGCCATGGTACTCTTCACAGTGAAATATTATTCATCCAACAGGGAGTGTATTCTCTCACTGCAAACAACAATAGGATTCTGAAACTGCAGTTCCATCTACTGAAGCACAGAAAGGCGAGAAAACCCAGAAGTCCAACACAATGAAAGAGCCAGAAATATGTGGCACTTCATCTTTCCCTTGGGATGGTTATCAGTTTTATGTCAAATTAATTTCCCCTATGGTGGCTCAAATGGTAAAGAATCTGCCTGCAATGCCGGAGACCCAGGTTCGATCTCTGGGTCAGGAAGATCTCCTGGAGATGGGAATGGCAACCCACTCCAGTATTCTTGCCTGGAAAACTCCATGGACAGAAGAAACTCCCATGCCACAGTCCACAGGGTCACAGAGTCGGACACAACTTAGCGACTAACACACAAGATTGAAAAAACTCACGGTTAAAAATAAAACATTCTAACATTCAGCTTTCACTTGGCACTAAGAATTTATTTCTGTGAAGGCAGATTTGGCTAAACGGCAGTCAGCTACATTATTATTCATTTCTTTTAAATGTAAGTCAATTTAATATGAAAGCCCACCTTCACATTTAAAACACTTTTCTCTTAAAGGGCACTTTTAGCAACTGAATAGAAATCAGCTGAACACATTCAAGTGGCAGTAGAGACAGAGATTAGCATTTCAGACGCTCTTTTATTATGTTCTTTAAATCTTTAGGGACTTCTGCTCTGAGGAACAAGAGGATCTCAAGAAAATGGGTCTCACCAGGTTTCTCCAGGCAGATTGCAAAATATCAGCAAGTTCATGCTTGCATGAAACAAGCACAGGATGTTCAACAAATGACCATTCAGTTCCCATAACTTCTCCCAGTTCCATCCTTGTGTACCAACCAGTTTATAATCCAACTTAGATGCTGATTCTTGTTCCCATTTCTTTAAAGGTTGGTATAAAGCACAGGGCAAGAAAAAGTCACGGAACTATAGCATATACTCTTCCAAAGGGAACTTCTTTGACATCACAAATTCAGACAAAAGAAACCCTCCCCTCACCATTTCCCAGAGCGACCTGAAAAGACAAATGATTTTTTTTCCTGTAAAAGATGAATTCCATAAACAAAATACATTGCATCACCAATGCCTTATCCACGTGGTTAAGTCTTTTGTTTTTACACAGCAACAGTAGTTCAGACTTGCATAGACAATCAAAATCAGTACTTACCCATTTGTTTAGAAACTAAACACTTCTGCTGCTCAGGGAAGCCTGAGGAAAACAGCAAAAACCTGTTTCCCTCAGGCTTGAAAAATTGCCCCATACAAAAATTTCAGTACTGCGATCATCGTGAAACTTTTAAACCGTGCAAATAAAGAGAAAAACCCCTACCTTGGGTCTCTTTTGCCCCCTTCAGCTTTTGTCCACTGTAAACGGCTGCATCTTTAGCAGTCCAGGCTGCAAGCATCTGAGCCCACAGACACAAAAACGGGCTTTCTTCAGCTCGCTGCTGTTTGCCGTCTTTTATGTGGTGTCTTGGGCCCTGCTTGCTCAATTCCTGATTTTACTGAAAGAAGTCCAGCCTGGTGAGACTGGGGCGGGAGAGCGACTGCCCAAGATACTTTCGACCGTAGAAGCAAACGAATCACCTTCTACGCGCCAACACGTGCGCGGAGATGTTAGGAAGGTCCAAAGAGTCTGACTTTTCAAAGATGACTAATATTAAAAAGAAAAAAAAAAAAAGTCCCAGGACAAAACGCCACAACTTAGTGGTGACCTTGGAAACTCCACCCTGAGAACAGCAGCCCTCCCTTGAGCCCCGCTTCATTTATGGCTATTTATCCTGGTCTTTGCATTTGGCTCCTGAATAGTTGCCATGACAACTCAGTAAACAGGATTCAAGTGACCACTGAGGGGTTTAGTGGGATTGTTTTGTTTAGGGAGAAGAATGGTAGCTTTAAGGCTTCCTCTACTAAAATTTCCTGAAAAGGTAGAGCTGTCTTTTTTTAGACTGTGTGTAGGTGATGTTCTCAAAAATCAGAGATGCAGGCGATGAGCTCTCTGGTTCCAGAAGAAGAGGCGACAGGAGTCGCAATCAGAAATACAGGAAGAGTTCTGGAAGATTACTGTGTGCCAAGGGGGCTTTGTTCAGTATGGATGCAGAGAAAGCATCATCTCAAAAGGCTGTAAGACTAAGTGAATGTAGGGCGGAGTCAGTCTGATAATCCAGACAGTTCTAAAAAAAATCCTGGCTCCTGGGTTCTCCTTTGCTCTCTCTGTGTCTCCATTTTTTTCACTTAGTCTCTCTTCAGTAAAGCAGTGGCTCAGTGGTAAAGAACCCGCTTGCAATGCAGGAGACGTGGGTTCGATCCCTGGGTCAGGAGATCCCCGGGAGAAGGAAATGGAAACCCACTCCAGTATTCTTGCCTGGAGAATCCCATAGACAGAGGATCCTGGGGGGCTACAGTCCATGGGGTAGCAAAAGAGTCGGATACAACTGAATGACTCAACAACTATAAAGCAATATCAGTCAGATTGTGCACCACAGAAACTTAATTCTCAACATTCATCACTTGGCCAGGCAATTGAAACTATCCTATTCTTATAAAATATTACCTGAAAAAATGCTCAGCAGGTTGTAAACAGATGATGAACATTTAATATTTTGACACATCACGATGGTACGTCTTTGTCAAAACTCAAAGAATCTACAACACAGTGAACTTTAATGATAATTTTCGATTTCAATAATGGATCAATATTGGTTCACTAATGGTAACAAATGTACACTAATGTAAGGAGTGCCTAATGGGAAATTGTGTGTGTGTGTGTCTGTGTGTTGGAGGGGAGAGTAATACGGGAACTCTTTGTACTCTATGCTCAAATTTTCCGTAAATTTTAAAATATTCTAAAAAATAAGGTTTATTCATTCTTTAATTTATTTTTAATTGGAGGATGTTGGTGCTCAGTCATGTCCAACTCTTTGTGACCTCAGAGTCCACAGGCTCCTCTGTCCACGGGATTCTCCAGGCAAGAATACTGGAGTGGGTTGCCATTTGCTTTTCCAAGGGATCTTTCTGAGCCAGGGATCAAACCCAGGTCTCCTGCATTGCAGGCAGATTCTTTACTGTCTGAGCCACCAGGGAAGCCCCAAGTTTTAACTGGAGGATAACTGCCTTACAATACTGTGTTGGCTTCTGCCACACATCAGCATCAATCAGCCACAGGTATATATAAGTCCCCGCCCTCTTGGACCTCGCCCCACCCTCCCCCTCCTACCCCTCTAGGTTGTCACAGAGCACCCCATTGCGCTCCCTGTGTTAAACAGCAATTTCCTATCAGCTGTCTATTTTTTCTATCAGCTGTCTTCCCTGGTGGCTTAGACGGCAAAGTGTCTGCCTACAATGCAGGAGACTGGGGTTCGATCCCTGGGTCAGGAAGGTCTCCTGGAGAAGGAAATGGCAACCTACAACAGTATTCTTGCCTGGAAAATCCCATTGACGGAGGAGCCTGTTAGGCTACAGTCAGTGGGGTCGCAAAGAGTCGGACACGACTGAGCGACTTCACTTTCACAATGTATATGTATATGTTTCAATGTTACTCTCTCAACTCCTCCTACCCTCTCCTTCCCCTGCTGGGTCCAAAAACCTGTTCTCTATGTCTGTGTCTCTATTCCTGCCCTGCAAATAGGTTCATCAGTACCATCTTCCTTGATTCCTATATTTGGGTTAATATACGATATTTTGTTTTTCTCTTTCTGACATACTCACTCTGTATAACAGGCTCTCGGTTCATCCATCTCACTACAACTCAAATGTGTTCCATTTGAAAAAAAGAAAAGAAATTAAAATGTTCATCCATAACCATGTCTAAGGCTAAAAGGAAAAAAAAAAAGATTAAGAAGCTAGTTACAACAATCTTCTGAAAGTATGCTATTTAACACCAAACTCAGAAAGGAGGAGGTCTGGACACAGCCTGAGATTTCCCTTGATTCAGTTTAGACTGGGGGTTAAACTTGTGAGGATGAAGCGAGCATATTTTTCACCCTACACATGAAACGCAACTATGGACTATTTCACACACTGAAATGTAGCTGTTTCATGCCCCTGTTACCTCATTTAATACCCACAGCTGCTCTCGTGAGTGAGGCTTCCTTGGTGGCTCAGACAGTCAAGAGTCTGCCTGCAAAGTGGGAGACCCGGCTTCGATCCCTGGGTCAGGAAGATCCCCTAGAGAAGGGAATGGCAACCCACTCCAGTATTCCTGCCTGGAGGATCCCATGGACAGAGGAGCCTGGTGGAATCAGCAGGCACCTTCATTACGCACACTTGGGAGAGAAGGCAACAACCCCAAGGCCACATGACTGCTTGGTCATAAGAGGCTGGACGGACACCAGGCACGCACACCTTGGATTTATATCAATTTCACTCCAGTGCTTTAGAGGCCCTGCACCTGGGCAGCTGCGCAATCACCTTCCCACACGGGTGGGAACTTGGGGTTTCAGAACTCCCCAGATCCAGGGCACCTTGCACCCCGTGTCTCAGCAGCAGCGGAGCAGAGCCACCTGTGCCCTTGGCGCGGCACATGAATGAATGACCTAGCCACCCAGGTTCCATGGGTGACCCGGGAGCACACAGACAGCAGCTGGGGGCATGTAGGGCAGCGGTAAGAGCAGCCGTGGGAAAACAGCTGCACTGAAAAGAACAGGAAAAGCAAAGACGTCAAAGAGACAAGCAGAGTTAGGAATAAGGCGAAGCTCTATCAAACCCAGCTGTCCTCAAGAGCCTAGAGATACTGCAGTTTGATGTATGGACATGCGGCGGAAAATTCTAAGATAACATTTCTTGCAGGCAGCTGGTTACTGGACCAGGAAAAATGTATACTTATTCAGAGCTTAAAATATTTGACATACTCATAGGAATAAATATTTGCCATTTTACTTTCATCTCAAGGGACTGGATAAAAAATCAGCAAATGGAAGATAAAGAAGTGCAGATTTCATTCAGTAGGAGTGAAGACCTTTCCCATAAATAGCAAGGGCATAAAAAGAAAGAAAAGACAACAACAGGGTCCCTTTAGGTGTAAACAAAGAGTAAATTATCTGCTCCTGAGGATTAGTTTAGGAAGAGGGAGGCAGATTCTTTGGTGTCTCATTTAAAGGGGACAAACAGATCATATTTCATCAATTCTTTATGCAAACATGTTCCCTTCTCCGTACGTGTGAACGTGTTCATGGCTTCCTGACATCTGAACACCATCATGATGAAACTCCATACCCGCATGTGCGTGGATTTCATCACAGCTTTTCACTGTCTGAAAATCACAGGCACTATTGGAACTACCTGCACTCAGTCCAGCTGGCCTTTAAATGTAGCCTAAATATTCCTAAATATTCCGCTTCAGAGTCATCAAGGAAACAGAGGGTCATTTTATCTGCAGAAAGGCCTGGAAACGGAGCAACAAGGTGTAACTCTTACCAGCAAAGCAAGGATCTGTGGTGGACGACGACCCCTGTTTCATACTTCTTGCAAAGCAAAAAGCAAGTGCCTGGAGACAGGACAGCATGGTGCTCTGGCTAAGTAGCTTAGGAACAGCTTCTGCTTTCAGAGTGATGTATAAATACTGGTGCCTTTACAACCATGGGAATCTTTCAGTCAATAAAATACGGTAATAGATAATGTTTGAACTGGATGATGTATAAATCTAGAAAGGGAAAAGTGAAAGTCTCTCAGTCGTGTCCGACTCTTTGCGACCGCATGGTCTATACAGTCCATGGAATTCTCCAGGCCAGAATACTGGAGTGGGTAGCCTTTCCCTTATCCAGGGGATCTTCCCAACCCAGGGATTCCGTACTGCAGGCAGATTCTTTATCAGTTGAGCCACAAGGGAAGCCCAAATTCTAGAAAGTTCAATCAAAATGCTAAAATACAGCGTTTAACCTTTCAGGTTCAACTCTTGTTATCCAGCAGGTTTGTACACCCAAACCTCCTTGCCAAATCCTGGCAGAGAACACATTCCCTAGGGGAATCCCACTTAGAAGTTTGAGTGTCTGTGTATGAAGCAGCAAGCCCAACTCTGAGTATTTGTGAATGAGTCTCCATTGATGTGCTTGGCTCTTTCCAAAGGACTCCAGACCCTAGGGGTGGGGGACATTGCATCTGAGAAGGGGTCAGCTGGGAGAGAGAAAGATAGCATATTAACACAGAAAGGCTGGATCACAGTAAGGACATCACTCTAATACTGACCTACTGGTGTATCCCCAGGGTAACTTCTGACTACACAAACCAAAGATGATCCAGCAAAAAACAGACCAGAAATAAACTAGAATGGAACCTACAGCTGTAAGGATTAAAGATGGTGCGTAAGTCTATCTCTGGCAAAGTCAAGTATTCACACACCATGAGCATCATCATGGTGTCCTTTTATGAGCAATTTGACTTAACGTTTACTGATCACACATGAGGGCCTGAATGTGGACTGGGCTACATAGCAGGGCACAAAGATGGAAGACGCAAGCCAGCAAAGTTGTGCATGGTCAAGATCTTCTGTATTTATGGAATACTTTATTCAGAAAATAAGCCAGCCAGGACTTCTCTGGTGGCTCAGATGATAAAGAATCAGCCTGCAATGCAGGAGACTTGGGTTCGATCCCTGGGTCAGGAGGATTCCCTGGAGAAAGGAATGACTACCCACTCCAGTATTCTTGCCTGGAGAATTAATTTCATGGACGGAGGAGCCTGGTGGGCTACAGTCCAGAGTCAAACACAACTGAGCGACTAACTCACTCACTCAGAAAATAGCACTGGGGTAGAGAAACCAAAGGCTAAAAAGAAATGTAAAGGGTCATTGGAACAAACTCAGAAAGGCTCATGAGAAAGAAGATGAGTAAAATGAGAGGAGAAAAGATCTAGAAAGAGTAAGCCAGGACCAAAAAGTCAAGGTAGGAAATGCACTATAAGAGTATCAGAACTTTCTAATATGTGGACTCTTAAAACAAACAAAAAAACTCAGGACAAATATAGCAGGCAGCACTCCCGGGGACCACACAAACACGAATCCCCAGGATTCACGAAGCCATTCATCAAATCTCGATGCCTCTGGAAACAAAAGGCTCCGGTTTCCGTAACGCCAACATGGCACTCTCAGTTCGTGTGTGGTCCTGACTGTTGTCTTAAAGAGGGACCTGGGCCGGTGTCAACAGCGGCTGCATGAAGAGAGGGACACAGGTCAGCAGGACTCACTTAAGGGAAAAAACTGGCCTCCCCTGAAGTCTCTCAAAGACGACTTCGGTGTGAGACGGTTCGGCCGTCCCCACGTCTCAGAGCCTGGAGACGGTGCTTTAAGACAAGGTCACCACAGCCAGGCTGGCCCTGTCTGTCCAGCTTCACTGTCCTACTGGATGTTCCATGTTCCAGCAAACATGGCTATAGTCCAACTCACAGACCACAGGGCTTCCGCCTGGTCCCTGGGATCCCCTCAGCGTGGACACCCCTCTTCCCTTAGAAAAAAGTGACTCCACACAGCCACCTCTGCTAGAAGCTTCCCCCCAGAAGCCCCCAGCGTCAGGGCCATTCAGCTGACCCATACCCTGCCTTGTTAGAGCAGACCTGATAGAATCTTTGAGGATACAATTATGCAGGATTAAAACTTAAAGATGACCCTGCAGGGAATCAAAGACACTTCTGCCTAGAACCCAAGAGCTCCTCACATCAAAAGACAGAAGGAAGAGTGAGGAAAGCCAGCCAGATCCTTTACATTTCTCTTTAGGCTTTGGATTCTCTACCCCAGGGCTATTTTCTGAATAAGTGAGTGAGTGAGTTGCTCATGGTATCTGACTAGGCGACCCCATGGACTGCAGCCCACCAGGCTCCACCATCCCGTGAATTCTCCAGGCGAGAACACGCCCTGCCACTCCTGTAGCAAGTGGGGCTTGCACTTGGGGCTGGGAAGCGCAGAGAACCAGTTCTCACACCCGGGAAGGCTGTCCTGATAGTTATCCGTCTGTTCCCTTCTTTAATTCTGAACTGAGGAATGTTAGTAACGGACTTTTCTGACTAAAATTCATTTGCTAAAACAACAGGCAAGGAGAGAAGGCAGAGATCACAGGCCACAGGACACCCTTGGGGAGAAATTCTGAGGAGGCAAAGCACGTTTCCTCTGGTACCGAAATCTCCTGGGATTGGTCTGGACACTTCTGACCAGAAACTACCACAGCCTAAGCAAATCACAAAGGTCCGTATAGTCAAAGCTATGGTTTTTCCAATAGTCTTGTATGGATGTGAGTGTTGGACCATAAAGAAAACTGAGCGCCGAAGAATTGATGCTTTTGAACTGTGGTGTTGGAGAAGACTCTTGAGAGGCCCTTGAACTGCAAGGAGATCAAAACCAGTCAATCCTAAAGGAAATCAGTCCTGAATACTCACTGGAAGGACCGATGCTGAAGCTGAAACTCCAATCCTTTGGTCACCTGATGCGAAGAACTGACTCACTGGAAAAGATCCTGATGCTGGGAAAGACTGATGGCAGGAGAAGGGGATTATAGAGGATGACATGGTTGGATGGCATCACCGACTCAGTGGGCATGAGCAAGCTCTGGGAGATGGTGAAGGACAGGAAAGCCTAGCGTGCTGCAGTCCATGGGGTCGCAAAGAGTCAGACACGAATGAGTGACTGAACAACAACAATAAGCAAATCACAATAGGAAAAAACTACACGGTCACATCACCAATTGAAAACCATCTGATGGAGAAGTCTGCCCTCCATAAACTGAAGATTCTAAGCTGATGGGAGGACTGCACTCCCCAGTGTCTTCTGAGGCAAACGGCTGGCTGCAGACCAGCCCCTACCAAGAAGTATGCCTTTATTTTCTTCATAACTTCGTGCCAGGAGGACTTCCCAGTGATGCTAGTGAAGTGTCTTCTATGCAATACCCAAGATTAGCTCCAAATTGTTCACAAAAAAAGCCCAGACTATTATAGCTGAACAGACATCACTATTTCAGCATGCCAGTTATAGTAAAAGCTTAGATCAGCTTTTCAAAGCAAAACACATGGACCTCCCGGGTGGCTCAGTGGTAAAGAATCTGCTTGCAGTGCAGGTGATGCAGGTTCAATCCCTGGGTGGGGAAGATCCCATGCAGGAGGAAATGGCAACCCATTCCAGCATTCTTGCCTGGGAAATCCCATGGACAGAGGAGCCTGGCAGGCTACAGTCCATGGAGCTGCAAAGAGGCGGACGCGACTGAACACAGACACACAGGACTTTTTTACACCAGTTTTTCAAAGTAAAACATAAAAATCCCCAATAATGAAAACCCATAATACTCCCAAAAGAGGATTTCTAGATGCTTCAGGCCAAGTCTCCATCCTGAGGGTCACACTCCTGCCAAGGCAAGGACGCAGCCTGTGACACAGGCCTGGGGCGCATGAGCAGTGTGTGCACACTTGCCAGGCCACCACGGGAGCCTCGGATGTGTTGCACAGGTCCCTAGAACCATCAAGCAGCTCCCCCACTTTTCCTGAGGCCACAGACTTTACAGCCATTGTTCTCATCCCCTTTTGGGTCACAGAATTGCCAAAAGGAATCTCTAGAAGCTGCCAAAACCCTTGATCTCTGTTCCTGACTGATGTACAAAACACCTCCGTATACATACAGTTAAATTCAGCCCCAGGATTTCTCTGGTGGTTAGTGGTTAGGACTCCACGCTTCCACTGCAGGGGGCACAGGTGCCCCCCTGGTCAGGGAACGAAGATCCCTCATGCCACGTGATATGGCCAAAAGTAATACATCCTTTCAAGGCCCCCCTGATGAATGTCTGACTTGAGAAAGGTATGAGATGAAGCCTGGAAATACACACTCCCCATGTCTGGGCAAAGACAAGCAAGATTCTCCCTGAGACATTTCTAGAAGCATTCATCTTTGGACAAAAGTCATAAGAAACTACAAATGCGAGTTGTTTACATACATTTCCTATATCATCACCAGGAACACTCCAATATTTCCAATGGGGCCAAACAAATGCTAAGCTAGTCATAATTTACCCTTCCCATAGTCTAATTAGCCCCTTTACATTTGGTATCACACCTACATCTTAGGCCTCAAACAAGTCAGTTCTCCTGTCTGACTTGCTGGGTGCCTTTAAAATGGTACTGATATGTCATTTCAAAGTCTTTGACAGTCCATCCCCTGGTGGGTTATTAATTAGTGCCTGCCATTGGTCAGGAGGTGAGAAGGGCTGTGAGCCAAGAGAAACAGAACCGGAAGTTGGATTGGCTCTTTTTTTTTTTTAATGCAAACACTAAAGCAATTAGACACAACCAAATTTCAGTAAGGAAAAATAAACATCAAAAAGAGGCAGTTTCTTCAACATTCTGAATGAAGTGCTTTCAAGCAGGCCTAATTTCAAAAGTAACAACAATTTAAAGAAAAAAAACTAACTCCATGCCATCCAAGAAGGAACACAAAAACACGGAGGACCAAGTTTTTAAAATTAAAATTTCTATCCTTATAAATACGGCCTGGCAAGGCCGGTCCCCCTCATTTGATTGAATCTAAGATGCCAACGGCTGTAAAACTGCACAATTACTACATCACTAAGAAGAGAGAAAAAGTTCCCAGTTAAACTATGGTTTGCCAAAAAAGCTGTACATTGTATCTCAATACCCATGGCCTTAAATTTGGGACAAAGATACATGTTCAAATTAAGGTATTATTGGGACTTCTCTGGTGGTCCAGCGGGTAAGACTCTGCTCCCGGTGCAGGGGGGGCCAGGGCTCAACCCCTGGTTGGGTAACTGGATCCCTGCACACTTGCCTCAATGAATATCCTGTGAGCTGCAACTAAGACGAAGAACAGCCAAAGAACTATTTTTTAAAAGATATATAAAAAACCAAATTATGGCATTATTGTTATCCTTGCTGTAAAAAGAGGAAAGAAACACTGGCAGAGGTTAATAGCTCCTGTGAGTGTAGACCCAAATGCAAAGCGCCTCTATCCATCATGTAGATACTGCCCATTAGGGTTTTAGAAAGTGTGAAAGAGAAAGGGATTTTTTCCCACTGAATGTTATATTAATGTCATATCCATTTCCAACCATGTATAATGAAAGAACTTTGGAGAAACCAAATCAGCAAGTAGCCATGCCAGAAAGCAGTGGCCTTAAACAAGACAGTCTCAGGGGAGAACTGTTGTAAATCTTACCTTCTGCATGTTTGGCTTGATACAGCGAACAAAGAAAGGATTAGAGGCACTTAGCGTTGCCATTAAGGAATGCAGGGAGTCCTATGAGAAAGAAACAAGTATATGTTGATTTAGTCTCTTTTTATGTCTTGAAACTTTTCAGCACCCTAGGCACTCATCAAAAACAAGAAAAAGAAAACAAACCTAAGGAATAATAGTGATTTTATTTTTAATCATGTCACTCTAATAAAAACATCATAGTTGTCATAGAAACTATTTCACTTAGGCAAAACTCATTTGTTACTTCTTTGATATATACTGGAGTGGGTAGCCAGTCCCTTCTCCAGGAGATCTTACTGACCCAGGGATCAAACCTGGGTCTCCTGCACTGCAGGCAGATTCTTTACCATCTGAGCCACCAGGAAAGCCCCTTTGATTTTTAATCATGTCATTCTAATAAAATAAAGGTATTATAATTATCATAGAAATTATTCCACATATGCAAACATTTATTACTTCTTTGATATAGTACTATTAAAAAATACTATTTTGTTAACCAGCAAAAAAAATAAAAAACACTCTGGGATATTTCAATGTTTATACAGAAAACCTAAAAAGTATCAACTCTCCTTTAGAGCTGTTCCTCTTCATTATTTCCATAGAAATAACAGCTTCCACAAGTATCTCACTGGTCTTTGAACCACGATTTTTCAATCACCAGGGAGATCAATCTCCTGTAATACTGCTGTCTTTTCTTAAAAAAAAAATTTTTTTTAATTGTGAAGAATTTTTAACATTTACCAAAGCAGACAGAGCATGTAAGGGGTACCTGTCATCAGCTTCAACTCCTGGCTAATCTCATCTCATCTGATCCTTGCCCTGTACATACCACACCCACTTCTAGCAGAAAATCAAATCCCAGACATGGTGCTATTTCATCCCTTAATATTTCAATGTATTACCAAAGGCTAAATACTTTAAAACATACAGAGGTAATCACAGTATCATTCCTGAAAAGATTAACACAAATTCCTCACTATCAAGATGAAAAGGTATGATTTCAAGATTCATTTTTAAATACTCAACTGTCTCAAATGGCATAATTTTTAAACGGCTTATCCTTTGAAATTAGAATCCAAATAATTAGGTCCATGTAGTGCAGTTGGTTGATATGTCTCTTCAGTCTGTTTTAATCCGTTGGTTTTCCCTCAGTCTCTGTTTGCGTTTCTTTCTTCTTACAATTTTGCTGTTGAATAAACTGGGTTGTCCACTACATTGACTAGTTACTTCTGTGCTCAGAAAGCTTTAGGATTTCTCACAGATGACGGCATGTCCTGGAATTCATGGCCCCTCATACGCTGGTACCCATTTATCATCATACAAGGAGTCCAGTCCTCTGGGACCAGGCCTCATTCCTGACTTGGGACCCTGCCTCCTGCCTTTGTCTCTGCCTAGAAGCTCTGCCCATTCTCTTCCGCTGCCTGATTCCTAGTCCAGTTTAAGTCCCCAACATCTGCAAAGTCTTCCAAGACAACTCCAGGCAACACTGATTTAGAAAAAGACGACGTAATGACCCCACTGGATGAGTAAGAGCCTAGGGTTTAGAGTCAGATAGACTCAAGTTCCATTCAGGTCCTAGCTTCAGTCCTCAGAGGGACTGAGCAAGCCTCCATTTCTCTAAACCTCAGCTTCTTCATCTGTAAAGTGGGGACAATAATACATACTTCTAAGATGATGGGCCAAGTGAACAAGACAGCATATGTAAAGCGATTAGCCCCATGACTGTAACATAAGGGTATATAATAAATGGCAACTGTAATTATTAAGCTATTATTAAATTACTTTCTTTCAGGCTCACACCTGCCAGCATTGTCAGCAATGGGACTGAGTCAAACTGATCCCCAAACACATCGAACAACAAACCTCACACAGCACCCCCCAACCCCACGGCATCCAACTCTGAGTAACTACATGAAAGAGAGCCTCCCAGAGGGCAAATTTAATAAAGGTCTGATGACTGACATGCCTCCATTCCCCCTCATGTAAGGATTTGGGGGTAAAACAGGACAATTAAATTAGAGAAATGGCCTTCTTGCATTCTGCCTCTAAAATCTCTAAAAAACTTACATATTGATGATGCAAATAAGAACACTCCTTATTTTCCCTGAATTCTGGACATCTGGACAAAGTAACTGACAATGATCTTTTTTAACCATGCACTTGGTTATTATTCCTAGTTATGATACTATAAATCTACCAAGGAAAATTTTTAAAAAATCCAGACACAGGAAGAAATATACGTTATATGTATCTGAGCCTTTAAATACAAATCAGAGCAATCCCAAGTAACCAAACAGTCCTTAAGAAGAATGACTATTTCTTAAACTTAGAGTAAGTAGTTATTTATCTTTAATGAGACAAAAAAATTCTATTATTTTTTTTCATCTGACTCAGGGGAAAAAAAAGTGTATTTTTCTTCCAAAAGTCCTGTTTTAAAAGGATGATAGAAAACAAGTAAACCTTTTCATAGACCTCATAGAGACTCATTCTGATTTTCAGTTCTTAAAGTCACAGTAAAGATGGCTCCATCCGGGCCAGCAGCAGAGACTAACCTTGAACTGTGAGCTGACCGTGGGCCGCCGATGTTTGCTTCCGCATTTCAAGGTATCCTGGTTATTGCGGCTGGAAACGTGTTCGAAGAGGTCGTAGATGAAGTCGAATCTGTGTGAGCAGAGAGCAGGAGGGCCATGAGGAGTGCACACCCAATTATTAGGTGCTCAATCACTGTAATTATAACGCAGGTTCCCACTGAAAATAACACACCAAGGCCTGCAAGAGCTCAGACAGCGTTCCAAGATTTCACACCCACCACCCTCCAGGAGCTTTAGGCACTGAAAGCAGATGTGGCCTCTTCGGAGAGCTGGAGTCTTGCCGGGGAGAAGAGAACAGGTGAAAATAGCCCAGGTGACCAGCCACTCCAGAGCTGAGCTTCGCAGCCCCGTGGAAGGGAAGTGTTTGTCTTGTGCAACTCGATGGTGGCGAAGATGCAGCCAGTTAACAGGTGGAAGGGCACTAGGCTGGAGTGAGACCAACTTGGGTTCAGTCCTGCCGTCCCCTCTTCCTAACTGTGTGACTCAGACATGATGCTGGTCTCTCTCCAGGCCTATTTTCTCATCTGGAAATGGGAGTCATTTTAGGATGTATCCTAGGAAGGTGGGGTAAGGATGAAATGAGGAAATGGAAGCAAAAGGCTGAGCGTGACGCCTGGCTCATCCTAAGGGTTGATGTTCATTGTTATTATTATTAAAAAGTTCTAGAAAATATATTGCCACTACTGACAAAGTAAAAGACTTCTCAGGAGCTTTTTTTTTTTTTTTTTTTATTTATTTTTGGCTGCACTAGGTCTTTGTTGCCATGAGGTCTTTTCTCTAGTTGCAGCGAGCAGGGGCTCCTCTCTAGTTACTGTGTGTGGGCCTCTCACTGCAGTGGCTTCTCTTGTGGACCACAGGCTCTAGCACACACGGGCATCAGTAGTTGCTGCTTGTTGGCTCTGGAGCATGCAAGCTTCAGTAGTTGTGGCTAGAGGGTTCTAGAGCAGGGCTCAACTGCTCCAAGGCAGGTGGGATCTTTCCAGACCAGGGATTGAACCTGCGTCCCCAGCACTGGCAGGCGGATTCTTTATCCACTGCACCACTAGGGAAGTCCTCAGGACCTTTTTGATCTTCCTTGAATGGAAGATGTTTTAGGCTATAAAAACCGGGGGTCAGGGGTGTAGGGAGGAATGGCTTTGTTAGAACCAGGAGAGAGACCGTCTGGCTTTCGCACCCCTAAGGGGACAATGCCAGTGCATCCATCATAGCTTCTCATTCTGTTCAACTCTTTCTCACTTTCATCCTAGGGTGATGTTTCGTTCTGGCTCTTTGAAGTTCTCTGTACTTTGAGAGCTTTGGAGAAAAGCTTTGGGTTCCGTTAAAATGTCCCACTGGACGAAGAAATAGCAACACACTCCAGTATTCTTGCCTGGGAAATCTCATGGACAGAGCAGCCTGGTGGGCTACAGTCCATGGGGTCGCGAAGAGTTGGATGTGACTGAAGACACAGAGCGCAAAATGTCACAGATGCCAAAGGCAAAAGAGAGCAGAGAAGCAAAGAGACCAAGCCCCTCCACCTGCAGAGAGAAACCTGGGCTAAAATAATGCTCTTGCCTCCAATTCCACTTAACGTTATGACAGCGGCAACCAGTGGAAGACCACCTTGCTGGCCCCCAGGCCTCGGCCCTTCTCACAATCAAACATTCCATTTAACCTCAAAACCCTGCTTTTACTTAAATGGATCGATTTAAATCTGCTTTGAGAGAGAGGTAATCTGCTATGGTTAAAACATCGCCATTTTTACAGGTCTGAAAACTCACCTAAAAATAAAAATAGCCAACAAGGTTGTAATTAAGGAATTTTCATAGAGGAGGGTTAAGACAAATTGAAAGATCAACCACTTCCATCCTGGGCTTCTAAGCTGACACTTAAGATGGGTTCTCTTCACCCCAGTTCACAGCTACTTAAGCGACAGGGTGGCCCACTGGGACCTTCATTTCCAAAAGTATCACAGCTTTTTAGTGATTGTGCTACTTTCCTTCCTTAGATATTGAAAATTTGTGTTCGAGATTCACACTGGATCTAAGACACATATTGATGACTTTAAGGGCTGTTTTCCCCTCTTTCTCTCTCACAAAGCCTCCCCAAAGCAGGAAGCCTCCTGGTTTAATATATACAAACAAATGAATTCATCATCAAAACTTTTCAGTGTATTTTCCTTAACTACTGATTTAATGGTATGAATTTATAATTCATGAATGAATAAATGAATAGGTAATTAATTCAGAAATTTAGCTGAATTAATACTTGTTTCTCTTGATGACCCTTACACTAACTAGAGACATGAGATCCTACAAGACCCGAGGCTGACATCAATTTAACACATAGCTCTAAGCTTGCTATGAAGAAACTAGGTCATGCTGGTTAAAATCTTAGATTTTTGAACCAAGCAGAACAGATTAAATCTAGTTGAAGAATCCTGGGCAAGTCACACCATATATATCAATATATCTTCAAATAACCACACCATGCTTAATCTCCTCACCTGCATAACAGAATGAATAAAAGTATCTAATTTATGGGTTGGCTGTTCCAACGCCAAACTCATTAAATGGTAGTCACTATCACTAGGGCCGTTTATATATCTCTCAGGTCACTTTATTGATCCAATATCGCCCAGGGAAGAACACACTACATCAAGTTGCCCCCATATTAATTTCTTCTATGTTCGTGAATTAAAAGTATCTACACAGACATCACTCTGACATCTCAGGAAGAGACCAACGTACCGGCTTTCTCTCAGAAGGTTGAGAAGATCATCCCTGAAGGTATCCCTGTTCTTCTCCAAGATGCCCCGCACGTCATACTGAACCTGGTTTGCAACAACAAACGAGAAAAGGAAGAACTGGTCAAAAGAATCATTTCAGGTCATAAGCATCCCCTTTAAAAGCTGGACCCATGAGACGATTTTCGTTCAGTATTATGATTGGCTTCTGAAATTACTATTCTCTAAATACCAAATGGGCAAATATCAGCTGGGATCTTGATTAAGAAGTTACCTGTCTAAGGGTGTGGGGAAAAGGGAGCCCTCCTACACTGTTGGTAGGATTGGTTCAGCCACTATAGAAAACAGTATGGAGGTTCCTCAAAAAAATGAAAAACAGAGTTGCCATATGGTCGAGTAATCCCATCACTGAGCATATATCCAGACAAGACTCCAATTCAAAACGACACAGGCACCCTACGTTCATAGCGGCACTATTTACAATAGTCAAGACACGGGAACAACCTAAATGCCCAGCAACACATCAAAGGATAAAGAAGATGTAGTACATATATATACAGTGGTATACTACTAGCTACAAAAAGAACAAAATGCCATTTGCAGCAACATGGATGGCCGCAGAGATTACACCATACTAAGTGAAGTAAATCATAAAGAGAAAGACAAATATTATGATATTACTTATATATGGAATCAAAATATGACACAAATGAACTTATCTAAGGAACAGAAACAGATTCACAGACATAGAGAACAGACCTGTGGTTGCCAAGGGGGAGGGGGTGGGGGAGTTGGGGATTAGCAGAGGAAAACTATTATATATTGAATGGATAAACAGGGTCCTACTGTATAGGGTAGGGAACTATATTCAATATCCGGGGACAAACCATAATGGGAAAAGAATATATATATGCGTGTAACTGCTTCACCTTGCTGTAGAGCAGAAATTAACACAACATTATAAATCAATTACACTTCAATCATACAATTTAAAAAGGAGTTACCTCTCCAGCATAGTGTTTCACTCCAAAATTGTTGACTGCAACTCTGGGCTTCACGTAAAAGTGGTTATTCTAACAAATAAAAAAAAAAATGCAAATGCCTAATTTCACGCACTGATTTCCTGACAGTATAACTATAACTGTCAGTGAAAACAATTTCAAAGTCCATGACATATAAGAGCTTTAGGACACATCATGTGATACACTTCATCAAAATCATGCAACTCTGGTCTGTGTCATTAAAGTAGGTTAAAAAGGTTAAATTTTATACTCAAAGTAAACGTGGGCATATTCTGACAAGTAGCCTCAAATCTATGCCTTTGGCTTATTTCTATTTAGTTCTAGCAGAGCAAAGCTTCCGTTTGAGAAAGGCACCGTGGGGCCAACAGCCCTGAAACCTGTCCTATGTCATCTTAATCCACAGATGAGCTACCCAGACACAATGAGGAGTTGGCAGGCGTGGACATACAGCATGCTGATTGTGCAACTTCTCCAATAAGGTGCTATCAGTGGCTTGAGGAAAATGGCTTTCTTCATTGATAAGGGCTAGCAGACCAAGTTTCTAGAAGACGGGGAAAAAAAAAGGTCAAATATGATTTAAATACTGAATTTTTGCCTCTATGTATTTTTACAGCTCCTTTTCTCTCTACTCTCTATTGAATGGTAAAAAGGGCATAGTTTCTCCGATCGAAAAATTCAGAATGACCCACTATAAAGAACTCCAAACGCATTCCATACTGCAAACACTGAACCCCCTGTAATCTGGTGACCAAAACGTTTACAATTGGCCAATCCACTACTGGGATGGCAACGTTTTTGATGCTGACTTCAAATCTCTGCTCAGAGGTTAAAGCGTCAACCTGCAATGCGGGAGACCTGGGTTCGATCCCTGGATTGGGAAGATCCCCTGGAGAAGGAAATGGCAACCCACTCCAGTATTCTTGCCTGGAAAATCCCATGGACAGAGGAGCCTGGTGGGCTGCAGTCCACGGGGTCGCAAAGAGTCGGACACGACTGAGTGACTTCACTTCACTCACTTCAAATCTCTGGGAAGCCAATCTGCTCACTGTTGATTCTTAAAATATTGACTTCAAAGAGACAATGGGCTTGAAGCAGCCAAGTCCTTAAATTCAACCTTGCACAGTTATACATATGCTTCCAAATGGCCCATTGTGTCCTAAACATTCACATCTTTCATGTGCGTGTTCGTACAAGCTCTTCTGTTCCCATAAATATGAATCAGCCCAGCTGGACACCCTTGGGACTGTAACAATTCTTCAACAGTGTGTTACCTTCTCAATCAAGTCCAGGCATTCTCCATTGTCTATCCAGTCAATATCTTCCCACACTAAGCCTTCTCTGTACAAAGATTAAAAAGGTCCAGGTTGTAGTAAAATATTTCTTCAAAACCATCCAATGTAGAGACTCATTTTCTTAAACATTTTGAAATGCAATTCAGTGAATGCTTACCTACTATATTCCAGTTGTTCTAAAGAAAAGATATGCTTGTTGAAATATTCCTGAAGTTTCTCGTTTGCATAGTTTATATTGAACTGCTCAAAGTGATTCACCTAAGGGGGAAAACAATCCAACAAGAGTCTTTAGCGCTCTCGCTCTTACATAAAAAGGTAAAGAAAAGGCCAACAAAAATCTGCAGAGAAAACATAGCGTGTTTGTTTCACGAGATCTGCTTAGGAGGATCCCATTGGTTGGAAGCACACCTCAAAGTTTTCAAATCCAAAGATATCCAAGATGCCAATACACTTGAAGTCATCTTTGCCTTTGATCCTGCTGTTGATCTTCTTGATCACCCACTCGAAGCAGCGTGCGTAAAGTGCCATGGCCAAGGAGTCCCTGCTGTCTGCCGCCTGAGGGGAGAGGAGACAGAGATGCAGTTTCTCTGATGACTGCAGGGAACCCAGATGGGCACATCCATCCGTGCTGCACTCGGGAGCCACACTCATGCCACATCTATGCAGCCCGTGTCAAGTGAATCAATATCATCCAGGAAAACACAGCTGTCTAAAGAAAGGGAAACATGAAGCTTGCTTATTTGTAGCAAGATTCACGTTGAAGTATCAGGCTTTCAAATTCAGCTTTACATACTGAGTTATAAGAAAGAATCCAGACCAATATATACAGCTATCAATGTGATCAGGTTTATGCCACTAATTGGGCTTTCCGGGTGGCTCAGTGGTAAAGAATCTGCCTGCCAATCCAGGAGACGTGGGTTTGATCCCTGGGTTGGGAAGATCCCCTGGAGAAGGAAATGGCAACCCATTCCAATGTTCTTGCCTGGAGCATCCTATGGACAGAAGAGCCTGGTGGACTACAGTCCATGGGGTTGCAAGAGAGTCGGAAACGACTTGGTGACTAAATAACAACAACAACATGACACTAATTAAGACTTGACTTCATTCATTATCATCTTCTCATATTTGTGTACATACAAGTTTTCTTCATGGTATGGTTAGCATTTTTACTTATCCAATCAAGAAACAGCTATTAGATAGGCTAGTACATGTAACTGGCTCAAGGCAGTTGCAGAGACAAAAATAAATCATACAACATACTGTTGCTTTGCTTTCATTAATAATAATAATAATTCATTAATTATAATAAAAACTAACACCAATTAATAATAATTATTATTACAGCTGTTATTTAACTCTTATTCTGCACCAGTCACTAAGTTTTCAGTTCAGTAGCTCAGTTCTGTTCAAATCTTTGCATGGACAGCAGCATGCCAGGCTTCCCTGTCCACCATTAACTCCCCGGAGCTTGCTCAAACTCATGTCCACTGAGTTGGTGATACCACTAAGTTTTTAGCATTTATATATTTTTTACTATCATCCTTATACATGGCAACCCACCCCAGTATACTTGTCTGGAGAATTCCATGGACAGAGGAGCCTGGCAGGCTCCAGTCCTTGAGGTCACAAAGAGTCAGACATGACTGAGTACTACTTTCACATCCTTGTCTTTGGGCTTCTCTGGTGGCTCAGACGGTAAAGAATCTGCCCTCAAATTGGGACACCCAGGTTCAATCTCTGGGTAGGGAGATCCTCTAGAGAAGGGAATGGCTACCCACTCCAGTATTCTTGCCTGGAGAATTCCATGCACAGAGGAACCTAGTGGACTACAGTCCATGGAGTCACAAGGAGTCAACATGACTGAGCGACTAACACTTTACTTTCGTCCTTGTCTTACAAAAGAGGAAACTGAGGCACAGGGAGTAAATTCTCCAAGAACAGAATATAATAAGCTGAAGACTCAAGACTCAGACTCAAGAAATCTCCCCCAGTCCCATTCCTCCTAAAGATTCTGCCACGCTGTCTCTAAGATGACCACTGAACCACTTTGCCTATCCCCTCAACGTGGATGTCTTATTTTGATCCTGAGCCAAAAGCATTCGAATGGATCACTGCAGTTACTTATTCGAATCAAAGCCATGGATCTGCAGACCCAGGGGCATCTTTAGAAGTTGCTCTGAGGGCCACACACGTACCTGCTGAACGTTGAGAGGTGTAAGGATCTCCTCCCCCCGGAGGAACATGGACCTCTGGGTCAAGGCGTCTGTGAGCTGTGCCGGGTCCAGCCCAAGTAACTCTGCAGACCTGCCCAAGGCTGGAGAGGAAGGACAAGGCGAAAGTGGATGCACCACCCCAAGAAGGAACAGCCCATGGGACCCCAAATGGGTGCAGAGCCAACGCCACACAGTGACACAGTAAAGCAGATAATATTCCTAAGTCCCTCGGGCAGGACCTAGAGGACACATGTTCTACTGGCAGGTTATTAACTCCCTTAATGAGTCTTAGATTTACAGTAAACGACCTGGTACTTGGAACAAGTATGGTCCAGAGACTCCCATGGCAGGTTCCCCAAGACCCTGTCAGAGGTTTGCAAGGTCCATGACTATTTCAATAATAAGACTAGCTTTTTTTTTTTAGTGATAAACTCTGTTATTTGCTTTTTCACTCTCATTCCCTCACAGGTATACAGAAGAATATTCCAGAGGCTACATGACATGAGTAGCTCAACAAGCTGAAGGCAGAAATAGAAGCCAGCTGTCCTTCATTACACCAGATATTTCAAACATTTACAAAATCATTAGACAATGTCAGTCGTTATTGACTTGTTCTCTTTTGTTTTGGAAGATGGTCTTTCAAATAAAATACTACGTATTTTACTATATGCAAGGGGTTGGTTACAGTTCTCTTAAAGTGAATTTATTGCTATTTTTTAACTGTCTCCGCTATTATTTCTAAAGGGCTTCTTCCCTGGTGACTCAGATGGTAAAGAATTTGCCTGCAATGCAGGAGACCTGGGTTTGATCCCTGGGTCAGGAAGACCCCCTGGAGAAGGGAATGGCTGCCCACGCCAGTTTTAACTGCCTCTGTTTTCATTTCTAAAGCAGTAAACATCAACAGGTATGATCCATGGGAACAAGAACTACAGGCCTGTAGCCCTGAGCAATTCGAGGGCCACTTTGAACTTACACTCACCCAGTTCCCAGCCTCCATGCCCTCATCCACTGCATCCATCAGAAAAGTTTAAAGAATAAAGCACTCCAGGAAAATTGACAACTGACACTGTTACATGTATGTTAACTCACTTAGTTTTAAGATATCTCCGCTGTGCACTTTGCAGTAAGAAGTCACAGGTGTTGAAGGGAAAATTAACCCAAGGAAACAGCTTGTGGCAGAGCCGGGCTACGAACAAGTCATCCTGGCCTGAAAACTAACCGTCTTAACCATTCCACTACGGCAGCCCTCAGTAGCCAGGAATTAACTACGACAACACTACACGCCTGACTCATGACATTCTTCCTACATCAAATTCTTGTTGCCCCTATTTCCTCTTATTGGGCCCACTTTCCTTCTTAGTGGAAAATGAGAACACAGCCACCATTCCACGCAGTAATCACTTGATGCTTTGACCCTTTATTAGCTGACCTTTCACATCAAGCTTCTGTAGCTCTTATTCTAGGGCTCAAAATATTTTTTTGTCAAAGGCCAGACAGGAAATATTTGAGATCTACATTTCTTATGAGGCAAAAGCCAAGGAAGTGAAGGAGGGAGAAGCAACCTTACCCGTTTTGAAGGAAACCTGCGCCCCACCAGCAGTGATAAATTCTATGTTCCCGAGATGTAATATACCAGCAAGCAACCTCAACACTTCCCGAACTTCTTCCTTGCTAAACTGCATGACCTCCATTGCCATCTGGAAGGAAACAAGGTTAGTTTTTCATCTTTTTTCATACTAAAAAAAATGAAAATGGTCACTACTCAATAAAGTTACTAAGTACAAGGCAAGAAAGCAAGAAATATTGAGTTGGCCAAAAACTTCATTGGGGATTTTCCATTAGATGCTGCAAGAAAAAGACGAACACGTTTTTTGGTCAACCCATTTTATATGACAAACACTTTAAATGGGTACACATAAAAGAAAAGCAAGACATTAGGAAAGAATTGTACAATACTTAAGAGATAACCCAATCGATAAGATAAAAATAAATGTCTGCTTTACACACAAGACTCCTGTTTATGCCAGAAAATAACTACTCCAGAGAGTCATAGTAATGATAGTGACAAAGAAATACTTCTTTCTATGTGTATCAAAATGTAATGGAACATTTTTTTATTTTCTTACACATAAAAAATAGGGGGCATGGGGTGGGGAAGGAGGTGGGGGGGGTTCAGGTTAGGGGGACCCAACTGCACCCATGGCTGATTCATGTCGATGTATGGCAAACACCATCACAATATTGTAAAGTAATTATCCTCCAATTAAAATTAATTAATTAATTTTAAAAAAAGAAAAGAAAATGTCGGGGGGTGCAGATACTTCACGAGACTCCTCCAGTATAAATCTGGGGACTTGTCTTAATGGTTAAAAGAGGCAGGGACCCTGATAAGTAGAATGAAATTCCCTATCAGGGGTTCCACAGAAGAAACTTCTGCTCCTTTTGTAAAAGATGCTGATGGAAAACCTGAACAGATCTAGATTTGTCTTCCCTGACAGTCATCACACTGCTACCCTCCATTTCTCCAAAGGATTTTTAAGGTCTTATTTTGGCCTCTGGATACTAAATAGAAGTTAACACAATGCTGATTTGAAAAAAAAATAAAAAATAAAAAAGAACAAGCACCAACAGGGGCTTTGTTCCCCAGAAAGTTTCTAAACTGAAACCAGGCATCTTCTGAACCAGATCAAAGATTTGCTCATTATCTCTTGGGATTTAGGAGCCATATTCTTGTCAGGAAAAGAGCCAGCTACCCTCTCCCACTCCTACTCTACACATACGCACACGGATGCACGCACACACACACGTGCAGAACAGAGGACGGAACTGCTGGCGATATTGATGAAAATAACCTACAAAGAGAACTCAGACCCATGATCACTACAATGACCACTGGAACGGGAAGAAGGAAGCCACACAGCACTGTGAAGCCACAGAAGCTGCAAGAGGAAACGACTGGAGATTTTAAAACATGAAAAGTAATTTCTTTACGAGGAAAAAAAAAACAAAGCCAAAAACAAAGGGCAAAAACAATAAACGAGAAAACAAAATTAAAAGAAAAAACTGTAAGGCAAGGAACCAACAGCTATATTAAGAGATACCTGACGCAGTAAAATAAAATAGGCAACTTTTGTAACAGGAAATGCAAATCCACAGAGAAATGTTTTCCTTCCTAGAAATCCAACATGTGCACATTGCAGAAAATGAGATAACTTCTATTAAATTTGCAAAAATTTTTCTGCATGATAAAATGGGTGAAAGTGGGGTATTTATGCAGTGGTCACTGGTAGTATAAGTCAGTATAATCTTTTTGGAAAACAAAATTACGGGTCAGCGTTGGGCTGGACCACCTATGTACATAATCTTAAAATGTTCAGAGAAGTTACACAAGTTTCTCAGGGTTACAAAACCAAGATTCAAAGTCAGGCCTGATGAACGAAAAGTCTAGGAACTTCCTCTCCATTCAGTTGTATGCATTTTTTTCTTTTTACGTCCCTAGAAAGTCAGTTGCCTATGTAATCACCCTTAATTTCAGTGCTGGAATTTTTTTATTTTTAGCTACCATATGTGGCACTCGGGATCCTAGTTCCCTAAGCAGGGATCAAACCCATGCCCCCCTGCACTGGGAGTGCAGAATCTTATTCACTGTACCACTAGCAAGTCCCAATGCTGAAGATTTGTTTCAAAGAAAATCTCAACAGGAAAGAAAGCTTTGTAAAATATTCACTACAGCATTATCTTAACACTTTCAGAGAAAGAAAAGTTCCAGCTCTCCTACAATCAGACAAGTCAAATATAGTAAGTAAACTTGTTATAGAACAGTGTATAGTTTTTAAAGGAAATTATCAACATGACCTAGAAACATGATTATATTTATGATAGCTTTATGCAAAAAGTACTAAATTATATTTGTGTAACTAAACTATATTTGTACAACTAATTTTTTAAGGAAAATCAGGCTGGGAAGAAAATCTAAAAAATTGAAAATAGTTGCAATGTTACTGCTGGTAGGCTAATGGACACTATATTCACATCTTTTAATATTGTTGACATGTTTTTACTGTTACAACTGAGTCTATTAATGGATGAATGGATAAATAAATTGCTGTCTATTCAATGGAATACTATTCATTGTAAAAAGAAACAATTCTGTCACGTGCAGTTTGGATAAGTGAAAGAAGCCAGAGAGAAGAGAAGAGATTTTGTCTGATTTCATTTTCAGGAAACTCTAGAAAAGACACATTTTTCTAGGTTTCCTAGGGCTAGGGAGTCTGGGATTGTCTAGGAAGAGGAATAAGAAATCTTTAGAGTGTAGAACTGTCCTTAAGTTTGATCATGATTGTGGGTACATGGGTGCATAAATTCAAAATTCACTTTATATGCTTTATATGAGGGCCTTTTATTATATGTACATTATAACTTAATAAAAGTGACTACAAAAAAAAAATAAAAAGACCATGAATTGTTTAACAGAGTAAGAGAGAAGACTATCATTTTATGGGTACAGACAAAAATTGATGCAAAGAATAAGAACTATTGGTCAAGCGCTCATCAATTTTTAAAAACCTATGGGAAAGAAATTATTCAAATTTACTTATTCTAAAAGCAAAGAAATACGGCTAAGAAATACAGAGTATCTATTATGCTCGAGACTTTGAAAACAGTAGTAGTAGTAGTAGTGTTAGTTGCTCAGTCACGTCTGACGCTTTGAGACCCCATGGACTATAGCCTACCAGGCTCCTCTGTCCATGGAATTCTCCAGGCAAGAATACTGGAGCCAGTTGCCATTTCCTTCTCCAGGGGATCTTCCCAATCCAGGGATCAAACCTGGGTCTCCTGCATTGCGGGCAGATTCTTTACCATCTCTGCCAGCAGGGAAGCTTTTTAAAACAGTGGTAAGGACCAATTTAGATGTTGGCAAAATAATTATAAAGCATCTATGCTGTGCTAAATTTAATAATTTTCCCTTTTTTTGATTAAAGTTTTCCTCATGTATCACAGGACCTCTTCAACACTAATATACAAAAATTTTCTAAGCTCGTCTTAGGATGACCACAGAGATAAAAGATTTCACTGTAACTCACCTGCCTGGACTTTATATAACACTAAATAAATAAGATCTTCCATAGAGAACAGACTTGTCCAGGGGGAGGGGAATCAGAGGAGGGCTGGATTGGGAGTTTGGGATTAGTGGATACAAAATATCATATACAGAATGGATAAACAAGGTCCTATCATATAGTATGGGGAACTATCTTCAATATTCTAGAATAAGCCATAATGGAAAATATGAAAAAGAATCTGTATATATGCACACATATATAACTGAATCACTTGGCTGTACATTAGAAACTAACACACTATAAATCAAGTATACTTCAAGTTTTAAAAATCTCCTCTATACTTACAGGAAAAAAAAAAAAAGGAAGATCTTCAAACAAGAAGTTCACAGTAGCAGAAAACTGCAAACTGTGAAATAAAAAATATCAAAAGATGCTCCATGAAAAAAATTCTTGGTTAAGCTCTGAAAATACAAAGATTACATATGGAGACATGAAAGCAAATGAATAAAATGTGCTTTCTGTATGAACCAATTTGTGACTTCTTCCCTCTCAAGTTTAACTCTAAGTGAATTAGTTAGGAGTGTGGTGACAAGTATCAATCATGTGCCATGGGGTAATGTAATGGCTGGAACCAATTAACACCAACCAGTGTGGGCGTGGCCACTCACCCGGACCAGTAAGACTCTCCCTTCACTGTGTCCTGCTGTTCTATGTACAGTCTTTTTAGCAGCAAGCTCCACCCCTTTGGCAAGAGTAGCCACTTTAAGACTTTTCTAAAATTTTTATTGAAATACAGTCGATTTACAATGCTGTTAAGCCTCCTTATAATTATCTTTTCTCAACAACATGGCTCAAGAAACCATGGGAAATTCTCAGTACAGTTCAGAAGCGCGACACAGCAATTTAGCTATACAACTGGTACAAAGTCATACAAAACATTTTCAATAAAGTCTTTAAAGAGCACATAAAAAACAGGTGATTGTGCAAGTGTGGGGTGGGAGGGGAATGATGACAAATACATAATACAATCCCAACCACTAAGGTCAGAAGGAAGCCAGGATTTTCACAGTAAAACAAGCAGGGAAGAGGAGTGAATTTCAGGCACAAAAGGTAAATCCACTCAGGGTCTCAGTTTTGAGGTGGGGCACCATCTAAGGAAGCCAAGGGTCTTTGGTGAATCATGAATAAATGGATTGAATAAGATGGGGTGGGAGGGGAGGTGTCTGGGCACAGTAAATCACCAGTGAAGGATCAACACTTTGAAATTTATTATGTAATTTTTATATTAGGCAAGATTGTAGCATTGTATGATATAAAATGAGCGTCTACTCCCGTATTTTCCAACACTGAAAGAGACTGAAGTTTTCAAATGTGGCAAAATCAAGGTATAAAGTCAGTCTTTTATTTTAAAATTTCTACTGGGGCATAGTTGACTTACAATGTTGTCTTAGGTTGCAGCTGTACAGCACAGCGAATCAGTTATACGTCTACATATAACTACTCTCTTGGATTCTTTTCCCACATAGACCATTACAGAGTACTGAGTAGGGTTCCCTGTGCTCTACAGTAGGTCCTTATCACTTATCTAGTTTATACCTAGTAGTGTATGTGTGTCAACCCCAATCTTTCCACTCATCCCTCTCCCCGGCCCCCTAGTGACCATAAATTTATTTTCGACAGTTGTAAGGCTTTCTGTTTTGTGGGTAAGTTCATTTGCAGCCTTTTTTCAGATTCCACAAATAAGTGATGTCATATGATATTTGTCTTTCTCTGACTTACTGCACTCACTATGACAATCTCCAGGTCCATCCATGTTGCTGCAAATGGCATTATTTCATTCTTTTTTTTTTTTATGGCTGAGAGCCCTCTAAATCTTTATAAGATTAGACTGATGAGGAGAGAACATATGGGTAAATGGGTTCACACTGTTAAAAACACGGGTACGCCCAGTAAAATCTACATGGTCAGGAAACCCCAGTCCTGGTAGACGGGTCGAACACCATTACCATTCAATATTCGTGGAGTCAAAACAATAAAGAGATTATCACTCAAAGACTCTTGTTATCCTCCCCACAGTTCATCAGCCACCATTCTGGCAGGTCAAATGCAGGCAATAAAAATAAATTAGTTGTTACTATTTTCTTGAAACAACTTTTCATTCTGACTCAGCAATTTATAGTGTAACCTGGAAGACTGCAAAGAGAAAAAAAAAAAAGGGCTATGAAATTAAGTCTGTGTTCACTGTCTCTCCCCAGGAAAAACTAGGTCCCCTAAGCATGGCTCAGGATCCTTTACAGGTACATATTTATAGTAATATCAAGTAGTGTCAATGAGGAATTTTAAAAATACATAAATTCTCAATGAAATAAGCAAAATTCCTAAAAGGTACTATTGCCAGAGTATGTTGACATTAAAGCTGATAAAAAGAATAATGATCTTTTTTCAGTAGCTGAAAATACCAGAGGTGACATTTTCATACGTTATTCACAGCAATAATTTCTCTCCGTTAACATTTTAACACATTCTGTAAACAAATGTTCTTGAGTCCCAATAGAATGCGGTCCCTTCCCTTTCTTCAATCCCAAAACCTCTGGGAAAAGGAGCTTTATGGAATTAAGAGTAGGAAGATACAAATTTCAATGGTACTTGATTTTGGAAGGAAATTGAGACAAAGCTATGATTTTTCCAGTAGTCATCTATGAATGTGAAAGTTGGACCATTAAGAAGGCTGAGCGCCAAAGAACTGATGCTTCCAAATTGTGGTGCTGGAGAAGACTCCTGAGAGTCCCTTGGACTGCAAGGAGATGAAACCAGTCAATCCTAAAGGAAATCAATTCTGAATATTCATTGGAAAGACTGATGCTGAAGCTGAAACTCCAATCCCTTTGGCCACCTGATGCAAAGAGCAACTCATTGGAAAAGACTCTGATGATGGGAAAGATTGAGGGCAGGAGGAGAAGGGGGCAACAGACGATGAGATGGTCAGATAGCATCACCGACTAACTGGACGTGAATTTGAGCAAACTCTGGGAGATAGTGAAGGACAGGGAAGCCTGGCGTCCTGCAGTCCATGGGGTCGAAAAGTGTCAGACACGACTTAGCAACTGAACAACAACAGGAGACAAATTACATGATAAAACAACAGCATAATCTATTCCAGTCATCCTAATTTCTTTAACAGAAAATAGCGATTATATTGACGGTTTGCTCACTACAGTCTCCTTGTTGCTAGAACAGTGCCTGCCTGGCACACAACAGATGCTTAAAAACGTTGAACATAGCAGATCAACTTTATAGCCAGAAGTGTTCAGTGTCTCTTTAACCATCTGTATCACTCTTGATTATAGAGCGCTATGCAAGACAGAAAGATGGGTTGGCTGGTGCTGATATAATACTTTATACTCCTGTATTACAGAAATTATGATTTGATAAAAGTGTTAGTCACTCAGTCGTGTCAATTCTGTGCGACCCCAAGGACTGAAGCCCACCAGGCTCCTCTGTCCATGGAATCCTCCAGGCAAGAATACTGGAGTGGGCTACCATTTCCTTCTCCAGGGGATCTTCCTGACCCAGGGATCGAACCTGGGTCTCCCACATTGCAGGTGGATTCTTTACTGACTGAGCCACCAGGGAAGACCTATGATTTGGTGATATAATCATAGATAATCATATAATCATTAAAACTGACATATTCATTGTAAAAATATTCTAACAGAATGATAAAAAATAAAATAAAACCCTCAAATTCTGCTCTGAGGTAACACTTTTGGATTATTTTAGTACATTTTCTGCATACATACTATATATACATGACATATATAAGCTTACTTTTCAATGAAAGATTATATCATGCTGTATTATGCTTTCCTCACTTATAGAATAAACAAGTTTTTCCTTACTGTTAAACATACATGAACATGGTTTTGCCAGCTACAATGGATCTTAAAGATATAATAAATTATTTGAGCCATTCCCCAACTGATTATTTTTGTAGGTTTTGGAGGAGAGAATTTTATTTTTTTATGGAAAAGAATATTTTTCCTCCTTTCTGAAAAGTAGCACATTTGTTATTATTTTTTTTTTCTGGCTGTATTGCTTCAATCTTCCAGAAGAAGGCTAAGTAAGAGCAAAAATTCCATGCTCCTGACTTCAATGAATACCAGCTAAGTCTTCACTGACATTTCTGATGGGTCAACACTAAAAAGTAATTGCAAAGCAAATATTTAAGAATCTATGAATAGAATTCTTCTAAGTCTGTTGTGCACATTCATTATGTCAATTTCACATCTAAACTTTTCTTCCTTTCTAGATGACATGTCCTTTCATCGCAGGACCAAATTTCAAATGCCAAAAACCTATCATTTCAACTTAAAAATAAAAACTAGCAATCACCAAAACAGGGCCAAACTCCACGAGTTTCCTTGTAGCCAACAGAAGCAGCACACAGTTTTGATTCAGAAAACGATGCCCTCAGAGGAAGCCATCAGAATACCCTCCCCGGGCACTCCCAGGACTATGGAGGCCCTCGCTGCCCCCTGCACCCTGGTGGCCAGTGAGCCGGTCAGTGTGGGCCTGCAGTGACACTGTAACTTGGATAACGAGGAGTCTCTCGCTGCAAACGTCCACTTTCTAGTACAAAGAATGGAGGAAGCTCATGTTGTGAAAGAAGTCTCGGGCATCAAAATAAAATTCAGAGAAAATTTTAAATAAATACTTAAACATTTCATCAAACTCAATTAGCAGGGCCAAATCCTGTACTGCCTAGGGTAGATACACAGCCTGGGTGCTGTCGGCAGAGGTTTTTTGGTTAACAGGTTGAAGGAAGGAGAGATGACAGAGACATCTCTTTGCATTACAAGTGGCATAATGTGACATCTTTAAAAGGAAGGCTGAGGCGAAGGTGATCATGATACTATAACCTAGTCTGTTTTTGTTTTCATTTCAGTTTAAGGGCACATATATTAGACATCGAGAAATGACGTATATATCCACTTAAAAATATACTTAGATTTCATTCCAGAAGGTATTCTCATGAACAGTCTAGAAAAGCAAATGGAGGTATGGAACCAAGTTGTTGACAACTATTAAGACAAACCCAGGTGCACTGAAATCAGGGGCCACCTACCTGCCCCCCGGTTAGAGCCCAGGATTTGAAGTTAGACTCTGTCTAGACACTGGTTCTGTTAGGTGCTGTGTGTGGTTAGGCTGGTCACCAACCTCCCTGAGTCACAGAACATAGACAAGCATATTTCTACCCTCGCAGGGTTGTTAGAAGCAGAGGGATGGTTAAGTACTCACAGCAAGAGCTCAATCAAGTGTTAGCTCCATTTATGAATCACCTCTAGATCTACCGACTCCAACTGCTGAAGAAGCGACTCCAGCAGAGGAACAGACCACACTGATGAAATCTACCAGCCACACTCAACCATGCCCAGGCTTCCTAAATGCAGTCACGTTATAAAAAGTCCTTAGGGTATTCAAGAACTGCAGGAGACAGCAGGGGTCCACACAAAGTGTCTTAAGATGACCACTGTTTGTGCAATAAGAATCATTTACCGGAATCAGGCTATGAGATCAGGATGAGACCCAGCAGTCACCTGGTCTAACTGTTGACAGATTTCTTTTGAACTGTGGAATCAATTATTTAAAACAATTTTTAATTGTAAGCCCTGTAACAGATGATCTGCTTACTCCAGTACTAAACCTGTGATTTTTCTTTTGTTTCGTTTTTCTGAATGCTATTCTGATGCTAATCCCCATCTCTCCTGAATGCAGACATTCACCCATCTTCTAAGAGAGAGGATTCCCTTCCAGGACTTGGAATAAAAAGAAAGGACCTATTCTCACAGAGCAGTACAAATGTGATTATTTATTGAAATTTTTTTTGAAACAGAAAATGAAAGTTGTCAATTTCTTTGATTCTTTTTTTGGGGGGGTGGGGGATGGAGTCACCCTTATAAAGGAAGATAGGCAAGTAACTTACAATTACTTCCCTAAAGGATTCCTGGTCGCTGATTGTCCTGTCTGTTACACATCCAGACTGATTCAAGTAGTGGTAGTTTTCTGGAACAGATAAATAAAATTCTTCTACAAAAAGAAAAACAAAAACATATCATCAGTACTTGACTGGCCAGGATAAGACAGAACTCAAAAGAATTTCCACTTTGCAACTTTATTTTTTGCAGTATGGAAAATAATTCTATGCTCCTAATAGTTCGCTAATAAGATTAAAATGTTCTCAGACTGTGTGATTTCAATACCTTTAGACCATGAAATTTTTGTACCTTGTTTTATGTCTCCGGATGTGTTCTAGTGTCTCCTAGTTTAGTCTATGGGGACTTGGATAGAATTTGTATCCTACTGTTGTGTGAAAATTGTACAAATCTTAATTATGTTGAATTGGTTCATGCTGCTTTTCAGGTCTACTATATCCTTCTACTTTTCTGTATATTCATTCTATTAATTTCTAAGAGTTTGATACTGAATCTCCAACTAAAAATCATAATTTATCTACTTAAATAATTGTAATATATAGTGGAACTATATGTAACTTTGTTCTTTATTTTCCAGTCTCCTGTAAATGTGTTATCATACTTTCATAATCTAACAAATAAAAAAGAAAGAAAAAAAGGTTAAAAGATTCTCTCTTAATCATCATCTAAGGAAAATAAAATTATCAGATTAGAAGGGATGGAAGAAAACACTACTGAAAAAAGTGATGAGGATTCTGTGTCCATTGTTTTTTTTAAAACCAAATGTTTAGAAATTTGCTTTATTAGGGTGTGATTTAAAAGTAAAGCCAATTGTGATACATTATGTATTTTTCACAAATATTCTTTAAATCAGAAAAGAATTAAGATGCCAAAACATATCAAAAACACTAAAGCTTTCTCTACTGATGATTTTCACTCTACGGTATCTGGCTCTACGTGCACTCAGCATCTTTGATCATCTCACACATTTCGTTTCAAATGGTGAAAGACCAACAAAGTCCAGTCTTCTCTTTCATAGATGGGTTTTAAAGGGAAATATCTCTGCAGCGGCTCCATCACTCACCTCTCTCTTCATGTCCTAGCCCTGCCAGCAGTGCATAGAATATGTGATAATTCCTTTCCCCGGGGTTTTGCCTTACTACTCGGTTCTGTGAAGAGAAGAAATCAGATTTCTATTCAGGGATGTTTCCTCTGATTAATGACCAAGAACCAGTAATTGCTGAAAAATGTTAAAGATAATGTGAATTAAATCATGCTTACTTTTTCTAATAAATCTTCATGTGAAAAGCAATGGCAAGTCAAGGAACATAACAAGGATATAGGATGCTCCATTAGTCCTTAGTTTTCTACTCTTTGTTACCCAAATAATTACAATTCCTTGGGTCTTGGACATTCTGACCTCCGGTGCCAAAAGATAACCGAACAAAACAGACTATTTCATCAAAATCCAACTTCAAACAGGATACATGTACCCTAGAAGGCATCAAACTATTTGAAACAACTGATTATTTCTAACAACTAGTTGCCCAGTCATGTCAGACTCTTTGGGACCTCATGGACTGTAGCCCGCCAGGCTCCTCTGTCCACGGAATTTTCCAGGAAAGAATCTGGAGTGGGAAGCCATTCCCTTCTCCAAGGGATCTTCCCAACCCAGGGATTGAACCCCAGTCTCCTGCACTGTAGGCAGATTCTTCCATCTGAACCACCAGGGAAGCCCATGATATTTGATGAAGAGTCCAAATTTTCAGATTAGAGACCTGAAAGCAAGAGATTCTCAAAAGAAAGAGGGTCCCTTATTTCCCAGGATAATTAACAGGTAAAGCAGAGTAAAACAGGAGCAGCAATGAGGTGGAACCAGAAATGAATGTTTCATATTCTGTATCTGTCTTAAGAAAAAGCAAAGAACAGCTTCTACTAGAGAGTCAAATACTAATACACAAAAGCAAACAAAACAGGATACAATCTACAATTCTCCCGCCCTGGATGTTTCCCTTCTGGCCGATGTTCAGCTGAACAAACTTCCCAAAGCGACTGGAGTTATTGTTGTACACGGTCTTGGCATTGCCAAAGGCTTCCATGATGGGGCTGCAAAAAAAAAAAAAAAACAGGACAACAGTGAGAGGCAATCAGGGTCCATGTACTTAACAACAGTCCTCACCGATGGCAAAACAGACAACTGCAAGAGAAATCTGAAAGCAAAGAGCCCTACTGCAATTATGTTTATTTATAGAAGGGCCAGATTTCCCAGCACTTGCTGAAATGGGTTTATAATGCATGTCCATCTCAAGGGGGAGAGCTTGCAGCTGGTTGTGTGGGCAAAGGATGCTACCAAGAGTCAAGGAGGCCATGCGGGCTGGTCCCCACCCAAATTAGTTTATTTACGCAAGTCAAGGGTGGCGCACGTACACACGCACGCACACACACAAACCCACACGAATTCTTGGAACTGAAAAATTCCCCAGTCCTGGAAATTTCACTCATTTGTTGTATGTCCCGGGGGAGCTCATTTAACTTCCTTGGGTCTCCTCCAATTGTAAAATGTGGTCAGACTAGGTCTGTGGTCAGACTAGGTCAGGGGTCAGCCATCTTTTGCTGTAAAGGATCAGATAATAAATAGTTTTCGGCTTTGTGGGCCATGTGGTCTCTGATGCAATTACTCAGCTCTGCCACTAGAGTGCAAAAGCAACTATAGACAAGATAGCAAACGAGTGTGTCTGTGTTTTATTTATAAAATTTTATTTATAAAGTTTTATTTATAAAATCAGGCTGCAGGAGGAAAAATGAAAATGGTCCAGAGAAAGATGGTGATGATGGCTGCACAACAACATGAATGTACTTAATGCCACTAGGCTGTACATTGAAAAATATTTAAAGTTATACATTTTGTTATGTATATTTTAGCACAATTTAAAAAATAAATTTTGAAGTCTAAAAAGACAAGTCAATAGGCTGCAGGATACAGGTGTCAGGCTGGAGTCAGCTGATTCCTGGACTAATTTTTAAATAATAGGACCTATAAAGTCTCTGTGGGTTCTAGGAGTTTAAAAGGCACCAATCAGACATGGGGCAGTTACACATTTTAATTAGAATTTCAGAGAGCACTGTACTAAGGCTCTCTTTCAAGCTCTGAGGTCATTGCCATTGACGTCGAATTGTTTTGCCACCTGAGAGGCTGAAGAAGTGACGTGAAAGTTGCTCAGTCACGCCCAGCTCTTTTCGACCCTATGGACTGTACCCCACCAGGCTCCTCTGTCCATGGGATTTCCCAGGCATTAAGACTAGCTGCTGCTGCTGCTGCTGCTGCTGCTGCTGCTGCTGCTGCTGCTGCTAAGTCGCTTCAGTCGTGGATGACTCTGTGCGACCCCATAGACAGAAGCCCACCAGGCTCCGCCGTCCCTGGGATTCTCCAGGCAAGAACACTGCAGTGGGTTGCCATTTCCTTCTCCAATGCGTGAAAGTGAAAGTGAAAAGTGAAAGTGAAGTCGCTCAGTCATGTCCGACTCTCAGCGACCCCATGGACTTCAGCCTACCAGGCTCCGCCGTCCGTGGGATTTTCCAGGCAAGAGTACTTGAGTAGGGTGCCATTGCCTTCTCTGAATAAGACTAGAGCGGGTTGCCATTTCCTTCTCCAGAGGATCTTCCTGACCCAAGGATTGAATCTGGGTCTCCTGCATTAAGGGCAGATTCTTTACCACCTGAGTCACCAGGGAAGACCCTGGTAAGAGGCCACACAATACCATTCTGCCCACAAGACGCCTCCCAAGACTTGACTGCTAAACTGTCTGTGATGTGCTGGATGGAGGCTGAAATTTCTGCTGATAACAAGGCCTCCAAACAGCCAGTCAAGAGCTGCACAGTAAGAGGCAGCTGTGGGATGTTCCTCACTCCTCTGCTCAAACCTAGCCCAGCAATGGCGAGTCAGGTCACCGGAAATCTCCACCTGCATGTGGAGACTTCTCCTTGAGTGATCGCGAAAGCCATGTCAACAAAAAGAGCAGACAGAACCCCGAGTTTCAACTACTTCCTTAGATAAGTCGTACAGTGAGGAGAGGGCATCCTGTTCGCTGGAACAAGAAACACGATGGAGAAATACCTGCTCTCAAGAATGGCTTGTTCGACAGACGAGGTCTTCTCCTTCGAGGACAAGTCCACAGACTGCTGACTGATGGCCGATAAAAACTTGAGGATCAGCTTGGTGCTCTCGGTCTTCCCGGCGCCGCTTTCACCACTGGAAGATAAAATGGAGACATTTACACTTCTAGAGAAAAAAACTAAAAATAAAAACCACCTTGGCCGGAGTCACTCCAATGCGTCCACAGAACAACTCTTGAACAGTGGGAAAGAGCCCCACATGCTGAGTTACAGGGAAGTGAGGGTCCCTCCTCCTGCCGGCTGCACGGCCTAGGTGTTGCCAATGCCTCCCACTAAACAGAAGCCTCCACTTTGACTAAGCTCAGGTAATAAGACAGATGGTGCCTTTCATTTCCCTGGTAGCTCAGTTGGTAAAGAATGCACCTGCAATGCGGGAGACGTGGGTTCGATCCTTGGGTCAGGAAGATCCCCTGGAGAAGGCAACGGTTTCATTTGGGGCTTTTCAAGTGGCGCTAGTGGTAAAGAACCTGCCTGCCAATGCAGGAGATGTAAGAGATGTGGGTTCTATTCCTGGGTTGGGAAGATCTCCTGGAGGAGGGCATGGCAACCCACTCCAATATTCTTGCCTGGAGAATCCCCATGGACAGAGGAGCCTGGTTGGCTACAGCCCATGGGGTCACAAAGAGTCGGACATGACTGAGCAATTAAGCACACAGCCCAGCAAGCTCTGCAAAGGCCGAACAGGGGTTTTGTTCACTGAACTGTCCTGGCTGGTGGCCAGCACTTAGTAAATATTAACTATATGAATGAGCACATTAATGGTATCTTTCTGGTAAACATGAATAAAAATGTAATCATTCATAAATATTGAGGGGACAAGGGAATGAGCCTGAAGGTGCCTGACCCACCCTTAGGCATTTTATTCTTGTAATAATACCATGAGATGGGCAGTGGCTAAGTGTCCGGGTCCGAATTGAACAGCATGTCTGTTGGCATCCAAGGAGTAGTAAAAGGGCAGAGAACTTATAAAGTAAACCAATGGCATAACAGCACACAAACACCAATACCATCATAGGGTAACAGGCTCACAACTGCTCAAGGGGTGAGATAAACACACGTGATCCCAACAAGTTCTAAAGAAGCAGTCCCCATTGAGTGTCGAGCTGGGAGGTTATGAACGAGGAATTCTGCAGAAAACACGGTGAATGATTAAGCGCATGTAATAAAGGAGAGGAAATGACTCAGTGATGACACCATCCATGCCCGGCTGGATACTGCAGGCCCTGGGGAATCTCCATCGATCGAGGCCAATCACTGTAACTCCATTCCCTCTGCAGGTGATAGGGTGGTTTGGTTGGTCATGGGAAAGGGACAGGATTCCAGTCAAAGAGACTTAAAGTCAAGCCTGCTGAGGGCTTCTGGGGAGACTTGCATGTGCATGCGAGGGGATGGGGAACGCATGCACACACACACACACACAAGACCAAGCAGAGTGTCCCCCTGACTGCAGATGACAAATACCTGGGAAGCCACACCTTTCTTGAGATCAGAAAGCAAAAGCCAAGATAATCAGAGAAGTGCCCAGTGGGAGTGGCTGAACCCACAGCCCTGACCCTGCTCTGCCTTGCTGCCTGAGATGATAAAGGCCCACGCAAGTGACACCAGTTGCGGTCGCCTTTTCTGTCATTGGCAACCAGAACCTCCCTAGTGCGGGGCTGCACGTTTGTCTCTGCATCTCTGGTACCAGCCAAGCCTGGCGGCTGGCTCACAGGAAGCATTTAGCAGGAAGGAAATGAATGAGTAGCAGAAACTAAGAGAAAGTTGCAGGAAGAAAATTTAAGTAATTCTTGATATTTAAAAATACATATACCATCTCCCTAGCCGTTTAATTTTGTTAAAAACAAAAAAATCTGAAAGTGACAACTTCTCTAGTTAGAATGTATGAAACAGAAAGAATGTTTTCACGGTCCCCAAACCCATCTCTGTATCTTCCAGCATACAGAGGGGGCTGGCATTTCAACCTCCCTTGCATGAAGGACAATGATCAGTAACCAGGAATGAATGTGGTCAACTGAATAAGACGGCAGCTAAACTGAGCCAGAGGGGTGTATGTTACTTCCATGTTGGGTGGCTGAACCCCCCACGGTCCTCTGGGCTACCTATCTTACCAGCCTGGCATCTGGATGCCCTCAGGATGGCAAATCTCCAGAACAAAGTGATGGGTGCAACAAAGTTAGGGGGTCGCACCTTCCCATATGGGGCTGTTAAAGTCACTCAGTCATGTCCAACTCTTTGCAACCCCATGGACTCTACAGTCCATGGAATTCTCCAGGCAAGCCACTGCTGTGCTGCACCCGTTAGAGCAATCAGTACAGCAAGAGCCTAGGAGCCTGGTGGGCTACAGTCCATGGGGTCGCAAAGAGTCGGACACAACTGATGTGACTTAACACAACACAGAATCTATTTAGGCACATCATTGATATATAAAGGAAAACTTAAAAACAAAAAAGGAACTCAGATTTGTGCAACAGTAATTCTCAAACTTGGCTGTACATGAGAATTACCTGCTGTGTCCCTAATTCGAACCTGTAAGGATAGAACTTAATCAGTATTTTTTTTAAAAATAAATTTCCAGGTGATTCTACTAAGGAGTCAAGGTTGGGAACAACTATTCTTGAAAGCCCTTTCACATAATTCAGATAGGACTGCACCAGATTAAAAACAGGACATATATAGAGGGCCGGGGAAGTGTGCCATGAACAAGGCAAAGAATAAATATAAATGACTCACAAATTGTCAAAACTCAGAAATATGCCAGAAGTCCCCAGACATTAGCATCAAGGTACCAGGACTCACTTCTGGCTAACCCTCTTCTTCCTCCTCCCCTCCCCACCCCTGCCTGTGACTGTGCGTGCTGTGTGCTAAGTCGCTTCAGTCATGTCTGATTCTTTGCGATCCTATGGACCGTAGCCTGCCTGACTCCTCTGTCCTTGGGGTTCTGCCGGCAAGAATACTGGAGGGGGTTGCCATGCCCTCCTCCAGGGGATCTTCCCAACCCAGGGATCGAACTCACATCTCTTAGGTGTCCTTCATTGGCAGGCAGGTTCTTCACCGCTAGTACCACCTGGGAAGCCCATTCCCCATCTACCGAGGGTCACGAAACATCATCTTTGGAGCAATGGACAAAGAGCATCTCCGCAGGTACTTCTTCCCTCCTAAGTAACCATGGGGCCACGATGCAGCAAGGGCTGGGAAGCCAGTCCGGAGACACATGGCCATGGATGGTATTTATGACCCAGCAGCAGCAGGAGATAAAGAGTCACAAGTTATGGCTAATGCTGTCAAGTATGAACCTCAGGAGACAGGAGGAATCATAATTTACACGGACAGTAAAGGTTCAGCAAAGACCTTTCCCGGGAAGTGACATTTGGACTGAAATGCAGAGACACGCACAAAAGTGACCCGGGGGAAACCTGAACGATGGGAAGGGGAGGGCTTGGAGCCTTGAGGGAGGGGGAGATGCCCGCAGAGCCAGTGGGGAAGGGAAGGGGGGCTGGGTCCCACCAAGAGGCCACTGTTTTCTGGGCAAGTATGGAACTGGTTCTTTTCCATAGGAGAGAGGTGGAGAGGCTGGTGATGGACTTTCATGGCTAATGGGTTAGTCAATCCATCACACTATGGAATGAATCTTCCATAAAATCCAAAAGGATGGGTTCGGAGAGGTTCTGGGCTGGGGCACACGTGGAGGTGGAGAGTGGCTCCCCAGAGGGGGAGGGAACTCCTCCCCCTTCCCCACACCCTACTGGGCATCCCCTCTTCCATCTGCTGTTCCTGAGTTAAACATATCCCTCTATAATACAGTGAGTTCCCACCCCCGCCAACCAAACTTCAGAGCTGCAAATGTGCCTGTTTGCCAGCTGTTGTACTGTACCACTGTACTTCTCAAAGTACTTACACAGTCATGCGTTTTTTTGCTGTGGTTTTTCATGTATTATTTGTGTGAGAAGTATTATAAACCTATTACAGGACAGTACTACATAGCTGATTGTGTGAGTTGGGTGTGTGTGTGTGCACGCTAAACAGGTGGTGCTAGCAGTCAAGAATCTGCCTGCCAATGCAAGAGACATAAGAGATGCAGTTTCGATCCCTGGGTCAGGAAGATCCCCTGGGAAGTGGGCTTGGCAACTCACTCCAGTATTCTTGCCTGGAGAATCCTGCAGACCGAGGAGCCTGGAGGGCTACAGTCCACAGGGCTGCAAAGCTGGACAAAACTGAAATGCCTTAGCATGCATGCACAACATTATACAGCTGTCTGTGTTAGTTGCATACCTAGGCTAACTTTGTTGGACTTAAACTGGACTTTAGTCCAACTGGACTAAATTGGACTCAACGAACGTGCTCTCGGAACAGAATTCATTCCTACATAAGGGACTTACTGTAACTGATAATCGAGTAACTAAAAGGTTTGAGTTCTGTGAGCTGCTCTAGAAAAACAATTTTTTTGCTCTAGTAAATTAATCAAACCCGGGGGGGGGGGGGCGGTCGTTGGAAGCTCCAACCTAGAGCTGCTGGGTCAGAAGCACAGGTGACCACATGACCGGCATCTGACGTGGAGGGGGTGGCAGTCTGGCAGGACTAAGCTGTTAACCTGTGGGATCTGATGCTGTTTCCTGGTGGACAGTGACAGAACTGAGTTACTTACCTGGGGAACTTGATAACACGTTATGTGATAGACAGCAGCTATATTATAGCAATTTAAGGATATAATAACTAAGTATATCCTGATTTTCTTATTGAATCACAGAACTATGAAGCCAATATAAATGTTAGAATCACAAACTATAACACCTATAAAATCTAGATTAACAAGACTACTTTAACCCCCTGGTTAGTGTTGCTTTGCTAAAACTGAAGCGCTCTTTGAACCGTGACTGCCCACTGCTTCCCTGTGAGCCTGGCAGCCTCTCTGACCACAGGCGCAGTGATGAGTCATGTATTCCACCTTAGCTCCCCTATCCCAGCCTTGATAAAAGTCACTCACACAGCAATCACTCTGTTAATTCCCCTTCACTGACAGCGAGCACATCACTGACATATTCAGTCCTGCATTTGTCTCATTAGCCCGTGACGATTACAGTCCTAACCCTTGGCGCCAACATGACCACAAACACAAACACGGGCTTTGGAGAAAACATGTGCGGCCAGATAAGCCAAAATGAGTTGATGCTGTTTAAAAAAAAAAAAAAAAAACTTTATAAATAGTGAAAATTAAAGAAAGGGCAAGAAAAATAACTACGGCACTGACATGGGGCCTGGGAGACGATATTAGAAGTCCTGAGAACTTTTTGTAGGCAGAATGGAAAGTCTCAAGAATAGTTTTTAAGCAGAAGGATATGATCAGGTTCAGGGTTCTGACGAATCACTCGGTGCGGAGAATGGATTGAGGATGGATGGGTGGAGACATGAGAAAGGGAGTCAGGGAGTGAGGGCAGAGGATAGGGGGGGAGGCAGCAGAGGGGAAGCCAGAGGCCCCCAGAGGAGGGAGGGGAATGGCTGGGATCCTGGTGTGGGTGCTCGGGGACAGGGAGGTGGGGGGATGAACCGGGAGAGTCCAGGAGTTTGCCAGCCAGTATGAGACCTGGACGCTGGTTAACACAACTGGACATCTTTGTCAATAATCCCTGAACTGCATATATGAGATCGGTACAGTTGACCGAAGGTAATCTGACCTTCATGTTGGGGGCGGGGTGACTCCTAGATCCAAGATTAATGTCCTGATCTCCAGTTTGAGACCTTGCTAAGAACAAGAAGCATGATAGGAGGAACACCGATTTTCTGGGAGAAAATCAGGGTGAACTGAGGAGGGGCCACCCCTGAGATGCCCATCAGACACCTTCATGACAATGCCCTGGGGGCAGCGGACACGCAAGTGGAACACAGAGAAGCTGGCAGGGGAGTCCTGAAGTCTGGGGCAGCAGGGAGATGCAGAGAAGGAAAGGCAGGCTGGGCAGAAGCTGAGGAAGATGACGGAGGAGCCCAGCGAACAAGGAAGAGTCCAGAATGGTGGAACAGCTTGGAGGAGGGCAGGGCAGTGTGTGGAAGAGGCTGTGGAGCCAAAGACAATCTTTTTTTTTTTTTCCTATTTCAAAAATACAGAAAATAAATGAGGAAGTGTGTTAGTCGTTCAGCCATGTCTGACTCTTTGCGACCCTATGGACTGTAGGCCGCCAGGCTCCTCTGTCCAAGGGAGTCTCCAAGCAAGAATACTAGAGTGGGTAGCCATTCCCTTCTCCAGGGGATCTTCCTGACCCAGGAATCGAACCCAGGTCTCCTGCATTTCAGGCAGATTATTTACCGACTGAGTCCCCAGGCAAAGAAAATAAAATATCCAGTAAAAGATACTAGAAACTGTTGGGTGATAATGCCAATGGTCCAGTAGAAAAGGAGAGATTCAAGAAGCAGGGGCAGGGAGGCTCAAAGGTGAAGTGAAGTCCCCAGGAAATCAGGGAGGAGGGATCAAAACACATCTGAAGGAAAGTGCCTCTGCTGTGAACAGGGCCCTTTATCCACCCGCAGTCTCCCCTCCAGCGCACATGTCAGCCAACTGTGGCCTCCAGATCTGCCCTTCTGCCTGTTTTTATAAATAAAGTTTTATTGGAACACAGCCTGGCATTTCACACACACTCTGTCTGCAAGCACGTCCACACTCCAAGGGCAGAGTCAAGTAATTGTAACAGAAAAGATCTTGCTCACTGAGTCAAAAATATGTTCTCCTTTATAGAAGATACGACCCTCTAGAGGCTACCTCTGTGGACACCTGACAACCAGTCTCCATCCCATGAACCAAACTGTCCTGATTCGTGTGATTTTCTAAGAACATACACTGATCACTCTACTGCTGACTAAGAAGACTTTGGACACTTCTCTACTGCCTAGAAGACACAGTCGGCAGGTCTTCGCAAGCAGGATAAAGCCGTTACAAGGTATGACCCTGCAGCACGAAGTAGGACTCTGCTCTGAAACTAAGACAAGGAGACAAAAGTTCACAGTCTTTCTCAATGAACGGCAGTGCACCGTCTTTGCCTTTCCAACCAAACCTGGATCCTACATGTCCTTAGCAAATCCCACACTTTACAGGCATGTCTTCCATTTGCTAATGATCCTTGTTCTTCTGGTGGCTCAGATGGTAAAGAATCTGCCTGCAATGACAGAGACCTGGGTTCAATCCCTGGGTTGGGAAGCTCCCCTGGAGAAGGAAAAGGCTACCCATTCCAGTATTCTGGCCTGGAGAATTCCCTGGACTGTGTAGTCCACGGGGTTGCAAAGAGTCGGAAATGACTGAGCGACTTTCACTTGTTCTTACAAGTTTTTTCAAATGCTTCTGGGCCCTTCCCCAACTCTGTGCCCACTGTGTTCCCACAGACTCTTGGGCTCATAACCACACGTCCCTTCCTCTGTGACATATTTTCTCAGTTCCTTCTTCAGCATCTACTGTCATCTTCTCTGAGCAACCATGTACACATTTCTCCGAGAGCACTGGCAGGCTGTACTTAAATTACATGTTTATATCAGTTTCTTCCCATCAGAGCAGAAGTTCGTAAAGGGCAGTGGTTGGGTATTTTTGTTTTTTTTTTTAAATCCTAAAAGTCTAACAAGGGAATCTTCCATATGATATGAGCTCAAGGCATGCCCCATGCCTCATTCTGGTTCAGTTCAGTTGCTCAGTCGTGTCCGACTTTTTGTGACCCCATGGACTGCAGCATGCCAGACCTCTCTGTCCATCACCAACACCCAGAGTTTACTCAAAGTCATGTCCATTGAGTCAATGATGCCATCCAACCATCTCATCCTCTGTTGCCCCCTTCTCTTCCTGCCTGCAATCTTTCCCAGCATCAGGGTCTTTTCAAATGAGTCAGTTCTTCACATCAGGTGGTCAAAGGATTGGAGCTTCAGCTTCAGCATCTGTCCTTCCAAGGAATATACAGGACTGATTTCCTTTAGGATGGACTGGTTGATTTCCTTGCAGTTCAAGGGACTCTCAAGAGTCTTCTCCAGCACCACAGTTCAAAAGCATCAATTCTTTGGCATGCAGCTTTCTTTATAGTCCAGCTGTCACATCCATACATGACTACTGGAAAAACCATAGCCTTAGTGACTTTTTAATCAGGATGCAAGTTTTGTTCACTATTGCAATTCAATCATTTCTAAATATACCATTAGAATAATAAAAAAAAAAAGACTGAGAACCCAAATATTATTCCAGAATATAAAAGACATATTGTTGTTGTACAGTCGTTAAGTTGTGTCTGCTCTTTTGTGACCCCATGGTCTGTAGCAGGCCAGGCTCTTCTGTCCCTGGGATTTTCCAGGCAAGAACACTGGAGTGGGTTGCCATTTCCTTCTCTGGGGGATATTTCTGACTCAGGGATCGAACCCATGTCTCTTGCATTATAGGCGGATTCTTAACCACTAAGCCACCAGGGAAGCATAAAAGACATAGTTAAGAAGAAATCACTACCATTTTGGACAAACAAAATTTTTGCAAAGCAAGCAGAGGTCCTAAACCAACAGCTGCTCCGCCCATCCATCCTTTGATTGACGGATGTTGGATGCTGACCCCTCTATCAGGCACTGCCTTGGGCACTGAGTTGCACAGATGAATTAACCACAGGACTTGACATTAAAAGGTCACATATCCAGAAAAGAACATAAAAGACTAAACAAAATAGACTAAACTTTGCTTGCCCCAAACTGAAGTTAACCTGAAATGTACTAGACCAACCAAGATCAAATGCTGACCCTGTTAGATTGAAAAGCTCATGGAGGTTTTAAATACATATTTTAGAAATGATAATAGTGTAAGCATTGGCTTAAATGTACATAAGCAAGTAAAATAAAACTAGAGCTTAAGGGAGGTAAACTCTTGAAAGTGAGACAAACAGTAAAGGCTTGGACTAGAATCCTGGAGACTGGGAGTAACAGAGGCCCGTTAAGTGAGAGAAAAATTGATCTATGAGGTCCCTGCCTAAATCCAAATAGGCTTATTTTCTTAGTTTCATAGGTAATTAGCCTGAAAGTTTTCAAAGTAGTAACATGTTGTAGCCACCAGGGGGCAGATCATGCTCGAGGAAATCTAAACGGGCTACTGTGATCAACAGTTTTTATTTTTATACTCAATTTTCTCTTAATTCCCACAGCCCCAAGTCCCACTTAAAAAACAAACAAACAAAACAAAACTGCTGGAGTAGTCTATTAAAAACCAAAACACATTTTAATGAGAAATCTATTCTTAAAAACGCCGTTTCCTGAGTTAATTCCAATACTCTTCACATCAGAATTACACAGTGAGAGCTTTCTGTTTGGGGTCCCTTCTCCCTCCCGGCTACCCCCGACTTTACTTTCAAACACCACAGTCTTTGGCAGGAATATGCTAACCCCTTTCTGTTTTATTACACACACATATATATGCACAATGATCTCATTTGATTTTTCACTTTCTTCCCCAACTGCTCTGTCTAGCAAGTGATATATGAGTCATGCCCTCACTTTTTCCACTGAAAGTAATAAATACAGCCAATTATCAATGTCAAATATTCAGGTACCTAAGTGTGGAAAACAGCTTGATCTTCTTCAACTCTCTGTTAATCTTATCAAATTATATTCTGCTAATCTTATTATATTCTGTATGCTGAAACAGTGATCTTAAATTCTAACTTCTAAACTTCACTTTCAACCTTCGTGAAACCATCTCTAAGAGCCCACAAATGGTGCTTCAATCAGAAGCAAATCAATTCATTGGGAAGGTGACTCTTAAATGCTCTGTGTTTATACCAAGTGTTAGCTTCATTTTTTAGTAACTGCAAGTTACAAGGATTCATATTTACTTAACTGGATTAACGGACTGTCCTTGTATCTAAGTTGTTTCCACAACCTGGTGAGTGAGCATCCTTAAGGTAAGAAACGAGAATGTATCTGCCCAGGTGTTTCCCTTTCCTTAAAGAAAGTAACTGATGGAGGAAGCAGGGGGAGAAAAGATGAAGGAGAAATGCATTGTTCTATCCTCCACATTCACATAATGCTGATTTATTGCAAATGAAGGACCCATGAACGCGAGTAACGGGTAAAAACTGCCAAGAAGAACAACAGTCCCTGAAGGCAGTACCTGCGTCAAAGCGCTGCTGGAAGGTTTCAATGAGTTGATGTGTGGAAAGTTCTTGGCACAGTGTTCAAACCCTTTGGAAATGTTGGCCATTATATCTCTTACCCATCTTCCGTCAGATATCACGTGGGACAATGTGCATGCTCAGCTGTGTCTGACTCCTTGTGACCCCACGGACTGTAGCCCATCAGGCTCCTCTGTCCATGGGAGTCTCCAGGCAAGAATATTGGAGTGGGTTGCCATTTCCTCCTCCAGGGGATCTCCCCGACCCAGGGACTGAATCCATGTCTCCTGCATCTCCTGCATTGGCAGGCGGATTCTTTACCACTGAGCCACCTGGGAAGCTGGGACAGGGGGACAGTGTGAGGACCTCCCAAATGGCCTCCATTCTCTCTCCTAGAGTTTCCAGGAGGACTCTTCCTCTGGTGCATCCGCTCCTGACTCCCTCCTCAAAAGAGCAGTGGCGGTTTCCTGGGCAGATGAACTGGGTGGGGGGAAGGGCAGGTCAGCTCCTCACCATCTGGGGACTGGTTTTGACAGTGATCGTGGCCACCAGTGACCTGCCTGAACCCTGACCAGGGGGTCTGTCTGTCTGCAATTCGGGGCTGGGAGTCTGAAGCTGACACACGGCTCTCCATCTGTCTCTGAGCCTCATTTCCACGGGGTCAGAAATCAGGGAGTGGGGTCCTGATATGATGTCCTCTCTAATTCCAAACACCTTTTCTCCTCCCCTTGAAATAATAACAATTACTTTGCCACAAGTTGGGAACGAAGATCTTGACCTCTGTTTTTGATGGATTTCCAGTCCCATCAGCAGTTTTAGTAATTCAGTCCGGTCTTAGCAACAGCCGAGTTCCATGAACGAGTGCCTGGACGAAGTGCCTGGATGCTCCAGGGCACTCAGCACGTCTGCTCTTGAGCTCATCCAGGAGTGTTCTGATCACCACTAAGACATGTATGTGTGTGTGTGTGTGTGTGTGTGTTCAGTTGCTCAGTCATGTCCCACTCTTGGCAGTACTATGGACTGTAGCCCGCCAGGCTCTTCTGCCCATGGGACTCTCCAGGCAAGAATACTGGAGTGGGCAGCAATTTCCTTCTCTAAAACATGATCCCAATTATAAATAATAGGAGCCAACAGGATGTCACTAGAAATTAGGTGATAAGGGCAATTTGAATTATTCAGTAAAAATGATGTATCTTCAAAGTAATACACTCTATGATTTTTTTAGGTAGTTCCTAAGTAATAAGCTTTTTGAGAGTGAGGCATCTGGTAGTTCGTTTTAACAAATGAGTAAAACTTGGCTGAAATAGATGGCAAGACCCTTTCTCCTCACCTCTCCCCAAAATTAATGGAAATCATTATGCCTTTCTATCATTCCCTCAACATATAACAGAGTAAGTCTTTCCTCTTCTGTGGCTAATTCAAAGCTCAACTTTAGGAACATCCAATTATTAAATTCCTTAAAAATCCTTAAATTTGGGAGAGTCTAGGGTAATCTGATACTGGCAAAAACCAAAACCTTGCTCGAACAGGCAAGCATTCTAATGAGCACTCTAGAACACAGAAAACATTTTAAATTTGGAAGTACTAGGCAATGCTTCCGTAAGTCATCAGAAGGACGATGCGTGATCGTTGGAACAAACCAAAGAATAACTAAGGTAAATAAATCCAAGAACCGAAATGAAGAAATCACTCTGAGGACAAGAGCCGGCAAACACGGAAGAGCCGGCAAACACGGAAGAGCCGGCAAACACAGTACATCCCGCTTTTTTATCGAGTCCCCAGTTTCTTTCCGAAGCTGTAGTCGATGGGCTATTCAAAACAGAAAACTCCATCTGGGAAATCTGGGGGTTGACGTGCTCGCAGGCGGGCCCTGAGTTTGGGGGCTGGCTGGTTACCTGATGAGCACACACTGGTTGTCGTGGCGCTTCCACAGGCAGCGGTAGCACTCGTTGGCGATGGCGAAGACATGGGGGGGCAGCTCGCCCAGGTGGCACCTGATGTAGCGATCCACGGCGTCGCTCGAGTACAGGCCCGTGATGGTCTTGTAGGGGTTCACGGAGGCGATGATGGAGCCGATGTAGGTCTGCAGGGACAGGGGGCGGGGAGACAGGGACTCGGGTTACAGGTGAGACTCGGGGAGGAGAAGGGGGCACCTGGGCACGGGATCTCACCCCCACCCGCCCTGGGGTGGAGTCAGAAGCAGCTCAAGGCGGCTCCACACTGAGAGGGGAAGAGATGCCACCTCTCACTGGGGCCACTGTCTGAGCCTAAACAGAATCCACTGAGTTCACGGTTAAAGGGACCAGGGACTCCTGACCCCCCACTCACACACTTTTCTCTGTACTTCTGGGGATAGATCTTGTGCAAAGGAATGAAGCTACTTCAAAGAGGGCTCCAGGTAAACAAGAGAAAGACAATAGGGACACAGCAAAGCCCACATCCCTAATTCTCCAGGGACCTGCTGACCCCGATGCCCATCAGGCGGCTGTTAGGAAAGGTGGGATTAAAGCAATAAGAGCAGGCAGGGGGTGGGACAGGGAGGGTGACTGCTTAGTGGGTCCAGGGCTTCTGTTCAGGATGGTGAGAAAGTTCTGGATGTAGATAGTGGTTATGGTTGCACAACACAGCAAACATATTTAGTGTACTGTAGTGCACATTTAAAAAGAGTCAAAACGGTAAATTTTATGCTATAAATCTTTGACTTTCAAGAAGTAACAAAACCACTGTGAAAACACTTGGTATTCTTCCAGTAATCTCAAACACCTCGTGAAATGCCATGTAACTTACCCTGGAAAAATAGCTGACTGGCAATCTTACCTTTCCTGGAAGCAAATCCAAGCCTGAAATTAAGCAAAATCTTCAAAACAGCAAAACAGAGGCTACAGTTATCAAAGCATCATGCTTCATGCCTCCTCCACGTGGATACAGACTAACTCACCTGTACTTCCTTAAGAAAGGCTAATGAAGCTGGGTTGCTGGTTCCTAGGCTCAGACACAAGTGGAGCAGCAGATGAGGAGGGTGGGCGCTAAGGTCCTGCAGCCTCCACCATTCACCTGCCTGCTTCCATGGTGTGTTCAATGAGCCCTGGGCCTGACAGCGTGCTATGGGCTGTGTCCCCTCCTCCAATTCATGTACTGAAGCCCTGACTCCCAGCACCCCTGAATGCAACTCTATCTGTAGATAGGACCTTTTAAAGATGATTAAATTAAAATGAGGCTGTTCAGGTGGGCCCTAAACTTGCCCTTGCATGTGCTAGGTCACTTTAGTCACGTCCGACTCTGTGCGACCCTGTGGACTGCAGCTCATCAAGCACCTCTGTCAGTGGGATTCTCCAGGAAAGAATACTGGAGTGGGTTGTCACGCCCTCCTTCACTTATATTCCACACTCAGGGAACAAACCCACATCTCCTTCATCTCCTCAACTGGTTCAGTTTAGCTGCTCAGTTGTGTCCAACTCTTTGCAACCCCATGGTCTGCAGCATGCCAGGCCTCCCTGTCTATCACCAACTCCTGGAACTTCCTCAAACTCATGTCCATTGAGTCAGTGATGCCATCCAACCATCTCACCCTCTGTCGTCCCCTTCTCCTCCTGCCTTCAATCTTTCCCAGCATCAGGGTCTTTTCAAAGGAGTCAGTTCTTCACATCAGGTGGCCAAAGTATTGGAGTTTCAGCTTCAGCATCAGTCCTTCTAATGAACACCCAGGACTGATCTCCTTTAGGATGGACTGGTTGGATCTCCTTGCAGTCCAAGGGACTCTCAAGAGTCTTCTCCAACACCACAGTTCAAAAGCATCAATTCTTCAGTGCTCAGCTTTCTTTATGGTCCAACTCTCACATCCATACATGACTACTGGAAAAAACAGAGCTTTGACTAGATGGACCTTTGTTGGAAAGTAATGTCTCTGCTTTTTAATACGCTATCTAGGTTGGTCATAGCTTTTCTTCCAAGGAGCAAGTGCCTTTTAATTTCATGGCTGCAGTCCCCATCTGCAGTGATTTTGGAGTCCAAAAAAATAAAATCTCTCAGTGTTTCCATTGTTTCACCATCTATTTGCCATGAAGTGACAGATGCAGAAACAATGGAAACAGTGAGACTTGATTTTGGGGCTCCAAAATCACTGCAGTCACCATCTGCAGCCTGCATTGGTAGTCAGGTTCTTTACCACTAGGGCCACCTGGGAAGCCCAAACTTGTCCTTGTAAGAGAGAACCTGGATACACCAAGAAACACAGGGGATGTGTGCACACAGATAGACCACGTGAAGACCCAGCAAGAAGGTGGCCATTTGCAAGCCAAGGCAGGAGCCCCCAGGAGAAACCAACCCCGTTGATACCTTGACCTCAAACTCTGAGCTTCCAGAACTGTGAGAAAATAACTGTCCAGTTGTTTCAGCCAGCCAGTCCGTGGTCTTTTGTCATGGCAGTCAGAACAGATTAATATAGAGGGCCTGAGCCTTTGAAAACACTCACAGTATTCCTAGGAGATTCATGGTATTGTTGTACCTATTTGTCAGATGAGCAAATTAAGGTAGAGTGATAAAATTTTGCATTTGGTCAGTAAGGCGTAGAGGTGAGATGCGAATGCAGGCCACCTAAATCCAGAGCCTTCTCTTCACATTTGCCAGCAGGGGGTGGTAACACAGCAGAGGACAAGAAAAGCAAGAAACACTGGACGGAAAGCTCAAACATCCTGAGTGCATCTGCACCATATTATAGCAATTTGTAATCATCTATATTTACAGTGACTTCCAGGAACATCAAGCAAAATATCCTGTGTCCCGTGTAACTGCTTTCAAATGTAAGATGGTCGAGACCATGCTTTGGAAACATTTTAAACCAAAACAAGGTTGAAAAGGTCAAAGAGGTATTACTGCATGACCCTAACAATTCCGCTCCTAGGTATGCACCCCCATAGAATTAAAAACAGGTACTTCAAAAAATATACAGCAGCATCATACACAAGAGCCTAAAGGTAGAAACAACCCAATGTCCACCATGAGATAGATGGGTCAACAAGATGCAGTACGACCATACTGCAGAATGTTATTCAGCTATGCTAAGGAAGGAAGTGCTGACACACGCTACCATGTAGATGAAGCTTGAAAACACAACACCAGGTGACAGAAGTCAGTCACGAACACTGGAGGTAGTTACCATGGGCGGAGGGGAGGGTGGAGGCAGGAAGGACTGAGAGGTGACTGCTTTGCAGGTACAGGGTTTCCAGTTGGGTAATGAGAACATTTTGGTGCTGGTCGTACAACACTGTACACTGTACTAAATGCCACTGAATTTACCTTCAAGTGATTAGTTTTCTGTTACGTAAATTTCGCTTCCATTAAAAAAAACAATCAAAAGATGCAGAGCTTTCAGGAGTGAATTTTCAGGTTTTCAGAATCCTGCACTCTCTAGAGGGCACCCTTTTTCCCATCAGAGCATCAGGGGAAGGATGTGGCCAGAAAGAAGAGTGCAGGCAGCCTTTTCCTCTGGGGAAGGAAAGTGTCCTACTTCTACAGGCGAGCAGAGATCACATTGTCCCCTGGGGAATGCCAGATAGCTTTCATCAATGCCTGGACCACAGGTGCTGGCAGCTTCTTTTATTACAATTGCAGAGATGAGGGAGGCAGGCAGGTAGGTGATACTTGAGGCTCTGGGAGTCTTGCCCCTTCCTCTTGTAGGTCTAAAATGTCAAGCTTGTTTCTACCCTTTTGGTAGCTGTCTGCATTATTATTATTTTTATTCAGTGAAATACCAAGACTTCATTTTTCTGTGAAACATGTTTCCTCTTCCCCACTTTGGCAGAACTCAAGACAATCAGTGAAGACCCTCTTTACACAGACAGGTAGGCGAGCTGCCAATCCCCTGTCTCAGCCACAAGTAAAAGAGACAAGCCACAGTCAGGGCATCAGTTTTTGACTATTAAATGAATATTAAAATAGTAACCCGTCATTAACATATCTGAAAAAAGAATAATATGCCCAAATTGTGAAAATTTTTGCACTCCTGTTCATATGCAGGAGACGCAGGTTCAATCTCTCGGTCGGGAAGATCCCCTGGATGTGAAAATGGCAACTCACTCCAGTATTCTTGCCTGGAAATCCCATGGACAGAGGAGCCTGGTGGGCTACACTCCACAAGGTCACAAAGAGATATAACCCTGCCTGCCTCCTGTTCATAGCATATTGGCAAGGTGGTTATAAAATTCTGAGATGCGATTTTCAAGTATTGATTTATACATGAAAAACATCATATCCTTTTAATACAAGCTTTCCTTTGAAAGTGATGACTTTGGTCAAAACCTCATAGGCGTGCTCCCCCTTCCCGGTTGGGGAACCAGCCTCCCAGCATCACTGAAGAAAAAGAATCTGCCTTCCAATGCAAGGGTCCGAGGTTCAATCCCTGGTCAGGGAACTAAGATTCCGCTTGCTGCAGAGCAACTGAGTCCACGCACCACAACTAGAGAGTTCACGTACCACATCGAAAGATCCTGTGTGCCACGACTAAGACCCGACACAGCCTAAATAAATAAGTGAAATTAAAAACAAACAAACAAAAAAAAGAAGTCACTTATCCTGACACAGATGACATGGATTCTGTATGGGGGCAGGAGACCCACAGGACATTAAGTTTGTTAGTAAAGGTGAAGACAGAACATCCAAAATGTCTTATGCCTAGTTTTGTTTTTGAGTAACTCACAATGCACTTGGCCCAGTGAAGTAGTTTTAAGGTCTTTCAGAAAGACAATGAGGTCCGTGGTGTGGCAGTTATAGACAACACACCCGTGTCTCCCACCCAATCCCCAGAGATCCTAGGGGCAGGAAGCGGGGCTCTCTGATCAGCAGATGGTCAGCACTAAGGCAGCCCCTAGGATGGCAAGTATCATGCCAGTGGTGGTTATGCCCATGACCCACTAACATCACCATATCTTCCCCAGTTGAGACTGGTCCCCAACACACAGTTGGAGCTGGCCTGTGAGCTCACGCTCAGCTAGTGTCTCTGGCTCAAAAATCATTCCAACACATCTAAAGACTGTCTCACTCTTGAATACTTTGTCTTGTAGACTTTGTGGCTGACCGTAAATTCAACCAATGGATTCCCCTGTGCCAACAGGGGGCAAGAGAAAACGAGACTGAATTTGAGCCCAAATTCAATGATCTGAATCTCTCCCCGTCTCTATTAAAAAAAAAAAAAAGGCAAGAATATGTAAAATGTGTGTTTGGCTGGTATGGAGAAAGAACCCAGTTTTTCACTGCTGTTTTTTAAGATTATGTGAAACTGTGCTTCATGTAGAGTTCAAAATGCCTCTTACTGCAAGCACCTCCACTCAGTTCCAGAGGTAGATTAGGCTTTTATAACTTGAAAGCACAGGTTTTACAGTTTTACCTCCTCACTAATGACCCGAGTCATTTCTCAACAGGCCTGATTTCAAATGACACCAGATTTCAAATGACAATTGGGTCTACGTGTTTGCAAAACAACTTGACTGACGTTTCAGAACCGCAGGGCACAGAGGACAACCAAACTACGCAGACACAGTGCAACGTAACCTTGACCCACGGGCAGCACAGACGCCACGGTTCTGCCTCCACTGACACAGGAAGGAACGGAGCCAGTGAGCGAGGGCAGGACCCTGGATCCTAGTCGGGGGGTGCTTTCCCACAGGTCTGCGGTGACTCCCCCCTCCGCCCCCCCATGCACACAGGACAGGAATCGTCCCAGACTCTCCAGCTCCACAGTCTGTGGCCACTGTTTCCATGTGCTGGCCACACTCCACTTTTGATTAACTCTAGAATCCACCCCCTTGTTCCCCATCCACACCACCCTGACCACACTTGCTCAATTATCCCCAAGAGCCCCCTTCCTCATTCATTCCCCACTCAATTCTTGTGTGTTCAATCCTAGCTGTACCCTTGACAAATGAACACCTGAAGTCAGACACTCCCCTGCCTAAAACTCTTTCATAGCTCCCACAAGGGTCAACCCACAGAATATTCGAGAAAAGAGTCTGAGCACCTCCGGAAAGGTGACTGAACACCCACGACCTAACGAATTTTTCTCCTAACAGTTACAGAAGTGGGGGCAGCTTCAGTTACTTTCTCATTTTCATTGGTTGTGTCCATACTGGTGACAAATGATACTTTTGGATCCCCCCACCCAAAGGAAGGTGCAAATCAACATGGCAACCAGTCACAGTTCCTAACAGTTTCTGCACGTAAGATGAAGTGGTTGAGGTCCATCAGCAAAAATAAGTACAGCCAGGGGCACCTTTATCTTTTCTCCCACTACCTTGAACATACCACCTTGCATGGATTATTTTGTCACTAAAACAAAGGCTGCATGGGTAAGAGATTTGTCGAACAGCAAGGAAAGTTCGACATGGAAGTAAACATGGAGACTGAGGAGTGGAGGGGGTAGGAGAACAGCCGAGTTGTAAGTATCAAGTGATGCAAAAGATGCAATATAGAAAGAAGTCACAAGAGCTGTGAGAAAACATGACTTCCATGCTTGTGCCATGGACCACTCTCTCGCTGGTCAGTCATGAAGTGGTGTCTGACTCTTTGCAACCCCATGGACTGTAGCCCGCCAGGCTCCTCTGTCCATGGGATTTCCCAGGCAAGACTACTGGAGTGGGTTGTCATTTCCTTCTCCAAGGGATCTTCCTGGACCGGGGATTGAAACTGCATCTCCTGCATTGACAGTTGGATTCTTTACCACTGAGCCACCTGGGAAGCCCATCAATACCATAGCTGTACTTATTCATATTTTTGTGTTTATTAGTGAGTTATAGTTGTTATATGCTATAGTCTGAATCTGCATGCTGGTTCCGCTAGCTCAAGTTACTTAAATTCTTGGTGCTTCAGTTTCCTCAATGGTAAAGCAAGGATAACAACATTAGTAGCTGGTAGGACTAAATGGATTGACACCTAGGAATTTAAAAATCTACTACAGTGAAAGCTGAAGGCCTCAGTGAAGAGCCTGTGTTTCCATGCTCACTCTATAAAAAGGCAATTGCTGTCAATCCTCCAAACATGGTCATGAACACCGTGCACTTTGGGACTCAGGGTACATGCAGCTCTCAAACACCAGGTGGGGCCATGTGCTGGCTTCCTCACACTGGATTCCCAATTTCATGAGAATAAATCGCCTGGTCATTTTAACGGCTTTTCCAAAATAGAAAGTATATTCTATTTTGGAGCACATAAAGTTTTTCTTCTAGTCAGAAGAGTCCCACATAACTCACCAAAAAAATACATTTCCTTGCCCATTTTAATAATAGCAGTGCCTATTGCTATAAAACGTTGAGAGAGACTCCTTTCATTGCTTTAAAACATAGCCTACCAATTCAAGGCTTCAAAAGGCTTAACCACAGCAAAGCAGAGACATCATGACAAAGGTCCATATAGTCAAAGCTATGGTTTCTCCAGTAGTCATGTACGGATGTGAGAGTTGGACAATTAAGAAGGCTGAGCACTGAAGAAATGATGCTTTCGAATTCTGGTGCTGGAGAAAACTCTAGAGAGTCCCTTGGACAGCAAGATCAAATCAATCAATCCTAAAGGAAAGCAACCCTGAATATTCATTGGAAGGTCTGATGCTGAATGTGAAGGTCCAATCCCTTGGCCACCTGATGCAAAGAGCCGACTCACTGGAAAAGACCCTGACTCTGGGGAAGATTGAGGGCAAAAGCAGAAGTGGGTGACAGAGGATGAGATGGTTGAATAGCATCATCCACTCAATGGACATGAGTGTGAGCAAACTCCAGGAGATAGTGAAAACCAGGGAAGCCTGCGCGCTGCAGTCCATGGGGTCACAAAGAGTCAGACACGACTTAGTGACTGAACAACAACAACAACAAAGGTTGTAATACCTAGTATCTTGTCCCCCACCAAAAAAAAAAAAAAAAGAGTATAAAAGAACACTAAAGGTGACCCAGTGGCCTCAGATGTCTTCTGCTGGTAGATACAGAGCATCCGTATTATTGTTGGGAAGTCATTTTTCCAACACAGGAAGAAGCGATGGAGACAGTAAGGTGTGATCAGGTCAGAAGACCCCAAGTCCTCATCCTGGACCTTCATTCCCTGGTTCATGGCTTAACCTCTCCAGGACTCAGATTCCGATCAGTGATAACAACACACCCTGTTACTCCACCAAATTACCACGTGAAAGTATTACATAAATCACAGGTGTGTACTATTGTTTTCATTCATGAAAATAAAACTACAAATGGCATTTCAGCACATGGTCCTGAAAAGCTGGATGTAGATCAAGTAACCTGAAATGCACCAGGGAAACTGGTTCAAGTCGCTGCCATGTCTCCCCTACAGGGAAGAACTTGTCAAGAAGTAGGGACCATTACCAGATTTACTCTCCACCCACCATTCTCCAGGGGCTTCCCTGGCAGCTCAGCTGGTAAAAAATCTGCCAGCAATGCAGGAGATGCCGGTTCAATTCCTGGGGAGATCCCCTGGAGGAGGGCATGGACATCCACTCCAGAACCCTTGCCTGGAGAATCCCCATGGACAGAGGAGTCTGGCGGGCTATAGTCCATGGGGTCGCAAAGCGTCAGACACGACTGAGCGACTAAGCACAGCACACCTTTCTTCTCATTCCTTCTCTCTCAATCATCTCAGCTAAAAACATGGCCATGACTCACTTCCCCAGATCGCTTTCTGGAGTGCAGCTCTGGTTTTAAGTTGCAGATCTGTGTACTCAAGAGTCTGCTGGGCATCTCCACTTGGATGCCCTCAACTTGGCCTCCTCCAAACACCTGCTTCTCCACACATGGCCACATCTTCACAAATGGCACTACGGTCTACCCAAATGGATAAACCAGAAATCCAGGAGTCATCCTATAGCAATACAGCCTGCTGCCCCCAAACCCAACCAAACCCCGAGATTCTACCTCTTAGTAAATATCATACTCCAGCTTCCCAAGGACTTGTTTGGAACCCTAACACTTCCCATCTGGTTTGCTGGTCACCTCTCCTCCTAGATCGGATACAGCTGCTAGACTCATCCATCACCCACGGTCAGAGTGAGTGTTCCTAGAACTCACCTTTGACGTTGTCCCCTGCCAGCCTTCATGAACGAACTCAAGGTCACTAACTCACACACAGTGCCCTTCCTCACCTGCTCTTGACCACCTCGCCAGTCCGCTGCACAAAGTCTTCACTGCAGGTTCTTGTCTGTCCTGTGGGTGGACAAATCATGCTGTTCCAAGTTTTTGTTGATCTTCTGCCAGGAAACAGCCGCCCTCCCTCTTGGCTGAATTCCCCTAGGAACGTTTCAAAACTCAGCACTAGTGCCCCAGTTGGGATCCTTTTCTGACCCCCTCACCTCTTCTTGCAATGCCCACTCTTTGTGTTCCCAGCACTTTTATCACAGTCATTGTTGCCCCGATCCGTTGTCAAAGGTATGATGTGTCTGTCTTCATCAACAAGCTAGGAGGTCCTGGAAGGGCACTGTCTTTTGTTTATTCAATATTTCAAGAAACAGTTACCAAGATGAAGAGGAATTTTGCATCCTTGGAGCTGCAAATACAGCCTGGCACACAGGCAGGGCTGAGTCAATGTAGAGACATTGGAGGCACCTGAATTCACTACCAACGCACCAGTAAGTTCCCCTTTTAACTGCGTTCTCATGCTCCACACCCACCTTCTTCCCTAACATAACTGCTTGCCATCCTCATCCAATTAAACAATTCAAACTGTTAAGCATTCAAGTTCGTTGAAAACTGGATCACAACCAGCAACTCAAGATATATTACGAAAGTCAAGCTCTTACATTTAGAAGTGACATTTCCACTTAATTTGAGTGTGTTTCTGACTCATATTCCTTCCTTGTTGAAAGGAATCTGGCCGAAAAGGGGCCCGAAAGGGGGAAAAAATGAACAAAAACAGAGTTTCTAATTGCCACCACCATGTGCCCATGTAGAAATGGCAACTCAAGAGCATAAATGTTTGGTCAAGTTTAAAAATACACAGAATCAGACAGATGGTTACAATCATCTTCTGGCAACACCAGTCTTGATTTCATGTGGGAAAAAAAAAAAAAAAAACCTGACAAACCACACTGTATTCAGCTGTTCCTGGTATGAGACAAATGCCAAGCCTTCTGGCCATCCAGTCTTCAGGCCATCCCTGAGAGGCAGCTGTTACTTGACACTGGCTTTGGAAAGGGATGGAAAATAACCCCCAAAAGTCTCCTCTGGGAAGACTGAATGAATCAAGGAAATGAATCGCAGGTTGAGATCTGCACGCCCACAACACTGAACCCTGCAGCTTGGCTGGCCTGATGTGAACACTGCGGGCAGCCCAGGTGAACTCACTTGTAATTCACATGGCTTCGGCGGGCAGCTGCCTGCCAGCACCTTTTTCGGGTTGGAAGTTAATTCGGGAACGACAAACTCATTTACACATTCGGTCTGCACGGGCACCTTACCAGAGGAGGGTATTTTTGAAACACCTAAAAATACACGAGCTGTGAAGCATCTTCTGTGCTTTCACAACCGTTTATCTTTAGACACAGCTCCACATCTTAAAACGGACTCATCTGACTCTCAGCTCTGCCCTGTTTGTTCGGCAAGACCAACAAACGAACCCACGAGGTGGGTGGAACAGAGTGGGGCTTCCTCTGGAGCCATCCTCAAGCCCATAATTGCAGCGGAGCCCTGATGTGGTTTCCAGCCCGCTCCTTAGACAGGAGGCTCCCACAGGCAGCTGACCCAGAGCACGACTAACCCTGTGATGGAGACAACATGTTTCTCTTCTGTTGGGCAGAAAACAAAACTGCCACACCACAGAGCTGGCGGGACCATCCCTTCACTCTGGACACAGAGCTGAAGGTCAGTGCAACAGAGACCTCATCTCTTTTGGTCCAGGGGGTGCTTAGATGCTGGGTACAGAATGTGAAATGATTCAGGCTCCAGAGAATACAATGCAACAGGCATCCAAAACCCAGCTCATCTCTCCCACTCTGCTCCTCTCCCACTCTGCTCTCCTGGAGGAGCTGTCAGAACTGTTCTTGGGGACATCAGGGCATCATTATAGCCAGCCCTGCCTCCCTCCCCCCTCCCCCTTGGGTACCACATGCAATTTTCTCTGCTCACTCCCATCTCTGTTGCTGTCGTTCAGTCGCTCAGTCGTGTCCGACTCGGTGACCCCATGGACTGCAGCACAACAGGCTTCCCTGTCCTTCACTATCTCCTGGGGTTTTCTCAAAATCATGTCCATTGAATCAGTGATGCCATCCAACCATCTCATCCTCTGTCACCCCCTTCTGCTTTTGCCTTCAGTCTTTCCCAGCATCAGGGTCTTTTCCAGTGAGTCAGTTCTTTATATCAGTCAGCTCTTCCCACTTGGAGCTACTGCAACACTCTCTCACCCAACCTATCCTCTGTAGGTTGTATCCCATCACTTCCCTATCAACCCTTCTAAACTTTTTTGAGGGAAAGTACCTCTTCAAAAGCCTTTAGCAAGGACAACATAGTCTCTTTACCACCAAGCCCAAACACTGCTGCTTACCTTTAAGTAAGACAGGGTATCTTAGCACAACTGACATCTTAGGCCAGGATAACTTTGTATGGGGCTGTCCTCTACACCTGGGGATGTTTAATAGATCCCTGGCCTCTACCTACTAGTAACAGATACCAGCAGCATCCTCTACCCTCGCTATGGCAGCTGGAAATGCCTCCAGGTACTGCCAAAAGTCCCCTAAGACCATGCAACTGGTCCATAACCACTGCTTTTAAAGGTGTCCTGACCCCAGCCTATGCATCACATTAACTATTGGATGTTCCCCAAACATCAGATTCCATAAACAAAGGAACCTTCTCTCAGTTTAGCAAAGCCATCACACCAAATGCACTTATCTCTCCACCTTCAAAAAAGGCATCTCTCTAGCCTTTTCTTCGAATCAACTCTCAGCCCTCCTTTGTAGTATCACTGCTGCTGTCTCCTCCATAGGGTCTTCACAGCCAACTCTCCTTCTCACCCACCAATTTGTTCCCTCTTCCCACCTCTTATCGCTTTGTACAACACACACCCCTCCTCTCCGAGTCTTTAGGGACTTACAGGTGTGGGGACTTGTCCCCATCAGGCCTCATCAGTGGTGGGAAGAGACACTTCTTCCCAGGGTGGGACTCAGGGGACCCTCTCCAAGGTGCCGGGAAACCCAGAGATGAGAGGTTCGGGGTGAAAGTCACAGATCGGTAGCTGCCGTGATAAGCAGAGCTCTCATCTGGGAAGTAGCCAGAGGATGGGGAAGCTGACAAGGTGGAGCATTAGGTGAGAGAGCCAGAAGTTCTAGAAAGGGAATCCTGTACTGGGGCAGGAGGCAGGGGTTTGGGCCAGGCAACCGTGGGAGGAACAGAGCTGCTCTAACCCGGGTTGTGATTACTGTTGCTTTTGTTTACTCGCTAAATTGTGTCTGACTCTTCTGTGACCCCCATGGACTGTAGCCCATCAGACTCCTCTGTCCCTGGGACTCTCCAGGCAAGAACACTGCAGTTGGGTTGCCATTTCCTTCTCCAGGGGATCTTCCCCACCCAGGGATCAAACCCGCATCTCCTGCATCAGCAGGCAGATTCTTTACCACCGAGCCACCTGGGAAGCCCTCTAACCTGGGGTCAGAGCCAAACCAGACCAGCGGCAAGGCTGGAGTCACAGAGACCTACAGACTCCGAGGTCTGAACAGTCTCTGTGCCGGAAGGAGCAGCCCCAAGTTCCAGGTGGGAACTTTCCAAATAACGACCCATGGTACTAGATGAGTAAGATGGGGAGAGAGGTACTGATACAAAGGTTAGCAAGGTTCTTAAAACTTTCACTGGCCCTTTTATTGTGAAACAGCCCCATCAGGTATGAGGGTTATGCCATGTGACCTTTTATTTGGTGAGGCTAAAAATTATTTTTTAATATTGATAAGTAAAAGTGAAAAATGAACAGAAATTTGGCAAAAAGATGAATATAAAAATTGTAAAATGAAGTCTAGATCTTCACGGAACAGTCTTAAAGGGTTACAAAACCATTCATGTTAGTGCGTGCTAAGTCGCCTCAGTCGGGTCTGACTCTTTGCGACCCCATGGACTGTAGCCAGCCAGACTCCTCTGTCCAAGGGATTCTCCAGGCAAAAATACTGGAGTGGGTTGCCATGCCCTCCTCTGGGGATTTTTTCCGACCCAGGGATCAAACCCGTGTCTCTTATGTCTCCTGCACTGGCAGGCGGATTCTTTACCACTAGTGCCACCTGGGAAGAAAACCACAAAAAAACCTGAAAGCGTAGAATGTTTGGACCCCTGAAGAAACGAGGATACCATCAGATGACACCGGACCTTGAAAATTTTTTTTAAAATGACACAAAAAACTTAAATGGTTAATATAGAGCCCAAAGGCAGGTGAGTAGAGAAAAGTGGACTCAACTCTGTCTACTGAGTGCTCTACGCCTTCATAGCTCTCTACCAACATCTGAATTGTTATTTAATCACTAAGTCATGTCCACATCTTTCGTGACCCCATGGACTCTCAAGGACCCCATGGACCCCAAGCTCGCCAGGCTTCTCTGTCCATAGGATTCTCCAGGTAAGAATACTGGAGTGAGTTGCTATTTCCTTCTCCAGGGGATCTTCTCAATCCAGTGGGATCAAATCCATGTCTCTTGCCTCTCCTGAACTGGCAGAAGGAATTCTTTATCACTGAGCCACCTGGGAAGTCCACCCACATCTGAATGGAGGATGCAAAAAGCTAGAAGAAATATTTTACTGCAGTCTTACAATGTTCTCAGCCAATAAGGGTGGCCCTCAAGGAGAAGAGAAGTTAATGGTCCTTCTTAGCACAAAACAACAGACCCCTCTACCAGGAGATGGGTCTGCTTACCAGCAACCTATGTTGCCCAAAACAGAAAGCCAACAAATGATGCAAGATCCAGAGTGGTGGGGGAGACACACACAAGTTCCTTCTCAATGACAGGACTCAAAGGAGGGCACCCAACCCAGGGATCGAACCCACATCTCTTACATCTCCTGCATTAGCAGGCAGATTCTTTACCACTAGCACCAGCTGGGAAGCCCTTGGGAAGATCCCCTGGAGAAGGAAAAGGCTACCCACTCCAGTATTCTGGCCTGGAGAATTTCATGGACTGTATAGTTCATGGCGTCGAAAAGAGTCAGACACGACTGAGCCCCACCAAGATGTTCACCTAATTCCCGGAACCTATGACTAAGTGATGTTGCACAGAAGAGACTCAAGATATGATTAAGGTTGTAAGCTGAGACTGGGAATTAACCCAGGTGAGCCCTGTCTAATTACATGAATTTTAAAACCTGAGAACCTCGTTTGGCTCTGGTCAGAGATCAGATGAAAGGAGGAAGACATTTGAAGCATGAGAAGGACTAGGTCCAGGGTTGCTGTCTTTGAACGTGAAGGAAGAAGGCCTCTACCAGCCAGGAATCAGCAGCCAGCCAGCAAGAAAATGAGGACCTCAGTCCTACAACCACAAGGAACTGAATTCTGCCAACAGTGGGAAAGGAGCAGGAAACAAATTCTTCCCTAGAGGCTCCAGAAAGAAGCCTAGCATGCACACACCTGGATTTTAGTCTGGCAAGACCCCTTCAGACTAACCTACAAAACTGCAAAAAGTAATTCATAGCTATGGTAATTTGTTACGCCAGCAAAAGAAAACTGACACAGCACCTCTGTTACAAGTCAAGCTATTTTTTCCTCTTTTAGAATATGGACAAGCATTACTCAGGGCTGGGATAAAGGTGGAAAGCTGTGCTTTTCTAACAGGTGATGGTTTTGTCTCCTTGGAGCAGTGTCTGACAAGTATCAGCATCCACTAAAAACAGCTTCAGTAATGAACATCAAGATGGCTGGTTTATATATAACAATACAATTATCTAGGTTCTAAAAGGAAGGCATATAGGCTATAATTAACTGACCTGAGCTGTAAATTGGATGTACAAAAATCCTGTTTTTCCTTCAAAGGGGAGAGAAAAGATCTTCATTCCAGGAAAAAAAAGTCAACATCCCATTCATATGGCTTATTGGGCTATTTAGCTGTCAGGTTTACAACATCATCAAGGTGGAGGGGAGCTTTAAAAGGCTCTGTGCTCTAACCTTCTTCAGTAGTTCTCCCCCTAATTGACTTTTTCTTGACTGTTAAACGTATAACAAAAACTTACATCTAAAGACAGAAGGATATGAATTCTGAAATATTCATTTATAAGAGATAGGTACCAATAAAGAAATTTTAAATCCAGCTTCACTTTTATCACCAACTATGTTACTTCTAATATGAATGGCATCTGTTTTACAAACACATTGCACAACTGCCAGGTGCCTGACACTGTCCTTGGCTCAAGAGAGTCAAAATAAGTCCTTGACAACTGAGCAAGGAAACTGCTGCGTAAACAAAGTTACACAGTCGTGTCAAAGACTTAATGCTGAAAGCACAGGCATGGTACATGGGTCCCTGGACACCTGTGTAGGTGGAAAGGAAGAGGTTTTGAGATGGGAACAGGAGAAAACCCACGTTTGTTCAACAAGCATATGCACAAGGTAGGATACACAGCCACCTTTACAGAAACATGTATGAACATTACTTTTTCTGAAGAACATGTGGAAAATGCTGGCTCTAAAGACTGAGTGTAAGCAAGGCTAGTCAGAGGACTAGAAGGCGACTCAATTTCTCTATACAAGGCTGTCTGAAGACATTTACCAAGCATTAGGTCAACTGGCAAAAATGCCACTTTCCCATTATTAAAAGAAGGCAAATAAACGCCTTCTTTTCTTGAAGCTGAGGAAAATTTTGCATTGCCCACAAATATCTAACTCTTCCCTCTTTCCCAGTTCTCCTCTCCTGGTCTAAGGACGGATAAACAAGAGCAACCACAACACTGAGAGGATCTTGAGTTTCAGTTAGCACCTGCTAGCTATTGGAAAGTGGAAAGTGAAAGTCGCTCAGTCGAGTCCGACTCTGTGACCCCATGGACTATACAGTCCAGGGAATTCTCCAGGCCAGAATACTGGAGTGGGTAGCCTATCCCTTCTCCAGGGGATCTTCCCGACCTAGGGATCGAACCGGGGTCTCCTGCATTGCAGGCGGATTCTTTACCAGCTGAGCTATGAGGGAAGCCTAGTTATTGGAAAGGCTGATATTATTATTCATCATAATCACAGGCATACCGCAAAAACTGAGTGTTAACTCCTAAAGAACAAAAACTACTAAAAGATGAAGGGTTTTTACAGTATTAAAATTGGGGTTTTTAAAAAACTGCATGCATTTGAACTTGACAAGAAAAATAAACACCTATCAGCAGTTGCCTGCTAAAGACCTGCTAACAAAGGCAGGTGGAAAGGAGAAAGTCTGCACATCATTCTTGACAGATGACGTAATTTATACTTTAATGTCAAAAGGGATGACTACAGAAGTGATTTTTAGGTATTACTTTTATAATATAGGCACACAAAAGATGAGGAGAAATGTGCATGACTGCTTTCTATACAAGGACATGTCTCTAATCAAGAGAGCAGTCCCACAAAAGAGATGGGTTCCCTTGAACTCAAATGTCTCCTAGATGGAACTCGCCTACATGCTGGTGGGAATGTACATCGGTGCAGCCACTATGGAAAACAGTATGGAGGTTTCTCAAAAAATTAAAAATAGAGCTACCCCATGACCTAGCAATTCCACTCCTGGGTATATATCTGGAAAAAAAAAAATGAAAACACTAGTTCGAAAAGATGCATGCACTCCAAAGTTCACAGCACCATTACTTACAATTGCTAAGATATGGAAGGAACCTGTGTCCACCAAGAGATGAATGGATAAAGAGGGTGTGACATTTACACATACACATACATACATATACAAAATGGAATATTACTCAGCCATAAAAAGAATGAAATTTTGCCATTTGCAGAACATTAATGGACTTGGAGAGCATTATGCTAAGTGAAGTAAGTCAGACAAATACTGTGTGATATCACTTATATGTGGAATCTAAAAAAATACAATGAACTAGTGAGTGTAACCTAAAAGCAGCAGACTCACAGATAGAAGAAACTAGTGGTTACCACGGAGAAGGCAATGGCACCCCACTCCAGTACTCTTGCCTGGAAAATCCCATGGACGGAGGAGCCCGGTAGGCTGCAATCCATGGGGTCGCTAGGAGTCGGGCACGACTGAGCGACTTCACTTTCACTTTTCACTTTTGTGCATTGGAGAAGGAAATGGCAACCCACTCCAGTGTTCTTGCCTGGAGAATCCCAGGGACAGGGGAGCCTGGTGGGCTGCCGTCTATGGGGTCGCACAGAGTCGGGCACGACTGAAGCGACTTAGCAGCAGCAGCAGTGGTTACCAGGGACGAGGGGAGGGGTGCAACATAGGGGTGGAGGAGAGGGAGGTTGAAGACAGATGCAAGGATGTACTGCATAACATGGAAAATATTGCTAACATTTTGTGATAATTGTAAATGGAATGCAACCTTTAAAAATTACATAAAAAAAATAAAGAAATATCTCTGTAGATGGGCCTCAGAGCCATTAAAAAAAAAAGTAGTGAAAATCCATAAAAGGAGAAAAAAAAAAATCAAGAAAATGAGAAAAAAAAAAAAGCTTGAGCTCAGGTCTGCTTGTTTGCAAAGCCACATTTCTCCCCATCCCTTAACTGAGGAAGTCAAACCACTCTGCATGACTTCTTTATGGAAGAACACTCAGGAACAGAATGCACTCAGGAAAAGAAAGAGGTCAAATTACCCTTCGCTACAAAGCCATCCCTGCTAATAAAGTCCAGGCAGTCAACACGAGAACATGATTTATGGACCCACATCTCTAATTTGGCAAAAAAAAAAAAATTTGAAATGCAGTTTTTACTTAGATGAACAGGAGGTTCTCAAAAAGGAAATACTTTCTGAAAATAAAAATAAACAGACTCAAACTGGAGGGAGTTTGGAAACTTCCCTGATGGTTCAGTGGTTAAGATGCCACACTTTCACTGCAGGGGGCATGGATTTATCCCTGGTCGGGAAACTGAGATCCTGTATGCCGTGTGACGCAGCAAGAGGAGGGAAAAGAGTGGAAGGATTTTTAAGGGACTGAGAGCGGAACTTACATAGATTTGGTTTCTCTTGTAGCGCTGGTACAAGTTGTGCATGATGGCACCCCCGTGGAGCTCCGCCAGGGTGGCCATGTCATCCACGCCCTCCTCATCCATGGGGTGCATCGGCGTCACCTTCTGGTGTGTGATTGTGCTCTGCTTGTACGTGAATACCTGATGGGGGGAATGAATTCACAGCTTAATTATGGGCAATGAACAGTTTCCACTGACCATTTCCCAACTTACAATACAATCGCAACAATACCAGCAAAAGGATCCTGAATCCACCAGCAAAACTTAGACTGCAGAGAACGCTTTCATTTCCTTCACGCCACCTACCTATTTTTGTGCTAGGTTGCTTCAGTCGTGGCTGACTCTTGGACCCTAAGGACTGTAGCCCACCAAGCTCCTGTCAGTGGGATTCTCCAGGCAAGAATACTAGAGTGGGTTGCCATTTCCTCCTCCAGGGAATCTTCCCCAAACCAAGGATCGAACCCACGTCTCTTATGTCTCCTGCACTGGCAGGAGGGTTCTTGGCCACTAGCTCCACCTGGGAAACCTCACGTATTTTTAAAGGTAGCAAACTATTTTGACAATTGACATTTGATGTTTCTAAAAGACATCCGTTCAAGTACTAACCCACCTATGGGACTCACAGAAATGATAACACTTTCAGCTCACTTTTCTCCCACTGATACAAAGCAGTAACAGTTAAGAAGCTTGCTGACCAACCTTTCAAAAAGTAATTTGATTTCACTGTATAATATATTCAAGGGACCATGGGATATAGTTCAAAGCTTCCTAATAAAGCTCTTCAATTTAAGTGTTGTCACAAAAATTCACCATACAGTCTGTACATTTGTTCAGAGACTGCAACACAGCTTCTCAGGAAAGTCCGAAAAATATTCTTAGGCACGATCCCTTCTCAACTGAGATATATAAATAGCATTCCTGTGATCTTTAGGAAAACAAATCCTCTCAGGTTTAAAATCTAACTGGTTTGGGACTTCCCTGGCTGTTCAGTGGTTAAGATACCACGCTTCCACCGCAGGGGGCACAGGTTCAATCCCTGGTTGGGGAACTAGGATCCTTCATGCAACAGGGAGCAGCCAAAAAAAAGTTAAATAAATAGGGATTTTCCTTGGTGGTCCAGTGGCTAAGACTCTGATCTCCCAATGCAGGAGCCCTGGGTTCAATCCCTGGTCAGGGAACTAGATCCCACATTCCACAACTAAGATCCTGTGTGGCAAAATAAATAAATACTTTTTTAAAAAAGTTAAATAAATAAATCATAATTGGTTTGCTTGTTTGACAGCCTGAAAGTGAAAGTCGCTCAGTCGTGTACAACTCTGCGACCCCATGGACTATACAGTCCATGGAATTCTCTAGGCCAGAATACTGGAGTGGGCAGCCTTTCTCTTCTTCAGGGGATCTTCCCAACCCAGGGATCAAACTGGGGTCTCCTGCATTGCAGGCAGATTTTTTACCAACCGAGCCACAAGGGAAGCCCTATCTTGCTTTAAACTCCAAAACCAGTGGTGGGTGCTGCATGTGTGTTGTATTGTTTTGTTGTTGTTGTTTATTTGCTAAGTCATGTCCAACTCTTTTGCAACCTCATGACTGTAGCCCACCAGGCTCCTCTGTCCATGGGATCTTCTGGGCAAGAATACTGAGTGGGTTGCCATGTCCTTCTCCAGGGGATTTTCCCAACCCAAGGATCAAACTCACATCTCCTGCATTGGCAGGTGGGTTCTTTACCACTGAGCAACCAGGCAAGCCCACTGTATTGTGTATCAGAGACAACTCTGACACTGCAAGACTGTTTATAGAATGCGCATGGACTGCTAAAATCCACACAGGGTTCTTTCATCACCACTGATTGGGTAGAGTACTAACTGCACCCATTCAGCTTCATACGCTGACCAGTTTGACCAGATTTACAAACTCCTGTCCATAAACAATCATTCAATGATGGAGTCTACCCCCTATTTATTCACTGTATACTTTTATATACAGTGAATAATCACAGAAAAGTAATCCAGCTGATCACATGGACCACAGCCTTGTCTAACTCAGTGAAACTATGAGCCATGCCATGTATGGCCACCCAAGACAGATGGCTCATGGTGGTGAGTTCTGAAAAAACATGGTCCCCTGGAGAAGGGAATGGCAAACCACTTCAGTATTCTTGCCTTGAGAACCCCACGAACAGTATGAAAAGGCAAAAAGATAGGACACTGAAAGATGAACTCTCCAGGTCGGTAGGTGCCCAATATGCTACTGGAGATCAGTGGAGAAATAACTCCAGAAAGAATGAAGAGACGGAGCCAAAGCAAAAACGATACCCAGCTGTGGATGTGACTGGTGATGGAAGTAAAGTCCAATGCTGTAAAGAACAATACTGCATAGGAACCTGGAAGGTTAGGTCCATGAATCAAGGTAAATTAGAAGTGGTCAAACAGGAGATGGCAAGAGTGAACATCAACATGTTAGGAATCAGTGAACTAAAATGGACTGGAATGGGCGAATTTAACTCAGATGACCATTATATCTACTACTGTGGGCAAGAATCCCTTAGAAGAAATGGAGTAGCCATCATAACCAACAAAAGAGTCTGAAATGCAGTACTTGGATGCAAAGTGACAGAATGATCACTCAAAATGACAGAATGATCTCTGTTTGTTTCCAAGGCAAACCATTCAATATGACAGTAATCCAAGTCTATGTCCCGACCAGAAATGTTGAGAAAGAGGCTGAAGTTGAATGGTTCTATGAAGACCTACAAGACCTTCCAGAATTGACACCCCAAAAAGATGTCCTTTTCATTATAGGGAACTGGAATGCAAAAGTAGGAAGTCAAGAGATACCTGGAGTAACAGGCAGATTTGGCCTTGGAGTACAGAATGAAGCAGGGCAAAGGCTAATAGAGTTTTGTCAAGAGAACACACTGGTCATAGAAAACACCCTCTTCTAACAACACAAGAGAAGACTCTACACACGGACATCACCAAATGGTCAACATCGAAATCAGATCGATTATATTCTTTGTAGCCGAAGATGGAGAAGCTCTATACAGTCAGCAAAAACAAGACCGGGAGCAGACTGTGGCTCAGACCATGAACTCCTTATTGCCAAATTCAGACTGAAAGTAGGGAAAACTACTAGACCATTCAGGTATGACCTAAATCAAATCCCTTACAATTATACACTGGAAGTGACAAATAGATTCAAGGGATTAGATCTGATAGACAGAGTGCCTGAAGAACTATGGATGGAAGTTTGTGACATTGTATAGGAGGCAGGGATCAAGACCATCCCCAAGAAAATGCAATGCAAAAAGGCAAAATGGTTGTCTGTCTGAGGAGGCCGTACAAATATCTGAGAAAAGAAGAGGAGCGAAAAGCAAGGAGAGAAGGAAAGATATACCCATTTGAACGCAGAGTTCCAAAGAATAGCAAGGAGACATAAGAAAGCTTTCCTCAGTGATAAGTGCAAAGAAATAGAGGAAAACCAAAGAAAGGGAAAGTCTAGAGATCTCTTAAAGAAAATGAGAGATATCAACGGAACATTTCATGCAAAGATGGGCACAATAAAGACAGAAATGGTATTGACCTAACAGAAGCAGAAGATATTAAGAAGAGGTGACAAGAATACACAGAAGAACTATACAAAAAAGATCTTCATGACCCAGATAACAACAATGTGAGATCACTCACCTAGAACCAGACATCCTGGAAAGCCAGGTCAAGTGGGCCTTAGGAAGCATCACTATGAATAAAGCTGGTGGAATTCCAGCTGAGATATTTCAAGTCCTAAAAGATGATGCTGTGAAAGTGCTCCACTCAATATGCCAGCAAATTTGGAAAGCTCAGCAGTGGCCACAGGACTGGAAAAGTTCAGTTTTCATTCCCATCCCAAAGAAAGGCAATGCCAAATAATGTTCAAACTACTGCACAATTGCACCCATCTCACATGCTAGCAAAGTAATGCTCAAAATTCTCCAAGTCAGGCTTCAAAGGTATGTGAACCGTGAACTTCCAGATGTTCAAGCTGGATTTAGAAAAGGCAGAGGATCCAGAGATCAAATTGCCAACATCCACTGGATCATAGGAAAAGCAAAAGAGTTCTAGAAAAACATCTACTTATGCTTTATTGACTATGCCAAAGCCTTTGACCATGTGGATCACAACAAACTATGGAAAATTCTTAAAGAGATGGGAATACGAGACCACCTTACCTGCCTCTTGAGAAATCTATATGCAGGTCAAGAAGCAACAGTTAGAAATGGACATGGAAAAACAGCCTGGTTCCCAATAGGAAAAGGAGTACGTCAAGACTGTATATTCTCATCCTGCTTATTTAACTTACATGCAGAGTATATCCAGAGAAGGCAATGGCACCCCACTCCAGTACTCTTGCCTGGAAAATCCCATGGATGGAGGAGCCTGGTAGGCTGCAGTCCATGGGGTCGCTAAGGGTCGGGCACGACTGAGCGACTTCACTTTCACTTTTCACTTTTATGCATTGGAGAAGGAAATGGCAACCCACTCCGGTGTTCTTGCCTGGAGAATCCCAGGGATGGGGGAGCCTGGTGGGCTGCTGTCTATGAGGTTTCACAGAGTCAGACATGACTGAAGTGACTTAGCAGCAGCAGCAGCAGCAGCAGAGTATATCATGCAAAATACCAGGCTGGATGAAGCACAAGCTAGAATCAATATTGCCAGGAGAAATATCAATAACCTTAGATACACAAATGACACCACCCTTGTGGCAGAAAGTGAAAAGGAACTAAAGACCCTCTTGATGAAAGCGAAAGAGGAGAGTGAAAAAGCTGGCTTAGAACTCAACATTCAGAAAACTAAGATTATGGCATCTGGTCCCATCACTTCATGTCAAGTAGATGGGGAAACAATGAAAATAGTGACAGACTCTATTTTTTTGGACTCCAAAATCACTGCAGATGGGGACTGCAGCCATGAAATTAAAAGACACTTACTCCTTGGAAGAAAAGTTATGACCAACCTAGATAGCATATCAAACAGCAGAGACATTACTTTGTAAACAAAGCTCCATTTAGTCAAAGCTATCGTTTTTCCAATAGTCATGTATGGATGTGAGAGTCAGACTATAAAGAAAGCTGAGCACTGAAGAATTGATGCTTTTGAACTGTGCTGTTGGAGAAGACTCTTGAGAGTCCCTTGGACTCAAGAAGATCAAACCAGTCAATCATAAAGGAAATCAGTCCTGAATATTCACTGGATAGACTGGTGCTGAAGCTGAAACTCCAATACTTTGGCCACCTGCTGCGAAGAACTGACTCATTGGAAAAGAACCTGATGCTGGGAAAGATTGAAGGCAGGAGGAGAAGGGGAGGACAGAGGATGAGATGGTTGGATGGCATCACTGACTTGATGGACATGAGCTTGAGTAAGCTCCAGGAGTTGGTGAAGGACAGGGAAGCCTGGTGTGCCGCTACCCGTGGGGTCACAAAGAGTCGGACACGCTGAGCGACTGAACTGATTCTTTTCTCTGATACTTTTATGTTGTCCTTCAAATAAAAACACCAAGATGTAAAAGCAAAGTATAAACAACACAAAAAATGTGGTCTTCACAAGCACACAAGCTCACATGTGCACGCACACACAAAGTAACGTTTTTGAATAGTACCTGCAGATTGGGGAATTCTAAGTTTAAATATCAACCAGTTGTCTGAATATTCATTGGAAGGATTAATGCTGAAGCTCCAATACTCTGGCCACTGATGCCAAGAGCTGACTCGTTGGAAAAGACCCTGATGCTGAGAAAGACTGAAGGCAAAAGGAGAAGATGGCAGCAGAGGATGAGACGGTTGGATGGCATCACTGACTCAATGGACACGAATTCGAGCAAACTCGGGGGAGACAGTGCAGGCCAGGGAAGCCTGCCGAGTTGCAGCTCATGGGGTCACAGAGTTGGACACAACATCTTAACAACATCAAGTTGCCTGTATGGAAAGAAATGGCATGTTGTTGCAAAAGGGGATGACACGCTAAGAAAAGCAGAAGTACCAACCCGATGGTTTCCATAAACCATGGAAAAAAGTGGCATGTTTTGTTTTATTTTCCAGAGAAAAATGAAAACTTCAGTGGTGGCATTTCTGCCACATAAACCACAAGGGTCGGTGAAAACCAGTCCTGAGAGACTGTTCGAGGCCAGGGCAGATCCCAGGCATCTCTTCTGAGGTCCAGCCACTTTCCCAGCTATTTCCCGGGCCCAGACAGCTGCCAGGAAAAGTGTCGGCCCCACCTCATAGGGAGGTGGCCACCCCACCACATAAGTGCCCCCCACAGGGTAGGACAGGTCTGGGGCCACTGAGAGCATGGAAGGGGGCTGTGCCACAGCCAAGATGACCAAGTATTAAAGAAAAACACCAGGAACTTCAAACGTGCAGAAACACAGGATCTCAGACCCTCATTTTAATTCATTAACATCATACAAGAAAGTCAGGCTAACAGTAGAGGCCATCTTGGGCTTTGCAGGTAGCTCAGTGGTATAAGAATCACCTGCCAATGCGGGAGACACAGGTTCAATCCCTCAGTCAGGAAGATCCCCTGGAGGAGGAAACGGCAACCCACTCCAGTATTCTTGCCTGGAAAATTCCATGGACAGAGGAGGCTGCCAATCTATAATCCATGGGGTCACCAAGAATCGGACACGACTGAGTACACACACACACACACACACACACACACACACACACACCCTACAGCTGACACTTAAAAAATGATACACATAATGGCTAAATATTTATGTTACATGCAACATCCCGTTGTCTTTTTCACACCCTGGGAACAGTAAGACAATGTATAGTCCAAGTAAGCAGCTCAGAGCTGGGCACGTGGTCTCTGAAAAAATGGCAATCACTGTAAATTGAGTCCCCACCTTAGTACACGTGACTTCCTCATATGTTTTCAGATACATGCTGTGTCAGATGCAGGCACGTGGCCATTCTGGGAGTGGGGCAGTCACGAGAATGAGTGCTATTCCTTCTCCTGACCTCAGAGAGAATCAGGATAGACCGTAACAGTTACAGAAATAAGAGGTTATGTACAGAAAAGAAATATCATGCCAAGACAGAGGGCTGCAGCTGTTCAAAACAGTGATTATTTCAAAGAACAGTGGGTAAAGTAGAGAAAATGTATGTGTGAAGGAAAGGCAGAGAGAACCATCCATTCAGAGATGAGTTAACATTTGCAAAGATCTTACAGTGATGCCTGGTACATCGATAAGTGTCTGATAAATTAACAAGGAAAATCCATACAATCAAACAAAATTTTAATGATGTGCTCTAAGCACTGGGAATATTGTGTATGTTCTAATAAGGGGAAGGAAAAAGCAGAAATGGACAAGTAAATATAACAGTGTGCAGATGGTGATGAATATCTATGAAGACATAATAAATGAGGGTAAAGGGATTAAGCACCCAGAGGGGTTACTTTATGTTGTGTTCAAAGACACCCTCACTGATCAGGTTAACATCAAAGTAGAAACCCTAAGGAAGGAATGGAAACAGGCCCCTGCGTTCAGTGTGTTAAAGTATATTGGTTGAATAAATAGCTAATTTGGAAATATTTCAAAGAATTAGTAAGACTCACCATCTTGTTCAAGAATTTTTAAGGAGAGCCCCTTGAACTAATGAAGCCCCTTGAAGTCATTCCTGTGCAACAACAGACAGGGTACAAGTTGCACAACTTAATCCCCAAACAGCAAAAATGAAAAATCTAGGGCTAAGGAATGGAATTCTTTTTTACAGGACTTTTTTGGGAACAAACAACAGCCAAAATGCAATAACAAAGTGAATTCCTCCAAACCCAACTCAAAACAAACTGAGTGACTTCAACGGGGCATATATTAGAAGAAAGATGGTAAAGGTTAAGAAACGGGGCAAAGTATAGAAGATTAATAGACAGGAAATCAATTTAGAGAAACGGGGCCTCAGAACAAATAGCTCCTGTTATAGGAATAAAAGCCACTGGTCACAAGATGGACTGGATTAAGCGTGGGAACAAAACTAAGGCCACCTATCAACCTTACTGGGGCCTCAGAGGTTTGCCCAACACTGGGTCCACCTCTGAATGAAAAAATGAAAATCAAGTAGTTAATTAATTAGTTGAAAAAAAAATAGCTGAGCCATTTTCAATCTCCTTTTATTTTAATCCTAGGAAAGTATACATATGGGAGGAAACCCTCATCAGGCTTATGCGCAAGTTTTTATAGTCTATAGTGACATCCTATATGGGCTTCCCTGACAGCTCAGCTGGTAAAGAATCTGCCTGCAATGCAGGAGACCCCAGTTCGATTCCTGGGTCGGGAAGATCCGCTGGAGAAGGGAGAGGCTACCTACTCTAGTATTCTTGGGCTTCCCTGGTGGCTCAACCGATAAAGAATCCACCTGCAATACAGGAGACCTGGGTTCGATCCCTGGGTTGGGAAGATCCCCTGGAGAAAGGAAAGGCTACCCACTCCAGTATTCTGGCCTGGAGAATCCCATGGACAGTCCATGGGGTTGCAAAGAGTTGGACACGACTTAGTGACTTTCACTTTACTTCACAGTGACATACATAGATTTCTCTTATTACAATCCATTAGCAACCCCCAGTCACAAGAATCTAACTTTTCTGATCAAAGAGAAAAAAAAGAAAAAATAATCTCATCACGTCCTCTCCTGATGGACAGATGGGATAGATAATCATTCTCAATCTGGGCAACTTCATCTCCCGTGAGCTTGGCATTCCTTCTAGAGAAGTTCTCAGTTTTGCTCTCCAGGGTACAGTTGGCAAGGTTTGTAAACATTTTCAGTTGTCACAACTGTGGGGGGTGGGGGGAAGGGTGCTACTGGCATCCAGTCCGTAAGGCCAGGAATGCTGCTACAAACATCTGAGAATTATCCAGCCCAAATGTCACGAGGACCAGGTGGAGATACCCATCTAGGAATGCCCTGATGTGCCTTCCAACCAGATGTCTAGGTAGATACCAGGAAGAAATGATGAGTCAGCCAATGCCTATAAGCAAAACCTTTCATAAAACACAGACAAATCTTTTGGAGACAACTTTAAAGATAAAAACATTTAACAGAGGTAAATCAAAGGTCAGCAGGACAATATTATATAATTTAGTTTTTGATCCTTATTTGACCCAAGTTAAGAAGGGTGATGGTGATGATTTACAATGATGATGGTCACTAAGCAATGGGGTTTACTTCTATTTGTTATGGTTTTCTTTCTTAAGGAAAATTTTTTACTGGAGTATAGTTGATTTACAATGTTATGTTAGTTTTAGGTGTACAGCAGAGTGAACCAGTTATACATATACTCTATCTACTCTTTTTTAGATTATTTTCCCATATAGGCCATTACAGAATACTGAGTAGAATTCCCTGTGTTATATAGCTGGTCCTTATTACTTCCCTTTAATGGCAGCTGCACTCCAGTATTCTTGCCTAGGAAATTCCAGGCACGGAGGAGCCTACAGTCCGTGGGGTTGCAAAAAAGTTGGACATGACTTACCGACTCAACAACAAGTGTGTATATGAATCCAATCTCCCAATTTATCCCTCCCTTACCTCCTGGTAACCATAAGCTTATTTTCTACATCTGTAACTATTTCTGTTTTATAGAGTTACAGATAGTATCATTTTCTAATTGTACTGTATTACGGTCAAACAGCATGTTCCACACTATTTCCACCCTGTCTCCCTGACCCAGGGCTCTCGGACCTGCCGTTTCTGTGACTGGGCCACTGACACCCCACTAGTCTCCCTGACGTCTCTGCCCAAATGTCACCTTCTCAGAAGGCACCAGTGGTTTTGTGTGAAGGACACCCTGCCACCTTCCTCCTGATTCTATCACATGTGCTGTCTTTCTAGCTCCTGTGACAGTTTGCAATCACTTATCTATTATCTCCCTTGTTTCAAAACCATCTCACTCTCAACTCAGAAACCTCTTGTCAATAGATTTCAACTCTGGACCACAACCTACAGGAAAAAAATGTGTTTTACACTGTGAACTACTATTCACACAGTTTCACAAGGGTTTCATAGAACACCGTGAAGTTCTGTGCATCCCAGTATCTTCTCTTTCTTTTCAATGTCAGTTGTGACTCTCTACACTGACTTCACACCTCACTATAGAGAAAACTTAGTCTGGAAACTCTACAAAGGCAGGACGCATGCCTACCTCGTTTCTCAGCAACCAGCCTTGGCCCACCATACAGCCTCAATAAATATTGAATAAATGGTCCTGGCCTTCAAAATGGGTACAATACACAGGGAGAGGCAGTGTCGGGTACTGACCAGATACAGCCTTGGAGTCAGACCTGGCTGGACTCTTTTTTCCTAGATCTATGCTTTCATAGCCTAGGGATAATGAGCCAGATGCTTAACCTCCCTGGCCCGTGATTTTCCCCATTGATAAAGTAAGAATGGTTATGATTATCCCTCATTCACAGAATTACTGTGAAAACTAAAAATAATGTGGTAAATGTTAGTCACTCAGTCGTGTATGACTCTGTGATCCCATGGACTGCAGCCCGCCAGGATCCTCTGTCCATGGGATTCTCCAGGCAAGAATACTGGAGTGGGTAGCCATTCCCTTCCCCAGGGGATCTTCGCAACCCAGGGATCGAACCTGGGTCTCCTGCATTGCAGGCAGATTCTTTACCATCTGAGCTAGCAAGAAAGCCCAATGTGGGTAAAAGCCACAGCAACTGACATCAACAAGGGCTCTGTGAAGGGAGAAATTCCTATAAGGGGGCCATAATGCAAGGAAGTGAAGTGAAGTGGAAGTAGCTCAGTTGTGTCTGACTCTTTGCGACCCCAAGGTCTATATAATCCATGGAATTCTCTAGAGCAGAATACTGGAGTGAGTAGCCTTTCCCTTCTCCATGGGATCTTCCCAACCCAGGGACACATTGCAGGTGGATTCTTTACCAGCTGAGTCACCAGGGAAGCCCAAGAAGACTGGAATGGGTAGCCTATCCCTTCTCCAGGGGATCTTCCCGACTCAGGAATCGAACTGGGGTCTCCTGCATTGCAGGTGGATTCTTTACCACCTGAGCTATCAAGGAAGTCCATAATGCAAGGAACAACGTAGAATATTCTCTAAGGAAAGAATCAAGACTCTTAGAGATGGAGGGCCCTTCCTCCTCAGACAAGGGCCTGAACACCAGCTGAGGAAGGTAGGGCGGAGCCAAAAGGAGGTGGGGAATTATTTAGGATGAGGATCTTGCCCAGCACTGCATCTGATGAAAATCAGTATGACACACTTTCTTCTTCTATTTTAATCCCCTTGCACAAATCTGGCTGGCTTTGTTTAGATTTTCTCTGGAATGCAACATCATTTGTTTGCGGGGGGGTGGGGTTTCTCAATTTACTTTCCATCTTTCTTTCGTTTATTGGCTCATGAATTAAAGCATGATCGACAAGAAAGGTTAAGACTTTTGCCTCCAGACATGTGGCTAAAATGATCATGTAAACCAAAGACAAGCTTCCTCATGTCAAGCTTCACGGACTCTAAGTCTCTGTGGCTATGATCTTATGACAGGCTGTAAAAGGAAGCCACCTACTTAACTGAAACTCTGCCCTGGCCTGTTCGATGGCTGTCCCAAGGAGACCAGAGAAAGTATTTGGGACACAAAAATGTAAAGTCCGCTAGAAAGTTCCACTGAAATCTTATTAAAGGCAAAATGATACACGTCTACTCTCCTAGTGAGCAGGGGGAAAAAAATGGCATCAGCGCTTTGCTTTCAGCTCAAATTTGTCAGAGTAAATACATCTTAATTACACGGCCCAGGGTGGGTAAAATGATCTTTACATAAATAAAGATTCTGTTACTTTAACCTCCCCCTTGAGTTTGTGAGATGACTGGCTTCTAATTATAGATAAAACAAGATTATTTTCTTTTTCGGAGACTCAAACTAGTTGTGAGGTTAAGTCATTTAAACCATCAGTGGGTTTGCAATGCCCAGTAGGGTGAGATGCATGGCATGTGGGTAATAAACCAAAACAGCAAAGAGAGGTGGGCAGAGGGCACTGGTATTTATTGAGCACTGGCTGTATGAATCAGGCAAATTTAATCCTCAGGGGCAAAGGAAACACCATTGCTCACTTCTCAAAGAAACCATTCAAGAAGATTCAGAGAAGTTGGGAAATCTGCCCAACAGCACAAAGCACAGTGAGCAGTCAATTCCTTGAGATCATGGCAAAGGCAATTCCCACCTTAGAGACACACTAGGTCACAGACAAGCCCGCCTCTGCCAATAACTGGCTGGGACTCCCTGGCACATTCACTGGAGTCGATGGTTACGATCCTTGGCCATTTGGAGGTGTTCAGTTCAGTCGTTCAGTTGTGTCCGACTCTTTGCGACCCCATGGACTGCAGCACGCCAGGCCTCCCTGTCCATCACCAACTCCCGGAGTTTACCCAAACTCATGTCCATTGAGTCAGTGATGCCATCCTACCATCTTATCCTCTGTCGTCCCCTTCTCCTCCTGCCCTCAATCTTTCCCAGCATCAGGGTCTTTTCAAATGAGTCAGCTCTTCACATCAGGTGGCAAAAAGTATTAGAGTTTCAGTTTCAACATCAGTCCTTCCAATGAACACCCAAGACTGATCTCCTTTAGGATGGACTGGTTGGATCTCCTTGCAGTCCAAGGGACTCTCAAGAGTCTTCTCCAACACCACAGTTCAAAAGCATCAATTCTTCAGCACTCAGATTTCTTTATAGTCCAACTCTCACATCCATACATGACTACTGGAAAAACCATAGCCTTGTCTAGATGGATCTTTGTTGACAAAGTAATATGTCTGCTTTTTAATACGCTGTCTAGGTTGGTCTTAACTTTCCTTCCAAGGAGTAAGCGTCTTTTAATTTCATGGCTGCAATCACCATTTGGAGGAGAGGGGAGCAGAAAGCACAGTGTGCGCTGCCCTCCCAGTGTGCCAGGTTTAATTCTCTCACTTACTCCATGATTTTTCATTTATTTACTCTCTCCAGTTCCCTGGGTCATTCGTGCCAGGTTGTGAGCTGGACCCCAGGAGTACAAAGATGAATTAAATGGTCTCTTTCAGAGAGAGGGCTTATCGACCACCAAGGGATCAGAAAAATAAACAGGCAATCCTCACCACGTGGTGGGGGCTGTCACCGAGTCAGATGGGAACCGGCCACGTGGGATGGCCCAGGGCCAGGCAAAAGCACACAGCCCAGGGCATCCGAGTAGCAGAGAATGGCTGGGAGAGGGGTGGGAGGCTCTCTGTCCGGAGTGGCCCTTGCCCTCTGACCTAAGGAACGGAGGGCTACGGACGTAGCTAAGGAAAGGGGGTCAGACACTTGTTATCTACTCATCATCATGAACAAATCAGTATAAAACGTGACGCTAAAAGAGTTTTTCGAGAGACAAGATTAAAAAAGAAATCTTACTACAAAATGCAATTCAAGGAGATCAATTTTCTAGAAAACTCCACAGGAAAGCAATGTCTGAATCAATGCTAGGAGTGATCAGTACATACACCGTTGTCCCCCAAACGGACAGTGTGTCTTCCTGCTTTTATGTGTGCAAATATCACTACCAAATGCATCAGCGATGACAGGTACAACCCAGAGTCAGGAAGCTCCGGCTACCAGTCACTGACAGTCAGCCTTAACCACTGAGCCTGAATCTTTCTGATGACACTTCAGAGTGTGCAGGCAGACGAAGGGGATTACGAGTCCAAGAAGCCTAAGACAGCCAGGAAGCTAATCTGTGGATAGCACGTCTGTCCAGGGACCTGGGGAGCCTTGCCACACAACCAGCAGACAAATGTAACTCACTCACTCGTCCCGGCAACTGCCTGCCAGCCAGGAAGCGTTAGTCGTTCAGCCCTGTCCAACTCTGCGATCCTATGGACTGTAGCACGCCAGGTTCCTCTGTCCAGGCAAGAATACTGGCGTGGGTTGCAATGCCCTTCTCCAGGGGATCTTCCCGACCCAGGGCTCGAACCCGGGTCTCTCACGTTGCCGGCAGATTCTTTCCTTACCATCTGAGCCACCAGGGAAGCTCTGCCAGCACAGAAGACCCAGGGTATACCTTGGCCCTTCCCTGGTGAACCTCAGAGGAAAAGGTTAACAGTCACAGTGACCTGTCATGGTTCTAAGAAATGACTCACACACACACAAGAATATATCATCATATTTACATATTAAGGACAATAAGATCTCCAATCGGAATTTATACCCACATTAAGAATTGTGATTTTATAGAATTTAGTACATATTTCTTTTAAACGCTAAACTATAACACTTTTTTTTTTTTAGCCATTAAGAAAAAAATTTAGGAAAATCATCTGCGCAAAGAAAAGTCACACTTGTTCCAGCTGAGCTAGATTCTAAAGCTTCCTCATCGCTGTTGCGACCACCCAGGCCAAGTCTAACCAGAAAAGGACCATGTTCACACTCCTTAGGTCAGTGTTTCCACATGGAAGAATTCAGCGTTCAGAAAACAATCACTATATTTTAATGTGTTTTCTTTATAGAGTTACACTGAGCTACGGTAAGATAAATCTATGACGATATTAGACTATGCACACACATGGTATAATCCTAAGTTTGTTTGTTTTCTTTAAATACACACACAAGGGTAAACACACAGGCACACACATACACACCAGCAATTGTACTCCTGGGCACTTGCTCTCAATAAGTGAAAACTTCACGTCTGCAAAAAAACCTACACATGAATGTTCACAGTAGCTTTATCTGTAACAGGTGAAAGCTGCAAAAGTTGGTCCCAGAAGGTTACATGCTGTATGATTCCATTTCTATTATATAAGATTCCTGAAATGACCCAATTACAGCAAATGAAGGCCAGATTGGTATGGCTGGAGGCTAAGGAGGGGGAGGGGAAGGAGACAACTTGCTGGATCCTTGTCCTGATGGAAAGGTTCTATATTGTGATTATCTCATATCCTGGTTGCGATATTGTGGTTCAGTTTTGCAGGACGCTATCATCAAAGGAAAGGGTAAAAGGATATATGGGATCTTTCTGAACTAGTGCTTACAAATGCATGTGGATCTACAATGATCTCAGAACAAAACACTTAATTTAAAAAGAAAAAACTTAAAACCACAATGAGGTACCATTTCACGCCAGTCAGAATGGCTGCTATCCAAAAGTCTACAAGCAATAAATGCTGGAGAGGGTGTGGAGAAAAGGAAACCCTCTTACACTGTTGGTGGGAATGCAAACTAGTACAGCCACTATGGAGAACAGTGTGGAGATTCCTTAAAACACTGGGAATAGAACTGCCATATGACCCAGCAATCCCACTGCTGGGCATACACACCGAGGAAACCAGAATTGAAAGAGACGCGTGTACCCCAATGTTCATCGCAGCACTGTTTACAATAGCCAGGACATGGAAGCAACCTAGATGTCCATCAGCAGACAAATGGATAAGGAAGCTGTGGTACATATACACAATGGAATATTACTCAGCCATTAAAAAGAATACATTTGAATCGGTTCTATTGAGATGGATGAAACTGGAGCCCATTATACAGAATGAAGTGAGCCAGAAAGAAAAACACCAATACAGTATACTAATGCATATATATGGAATGTGAAAGATGGTAACGGCAACCCTATATGCGAGACAGAATAAGAGACACAGATGCATAGAACAGTCTTATGGACTCTGAGGGAGAAGGTGAGGGTGGGACGTTCTGGGACAATAGCATTGAAACATGTATACTATCATATGTGAAGTGGAACACCATTCCATGTTCTATGCATGAGATAAATGCTCAGGGCTGGGGCATTGGGATGACCCAGAGGGATGGGATGGGGAGGGGGGTGGGGGGGGTTCGGGATGGGGAGCACGTGTGGACCCATGGCTGAATAATGTCAATGTATGGCCAAAACTACTACAATATTGTAATTAGCCCCCAACTAAAATAAATAAATTTATTAAAAAAATAAATAAATTTATTAAAAAAATAAATAAAAAAAAAAATAAAAAGAAAAAATTTAAATATGTGCCAAAAGCCTAGAAGAAAATAGATCACAACTCCAATAATGGGTCACAAACTTACAGGTGTTTGTTTTTTAATATTTTTCCATGATTTTTTTCTATTTTCTAAACTTCTTAAACAATTTCAGGCTTAAAGAGAAATCAGTTCAATCAAAATTATTATTAATGAGCATACCTGGATACATGTAACTAATTCAATGAATCTTTGAAAAATGAGTACTGCAGAACTGCTTTTAAAAACAACAAAAACAAAATGAAATAGGAAACCTCCCCCAAGGGTCACCAGCTACTGGAAAAAGAAAGGGCCTCCCTGACCCACTTATTTTACAGAGTAAGTTCAGCCCTTCACACAGAGTAAGCTTTATACAGAGTAAGTTTCTACAAGCCAAGAAGCAGGGATATGACAAAAGCCCAGGAACCCCAATTCTTGAGACAAATGTTCGACAAGCTCTCACTTCGGCAGTTCCTTGCCTCCACAGGCAAATTCTACCAAAAGTTTAGGGAAGGGCTAACACATATCCTGCTCAAATTCTTCCAGAAAATCACAGAGGAAGGAAAACTCCTCAACTCATTTTACGAGGCCACCATCACCCTGATATCAAAACCAGACAAAGATGCCACACACAAAAAGGGAAATTACAGGCCAATACCACTGATGAACATAGATGCAAAAATCCTCAACAAAATTCTAGCAAAGAGAATCCAACAGCACATTAGAAGGATCATACATCATGATCAAGTGGGCTTTATCCCAGGGGTGCAAGCATTCTTCAATATATGCAAATCAATCAAAGTGATATACCATATCAACAAATTGAAAACTAAAATTATATGATCATCTCAATAGATGCAGAGAAAGCTTTTGGCAAAATTCAACATCCATGTATGATGAACACTCTCCAGAAAGTAGGCACAGAAGGAACATACTTCAACATAATAAAGGCCGTATATGACATACCCAGAGCAAACATTATTCTCCATGGTGAAAAACTGGAAGCATTTCCTCTAAGATCAGGAACAAGACAAGGGTGCCCACTCATACCACTATTATTCAACATAGTTTGGGGAGTCCTAGCCACAGCAATCAGAGAAGAAAAAGAAATAAAAGGAATCCAGATTGGAAAAGTAGTAGACTTGGTTTGCAGATGACATACTATACATAAAAAACCCTAAGGATGCCATCAAGAAATTACTAGAGCCAATCAATGAATATAGCAAAGTTGCAGGATATAAAATTAATACACAGAATCCTTTGCATTCTTATACACTAACAATGAAAAATCAGAAAGAGAAATTAAGGAAACAATCCCATTCACCATTGCTAAAAGAATAAACACCTAGGAATAAACCTACCCAAAGAGAAAAAAGACCTGTAGGCAGAAAACCATAAGACACTGATGGATGAAATCAAAGATGACACAGAGGAACAGATATACCATGTTTCTGGAGTGGAAAAAAATCAATATTGTGAAAGTGACTATACTACCCAAAGTGACCTACAGATTCAATGCAATCCTTACCAAACTACCAATGGTATTTTTCACAGAACTAGAATAAAAATTTTAGAATTTGTATAGAAATACAAATGACCTTGAATAGCCAAAGCAGTCTTAAGAATGGAGCTAGTGGAATCAACCTGTCTGACTTCAGACTATAGTACAAACCTACAGTCATCAAGATGGTATGAAAGAAAGAGGCAGTTGCTCAGTCATGCCCAACTCTTTGCAATCCCATGGACTGCAGTGCACCAGGCTCCTCTATCCATAGGATTTTTCAGGCAAGGATACTGGAGTGGTTTGTCATTTCCTTCTCCAGGGGATCTTCCCAACCCAGGGATCAAACCTGGGTCTCCTACACTGCAGACAAACTCTTTACCGATTGAGTTGTATGGTACTGGCACAAAAACAGAAATATAGACCAATGGAACAAAACAGAAAGCCCAGAGATAAGCCCATGCACCTACAGGTACCTTATCTTTAACCAAAGAGGCATACAAAAGGCTATACCATTGAGAAAAGACAGTCTCTTCAATAAGTGGTGCTGGGAAAACTGGACAGCTGCATGAAAAAGCATGAAACTAGAACACTAACAGCATGCACAAAGATAAACTCAAAATGAATTAAAGACATAAATGTAAGGCCAGAAACTATAAAACCCTTAGAGGAAAACACAGGCAGAACACTTTTTTGACATAAGTCACAGCAAGATCCTCTATGACCTACCTCCTACAGTAATGGAAATAAAAACAAAAATAAACAAATAGGACCTAATTAAACTTAATTAGGAAGGAAACTATCAACAAGGTGAAAAGATAAGCCTCAGAATGGGAGAAAATAACAGCAAATGAAACAACTGACAAAGGATTAATCTCTAAAATACATAAGCAGCTCATTTAGCTCAACACCAGAAAAACAACCCAATCAAAAAGTGGGCAGAAGACCTAAACAGTTCTCCAAAGAAGACATACAGATGGCTAATAAACACATGAACAGATGCTCAGCATTGCTCATTATTAGAGAAATGCAAATCAAAACTACAATGAGGTTATCACCTCACACTGGTCCAAATGGCCATCATCAAAAAATCTACAAACAATAAATGCTGGAGAGGGTGTGTAGAAAAGGGAACCTTCTTGCCCTGTTGGTGGGAATGTAAATGATACAGCTATTACAGAGAATGGTACAGAGATTCCTTGAAAAACTAGGAATAAAACGATTGATCCAACTATTCCACTACTGGGCATATACCCTGAGGAAACTGAAAAAGACACATGCATCCCAATGTTCACTGCAGCACAATTTACAATAGCTAGGACATGGAAGAAGCCTAGATGTCCATCAACACACGAATGGATAAATAACTTGTGGTACACATACACAATGGAATATTACTGGGCCATAAAAAAGAACACATTTCATTCAGTTCTAGTAAGGTGCATGAACCCAGAACCTATTATACAGTGAAGTCTGAAAGAGAAAGACAAATATCGCACATTAACACATACATATGAAATCTAGAAAGATGGGACCAATGAACCTATTTGTAGGGCAGCAGTGGAGACGCAGACATAGAGAACAGACTTGTGGACGCACTGGGAGAAGGAGAGGGAGGGATCAACTGCAGAAGTAGCACTAAACATACGTTACCATATGTATAATTAGATAGAGGAAATTTACTGTATGACACAGGAAGCACAAATCTGGTGCTCTGTGATAACCAGGGGGTGGGGGTGGGGTGGGAGGCAAATTCATGATGGAGGGGACTTATGTACATCTATGGCTGACTCATGTTGATGTATGGCAGAAACCAACACAATATTGTAAAGCCATTATCGTCCAATTAAAAAATAAATTAATTCATTAATTTCCTTAATGTGGTTTCTCTACAATGCCTTTCCCTGCAGGTTCTCCCAGCAAGGTGACTCCCTCCCCAGCAGGCGCTCGCCCTTTCCCCCATGCCCCCTGGGTTCCACACTGTGATGAAACCCCCTGGGCTCTGTCCTTCATTTCTCCAGGTCGCCCCTCCTCCCAGCCTCAGGCACCAGTCCCCGGGACTGCAGCGCACTTCTCTTCCACAGCACCTTGGACAGATCTCTCTCCAGCCACCACAGGACACTGTCATCTCCCTTTTCCTATCTCTGCCTAGGGACCAGGAGGAGCCCATCTTTAGGCTCCTGAAAGTGGCTGACTTCCTGGGGTACCATGATGAGGATCTGGAACTGCAGATGGCCGGTGAAGGAAGACAAATTGTGGTGTCTACAAGCAGTGAGCTGCTGTCCTTGTACTGGACCTAGACTGGGTCTCCTGAAAATCTCTGGCTCCTTACTGCCTAGTCAAACGTCTAGCACCAGTTGTTGTTGTCACTCAGTCGTGTCCGAGTCTTTGTGACCCCATGGACTGCAGCACGCCAGGCTTCCCTGTCCTTCACCATCTCCTGGAGCTTGCTCAAACTCACGTCCATTGAGTCGGTGATGCCATCCAACCATCTCATCCTCTGTCGTCCCCTTCTCCTCCTGCCTTCTGTCTTTTCCAGCATCAGGGTCTTTTCCAATAAATCAATTCTTTGCATCAGGTGGCCAAAGAATTGGAGCTTTAGCGTCAGTCCTTCCAATCAATATTCAGGACTAATTTCTTTTAGCATTGACTGGTTTGATCTCCTTGCAGTCCAAGGGACTCTCAAGAGTCTTCTCCAGCCCCACAGTTCAACAGCATCAATTCTTCAGCGCTCTGGCACACTTAGTAAGCAGCTTCTGGCACCGAAAGCTTCTTACTAACCGTCTGTTAAAAGGATGAGCACCTTGCCCTTCTGGTATGCTGAGGTCATATGATGAGCACCTTCAATTTGTCACCTAACACCTAACTCCAAAGGCTGAGTTGTAAATGAACGTTTTTCATTTACTGGCTGTCTTGAAGCTGCTTTTACACTAAATAATGAGAGCAATGCCTTGGCTACTCTTCAGTGAAATGAGAAAAGCATATTTGAGCCAAATACCATACATCTTGGAGTTTCAAAACAGAGTCACAATCATATTTATGAATCCCACCTTTAAGCATTCCATTTTTTGCATGCCACTCATTTCCAAGCGTCAAGTAAGAATCAGAAACCGTGCAAAGTATTTATTAATTCAGTGAACAAAAACAGAATCGGAATGACTCCAGATTCTAGATTGAAACCAGAAGTCACTTTTGGCTGTTAGTTTGGTAAAATATCTACAAAGGGACAAGAGATCAGCTTGGCTCAAAGGGACAGTACAAGAACTAGGAGAAAACACACCATCAAGAAGACAATGGGAAAGGCCAGAAACAAACAGAAACTGGGAACATGGAACAGTGAGCTCCCGCGCTTTCCCCGTGTGCCAAACCCACTCCCGCCGCCAAGGAAATCTCTCCAAATGTCAGGAAAACGCTACTTGAATTACTGAAAGGACTAGGGGCAGAGGCTAGGAAGAAAAAAGACTGAAAAATATATAGGTCACCAACATGGCAAGATCTCTTTTAAAAAGTGTAATTAATAGGAAAAATTAATACTAATTACTGAGATATTTTTGAAGATAAGATTGAAGGCCAAAGGATAAGAGGACAGAAGAGGATGAGATGGTTGGATAGCATCACCAACTCAACGGACACAAACTTGGGCAAACTCTGGGAGGTAGTGAGGGACTGGGAAGCCTCTTGTGCCGCAGTCCATGGGGTTGCAAAGAGTCGAACATGAATTAGTGACTGAACAACAACAACAAAAAAAAAACTGAAATATTTTTCCCAGTAGCACATGGACCATGAACGAAATAAGCGGCTGAAAAGAATTCTGCTTGTTTGTTTACCCCTGAAAGGCATCAACAAGGAATTGTGTTTCCCAGTAAATTTCTGTGAATGAAAAGGATATAAAATCTCCACACTCCTTCTGATAGAAATCTGGTCTGAGGATCTAAAAGTCAGAGCACTCGAGCTTTAGAGAAAATGAAGGGAATGTGGTTGAAGTCTTCATCTTAAAAACAAAGGTTATACGGGATAAACTTGGCCATGTTTATCAAGTTTTTGTCAGTATCATCATTCTCTGTACAGCTTGCCATCCTCCATTGAGTTTTTCCCAAAAAAGAGAGTTTGGGCATCCGGCCTTTCCTTACAAGCTTGCATCTCTTCACATTCCAGTGTTAGACTGCACAGACTCAAACACAGTACAAAGACAAAGGGGCCCTTACATCCTTGCACTTGGTCCCAAATGGTCCATATCTCCATCAGAAAGCAGCTCCTCTTCACGGGTGAAGACCCAACACTCTAAGCTTGACCCCCCACTCCTGCTTCCACTGTAACAAACCTACAATGCTCAGGTTTCACCCACCCATGCCCATCCACCCTCATCTACTCTCCGGGGGCAAAGCCAACAGAGAAGGGCAGATGGAAACAGACAAGAACCCGATGATGAAAACTCACCAAGTGAAAGCCTCCCACCTCACAGACCACTGGAAACTGAGAAGCCGCATCAAACTCAAAGCAGTCAATTTCCTCAAAGACCCTAAGATTTGGATTAGAAATGACTGGATAAATCCACATTATCCACAAAGTTCTTTAATTCCCCACGTCTTGATAGCTACATATGCTCCTGTTAAAAGTAAGAGTTAACACAGTGCTAGAAGGAATGTAAAATGGGACAGCTGCTTTGGAATCGCCCCAAAAAAAGCAAACAAATTTACCACCTGTTCCAGCAATTCCACTCCTAGGAATATACTCAAGAGAAATGAAAACAAATATCTATGCAAAAGTTATACACAAATATTCCCAGGAGCATTATTTCTATATGCCCCAAAGTGTCAACAAAATCCATCCACATGGATAAACATCGTGTGGTCTACCTATACAATGGAATATTATTCAGGAATAAAAAGGGATGAAGTACTGATATATGTGAACATGGATGACCTTGAAAGCATTATGCCAAGTCAAAGAGGTCAGATCCTAAAGACCACATATTATATGATCCTATTTATAGCAAACATCCAGAACAAGCAAATCTCGAGACAGAAAGGGGATTAGTGGTTGTCAGGGGCTGGGGAGGATGGGAAGGAGGAAATGGGGGATGACTGCTCCTGGGTCTGAGGTTTCCTTCAGGGTGGTCAAAATGTTCTAAAACGGTTTGTGGTGATGACTGCCCAACTCTGTGACTCTACTAAAAACCACAGAACTGTACACGTTCAATGGGTATCATCTATGGGATGTGACTCACATCTTAATATAGCTATTGTTTAAAAAAAAAAAAAAACTGGAATTAAGCACTTGACTCAGAAGGTGACACAGGCAGACGCTCCATATATACTGGGCACTGGCACTCTGAGCCTCCTCAAAGGCTGAAACTCACCAGCTGGAGCCCCTCGGACACCACGCTGACCACCACTCTGCTGGGTAAAAGGCAGGCGCCAACGGGACAGGACGGAACTCAGTAAAACCGGCTCTCCTGGAACAGGGAAGGTCTTCCTGAGCATGACAAGCAGACACATCCTGTAAACATCAGAAGCCCAGGGCTGACCACACAGCAAGGAAGCCGAACCCCAGCAGTCTGGAGGGGCTGGGCCAGAAGAGGGCAGAGGAGGGAAGAGACTCAGGATGCCCACGTCCCATTCACACCAGACGGGCCTGGTCCCTGTCCCTGGCTGGGCCCTGCTTCCTTCTGCCGCGCCCCCCTCCCCCCGCTCCCTGGCAGCTCTCCTCCACACACGTCTCTACCGTCTTGCCACCAACTCACCCCTGTCTGGTTTTACATCTGTTTTTGTAAAAAGAACTGCAACACTAACAAGGGGTCTCGGAACACACGTATTTGTCTGGGGCAATGTGCATGTCCACTATTCAGACAGGATGGGCCCTTCACTGTCCTTTTTCTGGGTGTTTAGCACCCAGACCTGGGCCCCTAAATGCCTCCGGCCTTGGGGTCAGTGGCAACAGGAGAGAACCCTGCGCATTGCCAAATGCCCTAAGGCCCCTCTCACAAGAGCCCACAGCTCCATAAAGCACGAGCATCTTCACTGTGGCCACGAGAGGCGGATACAGGTAACCGGAGCCCCTGCTCCAGAGGGTTTGCCTGGGCAGAGGTTTGCAGTGGAGTCAATCAACAGGGTTTCTGGAATCAGCTAAGAAGAGAACCATATGGGTGACAGCTGAGAACCCCTGAAGAGCCACCCAAGACCAGTCTCCCCTCAACCCTGGATCACAGTCTGAAAGCTCCTGCCATGTACCTGACGGGACACTGGACATCACTGTAGCAGAAGGCTCAAGGGACAGTGTAGTAAAGGTTATAAAGAGCTTGGCGCAGCACCCAGCCATGGTCCACACAAGCTGACTCATTATTACTGATGTCCTACTGAGGTGGCCCCGTGGCACTGGGTGGAGAGAGAGAACCCAGGGAAAGGCCCATGAAATAATCAGCACGAACAAGTGTGGATCCAAAGTGAGGGCACCACCCACAGGACAGAATCTATAGGACAGGAATCTCATATCCATGAGCCAGCCAAACATTAGGTGCTCCAAAAATAAGGAGCAGCTTTAGTAGTTATGTGCCTGGGTGGTTTAGCAGGACATTTCGGGAAATAAAAAGTGCAGAAGAGGAAGATTTCAGAGATTCTGGTAGCAAGCAATTCAACACCTACATAGTGAAAAAAAATACCCACCTCCCCACTCAACATTATCTATAGAACGGGGTTCAAATCTCCGTTTCCCCCCTATGCCCTTGACTTTGGCAAACTGCTTCGTTGCAGTCACAAGAGGCTGTCTATGTACTTTAATTCCAAGTGCAGTGGGTGGTCAGGTAAAAGCAGGGAGACATGTGCATGCACGAAGGAGATGAGGTGAACAATCTAGCAAGCTCTGGCAATCTCCAGACAGGTTTCCTACTGACAGGCTGTGGCCGTGACTCAAGAGAAAAAATAAAACAGAAGAGCCTAAGCATACTTGCCTTAAGAGACACTTTGCTTTACAGCTTCACTGGCACCGTCTGATGCTTTCTGTTGGCAGAAGCCCTTGTGAAAAAGGCTACAGTCTAGTACTGCGTTGGCCATAATGTTCATTTGGGATTTTCCTAGATATCATGGCAAACCCTGAACGGACTTTTTAGCCAACCTGGTACTTACCGTTACAGAACAGAGGCTCCTCCTGACACACCAAAGTGCTCACATGTTTTCAGAGGAGATGATACAAGTGGCCAATATGGTACAACAAAAATAGGCTATAAACCCTTATTTTAAAGGTCTGGCTGCTACAAATAAAGTTAAAACCAATATATATATGGGAGGGGAAAAGTTTCAACATAGGGAGAGCTGTATCTTTGTTTAAAAAACAAAAGAGGTGATTTAAAATGTTTAGAAGCTGCTTACATAACCCTAAAGACACCCCCCACCCCCACAAAAAATATTATCCAGAAACAATGCACGTTTTCAAAGGAATTCAGTTTCAAAGCTGTTACGGCCTTTTCATTGTGTATTACAAGAATTGAGATATTATGGGTAATTATTTTGTGGGTTGAGCTAAGCCTATTAAAATGGAGACAGTATTTCTGTACAAAAGGTTGGAACAAATTATTAACAACGTGAACAATTCGGTTAAGTGGGATAAAATTCAGCCAAGACGGATTTTTCAGATTTTAAGAAAATGGCTTAACGTGTCTTTTCTTCTACTGACACCAAAATTTGCCTCCATGAATTTAATACCCTGTAAATTATGCATAAGCAAGCATAAAAGCAGAGCTGGAGGTTTGCTTTCACTTGAAAATTTTTAAGATTTCTCCAAGACAGAAAGGACGGTTCTATTTCACGAGCTTCATGGACCATCAGTATCGGGGAAGCTTTGAGGTCTGAGACAATCACTAATTCAGTCTCTCCAAAAAAGCCATGTTCTATTTGAACTCTTTAACAATGGCAGCTTACTTCTATACCAACTCTATCCACAAACTGTTTTCCATTAATAAGGTTTTTTAAGTGTGTCTAATAATTAAAGCCCATGACCTCTTTGTCCTGGCCTCTATTTCAAACTCCGTGGACTCAGAAGTTTTTCACTGGTCCATCAGTGCATATTAGCTCATACCCGGGCACAGCCATAATGTTTTCTGTTGAGATGAGCACAGTATCTGATAACGAGATAAAGAAGACGAGATCAGAGAAGCCAAGAGACTCATCTTTTGGGAGGACTGAGAGGAATTTGAATTGTGTTACCATGGGATCAGTCCTGGGTGTTCACTGGAAGGACTGATGTTGAAGCTGAAACTCCAATACTTTGGCCACCTGATGCCAAGAGCTGACTCACTGGAAAAGACCCTGATGCTGGGAAGGACTGAGGGCAGGAGGAGAAGGGGACGACAGAGGATGAGATGGTTGGATGGCATCACCGACTCGATGGACTTGGGTTTGGGTAAACTCCAGGAGTTGGTGATGGACAGGGAGGCCTGGCGTGCTGCAGTTCATGGGGTCACAAGGAGCTGGACACCAACTGAGCAACTGAACTGAACTATGGGATAAATGGACATTATATTCTTGGTTTCACAGTATAAAATAAGCCCTGAGAAAATAGCTTCTTATGGAGAATCCTTTATAAGCATATGTACACTTTCAAAAATGTGTCTTCACCACTGCTGAAGTTTAAATAAGTGTCATTTCTGATGCCACGTGTTGACTGGGATGGGGGTTTAAGGCATCTGCTCACCTGCTTTTTGCAAAAGCTCTTTTGTGTAAAATGCATCACCTCTAGGCCTGGCCCTGTGCAAGAAGCCAAGGATATAGACAGATGAGAAAGGATGCCAGAAGCCAGTCAATGGAAGGGGCGGATGGGGAAACTGATCCTGAAATTGCCTCTAAAAGGTGCTGTAACAAACATGCCCCGGCTCTAGGCAAAGGGAGACCAAATCTGTCAGGAAAATAACCTCTTCAGAGGGGCCCCATTACTCTGGTGATGTGACCTGCTGTGCGTCAATCTACTCCTTTCCTAATCTGTCCAAAGCTGGTAAAAAAACACCCCCTCCCCAGTTACAGGGCTACGTGAGCATCAGACAGGTGGTTATCAGGCACAGGTGGAAAGGACTTGGGAGCTTAGGCATCACTGCTGCCAATACAAGCTGCCTGCTTGTTCCCATCAGCTCAACGCTGAAACTTGTTTCTTTGGCAATCCTGCTGTGGACTTAGGCTTCGCTCACCTCGTTCCCTCCTGTCTCCCTTGTACCCTGAGCTCATGGCCACTCATGTACGCGGCCAGTCCCTCCAGCCCTGGCAGCCAGTCAAAGCCACACACAGCCGGCCCAGGGTATCACCCACCTCCGCACATCACCAAACCTCCCCCACCTGCCCCAGGCTCTAGTGTGTTCCCACTCCACCCTTCCCTTTTAAAGGGAAATGGCTTCCTCCTAATATTTCCATAACCTCTGTGTACACATCTTTACACGCGTATATGCATCAAGATGTACACATACATTGGAAGGACTGATGCTGAAGCTCCAATACTCTGGCCACTTGATGCGAAGAGGCAACTCATTGGAAAAGATCCTGATGCTGGGAAAATATTGAGGGCAGGAGGAGAGGGGGAGCGACAGAAGACGAGATGGTTGGATGACATCACTGACTCAATGGACATGAGTTTGAGCAAACTCTGGGAGATAGTGAAGGACAGGGAAGCCTGGCGTGCTGCAGTCCATGGGGTCGCAAAGAGTGGGACATGACTTAGTGACGGAACAACAACAACGATATACATACATGATTATGGCAATTCTTATCTATATAACCTGGCAGATACCTATATTCTGTCTGGCAGTCTTCTAGGAAGGTGCTATTCTAATCTCAATTTTCTAAGTAACAGAAAACTGAGACCCAGGGAACCCAGTTAACTTGGCCAAGGTCAAGCATGTTGACAGGCAGGGGTACCCAAAGGTTCATCTTTGGCTTGTGTACCCCCATGCATGTTATATTTTCCTACTTCAAAATATGCTGTTTTGTTTGTTTCCCCAAGACCCTGCTGCTGCTGCTGCTGCTAAGTCGCGTTAGTCATGTCCGACTCTGTGTGACCCCATAGACAGCAGCCCACCAGGCTCCTCCATCCCTGGGGTTCCCCAGGCAAGAACACTGGGGTGGGTTGCCATTTCCTCCTCCAGTGCATGAAAGTGAAAAGTGAAAGTGAAGTCGCTCAGTCGTGTCCGACTCTTCGCGACCCCACGGGCTGCAGCCCACCAGGCTCCTCCGTCCATGGGGTTTCCCAGGCAAGAGTACTGGAGTGGGGTGCCATTGCCTTCTCCGCCCCAAGGCCCTAGAACCTCCTTATCTAACTTTGTAAATAACAGTAAAATAGTCGCTCTTGTCTGCCCATTTCTAACAACCAAGTTCAAAAGAAACACATGTATGAGAAGTACTTGGTCTCAGCACATCAAATATATAGTGATGGTAAAATTAGTTTGTTTTTTTTTTTTTTAAAGGAGAGAAATAGTCATGGGACACAGAAAGTTAGACACTTAACCAAAAAGCTCCTAGGTCTCCTGAGGTTCATTAAAAGCATCAAAACTAGTTCAAACAAGTTAAGCTAGGAAGGTTAAGTGAGGACACCAATAAATAAAAATTACCTGGTTGCATAAGAGCTTCAAATACTTAACCCATATTACTTCATCGCAATTTATCCCAACAAACAAAATGCCTCACACATAAGAGGAAGTAAGTGGAAACAAGAAAAATGGTTTGGCCTCAATCACTCAATGCATCAGCTGCTAAACTAGTTACAAATCACAATTCACGCCCCCTTTTCCGTCGCCCCCTCAAAAAAGCACCTCTGTTCCGCGTTTCTACCTAGTTTTCAACCTGAATCCTTAAAAAGATTCTTTCAAATCACAGACCAGAAAACCATGTTCTTCCAACAAATGTCATCCACTTTTTTCCTTTGAATAATTAATTCTTTCTCTGGTTCAGGGTTGGTCAGTTGGACCCTGAGTAATTTACATAAATTGAAGAAACATGCATTTCCCTCCTATCAGATCCACATCACATATTAATACAGATATTTAATTTTCAGTTTTATTTTTTCATTCTCAGAGCACCTTAGTGAGGTAAGTGAACAGAAAATAATGATTCCTAAAAATAAAGATTGTATCCAGTGACTCCAAGATTTATCCACATACTTTTTCCAACAACTTTGTGATTATTGTTTAAAAAAGAGCCCATCAAAGCAGGCAAATATATAGTTATGAAAGTAATTACAGTACGAAATGAAGAGTATTAAGAAATGACGAAAATGTACTCACTTTATATTTCTGCTAGTTAATCTGCCAGAACAAAACATCTCATTTTTTTTTTAAAGAAAAGAATGTGTAGTCTTACAGCACTGTTAGAACACAAAACTGGTATAAACAGGATCCTAGAACCTAATCCACATTCAACCATTAATTCTAAGTTTCACCTTGTGTACTAGTTTTTGTCCTTAAAACTAATGTCAACCCAACTGTGAAATTAGGTGAAAGTTATACTGACATTAAGAACATGTGTTATATTGACTACATTATTCTCAATTAATGGTTCTTAAATCAAGGTCTGTACAACTCTGAAAGCGTCACAAAAACCACAGTTAAGAAATGATTGTCGGGGGGGAGTGGGGGAGGATTTCTGCCCACCCCTCCTTACATGGTGTGTAAAATTTGTAAATTCTCTCAGTAGATTTCATCCAAAACAGAGGAGCTCCAGATATATATATATGCATGTATATGTGTGTGTATATATATATATATATATAAAAACATATATAGAGATTTTAAAGGGATATATAATTATTGTATAATTATATAATTAAAATATTTTTAAATTATATTTAAAATTATCTTTTATATGATTAAATTACTAATTATCAAGATTTAATAATGAAATAATATAATGATTTAGTTTAATTAATAACTAAATTGATAATTTAACTGAAGCGTTAACTAGAAATGTTAAAATGATCAAAAACCACATCTTTACACAAAAGGAAAGAGAATCATTTAAAAGCACCTGCCACAAAACTAAACCTCTCACTGAGACAAAGCCCAGAACCTACAAACCTGGAGTTGGGAGTGCATTTCTCCCATCAGCTGAAAGACTCCTATAGTTGAATTAATTGTAGCAGGGACTTTCAAATGCTTAACTGGGGCTGCTAATTTTCAACGGCCAAGTGAGATATCTAAGGCAATGCAATGAGTTTTTCATAAAGCTTAATTTCTTCCATTTCAAAAGTTGTCCCTTATTCTGAAAATTTGCAGTTCCTGCCTTCTGTGTGTTAAAATTGCTTTCAAAATTAAAATGATGGCCAGAGAGTTATTAAGTGTCCTTACCCATCAGTGTACAAGACAGGATAATCCTTTGCTGGTCTCCTAGAATATCTGGATGCAGAAATCCAGAGGCCTGGGAACCACTGAGCTAAAAGGATCCAGTCACAGGACAACATAAACTACAGACCAATCGTAGCAAAGTCTTTGCTGTATATGGATTTTGTTTTTCAAGTAAAATGAGGCCAAACAGAAAGTCAATTACAACATTACTTTTGATTCAACAGCATTTGGATGAAGTTTCCCCCATGCCAAGCTTTTCCCAACTCTGAAAGCCACCTTGAAATCACTGAAGGATGACGGTCACTTCCAGATGTAAGACAAAATGTTCTAGGATAAACGTGTCGAGTCTCTCTTATTCTTTCTCACACCTAAACATAAAGACTAATACCTGGCTCCAGAGAGTCCATTACCCTAAAAAGAAATTCTCTGAGGTTTGGACATTCCAAAAAAGCACGTTTCACTGATCATCTTCTGACACCTGTATTACCTTGGTTCTTTGCTGCCAAAAGTATCTAAAATAGGATGAAGAGACGATGGATGGCCAGAGACAGGTTTACAATGAGTCAGTTGGTATTAAAAGGTGGGAAGAGCATTGGGTAGGGTTTGCCTCCGCAATGATGCTTCATTAATACATGACAGGTACTAAGTGCACATGATGTCAGCACATTGCTAAACACTCTCACACTCCCTTATCTACTCCTCAAGCCAACTCTGAAAGGTAAGCATGACCATTTTACTAATTGTCCAAACTCGCAGCTCAGTTGGTAAAGAATCTGCCTGCAGTGCAGGAGATCTGGGTTTGATTCCTGGGTCGGAAAAATCCCCTGGAGAAGAAATGGCAACCCACTCCAGTGTTCTTGCCTGGAGAATCCCACAGACAGAGGAGCCTGGCAGGCTACAGTTCGTGAGATTGCAAGAGTCGGACACGACTTAGTGACTCAACCACCACCAAAGTCATTCAGTTGCTGGCAGAGTCATGCGACTCTGCACTTTGTCACCAAGTTCACTTTTATAAAACACACCTCTTCAGTGGAGAATGGAATGGCAACCCACTCCCGTATTCCTGCCTGGAAAATCCCATGGGCAGAGGAGCCTGGTGGGCTGTGGTCCATGGGGTCACAAAGAGTCGGACACGACTGAGACTGAGCATGCGTGCACGCATACCTCTTCAGACTGTCACATAAATCGTTTCCCTGTAAACTCAACACAGTTGCAACTAAGTTCATCTTAGGATGCTACAACTTAAAACATACACAGACCAGAACACCAAACCCATCCTCACTTCTTCATTATTTATTAAACACTTATTTACGGGGTGGTATTCTGGGAGGCACGGGGGTGATGCAGAGAAACAAACCAATCTCTATCCTCATGGAACTCACAGTCCAGAGAGGGAGACACAATAACCAAACACATTTTTTACAGTTATTGGGGTGTCCCTGGTGGCTCAGGCAGTAAAGAACCTGCCTGCAATGTGGGAGACTGGTGTTCGATCCCTGGGTTGGGAAGATCCCCTGGAAAAGGGAATGGCTACCCACTCCAGTATTCTTGCCTGGAGAAGCCCATGGACAGAGGAGCCTGGTGGGCTACTGTCCATGGGGTGTAAAGAGCTGGACACAACTGAGTCACTAACACACACACACACAAACAGTAAAACGTCTGAGAGAGAACATGTGTAGACTCATATACCGGAGAAGATAATACTGGTATTAGCTGATTAATATTGATAATAAGAACCCAAATAAAAAACACAACCACAAAAAAGGAAGCATCCTCCGGCTCAGAGGTTCCCAAAGTGAATGTACGTTAACAGGGATTAATTTTAGGAACCACTTCTCTTGCTGTTTGGGAAGCACTATTAAGAATGAAACCCTTTCTTAATGCCTTTCTTATTTCTTTCCACATGTAATTTCTTTGCTACAGAAATAAATTAAATGCATGCTCTTAATTTCTGAAAAATGCAGCACTTCCAAACCTTTAACCCATCCCACCCCCCTGCTTCTCCCAATTTCATTTAGGGCTGGTGTTCCCCAGTTAAGTCTCTGGGAAACACTAGTAGCTAATACTGCTGGTAGGAGATGGTACCTACCAGCTACATACAGAGGACCAGTATCTCCACCAGACAACTCATGAGACTAGTCTGCATCAGCTTCACCACCAACATTACCGGTTGTAGTTACATGCGGAATAAGTCACTTCAGTCGTGGTCAACTCTTTGCAATCCCTTGGGCTGTAGCCCACCAGGCTTCTCTGTCCATGGGATTCTCCAGGCAAGACTACTGGAGTGGGTTGCCATTTCATATTCCAGGGGATCTTCCCAACCCAGGGATCAAACCGAGTCTCTTACTTCTTCTGCATTGGTACGTAGGTTCTTACTACTAGCACCACCTGGGAAGCCCTTGTGCTAAGTCACTCCAGTCAAGTCAGACTCGGTGCAACCCTCTGACTGTAGCCTGCCAGGCTTGCCTGCCCATGGGATTCTCCAGGCAAGAATACTGGAGTGGTTTGCCATGCCTCCTCCAGGAGAAGGCTTTTACTAAGTATAAGTCCTCTAGGGTTGAGACCATGATTCTTCTTCCATAGCCATCAGCATATTTTGTGGGCATATGAGGTTTTTCAACTACATTTGGAAATATGATTATTATTCAGGAAAGTTAAAAGAATCCACCTGCAATGCAGGAGACCTGGGTTCTATCCTTGGATTGGGAAGATCCCTTGGAGAAGGGAAAGGCTACCCACTCCAGTATTCTGGCCTGGAGAATTCCATAGACTGCATAGTCCATGGGGTCGCAAAGAGCTGGACGGGACTGAGTGACTTTCACTTTCACTTTCAGGAAGGTTAAAATAACAAACTATTTGCAGTCCTTAAATCCTTTGTATTACCTTTAAAGCATTTTTCTCCTTCCATTCCGATAACTGAAAAATAGCTTCAGGCCATAATTTGCACATTACCTGCATTTCCCTATTGCTACAAACTAATCCCTGACTGGACAACAGTAGAGACAATCCTCAGCTTCACCTAAAAAAAAAAAAAAAAAGTATACAAAAGCTGGTCCTCAGGTAACTAAAAATAAATTCAAAAGACAGCTTCTCGATTTAAAACTATTCTTAAGAGTAACATTCATATAAAAGTCAGTTAGGACTAAATTTGCATTATTAAAGAGTGTCTTTATCTCTGCCATCAGAATAAACTACACACCTATAAAAGCACAAGTCAGCAAAGAAAAAAGGCTGAATTATGAGGATGCATTTAGAGACTGTTGCAGGGTTTGTGGTCAGTAGGGAAAACATCTCACAACCCATTAATACAAGACCAAAATACTTTAGAACCTGGCTTTCTTTTCTTGTGTATACTGAAACCAAATCCTGGTTGCACGATTCAGACATAAGTTAAACATCTGGCCAAAACCCAGACGAACAACAAATTTAGAGAATCATCCAGCGGTGTTAAATAAATGTACTTACCTCGGAGGACACTTGTTCACAAAATATTTGAACTAGTAAACTTGGTTGTGGGGAAGAATTTTATTTTTGTCTTCCCCAACTTGGTCTGAAATCTTTCCAATGTTTCAAAGCAGCTAAAATACATGGCAACTCAAACAAAAGAAGTTAATATGGCAGGTTGCGTACATCTGACTTAACCTAAAAACAGAAGCCATTTTGGTCTTAGAGCCTGCGCAAAACAAGCACGAAAAGCCCAGATGGCTTAGATTCTCTTTACACAAGTAAATGAGAAGACTGACATCTAAACTATTTATTCAGCAAGTCTGATCCTAACGGCAATTTTAGACCTGGAATTACTATAAGACAAATAGAAATGCTTTCAGGCAAGTAAAAACTTAACTGTTCTACACAGATATCCCTCTGCATATGAGTCCCTTCTGTCTAGCCCATCAATTGTAGGAAAGATGCTTTAATCAAAGAGCATCATCAATTTATTCAGCTATTTCTTATTTATACCAGCATGACATACCAAATCTGACACTCCAACCCCCAATGGCTATGCATTTTTTTAAAAAAGAATTTTACAAAGCAAAATAAAATAAATTCTCAGTTAAAGAGCCTAAGAACAGGAATGGACATTGGCAGGGAGAAAGATGAGGAAAAGCCCCTTCTAGGTGACCTCAATCTACTGGCAATTCTGACACCTTCTAGCAGATGCTCTGAAAAGCTGCTGGGGGAGGGGGGGTGGTAAATAATTTACCCTGGGTTTTTCCTGCCATGTGAAATGGCTTTTCATTAAAACAGTAGACAGCATAAAAACTTTATTTCTACCCTGGGGTCAGTTTTACATTTTTGAACTTCAAGACTTTCAGGGAGAGGATGAAAAAGTAGCCATTGTATTCTGGCGGATTCCACACCCCACCCCCCAGCATGACTTCATACTTTTCAGGGGAAAGTTACACTTAAACCCAGAAGTGGGGGAGCCCCTCAGGAACTTCACCCCCAGCTGGCTGGCTTCCTTTCATACTAGAGAGTCAAGTCCCAGGAACTGGCCACCCTGAAACTGCTTCTGTCTGCACAACAGAGAAGTGACAACACACGTATCTGTATAAATGATACTTTTAAAATGAGAAATCTGGGTCACATGGTTATGAGGATCAAACTGAGAGCAAATGAAACTTATCTTTCAAGCTGTGGAGAATTATGTAAATGTCAGCCTTACGCAACGCTGCCACCCTTTATTTGAGTGCTCCCAAGGGACAACGTGAGACAGTGACCTAGGGAGACTGTTCCGACGTGCATTAAACCAAATAAACTCAGAAAAAAAACATAAGTATCAACTAGTATACACATATGATATTACTGGTTAATTTAGCTGAGAAACCAGGAAAGATTTGCAAATCTTTGGTTACAATGGATGGATGGATGGATGAACCAGAGACACAGATATAGATGTAGGGGGAAAGTCTTATAAAATCTACATATAACTTTAGGCACATTAGAACGGCAATACAGTTGAAGGTATAGATTTTAAAATCACAAAGTAACACAAGTATAGATTTTAGGTCACACACGACATTTATTTATGCGGTCCACAAATGACTATGCACACCTAACCGTGGATGTACAGTCCTTCTCTCCACGCAGATGTAAATTAACTTACTCATTAGGGTCTTATTTTCAGTTTTAGCCTAAGTGCATTCATTCACAAGGCTTTACTGGATAGCAGGTACCACACACACAAAAAAAAAACCTCACTTTTTTCCTCCGGCTTTCAGACACTGATCAAATGTCTCAACGGTTTGCGAATCACTATTGCGATTCCCTAACCAGCTGGCTGACCACTGAATGTCAGCACCACCCTTCAGGTTCTGCTACTCTCTGAGGCTCATCACGTCCAAGCAGGAGACGGCCGCACAGACCCAAGTCCGGCCTGGACCACAGATGCGAGGTGCTCTTCGCTGCCAATGTCTCCTGTTCCTCTCTAAGGCAACCTTGATCAAAAGTGCTCTGGGCCAACTCCACTCATTCAGAAAATGTAGCCAAAATGAGACAGTCCCCTAAGTCCTTTCCTCTCCCCTGTTCCCCCTGTTCCCCAATAAATCCCTGAGTTAAAATGACCTGTGGAAACACCCTGGGAATTTCTTCTAGGAATTGCTCGAAAGCCTTTGCCAGACAGCCACTGAGCAGCTCAAGAATCACAGGTACCCAAGGGGAACAGTGAGGGGAGAACTGGAAATGTGGATAACCGGAGACGTCACTTAAAGAGAATCTCAAAACTGCATTATAAATAATTCACTATTTCGTAAAATTACATGGGGCTTCTTGGTGGCTCAGACGGTAAACCATCTGCCTACAATGCAGTAGAACTAGGTTCAATCCCTGGGTCAGGAAGATCCCCTGGAGAAGGGAATGTCTACCCAGTCCAGTATTCCTGGCTGGCGAAAGCCCATGGACAGAGGAGCCTGGCGGGCTGCAGTCCATGGGGTTGCAAAGGGTCGGACATGACTGACTAACACTTTCACTTCGCTTTTAAAGTTACATCTTCTCTCTCAAAAAACTGCTCCGCTTGGACAAGGTTGTCAAACGTCAAGCAACCTGCAGTGACCATTGTCCATCCCTTTGAAGTCTGAATGATAACCGTCTCACGGGTAAAAGGAAACAGTCAGGAGAGCCTCTCACCTGCTCAGACAGTAGGAGCAGGAGGAACAAGATCCCTGGAGATCCCAGGGCTAAGATCTACCGCATTAAGAGGCCAACTATTTATTCTCAAAGGCTAAGTAAGCCCCCCTCCTGCAGTCAGACCACCCTGTCCTCAAGTTCCTCGGTGTCCGGATATTGCCCCTTGGACCACCAGCCATCCCATCTGGACTGGCCCATTCTTCCCAGTGGGAAAGAACAGCTAGGCCACACCATCAAAGGATCCTAGACCCCTCCTCGTTAAATAACCCACTTCCAGGGCTGCTTCCAAAGCACCTGTTCTCTGAGCTTTCATCATTTTCCCATCTTCTCTGAACTTTGGGAGGGGTGGGGGAGAAAGGTACCCATTTTCAGATATGAGATGATAACTAGAAATAGTACCTAAGTCTAAACTTGTTTTAAAACACTTTATTTACCTCACTGCCCTTAATTGTTACTCTGATCTTGAGCTTTCACATTAAAACATAATCTTTAGAAATATTAATATGTGACCCACTATAAACCCTATAAAAAGTGGCTGTATATGGTCAGCATGCTCATGCTTTTTACTTAATGTTTTTCTATTCTACTTAGTTTTAAAAGACTATTCCTTTTAAATAAAATGTGATATAACCATACCATGGAACATTATTCACCAATAAAAAGGAATGAAGAATTTACTACAACATGCATGAACCTTGAGAACATTATGCCAAGGGCAAGAAGCCAGTCATAAAACATTACATTTGGTATGATTTCACTGAAATGAAATGTCTAGAATAGGCAAATATTAGAGAGTATTTGCAACTGTAATTGTCTTGGAAGGTAAGGTGGGAAGGTTTAGGGGTGACAGCTAAGAGGTGCAGGGCTTCTTTTCAGAGCAATAAAAATCTTCCAAAATTGTTTGTGCTGTTGGCTATACATCTCTGCAAATATAATAAGAGGCATTGAATTGTACAGTCTAAGTGGGTGAATTGCGTGGGATGTGAATTATCCCAATTCAGCTGTTAAAAAAAGTTTCTCTTTGCATTTCAGACTATAGCTCAAACTTCAGAAAGTTATTAGCTAATCATACTCTTTCTAGGTGCTAAAATGTGGCTACAGCCTCCCTTGCTCTGCTAAAAGTAACATCTGTGAACTATTTTAAAATCTCCATCAAAGACTGCATAGAGCCAATAATGGATACTTCTGAGTATGACTTTCCTCAAAAGGAAATTATTTTCTCTATGGTTTTTTACATCATCTTACCACTGCAGAGAGATGTCTCAAACAGGAAACATCCAAAATAAGGCTGGGGACCTGGGTGCCGACTGGAGAAGGGCACGGCTATCCACTCCAGGATGACTGGAGAAGGGCACGGCTATCCACTCCAGGATTCTTGTCTGGAATCCCCATGGACAGAGGAGGCTGGTGGGCTACAGTCTATGGGGTCGAACAGAGTCAGGCACTGAACAACTTTCACTTCGGGTGCCGACACCTACTCTCCCTGGCAGCCTCCAACCAATGTTAATGAGACTGTGTACTCTTTTTCTAAGCCAAGTTAAACCCCTTTGGTGAAAGGGGGAAAAAATAAAGCTCAATAAATGTCTGAAATAAGCAATCTTTACATTTTAATTCTGGATACTTTTAAATCAGAAAAAAAAAAAAACTGCAAAAGTTGAAAAATCTGCAATTTTAATCTCTCTGGTGTCTTGCTGCTCAGAGAAGGAAATTAGGTTATTTGGACAGGATTTGCCTTCCCCAGAGGCATGCTGGCCATATTCCCCGATGGCCTGATCTCTTTTGAGTCCTCTGTTAACAAAAGCTTCCTGCGACCGGGGACAGCATATGCTCCAGCCCATTGTCACAGCAAAGGGGGCTTCTCGGCATCAGCCAGCAAACATCTGTCATCAGCTCCCTTCGCAACAGCAAAAGCAGATGCTTGGAACGAGCCCACTGTGAACTCTGACATGGCAGGAAGATGGATGCATTTCAGAACAGAAGATCATTGCAGAAGACAAAAATCCTTGCTCAGTTTCTCAAAGGGCTAACTACTCGCTTACCCTCATTGGAAGACCTAGAAATGCTTTAATTATCTCAAAATTATTAAAAGACCCATTTGGAACACCCAAACAGCAGCTAGATTAAAGACCGACTGAAACCTCTGAAATGAAGCCACTGCATTTGACAATTCTAATACAGGCCATGTGCTGAACTTACAAGTGGAATGTTAAGAGTTTTATGGGAGAATGCACACGTCCGCTAGAAAGGCTTTATCTCGGAAACCCTTTGGGGACATTTTGCCCCTCAAAAATTCATGGGAATAATCAAAACCATCATATTACACAGGGCAGTGCATATTGCAGTAATTTAATCATAAACAAGTTCACTGAGATGTATTGATGCAAATATTTGAAAGTATCAAAGAAAGGACTGTTCAAAATGAGTCACTTCTTAGAATATTTTAAAAGTATCAGGGAATCATTTAAGCAAAGAGAGGGGAAGACAGGCATCTGATTCTGCACATGGGTCTCTTTCTTAGAGTTGTTACTGTTTAGTCGCTAAGTCGTGTCCAACGCCACAACCCCATGGACCGTAGCCCGCCAGGCTCCTCTGTCCATGGGATTTCCCAGGCAAAGAATACTGGAGAGGACTGCCATTTCCTTCTCTAGGGCATCTTCCCAACCCAGGGATCAAACCCGCATCTCCTGCATTGGCAGGTGGATTCTTTATCCCTGAGCCACCAGGGAAGTCCCTTTCTTAGGGAGCCTTGCTTAAACTCTGAGGTTCTGATCAGGACTGGGAGTAAGATAAGGCAGGTATCTGAGGTGTACAATTTAAGGGTTAATCAATCCCGAGGCTCGGGAAAAGGCAGCTTCAGCTCTTGCAACAACCCTGAGTGACGCTTCTCTCGCTGGCACCCTGCTCACCTTATCCCACGGGGTGCAGTGGTCAAGAGTCCTCCTGACGACGCAGGAGACACAAGAGACTCGGGTTTGATTCCTGGGTCAGGAAGATCCCCTGGAGGAGCAAATAGCAACCCACTCCAGTATTCTTGCCTAGAAGTTTCCAGGGACAGAGAAGCCTGGCAGGCTAGAGCCCATGGAGCTGCAGAGTTGGACATGACTGAGCAAGTGAGCACAGCACAGCACAGGCCCCCTTTCTGGTTACCAGTCCAATATTCCCTAGGCCAGAATGGCATGGACAATGGGATAAAAGAGCATCTTAAAGCTAAGACTGCGGAGAGCTTAGGAGTTCTAAGAGCATCTTCTAAGCATGGAATCACCCTCCCATTCTTCTCCGGCTTTGGCACCCCACTTAGAAAATGAGGGCGACATGTTGTAACTGCCTAGCACGGCAAGTGATAAGTTCACAATTTAATCTGCCCTTCAATATTAAAAATAAGCATTAACTGTCCAACTTGCACAGCAACCTCTGAAGGTATATAAGCACAATCAACTCCCTCTTGAAAATTCTTCCAAGAATCAACCTTCCTTGGGAATGTGATTCACACATAACACAGACTTCTCTTATTTTTGCTGTGCCTGGGTGTGACTCCCCACTCACCCAGAAAAAAACAAACAAAAAAAATACAGTTACAGACTAAACCACTGACAGGTGTTAGTATTTAAAACTAAGATCAGCAGACAGCTTCTGCCAGGATACTGTTCAAGAATGAGTCCTTTATGGCTGCGGGAGTCAAAAAAGGTACTTGGACTGTGAGAGTGACCATCTGTGCTTTTAAAGAACACGTGTTTGGGAGAAGACTGTGTATTAGATGTTTTTATTTAGAACAGGGATATTAAAAGGAAAAAAACCCACACACAGCCTGCCAAGCCCTACACGTTGGCCCTCCAAGTGTGCCTGCCAGACCAGTGGCATTGGCAGCACCTGGGAGCTTATTAGAAATGCAGATTTTCAGGCCACACCTGAGATTTGCTGAACCAGAAACTCTGGGTTGAGGCCTACGAGTCAGTGGTTTAATAAGTCTCTCCAGGGGATTCTGATGCCTATTCAGTTCTGAGCACCACTACCTACAGGTGGCTCCAAGGGTAAAGAATCTGCCTGCAGTGCAGGAGACCCAGGTTCAACCCTGGGTTGGGAAGACAGTCTGGAGAAGGGAATGAAAACCCACTCCAGTATTCCTGCCTGGAGAATCCCATGGACAGAGGAGCCTGGCAGGTTGTACAGTCCATGGGGTTGCAAAGAGTCGGACACGACTGAGTGACTTAACACTTTCACCCTACAGGTAGGGGTCCTGGTAGCAGGATACATGGGTTTTGCCACTGTCAATCGTTGTCCTTTTGGGGAAGGCATCTCCCTTCATGCATGCATGCTAAGTCACTTCGGTCACGTCCCTCTCTTTGCAACCCCATGAACTGTATCCTGTCAGGCTTCTCGGTCCATGAAATTCCCCAGGCAAGAATACTGGAGTGGGTTGCTATATCCTCCTCCAGGGGATCTTCCCGACCCAGGGATCAAACTCATGTCTCCTGTGCCTCCTGCACTGGCAGGCAGGCTCTTTACCACTAGTGACACTGGGACGTACTCTCCAAATGATGGGGGTGAGGACTTCCCTGGTGGTCCAGTGGTTAAGAATCTGCCATGCAATGCATGGAATGTGGACTTGATCTCTGGGACTAAGATCCCATGTGCCATGGGGCAACTAAGCCCACATGTTGCCACTACTGAAGACACCACGACTGCAGAGTCCCTGTGTCACAACCAAAGACCTCACATGATGCAACAAAGATCCCACAACCAAGACCCAATGCAGCCAAATAATTAATAATGCATTTTTTAAAATGATGGGGTTTAACAGTGGATCCATCTAGTAGCTAGGGGTTCACAGAATCCTGCTGGCTGCGCTGGTTTCAAGTACAGCTGCCTGAGCTCACCTCCAGAGAAGCTGTACCACTGGGCAAGGCACAGAGGCCCAAGCGTCCCCATCACTAATCCCTCCAGTGATTCTGATGTGTAGCCAGGACTGGAATCCACAAGAAGGCCTCCTGCAGCACTAAGACATCACATCAGAAGTAACTGGGGAAAATGATCCTTCAGCTAAGTTTTCCTGCCAAGGACCAGATGGTTAACTTCAGGCTTTCTGACTCCCGGACTGTGGGCTGCTATAGCTGGAACTCAGTCGTAGACAAACCAATGAATGGGCATGGCTGTGTCCAATACAACTTCATTAAATGTGACTTTATCATCTTCATGTGTCATTAAAAAAATCATTCTTTTGATGTTTCTCCAAACATCTAAAAATTTAAAAACCATCCTTAGCTCGTAAGCCATACAGAAATAGGCAGTGGGCACGGACCATGGTTTGCCACTGTGCTTCAACACTGGAGTAATTATACCAGCTTCATTTGGTTCAGTCATGTTGTGTTCATGACACAGGTAACTTCAATACACACAGCTGCCTTCAAACGAGCTAGATGTTACTTTTTAGAAAAACACCAAGGTTTAATGTGCACACAGCACAAACGGATGGTCTGACAACTCAGAGTAATATACTGAACATACCGGTCATCTCAGAAAGCTTAGGCATGCCCTTCCAAGCAACATGCCTCCCACGTACCCATGCAGTTTGAATCCTTACCTTTAAGACAGCAGTGCAATCATTCTGGAATAAAAGCTGGAAGTCATTCATGCTTTCACTGCAGTTCTAAGTAACAGACACTTCTTAGGCAGAAGTTATAAATGAGCCCCCTTCCTCTCCAAGGTGGGGCAGCTGCCTGTGACGTACACACCCCTCCACTGCTCTGCAGTTCATGCAGCCCAGGTGGGGTCGTCCAAGCCACACAATAGGTGTGAGGCTGGAGGGGTGGACAAAAGAAGCTCTTTCAAGGGACACTGTCTTTGCCTGCATCCCAGGGTCTTATCCTTCCTTCAGTCCCCAAGCCCCTTCCTCTTTCCTTCAGGAAGAAACAGGGAAGGTTTCTTGAGAAACATAACTGAGTGGTTTGAACTCAAAGACCATTACTGATGGCCTCCATGCACAGGGCTCAGTGGAGGGATTTCAAGAAACTGCTTTACCACCGGGATTTCTCTCAATACAAATCAGAGACACCTTCACAGCGTCTCACTGCCAGAAGAAGAGGTGCTTCTAAAAGCCCCAGGTTCTGTTCCAGACACAGAAAGAAAAGGAGGCAGGACTGCAGAAAAGAGGAAGATGCAGACCATGAAAGAACCAAACCCGTCTGCAGAGTCATAGCACCAGGAAGGCCAGGTCCTCCCAGGAGCCCCGACCTCACAGGGCAGGGAGCAGCCCAACAGGAAGGAGACAGCAAATGGTGTGGGAGGGGGTGGGGGGATTTGTCTCATGCCACAGTACCCACTGAGTCTGTGGTTCTCCACTTTCACCATGAACAGCATCATCCAGGAACCCTGTTACACAGACCCCTGGACCACACGCAGAGTCGTGGATGCAGCAGATCGGAAGTGGGACCAAGGAAGCTGTATCTTTCACAAGGGCCCCGGTGACTGATTACAGCAGCTAGTCGGAGAATCACACACAGACACCGTACTAGCATCTGCAACATTTAAACCCAAATGTCCACTCAAACAGAGCATCCAACGAGAGGGTGGGACTAGAGAGGTGAAGACCGAGAAGACCAAAAACAGGTCAATTTCCCGGAGAAAGAGGAAGACCCATGCACTTGGGGGCCCCCTGGACGAGTGGACGGACAGAGGGACTGAATTCACAGAGGTCAAGTGGGCATCAGAGACATTCCACAGAACCATCTAAGTGTCCAGAAAAGCAGCTGGACAAGAAAAATCAAAGCCTAGAAATCACGGATAATATGAGCAAAGCTTTCTAAGCTCAGAATGCAAAAGTTGTGCCTTCTCAACAACTTTCAACTTTCCTACTGTATGGATAGATGTTCATTCAGTCTATGAAACACTTCTGAGCTTGCCTGATTATTAAGTGGCACCCAGGAAGCTTCCTAAACGCACACCAGGGCCTGAGTCCCAGCGGAGACTCTGAGTTCATGGTTTGGGGGCAGGGCCAAGGCTCTTGGCAAAAGCTTCCCAGTGAATGTAAGGTGTGTCAGGGTTGATGCAAAGAGCAGACTCATTGGAAAATACCCCGATGCTGGGAAAGATTGAAGGCAAAAGGAGAAGGTGCGCAACAGAGGACAAGATGGTTAGATAGCATCACCAATTCAATGGACATGAATTTCAGCAAAATCTAGGAGATAGTGAAGGACAGGGAAGCCTGGTGTGCTGCTGTTCATGAAGTCACAAAGAGCTGGACACAACTTAGTGACTGAACAACAACAACAGGGTTGAGATCCCCTGGAGTAGGAAGAGGCAACCCACTCCAGTATTCTTGTCTGGAGAATTTCATGGACAGAGGAGCTCGGTGGACTACAGTCCATGGGATTGCAAAGAGTTAGACACGACTGAGTGAGTGAGGGTACACGCACACACACACAAGGTTGAGAACCACTCTGGCAGAAGCCTGGAAGCAAGATTATGAACACAAGGTGATGAAACATTAAAATGAAAAAATGGGAATGTTCACCGGCTCTTCTGTTGCCCTGGAGCAATAAAACCAAATAAAGGAGAAAAGCCACCGCAAAGGAGGAGGGATCTGGGTAGGTGGTCTGAGAACCCACCGATCTTGAAGAGCAACTTCAAGAGAAAACAAAGGTCGTGACCAGAAAGGAGCCAAAGACACTCAACTCCAGGGACTGAAGAGTGAAAAGAAATGACCTTGGCAAACAGCCAGGATGGGGAGGCACAGGGCCTGAGAAAGTCAACAGTCAACAAGCCCCATCACACACCATCTCCCCGTCCCCCTCATGCTCCTCCCGAAGAAGTAACGTAGAAAGTCGATCAAGTCCGGATCCAAACCCCACCTCTATCAACTCATCACTGACCGAGTGCAGGCTCTCGGACATGTTATTTCATGGGAGCTCCATCTTCGTGTCAATAAATACGGAGGACCATGCCTTCTTACAGGAGTCATGAGGATTGAATAGAACAGACAGAAGGAATGTGCATCAGCACAGTGCCTGCTAGAGAGACCTCCCCAGAAAATAGTACCCTCTCCCCTGTAACCCCCGGTGGCTCAGTCAGTAAAGAATCTGCCTGCAATGCAGGAGACCCGCCTGAGTGCAGGAGACCAGGGTTTGATCTCCGGGTTGGGAAGATCCTCCGGAGAAGGAAATAGCAACCCACTCCAGTATTCTTGCCTGGGCAATCCCCTGGACAGAGGAGCCTGGTGGGCTACAGTCCATGGGGTTGCAAGAGTCAGACACGACTGAGCAACTAAAACACCCCTTTACCCATCCTCAATGCCAACCCTCATGAGGAGGACATGGCTTAGAAGTGGGGTGTCCCCATTTTCCACAGCTCTCCAGGGAGGCGACCATGGGAAGGATGTGGTTGAGAACTCAGCACATGTCTGAAGCTGAGTTCGTGCAGGAGAGGTCTGTCACACCATCCTGAGTCTTGCACTGCAGGTACTACCATAGGTCTCTGTCCAACACTGAGAAAGCAATTCCCTGTTTTATATTACTGAGTCTATCAGAAAACTAGTTCCAAATAACAAGCCTATAAATGAATTAATTTCTCAAATGCATTTGAACTTCCATCACAAGCCAACAACTGCCTAAATTTGCTCTAATAAATGGCCTCTGCATTTTCTATTGAAATTACACCCAGCATCCAATGGTGCTATGTCTGCCTCCCATAGATAATTTTCTGAACTATTTTTGGTTTCAAACAAGATTTTCACATCCACTTTTTACAAAATGATACTTATAATAAAGGTATAGTAGTTAAGCGTCAAAAAATATATATGTATATAAAAAAACTGAATTTTGATTTAATCAGTTTTCAACATCACCTCTTCCAAAGTTAACCATCTGGTCTGGGCTTAGCATTCAACATTAATAAAAACTATTTTTTCAGTATTCATGGGTATCAAGAATGCAAGGCACTATCCTACTTACCTTCAAGTATCAGCAATCTGATTTCCTCAACTAACTACAAAATTGAAAGCAACCAAAGATCCAACGGTACAAAACCACCGAAAGCAGCCATGGATCCAATGGTACAAAACGCCAGCCCCTCTTTCTGCCTGGACACAAGCGCCGCGGGACCAGGAACCCCGGGGACTGCAGGAAGGGTCTGGACATACCACAGGCTCACAGAGACACAAGCCAGCTGAGCGACCCAGAGCAGAGCCTGGAATCCAGAAGTTGACCGAAGATGAGATGCCCAGGCAGGTCAGAGTCAGGCTTGAGTCCAAATAAACAGATTAAGCCAAAGGAATGGGGAAAGGAGGCTCATTCAACGGACCCAGGGAAGAAAGAGGAGGCCAAAGTCGAGAAACAGCCTCAAAGGAAAAAGTCAGTAAGCTGACCCAACTGGGGACAGGGAGCCACAGAAGGTCATGACCCTAGGCAGAAACCATTTACTCTCTCCTGCATAATCAGTGTGTGTGAGTGAGTGTGTGTGTGTGTTCAACTAGAGGCACACTGGGGCCAGTAAATACTGTTAACAGAGATCCGACCCCTCCCTACCCATCCACCCACTCAATGGGGGTGCCAGACAGAGAAGATCCTGGCTGCTCAGTCCAAAGGGTCTAGACTGAGGAGGAAGGCAAAAGCCTGCTCTGAAAGCAAGGGTCAGAAATAAACTGGATTCACCGAAAGAGGCAGGGAGACAGGCCCCAGAGACAAGGGTTTCTTAAGGTCTTGTATGTTAAGTGTTAGCTGCTCAATCACGTCCAATTTTATGTGACCCCATGGACTGTAGCCCTGCCAGGGTCCTCTGCCCATGGAATTCTGCAGACAAGAATACTGGAGTGGGTAGCCATTCCCTCAAGGGGATCTTCCTGACCTGGGGGTTGAACTTGGGTCTCCCACATTGCAGGCAAATTCTTTACCCTGAGTCATTACCGATGGATTTTTCACAGATGCTGGGAATAGGGCAGGTAGTGGAAGTAGTGTGCACCCTTGGCAAGCTAAGGTCTATGACACTTGACACAACTCACACTCCTCACACTCACTGGAACGCCAATGTACCTAATAGTACTTGTTACTGTAAGCCGCTCCCTGTTTCAGTGTAGATGTTGAAATATACAGAACCAACGCAGGTTTCAAAATGCCAAACTTTGGGAAAATAACCTGAACCAAACTCAACACCCAACCACCCCTCCTCAAACAAAAGTGCATGTTATATGTTTTTGGAGTCTATCAAGTAAAATAATTCCTTTGAAAAAGTCATTCCTTTTCATTATTTTCAATGGCTCTTTATTTTGCTCTGGTCTTATACGGCCTAAGGGTGGTTCTTACGTGGCTAGGACAGAAATAACCCAGCCAAACTCCCAACATGACTGTTGTGACAAGGAGGTTTTTTCTTCTATCACTTGTGGTCCTTTCAGACTTGTGATTTCCTTCTTAAAATGTAATATGATAACAGCCTCAACAGAGCACACATCCTTCTAATGACGTGTCCTTCTAATTGGCTCCGTGCTGACTGCAAATAGAGCTTCAGAGGCATTCACTATTCGAGTGCCTTCAAGGGCACTCTGCTCCTAGATGCTAAAGTGAAACAGTGTTAGTCGCTCAGTCGTGTCCAACTCTTTGCAACCCCATGGACTGTGGCCCACCAGGCTCCTCTGTCCATGGAATTCTCCAGGCAAGAATACTGGAGTGGGTTGCCAATCCCTTCTCCAGGGGGTCTTCCTGACCCAGGGATCAAACCCAGGTCTCCTGCATTGCAGGCGAACTCTTTATTATCTGAGCCACCAAGAAAGCCCGAAGTGCTAAGGACCCAGCAATGACAGATTCCCATTCTCAGAAAGCTTGGTGCGGAGACACAGGGTAAAAAAAAGAAAAGATAAAAAGTCAAGGTAATGGTCCTCTTGGAAACAGAGGTTGGAAACGCCTCTGTAGAAAGGTCTTCGTCTGGGTGTTCATCCCTGGGTGCAGGTGGGCAGCACCAGAAGCATCTCTGCAGGAATCAGGTTCTCGAAAGGGAAACACAAGACCTCAGCCTGCATGAGTGACAACCTCTTCCCAAGTTACAGAAAGCAAGTGTCTACGCAGAGCTCTGCAGATTTACAAATATGCACAGTTTTTTTTTTTTCCTGGAGCTAAATGCACCAACAATCAGACATTGTTTTTTTTCTATATTCCCAGAGTAAAAATTAATGGAAACATCTGACTTTCCATCTTTGAGCCACAAGATGCCAAACCAGATTCTTGGAAGAGATCTAGAGAGTCAATCACATGGTTTTCAGGCCTACAAACATTTTTCTTTTCCACTTGAAACTAAGTAAGTTGGACAAACTGCATTTTACTTGGTCTTTAAGCAAGACAAAGCCCAAGCGGTGTTCAGTCTCTGGAGTATATTCTGACTCTAAGAAACTCCATGGGCTTGTGTTTAATATCCATCTCAGAGACGGGTATTTTCAAGATGAAACAGTGAAATGTGGGAAAAGCACAGAGAATTTAAGAGTTTCCCAGCTCAATGCTGACTTTTTAATACAGCTGCACTGTTTTTATGGCAGTGAATTCCAAGAATAACAGATGGACCCATTCTGAAGTTAACAAAAGAAACCAAATACATCTGATCTTTTAAAAATTATCTGCCACTTTTCAACAGCACCTCCCTCTTTCCTCTCATTTTTTTGGATGACTGTGCAGCCAACTTCCTCCTGAAAAGGGCACTTCATCCACCACAGGGGCGGGGCTGTCCACCCCCGACCACACATCACAAGGTCAGCGCCAAACGCTCTATGGGGGTCAGAAGATTCAAGGCACCATCTAATTCTCCATCCTTGGACTCTGGAGCTAAGCTGACAACACTTCTTTCTTGGGATTAACGTAAACACACTACTATATATAACATAATCAACAAGGACCTACTGTGTATCACAGGAACTCTGCTCAGTATTCTGTAATAACCTATATGGGAAAAGAATCTGAAAAAGGATGGATACATGTACATGTGTAACTGAACCACTTTGCTGTACACCTGACACTAGCACAACACTGTCAATCAACTGTGGTGGTGGTGGTTTAGTTGCTAAGTTGTGTCTGACTCTTGCGACCCCATGGACTGTAGCCCACCAGGCTCCTCTGTCCATGAGATTCTCCAGGCAAGAACATTAGAGTGGGTAGCCATTTCCTTCTCCAGGGGATCTTCCTGACCCAGGTATCGAACCTGGGTCTCCTGCACTGCAGGCAGTTTCTTTCCCAACTGAGCTACAAGGGAAGCCCCCAAATCAACTATACTCCAACATAAAATAAACTTTTTTAAAAAACACACCAAAATAAAGTAGTTCATTCTTAACAGTGTCTATTCCTTAAGGAATACAAACCAGAATGCTTAAGGCACTTTCATATCCAGGAGCAACACAAAAAAGGTATCCAAGAGGAAAGTAGGTTAAAAACAAATTGCTTAGGAGGTTAGCACTCACTGGTTACAAAGTTTCTGTTTAGGATGATGAAAAAGTTTTGGAAATAGTGGTAATGGTTGCACACATTATGAATGTAACTAATGCCACTGAATCATACACTCAACAACAGTTCAAAGAGTCAATTTTATATTTACCACAATAAACACACATACACAAGAAATCCAAGTTCCAGTTCAAAAGATCAACTGTAGACTTAGCCATTCATTTTTCTTTCAACTCAAATTCAGATTATCTATTGGGAGTTAGGCAGAGAAAGACAAAATCAAGAGCTATCATGGCCATATGGAATTAAAAAAAAATGATACAAATGAACTTATTTATGAAACAGACCCACAGATTTAGAGAAGGAATTTATGGTTACCAAAGGGGAGAAGGGAGGGATAAATTAGGAGCTTGGGATTAACACATACACACACCCTACTTTATATAAAATAGCCAACCTATAGCACATATATAGTACGTATATAGTATATATACAATATGCCAAATATTCAATATCTTATGATAACCTAGAAAAGAATCTGAAAAAGAACACTATTTATACATGTATAAATCATTTTGCTATACATTTGAAACTAACACAACATTGTAAATTAACTGTACTTCAACTTACAAACTGGTGAAAAATTTTTTAAAAGATTTGGACATTTGTAGCAGAGACCGTAGCAAATATTTTAGACACCCATCCAAAAAGCTGAAAACCCAAAAAGGAATACAAATGTCACAGCTGTTAACACATACACATACCCACAACAGAATTCAAGATGCAACAGAATTCAAGCCCAAAAGCCAGGGCTGTATATCCTTTGCGAGACATGATTTGCCTCTCAACTGGACTACAAAAAAAAAAAAAAACACCTTCTTTGTTCAACTTACTGTCTGTCATCAGAAAAATTCTATCTTTAAATCAAACACATCAATAAGTTAAAACACAGTTAAAATAGAGGGCAACCTACTCCAGTAGCCTTGCCTAGAAAATTCCATGGACAGAGGAGCCTGGTGGGCTACACTCCATGGGGTTACAAAGAGTCAGACATGACTGGCTGAGCATGCACACATATACACACACACACTCTTAGGCTCAAACAGAGGGGTCGCAGAGTCAGACATGACTGAGCTTGCACAAGTGCATGCACGCATGTGCACACACGTGCAGACACACACACCACACTATTAGGCTCAACCACAGAAAACTGCCGATATTCAACTCCTTCGTCCTACAGAGATGGCAACTTCCTATGGTTCAACCAAACCCACAGCTTAATCTGGCTGAAAGTACCGGCTGCAATACAAGGGCCACCGGAGACATGAGAGGCTAAGATGAGGGAAAATACGTTTCTTTCCTTTTAAGGGGAAAAAAAAAAATGATCCTCAAAAGCTTCCCCCAAATCAGTGCATTAATATGAGAATGCTTCTCTTTACGAAAAAGGAGGGAAAAGGTTGAGAAGGGGCTAGAATATAAAATAATGTTAAAAGCGAGGGAGTCCTGTGCCGGCCACAGAAAGAATGCGTCCTACGGCCCCAGGCGCCGGCTCTGAGACTCACCGAGAGCACCTGAAAGACACTGCTTCTGCATCATGAACGTCCCCCAAGCTCCTTCTCCTCCACCTTCCTAAGGCTAGTTGTCTCCTTGCTGGTTCCGGAGCTGCCCGGTGGGACCCCAGATGGCCCCATCTGACTTGGGGGTGCTGAGCCAACTGCAGCTCACTCACTCCACAGGCACTCTCCAAGAAGGGGCTGGCGGGCAAGATCTCTTTACCCGGCAGCTGCCTCAGTCAACAGCTGGTTCTGCCTGTGAAGCCAGGAATGCCACTTCTGCAGCTGCTGACAAAGGTGGGCGTTCCTGGGCTCCCGGGGGCCCGCGTGCGCAGGCAGCTTCCTTGCAGATGAAACTCTTTAACTCGGTGAAAAGATGGAGGCTCCATCACTTCCCTTCCAAAGGCTGATCTGACCTGTTTCATCTAGCTGAAATCACCGAGTACTAGCTGTCTGATTCCTAACAATTGGTGGAGCTTCAGGGTGACATTTGGACTGTGAGATGGGGGACCTGCTGGGGGGTCCCATGGTCAAGTTTCCAGCCCTCCACAGGCTTGGGGGAGATTCCTCTGCTCCACGGAGAGGGCTTGTAAGGGATGTGACGAGATCCCAAAGCTGCCACGTCCACATGCCATGCAAAGGACACAAAAAGGCACCAATGGGCACAAAGTGAAGAAGTAAAAAAAAAGCAAAGAAAAGCAGCTGCATAGAGCAGAAATTGTATGAAAAATAACAAAAAAAAATGCAAGGAAAAAAATCACTACACTAACTCATCATCAAATTTCACAAAATTAGGCCCATAGTGATGCCACTATTGGATGGCATCACTGACTCAATGGAGATGAGTTTAGGTAAACTTTGGGAGCTGGTGATGGACAGGGAGGCCTGGCGTGCTGCAGTCCATGGGGTCACAAAGAGTCGGACACGACTGAGTGACTGAACTGAACTGAGGCCCATAGTATTAATTCCAACAAGTCAAAGCGAAAGTCAAACCCAAAAGGTTAGAGATGGCGTTAAACGGGAGATGTGATTATTAATAATGCGGGTGATGTTTCCTGTGTGCCCTGAGGAAGTCCATCTGGGTGGGGTTGAGGGAGGTGGTACAACGTTAAAGTACCAGTCAGTCTAATGGCCATTTTGTCAATTAATAAAATGATAAGAACAACATTTAAAACCAACTCTGTTTGACTTGGTGCAGATAAGCGAAGGGCACAGAGGAGAGCATGGCAACCCACCCCGGTATTCTTGTCTAGAGAATCCCACGGACAGAGGAGCCTGGTGGGCTACAGTCCATGGGGTGGCAGAGAGTCGGACACGACTGAGCGACTAACGCTTTCACACTTTCACAGAGGAGGGCACTTACTTGCTGATTGGGATGACAAATTCCCCAGCCAGCAAAATATTTCAGAAGATCCCACAGAGGGACAAGGCAGACGAAACAGCCAACAGGATGCTTGCAGCGAGTTATACAGTCATGATGAAGTTGACAGGGGAGAGTTAAAGAACTTCCCCTTAAAATCTAATCAGGTAAACTGCTATCACTCTAAGCTATTTCAGAGCTATCAAATTAGGCTCTTTTCAGGACAGATGATAAAACAGTTGACTCTCAACGTGAAAAATCTAATTGAGAAGTTATCAGTCAATTCTACACTGTTCCAAAAGGATGCGTCCTGGATTGCCCAGCGTGCCTGGTGAATGTTGTGGAAAAGACACACATTTAGTGCCAGCTTCCATCCTATCCTCTTCACCCAAGTCAATCCTATAGCCAGATCTGCTCCCTGTAGAACCTGGGAACCGTGGTCCTCTTTTCTCCATCTCTGTCCAAGGCTTGCTGTGCAAACAGACAAGTCATTGCTCACTTCTGGAGCACGTGCTGACCTGCCCACGTGCTTCCTCCTCCGGAGGCCACAACTATGCATTTTGTCAACACAGTGTGTTCGCATGTCGCTCACACGTTTCTTTTTCCATCTGCAAATACTTCACGGCGAGTATAACATAAGTTATGAGTCAACTGGGAACGCTTTGGTCCTCTGTATTCCCGGGACCAACCTACAGTAGTTTAAGCTTTGGCCTGGGATGGAATTCTAGATTAATATAAAAGTTGTCTCCCTGGGAGGAAAAAATATAGAACAGCTGAGCACATGTGCAAATTCTTACAGAGATTGAATGAAAGAAACAAACAGGACCCTTCAGGGCTCTCACCAAAACAGCACAGTATTATCTCTAACCTACCCAATGGCCCCGCCGCCCCATTTCAGGATTTTAGTTACTTGTGGCTCTGCTTGGGTTCCAACACAAAAACAGGATTTTGAAAACTGCTCTTTAATCCACCTGAGCATTACTTCACTGCAGTCAGCACAATCCCAGGCCACACTGCAGGGGAAGTAACTGCTGGAATTAGGTGGTGCACATAGGGAAAAGGGGCTTCCCTGGGGACTCAGAAGGTGAAGAATTTGCCTGCAACGCAGGAGACCCAGGTTCGATCCCTGTGGTGGGAGGATCCCCTGGAGAAGGAAATAGCAACCCACTCCAGTATTCTTGCCTGGAAAATCCCATGGACAGAGGAGCCTGGTGGGCTAGAGTCCACGGGGTGGCAAAGGGTCGGACAGGACCGAGCGACTCACGCGCGCACACACACACACACACACACACACAGAAAAGGACAAGCTTCTCAAGGCAGGGCTCAGGCGGTAATGCTAGCCATGGGAGCAGTTGTCAATACGGATGAAGTGTCACTCATTCACTCACCACTGACCTGCCGTGGGGCCCAGTTTCTAACAGGCCATGAATCAGGACCAGTCCATGACCCAGAGGTTGGAAACCCCTGACAGAGGAGAGAGCACTTCCCACTCCTCACTGGAGAAAATGACGACCCTAAGGCAGTTCGCCACAATGTCTCGTAAATACACTCAAAATGTGAACCATGGACCAGCAGCATCCACGCCACCAGGAAGCTAATGAGAAATGCAAACTCTCAGCGCTCACTGCCCCCCGCCCCGACCTGCCAACCAGAATCCACATCAGAAACAAGACCCTCGGGTGATTCCTGCATTTAAGGTTTGAGAGGCACTGCTCTAAACCAAAGGGGGACTCAGCTAACAGTCTGAAAGCCATGTATGGATTCTGAGAGGTCATACTTTGGTAGCATCAAAATTTTACTGAAATTGTTAATAAAGATACAGAAAATACACATTAGATAGCTTTTACCTATTACCATTTGATCTCAAACACTGATATCTTTTTAATTTAAAATTTATTTAAATTTTGACAGGGGATGGAATTCCAAATTGCGGTAAGAGGGTAAATGAAAGAAGAAAACAGGCCCTTCGGGGCTCTCACCAAAGACAATACAGTATTATCTCCTACATACCCCATGGCCCTGTGGCCCCATTTTAGGGTTTTATGATAAGATGCACACACTAACATAAAACCTGCTACTGCAATCATTTTTTTGAATTTTTACAATAGATGGATTTATTAATTTAGTTGCACATTGCCTTTTAATATCACATAGAGACTTGACTTAGAAATAATCCGCTCTTTCACACACATTTCATGAAATAATTTTGTTCAGCCTCTTCTCATGCATGTAAGACATCAGTGTTTTTGCCATCACCAGAACCCCTTGCTGAATCACCTAACAGGTTTCTAGAATTCATCATCATCACTTCAATTAAAGATGTTGAAGGTACAGCACTTTAAAAAACCTGCATATGATTCTGTCCCTATAAAAATATTTCCCAACCACAAGCAGTCACTCTCCTGATACTAGCACGGCTGGTGTCTTTCATCTGTCCTGTGGCTTATCTGTTATGTGATCCCTAACTACACTGCCTTTGTGTTGTTGTTTAGTCACTAAGTCATATCTGACTCTTTTGAGATTCCATGGACTGTAGACCACCAGGCTCCTCTGTCCATGGGATTCTCCAGGCAAGAATACTGGAGTGGGTTGCCATGCCCTCCTCTAGGGGATGTTCCCAATCCAGGGATTGAAACCATGTCTCCTGCTTGGAAGGCATATTCTTACCCACTGAGCCACCACGGAAGCACACTGCTTTTAATTACCTTTAAAACACTTGTTTACAACATGCCAACACTTAAAATCATGAGGGTCCAATCCCAAGAATAACTGCTAAACCTTCTAACGTTCTCTATCATTCTTTCTCTTTTAGCCAGGTGATCTTGGCGTTAATTGCTCAGTCGTGTCCAACTCTTTGCAACCCCATGGACTAGCCCGCCAGGCTCCTCTGTCCATGGAATTCTCCAGGCAAGAATACTGGAGTGGGTTGCCATTTCCTTCTCCAGGGGATCTTCCTGACCCAGGGATTGAACCTGGGTCCTCCTTCATTGCAGGCAGATTCTTTACTGTCTGAGCCACCTGAGAAGCCCTAGGCAACCTTTGAAAGCACTTAAAAACTAGCACTAAGTTAATACAAGGCTGAATAATGTCTTTTCTAAATGATACTGTGTTTCTCAAAGTAAAGAGGGCACCTTATAAAAGCTCTTTGTAAAGGATTTGGGTGTCAAACTCTTTGTAATCGCTCTTCAGTGTACAGTTCAGTGGCAGTAAGTACATTCACATCGCTCTGCGACCATCACCATGGTGCATCTTCAGAACATTCTCATTTTCTGAAACCAGAACTCCAGACCCATCAAATAACTCCCCATCCTCCCTTTCCCTCAGAAACACCAGTATCTTAATAATAACATAACCGAATTGGTCTGAAATTGGCCAGTCCTGTAAAAGTTACCACGTGTTTGACCAGGACAAGGCCGTGCTCTCCATCTCTGACCCCATTCCTTCAAGACTCTCTGTTCAGATAAACAGTGGGTGTGCCAGGCCTGGGCGCCAGGACTAGGTAAAGAACTCCTAATCCTTGGTGGTTATGCCTGTTATGTTCTGCTGCGAAACTGCGCTGTCAGGGCAGGAAGAAGCAGGCCAGAAGAAAAAGAAACGAGAAGTCTTTCGGCCGCTGCCAGCTCTGAGCCACGTCGGATCCACGTCTTTGCAACCTGTCTCACTTTTCTCATATTTTAAACCATTTCCTACATGGGTCACCAAGCTAATTACAGTTGTTATACTTGGGAATGACAGAGTGGACAACGTAAGACCAAGGATTTGACGAGCGATTGAAAACTCCCAGGTTGGGAGTTGCTTTCATGTTTAAGTATATACTTTTCTGGTTTAGTTCTTTCTGAAACCTACAGTCCATAAATACAAGTCAAGAGGGAACGAAACTGCTGGTTTGACCATCCCTTTCAATGCTGAGGGCTGCCCATCGACCAGCTGGCCACAGTGTCACACGACACCAACTGCTGACCACGTGACAGAGGCAGTAAGCTAAGAGGCGGTTAGAAATGCTGTGTGAGGAGCCTCTGCTGAGCAAAGCGTAGTTCAACAGGGATAGAAAGCATCTTAAAACAAGCCAGGAACAGAAAAGGACAAAAACTATATGATTGCACTCATATAAGTATCGAAATGAATCAAAATCTTAGAGATAGAAAGTAGAAAGGTGGTTTACCAAGGACTGAGGGAATTACCCATTTGTTGGGTACACTGACTCAGTAGATTATTGCAAAATGGAAAAGTTCAAGAAACCTACTGCCCAACAATGGAAATGCACTTAACAGCTACAGAACCGTACACTTCAACATGGTTAAGATGGGAGTGTGAACATTATGTGCTTTGCATCATAGTTTTTTTAAGAGGAAACAGGAGGGGGAAGTAAAGTATCTTTGGGATTAAAAATAAATCAGAAAAAAAATGATTCCATTAAGCTCCATCAGGTCAGATACACTGCTTAAATGTTATTTTGTCTTTTTACATCATCTTGAGAAGTATGTACAAGGACTGAAAGGAACTGAATTCTTATCTGGGGAAAGGGAAAAGGGAAGACACAAAAATGCTGGCCAGGTCACTTAGTCCTTAGTTTATAGATCACATCACTCTACCTGAGAACCTGATGAGAAAGAGCCCAGACTGGGCAGCAGTGACTGTAAGACAGGTGGTCTCTTCGGCCCCCTCTGCCTGCACCCACCACCCCTACTCTGCATCTGCATATCACATCTGTATCTTCACCACCAGATAAATCCTGAAGAGCATTCAAGATGCTCAGATGAAAAAGGAACTGAGAAACTGCAAAACAGCCCAGAAACATCACTGCTTATCAAGCCAAGAAATGAGGAGTGTACTACCAAGAGGCTCATCTCTGCTCAAGGTCTAGATAACCAAGTAGCCCATCAGTTGCACACTACACAACACTGACCTTGAAGCATTTGTTCTCAAAGCAACTCGCAGACAAAATTCAGAAACTATGAATTTTAAATACTGGCACACAACCTCCTTTTGTTTCTTTATGTCTTAAATTTTAATGTGCCTCTGAAGGAGGGACCCACTTGTATAACATTAAAATTGGTTTCCTTTGGGATTAACAGATACAAACTACTATAACAATAAGCACATACTGTAAAGCACAAGGAACTGTATTCAATACCTGCTAATAATCTATAAGGGAAAAGAACTTGAAATATATATATATATATATATACACATTTACGTATAACTGAATCACTTTGCTGTATACCTGAAACTAACACAACATTGTAAATTAACTATATATGTGTCTGTGTGTGCACTCAATCGTTCAGTCATGTCTGATTCTTTATGACTCCATGGATTATAGCCCATCAGGCTCCTCTGTCCATGGGATTTCCCAGGCAAGAAAACTGGAACAAGTTGCCATTTCCTACTCCAGGGGATCTTCCCGGCCCAGGGATCAAACTCGCATCTCCTGTGTCTCCTGCATTGGTAGGCCCATTCTTTACCACTGAACCACCTGGACTTCAATTTTTTTTTAAATTGTAAATTGGTTTCCTTGTAAAATGGAGAAGCTAGGCTGCTTTTCAATCGTCCAAATACAATCAGTGGGCCAGTTTGTAGATTCCCAAATACAATCAGTGGGCCAGTTTGTAGATTCCCAAATACAATCAGTGGGCCAGTTTGTAGATTCCCAAATACAATCAGTGGGCCAGTTTGTAGATTCCCAAATACAATCAGTGGGCCAGTTTGTAGATTCCCAAATACAATCAGTGGGCCAGTTTGTAGATTCCCAAATACAATCAGTGGGCCAGTTTGTAGATTCCCAAATACAATCAGTGGGCCAGTTTAAGGATTCAAGTATTTGTTCTCAGTCATTTTCACTTGTTTTACACTAAAGAATGGGAACCCTGGAGCAGTGGTTCCTGCAGACAGAGGAGCTTCTTCAGTTGCTTCACAAGGTGGATAAGGGGGCTCAGGATACGTGGTTTGCTCCATCCTGTCTTTATAGGGACTGGGTCACCACTACAGTCTCACTGGCAGACCAGTATTCCCAACACTAGGCAAGTTTGTAAACTTTAAGGGAAGGTCGCCATGAAACCAATCACCACCCTACACTTATGCTTCGTCCTGATTCCCCCAGAAGGAAACCAGCCAAGTACAGTGTTCTTCTGTCCTGTCCTGGTTGGAACACTTTGCTTTCCATTTGGGAGAATTTTTTACTGCGTCTCTCACACATTCGAGGTGTGCATTACACATTCCTTTTGGGATTCTGTTTCATCACTGAGAAAAGACGCCCAGGGTATGAGGGGAGGGGGGGAATGAACACACGTGCCCTTCCTCAGGGCCCCCCGAGGAAGCGGACATGGCTGGTACGAAGCTGCAGGCTCTCTGCTCACCTGACCATAGTCTGTCTGGAAGACCACAACGCCCTCCGCGCAGGAATTTACGGTACTGGGGAAATGCTGGCCGTTTTCTCTCAACCAGACCCGTGTGCCCTGTAAATAAAACAAACAGGAGAGAACTATGAGTTGGAACTGCATTTTGTGGCAAAACACCACCCATAAAATTACTGTACTTAACTGAATTCCTTAAAAATCACTTTTTGAAAAGCAAATGTCTTTCTCAAATAAGCAAGGAACAAATCTTCCAAGAAAGCATCACCCACAGCCTTGTGTGTTAGTTGAGCAGTCGTGTCCGACTCTTTGCGACCCTATGGGCTGCAGCCGTCCAGGCTCCTCTGTCCATGGGATTTTCCAGGCAAGGATACTGGAGTGGGTTGCCATTTCCTTCTCCAGGGGATCTTCCCGACCCAGGGATTGAACCCAGGTCTCCTGTGTTGCCAGTGGATTACCATCTGAGCCACCAGGGAGGCTCACATATTCCCACAGCCTTACATGTATGTACAAGTGTGACTGAGAGCCCCACGAGACAGAGGAAGAAAAGAAAGGACAGAGAAAATCGTACTAAAATGCAACTGATTTCTGTGGATTATCTCATTTCATTCATAGACGCCCTTTGAGGCAAGCGTCATTATCATCCCATTGTATAGATGGAGAAGTAGAAGTCCAGAGGTAGCTAGATCAGCATCTCACATGAAGAAACTGCAAGATGAATCAGGTCACCACACTGCTCCGTCCCAAGTCGAGAACTTGACAGGACCTTCAGGCTCCAACTTCCCGGGTCCAAGCCCCATGCACTGGCCCACTTGGAGGGCACTGACTTCCTCCTTGTACAAAATCCACTGACCTCTCCAAGAGGGGGATAACATTTTAGTAAGTACTACAACCCCGTCCCACTGGTATGAATTTTGGCAGGATTCCACCAGATAACAAATGTAGCCCCAAATCTGGAATTACAGCCCAAGAGATAGCAACTTCCAGATCCTTCTGTTTTAACCTAGGGCAAAATGTTTTGGCATTGATTTTATTTCTCCTTTTTACTTCCCCACTGGATAAATGAAATGACAATCAAAACACTGAGCTTTCCAATGCTGAATTTCCTCTTTCTTTGATTTCCCAACATGAAAACCGTTTGTTTTCAAGGACGAGTGATAAAAATGTTTGCAGAAATTACTGGGTGTTCACTGGTCATTCAAATTATAAACAGTTCCCTTTATGACAATTCTTATACATGGTGATGGGAATGTAAACTGGTGCAGCCACTATGCAAACAGTATGAAGTTTCCTTAAAAAACTAAAGTGGAACTACCACATGATCCAGTAATTCCACTGCTGAGTATAAATCCAGAAAAAAAAAAAAAAAATTAGTTCCAAAAGATACATGCTCCTCAATGTTCATAGCAGCACTATTTACAACAGGCAAGACAGGGAAGCAACCCAAGTGCCCATCAGACAACTGGATAAAGAAGATGTGATGTATAGATACATGAAAATTACTTAGTCATTAAAAATAATGAAACACTGCCATTTGCAGCAACGTGGATGGACCTAGGTAAATTATGTTTAGTGAAATAAGTCAGAGAAAGACAAATACTGTATGATATCACTTATATATGGAGTCTAAAAAATACAAACAAACGTATATGCAAAATAGAAACAGACTCACAGGCATGGAAAACAGACTAGTGGTTACCAAAGGGAAAAAGGAGGGAAGAGGGACCTATTAGGGGTGTGGGACTAACAAATACAAACTACTATATATAAAATAGATAAGCAAAAAGGATATATACTATAGCATAGGGAATTATATCCATACCATGCATTATACCCATTAACCCACAATGGCATATAATCTGCAAAAATACTGAACTACTAAGCTGTACACCTGAAACTAACACAATAATCTACAATTAAAAGAATACTTAATTTAAAAAAAAGAATTACTTTTATGACTTAATATATACCCAATGTGCTGGAATCACTTTAGTATCTCGTATTATTTCTCCTCTGCTCAATTTCATCAACTCCAACAAACATGAAACAGTGGAAACACATCAAAATTATCACTTGATATATTAACACCACTCAAAGCTTCTTTCTCTAGAACTTTCATCTGCTTATTAATTTAATTTGAAATGTTAAATGAAATATTCAAATATATCGGTTATACATTTAACTTCTAATTTAAGGGACTGCTACTGATCTCAACACAGAGAGATGGAAGAGGATAAACAATGTAGAAGTAAACTAAGTATAAAGTGAAAGTGAAGTTGCTCAGTCGTGTCCAACTCTTTGCGACCCCGTGGACTGTAGCCTACCAGGTTCCTCCATCCATGCGATTCTCCAGGCAAGAATACTGGAGTGGGTTGCCATTTCCTTCTCCAGGGGATCTTCCCGACCCAGGGATCGAACCCAGGTTCTCCCGCATTGGAGGCAGATGCTTTAACCTCTGACCCACCAGCAAAGCCAAACTAAGTATACTCAGCACTTTATGCTACTTTAAATTATTACTAGCATAAACAGTAGCTTCCAGTAATGGAGTACCCATGAGGTGTCCCAGTCGTGTGCTAAGAGCCTCAATTACACTGATACTAACTTAACCTTTGGTAAGATAGGAATCCTTGCCCCGAAACTCAAGTTCAGAGCTTAAGTCCTTACCTAATGTCACACAGCTAGTGACCAAATCAGGTCTCAAATCTTTCCAATTCCTAATTCCATGCTCTTTCTACACATCACACTATTTGTCTCCTTAAAGTAATTCATGAATAAATAAGACACAATAGTAGGTCAGTCAACAACTAAAACATACCAGCACACAAAGGTCACTTTAAGCATCCAGTGATCACACACAACTCCTACTACATGGGAAAATTTAAGACATAAAAATCCAACTTACAAGTTACTCCCTCAGTGCCAATGACAACTCTGTTTAAAATACACCAGCCAGGATCTAAAACACTTGTTGTCACCACTGTGACCTGGGGTGCCCAGGAAGTCAACCCTGAGTTTGATGAAAGTATTTAGGGCCAGCAAGCTAGACCTCGGGGCTCTGGGAGGAGGGGGACCCAAAGATGGGGCCACACATCTGTGAGGTTCTCCAAACATTTCCACCAAGAAGATCGAGGTGACTGGAGCCCCAGGTTGAATCACCACCAGCTCCTATTCCTCTTACAGGTTCTAGAGTTCCCCCAGCATCCCTACTGCCACCCTATATAAGGACCCCCCCACACACAACAGGCAACCCCTTTCTCTTTAGTAGGGGACTTCTAAGTTGTTAATTCCCAAATTCAACCCTCCCTGCACAGAGGGGTTGAAATCCTCCATGATGAAGATGGAAAACAGCGTCCAAAACGAGTATGAGGGGTTTCTTTACAAATCCTGAAGACCACCTTATATAAAGGACACAGGTAACACCAACAGGGCCGAGTTCCCATCCCTGCATAAGTCGGTCAGGGAGCTCCGATTCCCACTTAGGCTTGAGACACCGGTAACATCCAGAAAGAAGGACACGATTGCTGGGCAGTCCTGATTTCTTTATTAGCAAACAGCCATTTTCCAAGAACATTTACTGCAGGCATCTCTAAGACTGCTCTTTCAAATACCATTTCACATCAAACCTGAAGTATTTGTAATATTCTAGAAAGAGACTTCCAAGTGCCTTAACTACTCTTTCAGCCTTTTTAAAATTCACATGTCAAAACACTGCAACACTGAAAGCTTTCAAATACCTACATGTAAAGAATCCACCTGCCAATGCAGGAGACTTGGGAGACTCTGGCTCAATTCCTGGGTTGGGAAGATCTCCTGGAGTAGGAAATGGCAACCCACTCCACTATTTTTGCCTGGAAAATCCCATGGACAGAGGAGCCTGGTAGGCTACAGTCCATGGGATCACAAAGAGTCAGACACAACTGAGCATGCAAACACACACACACTCAAATGGAAACTTTGAAGGTCATAACACAAGAGCTTATTTTTACTCATTAGGTAAAACCATAAAATAATCATAGTGGACCTCCATCCCAGAATCCTGAGTCCAAAGCTTTCTGTTTGCTATGACTACCACCTGCATTGCTTTGATCAAAAAGGATTTCATATCTGTTTCCCAAATCTCAAAATTGTCTATTTATATGAATTAAGATTCTGTTATGAAACATTATTGAATTAATATAAACTGTCACCAGGATTAATATAAACCTCCCGACTCCCAGAGGCTACACAGTGAGCCATTTCTTTCACTTGAGTCTTGCTGCGGCTCTTTTCGAACCTTCGAATTTGAAAGTATTACCAAGCCCTTTGTTGACACAGTCCTGCCTACATGATCAAACACACAATTTAACTTCCTTAGTCCAAAGGTCTTTCTCAACAGGTGTGAAGAGCTGCTGATAAACAAGTCTTACAAAATCCAGCCCTGATTTCCAATCCAGAGTCCCCTGACCAGTTTTCCTAAATCCAGAACAGTGTCTTCCCCAGATAGGAAGGGAAATGCATTCAAAATACCCCCTTTGTTCTCTGAAAAAGTTTAAACAGGCAATTTTCATAGAATCAGACTTGCAAAGTAAAACTGGTGCAATGGATATGTTTGACATAGATTGTTCTGGGTGGTTTCTCTCAGCCCTCAAACTTTCTGCTTCCATTCTATTCGAAAAGAACACATACGCCCCGGTCCAGAAAAGAGGCCACCCACAGGCATTTGAAAACGAAGTCACAGACAGACATTTACCAGAACATCCAAGTTTGAGTGGGGAAGAAAAATGTGCCCAACCATATGCAAACCATTATATTCTGTCATTGTTAAACAGGCTGATAATTTAATGTACAACACAGGCATATGGAGAAAACTCCTAGCATATGGGGAAAATTCACAACTGGCGTAAAAATGTGTCTTTAAAAGCAGGTGGAACAAGTTGTATCACAAAATACACGTTTTATTAAAATTCTGGACGTTTTCATCTTAATCTGAGACAGGTAAGTGTTAAATTCAACTTCTAAAAAACTTGTCTGCACACAATCACCAGTAACAGTTTTACCAGATAAAGCACTTGCCCAGAAATTCCCATCTCTTTGAACTTGAGGGCAGTTGTAAGATAGGGAGGCAAGTAATACTATTCCTTTAAAAATTAGGTTAACAGAGATTCCATTTTTCCATTGCCAACGAATGACTTCCTGGCAGTACTAAAAGACCAACCATACCAAGTGTTGGTGACAATGTGGAAAAACTGGTGGCGATATAAAATGGTATAACCACCTAGGAAAACAGTTTGGCAGTTTCTTAAAAGTCAGAATATAATCTTGCCATATGTCCCAACAATTCAACTCCCAGAGATCTATCTACTCAAAGTTTTTCAGAAGCCTTGTAAGCTAATATTCACTGCAGCATTATTCATAATAGCTGAATTCTAGAAATCACTTGTCGACAGAAGAAAAATGCACAACCTATAAGTTGCAAGTTAGATTTTATTTGGGGACCTTACTGAGGATTACTGCCCGGGCGCCAGCCTCTCAGCTGAGTTAACAGTTCCAAACAAGCAAGGGAGGAGCCGGGATATATTGGAGGTTCTGCTGGCGGGGGAAGAAAAAATGTGGTCCAACACCAAGAGATTACTGCTAATCACAAAACCCAGCATCTCAAGTTAACAATTACAGTGTTTTTCTATGTATGGGAAGATGCAAGAGTCTGGGCTCATTGAATTTATTCTCCAGATACGCATCTTAACTCTCGAGGGCTAGGATCCTTATTTTTCTCCATTCTGAATCCCCTCAAGGTGCACTGTTGAGTGGCTACAGTGGCTGATGGTGGGCACTCCCATTTTTTTTTTTTTACAGGAAAGGCAGGCAACATTTTTTTTGTCCACACATTCAAATGTCCATCAACTGGTATAGAAATAAAATGTGATAAATCTATACAATGAAAGGCTCAGCAATTAAAAAAAAAAACCACAAATCACAGAATCACCAACAAGGATGAAATTCAAAAATATTATGCTAAGTAAAAGAAGATACACATAAATAAGTATATATCATAGAATTCCATATATACGAAATTTCTGGAAGAGGCAAATTCATAGACGCAGAAAACTAGATGAACAGATGCCCAAGGCTAGGTGTCGGGGCAGGGAGACACACTGACTGCATGCGGAAGAAGGCACCTGGGTGGGGAGGACAACGGAATCATTCTAAAACTGAATTTTGCTGATGGCGGCACAACTGACTAAATGCCCTAAACTCCATTCAACTGTAAATCTACAATGGGTGGATTTTCTTGTATGTAATTATATGTGGTCATTTCAAACCATTTAAAAAATTTAAATCCCAGCCTATACACTTCTCAGTGGTACATGAATATTCTTAGCCATTCCACAATGGGAAAAACCCAATCATGTCTCTACAATTGAGCAATGGTGATGTCAAGAAACATACACACAGGAATAACATACACACATACTGTGTGTGTGTGCGTGCATGCTTAGTCGCTTCAGTCGTGACCGACTCTCTGCGACCCCATGGACCATGGCCTGCCAGGCTCCTCTGTCCATGTGATTCTTCTCCAGCTGTGTTAAAACTCTGAAGACTGACCTGTGTTGGGTTCATTAAGTCCCCGCTCTCTATTAACACAGACTAGGAGGGGCTCAAAGACAAGAGGCTACTAGGAGATGTGTCCAAGCTCATCTCCACATAAGACTCTGTTAGAGAACATGTGGTTGTTGTTTAGTGACTAAGTTGTGTCTGATTCTTGCGTGACCCCATGGACTGTAGCCCACCAGGCTCCTCTATCTCTGGGATTTCCCAGGCAAGAATATTGGAGCGGGGTGCCATTTCCTTCTCCAGAGGATCTTCCCGACCCAGGGCTCCAACCCGTATCTCCTGTATTGGCAGATGGATTCTTTACCACTGAGCAACCAGGGAAGCCTGTGGTAGAGAGTATCTCTGTTGCAATTATCTGCCTCCCTCCCTGGAAGATAATCACAAACCCCCAGCCAGCTGTGTGTGACTTGCAGTTAACTCCTTGGGCAAGCAGTTGTACCTGGCACCTTCCTGCTAACATGGAAACACAATGTAGCTTTGCAGAGCCTAAAGTACTTAACCTTCTGGCCCTTCTGCACAAAAAGTTGACTGACCCCCATTTAAGAAGCTAAAAATCACTATCATATATTTCAACCTGCTGCTGCCCCATTAAAAATTTTTTTTTTCTTTTTAGCTACTACATTTCTCTTCTAATTTCAAGAACGATTTTCTTCCCTGAACTTTGAAAAAATTAAGTTTAAAAATAAGGTAAGAAAAACAACCCTAAAAAGGGATAATGATGATGGACTTTAAATACCATACTGTGTGGCATGTTCTAATTACAGATTCACAGAAAAGAGAACATTCTTTAGTCAAACACACAACTCAGTCTCAGACCCACAACAGGGCACTGCACCTATTTTCTCCCTAACTGCTTACTTGGCCCATGTTGAGTGCCACGGTTCAAGAGTCCTAACAACCTACACGATAAAGTCACAGTTTGTTTTTGAAATGTGATCTGCCTTTTTTTTTCTTTAAAAAAAAAAAAGTCAAATAACATTGTAATGGATAAATTAATATGCCTATTTTTAAAAAATGTATCTTGAGGAAAGCACTCTATATTGAGATAGAGGAAATTAACCAATAACGTTTCCCTGCCTACCTATCTACCTACATACCTACTTAGCTGCACTGGGTCTTAGCTGCAGCACGCGGGATCTTTGATCTAGCTGGGGCAGGCAGGATCTTTAATTACAGCATGTGGGATGTAGTTCCCTAGTTAGGGATCGAAACCAGGCCCCCTGAATTGGGAAGGTGGAGTCTTAGCCACTGGACCACCAGGGAAGTACCTAATATGGCTATTTAAATCCGCAGGATTTTCAACAGACAAAAGGAATTTCTCCTCTTTAGCCTGCAATGACTTAGTAAAGAAGTAACCTGTATTAGAAGATGTCTAATACAACAAGTGGGCTGGTGGCTCCGCAGTAAAGAATCCGCCCGCCTGATGCAGGAGTGGTGGATTCGCTCCCTTGGTCAGGAAGATCCCCTGGAGAACAAAATGGCAACCCACTCCAACATTCTTGCCTGGGAAAGAGACAGAGGAGCCTGACAGGCTACAGTCCATGGGGTCACAGGAGTGAGACACAACTTGGCGACTAAACAACAGCAAATGTGGCAGGCTGGGACATGAGGGATCCTTGTTCTTGAAGATACTGAATTCCAGAAAGGAGACGTGGGTAATATAATATAGTACAAGAATTCAAACAGCACTTTTAAAACTCAGGTATAACTGACATGCAACACATTAGTCCAGGTGTACAGCATAATGATTTGATATTAGTATCTACGGAGAAGTGATCAAAACAATAAATCTAGTTAACATCCATTACCACACACAGCTAATTTTTTTTTCTTATGAGAACTTTTAAGATCTACTCTCTTAGCAACTTTCAAATAACCATACGGTATTATTCAAGCATAACCACCATGCTGTCCATTAGATCCGCAGGACTTATTTTACAACCCTAAGTCTGTAGCATTTGAAGCTCTTCATCCAATTCCTCCACCCATCCCTCCGGCTCATCTGTTCTCTGTACGAGTTCAGTGGGGGTAGTTCTGACGGGGAGGGTCCACATATAAGTGAGATCTCTCCCCATTCAGTCATTTTTGTTGTTGAAGTAGGAATACCTTTTCATCAACTGAACAGATCTTTTTTTTTCTAATCCTTATTACTCAAATCCATCTCAAAGGACACATGGCGTTTATAACATACGAAGCTCTAACACGCGTTCCTCCACCTCATCGGTATTGACATTTTGGGTGAGGGGATTATTTGTCGTGGGGGAGGGGACTGTCCTAGTTGAGAACCACTGGTCTAGAGTGAATACAAAGTTCAAGAGCCACAGCCAAAGGAAAGGAGCTTTCAAACCCCATTAACCGAAAGCACACTCCACTGTCTCAATTCTAGGAATTTCCACAACCTCCTAAAGTCGGATCAGCCCAGACATGACCTACCTGGGGCAGATCTAATTTCCGGTGACCTTGGCTGGGTTCTTACAGAAGGAAGGGGGGTTGGGTATGGGGAGGGAGTGCTGCAGAACGTGATTCAAAACATGTGACGGACAGAAGGAATGAGGTCTCCGAGGCAGCCGGCTGGACGGCGGCGGTACTAGGGGGCCTCTCTCCTTTTCCTCCTTTCCATCCACTCTGCCGTTTGGGTTTTTTTTTTTATATATGCACTTTTCATGTTTAGACCTAACAGCGTTTTTACGCAGACAATTGGAACCCGCACAGACAAAAACCTGCTCAAAACCTGTGCTCTTTCACCTCGGGGGAGATTCCAACCCTAAGTGCTTGCAAACCTCAGTGCAAAACTTGTCAGCAGGTCTGGAAATGGTGCAGGTGAGAACGAAGTAAAGCATCATCGCATGTCCAAAGTGAGAATGAAAAATGCAGTGCGAACAAGAGCGGCAGGGACAAAATGGACCCTGCTGGCCAGGGATGGACCCAGGAGACTCGGAAATGGAAGGAAAAGGGGCAACCCAAGGCGTCTCCCCTGCAGAGACAGACGCACCTCGGGAGGAGACCCAGGAAAAGTGAAGCAGCTTCATGGCCACTGACCCTAGGGCCCCGGCCATCGTGGGTGGTCTGCAGGTCCACGCACCACGCAGCAGGCAGAGCAGAGCGCGGGGCCACAGGGGTGAGTGGTCCCCGGACTCACTTCCTGCACGTGACCACAGGGCTTCAGACCTGAGGCTGGCACCCCCTTCTGCACCACGGCTGCTTAACTCCCAGTGGAACCCGGGTGGTTTCGGCCTCAGTTCTCAAAGGATGCAGAATTCAGCTAGCGTGGGGCCAGCACCGACCGCTGAGGACAAAAAAGGAATGTGCTGTGAGCACATAGCCTGGGATGTCAGAAACACACAGTATGAAGATGCCCAGTGTGTCCCATGTCACCGGGGCTGTGAAGCAGCAGTGGTATTTGTTTTCTATAATAAGCAACGCCAAGGACAACTGTTCTACATCCCTCAGAGCTGAGGCCATTAAATTTCAGGGAAAAATGTGTTGCTGACACTTGTTCAGGACTCACAGACACAACCCCTCCCATACAACCACTCCCAAAGGCTACGTGACAAGCGTTGCGTAACTCCCCAGACTGGCCTATAGAAGCCCTTGAAGGCACTGCTCTTTTAATAAGGAATGGATTCCAGCTATCTATAGCTGAAATGGGTTTGCGGCTATCAGCTATGTCATCGTCATCATCATAAACATCATTTCTTGGAAATATGAGCCTTAGTATCATTTACAGCACTATTCCCACAGCAAGATATGTCATGTCCCAAACACCTGACCATAAACACACCTAAAACACAGTATGGTTGTAAAATGAGGCTGCCTACATTCAATACTATAAAGTTCACCATCTGTCCCACGCCTCATCACAGTTCCCAGTGAGAAGGGTCACGTGGCATCCATATATTATTTCCCGTTGTCCACCCATAAGGACAAACTGTCACCAGCGTGAGCCACTGCTTTCACGGGGACAATGACATGTAAAGTTCATGAGCGGTAGGAGGTGGAAAGGGAGGAGAAAAGAAAACAGTAAAAGATTTTGGCAACAATAAACTAATCTTTGCTCAATGCTCCTCAGGTAAAGATGCAAAGACTCATCGGTGTCCCCCACTCATAATCAAAACCAAAGCAAACTATGCTAAATGGCAAGACACCTGACTTATGAAATTGTAATTCTTTTCTTGTTGTTCAGTCACTATGCTGTGTCCAACTCTTTGTGACCCCATGGACTGCAGCACGCCATGCTTCCTTGTCCTTCACCATCTCCTGGAGCTTGCTCAAATTCATGTCCATTGAGTCAGTGATGCCATCCAACCATCTCATCCTCTGTCGTCCCCTTCTCCCTCTGCCTCCAATCTTTCCGGGCATCAGGGTCTTTTCCAATGAGTCGACTCTTCGCATCAGGTGGCCAAAGTATTGGAGCTTCTGCTTCAGCATCAGTCCTTCCAAGAACATTCAGGATTTCTTTAATGAGTTTATTCCCAGTTCTGGGCTTCTAACTTGCCAACTGATTCCATCCTGGTTTTATATTTTGATTTTCCCTACCTTCTTCTCAACTCCTCCTAACAACTTTTCAGTTACTCTACTGAACTACAGTGACTAGAAGTAATCCCAGGAACAGTAACGCTGAAAGAAATGAATCATCTCCAAGTTGCTGAGACAATCTCAGACAGTGTAGGAATGTGACAATCCAAGGACCAAAAAACAAATTATTCTGTCTAGTAGCTAACCAATCATCACACAGCCAACACATGTGTCTAAAAGAAAACAGCAAATGAACCCAAAGAATCAGCCAACACATTTAAAATTCATTCAATCGGTAAGTCATTTCACCCATAAATCCATCTATCAGTCAATCCAGCCACCCTTCCACAAGTCCATCCTTCCTACCAGCATCTTTTGAGCCCCCTCCTATGTACCAGGCACTCTGAAAGATTCACTGGTCTGTAAGTACCCTACATACAAACAAGTTCGGTTCTGGGAGCGTGTTTGTAAGTCCAATTTGTTCATAAATCCAACAAAGTTAGCCCGGGTACTCAACTACAATAAGCCATATAGTACTGTAATAGGTTTATAATACTTTTTATGCAAATAATGCATAAAAAAAGACACAATATATACAACATTTTTAATCTTAACAGTACAGTACCTTAACAAGTACTATAGTACAACAGCTGGCATACGGGGACTGGCATTGAGTGAACAGGCAAGAGGAGTTACCAACTTGAGGAGAGAGAAGAGGTGGGAGATGGTAGAGCTGAAGGGTCGTCAGCAACAGAAGACAGAGGACAAGCTGCAACTGTCCTGATGTTGATAGAACATCAGGCAACTCACGCCTGATGTTGATGGAACACGTGTTCACATCTCAGAAAAGTTTGCAACTTGAAGGTTTGTACATAGGAGACTCACTGTACATAAAATCATTCCTGCTCTAAAACATTTACAATATATTGGAGGTAAAACTATGCCTATTCTAATACCCTCTACCTATAGTCTTTCTTCTGAAGCAAGGAATGATGTAACAGGAGGCGCCGAAGAATAAGACAAGAAAGAGAAGTAGGTAGCTGGGAGAAAGCCGAGCAGACTTTATTAAATGAGCATAACTGTTCTAAGAACTCAAAAAGTAGTGGGGAAATCATCTCTCTGGGACACAAAACAACTGGCTTCAGAACTGCATTCCATTCTTCCTTTTAGTGGAAACAGCAGGAGATACAGAACAGGAGGAACAATAAAAGACCATCACAAGATGTTTCACTCCTCGTGGAACGTGACACCAGGGGTCCTTTACCTCTCAGTTCCTGGAGTTTTGTCCTTTCCTATTCTTGGCAAGGATAATTTTCTTAAAAAAAAAAAAAAAAGTAGTTAAGATAATCTTGATGAAATCCTGGCTGTGTTCTGGCTTCCATCTGTTTTTAGAAAAAATGCACAAACGTACTCAAAACAGGAGTTAGTCGTTACTTCATAAAAACGAATGACCCAAGAACACAGTAGGAAGTAAATAAACTTAAAACAGCTATTTCTCCTTTCAGCTGCGTACACACTCATTCATTCCTTTGCAGAATTTTATTGAAGTTCAAGAACATTTAATCTTTTTCATAAAATCCTACTTCCTGAATTAAGAGTTGCTTCAGAGATCTTCTAGCACCATCAAAAAGACAGACAGTATGTTGGTGAGAACACGAAAAAAGTAGAACTCGCAAACCCTGCTGGGGAGAATGTAAAATAGTGCAGCTGCCATGGGAAACAGCCTGGCTGATCCTCAAAAGGTTAAACATAGTTACTATACGGTCTGGGGATTTCACTCCCAGCTATACATCCACCAGAAATGAAAACATATGGCCACACAAAAAGCTGTACATAAATGTTCCCAGCAGCATTATTCCCAAGAGCCCAAATAGGGAAACAAACAGACTGAAGAACAGATTTTTTCAAAATGTACTCTGGGAAGGGAGTCTTATTAGGTGATTAAAAATGGATGAAGAACTGATACATACTACAATATGGATGAGCCTTGAAAACAGTACTCTAAGTCAAAGCTATGGTTTTTCCAGTAGTCATGTACGGATGTAAGAGTTGTACTATAACGAAAGCTGAGCGCCAAAGAATGATGCTTTTGAACTGTGGTTTTGGAGAAGACTGCTGAGAGTCCCTTGGACTGCAACGAGATCCAACCAGTCCATCCTAAAGGAGATCAGTCCTGAATATTCACTGGAAAGACTGATGCTGAAGCTTCAATACTTTGGCCACCTGATGTGAAGAACTGACTCATTTGAAAAGACCCTGATGCTGGGAAAGATTGAAGGCAGGAGGAGAAGGGGATGACAGAGGATGAGATGGTTGGAAGGCATGACCTACTCGGTGGACATGAATTTGAGCAAGCTCCAGGAGTTGGGGAGGGACAGGGAAGCCTGGTGTGCTGCAGTCCATTGGGGTCACAAAGAGTCGGACAGAACTGAAGTCAAAGCACCCAGCCTCCAAGGACCACATATTGTTATGATTCCATGTATATCAAATATCCAGAAGGAAAAGCCATAGAGACAGAAAGTAGATTGCTGGCTGCCTAGGGCAGGTGACTAGACAGTGACTGGAAACAGGAGGTGACTGCTAATAGGTGTGGGGTTCCCTTTTTGAGTGATGAAGATATTCTAGAGTTAGAGACTGGTGATGGCTATACAACTATTAGTATATATTAGTAAGAATCTGCTTGCAATGCAGGAGACATGGCTTCGATCCCTGGGAGGGGAAGATCCCCTGGAGAAAGGAATGGCTGCCCACTCCAGTATTCTTGCCTGGAGAATCCCATGGACAGAGGAGCCTGGCGGGCTACGGTCCATGGGGTAGAAAAAAAGAGCTGGACACAAATGAGTGACTAACATGCAAATATCATTCCAGTACTACATTTAGTGAATATACTAAAAACCACTGAACTGAATACTTTAAAAGGCTCATCACTTTATGTGAATTGTCTCACATATACAAGAGGAGAGAGGGAGAGAGACAAACAGCTGCAAGAAAAACAGGCTTATACCTTCATTCACTCCCTGGATCCAGTTATTCCAAAAGCCATCTTCACCTCTGGCCTCTCTCATGGCATAGGCCAAGAAAGCCCTCTTTCCAGTTTACACTGGTTTGGACTGAGTCACCATCATTTACAGGCAAGGGAATATCAGCTATTACTTTTGCAGCAGACAAAGGTCATGACTGTCAGAAGCCATCTAGAGAGCAATGCACTCAGTCCTGTCAACAACCACAAGTTTATATGTTTTCCCTAGATCATCAAAATAGAGTTATTTCAGTGCTTTGACTATGTGACATGTGTTATACTAGAACTTTTATCAGCTCTATGATAGGCGGTGGGCTTCCCTAGTAGCTCAGTTGGTAAAGAATTGGCCTTCCATGCAGGAGACCCAGGTTCGATCTGCAGGTTGGGAAGGTGCCCTGGAGAAGAAAATGGCAACCCACTCCAGTATTCTTGCCTGGAGAGTCCCATGGACAGAGAAGCCTGTCACAAGAGTTGGACATGACTTAGCCACCAAACCACCACCACCACGATAGGAGGGGTTTGTTTCACCGGCCAGTGAATTGCCAGCACCTGGAACAGGTGAGAGATAAGCGTTCATTCACTCAACCCCAAATCCTAGCTCAGCACCTGCTCACACATCAGGGAACACACAGTAGCACCTGCAGGAATGGTGCTTCTCACAGAGAGATGGAGGGCCACTCAAGACGTCAGTAAGAGGCCACAGAAACCGCACCGAACACTCCCCTGGAAGGTGTGGACTCAAATCCAGCCCTACTGCAAGTAGCTCAGAATCGCTGTTAATTACTTGAGACTACTCCACACTGAACAAGGAGTCACTCAATTTGTCTGCTGTACGAGAAGATCACACGAGATGGCTTGCCCAAGTGCTCCAAAGCCACAGGGCCCCGGACACAACGTGGCAGCATCTATATTTGGGGTCTTGCTGCCAGCACCTCCCAAGTCACACCCAGGATGGCTTTCAGCACTCGTACGGCTTTCATTTTGCTTTCCTCTAAACACCACGCTACAGAACCTAAGAACAAACAGACCTAGTTTAACCAACCACGGGAACTAACCGCTCCTCCCAACCACCAAAACTACAGCTTCGGCTGCGTTCCAGCCGCGAAGCACTTAAAAATAACTTACAGACACGCTGCACCCATCAGGAAGGTGACCGGGGGTTGCTGGGGAGGATGAAACAGTTTAAATGAACTAAGCGCCTGTGCGTGTTCCACTTGAGACCTACCAAGACTTTACCTAAATAAAATGATTTCTCTCCTGTGACAAAACTCAGTCTGTCTCTTCTGGGGTTCCAGAGAGGTCTGGGTGGAGAACAACCTTTTCTTTAAGAGCCAGCCTATGTGCCAGCCCCATGGCAACGCTAGGTTATGTCTCCATCACTAACTCGGGCTGAGATCTGAGATTCTTCTCCAAGGATACAGTCCTCTGTGCCCAAGGATGAGTATAAGACACAGAGGAGGACATACAGGCACCGGATGTAGGAGAGGCCAGAGAGGCCGCAAAATGCACTGGGATTTGTGGTGGTGGTTCTGCCGTCAAGTCAACCTTTTCTTTTTGAACAGTTTTGGATTTTATAGAGAAGTTGCAAAGCTAATACAGATGGTCCACACACTTCGGGCAGGTTCCCCCCACTGCTGACCTCTTACATCCTTCACAGCAAAGGAGCCAACACAGGTGCGTGACCATGAACGCAATCCAATCTTCCTGTGGATTTCACACCAGCGTTTCCCTAATGTCCTTCTCCCATCCCAGGACCCCATCCAACACATTCTACCCACTTGTCACGCCTCCTTAGGGCTTCTCTGCTCTATGACAGTGTTTAAAGGCCTGGACAGTTTTGAGGAGTACAGGTCAAGTGTTCTGTAGAATGGTCCCTCCAAGCAGGCACCATCTTGGGTTTTTTTCTCCAGGTTAGATGCGAGTGTCGTGGTTTCCAATGATGATGCAAATCCAGCGGTCCAACTGCCTGAATGGGAATCCTGGCTTCACTGTCTCTTAGCCTCTGGGACAAATTAACCTTTCACAGCCCTCGATTTCCTCATTTATAGGAGAGCAGAAATAAACCCTCCCTCCCTCCAGGGCACCGTGGGGCTAACTCTGAGAACGAAAGGGGTGGATAATCAGGACTTCTCTACCAAAAGCCTAAGTGGCCACCGGTGGTTTGAACAAAGATGCCGGGCCAGAGACACAGGATGAAGACTTGTAACAGACAGACCCGGCTTCTAGAAACCTGTGGTCGAATGGAGTTTATGTGGATCATTTAAGGCTGACACTATAGGACTAATCTGGGCACACATACTGGGAAGCAGGCCTCACAGGAATGGGGTTCTGAGAATGAACAGGACAGACCCCATGGGCCAGGGGGAGTTGCAAGGTGAAAGGTCCAGTTATCTGCAAATTAGCCAAGGACCAGTGTAGATGCAGATAAACTGTCAACTGACTTACCTGCTCTACTTAATCAGCACATGAATTATGAACAGGCTGCCCAGGTGGCACTAGTGGTAATGAACCCGCCTGCCAATGCAGGAGGGCACAGGTTCCATCTCTGGGTCGGGAAGATCCCCTGCAGAAGTAAATGGCTACCCACTCCAGGGTTCTTGCCAGGAGAATCTCATCAACAGAGGAGCCTGGTGTGCTCTAGTCCATGGGGTCGCGAAGAGTCAGCCACGGCTGAGCATCTGAGCATAAGAGCACAAACTACAAAAAGTTTCGCACATCGAACAACGAAGGTATTCACCTTCCTCTAGTCCAAGAAAGAGAAGTCTCAAACTCTAACCAACCAAGCTCGAGGAACCACTGAAGTCTCCCCAGTTACCCATAAAATGAGGCCAAATTACATTGTTCTCCAATGCAACAGACTGTTTTACAACTATGCTTGTTAAAAAATACACAGAAAAACCCAGCAGCCCAGTCTTCGAGATATTAACTTCTAATTCCACCTCAGTCCATAAGCCTCTGAATTACTCAGTGCTTGGAAATTCTCAAGCTCCTGTTGAGTAGAATCGATGGGCAGGCTGAAGCAGGGGCCAGAGGCTGTAGTAAGACCCCACTGGGGTGGACAAGAATAAGCCAAGTCCAGGACAAGAGTGGGGGATGAAGTCTGGGGCCTGCAGACAAGTAGGCCCCAGGACCCATGGGGGCAGGTAACACAAAGGCCTGGGTCCTCACATTCAGGGAAGTTCCTCTGGGCTCCTTGGCAGGCCCTCCCTGACCTCTGAATGCCAGGCCCCACCCAGACCAAAGTGGCTGTGGTCCACGGGAAGGCCCTCAACTCCCCTTTCCATTGCTAGGGAACCTCTCACTACCTGCCAGCCAATGGTGGGAACAGGGCTCAGTCCTGCAAAGAGTCGCTTCCCCAGCCATAGACCAGAGGAAATTTCCTAGGAGGGGCGTCCTGCAACCCAGTCCTCCCTCCCACGGCCCCCAACTCCGTCCTTCCCAAACCACTCCAGCCACAGCCGAAGCCAAGCTCTGGAGACACACACACACACACACACACACACACACACACACACACACACACACACACACAACCCCACTCAGTCAATGCCCAATTCCATCCTTCCCAAACCATTCCAGCCACAGCTGAAGCCAAGCTCTGGAGACACACACACACAACCCCACTCAGTCAGCAGCTGAATTCATGACTGGGAGCAAGGGCTTGCATGCACTACAAACCCACAAGGGTGACATAGAGGGGCTCCTCCTATGCAGCAGGGTAGACAGGATGGGGTTTGGGTGGGCCTGGCAAGAGCTCCACTGAGCAGGACTCCACTCCTGAAGCAAGGCTGGCTTCTGGTCAGCGCCCGGCTCCCGGCCTCACCTCCAACCATCCTCCCGGCCTCACACCTTCTTTCTACAAAATGAAGTCCTCCTCTGCTTCACAGCGGGAAAGCAACCACAGGAGAGGAGGATCGGGACTCAGATGCCAGACTCAGCAAACGCCCCATGAGCCACCACAGGACGAACAATCTAGAAGGAAGCTCTGGTCTCTGACTCCACAGCAGATCCAAACGGCCGAGGAGCTCAGAAACCCTTGCAGTGCCCAGAGCCAGCTCCAGATGAGCAGAGGTGCAATGGTAGGGGGCCCCCAGCTCTGGGCCCAGGCCTTTCAGGGGGACCCGAACAAACCAGGGCTCCTTCCTCCCCTCCATCCACAAACTCACCAATTCAGAGATTCTCATATCTCCTTTGACTCCCAGGAAATGCCTGATGCCCATTCTGCTGCTTGTTTCAGCGAACTCCAGCTTAAACTATTGCATTGGCCAAAAAGTTCCCTCCAGTTTCTCCATCTTATGGAAACCATTGATCTGAACAGCTGCCCCATTAGATCCAAGTAAAACCATGAAGGAAGAAGGGCAGGAATGGAACAAAGAAAAAGAAAAGGAAGTGGAAGGAAAAGGAAGTCAGTTAACAGTAAACCGTCTGCCCACCAAGCAGAATGCACTGCTCCCACATAATTTACTACACATGTGGACGGACATCTCCACCGTTCTTATTTACGCCAATAAGTAATGCTCACTCCAATCCAAGTGTTTGTCTTGAAACTATTTAGCTGTAAGTCATTTCCGAACATGTTAAAAATCATTTTAGACGTTCCTACAAAACTATGCCTATAACAAAGGTGGCTTGCTAAACATTACCTAAAAATGTACCTTTTGTAACCGAATGTCCTTTATAAGTATTTGGGGACTGTGCAGTATCATCAGCATTGCATTGGTCTACCAATAAAACACAATATCCAACTCCAAGATATACAGGACAGGAGTGAAAATCGCTCAGTCATGTCCCCTTCTTTGAGACCCCATGGACTGTAGCCCACCAGGTTCCCCTGTCCATGGGATTTCCCAGGCAAGAATACTGGAGTAGGTTGCCATTTCCTTCTCCAGGGGATCTTCCCAACCCAGGGACTGAACCCAGGTCTCCTGCATTGGAGGCAGATTTTTACCGTCTGAGCCACACTGTACTAATGGGTGAAACCAGCGTGTGGGCATGCTCAGTCGCTTCAGTCTGTCCAACTCTGTAAGACCCCATGGACTGCAGCCCACCAGACTGCTCTGTCCATGGGGTTCTCCAGGCAAGAATACCAGAGTGGGTTGCCATGTGCTCCTCCAGGGGCTCTTCCCGACCCAGGGATCGAATCCTTGTCTCTTGCATCTCCTGCATGGCAGGCAGATTCCTGCTGAGCCACTGGGGAAGCCCTGTATGAAACCAGCATCCCTGGACAAAGCCACATAAATCCGTGTTTAATCACAACTTGGCTGTTCCAGCGGCCATGCATCTTCCTTGCAGACTTTCACAGAGTGCCTAGGTACTGCTCTCTCTTGCCAACACCAGACCAACTCAAAGGCCTCTTGTGTCGTACGATCCAAACATCTCTGCTCCCCTACAAAGCGACAGTGATTTGTTCACACACACTGGAAACCCAGAGAGACCTTCACTCATCTCCACGGCCTCAATTCACGGGTGACAGTGATGGGTGCCCCAGGGACATCCCTTCTGGGCTCCAAAATCAATCACTCTCCTTCAACTGACTGAAAAGAGCAAACCCTCCTCCCCAAAGAGGTTTGTTTAAAACTCAAGTGAATCACAGAACACTAGCAAGGCCAAAAGGTGCCTGGTGGCTAAACCAGAATTCAGCCCAATCAGGGCGACCCACCAAAGGCCATCAAGCATTTGAAGAGCATCCCTACAACTCACAGACCCTACTCGTCTCAAGAACTCCTTGAACTCTTTTTGTTCTAAGAAAACGCTGACCTACAAGTATGTGTGTCTTCTCACGGTCATCCATCACAGACCCGGAGATAAGCTGAATTCTTCTGAGAAGCGCTGCTTGCAGGCCGAGGAGGCCTGGAGCTGCTGAGCCAAGTCACGGAGGAAGCTGTGCTGTTCTCCCTGGAGGTGAGAGCAACAGGAGTCACCACGAACAGCTCCCTGGATCTGGAGAGAACTTTCAGGAGCTCCCTGCTTCCCTGAGGGCTCAGACAGTCAAGAATCCACCTGCAGAGCAGGAGAACAGGGTTTGATCCCTGGGTTGGGAAGATCCCCTGGAGGAGGGAATGGCAACCCACTCCAGTATTCTTGCCTGGACAATCCCATGGACAGAGGAGCCTGGCAGTTTACAGTCCATGGGGTCTCAAAGTGTCGGACACAAATGAACGACTGACACTTCCCTGCTCCCTGGGGGACAGGTTCCTGGGAACCCTACTTCCTCCTGGATACTTTTAGCCCACTGCTCCCCAACAGAATTTATGCAAGCCACACAGAGGGTCGTAAACGTTCTAGCAATCACAGTTTGCGGGGGGGTGTGGTGGGAGGGGGGAGAAGGTGAGATTAACTTTAATAATATGTTACTTAACCCCACAGATTATATGCTTTAACTTCAATACACAATCAATATAAAAATGGAGAATTTAATTTCATATTCTTTTGTTCCTCCCCCCCCCCACAGTAATTCTCAAAGTCTGGTGGGTATTTTATACTCAGTGCACATCTCAATTCAGAATAGCCACTTTCCAGTGGCTCACTAGCCACGTGTGACTCCTGGCTACAGTGCTGGACCATGAAGTTCCATGAGACTCAAGAGATGTAATTTGTGAGCTGAGGCAGTGGCGTGTGTACAAAGGCATGAACGCAATGTCTTTTTATTTGCTTTTTTTTTTTTTTTCCATTTCAGGGAACATATAAAACTTCCCAGGGACAACCAGCAAAAGTATGTACAAATTACTCACCCTCACCTGCCCTAACCTCACTTACCTGAGTTCAACATTCACCTAGAGGAGATGAAAAAACCACCTTTTCTCTAATCTCTGAAATAATAATAAAAGAATGTGATAAATCAGAATTACTCTAAGAATGCAAATTCTACATGCCCAGTATATAAGATGATTAAAACAGCTTGGGGGAACACTTGGTACATAAATTGCCCTGTGACATTTTTTTTTTTTTCAACCAAAAGGAAGAAGCAAAACATAGCTGTTTACTGTTATACAAAACCCAGAGCCATTTTAGCAGCTTCGTTTTTTAAATTCTTGAACTCTTAATTGCACATGTCAGCTCATTATCTGAGTTATTGGTGGCTTAGGGTTAAGACAAATAAAACTAGACAATTAATTATACATCAAGCAGCAGAAACTATGTGCTTTCACCCCGAAACTTGCCCTCTCCTCCTCCCAACCATGACCAGATATTTGGACTGTGATAACAGGAAGAGGAAAAAGTCTTACAGATGCAATAAGAGTTGTCCAGAGCAAATGTCTAATTGGGGTTTCCATGAGCTAGAGGCTGGAAAGTGGAATACTTGAGGAACAGTAAAAACTACCCTGGAACCCAGTGTGCGGGGATCTGAAGACAGACTGCAGGAAAACTGGTAAATTTGCCCCAAATACCCAGCAGGGAGGGAGGTAAGCGGCTCTGAGAGGCACACTAGCTTTTCAAAATCTGGAGGGTCGCCTCATTCAAGTCATTGGTCCAACCCACCAAGCCACTTGTTCTTGCCACTCCCCCATGTCCAATCCCAACCCCCCCTCCTCCTCCTCCCCAACACCCAATCTTATCCCTTTTTAATCTTATGAGCTGCCTCCTCGGAACCAGCGTGATCTTTGCAAACCCACCTCCCATTCTGGCTTAAAGCCTCTTGCATTCAGACAAAAATCTCTCTTGCAGCCAGTGGACTATGCATGCCCCGGCCCCTTCCTCCCCGCTTTGGCCTCATTTGGATTTTTCTCATGTTCCATCCAGCTTGCACTGAGTCCCTGCCCACTGCCCTACCAGGAAAAACCACTACACCCTTCTAGCCTGGGCATCAACCTCACCCACCCTGGAAGGCCCTGGCCTGCTTGCTGCACCTTTGTCCCATGACGGAGAAATCAGTACATAAATAAATAACTCACACGTGATGCCAGCCCTCCCAGCTAGATGGGAGGCCCAGCATCACCTGCGTAGGAAGGACAGAAGGATGGACTTCTAACAGTGACCCAAGACCACAGTGGACTTCAGCATGAACTCCACCCATCCCAATGCTGGACTAAGGACAGTGTCTTTTACCAGCCCTGCCCTATTAACGATGACCCTGACCTTCCATGCTGTCCTAAATATTCATTGGAAGGACTGATGCTGAAGCTGAAACTCCAATACTCTGGCCACCTGATGCGAAGAACTGACTCACTGGAAAAGACCCTGATGCTGGGAAAGATCGAAGGCGGGAAGAGTAGGGGATGACAGGATGAGATGGTTGGATGGCATCACCGATTCAATGCACATGAGTTTGAGTAGACTCCAGGAGTCGGTGATGGACAGGGAGGCCTGGCGTGCTGCAGTGCATGGGGTCGCCAAGAGTCGGACACGACTGAGCAACTGAACTGAACTGACCTTCCGCACCGTACTTCCCCCTAAACTTACTTCTACAGCATTTAAACAGATGAGAAAACTTGTATTACAGATTCTGAGGTCCACATTTGTGGAAACCAATGATAAAAGCTATACCCTAAAAAACACAGCATATCTTGGATAATCTACCAACACCCACTGTTTCCCAGAGCTCCTACCACTAGCAGTCTGGGGTTACTCACCTTGGAACCCAGTCACCGGGCCTGCTCACCACCAGCCCTCCTCTGCTACTCCCAGGGCTGGCCAGAGTCCTCTTCGAGACCACAGAAGAGTGCTTGGAAGACCCACTCACCCACCCACCTCCTAGTGCCTAGGCTCCCTAGAAGCTTCCAGAACAAGCCCATCATGAAGCCACATTCTCCACAGTTAAAACGACTTGACTTAAGAAGCCGTTTGCTGTCTCAGCCCAGGGAAAGGTGTGCAAAATGATTTTCCAGAATTCTGACCTGGTGTCCTACTTCTTTCACGAATCCCAAGGTAGATTCTCCTCTTTTAGCAAACTCGTTGTCTCTAGAGAACCACCACTACCCAAATTTCAAATGCGTTCACTCACACTCCAAATGTTGACTTAGCTCTTGCTGGCTGACATGGCACCGTGTCAGGGCCAGGAAGTGACAGAATTCAGGGACGAGGACATGAGCTTTGGGATTTAGCAGACCAGACTCCAATCCCCCCACCCCACTGACCAGGAAACCCTGGAGAACAGCAGAAACAGGAGACATCCGTGTCAGCCACTGTTCCAAGAACTTCACGCACAGTGACTGGTTTAACTCTAACACCCTATGAGTGAGCAATGAATAATGCCCCCATTTAACAGATGTGAAAAACGAGGCACAGAGCAATGAAAAAACCTGCCCAAGGTCCCAGAGCTAACAGGTGGTGGACCAGGTTTTTCTTTAAAGAAAAAAAAAAAAAAAAAAACAGCTGTATTAACATTTAGCTTATACCCCATTAAATGATTTGCACCCAAAGCAAGTCCATCTTCATTATCATTCCACATAATTCTGCCTCTCCTGTCACTTAGCTATCCCGAGCCACAGTTTCCTACTTTACAAAATGCAAATGATGAACAGTCAAAGGGTGAAAGACGGGAATGCATCTTAAAGCAGCCCAGCCGGGCACCTGGCTCAGGGACAACCCAACAGCCTGAAAAGGAAGAAAAGACAGTCTGCCCTCCAAGAGTGTAATCTAATCACAGACAAAACTAGTAAATACAGACAACAGCCATAATAAAACGCTGAGAGACAGAGAAGTGACACAAGAAGGGCAGATAAAAATACAAAGGGGAATTGTGTGTTTAAATGGGAGGATCGGTGTTCCCGGAGCTGAAATATTAGCAACAGAGAAGCCGGGCTGGGGAACGCTGAGTTTTCCATCACTCAAAACACAAACTGCAGGAGAGCGGCCCAGATCTCTGTTAGCAAGATGAGTCTTGCACATCTGACACGGCGAACACGAGGCAGTGAATCACGCTTGCTGTGGAGGGCAGTCTAAATCCCCTTTTTTCCAGAGATGGATTTGACTCTTTCAGCAAACCAACACACGCCTGGAAATACTACCAAGAACAAACGCAGTGTATTCCAACCTCATCCAGTGGCTGGCCTCCTGCTAAGCTCACTGTTCTCTTCCGAGGGTCATCATCTCCCTTCCTGACCTTGAAACTCTCTCCCCTAAACTGTTGCTGACCTTGGAGCCAGAGTCCTACCCCTGTCAAGAGGAGAGAGGGAGGGTGAGCAGAGAAGGGCGACCAAGGAGCTGGCCTCCCACCCTAAGGCCAGCTGCTTTCCCTCAATCAAAGCCCCCCACCCGCCAGGGCCATTGGCCTACTTCAGCTCCACTGACTGACCAGGGCCACAAAGCATGGAAACTCTGGAGAGGCCAAAGACAGCCTTCCTTTAGACGCAACCCACTTTCAAATATGTTTTTATGGCTCGCAGGAACCCAATGACATCGAGGAATCATTCGCTCTTTGCTTTAGATAATAAACTCCCTTCTATGGGAGAAACTTATGAAATTTAACTTCCGATTTCAAAGATATTAAATGGCCGGTGGTGGCTCACACGGTAAAGCGTCTGCCTGCAATGCTGGAGACCGGGGTTCGATCCCTGGGTCGTGAAGATCCACTGGAGAAGGAAATGGCAACCCACTCCAGGACTCTCACCTGGAAAACTCCACAGATGGAGGCGCCTGGGAGGCTACAGTCCATGGGGTCGCAAAGAGTCGGACACTACTGAGCGACTTCACTTCTTTCTTCTTCTTCTTCAGCACCTTTGCACGCAAATCACCCTGGGGGCTGACCCACACAGACACTGCTGGGTCAGGAGTGAGAGCTGGGGTGGCGGGGGGTTGGGGGGTGCTCAGGGCGGGGAGGTGATGAGCAACTTGTTTAATAAAGTGACATCTGAGGGGGGGAACAATCCAGGCTTTGTTGAGTCTGACTTCCTGTTGCATATCGTCCACGGCAAATTAAAAATAAAAAGAAAAGCCCCCTTCAATTAGGACAGACCCATCTTCAAGGGCAATCTCTGTCAGAAGCAAGAGAGATTTCTGGGCATTTTCACGGCAGTGGTAAGTGTCTGTCACACACACAGCCCATACCCATGACAGGCCCCGAGGGGACCCACTGGCTAGCTGAACAGCGGCTGTCCCATCCCCGGGCCACCAGCAGGCTTTGGACAGGGGGTCCCTGGTGGGAAAGAGGGGCAGGGTCTCTGATGGGCTTTCTTTCCCAGCCCTCCACCGCTCCAGAGTGAAACGAGCAGTCAGCAGGTAGCTCTGAACACCTAAGGAACAGGCATCCCTCAATTCAGGAAGGGCCTGAGGCAGGTTTCTCAACATTAGCAAAACTGACAATGTTCTTCAGTAACTCAGTCACATCTGATTCTCTTGCGACCTCATGGACTGTAGCCCACCAGGCCTCTCTGCCCATGGGATGCTCCAGGCAAGAATACTGGAGTGGGTTGCCATGCCCTCCTCCAGGGGATCTTCTGGACCCAGGGATTGAACCTTGGTCTGCTGCACTGCAGGAGGATTTCTTTGGCCACTGAGCCACCAGGGAAGCCCAAGATTGGCAATAGATGCAGAGAAGTCTCTGGTGTGGGAGGCTGCCCTGCGCACTGTAGGAAGTCTAGTATCATCTCTGGCCTCTATTCACTATATAACCCCTGCTCCCAGCATGACAAGCACTGTCAAATGTCCCCTGGGGCCAAAATCACTGCCCTCCCCATTGAGAGTCACTGGTCCGAAGGAAAGAAAACTGTCAGGCCCACTGACATCCCACCTGAAAGCAGTTTTAACTCATTAACCACCAAGGACTGGACATCAGAAGCCAGCATGGCCAAAACCCACCTCAAATCAGCTTTCCAGGCTCCCTCCTCCTCCACCCCCCCATCCTGAAGGTCTTCACCACCACCAGCTACAAACTGACATCTCAACCATCCCATCTCCCAAGGCAAGAAGTGCAAGAATGCTGTAGATCAATGGTCCCCGACCTTTTTGGCAGCCCCGATCTTTTTGGGGATGATTCAAGCGCATTACACTTTTTGGGCACTTTATTTCTGTTATTATTATAACAGCTCCACCTCAGATTAGTTGGCATTAATCCCAGAGGTTGGGAAGCCCTGCTATAGATCCTGCTAGTCCTTCCATGGAGATGTCTCCTGACTCACCGCCCCCCAACCCCGGAACCCTCTTGGTTAAAATGGAGAAATCTACATTCAAGAACCCAGCACCATTTCTAAGAGTCACTTGAAAAACTCTGCTCCCTCTGTTTCTGCTCTTTGCTTGCTTCTTTCTAACTTGATTACACAGCGGAGCCAAGATTCAAAACAGATGTCATTCCAGGGCACGTGTCCCTGTCATCACACCACACTGCCTCTGGAGTGGGAGACAGAGGAGCAGCCACCAGAGGAAACAGAAGGAGGGCGAGGGTCCCAGGAAGCACAGCAAAGCCTGGGAAAACCAGTGGAGAAAGAGTCAACTGCTATGCAGAGGACCAAAAAAACGACCGCTGGTCACTCAACCTGATGACCTGATCACGGCTGACGGCGTTTCATTTAGAGCGATTTCCTGAAACATGAAAATCCACAGGACAATTTCATCCATCCTTAAGTAAGGCCCAACTGCTGCCTTAAGGGGCAGGGGAAGGGAGGTGGGATGAATTGACTGGGACTGACATCTACAAACTACTACGTATAAAGCAGGTAACTAATGAGAACTAACTATAGCACAGGGATCTCTCCTCAATGCTCTGTGATGGTCTGTATGGGGAAAAAAATCCAAAAAACAGTATGGAGATATATATAGGTACAAATGATTCACTTTGTTACATGGTAGCAACTAACACAATATTGTAAAGCACCTATACTCCTATTAAAAAAAAAAAAAAGGGACAAAGTGGGATCAGTGTTAAAGCCACCCTGACACTCTGCTCCAAGGCCACAGAATTACATCCATTCCCTAACTGTAGACTTCTTTCCAGATAGAAACCAACATAAATATAGAAATATACATACATATATATATATATATATATATATATTTATCATGCTTCCCTGGTGGCTCAGATGGTAAAGAATCCGCCTGCAATGCAGGAGACCTGGGTTCAATCCCTAGGTTGGGAAGATCCCCTGAAGGAGGGCATGGCAATCCATTCCAGTGTTCTTGCCTGGAGAATCCCCATATACAGAGAAGCCTGGTGGACTACAGTCCACAGGGTCAAAAAGAGTCAGATACGACCAAGCGATTAAGCGCACACACACATATATTTATCAATAAATAAACATTTTATACACATTTGTATAAAATCAGAGCCAACACTGGAACATTATTCAGCTGTAAAATAGAATGAAGTACTGATACAGGTTACCAAGTGGATGGAACTTCAAAACACGCCAAGTGAAAAAACTCAGACACACAAGGTCACATTATTGTACAATACCATTTAAATGAAATATCCAAAACAGGTAAACCCAGAGTGATAGAAAGCAAATCAGCAGTTTTCAGGGGCTGGGGGAGGAGTGAATGGGGGATAAATGTTGAATGGTTTGGGGGTCTTATTTGAGGGTTAAATTAGGTCATAATGAGGAAGCCCTGATCTAACAGGATTAGTGCCCTTCTCCGAGACCTCACTCACGCCCACCTGCTATTCTCACATCCATGCGAGGGCACAGCCAGAAGGCGGCCCTCTGCAAGGCAAGAAGAAAGTCCTCACCAGAAACCAATCTGCCAGCACCTTGATCTTCGGGCCTCCAGAACCATAATAAAAGCCTGTTATTCAAGCCACCCAGTCTGTGGTATCTGGTGACGGCAGTCCAAGCTAACTAAGACAGTGGAAAGTGGAAGTGTTAGTTGCTCAGTTATGTCTGACTCTTTGCAACCCTATGGACTACAGCCTGCCAGACTCCTCTGTCAATAAGGTTTTCCAGGCAAGAATACTGGAGTGGGTTACCAGGACCTTTCCTCTAAACTATGCTCTGTGGGGAGACACCCTGTCTTGGTGAATGAATGCAAAGTGATAAAGAGGGATAGGCGAGAATCTTGGTATAGCACCCAACCCTCCAAACCTCACACCTCTGCAAAAAAAAGCAAACTTTAAAAACCAAAAAATAAAGCTCCCCACCCCCACCCCCATTCCAGGAGACAAGATTATCCAGCTTCTATTCCTGGCTTAGCCAAGTAAAACAATGAATGGGCAGGAAAAAAAAAAAAAAAAAGGAATCATGAGGGGATCCACTCAAAAACACAGAAATTCAACCTAGATATCACCCTTGCAAAATGGTTTCACAGTAAACATTTTTCAGAAGCAAGCTAAAACTAACCCAAAAGAAAACATAGGCCATTCCAGTCCCTTCCTCTGCTCCAAAGTTAAGAAACATCACTGCTTCACTGGGTGGAGAGTGCAAGCCCAGTCAAGTTTTGTTTGGTCCACTCAATGAAAACCAAATCGTTCCGCGTTACTTGTCAACCCTTTACACACTGGGACAATTCACAGAAATCTACTTATCTGGTCCCCCTTTAAAAATGAGAAGACCTGGCAAGACGGAGCCTTAATTCTCTCAGGTCTGTGAGCTCCTGTTAACCACAGTCCCCACCACTTCCTATAGCGCACAACCTGCATCATCTCACTTACCCTTCTTACTTGTCGGGTCCTAATTGGCAACTCTTTTACACAGTGCTTCTTTTTTCTTTCACTAGTTTTTTTTTTTACTGGGAGTTTAGTTGCTCTACGACGTTATTTTCGGCTGTACAGCAAACTGAATCAGCTATATGACATGCATATCTCCTCTTTTTTGGATTTCCTTCCCATTTAGGTGGTCGTAGAGCACTGAGTAGAATTTCCTGTGCTACACTGTAGGTTCCCATCAGTTATCTATTTCATACATAGTAGTATATCTATGTCAACTATAATCTCCCAATTCATACCACCCCTGCCTTTCCCCCCTTAGCGTCCACACATTCATTCTCTACATCTGTGTCTCATAATTGTGCTTTGTAAATAGGTTTATTTGTACCATTTTTTTTAGATTCTATGTGCATTAATATATTTTTCTCTTCCTGACTTACTTCACTCTGTACAACTCTCTCTAGGTCCATTCATGTCTCTGCAAATGGCATAATTTTAGCCTGGGTCCCAACACAGGTTTTTAAAAATGCATTATTTTGTACATAATGCCTCCATTCATAGTAAGATTTTTGAGGAAAGTGTTTCAATTATTTAGCAGGCTTGTCAAGCAGTGCTCTTAATTAAACTTGGCTCAAATCAAAAGAAAAGGAGTATGTTTTTAGACCCAGTCTTGGGCATAATACATTAAATCATATCTTAATTCTGACCAAATGGCAGAATAAAGCCCTTTTTGAAAGCATGAATTTTAGCCACCCAAGTGAGTCAGTATTCCATTTATAGCTGCCATGGGTTAAGGCTTCCAACGTCTTTCACCCACCACCCTGCCCCACCACTAACACACACATCCCATGTCACTGCCTCAATATTGAATTTCAGCCTCCAGCAAGACAGACTGTTTCCATTAGTTTGGTTTGGGATGATTCCTGGACTGTAGGCACGCTTCCTGGCCAGCTGCCAAATGAACACCAGAATGCAAGGAAATTGTTTATTCCCCAAAAAAAATGAAGAACTGATTCTATCTTCCCTTTGGTTTTCATAAAGTTCACTAAAAAGGAGCCTACATTTCTCACAGTGTTTCCATTCTGTTGGTATTTAGGTCCTAACCCAAATCTCAAAAATTGCTGCTTTCTCCCCAGTGATAGAGCAAATAATTTTCACATTCAGAATTGAAAGGTGCTAAAGACAAAATTTAAATGGTCTAAGCAGCTATCAATATTTTCTTAACAGTCTTACTGATTAATTGAAAACTCCAAACCTTCAGTAATATCAACTCTTCTTTGACTCCTAAGAGAGCAGGGAGGCAAATGCTCGGGAACTTTGGAAAGGATCCAAGTCTTTGTGCCATGAATTACCTGTGAATATTTCAAACTGTGATTTTCTGCTTCTCCTTGCCTGGCCATCTGAAACTCAAGACTGAAAGATTAATATCAAGTTTCACCCTCGGTGTTGCAGAACCTCCTTCTTCACAGCTCTGCGAATAAGGTCAACTTTCTGAGAAACCATACATGTAGGGTGGATACTCCGGGTGTAAAAGGAACAAGAGGTCTGTCATCACTGAGACCCCCCAGGACAGCAATGAGTCAGAAAGTGGGGGTGAGGGGGGACAGGAGGGGACAGTTACACACAGAAGCAAGATCAGCCCTCAGCAGTGGCCAAAGCAAGGGGCAGGTGTATGATTGAAGGTGGCCAAGGAACCAGCTTCCCTGGTGGGCCTCCCCAGTGGCTCAGACAGTGAAAGAATCCACCTGCAATTCGGGAGACCTGGGTTTGATCCCTGGGTTGGGGAGATCCCCTGGAAGAGGGCATGGCAACCCACTCCAGTATTCTTGCCATGAGAATCCCCATGAATAGAGGAGCCTGGCAGGCTACAGTCCATGAGGTCACAGAGAGTCACACACAACTGAGCAACTTAAAGCACAAGGAACCACAAGATCTGGAGTCAGAACAAGAAAGGTAAGAACTCCAATTCATGTGTATGCATGATGGTTCAGAATGAGGCCAGCAAAACCAGAGCTTTACAACAGGCAAAGCCAAGCTCAGGTCTGCAGTGAGGTGGGGGAGGTCATGGGACACAGCTGCTGAACAGACACCAGGAGAAGGAGGAACATCCATAATGTGGGTTACTTTCTGCACCTCCATGCTCAAAACTTTATCATCTCAGTCAAGGTGAGAGAAACAAGACACCGTACTCATCTAGCCTGAACTCCTTACTTGGGCAGTAAGCTAGGTCAGGAAAGGCAAAGGTATGCTAGCAACTTATGAATCTGATTTCAACAAAACGATAAAGACCTTAACATTCCAAGGTGAGAGCAGCTGGGCCAAGCAGGTTCCCCACTGATCCCACCTGCTGGCTATACGGCCACTCCAAGTAATCTTCACCCGTGACAAGCTTTCCAAGGACCATCATAAGCTTCTGCTGGAATCCTCTATGAAGCCTGCAGGGCCCATTTTTGAGAGCACCTTAATGTTGCTGTTTTTCAGTTGCTAAGTCGTGCCCAACTCTTTGCGACCCCATGGACTGCAGCACGCCAGGCTCCCCTGTCCTTCACTGTCTCCCGGAGCCTGCTCAAACTCATGTCCATTGAGTCAGTGATGCCATCCAACGATCTCATCCTCTCTCGCCCTCTTCTCCTCCTGCCCTCAATCCTTCCCAGCATCAGGATCTTTTCCAATGAGTTGGCTCTTCGCATCAGGTGGCCAAAATATTGGAGCTTCAGCAACAGTGCTTCCAATGAATATTCAGGGTTGATTTCCTTTAGGATTGACTGGTTTGATCTCCTTGCAGTCCAAGGGACTCTCAAGAGTCTTTTCCAGCACCACAATTCAAAAGCATCAATTGATACCCATCGTCAGTAAAGCTATGCTCTCAGAGAGTGGCCAGCAAAAGGGCAAATCAAAATGTTCAGGACCATCTCCTAGTTAGGACCAGAGATGTCCCAACAAGACGGTTATGTCATGGTTAATTCTGCCGAGTCCACTATTTTCATTTTGCCAATTTGCAAATATTGAGTTCCGAGCCCCAGTTAATGTCCTATATTTGAGGGAGCCCTAGACAAAACACACCCTCCACTAGGTACACAAGCCACAACAATCACCTTAAAATAAAGCCACTGCCAAGTGTGAGATCCTACCACCCTGGGAAAAGTCCAAACACTTGATAAGACTCAGTCTTCCAGACTGACAATCCACCTGGCTGGAGAGCTGTGATAAGCTTGAGAGATATCAACCTGAAAAAAAGAAATGCACACACAAGCCCCAGAGTCAGACAAGAGACCTGGAATCCCATCTACTAGCTGTGCAACTTGACTAGTTACTGAACCTCTCTAAGTCACAGGGCATTCAACTCTCTCTGAGATTAACAATAGTTCCTAACATGCAGAATGTCCAATGAGGTGATGTATATAAAAGGCTCAGTACACAGTACACGGCCTTAAACAAGTATCTCATAAGTTTCCTCTATTCTTGATATTAGTTTTAGAGGTTTATAGCTTCTAGATAAATCTGAGGGACCTTTCAAGGTGCATCAGTTGGTCAGCTATGCTTCCTTGGTATCCTCTGGAGACCCCTCCATCGAGTCATGGACTCAGTAAGGGCAGGTGGGAATCCCACCCACAGCCAGATGCCAGCGTTAGCACAGCCTTAGACTTCCCTGGTGGTTCAGATGGTAAAGAATCTGCCAGCAACGAAGGAGAACTGGGTTTGATCCCTGGGTCAGGAAGATCCTCTGGAGAAGGGAATGGCAACCCAATCCAGTATTCTTGCGTGAAGAATTTCATGGACAGAGGAGCCTGATGGGGTCGCAAAGACTTGGGAATGACTGAGCAACTAACACTTTCACTTGGTCTCTGACAAGCATTCACCAGGTCAGTCACAAGTCGGCACAGCTGGATCACGCTGAATTCCATCAACACTGGTCTTTAACAAGCAGTGCTCTCTGAAGCAAAGAAATCACTCACCATACTCGAGTTTCGTATCATTAATCTGAACTAACCAAGCTGGTGAATAAGTCTTTGGCGCATGTCCCTTACCATGCATGGCCTGGTCCAGAGTGCTGAGTCCAAGCCTTGGCGATGATGTCATTGCTGAGGTCTCATTACCAACATCAAGTCCAGATTTCCATCATGAAATCTAGAGTCCTTAATGCCACATCAGGGTCAGTTAATGCCCAACAAATTATCCACTTAATAAATTAATGTTATGTTAGCAGATAGTGGTGTGGACTCTTGTTCTAACAAATTAAACATCCCATTTAGAGCACCGAGGAGACCTTTTATTTAAATGATTTCCAAACAACAAACAAAGCATGGGTGACACTAAAGTTCACCTAGAAAGATGTCTCATTCACCGGGTTAAAAAGCAACAAAGTCAATAGAAAATAAGATTATTTCCTTTTTTTGGTCTACCTGCTGGACGAGGAGAAAAGGTGAGAAGAATCATGGAAAGAATTCACTCCTACTACAAAGCACACTTAATCTTACAATTTTATATGTCAGTTACATCTCATTAAGCCAAAATTTTAAAAAATTCACTCTTCAAATTAAATCCAAGAATTTAAAGATGAACCCAACCTCATTTCCCTCCTCCCTGAAGGTCTGGCGACAACAGCAGTAACAGTGTGAATTTCCAAGTATTTTTCCATTGATTTTCAGCAAATGAAAGTTGCCTGCTGATTCAACCACCCTTACCCATTTTTTCAATGATTCATTACCATGGCTTGCAATAAGGCCACAGTAGGTGAAAATTAAGCAGAAAGCAAAAAAAAAAAAAAAAGTCACCCTTACTCATCAAAACTGGGAGAATGGAAAAGAAACGAAAAGGTGTGGAATTTGTTGATAAAGGTTCACTTATCCTGTTCCAAGAGGCTGCCTCTTGCGTGATCAAGGTTGCTACCCTCTCTGCTTGGTAAGTAATGTTATTAAATGTCAAGAGGCCCAGAGACAGAGGGCAGATCTCACATGCTGGCTCCTGCTAGCTTTCTCCCGCCTCAGAAATAGATACACCTGTTTTCTGCTGTTCTGTGACCAAACCTGTCCTACTGCCTGTTCCTCTGTTTTTTAGGATAAGTGAAAGCTCATAGTTAAGAAGACGGAGGAAAATTACTTTATACACTACTACACGAATATTTATATGCGTGTGTGTGTGTATATATATATATATATATATGAAAGTCAAAGTGTTAGCCACTCAGTTGTGTCCAATTCTTTGCAATTCCATGGACTGTAGCCTGCCAAGCTTCTCTGTCCATGGGATTCTCCAGGTAAGAAAACAGGAGTGGGTTGCCATTTCCTTCTCCAGGATATCTTCCCGACCAACGGATTAAACCCAGGTCTCCTACACTGCAGGCAGATTCTTTACCATCTGAGCCACTGAATGAGCATACACACACACACACATATATACACACACACACACACACATATATATAGTATGTTTTATTTTTCACTAACACCACAGAAAATTTTGGAATAAATATAACTAAGATACAACTATCGATCTAGATACATTGTATGACACTACAGAAGCTATTTTGGAAAAAAAAGTTTTACTCAAAAAGCATAGAAAATTAAAATACAACTGGGTTATAGAATCAAGCCAAACTTTTACCCCAGGATTTCCCAACCTTGGCACTCTGAGGTTTGGGTTGAATCAACTTGGATCGTGTGGGACTGTCCTGTGGTTTCCAGGATGCTGAGCAGCCGTCCTGGTTTCTACCCAAATAGATGCCAGTCATACCCTCCCCACATCAGTGGTAACAGCCAAAAATGTCTCCAGACACTACTAAATGTCCCCAGGAAGACAAAGTCGCCCCCTGTCGAGAACCACTCGTCTGTACGAAACAGACTTCTAAGTCCATCCCTAATGATAGCAAGCCCTTGGCAACACCCAAAGTGTATGCGTGATGACAAAGAACACATCTGCTGATTCAACCAGGCTAGTATTTTTCTTTTCAAAATCTGTGACTTCTTAGGAATGAAAAACATTAGCAGCTACCATATCACCACCTTAATTGAATTACTGCTTTGAAAAGTTGGTTGCAACGTAAACCATTATCTTTTCAAAATCTCATATCCGTTGAAAGACGGTCAAAGCCCAAAATGGTTTCTTAAAAGTTTTATTACTTGCTGTTAACCTAAAGCTGCTCTGAAAGAATATGTTTTTATCACACACACACACACACAAAATGTATCCTTAAACTTGAATGACATAGCAGTTTAGTCAATTTCTGCTAGGAAAGATGTGAACAGTCTAAATGCCCTAAACCTTGACCAGTCAGCTATATCTACAGGGTTGTTGCTGTAGTGGTTCAGTCACTCAGTCGTCTCCAACTCTTTGTTACCCCATGGACTGCAGTATGCCAGGCTTCCCTGTCCTTCACCATCTCCTGGAGCTTGCTCAAACGCATGTCCACTGAATCGATAATGCCATCCAACCATCTCATCCTCTGTCATTCCCTTCTCCTCCTGCCTTTCATCTACATCTACAGGACAGACAGAGCAATCAGCACCACAGATGACCAGCAAGATTCACAAACTGCCCATAGACCCCAAAGCAAATAAGCCTTCTCCCAACATTGCTCCATGGGAAACTGGAGTTCATCAGAAACAGACAAAAGCCAAGAAAAGTGACTTAGGAAATTCAGTGTGACCTTCACCTTCCAGAGAGATGCTCCTCAGAAACCTACAAATATTTCACTGAAACTATTCTTTGAATCTTCTCTCCAAACTCAACTTCTACTGTGCCTGTCACTCAGGATGGATGTTCAGTTGCTGCCATCACACAAGCCATCAGAAGGACTGTCTCTTTGGTTTGTTTGATTACAGGAAAATTTTTTATCTCCTGTTGCAGTTGCTGACAAATTAGGTCATTCTCCTGGGGCTTGTATCACATGACTCTGGTCTGCTCTCTGGGGAGAAGCAACTACACATTCCCAAAGCTCTCCACACAGATTCTACCTTCACCTCCTTCAACACAAACTACTATCATCACCTCCAATGGACTCTAGTTTCATACAGCTGAATATCTTTGGGTCCAAACCCTGGTTCCACCCCTGCCCAGCTGCGTGAACTTAGACAAATGACTTCACTTCTCTAGGGCTCTATTTTCATATGTGAAACAGACATGAGAATGGTACCAACCGTATAAAACTACAGGGCATATTAAATGAATTCATCCACATCAAGAATTTAGCAGAACCACAGCCCATGCTGAGTGAGTAATCAATACACTTTTACAAGTTAAAAAACTGGATAAAAGAAAATGCAGATGGTGTGGAAGCCGAAAAGGGCACAATGGCTAAGCCACAAGGCAGATTCCATGTCTTCAAATCACTACCACCATCCCCCACTATATTCAATCTAAGTCTACATCATATTTCCTCCTTGGACAGATAAACCACTGACTTGAGTAGAGGACACTGGTAGAATGTACTTTTTTCTTTAAAAGGTAATTTTTTCCTAAGCTGGGACAAAAAGACAGGATATACCATTTTTTAAAGCGTATTTTCATGTAATTTTAAAGACATATTTTTAATTTACTTTATGCTATTTATTTGGGGGGGACACACCCTGCAGCATTAAAATTAGCTTCCAAAATTCCACTTTCCTTGAGGGAACAGCTATTCAACTTCATCAAACATTTTATAATAATGCAAAAGAACACCCTCAAGGGACCTTTTATTCTTCTGACATATCCTGTTCCCTTGTCTCACATGCACATGCCAACTCTAAAGATCTCCATTTAGGGATCGGGTGGAGGTTTAAAAGCCCTCAGAGATTTTGAGATTCAAAGGACACAATCTAAGTTATATTTCTGATCCCATCATCTGGTGATAAACCTTGGGTCAAGTAACCTTGTCCTTTGTGCCTCGGGTTAAAGGAATCCACCTGATATCTCATAAGATAATAGGTGAATAAAGATAAAGTTACACTCCCGCTGAAGAGCCATCCAAGTTCTCTAAAAGATTTTACCTATTCATTTCAGAGGTACATTTTCTCAACACTGCCTGCAAGTCACAGAAGACCACAGCCCAAGGCAGCCAAACTACACCGATTTTGCCCCCCATTTTTACTCTTAGAGCCGATGACTCGTGTTTTAATTTTTTGTGGTAAAACACTGGAAAAGAACTATGGTGAAAATAGATGACCGATTCACCCTTCACAACACATGCAGAGTCTCTGACTTGCTGGTTCTCCAGAGTACCGTCTGGCAGACACCAGTCCTCCTAATGTCGCAACCAGGAGCTCACTTTAGCAGGTGTTTCTTCTTCTTATACGCACTTGGAAAAACAACAAAAGGTTCCATCTTTAAAATATTTACAGAAAAGGTGCACTGGCCTTTTCAAAGAGAACCTTAAGTGAACATGGTCTTAGAACCTAAAATACAGTAAGCTAGCCCACCGGATCTTCTCAAAGGCAAGAAAGAAATTGGTACAGCTGAAAAAGCTACATTACCAACAGACACATCCAAGAATCTCAGTGGTTCTCAAGGTCGGAAAATTGATGCCAGAATTTGCAGTCTGTACCTGACTTCATATCCTTGAAGTTGAACTTAGCATCTACTTTTGCCAGAATTCCCAAAAGAGTGAAAATCTTACGGGAACACAGAATACCCAGGATTAATAGGGCAGTATTCCGATGACCCCATCCTAACAAGGCAAATCATATGCAAAACAGTGGGAAGGCTGCTTCTGATTCTCATCTTCTTAGAAAACTGTAAGTTCAGAACCACTGCCAACACAAACTCTGCTTCTGGACACCTAATGATATATCTACTAGATGTGACAAAAACCCTAGGCAACGTGGCCTTGGTCAAGATACTTCAGTCCCCAACAGCTCTGTCTGCCTCAGTCAGAAACACTGACACTATGCTGTGCTTAGTCGCTCAGTAGTGTCGGACTCTTTGTGACCCCATGGACTGTAGCCCGCCAGACTCCTCCTCTGTCCGTGGGGATCCTCCAGGCAAGAATACTGGAGTGGGTTGCCATGCCCTCCTCCAGGAGATCTTTCCAACCCAGGAATAGATCCCAGGTCACCCGCATTGCAGGAAGATTACTGTATGAACCACCACTGAGCATATATGTGTATATATGATTTTATAAGGGATTTCCCTGGTGGTCCAGTGGTTAAAGCTCTGTGCTTCACTACAGGGGACAAAGGTTTGATCCCTGCTAGCAGAGAAGGCAATGGCAACCCATTCCAGTACTCTTGCCTGGAAAATCCCATGGACAGAGGAGCCTAGTGGGCTGCAGTCCATGAGGTCGCTAAGAGTCGGACACGACTAAGCGACTTCACTTTCACTTTTCCCTTTCATGCACTGGAGAAGGAAATGGCAACCCACTCCAGTGTTCTTGCCTGGAGAATCCCAGGGACGGCAGAGCCTGGTGGGCTGCCGTCTATGGGGTTGCACAGAGTCGGACACGACTGAAGTGACTTAGCAGCAGCAGCAGCAGGGGAACTAAGATCCCACAAGCTACCCAATTATTGAGAAGGAAATGGCAACCCACTCCAGTATTCTTGTCTAGAGAATCCCACAGACAGAGGAGCCTGGGGGGCTACAGTCCCTGGGGTCTCAGAGTTGGGCATGACTGAAGCACTGAGCATCCGTGCACATGTTTTTATATGTATATATAAATTACATATATTGATACAGACGCATACATATGTACACATGCACATATTGATATATTAATTTCATATATATAAACCAGTTTGGGCCTTTCCTGGTAGCTCAGACAGTAAAGAATCCGTGCCTGCAATGCAGGAGACCCGGGTTTGATCCCTGGGTCAGGAAGATCCCCTGGAGAAGGGAATGGCTACCCACGCCAGTATTCTTGCCTGGAGGATCCTATAAACAGAGGAGGCCTGGCGGGCTACAGTCCATAGGGTCGCAAAAAGGACACTGAGCAATGAAGCATGCAGGCTAATCCAGTTTAAACCAAAAAAACCTCTTTTACACTTGAGAAGTAAGAGCTTACCTACTTGCTGTTGAAACAATGGTCACACTCTATACACATCCTTGCCGAAAAACAAGAGCAGGTGGACATTATCCATATAAAACAGGAGTTACAAAGAGAAAATTCATATGTGGAGAAACCCTTTGATAGACAACCCAGGAGGCGAGAAGCAGAGCACATGCTAGGATGCGGGGCTCATTCTGGACTTATATTTTTGTCACAAAGGAAGCAGGTAGCAAGGGCAGGGATCCCAGGCGGAGACTGTAGAGCTGGGCAGAGGGCTGGCTCGGAAGCCAGCAGTAGGAGTCAAGGGAGTTCAGACTGGGCCCCAGTGCCCCTGGACTGGGGGAACTCTCACGTGGCCCCTCACCTAGAGGATTTTAAAAGGTATCAAGAGTTCCTTTTCAACAGATCTACCTCAGCTCAGTTGGGAAAGAATCTGCCTGCAATGCAGGAGACCCCAGTTTGATTCCTGGGTCAGGAAGATCCGCAGAAGGGATAGGCTACCTACTCTGGCATTCTTGGGCTTCCCCAGTGGCTCAGCTGGTAAAGAATCTGCAATGCGGGAGACCTGGGTTCAGTCTCTCAGTTGGGAACATCCCCTGGAGAAGGAAAAGACCACCCACTCCACTATTCTGGCCTGGAGAGTCCCATGGACTGTATAGTCTATGGGGCTGCAGAGTTGGACACAACTGAGTGACTTTCACTTCACTTCTTCACCTCTCAAGACTTTTTTCCCCTGTGCCCAAAAAGCTTTTTTCAAAGCATGGGATAAAAAGAAGCAAGAAGGCGGCAGTAAGGAGAAGCCGGCGACCAGTAAGAAATAACCGGGCAATACTCCCCTCTCTGCTGGGCTCATCTTCACCTGGGATTCCTCCCAAACTGGCCAGACCTGGGACCAGAGTGAGGGCACTTCCCTGATCTGTGCTCCGAGCCTCCCAGCCTGCAGGGCGACCAGCCTTTAGGTGGAGGCCAGACCTCGTCTGTTCCATTTCTCTGGTCACACCTTCCAGCCAGATGAATCCTCGCTGCTGCCAACACCACGTACCCAACAAGTCAGGGCACTTTCCCTGCCCTTGGACGTCTTGTGTGCTGTTTGTTGTGTGCTAAGTCATTTCAGTCATGTCCAGCTCTTTGCAACCCCATGGACCATAGCCTGCCAGGCTCCTCTGTCCATGGGATTCTCTAGGCAAGAATCCTGGAGTGGGGTGCCATGCACTCCTCCAGGGGATCTTCCTGACCAGGGATTGAACTCGCATCTCTTATACTCCTGCATTGGCAGATGGGTACTTTACCACTAGCGCCACCTGGCTCACATCAAAAATACCCCCCCTTCCATCCCGTCCTGCCGAGATACTGATGGATGACCAGAATATCTTGTCCCACTCTTGTTCAGCATCCCAAGAAGTCGAGGCTCTAGAGAACTCCAACACTGCTCACCTGGCTGTTTCATGTGGGGGCTGTCACATGTGTGACTTGAAAGTCTAGCTATAAACAAGTCACTGATTTCACAAAGCTTCTGTCTCAGGGAAAGAGATGATGAGCAGGAATCTGCTGCTGGGTGAGCAAGGGTTCAAACGCACTAGGTCTGAGCGAATCTACCTCAAAGTGCTTGAGACGGAGTCACCAAGCAAAACATTTTTTGACAGCAGCAGAGAAAGAGACTGCAAGGAGTAAACTAGGGGGACCATGAGAATCTGAGCTCCCAGCAGCCATGGGACAGAGTAACTTACTATGCAAACAACTGCTGCCTCAGAATGATAAGGGATGTCAGCACAGGTATTAAAAGGGTAACTGTCCACTGGAATATTGCTCAGCAATAAAATGGAACTAGTGATGCACACCACATGGATGGGTCTCAACAGAAATGAGTGAAAAATGCCAATCTCAGAGAATTTACACACTGATTCCATTTATATAACAGTCTCAAATGAGAAAGGCATAGAGAAGAACAGATCAGTGGTTACAAGGGACTGGGGGAAGGCTGAGACTATTTCTCGTGGGGTAGCATGGAACATGGGAAAGTTCTGCATTATGGTTGTGCTGGTGGTTTCGCGAATCTATAGATGTGGTAACATAATCTAGAACTATACATGCACATATACAGATGAATGCATGTAAAAAATCTGAATGAGATGTGCAAACTGTACCCTGATGCTGGGAATGATTGAAGGCAGGAGGAGAAGGGGCAGCAGAGGATGAGATGGTTGGATGGCATCATCGACTCAATGGACATGAATTTGAGCAAACTCCAGGAGATGGTGAAGGACAGGGAAGCTTAGCGTGCTGCAGTCCATGAGGTTGCAAAGAGTCAGACACAACTGAGTGACCAAAACAACAACAATAAACTGTACCAATGACAATTTCCTGCTTTTGATTCTGTACTACTGTTATCTATTGTTATGTAAGACATCACTCCCAGGGAAGCTGGGTGACAGGTACACAGGGCCTCTCTGGGCTATTCTGGCAACATCTGAATCTATATTGCAAAAAATACAAAACAAAGCATGCCCCAATAAGACTACATGAAATAGACACGGAGAAAGCAATAGATAGAACTTAACTCAACATGTTCTCAAAACTTTGTGAAAAAATAGGACCTCCTTTTATCCTAGTGGAGAACAACGGTTAGTTTGCTAACTCAGTATAATAAACATTTCTCTAGTGATCTAAGCAGACGACTTTGGGAACAAGAGGTAAAATGCTAGGAGGGAGACCAACAAAAGCCTTAGGGCAGAGAGTACAGCTGGAAGTGAATATTCCCACCAGATGGACCAACACAACTGAGACAACGTGCGTGTGTGCTCAGTTGTGTCCGACTCTTTGTGACCCCATGGACTGTAAGCCCACCACCAGGGCTTACAGAGGCCTTAAAGAGGCTCCTCTATCCATGGACTTTTCCAGGCAAGAAAACTGGACTGAGTTGCCATCTCCTACTCCAAATTTAAATGATAAACCAATTCTAAGTGTCCAAGTCCCACGGGGAAAGTTTGGATCCTAAACAGAATAAAATTTCAACACTGATAAGTGTGTGCCCCATCACCCAAAGAGACCAAAAAAAAAGCAATCAGGAATGGATATAAATTAGGAAGGGTGAAAAAAATTCTGGCAAGATCCAAATTTAAGCTATGGCCATAAGATCATGGCCATGGTACAAGGGTTCTCCACTGGAGCGATTCTGCACCCCCTTCCTGCCCAGGAAAGAAAGTGTGAGTCACTCAGCCATGTCCAACTCTTTGCAACCCCATGGACTAGCCCGCCAGGCTCCTCTGTCCATGGAATTCTCCAGGCAAGAATACCAGAGTCCGGAGGCATTTCCTTCTCCAGGAGATCTTCCCGACCCAGGGATCGAACCTGAGTCTCCTGCATTGCAGGCAGATTCTTTACCATCTGAACCACCAGGAAAGGATCAGAGGCCAGGGATGCAGCTCAACACCCTCCAAAGCACAGGACAGCCCAGAGCTACTGTGACTAACCCGCTGGAATGTCAAGGGCGCTGAGGTTGAGAAGGCCTACAGAGTGCACTTGCCCATCTCTGAAAATCTGAGGCTGAAAACTACGAGGGTTGTACAAACCCTTGGCCCTCAGTGTACATCATTGAAAGAACAAACTGTGGGCAGAGATAAACAGAAGCAGACCTGCACTAAGTAACAACGGTGTACACTGTAAAAGGTGGAGTGTCATTTTCACATAGCATTCAACACTCCTATTTCGAAGTCCATGGAAAGATTTCCTGGGGGTAATTAAAAAAAAACAATAAGCCTTAGGACCTCCTTGGTGGTCCAGTGATTAGGAATCTGCCTGCCAATGCAGGGGACGTGGGTTCAGTCCCTGCTCTGGGAAGATTTCACATGCATCAGGGCAGCTAAGACTGTGAGCCCCAACTATTGAATCCTGCAAGCTCTAGTAGAGCCTGCAACTAGAGAAAGCCCATGCAGAAAGGAAGACCCAGCACAGCTGAAAATAAATAAGTTTAAAAAATAATAATAAGCCTTAAAGTCTCTTTCACACACACACACACCCCTCAACAGTGTTGCATGTTACCTAAACCCCTATAGTTGGAACCACCCCCACATAACTGTTACAGCCCAGGGTTAATTCACAAGGATACTTACAATTCAAAGGATGAGAACTTAAAAGAAAAATTCATACAAAAATTCCCCAAACAAATAGCCAATGGCTCCCCAGGCAGCATGAAGCCAGGACCCTGTGCGTGCTTTGGTCTTAAATGAACATCAGGAACCACAGTGGGATTTTTCTAGGGTTGGATGTGGATAAACATCCCACTAGTAATTAACGGAGAGAACGCCTCCCTCCTCCACTCTGGTTCAGAGAGGAACCCAACCCACCACTAGACACAGAAATCAAGTATCATGTGTTTCCCCTGTGAAACAAGGCATGTCATCAAGACTAAGACCCTGCTATCACAGGTACGTCATGACAGGATGTCTCAGCTGTGTCTGCTTTAAGCCGCACAGACACCTCTCAGAAAGCTTTTCTGCCAAACAGTCTAAGTAAACATGTGCAAACCCTATGAGCCAACATCTCCACTCCCGGAAAATCTAACCTCAAGAAATAATCAGGCAAGCGTGCAATGACCTGGGCATAAGAATGTATGTGTGCTATTTTCTATAAGAGCAAGCACTGAGAAAAACACCTAAAATGGACATGTACATAGGGATACACGCCCAGGAAGATGGGCAGGATCACTGAGACCAGACACCCAGGACACCTGCCTTGGACTGTAGGCTTTAGAGTAGAGCCCTATACATCACAAAGACGGAAAAAAACAAAAAAGAGACGAACAAACAGAAGTTCCTCAAACAAAAAGTGAAACCAATCTTTGGTGGAAAATTATTAATTCTGAACTTGCAGTAGCAGCAATTATTTGATATAAACTCTTGCTTACTATAAATAATAGTAGCAAAAGTTTCCAAAACCCCAAACAAACCTAATTTGGCCACTTCACTTTTTAAAAATTGTGGGTTTTTTTAATTTTAGAGAAAAATTTCTTCAAATAGAAACTATCAATACATGCGAAACATGCAACAAAATTGGTATTTTCAGGAAATGTAAGGAAATATAAACATTTATATGGCTAGGAAGAAAGATTAACACATACAAAATCCCTTAATACATCTTTATATGTAAACTATTTTCTGGCCAAGATATGTTAAGATTTAGTCTCATCTAAAAACAGATTTTTAATGAATTACTTCTGCTTTCAGTTTCCTTTATAATATACACAAGATTGAAAAGTTTGAGGAATATTTACAGAAATAGTGGAAATTCACAATATTATTTACATGACTCATACAATAAAACTAGAATATTGTGTACTTCTTGCACTATCAATACCTATAACAGGTAACCTCATTCCTTTTTTTTTTAACCTAAATATTGCTGTAGGAATTTTGTTGACAGTGCCAACAACTACTGTCTGCCTTAGCAAAGCCAGCCCTTCCCAAACTGAAATTAACTAAAGAACCACATGACTCAAGAAAGGTCAGTGTTACTGTCAGTGAAACAAATTATTGCGAAAATCTTGACTGCAATCATATAATTAATGATTCTACTGAAATATGGGCAAGAAAAGCAGGTCTGTGGAAAATTTACTATGGAGCATATGTCTATTATTCATGCAAACATCACTTGTCCATCTACAGAACACCCACACATGTGCAACTATAATTATCTTCATTTGTCTCTGATGATCTGACTTTCAGCAAGAAAACCCATAGCTTTAGACATATTTTGATTACATCCCAATGAAGGCATATCTGTCAAGGTAGGAGATTAGAAGATACTTATTTACCAATTTGGAAGCTTGATTTAAAACATATATTTATGTTGTCATACAGGGATGTGATACAGGGCCTGCATTTGCACTCTTCTCCCTGGCCCTGAAAACAATGGGGGCTGCCTGTATACACACAAGATTCTTACTATCTAAAGCTTTTCTCAAGTAACTCTTTAGTGAAAAACACTGCATATATGCTTTCACAGAAACAGATACAAAGGCAAACAACACTAAGACCAAGGAAGTTTTTGTCCTTTGTTCATGGCATTTTCTAAATTTTCTAAACACAGTACATACTCTTTGCAGGATAAAAGGGGGAAAAATGAATCTCAGAATGACACAGAAAAGTAATAAACTGTATCTATGTTTATCAAGGCATTTTATTTAAAGCAAGAATACTCCTAATTCTAAATACTGATATATTTCTAGTAACCCAATTTACGTATATGAAGCTGATAAACCCCAAAATCAACAGTAGCCACACACATAGGCATGCAGCCTACTAGAAAAACTTCTTTTAAAATAGACTTTTTTTTATTCTTGAAATTTTCTTTAATACTTTTATGAATGGAATTCCTCTCTTATTTTCAAATAGTTCAATGCTAACAAAAAGAAATAGTTATTTTCTGTATAGTGATCCTATATCTTGCAACCTTGCAAAACTCACTTATTAGTTCTAACATATATGAATACATACATACATATAGATAATCCTAAGAATGTATATATGAAAAGAAAGTGAAAGTCACTCAGTCGTGTCCGTCTCTTTGTGACCCCATGGACTGTAGCCTGTCAGGTCCCTCTGATCATGGAATTCTCCAGGCCAGGATACTGGAATGGGTAGCCGTTCCCTTCTCCAGGGGATCGTCCCAACCCAGGGATTGAACCCAGGTCGCCTGCACTGAGGGTGGATTCTTTACGAACTGAGCCACCAGGGAAGCCCCCTAGGATTATCTATATATAAAAGTATAAAGGCTTTTCATTTCTTTTCCTTGCCTTATCACACTGGCTGGTTTTAGCAAAGCAAACAGCATGAGCAGACTCTACAAAGAGGTACTTCTAGCTCTCTCCACAATGCAAATCACTGTCAATAGATACTGCTTACACGTTATTAACTGACCCCCAAAAATGACACAAAAGAACTACAGGATTATTAGGTAAGAGGCCAAGTGAAAAAGCTCCTGTCCATGCTACCATCCAAACCTCATCTTACCTTGCCCTTTAATCACTGACAGGTAGTCAAGATAAACATTCCATCCCCAAAGTACAAAAATTCAACTTTACCTACCTTTTCTAATATAAATCTTTTTTAAAAAATAATCATCATAATGTTAAATGCCTGTATACAGAGGCAATTTTCATCCTGGAAGAATGGGTCCTGAAGCTGGCGGGAAGGTAAACCTATAACATGCCTACCTGCCATTGGGTCGTCCCCTGCTCTGGCCATGTTTCAACAGATGCATCATGGCTTTGCCACAAGGACTCTAACACTTTTTCCTATAACTGGCAAAGTCAGATGATGTGATGTCATGCAACATGAGAGGGTAGGTTTAAATTGGGAGTTTTGTACATTAGGCCTGGTGGACACATTTTCCGATCGGCTCTTAGCAAGGCAGAAAAATGTTTTATTCAAGGATGCTCTTTGGAAAATGTTCCACTCTGCTGTCAATGATCAGTCCCCTCACAAACATTCATAAGCTAACAAGTAAAACAACAGACACAGAGGCAGTCTGGAAGGTAGCCAGAATCTTTAATCGAAAGAAGATTCTATCAGAAAACCTCCAAGAGGAATTCTCTGATAACTTGCGAGTTAGAACTGGGGAGACAAGTGAGTTCTACCCTTTCTTTTAATTAAAAAAAAAGAAAAAAAAAAAAAAAGAATCTTCTCAAAATTCTAGTTTTCTAAGTGCCTTATTATCTAAATCTCCCTACCATCCTCATGAGCTTGGGGCCTGCAGCTTTAGAAGCTACGCTTTATGAGGATACATGTTCTTCCTGAGTAAAAAAGCACACCAAATAAAAATTAGGGGCATGCTCAAAAGCTGATAACACTTTCCTGCTGGGTTTGCAGAGTTTCTGGGGGGTGTGGGCCACTTGTTTTCCCAAGCCTCTAAGCACTTTTCAACTCAAAACTTATTTACTAACTGCCTAAAGTTGAAGGGACTTCATCAAAGAAACAGTGATGCAAGCATAAGACAAATGCCACCAACGGGAAAGGAGAGCGTGGCAGTGAAGAGCCCAGAGGCCCCGGAGACAGCCTGTCTGGGTTCAAAGCCTGGCCATCACTGTGTGACCTCGGGCCAGTTACTTAACCTCTCTGTGCCTCACTTTCTTCATCAATGGAGCCGTACTAATAAGGTTGTTATTTACTTACCGAACGAATTACTGAATGTAAAGTGCTCAGAAACATGCGGGGCACATCAGTTCAGTTCAGTCCAGTCACTCAGTCGTGTCCGACTCTTTGTGACCCCACGGACTGCAGCACGCCAGGCCTCCCTGTCCATCACCAACTCCCGGAGTTTATGCACACAGCACTCGATAAACTACAGAAGCACTTTTTACTATCTTCATAGAATTATAAAATGGTTCATAATCAAAAGGAAAAGTAGAACCATCTCCCTTCCTGGCATTAAAAAAAAAGAAAACAATCTGTACTTGAGGAAAATAACAGCTATATAGAATAGCATCCCATTGCAGAGGTGCTTTGAGTACAAACAAGGTGATAAAACTTATAAATCAAATATTTAACTTCTCAAGAATGTTTATGCATTTGAGAAGGAAGAAAAAAATCAAAGCCTCTAGCTGAAAGGGGGTAAATTCCTAACACAACCAGGACAGAAAGAAATAGAGCCAAGTCCACAGGAAAGAGAGGAGTGACCATGAACTAGACCTGAGGAGATGGTTTCAAAAAGGAGCTAGACAGGCAGGACATCAGATCGGCAGAGAGGACAGGACAGACAAAGGTACGGTGTAGGCCGGGTAATAGATCCTGTGGAATCCAAATCACAGAGGGGAAAAGAATAAAGAGTTGCCAAATCAGGAAGTCTTGGAAACTAGGCTAAGAATGTGAACTTGACTTTATAAGCAATGTAGACATGCTTCTGACAGAATTCTGGAACATCAGCCAGATGTGTATTGGTCAAAAGGGAGAAAATGATTCAAGATAGCCCCGAGGCCAAGATTTCCCTGCCCCATTGAGGACTGGAGTTTCAGTCACCATCAGAGGCCACTTGTTCTTAATTTCTAAGTTACTCTAACCTTGTATTATTACTCACCTACCAAGTGCCAAGTGCTTTGTAAATCTTATCTTGAATTCTCTTCATAACCATGCAAGGTCAACACTATTATGCTCACTTTTAGACAAGAGAACTTGGGCAAACTCTGGGAGATAGTGAGGGACAGGGAGGCCTGGCATGTTGCAGTCCTTGGAGTCGCAAAGAGTTGGGACACGATTTAGCGACTGAACAACAAAGACAGAGAAAAGAAGCCCTGGGAGGTCAGATAACCTGACTGAGAGCCTGTAAGTGGGGAGGGGGTGTGCAGCCAAGCTCCCAAAGCTCAAATCTTTTCTACTCTTAGTGACGAGGTGCTTTCAATCAACCTAGGGGCATGCAGGCCCCAGAAATGAGGTCCAACTTCCTACAGATTTCCCGGACGGCTCCTGCTTGAGTGCATGTGTGTGTTAGTCGCTCAGTCGTCTCCAACTCTTTGCGACCCCATGGACTTTAGCCCACCAGGCTCCTCTGTCCACGGGATTCTTCAGGCAAGAATACTGGAGTGGGTTGCCATTTTCTTCTCCAGGGGGTCTTCCCGGCCCAGAGAGAGAACCTGGGTCTCCTGCACTGCAGGCAGATTCTTTACCATCTGAGCCACCAGGGAAGCTGGAGTGCTCCCTGCAAATCAATGACCTGAGAGCATTACCCAGCAGTAATCCTGAATGCAAAACTTTGAAGCCCATTTATAAGAAGGTATCCTACATTCCCCTGCCCAGTCTTCACAGAAGAGCACATTCAACGTGCCTGTCCTTAAAGGTGACCCCACTTAAAAGGCAGCTGGAAAAGCAAACACACCGCTCTCTCTCTGTCCAGCTCTGGTTAAACAGTGCCCACCCCGCCTACGCTGCTCTGGGCCTGACTTGGTGAGAGGTGAGCACCCAAGGGACCAGGGCTCCCTGCTCACCACTGCTCCTGCAGCTTTGCTGTTCCCAACATGGCGGGGCACTGTGACTTCCCCGGTGGTCCAGTGGCTAAGACTCTGTGCTCCCAATGCAGGGGACCTGGGTTCAATCCCTGATCAGGGAACTAGATCCCGAATGCTGCAACGAAAGATTCTGCATGCCCTGACTGAGATCCCATGTGCCTCAACCGAGATCTGGTGCAGCCAAATAAGTTTTTTTCTCATTTTTAAAAAATTAAAAGAAAGGGCAGGGCACTGTGACTTCACTGAGAGAAAAGACACCAGGGAATGCTGATTTCATTTTACAGTCCTCAAAGGTGTCACCTGCAGGATGCAGTGGACAAAGAAGTTCTGAATGCTCGCCTTTGCCCTTGAGGGATGATTGGGGGAGAGGGGGCGGGGGGTAGCTGCCAAAAACAACAGTCTTCGGTTTTGTTTTGCTTTTTTACCAGGACAAAAAAACACCAGTAAGATGCAGGGAAAAAAAGGGAGAAAAATAGGCTCAAGAACTCATTCCAGCTTAAAATAACTATTGGAGCTTCCAGGTAACAACCAAAACTAAGACACTTCCAAATTATATGGAAATAAGGAAGATGCTTCCACTTAACACCTTGAGACGTGGGTTTGTTCCTGGCCAGGCTGAACCAGGCTGTGAGAAACAGGTACAGCTGGAATGTTTTCCACTGACAATGTAGTCTTTAAAACATCAATACCTGCTTTATGTGTTTATGAGTATCTTACTTGTGTACGTTCTACATATCCTGAAAATCAAAGTGTTCACGTATGTCCCATTAATAACCCTCAGAAGATCTTTCGTTTGATCAGCCATTATGCCACACCTGTTCCTACAACAGAAGACAGAGAAGTCCAGCTTGTTTAAGGTCCAGCCGGCACTGACTGGCCTTTCCAGTACTGTAGGCACTCTACCCAGCCCTGGAGGAAAACAGTAGCCACTTCAAAACATCAACACATCTACATGGCAGTCTTGCCACTTTCCCTAGTTGAGTCTTTTCACTTTTAAAAGTGCATCTGGTTTCAGACACACGCAACCTTAGGTTCTTCCTGAAGTCAACTTTTCAACAGCTTACCTCTAAACGTTGAAAAGGCAAATTTCCCAGAAGTGTGCACACAGCTCACTTGAGAGAATCCACAAAGATCTAAGACAGGGCATGAAACGCAAACTGAAACGCAGGTGGGGAGCCTGGGGCCCTCAGCTTCTCCAGCCCCTGGGTACACTGTGAAGTCAGGAGCCATCAGCCGCCGGGCACAAACCTCATGGGCTTCCAGCTGAGCGGCAGCCCGATGCCTGGTGCTACTTAGAGCAGATAAGAAGGCTGTGTCTGCGACACACAAGGAATTAATTCCACAAGGACCTGCTCCACGGGTCTAGCTCAGTGATTCTCAATTGGGAGTGATTGTGCCCCCCATGGCTCATCTGGCATCATCTGAAGACACTTCAGTTGTTATGACTTGTGGATGCTACTGACACCTGAGTCGAGACCAGGGAGGCTGCTCAACACCCCACGATACACAGGACAGGTCCCCCCACCAAAGAAATGTCTGACCCAGAATGTCAGTGGTATCCAGCTTGAGAAACTGTCACTCTAAATGGCAGCTGCTAGTCACAAGGAGCTCTCGTTTCCTTGCTACTTGGCCCTTCACACAGAAAGCTAATACATGCGACATAATTTTTTTTTTCCAATTGTTAACATTAGCTTCAAACTGCTGTCTGACAAGCAACAAGTCATTATACCTAAATCACAAAGGGAAAAGGTACCAAAGAACAGGACATCACTTGGCGATACAAGAGGCCCTACAAATCTGCTGTCCTTGGAAATATATCACTTCCACATTTACTGTTCCTGCTCTAACAGGACATTACAAGATGTTCTTCGCTGGACAATTTAACAAAAGGGTGCTCTGTTATAAGATACTTAAGAGAGACTGGTAGAGAGGAGTATGTCTCCAAAGAACACAACACTGCATAGCTGGTCTGGCCCTGCTGACTTCCCATCTAAAGTAACTATGGTGAGGGGAGGAACTCTGATTAGAAATGGAAATTAACTAGAAATCAATTAATCAGAAATTTCTGATTAGAAATTAACGTTGCAATACAAATACATCACAAAAGTATAACTCTAAGCCCATAAAAATTTCCCCCAGTACTAAAATCACCAGCAACAGTGGATAAAGGCTGTGGCTTCTGCAACAACCTCTTCAACCTTGGGCAAGGATCAACGTCTTTGGGTTAAGATTTTTCATCTAGGACAGGCAGGGAATGGAGAAGTTGATCACTAAAGGCCAACTTCAGTATTACGTTAATCATGGATATAAAATCCAACAACCAGGTCTTCTTACACTGGACAAAAGTATAGTGTAAGGAGAGAGTTCTTTTCCAAGTCCAAGGGTAGGATACCAGGGCAGGAGGCTGCAGCTGTTCCACGTTATCCTGCAGTTCTCCCCACGAGCACTAGGGGGCAGAGTTCTTCCAAAGGGGAGGTCACTAGCCTCCCCCGCGGTCCACAGACAGGCTTCACTGGGACCCGGACCCCAACAAGTCGAACACAAACTCTATGTCTTTTCAAATTTCCTAAGAGACTCACAACACAAGCAAAATAAGGGCCTCCTTCCTGCCACCAAAAAAAAAAAAAGTTAAGAATTACTGTCCCGCAGGCAAGAGCCTCAGGTTTTCTTACAGATGAAAGCAATTAAACATCGCCGGCTGGTCTTTCATCACTGGTCAACCTGCAACTCCTGCGCAACGTTCTGGGGCCTTTGTACAGGCACGAAAACAAAGGTCTATGGATTAGGAAACGCTAATCTCACAATTATAGCGTTCATTTTAAAAAAAAGTAGAAATATGCATTAATGAATGATTAATTACTTTCCAGTTCACCTCTCATCATGAATGTAGGCATCACATGTGAGAAGCCACTTTTTGGAAAAAAAAAATGGATATTACTATTACACAAGACTATATTACGGTAAGTCGGCACCTGGAAAGTACAATGACTTGAAATAATAAATCCAATTAACTCTGATAAAGCCAGATAGCCAACACAGAGGCAAACCCTCACCAATCTAAATTGCTGGAAGGTTCCAAAACTGTCCTGGGTTTACAAAACATCCCCTGGCTCTCAATGAAAGTCTCATCAGACTCCTTAAGCTAACTAAGTTTACTTTGAGCCACTTCAAACCTCAAACTTAAATAGAATTTGTTAAATAAACACAACCAAGAAAGGAAAGGGAGCCAAGAAACCACAGTAACGCTCGATCCCAGGGGAAAAAAAAAAAAAAAAAGGTTCTCAAGTCAAGGGTTTCAAGTAACCGTGGTGTCCCGCCCTCAGTGACCCTAAAAGGAACATCAGCTCCATCTCTCAAAATAACCAAAGTGCGCCCTAAACGATTTTCTTTACATTTGAATTCAAAATCTGCCAGGGACAGTCAGCACAAACGTGATCTTTTGATCTCACGCTCTGGAATGATCTCAAAGCCTGAAGGAGCACTTCTTGGGGAACACTACAACCTACACCCCAGAGGTCCAACGGGCAGAGAACTCGGTCAAGGACTGAACGCTTGCCGCCCCCTTCTCACACTTCATTAAGCGTCTCCCCTGAAAGTGTTTGCGCCCCTCTCACAGGAAGCCGGCACGTTTTGCAAAGGAAATACCAGACCAGACCCTTCTTGGAGAAAAGGCACGTCCTCGATGAGCATTTTCATGGGGTTTCCCGCACCCCGGCAGCGGGGCGGGCAGCCCTCCCATCGGGGCCCCTCGTCCGCCCGCTCACCTCGCCCGGGGCGCCGCGGGACAGCCGGTGAGCCAGCCGCCCCTGCGCCAGGACGCTCACCTTCGCGGCATCCGGCGCTCCCGGAGAGCGCGGGACAAAATAGAAACCCGCCCCGGCTTACTCAGCCTTGAGACTTCCCCCACCCCGGGGCTCGATTTCTGGCGACTCCCCGAAAGTTTCGCCCTCTCGGGCTCAGCGCGCGCGGCAGCGGGTGTGCGCGCGGCGCGGGAGGCGCATCTCTTCCCTCCCCGGAGGCCAGGTCCCCGGCAGGAAGGGAGCCCGCGCCCGCCCTCCCGGCCGCGAGCTAACTCACCTCGGGGAAGAAGTTGTCCATTGTTCCCCGTGCGCTCCCCAACTTGCTCGAGTCCGGCTCCCAGCTCTCGCGGAAGTCAATGCAGCCCAAGGTCCGGAGGAACCATGCGTGTCACAGCGCGACTCCCAGAAACTCGAGCCCGCGGGGCTCCCCCGCTGCCATCTCCGTCTCCCCCTTCTCGGCTTTCGCACCTTTTGTTTGCCCAAACCCCAGTCTCTTAACGCATCCGTCCCAACCGCAGCCTTTGTCTCCTCGGGCTCCAAGTTCCTCACTCCTGGGCGCAGCGCTCGCGAGCGGGGAACAGCTGGTGGCACATTCTTCCCCGGGGCTGGGGGAGGGCGGCGGGGGGCGGCTGGGGAGCGCGCCCCACTCTCTCTGCGCTGCGGCCCGAGGCGCTCGGAGCGGGCAGGAGAACAGCGGCCACAGAGCGAGCCCCGGAGGTGGCTTTCCCGGCTCGAGCGCCGCGGCGGTGAGGATTCCGGCGCCCGGGGCTCACCCGCTCACGGTCACACCGAGACTCGCGGACCCGGGCGCACGGCCCGCCCCGCCCTCTCGTCCGGGCCCGCCCACTCGCTCGCCTCGCCCCGCCCACGGCTGAGCCCCGCCCACTCAGCCGGCCCACCCGAAGCTCTTTGGTCACGCCCTGCCCCGGGAGCCCCGCCCTCAGCCCACCCCTCCCCGCGCTTCCGCCAGGTTAGGCCTCGCCCGGCCGGCGCGACCCGCCCCCAACTTCGCCCAGGCCCCGCCCACTCCGCGCCTCGGGCCCCCGCAGTCTCGGAGGCGGGCGGGGCCCGAGCAGCTCGCGGACTACCTCCCCGCCTCCTCCCCTCCCCACCAGGGAGAGGGCGGGGGAACTTGACTCCCCTCTGCTGATAGAGACCTAACAGTCACCGAGGAGGAGGAGGGGTTGGGGGATTTGTGTGGGTGTGTGCCTTTGATCTTTAGCAGACCCTGGAGCCGGCTCAACGCGGATCTTATTAATGCAGCTCGGCAGATGAGCGACCCCGGGGACGGAAGCGCGATCCGAGGAGCTGCCCCGGCTGTTGGGCCAGATCAAAGCAGAGAACGGAGGCTGATCAGAATTTCTGGAAGCCGCCTACCCGTGTGGAGTTTCTCTCCTGCACTCAGGTTACAAGAAGTTTTCGTCGCGGCGGGAAAATTCAGTTTTGCAAACTGGAAGAGCACGTGGCCAATTTCACCTTAAAAAAATGTAACCCTTTTCCCGGACCCAAAGGAAGCAGATAGCCAAATGGAAGCGGGTGAAGGCTCAAACCCTCCCACCCCCATACCGAGTCCTGGGTTCTCTGGGCAACTCCTCGAAACTTTAGCATGCACAGGAATCACCTGGGCATCTGGTTAAAATGCAGATTGGAATTGATTAGGGTGAGCGCTGATGATCTTGCATTTCCAGTAAATTTCAGCTACCTTGTGCTGTTCTGCAAACTGGAACCTGTCGGTAACAGAGAAAATGAGAGCAAAGGTTTAAAAACTTTTGTAGCAATGTAAAAAACACCACAACATAGAAGCACGTGATTGGTGGACTCTTTGAACCGAGAATAAACCAGTTTGGGTGTTGTCAGACTCCTGGTGAGTCATACCTGGCACAGCAGGGGTTCCATATTGGTACCTGGCAGATTGGGAACAAAAACGACTGGTTCTTAACCACAGGTGGTTTGAGTAACTCTCTCTAGGGGATTTGGCAACTGCTCATCCTTTAAAACTCAAGTCAGAAATTCACATCTTCCCCGGGAACCCTGCCCAGAGATGTTCCAGCCACTCACGCCACTGCCAGCTCCACCTAAGGACCAGGTGTGGCTTATCCGAAGACTACTGAGGAAACTATCATATTGGAGTAAAACTACATTCTATAAGGGTTTTTCTTTTAATTGGTGTCCTTCCCATCTTCAGTTGAGAAAATAGAAGCGCCTTGCTTTCAAATGTCCTCAGACTGTTTCAGAGAATGAATGAATGTCATCCTTGTGTGAAAACTCAAGCCTGTTTGTAACCTCTGTCAGAGCAGTTCTTCAGCATTAATATCGTTGTACCCATTCCCTTTAGAAAGAGTCAAGGTATAAACTAATACTTGATATTGTGCTCTGTGATTGCCCTGTTTCACAGGTTTACACATGTAAGCCATTAACGATTGTGTCCCAGGTTGCACAAAAAGTTAAGATGAAGCCAGGATAAATACCAACCATCCCAGGCACCAATCACAGGGCTTAGTCAAATAAGTCCTGCTGCCATCTGTATTCAGATACTGGCACAGAGCAATTACAGTCATTATGGTGTTAATCTGTATAGAACATCTTTCAAGAGAAAGTACAGGGCATCTTGTTCAAGCAAGGGTGTGCATATGGCTTGGTTCCCAGCTGCAGCCCAGCCACTGGCAGCCTTGGCCGTGGTCATTTCAAAGTCACTTTCCAATACTGGCTCATCAGTTGTAACAAACATACCATGCTAATATGACATGTTCATAATAGAGGAAACAAATATAGGGACACTTCACCCTCAATGTTTCTGTAAAGTTCAGTTCAGTCGTGTCTGATTCTTTGCGACCCCATGAATAGAAGCACACCAGGCCTCCCTGTCCATCACCAACTCCCGGAGTTTACCCAAATCCATGTCCATCGAGTCGGTGATGCCATCCAACCATCTCATCCTCTGTCATCCCCTTCTCCTGCCCCTAATCCTTCCCAGCATCAGGGTCTTTTCCAATGAGTCAACTCTTCGCATGAGGTGGCCAAAGTATTGGAGTTTCAGCTTCAACATCAGTCCTTCCAATGAACACCCAGGATTGATCTCCATTAGGATGGACTGGTTGGATCTCCTTGCAGTCCAAGGGACTCTCAAGAGTCTTCTTCAACACCACAGTTCAAAAGCATCAACTCTTCGGCGCTCAGCTTTCTTCACTGTCCAACTCTCACATCCATACATGACCACTGGAAAAACCATAGCCTTGACTAGACGGACCTTTGTTGGCAAAGTAATGTTTCTGCTTTTAAATATGCTATCTAGGTTGGTCATAACCTTCCTTTCAAGGAGTAAGCGTCTTTTAATTTCATGGCTGCAATCACCATCTGCAGTGATTTTGGAGCCCCCCAAAATAAAGTCTGACACTGTTTCCCCATCTATTTCCCATGAAGTGATGAGACCAGATGCCATGATCTTAGTTTTCTGAATGTTGAGCCTTAAGCCAACTTTTTCACTCTCCTCTTTCACTTTCATCAAGAAGCTCTTTAGTCCTTCTTTGCTTTCTGCCATAAGGGTGGTGTCATCTGCATATCTGAGGTTATTGATATTTTATTTCTGTAAAGTTAGAACTGCTCAAAAAAATAGCCTGTTAACCTTAAAAAGTCAGTTCCCTATTGATTAAGAAGATGTGGTTAATAATTACATACCCCCAACTTCCCTCCTAAAATAATTTTGAGCGATAACCAATACATAAGGGTTAAATTTTACTAAATTGCTGGTGGTGGTATAGTCGCTGTGTCATGTCCTACTGTTTGCAATCCCATGGACTATAGCCCATCAGGCTCCTCTTGTCCATGGCATTTCCCAGGCAAGAAAACTGGAGTGGGTTGTCATTTTCTTTTTAAGAGGATCTTCCCCACCCAAGGATCAAACCCTCATCTCCTGTGTTGGTAGGTGGATTCTTTACCACTGAGCCAGCTGGGAAACCCTTTACTAATGTACATTTCTTTAAAAAGTTTATACCACTTTATCAAAATCCCCTAGGACAATTGCTTAAAAGAAAAAACAAACCAAAAATCTTATGACTGTATCTCAGGGTGGCCTGGGTGCCTAAGAATCTGCATTTTAGTAATCACTCGAGTAGACAGTTCTGAGTTTGAGGATCATTGCTTTGGGTTGTCAACATTCACAGATTTTCCATATAAATGCACAATCTCAAAAAGCTATAAAGATAAACTGTAGCAGTAAGCTCCTATTTATTGAACAGACAGCAAAGCACATGTTATTTTAAGCATTCTAAACAAGATACCAAGGACTTCTAAGGGCTTACCTGGTAGCTCAGTTGGTAAAGAATCCACCTACAATGCAGGAGACCCCAGTTCGATTCCTGGGTTGGGAAGACCCCCTGGAGAAGGGATAGGCTACCCACTCCAGTATTCTTGGGCTTCCCTTGTGGCTCAGCTGGTAAAGAATCTGCCTGCAATGTGGGAGACCTGGGTTGGGAAGATCTCCTGCAGAAGGCAAAAGCTACCCACTCTGGTGTTCTGACCTAGAGAATTCCATGGACTGTATAGTCCATGGGGTCGCAAAGAATCAGACACAACTGAGCGACTTTCACTTTCAAACAAGATACCAAACTTGCAAGTATTTGGGGTGGAATCAGTTGTTTTAAAAAAAAAAATATGTTAAATTTACAGGGGCTTTGACAAAATTGGACTGAGAAGGGGAAGCATTTTAAATCAGCAGATTTCTAAGAATATCCATTCTTGTTACCATTGTTGAAAAGTTAAGTGCTTCCTTTCAAGGGGCCCTGTGACCCAATGGTCAAAGCTGTTTGGACTAAAACATCAAACCCTGTCCCCTGAGAAGTGACAGAGGGAGAGTCCAGAATGTTAATACCAGAATGGACACATTCTCTGAGGCCAAGTTCCTTCTTAATTATCCTACTTATTTCTCAAACATGCTCATGGAATGTTACATTTGCAAAATAAAGCAAGAAAAAATCTCAAGTAACATTCTCTTCTTTAGCTGCAAATATTAATCCATAAGGGACAGAAATGTACTCGTATATAGATAGGACAATTTTCCCATTTTAAGGAGGACTTTCCTATGGGCATGTATGTGAATAAGAACCATAATCTTCTGTTTTCATTTCCATCACGTGTTTGTTTTCAGTTGAAATGAGTTGTGATTTCCTTGTGGTTTTGGATTGCATTCTTTTGTTGTTGTTGTGTTGTGTTGCTGCTGGCAGGTCCTAATCTGGATGTGACTTTGGGTACAGTGGCTTCTTCATTACCTCTGTTTTTATAAAATACTCACATCTAATTGCTCCAGTCAGACTAATGGTTTAATTAGTAGTTACAGGAAGAGAAAGTTCTGCAGTTTCTTCACACAGATTAGAAGTTAGTAACTGACGCAACCTTAAAATCCTGTTTTTCACGCTTAGCTGAACAGCAGTTCCTTTCAGTTCACTTATAGTCTTGGATCTTTAAAAATTCACATGTTTTTGCATTTTGAACAAACAAAAATTAAGGGAATCTCTGTGTTCTTTAAATTTTTAATCGAGTTGTTCATTTCCCATAACAATTCAAAATCCTCAAGGGAGTTTTGGGGTTTGTTTTGTTTTTTGTTGTTTTTCTTATGAAACTTGAAACAATTGTGAAAGATTTCTTTAGAAAGAATTTGGAGGAAAAAAATACCTGAAATATTTCACATTGTAGTAGAATTAAACAAGTACCAACACAGAAATGAAGCACAGATAAGACACTCAAAAAAATGATTCGCTAGCAGTCATTTTTCTAAACAAGACAGGTTACAGCTAAGGTATAACTTACCTCATCAGAGAGCCCTCAATGGACAGCCAATGCCAGCTAATTCCCCATCACTTCACACTAGAGCGATGCTTTCTAAATTGATATCCCACATAAACACAGAGAGTTGTATTCATAAATGAATCCATTTCCAGTTAAAGTGTGGTGTGCTGGTGCTATTGGGTGTGATAAATAAATGGTATAAAGATCCATGAAATCCTCCATGATGATATATTCTGCCCACGTGGAGTATATTTCTCTTTGATTTCTTTGTATCTTCACACTCTCTCTTCGATCAGAGTGGCTCCCAGACTGACTTTCCAAAGCGTACTGTATTTCCAACTCTGTTGTTAATCACAACATCTCCCACTTCCAAACCTTATGTCTCCACTTACTCCCTGCTTCCTGCATCTTCAGTCCTTCCTGCTCACATTTTCCAAGCCAACAAATGTGATCATGTCTCTTTCACTTGAAAATGGCTGTTTCTAAACCCAATTACTTTCTGAACTGGGCAACCTTTCTTCAAAGCCCTGACTTTTCACTGTCTGCATGTCATCTCCAAGCACTTTACTCTTCAGTAGCTTATGATTGAATTTTTGCCCCACCCTGTTTTCTTGAAGATCAGCGTGACCTTGAAATAATCATATTCAGCAACCTATTTGCAAATTCCATTCTCCTGGACACCCACCCTCTTTTGAAACTCTCACTTCTCAGCTTTTGGGCCAGCTTCACAGGGATGCAGCAGTAGTTAATTGCACAGGACCCGAAGCTCGGAGGAGGCCCCAGGTTTGGCTTAATACTCTGTTGTATTATCTTAAATCCTAATGAGTTTTGAGTCAGGGGCCCTCTTTTTCCATTTTGCACTGAGCTCCCAAAATTACATAGCCAGTCCTACCTAGCTTTAAAGCGCTGCATTTGTCTGGTCCTCCTATCTTTTTGACATCGTTCTCTATCACTTTTAAAGGCTCCCCTCCTCCCTCCATTCTCCAAAATACAGTTAACCCTAAGCCCACATTCTTTTTTCTGCTCTCACATCATTGCCATTAATTCTCAGTACTTCAGCTTCCATCTCTTCATAGTTCAGTTCAGTTCAGTCTCTCAGTCGTGTCCGACTCTTTGCGACCCCATGAACTGCAGCACGCCAGGCCTCTCTGTCCATCACCAACTCCCGGAGTCTACCCAAACCCATGTCCATCGAGTCAATGATGCCATCCAACCATCTCATCCTCTGTCATCCCCTTCTCCTCCTGCCCCCAATCCTACCCAGCATTAGGGTCTTTTCCAATGAGTCAACTCTTCGCATGAGGTGGCCAAAGTATTGGAGTTTCAGCTTCAACATCAGTCCTTCCAATGAACACCCAGGATTGATCTCTTTTATGATGGATTGATTGGATCTCCTTGCAGTCCAAGGGACTCTCAAGAGTCTTCTCCAACACCACAGTTCAAAAGCATCAATTCTGTGGCGCTCAGCTTTCTTCACCGTCCAACTCTCACATCCATACATGACCACTGGAAAAACCATAGCCTTGACTAGACGGACTTTTGTTGGCAAAGTAATGTCTCTGCTTTTAAATATGCTATCTAGGTTGGCCATAACCTTCCTTCCAAGGAGTAAGTGTCTTTTAATTTCATGGCTGCAATCACCATCAGCAGTGATTCTGGAGCCCAAAACATAAAGTCTGACACTGTTTCCACTGTTTCCCCATCTATTTCCCACAAAGTGATGGGACCAGATGCCATGATCTTAGTTTTCTGAACGTTGAGCCTTAAGCCAACTTTTTCACTCTCCTCTTTCACTTTCATCAAGAGGCTCTTTAGTTCTTCTTCACTTTCTGCCATAAGGGTGGTGTCATCTGCATATCTGAGGTTATTGATATTTCTCCCAGCAATCTTGATTCCAGCTTGTGTTTCTTCCGGCCCAGCGTTTCTCATGATGTACTCTGCATATAAGTTAAATAAGCAGGGTGACAATATACAGCCTTGACATACTCCTTTTCCTATTTGGAACCAGTCTGTTGTTCCATGTCCAGTTCTAACTGTTGCTTCCTGACCTGCATACAGGTTTCTCAAGAGACAGGTCAGATGGTCTGGTATTCCCATGTCTTTCAGAATTTTCCACAGTTTATTGTGATCCACACAGTCAAAGGCTTTGGCATAGTCAATAAAGCAGAAATAGATGTTTTTCTGGAACTCTCTTGCTTTTTCGGTGATCCAGCGGATATTGGCAATTTGATCTCTGGTTCCTCTGCCTATTCTAAAACCAGCTTGAACATCTGGAAGTTCACGGTTCATGTATTGCTGAAGCCTGGCTTGGAGAATTTTGAGCATTACTTTACTAGCATGTGAGATGAGTGCAATTGTGCGGTAGTTTGAGCATTCTTTGGCATTGCCTTTCTTTGGGATTGGAACGAAAACTGACCTTTTCCAGTCCTGTGGCCACTGCTGAGGTTTCCAGATTTGCTGGCATATTGAGTGCAGCACTAACACAGCATCATCTTTGAGGATTTGAAATAGCTCAACTGGAATTCCATCACCTCCACTAGCTTTGTTCGTAGTGATGCTTTCTAAGGCCCACTTGACTTCACATTCCAGGATCTAACTCAAGCACAGCGAAGTCCCAGCCCCATGCTTTCAACCACCTGTGGATTTCTCCTAGTGAGGTCCTTCTCATCTCTCAAGCTCCTAAACTAACCATTTTTCACTCTCCATCCATTTTTACCAAATTTCCTATATTTATGCATGGAATAACCCCAAGTTAGTCACCTTGATGAGTCAATATCCGTCCTTCAGGGCTGCCTAGGATCTTCCAAAGGTCCTACCCACATGCTGAGAGTGTCCTCACATTGAGAATCCCTCCAACCCATGCAGAATCTTCAAGTGTCCTTCGCGCCAAACACGTGACTTCAGTCCTACCAATTAGATGTACCCACTTAAGGTTTAACCTGGGGAATAAACTACACGAGGACAAAGGGGAGGTTCAGAGAGTCAGTGCTGGTAGCAGAACTGGGGGGCCGAAGGTATGTTTTCCTGGTCAGCTGTGGGGACACCACTTCTAGGCTGCCCCAGTCAGGTTCTTAAGTTGGTAGGTGAAGTGGCCTGTGGCCAGCCGGGCCTGCCCTGTGCTGTGTTTCTAAGAATTGTTTCTGGAAACTTAGCCTAAAGCTCATTCCTTCAGCCTTTCCAATGATATGGCAAGCTTTGTCATACTGTTTAATAATCTCCTCTTGCTTAAATTCTCCAAAGTGGATTTTGTTTTCTGCCACTCACCAGTACATTAGGAGATGTGGAGATCAATCCTGGGTGTTCATTGGAAGGACTGATATTGAAGCTGAGACTCCAATACTTTGGCCACCTCATGCAAAGAGTTGACTCATTGGAAAAGACCCTAATGCTAGGTAGGATTGGGGGCAGGAGGAGAAGGGGACGACAGAGGATGAGATGGTTGGATGGCATCACTGACTCGATGGACATGGGTTTGGGTAGACTCCGGGAGTTGGCGATGGACAGGGAGGCCTGGCATGCTGCAATTCATGGGGTCGCAAAGAGTCGGACACGACTGAGCGACTGAACTGAACTGAACTGAACTGATGCCCTTAGAATGAGGGAAGTGGGGTCCTGTGCTTGGGGGTGTCTTTCTCAAAATGGTCCAAGTCCCACTTGGTGCCTGGGATTGGCTGGGGCCAGCGGTGCCATTCAGAGAGGCCACCCTAGACCCAGATCAGGTCCTCTGTGTCTTCAGTCTCTGCCTTTCCCCTTTGGGGTACTCACTAACCCTCTACTGTGCATGTGGTGTCATCCAAAAGTCCAGAGCTGGTGTTTATGGGGGTCCTCATGGAGCTAATAGCTGGACCTCAGTCCCAGGAAGACAGCCATCTAGATTTTCCCACTGATCCACATAGTGTGGTTTTCACAGGATTGTGAGCAACTAGGCCACCAAGGTGATGCTGACAGGCTGATTCTGTGTGACTTTCATTCACACTGGGCACAGGAGGACTGTGGTACTCTTTGCCCAGCAGTCTCCCAGTGATATTGGGCTTAGCCTGTGTGTAGACTCCTGTGTCAGGTCTCACCCATGTGTTCCAACTTGGAACGTTACTGCCCGAGCCCACAGCATCATTGGGCAGTGGGTGGTGGTGGAGAGCTGGCAGATATGTTTGCCCTGTGTGTTTCCCACCCCTTGCACACAGGATGGTCATTGTACTTCTTCCATGGGATCTGCTCCTCATGTCAGGCTGTCTTCCTGGGTTAATTGCACCCATCTTCTCCTTGGTTTTCTAGAGTTGTCCTTCAGTGTCAATCTGTCCTTGACATCAACATCCTTACTTGCCTTCAGTCAGTGTGGTGGCTGATTTTATTCCTGTGGGTGGACTTAATCTGAACTAGATGAGAGATGGAGACCGGCATTTCTCAAGTAAATGGGACCCACTGTACTCATGGTCCTCTCGCCTGGCCTCCCCATTGGTGTTGGTGCAAAGTGCAGTCAACATTGAAATCGACCTTGTGCTCAGAATAACTTGATTGCAGCCTGAAGGGTTCAAGAGAAGATGTAATAGGAAGATGTGTGGCTTAATGGTTCTGCTAAAAATTCTCAGTGGTTAATGTAACATGACCCAAAGATGAATTATTATCTGAATTTTCCTGCATACTCGGGGTTGGACTTGCACTTGTGGCCACCATCAACAAAGCACTCTCACAACCTTTGAGAGTGTCACTGGCAGCCAGTTTCACAGGCACAGGGTGTATGATGTAATATAAACGATGATGCAACAGCCATGAAATTAAAAGACACTAGCTCCTTGGAAAAAAAGCTATGACCAACCTAGACAACATATCAAAAAGCAGAGACATTACTTTACCAACAAAGGTCCGTCTAGTCAAGGCTATGGTTTTTCCAGTGGTCATGTATGGATGTGTGAGTTGGACTATAAAGAAAGCTGAGCACCGAAGAATCGATGCTTTTGAACTGTGGTGTTGGAGAAGACTCTTGAGAGTCCCCTTGGACTGCAAGGAGATCCAACCAGTTCATCCTAAAGGAAATCAGTCCCAAATATTCATTGGAAGGACTGATGTTGAAGCTGAAACTCCAATACTTTGGCCACCTCATGTGAAGAACCGACTCATTGAAAAAGACCCTGATGCTGGGAAAGATTGAAGGCAGGAGGAGAAGGGAACGACAGAGAATGAGATAGTTGGGTGGCATCATCGAAGCAATGGACATGAGTTTGAGTAGGCTCTCGGAGTTGGTGATGGACAGGGAGGCCTGGCGTGCTGCAGTCCATGGGATCACAGAGAGTCGGACACGACTGAGTGACTGAATTGAACTGATGATGCAACAGCATTAAATAAATGACATGAAGAAACTGCAGAGGTCAGAATTTCTATATTATTTTTAAATAGCCAGGTTCTGAAGAGCTGTGACACTATGAAGACATTTCCCTATCCTTTTCTCATCATGAGAAATAAAAAATGAGCCACTAATGGCACATTTGACAATAAGAACATGAAGAGGTGTTTCCTGGATGAGAACAGGAAGGGCTGGTGCCCGAACCCTAGAAGAATCTTTGTGTACACTCAGAGGAATAAACAAATACTGAAAGGTTCATTATTGTGAATCTTCATGGAGGAATCAGTGTACATTACATTCATTCATGCATTTTGTAATATATTTTATATCAAATTATTAATATACACAGGAGTCCCCAAATCCTAAGGGAAAAAAAGTACAAAAACAGCTTATGGCTGACCTACAAGTGAGAAATTTGGAGTTATAATTCATGGGCTTCATCCCAAGGCCGGTCTTCCCAAGTGGTACTAATGGTGAAGAATCTACCTGCCAATGCAGGAGATGCAAGAGACGCAGGTTTGATCCCTGGGTCAAGAAGATCCCCTGGAGAAGGAAATAGCACCCCACTCCAGTATTCTTGCCTGGAAAATCCCATGGACAGAGGAGCCTGGAGAGGCTACAGTCCATGGGGTCACAAAGAGTCAGAGACGACTGAACGACTAAGCACATCCCAGAGCCAATTCCTTACAAAGTCTAATAACCTGGCGCAGCCTTGACTTTCACACCTGAAATCGCCTGAAGTCACTGCAATTGCTTTGGCTTCTTAAATGAGTTAAGAACTTCTGAGTTAGGAATATGTTTGGAATGCTGTTTTATGTTTTTGGTTTTTTCCCCTAACGTTTCTATTAAATGCATTTATGCCACTGCTGAGAATATTAGGAAAAAATCAGATAAGTACAGAAGATTGTTTATTTTTAAAAGCCTGGGATAGAGTTGTTTAGAATTATTACAAAGCTGGATGCAACTTAGATGCCCCTCAGCAAGAGATGGGTTGAGTAAATTATAGTAAATGTGCCCAGCAGCATATCTGGATGTGAGTTACTGTTTCTGCATGATGAGCCCCCTAAAACTAAATGGCTTCAGACAACAATGACTTATTATTTCTCACAGTTCCTGGCCTGACTGCCCCTGTCACCTGGGCTCTCCGAGACAGCTGCAAGAGGACGGGTGGCAGCTGTGGCTGGTGAGGGGACCCAGCTTTCCTCCTGGGGCAGAGGCCTCGCTGGAGCAGCTGGCAGCTCTCCCTCGGGTCTTCACACTGTGGAGGACTCAGGACTCCATTCGTGCACATGCAAAGAAGTCACAGGATGTTGCTTCTGCCACATTTTATTAGTCAAAGCCTGACTGTTGGAGATTCTAGGCTGTCTTGATGGAAGGAGGGGAGAGAGTGTTAAAATGTAGATGGCACCACATTCACCATTTTAAAGTAGACAGTGGCATTTAGGGGACTTCCCTGGTGGTCCAGTGGTTAAGAATCTGCCTTGCAATGCAGGGGACACAATTTCAATCCCTGGTTGGGGAACTAAGATCCACATGCTGTGAAGCAACTAAGCTTGTGTGCCCCAACTACAGAGCCCACCACTAACAGCTAGAGAGTCCTCAACAAAAGTCCCCTGTGTCACAATTAAGACCCAACGCAGCCAAATAAATAAATAAATATTAAAAAAAATAGAGTATACAGTGGCATTTAGTACATTCACAGTGTTTACAATCATCTATCTAGTTCAAAAATATTTTCACCACCTCAAAAAGAAACCTCATAATCATTAAACAGACACCTAGATTCACACCTACCCCCAGCCTCGGGCAATCTCACGTAAATGGAAGCATGCATATTGTGACTGGCCTCTTTCACTCAGCACAATGTTTTTAAGGTTTATCTGTGTTGTAACCTGTATCAGTACTAAATTCCTTTTTACAGCTGAGTAATATTCCATCTGCATATTGTCACCCTGCTTATTTAACTTATATGCAGAGTACATCATGAGAAATGCTGGGCTGGAAGAAACACAAGCTGGAATCAAGATTGCCGGGAGAAATATCAATAACCTCAGATATGCGGATGACACCACCCTTATGGCAGAAAGTGAAGAAGAACTAAAGAGCCTCTTGTTGAAAGTGAAAGAGGAGAGTAAAAAAGTTGGCTTAAAGCTCAACGTTCAGAAAACTAAGATCATGGCATCTGGTCCCATCACTTCGTGGGAAATAGATGGGGAAACAGTGGAAACAGTGTCAGACTTTTATTTATGATGTGGGCCACAGTGGATTTTAGCCTCAAAGTTCAAGAAGGCAAATGTCCAGTGACAGATAAATGGATAGAGAAGATTGGTACATATATACAATTGAATATTACTCAGCCATAAAAGGGAGGAAATTGGGTCATTCGTAGAAATGTAGATGGACCTAGAGTCTGTCACACAGAGTGAATGTAAGACAGAGAAAAATAAATACTGTATTATTAAGGCATATATGAGGAATCTAGAAAAATGGTACAGATGAACCTATTTGTAGAGCAGGATTAGAGATGCAGATGTAGAGAATGGACGTGTGGACACAGTGGGAGGAGGGGTGGGATGAACTGGGAGACTGGTGTTGACACAGGTACACTACAATGTGTAGAATAGTTAGCAGGACACTGCTGTGTAACACAGGAATCTCAGCTCAGTTCTCCGATGGCCTGGATGGGTGGGATGAGGGGAGGGAGGGAGGTTCAAGAGGGAGAGGATATATGCACATGTACAGCCGACTCACTTTGTTGTACTGCAGAAACCAGCACAACATTGTAAAGCAACCATACTCAAATAAAAAGAGAAGAAGATGAAGGCAGTGTCAGCTTCCTAAGCTGCAGGAGGCCGTGGGGGACAGCGGCTGACAGAGGCGGCAAAGGGCACACCCACAATCCCTTGGGGCAGATTCCAGGAGTTGACACGTAGGACACCTACTCACTCTTGACCGGAACTTAGTCACCAGGGACAAGGGATATTGAGAAGTGTGATATTTATTCTAGGCTTTTATTTACCCAGCTAAAAACTGTTACTTGGAAGAAGGAAAGAATAGATACTAAAGAACAAGAAGAAAAAAAGCAAAAATATTAAACAGACATTATCTCTAGATAACAAGTACAGGGCAATTAAACATTACTCTTGATCTTTTTCTATATTTTCTGAATTTTGTTTGCTTTTGGCTGTGCTATGGCTTTGTTGCAGCATGCAAGGGCTTCTCTAGTTATGGCACACTGGCTTAGTTGCCCTCAGCACGTGGGATCTTAGTTCCCCCACCAGGGATCAAATCTGCGTCCTCTGCATTGGAAGTGGAGTCTTACCCACTGGTCCACTAAGGAAGTCCTCATATTTTCTGAATTTTTTGATACCTATATAATCAAAAGAATTGTTCTTACTTTGAAAAATAAAAATATATTTCTTTTATCAGAGCAGAACTTCATTTAGTCTCCCTTTCTTTCAATTTTTTTTTTTTACATTCTCTTCCATTATAGGTTATCACAAGATACTGAGTATTTGTGCTATATAGCAGGTTCTTGGTTATTTAATATGTAGTAGTGTATATATTTTAATCCCAAACTCCTAATTTATCCCTCCCTGCCCCCTTCCCCTTTGATAACTATAATTTTGTTTTATATGTCTATTCAATTACTTTTTTTAAATGTTCATTTGTATCTGTGCTGTCACATATTAGAAGATATAGATATAAAGATGAGTAAGACAGAGTCTCTAAGGAAATCAATAGACCTATTGTAGAGGGATACTAGAAGATAATTTTGAAATGACTGGAAATTTCTGTAGTAGAAGCGTACACAAAGTTTTAAGGAAACCTTTAAAATAAAAAGTGAAGCCTGAGGGAGTGTCATGAGCTGAATTATGTTCCCCCAAACTCACATGTTGAAGCCTCACTTAGCATGTATTTGGAGACAGGGCCTTTAAAAGGTGATTAACAAAAAATGAGACTGTTAGGATGGGCTCTAATTCAACATGACTGGTGTCCTCATAAGCAGAGGAAATTTATACACACAAAGAGACACCAGGGATGCTCACACAGAATAAAGAGCACATGAGGACACAGCAAGAAGGCAGCCATCTGGAAGCCCAGAAGGGAAGCCTCATAACAAACCAACTCTGGTACTTCCCCGGTGGTCCAGTGGTTAAGAATCTGCCTCCCAATTCAGGGGATGCAGGTTTGATCCCTGGTCCAGAAACTAAGGTCCCACACACCACAATTAGAGAATCCGAGTGCAACAAGACCCAGTGCCCTCTAACTAATTAATTAATCAAAAGAAGAAACCAGCCCCACCAACACCCTGATCTGACTCCTAGCCTATCCCTTCTCCAGAAGATCTTCCAGACCCAGGAATTGAACCAGGGTCTCCTGCATTGGAGGCAGATTCTTTACCAAATGAGCTATCAGGGAATCCTGCCTTAGCCTTTAGAACTGTGAGTAAACGAGTTCTGTTGTGTAAGTCACCAAGTCTGCAGTATTTTGTTATGACAGCCCTAGCAAACTAATACAGGGAATCAGGAGAAAATTCCCAGAGAGCAGCACTGGAACCAGGGCTCGGTGGATGAGAAGGCATCTACCAGGTGAGGAAGAGAGGAAAGCACATTCCAGGCAAAGGGAAAAGCTCAGAGATAAGAAAAGAAAGTTCAGCAAAGCGTACCAAGGGTGCTTATAGCGCACCAAGGGTGCTTATAGCACAGAGAGTGCATATGTGGAGCTATAGGAGACAACCCTGGGAACCCGGCATTAACCTTTCATTAAGTCAGTTCACAACTAGTAGGACGCTGGTACACGTCTGATGACTGGCTCTATGGGAAGGGTAGCCCTGATTTGTTGTTGTTCAGTCACTCGGTCGTGTTTGACTCTTTTGTGACACCTTAGACTGTAGCCTGCCCCACTCTTCTTTCCATGGGATTTTTCCGGGCAAGAATACTGGACTGGGTTGCCATTTCCTTCTCCGGGGTATCTTCCTGACCCAGGGATCGAATCCACGTCTCCTGCATTGGAGGGCGAATTCTTTACCCTGAGCCACCTGGGAAGCCCTCAGCCCTGTTTTACAAAACAGCAGTTACCGGTTTCTGTGGCCATAGATGGTCTCGTCACAACTGATTTCAGGGATTCACCAAACATGGAGTTGGGAAGAGCCCCACAGAAGCACATCGTTATTCAATATTTTCATCCAGTAAGATACAGGAGACATCACTACCTTCAAGTGCAGAGATAAGAGTGAAAATATACTAGTACAATTTGTGAGTGATGTGTTGAGTATTTACTATCGGGGGTTTTGATGTAATTTATTTAATTGTAAGTTTATATAACTTAACTTTAACTGATGGCTGTGTTTAACAACTAGCTCACAACATTTTGGAAAATTTAACAATCTGTTCTCATGAATCATGAGCACACCCCTGTTTACATCTACTATTTTATAAATTATTGCTCTTGCCCTTAAGGGGTGTTAAGACTCAAAAAATAACGCATAGCAGTTTTTATCATCAGGTTGAAGGGATAACATACATGTCCAAAAAACCTGGGATAATTGCTGAGAAGTTAGAGGATGTGGGAGGCAGGAGGAGGAATCTCCATGGCTGAAGAGGTAGTTAAACCATCACAGAGGAGGAGGGATTAATTGGAATTTTCAAGAAGAGGGGTAAGGGAATTTTTGGAATGCGAAAGGAAGATAAAGAAGGATGGAGACCATGAGATAGATAGAAGAACGGATGGATGGACTTTTCAAATCAGATGCCCTCCATGGGCTTAGCGCCTTAGTCATCTGGGAGATCGAGTGATATGTACATTTGCTCTGATAAATGTGCTGGGTTGACTCATTGTTATCTTGAAAGCCAGAGTATTGTAGCCTTCGGAGAGTTAGAGGTGAAGGGCGCCTGACAACATAAACCATAGGGTAAGAGGGTTTAGGAGAGGAAAGGCAATGTAACCCATGCGATGCAGGATCAGGTCCAAGTCAGGGATAAGTGGGCAGGCATCAAGAGAAGAAGATAAGAAAAACTAGGCTGGGGAATCCCACTCACTGAGGTCACAAACACAACCACGTGGGGGACTCTGCCGTCATCTCTCTCGAGACCACCATTCTACCTGTGGCTTTACTTCCTGTGCCCACCAGACAGCATCACTTCCAGCTCGTGCTCTCTGGTTCCATCCTTCCTTACCACCCTCCTCCTCACTCCAGCATCATCTTCCCTACAGGCCTTTCTGATCAGCTTACCACATGCTCTAGCAGCCCCATCTCTAAATCTCTCAGTGAAGCTACATCATCCTCCAACTCCCACACCTTGGTCTGCACAACAAAACATCCCCCAGGCATTCTCTCTCCAGGGACCTCCTCTGCCTTACTGCCCCTTCTTTGTCAACTGTCTCTCCTCTCCACTTCCAGTGTCGCCAGCGATTTCTCTGCTCCACAGAAGCTGGAGCGATATCTTAAAATGCATATCAACACTACTTTACAGCTGCACTTAAACTCTGCAAGGAAGTCCTTCACATTTAGTATCAAATACCAGCTCCTTCCAGGCTGATAAAACCCTGCAGGAATGACCCTGCAATCACACTGGCCTTTTGGAGCTTGATCCTGCCTCAGGGCCTTTGCACAGGTGTTTCCTATACCTGTGATGTCTCCTCACCTTCCATCACCCCCTTCACTCTGCATGGCTGCCACATCTCCTAGTTCAGGGTTCAGCTCAGGTGTCCTCGGACCAACCCATCCAATTCTGCATGGACACACCTGTCACACAGTGTCATGATGCATCACTTATTTCCTTCATGGTGTTTATCTCTCATTGTTTATTTATTTATTTGGCTACTCCAGGTCATAGTGGCAGCATGTGGGATCTAGTTCCCTGACCAGGGATCAAACCTGGGCCCCTTTCACTGGGAGCTGGGAGTCTTAGCCAATAGAACACCATGGAAATCCCAAGTTTATCACTCTGAAATTATTTTATATTCCCTTTGTTTTCCTCAGGGGTCAGCAAATTATGGTCCATGGGTCAAATATGGCACAAAACCTGTTCCTGAAATGCAGTTTTATTAGAATGAGCTGCTTCCATTTACTGACAGATCATTCATAGAGCTGAGTAGTTGTAAGACATGGTTAGATAGCATCACTGACTCAACGGATATGAATTTTAGCAAACTCTGGGAGATAGTGAAGGGCAAGGAAGCCTGGTGTTGCTGTCGCAAAAAGTCGGACATGACTTAGAGACTGAACAACAACAACAAAAGACCTCATGGCCTACAGAGCCTAAAGTATTTATATTTGTCCCTTTCAAAAAGATCTGCTGATCCCTGGTTTCCTTGTTTACTGTGTTCACGTGTTTGCTGTCTGCCTTCCTCTGTTGGAATACCAGTTCCCTGAGAGCAGGGGTGTATCTCTATCACCCACTGTATCTCAAGCACGCGAAGGAATGTCTGTCACTGTAGCATAAATGAAGGGGTGATAATGGAGAAGTGATAGTATTGTTAGCACAAGGACTTGTGCATCAACAAGTCTAATCATACTAGAGCGTTGTCATTACCACTAAGGGTTAAGGTATATCAACAAGAACTAGTCTGTGCTGGGTGCTGCTCTAAATGCTTTGCTTGCATTATCCTATCAGCAAAGGAGGTTTCATTCTACCCATTTTATGCAGGAGCAAAATCGAGACTCAGGATTTGAGCAATGGCCCAACTTCCCTCCGTTGAGCAGTGGCACACAGCTGGGTGAGGTCACTCCAGTTTAAGCTCTTTTTCTGTCCTACCCTGGAAAGACCCTGAACTTCAGGGCAAGACAGGACTGAGTTCAAAACCAGACTTTACCTCTCTACAACTTTGAACTTGGCAATTTGTCTAGGGTGAGGCTGGCAAATTACTCCCTAATTCCCAGGAGGTAATAAGATACTGAAAGTAACACCTGACTTAGAGTGGGTGCTCAGGAAACTTCATTTCCTTCCACCCTTTTTTCAGACGATGAATGGGACAAGTTTCATTCGATCCACGCTTTACCTTACACTTGGCAGTGGGCCAGGGTGCATGCAGCCCAGTGTTCTGCCTGGCTGGGCAGCGGTGCTGGTGTTTTCACAACAGGGACAGCCCTGACCTGGCCTGGAACACCTGGGAGCCCCCATCCCCCACACTTTTCTCCTTGCTAACCCTGGCCACTTACCTCGATTGGAAACCATCCCACCTCCTCTTCAGCTGCTTTGCCTTCGGGACATAGAGTTCTGTTTAGACATCTTCTGCCTGTACCCTCTCATACTGATCACTGCCACAGAACAAACAGAGAAATTGCAAATGAACATAATATTCAGCAAGAAATAGAATGCCAGTGGTCTGGGCACGGCGTCTGAATAAGCGCAGAGAAGGATGCAGAGAAAGTCATGAAAAGTTTTGCAGGAATCTCAATATGTTAAAAATATATTAATTTGGTGTTGCCAGAAAAGAGCATAGGGGGCGGTGGGGGGCGGTGGTGAGAACAGAGACAGGGAGATATATTGTGGGTTATGACTTAGTCATGGGACTCTTTGAATTAAGCAAGGAACCCAGCGCTGGTAGATTTAAGGGGGAAAGGAATTTATTTGCAGCATATGGGGCAGCTGATAGAACACAAGGGTGGGATCAGAGGGTAGAGGCTTCCTCTTTCAGCATCATGTTGAATAGATAGCACCTCCTACCTGATGTGAAGAGCTGATTCATTGGAAAAAAAACACTGATGCTGGGAAAGACTGACGGCAAGAGGAGAAGGGGGTGACAGAGGATGAGATGGTTGGATGGCATCACCGACTCAATGGACATTAGTTTGAGCAAACCCTAAGAGATGGTGAAGGACAGAGAAGCCTGGTGCGCTACAGTCCATGGGGTCACAAAGAGTCAGATGCACCCGAGCAACTGAAGAATAACAACTCACCACAAACACCTTATTATGTTGGGTACAATACCATACTGGTGTTTCAGCTGCTAAGTCTTTTTGACTCTTGTGACCCCATGACCTGTATGTAGCCTGCCACACTCCTCTGTCCATGGGATTTCCCAGGCAAGAATAAGAGAATGACCTGTATTCTCTCTCCAGCCTAGCCACACTCCTCTGTCCATGGGTCATTTCCAAGGAAAGACAGAAGCTGTCACAGACCAAAGAACTAAATGCAATGAGGAATGAAAAGGGATTATTCGTTTCTCTCTCCAGATAATACCATAGGCATCCTTTAAAATTCATGTCTATCCAAATTGAGAGGCATTCTACAAAATTCTTGACTAGTTCTCCTCAAACGGTCATTAAAAACAAGGAAAGACAGAAGCTGTCACAGACCAAGGAGGCTAAGGAAACATGAGGACTAAATGCAATGGTGGATCCTAGAACAGAAAAGGGATATTCGTTGTGACCCACCAGGCTCCTCCGTCCACGGGATTTTCCAGGCAAGAATCCTGGAGTGAGTTGTCGTGCCCTCCTCCAGGGGATCTTCCCAACATTGACAGGCAGATTCTTTACCACTGAGCCACCTGGGAAGCCCCTGAAGCCATCAGGGTGGGCCTTAATTCAATGTGACTTGTGTTCTTATAAAGAAGGAAATTGGAACAGACAGAAAGACACCAGCAGCATGTTGGTGCCCAGAAGGAAGCTCATGTGAGGACACAGCAAGAAGACATCCACCTACAAGCCAAGCAGAGAGGGCTCAGAAGAAACCAGATCTGCTGATCACGGACTTTTAGCCTCCAGGACTGTGGGAAAATCCATTTCTGTTGTTTAAGTATTCCAGTCTGTGGTATGGCACCCCTAGCAAACTGATAGATTACCCAAGTGCCGAGCAAGACCCAAGCAAAAAATCCATTTTAAACACATATAGTAGGTAGAGCCCTTTTAGGGCAAATCTTCTGGCTAAGAATTTACTCTCATCTCAACATACTTGGGATTCTCACTGATGGAGACCAGCCGTGCATGTACACACACTAAAACAGAAAACCCAAATAACCAGGACTTTTGTAAGACAGAGCTTATTTTTTTTTCTTTCATTTAAATCAGGTAGCTGTCTGGATCTGATTCAGAGGATCCGGGGTCCTCAGGGACCTCCAGTTTCTTTATTTTCTATAAAGCTGATTGGAATGGGTTTAAGAAACAATGGAAGAAGAAGAAGGGATGGCATTAAATACAGACCTGCTAGGAGTTTTGTTACGAAGGGAAGCAGAGAAATGGAGGTGTACCTGGAGAGGAAAGTAAAGACAAAAGAGAAGCTTTATTTTAAGATGCAGACACCATCCACATTTGGATACTGATGGGAATGGCCCCATTGAAAAGGAAACAGAGATTGATTGGAGTGGGAAGAGCATTGGGTGGAATGATGTCTCAGCATTGGTGAGAGGGGATGGGAGTTTGTACCCAGACTGTACAGTGAGAGCTGAGAAGGAAGGAGGGCTGCAGAGAAGAAACCATGCCCTATCCCACCCCCTGCCGGCCTCGGAGGTGGGTCTGGGTGGGAAATGAGCAAGGGGCTCACCTAACTTAAGCACGAGGGCCTGTCCCTGGTACAATGTCTTCTAGGCCCTGGGAACGACCTTGCCAATGTGTTCCTATGGTACCAGGATTTTGTAAATCTCTTATGAGATGCTTTCATTGTAATTGATTTGCCAAAGATGGCTGTATGTTTTCACTCGGGGTCCACTCTGGCATTTTCCTGAACATTCTGGGACACTGGAGTGGTGGGAGCATTTTGGGAATGTCTGTCAGGGGGAGTTTAGTTGTGTATTAGTCAGTATTCCCCAGAGAAACAGATTCAATAGGATGTGTATACACCTATGCACACACACACACACATATACATATATATATATACACACACAGATACATATGTATACATATAGATGTTGTTGTTTAGTCACTTAGTCGTGTCTGACTCTTTTTGACCCCATGGACTGTAGCCTGCCAGGCTCCTCTGTCCATGGGATTTCCCAGACAAGAATACCGAAGTGGGTTACCATTTCCTACTACAGGGGATCTTCCTGATCCAGGGATCAAACCTACCACGTCTCCTGAATTGGCAGGCGGATTCTTTACCACTAAGCCACCTGGGAAGCCCCATAAATATATATGCACGTATATACAATTAGAGGGATTTATGTTAAGGAATTGGCTCCCACAATTGTGGAGGTTTGGCAAATGCAAAAACCTCAGGGTGGGCTGACAGGCTGGAAACCCAGGGGAGGCTTGCAGTTTGAGTCCAAAGGCATTCTGTCAGCAGAATTGCTCCTTGCTCAGGGGAGGTCAGTCTTTGTTTTATTAAGACCTTCAGCGTTGGAGTGGCCCACCCATGTTATGGAGAATCACCTATTTACTCAAAGTCTACCAATTTAAATGTTAATCTGAATCAAAAAACAGCTTCTCAGAAACAATCCCAAATACTGTTTGACCAAGTATCTGGGTACCATGGCCATCCAAGTTGGCACAGTTAACCATCACAGATGCGATGTATTTGTGTGTGTTCGGTAATGCTGTCTGTTTGTCTTAAGTGAAGGTGAACTCTATGAGTGTAGGAATCACTTCGGTGGATTCTCCTGCCTTGTACATGGCTGACTCTTCAGGTATGGAAACTGGGGATGTGAAACCAGGGGTCTTATAAAGATGTGACCTTGACCCCATGCTGTTCGGTGCCAGAAGCAGAGGAAACACTGAGTTTGAAATAAATGAAGCAAGTCTGCGGAAAGCTCTTCCAAATCTCACAGCTCATATATAAAAGAAACTCGAAAGAAGTCTGCCCAAACTTGCCAACAATCCTAAAAATGTACATGACATTGCCATTTATTCTTTGTGAAGTGGAAAGAAACCCTTCTACGCTATCAATAATAAAAAGCAAATTCATCGTCTGGAGAAACATTGAATTGCCAACTTTTATCCTCTGTATAGAAAAGGTTATTACAAAGCAAGCTATCATTTGAAGATGTGATTAAGGGGAGTGCAGACAAAAATGCAGGCAGACCTTATTAGAGATGAGTGTTCATTAGCAACAAGCTTTTTAAGATTTGCAATTTGTTGTGATTTCTTTATTCATTCTACATAATGCTCACTTTTGCCCTCATGTTGTACTTGTGTGTTGTTGTTTTATAAAATAAGGCCCCCAAGTTGCATAAGCTCTGGGTCCCATAAAACCAGGATCCACCCCTGGGTAGGGCTAAGGAGGAGCCATGAGGAGGGAAAGAAATCATGAAGATTCATGGAATTCAGAGAGAGGACTGTTTCAAGGAGGGAGTGGCTGGTGGTATACAATGTTCTGGGACTTGAGATACATTACTGTCAAAAATCATACACCTGCTCATCAAAAGGCTTTCAGGGCTTAAAAACTGCTTCATCATGGAAAATCTTGGGAGTTTATATGTATCCCCTGTGTCTCAAAATCACCAAAAAATATGGCTGCCAGACTTGGCCAATAAAACCATAGGACGCCCTGTAAATTTAAATTTCAGATAAACAACAAATAATGTTTTTAGTACGAGTACGTCCTATGCAGTATTGGTATCTTATTTGACAATACAGCCTGGTGAGTTTCTTAAAAATCTGTTTAAGCTCTAGATTTAAGAAAGCATTATTTTAGGCACTTGGGTCTCTTTTCAGGTAAATCCTGTGAACTATCCAAATCAGCATCTCCAAACTGATTTCCAACCCAAGTCCACAGGTTTGTTTCGTACTCTCTATAATTAAGAGGATGGAGTTTAATTTGGAACAAGTAGAGTGATGTAGTTGTAACAGAATTGGAGATCAACCTCTGAAGTAAGGTGACTGGGATCAAAAAGCATTGACCCCTCTAAAAGAATCCCCCCACCCCCCCACACAAAATAACCCACAAACAAACAAAACCAAAAGGCACTGACCAAACAGGTTAGGTGTCGGGATCCTTATTTCCCACTCATTTTTATTTTATAATTTATTTTTGTTACTAATTTTTCATTGTTATTGAGGTATAACTGATAATGTGAATAATGCTTCAGTGAACATTGAAGTATCTGAGTATCCAAGTATCTGAGTCTCTACTTTCAATTCTGTTGGATATAGACCCAGAGGTGGAATTGCTGGGTCGTATGGTAATTCCAGGTTTAGCTTTTTGAAGATCTACAGAAACTCCCTACTCACCGTTTGTAGTCTACCTGTTGTACAAGAACAGCCACTGGGCTCCAACATAAGAGCACCTTGGACCAGCTTCTTGGGCACGTGTCCTGTAGGGGCCATTTCGCAGGACCACGTGGTCAGAAGCGCCCCCACTCAGAGAAGCCCCAAGGCTGAGAAGGGCTTCTGCTGCTGCTGCTAAGTCGCTTCAGTCGTGTCCGACTCTGTGCGACCCCATAGACGGCAGCCCACCAGGCTCCCCCGTCCCTGGGATTCTCCAGGCAAGAACACTGGAGTGGGTTGCCATTTCCTTCTCCAATGCAGGAAAGTGGAAAGTGAAAGTGAAGTCGCTCAGCGACCCCATGGACTGCAGCCCACCAGGCCCTTCCATCCATGGGATTTTCCCAGCAAGAGTACTGGAGTGGGTTGCCATTGCCTTCTCCAGAGAAGGGCTTCATGCCGGGTTTAATCCTCTGCTGCCGCCATCTTGAAATTCTTGATTATCGCGTCTCTGGACTTGTGTTCTCTGAGTGAAGTTGAAGCATTTCCACTGTTCTTATAAGAATAAATGTACAAGCAATGCAATATGAATTGTGTAACTTCTGTGATTCTGCATGAGTCAAACGCTTGATATATTATTTAAAGTTGGCTCTGCACAATCAAAAGAGGGACAGTGAAATTCCTGCTAATAATGTACATTTACAATTTTTCTTTACTTAAATGACGTTAAATAGTAAATAGAAAAACACCTGGACGAGTCAAGACAGAGAACACAGGAAGGAAAAAGCTTTTTATCTTAGTGCTTTTAGTGGTACTTTTTTCTTGCTGTTTGAACAAAAGGTTGTGCATTTTCATTTTGCACAGTCCCCGTAAATTATGTAGCCAGCCCTGACAGCCCCCTATTCTCAAATGCTAGGACAGTAGTTTTATGTGCAATTAGGGTCGTGGAGGAGGGGTGAGGAAGAACTTGAAGTGCCATGGTGTTATTTTAGGAAGGGTGGAGTTGACCATGATTTTGAGAAGGAATGCACTTCAGAAAATAAGTACATAGATGAAAGAGCCTGGAGACTCAAGCTTTCATTATACACTGTCTCAGCATTCTCATTCCCAAATGAATGACAGATAGCCTGTTTTAAAGAAAGAAGGAGGAGGGGTGAGACATGGGCAGGCAAGTCAGATGAGCTTCCTTTTTCACTAAATGTAACATATCATACAAATAATGACTTATACATGAAAATGGGCCTCCCAGGTGGCTCACTGGTAAAGAATCTGCCTGCCAAACAGGATATGCAAGAGATGTGGGTTCGATCCCTGGGTTGAGAAGATCTCTGGAGGAGGAAACAGCAACCCACTCCAGTATTCTTGCCTGGGAAATCTCTCAGACAGAGGAGCCTGGCAGGCTACAGTTCACTGGGTCGCAAAGAGGTGGCCATGACTCAACTGACTAAAGAACAAGCAACAACAATACATGAAAAGAAGGGTAATAACAGGTTCTATGCCACTGATACAGTTATTAAAGCTATATGAAAGATGAAATTCGTTTTCATTCAAAAGTCAGTATAAACTTCAATCTGATGGTCGGAGGGATATTTAAGAAGCCTTTATTTTGATTAACTGATCAATAAAGTAAAAATAAACTCAATTGTTATGCTCAGCCTTTTAGATTTTTTAACATAAATATTTTATGGCAATTCAAGTAAGCCAACAGATACAGATATATTATAACACCAATATCAGAAATAATAGTCTTGCTCTTCTTTGACATATTTCGAAAGTTTGTTTTCTTTAAAAGGTACTTTAAAAAGAAGATCGAGTATTTTGGATTAGCAATTTTGAAGTTTCTTTTTTTTTTTTTTTTCAGAAATTCTAAATATATCCTTGCATGGAAAACTTTTCTCAAGAGAGAAAACTAAAAGAAATGGTGATATTCCCCAAGTTGCTCTGATAGTCTGCTGCTTTTACTATTCTACCAACTAGGATAGCCAAGTGACACTCCAGAAAACCATCAAGACATGCCTAGTCTTTACAACCCAGGTTGTGTTGAATATATGCCATCTGTCCTGGAAAAAGAACTGTGAAAGCATGCCACCTAACATTTTTAAGGAATTTGCAGTCAAATTCCCCAAGGACTAGGCAACATCTAGACTATACTTAACTCATCATGATTTCTCTTATCTCACATGAGAGTTCAGCAAGAAATAGGTGCGTCTTTTTATTTGCTAGATTCATGATAGGCTGAAAAATTGACCCCAAAGATATTCAAGTCCTAATGGCCAGAACCTCTGAATGTCACCTTTTATGGCAAAAGGGGCTTGCATCTGTGAATTGATACCAATAATTTTGAGATAGGCTCCTAGATTGTCTGGATGGACTTAAATGCAATCACAGGAGTCCTTATTTAAGAGAGAAACAGAGACTGGAAAAATAACCCTGAAGATGAAGGAAAGAACCAGCCCTGTAGACACCTTGATTTTACTTCTGCAAAATTCGTTTTATAGTTCTAACCTCCAGAAATGTAAGAAAGTAAATTTGTGTTTTTAAGTTACTGAATTTGTGATCATTTGTTTTAGCAGCAATACGTGCTTGCTCAGTCACTTCAGTCGTGTTCAACTCTTTGCGACTCCATGGACTGTAGCCCACCAGGCTCCTCTGTCCTTGTGATTCTTCAGGTAAGAATACTAGAGTGGGTTGCCTTTCCCTCTTCCAGGGAATCTTCTCAATCTAGGGATGGAACCCAAGTCTCCTGCATCTCCTGCATTGCAGGCAGATTCTCTACCACTGTGCCACCAGGGAAGCCCTTTAGTAGCAATAAAAAACTAACATGGAATCTAAAGCAAAGTTCCTTCTTTTGAGACAAAACAATCATAATAATTAAGAGATGCAATAGCACATCATACTCAGAGCTGCAGAAGCTTCTGGGAGTGTTTAACCTGAAAAGGAAAACACATGAGTGAGGTCTGCTCTTTGTGGACACAGAAGCCAGAACGTGATCAGTGAGTTAGACAGTTTGGCTCATGATGTGAATGAAGTTTGTTCAACATTAGAACATGCTGTCTTTGTGCCACTGGATTGCTGTTGTTGTTGGTTCAGTTGCTCAGTCGTGTCTGACTCTTTGTGACCCCATGGACTGCAGCATGCCAGGCTTCCCTGTCCTTCACCATTTCCCAGAGCTTGCTCAAACTCATGTCCATTGAGTCGGTGATGCCATCGAACCATCTCATTCTCTGTCATTCCCTTCTCCTCCTGCCTTCAATCTTTCCCAACACCAGGGTCTTTTCTACTGAGTCAGACTTTCACATCAGGTGGCCAAAGTATGGAGCTTCAGCTTCAGCATCAGTCCTCCCAGTGAATATTCAGGATTGATTTCCCTTAGGATGGACTGGTTTGATCTCCTTGTAGTCCAAGGGACGCTCAAGAGTCTTCTCCAACACCACAGTTCAAAAACATCAATTCCTCGGCACACAGCTTTCTTTATGGTCCAACTCTCACATCCATACATGACTACGGGAAAACCCTGGCTTTGACTAGATGGATTTTGTTGGCAAAGTAATGTCTCTGCTTTTTAATATGCTGTCTAGGTTGGTCATAGCTTTTCTTCCAAGGAGCAAGCATCTTCTAATTTCAAGGCTGCAGTCACCATCTGCAGTGATTTTGGAGCCCAAGAAAATAAAGCCTGTCACTGTTTCCATTGTTTCCCCATCTATTTGCCATGAAGTGATGGGACTGGATGCCATGATCTTAGTTTTTTGAACACTGAGTTTTAAGCTAGCTTTTTCACTCTCCTCTTTCCCTTTCATCAAGAGGCTCTTTAGTTCCTCTTTGCTTTCTGCCATAAGGGTGGTGTCATCTGCATATCTGAGGTTACTGATATTTCTCCCAGCAATCTTTATTCCAGCTTGTGTTTCATCCAGCCAGGCATTTCACATTATGTACTCTGCATAGAAGTTAAATAAGCAGAGTGACAATATACAGCCTTGACATATTCCTTTCTCAATTTGGAACGAGTCCATTGTTCCACATCCGGTTCTAACTGTTCCTTTTTGACCTGCATACAAGTTTCTCAGGAGGCCACTGGATGGGGACTCCAATATACTGGATCACTCATTGGTCAAGTATATCATCAGAGCGAATCCCACATTGGGGTGGGAGTTTGGATAAATAACTTCTCAAGTCCCTTCCATGATTATATTTTCTCCTGTATTTAGTCCTGATCATTACTAGATGAGTGACCCATAGAGCTGTTCACAGTTGTGGGAGGTCCTAGAGCTGGGCCAAAAGGAAGCTCACTGTTGGCCCACTGGCTGGTAAAGGTGAAGGTCAAAGGGAACATGTGCAGCTCAGAATAGAAGTCAGTCCAGTTGTCTGGAGCCAGGAAGGTGCCCATTCAGAGCTCCTGAAAGAAGCTGAGACAGAAGAGCTAAAGAATGAGGCTTTGCCTTAAGTTAACTGAGGTTTAAATGGGTCAAAAGAGGAGGATGATGAGTTCTGGATGGGTACCTTCCTGCCTCTGGACACCTGGACAGCTGGACAATGGGCACCTTCCTGCCTCTGGGCAATTGACCATAAAAATGGTCAGTTGTGTAGCTTAAGAGTTAAGGCTAGATCTTCAAGGGACCACACAGTCTGGTCTCTCTTCCCTCTTTGCCTTTGCAGTCACTTTTACTGACTCCATCTCCTCCAGCCATCCTTTGACACCGTGTTTTTCTCAGCCCCATATGCATCCTGATCACCAGGGATGCTAGTTAATAACTCCAGGTCATGGAGTGGCACCTGAGAATCTCAGTTCTTAGCTAGCTTCCAAGGCTCCCAAGCTGAATCCTTTAAGTATATTATCCACTACCTTAACTACTAACCCTCTCTGAAACTCTATGGTCTTACAATCTCTTCCTTCTTTTATGCTCCTGCTAGCCGATCACCTGGCCTGGAGTAGATAGATAAAATACTTGTGAAATGAATAAATAATGTCAACCACAGCTACAACTTCAGTGATTGTGTATATGCTGATGAAGATTCCTTAAATCAGATCTCTAGCCACTTCTTTTCTGAGCTCTGAACCAAACTCCCACCTGTCAATCATATAACCAGTACCCAAACTTAGCATTTTGCAGAACTGAACTCATTACCTTCTCTCTGTGATTTCCTTCTCCCTTGCAAATGTATTATTTTTTTCAGTTTTCCCATAGTTAGCATGATCACCATCTACCTTTTTTTTAAATTAATTTTTTGGCTGCACTACCCAGTATACGGAACCTTAGTTCCCTGACCAGGAATCGAACCTACACCCCTTGCAGTGGAAGCATGGAATCTCAACCACTGGACGGCCAGGGAGGTCCCACCATCTACATCGTGTTCCAAGGGGAAAAAAGCAAAACTGAAGTCCTTCTTTACTCAACCTCATCCCTATTAGGGTACCCATCAACCCCAAATCCTGTTATTGTAGTATCTCCCAATTGTGTCCCTTATCTTTCATTCCTCACTACAGTCACCTTAGCACAAATCTGGATCTTCTGTTGTGTCAGGAAAACTGCAAGAGCCTCACAATGAATCCTTCAGCTACTGATCTCTTCCCACTCCAATGATTTTCATCACTGCCACAAGAATTAATATTCTAAGAGCACATCTGATCCCATCAGCTCCATCTCCTTTCTAATAAGATAACTTTCAGATTCTCCAGGGTAGGGAACCAAACCCTTCACATCCTATTTTAAGGCTATTCTAATTCTGTCTCCCTTCTACCCCCAATCACACTGCACCTTATTGCCTGGTCACACTGAGTATCTCATGATCCTGGACTGAGTCAGCCCTTTGATACCTACATGGCTTCAAACATGCTAAGTCCTCTGCCTTAAATGCTTACCTCTAGGGACTTCCTTGGTGGTCCATTGGCTAAGACTCTGAGTTCTCAATGCGAGGGGCCCGGGTTTGATCCCTGGCCACTGCAGTATTCTTGCCTGAAAAAAAAAATCTCACGGACAGAGCTTGATGGGCTACAGTCCATGGGGTTGCAAGGAGTTGGACGTGACTGAGCACACACATGCACAGGGAACTGGATCCCGCATGCTACAACTAAGAGTTCGCATGCCACAACTAAAGATCCTGCATGCTGCTACAAAAATCAAAGATCTTGTGTGCTGCCACTAAGACCTGGCGCAGCCAAGTAAATAAATAAACATTTGTTTAAGAAAAGTAATTGCTCACCTCCTTCTCTGCTGGGCATGTTAAGACCAGTTCAAAGACCATCTCCCCTGGATATATTTTAAGATGAGGGTTTGCATGTCCATATCTTTCTCTGTTCCTACTTCATGCCTCTATTATATTATAGTATTTCACTCTAAGAAAAGAGATCATGCCTTTTTCATCTTTGCATTTACAGTGCCTAACATAGAGTCTGTTACATAGTGGTAGCTGCTATGTAAATGTTTGTTTATAGAATTAATCAATATTGTAGCTGATTTCAGAGAAGCACCTAGAATGATCCACTTTGGAGGGCATCATAAAGACATCTAGCACCAGTGTCTGGTAATGATACTTTTGGATACTCTGAGTAAAGTCTCTGGAATCATAAGTTTATTCCTTTTTTTTTTTTATTCCTTTTTTTCTTCCATACTTGGGATAGATGAATATTGGGTAGTTTAATCTTATTTGAAGACTTAATCCTTCCTAGAACTTTCAATATCTAATAATTGTTCCAGATAACAAGAGATATTTTATTAAGTCTTATCTTTAGAGAGACTTTAGTATAGCATCAGGAAATCAAGCTATGAATTATTACTATGGATGATTAAAGTGCTTATTTAGTACAGTCAATAATTAAATATGATTAGGTTCAGTATGGAGTAAGACTGCCAGTTCTCCATGGCAGATACAACTGCCTAAACTTTCTTCCTGTTCTGAAAGACCTTTCCTGGAGTTTTCACTCCATTTCTTGATGACCGTCTCCATGCCCACTGGAAGATCATGATTGTTAATGACAAGAATCAAAGAAAGAAAATCCCCTGCTTGGAATTACGGAGTACTACCACCAGTCCATTGGCAACTTAAAACTTGGTCTTGGAAAAGATGAAGTAGTGACTTTAAAGTGTACAATCTGTCTCTTACCTGTGTCTTTAAGGAATGGATAAACACTAATAAAAAGCAGCAAAAAAAAAAAAATTTACTGTCAATAGCCAAACAAGGGAAAAGGTATGGCCTCATGGGGTTTGATGTCAAGCCGGGGAACAGAAGTTTCTGATGTTGTTTCTTTTTTTTTTTTTTTTTTTTTTTTTTTTTAGTTGGGGGCCAACTACTTTACAATACTGTAGTAGTTCCTGCCATACATCGACACGAACCAGCCATGGATTCACACGTGCTCCCCCTCCCAAACCCCCCTCCCACCTCCCCCCCCCCCCCCATCCCTCTGTGTCATCCCAACGCTCCATCCCCGAGCATCCATCCCATGCACAGAACATGGAATGGTGCTCTGCCTCACACATGACAATACACATGTTTCAGTGTTATTGTCCCAGAACGTCCAACCCTCACCTTCTCCCTCAGAGTCCACAGGACTGTTCTATGCATCTGTGTCTCTTATTCTGTCTCACATATAGGGTTACCATTACCATCTTTCAAATTCCATATACATGCATTAGTATAACTGTATTGGTGCTTTTCTTTCTGGCTCACTTCACTCTGTATAATGGGCTCCAGTTTCATCCATCTCAATAGAACCGATTCAAATGTATTCTTTTTAATGGCTGAGTAATATTCCATTGTGTATATGTACCACAGCTTCCTTATCCATTCGTCTACCGATGGACATCTAGGTTGCTTCCATGTCCTGGCTATTGTAAACAGTGCTGCGATGAACATTGGGGTACACGCATCTCTTTCAATTCTGGTTTCCTCGGTGTATATGCCTAGCAGTGGGATTGCTGGGTCATATGGCAGTTCTATTCCCAGTTTTTTTAGGAATCTCCACACTGTTCTCCATAGTGGCTGTACTAGTTTGCATTCCCACCAACAGTGTAAGAGGGTTCCCTTTTCTCCACACCCTCTCCAGCATTTATTGCTTGTAGACTTTTGGATAGCAGCCATTCTGACTGGTGTGTAATGGTACCTCATTGTGGTTTTGATTTGCATTTCTCTAATAATGAGTGATGTTGAGCATCTTTTCATGTGTTTGTTAGCCATCTGTATGTCTTCTTTGGAGAAATGTCTGTTTAGTTCTTTGGCCCATTTTTTGATTGGGTCGTTTATTTTTCTGGAATTCAGCTGCAGGAGTTGCTTGTATATTTTTGAGATTAATTGTTTGTCTGTTGCTTCGTTTGCTATTATTTTCTCCCATTCTGAAGGCTGTCTTTTCACCTTGCTTATAGTTTCCTTTGTTGTGCAAAAGCTTTTAATTTTAATTAGGTCCCATTTGTTTATTTTTGCTTTTATTTCCAATATTCTGGGGGGTGGGGTCATGGAGGATCCTGCTGTGATTTATGTCGGAGAGTGTTTTGCCTATGTTTTCCTCTAGGAGTTTTATAGTTTCTGGTCTTACATTTAGATCTTTAATCCATTTTGAGTTTATTTTTGTGTATGGTGTTAGGAAGTGTTCTAGTTTCATCCTTTTACAAGTGGTTGACTAGTTTTCCCAGCACCACTTGTTAAAGAGACTGTCTTTTCTCCATTGTATACTCTTGCCTCCTTTGTTGAAGATAAGGTGCCCATAGGTGCGTGGGTTTATCTCTGGGCTTTCTATTTTGTTCCATTGATCTATATTTCTATCCTTGTGCCAGTACCACACTGTCTTGATGACTGTGGCTTTGTAGTAGAGCTTGAAGTCAGGCAGGTTGATTCCTCCAGTTCCATTCTTCTTTCTCAAGATTGCTTTGGCTATTCGAGGTTTCTTATACTTCCATACAAATTGTGAAATGATTTGTTCTAGTTCTGTGAAAAATACCATTGGTAGCTTGATAGGGATTGCATTGAATCTATAGATTGCTTTGGGTAGTATACTCATTTTCACTATATTAATTCTTCCAATCCATGAACACGGTATATTTCTCCATCTGTTTGTGTCCTCTTTGATTTCTTTCATCAGTGTTTTATAGTTTTCTATATATAAGTCTTTTGTTGATGTTGTTTCTTTCAGCCTCTAAAAATGCTCATCAAGCTTCTCCAGTTTGGAGAGAAAGGGCCTGATGAGGTAAGTCCAGGAACAGATAAGGCAAAGGTAGCAGAAGTGCCATATCTTACCTTTCCAGAATGTAGTAGTGAGCAAGGGATATGTCAAGCTTTTCCACCGCCCAGGGCTCATCACTGAACTGTGGGCTGAGCCAAGTCTTGCAGGAACCTCCATAAACATAGGCTACATCTCTGACTTGATGGAGTGAACCTTGATGCAGAATATTTAATATCAACTCAGACAGGAGAGCTAGGTGTTGGGTGTTAGATGACTTTATATTTTAATCTTTGTATTTTTCATCACTCAAATGTTTTGAAATGAGTGAATGCCTTTAGGAAAAAAAAAAACCCAGTGAAGTCATAGTTACTTAAGAAAAAGAAAGAAGCCCATAAAAAACCCAATCTTGAGAAAGTCCTTTTTTGGCTTTTCCCTAGGATCCTGTTAGAGAAGGGATTTCAGCTTGCTAGTCAAAAACTAGCTCTCCCATGGACTAATTAAAGTAATTCATCACCTCATGAGCTTTCTTTCATGTCAGACTAAACAGTCAGTACGCTATCACTTACCTAATTCAATGTGTTTCAGAAACTTGAGAAATTGGGAGTTGGAACTGGTTAATGAAGAATGTGGTTGAAAAAGGCTCCAAAGAAGTACTTACACTGTTAAGGACAAGCACATTTGGGAATGAGCTGGCTTTTTCATTCTGTCCTACCGATATTTCTACTTCTTTCTTAAGCCCAGAGAGTTGGGGTGACGAATCCTCCTAGCAATTTCATTGCCAAAGTCAGAATTCCTTACGGAAGCTTAGTCCCCATTGCATCCCTTCCTTTGGAGCCTCAGGTTGTCTTGGTTCTATGTGTTCCTCACATCACTTTTCTGCCTAGGAGGCAGTAATATTTCAGGTGTCAAACGCATTGCATGGACCTGCATTTGATTGTAGCTATGGAGGCTTAGATGACAATATGATTTAAGTATGAAAAATGTTAATGTGACTATTTGAAACTAAATCCAATTAATAAATAATATAACCATCACATTCTAGGCAATAAGATTTATAGTCTTTACATCTTTCTTTATTTTCCAAATTTGCAAAATGGACACATATTATTTCTATACCCCAGAAAAAATTATATATATATGGGGTATAGAAATAATATGTAGGGCTTCACTTGTGGCTCAGCTGGTAAAGAATCTGCCTGCAATGTGGGAAACCTGGGTTCGATCCCTGGGTTGGGAAGGTCTCCTGGAGGAGGGCATGGCAACCCACTCCAGTATTCTGGCCTGGAGAATTCCATGGACTGCATGGATTGTATAGTCCATGGGGTCACAAAGAGTTGGACATGACTTGAGAGACTTTCAAAAAAAAAAAATGTATATATATAGAAATATATACATAAATAAAGGATTCTGAGGAGATTTTTAAAACATTTCTATCCTCTCGCCTCTCCCCACCCTCGCCACAACAAAACAGTTAAATTAATTTCTTCTTTAAAAGTTATTCCTTAAATGAGGCCATGTGGTTAAGGAGGATATTTAGATCAAATAAAAGGAAATAACTTCTTCATGCAACTTGTGGTTGGTTAGAGGCATTTGCTGTCACAGAAATTCAAATGGTCAAATGCAGTTGTTAGAAAACTTGCAAGGCCTGTGGAATGAAGGCATTTGCAGGGTGTGATGGCTACAGGGAAGGTGAGGGTTCTGGAGGAAGGCAGGTGGGGTTGCTCTGACCATCAGCTGTTAGGAGGAGACCAGATGTCCAGTTTTAGGGTGAAGAAGAGTTTCAGCTTCAACTGGTCACAGGAACATTCTCCTGACCTTGATTTGAATATTAAGAACAAGACCTTACTGACACATTTTGAAACTGAAACTACTTTCATTTTAATGCCACATTAGACCTTTGGTCTGCCCAGAGGATGGGTCATGTGGGGTCACTGTTATTCATGGACACCCTTAGGCAGCGATTGAGTTGAAGGCACTGTGCCAGGAACTGGCAACACAAAAGCAAATCAGAAAGGAAGAGCTCAGAGTCTACCAAGGAAAAGAAAGACGTAACCAATAATTGTAGAGTGACCTGTTAATGCTGTGATACAAGTGAGGAGAAAGTGTCATGGGAACCTGAAGGTAATTCATTTTGTTGAGTTGGGTGTCAGGATGTGTGTGGTCCCAAACTTTCCTAAAGTAAGAATCATCCTGGCACACTTGCTGGGAAAAAAAGCTTCCTTGATTCCAACTCAGACCTACAGAAGGAGAAGGTCCAGAGAAAGATCAGGAATCTGACTACAAAACAAGTGTCCTAAAGGGTTGTCACCTGAGGGCCACTTGGGAAACTTGGGTGAGTAGGAGCTCGTCAAGTGAAACAGGGAACAGAGTGCACCCAGGATAAAGAGCTTCTCAAACTTCTGCGTGCAAAACCCACCCAGGCCACTGTTGAAACGCAGATGTTGATTCAGTAGTTTTGTGTTGGTAACTAGCTCCCAGTTATAAAGAAGCTGCTGGTCAGCTGACCACACGGGAACTCTCATTGTCCTTATAAGAAAATACAAACACTTGATCTGAATACAACATCCTTTGTGATCCAATTTCACACGTCTCCAGTCTCATCTTTCCCTTCCCATCCTGTACACTGTTCTGACAGACTTAACTGTGCTTTGTCTACAAATGTTTGCATGTATCTTCTCTTGCATGCACCCTTTTTTCTTTGTTCAACAAACTTCTGGCTCCAGATCCTAAGCATTCGTTAGGTCCCGGTTAACCAGCATTTCCTTTAGGAAACATCATCTAGAGCCCCCAAATCTGGGGTGGGCACCCCTCCTCCAGACAGCACCTTTACTCTGAATTGGTAACTGCATGTTCACTTTTCTAACTGATTGAACCATAAGATCTGTTTTTCTTTTCCCAGGACACACAGTTTGGCTGTGGGAAACTGCTTGCGAAATAGATGTTCGTGAATTGAATCTAATTAAATCAAAAGTCCACGTCTAACTGACTGAAAGGCAGTTGTGAAGGTTCAGACACTTGAAAGTTGGGCACAGTGTTTGGGGATCTAGGTAATAGCAACTCTAACCAAAGGGAAAAGTAACTGTAAAAATACAGCAGGTTTTGAGGTTCTTCATAGCCACAGAACTGTCCCTGTAGGCTCCTCAGTATTAGAATTGAGGACCTCAGATTTAACCTTTTTTGAATCATAGAACCTTTGAGAATATGATGAGAACTATGAACCCCTGAAAAACCATCATGTAAACAAAAAGATTTATTAATACATTTTTGCCATTGATATCAGGCAGTTGAGAAGCCTAAGGATTTTGATGTTGAAGGAGACCCTGTAGGAAAGGACAACTTGGCAGGAGAATATGGATTAATTCAGGCTCATGGGCTCTTTTAAAAGTGAACATATTGGAATCCAACCATGTCCATTGGTTTCCGTGTCATCTGTGGCTGCCTTGGAGCTACAAAGACAGGGTTGAATAGCTGCAGCAGAGATCTTAGGGCCTCAGTTCAGTTCAGTTCAGTGCCTCAGTCGTGTCCGACTCTTTGCGACCCTATAGACTGCAGCACGCCAGGCCTCCCTGTCCATCACCAACTCCTGGAGCTTACTCAAACTCATGTCCATAGAGTCGGTAATGCCATCCAGCCATCTCATCCTCTGTAGTCCCCTTCTCCTCCTGCCTTCAATCTTTCCCAGCATCAGGGGTCTCTTCCAGTGAGTCAGTTCTTTGCATCAGGTGGCCAAAGTATTGGAGTTTCAGCTTCAGCACCAGTCTTTCCAATGAGTATTCAGGACTGATTTCCTTTAGGATGGACTGGTTGGATCTCTTAGGGCCTGGACAACCCCAAATGTTCCTAGCTAGCTCTTTACAGAAATGTTTGCAGACCTCTGGATTAACTGCAGGAGCAGGACCAGGGAGGGGACGCTGTGTGTGTTGGGGTCCAGTGGGTTTCCTACAAATACATCCTACTGTTGGTGCCTTTTAAAAAAGTTGGATTGGAGAAGACAATCTATTTCTGCAAAGAGGAGGGTGGCAGCTTCCAGACACAGCAGGGGAGCCTCCTCCGGGGCCTTAGGTCAATTACTTAGCAGTTCAGAACCTCAGTTTCCTCTTTCGTAGTGTGGAGTGACCGGTGCTCATTTTCCCTGGAGCACTTGTGAAGATGAAATGAGATAATGCTGGCCTGGCAGAGAGCTAGTTCTCGTGAAATGTTAGTGATGCACAACACTGATGTTTGAAAGGAGTCACAAAGTGTGGATTTTACTCGGCCCTGGTCTCCATACAAAGGACTCTGTTTACAACAAATTCAGCTCACAGCACACTGCCTGGAGCTGTGTTTGGTTCCGGATCAAGGTTTGTCTAGTGATTGGATCAATGAATGGTGAGTTTTTGTAAACTTCAGTGGATGGAAATATCTCTTAATGAACTATGTGAGAATCCCATATAATTTCATACCTTTAAAAAATACGCTTACACACAAAGGGATTTTCCCAGCCATCCAGTGGTTAAGATACCATATTACCACCGTGGAAGGCACAGGTTCCATCGCTGTTTGGGGAACTAAGATCCCACATGCCACATGGCGTGGCCAAAAAAATTAGAAAACTGAATGAATGAATGAATGAATGAATAAACAATGGTTAGAATGTGAAGGTAATCAAAACAGAAGCAATTCTGAACTAGATTCTATTGAGATGAAAAACAAATTATGCAAAGGATAAGTAACTCCCAAATCTTAAATAAAGAGCGAAAGCCTCATTGAAGAGGCGAGGCAGGTATTCCAGGCTGACCAGGACACTCACTGTCTTCTTTGACCCGACCTCCTGCCCTTTCCCATCCTTCTTCCCCCTCTTGTCAGCTCTAATTCACTGCATTCCCATCAGAAATATTTAAAGAACCCTTTGTCATGCTGCAGTTGTAGATTGGGATACAATTTATCTCTTAAATCCTTCATAGAGGCCTTTTGTTTCCTGCCTGCTCAGAATCTCTCCACATGGATGTTGAAACAATTTATGAGATGTGCTTGCATTTCCTCTTTTTCTGTTGTTTCTCCTAGATCCTTTATCCAAGGTTCCCAAGCACTTTTAACATATTAACTCTTGCTATAGGATTTTTTTTTGTTTGAATCTTTGTTTTGGTCATTTCATATTAATTTCTCTCTCTCTTTTTGTTACTGTGGTGAGAACAGATGGCATGAGACCTAGTCCCTTAACAAACTGTTAAATGGCTGTGCACTATTGTTAACTATATGGACAGTCTTGTTCACTGGATCTCTAGAACTTCATCCTGCATGATGGAAACTTGCTACCTGGTGAACAGGTCCTCTCCTCTCTCCCCTTATAAGAGCATTTAATTTTAACGACACTGAAATATCGAAAGAATGAATGGGATTATTTTAGGACAGGAAGTAGAAGCAAGAGAAAAAAAGGTGTAAGGGGAGAACTGATCTGTTTTCTGAAGGATTTCCTCCCTCTTCATCTGGATACATTGCATTTAACTGGAGGGTGTGGGGAGCCTTGGAAGGTTGCAAGAAAATACAGACTCTACCAGAATCACAGTGGCAAGGAAGGCCCTGAATTGTCAAATGCACAGAGACCAAGACAGTTACAGAAAGAAGACAGTCCTGTGGAAACCCAATGGACTGAGCTTCAGACTTTGAGTTCAGTGTCTCTGGGACTCCCACCATGCCAGAGTGGTTTTCATGGGTAACCTTCTGGATCATTTTTCTCCATGAAGACAAGTTATAGGTCAGCATGGCTGTTCCCTAGTAAGAGTAGTCTCATCTATCACCTTCTTTCCAACCCATTGCATTGTTTGGAGTTACCTATCAGTTTTGCTTTACCACTGGAAATAAAGGAAGGAAGGAAAGAAGGGAGGGAGGGAGGCTGGAGGATGAGGAGGGAAAGAGGGAGGAAGGAAGGAAGAAAGGAGGAGGGCTTCCCTGGCGGCTCAGTGGTAAAGAATCCACCTGCCAGTGCAGGAGACGCGGGTTCTTTCCCTGCTCTGGGAGTATCCCACATGCCATGGAGCAACTAAGTCTGTGCACCACAACTACTGAGCCTGTGCCCTAGAGCCCAGGAGCTGCAGCTACTGAAGCGCAGGCACCTAGAGCCCACGCTCCACCACAAGGGAAGTAACCGCAAGGAGAAGCCTGTGCATCGCAACTGGAGAGCAGCCCTGGCTCTCGCAACTAGAGAAAGGCCCGTGCAGCAACAAAGACCTCGCACAGCCAAAGTAAGTAAATAAAACCACATTAAAAATTATCAAAAAAAAGAAAGGGAGAAACAGAAACTAAAATTTTGCCCTTCTGTAAACAAGTGTGATCTTTTTCACCTTTAAAAATGGTTTATGAGGCTAAATTAGTACATCTATATAAAGTGCCTTGATATTTTGAAAAGACAACATGATCCGTGAGTGGGCTTAATCTGGCCTGAAATAGAATTATTTCAAATAAAGCCACAGGGTTTGGGATTAATACCTTTTGTTTTTCTTCGGAAACCTGGTGTTTAGAAAGTATAAGTTAACCACCAACAAAAGAGTGGGTTCACTTTGGAGAATATTTAATTTTCTCTTAAGATTTACTTTAAACTCTTTAGGAAGCAGAAGAGCAATAAGAGTCTAGTTCAGGGTATGAATGCAACGGATAAAAGTGTATTCCTTCCACGAAAGTTTGCTTTTTCGAAGTTATAACATCATCTGAAAACCTGTGAAACTGATAGGATTTAAGTTAGGTTAAGAAATTTAAGGAAAAAAAAACACAGAAAAAAAATTGAGAAATTGCATGGAGTGCAGGGCTCAAAAGTGTTAGGACAGAAGAGTAAATTGTTAAAAAAAAAAAGAAAAGAAAAAAGTAGGGAAAATGCTATATGGTTACTATGGTTACTGATTGTTTATTTTTAGTTGCCAAGAAAAAATATATCAATGAATCTCAAAACAGGATTTTATGTTATTTTATTTTACCATTTGTGTTTTCATTTAAAAATGGAGATACGTGATCTTTCTTTCCTACCCTCTTCCTTTTTCCATTTCTGTCCTCATTCTTCCCTCCGTGGGCCTCTTTTGAAACGTGGATGAAGGGAATCATTTTACTGCCAGTTGAACCACAATGACGCTAACCGTTAGAGGGAGGGAAAATCAAGCCTCCTAGACTGAATTTTGCCCGTCACACCTCTGCGTAGACTGGTGTTCTGTTGAGCTTTATGACTAATGGTGGGGTGTGGTGCTGAAGCAGCAACACTGTTGCTGTAAAAAAAACCCTTGATACCTCAGTATATCCGCGGTGTTGTCCACATGTGGAATTGCCCAGGACAGGATGGCACCATGATGCAATGAAATTCACTGTCTTAAAGCGCCATAACTAAAGGAAAAGGAAGTAGATATACTTCCTCATACAACATATAAGGCTGCCGGCTTGGTGAACCAGTCATACTTCCTATTAATATTATAGTTTGTTGCTTTTTTTTCTTTTTCCAATGATTTTGTCATGCAAGATCTTAGTTGCAGAGGAAGTGTGGAGTCTTAACCACTGGACCACAAGGGAAGTCGCTTATTATAGAATATTTTGATATCTGTTCTGATAGTTGTATGTATATGGGAGACACCTGAAAGATGGTGGCCTCTTGGCTGTGTAAAAGTGATTTTATGCTCAGCTGTGTCATTTCATGTTCATATTTCCCTCCTCTGTCTTTTGTCTGAAGGCAGTGTTTGTGGTCTTTGTAGCACAGGTGGGAGGCTCTTTCTGTTTCATTAAGTAGATAGACACTCATGTGTTCCAATTTATGAGTGGGTTTTTCCTGGAGAGCTGGTAACTTTTGTTTGGCATATGACTTTTTTTCTGTCATTACTCTTTTGGGGATTTTTTTCTTATGGGCTTGTTCATTTCCTGCAGCTGGGCAATGATTTGTTAATTACTTCAACAAGCTAGTCCGTTTTTTCTTTCCATTAGTCAAGAAGAATGGGATGGAGGGGAAGGGGCCAGTCTTCTCTCCCAACAGAGTCCATTTCTCTTTCACTTTTCCACTACTTTTCCCCCTCACTCTTCTGTGTTGAGACTCTGGAGCAGACTCAGATTATCTGAGAGAATAATCTGTTTCATTCATTCATCAGTTTCTTCAATGAGCACCTACTAGTTCTGTCATAACATTAAGACCTATTCTGAAATCTTGAGATAATGCTAGCCGACAGATACCTATGATATAAAAATTGGAAGGAAAAGGGGAGAAATGGGTTGATACACACAAAGAGGAAGAAAGAAAACAGAGGTAGGAGAGAACTACAGAATTGAAGGAAGAGGAAATGGATGGCAGTGAGCAAAGTCGACAAGAAAAGAAAAAGGTGCAAATGTATTTTTTAAAAAAGGAGCAAATGAAAGATGAATTCAAAACCAAGTACAGCAAGTGATTCTGCCAGGAAACTAGGGATCGTGTAGATGAATTAGTCTTAGTTGCTAACTTCCAATAATTTACAGTTAAGATCAGAAGTCAGATTTTAAAATGTGTGTGTGTGTGTGCGTGGGCGTGCACTCAGTCATGTCTTTGTGACCCTATGGACGGTAGCCTGCCAGGCTCCTCTGTCTATGGGATCTCCCAGGCAAGAATACTGGAGTGGGTTGCCATTTCCTTCTCCAGGGGGCCTTCCTGACCCAGGGATCAAACCAGCTTCTCTTGCGTCTCCTGCACTGGCAGGTGGATTCTTTACCACTGAGCCACCCGGGAAGACATAATTGGCCACACTTGTGTCCTGAGATACACGAGAACTTTTTAAAAGTAGTTATATTTTACTTCTTATAAAAGAGCTTCAGGTGAGTGGAATAACAAAATCTAAAAGGTTTAAAACTGGTACTATGTGTTGCTTATAAGGGCTTCCCTGGTGGCTCAGTGGTAAAGAACCCACCTGCAATGCAGGAGATGCAGGTTTGATCCCTGGGTGGGGAAGATCCCCTGGAGGAGGGCATGGCAACCCACTCCAGTATTCTTGCCTAGAGAATCCCATGGACAGAGGAGCCTGGCGGGCTACAGTCCATAGGGTCGCAAAGAGTCAGACAAGTCTGAAGCAACTTGGCATGCACGCACATTACTTATAAATCCTCTGTCTTGCAGCTCAGGCTAGGGGCTTTGCAACCCCCAGGACGTGGCTGTGCCCTAGTCTCTCCAGAAGTCAGGGCTCGAGCTGCCAGAGAACCTAGAGGGAGAAAAGACATATTTTCTCCTCCTTTCCAAAGCTGTTAGTGTTCTGTTTGCCAATAGGCTATTGTAACAATTGATCTTTGTGTGAACTGGATACCCATTACATCTTGGCGAGCAAGGCACTTAATCCAGCGTATTTCCTTTACAAACGACCTCTTCTCTCCCCTAATGGACGCTCATCACCGAAACAGTTGTTGGTCCCAGTCACTGGCTCACCGCCTCCAGCCACCGACACAGTCTTTGGAGCAGGAAAGCAAGAGGGACAGGAGTCCCTGAAAGACTACAGTGTGCTTTGTCTTGCGTTAGGCAAATGCTCACGCGTGCCTGAAATTCCGAAGGAAGTCAGAGAAAGGAAGTTTGCCAGGAGGGGTGCTTGTGATATTTTTGGCAGCGATATTTCCCTACCTGCCCTGTGTGTTTGTGTCTGTGATGATGTTTACTGCAACTTGAAAAAGAATAGCTACTAAATTAGGATATGATGAACTTCTCAGCTGGAGAGAGAGCGGGCTCCAACAGAGAAAACAACACTTGGCGACTTGAGATACTGTATTCTCTTTGAGGTTACATTTAGACGTCAGGATAAGCAAGGGAAAAAACACTTCCAGAAGACAGAAGCAGCTCGGCTGTGTCCAGTCCTTGTAAGAAAAGTGGAAATGTTTGACGTGAGCTTTACGGTTGTTTTGTCTAAAAAGATTAAGGGCTCTTGGCTGTGTCCACCTCCTCACCACATCTTTTTATCCTTTAAGTTTGGTGGGTGAGTTTTTTTTCCTCCTCCTCGAGATTCTGCTTTATTTCAGCAAGTGTTTGGTGGTTCTGGGTGACAGATTTACTATAAAACTGTTTGGATTTTGATCACTTTTCAAGACCAGTGGCTTTTGGGGTGGTCACTGAACGGAGTTTGAAAGTAATCTCTTCTCTCTGCCTTCAAGGGAAAAATTTGCACCACAAATGCGTTTTTAGACTTATCAAGAGCCTCTAGCAAAACAATTCAATGCAGTTTAGGGCTGGACAGAAGAGATGAATGCTCTCCTTTTAGAGGCAAGTGACTGGGGGTCTAGGTGAAAGAACCCCTGGGCAAAACCCTGCTCCCTGGAAAGATAATTAGCGTGTACAATGGGGAGTAGTGACTGTTCTCATAGAAAATTCCCTGTAATTACCCCATCAGGAATGTTCTCAGGACTAAATTGGAGGAACTAGGGGATCATTGAATCATCAGTGTTGGGCCTTATATCCTAAGGAGAGTTTCACAAAAGCAAAAGCCCCTTTTCTTCATATTTTGTCTATCAGGGAGTAATATCCAAAAGCAGTGGTTCATTTGTGAATCCACTTTTTAGGTCTCTTTCTACACTGATAACTACACACCATGTGAAAGCGACACATAATGTAATATGTATGTGTATGTATATATATATTTAATATAACAATGCTTAGAAAGGTTACTTACATATCTTCAAAAGTATGTGTAGTATCACTCCAACAATACTTGGAGTTGAGAGACACTCAAAAACAAGACATTAATAAAAGGCATTTTATTAAAATTAGACCTTTGAATATGGTATAGATACACAATGGAATATTACTTAGCCATAAAAAAGAATGTATTAATGCCATTTGCAGCCACAAGGATGGACCTAGAGATTATCAAAGTAAGTGAAGTCAGACAGAGAAAGACAAACATCATATGGTAGCACTTACATGTGGAATCTAAGAAAATGATACAGATCAACTTATTTACAAAACAGAAATAGACTCAGACACAGGAAACAAGTTTATGGTAACCAAAGGGGAAAGTGAGGAGAGGGATTAACTAGGAATTTGGGATTCAAGTGTACACATTACTATGCCCAGGTGGCGCTAGTGGTAAAGAACCCCGCCTGCCAATGCAGAAGACATAAGAGATGCGGGTTCGATCCCTGGGTCAGGAAGATCCCCTGGAGGAGAACATAGCAACCGACTCCAGTATTCTTGCTTGGAGAATTCCATGGACATCCCATGGAGAGAGGGGCTTGGCGGGCTACAGTCCATGAGGTCACAAAGAGTCTGACATGACTGAGTGACTTAGCACGAGCACCACATGTAAAATAGATAACCTACTAGTGCTTACTGTATAGCACGGGAAACTATATTCAGTATCTTGTAATAACCTATTATGGAAAAGAATCTTAAAAAGAATAGGTATATATGTATATGTTATATATAACTGAATCTCTTTACTATATACCTGAAACTAATTTGACATTGTAAATCAACTATATTTCAATAAAAGTTAAAAAAATAAATTAGACTAAATAATAAAATAATAAATTTTAATAAATAATTATTAATAATAATACATAAATAATAATAAAAAATAAAAAACTCATTGAAGAACCACCATCCCCATTCCTCACTAGACCCCTAGCCCCATTTTTCTTTCTACTTTATTAGAGTTGAGGGATTTGAAACTGTGATAGATTTTACTATCCAAACTCTCCCCCAACCCTGTTTGTCTGAGAACAAAAAAATGATGCTTAAGGAATTCAGTCTTCAGACCCAAAGTCACACGTGTTAACACGGCCACCACTTTACCTGCTGCCGAACTCAGGGACCCACCCCCTCCGCCTTAGTAACAAAGTGCTGCCTTCTGTTCACTTGGCCTTTAACACAGAGAGGATTGTTATTTTCTGCCTCACTGTCTGCCCTCGGGCACTGAGAAGTTGTTTTACTGGTTGCTCATTTCTGACTGGCTTAATTCTCCCTGAGTCTTCCCATCTGAGGTTCACTGTTTCGTCTGTTTTCTGATATATTAGTTCAAAGGCATGTGAGAAAGGGAAAATGCTATTCATTTTAAAAGTTGATAAGTAAGTGGGTAAAACTTTTTAAAGGGAGATCAACCAACTCTCTAAAACTTAGAAAGTTCTTTTATTTTTGGCCTTGAGGCTTGTGGGATCTTAGTTTCCTATCCAGGCATCGAACCCAGGCCTCCCACAGTGGAAGTGTGGAGTCTTAACCACTGGATTGCCAGGAAATTCCTAGAAAATTCTTAATTATCCGTGGCTAACAGTGTCCATGAGGAGGGATGTCATCAAAATACACATCATTTAAAACTTTTGCGAAACCAATGGTGCAACTTATTTCTCTAGGACACTTTTATTTTTTAAGTAGAGCCCCTTTCTCTTTCCTGTCCAACATTTGATTGTATTGAGAACCATAGGACTTCCCTGGTAACTCAGTGGATAAGAATCTGCCTGCCAATCCAGGGGACACCAGTTCAATCCCTGGTCTGGGAAGATCCCACGTGCCACGGAGCGACTAAGCCCTTGTAGCACAACTACTCAGCCTGCATTCTAGAGCCTGCAAGCTGCAACTACTGAAGCCCTCATGCCCTACAGCCTGTGCTCTGCAATGAGAGAAGCCACCGCAATGAGAAACCCGTGCACTGCAACTAGAGAGTAGCCGTTCGTTGCAACTGGAGAAAGCCTGCATGCAGCAACAAAAGACCCAGCACAACAAAAATAAAATTTTGAAAAAAGAACCATAAAAATGCATCTCGGGCAATATTGTGGGCAGTATTCTGACACAGAATCAGAATCAACATTTACAAATTTAATAATTGAACATCAAAAAATAGGAAACTAAGTATAAAAAGGTACAGGCTTCCTGGCTTTAGTAACCTGTTACCCTTAAAATGATTATCATATCTGTTGAACCTATCAAAAAAGCAAAGGACAAATTCATAGAGACAGAAAGTAGAATGGAGATGGGGAGTTGGCATTTAATGGGGACAGTTTCCTTTGGGAAAATAATAAAAAGTTCTGGAGATGGATATTGGATGGTATTAGGTGGATGGTTGCACAATAAAGGAAATATATTAGCGCCTCTGAACTGCACAGTTAAGAATGGCTAAAATGGCACATTTTATGTATGTATATTTTACCACAATAAATACAGGCAAAAGAAAGAAAGAAAAGGAGTAATTCTAGGATCGGCTGCAGGAAGTTACCACTGAAATAACCAGAACATTTGTTGTTTGAGCCTTAGCAGAGAACAGGCAGTAGTTCCCGGAAATTACTGTTGTGGTATTAATATTAATTAATATTAATATATCTCTGCAGAAAGAGATGAGGAAAGAAATTTCAACAGCTTAGCATTTATGGGGTACACGACTGGGAGTAAAACACTTGTGAAAAATATGATAGAAGGCCTTTATTTAAAGTGTGGTGAAGGCCGCTGACTCATTGGATAACTGGAGTATTTGTGGCTTGAGTAATGGCTGAGCCAAGAATCCTGTAGTCAGACTCTTTCTTCCTTGGGGGAAAAAAAAAGGAGGTCAAATCAATTCTATCCCACTCTATCTTGGATATTTTGTTCCATGATGATTTTGACCAACCCCAAATTCCTCCAGCAAGGGAGGAATGTTCAGTGTTTTTGTAACCTTGATTAACTGTGATATTATTCCAAACAAGGAGGCAGACCCCTATGGGGGCAAGAGGTGGAGAGGAGTGAGCTAAATCGGGAGTCTGTTTTTGATCCCAGCCAGATGATGGATGTCTTACGAATGGGGCCAGTGCTACTTCTGATCTCATTCTGAGAAAAGACACTTTTACCAGCTGGGCGAAATGTCTGGACTCAAGTGTGAAGCCAGTTGATTGGCTCAGCTAAATAGCTGAAGGAACTCAAATTCTTCTGATAATGATATTCTAATTATTTATCTTCCTGTGCTTGGATGCGCAGTCGTGTTCGACTCTTTGCGACCCCATGTACTGTAGCCTGCCATGCTACTCTGTCCATGGGGATTCTTCAGGGAAGAATACTGGAGTGGGTTGCCATGCCCACCTCCAAGGGTTTATCTTCCTGAGGTTGCACTTATTTCGAGTGTTTTCTGATTGGGATAAAGTAATAACATGAGTCGGGTGCTTGGAACTGCCATGGCTAAGAGATGATGTTTTCTGTGAAGTCATGGTACTAGGTTAGCAGGCATCTAGTTATCTTAAGGATGCTGTTGAGTGTAATCAAGCAAAGATATTCTGGAGTCAGACTTCCTGGCATGAATCCTGGGTCTGCCTCTTGCAAGATGAGACCTCAGGCAGTTGCCCACATCTCTGTGCCTTTAGGGTTGTCATCTCTAAAAAGAGGATAATTGCAATAGATCTTGCATCATAGGTTGCTGTGAAATATGATATAAAACCTGCAAAGTGCTCAGACCTCTGCATGGGTCACAGCTTTGTCATGGTGAATGGGGAAAAGCGGAAGCAGTGCCAGAAAATTTTATTGTCTTAGGCTCCAAAATCCCTGTGGATGGTGATGGCAGCCATGAAGTTAGAAGGCACTTGCTCCTTGAAAGGCAAGCTATGACAAACTTAGACATCATATTAAAAAGCGGAGACATCACTTTGTGGACAAAGGTTTGTACTGTCAAAGCTGTGGTTTTTCTAGCAGTAACGTGCAGATGTGAGAATTGGGCCATAAAGAAAGCTAATTCAATGGACATATTCTGAGCAAGCTCTGGAAGGTAGTAAAGGACAGAGGAGCCTTGGAGTGCTGCAGTCTATGGGGTTGCAAAGAGTTGGACACAACTTAGTGACTGAATGACAGCAACAAAAGTCCTTGGAACAGTGCTTAGCACGTAGGGATTGAGCCATAAAAGTTAGCTATGACATGTATTAATCATTGCCTCTTTGTAGGAAAATGTGGCTAAAACAGTGAGGCTAAAGGCTGCAGTGGTAGGTTTGTTGCCTATGAGTCACAGACCCTTTGCATTGGAGAGTTCAAAACTCAATGGCTTTGTCAAATCATCATGTGCATGTTAAATATATTACAATTTTGTTTGTCAATTACACCTCAAGGAAGTGGAAAAGAAGGGAAAAAACCCTCCATGACTGCTATACACATGTATTTGTTGTTGTTTAGTCACTAAGTAGTGTCTGACTCTTTACAACCCCATGGACTGTAGCCCACTAGGCTGCTCTGTCCATAAGATTTACCAGGCAAGAATACTGGAGCAGGTCGCCATTTCCTTCTCCGGGGTATCTTCCTGACCCAGGGATCGAACCTGCATCTCCTGCATTGGCAGGTGGATACTTTACCACTGAGCCACCAGGGAGGCCATACCAGTAATGCAGGTTTTAGTGAACCATTTCTGCATTCACTCATTTGTTGATTCAGCACTTGCCAGGCATTGGGATACAGAGTCAATCACAGTGTGATTTATTATGATGCTCAGTCTAGTGGCAAAGACACATGAAGAGGTTACTATGCAATGTGTAGGTACAAAGGTAAAGATATGTACAAGGTATTACTGAGTCATGATGGAGGAAGCCTCAGGGGTTGAGGGTAAGGTGGGGAGGAACACTCAGGGAAAATTCCTGGAAGTAATCCCCCAAAATATGTGTTTGGTCAAATAAAGCTTGATTTTAATAAAAAATCAGTAACAGTTTCAGCCTGTGTCTCTAAAAGATAAGGATTCTCTCTCTCTCTGATAAACAAAATACTATTATTACCTCTAAAAGAAATAATAATGGTTGCTCAATTATAATAAAATACTATAGTATTAACTGTAATAAAATATCTGATTGATTATCTGAACATCACCGGATGGTCAATGCCAAACTCAGATCGATTATATTCTTTGAAGCTGAAGATGGAGAAGCTCTACACGGTCAGCAAAAACAAGACCAGGAGCTGACTATGGCTCAGATTGCAAAATTCAGACTTAAATTGAAGAAAGTAGGGAAAACCACTAGACCATTCAGGTATGACCCAAATCAAATCCCCTACAATTATACAGTGGAAGTGAGAAATAGACTCAAGGGATTAGATCTGATAGAGTGCTTGAAGAACTATGGACAGAGGTTCGTGACATTGTACAGGAGACAGGGATCAAGACCACCCTCAAGAAAAAGAAATGGAAAAATGCCAAATGGTTGTCTGAGGAGCCCTTACAAAGCTGAGAAAAGAAGAGAAGCTAAAGGCAAAGGAGAAAAGGAAAGATATACCCATTTGAATGCAGGGTTCCAAAGAAGAACAAGGAGAGATAAGAAAGCCTTCCTCCGTGATCAATGCAAAGAAATAGAGGAAAACAATAGAATGGGAAAGACTAGAGATCTCTTCAAGAAAATGAGAGATACCAAGGAAACATTTCATGCAAAGATGGGCACAATAAAGGACAGAAATGGTATGGACCTAATAGAAGCAGAAAATATTAAGAAAAGGGGGGAAGAACACACAGAAGAACTACACAAAAAAGATCTTAATGACCCAGATAACCATGATGGTGTGATCACTCACGTAGAGCCAGACATTCAGGAGAATGCCAAGTTAAGTGGGTCTTAGGAAGCATCACTACAAATAAACCTGGTGGAGGTGATGGAATTCCAGCTGAGCTACTTCAAATCCTAAAAGATGATGCTGTGAAAGTGCTGCACTCAATATGCCAGCAAATCTGGAAAACTCAGCAGTGGTCACAGGACTGGCAAAGGTCAGTTTTCATTCCAATCCCAAAGAAAGGCAATACCAAAGAATGTTCAAACTACTGCAAAATTGCACTCATCTCACACGCTAGCAAAGTAATGCTCTAAATTCTCCAAGCTAGGCTTCAACAGTACGCGAACTGAGAACTTCCTGATGTTAGAAGCTGGATTAAGAAAAGGCAAGGAACCAGAGATCAGAATGCCAACATCCACTGGATCATAGAAAAAGCAAGAGATTTCCAGAAAAACATCTGCTTTACTGACTACACCAAAGCCTTTGACTGTGTGGATCACAACAAACTGTGGAAAATGCTTTAAGAGATGGGAATACCAGACCACCTTACCTGCCTCCTGAAAAATCTGTATGCAGGTCAAGAAGCAAGAGTTAGAACAGGACATGGAACCACAGACTGGTTCAAAATTGGGAAAGGAGAACGTCAAGGCTGTATGTTGTCACCCTGCTTATTTCACTTATATGGAGAATACATCAAGTGAAATACTGGGCTGCATGAAGCACAAGCTGGAATCAAGATTGCAGGGAGAAATATCAATAACTTCAGATATACAGATGACACCACCGTTATGGCAGAAAGCCATAGAGAAACTGAAGAGCCTCTTGATGAAAATGAAAGAGGAGAGTGAAAAGGCTGGCTTAAAACTCAACATTCAAAAGCTAAAAAACATGGCATCCGATCCTATCACTTCATGGCAAATAAATGGGGAAACAATGGAAACAGTGACAGACTTTATTTTCTTGGGCTCCAAAATCACTGCAGATGGTGACTGCAGCCATGAAATTAAAAGATGCTTGCTCCTTGGAAGAAAAGCTATGACCAACCTAGACAGCATATTAAAAAGCAGAGACATTACTTTGCCAGCAAAGATCCATCTAGTCAAAGATACGGTTTTTCCAATAGTCATGTACGGATGTGAGAGTTGGACCATAAAGAAAGCTGAGCGCCAAAGAATTGATGCTTTTGAACTGTGGTGTTGGAGAAGACTCTTGAGAGTCCCTTGGACTGCAAATAGATCCAACCAGTCCATCCTAAAGGAAATCAGTCCTGAATATTCATTGGAAGGACTGATGCTGAAGCTGAAGCTCCAATCCTTTGGCCACCTGATGTGAAGAACTGATTCATTGGAAAAGACCCTGATGCTGGGAAAGACTGAAGGCAGAAGAAGGGGACGACAGAGGATGAGATGGTTGGATGGCATCACCAACACGATGGACATGAGTTTGAACAAGCTCTGGGAGTCGGTGATGGGCAGAGAAGCCTGGCATGCTGCAGTCCATGGGGTCGCAAAGAGTCAGACATGACTGAATGACTGAACTGAACTAATAAATGTCACATTATTTTTAAGTTCGTTTGAATGAATCAGGATGCAAGTAAGGGCAAACCTTGTAAAGGATCTCTTTCTCATTCTTTGTAATTTATTTGCTGAAGAAACTGAGTTGTTTATCTTGTGTAGTGTTCCATGGATGGATTTTGCTAATTGCATCTTCATGGTGTCATATAACATTCTCCTCTATTCGTTATACTTCCCTTAAATACTGTGTCCAGTTTAAAGTTTTGTCAGACTCAGATTCAGTTTCTTGGGGTTCGGTGGGGAGTGGATGGGCCAAGATTCCTTCACAGAGAGTGTGGAACATTTCCTTCAGGAGGCATGTACTGAATGGTGGTCTCTCTTTTTGAGATGTTTGCAGTCCCTGACGGTCTTTGGTTAGGGCCATTTCTTCATAAAGGTTGTAAAGTGGTCCTATTCTAATTCTCCCTTTCCTTCTTTGGCTGGAATCCTAGAGAGAGTAATTTCCCCTCATTTATTATTTGCTCACTCACTGGTATATATAAGTTGGTCTAGGAAAGGCAAGTTGAGTGCCTGGTTGGAAAATCCATATTAACAGTGGGCCTGTGGTATTACAAGACCCACAACCTTTAATGTCAGTAAAATTCTATCAGCATACAATTCTACTAAAGCAGGAAGGTGAACCAATGGGGTTTTATAAGTACTTGGCATCAGAAGAACTTTCTGCTTATAACATAGCTTTAAAAACACTTTAACTCCCCCCCAAGCTTTTAGTCAAAATTGTTTTTTTTTTGTAAAGCAGCAATTACAAAAAGATAATCTTGCTGAACTTAAGTCCTAGACTACGTCTCCTACCATTTTAGTTTTCAGTGACCTACTTAGAAGCGAGGCGGCTGCGACGGCTGGGCGCAGGAGCGAGGCGGCTGCGACGGCTGGGCGCAGGAGCGAGGCGGCTGCGACGGCTCGGCGCAGGAGCGAGGCGGCTGCGACGGCTCGGCGCAGGAGCGTGGCCGAGAGGAGCTAGGTCGGGCCGGGGGCCGGGAGCCGGGGGCGGCGGCCGAGAGGGGCTAGGCCGGGCCGGGGGCCGGGGGCGGCGGCCGACAGGGCCTAGGCCGGGCCGGGGGCCGGGGGCGGCGGCCGAGACGGGGCTAGGCGGGGCCGGGGGCCGGGGGCGGCGGCCGAGAGGGGGCTAGGCGGGGGGGCGGGGGCCGGGGCGGCGGCCGACGGGGGCGGCGGCCGGGCCGGGGGCCGGGGGCGGCGGCCGACGGGGTCTAGGCGGGGCCGGGGGCCGGGGGCGGTGGCCGACGGGGGCTAGGCGGGGCCGGGGGCCGGGGGCGGCGGCTGACGGGGGCTAGGCCGGGCCGGGGGCCGGGGGCGGCGGCCGACAGGGGCTAGGCGGGGACGGGGCCTGGGGGCCGGGGGCGGCGGCCGACAGGGGCTAGGCCGGGCCGGGGGCCGGGGGCCGCGGCCGACAGGGCCTAGGCCGGGCCAGGGGCCGGGCGCCGGGGGCCGGGGGCCGGGGGCTGGGGGCGGCGGCCGACAGGGGCTAGGAGGGGCCGGGGGGCGGGGGCCGACAGAAGCTAGGCCGGGCGGGGGCTGGGGGCGGGCGGCGGCAGCGAGAGGAATTACCCAAGGCCCAAGGAGCAGGGGCTGCGTGGGCACAGGAGGGCCGAGAGGAGTTACTCCACATTCAAGGTCAGGAGGGGCCGTCGTGAGTAGAAACCCGTTGTCCAAGGTAAGGAGCAACCGCTGCACTTTGCTGGAGCAGCCGTGAAGAAATACCCCACGTCCAAGGTAAGAGAAACCCAAGTAAGACGGTAAGTGTTGCGGGAGGGCATCAGAGGGCAGACACACTGAAACTAAAATTACAGAAAACTAGCTAATCTGATCACACGGACCACAGCCTTGTCTATCTCAGTGAAACTAAGCCATGCCATGTGGGGCCACCCAAGACGGATGGGTCATGGTGGAGAGGTCTGACAGAATGTGGTCCACTGGAGAAGGGCATGGCAAACCACTTCAGTATTCTTGCCTTGAGAACCCCATGAATAGTATGAAAAGGCAAAGATAGGACACTGAAAGATGAACTCGCCAGGTCAGTAGGTGCCCAATATGCTAATGGAGATCAGTGGAGAAATGACTCCAGAAAGAATGATGGGATGGAGCCAAAGCAAAAACAATACCCAGCTGTGGATGTGACTGGTGATAGATGCAAAGTCCGATGCTGTAAAGAGCAATATTGCATAGGAACCTGGAATGATAGGTCCATAAATCAAGGCAAATTGGAGTGGTCAAACAGGAGATAGCAAGAGTGAACGTCGACATTCTAGGAATCAGCAAACTAAGATGGACTGGAATGGGTGAATTTAACTCAGATGACCATTATATCTACTACTGTGGGCAAGAATCCCTTAGAAGAAATGGAGTAGCCATCATGGTCAACAAAAGAGTCGAAAAGGCAGTACTTGGATGCAATCTCGAAAACGATAGAATGATCTCTGTTCGTTTCCAAGGCAAACCATTCAATATCACAGTAATCCGAGTCTATGCCCCGACCAGTAACGCCAAAGAAGCTGAAGTTGGACGGTTCTGTGAAGACCTACAAGACCTTCTAGAACTAACACCCAAAAAAGATGTCCTTTTCATTATAGGGGACTGGAATGCAAAAGTAGGAAGTCAAGAAACACCTGGCGTAACAGGCAAGTTTGGCCTTGGAGTACAGAATGAAGCAGGGCAAAGGCTAATAGAGTTTTGCCACAAGAATGCCCTGGTAATAGCAAACACCCTATTCCAACAACACAAGAGAAGACTCTACATGTGGACATCACCAGATGGTCAACACCGAAATCAGATTGATTATATTCTTTGCAGCCAAAGATGGAGAAGCTCTATACAGTCAGCAAAAACAAGACCGGGAGCAGACTGTGGCTCAGATCATGAACTGCTTATTGCCAAATTCAGACTTAAATTGAAGAAAGTAGGGAAAACCACTAGTCCATTTAGGCATGACCTAGATCAAATCCCTTATGAGTATACAGTATATTTCTTCCCTTATGAGAAGTGACAAATAGATTTAAGGGACTAGACCTGATAGACAGAGTGCCTGATGAACTATGGACAGAGGTTCGTGACATTGTACAGGAGACAGGGATCAAGACAACCCCCATGGAAAAGAAATGCAAAAAAGCAAAATGGCTGTCTGAGGAGGCCTTACAGATAGCTAGGAAGAGAAGAGAAGCGAAAAGCAAAGGAGAAAAGGAAAGATATATCCATTTGAATGCAGAGTTCCAAAGAATAGCAAGGAGAGATAAGAAAGCCTTCCTCAGCGATCAGTGCAAAGAAATAGAGGAAAACAACAGATTGGGAAAGACTAGAGATCTCTTCAAGAAAATTAGAGATACCAAAGGAACATTTCATGCAAAGATAGGCTCGATAAAGGACAGAAATGGTATGGACCTAACAGAAGCAGAAGATATTAAGAAGAGGTGGCGAGAATACACAGAAGACCTGTACAAAAAAGGCCTTCACGAGCCAGATAATCACAGTGGTGTGATCACTTACCTAGAGCCAGACATCCTGGAATGTGAAGTCAAGTGGGCCATAGAAAGCATCACTACGAACAAAGCTAGTGGAGGTGATGGAATTCCAGTTGAGCTATTTCAAATCCTCAAAGGTGATGCTGTGAAAGTGCTGCACTCGATATGCCAGCAAATTTGGAAACCTCAGCAGTGGCCACAGGACTGGAAAAGGTCAGTTTTCGTTCCAATCCCAAAGAAAGGCAATGCCAAAGAATGCTCAAACTACTGCACAATTGCACTCATCTCACATGCTAGTAAAGTGATGCTCAAAATTCTCCAAGCCAGGCTTCAGCAATATGTGAACCGTGAACCTCCAGATGTTCAAGCTGGTTTTAGAAAAGGCAGAGGAACCAGAGATCAAATTGCCAATATCCACTGGATCATTGAAAAAGCAAGGGAGTTCCAGAAAAACATCTATTTCTGCTTTATTGACTATGCCAAAGCCTTTGACTGTGTGGATCACAATAAACTGTGGAAAATTCTGAAAGAGATGGGACTACCAGACCATCTGACCTGTCTCTTGAGAAACCTGTATGCAGGTCAGGAAGCAACAGTTAGAACTGGACATGGAACAACAGACTGGTTCCAAATAGGAAAAGGAGTATGTCTAGGCTGTATATTGTCACCCTGCTTATTTAACTTATATGCAGAGTACATCATGAGAAACGCTGGGCTGGAAGAAACACAAGCTGGAATCAAGATTGCTGGGAGAAATATCAATAACCTCAGATATGCAGATGACACCACCCTTATGGCAGAAAGTGAAGAAGAACTAAAGATGAAGGTGAAAGAGGAGAGTGAAAAAGTTGGCTTAAAGCTCAATGTTCATAAAACTAAGATCATGGCATCTGGTCCCATCACTTCATGGAAAATAGATGGGGACACAGTGTCAGACTTTATTTTTTTGGGCTCCAGAATCACTGCTGATGGTGATTGCAGCCATGAAGTTAAAAGACGCTTACTCCTTGGAAGGAAGGTTATGACCAACCTAGATAGCATATTTAAAAGCAGAGACATTACTTTGCCAACAAAAGTCCATCTAGTCAAGGCTATGGTTTTTCCAGTGGTCATGTATGGATGTGAGAGTTGGACGGTGAAGAAAGCTGAGCGCCGAAGAATTGATGCTTTTGACCTGTGGTGTTGGAGAAGACTCTTGAGAGTCCCTTGGACTGCAAGGAGATCCAATCAATCCATCCTAAAGGAGATCAATCCTGGGTGTTCATTGGAAGGTCTGATGTTGAAGCTGAAACTCCAGTACTTTGGCCACCTCATGCGAAGAGTTGACTCATTGGAAAAGACCCTAATGCTGGGTGGGACTGGGGGCGGGAGGAGAAGGGGACGACAGAGGATGAGATGGTTGGATGGCATCACCGACTTGATGGACATGGGTTTGGGTGGACTCCGGGAGTTGGTGATGGACAGAGAGGCCTGGTGTGCTGCAATTCATGGGGTTGCAAAGAGTCGGACACGACTGAGCGACTGAACTGAACTGAACTTAGCAAGTGGCATGATTTACAGTGGGGGTTTATTGCTTTAGCAAAATAATGCTTTGGTCATTCACTTAAAGAGAAATAAATATCCTCTGTTTTACTCTGTAGTATGGAATGAAACCTTTAAACAGTCAAAATCAGCTTGAGGTTAAGTCATCATTAGGACAGTTTTATACCAAACCTAAAATAGATGTGTACCCTAGCATTGATGTATACAGAGCTTGTGTTTCCTAAAAGGTGAAGCAGAAACATATTCCCATGCCTGCATGCAGGATGAATAAGCAAATCACCCACACACAAAGGTTAATGAAAAATGAGGCACTTAAGGGACTTCCCTGGTGGTCCAATGGCTAAGACTCTGTGCTCCCAATTCAGGGGTCATAGGTTCGATCCTTGGTTGGGGAACTAGATCCCACATGCCATAGCTAAGACTTTGCACAGACAAATATTTTTTTAAAAAATGGAACATTTAAGAAGCACTATATTTTAGGTGTTCTGTGAAAATCTCTTAAATGTATTCCCAAGTAAAATCAGTTGTTTGCATTTGATTGGTGACATAAAATGTTAACAGAGTGGAAACAGGAGTAGCCTCTGAGCTTTTGGGTGGACTCTGGTGTGACCTCAAAGTCCTCGACTTCCTCCAATGGGGAGACTGGTCAACCCGGATCCTGACCAGTTTTCCTCTTGCCCTCTCCTTCGAAATCACTTAAATCCTTTGTCTCCAACTACATTAGATCTATTCAGTGTTTCCCTTTTTAATGCTTCCACCATTTCTTAATATCTACAAAGAACGGATTGATTCCCCCCATGCCAGCAGGAAGCAGTGGGGTGTGCATGTTGGAAGGGCCCCAGTTTGAGGAACAAGCCAACAAGGGGCATATTGTCTTTCTTTTCATTCTTTCTTTTATTTTTTTTAGAGCATTTTTCTTTCTTATCCAGATTAGTCTGACCTCAGCACAAGACAACCATATATTACTTTTAACAGCAAGCTTGAATGTCGCCTGGATTGCCTTGGTGGTTTTCCATGAATGTAATATGATAATCCCACTGGAGCCACCTCAGCCACTTACTACTCTTACCCTGATAAAAATACTTTGTTGGGGCTGTTAGGATGTCTTTTATTTTTAATCCAGCTGAAAATGGAAGCATTACAGAGCTTAGAAATATTAATGAGAAAATTCTCTGCTTTCCAGCTCAGAGTACCCCACACATAATGGGCTAGAATAAAAGTATTTTGCCCAGTTTTACCTCGATAGAAGCATCTTAGCTGAAGCTTTCAAGCAAGGCCTTTAAGAAAGAATCATATGACACACACATATACAAAATGGAAATGCCATGGCAGATAAAATTAACATTCTCTTATTGCACCTGTAGCACAAATGGTTATAAAAGGAGTTGCTAAATAATGTACACTCTTTGATGATCTATAAGGCAGCTGTGTGCTTTTCTATTTTAAAAATCCCAAGCGTTAAAGCCTAATCTAATCCTCTCTTTGTCCGAGTTTCTGTCAAATGATCAGACCCTTGGACACTTTTTCACTCAGGATGGATGGGGTTGTATTGAATCCAGCCTACTTTATGAACAGGTTGTCCATCAGCCTTATCAAACCTTCTGGTGTTTGTTTATTAACAGGTGGAGACAGACCTGCAATCTTACTCTTTTTCTAAGTAAACCTGTGCCAAAACCCAAATGGGTGCTTAAAACAGATGGTTCTCATCTTCCTAAAGACTTAACTATCGTATTTTACCTCTGGGCACAGTCCTGGCAGGGTGATTTGTGAGATGGCATCATCATTGTAAGTAGGAGTCACCTGGAAAATGAGTTTACCTTGTTTCATGAAAACAAAAAAAGTCCCCCTCTCTGTTTGTTTTTTTTTTTTCTCTTTTGGAGGTGGTGGGCTGACTAGGTCTTTGTTGCTTCATGGGTTTTCTCTAGTTGTGGTACGTGGACTTTTCATTGCCAGGGCTCCTGTTATTGTGGAGCACAGGCTGTAGAGTGTAGGCTCAGTAGTTGTGGCACATGGGCTTAGTTGCCCTTCGGCATGTGATATTTTCCTGGACTAGGGATCGAACCCATGTCCCCTGCACTGAAGGTGACCACCAGGGAAGTCCGGAAGTTCCCCTGTCTTATGGTCATCCTGTGGAAGCAGGAAGGAACCCCACCCCAGATTCAGCTGGGATGTCAAGGCTGATGATACCACACAAGCACCAAGAGGTTATGAAAAGTTGTTTCACTCACACAGTGAGGGGTTATGCAAGGAGTAGGGCAGGCTCCCAAACAGGTTCAAAATGGGCTTCAGAGAAGCCAAGGAGGCCAGCTTGGCATTTTATATTAGGAGGTAACCAGAGGTGAGCAAGACCCTGATGCTGGGAAAGATTGAGGGCAAAAGCAGAAGAGGGCTGCAGAGGATGAGGTGGTTGGATAGCATCACTGACTCAGTGGACATGAACTTGGGCAAATTCCAAGGGACAGGGAGGCCTCAGTTCAGTTCAGTTCAGTTGCTCAGTTGTGTCCAACTCTTTGCGACCCCACGGACTGCAGCACGCCAGGCCTCCCTGTCCATCACCAACTCCCGGAGTTGACTCAAACTCATGTCCATTGAGTCGGTGATGCCATCCAGCCATCTTGTCCTCTATCATCCCCTTCTTCTCCTGCCTGGTGTGCTGTAATCCATGGCGTCTCCAAGAGTTGGACATGACTTAGTGACTGAACAACAAGGAGGTGAGAATTTCCCCACGCATCCCTGAGCTTGTGCAGTTTGAACTCCCACTGGTGCCAGAGAGGGGAGCACCTGGGCTTTCTTAGCAGCTGGCAAGATGGGAAGGGGAGCCGAAGGGAAGGGAGGAATGATGGCACCTGAGAGCCATCACGGGTCAAATATCAACAAGGGGTCAGACGCTATATTACCTGTCTCTTTCCGGTAAAGAGAAGACTGAAGGCACTGTAAAAAAAAAAAAAAAAAAGGTAAATATTTTTAGATTGATACCAAATGCTGCTTGAGAAGTGAAAGTTTGGAGGCATTTGGAAAACTGCTAGAATTTTGCTATGTATTTCTGCTTGGGGCTTTCAAGGGCAAAACAATGTATGCAGTCAGTCACATCTCTGCTTCTGATAAAATATTTGGATACAAAGTCTTCAAGTGTTTAGATGATTACTGAAGACATTTAAAAATTGTTCCATTTGGGCAAATCAGCTCTTACTGTTGGTAGATTATTTTCCACTTTCTAACCTAAATCCTTTGCACACTGGGTCAAGGTAAGTCTTGGTTCTCTCATTACACTTGATGGTGATTGGCCATCAGAAAGTCAAGGGACATTAAGGATTATTTAGGATGATCTTATTATTTATTTGGAGAAATTTAAGGCCTATGAGAGTCTAGAATGTTAGCTGAGATCACACAAACTAGAATCCAAGTCCTGAGGCTTGCCTACTATACCTCACCTAATTTAGATCAGACAGGTTGGTTGTCTTTTTTTCCTAGGCTTTCAATAACAGTGCTTTCTCTGCAGAATGCTAGATTTAAAAAAAAAATCATAAATTTTATTTGTTGCTTCCCCATAATCTTCAAGTCTGAATATATTGCAGAACTTTAATATGAATTCTAAAATAGAGGTCCTATATTTTATTACACTGGAAATGTTAAATTATATATTAGCCTTGGGTGCTGTGCTGTGTGCTAAGTCACTTCAGTGGTGTCTGACTCTTTGTGACCCTATGGACTGTAGCCCACCAGGCTCCTCTGTCCATGGGATTTTCCAGACAAGAATACTAGAGTGAGTAGCCATTTCCTTTCCAGGGGATCTTTCCAACCCAGGGACCGAACCTGCATCTCTTACATCTCCTGCATTGGCAGGCAGGTTCTTTACCACTAGCACCACCTGTGAAGCTCCAACATTGGGTAAGACATCCAGTAACAGACCTTTCTTTTTTTTTAATTCAGTGTATTTTAATTTTTAAAATAACATTAAATATTTTCTTTCATTTTTTCCCCTCTATTTCTGTGATGTGTGTGCTCCATTCTAGGATTTATTAAAAATAAACTTTAAATTTCAAGATTGTTTTAGATTTACATATACATTTTGAAGATAGTACTGTGAATTTACAAATACTTCATGCTCAGCTTGCCCTATCAATATTATATTAGCACATTTTTTAAATTAGCTAACCAATATTGATCATAATTCTTAACCAAAGTTCACACTTTATTCACATTTCCTTAGCTTTTTACCTAATATTACTTTTCTGTCCCATCCAGGATACACTATGTTGAGTCATGACTCCTCAGGCTCCTCTTGGCTGTGACATTTTCTCCAAATTTTCTTACTTTGTTTTGATAGTCTTGACAGACTCAAGAAGTACTGGTCAAGTATCTTGTAGAATGTCCTTCAACTGGGATCCATCTGATGCTTTTCTTATGATGTGACTAGAGTTGTGAGTTCTTAGAAGAGACCTGACTTATCACTCTCGATATTAATCTTAATCGCCTGGCTGAGATAGTGTTTGTCAGATTAAGGGTAGGGCAGAATGTTCTGGAAACCCATAGATGACAAGACTGGAAGGACAGAGGGATTTTTAGTATGATTTCTACACACAAAAAACTTACACCCTTCTATATTATACTCTGAAGAAAGTTCTTACGTGCCTCCTAGATGTTAGGGGTAGATATGCTCCTCCACTTACTGAACAGTAGAATACATTATGTACATGATTTGGAATTTTGCTTTAGAGGTTTGTCTCCTATCCATCTATCTATCTATCTGTCTGTCTGTCTATCATCTATGTATAACGGTATGTATTCATGGATATTTATTTACTAATTTGGATTATAAACCAATTAAACTTTATTTTGTTACTTAAATTGTTTCATTTGGCCGTTGAGGCCTCTTTCATTTGGCTACTCTCCTTTTGACATACCCCTTTCAAGTTCTTTTCAAAGCACTTTTTCTTTTCCAGCACTATAAGATGTTCCAATTTCATCTTGTACATTCCAAGCACCAGTCCTATAATCAGTCATTTCTCTAAGGAATGGTTTTTTGAAATTGAAGAATTATTATTTTTTTTAATATCTGTGCTAGAAACTGAGATCTGGGTGTGAGGTGTGCTTATTCTTTCTGCTGCTGCTGCTGCTGCTAAGTCGCTTCAGTCGTGTCCGAGTCTGTGCGACTCCATAGACGGCAGCCCGCCAGGCTCCGCCGTCCCTGAGATTCTCCAGGCAAGAATACTGGAGTGGGATGCCATTTCCCTCTCCAATGCATGAAAGGGAAAAGTGAAAGTGAAGTTGCTCAGTCGTGTCCAACTCTTCGCAACCCCATGGACTGTAGCCTACCAGGTTCCTCCGTCCATGGGGTTTTCCAGGCAAGAGTACTGGAGTGGGGTGCCATTGCTGTTATTACTTCTAGGTGGTCCTCCCACCCAATAGAACAAGGAAAGATGTGTGCATATTTGAACCCTTGCATGTACATACATCGATAAGTATTTCTGTACATATCCCTCTTTATATTAAGCTAAACATGAGTTCATAGTGATGCCTCCAACTCTAATCCAGTACCACATGGGTCATTCTAACCTCCTTCTCTTGTTTGTTTGCAGCCTCCCACTCCAATAGAGAGAAATCCGGCACCCACCATCTGCTGCCCCTTTATTTATTTATTCAATTCCAGTCATACATATGTAGTGGTTTCAGGATTTTTCATTTAATTTGGGGATGCTTTTCTTTTCTTTTCTTCTTTTTTGACCATGCCATGTGGCTTGTGGAACTTTAGTTCCCCAACCAGGGATTGAACTCTGGCCCGCAGCAGTGAGAACACAGAGTTCTAACCACTGGACCACCAGGGAATTCCCAGGATATTTTTCAACTGTATCTTTTAACTCATCCCCTGAATAGTTTTCCTTTAATCATCTTTTTTATTTCCAACATGTCTTTTTCTTTCTCTAATGATTGCACTTTAAAAATGGATTGATACCGTTATGCAGTCCAAGCTTGTAATGCTTGCTGCATGATGGACCAGTAATTGAGAGAGATGAGGTGTTGGGGCAAAAAATATCAGATCAAGAAGATGATGGACTAGTGTCCCAAAGAACCATCTCACCCAAGTTAGAATTCAGGCTTTTCTTATACTAAAAGGGGGAGAGGGTATGACTTATTGTGGCAAACTTCTTGGTGCCAGATCTTTGCCCTTGGAGCTGTCCACCTAGGTCTGGTCACAATGGTTCTATAAATCTCCAACAAGACAAATGTTACTCTTTCTTCTGTAACTTTTTATTTCTGTGGGAATGGAAAAGTGTTATATCTTTAAAGGCCAGGGCCTCGAAAATGAATAATCCTATATACTTCAGGCTATAGGCAACATTTTTTAACAAATTAATAATTAAAGGCAGGCAACAAAGCACCACGGTTAGAGATCCAGTGTGGAGCCGTATTTGTTCTTCTGTTAGAATAGCTTCTCTCCTCTTCCCATGGATATTAATTGCAGTTTACAGAATTCATTCTGTTCCCAGGATTGTCTGTTTCTTCTTTGGTTTGTTTGTTGATACTGACCTTTGTCTTTTTGTCTTAGAGACTTTCTTAGAAGATATGATGATCTTTGGCTATTTAAGTATGTCCAGTTGTAAGGCACAATGATTTCAAAATTATTAAAGTGGGTAAATAAAACACTATCTAAATAATTTGTTGTGCTAACCTACTGATTGGTTGTAATTATGAAAAGAAGCAATATTATTATTGATAAGATGTTCACCTATTGGTGACTGAAAGACAATCCCAGAGTTATGAGTCAGACTTAGGGACAGAAGCTTATTTTAAAGTGTAAAATACCCTGGAGGTTATAGTGATTACTGCTTTTATATACTAAATAGGCAGCTAGGTAGATACAGAGTGAGGCACCAAACAAGCTGATTGGCAGCTCTGTGTCTTGGAGTAGGACTTCTGGACTGCAGTGGATATTTTCAAGGTGAAAAGTCAGCATTTTCATTGAGTATTCCTCAAGAGGAGAGCAACAACTTGATGGTAACAAAATCATCTTACACAGTGAGCTAGTAAACACTCACAGATGCCAACCTCCCTACCCAAGTTTCATGAAAAAAAGATTTCAATTTACTAAGTGCAAAAATACTGATGTAGTCCATTTTTAAAAGGTCAGTAAATTGATTCCACATACAGTAATGATTTGGGCTTTCCTTGGTGACTCAAAGGTAAAGAACCCCCCTGCAATGCAGGGGACGCAGGAGATGCAACTGATTTACATGTTAAACTCATTCAAAAACACCCTCACAGAAATACTCAGAACGATGTTTGACTAAATATCTGGGTACCCCACGGCCCTCTTGGCAATGGCATGGAGCCTTCCAGGCTCCTCTGTCTGTGGGATTCTCCAGACAAGAATACTGGAGTGGGTAGCCTGTGGCTCAGCTGGTACAGAGCCTGCCTGCTAATGCAGGAGATGCAAGACATGCAGGTTCAGTCCCTGGGTCGGGAAGATCCTCTGGAGGGAGGCGTGGCAACCCACTCTAGTGTTCTTGCCTGGAGAATTCCATGGACAGAGGAGCCTGGTGGGCTACAGTCCATAGGGTTGCAAAGAGTCGGACACGACTAAAGTCTCATTACCCAATATATTTATATTGATATGGATATATGATAATATATATATTGAATATAGGAAATTGTGCTATACAGTGAGACCTACATATTTAGGACTCTGTATATAATAGTTTGCATAAGCATTAATATTGGAAAGGATGATGGTAGAGGATTGAATGAATAGTGAGATTAAGTCATGCTAAAATAATCTGAGGGAACAACAGAATGTTCTGGAGACTCACAGACAACTACATAGGAAGGACAGTGGTTATCATGTTAAAAATAAATGCACCTTTATTAGACATATATTTATTTGTATTTACTTTTACAATCAACAAATGGCTTTGTTTTTGCTCCTCTGAAATATTTGCTTTTAGGATCAGAAATTAAGCTCATACCATTAGGGACAGTAATGTATTTTGGCTTAAAACAGTTGACTGTTTTAGAAAGTATAATGCTAGCTGTCATAACAAACAAACCCCAAAATGTGCAGTGGAACAGTCATGATATATTTATTCCTCACTTGTATAAAGTTCAAATTGGGTTTCTTGATTGGTGGATGACTCTCCTCTGAAGATGATTCTGGATTCTAGACACTTTATATCTTATGACTCTGGTTTCTTCATCATGGAGTTTCCAAGGTCCCTATGCTTAGCTTCATCAAGCTGGCAGATTGGGAAGGAGCAGGAGGAGAAGCAGCAGGAGCAGAAGGAGCAGGAGTAAGAATTGCTTCTTACCAATTTGGGCAGGAAGAGACTCATATTGTTTTTGCCCATGATCCACTGGTGAGCTCTAATTGTACATCTTCACCTAGGTTCAAGGGAGGCTGGGAATCTAGTTAGTCCCTGGCTGCCAAGTATTTCCCAGCAAGAAAATTATACAATGAGAGGAAGCCTAGGTTTTGGCAGATAATTATCCTTCATTCCAAAGATGAATATTTAAGGATTATACGTATCCATAATTAAAAAAACCTTTCTGTAATTATTAAATTACATTAAAAATTAATTATATTAAGAACAATTAAATATAATTAAATAAAATAATGAAAACTTTCAATAACTGCTGATTGATCAAGCAAAAAAAAGCAATTAGTAAAGATATAAAAGATTTGAGGATCCAGTTAACAAGCTTGATTTTAAGGGATACAAATAGAACCCATGGATACAAAAAGCATTGGAAACCAGCCATTCTTCTTAATTACTCAGAGAAATGTTACAAAAAGTACACCATTTTGTAGGCCAAAAAACAAGTTTTAATACATTTCAAGGCATTGGTATCACATTGCCCACATTCTCTAACTGCTCTTTCTCTAATTTTAAAGATAAGAATTACCCCTTGAGCTCTGCTCTGTTCATTCAGACAGGGGGTTGCTCAGTCAAAACCAAAGCTCCAATAACCCTGTTACCAACTGCTAGGAACACAGAGCCATCTTTGTAAAGAAAACGCTTTTATCAATAAAAAGAGCATTTTCACATATTTTAAAGATAATTTGCATATGGCAGTTTTTCACATAGTTATATTTTTCTCAGTTTTTAAACATCACATGTGCCTTCTATTGATTCATATCACTCTTTGAACCTGCAAGCCTAAAACATTTTTTACTTAACCTTTACGCTAGTTTCTGATGACCTACAGATTGAAGGCTGTTAATGAGGTCATTGGGTTTGTAAACTTTGCCCTAGTTAGAATTAGGCAGCAAATTGTGGGACATAAGCAGAACATTGGGAACATTTGAAATAAATGTCAAGGAACTTCCCTGGAGGTCCAATGCAGTTAAGACTGTGCTTCTAATGCAGGGAGCGTGGGTTCGATCCTTGGTTAGGGAACTGAGGTCCCACATGCTTGCTGCTCAGAGCAGTCAAAATAAATAAATAAATAAAACAAATATCAAGCTTATTACTATTCCATTAACTCTTACCAGAAATCCTTTTCTTTTATATTGAGTAAATAGCATCCTGAATTGAAATTTGATGAAGGAAAGAGCTCAAAATAAAACATAAAATGTTAGTGTCATTTGGCAGCTAGAAAAGTCCCCAGTGTTATTTATTTTCTACCATAAATTCCCCAATGTGCACAAACTTCTTAGCAAATCCTGAGTCTGAGGCTTCCCTTGTAGCTCAGTTGGTAAAGAATCTGCCTGCAATGGAAGAGACCTGGGTTCGATTCCTGGGTCAGGAAGATCTCCTGGAGAAGGAAATGGCAACCCGCTCCAGTATTCTTGCCTGGAGAATTCCATGGACAGAGGAGCCTGGTAGGCCACAGTCCATGGGGTTGCAAGAGTCACACACAACTTAGCAACTAAACCACCACCAATCCCTAAGTTATAGATCCTCAGAGGAAAGAGTGAACAGAAAAGCAAAGCTGTCATGGGAATCCTGACATTAGATGGGGTGAGGAAGGAGTAAGAATTACTATGCCTTGGTGTCAGGAAAATTTGGGCTACCTTACCCCTTTGTTTCACACACAAAGCTAAAGAGACCTAGGCAGATGAAGGGTCCCCCTGAGCACTTCAGTTTCAGATAAGGGCAATAAGGAAAAGGAGAAAAGAATGGTCTTTACACTCGATTACACCCTCTGGATGTACAAAAACACACCAGAGGGAGAAGAAAGGCAGCTGTCCGCATGGCAGGGAAGAGGCTGGAAGGGGATTATCACATAGATGGGCTCACAGATACAGTCTTCCTCTGTCTTTATTTCAGTAAGTCTGGGTATGCACAACCATTCACTTATTCATTCATATCACTTAACAAATAGCTCCTATTATGTACTAGGTCCATAAGTACCTGTCTTCGTGGAGCTTATCTTTTAACGGGACTATTATTCCGTATATTCAGTGCTTCCAGTGATAGATTTACAAACACTTGCAACTAAGATGGGGTAGTAAATAAGGTCCACAGAAAAAATACAGAATGAGTACTTTTAAAAGTCACCTGTCCCACTACATACCCACCACTTTGGCTAAAATGAAAAAGATTGACAATGCTAGATGTTGGAGTAACAATATGGGGCAACTGGAACTCACAGACGTTGTTGAAGGGAGTGTAAAATGTCACAAGCACTTTAGGAAAAGATCTAACAGTTTCTTGTACATTCAAGCATACATCTAGCTTACAGCCAAAAATTCCAAGCTTAGCTATTTACCCAAGAGAAATGAAAATATATGTCTATAAAAATGTATATAAGTATATTCTCAGAATATCTATTCATAATAACCCCAAAGTTGAGACTGTCTTGCTGTTCATCCATAGGAGAATAGATGAACAAACTGTGATATATTCCCTAAGACTCAGCGGGCAAAGAATCTGCCTGCAATGCAGGAGACACAGGAGATGCAGGCTCAGTTCCTGGGTCAGGAAGATCCCCTGGAGAAGGGCATGGCAACCCACTCCAGTATTCTTGCCTGGAGAACCCCATGGACTGAAGAGCCTGGTGGGGTCTCACAGATACAGTCATGCAAACTACATGGTAGTTAAAAATGATTGCAGTCCTAAATATCATCTAAGACTATAATCGAAGAGGAAGAAATATGAAAGATAATTACAGCCAAGAGGGATTCAAGCTCTGGCACAAAGGTGTTCAATTCACCTTGTTTGGACAAATGGGGGTAATTTGTGATCGAGGATGGATGCTAAGGACAACAAGAGATGATATTGGCTTACTTGTTTCCGCTCCAGCCAAGAGGGCAAGAAAGGTATTCCACATTCGGTTCCATTTTTAAGCCCTTCTGATGAACTTTTCTTATGCTTAACTGTACTAACAAGGATGTGTTATTTTTGATCATTTGTGCTACATCAGAAATATGGTAATTTATTAACTAGGCTGAATGAGAGTCAAAGGAAGAATTTAAAGAGCTAGCAGGGAGCCTGTAGTGTCAATCTGGGATCCATTTATGTCTGATTCTTCAAGACTGGGAGCCAAATTGGATAAATGGAAGCCAAGAAAACTATAGTTTTATAGCTTAAAACGATAAAACTATTTTCTTTCTCAGCTTCCAATCATAGTCAGATGCCTGGGTCCTTTTTTAATAAAAATAAAAAGTCTTAAATTACCCTTTTCTTACTTCCTGCCAAGCTAGCTTGTCTTCTCAGTCATGCAGTTCTGTTACTTCCCCTTCCTTGGTCCTTGATTCCGAAAGCATCCTGTCTGTCTGGAATGGTGTGTGTGTGTGTGTGTGTGTGTGTGTGTGTGTGTGTGTGTGTGTGTGTGTGTGTGTGTGTGTGTGTGTGTGTGTGTGTGTGATGTGATGTGTGTGTTTAGTCACTAAGTCAGGTTCAACTCTTTTGCAATCCCACGGACTCTAGCTCTCCTGGCTCCTCTGTCCTTGGGATTTCCCAGGCAAGAATACTGGAGTGGGTTGCCATTTCCTTCTCCAGGGGATCTTCCAGACCCAGGGATCGAAACCCACGACTCCAGCCGCATCTCCTGCATTGACAGGCTGATTCTTTATTGCTGAGCCACCAGGGAGTGACATGGCAACTTTACCTAAAAGAAAGAAAGTAATCAAAAGTGCCTGCCCATTCTCTCTTCCTTTTGGAGGTTGGGAATGTAGGAAAGAAAAGTGAGAAGGAAATGGACTGAGATTAAAGCCAGTTCCTGGGGGAACAGCTCTCATAAATATTGGGTTAATGATAAATTTAAGGAGTTTATAGGACTGTTTTCCAGCGGGATTGAAACTGTCACATGAGAACAATTAACTGTTCATTTAATTGACAAAGGGGATTAAGGCAGGGTATCACTTCTAAAAGTGATGTAGTTCTTTCATTTAAAACATTTACAGGTATGCGTGCTTAGTCATGCAGTCATGTCTGACTCCTTGCAATCCCATGGACTGTAGTCCATCAGGCTCCTCTGTCCATGGGATTTCTCAGGCAAGAATACTGAAGGGGATAGCAATCTCTTTCTCCAGGGCATCTTCCCAACCCAGGGATCGAACTGGTGTCTCTTCATCTCTTGTGTTTTCTGTATTTGCAGGCAGATTCTTTACCACTATAGTCTTGCCAATCTTTTGATGTAGGACTGAGGATGATTTTTTCCCCTGAGTTTGGGTCTACTGATTGGAGTACGGTGTCATTTTTCTTGGGTAAATAATACTCCCTAATATACACCTGAGTTCTTTTTTTAGAAGCTCACTCCATATTTTTAATAAGAAATTTATGAACAATGAATGCTGTTTATAGCCATTTGGTTATACCAGTTGCACCAGTATTTTAATGAAGTATAATTCATTTATTATTTATTGGGGTTTCCCTGGTAGCTCAGCTGGTAAAGAATCCGCCTTCAATGCAGGAGACCCCAGTTTGATTCCTGGGTCAGGAAGATCCCCTGGAGAAGGGATAGGCTACCCATTCCAGTATTCTTGGGCTTCTCTTGTGGCTCATCTGGTAAGGAATCTGCCTGCAATATGGGCAGATTATTATGTATGGAATAGATTAACAACAAAGTCCTATTGTATAGCATAGGAAACTATATTCAATATCCTGCAATAAACTGTAATGGAAAAGAATCTGAAAAAGAATGTAAGTATGCACAACTGAATCACTTTTCTATGCAGCAGAAATTAACACAATATTGTAGATGAACTACACTTCAATAAAATAAAATTTTTAAAAAGATACTCAGTAAGACTGTTACCTTTCTCTCCTGATATATGGAGGCTTAGAAGTCTCAAGACCCTTAGTATGTAAGCAAGAGACTCAGGAAAGCCAGGGGTGTAGTTCCAGTTCGAGTGTGAAGACTTGAAAACCACAAGAGGTGATGCTGTAGGTCCAGCCCATGAGCCAGTATTTCAGTCCTGATCCAAAGGCAGGAAAACACTGATGTCCCAGCTGGAAGGCTGTCAGGCAAGAGAAATCCCCTCTTATTCAGGATTCTATTCAGGGTAGCTTTCACTCTTCAGACTTTCAGTGGATTGGATGAGGCCCAGCCACATGAAGGAGGACTAACTCCTTTAGTCAGTCTACTGATTTCCATGTTAAATTCATCCATAAACACCCTCCCAGAAATACTCAGAATGATGTTTGACTAAATATCTAGCCCCATGGCCCCATGGCCCTCTTGGCGACCCTGTGGAGCCTGCCGGGCTCTTCTGTCCATGGGATTCTCCAGGCAAGAATACTGGAGTGGGTAGCTGCTGGCTCAGCGGGTAGAGCCTGCCTGCTAATGCAGGAGATGCAAGACAAGCAGGTTCAATCCTTGGGTTGGGAAGATCCACTGGAGAAGGGAATGGCAACTGACTCCAAAATTTTGCCTGGAGAATTCCATGGACAGAGGAGCCTGGTGGGCTACAGTCCATGGGGTCACGAAGAGTCGGACACAACTAGGGGACTAACACTTTCACTTTCAACACCCCATGATCCAGTCAAATTGATGCACAAAATTAGCGATCCCAGAGAGCCTGAGTTTCAAAATGAGATCTTTGTGTTTTTTTCTCCTGATAGAACTTAGAACATGGGACAGCTGTCTCCAACCTAGATGTACTCAGCCCCATTTGGACAGGAAGTCTATAAACGCCTGTTAGCTGCTGTCAACCAAAACCACATAGGTCAATGAAGATGCCTCAAGTGGCCGTGACTTCCACTGAGAATTCGAAAATGTTTTGTGAAAATGTGATCTTTGGGGGCTTAGTGTCAATCTGCAGCATCTGGTTAATATTTGTAGCACTAAATTTGTAGAACTAAAATTGTGCTGGAACAAAGCACACTCTGGGGGGGCTATTTTCATATCATAAGTGTTGACTCACTGAGCTGTTCTTGGAATCCTACACCCACCCCTTCCTACAAATACCCATGCCTTTTTACTAAGTATTGCACAGCTAGTTAAATGAAAATATTTCCTCACTATGGACCGTGATCAGCTTGAGCTTTGGGGATTTAATAGTGGACAATGGTTTATGTAGTTGAAAACTTAAGGCAGCTGCAAGTTCATTCTATGCTGTAGAAAGGAAAACAGCCAAATTCCTCATTTGGGCTGTGTCCTTGAAGCTGTAGGTATTTAGCAATGATTGGAAGGAAAGCTATGACCAACCTAGACAGCATATTAAAAAGCAGAGACATTACTTTGTCAACAAAGATCCATCTAGTCAAGGCTATGGTTTTTCCAGTGGTCATGTATGGATGTGAGAGTTGGACGGTGAAGAAAGCTGAGCGCCGAAGAATTGATGCTTTTGAACTGTGGTGTTGGAGAAGACTCTTGAGAGTCCCTTGGACTGCAAGGAGATCCAACCAGTCCATCCTAAAGGAGATCAGTCCTGAATATTCACCGGAAAGACTGATGCTGAAGCTGAAGCTCCAACACTTTGGCCACCTGATGCGAGGAGCTGACTTATTTGAAAAAACCCTGATGCTGGGAAAGATTGAGGGCAGGAGGAGAAGGGGATGACAGAGGATGAGATGGTTGGATGGCATCACCGACTCAATGGACGCGAGTTTGGGTAGACTCCAGGAGTTGGTGATGGACAAGGAGGCCTGGCGTGCTGTGGTTTGTGGGGTGGCAAAGAGTCGGACACGACTGAGTGACTGAACTGAACTGAACTGAAGGATGATAAACAATCGTAATAACAGCCAAGCTGTATCAACTATTGATTGAACCAAGTTGCTTTATGCTAATTAAATTATTGTCCTCATTTTATGGGTGGATAAATTTCCTGGTGGTTTAGACAGTAAAGAATCTGCCTGCAATGCGGGATACCCAGGTTCAATCCCTCGGTTGGGAAGATCTCCTGGAAAAGGAAATGGCAACCCACGCCAGTATTCTTGCCTGGAGAATTCCATGAGCAAAGGAGCCAGCAGGCTGTAGTCTGTGGGATTGCAAAGAGTCAGACGCAACTGAATGATTAACACTTTTCACAACCTTAGACTTAGTGACTTTTAAAACTTATTTAAGCCTACACTTTAGTTTTTTTTCCTTGAAGTTTTATTGAGGTATAATTGACATATAGGACTATGTAAGTTTAAGGGGTACAGCATAATGATTTGATTTACATACATTGTGGGATAATTCACAATATATATAAGAATATTGGCAGAATACATTTAGTGAACATCCATCATCTCATATAGATACATTAAAGAACTAGAAAAAAAAATATTTTTCCTTGTAAGCTGACATTTCTGTTGATAGTTTGCTGCTAAGATGCTAGACTATTTTTCTTTATTTTTATTAATGTTGATAGTGAACTAGAATGATTTCTAGCTCAACAAATGGGTTTTTTTAAAAACTGTATTCTTCATTGTACTTATACAGACTAAATTAGTCAACTACTTGGCAAAATTTCAAAACAACTGCTCTGTGTAGGAAAGAGGATGGCTATTGTTTGAGGCGTTTGTGGGCTGATCATGAATAGAGATGATTTCAGGAAAGGTAAGGAGCTGGGTAATTCATTTAGCATAGTATTTCTACATTTCTGTGTAAAGAAGATAAGTACACCCTTAAATGAGAAAAGAAACAGGTGAGTACAGAGAAAGAAGCAGAGACCCACTTGTTGTTTTGCCTGGGTTGTGTACTGATGAAACCCATGGAGCTCGGATCTGAGTTCCGATCTTCTTTGAGTCATGTAGATTTCCCTCACCTGGTCACAGCCCTGGGAGCTGGACCCAGTGCAAAATCCCCCATTACAAGCTAAGATGATCATTTTGTCATATCGAGATGGGACAAGCTCACAGACAGTGGAGGAAAAATCTCCACCCTGGAGGAAGGGTCGGGGGTCTTAATATCCTGCAGGCACTCTCCAGGGTGCATCTGAGGCCCCTGGGCCCCCAGCTGCACAGTATATGCTGAGGACACAAAGGTTTCCTGTTGGGCACCTGTGTCTATTTATGTGTGTTGAAGAGTTGGACCCGACTTGGCGACTGAACAACAACAACAACAAACCTCAGTTGCTCAGTCATGTCTGACTCTTTGTGACCCCATGAACTGTAGCTTTCCAGGTTCCTCTGTCCATGGGATTTCCCAGGCAAGAATCCTGGAGTGGGTTGCCATTTCCTCCTCTAGGGGATCTTTCTGACCCAGGGATTGAACCCACATCTCCTGCCTTGGGAGGTGGATTTTTTTTTTTTAACCACTGAGCCACCTGGGAAGCCCATGTCTATTTATAACTGTCCACAAAACCTTTTTTAATGCCAAAGAAAATAAAACACACTGGATTGACTTAGGAGAAACAAATATTCCTGTTGAATGTGATGATTTTTTTGATGTGTGTTCAGCATAAGCTATCTCAGCACAGAGTGGGAAAATAATGTTCTTCACCCAAACACCATTAAGAGGAGAATATAAGGGAAGAATAAATTGAAATACATAGGTTTTTGTTTTTGTCTTTTTTGGTGTAACTTGAATACATAGACTAAGGCTTACACAACTGCTAAGTCCTCCCTAAGAACTGTTTCCTTTATTCATTCACTCACTCTTGCAGCCAGTAATTATTAATCAAATATATAAGTGCCAGACACCCTGCTCATGACTGGGGAAACAATTCAGAAGATTTAATCTCTGCGTTCATGGAGGAAAGAAAAGCGAGAGTAAACAAATTTGTTTATAGCACTCAGCAAATAATTTTGTTTATAGCTCTACAGAAGAAACATGTCAAGACATGGTATTGCTGTAGATTAGTGCTACGAGCAAACTTCTCTAGAATTTCTAGAAGAGCTTTCCAAGGAATTTACATGTACACTCAGGTCTGAAAAGTGAGTCAAAATTAGTTAGGAAAAGGACAGTAGGAAAAGAGACAGGTGGAGCTGGCCAGGTGGAAGAAATAGCTTGGTGCCTAATTTTCATGGATTTGGTTGGGAGTTAATTTAAAAAAAAAAAATTTTAGGTAAGTAGTATTGTTTAAAAAAAATATTTATTTATTTGGCTGCCTCACGCAGCATGTGGGATCTTTCACTGAGGCGCAAGGTCTTCTCTCTTGTTGTGGTGCACAGGCTTAACTGCCACATGGCATGTAGGATCAAATCTGCGTCCCCTGCATTGGAAGGTGGACTCCTAACCACTGGACAAACAGGGAAGTCCCCGGAAGTTAATCTTAACAACTTGCCTTTGTGAGCCCTCACTAAATGCCAAGGCATGTTCTCGGAGCTTTATGACCATTGTTATACTTAATCCTGTGTTGCATCTCTGTGAGGTGAAATTATTATTCCCAGCTAAAGAAATAAAAGGCCCAGTGAAACTGAATGACAGTAAGTAGAAGAATTGGAACCAAGGTTTAAGTCCACATGGAATTGATAACATTTTGAAAGGCAGAAAGAGAGGTAAAAAAGAGTAGGAGGCGGTGGGGAGCCTTAATCTCAAGCAACAGCCTTAGTGCTCCTTTCTCAGTCTCCATGCTTGGATTCTGTCATCTTTTGCTGGAGTCTGAGACTCTAGTCACTGATGCTAAAAGGGAGGCTTCCATACTTGGTGAAAACACTGTATTTGACAATTTCAGCTGCCATAACAGGATACCATAGTTTGGGAGGCTTAAACACAGACATTTTTTTCTCCCAGTTCTGAAGGCCGGTAAGTTTGAGGTCAGGGTGTCAGCCTGGCTGGATCTGGAGATGACCCTCTTCTTGGTCTGAGGATGGCTCTCCTCTTGCTCTGTCCTCTCCTGGCAGACTGCAGAGAGAAAAGTGAGCTCTCATGTCTCTCATTGTAAAAGTGTGAATCTCATCAGGAGGGCTCCACCAGCATGACCTAATTACCTCCCAAAGTGTGTGCTCAGTCACTTAGTCATGTCCAACTCTTTGTGGACCCCATGAAATGTAGCCTGCCAGGCTGTTGTCCGTGAGATTTTCAAGGCAAGAATACTGGAGTGGGTTGCTATTTCCTTCTCCTACCTCCCAAAGTTCCCCTCCCCAAATTCCATCACATTGGGGTTAGAGTTTCAACATTTGAATTAAATCCAGAGCAATCACCCACCTCAAATTCTTAATCTCCAGAACTGAATCACGCCTTTTAGGTACTGTTCCTACAGCAGTCTTTTTGGGATATTCCTCCCCATGCTCTTCAGGTTTGGCTTTGTTGTCTATCAAGTTTCATGGCTAAGGGGTAGGGTTTGGTGAGGGCCCAGAATAGTGAAGGAAGTAGGTAGGAGTACCACTGTAGCAGGGAAAAGCAAATTTTGACTCCCATTTTGGAACGGTTTCTTTGACTTGCTTTTCATTGCTTTTATTATTATAATCATACATAATGGCTTGCCTCAGAGAAACCTGCCCCTCTGCCTGTCTGATAACTAAAGTGCCTTTGTTCAGAATCCTGTCCACCTGTAGATGACAGGAAGGAAAAAATTAACACATCCCCTGCTTGAGGCTTGGCATTCTAGGAGATATATACAAGATTAATTGCTTTTTTACTTTGTTTCCTCACTTCTCCCATCTCTGATCTATAGAAGAACCTGGCATTCAGATCCCAACAAGATGGTTATTTTGAGACGTTAGTTTGCCATCTTCTACTCCGAGTAAAGTTACATTCCTTGCCTTAGTATCTCACCTCCAATTCATTGGCCTGTCCTGCAGCGAGCAGAGTGAGCTTGGACTCTGTAACACCACCACTCTGATGGTGGGTCCAGGTCATGGGCTGATGGAAACTGAAGCTTAGCTCAGTCCTAAGACCTGAATTCTAACTCCTAGAAGGAATAAGCTTCTGTCAAATGTCTTCTTATTGAGGACATCCACCCTCCACAAAATGAGACATAATATCTGAAACTGCTCATCAAGTCAGGGCTCTTAAGGAGCTTCATTTCTCTAAATGATTCATTTTCCATTAGTTAGAGTAACGGCCGCTTGAACAGAGAAATTTTGCTCAACCGATAAAGGGGCTCAAGGGAGGCTCCAACCCACACTGGTATGCTGGGCCCACCATCATTTACCCAGAAAGTCTCCATCCCTGTTCCATTGGGAGTGATGAGCTCCAAAAGGAAATTCCAAGAAGTGATGTTGCTCTTGGCTATGTGTGAGCAGAGATAGTCTCAGTCAAACTAATCCCTAACTCTTTTGATTTGCCAGAACATTTTAAAATCTGTTGAAACTACAAATCTTTTTTCCAGAGAGAGGTGCCACACAGAAAATTTTACACATAATTTTGGGGCATATGCTCCTATCCATGGCCCAGAGGTTGAGCATACCTGGTTTATACATTACAGTGAATAAGGATGCCAGGATAAATTGATGGCTGTCTCTTAAAAGATTCTTCTTTGACACTGAAAAATCCATTTTGGATTAAGTTGTGGTGAAAATAATTGATCATTTTCAAGAGGGATCAAGCAAACTTAACTGATCTTCTTTTTTTTTTTTTTTTTTTTACTGATCTTGATATGCTTAATTTGGAGGCTGTAATTATATTCTTTGGAGGAAGGTGATGCATGAAATGGTATTCTTTAATACAACCCTCACATTTGAAATCAGGTAGTGGAATAATTCTGGAGAATAGCAAGGAGAGAAAAAGAGCCTTTGATGGGGCTTAAATTATCTCACTTCCTGTGAGAACAACAATAAAACACTTTAAAAAATTTGCAATTGCTAAACCTGTATGAAAAAATTGTATCAAAACTAAAAATGAAGTAGGAAGTCTAGAAGTCTCGTCCCAATTCCTGTGATTGTTAAGTGTTGACACTAAAGGGAAAGAAAAAGATCACTATATTAACCTTGGTTCTTCCCATGGTTCTGAACTGGCAACGCCCTTAGTAACATCAATAGCCTGAAAAAAGCCAGCATTGGAGCTGTAGACAGTGCCCCCATTCAAACTGAGATTCTTAATTCTCTGCAGCTCGAGGCCCTCAGTCAACATGAGTTGCTCCATACAGACCTCTGCAGGGCAGCACTGAGTGTCTAGCCAGCAGAGATTAGAAAATAACCCTTTAGAAAAACAGTCAAAAAACCTAAGTTAGAACTTCGGTGATCTGACAGTGCAAATCCAGGAAAATTACATTGTACCCCAAGCACACCCTTGGCCAAAGTAGTTGTTGGGAATGATCTGTCCTTGTGCCTGGAGACTTCAGGTTTTCTTCTGAAAATAGATTGAGGAGCGGGTTCAGGATGGGGAAGGGACTTTGGATTTCTTCACCTGTAGGCAGGTTCCTTCTGCTTTTCCTTCTTTTTCTGGATAATTCAGTTAGGCTTGGCAGTCAGTATTGTGACACCACCTCCCTAGGGTGTGGGAGAGGAGTGAAATCTGTGCAACATCCTATAAGTAAGGCCCATGGTTCACGCAAGCCCCGTCTGCCTGCCACCCCTTTCCTGCCCCCAGGGTTTCCTCCTGAGAGCAAGAAAAGGCGGGGCTTCTGCCCCCCCATCTCCCATGACCTTCAAAAAATGCCCCTTTGATGCTTCCTCAGAAGCTTTCTGAAATAGAACCAGACAGGGTACTGAGTTCTTTGTAAGGCCATCCTTGATTCTAGATTAAAAATTAGCCCTCTATAATAAACCATAATGGAAAAAGAAAGTTAAAAAAGAATGTATATAATGTATATATAAAACGGAATCATTTTGCTATATGGCAGTAATTAACACCATATTGTAAATCAACTATACTTCAATTAAAAGAAAAAAATTAGCCCTCAATACCAAATTCCCATGTTAAGTTACTTTTATTTAATCCATCCAGTCAAACCATGAGGCAAACTAAATGACAAATGTTGGCCTAAAAAATAACTCTGAATCCCAGAGTACTGGCAATGAAGAAAATGGGACCATATGAATTATCTTCCATGATGCAGTGAATTTCTTACTCTCCCAGAAAAATCCAAGACTCCAAAGTAAATGTGCTTTCATCTTATTGCCATGGAAAAATTTAAACTCATGAGAAGGAAGGAAAGAAGGAGAAAGAAAAAACTAAGAAAGAAAATGAGAAATGTTTCATTTTTTCCATATGGAAATTAAATTCCAACCCCCCTTCTTTATTTGTCCTTAAATTTGTGAGACAGTTATCCCCAGTTTATGAATTCAGTTCAGTTCAGTCACTCGGTCATGTCCAACTCTTTGTGACACCATGGACTGCAGCACGCCAGACCTTCCTGTCCATCACCAACTCCTGGAGTTTACTCAAAATCATGTCCACTCAGTTGGTGATGCCATCCAACCATCTCATCCTCTGTTGTCCTCTTCTCCTCCTGCCTTCAATCTTTTCTAGAATCAGGGTCTTTTCCAATGAGTCAGTTCTTTGCATCAGGTGACCAAAGTATTGGAGCTTCAGCTTTAGCATCAGTCCTTCCAAGGAATATTCAGGACTGATTTCTTTCAGGATGGACTGGTTTTATCTCCTTGCAGCTTAAGGGACTCTCAAGAGTCTTCTCCAACACCACAGTTCAAAAGCATCAATTCTTTGGCGCTCAACCTTCTTTATAATCCAACTTTCACATCCATACACAACTACTAGAAAAACCATAACTTTTGACTACATGGCGTGCTGCAGTGCGTGGGGTCACAAAGAGTCGGACAAGACTGAGCAACTGAACTGAACTGACACAGTCAAAGGCTTTGGCGTAGTCAATAAAGAAGAAGTAAATGTTCTTCTGAAACTCTCTTGCTTTTTCTGTGATCCAACGGATGTTGGCAATTTGATCTCTGGTTCCTCTGCCTTTTTTAAATCCAGCTTGAACATCTGGAAGTTCTCAGTTCATGTACTGTTGAAGCCTGGCATGGAGAATTTGAGCATTACTTTACTAGTGTGTGAGATGAGTGTAATTGTGCATTAGTTTGAACATTCTTTGGCATTACCTTTCTTTGGGGTTGGAATGAAACCTGACCTTTTCCAGTTCTGTGGCCACTGTTGAGTTTTCCAGATTTGCTGGCATATTGAGTGCAGAACTTTCACAACATCATCTTTTAGGATTTGAAATAACTCAACTGGAATTCCATCATCTCCACTAGCTTTGTTTGTAGTGATTCTTCCTAAGGCCCACTTGACTTTGCATTCCAGGACATCTGGCTCTAGGTGAGTGATCACACCATCATGGTTATGTGGGTCATTAAGCTCTTTTTTTGTGTAGTTCTTCTGTGTATTGTTGCCACCTCATCTTAATATCCTCTGCTTCTGTTAGGTCCATACCATTTCTGTCCTTTATTGAGCCCATCTTTGCATGAAATGTTCACTTGGTATCTCTAATTTTCTTGAAGAGATCTCTAGTCTTTCCCATTCTATTGCTTTCCTCTATTTCTTTGCGCTGATCATTGAGGCAGGCTTCTTACCTCTCCTTGCTATCCTTTGGAACCTGCATTCAGATTGGTATATCTTTCCTTTTCTCCTTTGCCTTTAGCTTCTCTTCTTTTCTCAGCTATTTGTAAGACCTCCTCAGATAACCATTTTGCCTTTTTGCATTTCTTTTTCTTGAGGATGGTCTTGATCACTGCCTCCTGTACAATGTCATGAACCTCCATCCATAGTTCATCAGGCACTCTGTCTTTCAGATCTAATCCCTTGAATCTATTTGTCACTTCCACTTGTATAATTGTAAGGGATTTGATTTAGGTCATACCTGAATGGTCTAGTATTGTTCAATTTAAGTCTGAATTTGGCAATAAGGAGTTTATGAATTAGTCCTTGGAGTCTGGCCAGGAGAGTACCCCAAGACCGCTGGCTCAAAGCTCCTGTGCTTTTCTGCATCAACCTCTGCAAAGAGGTTGGTTATTACCCCCTGATCAGTTTTCCTGAAATTTTGGGGGATCAGCCATGTCCCAATTTTGGGGGTGAACAATTATCCCAAGGGATGAAAAACAGGGTTCCTTTGCACATAGTTCTTCTTTAGCTGTAAACCGTATTTGATGAATAAGTACTTCCCTGGTGGCCCAGTAGTAAAAAGTCCACCTGCTAATGTGGCAGACATAGGTTCTATCCATGGGCTGGGAACATCCCCTGGAGAAGGAAATGGCAACCCACTCCGGTATTCTTGTCTGGGAAAATCCCATGGCCAGAGGACCCTGGGGGGCTACGGTCCATAGGGTCGTGAAAGAGTTGGACACACCTGAGTGACTGAACAACAGCAACAAGAGACAATTAACTACTCGCTAATTGTCCCATTTTGGTTTTTTAAAAAATAATTTAAATGGCATTATATTAGCACAAATGCATGTCAACGTTTCAGACTAACGTCAACTATAAATATAAGCAACAAATAATAAAATGAGGCAATTCTGAGGCACACAGATGCAATCTTGAACTCGCAGATGCCACTTGCAGCTGTCAGCCTCAGCCATCTACTTCTTCCTTTGCTTTGTGCACACAGTATCGGGAAAAGTCCTGACTGATCCAGCCAAATAGTAGCAATTTGTAAACATTTTAGAAACACTTCATCTTGCAATCTCAGGATGGTCTCTGTGTAAACTTGATCCAGAAATTTGGAAGAGGAGTAGCAGGAAATGTTTGTTGCAAAGTTGAATCACTAAGAATGTCTTCTTGATTCCGTTTTCATGCACTCATGATTGCATCACTGACTGTTAGACCTTGAGTAGAATATTCGAGAGCAACACGCGGGGGGGCCTGCAGAGGTTTGAATGGGGGAGTAAGTGCTGTGGGGGCGGGCTCCCTTGAACAGCTCTCTGTGAATGGATGGGAGTAACCTTGAACTTTTTAACCATTTTAGCTGTGTTAGATGTGTACAATTCAATGGCATTCACTACATTTAGAATGTTCTGTAACCATCATCACTATCCCTTTGGTTAAAAAGTTATTTCTTTTTTTTTTTTTAAAAAGTACTTATTTATTTGGCTGCACTGGGTCTTCATTGTGGCATGCAGGATCTTTAGTTGCATCGTGCAAACTCTTAGTTGCAGCATCTGAGATCTAGTTCCCTGACCAGGGATTAAACCCCAGACCCCCTGCATTGGGAGGACAGAGTCTTAGACACTGGACTACCAGTGAAGTCCCTTAAAAGTTGTTTCGAAGAGTCTGTGTCTCGCCACTTGGAAAGGGGCACATGTGTGTATCAGTCATGATGCTGAAGTCCCCGTTCATACAGTTGCCTAAGTATCAACACGTTAACGCACATAGATCCTGACTTTGGGTAACCACTTTCATTTACGTTTTCCTGTTTTTCCTTCTCTAAGGTTAGGATTCTCTGGACTGTCCTTTCCTGGTAATGTTTCCAGAAGATTCAGGACCCTTGAGGATGCTGAGAATTGGAACTGGCTTGGTGACCCGACCCCTATTTAGTGTCTTCAAGACTTTAATTAGCTCCTTACCCTCATTTCCTTAGTTAGTATCTTACCTGTTCCCTGAGCTAATCCTGATGACCTGAAATATCGCCTTTGTTCCGGGGAAAACCAGAACACTCAGCCTTACGACATCCCTTCCCCCTACTTTTTTTTCAGAACAGGAAAAGTCGAGAAACAATCAACTACATTTTTTTTTTCTAAGTACACAGGAGATTAGAATGATTGATCAAAAAGTCCTGTTTCTCTAGAATGATCCTCACAAGAGCCCTAGGAGGAAACTACTCCTTTGTACCGAAGGTGAGATGGAAGCACAGAGAGAGGTTAAGCAAGCTGCTGCAGGTCACACAGCTGGGAGAGTGCAGGGCTGGGAGCCACAAGCCCAGGCAGCCAGTCCCGGGGCCCTGAGCCCCAGGGTCCTCATGTTAAGGGCTACTTCTCCTACTGATACCATTCGGACTCCTCCCCGGAATTCCGGTGTCGGGAAAAATTTGTGTCAAGGACAAGAAAGTGGAGTAGAAGCTGGAAGCCTGGGTTTTTGTTCCAGTTCTTTTTCTACCTTCCTATGTGACTTGGACACCTCCCTTAGCTCTTCTGGGTTCTAGTTTCTTGACAAAGTAGGATGTTAGGGGTGATGACCATTCAGAGAGACTGGAACCTGGGGACTTGGAGGACAAGTGCCGTTGATGGGGGGTGGGGGGACAGGACCAGTTCCAGAGATGAGAAGGCCCAGGGGAAGGTGAAAATTCATGGCCCCTTACTCAAAAATTGCTAAGAGTTTAATACAGGGACAGCAGAGCACTAGCCAGGGCCCTTCTGAGCGTGTGTGTGTCTGTGTGTGGGGTCCCCTTATCTGCAGAAGGAACAGAAACAGTGTGTTTCTATTGAAGGGGTTTGGATCCAGGTGCTGACAATGGGAGAGGCTCCTGAGAGAGTCCTTATCAAGAGACAACTCGGCATCTGGCAAGTCCAGAGATTTCAGCCGGATCCTTATCTTTCTGTAAGCACTGGTGAGTGATGCGATCAGCACCTGAGACAGTCTGCAGGCTGGAAGGACAGAAGCAGAGAAACACCTGTTAAAACTGAGAGCCAGCTTAATATACACAAATAGGACCCCTCCCTCGGTTTATACACAAAGAGGACTCAAGACACATAGCGAGACAGAGAAAGTTCTAGAACTAGAACCCACGTCTCCACCTCCCAGTCACTGTGTCTTTCTTGTTGTGTGCTTAGTTGCTCAGTCGTGTCTGATTCTTTGCGACCCCAGGGACTGTAGCCTGCCAGGCTCCTCTGTCCATGGGATTCTCCAGGCAAGAATACTGGAATGGCTTGCCATTTCCTCCTCCAGGGGATCTTTCTAACCCAGGAATTGAACTCACATCTCCTGGATTGGCAGGCAGATTCTTTACAGTCTAAGCCATGACATCAGTTTTCCCCTAACCCTGGAGTTCTGGGGAGGAGTCATGATGGTATGACAAGAGAAGCAGTTCTAAATATATATTCAGTATATAATGAGGGCACTGTGGCCCAGTGGTTGGCGTGGCTACTGGAGCTGGCTGCCTGAGTCCTGGCTCTGTGTCCCAGCTCTGCCTTCAGCTAGCTGTGTGACCTTAAACAACTTGCTCAACCTCTCTGTGCTTTCATCTCACCATCTGTACAATAAGGATGGCAATAGTATTCTAGCGCTGCTGTGAGGATCAGAGACATAATGGGCATAGAAGGATTAACATAAAGAACTCAATCAATGTTATGGCCTAAATTTTGGTGTCCCCCTGAATTCATATGTTGAAGCCTTAACCCCCAGCATAGTGTCATTAGGGATGGGATGTTTGGGAGGTAATCAGGTTTAGATGAGCTCGTGACAGTGGGGTCCCCATGATGGGCTTCGGGTCCTTATAAGAAGAGGAAGAGAGATTTGGGTTTGTTTATTTGTTTGTTTTCCCCTCTCTGTTATGTAAGGACACCGTGACACCTGGTTTATAGGTGACAACCTATAAACCAGGAAGAGGCACCGCCTCAGACACTGAACCAGCCACACGTTGACCTTGGGCTTCCCAGTCTCTGGAAGAGAGAACTACCTGTCTGTGGAGTTTCATTAGAGCAGCTCCAGCTGACCAAGACAATAAGCATTAGCTATTATGATCTGGAGACAAATAGAGCTGGCTGCACCTTCATCTTCTGTCCAGTTACCCAGCTCCTCTGAGCTGCAGTTTCCTCTATGTAAAGTGACACAGTGATAATACCTGCCTCTCTGGGTTGCTGCCAGTTGCTCGGCACGTTGGCTGAGAGACCAAGGAGCTGCATAAATAGCACTTTCCAGCAATATCAGCTATTATATAAAATCGCAAGTTCTAGAAAGGACCAACTTTTTTTTTAACAAAGAGGTCTGCTTTTCATTAAACAGAGGGTAAAATGAAGACCTGAAGTCCCTTCCTGCTCTGTTGGGCCCCTGAGGGACCGTCCGTCCTGAGGTCCATCAGCCAGGGATGTGCCAGGGATGGGGTAGCTGGGCTAAGTCCTTTCAGATGGATTATTTGCCCTTCATACGGCTCAGCACATCTCATTTCTAAAGTGCTTGTTGGTCACCAACTGTAAAAGCCATCAGACCAACAGGAGAAAGATAAAAACAATGCAACCAAACTGAAAAATCAAGCCTGTGCCATCTGGGTAGTTTGTTGGATAAAGGCAGGAATGAACACGGTCTGTAATGTTCACAGGAAGTGCTGTGGGTGGCATGCACAGACCTGCTCCAGTTTGCTCAGGGGTCCCTGTTGAGTTCGGACAGGGACATTGGAATGAAGGGACAGCTGGGTGGCATTTGCAAAATAATCTTGAAACCTGATAGGAAATCCCCACTTGACCATCATGCCTAATATGGGCAGTGGATCTTAATTCAATTTAAGGTTATTTACAAAAAATAATAACTCAAAAAAAAAAATACTAAGGATGAAATAACAGTTTCCAGGCCAGTTAGAAAAGGAGGTGAGAATATTGTGAGACAGAAAAAGCAAAACACTTCCATCAAGACTATTTTTCTCTGTAGGGAGATGTGATTTTAAAACAATGACCTTCACATCCTGCTTACACCAGATGTTAAAATTAGCATTTGGGGGTTTTTGTGTTAGTCTCTCCTGAGCTTAGGCTCTGAAAGCCACCACCTTTGTACACAGAACAACTTCATCCAAAGAAAAGGGAAGCTGGGAATTTCAGAGTGTGGCTAAATAAGAATACAGAAATATGAGTGACTTCCATGGATAACCTTGAGGATTCATCTACTGGGACTGTGTGTCCCTCCTTTCCTTCAACAATGTTACAGGTCCATGGGCATTGTTTGTACTGTGTTCTGGGTACTGGGGAAAGGCAGAAAGGAGAGAGCTCCTTTGTAGAGATAAAGGGCCTCCACTTTGCTGTGCAATCTCAGGCAAGTTGTATCATCCTTTTGTTTCCCGTGGCTAAAAAAATAGAATAATGGCTATTAGTGGGGCTTCCTAGGTGGTGCTAGTGGTAAAGAACCTGCCTGCCAATGCAGGAGTTGCAGGAGACTAGGGTTTGATCCTCGGGTGGGGAAGATCCCCTGGAGGAGGGCATGGCAACGCACTCCAGTATTCTTGCCTGGAGAATCCCCATGGACAGAGGAGTCTGGTGGGCTACAGTCCATGGGGTTGCAGAGAGTCAGACGTGACTGAGCGACTAAGCACACAGCACACAAGCTTTTAGTAGGGAACAAAAGATCCAAAGATCACCTTGGAACTCCTAAAAGAAATTCCATTTAAAACTTCATGTTAATATTATTAGTTCTCTGGAAGTCTCATTTCAGTCCAAGCATGGATTTGGAAATTTTTATTGTGTTACAGGGAGCTTCTGTTCCCTTTCAATAGATGCTGTGTGATTAATTTTAAAATATTGGCTGTTGTTGCTCTCTAGTCACTAACTCGTGTCTGACTCTTTGAGACCCCACGGACTGTAGCCCGCCAGGCTCCTTTGTCCATGGAATTCTCCAGACAAGAATACTGGAGTGGGTTGTCATTTCCTTCTCCAGGGGATCTTCCTGACCCAGGGATGGAACCCATGTCTCCTTCAGTGGCAGGCAGGTTCTTTAGCACTGAGCCACCAGGGAAGCCCAAAATACTGGCTAGTTCAGGAGAAATCCCAGTTCTAAGATGTCACGTATGTCTGAATGTGATCCCCAGGCCAGCAGCATCACAGGGAACTTACTTGAAATGTGCATCCTGGGGTCCCAGATCCACTGAATCAGAAACCCAAGGGGTAGGGTCCAGAAATCTGTATTTTAAATTGCCATACAGGGAATTCTGGTGCATGCATTTCATAATTTCAACATTTTCAGTCAATACCATTCTAATGAGTTTTTAGTCTATGTAAAACTTGGTAAAAAGCTCTGACAGACTTTTCTCCCTAAGTACAGTAAGTCCCCTACATACCAATGAGTTCCATTCTGAGACCATGTTGTAAGTTCAATTTGTTCCTGAGACCACCACAATTAGCCCAGGTACCCAATGAATACAATTGGGTTGAATACAATGACTACAATTGGCTAAATAGTACTATACTTTAATAGTTTAATAATACTTTTCACACAAATAATACATAAAAAATAAAGGCATTTTTAATCTTGCAGTATACTGCCTTGAAAAGTACAGTACCAGTTACATCACCACTCCTTTTACACTTGCTTCCAGACATCCTGGGCTTGAAATAAAGACATTGTACTAAATAAAAATACTGTTCTACTGTATTCTATACAGTACTGTACTGTAAAGCATAACCACTAGTAGAGGATGCCCATGTGAAAATGCATGCCAGACATGTGGGCGAACTTACATGATTGGACATGCAAACTCGTGTTTGCATCTTTGAAAGTTTGCAACTTGAAGATTCATTTGTAGGGGACTTACTGTAGTTTGAATTTCAGGTATAATTTCCACAACTGGAACCCACATCACAATAGCTCTTTCACTTGATAGCCTCGTAAATCGTTTTCTCAGTAGTCCCTTAAATATATTCTCTTTCTCACAAAGACAGGAGGGCTATAATAGAGGAGGGGGGCATAGTACCATCAAGTAGTCTGCAAACAGGCTGACCTATGGACTCTTCACAGTATTTCCCTTGTGGGCAGTAAATGTCCCCAGTCAGGCTGGAAGAATACATTATGTATATGGCAGTCTCAGGATAAAGATGGGCTAAGTCTTGTATGGAAATGTCCCTTTTCCAGGGACAGCATCATTAATTAAAAGCTACAAGGTGTCTGTCACTGCATCTTGCTTTTAGAAGCTGTGTCATTCAAAGGATGAAGCAGGAGAGTTCTTGAGAGCATGACAGCCATGCTCTCTGTCTCCAAGGCAGTGTTCAGTGATATCTGTGCGGTCTCAGCCGAGGCAGGAGAATTTACATCATGGAAATTGGCAAACACTGTAAGTGAAGATTTTAATTTCTCGTTTTGTGAGAGGTGATTTGCAGCACACCAGTGGATTTAGAACACAGAGCTTCGAGAGCGCTCATCTCCTCTGGAATAGTTTGATATACTATTTATTGTAGGATCAAGATTCATCTTTAAGCTTGTCTGCATGGTACTCATGCTGGAATTGATGACAAACCTGTTGCAAGATTTCTTGGTGTAACTTGAATGTTGCTGTCCTTGCTTCTGTGATGAGGCCTCTGCTAGACACCCAAGCCCTTGCTGGACATCACCTGGGTGTCTGCACTGCTGTTTGCAGCTCCCAGATGTACCAGAGCTCGTGGCTTTGACACCCAGGGGTGACTCCTTCCATCTCCCTTTCAGTCTCTTTCTTCCTTCATAGTCTGCTTTAACATCAATCAGAGAATTCAGAGCTTTTAGTGAAAGGGTGATCTCCATTATAATTTACAAAGTTGATGCTTACTAAGCACATACACAGGCAGTGAAGGAGTAACTCTACAAACATGTCTTCATTTTTCGTATGTATAGAAGCCCCAAGAGATAGTACTCCTAATATCTCCATTTGCAAGTGAGAAACCCGAGACTAAGAGGTACCGGAAAGCCAGGATCACAGGGGATTTGAACTTGCCATGTCTGGTTCTTATCTTTCTTACCTGTAAGTCTCAGTCACAGACACTGGACACTACTTGGGATCAGTCTTGTACCTGATTCTTTCTTCCTTTGGGCTGTATTATCTCCCTGGAGCCCTTTAGCCCCTGGTGCAAAGAGACATCTGCTGGGTCTGCCCCAGATATGCTCCTGCAGGTCTCAACCCCAGGATTAGACATAACTTAGGTTCGAGCTAGGACAGCTTCCTCCCTCCCCCAGCTGGTCAATCAGGGATTGATTAAGTGCTTGCTTTTTTTTTTTTTTTTGGTCCTATAATCACCCTTAGAGCTTTGATAATATAAGATGCTTTGGGCAGTGAACTAGAAATTCTGATTTATTGATTAAGGTGTTAAGTCTGGGAGTTTTTCATAAGCTCTTCAGATGGCTTGGTTGTTTAGTCACTAAGTTGTGTCCAACTCTTTCGACCCCATGAACTGTAGCCCAGTTCCTCTGTCCATGGGATTTCTCAGGCAAGAATACTGGAGTGGGTTGCCATTTCCTTCTCCAGGGCATCTTCCCAACCCAGGATCGAAGCCAGGTCTCCTGGATTACAGGCAGATTCTTTACCAACTGAGCTAAAAGGGGAGCCCAACCTTTAAAACTGTATAAAAATAAGTAAACTAAATTTAAGTGAAAGTCACTCAGTCGTGTCCGACCCTTTGCAACCCCATGGACTGTAGCCTGCCAGGCTCATCTGTCTGTGGAATTCTCCAGGCAAGAATACTGGAGTGGGTAGCTATTCCCTTCTCCAGGGCATCTTCCCAACCCAGGGATTGAACTCAGGTCTCCTACATTACAGGTGGATTCTTCAACAATTTAAAGAACCAACTTATATATTTTTTATATTAAAAGACCAACCTGGGTCTCACCAGGCTATAATCCAGGTGTTGGCAGGACTGTGCTCCTTCTGGGGCTCTAGAAGAGAACCTATCCTTGCTTCTTCCAGCTTCTAGAGGTTGTCTGAATTTCTGCCACGTGGCCCTATTCCTCCATCTTCAAAGTTAGCAAATTTGGACCAAATCTTTCTCAAGTTGCCATTGATCTGGCTCTTCCTCTGCTACTTCCCTTTTCTTCTTTTAAGGACCTTTGTGATTATATTGGGCCTACCCAGAAAATCCAGGATAATCTCCTTATTTTAAAATCATCTGGTTAGGGATCTTAATTCCATTGAGAACTTTAATCCATTTCTCTTTGCCATGTAACCCAACTCACAGGTTCAGGGAGTAGGAATTAGGATGTAAGCATCTTTGGTGGACCATTATTTTGCCTACTGTATCATTCTTGATGACTCTTGATCATAACAAAGCAACCTGTTAGGAGGTCCTACAGTCTTGATTTTCAATGTAAATTAAAAATTCCGCTGCTTCTTACCACTCTACTGCTTCTGCTCTCTTGGTCCAATCAACTGGCATTTCTGCTGTGATTACTATAGCTTTCACTTCCTAGCTCTTGGGACACTTGCTCTTGGAGCCCTGAGCCACCACCATGGAAGAAGTCTATCTGCTCTGCGGGAGCCACCATGTGGAAAGACCAGACATCTGAGTGAAACCATTCCAGACACTCCAATACAATTCTGCTGCAGTTGCGTTCCACCTACTGATGCTAATCAGTGCCATAAGGGACTGAAGAATATTCCAGCCAAGGCTATATAAGAATGGCTCAGACACAGAAGGATTTTATTTCTGGATCATGTAACAGTTCAAGAAGGGAGTCCCTTCTTGATGAGTGGTCCTCCTCCTCCATGCGGTGATTCAGTGACCAATACAGCAGTTTTCAGCCACTCATTTAAGTATAGACCCCATGAACTGTAGTCGCTTCCCAGGGGGTGCGAGTGGTAAAGAACCCACCTGCCAACGCAGGAGACGTAAGAGATGTGGGTTCGATCCCTGGGTCCAGAAGATCCCCTGGAGGAGGGCATGGCAACCCACTCTAGTATTCTTCCCTGGGAAATCCCATAGATGGAGGAGACTGGTGAGCCACAGTCCATAGGATCGAACAGAGTTGAGCACAACTGAAGTGACTTAGCACATTTAAGTAGCGTGTTACATTGCAACTGCTGCTGCTGCTGCTGCTAAGTCACTTCAGTTGTGTCCGACTCTGTGCTACCCCGTAGACGGCAGCCCACCAGGCTCTGCCATCCCTGGGATTCTCCAGGCAAGAATACTGGAGTGGGTTGCCATTTCCTTCTCCAATGCATGAAAGGGAAAAGTGAAATTGAAGTCGCTCAGTTGTCCAACTCTTAGCGACCCCATAGACTGTAGCCTACCAGGCTCCTCCGTCCATGGGATTTTCCAGGCAAGAGTACTGGAGTGGGGTGCCATTGCCAACAGACAACTAGAACTGGGTCTTTGGATCATGTATCATTTCTTACCATTTCTCCCTCAGTTCGTATTGTATGCTGGAAACTGGGTGATGTTTTGGTAGACTAGTAAGTATTTCAGCTTGGGCAAGAGGAAGCATGGGCAATTGTCTTCTAGAAACCATTACATTTCTAGAGTGAGTCTGTTGTATATTCTCCTACCTCTATATCTGTGTGGTCACCAGGGCAAGCTTCATGAGTGTGTGACCTGTGCTGTGACACCGGGCCCCATGCTCAGAAGAGCCTGGGCTTGGTCTAGTGCTCTACAGTTGTCATCTTGAGATTCTTAAATAATTTTGTCTTTGAGCTTGTGTCTTGTTAAGTGAAGTCTGAAGGAAAGATGGAGCAGAAGGTATGTGTATGTAGCATGCTGTCCTGTATGCAGGCACCTTTCAAGATACTCCATGGGCACAGATTTCCAGTGTACACACCATGTAGGTATTCACTGAGAATCAAAGCAGGTCCAAGAGAAGCATCTGATGCCCCCAGATGACTAAATAGAGGTACAGACAACCCAGAGAGGCCAAGTTTGCCTTTGGAACTAGAGTATGCTTTGGCTACAGAAAGAAAAATAATGTTCTAAGAAACACAAATGACTCGAATGGGAAAAGGAAGACTTTTCCCCCCTGTGTTGTGAAGATGTGGAATTTAAAATATGAGCTTCTCAAGATGGTGATAGATGGACATTTTTATATGTGTCAGCGTCTCTGCAACCATAGGAATTCTTGGGAAGAATGTGTTATCAGGTAGATAAGCTTTGTTGAAAATCAGGAAGCTGCTTCATCTGAACCCTTAGCTCATTAGTTAGCCAACTCTGCAACTTCATGCAAAAGCTAAATTCTTGGAACACTCAAATTAAGGATGCATTTATATAGAAAAGGTAGTTTATCATTTCAAATTCAAATCTGTTAGAAATAAAACTTATGGTTTTGAAGAAGCACCAGACTTTAGCATGACAGATCATCCATAATTTTAATTAACAGTGATAAGAAAGTAAACAGACAAGAGATAGTCTGAGCTGTTGGGGCATATCTCACTTCTCCATGTAGAACACTTTTTGGCTTGATCAGGACTGTTTGGAAAATTTCAGAAATATTGTTGTTGTTGTTCAGTCACTCAGTCCTGTCCAACTCTTTGCAACCCCACGGACTGCAGCATGCCAGGCTTCCCTGTCCTTCACCATCTCCCAGAATTTGCTCAAACTTATATCCATTGAGTCAGTGATGCCATCCAACTATCTCATCCTCTGTCATCCCCTTTTCCTTCTGCCTTCAATCATCCCAGTATTTCAGAAATGCTGGAGCGAAATAACAGCAGTAATCAAATATAATGCCAATGGCATCAATTGAGGAGTTGACCATAACACTCATGGCAAACCTCATAGGGGAGTGAAAGTGGCCTCTTATAAGCAACCAATATGGGAAGGATCTCCTCTAGACTTCCCTATCTTGGTAAATGGCACCATCATCTACCCAGTTTCTCAAAATAGAAAAGATAGTGTTGTCATCTTTTCTCTCTCTCTCTTTTTAAAATCCCTCCTCCAATCAAGCCCTCATTCCACCCGTTCTACCTTCTAAATACAGTTGACCCTTGAACAACACAGGTTTGAACTGCATGAGTCCTCTTACGTATGGATATTTCCCAATAGTAAATACAGCAGTACTACACAATCCACGGTTGGTTGAATCCTCACATGCAGAACCCCAGATATGGAGGAACAACTGATAAAGAGGAACCAGATACAGAAGGTCAACTATATTTGCATATTGGACTGCACAGATGGTCTTCACTCCTAACCCATCGGTTGTTCAAGGTCAACTGTATTTCCCTAGGACAGTTTAACTTGGTTGGCTACTAATGTAGTAAATCACTGCTTTTTGTTTATTTTTCTAAATTGAAAACCTTTAGGTTGAAGTAGGATGATAGATTATTCACTGAGACACATAGAAGGATATGGACTTTATACACTTCCTTCCAAGTTCAGCATTGAATATATGGCATATCTGAAAGATCTGAAAATTAAACAGGAGTTTCTCTCATTAATTGTAATCTACTAGGCACACTGCCCAAGCTAAAGCAGGATAGCAAAGTCACTCTAGATCTGAAGTATTCGGTTCAAATCCATGACTATTTTCCTAATGTGTGGCTCCTATAGGACTTGGAAATGTTGTCTCTCCTCCATTTGAGCTCTCCCTCCCATTCCATTATTGGTAAAGGGATTTATTTAATGTACATCCTGACTGTTCAACTATAAATACTTGCATATACATGTTATGAGTGCATGTGTGCATTCATTTTTAAAAGTGTCTGTGACTAAGCCCATGAAGGATACAAAGATAAATGGCAGGGCAAAAATGCTTCTTGCCCACAAGGAGCTTACAGGTTCATGGATGGGTCTAAATACCTTAGTTGACTTGAATGATTCAATACAATTCTAAAAATTCTCATATGCTTTGTTGATGCTCGAAGAACAATGCAGAATACAGATTCCTACTTGATGCAGTAAACATCTTTGTCCACAATAGCAAGCCCTCACAATGCAGGTTCACTTTTCGACGTGGATGCCAAGTTTTGCTTCAAAGCTTTTGCATTCTTGTGGAGACTTGTACAACAATACCGCTGGGAACGAGTCAGCTCGGATGGTGTGGGAAAGCCTCACACCGTTTATCAGATCTAAAATGCAGAGATGAGAATTCTGTTCCATGTTTTCTGGCTACTGGCCTGCAGACATGTGAGCGTTAAACTCCATACATTTGTGTGAAACAGCACTTATCCATCAAAGACGCTTTTAATGTAGAAAATGCTGGCTTTTTTTTTCATGACATGAAAAACTGCCACCATTTGGTATTTGACAATAACACTGCTGTCAGAATTACTGTCAGGAAGCAAAAAGTTACAGTATTTTGCTGGTACCATCCAATTTTTCCTCTGAAGATAAAGTGAATGATAATAAAATTATTCGTGTCTTTCCTCAGAATATCTATGTGATGTTGATCAAGCTTCACTATGTAATGTTATGTTTATTAAATAGTTGATTATTTCTCACCAGTAGAAACAGCTTATATTCTTTCCTTAAACGCATTAGGGAGTTGTGCAATTTATGTTGATTAACTTTCAATTTCTGGAATTTCATAAACTCTGAATGAATGATTTCTACTTTTGGATGGAATAGATGTTTTATACTCTTACATTGAGCTTCTAAGGTAAAGTACAGAGGTGAATGATGTCTTTTTATTCTATTATTTATTTATTTATTTTAAAATTGGAGTGTAATTACTTTAGAATGTGTTTCCACTGAATGACAAAGTGAATCAGCTGTATATGTGTGTGTGTGTGTGTATGTGTGTGTGTTAGTTGCTCAGTCATGTCTGACTCTTTGTGACCCCATGGACCGTATTCCTCCAGGCTCCTCTGTCCATGAAATTCTCCAGGCAAGAATTCTGGAGTGGGTTGCCAGTTCCTGCTCCAGTGTGTGTGTGTGTGTGTGTGTGTGTGTGTGTGTGTGTGTGTGTGTGTGTACCCTTTTTCTTGAGCCTCCCTCCCACTTCACCCAATCCCACCTCTCTAGGTCATCACAGAGCACTAAGCTGAGCTCCCTGTGTTATACAGCAGCTTCCCACTAGCTATCTGTTTTACATATGGTAGTGTATATGTATCAATCCTACTCTCCCAACTCGTCCCACCCTCCCCTTTCCCCACCCCACGTCCACATGTCTGTTCTCTATGTCTGCGTCTCTATTCCTGCCCTGAAAATAGGTTCATCAGTAGCATTTTTCTAGATTCCATATATATGCATTCATATATGACATTTGTTTTCCTCTTTCTGACTTACTTCACTCTGCATGACCAACTCTAGGTTCATCCACATCACTGCAAATGATCCAATTTCATTCCTTTTTTGGGTGAGTAATAATCCATTGACTGTATGTACCACATCTTCTTTATCCATTCATCCATTGATGGACATTTAGGTTGTTTCCATGTCCTGGTTATTGTAAATAGTGCTGCAGTGAACACTGGAGTATGTACCAGTGAACACTGGGGTATGTGTCTTTTTGAATTATGTTTTTCTCAGGGTATATGCCCAGTAGTGGGATTGCTGGGTCATGAATGATATCTTTAACTAGGATAGACAACTAATGTAAATTAATACACTATTTTTTTCCCCAAATTAAAAATCTTTAGGTGAAGTGGAATGAGAAATTACTCACTGGGGTAACCCAGAGAATGTAATGATTTAATAAATTTTCGTAAATTGAAGATTGACTACATAGACTATCTGAAAAGTTTGCAAATTAAATACAAAGACGTTTTCTTTCCAGTTGTGCTTTTCTAGGCATGCTCCCCAAGTGAAAGGCAGTGTCACAAGGTGGCTGAGAGGCTGCTTTTGTGGGTCTGACATTTATATCCTAAGTGTTTGGGCTTCACCTCCATTTGTCTCACTTTGCTTATCTGTAAAATGGGTGAGCACGATCAGTGTGTCCCTCCTTGGGTCATAAGGAAGATTAACCGCAGTAACACAGGCAAAACACTTTGAGTAGAGTCTGGCAGAACTTGGCTCATAGTCAATGGCTCCATACATGTTAGATTCCTTGATTTTGCCTTCTGTCTGATGGGACCTTGTCACAGACTTTTGCAGAACACTATGGAGTTTGACTTGGCACCGAATGAATATGGATGAAATCAAAACAATAACATAAGGATAATGGTGGAGGGGTGGCTTAAGCATTAAATGCCAAGGGAATTCCCTGGCAGTCCAGTCATCAGGGCTCCACACTTTCACTGCTGAGCACCCAGGTTCAATCCTTGATCAGGAAACTAAGATCCCACAAGCCATGCAGTGTGGTGTGCCCCCTACCCCCACAAAAAAAAATTAGATGCCAGACACTGTTGGGGCAGGCATCATTTAGATTTTCAAACAGAGCTGATACGTGACTAGACTGTCTTTCTCAAAAGAGCCAGCTACAGTCATTCCCATACCAACTCCTTCTATTATCATTTCGTGATCATGGTCCATAGGGTCTCAAAGAGTTGGACACGACTGAAGCGACTGAGCACGCATGCACGATCAAGCAAACAAAGCATAGGAAAGCTTCGTGTAAGCAATTTAAGTTATTTGCTTCAGGGGAATTTTAACTCAATTGTTCTCTCTTAGTTTCCTTGAGAACTGCTTCGGTATATTTTCCCTTTTTTTGTTTGGCAGAAGCAGATTCAAATGCTTTAAAAATTGACTTGACTGAGGAGGTTTTTATTCAAAAAGATAAAATGTTGCCTGGGTTAATCTATGCAAACACCTTGGAATTACTACAGCTGGTTTGCATTAGGCTTGTAGAAAATAAACCCTCTGAAGATTGTCACTGAAATATTTGGAAGAATGTCTTGAGTGTTCCCAGGTATCAGTTCTAGCCTTTCTGCTACTTAAGCTTCCATGTTAACTGGAGGCAGAGCTTACTCTTTTGGACATAAAACAAAGAGGCACACAGCATCTTAGGAACAGCTGCTGCTTATTCAAGTCTCCTTGACCAGCAATCACTTTATGGCAGGTGGAATTCAAGCAGGAAATGGCGTCTGTCTCCCATGTTGGTGCTGATTCTGGCTCTGAGAGAACTCTCTGGAGTTTCCTGATGTCAGGCACACTACTGTAAAAAACAAAAAAGTCAGTCTCTTCAATTCCACAGATGACCCAAGCCATTCCTGATGTCATCCTTCTGAAATCCTGTCCCCACCTCTCTGTTCCTTAAATAGAACACCAGAATTTATCTTCACGGTTCTTCTAGAATTCTAGTTTCCTGTCAATAACCATTAGGAACATGAGCTCACTAAATTAAAAGTCTATATGCTGGGAGGCTTCCTGGGTGGCTCAGTGGTAAAGAACCCACCTGCCAATGCAGGAGATGTAAGAGACCTGGGTTCGATTCCCAGGTAGGGATGATCCCCTGGAGGAGGAAATGGCAACCCACTCCAGTATTCTTGCCTGGAGAATCCCATGGACAGAGGAGCCTGGTGGGCTACAGTCCATGGGGTTGCAGAGTCAGAAACGACCGAGTGACTGAACATGCACACGCTATATGCTGGGGATATTTAAAAAGAAGGTTGATGTTGATAATTTTAACAATAAGATTGACAAAACTAATGTTGGTACTATTAACACATTTCAGAGTGGGTCTCTTTAACTACTAAGATAAGAGAAAATCATCTCTCAAACAGGTTAAGATGAAATTTTAAATGAAATATTGAAATATTCAACTATCTAGCAGTGATGATTGGCAAAACCCCCAAGAAATAGGAAAATGCAACCAAAAAGAAAATCTCTTCCTAATAGCTGTAATTCTGAAGTAGTTAAGTAAAATGGTGAGCAGAAGAAACCAGAAAAACTGATCATTTTGCTAAATTAAAATGATGCCATTTTTCTGGATAGTTTGGATGATAATAGCCACTGACTGGGTTTAGTTTAGCTCAATTAAATTTAATGAGAACCTCCTGCTTTAACTTAGTGGGAGAAGGAGTAAAAATGTTCAGATCCACCAAAGTATTGGTCATGAGGAGATGAATTTAGTCACTTTTACCTTGGCAAATAGGCTGTCCTCATATTGAGTCAGAGGGAGGCTATTCTAATGAAAGCAGATGAGTAGCAGAGGTACTAGAGAATTGGAGGGTGATCCAGTGAATTTTGGGCTTCCACCCTGCTTATTTAACTTATATGCAGAGTATATCATGAGAAACGCTGGGTTGGAAGAAGCACAAGGTGGAATCAAGATTGCCAGGAGAAATATCAATAACCTCAGATATGCAGATAACACCACCCTTATGGCAGAAAGTGAAGAGGAACTAAAAAGCCTCTTGATGAAAGTGAGAGAGGAGAGTGAAAAAATTGGCTTAAAGCTCAACATTCAGAAAATTAAGATCATGGCATCTGGCCCCATCACTTCATGGGAAATGGATGGGGAAACAGTGGAAACAGTGTCAGACTTTATTTTTGGGGGCTCCAAAATCACTGCTGATTGTGATTGCAGACGTGAAATTAAAAGACGCTTACTCCTTGGAAGGAAAGTTATGACCAACATAGACAGCATATTAAAAAGCAGAGACATTACTTTGCCAACAAAGATCCATCTAGTCAAGGCTATGGTTTTTCCAGTAGTCATGTATGGATGTGAGAGTTGGACTGTGAAGAAAGCTGAGCACCCAAGAATTGACGCTTTTGAACTGTGGTGTTGGAGAAGACTCTTGAGAGTCCCTTGGACTGCAAGGAGATCCAACCAGTCCATCCTAAAGGAGATCAGTCCTGGGTGTTCATTGGAAGGACTGATGTTGAAGCTGAAACGCCAATACTTTGGCTACCTCATGCGAAGAGTTGACTCATTGGAAAAGACCCTGATGCTGGGAAGGATTAGGGGCAGGAGGAGAAGGGGACGACAGAGGATGAGATGGTTGGATGGCATCACCGACTCAATAGACATGGGTTTGGGTAAACTCCAGGAGTTGGTAATGGACAGGGAGGCCTGGTGTGCTGCAGTTCATGGGGTTGCAAAGAGTCGGACACAACTGAGCGACTGAACTGAACTGAACTGAGATGACTCAGTGGTAAAGAATCTGCCTGCCAAATGCAGTAGACGCAGGTTCCATCCCTGGGTTGGGCAGATCCACTGGAGAAGGAAATGGCAACCCACTCCAGTGTTCTTGCCTGGAGAATCCCATGGGCAGAGGAGCCTGGTGGGTACAGTCCATGGGGTCGCACAGAGTCAGACCCGAGTGAGCACACACAGCACAGCACCAGTGAAGTCTGCAGTCTCCAGACACCCTCACCTGTTATGCTGCATCTTCTGAGTTTATCCAGTAAATGTCTACCTGTAGCCACTAAACTGGGCTACTACTATTAATAGTTTAGCTCCACAAGGCAGCCAGGAATCCCCAAAGGGAAAAACAATCTTGCTAAACTGGTTTCCCTGGTCACTTTGATTGGAATAAGACTCTACTCTGAGAGGAAGAAACAAATGGGAAAGAGAGAGGCTGTGCTTCTTCTCACCTTTTCATCTCTGGGAAATCCCAAAGGAAATGAAATACAAAGCTAAATGACCAAGGAAGCCAAATGGGGTGGGATGCCAGATAATGTCCCAAGGAGGGAAAATGCAAATGCATACAATCGCATATTGCAGATTATTTCTTCTACATGAGGAAGAATGTGAATCTGAGAAGACAACACCAAGAACCTATGCATGTGAACGCTTATAGGTGCCATGGGAGGGACTTGGGCTTCCCTGGTGGCTCAGATGGCTAAGACCTGCCTGCAATGCCGGAGACCTGGGTTCGATCCCTTGGTCAGGAAGATTCCATGGAGAAGGGAATGGCAACCCACTCCAGTATTCTTGCCTGGAAAATTCCATGGACAGAGGAGTCTGGTGGTCTACAGTCCATGGGATTGCAAGAGTCAGTCATGACTGAGAGACTAACACAAGCAGACATACTGGAGGGATTTGCCAATGACCGGAATTTAACTCTGCTTTGAAACAGAACAATCCTGCAGCCACTGCCTCGGAGTCCAGCCAGGTGTCCGGGATTTACAGTCCTGGAGGAAGCAAACTGGAGAGAGAACTCCTTCCCTAATGCTGGTTTTCTCCCCCTTTTGAAACTGGATTGCAAAAGCCTTTTTCAAAAATACAAAAAATTGGCATGAATAAAGATGGCATTTTGGGTTTTTGGAGGGTGCTGCCTAGTAGTGGGTGTGGTTGGAAAGCACCCATGGAACACTCTCCTAGAGTTAATCCCTTGCTGGCTAGAGCTCCAGCTTTGACAATTTATGGGGATTTCCCTGGTAGTAGGCTGACACTTTGGCCCAAAAACATCTTGAACTTTGTCCTAGACCAAGAATCACCTTGATTTACTCATCTTATTCTTTGAGTTCAGCTAAGTGACCAAATTCTGGCCTAAAAATTTCTTCAGTATCTATTTCTTTAACGCCTCGTTTCTGGAGACAATATTTTTTTACGTGTGGATTCTTACAGTAATTACCTCCATTTCCTAAGAAGCTTGAGGCTCTGCCCAGTGGCATGGTACCAAGGATAGAAATATCCCTTCTGGCTTTGAGGCCACTGCTCTGAATTATTTCCCATACTTTTGCCTTCTTGGCTACTTGCATCAATGATTAAGAATATTTTTATGACCATAAAATTCTTCACATCAGCATTCTAGAGTATTCACACGGTGGCCTAACTAGGCACAGTTGGTAAGGAGAAGTAACTCCATTCATGTATTCATTCATTCATCAACTGACAGTCATTAAACGTATATTGTGTGCTGAGCAATTTTCTAGGTGCTAAGCAGTGATCACAATAGTGATCAAAACAGGCAATGAGGGACTTCCCTGGTGGCGCAGCCATTAGGAATCCACCTGCTAATGCAGAGGACACAGGTTTGACCCCTCTTCTGGGAAGATTTCACATGCCATGGAGCAATTAAGCCCACGAGCCTCAAATACTGAGCCCACGCACCACACTACTAAAGCCTGCTTGCCTAGAGCCTGTGCCTGGAAGCCACTGCTTGCCACAACTAGAGAAAGACTGAGTAAAGCAGTGGGGACCCAGCACAGAAAAGAAAAAAAAAGGCAATGATCGCTGCCTTTATAGAACTTAGTGTGTGGAGACATACCACAAACAAGATAGACAAGGAAAATATACGGGACATTAGAAGTGATTGTAGGGGAGGAAAAATATTTCCCTTTAGGTTAAGTGGGGTCTTGAAATTAAACTGGTGGAAGATAGATTATTAGGAGAAAAGGCATCCAAGTTTTATTAATATTTTACATTTTGCATGCACAGGGACTCTACAGAAAGCAGTAAAAGAAACTGAAAGAAGGATTAGACTTGGACTTACATACTGTTTTAACAAAGGGTGATAAATTATGGAGAAGTGACTACATAGAGGAAAGGGGTTTGGGGCTTCTAGGGCCGATAAATTGTGAGGAGGTGGAAGTTTAAGAAGTTTAGGGGGGACTTCTTATGGTAGAAGGCTTATGGTATACAGGCTTATTTTTTGTTTAGTTTTAAATTTTTTATTTAGTTTTAAACTTTTTATTTTGTATTGGAGTATAGCCGATTAACAATGTTGTGATAGCTTCAGGTGAACATTGAAGGGACCCAGCCATACATATACATGTATCCATCCTCCCCCAAACTCCCCTCCCACCCAGGCTGCCACATAACATTGAGCAGAGTTCCCTTAGACAGGCTTATTCAGTGAGGTTTGTTTTCTCAGATTCATCTTGATGCCATCACTGGTGATAAGGATTCTTCTCCTCTTCCTGGTCCGGGAGTGGGGCACCGTTGTGTCTGCTTTTTCTCAAAAAATAATCAGCCCCAAATAATTCTTGTGGCCATATTTTGGAGTGGCATATTCTGTGTCCTTTCAGGATAAATGGGCAGGGAAAAAGGATGGGGTGGGGGTGGTTTTTGCAATTTTAGATAGAGTGCTCCAGGAAAGCCCATTGATTGGGATCAAGACCTTAAAGAAGAGAGGGAGCTAGCTTTGAAGGTGATGGGAAAGAGCATCCCAGACACAGAGGACAGCAGATGCAAAGGGTGAAGACGTGGGAGGGGAAATTACCCTTAATGAGGCGGAGCCAGTGAGGGAGGAGGATTAGGAAGAAGACAGACAGGAGAGTATGGAGTAGCACGTCCATGTGCAGGTCATGGGATAAGATGGGAGGCTATTGGATAGTTTTGACCAGAGGAGGGTGTGATCTAACGTATTTTCCAAATGTATTTTCAACCCTGACATTTAAACAAAATCTCTGACTTCGGGGTTGAAAATACATCGCTGGGTGAGAGGGGTAGGAGCCTGAAGCCAGTAAGGTAACTGGAGTGTATACAGGGAAGGGATGGTGGTGGCTTGGACCAGGGAGGTGGCAATGGGGTAGGTAGATGGTGGTCAGATTCTGTATCTGTTTCTCAGGAGAGGTGACAGGATTCATTGACACGTTAGGTGTAGGGTGTTCAGTTCAGTTCAGTTCAGTCACTCAGTCGTGTCCGACTCTTTGCGACCCCATGAATTGCAGCATGCCAGGCATCCCTGTCCATCACCAACTCCCGGAGTCTACCCAAACCCATGTCCATCGAATTGATGATGCCATCCAACCATCTCATCCTCTGTCGTCCTCTTCTCCTCCTGCCTCAATCTTTCCCAGCATCAGGGTCTTTTCAAACGAGTCAGCTCTTTACATCAGGTGGCCGAAGTATTGGCGTTTCAGCTTCAACATCAGTCCTTCCAATGAACACCCAGGACTGATCTCCTTTAGGATGGACTGGTTGGATCTCCTTGCAGTCCAAGGGACTCTCAAGAGTCTTCTCCAACACCACAGTTCAAAAGCATCAATTCTTCTGTGCTCAGCTTTTTTTATAGTCCAACTCTCACATCCACACATGACTACTGGAAAAACTATAGCCTTGACTAGATGGACCTTTGTGGACCAAATACTGTCTCTGCTTTTTAATATGCTATCTAGGTTGGTCATAACTTTCCTTCCAAGGAGTAAGCGTCTTTTAATTTCATGGCTGCAATCACCATCTACAGTGATATTGGAGCCCAGAAAAATAAAGTCAGCCACTGTTTCCACTGTGTAGGGTGTGGGGGGAGCCAAAGATGACTCCTGAGGTTTTGCCTATAAAGATGAAGTTACCATGGTAAGGGAGGAAAAATAGTCTTCCTTTTATAATTCTGAGTTCTAGGCTGAGACTCCCTGTAATGAAAGACAGATTAACAAGAGAAAAACAAACAAGTTTATTAACATGTGTACTCATGCATATGTGGGAGAAACAGAGGGAAAGTGAATAACTCAATGTAATGGCTTTGGAATTCAGTATTAAATATCATCTTAATAAGAAAAATGGGGTGAAGGTTGTTGGCCTGTTATATGAGGGTGAATGATTTTTAGAAAAGATAAAGGGGCCCTTAGAAGCACAGACGGGAGATATGGTAGATTGTGACTGAGTCTGTTTGGACTTGCTGTGGACTTCTGGTCTCCTCTCCTGTGATAAGAGTCCATTTTCTCTAATGAAACTTTCCAGGAAGGAATCTATGACAACTGAGTTCCTCTTGGAGGATCTGTCTTTAGACAGATAAGGGGAGTTCAGTGAAAGCCTCTCCCTCCGTTTGCTGTTTTTCAAGTGGCTCCAGCTCAAAATAATTTCTATTCCAAAGCAGCATATTTTGGGGTGGACTTGTCTTTTAATTCTTACAGTCATATTTTGGAATGGCATATTCTGCTACTCTTCACCATTTGCTAAAATTGATGAAGACTCTGAGAGGAGTCGGTTGGTAGGAGAAGGTGGAAAAGTTATCAGGAGCTTAATTAAATTTGAGACAGTTATTAGATATCCCATGAGAAGTGTCAAAACCACAGTTGGACATGTGAGTTGAAAGTTCAAAGAAGTCTGAACTGGAGATATCTGTTTGGAACACATAAGCATATTAATATTTAAAAACAGGAGATCAGATGGGCTCACCAAGGAAAAGATGCAGCCTTGGAGTTGAAAGATCTGGGTCCAGATTCCAGCTTCAATATTTGGACTGCATAACCAGCCTCACTTCTTTACCTGTAATATGGCTATGTCTTGTGGACTGAATGCTTGTGTTGCCCCCAAATTCATCTGCTGAAACCCCTCGTGATGGTATTAGCAAGCAGGTCATGAGGGCAGAGGCTGCATGAATGGGACAGTGCACTTATAAACAAGACACCGGAGGGCTCCCTTGACCTCACACACCATGTATGGGAGAAGATGAAATTATGAACCAGACAGTAGGATCACATCAGATACTGAATCTTCCATTATCTTGATCTGGGACTTCCCAGCCTCCAGAACTGTGAGAAACACCTGCTTGTTGTTTAAGCCACCCAGTCTCTGGTAATTTTGTTATAGCAGCCGACATGGACTAAGACACTATGATAATATTAGCATCACTGGTACCCTTAGAATAGATCTAAAGTGGTATCCAATGCTCAGTAAATGCTGGTTAAGGATTGTCAGTGAATAAAACAATAGAGTTTCATTCTCTAACCAACTAAGGACATCTGTCCTACTTGTCAGTCAACTCTTGATTTTGACATTCTCTCCTTCACCATCTTGGATTCTAAAGTGAGGAGCAGGCTGGGATGGGAGGGCAGCAGTTCAACTGTATTTGATTGAATAAGCTGTTATTAACTTAACATTTATTATGTGCCTAAGGTTCAAATCCTGGGTCGGGAAGATTGCCTGGAAGAGGGATAGGCTACCCACTCCATATTTGTGGGCTTCCTTGGTGGCTCAGACTTAAAGAATCCTCCTGCAACGTGGGAGATCTGGGTTCGATCCCTGGGTTGGGAAGATCCCCTGGAGGAGGGCATGGCAACCCACTCCAGTATTCTTGTCTGGAGAATTCCCATGGACAGAGGAGTCTGGTGGGCTACAGTCCATGGGGTCGCAAAGAGTCGGACACTACAGCTACTAAGCACAGCACAGCGCAAGGCTGTCTTATTTCTTCAAGTGCATTTTATCTGATTTTATTCTCATTAGAGGCCTAGGAGATAGTTACCAGTTTTACAGATGACAATATGCAGTGTACCCAAGGTCATGGTGGATAAAAATCAGAGCTTGTACTGACAGCTGATCAGGTCAGTTGGATCCAGGTCCAACTGACTCAAAAGCTTAATCATTACTCTGCCCTCTCTACCACATTGGGATGGGGAGGGGTCTCCTAACTCTGATTAGGAAGGTATAGGGGTTCAGGCACAAATGTTTCCACTTTTCCCTTTTTAACCACCCTCTGGCCTTGAGACCCATCCTAGATTTTAGTGGGAATGGAGGGATGGCTGAGCAAATTCAAGCAGACTCAGCAGAAACAGCAGAGAGCCTCTTGATCAGCAAGACTCCTGAGTTGTGAATTCATTCTGGGACAGTCATTCCACAATGACTGGCCCTTGGAGACCACTGACCTGCGTGCCTGTGCAAACTTGCATTTAGCAAAGAAATCTTAATTTTATTAAAAATATTCTAGAGTGTCTGAGATCTCTTTACCTGTCTATCTTTTCTAATACATCCTTTTACAGGAGTGCCTGACTAGGGCAGAGTTTAAAAGCTTTCATTGCTCTTGCTTCTTACATGGAGCTCTATTGGGTAAACGTATTACTTCTTGCAGAACAGACACCTTAATATTGCTGGAGACATAAACTGATACGGTGACTGCTGGGTTTAGAACTGAATGTAACTGGCACTTAGAATCTGTCTGGCTGGTTTGCCAGAGAGAGAGAAAGTCTTGCAGTCAGTGGGTACTGTCCATTTCTTTCCATCCCGAAGCTGTCAGCGCACTTCAGATAAACCAGCTCACTAAAAGCGAAGGCGAGGCCTGAGCCAAAGTCTCCTCCGGGCCTCAGTCCAGGCAGGTGTCTGCAAGCGTGATCTATGAGCGTGATGAGTGGGCGGATTGAGATTCTTCCATTATTGTCTGCCCAAGGGACGACTATGACCCCCCACTCCCCATTCTGGGGAATTTCTGATGTCCAAGGATACAGATTTAATACACAAAGCTATCAGGCCTCAGGATGCATCTTCCGCTTGCTTCCATGACCTCGCTTTCACTGGGGGTGGTCTAACCACGCCATAGGAGGAGCGCGCCTGCGCCCTGGCAGCCCTCTGGAGGTCCCAGGACTCCTCCACCTCGAATGTCTTTCCAGACTCCAAAGCTCCTTGAGGAGTAAGGAATCTGTATATTTTAACAAGTACTGAATTTCAGAATCCATTTAAAGTAGAATCTATTACAGACTAATAAACCAGAATAATATGTACACAACTGGCAGATACCTATAGAAACCGGCTTCACCAGCCAGAACAAGGATCTGTTGTTTCCTTTTTGATATAATGTTGGTGTTCTATTATAGTTTGCTTGTTTGTTTTTGTAATTTAAAACATTGTAAAATATACAAGCAGTATGTGAAATTGTATATGGATAGTTTAAACAACAAAATCAAGGAACGCCTTTTATCTATGCCAAGAAATGGAACATCGCTGGTACCCTTGAAGCTACTTTTGTGTCATTTAGATTGTATCTACTTGTCCCCACCCTCACCCTACCAGATAACCACTGTCCTGAATTTTGTGTTGATCACACCCTTATTTTCTGTTGTCTGTGTGTGTATGTGTGTGTGTGTGAGTTTATCAGGAAATAGTGTATTTAGCTTTGCCTGTTTTTAAAAAAATTTTTAAAAATAGTTATACCTAAGAGAATTTTTTTCCTTTATTTGTTTTTAATTGAAGGATAATTGCTTTACAATATTGTGTTGGTTTCTGCCATACATCAGCATGAATCAGCCATAGGTATACATATGTCCTCTTCCTCTTGAACCTCCCTCCCACTTCCTGCCCCTTCCCACCCCTCAAGGTTGTCAAAAAAACCCAGGGGGTTGGGTTCCCTGCTTCAAACAGCAAATCTCCACTGGCTATTGATTTTACATATGGTAATGTATATGTTTCAAGGCTAGGATCTCAGTTGGTCTCACCCTCTTCTTCCCCCACTATGTCCTCAAGTCTGTTCTCTATGTCTACATCTCTATTGCTGCCTTGCAGATAGGTTCATCAGTACCTGTAATTTTTCTAAGAGTCCATGGTTGTTGTTCAGTCACTTAAGTCGTGTCGACTTTTTGTGACCCCATGGACTGCAGTTAGCCAGGCTTCCCTGTCCTTCACAATCTCCTGGAGTTTGCTCAGATTCATGTGCGTTGAGTAGGTGATGCCTTCCAACCATCTCATCCACTGTTGGCCCCTTCTCCTCCTGCCCTCTGTCTTTCCCATGATAGATTCCATATATATGTATTAATATACGATGTTTGTTTTTCTCTTTCTGAATTCACTCTGTATAACAAGCTCTAGGTTTATCCACCTTTCTAGAACGGACTCAGATTTGTTCCTTTTCATGGCTTTGCTTGCTTTTGACCTTTATATGAAAAAAATACTGCATTATTTGCTTCTTTGACTCAATGTTAGTTTTTGAAATTCAGTCACATTGACACATGAAAACTGATCTATTCATTTTCGCTGCTACACAATATTCTATGGTATGGAAAACTTAATCATTCTACTGTTGATAGATACTTGTATTGTTTCTTTTATGAAACACACTGCTAAAAACATTCATGAACATGTTTCCTGGTGCACTTGAATCAAGTTGGATTTTTGACAGCTCTTTGTTTACCAAACTCCTTTTGATTGAGAAATCATCAGGCAGTGAGAAAAATGCTCAAGGCTGGAGCTGCCAAACATTTTCCCTGTTTTAAAAAAATGGGAAGAGTTGGAATAGGGAATATATTGCAACAATGAAGGTGATGAAGAGTCTCAGCAAAATAAATTAGATGTGATTTGTTCTTACAAGTGCTTGGAAAATGAAATGCCTGTGACTTAGTGTCATGTCGCTAAAAATCAGCTACAACAAATTACTTTAATCAATCCCTTTGGTAGAGTCACTGCACATGTACAAAAATACACGTCAGTTTCTGTAGATCACAAACTCTAGTGGGTGGTGGTTTGGTCACTAAGCTGGGTCTGACTCTTTTGTGACCCCGTGGACTGTAGCGCGCCAGACTCCTCTGTCCATGGTATTCTCCAGACAAGTATACTGGAGTGGGTTGCCATTTCCTTCTCCAGGGGATCGTCCCAACCCAGAAATCGAACCCAGGTCTCCTGCCTTGCAGACAGATTCTTTACCGACTGAGCCATGAGGGAAGATCCCCAAACTCTGGTGGACAGGGGTCTTATCTTGATCATCTAACAAAATGCTTGGCCCTAGCTGCTCCTTCTTAGAGGTCTGTTGAATGAATTCTCTTCTTCAAGACCAGACCAGGAACACGGGATTGAAGTGGTACTGGCAGGAAGACTAGTAGTTTTAGGAACATCGGATCTAATGACGATTGACTAGCATATAAATATCTAATTAGAAACTTCCATTTAAACCTTTGCCTTGTTCTCCATTTTTTTTTAGTTCAGATGAGTGTATTTATTTATTTAATTTGTTTATAATGCTAACTTCATTGATATTATATGTATCACACAATTTAGCCATTTAAATTGTCCAAGGCAGTGATTTTTTTTTTTTTTTTTTTTTTTTTTTTTGGTATATGCGACCATCAGCACCACCAATCTTAGAACATTTTCATCACTGCAAAAAAACCATATACCCCTTAGCAATCAGTCTCCATATACTCTCAACCTCTCTGGTCGCAGGCAACCACTAACTTACTTTCAGTCTCTAAATTTGCCTATTCTAGATATTTCATATAAATGGAATCATATGGTATGTATTCTTTTGTGACTGGCTTCTTTCACTTACCATATTTTTAAGGTTTGTTCATGTGGTAGCACATATTAGAACTTTTTTATAAAACTGCTGAATAATATTCTGTTCTATGAATATACTATATTTTAGTTACCCATACATCAGTTGATGAACATTTGGGCTTTTCCCACTTTTTCACTATTTTGAATAATGCTGTTATGAACATCTGTGTACCAGTTTTTATGTAGAAGTATGTCTTTCTTTCTTTCTGAAATATTTTTATTTCATTTGGGTCTATACCTAAGAGTGAGATCCCTGGGTCTTATGGTAACTCAAAGTTTAACCGTGGAGGAACTTGTCTTTGTCAAAATTATCATAAGCAATTTAGGTGAAGATAAAATTTCTAATGATCAAATTTGTGAATGACATAAATCTGCAAGGAATCATTCATTGCTTTAGGGTGGTTCTATTCAATGTGGAAGCCACTGGCCACATAGGACTGTGGAGAGTTTGAAATGTGGTTAGTCTGAATTAAGATGACTTATAAATGTAAACTATATACTGGATTTCAAAGTCTTAGTATGAAGAAAAGAATGTAGATTATCTCATTAATAATTTTACACTGATTATAGGTTGAAATGGTAGTATGCTAGATACACTGGAGAATGTATGACTAAAATTAATTTCACCTGCTTCTTTTTATTTTTTCGACATGGCTCCAAGAATATTTACAGTTACATATGTGCCCCATATTCTACTTCTATTGGGCAGTCTTGCTCTATTTCTTTCATTTTCCTTTCCTCTTTCAAACGTTAGATGGATATTAACCTGGCAGGGTTTGGAATCAGACTGACCTGGATTCAGACCAGATTCTTCTTAGATGTAAAGCCACGCACAGCTTTATTTATATCTCTACATCTCATTTCCCTTAACTGTAAAAATTTAAAAATAATAATATTTATTTAATCAAAATGTTACAAGGAGTCAATTAAAGAAGTTATAGAAAGAACTTAGCTGAAGGCAGGGACATAGAAAGAGTTAAATAAATGTTAGTTCTCTTCTTTCCTCATTTCCATGCTGTTAAGTGACATGTAATTAACCTGGTCAGACCAATTAGAGTTCTAGGTGGTAACATAGACCACCTCATCTGACTTACAGTGTATTTATTTTAATAAGGGACTTCAAAACATTATGCTTAATAAAATGATTTCAGTGGTTGAATTTTTCTGATAGGCAGGATCTCATAAATAATATGAGTAATCACTTTCATCTTTTCTTTGATTTTAGAAGTTAACTTTGCCCGTATGCAGTGCAATATATGCCAAGTCTTAAAATAATTCCAGGCTGTTTGAACTTACTCAACATTGAGGATATGTTGAGATTGTTCACATGTGTTTCAGGATGTCATTCGAACCATCCAGAACTCATTCAATATGGAAAACTACGTGAGAACTTCTCAAGGGAACTCATTCTCTTTCCAGAGGTCAATGGAATTTCCTGTTTCTGTTTGGGACTCAAAATATCACATAAAGTTCTACTTTCTCTGAACACTTTGGATCCTGGCTTGACCCAGGAAGGCATAGTTTAATTTAAATGGAACACACACACATATCACAAGCTCTTCACCACTTCCCCCAGGTCTGAGGCATGTCTGTTTGACCAGAAGCTGATTCCTCTCAATAACATTGATCATCATGGATTGTCCTCGTCACTTCATTGAGATTTCCTTCCTTTTCCAGAATCAGCAACAACCCGGGATTTTTCTCTATTTTCACTTTGAGAAGCAGATAGGGCATCAAATACAGAGAGAAATGGATGGAAAAGAATTGGTAACTACCTTTCCTTAACTGAAGAAAAAATTTGCTTCTGAAGATAGAAATTTCATGTAATCAAATAAAACCTCTTGATGTACTGAGGGTTTAAGGCAGTCTTTTGCTTGCTATAGGTTTGTGTAAGAGAACAGACACACAAAATTACATTATCATTGCTTAAGCATTCATTTCTTTCTTGTGTTTTGCCTTCCTAGGTGATCTGGGTCTAGAACATTTCTATTTGGTATGTAGTTAAAAAAAATAAAAAGCAGCCTCACTACTTTTTGGATAAATGTAGAGAGCTTAGCTGGAAGTAACTGGACGGGTACGCTCCACAGACCTTCTGAGCAGCTTGTTCCTATTTGCTTGACTAGGGATTAAACATCTTTCAGCCACGTGTGAACTTGGCACACTGGAGTTCCTGCTCAAAGTTTCAATTCCTCCGACATCCTGCTACACCCTTTGAGAGAAGTTTCTAAAGACTTCCTTCCAGCTGTCACCAAAATTGATGAAGGGTCCTTTACAGACAGAATTGCTTTGAAAACCCCTGCCTTTGTATACAATAAGTAGAATTGCATTTATTGCCTTTCCAAGGGGAGCAAAACGTTGGAAATCTATACACACCTAACTAGGTTCTATGCCTAAAGGATGGGAGAGGCCAGGGCTCTGTTCTGATGAAGTCCTTCTGTTGTTTGTGACAGCATCAGAGATTATTCAGTTTCTCAGAAAGTCAAGGTAAAGCACCAAGGATTTAACAGGATGAACTGAAAGAATGCCTTGCAGCTTCTGGTCTATGAGTCCTCTCTCAACCTCCTACTTCTAACATTGACAAAAAAGTATGTCTGTGCCAACATTTCTACACCTAAGTCACTGTGTTCCTCAAACAGGAAAGAGGTCATTGAGAAGCAGCCAAAGAGTGACATGTGTTGCTTCTTCCTCCAACTTATTTAGAATTTTGATGATTCCACACCTTCTGGAAAACAATACAGATGTCTAGATATGGGTCATTCTGAACAAAATTAATTATTGCCCAGAGGCAGTAGCCAGACATGCCTACTTTATTAAGAATTGTATTGTTTGTTGAGGAACAGATGGCAAGGAAGCTGAAGGTAGCAATAGGTTAAGTTTTCTCTCTGGGGACAATTGTTATCTTTTCTTTAGCAACATTGCCTAGAAACCAGAACATTATTCAATTAATTTGAAAATTAGTTTAGTTGATCATTCAATTAGAATCAGAATAAATAGAAGTGGATTTAAAGAATAGTTAATTCATAATCGACTTCCTTAACATAATGACTCTCAACTTGCCCACATTTTTCCCCATCTTTGTCCCACTGTAATTCAAGGAAAATAGAGCTCTTTTAAAACTCTCATGTTATTTAATCAAAGGTTTTAAAATGAGATATGAAACTATAGAGCTTTAGTGAAAACATACATCTGTATGTATGGGGTCACAAGGAGTTGGATAGGACTGACTGACTGAACATGTACACACATGCACATATATATTAAATGGGGCAAAGAGAAATAATATTTAAGGAAAAAAACATGAGTCAGAAGAATTTTATTAGTTATGAGCCTTTATGTCAAAGCAACATAAAAGCTGACTATAAAGCAAAAGCCCATAGATGTATAAAGAAAACTTAAAATTGCCCTGAGCGATTTTAATATGTCTCTTACAGAGTTTCATAGACCAAACAGATGTAAAAAAAGGAAGAATAAAGTTTGAAAATATAACAAACACCTTCAACTTGCTGAAGATATATAGAGGCCTTTACATCCTACAGAAAATACGTGTTCCTTTATGACTATGGGGGCTTCTCAGGTGGCTCAGTGGTAAAGAATCTGCCTGCCAGTGCAGAAGAAGGAGACCTGGGTTTGACCCCCTGAGTCAGGAAGGTCCCTGAAGAAAGAGATGGCAACTTGTTCCAGTATTCTTGCCTGGGAAATCCCATGGACAGAGGAGCCTGTGGGCTGCGTCCATGGGGTCGTAAAGAGTTGGACACAACTGAGCAACTGAGCATGCACGTTGTGACTATGGACATTTACAGAACTCAATTGTGTAACTGGCTGCAAAGAAAATATTAATAGATTCCCAAAAGTGTAAGTTTTAAAGGCAGTATTCTTTAGTCATAATTCAATACAACTGGAAATCAGTAATGTATGTATAGATACTGAATTCAAGAAACTTTGTATAATCTCAGTGTGTGCGTCCTAAATCACTTAAACATCAGTGAAACCTGTTTAATGCACTATTTTATCAGCAGACACTGTAGATAATCTACATAAATGGTATAGAGGTCCTACGTTAATTGACAACGTGTGAATACAAGTACAACCAATGGTACCACGTAAGAGAGTCTGGCATCTTACCGGAGGATTTCCAGAGTATCTGGATCAGACTTCCATCCTTAGAAATATTTCCCTAAATCAGAAAATCTTTGTAAGGTATTAAATTTAGGATCCTAACAGCTGACAAGCCAGAATGAACTTCAAATGTTATTTCTTTTCCTTTCCGGCATTAAGGAAATGAGGACCACTGTAACAATGGAGCTGTACCAAGGGCCACGATAAGATCTCCCTTCCGTGTCTGGAGCTGAACTCTGAAGCATTAGACTCTTAATCAGCAGAAAGAGGAAACCAAGGCTTCCTTCCCAGATCATCCTGGCCTCTGTAGAGTGCAGAGCCACCTTTTACAGAATTCTCTGAATGCTATCAGCTCAGGGTCCATTTTTTGTTGAATTCCCCTTGGCGTTAGACTAAACAAAGAACAGCATTCCAATTTTAATGCGTGGTTCCTTAAAAGAAACTCTTCCCTATTTCGTAAAGCTGCTGCTGCTGCTAAGTCGCTTCAGTCGTGTCCGACTCTGTGCGACCCTATAGACGGCAGTCCACCAGGCTCCGCCGTCCCTAGGATTCCCCAGGCAAGAATACTGGAGTGGGTTGCCATTTCGTAAAGCTAAAGCAGCTTAATTAAGTTGTGCTTAATCAGCCTGTTCTGTCACTATCATGAGATATATATATATATAGTTGTTGTTTTAGTTGCTAAGTCGTGTCCGACTCTGCAACACCATGGACTGCGAGGCTCCTCTGTCTGTGAAAATCTCCAGGTAAGAGTACAGCAATAGTTTTCCATTCCCTTCTCCAGGGGATTTTCCCAACCCAAGAACTGAGCCTGTGTCTCTTGTATTGGCAGGCAGATTCTTTATCAGTGAGCCACCTCAGAATATGTATATGAAACTATGAGCCACCATATGTATAAATACATTCAATTAAAAAAGATATTTCATGAGGTAGCCAGTGTGGATTGGGTTGGGATGGGGTTGAGTTGTCTTTGATGAAAGAATTCTTTTAAAATTTTAGTTAAAAGAGTTAACTGGGTTGATGCCTGCCTGTGACAATAAGATTTTATTTTATCCACTCAATAAACCTCAGAAGATGTTGGACAGGTACAAGTAGATGGAAGACAGCCTCTCTTTATGTTTCAGAGGTGTAAACAAGTGCTCTCAACTCTTCCCACGTTTCAAATCCCCATTTATAAAATGGGATCAATTAAGAAAGTGAACGTGAGCTGGCATTGGCTGAACGTGAATCATCCCCTTGTAAAGTCTCATGCTTCTAGAAGATGCCACGTTACACAAGACTTCTAATAACATGCTCTGAATTGACCAGGAAGAATTTTAGATTCATTCTAAAGTTGAACGTTTACCTCACAGGAGCGAAAATAAACGAAATCCACAGGCCTGCAAACTTGTTTGCGTCTTGCAGGCTTAAACACATGGAATTCTTTTGCAAAACTAGTGTTGACAGAGCCAGCACACTTTATTAAAACAGGAAGGCCAATTGAATAATTACTACCTTATGAGGCCCTCTAACTTTTTCGACTGACTCCTCCTTTTCTTTGTCTTCGCACCTTCTCTTTTCAGAGAGCTCCCTCTCCCCAACATGGTCTCCCTCTCCTTGGAGCTCTGTTCTTCTGGGAAGAAGGGGGCCTACAAAAGGGGAATGGGATCACTCAGGACCCTACACTTGGCGCATGGAGTCTACTCTTCTTCCAACACTTGCCGGTCAGGCTCTGGTGTTTAAAAGACCAAAACACCCAGGAGACACTTCAGAAGAAAGAATATTCCCAACCCTGCCACCGTCTTCAGTCTACCATTCTCTGTGCCGTGTGAAGTCACACCAAATGAAAATGCCACTTTCACTCAGCTTCCTTTATCACAGGAGGGAGCATGGTGCATTTACACGTTTATTGGGAAGAAAACTGATTTGGAAGTTTGTAGAGCTGGTTGCTAGAGGATAAAAATATGCTCATAAAACAGGAGTTAATTTTCCCCCTCAGTGTTTGCTTAGAATATAAAAGTAGTAGAAATATTTAATGTGCAGTGACTAGGCGACATGTGTGCATACACATGACGTGTTTTGAACTTCTTGAAAGGAGGTTGTTCTTACATCCAGAAGAGCAGAACTGTCAGTATTTAGCAAACACAGACTATTCGAATACATGATTTGATTGTGTGGAAAATCTCACAAATTTAGAACAGGTAGGTTCTTGAAAAAGAAAAGAAATGTAAGAGTAAAAACATTTATTTGATGTGAGTTGGCCTTCTACATGACAGCATTCTCTCATTATACTGTAATATTTTTTAATAAACCTGAGGCTATGGTGAAAACTTTGAGCCAGATCACACTGACTGTTCACAGATGAGGTACACGACCTCTTAGAATGCTGATGCTGGTAGAATTCAGTAAACATACAATTTCCTATCTTGCCTATGTTCTCTTTTTGCCTATTATAAACTTGAGCTTTTAGGATCAATTAATTAACAAGGGATATGCAGGAAATCTTTAGGCAATTTTACTCAACAGTAATTTTGGGTAAAGCCATGATAAGAACAAACCTGTTAAAATGCTGCTGGAGTGGAGTGTTAGTCACTCAGACCTGTCCGACTCTTTGCAAACCCATGGACTGTAGCCCGCCAGACTCCTCTGTCCATGGGATTCCCCAGGCAAGAATACTGGAGTGGGTTGCTATTCCATTCTTCAGAGTATCTTCCGGACCCAGGGATTGAACCCGGGTCTCCTGCATTGCAGGCAGATTCTTTACCGTCTGAGCTACAGGGAAGTCCCCAAATCCTGCTAGCTCAACCAGATTCGTGTTTTTCTTTAAGGCCATGATCACTAAATCAATTTACTTCTTACAAGTAATTGAGAGTATTCATTTAATCATTGGAGGGCGGGGCTCAGATTATTTTGTTGACTTTGACTAAATCATTATTTCAGTTCAGTTGCTCAGTGGTTTTGACTGTTTGCGACCCCATGGATTGCAGCACACCAGGCTTCTCTGCCCATCACCAGCTCCCAGAGTTTGCTCAAACTCATGTCCATTCAGTCAGTGATGCCATCCAACCATCTCATCCTCTGTCATCCCCTTCTCCTCCTACCTTCAATCTTTCCCAGCAACAGGGTCTTTTGCAATGAGTCAGTTCTGCGCATCAGGCAGCCAAAATATTGGAGCTTCAGCTTCAGCATCAGTCCTTCCAATGACCATTCAGCACTGATCACCTTTAGGATTGACTGGTTTGATCTTGCAGACCAAGGAACTCTCAAGAGTCTTCTCTAACACCACAGTTCAAAAGCATCAATTCTTTGGCACTCAGCTTTCTTTATGGTCCAACTCTCACATCCGTACATGACTCCTGGAAAAACCATAACTTTGACTAGATCCTTTGCTGGCAAAGTAATGTCTCAGCTTTTTAATATGCTGTCTAGGTTCATCATAGATTTTCTTCCAAGGAACAAGTATCTTTAATTTCATGGCTGCACTTACCATCTGCAGTGATTTTGGAGCCCAAGAAAATTAAGTCTGTCATTGTTTCCGTTGTCTCCCCATCTCTTTACCATGAAGTGATGGGACCGGATGCCATGATCTTAGTTTTTTGAATGTTGAGTTTTAAGCCAGCTTTTTCACTCTCCTCTTTCACTTTGATCAAGAGGCTCTTTAGTTCCTCTTCACTTTCTGCCATAAGGGTGGTGTCATCTGCATTTCTGAGGTTACTGATATTTCTCCCAGCAATCTTGATTCCAGTTTGTGCTTCATCCAGCCTGGTATTTTGTATAATGCACTCTGCACATAAGTTAAATAAGCAGGATGACAATATACAGCCTTGATGTACTCCTTTCCCAATTTGGAACCGGTCTGTTGTTCCATGTCCGGGTCTAACTGTTGCTTCCTGACCTGCATACAGATTTCTCAAGAGGCAGGTCAGGTGGTCTGGTATTCCCATCTCCTTCAGAATTTTCCACAGTTTATTGTGATCCACACAGTCAAAGGCTTTGGCATAGTCAATGAAGCAGAAGTAGATGTTTTTCTTAAACTCTCTTGCTTTTTCTATGATCCAACGGATGTTGGCAATTTGATCTCTGGTTCCTCTGCCTTTTCTAAATCCAGCCTGAACATCTGGAAGTTCACAGTTCACATACTGTTGAAGCCTGGCTTGGAGAATTTTGAGTATTACTTTACTACTGTGTGAGATGAGTGCAATTGTGCAGTAGTTTGAACATTCTTTGGCATTGCCTTTCTTTGGGATTGAAATGAAAACTGACCTTTTCCAGTCCTGTGGCCACTGTTAAGTTTTCCAAATTTCCTGCCATATTGAGTGCAGCACTTTCACAGCATCATATTTTAGGATTTGAAATAGCTCAGCTGGAATTCCATCACCTCCACTAGCTTTGTTTGTAGTGATACTTCCTAAGACCTGCTTGACCTTGCATTCCAAGATGTCTGGTTCTAGGTGAGTGATCACACCATTGTGGTTATCTGGGTCATTAAGATTTTTTTGGTATAGTTCTTTTTCGTATTCTTGCCACCTTGTCTTAATATCTTCTGCTTCTGTTAAGTCTATACCATTTCTGTCTTTTATTATGCCCATCTTTGCATGAAATGTTCCCTTGGTATCTCTAATTTTTTTAAGAGATCTCTAGCCTTTCCCATTCTATTGTTTTCCTCTATTTCTTTGCATTGATCACTTAGGATTTAGGTGAAAGTCACTCGCATCTGACTATTTGTGACCCCGTGGACTATACAGTTCATGGAATTCTTTAGGCCTGAATACTGGAATGAGTAGCTTTTTCCTTCTCCAGGGGATCTTCCCAACCCAGGGATTGAACCCACATCTCCTGTGGTTCCTACATTATTGGAGAATTCTCTACTGCTGAGCCATCACAGAAGCCCTAGTTATTAAAATATATCCCCTGTGTAGTACAATACATCCTTGTAGTTTATTTTATACCAAATAGTTTGTTCCTACTAGGTTTTATAAAAGGATTTCTCAGGAGCAAGTGGAGAAAGAAATTTCTTAAACCCTTTGAGTAACACAAGCCAGGAAACCAAGGTCTAGGATGCAATACAGTTGCTAAGATCCCCAGTGGTTCTCAAACCTGACTGAATTTAAGAATCACTCAGAAAAGCATGTTAAAAATACTGATATGATGCTGCCTGGTGGCTCAGATTGTAAAGAATCTGCCTTCCCCAGGAAAAAAAGAAGTCTCATGAGCTTCTAAGAACAAAGGTTTTATTCTTGATTATTTCACACATCAGTGGAGAGTTGGTTGTGACTCTGTTCAGCGTGTCTTCTTCATTGAGGTCCAGCCTGTTTGGATCATGTTGACCTCTAGGAAGAAGGAGAAAGCAAGGGAGGATCCGTGCAATGGCAGAACCATATCATGGTGCAAACACACGGATATCACGAAAGTTTCGACTGGGAAGAGATACAGTGTATCCCCATCAAGGTTGGGACTTAGTGACGTAAAATAACTTACCCAGGGCTACAAAGGAAATAGGGCTTCTCAGGTGGTAAAGAACCCACCTGCCAATGCAGGTAGAAGTAAGAGACGTGGGTTTGATCCCTGGGTCAGGCAGTTCCCCTGGAGGAGGACGTGGCAGACCACTCCAGTATTCTTGCCTGGTGAATCCCATGGCCCATGGGACCTGGCTGACTGCAGTCCATAGGGTTCCACAGAGTCAGACATGACTGAAGCGATTTAGCATGCATGCACTCACGCACAAAACAAATGAAGGGCTAAGCTGAATTTTGAATTCTGGTTGGTCTGACCCTGGAGCTTGTGCTCTGGCCCTGAGGCCACCTCTACATTGTGACTCTCGCTCTCAGCTGCTGTCAGGCCAGGGGACCTTGTACAAGCTAAATGACATTGCACCTGTGACAGCCCTTTGAAAACTGCTATGCTCCGTGCAGATGTAAGGTGTCAAGGTTAACACTTTTTGGAGCTGCAGTTGTCTAGGGGGCATAAACAACCACAGTGGAGGGTTCAGTGTGGGAACTCTCCAGGTGTACCTGTGTATCTCTCCTGGGTATGATTAAAGGATGGGATGGCTTGTCCATTAAAAGAGATGCAGAAGCTGGCGACTAAATCCAGACTGAACTGACAAGGGAGAATTTGTCTTCTGCCCTCCCATCTCCCAGAGTGAATTCTTTAGCATAGCATCTCCTGTTTTCTAGGATGAGCCTAATGTGTGGCCTGAAAACCAGCCTCTCAGGACCAATTTCTTGGACTCCCCACAGCAGGTTTATTGGCTCAAATGTCTAGCATGTCAGGCTGATTTTAAAAATGGAAACAAATCTGGGGAAAGAGGGTTCCTCCGGGAGCTGAAACTAGTTTTTGTCCTCTTTTCACCGAAGAACAAAGTTAGGAGATTTGTATTTAAATCACTTTGGTGGGAACAGCATAAAGGACAGAGCTAAGATCTGGGAGTAGTAGGTGGAGAAGCAGGTGTATGTTCTGGGTGATGGCAGGTGGAGCTCTCCCTGTGCTTGCTCAGAAGAGCTTGCAGTGGGTGCTTCGGGATGTGGCTTAGGTCTGCATGTTTCAAGCACCGGCTGCCTTCCAAAGCGGGCCCCAAATCCTTTCATGGAATTGGGCATCTGTGGGTTTTACAGGCCTTGGACTGTAATTAGGGTGCTTAATTGTGAGAGGAGAGCCAGAGAGGGAGAGATGAATGAATGAGGGATAGAAGGAAGCAGTATGCTTAGAAAGGACTTAGAATGATGAATGTGTTGCCATAAACCCCAGGAGGTAGGGGGAAAAAAGCCCAAACCTCCAATCAAAAAAAAAAAAATCAAGAAAATCTAGTGTTGAATCCTTTACCTAAGATCCTTGATTTTTAAAATTTCCACATTCAAGCTATGAAAGCAGAATCATATAAATACAAAGCTTATGAGGAAAAATCATGAGACCCCAAGTCAGAAGAGGTTGTGAAATTTTTCCTTAACCATTTGTCATTTGAAACCCAGAGCAATAAGCTGTTTCTTATTTCTCTTGAGAGTAACTGTCACTAAATATATGACACCTCCTTATTTTGAATGATAAGCCTTTAAAAAATATTAGGTCCCAGCATCTATTTTGACTTTCTGGACGTCTCTATTGTTATTCGATTTAGAAGTTTTTCGAAGTATCTAATTCTGGAGTTGAGAGGAATTCTAACTCTGATTTTAACAACAGCTTTGATATATCTCAAATTCTTTCATTTTCTTCATTAAAAAATTCACCTTGTTGAGATTCTATGTATTATATGCTTCCTTTGAAGGTGGGGGCACTCTGGTTCATTGTTTCTTCATCATTGTTTTTCCAAGGAAAGCAGCATACTTTTAACACTGGGATATGTTTTCAATGCACGTCATCCCTGGAGTTGTAAAGAGGCTCTGAACCAGCTCATACAAGTTTACCAGACTTGGGAGGAGACACAAACATCCTATTCTGGTCCATGGAAAAGGCAGAACTGGGGCCGTTGACTTGCCTTCATCAGTTTTCCTCCTGATGGGCTTGGTCTCTTGAGGCTGTATCAAATGACAAGAGCTGGCTTCTCCTGTAAAAAATAGCAGTCATTGCCGCTATAGAAATGCTGCTTATGTTTACTTTACCACCCACACACTTCTAAAAATTGGCAGCAGAGAGAAACCTGAGCCATTCTCTAGCATAATGCAATAAATGAAGAGGAGATTTATCTTATAGGAGTGGGAGGGAAAGGCTGAAAAAGTGTCAAAACTGCTTGTATCCAACCAAAGGAGAGTCTGCACCTGATTGACTGTTAGGGATTAAGAGATATAGACACAAAAGCCTGTACTTTAACCTAGATACATACCAGTCTGGAATTTAGGGCAAGAGAGTGAGGGGGTGGGTCTGTTCTGATCCCTGCTGGTTTGAATGAACAAAATTAAAAAAAAATCTCTTACAATGTTCTATTAGGATCTAGAGAGCTAGGTTTTAGGAACCATGTGGGGATTTCTGCATCTGATGGGAATTTAGATAGATAATGCTGCTCATCTTAAGATTTTTATGAATTCCACCCTGAGTCCTCCTTCTGACCCGGGTTGAAGTACACTCCTGCCATCAATCAACCCCCACTCATGCACTTCCCCAAACCCAAATAAGTTCTACATAAAGGTGGTGAATGAATCTGTGGGCATGAGTGCTCATTCGTGTCTGACTCTTTGTGACCACCTGGACTAGAGCCCGCCAGGCTCCTCTGTCCATGGCATTCTCCAGGCAAGAATACTGGAGTGGGTTGCCGTTTCCTCTTCCCAGGATCTTCCTGACCCAGGGATGGAACACACATCTCCTGCGTCTCCTGCATTGCAGGAGGACTCTCTACTGCTGAGCCACTGGGGAGGCCCGAATGAATCTGAGCTAATGTGAAAACTAATGAAGTGAAATATAGGATTCTCTTGCTTTCTCCAATAGAATATCGTTACTCTTCTGGAAACTGTCTACTCGTCTTGGTAGTTTAAGCCCATGATGCTGATGAAGAGTTTCTCAAGTAGGAGAAGAGGACAATTGAGAGAGAGAGAGATCACACTGTTCTATTAATTCAGCTCCTACATGAGAGGCATTTTGGAATGGAATGTTTCGTGCAGTCTTCGTGGCCACAGGCAGTGGTGTTGATGGAGAATCGGAGAACTTTAAAAAGACATGTGTTTCCCCAAAAACTTCTACCAAGTTCCAACAAATCCTTCATTTCGAATTTCATAAAGTACCGTCATAAAAAAGGAAATTTTGAAAAATCATTTGAAATTGTTTGCGTGTTCCAGCAATTTTGAGGGCGGCTCTTTTAATCAGTGTTCTCTTTCTTTTTTAAAAAAAGCTGTTTTTAAAAAATGTTGTGTTGGTTTCTGCCGTACAACAACATGAATCAGCTATAACTATATATATCTATCCCCTCCCTTCCCTTCCCGCATCCCACCCTTCTAGGTCATCACAGAGGACCAGGCTGATATCTTGAAAAAAAGGGATTTTTATAATTGGAAAAAAAAAAGCATGTGTTTATAATGTGAAAAAATCTGTCTGTCACACATAGCAACAATTCCGTCTCTCTGTCTGTCTGAACAGACACAAGGCTGGTGTGTCCATGTGTTATGTGCACGGAAGATGTGGGCCATCTCTCCTATCTGGCCCCTCTCCCTCCCCCATAGACCAGGAGGTTTTGTTTCTTCCATCACTGAAGAGAGCGCTCATGCATGATCAACAGGGCATCTGGGGGCCATAATAAATCTTTCCACTGGGTCTTTCCATCTCTCTTTAGATTCCAGGTCCTCCTCACCCCGCTTTCTGGGAAACTCCTTTGATGCAGAGCTTCAAGGTGGGTAAAAGGGCAGGGGGTTGGGGAACGGTCTGGGACTGGCCTTTGCTCCTCTTTCAGTTGGAAACTGCATCTGAAATCTGAGCCAGGAGGCGCTGGTTATATCTCTGCAGCAGGGAGAGTTCACTGTTATAATCCTGAGGACGAGGAAAACAATGGAGAAAAGAAAACCTTGGTGTGAATGTCCCGTAAACCATGACACAAAGGTCCTGACTATCTAGCTACATCTAACCACGTCTCTTTTGTAAGACAGTCTTGGTGCTTGATTCTGAAAGTCGTTCAGATGATCCAGAAGAATATCCAGAAAAATAGCCAAAGGGCAGAACTCTCCAGTGGAACTTTCTGTGATAATGGAAATGTGAAATGTCCTATATCTGTGCTGTTCCTACAGTGGTGACCAGTCATGTGGCTCTTGAGAATTTGAAATGTGGCAAGTGTGATGGAGGAAGAGAATTCTGATTTTAACTAATTCACATTGAAACAGCCACCTCTGGCTAGTGGCTACCCTCCTGGGCCAGTATATAGGTCTAGGATGGGGCAGGTCTAGGGCAGGGTCCTGCAATGATGGAAATGCTGTCGCCTCCTCTGTCCCATGTGGTAGCCACTGGCCATTATGCAACTGACGAACACTTGACATGTGGTTACTATAACTGCATATTCAATTTCATTTGCTTTTTTTAGCCACGCCCCACGGCATGTGGGATCTTAGTTCCCTAACCAGAGATTGAACCTGTGCCCCCTGCATTGGAAGCAAGGGCTTCTTAACCGCTGGACCACCAGGGAAGTCCCTCAGTTGCTTTTAATGAATTCAGATTTAAATCTGAAAGCCATGGGTGACTACTGGTTACCACATGGGCAGCACAACTGAAAGGTGAGTTTTTGATGTGAAGTGCTCTGCTGCTCTCAGAAAGGTTGCTTTTGCCTTCTCTGTGATGACCAGCTCCACTCCTCTCTTGGTGGAAGAAAAACTGGCCTAAGAGCACTCGTGTTGCCCCCACCTTCCTCATTCTTGTTACCAACTTGTTTCTGGAGCCCATTAGAAAGTCCAGTGCAAAGCAGGTCCAGCCCTGCTTTCTACCTGTGAATGCTCTCTCTGTGGCCACGTGGACCCAGTCTAATCCCCTAAGCGGCTGTACACTGGGCTGGTCTCCTGTCTGCTCAGGGGATTTATTTCTGAGAACACAACTAAGCTTATTTTCTGAGTTTGTAATTCTCCAGGCTCCTGCTTCCTCTCATTGTTTGTTTTAGCCAGTTGTTTTGCTCTTGAAGCTTTATTCCACTGTTTTACCCTTTCCTACTCCCCAGAGTCTATCATGTAACTGTGTTCATACAATTTGAAGGAGTTCTCAGCTTCAGTTGCATTCCTGTTCTGCCCATAATGTTGATGAACATTGCCACAAATATCACCTTCAAGAAGCAATGGAATCACCCTGAAATTGCATGCCACTCTTAGCTTTTACCTGCTCTGGGAGTGACACTGCCCTGGAGAAGGAAATGGCAACCCACTCCAGTATTTTTGTCTGGAGAATCCCATGGACATAGCCTGACAGGTTACAGTCCATGGGATCGCAAGAGTCGGACACGACTTAGTGACTAAACCACCAGAAGTGGCATTGACAACTCATGAGGAAAAGAAATTGGAAGAAGACTCTGTTGATCACCTTGGAGCCTCAGTGATTCGTTTCATAGTTGAGAAAACTGAGACCTAAAGATTAATATTCATTGGAAGGACTGATGCTGAAACTGAAGCTCCAATCCTTTGGCCACCTGATGCGAGGAGTCGACTCAATGGAAAAGACCCTGATAGTAGGAAAGATTGAGGGCAGGAGGAGAAAGGGGCGATAGAGGATGAGATGGTTGGATGGCATCACCGACTCAATGGATATAAGTCTGAGCAAACTCCAGGAGATAGCGAAGGACAGGGAAGCCTGATGCGCTGCAGCCCATGGGGTCACAAACAGTTGGACGCGACTGAGGGACTGAACAACAAAGATGAAAAATGACCTACCCAAGGTCACACAGGTGTGACTGTGAGCAGAACCAGGCCTGGAAGCAAGTCTCCTGACCCTAAGCACTTTTTAAAAATCATATTACACTGCCTCCCCAGGGGTGCTGAAATCAAGAAGGATATGGTTTACAGGAACATTATACAACTGCAAGACAGTATAATAATGCTATTAAAAGGGCTATTTAATTTCAAGAGGTCAGATTTCTAAAGGCTCCCTCCTATTGTGTGCCCTCCCTCAGGGCTACAAGAGGAGCCCCTATTCAGCCTGTTTTGAAACTGCCGCCAGTTCAGCCACGGTCAGTCATGTGTGTATTGTCTGAGGCTCCTCAGAAGTACAATAGCAGATTATATAGCCTCTTGGCCCACAGATTCTAAAATATTTATGACCTGGTCCTGTATGGAAAAATTTGCAGACCACTGATGCAAATTAAACAGTACTAGTAAATTGTATTTCTTAGTAAGGTGTTTCTTATGGGGCTGTTGTTACAAAGGACCACAAACTTAGTGGCTTGAAACACAGTCATTTATTATCTTACAGTTCTGGAAGACAGGATTCTGAAAATGGGTCTTCCTGGGCTGAAATTAAGGTGTTAGTGGATGGTGTTACTTGTGGCAGCTGTAGGGGAGAGTCCGTTTCCTCCCCTTTTTCAGCTTCTAGAGGCCACTGGAATTCCTGATTTATAGTCAAAGATAGCACTGAAATTATTCTTCAGATTGGGCTCATCCCAATAATCCAGGATAATCTCTGCATCTTAAGATTCCTTAGATATGGCTCTGTCTAGGGCCAGGATCCTGTTTTTCCCCATCTTGAATCCCCCTCAGGGTGTACAGTCCAGGGCAACTGCAGTGGCTGACGGCTTGATTGTGGGCCACACTCATTGTTCGTTGGAATGTGTGTGCTCAGTCGCATCCAACTCTTTGATGCCCCCCCTGGACTGTACCCATCAGGCTCCCCTGCCCATGGAGTATTCTAGGCAAGAATACTGGAGTGGTTGCCATTTCCTTCTCCAGGGAATCTTCCCCACCCAGGGATTGAGCCCCCTTCTCCCGTGGCAGGCGGGTTCTTTACCACCAGCATGAGCTGGGAACGTAGGCAACATTTTATGTCCACACTCTCATGTCAAGGTTAATCTATTTCCATCTTAATTTGATCTCCTTTATTTTGATTTCATTTTGCCATGAATATATCATATTTGTAGGTTCTGCTGATTAGGACAGAGATGACTTTAATATCTTTCATAAAGAATATCAACCATAAATATTATTGGAAGGACTGATGCTGAAGCTGAAACTCCAATACTTTGGCCACCTGATGTGAAGAGCTGACTCACTGGAAAAGACCCTGATGCTGAGAAAGATTGAGGGCAGGAGGAAAAGGGGGCGACAGGATGAGATGGTTAGATAGCATCACCGACTCAATGGACATGAGTTTGAGCAAACTCTGGAAAATAGTGAAGGACAGGGAAGCCTGGTATGCTGCAGTCCATGGAGTTTCAAAGACAATAGTCTTTAACATGGTCAAATTTCTGCTTGTGATGTGAAGATCAACGTGACACTGAGCCTCCCAGAAGAACCTGGTATTTACAGTGAGTGCTGCAGTGACGCTAGGCATGTCAGTGCTCGTGTTGTCCTGCATTTACTTTATGCTCTTGAACAGGTCAGTTCAGTTTCAGCTTGGATGCCTCATTATTACAGTGGAGCTAATACTGGCTATTAATATTTCATACAGTTGTTTGATGATTGAATAACTTCAGTAACATTCCTTGGATGTGCCTTGGCAGGTAATACTACTCAGTAAATGTCGATTCTCCTCTAGGCTGTGTGGTTGCTCTCGAGTGATGAGTCTTTTTGCAAAGACGATGTCTGAGCTACATGGCTTCCTTGCTCTCCGTGAGAGAAGGCTTTCTCTTGATTCCTTGCACTTTCATCTCCAGGAGCAGTATGTATCTAGTTGTACAATGCTTTGTTCTTGTTCATTCGCTCAGTTGTATCCGACTCTTTGCAACCTTATAGACTGCAGCACGTCAGGCTTCCCTGCCCTTTGCTATCTCCTGGAGTTTGCTCAAACTCATGTCCATTGAATTGGTGATTTCATCCAACCATCTCATCCTCTGTCATTCCCTTCTCCTCCTGCCTTCAATCTTTCCCAGCATCAGGGTCTTTTCCGATGAGTCATTTCTTCGCATCAGGTGGCCAAAGTATTGGAATTTGTTTCAGCATCAGTCCTTCCAATGAATATTCAGGGTTGATTTCCTTAGATTATTATGATTATAGTAATGAGTCACTCCCTGACCCCCTTAAAAAAAAAAAAGAAGAAAACAATAATCCATGGAACACTGTTTAACAAACTGTATAAGCACATCGTTTCATTTGCCAAGAGCTGTGTCCAATCATCGCATTCATTCCATTCAGGGCCAACAGGATTGGGGGAAAGCATATGGTGAAAGAACTGAGCTAAGATCTTCTACAGTTGCTTCCCAGAGTTTGTGTATTTTCTTTATGGCTAAGGGTCTAAGTACTGAGACACACCTGAATTAAGCTTTTATGAGTGAATCTTACTTATATTCGTGAATAAGAACCAGAGAAACTTCTAAGCTGCTGGGAATATTAGCTACCATTTATTGATCACTTTCAAGCTACCAAGCCTTATTCTAGTGCTTTGTGATAACTCATGTAATCCTTCCCATACTCCTAAGAAGCAGATACTCCTACTATTATTCCTGTCTGACGCACATGCAGATACCACTATTATCCCCATCAGGCAGAGAGAAGCTGAGTAAGTTGCTCAAGGATGCACAGCTAGTGTTGTTGTTATTTTCCAGTTGCTAAGTCACATTTGACTCTTTGCGACCCCATGGACCACAGCATGCTAGGCTTCCCTGTCCTTCACCATTTCCCAGAGTTAGTAGCAGCTAAAGTAGCAGATAGAGATTTCCAAGCCAGGTAGGAATTCCTGGAGGGCCTGAGAGAATTCAGATCTTTTCTCTTCTTTCTCTCCTCCCCAAACTCGGGCAGTTTTAGAAGAGTAAGGCAATCTTGCCAGTAGAGGGAACAGAAGAAATGGGATGAGGACAGTACAGGCTAGATCCATAATTTTCTAGCATGTTTAGGAATAAAAACCATAAACCAAAAGTAATTCTATTATTTTTATTTCTTCCAGATTTCCCTCTTCTCTTTGTTATCATTCTCCCTGATAAGTTTCTCTTTATTATTATTTGAAAGTTATGGTAAAGAAAGCAAACTTTCCTCTCTCAGCATTCTTTCCATAAACAATGCGACCCTGTCAGCCTTTTTGTCCTGTTCCCTGCTTATCTTTTTCAGAGAAATTTAAATTTCATATTAGCCACCGGCATTATGCTTTGACAATGCTTTTAAGAAAGAACAGGAAAGCAAGATACAACTCAATTCAAACATGAACCTCTTGGCTTTATACCCGCAGGATCTGCTAGATGAGTATAGATAATGCATCTTGCAAGAAGCACATTTGACCTCAGAGTTGCAGAGCACCCACAAAGTGTTCAGGCAACACCCAGAGAAAGGCTATTTCCCATGTGCATCAAAATTATACAAAATGCAAGGCAATATGTCCATTGTCATGAGTGATCTGAGTGTGAAGCCTTATGAGGCATTTATAAAGCAAGATGATGGGTTTCCCATACTGTTTATAAACAATTTGTTAAACAGTGTTCTGTAGATCATTGTGAAAAAAAAAAAAAAAATCAGGGAATAGTGAGTGAGATAATGTACCCCAGAATATTGATGAAAAAAGAAGTATGGAATCTTGTGTAGGGAGCACAGAAAGAATTTTTAAAAAATACAAGGAAGTTAAGAACAATAACTAGACTGATAAGAAGGATATTAGCAATTCACCCATTTGATGGGTTAATAGGCAGATGAGAGCTCTGATTGCTGTGAGTCCCCTAGAAAGTAGTTCTTTTAACATTTAATAGCCATTTATTGAGCACCTACTGAATGCCTTCAGGGTCTAAGTGCTGGTGACACAGTGGGCAAACAAAGCAGTCATTTTTCTTATTAGCTTCACAATTTAATGGAGGAGCCAGTCAAAAAATCAACAAACATGTAATATGTAAGGTGATGATGCATGCAGAGGAAGGAAATAAAGAGGGGTGAGAGGGAGGGTTCTATTTAATATAGAGTAATAGACGAAAACCTGCCCGATAAGGTGACATTTGAGTTGAGACCAGGAAAAAGCAAGGAACAGAGCAACACAGGTATCTGTGGCAGAGTACATTTCAGGCAGTAGGGGCAGCAGGTGCAAAGGCCCTGAGGTAAGAGTGCACCTGAGTGTATCTGAAGACAAGCAAGGAAGTCCCAAAGAGAGCAGAGGATGAGGAAATGGGGCTAAGCGGAGACTGTGTATTTCCTTGTAAGCCATCTAAAGACTCTGGCTTTGGAACAGACGAGTGGCATGATCTGGCTTAGATTTTTAGAAGGATCGCTGTGGCTCTATGTGGAGCCAGACTTTGGGGGAGGGAAAGACTATGTAGCTATGAAAACTCTCTTCCAGATCTGCAAAGTATCAGTTAAGAATAGCTGTTCTCAAGTATTTTAATGGAAAACTTTATTCAGATAAAAGAAACAAGGCCTTTGGCATGATATTTAAATGACCCACGGGGAGGGGGACGTTTTGGGCAAATATAAACAACACCACATTCAAGAGGTGAGTTGAGACATGCCTTCATTTTAGCATCTGCAATAGCCAAGTCATCACAGCACAACCAGAGCCAGCTGGGACCACGGAAGATGACTCCACATCCTGTTGATGCACTGCTTGGCATAATGTGGATGGAAGCCAGTGAGGATGGGAGGGATGAAGGCCCCGTGACCGCTGCCAAGCTTTGCTCAAAGCTGGTGGAAACTCCTGATTCAGCTCAGTTCTTTTCTGTGGCTAGCAAGGAATAAGGACTTAAAGGGAAGATGCTGAGATCTCCATCATAAAGTGGGTCTCTGATGTCTTACTGGAGCCATTACCGAGCCCTTTCCAGCTCCTTTTGAAACTGATGGGTCTTTTTGCTGGCAATGCTAGCTAGCCCTGATGTAGCATTTACCATGTGCCAGGGAGTGTGCTAACTTACTATATTCATTGCCTTATTAATTTTCACAACAGCTCGAGGTGGAAGGTACTATTACTATCACTTATGAGTTGGACCATAAAGAAGGCTGAGCACCAAAGAATTGATGCTTTCAAACTGTAGTGCAGGAGAAGATTCTTGAGAGTTCCTTGGACAGCAAGGAGATCAAACCTGTCAATCCTAAAGGAAATCAACTCTGAATATTCATTGGAAGGACTGGCTGAAGCTAAAGCTCCAAAACTTTGGCCACCTGATGAGAAGAGTCGACTCACTGGAAAAGACCCTGATTCTGGGAAAGATTGAAGGCAGGGGGAGACAGGGATGGCAGAGGATGAGATGGTTGGATGGCATTACCGACTCAATGGACATGAGTTTGAGCAAACTCTGGGAGACGGTGAAAGACAGGGAAGCCTGGTGTGTGCAGTCCATGGGGTTACAAAGAGTTGAACATAATTTAGTGACTGAACAGCAACAACATGTTTTAGAATTAGGATCTGAAGTTTAGAAACTTTCATAAGGACTGAGATTCAAAGCTGGATAATCCAACTCCTGTTTATACATTGACACAGTAACACATGTCTCTGAGTGTTACTTGCCAATGTCTCACATGAGGAATTGCCTGATGGCTAAGTTTATTCTTAATTGGTTTCCCTTTAATAGATGTTGGCACAGTTTTGCATCACCATGAGGTCTGCTCATTCTCAGTGCAAGTTATAAATAACAAGGTATTAGGTTGATGTGAAAAAACGTTTATTGCCAATATGCAAGCCCTACTTTTAGCAAACCTAGTAAAGTGAAACAATAGACTTATAAAACAGGCACAAGAAGGGCATGCTTTGATCATAAAATTTTTTATTGCTTTGCCAAAGAATTTTCCTGAGTGTTCCTTTAAATAGTGGGCTCAATAATGCCCCAAGTGTACAATTTACATTTATTCAAGGGATCGGGGGATCTGACAAATATAACTGCATGATTATCAAAGTGGAGAGAGTCCATGATTTTTGGTGAAATGGTTCATCTGGTGCTGACAATCAAGCATCACAATTTCAGAGTGAAGGTTTCCTGTTGTACTGATTTACAAGCTGGTAGCTTTTAAGCAGGACTGAAAGGCATACTTGCTACACACTAGCAGAGAAGTCCTATGCATTCACCAACAGATTTTAAGTTAATATTACTTTCATAATATGGGGACTTCTTCTCTAGTCTTGCTGTTCATAAACATGGCTGGGTATTTTAGTGGCAAATGCTCTGTAGATGATCCCTTATTAGTATACTGGCTGGAAAAAGAAAGAAGTGAAAATGGAAGGATGTCTTTTTGTGCTCTCATCCTGACTACACAATTCAATTCATCCATGCTTTGGAGTCTAGGAATAGAGTAGTTAGTGATGGAAACCACAGTAGGTGAGGGCAGTGAGTTGCATTGCTTCTCTCAGAAATGCGAGAGTGGAATAAACCCCACCCGGGTACCTGGGTTCTGTGCCAACCTCTGTGGGCTACATGAGGTAGGAGACAATCTGGGGGGCTGTAAGAGAAAAAGAAGGAATCACGTTTCAGAATTCACAGCCAGGGCTGTCACTGACAACTGGATTAGCAAGTTCATTCCCCTGCCCTTGAGTTGAAGACAGTGGATGGAGAAGTGAGCTCGGTGGGTAGTTTAGAACCTCATTTCTTGAAGACAATCAAATGTGTCTTAATCTAAATCTGAACAGAAACCAACAGAGTTAAGTGCAGACAAAGCAAGCACCATATATGATCTGATATGGTTTCCATTCTAGCCCCAAACAGGAATCTCCCCACCCTCTGTTGGTGACCAAGAACTGATATTAACTTGCTGATATTTATGATCAACTCTGTGTTCACGTTTTCCCTTCTGGTACACTCAGCACTTCAGTCGTTCACTCAGTATTTTTCCTTAACGGAAGTAGATGTGTTGAAACTCTTTCCAGAGGGTTTTCCTTGTTAGGTAACTGTGAATTCTTTTTCTTCACTTTTTTTCCCTTCCTAATTGTTGATTTTTACTGCCTTATAAGCATTTTCACAAATATTTTGAAGGATTATTAAAAATAAAAACAGTGCTTTTCCCCCTCTTGATCATAAAAAAAAAAAACCAAGAAAATCACTGCTTTGCTGAACTTTGGTTACCTTTTGGGCAAGTCTTTTTTTCATCTTTTCAGATGCATTAGCAAAACAACTAGATGCATGAAGGATTATAGGAGTGAAGACTATAAAGAATTTTAAACATTTTTAAAAGCTTCAGCAATTTAAATTATTTCCAACGTATCTTACTTATATGAAGTCAATATTTTATTAGTACAAATTAGTAATTTTTGCTTATTAATTTTTCTAAAATTATTTATAAAATAAAGGTTTTTTTTACTCTTCATTTTAACAGCTTCTCTATAGAGAAACAATAATAAATACAGTATATTTAAAGACTTGCTAACTTTACTGAAAAGAACTATTATGCTGATTAACTTAAGTATGAGAGAGACTTTAGTGCTTCTGTTTTTGTTGTTTAGCTGCTCTGCTGCTGCCGCTGCTAAGTCGCTTCAGTCGTGTCCGACTCTGTGCGACCCCATAGACGGCAGCCCACCAGGCTCCGCCGTCCCTGGGATTCTCCAGGCAAGAACACTGGAGTGGGCCGCCACCTCCTTCTCCAATGCGTGAAAGATACTTCAAATTGCTCCCAGTCATTTGCATATTCTCTTTTCTGAGCTGAGTTTGCATTATGATTATTCATAGCTCAAATTCATAGCTCCATGTAAAAATATAATATGGAGGAAAAGCTTATTTCAAGCTTTGTTTGTCAGGGATGTTACTTATATTACTTCCCAAATCCTATGAACAAAGTGGGTTATTTTTAAGGAAACTACTTAGCCAGTCAGTATATACAAAGCATCTTGTGCAGAAGTGAAAGAAATTTTTAGAAATTTATTTCTATTTAGGAACAAAAGCTTAAGTTATGAAAGACTCTGACATCGTGTGTGTGTGTGTGTGTGTGTGTGTGTGTGTGTGTTACCATAAAAGAAAGAATATTGTAGTGAATGCTCAAATACACAATGGCACTGCAGGCAGACTTTCGCTAGAATTTTCTGTGACAATAGGGGTAGAAAACGAAGTGTGGCAGGAACTACACTGACCCAGCTCCAGGGAAAGGAATGCATATCATTTAGGAGAAAAATGGCCTTTGCTTTCAGAAAGTTAATCTAGCCTGAAAATCTAACCTACAGTGGTCCCAGCACATCATACTTTTCATTCATTGTCTCTGTCATATCTTGGTGGTGATGAATTACTAATACACTTTTTTAGTTTTATTTCTAAAGTCAGTCTCCAGAGCCTACAGGTAACTTTTATCACCTCTATTTCTAATAGTCAATCCATTCAAATCTATGTGTTGAGGGGAGGAAGATGAGTAAAACACAGTTCTTGCCAAAAAGTGCAACAGGCCTGGTAAACACATGGAATGATGTCATCTCGTATAAAGCCCATTAGATCTGTAAACATTTTGAGATGAGGAGGGAAATTCACTTTATTCCACAACTTTCAACATTTTTACATTTCAGTGTAAGATGTTTATTTTACGTAGATGGATGATAAAGTTAAATTCCACGTTAGGAAGCCGAACCCAGGGGTGAGTGATGGGGAAGAGAGGATGAAGGCAGAGAGGCAGGAAGAAGGGGAGTCATGGGCTTCTCCTCTGGGAATCTTGGCTTTGTGGTCCAGGAATTCTGGGAATTTTCTCAAGCTTCTGGGCTGCCCTGAGAAAGTTTGACCTTTGTGTGGCCAGTTTTGGAGATGAGATTCCAGCCTAGTGACTCTACTTTCAAAAGGGGCTCTGAATGTTTCCTTCTAGTTTTTGTCACCCTTGTCACTATGTCAGAAAAAAGTATCATCTTAGTACCTTCATAAAAAAATCTAGCATTTTTTGAAGTCTGCAAGATACAAACAAATTAGAGCTGCATAACATCTTTAAGACTATTACCATCATTTTCTTTTCTCAATTCAGTTCAGTCGCTCATCGTGTCTGACTCTTTGCGACCCCATGAATCGCAGCATGCCAGGCCTCCCTGTCAATCACCAACTCCTGGAGTTTACCCAAACCCAGGTCCATCGAGTTGGTGATGCCATCCAACTATCTCACCCTCTGTCATCCCCTTTTCCTCCTGCCCCCAATCCTTCCCAGCATTAGGGTCTTTTCCAATGAGTCAACTCTTCACATGAGGTGGCCAAAGTATTGGAGTTTCAGCTTCAACATCAGTCCTTCCAAAGAACACCCAGGACTGATCTCCTTTAGGATTGACTGGTTTGATCTCCTTGCAGTCCAAGAGACTCTCAAGAGTCTTCTCCAACACCACAGTTCAAAAGCATCAATTCTTTGGCGCTCAGCTTTCTTCACTGTCTTAACTCTCACATCCATACATGACCACTGGAAAAACCATAGCCTTGACTAGATGGATCTCTGTTGGCAAAGTAATGTCTCTGCTTCTAAATATGCTATCTGCTACTGCTAATTTGCTTCATTCGTGTCTGACTCTGTGCGACTCCATAGACGGCAGCCCACCAGGCTCCGCCATCCCTGGGATTCTCCAGGCAAGAATACTGGAGTGGGTTGCCATTTCCTTCTCCAATGCATGAAAGGGAAAAGTGAAAGTGAAGTCGCTCAGTCGTCCGACACTTAGCGACCCCATGGATTGTAGCCCACCAGGCTCCTCTGTCCATGGGATTCTCCAGGCAAGAGTACTGGAGTGGGGTGCCATTGCCTTCTCCAAATATGCTATCTAGGTTGGTCATAACCTTCCTTCCAAGGAGTAAGCGTCTTTTAATTTCATGGCTGCAATCACCATCAGCAGTGATTTTGGAGCCCAACAAAAATAAAGTCTGACACTGTTTCCACTGTTTCCCCATCTATTTCCCATCAAGTGATGGGACCAGATGCTGTGATCTTAGTTTTCTGAACATTGAGCTTTAAGCCAACTTTTTCACTCTCCTCTTTCACTTTCATCAAGAGGCTCTTTAGTTTTTCTTCACTTTCTGCCATAAGGGTGGTGTCATCTGCATATCTGAGGTTATTGATATTTCTCCTGGCAATCTTGATTCTAGCTTGTGTTTCTTCCAGCCCAGCGTTTCTCATGATGTACTTTGCATATAAGTTAAATAAGCAGGGTGACAATATACAGCCTTGACGTACTCCTTCTCCTATTTGGAACCAGTCTGTTGTTCCATGTCCAGTTCTAACTGTTGCTTCCTGACCTGCATACAGGTTTCTCAAGAGACAGGTCAGATGGTCTGGTATTCCCATCTCTTTCAGAATTTTCCATAGTTTATTGTGATTGACACAGTCAAAGGCTTTGGCATAGTCAATAAAGCAGAAGTAGATGTTTTTCTGGAACTCTCTTGCTTTTTCGATGATCCAGCGGATATTGGATCCTAATATCCTGTCTTGGCTTTAATGCTTGGTATCCTAAAATCTAATTTGGGTTTGCCTTATAAATGATTTTCAAAAATTGTGTATCTTATGGTATCCTATTATATTTATCTGTATTTCCTGTCATTCATTGATTAGATGAAGCAACATACTAAACGGTCCATGGAATATAAAAAGCCAAAATTCCTGTGACATTAAATACTGTTATGAGTTACCCAAATATACATCTTTATATAATAGTAGTTTACAATATCCCTGAGCATATGAACTATGCCTGACTCATTTATCCCCAATTTTAATTAAATTTCCAGACTTAAGTGGACATTTATAACGTGTTCAATAAGTCATTGTTTAGGGAATTAATATAAGTCTGAAGAAAGAGCATTGAAGTGCATGTTTGTTATAGATTGAAAATTTGTGGTTTCCCCCCCAAAAATTCATTTTTTGAAATCTTAACTTAAAAAGTGAGGCTTTGGGGAGGTGACTGGGTCATGATGGTGGAGCCCTCATGAATGGAATTAGTGCCCTTATGAAAGAGACCTCAAGAACTCCTTTCCCCTTTTGCCATGTGAGGACACAGCAGAAGGACATGACCATCTATGAAACAGATACCAAATCTACCAGAGCCTTGATCTTGGACTTCTCAGCCTCCAGAACTATGAGAAAAAAGTTTCTGTTGCTTATAAGTCACCCAATATATGGAACAGACTAACCCATGTTTTTATACACTTAATGATATTTATTGTGGACTTACTTTTAATCTCTTTTTTGACTGCCTCAGAATTTATTCCATGAAATTAAAACATTTGAACATCTTACATTTAACATTAACAGTCCATCAAGCATCACAATTATTAACAAATCCATTCCATGACAGTACAAATGCACTTGATTTGCATTGAGATAGAACAAAATCTGTTCTTTTATTTGTATGAAGCATCTTACTTAGAACTGGAGTTCAGCCTCTTATTACCAGCCATCCATCCCCAAGATTCAGCCTGTGTGGACACCATCTTTTTTCGGTCCTGAGGCCGAGATAAATAAGAGCACACAGGGTGGGGGTCAGTCCATCACTTGGCAGTTTACAGCCTCAAGGAGATGACACACATCTCTTTTTAGAAGTTTGCTTTTTTCAATTATATGATTTTAAAACAATGAGGCCCAGCTCACATGGTCTTGGAGGATCTCAGATAAACAATTTCACATTCTTTACTCTCAAGCTGACCCAACAACTGTGTAATTCTAAATTTCCATGAGGTCGTGGGTTTGACTTCCCTGGACTCTGCCTATGGTCTGGAACTAGGTGGTTTCATTATTTGATAAGTTCCCTGGCTAAAGTTTCAATGAGACTGGCAATTATTCTTGGGAAAATGCTATCGCTTTATCTTAAGAAAAGCTTTTTGGATGAAATTTTCAGGTGTCTGGTTGATCCAAAGTATTAGGAAGGGAAGCGTTTGGTGTCAGAGAGTCTTGTCCCTTATCACTGGAAAATAATCTATTTGAATCACGAGAATAGGATGTTCTATTCCAAAGCCCTTCATTTTTTTTCAGATGGAGAAATGGGTGCCTAGAGAGGTTAATTGAAGTCATACTGAGTGCTTTTTCTGCACTTGGGGCAGGAACGGGATCCTTGATTTAGTGAATGCAACATGGTTCCTTAAACATCCTACTCGCCTGGTTATAAATTACCCTTTAAGTCTCTGATTGTGTGCGGAGTCTGTGAGCTTGGCTGAGTGTTACTGTTCACAAGTGTATCTTTTTACTTAAGGATTAGAAAGTGTGTGCTGACTTAGCCCAGGTGAGCTTTGATCTTGCCCAAGGTCAATGTTGAAAACTGGCATCTTTTATGAAAGAGGAACAGGAAAATCCAGTATAAGATTTCACATACATATTTATTCTCCTGATAAGCTTCACATTTCCTAATGCTGCAGCTTTCACTTCCCCTGTTAATGATTTGATTGTGTGTACCTCTCCATCATGATTTTGGTTTCTCTGAAATGGGATAAGTAATGGTCTCAGTTTGTCTCATTCAGTCATTAGTTATTTGACTATAGTCTATATTATCCATTTGGTGCTTAACATACAATTTTTTCTTGGTTACCATTTTTCTGCATTTCACCCCTAAATATAAGCTAAACAGCTACTAAAAGAAATAGGTTTAGCTTAGTGTCTTTTATGTCATTAATTCTTAATAACATTCCTGAAGCTACTCAAAAACCCACATTTTGTAGGGTGAGCTACTTGAAAGTGATCATGGCAAGGCAAGAATTTATTGTTTTGGCAAAGGTGAATTTCCACAGAGTTTCATGGAGCCAAGTATTCCTACAATTGCACAAGTTCATCTTTGTGGGCCTTTCTGTGCACAGATCAAAACTCTGCAACATTTTTTTCATCCCTTTCTTGGTTCCTTTCCTCCTAGGACCAATTGTTTGAATTACCAGGTGCTTGACCATCTTGTAGTGGCTAGTTTGAAATTTTCTTAGCTATTCCCCTGTACTTTATAATGGACATGTGTGTTCTCAAAATAAATGACCATGAATTGGCCAGTATTTCATGGACAATCCTCCAGAACTTCTGTATATTTGCTGACAGATAATGAACTGTAACTGGCGTGGGAAACACTGCTCCTGGCTTGATTCCATCCCATCTCTATGATATTATTGCTCAGCCATTAATTCTTTGCCCAGAGAATATTTTCCCTCTATGGATATGCCTTTAAGACCGAAAACAAAAAGGTTTAAGGCCACCAGGCAATTGCAGAAGGAGAGTAATTTCTTTGTTGGGCTTTTGTTGACACCTCTGTGCCCAAGGTTAATTACACATTTGGTTAATTGGTTTAATTAGTTAATTGGTTTGTTGAGACTGCCTCCCTGATGAGAATTACAAGACCCAGAGAACTGCCAATTCTTGCATAGATATGCCCTTTCATTGCTTGTGGCTTGTAACCAAGGCACACATACTGCTTACTTTAAAGAGTTTGTTTGGGGGGAATCTACTCCTTGTTCTCTGAAACAGATTTTCTTCTTTAGAGAAAAATGCCAGTTGACTGCCAACTCCAGCAAAGCCTGCTTCTTTTTGTGAGGCAGGAGGTGGGAATGGCAGCTCCTGGGAGCAGGAGATGGTTGTGGAGAAGAGTTGTTGGCTGGGAGGTGATGAACATCAACCTGAGATTCGCAGGCATCCTCTTCCGCTCAGCAGAAGAGACCAGAAAAGAAACAGGATTCAGTGTGTCGATTCAAACGCTAACAGTTTCTGATTAACCAATGAAAATGAAGAAAATGAATTCTTTCTAGACTGCTGGTGGAATCAAGGGAAACAGAAACATAGTTTTTAACCATAGATGGGTTTTTACAGTCATAGACTAACTCTCTAATCATTTCCAATCCTTCCTATTTTCAATTTGCCTAAAATCATCTTTTTCCCAAGATGATGCTGTAGATGTTGAACAGATCATTAGCATATCTTGTTTGGCATCCTAGGGAATCAAAGCTTGGAGAAGAAACACTCCAGGCTCCTCTTTCCTTGATGAATTGCACTCACATCGGAGTGAGTTGAGGGCTGGTCTTGCCGTGCATTTTCCCTTACATGGCTCTGAGCTTGCCGTGCATTTTCACTTACATGGTTCTGAGCTCTCTGGAAAGCATTTAAAGCTGGTCTAGATCCCTTTATCTAGAGAATGGAGCTTAGTTATCCATTTTAGGGATGATACTGTTTTGTCCTAACCAACTCTAATTGTTGGGTTTCTCATTTCAATCTGTGACATTAACAAGTTTGTAACCTCCTTTGTTAGACTCGCCTCACTATTTCCTTTCCTTTCTTCATAATTAAGAGGCTTTTGTAATCTTTAATCAAACTTTTCTTTGAACAAGGTTAATTACATCTCACGCCAGCTTCATTGACTGGTGTGGCTAATTGATCTTTTTTTCCTTCCATCATATTGCTTTTTATGCTTTGGAGGAAATTACAGCTCTTTTCATTTCATTTTCTCTTAATTGCCGAATATGCCTTTAAAAATTATAATTATTTAAAAATCAGAGAAGTCATATAATAGTAGTACTATTTGGCCTTTGTTTTTCCTTCTGAATCAGCCTTTCTACTGCTCCCTACAAATCATACTTCGAGCGACATTTTTCTTCAGATTTGAGGTTTGGAAGCCAAACATGAGCCCGGCATCTTCTAATCAGTGCGGAAGCCTGTGGCACAAAGTTATCATGCTCTGTGCCATGTGGGGAGCTCTTGTTCATACGTCTCTGTGTCAGAGGCCACTTCCTCTTTTTTTTTTTAGGGAGGCTTTGGGGAGAAAGGCGGGTGGTAACACTGTCTCGTTGATGACTCATGTTCCTGTGGCTGTGAGCAGCGGGTGAGAGGCGGGCAGAACTCTTCAGAACAGTGATCTCAGGGTGGGAAGCCTCACCCAGCGGGTCTGATTTCTTCTGCTTTACTCTGCCTTTTCGCCAAATTCTGGCTAGGTGTTCACGCAGCATCATACCCTTCATGAGGAAACAGGAAATGAGAACAGAACTCCTTTCGACTAGACTGGGTTCAGAAAAAGAAAACCACAATGAAAAGAATCCCGGAGGGGAAAAGAGGGTGATGGAAGGCAGAGAAAGAAATGAGATGCCTAGGAACAACCTTGAGAAAAAATGGGGAAGGGTATAGAATTGCATTTCAAAAATGATCCTCGCTCTGGTTATCCCTGCCTTTGCATATGGAAAGGAGACCGTTTGGTGTCCAGCTCTAAATGGCTGCAGTGGTGGATCTGTGGGCCCAGACATGTTCTGTGTGAAAGATGCTTTAATCACCCGCTGACTGTTCCTGGCTCCTTGGTCAAGGCTGGCTGAGTCGGCTCTGTGCAGTAGGGTGGGCTGCGTGGAGGAGGAGATGGGAGGAGAGAGGAGCCCCAGAGATGAATGAGGTGGTTCTGCTGGGAGTCCCCCTCCAGGGAAACCGGCAGCCTGGTGAGTCAGCAACGGCCAGTTACAGGTCCACGTGGATGGGATGTTGGAGGAGAGAGGTCACAGACAGCAGGAGATGACGAGGTGATGGATGAGTTTCCCGGGGCCACAGGAAAGATGTGGGTATATAGCTCAACTTCCGCTGGCTTCACTTTACTTAACAAAGCAGCTGGATGAGTAAGGCTTTCATGAGAATTAGCCAATAGTCCCATACTGTGTTTTTACCCTGTAAAATGATTAATTTCAGGTGTAACTATTGTTAGCTGTTACCCAATCACCTCTTCTGATGAGAAGACTTTTGTTTCCTTGCCCTTATCAATATCAACGGAAGCAGTTAGTGTCAACCATAAATTAACACTAAATATTTGCCTTGGAGGCCAGTGAAGTCAGAGATAAGGCTGAAACTGGGATCACACTTGCCCTTGGTTTCACCGTCTGCAAAATGATGAGGGTGATCTTACTTCAAACTGGCTGCCAGGCCATTTGTAGCACCTTCAGTTTTTCTTGAGGACATGCCAGTCCTCTGCTTGGTGCTGTGGATCCCATGTCCACCACTATGTCTGCAGTAATAGAAACAATAAAAGCATCACTCACATGTGCTTGCTAAGCACCAAACACTGTTCTAAGTACCACCTAGTACACACACACTCAGTCATTTATCCTCCAACCTCTGAGGGATGTTGTGTTATATTTTCACATTTTACAAATCAGGAAACTGAGACACACAAAAATTAAAATTAGGGAGAGGGATAAATTAGGAGTTTGAGAGTAACATGCATATACTACTATATGTCTTAATAAAATAGGGAGTTCCCTATTTTTCGCTCAGTGTTGTCTGACTTTTTGCCACCCCATGGACTGTAACCCATCAGGCTCCTCTGTCCCTGGAGTTCTCCAGGCAAGAATACTGGAGTGCAATAGCTTGTGTCAACCTATAATGAAAAATAATCTGAAGAAGAATACATATATGAATGTTTATTCAGTTATACATATACATCTACATGTATATGTGTATATATGCCTATATATAACTGCTGTACACCTGAAACTAATACAACGTAGTAAATGAACTACAGTTTTTAAAAAAAATTAAAGAGAGAAAAGTTAAAGTTGCCCCAGGTCCCATACAATATGTGGCAGAGCAGGTTAGGGGATGACTAACCAGACTCACATCCTGCCTTCGGAATGCTGGCCATCTGATAAGGGCATGCGCCATGAGACACTCAGTTGTAATTAAGTGCTGTTGCCTGAGCAAATAAACACGTAGCAGAGGCAATGAACTAAATATGGGGGTTAGTCAAAGTGTTATATGAGATTAAGTGTTACATGAAACACATCTGATGGCCGAGGGCTGGGGTGGTGGTGGCCAGCAGAGCACAGGGTGAACAGCCTGCTGAGAACCAACATTCCAAGTTTAAGGATGAAAAGAAGCTGAGTATGGGATGGGCTGGGATATTCAGAACAACTTGGGAGTATGGTTGGAGGCAGGAGGCAGCAGCCACATGGGGGAAGGTCCCTGAGGGGCCTTTAAAAGTGGACTTTGGGGACTTCTCTGGTGGTCCAGTGGTTAAGAATCTGCTTTGCAGTGCAGGGGACACAGGTTCGATCACTGGTTGAGGAACTAAGATCCCACATGCCTTGGAGCAACTAAGCCCACATGGAAACTACTGAGCCTGACATAGCCAAATGAATAAATAATTAAAAAAAAAAAAAGAGTGGACTTTATAGTGAAAGGAGCTCATCATAGGGGGTAGTGAGGAAGTGAACTGCTCAGACTTGGCTCTTGTGAGACCACTGGGGTTTCCATTAGAGGCTGAGATCTGAGGAGACACTCAGTAGTAACAGGGATTAAGACTGGGGCACTGGCCATGAGAATGGAGAGAAGATGGGTTATGAAGGCCAATGAAGAGGTAAGGTTGATAGACCTAGTGGCCTTGGAGTATCCACCCAGGCACCTCCAGGCAAGATGGATCCTGTGAGTCAAGGGCATTTTTTTGGAGAGGGCCACACAGGTGGCCCTTAAGTAATTATGCAGCTGGGGGGCAGTACCCCCATGCAACTGGGTCCACGGTGGCGCAATGCTGAGGGAGAGAACAGGTCAGACCTTTCCTCCCCACTCCTGTAGGCCTCTTAGGTCCTAAGTGGAAACTTCAACCAATGAAGACAGACAGCTGGTAGGCTTTTGAAATAAGCGCAGAGCCTGGGAAGACGTGTGTGGGGGTAATGTCGGTGCCTTGCCCAGGACCCCTTTGTATGGGGGCACAGCCCCTCAGCTGCATTATTACTTGAGTGGCCACCTGTGTGGCCCTCTCCAAAAAAATGCCCTTGACTCACAGGAGCCATCTTGCCTGGAGGTGTCTGGGTGAATACTCCAGAGCCCCTCCCCACCGGACACACAGTGGGATCTGGCCAGTGAAATAATAGATAAGGTGCTAGGAAGAGCCACCTCCTTGCTTCAAGACAGGACAACTCTGTGGTTTGACTGGTGGTGCTGGGACCCCCTGATCCTATGGACCAGGCTGAGAACAAGCTTTCCTGAGACGGCATCCTCTCTCCCCTTGTCCCTCTTCCTCAGGCCCCTTCTCTCTCCCTGTGGTGGATTTATTGTATCCTCTCAAAATTCATAATTGAAACCCTGACCCCTGGTACCTCAAAGTGAGGCTGTATTTGGAGATAGGCCTTTAAAAACGTTAATGAGGTTAAAACAATGCCATGATGTTGGGCTTCCCTCATAGCTTAGTTGGTAAAGAATCTGCCTGCAATTCAGGAGACCTGGGTTTGATTCCTGGGTCGGGAAGATCTGCTGAGGAAGGAAATGGCAATCCACTCCAATATTCTTGCCTGGAGAATCCCATGGACAGAGGATCCAGGCAGGCTACAGTCTATGGGGTCGCAAGAGTCGGACATGACTTAGCTACTAAACCACCACCAATTCAACCTGTCTGGTGTCCTTAAAGAGGCTTCCCAGGTGGCGTAGTGGTAAAGAATCCACTTGCCAATGCAGGAGATGCAAGAGATGCAGGTTCAATCCCTGGGTTGGGAAAATCCCCTGGAGGAGGAAATGGCCACTCACTCCGGTATTCTTTCCTGAGAAATCCCATGGACAGAGGAGCCAGGCAGGCTAGAGTCCGTGGGGTCTCAAAGAGTCAAGCACAACCGAGTGGCTGAGCATGCACGCTAGGTGTCCTTATAGGAGGAGGAGACTGGACACACACAGGACACCAGGAATGTACCTGGACAGAGAGACGACCATAAGAACAGGAAACAAGAGTGTGGCCGTCTGAAAGCCAAGGGGAGAGGCCTCAGGGGAAACCAAACCTGCCAACATCGTTTTTTTTTTTTTTTTCTTTTCTATAATTTTATCGGAGTATAGTTGATTTACAGGGTTGTGTTAGTTTCAGGCATACAGTAAAGTGATTCCGTTATACATATGCTCATCCTTTTTCAGATTCTTTTCCAGATTCTCTTCTCATGTAGGTTATTACACAATATTGAGTAGAGTTCCTTGTGCTGTACAGTAGGTCCTTGTTGGTTACCTATTTTAAATATAGGAGCGTGTCATATTCAGCCCAAGCTCCTGATTTATCCCTCCCATCACGTTTCCCCTTTGGTAACCGGAGCTTGTTTGCTAAGTCTAGAGTCTGTTTCTGTTTGGTAAGTCAGTCCATTTATATCATTTTTTAATATTAGATTCCACTTATGGGTGATATCATATGATATTTTGTCTTCGTCTGACCCAACACCTTGATCTTCGACTTCCAGCCTCCAGAAATGTGAGAAAATAAACATCTATTGTTTAAGCTGGCCAGTCTGTGGTGCTTTGTTAACCTGCTCTAGGAAATGAATACACTCCCTTACCTGCTTTTCCTAAAGAGCGTTCCCTGAATAAACCCCAAGCACTGGGACCCTGGTCTCAGGCTCGGCTTTTAGGGGACGTGACCCAGGACACCCAAGTGCTAAGGGAAAAATGTTAGGTTGTGTTCCAAATGTGTCAACCCTTTGTGGTTTATTTTTATTAACTTGTTAGAGGAGAGCTAATACCCAGGAAACAGGCTGACCAAGGACTCCCAAGGTCTGTCTGTTCTGGAACTGGTCCAGGCTTTAAAGGAGGGGGAATCCCCGAGTTTCCATGATTAGAGTCTCTCCCTTTTTCTCAGTTGTACAGCCTTCCATGTCTTAAAACAGTGTAAGGAAAAATGTTTTAATGTACAGGCAAATTAGTTTCTGCTTAAATTAAAAAAAAATGATTAAAACCAATTTCAGTTATTCAGAACGCAGGAGGAGAAGGGGACGGCAGAGGATGAGATGGTTAGATGGCATCACCGACTCAGTGGACATGCTGCTGCTGCTGCTAAGTTGCTTCAGTCGTGTCCGACTCTGTGGGACCCCATAGATGGCAGCCCACCAGGCTCCCCTGTCCCTGGGATTCTCCAGGCAAGAACACCGGAGTGGGTTGCCATTGTCTTCTCCAATGCATGAAAGTGAAAAGTGAAAGTGAAGTCGCTCAGTCGTGTCCAACTCTTCGCGACCCCATGGACTGCAGCCTACCAGGCTCCTCTGTCCATGGGAATGAGTTTGGGTAAACTCCAGGAGTTGGTAATGGACAGGGAGGCCTGGCGTGCTGCAGTTCATGAGACAGGCTTCTCTGTCCATGGGATTTCCCAGGCAAGAATACTGGAGTGGGTTGCCTTTTTTTTCTCCAGGGGATCTTCCTGACCCAGGGGTGGAACCCACATTTCCTGTATTGGCAGGTGGGTTCTTTACCATCTGGGAAGCCCGGGAGGCTTCTTTACCGCCAGGGAAGCCAGGCTGTGTACATGAGGGAGATGTAAAGGGAAAAAGTGGGTTAGAAAATTATCCAGGGTCAAATTCTGATTCAGCTGGTGTGGGATTTTAAACACTTTATTATGCCTAGCTTCAGATTGAAAATGAAAATTAGCTGCTCAGTCGTGTCTGACTATTTGCGACCCTGTGGACTGTAGCCCGCCAGGCTCCTTTGTCCATGGGATTCTCCAGGCAAGAATACTGGGATCTTCCCAACCCAGGGACTGAACCCAGCTCTCTTGCATTGCAGGCAGATTCTTTACCATTTGAGCCACCTTCAGGTTAGTTTTTTGTTTAAAACACAAGAAAACAAACAGAAATAAAAAAAGAAGTCTCAAACCTGTTTAAGTCCCTTCTCCCTCTAGCATTCTAATTATTCTGACAACAACGCTGGGATATTTTGGATAAAGATATTGTTCCGGGTACTTGGGTCAACCAGATAAGCAGAGTCTCACCTCTCTGAGTTCACATGTGCAGTCACAACCGACCCCTCATTCTCAATGGTGAACTTCAACTCTTTTCACCTTTCTGTCCTCAATTCCCCCGGCTGGCTCTGCGTGTCAAATAAACCTCTCCAAATAGACTTGGAGCCTGGCTCGGAAGCATTTATTGAAAACCCATTATGTCCTGTTTACTTCTGCTGCAATCAGAGCCTGCCCATTTCTGATACACATTAATGGGAAAGTTTTGGCCAAAGAGCAGTCGATTGTTCTGGGTCTGTCCCGTCCCATGGTACCAAACATTCATCTGTGCAACACATCGGAAAGCTTTTGTCCCCTAGTAGCTAGTGGTTAACCTTGACAGAGAGAGAAAAAGAGAGGGAGGAAGAGAGAGACAGAGGGAGAGAGCGTTGGGGGTGGGTGGGTGTTGATTTTATTAGCTTGGGACACTTGATGCTGTGTTTTTGAGGAACTGTCAAAATCCCCACGGTGCGTCTTCTAGCGCACAGTTTATTTTCTTAAGCCTCTGCTGACAGGGAACTGACCAAGAGACCCAGGAGGTGCCTGAAACATGCAGGAATGAACAGGCTTTTTCCTTTTGTCCAGCAGAGCGGGTTCCTCGTGGTTTCTAAAAGCTGTCCAGGGACGCCCATTCAAAGCAGCTTGAGGCGTGCGTGACTCAAGCCAAACCTAAAGAAATGTGCATAAGATGCCCTAATTTTTTTCTTCAATGCACGACGACAATGGAGAAGTAATTGTAGATTATTTTTAAAAGCAGGGACTTGCCAGGGATCAGTAACTCCTAAAAAAGTAAATTCCTTAGGAGAGCATCCTTGCCTCATTTATTTTTGTATTGTCACAGTATCGAACTGTGCTTGGCACGTTGGGCCACGAATAAATAAAGTGATGAGTAACAAATGTGGCCCCGAGGCTCAAATTCTGGTTCCTGCTCCAGCTGACAGAACTATTTTAATCCTGCATCTTGCAACCGGCAACAGGTTACCTGCAACACGAAATTAACTCCTAAACCAGCACTGTGTGAAGCCAGCTGCCCTGTCCTCCTTGATCCTGGTTCATGTCTTCATAGCATGTATGGCCTTCACAAATGATTTCATACATTCCATGGTGGGGCATTTATTGCTTGTCTACCCTACTAGTATGTGAGCCCCTGCTGCTGCTGCTTAGTCACTCAGTTGTGTCTGACTCTTTGCGATCCCATGGACTGTAGCCTGCCAGGCTCCTGTGTTCATGGGATTCTCCAGGCAAAATACTGGAGTGGGTGGCCATTTCCTTCTCCAGGGAATCTTCCCAACCCAGGGATCGAACCTGGGTCTCCTGCATTGTAAGCGGATTCTTTACCCTCTGAACCACCAGGGAAGCCCCCATTTGAGCCCCAGTTGGCAGAAACTCTGTGCATGGCCATATTGCATGACTTGTAGGATCTTAGTTCCCTGACCGGCATTGAACCTGTGTGGTTGACAGTGAAAGCATGGAGTCCTAACCACTGGACAGCCAGGGAACTTCCTCTGGGAATTTTATTTGTAGGGCTTCCCAGGTGGCACTAGTGGTAAAGAACCCAGCTGCCAATGCAGGAGAAGTAAGAGACCTGGGTTCGATTCCCAGGTAGGGATGATCCCCTGGAGGAGGAAATGACAACCCACTCCAGTATTCTTGCCTGGAGAATCCCATGGACAGAGGAGCCTTGTGGGCTACATAAAGACCATAGGGTTGCAAAGAGTTGGATATGACTGAAGTGACTTAGCACACATGCATGCATGCACTGCTGTCTAGATAATCTCAGGCTCACATAGTTGAAGAAGACTAAATTTTGTTGAATGAATGAATATGTAAATAAATGTAGGAACACAGAAGATGTACAAGTATCACCTAATTAAATATATATTCACTGAGAAAATAATCTGTGCACTGTGCTGTTTTAGACCCTGTAAAAGAGCCAGATCCTGTTTTCAAAGAATTTATAAGCTCTTTGAAAAGAAGAAAGACCAACATCCTCTCTGACCTTCACTCTCCCATCTCGTGAACTTTCACCACTGACTCCATGGTCAGTAGGACTCACCATCCGCTGGAGCCATGGATGTTCCTCTAGCGTTGAATGTGGGTTCACACATAAGATTCCACATATATGAAGTTTTAAAGAAGACCAAATGAATCAAGGGTGACAAATCGGAGCAGTGGTTGCCTTCTTGGGGAAGGAGGGGTTGGAATTAACTAGAAAGGAGCGTAAGGGAACTTCTAGGGTATTGAAAAGTTTTTAAAACTTGATTGGGGTGGTGGTTTACATGTGTGTATGTGATTGTCAGACCCCATTGAACCTTGAAGATGTGTGCATTTCATTATCTTTAAATTACGCTTCCATTCATTAGCGGACAATGCTTGAGAGGAGGTAATATTTAGAGGATGATTTCTACCCAAGGACACCTGCTCCTGTTACATCTTAATTTGTCCCTGACCAGATCCCTGTGGGGCTTCCCTCATAGCTCAGTTGGTAAAGAATCCACCTGCAATACAGGAGACCCAGGTTCAATCCCTGGGTTGGGAAGATCCTCTGGAGAAGGGAAAGGCTACCCACGCCAGTATTCTAGCCTGGAGAATTCCATAGACTGTATAGTCCATGGGGTCACAAAGAGTCAGATGCGACTGAACGACTTTCACTTAACTTCTCAGATGCCCGTGTCCTGTAGGCTCCCTTCCCCTCCATCACTGACACAGTGCAGGTGTGTTTGTGTAGCGGGGGGAGTTCCTAGAATCTGCTAAAACATCTTAGATTTGTTTGCATCGTCAAAGTGGGCAGAATGCGTTCATGCTAAGTCTTATTAGTTGTGTCCCACTCTTTGTGACACCATGGACTGTAGCCCACCAGGCTCCTCTGTCCATGGGATTCTCCAGGCAAGAATACTGGAGTGGATTGCCGTTCCCTTCTCTAGGGGATCTTCCTGACCCAGGGATCAAACCTGAGTCTACTGTGTCTCCTGGACTGCAGGCTGATTCTTTACCACTGAGTCACTGGGGAAGCCCAAAAAAGTGATAGATTTATCCAAAAAAAGTGATAGATTTTCACCTTGCCTGACATTAAGGACTTCAATCTCTCTGGAAGCAGAGGCCCAGATGAATCCAGCCATTTCCCCTACACTCATATAATCAAACACAGGGAGTTGGGTTTGAAACTTAGAACAACTCCCTCCTGCCTTCCTCCTCCCCCATATCTGAGCTAGTTTTCTTTCCACCTTAGTGCTTGGAGCAGGAAGGTTTTTTGTTGTTGTTGTTTTTTAAATAAACCTATGTTCTGATCTTTGATCTCTCATGTTATTATCTGTATGAACTCAAAATGATTTACTTACTATCTTCATGCCTCAGTTTCCACATCTATAAAATGGGGTTAGGATACAATGAGATAATCTCTAGCCCACACTGGGTGCTTAATAACTGCCAGCCCCTCCTCCTTCCAACCGATTCACTACTAATTCTCTGCACTTCCTCCTCATACTCAGGCCCTTGGTATGTTTATTCACAAGGTTATAATATAGTGAATCAGTTCTTTAAAAAAATATTTTTCTTCATGGGAATTAATAACCCTAACTGCTTGAGTAGAGCTTAAAAATTTCCATAAGCCTTTTTTCCCCCATCCCCAGCAAACTCTTGGTCCAATAAGAAGATAAATCTCATAAACATGACAAACTACACCCTATTACAAAGAAACTAGATAGCTTTCTTTAAAAATGAAAATATGTGAAAAGTTAAAAACACTTAGATTTTTGGTAGACTTTCTGTCATCTTTGGCAAATCTTTCACGGTCCCGTGTCCATTAAAGAACTTCTCAAGATAAAAATGACTGTCTCTCTTGCAAAGTTGAGACCCCTCTAAAGAAATAATTATTACTTTCTCTGTCTAAATACCTTTTAGGAAAAATGTTGAGGTCTTGTGTTGGATGGTCATGTGGTCCCTCAGATGACCTTGAGGACATTCCAGTACTGAGAGTCTGTCATTTGAAGGGGCCAAAAGGGACCCCTGCTGCTTGGACAGTCATGTATTTATTTCACTGCCTTGTCCCCTCAGCAGCCTCTTTTCCACACCGTGCCCCAATTCTGGCCCCCTCTCCTCTCCAGAGATTCCAACCTTGGCAACAGCTCTTCAGAGGGTTGACTAGGCAACTAGGAGCACAAATGCACACACACACATGCACACACACAAAGGTCTTGTAGACTTTATAGAAGAAAAGCAAGCAGTCCAGAATGGAATGATTGATAAACCCACTGTCCTCTCTTCCCACCGTGCAGGCCCCAGCTGGGGAGGACTGGATCCGATGAGGAAGCCACACAAGAGAGATTGTCATCAGCATCATCACAGCCTTCTCTGCAGCCAGATCTGTGCTGTAGCTCTGGCCCCCAATGACCTATTTTCTGCCTAAAGGTGTGGCTTACACGGTGGTGTTCACCGTTCCTGCAGAGGGGCTCCTGGTGCTTTTTATTTCACGATGAACTCAGTAGCCTCTAAGAAATCACACACTACACACAGGAACATGCTACACAAACACGCTCATCAAACCCCAGGAGAGTCAGGTCTTAAACCTGGAACTCAGGGTTCTAGTTGGTGACCTTAGCACAGGCCACAGATTTTTCTTTTCTTTTTTCTTTCGGCCCAGCTGCTTGCTTATGGGATCCCCAGCCAGAAATCGAACACAGGCCCACAGCAGTGAAAGCGCTGAATTTTAACCATTCAGGGCACAGATTTTGCTTTCAGCAATTGTGTGTTTTAATCCAACCATGCTTCTCCAAAGCAAATCTTTTTTAATTTTTTAAGTGTTTTTTTGTTGTGGTAAAAGTCACATAAAACACACTCTTTTAACCATATTTAACTGTACAGTTTAGTGGCACTAAGTACATACACGTTGTTGAGCAACTCGCACCGTTATCCGTATTCCGTATTCCTTCCCAAAGCAAATCTTGGTTGTGTTTCCCAGAATCCCCTCTGTCTGGCTCAAGTGGCAGCGCATAACCGGGGGGCTGCTTTGAGAGGGAACCAGCATGTCCATGCTCCCTTCACTTGGTTGTGTTTCCCAGAATCCCCTCTGTCTGGCTTAAGTGACAGCACATAACCGGGGGGGAGGGGGGCGGCAGCATTGGGAGTGAACCAGCATGTCCGTGCTCCCCTCCAGATGAGGCTCAGCCTCTGTCTCCACCCTTTTCGTGCCTTCCTCCCTCTTGGCTTTGGAGGCAAAGCAGGCCAGACACAGAAGGTGTCAGCGGCTGTGATTTTTCTCACAAAAGAAGGTGAGTATGGGAGCCGGGATGGTTAATCCTAGGTCCATCCTAATAGAGCTACAGGTGGAGGATATTCATGGACTTGGTTCTCAATTTTATTTTCAAGTTAAGAAAGAAAAAAATCTGATGGAAAACCTTTTCAGTTTGGTTCACAAGGAAACTCTGGGACTGATGGCTAGCAAGAAATGCATCTTGTGTTTCATGCATGTGTTTTGCAAAACGTTAATAGAATGTGAAGAGGTCTGTAAATTGAGTGATGACTTGATAAATAATGGCCACTTCTAGCTTACTGGGGTATCTATTGTTTGAACCTAATAGCTGTCATCAGTAGTCAAATAACAGAGGAAAAGGACCTAAATTTTAGGAGAGGCACCTCTGGAGAGAGGGCAACCCCAGGTAGAGGTGAGGATGAGCCAGGCAAATCCTGAAAACAAGAATGTGCTTCCAAGTCTACATGTCCTCTTCAAAGCTTCTTCCAACATTCTAGGAACCTGGACTCTGAACTTTCTTCTAAAACTCCAGGTTACATCCCGGGAGACATATGAGCCTTTCTTCCCAAACATTTGTTTTATAATCAAATGGGCTGAAATCTATAAGCAGGGGTGAGAGTGGGCCTAGGGGATATACTTAGGGAGATTCATTTTCTAGCAGGACAGAATTATCTTAAATAATGAATAAGGGGCTGTTGACCGTAGCACTTTTATTGAACCAAGCAATATGCTGAGCTCGATGTGTTAATAATAAAGCAAACAAAAATAAAGATGGTGGTTGGCTCTACTTCATTCACTGACTGGGAAATGAAAGCATGAACATGCTTTACAAGTGGCTGGCTCCTTTCCACCAGGTAGAATGCCAAATTTAAAAATAGAAAACTGAGCTTTGAAGTACATATCACAGCGGTTTTCCATAAATTCCATGTTTTCCAAAACTGTATAGTTACTCAAGTCTTGGTATTTGGATGGCCACTGGGTTTATCAATTTTTTTTTTTCCCTTGTAAGATGTTTGTGGGCTTCCATGGTGCTCAAATGGTAAAGAACTTACCTGCCAATACAGGAGACACAGGTTTGATCCCTGGGTTGGGAAGATACCCTGGAGAGGGAAATGGCAACCCACTCCAGTATTCTTGCCTGGATAATTCCACGGACAGAGGAGCCTGGAGGGTTACAGTCCATGGGGTCACAAAAGAGTGGGGCATGACCTTGCAGCTAAACACCACCAGTTCAGTTCAGTCGCTCAGTTGTGTCCGACTCTTTGTGACCCCATGGACTGCAGCATGCCAGGCCTCCCTGTCCATCACCAACTCCCAGAGCTTACTCAAACACATGTCTATAGAGTCGATTATGCCATCCAACCATCTCATCCTTTGTCATCCCCTTCTCTTCCTGCCTTCAATCTTTCCCACCAACAGGGTCTTTTAAAATGAGGCAGTTCTTCAAATCAGGTGGCCAAAGTACTGGAGTTTCAGCTTCAGCATCAGTCCTTCCAATGAATATTCAGGACTGATTTCCTTTATGATAGACTGGTTGGATCTCCTTGCTGTCCAAGGGATTCTCAAGAGTCTTCTCCAACACCACAGTTCAAAAGCATCAATTCTTTGGCACTCAGCACCACCAAGCTGTTTGTAAATTGCAAAGGAAAGATTACTAGGCCGGTTTTCACTACCAAGAATAAAAGGAGCCCTCTAGTGGTCAGAACGCGCACAGACCAAACAATGCAAACTGCATTCCATGTGCAAAATTTCAGGGTTTAGTTTTAACTAGACTAACGTTTAAGCCTCAAATCTATGAATGTTTTACCATTAGGAAAAGGATAACCCAATTAAAAAAGCAAGGTTTTGACATAAACTTGGAAAGAATAGGGGGCCTCAAAAGAAACATTAATTGTAATTTGTCTTATAATGAAAGCAGAAAAACAATCACATTGTATAGGTTTCATAACTTCCTTTCCTTGCCATGACTTTATTGTGGGTTTTTAAAATTAGATGTTGCATCATCTTATGATTGGCAGCATGCAACTTGGCTCCTTCAGGCCTTAAAGCATATTCGGTGGATTTGGAAGGCATCGAACTAAAGGACTAAACCATCACAACCAAATTCCTATAACTGGAGCACAGGGGTCTGGGATCAGAATTGTTTGGATTTGTACAAAACCGGTAATTTCTCTTCTTGTGCTCCCTCATTGATTTCTGGATCTAAGGAATAGATGTTTGGTGTGTGTCTTCTTTTTCACTGGGCTTCTGTGAGGCCCATTCTTGGGTTTGCTACTGGAGCCACTATCTGTAGAACCTGACTTTGCCAAGTGTCTCCTGCTTTTCCTAAAGATCTTTTCTTCCTGCATGTACTTTTAAAAAACAATTATTTTTATTTATTTACTTATTTGGCTATGCTAGGTCTTAAATGCTACATGCTGCATCCTCTGTCTTCGTTGCAGAATGAGAAATCTTTTAGTTGTGGTATTCAGGACTTTTAATGGGAGCACGTGAACACTTACCTGTGGCATGTAGGGTATAGTTTCCTGACTAGGGATCAAACCCAGGCCTCCTAGAGTGGGAGCACAGAATCTTAGCCACTGGACCACTGGGGGGAAGTACCTTTTTAAAAAAGTACCAACATGTACTTAAAAAAAAAAATGAGATAATTATAGGTTCATAGGAAATTGAAAGCAAATGGGGAGGTCCCACTTACTCATCGCTTAGCCTCCCTGCCATGGTTACATCTTATATAACCACAGGACACTGGCAAAACCAAGAAGCTGAAGTTGGGACAATTCATAGAATTTTATTCAACTTTCACTGGCTTTACAAACATTCATTTGTGTGGGTGTATGCATGTGTGTGTATAAAGTTCAGTGCAGTTTTATCACATGTGTGGGTGTTTGTGTAACCCCAGCTATGATCAGAATACAGAACTGTGCCATAGCACCGAATTTCTCACGTTATTCCTCATACCCACACCCAACTTCTCCTCTACCAACCCCTACCTGGTGGCAACCACTAACCTGTTCTCTAGCTTCATAATTTTGTTATTTTGAAAACATGTAAACAGAATCATACGATAGGTCATCTTTCAGAGATGAACTGTTTTTACTCAGCGTTTTCCCTTCAGATTTATCCAGACCGATGTGTGTCTCAATAGTTCGTTCTTTTTCCATGCTAAGTTGTATTCCATGGTGTGTCCACACTCCACTTTGTTTAACTCTTCACCCACTGAAGGACACTTGGCTTATTTCTGGGTTTTGGCTAATATGAATAGAGATGCTGTGAACATTCTCATACAGATTTTTGCTAAATTACAAAATGTTGGTGAAAGAAATTGAAGATAGCCTAATAGCTCCCTTTTAAGGAAAACCAACTCAATTTCTTCAGCTCAAGGTCACATTCATTTACCTAATACTTAGCCTTTTTGAGGGCTCTTCATGGGAGCCTCCTTTTGATAGAAGTCCTCCTGGGATCCAAGTTTAAATTTTTACTCCTTTATTATATGGCAAGATAAAATATCATTTACTTGTGAGGGAGGCTCAAGATAGAGGGGACATATGTATACCTATGGCTAGTTCATGTTGACATATGACAGAAACCAATGCAACAGAGTAAAGCAGTTATCCTCCAATTAAAAATAAATAAATTTAAATAAAAGACTCATTTACTGATGTGTTTTAAGTTTTCATATATGGACCAATGGCATAGAGCTTTCATCCTTGCCATTGTACCCATTCCTAAAGTCTATTGTTAGGATCAGTTATTTCCTAAGAATTAGGTGTGCCGCCCTAGACTAACATAATCCAATATGGTAGCTGCTAACCTCATGCATCTGTTGAACCCACAGTATTTTTAATCGAGATGTGCTCTAAGTGTGAAATACCTATCAAGCCAAAGACTTACTATGAAAGAAAGAATATAAAATATGCCATTGATAAATTTTTATTATTGATTGCATGCTAAAATATTACTTTGGCTATACTAGGTTAAATAAAGCACACTATCAAAGTGAATTTTGTTGATTTCTTTTTAATTTTCTTTAATACAACTGGAAAATTTAACACTATGTGGCTAGTGTGAAAGGTGTACGTCTATTGGACAGTGATGTCCTCAGAGGAAATGAAGACTGAGGGTGGCTAAGGAACTTGCCCCAATTCACACTATAAACATGTTACTGATGTCCTCTGTTTATGCCGGTTTTCATTCCAGTGATTACTGATTGGCTGTGTGTCAACATTATGATTTTGTGTTAAACGTGTGAAGGCAGGAAGAGATCCTTGTGCTGGGACAGTCAAGTACTGTCCAAATGCTTCTGGATGGTGGGCTCCATGTCGGGATGCCACTGATGCTGTCCTCTTGTGTCTGCTGGGTGCCTCCTACGGCAGCCTCAAGGAACCTGCGCTTCATACGTTCCACTTGGTACAGACATGCTTAAACTACCTTCTACCTTCTGTTTTTCTTCCATGTCTTTCATTAGTCCTGAAGGCAGATACAAGATGCTGCGCTTTTAAACCCATTTCAGAATCTGTATCATGTCCTCAGCATATCTCGTGCATATTGGTTAACATTTATTCAGCAATAACCCAATTATGTACCATGAATTATAATAATTATTTAATCCTCACAATAGCTCAGTGTGGTACATACTGGTGTATAATATATATATTATATATATTTATACATATATCATTGGAGGAGGAAATGGCAACCCACCCCAGTGTTCTTGCCTAGAGAATCCTGTGGACCGAGGATCCTGGTGGGCTGCTGTCCATAGGGTCACACAGAGTCGGACACGACTGAAGCGACTTAGCATGCATGCATGCATTGGAGAAGGAAATGGCAACCTACTCCAGTGTTCTTGCCTGGAGAATCCCAGGGACAGAGGAGCCTGGTGGGCTGCCGTCTATGGGGTCGCACAGAGTTGGACAGGACTGAAGCGACTTAGAGCAGCAGCAGCAGCAGCAGCATACATATATCATATAGAGAGAGATTTAAATATATTTTATATATTTACATGTATATTACATGTAATGTATTATAATATATTATATGTAAATACACATATATAACATATTTATATATCTTTATATGTATATTATATATATCCCTAACAATACAAATAAAAAAGTTTTTTATTTCCAATAACAAAAACTTAGAAATCTAAATTACCATTAGCAGAAAAATGGGTAAACTACATTTGGCAAATGATCCAATTTTCTCCCCCAAAATTCCTTATGATAAAGGAATTGTTAGTTTAAAAGAGAATTGGCAACAGGCTATACACAGAACAGTTTTTGAATCTAAGTCTACCTGTAAAGATGTGGGGCCAGGTTTCCAGCTGTGTGACCTTGGGCGAGTTATTCACCGTCTCTGTGCCTCAGTCTGTAACACTGGGGAGGACAGCAGTACTCACCTCACGGGGCTGAAGAGGTGGGTAAAGGAGTTAAGGGATGAACATGCCTACAGCAATGCCTGGCATACAGTGTCAGCTCTTATTGTTTTTCACGTCCATAATTTCGAGTTTCAACTATTTTAAAGTCTTTGTTATTTGGAATGAAGATAATGAAAATACTCTGGCCAAAAGTACAGATGTTACTTATTTAGATGGAGTTGCTAATTCTCTAGATGGAGAGCCGGCATAAACTTGGAAATGAGTTTGATAAATCCAGAGTGTTGCTGAAGCAACTATTAGCTGAGGAATACAAATTTAGTAAATAGCTACGAAAAGAGATAACGTTAATTACAATCCACAGAGAAACCGAACAGGGAATACAGCGCTGGAAACATCTCAAGAGTGGGAACTCAGAGAGACAGCTGCAGGCTTCACCACTCAGGAGCCAGATCTTCTCAGCAAATTTCCAGACCCTCCTCAGCCCATGTGCTTTGCTGTCAACTGTGGGTAATGACTGACCTACAAGTTAGGGTGCTGATGAGTGAGTGACTGTTAGCTGGGGACTTTCCTGGTGGCTCAGATGGTAAAGAGTCTGCCTGAAATGCATAAGACCTGGGTTCAATCCCTGGGTTGGTAAGATCCCCTGGAGAAGAGAATGGCTACCCACTCCAGAATTCTTGCCTGCAGAATTTCCTGGACAGAGGAGCCTGGGGGACTACAGTCCATGGAGTTGCAATGAGTCGGACAAGAGTGAGCAGTTAACATTCACTTACTCATCTTATACACATCTTAGATGTGTGTTGATGAGCCCTTAGCAAAGAGTGACAAAGTTAGACATCACTAGCCCCGCTGCTGTTGTTGAGATTATCACAGAGACATGTTTAGTGGCAAAACGGCCTATGTGGCGTGGACTCAATTTACTAAATGAGGCAGAGGATGAGATGCTTAGATAGCGTCATCAACCCAATGAACATGAATTTGATCCAACTCTGGGAGATAGTGAAGGACAGAAGAGGCTGACATGCTGCAGTCCATGGGGTTGCAAAAAGTCGGACACGACTTAGCAGCTGAAGGACAACAAATTCCTCAGAAGTGCTATAGCCCATGATACTGAGACGCTAGAAGTAAAGCAGGAATGGTTTAGAGAATCCTTTGTGTGTGTGTCTTCTTCCTCTAAGTGTTTCACCTTTAGTCCAAACTTTGCTAGAAAATGTTTTTTTTGGTTTGCTTGTTTGCTCCTGCTATTAAAAAAGGATGTGAAGAAAAGAGACACAAAAATGTTGTAAAGGATGCAGTTAGTTCTGTGAGGAAAGGTCCAGAGGTTTGGGATTGTTCGGCCCAGAGAAAAACAGGCTGAGGGAGGCTTAATGACGACCTTTAGAAAAATGTAAGGTCTTTACGTGGGGAACATGCGCCAGGTTTTTGTCAGTTTTGTGGAGGACCAAATTAGTGGAGGTGAACTCAAATTAAAGAGGAGGGATTTCATGTCCATAACTGTGATCAGAAGTTACAGTGAAAAAGTCTTGCTGGAGCTGCCAAGAGAGAACAGGAGTTGGTCTCCAGAGTTTTGAAGAAAAGCAAAAATAAAAGTAAGCCATTAAGACACTCTTTCGAAAATCTCTTCCAGGCCAGGAGGTCTGCTGTTCTTTGGCTCTCACTCCTAAGCAAAGAATGTAAAAACGATTTTCTCATTTTCAGTGCAGACTGGTATTTTCTTGCTCATATCTAGGATGTTTATCAATTGCCCCAAACCACTTTCTCCTGGCCCTTGTGCCTCCAGCTCCATCATAAGGTTGTTGTTGTGGCTGTTGTTCAGTCACTCAGTTGTGTTGAACTCTGTGACCCCCAAGCAGAACGCCAGGCTTCCCTGACCTTCACCATCTCCTGGAGTTTGTTCAAACTTATGTCCACTGAGTCAGTGATGCCATCCAACCATCTCATTGTCTGTTGCCCCCTTCTCCTCCTGCCCTCTATCTTTCCCAGCATCAGGGGCTGTTCCAATGAGTTGGCTATTTGCATCAGGTAGATGGCCAAAGAATTGGAGCTTCAGCTTCAGCATCAGTCCTTCCAAAGAATATTCAGGATTGATTTCCTTTAGGATTGACTGGTTTGATCTCCTAGCAGTCCAGGGGACTCTCAACAGTCTTATCCAACACCACAGTTCAAAAGCATCAGTTCTTCGGTGCTCAGCCTTCTTTATGGGCCTACTCTCACATCTCTACATGACTACTGGAAAATCATAGTTTTGACTATATGCACCTTTGTCAGCAAAGTGATTATGCTGTCTAGGTTTGTCATAGCTTTTCTTCCAAGGAGGAAGCATCTTTAATTTCATGGCTGCAGCCACCATTCACAGTGATTTTGGAGTCCGAGAAGATAAAATCTGTCAGTGTTTACATACTGTTCCCCCTGTATTTGGATAAAGTGATGGGACTGGATACCATGATCTTCGTTTTTGAAGGTTGAGTTTTAAGCCGGCTCTTTCACCTTCATCAAGAGGCTCTTTACTTCTGGACTTCTGGTTAAATCTGCCCCTGCATATTTATCCCTATTTGTCTTCCCTTTACCTCCTTCTGTCCTCCTGGTGCTCATCCTCTTGTCTCCTCTCAAAGTTGCCTGTCTCCTTACTCTATTTTCCAAATTCTCTGAGTTGCATATCTGTTTTTTCTTTTATTATTTCTGTTTCTAGGGCATAGAATCAAGAGGCAACTTGACAGCATGCTGTCACATGAATCTGCGTTTTGTAATCCGAATGCATACAGTCCTGAGATGCATTTTCAAGGTGTATTTTCTATGAAAATGTATAGGTTTAGCCCTTTCATTAAAACATAATTCAAGTTCATTCTAAAATTGTGACACGTATAAGTACAGCACAGTATGGTACGGTCTGGTATATGTGAACATTTGGCAACCACTGCTGTGGATCAAGTCTGGCCCTCTTCTTGTTTTTATATCATCTTTGGGCAAAGAATGGCTTCTATGGTTTTTAAATGTTTGAAGAAATGTGGTCCAGTGGCTAAGGCTCTGAGCTCCCAATGCGGGGGCCCAGGATTGATACCTGATTAGGGAATGATATTCCACATGTTGCAACTAAAGATACTGCATGTACAGCTAAGACCTGGTGCAGCCAAATGAATAATTAAATACAAATATATAATAAAAAGGGCTTCCCAGGTGGTGCTAGTGGTAAAGAATCCTACTGCCAATGCAGGAGACATAAAGAGACTTGGGTTCAATCCCTGGGTGGGGAAGATCCCTTGGAGGAAGGCACGACAACCCACCCCAGTATTATTGCCTGAAGAATCCCCTGGACAGAGAAGCCTGGTAGGCTACAGTCCATGGGGTCAAAAAGAGTTGGACACAACTGAAGTGACTTAGCACAAATATTTAAAAAAAAAAAAAAAGCACTAAGTAGGAAACAACACTTACAGTTGTACCTTCAGTTCTTTTGGCAAAAGTAGAGAAAAATCATATAAAATTGTGCCAAGAGGAAAGCCCTGCCTCATTCCTGACAAGAAATTAATGTGTCCAGAAGTGGAAATTCACATACAGGAGGGTTAAATGATAGTTCTCACAATATGTTCATAGAAATTTAATAAAGCGCTTTCCTATGATATATATGCTCTGTGTCCAGTGTGTGTGTCCATATGACAAGGCAGGATATATAAACGTATGCTTTTCATACTACGGATTACAGGACCATTTAATGGACCAGGAGATTTGCATCTCAAGATACAATGAGATTTTGTTAGGTCGCTTTTCTCATTTTTTCAAAAAAAATATTTTCTTACTTATTTGGCTATGCTGAGTCTTAGTTGTGGCATGTGGGATCTAGTTCCCTGACCAGGGATCGAACCCAAGCCCTCTGCATTGGGAACATGGAGTCTTAGCCACTGGACCACCAGGGAAGCCCCTCTTCTCTCATCTTATACCTTAGTTCATTACAAAATAATCTGTTTCCAAGATGGCAATTCTGTTGAGTTAAACATTTATTGAGCTCTCGTTAGGTGCTAGGCATTGTGTTGGGTGCTGAGAATGCAAAGAAAAGTGTAACCTGGCCCCTGGCCTTTGGAGATTGCAGTGAATGAACCAGTGGAAATTGTATCTTCTAAAGTCTTGTTTCCTGCTATCAGAATGATAGGAATATGAACCAGTAATTTTACTTCTAGGTACCCACTCCAAAGAATTGAAAGCAGGTATGCCAAAAAAAATACCTACACATAAATATTCATAGCAATACTATTCACAGTAGCTGAAAGGTAGGAAACAAACTTATCCATCAGCAGATGAATGGTAACCACAATGTGGCATATGCATAAAGTGGGATATTGTTCAACCATTTAAAAAATAGAGTTCTGATTCTACAATATGAATGTACCTTGAAAATATTAAGCTAAGTGAAAGAAAGAAGACAAATAGTCACATCTCACATATCCAGAATAGGCAGGTGTGTAGAGACATAAAGCAGATTGGTGGTTGTCAGGGGCTGAGAGGAAGAGAGGAGGATGACTGCTTAGTGGGTATGGGCTCCTCTTTTGGGGTGATGAAAATATTTTGGAGCCAGATAAAGGTGATGGCTGTGTAACACTGTGGATATGCTTAATGTGGCTGAATTATACACTTTAATAAGATTAGTTTTATATTTTATGTAGATATAAAATACTCTATGTGAATTTCATTTTAAAAATGGTGAATTTGTAAATAAACACAAGGAGCATCACAACTGTAGTATTAGCACATTACTGTGTGCTTACCGTGGTCTGGTGAGGGAGATGCCATTAGTATAAGCATCTTGCTGCTGCTGCTACTAAGTCGCTTCAGTCATGTCCGACTCTGTGCGACCCCATAGACGGCAGCCCACCAGGCTCTGCCGTCCCTGGGATTCTCCAGGCAAGGACACTGGAGTGGGTTGCCATTTCCTTCTCCAATGCATGAAAGGGAAAAGTGAAAGTGAAGTTGCTCAGTCGTGTCCGACTCTTAGCGACCACATGGACTGCAGCCTACCAGGCTCCTCCATCCATGGGGTTTTCCAGGCAAGAGTACTGGAGTGGGGTGCCATTGCCTTCTCCGATAAGCATCTTAACGGATGCACAAACAGAAGTTTAGAAAAGTTGGGTGATGTGTCTAAAGTCATACAGCTTGTAAGAGTCACTCATAAGGTTCCCACGCAGGCAGTGTGAGTCTCACACTTGCACTTCTCAGCCTGTCTGCCTCATTGATTAGGATCCCTTGAATCTCTGTCCTTTCATTTCCCCAATGCCTATTTCCCCCACATATGCAGCCTTCTACTTCCCAACCTGCTGGGTGAGTCTGAAGGTCAAATAACTCAGGAAAAGCGACCTTCAATCTCACCTGCTGACTCTGGGCTTCCAGACCCCAGGTGACTCAGCAGGGGGCCTGAGCCGCAGCTGTGGTCCTTCCAGCCCACCTTTGCCCTAGTTTCTTTCTAGATGAAATCTCTGTGCCTTTGTTAAATAGCAGCACTTCCCTTTGGTCACAAGAGCCCACCCAATTTCTCTCATCAGTTATGGACATGCTTCATTGATTCTTCCTTTTCTCTTCTTTTCATCAATTTTTCTCTCCACTGGCCCATTTTACCAGCATATTTAGCTCCACGCCTCCTACAAACCTCCACCCCACTTCTGTTTTCCTTTACAGCAAAAGTCCTCATAATGTTTGATCCTGATGCTGGGAAAGATTGAGGGCAGGAGGAGAAGGGAAAGACAGAGGATGAGATGGTTGGAGGGCATCATTGACTCAATGGACTTGAGTTTGAGCAAACTTCAGGAGACAGTGAAGGACAGGGTAGCCCAGCGTGCTGCAGTTCATGGGGTCGCAGACTCAGACACAACTGAGCAACCGAACAACAACAAATGTTTGTCTGATCTCTCTGTCTTCAACCTCTCTCCTACTCTTCACTCTAAATTTGCTAGAGGTCTTTGCTCCACCCTCCACCATGACTTCTCTGGTTAAGGTCCCCAAGCATCTCTCCATGCCGAGACCCCAGGTTAGCATTCAGTTCTCACCTACTTCATCTATCAGCAGCATTTGGTACAGTTTCGTCTCTTCTCCAAGGCTTTCTTCCTTTGGCTTCCAGAACATTTACTCTCTTAATTTCCCTCCCTGCTCAGCCTCCATGGCTGTTTTCATCTTTCTTCTCTGACCTGTTAGATTGCAGGTGCCCAGAGCTGCATCCTGAACTTCTTCTCCTCTCCCCCTGTATCACTCACATGTGGAGATGGGATCCAGTTTTATGACCTAAAGTACCATCTATATTGGGCTTCCCAGGTGGCAGAGTGGTAGAGAATCTATCTGTCAATTCAGGAGACGCAAGAGACATGGGTTTGATCCCTGGGTGGAGGAGATCCACTGAAGAAGGAAATGGCAACCTGCTCCAGTATTCTTGCCTGGAAAATTCCATGGACAGAGGAGACTGGCAGGCTACAGCCCGTGGGATCTCAAAGAGTTGGACCCGCCTGAGCACACATGCCCACGCACACCATCTATATACTGACTATTCCCAGATAAAACCGGCCTGGACCACTCTCCCCAGTCTAGGAGAGCAGACTCACATCTTCAAGTGCTTACTTAACATCTCCATGTGATTGCCTAAAAGATATCTCAAATTTAAAGTATTTGAAACTGAATTTCTACACTTTCCTAAAACCCAATTTATCATAGTCCTTCTCAAGTCTGTTGATGACTGTGTCTGCCTTCCAGTTGCTCAGACTGACAACCTTGGAGTCATCCCAGACTCCCCTTTCTCTCACTTTGCCATCCAGCCTGTCAGGAAAGCCTTTGCCTGTGTCCAATTAAAAAAAAAAAAAAAATGGGCACCCACTATGGAGAACAGTATGACAATGCCTCAAAAAACTAAAATTAGAGTTGCCATATTATCTAGTAATCTCATTCCTGGGCATATAACTGGACAAAACTATAATTCAAAATGATATATGCACCCTTATGTTCATATCAGCACTATTCACAATAGCCAAGATGTGGAAACAAACTAAACAAACACTGACAGATAAATGGATAAAGGAGATGTGATATACACATATATTTTGGCCACCTGATGCAAAGAGTTGACTCATTGGAAAGGACCCTGATGCTGGGAAAGATTGAAGGCAAAATGAGAAGAGGGCAGCAGAGGATGAGATATTTAGATAGGATCATCAACTCAATGGACATGAATTTGAGCAACCTCCAGGAGAGAGTGAAAGACAGGGAAGGCTGGCATGCTGCAGGCCAGAGTTGGAGATGACTTAGTGACTGAACAACAAACAACAATATTATACATATTACACTTAATATATATAACGCAATATTACTCAGCCATGAAAAGAATAAAATAATACTATCTGCAGTTACATGGGTGGACCTAGTGATTATTATATTAAGTGATGTAAGTCAGAAAGAGAAAGGCAAATACTTCATGATATCACTTATACGTGGAATCTAAAATATGACAGAAATGGGATTTCCCTGGGGGGTCTTTAGCTCACACCATTGTGAGCTGAATAAAGAACTGGGACTGGATGACAACTATTGAGATAATTTGCTACACGGCAAAAACTTAACTGAAAATTAGATAACCACCTTTAGTCGATTTCCCTTTAATTTGCCTAATTAGATGAAAAATTCTTTTAATGAAACGATGTGTATGTAAGTTACCTCGTTTTATAACTTGAAGTCCTTGACCTTTTTAAGTGTTGTCACTCACAAATCCCACTGGTAGGAGCAGGCTTTGTCGTTGTTTTACTGTATTTCTCTTAGGAACCACATCTAGTTTCAAAAAGGCTTGTATTTGTAAGGCCCAAAGCAAAGGACTACAAAAGTGAACTCTTGAAATTTTCAGACCCTTGAACAGACATTTGTGACATCTAGTTTCTTGAAATCTTCTAATGAACATCAGCTTCAAATGCAGAGAAAAGCTCAAAGCCGTAAGAAAGAAGAGAAAGCCTTTAGTCTGAAGAGCCTTACCTACTACCTGTCCAAACATGCTATCTTAGACATGGTTAGGTAGTTTAAAGGCTTTTCTCTCATCCAACTAAAGGGAAATTATTCTAAACATTTTCCACATGTTTTGGACAATAATAAAAAGGAATATTTTTAGGGCATTGTTCCGTATGCCAGGATGTAAAAGTCACAGTCATCTTTCTATCAGGGAGCCATAATGATGGACATGAATTTCTCATTTATTTTATGAAATTTGTAGTAAATGAATAAATCAGGAAATCATAATTGCATTTCCCAAATGGCATGAGCAAAAGCCGTTAAGGATGCCAGGAAATTTGGGGGAGGGAACAAGCTTCTTTGAAATAAAGCCCCCAAACAAAAAACAGCTGTTTTTAAACATTTGACGTGCAGAAAGATGAATTCCACCCTAACCATTGTTTCACAAAGTGCAAGAACATCCCAAAGGGTTCTTTTCACTGCAAATGCTTTTGCCCCTGTTATGAAATCATAGTATCTGCTTCTAAAGTCTGCTCTTAATTTTCATGAAACCTGAAGGCAAAAATGAAAAATATGTCACTGTCATCTTTTGAAATTTTTTTTTGTCTTTTGAATTTTAAAATGTATTTATTTTGGCCAGTGTGAAGAATATTTCCATGTAGACAGTATTACTCTCCTCAATATGAAATGAGACATATTTTGAAATGCCAACCAACAACAAGTTTCATGGGAAAAACATGAGATACTCATGCTGATCTATTGCACATTAATGTGGGGACAGCAGTGTGTGTGTGTTTTGCATGATAAGTTGCTTCAGTCATGTCCAATTGTGTGCAATCCTGTGGCCTGTAGCCTGCCAGACTCCTCTGTTCGGGATTCTCCAGGCAAGAATACTGGAGTGGGTTGCCATGCCCTTCTCCAGGGGATCTTCCCGACTCAGGGATTGAATCTGGGTGTCCTGCATTACAGACAGATTCTTTATGGTCTGATCCACTAGGGAAAACTTTTTGCTCTTTAAGTAAATGTTTTTCTAATCCTTATTTTGGGCTTCCCTGGTGGCTCACTTGGTAAAGTATCCACCTGCCAATGCAGAAGACGTGGGTTTGATCCCTGGTTCAGAAAAATCCCCTGGAGAAGGAAATGGCAACTCAGTCCATGCCTGGGAAATCCCATGGGCAGAGGAGCCTGGTGGGCTACAGTGCATGGGGTCACAAGAGTCGGAAACAACTTAGCAACTAAATCAACACCAATATTTATTTTAGTTTGTACTTTTTTAATGTTTTTTATTTTGATGTGGACCATTTTTAAAGTCATTATTGAATTTTTTAAAATATAATACTGTTTATTTTTTATGTTCTGATTTTTTTTGCTAGAAAGGCATGTGGGATCTTAGTTCCCTGACCAGGGATTGAACCCACACCCTCTGCACTAGAAGGCAAAGTCTTAACCACTGGACCACCAGGAGAGTCTCTAATCCTAATTTTAAATTGTCCTATTTCGCCTGCCAATTCAGGAGATGCAAGAGATGCAGGTTCAATCCTTGGGTCAAGAAGATTTCCCTGGAGTAGGAAATGGCAACCCACTCTAATATTCTTGCCTGGAAAGTTCCATGGACAGAGGAACCTGGCCAGGCCATGATGTCACAAAGAATTGGACACGACTGAGCACATATGCGCACAGGCAAATTTCTCTGACTGTATGAATTAGGACTACTGGCTTATCACGAAACTTGAATCAGTTGAGCCAGGAATTCCATGACTTTATAGATACCTCTTGGCCTCTTGGGAATAAGATTATTTTAACAAACAACATGGAAATAGTTTATGTTATGTTACATATTTGGGAGGGAATAAAGTGAAAATTATTCTCAGTCTATGTGCACTTATGTCTTTTTGGCTAATGGCAGCTTGCCAGAAGCCTATGGTCAGTATATGTGAAATATTACTTATTCAAAGTAATGGGAACCCTTTGTGACCTCTAGGTTCAATTTCTTATAACTTGAGGAGTTAAAAGAACGGATGATGGAGTGCTTGTAACAGGTTCTGCATCATGACCTAGTGATTGTGCAAAACACTTTCTCTAGGACATATTTTTCCCCAAAGTTATCACTCAGAACGCTGCCATCTCTCTTAGGGAGAAAGCCCCAGAAGGTCAGGGTCAACCCTGACCAACGCATGTTACAGATCTGTGCTGGAATCTGTCGTGATTGACGGTGTCTTCTGTTTCAAGGCTTTGCAATATAAATCTAGAACGGAGACTTTTGCAAAGGTGAAGTGGCAGTGTGTTGGGGCCGGCCAATGATGTAACTTCTCATTTGGGGATATTTTTCTCAAAGGGTTTCATCTGAGGTCCTGGGACCCCACAGCCACTAAAGGATCTCTGTTTTGGCCACAAACAGAACACAAGATCCACCAACCCAATTCTCTTTTTTGGATCTCTCTGCATTTTCCCCATTTCAGTCTATTTTTGGTAACTGGCTACAAGATCACATAAACAGCTATGAAAGCCCAAGAACGAAGCATGCAATTGCATTCATTTTGGAGAACATTAATTGCGTGCCTATGGTTTGGAGAGCTTTGTCCTGGGTCCTGAATGTAAACTGTGGGCTTTGCTCTCCTCACACGGAGCCCAAGTTCCCATTTTAGATGGGGCGTATTTGCACGTACACACAGATGCCAGCACCCAGCCACCGAAGTGAAGACACTGCTAACCTGTGACTCACAAATCTACCCAGACTGGAGAAGGCAAGTTACAATTTAGGGATACCTTTGATGCAAACATACTCAAACATGATCTTCCAGATGTGACAACTTGAAATGTACATGAGTATGGGGGACAGCAAAGGTCCTTTGCCATCAAAGGTGTGAATAGTCAAAGCTATGGTTTTTCCAGTAGTCATGTATGGATGTGAGAGTTGGACCATAAAGAAGGCTGAGCACCGAAGAATTGATGCTTTTGAACTGTGGTGTTGGAGAAGACTCTTGAGAGTCCCTTGGGCTGCAAGCAGATCAAATCAGTCAATCCTAAAGGAAATCAATCCTGACTATTCATTGGAGGGATTGATGCTGAAGCTGAAGCTCCAATACTTTGGCAACCTGTTGTGAAGAGCCAACTCATTAGAAAAGACCCTGATGCTGGGAAAGATTGAAGGCAGGAGGAGAAGGGGATGACAGAGGATGAGATGGTTGGATGGAATTACTGATTCAATGGACACGAGTTTGACCAAGCTCTGGGAGAGGGTGCTTCTTGCCTGCAATGCAGGAATCCCAGGTTCGATCCCTAGGTTGGGAAGATCTCCTGGAGAAGGGCATGGCAACCCACTCCAGTATACTTGCCTGGAGAATCCCATGGACAGAGGAGCCTGGGAGACTACAGCCCATGGGGTCGCAAAGAACTGGACATGACTGAGCGACTAACACTTTCACTTTTTCTGATTTAATATTGGTCTCTGATTTCAGCATTCTTCTTTTAGAACTTTGAGTGGGTCATAGATTTCTTAAGCTTTAGTTTATCTGGAGGAAAAGCACAGATATCCTTCTTATATAGATTCATGGGTATTATAAAACAGGGCAATTACAGGTCCACCACATCCTTATGCAACATATGCAATCTGACTAAAGATCAGCTCACACACAGTATTGGAGGTGGAGATGGGGTAACGGATAAAGCAGCAGATTCCAGCCTTTCTGCCTTCATGAAAGCAACGATCCTTGTTTTTCTCAATCCCAGGTACCCCAGTGTTATCCATCTTGAGCAGCATCTTTCAGGCTGTGAGTAGGGCTTCATTAGGTTGGGAGACCAACTGTCCTGCATTGTCTGGAACAGTCCTGATTTCAGTCCTAAAAGTTCATGCATCCCAGGATCGGCCCCCAGCCCTGGGAAAACCAGGATGGTCATCCCACCCTTAGCTTTAAGAGAAATACTGAGCACAGAATAGTCCTGTAGCCAAAAAATTTTAGAAAGTGCATCTTACGGTTTCTACCTTTTAGCAATATAAAAGACAATACTATATCAAGGCACTTAATGAGTTCTTCAACAAAGTCACCTGTTGAAACTCTTTGTTTCCTAAATTTATTTGGCCATAGAACCCTTGACAGCATCTCTTTAACACTGTTGATTTTAACTTAGAAAATACTCTTATGGTTACAAGGATACTGTGATTTATAAGAAGAAGTATATTTCTGATATATATTTGGTTTTTGTGGTTTCTGGAGTACAACTCCCCAAACCCTTGGAATTTCCCAAGCAGTATGAGAAATGTGAGCATCCTTGGTCATAATATTTGGTCTCTGGTCTTCAGTTTGTGAAATCAGTTCTGAGCCATCAGGATAAAATGAGTGTCTTGTTATTCATAATGAGCCCCTTTTCCAGCATGACTAGGTTCATCTGGCCCTTTCCAATTTCTGGAGAGGGAAGAGAGGCTAGATGTTGAATCTATCACCAATGGCCAGGAATTTAATCAGTCGTGCCTGTAATGAAGGCTACATAAAAATCCCAAAAGAAGGGACACAGAGAGTCTCTGAGTTTGTGAACTCTTGGAGATTTGAGAACAGTGACCTCTTAAGAGAGTGTGGAAGTTCTTGTCCTTTCCCCATACGTCTTTGCTATACACATCTTCTCCATCTGGCTGTTCCTGAATTGTATCCTTTTAGAATAAACCAGTCGCTCAGTCGTGTCCGGCTCTTTGCGACCCTATGGACTGTAGCCTACGAGGTTCCTCCATCCATGGAATTTTCTAGGCAAGAGGACTGGAGTGGGTTGCCATTTCCTTCTCCAGGGGATCTTCCCAACCCTGGGATTGAACCTGGGTCTCCCGCACTGCAAACAGACACTTTCACTGTCTGAGCCACCAGGGAAGCCTAGAATAAACCAGTGATCTAGTAAGTAAAATGTTTCTCTGAGTTCTATGAGCAGGTGTCGTTGAGACCTCTGACCTCTAGTCAGTCAGTCAGTCAGAAGCCCAGGGGACAATCTAGGCTTGCTTTGGTGCCTCCAGTGGGGGCCGTCATGTGGGATGAGTGTTCCGACACTGTCTCCTGAAGGAGAGTGACAGAACTGACTTGAATTGGAGGACATCCCACTGGTGGGGTGAGGAAACGATCTCAAACCCACACACTGAAATTAAACATAGACTTTTTAGTTGCCCTTTTCAATCTTGTGGAGGAATGAACATATCGAGCCTCGTTTTCTATTAAGCAAGTTTCTGGAAGCATCTACCACCCTTCCTTAATTCACTAGAAGGGTGGCCTCCAGGATCCTCTGCCCGTGGGATTCTCCAGGCAAGAATACTGGAGTGGGTTGCCATTTCCTCCTTCAGAGGATCTTCCCAAACTAGGACTGGAACCACGTCTCTTATGTCTCCTGCATCGGCAGGCAGATTCTTTACCACTGAGCCACCTGGGAAACCCTATTTTTATACATATTTTTTGGTTGTTCACCAATATTGTGTTGGGGCTTCCCTGTTGGCTCAGATGGTAAAAAATCTGCCTGTAATGTGGAAGACCGGGGTTCGATCTCTGGGTCAGGAAGATCCCCTGGAGAAGGGAATGGCAACCCACTCCAATATTCTTGCCTGGAGAATTCAATGGACTTAGGAGCCTGGCAGGCTACAGTCCATGGGGTTGAAAAGAGTTGGACACGACTGAGTGACTAACACTTTCACTTCATTTTCAACTTTATGTTTCAACTTATAAAATTTGTTTTTTTAAAGTGCGTCTTATTTGTTTCTCACATCCATTAGTTTGTATTATCCTTTAACAAAGGAAAGAAACCATAGCCCATCCTAAGTGCTATTTTCGTAATTTTGAAATAAACTTCTACCTTCAAAGAGGAAAGTTGGCAGGCAGGTCATTATTCTTGTGCAGGTTGTACCACAGGTCATAGATCACAGAGTGACTTCAAAGGACACTCAGCCCACACATCACTGTATAAAAGACAGATAACCAGTAAAGGCCTACTGTATAGCACAGAAAACTCTACTCAGTATTCTGTGATAACCTATATGAGAAAAGAATCTGAAAAAGAGTGAATATATGTATAACTAAATCACGTTGCTATACACCTGAAACTAACACAACATTGTAAATCAACTATAGTTCAATAAATTTTTTTAAAAGGCAGAAAATAAAAAAAAAGAGAGAGAGACGTGTTTCTGATTCCTGTTTCTGACTAAGAAGGCATTTTCCCCTCAGTAACAAGGTGTTACAAGCGACGGTTAGAGATGTCTAGAATCATTTAAAAGTTGAATAAGCTTCTATGCTCTGACCTAAGAAATTTCTCACTGCAAACCTAATGGTGGTGCCTAGGGTCTGGCATGTGATTGGCTCAGAAATATTTTTACTGAATAGAACAAACCTTCACTTATACTCTTGCTTCCAGGGGGTGGAGGGGGTAGGGGCATGGATTTTGAATTACAAACATTTATAACACAGCTTATTTAAAAATTGGAGATAACCTGTATTTATTTATTTTTTGTCTTTTCATTTTTTGCTTTTTATTTTTTTAATTTGTTTATTTTAATTGGAGGATAATTACTTTACAATACGGTGATGGTTTTTGCCATACATCACTATGGGTAGGCCATAGGCATATATGTGTACCTCTATCCAAAACCCCCCACCAGCCTCCACCAACCCCATTCTTCCAGGTTGTCATAGAGCACTGGCTTTGGGTGCCTTGCCTCATACCTCAAACTCTCACTGATAACTTGTATTTATATTTGAAGGTTGCCTTAGAAAAGACTTTAAGGATCTAAAGTTTACAATCTGCACCATGTCTTTGTATTCACCACCAAAACAATTCTATTTGAGACTACCTTTCAGTCTTCTGAGAAGTGTATGAACAATCTCTTAGAATTTCAGGATGTCAGAATACAGCCTGTTCTCAAAAAATGGCAACTGGTGTTCAGCCTGTTCTCAAAAAATGGCAGCCGATGTTATCTTATTAGTTGGACCAAGTACCTCAGGGATCATCTACTTAGATGGATAAACTGAGGCTCAAGAAGATGAAGTTGCTTATCCCTGGAAATGTCAGGATGGGGGCAAGATTCTTAATTTGATGAATTCTCATCATATCTCATCTCAATATTCTTCAGATTATTACTTCTGAGAAAATATAAAGTGAGGATTCAATTCCAAGTCTATATGAGTTAATGCAACCTCATTCTCTTACCCTTTGAATATCTATCAAATGGTAGCATATTCTCTTTTTTAAAAGAATAATTTATTTTCTTTTTAAGGTCTTTATTGAATTTGTTACAATATTGTTTCTGTTTTATGTTTTGGTTTTCTAGTGATGAGGCACATGGGATCAGCTCCCTGACCAGGGATCAAACCACCCCCCGCCCTGCAAAATCTTAACCACTGAAAAGTGAAGTGAAAGTCACTCCAATTGTGTCCAATTCTTTGCGACCCCATGGACTACATAGTCCATGGAATTCTTCAGGTCAGAATACTGGAGTGGGTAACTAGCTGTTCCCTTCTGCAGTGGATCTTCCTGACCCAGGAATCAAACTGGATCTCCTGCATTGCAGGCAGATTCTTTACCAACTGAGCTAACCACTGGACGACTGGGGAAGTCCAGGCATTATATTTTCTATAACCAGCATTGCACGATCGAATCAGACTTCTTCAATTTTTAGTCTGTGATGGAGATTATGTGAAGGATGTTTATTAGGGAGTGTATTTGATATGGACTCCTGCCAAAAAGAGAGAAAATTTGTCTAAGTGTGGCAAGCTGAGCTGTGGTGCAGTCTGGCAATAGCTTCGGCTCATCCCACTAGGAGCCCTGAAGCAGAGGTGGTACTCAGAGCTGACTCCTCTTGGGGCAAGGATCTTGACCTTTATGACCTCTGTGAATCAGTCACTGAATGTGAGCGTTGCAGAGGGGATGTGACTTTGAGTGAAGAAATTCCTTTTCACCATGGTGGTCATCACGGGGGCAACACACTGAGAGTCTGGGGCCAACAGCATTGCCAGCAGCTGGGGGAGTGAGTCTTCATTCCTGAGCAGAGTCTGTGCTGAGCCCTGCAAGGCCCACCATGGGCCTTTTCCCATCTTTTCTCTCAGGCAGGAGATGATTAGATTAAAATGTCCTACACTAGCTTCTGTGATGCATCAAAGAACAGGACTGAAGCCAATATAGGAGTGGCTACAGAGCCAACTCCTTTTTGAAACAAATCTGGACAGATAATAATAATCCTTTTAATGTCAGCTTTTGGATGCTAATTCTGTTTACTTTGATAGAGCAGTGCTCAGTCACTCTGTCCTGTCCAACTCTTTGCGGCCCCATGGACTGTAGCCCACCATGCTCCTCTTGTCTATGGGATTTTCCAGGCAAGAATATTAGAGTGTATTGCTGTTTCCTTCTCGAGGGGACCTTCCTGATGCAGAGATCTAACCTACATCACTTGCATCTCCTGCGCTGGCAGGTCAATTCTTTATCACTGGCCCCACCTGGGATTTTCTGATAGAGTAGAGTTGATGGTTAAAAAAACAAAAACAAAAAACTCCTGAATTTAAACAGAAGGCAGAGGAGGATGAGGAAGATGAGGAGAGGAGGAAGGGGAGAAGAAGAAGACAGTTATGGTGCCACAGTATGGACATTTTTAAACACTGTTTCTTTTTATATATTTCTGTGCAATCTTGTATTGTGTGCCATTAAAAAAAATATTGTGTGATATAAACATAAATTCCTGTCCCCACCTATGAGACAGACTTTGGAGCCTTGAATCTCAGGGCAAGCAAAGAATAGTGGCTGGTGACAGCCAGGCTGTTGAGAGAGTTAATTCTTAGGTAGGTTGATAAGAAGTCCGTGGTCCCTGGGGAGGAGAAAGGGGTCTGGGGCTCTTGAGGAGGAGAAAAGGACAAACATTTTTTTCTACATTGCTTTGTCTCAGTCCCATAAGACAGTATTTTCTTTAAGCCCAGAGCTAATGATTACACAACAAAATGCATCTTGCTCAAGGGTATGTTTTTCCTTTTACTCTGTACTAATGATTATATAATAACAATGTATCTTGCTCAAGGACATGTTTCTCCTTTTTGACAAGAACCTTCTGACTAATCTTGTTAATTTAGATGCATGTTGTGGGAGTGGATCTGGTAAAAGTATATAAGGACTTGATAAGACTCTCTGTCCCCCTTCTGATGTCTATGTCGGAAGCTTCCTCTGTCCTTTTTCACTGTAATAAAATTTCTGCTACACAAAACCTCTTGAGTGATCAAGCCTGGTCCCTGGGCCCTTGCCCCAAAGCTAAATCTTCTTCAGAGATCAAGAATTTGACATCGTTCACCATAAGCTATCACTGCTAGAGCCAGACTGCTTGGTTCAGTTTCTCCATCACACGTGGGCTATGAAACAGTGGGTCTCATGTTCCCAGGATCCTGCCTTAGAAGATGGTTGGAGAGTTTCACTCCAGTGAAAGTGGAAGTGTTAGTCACTTAGTCATGACTGACTCTTTGTGACCCCATGGACGGTAGCCTTCCACGCTCCGCTATCCACCAAATTCTTCAGGCAGGAATACTGCAGTGCGTAGTCATTTTCTTCTCCAGGGGATATCTTCCCAACCGAGAGATTGAACCTGGGTGTTCTGCATTGCAGGCAGATTCTTTACCCTCACTCCAGGGCACCACTCAAAATGTACACCCTCACCATATGATGCAGCAATTTCACTCCTGGGTATATATCCAAAAAAACCCAAACAGCAGCATAATTTACCATTGCCAAGTTATGGAAGCAATCTTAGTGTCCATCAGCGGACGAAAGAATAAAGAAGATGTGATACAAACATGCAATGTAATACTACTCAGCCATAAAAACGAACAAAATTTTGGGACTTCTTGGGTCATCCAGTGGTTAAGAATCCACCTGCCAGTACAGGGGACTCGGGTTCAATTTCTGGCCGGGGAACTAAGATCCCACATACTGCAGAGCCACTAAGCCTGTGCACCACAACTACTGAAACTGTGGGCCCTGGAGCCCAAGTACCACATCTAGAGGAGCCAGTGAACTGCAACTACTGAGCCAGCACAAACAAAAAAAAAAGAAAGAACAAAACTTTGCCATTGCAGCAATATGATGAGCTTAGAGGGCATTATGCAAAATCAGACAAAGAAAGACAAATGTTGTCTGATATCACTTACAGGTAAAATCTGAAAAACACATCAAACTAGTGAATATAACAGACTTACAGATAAAGAGAACAAATTAGTGGTTACCAGAGATTAGAGGTTACCACTGTCTCCAGTACCCGTGGTTACTGGAGAGGGAAGCGGGAGGGGCATTATAGGGGTAGGGGAGTGGGAAGTACAAACTATTGGGTATAAGATAGTCTCGAGGAAATATTGTACAACACAGGAAAAATAATCAATATTTTATAATAACTATAAGTGAAGTATAACCTAAAAATTGTGAATCACTATACTGTACATGTGTAACATGTAATAATATGCATCAGTCCAGTTCAGTCGCTCAGTCATGTCTGAGTCTTTGTGACCCCATGGAAGCATGCCAGACTTCCCTATCCATCACCAACTCCCAGAACTTACTCAAACTCATGTCCATCAAGTCAGTGATACCATCCACCCATCTCATCCTCTGTCATCCCCTTCTTCTCCTGTCTTCAATATTTCCCAGAATCAGGGTCTTTTCCAATGAGTCAGTTCTTTGCATAAGGTGGCCCAACTATTGGAGTTTCAGCTTCAGCATCAGTCCTTCCAATGAATATTCAGGCATCAACTATACTTTAATAAAAAATAAACTATAGCTTCAAAAAAACAAAAAATGCACAACCTCTATTTGCTGTTTCTTCCCTCAATGCATACCCTTCCAGCTGACCTCCACGCTAAATCTTTCAACTGTGCATCTGGAATGATCTGTTTTTTTCTGTCGTAAAGACTTTCTTCATATAATCAACCCATTGTAAACTATCTGTTCTCCTCTCAGAGGGTCACTGTTTTTCTTGAATTGCTGGATGCTGCTCCTTTTTTTACAGTCTACGTATTCTTAATCTGGGAGGAGCATCAACATTGTCCTCAATCCCCTTTCCTGTGCGTGGATATCAATCGCCCTTGGGTAGAAATCCTCTTTGTTTTGGGTCATGCCATCCACCTAATCCACCCTCCATCCCTGTGGATCATTGTCATTTACTGGCCTTCTGATCTCTCCCACATTTAGGAAAGCCTTGGTAGTCAGTTCACAGTCTTCTCTATGTCACCATCTGCAGCATACAGGATCAATTTGATGTCCATGTCAACAACCCCGGACATGATGACCTCTAAGGCTTCTTGACCTGAGAACCAATGCATTGACTTCCACTGCATTTTAGCATCTCTCTTTCACTAGCACTCCCTGTACCTTTTTACCACCAGACAGTGTCATCTCTGAAAACTCCAACAGCTTAATGTTCTGGCTTGAGTCTCCCAAGAGGTCAACCTTGAGAACAGACACCAGTCCAAGCAGTTCGTGCTTGTGCTGAGTCACTCAGTCGTGTCTGACTCTTTGTGAACCTTTGGATTGTAGCCCACCAGGGTATTCTGTCCTTGGGATTTTTTAGGCAAGAATACTGGAGTGGGTTATCATTTCCTCCTCTGGGGGAATCTTCTCCACCCAGGGATCAAACCCATGTCTCCAGTGTCTCCTGCATTGCAGGTGGATTCTTTGTGCGATGAATCATCTCAGCAGGGGACTGGGGTGACAAGGAAGGGAAGGAAACAGAGAATCCCTTAGAGTTATCCCACCTGGAGGAAAGGAGAGGCAGCCAGGCAGTTATTCTCTGGTTCCTATCATTCCTTGGCTAAGGGCTGCTTCTAGTGGACAGTAACTGCTTGGTGTTCCTGGCCTGAGAAGGTGCTGAGCTGAAAACAAGTAAGAGTCTGGCTGGAGAAGAGGGCATAGAAATAAGGATTGGGGGTCACAGACAGCATCAACTTCGCCTACCCATTCTGTTCTCTGAATGCTGTGTTTCCCCTAAACATGCCCCCCGTCTTTATTGAGTCCCTAATCCCTTGACTCATTCATTTTCAGCTAAATGCTCAGCTTCCTGGTACCACAATTCCTTCCATATGGAGCCTGGGTCCCGAGAACACTTTGAGCTTCTGTCTCTCAAGCCTCTCAGATTCATTGTCTCCTGGCTGTTGTTTTCCTCTTCTTTCTTCTTTTCTTTTCTCAACCACAATTTGGTATTTCCCAACTAAGCTCAGACTATAATAGCTAGAAAGAATTGCCCACCCAGGCACACTGGTGCCACCGCAAATTAATGGAAATCTGTCTCTCCAGTTTATTATATTTTTTTACTTATTCTAGGTCAGCCTGCTCTTTAATAACTCTCAGCAACTCGGCTGAACTTTCCCTCTCTCCTCAAGGCATCTCCTCTGCTTTTATCCCTCTCATTCTCTGTCGATGACTCAGCCAGATTTCTTGCTAAATGGTCTGTATTTACTGCCTCCATTTTCTTCTTCTCGTCCTTCTTCCTCAGCCTGGCCCAGTGTGACTTCTAGTTCCGTGACCACAATAAAAGATATTTTGCCCCGAGGCCAAACTCTGTGTCAACTCAATGGACATTCCTACTCTCATCTTTCTTCTTAGCAAGATTCTTGGATATTTTCTGTTTTGGGAATTTTCCCATCTCTTATTTTCTGTGCCACCAAACTATCTTAGTTTTCTACTTATCTTTCTGGCTAGTTCTTCTGTCTCTGAACAGTCTCATCATCTTCGATGCATCCACTGAATGTTTGAGCTCCTCAAAATTCTCTCTCTCTCGGACCCTGTCCTTTCCTTTGTAATCTTTCCAGAAATAGTCTTACTCTTTTGAAGCCTGTATTTTCTATCTACAGGTTAGCTTTCTCCTTTGAGATTTAGGCTCATATGTGCCATCATTTACATTGAATGTCTCAAAGATACACTGATGTCGATATAGCTAGAAGTTAATTCATAATCTTTCCACCAAACCCAGCCCACCTTCAGTGTACTTCATTTTAGCAACCCCTCCGGTCTGTGCAGACTGGAAATCTAGGAGCTAGCCTCAATACTCTTTCACCTTATCTTACTGAATCTCACTTCTTAAGTATCTCTTGAAATCTTGAACTCATCCTTCAGTTTGCATCACTCCCACCTTTTTTGAGCTATAGTTGTTTCTTTCCAGTATTACAAAAATGGGCCCATCTTGCCCTCTCCCAACTCTTCTAACCATTCTCTGAGCAGCAGCCAAAATCAACTTCAGGAAATTCAAATGTAATCATGTCCCCCCTGCCCCCAGCCTCTCTTAAGATTCCTCAATGGCTCCCTAGTACTTTATGGATTAAGATGTGCCTTCCTGACACGTCCTATGAGGTCCTACTTATGTCTCCAGCTCACTCTGCTCCAGCCACACTGCCTGTATTCTCATTCTGACTGTTCCAATTCTCCCCACTTTCGGAGGACTTTTTCACACTCTGAACCTTCCTCCCATCTCTTTCTATAATAGTTGACCCCAGCTTGTGGGTTGGACTCACGTCTTTTCATCAAGTAACATGTCCCTCTTGTGTTACCTTAGCAAAGAAGAATTTGTTGATACCTTAGTAGGTCAATTCCTTTTGCCATAAACTCCTATTGCATCATGTAAATCTTCATAGCATCTCTCCCAGTTTCAATTTTACCACCATTGGCGTGACTTTTTGGTTAATGCCTGCCACTCCATCAGATTTTAAGCTCCAAGCAGACAAGGATGATGCTTATCGTGGTACCAGGGTACTTGGTCGATGCTCAGAAAATATTTATTGCAAGAGTGACAATTAATGAGTGAATAATTTTCTGTTTCTTAGAGAAAATCAAGTTTTGCGGTGTGAACACCCTCATTTTCCAACCCACACCTTAGTGAGTTCTTAGTCCCCAAAAAATCTCAGTTCTGGATGAGTCCTCTCCACTGTGTTCCTAATCACATGCCCTCCCTGATCTGGTTCCAATGATTTCATCTTTTTCAAATTTCAGTGTTTCTTCATTGCCTTATTCCTTTCTTTCATCCATTTATATTTTCAAGCCCCATCAGGAAAAAATACCCTCCCCAATCTTGCATTTTGTCTGCCTTCACTTCTCATTTTCATGTGCGGTCACCTTCTCTAATGACTACAAAATCAAATTCAAATTATTTTCTTGAACTCCAGATCCAAATTACCAACTGTACATATCAAGGGCTCTTCTAATGCAAACTGTTTCAACTTTTTTGAACCTGCCCTTCCTTTCTTCCTTTGCATGCTTACTAAGTCACTTCAGTTGTGTACAGTTCTTTGCGACCCTATGGACTGTAGCCCACCAGGCTCCTCTATCCATGGGATTCTCCAGGCAAGAATACTGGAGTGGGCTGCCATTTCTTCCTCCAGGAGATCTTCCTGACCCAGAGCTCAAATCCATGTCTCATGTCTCTTGCATTGGCAGGTGGGTTCTTTACCACTAGTGCCACCTGGGGGTAAAAGGTACTATCCCTCATTCAACTACCAAATCAGAGTTCTGATCCTTATCCTAATTGCCTTTAGTTCAGCTCAGTTCAGTTGCTCAGTCGTGTTCAACTCTTTGCGACCCCATGGATTGTGGCATGCTGGCTTCCCTGTCCATCACCAACCCCCAAAGCTTGCTCAAACTCATAACCATCGAATCAGTGATGCCATCCAACCATCTCATCTTCTATCATCCCCTTCTCCTCCTGCCTTCAATCTTTCTCAGCATCAGGGCCTTTTCCAGTGAGTCAGTTCTTCACATCAGGTGGCCAAAGTATTGGAGTTTCAGCTTCAGCATCAGTCCTTCCAATGAATATTCAGAACTGATTTCCTTTAGGATGGACTGGTTGGATCTCCTTGCAGTCCAAGGGACTCTCAAGAGTCTTCTACAACACCACAGTTCAAAAGCATCAATTCTGTGGTGCTCAGATTTGTTTATGGTTCAACTCTCACTTCCATACTTGACCACTGGAAAAACCATAGCTTTGACTAGATGGACTTTTGTTTGCAAAGTAATGTCTCTGCTTTTCAATATGCTGTCTAAGTTGGTCATAGCTTTTCTTCCAAGGAACAAGCGTCTTTTAATTTCAAGGCTGCAGTTACCATCTGCAGTGATTTTGGAGCCCACTGTTTCCATTGTTTCTCCGTGTATTTGCCATGAAGTGATGGGACCGGATGCCATGACCTTAGTTTTCTGAATGTTGAGTTTTAAGCCAGCTTTTTCACTCTCCTCTTTCATCAAGAGGCTCTCTAGTTCCTCTTCACTTTCTGTCATAAGGGTGGTGTCATCTGCATATCCGAGGTTATTGATATTTCTTCCGGAAATCTTGATTTCAACTTGTGCTTCATCCAGTGTGGCATTTCTCATAATGTACTCTACATATAATTTAAATAAGCAAGGTGACAATATACAGCCTTGACATACTCCTTTCCCAATTTGGAACCAGTCTGTTGTTCCATATCCAGTTCTAACAGTTGCTTCTTGATCTGCATACAGATTTCTCAGGAGGAGGGTAAGGTGGTCTGGTATTCCCATCTCTTGAAGAATGTTCCACAGTTTGTTGTGATTCACATAGTCAAAGGCTTAGGCATAATCAATAAAGCAGAAGAAGATGATTTTCTTGGATTCTGTAGCTTTTTCTATGATTCAACAGATATTGGCAATTTGATCTCTGGTTTCTCTGCCTTTTCTAAATCCAGCTTGAACATCTGGAATTCTCAGTTCATGTACTATTGAAACCTCGCTCGGAGACTTTTGAGCATTACTTTACTAGATTGTGAGATGAGTACAGTTGTGTGGTAGTTTCAGAATTCTTTAGCATTGCCTTTCTTTGGGATTGGAATGAAAACTGACCTTTTCCAGTCCTGTGGTCACTGCTGAGTTTTCCAAATTTGCTGGCATATTGAGTGCAGCACTTTCACAGCATCATCTTTTAGGATTTGAAATAGCTCAGCTGGAATTTTATCACCTCTACTGGCTTTGTTTGTAGTGACTTGACTTCGAATTCCAGGATATCTGGCTCTAGGTGAGTGATCACACCATCATGGTTATCTGAGTGATGAAGATCTTTTTTGTACAGTTCTTCTGTGTATTCTTGCCACCTCTTCTTAATATCTTCTGCTTCTGTTAGGTCCATACCATTTCTGTCCTTTATTGAGCCCATCTTTGCTTGAAATGTTCCCTTGGTATCTCTCATTTTCTTGAAGAGCTCTCTAGTCTTTCCCATTTTATTATTTTCCTCTATTTCTTCACACTTATCACTGAGGAAGGCTTTCATATCTCTCCTTGCTATTCTTTGGAACTCTGCATTCAGATGGGTGTAACTTTCCTTTTCTTCCTTGCCTTTAGCTTCTCTTCTTTTCTCAGCTAATTTACTCTCTATTCCATTTAGTCAGCATGAATTGTCTATGGTGCTTCTTAAATATTTGTGGAATATCTGCATTTAGTCAGTATTTATTCTCATCACTAGATCTTGGACTATGGAGAGAGCTCCCAAATATTCTCCTAGGTCACCCCAGCCCCACTTTAGAAGTGTATTTATACTGCTATGGTGATCTTTCTAAGGAAATCTGGTCCTGAGTAATCCACCTTCCCCAAGGTTCTCCATACTCTCAAAAGCATTGATATTTATGCAAGTCCCTACACAATTATATCTTCAGTTTCATCTCCAGCTGTTCCTGCCATCATCTCCTTTGCTTTAGTTACTCCCTAGATCTTGCTAATCTTGTAATGATTCCCTTGTGGCTCAGCTGGTAAGGAATCTGCCAGCAATGCGGGAGGTCTGGGTTCAATCCCTGGGTTGGGAAGATCCCCTGGGGAAGGGAAAGGCTGCCCACTCCAGTATTCTGGCCTGGAGAATTCCATGAACTATATAGTCCATGAGGTGGAAAAGAGTCAGACATCACTGAGTGACTTTCACTTTCACTTTCAGGATGTTGCACTGTTTTATGCTTCTATGCCTTTTTACGCACTGCTTCTTCTCCCTACCACACCCTCCTCAGAACTCTGAACAAATGGAGAATCTCTGCTCATGCTTCAAGATCCAGGTCAATGAATACTTGTTTTGAGCAGCTTTTCCTAAATCTTCCCAAGTAGAGTTGAGCATTCTGTCTACTGTCCTTCCCATGAACCATATCACATGCTGTTAGGACTCATGATGGCAGAGCTGTTGCATAGGGTTGTGGACTGTGCAAGTCTAGGAACTTTGCAAGATCAGCACAGTTATCTTATCTATCATGCTGTTACTTTTAAGCTTTTTTTTTCATTCTTTGTTCTTAAGGATCACAGGAATGGAGAAGAGGGATAAAAAGGTTAAGAATGAAGTGTGTTGAAGGAAGCCATAAACAAAACAAAAAGACGCCTACAAAGTGGGAGAAAATATCTGCAGACGATGTGACAGACAAGCGTTTAATTTCAAAATACACAAATAGCTCATACAAGTCAATAACAAAAAAATCAAACAACCCAATTAGAAAATGGGCATAAGACCTAAATGGACTGTTCTCCAAAGAAGACATATAGATGGCCAATAGGTACATGAAAAATGCTCAAAATCACTAATTACCAGAAAAATACAAATCAAAACTACAATGAGGTATCACCTCACATTGGTCAGATTAGCCATCATTTTAAAAAATCTACAAATGAAAAATGCTGGAGAGGCTGTGCAGAAAAGTAAACTCTCCTACACTGTTGGTGGGAATGTAAATTGGAGCAGTCATTATGTAGAACAGTGTGGAGGTTCCTTAAAAAACTAAAAATAGAGTTACCATGTGATCCAGCAACCCCATTCCTGGGCATATATACAGAGGCAATTCTAATTCAAAAAGATATATGCTCCCCAATGTTCACAGCAGCACTACTTGCAATAGCCAAGATATGGAAGCAAACTAAATGTCCATCTACAAATAAATGGGTAAGGAAGAAGTGGCACATATATGCAATGAAATACTACTCAACCATAGAAAGAATGAAATAATGCCATTTGCAGAAACATAGATGGATCTAGAGATTATACTTAGTAAGTCAGACAAAGACAAATATCAAATGATATCACTTAAATGTGTAATCTAAAATATAATATAAATGAACATATTTACAAAACAGAAACAGACTCACAGTCATTGAAAACAAATTTATGGTTACCAAAGGGGAAGGGGACAGGAATAAGTTAGGAACTTGAAATTAATCAATACAACCTGCTATATGTAAAATAAACAACAAGGACCTACTCTATAATGCAGGAAACTATATTCACTGTCTTGTAATAACCTATAATGGGAAGGAATATGAAAAAGAATATGTGTATATATAACTGAAATTTTTCTCTATAGCAGAAACTAGCACAACCTTGTCAATCAACCATACTTAAATATATGTATAGTGTGCGGAATTTACATGTGCAGGATTGCTGTGTTAACTCAAGAGGAATGAAGGGCAAAGACGAGTTCAAGTTGAGTTGAGATGCTTATGTGTGTAAGGCAGGAGCTTAAGAGCTAGGTTTCGCTGAGCTTTAATGTACCCACACTTAAGTGGTGCATTGTGCAAGAGGTGTGACAAGAAGGAGCTAGCATAGGTGGTGATTTTCATGCAGAACACAGGAGCAGAAGAACTGAAGGACATAAACAGACTAAAAATGACCGAAACACAATTGGTCACTGAGAGAGGAGTTGATGACTGGTGTTGGCAGTGGGAAATCTCTTCCATAAACCTCCTCCCAGGACTGCTTAAGTACTCAGTCATGGACAGACCAGGGCAATCGCTGCTAGACCGCGGATGGGTCATTTGTCTGCCCCTCCCCTCTCTCAATAGATGGGAAGCTTCACTAAGCCAGGCATTGAATCTTTTGATTTTACATCACTAGTATCTTAGGTGGTGGGCTTCCCTGGTGGCTCAGTGGTAAAACATCCACCTGCCAATGCAGGAGATGTGGATTCACTCCCTGGATCAGGAAGATCCCCTGGAGAAGGAAATGCAAACCACTCCAGTATTCTTGCCTGGGAAATCCCATGGACAGAGGAGTCTGGCAAGTTACAGTCCATGGGGTCTCAAAGAGTCGGACACGACTTGGTGACTAACAACATCTTCGGTGCCATCTGGCCCCTAATGGGCCCCCACATTGATGTCAACCAGAGGAAAAAAAAAGGAGAGAGAGGTTTATGGACTTTGGCAATACAGTAATAATAATAGTCAACACTCATATAATTTATGAGTATATAATAATGATAGTCAACACATAGCTTATTATGTGCTCTGCATTTTTGAAGTGCTTTATCTATATTACCTCAGTTTATCCTTATATGTAGGTATCATAATTCCCATTTTACAGATGAGGAAACTGCTGCTAAGAGATGTGAAGTAACCTGCCCAAGGTCACACAGCTAATTAGGAGTGGAGCCTCTTTGGTACCCCATCTCTTGTGATGGCAATTTTACTCTAAAGAGAGGTTGGGGAGCTGAAATGAGGCTTCTGTGCAACCTCCTGCTTTGCACCCCTACAATATTACTGCTTTTTCTCTTAATTTCTCTTTTGTCTTTTATATTTAGAAACCCCTGTTTGTTAGTAGAAACAAGGCTTCCACACATATTTTCTTTTCTCTTAATAGTTCTAGTGGTTGAGTCAACAGGCAGAGAGGTTGAAACTCTTATTCTAGGGAGATATTCCACTCTACTCCTCTGAGCTGCTCCAAGGCTGCTTTCCTTTAAATGAGGGAGAAATTAGGGAACTTTTCTCACAATATTTTATCCACTCATCTTTTTTAAATTTTCATTTTATTTTTCTCTTTCTTTTTTTAATTTTTTAAATAATGAAAGTATGATAATACATTTACAGGAGACTTGGAAAACACAGAACAAAGTTATATATAGCTCCACTATATACAACAATTATTTTTTAAAATAGACAAAAATTTAGCTGGAGTTTTAATATTAAACTCTCAAAAATTAATAGAATGAATAGACAGAAAAGTAGAAGGATATGCTGCTGCTGCTGCTGCTAAGTCGCTTCAGTCGTGTCCGACTCTGTGCGACCCCACAGACGGCAGCCCACCAGGCTCCGCCGTCCCTGGGGTTCTCCAGGCAAGAACACTGGAGTGGGTTGCCATTTCCTTCTCCAGTGCATGAAAGGGAAAAGTGAAAGTGAAGTCGCTCAGTCGTGTCTGACTCTTAGTGACCCCATGGACTGTAGCCTACCAGGCTCCTCTGTCCATGGAATTTTCCAGGCAAGGGTACTGGAGTGGGGTGCCATTGCCTTCTCCATAGAAGGATATAGTAACCCCAAAAACACTATGAACCAATTCAACATAATTAATATTTACACTATTTTCACACAAGAGCAGGATATAAATTCTATTCAAGTTCTCATAGACTCTAAACCAGGAGACACTGGAACACACCCAGGAACATAAAACAAGGTGCAAAATTTCATGGTCTAAAGGTATTGAAATCATACAGAGTCTGTTCGTGCAATTATATTAGAAATCAATATCAGAAGATATTTCAAAACAACTCACATATTTTCAAGTACAATGTGGTATTTACCAAGAGAGATTTTTGACAGCCATTGAAAGCCCTGACAAAGTTAAAAGACTGAAAAAATGCAAAGGATGATTAAAGACAAGAAAGTATTTAAATAAGATCAAAATGAGAAATTAATATCAAAAATACTTAAAAAACCCCCATGTATTTGGAAATTAAATGTCCACTTGTAAATGATGTTACCCACCTACCTTTTCGTTTTGATACTGTTTCTGAGAACAGAAGGCTATGAGCCACCTTCCCATCTTTATAAACACATAGGTTTTTCTGGGTAACACTTTTCAAAGATTTAACATGAATTTTCCCTCCTTTTCTGTTTAAGGTCAGTTGATACAATTTCTTTTTCTCTAGCTTATGCTTTTCCTTATTTTCTTCACTGACTTTTGTGAATCGAGCAATTGATAATTTGGCTCCACTTTGTCATCTGATCCCAGAAGTCGAATAATTGTATTTCTTTTGGAAGCATTTATAATTTAATTTTCTTTGTTATTTAGCTGTATTTCCCTAACCTGTGGAGAGCTTGGGGAGACAGTGTTGTAATATGAGGTCTGTGAGTCTGAAGTTTCCTGAAGCAAGGCAAAAGAATTCACACCTGGCTTTCATTTGATGAGGATCCCACATGCTCCACTATTTTCTTTTTATCCCAGTGGACTTTAAAGACATGTATGTCAGTAATTTTGTGTTGTCTATATTAATAAATAAGAGCTTTGATTTTTAAATTCTAGTTCTATGGGTGAAAATAGGCATTTTTGTTTAACATGCACAGAATCAACAACAAAGGACAGATTCCAATTCATCCCTTGATTTGGATCTTGAAAAATATTTAGTTGAAAATAATCCTCTTCCACCCCCGCTCCCTGGTGCTTTCTAATTATGTAGCTGGTTGGCCTAAGAGCCTGAAATGCTGGCCTCTGCCATTTCTCTTACAGGATTTGTCTTCTTGAAGGCATTTGAGGTCTTAGATTTCCTCTTGCCTAAAAATAGAGCAGTATGTGCTTACAGTCATTTAGCCTACACTTCTATGTTAAGGACAAAATGTCGTGAATTTCTACCCTTAATTCTCTCTAAGTTACATTTGGTTTGGTTTCTGAATGGTGTCAAAATGATACATGGCGGTAAAACTTCCGTTTGGAAATTGGGATTTGGTACATTTCCAGTGGTGGTAACAGAGCTCCCTTTTGTAAAGAATGGAGTAAAGGTTATTCTTCTAGAATTAAGTCATGTCCTATTTGGAAGCGAGACTATGGATTAGGTATGGCTGGGTTTCAAATAAAGGGGATTCCAGTCAATTGATTCTATAAATCACATTACTTGTCAGGCCACATGTCCTAATTTTCCATTAGGAAATACAGTTCCTGTATTCATTCTCTAGGGGTGCCATAGACTTGGGGGATGAGGACCTAATAGAAATTGAGTTTTGCGTAGATCTGGAGGCTAGAAGTCCAAGATTAAGACGTTGGCCAGGTTGGTTTCTTCTGAGGTCTCTCTCCTTGGCTTGTAGACGGTCATGTTTTCACTGTGTCTTCATGGGGTCTTCGCTCTGTGTTCACACATTAATGTCTTAATTTCCAGGGCCTAACACATTGCTTGATACCATCAAAAATATGGAATGTTTTAATCCCAGAAAAAATCTAAAAGTATAAGTAGAGTAATATCAGTTCAGTTCCATTCAGTCACTCAGTCGTGTCCGACTCTTCACAACCCCATGGACTGCAGCACCCCAGGCCTCCCTGTCCATCACCAACTCCCAGAGCTTACTCAAACTATGTCCATCAAGTCGGTGATGCCATCCAACCATCTCATCCTCTGTCATCCCCTTCTCCTGCTTTCAATCTTTTCCAGCATCAGAGTCTTTTCCAATGAGTCAGTTCTTCACATCAGGTGGCCAAAGTGTTGGAGCTTCAGCTTCAGCATCAGTCCTTCCAATGAATATTCAGGATTGATTTCCTTTAGGATGGACTGCTTTGATCTCTATGCAGTCCAACGGACTCTCAAGAGAGGCTATTATTATATAATACATATAAGAATGTGGTGTGCCTTTAGATAATAAATCGTGTAGTCTAGCAATGACATAATCTTAGGCTGCCAACTATGATAATTGATATCTCAGTACTTATTAGTTAAAATTTGTGAGTGAGTGATAGTCTCTCAGTCATGTCCGGTTGCGACCCCATGGACTGTAGCCTGCCAGGCTCCTCTGTCCATGGAATTCTCCAGGCAAGAATGTTGGAACGGGTTGACATTTCCTCCCCTATTATGAACTAGGTACTTTGCTCTGCTAGGAGAAAATAAACGCTTTATCCCTCTGTCCTCAGGGAGTTCCTAGTTTAGGATCTTAAAAATTGCAAATATAATGGGGTCACATATATGAGTAAACCACATATCAGGCTACCCACTCTGCCCTTCTTAGATCTGACTCAGATCTGCTCAAACTCCTTGTCTACCAGGAAGTTCTACGCTGTTGCCAAAACGTCTGTCCATTCCTGGTGTCACCCTTCTCTGCTTTCAGCTTCCAGCCTCTGCTGCATTTGTAGTCTCCACTCTACGTCTTGAGTTATTCCTTTATCTTTTCCTTGGAATCAACCCAAACATGGGACACAACCCTTGATTACTTCTCGTTCAATTAAATTATAAACATGATGCAGCTGTGTGCAGTAGACTTCTGTTGGCAATTTGATGACAAGGCAGGTTACATTGCAAGGCCATAGAGTGGTTAATTTAAAACTGAATAATCAACACCCCTATTCTTCAAAATGTGTCTCAATTGTATTTCCACCAACTCTAATTCCATTCCTCCACTATTTTGCTGAGATCTCTTCCTGTTCTCTGCATTCCTTCCTTCTAAAAAATATCTATTTTTAATTGGAAGATAACTGCTTGACAATGCTGTGTTGGTTTCCACCTGACCTCAGGTATACATATGTCCTCTCCCTCTTGAAGTTTCCTCACCCCTCCCACCCCAAACCTCTAGGTTGTCACAGAGCACCAGGCTGGGCTCTCTGTGCAGTACAGCGACTTCCCATTAGCTAGCTATTTTACACGTGGTCATGTATATATGTCAATGTTACTCTCTCAATTCACCCCTCCCTCTCCTTCCCCCACTGTGTCCATTCATCTGCGCTCTATGTCTGATTCTCTGTTCCTGCTCTCAGCTGATGCTCTGTGAGATCTTCTGCATCTGAAGATGCATTTCTGATGCACCTGTCAAGAGAGATGTACTCCACGTCCACCTACTTCTCTGCTATCTTGTCTCTCTGCCTTTCTTCTTTCTGTCTCTCCTTCTCTGCTCTCCGTAACCTCACTCACTCCATCTGTCTCCTTCTCTTTCACTAAATAAGCAGAGCTGTTGAACTCTCTTCCTTGCAGATTACACCCTCAGGACCTCAGCTTCTATTCCTACAAATATTTTCTTATACAAACACAGTTCCATTCCAGAATGAACTGCTGCAGCTTGCTGGGAATAATGAGATTTCTTAACTTGATATTCAAGCAAACGGATCAAATGTTAACATCTTAGCAATAGAGCACACATTCTTTGAAAATTTAGGAAAAGATGTAATTAGTCATGCCTACAAGTGTTTGAACAGTGTCATAGGAAGAAGTAACTTTTTAGCAGGATCCTGAAGGATGAAAGGGAGGGAGGGAATTCCCCTCCTACTCCATCCCCATTCTAGAAGGAGGGAGTAGCCGTGGGGATGAAGCAAAGCACTCCATGGCTGAGCAAGGGGTCCTAGAAGCAGAAGGCTGGGACATATGGGGAAGAGAGGGTGGGCCCACGTTTCTGACAGTTGGTGGTGGGTTGGAAGGTCTAAGTTTGGGGCTTTTATTTGTTTCCTTTTAACAGAGAATCTTCTGCAAAGGCTACTACAGATCAGAGACCAAAAGCCAGAGGCAGCTGACTTCTTGAAAAGTTTAAGCCTCTCTAGTCTCAAATTATAGCACCTCTATTTACTCAGAGAACAGAAAGGTGATAGGAGCAAAATTTCTCTTGGTTCCTTGCTTGCTTATCAAGGGACACACTTTCTCATGTGACAGGTCTCAGAAGCCTTCCTGGGATCTCATGATTCGTGAAAATGAATCATATGTCAAAGATATTCTTTAACGTGGTAACTAAATGAGGGTACTAATAAGATGTTCCAGTTGGTTCAAAGGAAAATTCAAACCCGCACATATGTAGGCAATGAGGAATGATAAAGTGAATCTAAAAAAATAGATGCAAGATGGGTCAAGGTCAGTATTGCCTTACAGGACAATATTAGAAGTTGTATTCCCCTGAAAAAAAATTCATTTGCATTTCTGTGGACAAGTATCATTTGCATCACTTTTAGTTTTCCACAACTTACGGAGCTGTAAAATAGCCCAAAGACAATAAATATAACCTGAAAGGGTAGTCAGACAGGACCCTCCTTAAATTTATTAATGTCTATCCATTCAGAGTCTTCGTAATTTGTCCTCACTTTGGTAAGTAAGCCAACTATTTGGGTTTACCTTGGAGAAATGTGAGGTGCAGTTGTCTGATTTTGCCCCATCCTGCTGCTTATCCCTGGTGGCTCAGTTGGTAAAAAATCTGCCAGCAGTGCAGGAGACCACCTGGGTTTGATCCCTGGGTCGGGAAGATCCCTTGGAGAAGAAAATGGCAACCCACGCCAGTACTCTTGCCTGAGAAATCCCATGGATGGAGGAGTCTGGTGGGCTGCAGTCCATGGGGTTGCAAGAGTCAGATATGACTTAGCAATTGAATTACCATCAAGGCAGTTTGCTTACAGAGAAGGCAATGGCAACCCACTCCTGTACTCTTGCCTGGAAAATCCCATGGACGGAGGAGCCTGGTAGGCTGCAGTCCATGGGGTCGCAAAGAGTCAGACACAACTGAACGACTTCACTTTCACTTTTCCTTTCATGGATTGGAGAAGGAAATGGCAATCCACTCCAGTGGTCTTGCCTGGAGAATCCCAGGGACGGGGGAGCCTGGTGGGCTGCCGTCGATGGGGTCGCACAGAGTTGGACACGACTGAAGCAACTTAGCAGCAGCAGCAGCAGTTTGCTTAAAGCTTTCAAACACCAGGTACTTGATATACATTAGATTTCTTACCTGGGAGAAGGTCCATCCCAATCTGTCCTCCGCAATCTCCTTTGGAGCTTTTTCCCATTTCTATTTTTGGTGTTCTGGGTCCTTTAGCTTGATAGGGCATTTTAAGAGTCCTTTACTTTGATAGGTGATTTTTACTTAGTATCCTCGATATTTCTTCTGTGGACTGTATCCCCATGGCCAGTGTTTTTCTTGGTCATTACTTTGGGTGGATAACAAAATTAAATTTAGCTCAACTATATGTTCTAGAAGAGTAACTCAAATAGCCTTCTATTTTATAATAGTTGTATATAATATGACCCCTACAGTGCAACTGAAGATAGAGTCATTATGAAATGAATAGAAAAGACTCCAATGATTTAAAATTTTTCCTGTTGCTTATTTTTACAATGGCAGCTGGAAATAATAGTTTGAGATACTGAATGCTGTGATCCTCAAATGAGGTTGTATCTACTTTTTGTTTTATATTGGAGCATAATTGATTAATAATGTTGTATTCGTTTCAGCTGTACACAGCAAAGCGATTCACTTATGCATGTACATGTATCTATTCTTTGCCAAATTCTTTTCCCATTTTGGATGTTACATAACACTGAGCAGAGGTCCCTGTACTATACAGTTGGTCCCTGTTGGCTATCCATTTTAAATATAACAGTGTGTACCTGTCAATTCCAAACTCCCAATCTATCCCTCCCAGTTGAGATAGAACTGACACACAAGATTGTTTTAGTTTAACAATGATTTTGATATATGTATATATTAAAAAGAATTGCCAAGATTAGTTTAGTTAGCATACATCACCACACACAGTTACAACAATTTTTTCCCCTGTATCGAGAACTTTTAAGATCTACTCTCTTAGCAACTTTCAAGCATACAATATAGTGTTTTTGTTTTTTGGGGTTTGGGTGGGGGCACGGTTTACCATGCCTCGAGGCTTGTGTAAGGTTAGTTCCCCAGCCAGGGATCAAACCTGAGCCCCTTGCAATGGAAGCGTGAAGTCTTAACCACTGGGCCATCAGGGAAGTCCTCAAAATGGTGTTATTTAACTATAGTCACCATGCTGTACATTACAGGACTTATTTATCTCATCCTGGAAGTTTGTACCTTTTAGCTACCTTCACTAAAAAGGATACTTCTTAATCCTGAAAGATTGTATTTCAGACTTCTGGCCAGTTAAACCTCAGGGGTGTTCTCCACTGGAGAATAACTTGGCATCTGGCCGTCAGGAACCTCCATCTTTTCTGTCTTAACTCCTTTGCTGCCAAAAGTTCTGCAGGACTGGAGCAGAGGGCTGGATGTGCTGTGCGGTGAGGGGCAGGAAAATGAGAGTGAGGATCTGGGGGACGTGTGGGGTCTGCTTATCTGAGCAGAGATCTGTTTATCTTTGGAGCCAGATTGGAGGCTACAGTGAGCAAAGAAGGAAATCAAGCTTTTAAAGTAAAAACTGAACACCATAAATTGCAGGACTTCAGAAAGGGTCTTAATTATGATCTGATATCATTTCAGAAGGTTTGCTCTGGTGACTGTTCTGAGCAGTGTTCTCACAAGTTGCAGGGGACACTTGTATTCTGAAAAGCATGTAAGAAATTATTAGGAGGATATTGGCTGCAGATGTACTTTTTAATTTAAAAACAGAGGACACTGAACTTGACTGATATTTAAACACTGCTTCAGAGGATTACATGTGTATAATTTATAAATAAATGTACACAGATTGGGAATGCCTGCTCAGAAATATTTTACTGATGGGGACACAATTATGGGCTTTTGTTATACTTTAAAATAAACCCAAGGGCCTTCCAGATTTCTTTTTTTGTCCTTTATGGCATAGAACAGAGGAGGAGATGAAGCAGTTGGAAAAGAGACAGATGAGAATGGTATCTAGGATTTGGTGACTGATGGTTTGTGAGTGAATCTTTGATAAAACCCTGGACCCTTAGTGAGGAATGTATTGTCTTTCTAGCATTTCTATAGAACTGCCTTCAATTCTGTGATGGCATCGCAATCCACCAAGCTAGTTACCAGTCGCTTTCCACTCTAGTATCTACTTCTAGATACGTATTTTTAGCAATTTAGTAGAGGCTAAGTTAAATGTTGCAATGTGACCATTACATTAAATGTTTTAATGGCTCAAAAATGGAAGAGATTCATACTTTTGAATAAGAGAGTGTTGCATATAAAGATTGGCACCCAGCCTTTTGTGTCAAGAACGAAGTAAGAATGCACTAGGCTATGCTGAAGAATTAGGGTTGTTAAGTCTGGACTTATGACTCTACATTACAGGTTGGAAATTACTGGAATTAGTCACTGGTTAGTGCCATTATTTGAAATTCACATGGTGATTCAGGACACTACTAAATACATTCTACAAATTGCAAGCATCAGAGCCCCAATTAATCATAAAAGTCATTTTTTCCTTATGAAAATGGAAGAGTCAAAATTACTCCTGAAAGTTATTTTCAAAGCATTTCCTTTTGGAGATGTAAGGAATGCTGACTATTCAACAAACAGTAGTTGCCTAAAGAAGATTTTTGGTCCCATGATCTGGCTGAAGCCTTGCAGGGCCAGCTGCTTATCTCATGAATGGAATTTCCTGTTAATATTCTTGTGGGCTAATTGTTCAGCAGAAGTATGACAAATGTCAACAAATATCACCAATGTGTTACATCTTAGTATTTAAGAGACAGCAGAAAAAGTTCAAATGTTTGACTTGGTTGTACCTAAAAGGCAAGAGCACAATCTTTACCTTTTGTCACAAACTACTCTTGATGGGATTAATGCTATTCGGGGAAACCATTTGCTTTAAATGTCCTTTTCTTTTAATCTACAGCAACATACAGCTTAAGATAAGACTGGCTAAAGGAAGAGACAAAATTGTAAATTCAAACATCATTATTATAAAGCACTTTTACACGGATTGTATATAGTTTTCATCCCCACTACACGTGGAAATAAATTTTCTTGGACTGAAAAAACTTCAAATGAACTCTTAAATTTCTTGGCTGCAGCTACAAAGACATCTACTTTTTAATGTGAGATGTGAGGTGCTTAGAGGAGGAGGTCCCTACCATGGGAAGTAACATCTCCGGACACCAGAATTCAGATCAGAAGTGGAACTTTAGTGTTAGTAGAAACTTCCCAGAATACAAGACAACAGATTTTTAGAAAGCATTTCCAGTTTTTCCTTTTTGTTTTCTTCTAGTAAAATTAGCATTTCGCACTAAGGAGCTGTTTCCGGAAGGTGATGGTGGTGTGTGTGTGGGGGGAGGAGTGGGGTGGGGAGGGTTTTAGCACACTGCCCTGCCCTTGTGCAGACTGTTGTGCTCCATTGCTCAGTCGTGTCTGACTCTTTCAGACCCCGTGGACTGTAGTCCACCAGGCTCCTCTGTCCATGGGATTCTCCAGGCAAGAATATTGGAGTAGGTTGACATGTCCTCCTCCAGGGGATCTTCCCAACCCAGGCATTGAACCCAGGTCTTCCGCATTGCAGATGGATTCTTTACCAGCTGAGCCACCAGGGAAGCCCTGTGCAGACTGTTAATCCTGCCCTATTTTCTCTTCCTTTGCCCTAACACACTCAGAGTGTCCAAGAGCTAGAAATGAGCTACAGATCTGTTTCCATTCTCTTCCAGATGGTACCAATCTCTGCTTCTCTTTCAGACCCAGATGAAGACGGAGTCAGGCTTCTGAAAACCAGAGCTGTCTCTCATTTTGTGGGCATCTCCTGGGGAAGGGAGGTCCCACCTTCACAGGTGTTGGGAGCCGCAAGGATGGAAGTTTAATTGCTCCCACCTCTGTGATCTTGTCTGTTCCTGTACCTCTGTACCTGTTAAGTTGCTCTCCTGGCCACTTGTGTTTAGTCCTAAGAATCTCCATGTCCATGATGATCAGACCTACACACAGCCACCAATCTCCTCTCACTCTTGGAAGAAGGCTCCGCAAGTGTCTGAACACTCAGGGTGGTATTCTAACCATTGTTAGAGTTAGACACTCAGGTCTCTAACCATTGTTCTAAGTTTGTATATGGTTTTTATAGTTCTGTTTTAGAGATCAATTTTCTGTGTTAATAACAAATTCTTGTAAGTGTGCTGTATACGATGTTGTATATTCATGAGTTCTGCACCCACTGAGTGAGCATCTCTTCCCATGTACTTGGCTGTAAGTGGGGCATACAGGGATGAGTAAGACCTTTCCTGCCCCCAGGGCACCCGAAATAAGGTGACCTAAGGAAGGTGCTGATAACAACCTCAAAGCCAAAGCTCAGAGCATCGCCTGTTTTTATCCATCCTGATAGCTGAGAGTATGAAGAATTAAAAGATAAGAGGAAGGGTATGTGATAAAGATGCATATGATTTGTAAAGCCTACAGTATCTACTGTCTGTTTCTTCACAGTCAAAGTGTGCGGACCCTTGACAAAAGGACTGCAAGGTGAAACTTTCAATGTTTTGCCTTCATTAAAGACCTATTTGTTGTTCATTTGCTTAGTCGTGTCCGACTCTTTGCAACCCCATGGACTGTAGCATGCCAGGCTTCCCTTTACTTCACTATCTCCTGGAGTTTGCTCAAATTCATGTTCATTGAGCTGGTGATTCCATCCAACCATCTCATCCTCTATCATCCCCTTTGCCTTCTGCTTTCAATATTTCCCAGCATCAGGATCTTTTCCAATGAGTTGGCTCTTTGCATCAGGTGGCCAAAGTATTGGAGCTTCAGTTTCAGCATCAGTCCTTCCAATGAGTATTCAGGGTTGACTTCCTTTGGGATTGACTGGTTTGATTTCCTTGCTGTCCAAGGAACTCTCAAATGTCTTCTCCAACACCACTGTTTGAAAGCATCAGTTCTTCGGTGCTCAGCCTTCTTTATGAATCCGACTGACATCCATACACAACTACTAGGAAAACCATAGCTTTGACTATATGGACCTTTGTTGGCAAAGTGATGTCTCTGCTTGTTAATACACTGTCCAGGTTTGTCATAAATTTTCTTCCAAGGAGCAAGTATCTTTTAATTTCATGGCTGTAGTCACCATCTGTAGTGATTTTGGAACTCAAGAAAATAAAGTCTGTCACTGTTTTCTTTGTTTCCCCATCTATTTGCCATGAAGTGAAGGGACTGGATGCCATGATCTTTGTTTTTTGAATGTTGAGTTTTAGGCCAGCTTTTTCACTCTCCTCTTTCACTTTCATCAAGAGGCTCTTTAGTTCCTCTTTACTTTCTGCCATAAGGGTAGTGTCACCTCCATATCTGAGGTTATTGATATTTATCCCAGCAATCTTGATTCCAGTTTGTGCTTCATCCAGCCCAGCATTTCTCATGATGTACTCTGAATATAAGTTAAATAAGCAGGGTGACAGTATACAGCTTTGACGTACTCCTTTCCCAATTTGGAACCAGTCCAATGTTCCATGTCTAGTTCTTTCTCTTGCTTTTTGACCCGCATACAGGTTTCTCAGGAGTCAGGTCAGGTGGTAAGGTAGTCCTATTCTTTTAAGAATTTTCCACAGTTTGTTGTGATCAATATAGTCAAAGGCTTTAGTGTAATCAATGAGGCAGAAGTAAATGTTTTTCTGAAATTCCCTTACTTTTTCTATGATCCAACAGATGTTGGGGATTTGATGTCTGGTTCCTCTGACTGTTTTTTTTTTTTTAATAAATTTATTTATTTTAGTTGGGGGCCAATTACTTTACAATATTGTAGTGGTTTTCGCCACACATTGACATGAATCAGCCATGGGTCCACACGTGCTCCCCATCCCGAACCCCCCTCCCACCCCTCCCATCCCATGACTTTTTGAAATCCAGCTGTACTTCCAGATGTATGAGCTGGATTTAGAAATTCTATTAGGAATGGTCAAAAGGCTATAGGGTTCATGAAGGGGAGGCTGATTTTTTGTTTTAAGGAATTCCATCATTTTTCGAGCTGATAATTTTTTACTCTCTTTGACAAAAACAAAACAAAAACTAACATGTTCTACAGAGCTTTTTTTAACTTCACTGAAACCTTTGGAAATTACAAATATGGCAATAGTTAGAGCTTTTATTCTTTTAGGAGAGACATCTCCTTACCTCTGAGAGCAGATGCAGAAACAAACAAAGGAGAATTTCTTTTTCTTCTCTCGGTCTTCTTAAAGCAGCCTCACATTTAACGAGTGGTATCATTTTGTTGAGTTATCCATTTCTTTTTTTGTAATGTAGGTGTCTTTTTTGGGGATTGAGCCTGTGCAGTGGAAGTGGGGAGTGCTAACCCCTGGGCTGCCAGGGAAGTCCGGAGGCGTCCATTTCTTCTAGCACATGCTGGGTGAACGCTTGTCTTCAGACTCTATCCAAAGCTGCCACGGAGGCTGTCCAGAGGAATAAATAGTACATTATTATTATTATTTCCACAATTCTCTAGCCAAAAATGGAAAGTGGAGAGAAACAATTTGGGGATCCGGGAGGGAAGAGAGAGGGAAGAGAGAGCAAACAACCCAGTCAGTGCCTCTCAGCCTACAGCTGCACCCTGGAAGCCTCTGGGAGCTTTTCAAACATATTGAGGCCAGACCATAAAATGGAAAAAAAGTGGAACAAACACACCTAACTGTATATCAAGGTGGAAGATAACCACTCAGAGAAAGAATGATTCCAACTGACTTTTGAACTCAGATGAGCTTCCCCAGTGGCGCTAGTGGCAAAGAACCTGCCTGCCAATACAAGAGATGTAAGAGATGTAGGTTTGATCCCTGGGTCGGGAAGGTCCCCTGGAGGAGGGCATGGCAACCCACTCCAGTATTCTTGCCTGGAGAATCCCCATGGACAGAGGAGCCTGGTGGGCTACAGTCCACAGGGTTGCGAAGACTCAGACACGACATAGTGACGGAGCACCAGCCCTAGCACCCTGACTAGACACCCTCGGTGGCGCCTAGACATCCTTAGTCATGTCCGACTCTTACAACCCCATGGACTGTAGCCCACCAGGCTCTTCTGCCCATGGGATTTTCCAGGCAAGAATACTGGAGTGGGTTTCCATTTCCTTCTCCAGCTGGAAGTATTGTAAAGATAAAAAGAATTGCAAAGAATTCTTAAATTTCCCTCAGCAATTTTATTCGTAGTCATACTGGCATTATGATCTTGATACTATTTTATTTGTATGATGAGATAAAGCAGATTAGTAAGTATGTTCGTTTTATTAATGTTTGGTGAAAGGGAAAAGAGATTAAAAAGTCAAAAATGCTGAGAAGGCTAAATGTCAAAGAATTTGAACAGGAAATACTGGTATGAATTTGCATGTCTATGATTTGCATGTCTATAGATATCTTCATTCTTCATTTAAAGTGTGTGTGTGTGTGTGCGCGCGTCTTTCTACTGAAAGAAACTAAAAGTGATGACATCCCAGTAGCCATAAGAAGGCTATTGGACACTTAGTTTCTAAGTATCATTTAAAGAAACTGGTCCTTTTGGAGAAATGGTCAGTTCTAGGCTTGGGTCAAGAGAAGTTCAAGGTGAGAATGGGAATCTTATGCCAGAAAGGAAAAAAAAAAGTGTCAAAGGCTAATGAAATCATCAAAAGGTCAGAAGACCAACTTGATAGCATTTCCATTAGGCAAATTTAGGACTCTGAGACTTTAAAAGGATGATAAATGTTATTGATTGTAAAATAAATTAGAAAAGAAAGAGACAGAGGAAGAAAAAAGAAAACCTTGCTTGCTACCGCTAGAGGTGATTCCTATAAAAACTCTCTAAAAATTAGTAATTAAGCAAAAAGAATTAGCATTTCCTTTCCTTAATGCTAAAAGATATAGTTCATCTTAAGTCAATGAGAAAATGTTTTTCACCGCCATGAGAGATTGCCAGTTAAAAAATATAAGGGATGATGGAGTTTTAATAATGACCATCTAACCCTCATTCTCATGAGTGAGAATGTAAGATGGTACAGCCACCTAAGAAAAGAATTTAGCATGCGCTTATAAAGTTAAACATATACTTACTAAACCAACCAGAAATCCTGTTCCTAAGTATTTACCCAAGTGAAAGGAAAACTTATGTTCACACGAAGATCTGGATGAAAATGTTTGTCTGGATTTGTTCGTAACTGCCTCAATCTGTAAACAACTGAAATGTCCCTCACCTTGCAATGGCTAAACAAACTGCAGTGCACTCCTGCAATGGGATTCTATTCAGTCATAAACAGGAAAAACTAACAGATACACGAACGGCACGGATGGGTCTCAAATACATTCTGTAAGTAAAAGAAGCCAAACTCAAAAGGCTACACCATGTATGATTCCATGTGTGTGACATTCTAGAAAAGGCAAGTCTAAAGGGACAGAAAATATATGAATGGCTGCCAAGGGCTGGGGCTGGCGGGGGAGGGGGGGTGACTGGATCAGGATATGGGGGTTTGTGGGGGCAGTGGAACTATTCTATAGAGTGGTGGTGGTGGTTCCCCTAATACATACATACATTTGTTTAGGAAGAATTGATGCTTTTGAACTGTGGTGTTGGAGAAGACTCTTGAGAGTCCCTTGGACTGCAAGGTCAAACCAGTCAATCCTAAAGGAAATCAGTCCTGAATATTCATTGGAAAGACTGATGCTGAAGTTGTCATTTGAAAAGACCCTGATGCTGGGCAAGATTGAAGGCAGAAGGAGAAGGGGACAACAGAGGATGAGATGGTGGGATGGCATCACCAACTCGATGTACTTGAGTTTGAGCAAGTTCCGGGAGTTGATGATGGACAGGGAAGCCTTGCATGCTGCAGTTCATGGAGTCGCAATGAGTCGGACACAACTGAATGACTGAACTGAAACAGCTATTTTACTAGGAATGGCTGATAACTTGGAAAATCTTTTGCAAGTTGGATTAAATGTAGAGTTTATTAAACTAGACAGTGTCATCTTATAAAATTTATTTATATAAGTTTGGCTGTGGGATTTAACCTTGAAAGTATTAATTGTCAAATATGCCTTCAGACTGGATATTGGGGAGTTGCTGTTATTTTTTTAGACATGCTAATGGTACTGTGTTTATGTATAAAAACAAAATGCCTTTGTTTTTGGATAGTGTCATGTTTAAGTACAGGTAAAATGTTACTCCTGTAAAGTACATTCAAATAGTTCCAGCTACATGTATCTACTTGTATCTAGGTATCTACCTGTGTTTCTATATGTCTATCATCTATTTATCATCTATCAATCTATCATATTGTGAAATATTCACGATTGCAATGGGTTCACAGATTTCCATGTATTATTCCCTACTCTTCTTAATGTTAAACATTATATTTAATTTAATGTTAAATTTTTTAAAACAAAGAGTAGGGGAAAAATTAATACCAGATTCTACTCTAGACAAAATTAATCAGGATGTCTTGGGGACAAGACTTAAGCTACAGTATTTTTTTTTTAGAAGCTCCCTAGATAATTAAAAAAAGCCCCATAAAACAATCATTTTATGAAGCTCCTGGATTCTGTTGGTCAAGAATTTGGACAGGACAAAGAGGGGATAAATTGTCTCTACTCTATGATGTGTGGGGCCTCGGATGAGATATGCTGGTACCTGGAGTCTGGGATCATCTAGATGCATCTTCACACGTGTCTGGCAGTTGAGACTAGCTGTTGGCCCAGCCTAGCCTTGGTTGGGCTGTCAGCCAGCACACCTTGATGTGGCCTCTTCATGTGATAGCTCTGTATGGCCTCCAGGTGATTTTAATTTGAAGTTAGCATTTTCCCAAACATGAACAATCATAAAAATGATCTTAAGCATTTACCATAATAAAATTCAGATTCTCTGGCCCTTTTCCTGGGAATGGGATGGGGACTATTAAAGTTGTTGTTGTTGTTCAGTCACTAAGCCACATCTAACTCTTTGTGACCCCATGGACTGCAGCACGCCAGGCTCCTCTGTCCTTAAATATCTTCTGGAGTTTGCTCAAATTCATGTCCATTGAGTCAGTGGTGTTATCTAGCCATTGTATCCTCTCTTGCCCTCTTCTCTTGCTATGAATCTTTCCCAGCATCAGAGTCTTTTCCAATGAGTCAGCTGTTCGCATCAGGTGGCCAAAGTGTTAGAGCTTCAGCTCCAGCATCAGTCCTTCCAATGAATATTCAGGGATAATTTCCTTTAGAAATAACTGGTTTGATCTCCTTATAGTTCAAGGGACTCTCAAGAGTCTTCTCCAGCACCATAATTCAAAAGTGTCAATTCTTTAGCACTCAGCCTCCTTTATGGTCCATCTCTCTCATCCATACTTGACTACTGGAAAAATCATAACTTTGACTATATGGACCTTTGTCAGCAAAGTGACATCTCTGCTTTTTTAATATATTGTTTAGGTTCATCACAGCTTTCCTTCCAAGGAGCAAGTGTCTTTTAATTTCATGGCTGCACTACCATCATCCACAGTGATTTTGGAGTCCAAGAAAATAAAATCTGTCACTGCTTCCACTTTCCCCCCTTACATTTGTCATGAAATGATGGGACCAGATGCCATGATCTTAGTATTTTGAATGTTGCATTTTAAGCCAGTTTTTTTCACTCTCCTCTTTCACCCTCATCAACAGGCTCTTTAGTTTCTCTTCACTTTCTGCCATTAGAGTGGCATCATCTGCATATCTGAGGTTGTTGATGTTTCTTCTAGAAATCTTGATTCTAGCTTGTGACTCACCCAGCCTGGTATTTTGTGTGATGTATACTGCACATAAGCAGAGTGACAATACTCTTTGTCATACTCTGTTCCCAATTTTGAATCAGTCCATTTTTCCATGTTTGGCTCTAGCTGTTGCTTCTTGACCTGCATACAGGTTTCTCAGGAGACAGGTAAGGTGGCCTGGTATTCCTGTCTCTTAGGAATTTTCCGCAGTTTGATGTGATCCACACAGTCAAAGGCTTTAGTGTACTCAGTGAAGCAGAAGTAGATGTTTCTCTGGAACTTCCTTGCTTTTTCCATGATCCAATGAATGTTGGCAATTTGATCTCTGGTTCCTCTGCCTCTTAAAAGCCCAGCTTTTACATCTGGAAGTTCTCGGTTCATGTACTGTTGAAGCCTAACTTGAAGGATTTTGAGCATTACCTTGCTAGCATGTGAAATGAGCACAATTGTATGGTAATTTGAAAATTCTTTGGCATGGCCTTTCTTTGGGATTGGAATGAAAACTGACCTTTTCCAGTCTTGTGGTCACTGCTGAGTTTTCCAAATTTGCTGACATATTGAGTGAAGCACTTAAATATTTATGGTTAAAAATCACCCAAGTGGTTCTAACAGAGAGGTGAGTTTGGAAAGCAGTGACCTAGAGCATTAGCCATATTTTTCTCTTAAGGTCCCAGATCTGTCCAGACACCACAGAAGAAGAGTAGTGTCATATTCTATTGCCTCATTTCTGAAACTTTGTCCCACATTCTTCTTTTGATTTCTAGATTATCTTGCTGCCTTCAACTCTGTCTTTCTATTGGCTGTGATTATGGTTCTTCCATGAACGTGTGGTTTTTTGCTAAAACACTTGTCTCATTTGACTCAGCCCTCGGAACTTCTTACTCCATGATTATGTGGGTATATAGAAATTGGGTGCATTTGAGATAAACTGAGAGAGAGAGAGAGGTGAGGTCGATCTTACCAGCTCTTGAATGCTGTTCTGATGATTTCTGCTTTAAGTCAATATGCAGTGGTAATTCAGAGAGAGTTTCTTGATTAGGAGGGTAAAGGAACAGGAATGAATGTTAAGAAAGTGAATGAGGGCAGGGAGGACCTGGAGGTAAGGAGAACAGCTTAGAGACTAGGGGAAAATTATGGGGGCATTTACCAAGAAGGCAACAATCTCAGTGTTAATGAGAAGATAATGTGGGATCCATCATTTTCAAATTCCTTACAGACCACCGTCATATTCTTTGGCATCACTGTTGGTTTATAAAATGGAATGAACACTTCATCTTTTAAGAAGAAAGATGACATGGCTGACTCTGAATTGGTTCTAAACTAGTCATGATGTTTTTGAGGTGATCAATTTAGGTCATGACTCTGGTTCCCCTCTTGACCTAGAGAACTGAAACCAAACCAAACTTTGGATCTGTGGAAGTCTATCTGAGTAGCATGATTTTCCAGTCAACTAAACCAACCATCATGATCTGACACCAAGGAAGAACTTCTGTAACCACATTAGAACCAGAGAAATGGATTGTCTTCTTAGGAAGCTCCCAGTGGAATCTGTTAAATGATTACTCAGATATACTGGCATGTTTTTTTATTTTGTTTTTCGTCTAAAATTCTGCCTAAATTTCATGAACATATAGTTCCTGCTAGGGGCTTCCCTGGTGGCTCAGTGGTAAAGAATCCACCTCCCAATGCAGGAGATAAAGGTTCAACACCTGGGTCGGGAAGATCCCCTGGAGGAGGAAATGGCAATCCACTTCAGTATTCTTGCCTGTAGAATCCCCATGGACAGAGGAGCCTGGTGGGCTACAGTCCACGGCATCGCAAAGAGTCAGACATGACTGAGCAACTAAGCACACCACACACAGGAGTAACTTGTAGATAAATGTAGAACAGGTCATCAAATTACAGGCCACAGGTGAGTAGGGTCCATGCTTGTCTTTGTAAACAAAGTTTTACTGGGGCACAGCCCCTCTCATTCTGATGTGGCCTCTATGGCTGCTTTCAGCCACAATAGCAGAGCAAGTAGCCGCAACAGAGCCTCAGGTATTTACTACCTTGTCCTTCATAGAAAAAGTTTACCAACCCCTGCGGGAGACCCTGATTCGATCCCTGGGTTGGGAAGATCCCCTGGAGAAGGAAATGGCAACCCACTCCAGTACTCTTGCCTGGAAAATTCCATGGATGAAGAATCCTGGCCGGCTACAGTCCATGGGGTCGCAAAGAGTCGGACATGACTGAGAGACTTCACTTCGATCCAGGATATAGGATTGACTTTCTCATCAGCTTGTCATGTGGCTCTGTACATTCAGGATGTTGGAGGAAGGACAATGAAAATATCTGTATCCATTTTTTCCTGCAAAGTCAGGAAAGTCTAGTTGGGAGAAACAAATTTGAGTCGGCTTTTATGTGAGTGTTCTTTGAAGTCCCCCTTCTTTTCCTCCCCACCTCTTTCTTCTTCTCGCATCTGTGGTCTCGTCTGTGATTTGTGGTACCCCTTAAACCTGTGGGCTCTGGAACCAGACTGCCCATGTTCACATCCCAGTGGGTCCACTGACTCCTTGTACAACGTTGACTGTGTTGGGTTTCGGCCTCACCTACGATAATAGAGCCAGGGTTGTTGGGATGATTGAGTTACTGCAAGGCATGATTAGGACAGCAGCTGCCTACCACCAATACTCTGTAAACATTATCTCTTACTAGTATCGGTTTGACATAGGATCATCTATGGCCAACACTCCTTGCTGAGACTTTCAGGATTCTCACACCAGTGATGACTTATGTCAGGACAAGAACCTGCCATCTATTTAAGGGCTCTCTGAAGCGGTTCTCAAAATGTGGTCCCTGGACTGGCAGAATCAGCATCACCTAGGAACTTACCTGAAATGTAAATATTCAGGCCCCTCATCCAAGATTTACAGAATCAGAGACTCTGGGTGATGTACTGATAGAGGTTTAACAGCTGGCTCATCAGGAGAAAATAAGCTGTAGAATTTGCGGATTCCTGTGGTTTAGATTCTCCCATTATGACTGCATTCGCGCTACCAAAGCAATGTCATCGAATGCGTTGTTACTGAGTTGGAAAGAGATACAAACCATTCACTCTCTTAAGCTGATGGGGGACTGGCTCTAGCATGCTAGAGGACCACAGAGCTCTGTTTCAACAAGCTTTCTGGATGATTGTGCTGCATGCTGGAACTTGAACACCATTGCCCTTAAGAGCTTAGTCATCAGGAGACCCGGGAAGTGTGTCAGAGGGCTTGGGCTCGGGCAGCAAAACTCCTAGGTGCATGTCCCACTTGGCTACTTCCTGACCCTGGAAAATGCCTGGCATATACTTAAGAATAAGCGCACATCAGTTGTCATTATTATTTTTCTGTCTTTCGTTCCTGTCGCAGTCAACCACCTTCTCAAACACTTAGCGGGAGCTCTGAGGATTTTATTGCTGCCCAGGATCCCCTGGGTAAACAAGGATGATCCCACTGCTGCATTCTGCAGTTAGGCCAGAAGAACTTTCCTGAGGGCTTTGTCAGGTTATCTGTTGCGCATCGGGGTGATTAGGCAAAGGAGAAAATGGCTATTATCCCCACGTTACACCATCTTGCAAATAGTCAACATCAGTGTGGTGATTTGCAGAGTGTTGTAACCCTAGGTGGGAGGCCAGGCTAGAGGCGGACTGGAGGCTCATTTTTGTCCTTTAGTATCTGAAACGACTCGGATGGGGGTCTGGCACGTTCTTCTTGATAATCCCAATTTCCACCACCGTCAAATAGCTGGGCTCCTGTGTGAAAGGGAGCCTAGCCAGCATAGAGGCCGGGGTGGTAAACTTGAACTGTAACCGGACGTCCTCAACTGTGCTGAGCCTACCCCAGTCCCCACGTCCACGTTCACAGCAGTGTCTCTGCTGGTCCTCGTCCTGGTCTTCCTTTGAGGTTGATGACCAGCCCAGTGTCCACCTCCACATCCTTCTTGTGAACAGAGCCCTGAATTTGTTCACACATGGGAGAAAATGTGCTTAGGGAAGTTGGGTCCCTCAGTTATGAACTTGGAATCCAGTGCCGTCCAATAGAACTTTCTGGAAGGGGGCAGCGGTCTCTATCTGAACTGTCCCTTCTAGAGATATCTGGTTGCCTGTGGCTATCGAGCCCTTGAAATGTGGCTTGTGAAATCGAGCAACTGAATTTCTTTCTTTTTTTTTTTTTTTTTTGCTGTTCTGAGCAACATGTGGGATCTTAGTTCCCCGACCAGGGGTTGAAACCCTCAGTGGGAGCCTGGAGTCTTAGCCGCTGGACCGCCAGGGAAGTCCCTGAATTTCTAATTGTGACTAATTGTCATGTAACTCTAAATCACTTCATGGTGGATAATGGCTACCATGTTGGATGGTACAAAGACACCAAACAGTGATGGTTCCGGTCCTCTTTTCCAGGTATTTTCAGACATGGCCCCCTGGCCCAATCCTGACCTCCAGGCTCTGGTGCAAAGGGATGCGGGCATCTGGGAAGGACTTTTCTCCATGATGATGGAGAGGGATGCACTAGGGAGCACTTGTCATTCTCACCCCCTGCCTTGTCCCCTGCCCACACTTCCCTCCCTGCCCTACACGTTGTCTCATGCAGTGTGAAGCTTGCTGGCTTGGCAACTCTCTTGTGTTGGTGAGAGGGTGATACTAATAGATGAAGATGATAAAAACTAACATTTATGGGGAATTCCCTGGTGGTCCATTGGTTAGGACTCTGTGCTCTCACTGCTGAGGGCCCCGGTTCAATCCCTGATCGGGTAACTAAGATCCTTCATGCTGCGTAGACAAAAACAAACAAAACCTCTAACATTCATGTAGTGTTTATCATACATCAGGCCCTGGCCAAGCAGTTTACACATACTAATGTAATAGTTTAATACTAACTAATTTAATGCTGGCAAGACCCCTGGAAGGGAGGTGCTAAGTTACCTCCAGTTTCACAGAGGACAGAACTGAGGCTCGAGTAGTTGACTGGCCAGAAGTCCCACAACCAAGAAGTGCCACAGCTGGGATTTGAACCCAGGGACACTGAGAGCAGAGGCTATGCCTCTCACTGTGACACCATCCTGCCTGTCTAGAACCGAGAGAACTGCATAACCCTGGAATCACCAAGTCACTAGACTTCTTGGTATGTGAGACGAATACACGTCCTTGTGTTTAAGCCACTTTAGGCTGGGTTTCCTGTGACTAGCAGCCTCAAACATCCTGACTGATATCATATCTTTGAGTGAGTCTCTGTCTTTTGGAATTCCTGACCATGCTGGTCCATGGAATCATTCCTCCGCCAGTGGCTGACTCACTGCTGACACAGATTAGGAAACCATCCCAACGTTAGGGAAGAACCATCCATCTGAGTCCTGGGAGCCCCGGTGTGGAAATATCTAGATGGAGATACTCACAGGGGAATTCTACCTGTGCTTACCTAGGAGCTTGAATTACTGCAAAGTTTGGCCTTTCAGCTCTTGCCCTTATCTCTGATTCTGATAAATGAAGCTTGTCCAGAGGTAATGTGGAAGAGAGAAACTCAGAGAGATAGACAGACTTGAAAAACATCTGTAATAGGCCACAGTGCAGATTCTTCAAGTCGATTCATTATGATCTCATCATGGAGTCGATGTCTGGGTCCCCCCAGGCCCTCCTCTGTGACTAAGAATTCAGGCTGACTTGAAGTTGTGTTTCACTGGTAAGGAGAAAGTTGTCTTTCTTTTACTGGTAAAGTAAGTTGTCTCCCGGGGATGATGAAAATTTGGAAACCTATGAATGTTCGATCCATTCTAGTATTCCTGCCTGGAGAATCCCATGGTCCGAGGAGCCTGGTGGGCTACAGTCCATAGGATCGCAAAGAGTCAGACACGACTGAAGTGACTGAGCTCACGGCACAGTACAGGACTAAGCAGAATCAGGGCTGCAATGGCAGGACACACGGGATGGTCCCAGAGGAGGGAAGAACCAACCTGAGGGGCAGACGGTCCTGGGTCCGTCCTTCACCACTCTGTGTCCCTCGCTTAGTCAGCAAAGAATCGATGTGCACCTACTGTTAAGGCACCAGAGATACGATGGTGAACAAACTCAGGGAGAGAAAGAAACTGCTGTAGGACCCTGCTGGGGTTTTATTATTTTTTGTTTATTTGGCTGCATCAGGTCTGAGTTGTGGTGGGATCTACGTTGTGTCACAGCGGGTCTTTCGGTGAGGCGCCCGGGCTCTGGAGCACGCAGGCTTATTTGCTCTGTGGGCATGTGAGCTCTTATTTCTCTGGCCAGGGATCGAACCCAGTCTCCAGCATTGCAAGATGAGTTCTTTATCACTGGACCACCAGGAAAGTTCCCCTGCTGGAGTTTTAGTTTTTAATCTGATTTGAGTATTTGGTGTATCCAAAGACCCAACATTATATCAAATCTATAAGATAAATAAGTGACTTTCTCACGGTATGTGGGTAGGTGACAGACACAAACTCCAGGCCCTCACAAGTTCTTCTTTCACCATGAGCCCCTCACTGTAGAGACTGGAGGAGCCCCTGGCAGCCTGTGTGATGCCACTGGTTAGTCTTTGAAGTAAAAAAAAAAAAACACTCAAGATCAAAGGAAATTTTTGGCTGAACCCAGTCATTTGGCCTTGATCTGCTAGAAATCTTAATTTAATTAGTAATATAAACTTTGTAAAGACTTCACTTTCCCAACTTGGTTTAGCATACATCATTTCTTTGATTTCTGAGTGAACTGGAACAAAGGGGGAAAATGTAAAATATCTCCCATAAGACACGAACAATGCAATTCTTTGATCTCGTGAGTATTTTTCAGTAGTTCTGGCCCAGATTTGTATAATTTTCATTCTGGCCATGTGTGTGTGCTAAGTCACTTCAGTCGTGTCCGACTATTTATGACCCTATGAACTGGAGCCTTCTAGGCTTCTCTGCCCATGAGATTCTCTGGGCAAGACTACTGGATTGGGTTGCCACGTCCTACTCCAGAGGATCTGCCATGACCCAGGGATCGAACCCATATCTCTTGTGTCTCCTGCATTGGCAGGTGGGTTCTTTACCACTAGCACCACCTGGGAAGCCCATGATTTTCAGTCTACTATGAGTAAGAAGTTAGTGTGGGAAATATTTTAGAATAAGTTATCTTCTTGTGTTCCAGACAGGCAACCTTCCCAGACTCTGTGAGGTTTGAAATAATAGCATTTTAGGAAGGAGAATATAAGCATTATGGCATATTTCACAGGTCAGGCACTTTCTATACGTTTAAAGAATGCAGTCCTTACAAGAACCTGTGACCTATGTATTCCTCTGTCTAGTTTGTGGAAGAAATCAAGTGACATTCCCGCAGACACACAGCTTGTATGCATGGAGTTAAGACTTGTCGCCAGCAGATGCTAAGCCCTGGTCTGTGTTCACAGTCCACTGTGAATTTAGATCTGCGTTTAGACCTTTAGAAATCATCAGAGCTGACGAAATTAGCTGAAAGTTAAATCCTGCAATTTAAATCCCTGAAGGAGCACAGATAAAACCCAGGCCACCAACTCTCTAGAGGGTGGTCTTTTCTTTTGCATCTCTGCAGATGGTCAAGAATGTGAAAAGTTGTCCCAAGTGAATGCAGCCACCTTTGGGGTCCTTGAAGAAACTCTTCCGTTTCAGGGTCCTAGCAAGGAGCCTTCTAGGGCAGTTTGGCCCAAGAGAATGGGTCTCCTTATTTCTATTTGTGTATGGGGTGTGTGTGTGTGTGTGTGTAAGCTATCTAGCCTCCTCCATGGGACAGCATTCATTTTAGAGATAAGTCTTAAACCTTTTATTCCAAGGAAGAATACATGTGGAAGTGCAGACGCCAAGATTTCAGCCCTGATCTATTTCGTGCCAGACCTATTGTTTACTGTTACATAGACATGGTCAGGATTTGGAGGCTATCATTTAAGTTCACCGAATCCCACAACGGAAAGTTTCCAGTGACTCTGGAAATATATAACATAGCCAGATCTTGAGCAAGAATTGGAAGCTCCTGCTCATAATTTTTCTTTTCACTTTCACCTGCTAACAGAAGACAGAAGAGTGATTGTGTGACTGCTAACACTTATGAGGTAAATTCTCATTTTCTTAATAAGACCAGGCTCTTTAAAAAGACACGAAGAAAGAGAGAAAGAAGGAAGGAAGTGACAAGCTACTTTGGAGAAACTCTCAGCAAACCGACCAATCTCTCCTCCTTGCTCAAGAAGTCTGACTCCCTCTAGAGTAGCTTCCATTGACTCACCTCCAAGGGATCTCCCATGGACCCTTTTTCAACAGTCTGCAACGTAAACTTGCATGACTTGGCTGGAGTTTACAGAAATTCAAAGTTATTTGTACTCACCCCAGTCCTGCCACCACCAGCATTGCTTTAGCTGGGAAATTTTTAAAGCTTCTTACCGGAATTTCTTTCTTGTGGTTAAAATCCCCAACAAGTAAAATATGAGCCTGGCATAAAGAATCATTTTTGTTTTAGAGTCACATTCAGAATAGCAAGTGACAATGAGATAAGTGCCTTTGTAAGGAGGCCCCTAGTTCCCATCCCCTAATGATTTCTCTGAAATCTATTTGAAATTCAGAATCTAGGAAGTTTGAAAAAACAAGTTGTTTGTCATTTGTGCTGAGAACTATTTCAATCTGGGTTTCAATGTCCCCTTGGAAATATGGAGGGAATGGGGATCGTACTCCAAATTGTGTGCAACATTTCATTGCATTTGCAAAGGAATACTGTCTATTGAATCTAGTGGCCAAAATGAACTGATGATTGTTGGGGCTGAGTGATGAATACTCAGGGCGTCCTCATTCTTCCCTCCAGGCTGTTGTGCCAGTTTGGAACTTTCCTTACTAAAACAAGGAAAATGAGAGCGAAAACAGTGCCAAAAAAAAAAAAAAAATGATCATGGCCCTAGTTTGGGGCTGTTCTCAGAACCTTCAAGAAGAGCTAAACAGAAGCACGACTTCCATTTAGTTCCAACTCATCTTTTAAGAAGACCTTAAAAATATTTCCTGGAACTTTAAAAACACACTCAAAAACTATTTCAACACAGCTCAGCCTGGGAGGGGTCAAAGATGGCAAGAGTACAAGACAGTTGAGAAAGTCTATGACATATTGTTAGCAGCTGATTGAGATGGTTTCCAAATAGTAACAGGACCTGAAGGTTAGAAAAATAGACCAACACCAGTGATCCTGAAATTAGTTATGTGGCTGCTATGTACTGGACTTCACCTGGGAGCCAAAAGAGAGAGCTTCGGTTCTAGGGTCTTAATTATCATAAATACTACATGTCTGGCTCTTTAGCGTCACTGTGTCCCACCCCTTCCAGACAAGCAGAAGGAACAGTCATGCTTTAAGGCAAATTGTTCTCTGTTTCAGATTTTCCAGTGGAAAAAGGAATGTATGTTAGGCAGATTACTGTACCTTCCCTCTGTCACGCCAGGGTAAGCTTCCTAGAGCAGCTAATTCTCCTCCTGCAGGACTGGCAGCTCCTAGACGTCAGCTGGTGGGGCAGAATTCCTTCCTTCTCCAAGGTACCTGTGGCCCCAAAGACACCCCTTCCACCTGGGGTGGCGCCCAGCTGATCGAGCACTCCAGTGCCCTGGGGGCTCAGAGGACTGGAAACAACTGGACTGGATGCTTGCGGGGCTTCTGGAGTCTGGCGAGTCCCATCCTGCCTGCCACTCTGCCATCTCCAGGGATCACCCAAGTGCTGGCACCCCGGTAACCTGTCTCCTTTGCTCCTTGCCACTCTGTGGGCCTTTCCCATCCATGGGCTCTGACTCCTCTTCTGCTCCCATGCCAACTGGTCCCACTGGGCTGTCTGGGTCCTGGCTATGAGATGGATAATCCCTAAGGATGCAAACCTTAAATGAATCTGACTTTCTTTCTACTTTTCCATAAGCCAGGTTGGGGATTTAGGGTTATGTCAGTCCTCCCCACGCCAACCCGTGCCCACCCCCCCATCACTTGCAATCCATCACTCTTCTTCCTTTTGGAAAATAATCCCCCATCTGTTGACTCCTTGACATTGTATAATTCCTCTCTTTCCTCCTTTTTGTCTCCCTCTGGAATGTCCTGATGATTGCTCCCTCCCACTTCCCCAATTCAATTAAGATGTGACTCTGTGTGTGTGTGTGTGTGTGTGTGTGTGTGTGTGTGTATGTGTGACCTATATACTGTCAAGACCCCGGCTGCAACATCTGATGACTTGGATTCTAATTTCTGCTTTGTATGCATTTGTTTGTGTGACTTTGGCCAAGTGCCTGAATGTTTTTAAGATTGTTAACTCTTCTGGAAAATGCAGATAGATAACAGTAGTTCTTCTAGCATGCAGTAGTTGCAAGGATGAAGTGAGAAGATCCGTATAAGGCGGTTGGCACGGTTCTGGCATAATTTGAGAATTGTTAACTATGCTCACACTGGGCTGCTTGTTTTCCTTCCCAAATTCCACCACCATCTGGGGAAAGTTCAGTGTTCTTTGGAATGACCCAAGCGGTTCCCCATCAGTTGTCCCTGCCTTCTTTAAGTAGGGGCATCTCTGCCGCGCCCCCATCCCACTTCTTTAAGACAATGTCAGGGTCTACACTTCTCTGCGAGGGTCACTGTCTTCTTAACCATCATATCCTTGTCCCTTTCTTTTGTTTATTTTTAAATTTTTATTTCCCCTTGTGGCAAGCGGGATCCTAGCTCCCTGACCAGGAATCGAACCCATGCCCCCAGCATTGGAAACACAGAGTCTTAACCACTGGACAGCTGGCGAAGTCCTGTCCGTGTCTTTTCGTATCACCAGGTGGAACCCTTTAGCCTTGGTCAGATGACTTACTTTCCTTAAACCTACACAGGCTGTGCTGTGTAGGTAATTATCTCATATAAATGTCAGGATTGTTCTAGGGCTATATTTTCATAATTATTCCACTGTAAGGATGAACAGGGGACTAAACTACTCCCTATGGGAAGGAGCTTACCCTCTACCTCTCATCTGGAGATTGGGCCCTGGGCCAGTAATGGCCTTGATCCCAGGGGGTGATCATCTAGGACCCACTTGGCAGGGAGGCAGGGTGGCACTCTCACATGGGAATGGCCCAGTAGCTAGGACACCAGGAGGTGACCTTCATCACCTGAATTCAGTGTCTGAACTCAGACAAGGAATGGAACAGGAACTTGGAGTCCTGGGACAAACCTAGCTGTGCTTCTGTGCTTCCTAGACTTTCTCTGATTTCTCTTAAACTGGGACTTTTGGAAATTCCAGTCTTTCTCAACCCTGCTAAGTCACAACAAGGATAAGGAATTCTGTCCCAGCGTGAGCCAGACTTGGAAGATGGCTCTTGGGAGGCGGAATGGAGACAGCAGAGGGAATTGAATGGAAGGCTTCCTAAGGCATTTGGAATGATCTTGGCATACAGAGCCAGCAAGCTAATGACCGTCCTTTGCCAGAGACATGGGAGCCAGGAAAGATGGGGAGAAGGTTTAACCTGGCTTGTGTTTGATCTTTCCCGTATTCTGAGAGGTGGCATGGCCCTTTCTCAGGATGGAATGGGGAAGAAGGGAGAAGAAACTCTTGCAGATGCTGGGAGATGAGAACATGACAACGTCCTTGTATCCATGCGGCTTGAGGTTTTATGAATTCCCAGAGCAACAGACACATTTCTATCCAAAACACAGAAAAGGTACCCAAAAGGTAACTCCTGATTGACCGCAATTCTGGAGGATGTCTTCACTCTTCTCTTATAGGTGGATAATTAAGTATAAAATAGAACTGTATAATATTTAAAAGAGACCGGAGAAGCCCCTCCCCCCACTCACTTATCCATAGGGATCATTCCAAGACTCCCAGTGGATGCTTGAGACCACAGATAATGACAAATCCTGTATATTATGTTTTTCCCTATACTAGTGGGCAGGTATTCTGGGCAAAAGGATGATTCACATCCCTGGTGGGGCACCGAGGGACAGTGTGAGATTTCATCATGCAGTCTAGAGTTGTGCGCAATTTAAAATTTATGAACTGTTCATTTCTGGAATTTTCCTTATAACATTTTTGGACTGCAGTTGACCTTGGTTGACTGAAACCATGCAAAGTGAAACCTTGGATAAGTGGGAACTGCTGTATACACAGAGCTGGGAGGTCTGCCTCTCAAACTCTGTTCATCCAATGAAAGGCCATGTGATTTAGGACAAGATGCTTAACTTGGCCCTACATTTCCTGAGGTTTAAAATAACTGTTGATTAAAAAAAAAAAGAAAAATCTCCTTTAAGATGTCATGAAGAATAAGGGAATATTCATGTCATACTTTGAGTAACTCCAGGGAGCAAAGTGCTTTAAAAATGCCATCTGGTCTGTGAAGTTTTTAGGTATTTGAGGAGAACTATAAAATGCAGCAGGAAAAAAGTGCACACATCTCTAGAAAGCATTGAGCTGTGCATTTAAAGAAAACTAAAAACAATATCTTATGTTTAATAAGAAAGTGGAGTATTGGCATTGGGTAGAGAGGAAAAAAGAAAGTGATAGAAAAAAATTCTTTAAAACCTTATGCTCAGTTAAGTCTCTCTTCATTGCCATTCCCAGAATTCCATCCTACTGTTTTTGAGTTCACAGAAATAATTGGTTTCCTAGGGACTCAGTAACAAACTAGGTGGCTTACAACAACAAAAATTAACTTTCTCACAATGGTGGATGCTGGAAGTCTGGGTGAGGATGGTTTCTTCTATGGGCTCTGATGGAGAATCTGGTCCTTCCTTGTCTCCTAGCCATTGTCTGCAATTCTTGGTGTTCCTCACTTGCAGACAGATGACCTTAATTTTTAAAAAAATTTTATTTTATATTGGAGTATTGGAAGCAGGAGGAGAAGGGGATGACAGAGGATGAGATGGTTGGATGGCACCACTGACTCAGTGGACATGAGTTTGAGCAAGCTCTGGAAGATAGTGAAGGACAGGGAAGCCTGGCATGTTGCAGTCCATGGTGTCGTGAAGAGTTGGACATGACTGAGTGACTGAACAATTAGAGTATAGCCAACTAACAATGTTATGAGAGTTTCAGGTGAATAGCAAAGGGACTCATCTATATGTATACGTGTATCCATTCTCCCCCAAACTCCCCTCCCATCCAGGCTGCCATATAACAGTGAGCAGAGTTCACTGTGCTATACAGTACGTCCTTGTTGGCTATCCATTTCAGATACAGTGGTGTGCACATGTCCATCCGAAACTGCCAACCTATCTGTTTCCCCCAAACTTCCCTCACCAGCAATCGTAAGTTTATTCTCCAAGTCTGTGAGTGTTGGATGACCAGTTCTGCCTCTTTCATCACAAGGCCTTCTCTCTGTGATTCTCAGCACCAAAACCCCCTTCTGTTATAAGGACAACAGTCATACTGGATTACAATCCACCCTAACGACCTCATCCTAATTTGATCACATTTGCAAAGAACTAATTTCCAAATAAAGTCACAGTCACACATGTTGGGGGTGGCTAGGACTTCAATATATTTTGAGGAGAGGACACAATTCAACCTACAATACCGACCAAGTTAAAACTAAATCTTCACTTTGGCTGGGTGATGAAGGCAACTCTGTGTGGGTGAGGCATCTTGGGGGTACCTTCCAAAGCAAGCAGGAAGCCCAGGGACTGAGCTGCAGAGATGTCAATTGTGCTGTGCATGACTTTATGCAACTTTTCCCTGGGTATTATACTGCCCTAAACTAGCCACCCCCTGCCCTGCCTCAGTTTTCCTTCTGCTCTCTCTGTCCAAGACATTTATTTTTAGTTTAATAGATAAATCAAATACTTTAAAATGAGAGTTAGTTGGAAGGGGGGACCTATGTACACATACGGCTGATTCACTTTGTTGTTCAGCAGAAACTAACACAATGTTGTAAAGCAATCATACTCCCATCTAAAAAAATGAAGTTAGTTACATAAAAAGGTCAAACGTATTTTTTTTAAAAAAGGGTCAGAACATGCGTTCCTGGCCTCTTGCACTTTCCTCTTCATTTTTCTTGGTTCTATTTGCCACAGCCACAAAGGAGTTCTCTTGACCTTCTGCAGCAAAGAGACCATGCCCCCCCTCCCCTGAGAGGATGCCATCCCTCAGCTGGAAGCAGCTGGTGATGTCAGACGCGTTACAAAATTAAATGCCTTCTACTGCTTAGTCTTATTTTAAAGCTTCTCTGAGTCTCCTACATTTTCTTGTGTATGATGATCACAAGGGGTGATGGAGTGGGAGGAGAGGAGGAAAGATGGGGAGGACACTTCCAGCAGAGTGCATGCACGCCTGTGTACTCAGTCGCTCGGTCGTGTCCAGCTCTTCTTTGCAACCCCATGGACTGTCCGCCAGGCTCCTCTGTCCATGGGATTCTCCAGGCAAGAATACTGGAGTGGGTTGTCATTTCCAGGGAATCTTCCCAACCCAGGGATCAAACCCACATCTCCTGCATTGCAGGAAGATTCTTTACCGCTGAGCCACCAGGGACAATTCCAAGACTCACTGTCACCTCTGGCCTGACAGTCTTGGTTCACATTCTCATGCAGGTTCATGTATATTAATCTGAGTACAGGGCCAATTCTGGATGACTGGAGTCAGCTACTTTTTAGCTTCTGCGGCAAGAAAATGGATTATTTTTCCATCAACAAAATTTGAAAACGTTGGCCTCTCATTTTTGCAAAAACAATATGCTTTTGACAATGTTAATGAAATGACTCGTTTATCCAAGTTGATGAAACCTTGGGCTGTTCACTCCTGTCTGCTTTGACTGCAGTGCCCCCTAGTGGATACTTTTCTAACAACGTTCTCATGGTCGATCACTTGTCAGAAATAGAATGCATTTTAACAAACATTATTTTCTAAAGTAGGTCTGTATTTTTTTCTTTTTTTTCCAACGAAAGTTCATTTCAATATATGACCAAATTATGTATATGTATAATCCTCTGATTGTTCATATGAATAATCAGAGTAATGCACGTCCCCTGCTAATTTCAGGAAAGAAGGGAGAGGGAAGGGAGATGTAATGAAACAGGCACAGAAGGAAATGACTATGAGGACGTTAGAACTGTGCTTGGTAACATGATGTATGTGTCTAGAAAACAAAAACGCTGGAAATACGGTACAGTGAAGCTTTAAAACTGAGATTTACATGACTAAGCAATTTTAAAATCAGGATAAGGATATGAACTTCTGCAGCCAGAGTCTGACCTCTATTTTCTGCCTGAGGGCTTGTGACAAGTACACGGGGAGGAAACAGTGGGTCCCCAGATAAAGGCCACTTTCTTGCTGCTTTGCATAAAGATGTTCTGCCCCAAACTTTATCCCCATTTTAATCAGCAACTCCTGGGATCTCCAGCTGTTCTGCGGGCTCTGGCTCCTTCTGGCCCACAATTAGGGTGGAGGTGAAGGCCCCGGCCTCACTTCCTGGCTCTGTAGCTTCCAGGAGACTGTGCGGCACAAAGTCTAGGGATTTAAGTAAGTATTATCTTGTACGGGAAGCAGATTGGGGTGTGAGTGGGGGTTCTCAAGTCCTCCCTGAAGCTACCACATAGATCCCCAGACTTGAGATTTTGCAAATGAGCCAAAAAGGAAAGAAAGTTCTAAATGGGGTATTAAAAGATGATTGCCTAATTAAAAAATGTTTTCTCCAACGAATGGCATTAAAAGTAATAATTACACAATTACTATCCACATTAGTTCATAAGAGAGAGAACAATTTAATACAAAAGATGAGATGTAATTATAGATGGACATTTCATCCAGAGGAAGTTGTGTTGTATATATATAATACATATGTGTTTGTGTACACACACGCACACAATTGTCTTTCCTTGTCTTTCATGTCACCATGGAACAAGAAAAAGTTTGTCCTCAACTGGCAGCTGTCTGTGGGCTGACTTTGAGGAACTCTGACCCTGAACGTTGGCTCTCCCTGGCAATCTGGAGTACGCCTCCACTATATGTGAGTTCTTTGGAATTGAGATGCAGGGCCCACTGTTGTATAAGGAGAGATGAACTGTGAAAAAGAGAATCTACCCTTCGGGATTACAGAATTTGTCCCTTCTGGGCTCTGCTTGCTGTGGAGGGTACGTGAGAAAGTCACATCACTGAGAACCCTGGGGACCGCAGGACCCAAAGACACTGCCTAGTTAATCCTTCCGGGTTAGTACAGAACCACGTGTGGAGTGTCCCAGACAGATGGGCTGTGCTAACGCTCAGGGCCCAAGCACTCTTGTACATGGTAATCCTAAACTCTGTAGCACTCACACTTAAAAAGGAAATCCTCAGACTCTTAGAATCACCAATTTACAGCCAGGGTGGGTCTAAAATCCTATAGTTGAATTTCCCCATACTACAAGGTCACTAATTCACCTGGAAGAGGCAAAGGACAACCACAGATTCAGTAAGATGCTCTTTGGAAGGGCTGGCATTCCCCTGCAGGCACCAGTGCCCAATGATGGAGCCTTGAATGCAGATCTCCTGGGGATGGTGGATGGCTGCGCTGGGCTCTCCTGACACTTAACCTTACACTTAACCCACCCCCTGGGGCACACCCTCTACTTACTAAGAGCCCTGTGAGCCGAAGGAAACACAACAGCAGAGAACTTTCTTGAGAGCCTTCTCCTGCTGGGCTTGGATCAATTATTTTAGAGTCTAAGCTTCTTCTTATCCAAGCCCTTATTTTACAAATATTTAATTGTTAGGTTTTCTTTTCAAATTTAGTTCCCTTTTCACATGTATTCCTCCAAATGGGCCACAGTGTCCTAATGTCCAGTTGACACCAAACATTTACATAATTTATGCATTCTCCTATTCTGTGCATTTTGCAAGTTTGTGGACGGCATACTATTACTCATAATTTTCTTTTTTAATTAATTAAATTTTTATTGGAGGATAATTGCTGTGCAATGTCGTGCTGGTTTCTAACACACATCAACATGAATCAGCCATAGGTATACACATGTCCCCTCTCTCTTGAACCTCCCTCCCACCTCCCACCCCATCCCATCCCTCGAGGTTGTCACAGAGCACCAGGCTGAGCTCCCTGTGCTATGCAGCAGCTTCCCATTAGCTATCTGGTTTACACAAATGCTAATGTTTATATTTCAGTGCTACTCTCTGAATTGGTCCCACTCTATCTTTCCTACCAATACTTTGGTCACCTGATGCGAAGAACTAACTCATTGGAAAAGACCCTGATGCTGGGAAAGATTGAAGGCAGGAGGAGAAGGGGACGACAGACAATGAGATGGTTGGATGGCATCACTGACTCAATGGACATGAGTTTGAGTAAACTCTGGGAGTTGGTGATGGACAGGGAGGACTGGCGTGCTGCAGTCCACGTGGTCACAGAGAGTCAGACACGACTGAGGGACTGAACTGATCTTTCCTACCAGCCCCACCCCCCACACCCACCATGTCCATAAGTCTGTTCTCTATGTCTGAGTCTCATTCCTGCCCTGCCATTTTTCTAGATACCCAATATATGTGTTAGCATATGATGTTTGTTTTTTCTGATTTACTTCACTCTGTATAACTGGCTCTGGGTTCATCCATCTCACTAGAACTGACTCAAATGCATGACATTTTATGGCTGAATAATATTCCATTGTATATACGTACCATACTTCTTTATCCATTCATCTGTTGACAGACGTCTAGATTGCTTCCCTGTCCTGGCTATTGTAAACTGTGCTGCAATGAACACTGAGGTACATATGTCTTTTTCAATTATGGTTTTCTCAGGGTATTTGCCTAATAGTGGGATTGCTGAGTAGTCATATGGTATTTTTATTCCTAGTTTTTAATGGAATCTCCGTACTGTCTTCCATAGTGGCTATATCAACTTACATTCACGCCAACGGTGCAGGCGGGTTCCATTTTCTCCAAATCCTCTCCAGCGTTTATTGTTTATAGATTTTTTGATGATGGCCATTCTGACCAGTGTGAGGTGATACCTCATTGTAGTTTTGATTTGCGTTTCTCTAATAAGAAGTGATGCTATTTTTTCTGTGTTTACTAGCCATCTGGGTGTCTTCTTTGAAGTGTCTGTTTTGGTCTTCTGCCCATTTTCTTGATTGGGTTGTTCATTTTTCTGTTCTTGAGATGCATAAGCTGCTTGTACATTTTGGAGATTAATCCTTTGTCAGTTGTTTCACCCATTCTAAGGGCTGTCCTTTTATCTTGCTTATGATTTCATTTACTGTGAAAAAGCTTTTTAAGTTTAATTAGGTCCCATTTGTTTATTTTTGTTTCTATTTCCATTACTCTATTAGGCGGTTCACAGAGGATCTTGCTGTGATTTATGTCAGTAAGTGTTTTGCCTATGTTTTCCTCTAAAAGGCTTATAATTTCTGGTCTTACATTTAGGTCTCTAACCCTTTCTGAGTTTACCTTTGTGGATGGTGTTAGGAAGAGTTCTAATTTCATTCCTTTACATAAGCACCGCTTATTGAAGAGATTATCTTTTCTCCATTGTGTAGTCTTGCCTCCTTTGTCAAAGATCCAGTGCCCACAAGTGTGTGAGTTTTATCTACAGGCTTTCTATCTTGTTCCATCGGTCTATATTTCTGTTTTTATGCCAGTACCATACTGTCCTGATGAGTGTAGCTTTGTAGTATAGTCTGAAATCAGGACGGTTGATTACCCCATCTCCATTCTTCTTTCTCAAGATTGCTTTGGCTCTTTTGGATCTTTTATGTTTCCATACAAATTATGAAATTTTTTGTTCTAGTTTTGTGAAAATGTCATTGGTAATTTGATAGGGATTGCATTAAATCTGTAGATTGCTTTGGGTAGTATAGTCATTTTCACAATATTGATTCTTCTAATTCAATTACATGGTGTATCTCTCCATCTGTTTATGTCGTCTTTGATTTCTTTCATCAGTGTCTTATAGTTTTCTGTATATAGCTCTTTTGTCTCCTTGGGTAGGTTTATTCCTAGGTATTTTATTATTTTTGTTGCAATAGTGAATGGGGTTGATCCCTTAGTTTCTCTTTCTGATTTTTCATTGTGTAAAGGAATGCAAGTGATTTCTGTGTATTGATTTTATCTCCTGCAACTTTGCTAAATTCACTGATTAGCTCTTAGTAATTTTCTGATAGTATCTTTAGGGTTTTCTGTATATAGTATCATGTTGCCTGCATACAGTGAGAGTTTTACTTCTTCTTTTCCATTCTGGATTCCTTTTATTTCTTTTTCTTCTCTGATTTCTGTGGCTAGGACTTCCAAACCTATGTTGAATAATAGTGGTGAGAGTGGGCACCCTTGTTTTGTTTCTGATCTTAGAAGAAATTCAGGTTTTCACCATTGAAAATAATGTCTGCTGTGGGTTTATCATATATGGCCTTTATTACATAGAGGTAGCTTCCTTCTAGCTGATTTTCTGGAGAGTTTTATGATAAATGGGTGTTGAACTTTGTCAAAAAGCTTTTTCTGCATCTATTGAGATTACCATGATTTTTATCTTCTAATTTATTAATATGGGGTATTAAATTGATTCAGTTGCATGTACTGAAGAATTTGGGCATTGCTTTGATAAATCCAACTTGATCATGGTGTATGATCCTTTTAATGTGTTGTTGCATCCTGTTTGCTAGAATTTGGTTGAGAATTTTTGCATCTTTGTTCATCAGTGATATTGTCATGTAATTCTTCTTTTTTTAGGATGCCTATGTCTGGTTTTGGTTTTCAGGGTGAGGTTGGCTTTATAGAATGAGTTGGGAGTATTCCTTCCTCTGAAATTTTCTGAAAGAGTTTGAGAAGGATAGGCATTAGTTCTTCTCTAAACATTTGACAGAATTCACCTGTGAAGCCATCTGACCCAGGGCTTTTGTTTTGGGGGAGATTTTTGATCATTGCTTCAACGTCAGTGCTTGTGATTGGTTTGTTCAAAATTTCTATTTTTTCCTGGCTCAGTCTGGGAAGGTTGAACTTTTCTAAGAATTTGTCTATTTCTTCTAGGTTGTTCATTTCATTGGCGTGTAGTTGCTCCCAATAGTCTCTTATGATCTTTTGTATTTCCACATCGTCTACTGTAACCTCTTCTTTTCATTTCTAGTTTCGCTGATTTGAGTCTTACCCCTTTTTTTCTTGCTGAGTCTGGCTAATGATTTGTCACTTTTATCTTCGCAAAGAACTAGCTTTTAGTTTTGTTGATCTTCACTGTTATTTCCTTCATTTTCTTTTTATTTATTTCGCTATGATCGTTATGATTTCTTTCCTTCTGCTAACTTTGGAGTTTTTTTGTGCTTCTTTTTCTAGTTGCTTTAGGTGTAAAGTCAAGTTGTTCACTTGATGGTTTTCTTGTTTCTTGAGGTAGGCTTGTATTGCTATAAGCTTCCCTTTCAGAACTGCTTTTGCTGCTTCCCATAGGCTTTGGGTCATTGTGTTTTCATTGTCATTTGTTTCTAGGTTTTTTAAAAAATTTCCTTTCTGATGTCTTCAGTGACCTGTTGGTTATTTAGAAGCATGTTGTTTAGCCTCCATGTGTTTGTGTTTTTTTCCAGTTTTTTTGTTTTTTAATTCCTGTAATTGATATCGAGTATCACAGCACTGTGGTCAGAAACGTGATTGATAGAATTTCAATTTTCTTAAATACACCAAAGCTTGATTTGTGACCCAAGATGTGACATATCCTGGAAAATGTTCTGTGTACACTTGAGAATAAAGTCTATTCTTCTGCATTTGGGTGGAATGTCTTGAAGCTATCAGTTAGGTCTAGCTGGTATAATGTGTCATCTAAGGCTTGTGTTTTCTTACTTTCTGTTTTGATGATTTGTCCATTTGTGTAAGTGGGGTGTTAAAGTCCTCTACTATTATTGTGCTACTTTTGATTTCCCCTGTTATGTCTGTTAGTGTTTGCCTTATCTATTGAGGTGCTCCAATGTTGGGTGTATAAATATTTACAATTATTATGTATTCTTGGATTGATCCTTTGATCATTATGTAGTATCCTTCCTTATCTCTTGTAATATTCTTTATTTTAAGGTTTATTTTGTCTGACGTAAGAATTGCTACTCCAGCTTTCTTTTGATTTCCATTTGCATGGAATATCTTTTTCCATCCTTTACTTTCAATCTGTACGTGTCTCTAGATCTGAAGTAGGTCTATAATGGACAGCATATATATATAGGTCTTGTTTTGTATCCATTCAGCCAGTCAGTGTCTTTTGGTTGGAATGTTTAACCTAATACATTTAAAGTAATTATTGATATGTATGTTCCTATTTGCATTTTCTTAATTGTATTAATGGATGACATTTTTGTTTTCTTAATAGTCTGAATGGAGTGAGAACAACAACAAAGAGAACTAGGAAAAAAAAAAAAAGAATTCCAGATAAGTGGTCAATGCAATATTAGGAAAATGGTAAAAAATGCAAAGGAACACACACACACACACAAAACCAAAACAGTCCAAAGAAAACAAAGGACAAGAGAGTGACCTAGCAAACAGATGAAACCAAAAATATTAACAAATTAAAAATAACAATAGCCGAAACACAAAACAGAAAACAAGACCAAAGCCGAGAGCCCACGGAAGAATTAAAGCAAAGAGAACAAAAGTAACTAACCAACCTGGTGACATAAAGAAGGAAAAAAATAGAAGTATATATATATACACACATGTGTACATATTAGAATATATATATATATTTGAGAAAAACGACACCAAGAAAATAACAATAAGACAAAACAAATGAAAAAAAGCGGGGGGGGGAGGAAAACAACAACAACAAATCTCATAGAACCACAAAAAGTCAATGAAGAGGTTGAAGTGTACAAAGGAAATAAAACATGTAGTTAAACAAAAATGCTCAAAACCTTAAACGGATACAATAATAATAACAACAATCACAGCAACAGAGAAAAGGAAACAAGGAGAAAAAAATTTCAGAATCAACTACAGAAAGAGTCAAAATATAAGAATAATAATCAATGTTTTTCTTGGGTCTCAGCTGTCAGCATCCTTTCCCCTGCTTTGATTCACAGCCCACCTTCGTCTTGCTAGGAGGCCCTCCAATACTGAGGAGGCTGGTCTCTTGACCTGCTGTGGGGACAGCTTAGACTCTAATCTGGCCCTACTTTGGAGTGTTCTTGCCTCCAATGTCCACAGTTGCTGGGGCTGGGGCATTTTCTTTTTGGCGAACACTCATTGCCCTTTTACATATTCCATAGACACAGAGGCTACCTAGCTGATTCTGTGGATGTAATATGCAGCTTGTACAGCTAGTAGAGAGGTATTTTTGATCCTCTTCCTTAGCCACTCCATTTTTGGAGCTCAGTTGTGGGTTTATCCCTGTCTCTATTCGTGGGTCATCCATATGAGTTTGCTCCTGAGACTTCCCTGGAGGACTTGGGTCTGCCACAGTGAGGAAAAGTGTGGAGGTGGCACAGCTGCTTAGACTGCAGGGACCCTGGCAGTACCAGGTACCTGGGAAAACCAGTGGCCTAGGGCGCAGAAGATACAGCGCTGTTAGAATCTTTGTATAGCCTCTGGCAGCTGGTGTTCAAAGGGCCTCCCTAGCTGGTCCTTCTCTATTGTTTTGTGAAGCAGGCACTCAAACTGCCACCCTCTCTGAGGTCTCTCTATTGGCTAGCTGCCGGGGAGAAAGAAGCTACACTGATGGCTCCACCCTCTGCATATGACTCTGTAGTATCACCCTGCCTCCATAGCTGCCTGTCTTTCCTCCAAACACATTTTCTGCTGCAATCTTCTCCCTCCTGTTCCCTCAGACTGTCTTCCACAGTCAACAGTAATCCTTGCCCTAGGATTGCTCTCCAGCCCCTGCACTCCAGCTCCCAGCTGCTGCGTGTTCCCGTGGACTTGCATCCCTGTCTGGGATACCCAGGGCTGTGGCACAGATTGTGTGGCTCTCACTCCATGCAGATTGTCACAGATCAGCAGCTTCACTCTCCAACAGCCTCAAATGCTTCCCCTTCATCCCAACTGATTGCCCCAACGTGGAGATCTCACCCCTGCTTCAGCTCTCCCACCCACCTGGGTGCAGGCCCGGTCTGCTCACTCTTCTCCTCTTTTCCCCTTCCTTCCTTCTTCCTACCAAGTTTTGTGTGAATCTGTAGATTCCTTTCTGGTGGTCAGGGACTCCTGCCAGTTCTCAGCTGGTGTTCTGGGAGGTCTTCTGCACCTGAAGATGTATTCCTGATGCATCCATGAAGACAGAGACACTCCACATCCACCCACTTCCCAGCCGTCTTGTTTCTTCTCCCCATATTTTTCTTGACTGTGTATCTTTCCATTTGCCTTGTCTTATGTTGCCAAGCTTTGACTCAGTTGTATATTTCAACCAGTTAACTCAGTTTTTTGGTTTTGATTGTGTCTCTGTCATGAGCTGAATCACATCCCATCCTCTAGTTCACATTCTAATCCCCGGAACCTGTGAATGTTGTTACTTTATTTGAAATCAGTAACTTTACATATCTAATTAAGTTTAGGATCTTTGAATAGGAAGATCATCTTGGATTATCTCTGTGGGTTCTAAATCCAGTGACAAGTGTCGTTATGAAAGATATACATGGGAAAGGCATACAGAGAAGGTGATGTGAAGCTAACAGCAGTGACTGGAGGGGTGTGGCCATAGGGCATGGAATGCTGGCGTCTCTCAGAAACTGGAACAAGTGAGGAAAGGTTCTTTCCTAGAGTCTGCAGAGGGCATGTGGCCCTGCCAACACCTTGATTATGGACTTCTGGCCTACAGAGCTGGGAGAGAATACATTTCTATTTTATGTACTTATGTTTTACTTATTTTTATGGACTTTTAAAAAATACATATTTTGGCCATACCATGTAGCTTGTAGGATCTTGTTCCCCAAGCAAGGATTGAACCCATGCCTCCTTCAGTGGAAACATGGAGTCCTAACCACTGGACTGCCAGAAATTCCTCTTTCTGTTGTTTTAACCCACCAGATTTGTGGTCACTTGTTAAGTTAGCCACAGAAAACTGATACAGTCTCCAATAGTCTAAGGCTATGTTCAACACATATCCCATGCAGTGCTGGTCATCCATCATTCCCATACTTAATGCTATTTTCCAACTGTCAACATCTTACTGCCCCTTTTAGGACACTGATCTCAGTCCTTTGTATATTCTAATCATTACTTTTTAATGTGTCAATTTATGAGCTGTGCAGTGCATAGAATTGGCGGAGGCTTCGGTTACTCTCTACCAGTAAACAAAAATTGGCTTATTTTCTAATTCACAAATTTTGGAGCAGAAGTCTGAGAAACTTATAGAGCTAGGTGGTTTGGTAACTCAAAAGGAAATATGCATCACATGAAGGTATTTATGAACAATTTCACTGATTACACTTTGTAGCAGTTTAGTGTGTAGTTTGGAAGTAGACTTGTTGGGTTGGAATTCAGCTTTACCGATTGATGATGGGAAAGTTATTCATCTTCATTTTGTTGTCTCTGAAACTATCATTCATTTTATTTCCAAATGCTCTCATAGAACATGTTTGTCAGTATTATATTCCAAATTCTCAAATGCAACACATAATCTTTCAGTTCAGGTTTTGCTAGGACACCTTCCTCCCACAGATTCTGTTCACCTGATCTAATCTGGGCCAGTTGTTGACTGAACTGGCAGCACTGTTGTTCCACTAGGACTTCCCTTTCTTTCCTATGCTGAACATTTTCTTTTTTGGTTCCGTGACCCACTTTTCTTGGGTATTGGCCCTCATTCTGCTGGAGTCCTTAAAGTTTGAAAATGTCTATTCTACTCTTACTTTTGGTGGACAGATTGGCTGGATATAAAATCCTAGATTGAGAACAATTTTCCTTTAGAATTTAAAATTTTTTGTCTTTTACTTCTGGTGTTTTCATTCTTATTCCTGATTCCATTGGTGTCTTTCCTCTCTGGATGGCTTTAGCATCTTTTCTTTATCCTTGGAGAATTTCAAGAGTCTGCTTTGTTGTGATCTTTTCATTCATTGTACTTGGCATTCAGTGTGCCTTTTTCATTTCAAGACTTGTGATCCTTAGGCCTGGGGAAAACTTTCTATAAACACTTTGACAATTTCTTCCTTTTAGTTCTGTTTCTCAAATTTCAGAAATGTTGGGCCTCTTGTTCCAGATCTGTCTTTCTATTTCTTAATATTTTTGCTTTACTTTCTAGAATTTGCTCCATATTATATTGTAACCTTCTTATTGAAATTTATATCTTAGTTAAATTTTTTCTAAATTCTCAAGAAATCTCTCTTGCTCTTTGATACTTGTTATTTTATGAACAAACTCTCTTCTCTAATAGCTCTGATGGTACACACACACACACACACACACACACACACACACACACACACACACTTCTGTTTCCTGCATCGTCTCTATATTCCCTGGAATCCTTTCTACCATCTCTTCTAATTCATGTACAATTTTTCTTAAATACCTGGCAATCTTTGGCTGTCCTTTTGTGGTTAAGACTAAGAGACTTGAAAACAATTTGCAAGCTCTCTGTATGGTTAGAGCTGCAGGCTTCACAATCACGTCTAACTAAAATTTTGGCTAGAGGGCCAACTGGTCTTTTCATTAGAAAGCCATTTCTCCAGAGAAGCCTCCAGTCTCCTGCTGGGTGGGTGGGGAGATGTTATTTTCTGGTTATAGGAAAATACAGCAGGAACCACATTCTGAGAAATGTTTCTGGCATCAAGTTGTGAGGAAGTGGACTGAGTACTCTACCATGATTAGGCTGACTCTTAGTTAATTCCCCTACTTTCAGGCCTATGCCTCATCCTCTTTCTGGTGCTCACCATTAACCATTAGACTGGTGCTTCTTTTCTTTTTAAATTGGGGTACAGTAGGGTTTTCCTGATGTCTCAAACAGTAAAGAATCTGCCTGCAGTGCAGGACACTTGGGTTCAGTCCCCAGGTCGGGCAGACCCCTGAAGAAGGGAATGGCTACCCACTCCAGTATTTTTGCTTGGAGAACTTAATGGACAGAGGAGCCTGGTGGGCTATAGTCTATGGGGTTGCAAAGAGTTGGACATGACTGAGCAGCTAACACTTTTGTTTCATTTTGACTTACAATGCTGTGTTGGTTTTTGCTGTATAATAAGTAAATCAGTTATATGTGTACATATATTCCCTCCCTCTTGGACCTCTCCACCCCCACATCCCCATTCTCACCCATGTAGGTCATTACAGAGCACCGAGCTGAGCTCCCTGTGTTATATAAAAGCTTCCTGCTAGCCATTTGTTTTATATACGGTAGTGTGTATATGTCAGTTAAAATCTCCCAACTTATCTCATCCTCCTTCTTTCACTCTGGGTCCATCTATCCATTCTCAGTGTCTGCCTCTCTATTCCTTGCTTTGGAAATAGGTTCATCTGTACCATTTTTCTAAATTTTACATAATGTGTTAATATGCAATATTTATTTTTCTCTTTCTGACTCACTTCACTCCGTACGACATATTCTTAGGTCCATCCACCTTGCAGTCAGTTTCTCTAGAGCAAGTTTCCAGTCAAGGCTGGGGGCGGGGAGCTTGGAGGTGGTTACCTCTGTTGAATAGTTGGGAGGGAAGTTGGGGGTACATTTGTTTTACACAGAGACTGTCAACCAAACCCCTGCAGTGTCCCCTGCCTTTGGGTATCTTCCACCTTGAAGTTCTGGATCTTTGAAGGGTCTATAGGGTAAGCTGACTTTCCAGTCCTTCTGGGAAAGAATTATAGTTTAAACCATTTTGTTTTTCATTAAAAGGACTAGTTGAAGAAGTATGGTTGTGAATTGTGTTGATAGGGTGGAATTTGTGATGCTCGATCTGGGTTGAAAGAATCAGCAGAAACTGCAGGTTAGAATCTACATGACTCAGCAAGTTGGCTGTTAAGAGGCACACACTGAAAGCTGTATTAAGAACACTAAGTTGTCACCAACTGGAAAGTAAATCTGTATTCTTTGGGACATTAGAATGCATTCTTGCAGAAACATCAAGGGGATGTAAAAATAATTTTAATTTGGCACCAAATAGATGTTGCTTTGTTACTGTGCCCTGGGGCCAGTAGGGGAGATGTCCCTTCCTTTCCTTGATGCCAAGAACAGAAGGGAAGAGAACAAAATTATTTAATGAAATGGAATTTTAAAATCAGAATATCTTAGGTTGAGTAATTTGTTTTCATTGAATGTACCTAGCAGTCAAAGAAATGTGTACCTTATTAGCCATTTGCAAGCCAGGAAGACGGTCCTCACCAGATACTGAATTTGCTGGCTTGATATTGGACTTTCCAGCCTCTAGACCTGTGAGAAAATGTCTGTTATTTTACCATTTGGTCTATAGTCAGCTTGAGCTGACTAAGATATTCAGTTACTGTTCATCCCCTTCACCAGACTGTGAACCCTAAGAGGGCATGAGGGTAGAAACCACATGTTTCTTTAAAATTATTTCTGTATTCACAGAATTTATCTAGTATAGCAGTAGATTCTCAACAACGATAAAAAGTGTTGAATGAACGGTAATAAATAAAAAATATTTTAATTAAAAAAAAGAGAAATGAGTACTTTCTGATTAACAAGCTGTGAAGGCAGAGTAGCAACACTAGGGAAATTAACACTAGTTGTTCAATAAATATTCTTGAGTATGTGCATTCCATGGAGCCACGGATGGTACTTAATTGCTCATACTTTCCATCACTCTCCACGTAAAAAACGTTTCAGTCATATCTGACTCTTTGCGACCCCATGGACTGTAGCACGCCAGGCTCCTCTGTCCATGGGATCTCCCAGGCAAGAATACTGAAGTGGGTTAGCCGTTCCCTTCTCCAGGGGGTCTTCCTGACCCAGGGATGGAACTTGGGTCTCCTGCATTGCAGGCAGCTTCTTTACTGTCTGAGCCACTAGGGAAGCCCAAGTCTTTTTATTGGACTCTAAATCTTATTTTAAATCTCACAACAATGCCAAAACCTTCTAATGCAACTTAGATAAGACCTAAGGGTGTTTTTATCATGAATGTGGTAGGTAAAGTGGATGAATGGAAATGATCAATGATACTAATGAATAACTTAACATTTATTCACTGCTTAATATCCACCACACACAAGGCTAAGCATTTTTTAGGTATTTGTTCACTTATTTTTATAACTACCATATAAGATACTGTATCAGTCAATTTAGATTAAGTTATGCTGCAGTTAAAAAAAATAGCCCCCAGATAAAAATAGATCTCAAAGGATTATGACAACACACATTTATTTTTTATTCATATGACATGTCCATCGTGGGACTGTTTCACTAGGGACCCAAGGTAGGGCAGCTCCTGGGTGGTGAATACTGGTAGTTTCAGGTGATGAGAGGAGGGCTGGTAAACAAGGAGCCAGTTCTCAAAATTTCTATTTAATGACACATGTCACTTCTCCCCTCCACTGAATGGCCAAAGCTAGTCACATGGTCACTCCTTATCTGCATGTGTCAGGGAGGTTTTATTCTATTTCGTGGAGTGTGTGTGTGTGTGCGCGCACGCGCACTCAATTGCTCAGTCAGTCAGGTCCGACTCTTCGCAACCCCATGGACTGTAGCCCACCAGGCTCCTCTGTCCATGGGATTTCCAGGCAAGAACACTGGAATGAGTGGCCATTTCCTGCTCAGGGGCTCTTCCCGACTCACGGATTGAACCTGAAGATGTCTCTTGCATTTCCTGCACTGTCAGGTGAATTCTTTACGACTGTGCCACGTGGGAAGTCCTATTTCATGGAAACACATCTCAAAGCACATGTCCATGCCTGCTCCCTGTGGGTGGAGAAGTCCAATCGTTCTTCAGGGAGAGCAGCAAATATTTTTGGAGGAATACAACCCACCACAGACAAAACAAAATCAGCAAAACAAGACAAAAACACAATGTGGAGGACCTCATAATGCAGAATGTGAGAATCAAATCCTGTGTGCAACTTTTTCAAAACAAGAAACAATTTTCCCTTGTACGTTATTATTCTAGGAGGTAGTTGGGAAAGAAAAAGAAAACGTTAAGGTATTACCTACGAGGAATAACACCAAGAGATTTCTTTACAAAAGGGCCAATCTAATGTTATTTCTACAAATTAAACTCAGATTCTAAAACCTAGATTTCAGACAGCTTAGGTGGTCTCAAAGAGGATCCTGTTTCCTTTTGGGGATTCTGTAGAGTTTTACATTTACCACGTGACTCTAAATTTGCCAAATGCAAGGAACTGCTGGGGCAGTTAAGTGTTATTGTTTTAAGGGGATGTAATCTTAAGAGGAAATAGTTTCCCATCACCAGAAGTGTATCTTAAACTCCTGGGTACCTAGCCAATCTTTGCATTTTATTTCCTTTCTAATGGCTACATAAATTCTTGTCTGTCAAGTAAGTACTTGTGAAGACAAGTTCATACACATCTCACTACTGGAAACTGTTTTTCGGTTTATTCAAATATTCATTAAAAAGCTACCACTTCCCTCGGTTTAGCATTTATCACATTATGGAAATTAGCCAACCCGGTGACAGTGTTTTCTTGGCATAAGCCTGCCATCTTGTGGTCATTTGGAAAATCAGCTTTGGTAAAACAAGTGTTCTGCAGTACTTTTCCTTGAATTAGTATTTTTTGACCTCCTAATGCCAGGTGGCTTCATGGCAAATAGAAGAGGGCAAAGTGGAAGCAGTGACAAATTTTATTTCCTTGGTCTCCAAAATCACTGTGGACAGTGACTGAAGCCATGACATGAAAACACACTTGCTCCTTGAAAGGGGAGCTATGACAAATCTAGACAGCATATTAAAAAGCAGAGACATCACTTTGCTGACAAATATCCGTCTAGTCAACGCTATGGTTTTTCTAGTAGTCATGTATGGATGTGAGAGTTGGACCGTAAAGAGGGCTGAGCGCTGAAGAATTGATGCTTTTAAACTGTGGGGCTGGAGAAGACTCTTGAGAGTCTCCTGGACAGCAAGGAGATCAAACCAGTCAATCTTAAAGGAAATCAGTCCTGAATATTCATTGGAAGGACTGATGCTGAAGCTGAAGCTACAATACTTTGGCCACATGATGCGCAGAGCTGACTCATTGGAAAAGACCCTGATGCTGGGAAGGACTGAAGGCCAAAGGAGAAGAGGGTATTAGAGGATGAAATAGATAGTATCTATTTCTACTGAATCAAATTCTACATGAATTTGAGCAAACTCCAGAAGATAGTGAAGGACAGAGGAGTTTGGCATATTGCAGTTCATGGGGTTGCAAAGAGTTCGACAGGACTTAGCAACTGAACAACAACAACAAAGCCAGATGGTGCGGTGGTAAAGAATCCACCTGCCAATGTAGGAGATGCAAGAGACTCAGGTTTGATCCCTGGGTCAGGAAGATCCCCTGGAGGAGGAAATGGTGACCTGCTCCAGTATTCTTGGCCTGGAAAGTTTCCATGGACAGAGGAACCTGGCAAGCTACAGTCCAAAGAGTCATGGACAAGACCGAGTGACTGAGCACACACATAATGTGTACCAAACAATGTCCTACATACTAAGCTTATAACAGTGAATGAAATGGACAAGAATCGCCACCCTCCTGTAACTTAAGTTTGAAAGCGAAAAGACTTTTGTATGTAAGTTTAAATTTGGAAATGTTACCCCATGTTCTTTACCATTCTTCCTGCTATTTTTAAGCAAAATAACCTCTTCCTATAAAGGTCAGCTCATCCCCTTTTTATTCTCCAAATCCAAATACCTCTTGCCCTCCCAAGGACTTAGCAACTATAATTAACCCCTCATTCCTCTCCATTCTCAGTCTTTGTATATTCCCTTCACACATACCCATGCTCCAATAGCTGTCACTGAAAAACACACACACACACAAAACCCTTTCCTTACTTCCAAATTCTCTCACAATGCTGCACATCACAATAAAAAACTTCCAAGGTTTTCCTTATGCTTTGTGTCTACAAGGACTTGTGCTGGCCTTGTTTATTACTAAATTCTCAGCACTCTGGCAGAGTTCCTGGCATTTAGTAGGTGCTTGATAAATGTTTAGTTTACATATGAATTCATATTGCAAGAAGTTTTGGTCTCTGTAATCTGGTATTTGGAAGACAGAAGTAGAAAAGGCACTAGAAAGTGAGAGCTCAGTCATGTCCAACTCTGTACGACCCCATGGACTGTAGCCCACCAGGCTCCTCTGTCCATGGACTTCTTCAGGCAAGAATATTGGAGTGGGTTGATGTTCCCTTCTCCAGGAGATCTTCCCAACCCAGGGATCGAACCTGGGTCTCCAGCATTTCAGGCAGATTCTTTACTGTCTGGCATTTAGAAGCCCCCAGAAAAGGCACTACAGTTGATAAGACTTGGGATTAAGATGAATTGAAAGGGATCTGCATCTATTTATTTAACTAGAATTCATCTGATACTCTATATCTTGAAAGAAAAGCATTTTACTGTATATTAAAAATGTTCCTTTCAGAAAAATGTCCTGCACTGTCTGGTATTTATTATGTCTATTATTTTATTTCCCTAGATGTGTTATCTTTTCTTCTAGTTGGCTGGTTTCATTTGCTTTCTTTTCTTCCATTTTGCTTCTTTACAAGGAGACAATTCTGGACTAGACTGATAAATATTTCAAGCTTTATTCCCATTATGGGAATAATAAATGTGAAATTAATGAGATTAAGATAAAATGAATCCCAGAAGGGAGTGTAAGCCCCTTTTAATGAAGATCAGGATTAAATGCAAATTTTCATCATTTCATAGGTCACTCAGTCATTCATAAATGTTTTGAGTGGATAAAAAAACACCTGAATGGACATGGAGACTTAAAATAGTGGGTAGAGTTTATCCCAGTGAAAAGAAAAGATAGTGATCAGTGATTTTAGTGGGAGGAAATTATTAATGACGTATACCAGGGTTGGACAAACTGCTGATCTTGTGTCAAAGCTGACCTGCCGATGTGTTTTTGTAAATAAAGTTTTATTGGGCCACAGCCATGTCCGTTTGTCTTTATGGTCTGTGTGGCTGCTTTCCTTTGATACGGCGGAATCCCAGTGGCAGACCGAAATCTCATGGTTGCAAAACCCAAAATATTTACTATTTTGGCCCTTTCTCGGAGGGCCTTACAAGCTTCTCCATTAGATTATTTTTGTTTTTTAAAACATTTAATTTTTAAAGTAGTTTTAATATGCTTTTTAATTTATTTTGCTTAGCTTTTCTGGCCACACCATATAGAGTGCAGGATCTTAATCCCTGAGCAGGGATTGAGTCCCTGCAGTGGAAGCATGGAGTCTTAACCCCTGGACCAGCAGGGAATTCCCTAGATTGTATATTTTTGAAGACAGGGATTCCAGGTTTAACTTCAGTCTTTAATTTACCTTTAAAAAAGTATCAATCCCTTTGAGATGATCAGTTAATAACTCTAAGAAACATCGTAGCATACACTTTTATGCAGTGGGTGGTATTTTCTAGCAGTAGTTACACATGTCCTTTAGGCCAGCCCTGTTTTTCTCAGCCCTCAGGGCTCTGCCCTACCCTCCCATCTCTGGGCTCAGCTAGGGTCTGCAGCAAGCCACGCTGGAAGGGTGTCCATCTCCAGACTTCCACAGCATTCCTTCAGGCAAACCTGGGGGAGCCCTCCCTGGGCCAAAATACAAGCCAGGGTCTTAAATTTAAAAGAAGAAAAAGAAAACCTTAAAATACAAATATTTTCTTATTATTTTTCAGTCAATACAATACTTGAGAAGTCGATTTTTGCACCTCAGCTTTTACTTAAGTGTGAAAGTGTGTTAGTTGCTCAGTCATGTCCAGCTCTTTGCAACCCCCTGGGCTATAGCCTGGCAGGCTCCTCTGTCCGTGGGATTTCTCAGGCAAGAATACTGGAGTGGGTTGCCATTTCCTTCGCCAGGGTATCTTCCCTGCCCAGGGATGGAACCCGGATCTCCTGTGTTGCAGGTGGACTCTTTACCATCTGAGCCTTCTTCACACCAAAATATCTGGCATTTAGTAAGAAGCAGCCAGAGTGGAGGTGATGGAATTCCAGCTGAGCTATTTCAAATCCTAAAAGATGATGCTGTGAAACTGCTGCACTCTATATGTCAGCAAATTTGGAAAACTCAGCAGTGGCCATAGGGACTGGAAAAGGTCGGTTTTCATTCCAATCCCAAAGAAAGGCAATGCCAAAGAATGCTCAAATTACCGCACAATTGCACTCATCTCACACAGTAGTAAAGTAATGCTCAAAATTCTCCAAGCCAGGCTTCAACAATACGTGAACCGTGAACTTCCAGATGTTCAAGCTGGTTTTAGAAAAGGCAGAGGAACCAGAGATCAAATAGACAACATCCACTGGATCATTGAAAAAGCAAGAGAGTTCCAGAAAAACATCTATTTCTGCTTTATTGACTATGCCAAAGCCTTTCACTGTGTGGATCACAATGAACTGTGGAAAATTCTTCAAGATGGGAATACCAGACCACCTTACTTGCCTCCTGAAAAACCTGTATGCAGGTCAAGAAGCAATAGAACTGGATATGGAACAATGGACTGGTTCCAAATTGGGACAGGTGTACCTCAAGGCTGTATACAGTCATCCTGCTTATTTAACATATATGCAGAGTACATCATGTGAAATGCTGGGCTGGATGAAGCACAAGCTGGAATCAAGATTGCAGGGAGAAATATCAATCACTCCGCATACGCAGATGACACAACCCTTATGGCAGAAAGCGAAGAGGAACTAAAGAGCCTCTTGATGAAAGTGAAAGAGGAGAGTGAAAATGATGGCTTAAAACTCAGTGTTTAAAAAACTAAGATCATGGCACCTGGTCCTATCACTTCAAGCAACTAGATGGGGAAACAGTGGAAACAGTGACAGACTTTATTTTCTTGGGCTCCAAAATCACTGCAGATGGCGACTGCAGCCATGAAATTAAAAGACGTTTGTTCCTTGGAAGAAAAGCTATGACAAACCTAGACAGCATATTAAGAAGCTGAGACATTCTTTGCCAACAAAGGTCCATCTAGTCAAAGCTATGGTTTTTCCAGTAGTCATGTATGGATGTGAGAGTTGGACCATAAAGAAAGTTGAGAGGCAAAGAATTGATGCTTTTGAACTGTGGTGTTGGAGAAGACTCTTGAGAGTCTCTTGGACTGCAAGGAGATCAAACCAGTCAGTCTTAAAGGAAATCAGTCCTGAATATTCATTGGAAGGACTGATGCTGAAGCTGAAGCTCCAATATTTTGACTACCTGATGAGAAGAACTGACTCATTTGAAAAGACCCTGATGCTGGGAAAGATTGAAGGCAGGAAGAGAAGGGGATGATGGAGGATGAGATGGTTGGATGGCATCACTGACTCGATGGACATGAGTTTGAGTAGGCTCCAAGAGTTGGTGATGGACAGGGAAGCCTGGCGTGCTACAGTCCATGGGGTCACAAATAGTGGGACACGACTGAGTGATTGAACTGAACTGAGCCAAGGGGGAGGGGTGAAGAGTTCCTGGATGGCCACCCCTTAGTCTCCTAGGAACCTGGAGTCCCAAGTTGAAAACTTCTGCCTGAGACTGAAGGGGAGAGGCGGCACCAGAGCCTGGAGTGAGGGTGGACACATGTTTTGAATTGACCTTGCTCCCACAATGGACACTGTGCCCAGTCCAAGGAGACTCTCCCTACTCCCTTTCTATGCCCTCCACGCACATGGAGAATCTGTCTATGTGCTCCAGTCACAGTTGCTGGTCTGGACCTCATTCTTTTTCTTCTTTTCATTAAAACGTTTTAGCAGAATTATACCAAGACGGTTTCTGCATTTGCAGATTGATACAATAAATGGCCTCATGAGAAAATTGCCGTATCTCCAGTAAAAGTCACTATTGAAAATTTTTCCTTTAAGAAATTGAATATCTTTTACAGAAAGGGATATTGCAATACATTCTCCTTAAGCTGACTGCTAGGAAGTGTTGTTCTTTCTGACACACTTGAAATGTCTTCCCTTATCAGAAAAATTAATAGTCCATAATATTTTGATTTTTTTTTCTCTTGGCTGCCAAGAAACTTAGAGCTAAATTCTTTGTGCAAACATAGCAACATACTTCAGGCCTTCCATTATGGTTTTCTGAGCCCTCCCGTCTTCCCTGATTCATTACTTGTCTTGTTATTTTATCCCGTCCTCAAAGGTCATATTGGTGGGGCTACAAAATTAGCTTCCTTAGAACACATTTTCTGAACTGGCTACGAGTTTTACATTTATTTTCTCATATAATTTTCAGAACAGTCCAGTGAAGTTGATAATTTTCCCATCTTCCAGATGAAAAGACTAAGGCTAAAAGACCAGAAGGATTGCAAGGCTAGAAAGTGAAGGCAAAATTAGGATTTGATACCGTTTATCACCTAAAAGCCAAGCTCATCAACTCAATCACTGAGATGGACAGTGTCTCCCAGTCATATTCTGGTGGGTTTCAACAGATGTCAAAGAGACCGGCTCTGTAAAAATGCAATCAATTTTCCCATTGAAAAAAAAAGATTAATAGGATGAACAATAACTAATAGAAGACTTTATCCATAGAATTGATATTAACCTTTTCACAAGAGACTGAGACTGTGACATCAAATGAAATCCAAGCAATGAGTCGACATTGGGAAAACAGTCTAATCTCGTCCATAATTAATATGCAACTTAAAACCATTTCGCACCTATGAAAAGTAATAAAATGCTTTGGCATTGGAGCTCTGGAGAGGTAGGTTCTCTAAGGTTCTTTTGGTTGCACCAAATTTGTTTAATCTTATTGGAGGACAAAACCATAAAAATCAGCATAGTGTCAATTTATGGGTCCTCTTTCTAGAAACTGAAACTGAGGAAATACTTTAAAAGATGAGAACCGTGTGTTCAAAACTGTCACCGCAGCATTATTAGCAGAAAGGAGATAACCAGTCTTCAATAGAAGATAAAATGCTCAGGTGATTTTGATTCAGCAACAACGCTGTGTACTAGAAGTTCACTGATACACCAAGGAAGACATAACAAACAATGTTCTATAGAAAACAGAACTCTGTTTTGATTATACAAATACAAAAATGAAGTTACTACATGGATGGAGTGGCAGGAACTAACTATAGACTAAAATCTTGTTCCTCCTATTAATGAAATCCTCATCTCAGAATATGGGAGTGGGAGGCAGTTATCTGCATTAGAAGTGGACTGGATTAGGGCACCCCAGGGATGTTGGCCAGCAGCCCAAAGGAGAATGCCAAGGCTGAGGCCACGTTCTTCATCCAAACCGAGCCACTAATTTAAAGGTGAAGAAGCAGAGAGATGCAAGAAGCAGTAGTATGGTGTTAAAATACAGAGTGCCAGGAAAGCTGATGAGAAGGCAGTTTCCAAGTAGTGATTTCTTAGCCCAGGTCTCCTGAGCAGTGTACAAAATTATACATCGTGATTCCCAAAGTAATGAGTGGTCACTGTAAAAACAGTCATTCAATATAGAACTTTAGAACATGGTATTAGAAAGCTGAGTAACCTTCTGCCCCACCTCTGAAATGACACTGACTCCCACTGAAAGATACAGTGAACAGTTTGGGCTGAAATCCTGTAGCTCTTCCCTGTGTATTTATGTATAGCATAATATAGGGACAGTAATACTTTCTATACCGTCAGGAACTTGCTTTAGGCACCTAAGAAGTTTTTATTGACATCTTTCCTTGTGTTTGATTTTGATCACATGAGCCTTTTAATTACTACAATGAGATTGCTTTTCCTTTTTGTTCCAAGTCCTCCAGAAATGCTGATGCTTTAAGGCAGGAACCATGCTTTTCTTGCTGTGTCCAATATCCTGGCCCATCACTCATTTTCACAGATGACTTTCGGGTCCCGTTAAAACTACTGATACAATAGCTGTTTTTGTGGTTGGTTGGTTTTTAGATATCCTCAACCATTTTTGCCAGCTCTTTCTTGAATACATTTGCAATTTGGCTTTCTTATTTCTTACTATTTTGCTTTTCTGTTTGGGGAGCAATCATTCTTTCTGACATTACGTTGAACTTTGCTGAGTAGGAGATTTCTAGGCTTAAGAAGCAAGAGGGTTATGGTTTCTGTTTGGAAGTCTTGGGGAGTCTATCCAAAGAGCAGAGTTGGGGAGATGTTGGAATTTGACAATATTTGCACTTAGAGAAGTAGGCAAAGCAGCATCGCTTTACTAATTTACAGCAAAAAAAAAAAAAGTGCATTCTCTGCCTTCTGCTTGGCAACTTACTTTGCACTTAAAACCAGTTTATTTGGGGCACTATTTCTTGCATTGGAGTTAAAAGTAAAAATACCAGTAGGGTATTTGATCTGAGAGAGAAGCAGGTGGTAACAAGAAATGGGGCTGGTCTTAAGCTTCACAATACTTAATGTTGGAACCTCTATAGTCTCTTTTACTCAAAAGGGAAACCATGTGAAAAAGTGCTCTACCACATTCTTTATGCCATTGTAAAGTCACTTGTTATTTGAAGAGCTTAATTGGTGATTATGGAGGAAGGGCAGCCAAAGAATTAAGGACTATTTCCCCAAGACTAAGGTCCCTCTGCTCTAACCCCCTGCCCTGTGTCTGTAGAAACAGGTAAGCAGTGCTTGAAAAAAGCCCTCACTGGTTAGGGAGGCAAACATCCTTTGATCACTGTCCCAGTATCGTTAGTTTCAATGTATACAGCTATCACACCAACATTCTTTTCCCCTGGGTAGGGATAAGACCCCCTGGGGAAGGGAAATCTTCCCTCATTCCAGTATTCTTACCTGGAGATTTTAATGGACAGAGGAGCCTGGCGGGCCACAGTCCATGGGTTGCAAAGAGTCAGACATGACTGAGAGACTAAACCTCCAGCACCTTTCCCCTTTGGTAACCATAGGTTTGTTTTTGTCAATGAAAAAAGATGCACGACTTGAGAGCTGCGAGTTAAGTTTTATTTGGGGCAAAAGGAGGACTGCAGCCTGGGGGCAGCACCTCAGATAGCTCTGAGAGACTGCTCCAAGGAGGTAGTGGGGGAAGGTCAATAGATATGGTTTTGGAGAAGGCCAAGTTCAGAACCATTAAGCACTCATTTTACAAAGGGTTTTCTGCTAGTAGTGAGGGTCTGATGTCACTGTGAAGGGATTTAGTACTTTTCTAGATATAAGAAGATGCAAGGATTGAGATCGTAGCGTGAAAGTGAAAGTTGCTCAGTCGTATCCGACTCTTTGTGACCCCATCGACTATACAGTCCATGGAATTCTCCAGGCCAGGATACTGGAGTGGGTAGCCATTCCCTTCTCCAGGGCATCTTCCCAACCAGGGATCGAACCCAGGTTTCCCGCATTGCAGGCAGACGCTTCACCCTCTGAGCCACCAGGGAAGCCCATCTCTGCAAATGGCAAATGCCCCTGTTCACTCATTGTCAATGCTCTTGGCAAGTGCCAATTTGTAGCTGACATTTTCTATGTCTAGTTTTGTGTGTTTTCTTCATAGAAAATGCTATTGAGTAGATAAAGTGCTTTGGGATTTACAGGATAGGTGGGGAAATTCCTGTCTGTGAAAGGGAGGAGGGAGTTGGGAATGAGAACTATTCAGGTAGAGGATAAGATTTGTTTTTTATCCGTCTTTTATCTTGGGCAAAAATGTTCCCAGTGTGATGCCAAGGCCAGGTTGCTCCTTGCATTTCAGGTCCACTGTTTCGTGGTAAACACACGTTGGCTCAGGTTTCCAGCTCTCCTCTTCAGGACATAAAGAGGAGCATGAAACAGGGGACCAGGTAAGTTGTTTTTTTCCATTTACTCAGCATGTAGTAATACACTGCAATTAAAAATCTTTGCCACGTCTCTGGAAGTCACCGCCTAGATCTGTGATCTAGCCAAAAAAGGTGGCAATGAAGGGGCTCAGGGTGCAATGCAGCCCCTGCTCAAAGGAAAATCTGTTAAGTCTTTGCACCTCCAGACCTGGTGCCTCGACACCTTGAACCACAGCAAGAGACAGTTCCTTAGGCAGCAAGTGCTCTTCAGAAAAATCAGGTGTTAAACCAAGGTTTCTCCACTCACTGTTACTAACATTTTAGGATGGGCAAGTGCCTGTTACGGGGGCTGTTCTGTGTGCATTGTAGGAGGTTTAGCAGTAACCCTAATCTTTATCTATTAGTTAAATTAGTTAAATCTAAAGATGCCTGATCTTTATCTATTAGTAGCACTTCCCCCCTTATGGGTTTCGCTCAAAGCCTGGAGATATTGCTACATGTCTTCTGAGACTCAGAAGAGCCCTTGCTTGAGAACCACTGACTGAAACGAAGTCCTTTCTTGGCTACGTGAAGGCTGAGATTGTCGTAACGGTGGTGGAGGGTGCGATGGGGGGAGGGAGAAAGAGGAAGTAAATATGCAAATGTCAACATTTTCCTTTGATTACAAATTATTAATGTATTTAAGAAAGAAAAGCTATCTACTTTCATATGTAATATTGCCTGTCTAACCTTTAGCTTGCAATTCATAGAAGAGATCTTGTGAACAAATTGCAGTGTTCGCCCAATACTTGGCTGTCCTGCTGAATTGATCAAATTCTCTCTAGAAGTCTCTGTTGGTTTGCATTAATTCAGTAGCCCTGAACAAGAGCTCGTCAAAAAGATGTCAGGCAAAGGTGGCTAGGGGAACAGTGGGGTGACACAACTGTCACCATGCTTTTGCTTCATTCATGTTGGTCCACATGTGTTACTTGGGATCGTAATTCTCTTTTTACTGTTTAGGAGGAAAGGCTGGGGAACTGGGAAGCTGCTTGGCCTTGGTGGGTGATATGAGAGGTACCAAGAGGCGAGTTGTGGGTGAGCTTTGGAGGTGAGATGAGGTCTACATAATAATCTACCCTATATGTCTCAATGACAATAGATATGATTTGAAAAGCTGAACACACACTGAGGTTTTTGTAAGCCTACTAATTTAGGTGACATGAGTCCATTTCATTGCAAGCAATTCTACAGCAAATCCTTTAGTAAAAATGAGTAGTCACTGAATCATTTATCTTTTTGATGAATATTTCCATAATGCAGGTTATGCCTCACTGAACCAAAATATGTAGGCAACTGAAAATGACAGTGAAATTCATTTTACATCCCAGGAAGTCTAGCTTTATTAAAAATTATTCACTCCTTTTAGAGAGTAAAGCAATTTTTATTTTCATGAATATAATGTTGAAAATTAATTATACTTGTCATAAACTGCACCTTTAATATCTAATTCCAAGTTAATTCATCTATAATCTCAACAGCTAGTGGCATCCATAGTAGTTTATGTTAACAATTTTCTGAACTGCAGAGCTTTAAATTGCTTAGTCATTAATTCCCTAAGTGTGGGTTTAAAAAAAACAAAAACAACCTTTCAAGAGCATGCATCTTAAAAATGTAAGATGTTAGATGAACAACTAAAAATGAAACTAAAAACATCAACAAATTGGATTTTATAATGTATTGGGATATAACAGATATAACATGTTGGGTACTATATGGTGCATATCTATAAATTCTGGAAAAGTTTCCATTCTTAAGATTAATAGCACTATCAGCCAGTTACATCATTATTTCATTGAAGAAGAATTCCTTTAAAAATCTTTTAAATAAACAAATCTAATGGAAGACCAAACTGAGGAGACCTGAAGTCTCATTGATGTAAGCTTTTGCCTCCCGTTTCTATGGTAACCTGTGATCTATATTCTAACCACACCTTTGAAAGGCTTGTTTTCTCCATCATGAAAATTTAGCTAGGAGCACTGAAAGTACCAAACATTAATTGTTAGGGTTTTTTTTTTTTAATTGAAAAAGGAAAAGATAGAAGATAACATCCAAAGACTCACCACACAAACACAAAAGGAATATATATTTACTCATTTTGGGATGAGTTTACATGACTGGAAGACTAGAGGGATAAATGCTGAATGCAAAATGAAATAACTATGCAGATACCCTAACAAATATATTCAGTACATATTTTGAGCATAAAATTGCAAATGCTCATTTAATTGAATAGGGTTAAAATGTAAAAGACTTGCTCATAACAGTTCAAAAACAATTATAGCCCAGTAGTGTTCAAGCTGGAGGGATTTTTGCCTCCCAGGGGACATTTGGCAATGTCTGGAGACATTTTGGTTGTCACAAGTGGTGGTGGTAGGGGTGATATGTGTGTGTGTTTCTGTGTGTATTCCTGGTAACTAGTGGATGGATAGAGGTCGGTAATGATGATGAACAACCTACAGTACGCTGGGCAGATCCACCCAATCCCCACCCCCACCAGAAAATTATCTGTCCAAAACAGGAGACCAAGAAACCCTACATCTAACTTCATAAATAATGTGCTGGAATGAGGGACATATACTGAACATAGAAAATTATTGAACATTTATGTTCAAATAAATAAAATGCTTTCATTTGTAATTTGCTTCCCTGTTTTTGTACCATATTTACTTCTTTGGCTCAGTGATAAAGAATACTCCTGCGAATCCAGGAGCTGCAGGAGATGTGGGTTCGATCCCTGGGTCCGGAAGATCCCCTGAAGGAGGAAATGACAACCCACTCCAGTATTCTTGCCTGGCATAGTCCGTGGACAGAGGAGCCTGGTGGGCTACAGTCCAAGGGTCGAAAAGAGGTGGACACGACTTAGCGACTGAGCACACGTGTGCGCGCGTGCACACACACACACACACACTTTGTTATTTCATTTAAATGGGAAACAGACAAAAGAAAAAAATGAAAAAGACAGCAAAATTCCCTTGCCCCTTTGGCTTTCATAGGTGAACATTTCCAGCTTTCACGCCTTTGTCTAATTTGATGTGGCCCACATAAACTGTAAATATCAGTACAGTGGCGGAGCCTTGTTCCGCTGCAAAACTTCGAGGCTTGTATGGGGTTGACACTGTCACCCAGCTTAATTTAAATATAGCAATTAAATTCTGGTAAGTTTTTTCCTTGTTAATAGAAAATGGACTTACCTTTTTCCATTTGAATGCGGATGCACTTGCCTTTGGCGTCTGCCTCCTTGTAACTTATGGTTACACTGTGTCATTCTGGCTTTGGATAACATTCCTATCCTCGAATCCTCGCCCGGGTCAAGGGGGCAGAACCATCTTGGAGAGGCAGCAGCTGTATACTCTGGTTTTCTTTGCTGTGATGTGGGTGAGCCGGAAAGCAATCCAGATACCGCCAGAGGGCGCCCAAATGCCGCAAATGAAAGTTCCAAAGCCTCAGAAGGGTTTTGCAGGAAGGGTAAAATTGGCTTTTGTCTAATGAAAAGAGCTACCGTTGTAAGCGATGTCTCGTTACGTTATTTTTCGCATTTGCTTCTTGCCAACAGATAAGCAAGGTGAGCACATATCCCCACCCTGGTGGTTATTTTGTATTCCTGTGATAAAGTGGCAGCCCCCCTCCCCCGGGACACCCCACACTCCGCAGTTGGCCACGGTTTTGACCTGTGCGTTTCTGAGCTTGCACTGTGCGGCTTGTCTCGGCTAACTCGCTCTTCCTGATAACTGGTGCCTCCGTTAAAGCACAGATATCAAAAAAACAAAACAAAACAAAACAAAACCAAAAACCCGACGGCTCCGTGCCTAGGGCTCTGGTCTTCCTTCCTTCTTCTCTCAAGTCCTGAGAGCATCCTCGCAGGGGCGATGCCGCGCGCCTGGCCGGCTGGACCTCCGCGCCGCGCTGGTCCAAAGCCGCAGCCTGCCCGGGCGCAGCGCACTCGGTGCACCCGGGCGCCGCCCAGACGCGCCTGCCCTGGGAGACCACTGTCCACCCTCGGGCGTCGGTCCTGATGGGCCGAAGGGAGCCACCAGGTCACCCCCCACCCCAACCTCACTGCCCGCCCGGGTGTCAGAATTTCAGCCGGACGTCGCGAGCGTTCCGGTGGGATGCTGAGAAAGGGTAGCAGGGGGCAGGGGGCGTCAGGCACCACCTCGAGGCGGCCCCTCAAGGTCTGAGAGAGAGCCCGAGCCCTTCTTACCCAACCGTTCCAAACAGAATAGACAGAGAGAGAAGGGGGCGCATTGGAGAGCGAGCGAGAGTGTGTGTGTGCCCCAAACATCGCCGGCGCTGCGGGGGAGGGGAGGCGACGGAGATGGGGGGCCAGGGACTGGAGAGGAGTGGAGGAGACGTGGGTTGGGAGTGGGCTAGAAAGGCAGGAGGGGCCCGGGGATGGGGAGGGAAGCGGAGGGGGCGAGGAGGGGAACCAGCCCTTTGGAGGAGAAGGGAGGCGGGGGTACCCGGGAGGGCGGGGCTGGGGGACCGCGGGGAGAGGACGGGAGGCGGGCGGGGCCCCGAGCGGGAGGGGAGGGGGAGGGGCGCGCGCGGTGGGCGGGGCGCGCGAGGGCGGGGGCGGGGCGGGCGGGCGCCCGGGGGGAGGGCGCAGGGCAGGAAGGGGAGGGGGAGCGCGCGCGCGAGAGAAATGCAGAGGCTGCGGCGGCGGCGGCGAGGGGCAGTAGCGGCAGCGGCGAGGGCGGCGGCGGCAGCAGCGCGACAGCTCGCTCCTCGCTCCGGGCTCCCCGCCGTCGAGCCGGGGAGAGAGCCTCCCGCCTAGTGGCCAGGCACCCGGCCGGACGACGCCCAGCGACCCAGGCCCCTCCGCGGCACCGCGTTCACCTCGGGCGGCCACAGGCACCCAGACCCGGTAAGGAGGCGCGCCCCGGTGGCCCCCGCAGCCGCCGCGGACCCGGGGTGCCGGCCACCCCGGGGGCCTCCGTTTTCCCCCCACCCCCACAGCCACCCCGTTTCTTTCCCCCGCTGCACCCGCTCCACCCCCCCCCCTCCCGAGGCCCTTTGTTCTCTCTCGGCGCCGCGGCCCGCGGTGGGGGGTGTGGGGAGGGGAGTGGTGCGGGGCCCCCGATTAGACGGCGCTGGTCGTGTGTGGGGGGGCGTCCCTCGGGGAGGGCTCCGTCGCCCCGCGGGGAACTGGGGAGAGGGGGGGCGGCCCCCCGAGCTGGGTGGCTGCAGCCACTCGCAGGGTGGGGAGGCTGGGAGGATGGGGGGCTGGTGAGTCTGCTAAGCGGAGCTGGTGGTGGGTAGCGGGAGGAAAGCTGCTAGTGATTGCCGAACGTGAAGCCCTTGCGGTACACTGAGTCCCGAAGAGACGGTTTTCTGAGTCTGGTGGGAGAGGCTGTCACCCGCGCGGCTCACCGCCGGGAAGAAGGTGCTGGGTGCGGGGGTCGCAGCGGCAGAAGACGAAGGGTGGAGGTGGGGTGGGGCGGGAGTGTAAGGGGGAGAAGGGATACGGGGGGACGTGGTGTGATCAGAAGGAAGGAGGTGGCTTTTTGGTTCAGCAAATGGGTTTCCTTGGCCGCTGGGACTCCTGAATCTTGGCTTGGGGTGGCTGAGGAATGCGAGGTTCACACGACAACGTGCCTCCCGAAGCACCACTGAGCCGATCAGAGCCCCAGCCCCGGACGGGGCCGAACTGCCTTGCCATTAACCTGTGGGCTCCATCTGAGCGTTTCCTTGTCTCCAACGCTCAGTTCGGAGACTGCGCTGGGCGCCTCCTCTGGCGGCCCTGGCCCGGAGAGTGTGAGCTTGAACCTGACAGCGCGCGCGGCCCCTTGCCGCCCTGCCCGGCCGGGAGCGAAGGTTTGGGGTTTAGTAGGTTTTGCCTAAAGCGCTAACACTGAAACCCGACGCCTGGCCCCTGTTCCCCCTTCTTCGCCCAATCGCCTCCTCCCCCCGTCCCCAAAGAATAAAAATTGCAGAATCCTTGGATCCGAGCGCACACACAATGCGTGGCTACAAACCGCATTCTTTTCATGAATATTCATCGAACGCTTGGCTGGGCTCCTTATCTGCTTCCTCAAGAGACATTTCCGCCTTGAAACGAACTCCGTGAACAGTCTTTGCCTGTGTAATTTTCACCCTGCTTAAAATAACGCAGCGCACACGGGTGCATTTTTTAGTACCTTGAACAGGATTGACAACCACGCCTCGGTCTGCCGCGAGGCCACTAGCATATCTGCGGCAGGTTAAAATCAAACATTGGCATAGAGGTGGTCTTCCTGCACTAGAGGTGTGGATCAGCCTCGCAGGGATTACAACCGAGGCTCACAGACCTCAGTACTGCGGGCAAAATGAATGAATCCGTACTGTAATTACCTATTCCTTTGTCTTGGCCTCGCGCATGCGCCGGAGAGCAGGGTGTGGAGGGCCCGGGCCGACCCATCTGATCCCTCCATCACCCACCCACCCACTCCCTTCCCAAGCCCAGGAACAAAGGCGTTTGCCCTAAATGTTGCGTGAAACCCTTGGATACAGATGACAGTCCCCCCAACCCCCACCCCATGCTTATATTTCTTCTCCCAGGCTATCTCATCTTTTGCCTTCTTAGCTATTTCAATTGATGAAAAATAAGATTAGCCTTGATGCTGAGGGCAAACTGTGGGGTTTAATGTTTTTGTAACACTGCTCTTTTCCTTTCTCGTGCTGTTCATTGTTCTTTTTCCTGTAACATATCGCACTGCAGTGATGGTGGCCCTATTAATTTGCATCAGTTAACCGTTTGTCTGAAAGATTTTTGCTGCTGGCCATTTGATAAAGAGACATTGGCCTCAAAAATGACGGTGGGTCTTGCCCCCGGTGTCACTACTGGGGAAAAATTAAGACATCTGGCATTTATTCAAACAAGAGGGCCTACAAAACCCAGAGCTGAGAAAATGGTTACTTTGTCAGGATCCTAACGCTGTTTTCTTTTGATTCCTGCCTCATTGTTTCATTAGGAAAATCCAAGAAGAACCCCATGGAGATGGAAACCACTGGTAGGGGAGGAAGAAGGCAGATGGGGCTGCTGGGGTGAAGATGGTCTATTAAGTTCTTAATTTTTCTTTTCCGTATATATCGATATATGTCGCCATATATATATGTATATATATATGGACATACACACACACATTTGATGGTTGATGACTGATTTTCTTTCCAGTGATGCAGACTGTGGCCTCTTTTTGGGCCAGTTTGTTCTATCAACTAAAAAGAGACTTAACTGTTGTGTATAAAAAGGAGCTAAATAATTATATTTTTGCCATGGTACATTACACTTGAAAGAATTTTATGCTTCAGTATTCTCAGTACACCCTGGTAAGACAACACGTGGCAGGAAAATGGAAATTATCTCTTTTGTTCCTGTTAATAAAACTTGATATTGATCAAGTTGAATGTATCAGGACCTTTATTTAATATGGAGGGTAGCCTCCTGCTACTCACTGTCCTCCATAGTATTGGGTGGATTTTTTTAGGGTTTAGAGGGCTAGAGGTAGGGTTTTTTTCTTTAGGTTATGTTTTTGAGGAACGGATGAGTCGGAAGATAGATCACATGTACTAACGAGTATATACCAATATGCCCCCAATTCGATGAGTCTCAGGTTTTTGAGCAAGACAGTTTTTAAATTGAATTACAAATGATCGGTTACCTTATTCTTTCACCCGGCTAGCTTTTTGGCAAGATTTAGCAGGTGGAGAAAGGGAGCTGAGCCTTTTGACAAAATGTGCCAACAATGACCGTATTATCAGTGGCGCCAGTGGCGTATCTCTGCTTAACTGATGCACTTGCTCCCATTATGCAGACAGAAGAGAACCTTTTCTCCCCACAGACCACCCTAATTTGAACATCTAATTTGAATGGAAGAGTCTTACAGGGCTCTGGCTCCTTACTTTGGAGCCATCCGTTCCAATCTGCCTGGACAAACCATATTATAATCTAAGGTGTGACGTATTCTGTCTTGTTAATTTTTGTCTTTTAAAATTTTTTTCATATTAAGGACAATTTCAAACCATTTTCATTCCATGGTCAAGATAAGGGGAGTATGAAAAACTTAGGAGATTTGGTCACTGTTAAATGGATGTCTGTAATATTCACTGTAATTTTGTAAAAAATTACCAAAATCCAAAACCATTTTTAAGGAAAGTAAGGTGCCAGGTATATACATATGTACACACACACACACACACACACACACAGAATTTGTATATATATACTCATGTTACAAAATAAATTTTATTACTGATATAAAACAAAATAGTTGGTACAGAATATCATTTTATAGTGTTTATGTTGGTCTTTGGAAAATAATCAGTGTTCTGTTTTTGTCAGTATGTATATAGAAGGGAGATCCCAGCTAGTCTACTAGGATGCTCATTTCCAATTTTTACCGGTGTACCCCTGAAATAAATGGGTTGCACTGAGCATCTTAAATTAGCATGTTCACATGAAAGCATTTTAAAAGCTGTAATAAACAAATGCTTATACTAAACAAAAGATTTATAAAGTTGCCCTGCCTTATTTTTGTTTTTGTTTGTAAAATTTTGCTTCGAAAATATTTAAAAAGAGGCTTGCTCATTATTGTTCATCAAAAGCAATTGATTTCCTTTGGTGTCTGATTCTGTTGAAAGAGATGTTCTTAATTGCTTAGGTCTTTATCTTTCTAATATGTAGTTTTAACCTATTTTGTATTCTCTATCGAAAGATTAACATCTTGATGATTATTTTAGTTGGTAAACTGGAAGCCAGGTACTGTGGAGGTGAAACTGAGCTTGTGTATGACTTGAAGTTCTGGAGGTAGGTGGGGGGGGGGAGCGGAATCTGTTTTATCAAGTTTTCTTAACTCATTGAATCCTTTCCATTTGTTCTGACTCTTAAGACTTTGGGTAATACAATGCAATGGGAACTTTACTTTGCAGCTTAATTCTGGTGGATTAGTATCAGGAAATAACCCAGGCTGTGAATAGCCAGAATGTTTTTTAGAGAGAAAATATTCTTGATGGGGGGGTTTCCTAGGGTGTAGTCTAAAGGCGAGTCAGTTTGAAAAATCCCTAGGCACTGGCTGGGCCACTTTGACCAAATTGCTTCATACCGCTCTGAATTACAATTCCAATTGTAAAACTGGAGTAATAATTCCTAATTTTAGGCTATAAAAAGGATCACACGTGTCTGAAAAGGGCGTAAGTACAGTGGCTGGCTCTTCGGGGCCCCTCGACCTCTCAGTCTGCATTTTCAACACAGTCATCAGTGTGATTGACATCAGTAACTAATTTCTATATATTGAGCTATATTTTTTGTTCCATGCTGATTAAGACCTGAGGGTTTCAGTATATTCAGTCAGAAATAGGATATTTCAAACCTCATGGAAATACATATTTGAAATTCTATGAGACACTGTAAGGGAGTTTGCTCCCATGTGGACTGAATGACGCCAGAGTGGCCACCATCACTGAATTTCCCATGGCTCCCTACATAACTCAAGAGATGGCATTTCAGTTCTTTTGAGAAAATACAGGGGTGGTCTTAAAACCACAGAAGTACCCAGCCTGCCAAAAGATTTTTGTTAAATGCCATCCCCTCCCCTGCTATCAAGACAGACATCTAGGTAAGTGTCATGTAAGAAGAAGATGTCCAGTAAATCTTATCAGAAGTAAATGATAATCATATAGATCTTACCAGTGGATAGTTAGATTGTAATTTTGAAAAGACACAAGCCTAGGAAGCAAAGTGATTAAACGACATTCTCTTCTTTGTTCTGGAAGTCAGAAATGGGATGATGTGGATGTAGAGTCTCATAGTATATTTTTCTTCTTCTGCACCCTAAGGGTTTAAGTAACATTAAAAATCAGGCTTTCCAAAGGCAGTAGATATTTTTGAACAAAAACAGGGAAAGAGTTTTTTTGACCAGCCAAGGAAGTCAGATAGGGGAGGTTGTAATTGAGCATGCCTCGAAGTCTAGGAATAAATTCCTGAAAGCTTTAGAGTCTTTGAAATGGAAGCCATCTGCAAGCACCACAGGGACCCAGGTCATAAGGACACATTTCAAGATTATATAAGAAAATGGTGTTCAGCAGGGAAGGCCAAGTATTTCCACATTTCCTTCTTATCACTTAGGACACTTTCTAAACTTGTTTTTGAATTGATTTATTTTCTTAATCATTTTGGATGACTTAAGAATTTTGTTTCAGCCATTTACTAGCTGTGTGACATTTGTCGAATTGCTTAACTTCTCTGTGCTTCAATTCTCATCTGTAAAATGAAGGTTACAATATAGAGTTTCTGTAAAGATTAATCAAACAGGAGAATGCCTCACACATTCTGTGTACCTTTATAATGCACATTCACTGTAAAGTGGTGAGAGGACCAGCTTTCTTTACTTCATCCTCTGTATCTATAGCTGTTTATATTCTTGGGTTATTATTGCAAGAAACTCTGGTGGGGGTACCTTGGACAGGAGTTGGTAGAACATAGAAATCTAGTTTAGAAAAGCCTCCAAATGCAGCTCTGATACCTTGAAGTTGTTGCCAAGGCACTTGTACTAGTTTTAAAAGTCCAGAGTGGGTCGATTTATACAAGTCCAGCCCCCATATTGATTAGTATTACAAAGAAAAACAATACTGTGAAAGTCCTTGGAACTTAAAGCCCCTGGTGACTCAGACGGTAGAGTCTGCCTGTAATACAGAAGACCCAGGTTTGATCCCTGGGTCAGGAAGATCCCCTGGAGAAGGAAATGGCAACCCACTCCAGTGGAGATCTTCAGAGAAAGGCTTCTCTGTTTTGATCTGGACTCGACTGGATGACCTTGGGTGTAGACACGATTCATTCATAACCTGAAAAGACTTGGCTTTTGTGGTGTCCTGAATCAAGGTGCATTCATTAGTATCTGAAAGGAGTGTCTTAGTTATTAGTACAAAGATTGGTAAAAACTAATTTAGATATTTAAACTCCTGAGGCCACAGTTCCACATCCCCACCACCCACACCAGGAGTAAAACCAAAGCTTGTCTTATTCAGGGGTGTGAAGGTATTGTTACCTGTTGACAAAATCTCTGGAAATAATTATCCCCCTGGCAACCTTAGTCACTGTGACAAAGAAAAAAAAGGAAGTTCTTTGGCCTTTCAGATATTTGAGATGGTTCATCCTGGAATCACTTTGAATTTTCAGGCACTTAATTCAGGGATCTGCCTAAGTGATTCATCTTTGGCCTTCTGGACACTGGGCTTTGCTGTTGAGTGAAGGTAAAATCATTTTCATTTTGGTTAAATTATTTTCCCAATAGTTTCTTTAAACCGGATTTTGAATCTTACGGAATCAGGAGGGAAATTAATTTATCTGCCAGGTATCCGCTGTGGGAAAGTGGTTTTGGGTATGGTAGTTCAGTTCAGTTCAGTTCAGTTGCTCAGTCGTGGGTATGGTAAGTGCATCATAGAAGAAATTTCCTCCGTCAAAGGTTTTTTTTTTTCCTTTTACATCCGGAGAAGTTAAGGGATGAAATTGGACATCTACGGACTATTACGTGTCTTATGCTCTGATTGAAATTTATCCCCTCAAACAAATTGTGAGAGGCATTTTGCCTATGAATGAAAAGAAAATAGAGGGCTGAATAATGTACTTAAGACCCCGGGGCTGACAGAGATTAATAGGGTTTGGATTCACGTCTAATAGTCTCATTCTGTTGGCCAATGCTCCTTTTTCCTTAAGCCTTTGCCATTTTGTCTCATGTAATGTGGACACTTGGGATAAAATGGATAATATATTGTAACACATTAACCTCTTCAATATTCATTTAGAGTTGTGCTAGGTTCTTCTCTGAAAAATTATCTTAGAAGAGATACACTGTCTAATAAATATTTAACCCATAAATATATTTAGTGACCTCTGGATTAGAAATGCTTCCTGTTGTCTGAATATGGGCTGATGTTTTTAAGTCATCTCTTTTTCTGGGATGACAATGATGAGGGCTGATGTCTTTAAGTCATCTCTTTTTCTGGGATGACGATGATGATACAGTCTACTTTTGAGGACTATAGAGAAATGGCCTCATTGCACTTCACAGGTGGAAATAATCACTCAAATGCCTTATCTGTAATTCTGCTTTTGAAATACTAATCAGAGACTCTAGTCAGCCCTCTTCCAGCTCTGTAGTTGCCTGATTAGAAATAAACCAAGTCCTAAATTCGTGACCCCATTTTCACTCTACCTCCGTGCAGGATTCATTTACACGAAGTCAGTGGCTGCGTTTGAATCCTCTCCTAATCATCAATGCAACCTCAGTCTTCTGTAAATTCTTGCATCATCCTAACAGAAGGATTGTAAGCTCATCACTAAAACACTTCTTTTGGAACTCACAGGACCTTAGAAATGTTAATGGCTTAGTCAAGGTCCCATGAGCTGGTTAGTGGCCAAGTGGAAACCCAGGTTATTTCCCACTAAAGCTCCACTGCTACCAGCCAGCTTTTCTTTCCGTCTAATTGACTCAAACTCTTACTGTCTTCAACTTAAAAAAAAAAATTCCTTCCTTTCTTTGACTCTGATTCCAGTTTTTGTTTTTTTTTTTAAGTCATTATTGAATTTGTTAACAATATTCTGTTTTTTATGTTTTGGTTTTTTGACCCTCGAGGCATGTGGGATCTTAGTTCCCCAACCAGGGATGGAATCCCATGCAATGGAAGGGGGAGTCTTAACCACTGGACTACCAGGGAAGTCCCTGATACCAGTTTTTGAAAATCCAGTCCTGATCCTGTGTTCTCTTCCGCAGAGAACCAGTTCCGCCTTCTCGATAACACCACTTGTGCTTACTGCCTGCTGCTGCTTTTTCTACATGCCATCTTCTCCGTTTTCTTCTTATTATAGGCGTGTGGTTTCCTTCAGATGCTAAAGAATTTATGGCATGCGTTAAAATAATTTCGCCCAGAAGACTAAATTTTTGTGTCGCATCTTTGTTTCTCTCCTAAAATAAACAAATGTTGCAGGGTTTGGAGCCTGCAGATGGAGGGTAGGAGTTTGAAAAGAAAGCCAGTTGGTTTTAGACTAATTTGGGGGCTGTGGAGTGAGCAGAGCAGTGAAGCATTGTGCGCTAGAAATGCTCCAGAATCTCTTGGAAGATCCAGTGTGCACAGGGCTATAGAGATGGATGTGAGTTTTTCTCCATTCCTAGGGTTATCTGGGCTTCCCAGGTGCACTAGTGGTAAAGAACCCGCCTGCCAATGCAAGATACATAGAAGACAGTGGGTTTGATCCCTGGGTCAGGAAGATCCCCTGGAGGAGGGCATGACAACCCAGCTCAGTATTCTTACTTGGAGAATCCCATGGACAGAGGAGCCTGGTAGGCTACAGTCCATAGGGTCGCAAAGAGTAGGACGAAGCGACTTAGCACACACAGACACAGTCTGGTTTACTGGCTCGAGAGCTGCATGAAACATGAGGTTTGACCTTTTTTCTTTAGAATGATCAGAATGATCATTTATGCTATTTGGGACTATTTAGAGGATTTAAAAGGGCCGTGAGTTTCTGAAGTAGTTATTAAAATATGGAACTGAAGTACTTAAGTTGTTAAAACACTTGATAAAGCTTAATATTCAGATGTTTGAAATGAATTTTAGCAATGTAAACTGTGTGCGTTTGTATTTGGAGAAACTGTGATAAGTTTATTTTTAGATAAGAGTTCTAATTCATATTTAAAACAATCTATTTAGACATTTCAGTAAGTAGAGAATAAATCTTAGATAAATTTGTATTTTTTCCCAGGGAACCCTGCAGTAAACAAGTGACTTTGCGATTTCTGTAATGCTTTTAAATTATTATAGTTTTGCAAGTTCAGAAATGGACATATTTCTTAAATAGAGTTTTTTTTTCCTTTAGTTTATGAAGCAAAGGATATCAGAGAACAGCTTCTCCTGGTTAAGCTTTCTAAATTATGAGTATCCTAGATTGCTTGGCCAGCTAATTTTGAAAAGACCCACATCATTTACCTGATGGTGGCCATTCAAAGCACCATTGCCAATAGACTACTACAATAGCCAAGTTAAACAGTAACAGGATCTACTTGGGGAAATAGTATATCAAAAGAGAAATCAATAACAACCATCTAGTGCCTTGACTGCTACTGCTAAGTCACCTCAGTCGTGTCCGACTCTGTGCGACCCCATAGATGGCAGCCCACCAGGCTCCGCTGTCCCTGGGATTCTCCAGGCAAGAACACTGGAGTGGGTTGCCATTTCCTTCTCCAATGCATGAAAGGGAAAAGTGAAAGTGAAGTTGCTCAGTCGTGTCCGACTCTTAGTGACCCCATGGACTGCAGCCTACCAGGCTCTTCCATCCATGGGATTTTCCAGGCAAGAGTACTGGAGTGGGATGCCATTGCCTGTGAGGACATCCAGATTTCCTTGGAATCACTGGATCTCCCCACAGTCCCGTTTTAAGCCTCTCTGAGCTTGTCTTGGAAACCGTAGGGGCTGTAGAATATTTGCTGACTCTGACCTTTATGAATATTCTCAGCTGTTTCAGCATGGGATGAGAGCATCTGAATTTGCTTTAGGCATGTTTAAGACGACTGGGAAAAAGGAATCTAGAGAAATCAGTGACTTACAGATGGAGAAATTTGAGATGACTTTCCTCTATCCTGTATTCCACCTAGAAGGCAGGGTGAGATTATATGACCACTTGGGTATTCACTCAAGACTTGATTAAATGAGGTGTTCTGGAATCTAATTTGCATGACTTATTTTCCTAAGGAAGCAAAAAAGAGTTTCAATTAACAATTAACGGTGACAATAGCTCTTACCGAGCCTTGTGATCGCCCAGCCTCAGTGAATACAATTGACCAGAGGTTATTACGGCACTAGAGTTTCTCAGTAGCCCTGGGCATCTTTTGTTGAGACTTCAAGCTTTGAATTCCCAGGGCTCACCCAGCTGGACTTCAGAAACCTGGTTCCAGAACTTCTACTATGTGGTTTTCAGACAAATAGTAACAAGTGTTTGTAGCAATGGTCTCCCACAGGTTGTTAACACAAGGTTGATGGTTTCCCAGGTATGTGTTTCTTCTTGTGACTCACATCTGAGTATCACTCTTCTCCATTACCTAATCCAGTGGTTGACTAAGGAAAAATCTCATCGAAAGTTTCATTGGTATGAGAGACAGAATCAGTAGCTCACTCCACTTAACCTCCACCCTTTCTGTTCTAACTGGCTTCGCTTCTGCCTTCGAGAGCTTAGCTTTCATTTCCTTTATACTCAAGTCTCCTGGGTGGGTGGGTACGAGTCCTCCTAGGAGAACTCAACTGGCTACAATGCAGAGAGAAACAACTACATGATGGGATTATGACACATACTTTCACTAAGGTAAGAGTTGTAGTTCTAAGTGGGAAAGGAGTTTTGTAATGTTTCTAAGCTATGATGTTTAATTTACTACTAACTCTGAGTGCTGAGAGCATAACCAAAAAAAAAAAAAAAAAAAAGAATTTTTAAAAAACTGAGTCTGAAGGTCACCAAGCTTCTCATGTTCCTGCCTCACCCAACCATGTTAATTGGTCCTTTCCTGCCTGAAAAATATCACATGGGCATACTTTAAACTTTAACGTTGTCAGTAGTAATACATTCTATGACTGCATCCTTATTTCCAGCAACAAATATTACCGTGTTAAGGGGAGACGTGGTGGTTAGAGGAATCAGTTGGCAAATTAGAGTTTGTCCCCAGTTAAATTAGGATTTGTCCCCACGCTGCCACCTTTAACTTGCCTTCTTTATGACCAAGAGTGACCGCTTGCATGTCTTTCCTGTTAGTGATCCCCTTTGCTAGGCATACTGCTTAAGGAGTATTCTTTGTCGTATCTGTAGTGAGATAGCCAAGGATCCTAGGTAAAGGGTAAAGAAGTCCAGAATGATGTAATACTGCAAAAAATGTTACTGCTGTTATAAGTGGAATGAAGGAAAGCTCAACCCAATAGAGTTGAGCATGATTTCTGTTGGAAGAGGCAGATCTGTCATCTGGGGCAGATAATATCTAAAAACCAACCCCCTCAATTTCCTAAACCCTTAGGGTATTTAGATAGCATGATAAAATAAAATTACTGTTAGCAGCACACAGCATGGGGAACCAGCAAGCCCTGACATGTTAGCGATTGTTTGCATAGTTTACCTGGCAGAGAAAAGATCTAACTGCTAGAACAAATGTTTTAGATCACTAACATGCCCCGTGGTTAGTGTGAGGTGTAAGTTGGCTGCAGAAGAATGTCCATTGAATTCTGATGTTGATAACACATTTAACTACCACCCTAACTAAACCATCTCATCATGAGAGAGGGAGAGGCCTTTGGGAGAAGTAGCATTTCTTACTAAATACTGAGGTTTGTGAAAATCCTTCTGAAAAGAAGGAAATGGCTATGCTTGAGAGAAGTTTCCAGAGGGTATTTCTGCAGCTGTGTTTCTGGATGGAGAGAGGGGAACACCATTCCTTTCTGTTCCTGAGAGTCTGGATTCCCCTTGCGTGGGCAGGATTTCTGGTAAGTACAATAAAGGAAGCAAAACTGCATTGTTCTAGATCAGCAGTCAGTGACCTCGTTTCTAAGCCCCAACCCCCTCTTTCTGGTGTTTTCAGGGGAGAAAAGGAGACTGGAGAGTGAGTGAGAGGAGGCAGGGGAGGGGCAGGAGAGGAGAGCTGGAGATACTCCTGTGGAATAGGAATTGCAGAGGCAGAACACTCTGTTCCTGGGTTCCTCTGCTAGGGCTGCCATGACAGAATACCCCAGACTGGAGGCTACCATGCCAAAGTCAAGGTGTTGACAAGTTCAGTTTCCTCTTGAGATGTCTCTCCCTGTCTTACAGATGGCTGCCTTCTTGCTGTGTCCTCGTAGGGTCTTCCATCTGTGTGTGCACCCCTGGTGTCTCTCTCTCTCTATGTCCCAATCTCTTTGTATAAGGACACACCAGTTCTAGTGGATTTACGCCCACCTCTGTGGCCTCATTTTCACCTAATTTACCTCTTAAGTTTTGAGGTACAGGAAGTTAGAACTTCAGCATATGAATGAGAGCAGGGCACAGCTCATAACATTTCATATTAGGAAAGGTGGTTTAGAGTGAGGAATATTCAAAGCCCCTGTGCAAAGTGCCCCATCCCTGCCCTCAGGACGAAGGAGGTGGGGAGAATCAGCTACCCTGGAGCCTCTGGTTTGGTTGCTGTCCAGTCACTAAGTCTGACTCTTTGTGACCTCATGGACTGAAGTACGCCAGGCTTCCCTGTGCTTCACCATCTCCCGGAGTTTGTTCAAACTCGTGTCCACTGAGTCGGTGATGCCATCCAGCCATCTCATCCTCTGTCACCCGCTTCTCTTCCTGCCCTCAGTCTTTCCCAGCATCAGTCTTTTCCAGAGAGTCAGCTCTTTGCATTAGGTGGCCAAAGTTTTGGAGCTTCAGCATCAGCCCTTCCAATGCCTGTGGTTTAATCTTTGCAAATCCATGTGAGGCAAGCCCGAGTAGTGTTCTCTTTTGACAACATGAGATGCAGAGAAGTTAATTTCCCTGAGATTCACATCACTAGGAAAGGTAGAACCTACGTGGAATTCAAAGCCTGTTTCTATGGCTCCCTTGGGCTGGGGATGGCAAAGGGTGTATGCAGGTACTATTCTCTCTGTTGTAGACGTGGCATGAGGCCTCAGAATCCTCCTCGACACAGTGCTCTAGGCAGTTGCCACTAATCAGTGGGCATTAATATGTGGTGAAGCCTGTTCTCATTCCAGCACTATGTGATCATGCTTTTCCTCTGCATGAAGCCTTTTCCATTGGTTATCCATATTTCTAAATACAGCAAGGGAATAAAGGAAGAGAGAAGGATTTACATAGTCCAGGTCATGTAAAGGACACCTATTCTTGGGTAAATTAAAATAGAGGTATTCTGGGGGGATAAAAAGAAAAAAAGACAACTCCTACAGTAGTGGCATTGATCAAGAGCCCTCCTTAATGTAGATGGAAGGGTTGACCAGATGTGTAAGCCAGTTTAGAATCCTATACCAGCATCCATGCTTGTTGGTAGGGATTCAGGGTACAGAAGAATCTTACTGTGGGCAAGTTTTTTTGGATGGAAGCTTGAAGACATTAGAAGATACAGGTTTTAGCAGAAAGCACATGTGGAAAGAATGGTTGGAATTTTGATAGGTTTCTACACAGTGGGACAGTAGGGGTAGGAAAGTTAGTGTCAGAAGTCATATGAAGTTTTTGATAACGAAAAAAATCAAGGCTTATGAATTCTGGGGCCTTTCCAAGAAGTAAAACAAGTAGTGATACTGAGGGGACTCTTTGAGGGGCATTCTCAACAAATGTGGATGTGACTATGTCTTCACGTAACACTTTGGCAGCTCTTTTCCAAAAAGCACTTTACGACTTTTGAAAGTACCCTCTCAAGTGGTTCAGTCATTGCCTTTCTGTTTCGGGCTGCAGGTCACGTCATGTTGTATTTAACTATAGCAATAAAAATATTACCTCACTAAGCCACAGTCTAATTGAATATAGTAATTCAATTTGGTGAAACTAGATGAACCACTGGCCCTAAACTAATTGAAAGTTGGTACTGTTTAATATCTCTTATAGAAATAATTTTCTTCATAAAACCTGCAATGTTACTGTAGAATTTTTTTAACTCTTTATGCAATATCTGTTTTGGAGCCAATGTCTGTAGTCTTCTTTCCGTGCTCAGTTTCTGGTCAGTAGCACCTTCTTCCATTCATTCCAGAAAGCGGGGATCCTCCTGCAAACAAAGGTCTATGGCATCTCCCTGGTCATTGCCCCTCATATCCGTCCATTCCTCTCCACAGTAAGTCGTGAACCTAGTTGAAGTTTTTACCCCTCTCCTCGATTACTGTGGTCATACTCTGCTAAATGCAAGCATGGCATTCCTGTGCTGAACACTCTATCGTGACTTTTTGTTAACATAGAACAAAATTATCAAAATCCTTTGCTGATCTGTAAGTTCCCTCATGTTCACCTGCTGTTTTCCTCTTCAGCCTCCTCTCATCCTCACTCTCACCCATGCGGCCTGCCTTTCAGTTCTTCCAAATGCTCCAAGCTCTTTCCCATTGTTCTTCTGCCTGGAATATTCTTTTTTCCATTGTCCAAGTACCCCTCAACCTAAAGATGCCACTTGCTCAGATGTTCCTTTCCTGACTGTCCCCATCCCTCTCAGAGCACTTGGCATTTCTGGCTCTTAATTGATCAAAACATGATGTGATTATTTAATGTCTCCATTCCTCTGGATGGAAAGACCCAGGAGGCAGGGATGCGTCAGTTTTGTTGATCTGCGACAGAGCTGTCCAGCAGTTCTGGGGCTTCCGTAGCGCTTCATATTTGCTCAGTGTCAAGGTTGCCCACGGGACCATATATTTCATGGAGGGCACACATCCTCTGAAAGTCACCTTTGGCGGCTGAGATAACCTCCATGTATGGACATGCAGTCTCACCTCATCAGTTGTGCTTACTATGAAGATGAATGCCTGATGAACTCCAATTACTGTGATTATTCTGTTTCCAAGCACTAACCTTAGTGTTAATTGTTCTGCAGGCCTGTGACATTATGGAGTAATTAGTACTAATGGCTCTTGCATCCAGGCTTCCTCCTAAGGTAGGGTGTCAAAGAATGGAATTCTGTTGTTATTTGGGAAACAAGCAGTATTACCCTGTGAGGTCTTTTCAGACAGAAACCACAGCAAATGAACACTGGGGCAGATTGTAGCTGTACTTCTCATGAATTCTTTCAAATGATTGAATGTCACGGGTCTGCTGTGAATCGGTCGTATTGAGCATCTTAACCATTGAATTTTTATAACAGTCTTTGTGAGGTCAGGAGTATTAGGCCTCCAGATGAGCATAATGATTTTAACACTAGTAGATTATAAACCTAATGAAGTAAATATGAATTTAATGGGCAGTCCATGGGGTCGCAAAGAATCAGATGCAACTGAGCACACAGCCCTGGTTTTATGCTGTGACCACTTACTCTGAATGGTCAGTTTCTCCAGACCAAGGCTTTGTTTCGTTCATCTTTGAATATCAGTTTCTAGCACAAAACCTATGGTCCAGTAAGGACTGAAGGCACAAAAGGTCATGTTTTATGGCCATGTGACATCATGCTGTGCAGATGAAGGCATATTTCAGAGCATTGACCTTTGCTGTACTTTCACATACAGGAACCAGCTTGTAACAAACTTTCAGCAAAATATCAGTGTTTCCTTTGGGTTGGTTGAGGTGAACACAGTTTAGACATTTGTGATTTACTCCTCACCCCACCCCCGCCTTTTACCCTTACCCTTTGATGGTCAGTATTCAACTTTCATTGTCTCATCCTTGAGTGTCTTGAGCTTCAGTGTGAACTGAGATTCTTAGAGGTAAGTATTTTCTTCTCAGCCCTGAGATCTCTCACAGGACAGTGTCTAGTGCTCTAAACCTGATTCTTAATGATAGAATTCTTATTAAATAAAAAACGCTTGTAGTTTCTGATAATCATAGGAAATTGATTTCTAAAATAGAGTGTGGTTAAATAATAATGCAAGTTTCCAGTTAAAAGCAAGTCTAATCTGGCAATACAACTTATTCTAAAACATTTCTAGATATTGATACTTTATTCACAACGTTTTTATTTTAATTGTCTACTTTTTAAAAACATATTCAACATGCAGTTATAGTTGAATATACTGATATCTGGGTCTTGATTGTCTTTAGCTTTGAGCTGTGTTGGCCTAGCTATCGGGCATCTCATACCATCTACATGATTAATACCATAAACACGGGCTACTTTTACTAGTAAATCAATACTTTGTCTTAAAATGGTCTCATTTTAGATGAAATGGGGCATGTTCTACAAGATGGCTGTAGACTTGCATGGTCTCATTTTCAGTGAGTTCAGTTTGTGAACTAGCCAATGGCATTCTCTGCAGCTGAGGCTGCTTTATCTCCCCCTTCCTTTCTGATGTCCCTTCCTACTAACACATAGGATGGCACATCCGTATGGATTGAAGGGAACTGGCCATCAGAAGGGAGAGCTCAGCCTGGGATCATCAACTCTAGGGTCACGTGAGTTGGATTTAAATTGAGTAGTAGAATGAAAAGGGCAGTGATGGCTCTTTGCAGTTAATTTTTGATCTTATGCGCTGTTGGGTATCCCTAACTCACCATACTGACAGCTGGCTTCTCACATACCAAACTTCTTGTTTTGAAGCCTTGAGGTTGTAGATTATGTACTTGAAATATGTAATTAGCTGGAATGACATGGTATTGATGGTTGAGCAGCGGTTTATGACACAAATGAGTAACTGGATGACTGATAGACTTTTGTATGTGTATTTCCAAGCAATTTACTAAGCAATATTTTCCTTGCTTTATTTTTTTAAAAAAAAATCATCTTAATGTGGCTTGCTAGGGTAAAGATGTCATTTTGGTTTTGAAATTGAGGAATATAAACAGAAAAGTTGCTGTGGCTGCAGTAAGGAAGCCCAAGGCATGGTTGGCTTAGATATTCAGGTCCCACCATCCCCCAGCTCCAGGAAGCATTCTGTGTGGGCCTCCATCTTCTGCTGTTGTGGCTACTTACGTCATTCCCCTTCAGTTTTTTTGTGAAGATGATTCTATTTCTGTTCTATAAATGTATTATCGGGTTGGATGCACATGACGTACATTCACACATTTGAAGACGTAAGCTTAAAAATTTATTTTATATAGTTAAAAGGTACAGGTATTACTTGGTGATGAATTCAGTCTTTATTTTAATATCAATGGTTTTCTAAAAAACAAAATAAAAAAGGCAGTGGTTTTGGTAAGCATATTTTTAAGACTAAGCTTTTTAAAAGCAGTTCAAATGAGCAGCTGACGTGGGAGTTTGCTACTCTGTTAAATGCAGTGTAGGAAAATACAAACCACATTAAAATCTTGTAGAGTTAATGTTTGTTTACTGAGTGAGCTGAGAGACGCAAAGACCTGTTAACCTTGTTTTTAAGGAGTTTACAGTTGGTGAAGGCAAACAGGTACACCAGTAATTACAGTGAGACAAAAGCGTTGGTCTGTATCCACATAGAAATATTAGATAATTATTGAATTAGCAGCATGGATCAATCATTACCTCTGTCCTCTCTCTGTTCTGCTGTTGGTAGATCCATGTCTTCCACTTGACTAAGCCATCCATGTGGGATATTCTGAGTTCAGTAGGCTATTATTTAAAGAGTTTTATGTAACTATCACTTTTGAGAATATAGAATTCAGCACTGGTTTCGTTTAATTCAAAGGTCTTAATCAGTCGGTAGAGAAGTCATTTACATATCTTATATTTTCATTAAGAACATAGTACTTTGGGATTATAAACTGAAGGAAAAGCCTTCAAGCCTAGTTAGTTCTCAGAACACACACGGATATGCTTTAGGTCTAAGCAGAGCACCCTCTTCAGTGCCCGAAGGACCTGTCAGGGAAAGGGTCCCAGCTAGTGCTCCCTGACCACTTTAAGAAAGGCTGCTCAGCTTGAGAAATCAGAGGGAAGAATTTCTCTTGTTCTTTCTTCGAAAGTCTCAGAAAAGCACTTCATGGTTTGTACAATCCTTCAAATCTTGATTCTCGGGAAGTTGCTCCCTGAATCCAGGAATGCATGATGCTTGTCCTTTGTTCTAAGGAGAGTTGGAATCTCTCGGAACACGATGGTAGGGGTGTGGAAATAACTCTGACCTGGGACGAAGGAGTATCTGTACAAAGTTCATTTTGATAAAAGGTACTTTGGAAAATCTTGATTCTAGAGTTTCTTGGACTGGGTAAGTTTGCAGTGCCAAAGTTAATAACATCATTTTCCCATTAATATTCCATGTTTTGTCATAGGAATTATATTTCCTTATGTGTCTAATCCTTTTTTCTCTAAAGTGCTGGTTTCTCTCGACTCCTGTATTGCAAATAGCTTACAGAGACACGTGAACATGACGTTAAAAAGAAATCTCAATGACCTCATGGCAAGTTTGGTAACCAATCTCATATTGTTCCTCTAACCTTCACCTTCTAGTTTGATTTGTACTACCCGTCATCTGTACCAGCTGACTGACAAATGATTATTTTTCAACCCCACAGGGAAACTTGTTGGACCATAGAAACTCTGTCCACTTGACTGCTGTTCTTCTACAACTTAGGCAATAGTTGTCTCAGAAATATTGTTCAACATAAATCAGTATATTAGTCTTAGAGACTATCTACCTTGAGGGAGAAACGCAAGAATGATTATTTTTTACATTTTAAAAATTTGTTATTACATGAATTTAAACCAGTGATACATTCGTGAGTCCCTTGGGCAAGTCATTCAGAGAACTAATTTCCTGGCTGATAGATGGGAATTATAGTATTCATGCTCTGTTGATATTCTCTTAAGTAGTTAAATGGCTACTGAATATATGCTGAGACCATGTCCTAAGAGTTTAGTTTTCATGTCATGGTTACTTATCTCATCTTTGTACACTCTAATATCTAGAAGTTGAGTAAGTCAAATGTACTGGGTAAAGCATACTTCTAATTAGATCCACCTCAAGAAAAAATTCTTAACAGAAAGTATTGATGTAAATATATCAGGTCTTCATATCAAACAAGCCACTGTGTAAGTCCTGAAATTTTCAAGAGCTGGAATTTTTCTGTATACCTTTTAAAGTTTGTTAATGGAATGTTCCAGCCCACCTTGCAGTAAACAACCTCGAATTCTTGCTGGAGGTGTTATAAGCAAGACTGATAAGCCTTTCTGATAGAAAAGCAAAGAACTCTCCTTGAGCTCATCTGGAATGCATTTCTGAATTAAAGCACAGATTAAAGATCTGTTTTTAATGTTACTGACTTGGACACTTTTCATTTTGAAGAAGGAAAACTGCCTAAATCTGGGGTTAGGGTTGGAGGCATTACCGTGTAGACCTCTAGAGACAGGTGTTTAAATGAGGCTTCTGCAACCTGGCTAGGGCAGAAGGAGAAGAGGGTGGCAGAGGATGAGATGGTTAGATAGCCTCGCCAGCTCAGTGGACGTGAATCTGAGCAAACTCTGGGAGATGGTAGAAGACAGGGAAGCCTGATATGCTGCCGTCCATGGGGTTGCAAAGAGTCGGACACGACTGAACGACTGAACAATGACAGTAACCGGTGTCACCAAACCAGTACAAACGTGTGTGTGAAGAGGCTGTTTCATGTTATAAATGCTTATTTGGAGTCCTGTCTTAGTTCTCAGTCACATTCTCTTGGATGGCTGTGAGCAGTTTGAGACACTTCCCCTAACACTTTATTTGGTGTGTGTCTTGGAATATGTTTGTGAATTATACTTATTCTATTGTCTAGGTGCCTTTTTTTCCCCTCTGTTTCAATCGCTTTCTCTTTTCAGAACAGCACTGCACTTCTCCTTAAACTCATTCCAGATTTCTTTAGTTCTCAGCATCCTAGTTTCATCCAGGAAAAGTGGTCACCATTTTCAGCCACCTCACTTCACGAAGCTGCCTATCTGAGTTTTTATTGAAGGCAAAATAAAACTTCAAAGACACCGAAGAAGCTTGAGCATCCCTTCTCTCCCTTTCAACTAACACCTACCAGTGTTTGTCTTGGGAGTAATTTGAGGTTTATTTGATGAAACATGTAGTCAAGTGTTAATAGAGACTAATATCAAGCTTCAGAACAGTGTGCAGAAACCTTTAATATTTTCTGGTGAGCATTTGATACTCTCTGATCATGGGTTTCTGTGGAATCCATGAAAGCTTGGAGTAAAATCGCTTGCCTGGTTCCCTGATAACCTCAACCAAATGTACTGATGTGTAGCCCCAGCCGTTTCCCATCTGAGCTTGTCCCACCTTTTCTTCGTCTCCTTTTCTTCTTGTGCCTCATGCCATCTCGTTTGCCATCCCATTTTCCAGCACCACGTGTGCTCCTGATTTCTCATAAATATCTGAAATGTGGCGTAAAGGATATGACTCTTGAAACATGATTCATTGTGAATCATATTTAAATGTTGATATCACAAAGATTTCCCAAAGAATATGTGGAAACTTCTTTCTGAGTATAAACTGTTAATCATCTACTTTCTATCCAACTTTGGTTATCTTCAGTATGTTTTAAGAACCCAACTTCTCAGGTGAAGACTATACAGCTCTCTAGTGAATGGCTAGAAAAGGACGACTGGTCTGGTGCTTTCTCATTTCAGTCCGGTAAGAAGCCAGTTTAGCTGTTTTGAGCCAAAGGAATGTGTACAGTAGTGACAGTAAAGCCACATGAGTCCTTTACTCTTACCTGACTAATTGGTCAGCACTTGACTGAATATTGGGCTTCCCTGATGGGTCAGATGGTAAAGAATCTGCCTGCAATGCAGGAGACCCAGGTTCAATCCCTGAGTCAGGAAGATTCCCTGGAGAAGGGAATGGCAACCCCACTCCAGTATTCTTCCCTGGAGAATTCCATGGACAGAGGAGCCTGGCAGGCTACAATCCATGGGGTTTCAAAGAGCTGGACACAACAGAGTGACTTTCCCTTTCACTTTAACCAAGTATTATGCAGTATTCTAGCTCCTTCTGGAAGAAAGTGTAGCATAGATGAAACATCTTCTCAGTCAATTTTTTTTTTCTTTCCTTTTTTTTTTTTTACTTGAAGTTCAGGTGATTTTCAGGTCAACCATTTTTTAAGTTGCCAGACCCCAGGTCCAGATGAGAAGGTCACCGTTAGTCCATGCACAGAGGGCCGTGTATTTGGTGATAACCACTGGCCTCACACTCAGCTAGAACCTGGGTCTCAGAGTCCTGAAGGATGTGTTGAGATAGGCAGGGCCATCATCTTAATTACAGTTTCGGTTACCTTTTTTCCAGGATCTTTGCAATGGAAGGCTAATCCCAGTTTGGACCCAGTTAGGAATTGAGATTTGTCTGGCATATATTTGTCTGCTAATGGCCTTTAATGGTTGAAAACAGAAGCTTCTCTTAGGGAAGCAACACTGCTCCAGTTTGGATTTCCCCTCCCCTTCCACCCCCGTGTGTGAAATCCTCTTGACTGGTAACCACTGCAGAGTGGAGTCTTCAGGAAAGCCACTCAGCAGTGTGGTGGTGTTTGCGTTTTCTTTCAGTCTTTCAACCTGTAGGCCCGTATTCAACACTGTTAATAGAGATGCAGTTTCAAAGGTTCTTCTAAATAAAAGACCTAGGATATTATGGTTTTGATTCTAAGTTGATAACATGAAACCATCATTACAGGGAAGGTAAAACCATAAAAAGACATGGTTTTCAAATGACATTTCACAGCATTTTATAATCTTTTAAAATTATGTTATTGTAAAATAAAGCCTTTTAGTGTGCTGAACACAAGCTTAGCAGGGATCAAGCAGGCAGTGCCGCAAGCTTCACAGATGCCAACGTTTTAGGATACAGCACCCTGAGGGGGGGACGTGCTGTTACCATCCCATTGTGCAGATGAGAAGACTGATGCATAGAGCAGTAAATCCCAGCTCACACAGCCTGTGAGACCAGCCCTTTCTGGGCCACAATCCATGCTCTTCACTTGCCAGAAGCATTCCAGTCAATGGAAAAACTTAATTTGTTGCTTCCAATTTGGGTCACTTCTCTTGACTTCTTTAAGTAAGTGCCATGCATTAGCTGTATTGGAAATAGAACAGAAGTCAGAAGCTGTATCTGTTCGGGGGCTGGAGTGGAGCCAGTGTGCACAGAGGTCCCTGTGTCTGCCTGTGAGACTGAGGGCCCCCAGTGTCTCATTGCCTCTCCTTCAGCCCCTTTGGCTGCAGTAGGTGGGAATTGATCCTGTGGGTCGATTTACCAAAAGAAAACCAAGACCCCACTTGGCGGCCAAGTGATGGGGACTCGGGCACCAGGCTGCAAAACTAGTCCACTGGTTCAGCATGCAAACTTTGAAATTCCTGAGACTCAAATTTAAGCTTAAAGAATTAAATCAGAGGACTCTTAACTGAGATATGAACCATACTGTGGTCTCCCTACAAAATATGAGGTGTGCTGTATTTGAAGGGAAGGTGGTTATCTCCAAGAAGATACACCATTCCCTCACATTCTGTGTGGTTCCTTCAGTGGCAGAGAGGAGTGAAACCACAGGAAGGCGCTGGCTTCTCAGACTGCTCCTAGAGTGGAAAGATTCTCTATGTTTTGGCAGTTACTATCACTTATACTGATCTTGCTGGAGAAGGAAATGGCAACCCACTCCAATGTGCTTGCCCGGAGAGTCCCGGGGATGGAGGAGCCTGGAGGGCTACAGTGCATGGGGTTGCAAAGAGTTGGATTGAGTGACTATACCACTACCACACTGAATTTGTAGTTGGTGTGTGTGTGTGTGCTCAATTATGTCTGACTCTTTGAGACCCCATGGACTGTAGCCCACCAGGCTCCTCTGTTCATGGGATTCTCCAGGCAAGAATACTGGAGTAGATTGCCATTTCCTTCTCCAGGGGATTTTCTCGACCCAGGGATCAACCTCGGGTCTCCCGCATCGCAGGCAGATTCTTTACCATCTGAACCACCAGAGGTGCTAATATTGGGGTGGCTAAAGACTTTGTTCAGATTTTGCAGCAATGTCATATGGGGAAACCTGAATGAACTTTTTGGCCGGTACAATGAAATGATGTGTTCATAAGCCCTTCCATCCCCAGAAGTTTGCCCTTTTCCTTAAAATATAAGACTGGATCTTGTATGTGAAGGGAAAAAGAACATTCTGGAACACCTGTACCCTACTCTCTCCACCAGGGTCCTGCAATAGATGGTAAGAGGGAGTCGTGATAGACCCACCTGGGCATAAATCTTTGCCTTATTTATTTCCATTGCTTTATTGATATCTACATTGACTTGGATCAGTTCCTCCATCCCTCTTAACTTCAGTTACTTTGTGGCTAATTTGACTTGAACTGTATCTACCTCATGTTGCTATAAGGATTCCTCTGCCCTGGAGTAGTCCCTTAAGGAGTGATAGTTACTGTTACTCCCCTCCTGGCTCTAATACAGATCTCTGTTATAACACGTATTTGTGGACTATATCCTATCATACGATCTTATCGTTGATGGTCTTATCTTGTATGTGTGTGACGATATCTATCTCCTTACTAGGCAGTAATGTAAGCTCTCTGCTACCAGCCCAGGTCTGTCTCCAGCACTGTGCCCCTTACATGTCCTCAGTACATAATTATCCCCTGCCAGCAGAAAACCAAGCACTGGAGCTCTTTCCAAAGTGTTTATCAGACACAGTTTCTCCAGTGCCATACATGCTGCATATTATGTAAAATCAGGTAACATTATTTCCTTGCAAATATATCCTTACACTGTAAATTGTAACACAGAGTTGAAGGTTTCTCTTTGATAGTTCAGGCTCTCAAATATTGGATGATAACTTTTTATTCAGTGAGAATCTCTATGTTAAATATTTCGATATATGCCCTTTTGGTAAGAATGGATCAATATGTATTATACATTGCAAGGTCTGGAGGACAGAATAACTAGGTGAAAGGCTGGTCCAATGTTATGCTTTTTTTTCCCTTCCAAACTAGTAATTTAACTCATGCCAGTATAATTAGATTGATACTTCTGAGTGACCTTGCTTTAACTTCAGACCAAATTTTGTATAATGTCAGTTTTCTTTGATTCGCTTTGCGAGGACAGGTAAAAATTACCAAGTCACAAACAAAAATAAAACATCAAAGTGCTGTCCAGTATCAGGAAACACAGAATGACTTAGGAGTATGGTATCTGTGGATATCTGGGGACCTACATTCTAGCCAGTAACTTCTGCTGAGTTGAGGTCTGACACTGAATCCTGGAAGCCATGTCTTTCAGTTCTCCCTTTTAGAGGTGAGGGAACTGATGACCAAAGGGTCTATGACTTACCCACAAGCACACTGCTGTTATATATACTATCAGATCCTAAAGTTATGTTTTAATATGTAGGGGGCTTTGATAGGTAATTTAGGCATTGAATATATATTTACATTTATGTGCAAAATACTGTCATTACAATTTTTAAAAAGGTAGTTGAGACTTTTTTTTTCTTTTAGTGATGTCAAATACCTTATATGTAAGTTATTTTAAATTTTAATTTAAAATTATTTTTAAATTAAAATTTTAAAAATTATTTTTTAACTGATTTTGAAGTTGGAGTTCATTTTATCCTTATGCTGTTTTGTCTCAGTGGAGCTATTTGATTAACTCTGATTGGTTTCACTCTTCTAATGCTTAACAGACATTTTATAAATGCTAAATATAAATGCCAACTACATAATATTTGTATATAAACTAATACAAATCTATAAATGCCACCTTGCCTCCCTTATTTTATTTCTTTTATAAATACTCTCACCTTAGCAATTTAATATATGAGATCTTGAGATTAAGGATAAACTTATAATTTTATAGGCCTGTAAAAATTACTAGGTTCTATATAGAAAGTTGGGGCTTCCCCAGGTAGCTCAAGGGTAAAAGTATCCACCTGCCAATGCAGGAGACATGGGTTCAGTCCCTGGGTAGGGAAGACCCCCTGGGATAGGAAATGGCAACCCACTCCAGTATTCTTGCCTGGAGAATCCCATGGACAGAGGAGCCTGGTGAGTTAAAGTCCACGGGGTTGCAAAGAGTTGGACACAACTGAGCATGCACACGTGCACATAGAAAGTTACATTTTTCCCCTCTCTAGAAAGAGAATCTCCTTGGTCTTTACAGTTTGTCTCACTTGGGAAAAAAAAAAAAAAGACAGAGAAAACTTGCTGGGAGGGAAAAGGTAAAAATAGAGAAAAGAACAAGGGAGGGAAGACAAGAAAAGGAGAGAGAGGAGAGGAAACTGAGATCAGAGTGAATAAATAACATTGCTCAGAATAACTCCAAAGTACCAGGATTCAGAACTGTGTGTGCAATGCTTGAACTTGTGCTGGTTTTCCTGGAGTCAGAACAAATCTGGGGTGCAGGAGCGAGGCACTGATGTGTTGAATGATATCAGTAAATGTACGGATAGTGACCAACATGTGAAGAGCACTCTCAAAAAGGAAAGGGAATAGCTTTTTCTAGAATTTTTTCCCTAGAATTTTCTAGAATTACTGGGAAAGGCTTCATAGTAGAGCCCCATCATACTCAAAGGTTTTGTGTGTTTTTTGTTCATTCGTTTGTTTTTGCACGACGTGTGGAATCCTAGTTCCTGGATGAGGGATCCAACCCCTGTCCTCCACAATGGAAGCATGGAGTCTTACACTGAACCATCAGGGAAGTCCCCCCAAAGGTATTTGAAGGAGGCTTTCTCAACAAGATTTGTCCCTGCTTTGAGGATATAAGCCCCTTCAGAGGACAGTCTCAACTGTGTTGACAAGAACAAAAGACTCCCCATAAAGACCTTTGGAAGGGAGAGATCCTAGATCACAGGAACCAGAAGACAACCCTATTAATATTAATTAATAATAATAATAATAATCACTCAGTCGGGTCCGACTCTTTTTTTCATCCCCATGGTCTGTAGCCTGCCAGGCTCCTCTGTCCATGGGATTCTTCAGGCAAGAATACTGGAGTGGGTTGCCATTCCCTTCTCCAGAGGATCTTCCTGACCCAGGGATCAAACCCTGGTCTCCTGCATTGAAGGCAGATTCTTTACCATCTGAACCATCAGGGAATCCCATTATTAATAAAAAGTAATGTTAATAGGTTAAAACTGGGGCTTGCAAGATGGCAGTGGGGAGTTAGACTGGTAACTAACCGAATACACTTAAGTTTCCCAAATAGACAGCTCTCCAATGCATAAAGGTGTTACTTAGGAGGGAGAGAAAGAAACTCATGTGCCAGGGACTAACCTGCATACAAACTAGTAAACTTGAGAGAGGATTTCTAGGTTTAGACTCAAACCCAGGTTATTATTTCAGTAATGGCTGATTTAGTTCAAACTTTGTTAAATGCAGCTCACTGTGAAAGGAATGGTGCTGTGCTTTGGATCAACTCACATCCCTGCATCTAGATACAAGCTTATATAGATACTTGGCAAAATCTGAAGAGAGGGATCTTTTTCAAAATGCAATTTTCTACCTCTGAGTCTCTGGGCTTTTGAACTCTGTGACTATGGAGGAAAGTTGCCCTGTCTTCTCTCAGTCATTTTGTGTCACCTTATAAAATTCATCTGGATTTCTGAAGGTTGGATTCTGACGTGGATTAAAGTTCTCAGCATAGAAAGTACTGGTCACTGGATCTGGGAGGCCGTTGATCCAGGAGCCTTCCCTGTGAAAAGGGGGCTCCAATGGGCTCTAAAGGATGCTGATCCTGACTTCATATGTGCAAGGGGCTTTTGAGATGTTTTCACTGAGTTCTGAGATTGGGAAAACATGAATGTTACCGTGTCTTCATTCAACTGCGGAAGCAGTTATTTGAATACCAGATTGTGCAGTGGGTGTGTGTTCCCTATGCTGTCAGGCTTTCGAGACTGATGTGAAGCTGTATCATGGATGCTGATCCTTCAAAGGTATCTGTGGTTGGGAATCAGCTTTGATGTGGCTCATGAACTTCCTGGGCCAGCACTTAAGCCTGCCTTTGATGGAATCGCCCCTCAGTCAGATTTAAGCAATGTGTCTGAAATTGTATCTCTTTCAGTGTATAAGACAGTGGTGGGAATGAGGTACTTGAGTGTGGCTGAAGAAATCCTTTGGCACTTCACATGGCCCAGATGTAACTTAAAAGAATCGGTGGAGTTTGTGTTATGAGAAGCAGGGGATAAATGTAGAGGATTTGGGAAATAGTTAGCATTTCTGTGGTCTCTAGCAGTGCCCCACTCTTGCCTGGAAAAGCAACATTAGTGATCAGAGAAGTTGTGAATCTCTTTGCATCTGGGCCACCATGAAGCTGTCTTAGGCAAGGACTAGTCCATAGCCCCACGGTCTTAAGTTTTCCTCTGTCTTGTTGTCAGTTGCTTATGATTTTTTTTCAGTTCAAACTTTTAAGTGTTCCAGATCTAGAATAGTGAGCAGATGGTTTCATGCTGGTCAGTATTCTATTAAATACATTTTAGACAGTTGCCTATCGTCATATTGTCAGAATTCTCATTTAAGCTACAGATGTGACTTTCTGTGCACACACTTAAGTATAGCTATTGTTTATAAACTACTGCGGCGAAAGGACCACGTTCACACCTGGTGTCTATTACCTGGAGAAAGTGACCAACAAGTGTGCATTCCAGAGCAGCCTCTGTTGTGACCTTAATTTCTTGATTTGGTGTGAAAACAGCTACATCATACTTTAAAATAAAAGGTGTTTTCATCATGTGCTGCTGCTGTGTGCCAGATAAGGATTTTGTGACTCAAATTTATTTCCGAACGTCGGGGCCTGTTGCCGCTCTAGTCGACTATGTGAATTTAAATGGGAAGTCCCTTCAGCAGAACCGTTAAAAAAGATCTGCTTCAGCTTAAGTTGGCCGTTGCACTGTCCAGTGTTGATTCTGCCATGGAACATTCCCATTGCATAAAACAGAGGATGAATTAAACCAAGTTCAGTCAAGAAAGTGTTCTGAACTCGGAAGGAAGGAGCAGTGTGTTGTCCTGGGTGGTTCGCAGTCCGTGGTAGAGCATGATGTCCTAAAACAAGCATGTTTGGGGCATGTTTGGGGGCCTCTGTCAAACAAGAGGGCACTGGATGACTCTGACACCATAATATCCAACAGTATCATTGTTAGAACAATAACAGTATCTTGTTTATAACAATAACAAATATCAGTTTATAAACACATGCCACATTGCAGTTGTGCTTTTTCATCACTTTTGATCACTTTTACCTACAGATGCACTTCTTCTAGGCTCCTTTACCTTTTAGGCTTCATTACCTTTTTCTAGTCACATACCACCATTCCACCAAGTTCTAGCATCTCTTTAATTATGGAAGGCTTATCCCATGTCATATTAAACATGAAAACACTCGCATCCCAAATTAAGTGTAATTTACATAACTAAATCTCGCCGTGTTGAGGTGTAGGCGCTCATTGGCATAAGTGTTACTGGAGATGCATTTGTCTGAGTCCATTTGGGCTTCAAAAATAAAAATTAATTTCACTTCACTTTGGAGGCCAGGAAGTCCAGGATCAAGATGCCAGCAGACTTGTGTCTGGAAGGGACAAGGAGCTCTTTGGGACCTGTTTTCTAAGCACGCTAATCCCACTTATCAGGGCTCTGCCTCCAAGACCTAATGCCTCGAAAAGACCTCACCTCCAGACACCATCACTTTGGGGATTAGATTTCAACATGTGGATTTTGGGTGAGGGAAGGGAACAAACATTCAATCTGTAGCAACAGTTAAACAGTTATTCATTAAAATCTGGAGGTCTTTTTGCATTTTGGAGGCTGTCTTTAATTTCTTTGAGATCTGAAAGTTTTATATGTTCCAGGGCCCCTGTGAGCTCAGACACCCTCACCCTGTACCTACAGGGCCTGACTTGGAACCATCCCTGTTGCTGGCTCTGCCTTGCTGAATTCCGCTCTTGATGGGTGGATCTGACCTGTGTTGTTGTTCAGTTGCTCAGTTGTGTCTGACTCTTATTGACCCACAGACAGGCTTCCCTGTGCTTCACCATCTCCCGTAGTTTGCTCAAACTCATGTCCATTGAGTCAGTGATGCCATCCAACCATCTCATTCTCTGTCATCCCCTTCTCCTCCTGCCTTCAGTCTTTCCCAGCATCAGGGTCTTTTCCAGTGAGTCAGTTCTTCACATCAGGTGGCCAAAGTATTTGAGCTTTAGCTTCAGCATCATCCTTCCAATGAATATTCAGGGTTGATTTCCTTTAGGATTGACTAGTTTGATCTCCTTGCTATCCAAGTGACTCAGTATATGTCAGTCTTCCTGAAGCCTTTTATTTTTCACCCGGAAAAAAATTTGGTCACAGTGAGAAGACATCTGCTCCTCTAAGCCTGTAGCACCAAATCTGAGCTTGTATCTCCTTGAGTTGCAGTGTTCAGGTCCTTCTTCATGGTACTGTCCAAGCCAGATTCATGTCCAAACAGTTCCATGACCTGTTTAGTCAGTGCCAAGGCAGTATTTCCCATCATACATTAAAACAAAACAAAACAAAACAAAAAAACACACACACTACTTAAAGTCACTTGCTAAACACAGCCTCTTTTCTGTTTTTAATCATCAATTCATTGGTGGTGGTTTATTCGCCAAGTCCTGTCTGACTCTTGCAACTCCATGGACTGTAGCCCACCAGGCTCCTCTGTCCATGGGATTCTCCAGGCAAGAATACTAGAGTGGGTTGCCATTTTCTTGGGTTGGTCCAAAAGTTCGTTTGGTTTTAAGTAAAAATAAAAGACATATTTTCGGTTTTCATCAAGAACTTGATTGAATAATGGTATGACTAACTGAACGAACTTTTTGGCCAACCCAATAGTTTCTATCATGTTTTCTATAAAGGGCTCTTTTTTTCATACCAGCACATCTCTATCTTTGCTTGCTTTGGTCCTTCCTGTTTAATTTTTTTCAACCCACAACTTTTTTCTTGTCCACCCCCTAAACGTGTGTTTTTAGAGCTCCTTTCTGCTTTTTTCTTACTAAGAGTCACTCTTGCTTGTGCTGTTTGATCCATATTGACTAAACTGCACCTCCTATTTCAGTTGATATATGATCTTCCTGACTATAAAAAGTCACTTTGTTCTTTATAAAAACTTTGCACTTTACAGAAAGTATGTTCTTTGGTGAACTTGTCGTATGTGTGTGTGAGAGTTTACCTGCATTGACTTTATAGTAAGTATGAAAAATCAACCTAATTTTCTGCTACTGGCTTGTCCAGAGTTTTTAAACTGGAGGTGCTGTGTTGATATCAAACCTAAGTCTTTCTGTTCTCAGGTAGTCAGAATACAAAGTAAGTGATAAGAGGTTTTTAAAAAAAAATTATCTTGTTTCCCAATCTTAAAACATTCCCATATGACATTCTTCTTTACTGATAATATTGTTGCAGGCTCAAAAGAACCTGATTAATCTTTGTAGCATCTTTTAGGCTTGAATCACACTTTCATCTGATAGTAGGAACTGAGTCACTGGTGAAGTATGTTCATCCAAGACTCTAGCCTAAACAGGGGTCAGCAAACACCTTCTTAAAGGACTGCTGCTGCTGCTAAGTCACTTCAGTCGTGTCCGACTCTGTGTGACCCTATAGACGGCAGCCCACCAGGCTCCCCCATCCCTGGGATTCTCCAGGCAAGAACACTGGAGTGGGTTGCCAGTTCCTTCTCCAATGCATGAAAGTGAAAAGTGAAAGTGAAGTCGCTCAGTTGTGTCTGACTCTTAGCAACCCCATGGACTGCAGCGCACCGGGCTCCTCTGTCCATGGGATTTTCCAGGCAAGAGTACTGGAGTGGGGTGCCATCACCTTCTCCGTCTTAAAGGACTAGACAGTAAATATTTGAGACTTTGCCAGCCCTACAGTTTCCATCATAGCTACTCCACTCTGCTTTCGTGACGTGAAAGCAGCTGTAATGTGTAAATGAATGGGATGGTTGTGTTCCAGTTACGCTTTATTTTCAAAAACGAGCAGGTGGCCCAGTTTACTGACCCCTGCTCTAGAAGAAAGCTAAGTTCTAGAATTTCCGCTTTTAACGCTGCGAGTAAAACCATCTGACAAAATTGTGGAAAAAAGGCAGTTCTTTCTCATTTCCAGAACTCAAAATATTTAGCCAATTTTGTTTTTAAAATTAACTTACCTCTATAATGATCTTTTGTAAGTGTAATGACAGTTTGGGGAGAGCAGCTGCCAAGTATGAAATTGGATTTCCTTTGTTCTCTATTTTATTTTCTCCTGTGTAGTCTTGATGGAATTCTGAGTTATGAAGGTCCCTCCACATCTCTCAAAGTAATCCATATCTTTCAAGTCAATCCCTAAATCATGGAGAGCCTTGATTACCTGACTGAGACATTGAGTTCTTTGATCATCATCCATGTGCATGCATCCCAACATCTGTGGGGTTACAGGCTGGAATCTGAATGTTTAGGTACTTACATTATTAGCAAAGTTTCATGCATTTTACTTACCGATGAAAAGACCACTATGACATTTAGGGGACTTTATGGAATAAACAACGTCTGCACCTCAGTTACTTTATCTCCTGTTTTTTTTTAATTTGTATTATGCAGATATATATATATATCTCTTAGAAAAGCATTCTAAATGGAATTTGCCTGTTGATAGTTTTCCAGTAGGTTCAAATTGCAAATCTGCTTTTGTATTATAGTAGAGAATTTGGGGAGATATGAACTACACGGGGTTTTTAAGGGAATTATCTTTTTCTCATGAAAGAACAAACTCCCAGGACTTTATATGCAAATAAGCACTGATTATAACAAATGAGCATAATGAATTTGTAAAAGAATCATAAGCAGATTCTTGATTCTCTTTAGCAGTTCTCATTTATTTGTATTGAAAAACCGAATCTTTGCTAAAATAATTGTTATCTGTCATGTGTGTTCATTTCAAAGTGCCCTTCCTCTCCCGGGCCAGGCTGGCTGCATGCATCATAGTAATACAGGATGCACCTTTGGGGAATGGCCCCCTCGTGGCTGTTGAGTCCTGCTTATCTGTTTGCCCTTTGGCTCTAGTCATGACTTACAGGAAATATACAATTCTTGTACAGAAGGTCTTTGAAATTTGAGTGCCTGGGGGATCTGAGAAATCCTGGTGGAGTTTGGGTGTCTATTATAATCACATGTGACAGTCAGTTTTCACTAACTCCAGGTAAAAAGAGAGTTTTGCCTAAGATGGTTTGGATTTTAACATTGTCTGCTTTCACAGCTATGTTATAAACGGAATAAATCTGTGTGAATAAGTAAAGTGAGTAAGTTGTTAGAAGTGTTTAATTTGCAAAAGATCTTCTGTATTTAATGAAGAATTCAGTAAGCTTTGAATAACTATATTCATTTCTCAGGTAAGAATTTGGTAAGAATCACAAAGCCCATGTTTAGTCATCACAAAGTTGAATCATGATTTAGCGTAAGGAATTTTTACTCTACTCCATGCTTGGTAATGATCCCTAAGACATTTTAGGCTTAAATTAGTAAGTGATCCAATATTAAAATGGAGGGAGTAAATCTTAAGCCAGTGTCTATGTTGAATGTCCTTATTTCACTAGGTGGCACCTTGGATAGCCTATTTCAGTTGGCACCAAAAGAAGTAACAAGGCTCTATCATCTTTTGTAGGTGGTCTTAGGTAATTTTAATTCTCCTTGTGCTTCCTTTTAGCCTTCCAACTGACTGAAGGTATAGCTTTGATTTTTCTTCATGTTACATGATAATTCTAACCAGCAACATTTATTTATTCACTTATTTGGACCCCTTTTGGCAAACAAGTTAATAATTTGGAACATGTGAATTCTTCTATATTTGTGTTTATTGTAATCATCATTTAGACACATGATATTTTAGAGAGGAAATAGCTCAGTCTCTTTGTTTTATAGACAAACATTACAGGTCTAGAGAGGTGGGGAGCGGGTGGACAGTGATAAAAGCAGGAGGATGCCATTCTAACAGAGATTCCCCTTCCCTTTAGTTCAGCTTAATCTATTTTAGGGCTCCTGGTAATGACAGAGTAAAATAATATACCCACTTCATCCTATAATAGGTTCAGTAGGATGTTTCCATTAATATAGATTCATGAGTCATAGCCTAGTGTTACCTTCCACATTTTGATTCTATACAGTAAGTGCCCTACGAGCAAACTTTCAAAGATGTGAACATGCGTCTGGTTCCAGCGAGGAACTGGAACCTTTGCCATCAATGTCAGACATGAGTGCAATACAGCTTGTTCTCTGTCCCTATTGCTGGTGATTCTTCAGCTCCACCATCTCCTACCTCTTCCTCTTCTAGTCGGTAACTCTTGCCTGTTCACTCAGTGCCACATGTTGTACTATGCTCCTATACTTTTCAAGGTTCTGTATTGTAAGATTAAAAATATTTTCTTAATTTTTTTTATATTTCTTTTAATAAATTTATTTATTTTCAGTTGAAGGATAATTGCTTTACATTGTTGTGTTGGTTTTTGCCATACATCAACATGAATCAGCCATAGGTATACATATGTTTCTTTATGTATTTTAGGTATACATTTTTTTAGGTATTATTTGTGTGAAGTCAAAGTGTTAGTTGCTCAGTCATGTCCAACTCTTGTGACCCCATGGACTGTCACCTGCCAGGCCCTTCTGTCCACGGAATGGGAGTGGAGTGGGTAGCCATTCCTTTCTCCAGTATTAATACTGTAAACTCACTGCAGTACAGTGCTATATAGCCAATTTTGTTAGTTGGGTACCTGGGCTAACTCTGTTGGACTTTGAACAAACTGGACTTAAAAATGTGCCATTGGAATGGAACTTGCTGGGATGGAGGGGACTTACTGTACTCTCCCTGCATCTTAAGAGTTGTGTAGCATCTGTGGCACCTGTGCCAGACTCAGGCTGTTGTGTATTTTGAAATCTCTTGCCCCACACTGATGTCTAGTGTCAATCAGGAAATGTGGTAATTGTTACCCACTACCCTTGAAGGTGTTACCGGGCAGGAAGTTGTGGGAGTGCAAGCTTGGTGGTGGGAATTAGTCGTAGAACCCTCAGGATCTTTAGTGAGGCCTACTTTTTCCTGCTTGTCTAAATCAGATAAACTTTGTCACGTTGAATACATCTGCTCTATCATGTCCACCTTCTGTTTTCAGTGGACACTATGTTTGCCTCTGACTTTCTTATTAAGACAGCACGCTTCTCTGTCACAACTCCAGGGTTGCTTAAGACTCAGGCCATCACTGGTGTATTCCATTTAGCAACGTCCTACAGATCAGAGCTCATTGTAGACTGTGAACTCCAGGTACCCGCACAAAGGAGACATCGGTTGAGTGCACAGACAGGACCCTTGTTTTCCTGGTCAGAAGGAATTTGTGCCCAACTGAGTGACTCCGGAGGTACCTGTCTTTGACATCAGACAGGGGTGTCCCTCCTTCCTTTGTCTGGTATCAGCATGCTTTCCCACCCCGCTTTTCAGCGCTTTTCTTGGTCCTTTTTTTTTTTTTTTTTTTTTTTTTTAGTTTTCTACCAGTTTTTTTTGCTACCAACCCCATCTCCCCCTCCACCCCTCATGCACGCGTGCTCAGTCATGTAAACCCCATGGACTGCAGCCCACCAGGCTCCTCTGTTCATGGACTTTTCCAGGCAAAAATACTGGAGTGGGTTGCCATTTCCTTCTCCATTCTTGGTCCTTTTAGCTCACACCTTGGTCTGCATCATAGATACTGTGGAAAAAATTTGAAGGACACCCCAAGGAAAGCCTCATTGGCAAAGATTTTGGTCCCTACTTCTGTATTTTCTGCTCTAACTTTTGCAAAATAAATTGAGTTGAAATATTTTTGTTGAAATAGTTTAAGACATACCATTAGCATCCAGCCCACAAGCTAGCAGTTGCTGTTGCCTTTGACCTTTTTCAGAGGCAGAATTTTCCTCTGATCTGGACTTAAAAGGTGGGGCTGTCAGAGTTGATTTTGTTTCCCGTTGGGCATCCAGCACAGTGCCTGGACATTAGTGGCATTCTTGAAATAAACGCATTAGCAGATTTGAGTGCTCACCAACATCTCATTAAGTTTATGCGTTATTACAGCTTCTTTGTGTAAAGATGAAAGATTACAGACCTAAGGGATATAGTTCTAGTTGTTTATATTACAAATGAAATAACCAAGCCCTGAGGAGTAACGTGGCTTATTTAACATAAGCAGTCAGCATTGGTTATGGTAAGACTCAAGCTCGGGCTTAACAGATATTTGTAAAGATTTAGGTTCACAAGGAGTGGTGTCAGTTCTTTTTTGAGAGAGAGCGATTCAGGTGAATTTTTGTGTGGCTTGAACGGCCCCAGAGGGACTCCACTGAGGCATGAAATGGGTGCCCTGTTTTAAGTTCCCCGTGTTGGGATGGTATTTAGCACTCGGTCAACATACTGAGTCTTAGTGTGATGCTGGTGTGGCTCAGAACTCAATGCCATATTCCCTGGGACCTGTCCAACTCCCAAGAAACATGCTCATGGATTCAGACAATTGGATTTTCTTAGCTTGCTTTTCTAAATCTATAGGCAAAAATAGAGAAGTGACTGGTTTCTTGCCTGAATTTTTTTCCTGAGACCTAGGAAGGATATCTGGTAATTCCTTCCTTTACTTTGTGTTTAAATGTATTATTTTATAGCTGTAGGTAAAGAATAAGATATTTCTAAGGAAAAGATTTATTGATATTATCATTTTATAGCCAGTTATTGAGATGTAATTCACATACCATACATCCACCTGTTTAAAGTGTACACTCAATAGTTTTTGTGTATTGCATTTAAAGCTCCTTTAAATTATAGAAAAATACATATAACATAAAATTTGCCATCTTAACCATTGCTAAGTGTGCAATTAATTCAGTGGCATTAATTACATTCACAGTGCTGTGCACCCATCAGCATTTCTATTTCTGAAACTTTTTCATCATCTCAAGTAGAAACTCTGTACCCATTAAGTAAAAAATTCCCCTTTACCATCAACATCCCCCAGCCCCTGGTATTCTCTCATCTGTTTCTTGTCTCTATGAATTTAACTCCTTTGGGTACCTTATATAAGTGAAATGATAAAGTGTTTGTCCTTTGATGTCTGGCTCATTTCGTAATGTCATCAAGGTTCATCTGTGGGGTAGCATGTGCCCAAACTTCATTCCTTCTTACGGTGTGAACTCCATCCAGACAGGTGAAATGGGCAAAACAGGGTATACTCTGTATGGCCCTTCACCACAGTTGCTCAGTTTAAAGCAAGTGAGATAGAAAAATAGTTGGGAAAAGACTCTCCCTTCCCCCAAGGTTGCTTTAAAGCACATTTTAAAAAGACCCTTTGTCCCTTCTGATTTTCCCTGTAGCATTTTCTCATGTATGCTGGGCTCACTTGGTCCTTTGGTGTTCCAGTTTGGCATTCATCTTTTCCCAGTGTTACTTAACTCAGGCTTGGCTGCTCACTGCTCAAAAGTCAATACTGGAGACTGTTGATTGGGAAGGAAAGATTGCTTTATTCAGGAGGCCAGTACCCTGGGGGGAAGGCGGACTCATGTCCAAGAACCAACATCTGTTCTCATCATTTTAAGATTTTGCCCATTTAGTAACATCTACTTGCTTGTAAAATCTACAGATTATAGAATGGATATTGCAGGCTTCAATAGAGAATGCAAACATTAACGAAAGTGATTATTATTTTGATTATAATTGGATCCAGTTTCATTTGTTTGCCTGTTTTGAATACAGTAATTTGTGTTCACCTCTGTTTTCCTTAATCTTGAAATTCAAGATTACTCCTTATTATATATTAACACAACTGAGAAATGGTTTTAGGTAAAAGAGTAAATAAAAAATGTACTGAATACCTACCGTGTGTCTTTAGTTGAACTATGTCCTTTCCTGCAAATTCTCCATTTAAGTGCTATTAATAACCTCCTCTCCCTCTTTTTTCTTTTATGGTTGAGGCTGCGTTTGCTGAAGTTAACGTTCATGCCCAAGTTCACATAGCTGAACTTGGCCTGCTGACCCCATTGCCCATATACTTTCCCCCACAGAATGTTGGATCAGGGCTCAAAACTCACTGGCAAGCCATCAAAGTTCCGTTTGAAACTAAAAGAGGAAAACCTGTTTTCTGAAACGTGAACTCTAATTACATAAAATGGACGCTTCTGAAAACGGTATTGGCTCAACAGGGCGGACTGGAAACCTTGAACAACGATGTAAGCCTTACGTTATGTAAGAAGGGAGTTTACAGAGCTGAATATCCAGAGCTGTGTTTCCCCTCCAGTGATGGGCAGAGTTGCTAGGGTAACAAGGGAAGGAGCCTTGCTCTTCTAAGCGGGCTGCTCATTCGGTGTCCCACGTGGCTCAAATGAGGGGTTTGGGGAGAGGATGGTAGAGGGTGGTGTGTGTGTGTTACTCACTGAGTTGTGTCTGACTCTTTGAATGGATTGCCGTGCCCTTCAGGGGATCTTCCCGACCCAGGGATCGAATCTGGGTCTCCTACATTGCAGGCAGATTCTTTACCATCTGAGCCATCAGGGAAGCTGGGGATGATTGAATACTGGGGCGTTTGGGAGAAGGAGAATAAGCCCTGATATTTCTGGTAGCAAAGAGAGCTCAAAGACAAAATGGCTCATTCACTGGGGCTGATACCACCCTGTTCTTTCCACCCTTATCTCCGGGTTGGACCCAGCTACATATTCTGCCGTGACTGTTTTTAGCTTTGTAACCACTAGTAATCACACTTGTTTCATGTTTCAGTTTTTGTAGATGGCGAAAAATCCCTTAACTGACTCTTCAAACTCCATATATCTGTATTTCTCAATAACGACTCTGAGTCACCAGCTTTGGCTCCAACTGCTCAAGGTGTTGAAACTAGATTCTTAGGACCCACTCTGGACCCCTAATTAGCCTCTGTAATGAGACCCTGGTGCTACATTTTTAACAGGCTCCTCACTGGTGATTTCTGTGTGCACAGATTTCACTATTACTGTTTGACACATTATATTGAAATATCAACCAAACAGAAAATTTGAGTGACTTTGCTTCAAATGACATCATGAATAAGGAACAAATTGGTATTGAATTCTAGCTGCTTTAATTAGAATTCTTTCCCATTGATTCATTATTTGAAAAGGTATCTATTGAGCTTTTGCCATATGCCTGGTCTGGGAATAAAAGACAGTCTCTTTGTTTCAGTAGTTGCATGGTTAGGAAGAAATACCCCTCAGTTGTGTTTTTAAATCTCACAGCCCCCTGAGACGCAAACCTTTCATGTCTCTTCATTGCTCAGTGCTTCATTAAGTAGCCAAGACACTCGGTTTTGAAGAAGGCAAAAGCATGGCAGAGTGTGAACATGGACAGCTTGGAACAGAATGTTTGATTGAGAAGTTTAGAGAGGTAAACTTGATTTGTGTGGAGAGGCCAGATGACAGATGACATTAAATGTTACACTCTTGCTTAAACTCAATATTGCAATAGCCTCTTGAAGATAGATATAGCACATACTATTTGCCTGTGGATTTAATGCATTGTGTCTTAATTCAGAATACATTTACTGAATCCTTATTTGTGCTAAGCACAACACCAAGAAAAAAAGCAGATTCTTTGCTTAAAAATCAAGGATGCATATATATATATATATATATGGAATTTAGAAAGATGGTAATGATGACCCTATATGTGAGACAGCAAAAGAGACATAGATGTAAAGAGCAGACTTTTGAACTCTGTGGGAGAAGGCGAGGGTGGGATGATTTGGGAGAATAGCATTGAATCATGTATATTATCATATGTGAAATAGATCGCCAGTCCAGGTTCAGTTTATGAGACAGGGTGCTCAGGGCTGGTTCATTGAGGTGACCCTGAGGGATGGGATGGGGAGGGAGATGGGAGGGGGTTCAAGATGGGGAGCACATGTACACCTATGGCTGATTCATGTCAGTGTATGGCAGAACCACTACAATATTGTAAAGTAATTAGCATCCAATTAAAATAAATAAATTAAAAATAAAATAAAAATCAAGGATGCGTATAGAGAATTTTGGAATGGTTTTCATCAAAAATGGTCAGGACTGGAAATACCGCATTTGCTGTTGGTGCCATGGGAGAAGAAAAAGACTCATTAAAATGTCAATACATGGTGACTTTAGGTGTTCACAGAAAGTGTAGGCCTCCCTTTATGATTGGATGTAGAAATTACTGGAATGAAATTGCAGTTCTTCTCGGTGTGGGTGGGCTGCCTCTCTGTCTCCTTGGCCACCAGCCTGTTTTTGTTGGGTGACCCACACTGAGCAAGTCTGTTATAGCTCCAGAACCCATGATGGTCTGTCTAATCCATCTTAGCTCCTGTAAGTTTTTCCCTTGTGCTTTAAAAGCTCTGTTTTGAGATTTCAAAATTAGTTGTGGTGATAAGACATGATAGTTTCCTGGGTCTGTGGAAGAGAGGAATGGTTCAGAAGTGATCTCAGTGGCTTGCATTTCCTGGACTGATTGTTGTTCCTTTACCAGCTTTATTGACTAAAAGAGCAGGTGATTCATTTAAACTCATATGTTAGAATGCAGTTAAGCATGGCTTTTGAAAGGACCACCTCACCCGTTAAGTGCAAATAAATAACGATGTGTGTGTACAGCAGACTCTAAAAGCATATTAGACAATTGATGAGAATGAATAATACATGTTCTCTGATAGTGTTTGCTCTGTGTGGTAGGATATTTTAAAAGTGGGGGGATAAAAAACCCTCTGCATGAAGTCTGCATTTAGTTATTCCAAAACAAGCTTAACCATCATCTGCCATATTTATAACAGCAGTGTCAATTCAGAGTTTTATGTTCAAAGCTTGTAGACTCAGTTAGGAGATATACTTTGAAAAATTGATCTCTACAATATACACATAGTAATTTAAAAGAAAAATGCCTTGTCAATATTAGTGTAGTAATTTCTGTGTATTCTCATATGTGATGGCTTCTAATGCTTTAGAGTTTGTCATCATGGATGATCCCTGGAACTTGGCCATGTCCCATTTAATGGAATGGACATTTCAGTTTTAATTTCGCCTTATTTCTACTGCTAAGTGAAAGCTGAGTTTGTATAACTCAATTTATATGGTTGTATAGACTCCTTCATCTTCTGAGCTTATAACTTGAAAACTGAATCTTTGTTCTGGTATCATAATATTTACATTGAATAAATCTGAAGTTAGACTACAGGTTGGTGTTGAAATGGTGTCCAGTCTATCTTACTGCTAAAACACAGTACAACACATGTAAAAGGGTTAAGAAATGATGATATAGATAAATAACCAAAGATAGAGACTTATCTAAGACTAGATTGCATAATAAGGAAATAATAGGATAGTAGTTAAGTTCTTAAGAATTAATGTTCCTTGTATACACTGCTATATTTATAATAGATAACCAACAAGGTTCTACTGTACAGCACAGGAAACTCTGCTCAATACTCTGTAATAACCTAAATGGGAAAATAATTTGAAAAAGAATCAGTTCAGTCGCAGTCTTGTTCAACTCTGCGACCCCATGGACTGCAGCACGCCAGGCTTCCCTGCCCATCACCAACTCCTGGAACTTGCTCAAATTCATGTCCATCGAGTCAATGATGCCATCCAATCATCTCATCCTCTGTCGTTTGCTTGTCCTCCTGCCTTCGAAGAATAGATACATGTATATGTAAAACTGAATCACTCTGCTTTATACCAGAAACTAACAACATTGTTGATCAACTGTACTCCAACATAAAAATTAAAAAAAAGAAAACAAATTTTGGCTTTAGCAAGAAAGAAATAAATTTCCTTTTTATATTTACATATGAATATGGGTCTGGATATCAACTATACATTTGTTATCTAAGAAACTCTTAAACCCCTTTGTGATGCACTAAGCCTATTTGCTCTCCTTTTGCACATCAGATTGTTTCACAGTAAGGCCTCTCTCTTGGTTTAGTGGTCACTGTATTCATTCTTTAGCATTTTCAAACATTTTAGTTGATGAAATATCAGCCCTTTTCCTCCCAGTACTTGAGAAATCTCTTAACTGTTACATGAAAGAACTGAGAAGATAAAGTACCATAAGTCAGTGACTATTTCCAGGACACATGATCTCATGTTGACTCTAGAGAGACCTTACTGAGTCTTTGGTCTGGAATAATTCGGATTTGACTACATGCATTTAAAAAGAGCTATGCCAATGGCCACTCTGGGAAAACCACTGGATTTGAAATTCACTTAACTCCTCTCCCTCCTCCGTCTGTATAGCAAGGGTACCTGCTTACCAAGCTTAATCTTGACTGACCTGAGTCTTTCAGAACTGTGCCCTGTCCATTATTTCTCCTTTATCTTTCCATTTTAGCTTCTCTCTTTATTCTTTGTCTCATCCCATGTTCCTGTATGTATTTTCAGTTCTTCCAAATCCTTATAAGCAAATATTGACAAAATTGTAAATTGTTGCCCTGAGATAGCTTTCACTTCACCAAAACTCTTCAGTGTGGGCCTTTGTAGATATCTTTTCTGGCTCGTGTGTTTTTTGAGCCTTTTCCAAAGAGGTGAATGTCTTCACTCCTCTACCTGAGTCACTCCAGGCTCAGTAGTAAACAACTCATCACAAGATCAAATTGCACAATTTCTGTGCTTGTTTTTTTTTTTTTTTATATCATTTTGCAGCAGAATCTAACTCCTCCAAGCTGCTTCCTAAAATTCTTTCTTGATTTCTGACACATCTTTTTTTTTTTTTTACCCCCTTTCTGGAAAGATCTGGTGTTCTGCTTCCTGCCACGTAGGTATAAACATTCTGTTAGGTAACCTTGATAGATTATGTTCTATCACCCCTCCCTTCAGGTAGGTGAGTCCACACCTAGCTCCAAAGTGTAAATAAGGTTTTCATACACACTTGACTGGATTCTTCCCATCAAGAATTTGTTGTTGTTTGTTGTTTGGTCACTAAGTCGTGTCTGACTGTTTGCAATCCTACAGACTGCAAAACACCAGGCTCCCTGTCCTCCACTGTGTCCCAGAGTTTGCTCAGATTCATGTCCACTGAGTTGATGTTGCCATGCAACCATCTCATCCTCTGTCGTCCCCTTCTCCTCCTGCCCTCAATCTTTCCCAGCATCAGGGTCTTTTCCAATGAGTTGGCTCTTTGCAGCAGATGGCCAAAGTATTGGAGCTCAGCTCTAGCATCAGTCCTTCCAGTGAATATTCAGGGTTGATTTCCTTTAGGATTGACTGGTTTGATCTTGCAGTCCAAGGGACTCTCAAGAGCCTTCTCCAACACCACAGTTTGAAAGCATCCAGTTTGTTTGCGCTAGCATAAATGCTTTCCACTTCCCTATTTTCATCTAAAGGTAGCTTACTCATCTTTCAAGGCAGTTGATCATAGTGTTTAATAGGCCTCACTCCAGAGCCAGAGTGTGTGTGTTCACACCACTGTCTCCAGAGTCCTAGTTGTGTCGTGTTGGGTAGGTTATTTGATTTAGTTTCCTTGTAATAAAGTGGAAGTAGTAATAATTTCTTCCTTGTAGGATTGATGAGATTATGGGCTAATGGGTTAATATATGTAAAGATTAAATCGTAAGACAGTCCTAGACAGAGTAAGTCCTAGTGTATAAAATACCTGGGCTATTTCTACTGTTTCCATCTCCACCTTGTCTGTAAAAGTTTTCTTATCTCCCAACTTCAGCTAAAGGTCATCTCTTCTGGGAAGGCTTATTTTTCTCTATCTCGTGAGGCTCAGCTTGTTCTCATTTTCCTTGTCTCTACATGTCTGACCCTCGTGCTAAACTAGAGACTTTCTGCTCTCCCATGTTCTCTGCTGTGTCTTAACTTAACTGCAAAACTTTTTTCTTCTCCTACGAAGGAGCAAGTCTATTTTTAAATCTAGAATAATTTTTGAAGATTTTAAGTTCTTGAGGCAACTCTGCATGTTGGATTTTTTTTTTTTTTTTTTTTTTTTATCCGAGCATGTGGGATCTTAGTTCTCTGACCAGGGATTGAACCCACACCCCCTACATTGGAAGCATAGAGCCTTAACCACTGGGCTACCCGGGAAGTCCCTGCGTGTTGGATTTTTGATGAGAGATCCTTAAAGATATTGGAGGATGCTCTATAGGGCCTGGACTTAGAATGGAAATGTCATTTGTGATTAATTTCCCTTTCTATAAGAGAGCTTTCTGACTTTGTAGTTATAACTCATCTTTGTAGCTCTCTAGGAAAATCGGGTTGTAGCAGTGTGAGTGTTTGTGTATCTGGGTGCTTTCCACAGATTTGCACATTTTACAGTATATTTTTACAATGTTGAACACTTTTATTGTGACAGGGAAATAAATTAACTTTGAAAATGTTTCTCTAAAATTTTACTTGTGTTTAATAGGTTTGCCTTAGAAATTTACACATGGGTTGACAATTCTTACTGTAGTACCCTCTCCCTGGAGGACATTCCCATCCCTAAATGTTGGTGATGTTACCAAATGGAAGCTTTCATTGAATCAGACACCGACAACAATAATTCCAACAATGGACATAACCAGGCGTTGATAACACCTAAGAGCAAATCATTATGACATAGTATGTCTTGGTAGGTAGGAATACTGAAAATACACATAGGTAATATTATCTTTATTTCATTTTCCTCTTCTAGAATAAAAGTTTTGGCATTTGAAAGGAAAGGGCCAGTCATTTATTAAAAACAAATTTTGGGGCATAAACAATCATGTTTTAGATTTTCCCCCTCTACTCTTATTGTAAATGTATTTTGAATTTGTTGTGTTTCTCCATACTTTTTAAGTTCTTTCCTTAAGGTAACAAAAAACAAAATCCAAGTTGTTGATCAAACCTACCTGAAGCAAATACAGGTAGGTTTAATCAACAACTTGGATTCTTTCAGCCAGAATCGTTATGAAACCAGCATGTCTGGTGATGTTTGTCTGCAGATGCATTTTATGAGTCAGTTCTAACTTTGTATGTTACCTTAAAAAAACAATCATTGGATTGTCTTGTATTTAAACCTGTTGAGTTTTTGTCGCCCTGAATTTGAAGAGTGACACAGTTTAATTTGCTATGACCACATATTTCACTTTGTCAAGAAATCTTGATTGGTTCTCATGGCGTGATCAAGACGAATAGTCTTTTTTTATTCTGTTTCCATCTTATAATCAGCAGAAAATATATCTGCCTCACAGATGGAAACAGAATCAAAACGAGACACTGTTCCTCATCTTGATCACACCATGAAGCAGCAATCAAACTAGAAATAACACTTCAGTCTCTGACACATACTGTTGCATATTCATGTTAGGTTTTGCCATAGACTTTGCGTCATCTTTTTCACTGTAATCTGTTTGACATTATCCCTAAGAACTTTATAGTCTCCTGGTTCTAGATGAAACGATTAATTAATTCAAATTTGTATTTTCAAAGTAGAGACTTGGCAGTGGATAAGACCTTTGTATGATTCAAACTGTCCTATATAGAAAAATGTCTAGATAATAGTGCAGAGAGTGAAGATGTAAATAGGAACAGCATTGAAGTCATAATATTGTAACCTTCAGGCCATATGGAGAAATCCTCTATTAATCATTTGCTTGTTTTGTTTTATACACCAGTTAATGTATGCCAGTGATTTTCATTGTCACAGAATTGCATCACTGTTCATTGACAAAGTAACAAAAATACAGAATTATGCTAAGGAGAAATGGAACTGGGAAATGTCATGAAGTATGTACTCATTGCAGGAAGAATATAGTACACATAATCCCACTGGTTTCCAGGTAGTTAATGCCTAGAAACTGTGTCATTATACAAGGTTGCATTTTCTGAAAAGAGTCAGTGCTATAATTGGGGCTGGTATTTTTCATCTGAAGATATGGGAAGCTAACTAATGAATGTAACCAACAAAGTGCTACCTAAATGATGGTGATCATCTGCATATCAGAACATCTAAAATTCAGTACATGGGCTGTGATAAACATTTTACATTTAGTCACCAATAGTTTTGTTTTCAGAATGCAGAATGGTTCTTGAGAGTCTTTGGATGACCCAGCTATCTAGAGGGACTCTTCTAGAATGCCCAATGGCATGCTATTCCTTAGACCTGCCTCTAAGGACTGAAATTTTAAATTGGTGATGACAACCTTATTATTTCTCCAACTTAAAACTCCTTTCAATCCAATATTTACCTCATTCTCTCTCACTGAACACAACCCGATTACTTAGTGCTTTATTTCAGACTGAAGAAAGGAAAGAGTAAATAGGAGTCCCAGAAACATCTTATTTTTTTTTGGAAAAGCATAAGAACACTTTCATAATGGCTAACATATTGATTAGATCCTATCCTGGTAGGTAGGGTTTTGAGTTCCTGGGTCTTAAAACACTGACAGTTGTCATGACGGAAAGCAAAGGAATGTATGGGCAGAGTGGCTGAGCCATGCGTTTTCACGTGGTAGCCAGATCCTTTGAGAACCTTGGTCACTGGAAAGGGGCAGCACTGCTTTCTAGAGAGGCTACTCAGGACCAAGTTGGCTCAGTGACTGCACTCACATAGTCTACCAGCTGGCTCCTTTTCTTAGCACTGGGAACAGGGCAACTATTCCAATGGGCTTCCGGTTCCTACTACCATCCCTTTTACCTTTGGTGCAGGATGGAGTCAAGATTTAAATCCTTGACTGCTGGATCTTTTATCTTGCCTCTGAAGTTGTCCTCCTCAAGAAGCTGACTAGAAAATAGTTTTACCTAAGAAATCTCTCATGAGTTGCTTCTCATGAGTAGTTGCTCATGAAAAGCTTGTAGGGTCGAATATTTGGCTTCAGTTTCTATAAGTTAAAATGCAAAGAAAGACTGGATCCAGAGGAGGAGCAGATATTCAGACTCAGTAAAGGGAGGTAAAGAGGAGTATTTGCAAATCCCCTGGAGAAGTGGCAAAGAACCCGCTTGCCAGTGCAGAAGACGAAAGAGGTTTGGGTTCCACCCCTGGGTCAGGAAGATCCCCTGGAGAAGGGAATGGCAACCCACTCCAGTATTCTTGCCTGAGAATCCCATGGACAGAGGAGCCAGGCAGGCTATAGTCCATGGGGTCGCACAGTCGGACACGACTGAAGCAGCTTAACACACAGTGAATTTTTGCCCTTACTGTATTAAAGCCACCATGACCTCATGCTGATATTCCCAAAGCAAAGCTGTTGGTATTAAAAATCTATCACTGACTGGAACTCTTTCCCAACTTATGATAAACTCCAAACAAAATCTAAAATGTTGCATTCTAAAGAGCTCTGTAACAATGCAGCTGTGTCCTAGTTCTGTGTGGTATAGCTTTCCATTACAATAGATATAGAAATGAATTACCCCTTAATTGAGAGATTTCTTAGGTAAAACTATTTTCTAGTCAGATTCTGAACATGCAAGGGAATCCATGAAAAGATACAGGCCTTTATGAGTAAATGAAAAAAAATTTTTTTTCTTAGAAGAAATATTCCATTTTCTGGGCTCAATTCAGTTCAAAGCAAAACAAAGCAAAAGTGGTTTCTTCCAAAGGCAATGGTAATACTGTGAGCGAGTGCTTGGTGGCTTGTTTTTGACATGAGTTGTAAAGAAAATATTTATAATTTTTCCAAAATGACACTCTGTCCTCTGCCTGTCTACTTTTATTTTCCCAAAATGAAAGCTGAGTTTTAATTCAGTCGTGTAGGCTATGCTGATGTGCATTCTCAGTTGTTTTAATCGCTTCTGACTCTTTGTGACTCTAGACTGTAGCCCGCCAGTCTCCTCTGTCCATGGGATTCTCCAGGCAAGAATACTAGAGTGGGTTGCCATGCCTTCCTCCAAGGGATCTTTCCGACCCGTGTTTCCTACATTGCAGGCGGGTTCTTTAAAAACATATTAGGAAAGTCCTGGATGAGATGATCATATTAGAATTTGCAAGAATTGTGGTTCTTGAGTGAAATCCCGTGATAATTCATCTAATACAGATGTAATTTTGCCCAGCATGTCCTGGGATTGTGTATACAAAATAAACACAAATTTAGATGATTTGAATGGCTAAGGACCATCTTCCATGTTCTCTGACGGCCTTCCTGGAGCAAAAGGATCAAAGAATTTGAAGAGCTTTCTGGAAGTGACTATCTTTGTCTATTAGAGTATCTTTATTAGCATATAATATTTCAAAGTATTTCTTCACCTGAATGCCTCAAAGAAAAATTTTTTTAAGATTTGCAGTAGTGGTGATATGTAGGATTACATTTTTTTCTCTTCATAGATCTATATTAGTATTCAACTTGGTAGTTGACCATTACCTTGTAAACAGGCATTCCTTTTACAAGAAAATAAATACTTGTTAGCTCGAAGACTCAACAAAATCCTCCAAATATTAATATTAGCGGTATGGGGGTAATACGTTCTTGCCTGGAGAATCCCATGGACAGTGGAGCCTGGCAGGCTATAGCTCACAGGGTCACACAGAGTCAGACACGACTAAAGCGACTTAGCATGCACGCACATGTGGTGACAATAGTTAACCGCACAAACTGCTTTTCCACATATATCCAGTCAGCAGGAGCGTGCTTGGAACACAGATACCAAAAATCTTGATGCCATTTAAAAATATTTTAATCACAGTGCTTCTAATTCCTGATTCTAGAACTTGTGTGTGTTTGTGGAACCTGTGTCCTACTGTTCTCTTACGGTTTACAAGCAATTATCTAAGAATTGCAAAATTAAATGATGGGGGAAAGAGCTAGCACATATTGCAGGCTCATGAAATGGCATGTGCAAAGTCTCCATGAAGTAATTCCTGTCCAATATTTTCAAGATTAAACACAGTGAAGTTTCTCTCTCTTGCTGTTGGTTGTTAGTTGTTTTCTAAGCCAGTTTGAAGCCATCAGTCTACAGTTTTGGCCCTTGTAACATAGAATTCTTTTGTAATTTCAAAGGACAACTCTCAAGTTTGCTTTCCTCTGAGATGTTGTAACTAATAAATCAACTTTAGTGTTTGGTTGTCTTATCAACACGGAGAGCTTAGTTCAGTGCACAGGTCTGAGTTTTCTTGCTGTGTCACTCAGTGGCTGGTAAATGTCCCAGTGTGGAGAAATGCAAAGGTAGCCCTAGTCCTTTCATTGTAGCATGAAAATGAAAGTTGCTCAGTTGTGTCGACTCTTTGTGACCCCAGGGCTATACGGTCCATGGAATTCTCTAGGCCAGAATACTGGAGTGGGTAGCCTTTCTCTTTTCCAGAGGATCTTCCCAACCCAGGGCTCAAACCCAGGTCTCCCACGTTGCAGGCGGATTCAATACCAGCTGAGCCACCAGGGAAGCCCAAGAATACTGGAGTGGGTAGCCTATCCCTTCTCCAGCAGATCTTCCCAACCCAGGAATCGAACCCGGCCGGGTCTCCTGCATTGCAGGCAGATTCTTTACCAACTGAGCTATCAGGGAAAGATACCTTGGGTTTAAGTACCTTCCAGGATGGATTACTAGTTGATGAGCTTGTGTGTGTGTTTAACTGCCTTTTTTTTTTTTTTTAATTTAGAAGTTCAAACTTCTGAATTTCTGCACCAACTAATTTCTTTCAAAATTAGAAGTGATAGAAATAAGAGAAAACATATGCCCACCACCCCTTATTTCTTTAGGATTTTGATACAAAGCTCCATTGGAAAATGGGATGATAAAAAATTACAGGGGCAGAGGGTACCAGAAAATCTGAATTTTGTCCTAATCATGTCAACATTTTGAGTTTTGAGTCACCCTATATCTGCACCAACCTTGTGACTCAGGATGGGTACCATTCTTGAGATGAGAACACTGCCCACTTGCTAGTTTCTTGATAGAGTTCCCTATGACAACCTAGACAGTGCTATCCTGCCTCATCTTATTTTGTAGGACTTGGCCTTTTGCTTTTATGACATGACACTGCTCCATGAAGTCAGCTAGTTAGAATTTCCATAGGGATAAAAGGAGGATGCTAATGGTATACTTATGATCTCATGGTGCTGTTGAGATAATTAAATAAAATACTTTAGTAACATATTTGGGATTAGGGTTGTTCCTGGACCCCTGGAAACAGTTAATAGACTTGAAATTAGAATTCTAGTTTATCCCTGATTGTTGGCAAGGTTTTCATCCATATTTTCTTGTGAAATACCAGACTGTCCTGCTTTTCCAGTGTTCTAGAGAATTCTGTAAGACTTCCTCTGATACCTCACTATAACTAACACAGGAAAATTTGCAAAAAGTAATAGTGTTTATTAACTTTCAAAGACCAGTAGGAATTGAGACATACTTTCTTAGAATTTGATTATGTACATTCATTTCCTACCCAGAAACAAAGAATGGAAATTGGCCCTAATTGTGTTTTAGAACACCAGTTTTAGTAAAGTAGATTTTAGGTTTGTAAACCAACTTGACTTTAAGCCTCTAGGGATAGCTGTATAGAATTTCATGCTGTGTAGTTCAGGAAGGACACTTGGTTATGGTCATACGCCCACCACATTTATACTTTGTCTTCTGTTCTGTACTTTCGAAGTTGGTTCATGGGTTTCTGTTATGGAATTGGGAGAAGATCCTACAGGCAGACCTGTCAGGTTTTCTGTTATTTAGCTCTAACCTAATGTACCAAAATACCTTGAAATATCAGTTGACATTTTGACATGCACCATTCATACATACTGGGTAATTTATAATTCAGTGAAAGAGTTTAAACTATAATTTAAACAGCTCCAGTTTATTTCTTCATAGTTTCATTTATTGTTTTGTGATTGCTTACAGGATAAAGGTGCATTTAAAGTATTTTTACCATATATGCTTGCTCTCACTTCTGAGGGAAAAATAACCAAAAATTAAGTCAAATATAGCCCGTAGGGTGTCTGAAGTAGGTAACGACCAAAAGCCACTTGCTTTTAGAAAAGAAATGTGTATAAGAGAAATTCTTACTCTGATAACATAATAAAGATCTTCCTTGAGAAAAGGAACAGTATTTTCGTCATTTTCTGGTTTATTGCTTTTTTTTCCTCCCCAACTATTAAAGTCATCCCGCACAGGAAATTCACGTACATCATGGTAAGACAAATTGTGACTGAAGAATAGCACTTTTGTATCTAACACCTGGCTCTTAAATAAGATAAATGTAGGTTATCACTGTCCTGAACCATGAGTCCAAGGAATGGAATGAATAAGCAGAAAATTTTCTTTTCTAAATGGAAAATACTTAAAAAAAAAAAAGGCATCACAGAGTACAATATAATTCTGCAGGGGTCAGTTCTGACCTGGAACAGAACCAGAGATGTCACCTGTATGTGTATGTGGGGACACAAAGCAAAGTGTGCCTTCTCTCCTCTCTCTCTCTTTTTCTTTCTTTCTCCTGAACTTATTTGTGGGGGTGAAAGAGGATATTGCCATGTAATTTTTGCCACACTTCATCAAGGAAAAGCAACCAATTTGCCTCTAAAGAGCAGCATTTCAGTGGATTCCCAGTGACATATGATGCCATAAAAAAACACTTGAACTAAATTTATACCTGATTATTGATTTGGATGAATGCTTGAGTACCAGAGGAGAAAGATTGAGGATCAAGTACACTCACAGGTTCTTATACCAGAGTCAAAGTGTCAGCCTCAAGGAAGTTGGAGACTTACCTTTGAGTGAAAAGGCCGTTAATGACCAATAAAGTTGAGTATCTAGTTTGAATTCTCATCAGGAAATTGATCATGAAGGACATTGTTATATTATTATGGAACTATTTCTTTTAAGCCAAAAATACCTTAAAGAGCAGTAAATACAAGTCTGACACAACTAACAAACCAAATGTGACTGGTGATACCCTTTTCTGAGCGATAGTTTTCCTTTAATGGGTCCTTCTTAATAATGAGATAGACCAAATCCTCCTGGCCTTTGGTCTTTGAAGATGTAAGTGCATATATGAACATATATATGGATAGTGGAATTTGAAGCTTGAGATTATTTTCTCGAAATTTGAGATTTGTGTGATTTTTTTTTCCAGCCGTGTCATTTCTCTGCCAGGTATTTTAAAATTATGACACCTTTCACTAGCTTGCCTATAAATCTAAAATGGCTGTCAGTGCCATTTTGTTCAGTGCTTGGTATTTGAGCCGGGCATGAGGAAGCAGATACACAGATAGTGGCTAGTGTTTCCTTTCTCTTTGCAGTTGACAAACTTAGTCTTTTTATCACTGTTCTTTGATTTTAGCTTGGTATGTCGTTGGCTTACTACTGATTAGATACTTTAAATGATTCATTGGTTACATTTTATTTTATTTTTAACTGTGATGACGTACTTGTAGCATATGATTTACCACGTTAAGCATTCTAAGATGCATGTTTCAATGGTGTTCTAAACCCTTTACTTTGTACATAGAAGCCTCTTTGCGTTTTTATGCTTGACAGTCATCTTAGGGCTGCTGTAGCTAATCACCGTAGATCGAGTGGCTTGTAAACAACAACAATTGATTTCTCACAGTTCTGCTAGGGTGGGAAGTCCTAGATCAGGGTGTGGGCAGATTTGGTATCTGGTGAGGACCTGCTTTGAGATTATAGGGGGCTGGTTTCTGGCTTCGAGGGCACAGGGGGAAAGGGGCCAGAGAGGTCCGTGGCGGGTCGCTTCTATGAGGGTGCTAATCTGTCCATGAGGGCCCCACCCGCATGTCCTAATCACCTCCGGAAGGCCACCCACCCCACCCCGCCCCCCAGTACTGTCACCCTGGGGGTTAGAATGTCAACCCATGAATTTGGGGGGACGCGAGCCTCAAGTAACTCTTTCTCGTTTCGTTTTGTGTGCTGTTGTTACAGAACTCCAAGATGGGAGGCAAACTGAGCAAGAAGAAGAAGGGGTACAATGTGAATGATGAGAAGGCCAAGGACAAAGACAAGAAGGCCGAAGGAGCTGGGACAGAAGAGGAGGGAACCCCGAAGGAGAATGAGACCCAGGCGGCTGCCGAGACCCCAGAGGTGAAGGAGGGCAAAGAGGAGAAGCCGGAGAAGGATGCCCAGGACGCCGCCAACAAGCCCGAAGACAAGGAAGGCGAGAAAGACGCGGAGGCGGCCAAGGAAGACGCCCCGAAGGCAGAGCCTGAGGCGACGGAGGGGGCCGATGGCAAGCCGGAGCCCCCCAAAGATGCTGAGCAGGAGCCTGCGGCCGCCTCAGGCCCCTCCGCGGGCGGCGACGCTCCCAAAGCTTCAGAGGCCGAGGCGGCGGAGCCCGCGGCCCCCACCAAGGATGACAAGAGCAAGGAGGGAGGGGACCCCACAAAGACTGAGGCTCCCGCCGCTCCTGCCGCGCAGGAGACGAAAAGTGACGGGGCCCCAGCTTCAGACTCAAAACCCAGCAGCACTGAGGCTGCCCCGTCCTCCAAGGAGACGCCGGCAGCCACGGAAGCGCCGAGTTCCACGCCCAAGGCTCAGGCCCCCGCAGCCCCAGCAGACGAGGTCAAACCTGCCGACGCCCCGGCAGCTAATTCCGATCAAACCGTAGCAGTGAAAGAGTAACAAAGGACAGCCTATGGAAAAAAAAAAGAATACAGCTTAACGACGACCTGTCTCTCTTGTCTCTCTCTCTCTCTGTCTCTCTCTCTCCTATACTAACTTGTTTCAAATCGGAAGTAATCATATGTATTGCCCAAGAATAAGGATGTGGTCCCATCAAAGGGAGGGAGGGGGTGGGGAGAATCCAAATAGTATTTTTGTGGGGAAATATCTAATATACCTTCAGTCAACTCTACCAATCAGCCCTGGATTTTCAAGATCAATGTCTGAAAGTGCAGTACATCTTTTGTACCTGAACTGCTGTCACATGCGCTCCTGCCACTAAGATCTGAACATCTTGTGTTTCTGCAAGGGGTGGGAGGTGGGGAGTGATGCGCTTGATTCTGCCCGCAGGGCTGTGCCAAGGCAATCAGATGTTTATGAAAGCAGTATTTTCTGTGTTTTCTTTTTTCATTTACAGCCTTTCTTATTTTGATATTTTTTTAATGTTGTGGATGAATGCCAACTTTCAGACAGCCCACCGTAGCCTGTCCACATGTATCTTGATGCCAATACTCCATTTTTCCTCCCCCGGTCTTTTGGGAATAACAAACATTCTCTCATCCTACTTAGCCTCCCTAGATTTCTCATGACGAGTTAATGCATGTCCGTGGTTGGGTGCACCTGTAGTTCTGTTTATTGGTCAGTGGAAATGAAAAAAATAAAATAAAAAAAAGTCTGCGTTCATTGCAGTTCCAGTTTTCTCTTCCATTCTGTGTCACAGACACCAACACACCACTCATTGGAAAATGGAAAAACATAAAAATTAAAAAAAACAAAAAAACAAAAAAAAATGTACAATGGATGCATTGAAATTATATGTAATTGTATAAATGGTGCAACAGTAATAAAGTTAAACAATTAAAATGAAGTCACGAAGACTACTGGTTTTCTTTTTACCACCATTACCCTTCCCTGCTCCTGGGTCATCGCCTCAGTAGAGAACAGAACAATTATTGGCAGTTTCCTTGGGTGTATTTGGATAGAAAAATAAAGCAGGATCTTCAAGGTTATTTGTTTAAAAAATGAGCTGGATCAGTGTCAGTCTATGGAGATATACTCTATAAAAAATGAGGACATGATTAACTAAAAGTCACATATTTTGAATCAAATACATTGTAAGACAGTAAATGGATTTGAACTTGAAGGCTGGGTAGAAGAGAATGATCAGGTCTTATAGATAGATAACATGCATGTAAGTTATGGAACCATTGAAGGTCCTTTTATCTGTTTGTGGACCATATTCATGGTAGCTGTGGAGTGAAAGCAAACATGGAACCGGCCTTTACAGTGACTGGATTCCTGTTCTGGTTTTGCACTGATGACTTATGGCTTTTAAGTCACTTCTAATTGCAGGCTTCTCTCTTACATGTAAGAGGGCTAAAGCAAACCCATTTCACTTCTGAAATACTAGTTTGTGTATATGCCTGGTGATGATTTTATGGGGTGGACAGGTATGTCCCAACAGAAGGTACGTCACCTCTGTCCGACTTCTCCCCCAGGGCTGGAATGGCAATCCTCAGTTTGCTCATATTCCATAGATGGGGAAGGGGTTGGGAAACTGGTGTCAGCAGTGGCTTTCATGGAGCAGCCAGGCAGGTGCATCAGTCCTGTAACGTAAGAAAAGAAGGAGTTGTCTCAAATTGCTTGGTAGTGGTTTGGGTCTTTTGCAATTGGTTATTAAAAGCCAAATCTCAAATATAAAGCACTTAAAAGTGAAGTGAATCCTGAAAAGTGAAAGTCGCTTGGTCGTGTCAGACTCTGGCCCCATGGACTGTACAGTCCAAGGAATTCTCCAGGCCAGAATACTGGAGTGGTTAGTAGCTTTTCCCTTCTCCAAGGGATCTAACCAACCCAGGTATCCAACTGGGGTCTCCTGCATTGCAGGCAGATTCTTGACCAGCTGAGATATCAGGGAAGCCCCGAAGTTAATCCTAGACACAGATTTCTCATGATTGAGTCCATCAAATGGCAGGTTTGGGAAGAATGGGTTGGGTGGTAATAGAGTAATAAATAATAGTAATAGAGTAATAAATAGACCCTAGCCTAGAAAATTTTCTTTAGAATTTGTGAAGGGCCAGTATACTGGAATTATTCCCCAAATTAGTTCATCCTCAGCCACTAGTGAACAGTGGATGAGGAGGGACCTTACTCAGTTTTTATGGCTTACATTATGCAGGATTAAAAAAGGAGAAAGAATTCCCCTCCAATTATCATCTCAGTAGTCTAGTCTGTACCACACTTAAGATGTTGCCAGTGGGTTATACTGGAGAAGAAGAAATGGTGAAACTGGATACAAGGGTTCAATGCGGGTTCTTGTTTCTATAGTGAAATAAATTTGAACTCTTAATGCTTGAAAGCACAACAATAAATAACACGTTAACCACCAAGCAGCTGTTTTAGGTAAGAAAAATAGAGAAATGTCTGAATTATTACGTGTGTCCTGGCCTATGTAAAATAGCTTGGGGGTGGATTGGTGGTGCTGGTAGAGAGAGAACAGATTCTTTGAACCATGGAGGATATTTAAATGGTTACTAATATTAAGTACCATGCATTTCATGCAGATAGATGTGCTCAGTGATGAAAGTCATAAATTCACTCTCTTCATCCTTTTCTCATAAAAAACTCACTAGGCTTTTGGGTGATGAGAACAATCAAATCAGTCTCCTGGATTAGTGTTTATCGCTATAAATTGCTGTTTAGGGATAAACGAAACCAAGGAGGCATTTTTCTTAGTTTTAGTTTATTTACAGTTAAAGTTGTGTGGGAGAATTTAATAATCTGAGTTGTTTTTCTCTTTTCTAACTCCAGTCGGTGTTCCAGCAATGAAAAATTATCAGAAATGTGGTCCCCCAAATACCAAAATCAGAATTTCAACCCAACCATGGCTCATGACATTTAATTTTACTGTAGTGAAGAAAACCTTGGTTTGAGGCTGTGTATCCAGCAGAACGTGTTTTGTGTGTGGGAGTGATGCACTCAGCCCAGGAATGTTGAGCATCCATTTTAACTCGGGAGGAAGCTCAATTGCTCCCTTCTTATGAATGATCTTAAATCAAGGGAAGGTCCTGCACAGACTTATGCGTCACTGACAAGTTATCTGGGGACCCACCTCACGTTTGGCTCACCACTTCATGCGTGTTTAACATCTGCTTTACGGAGAAGAAAGGGTTCCAGGGGCTAACACTGACTGGGTGCCTGTGTACCTACAGCAAAAACTAACAGAGAGTGAAATGAACTTTTCCACAGTGACCCTTCACCTTGAATGTCCTATCCAGTAGCTTAACACTGCCTCTGCATGGTAGGGATGGACCCAAGTCCTCAAGAGCTGGTATGTGCCATGGTGATCCTGCCTGGCCTCAACCCTAAGAGCAGGCCATCTTCAGCCTGTCCGTGGTCACTGAGACAGAGGCCTCACATGGCCACTATCCAGGAACCCCACTTGCCATTCTTAGTGGAGTCAAGGCCAAGGTTCGGTGTACACTAGGCAAGTGGTTGTCAACCAGCTGGTGCTGATAAAATCTAGACATTCTTTAGTTGCCTCAGTTGGGAAAATTATTAGGTGCAGCAGCTACACACTTAGTTCTCATAAAAATCTCAAAATCTTAATTTTCATTAAATGAAATACCATGCTCTATTGAAACACATTATGTTCATTGTAACACTCAACATATCAATTGATGTCCATCCACTGTCAAAACTGGCTTAGGAGCACATTTACGTTGTTCCTTTACAGACATAGGGCTTTGACATACAGTAAGTGTCAGTCAAGTTTTATTTGTGGGAAAAAAAGCTATTATTTAGAGAATTTACTGTTTTGTTGTTATCCAAATTCTTTCCTCAAAATTGATGAGATGAGTCCTCATTCTTTTGATTTCTATTTTCCAGTGTAACAGTGCAGTTATTTTAGTCTTTATTTTTAACCAACTTACACAATATTGGAAATTGGATGCTTGGAAGATAATTTTCTTACCATCAAATCTGAATGAAATCCTTGCTGGGTAGAGTAACCTTGATTTAGGTTTTCCTCTTTCATCACTTTAAATATATCCTTCCACTCCCTTCTGGCCTGCAGAGTTTCTGTTGAAAAATCAGCTGTTAGCCTTATGGGGATTCCTTTGTATGTTATTTTTTTGCTTTTCCCTTGTGGCTTTTAATAGTTTTCCTTTGTGTTTAGTTTTTTGTTAGTTTGATTAGTATGTGTCTTTGTATATTTCTCTTTGTATTTATCCTGTATCAGACTCTCTGGGCTTCCTGGATTTGGGTGACTATTTCCTTGTTGGTGGGAATGTAAATTGATACAGCCACTATGGAGAACAGTACGGAGAGTCCTTAAAACACTAGGAATAGAACTACATCATGATGCAGCAATCCCACCACTGGGCATATAACCTGAGAAAAGCACAAGTGAAAGATATGCATGTACCCTGCGTGTCCCTGGTTCCTCAGTGGTAAAGAATCTGCCCACGATGCAGGCTTGCATTCTATCTCTGAGTCAGGAAGATCCCCTGGAGGAGGGCATGGTAACCCATTCCAGTATCCTTGCCTGGAGAATCCTATGGACAGAGGAACCTGGCAGGCTAGAGTCCAAAGGGTCACAAAGAGTTGGACACAACCGAGGCGACTGAGCATGCACACATGTACCCCAATGTTCATTGTGGCACTTTTGACAATAGCTAGGGCATGGAAGTGATAGCTTACAGTGAACAATGTCAGATTCGGGATCTCTTAAGAAGAAGATTTAGCTTCCAGACCAGGGACCAGGCTTGATTACTCGAGAGCTTTTGTATAGCAGAGTTTTCAGTTTAGTTCAGTTCAGGCACTCAGTCCTGTCTGACTCTTTGTGACCCCACGGACTGCAGCACTCCAGGCATTCCTGTTCATCACCAACTCCCGGAGCTTGCTCAAACTCATGTCCATTGAGTTGGTGATGCCATCCATTCATCTCATCCTCTGTTGTCCCGTTATCCTCATGCATTCAATCTTTCTGAATATCGGGGTCTTTCCAATGAGTCAGTTCTTCACATCACATGGCCAAAGCACTGGAGCTTCAGCTTCAGCATCAGTCCTTCCAATGAATATTCAGGACTGATTTCCTTTAGGAAGGACTGGTTGGATCTCTTTGCAGTCCAAGGCACTCTCAAGAGTCTTCTCCAACACCACAGTTCAAAAGCATCAGTTCTTTGGCACTCAGCTTTCTTTATGGTCCAACTCTCACATCCATACATGACTACTGGAAAAAAAATAGCTTTGACTAGACGGACCTTTGTTGGCAAAGTAACGTCTCTGCTTTTTAATGTGCTGTCCAGGTTGATCATAGCTTTTCTTCCAAGTGTCTTAATTTCATGGCTGCAGTCACCATCTACAGTGATTTCAGAAACCAAAAATCTAAAATCTGTCACTGCATCCTTTGTTTCCCCATCTTTTGCCATGAAGTGATGGGACCAGATGCTATGATCTTAGTTTTTTGAATGTTGAGTTTTGAGCCAACTTTTTCACCCTCCTCTTTTGCTTTCATGAAGAGGTTCTTTAGTTCCTCTTCGCTTTCTGCCATAAGGGTGGTGTCATCTGCATATCTGAGGTTATTGCTATTTCTCTCAGCAATCTTGATTCCAGCTTGTGCTTCATCCAGCCTAGCATTTCACATGATGCATGATGTCTTCTGCATATAAGTTAAATAAGCAAGGTGACAATATACACCTGTACTCCTTTCCCAGTTTGGAACCAGTCTGTTATTTCATATCCTGTTCTAACTGTTGCTTCTTGACCTGCATACACATTTCTCAGGAGGCAGGTAAGGTGGTCTGGTATTCCCATCTCTTGAATTTTCCACAGTTTGTTGTGATCCACACAGTGAAAGGCTTTGGCATAGTCAATGAAGCAGAAGCAGATGTCTTTCTGGAACTCTCTTGCTTTTTTGATGATCCAGTGGATGTTGGCAATTTGATCTCTGGTTCCTCTGCCTTTTCTAAATCCAGCTTGAACATCTGAATGTTCTCAGTTCACATACTGTTGAAGCCTTTTTTGGAGAATTTTGAGCATTTCTTTGCTAGCGTGTGAGATGAGTGCAATTGTGCAGTAATTTGAACATTATTTGGCGTTGCCTTTCTTTGGGATTGGAATGAAAACTGACCTTTTCCAGTCCTGTGGCCACTGCTGAGTTTTCCAAATTTGCTGACATATTGAGTGCATCACTTTCACAGCATCATCTTTTAGGATTTTAAATAGCTCAGCTGGAATTCCATCACTTCCTCTCGCTTTGTTCGTAGTGACTTGACTTCGGACTCTAAGATGTCTGGCTCTAGGTGAGTAATCACACCATCATGATTATCTGGGTTGTATAGATCATTTTTGTATAGTTATGTGTATTCTTGCCACCTCTTCTTCATATCTTCTGCTTCTGTTAGGTCTATACCATTTCTGTCTTTGGAGTATCCATTTTTGCAAGAAATGTTTCCCTGGTATCTCTAATTTTCTTAGAGAGATTCATCTCTCCTTGCCATAGCAGAATTTTATTACAGTATAAAGAGGGACAGAGGAAGCTTCTGACATAGACATCAGAAGGGGGACGGAGTGTGCCCCCTTTGCTCGTCTTAGCAAGAGAGTTATATACATTTTCAATTGGTTATTACAGTAAATCAAAAGAATGTCTCAATTTTGTAAAGGTCTTACCAGATCCACTCCCATGATTTACATTTTAAGATAAAGGGATTAGAGCTAACAATAGAAAGATCTTACTAGACCCACTGCCATAATATACATTTAAAGATGACAGGGTTAGTCAGAAGGGCCTTAAGAAGTAGAAACATGTCCTCTGGGACCCCCTACTTCTCATCAACCTGCCTAAGAATTGACTTTCTCAGAAGCAACCAGATATCCATCGACAGATGAATGGGTACAGAAATTGTGGTACATATATACAATGGAATATTACTCAACTGTTAAAAAGAATGCATTTGAGTCAGTCCTAATGAGGTGGATGAACCTATTAGAGTGAAGTAAGTCAGAAAGAGACAAATGTTGTATATTAACACATGTATGGAATCTAGAAAGATGGTACTGATGAACCTATTTGCAGGGCAGCAATGGAGATGCAAACCTAGAGAACAGACTTATGGACACAGTGGGGGAAAGAGAGGGTGGGATGAATTGAGAGAATACCATGGAAACATATACATTACCATATATAAAATAGGTAGCAAGTGGGAATTTGCTGTGTGACATAGGGAGCTCAACCCAGTGCTCTATGACAGCTTAGAGGAGTGGGATGGAGAGGGAGATGGGAGAGGGATTCAGGAAGGAGGGGACACATGCATACTTGTGGCTGATTCATGTGGATATATGGCAGAAACCAACACAAGAGTGTAAAGCAATTATCTTCCAATTAAAAAAGATGCTAAGATAAAAAAACAACATACCAAATAGCAGTGCCACTAATATTTATGGGATTAATCAGATGAACTTTTCTATGCATCCTTATAAAAGGAGACCAAATTTTCCTCATTTATAACTGACATCGTTTTGGTCAGCCAAGTAGTTCATGTTTTAAATGTTTAGTCAATGACTGCTACTTGGCCAGGAGTTTTTAACCCTTCCTGCTCATGGGAAAGTGAAGAGAGTAATTCAGAGAGTTTTTCATAAAGGTATTTGTCTTTTTAAAAGTTTATTTATTTTTTGACTGTGCCATGCAGCATGCAAATCTTAGTTCCACAACCAGGGATCGAACCTGTGCCCCCTGTATTAGGAGTGCAGTTTTAAATAAAGATATATGTCCCTGATTAAAAATAAAAAAAGCTATTTCTTTTCATGAGCCTATATGCCTTGTGCCTTTTTAAGGATAAAAATTTTATTAGTGTATGAAATCTCAAAATCCACGAACCATTGGTTAAGTATATTTCTCCAAACTGTTCTCAGTCATTTTATTAAAAGCAATTTTTCTTCTGAAGCTGTGTACTTCCGTTCACTTACATATTTAAATTCCTGGAGGAAAATCTTTTTGCAAAGGAACTATTCTCTTGAAAAAGGATACTTGGTACAACTGTACACATTGAAATAGAAAATCAAATAGTAATATCATATATCTCTATCTCATGTACACTTGACCTTCATATTTTCCTAAGGTCCAAATATCACATTTGTTCCTCATTTCATTTCCTTTGAAGGTGGTTTTATGTTTCCCTCAAGTTTCCCTCTGAGTCCAGGAAAATTCACATTTAACATCATTCATTTATAAATTAATAAGCCTTCTATAATGTATCTACTTCTTTTTTTTTTTAACTCCCCCAGATTCATGTCTTTACTGGTCAAATGACAAAATGATGGCGCGATAAGCACCAATTTAGAATCATCAGGAAAGCTTTCGTATTTGCTTTCTTCACATATGTTTTTGATTATATAGTCCAGGATTTAAGAGTAAGAGAAAAGAGTCCAAAGATGTTGTATTGAGGAATTCTCATCTTGAATATGGCTTTACATCTATTTCCCTAATTCTAAGGCAGTTTCAGATAACGAAAACAAAGCCAGACAGGCTGCAGGCTTCCCCAAAGGCATGGGTGGCAGAAAGACTACTAAAGCTTAAAATGAAATTTGCTATTTTAAACTTATGTAAATATTCTGATACATTAAAAATATATATCTTAAAGACTCAGTTTCAATCACCAGATAGACTAGCGGCAACCTCACTATCTTTTGGCTTTTTAAGCTATGAATTTATTCAAGTAGAAACTATGTTGCAATAGGCACCAAAGACTATTCTTGCCTTATTGACTAAATTAATCCTTAATATCAATTGGTTTGTATTTAAGAGCCACACATTCAGAAACTCAGGCCCATCAATGTTGTTACTCAAAGGAAAATGGCACTTTTTTTTTTTAAGCTGGAGGAAACCATAGTCATTTGTAATACATTTTTGTTAACAAAAAGAGCAGTGAAAAAAACTGAAAAAGAAAAAAAAAAATCCCTGAGCCCCTAAAACGAAAGCAACCCTCTTAATGGAAGGGAAAGACTATATTTCAGTACTTGACTTACAGAAAGAGCCCGTTTGGAGATTTGCCATGAGCAGAAGGTAATGACACGTCTGATTACAATTGCCTTTTACGCAGGGTTGGGAAATTTGATCTGACAGGTGAACCCCACTAAAAGCACTGACTAGAAGAAGGTCCTGTAGCAGCAGTGAACAATTTCCATCCTCAGCACAGATGTCTAAGAATAGAGCTGCCTCTCAGCCGGAACCACCCACCGCAGCCACCAGAGTCTGACTAGTATGCAAATTCCCCAGAGGGTTCTTTTCCTTCTTCTTCTGCTTAAAGTATATATATATATACATATATATATAATTTTTTATATATATATTATTTTATTTATATATATATATTTTTTTTAAGCTGAGTATAATAGAGCCTATATTTTGCTTGCTACCTATTCAACTGCTTTCTCTAGCAGGGGCTGAAAAATGCCTTGACATTCAGAGCAAATTCTAAGTTTTCTAAATAACACATGCACACACACACAGACACACACACACTAGTAAAAACAACGAAACCAAAAATAACATAATTAGAAGACAAAAAAGAGTTGCTTACATTTCTGATGCTAGCCAGAACTTCATTATAACTTTTTTTTTATCTTTTATTTCCTCTCTTCCTATTCCTCTCTTCCTCTGTATTTTGTCTTTCCCATCAAGTCTCCTACTTCTATTTTTTTTTTTTTTTTTTGGTCAGCTAATGAAATTCTAAAAAGATATTGTCACTGTCTCTCTCCTTCCTCCTTTCCTTCCTCCCTTCCTTCCTTCCTTCCTTCCTTCTTCCCACTGAATTCACACTGAGGCAAATACATACCCTGGGTAAAAACTATAAAAAGTGTATACATCATAAGTGTGTACTTTCTAAATACACATTAAGTGTACTGTTTTGCTTTTTACTTTGCACAACACTTATTACTCATTTGTTCTTTGCTCATGAAAAACAGCGTACTTTTCTTGGAACTCATCTGTACTTTATTTACTTTCCCCCGCCCCCCCCCCAGGTATCTATAAGAATCACAGGGAGATTAAGGGAGGATTAAATCAGAATCTAACATAATTTGAAAGTCTTTGATGTGAAGTGCTCATTAAAAGGGAATCTTAAAGGTTTCACGTCAAGAAACTGTTACAGAAGTCAGGGTAGTGGTTCTGAAATGCCATACAACCTGACTACCTAAAAACTTCTAGGATATTGAAATAAACACAATCCAGGCACCAAGCCATGATTTTGAAACTATGGAAGGCAGAGGGAGGGGAAGAATTTCACAAAGCCCTTCTTTGGGAGTTCACTGAGATACTGTGACTTTCATACAGTTTTCAAAGAGGCTTGGGTTAGAATCTGTTCTCAGGATAATTTGTCTTAAGTAAATTACTTAACATCTCTGAGGCTCACTTACCTCATTAGGAAAAACGGGAATAATAATAAGTTGCTGTGAATATTTTTAGCAAGAGCCAGAAGTAACCAACTCTTGACACATAACTCAATGAACCACAGCAAAGGTTTCAGTTTCTAAAAAAAGCTGAGATTGTAAGCTCTGGCTTGTTTATCCTATTTAAATTGCAAAGGAAAATGTAATGGGAAGACATTTCTTAATGCTTCGTTGGACATACAAAGACAATGACTATGGACTCGAGACCCAAGTTATCCTAGACGAAACAGCCTAGTTTGTAGTGTTGGGAGAGTGTGTAATTTCCTTGGTTTTGTCTCGCTGCAGCAAGAGGCTGAGGGTGGGCCAACCCCAAAGGAGAAGACTCAACAAGTCTTGGCTCCCTCTTTTTATACCTTTTGTCTCCTCCCTCCTTGAGCCTGCCCTATGCGAATTAGAGCTAGCCAGCAGCAGGGCATGTTTGTTTCACCTGAGGTTCTCAGATTTTCCCTTTGCTCCCTTTTTGCAGGCCTTTCCCCTTCTTTGTCTGTCTTTTAGCCACCGCCATTTTGGACTCCTTTTTCCTATTCTAACTACTTAACAGTAGGAAAAAAATAAAACACACATGCAAGGCATGGAAACCACTTGGTGTGGGGAGGTGGGGAAGGTCAAAATCCAAGATGGCTTTCCTGAGAATGTTCATATTAGGTTACTGAGACAACTAAGATATGAATCAATGAGGGAGAATGAATCCTCTTTGCGTATGGGCGGTGAAGACCTTGGAATCCTACCCCTATTGTGTAGTTAACTTTGTGACCTGAGGACAGCATCAACTTCTTAGGGCCTCAATATGCTAATCTGAAAATTAGAGAACATGCCTGTCTCGGGGTGGGGGTAGGGGATTGTGGAGAGAATCAAAGGATATGTTTAGCACAGTGCATAAGTGTTACCAAGGCTGTTGCCCCAGAATCATACCCCTGCCTCTCCCTGATGGAAACCAACTACTCTTACCTAAGTTTCAGGAGGAAGCTGCAGAGAGAACAAAGCAAGAACTGGATAGAACTTGCTAGGCCCAAGATGGTGGAAGTCTTGACTTTCAGTAGACCTTGAACCTCCTTATACACTCATTGTAATACATTAGAATGCTAAAGACACACCCACCAGGGCCATGACAGTTGTTAACTGCCATGACAACAGCCAGAAAAGACCAAAAGTGAAAGTGTTATTCGCTCAGTTGTGTCCAGCTCTTTTCAACCCCCATACTGTAACCCTCCAGGCTCCTCTGTCCTTGGGATTTCCCAGGCAAGAATACTGGAGTGGGTAGCCATTCATTTCTCCAGGGGATCTTTCCCTTCCAGGGATCAAACCCAGGTCTCCTGCAATGCAGGCAGATTCTTTACTGTCTGAGCCACCAGGAAAGCCCATATAACTACTGAAAATGAATGTATCATCCGTTCCAGGTAAAGTCACACCCCTGTTCTCAGATAAGTCATGACTATTCCTCTGAGGAAAGAGTATTTACTGTGACTGAGGCATACCAGTTGGAGTGCTGGGCAGATAGCTTGGTAGGCAACCTAAAGAGGAGGAAGAAGGAATATCTGCAAGATGACCTCCAAGTTTAGTAAGGTGGTAAGATACACTTGAGAAGAGAATTGGCAACCCATTCCAGTATTCTTGTCCAGAATTTCATGGACAGAGGAGCCTGACAGGCTATAGTACATGGAGTCAAAGAGTCAGACACGACTGAGCGACTAACTCTTAAGACACACTTGAGGGCCCATTGGAGATGGCTTATCTTGACTAAGGAGTCATGATGCTCTGTTGCTTGTTCTTCCTCAGAGTTCCTTGACTACTTGGGTGCAGACATATAAAACGAGCACAGTTGGGGCCTCCAGGGTTGGGCTTTTCTAGTGCATGTGACAGAAACACAGGCCTCAAAAATCCAACTAGAGAACTGGCAAGATTTTTGTTGATATGGTGGCCATCACATGACAATAAGACCAAGGGACTGTGAACAACAGGAGACTGGTGGATGGGGAGAAAGGAAAGCCGGGGGTGGGGTAACACACTGAGAAAGCTGAACCACAGTCGTGATAAGAGTGGCTGGAAAAGCATGTTTGAGAAATGGAGGAGGACACTGGAATACGAAGTTTTGGAGGTGGGGAAGTTTTGCACGGTGACAGTTTTCCTTGTGACTGAGGAAGAAGGTTGCTGAGGAGATGAATATGTTATTGAATAAGAGGAAGTGAAGCCATTGAGAGCCAGGACTTGAGCTAAGCTGTCCATGTGAAAGGCGACACCACGCACAAGGCTGGTGGCCAAGACGTGGGGAAAGAGAAGGAATAAACAGGAACTCATGAAAATGTGAGGAGGAGGAGGGAATGCTTTGGCCAAAGGGCATAAAGTTCAAAGCAGACGGTGCTGTTTTTCACAGAAAGTGAACGTGTTAGTCACACAGTCATGTCTGACTCTTTGTGACCCCCACAGACTGCAATCCACCAGACTCCTCTGTCCATGGAATTCTCCGGGCAAGAATTCTGGAGTGAGTTGCCATTCCCTTCTCCAGGGGATCTCTCCCACCCACGAATCGAATCCGGGTCTCCTCCACTGCAGATTTTTCACAGAACCATTGCCATATACACTTCTGGAGTTTGCCGTAGGAGGCAAAGAGTTCACCAGCCTCACGTGAGAGGTCTCCAGGGAGCTCATCCTCATAGCTTTAGTTAAGGCAAGGAGAGGAAGGGATGTTTCATAAAGAGGATGGAGGGTAAAAGGCATTTCCTTGCTCTGACGCTGTGCTTCAGGAGCAGAGGCCGGGCAGGGAAGCAGTGCATTATGGGATTGATGATCTTGCACCAAATAGGCGACCCCAGTAACTTACACTTGTGTGTTGACCGTAGTAATCAGAGATGAGAGACGTGGAGATTAAGCTTTAATGCTCCCTTTGAGGACAGTGAATTCTGGCCCTAGTGGGCAAAGATGTATTTTCCACTTTGCTTCAGTGGACTCTGCAGGCTGGACCTCAGACAAAGCACATGTCTGTGTTGGTGAACCTGCTTTACACTTAGGCTCAGCACTCACTGCTCTGATCACCTCAGATCTCTCCAAAGACCTCCCACGTCTCAATGTTCCTGGACCCTTGCTCTCTCACTCCCTACACTGAGAAGATGTTAGCAGATTCCCTGGTTTGAAGCTTGTCTCTGAGACTTTCTGAGCTCAGCGACCTTGGGCAAATTACTTCACCTCTTTGTGCATTGTCCTCCTTATCTGTAAGATGGGAATAATACTCTCACCCAACTCACAGGGTTGTCACCAAGATCAATGCTATCATGGACCTGATGCACAGTACCTGGAATCCAATTTTCACTTTCACTGGAGCCCAGTGACAGACTAAAGAAAACCTGAGGGTTTCTCTCTCTCTCTACTTCTCCAAATATTTCCCCAAATCCAGCCTTACTGGACTTTTTCAAATCCTTTCTGTCATATAGGTCCTTTATTAGCTGGGAGTGATTGAGGGCAGAAATATAACTTCTCCTTTTCTTATCTCTAGTCTTTTGAATGTTGCCTCACACTGAGTATTTTTAAAATATTTGTTGAGATGTAAGTGGCTTATGTAATATCGTTTTTTATGTCTTCTCCCAGACTTATTTGATTTATTAGACAAGACAAAAGGTTTAAGTAAAAATGACTTTCAGTTGTCCAGTTTCAGGTAGATGGTTAGGCACAGGAGAGGTATTTATTTGGGGAAGAGTGGGGTGATGTTGGGTGGGCAAAACAATATTATTGATGAGGATCTTCCTAGAACTAATGAAATTGCATCATGGGTGGCTGGTTTTTGACTTTCTCAACTAATAAAGCCAAATCTGTATCTGGTATTTGTTACAAATACATGATATGAAAACAACATAGTTTGTTATCTTATTAAGGAATTTAAAATATAGCAGTCTCTAGTGTTTGGAAAAGAAGAGATGTGAGTGCTTATCCTAAATTAAATATTACAAATGAAAAACATGCATCTGTGAATCACAAATTTAAGCCAGTCATTTTTATTTTATGAAGACGTTGAATGAAATTACCTCATACACTTCCTGTCTCAGAATAGATTCCAGTGGCTCTCCAACGGTTTTCCTATGGAACTGGGTGGTAATGAGCAGATGAGCTTACTGTAATCTTGCTAAAAATGCTGTATTTTTCAACTAAAATTTGGAGAAAATAGAAGAAATTAGAAAGCAGTTAGAGTAACAATCTGCTTTGCTTGATATTCTTTGGAGAAAGTAACATTTATTGTTGAGTTTTTCATGGGTTGCTGGAAATCTGAAGTCTGTTGCATAGTCTTGGAGTTGCAGCCTTTTCCTGAAAGTTCCATAGGAAGTTCAGTCAGAAGAGCTGGTATTAATTTACCCAATTCTCTAAGTCTCTCTAAAGACCACTAATAATCGTTGAATAGCTTTTTCTTTTTAAAACAAGAAACTAGGAGTTTATACACTAAGTCTATAATCAATCCATCAGAGTTATTAAGTAACTAGAGAGTGAATTTATTCTGGCAAAGCCCTTACAGTAAACTAACATACAAATTATCTTCTCTCTCTATGTAATGGATGATGGTTTGGTAAATTCTAGTGGAAATTGTGCATAATTATCTTCTAGATTTTCTTTTTATGAACCACGGTATTTTCTTTTTCTTATGGAAAAATTATGTGTTCATAATTTCCATCAATCATATCATGCTACTGTGCATATACCTATATCCTCATTGGTGGTAGTTTAATCACTAGGTCATGTCCGACTCTTGCAACTCCACAAACAGTGGCCTGCCAGGCTCCTCTGTCCATGGGATTCTTCAGATGAGAATACTGGAGTGGATTACTATTTCCTTCTCCAGGGGATCTTCCCAACCCAGGAACAGAACCTGGGTCTCCTGAGTTGCAGGCAGATTCTTTACCAACTGAGCTACAAGGGAAGACTTATATCCTCATTATATTTCAATAATTAAAAAATAACGTTATTCTTCACATACAGAGAGCATACAAAAAGATACTGCAATCATGATGCACCTTTAAAAAGAAAAATATCCTACTATTATCCTTAAATTTGTTCAGTTATCCAATTTATAATACAATGAAGATCTGTATAAGGTTATAGACATATAGATTATTACATTTGTTATAAAATGCATGTACATTGGTAGTTTATCCTCTGTATCTGATTTTAGAGAGAAATTCTGGCTAATCATGCTGCCTTTTTTGGCTGATACTTTCTTATAATCTTGGTCTTCGAAGAAACATCTGGATCTATCAATAGGTCTATCAACTGAGCAGTTGCTAGATTAAATCTTGTTGCTTTTTTTGAGTGCCATCATTTTGTTGGCTACCCAATCGTCTATACTCCATAGCTCAAAGTCACTCCCATGAGGTCCTTCTGATGTTCAAATCAGAATTCTTCAAACTTTGCCCAGCTTCCAACTCTCTGAAGCAAACACAAACTCATTCTCATGAGAGATAGCATACCAGCTACAAGCAACCACCATGCCCAAAAGGAAGAGGTGGCCAAAGTATGGCTCCTGATTCAGAAGACTTTGTTAAGTTGAGCCAAAAGATACTTTGCATTTGAATTTTGGCTCCTTTTATTAAAAAAAAATATCCTAGACTATGGTTCTCCAATTTACCTTGATATAACTTGGCTTATGGAAGAGTTAGAAGACAGGCTTGTGTGATTTTTGAAGAAGATCATTTAGAAAAATAAAGGTGTGGGAGTAATAGTTGCAGACAGAATAGATACCTGAAAACCAACAGGGCCCAGGAATAAGCATATCAACTGGGAACTAAAAAATCAGATGAAGAAGAAGCTGGTTCTCCATTTTCAGTCTAGAGGCAAGGTCAGAAATCAGAGATTTTTGTGACTTATGAAACCAAACATCCAACCAGTTGTACATTTACCGTAGATGATCCATGCTTTCAATTTCTCCCCAGTCTATCTCTTCAGACTTTTGTCTTCTCCCCAGTCCTCCCAGGGCTTTTCCTGAATGTGTGGACTTCCTTTCTGGTACTTACACCATTCCTCATCCCACTTGTGTTTCTGATAAGTTTGCTGAGTATAAGGGAATTTTCACCATTTCAAAATGGTTGAGGTGGAGGGTGGAGATAAGAAGTAGTTTCTTAGTATATTTATTTTCACCAATTAAAAGCTATATTTAAAGGTAACAAATGGTAACTTCATTTCCCTGATGGTTCAGTCGGTAAAGATTCTGCCTGCCAATTCAGGAGATGTGGGTTCGATCCCTGGGTCAGGAAGAAACCTGGAGAAGAAAATTACAACTCACTCCAATATTCTTGTCTGGGAAATCTCATGGACAGAGGAGCCTGGCAGGCTACAGTTCATGGGTTCTCAAAAAGTCGGTCACAACTTAGTAACCAAACGACACTAATAGGAAATGGTAACTATGATGGAGAGTTTTCTGCGTAAGAAATGAATGCAATTTTCTAAATTTTCTTTATTGCCCATACGGAAAAGGTGAAGGTACTAGTAAATATCTCAGAGTATTTCTCAAACATAGCATGCATATGAATCACCTGGAAACCTCATTAAATCAAAGATTCTGATTCAGCAGTTCTAGGCTGAAGCAAACGCTCATCATTTCTAAAAAGTTCCCAAGGATGCCCACACTGCTGGCCCTTGCTCCACACATCAACAGCTAGGTCTTAAGGGGTTTCAAGTAATTAATGATATTCATTCTATGTAATTGGAAACTGTCTATTTCTCAAATGTATGTCATAGGTGTGTATCTAAATTTTTTCCAGTCTGGTACTAAAAAAAAAAAAAAAAAAATTCCTAGGCTCTCTGCTTTGCTGTCTATATCTGAATGATTGCTAAACTTAATTCATGAAATGTTGAACAGACTGCTCGGCCTCCAACAAGAGACCGCTAAATGACAGTTTCTGTGTCTTTAAATACTTGGAGAGTTTTTGTTTTCTTTTTCTCAAGGAAGAAGCTTCCCAGCATACCCTCCACCCCCACATTCACAGAGGACTAAAATAGAAATAAGCTTAAATTGGGACTTCCCTGGGAGTCCAGTGGTTACGACTCCATGCTTTCACTGCTGAGGGCATGAGTTCAATCCCTGGTCAGGGAGCTAAGATCCCACAAGCCATGCTGTGTGACCCCCTCAAAAAAGTTAAATTAAGGCTGTATAACTTTGATTTGTTCGTAGAATAAATTTGTAGACTGCTGGGGCATGTGAGAATTCTCGTCACTGAGTGATCTTCTCAAAGAGGATAGACTCATGTCATCCCTGCCCCTGGACGAGAACCACTGATTCAGAGCATTGTTGCTATTTCATTAAGTTGTGTCCAACTCTTTGCGACCCCAGGGACTGTAGTCCTCCAGCCTCCTCTGTCCATGGGATTTTCCAGGCAAGAATACTGGAGTGGGGAGCCATTACCTTCTCCAGGGGATCTTCCGGACCCGGGGATCAAACCGGAGTCTCCTGAATTGGCAGGTGGATTCTTTATCACTGAGCCACCTTTGAAGCATACCTACCAAATTTAGAAGGCTGGACTGCTGATCCTCACAGGTCATGATCACTCCATGTAATCACAGAAAGATCACACCATAACCTTCCATTATGTGCACAGCCCCTGCCTGATTCTCATCCTCTGAATTCCTCTTCTTCCTGCCTCTGGGAAGACTTCACTTGCACGTGAAGGTTCATCTTTGCCTCCAAGATAGAGGACCATTTCCTGACCTCAGTCCCGTCAGGGGACTTAGGAAGCCTTAGCCCAACATTGAGGCTAATGATGGCAGTACCACCTAGGCTTTGGGACCCAATCTACCTGTGGACTTACTTAGGATAGGAGGATCAGTGGCATATCCTAGAGTCTATGCCTTTGTAAACTGTGCTCCTCCAGAATTGAGATCCTTCCTAGATGTTGCCAGTCCTTCTTGTGACTGGGAGGCCAGGTCCTGAGTCCACTGCTAGTGGCAAGATCCCAGCAGCAGCCAAGAGAAGCTTGCCACAGACTAGATGCTGCCTGCAGGATTTCTGAATTTTGCCTTTTACCTGGATCCCCTGACTCTTTGGTGGCTCTTATGGTAAAGAATCTGCCTGCTGTGCAGGAGATCCAGGTTTGATTCCTGGGTTGGGAAGATCCTCTGAAGGAGGAAATGGCAACTAACTCCAGTATTCTTGCCTGGAGAATTTTGTGGACAGAGGAGTCTGGAAGGCTACAGTCCATGGGGTTGTTAAGAGTCAGATATGACTGAGGGACTAACACTTTCACTTTCCTGACCTCTTACCTGTACAGATAATCCTGATATTGTTATTCCATTTTATACATTCTAATCCTGACTATTTGCCTAGACTGGCCAACATTTACCAAATTCTCTGAATTCTGAGTTTTTCTCAATTTTACCCCTGAACTGGCATGAATTGGAGCATTCACCACATTAAGGGGCATACTTATTTCTGGGTCCACCTCCTCTGGCCTAATCTTTACACCACAATGACTCTGACTTTGCCTGACCATGTCCTGAGATGAAACCTGGACACAAGGAGGGGTGGACGCTCCTGTTGGTTCTGAGTGTTTGGTGGTGGTCATCCAATAGAAGAACCATGTGCTGAAATTTTGAGACAAAGGTGTTACAGAAAGTTTGGGGGAAGAGTCTTTTTGCCTAATCTCTGGACAGGAACTCAGACTCTATGAACCACATATATTCCATTACCATGAAGAATAAAGCTTACTGTCTTCCTTTACCATTTCATCTCTAGAAATGGTAAAGTACTCATTGATTACCTACTATGCTAACTCTCAGTTAGGAAAAAACATTCTTTAGTGAAATAGATGTTTACCCTTGGTACTATCACTGGAAATTGACAACTTATTTATTTATTTTTTTTTAAATAGGCACAGGGCTTCCCTGGCAGTTCAGATGGTAAAGAATCTGCCTGCAATGCAGGAGACACAGGTTTGATCTCTGTGTTGGGGAGATCCCCTGGAGAAGGGAATGGCAACTCATTCCAGTATTCTTGCCTGGAGAACTTCATGGACAGAAGAGCCTGGTGGGCTATAGTCCACGGGATCGCAAAGAGTTGGACATGAATGAGCAACTAATACTACTACATAGATACTTTTTAGTTCCTTTTTAGGTTTGTTTAAGGATATTCTTTGTCAGACAAGGAGATCTGAAACTAATCAGGATATACATATATGTAATGAATGTACACATATGCATACACACACACATACATTAAAAATGTCTCTAACTCAGGGTTTTCTTTTTCACCTACAGAACTGATAGCTTTGCTGCCTTTATGTAACACCTGGACTTGTTTACTTAAGTGTTTGCTTCAAATTTGTTCACTGGTTTATTTCTATTGAGTCACATTTATTTAAATAGGAACATTTATTTCACCACCAAAATGGAAAACCACTATAATTTGGCATGAATAGGAGATACCTGAAGACTTGAATGCTAGCCAGATGGCGTGGGCTGCCACAGCCTCTGGATGGGAGGTACACTGACTCTAGTGAGGAGATCATTCAGTGCAAGAGTGGAGATAAAGAACCTAGTAGTTCAAACTGAGACTTTAACCTGGCTTTTGTTAGGACTGAAGAATGCTGAAAAGGAAACCACTGTGTGTTTTTATTTATTTATGTTGGTTCCTGGAACCACCTAACATCATCTTGCCAGTCTCCAGGGTAGATATCACATTGCATGGAAATCAATGATCCAGCTGTGCCTGTGCTCAACAGAAACCATCTGTCTTCCTGCAGTTTTGAACATAGTTCCTGTTGCACCTAAGCTGCTAACACTGTCAGCTGAAAAGAGGAAGGTGAATCTGATCAAATACAGCCCTCTTTCAAATAGTATTGAAGAGCTCCTTTAACTGACTTTGTCATTAGCTTATTGCTACTTCACATGTATTAATAAATAATAGTTAAGAAACGGAAGTCATCTGCTACGTCTCTACACTGCCTCTGCCCTTGAGGGGTTTCCCCCTAGGGTTTGCTTGGAGCTGCCTTCAGCCTACTCTTCAAGTAATTTTTTCATTCAGCTTCCGGGTGCTAAGCTCTCCACTTTTTCTCATCTCTCTTCTTTGGTTTCTCTCCATACTCCTCCACCTGCAGTGTAAGGCTGAAAATTAAGGCTCACTAATATGCGTTACCTTGACAACTAGGGGAAGTTGGGAGGAGCTTGGGGCTTTCTTGATGGCTCACATGATAAAGAATCTGCCTGGATTGCAGGAGACCGTTCGATCCCTGGGGTGGGAAGATCCCCTGGAGAAGAAAATGGCAACCCACTCCAGTATTCTTGCCTGGAGAGTTCCATGGACAGAGGAGCCTGGCAGGCTACAGGATTAGCACACAACTAAACAACAACCACACTTCATATTTTAACATTTCAAAGTCCTTACAAAATGCCACGTCATCAGGTCAAAAGAAAAGTTTTATTTCTCTTGCTCATTGGTACCATGGTAATGGATGGTGCAATTTTTTTTTAAGAGTTATTTATTTATTTTTGGCTGCCCTAGGTCTTCGTTGCTGTGAGTGGGCTTTCTCTAGGCATGTCAAGTGGGGGCTATTCTCTGTTGTGGTGCTGGGCTTCTCATTGCAGTGGCCTCTTTCATTGCAGAGCACAGGCCCCAGAGCTCGAGGGCTTCAGTAGTTGCAGCTTGTGGGCTCCAGAGCTTGGGATCAGCTGTTGTGGAGCATGGCGGGCTTAGCTGCTCAGTGGCATGTGGGATCATCCCCAACCAGGGATCCAACCCTTGTCCCCTGCTTTTGCAGGCAGATTCCCAACCACTAGACCACGAGGGAAGCCCAGTGTAGTTTGTTAATAACAGACTCAGAGGTTTCATCTCCCACGGCTTGACATCTAGTTCTGACTCTAACCGAGAATAATCCTGGCTGAATGATTACCCTCAGCCACATCTGTAAAATGGGTACCTATGCTTTGGGGTTCTTGTGGGGATGGATGGGGCTAATAATGTCAGGCCCTTGGAAGATTTTATACTATATAGAAATCTCAATCTCAAATGCATGCTTGACAGCATCCATATGTTCTTACATTCCTATTTTCTAATATCCTGACTTTCTGTGGATTTATGGCTAGTGTCTTAGTTTAAATCTGCCTTAAAGCCTTACTTGTTCTTGTTTGAATTGCCATTTTATTTGACAGTAATTTTTTCTCTGATCTGAATTATTGCAAGGGGGAAGCAAGGAGCACAGGGCATAAACATGCTTGGTGCGTACTCAGCAAGCAGCTGGCTAAATAAATGAACGTTAGGCATACTTTATGATTTAATGGCCTGGTTTTTTTCCACATTCATGCCTAACTTACTTCTGCATTCGTATTTGTGTTCAAGATGGCTAGATTTCCCCAAAGCCTGACTTCTAGAATAAGGGAGATGTTGTTTGATTGTTGCCTTGAGGCATTGTGCTTTGGTCACTGTAAGTTAAATTCACTATTTTTACCAGAGAAAAATCATGATTTAAAACAAAAGTTATTCTTCATGTTGGAAATGAGGCTGGAGCTTCATGCCTTGTTGGCTAGTTAAATAGACCAGTAGAAGTGTAACGTGGTTTGGGAAGGGCTATCATTTACAGACAGTGGGTTCAGATGAAGGTGTGGTTGACATACCATATTTATTAGAGACAGAGGGAAAAAGAGATTAAACCTAAACATTGCAGATTCAGACACACATTTTAGGTCATTTTAAGTTTAGACACGGACAAGTGACGATTTGTAGAAAGCGTGTCTGTGTACGTATGTTTGCGTGTGCATGGCGATGCATCTAAGCAGGTGGAAAGTGAACACGCTGAAGAAATAGATAATAATCACAGGACACCAGTGGTCATTTCAAAGCACTACTGACACTCATGCATTATAGGAAGAGTGACATCACTGCCGTAACTCTCCTGAGACGGCAGAATCTGAGAATTATTGCTGCATTAAAGGCAATTTCTAGAAAAACTAGTTCACATGTTTTTTTCTGTCAGACCAGAGTAGAACTGAGAATGGAAAAAAGATTGGACCTTACAAAGTTGTTTTGATTATACATTTTCTAGCCTTTGAGAAATGTTTATTTGCTATCTGTGTCACTCATAAGTTAGGGAAACATCCTTCATGAGTAGATATTTGGAGTTAAAATCATAAACAGTTAAGAATGGAAGTTCTTTGGTAAGCATAGCCATACACACTTTGCACAATAAAAATGCGCTTTTGTTTTAAAGAAAAAAACTTTTTAACCAATGAAATATTTTAAGTGTTTTTTATGAAGACCCAACAGTTCAATCTGTGGATGCATAAGTGCTGTGAACTTCCTCTTACTTTACCTTGTGGAAGCTCATGAGATGCAAACCCAAAAATAAGCCAAAGAAAACCACAAGCAGAAATCAAAGAAAATTCTTGTTATAAACTTATTAGTCATTGCTCTCCAGAAGATCTCAGTCTCTTGCTTAGATAGTAGCCTGCAAATAAAGTAGTGGATGAGAAAAATGGCAGATTACGTAATAACGGTTGTCTGTAGAGAGAGGAGACAGAGAATCTGTAAAAATTAGGCAAAGTGCCACAGTCTGAGTCCATCAAGCCTGGGGCAAGTGATGCCACAGGTCAGAGGGACTCTTTTTTTTTTATTGTTGCTGTTCTATTTTCTCATATCTTCTCTAAACAATTGAAATATAGTTGATTTACAGTGTTCCAGGTGAACAGCAAAATGATTCAGTTATACTATATATATATATATATGCATATATATATATATATAAGTCCTTTTTTAAAAATCTATTTTATATACAGTGTTGTGTATCTGTTAATCTCATACTTCCTTACTTATACCCCCATTTCCCCTTAGGTAACTGTAATTTTACTGTGTCTGTGAGTCTATTTCTGTTTTGTAAAATAAGTTCATTCATACCATTCTTTTTTAGATTCCACATGCAAGTGCTATATGATATTTTTCTTTGTCTGACTTGCTTCACTTAGTATGATAATCTCTAGGTCCATCAATGTTGCTGAAAGCGGCATTATTTCATTCTTTTTAATGGGTGAGTAGTATTTTACAGTATATAGATACCATAACTTCTTTATCCATTCATCAGTCAGTGGACATTTAGGTTGCTTTCATGTCTTGTTTATTGTAAATAGTGCTGCTATGAATATAGAAGTGCATGTATTTTTTTGAATTTGAAAAACTCCTTTTTTTTTCTTATATTTGTTTAGTTCTCATCACACCCACAAAATTTCCGTAACTGTGTGTGGTCACAGATGTTAACTAGACATTGTGGTAATTATTTCACAATATATACAATATCAAATAATTATGTTGTACACATGAAATGTATATAATGTGTGTCTATTTACCTCAGTAAAAAATAAAAGTTTGTAAGAATTATATTATACTGAAATGATAAGGGCAGAAGAATTGAAAATTAATTTAAGGAATCTCTGCCAACATTTCTCAAGAGCCGTTGAAGTGCACACAAAAAATTTTGTTGTGTATGGAGATGACCAAGGGCTTCCCTGGTGGTTCAGCCATAAACAACCCGCCTGCTAATCCAAGAGATGTGGATTTGATCCCTGGATCAGGAAGATCCCCCAGAGTAGGAAATGGCAACCCACTCCAGTGTTTTTGCCTGGGAAATCCCATGGACAGAGGAGTCTGGTGGACTGTAGTCCATAGGGTCACAAAAGAGTCGGACACGACTTAGTGACTAAATAGCAGCAGCAGGGATGACCAAATCACAAAGCTTAAATTATGCTCAGTGTCATTCCTGACTCAGTTTCTTTCATTTCCTCCATCAGATATTCATTCTCCTTGGTTATGCTGTGAGGAGGAATGGCTGCTTGCTCCTCCTTGGTCTCTTCTCCAGAGGCTTCTCTGGTGGTAAAGAGTCTGCTTGCAACGTAAGAGACCTGGATTCGATCCCTGCGTCAGGAAAATCACCTGGAGAAGGAAAAGGCAATTCACTCCAGTATTCTTGCCTGGAGAATCCCCATGGACAGAGGAGCCTGGAGGGCTACAGTCCATGGGGTCGCAAAGAGTCGGACCAAACTGAGTGACTAATGCTCATGACTGAGCGGCTAACACTGGCTGCTTCCTCTTCCTTTGTCTCTTCTTCACTTCTCTAAGTACAGGGACAGAGTCACAAAGAGTCTTCAGCATTAAGCAGAGCATTCTGGTGTCACAACAAATTGTAGAGTCACGTGCCTTACACACTGTATGCGTAGAGTCTACAGAACAGTGACCGTCATCCTCACCTTCCTCCCATCGCAGCTCGTACCCTGTCTCACCCCTCCTTGCTCCCTCACATTGCTTCATCCTCAGCTCAGAGGCTGCACATGCAGGAGTTGTGAACCCAGGGATCTGTGGAAGCCATGGAGGGCCAAGCACTCAGTTCCCACAGATGGTTGTTATAAGCGAAGGCAGGCACAGAGAGGCCAGGCCTCTTTCTCACCAGAAGCCCCCAGTTACAGTTTTTATGTGAGATTTCAGCATTTAAAAAATATTAATGTAATATTTTTAAACATGTGGGATAAAAATAACAGTTTTTAGGATGTGTATGGTCCATAGGCTCAAGTCTGTTACCTCAGCTTCAGCTATCTTTGAAATTCACTTCGTCTCTGAGTCTTCCCCACACCTGACCTGTGTCTACTCAAATATGTATAAAGGACAAAGGTGTATTTTAAGACATGACTTCAAGCTAGATTATAACAGTAATCTTGTGTAATAATATGCTGTTATATATACTGTAATGATAATAATAGTGTGTTATAGTACTATAACCCTGGACAGCAATGTATTTCCCAAAGAATTCTATATCCTTTAGTTATAAATTGCACATTAGGAGAAAGAAAGCTTATATATATATATAATTTATTTTTTTTAAACCTGAATTCATAATAGAACAAAAGAAAGTTTTAATTAATATTCTTAGTAAATCTCCCTAAACTATTAAGTTGTGTCCTGGGGCATATTTTGGGTTTAGGAATAGAATTCAGATAAGTAAAATGTACTTATGATCATGCCTACAGTACAACAAACATGCATTTTAGTAAAAAACAAACAAACAAACAGGAAACAGGAAAGTTGGAATGGATTATATAATTTATGAGATACACTTTATTGAAAATTTCATTTGGTCTAACAACAGTTTCTGTTGGCAAATATACATTTCTCATATGGACCACTTTGCAGGCTCTTGCCTTCAATAAACACTGGACAGTCCCACTGCTGCTAATAATTTCATTTTATCTCTTCTGATGTTGGCTTTGTATCCCCCAAATTTAGCCTTGGGTAATAAAATTCTCAGGCTAATTCAGGGATCTTTTATCAGCTTTGTGGTGGCTTTGTGGCACTAAGCTTCATGCCAAATTAGTTGAATTACACAGGTTGAAGGGAGGAGAGGAAAGCAAAACATTTCATTCCCTTGATGTGAACTTTCAGGTATTTCTGAAGATGCTCATCACCTCCATGATGGTGATCATCACAGAGTCCCACTGCCCAGTGCCTGGCCAGTGCCATCCCCAGGGAAGCCCCTATTTGCCACGGATATACTGACCTGTCTTCTCTCTGGACCCCTCTCAGCCTTGAATCTTCATCTCCACACCAGCCTTGCAGTTCTGAGGATTTCAAAGACTCCACCATTGCTCTGCTAAGCAACCAATTAGTTGCTTGAGCCACTGCTTCGAGGTCCCCATTGCAACGGCACTTCTTCCACCTGAGACACGATTTCTGTGACCCCCATTTCTGCAGATCCCCCCATCCCCTCACCCCCCACCCCTACCTCTGCTGCCGCCCCAGGGTTTCTGCTGAAGTCTGCCGGACGCTTACTTTTCTCTGCTCCGTCTTACAAACAGCTCTGAGTTGTTCGCCTCCAGGTTTTCTCGCTGACAGGTCCTCTATTCTTGTTATCACTCTATGGCACCTAGCTGTAGTAAATTGCTCCCTGGAGGAGCGAACTCCCTTGAGGCTCCTCCCAGGTGTCCTAGCTAGAGGATTTCTCGCTCTGGAGACACAGCCCAGAGTTCTGCAGAGAGCTGCTCTAGGAGCACTCTGGAGTTGGCTTTCATAGCCCTGCACCTTAATTATGCTGGAGGGTGGGACAGACAAGTGACTGGATTCCAGTGGGGCAGAGGGGGGCCATAGAACTTTTCCTTTCTTCATTGAGAAGCCCTCACCCCTGGGGAACCTTAGATTGATACTGTACAGGCTGATACGTAGCACAGGGAGCTCAGTTTGGTGCTCTGCGATGACCTAGAAGGGTGGGACGGGGGGTGGGTGGGAGGAGGCCTAACAGGGAAGGATTTTATATATATAGCTGATTCGTTTCATTGTATAGCAGAAACTAACATGACATTATAAACCAGTTATACTCCAGTTAAAAAAAAAATCAGGTTTATTTTACACTTAACAATATGTCTTGGGATCATACCCTATCAAGTCGTCTTGTGCTCTCAGGGAACCCCTGGGATAACTGATTTCATCATTCTCCTCCTGATGAGCTGCCCAACTTCTTGATCCACAGACACTCCAGAGTGGAAGTCCCTGTACCCATGCCCTTTCATCCAGGTGTGAATCAATGTTTCATAGAAAATTTCAGTAGGCACAACTCTAAGGAAGCTGAAGTAAGAAAGATGCTGTAGTCTCTGTAGCAGAAAGACTATGGAAACAGGAATCAGAAGACTTGGGTTCAAGCCTCAGCTCCACTCCTTGTGAGAGCTAGACCTAACAGCCTTTCTGAGGCTCAGTCTCCTCACTAGTCGAGTGAACACAAGCCCCCTGCCTTGCCTTACGCATAAGCTTTCTATGAGCACCAGACCTCTGGGCACCCTCCCGCTCTTTCCCGCCCTCCTCTTCTTCCTTTCTTTCTCCCGGTGTTCTTTCTAGTATACCACGACTTTTGGAAAACTCACTCATTCACATTTCCAAAGGAATTTCCCCCACATCTTGGGGTCCCTGTTTCTCTGAAGCTCTTACCACTCTCAGAACTCCCACAGGGACTAGACTGCCTTGAGATTGGTCCAGTATGCTAAGCTGGGGATGGTTGAAGGGGTGGGTTTGTATAGAAAACCTTTCTGTAGGCAACATCCTCTGTCTCAGAAATCCTAACTTTATGATGAAAGATTCCTAACAGATGCTCTTGCACTTAAGGAAATGTATTTACATTTCAAGGGAAAGCAGTGGAGTTTCATCAAGAAACCTCAATTCCATGGAGAAATCACCACAGGGCATAATGTCTCTGAGCTGGCGCACCACGGAGACAGGGCTTGGGAAAGACTTACAGCATTTCTAAATCAGAGTGGCCAAAGTCCACTGGCCTCTGCTGGCCCAAACCTAGGCCCTCTCCCTTGCACTTATATCAATACTAAATGGAAGAGGGTTTCCTCAACGATAAATTCAATGGGACCATGGTTGCTACCGTGCAGAATTCTCAGGCTAGTGGTCATTGCTTTTAGGAGTGGGGCCTCCATCCCATCTTCCTGATTTATTCCATAATTAACCTCTTAAGGATTCAGTTTAACAGTAACAGAAATTATTATGGAACTAGAAATTCTAGAAATTATTATAAAACTAATAGTAGGCAGTATGTTAGCTGGTACAGTTATATACACAAGTAAGATAGAGTTTCTTCCGTGAAACAATTTATTGTCCAGTGGAGGAGAAAGACAGATAGTGGGGCAAGTTTGAAATAAATAAAAATGATTCTTTCTTACAAAATGATTGACTTTATTTTTCCAGAACAATCTATTCACTTCCAAATAAAGGATTAATATACTTCTAACAGACTTGGCAATACTTACCCACTGTCTGTTCTTCGACTTTTCAAGCTCTAGGAAGAGGATTTTTTTCTTACTGAAAATTACTATGTTTTATTTATTTTTTAAGAAAAAATTTTATTGGCATATAGTTAATTTACAACGTTGTGTTAGTTTCAAGCATACAGCAAAATGAATCAAATGTACATGTACGTATAGGAAGAGGAATTTATTGAACCTATTTGCCCAACAACTAACATAAGTTAAATACCTACTCATTTCCAAATCACTGTAGTCATCACCAGGCACCAGAGATACAAATCCTGTTCTTAAAGACATTCTAGTAAGAAGGTGGAGATTGTAGCATCAAAGTCTCATTTTGCACCTTTGCCTGTCTGCCTGGTATAGTTTACCGAGTCAATGACAATAAAGTTTCAAAGTTGCAAAATATTTTTCTTGCAGAGAAATTTTGCTTACAATGATATTTGTTTTGTTTGGAGTTTGGCCTCAGCTGTGATGATAAGTCTGTTGGGTCACTCAGCCCTGAAACAGTGAAGGCATCTTGTTGCTGTGTTTTTCTTTTAATGTTTGCACAGAATTTTCTGAAAGCTTCCTTCTGTCTGCAATATGGTACATGGAAAAGGTAGACAGCTACAGAGTGACTAAAAACAGAGCCAGCAGTGATTTCTGTAAGTAGAGGAGCTCTAAGTACAAATGTAGCAACAGGGATCTTGGTTGTTGTAAAGAGGACTCTTTTATTTGCTTAAGAAGGACATGGTTTTCTTAAAATTGCCACTTCTGTGAGGATATTAAGTTGACTTTGGCCAGGAACTACAAACTACAGAGTTAGTCTAACTGTCACAATTTTCACTCATTGGCATTATTAACATTGTAGCGCAAGAAAGGCCATCCTTGTTAGTATGGTGGTGAGTATCCCAACCTGTCACTCAAGACTGAGGTTGGTTCCCCAGTGGGGAGGGAACACACCCTTTTTGGGTTTACCTGGTGGCTCAGTGGTAAAAACTCTGCCTGCCAACGCAAGGGATGCAGGTTCGATCTCTGGGTCAGGAAGATCCCCTGGAGAAGGAAATGACAACCTGCTCCAGTATTCTCGCCCGGAAAATTGCATGAACAGAGGAGCCTGGCTGGCTACAGTCCATGGGGTTGCAAAGAGCTGAACATGGCTTAGCAACTAAACAGCAACAATGAATAAAAGAAACTTTAGATTAAATTTTAAAAAAGAAGGCAAAATTAATGTTAAATGACTTGTACAATTCATAACCATGTTGAAAGAATTGACTGGCTAGATAAGCAAAAATATAGACTCAGTCTTGCAACCTTTGGTGAAGTACATAGCATCAGCTAAAATAACCTTAATATAATGAGGAAGTAGAATAAAGACAAGATTATGTTCTTGGTGGTCAAAACAAGTCACAGAAGGACTAGGAATATCTCAAGACCCCCCTAAATTCTAGGGCATCTCCAAAGTCCTAGCACTTCAAAAGATTGAGTGATTCTTTTGAGCAGTGATTTAGCTCTAGATAAAAATGGAATTTCTATTGTCACAATTCATGTGAATGGTGTTGACTCTGGGTGGCAAACAAGTTGGAATCAGACCTGCTTGATATGCTTCAGGCAATGATGTCAGCAGTTGCGTGTTAAATAAATCAATTAGAGATGCACTTCATGCCAAGGTATACAATCAGAAACACAACAATCTCTTTCCATTTGTTTCTCACAACAAGGTTTGTGTAACTGCAGGGCAAAACCCAGAGGAAGTCCACTGGCAAATCTGGAGACTAGTGAATATCTTAGAATATGGCAGATAAATGACTTGAGTGCTGAGAAAAATTCCAGCCCGTTTCTTCAACTACTGAGAAGTAGATGAGGTGGCTAAAGAGTTAGGGACAGGCTGTAAAAAGCTTGACTCACCACAAGGATCTGGTTCCCTAGTGATCTCTACCCTCCAGATTGGAAGAATTCTCTGGGATGTTTGCACTCACTGTGTGATATTTAACATTGTGTTCCTTCAGTTATTTAAAAGAACATTTTTAATGTTTAATTTTTACATATTTAATTATTATTGAAAATAACAGCTTCCATATATATTTTAAACTTTTATTTTGTTTTGTGGTATAGGTGGCTCATCTAGTAAAGAATCTGCCTGCAATGCAGGAGACACTGGTTTGATTCCTGGGTTGGGAAGACCCCTGGAGAAGGGATAGGCTACCCACTTCATTATTCTTGGGCTTCCCTGATGGCTCAGATGATTCAGAATCCGCCTGCAATGTGAGAGACCTGGGTTTGATCGCTGGGTTGGGAAGATCCCCTGGAAGAGGGCATGGCAATCCACTCCAGTATTCTTGCCTGGAGAATCTCCATGGACAGAGGGAGCCTGGAGGGCTACAGTCTGTTGGGTCGCAAAGAGTTAGACATGACTGAGTGACTAAGCACAGCACAGCATAGCCGATTAACAGTGATGTGATAGTTTCAAGTGAACAGAGAAAGGACTCAGCCATACATATACATATACATATATCCATCATCCCCCAGACTCCCCTCCCATCCAGGCTGCCACATAACACTGAGCAGAGTCCCATGTGCTATATGGTAGGTCCTTGTTGGTTATCCACTTTAATTATAGCAACTGCCATTTATTGAAGTCTTCTTATGTGCCAGGCATTCATTTAGAGGCTTCAAGTATACTTGTTCTATCACCACTGTGGCATCATTTTAAACATTTTTCAGTTTCAAAAATGATTTGTGAACAGATTCAGAAATGGATTAAAGAGGGGCAATACAATAGTAAATTGGAAAATAAGTGTTCAAATAATTGTGCAATAGTTTCCTAGGAGCATTATTCACAATAGCCAAAAGGTAGAAACAGCTCGGTACTGATCTGTGGATAGTCTATAAACTGTGGCTTATACAATCAATGGAAAATTATTGAGCAGTAACAGGAAGGAAGTGCTGACATGTGCCACAATGTCAATGAACTTTGAAAACATGATGTAAAGAGAAAAAAGCCCAAGACAAAATGTTTCACATACTGTATTGTCGACTTAGAAAAATGCACGATGTGAAAACTGCGAGTTCAGTTTTATTTGGGGGCAAAATGAGGACTGTGGCCTGGGACACAGCATTTCAGACAGCTCTGAGAAACTGCTCCAAAGAGGTAAGGGGAAAGGTCAATATGTATGTGATTTTGATGAAGGGGGAATACATGCAGTCAAGCTTGTATTTTTTTTTTTTTTAAGAAGGTTTCTGCTAGTCATGAGAAGCAGTCATCACCATGAAGGATTTTAGTGCTTTTCTAGATATGAGGAGATACAAGAATTAAGCTTATAAAATCAGCTCCCGAGCTTCCCTGGTAGCTCAGACGGTAAAGGGTCTGCCTGCAATTCAGGAGACCTGGGTTTGATCCCTGGGTCGGAAAGATTCCCCTGGAGAAGGAAATGGCAACCCACTCTAGTACTCTTGCCTGGAAAAGTCCATGGATGGAGGAGCCTGGTAGGTTACAGTCCATGGGATCTCAGAGTCGGACGCGATTGAGCAACTTCACTGGTTCACTGGAAAATATCTAACTATCTGAAGACATGTTCTGCCAGTCCCTGCTACCACTACACTGAGCACAGAGTGCCTCATTTCTGCTCTCCACCTTGAACTCCTTTCAGGGGGTGTTGAAGGTCAGCAGCTGCAGCAGCACATGATTTAATCCTTGTAGAGGTTAGATGACAAGTGCCAATTTGTAGTTGACAGTATGACTGCCTTTACATGAAGCATCCAGAAGATAAATCTAGAGGAACAAAAAGTAGATGGATGGGGTTACTTGGAGCTTCTGGGAGTGGAGACTGACTGCTAATGCAAATAGAGTTTTCTTTGGGGGTGATGACAGTCTTTCAGAAATAGAGGTGATGGTTGTACAATGTGTGAACACAAAAAATGCCACCCAATTGTATGCATCAAATAGTTCATTCTATGTTAAGTGGATTTCATCTCAATGAATAATTTAAAAAGATTAAACCTAGAATAAACCAAAGGACTCTAATTTTCTATACCTCTTATGGTCACACCTTTTCATTCCCAACCGTAACCCTTCTGATGGGCCCAATGGAAACCAGCAAAACAGCTGAATTTGTCTAACTTACTTGAGATCTTGGCTCAAAGGTCATCTTATCAGAAAGGACTTTTTGGGCCCATTTATAACAGGGCCTTCATCATTTTGGCCCCCTCATCCATTGTTTGTCTTTATAGCACTTTTCACCAACAGACATATGTATTTATTTGTTAATCTCCTGTCTTTCCTTCCAATTGAATATTAATCTATAAGGGCGAGAATTTTTATTACTTTTATTCACTGTTGTATATAAAAAGAACACCTGTCACAGTACAGGTGCTCAATACATATTTGGTGAAGGAGTGCATGAATGAACATCGGTACTGGGTCCTGATTGTCTTCAACATTCATCATCACAGGTACTATAAAGGCAAACATTCTTGGGTGAAGGATAGGTGTCACTTACTTTTTGCTTCCAAGATCTAAGATGACATCCAGAACAAAATGATCCTCATTGAGTAGCTTTGGAACTAACCTAAGGACAATCTAGTTGGCGAGATGAGAGGTAGGTAGTAAACAAAAAGTTAAATGACAATGCAAAAGAATAACATGTTGTTAGAGCAGAGGAAAGAATCATCTGGGAGGCATTAGATTTCATTTCTAATTCTGTCTCTTTTCTTCTTCTCAGGAGAGGATTTTAATCTCCTGGGCCTCAATTTTCTCATCAGTGAATTTAGGGCCAGATGGCCTCTCTGACCCATTCTAAACTATAATTATTGTGCACATGTGCATGGCAAAGGAAAAGAGGCCTATGCATTTAAGTAAATGGAAAATCACCCGAGATAGGAAAGTTATCAGGTCAGTCACTCTCCACCTACTCACCGCCAGCGACTCCCCACCCCCCCCTCCCGGCAAGCATGGGACAAGTTTAAAGAAGAAATTGCCTTCAAAGGTGAAATTTTGTTGCTTATATATATATAATTTTGTGAAATGTGAGTAGGAATGAGTTCTAAGTTATATTCTAGGCCTTTTGAGACAACAATCCTTATTTGGAAAATGATACATTCGTGAAGTTTGGCTTATTCATGATGTCAACTTTTCAGGAAAATTTAACACTGTACTAGAAAAATGAAATTCTTAAAGGTTGATAGGATCTTCAGTGGATCTTTAAGGCTACCTACAAGAGAAAGCTCTGATTGCAATGATTTCTCCAACTGAAATTCTAAAGTTCTCCAGATACTTTTCTTGTTTATAATAGTATATCCACAAACTCTAGATAAACGCAAACATGGAATTGAAGTCCAAGCAAAAATGCTGTTCTCTGCCTGGGATGGTTGAAATGGAACAAGGGCAGCAATATCATACAAGCAAAAATCAGGGTTCAGCTGGCTCTTTGAATAAAGGAGTTGGCTTCAAGACCCTTAACATGTTTGCTGGGATCTTTGAAATTTGACAAGAGGGAGTTGGCAAGTGAGAGTCTGTCTTATTTGCAGTTTTAGTGCCAGAGCAGAAAAGGAAATTACAAAAGATCAAAAGCAAAATATTACAGTCTAACAAAGGAAAATCCTCAAGTGGGCCAGCACTATAGAATCATTTATAAAAGGTGGGATAAAAATTCATCTAATGATTTTCCCCTCAGAGCACTATGAAAAAGAAATAATCTTGCTAAACTAGAGTAATTTAAATTCAATTTAACAAACATTTATTGAGTACCTATTCTGGGACACATACTGTTTTGTAGTGAAAACAAAAACGGGGTTGAATTTTTTTTAACAATCTAAAGGTTATTGTATAAATGTGACCCAATATATGACTAATTTCTTGCTTTTAGTTCTTTTTCCCTTTTGGGAACATTTCTGCCTTAATTTCAGGCGAATGTAATTTTCTTTCTTCTTCCTCTATTCCTTGAAATATGCCTGATTATTTTTCACCTTACTTTATCTTGTTCTTTTATTTTGTTTCGTACTATTTATGCCCAACTCTTTGCAACCCTATAGACTGTAGTCCACCAGGCTCCTCTGTCCATGGGATCCTCCAGGCAAGAATACTGGAGGAGGGCTGCCATGCCCTCCTCCAGGGTCATACTATTTATAATTACATATATTTAGGTACATACCTGGTGGCTCAGATGGTAAAGAATATGCTTGCAATACAGAGACCTGGGTTCAGTCCCTGGGTCAGGAAGATACCCCGGAGAAGGGAATGGCTTATATATGTATTTAACTTTTTCCCTTTTTCCCTAAAACTAGAATTTCCTTCCTTCCCTCTGCCCCATTTCCTGCCTATATGGACTCTGGCTGAATATACTTGATATGGTTCTTTGATGAAATAAACAGAATGAGAGTAAGAACTGAGTTATAATGCTTGTAAGTATCGTTCCATCACACAAACTAGTTAAATTCTCTAGGCCTCAATTTTCTTTTCCGTAAAATATGCAGGCAGTAAAATATGGAAAAGTAGTCTCTTCAATTCATCACTGGAAACCTTGAGTTGTAATTCACAGATGTCAGGAAGAATGCTGGCAATATGGCCCAGATGGCTACTGTGTGGCAGGCTATTAAGCTGACCCTATATTAGCATAAGCTAGATGTTTATTTAAGTTGCACAGACATGCAAGATGTAGCTGAAGAATTTTAATAGATGTCTTAGATTAATGATCAATCTGAGATAGTCTAAGATAAAATATTCAACTAGGAAGTATTTTGCATATTACCGAGTAATGAAGATGATAAAGACATGAGCTTGCTAGGTTGCATACACCCTAACAATAGACTGACAAATGTGACAAATCCAGAATGCTTCACTAAATCTCTTGGAAGATTGACAGAGAGGATGTCTGCTACTAGAGACTGAATTAGAGGCCAAGCAACACACATAAGGACAGAGACTTCGGGGTGTGCTCCTGGGGAAGATGTATAGGAAAGTTCAGAATGAGAGTTCTCTGCTAGTTTTGTGATATTGTAAACCATCTGAGAATATTCTTTGGGAGTATTTTTAAATTGAGAGTAGGGTCAAATGAAAGGGATAACATATTTGGCAAAATCTGGTTTAGTGATGTGCTCATGATTATACTGAAATAGATTAAAGCATTCATGATCTGAAATAACAGTAGTTTAATTTGTTCTCTTGAACTGGGTGAGGCCCATACACTCTCTGTCACTCCTAATTTCCTTTTCTTTTCTGCAGATGTTCGTGGAACACCTACCACGTATAAAAAGCTACATACTGGAAAGTGTGTCAAGCTGATCCTTTACAAGAGTCATCTTAAAAGCTGATGGCTCTCAACTATCTTGGATTTTAATCTGAATCTGTTTAAAAACATTCTTAAGATGTTACATTTTATTTTAAAATGTTTACCATATAAAAATAATTGAATGAATTAATATTTTGGCTGAGTTCACAAAGTAACCTGGTGTTTTTGCTCCTTCTTCCAAATATGGTCGACAGATCCACAGCATCAGCACCTCCTGGGAGCCTGTGAGAAATGCAAACTCATGGAGCCAAATCTCCAGGGGTGGGCCCAGCAGTCTGTGTTTTAACAAGTTTTCCAGGTATTCTGAAAGCCCTGCTTCAAGTGAAACTATGAGATCACGTACTAATGATTTGCTGTAATTAGTAGTTTTAAATTTCAATAATGAGAAGAACAAGATCAGTGTATATGGCAGAATAGACAAAAAAGATCAAACTGTTATTTTTTGTGAAATTGAAAATATTGCCAATTGATGATCTTTCACATATGGAAAGACTTTTGTGTGCATGCATCCTAAGTCACTTCAGTCTTGTCTGACCCTTTGCAGCCCCATGGACTGTAGCCCGCCAGGCTCCTCTGTCCATGGGATTCTCCAGGCAAGAAAATACTTGAGTGGGTTGCCATGCCCTCCTCCAGGGGCTCTTCTCAAACCTGTGTCTCTTATATCTCTTGCATTGGTGGGTAGGTTCTTTATTGCTAATGCCACCACTAGTGCTTTTACTAGTGAAAAGCCTGGAAAAACTTATAACAAGTGGAATATGAAGAGTTGGGGAAAAACATTGGGAATGATATTTAATAATTTTTTCATTTCAAAAGGCTTTGGATTGAGTTTCCGTGTTGAAATTATCTGTATCATTTAATTTGAATAGATTGTCTCATACATGCAATAATCTCATAGGACAGATTTTTTTTTTAATAGAATTGAAGCCTAGAACACACTGAGAAAAATTAACTTACATTTTAAGTTGTTCAAACTAGAGCTTTAATAATTAACTGTGAAAAAATGTGTTTCTGTTTGCTTTTTTTTTTTTTTAAATTTCAAATCCATTCTGGGCTGTTACTTCTTTTTTTTTTTTAGTTAGTTTATTTATCTGTTTTTTAACTTTACAATATTGTATTTGTTTTGCCATACATTGACATGAATCCACCATGGGTGTACATGTTTTCCCCTTCCAGAACCCCCCTCCCACCTCCCTCCCCAAGGGCTGTTACTTCTATAAAATACAGTTAAGCAAACTACTCAGATCTTGAACTCCTTACTGCCTAATTCTATCGGCAATAGATCGGTATCACTTATACATTCATTCATTCAGAAGGTTTAAGTGTTTGCACACTGCTAGGTATGGGTTCTCCATACTTGGGACCCAGACCTATTGTCTTACTCTGTTCAAACTGTTAGAACAAAGTGCCATAACCTGGAAAATGATCAAGGATAGAATAGAAATGGTTTTTACATTCAAAAATGATTTTTCAAAAAGGGAACGCTATTTCATGACATGTAAAAATAATGAAAAATTCAGGTTTCAATGTCTGTAAATAGTTTCACTGGAACATGTCACACCCATTCATTTACAGATCACTTCTGGCAGCTTTCACACTCCAAGGGGCAGAGGTAGGGAGCTGCTATAGAAACACACTGGCCCACGCAGCCTAAAAATATACTATCTGACCCTTCCCAGAAAGAGTTTGCTCACCCCCGCCCTAAACCCTCAGTTCCTTTATTCTCTTCCTTCCACCCTCTGTCCTCCCCAAGTCTGAGGTCAGCTTGTGTCATTCGGTGTCACTAATAGTCTCCTATCTGCCAGTCAGGGTCAAAGAAATTGTTAGCCTTTGTTTCAGCATGATGTGCCCAGCAAAGCAACCTCGATTTCCATACGCAAACTAGATTTACACGTCTTTGCTCCCGGAGAAACTTCCTTTCATATAATTTGCATTCACATTTTTGTTTCAGGGTTTAGGGCACATATTTTCTTAGTATTTGATTAGGGACCTGGTTTTAGCGGAAAAGGCTGTGGGCCAGAAGACCAGCCCGCTACTGTTGGTTCTGTCCAGAATGCTTTGGCATGCGCAGGGTTGATGGTTGCAAATTGTGGAAATGAATACTTGTGGTTTAGGAATGAGGCAGTTGTCATTCTAGATGAGATGAGATGTCAAGTTCAGACTCTCACTTCCTGAAAAGGGTCCTCTCCTAATATGTCACAAATAGAAGGCTTGCATACAGGCAAATATGCAAGTTGCAAACTGAAATGAGGAATACAAAACCCATTGTACTGCCTGTGGCAAAACTAGGTAATTCTGTTGTTTCCCTCTGCCCAGCAGCCATCAGCTTCTTTCAGAGGCAGGATGCTGCTTTGCATAATGCTAGCCGAATAACTACCGAAACTGTGATTTCTGTTAAAATTAATCTTTTCAATCACTTACGCATGTGCAGCAGAAGCAGCCAACAGTACATGGACGACTTAAGCGAACTACTTTTAACACAAAGAGGAAGATTTCATTTTGGCCTTAATTTTATATGTTTTTAGTTATATGAGTGTCTGAGAATGACACGATTTTGCTTTACTTTTCCTTGGGGAGACATCAAGGAATTCTCAACTTCTTCCAGGGATCAGTCTCAATATACTGTGTGGTCTGCTTCATCACCTCTCTGTTCAATTCTCATAGGGCCAGCTGGGCTTTAATTTGATGTAGCAGAAAAATGTCTGTGTGTGTGTGTGAGAGAGAGAGTGTGTGTGTGTGTGTACATACACATGAGCTCTCTTGTAAACAGGGAAAGACACTGAGTTCTAGACTTAGCACTAAAGAATGAAGGAGTATAACCTTGAAAATTTGTGAGTCACTATGTGGTGCACCTGTAACCTATTTAACGTTAGATGTCAACTATGTCTCCAATCAATAAAATAAAATAATGAAAGAGAAGCATCATGGAAATTTCCAAAGGTAATAAATACGAAAGGATCTACATTTCATTATTAATAAAAATTTTATTTTCGACAACTTTGTTCTATTTCCCTGTAAAGAACAGCTTTCCAGAAGTGCCCGCTGAGAAAGTAGGAAACTGCATTTTTCTTCTCTGCTGTCTGGGAAGAAAAGAATAGGGCAGCCTCAGGTGAAGAGCAAAAGGGAAAGGCATGGGGAATTTTGGACGGAGAAAAGACTCCAGGACTGAGAAGGAGGTCTTCGTTTCATTTATACAGATTGCTTTTTCTTGCAGCTTTTGTTTTGAAAAATTTCAAGATGCGGAAGGGTAGAAAAAATAGTTCAGTGAACACCTGTATATCCACCCAGCTAGATTAAACAAATTGTTCACATGTCCCTATTTTTGCTTTATTCACCCATCAATTTATCCATCTGTTCAGCTATCACTTGGCCCTCTATCTCCGCATCTTTCTATTCCATGCATCCATTCAACCACCCGCTCACTGATATGTCTTCCTATTTGTCTCTCTTTTTAGAACCTTTGGAAAATAAGTGGCAGACATCATCAGCTTTGATTCGTAAATACTTTGGCATGCATTGCTTCAAAATAAGGACATTCCCCAGTATATTATTATCACACTTATAATCATTAAAAATAATTCCTTCAGATTATAAAAATTCATGTTTGCTGAGTTTTTATTTCAGTTACTAATATTATACTTATCATTTTGAGACTTTTTAAAAAAATGCCTCTTTCCTGCTTATATATTAAAGCTTCTTTCAAAAGAGTCCTTCAAAAGCTATTAAATATAGTTGTCTATATTAGGCCTAATAATTCCAATATCTAAAATTTAGTATGTCTGTTTCAGATGTTTCCTCTTTTTGCTGAATTTCATTGAGATGTCTGTTTCTTGTGTGTTCCCTGAAGTTTGAATGAGAACTGCCCATTTCCCTTGGGAATTTATTAGTGGCAATTCTTTGAGATTTGGTTTGAACTGGAATCTTTGGGAGAGGATGTATCTTGAGTCTGTTGGCAACAAAACTGAGACTACTTTAATGCAAATCTCTGTTGAGATGTTTTAGATCACATGGCTAGTGTACATTTAGACTGAAAACTCATTTAAAGGCCAGACTACCATCATAAAATCCTAAGGGAAGTTTCTTTTTCATTCATCCAACACCAGCTTTGAGACGGATGTATAGTTTTTGTTTTGTTTCATTTTGGCTTTGGTCTCCTTTTGTGCATGATTTATTTATTTCCCATTGGGATCTTACCTTTAGATAAAGGTTTTCTAGTTAGATTTCATCTTGGATGACCCAAGCTGAAATATGATGGGTATGATTTTTATCATATTCCCAGGGTTCAGCACAACCCCCCCAGAATACAGCCAGTTTGGGACTGGCTTGCTTTTTAGGTTTTCAGATTCCCCTTTTGGGGTACACTCAGTAGTATGGTGATCATACTTCCAGAAGGCGGTGTCCTGTAAATTCTTCCTTAAGATCAGAGGGGAGAATATTCAAAAAAATGACTTTCTCCTAGGGAAAGACAATTTCAACATGAGTTTAATTTCCTATCTTGAAGTAGTCTAGAATACTGATGGTATACAAACTTGTGTGATGAGATTTTCTATTTTATTGTAATAAAAAACATTCAACAGGGCTTCCCTGGTGACTCACTGGTAAAGAATCCCCCTGCCAGTGTGGGAGACGTGGGTTCAATCCCTGGTCTGGGGAGATCCCACATGCCGCAGAGCAGCTAAGCCTGTGCGCCACAACTATTGAGTCTGTGCTCTAGAGCCGGGGAACTGCAATTACAGAGCCCACACACCACAGCTACTGAAGGCTGTGTGTCCTAGAGCCTATCCTCCACTGCAGCGAGAAGCCCGCACACCAGAACTAGAGAGTAGCCCCTGCTCGCAGCAACTAGAAATAAGCCCATGCAACAGCAGAGACCCAGCACAGCCAAAAATAAAGAAACAAATAAAATTCAAAACAGAAAACATGAAACAAACCATTGACTTCATCTGACCATGTGCAGATGCTCAGTTTTGTTTTTGTTTTTTTCCAGCGAATGGGGGTTACACTAAAAATAAATGCTTTGCCCGTTTAAAACCAGGGAAACTAAATAATGACCAAATAATGATCAATTAAGAAAATGTGGTTTCTACTCTTAATCTTTAGAGCAGGAAAACGTTTCTTTAGAACCCCCTCCCACCCCCACACCCCCACCCCCAGCCAAGAGGCAATTCCATAGGGAAGTGAGAGCAAAAGGTGACTTTGACTATTGTGATCTTTAGAATAGACTCTGTAAGAAGCCAAATGTCTAGCACCTAAATTACTCAGATGGAGGAAGCCAAGTTCTACAACTTGAGTGACCATCGCCAACAACCAACCTGAAAATTCAAAAATGTTGGAAGGTGGAAAAATATATCTGGTAGATAATTTGATCTTAAAATTTGGAATTTTGTTACCAGATGATATAAGAAACATTATCTTTCTTCTGTTGCTTTTTTTCCCCAGTTTGGTTCACTAATAAAATCCAAACCTTGAGTTTGGATGTAAAGTGAAAGTCTCTCTGTCTTGTCTGACCCTTTGCGACCCCCTGGACTGTAGCCTGCCAGGTGCCTCTATCTGTGGAATTCTCCAGGCCAGAATACTGGAGTGAGTAACCTTTCCCATCTCCAGGGGATCTTCCTGACCCAGGGATTGAACCCAGGTCTCCCACACTGCAGGTGGATTTTTTACCAGCTAAGCTACCAGGGAAGCCCTTGGATGTAAGTACCTATGCAAATAAGAAAATAGAATATTAGGGCAAACTTCCAAGTCCATTTCCTCCAGAATGATTCCACAGTGATGATAGAAATACATGGATGAACTATTAGCTTTTTTTTTTTTTCCCTCAAGATGTACAAATTATTGTGTCTCTTTTGGTCACTGGATTATAACCTCCAAGGCACATCAGAACATGTAGATATCAAGTTCCTGAAAATCACGGCCTTGTTTCTCCCAGGGAGGCTGGAGTTAGTTGTCAACCACAATGTACCCAAGTCAACTGGATAAGGACTTTATGGATCTTTTAATTCTTACTTGAATCTTCTTTGAAAAATTCCTCAAGTATGGATGTAGAGGAAGTACCCCTTTTCAAAGTGAGACGATTTTATTTAGTACTTTTTAAAAAATCGATGACATGCCCTTAAATCCTTTCCTCTGTCTCTTTAATAGTCCACTGAGAAGCAGTGAAGCAGGACTGAAGAGGTGGGAATGTTTTGCACTGGACAAGATAGAGCACCTTTGGCTCTTGAGCCCGCTCCAAAGTGCTCTGGGCTACACGACCAGTCCAGAGGTGCCCAGTGTAGCCTGAGCTTGTAGAGTATCTTTGTGTACTTCATTTGAACTTGCCCTCTGGCCTGGTGTTGGAGGGTTTTGGGCACCAGGATTTATAAACTCCAACATCACGATCAGTTCAGTTCAGTTCAGTCACTCAGTCATGTCCAACTCTTTGTGAACCCATAAACCGCAGCACGCCAGGCCTTCCTGTCCATCACCAACTCCCGGAGTTCACCCAAACTCATGTCCATTGAGTCGGTGATGCCATCCAACCATCTCATGCCCTGTCATCCCCTTCTCCTCCCACCTTCAATCTTTCCCAGCATCAGGATCTTTTCAAATGAGTCAGACCTTTGCATCAGGTGGCTAAAGTATTGGAGTTGCAGCTTCAACATCAGTCCTTCCAATGAACACCCAGGACTGATTTCCTTTAAGATGGACTGGTTGGATCTCCTTGCAATCCAAGGGACTCTCAAGAGTCTCCTCCAACACCACAGTTCAAAAGCATCAATTCTTCAGTGCTCAGCTTTCTTTATGGTCCAACTCTCACATCCATATATGACTACTGGAAAAACCATAGCCTTGACTAGATGGACCTTTGTTGACAAAGTTATGTCTCTGATTTTTAATATGCTGTCTAGGGTGGTCATAACTTTCCTCCCAAAGAGTAAGCGTCTTTTAATTTCATGGCTGCAATCACCATCTGCAGTGATTTCCTGCCCACAGTAGTGTATAAAATGGTCATTTGAGTTAAATTCACCCATTCCAGTCCATTTTAGTTCGCTGATTCCTAAAATGTTGACGTTCACTCTTGCTATCTCCTGTTTGACCACTTCCAATTTGCCTTGATTCATGGACCTAACATTCCAGGTTCCTATGCGATATTGCTATTTACAGCATCAGACCTTGCTTCTATCACCAGTCACAAACATCACCATCAGCCATCTAGAAATTCTTCACTTTCTCTCTTCTCTTCCTTCTATTCTCGGTGCCACCATCTTGATCTAGGCCCTCAATTCCAGCCTGCACTGGACAGCTTATTGTTAAAATTCTAACACATTAAAATACAGCCTCTCATGTCTGCTCACACCTGTCCACAGTGTGTATGGCACTCTGGCAAGTCCAATATGGTAAGCAGAACTCAACTTGCCGTGTGCTCAAAAATATTCAGTGGCTCCCATGATGGATGGCTACACAGAAAGAGTCCAAACTCCATAGTTTCGTTTTTGATCCGTTCAGGGCCTGGCCCTAACTTCCTCATCCAGCTTTAGCTGCCTCTTACACTCACTAATAAAACCCTCTACCCTGGTCATATTCATTTATTGTCCATACCTCCCTGCGAGAATCACATCATGAACATCAAAGCCGGCAAGTTCATTAGTTTCGTATTGTGAAACCTCAGAGGGAAAGGTTAAGGGAACACACCAATGGACGAAGGAAACTTATTTAAGGATGGAAATTTCCTGAAACAGAAACTTGGCGCATTCTTTTTTATACTTTGGTCACAGTAGGTGGTTTAGACAGAGTGATGTGACTAAATCCATCCCACCTGGAAGCAAAAGTTCACACTGCCTAGGGAGTTTCCTCTGCATAGGAATCCTTCCTGCAACTTCCTTTCTCTGCTGTTTTCTTTTGAACTCTCCTCTTTGACTTTTGTTATTAACACTCCTGCTGTCCCACATTCCTAAATATTTGCCATCCTCGGAGCAGCTGGATTTATTCTGATGGATGTTTCACTGTTCATTATGCAAACACGGCCTCACTTTGGACGTGATTTTCAGCTGATGAATATTCTGAGAGTTTATTATGCATGGACGGTCTTGTCCATCACAGAATCCCCAGTCAACATTGGCAGCCTCCTGCACTCACATGGGTATTACTCTAGAATTCACTTTGTTCACTAATTCTCAACCCTAGTTTCCTTTCTTTTTAAAAATATTGTGATCAAACCAACAATTTGGTATTAAAATATTACCTGGTTATGTGTTTTGAATCTCTTCTTCTTTTAGCTTTATTTTGGGGGTATATTCTACCATTTATACAGTATACCAATACATTACTTCATTATTTGTTAAGAAATACATGCATATAAGGCCTTCCCTGGTGGCTCAGAAGGTAAAGAATCTGCCTGCAATGCGGGAGACTTGAGTTTGATCCCTGAGCTGGGAAGATCCCCTGGAGGAAGGTATGGCAACCCACTCCAGTATTCTTGACTGGAGAATCTCCATGGACAGAGGAGCCTGGTGGGCTACAGTCCATGGGGTCACAAAGAGGTGGACATGACTGAGTGACTAAGCACACAAATGCATATAAATTGATGATGGACACTTTTTTTTAATGAGAGGGATGCATGATCAGATGATATTAGAAGTTTGGAGACCATTTTTTTCAAACCATTGGTATGACATTTATCATGTTTCACCATATGTGATTATCTTTTTTTAAACAGATTTGTGGAAGTATAATATACCCTACTTGCAGTCATGAGATCATCAACACCATTCAATTTTAGCACATTTCTGTGATCTCAGAAAGCTCCTGAGTGTCTGTTCACAGGCATTCTTTGTCCCCTTCTTCAGCCCTAGGCAACTAATGATCTTTCTGTCCCTGTAGATCTGCCTTTTTTAGACTCTGCATGTAAATGGAATCATATGATTTGTGCTCTTTTGTAAGTGGATTCTTTCACTTAGCATGTGTTTCTGAGGTTCATTGTGTTGCATGCAGTTTGTATTAATGCTTCATTCATTTATGTTTCAGAACAACACATACAGTTATCCTGTACAAATAGCCTACATTTTGCTTTTCCATTTACCAATTCATGATCATTTGGATTGCTTCCACTGCTTTGGCTGTTATTAAATACAAGTACTGCTAGGAACATTCATGTAGACATATGTTTTTATTTCTCTTGAATAATTTCCAAAGAGGGAATTGCCAGGTCATATGGCAACTTCATGTTTAACTTTTTGATAAAAAGACACACTGTTTTCCAAAGTGGCTATATGATGTTACATCTCATCAGCCATGTATGAGGATTCCAGTTTTTCCACATCCTCCTCATCAACACTTGTTATTGTATATTTTGGATTGTAACCATCCTGGTGGGTGTGAAGTGACATCTCATTGTGGTTTTCATTTGCTTTTCTCTAATGACTGATGATGTGGAGCCTGTTTTCAACATATACTTTCACTGGGGAAAGTTTTATTCAAATCTTTTGCTGATTGTCTTTTTATACCTTTCCCCCAAAAATGAACCTTCTGTGGAAATAGGAGCAATAATTTATACTTCTTTGAACTCCAAATGTCTGCCTGGTACATTATAGGGTCACTCACATAATGGTGGTCCAAATGTCCAAAAGAATGACGATGATTTTATAGATTAAATGGAAAAAAAAACTCATGTTTTATCTCAGAGGTTTACAAACTCAAGCGCCCACAGTCACCATGCTGGTAACATAAACGGGCAATTTAGGCTGACTATAGGAAAATGGGGAGTGATGGAGAAGGCAAGCCTTTACTTTAAAAAAACATCTGTTGAGAGAATAGCACTAAAACATATACATTACCATATGTAAAATAGATAACCAGTGCAAGTTTTATGTATGACGCAGGGCATCCAAAGCCAGTGCTCTGTGACAGCCTGGAGGGATGGAGTGTGGGGGGACTTGGGAGGCAGGGCTCAGGATGGGGGGGACACACTCCTATGGCCAATTCATATTAATGTATGGCTAAAACCATCACAATGTTGTAAAGTAATTATCCTACAATTAAAATAAATAAGTCAATTTAAAAAAGAAAATAAAATGATAAAATGACATTTAAGTTCTTTAAAAAAAATCACTGTAACAATAGCCAAGACGTGGAAACCACCTAAATGTCCATTGACGGATGAATGGATCAAGAAGATGTGGTAGATATATACAAAGGAATACTACTTTGCCATAAAAGAACAAAATAATGCCATTTGCAGCAACAGGGATGGAACTAGAGCTTGTCATACTAAGTGAAGTAAGTCAAAAAGAGAAAGACAAATATCACATGATGTCACTTTATATGTGGAATCTAAAATATGCCACAAATGAACTTATATGAAACCAAAACAGACTCACAGGCATAGAGAACAAACCTGTAATTGTCAAAGGGGAAGGGAGGGTAGGAGAGGGATAGATTGGGAGCTTGGGGTTAAGAGGTGGAAACTTTTATACATAGAATGGATAAACATCAAGGTCATATTGTATAGCACAAGGAACTACAGTCAGTATTCCGTGATAAACCATAGTAAAAAAAAAAAAAAAGGAATGTGTATCTGTATAACTGAATCACTTTGCTGTATGGCAGAAACACGTTGTAAATCAACTACATTTCAATGAAAAAAATCACTGTGCAAATTTATTTGTCAATGGATATGACCTGCAGGGACTCCAGATTGACACATCTGATAGGTGTATACCAGATCCTTCATCACTGAGGCTAATTCAGGAGAAGGCAGCCTACCACTCAGACTGTGTTTCCCCATCACTCTGTTGCTATGAGAGTCTTCTATGAGAAATTCCACAGCCTTCTAATAAGCCTTCTTTTCTCAAGCTTTCCATGGCCCATTAGACAGCAAGCAGGGGTATATTTTTTGAAACCCTGTGGATGATATTGGCACACTGCAAACCATTCAGAGACTCCTCACTACTCTTTGGATCAGCTTGAAAAGCTCCAACATGGTCCATGAGGGGAACTGACCTGAGGTGCTTTCAGTGGTCCCAATGCTCGGCTCACACTCTCATCACTGGCTCTCTGCTCCTGCAATTTTATCTTCCTGTAGGACTCCCCCTTGCACCTTGAGCTTCCACTTTCAGCTGATGACTCCCACTTAACCCTTCTCAGCTTGTGTTTGATGCAGTCCCCTCCTATAAACTCCCATGCTGTCGTTCAGTTAATAAGTCATGTCTGACTCGCTGTAACCCCATGGGCTGCAGCACGCCAGGCTTCCCTGTCCTTCACTATCTCCCTGAGTTGGCTCAAACTCATGCCCATCGAGTCAGAGATGCCATCCAACCATCTCACCCTCTGCTGCCCCCGATCTTTCCCAGCATCAGAGTCTTTTCCAATGAGTTGGCTCCCATAGAATGCTATATTTCTCTTGTCAGGGTACACTTCACATTTTATAATTTCCTGTTTTCTTGCTCAATTTCTCTCCTATTTGAGGACAAGGGCTATATGGCACTTATTCACTGATGGGTTATCAGTGACCAGAACTTTTGTTTGCAAAGAAGAATCCAAAAAGACTTAGAAAATGAACTTATGGTTAAGAGGCAGGGAGAGTTGAGCAAGGGAAGGGATAGATTGGATAGATTTCAATGCTATATTGAAAATAGATAACCTACTGTTATGGACCTACTGTTACGTCAAATGAAATCATGTATAGGGGCTCTCCAAGATCTTCACCAGGGCTTCCCTGGTAGCTAGGATAGTAAAGAATCCACCTGCAATGCAGGAGACCTGGATTTGATCCTGGGTCAGGAAGATCCCCTGGAGAAGGAAAAGGCAATTCACTCCAGCATTCTTGCCTAGAGAATTGCATGGACAGAGGAGCCTGGCAGGCTACAGTCTATGGGGTCACAAAGAGTCAGACACGACTGAACAACTTTCATTTTCACTTTTCTTTCTTTCTGGGGATCATCTTGGGGGATGACATGATACGATGGTGAAGTCTGTAAGCCTGAATAGAAATGATGTAATAAAATTCTTGTATATATGCACACAAAGTTGATATCTGATTTTTCACTCATACTCTCCTCTTAGTCTGAAGCTTGAGAAATAGCATTATTTTTTTTTTTTCCCCAGCTTCGGGTTGACTGTAGCTGCTCAAGGAGATAAGATAACCTGGAGATGAGAAACTAGATAGTGTGATTCTGAACTGTGGAGCCATCCACATTGCTGTCTGACGGGTCTTTTCATTCTGGTTTATCACTGTTCCCTTTAATGACCCATTTCCTTCCTCCAACAGAGTCCTGGGGGAATAGTAAGCACTTACCTAAGGCACCATTTGCTACAATATGCAAAGTGTGTGAGTGTGTGTTCAGTGGGGTCCAACTCGTTGCAACCCTATGGACTGTAGCCCTCCAAGTTCCTCTGTCCATGGGATTCTCCAGGCAAGCATACTGGAGTGGGTACCCATTTCCTTCTCCAGGGGGTCTTCCCAGCCCAGGGATTGAACCCACATTTCCTGCATCTCCTGCATTGGCAGATAGATTCTTTACCACTGTGCTACCTGGCTGATGGTTACCAAATTATGGGCTTAATCCTCACCCAAGGAAACTTGGTGCCAGGGGTGGTGGAGATCTGTCGATGACCAAAATATGACTATTTTCTTGATTGGAAGGGCTTAGGTCCTCTGTAAACCCAGCTTAGCAGGTTGAAAGCTGCTTGAAAGCTAGCAACTTTCAAGGAAGTTACACTTGGGTAGAAGTTTTTTCAAGTGACTTTTAAAAACTTGACTTTAAATGACATTTCTGCATCCCATTGATGATTCAGTCTTGAGTTCCAAGTCTTGAGAGTCTCAGAAAATGTGAATTGAGGATGGAAGTGCTTTGTGCTACACATTTCCCCCATCCTTCGTGTGCAGGATCAGACCTCTTTTATAGAGCGTGACAGGTAAATTCTCCAGATTCTAGGATGAATAAAATCTGGTTTGTGAAGTTGCTGTTTCAAATTGTCTCCTGTGAGGCTGTTGACAATACCACAAAGGTGATGATTTGGGTGTGGGGTGGGGTGGGCAATGATGGTGGCGGTGGCTTGCTTTTGGTGTTAGGATTTCCTCAATCTTTAAAACTCTTGAGTCAAAAATAAAAAAGAGGAGGGAGAGTAAGAAGACTTCTGATTTCTCAGTATTAGTAATTATCAGGGAATAAATTTAAGAATATTTTAGCACTTTATTTATTTGGCATAGTTGGAAAATGAGAGGTTTCCTATTAAGTGAATTATTATATTAAGGGATCTTACCCTATTCAACATATAATTAATTATATTTTATAACTATAGAACTACCTTACTAAGCATTGTATAGAAGCCGTGATGGAATGGTGTACTGATAACTTAGCTTCATCATTAAAAACACCAGATTTAATGCATTTATGTGTCCAGAGCCCCAGTTGAGGCTTAGGTCTAGCCGATCCTTCAATAAATGGGTCCAGGCCATTTTTTGTTTTCTTTCTAAATTCCAGAGTCTCTTTTTTAAGAAGAATTTTTATGTCTCATTTGTGTTATCAGGTTGTGGTCTCTCCCTTCTTTCTGCAAATACCAGGTCTCTTAGCAATCCACTCACATTCCAAATTTTGAGCCTGTGGCTTCGGATTTTACCATGGGCTAGACAATCAGATAACTAAGCTTGTTTAATCTTACGTAAGAGCAATTAGGCCCAGGGATACTCTCCTAGGGGTGAGACAGAGGAAATTTACTATATGGAATGTGTTATATCTGATTTGGCTAATTTTTAAAATTCTGGGCTTCTTTTCTGTTATAGGTGATTGACGATAGGAAAATTCTGTAGAAATGATACGTTCTTTCATTACATCTGAATGTCTGACTGCTCAAAGGACAGAATTCTAGAACTGATTGCTACATTCTTGTTCTTTTTTCTTTCAGGCTGTGAGGATGATCATGATGAGAGAGACAGAAAGAGGAAAGGGAAAGTGAGAAAGTCGGGGGAGAGAATGAATGTTACAGGCGCTCATCACAGGCCCATGGCCCAGTTTTCACCTTTCAGAAATCCAATTTTTCAGCTCTTCCAGAGGTTATCAGATTGTAAAATAAATCACACTAACTGCGTTAGCTTCTTATTGCTGCCGTAACAAATTACCACAAATTCAGTGGCTGAACAACACAAGTTTAGAGACTTTCCTGGTGGTCCAGTGGTTAAGGCTTCACCTTCTAATGCAGCCATGCAGGTTTGATCTCTGGTTGGGGAGCTAAGTTCCACAAGCCTCCAGGACAAAAAGGTTAAAACATCAAGGAAAAGCAATATTGTAACAAATTCAATAAAGACTTTAAAAATGATTCACATGATGTCTCAGATGGTAAAGAGCCTGCCTGCCAATGCAGCAAACCTGGGTTCAATTCCCTGGAGGAGGAAATGGCAACCCACTCCAGTTTCCTTGCCTGGAGAATTTCATGGATAGAGGAGCCTGGTGAGCCACAGTACATGGGGTCACAAAAAGTTGGACATGACTGAGTGACTAACCCTCTCACTTCTCACATTAAAAGAAAAAAATAAATATATTATCTTAAATATATATATATATATATATATATATATATATATATATATACATACATATATACATATAAAATATATTAGGGCTTCCCTGGTGACCCAGCTGGTTAAGAATCTGCCTGCAATGAGAGAGACCCAGATTCGATCCCTGGGCTGGGAAGATCTCCTGGAGAAGGGAAAGGCTGCCCACTCTAGTATTCTGGCTTGGAGAATTCCATGGACAGTACAGTCCATGGGGTCGCAAGGAGTTGGACACGACTGAGTGACTTTCACTTTGCTTCAGGCTAAAGGCAAAGTGTCTGCAGGACTGCCTCCTTCTGGAGGCTTTAGGGGAGTGTGTTTCCTTGCTCTTTCCAGCTCCAGAGACTGCCTGTGTTCCTTGGCTCCTGGCCCCTTCCTGCTTCCACAAATCCAGCCCTGGGGCATGCTCAATGCTCTCTAACTGACCTCTTCTTCCATCATTGCATCAGCTTCTCTGACACTGGCCCTCCCAGCTCCCTCTTGTAAGGACCATTGTGATTACGTTGAACCCATCCATACAATCCAGGGTAATTTTCTCACCTGGAGATTCTTCATTTCACTACATCTGCGAAATCTCTCTTTCTGTGGAAGGCAACCTGTTTACTGGTTCTGGAATTAGGACTTGGGCATCTTTGGTGAGGGGAGGGGGGAACATTACTGAGCCTACCACACTAACAAACCCACAATATGCTGATTTAAAAACCAGATGGCAGTTTATAATGTATAATCTTAAGGTATCTGGTAGGATAAGTGGAATTATATTTTTACACAGGATGCTCACTTCTGACAGGATGCTGGTCATGTGAAGAGACTGAATGATAGGGACTTGCTTGATGAACTTAGAATTACACCAATGGATGTTGCCAAAAAATGACAGTAGCTTGACACATTGCCCTTTGTATTCTACAAATATTTCTACTCAGTTAGGCAGTAGTCTGTTAGAAGCGGTTTTTTAAAAAATGTTTCTTGAGTTTGATACCCTGACGCTCAGATTCCTTGTTTCTTCTCTCACAAAGAATCCATAATTGTTGTTATAATAATGTCTCCTACTGTACAAATAATGTGATGCACCTGTATTAAATTTGTCTTTAATCTACACCTTACAGACAGTTGGGCTTCCCTGGTGGCTCAGATGGTAAAGAATCTGCCTGCAACGCGGGAGACCCAGGTTCAGTCCCTGGGTGGGAAAGATCCCCCGGAGAAGGAAATGACAACCCACTCCAGTCTTCTTGCCTGGAGAATCCCATGGACAGAGGAGCCTGGTGGGCTACAGTCCACAGGGTCGAAAGGAGTCAGACACGACTGAGCAATTAACACTCTTACAGGCAGTTGAAATGGCTTAATCAGAACCCATATTCTAGGGTAAAGAGCTAGCATTTGAAGTGTCATAATAAGAAACTAACTTTTCCATTACTTACTATTTCAAGTCTCTGGAAATCTCTGCTGAGAGATTCATCAATTAGCAACTGGGAGGTAGGAAATAATTTTTCACTGGTGCAATGAGTGATTTGCAAGGTAAGTGGAGTGTTGGCTGGGTCCTACTACCTTTAGTGGATCCTGGAGGTCCAGTGGGCTGCCATGGTCAGTGTGGAGGTCAAGGTCTAGTGTCGTCTTAGTCCTCCGTCACTCTGCTTTGTGGAAGATGCTGATGTCACACCAGGACCCGGATGGTCCAGCCTGAGAATTAGCTTTCTACTGGCCTGAGAGTGAAACTTCCCTATAAGGTGCTTGTAGAGAGCCTGGGGGCAGGGAGGGGACTTTCCTGAAATTTGAGAATATGTTTCATGGTTTTTTGACACATGCTGGTTAGTAAATACTCCTATATTTTTCGGAAATTGGACTAAGACTTGCTTTGCTTGTAATCTATCACCTAGTATTGATCTTTTGGAAAGCTGTGTGCCCAGAAGGATGAATTGGTAGGTGCTTGGTTTTCCAGCTTTATTAGCGCCGACATCACCCAGAGAGCTGGTTAAAACACAGGTGGCTCTGCCCCAGCCTCTGAGTCAGTAGGTCTTGGGTGCAGGATTGAGAATTTGCATTTCTCACAGGGTCCCAAGTGATGCTGCTTATGCTGGTTGGGGGTGACTCTTTGAGAACCTCTGAACTGGGTTTTGCTGTGGCTTCAAACAACAAAGGTCTATCTCTTTCCCACACTACATGTCCCTTTGGGTTGGTTAGAGGCTCTGCTCTGCATCGTGGGTGAGCTCATTTTACAACCCAGGCTGATGGAACGTTACTGCTTGTGGTATATATGTGAAAGAGTTCTGATGGATATCACACTGGTGATTAAAAGACACCTCAAAATTCATTAGCTGGAGACTTCCCAGGTGGTCCAGTGGCTAAGACTCTACTCTCCCATTGCAGGGGGTCTGGGTTTGATCCCTGGTTAGGGAACTAGATCCCACATGCTGCAACTAAATATTCCACCTGCCACGACTAAGACCTGGTGCAGCCAAATAAATAAATGCATGCATACATGCTTAGTTGCTTCAGTCGTGTTTGACTCTTTGCAACACCATGGACAGTAGCCCGCCAGGCTCCTCTGTCCTTGTGGATTCTCCAGGTAAGAATACTGGAGTGGGTTGCATGCCCTCCTCCAGGGGATCTTCCTGACCCAGGTATCAAAGCCGTATGTCTTATGTCTCCTGCATTGGCAGGCAGGTTCTTTACCATTAGCGCCACCTGGGAAGCTCAAATCAATAAATATTAAAATAAGTTCATTGGCCAGGACTAATCACATGACTCATCCCTCCATGTGAGTGCCAGGAAGTACAATTTTACCTCATGTCCCAGAGGAGGGTATCTGAATATTTGTAAAATAGTACTAAAAATTACTGCAAATACCCAACTTTGACCAATGGAACCTGGGAACAGGTGATCAGTCATACTGATTTGTCAGTTCACTCTATCTGGGTACCATATAGCTGATGCCCTCATTGACCTTGGTTATTATTTAGTCTCCTCAAGCAGAATTTGAAATACTAAACACATTAGTGCAATACTTACAAGGCATCTCTACCTTGGTTCCTGTTAGGTACAGGGTTGATCCATTTCTTTCTCTCTACCCACTTTTTTATTCTTAGATTTTATTGCAGATATGATCTTTTCTGACTTTATTCTTGAATTTTGGAGATAGACTTGGTCTTGTGGGCCTGCTACCCTGATGGGCTGACTGCAACCATATGACAAAAAAGTCTGAGAAAATTCGAGTCATCAGCAATACTTCTTTTGTGGCTCTCTGTCCCTCCTTCTCTCCCTCTCTTCTTTCCTTCCTTCCTTTCTCACACAGCTTTGCAATCAGTTTAACCATCTATGAAACTCCAGCAACATCATATATCACTTAAGCAAAGGTTTAAAATTTGACTCCAAAATTGCTTCTCAAGACTGCTTTTCCAGTTGCCACTTCAAACATTGTTCCTGTTAAACAATGTCCTCTTACTGGTCCTTAAGTTTTGGGGGGGCCAGAGACAGTGGTTATATCTTTACCAAAGGACAAATCGAGAGGGTGCTTGTTTTGCATTCTTCGCTTCAATCACTTTAGTTCATTAGGGAAATAAAACTGTCAGCACAACGTCTCTGGGTACAGAGGACATGGATAGGGTATATGATTCAAAGGATTGCCCAAGGCTAAGGCCACAGTTAAGCTTTAATTAAGTGGGACAGTCAGGGGCAGGTGCTGTAGAAGGGAACACTACTGCTATTGATATTAATTTTTTATGTGAATACAGGGAGACTCCTGGATGCATTGTTTCATAATTAATTTCCTTAAAAGTTATGAATGTCCTAAATATTCCCTAAAGGAGGGCTGGAGAGATCAATTCATTTAAAGCAGTTTAGTTGTGAAGAGTCTCTTCTTATGCCATATATATATACACGGCTGTAAGTTTCACTTTCTTGTGTGGGTTTTTAGAGCTGAGAATAGTTCTGCTTTTGAGATGGAAATGGTTAATGATCACTACTATGCTTTTCAGAATAGTTTCAGGGCCTTGGTGGCATTTTTAGGTTGTAGCCTGAAGCAAGGTAAACAAAACCTGTGATTACTTTGGGGTTTTTGATAGTTAAATCAGTCATTGCAGGAAATATACAGGTATTTGTCAATCAAATAGTGTTTGCTTTTTTTTCATTTTAAGTTGAGGTCATCCTGAAAACTGGTTTTAGTAAGTCTAAGTATGTTGCCTTATGCAAAATGTTATATGTGTTCTACTATCTTATTCTCTTAAAAATTGAATTCGTTTCTCTACCTATTGTTAACATTGATATCTTTATTGTCCTTTACCACAAATCTTTAAATGGGAACAGGTAAGGCCAAATTATTTGTGTTTGCTCCTTGGCTTAGACACAGGCTGATAAATCACTTTCCGTTGAACCAGATTTTCAGGTAGGACAGAATTCATTGGAAGCTCTGGGCAATGTTGAACTCGACTTGGGGTGAGTGGGAAGGGGCAATGAGGCAGAGAAGCAAATTTTCCTTAGAGAATGTGCTCCTTTTCATAAAATGGGGGTCATAAGAGAATCGATCTTATGAGCTACTGAGAAGATGAAATGATATAAAATGCAAGCAGTAGCATGAAGAATAAGTACCTGGCAGATAGCACATACTTTGTATCTGTTACCTTTACTTTTCCATCTCTTTCCTATTCCTTCTTCCACAAATAAACAAGCAACCAAGCAACAGGTATATCTTGTCATCCTCCCAGTTGTAAGACAGTGTTGAGCTTGCCAAGATATATGAGACAAAGTCTTCTCTAAAAGGATTCAAAATGATTGGCAAGATGAATCATAAACAACTGATGATTTAGAAAATTTATAAGAGAAAGAAATTCTCATGAGTTTCCAAATGAGTTTGGCAGAGCGTGTGCATCAGAGAAATTCAGGGACTAGCGATGATTGTATTGATGATTGTATCTGGAGTAAGCCAGACAGAGAAAGATAATTATCATATGATACGCTTATATGTGGAATCTAAAAAAAAAAATGGTACGAATGAACTTATATACAAAACAGAAATGGGCCAAACTTGTGGTCACCAAAGGCGACATATAAAACAAACTATGGTCACCAGAGGGAAAAGGGAAGGGGATAAATTAGGAATCTGGGGTTAGCAGATACACACTACTAAACATAAATAGATTACCAATAGGGACCTACTGTATAGCACAGAGAACTACATTCAATATTTTATAATAACATATAATGGAAAAGAATCACACACATGTATGTATAACACACACATATAGGTATGTAAACTGAATCACTTTGCTGTACACCTGAAACTGATACGACATTGTAAATCAACTGTACTTCAAATGATAAAAAAGAAATTCACGAAGGAGGAAGTGACTGTGGAGGGCAGTGGTCTGGAAGGCATCACAGAGGGGCAGTCATGTGGATGGGTACAAAATGTGTAGGTGGAGGTGAAGGTGGGAAGAAGTTGGAGAGAGTATTTGTATATTTGGTATAAAAAAAAAGACTGAAAGCATCCAGGCAAGAAAGTGCAAGTTGTGTTTGAGGAATAGTAAATAACTTAGTTTGTTGGCAGGAAAGTACTCTGTTGGTGAACATTAAGTGAGAAAAACATGTATAGAGTCACTTCAGGGAGGAAACCTGTTGGTATATGTATGTTTTTGTTAGCACCATCTTGTGAGATCAAAAAAACATGTCTGCTAACATTTCATATCTAATTAGGATTAGATATGTTGGGAACACATATCTAATTCTTCATGCTAGTCCTAATGTGGTTATTAACATGAGCTACTCATAAATATGGCTTCCCTGGTGGCTCAGCAGTAAAGAATCTGCTCGCCAGTGCAGGAGACCAGGGTTCAATCTCTGGGTTGGGAAGATCCCCTGGAAGAGGGCATGGCAACACACTCCACTATTCTTGCCTGGAGAATCTTACGGACAATGGAACCTGGTGGGCTACAGCCCATGGGGTCACAAGAGTCAGACACAGCTTAGCGACTGAACAATAACAACGACACACTGATAAATATAATCAGGGCAGTGCAAAGCCCTGGTCACATTAAGTTTTCTGCAGAGAACCCTTTCACTCCTTTGCTTTCAGGTTTGTTGGGTTTTTTTTTATTAATAAATGGCACTCCAAGCTAATCAGATGTCATACAGTATTTATCTGACATCATGAAGTATTTATCTGTTTTGATAGATTGCTTTTCTTGGCACTATCCATTTTAGGCCCATGAGACCTACTTATTGACCTGGCAGTAGAGTACATTCAGTTTAGGATCAATAGATAAATACTTATATTGTATTAAATTTAATTACATATTAAAACATACCTGCTGTTTTCACAGGTTGTCATTTTCTGTGGTGTGGATGCTGAAATGTATTGAACAACTTAAATAATTTATGTATTTGTCACATCTTTCATCAAAGCCCTGAATTTATTTAAAGTAAGTTTTACCTCTAGTATGGAATTATTTTAGGTAGACTGATTGTTTTAACAAAGTATCTGGGAACAAATATAGCCCAAGTGTCCAAGCTGATGTTTTACACGATTAAAATAATGCCTTCCTAAAATATCCAATTAAGCTGAGATCCAGGAGACATATTGTTGTTACCAGAAGCTTGGCCTCTCTGTATACAGATACCAAAACTACTCTCAGAGAGAGTTTTGGATGAAGTAGAAAAGGACAGCTTTATTACTTTGCCAAGCAAAAGGAGACACACCAAGTTTTTGCCATGAAAAACAATGTGTCCCAACTGCAGAGGATTTGATGAAGTGTCTTATGACAATGATTCAAAAGTGGGGTCTCTGACAAGATTAGGGTTTGAGCAGGTCAGTCCTGGGTGTTCACTGGAAGGACTGATGTGAAGCTGAAACTCCAATACTTTGGCCACCTGATGCGAAGAGCTGACTCATTGGAAAAGACCCTGATGCTGGGAAAGATTGAGGGTGGGAGGAGAAGGGGACGACAGAGGATGAGACGGCTGGATGGCATCACCGACTCAATGGACATGAGTTTGAGTGAACTCCGGGAGTTGGTGACGGACAGGGAGGCCTGGTGTGCTGTGGTTCATGGGGTCGCAAAGAGTTGGACATGACTGAGCGACTGAACTGAACTGAACTGTGCTCCCTTCATCCCTTCTCAGGTAGTCTGACTAATTTTGATGAGTTTTTCTGGTTCCTTTAACCCAGGGGGGTTTCTTAGCTGATCCTTACTTGATTCAGTTCAGTTCAGTTCAGTTGCTCAGTCGTGTCTGATTCTCTGCTACCCCGTGGACTGCAGTATGCCAGGCTTCCCTGTCCATCACCAACTCCCGGAGCTTACTCAAACTCATGTCCATTTCCTTGATTAGCAACTGTTTGAATCCACCCTTTGGAAGTCAGGGAAGGTCATGGTGGCTGGAGTTTTGCCAATAAGAAATGGGGGATTGGAAGTTCTCCATGCATGGGAGCCCCACGGGTCCCCACTTGGCTTCATTATTCAGGACAGATGCTTCTTCTTTTAAGAGTTTTTTTTTAGTGACCATAATCGAGAGGGTCTAGGATAAAGGAAAGCTTCCCTTGTAGCTAAGTAGGTAATGCAGGAGACCCGGGTTTGATCCCTGGGTCGGTAAGATCCTCTGGAGAAGGAAATGGCAACCCACTAGCGTCACCTGGGAAGCCCTCTGAAACCACGGAGCTATCTACAAAAGCAGGCTCCTGTACAGGACACTCTTGGCCGCAGAAGCAGACACAACACAGGCATGTCAGCTCTGTACACAGCTCCAAAGCCATATGGCCAAAAAGAAAAAAAAAAGGAAGAAAGAGAGGACAGAAGACTCAGGACCAGAAACCATAAGAGGGAATATGATGGGGACCCATGGGGGTGAAGTCTCTGCTGAGGAGGTGCAAAGTTGGTGGGTTTTGGAGGGCGTCAAATACAAGAGGTAGAAAATGTCAATTATTGAAAACATTTTAAAGACAAGCCTTGAAGGTCTCTAGCCCTTGCCTAAGTGGTGAATGACCCACTGATCATAAGGTGTAATTTTCTGTTGTGATTTGTGGCAGACACGCACACTCAGTACAGTTTAATGGGGGCCAGAGCAAACCATTCCAGTCCCAGGCGGACACATTCTCCTGCATTCTGGTTCCTCATGCCCTTCAGGGTTTTAGATGTTTGCCAGTCTGAGCCCCTGAAACCTCAGAAGTCTTCTCTCACTTTGGTATTGATCTCCTGGCTCCAAATATCTTGTGTGGCTCATAGCAAAAATGGCATTGGGATTTTCCAGTTCCACTCATTGCCAAAACCTCTATCTCCTATCATTTCCCTATTCTTTCACTGTTCTTGTTTTGTGGTTTTTCCTCTCTGGCTCTTATTGTCAACCCTGACAACCGAGGCTGGGGAATCCCTAGGGCAGGAGATCCGGGTTCAATCCCTGGATCAGGAAGATCCTCTGGGGAAGGAAATAGCAATGCACTCCAGTATTCTTCCTCTAGACAGAGGTACCTGGCAGGCTACAGTCCATGGAGTTGCAAAGAGTTGGACACGACCGAGCAGTTTCAAATTTTAAAATTTAAAGGAAGGGATTTGATTAGATCAGTCTGATTCCTGGATCAGGTAGTCAGCATCCATCCTTTACTCTCTCCAACCCTCATCAGGTGTCGACATCACGGCGGTCATTGAGATGGCTGCGGGAATTACAAAGATAAAAGTACAAAGCAGATTCCCTGTTATATGGGAGTGATAGGGAGGCAGGGGGAAGGAAGGTTAAGAAACTCATGTGTAGACTTGAAACCATCCCAAATAGAAGACCCTGCCTGCAAGAAGTTCTGCATATTAGAAAAAGGGACCATGAGAGTAGGGGTGAGCCTATAGCTTGTGTGAAACTGTATGTCATTTCTAGTATATTCCAAGACTCTGTTCTTTTCCTCTCTCTCTATTCAGTTGGGTCTACCTGGTTGTGTCCAGGTTGTCTTTTTAAGATGCCAGTTACATCCATAAAGAAGCCCTTCCCAGACTGAGTTCTGAGTAGCACGTAGTTTGCTGGAAGCCCTAGATTTCTAAGAAGTCATAATAGTTTCTGACAGGATCTTTCTTTGGAAAGAAAATGTGAGAAAGCAAGGGGGATAAAAATGTCTTTGTTTTCACGGAGGCACAGTCGGAATGAATAATTAAGAAATTGATACTGAATTCAGCAGCATGATCTGAGCTGTTCGTTTTCAAAAGAAGGTGGGTGAAGGTGTGGGTGTATTTGTGTTTCCAGACGACAGGTGGAAGTTTCTGAGTTTTTTTGTGTTTCTGTTAATGATTCCATCCAACCAGCTGATGGGCAGAACTCTCCTGGATGAGTAGAGCTGTTTTTCCAAAATGACACACTTAAAACCACTACATGGCTACTCAACTGACATGATTTCAGAAAGAGGTAGGGTTCTAAGTGCAAAACAACACCTTCGACTCTGTGTTCAATATCGAAATGTCTTTGTCAGAGAGACAAAATTTTGATTTCTATAGCTTAAAAAAGAGACAGGACTTCCCTGGTGTTCCAGGGGTTAAGACCCTCGCAGAGCATGCAGGTTTGATCGCTGGTCGGGGAACTAGGATTCCACATGCCACATCACATGGCCCCCCTCCAAAAAAAAATTTACAGATGTTCCCTGGTGGTTCAGTGGTAAAGAATCAGCCTGCCAATGCAGGGGACATGGGTTCGATCCCTGGTTTGGGAAGATCGTACAGGACTGACCACAACTAGAGGAAACCAGAGCGTGGCAATGAAGACCCAGCACAGTCAAAAATAAATAAATAAATCCATAAACTTATAAAAATAAGTAAAAGTAAAAAAGAAGCAAGTATAAATATTTCTGGAAGAGTTAGGATACTGATGAGGATACTAATAACTTGTACTAAATGTTAATAAATCCTATCCAATACCCTCCTGGATTTTTAAAAACTGAATGAGGCATGTGTATGTGTATGCATGTGTGTATGTATGAATTAAGTTAGGGACTTGGATTTCTAATGCTGCCTAATACAGCAGTTTGCTTAGAGCTGAGCATCATGAATTCTCATTGTGCTTCACACCACAAACAAATTGATGATTTTGAATGGGAATTCTGTCTGCAACATAATAACCTAGGGTCAGACATTGGACCCTCTCAGAATATTTATGTCTTTGATGATTTATTTTAACAATCTGTCTGAATATTAGCATTCCAATGAGCCTAGTTTTTTCTCAAAACTGAATTCTTTTCAATAGGCACATGTGAGTTAATATTTTTCACTCAAATGTCTCATTGAGGAGCAGAGAATAGTTCAATATTCCTTCCCAATGTGGTATCACTAGCGCATTATCTCCTTCAAATGACAACCTTTGGCAACAATTCAGATCAGATAAGGCCTGTTATTTATTTAAGGTCCTCTAAGAGCACAGCCAATTACAGACTACTGAATAGTACTCCCATCACTGAGGTTTCCTAGAAAGGGCTCAGTAATGGGGTTTTAGAGCTCCTGTTACAAGGCATGGCAGGTTGCCTGTTTTCAAAGGGATGTTTATTTTTGGAAATCTGTGATTCCCTTGTTAGACTCACACTCCTTTGATTGTAGGTGTTTCAAAGAAACCTGAGCCCTTGTCCAGCTATTTCTATAAAACCACCTACTTCCCCCCACCCCCTCCCCCACAGAGGTGGCTGGCAAGAAAGAATTCAGTAAAAATAGGTTTAATAAAACTACTCTGCTTGATTCAACTGACTTCATATAAATAATTCATCAAATTTCTATTAATGAAGTACTCCATTAATTCATTCATTCAGCCAGCTTATTGAGGGCTCACTGCAGTCAAGGCAATAGGTAAGTTCTCTACTCTGATTTGATAACAAGCAAATGGACAGTGAACACACATACATGTATAAACATATGTGTGTCATCAACATCAGGCAGCAGGCAAAGGCCAGACTGAAAATCCCCCCAATGTGATAGACTAGACAGTGATGGAGCCAGTACTCTAGTTGAAGGGGTTTACGTGTCTCATTTAGGAGGAGTCATTTATGTGAGGTCCATGTGATCAGAAGGAGTTAAGCTTGTGATGACCTAGGGATGAGTATTCAAGGTAGAGAGAAGAATTGCTTCAAAACCCCCACAGTTGGATGGGCTTGGCATGTTGGAGGAAGATAAAAAAAGTCCATGTGATGAAGTTCAGGCAGAGGGATTTGGAGAAGTGGGCAGGGTCTCCATCATGGACAACTGTAGGTCAGCATAAGTTTAGATCTTATTTTAAGTGCAATGACTGGTTATTGAAGGGTTGTAATTGGAAGAATGTCATGACCTAATTTAACTTTTCTGTGGCAAATGAATGATAAGAAACAAGAGAGGCAGTAGGGAGACCAGTTAAGGGGCAATTATAGTAGACTAGGAGAAGGAAATGGCAACCCACTCCAGTATTCTTGCCTAGAGAATCCTGTGGACAGAGGAGCCTGGTGGACTGCTGTCCATAGGGTCGCACAGAGTCGGACACGACTGAAGCGACTTAGCATGCATGCATGTATTGGAGAAAGAAATGGCAACCCACTCCAGTGTTCTTGCCTGGAGAATCCCAGGGACAGAGGAGCCTGGTGGGCTGCCATCTATGGGGTCGCACAGAGTTGGACATGACTGAAGTGAGCAGCAGCAGCAGCAGCATAGTAGACTAGGCCAGTGGCTCCAGTTGTAGAGAACGCTGAGCCTGGAGGGTGAGGGAGGGGGCACTGGAGAAAAGAAAATATTTTATGTTTATATATATATACATAAGTATGTCTATATACACATATATATCTATGTGTGATTTAAATTTCTTCCTTTAAATTTTGTTTCTATATTATAATATGTTTCCATACTATAATATGCGTATCTACCACAGTAGATATGTTATTCATAAAGAAATCAACATACAAGGACTTCTCTGGTCGTCCAGTGGTTACGACTTTGATTTCTAATGCAGGGGTTGCAGGTTCGATTCCTGGTCAGGGAACTAAGATCCCACATGCCTTGTAGCCAAAAAACGAAACCATGAAACAGAAGCAATATTGCAACAAATTCAATTAAGACTTTAAAACGGGTCCACATTGAAAAAAAAAAAGAAATCATACCTAATGATGAGTGTGTGTGCTCAAAAAGATATTTTTTCTATGTCAGTATGAGCCAAAGGCTTTGGAAGTCCCCAGTCAAGGGGTCAAATGATAGTGTCTTGGATTTGGTGGTGATACTGATGTGGATTTGGTGGTAATAGTGGAGGTAAGAGGCAGTAGATGCATTTGGGATAAGGTTGGAAGATAAAATTAACAGAATTTGTTGATTGGGTTGTGCTAGTGGAGAAGGAAATGGCAACCCACTCCAGTACTCTTGCCTGGAGAATCCCATGGACAGAGTAGCCTGGTGGGCTTCTGATCAATGGGGTTGCACAGAGTCGGACATGACTGAAGTGACTTAGCAGCAGCAGCAGAAGCAGCAGGGTTGTGCTAGATTCAGCATGGGGCCATGAGAACATGTATGGCTCAAGACACAGCCCAGCCCTCAGGGAGCCTTGTAGGATTTTCCTGACTCAGGAATGAGGATGCAACAATTTTTGAGGTTTTTTTCCTTATCACTTTCATCTACGAAGTGACTCACATTTCCTTGAGTAAAAATAAATTTCTCTTCATGTTCAGGTGACTGCTTTGCACAACTCTCCGGGTCACCATTAGCATTATATCCTCTGGGGTTGTGTTTTATGAAGTTGTCCTCCAGGATAGAACATCCAGTATTGTACATTGAAAAGATGTTATGTGTATGTGTAATAAGCTCCAACACTTCGGCCACCTCATGCGAAGAGTTGACTCATTGGAAAAGACCCTAATGCTGGTAAGGATTGGGGGCAGGAGGAGAAGGGGACGACAGAGAATGAGATGGTTGGATGGCATCACCGACTCGATGGACATGGGTTTGGGTGGACTCCGGGAGTTGGTGATGGACAGGGAGGCCTGGCGTGCTGCGATTCATGGGGTCGCAAAGAGTCAGACATGACTGAAAGACTGAACTGGACTGAACTGAATCTTTGAGGATCTTTTCCAGTAGCGTGTCTCTAATTTAGGTTTATTCCACCCCTACCCCTCTCCATCTCCTACTGCCAAATGAGAGTCTTTCCTTGAGACTATGGAAATGAAAGAATAATTTGAGATTAACTAACTACTTTGTGGCTGAGAGTTCAGGTCTCAAGGAAGAGCTGCAACCTTAAGGTGGGACTTGGAGCCATGAGCTGAGGCTCTCATTTGCTCTTAGTGAATCTGGTTATAAAAGGGTATAGGATTTTTGCATCTATGTTCATCAGTGATATTGGCCTGTAGTTTTCTTTTTTTGTGGCATCTTTGTCTGGTTTTGGTATTAGGGTGATGGTGGCCTCACAGAAGGAGTTTGGAAGATCGCCAGTCCAGGTGCGATGCATGAGACGGGGTGCTCAGGGCTGGTGCGCTCACTGGGATGACCCTGAGGGATGGGTTGGGGGGGGGGGGAGGTGGGAGGGGGGTTCACGATGGGGACACATGTACACCCATGGCTGATTCATGTCAATGTGCGGCAAAAACCACTACACTATTGTAAAGTAATTAGCCTCCAATTAAAATAAATAAATTAATATTTTTTTAAAAAAGGGTATAGGAACTTGCCTGGTGGTCCAGAGATTTTGAGACTTCACCTTCCACTGCAGGGGGTGTGGGTTTGATCCCTGGTTGGGGAACTAAGATCCCACATGCCACATGGCCACAAAAACCAAAACATAAAACATAAATAATATTTTCACAAATTCAATAAAGACTTTAAAAATGGCCCACATCAAAAAGAAAAAAAAAAGTAACCCTGGGGTTTCCACATGTGATCTGTTTTTGCCCCTGGTCAGGCTGCATGTCACTCCTAATACACACCTGCTCACTTCATCCTGTCCCCAGCCTCCAAATAACCCACCCACACTAACGGCATTAGTAAACTAGATGAAACTTTGAACATTGCGTCCCCAGAATATGTTTCTCCTTTCCCGAGTCAGTGTCATCTCTGCATTCAGAGAAGCTTTTCCTCAGGCAGCCCTGGGCCTGTCTTCATTCCGTTCAGCCTCCTTTATCACACAAAACTGTTCCCTTCTTCAGGGCACAGGTTACTACGCGCTCTTCAAATTATGTTCTAGACAAACCAGATCCCTCACTGAGGTGGAATTCGTGTGACAACTTCAACAAAGATAAAACTTTATGTTGTTACAGGGAGGTTGCAATAATTGTTGTATGTTAACAATGGTATTGTTGCTATGTTGAAATGAACTCCAAATGACTGGCCGACGAATGAACTCTCACAATAGAATTTGTATTTACATTAGAGACTCCCTTATCTATTAAATTCGCAAAGGGAATCTTCACTTTGTTCTGAAATGGACTCTATTTATCCTGAGGTGAAGAACACACAAGTTTTTTTCCCTAAGAAACAGGAAAATTATCTTTTATAATGTTACAATGTTTTAGTTTTTTCATGGAAACCAAAGCACTAGGCAAGCAGTTAAAACAGATTTTGTTGTTGTTACTATTTCAGTAAGGAGGCTTACATTATAGTGGATTAAAGCCATTTTTTAAGAACAGAGTCATTATTTTCTAATGAAAAACAGGAGAAAAATTACCTGCCATTTTGTTCCTATTGCTGTTTTGGAGGAGAAACTAAAGGCTTAAACTCTGTGTTTCAGTCTTGAAAGCTTGAAAAGCAGTAGAAACAAGACTCGTGCACTCTCCAACTACAAACCACCCTAGGAAAACTGAACATATATGCAGGAAATGACTCAAGATACTTGGTGAATTGATAGAAGCCAAGTGGAGAATTCAACATTTCACTTGACAATACTGTTTGTAGCCCTGCTGTCAGAACAGCAGTATGTCAGTATTGGAGTGTGAGTAAAAGATGAAAATATAAGTTGAAAATGTAAAATTTTCAAGTGTCGGGCAGTTGTCAACTGCCTCATGCATTTTGAGCATCCTCATAATGTCTGGAGAATTCACTGCCTGTATTAAGTTTTCTGTTGCTGTTATTTAAAAGTTACCACAAACTCAGTGATTTCACAAGAGTCAGACACGACTTAGTGACTAAACCACAGTGATTTAAAAATCACAAACTTGTTGTCTTACAGTTTTGGAGATTGGCAGTCCAAGATCAGTGTCTCTGGGTTAAAACTAAGGCACCACAGGGCAGCGTTCCTTCTGGAGCCTTTAGAATCGGTTTCCTTGCCTTTTCCAGCTTCTGGAGCCTCCCTGTATTCCTTTGGTTGATGCTCCGTCCCACGTTATCAAAGCAGCACAGGATCGCCAGCTCCCTCTGTGCTCACTGCCTCTACCCCCACATGCCCTGGTCTATTCCTCTGAATCTCCTGTCTTCATCCCATAAAGATGCTTGGGATTAGACAGTGCTTGTCGCTCAGTCGTGTCTGACTCTGCACTCCATGGACTGGAGCCCGTCAGGCTCCTCTGTCCATGGAATTCTCCAGGCAAGAATACTGGAGTGGCTTGCCATTCCCTTCTCCAGGGGATCTTCCTGACTCAGGGATCAAACCAGGGTCTCCTGTACTGCAGGCAGATTCTTTACTGTCTGAGTCACCAGGGAAGAACTAAGGCCCACTCAAATAATCCAGGATGATTTTCTCGTCATGAGATCCTTAATCACATCTTCAAAGTCTCTTTTACCATGGAAGGTAACATTCTTGGGTTCTGGGGATTGGAAGATGGATGTCTTTGGGGGCCATCATTCTGTGGGCCGTGTCACCTTTAACTTCACAATCTGGACCTTTATGTAGGAGCTTTCTCTCTCTCTCTGCTTTCTTTGTCAGTTCACACGCATGCCAAGTTGCTTCGGTTGTGTCCAACTCTGCGATCGCATGGGCCGTAGCCTGCCAGGCTCCACTGTCCATGAAATTCTCCAGGCAAGAATACTGGAGTGGGTTGTCATTTCCTTCTCCAGGGGATCTTCTTGACCCAGGGATCGAACCCACATCTCCTGTATTGGCAGGCGGGTTCTTTACCAACAGAGCCACCTGGGAAACCCTGGTACCAAACTGAAGAGAGGCATGGGAAGATTCCCTGGAGGAAGGAATGGCTCCTCACTCCAGTATTCTTGCCTGGGAAATCCCATGGGCAGAGGAGCCTGGTGGTCTACAGGCCATGGGGGTTGCACTGACTTGGACATGACTGAATCACCTTAGCACAGAGGTAATGTGACCAAGGAGATACAAATGAGATGCACTTGTGCTGAAGTTGGATTTAGAATGAATCCCCAAATGAAACAGAGGTCTTGTGTGTGGTTTTCATCCTGACTTGGTTGGGAAGCTGACAACTGGAAGAGCAGAGGTAGAAAGTATGGCTGGTCTCTAGGGAGTGACCTGCTATGCTGGGTCCTTGTTTTGGGATAACGTCAGTAGCCTCTAGGTCATAGATGGTATAACTTGGGTTTTGTGTCTGGTCACTTAACTAACCTATAAACCTATTCTCTCACTCATCTGAAGAGTCTGAGAGCGACATATTATCCTGGACTAAATTCCTTTTCTGCTTAAATAGCCAATTTGCTGTTGTTAGCAGGTAACAACCCTGAATAATGTAATTTATCACAATAAGGACCATCTAATTTGGTCCAAGTTAGAGCCACGGGCATGCATCAGTGTTTAAAAAGCAGCATGGCAGTGTCCTAATCAAGGAAATAAAGCATAAACACCTCATCTAAAACCCCCATCCTAATATTCTCTGGAATCTAAAAATAAAATCTTTACTTCTCAGTTCCTCAGCTGGATACTTCCCCTGTTCCAGATTAGTACCTTGTTCATGGCTTTATTAGTAATATGAAGATATTGACTTTTTCTCTGCTCACTGAATAACAAATCAATTCTTTCTAATACAAGTTTCTTTCTCTCTCCTAAAACTGAAGTAGAATTGTTTGTATTTCTAAATTTCCAGACCTACCCTCTGGTCATTTCTTTTAAAAAGATTTTATTAAAGGTCTTTATAGAGCAACATCCAGACTCCAAATCTAGTGGCCAAGGAGACCCTATTATGCTGTGAGTACCGGCTGGGGCATGGCAGGTGGCTCTGGCTTTCCACCCTTCTCTTTGGAAGTGAGGGGTGGTGGGCAGTATTTCATCTTTGGGTTCCAGACTGTTCATGTGATCAGGCTTCTTGCATGCATGCCTGCTGAGTTGCTTCAGTCATGTCTGACTTTTGGGACCCTATGGACTGTAGCCCAGCAGTTTCCTCTGTACATGGGATTCTCCAGGCAAGAATACTGGTGTGGTTGCTATGCCCTCCTCCAGGGGAGCTTCCCAATCCAAGGATTGAAACTATGTCCCTTAAGTCTCCTGCATTGGCAGGCTGGTTCTTTACCACTAGTGACACCTGGGAAGCCCTGGGGGCTTCTAAGGGCCAGTCTTATCGGTTGAGCCCTAAGGCAGCATGATCTTCACCTTGATGATGCCCAGCACAACTTGTCTGAGCAGCACATGGTGCACAGCAGTGCCAACATCGTAGTTAACAGGGTCCTCACTGCGGACCATCAGGCCATCCACAAACTTCATGGATTTAGCCCTTTGTCCTTGGAGTTTCCCAGACACCACAATCTCATAGTTATTGGCTCCACTCTCCATGATGAACCACAGCATACCTGAGCAGGCCCTCGCACTGCAAGGCCTCCTGGGAGTTTGTAACACAGACACAATGCCTGGGCAAGAATGAACAGACCTCTTGTGGCCACCTCTCCAGCATAAAGTTCTACACTACCCTCAGAGGAGCCAAATCTTATCTGAAGCACCGAGAACATTCTGTAACCTGGTGGCCAAGATAATGATTTCTGTCCTGGTTGATGTAACTTGAACTTCAAGCCCAGAGTGCACATCTTCAGCCAGCTCTCACATGAGAAACTCATTCAGTTCAGCTTTGAAGATGCCATCAGTGACAAACTTCCTCTTCTTGAAATCTGACCACCATCTTCACACTCTGCTAAAAGGAAAGTACCCTCTGGTTCTTAATTTTTCTTTGGAGGCTCAAAGATGGTAGTTTGACAGTTTACTCCCAAATTCATAGAGGTACCTGACTTGTGTAGCTCCATTTTCTTTTTAGATTTTTTTCTTTGTTAACAGCTTTCTCCTTTTGCTTGTTCACATCTATAGAATAGAATGAATGAAAGTCACTCAGTCGTGTCCAGCTCTTTGTGACCCCACAGACTATACAGGCCATGGAATTCTCCAGGCCGGAATACTGGAGTGGGTAGCTTTTCCCTTCTCCAGGGGATCTTCTCAATCCAGGAATTGAACCCAGTCTCCTGCATTGCAGGTGGATTCTTTACCAGCTGAGCCACTAGGGAAGCCCCTATAGAATAGAGTTGACTATATAATAGAATTAACCATGCATTCAGAAAATAATTTTTTGGATCATGATAAGAGACTGAAGGTTTCTGGTTCAAGAAGGCAAAGCAGGAGGAGCGTGACCTTGCCTTCTTCCATGAATGCACCAAATCAACTGCTATGCCTAGAACAATTTCCTCTGGGGGTGGAGTGGTGGGGGGAAGGTAGTAAGATATTGAGTATTGTTATCACATCACAAGTCTGCATCTAGTAGACAATAATGGATAAAAAAATAAGCAAATATTGAGACTACTAATCAAGGTAGTTGAGGTGAAGGGAGCTATCTTCTACTTTTCTAGAAATTTGGATGGCATTCTGTAACATTTTGGCAAGTTTTAGGTGTGTGAAGCTTAGCTAAAAACAGCTTTCAGGCTCCAGTTACTAATAGACTCATCTTTAGTGAACTGAAATAATAGTTTTCACACGTAAAACCAAGGTCCCCTAGCAGTTTTTCTGTGCTGAATTTTCCCCAAGCCCTTGAACTCTGCAATTACTAAGGTTTAAGGTGGTGTAAATCTTAAGTTTGATAAGTAGGACACTGTAACATATGACTGTGATCAAACCATAGCCCTTCCACACTGAAGGTAGTGTGAAAAATACCCTTTCTTTGATCTCTTTCAGGTGAAACTAATGAGTGTTTATTTATCAGACACTGACAACGTGCCCGACATTGTCATAGGTCTTACCAGAAATAAAAGAGAAAACTCCCAAGGTATTGCCTTCCCAGGAATTTAAAATTTAATTGGAGAAGGAATATTTTTATATAAGGAAAACTAAGGAATAAAATGGACTTCCATAGTGGCTCAGCCTGTAAAGAATCCACCTACAATGCAGGGGACCTGAGTTCAGTCCCTGGGTTGGGAAGATGTTCTGGAGAGGGGAATGGCTACCCACTCCAGTGTTTGTGACTGGAGAATTCCATGGACAGAGGAGCCTGAAGGGCTACAGTCCATGGGGTCACAAAGAGTCAGACATGCCTGAGCAACTAATCACACCCACACACAAAGAGTAAAATATGACAATGTGTAGAATTGAATGCAAAAGTTTAGACAAAGGACAGAGGAAGGCTGGCTAGAGGGAGCCATTTGAGAGGGTTTTCTTGAGAATGGTAATGATGTAGGCTTCTTCTCCAATTCAATTAGAATAGAATTAAATAATATAAATATGAATTAAATGCATGTTTAATATAATATGAATTAAAGAAGGCTAACACTTTCAGGATAAGAAGTAATCCAATCAGGTGGAATCAAGAAAATAAAAACCACTTCAGATATTTCCAGCAGAGAGGTATTTAATATGGGGAATTAGGTTTAAACATTATTGGAGTGGCTAAGACCCCACGCTCCCAAGGCAGGGGGCTCAGGTTCAATCCCTGGTCAGGAAACTAGATCCTATATGCTGCAACTAAGACCCGGTGCAGCCAACTAAATAATTTTTTAAAGAAAGCTTAAAATAGTTATTGGAAAGGTTGGAGGAACAGAAAAGGAAGTGGCGTTCTCAGATGTAAGCAACTGCAGGGAAATGCAGCCAGACGTGCAGCCCTGAATCCCTCCCTCTCAAGCTTCCTGTGACTTCACTCTAGCCCAGGTGTAGTGCATGCCAGGGAGCTTTATAGCTACTGCAATGGCCTGAATGAAGTTCCTACTCTTCTTCAACCCTCTAATCTCACAAGACAGCCTCTTGTTGGCAGAACCTCGACTGGAACCCTGATAGCAAAGGAGTCTGAAATGTAGCCGCTGGTCTTCTAGCCTCTGCTAAGCACCAATAACAGACACTACCTGCTGTGATGTGGCGTGGTTGATGCAAGTGCTATTTTAGAAAGATTTCTCTGGTAGTAACTGAAGTCCCAGGTCTCCACTGATGCTCCTCCCTGTCCCTTCCCAACCCTACTATGCGTGCTAAGTTGCTTCAGTCGTGTCAGACTATTTGTGATCCTATGGACTGTAGCCCTCCAGGCCCCTCTGTCCATGGGGATTCTCCAGGCAAGTGGGTTGCCATTTCCCACTCAAGGGGATCTTACCAACCCAAAGATCAAACTTGCATCTCTTAGGTCTCCTGCATTGGCAGGCAGGTTCTTTACCACTAGCACCACCTGGGAAGCCCAACACCTACTATATCCCTTTTCAATTGTCTTTGGGTTTGTTTTTTTTCCTCTTATTATTTTCTACCATATTAACATTACATACTTGTTTTTATATCTTAGTTTTATCTCCTTAACCAGATTTTAAAGACTGGGAGCACAGCTTCATTTATTAACAAATAGCAATTTACTGTACAAGAAACAAAATACCCTTTGCAATGTTGATGGCAGAGCAGTGGACAAGACACCCATGATCTTCTCTAAGGGAGCTTATCGTCTATGGGAGGAAGCTGAGGATAAAGAAATAAAGATATTTAATATTATAAGGTGATAAGTCCTATGAGGAAAAAGTAGAGTTAAATGATAGATAGGACAGCGGTGGGGTGGGCAGAGGCTATTTTAAATGTGGTAGCCAGGGCAGGGTTTTCTAAGAGGCCTGTAGGATAGGAGAGGGGGAGCCAGGTACATATCTACGGAGAGAGGTTTCCAGGAAGAAAAAGTAGCAAAGGTAGAGTTGAGCCTGGCTGGAGGGAAGCCAAGGAGTCCAGTGATGCTGGAAGGAAGCGAGCACAGGAAGGTGGTTAGAAATAAGATCAGAGAGGGGCAGGGACGGGAAACGATGTGTCAGACATGTAATCTTTGTATTCTTCACAGAGTTGCTTTCAATTAGGAAGACAACATTTAACCTCATTTCAAATCCAACACCCACCTCTCCAACATTATCTTTTTCCCGTCTGTATTTTATTTTTCCTTCTTCTCTCTGATGCAGGTCTGTAGCTATATTTATTTTTCCTTTTATTAAATTGCAAGGATCACTTGCCGGAATGAGGTATGGCTGGGTTATTCCTGTGCATAGGTTGCCTTAGCAACAAGGCAAACCTTACCCATTTCAGCTAAAGCTTATCAATAAAGCAGTCTCATAAGAGCCTAATGTTCACATCTTTACATGTCTGTTATGCTTTTTCCTCTGTCCCTTAACCATGGCAATTCTCAGATTAATTAAGCAAATGTAGATTGACTGAATGTCTCCACAGATGTAGTCACTTAGAAACAGTAATACTAGAATGATCTTTAAAAATCACAGTGGACAACCCCAAGTTACCATATTGTTTTTGTTTTCTATCTCTGCCACGGCAAATTCTTATCCCTTCCAGGCAGAAGCTTGAGGGTTCCATGTTGAACATCTGTCATCTATTTAGACTGGCCAGTATCCATTATTTAGAAACCTCAGGCAACAATAAAGCAGTGTTTGGAAGGAGGAAGAGTTATCCAGTCTTACCAACTGCTGTTTAAGAATGAACAGGTATGAGAGTCCCTGAGAGTCAAAGTAAGAGAAATATATCTCAAAATTTTCAGGTAAAAACTTAAGGTACCTCAACCCCCTGAAATAAATTATTTATGGTAAAAATAAGCAAATGAACTGAAACTTTTTTGTTATAATAAGTTGTGCTTCTTGTTTAAAATATTTATGAAAAACTTTAGGAAGATTTGTCTTAGCTTAGAGGAATAGTACAACAGTACATGTATTTCTCTCTCTGAAAAAGCAAAGAAAGTGAAAGCGTTAGTCACTCAGTCATGTCCCATTCTTTGTGACTCCATGGACTATAGCCTGCCAGGCTCCTCTGTCCATGGAATTCTCCAGGCAAGAGTGCTGGTGTGGATAGCCATTCCTTTTTCCAGGGTATTTTCCCAGCTCAGGGATTGAACCTAGGTCTCCTCTATTGCAGGCAGATCCTTTACTATCTGCGCGACCAGGGAAGCCCATTTATTTATCTATCTAGCATCAATTTATCTATTGATTGATTGACTAGAATTGAAGGCCAGACTGGTAGACTGGAACTTCAGGTGAGAGCTGATGTTTCAGTGTTTAGTCTACACTCCACAGAACAGCAGGCAGAAGCAGGCAGAGTTTCTATGTTACAGTCTTGGGAGAATTTCTTCTACAGGAAACCTCTAAATGATTGAATGTGTTGTTGTTGTTGAGCCGCTAAGTTGTGTCCGACTATTTGCAACCCCATGGACTGCAGCATACCAGGCCTCCCTGTCCTACACTGTCTCCCAGAGTTTGCTCAAACTCATGTCCATTGAACTGGTGATGCCATCCAGCCATCTTATCCTATGTTACCCACTTCTCCTGTCCTCAAACTTCCTCAGCATCAGAGTCTTTTCCAGTGAGTCAGCTCTTTGCATCAGGTGGCCAAAGGATTGGAGCTCCAGCTTCAGCATCAGTCCTTCCAATGAATATTCAGGGCTAAATAACTTTAGGATTGATTGGCTTGATCTCCTTGATGTCCAAGGGACAATCAAGAGTTCTCTCCAGCACCACAATTCAAAAGCATCAGTTCTTCGGCCCTTAAACTTTTTTATGGTACAGCTCTCACATCCATACGTGACCACTGGAAAAGCCATAGCTTTGACTATATGGACCTTTGTCAGCAAAATTATGTCTCTGCTTTTAAATACCCTGTCTAGGTTTGTCATAGCTTTTCTCCCAATGAGCAAGGGTCTTTTAATTTAGTGGCTGCAGTCACCATCCACAGTGATTTTGGAGCCCAAGAAAATAAAATCTGCCACTGTTTCCACTTTGATTTTGGCCCATCACATTATGAAGAATAATCGGCTTACTCAAAGCTTTTTGATTTAAATATCAATCACATCCTCAAATACTTTCACAACATCTAGACTAGTGTTTGATCAAAGAATTCAGCACTGGAGCCTAGCCAAGCTGACATATAAAATTAATTATCAAAAGCTTAAAATAAGAGATTTGAGGTTGATAGTTCTAGTTTCCTAAAGGTAAATTATTTTCTTAAAATATGAGGGAGGGAATAAAAAAGAAGCGAAACTAAGAAGTAAAAGAAACATGGCAGCTAGAATAAAAGTGATTATAATTATTCTAGCACCTTCCTTATCCTTCATTTTTTTCTCATTTCCTTAATTATAGCACTTCTATATGGTAAAACAATTAGGGAAGCATATTCTGGAAGCTGAATAAGAATTTGTTTCATAATTATTTTTATTTAGTACTGTCAAGTGAAAAAATAATGTTATTCTCTGAGAACAGAATACTATTGCATAGGCTGGATAAAATTAAAACCTATATATTTTGAGACTTTTTTCAGCTAAGAGAATTAATGCTTTCCATTGATGTGATATGGTTTGCTTAAAACAAACAATGCCTTATTTTGACAATAAGAGTGTATAAATGACTAACATCAATTAGTTAGTGTTGGGGTTTGGCTCTACAAGGTGTCTCTCAAAGGCTTATGTGATTATAGCTTGTGTGATTTTTGCAGTTTTCCAGGATTATCAGTTTCTATCATTAGATGATCTTCTCTTGTAAAACTGGAGCTCATGCCTTTCATGTTTTGGTACCTGATAGAGTTATTACTGATACTGGAAATATAAAGACATTGGGGACCCAGAGGATTGCCAGGCTATGACAGTTAGTTTTATGTATCAACTTGCCTGGGCTATAGTACTCAATTATATAATCAAACAGTAACCTGAGGATTGCTGTGAAAGCATTTTGTACATGTGGTTAAACTCCACAATCAACTAGCCTTATTTATTTGATAAAAATGTAGAATCATTTTAATCCAAATTAAAATTAAAAATTGAATTAAAAATAAAATGAAATTTACTTAGAAGTAAAAATTAAACTAAATGAAAAATTGCAATGAAAAGGGGATTAAGAGGTACAAACTACTATGTGAAGAATAAGTTATAAGGATATACTATACAGCATAGGAAATATAACCAATATTTTATAATAACTATAAATGAAGTGTAATTTTTAGTTATTATGAATCACTATGTTGCACACCTGTAACTTAATATTGTAAATCAACTATATGTCAATTAAAAAATCCTCAACCAATTAACTTTAAGTAAAGGTGATTACCCTTGATAATATGAATAGGCCTCAGCCAGCCAATCAACTGAAGCTGTTAAGAGCGAAACTGGTTTCTTGCATGAAGAAGAAATTGTAAAGACTGTAAAATAGAAATCCTGCCTGAATTTTCAGCTTGTCACCTGCTCTATGCAATTCAGATAAACTCCTCAAACATGTAAGTCAATTTCTTGAAATAAAGCTCCAAAAAAAGTATACACACACATATATATACACACACATATATGTATATTTACACATACATACATACATATGTATATACTGGTTCAGTTTCTTTGTGTGTGTGTGTGTTCAGTCGCTCAGTCGTGTCCAACTCTTTGTGGCCCCATGGACTGTAGCCCACCAGGCTCCTCTGTCCATGGAATTTTCCAGACAAGAATACTGGAGTGGATTGCTATCACCTTCTCCAGGGGATCTTCCTAATCTAGGAATCTAACCTGAGTCTCTTATGTCTCCTGCATTGGCAAGGGGATTCTTTATCACTAGCACCATCTGGGAAGTCTGTTTCTTTGCAGAACCCTTCAAGATACTCACACTAATATTGCTTTTTTTGTTTTTTTTTTGATTCATTCATTTGCATTATTGAACTTGGAATGTATCTGTTAAAGTTCAGTGTCTATATGACATTGCCTAATCTAATGGGCATAAGAAGTCATTGAAGTCATGATGCTGTGGATATATTTGTGTAGACTAAACAGCTATTTTGAACTATGGTGTTGGAGAAGACTCTTGAGAGTCCTTTGGACTGCAAGGAGATCAAACTAGTCAATCCTAAAGGATATCAACCCTGAATATTCATTGGAAGAACTGATGCTGAAGCTGAAGCTTCAATCCTTTGGCCACCTGACATGAAGAACTGGCTCACTGGAAAAGACTCTGGTGTTGGGAAAGATTGAAGGCAGGAGGAGAAGTGGTATGACAGAGGATTAAATGGTTGGATGGCATTACTGATGCAATGGACATGAGTTTGAGCAAGCAGTGGGAGTTGGTGATGGACAGGGAGGCCTGGAATGCTGCAGTCTATGGGGTCACGACGAGTCGGACATGACTGAGTGACTGAACTGAAACATCTATTTTACTACGAATGGCTAATAACTCGGAAAATCGTTTGCAAGTTGGATTAAATGTAGGGTTTATTAAACTAGACAGTGTCATCTTATAAGATTAATTTATATAAGTTTGGCTGTGGAATTTAACCTTGAAGGTATTAATTGTCAAATATACCATTGAGTTGACCCTCTAGTGAAAAAAGAAAAAAAATGATATAATGGCAGTGCCTAAAATCATCCTTCTGCAAATTACATAAGATCCCTCTGCAAATGGAGGCAATTCAGATGGGTGAAGTTCAAAGTCTGTGGTAAGGTTCCCTGTGTGAAATTTCAACACCTTAAAAAAGGATGTCAGAACCTGAGCTTGGTTTAAAAACAAATACCAGCTGAGGGATGTGGCTTAGTTCTCTGACAGAAAATACTAAGATAGAGAATAGCACAGATGCTCAGGGTACAAACTAATTAAGGAACCTTCTCAAAATTACCATCCATAGATCTAGCTGAGGTGCTGCGTGTAGGATTCATTCTTTGTACAATTCCAGACTTGCAGACACAAATATGTAGTCTTAGGAGGCTTAGCCTGGAGCCACTTTGTGACAGAGGGCAGAAGACTGGCAAATGTTTCTTGAAAGTAGATTTGCTGTGCATGGGTTAAAATAAAAATGTGGTTTTACAAATTATCATGAGGGCCACCCAACCCACAGATTTACTACTCATATAAAATATTCTTCTGCTTTCTTGAGTTAACCACTGAAATTTGGGGAAGCTGACACACGCTTGTTTACACATGTACCCATTTATTTGCTACATATGTTGAAGAGTGTGTTAGGCACTGGATAATGTGGTGGTAGAAGGGTAAGAGGCTTATGGAAGCTTCCTGATGGGAGAGACTGACTGAGGGAGAAACTGGGAATTGTTCTGATGGGCGGGGCCATGTTCAGTAAATCTTTAATCCAATTTTCTGTTGATGGGTGGGACTGTGTACCTCCTCTGTTATTTACCTGGGGTCAAACTATGGTGGAGGTAATGAAGATAATGGCAACCTCCTTCAAAAGGTCCCACGTACACACTGCTACACTCAGTGCCCCCAGCCCTGCAGCAGGCCACCGCTGACCCACGCCTCTGCCAGAGACTCCTGGACACTCACAGGCAAGACTGGGTCAGTCTCTTGTGGAGTCACTGTTCCTTTCTTCTGGGTCCTGGTGCATGCAAGGTTCTGTTTGTGCCTGCCAAGAGTTTGTTTCCCAGTCCTGTGTAAGTTCTGGTGGCTCTATGGTGGGGTTAATGGTGACCTCCTCCAAGAGAGCTTGTGCCATCCCCAGGTCTGCTGCACCCAGAGCCCCTGCCTCTGCAGCAGTCCACTGCTGACCTGTACCTACTCAGGAGACACTCAAACACAGTTCTGTCTCAGTCTCTGTGAGGTCTGTGGGTCCTGGAGTGCACAAGGTTTGCATAAGCCTCTTACCCTTCTCCATCAGAGGGCAGACAGACTGAAAACCACTGTCGCAGGAAACTAACCAATCTGATCACATGGACCACAGCCTTGTCTAACTCAATGAAACTATGAGCCATGCTGTGAAGGGCCACCCAAGACAGACGGGTCATAGTAGAGAGTTCTGACAAAACATGGTACACTGGAGAAGGGAATGGCAAACCACTTCAGTATTCTTGCCTTGAGAACCCCATGAACAGCATGCAAAGCAAAAAGATAGGACACTGAAAGATGAACTCCCTAGGCCGGTAGTGGCCAATATGCTACTGGAAATCAGTGGGAAACAACTTCAGAAAGAGTGAAGAGATGGAGCCAAAGCAAAAACAACACCCAGTTGTAGATGTGACTGGTGATGGAAGTAAAGTCCGATGCTGCAAAGAACAATATTGCATAGGAACCTGGAATGTTAGGTCCATGAATCAAGGTAAATTGGAAGTGGTCAAACAGGAGATGGCAAGAGTGAACACTGACATTTTAGGAATCAGTGAACTCAAATGGACTGGAATGGGTGAATTTAACTCAGATGACCATTATATCTACTACTGTGGGCAAGAATCCCTTAGAAGAAATGGAGTAGCCCTCACAGTCAACAAGAGAGTCCGAAATGCAGTATTTGGATGCAAACTCAAAAGTGACAGAATGATATCTGTTTGTTTCCAAGGCAAACCATTCAATATGACAGTAATCCAAGTCTATACCCCGACCAGAAGTGCTGAAGAAGCTGAAGTTGAATGGTTCTATGAAGACTTACAAGACCTTCTAGAACTAACACCCCAAAAATATGTCCTTTTCATTATAGGGGACTGGATTGCAAAAGTAGGAAGTCAAGAAATAATTATTTTGGGGGGCTCCAAAATCACTGCAGATGGTGATTGCAGCCATGAAATTAAAAAACGCTTACTCTTTGGAAGGAAAGTTATGACCAACCTTATTAAACAGCAGAGACATTACTCTTCCAACAGAGGTCTGTCTAGTCAAAGCCATGGTTTTTCCAGTAGTCATGTATGGATGTGAGAGTTGGACTATAAAGAAAGCTGAGCACCAAGAATTGATGCTTTTGAACTGCGGTGTTGGAGAAGACTCTTGAGAGTCCCTTGGACTGAAAGGAGACCCAACCAATCCATTCTAAAGGAAATCAGTCCTGAACACTCATTGGAAGGACTGATGCTGAAGCTGAAATTCCAATACTTTGGCCACCTGATGTGAAGAACTGACTCATTTGAAAAGACCCTGATGCTGGGGAAAATTGAAGGCAGGCGGAGAAGGGGATGACAGAGGATGAGATGGCTGGATGGCATCACCGACTCAATGGACATGAGTTTGAGTAAACTCCGGGAGTTGGTGATGGACAGGGAGGCCTGGTGTACTGCAGTCCATGGGGTTGCAAAGAGCTGGACACGACCGAGCGACTGAACTGAACTAAACTGATATGGTGCTAGAACACACAGTCTACCTCCCCACAAACACTAGGGTTCAAAAGGTAGTCTCTGATAACTGTACAAACTTGGAAACAGAGAACCATGTTTCCTTGTAGCCACCATTGGAAGCATTTTGAAAAGCCTTAGTGAGCAATGTAGACTTCACTAAAGATTTCTGAGGAGATAGCAGGAGAAGGTGTCAATTACACAGCCAGTAATTACATTTACCTCTTGTAAGGGCTGAAACCAATATCATTTCCTGTCTCTGTGTTAAACGATACTGGGCCCACACATATTTGCCCGGCTCTGTGTAACTGGGGTCAGGTATACTTTCCTGCCTACATGGAACACTGACAACAATCTAACAAAATGAAACAAACAAAACAAAACCCAGGAGCAGAAATCTTAGTTACATGCTCCAGAGGATACTGGTTCCTGGGAAACAAGACTGTGAACCCTGAGGTAGCTTGCTCTCCAGGGGTCTCTTCAAAACACTCACTTCATTGTTCCATCAACCAAGGACATTATGTTCTAAATTCTGGCCAGTCTCAACCATTTGCCCACCTTGCAAGGTCCATCTTAAAATCACCCAGGCCTTGAAACTCCATATGCCTGTTTCCCCATTTTGAGGCACGGCTAACCTCTGTCAAGGATTGTTCTCCTTTATTACAGGAAGTCTGGTAAATTTAGCTTTGCTAGTACAGCAGGTTTCTCTGGTGACTTTTGGGGAGACTGATAGATAGTTTAGTTCTGTCTCAAAATCCTTTATCTTCCTGGCACCTTCTAATCCTTCATCCACGTGGCTCCTAACTGACACCCTTTCCCCAACCTCCTCTTCATAAGCTGGTAATTTAAATAAACTTCAACTGATGAACCCGTAGGCCCTAGACTGTCAACTACCAAGCAGACTGCTGTAAGCATTTACACAGCCAGGTGAGCCTCTATCTGAGGATATTAACATGATTGTTTCCATAATGTTAAATAGCACAACTCCATATCTAGAGTCTGGGCTTCCCAGATGGTACTAGTGGTAAAGAAACTGCCTGCCAATGCAGGAGATGTAAGAGACTTGGGTTCGATCCCTGAGTGGGGAAGATCCCCTGGAAGAGGCAATGGCAACCCTCTCCAGTATTCTTGCCCAGAGAATCCCATGGACAGAGAAGCCTGGCAGACTACAGGCCCTAGGGCTGCAAAGAGTCAGACACCACTGAAGTGAGTTAGCTTGCATAGGCATGTACTTAGAGTCTGGATGATGTGGAAGTCTCTGTAGTTTTTATTCTTTTTTCATTCCTTCTCTCTCTACCTATCTCAGTAGGCTGAAACAGCTGTCCAGCAGCTGCTTAAGAAATAGCTTGAAAGTGTAGAATCAGCAGATGGCAGGAAGAAACATTCAGAACCCTGATTCGGCCATACTTCCTCTCTTTCAAGGACAGAAGAGTTTGTTTTTGTGTGTGGAGGTGGATTTACACGAAGATTACCCTCCTCTCCACCCATCTTCTCCCATTTTAACACCAGGCGTGTCAACATCTCTGATTTCAAAAAAGAAGAAACAGAAAGGAAGGGTGTGAGGAAATCCAGAAATTCTTTAGGATTAACCGGTGTTTCTGCAAACCTCTTGGAAGGATGGTGGAATTCTTTATAGCACAAGTGTGCTTTTAAAAGTTCCCCATAAATATAATTTTTAATGACTATATAGCATTCCTTCATAGGCACACTCAATAATTTTTCTTTACTGTTTCCCTATTGATGGACATTTCAGTTATTTATAATGTTTAGGGTTTTGAACATTCTTGAGAATAAATCCTTGTCTGCATTCCTTATTATTTCCCTTCAGGATGAATTTCTGGTTGTGGAATTCCTGGATAAAAGCTATAGCCATTTTGAAGTATTTAACTATACCCTGTACATGGATTTCCCTTTAGAAATTTGAAATGTCCCTTGTGAGATATTAATTTATGGCAGAAATGAAATATGCAGCCTTAACTGTTGGCATTAGCTGCTGGCCATATTTATATGGAAACCACACTTTAAAAAAATTTTTTTACATTGGAGTATATTTGATTTAGTGTTGTGTTAGTAGTTTCAGGTATAGAGGGAGGTGATTTTAGTTATACATATGTGTGCTCAGTCGCTCAGTTGTGTTTGACTCTTTGTGACCCCATGGACTGTAGCCCACCAAGCTCCTCTGTTCATGGAATTTTCCAGGCAAGAATGCTAGAGTGGGTTGCATTTCTGACTCCAGGGGATCTTGCTGACCCAGGGATGGAAAATTTATCCTTTGTGTCTCCTGAATTGGCAGGCGGATTCTTACACACTGTGCCAACTGGGAAGCCCATACATATACATATATCTATTCTTTTTCAGATTCTTTCCCCAGGTAGGTTATTACAGAATATTGTGTAGAGTGCCCTGTGCTGTACCTTAGGTCCTTGATTATCTATTTTATATAGTGTAGTGTGTATATGTTCATCCCAACCTCCTAATTTACACACCTCCCCTTTTTCCCCTTTGGTAACCATAAGTTTGCTTTCTAAATCCATGAGTCTGTTGGAAACCACACTTTTAAATTCCAATATGCACAAAGTTGTATCTCTGTGAACAGTGAGCAGACCCTGTGGATGGCAGACAGAGTCTGTCTGTTTGGGAAAAAACCATTTCCAAGGCCAGATTGAAGAAATGCCCAAATTCTCCATTTCCCACTGGAGCTGTGGGATTCTAAGCTTCCTAGCAAGACAGAGGCTAGAGGGGCTGAAGCCCCTTCCTGGTCTCAGATGGGGCGTTCCTATCCATTTAGACGTATTCTCCCTTGGAATGATTGGCTGTGTTTTCTTTTTATCAGAACACATCGTACTTTTGAAAAGCCAGATCCCCTCTCTCCCTTCCTTTAGCCATGCCGAGAGTGGTGCATTTTCCTAAATTGCCTAACCAAGCAGAGCAATTAGTGCCCAAGGAGACAGGAGGCTGACTGCCTTACAAAATGAATGGTTTTCATGGGAACAACAGCAAAAGCCCTGTACTGAGCAAGGAAACTTGCCAGAACCTTGTTTAGTCCTGGCCCTCCTATTTGGTTTTATAAGGAGTTGTTTATATTTGCTGATGCTCTAATAAACAGCTCTTTTCATGGGGCAAATCCTTGAAATAGTTTCACTCCCAACGTGAGTCCTTCTTGCCAGTAAGATGCTATAGCACAGAATTAGCTGAGAGTAGTTGTGATTCTCTGCTGTTCTCTGGTATATTAATTCAGCTTTTGGGGAGCCGCTGGTCTTTTGCCTTCCATGTGACAGTTTGCTTCAGGCACTCTGTCTTCAAATATTCATCAATTGGCCAAGTGGGTCAGATCCTCTTTTGGACCTTGGGGAAGGAGTGATGGATGAGACAGACAAGATCCCATTTCTCATGGAGCTAACATTCTAGTGGGTGTAGTCAGACAATAAACAGATAAATAAACAGAAAATGTGTCAGATGCTGATAAGGAATGCAGAGCATTAGAATTGCCTATTGGGATAGTGAATCTCTAGACCTGTTTAGGTGGTCCAGCAAGGCATCTCTGAGATGAATTCTGAATAACTGCTCAGATTGGCCTGTTTAGAAAAGGGTTGAACACGTCAGGTGAAGGAAGAAATAAGTACAAAAGCCCCAAGATTAGAAAAGTGTTGATGGGTTTAATAAACAGAAAGCTGGAAGGAAGGCCGCATGGAATGGACTGAATGAGCTAGTGGTGTGCTGTGTGATAAGGTTAGATAAGTAGACAGAGACCAGATCATAGAAGGCCTTGAAAGAATAAGGTGACAGGGTTTTATTCCAAGTGTAGTAGGGAGCCAGTGGATGGTTTTAAGCAAGGAATGGCATGTGATTTATATCTTTTAAAAACCTACCCTTCTGGTTGAGTGTTACGTTATTGTAGGACCAACAGAGGAAGCAAAAATGCTAGTGAGGAGCCTATGACACAAGGAAGTCCAGGAGAGAGATGAAGTGGATCAACTTAGATGGTGGCAGTTGACAGGCAAAGTGACGCTGGAATCAAGATATGAACTTGTGCTTGCTTTTTTCTAACAATAGCCAACTCTTCAGTACCCACTGGGTGTCCAACAATTCAATTCAGTTCTGACTGAACTAAACTACCCAGATTCAACACAAGGCTTAGTTCCACATGACTATGTGTGTGTTAGTGGCTCAGCCATGTCCAACTCTTTGCAACCCCAAGGACTTAGCCCATCAGACTCCTCTGTCCATGGAATTCACCTGGCAAGAATACTGGAGTAGGTAGCCATTTGCTTCTCCAGGAGCCTTTCCTGACTACCTCCATTTAATTTCTCTCTCTCTCTCTTTTTCTATTTGACTGTGCCACTCAATTGGTGTAATCTTAGTTCCCAGACCAGGGATTGAACCTGTGCCCCCTGCAGTGGAAGTACAGAGTCTTAACCACTGGACCACCAGGGAAGTCCCTGACTACCCCTATTTTAGACATCAGCCTCATAAGGGGTCTCCAGTTTACCTGCACTTCTGCCCAACTGAGTACAAATTCGAGGGTCCCCATGATGTCCCCCTTCAGGGTTGATAATTTGTTAGAACGACTCATAGAACTCAGGAAATAGCTCTACTTGGGATTACAGTTACTATAAGGAGACAATGAACAGAGAGCTGGAGAGTTGCATAGGGTGAGGTCTGGAAGGGTTCCAAGTGCAGGAGGCTCTGTCCCTTTGGAACAGGGATGCACAATCCTCCTGGAATGTGGATGCATTCACCAACACAGAAGCTTCCTTAGCTAAACTGTTTCAGATTGTTAATTCAAGTTGCACTGCATAGGCACGGCTAATTAAATCATTGGCCATTGGTGATTAAACCCAATCTCCAGCTTGCTTGCTTTCTTTCCTCAGAGGTGGGAGTGGTGAGAAAGTTCCAACCCTCTGATCTCATGTTCCTCCGGTGACCAGCCCTTATCTGGAAGGAAGCCTTGTACAGTTCCTGCCTAGAGTCACTTCATTAGCATAAATCTAGATCTGGTTGTAGGTGCTCGTTATGAATAACAAAAGACACTATCGTTCAGGAAATTCCAAGTGTTTTAGGAAATGTGTACTAGAATTGGGAACAGAGACCAAACATATATATATATGAAAGTGAAGAAGTTGCTCAGTCGTGTCTGACTCTTTGTCAACCCAGGGACTATAGAGTCCATGGAGTCCTCCAGGCCAGAATACTGGAGTGGGTAGCCCTTCCCTTCTCCAGGGGATCTAACCAACCCAGGGATCAAACCCAGGTCTCCCGCATTGCAGGTGGATTTTTTACCGGCTGAGTCAGGAGGGAAGCCCAAGAAAACTGGAACGGGTAGCCTATCCCTTCTCGAGTGGATCTTCCTGACCCAGGAATCCAACAGAGGTCTCCTGCATTGCAGGCGGATTCTTTACCAACTGAACTATCAGAGAAGCTTATATGTGTGTGTGTATATATATATACACACACACACATTTTATCTCAGAGATAGAATTTGTAAGCTTGGATGTGGTTGTCAACTACAAATTGTCACTTGCCGTGGGCACTTGCCACCTACCTTGATGAGGATTAAGTGAAGGGCTACATAGCTGCTGATTTTCAATACCCCTGAAAGGATTCAGGCTGGAGAACAGAAATGAGGTACTCTGTGCTCTGGGGAAAAAGAAAAAACAACTTGCAGAACAGGTTTTCAGATAGTTAGATATATTCAGGAGCTGATTTTATGAGCCCAATTCTTGCATCTCCTCATAAAGCACTAAAGTCTTTCTTGGTGACGATTGCTTTTCATGACTAGCAGAAACCTTCTGCAAAAAAACTATGTACTTGATTGCATGTACTCCCCCATCACCAAAATCACGTATATACTGCCCACCCCTCCCCGGCCCCCGGCCTCTTTGGAGCAGTTTCTCGGAGCTAAGGTGCTGTCTCCCAGGCTATAGTCCTCATTTTGCCCCCAATAAAACTGAACTCACAGCTCTCACACTGTGCATTTTTTTAAGCCCACATGGGGAATGTAGAAAAAGAAAATATGAGTGTACTAGTGCTTTCAGATAAACAGAAACAATATAATAACATTATATATGTGTGTATGTAAATATTCCATACCATATTATGTTGTATATAATGCTGCTGCTGCTGCTGCTGCCGCTAAGTCGATTCAGTTGTGTCTGACTCTGTGCGACCCCATAGACGGCAGCCCATCAGGCTCCTCCATCCCTGGGATTCTCCAGGCAAGAACACTGGAGTGGGTTGCCATTTCCTTCTCCAGTGCATGAAAGTGAAAAGTTAAAGTGAAGTCGCTCAGTCATGTCCGACTCTTCGAGACCCCATGGACTGTAGCCTATCAGGCTCCTCCATCCATGGGACTTTCCAGGCAAGAGTACTGGAGTGGGTTGCCAGGGCCTTCTCCGTATATATAATGTTAGGACTTCCCTGTAGCTCAGTTGGTAAAGAACCTGCCTGTGATGCAGGAGACCAGGGTTCAATCCCTGGGTTGGGAAGTTCCTCTGGAGAAGGAAATGGCAATCCACTCCAGTATTCTTGCCTGGAGAATCCCATAGACAGAGAAAACTGGCAGGCCACGGTCTGTGGGGTCACAAAGAGATGGACACGATTGAGCGACTTACGCACACACATTATAACATATACATAGATATTATATGTTATCTACATATCCAAAGAGATTTATTACAAGGAATCAGCTCATGCACTTATGGAGGCTAGGAAGTCCAAAATCTCTAGTGTCAGCCGGCTGGCTCAAGACCCAGGAAACCCAATGATGCAGGGAAAATCAGAAGGTTGCAAAATCTGCTCTTACCAGGGAAAACAACTCTTTTGTTCCATTTGACATTCAGGAGATCAAATGAGACTCACCCACACACTATGGAGGGTAACATACTTTACCCACAGTTCATCCATTTAAATGTTGGTCTCATCCAAAAATACCCTCCAAAATGACATATAAAGTGAACCATTGCAATGGGTAACTCCAGCTTTCTTGCTTATGTGTCACTAAATATTCTTGTTGTCTTAGCTTATAGAACGATGGCATAGACCTATGACATAGTCTGAGTTTCATGGTTTCCAAACCTGGTTAGATCACTGAACACAATTTCATTCTCTTCTCAGCATTTTTTTTTTTTTTTTTTTTTTTTTTGGTGGCAGTGAGGACAGAGTTGGAAGAAAGGGGAGAGTTAGAAGTACTGGTTGAGTTTTTTTTGGAAACTGACTGGCAATTTCCTGCCCACCATAGAAGAGAAGGAGTGAAGACTGTGTAGGGCATCTGTGTGTTTGCAAAAGCCTGCAGTGTTTCCAACCTGTCTTAGCTCCAGGGATCTTGGAGCAGCTCCTATTCAGCAGCTTCTTTAACAATATGCTGGTCTCAGGGGTGGTCCCCATTTTTTTTTTTTTTGAGCTGAACAAATAGACTGCGAGCAACGTTTTATGGGAGAATGGGGTATCCCTTTTGCTGGGTGACCATCAAAGATTGAACTGACTGCTGGTGAGTGGGGTCATCACAGATTGAGGGTGGCACTGTCCTTGGGCACCAGCGATGTCTAATGAGTGGTGGATGTAGAGTCTGCAGAAGGTGGGTCACTCAGCTCCCCTAAAACTTCTGGGGTTCAAGCAAGGTCCGTTGCATCCTTTCCTCTTGCTTCCCTGACCTCTCCGTGTCTTGCCCATTCATCAGGAAACCCCAAATCTTTTCTTCTTCCTTTGTGTCCCCTCACTTCCCTAGCCTAGAAGAATTGTTTTCGGGGCTTTGGAGAGAAAGCCTTCTTCTTCAGGCAGGTTTCTGCCGGGGATTCCGTCTGTGATTTTACACTGCATGCATGCTCCGTTTCCCAGTCGTGTCTGACTCTTTGAGACCTCCTGGACTGTAGCCGGCCAGGCTCTTCTGTCCATGCGATTTTCCAGGCAAGCATACTGGAGTGGGTTGCCTTTTCCTCCTCCAGGGGATCTTCCCCATCCAGGAATCACACCACCCTCTCCTGCATCTCCTGCCTTGGCAGGCGGGTTCTCCACCCCTGAGCCACCTGGGAAGCCTTAGCTCTTCCATGCTTTCAGTCAGTTTTTAGTAATTTTTTTTCATGAGTTGAAAGGCTTTCCAGACATCTAAGAAAACTGCAAAAATGACTGAAGTAAATTAAAGACTAAAGAAGCTAAGAGGTATAAGCGGTGCTGCTGCTGCTGCTAAGTCGCTCAGTCGTGTCCGACTCTCAGCGACCCCATAGACTGCAGCCCACCAGGCTCCGCCGTCCACGGGATTTTCCAGGCAAGAGGATTGGAGTGGGGTGCCACTGCCTTCTCCAGTATGAACGATAACCTCCATGTAACAATTTCCCCCCTCCATTGACCACCCTTGATCAGATGACCAGTTTGGGTGTGGGAAGAAAATATTGGGATTTATACTGAGAGAAAAACCTCTTCCTTTACATTTTTCTACTTTCTTGATAAAAAAAGTAAAATATTAGTAGCACAATGAACATTCATACAATATACAAGTAAGTACAGCAGCACAGTAAAAACGTTTAGGACTCTTGAGCTAGAAAGCTTGCAGGTTTGCATTTTCTTTTGCGAGTCTGCCTTGCTATGTCATTCATTGGTCTTCAAAGCCTAAATTGCTTAATTTTTTTTTTAATTGGAGTAAAGTTGATTTACAATGTTAACATTGTAACAATGTTTCATATATTTGTATATATATGCATTAGAAGTTGAGATTAGCAGATACACACTACTATGTATAAAACATATAAACAAGGACCTACTGTATAGCACAAGGCTCTCTCTATATATATACATATATATATAAATATATATACAGATACTCATGCATGCTTAGTTGCTATGCCATCAGATTCTTTTGTGACTCCATGGACTGTAGCCCACCAGACTCTTCTGTGCCTGGTATTTCCCAGACAAGAATACCGGAGTGTGTTGCCATTTCCTTCTTCAGGGGATCTTCCCGATCCAGGGATCAAACTCGTGTCTCCTGCATTGGCAGGCTGGTTCTTTACCACTAAGCCACCAGGGAAGCCCTATGTGTGTATATATAACTGGCTGAGCCCAGTAATCTAAATTTTAAGAAGACTCCCTAATGGTTCCTGAAAAGATGTTTGGAAAAGAACTCAGAGTGCTAATTTCCAACTGCTCACAGTATCTACTTGTGAAACACGAAACAGCATGATTTACCTGCAGGTTTTGACGGAGACAACTTGCTCAGATTATAATCCTTCACAAAGCTTTCCTGAACTGGAGCAACGGCCCACCGTATGTTGTTGGCCTCTGTCCTAGTTTCCAGTAGAAGGAGAGACCATTTGAGATCTTTCACTGTTGTCTTTAAAATGCTTGCCTCTCCGTGTTTTCATTGCTTCCTGTACAGTGAGTGAGCAGTCATATTTTTCCATTTGTCCCTTGTAATTATAAACAATGTGACAGTGACCTCGAATGATGCTTCCGTTGGCCTGCTTTTCCTGCCGCAAAGAACGGTACTCTATTTGTAGCAGACACCTTTGACATCAGAACCTTAATCGTTACATGTAGGTGTGCTCCCATAACACTAGAGGGGTTATGAATGAACCCATGGGCATGAATCCATGCCCATGAATGAACTAAAGACATGACTTTAAAAAAAAAAAATTGTTTATTTATTTTAGTTTTTGGCTGTGCTGGGTCTTCATCTCTGTGCACATTTCTTCTGAAACAGTCATCGCTCAAGTTTTAACTTAGACCTATATGAGCACAAGGACTTCTAAACACTGTATAAATTTAAACTTATCGGAGAAGGCAATGGCACCCCACTCCAGTCCTCTTGCCTGGAAACTCCCATGGATGGAGGAGCCTGGTAGGCTGCAGTCCATGGGGTTGCATGGAGTCGGACAGGACTGAGCGACTTCACTTTCACTTTTCACTTGCATGCATTGGAGAAGGAAATGGCAACCCACTCCAGTGTTCTTGCCTGGAGAATCCCAGGGACGGGGGAGCCTGGTGGGCTGCCGTCTATGGGGTTGCACAGAGTCGGACACGACTGAAGCGGCTTAGCAGCATACACGTTTGATTATTTGTGACTGAGTGAGCAATAAAAGACATTCAGACAGAAAAATATATCACCTTATGATAAAGTGTGTGGGAAAATGAAATGAAAATATGATTTCACTGAATTCGCTGGTGGTCCAGCGGCTAGAACTTGGTGCTTTCACTGCCAGGGGGAAGATGGGAGCCCAGTTCAAGCCCCGGTTGGGGAACTAAGACCCTGCAAGCCAATTGGTATGGCAAAAAAAAAAAAATAATAATAAATAAATAAAATGACTTTCTTTAAAAACTATGATTTCTAAGAGAAAGGGGAAAATGTATAATTTGTGACTTTTATACAAAAGCTTATTCACATATTTTGAAAATGAATGATGGTAGTAAGATCAAATGGCTCTGATCTTTAAATCCACAGTTTTGTTTTAAAAATCACAGTTTAAATATGATTCCAGAAATTTTATCCTTTGCCACCATTTAAGCTCACAACAACAGGAAAATCTAGATGTCAACCTAAACCGTGGTATGTAATCAAAAGTTTGGAGTTCTAACCACTTGATAACAACTTTTACAGTTGCTGCTGGAGGCGTTATATAATAGACTTACTTTTCCTTATAATTGTTTCTAGGGTGGAGTGCCGTGGGATGTTTAAAATTGTTTTCATGAATTCTTCTTTTCCACCGAAAGGAGGACTTGAACTCTTTGATGCTGATGGAAAAGAGCTAGTAACGATGAAGAGGTGGAAGACACCGATGAGAGAAGGCAGCGCTGACGGACCATGGCCCTGCAGAAGGGGGCATGGAAGAGATGGCACGCATGAGTGTGCCCACCGGGAAGAAACGTGCCTTTTTTGTCTGCTTCTGGTAGGAAGGAAGTGAGGGAAACGTGGTGACGGAAGTAAAGTAAACACAATGATGGTGGTGATGGAGAATTGGAGTGTTGTTTACTTAGTGAAGGCAAATTGTCTCAGTTTTCTTGCTGAGAGTAGAACCAATGTTTTGAGGTTGAGGATGGCAGGAGGTGAGTAGTTGCCATTTGACACATTAAGGTTTGGATGGACCGGCTTCCCTTCCCCTCCCCATCCACTCTAAAATCTTTCGAAATGGTATTGAGAATCAGCTTACATCCTTATTGTGGTGATTTTTATGTGAATCAAATATTGGACATACTCTTTCACAGTTAATTTTTCATGAAATTTTGCTCATAGGAAAGAATGCTGTGGATTTGCTATTCTTTCCCCAAGCTGTTGATCTGTAAGCATTCTCACAGCATTTAATTCTCTCAGGATCTGGAGGACTTCACTGTTTCCACTTTCTTCTTTCTGTCACAATGGGAAAGAGAAAATCTATGAGTCTCCCGTGTCTGGTATATGTTCTTTTTTTTTTTTTTTTTTAATTGACATATATACACTGCAGGGCTTCTCTGGTGACTCAGATGGTAAAGAATCTGCCCACATATGGGAGACTCAGGTTCAATTCCTGGATTGGGAAGATTCCTCGAGAACGGAGTGACAACCCACTCCGTATTCTTGCCTGGAGAATCCCATGGACAGAGAAGCCTGACAGGCTACAGTCCATGGGGTCACAAAGAGACAGGACTGAGTGACTCACACTTTCACTTTCATATACGTTACTATGTGTAAAACAGATGAGGACCTACTGTGTAGCCTGGGGAGCTCTACTCAATACTCTGTGGTGACCTAAATGGAAAGGAAATCCAGAAAAGAGGGGATATATGTGTGTGTGTAGCTGTCTGGTGTGTATTCTTTACTGTGAGTCAGCCCGCAGCCTCGTCTGGGGCTTTGTGACTCTCAGGGCCCTCGGGGCTCTGCAGCAGTCCATTTAAATTGGAGAACAGGGGGATCTTGGGGGTTACTGAATGGGGAACTCGTGTACACAAGCTGGATGCGGCACAATGCGGCTGAAGGCTCACCGGGGCTCACACCTGTGTCTCGGAGAGAGCTGGCCGGGGGGTCGGCTGACGGTCTGCCCCCAGACATTTGTTCCTGCCGGTTAATTTCTCAAACGTGACCTTTACATCATCATTGCCCCTATTCTTTAACTCATGTTACCCCTTTTTCTGAACCATTCTCTGAACTACTGTGCCAAAGATTCATAACAGAATGTTAGGACTAAAAATGAAGTAGTTCGCACCATAGCTTCCTCATCACTCTGGGGCTCAGAAACAAAACCTTGTCCTTGATCTCAGATTTCTATCTTAGCCTTTTCTTTCTAAGAAAATGTATCATTAAGAAAATAATGAAAATGTATTACTTTAAAAATCTTATTGTAATATTTTTAGTATTTTATTAATATTGCTATTTTCTGGTTGTGAGTATAAGCATCTGATATACATTTTACATGAATGGTTATGTGATGTTACATACATATTATTTACCTCCTGCCTCCTAAGCTCGACTCTGTGCAGTGGTTGGTATGATGACAGGCATGTCATGGGCTTAATAGAAGGCAGACCATATTTTTGCTGATCATAATAATCTATTCTTAGGGAAGCCTGGTGAAATGAACAACATTTCAGGTGAGTTGTAGGTTGAATTTGACTTAATTTGGAAAATGGCTATTCAATCAGTTTGTAGCTGCAAAATTGGGGTGACCCCCAACTCCCAAATCCCTACAAGAAGGCAACTGATGTGTGGGCTCCAACCTTGGGGATGGTTTTGTGAAGAGATGCTCTGTTGCAGAGTCTCTTAGTCCAGCTCTCTAGCACTTTTCCTTTCTCATTTTTGTATTCTTTGCTCTTGGACTTGGGAATAGACTTCACCATCTGTTTTTTTGTTTTTTAACATAAGACTACAAGGGTGCAAATCAAAAGCCACAGATTCCTCAGTGCAGGAAATGTAACTTGATTTATTTTTCTATAATGGAATTTAATACCTATTACAAACCTTCCTTCTACCAGGCAGCAAAACCTTTAAGTTAATTTAGCAACCCTTCTCTCTACCTCCCACACTTTGTATGGGATCCAGCCTCATCTCCAAGGAACTTTGGGATGCATTTCAGCCCCGTGGGGATTGGAGAGTGCCTGGCTGTCTCCATCATCAATCTGCATCACCTCTTCTGGGGACACTCATTCCTGCCTGCGTTTTGGCCATGGGTTTATTCAGATCGCCTTTCTTCTGGATGCTCTGGCTCTTAATCCAAATCCCTGGTGAGCACGGCCTACAGAAAACCCTGCCCTGCCTCCAGCAGGCTGCTGGGCCTGCCTCCTGTCTGCATAACCGTACTATTTTGCTCCACCCTCACTCTTGGGAATAGTGGAGGACAGGGAAGCCTGGTGTGCTGCAGTCCATGGGTCAGACATGACTGAGCGACTGAACAACAATAGTCATTCAAATCTGAGGTCCTGTGCTTTCCTAGTTCCTATCTGGACCCTTCCAAGTATGGGGTCACAGTCCCAAGCCTATGTGTCCTCTGGGGGACAGGAAGGACAGTGGGGTCTCAGACATCCAGCAGCTTTGAGTTCTCCATTTCTCCTCTGAATCTTTCTTTCTCCTTCTCCTTCTTGCCTGAGAAATCTGCATCTCAAATAGGAGACAGAAAAAACAGCATATGGTTGAGTATTGCGTCTCAATTTTTTTACACTTGGACCAAGCCTTTGACAAGGGTGATAGTGGATGAAATGGTTGCTTGGCATCATCAACTCAATGGACATGAGTTTCAGTGAACTCTGGGAGATGGTGAAGGTCAGGAAAGCCTGGAGTGCTGCAGCCCATGGGTTGCAAAGAGTTAGACACGACTTAGTGACTGAACAACAACAAGGCTTTTGAGGGGCTTCCCTGGTGTGGTGCTATTGGTAAGGAATCCAACTGCCAATGCAGGAGACATAAGAGACTTGGGTTTGATTCCTGGGCGGGAAGATGCCCTGGAGGAGGAAATGGCAACCCACTCTGGTATTCTTTCCTAGAGAATCCTATGGGCAGAGGTGCCTGATGAGCTACAGTTCATGGGGTTGCCAAGAGTCAGACACAACCGAAACAACTTAACATGCACCTCAGTGACTCAGGAGTTGTGAGCTTGATCCCTGGGTTGGGAAGACACCTTGGAGAAGAAAATGGCAACCCACTTCAGTATTCTTGCCTGGGAAATCCCATGGACAGAGGATCCTGGCAAGTCCATGAGGTTGCAAAAAAGTTGAACTCAGCAACTAAACAACAACATATTTAAAAAAAAGGCTTTTGAAGCTCAAAAGCTGAGCTTGCCTCCTGTCCTTCTGTCCTTCTTTATCCCACTAATTGGTTTTATTGTTCACAGCATTTTCATCAGTTGTTCCTTTTAAAAGTTTGTTCATTGACTTCCCCTGGTGGCTCAGATGGTAAAGAATCTCTGTCTGCCAATGAATGCAAGAGACTCAGGTTTGCATTCATTGGCAGACAGAGAAGGTCTGGGTCAGGAAGATCGCCTGCAGAAGGGAATGGCAACCCACTGCAGTGTTACTGCCTGGTAAATTCCCTGGACGGAGGAGCCTGGAAGGTGGCTGTCCCTGGGGTCACAAAGAGTCGGACACAACTGAGCGACTAACACACACACATAAAGGTAAGATTATTTTCAGCACTTAGGACAGTGTCTTGCACATAGATGGTGCTCAACAAAAGTTTGTTGAACAAAATAATGGATGAATAAATGAATGAATTGGATGCTTATATCCTTTGGAGTTATTCCTTTCTCGAAGCTGTATCATAGCCTGAGTTAGGGAAAGGCCCCAGATCCCAGAAAAAACAAACTTGATTAATATCTCAAAGTGTTCTCATTACATACATACACAAGATGATAACAATACAGTTTAGCTTATTATGTGTGTGGAGTTGATGTTTTCCTAAAGGTGGATGAATCTCTTCCTGGTTCTTTTCTGGTGGGAGATTTTATTTCCTGATGTGCTCGCCAGAGGAAACTTGGCAGAGCTTTGGAATGCAGCTTGTCCATTCACCCTGGGGGAGCTCAGTAGAGATGTTTGCTCCCAGTTATATCATGTGTTCTAACTCAAGTCACTGCAAAGTCCTTGTTTACATTCCTCCTAGAAACTCTTGATATAGCTGGTTGCAAAACCACTGCAGAATGCAATAAAATATAAAAATGAAGACACTAGTGGGAAATGAACTTGAAGTTCATGGTACTGTTTGTTAATTTCCTACCAGATATGTTAGTAAGTAAATTACATGTACGGATGGATTTAGTTTTGCAGAAATAATATTTTTTATGAACTACTTTGTGCTTAATAGAACTGCAGCTCCTACATTTTCTCTAAATCTTAATTGAGTGTTAAAGACCATAAATATTTTAAAAAGATTTACTAATTCACTCACCCATCTGTAGCTGAGGTAGAAGACACTTTTGAAAGGCATACATTGAGGAAAACCAGTGAGCATCCTTAAGGTCATAAGTCTTAATGAAAATTCTCCTGGGTTCAGAGAAAGATTTGGAGTTCTCTTTGAGAGTAAGTATGGCTTTCTCATAGATTGTAAGCACGTGCAAGATTAATATTTTGAATCATATGTCTATTTTTTATACTAAATTATTACTTTTCACTTTGGGAACTAAATATGTGGCCATAACAGACAGATCTGTCACAAATTAGATATTGGGAGTTGAAAATGTAGTTCATCTTGGCAGATTCTGGGGCATTTGAAGATCTATTTCTAAGAAAAATGACGTACTTTCCACATAATTCAAGCTCTAATCAAGTCTCTCCTTTCTGCTAACTCCCAGTTCAGATGTTTCTCATTTTGTGCAGTATTGCTCCCTTGAAGATGTTTCTAAACCAGACCATCTTTTAAATGTACTGAAAGCACTGGCTATAATAAATCACGAAAGGCGATCTCTTCTCCAACCCGAATTGCTACCTCTAATGCAGCTGACTCTTACATTTGAATTCCCTGAGGCTTGAGTTAAAGCTTGGCTCGGGGCCAGAATGCAATTAGAAGATTTGTGTGGTGACTCCAATACACTCTGTGTAATTGCCCCCAGGCTCAAGAATGGTCCTAACAAAAGGACAAGACACATTTTTAGATGACTTTGTAGGGAAAAAAAAAAGACATATTATGGCAATTTCATTAAAATATCCACTTTACATTAGCTTTTATTGCTCATTTTCATATAAGAAAAGTAATCATATAAGTGTAGCTAAATTGGATAAGAAAATTTCTACCCCTTTTGTATTTTTCTCTTACAGAGAGAACTCATAAATAAGGGATCATTTTGTCAGGTGACCATACAGATCATGACATTTCGACTCTCTCTCTATATATATGTCTGAAGATCGCAATCCTGACCTCTTTTCTTTGCCAGATGGAGCAGTTTATTAATGAGATGTTCTAAGAGCTGGTAGAAGGGACATATTGCAGGATTTCTGTGTTCTGATTGTTATTTTTCTGATGTGTGGCTCCCAAAAGAATGCATACTTGCCCAAAAGTTCAGCTCACTGAAGATGCTGAGTTGCCAGTCCTACTGTGAGTACTTGGGGACCATTGTTTTCTATTCACTTGAAATTTAGGAAAAAAGATTTCCCAATGAGAGCTACACCTAGAAATCAGCTGGTGTGGGGTTAGAATCATACAATACAAAGAATTCTTGAAAGAGACAACATGGCTCTTAGGACCCTCTAACCCAGTGAAAAACATTCTTTCCTTAGCTGTGTGACACCATCTTTCTGCAGGGAGGGTCAGTGCACATGTAAGCTTGGATAAAAGGGGAGTCACAGGCAGACCTGGCATGCTGCAGTCCATGGGGTCACAAAGAGTCGGACACGACTGAGCGACTGAACTGAACTGAACAAGGCAGACAGGGTATAACCCATCTAAGCACTAGCTAGGGAGAGTGAACTTTAGTCAAGAAACCTCAAGTCCTAAAGTTGCCACTGTCCCTATTCTAGAGGCCATAGCCCAACAGCATTCAACTTTCCTTCTTTTCTTTTGGCTGCATCACATGGCAGGCATGTAGGATCTTAGTTCCTTCACCAGGGATAGAGCCCCTGCATTAGAAGCATGGAATCTTAACCGCTGGATTGCCAGGAAAGCCCCAATATTAAATTTCTTATTAATGCTACTCCTATCACTTCCTGGCAAATAGATGGGGGAAAAAAGTGAAAACAGTGGCAGATTTTGTTGTCTTGGGCTCCAAAATCACTGAGGACAGTGACTGCAGCCATGAAATTAAAGGAGGCTTGTTCCTTGGAAGAAAAGCTATGACAAACCTAGACAGTGTGTTAAAAAGCTGAGACATCACTTTGCTGACAGAAGTCCATATAGTCAAAGCTATGGTTTTTCTAGTGGTCGTGTATGGTTGTGAGAGTTGGGTCATAAAGAAAACTGAGGATCAAAGAATTGATGCTTTTGAACTGTGGTGCTGGAGAAGACTCTTGGGAGTCCCTTGGACTGCAAGGAGATCAACAAGTCAATCCTAAAGGAAATCAACCCTGAATATTCATTGGAAGGACTGATGCTGAAGCTAAAGCTCCAATGCTTTGGCCACCTGATAAGAAGAGATGACTAATTAGAAAAGACCTTGATGCTGGGAAAGATTGAAGGCAGAAGGAGAAGGGGGTGACAGGTTGAGATGGTGGGGTGGCATCACCAACTCAATGGACATGAGTTTGAGAAAATTCTGGGAAATAGTGAAGGACAGGGAAACCTGGCGTGCTTCAGTCCATGGGGTCACAGAGTCGGACATAGCGACTGAACAACAAAATACCGTTCTAGATTCTACATATATACATTAATATATGATATGTTTCTTTTTCTGGCTAAATTCACTCTATTGACAGTCTCTAAGTTCATCCATGTCTCTACAAATGACCCAGTTTCATTCCAAAGAGGTCTAGTTCTGCTGAGCACTACAAATCAATGGGGCAACTATCTCAGGAGGAAGGATATGGCTCGTGTGTGTTGTTGTATCAATTTGCTATTCACTGTTATTTATATTAGTTTTATTGGAATCCAGCCATGACTGAGGACCTCTCTGAGGCAGCTGTGGTTGGCTGACTTCTCCAGGGGCCTGGAGTGATCACTGCTTCTTGGCCCAGGGCCTTGTTTTCCTCTCTCCCCTCCAGCATGTCTGAACTTAGTGACAAGCTTCCAACCAACAGACTATGGCAAAGGTCGGGGGATACTTCCTCCAGGATTAGGTTACAAAAGACTGTGACTTCCATGTTGCTAGTAGGCTCTCTTAACTGCCTTCTTGGTGAACGCGGTGATGAAGCTGCCATGATGGACTGGCCAGTGTGACCAGGACCTGAGGGTGGCCTACAGCCAACAGCAGTGAGCACCTGGAATCCTAAATTCAACTGCCCACAGAGAACAAGTGCTGGAAGCAGTCCCATGAACGTAGAGGCAGGTTTTTTCTTTTTTAATCCCGTTTGAACCATAGCCCAGAGCTTACCTTGATTTCAGCCCATGAGAAACCCTGAGGTGAGTGGACACAGTAAAGCCATGCCTGGATCCTGGCCCACAGAAGCTGTGAGATGATAAATGTGTGTTGTTACATTTTGGGAGCACTTTGTTATGCAGTGGTAGATAACTAATGTGATAGCAGAAGGGGTAAGACAAGTTCATAAACATAAATTAATTTTAAGTGCATTGCTGGCACACTAATTTTTGTATCACATGTGACCTTACCTTGGCCATTTCAACATGAAGGTTGTTTTGAATGAAAATTCATTCAGATGTAAACATACGAAAGTCCTCTGTTTCTCTTAGTGGACAGTGAGGCATCATTTGTGACTTAATATGAAATTTGAATTGCATCAGACTTTCCAGATTAAAGCAATTGTGAAATGTGGAGTGAAGAGGAAATAGCACGTGCCAGAATCAAGTTAATAATTACACGAATTATAAAAGCAGCTATTTATTGAGTACTTGACATACGCTAGGTCATGTGTTAAGTAATTATGAACCTCATTCCATGGAATTCTCTCACACTTCTAAGATAGAGTTAGATTATCCTGATTTTTCAGCTGAGGGAAAGGATGTTTTGACAAGTTTCCCAACAGCAGTAGCAACGATGACATTGGGACTTGTATCTTGCTGGAAAGCTTGTGTCCACGATTTTCAAGCTTGAAAAGTTGTATAAAGTGACACCCATTCCTCTCTTCTGCTTTATTCAACCAATGGTAGCAGGTCATCAAAAATGCTACCTTTGTTGAGTAGAAAACAAAACCAAAACAACCCTGAACTTCCTGACTCTAAAAGTCACTCATTTTCTAAGGGCATGTTTGCAATCTATCATATTTTCTTCTGTGATTTTTTTTTAAAAAGGCTTATTCTGTCATGTTAGTTTTATTATTGCTTGACCTTTTTACCTGCAAATTTTTGTTGTATTTACGAAAAAATTCCTCAAGGACAAGAATACTGTTTACACTTCTGTGTCTCCATCCATGTCTGGTTCTATTCTGTTCAAATGGTATGTGCTGTGCTTAGTTGCTCAGTCATGTCCGACTCTTTGAGACCCCATGGACTGTAGTCCACCAGGCTCCTCTGTCCATGGGGATTCTCCTGGCAAGAACACTGGAGTGGGTAACCATGCCCTCCTCCAGAGGATATTCTCAACCCAGGGATCGAACCCAGGCCTCCCACATTGCAGGTGGATTCTTTACCATCTGAACCATCAGGGAAGCCCATACAAATGATAAGCATGCAATAAAGTTTTGTGGTTTTTTTTTGATGAATGTGATTACCTCTGAACTGAATATAGAGATAAGCTGAGAGATCATTTCTGTGTCAGAAGCCCTGTCAGCTCTGCGTAAGGGGCCAGAGTTGTTGAGTAAGAGCTGTGGCTTGGGTTGGGCTGAGAATCAGATGTTACAACAAGATCAGTCCTAGGTATTTGCACAGGGACAGCTTTGCCCCTGGACCACTCCTGAGCGGGTCTGCAGGTTAAATAATGTAATTAATTTCAGGACTGAGTGCCTTCCTGGGATTTTCAGTGCTAAAGCCAGTGAAGTCCTAGACAAACTGGGATGAATCGGTCATCTCGGCAGGAATGCTGTTGTGGCCAGAATGCCTGCGTGCTCATTTGCTCAGTCGTGTCCGACTCTTTGAGACCCCATGGACTGTAGCCCACCAGGCTCCTCTGTCCAGGGAATTTTCTAGACAAGAATACTGAAGTGAGTTGCCATTTGTGCGGCACTCAAATCCGGATTTTGAATTCCTAACCCCCCTCAGTGTGATTGCATATGGAGTAAGAAAGTAATTAAGGTTAAATGAAGTCCTAAGGGACTTCCCACATGGTGCTAGTGGTAAAAAACCCACCTGCCAATGCAGGAGATGCAAGAGATGTGAGTTTGATACCTGGGTGGAGAAGATCCACTGGAGGAAGACATGGCAACCCACTCCAGTATTCTTGCCTGGAGAATCTCTTGGACAGAGGAGCTTGGCATACTATAGTCCATAGGGTCACAAAGAGTTAAACATGACTGAAGCAACTTAGCACATGCATGTGCATGCACGTGCATGCACACACACACACACACACACACACACACACACGAGGTCATCAGGGTGGGGCTCTGATCCAATAAAATTAGTGTCCTCGTAAGAGACACCATAGGTTTCCCAGGTGGCACTAGTGATAAAGAATCTGCCTGCCAATGCAGGAGATGCGAGACATGGTTTGGTCCCTGGGTCGGGATGATCCCCTGGACTAGGAAATGGCAACCTGCTCCAGTATTCTTGCCCGGAAAATTCTTTAGACAGGAGATCCTGGTGGGCTACAGTCCGTGGTGCTGCAAGGAATCAGGCGCAATATTGACTTTGCCCAGCACACAAACAAGAGACACCAGAAAACCTCTTTTCCTGCCGTGTGAGGACACAGTAAGAAGGCAGCCATCTGAAAAACAGGAAGATAACTCTCACCAGCACCCACCCAGGCTGGCACGCTGATCTTGGACTTCAAGCTTCTAGAACTGTGAGAAGTAAATGTCTGGTGCTGAGGTCACCCATCTGTGGTATTTTATTATGGCCAGACCCAAGATGACCAAAACAAATGTGCATTTGGTGGGGAGTGGTGCTGCTTTTGCTACATTTATGTGTTTTTTTCTATGTATTTAAACCCAGTTATAGAAAAAGACCCAATGATTGGAAAAGACCCTGATGCTGGGAAAGATTGAAGGCAGGAGGAGAAGGGGACAACAGAGGATGAGATGATTGGATGGTATCACTGACTCAGTGGACGTGAGTTTGAACAATCTCTGAGAGATGGTGAGGGACAGGGAGGCCTGGCATGATGCAGTCCGTGGGGTCTCAAAGAGTCAGACACAACTTGGCTACTGAACAACAACAAACACAATCAATCAACTAACTAACCAACCAACCAAATTCTGGGCATCTTAAAAGTGTACAGAAGTACAATTTTCATAAGTGGTATATGTTTCCTATTGGAGATCTTAGTTAGATTCAAACGCTCAGTTTTCGGATGGAAGATTTAACAGTATTTTGGTCGTGATCATCAATATTTATCTGCCATGTGCAGACACAGCCCCTGGGTCTTTTCCATGTTACAGATCTCCTTTGAAGTTCTCCAGACTTTTGCCCACCGAGCAGCTATATAGGGGGCAGGGAGGAATAAAACCAGGGAATTAGCATGAACTACAGGTCCATGAGCACTGTATCAAAAGCTCACACACCAGGCTATTTAATTTGTCGGACTGCTCAGTAGAAAGATACCTGCTGGGCAGGGTAGGTTTGAAGGATCAGAAGGAGAGAAACATCAATGAGTATAATTCACACTGTTATTTCTTGGCTGCACTCACATGGATGGAAAGATTTTTTCTCCCCTGGAGCTGGCATACATCTCTCTGAGCTAGCACCATGGCAGCTGAAAGGTGATGAAGGAAATCTTGCATTGAGCTGACTTTTTTTTAACTTTGAGTTATTTTAAACTTTCAGTTGGCATTGCCTGGTAGTTCTGCTCTGTTTGTTTAGTAGATGTCCTCTCCTATTTGCTGAGGTTGTCCTTTCATACCTTCCTCTTGCCCCCAGGCCACATTTTCTCCTTTAACAGATGACTTTGCATCATTCTTCATGGAGATTAAAAAAAAGTGTTATTGGGCCTAATCCTGCAACTTGTCACCACCAATTATAATAATCTATTCCCACCTGCACACATAGCTTCCTCGCCTATACAGTTATGGTGAAGGAAATCTTCCTCTTTCCGCAGGACAAGTCATCTCATGTAAGCTCAGGATGCTTCTTTGTTTTATGTCGGCAGCTTCTGAATTGATAGCCAATGATAACCATCTCCTTGTAGTCATACTCTTGTGCAAGCTTTTCACTTAGAGTGTTCGCTGGATGTAGTGATTGGCTTCTAGTGAGTAGACCACGGCAAAAATGATGGACTGTCACTCCCACAATTAGGTTATAGAAGACTGTAACTTCTTTTTTTTCTTTTTTTAAAGTATAGTTGATTGACAGTGTGGTAATAGTTTCAGGTGTACATCGATGTGATTCAGTTATATATATATTCTTTTTTATATCTTTTCCATTATAGGTTATTATAAGGTATCAAATATAATTCCCTCTCCCATACAGTATGTTCATGTTGTTTATCTATTTTATATATAGTAGTGTGTACCTGTTAATCCCAAACTACAAATAAATCCTTCCCTCCCTTTACCCTTTCACTTCAGTTCAGTCGAGTTGGACTCTTTGCCACCCCACAGACTGTAGCATGCCAAGCCTCCCTGTCCATCACCAAATCCCAGAGTTTACTCAAACTCATGTTCATTGAGTCGGTGATGCCATCCAACCATCTTGTCCTCTGTTGTCACCTTCTCTTCTCACCTTCAATCTTTCCCAGTATCAGGGTCTTTTCAAATGAGTAAGCTCTTTGTAACAGGTGGCCAAAGTATTGGAGTTTCAGCTTCAGCATCAGTCCTTTCAATGAATATTCAGGACTGATTTCCTTTAGGATTGACTGGTTGGATCTCCCTGAAGTCCAAGGGACTCTCAAGAGTCTTCTCCAACACCACAGTTCAAAAGCATCATTCTTTGGCGCTCAGCTTTCTTTATAGTCCAGCTCTCACATCCATATGTGACTACTGGAAATACCATAGCTTTGATTAAATGGACATTTACTGGCAAAGTAATGTCTCTGCTTTTTAATATGCTGTCTAAGTTGGTTATAGTTTTTCTTCCAAGGAGCAAGTGTCTTTTAATTTCATGGCTACAGTCACTATCTACAGTGATTTTGGAGCCCAGAAAAGTAAAGTCTCTCACTGTTTCTGTTCTTTCCCCATTTATTTGCCATGAAGTGACGGGACCAGATGTCATGATCTTAGTTTTCTGAATGTTGAGTTTTAAGCCAATGTTTTCATTCTCCTCTTTCACTTTCATCAAGAGGCCCTTCAGTTCTTCTTCACTTTCAGCCATACAGTAGTGTCATCTGTGTATCTGATATTATTGATATTTCTCCCAGCAATCTTGATTCTAGCTTGTGCTTCATCCAGCCCAGCATTTCACATGATGTATTTTGCATAGAAGTTAAATAAGCAGGGTGACAATATACAGCCTTGTTGTACTCCTTTCCAGATTTGGAACCAGACTGTGGTTCTATGTCCAGTTCTAATTGTTTCTTCCTGACCTGCACTCAGATTTCTCAGGAGGCAGGTAAGATGGTCTGGTATTCCCATTTCTTGAAGAATTTTCCACAGTTTGTTTTGATCCACACAGTCAAAGTCTTTGGCATAGTCAATAAAGCAGAAGTAGATGTTTTTCTGGAACTCTCTTGCTTTTTTGATGATCCAATGGATGTTGGCAATTTGATCTCTGGATCCTCTGCCTTTTCTAAATCCAGCTTGAACCTCTGGATGTTCTCAGTTCACATACTGTTGAAGCCTGGCTTGGAGAATTTTGAGCATTACTTTACTAGCGTGTGAGATGAGTGCAATTGTGTGGTAGTTTGAGCATTCTTTGGCGTTGCCTTTCTTTGGGATTGGAATGAAAACTGACTTTTTCCAGTCCTGTGGCCACTGTTGAGTTTTCCAAATTTGTTGGCATATTGATTGCAGGCACTTTAACAGCATCATCTTTTAGGATTTGAAATAGCTCAACTGGAACTCCATCACCTCCACTAGCTTTGTTCATAGTGATGCTTCCTAAGGCCCCCTTCACTTTGCATTCCAGGATGTCTGGCTCTACGTGAATGATCACACCATCATGGTTACCTGGGTCATTAAGATCTTTTTTGTATAGTTCCTCTGTGTATTCTTGCCACCTCTTCTTAATATCTTCTGCTTCTCTTAGATTCATACCATTTCTGTCCTTTATTGTGCCCATCTTTGCATGAAATGTTCCCTTGGTATCTCTAATTTTCTTGAAGAGATCTCTAGTCTTTTCCATTCCGTTGTTTTCCTCTATTTCTTTGCATTGATCACTGAGGAAGCCTTTCTTATCTCTCCTTGCTATTCTTTGGAACTCTGCATTCAAATGGGTATGTCTTTCCCTTTCTCCTTTGCCTTTAGCTTTTCTTCTTTTCTCAGCTATTTGTAAGGCCTACTCACACAACCATTTTGCCTTTCTGTGTTTCTTTTTCTTGGGGATGGTCTTGATCACTGTCTCCTGTGTGATGTCACGAACCTCTGTCCATAGTTCTTTAGTAACCATGAATTTGTTTTGGTTTTGTAAATAAGTTCATTTGTATCATGTTTTATATTCCAGGTATAAGTGATATCATATGATATTTGTCTTTGTCTGACTAAGTATTGTAATCTCTAGGGCTATCCATGTTGATGTAAATGGCATTATTTCATTCCTTTTTTCTTTTTTCTTTAATGGATGAGAGCCTGTGTTTGGCAATGAGAGAGTAGCCCCATTTGCCACAACTAAAGAAAGCCTGCTCACAGCCAGGAAGACCCAGTGCAGCCAAAATTATAATAAATAAAGACATCTTAAAAAACAAAAAAAAAAAATCGATGAGATCCTGAATACAAATACAGACATCAGAGGATCATGAACAGTCAGTGTCATCTGGGCAAGAAAACCCTCTCTGCATCTCCACTGTGTATGTGACACATAATAAGCTCTAAATTGGTGTGTATTAGTTGACTTGAGAGATCAGGTCATATGTAGAATAGCTAGACATTGAGGTGGAAGCCAAAAAAAAGAAAAGAAAAAGAAAAAAAAAAAGATTGCTACCTAAATAGCTGGTTTCTTGCTGAATTTAATCCTTATACTCTGAAAAGACCCAGTAAATGTTCCTTTGTCTAATCAACTGATATTCAATTAACTTGTAATAACTACCTTAATAATTCTAAAGCAGTAATTTGAATCTCCTGAAAAGTTGTCTAGCATTCCTTTGTTCATCTATTCTAGGGCAATGAGTCACAGGTATTAATTACTGGGTGGGGGTTCCTTTTTTTTTTTTTTTTGCATTCTTCCTTATTAATACAATGATGAGCAGGTTGGACAAATATTAAATAATCCTTAAGAGTTTTTGAGATAATTTGGAAGCTGTTAACACTTGTTGGACAGAGATATGATTTTATTCAGTGGTGGAAACATGTGGCAAAAGAAAAGTGGCTTCAGTTGTTGAATTTCTGCTTCCGTTGAGAAGCTGATTGAAAATGAAACTGGAGAATACGTAATTACCCGAACAGAATGAATATGTGACATCGAAAAACTGGTCGCCGTAGCTGGTTAGCTTCATGATTAAGAAAAAGTAATGGCGTGGATATATGAACTTTGCCTGGCAGAGATCTCAATTTGCATTTTGGTTCTGTAGAGAACAGATAGATAGGTTAACTAAAGATCAAAGAGCAGTGAACTGTCTATGATTTGCTTGGTGATTAAGAATTCAATAAATTAGAATATAGTATTTATACCGCTATATGACCAAAATATCCTCTCAACTTCCTGTGCCTGTGAGAGTTGAAAGAAAGAAAGGGTATATTCTTCAATTATGCAATGGAAAACTATTAATTTTCTAACATTTTCCAATGATTGCTTGCTATAAAAATGTAAAATGGTGCCAGAAGCTTTAGCATGTATTATTCACACTGTAATTTTGGTTTATTTTCTTCTAGACTTTTTTCCAGTGTAACAGTTGTAATCATGTTGTACTTATAATTTACCCTGACTTTTTTAAACCTAGTATTACAAATGTTACTTAGGATTGTAATAACAAAAAATCTGGAAAGAAGGCAAATATGTACCATATTCAGTGACTCACAGCACTCTTAAAGTATTGGTTACAAAAATATATCATTTATTTAACAATCCCCAAAAAACTGGATATCTAAACTGTACGTTTTTGTTGTGTTATTATAAAGGAAACAAGTATTGCAGAGCATTATTTTTATACATTAAAATTCTTCGAGGATTTTGACTATTTTTTAAGGAGAAACTTCTACAAAGGAAATTGGTAGGTTAAAAATTTGTAAACCTCTTTTTAATGACATTTGATGCAAAAGGACCTATTTGTTTTCAAGTGTCATTGACAAGCTTAGAAATAAAGGGAGGATTTATTAGGTACAAAGGGTCATGCATGTAACAGTAGGAAAGGAAAGCGCATCTGGCTGGCAAAATCAGGGACTTCAGTGCCCCAGGGCTTTTTCTATTTCTTTCCAAGGCTCAGCGGTTAGCCTCATTTCCTTCATTTTCTGGTCAGCTTTTTTTTCCCCCCCATTCCAGAGAGAACACAGCCTCTTCAAACTCTGAGTTTCTACAAGCATCAAGGGACTGGATTTAATTCTAAGAAAGATCCTGGAGAACTACCTTAGTCCTGGCGTGGCTTGCTCCAGGAGCTGCTATGGACTAGTCCACACTGGTAAAATGGGCAGGATTCCATAACAGAGAAAAGGTTTCAAAGGCTCAAGTCTATTAGGTCTATTTCTAGACAATGCAGAATTTAGGTGAGTTAGGTGTCTTTGTTATTTATTAGTATATCCGTATATGATCGAATTGTGGAGTAATGTATACATGTGAGAGTTGGGCCATAAAGAAGGCTGAGCACAGAAGAATTAATGCTTTCGAACTGCAAGGCTAGAGAAGACTCTTGAGAGTCCCTTGGGCTGCAAGGAGACCAAACCAGTCAATTCTAAAGGAAATCAACCCTGAATATTCTTTGGAAGGACTGATGCTGAAGCTGAAGGTCCAATACTTTGGCTGCTTGATATGAAGAGCTGAGTCATTGGAAAAGACCCTGATGCTGGGAAAGATTGAAGGCAGAAAAAGGGGACAACAGAGGATGAGATGGTTGGATGGCATCACTGACTCAATGGACATGAGTTTGAGCCAGCTCTGGGAGATAGCGGAGGACAGAGGTGCCTAGCGTGTTTCAGTCCATGGGGTCGCAAAGAGTAGCACATGACTTAGCAATTGAACAATGATCAAATTACCTTATCAGTTGGCAATCCTATCTGCTGCTGCTGCTGTGAGTGCTTAGTCATGTCCAACACTTGCAACCCCATAGACTATCAGTCTCAAGACTGCCTGCCAGGCTCCTCTGTCTATGGGATTCTCCAGGAAGGAATACTGGAGTGGGTTTCCATTTCCTTCTCCAGGGGATCTTCCTGACCCAGGAAACAAACCTGGGTCTCCGGCATTGCAGGCAGACTCTTTACTGACTGAACTACAAGGGAAGAAATATGTAAATGTACTGGTTTTACAATTCCTTCACCACTGTTCTATCAGTGTAGCTGAATGGGAGATGAAAGGTCACATGGCATCATTTCAACCCTATTCCACTTGTCACAGCAGGTCCCAAGGCAAGGCCATGTTCAAGAAGAGGAGAGACTCTGCCATTTGATGGCAGAAATGGCGTGGGTGATAGTTAATTTTGTGTGTCAGCTTGACTGGGCTTTGGGGTGCCAGCCATTTGGACAGACATTACTCCGGATGTTTCTGTGAGGGTGTTTCTGGAGAAGGTTAACATTTGAATTGGTCCACTGAGTAAAACAAATGACCTTTCCTAATTTGTGACCCTATGGACTGTAGCCCACCAGACTCCTCCGTCCATGAGATCCTCCAGGGGATCTTCTCAACCCAGCAATCGAACCTGCGTCCTTTATGTCTCCTGTATTGGTAGGTGGGTTCTTTACTACCTGGGAAGCCCAGTGTGGGTGGGCTTTATCCAATCAGTTGAAGGCTTGAATAGAATAAAAAGGATGAGTCATAGGGTATCCTTCTGTTGACTGCTGAGCTGGGACATGGTTGGATTTTGAATTCAGATAGAAACATTAGCTTTTCTTGATACTTGAGCTCACCTGCTTTTTTTTTTTTAGCTTTTTATTTTGTACTGGGGTATAGCCAATTAACAATGCTGTGACAGTTCAGGTGAACAGTGAAGGGACTCAGCTGTTCGTATACCTGTGTCCATTCTCCCCCAAACTCCCCTCCCAACCAGGCTGCCACATGACATTGGAGCACACCTGGTTTTTGGATGAGGATTTGCACCTTTGGGTTCTCCTGGTTCTCAGACCTTTGGATCTGGACTTCCGTACTGGAACTACACGTAAGCTTTTCTAGTTCTTCCAGCTTGCTGCCTACGGATCTAGAGACTTCTCAACTTTCATAACCATGTGAACCAATTCCTTATAATGAATCCCATTTACTCTCTGTCTCCATATTCTAGTCTTGTGTTTCTCTGGAGAACCCTCACTCATACAACATGCATAGGCATGGATGGTGGAGATTGTTGGTGACCATTTTTGCAGATATTCTACTACGAAGATGATGAGTGTGAACATTTGCCCTCCAGATGGGGTTTTTCCCTTGCTACTTCTTGGCCATGTGCACAGAGCTAGGATGCAGTACTGCCAATCAGGTAAGAGGAAACAGAGCTACACAATCTTCTAGCTCCAGATTGTATTGCTAAGTATGAACATTTAACAAAGAACCTGTGAAGAAAAGCATCAAGATAAAAATACAATGATTAATTCTGGAGGAGAAAGAGACAATTCAGTGAACAAAACAGAACTTTAAAATAATTATACTTAAGTTCCTATTAGCTTCCTATTGCTTCTATAGCAAACTTAGTGGCTTGAACAGCGCAAGTTTATTACCTCTGGAGGTCAGAAGTCTGGAATGGTTGTCACTGAGCTAAAGTCAAGGTGTTGGCAGAGCTCATTCTTTTCTGGAGGTTCTAGGGGACAACCTGTTTTCTTGGCTTTTTCAGCTTCTAGAGGCTGCCTGTGTTCCTTGTCTTATACACCCTTCCTTCTCCATCTTCAAAGTCAGCAATGGTCAGTTAGGTCTTTCTCATACTGTACCCTTTCTGGTTTTGATCCTTCTACTAACCTCTTCCCCATTTAAGGATGCTTGTGATCATATTGGGCCCTCCCAGATAATTCAAGATATTCTTCTTATCTTAAGGTCAACTGATAAGCAACCTTAATTTCATCTACAACAGACATTTCCCTTGCCAAGGAACCCAAAACATGCTTAGGTTCTGAGCATCAGGACAGGACATCTTTGGGTGAGTGGGAGGCTTTATTCTGTCCATCATAGTTCCTAAGGAATTTTTGGAAGAAATACAATTCTATGAAAATAGGAAGTCTACAGTTTCTTCTTGATTTGGTAGCATTTATACGTTGGAAAGACCTGAAACATAAGTGTTCAATAAACAATCGTTTGTTGGATGGTTGGAAGGGAGATGTAGAAGATAGTAGTAACTGGACCCTGTGAATTTCATGAGTCTTGGTGACATAGATGAATACTTAGGAGAACATGTGGCTGTATCCCTGGAGACATCCTATGAGTGAGCGGCTATGGAGCAGGACCCTGTTTTCAGATATTTGCTTGCCATATGGTATTCAGGAGGAGCATGGATGACACTCTGGGGAATTTGAAGGATGTGAGTGATATTTATTGGAAAGGAAGTGGAATCCCTAGAGTCATAACTTGCATTATATGTGGTCTGGGTCAGAAGGACATTTAAATTATCTAATGTTGGTGAAGGTGTAGAAGAGGATATTCTTTCTACTTTGTAGGTATAGATGCTAACTGGACTAAATGAACCAACTTCAGGGTCCCAGATAGGCAACTGGGATTAGGAAAGGCTGATGTTGCCCATGGAAATCAGTTTAAACATTTTCCAAATCTTGTTGTGTGGTGCAAGCAATGGAGTAGATTCTCCATAGAAGCACTTTTTCTTTCTTTAACATGAAAACTTTTTTCCCCTCTGGTCCGAGTGCGATGCTCTGTTAGTTTATGACACATAAACTTTACAGAGGATGTCTGCTTTACTTCTTTTTAAAATTCCATGAACCTTGAAATAAATTCTTTTTATTTAGTATTCTTCATATATGTGTAAACAAAATGTTCTACCAAATCTAAACAATCGGAGCTTTAAATTTTGAACAACTATGAGAAAATTGAGTTCCAGAGATTCAAGGAAAAACACATGTAAACTTTAATGTAGTTCCTCACTCCCGGAGCTAGTTTTAATGATTAGCCATTCAATTGAGTTTCTCTCAGGATCTAGGACGGAAAATTGCACTTAAAAACCCACTGGGATGTTTTTTGTTTGATTCAGGATAAGTAACGTTGGCATGTGATAGGGGATATCTTTTGAATTATCTCAAGAATAGGAGCCTTAGTTTTATGAGCAGGGAGTTCCAGTGTGTTTTGCGTCATGTATAATCCTATATGACATGGTCCATGACCCTTTCACATTCTGGAACACAGGAAAACTTTTAAGTCTAATAAAGTAAACAAGTAGCAGCATACTGTTACTTTTTGGTTCAAATTTGAAGTATTATACTTCAGACTCTGAATTACATACAGGAATTTAAATGTGGCTTTATATTTAGGCTTCACAAATATTGTAGGAAATGAGGCCTGATACTCTCCTTCATCATGGCATGTATCTATACATATATATTTTCATCATAAATGTTTTATGTTGGAATGCAAAGAGAGTGTACAGAGTCTCCTATATCCATCTCCTGGCTTCAAATTTCCCCTTGTGTCATTATGTTACGTTACTGTGGTGCATTTATCAAAACTAAGTAACCAATATTGCTATGTTCTTATTACCTAAACTCCATACTATATTTAGATGTCACCAGTTAGTTTTTTCTTAATATCCTTTTTCGGTTCCAGGATCTCACCCAGATAACCCATGCATTTAGTCATGTCTCTTTCATTTTGACAGACCTAGACAGTGTATTAAAAAGCAGAGACGTCACTTTGCCAACACAGGCCTGTATAGTCAAAGCTATGGTTTTTCCAGTAGTCATGTATGGATGTGAAAGTTGGACCATAAAGAAGGCTGAGTGCCAAAGAATTGATGATTTCCAATTGTGATTCTGGAGAAGACTCTTGAGAGTCTCTTGGGCAGCAAGAATATCAAACCAGTCAGTCCTAAAGGAAATCAACACTGATCAATGGAAGGACCATTGCTAAAGCTAAAGCTCCAATACTTTGGTCACCTGATGTGAAGAGCCAGCTCATTGGAAAAGGCCCTGATGCTGGAAAAGGTTGAAGGCAAAAGGAGAAGCGGGTGACAGAGGATGAGATAGTTAAATAGCATCACTGACTCAGTGGACATGAATCTGAGCAAATGCTGGGAGATAGTGGAAGACAGAGGAGTCTGGCGTGCTGCAGTCCATTGGGTGGCAAAGAGTCAGACACAACTTAGCAGCTGAATAACAACTATGACAATATACATATATATGTATATATGCATATACATATATATAATGTATTCTTTTTCAGATTCTTTTCCGATATAAGTTTCTACATGAACTATATTGAGTAGAGTTCCCTGTGCTATAGAGTAGGTCTCAAATTGAAGAGTGTATATATGTTTATCCTAAGCCCTTAATTTATCTCTCCCCAACCCCCTTATTCCTTTTGGTAACCATAAATTTGTTTTCCATGTCTATGAAGTATTTTCTTGTTTTTCATTTTCTTGATAGTTTTGTGAGTATTGGTTAGATATTTCATAGGATGTTCCTCAGTTGGGTTTGCTTGATGATTTTCTCATGATTAAACTAGATTATGGATATATGGGCAGAAAACTAGAGAAGAAATGCCTTCTTACCACAAATTATCAAGGGTTACATGATCTCCGTGACTTACAGTTGGTGATGTCAATTTCATCACTTGGTTAAGATCATGCTTACCAGGTTTCTACCCTGTAGAGTCACTCTTTTCTCCTTTGTTCGGAAATGAGTCACTAAACCCAGTTGAGAAGCAATAGAGCGGAAGAATTACCCTCTATCTCCTGGAGGAAGATGTGTACCTGTATACATTATTTGGAATTCAACATCTTTTTATCGTAGTTTTACTTTAAGGATTTTACCTTTAGTAGACCTGTGTTTTGTGTGTGTGAAGAAAGAAAATACTAAATACAAAGTCCTTTAGTGCAAACTCTTATTGTCTCCATTCTGAGTAAAGAGTGTGTGTTTGATGCCATGTTGACACTTGAATCTTTTGTCTAAAATGCCCAACCACATCAACATATGCAAGATTATGGTGGAAGCAAGCGGAGGCAGATTTGCACATTTTTTAAATGTATTTAGACGAAGTGAAGCTGAATTCTGACTATGGAATATAATAAACTCATTGATTTTAAACCAAAATTTATACAGTTGTGCTGTATATCTCAGCTTCAATCATGTCACGTCTCCACATACACACTTAGTGGCTTGTTGACAAGTAGATTTCTATCATGATTTGCATCATCACTGCCTCCTCTCTTGGACCTTAGCATCCTTTCCTAGAGCAGATACTAGGGGCTACATTGTGTCCCTTCAAAATTCACGTGTTGAAACCCTAACCCTCAGTTCTTCAGAACTTGACCTTATTTGGAAATAGAGTCTTTGCAGATGTAAACAGTAAGATGAGGTCATTAGGGTGGGCCTTAATCTATTTCACTGGTGTCCTTATAAAAAAAGGGCAATTTAGTTACATAGATGCACACACAGGGAGAATATCATGTGAAGATTAAGGCAGAGATCAGAGCAATGCTTCTACAAGCCAACACCACCAAAGATTTCCAGAAAATACCAGGAGTTAGACAAGAAGTATGGAACAGATAGATTCTTTCTCACAGAGCCCAGAAGGAAACAACTCTGCCAACTCTTGATTCTGGACTTCCAGCTTTCAGAACTACGAGGCAATAAATTTCTATTGTTTCAGCCACTCAGCTTGTTGTAGCACTTTGTTATAGCACCTTTAGCAAACTAATACAGTAGATAATTGAAGTTGGACTGAGCAACCCAGGTTTTGTTGCTCAAAGCTTGATTGCTTGTAAACAAAACATTTTCTTGGTCATAGTCTCCAAAAGGAATCTGCAACTCTCATTTACTATAAGCCTTTCACAATGGACCCCTCTGCTAAATGTTCATTTAAGATTGCTCTATGGTGTGGAGCATATTTAATTGTGTTATTTCTGGCCATACATAAGGTCTTTGCTTCCAAAATCTTCTTCAAATCTTGACAAGGTCATCACAATAGATGAAAAGTTAATTCTGGTTTTGGTAGTCAAATTCCTGTGCCATTCTTAGTGGTTGAATCAATAGTTGAGGTATTCAGGTTTGCCTGATTTGGTCACAGGTAAGGTAAACTTCTTGTTTTCCTGATAAAGCAGTGTTACCTTTCAGGGTGGGAAAAAAAAACGTGGTTGTTCATTTAGCATTTGAGTTGAAAAGGTTTGTGCATTTTCTAGCAGAATCAAGCACATGCCATTCTTCCAGTCAGCCAGCATTGCCTGAGCCATAGCTCTGAAGATCACTTGTGGTTTGGGCAAGGCAAGGATGTGAATAACTCCATAGAGTTATGCCTGGCACCTAGTTTGCTAGGAAAACTGTTTCCCAACCCGTTTAGAGACCATAATGTGTGTATGTGTGCGTAGTCACTCAATCAAGTCCGACTCTTCGAGACTTCATGGACTGTAGCATTCCAGGGTCCTCTGTCCATGGGCTTCTCCAGGCAAGAATACTGGAGTGGAGTGCCATTCTCTTCTCCAGGGAATCTTTCCGAACCAAGGATCAAACCCTGGTCTCCTGCATTCCAGGCAGATTCTTTACTGTCTGAGCCACCAGGGAAGCCCAGAGACCATAATAAGTTCACTTAATTATTGAATTGATGGACTGGGGAGTAGAGAAAAAAGGTAGTGGGTAATTATATTCATTAAAGGGATTTTCAAGTTAACTCTTTGAAAGATGTTATCATATACTAGTACTTCTCCAGAAGAGTTCTCATTATTTTTTAGGCTTGCCTAAGTATCATTATGTCTCAGCATTTAAAGGAACTGAAATGTGGAAATGAATGAAAAACCCATAGGTACACCTCTCCCTCCCCTAATCTAAAGTTTAAGTCAAATGTAATTGAAACTAATATTTCCCAGGAAGGACATTTGAGTAGGCAAATGAAAACCTGGCATTTTGTTAGTTTTCAACAAACTGTTGCCAAGAACAATTTTGATAGCTTGAGGGTTGTGAAGGTGAAACAGGCTGCCACAGTCCTTAGATGTGCCTCCTTTAAAGGAAGAAACACAAAACATGGGCTAGATGGTGCTCCCTGACCATGGAGGGTGAACACAGCTGGTGAGAAACTATTGGAAAATGGACTCCATGAACTGTTCAATTGAGGGTTACCAGTTAGGAGGCCAGGTGCAGCTTTCAGGCTTGGGTAGCATATATGCTGCTGAATTCACTTCTTATATTTTATAATGGGCTTTTCATTTTTCCAGAAGAAATTCTTTTTTTTAAAAAAGTATTTATTTATTTATGGTTGTGCTGGGGTGTTGCAGCCCTTGGGCTTTCTCTAGTTGTTGTGAGTGGGGCTACTCTCTAGTTGCAGTGCACGAGCTTCTCATTTTGGTGATTTCTCTTTTTGAGAAGCACAGGCTCTAGGTTCACAGGCTTCAGTAGTTGCAGCACATGGGCTCAGTAGTTTTGGCATATGGGCTTAGTTGCTCCAAGGCATGTGGAATCTTCCCAAACCAGGGATTGAACCTGTGTCTTCTGCATTGGCAGATGGATTCTTACTCACTGTACCACTAGGGAAGTCCTAGAGCAAAAATTCTAATTCTTCTCCAAATGTGCCTATTTCATCTCTTTTTGTAGTTTTTTTTTTTTTTTTTTTAGTTAAGATTATTTTTAATGAAAGAGCCACCAGTTCTGATTTCTCCAAATGACAATTCCTTTTCTCCTATCTGGAAATTACTGTAGAGTCTGGTTGATCTGGAGGGCAGTTTTGGGGAAGTTTATCATTCTCAGAATGGCAGCAAATGTTAAACTGAGAAGTGTTGAGGGAGGGAAGGAAAACATTTCTGACAGCAAAATGAACTTAAATAAAAAAATTTTTAAAAAGTGAGTGGGGACCTAAATAGAAGTTTCCCTGATAGTCTGAAAGCAAGGTTGCTACCAAGTGTTTCGTAAACTGACACAGTATTTAAAAAAGAGGTCTTTTCAGGTGGTTCAGGGGTAAAGAATCCACCTGCCAATGTAGGAGAGGCAAGAAAAATCTTCCACTGAACTCTGACTTGTTGAGACAGTAAAGAGTCCTCCTGCAACGCAGGAGAACAGGGTTTGATCCTTGGGTCAGGAAGATCTCCTGGAGTAGAAAACGGCAGCCCACTCCAGTATTCTTGCCTGGAAAATTCCATGAACAGAGGAACCTGGTGGGCTACAGTCCATGGGGATAACGAAGAGACGATATGACTGAGCATGTCTGCACACATAAAGTGAAGAATCAATTACCTTAGGACACATCTTGCTAACAGATGCACAAGATAAATCAAAATGAAGCACAGATGCTCACAGACAGAGTTCAAAGCCATGGCGGCTTGATGCTGAGATGCTGAATGTAGTTTTGGGGGTATGGAGCTTGGCGGGGCCACTCTCCCTGCCCAGGGTCTGAGCAGCCTCTATAAAAGCTCACTGTGAAATTAACATTGAATGGCATCTTTGCTTTTTGCCTTTAAAAATTTTACCACCTGGTATGGCTTGTAGGATCCTGGTTCCCTGACCATAGATCCAACCCCAGTTCCAGCAGTGAAACATGGAGTCCTAACTCCTGGACTGCCAGGGAATTCCCTTTGCCTTTATATATATAAAATCCTCTTTGGATTTCTTTAGGTTAGTAAATGTGTCTGACTCTTTGGGACCCCATGAACTCTAGCCCACCAGGCTCCTCTGTCTATGGGATTTTTCAGGCAAGAATAGTGGAGTGGGTTGCCATTTCCTTCTCCAGGAGATCTTTCTGACTCAGGGATTGAACCTGGGTCTTCTGCATTGCAAGCAGACTCTTTACCATCTGAGCCACCAGATTTAACTAGGTTAGTACAAACAGGTACAATTTAACCACATTACAGGTACTGCTGATAGTCTGCTTTATACCACTTTGCTTTTAGGAGAGACCTACAAACGAAGTGGTATAAAGCAGACTTTGGGGGTGGGGTGGGGTACCTGTAATGTGGTGAAATTGTCTCTCATCAGAGCAGAGCCCAGCAACCCAGCCTGCTGCTGGATCCAGTCTGAGAGCAGAAGGAAGAGAAGTGCAGGGAAAGGAGCTTAAAGCAGAGGGCAGAGACAGAGTGAAATACAACAGTGCAAAAGAAAAGAAAAGAAGGGAAACCAGCCCGGTAGAAAGGTACAGAAGTGGTGATTGGCCCAAAATGAAGATGATAATTGACCCAGGCTGTCAGCCAGTGGCAATCGGTGAGAGCGGAGGAAAACTGTTGCCAGGTCTGAGTAGAGGAAAACTCACCATCCTACACATCCTGACCTGCTAGGAGGTGATTCTATTACAGCACGATAAAATATTTTCTCGTAAGTATAATCTTTAGCTATCAGTAAATGTTTGGATTATGTTTGTATATTGTACTAAAGAAGGAAAAGAAGCTTATAATAAGTAAGGTATTTACTGTAAAAGTGAAAGTTTGAGGGAAAGAGGTTAAATTCAGTGATGTGTGAATGTTGTCTACAGCCACTATTCCTTGAAATGTTGAAAAACTGATGTGGAAATTCTGTTATTCTTTACCATTGTGATAAAAAAACTGGAAATTAAATTCCAAAGAAAAGAATCACTGTCTTGAAGTTATAAGGCAGTGGGGGCAGTTTGGGAGAAATGAGTGTTGAAGAATGAAAGGAGTGAAAATCAAGATTATAGAAAACAGAAAACAAAAAACGTAAAATACATACACACTCACTTGATCCATGTTCTCCTGTTTTATTTTTTAACTTCCCTTCCCTTGCCTTTTTTACAGAAAGGGCTATATTTGCTACTCTACATGTTTCGGGATTTCTGAGTGTGAAATTCACCAGAAGGTAGACAGGCCAGCAGGAGAAAAGGCAGTTTGCGTAATGAAATTCTTAGCAGAAAGTGCGTCTGTTTCCGAGAAAGCTCTTTTATCTGATACCCTCACAGCTTACGTTCGACTTATCCCATGCTCCCTTCCCCCATTTCAAGTTGGCTTTAAGCACACATTTCTAGGGCTTTCTGGGCTCATGTATTATTGATAAGCCATCCTTTCCTCCCTTCCCACGGGGCCCTGCATGACTCCTGCGGCGAGCTTGCACTTTAGCAAAGGGAAGTTGGTGAGTCAGAGTCTGTTATTTCATCACCCCAGCAAGAGGAACCTCTGCCTCCCTACCTGCTGTTTACTGACTAAATGGCCCCTAACAAACCTCGGTAGAACTGTAAGTCCAGGAACTGCAGTTCGACGTCCCCTCATCTCTAGTCCCCTTAGAAGGAGTGATTGTGGAGCCCCAGCAGACGGTTTTGAAGGAGCTGGAAGGGGTGTTTGGAGGGGGTCAAGGCCATGACAAAGGGGCTGGGAGGCCATCACCCAGGAGATCTCTTGGCATGCTGCATTTATCTGCTCGATTTTAAAATACAGGCTTGAAAAGCACAGGTCTGGGATGTGCAAAATGTGGATGAGACAGGTAAACATTTAGACAGTGGAGAGATCGAGGCACGAGAATGGGAATTCCTAGAGCTTGCAGGGAGCTCTGTGCTTGCTCTCTGACACTTGTTTATTTGCGTGTTGGAGGGTTTTACAAGTGAATATCAGGGTGGGAGAACAGTACGTGATTCATGGAGCACCAGCTGCTGACTGGACTGAGGGTGCTGAAAAATGTGTGCACATTTTGTGGGTGAATAGATTTTTAAACTGCAGTAAGTTCTAGAAGATTCTTTGACAAATTTTGAAGTAAGTTATAGAAGCAACTGAGAGAAATTTTTTTTTTTTTTGAAATTTTCTTTTCCTCCCCCCCAAATAGTTAAAATGAGCCAAATTTATTTGCTTATTTATTTATTTTTGGTTGTGCTGGGTCTTTGCTGCTGGGTGGGCTTTTTCTCTAGTTGCAGTGCACGGACTTATTGCCATGGCTTCTCTTGCTGTGGAGGATGGGCTCTGGGTCAAAGGGCTTCAGTAGTTATAGTACACAGGCTCAGTCATTCTGGCCCAGGGGTCCAGCCCCTCCAAGGCATATGGAGAAGGAATCTATGCCTCCTTCAGGCAGATTCTTTACGGTTGAGCCACCAGAGAAGTCCCAAATTTAGTTTTGAAATCATTCTCTACCTTTGTCTTAAGGATTATGAGGGAAGAAAATGAAGTATTATCTGCACTGGATCTCTGAATGTGGGTTAGAGTAAAAGCAAAGCCCTGGGCTGTTTTAATTGAGCAAGACTGAGTAGAAGACTAGAGATTCGGGGTCATAACATGGCCATGAGGTCATTCTTGATAAATCTTCTATTGTCATGGAGGAATCTGAGGTTCCGGGTGACAATCACCTAGGTTTCTTGAATCAGAGCGCCTGCTGCTGGAGTTGGGACCCCTGCCCCCTCACACCAGGGGTAGAGTGAGATGTGGCCAAGTGGGCTCAGGGCACAGAGCCAGCAGGGTGCGATTTTGGAGAAGCTGAGTCAGTGAGAAGGGCTGGTAGGCAGGGGGAAATGCCATACGGGAGTCAACGCCATAATCAGGCAAATGGGGACACAGTCTTCCATGGTTGCATGTGTGTGACCGCTCAGTTACTTCAGGCGTGTCGACTCTTTGTGACCCTATGGACTGTAGCCCACCAGGCTCCCCTGTCCATGGGCTTCTCCAGGCAAGAATACTGGAGTGGGTTGCCATGCCCTCCTCCAGGGGATCTTCCTAACTCAGGGATCGAACCTGAGTCTCCTGTGTCTCCTGAATTGCAGGTAGATTCTTTACCACTGAGCCACTGGTGAAGTCCCTTCCAAGGTTACTTCAGGACAAAACTCCCATTCTACTTTCAGATTTAGAAATAAGAAAAAATGTGTTATTATCTACGTGAGTTGACAAGAGTCTTCAGCTTAACAGAGCTTCCCTGGTTTCATCATTACTCATTGGACCACCCAAGAACTGTTAGAATTGCTGCAAAAGACCCAAAAATGTCACTTGGACTGCTAGTTTTCCAACACTCTGTCCCAGAGTTCTGGAGTGTGTGTAGAGGGAGGGAGAAGGGAAAGACCAAATCTTCATGGTGACTTTATGTTTTAGATTGTCTCTATGAGGATTCTTAGTAAGATTTCCTTTGGGAAAAAGAAGGGAGTTCTATCCATTAATAAAATGTTTGAAAAATCTAATCTCTTCTCATTTTATGAATGAGGAAACTTAAAACCTAGAGAGGTTAATTGACTAACATGTGATTCCACAATTAATGGCACAGATTGAGTTTCAACTCTAATCTTTTGACCACCAGGGTGCTGGTGGTGATTTCAAAGACCTGGTGTACAGAGAAGACTCTAAGTGTTGTATGTTGTTGCTGTTCAGTCGTCCAGTTGTGTCTGACTCTTTGCGACTCCATGAACTGCAGCATGCCAGGCCTCCCTGTCCCTCACCATCTCTGAAGTTTGCTCAAGTTCATTGCATTGGTGATGCCGTCCAGCAGCTGCATCCTCTGATGCCCTCTTCTCCTTCTACCCTCAGTCTTCCCCAGCATCAGGGTCTTTTCCAATGAGCCGCCTGTTCGCATCAGATGACCAAAATACTGGAGCTTCAGCTTCAGCATCAGTCCTTCCAATGAGTATTCAGGGTTGGTTCCCTTTAAGAATCAACTGGTTCTTGATTGGTTCGATCTCTTTGCTGTCCAAAGGACTTTCAGGACTCTTCTCCAGCACCACAGTTTGAAGGCATCAGTTCTTTGGTGCTCTGCCTTCTTGACCGTCCAACTCTCACAACCATAGAAGACCATTGGAAAGACCACAACTTTGACTATACAGACCTTTGTCAGCAGAGTAACGTCTCTGCTTTTCAAAACACTGTCTAGGTTTGTCATAGACTTCTGGCCAAGAAGCAAATGTCTTCTGATTTCATGGCTGCAGTCACAATCTGCAGTGATTTTAGAGCCCAAGATGAGGAAATTCATCACTGCTTCCACATTTTTCCCTTCTGTTTGTCATGAAGTAATGGGATGCCACGATCTTAGCTTTTTTAATATTTAGTTTTAAGCTGGCTTTTTCACTCTCCTCCTTCACCCTCATCAAGAAGGTCTTCAGTTCTTCTTCACTTTATGCCGTTAGGGTGGTATCATATGCATATCTGAGGCTGTTGATGTTTCTCCTGCCTATCTTGGTTCTAGCTTGTTACTCACCCAGTCTGGCATTTCTCATGATGTGCTCAGCGTATAGGTTAGATGAACATAGTGACAGCAGACATCCCTGTTGTACTCCTTTCTCAACCCTGAACCAATCGGTTGTCCCATACAGGGTTCTAACTGTTGTTTCTTGACCCACATACAGGTTTCTCAGGAGACAGGTAAGATGGTCTGGTATTCCCATCTTTTTAAGAGCTTTCCACAGTTTGTTATGATTCACACAGTCAAAAGCTTTATTGTAACTGATGAAACAGAAGTAGATGTTTTTCTGGAAATCCCTTGCTTTCTCTATGATCCATGAAATCCTAGCCTCATGAATTTCTCTATGAAATCCTAGCCTCATGAGTGTTGGCAATTTGATATCTGGTTCCTCTGCCTTTTCTAAACCTGGCTTGGATGTCTGGAAGTTCTTTGCTCTTGTAATGCTGAAGCCTAGCAAGCAAGATTTTAAGTATGACCTTACTAGCATGAGAGATGAGTCTAATTTTCCAATATTTTGAGCATTCCTTGGTACTACTCTTCTTGGGAATTGGGATGAAGATTAACCTCTTCCAGTCATGTGGCCACTGCTGGGTCTCCCAGATTTGCTGACATATTGAGTGCAGCACTTGAATAGCATCATCTTATACAGTTTTGAATAGCTCTACTGAAATTCCATTGCATCCACTAGCTTTACTGAATGCACTGCTTCCTCAGGCCTACTTGACTTCACACTCCAGAATGTCTGGCTCTAGGTGACTGACCACACCATCGTAGTTATCCGGTTCATTAAGATCCTTTTTGTACAGTTCTTCCATGTATGTACGAGTGTTGTATATGCTGGATTTAATTTTATTTTAAACTACAAATGCTTATATGACAATAATCACCCTTATTTATGTGTAATACCTATTTAATTACATTGAAGTAATGTGTGGATTGGATGAGGTTAATACACTCATTACTATTATTACTATTATTATATGATAATTCTGAAGATCTGTTTTGTTCATTTGCTTTCTGTATGAAAATGGAACTGAGCTCAAAATTCTTGTTTTATTATTTTTAATTTGACCACACTGCAAGGTACCCGTGATCTTAGTTCCCCAACCAAGGATTGAACCCTGGCCCTCAGCAATAAGTGTACAGAACCCTAATCACTGGACCTCCAGGGAATCCCCAAATTTCTTGTTTTAAATAATTCAGTTGATAACTAAAATTTTAGCCAAGTGGTGAGTCTCTTCACATTTTATAGAACATACCTTCAAAACCAGAAGTTATCTTTGTTGATTCTTTAAAGTTTACAGAAAAACTTACCTTTTTCCATTTTCCCTTCTCACTTTCAGTTTGAAATCCTAGCCTCATCTGATCATCCTCCACTCAACTTTTAAATACCATCATCACCACTGTGTACTAACAATAGTGTATATCTTCAATAAGAGAATAAAATGCAGTCACTATCTAGGGGTGAGTTATAATACCCGAAAGTATTAACAGACCTATATAAAGCTATAATAGAAAAATTTTAAACTTGGAAGTACTGATATTTTTCAGTTTGGCTAGTGTTGTGTGAGTGCTAAGTTGCTTCAGTCATGTCTGACTCTGCGACCCTACGGATCATAGCCTGCCGGGCTCCTCTGTCCATGGGATTCTCCAGGCAAGAATACTGAAGTGGATTGTCACACCCACCTCCAGGGGATGCTCCTGACCCAAGGATTGAACTTGCATCTCCTGTGGCTCCTGCATTGCAGCTGAATTCTTTACTGCTGAGTCCTTGGGGAAGCCCTTTCCTAATGTTAGTTCTCAATATTTTGTGGAAAGCAGCCTCAAGGTTTGAACTGGCTACCATCTTCCTAAAATTGTCTTAGGTGTTGCAGTTACAAATGTGAGGTCCCTGGCTTAGGCAGTGTCTGCTGGACTTATACAAAGGAGGTCCTGGGAACCAGTAGGAAGAATAAGTAAACCAGACAGGGCAAGTTAGGCATGCAGAGTCTTTCAACAGGAATGGCTACTCTAAGACCAATTTTGAGGAACTGAGCAATGTATAGGAGGGAAAGCAGAGCAAAATACAGACCACTTAAGAAGCCTGAAGCCACAGTGGAAAAACATCTTTCAGCATGTCTGTAAAGAAATCCTGGTTGTGCATAGTAAGAAAGGAAGTGAGTCAAGTTAGGCACTGGATGGAGTTCAGAGGGCTACATGAGCCAAGATGAGAGTTTAGGTTTTACAATCTAGGGCAAAATAAAGAAGACATTTAAGCATGGAGTGACATGAAGAACAGGATCTGGTAATAGAAAGCAAGGTTCAGTTAAAGATTTCAGAGAAAGGATAAAACCCTGCATTTGCCATGGAATGGGATGGCTAAGTTGGTTTTAGGGGGAAAAGTCTTCAAGGTTGAGGAGATTGAGGCTATTAAGTACCAGAGTGTAAGATGAGTTATGTATGTTAACATATGTTATGCACAGCATTTTTAGGACTAAAGGTAGAGAAGAAAAACTGATGGGTAGATACCTAAATATCGAAAGTGAAAGGGTTAGTCCCTCAGTTGTGTCTGACTCTATGCAACCCCATCGACTGTAACCCGCCGGGCTCCTCTGTCCATGGATTTCTCCAGGCGAGAATACTGGGGTGGGTTGGCATTCCTTTCTCCAGGGGATCTTCCCAACCCAGAGATCAAACACGGGTCTCATGCATTGCAAGTGGACTCTTTACTGTCTCGACAAGTGTCAGAGAGCTAGATGGAAGGGCTAGATCATGTAAGCTTCAACAATGGTGTTTTTGCTTTCTGTTTTGTAAGAGCAATGAGAAAATAGCAGGAAATATTTCTCCTGAGGTTCTGTGTACACGTAAGTGGGTGGGAGGCCAAGTTGTCTTCTCTTGAGAGAGGGTTGAGTTATGTCAAAGTTTAAGGGGAGAGAATGGATGAAGTTTTCACCCAAATAATTCCTAGTCTCAGGCAAGTAATTGCTCGGTAAATGGTTATTAAATGTTATATAAAAGGGTTGTGACTCTTCTCTGGAGAAAATGATACTGATTACTGAACATCTTTTTGTATTTTTCCTAGACTCCTGAGATATCTGTAGTGCTCCTATACATATTACTGTAGCTCTAACCTCAGCACCAAGAGTTGATTTCCATCCATTTGCTTTGTATTCACCATTTCAGGGACATTTGCTCATTTCACCAATATTTACTGACTGCTACTATGTGTTCCATGCTGGACGTATGATAGAGAATGAGCTGGAAACAGTTCCTCTTTTTCATGGAGTTCATGTTCTATTAATAGTAAATGCAGAATGTTAGTAAGATATTTAGAAAAAAACAAAAACTTAACTTGAATCTTTCCTTCAACAACCAACCAAAGAATGAGAAGTCTTTACAGCAACGTTTTAGTACATCATTTTAAAGGATGAATGTGTAGTGAAAGGTGTAAGTAAATTAGTATGTTTGTGTGATCGATCATTAATCCTTAACCACTGCTGCTTAATCTAATTTATGCTTCCTTTTTATTCTTGAATTCTTACAATTTGTTACGTATCTTATAAGCATAGCCTTTGTTCCCCAAGCAGTATGGCATTAAAATCACTGAATTAGTTTGCTTAGCTGTTGAGTTTTCTTCTCACATATTTCTTAGCTGTTTGACACAACTGAAGATTTATCGTTGCCCTTCCTGTTGTCCCTTTTTGGGTCTCACATATCTTTACAAATGGCCTATAGTCATTACGTAGGCCAGTCTCTGTGGTTATATAACTTTTCCCTTTTATAAGAGGAAGTGAATTATTTTCCTTATTCACAGTAGAAATTGAGCATATTAGGTGTTTGTTGTTGTTGTTGATAATTTGCATTAATTTCCTCTACAGCAATGAAAATCAGAGTTGGAATGAGGAAAAGTTCAGGTTACACCCCACATTGGTTTTGTAAAAGGTTACATATTTCCTCTAACAAATTATTTTAAAAATAACAATAAAAATGCATTGTCTTAAAAAAGGAAACTAGAAAACTACGGGTGTAGTAAAATCCCAGTTATTGTTGCAAAGTCTGTGAAGACTCAGGACTAAACCTGTGATTATTACATGTATCGCTTTATTATTTTTAAGCACAGGTACAAGGCTTACAAATATTTGAGCAATTTTTTTATGGTATATTCATAGTCATTTTAGATGTTCTCAAGTTTTTTGTCTCCTTGAAAAGACAGAAATGTTTAATCAGTTCGACTTTGCTTCACTGAACAGCAAAAAGGACACAAGGATTTCAGTTACTTTGTAATCAAAACATATGTAACTGTGTGTGTAGATGCAAATTAACACAAGGCTACATTCATGACAAGATAAATCTTTGATGGGAACTGTTATTGAACATCAAGCAATTGAATCATTTTCTCTTCTTTGAAAATTTTGGAGGATTGAAAAATGATTAACCTAATTGTTAAAGTAACCATGTGACGGATCCATGTCTTCTGGCCAATGCAATATAAGTAGAATTCCACTTTGTGACTCCTGGAAAAGATTTTTTTCTTCCATGAAAGGGTCAAGTGCAAGAGGAGAGCTCTCTGGTTCCACCTCTTCTCTATTTTTCTTCTCTAAAGATGGCTATTTGAGAAAGCAATGGCTGGACCAGTGGCAGCCATCTTGGTTGGGACCATGAGACAAAAAGCCTAAGAACAAAACTGCATCATATCTGGGATGCTAAAAGACAGAAAGAAGGATAAAACAGATAGGAAAAAACCTACCTTTCTGATGATATCACTTTGCTACCTTGTCAAATTTGAACCCACTGACCTCAGGTTTCATTGTACGTGAAATAATTAAACGTCTGCCTTCCTTAAGCTCCTGTTGGCAGCTAATGCTAACTGATTTGTTGCAACATTTTCCTGACTCATTCCCAGTCTCACATTTGATGACGAAATAATAACAGATATTTAAATCCAGGTTTTTGGATTGAAAGCCCAATGTTTTCTTGGTCTGGGTCTCTTTCCACATAGTCTTAGGGTGAGAAATAAATACACAAACTGTAAAGTAATAACATATATTATCCATCATGCTGACTTTCCCTACTCTTACTTGAAGCCCTATTTCTCTCATAACCCTCTGGAGTCACTTTGCTCATGGTCTGTCTAATAAGTTCTGGGAATGAATTTTTCTTCACTGTCCTCTATTTCCCTTATCATTAAATGTTCTTCTACTTCATTATGACTTTGGCAAGTTACTGATGTTTATAAAAGGATAATTTATATTAACTTCTTTTCATATTTCAGTCTAAGTTGAACGAGGAGAGGCTTGTAGGGTGGGGCTCAATTTATTACCAACATTCCATTTTTTTTTTAAACTAGTATTTGTTACACAGTTTTTTGTATGTGTGTGTGCATTGTAAACATTTAATAATGGCTACCAATAAGAAAACAGATTACTTTTTAAAGTTTGTAAAATCACACAGTTGATAAAATTTGGTGTGCAAGCGTTCATATGAGAGAGAAGACAGAGGTTAAAGGATCATTATTGATTGCCCGCCCATGTTGTTTGTGTCTCAGCTGGAGAGGGTCAGTAGCTTACTCTGGTTCTTTAAATAAGAAAAATTTCACTGTAAAAGTACATATGAACTTTGTGTCATTTTAACCACAATTTATTTTTTCTAGGATATATGATGAATATGTAGAAATTACATAGTGAAGAAAGGCCCATACTGAGACATTACATTTTCACCTGGCTCTATCTGTAAAAAAAAAAAAAAAAGAGTGTGCCTAACATTTTTATTCAATGTGTACTCGTAACAGCCTCATATATCATTTTCTTTCAGTTGATTTATCTCTTCCTAGGGATCAAGTGTTAAAGATCTCTATGTAGATATTTGGTATGTACGTAACTGAAACCTAATTGTAGGTTTATTCATGTAACACAAAAAAACTGCAGAGATTCTCCAGTCAGAGCAGATGGCCCAAACTGGGGGCTAGGACCTCCTTAAGAACATGGCTTTAGGAAAAATGTGGAGGTGCTCTGAGTACACTGTAACACTGACTTATAAGGGAGCAGAGTGAAAGTGAAAGTGAAGTCGCTCAGTCGTGTCCTACTCTTTATGACCCCATGGACTGTAGCCCACCAGGCTGCTCCGTCCATGGGATTTTCCAGGCAAGAATGCTGGAGTGGGTTGCCATTTCCTTTTCCAGGAGATTTTCCCGACCCAGGGATCGAACTCGGATCTCCTGCATTGTAGGCAGATGCTTTACCGTCTGAGCCACCAAGGAAGTCCACCAGGAAGTCCGCCAGGAAGCCGCCAGGAAGGGAGCAGAGTAGAGGTTTGCAAAAATACTGATTAAGGGCAAAATGACGCCTAAGTTAGCTGAATTCAAGGAAAAAGTGTTAGTTGCCTAGTCATGTCTGACTCTTCGCAACCTCATGGACTTTAGCCCACCAAGCTCCTCTGTCCATGGAATTTTGCCTGCAAAATTCCCTTCGTCAGGGGATTGCCACCTCTTACTCAAATGTACCAATATATTAAAGAAAGAGCATGCCCAATAGACGGAGGATTGAGGAGCCATGAAAGCTTACGTAGAACACCAGAAAAGGGATCTTTATGCCACTCAACCAAGACTCACTCTGAACCAAGAATACACTCTATTTCCAAGGGCAGGCATATAATTGTTGTTATTATGATTAATCTCTAGCCTGTATAGGCTGCTTTCAATGTCAAGTGCTACACAATTTTAATGCGTTTTGTCATTTAATACACATGAAACCTCAAGGATGTAAGCACTGCTATTACCCTTGTTTTGGAGATGAGGATATTAAGGCTAAAGGAGGTGAAGTTGCTCGTTTAGGTTCCTACAGCTGATAAGTGACAGTGTTGGGATTTGCACTTCATCTAGAGAGCCCATACATGTAACCACCATTTGGCAAATTTATGAGGACAAAAGGGAATTCTCTCTGCAGTTTTGCACAGAGGAATCTGAGGATTTAAAGTTTATTCCTGCCCAACAGGATGTGTTGGCATTAAGACAATTATTCAGAGTCTCTTGACTCTTAGTCTGATGTGTTTCCAGGCTGTGAGGATACTTCCGGTGCATGGGGAAATCACTGAATAGCAGACTAGCAAGGACCAGGCTGCCTTCAGACTGGGGCAACCTTAGAGGACTTGGGGAGGAAGTAATGATGCATAGCTTACACTTACAGAGTGGAGAGTTATTTTCCACCTTCCTGAAGGCTGATTATTTCCATAAACTGTTTGGAATTTTCCTTCTGGAGAGATTTGTTTATTCTTGCCCATTTACTTGTTTATTCAATCATTTAGTTATACCAGTCTGAACTCATAGTTATTTATTAATATTTTATAGTTTGGGCTATAGTCCATTGGATTTCATTTATTTTCTTGTTCAAATTGTTTAAGCTTTGGAGACTGGGAGCTTGCTCAGTTGACTCCTGAGTCATTTTGATATGCCCATCATTGTGGATTTTTTTTTTCTTTTGAGTACTTTTTTACTTTCTGGCATTGCAAGATGCTCTAGGCTCTTCTTGAATGTTTCTGCCTTAGTCCTAGAATCAGAACTTTCTCCAAGGAGCCCTTGTTCTTTTAATTGGAGGAAGTATTAGAAACCAAGATCTAGGTGGTACGAATTACGTTTCACACATTTTTAAAATATGTGTAGCTAATACTAAAAAGTCATGACAGTGGTTGCTCTTGGGGTGGGGTGGGGGTTGGTGAGTGGAAGACATCCCCAGGGGCTTCAAGGGTATCTGATCTCTTTCTTGAATTCAGAGCTGGGTACATGGAATTCTTCATTTTGTGAAATTCATCAAGCTTTATGCTTATAATATGAGCATTTTCTGCTTTATGCTATATTCTGTAGAAATGTATTGAAAAATAGAGGAAAACAAAACAAAAAGTAATAATAAACACTCATTGAGTATCAAGGAGACAAACTCTGGAGTCTGGTTCCCTGGGTTCAAAGACTTTATCAGTATTAGAACCTTTAGCTAGCTACTTAACTATTCTGTCCCTTGGTTTTCTTCATTTATGAAATCAGGACGGGGTTATTATCTGCTATAGATGGCTGCTCATAATAGCAGTCTCTCTCTCTCTGATACACACGTACGCATTCATACATATACATATATGTCTATATATGTTAATACCTACTGCATCAATCCTTAATATTTGTGGGTTCTCTGTTTTTGAGTTTGCCTACCTGCTAAACTTTGCTTGTAATGTCCAAACCAATACCTGTGATGCTCTGGGCCATTTTTGGACATGTATAGGAAGGTGACACATTTGAATCGCCCAGTCAGTGTCCATGTTCCCAGTGAGCTTGAATGAAGCCAGGATCTGCCATCTAGTTTCAGCTTTCATAGTGTACAGAAATGTCCTTTCTCAATGTATTTAGTGCCATGTTTTTAACATTTTTGTGCTTTTTTGTTAGTGATTTTACTAGTAAGTGACCTATAGGGCAAGGCTAAAGTCCTTACAGTTCCTAAGTACAGGCGGGCCATGATGTACATTATGGAGAAGATAGGCATGTAGATAAGCTTCATTTAGTCTAGAGTTATGGTGCTGTTGGGTATGAGATGAATATTAACAAATCACCAACATATATTAAATAATGTGTCTTTAAAGAGAGACAAAATTATGTACTGATCAGATGATGAAGATGTTGTGACTAGATGCTTGCAGGAAGCTAACCTTGTGTTTCCCTAAAAGTAAGGCTCATTATTTGCTAATTTAGTGTTTGTGGTACCTAAAGATTATAATGACTACAAATAATGAACATCAATTGCATATGTGTAAATAAAGATATATAGATACAGATATACTTGGATATATGTATATACCCAGATAGATACACATAGGTATTAATGTGTTGATAACTCAGTTGGTAAAGAATCCGCTTGCAACGCAGGAGACCCCAATTTGATTCCTGGGTCGGGAGAAGGGATAGGCTACCCACTCCAGTATTCTTGGGCTTCCCTTGTGGCTGAACTGGTAAAGAATCTGCCTGCAATGTGTGGGAGATCTGAGTTTGATCCCTGGTTTGGGAAGATCCCCTGGAAAAGGGAAAGGCTACCCATTCCAGTATTCTGGCTTAGAGAATTCCCTGGACTTCATGGACCCCATTGTCCATGGGGTCGCAAAGAGTTGGACATGACTGAGCAATTTTCACTTTCATTTTATTTATCTATACAGATATATAAAGATATGAGGACAGTGCCTATCAATATAATAAGCTCTCAATAAATGTGACAGCTATTTTGATCTAGGCATCTGACTAGATTGCTTTCCAACACACTATCACTCCTGGAAAAGATAATGCTGAGTCTTCTGTTTGTAAAGAGTGCTTCTCTTCCATGATGCAGAAGGTATAGTAATAAACAAGCAAGCCCTTCATCTCATGAAACTTAGGCTGTCTATAAGTCAGAAGATCTCAGTTCACCACCATATGCATGTCTAGCATACAGCACCTAGTACCCAGAAATTACTTATTATTTTGTAGACTACTTAAAAATCTTAAGGGAAAAGTTAGCATAGTGACAGTGAAAACGTTAGTCACTCAGGCATGTCCCGACTCTCTGCGATGCCATGGACTGTAGCCCGCCAGGCTCCTCTGTCCATGGGATTCTCCAGGCAAGAATACTGGAGTGGGTTGCCATGCCCTCCTCCAGGGGATCTTCCCAACCCGGGGATCGAACCTAGGTCTCCCGCATGGCAGGCAGATACTTTACCAGCTGAGCCCCCAGGGAAGCCCAAGAAGAGTAGCGGAGCCAAGTCCACAGTTAAGCCACCACGTTAGACAAGCAGACAAGTAAACAAACGAGTCCTGAGTAAGAGATTTTATAATGGATTTTCTTGTCCTGAAACTTAACACTCTAAGACTAGATGTCCTGCACTCTACATAAACATTGAGAAACCTATCTAATATAGGAAATGAACACACGCTCTAGCTTTCAAGTCAATTAGTGTGATATTCTTATTTCCTTTCTAGGTTAAGAAAGCACATCTTTTCGGATGCAATGCCAGCTAAATACATGATCTGATTGTTCCAGTTATCCTGTGCCAACAAAAGCAAATATGGGCTTTCCAGTGTTCATGACGAAGTGGGGAACTTATCTGGTATTCGTGTGCCTTGGAAACCAGCTGCTATTCAAAGCTTTCTAGGCAATTTGAATCAGGTTGCTGAGCTTAGAAAAAAAAAAATCCTATAGCTGTGTTTTGAAGACCAAAGAACTCAAAACATCCATACTCTGGGCTATTGCAAAATGTAGCACTTGAGCTTCCCAGGAAGTGCTGGTTGTAAAGAACTCGTCTGTCAATGCAGGAGTCATAAGGGACAAAGTTTCAATCCCTGGGTCAGGGATAACCCCGGAGGGGGACATGGCAACTCACTGCAGTATTCTTGCTGGAAAAATCCCAATGACAGAGGATCCTGGTGGGCTACAGTCCATAGAGTTGGACACGACTGAAGTGACTCAGCATGAATGAGCTAAAATGAGCTGTACTCAAGCAAAGACATGAATGATAAGAGGTTGGATTTTAGTGGAAAGGAGGGGCAGGGAATATTGTCAGGGATATTTGGAATACAGGGCAAGGGTAAGCCCAGTTGATTTCATTTAAAATGCACAATTTGGGGGAATTATAGGAGGTGGGATTATTTCTTGGAATTGAGGTGAGGCTCAGAATGGTCCATTGGATGTCAAAGCCATACAAGAGTCTCTGCTAGAATTGCATCAAAATAAGTGTAGTCCTGAAATTCCTCTGGGCAATCTGTTTGGAACGTCAAAGCATATCACCTAGATGCCTGGTTTCTGGGTGAAAGTTCTGTAAAAAGGAATCAGGAGACCTGCTTTAGCATATATGAGAGTTAAGAGGTAAGGGAGAAAGCCTGTTTAAATTAAACTGAATCACACCTATAAACTGACTCAACTATTTCTAAAGCTCCCTCTTAGCCTTAAAATACAATCATTGTGCAAATGAAATGAGATATTCTTCAGTTCAGTTCAGTTTAGTCTCTCAGTCATGTCTGACTCTTTGTGACCTCATGAACAGCAGCACACCAGGCCACCCTGTCCATCAACGACTCCTGGAGTTTACCCAAACCCATGTCCATTGAGTCGGTGATGCCATCCAATCATCTCATCCTCTGTCATCCCCTTCTCCTCCTGCCTTCAATCTTTCCCAGCTTCAGGGTCTTTTCAAATGAATCTACTCTTCCCAGCAGGTGGCCAAAGGATTGGAGTTTCAGCTTCAACATCAGTCTTTCCAATGAACACCCAGGACTGATCTCCTTTAGGATGGACTGGTTGGATCTCCTTGCAGTCCAAGGGACTCTCAAGAGTCTTCTCCAACACCACAGTTCAAAAGCATCGATTCTTTAGCACTCAGCTTTCTTTATAGTCCAACTCTCACATCCATACATGACTAGTGGATATTCTTATTTCAAAACAAAAGTCATTTTCTCAGCCAAAAAATTAAAAAGTACTACTAGCATGCCTGGGCTTCCCCGATGCCTCAGCAGGTAGAGTCTGCCTGCAATGCAGGAGATGCAAGAGAGGCAGTTTCGATCACTGGGTTGTGGCGATCCCCTGGAGGAGGGCATGGCAACCCACTCCAGTATTCTTGCTGGGAAAATTCCAAGGACAGAGGAGCCTGGAGGGCTACAGTCCACGGGGTCACAAAGAGTCAGACATGACTGAAGTGGCTGAGCACAGCGCACACGCGCGCACACACACACACACACACACACACACACACAAACACACATCAGTATGCCTACCCCATATAGGGTTCATACCATTTCCTCCTTGAGTGGCAGAGTGTATCTCTTTCAGGTGAGGGAACTTTATTCCAGAGCTAACCCAACATCGAGGTGACAGATATATGTGTGGGGTGATGCCATGAGATGCCCAGCAATCCCTTCAAGAAAATCTGCTGTGAGGTGGGAGGCTGGTGAGCAACATTAGCATCCGTGCATTGCTGCAGACAGCAGAGGTCTACTGACAGGCAAATGCTGCTCCAGGGCTGACTGTCAGTCTGGATGAGATGTTCTCTACTGGCTGAGGTTTCCCTCTTTCCTTACACAGGTGTCAGAACCACAGCTCAGTCTGAAGGCTGACTCCAGAATATCTCTCCTCTCTCGCTAAGACAGGCTGGAACCTGGGACCCTTTGCTGCAGTGCTGTAATGCTTGCACCTGGAAAAATGTCTCCTCGAGCTAAAAGTACAAAGAAACTACAAGGGAGTAAAAATAACTGCGTGCATGTGCAAAGGGGGCAAATTCTGGACAGCAAGATACAAAAAGACCAAAAACCCAACTGCCATTTCTGAAGAGTCGGGTGCTGTACATGTAACCCCGCACACAACATCACCAGAGTGGCTGGGCAAAGCACTGAAGCCACCCTTCTGACCCAACCCTTGGACGTACCTCTGCCCTCACCCCATATAAGGAACCAGATCCACCCTTCCGCCTCAGGGAGCAAGCAAGCAAGGGAAGCTGTCGTTTGTTCTCCCTCCCCTCTGCTGCAGCAGAGGCCCCGGTCAAGCCTTGCCTGATTTCCTTGTCTGGTCTCTGATCAGTTTCTATTGATTAAGGACTCTTATTGGTAACATATCTTCCCATCCACCCTTCACTTTCGAATTATGGTGCTGGAAAAGACTCTTGAGGGTCCCTAGGACAGCAAGGAGATCAAGTCAATCCTAAAGGAAATCAACTCTGAATATTCGTTGGAATATTTAACAGAATGGCAACCCACTCCAGTATTCTTGCCTGGAAAATCCCATGGACAGAGGAAACTGGCGGGCTGCAGTCCATAGAGTTGCAAAGAGTCGGACACGACTGAGCAACTGACACTTTCACTTTCACTTTTCATTCATTGGAAGGACAGATACTGAAGCTGAAGCACCAGTACTTTGGCCACTTGATGCGAAGAGCCGACTGATTGAAAAAGACACTGATGCTGGGAAAGATTGAGGGCAAGAGGAGAAGGGGTGACAGAGGATGAGATGGTTGGATGGCATCACTGACTTAATGGACATGGGATCAAACTCTGGGAGATTGTGAAGGACAGAGAAGCCTGGCGTGCTGCAGTCCATGGGGTCACAAAGAGTCGGACAGGACTTTTTAGCAATTGAACAGCAACAACCCTTCCCTGGGATTTCCCTTCCATCTCCACCAAATCTCTCCAATATCCGATTTCCTCTTCATGTCTGTGTCTTGGAGATCTTGATATCCATGAACAAAAGGATCTGATAAATAAATAAGACCCAAGGAGGGAGGAAGGGGATGGTCTGTCTATTTTAGACTCTGGCCACCAGCTGCTCTCTTTGACGGAGGACCTGATGGAGTTATTAGAACTGTCAGGTAAGAGATGACACAGAATGGCCTACCTTCTTGGGCAGTGCACAGGAAGGACAGATGACCCACTCTGTGCACCTAACCAAGGATCCTGGCTCCATGTTGGAATATTAGCTCATTTGGGGTGAAAAGGAATAGACTGAGAGTCACACAACCTCCAGCCTCCCCAAGTTTCTCAACTGAGAGCAAGGTGAGAAGCCAGCTTAGTGGTGATAGAGGTTGTGTGCCCAGCTCTACCCTGAGGGTCCTTCCCCCTGCCCAGTGGATTATAGGAGTCCTTCTGAGACCTCTCCTTTCCCTCGAGACTGCTCTGAATGTTCACTGGCCAGAATCCCCTAGATGGAAATGCTAGGAGATTTGCCTGGTGTCATCCTTCTCACATACACAGACTAGAGCTTCAAATATTTCCCTTGGTTGTAGCTGGAAGAGTCTCAATTTGCAAAGCAGAGATGGGAGGGGCAGAGGGGTCATGGGCATTGCCCCAGGGGGAAGTCACAGTGATGTTCTCAGGCTTATGCCTGTCACCTGGAAATCTCAGAAAATAATGGCTAAATCATACTGACTTTTCTGCCCGAGGGACTATGGAGACAGGCTATAGTGGGAATCTTACTTTACCCCCAGGTCAGCCCATTCTTCTCTCAATGAAGAAAGAGCTGGCTGAGTAGGTGACTCAGAGTTAGGTTCCACAGATATACACTTACAAGTGACCTTTCCCCGGAAGTGGGGAAATGCTTTCATAAGTCAGAAGGGCGCGCTGAGTTAGGAGGTGGATGCTCTGGTTACTACACAAACCCTCTGGGTAGCTCTCTCCAGCCTCTTTCACCCTGCGTCCTCTGCTGTCAGATCAGTGGATCTGTGACACAGTGTGTGTTTTACCTCGGCCATTGTCAGAAGGCCACATGGTCCAGATTAAACAAAAGAGAAAAATGGGCACACAAAATATAGTGGGAAGAAAGCATACTTAAAAGTGGGGCTGTTCTCACTTATCTGGTTAGCTGTTCTTACTGGTTCTTTCAAAAGAAAGCTATTTTCATAAACACTTCCTTTGAAAATCCTTGCTTGTCTTGAAGACTTAAGAGAGCATCTTTTGTAGACGTGGAAGCACACTATTCTCTGCTTAATTTGAAGTTTAATTACTGGGCATGTTCCTCTTTAAAAAAAAAAACATATTACTTAGGCTTTACATAGAAGATAGAGGGCCTATAAAAGAAATAAATTATTGTAATATGTCTCATTATTTTTCCAGGCTTAGGGTAAACATATTCTTTTTTGTTTTACTTCCCCAAAACATTAGCTAACAAACAAAATGCTCGATTACAATTTTTAAATTGAAATATAGTTGATTTTCAACGTTGTGTTAATTTCTGCTATCCTGCAAAGTGATTCAGTTTTGCATACATTCTTTTTTGCTTTTTGTATTCTTTTCCATTACTATTTATCATAGGATACTGAATCTAGTTCTCTAAGCTATGCAGTAGGACCTTGTGGGTTTATCTATTCCATATTTTAGATAGCTATTTTTTAATTGAAAAATTATTTAAAGAAAAATATAACACACATCTCAAATCTCGAATAGCTCATATTCACTTCCTTCCTGAGCTCTGAACACTAAACTTTATTAAAAGCAACACAGGGCAGATGAAGGACAAGCATAGGAAGGACAGCTACTTGTAAATGCATAGTAAATGTAGCAGGCTCACTGTTCGAGTTAAATGTGTGTAATTGTCTGATATCTATTTGTAGTTCTCATAAAATACCTTTTTTTTTCCCTGTGTATTCATTGCTGCAAGGATTGAAAAGGGAGGTCTAATATTTTCTGCTTTTCATCTCTTTGCCAACTATCAGTATCTGGTAAAAAAAAAAAAAAGAAGAAGAAGAAAGGCAAAGAATCGCGCAGATTTGGCCTTCATGTTACCCTATTACCCCGTCTGCAAATTGCCCCGAGATCAGACAGATGGAAGGCCAGCTGCAGCTGCACAGGACCGGGGGCCCGAGGGACCGCACACAAAGCAGCCGGCGCTGTTAGGACCCTAAGCCAGCTTCTCCTGCTTCTGATCACCTCCCCACCCCCGCTACGTGGCTCTGTCTGGGCCAGCATCACTCACATCCACCAGCGAGGACCTGAATGGTTTGTCTCAAACCAGGAATGTTAATGGAAGCTGATTGTCTGCAGCCAGCTGAGAACCTTTTCAGCATTGTTTACTTCTAACGTGTGCTCTGTTTGCAGCCTCTCTTCGAGGCAATAGGAGATGGGGAGGGTGCCGCCACTGGCGCCTTCCTACGCTTAAGGGAGGTGATGTACACAAAGGACTTGGTAAATCGTAACATCCTTTCTGAAAGGATGCCCTTTTAAGCTTATGGAGAAGCCTCTCTTTACAAATGGGTACCAGCAATAAGGTCCCTTTTTCTTCACACCTCAAAACAATTATTATTTCTGTTTTGCAAATTAATTGAATGCAGAACCACTTATTCCAGTAGTTCTCAAAGTGTGGTCCCTGGACCAGTGGCATCAGCATCACCTGGGAGCTTGTTAGAAATGTGGTTCTCTGAGGACTTCCCTGGTGGCTAAGATGATGAGTTTCCCAATGCAGGGGGCCTGGGTCCAATCCCTGGTCAGGGAACTAGATTCCACATGCAGCAACTCAATACCCTGCATGCCAAAATGAAGATCAAAGATCCCGAGAAGCTCAACTGAAACTCAGTGCAGCCAAATAAATATATATTTTAAAAAAAAAGAAAGAAAAATGTGGTTCTTGGCTGTCCCCTAGACCTACTGAATCAGAGGCTGAGGGTGGGGCAGAGAAATTGGCATTTTAGCCAGCCCTGCCAGATATTGATGCATGCTCAACTGTAAGGACTGCTATTTATGCCTTTTGTTCATGTTTCTATAAAAATATTGATATTTTCAAATTTATATTGTCAAAGTTCAATTTTCAATCTCATATCTGTAAAATCTCATATCTCATCTCACAAGTGGCTTTGGGGCCCTGTGTTCTATTTGTTATGTTATGGGCTTTAAAACTTTAAGATGTAGGTCTCTTTGGTCCTGAAGCCCATATTTCTGGCTCCAACTGACTTATATATTCCCTAATTCATTTTTTTTTACAGAAATCTTCAGATTCCATCCAGTTTGGTCACTTGATAGATGTTTACATCTCTTTGGGTCATAAGATCTGTAAGTATACTTCCACTTGGCTTATTAAGACCATTGTATTTGATGAAATCTCAAGATAGTTCAGTATTTTCTATTAAATGATTTTAAAAATCTTGATTTGATTCTGCATTCTTTCATGGTATTAAAACCTTATGACTTGAGTAAATATTTTAAATACTATCCAGTTGAATTTTGAATATTTCACTCAGCTTCCCCTAACTTGTCACAATTTATTAGCCATTCCAGCAATACGTTTACCTAAGGATGCTTGTGCAATTGAAAAATTTCAAGTTCCCATGTTTTAGGGGCCTACTTTCCATTTTGTCTTCCCCAAAAGTATGACTTTTCATTGCAGTAGAAGAAGGACTGAAAAGTCTTTCCTTCCTTTGGTGATTTTCTTGGAGAAGTGAATCCCTATTAAGAACTGTAAGTAAGAAAAAGAAAATTCCTAAGATTCATAATGGATTGTATTGTAACTGTTTCTAAATTGGGGAATGTTTGAAAATTTATAGTGCTTAAAGAGAAAATTATAGCTTCCATATTCAATTGATCTTTTTTAAAAAAACTTTTACTGAAGTATAGTTGATTTACAATGTTGTGTTAGTTTCAGGTGCACCAAAAAACCAACTGGTCTTTCATTCAATATTTATTAATCAAATATTTGACTTCCTACCATGGGTGAAGCATGGCTCCAGGTGATTTGAAATAGATGGGTGAACCAAATAAAGACATAGGATAAACAGTAAATTATATATTAATAGTTTATATGATTTTCCAGGAGAGACTAAATGCAATAGAATAAAAAAACAGTAGAGTAGGATGATGGAGGCTTCCTAGGGATGCTAGTGGTAAAGAATCTGCCTGCGAAAACAGGAGATGCAAGAAAGGCAGTTTTGATCCTTGAGTAAGGAAGATCTCTGGAGTAGGAAAAGGCAACCCAGTCTAGTATTCTTGCCTGGAAAATTCCATGGACAGAAGAGCCTGGCACGTTACAGTCCATTGGGTCCCAAAAGAATCAGAGACGACTGAGGGACTGAGCACATCTGCACACACACAAAGGATGATGAGGGAGTGAAGGGGACGTGGTTACAATTTTCAGTAGGATGATCTGGGAAGCCATCCTGAAACTGAACAATTTGAGTGAAGAGTTGAAGAAGGTGAGGGAGTTAGCTATGCAGACAACTGAAGGAGAAACTTTCAGAAAAGGGAGGAGCTAGAACAAAGGTGTGACTGAGGACATCCACTATGCTGGTTTAGAATAATGGAGGGGGGCTCAAATGGGGATCAACTCAAGTAGGGTATGGTAGCCATTTATATGGCCTTTGTTTTTCCTTGGCGGGAACTAGGAAGTCATTGCAGGGCATTGGACAGAGGAGTAGCATGATCTCACCTGTTTTCAGAGGGTCATGTGTTTTGAGTAGACATTAGGGGATTCTGTCAGATTCATTCAGTTCGGTTCAGTTCAGTTGCTCAGTCGTGTCTGACTCTTTGCAACCCTGTGGACTGCAGCAGGCCAGGCTTCCCTGTCCATCACCAGCTCCCGGAGTTTGCTCAATCTCATGTCCATCGAGTCAGGGATGCCATCCAACCATCTCATCCTCTGTCATCCCTTTTTCCTCCTGTCTTCATCCTTCCCAGCATCAGGGTCTTTTCCAATGAGCTACGTGCACACTGTCATTTTACACACGGTTGTGAATGACACAGCCTTTGGGATATGCGGCCCAGAAACAGATCCAAAAAACCCTAACAGAACATAATCATAGTTTGTAAGGAGATGTTTCTTTAAAATGAACTCAAGTTCATTCTTAACAGTAGTTGGAAGCAACTCAGGCTTGATTTGCTGTGACTCAATTTAATCAGAGAGGAAATATTTTTCATTTGTATGTGGTATTTAAAGTACAGCAATTACTAATATTTAAAATGAATAACTAACAAGATCTTACTGTGCAGCACAGGGAACTCTGCTCAATGTTAAGTGGCAGCCTGGATGGGAGGAGAGTTTGGGAGAGAATGGATACAGATATATGTATGCCTGAGTCCCTTTGCTGTCCTCTCGAAACCATCAGAACATTTTTCATCACCTATACTGCAATATATGGATGGATGTGAGAGTTGGACTATAAAGAAAGCTGAGAGCAGAAGAATTGATGCTCTTGAACTGTGGTGTTAGAGAAGACTCTTGAGAGTTCCTTGGACTGAAAGGAGATCAAGCCAATCAATCCTAAAGGAAATCAGTCCTGAATATTCATTGGAAGCACTGATGTTGAAGCTGAAACTCCAATACTTTGGCCACCTCATACAAAGAGTGGACTCATTTGAAAAGACCCTGATGCTGGGAAAGATTGAATGTGGGAGAGAAGGGGACGACAGACGATGAGATGGTTAGATGGCATCACTGACTCAATGGACATGAGTTTGAGTAAGCTCTGGGAGTTGGTGATGGACAGGGAGGCCTGGAGCGCTGCAGTCCATGGGGTTGCAAAGAGTCAGACACGACCGAGCAACTGAACTGAACCGAACCCCAATATAAAATAAAAAGTTTTTAGAAAATAAAGTATAACCATTACTAGGAAGAGTGTTGAGTTAGGAGTAATTTTTAAGCATCTAATTTTTCTGGTCTCTGATAAGAAGGATATCTGCTTATTATTTTAGAAGACTCAATTGTTATAGAAATAAATGCTACAGAAAGGGAAAAGCTCCTGAATTCTTGCTGAGAGTGTGTTGAAGGTACCTAAATGCTGTAGGAAGGATGCAGCAGCTGAAATGTTTCCACCTGCAGACATTTCTGTACATCCCTGAGGTTTAACCAAGGGGGTTTAAATTTAGAGATTGCTCTGACCACCCACAGGCTGTGATTAGTTTTGGTTTTGGCCATGATTTGTTGGCCCAGGTTGATGGATTTCTGAGTATCCAGTCTAAGCGCACCATTTCAACCTCTGTCAGGTAAGTGAATAAAGCCACACAAGCGTCAGAAAAGTTCCATTCCATCCGGTGGGGGCAGTTTAGGGAGACTTGATGTGCTTGGGGCTAGCTGTCCTCTGACCCACAGCCTGTCTGCTCCTGGATGGGGAGAATTCGATGCCCTTCAAAATATAGAGTATATTGATCTGTTTTTGAGGCCACAAATGCCAAAGCCCTGTCAGCTAATGGGCCTTCAGAAGGTTAAATATGGATTTGGAGTGAATCACCAGCTGCCCACCAGCATTTTCTAGGTAGTCTGACATGCAGACGCAGAGAAGGAAGACACTCAGGGGCAGGTTTCTGTGCTTACCGATACATCTTTTTGGGCAAGCCTTATGTCCTTTGTGTTTGACCTGGCTCTGCAGTACTCCGTGTCTTCGTTAGTCAATGTCATCCCTAGAAAACTAGTAAAAATGGGAGGAAAATAGAAAATGTCAAAGTTTGGAAAACAGTTCCCTTTACTTTTCTAAATTGTTGTTGTTCAGTCACCAAATTGTGTCCAACTCTTTGCAAGCGCATAGACTGCAGCACACCAGGCCTCCCTGTCCCTCACCATCTCCTGTAGTTGCCAAATTCATGTCCATTGAGTCAGTGATGCCATCCAACCATCTCATCCTCTGTCGTCCCCTTCTCTTTCTGCCTTCAATCTTTCCCAGCATCAGGGTCTTTTCCAACATGTCGGCTCTTTGCATCAGGTGGCCAAAGTATTGGAGCTTCAGCTTCAGCGTCTGTCCTTCTAATGAATATTCAGAGTTGATTTCCTTTAGGATTGACTGGCTTGATCTCCTTGCTGTCCAGGGGACTCTCAAGAGGCTTCTTCAGCATCACAATTCAAAAGCATCATTTCTGTGATGCTCTGCCTTCTTTATGGTCCAACTCTCACATCCGTACATGACTATTGTATGGACTAAAGGTCTGTATAGTCAAGGCTGTGGTCTTTACAGTAGTCATGTATTTTTCTGAATTATACATGCATTAATTGGTGAGCCTGTCACTCTCCAGCTGTGCTGCAGAAGGTGGTTTAAAGTGGTGAGGGGAGGAGAGAGAAGAAATAAAGGAGAGAGAGAGGGAGAGAATATATGAATGGCTACGAACCCTTCGATAGCAGGATGCAGAGTTTAAACTTCCTGGGGTAAAAACACCAAGAATTGACAATATGTTACTAGGTGACAGGTTTAGAAAATTCTTTGTCATTTGATCTTTCAGCTTTTCCCTTCTCTTTCCTTTTATACAGCAAGGCCAGTAAAAATAGCTCTGTTGGTTTTCATTTTGAGTTTGGTTTTCTCTTTTGTCTTTATGTGGTGGTAAGCTGTTCTAGGCTTGAATTTATAGGAAATACCTCAGGGAAACACAATCTATCCTTGGAATATTTTAATTTCTGTGTGATGAAATTTGTATAAATATGGACTGGTGCATATTCACATGGATTTTTGCTGAACATTTCAGCCTCAGAAGACCTAGGTTTGAATCTTAACTGTATATCCTAGTTACATGACCAGTAATCATGCTACATCACCTCTCTCAGTTTGAAATTTTATGTGTGTAAAATGTTGGAGATCACATGACCTGACCTTTCACAACATTGCTTGTAATGTAATAAGAATGATATATGAATTAGCAAACTAATTCATATTAGTTTGAATTAATTATTAGCAAACTAATAATCACCAGATGCTGATTATTGATATTAAATATTTCTATGTTTATTTGAATATTACCATTAAGAGACTCTTTACTGACAAAAAGTTCTAAAAGTGAATTTGGAGCACTCATTAGAAAACATGGAAATAATGGGATTTTTTTTTTTTTTTTTCATTTAAACTGTTAGCCCCAGATACAAACTCAAAAGAAATTTTTCTAAACGGGCATATGGGTAAGTAGCTACTTATGTGCCTTAGATTTTTCAGGCCACTGTAATTGATTTATGTCCACTTTACTGCCTGTGTGAAGTTTGTGTGCAAATGTGATATTATCTTATAATTACATTATATAAAAACATGAATGACATTGGTAATGAGAGGTTGTGAGACTGAAAGGTGATGCTGTCCTGGATGTGCAGTTTTGTAGGATCAGGTTTCCACTAGGTATGTTAGTTCTCAGAATTAATTAAGAGCATCCCACCCCTCACCAGTCCCACTCTTGAAGTGTGCAGGCACTTGGTTTAAGGAATTTTCTTCAGCTGGCTTTCATTTTGAGGAACAAAAATTTAGAATGACATGTATACTTTATTTCCTGGTAGCTCAGCTGGTAAAGAATCTGCCTGCAACGCAGGAGAGCCCAGTTCGATCCCTGGGTCAGGAAGATCCCCTGGAGAAGGGAATGGCTACCCACTCCAGTATTCTGGTCTGGAGAAGTACATGAACTATATCGTCCATGGGATCACAAATAGTTGGACACAACTGAGCAAGTTTTACTATACACTATTATGTGTAAAACAGATAGTCAGCAGGAAGCTGCTATATAACACAGAGGGCTCAGGTCGGTGCTCTGTGATGACCTAGAGGGGTGGGGTGGGAGGTGGGTGGGTAACCCAAGAGGGAGGGGATATATGTATAGATATGGGTTATTCATTTTGTTGTACAGCAGAAACTAACAACTTTGTAAGGCAACTATGTGTGCTTAGTCACTCAGTTGTGTCCGACTCTGCGACCCCATGGACTGCAGCCCCCCAGGCTCTTCTGTCCATGGGGATTCTCCAGGTAAGAATTCTGGAGTGGGTTGCCATCTCCTCCTCCAGGGGATCTTCCCAACCCAGGGATCAAATTCAGGTCTTTCGAATTGCAGGTGGATTCTTTACCATCTGAGCTACCAGGGAAGCCTTTACCACAACTTCAAAAAAAAAAAAAAGAAAGAAAGAAAGAATAAATATGTCCAGGTATAAATAAATCAGTCATTTCTCTGGAGTCTGAAAAAAAAATGAAACATGCCAGACCCCTCTGTCCTTCATTATCTCCTGGAGTTTGCTCAAATTCATGTCCATCGAGTCAGTGATGCTCTTTAACCACCTCACCCTCTTCCACCCTCTTTTGTCCTCAGTCTGTCCTAGCATCGGGGTCTTTTCCAATGAGTCGGTTCTTTGAATCAGGTGGCCAAAGTATTGGAGCGTCAGCTTCAGCATCAGTCCTTCCAGTGACTATTCCGTGAAGAATTCGTATACATGTTAGCACTTCCGAGTGTACAGGTTCCTGTGAGCGAGGAGCAAACATACTGTGTTTGCCTGAGCTCTCCCAGTCCAGAGCAGTGGTCCCAGTGCCCTGGGGAATACGGTGTCTATGCAGGCACAGAAGGAGTGGAAAGAGGAGGCAGTTGCCAGAGAACATGGAACTTAATTCATCTTGAAAACAGCTCAACTTCTTTTCCAAGGTTTGTTTTAATAGTGAAGAAAACCACAGTGATTCCTGGAAACTACTACGGAACCTTCTTGTTACAATGAATTGTCCTTCTCTTTAGCTTGCAGTAATGTTATTATATAAATAATTCATTCCCTAGTTGTCGTGGCAGCCTAGTCCTCATAAGCTATTTCTTCAAGTTGTACAGCTGCAAAGCCATATTGTCTTTATGCTCTTCTTGGTCAAAGGGTGTTTATGTGGCCCTGGTGACTTCACCCTATTGGGATGAAGTCAGAATCTCTTCTAGGTTGGCCTCAAGTTTCAACCAGCATTTCAGCCTATTATGGAACTGAAGACAAATTCTCCAGTTGTGATTTTTCTATTTTCTATGATTCTTAAAATGAGTTGAGGAGACTTTCCTCATGGTCCAGGGCTAAGGCTCTGAGCTCCCAATGCAGGGGGCCCTGGGTTCAATCCCTGGTCAGGGAACTAGACCCCATATGCAGCAACTAAGATCTGGTTCAGCCAAATTAATAAATAAGAAAAAAAAAGTGGGAATTGATCAAAATGTCAGAAAAAGCCAGTCATCTTAGTGATTTTCTCATCCATTGTGATGCAGCTTTTATAACTGGGACATGGTGGATAGCTACACCCCACCCCTTTCTTCAAGGCCACCCCTAGGTTGTGTGGGACCCTGGGTAAATATTTGTGTGTGTGTGTGTGTGTGTATCACTTGTTTATATAATCAATTTTATTTTTTATAATCAATTTCATTTAAGGAGACTTGGCAAAATTCATGAACATATGAGGCATAGTGATTTATCACTAAAAATTTAGAATGATGGGTAGAAGAGAGGTAGTGATGTGTTTGCTTATTGTCCAATCAGAGCACTTGATTCCCCATAGTGCCCAGGTATCCTCTCAGTTCAGATCCAAGAATCATCTCTTCATATTCTTTATTGTCAAATGTGCTGTTACTGGGTAATTTCACATCTCCGATTGTGAGAAAAAGGTAACAACACTGCTATAACTCAAGCCCTATAGCTCTCAGGACCTGTCTGAATTGAAACTCATATACAGTTCTGCTTGACTCGAAGTGCCTTATGCCGTTTGTTTCATGATTCATGATGCTGCACCATCCATCCTGCTCCCGTGAATACTGGCTTCTGACGGCTCTTTCAAAGGTTGTTCTGGTGCTTCTTTGAAGATGACCACAAATGCACACAGTACACAGGAAAATGTGAACAGCGATTTATTTTATGGCTGTGTTAAATTTGTCATTTGGAATTTTACAGCGTGTATATATAGAACAAAACCCTTTCCAACCATGTCTTCTCTGGAACTCTTTAGGCTGTAATCACAGCATTCCTAAAATGTGATCTCTTTCCATGTTGATTGCACCCTTGGTTTCTACTCACAAGTACCAGTGGGGCAGATAGGGGCAAGCCCTATAGGTAGAACAAGATGAGTTATTCGATTCATGCGTGGAATCCCTGACCCCCATCTGATTCAGTTTAACCTGGAAGAGCCAAAAATCACTATAGCAATTGGAGGCAAGAGAGGACTGGGATTAGAAGGGACCATTGATGTGGTAGAACAACAATCTCCAAAGCCCTTCAAGGGGATGGATGGGGCCACCCCCGAGGATTGTATTACATGTGGCGTAGAGCCTGTGGAGGGGTGAGGGGGCTGCCCTGAGCGCCACTAGCCAGAGGGTGCACAGGGGAAACGACAATTGCCATTTTGGATGCTGGAAACCAGAGCAGCTCCCTAGTAGAAGCAGGACGGGTGAGTGAGTATGCAAGAGACCACATGTGCAGCTCAAACTCAAGGGTAGGCAAGCCCAGAGTGCCGAACTCATCCTGAGTCCAAGTGAGCGGGAATAACTCAAAATCTGAGTGTCAGCACCATTCCAGCAGCCCAGGCTCATCCATCCCAGGGGAGCAATTCTATGTCTGTCAGCTCTTTGTGAGCATCCCTCAGCAGCTGGCTTTTCTGAAAAGGCAGCCCAGCTCCAGGGCCCCAGGGTCACCTCACAGGACAAGTTTTGGAGCAATTCAAAGGGCTGAGTCCATTCTGCACACAACATGGAAGGTTGGAGAGAACCCTAAAGAGTAGAAATGGGGATTGGATACCTTCCAACCTCCTCCCAGCCATAGGGAGCCCACTCAGACAGCCCAATACCTGCTCCAGCCAGGTCTTGGTACCAGAGTGGTGGGGGGAGGGAGTCTTACCAAATGTCATGAAAGGACAGAGGAGTGTGGGGCCCTGGAGTGCAGGGACCCAGGAAAGAGCTCAGCTTACCTGTGTCTAAAGTTAGTAATACCTTCTGTTTGCTTCTTGTGACACAGTGGAGTGAAAAGAATAAACCAATAGGATGAATATAGGAGATATGTAGTGTGAAGTGTTCATGCAAGTCTGAGTCCTCAAAAGGGATGTTCCTGAGTTGACTTTTATTCAATGGACTGAAAAGTATTTCACCAAAGTATTTAATTAATAAACAACAGTAACAATAACAGAAAGAGCTCTTACAGTTAAGTGTTGAGTGTTCTGCATTAGAGGACTTTATTAGGTCAACTGACCAAATTAGAATATGTCTTGTAGACTAGATAAAATTACTGTGTCCATTTAATTGTATGGCACTGGTAACTGTACACTGGTTGTATAAGAGAATATTTCTTTACTTAGGAAGCACACTATAAAGAATTTAGAGGTAAAGAAACATGTTCAGAAAAAAAATCTTTCATCTATCAATCAATCAATCAATCAATCAATCAACGATCTATCTGCCTTAGTTCTATAAGTTGCTATAAAAAATTACCAGCTAGCTTAAGTAACAGAGATTTATATCTCACAGTTCTGGAGGCTGGAAGTCAGTGATGAGGATGCCAGCATGGCTGGGTTATTGCTGAGGTCTCTTTCCCTGGTTTATAAATACCTTTCTTCTTGCTGCATTCTCACATGGCATAAAGAGAGCCAGCTAATTTTCTGGCCTCTTCTTATTAGGGCACTAATCCCATTCATGAAGGCTCCACCATCATGACCTAATTACTTCCCAAAGATCCTACCTTCAAGTACCATCACATTTGGATTATGATTTTAATATATAGGTTTGGGAGTGGGGAACACAAACATTCATCCATTGCTCTCTCTATCTATCATCAATCATCTATCAGCTATAACAGGGGTCCCCAACTTCCAGGATCTAATGCCTGTTGATCTAAGGTGGCGCTGATGTAGTAACAAAAGAAATAAAATGGACAATGAATATAATGCACTTAAATCATCCCCAAACCATTTCCCCCACCCCTGTGTCTTCCACAAAACCAGTCCCTGGTGCCAGAAAAGTTGGGCACCACTGATCTATAGCAAATGGAGGAAATTTTTAACAGCAGTAGAATCTGTGAAGATTAAATAAGTGATCTTTGTACTATTTATATTCTTTTTGCAACTTTTGGTAACTTTGAAATTATTTTCAAATAAAAAGTTTTAAAAGTAGCCACAACATCATGTATCAATTTTGGTGACAGTTAGATATTATAGTGCTTCCTTTTAATTTCTTCTTTCTTTTCCTTCCCCCTTCCTGCCCCTTCCCCTTTCCTCTCTTTTGGTCTCTCTCTTTCCTCTTCCCCTCTCCCTCTTTCCTGTCCTTGTGTCCATGGCATAGAGACGAATATAGGTAAGGAACTTGCACCTTACTGGCATGTTCTACAGATTAAAATAATTTTAGATTGAAAAATTAAAGGAAAATGTTGTCTAAATCCAGGATAGGTGCTTTGTCTGGGAGAAATGACAACAGGGATGACAGGTGAGATGAGATGATCCAGAACTTATCTTTGGGAGTCTGTAGCTGATGACAAAATTGTGTAGAGAGCTTGAGTAAATAATTGTGCTAATGGCTACACTTAAAAAAGAACTTTACAGGAATGGAATCTAGAAAAATGGCACAGATGAACCAATGCATGGCAGGAATAGAGACACAGGTGTAGAGGGCAGCCTTGAGGACACAGCGGGAAAAGGAGAGGATAGGATGAATTGAGAGAGTGGCATGCCATTTATACACTACCGTGTGTAAAATAGATAGCTGGTGGGAAGCTGATATGTATTAATAACACAGGGAGCCCAATCTGGCACTCTGTGACAACCTGGAGGGGTGAGAGGAAAACTCAAGAGGGAGGGAATACACACACACACACTCATGGCTAATTTGAGTTGTTGTATGGCAGAAACCAACACAGCCCTGTAAAGCAATTATCCTCCAATTTAAAACAATGCAGAAAAACCCATGCTTTATTATGATTTCAAAATCATCACATTTCTAAACTAATTGTTGTCTGGAGTATCACAGCATGTCATAGTGGTTAGTAACATGGGCTCTGGGGAAAGAGAGCCTGGGTTTAAACACAGCCTTTTCCATTTACCATCTGGCTGATCTTAAACTGTTTAACTTTTTTGTTTCCTAGATTCCTCATCTCTTTATAAATTTTTAATGAAATCATAAAATTTTAGAAAAAGTTATAATAAGTACTATTCTCAATTCCAATAATATTTATAGTAGGTGTAGTACTTTTACCCATATGTTATAAGATGTCGTCAGTTTGTGAAATAATTTTGAACAAACCTGTGGAAGTGGGGGAAAGGAAGAAGTCAACAATCCCCCCTTACCCCCTTCCCCCCACTCCACCCCCGTCCCCCACCCTCCACCCCCGCCCCAGTTCCCCTCTGATCCATCTCTTTGTAGGCCAGGTGGAATGTGGGACAGGCTACTATTGAGATGGACTTTGCAGATTTCAAAGGGAACAATAGGATCCCAGAATAGCAGAGGTCAGGTGGCAGCCCTTATTTGCTTATTTTTATCACATTAATACATGCTGTATGGCCAGTTTTCCTATTTTTATTTTCCATGCTGATGGGCTGTGTTTATTTTGTTGGGATGGGCTCAAACTTCACACAACAATCTTTGCCACGTTAATTTCAGTGGTCATTGTTGTCACTCTTGTCCATCCAGAAGTGGAGATGGTTTGTCTGTCCAGTGGGGCTCCGCATACACAAGTACAACTAGATTTTATTGGTGGATCTTTTCCAGGTTGCTAGCTTGGTACTTTTCAAAATGCGCTGAGTAGCTGTTTGCAATTTGTCACTGCTGACTCCACTGGGCTCAGTTTCAAATCTCTCCTAATCCACTGATGAACCTTTATTAAAGTGGGAGAGAGGTTGAGTAAGTCTTTGGACAGATTATTAAAATAAAGTTGGAGTAGTGAAAAAATGAAAAGCGAACAATAAAGGTACACTTTGTCTCCCATCCACATATATTTTAAAGGTGATTTTTTTTTTGAGAAATGTCGATATTAGTAGGTTAATTTTCATTAGTCTTTACTTTTGTTTTACTATGTATGAAGAGACTCTCATTCCAAACTTTCCTCTTTTTTCTTTTTGATTTAAAGTTCAGTTTGAATAGGCTGAATGCCCATGATGATTTAAATCATTAAGTAAGCAATGAAATATTAGCCTTTTATGATTCTGAAAATGAATCTGCTGGATCAAACAGTAATTATGAAGCAGCCTGATGGTTATTACTGCCCTGCTCCCAACTCCTCTGCCACCCACTCATGATTCCCTGTGTCTAGGACACCCTGAGTCTACAACGGCTTATGCAGAACTGCAAAGGAACCATCATGTACCTTTTCAGAAATGTCCACTCATCCTTAAAGTCACATATCAAGGAAGAGATGGCTTCCAGATATGCAATTCAACTTGTGACACCAAGCAACCTTTATTCTGAAATGTTCCTGTTTTTCTACTACTTTTGTTGTTCACTGCTTCTGCTGATTACGTACTCACTCAACTGTTGGGTAAATGATGTTCTGTTAGACCAGGAGGATATACTGATGAGTATTTCAAGGAACTTGCATTCTGTCACGTAATTTATTTCATAAGAAGAAGCAATAATAATTTTTAGTCATCAAGTACAAGAGAGAAACTCAGGTATAATGTTGAGTTTAATACTTGTTTTTGTCAGCTTCTGTTTCTTCATCAACTTCTTAATCAGGAAAAAAATGGTCATCGCAAAAATCTATTCTCAGATTTAGCCATGACTGTTTGATTTTTTTCTTTTTATCTATCTACATATCTCCACCTCTCCTTCTCCTCTCTATATGTCTATATCTTTATATATTTATCCTTAGATCTGTATCTGTATAGATAAATAGATGTTTTCTATGTTTGTATATCTATCTCCTTTTATCTATGTATATTAATACATGTAATTTCTTTTGAATGAGCTATATCCTTCATCTATGAGAAGTTGCTAATTAAATCAGTAATTTTGCTAGTCATAATTTAAAATTATATAGCATTGGATACTTTTTAGAATGCCTTTATAATACGTTATCTCATATGATCCTTACAAGGAAGAGTGATTACCTTCAAATGAGAAAATAATGGCTCAGAGCAGTTATTTGTATAAGGTCAGAAAGCTAGTTAGTTATCTCAGATATCAGTATCTATCTAAGATTAGAAAGGTAGTTAATGATGATGTTGAAGTATGGAGAAAATGGTCTTTCTATTTCACTTATTTATTCTATGAAGAGCTGTTGAGCAATTTTGTATACTAGGCATTATTTTTGATGTTGGGATTCAACAGGGAGCAAAAGAGAGAAAATCTCTTGGTCTTGTAGAAGTTATATTCTGGTGAGGGAGATACAAATGCATCATATTATATAAAATATAGAACAATAATAAGGAAGATGTAGGAAGAGACAGAGTGGGATGGGTGATAAGGAGTTGTAGTTTGCAAGTTTAAATAAGATGATCATAAAGGTCTTACTAGGATGGAGATATTTGGATGAGTGATTTAAAGGAGGCAGAGAACAAGTCACAGTGGTATCTGGAAGAACAGCAGAAGGAATGAATGGTGCAGTGGCAAGGAAGCAGCATGTAGTTGGAACAGAGTGAAAAAGGGTTTCTTCAGGAGGTAAGATCTGAGATGTCAAGCGTTGAGTGGGAGGGGAAAGATGGAGGTGATCATGGTGGCCGTGGAGGTTATCATCAGAACTTTCACTTTTCTTTGGGTCATGTTGAGGTAGTTTAAGCGGAGGAGTAAACATGCTTTATTGTCTGGCTTATTTTTAAAAAAGATCATTCTGGTAGATGCCTTGAGAGAAACCGGTGGACGGCATGGGTGGGCACAGGGGAACCTAGTTGTGAGGGTTTTGTAAATGGGGCGTATTCCAGTGAGCAGTGGACCTGTGGGATCAGGTTTTATATTCTAGTTGAGACTTCTCTTTCCACTAACTGTTGAGGGATCTTCGGACAATCACTTAGTGTTTCACTAGAAAGGGAAATAGAACCAAGTACTTAGTATACATTTGAGCCAGTTTCCTGTTACTCCTTATGATTGGTAGCCTACTAGGATCCCCAAGTTTGGTTTTCTTTTCATTTCCCAATTCCAGAGTGTGTGCCTCTGCTCACTCCACCTCTATCCTTTTTTATTTTTTCTGATGTGGACCATTTTTAAAGTCTTTATTGAGTTTTCTTACAATATTGCTTCTGTTTTATGTTTTGGTTTTTTTTTGCCAAGAGGGATCTTAGCTCCCCAACCAGGGATCAAACCCAAACCCTCGGCATTGGAAGGTGAAGTCTTAACCACTGGACAGCCAGGGAAGTCCCCCACCTCTGTCCTTAAAGTCTCTTTACTATCAGTTCTGATCTCCTTTCCTGACCTTCCTCAGTGCAAGCAGAAGGCTAGAGGCAATGGACAACAATTTTGCTGGGCCTTGAGCTGTTCTGGAATTGTAGGTTGTAATGCACAACCTATGTCTTTCATTAAAGAAGCCAAAACTTAGTGTTTTTGTTGTTCAGTTGCTCAGTCATGTCTGACTTTGTGACCGCATGGACTGCAGCATGCCAGACTTCCCTGTCCTCCACTATCTCCCTGAGTTTGCTCAAAGTCATGTCCATTGAGTTTATGATGCCATTCAACCATCTCATCCCCTTCTCCTCCTACCCTCAATCTTTCCCAGCATCAGAGTCTTTTCCAATGAGTCCACTCTTCACATCAGATGGCCAAAGTATTGGAGCTTCAGCTTCAGCACCAGTCCTTCCAATGAATATTTAGGGTTGATTTCCTTTAGAATTGACTGTCTAAGGGACTCTCAGGAGTCTTCTCCAGCACCACAGTTCAAAAACATCCATTCTTCTTGTAGAGATATTTTAAAAGTTTAAAGAAAGGCAACTTGAACAGCCTACCTAATCAGTGAACTATTTAATATTACAAAATTTATGGTATACTGTATTAACAGATGATAGACCACAGTGTGAGCAGGTCTGGGACTGAGGTAGGCTATGTGCATACACATATCAGCTCTGTTTTGGTTTCATTTCACTTTAGCTATTTGCTTTGGTGTCTGCAAAACCCTCTGTGCACATTTTTACGAGCCTGGACAATTCACTGCCAAGCTTACTTGAATTCTAAAACGTTTCCAGTTTCTGAAAACCACAAATTATTTACCAAATAGGCAAGGAAATAGAGGTCATGAGTTCATTTCTTACATAATTTTAAACTTCCTTTCTGAGTCCTGACATCTCCCAGCAGGCAGAGTGATGTGTTTTTAAGCAGATTCAATAAGGGAGAGGAAAGAATGGGAAGTGATGAAAGTTGTTAACTGCTGTACTGCTCTATTTGCTTCTCGTGATGCTAAATGCCAAGAATCCAAGTTAGAATAGTGGAAGGTACATATAAAATAGCCCTCCCTTTTCAATTTTATTTTGTTCAGAAAGAGTTAAGCAGAAAATGCTGAAAAAGCTATTTTGGGGGATGTAAAATAATTAGTACTCTTTAAAATATTCATTTATTTATTTGGCTGCATCGAGTCTTAGTTGCTGCAAGAGGGATTTTCATTGCATTGTGTGGACCTTCTGTTGTAGTGCAAGGACACTCTAGTTGTGGTGTGCAGGCTCTGGAATGCACCGGCTCAGTAGTTGTGGCATGGGCTTAATTGCCTCAAGGCGTGTGGGATCTTAATTCCCAGAACCAGGGATCCAACCCACGCCCCCTGCACTGCAAAATGAACTCTTAACCACTGGACCACCAGGGAAGTCCTAGGATGTAAAATTATTCAAGATAAAAAGATAAGTGTTCCCCCCAAACAATAGGCTAACAATCATTAAAATGAAATTGAAGAGCAGTATAGAAAGTACATCTTTCAAGCATCAACTGGTTTCAGTTTCTTCCAAGCTATTTCAAGAGTGACCACACATAGTTCCTTGTGTGTTTGTGCTCAGTTGTGTCCCACTCTGTGACCCTGTGGACTGTAGCCTGCCAGGCTCCTCTGTCCATGGGATTTTTCAGGCAAGAGTACTGGACTGGGTTGCCATTTCCTTCTCCAAGATGTCTTCCCAACCCAGGGATAGAACCCGAGTCTCCTGTGTCCCCTGCATTGGCCAGCAGATTCTTTATGACTGAACCGCCCATGCATAAGTAGCAAATACATTCAGCAGAGAAAAGAGTAATGATGAAAGAGCAATTCTATGAAATATAAGAGGAATAACTAATATCCTTAGGTTAAATGAGCAGGATAAAAAAGGAGGGAACAATAACTCCTGTGTGTCTAGTTTGGAAAGAAAATGGACTCAGTTGAATGAAGATACATATACTTGGCTTGAATGTTGAGAAATTCTTTATTTATGATAAATGTACATGGGTCCATCCACAGGAACTAGGACAAAATGTCACTTTTCTGATTTTGAGAAGCTTTCTCTTCCAAATTTTTATCTTTTTTTTTTCTTCCTCTCAGGGGGAAAGGGAATGAGAGGGACTCGGGGGTGATGGACCATTTACCTTGGAGATTTCTATGTTTTGGGGGAAATAGCTTATAGACTAAGAGCAGAGACCTCTCCCAGGGATTATACAAGTTGTGAATTGAGTACCAGGAACTGAGAGACCAGATGTTTTCATGACACAAGCAAGATATAATTTAACCAAGGGATAGGACCGAGAAGGAAATTCAGTGACTGATACTGGGAAGCAAGATCCCAACTGAGCTTAGTGACAATTTCAGATGCCAAGAGTTCTCCAGAAAGCACTGCATCAAGGATATTATGAGTTTTTAAATTTCTTCATGTTTATGATTTTAATTATCCCTGTTTCCCAAAGTGATCAGCAGAAACAATTTAGGAGGAAATGGATGTATCTGCTGGAAGGGAAGAAGACATTCTGGAGACCATGTCCCATTTCACAGCCAAGCGTGTGGTTAGGAAGTGGATGATGATGGAGTTTAAAGAAGAGAGAGGGGCTGGAAGTTTCTAAAAGAAAGAGAGGAAAGCAGACTTGGTCCAGGAAAAAAAGTTTCAGAGGGAACCCAGGCTGATCCCATTGGGATCTACAAATGCCATACAAAATTGAGAAGTCAACAGCTAAGAATAAATGTTTATTTCTAAACAGGAAAAATGGGCCTGAAGATATTGTACTGTCTGAAATGATTTACATAATGGAGGTTCAGGTGATGAATAAATTCATTTTCATATACACATATGATCTCTGTAAAGTTCATTTCATATCCATGATGATCTCTGTAAAGACTTTGGAATACTTCCAGGCACCTATTAAGAGCTCAACGAATGCTGATTCTTCGCCTCTGAATCCACCCACAATTTGCACTTGATTGTCTATTATTCTGGAATTGTGAATAGTTTTTAACCAAGCTCTCTTCAAGTGTAAGAGAAGCTAATGCTTGAAGCACAAGTTGAGATTTTATATTCTTAACTCTACATCTTTGGAATTACTTTCTGAATGTTCCAATGTACTCGTGTTAGTCGGGGATGGAGGCTTTTATTTTTTGGCCATGCTGTGTGGCGTGTGAAATCTTAGTTCTCTGACCAGGGGTTGAACCTATGCTCCCTTCAGTGGAAATGTGGAGTCTTAATCACTGGATCACCAGAGAAGTCCCAAGACTTTTCTTGAAAATGGTTTTATTTATCTTTATTATAGGGAAACTTCAAGCAAATGGTTTCTATTATTGTGTGTGTGTGTGTGTGTGTGTGTGTGTGTATTTGTGTTCAACTGCCCAGTTGCGTCCGATTCTCTGCAACTCCATGGACTGCAGCTGGCCAGCTTCCTCTATCTGTGGAATTTTCCAGACAAGAATACTTGAGTGGGTGTATTATTTTTGACAAGCAGCTAAAATCTCAAACAGTAAACACAATTTACACATCTTTCATTTGCTCTTGTTTTAAAGCTATGGAAGTTAAGTTCCCTTCTGAAATTAACAATATCAAAAATAATTTGCAGCACAATCCATTAAAATAAGGTCTGTGGCACAGTGGCCATCCAGCTTCTTGGAATCAGGGAGAATTTATTGTCTTCAGTAGTTTGATTGTGATGTGCCTAGTTATGCTTTTCTTTATATTTATTTTGTTTGGGGTTAGCTGAGATTCTTGAACATGAGGGTTACTCTCTTTAAGAACTCTGGAAAATTCTTGACCATGTTTTCTTCGTACATGTATATATATATATATTTTTTTTCTGCCTTATTCTTTCTTTATTCTTCTTCAGTGAACTCCAACGATAAGCATGTAAAGTTTTGCACTATGGCCTACATATGACTCTTACGTGTAATTATTGTTATGTCTGTGCTTTAACAGAGGGTTTTATACTGATCTGTCTTTGGAATCATTTAATAAACCTCCTGCTGTGCTGTTGAATCCATCCAATGAGGTCTTACTTTCAAATACTGTCTTTTTCAATCTTAAAATGATATTTTTATGGATTCCAATTCTTTGATGCAATTTCACATTCTTTCATCACTTTGGCCATCTTTTCCTCCAATTTTTTTGCATATTAACCATTGTATTAAAGTCTTTGGATGCTTACTACAATATCTATTTTTTTTATTTGCATTTGCTTATGTTGTCTGTTCCCCTCGGCTATTGGTCCCATTTTCCTGCCTCTTTTCAAGTTTGTTACTGTATAGTAGATACTAAAAACAAACACAAGTGTCAAAGCCTTGTATGACGCTACTTCTGGCTGATGAAGTTAAGAGCTAATCACCTCAACCCACAGGGACTGAGCTGGGTCAGTGATGGAAGTTTTCGTAAGACTCATTCCAGTTCTAGTTCTCCTTTCCCCCTTAAGCCCATCGCTCTTGCACTTTTGGTTGAGAGCACGGAGAGACTGTAGAGGACTCTTTAGCCTCTTGTTACACACTACTTCCACATTTTTTCCATGTTGTGCGGAGACTTGTCATGGTTCTGAGTCAGGCCCCTTTTCTCAAGTGAGACTTTTTCTCCTAGTTATTATGGGAATACTGGAGAATTAGTCTACCTTACAGAAGCTTTGCAACTTTATGCTCAGCTCCAGAATTCAGCAAATGTACTATGGGCAAAACTGGCCAGGCACTTAGGGATATTTTAGTTTCTGAATCACTGTGGTCCCTAATTTGCATGCCCAAATCTTCACTGGTCTCTTTTTGTCATCCTACAGTTCTTCTGCATGGCCAACGTCTGGTCTTCAGACTACAGTCAGAATTGCTAAATGACTCAGGGAAGAAAACAACCTGTGAAAGACAGCTCACCCTGGTAAAGCTCTTGCTCTATAGAATTTTTGTTTGCTTAATTCCATTTCCACAGTCTGCTCTCTTTAAAGATGACTTTTTGAAAATACTCTGTATATTTCAGTTGGTGTAGCAAGAATGTGTTTTGCTGCAACCAACTGCAGGCTTCCCAGGTGACGCTAGTGGTAAAGAACCTGCCTGGCAATGCAGGAGATGTAAGAGATGTGGGTCTGATCCCTGGGTTGGGAAGATTCCCTGGAGGAGGGTGTGGCAACCCACTCAATATTCTTGCTTGGAGAATCTCATGGACAGAGGAGCCTGATGGGCTACAATCCATAGGGTTACGCAGAGTTGGACACAACTGAAACGACTTAGCATGCACACGCAACTGCATTCTGAGTCTAGAAGTCCTCTTGGGATCGACTTTTAAGAATCTGGGACAACTATGTCGTTCTCATGTATTAGACTGTATGAAGATCTTCATATGGTTTTCTAGAGCTTCAGGTGAGACTATAACAAAAAAAGTGTGAATGTATGTGACAGAGTTTAAAAATTAAATTTTATCCTAGAAGTTCAAACAGAAGTCTATTTTCTGGCAATGTACACTTCTGTAATCCAACAGCCAAATTTGTCATTTATTTTTCTTAAAATGTGGAAAATATTTGTTAAGGTGAATACTGTATGAGGAAATACTGTCTAATACTTGAGTCTTGCAGATAATAGTGGGACCTTAAAGGTCTTGGCGTGTGACCTACTCACATAAAAGTTTGACCCTCATTTTTTTTTCTGTATCGAGTAGAGGGAGAACAGGGAGGACTGAGAGATATTTGGCTGTCCGCAGAGCCTGTCCGGCAAGCTTCAGTGCAAGCATGTGAGTGTGCTCAATCTTGTCTGACTCTTTGCAGCCCCACGGACTGTAGCCTGCCAGGCTCCTCTTGTCCATGGAATTTTCCAGGCAAGAATACTGGAATCAGTTGCCATTTCCTTCTCCAAGAAGAGCTATCAGTCTGGATGTGAACGCAGGAAGGTGTTGGGTCTGGGGAACATCCACTGAGTCAGCAGACCAGTGTCTAAGGAAGTGGCTGGTCTTAACTGTGATGGCTGTGTTTATTACTCCAGTAGGCCCTTTGGTACATCCTAAAGAAACATTCTTTTTGGAACTGAACTTCTGGAATCTTTTACTGAGCCACTCTGGCTTTCTCTCTGGTTTCTCTACCACCATGATATTCCAGCTCTGTTCTCTATGTAAATTTCCCCAGGCACATGGTTTCACCGTGACATTTTAAAACACTTACCAGACTTTATTTTGTTTAAAAAACAAGACTTTGTTTTATTTAATCCTTGCTATAAACTTATATGGCTAGGCCTGGGCTAAGTTCTACTTTATAGACAAGGAAATCATAACTTGAGAAATTAAGCACAATCAGTAACAGCAGAGACAAGATTTCAAATCAGATTATTTTACTCTTATTTTATTTTATTTTTTCTTTCTTCTATATCATTGTGTGAATCGATCTCAGTTCTGAGATGACAGATGGCACAAGAACAAAACAGTTCTTTACATCTGGTATATAGTTGAAAAGTGACGATTCTGCACAAATAAATATGAAGGGAATTTTTACCCTCTCCGATAACTTCCTTCCCGAGACCTGGCACTCTCCAAGCTTGGAAAATAGAAAGGAGGTTTATATAACTTAACTCAAAGCAGAGACATTTACAGACTCACAGCGTCACGTAGCATGAGGTGAACATCGTTGGAAGTCTGGTAGGTCTGACGGTCTTGGAGATGGCTTGACCTTGAATTGCATTAATGAGGTGCGAATTCTTCCTGCCTCTCCTTCAAGTTCAGTTTCACTTGTGGACCAGATAACTTTTTTCCCACCCTGGTCTATCTAGAGGCAACTGAATGTCGGGATATCTAGGCTGAGGAAAGGATAAGAGGAATCAGAGGAGTGAAAATTCCTTCTGGCCTGATAAACCAGAAGAAAGACAATTAAGTGGGGGAGCTGAGAAGTGAGTGAAGAGCTTCTAAGCTCACTGAGGAAGAGAATCCTCTGCATAAGGCAAAGGGAACTCACTGGACACAATGCTGTCACTTGGTAATTTTGTATCTTAAAAAAATGGTAAAAACATTACCAGTTCTTAGGATTTGACTCAATGTTTTATAACTGCTTTTCCATTCTGCAATGATAATTTTTTACAATATAAATGCACACACACACAGTTTAAAAACACAACACCCAGTTCCTAATATATGCATACTTCCATCAGTAAATTTTTAGTCATGACTTTATCTTCACTTGACAATGTGATATAAGCCAGAAGCTTGCTGATGTGTGAAGATTACCCTGGGTGCCACAGCTACAATGCTGATGTCATTATGGAGATTGCACTGATGAATTAAATAACACTAGTGTTTTGCCATACATAGAGCTTCCGCTGGGCCAACTCACGTATTTCCTCATTTGACTTTGAATCTTTTCCTTGTTTCTAACATCTGAGGTTCCTTTCTCTTTGGGAGCACAGTTATTATTTTTTAAAAAGTACATTTAGTTATGTTTTAAACATGTCTTAGAAGAGCAAAGGTGCTCTTTATTGGAAAGGCTTCTATGTTGCTGGAAGCAGGGGACATGCCAATTTGAAGTGAATCAAGTAGAGAGATTTCATAAATAATGAAAGATAAGCATGCGATGGCTTTCTCATAGGTAAGATTTTCAAAATGTTTGTGTAGAAAGGAAAGAAAAGAATGAAATGCAAATAAGTTATTTTAAACTATTATTTTCAGGACCAAAGAAGTCTTTAAAAAACATCATAAGCTGTTTGTCAGTGTTTTGAGTGGAAGCAATTTAGAGATGATTGGATATTGGTATTTTTAATTTGACTTTTTAGAACAAGAGTTTACCAAAATGGAAAGCTTTGTCTTTTCTTTTGCCCACAACTTTAAAAAGTAAACTGTGAGTCTTGGGTCAGCATCAGTTTTCTTTTTTAGGCTCTTTTGCTTGCAAATCCATCCACCATCAAATTACATTGTGTTCCTTCCTCTTTTGCCTACCTGTGGCTGAGCGTTTTATAAATAAATCCAAAGGCCTGTCTTCTTTTTGCCTGTTGCTCTGAGTAAACAGTAAGAAATCAGATGCCTGGGCCCAGTGATTTGATTTTATACAAGTGGATCTTGTTAGAACATTTCTTTATGCTTGGGGTATCAGGAGATTTATTTGTAACCTTCTTAGCCAAGAGAACAATGGTGGTATTTACTGTTTCTATCGTCTGTTGGTCTGTTGTCATTTCAAAGAATTTATTTGAATCTTGCCAAAATGACTGAATTAAGAAATGCTTAATTGACTGATTAAAAGAAAACAACTCGTTTAAATCATTCAGCTGTCTGGCCTACACCAGTCCACATTTTCTGTAATTATGCATTTTTTTACTTATTTTTTGTTCAATTTCTTGGCAATGCATAGATCCAGCTATTTTTTAATTTCTTTGCTAATTATATGATCCTTTGAACTCCAGTTAATCTATTTGTAAACTTAGATAAAAATTTATCATGTCTCCTTTAAAAAAAAACCAAAACACTCTATGTAAACAGAGGGTACTTCAAGACCACTTGAGAAGTGGGGCAGAGATTTCAAAGGAACAGGCTAAACTGCCTCTAGAGAGACTGGACCCTACAAGCTGTAGAGTTTCTGAGTAGGACACACAGCTTTGGGAGCAAAGCTGAAATGCTCAGGGCAGCCATCATGCAGCAGAACATCTTGCCAGTCATCTCTATTTTCTGCCCCTCTCACCTCTTCCCGGTCCCACCCCATGCAATTCTCAACCTCTCCTCTAAATAAGCATTGAAGATACCTTTTCACTGCAGTGTGTGTGTGAGTTGCTCAGTTTTATTCGACTCTGTGCGACCCTAGGGACTGTAGCCAGCCAGGCTCCTCTGTCCATGGAATTCTCCAGCCAAGAATACTGGAGTTGGTAGCCATTCCCATCTCCAGGGGATCTTCCCAATCCAGGGGATGAACCTGGTCTCCTGCACTGCAGGCGGATTCTTTACCATCTGAGCCCCAAGGGGAGCCTTATTCAGAGTAGAGGTATGCCAAAGTATACAGCTACGAAGGTTGTTCACACGTCTTGGTTTAGGCTTGGTCTCAGTTCCAGCCGACCTCGGTGTTAGTTATAGAAGGAAAACTCCTTGGAAGGAAAGCTATGACAAACCTAGACAGTGTATTAAAAAGCAGAGACTTCACTCTGCCAACAAATGTCCGTAAAGTCAAAGTTGTGGCTTTTCCAGTAGTCATGTACTGATGTGACTCTTCACATCAGGTGGCCAGTTGAAGGAGTAATGATGAAACCCATTGCTATTGTGATTTCTGTCATTCAGTTCTCCATGGGTATTGGTGTTAATTTTTTTTTTTTTTTTTGGTTGCAAAATGCTTTGGAACACTCCCTCTTTCCTCCCCTTTCCTCATCCTCTTCTTTCAGAATTAGATGAGTTAGATGATGATAACTATCAAAAATGCCATGAACATGATTTGTAGTCTTTTACCTGATGTGGGGTCGACTTCCTCGGGGAATCAGTGATTGTGTTAGAGATGTAGTTGGAAGAGTGCAGAAGCAAGATTCCTCCATCTTCCCAGTCTAGAGAAATTATGCTGCAGCCGCATACCCTGAATGAAAAAGAAGTTTTTGCATTTCTACCATCTTCGAGATCTGATTACTAATGTAGTCATCTTTAAAGAATTCTGCTGTTTACAATAAAACTATAATCTCCCTCCTCTCTTATGTTACACAGCTTCTGATTGCAAGTTTCTTCTTGGCATCTTTGAATTGTGCAGGGACAATTTCACTTTCTTTCCGCTCCCTATATTCTTTATTCCTGACGATTCTCTTTACACTTTATGCTACAGAAATGCTGAGCCCATTGGAAGGGCACTTCTCTCAGTCAGTGAACATTCAGTAGAGAATGAAGACCTTTTAGCTCACAAATCAGGAGTTTGCTCTTGATAAAGCCACTGTATTTTTCAAAAAGCAGCTACAATTAGTTTTGGTATTTGGCAGCAAAAAATGTCCCCAAGTGGTTTGACATTGCTTACATTATATAGACATTCATTTACTGAAAGAAGACTTTGGGTAAGAGTGTGTGTTTGTTACTTCATACATACTTCTTGAGTACCTTCTGTGATGCCAGGTATGATGCTAGTTGACATACAGTGGAGAATAAGGCAACCATGTTTCCTTCCCTCAACCAAGGATAAAATAGGATAAAATAGGCTTCACATTTTTCAAATCTAGAATGATATGATTACCATATGATAATTACTGTAATTGAGGAAAAGCAATAGAAAGTAAATAGAACTTATAAGATAGTTTAACAGGAGAACTTTAGCTTAGGAATTTAGGATACTCCTTTCTAAGAAAGTCAAGATAAGAGCTTAAGGATTGATAGGAACAGAAGAGATGAAATATGAAGTTGGGAGCTGGGAGGAGAAGTGAAGCAGAGGTGAGGTGTATCATGAAGGTTGATAATGGAGAGAAAGGTCTTGATGCAGGGAGAATTGTTGCTGTGAGGGGCAACAGTAAGGCAACTAGAAAAAGAAGACGTGAAGGGTGGTATGTGTGTGATGGTGTGTGCGGATATGTATGCATGTGTCACTGTGGACGTATCTCAAGTGTAGTTTCTGCTGTGTTGCTGTTCAGTTGCTAAGCCATGTCCGACTATTTGTGACCCCACTGGCTGCAGCACTCCAGGCTTCTCGGTCCTTCAGTATCTCCCAGAGTTTGCTCATATTTATGTTTATTGAGTTGGTAATGCTATCTATCCATCTCATCCTCTGTCACCTCCTTCTCCTTTTGCCTTCAATCTTTCCCAGCATCAGGGTCTTTTTCAATGAGTTAGCTCCTCTCATCAAGTGGGCAAAGTATTGGAGCTTCAGCTTCTGTACCAGTCCTTCCAATGAATATTCAGGGCTGATTTCCTTTAGGATTGTCTGGTTCGATCTCTTTCCAGTCCAGGAGACTCTCAAGAGTCTTCTCCAGCACCCCAGTTGAAAAGCATCAGTTCTTCAGTGCTCAGTCTTCTTTATGGTCCAATTCTCACATCTGTATATAACTACTGGAAAAACCACAGCTTTAACTATAAGGACCTTTGTCAGCAAAGTGATGTTTTTGCTTCTTAATATGCTATTTAGGCTTGTCATTGCTTTCCTTCCAAGTAGCTTTCCTTCTAGAACTAACACCAATAAGAGATGTCCTTTTCATCATAGGGTATTGGAATGCAAAAGTAGAAAGTAAAGAGATACTTGGAGTAACAGGCATATTTGGCCTTGGTGTACAAAATGAAATAGGGAAAAGGCTACAGAGTTTTTTCAAGAGAACCAACTGGTCATAGCAAACATCCTCTTCCAACAGCACAAAAGACTACTCTGCACATGGATATCACCAAATGGTCAATACCGAAGTCAGTTTGATTATATTCTTTTTAGCCAAAGATAGAGAAGCTCTACATATTCAGCAAAAACAAGACCTGGAGTTGACCATGGAGCACTTTCAAGGTAAATGTGTAGAAAAAAGTGCTGTGGGTAGCGAGGTAGACTGGAAGGCTATTTTATTTAAACTTTTGAGAATGAGAATTTGTTTCTGTAATACTTCAGTTCAGTTTAGTCGCTCAGTCATGTCCAACTCTTTGCGACTCCATGGACTGCAGCATGCCAGGCCTCCCGGTACATCACCAACTCCTGGAGTTTACTCAAACTCATGTCCATTGAGTCGGTGATGCCATCCAACCATCTCATCCTCTGTCGTCCCCTTCTCCTCCCGCCCTCAATCTTTCCCAGCATCAGGGTCTTTCCAATGAGTCAGCTCTTTGCATAACGTGGCCAAAGTATTGGAGTTTCAGCTTCAACATTAGTCCTTGCAGTGAATATTCAGGACTGATTTCCTTCAGGATGGACTGGTTGGATCTCCTTGCAGTCCAAGGGACTCTCAAGAGTCTTTTCCAACACCACAGTTCAAAAGCATCAATTCTTCAGTGCTCAGCTTTCTTTATAGTCCAACTCTCACATCCATACATGACCACTGGAAAAACCATAACCTTGACTAGACAGACCTTTGTTGATAAAGTAATGTCTCTGCTTTTTAATATGCTGTCTAGGTTGGTCATAACTTTCCTTCCAAGGAGCAAACGTCTTTTAATTTCATGGCTGCAGTCACCATCTGCAGTGATTTTGGAGCCCCCCCAAATAAAGTCTCTCACTGTTTCCATTGTTTCCCCATCTATTTGCCATGAAGTGATGGGACTGGATGATATGATCTTAGTTTTCTGAATGCTGAGCTTTAAGCCAACTTTTTCACTCTCCTCTTTCACTTTCATCAAGAGGCTCTTTAGTTCCTCACTTTCTGCCGTAAGGATGGTGTCATCTGCATATCTGAGGTTATTGATATTTCTCCTGGCAATCTTGATTCCAGCTTGTGCTTCTTCCAGCCCAGCGTTTCTTATGATGTACCCTGCATAGAAGTTAAATAAGCAGGGTGACAATATACAGCCTTGATGTACTCCTTTCCCTATTTGGAACCAGTCTGTTGTTCCATTTCCAGTTCTAACTGTTGCTTCCTGACTTGCATACAGATTTCTCAGGAGGCAAGTCAGGTGGTCTGATATTCCCATCTCTTTCAAGATTTTCCACAGTTTATTGTGATCCACACAGTTAAAGGCTTTGGCATAGTCAATAAAGCAGAAATAGATGTTTTTCTGGAACTCTCTTGGTTTTTTGATGATCCAGCGGATGATGGCAATTTGATCTCTGGTTCCTCTGCCTTTTCTAAAACCAGCTTGAACATCTGGAAGTTCATGGTTCACATATTGTTGAAGACTGATTTGGAGAATTTTGAGCATTACTTTTCTAACTTGTGAGATGAGTGCAATTGTGTGGTAGTTTGAGCATTCTTTGGCATTGCCTTTCTTTGGGATTGGAATGAAAACTGACCTTTTCCAGTCCCATGGCCACTGCTGACTTAAAATATAAACACCAAATTTATATTTTTAAAAATTTCAAAAAAAGTGAAAAATTAATTTCAAAACACTGTGTGGTGTGTACTGTGGACTGAATTATGTCCTTTCAAAATTTATAGGTTGAAGCTGTTGATTAAAATAATATATTCACAATCTAAAAGTTGGGAGCTATGTTTCCTTCATTGGGAATTTTGGGGACTTCAAGCCCAAGAGGCAGCATCTCAAGTGACTCTGAGAGAATTGCTTCAAGGAGGTGGGGGGAAGGGTAGGATATACAGGAATTTTGCAACAAAAATCAGGTAGTAAGAATAAACAGATATCATAGATGAAGGAATTTAGTGCTTTTCTATGTATGGAATGATGCAAGAGCTTGAACTCACTGAAATGATTCCTTTGATATTTAGTTCAGGTATCTGGGGCTAGTATCCTGAGTTTCCTCAGGGCTCACTGTAGGGAGGGCTGCTGTCTGATGGCAGATAGATGGAAGGTATTTTTTTTCCTTCCTGAGTTGCCTCAGGACTCACCAGATCACTATCCACTGTTACTGCTTTTCAGTGCTAAGTCACATCTGACTCTTTTCAACCCCATGGACTGCAGCATACCAGGTTCCCCTGTCCTTCACTATCTCTCAGAGTTTGCTCAGACTCATCCATTGAGCTGGTGATGTCATCCAACCATCTCATCTGTTGTCACCCTCTTCCCCTCCTGCCCTCAATCTTTCCTAGCATTCAGGGTCTTTCCCAATGAGTCATTTCTTCCCATTAGGTGGCCAAAGTATTAGAGCTTCAGCATCAGTCCTTCCAAGGAATATTCAGGACTGATTTCCTTTTAGGATTGACTGGTTTGATCTCCTTGCAGTCCAAGGGACTCTAAAGAGTCTTCTCCAGAACTACAATTCAAAAGCATCAATTTTTTGGTGCTCAGCCTTCTTTATGGTGCAATTCTCATATCCATACATGACTACTGGAAAAACCATAGTGTTGGCTATGTGGATCTTTGTTGGCAAAGTGATGTCTCTGCCTTTTAATATGCTGTCTAGGTTTGTCATAGCTTTTCTTCACCATCTGTGGTGGTTGTAATTGCTGATGACTGTGACATCCTTTGTTTACTGTATGGCAGACAGTATTCCATTTATCAAAGCCCTAATCCACAATGTGACTGAATTTGGAGACAGGGTTTTTTGGAAGTTAATAAGGTTAAATAAAGCACAAAGTTGGGGCCCTAATCCTATATGGAAACAGGAATCTGAGTTCTTGTTCATGGAGTTGAAGAATGGAATCCACAAAAACACTCACAGTAGCAAGGGGATAGGATTTATTAGAGACAAGGAAAGTACAAAGCTCTCAGCATAGACACAGAGGAGGGTAAAGAGTCCCTGCTGAGGATTACAGCAATTATTTATCTTTACCAGTATTAATCTGTACATCTTTGGTTAGCTCCTGTTCATAAATCACGTTATTTCTAACCAATCAGTTTAAAGGTCAAGATGCTTCACTTAACATCTTTATGGGTTCTCTTGATTCTCAGGTTAAGTCACCACTCTTTTTCATGCCCCCTGGCCATTTTACAATGTACCAGATATAGGGATTTAAGATGAATAATCACCAGTTGTTTTTCCCAGAGGCATAGGGAACAGAAATAAATTACTGCCCTTCCCTGGGTCTGAGTGCTGATAATCTATCAGACTAAGGATACATTCCAGGAATTTGGAACAAAGGATATAGTTTTAGGTTAATGGAGAGAGATATTTACAGAAAACAAGACTGAGGTCTCAGAGTTCTACACTGACTTCCTAGCAATTTCTACCTCAATATGATTGGTGTCCCTATAAGATGAGATACCAGTGTGTTCTCTTAATCTCTCTCCCTCTTTCTCTCTCTTCCCCATTATGTGAAGGAACAGCAAAAAATCAGGCACTGGCAGGCCAGGAGGAAGGCTCTTATCAGATATCAAATTAGCCAGCACCTTGATCTTGGTCTTCCCAACTTCGAGAAATTTGAAAAAGAAATTTCTCCTGTTTAGCTTACCCAGACTATGGTATTTTGTTACGGCATCTTGAGCAGACTAATACAGTATGGATGGAATTATGAACATAATTTGTTTTCTGAATGAATAATTTCTGATAATAACCGGTTCTAATTGTGCTTCATATTTTTCTTATTTGAATTGTGAAGAGTTTACAATTAACACTTGACAGAATGAACAGTAGCACTCAAGAAGCAGATTGAGTAGAACGATTTACAGACATTTTAAATTAATTTAAAAATATACATTTAATTAATTATTTTTCTTTTATTGATTTTTTTTTTTTTTTTTTTAGCCAAACTGTGTGGCTTGTTGAATCTTGGTTCCCTGACCAGGGACTGAACCTTAGCCCTTGCCAGTGAGAGTGTGGAGTCCTAACCTCAGGACCACCAGGAAATTCCCTTAATATTTTTTGGAATGGGGTCTTGAAAACACTGTTGGTGTTTTTCCTGCCCTAGATTACGTTTTGAGTCCAGAGGATAGTGAAAGCACTTACTCAGTGTACTCTGTTATGATATAAAGTATAGTCGCTCAGTCGTGCCCAACTGTTTGCGACCCCATCGACTGCAGCCCACCAGGCTCCTCTGTCCATGGGATTCTCCGGGCAAGGTTCCTGGAGTGGGTTGCCATTTCCTTCTCCAGGGGGACTTCCTGACCCAATGATCAAACCCGGCTCTCCTGCATTACAGTCAGATTCTCTACCGTCTGAGCCAACAGAGAAGCCCAATTGTATACCAGGCAGTTACTAAAATCTCTTCTAGAGATGTTTTCCTTAGTCATCACCTCACCGGATAGCAAACACTACTGCACCTACATTTAAGAAAACTATTTTATCATACTAAAATTTTAAAATTTTCATAACATGCTGGATATTATTTTTCACTAAAGTATTTTTTATCACTATTTTTAACAGGGAGAACTTGCTCCTAAGATTTTTTTCCAAGAGAACCAGAGACTAGTTTCTTTGATTTTTCTTTCTTATATCCTCCCCTACAGGAGCTGTATATTTTGAGAATAGCCACTGAGTTACAACCATAATAGCCCTAAATAAACACAAATACTTTCTAATGAATGGGCATTTCTGATATGATCTTAGATTTTACCATCAAATTGGATCAAACTGATTGGGCCAAGAATTCTATCAGGGTCCTGTAACTCAAATCTCAGATTTTATTCATGGATGCAAATGTCCTATAGTGATAGTGCTGTCTTCTTCTAAAATCTAAACCAATACATGCAGACAGTGGTTAGACCAAGGGCCAGAGAAGAAATTTTGTCATTTTTTAATGGGTTTTGTGTTTACCATTAAATACAACATACACTTGTGTTGGGCTTCCCAGGTGGCTCAGTGATAAAGAATCTACCTGTCAATGCACGAGATGTAAGAGATGTGGGTTTGCTCCCTGGGTTGGGAAGATCCCCTGGAGAAGAATATAACCACCCACTCCAGTGTTTTTGCCTGGTAAGCCATGGACAGAGGAGCCTGGCGGGCTGTAGTCCCATGGAACTGCATAGAGTTGGACACAGCTGAGGCACTGAGCACTCACATACTTGTGTTATTAATTGTATTAAAATGCCTACAGCTATTTAATAGCTAGAATTCATATTTTCTAAGAAAATAATATTTTTTCTATGTCTCTTTGTGCATTTTTTTGATATTGATAAAGAGGTAGCTCTACTCATTTCACAAACTTTCACTGTGTGAATGACCTAATGGAAAATGCTGTTGATACTCAGATATAAGGCACAGTCCCCACTCTCAAACAGATAATGATAACTATTTGTTAAATAAAAGTGGCAAGGGTGGGCAACTGACTACAAGTGAAGAGGGTAAAGAGGGATTGGAGTCTAGAATGATGCACAGATCTCTGACTTTAGTTATTGAGCTGATGAGGGATATAACTGCTTTGAAAAAGAGTATGTTGTCACCTATATAAAGAAAGCTGAGCACCGAAGAATTGATGCTTTTGAACTGTGGTGTTGGAGAAGACTCTTGAGAGTCCCTTGGACTGCAAGGAGATCCAACCAGTCCATCCTGAAGGAAAGCAGTCCTGAATATTCACTGGAAGGACTGATGCTGAAGCTGAAACTCCAATACTTTGACCACCTGATGTGAAGAGCTGGCTCATTTGAAAAGACCCTGATGCTGGGAAAGATTGAAGGCGAGAGGAGAAGGGGATGACAGAGGATGAGATGGTTGGATGGCATCATCGACTCAACGGACATGAGTTTGAGTGAGCTCCGGGAATTGGTGATGGACAGGGAGGCCTGGCGTGCTGCAGTCCATGGGGTCGCAAAGAGTCAGACATGACTGAGCGACTGAACTGAACTGAACTGAACTGATATTGTCACTTTGTTTCTAAATAATGGCAGACTGGAAAACAGATAAAACTCCCTCAATTTTGGCTCCTTTAACATAGTAATAAAATTATTAATGAGAATATTAATTACATATTAATTAAATGTTCTTTGTGACTCTGAGCAGGTGATTTGAAGACTGGATTCACTCTGGGCATTTTTGCTGTTGTGATTAATAAACTGTCTTTTGTCTCTGACTCAGGATTCTTGTGTCTTCTATCCATGAAAATTTTGACAGGCTGACTTCACCACTTGCAAGTAGGGTGAATTCTCAGATGTTTCATAGTTCTTGATGGTAACCATATTTCAGATTTTTATCTTCTAATCCATAGACTCTATATTCTACTATCATCTATAAAACATTTCATTTTTTAAGCTTTAATAGGGTATAATTCTAAGTTGTAGATCAAATAACAAAAAAATTATTTACCTTTTCTCATAACTTTTCTCATGATTGCAAATGAATGCTATGTCAGTGATACTTCACATTTATTATATATCATAATTTAAATTTTTTATTGGGAAATATTGGAATGTAAGAGTACTTTCCAAAGCAATAGCTTTTGTGAAAACTGGAATATATCTGCAATTATTTTTTAAAAACGAAGAGACTTTTAAAGTAGATGACAATGCTCAGGAATGAAAACAGTGAAATCTCTTCAAGCCGTCAATCTTTTAGTTGAAGTTTAGAAATATCTGCTAATTCATTTACTCATTAGTTCATGAACTTATTCACAAATATTTACAAAATATCTACTATATATACAATGTCTTATAAAATCTTAAAACTCTAATGACTAACCTCTGTATGTTTAGATTTTCAATCACGAAGAGTCAGTTATTAATAATAGCAATTAATATTCGAATGACAGTTTAGGCAAGTTCAAGTTATAGGGAATTATGAAACTTATCAGAAAACACTGATGATAATGGAGGGAAATAAAATAATATCATGAAAACCTGAAGTGGTGAAATATTGATTTGAGAACATATTATCTGAACCATTTAGCTATGATAGTGGCAGGTGGACATCCGCCTGGAAACTGTGATTGATTGTGTAATGATAAAGAAATTGGTCAAAGCCCCTACACTGAGTGAAAAATTGATTTGGTAGCTTCCTCTACATTTGCTATTTGAGATAATTTTAGCAGGGGATGCCAGAATAAAACATTTATTTGTATTTATTATTTGAGATAATACCAGATATTGAATACCAGAGTAAAGGCTTTCTGGGTAGCTCAAATGGTAAAGAATTTGCCTGCAATGTGGGAGACCTGGGTTTGATCACTGGGTCAGGAAGATCCCCTGGAGAAGGGAATGGCAACCCATTTCTGTATTCTTAGCGGGAGAATCCCATGGACAGAGGAGCCTGGCGGGGTACAATCTGTGGGGTCGCAAAGAGCTGGACATGACTGAGTGACTAACAATTTCACTTTCACCAGAGTAAAGCCATCTTTTGGGATACTGGCTCAAGTTATCGGCCAGAAATAAAGTCTAAAAGGTTCTCCTCACTTCCAGTTTGTGCCTTGTGGTTTGTTGAGCCAATCATTGTATTTTCCTGAAAGAATGAGTATTTTTATTTAGTTCTGTTTTAAAGACAGTAAAAGTATGTGTCTTTTACTGTGCGCATGGAAATAACAGCATGAGATGCATTGGGGTGGGAGGGAATAAACAAAGGACTCAGGAATCCTCCTCTATAAACTCAGCAAAACTATTCTCAGTAGAAAATGATTTTAAATTACAAATTATTCCGAGGAAGTTTTGTGTTTTTCTCCTTGACCAAACTCTAGCTATGAATTATTTTAATCAGATTAAGGGTCTTGAAAGGAGTGAAGGTAGGGGTTTAGAAGGAGAAATTGTATTTGTTTTGGTAAAGATGAGGGATTTGGGGCAGCTCGTGGCAAGATGATGATATTGGCAACAGGAAGAAGCCATAGTTAAGAAGCAAGTCAAGGAGAAGGCTTCAGAAAGGGAAGTGAGAGGAGGATTGCTGAGTTTGCTTTGGAATTGACTGTACCAACATTGCCTCTTCTTCCTAAGTTAATTATCAGAACTGTTTGTTTCATAAATTTCAGCATCCTTCAGTTTGATGCTGTATACCTGAAGTAGGTAATTCGGTACAGTCTCTGTACTGTATGAATTGATGAGTTGGTGAGGGTTGCATCTGCTCTCCTGTTGCTGTTTGCTATTCACAATAGCAGCTGCTAAGGTATTTTATTTTTTCCTTGCTTGCTGTAGGTATAACAAGATATACCTTTAACTTATCAAATACTACTTTAACATTTACTACCATATGTGTAAGATTAGAATATTATAATTGTATAATTCCATTTACTATTCTTCCCAGGTATTTTTCTCATTGTCAATATTTTATTTTTTGTACATTGTAACATTCACAATACAGCAATACATCCAAATAGAGTATGATGGATTACTCTGTATTTAAATTCTAATCTTTCTGGGAGCATAGAAGAGTAAAGAAGAGAAAAATAATCAAAAATAAGAATGGAATAAGAAACTTATACGACATTTTTATCTTTACTTGTTTTGTTATTAATCTTTCATAAATGTCTTTCTGATTTCTAGGCCTAGTGAATGCTAAAGTTATGTCAAGAATTAATTAACTCTCTGCTGACATAATAGATTCAGGTTTTATGAATGTTTAAGGTATAAAATTTAACTATAGCTTGACTAAGGGAAAAATAGAATAAGAATATATGCATAGGGAGTGATAATGTCTTTCATTCCATTTAGTAAGCATGTGTCTTGACATAAGAATGAGATGGGAAGCTGAGGCTGAAATCTGTCAGTCTCATCCAGTTCCTGGATGTTATTCAGGGCATGAACATGTGGAGTGCTGAAATTCTTGCATTATTTAACCAACCAATGGATTGACCAACAAGTTGACCCTTATTTGGTCCTTCTTCTGTCAATCTTTCAACAGCAATTTCAAAATAAAAAACTGTGGGAAATTAACAGGCTTTTATTTTTTAATTAATTTGGTGGCAAAACCTAACCTTAACTGATGTGAACATTTTTTGATAGTCTTTGTCTCATAATGTGTTTGAATAATGAATATTTCAGATATATTATGAAACATGGCATATACTCATACTGTCTAGCATTAGAATAAATTTGGACCTAATGGTCAGATTAAGGAAAAGAGAATTCATTTATTTAACCCTCATAACAACCTCATAAAGAAAGTAATTACCTTATTACTTACCTCATAAGATAAGGGACCTCTCCATTATACCCATGAAGACAATTAGTGAGGTTTAAGCAACCTATTCGAGGTCATAAAGTCAGTAAATAAAGAATCAGGCTTGTTGAATTTTTAGAACTGTTTTACATATGCTTCCCTCTTTTGTCTGAAAGTCACTGTGGGAAAATGGCCCAGGAGTGTATTAAGAATATATTCTAAACCATTTAACCCCTACTCTCTAACCTCATTTCTCAGATATACTGATATATAGTTCTCTATATATCTTTTCAGACATTTTCCCTGTAGACACAAATAGAAAGTGTAACTTATAAGTTTATGAACTTAAGAATATAAAAAATACATCTGTATATTTCTTTTATATGTCATTTATCTTTGAAGCTCCTGATCTGTGATTAGAAGCAATAAAAATCTCAGAATGTAGAATGATCTCAGTCAGCCCAAGATTTTTTCATGGAAATCATCTCTGCCTTTCCACCTGGAGGTCAAGTCTGAAATCAAGAGTGAGTTCAATTCCATTTACTATTAGCAAATAATTCCATTTACTATTCTTTCCAGGTATTTTTCACATTACCAATATTTTATTTTGCTCTATATTTTAGCATTCACAATACAGCAAACAATTTCTCTTACTTTAAATGGTCAGTTGACTTTTAAAGAAATTAAAAAAATCACTTTTCCTATTTTTTGGAGTGTTTACCTTTTCTTATGTCTTTCTTTCTTTCTGTTGACCTGCTTTCCCACTTGGTGATGATACTTCCTTCAGTCTATAGAATTTCCTTTGGCATTTCTTGGAGAGAAATTTTCCCTATAATGAATTTTGTCAGCTTCATCTGAAAATGACTTTGGTTTGCTTTCTTTTGTTGAAGGGTATAGTTATTGGTGAAAAATTAAGTTGAGAGATTTCCCATGTCGAATTTTAAAGATATTATTCTATTATCTTCTATCTTCCATCATTTCTTGTGAGAAGTCAGTCGTAATTCTTATCGCAGTTCCCCTGAATGTGATGTGTTGTTTTTTTCCTCCAGTTGCTTTTAATATATTTTTAAAATCATTCGTTTTCACTAGCTTGAAAATGAAGCGCCTAGATGTGTTTATGTTTGCGTTTGTCCTGCTTGAGGTTCATATTTCTGGGAAGGGTCTGTTGATGTCTTTTTTAAAAAAAATCAGTTTGAAAATGTTTTAGTTATTTTACTTTTAAATATTTCTTCTGTCTTGCTCTCATCTCTTTCTGGGACTTCAGTTAAACATATGTCAGATCATAAAATATACAATATACAATATCATATACCACATAGTGTGTATTTCCTTTCCTTAATTTTTATCTTTGAGTTAATTAACTGACTCTTTCTCCTGTAGGTCTAGTCTGAAGTTGTCACTTTAATGAACATTTTATTTCCACTACTGTATTTTTAATATGCAATTTCCATTTGGTTCTTTTAAAATTTTTTTCTTTTTCTTTTGTTTCAACTGTGCTGAGATTTCACATCTGTCCTTCTATTTTCTCTACCTTTTCCTCTAAATTCTAGCAGAGTTTTGTTAGCTGCTTCAAAATCTTTGTTACATCCAACATCTAAGTTATATGTGGATGCAGTTCATGGCTCGCAAAGAGTTGGACATGACTGAGCGACTGAACTGATTCTTTTGATTAATTTCTTTCTGTTTTTGGTGAAATTTATATATTTTTTGTATGCCTATTAATTTTTGATTAGATACTGAATATTTTGGGTAATAAACCTGGATTATGCTATCTTTTTCTAAAAAGTATCAAATTTGTCTGAAAAGCTATTAATTTCCTAGCCTAATCCCTCGAGTTTTTTGGAGTCTTGCTTCTAGGGTTTGTGTGTGGGTTCTTGTTTTGGTTTTTGCCCTTATTGTCATGCCATAGGTTTTAGTCATGATATGTGTTTCTTAATCCTAAACTGTTGCCCTTCTAGAGTTTCAGTGAAAAGCAAAAGTATCTGTCAAGCTCTGCCAGGGCAGACTTGAACTACAAATTCTCTCCACTACTAAGCAGCTGCTGATACAGATTTTGTTTATTTATTTATTTTTTCAGGTCTTAATCTTTTCACAGGTCTTAATCCTTTCAGCTGCTGCTTTCAGCTGGGTTCCTCAGATTCTCACCAAAACCATATACGGTTTAGGTATAAGCCAAAGATTTGAGGAAAATGTCTATGCAGGTTTTAGAGTATTTCCTCTGTGTCTCCCTCCTTTCTGAAACTTTTCTTCCAATTTACTGTTCTGCCAGCAGCCCTAAACTCCAAAATTTGTGTTCTCTTCCCAACAGGGTATTGTTTATTGGTTGGTTTCTATTCTCTCCCCAGAATTTCTCTGAGAAGCAGCGATTTGAGTGATCCAGTTACAAGACAAGGAGTGTAAAAATGGTCTTCCGAGGTGGCGCTGGTGGTAAGGAACCCGCCTGTAGACGCAGGAGACATAAGACACGTGGGTTCGATCCCAGAGTTGGGAAGATCCCTTGGAGGAGGGCATGGGCAACCCATTCTGACATTCTTGCCTGGAGAATCCCATGGACAGAGGAGCCTGGCAGGCTTTGGTCCATAGGGTCGCACGGAGTTGGACGTGACTGAAACAACGACTTAGCACACACGAACCAAAAGCTAGGAGACAGGCATGGAACCGATCCTGCCTCCAGAAGGAACCAACCCTGCTGACCTTCTGATTTGGGGCTTTTGCCTTCCTGAACCATGAAAGAATAAATCTCTGTCATTTTAATTAAAAAATACAAGAAAAAAACCCACACAAAAGACACTGGGCTGTGCCATGCTTCCTGTGATACTGACTAAACCTTAAAAACAAGCCAGTTCCTATTCATTTTATGTTTTATTTCTAAACAGTTATAGAATGGAAAGATGTCACATGTCTTTAATATTTTGATATCTTGGTATTTAATAGTGAAAGAAATTATTCTTAATTATTTTAAATTAGTTTTTCAGAAGCCAGTCTATTACTAAGGGTTTAGCTGCAGTTAGCTATATGATTCTACTATTTATGAATATACCTGAAGCGAGGTGAAGTGTTAGTTGATCAGTTACGTCTGACAGTTTTCAACCCCATGGAATAAAGCCTGCCTCTGTCCATGGGATTTCCCAGGCAAGCATACTGGAGAGGATTGCCATTCCCTTTTCCAGGGGATCTTCCTGGCCCAGGGATTAAACCTGGGTGTCCTGCACTGTAGGCAGATTCTTTATCATCTGTGCCACCAAAGAAGTTTCATGAATATACCTAATATTTTTCTTTAGCCTCTAGTAAGAATTTTCTATTTGTTCACTTGTTTTGTATTTGAGAACAGATACATTTCCAAGATCTTCTGGGGTCTTTTTTATTTTTGTTAATCAATGTAAAGGAAATAGACAATAATTAGAATAAAAGCTAACTTTCCCATCTGCAATAACTTGCTGATGTTTTCTGACCTATTGTATTTTGTGACTACATGATGAGCAGCATATTGTGAAAGATGATAGGTTGAAATGGAGAGTCTGGGGACTTTAGTTTTAGATATTAACCTGGTTTGTATGACTTGATAGAGCCTCTTAACTTCTCTGGCCCTCAGTTTTCCACTCTATAAGATTTACAGCTAAGGCTCTTTTGACTCCAAAGAGTGATGCAATTTAGTAAATATCTAAAAAGTCACATCTAACCCTTTGTATTAGGAGGGAACCAAACATGTCTTTGTTGGGAAATTTCATGACACCCACCATGTTTACACCTGGCAAGTAATTCTGGCACAGTTATCACCCACATCCAAACCTTTCTTTCCAGAACGGTAACACTGTGATTTGCTTTAGTCAGGGTTGTTATTCTTACTGGGGGAGCTATGACTGGGATAAAAAAGGTAATTAAGCCTACCAAGAAAGGCTGATTTTGTTGGCTGGCTATAAGCTTAGGATTTAGGAACAATAGGTGGGACAATGATGTGGTGTTTGGGAGCTGTTTTGCTTTGATCTGGGTATCATTCATAGGTTGAGCACAAAGCTATTTTCACTGATAGTTAAACATTTGGCAATTGTTGATCAGTAACAATGAACTAGATGTCCTATTGAAATACCATGGCTCAGTAGGCAGAACATTGATTGAATTAGAGTGTAAAAATATTTGTATCTAAATGTGTCTATTTTGCTATTGATTGGCCTTGTGAATTTGTTTTTATCCTTCAGTATCTTGGTATATGTGTGTACGTGTATCTGTATTGGTTTGCTCAAGGATGTAGATGCAGGAGATAGGATATCTTTGAAAAGATGAGTTTGAAATATAATAACTTATAATATGTAGAGGATTAACCTAAAGAGGTGGTCAAAATTTTTTTAAAAATTTAGCAAACAAAAACGATAAGGAATATGAGAAAGCTGAATCATAGTATACATATATGCAAAGACAGTCGGGAAAGAGTATTTGAGATGTTTGAGAGCCCTATCTTGAGAAAAACCACATAACAAAAGATAATGTGAAAATGTAACAAAGGATCGTTAACTCATAGATTTGCTAGTATATTATATATTGCTTTACTTTTACAATCTTTGCAGTTTTAGTTACACAAGTTCAGTTCTCTGGTTAATCCATATTGCCAGTTTCGAAGCTAAATTCAAGGCCATAGTCTTTGAATATGTTTTCCAACATATCAGAACTTTGCACAGTCCACTTCTATTTTTCTAACTCCATTTAGGATAAGTGCATGTACTCTGGTAGGAATCTGTCTTCATTGTGTGTGTGTGTGAGAGAGAGAGAGAGAGAGGGTATAATTTGATCATTAATTATTAGGCAACTATTTTCATGTACCTTCATTTAAGAACAAATACACAGGTTAAATGTAAATTAGCTGATACTGGGTGTAAGATGGCTAGACAGTGATAATTCCTGAATCCTTCTATTAAGGGATATTTAAGAGTATTACGAGGAGTAATCCTGTTTATAGTTTTTCATGAAATAGGAGAATCTGTTTTAGCAATAAGCTAAACTAATATTCTCTTTTCTTGCTTACTTGCCATAAGGGCTCAAGTTGAAACCCCCTGTTCTAGAATGCTTTCCTCTGATTGTCATCAATACACCTAGTTCCAGTTTTATTTATTTCCTGTCACCACCTCTGTTTGGGAGATGTTACGGTTCATTGCCTCTCATTCTGCTCTCAGTACCTGAGTATTCTGCCCTGGGTCTCGGCCATACTGAAGTATAGAAGCATCTAACATACATTTTTTTCCCCAGGAAGAGTAAGTTCTTAAGCTTTCATTAAAATACACCCTTTCCTTGGGTAAAAACTTTAGTGGGATAATGTTTTCATGCAGGGCTGGTGTCAGGCTCATTTGACCCGTGCAATTTCACCAGGTCCCATGATTAGAAGGACTCTGTCCTTGGTTTCATTCTACACTGTATTACAGATTTAGTAATTTTTGAATAAGAAGCCCCATATTTTAATCTTTTAACTACTTTCTGAAAATTATACACAGTAATATCAGTCTTGTATCAAAATGGCATTAATCTGAGATGCATAAGGTCATAGGATCACTTTAATTATATCCATTTCACTAGAGGTGAGAACTCAAAGCTTTGCTCATTGTATGGATCATTAACAGTTTACATAAATGTTGTGTTTCATCTAAAGATTTTAAACATTCACTCCTCTTCCCTACAATGGGACACAAACTGCAAATAGTAAGGACCTTCTCATACCAGCAAAATAAATGTTAAAAACTCTGGTACCGATGCTTTTACTTCATGATAATAAAATCTGAAAGAAATCTGATGGAAGTCAACGATTTTGTCAATAGCTGTACTAATTTACTTCAATTTTAATACTATGTCAGATAGTGGACTGGCTTTAATAGCAATCTCTTAGGAAAATGAAAAACATGCATCATATTTTAGTTTTAAAGGACTGCTGGAAGAAATCATAATATACTGAATATACTCTAATACTGTGGTATTAGAGTTATTTGAAGAAATAGAACCAAAGGATACATATATTAAAAACTTACTCCAGGAAGTAGCTCACATGATTATAAAGGCTTAGAATTTCCTGAAATGCTATCTGCAAGTTGGAGAACCAAGAAATTGTGTTGTATAATAAAACTAAGTCAAAAAGCTGAAAATAGGGAAAGCAAAGGTGTAACCAAGAATCTGAGGTCAAAAGATTAAAAACCTGGTAAGACACCACTGATGTAAATACTGGAGTCCGTAGACCTAACACAATCTATCTGTGATGTTTGAAGGAAAGAGAACATGGAAGTTCTAGCTTAAGAGAAGAGAGTAATTTAGTCATCCCATGAACAGACTGAAAGATGCTCACCAAAGTAATGAAGGCTGATCTACTGTCTTCAGTCTATAGACAAAAATATTTTCCAAAAAACAAAACTACAGACTCAGAAATACTATATACCACCTGACCGACAATTCCTTAATTGAGTCAAGTTGACAAAATAAAAAGTTAATAAGCACAGTGCTTAAAACATCAATAACTTAGAAAATTTTAGATGAAAAGAGGTCTAGATCAAAGTATCACAGAGGTTGCAGTCTCAGAATCTCCATCCATTACAGAGGGACATGACTCCAATAGCTAGGGTGTCCTTCATAGAAGAGGTAGAGGTGTCTGGGATTCATCATCTGACAGAGCCAAGGTCATGCCATGACACGGCGAAAAGTTGGTCAGGTGCATCAAAGGAAAGAGCAACAAACCCTGCTCCAACCCTGATGTGGGATGATCCAGCCTCCAGAAGTGTGAGAAAATACGCTGGCGTGGGTGAACCCATCCATGATGTGAGGCCTTGTGGAAGAACGGCCAGTACATTGAGGAAGTTGACTCTAGAAAGAGGGTGGTTATATTATCCTAAGGGGCAAGTGTTCTTGTCCTGATTTTTAAGTTCTTGACTTTGGTCCAAAAGAGGCGACAGTGGGGGCCCAAAGGACAACCTGCTCACAGAGGAATCTGCATTTGAAACTGCTGGAAGTAAGCAGCCACAATGCCCGACATGGTATTGGGAAGAAAGATCAATGAATCGTGTTTGGTACCTCCAGACACAGGATAAGGAAGTCAGTCATCAGATCAAGATCAGAACAGCAAGCAGAATTTCAGAGGCATGATTACAAAGGGAAAGGAACCGTTGGGGAAAAGGTCAGAGATCTCAGCCATTTTTGCTTCAACGGGCCGGCAGGCCTACCTCATGCCCCAGGTCACACCAAGTTAACAGACCAGTCTCTTAATGCTCAGACTTTGTTTCACCCTGATCCCCATACCTCCACAAGCAGGACTAATAGCGTCTGCACTCGAAGGAAGTGAGTCATCAGGACAAGTCCGAAGGGGCGGGTTGAACTCCAAAGGCATATTTACCTCCGGAAAGGAACCAATGGGGAAATGGTCACAGATCTCAGCTGAACTAGGATAGGGACACTGGGGAGAAACTTAAGCCCTGGCGACCCTGAAAACCTCTACCGAGGCCAGGGATTAAGAGGTTGGACCAGGTGGAGAGCAGGTGGAGGTCAGAGACAGCCCATTCTTCCCCGGTCTTGCTCTACTGGGGGCTGCATGCCTCGACTCAGGAGGTGTTGTGAAAACTCCAGGGAACAGAGCTCAGGGAGGGCGATTCCTCATGGAAGTGATGGACCCTGTGGAAGAGGATGTGTAGAGGTGGCTTCTTCCCAAAGTGAACGTCTGTACCCCACCCACCCCCACCACAGCCACCCTACTTCTGGGATGGATGTCTTGATCAGGATGGTAGCGAAAGCTTCGCTTGGGCAGGGAGTGGATTTGTGTGGCTGGCGTGGGGTAATAGGAGGGAGAGAAGCAGGAGGGTGTTGAGAGGGGAATCGGGTGGAAGGCGGGGGATCTGATTGCTTTTTCCCCTAGGCAAATTGAAGAGCATTTCCAAAGCAAGGTGGAAGCCTCCCATAGGCCTGCCGACTTATCTTCATGTCTGTGTCTTGGGGGAGAGAATGGTCTGGGGCCACCCTGGAATGGCAGGAAAATCTCCCAGAGCAGTGAACTCTCTGGGCTTTTTGGATTCGCCATCGCCCCACAAGCCAGCCAGCCTGTTCTGAGGAGTAGTGGAGAGAGGACTTGGGCTCTTGGGCTGGCTGCTGGAAGGCTTTCAAGAGGCAGCTTTGAGAGACAGGTCTTCTGAGGACATGTCTAGATTTCCATCGTGGCCCAAGATGAAGGGTTCAGAAACTCTGAGGCAGGAGGAATCCTGGGAGACTGCCGGTAGCCCGCCCCCGCCTGCGGCCCAGGGAGGCACACCCTGGCCCCGCCCTTGCCTGGAGCAGTGGGAGGAGCCCAGCCCCCTGCTGTGCGAGGGCTACTGAGGAATCATCTGACTTCCGGGTGGGCGGGGCTTAAGGCCGAGACTTATATAAAGGGGCTGCGCCCAGGCATGTTTTGGGCGGATCCTGGCTCTGAGGGGATTGTAGGTGAGGGTGTTTCTCAGCCTCTGACTCTGCAGCAGGAGAGCCCAGGGCCCAAGCTTTCTGAGCTAGGGTCTTTGACCCAGCGCCGGGATGGACAAGGCCAGGGCATGGCTCTGGGACCAAGGTCCGGACCTGGGTGTGTCGCGGGAGGCACCAGCTGTGCCCCTGGGCCCGGAACCCAGCGACCCAGGCAGAATCCTGCCGCGGGACCCAGCTCAGGAAGCCAGGAAAGCCTCTGATGAGGAAGGAGGTGAGCCCACGCGTCAGGACTGCCTGCAGCCAATGGCAGGTGAAGAGGAGGACTCCTCCTCATATCCCCCTGCAGCCAAGAGACGGACAGTGGACACCAAGGGCAAGAGAGCCAGGCAATGGAAAGTGGACGAAGAGGAGGCCCAGAAGATGAGAACCCTCGTGGCTGCTATGAGCAAGGAGCAGCTGAACCGTTACCAAGTGTTTCGCTGCTCAGCCTTCCCCAAAGCCACCATCAAACGTCTGATCCAGGCCGTGGCCGGCACGCCGGTGTCCCAGAACGTGGTCATCGCCATGTCTGGAATAGCCAAGGTCTTCGTCGGGGAGGTGGTGGAAGAGGCCCTAGACATGTGTGAGAAGTGGGGCGAGACGCCCCCACTCCAACCCAAGCATCTGAGGGCGGCTGTTCGCAGGCTACGCGAAAAGGGGCAAATGCCCAGCACCAACCGCAAGGTCCTCTTCTTCTAGGCCTGAGTCCGGAAGGGCCTGTTCCTGAGGAACCGGGCCCTCCAGCCGACCAGCCTCTTAAACCTCAGGCTTTCTTTCACTGCGTTCCCCATACCGCACCCCTGCCCCATCCCCGAGGCAGCTCCGGAATCCCGTGGCCATTCCACCAGGGGACTTCACCAGGATGGATCAACTGCCTCAAAGGGGAGAGAGGACATCCAGCACCTCTAGCTGCTCCTTTGAAAAGACCTGTAACATGCAAAAGCCTCTCTCGCCCGGAGGCATGCTGGGGAGAGACCTTAGACCCAAAGTCCGATTCCTTGAGAGACACGACCTGCCGCAACGCACCCGTGAGAACAGACCCCTGAAATGGCGCCTGCCTGTGTATCAGAGAAGCTGAATCCATACACTGTAACCATGCCTGACGGAATACCAGGCCCCGGTTGGTTCACTCAGGGAATTCTAGCAAACCCATCCAGGCGACATATGAGAACCTCTGTAATACGCCGTCCAGAAGCCGGAAGCCCAGGGAATTCTTTCAAACTCACTGAAGGAGCAAAGCCTTGGTGTTCCTCTGCGGAGGCAAGGCCTTTCCACAGGACACCAGATGACCATCTCTCACGCGGAGAGACGCCAATGCGCTTCAGTGCCTTTCAGCCAACCACATCTGGCTATGGGCAAGAGAAAGCCTAGGCCTCTGGATGCGATGTCTCCCAGGTGTCCAGGGCGGTCTCGGCCTTCAAAGGCCAGGGGATGGGATCCCCGAGCCTTCCGCGGTCCCAAAAGGAAACCTCAGAGAATCCTTCTGGGGGTAGGGGAGTGAGATCCCAGCCTTTGATCAAGTCCCCCACTCACCAATTCCTGATCACATTTGGGCAGGCGGGGCCAGGAGACTGGATTAGGACCCTCTTGCAAAGAATCAGAGCTAAGACCCTCGCACCAGAAAGGTGATGAAGCAGCGAAGCTCTCCCAGGTAGATCTGGGAAGAGGCAAACCTCTGTCCTGTCCACACGGTTGCTCCATTGGGCCAGTGGGGCTACCTCATGCCCCAGGTCACTCCAAGTTAAGAGACGGAGTCCAGGAGTTCAAATCTGGAAGAAAGCCTCCTGTCTTCAGTGGATGGCCGATCAGAAACTCAGGGCCACATGGACCTTCATTCCCCTGGCGTCTTCATTCTCATGGGGGCCCTTCTACCTTGAGTTTATCTCAAAGGTGGGTACAGTGTGTGGGCCCACAGGACATGCTGTGCACACAGGACTCCTACCTCAAATATGCCTTCCAAAGTGCTGGAAGTCAGCAGCAACCAAACACCCCTCCGAGCCTGGGGATGAGAGGTGAATGGATCCTGCGTGGCAACTCCATAAGCAGGACTACTACCATCCGCACTCGAGGGAACTGAGTCATCAGGCCGAGTCCGGAAGGGTGAGTTGAACTCCAAAGGCATACTTACCACGGGAAAGGAACCAACGGGGAAATGGCCACAGATCTCAGCCGTCCCAGGGTAGGGATACAGGGGATAGACTTAAGCCCTGGTGACCCTGAAAACCTTTACTGAGGTCAGGGATTCGGACAGAGGAAGGGTGGACCAGGCGGAGCAGAGAGCAGGTGGAGGTCAGAGAAAGACCATTCCTTCCCGGCCTGGCTCTATTGAGAGACGTGTGCCTCGACTGGGGAGGCTTTGTGAAAACTCCCCAGAATAGAGAATAGAGAATGGGGAATAGAGCTCAGGGATGGCGATTCCTCATGGAAATGATGGACCCTGGGGAAGAGGTTGTGTAGAGGTGGCTTCTTCCTGAAGTGAACGTCTGTACCCCACCCACCCCCACCACAGCCACCCTACTTCTGGGTTAGATGTCTTGATCAGGATAGTAGGGGAAGGTTTGTCTGGTTGGGGAGTGGATTTGTGTGGCTGGTGTGGGGGAATAAGAGGGAGAGAAGCAGGAGGGTGTTGAGAGGTGAGGGGAGGGAAGTGGGTGGAAGAGGGTGTGGGGACTGATTGCTTTTTCCCCTGGGCAAATTGAAGAGCATTTCCAGAGCAAGGTGGAAGCCTCCCCCATAGGCCTGCCGACCTATCTTCATGTCTGTCTTGGGGGAGAGGATGGTCAGGGGCCACCCTCGAATGGCAGGAAAGTCTCCCAGAGCAGTGAACTCTCTGGGCTTTCTGGATACGCCATCACCCCACAAGCCAGCCAGCCTGTTCTGAGGAGTAGTGGAGAGAGGACTTGGGCTCTTGGGCTGGCTGCTGGAAGGCTTTCAAGAGGCAGCTTTGAGAGACAGGTCTTCTGAGGACATGTCTACATTTCCATCGTGGCCTAAGTTGAAGGGTTCAGAAACTCTGAGGCAGGAGAAATCCTAGGAGACTGCTAGGACTGGCCCTCCTACGGCCCAGGGCAGCACACCCCGACCCTGCCCTTTGCCTGGGGCAGTGGGAGGAGCCCAGCCCCCCTCCCTCCCGCTGTGCAGGGTTGGCTGAGGGGATTACCCGACTTCCGGGTGGGCGTGGCTTCAGATCCCCGACCCTTATATAAAGGGGCTGGGCCCAGGCATGTCTCAGGCGGATGCTTCCTCTGAGGACACTGAGGCTGAGGGCATTTCTTTCCCGCTGATTTTGCCTCAGAGAGGACCCAGGGCCCGAGCTTTCTGAACTAGGGGACTTGGTACCAGAGCTGGGATGGAGAACGCCAGTGCGTCTGGAAGCACCAGGCATGCCCTCAGGCTCAGACCCAGCCACCCAGGCCATATCCTGCCACGGGACCCAGCCCAGGAAGCCAGTGAGGCCTCTGATGAGGAAGGTGGGGAGCTCAGACGTCAGAACTGCCCGCAGCCAAGGGCAGGTGAAAAGGAGGACTCCTCCACATGTCCCCTTGCGGCCAAGAGACAAAAAGTGGACACTGAGAGCGAGAAAGCCAGGCAACGGTAAGTGGACGAAGAGGAGGCCCAGAAGATGAGAACCTTCTTGGCTGCTTGAGGGAGCAGCTGAACTAAGTGTTTCCCCGTTCAGCCTTCCCCAAGGCCACCATCCAACATCTGAACCAGGCCATGACTGGCATGCCGGTGTCTTGATCGTAATCATAGCTGTGTCGGGAATGGCCAAGATCTTCATCGGGGAGTTGGTGGAAGAGGCCCTGTTGCTGTTTGAGATTGAAGCGAGAAAACTCCACTCCAACCCAAGCATCTGAGGGAGCCTGCATTCGCAGGCTAGGTGAAAAGGGGTAGATGCCCCTTATCAAGCACAAGAAAGTTCTCTTCTTCTAGGCCTGAGTCCGGAAGGGCCTGTTTCTGAGGAACCAGGCCCCCTGGCTCACCAGCCTCTTAACCCTCAGGCTTTCATTCTACCCATGTCTCCCACTTCTCACCCATCCCTGGGGCAATTTCCATACCCTGTAACCTTCAGTTTGCCCAAAGAATGAAACAGTTTGTGTGCTCACAGGACAAACTATGAGCACACATAGGTTTGGTGCTAGAATGCTCCTAATTTTGGAATCATTTGTTACCTGATACATCCTGGGGCATCAGGTAGTGGTATGTCCAGACCGGGTTAGGAGACAAGTAGTGTGGGCCCTCGGAAGAAATGAGTAGTCTGGTCAAGGTGAGATCTGCCTGTTAAGCTCCAAAGGCAAACGTTCCAAGTTAACTAAACCAGTCTGTGGTTGCAGACTCTCCATTGCTGTCCCTGGCAAACTTGCATGTTAGTTATGTTCACAACCCAAACAATCCTCTTTCATGGTTACCTGCATGACCGTTTCATCAGAGTTATTGCGCTCTCTTGTTTTTCTGAGTTGCGTCGAAAATGACCCATGTAGAGAGTCTTGTTTTGCATGGTGAAGACACTTTGTAGCTCTATCTTTCCCCATAGAAGTATAATATAATATAGAATGGTAGAAAGTCCTCTAATGTTAGTGCTTAGTTGGAACTGAATGGTGCTGAGAATCATGGCTTTTCACATAGTTTGGCTTGGATGGAGGAGGCAGTTGAACTGAACTGGGATTTGCTTTTTTGTCTGCAATGTTTGTGCTACCACGTTAGTTCTACTTATTTGCTGAATATAATCCAAATAATAAAGAGATGTGAATGAGCATATGAGATAGGGAATAGAAAGCAGACTCAATGGGAGCAAGGAAAGACCTTTATACTGGTGTTTCAAAGACTGAGACTGGCATGAAGAGTCACTATCTTCCTCAATATAGTGGCCAAGAAGAAGCACATATTTCTTTTAGCTCTGAAAATGCAAATTGCCCAATTCCTTATGTGCAGATTTTAAAACATGAAGTTGATTATTATTATTTTCTGATGTAATCCATACAGCTTGCATCTACTCAAACAAATGTTTTAGACCATTAATATTTATCTCTTGCCTACAAATATGTCCTTTTTTGAAGGAATATTTGTTGATTATTTGCCAAGATTAAGCACTGAGGATACAATATAAATAAGATATGGTTAAATAATGATTTACAGAGGATACGATATTCAAGTAGTGTGTAAAAGATAAATTGCATATATATTGCAGCAAGCATTAAAGTAGAGGTATGGATAAAGTATTGTAGTGCAGTCATAGAAGGATGGAGTAACTGCTTCTGCTTGCTATTTGATTTTGTGGGTGAAGTCGGAAGAGTCCAAGACTGAAAGGTAGAGAAAAGGGAGATAATAGAAAAGAATGTTTCAGCAAAGAGAAAGAGAGCATGTATAGCCATAGCATAGTGTGTGGGAGTGGAGTGATAGGAGATCCACCTCCATAGGAAAGATGGAGGTTGATGATGATGATGGGGCATTCGGCTAAGACATAAATGGGTAAAGAGGTGCTGGAAAAGACTCCCGAGAGCACCTTGAACAACAGGGAGGTGAAACCAGTCAATTTTAAGGGAAACCAACCCTGAATACTCATTGGAGGAACTGATGCTGAAGCTCCAGTATTTTCATCACCTGATGGAAACACCCCATTCATTGGAAAAGACCCTGATGCTGGGAAAGATTGAAGGCAGAAGGAGAAGAAGGCATCAGAGAATGAGAAGGCTGGATGGCATCACTGATGCAATGGATATTAACTGGGGAAAGCTTCAGGAGATGGTGAGGGACAGGAAGGCCTGGTGTGCTGCAGTCCATAGGGTTACAAAAAGACATGACTGGGCAACTGAACAACAAGAGGTGATGAACTTGGATGATCCTCATTATTTCAGCCTTGCCAACCTCTCCAACCTCTATCATCGGCTACAATTTCTCTCAAATGCAGGAATTTTTTCAGTCTCACAAGTCTTCTCACTTTGAAGCATTCATATATGTTGCATTTCTGTCTGAAAAGTGTGTTTCACCTTACTATTCTTTCTTGCCTTTGTCCACACATAATCATGCTTGGAAATCTGCTTCCTCTCATTTCCCAAATTAAGTTCAATTCAGAAAGACCTTCCTTACACCTCTGACCTACTTAAAAGTTGTGGGCTTCCACTTGTTATCCTCATTTTAATTTTTTCTCATGATATTTGTCACAATTTAGAAGTATATAAGTGATTTATAATGCACATAATCTATCATTAGTTTTGTTATCTTGGTGTTTTACTTTCCTTGTTGACTTAAAATTCCCAACCAAGTTCTTAGAATATTTATAGTCTCCTCAATGTATTTCAGGATTCTATTAGTATTACTCTCTTCAAATTCTGGTGCCCAGAGGAGAAATCTGGTTGAAGTTTGAAATTTAGGATTATGTTTATAAAGATAAAATTTTAAATCCAGGAGAAGGGGAGGAAATTACCTGGGAAGAAAATAAAAGGGTCAAGAGAACTCATGACATAGCTTGAGGATCATGTAGGCTCTAGTGGGAGATGGGTGAGGTCCAGCTTGGATTTTAACTGGCTAACATGCCAGGATGTCTTAGGGACACCTGATTTGATTTCTTCTCTGTGATCTAGACTAGAACATCAAAAACTCTTATCTAATAATCACATCTGCTTGTCAAAAAGATACCTCAATATCCATAAGTCCGAAGCTCAATTCTTGGTCTTACTCACCAAATAAATTTTTTCCTCCCTATATGTCCTTTTTACCACTCAATCACTATGCTGGTCAGAAATGTGGGTTGTTTTTGACTCCTCTTTTTCTGTCATCTCTATTCATACATTACTCACTACCAAATGCGATAGCATTTTGAAGCCTGTATAAAAAGTATCTGAAAGAGAAATTATTTAGTTTGGATAATCAGGTATGTCTCTCCTGAAGAAATAGCTTTTGACCTGAAGTTGAAAGCATTATTTTCCTCATTTGAGTGGAAGAATGAGGAAGAAGGAAAGTGTCTCTAGAGAATTGAACAGTAGCCTTGAGTAACATGCATAGTTGAGGAGAGAAGCGGACCCTAACGTGACTACAGCAGGGGGGGACAAGAGAAAGTAAAAATATGGGAGGAGATGGGGAGGGGATGCAGGATCATATCATGGGGAATTTAACATTGTAAAAATTCTGATTTTAAATGCAATAGGGCACAAGTGAAGCATTCCAAGCTGAGGGATGATTAGATTCAGTTAAAAATGTGCAGATCATGTTGGCTACTCTGTGGACTAGGATGCAGGTGGCATATAAAAAGAGCTGTGGGAAAGCTACCTGGAAACTGAATGCACCCCTGTGGTAAATGATTGTTGTTTGGATTGAGGTCCCTGCTATGGCAACAGAGACAAGTGGATAGATTCAGTTGTGAGTGGTTAAGTTGACCAGCAATTCAAAGCTTTGCTTTATCTGACACATTTGCTTGGGCTTCCCACTACTTCCGTTGTCTCATTCTCCTTCTAGTTGGCCAGAGTTCCTGCTATTGCACTGCACACTGACTGTCTTTGCTCCCTCTCCATTGTATTTTATTTTTTGAACTCTTTTTATTTTATATCAGGGTACAGCCAATTAACAATCTTGTGATGGTTTCAGGTGAACAGTGAAGGGACTCAGCCATACACATACATGCATCCGTTCTCCCCCAAGCTCCCCTCCCATCCAGGCTGCCACAGGACATTGAGCAGAGTTCCCTGTGCTCTACACTAGGCACTTGTTTGTTACCCATTTGTACTCTCAATGTCTTTAACATCTTTACCTTGGTCTATACTTTGAACCTTTCCTTGGTGTAATCTCAATCTCTTTACTCAGTCTCAAGCTGCAAATATTTCTCAATATTTCTACCAACTGTTTAAATCATTATTTTCAGATATATTTTTTTCTTGGACTCTGTAACTTGATTATTCTCTTACTTTCCTACTGCATCTTCCCCTTTTCTTTCCACATTTACAAGATGCTATTCAAGACCTACATGAGAGTTCATCATTACCATCAAATTATTCTGATCTTTTTTTTTTAAGCACCAAATGACCTTTTCTTCCCCTAAAATCACCAATAAAATTGGGTGAGTTATCACCTGTTCACTTTCAGTACCATATACTACCCTTTCTTGGTTATGTTCTGTATCTCAGAGCTGGTCCTTGCCAGTGTGTTTGCCAATCTGCCTTGGTAAATGGCTTCCCTCCATGTGAGGCTAACGGAAGGCAATGGAGGGAAGACTGTAAAATGAGAGAAAATAGAAAGTCAGTTATAGATCCTAATATGCTTGTCTGAGTTGCTGACATCGGAGAAGACCTTACTGCTGCTAAAAGAGCTATTGGAGCACCATCATCTTGAATCTGGTATCTTACATTCACAGAGAAGACAAATTGGGCACTAGAACCATAACCTCGAGTATACAGCAAAGACCACTACCTGGAAAGACGATTGTGGCCAGCCCAAAGTTGACCCAATGCCTGATCAATTAGCCTAGACAGCACCATCTAATCCATAACACATTGGTATTTCAATTTCTTAATATGGACAGAAATTATTTGTCTTTTTCCACAAATATGAAAGAGATTACTATTTTTCTTAAAACTCAGTCCCTAGAATGTTACGTCTGTTGTATCAGGTTCACCACCTGGAAATAGACTTACTGAGTACTTAATCTCTGGCTCCAATGTCTTACTTTCTTTTTATTCCCTCTGAATTCTCTCTCATATGCTTTAGATGATGACTTCTTTGGGGTTCTAGCTTCCTCTTGGAAGCTTATCCTTGGACCTACTGGGCATCTTTTACATAGGACTAGTTCTGTTCAGGCAAAAGGGCCACTGGGCCATGGCGATATCATCATAGCATCTCAGTGTCCTTCCAGACCTAGAGAGAGTAGTGGCCAATGTTAACCTCTGACATGGCTCACCTTTCTCTGTAACATGTAGTTTGGCCTAGAAGCATTTACAATTAATAGTTGTAATTAATTTTCCTGAGTCAAATTTCTTCTGTAAAGTGTCTTGTCACCATCTTGTTTGCTGACTACATTTTAACTGATAAGAGTGATACAGTAGGAAAAACTCTATTCAGCAAATAAATAACTTGAAAGAAACAATTCTAACATTTATATTTATTGACTGTATCTTTGAGCAACTAATTTCATCTCTCTGAACCTTAGTGTTTTCTTTCTTAATATGAAGTTGCCTGTATTATGAGGTTAACATATAAGAATTAAATATGAAAATAGATATGAGTACTTTATAAAGTGTCAAGAAGATATAAGACTCTATACTCCTCATTTGTCATTCATGCCATTTATCTTTTGGTGAATTTGTTTCCTATGTTTATAAACAGATTGTCAACTTCATTTTACACAAATCTTCACAAATCTTCTCTTACATTCCTTTGTATAACCTCCTGCTGATTAATACATGGTTGTTACTCATTGTATAATAGTTTCTTGATAAATAAATATTGGTAATCTGTCTGGAGCATATAGCAATGTTTTATAACAAATACAGTTCCTATACTTTCAAAAAAATTCCCAGAAGCCATGCTAACATGTGATCTGTACATGTGAATTTGAAAGTTTGAAGCAACATCCTAAGAAATAGGTTTTACTTCAGCCACTTCTGTAATGTGAGACAGGACACAATGAGAGAAGAAAATTTTTTTTGCCCATTATAAAGATATTTTTAGGTTACCCTTGAAAGATATTATTTTTTTTCCGATTTTGAAGTTATGAAAAAAATTTCTCCATCAAAAGTGATAACAGAAGGTATTAACAAAACACATTAGTCTTCCGAGAAAGTTACTCAGGAGTGTCATGCCTCCTGGGGTTCTAGCTTTCTACAGATTTCCTATTTGTTGTAATTAAAAACAGAAAAAGGCAGTATCAAAACAAACTGAAATAAAAGCAAGAGCTATTGATGGTTGAGGCAAATATACTTTAAGAATTGGACTTTGAGCAAATTCAGACAAATAAAACAGCATGCAATCAGTATATTGGTTTAATACAAGGAAGTGCTTCATTTGGTGTGAAGAAGCAAAGGATATAGAAATAAGCAACAATAGGCAGGCCTATCTCTTGGAAAGGAGAGATTCACACTGAGATGATAACTGTCTTTCTATGTGAAGACTCTGACTTTTGGCTTTTTGGCAAGAAGTCATTAACACTATGGAGAAGGCATTGGCACCCCGCTCCAGTACTCTTGCCTGGAAAATCCCATGGATGGAGGAGCCTGGTAGGCTGCAGTCTGTGGAGTCGCTAGGAGTCGGACACGACTGAACGGCTTCATTTTCACTTTTCACTTTCATGCATTGGAGAAGGTAATGGCAACCCACTCCAGTATTCTTGCCTGGATAATCCCAGGGATGGAGGAGCCTGGTGGGCTGCCATCTATGGGGTTGCACAGAGTCGGACACAACTGAAGCAGCTTAGCAGCAGCAGCAGCATTAACGCTACAATCACACCGTGATTATTCTTACTTATTAAAATTCAAAATAGCATATCTAAAACGATGTGTACACAATACACTAAATAATTTTCATTTAGTTCTCAATCATCTTACTGTGTCCATATGATTTCAGGTTAAACAGTCCATTAGGGGGTTGTTTTGACTAGGATCCTGGCATGATAGATCCAACTAAGGTTACAAGAATTGTTCTCCAAAGACTGCTTACAGAAACACTGTTAAAGTTTATATTTTTGGCCATTTCAATTGTGTGTGACTTCTTTAAATTCCAGAGCATGTATCTTAGTGCCCATATTTATGGTTTTTATTTGTCTACGTGTGAATGCATATATATCCTTAGAAACTTTCTGCAAACTCTTCCTGAATTAATGGCATTTGTGCATTTGCTGGTTAAGTCATGCTTTTAGGAGATGCATGTTCCTCCCTTAATGATTATTTTTCTCTTCTAACCAGAGAAATTCCAGTGGGGATGAAGTGATTAAAAAAAAAATAGTGGTATTTTGCAATTTTCTAGTTTAATCTATGGTTAAGATCAACATATATTCCTGGAATTTGGGGGTAAATGAGTAGAATTTTGGCTTTGTTGTCTTTACCACCAATGATTCAATAAAACCATTTTTCTCTTATAGATAGGAGAAACCAATATTTATATCTCAAAAGAGCTGACATAGCAACTAGATTTATTTCTAGATTTTTCACAAGCATAAACGACTATGCTTACTGTTAAAAATAAGTTGGTTGAGGCTTGGAGTGTAACTAATTGAATGAAAAAATATTTTCCACAACCTTATGACTAAATGTATCTTACTGGGTTTTAGTAAGACTTGCAAAACTGAAGTGCTTTCTGGTTCCTGAAGGCTTCCCTGATGGCTCAAGAGGTAAAGAATCCATCTGCAATGCTGGAAACCCAGGAGAGTTGGGTTCAATCCCTGGGTCCGGAAGGTCTCTTGGAGGAGAGCATGGCAACCCACAACAGTATTCTTACCTGAAAAGTCCCATGGACAGAGGAAAGGGTTGCAAAGAGTCAGATAGGACTGAGCAACTAACCACACATCTGGTTACTGAAGAGTTTTCATAAGTCTTTCAGACTTCTGTTTCTTTTTTGATAGACTATATCTGCTTACTCTTTATTTCCTGTCTAAAGGTTTTTTCCCCCATTAGTTTCAGAAACCATTTTTTGGCCTCGTGAGAAGGAAATTATTCTTTTAAATATATTACAATAAGAAACCATATTAACATCTATATAATAAGAATATATTAAAATATCATTTGAAACCATTAGTTTGAATATAAACATTTAACTTAATTATATGCTAATTAAAGCAAGAATTCAGAGGCAAAATTTATTTTGGATTTGGCTATATTTTCAATACCATGAGCCTGAAGAGACTCTCTAATCCTGATTTCCAGTTGAAAATAAAATTTTAAAAAATCCCAAATAACAAAATTTTATAGTACAAGTTGCTTCACTTACTTGGTGTTGATTAATTTTCATTATACGTAAACAACTTTTTAATCATGCTGATTCAAAATACAGTTTTTAGTGTAGTATAGGAACAGCCTCTTTCTCTGTTTATCCTACTTCAAAAATGCACATATGTTATTTATCTTCTAATGGACAAATGGTACAATTTAAGAGGTTTAAATATTTTTCTTAATATTCTTTCTGCCGAAGCTTCTAAAATGATTTGGGGATGATCATTCTTGTTGGCTACGAGTCAGTTTGAACCAATCAATACACATCAGTGCTCATATTATTTCTTCTGCTTTTTAGAGTTGGCAGATGATTTGTTGATCTCTGAAAATTTCATAGGGACTGTTTGCCAAATTTAAGGCAGCTCTGATCCTGATGTTATCTTGCTCCAGAATCTTTAAGGTTTCATGTTGCTCTGGAAATGAGACATGCGTTTCTCAGTTAGGAATGCATAACCATGGTCTGAAAGGCAGACCTCATTCAGTTTGCTGCCTTATCTTCCCATCTTTCCCATGCTCCAGGCCAGTGAGGGGATTCCACTTTTCCCAAATACACTTCCTCCTCTCTTAACGTCTTTAAAGTAGTTTCACTTGTTTCATGGCTCAATGGCTCATCCTCAAGTTCAAATTCTTTTTTTTTTTAATTTGGATAAATATTTAATTTTTTAAAAAAATTTATTTTTTAATTGAAGGATAATTGCTTTACAGAATTTTGTTGTTTTCTGTCAAAACCTCAACATGAATCAGCCATAGGTATATGTATGTCTCTTCCCTCTTGAACCTCCCTTCCATCTCCCTTCCCTTCCCACCCCTCTAGGTTGATACAGAGCCCCTGTTTGAGTTCCCTGAGACATACAGCAAATTCCCATTGCCTATCTATTTTACATATGATAATGTAAGTTGTTCTCTATGTCTCTTTTTCCACTGCTGCCCTGCAAATAAATTCTCCCGTATCATCTTTCTAGATTCCATATATATGCGTTAGTATATGATATTTATCTTTCTCTTTCTGACTTACTTCACTCAGTATCATATGCTCTAGGTTCATTGTGGATCTCTGAAATGAGATTATAGTTATATTCACCTTTGAACTCCAGTAATATGTTGGTTATATTGTTGGGGATTCTTATGTCTGAAATTAAGAACTATTTATATACTTATGTTTTAGGATCTTGAGGATGGTATCTTTCTCATTCTGGCATTCCTTTTGTATCTGTCACAGTGCTTTGTACATAACAAATGGGAAGATCCTAAACCCTGAATGTCAGGGTACGTGAGGGCCAGTTTCACTATGTGACTGTGCTATGGATAGATATTGTGTACAAAGAGGGCTGTCACACAAAAGATAAGAACTTTGAGCAGTGACATGAACAAGGAGCATGAGTTTTGCCACAAGGAGCAGAGAAGGCTATTTTCCTCGTAGAGATAAAAAAGGACGCAAATGAAGTTATACATAGAAAGGGGGGTCATTCTACCTGAAGCCCAGATTTTGTGAGAAGATGTGAATTATAAGAGGTAAGATCAAAATGGCAATCTGGGGACAAGTGTGAAGGGCTGTATATAGTGTATAAAATTTGGAATTCAACCTCAAAGCATCCAGAAGGAGATGAAGGTGTGAAAAGTGGGTCTGAGATGGCATCAGATTTGTTTCTTGGTGAGATGGGAATTCTGGCAGCAGTGAGGCAGGAAAACCAGTGACTCTGGCATGGGTCTTCAACCAGTCGACAATTTCCATTCAGTCTACATTTCTTGGTAACACACAATAGCAAAGCAATTAATTAAATTAGCACCTGTAATCACCTGGAAGGACACATCCATTGACTACTAGATTTTAGAATAGTTCAAACAAGGGCAAAGCATACTATCTGAGTGTAATGTATATTGTTTGAAACATTGCATTTAGTATATAATTTTATATTTCTAAAAGAAGAAAGTACCTGTATTTGTACACAGCTCGGTGTTGTAAAAACGCAAATGAGATTCTAATGGTCGTAAAAGGAGAGATGCACCTTCTGAAAGCCTGGAAAGGCAGTTTTAGGTGAAGAGGCCTTCTCGATCACTTACAGAGCTTCTAGGCTGCGAGCAGAAGCAGGGTCTCTGTTTCTCAACCCGCTTCCTCATTACTAGGCTAGTTCAATGTGCGGTTGATCCAGATAATGTGAATTTCTGGTCACATTCTCTGACTCTGCTGCCTGAATCTGCCATCAGCCTCTGATACCACTTCTTTCTTTTGTCAACACTCATCCTTATTTTCAGGTTTCTAGTTCTTAAAATATGTGGATCACATACATTTCCTGTTAAAAAGACTATTTTTAAAGACTGATATCCGTATTCATTTTTTATGATTCATAACTTCCTTCAGCCAAGAATGTCCCTTAAAACTGCTTGACAGATCAGTTATCTAAACCAGTTTTTATCCCAATAAAAATGGGTCTAAACGATTGCTGCCACGGGGGAGATTGCACTGGTGTTACAAAACAGAACAGGGCAGCTGGCTTAGGTTGTGAGCTAGATGGACCCTGGGGCAGTAGAAGAAGACTTTACCATCTCCAAGTCCTTCATTATGCCAACTACTAGCTGAACTGCCTTGAAGTTCCTCTGACTACTTATAAATGACAAGTTCATATTAATAGTGAAGGACTTTGTTCCAAGTTGTAACTAGGTCTTTAAATGTCTCTCATCTAAAGATTAGGAAATCCAACTTAAGTCTGATTAACACAGAGGAGGAAAGAATCCAACTCAATGGTGGGGTCAGTTAGAAAGTGATGCCATTTTGTTGCCGTCTCTTTGAGAATGTTTTTATTTATAGCCATACCTTCCAGTAAAAAGTCTGTCCTGTCTGAACATCTACATCAATGCCAAGCAAGTGAAATTTGGATACAGCTCCAAGCCTTTAGTTTCTATTTTTATAACAAATCTGCCCATAGCTGCCTGTTTACGTTACTTTCATTCTATCTGGGCTTGACAAATGCTGTATATTAGGATAAAAAAGAGAGAGAAATAAGGAGTAGAAATAGGAAAAATGAAATATGTGTACAAATTCTATGTCTCTGAAAAATTTCTGAAGATGTAAATTTAAAAGACCAGAAAAGTTTTCAGAACTGAAGGCCTGTGTTCTCAAGTGAATTTCTTTTCATATGCTTTTAAAGTCTACTTTTTTTCCCCTAAGGAACGCTCATTTTTCATTAAAATGTAAATCAATAGGTTTCTATAATTGGGGGATTATTTCATGTGACTTTTACTAACTTCAAATTTCATAAGAACTTTAAAGAATTCAGTTTTTTGATTGTGACCAAATTTTACTTTTTCATTAAGTAGTCGGAGCTTTGATCTGTGGGAATTTGTGATTTGGGGGATATAAAAAGTTAATTTTTATAGAGTCATAATAACTATGTGCTGCTTTTGCTATGAAGTAATCCTTTAGAGTACAAGTAAATGTCAAATGACAGCAATAGAAAAAGAATTTGTTAGGTGGCAACTCTTGCTATGAAAGAAAATACCTTCTCTTTGCCATGGACAATTCAGTTGTTACTGTGCTCAGAGTTCTGGCATATTAAACTAGTAAGCTGGCAAGTGCTGAGTCAGTAGTTTTTCTTATTTTTGTTTCTGATTAGTTTATTTTCTTACATTAGCCAATATAAAATGCATATGTGAATTTCTAAAATAAAGAGCACATACACACACATACTGTCTGTACCAATAAATTCCAAGCCAATAAGCCACATATATATGGCAAACTGTATTGACTAGAACCCAGGAGATAGCACCAAAATCTGGTTTCTAGGAACCAGTAGCTAGGAAATTGGGATCGGCTATTCTTTCCCTCAAATGTGTAACCGTAGTCTCTTAACATGGTTGTTTGTGTGTTCAGTTGTGTCCATTCTTTGCGACCACATAGCCTGGAGTCTGCCAGGCTTCTCTGTCCATGTGATTTTCCTAGCAAGATTACTGGAATGGGTTGCCAGTTCCTCCTCCAGGGGATCTTCCCAACCCAAGGATCAAACCCATGTCTCCTGCATCTCTTACATTGACAGGAGGAATCTTTACCACTGAGCCACTTGGGAAGATGCTCTTACATAGTTACCAGATGTGAATTTCCAATCTTTTCTTTGACATTTCATACTGAATGAGGTATTGAGCTTCTAACTGGTCCAGGGACCTCTTATAGACTAAATTGTTTGTGTTTATTTTAAATTAGTATGTTGAAATCTAATCCTCAAGGACCTTTGGAAGGTGATTAGGTCATGAGGCTGGAGTCCTCATGAATGGGATTCATGACCTTGTAAAAGAAGGCTCTGAGAGCTTCCTTCTCTCTTCCACCATGTAATGACACAGTGAGAAAGACATTGCCTATAAACCAGGAAGCACCCTCTCACCAGACACCAAATCTTCCAGAGCCTTGATCCTGAACTTCCTAGCCTCCAGAACTGTGAAAAAGAAATTTGCTGTTTCTAAAGTCTTGTCATGTCATTCTTTCATTAAAATCCTTCAAATGTTTTTCATCCTTGCATATAGAGTTTTTAACTATCTTTTTCCTTTTTATTTCTCTAACTTCATTTTCTGTCACTCTCCATTTTCTTTAAGGTCAAAGCCTTCCTCCACAGTATTTAATGAATACTGTAATTGTGGTAATTTTTATAGTATGTTTTTATTTGGTTCATTTGTCTTTCTCCAACAGGTCTTTTATAGTAGCCACTCCTGTTTCCTCTAGGCATAATAGAGAGGCTGGGTATTCCAGAACTGTGTAGATCTAGGTTCCAGTCTTGGCTTTTCCTTTTACTAGCTTGTCAAAGATGATTAGCCAAGTTGGGTTTTTTTGTGGAGAAAAGAGGGAAAATGGATGGAATAGCTGTACAGCCAGTGACTAATTTTTTTTTTTTTTTTAGCTCTGCCAATATATAGGTATGATTATGTGACTATTGATTATGGGTTGTCATTGGGAGTATTATCACTTTCTCTGAGGCTTTTAAGAAGTCAAGCACTTTCTCTATGTTTTCCTTCTTTCTACTTGCTAGATTAAAATGATTGTGAGCCTGTAAATTATGGAAAGAGCTTTGGGGTCTGAATCCTTGCATGGAGAGCTGCTTGATGACCGGGAATCCTTCATCTCAGACTGTCATTCAATTGAGAAATGACTTATGTTTATTTCTTGTTCATGCATTATTATGAATTATTGTGTGTTGGTTTCTATAAAGATGGCCACCAATAATTTCTTTACTCGTGGTACACATTTGTCACTCCTCATTTCACAGTGTAGGGCTTATTTGCCCTCTTTTTGATTCTGTGCTCATTTTGACTGGCTTTGACAATTAGAATGCAGCAGAAGTTCTAGCTCAGGAGGCAAGAGGTTCATAACATTTTACTTCCTGCTTCTTGGAACCCAGCCACATTACTATGAGAAACTTATGCCACACAGAGAAGAACTAAGGCCTTCTGACTGATAGTTCTAACCTCTGGGCCAGGCAATTTTTCCAGCATGTGAAAGAGCTGGATCAGTCAAGATCAGCCAAGACCTCAGACAACGGCAGTCCTGGTAGTGATCATGGGGAGAAGGAGAACTCACCAGTCATCTTCCAGAAACATGAGAAAATATAAAGCGGTTGTTACATGCACCAAAGACCTTTTGAGTCCATTTTTCAGTACTGAGCACTGCTCTAAGTAGGACACTTGCTTAGTGACATTGGTACAATTACTTAACTGCCCTCAGCTTCTAGTTCATGATTTGTTACATGGGAGAAAAGGCCAACTGAATTCATACAGTTGTGATTCGATAAGACAGTGATGGAGAGTTCTTTATTTAGTGACTGGCATATGATAGATAATCAATTTAAGCTTATTTGAGTAAATATTAATCTTTGCTAAATTGTAAAGAAATGTCCAGTGAGAAAGGAAACCATCCACCTCATTTGTAATCAGAAAATATAAAATTGTGTGATAGAATAACATCTCAGTTCTGCACTTTATTGCCTTGAAAGTAGACTCACCTTTTGTTATTGCATTTTAAGTTTCTTCAGCCAGCTCCCTTTTCATCTTTGCATTCATATCAACATATTTTCTTCTATGAATTCCCACTCTAGTTTTTATATAACACATCTATTCTTGTATCTTAGTGAGAACGCTAGAAAGATATTCTCCTACTAATTCTTTGGCTTACAATTATTTTTTTCACATGTATTCTCCTTTTCTATAGGGTGAGGAATTATTCACAGATCTCATAATAATTGTCTTATTTATTAATTCAAGAAACAGTGTGAATTCACTGTATGCTGTAATTAGATTTGATTTCTCTCTGCACAAGCTTCATCTCTCACTATCCATCACTTCTATTTTTTAGATCAAGGAAAATTATAGTAAAAATATAATTTACAACAAATTACTGCCCATGGCTCACATCTGGCTCACATCTGTTTTTGTCAATTAATTTTTATCAGAATGTAGAATGTTCATTTGTTTACATATAACTTTAAGTGTAATTTGATATATATAACAATGAGCTTCCTACCCCCCACCCCACAAATTGAAAAAAATTGGTAAACAAAATGGTGCAGGAAGAAAAATGCAGCTTGCAAAATATTCCATCTTGTTCCTTTTCTCCATTGGCCATCACACATCACTCCTCTGATGACTAAAATAAACCTTTATGATATTACATGCCAAATACCTTGTATTTTCTTTCAATATTTTATGAACATACTAAATTTTTTTTTAACTTGATTTTTTATTAGCTTATATAAACTTGTTCTCACTGTTCAGTTGATGTGTTCTTCTACTTAAAAAATTGTTTGACTGTCTTATGTTGAATGAAACATATCATGATTCATCCTATTAAAATAAATGGAACTATTTTTATTTAGTAGCTTTTTACTTGGTGGCAAGGCTTTCAGCAAAAAAAGGTTAAAATCTCAGGCTGTCAATTCAGAAATTGTATTTTTTTGGATCAAGTTAGTTATCCTTTATCTGCTTCAGTTATTTTCTTTGTGAAAGATGGATAATATCTCATAGGGTTGTGACAAACGAGATCATACACATAAAGTGTGAGAGAGACTCGGGGTTCAATGACTGACTTAAACTCACAAAGATATTTGGTATCAGAACTTGGAAAAAATGTGGGTCATTTGAAAAGTCTAATTGTAAATGTTAATTATCATGGTAAGAAGGAAAATAGTAAAGAATATGGCACTTTCAATATTTTAGATTAAATACGAACCTAGGCTTTTACTGGAGATAAATATTTCCATGACATTTAAAAAGTGTATTTATTTACTTCCTTTTCTTGTGAGACTGATTGCTAATCTATCTCTTTCGAAGGGATAAAGTGGCCAGTTTCTTACTGTTTTTCCTACAACCTTTTCCGCCACTCTCTTTCAACCCCATCCTTTGTTCCCTGTTGCTTGAGTGGAAGGCACGACATTAATAGAAGGTATATGGGTTCTAGTTTTAAGAGAGAAGCATCATGAGCCAGTATACAGTATTTTGGAAGGGGAATGTGACTGAAAAACTAAGAAAATATACTTTGTATAAAATATACTTTGAGTGGGAATAGGAGAAAAATCTTCTAAATTCAGTTATGTAACTTGGTTTATAGTCAGCCAATTCTGCTTTAGCTCTAGAAGGAGTATTAAGAGAGATTAGAATACAGGCAGGCCTTACCTTGCAGTGCTCCAATATGCATAAATTTCAGTTTTCACAGTCTAGTTGAATAATATAATAGGGTTCCAATTTCAGTTACTGTGGTATATTTTGTGTAACTGCATAAAGTGTAAACTTACTGCTAACCCTTTGGTCCACAAATCATTGGTAAACAATGATAGTCATCATGCTCAGTGACCAATCATGTCACTTTTAGAGTCTGTTGGCGATTGGCTACCGTGCATCAGTTATTGGGTTCATATACCAAGAGCAGAGCAGTACCATATACAGCAGTGCTCATGTGTAGCTGTATTGCCTCCTTCAGTGATAAACCTATGTGACATTTCACAAAGACAGATAGGAAGAAGAGCAAACAGGCCAACAGCGATGAAAGTCCAGAGGAGAAACAAAAAGTGATGATGTTGTAAGGGTCATTTGCTTTGAAAACATGTGGCGTTATACAAGGACTAGCTTGACCATGGAAACCCTGACACTCCCACCATTTGAGAGACTCTAGCTGTGCAGTCAGAGGAACTTGGTGAGGGAGATCTTACCAGAGCAGATGACGAAAGTGGCCATGATGAAGAGGATGAAGATGACTCAGAGGAGGTGATGCTGGGGAAAAAAACTTCACATTAGAGGAAGTTTTGGAGATATGTCATGACATAAAAGCATAGAGAAAAAATGTTGAAAGTTAATTCAAACTTAGGAAGGGGTATGACAATTCACCAAGGCATAGAAGAGATGATTACACCTATATTGTGAATGGTATGATGAGAAGAGAGAAATGGAAGTTCAAACTACCTTTGAGAAATTTTTGTTTACATTATAAAAGAAATAAAACATTTTAATTCTCCATGTTTCTAAAGTTTCCAATTATAGTGCATTAAATAAATATTACTTTTGCTATTTTTAATTTTTATATACATTTATAACCAACAGAAATTTAAAAATATATTGACAAAAATTTTAAAGACCAGGGGAAATAGTAATTTCCCCCACTGATTAATAAGATCACATGGCATGGGTTCAGCTTGCACAGTTATTTATATGGTCCATACTACCTTGCAGAAAGAGGACTGTATACTTAAAATGAGGGAGAGCAAACACTTCAAATTTCCATCTTGAAAGACAGCACTTTCTGGCTGAGAGAGTAAGATGTTTGCCTTATAGTTTAAGACTCTATCTTCACAGTCATGGAGTCACTGACTGTCCATAGAGTATTTGAATACAAATTAGAAAGAAAGAAAATTGCCCTCAACTCTGATGCTATAAGGGCTTCCGAGGTGGGGCTAGTGGTAAAGAACCTGCCTGCCAGTGCAGAAGATATGAGAGACATGGGTTTGAGCTGTGGGTTGGGAAGATCCCCTGGAGGAGGGCATGGCAACACACTCCAGTATTCTTGACTAGAGAATTCCATGGACAGAGGAGCCTGGCAGGCTGCAGTCCGTAGGGTCATTTCACAGAGTTGGACACAACTAAAGCAACTTAGCACGCAGTCACATCCCTTTCGATATAGCACTGGTGTGTACTGCACTGCATGGTGATGTATGGGTGTCCTGGGCTGGTTTCGGAGAGTCTCAGTTCAGGTGACAAAGATAACACACGCAGCTGGATCACGGGCACTGAGGAGAGAGCTCTCATTACTATCAGAGCAGGCAGGAAAAGCTTCACGGTGAACATGGGTGTGGCCCAGTGTGATGAAGTCTAAAAACCAGGGCTGGAATGAGGCAGATGGGTACAAATTACGAAAATGCTGAGTCAGATCCCATCTTCACGTAAATTTTTGTTACTCATCACAGTTTTTTGCGTTAATTATTTTTTAAAATATTGCAAAAAATGTTATTTAGTTTAATTACAGAAGTGTATTTTTGTTTTTGTACCTCCCCCTAAACTTTGTGCTGTGGTGAGAGTTTCACTTGCTTCTCTTACTGTATTCCTCAACATGGAAATTTGAGGCAGCTTGATACCTGCAACTTCTGATTTGCTGTAAAAAAGCAAGGGAAAAAAAAAAAAAAAAGCAAGGGAAAGAAGATGGCCAGAATTTCAGGTACTGGAGGAAGAGAAGATTTCTCATGTTTTTCCTAACATGCTTTGTTCCTCTGAATTTAAAATACAGGCAGCGTTCATAGTTCAGTTTTTGCTACAAGTGACAGGAAACTTTAATAGCCTCTGAGTATCTGTCAGAATGTGAGCATTTGACTATAATTTTATGACAAGCTAAATGAGACTTTCTGTTGTATTTATAAATTCAGATGTATCTTGACACCCAGGTAGAATTGCTGGACTTAGCAAATGAAACCATGAGATACCCAGTTAAATTTGAATTTTGATAAATAACAGATACTTTCTTAGTATAAGCATCTTCCATAAGATATTTATAAACTTATCTTAAAAAATAATTATTTTTATGAAATTCAAAATTAATTGAGTGTTCTGTATTTTATCTGATAACCCTATACCTCATGCACTTGCAATGGCTTAGGGAAGGTTAATTCCCATCTTTTATCTTAGCTGTTATTCTGCAATGTACAAGCCTCAACACGTTAATGAACGTCCCATTACTGCTTTGAATGAAGTGGTTTCACAAACAGTACATTTTTTAAAATGCTTACTCTGAATAAAATATCTTCTATTAGGCATGCTTCTTTTTCTGTCGTTTTAATGTAATTTCTTTCCTTCCTTGGCCTTTTAGCTCATCAAGTTTAGGCTAATAGGGGTCAGCCGTTGTCTTTTCATCTTATTCCTTAGACAGGTAAGAACAGAAAGGGAAGTAACTAACTTGAGACCAAAATATGAATTTGGATATCCAGATTGCAACTTAGTGTTGCTTATTCCCTTGTGGGTAATACATTAAAGTACTTAATTTCAAGCAACTTTCCTTTCCTAGTCCATAACTGATACTGATTCACTGTGTGTTTTGAAGTTATGGTAGGTTATCTATCTATCTGTCATCTATCACTGTATCTAGCTAGTTATCAATCATATTGCATATTTGTAGTATGATTAATTGGATGGCTGAAAGTTAATTCAGTATTCAGTGACAGAGTTAGGAAAATTGCTTCGTGTTAATCATAGTAATTTACACTTTCTGTTTACATCAGGGAAATCTTATTATGCTATATTTTTCACTCTTTATTTTGGATTTGAAGTAGTTTGTTTATTTCTTTTGTTTTCAAATTTTCCTAATCCTATCTTAAGGTCAGGGCCAACACAAGGCACAGTGATGAATTTGGGGAAACCTGTCTTGATGTCATCCCTCCTCTCAGGGGTCATGTTGACAAACTGCCAGGCACCTCTCCTGCCAGGCAGGAATCTCTTGCCACTTCTAGTCTACCTGGGAGTGCTCTTGCTTTTTAAATACAGAACACTGGAAATAGTCTTCTGTTCTGCTCGTTTTCTGTGATACTAAATTATAGAAAGAAAAGCCACTCTTGCCGCTCCTCTAGGGATTCTTTCATAGCCTGGACTCCATATTCTTAAGGCCAATGAAGTCACTGGTTAAATCTGTGGACTGAGAACTTGTCTAGCAGCGATCAGAGTAGGTGCATAATGTTTAAAAATCTGGGGACCCCCTCAAGCATCTTGACAACACGCCAGGCACATTGTCATGCTAAATGCTAAGGATGCAATCATGTCTTTTGGTTTTAAAGCGTTTGTATTATTGTAGGAGAGAGAAACAAGCAAAGTGATTTGATTCTAATGTTGTAATTTAACACTGGTGTTCAGCACAGAGAATTATGTGAACTAGAGTCATTTTTTTTTTTTTTCAAGCAAGACAGGAAAGAAGTTAGTGTCATCAGAAACCAGTAGTGTGGTTACAGGTTCACACTGTACCGTTAAGTGACTTTCGTCTCATAGAAAGTTGATAGTAACACTAAACATTATCCACAGTGAACGCTGATTTTGAAATCAAATTGATTTTGCAGATAAATACCAAGATGATGGGGGATATTTTCTTCTGAATGTACAACTAAAGTACCTGTTCAACCTCGACCATTTTCAATAGTTGGGTATGAAAAATAGAGCTTTAACTAAGAAGAGGTTAGTTGTAAAATCAGTTAAACCTGTCAGGAAACACTTAAGTTTGACACGTTTCCCAGCAGTCACATAGCTTAGGAGCCAAGCAGAAACGTTCCACTAAGCTAAACACTAAGGACCTGTCACTATTCAACCACTGTTTGTCTGTCAGCAGTAAAAGTAAATGAGTTTTTGAGGGCAGTTGTTCCAGATTCTTGAACTTCCTTACTGCCAGAGCTATCAAATGTAGATATTTTTTATCTTTTTGAAAAGCACTTTCTATTTTTCTTACCAGAACCCTGGGCAATTTTTAAAAACATTTTTTTTTTTTCAAAAAGCAGAGAAAAAGATAAATCAGAAGAAATATGACATCTGAAGCCTTATGGTCGTAAAGTATTTGATGGCATTAAAAAAAAAAAGTCCTGAAATCTAACTTTAAGGAAAGTCTGAGCCCTGGGATTATGGCTGTCTTCGTAGTTCCCGCAGGGGTAATTTAGCTCCTATATGAACCTGACCTTGAAGCCCTGGGGCTATGACAGTGAACTTTATCAACAATAAATCAGGCTCCACTCCACTGTGGTTGCTAGCTTTTCTGAAGTTGGAGCCTAAAGTCATGTGAGGAGACCGTCTTCTTTTTGAGTGTAGGCAGTTCAATTTGATTCAAGGAATATTTGTTGATTATGCCTGTGTACTGTTTACAGTAAATTGGAGTGGTGGGTTTTGAGAAGAACGGGGCTAATTCAGAGCTCTTTAATTCACACTTCTCAGATCAAATCTAGGACAGTACCCAGGGGATCCATGAGTTGTGCTAAATGAGGATTTTATATGAATGCTGAAAATGACAGTATCGGATGTGATTTATTTGGAGTTATTTGGCATAGTCAGTGGGAGGCACATGCACAGACACACGTAGCACATTCTAGATTTGGGATCCGTTAGTTAATATTTGTGCACTCTAACCAGGAATAGGGACTTCCCAGGTGGTCAGTGGTAAAGCATCTCTCCGTCAGGCATGAGACATGTGTTCGATCCCTGGGTCAGGAAGATGGCAACCTGGAGAAGGAAATGGCAACCAACTCCAGTATTCTTGCCTGAGAAATTCCATGCACAGAGGAGCCTGGTGGGCTACAGCCCATGGGGTTGCAAGTCAGATATGACTTAGTGACTAAACAACAACAACTAGGAATATACATTCCAGAAATGCTTGTTTGACCTTTTAAAAAGTAATCAAAGCCCAGTCTCCAGAGGTGGCTGGTAAAAGTATGCTGGGTAGCTTCCTTTATTTTCTGATGAATCCTACAAAGTTAGAAGATTGCATAGTGGATGTTGGTGAATGATTCAGTTCAAATTGGGGAAACAATTCATGTTTAAGACATGTGGATTGGCTGGAAATAATTTTTTTTGGCTCTGTTGAAGTAGACTTGACATATATCATTATATGAGTTTAAGGTATACAGCGTGTTGCACTTGTATATTACATTATCCCCACTGTAGTGTCAGCTAACACCTCCATCATACCACATAATTATCATTTCTTTTTCATGGTGAGATCATCCAATATCTACTCTCTTAGCAACTTTTGAGTATTTAATACGGTATTGTTAACTACCACCACAATACAGTATGTGCATTAGATCGGCAGAATTTATTCACTTTATAACAGGAAGCTTGTACTCTCTGAACAACATCTCTCCATTTTCCCTGCTTTGAAACCCCTAGTACTCACCATCTTACTGTTTCTGTGAGGCTTTTTATTTTTAATTATTTATTGAGGTATAGTTGATTTACTTTATTGTTTGATTTACAATGTTGTGTTCATTTCTGGTGTATAGCGAGTTTATATATATATATATATATATAAACTAACACATTGTAACATATATATGTGTATATCTATATATGGTTTATGTGTATATATACATGTATATATGTGTGTGTATATATATATATATATATAGTTTATGATTTCCATTTGGTTTATTACAGGATATTGAAAGTGTCAATAATTCCCCTGCCTTGTCATTTATCCTTTTTTTTATACAGTAGCTTGTACTCAGTCAGTCAGTTCAGTCACTCAATCATATCCAACTCTTTGCGGCCCCATGGACTGCAGTACACCAGGCTTCTGTGTCCATTACAATTCCAGGAATTTGCTCAAACTCATGTTCATCGAGTCGGTGATACCATCCAACCATCTCATCCTCTGTCATCCCCTTCTCCTCCTGCCTTCAATCTTTCTCAGCATCAGGGTCTTTTCCAATGAGTCAGTTCTTCGCATCAGGTGGCCAAAGAATTGGAGTTTCAGCTTCAGCATCGGTCCTTCCAATGAATATTCAAGATTGATTTCCTTTAGAATTGACCTCCTTGCAGTCCAAGGGACTCTCAAGAATCTTCTCCAACACCACGGTTCAAAAGCATCAATTCTTCGATGCTCAGCTTTTTTTATGGCCAACTCTCACATCCATACAAGGCTTCTGGAAAAACCATCGCTTTGACTAGATGGACTTAGTCGGCAAAGTAATGTCTCTGCTTTTTAATATGCTGTCTAGGTTGGTCATAGCTTTTCTTCCAAGGAGCAAACATCTTTTAATTTCATGGCTGCAGTCACCATCTGCAGTGATTTTGGAGCCCAAGAAAATAAAGTCTGTCACTGTTTCCATTGTTTCCCCATGTATTTGCCATGAAGTGATGGGACTGGATGCCATGATCTTAGTTTTTTGAATGCTGAGTTTTAAACCAGCTTTTTCACTTTCTTCTTTCACTTTCATCAAGAGGCTCTTTAGGTCCTCTTCACTTTCTGCCATAAGGGTGGTGTCATCTGTGTATCTGAGGTTATTGATATTTCTCCTGGCAATCTTTATTCCAGCTTGTGCTTCTTTGGAAAAATATATATTTAGTTTCTCTGCCCATTTTAAAATCAGATGTTCTTGCTCTTAAGTTGTATGAGTTCCTTATACATTTTGGATATTAACTCCTTATCAGATAGATGGTTTGTGAACATTTTCTCTCATTCTGTGGGTTGCTTTGTGATTTTGGTGATTGTCTCTTTTGTTGTCAGGAGTGTTTTAATTTGATGTAATCCCAGATATTTATTTTTTGTTTTTGTTGCCTGTTCTTTTGGTGTCCTACCACCAAAAGCATTGCCAAAATCCACGTTAAGGAGATTTTTTTTCTATTTTTGGCTAGGAATTTTATGGTTTCAAGCTTTATGTGTAAAGTCTTTAATCCATGTCAAATTAACTTTTGTTAATGATATTGTTATAAGGATCCAATTTCATTTTTATGCATATGGTTTTCTATTTTCCCAACACACTTATTGAAGGTTATTTTTGATCCTTTGTCAAATACTAGTCAATCATATATGTGCGGGATTATTTCTTGAGTCTTAAATCTGTTCCACTGGTCTATGTGTATATTTTTTGCTAGTATCATACTGTTTTGGTTACTATAGCTTTTTTATATGCTAATACTATAGTATTGTCTGAAATCAGGATATGATATGCTTCTGGCTTTGTTCCTTTTTCTCAAAATTATTTTGGTTATTCAGGGTTATTTGTGGTTCCATTCAAATTTCAATATTGGTTTTCCTTTTTGTGTGAAAAATTCCATTGAAATTTTGACAGGAGTATTTCAAGGCATGCTCCCCCTTGTGTGAACAAGATGTAAGATTCTAGTGAGGTTGACAGTCCTGTTTGATATTGTTGAGGAGTTAGGATTCCCATCAGTTCTGTGGCAGCTGAATGTGGAGAATTTTGCTGTTTTATTCTACCTACCCTATTAGCTGAATCCTGCTGCTGGGAAATTATGGCATATGCTTTGCATAAACTTATTAGGCAAAGTGAGGTCCATGTAACTCCAGGTCAAGGGATAAAGACTTGATCTGGTCTGTGAAACAGGTTCATGACTCCACGTGTGAATGGATATGTTACTGTTTTTGTCATTTTGTATGCATGCTCATACTATTGTTGTAATATTTTGGGAGAGAAACCCAGGAGCCCTCATGAATGAGGTGAACTATTTGTATTGGTGACCTACAATGTCTAAAAAACAATTGTGATATTCATGAATGGTTTTTGGTGAGTTCCCATCAGTGTATTTGCTGTGTCTATAAACACTTAATAGAGTTTTCTCCTTTTGTAGCCCTGGAGGGGGAAGGACGTTGCCAATTAGAAAGATGACCGAGGAATATGATGTGGTTTATCTCTAATTATTTTTTCTTTACCTTTAGATGAGACTTCTAAAAGGTATTTGGTGTTTGAAGAATTTTCAAAAGAATTCTCCTTTCATGGTTCATCTACCACGACATTTTTTTTCTTTTTTTCTGGGAGCAATGTCAGAAAAGGGTATTTTGAAAGAAAATTCTGTTGCTGTGATTAAAAGAAATATCCACAACATATAAAGGCAGTTTTATGTGGAAGAAGCCTAGTGCTGAAAATGAGGTCAGGCAAAGGCTGGGAAATAGATTTGCCCAAACCTATGTTAAGGACATGTTAAAATATCTTTTCTACGAAATTCTCTGGATTTAAATATAAAGGGTAGACATTTGTTTGGTGACAAAATAAAATGATGTTTTGCAGACTTCACATGAAAATCAGGACATTTTGCTTATAGTTCTTCTAAGGTTAATACTATGTGCTGTGCTTAGTCGCTCAGTTGTGTCTGACTCCTTGCGACCCCATGGACTGTAGTCCATGAGGCTCCTCTGTCCATGGGGATTCTCCAGGTAGGAATACTGGAGTGGGCTGTCACGCCATCCTCCATGGGATCTTCCCAACCCAGGAATCGAATCTAGGTCTGCCGCATTGCAGGCGAATTCTTTACCGTCTGAGCCACCAGGGAAGCCTTGGTTAATACCATAGGAACACTCAACAACAGGTCAAGAAAAGCAGCCTTATTAGTTAAGTAATGAAGACTGAAAAGAGCAGAGAAGAAAATTACTTGTTTGAAATATAGCTGTCTTTTCATAACTCTTTCCCTTTTGCTTATGTTTTGAGTTGGAGCACTCTGAGTTTCCAGGAAGTGAAATGATTTGCTTTGCAGCATTCTCTTCCCTTGCTTGAATACGCTGCTCATGCTCTTATGCCATTAAATGAGAAATGACTTATTGTGTGTGCTTCCCCTTCTTGTAGAAAAGGAACTTTATTAGCATCTAAAGTTTGCATATAACACATCTGCAACCACTTTCTTTGTTGGAAGCAGGCAATAAAAATGAGATCTCCTTTAACACAATGATATTCTGCCATTCATAAAAATGAAGTATGGAATCAATCAGTCCGCTGAGGAGGCGGCCACCTGACAAATGATGAGAGTAAAAATAACGTAAAATACAATGTCAAAGTTTTTCAAGTAATAATATGCAAAAGTAGGGAGAAAAGAACTGTTCTTTTTACTGTAATGTACCCTATAAGGAGCCCAGATTTTGTATGACTAGTATGGATATGACTAATGAAAACCAACAGTTGGTATGTGCTTAACTTGCTCTGAAAATTTGTAACAAATTGAGACTCAGAGAAACATTAATTCTACAAGGACCATTATGAAAGTGGGATAACTGGTTTTTATTCTCTAAATGGTATAAATTTAAATTCCATATCTCAGGATAGAAGATTGCTAGACTAATACAATGTTGGTTAAATAATAAATCAAATTCAAATAAGTGGATCTGACTTCTATCATTTTTTCCTAATTAACATCACACTTATGTTAAAAAATTTTGGGGGGGAGGATAATTGCTTTATAATTCTGTGTTGGTTTCTGCCATACGTCATCATGAGTCAGCCACAGGTGTACACATGTCCGCTCCTCCCGAACCCCACCCCCCACCATCTCCTTACTCATCCCACCCTTCTATGTTGTCACAGAGCACTGGATTGAGCTCCCTGTGTCAATCAGCAAATTCCCACTTGCTATTTATTTTACGTATCGTAATGTATATGTTTCCAAGCTATTCTCTCAACTCATCACATCCTTTCCTTCCTGCACTGTGTCCACAAGTCCGTTCTCTATGTCTGCATCTCCATTGCTACCCTGCAAATATGATCATCAGTACCATCTTTCTAGATTCCCTACGCATGCATTATTATACAATATTTGTCTTTCTGACCTACTTCACTGTGTATAATAGGCTCTAGGTTATCTTTACTTTATGATCGTGCAACTTTACCTTTAAACTGAATTTGTGGGAAGTCGTAAGAAGAAAACATTGTACATTTGTTTCATACAAACCTTTCATCAAATGTTCTCATTTCCACTTTTTGCTAATAAAAAGGTAATGACAAAGCTGTTCAAGAAATAGTTGCTCACTCATAAATGAATTTTTTTAAACACAATATGGGCACTATCTGAAGGTCAGTGGCTCAAGATGAAACAGTTGCTCATACTTCACAGATTTTTGTAATGCCTTGTGAGAAGATTGTGATACAAACATAGTTTTATTTATCCTTTATAGTTTCTCTACTGTTTTGCCTCTGGGTCACCTCCTATCTTTTTCAGTTGAACCCTGAGGTGAAATCATTAATTTAAAAAACCGCATCATTAAAACATAATGGGACGTCAGTACCATAAATGTCTCAGACTATGACAGTCAAAACTAATTGCACATGATTTTTATTTTGGTTTTCGTTACTTTCTAATACTAAACAATATCATTGACAGTTTTAAGTACAAGTGAGTCAAAATGAGGTAATTTGTGTAGAATTATTGAATTTTACAACTAAAAGATTTTCACTTTATCTGTTCCAACTTCCTTACGGGTGAGAAATTGAAAGGTCTCGTAGATTGAATGACATGTCTGTGGTTACACAGGTCCTGTGCCTTTAGGCTACTGCTTCTTTCCCTAATGTTGTGTTCAATTAGCTTCTTGTGTCCTGGGGGCCCACAAGCCCTTTGAATACTTTGGTGGCTGGCTGCTCCTATTTCTCCATCTGTGTGGACATCTGTTCTACATGATCTGTGCTCCTTCCGAGGGATCAGAATCCTTACTTCCCATCTGACTCACTGTCTCTAAGCTGGCCAATCCACCCACTTGTTCAAAGGGCTGAGTCCTAAGAATCACCTGGCTCGGGGGACGGCAGAAGGTTTGCAGTGGCAGTGATTTCTGCTGGCGCTACTAATTACTCTTGCCCCATGACTCATGCACACATGAATACGCATTAGTTCTACTATTTAACTGTTGAAAAAGGATTTTTGAACAATGATCTAAAATGGTGTATATTTTTGCTAGTTTCAATAAAAGGGGGCCCTTCCATATTCATTACTTGATACATTGATGTAATTACACTGAAAGAATTCAAAACAAGGCATAAATTCAAATCTTAATTTTGGTAGAGTTTGATCAAACATATAGTTTGAAAGTGAAAATTAACTAGAGAGATTTTTAATTAAGAAATTTTTTGCCTCAGATGTTATGATGAATTTTTAATCTTTATCCTCTTAGGAAATGAAGAAAACACAGGCTTTTGAAAGAACAGGAGCATATATCTGAGTTATCATATTTTATTTTCTTTAGCTTTTTATTTTTATTGCAGGGAAAGAGAAATCCAAAATTATGCTCAGTTAACCATAGATAGCATTAAAGACCTATTGTTTTTATACTTCTTGCTTTTTCTTTTTGGTGTACTTTCCTTTCCAGATTTTGATATTAGAGTATGCTAGCTTCATGAAACAAATTTGTATATCCTCTCTTTTTAATACCTTAATGAGGGAAACACAGATAAGAAGGAGCAATCCAGTTTCCAGTGGCTATACCTACTTTAAGTTATGCTATTATAATGTTACATGTATCCCTTGCAATTCAAATCCATTAGACTCCAAGTTGGCATAATGAGAGTCCCAGTAGTAAGTTTAGATAACAAGGACCATCATGAATTAGCTGAATTCATTCATTTCCTAAATTTTGGATACTAAGTAATAAGAATTTGGAAATGTAGGTAGGCCTCTCTTCCAAAGAGACCTATGTTACCAATTTTATCTGAATCTATTTTAAGTTTTGGCGAGTGAGAATTTTAGTAGGAAGTATTGCCTGTATTTTTGAGTCTGTAAGCTTAGACCTTATTATTATCCCTATTTTGCAGATTAAAAAAAAAAAACTAAGATGCAGAAGATTGAGGAAAGTCCAAGATCACCCAGCTAAGAAATGTCAGAGCCAGGTCTGGCAATCTAACTGCAGAGCCCTTGCTCCTAATTGCAATATTATTCTACAAAATGATTCTACAGAGCTTGGGGTTGTTGTTGTTGTTTAGTTGCTAAGTCATGTCCAAATCTTTTGGGACCCATGGACTGTAGCCCACCAGGCTCGTTGGTTCATAAGATTTCCCAGGCAAGAGTTCTGGAGTGGGTCATCATTCCCTTTTCCAGAAGATCTTCCTGACATAGGGATCGAACCCATGTTGTCTGCTTGGGAGGGGGATTCTTTACCACTGAGCCACCAGGGAATCCCAGGGGGTACAAGAGAACTAATGTTTGGCAGTAAAGTTGGCAGATTTTGTATATATACATATGTATATATGTATATATTGTGAAAGTCACTCAGTCATGTCTGACTTTTTGCAACCACATGGACTATACTGTCCGTGGAATTCTCGAGGCCAGAATACTGGAGTGGGTAGCCTTTCCCTTCTCCAGGGGATCTTACCAATCCAGGGATTGAACTCAGGTTTCCTGTATTGCAGGTGGATTCTTTACCAGCTGAGCCATGAGGAAAGCCCAAGAATATTGGAGTGGGTAGCTTATCCCTTCTCCAGGGGATCTTCCCAACCCAGGAATCAAACTAGGGTCTCCTGCATTGCAGGTGGATTCTTTACCAGCTGAACTACCAGGGAAGTCTGTATGTATATATATATATATATATAATATATATATATATATATATATATATATATATATATATATATATACACAAATGGTCTTTATTTGTAATCTTGTTTCAAAACAAGCAAAATTCTACTGTCTTATATATTGTAAATGCTGTTGTTGCTAGCACTGAATTTCTTCAAGAAAATATGATTCTCTCTCAAAGAAGTCTTCAGGATATGTTAACCCATCTCTTAGGTATAAAATCTACTAGAACATAGAAGGAAAATGAGGAAGTTAATTTTACAACTTTCATCTCTGACATAGCTTCCAAACTATGTTGATGTTTACCTTGACCCTTACATGTTGTTGTTTTAGATTTTAAGGCATGGAAAAAATTATATTCTTGTATGTTTTCACTGGAGATACATGAACCTAAGTGAACTGTGAATTTATTCTGTCTGTTGTCACACATTACTCTGGAACTCAAGCCTTAGTAGGTACTGGCTGCTGGTCTAAATAGTTGTGAGTGTTAACAGAGCATCACAGCATGTTAGGGCCGAAAAAGACCTTGGGATCAAACCTGTCACTGGGGATGAGAATGGGAAAACTGAAGCTCAGGACCCAGACAGTGGTGGAACTGCTGGTACCCACAACAGCAGTTATATGTTGGTTGAAAGGGTGCAGAACAGGGAGTAAATTTGATGTCCAATCTCTTTGAGCTGCAATCACACTGTTGGTCATTTGGGATGTGTGTACTGAGGGAGCAAATTGGAAGTTAGAATAAAGTGGGTTGCTCTTGGGTTAGGAGAAGAATATTATTTTCGACTGAGCTTTACTTTCCTCAGATGGCTCAGTGGTAAAGAATCCACCTGCCAATGCAGGAGACATGGGTTTGATTCCTGGGTTGGAAAGATTCCCTGGAAAAGGGAATGGCTACCCACTTCAGTATTCTTGCCTGGGAAATCCCATGGACAGAAGAGCCTGGCGGGTTACAGTCCAAGGGGTTGCAAAGAATCAGACACTACTTAATGACTGAGCGTGCATGTGTTACTTTTCTCACACTCGTTTATCAGGCTAAAGGTGGAAAATATTTTCATCCTCTCCCTTCACTTTACCTTTTCTCCTACATCTTAGAGTCATTATTGAATATTTTGGTTTTGTTATGATGTTTGAGAAAGAAACAATAATTTTTCCATTTGAATTTCCTTTCAGTTTGCCTAATTAAAATTTGATATCATGTATCAAATGATTCATCTGTAGCATTTATATCTAGTCATTTGGGCAAGAAGCCCTGCATAAAAGCAATTATGTTGGGTAATACCCAATTATTCACAAGCATCTCAAGCAGCTATGTGCTCTTTAAAATCTCCAAATGCCATTTCAGGAAAAAAAAGCACAAAACAGAAATATACTGTTCTCAGCCAAAAGCTTCTTTTGGAACAAAGTTCTAGATAACAACAATGAAAGAGCTAAACCAGGGCTTATCAATCTTGGCACTATTAACATTTTGGACAGGATAATTCTTTGTTGTGAGAGTTGTCCTAATCATTCCAGAATGTTCTAGCTCTCTAAAATGCACTCAGTGATGTTTTATAAATGATTCTGACCTACACATGCATTTTTTTTAGATACCTTAATCCAGTGATGATAAACAGCATCGTCTCTCATATTTCTAACAATACATGTTAAAAAATCTAATAAATGTTCACATGACTAGCAATCTTCATAACACTTTAAAATAGCATCTAATTTTTCCCTCATAAAAGCCTTGTAAATTTTGTTAAATGTTTGGTAATATCAAATAATCATGAGTAATCATGAATATCATGAATAATCATGGTAATATCATGAATAAAGGCACACTTAAGGTCACATAGCTAGTTCATGGAATGATAGATTTAGAGTTCGAGTCTCTTGCAGTTGCGAAGCTCCTGTCGGGCATTTGTGGTGTGTGGGGAGAATGTGGCTGGGATGGCTTGGGTTCAACTCCTGGTGCTGCCAATTACTAGCTTTGGGTAACTGGGCTATTAGTTTAATCTCGTCATTTTTCAACTTTCTCCTCTGTAAATAAGGATTACCCAATACGAAGTTAGAACGTATTTCAAAATGTATTCCAAGGAATAAACAACCAGTGCTTTTATCTATTTAGCAAGTGATAAGAAATATTAGATAGTAGTATTAACAATAGTCATAAGAATTATACAATTAAAATGAAACATAAAGATAGACTGCCATGATTTTGGCCAAGTTCCGTCAGTTACGAGTCTTGTGACACTACCATACTGATGTACTCTCTTTCTTTCTTAGTTTTCCTGTCTGTGGAATATAGAAGATGACAATGATGGGAATTGCCATATCCCATAGAGTTTTTGTGAGAATTAAATGCCACACGGTAAAGAGTCACTACATGTAAATAATAACAGTTATTATTATTATTCACTGAAGGGGATGGTAGAGGATGAGATGGTTGGATGGCATCATCGACTCAATGGACATGAGTCTTAGCAAACTCCGGGAGATAGTGAAAGACAGGTAAGCCTGGCATGCTGCAGTCCATGGGGTCACAAAGAGCTGGACATGACTAGGGAGTGAGCAGCAACAACAAAGGAGAAAAATGTTAAATCACTTCAGCTACTTTTTATTGAGCACTTTCCATGCACCCAACACCAGACCAGTGCTGAGGACTGAAGATGCAGAGAGCATGATTTTTTTTTTTCCTCTAGGAAGCTAGTAATTTAACTAAAGCTTGAAAAGTGAGGGCTTCCCTGGTAGCTCAGACGGTAATGAATCTGCCTGCAGTGCAGGGACTTGAGTTCAATCCCAGGGTCAGGAAGATTTCCTAGAGAAGGGAATGGCTATCCACTCCAGTATTCTTGCCTGGAGAATTCCATGGACAAACATGACTGAGCAACTAAAACTTTCACTTTTGGGCTTCCCTGTTGGCTCAGCTGGTAGAGAATCCACCTTCAATGCAGGAGACCTGTGTTCGGTTCCTGGGTTGGAAAGATCCCCTAGAGAAGGGAAAGGCTACCCACTCCAATCTTCTGGCCTGAAGAACTCCATGGACTGACTATAGTTCATGGGATCACAAAGAGTCAGACATGACTGAGCAACTTTCACTCACTCACTTGAAGAGTGAAAGGGACAAACCGAACAAACAGTAGCTATAAAAGTTTGTGAAAGTGTTTTAATGAAGATGTATGCAAAGTGCTTTGGGATTATAAGAGTAAAGACACGATTATAGTAATAATGTAAGCTCAGACTTAAAGTAGCATTTGACCAGGAGAAAAAGGGAAGATGATATTCCAGGAAGAGAAAAATCAAAGGTGAAAGAAAAATCAGGAAAAAAAAAGAATAAGTTCCAAGCCTGTTGTAACAACCTGTCCCACCACATTGTGTTTATTTTATTGTCATTTTTATGTCCCTTGTGATTTTTTTTTTAAAGAGATGAAGTTGCTGTGTAATAGTCAGCTGTCCCACTAGATCATGCTTGGTATGAAGAGCTGTGTTTCTGGAATAATTTTATACTAGTCATTATTTCTGAAAGTTCCCTTAACCTAGGACTGCCATGGAGAAAGCTGTTATGTAGATACTATTTGGGGAAGGGAAGCAGTGCCAGTATTTGGGGAACAAGATATCTCCTCTGCCAGTTTAATTCCATTTCAACGTGTCTTTAAGCTCATTTTGATAAGACTTAAACCAGCACATCTGGCTTAGGTACAACTGTGGTTGTATCTATTCAGGTTAAGCGCTGCAGAGGGTGGCCCAATTGTGGAATGAATTAGAAACCTTAATTACCTACTAAAATTAATTAAGGCAGGCATTAGGACAAATGACCCATGTGGGCAATTAGAATAGTTCCAGATACCTAAGGTAATCTGCCTCTCTTTTCTGCCTAATCACAGTAAAACCAGAATTTATCTCCTTTGAAAAAGTATTAAAAGAATCAAACAGGCTTTAAAAAGACAAGTGTAGCCTGACCTTCAATAAAAGGTGGGAAATGATGAGCTCATATTTTGTTCTACTTAGATCAGGGCTTGGCAGACTTTTTCTGTGAAGGGAAAGAGAGTAAATACATTAGGCTTGGGGGTCATAAGTCTGGGTGTGACAACTGTTCAACTTTGCTTTCGAAGGGTGAAAGGATCCAGAGACAACGTATAAAGGAATAGACAGAACTATGCTTTAATAAAATTTCATTTATGGACACAAATTAAAATGTCACTAATATTCTCGTATCATGACATATTCTTCTTTTGATTTTTTTCACCCATTTTTAAACATGTAAAAACTGTTCATAGCTCTTGGGTGCTACTTATTTTGTCCATGAAAGAATGAGGCTTCAAATATCACTTGGAGCCAACTGGTTCAAAAGTCTTTTTAGTTTAGTTCAGTTCAGTCCCTCAGTCGTGTCCGACTCTTTGCTACCCCATGGACTGCAGCACGCCAGACTTCCCTGTCCATCACCAATTCTCGGAGTTTGCTCAAACTCATATCCACCAAGTTGGTGATGCCATCCAACCATCTCATCCTCTGTCATCTCTGTCTCTTCCTGCCTTCAATCTTTCCCAGCATCAGGGTCTTTTCAAATGAGTCAGTTCTTCGCATCAAGTGGCCAAAGTATTGGAGTTTCAGCTTCAGCATCAGTCCTTCCAATTAACACCCAGGACTGATCTCCTTTAGGATGGACTGGCTGGATCTCCTTGCAGTCCAAGGGACTCTCAAGAGTCTTCTCCAACACCACAGTTCAAAAGCATCAATTCTTTGTTGCTCAGCTTTCTTTATAGTCCAACTCTCACATCCATACTACTGGAAAAACCATAGCTTTGACTAGATGGACCTTTGTAGGCAAGGTAATGTCTCTGCTTTTTAATATGCTGTCTAGGTTAGTCTTTTAGTTGTGGTTAAATTTCTTCTTAATCAGTTCAATTTTTTTTTAATAGAAACTGATATTTACTAGAAATGAGACACAAATGCTACACCTAACACTGACATAAAAACCCCATTAGGAGTGTCGAGGAAGACCCATGGTGTAATATTAAATCAGTATTATTAGACTGGGCCAACCTAGATAGCATATTTAAAAGCAGAGACATTACTTTGCCAACAAAAGTCTGTCTAGTCAAGGCTATGGTTTTTCCAGTGGTCATGTATGGATGTGAGAGATGGACAGTGAAGAAAGCTGAGCGCCGCAGAATTGATGCTTTTGAACTGTGGTGTTGGAGAAGACTCTTGAGAGTCCCTTGGATTGCAAGGAGATCCAATCAATCCATCCTAAAGGAGATCAGTCCTGGGTGTTCATTGGAAGGACTGATGTTGAAGCTGAAACTCCAATACTTTGGCCACCTCATGCGAAGAGTTGACTCATTGGAAAAGACCCTAATGCTGGGAAGGGTTGGGGGCAGGAGGAGAAGGGGATGACAGAGGATGAGATGGTTGGATGGCATCACTGACTCGATGGACATGGGTTTGGGTAAACTCCGGGAGTTGGTGATGGACAGGGAGGCCTGGTGTGCTGCAATTCAGGGGTCACAAAGAGTCAGACACGACTAAGCGACTGAACTGAACTGAATTAGACTGGGCTTCCCAGGTGGCTCTGTGGTAAAGAACTCAACTGCCAATGCAGGAGATGTGGATTCTATCCCTGGGTTGGGAAGATACTCTGGAGAAGGAAACAGCAACCCACTCCAGTGTTTTTTGCCTGGAGAATCCCATGGACAGAGGGCACTGGTGGGCTACAGTGCATGAGGTCACAAAGAGTTGGACATTCACTTAGTAGATTAGTATTAAGTATTCCTGAGGAGTGGCTAGGTTAAGACTTTGTGTTGATTTTGACCTAGGCTCCCCTTTTGTTTTGTTTTGCTTATCTGAATGATGTGCTGATATGCCTGGCTGTGTCTCTGTGCCACTCTATTCTGGTAGATTCCTGGCATTGTTATTATGTTGTTAATTTTGCTCTGGTTACAATGACACTACAGTTGATTTCTTCCCTACCCAGTTTCAGCATCCCTTCCTTGTTGATAAATTTGCCCACTAACTGTTTTTGTACTGCACCATTTCTCTATTTTTGTTTTTATTTGCCAATTCAAAATCCAGTGGAAAGTTGGAAGTGTTACTATTTTGTAATATGAGCGAGTCTCCACTGAGAATTGCTCTGAAAACAAACAAACCAATTAGTGCAGAATACTTCTCCCAAATGTGTGTAACTATCTTGTGGTGGGAAAGGCTTTGTAAATGTCTTGAACTGTGATGGGAAAAGAGGTTGGGGTTAAATTTTGCTTGAGAAAGACTGCCCTGGTATCCAAGTCCTATTAGGCATCGGCCAGACATTGAGAAAGATTGACAGCAGGAGGAGAAGGGAATGACAGAGGATGAGATGGTTGGGTGGCAACACCGACTCGATAGACATGAGTGTGAGTAAGCTCCAGGAATTGATGATGGACAGGGAAGACTGGCGTGCTGCAGTCCACGGGATCGTAAAGAGTTGGACACAACTGAGCGACTGAACTGAACTGATTTACACACACACACACACACACACACACACACACACACACACACACACACATATATATATATATATATATATATGTATATAGTTAGTCAGCTCCCCTGGTAGTTCAGCAATAAAGAGTCTGCCTGCCAATGCAGGAGACTCCGCAGGAGCTGTGGGTTCAATACCTATGCGGGGAAGATCCCCTGGAGAAGGAAATGGCAACCCACTTCAGTATTCTTGCCTAGAAAATCCCATGGACAGAGGAGCCTGGAGGGCCACAGTGCATGGAGTCACAAAAAAGTCAGACACGACTTAGCAACTAAACAAACAACATATATATATACACACACACACACACACACATATAGTTATTTTATATATATATAGTTATTATATATGTAATTATAAATTACACATGTGTTTTACCATTGTACAGAGTAATATAAACACGTGAATCACAGAACTTTAGAAGATCAAGATAAAATTAAAAATAGGCATTCTGCTGTTTCTCTTTTTCAGTTTTGTAAATCGCTCTGTGCATTCTGGGATATCCCCCACCCTGGAGGTCTAATATCCCAATGGCTTCCAGAGCCAAGATTAAAAGACATCTGTTTTCTGCTTCATTAAGGTTTTGTCAAGGGCTTCCCAGGTGGCTCAGTGGTAAAGAACCCGCCTGCCAATGCAGGATATGTAAAAGACACCAGTTCGATTCCTGGGTTTGAAAGATCCCCTGGAGGAGGGCATGGCAATTCACTCCAGTATTCTTGCCTGGAGAATTCCATGGACAGAGGAGCCTGGCAGGCTACAGTTCGTGGGATCACAAAGAGTTAGACATCACTGAAGCGACTTAGCATGCTCGCAAGGTTTTGTAAGGGCTTCACACTTAGTGTGGTGCATGGCACACAGAATCATACTGTTGTCCATTTGGATGTGAGTGTACAGAATTAAGCATCTAGGATATTCTTTTAATTGTGGCCTATGATGGGTTTGATGAGGCTGGCAGTTTCCACAATGAAGCAGGTTTCTGGAACACAGTCAAGCTGATGCAGCCTATGCATGAGAAGGGGGCCTCAGGGTCAGGCATTACAATGGCAAACCACACAATACCACGTCCATTTGTTTTGGTTTGAGCTGAATTTTACTTTCATTCTGAGGGCTAACTTTAGACAAAATTGGTCAGTTTTGAGGCAGTTTATGATTTTCGTAGTTGCTACCTAAGAGCACCCTTAAGCCTCTTAAGGGTGGGTGCATTTCATTTTATGCTACTGTGATGGAATCCAGCACCATTCAAACACGAAAGTATCTAATCATCTCTCTACCATGACCTTGACACTGTGATATCCCTTCTCTGCAGAGTTGAATGTAAGCTCTCATCTAAATGTTGAATCAAGTAATTGCAAACATTGGTGATTTGACAGTGAAACGCATAGAGGCTGGAAAGCTTCCTGGTCCATCTGAATTCTCTTTGTTAGTTGACACACTTGCCTATTCTCTTCTAAATACTTTCTCAGTTATTTGAAAAAGAGATAATCTGCCAAACCAGGTTTAATTTCTGAATACTGTCAGAAAAGTTGATGTCAAGAAAACAAAGTAATTCATGATTTCCTCTAGAAGAGCTAAGACTATATGGCCAGCCAAAGGGGAAGGATGATGTCGGAGGAGGGTCAATGTCTCTTTTGCACTGGTACACAAAGGAAATTGCAATTTGGGGAAAATCATCTTCCAAATTGCATTCTCCCCCATTGATCTTGAACCTCACATTTACATTCATTTTAATGATGAAGATGTAGAAGTAAATAGAATTAATTAGGACCTTTTGAAATCATTCCAAAATGGAGAATATTTTAAAATCAAATTAATAGCAGAATGAACAGAAATGGGCATAAATAGGTGAGTGAAGCAGTAATGCTCATTAGAAATATACAAACAACAATGTAGTACGCAGATGGACTGATATTTAATACTGGACTGAAGATCTGGAAGGAACATAGAGTTGAAAAAAAAAAATTGGAAATGGCATTTCACTGGCAAGCAGAAAAAGTGGTAATTGGCTACCTGGAACATTTCCTAATTGAGGGCTTAATAGACTGGCTTAATAGATACTTCAGAGGTTTTAGTGAAGATGGGAAACTAATAAGTTTTATCTTAATTATGTTAGTGATAGATTAAAATATTTGAGGTAAATCTTGGTGGTGGTTTCCGAAACAGTTATGAAACATACTAGCAAGATCAGTAATATCGATAATATATTGGTAGTTGCAGATGCATATTTTGAGACCAACAAAATATGGGGATATCAGGATTTGATTAAACAGCTAGGCTAGGAACCATATGTTTACGCTTGAGTTTTTGTCATCAGCATTGTGCTTAACATGGCCAGCAAACGTACTCTGGAGGAAGTGACAAAATCAGAGTGCATGTGTGGGAAGTCGCTTCAGTTGTGTCTGATTCTTAATGATCCTCTAGACTGTAGCCCACTAGCCAGGTTTCTCTGTCCATGGGATTCGCCAGGCAAGTGGGTTGCCACACCCTCCTCCAGGGTATATTCCCGACCCAGGGATCGAATCCTTGTCTGTGGCATCTAACTGCATTGACAGGTGGGTTCTTTACCACTGGCACCACCTGGGAAGCCCCCAAATCAAAGTAGGAGACATGAAAGTTTATATTTAGCATGCTTGAGTAGAGAATATGACCCAGCCTCACAGACCAAGTGAAATATCTAGGCTACTGTAAATTTTTGCCAAATTTATATTAATATTTGTTATTCCTTCAAGGCATTTTGAACATGATAATGAAGACCCAAGTGAGAAAGTCACCCTTTGGCAACTTCAAGGCCATTTTGAAATGGAAAGAAGCCTAATGCTAAGTTCAGATTACAAGTCTGTCATGTTTATAGATTTGGTATCACACTGTCCCATGAGTTCTAGCAATAAATATTCTTTAAAAAGACTCACAAATCTTCCTGAAGCATCAGATATCTTTTCAAAATGACATCTGGGTGAGTTGGATATAAATAAGCCAAAACCACGATTAGTAGATTCCTTTGGGCATATAAACGAAGGGGCAAGTATGTGGTTAACTGTGACCAGAGACTGAAATGTTTGATGAGGAAACCATTTAATTCAATAGGGTATCTAGTAATTCTTTTCTGTGGAACACCTTTCCCGGGCTGGGTCAGCTGCTCAGTAGGTAGAATTTGATCTGGTCCCACCAGGCTTTATTTATTTCCTTGTGGCAAGTTTGCTTTCTTGCTCTCCTTCTGTGCATCCTTTTCTATATCTCTAAAATTCCATGTATTTTAAATGACTATATTTTTTCTTTGAAATATCTCCTACAGTTATTTATTCTCCTTCTTTCCTCCCCCACTCCCACCCATTCTCTTTCCTTCTTTTTTTTTTTTTCTTTTTTGAGAATGTACTCAGATACTATTAGAAAAGACTCCAGTGAGGTTGGAGGTCATCTTACGTACATGTGAGGACAACAATGTTCAGAAACTTGGCTTCTGTTGTAATGAGAGATTCATTTCTGGAGACTATGTCTTTTGACTCTCAGTTCTTTGCTTTTGACCTCCTCAAGGATAAGCCTCATCACCTTGTTTGGGACACCTGTGATGGGCCTCTGTCTTCTGATAGCTTCTCTTTTCAGTTTCCTCTGCACAACTTATTAAGAAAATGATCAGTTCTTTCATTTAACAAATATTTAACAGATATGTACCAGGTGTTTTGCTAGGGCCTGGACACCTGTCTGCTCCTTGTAGGACCAGCTACATAATTTAAGGGACTCTGTGAAAAGTGAAGATGCAGGGCCACTTGTTCAAAAATGATGAAGAATTTCAAAATGGCAAGAGCAAGCACTAAACCACGCGTAGGTTTCTTCGGAGTCGAGACCTCTGGGGGACTGACTGCACACACCCATGAAGCTGACCCCAGCCCTTGGATTAATTTTCATATAACACTCTTTTCTTCATGTACCTCTGTTTATACATTTCTAAATGGTACTTAGTAGTTTTTAAATTCTGAGAATCTTTAACCTTTTGGCCCAAACCTGGCTTTTCCTCCTTACTTATCTTGCTTCCACTAAGTGAATGTGGACTACGTAACTAAGACAATAATATTTGCTGTTGTTGTTCAGTCTCTAAGTCGTGTTCGACTCTTTGTGACCACATGGACTGCAGCACACCAGGCTCCTCTGTCCTTCACTATCTCCTGAGTTTGCTTAAACTCATGTCCATTCAGTCAGTGATCCCACCCAACCATCTCATCCTCTGTCTCCTCCTTCTCCTCCTGCCCTCAATCTTTCCCAGCATCACCGTCTTTTCCAATTAGTCAGCTGTTAGCATCAGGTGGCCAAAGTATTGGAGCTTCAACTTCAACATACAATAATACAGAGGGGGAAGATTCAACTTCTTAGCGCCTAGAAGCAGAATGGCAAACTGTTCTAGGAAAAGGTCTTGATGAATTTCTCAAAAGGGAGACGTGATCATCACAAAGACCTTCACAAGAAAAAGACCCAAGCTCCCTGCATAACAAAAGAAGGAGGCGGTGATGGGGCAGGGCCCCAGGGGGCGGTCTCAGAAAGAAAGACTCCTGATTTCTCTGACAGCAAGATTTCCTAGAGAAGAAACCATTTGAATGGAAGGTCTGTGTTTGTGTGTTGGCTATTGTATCATGGAAAACTTCTGCCTTTCCTACAAAATCTCTTATTAACTTTACCTTGCTTGGTAATGCATTTGGTAAGAATGGAAATTCTGCGTTGTGTCAGGGTTGGTTTATTACAAAATCAGTGACTTCATGAGAAGACTACCAACAAATGAATTCTGCAAGTTATTTTCCATTTCCTCTTTGTGTCTAACATATGTCTTTCCCCTCCCTACTTCCCCTTCTTCCACTATTCCTTCCTCTTTGTTCTTTGTTTCCTTAATACCTGTACATATTTTAGGTCCAAATGAAGCTCTTCTTTTTCTCAGAAATCCTAAGAGCCATTCTGACTCAAAATGATCTCTTCTGCTACAGATGCACTTTGTTTTTTACTAACCACTTGGCATTTACTTATTTCCTCTTTCTAGACATAATTTTTTTCTAATATGACTTTGCTTGATCCTCTTAGATACAGGAAGCTCACTGAGGACAGAGCTTTTCTATTTACCTTTTTTTAATCATCACATGCATCCCAGTACTATGTCTATAGCTGATAGAATGCTGATCCTAAATGAGAGAAATTGACTGGGTTATAGAAAACCTTAATGTCAAAGAATAAAAAGAGGAGCAGAAACTACTTAGGTTTCAGAGACAGGTTGGCAAAGCCATAGCTAACACTGGATGACCATGTTTGAGAGAGGCAAAACCTTTTATAAAAAGTCTGTTGGTAAATATTCTCTCCTAGAAAGTGGTCTGTTGATCAGATATATTAGCGAATCTAAGACTTTTTAATAAACTTGCTGAAGCAAGTGGCAGATATTCTAATATAGGAGTCACAGGACAAATGTCATAAAGCATACACTGAAAACAAACAGGCTTTTCCAGAACATTTCTGTTACCAGTGAAAATAGGCTAAGAATAATCATCAATTCCTTTGGAGAAACTTGTGCTTGATATAAGTACCCAGGGCATATTCTATTATCATTTTGTTGCTGTTTACTCACTAAGTTGTGGCCGACTCTTTGTGACCCTTTAGACTTCTCTGTCCACAGGATTTGCCAGACAGGAATACTGGAGTAATTTGCCATTTCCTTCTCCAGGGGATCGTCCTGACCCAGGGATTGAAGCTGAGTCTCCTACATTGGCAGGCAGATTCTTGATTACTGAGCCACCACGGAAGCCCTCCATTATCATAGTAATCATATTTAATGAACTCTATTCAGTTTTCATGATAGTGCAGGGGTTTAATCTTCCCAAATAAATTATTTGTCACATTCATAATGTTCTATAGGTACTGTTTGAACAGACACCTGATGGGTAAAACCTGTGATTACCAGAGCCAATATCTTGAAGCCTAGAAGTGTCCACAGGCAGGTAGGCAGCACATTTTGGAGAGCTTAGTTTTAAATATGTTCATTTCTGTATAGATAATCTACATAGAGTTCTGTTAGAAGAGATGGAAGTTGAGATCAGGTGAGAAAGCCAGAATTGACCCTGTTGGAGGAGAAACCCTGAAGTAGGAATACATTTTTGTTATATTAACCAGTATGATAATTTGATATCAGAAGACTTTCATGACTGTGAAGTTAAGTACGGTGAAGGTGATAGTGAAAGTGAGCAGATGACTACACCAGAGAAAATTCACATCATCTTCCTGTATGATGAAGTCAGGTGAGTCAGTAGCAATATAGATTCAACAAATGAGCTGGTTGGGAGTTTAGATGTCACAATCAGAAATGACTCGCTCATTCAAACAACTTTCTGTCTGAAGTTCTTTTCTGCTAGCTATCTACCAAGGAGGCATTACCTTGGAGTTGTTAAGTTGCGTAGGCTTACAGACTTGGAGGCTTGATTTTGTTAGGCAATTCAGAAGCATCTATCTCCAAGGCTCAGATTTGTATTAATCAGCTTAAGGCTGATATATGGACAGAGAATGCAAATTCATCCATTTGCAGTGAGAGCTGTAACTGTCATATAACCAGAATATTCATGATCTCAGCTCCAGGACATTCTCTCCCTATAGGTCGGCCTGTAAGAGAAGACAGATTCTAATCAGAACACTTGCCAGCGAGGCATCAGAACATAAAGCATTAGTTTGATGACCTGCAATATTTCTCAGCAATAGGCTAAATTAGCCTGTTGTTTTCACCATCGCAATAAAAAAAACCTTGACAATGGACTACAGTATTGTCTGTCTTCTGGCTGGGCCCATTGCCTTTTCAAAATGCTTTGATGAGTAGCTCACAGGTAACTTTTAAATTCTCCTTTCACAGCTTCCATAACCCACCAAACCTACTTTGGAGTTACATAGGGCTTCCCAGGTGGCAGTAGTGGTAAATGCAGTAGTAGCCAATGCAGGAGACTCAGGACATGTGGGTTCGATCCCTGGATTGAGAAGATTCCCTGGAGTAGGAAATGGCACCCCACTCTAGTATTCTTGCAGAGGAGCCTAGTGGGCTACAATCCATGGGGCCACAGAGTCTGACATGACTGAGCAGATGCAGCCTTTCTTTAGATTTGTTAATGAACTCCCTCCTATCACATTCAGATCCGTTAGGTTTAAGCCCTTGATGTGACCTTGCACATTGCAAAGGCCTTTTAGAAATAATCTTATTTTATTCTTTTCCCAGCTTCATCAGTGATTATTTAAACTCATGGACAATAAAAAAACAAAGCCTAGTCATTGCTGGTGGTAGGAGTCTGGTGTAATTATTGAATACTGGAGTTGGGAGTGACAAAGTCTTCAAGAAGAAAAGTGGAGATTAGGAAAGGTTTCCAGACACAGGAGAAACCAACCTGTGTTAGGAATGGGGAGACTTGGGGAGAAAATATGCCAGGGTTGTTGTGGAGTGCTGACCTACTGCTGCAAAGACTTTACCTCAATCACACAAATGCAGATGAGTGATGGGTCTGCTTTGGTCAATACAAGATGGTGTAAGCTGGACCTTGTATAAACTAAAGACATGGATGCTTGAGGCTTGGAGAAAAGGCCTGACACAAAGAGTGAGCTTGGTAATTCTTTCTGGAATACCCAATCCTATTTTGATTGATGAAGCCCACAGAGAAGGCCAAATTTTCACTTTGCTTCTCATTGTTTATTCTACCCTTCTTTGTAATAGAGAGAAAGTAAGTTGGACTGTGGAAACACTTTTCTTCTAAAGGTTTAACTAAGATCTTAACTAGTAGTCATGCCCATGTTTTTCATTTTCTTTATTTGCAATCATATTGTTACAGAATTAGGATAAAATTTAATTTATTTTGGAAAGCACTATAGTACTCCCCACCAAAATAGCAAAAATAAATACCTTTCAAAGGAACTGTGTTATTGGTTTCAGATAGATTTTGGTAAAAAATCCAAACTTTGTTCTCAGGTAATATTTAACCATTGATTTGTAAATTGAAAACAAGACATTACTAAATTGCTAGCAAGGCAAGAAGTAGACCAGTTCTTTAATTCACAGTTTTTTTTTTCTTTTCTATCCAAGATAAAGAAGGGAAAAATATTACAATCATATAGGCTATTCAGCACATATACCCTTTTGACAATGCTATGTTGCATACCATGTGACTTTAGGAAACAAGTTTTGCAAATATATAAGAATGGACTCCTTGCAAATAGCTCTGTTCTGGTCTTTGAGCAAACATGAACCAACCATTTAATTCCATTTCAGTGGTATTAAACTAATTTTAACGCTTTGTTTTCATCAGGCGATTCTTTTGCTCCTATCTTGATGTTTATTGTACACATTGTTTCTCAAGGAGGTACTTCAGAGAAGTAAGAGATGGTAGTGGAATTATTTCAATCATGGAAACCTCGATGGCATTTAGGGCTACATTAGCATCCTATTGTATAGATCTAGTTTAAATGTGACCATTTTAGAGCAAGGTCTCTCAGTTAAATGAATGTGTGGTTTTCAGTGTCATGAGTGGATTTTCTTATGTTACACAGTTCTCTATGGTATGTTGCTGGGTTGCTTGAATTTTTTTTGTTTTAAAGTCTGATAAATTTTCTTTGCATGGTGGCTCTAGTGGTAAAGAATCCACCTGCCAATGCAGGAGACTCAAACGACATGGGTTCAATTCCTTGGTCTGGAAGATCCCTTGGAGTAGGAAGTGGAAACCCACTCCAGTATCTTGCCTGGAAAATTCCATGCACAGAAGAGCCTGGCTGGCTACAGTCCATGGGGCTGTGAAGAGATGGACTCAACTTAGCAACTGAGCATGCACATACATGAAAAGTACAAGAAAGTCAATTCTGCTATAACATGCCGTATGTTCCTAAAAATCAGCCTCCTATGAAAAATGACACAATATAAAAGACAAAGCTTGTGGGGAAAATGGGTATAACGTTGAAAATCTTTGTCACTGACACATACAAAATAGAAATATAATAAAATAGGTGATAAAACAGGTTATGGGCAAAGCTAGTGGAGGTGATGGAATTTCAGCTGAGCTATTTCAAATCCTAAAAGATGATGCTGTTAAAGTGATGCACTCAATATGCCATCAAATTTGGAAAACTCAGCAGGGCCACAGGACTGGAAAAGGTCAGTTTTCATTCCAATCCTAAAAAGAAAGGCAGTGCTGAAGAATGCTAAAATTACCACACAATTGCACTCATCTCACATGCTAGCAAAGTAATGCTCAAAAATCTCCAAGACAGGCTTTAACAGTACATGAACCGTGAACTTCCAGATGTTCAAGTTGGATTTAGAAAAGGCAGAGGAACCAGAGATCAAAGTGCCAACATCTGTTGGATCATAGAAAAAGCAAGAGAATTCCAGAAAAACATCTACTTCTGCTTTATTAATTACGCTAATGTCTTTGTGTAGATCATAGCAAACTGTGGAAAATTCTTAAGGAGATGGGAATACCAGACCACCTGACCTGCCTCCTGAGAAATCTGTAGACAGGTCAAGAAGCAACAGTTAGAACCAGACATGGAGCAATGGACAGGTTCCAAATTGGGAAAGGAATACATCAAGGCTGTATATTATCACCCTGTTTATTTAATTTCTATGCAGACTACATCATGCAAAATGCTGGACTGGATGAAGCATAAGCTGGAATCAAGATTGCAGGAAGGAATACCAATAACCTCAGATATGCAGATGACACCACCCTTATGGCAGAAAGTGAAGAAGAACTAAAGAGCCTCTTGATGAAAGTGAAAGAGGAGAGTGAAAAAGCTAGCTTAAAACTCAACATTCAAAAAACTAAAGTCATGGCACCCAGTCCCATCACTTCATGGCAAACAGAGGGGGAAACAGTGGAAACAGTGACAGACTTTATGGTTTTGGGCTCCAAAATCACTGCAGATGGTGATTGCAGGCATGGAATTAAAAGACGCTTGCTCCTTGGGAGAAAAGCTATGACCTACCTGACAGCATATTAAAAAGCAGAGACATTACTTAGCCAACAAAGGTCCGTCTAGTCAAGGCTATGGTTTTTCCAGTAGTCATGTATAGATTTGAGAGCTGGACCATAAAGAGAAATGAGTGCTGAAGAATTGATGCTTTTGAACTGTGGTGTTGGAGAAGGCTCTTGAGAGTCCCTTGGACAGCAAGGAGATCCAACCAGTCCATCCTAAAGGAGATCAGTCCTGGGTGTTCATTGGAAGGACTGAGGCTGAAGCTGAAGCTCAAGCTCCAATATTTTTCCACCTGATGCGAAGAGCTGACTCATTGGAAAAGACCCTGATGCTGGGGAAGATTGAAGGCAGGAGGAGAAGGGGATGACAGAGGATGAGATGGTTGGATTGCATCACCAACTCAATGGACATGAGTGTGAGCAAGCTCTGGGAACTGATGATGGACAGGGAAACCTGGTGTGCTTCAGTCCATGGGGTCGCAAAGAGTCGGACATGACTGAGCGACTGAACTGAATTGAACTGAAAACATGTAGTACAATTTTATACATCTTACATGTTTTTATACACATCTTATACCTTCCTAAAATGTTAAGAAACAAATACTACCTATTGTGCTTTAAATTTGCTTATAGAATTGCTACAGCTTGGGAGTTGTTGTGAAGTGGCAGGAAGGCAGGTATTTTGATTTGTAGGCTTCCTAATGGTTTTCTGCAAAGTGAGACCATGGAGGAGTGAAAAGGAGCTTGAGGGTGTTGGGGGCCATGAAGAGTGAGCTTGAGGAGTGTGATTGGTTGACTTGAATCACATGAACACAGCTTTTATTGTGATTACCAAAGCACATGAAAGACAGAAATTGAAGAATATAACTAAGTTAGTTCAATACCAGCTTCTGAAGGACCCACTGACTTTAATTGAGCTTGAGACTTTTCAGAAAAAAAGCAAACCAGATCATGGGTATTATATCAAGTTTATTTTACTATTGAAAATACAAACTGAAAAAAAACTGATTTCATGCATCATTTAGTTGACATTAAATTTATTTTTAATGATTTATTGATTTGTAATGACAGTATAAAAAATTATACCATGCTGAAATCGCACATCTTCTAAATAAACTCTTCAGTTAAAAAATTAATACATATTATATTATTGTAGAAACACAAAAATACAATGATGTGGAAAGCTGAATAATAAGATACTTATTATTTATAAACTTATAAATTTATAATCAAACATGATTCCATGAAATTCTATGCTCTTTTTCTCAAAAGGGCAAAGGGCATAAACCATGAGTAAAATCCGTTATATAAGACTAGATCTTGAAACTTATATAATAATTAAAGGAAAATATTCAGGTAATACAGAAGGAAATAGATCTTGTTTTTGTGTTAATTAGCTTAACAGTCAACTAAGGGCTAGAATATAAAATATATTGCAAGTGAGTACCAGGAAAATCTCAAGTGAGTACCAGGAACATGCTCTATGAGAAATCTCAGTCAAACTGGATAAAGCATTGCTATTATTCTGAATTGGCATTTGAGATGTTCTACTTAAATTTGGTTGGGAAGTAGGGAGAAAAATGTTGAACTCAGGACCTATCATGGACCATGACTTTTGCCAGTTTACAATGGGGGAGAACCAGAGGCTAACTTACAGAGAGATACAGAAATAAAGGACAGGGAGAATCCTGTGCTGTAAAAGCCTGTGGAGCCCTTGCATGCATTCTCAGTTTCACTCCAAGCTGCTTGTTTTATCTGTTACACCAATTACACGAATCAATTTATTTTCCATTTTAGTTTAAACCTCTTAGGTTTCTGCCAGTGGTAACCATACCACTGTATCTATATGCTGAGCCCATATTTAGTGCTTTTTGTGCCTCTGCAGCCTTAATATTCCTCCCCGAGAGAAGGGTAGGGGGAAAGGATAGTTAGGGAGTTTGAGGTTGATATGTACGCACAGATATATTTAAAATGGATCATCAACAAGGCCCTAGTGTATAGCGCAGGGAACTCTGTTCAATGTTATGTGGGAACCTGGATGGGAGGGCAGTTTAGGGAGAATGGGTACATATATATGTATGGCTGGATCACTACTGTGCATCTGAAATTATGACAACATTGTTAATCCTCTATACTCCAATATAAAATAAAAAAAGATAAAAAATTAAAAAAAATTGCCCCCAAACACTGAAATATTCTTTCATCACACTTCTGAGAAATTCATCTGATGTTTCTACTTGTTAGCTTTCTATGTAATGTGGAATCTCTAAGTCTTAGAAAACAGTGCCTACTGGAGTAGCAGAAAATAAAATCGCTATCTAAAGACAAAAATGGATACTGATTAGTTTCTCCTGAGTCCAAGGAGAGATGAACTCCTTTCCAGGGAAGAAGCAGCTTCTCCTGAAACTACTCACAGTTGCCTTTTTTGGCGAATAGAGAGGGTACAGAGAACATGCCCAGGCTAGTCTACTTAGGAAAGGTAGAGACAAGAGAAAGTTAAATTGCTCTGCCTGAAAAGAGAAGAAAGGAGTTTTTAAATTGGACAAAAGTCAGAGTAAAGTCACAGAGTTTATCAGCGTGTATGTGTGCAACAGAGGCAACAGAGCCACACCTGTGAACACGTGCAAAGACTCCCCCAAAGAAGTTTCTGAATAACTAAACTTTCTGGTTAAAGTTGGTGTCATGTTCAGGGTTGGAAAGTTAAGCTCCTTTAATGCTATTTTTGACGTGTTCATTAGATTCGTGAGTTAAGCTCATTCATTTTGGTTCTAGTCTGTCTTGAACATGCAGGCTTGACCTGATAGGTCATCACTCATTTTGAGATCAGCCTCATCACTTCTTTAAAACTGTTTCTGCTCATACATATTCTCCATTTTATAGTTTTTGGGCTCTTAAATTCAATTTAAAAGTCACACTCATTATCGTTTAAATCTAGTTCTGGACTGAGATATAGCAAGTTGGACATTTACGGGAGCGGGGGGCATGGGGAACCATTTTGGTCTATAAGCTTTGAGTCCTATATGGCTCCTTCAAGGATGGTTCTGACATCAGTCCTGAGTATATGAATTTTGTTGCATGTATATTTTTTCTAAGGTACTTTAATATTTAAGGTGCCAGAGGGCAGACCATATTGTCTATAAATTATAGGCAATAAACTACCATTATTTTAGTACTCTTGCCTGGAAAATCCCATGGATGGAGGAGGCTGGTAGGCCACAGTCCATGTGGTCGCTAAGAGTCGGACACGACTGAGCGACTTCACTTTCACTTTTCCCTTTCATGCACTGGAGAAGGAAATGGCAATCCACTCCAGTATTCTTGCCTGGAGAATCCCTGGGACGGCGGAGCCTGGTGGGCTGCCGTCTATGGGGTCGCACTGAGTCGGACACGACTGAAGCGACTTAGCAGCAGCAGCAGCAGCATTTTAGTAACCATACCTGAAATACGGGATAGACGACCACAGAACACATCAAAGAAGTCTAAAGTCTATGCTGACAACTCCTGAGTCAAAGATAGAAGGATTTTTTTTTTCTTTTTTATATTTTTAAAGTAGGATGACTGAATTGGGGATAAGACTAATATAGAGGAAATAATACCATTAGTTAAGAACAATCTGCAATGTTCTATATCTCCATTTCTTTCTTTACTGAAAAATAATTATTTTGAATTGCAACCTGTTAGGTCTGGTTGTTATTAGTGAACATTTGCTGATTTTGCTTCTGCTTTGGCATTACAATTTCAAGTTTTTAACTTTCATGCATCTGAAAGGGAAAAAGTGAAAGTGTTAGTCACTCAGTGGTGTCTGACTCTTTGCAGCCCCATGGACTGTAACCTGTCAGGCTCCTCTGTCCCTGGGGTCTCCCAGGCAAAGAATACTGGAGTGAGTTTCCATTTCCTTCTCCAAGGGATCTTCCTGAGCCTGGATCTCCTGCACTGCATCTGAGCCACCAGGGAAGCCTGAGTTTTTAACTTTCATGAATTTAAGGAACTTAAATTATAAATTAAAGAAACATTGCATTTTCCCAAGGGATGGTTTCTCATAACAATAAGTGACATTTACTAAATGTTTGCACATTAGATTAACTTTTTGAAAAACAATGTATTTCCCACCATGATGGGTTATCCTTAAGAAAAGTCTGTGTTTTAATTTAATCCTTCAATGCACTCTCATCCTGTGAATAAGGTCATTTTAATGAATTTTGCATTAGTTCCAAAAATCCTGAGCAACCTAATACATTCCTATAAATTACATACTTTGGGGATTTCAGTGCCAAGCTTTAAATCTAATTTAATAACAGTAAAAAATATTATTGTATTTTTTTTTGATGGCTTCTGAATTTTATATAGGTTACAACGATGAGCAAGCTGATCAGTGGAATCAGTGCCATGCCACAGGCCTTATGATGAACATTCAGACCACAGAAGAGAGGAGATAGAGGCAAAAATAGGAAGAAGAAAGCAACAAGATACATGAAGTCAGGCTTCCCTTTTAAGAAACACACAGAAAGTGCAGAGGGTACAGGGATCATAAATTTTATTGTTGACTTTAAGACGAGTTGTTGTCTCCTGTTTTAATTTTTTTAATCAATTTTTTTTTTTAATTTTCTTATCTTGTTTTTAGTGAAAGGATATGGAGAAAATGTATATGTTAGCAGCTCTGAAAGATGATTGTAAAGGGAGATTGACCTTGCTGATAAGACTCTTTCTAAGTTCACGTTTCAGGGAGAAGAGAGTTCCCTGTCATAATAAAGGAATGAGAGGGAGTGGGAAGCAGTGTTGCAGAGGGCAAGGTTGGAGAGGACAACCAGTGGCTACAGATAGAAAGCATGCATTTATTAAAAGAGACGGTTGAAAGAAGATTTATTTTTAGTGGAATCCTAGAGATCCCATTGAAACAAGGCTTCAATAATCCCACCCAAATTAAGATATTCTGCTGAAGATAGATTTCTTAAAGAAGCTGGTAAATAAGATGAGATCTGCGTTAAGATTGCATAAGGTTCAAACAAAGTTCAGTTTAGTAGCAAAGGTAATTGTCCATTTTTTTTAATGATAAAAATGGTTAGGTAATTAGAACAGAAAAAAGAAGTCCAAAATAGTGGTGGCTAAAAGACAAAGGGAAAATCCCACGAAGAGAACAAAGGAAAAGTCTGCAGACCTGAGTGAGAATCTCAGGTGAAACAAACACACCCCCTTATTCAGTTCAGTTCAGACAAGCCCAGTGGGTTACAGTCCACTGGAGAGTCAGACACGACTGAGCATGCGTTTTTACATTTTTTTAAAAATCTCTATGATTTATCCATTCATTCATATTTATTCAATACTGGAAGAAATTTTGACAGGCTAAAATGATTGATCGAGTATAAGGGAGGAAATAATGACTCTGATGAGAAGGGAGAACTGTTCAAGCAATGACCTTTAGGAGGCACAAATGGATGGAATCTCGTGACAGGGTTAGGATGGGTCTTAACTTGGAGCATGAAGGTATCTCTGAAGCCCTGTGAAGAATATAAGGTGCAGAATTTGGACACAGATGCCATGAAGCAGGTATTTGCAGTGTGGGAACATGTGAAAATTCTCAGATTGCTATTCCATTTCTCAAGAGTGGCAGGAAGCAATCTTGTTGGTTGAGAGTAAAACTTGTAGGCAGTTTTGCAGGTTTGATGAGGGAAAATCAGGGATGAAATGAACACCAGAAGAATGGAGAAGTTTGGTCTGGGAACATAAAATAGCTGAGTCAAGTTTCTCTTGAAATAGGACAAGATCTTTGAAGTGGTCCACTGAAATCATGAAATTCTTCAGAAGGCTTATTCTCTGTGTCACCGCTTCTTGTGTTCAGTGCAGATATGGTCAATACAGACTTTTCTGATCAATGCAACCATGTGAGGCTCATCACCTGGCTCAGCACGATCTCCAGAAACATGTAATGCCATGGGCCATTGTGTGAACAGGCTCAGCATCCAATGTGGGGGTTCTTTTGCTGATGACAGAGTACTTGAAGGGATGTTACAAATGGGTTAGACAATTCTTCCAAAGGGGAAGGGTGCTACATTTATTAGAGAAACCACTATGTCATTAATAATAAAAGGGTAACAGCTTCTCAGCACCCTTTCAAAAAGCCAGTATTACTTGAGTGGTAGTGATTATACATTTAGACCAAATAGATTTTTTTTCTTTATTCATGATCAGCAGCAAAGGGGAAGACATGCAGCAAGACGGTAGTTTGGTCAGACACATTCCACGAAGAGAAAGGCAGGGGAACTGAGGGTATGTGCAGGGAAAGAGTGATAATGATTGACCAGGGTAAAAGTTGGGGAGGAGGAAAGAGGATATGAGGCCAGGGGCATGAGGAAGAGAGAAAAAAATGGCAAGATGGTGTTATTGTTAAAGATCTAGAGAGTGAGATAGAAAGGTAACACGGATGGTCAGAGACTGAAATATTAGGAAGTAGTACTGTGGAGGGTTTGTAGTTATTGGAATGTCAAGGTGGCAAGGAACCTGGACCCTGCTTTAACTCCATCTACTTTTCCTTTTTCTCTTCAACAGCTCCACCTTCTAAAGGTAAATTATCTTTTACAAGCTGAAAAATGCAGGATCTTGTCCAAAAGAATGGATGGGGAAAAAAGGGTGATGGTGAAGAAACCATGGAAACCTACAAAGAAAGACAGCAGCCACGATATTCAAATAATTCACGTTTAGTATATATTTTCTCTTTTAACTCTGAAAAATCATTTATTTTTACAAACGAGTGGTTTATTGATGATTCTGTTTCAATAAAATAATTTTGTGTCTCTGCAGTATGGATGAGTTGAAAATTGAAAAAAATACATATGATCACCAATTGATTAAATAATGCAATGCCCGTCAACAACTTCACTCTTTTTCTACCATTGAATTGACTAATTGTTTTCCCCCACTGGAAGGACACAATATGGGTTTGAAGGTTTATACAGGAGCCCAGATTGTCTGCTACCATATCAAGGGGATCTATTGTTCTATATGACACATTTTCTTTTGTTTAAACTTTCCTGAGAAAGCCATTACTAACTAGAAAAGAGGAAGGGGGAGTAGAGCCTTACATCCTTTTGGAAAAGTTAGAGTTAAGAAATGCTGAAATTATGGAAATTCTTAATATATATATAGTCTTATATGAAAAATAGCAGGCATACAAAGGCAGATAGTTTTGATAGCTCCTACAAGCTAAATGTCCTGGATTGAGATAGCTATGGATCACTGGTGACAAATAATGAGAATTTAATTTGGACTGTCTAACCACAAAATGAATAATTTACCAAGTTAAGCTAATAAACTTGTACTTTATTTAAGAGACAATTATTTTAAAATTATGTATTCATACATATGGGGCTTCCCTGGCAGCTCAGTCAGTGAAGAGTCTGCCTGCAATGCAGGAGACCTAGGTTCTATATATATGCTATTGCTACAAAATTCATATATAACAAATTTTATAGAGATAGTATATATTTATATATTAAGTATACATGTGAATAAAATGTATATTTAACATAAATTTGATAAAATCTCAATAATAGTTGATTATAGCCTCTTGCTGAGTTAAGTTTTTTGGTAAAAAGGTTTGTTTACACTGGAGACAATAGAGTTGGAAAAGGTAGTCTTGCTCTCCTGAACTGGGAGAATGTTTCAGATTCCATTTGCAGATGCCCTTCCAAGGCTATGCTCCTGACTTTGACACCACAATTTTGTGTATAAGTTTGTCCATGTGTGTGCACACGCGCACACACACACACACTTTTTTTTTAATTGAAGAAGTTTCCCAAATTGTTGAATTCTAGAACTAAAGAAGCCTGGATTCAACTCTGTCTTTGATCATCTTAAACATAAATGGATTCAGTCTAGCAACTGTGTAATTCTAATGTAGTCTGGTATAATATAAAATCCCAGACTCATTAAATAGTTTTTTCTTCCCTGGCTCAGGTTCAAATCAAGGTTGGAAAGTTTGGCAGGGTGGCAGGGGTGGGGGAGTGGGGTGCTGCTGGCTTCTTTTCTTTTGTCTTTGCTGCCCTCCTGCTCTGGTCAGCTTCTGCTGTTGACCTCTCGAAGACTGGTCTCAGAGGGAATAATCATGGGTGGCTGGTGCAGTAGTGATCTGGTGTCGACTGACTGCCCCCACAGCAAATGATCTCAAACTCCTTTCCTCTTATACGTTGCTTTGGTGGAGTCCTCGGCAATCTTTTTCTTCTGAGTCTTCTAGGCTGCTCACCTGATGAGGACAATATCTTTCCTGGGATGGCTACTTGTGAGTCTTCCTCTGCCTCTCAATTCCAGTATCCACCTCTCCGTTTTGGAATCTCCTCACCCTATCAGATCAAGTGCTCCGTGGGATCCCTTTTAAGGGCTCTCCATAGGAAGGCCTGTGTTTGGAATCTGAGAAACTTCTCTGGGTGCAGAAATGGAGATTGACCCAATATACACCCCTCCTCTTTCTCTGAGCCTCAATTTTCACAAATGTCTCAAAGTCACTTTCCCTTGAGTTGAGGTTAAGGGGAAGCACCACCTCACTTCCCCACGCATGGGGTTTGTGGTTGTCAGCAGAGCTCACTGACAGTCATCTTGAAAGAAATCGTCTCAGCCCATCAGTTGTGTTAGACTGAGGACAGCTGCCAGCTAATGCTGACGGGGCCGGGATGGGACTCCTCTCTTCTCCTCTTCACATTTATTTGAAAATCCTGATGGGATGGTTTAAATTAGCATTTGTCTTAACATCCAGGTGGATTTAGAGCTTACTGTTTTGTGCTTCATCTTGAATAGATTATGTGAAAGAAGGAAGAGTGGTATTTAATAACCTGTTCTAGTCCCAAATTGGAAAATACAGCAACATGGATATAAGTCTGCAAGAATATTTTGGAAAATAGAACCAATGTACAAAAACGGCAAGATAATACTGTAATGTGAGATGCTGAACACCCAAGTCTGGAGGGGACAACTTGACAGTGTGTGCTCAGAATAAAACCTTTCTGTTTCTGACTTGGCCAATGAGGCACATCTTTATTTAAAGTGGCCTATAATTTTCTTTTCTAATCCAAGTTTTGACTTCTTAAAGAGAAAAAAGACAGTTGTATGGAAATGCAAAATCTAAGAACCAGAGGATCTCATTTCATGTTGTAAATGAGGTCACAAGGAAAAGCATCTAGTTAAGTTTCAACAATTTTATATTCTGGCTATTTCCTTGGTCATATGGATCCAATGCTACACCAAAATCTTCAGGCATCTACAATAGCCTAGAAAAATATACTGTCCAAACACCCAGTAGGTTTATGTATTCTAGCCTAAACTGGTCCTCATAAAGAAATGAAATTTTAATTCCTATCTCCATACTGTCTTTGGTACGGGAAATAGATTAGCTTAAAAGATCGTATTGTGTCAATGGGATAAAAGGATTAAAATGATAAAATTTTTTTTAATACAGATGATCCTTGGTTACCTGTATCATAATGGCAGAATTTATGAATTATCTCAGATTTCAAATACTTGTTCAAGAGATAGGATGACAAAGGACCCGCACTTGTAGATACTAGTACACATTCTTAGGTCAGAATCAACTGTTATAAAACCTACATTAAAACTAATAATCTGCTAGAATCCTCTCAGTTTGGCTTGTCTTGACTCGAGATTGAGCGAGCCAGGCAAAGCCAGAGTTCGGAGGTCTTTGAAGATAGACTCAAGATTTCATCTGATCGGCCAGAAGTGTGGCGAGCACTCTCGCGAGAGCTGAAGGTACCGACGACGATGATGACTGCAGCTGGAGGAAGGAAGAGAAAGAAGGAAGAGAAGGCCGGAAGTGCTTCATCTTGAGCTTCCAAGGCAGAACACAGCCTGACTTTCTTTACCGGAAGCCCTTTTCCAGGGTACAGGGAAACGGTCCACTTGGCTGGAAGCCCCACATCTTTGAACGCCCCCATCTTTTCAGAAGTTTTCCTGTCATCTGTGTCTGCTTCTGTGTTCTTTCCCCGTTTTATCTGTATACCAGAAAAGGATTCATTAATGTCTCTCTCCTAGCTCCACTAAACGGGTGGAGCCTGCGTTCCTTCCCTGTACCATCATGTAGCTGCGAAGTAGCACCCAAGGGCAGTTGGACCGCTGGGATCTCAAAGGAAGAGGGGAGGGCGCAGAACTCTGCTTCTGCTTCTGCCACTAGGACACAGCCTCTTCAGCCTCTCCCCCGGTGCTGTCACCATGCCCCCTACGGCCCTCTGTCTTCCTGTGGTTGTGGCCACTCTGCTGTGGGGAGCGTCCCCTGTCAGGGGACTCATTCGAGCGACTTCGGACCACAATGGCAGCATGGAATTTGCAGACCTCCCAGCTCTCTTTGGGGCTGCCTTGAGTCGGGAAGGACTTCAGGGGTTTCTCGTGGAAGCTCAGCCAGCCAACGCCTGCAGCCCCATTGCCCCACCTCCCCCAGCCCGGGCCAACGGATCAGTTTTCATTGCATTGCTTCGAAGATTCGACTGCAAATTTGACCTCAAGGTCCTACATGCTCAGAAGGCCGGGTATGGTGCAGCCGTGGTACACAATGTGAATTCCAATGTACTGCTGAGCATGGTGGGGAGTAACGAAGAAGTCCAGCAGCAGATCTGGATCCCCTCTGTGTTCATCAGCGAAAAGAGCTCTAAGTACCTGCGTGCCTTCTTCATCTACCAGCAGGGGGCTCAGGTGCTTCTGGTCCCCGACAATGGATTCCTCTCGACCTATTTCTTCATCCTTTCCTGTGGGATTTTGGCAATGCTCATTTTGGGCACAGCAGCCATAGTGATAGATCGTTGTATCCATTTCCAGAAACAGCGCTGGCAGAATCGGCTGAGCAAAAAGCAACTGAAACAGATTCCCACCCACGACTATCGCAGTGGAGACCAGTATGATGTGTGTGCCATCTGCCTGGACGAATATGAGGACGGGGACAAGCTGAGGGTCCTCCCCTGCGCTCATGCCTATCACTGCCGCTGTGTGGACCCGTGGCTCACTCAGACCAAGAAGACGTGCCCTATTTGTAAGCAGCCTGTTTGCCCAAATCTTGAGGAGGAGGAGCAGGAGGAAGGAACTCGGATGCAAGTGGGCCATGAGGAAGGGGGCCTGAGAAGCCTCCCTGCCTCCGAGCGGACCTCACTTCTGGGCTCTAGCACGGTACTTCCCACTAACTTTGGCTCCCTAGCCCCGGCCCCATTTGTGGTTCTTGGGTCTTCAACAGATCTCGCATCCTCTCCATCCTCCTCTTCCTCTTCCACCGTCAGTCTTATCTGATACTCCCTTTCCTTTCCACCTTTGCCAACAGACTTACACAGACCCTTTTCCTCCCACAAGTCTTTCAAGTTTAATGATAGGAGATATTTCTACCTCAGCTTTCTCCTTTACCCAGCCCGTTCCTCCTGAGGGAATTGGATGTGCAAAGGGACTGGATCTTCGCTTATTGGGTTAATAAAAACGATGCATGCAAAAGCCATGGGTGAAAGCTGTCAAAAACAATTTAAAAGAGCGTATTTTTTTATTAATTGTGTCAAGGATGAAAAAATAATCTGAAATATTTTAGGTAACTCAGAATATCTTAAATTGACTTTGGGATATTAACATTTCACATTTGTCCTTATAATGTAATTTCTCATACCTAAAAATTTCAATGCCTCTCCTTTACCTGTTTTAGATTGGGTGCATATGAAGTAGTCTACACCTGTCTAAATATTTGTCATCAGTTAGTGCCTAAAGAATGCAAAGCCCCTGAAGGGTCTACATGGTCATGAGAAAAAACAAATAACTCAGTTGTAGGTCTCTGATCTCTGTTTTTCCTGTAAAGTGGCTCTATAAAAAGATTCAGTTGCCTTATAGCATGTGATCATTAGTATTCTAATCCTACTAATTGGAGTGGAATTTTAAAAGAATACTTTTTAGCTTTGTCTTTTCCTCTCATAGGTGAAGGGTTTAAGTGAAGAAAATATGCAGCATCAAATACTCTTCACCCGAGAGTGGTAACTGTTCATCCATGCCAAGTGTCTTCTGAGTCTAGAGATACCTGTGTAGTTGCAAAAGATGGGAGTTGTATAATACGGGACCATTGAGTATGTCCTTCCTTTTTAGAAATTAAGATCATTTTCACCCTTTAATGATTGTTAATGTTCACTAAGCTATTTTTCATTTGTATGGCCAATTTCAACTCATCTCAAACTTCCAAACACTACATTGATAACGCAAATGACTAAATAACGCTCAATATAGCTCTTTGGATTAGAATGTTTTGTTTCATGCAAGCCTTGAAATAAACACCTAAACCACATTGAAAACCTTCTATTTTGGAGTGCAGAATCAATAATCATAAGAAGATTTACCATTTAAATTAATATGCAATTTTGTTTCCATAAAGATGCATTTAAAATGGTAATCCTAGTTCTAAGATCCTATTAAATCAATTGTCAATACTACTGCAATTGATTATCTATTCTATTTACTAATGTTACGCTCCAGGTTTTTGATTTGATATTTCTCACAGTATGCATTGCTTGGCAGGAGGTTGCATTGATAAGCCTTATCTGACACTGAAGGCTGTAGTATGCAGGGTCCCCAAGGAACAGATTCTGAGGTAGAGCTTTGTGTACATAAATTGAATGAGTTTAGGAAGTAGAGCTGGGTGGAGGTAAAAGTTGGAGGATGGTGTGGCTGCACTGGAAGCCTTAGCAGACCCCCCCAACCCCCACCCTCATCCCCACCCCCATCCCTGCTCCCAGAGAGCCCTGGAGCTGGAATGGCCCTGCCGCATTGTCCTGCAAATTGAAGCAAAAGAACTGAGTCATTGTGCCCCTTAAATGACCTGTCATTTCTTCCAGGCTGTCACAGGGATAGAGGAGTGACATTGGGTTGGGCAGCTTTGTTCATACAAGGACAATTCCTGGAGAAAGACTCAGCTGTGTGAGAAACTTCACTAAGTGTGTGTGTGTGTGCGTGCATGCACACAAAGGTCTTTTCTGTTTTAATATGATTCTCCAATCAGTCAAACTCCAGGAGATAGTGAAGGACAGGGGAGACTGGTGTGCTGCAGTCAGTGGAGTCACAAAGAGTTGGACATGATTTAGTGACTGAACAACAACAATCCAGAAAATTGCCTAACTGATATTTTTATGAGCTTCTTTTAATGTGAGTTAATACCAAAAGGGTGGCCTTTGTTAAACTGAGTCACTTATGAAACGAAAATAGGAAATAAAGACAGCTAAAGGTTTGTAGCAGAATTTTACCCAAGTTCCAGGCTTGAAAGTGATGACTGCTCAATGTCTCATGTATTCATTACAAGCATCTGTTGAGCTTCTATAATGTTCCAAGCCCTGCTTGGACCAGTGATGGAGAAGAATGATCCCATCCCTAATTCACTGATCTTCAGGAAGAAGCAGTCATTTTGTAGCATGATGCTTGTGACAAGTAGCAAGAAGGGATAAATGATCTAGAAAGAATAATCCAGTGCTATTCTGGAGTGGCTCATATGGGTTCAAGAGAGCTAGCTGTTAAATTTTTAGAAACCTTGCCACATTGTTGCTAAATATGGGTATTATTAAAAATCATATTATATAAATTTACCATTAAATAAATTCTATTAAAAACATAGTTAATATATATTCAGGACTCATCACTTCATAATTATTTTATTTTATGCTCTTGAGGTTCTCTATGTCTATTAGGACTATCTAGTGGAAAATCATGTATGCTGCTATGCATGTCTTCCCATCTCTGAGTTCAGTGACGTTATATTGGAGCCTGAAATTGATCATGATGGGAGTATTTACACCACAGAAACTGGCAAACGCTTTCTCCTTCACCTTATTCCATCAGAATATCATTTACTGTTTTGTTAATTATCTAGACTTAGCAAAGTAATGGAAAATGTTAATAATGTAGATTAAACTTAAATATGTCATGTCTAAAGCTAATATATTGTGAATAGTGCAACAAATTGAGGAGATATTCTTCCAGTATTTGAAAACTATTATCTGATTGGGCAAGTAAGTTTTCATGTCACTGATGAATTAGTGAAGCTGTCACATACATTTTCATTTTCACACTTTTTTTTTTACCATCGGCCTGAATGAATATATAAGTGATTATTTTAAAATCACTTCTTTAAACTTGATTATATAAACAGGATTTTAAACATTTTTTCATAGTGAATTTGGCTTGTATCAAATCAGTGTGGAGAGAAGTCAGTGGCATGTTTTGAAGGTGTACTGATGCAAGGCATCAGCAAGGGCACTGCAAACTTCTGTATTCTCTGCCCTTTTCTCAGATAGCCATCCTAACTCCACAAATATAAAAACACATCTATTCATCCATACCTCCATTTTTCCACCCAACTACTCAGTGAGTCATTCATTTTGTAAACAAAAGTTGTATCTGTTGTACTGGTTATATAATGGTATCGGGATAGATCTGACCTTACCTTCATGTGAAGAAAAGAATATTAAGCCATCACATAAAATGTGAAAAATACTGCGACAGAAAAATTCTCAGAGTAGAGGACTTTAGGTGGGGGAAAATGATCTAGACATAAAAATTTATAGGAGGAAATAAAAATTATGTTGAGACCTAAAGAGTGGATAGGGGTTGACCAAAAATAGGAGAGGCCAAAGAGTTTAGGCTGACTCAAGTATAACACCCGTGAACTTAAAGGGGAAGAGAACACAGCATGTTCTGGGAACAAAAAGACTTGCAGTATTTCTAGGACTTGGACTGTGAAGCAAGACAGAAGGAGAGATGAGGCGGCCAGTATGAGTAGGGACTGGACCTTGAAAGGCTCAATGAACTTGTTAGAGTTTAAAAATTCTCTTAATTGTAGAGAATGGTTAGTAGGTGGAAGGAGAGGGCAAGATGAAATTTGGGAAGCCCGATGGAAAATGGTGCAATAACTCATAGGAGGGAGATGGTCACCTGACCTCAGTTACTGGCTGTGGGATTGGGGAATGGGGAAGGTATCTCGAATGACCTCTTAGCTACAAGAAACTGGGAGAACATAAAAGATCCAAATGAAGAAATCTTCACAATCAGAAGACACAGGTAAGACACATCTCTGTGGGCCAGGTGTATCATCTTCATAAAGGTGATCATTTTTTATCATTCATATTTGAGAGCTATTGTTTAGTTTTTCTTTTTAACAAAACTGATTAACCTAACAGTAGAAGAGATGGAAGAAACAAAGAAGGAAATTGAAATAGAGGAGTATTTTCTGGTATTCTCTAGATTTATTGTTTAACTTGGGAGCAAAATCAAAATGAGATGCCAGACTGTGGTTAATATACATGCTCTCTGAGCCTATGCATATGTGTTTGGACAAATCAGAGGCAGAATCGGGGTCTCTGGCGATATCTTTCAAAGGAGATTAAAAACCACAGACATTAACCAAAAAGCTGGGAGGACATTTCAGGTCTGTCCTCTTGATTGAAAAGGGCACTAAAGGATTTGTAACAATTTCAGGAGAAAGCAAATAGTAATAAATAATAATTGCTGCATGAAAGCATGGCACTATTGGTTTATAAAAGCCCATTCAAAATGTTAAAAATCAGAGACATATTCTATAATATTTATCTAGAACATAGATATAATGCTTAAAGTAGCTTCACTAGTAAATTTGATCTTTATTCAACATTTGACCATGATTAGTAATTATTTGTGGGTGATTTGCTCTTGTTATCACTGTAGGCTATTGTTCTTATGAATTTCAAACTGCCTATTTTTTTTAAAGATAATTTTATTTACTTAAAGATGAAGAGGAACTTTGTTGTCTGAGATTGCCTGCCGAGCACTTAATAGTCAAAGAGATGGCTTAGTTTGCCTGGAAAAGGAAATGTGACCCTGGGATTACACCCTTGAGAGATGATACTTCAGTTCAAATTGGGATTCACAGAGTAATTGCAGCCTGTGGTAATGCATCTTCAACATCTTAAAATAGCTGTTATATGGGTAGAGCTTTCCCCTAGAGGAATGGCCGTGTTCGCTAAGAGATGTCTTTTGTCTCTTTCAAACCACTAGAGCAGCCTTTGAACAAGCCTGAACAAAGAAGCACAATATTTAATATTTTTCTAGAGTGATTTGAAAATTCACTGAGAATAAGTATATTCAATGTTTTGGATTGTGCTGCAAATAAAAAATAAACAAGTAAACAAGATAATGTCTGAAATGACTTCGTGTTTGGGTTATTTTGGTGCGTGTGTGTGTGTGTGCTTCTAACAGTAGCCATAAAATGTGGACATCCTAGAGCTCCTCCTTAATGTGCAAGCAAGTAGCTGAACAAACTCTTCATGTGTTGGGGTCATTAAACACATTTTCTCCGTGTTCTTTTCAGAAAAACACATAAAGAATAAAAATATGTCACTATTTTTTTTCTCCCTAATAGGCAAACAGTGACTGACAGCTAACAGTGAGATATTTCTTAATTCTTAATTGTACAAATTGAGCCAATGGTTTTCTTAAATATACAGTGAACTGAGTTGTTTCCCTTTTTTTTGTTGTTGGTGAGAGTTTGGACAAGAAATTATAAAAATCTTCTTTAGAAAAAGGCCCTTAGAGGGTTCTTCATTCACACAGAGAGTTGTAAAACACAGAAAAACATGAAGATGAAGTGGAATGTGGCAGATAGGAAGCTAGACCACACCTAAAAGATAAGAGACTGTGAGAGTCATTCTTGTCTCACATCCAGAACTGATTAGATGACAAACTGCCTCCAAGGAAGACTGTTAGGAAGAGAGTATGCTGTCATGTCTGACTCTTTGTGACCCTGTGGACAGTAGCCTGCCAGGCTTCTCTGTTCTTGGGATTTCCCAGGCAAGGATACTGGAGTGAGTTGTCATTTCCTACTCCATGTATCTTCCCAACCCAGTGATTGAACCCAGGTCTCCTGCATTGCAGGCAGATTCTTTACCATCTGAGGCACCAGGGAAGACCTGGAAAGAGAGTGCCTAAGTTGAGATGAGACAGCATGACTGTCAGAATGGTTATGAAAGTTCTAACCCAAGAAGAAAAGACAAAACCCATCAGAAAGCAAGTGAAAAGATTGAGAGTCCAGAGAGAATGGATTTATGTCATATTGGAAGAGCGAGAAAATAAATGACAAACAGGTAGCAAGGTTGGGTGATCAAGGGGACTGAAATAATAAGGGGAGGGACAAAATGTCTTCAGGTTGATCCAATCAGTTCAGAAATGAAATCTGCAAATGCTCACAGGCAGTTAGGCTATTAATTTAGAAATCCTTGAATATATGGTAGATGCTTAAAGGAAATCTATTGGATACAATAGAGCGCAGGCAGCAACTTGGCATTAAAAATAAAATATCAGAGGCTTCAGTGCCCAGAGACTATGAGAGTAGAAACAGAGAGAGATGCAAGATGAAAGCCAGGCAGTGTCAACAGGCAGCGCAGCTCTAGAAGCTGGGGAGCAAGGCAGATTCACTAGAACGTTACTCAAAAAGCACAGGTTGCCTGGTGGGTACACCAAATATGTTACAAGGACAAGGAGACATTGAGGTTGATTCCTTTTCCTCAGAAATCTGAAAATCTGATAGGGATTCTACCAGCAGATATTCCCCTTTCTAAACCAAGCAGATGGAGATCTCTTGCAGAGCTGCTGCTATACATGGCTTTACATTTATTTTGCTTTATAGTAGGTAGGCTTCAGACCCTAGTCAGCCTGGTCCAAAGGCTTACATGTGCAAGATTTGCAACAGTCCTGGGAGAAGGGATTGCTGCGTGGATACGGAATGTACTGAGACTCTCTCTTGACATCCACCCTAATTTATCTTCTAGGCATGTAGCCAAGGGATGCTGAGCAGCACAGTAGTTGTGGAGCATTTTCCTTGGCCACTCTAAGCATGAGGCCCAAGATGAAACTGCAGGAAAGGTCTTCAGTATGGTATTGATGAAGGAAATAAGGCTTGATTTGTTAAGAGCAGTATTAGTAGTGGCTGTAACCATGTTATGAAGAAGTCCAGGAAAGTCTTAACTACTCTAAGAAATGAATTTAATTCTTCAGAAAAGAAGACCTAACAAGACCTAACAGAACAGCCCACTGTGATCCTTCACACTATGTCATTGCAGCCATTTTCCTTTTGCTGCTGATAAAGAATCTCTCTTACTTTTCCATAACTGGTCCAGTGAATCTATGTTTGGTCAAATACTTGAATGTACTCTCTAGGTATTATCTGTTTAGGCAGATGATATTGGGATACAAGGAAGAATATGCAACAGGGTGTGGGAAACCACACATCTTGGGCCAATTCATGTCATTGTTTTTGTATATAAAATTTTACTGAAACATAGCCATACTCATTCACTTATTGTTGTTATTCGGTCACTAAGTTGTGTCTGACTCCTTGCAACCCATGGGCTGGTAGGACACCAGACTTCCCTGACCTGAACCATCTCCTAGAGTTTGCTCAAATTCATGTCCACTGAGTTGGTGATGCTATCTAACTATCCCATCCTCTGCCACTCTCTTCTCCTTTTGCCTTCAGTCTTTCCCAGCACCAGAGTCTTTTCCAATAAATCAACTCTTCACATCAGGTGGCCAAAGTATTGAGCTTCAGCTTCAGCATCAGTCCTTCCAATGAATAATCAGGGTTGATTTCCTTCAAGATTGATTTGTTTGATCTCCTTGTAGTCCAAGGTACTCTCAAGAGTCTTCTTCAGCAGCACAATTTGAAAGCATCGCTTGCGTATCACCTATGGCTACTTTCCTGCTACAGCTGCAAAGTTGAATAGTGCTGTTTGGTCACAGTCAAAACCATATACTCTATGACCCTTTGAGAAAAAAAAATCTTTTGACTCCTATTTACAATCAGGCTTCCCAGGTGACATAGTGGTAAAGAATCTACCTGCCAAAGCTGGAGACTCAAGAGACTTGGGTTCAATCCATGGAACAGAAAGATCCCCTGGAGTAGGAAATGGTAACTTGCTTCAGTGTTCTGGCCTGGAAAATTCCATGGACAGAGGAGCCTGGTGGCTATAGTCCATAGGGCTGCAAATAATTGGACACGACTGAGCACACATCTATTTGTCTGTCTATTCTACAACCAGTACATTGCCCAGTGGATAAAAGAGGTGAGTTTCAAATCCCACCTTTTCCATTTCCTAGCTTTGTGACCTTGGGCAATTTGTCTAACTCAGCTCTTCAGTTTCCATATCTGCAATGTAAGGTAATGGTAATAATATGCAGTGTAAGGTAATATAAGGAGAAGGGGACAACAGAGGATGAAATGGTTGGATGGCATCACCAACTCAATGGACATGAGTCTGAGCAAGCTCTGGGAGTATTGGTGATGGACAGGGAAGCCTGCCATGCTTCCATGGGGGTCACAAAGAGTTGGACAGGACTGAGCAACTGAACTGAACTGAACTGAAGGTAATAATAGATCTACTTCATAAGCTTGATATGAGGATTAGATTAATTAAATCATAAAGAATGCTTGTAACGGTACACATAGTGCTGCAAGTGCTCAATAAAAATTAGCTATTGTTATCATTACCTGACAGTGCATTCTTTTATTTACAAAATATATTCAATTCAGTTCAGTCACTCAGTCATGTCTGCCTCTTTGCGACCCCATGGACTGCAGCACGCCAGGCCTCCCTGTCCATCACCAACTCCCAGAGTTTGCTCAAACTCATGTCCATTGAGTCAGTGATGCCATCCAGCCATCTCATCCTCTTTTGTCCCCTTCTCCTCCTGCCTTCAATCTTTCCTAGCATCAGGGTATTTTCTAGTGAGTCAGCTCTTTGCATCAGGTGGCCAAAGTATTGGAGTTTCAGCTTCAGCATCAGTCCTTCCAATGAATATTTAGAGTTGATTTCCTTTAGGATGGACTGGCTGGATCTCGTTGCAGTCCAAGGGACTCTCGAGAGTCTTCTCCAACACCAGAGTTCAAAAGCACCAATTCTTCGGTGCTCAGCTTTCTTTATAGTCCAACTCTCACATCCATACATGACTACTGGAAAAACCATAGGCTTGACTAGACGGACCTTTGTTGGCAAAATAATGTCTCTGCTTTTTAATATGCTGTCTAGGTTGGTCATAACTTTCCTTCCGAGGAGTAAACGTCTTTTAATTTCATGGCTGCAGTCACTATCCGCAGTGATTTTGGAGCCCCCCAAAATAAAATCTGTCACTGTTTCCACTGTTTCCTCATCTATTTTCCATGAAGTGATGGAACCAGATGCCATGATCTTAGTTTTCTGAACGTTGAGCTTTAAGCCAACTTTTTCACTCTGCTCTTTCACTTTCATCAAGAGAGTCTTTAGTTCCTCTTCACTTTCTGCCATAAGGGTGGTGTCCTCTGCATATCTGAGGTTATTGATATTTCTTCCAGCAATCTTGATTCTAGCTTGTGCTTCTTCCAGCCCAGCGTTTCTCATGATGTACACTGCATAGAAGTTAAATAAGCAGGGTGACAATATACAGCTTTGATGTACTCCTTTCCCTATTTGGAACCAGTCTGTTGTTCCATGTCCAGTTCTAACTGTTGCTTCCTGACCTGCATACAGGTTTGTCAAGAGGCAGATCAGGTGGTCTGGTATTCCCATCTCTTTCAGAATTTTCCACAGTTTATTGCGATCCACAAGTCAAAGGCTTTGGCATAGTCAATAAAGGAGAAATAGATGTTTTTCTGGAACTCTCTTGCTTTTTCAGTGAGCCAACAGATATTGCCAATTTGATCTCTGGTTCCTCTGCCTTTTCTAAAACCAGCTTGAACATCTGCAAGTTCACGGATCACTTATTTCTGAAGCCTGGCTTGGAGAATTTTGAGCAATACTTTATGAGGCCAGATCAGAGGAGAGGAGGTCCTGCATCTACCCTAATCTTATCAGCACTCCCACCCTTTATAACCTTTGCTATAAAACTGCTCATCAGATCTTCTTGGGTTAGGACACATAGTTTTCAGGGGTTGGGACACATAGTTTTCAGCCCCTGTGTCCTCCCTTGCCTGGCAAAGCAAATAAAGCTATTCTTTTCTAATTTTCTCCAAGCTCTGTCTTTAAGATTCAGTTTGGCATCAGTCTCATTATGGGCCCTTTAACACTAAATCAGGAGTCACTGTTCCCCTTTGTACTTCAGTGTTCTAAACTTGAAAGCATCAGAAATGATGATGAGAAATGGTCTATCATTTTTTTTTCTGAAGTAATATATATTCAGAGTCAGGAAAAAAATATGTGTTCTCTTGTCATTGTGCTAAATTTGCCTTTTGGAAGAATACACACAGGACTTGTCACAGAGATTGGATGAGTGCACGCATTTCTTATAAAATGGATGGTGTCATGTTTTTATTTACCTGCTTAGGTTGCCCATCTGGTAATATCAAGAGTGATGAGAGAATATCAATAAAAGTGATGAGAAAACTCAGGCTTTATGAGATATCTCTTCCTATGGATCTTAACTCCCTTAGGGGATTCTATTCTCAATGAGAAACTCATACCCAAGATAGAACCTTGTGTACAGGGAGTGGGTGAGCGAGATAAAAGAAAGGGGCATGAAGTGAAAATAAGCTTGTTCCAAAGTGAAGTCTTACCATTTTGCTGGGGGCAACTATGTTATCAGCTGCTTTAGTCGAGAAACAATCTGGGTTAATTATTACAACCAGAGAAGAAAAAATGTACTGTTCAGTATTAACTATGACTTACTTGAGTTTTGCTTGGTATTTGGCTACAGACAGAGCTAGTCTTAGACAATACATGGAATGAATCAAGAAAACACATTAAGTATGTATACTACCCTGTTTAATCTGCTGGTTTCTTAGTGGTTTTGGGAGATAGGTGCTGTAAATCAGATTCTTCCTGGAATAGCTAATATTCACACTGTGATTGCACGGAGTACAGCAATTTGTTATTGAAGTTGAAGCATTAAAAATCTACAGCCAGCCTCCTTATGTTCTTGAGAAATTAATACCTTTTTCTCTCTTTGTTAGTATTTTGTTGTTGTTGTTTAGAAGAATAAAAATATTTTCATTTTCTACGTGAAAATAAGGATGATGATGCTATATGTTTGCTGGTAAGTATAAGAAACTGGGGCACAAACTTAAAATACAGTGTCCTATTTTTGATAATAAGTAATGAGAATCCCTTGGACTGCAAGGATATCCAACCAGTCCATCCTAAAGAAAATCAGTCCTGAATATTCATTGGCAGGAATGATGCTTAAAGCTGAAACTCTAATACTTTGCCCAACTGATGTGAAGAACTGATTCATTTGAAAAGACACTGATGCTGGGAAAGATTGAAGGCAGGAGGAGAAGGGGATGACAGAGGATGAGATGGTTGGATGGCATCACTGACTCAATGGACATGAGTTTGAGTAGACTCCAGGAGTTGGTGATGGACAAGGAGGCCTGGCATTGCTGCGGTCCAATGGGGTCACAAAGAGTTGGACACAACTGAGCGACTGAACTGAACTGAATGACAACCATTTTTCTAATATTCCACTTTCCCACAGCTCTTAGCACTATGCCTTCCTATTGTGATATATTAAAAGTGTGGAAATTCTAGATTTTTCTAAGCATTAACACTATCCTGTGACTTGTGAAGATTATCAGAGAGGTGTTAAAGAAGATGTAGGAAGAAAGCAAAGAGAAAGTGCACAGAAGCATGGGAAATCCTTCTGTGGTTACTGGTCCATCTATTTCAGACTTTTTTGTTAGGCTTCCTGTCTCTTTCACCCTCATTATCCAACCCATTAGCAAATACTGTGTGTTCTGTCTTTAAAACAGATCTCAGTTCTGACAGTGGCTCATTATCTTCTTAACTCTATTACTTTTCACATGAGTGATTATTGTCTTGTCCCTGTTTCCATAGGTGGTCTGCTACATCTCGTATCTGTAGAACAGCAGGTCTTAAACTGAAAATCAGATCATATTAGTGCCCTGATGGAAACTTCTCATGCCCCTCAGTCAGTCTTAAGCTACAATTTCCACTCCTTATCATGGTTCATGAGGCCTTCGTTGTGCAGACTTCTAGAATGACCCTCAATGATCCCTGTCTCCCAGTAATCAGGCTCTTGCATAATTTCTTATTTAGCATATGGACTAGACCTAGTCATTTATTCTCATAAATAGAATAAGGCAAAGTGACGGGGCCTAACTTCTACTAGATTACAAAGACCGAGACTTCCATTTTACTGGCAGATTCTTCTTCAACCTTCGTTCACTTTGATAAAACAAGCTGCCATGCTGGAGAGACCCAAAGTCAAAGATGTGAGGACAGTCTTTGGCCAGAAACCAGTGAGAAAGCAAAGCCCTCAGTCCACAGTCCAACAGCTTGCAAGAAACAGAATCTTGAATTCAAAACCTTGTGAATGAGCTTGGGAGTGGATCTTTCTTGAGTTGAGACTTCAGATGACCCCAGCCTTGGCCAATACCTTGATTGTATTAACGGCCCATGAGAGACTCTGAAACAGATGATCCAGCCCAACTGCAGATGGATTTCTAATCTGTGAGGTGAAAATATTGTTCCAAGCCACTTATTCCTGAGGTAATTTGTTACACGGCACTAAGTAATGAATGTCTGGCTGTACAGGATCTGGTCCTGGGTTTCTTCTTGCCTCCCTGTATTTCCCTCTCACTCACTTTTCTCTAACAGCTCTACCTTTATCTATTCTTTTTGAACATACCAAGATTATTCCGACTGCATAGACTTTTACTGTTCCCCGTGTTTGGAATGTTCTTACCCTAGACCTTCATATGACTGTTCTTTCATATTTTCAGGCTTTCTTTCAATAATCACCTTTACGTAGAAGCTCTGGCTGCCCTACTTACATGGAGAAGCTATAGCTACTGTCTCCCTTTTTGTTTAACCTCCTTTTTGCCCCCACCCCCTCCTCTGTCCTTTACCTTGCATTACTTTCTTTCCTGTCCTTTTTCTTAAAAAAAAAAAAAAATTATTGGAGTATAGTTGCTTTACAATGTTGTCTTAGTTTCTCCTGTACAGAAAAGTGAATCAGCTATGCATATATATATATCCCCTCTTTTTTTGATTTCCTTCCCATTTAGGTCACCACATAGCACTGAGTAGAGCTCCCTGTGCTATAGAGTAGGTTCTCATTCGTTATTTGTTTTATACATGATAGTGTCAATACCCATCTCCCAATTCGTCTCACCTTCCCCCTCTCCCTACTGGAGTCCATGCATTTGTTCTCTACATCTGTGTCTCTATTTCTGCTTTGCAAATAGGTTCATCTGTACCATTTTTCTAGATTCCCCATGTATGCATTAATATATGATATTGAAACAAATACAATTAAATTTATCGTCTGTAGCCAATCTTCTTGCTTTATTGCAGCAAAGAGATGAAATATAGCAAATTAAGTTGAGATTTGGGGTAAGGACTTTTTTTTTAAGAGTGAAAAATATGGGGCATGTGAGAGACTGTAGATACAGAGGATGTGAGATTTACGCCCTTGCGCAAATACCATCTGGTGCAGAGGTGCCCCAGAGAACATTCTATGATACAGAAATGCTCTGTTCTGTGTTTCCCATTGCAGAAGCCATGAATTACCTGTGGTAACTGAGCTCTTGAAATGTGGCTAGTGTGACTGGGTAACTGAGTGTCAATTTTCATTTCATAAAAGTAAATCGAAATGGGCATTTTTAGATTCTAAAGGGTATAGCTCCTCTTTGGCACTATAATCTTATCTCCCTAATCCTCCGCCAAATGAAAGGTAAGGGCATGCTAGGGTGGAACAGTTGTGTGGGTGGATTGACAGCAGAGATTGCTGAATGATATCTTCTATGTACTTGCCTTAGATTCATGTTGAAAAAGAAAACTAGAAAAATATTTTTGCATAGAACCCAAAAGATACCATGAAATAGTACTCCTCCTCAGTACTGATTAAGTACCTTTCTGTAAGAATGACAATTTTCTACGTGTTTGAAATTCTTCTCTCCCCTCTCGTTTTATTTTTTTTTGTATTTTTCAGTCCTATCACTATGGTTTTCAGCCGTGGTGAAAGTAATCAAAATAAATGTTCAGTTTTTCTGCCACTTCAAGAACAAGTGTTCATTACTCACCAAGAGTAACTTTTTGGATGATTCGGGACTTGAAATAATCCATTTGATTCTCTTGTTCTTTGAATTTATGATGTCTCTCTTGTCATCTGGAATTTAAATCTCGGAGTTTCTGTATTTCTGCCCCTCTTTTCTTAATTATTATCCCTTTTGCCTCCAGGGAGAATCTGAAATGTCTTTAAACAAGTGGTAGATGCAATGAAATGTCAACTGCCTCAGCTACACTTTGTACTCAAGGGAACTCCTTAGCCTAGGTGCTCAGCTGTACCTCCTGGTTTCTTAAAGAATCCGTGTCCTTATTTTTTCTTTGTATGATAAAGATGTAGAAGGACATGTTTATTTTCTTAGATAAAAATAATAATGACTCAAGGAAGTATTCTTACTAACAGACTAATGGGATGACATCTCTGATAAGGTAGTATGTTTCACAGGACTGGAGATGAAAAGACTGGATTTAAACGCATGCTTTGTTCCATATTCATATGTAACCTCGAGAAAGCTGCTAAACATCACTGCTTAGTTTCCATTCTTGCACAGACAAAAATAGGGATGATAATATGCATGTTGCAGTAGGAACTTGATAAATCCCTCTATTTGAAAACACTTCACACACGGGAAGAGGGGTTTGGGGTTGACGTGAGACTAAAGTAACAACAGCACAAAAGTGTGGGTGCTCATATAAGTTTTAGGAACTGAGATTGAACTTGTTCTTCCTTGAGATGTTTATCATCTCCTCCCTCAGTCTAAATATCCCCTTCTAAATAGGTCTCATGTCTCATGTTGTCAGGAGAATCTCCCTGACCTGTGTCTATAGCAAATTACCTTACCTTAAGCATAACTCTTAGGAGTGTCTGAAATGATCAGGTGTGTTTATTAGACTCTCTGGATTGCCTGCCACTCTTCCCACACCCCTGAGGATGTAAATTACTTAAGGTAGGTATGCTCACTGTTTTGTTTACTTCTGTACCCCAATGCCAGAAACATTGTCCACATATAGTAAGTGCTCAATAAATAATTTGTTGACTGATGAATAACTCTTAATTCATCAGGAATACTCTTAAATTCATCAGAAGCCAGCTGCTGTCTTCCATAACAAATAGTTTTTGCTGAATTTATGAACTTTCCCACATATTCACTTTAACAGCTTGGCTGCCGTGAAAGCCATATTTCCTTCTGGACTTATTATGGGTGGCTGTGGGAAATACAGATAATTTGTCATCCTGAATTCAGGTTAAATATCTTGGCAAAGAGTTCCACAGATTTTTCACTGGATGTCATTACAGTCTATAGTCTGTTAAGATGGATCAAAATATATGTTTAGACCTAAAAAAAGAGGCTATTGATATCTGTATGCTACACTTTTATCACACAACTCTCAGTGAAGTTATTTCTCTGTACGTTGTATAAAATCCATAAAGTAATTTTGGATTGCATGTATTTAATAATCAAATATTTTTACTTTTTGTTGTGTCACCCTTGTTGATGTGAATTAAACAGTGGTCCACCAGCAAGCATTTCAGGAAGTTTTCTCTTGCTAGTGCCCCAGCAAGGAGAATTTTTGTTGTGATGGCTTGTCCAGGCTCTGGGGAATGGAAGGAATTTTTGGTGCCCCTAAAGTGTCACTATGCTAAAGAATGTCTGTAATTTGCAGCTTAAAATGTCCAGCCAGCAAAGAGAAAGATGCTCAAAGTAACACAGTGATTCAATAGCGGAAGAATTACTAGAATTGAACCCCCCTCCCTCAGGGTGAGACTGCTGTATTTTGGCATTGATTGATAAATTCAAAGCATTTCCTTGTGACAGATGTTTTATTTTTCTCAGTGGACCTCAAAGCTGGAAAACTCTTCTAAGTCAGGTGAAACCTCAGTTGTAGAGCAATTCCCAAGCATCTCCTAGTACTCTGAGGATTTGCAGAGAGGGGTTATAAACTTTCTTAACATTAATTAGCCAAGAGTGTTAATGACATCGCTTTCACAAGTTTTTATGTTGGGGCCCTCTGATGGCTACTTCAAGAACCACCATGTTAAATAAAAACCAGAAAATTCTTTTTTTTTCCCCTGCCACGTGGTCTATAAGTGACAATGGCATCATGGCATCAGACACATCCATTTTGAATTATTTATATTTAAGGAAAAAAAATAGGGCTGTATTTTAGACAGTGTGTTAAAAAGCAGAGACATCTCTTTGTTGACATAGGTCCAGATAGTCAAAGCTATGGTTTTTCTAGTATTCATGTATGAATACAAATGTGAGAGTTGGATGCTAAAGAAGGCTGAGCACCAAAGAATTGATGCTTTTGAACTGTGGTGTTGGAAAAAACTCTTGAGAGTCCTTTGGCCAGCAAGGAGATTAAACCAGTCAATCCTAAAGGAAATCAACCCTGAATATTCACTGGAAGGACTGATGCTGAAGCTGAAGCTCCAATACTTTGGCCACCTCATGCAAAGAGCCAACTCGTTGGAAAAAACCCTGATGCCGAAAAAGATTGAAGGCAGGAGGAGAAGGGGATGACAGAGGATGAGATGGTTGGATGGCATCACTGACTCAATGGACATGAGTTTGAGCAAATTTTGGGAGATAGTTAAGAACAGTGAAGCCTGGCATGCTTCAGTCCATGGGTTGTGAAGAGTTGGACACCACTTAGTGACTGAACAACATTTTAAGAGTGTTCTATTATGACATATTTATGGTGATTTTGAACTAAAATTACTTCGATGAATGATGCTATCTGCTAATCAAAAATCTTATTGAGTTCCCATTTCTGTGAGTCCAGAATTGCAGGAGAATAAAAGAGCAATAGAGGCAAAATGCTGTTGGGCCAGAGAATGTCTTCTGTTTGACCACTGCTCTGTCTAACTTGATTTTTAACTTTGAGAAATTTGGTAATGATGCATCTTGGTATGGATTTATTTGGGTTTATCACATTGTGGTTCACCCAGGTTTTTGAATCTATACATCTATATATTTCACCAAATTGGGAAGATTTAAGCCATTACATCTTAGTATTTTTCTCATCTTCATCAAAGGCTCAGATGGCACAAATGTTAAATCTTTTGTTATATAGTCCCACAATTATCTGAGACAATGATAATTTCTTTCACTTTTTTCTCTTATGAGATGATTCAAACACTCATATGATGGCTGCTTTAAAATATTACTCTAATAATTCCAACATCTTTGTCATGTTGGTATTGGGGGTTCTTTGTTACTGCTGGATGATGACTGGGTTCTGGTTCCCCAGAAGATCAATGGAGATCTACTGGAGAGATCAATAGAGATCTACTGGAGAGATCAATAGAGGGCTAGGAGTAACTCGTTACTATTGCGCACATGGCTTCTATTGACCCTACAGGGCACTGAGGTGGCCTCTTTACCGCTGGGTAGACATCTTATTATTGCTAGCTGTGGGGTTCCACTCACTTATTCAGTTGTTGGTAGGGTCCTTGTTACAGCCTTGGAAAAGGTGAGTGTCTGTGTTCCCCACTTAGATTTTACTGAAGAGGGTAGAAGTGGACCACAATTGATTTTTTTTTTTTCCTTCTCCCTGATATTTGGCTGGAGTCAAGTGCTTCTTGCTTAATAGTTTCTGTCTTGCTAGATCCCCCTTTCCTGATCTTCTAAATAGAGCAATCAGGCTTTTATTGGGTGGTTTTTTTTTTTTTCGGTCTGTATCCACTGAAGCATTTCCAGGTTGTCAGCTTCAGTTTCTTCAGCTCCAAGTATGGGAAATATGAGGCAACAAGAAATCCAGGGAACTCACTGCTGGGTGATTCCTTCAGTCTTGAGATCCATCTACCTTCTATGGTCCACATTCACATTTCCTAAGGTTTGTCTGCAGATAACATCCAAGAGTTTGGGGTGTACATAGTGGAGGCATACAGAAAGTGTGTTTATTCCATCTTTCTCTAAGTAAATCCTTCCATGATTTAATTTTTACTCTTCTTTATTTTCTTTTGCAAATGTGTTTTTGAAGCATTCAGAATTTATTTTGGTATAAAGAATAAGAGAGGGACCAAGCAAAGCAACTATCTTTTCCTTCTTGCTTTATCTTTCAAGATTTCCCTTAAATCTTCTTTGGGTCAGAGGTCATTCTGTCTCGTGTCCCTTTGCATTTTGTACTTAACTCAGTGGACACTTTTCTTACCATGTTGTAACGGTTTGCTTTCCCATGTGATAGCTCTAAAGCAGTGGATAATTTTTGCCTCTTTTTCTGCCCTCTTCTTACCAGTCCTTAAGCTAGTGGCTGACAAGGAGGAGACTCTCAGCTGAATGCTTGTGGAATGACTGAGTGAAGGAGAGAATTCTTTACCTTCAGCTGCAATTTCTTGTATTTATTGCAATCTTAATGGCCAACTTCTCACCTTTGACCATGGCAGAATTTTCTTGGTAATACTGGAACATGGCCATGGCCTGGACAACTCCTGTGTAAGCCATCTATAAAAAGGCCTAGGAAAGAAAGGAATGACATATATTGGACTTGATTTAATGGTCTTAGATAAAATTCTGTACATAGTATGATTCCATGTATATGAAGGTCAAGAACAGGCAAAACAAATCAATGGTGACAAAAGATAAGAGCTGAGTTTCCTCCTGGGGTAAGGGAAATGAAGAAAATTTCTGAAGTTCTGGACACCTTCTGTACCTTGATGAGCATGATGATTACATGAAGTACACATGTAAAAAAATAAAAATAATCCTTGGCTCCTATCTTTTTTTTCCTTTGTACACTTAAGGCTAGTGCACTTTACAGTATGTACCTCAATCAAAAGAAAAAAAAATGTACAAGAAGAAAAAAAGACAGGAACCAAGGATTATTTTTTCTCTCCAGTCACCAACCAATTATCTGAGTGGCATTTATTAAATTATCCATCTATTCCTCATAGACTTAAAGTGCCATCTTTATAATATATTAGATTGCTGTATATATTGAAGATACTTCTAAATTCTCTACTCTGTATCTTGATCTGTGCATTTGGCCTCTGGTTCTGAAATGTTTTGATTACCGTTTTACTGCCTGGAAGGTCTGATTTATCCTTTTTACCATTCTTTATCAGAAATTTTAAGGGTATCACTGCAATTTGTTTTCCAGTCTGAATTTTAGCATAAGCTTGGCAATTAACATAAAAGCCTTCTTTTTATAGCATTTTATTGGAAATATTGAATATACCAATACATTTTTGGATAATTGGGCCATTTAAAATATTTAGTCTTCCTCTATGAGAGAACAATACTCATTTTAATTTATTGATGCATTCTTTTATGTATCTCAGGAGAGTTTTAATATTTTCTTCATAGCACTTTTGCAAAAACCTTATTAGGTTTATTCTTTATTATGTATTTTATTCTTTCTTTAGGCTGTTATGGTTGTGAAATCTTTTCTTCTATTACTTTCTGTTGTAAATTGCCTTCTTCACTTTTCTCTGTAATTTGCTATTTTGTCTATTTTTGGTGATTCAATTTTGGAATAATACTTTTCTCTTGATAACAGAATTATTTCAATTAGTTTTTAGAATATGGCTCAATCTTATTTTGGATTTTATTATTTCATTTAGAAAATATCTGTTGTTCTTCCCTATAAAGATGAGAACACTGGCAAAATGTTAATATCTTTTATGTCCTTCCCTGCAACTCAAATTTGGCTGGTATATCTGTATTTTCTTCATTTATCACCCTTAACTGATTTCTTTAAGTGGATTCTGGATTCTCCACTCTCAATTCTTTTAAACACATCTATTTCCCAGAATCAGGACATTGTGACCTATAGCTTTTGCTGAAGGGAAGTGATGCTTTCTTCCTTTTAATGTGGGTATTAACATAGGGTATATAGAATAACATTGGGTATTAGTATAGTAAAGTCCTGAGGGAAAGGCTATGAAGGTGTTAGATCCTTGATTTTCCAAAAGGAAGGTCACTTTTGGTCTGTATATTCTCATTTCTCCCTCCACATACCCACTGCCTTGAGAACAAATGAAACTCACAGAGTCCTGTGTATCTCCAAGGCTGGAAACGTGTATGGAGATAAAGAGGAAGGTCCTTTGATGGGAAATGCTCAGCATTTTGCTGCCCTGGGAAGTGAAGAGTGTTACATTCCTACCACTCTCTATGTGACTTCAGGTAAATAAAGGCTCCCAGCTACTGGCCTAAGGGGTTTCACAGCCAGAGAGGGAAGGAGCAATCAGAAGAAGCTCCTAAAGAAACAGAAATGCTGTAAGAGACTACTAACAACCTAAAGAAACAGAAAATGCCTTCTAAGGGGAGTCATGCTGAAGCCAAAAAAAAAAATTTATAATACCTCAATATAATTTAGGTAAATGTTAAAAAATTACCTGAAATGTAAATTACTGCCTGACTCAAACACTGGTTATGTTTGTTCATTGGTTGGTTATGGTTGTTCATTTTGTCAAGATTGCCTTCCGTATCCCCAACTGTATTTTTTCTGCATTGCCTAAACTCCCTTTGTTGCTTCTTATGTGATATCTATGTAAATTTCATTTTCTCTTCAATTTCTAGCCTAAGAATTTTCAGCTCACTTTTTTCTTCTTCTATCACTTTTTCTATTTTTTGAGGTCTTTTTTTCAGAGAGATGATATTTTCTTGAACATCTTGGACTTCACACAGATTTTCTTGTTCCTAATTATCACTTACCCAATTAAAAAAAAAAAAGCCAGTAGTCCAGATATTAAATAAAGGTCTCCCATGGTTTGTTTATCATATTGAGGAACTGGTATGGTCACTTGAAATTCTTTGCCAAACAGAAGAAAGCAATTAGAAACACTTATTGTGTTCTGGTACAATGCAGGGAACTTTATATACTCTTTCATTTAATCCTTGCAAGCAAATGAAAATGTACAAAAAGAAAAATCTCTCTTTGATTCAAGCTCTTTCCATGGTTATTGTGGTCACCACTTCCTGAGCTAATACAAGCTACTTCCCCCTTTTCATGGATACCATAATTTTATTTAGGACATCTTTCTTTTTATCAAGACTTTTATCCTTTAAAAAACTATGAGTCAGATGTTCTACAATATTTAAAGGTATTACCAGTTCCTCGCACATGAACGTGGATGACATATGAGGAAAGAATTTTGCCAATAAAATGAGGTCTAGGTACTTCAAGAAGAGTGTCAGAGATTTGAGCAGGAAAATAATGAATAATTAGGAAGACAAGGAACTGAATACAAAACATTTCACAGTTTTGTCCTATAGACCGAACTTGTGTAATTGCTGAGATGGGGGGGTTGTACCAATAGATAAGTGCCTTCTAATTACCAGCTTTATCTAAAGAAGGGGAAATGAATTAGGTTATGCAAACTCTATGAACAGGTGAGAAATTGACAAGGAGAAATACAACTAAAGATGAAGAGGCTGCATCAATGGTCCTAGAACAAGTCTGTGTATCATCAGAGAGGCTGGTTATAGTTGATGTAATGTGAGGGGCCCTGAGGAGGATTCCCTCTGTTTCCATTCCCCCTCCTCACCCCTGTGCCCAGGGCTTACAACTCCACCTTGGGGAAATAGGTCTGTTACCTGTTTGTCCTTTACCTGCTGGAGTTTACTTCAGTTCAACTCACAGTGGGTCTAGACAAACATTACATATGTTCTTTAGAAGCCATAGGCCAGATTATTTACTGAATATTAGTTAAGGTTATTACCTTCTGTAAAATGTTTTGTTAATCTTTTTCACAGATATTTAAAGATTTCCTTTCAAGGGTACCCCTGATCAGTCTAGCTCCAAATGGTCTGTCCCATAGCTCTTGTTTCTACCTCTGCATGGCTGACAATAGATTACATACTCTGGAGTGTTTGCTGGGCTTTTTATACAGCTGTCAGACTGTAAACTTTATATATATATATATTTTATGGCTACATCAAGTCTTTTGGAGAAAGAAATGGCAACCTACTCCAGTATTCTTGTCTGGAAAATCCCATAGGTAGAGGAGCCTGGTGGGTTGCAGTGCATGGTGTCACAAAGGGTCCGACAGGACTGAGTGCACATACACGTCAAGTCTTTGTTTCCATGCACAGGCTCATTTGTTGCGGTGCAAGGCCTTAGTTGCTCTGAGGCCTGTGCGATCTTAGTTCCATGACTAGGGATGAAATGCATGTCCTTTCCCTGCATTGCTAGGCAGACTCTTGACCACTGGACCATCCGGGAAGTCCTTTAGATTATAAACTTTTAAACTGAAGGTCCCTGCCTAAAATAAACGTCTATGGCAATACACCACTGGCTGTATTAATGACCTAATACTTGTGGCTTGAAGAAAGGATTAAACAGTGAAAAAAGAGTTTTCTTAAATTTTGCTCCTTTTCCCCACCTGTGCATGCATGCTAAGTCGTTTCAGTCGTGTCTGATTCTTTGCGACCCCGTGGACCATAGCCCAACAGGCTCCTCTGTTCATGGGATTCTCCAGGCAAGAATACAGGAGTGGGTTGACCTGCCCTCCTCCAGGAGATCTTTCCCACCCAGTGATCGAACTCCCTCTCCCCTTATGTCTCCTGCGTAGGCAGGTGGGTTCTTTATCACTGGCACCACTTGGGAAGCCCTCCTCCCCACCTGTAAGCATATCCATAACTGTAGCCTTCCTTGCTCACTTTACTTTGGTTCCAGAGAGAGAAATTTCTCTTCTCAGAAGCAAATTATCTGCCCCTGCCACAGATGGACGCTCTTGGTGTTCCCATTTTCTGGAATGTTTGGTCTTTCCAATTCTCACTAGTTTTTGGATTCTTCTCTCGGCACCTCACCCTCTCAACAATCATCTCTAATCAGAGAGGGGGAAAAACACAGGCGTTCCCCTCCAGTATTTTTAATGGCTGAGATGAGAACGGTAATCCTGCCTCCAAGTGGAGAAGGTACAAGGAAGATTATGTCACTGTGGATGGAGAAAAGGGAGTGATATCAAGGCGTGTATAGCTACTTCCCTTTTAGTTGGCATGTGGTCTCCATTACTCCCCTCTCTTACCATTCCTTCTGTCATTCCCATTGCTCCCCTGTTTAGCCACTCTATCTGTTTTCCCTTCACATCCAAGTTTAGGAGATATCACTGTTTACCTGGTCACTTCCGTGTCTTCTCAGTTATCCCCTGGTCCCCTAGACACTTATTTCTGTCACGATAGTCTGGTGAACTCCCCGTGACTGCCCCATGTTTTCTTTATTAGTAGCCTAGTGGACATTTTGCAGCGTCTCTTGGTTGCATTTTTCATATATACATTTATTTTTTTTAATTGAAGGATAATTGCTTTACAATATTATGCTGTTTTCTGCCAAATGTCAACATGAATCAGCCATAGGTTTAGCATGGAGAAGGAAATGGCAGCCTACTTCAGCATTCTTGCCTGGGAATTCCCATAGACATAGGAGCCTGGTGGACTACAGTCCGGGGTCCCAAAGAGTTGGATGCGACTTAGTGACAAAACAACGTAGGTATACCTATGTCCCCTCCCTCTTGAGCCTCCCTCCCATCCCACTCCTCTAGGTTGTTACAGAGCCCTGGTTCTTGGTTGTATTTTATACTATTTTCCACCCTTAAATTTTGACACTCTCTTAATTTGATTCCAGATCATCCCTCTCTTCACCTTCTCCTTCTCTGGTTGTTTCTTCTCAATCCCCCATGGACATTTCTCCCTCACTTCCTCTTTAAATGATAGACTTCCTCAAGGGTGTGTCCATGCCCTTCTTACCACACTCAAGACTCTCCTTCATCCTTCCTATGTCTTCAAACATCTCCTATATGCTAAGGTCACTCACATTTTTATTTCTAGTCCCAATCTTTCCTGGCACTCTAGATCATATATCCAGCATCTCTCATGGTTACTGACCTACAACAAATCCATCCCATCCTGCTTCTCTTTCTGTAGTTTCTGTTGTGAGGAATTAAGGAGACCAAACCATCAACATAAGGACCACTCTGGGTTAACCCTCTCCTTCACCTCCAAATGTGGTATCTTATCAAGTCCCGCCTATCCGCAATGCTACTACTTCAAGTTCTTTTTTTCTCTATCCTCACTGCCACTGCCTTCATTTAAGCTCTTAACATTTTCCTCTTGAGCTATTTCAAGAGTCTAAAGCCATTTCCTGGAGTACATCAAAATGATCTTTCTAGAATGAATTTCTGCCTTGGATGACACTCTAGCTCCCTAGAAGACTGAGAAGCGTTGATGCTTCTTTGTGATCTGGCCCCTGCCAGCCTCTTTTCACATTTCCCACCTCTTTCTCCCTCCCTCATTCTTGGCACAGCTGAGCTGAACACTTGAAATCTTTCCCATAATTCTTACTTGTGTTTGCCACCCATCCCAACATCATTCATTCCCTACAGCTGTGTCTCATCCTGATTAATTCTTAGTTTTCCTTTTATGACTTCACTCAGGTATCCTGACTTCTGTGAAATTTTCCCTGCATCTTTATTCTGTCTCACTCCAGACTAGGCTAGCTGCTTCTTGCACGTTCTCTTAGCTCTCTGACCATGTCTGTTTCTATCATTGTTACAACAAAACTGCAATGTGAAGGCCTATTTATTCATCATTTTTCTTTACTTATAAATAACTTTCACTGCTCTGAGAAAGTGATTGTTTCTTAATTTCTCTTTGTATTTCTCAAAACTAGCACAAATGCTTTCTTTTTGGATGAATGAACAAAACTCTAATTTAAATACCAATTGTTTTAATCGAATTGTTTTAATCTAAATTCCTTTCTAAGCATTGTTCATAGGCAGGTGTCATTTTCCTTAATGTGTCCACATTTTTATAGTGTGCCATTAATCTTAACATTATAGAATATTGATCCACATTCTTCATATCATTTAAATGTCGGAGTGATATTCTATTAAACTCATGTATTATCACTTATTTGCATGTTTCTCTATTACTGATCACTTTAATTGTAAGCACTTATTATTTATAAAGATAATGATTCTACATGTCTGACATGGCATTTTCCTCCATTCACTATCAGTTACGTGCTTAGGGGAAAATTAGGATCTTAAATAAGAAAGGTGCAGTATCACCTGACCTGGCCTGGATACACTGGAGAATGACGTACTCAAACATAATTTTCTCTTCTATCATTTCAGGTTTCCTGTAACATTTGATTGTGGGAATTACTAAGATGAAAGTCATGCCAAAAGCAAGGAATTAATGCTGGCACATTATCTTAGCACTATTGAAGCATGTTTACAAAAATTGGACTCATATCCTGTTTTTGTTGAAATCTGTACCAGGTTTCAGCTTAGAACAAACTGGCACTTGGGTTCTTAATTCTTAACCTGAACAAATGCCTGCAATGGATGTCTTGTTCTCTCTTGCCCTGGGTTTGCTTCCATGGAAGCAAAAAGTTACTAATGGTTGAATGCCGGCTGAGGTTGGAGAGCTGCTGTTTTACCCCAGAAAGGAAGTATCAGACTGTGTCATGGACTGAATGCTTGTGTTCCCCCAAAGTTTGTCTGTTGAAACCCTAACTTCTAATGGGATGGTAATAGGAGGCAAGTCCTTCGGAAGATAACTATTAATAGGTTTAGACGAGGTCATGAGTGTGGAGACCAGTGTCCTTGTAAGAAAAGAAAGAGACTACAGCTCTGTGCCTTGTGGGCACACAGTGAGAAGGCTGTTGTTCAGTTGCTCAGTCATGTCTGACTCTTTGTGACCCGATGGACTGCAGCACACCAGGGTTCCCCATCCTTCACTATCTCCAGGAGCTTGCTCAAACTCATATCCATTGAATCGGTGATGCTATCCAACCATCTCATTCTCTGTCACCCCTTTCTCCTCCTGCCCTCGATATATCCTGGTATTGGGGTTTTTCCAATGAGTCAGCTCTTTGCATCAGGTGGCCAAAGAATTGGAACTTCAGCTTAAGCATCAGTCCTTCCAATGAATATTCAAGGTTGATCCTTGGTCAGGGAACAAAGATCTGACAAGTCACAGGATGCAGCCAAAAAAAGAAAAAAAAAAATCAATGAAATAAATAATGTTTATTTATTTATTTATGCCTGTCTTTTTCAAGGCAATACTCTTAGGTTTTAAAATGTGGAGTGAGAGGCGCAAATCTGCTAGTTAAGAGTGAGAATTTCAGGCTCTGTAGTGGGGGAGGGGGTGCGGGGAGGTGTCTTTACAGGGCAAGGAGAGTTTCTTTTAGAAAGATAGGACCTCATTGCTCTCAGCTCTCTCCATATGCTTCATTTACTTAGTCTAGGCATGTGGCCAACCTTGATTAGCACAACTTGACCTCATATGGCTCCTGCTACTCTTTGTTAGAGAAAATCTCATCTCCCTGTAGCAATTGTATGCTCAGTTGACAATGAAATGTTTATTACCTGTTTGTTCAGTAATTAATCAATTTAATTATTTTTTTCTGCTAATTCTGAGTTTCCAATATTTTTTGAATATAATATTGGAAATATTGGAACAACACTTTAGGAAACATCAAGGAGCATGTAAAATGCTCTTCTACAATTAGACAGAATGTTATAAAGTGTTAGATTGACTAATCAGATGTCAAAGTGCGTTTTGGGGGGAACTTGCTAATTCTGAGTATCACGATAGACATTACTATTGCTCACCAATATTTCTAATTCTCCTTTCCTTCCTGGCCCTTTGTGGATTACAGTGCCCTGACCCTAAAAGTCAAGCATGATCAAGAGCTTTCTTTTGGCAACAAAATGTGAGCAGAGTAATGTGTATCACTTTTGGAAAACAAAATAAGAGTAGTGTCATATTAACCCTGCTATGAGAGATAATGAAAGTTTCTTAAGAAGTTGGGATGATGAGTTGGTAGAGTCTATAGCATGCTGGGCCCCTGAGTGTTACAATGAACCAAGTCCTGGTGTGATTAGTGTTGGATGAGAGCCTTCATGAGATTCATAATAGATGCTGATTAAATATTTTGGGGCAAAGCCAAAAATGCTTTGAATGAATAAATGGAAGTCCCTTAAGGCAGTTGTCTCAGCTTGGTGGTGGTGGGGGGAGGTTATAACAAAAATACTATAGATGAGTGGCATAAAAACAACAGAAATTTGCTTCTTACGGTTCTGGGGGATGGAAGCCTAGGACCAAGGTGCCAGCACAGTCAGGTTCCAGCGAAGGGCCTCTTCAGGGTTGCACACAGATGACATTTTATATCCTTACACAGCAGAGAGCAGAGCAGCAAAACAAGCGCTCTGTCACTCTTATAAGGGCACTAATCCCATTTTCAAAGGCTCCACCCCTCGTGATCTTGTTTAAGTCTAGTCGACTCCCAAAGGCTTCACCTCCCAATACCCTCACTGGAGAGTAGGGTTCAGCACATGGACTTTAGAGGAACACAAGCATTCAGCCTCTGATAGTAAAGATGTATCTTTTTTTTGGTGGAAAGAGTAGCAAAATCTTGGCCCTGATATTGGCTGAAGTTGTTTTTATTCTGTAGGGCTTGCATTTTGTTCTAATATTTATATCAGAATTTTTGTGCTCTCTATAAAAATTAAAGTTTGAGAGAATGTTAATTTTTTAATCAAAGAATATAAATACTAAAATTTAATCATTTTCTTGCTTATGTAGATTATTTCTAAATGAGAGAGATGTGAATTTAACCTATTTTGCTTCAGTTTTCTTAGATGGAATGTTTATCCTTTCAAAACTGCTTCTGAGATTAAAATAGATCTTTTTATTCTTAATATATAGTGTCCTACTAAGAATTTTATATAATGTGTTGACTAAAGCCAAGACTGAAATATATATTTTACTACACTTCAAGTAAGTAAGGATGTATTTCATATGAAAGAAATCACAGAATCTGAAAACTAGAAGAGAGCCTAGAAGTATACTTCATTCCTTCTTTGAACAAGGATAGAGGAGTCTAAGTCAGAGAAGGGAGAAGAAAGTTCCAATCCTGTTTTGGATGACAGAAATATTTAATTAGTCAATTTTTTTTAATCTATTCAGATGGAAGGCTTTGCAATCATGCTAGGAGAAATATTTTAGTAGTTTAAAGTGACATCATCCATTTCAGATTTTAGATAATAGTGCAGAAGCATTTCTTTTTTAAAATTTATTTATTTGGCTGTCCCGGGACTCTTTTGCTGTGCTGGCTTTTCTGCAGCTGCGGCGAGTAGGGGCCACACTCTAGTTGCAGTGAGTGAGCATCTCATTGTGCTGGTTTGTCTTGTGGAGCACAGGTTCTAGGGCACTTGGGTTTCAGTAGTTGCGGTTCCTGGGCTCTAGAGCACAGGCTCAATAGTTGTGGCACATGTGCTTTGTTGCTCCACAGCATGCGGGACCTTCCCAGATCAGGGATCGAAAATGTGTCTTCTCCTACAAAGGCAGGTAGATGCTTTACCACCGAGTCACAAGGGAAACCCAGAAGCAATTAAAAAAAAAAAACAACTTTTTTTTTTTGGCTGGGCTGGCTCTTCACTTTGAGTGGACAATGCAGGGGCCACTCTTTATTGAGATGCGTGGACTTCTCATTATGGTGGCTTCTCTTGTTGGGGAGCACAGGCTCTAGGCACGTGGGCTTCAGTAGTCGTGGTACACAGGTTTAGTTGTTCTGCAGCATGTGGAATCTTCCTGGACCAGAGATGGAACGCCTGCGTTGGCAGACAGATTCCTATCCAGTACACCACCAGGGAAGTCAGATCAGAAGCACATTAACTGCTACTTTGAAATTTATTACCTCCAGTAGTAGAGATAATAGGAAGTGATTCATTTATTGATCAAAGGAATAACTTTTATCAGGTGAGCAAATGATTTTCAAATGACTAACGTGGACTATTCAATCTAGCAAAAAGTGAAACAAAAAGAGAAAACATTTCTCCTTTTAATTTTTGTCATTTTAACAAATGAGGTCGCTCAATTCAATTCAGTCACTCAGTCGTGTTCGAATTTTCCCGATCCCATGGACTGCAACACACCAGGCTCCCCTGTCCATAACCAACAGGAGGAGACTACTCAAACTCACGTCCATTGTGCCGGTGATGCCATCCAACCATCTCATCCTCTGTCCTATTCTCCTCCTGCCTTCAATCTCTCCCAGCATCAGGGTCTTTTCCAATGAGTCAGTTCTTCGCATCAGGTGGCCAAAGTATTGGAGTTTCAGCTTCAACATCAGATCTTCCAATGAATATTCAGGAATGACTTCCTTTAGGATTGCTGGTTGGATCTCTTTGCAGTTCAAGGGACTCTCAAGAGTCTTCTCCAACACCACGGTTCAAAAGCATCAATTCTTCAGTGCTCAGCTTTCTTTATAGTCCAAACCTCACATTCATACATGACTACTGGAAAAACCATAGTTTTGACTAGACGGACCTTTGTTGGCAAAGTAATGTCTCTGCTTTTTAATATGCTGTCTAGGTAGGTCATAGCTTTTTCTTCCAAGGAGCAAGTGTTTTTTAATTTCATGGCTGCAGTCACCATACACAGTGACTTTGGAGCCTCAAAAAATAAAGTCTGTCACTGTTTCCATTGTTTCTCCATCTATTTGCTATGAAGTAATGGGACTGAATGCCATGATCTTAGTTTTCTGAATGTTGAGTTTTAAGCCAACTTTTTCACTCTCCTCTTTCACTTTCATCAAGAGGCTCTTTAGCTCTTCTTCACTTCCTGCCATAAGGGTGGTGTCATCTGCATATCTGAGGTTATTGATATTTCTCCCGGCAAGCTTGATTCCAGCTTGTGCTTCATCCAGTCCAGCATTTCACATGATGTACTCTGTATACAAGTTAAATAAGCAAGGTGACAATATACAGTCTTGACATACTCCTTTCCCAATTTGGAACCAGTCTGTTGTTCCATGTCCAGTTCTAACTGTTGCTTCCTGACCTGCATACAGATCTCTCAGGAGTCAGCTCAGGTGGTCTGGTATTCCCATCTCTTTCAGAATTTTCCACAGTTTATTTTGATCCACACAGTCAAAGGCTTTAGCCTAGTCAATAGAGCAAAAGTAGATGTTTTTCTGGAACTCTCTTGCTTTATTGACGATCCAATGGATGTTGGCAACTTGATCTCTGGTTCTTCTGCCTTTTCTAAATCCAGATTGAACATCAGAAAGCTCACAGTTCACATACTGTTGAAGCCTGGCTTGGAGAATTTTGGGCACTATTTTGCTAGCATGTGAGATGAATGCAATTGTGTGGTAGTTCGAACATTCCTTGGGATTGCCTTTCTTTGGGGTTGGAATGAAAACTGACCTTTTCCAATCTTGTGGCCACTGTTGAATTTTCTAGATTTGTTGGCATATTGAGTGCAGCACTTTCACAGCATCATCTTTGAGGATTTGAATAGTTCAACTGGAAATCCATTACTTCCATTAGCTTTGTTAGTAGTGATGCTTCCTAAGGCCCACTTGACTTCGCATTCCAGAATGTCTGGCTCTAGGTGAGTGATCACACCATTGTGGTTATCTGGGTCATGAAGATCTTTTTTGTATAGTTTTTCTGTGTATTCTTGCCAGGATGGCATCACTGACTCGATGGACATGAGTTTGGGTAAACTCCGGTAGTTGGTAATGGACAGGGAGGCCTGGCGTGCTGTGATTCATGGGGTTGCAAAGAGTTGGACGTGACTGAGCGACTGAACCGAACTGAACTTCTTAGTATCTTCTGCTTCTGTTAGGTGCGTATCATTTTTGTCCTTTATTGAGCCTATCTTTGCATGAAATGTTCCCTTTGTATCTCTAATTTTCTTGAAGAGATCTCTAGTCTTTCCCATTCTAGTGTTTTCCTCTATTTCTTTGCTTTGATCACTGAGGAAGGCTTTCTTAACTCTCCTTGCTATTCTTTGGAACTCTGCATTCAAATGGGTATATCTTTCCTTTTCTCCTTTGCCTTTAGCTTTTCTTCTTTTCTCAGCTATTTGTAAGGCCTACTCAGACAACCATTTTGCCTTTTTGCATTTCTTTTTTCTGGGGATGGTCTTGATCCCTGCCTCCTGTACAATGTCACAAACCTCCGTCCATATTCTTCAGGCACTCTCTCTATCAGATCTAGTCCCTTGAGTCTATTTGTCACTTCCACTGTATAATCATAAGGGATTTGGTTTAAGTCATACCTGAATGGTCTAGTGGTTTTCCCTACTTTCTTCAATTTAAGTCTGAATTTGGCAACAAGGATTTCATGATCTGAGCCACAGTCAGCTCCCAGTCTTGTTTTTGCTGACTTTGTAGAGCTTCTCTATATTTGACTGCCAAAAATATAATCAATCTGATTTCAGTATTGACCATCTGGTGATGTTCATGTGTAGAGTCTTCTCTTGTGTTGTTGGAAGAGGGTATGTGCTATGACCAGTGCGTTCTCTTGGCAAAACTCTGTTAGCCTTTGACCTCCTTCATTTTGTTCTCCAAGGCCAAATTTACCTGTTAAGGTAGGTCTTGACTTCCTACTTTTGCATTCCAGTCCCCTATAATGAAGAGGACATCTTTTTTTGGGTGTTTGTTCTAGAAGGTCTTGTATGTCTTCACAGAACCATTAAGCTTCAGCTCTTTAAGCATTATGGTTGGGGCATAGTCTGATGCATTTTTATTGATTCTAATGGTGCCAGATAATTCTCACTGTATCACTAATTTCAAATATGTCTGATGCCTGGGTTTCCCTGGGAGCATCTTGGTCAGAAGTGTGGCTTAAAGGGAAGTTCCTAGGTAGAAATATCAGAGCTGGAGTCTCAAATAAGGCCAGGCTCTTGGTAATTATTTGTTAAGATGATACTAGGAAGTTATCTTTAAACCTTGTCACATGGGAAAACAGTGGCCTGTTGAGTGTAAATTTATTTGCAACGTTACTATGGAAAGAAAAAAAAGTATTTCATGAGTGTGGAGAATGCCAAGGTAAGAGCATTATTGTAGTTGAAATTGGAGACATTTATTGTTAGAGTATGAATTAGCCTAATTCTGCAATTAGGTGAGTGGGTGATCTTTTTTTCCCCTCTTCATTTGATCGACAGGTTTATTCTAAACTGTAGCTAAATAAGTATTATTTCCAAATGTGCACTGAAAAGAAGAAAAATCTTTCATTTTCCATTTTCCTTGGTGTCAGTAAAAAAGTATTTTGAGAATCCCAAGAACTGGACTGCTTGAAAAAAGTGAAGATTTTGCAAAGAGCACTTTGATAAATGAACGGACATTTCTTTCCTCTTCCACATTTGCATCGAAAAATCTATTATCTTCATCATTTTATCTTATGCACTGGAATGAAACACGAATAAAAAGGCCAGTTCCATTTTTCTTCCCATTGTTTAAATAGGACCCTATTTAGTGCTTGTGTATCATCTTTTCATGTAAGTACCTCCTTAGACTCTTAATATCTTTGATAAAGCATTGTTAAGAGTCTGGCATTAGGTATGCTTGATGTATAAGCATTTCTGCAGTTAATTTGCATGCCTAGGAGGAAACAAAGCATAGAGGTTTTTAAAAACGTTTAGCTGAAATAAGGCATTCATAAAGAAGGAATTCTATTTTTATCAAAGTCACAAAATTTCACAACTAACATCTATCTATTCCATGCAAGGAGATATGCCTAAACTATATCTCAGACATGCAAATATCACTGTACAAATTTACCTATGACACATACAGGTAATGTATAGTAGTTATCAGTTTTGTTTCAGGCAAAGCGACAGGTTCTGAAAGACGTATTAATAGAATCTTGACTCTGTCACAAGTCATTGAGCCCAGTGCTATTTGAAGGATATTAGACCCTTATCAATCTTTTCCACATACGATAACACAACAAACACTGCATTAGGAAACAGTCCTATAAATCCTTCAAATAGATCATTGTGGTGGTCCTGAAAATTGTTTCAATTATGCTTCAACAAATAATTTTATGTTGCCTCATGTTGGATCTTTATACTATTTCTAATAAATATTGTTTTATATAGCCAAAGTGAATAGTTATATCAATTATTATGTACAATCTTTTAAAAAATTCTCACAAATAAATATATGGCAGATGACATCAATAGCTCCAAAACTGTAGAGCAAATTCATTAGAATGCTAACTCTTCAGTACTTTATAAGTCTAATAAAATGCATAGCTATTTAAAATTTATCAGGACTTTGTAGGTGACTTTAGTGGTAAAGAACCTGTCTGCCAATGCAGGAGACATAAGAGGCACGGGTTTGATACCTGGGTCAGGAAGATTCCCTGAAGGAGGAAATGGCAACCCATTCTAGTATTCTTCCCTGGAGAATCCCATGGACAGAGGACCCTGGTGGGCCTATGGTCCATAGGGTCACAAAGAGTCAGATATGACTGAAGTGACTTAGCATATGCAAAATTTATAATAATCAGATGGGTGAAAGAAATTGATTTGAGTAAAAAGTAATATTTGTACAATAAATTTAAAAGATATTCATCTTTTTATTTTATCTCATGCTTTGAGTTATTTTATGTATATATATAATATATATTACATGCTGCTGCTGCTGCAGCTAAGTCGCTTCAGTCGTGTCCAACTCTGTGCGACCCCATAGACGGCAGCCCACCAGGCTCCCCCGTCCCTGGGATTCTCCAGGCAGGAACACTGGAGTGGGTTGCCATTTCCTTCTCCAATGTATGAAAGTGAAAAGTGAAAGTGAAGTCGCTCAGTCGTGTCTGACTCTTAGTGACCCCATGGACTGCAGCCTACCAGGCTCCTCTGTCCATGGGATTTTCTAGGCAAGAGTACTGGAGTGGGTTGCCATCGTCTTCTCCAATATATTACATATGTATATATATAATTCAGAATTATCTCTCACATTTCTCATACCCAATCAGCAGAGAATATTTTCAGGCTCAAATGGTGCTGACAACCCAAGTTATATGATTGTTAGGCAAAACAGGATGCCTTGCAATATTTTATAAGCACAGTTTTGGTACCCTAATATTAAACACCTCTTGGGTCCAGAAATCTATTCCCACTCTGCCCCATCCCCCACTTCCATAGCTCCACAGTATTTTCTAGGCCTAGTACTGTGCTGCTCCCGATTTCGCCTAGTTCTCCTTTATAGAAAAACTAGGCGAGAGAAAGACGGGTTTTTGTTTTGATGGCTGCCACAGGGAAGTGCTCAATTCTGCAGTTCGTAAACGGCACATCACTCGGCTTTTTAGTAAGAAAAGGCAATCAGCTTTTCTCTTTTATCTATGCTTCAAAAAACCAGTTATGCCTTTCTGTGCATTTTCAGCCTTTGTGCCCTATTATTAAGACCCTGTCACCAAGCTGGTAACAGAGACTTTGGGAATATTGAGTTCTCTACTTGAATGCACTTTTTAACAGGGCTCACAGGACAGAAATTTTAGCCCATGGATGAAATCAGTACAATAATTTTATCTGACAACTTTTAATAACATTTTTTTTTTTTTGGTAAGGCATCAGAGACTTTTAAAAATATAAGATTATGTCTCTGCAGCTCTAACTAAGCCTGCTAGGTAAGGGAATGGAACAGTTAACCGGGAATGGAATGTGGTGAGAAGGTTCAGTACTGTGCGTGGAGCCAGGAGACCTGGGTTTCAGGGCTGTCTTTGCTTATGCAAATTCACTTCAAGACAACAGGATGCTAGCTCTCCCTTGGGTAAACCAGGGGTACCCCATCCCTGGGCCACAGACCTGTACTGGTTCAAGGACAGTTGGGAACCAAGCCACACAGCAGGAGGTGAGTGGAGGGTGAACAAGTGAAGCTTCATCTGCATTTACAGCTGCTCCCTGTCGCTCACATTGCTGCTGGAGCTCTGCCTCCTGTCAGATCAGCAGTAGCATTAGATTCTTACAGTAGCGACGACCCTACTGAGAACTGCACATACAAGGGATCTAGGTTGCATGCTCTTCATGAGAATCTAATGCCTGATGATCTGAGGTGGAGCCGAGGCAGTGATGTTGGTGCTGGGGAGCAGCTGTAAATACAGATTATCATTAGCACAATCAGTATAATGTGCTTCAATCATCCCCAAACCATCCTCCCTGTCTCCCAGTCCATGGAAAAATTGTCTTCCATGATGAAACCAGTCTCTGGTGCCAAAAAGATTAGAGACTGCTGGGATAAACTATTGAATTCATGCTCCTGGACTACAGCGTAATCTAGACCAAGGGATTCCCAAATGTAGTATGTGGATCCCAGTAGGTCCTCGACACTCCTTCAGGAGGACTACAAGGTCAAAAACTACTTTCATAATAATATTAAAATTGAATGCCTTTTCCACCAAAGGTGCAAAAGCAATGGGAGGTTAAACTGATAGTACCTTAGCATGAATCCTGGCAGTGACACTAAACTCTGCAAACAGTCGTTGATCTTTTTACCACCACAGTGTGAAAAAAATGGCTAGTTTCCTTGAAAATGACTTTGATGAAGCAGAAAAAAATTATCAATTTCATTAAGTCTCTAACCTTGAGGACACATCTCTTTTTAATATGCTAGTGATGATGTGTTTCAGAGGAAAAACATCTATTCAGTTGCCTGAGTTTTGAGCTGAACTAGTTGCTTTTTAATGGGACATTAATTCTGCCTTCAAGAATAGCAAACAAACTATGACTTTTGCAACTTGGCTGTTTGGCTCAAAAATGAATTCAGTGAGCCCGTCTCACTTCAGGAAATCAAAAGGAAATATTTGTAGTTAAGAAAACAATGGAAGATTTCAAATGAAAATAAGACTTTTGGAAAATGTGTTTTTGCCACTGTTTGTTCAAGTTCAGTTCAGTCGCGCAGTCATGTCCGACTCTTTGCGACCCTGTGGAATGCAACATGCCAGGCTTCCCTGTCCATCACCAACTCCTGGAGCTTACTCAACTCATGTCCATCATGTCAGTGATGCCATCCAACCATCTCTTCCTCTGTCATTCCCTTCTCCTCCTGCCTTCAATCTTTCTCAGCATCAGGGTCTTCTCCGATGAGTCAGTTTTTCATATCAGGTGGTCAAAGTATTGGAGTTTCAGCTTCAGTATCAATCCTTCCAATGAATATTCAGGACTGATTTCCTTTAGGATGGACTGGTTGGATCTCCTTGCTGTCCAAGGGACTCTCAAGAGTCTTCTCCAACACCACAGTTCAAAAGCATCAATTCTTTGGTGCTCAGCTTTCATTATAGTCCAACTCTCACATCCATACATGACCACTGGAAAAACCATAGCTTTGACTAGATGGACCTTTTTCAGCAAAGTAATGTCTCTGCTTTTTAATACCCTGCCTAGGTTGGTCATAACTTTTCTTCCAAGGAGCAAGCATCTTTTAATTTCATGGCTGCCTTCACCATCTGCAATGATTTTGGAGCCCAAGAAAATAAAATCTGCCACTGTTTCCGTTGTTTCCCCACCTATTTGCCATGAAATGATGGGATCGGATGCCATGATCTTAGTTTTCTGAATGTTGAGCTTTAAGCCAACTTTTTCACTCTCCTCTTTCACTTTCATCAAGAGGCTCTTAAGTTCTTCTTCGCTTTCTGCCATAAGGGTGGTGTCATCTGCATATCTGAAGTTATTGATATTTCTTCCAGGAATCTTGATTCCAGCTTGTGCTTCATACAGCCTGGCATTTTGCATGATGTACTTTGCATGTAAGTTAAATAAGCAGGAGGATGACATACAACCTTGACGTACTCCTTTCCCAATTTGGAGCCACTCTGTTGTTCCATGTCCAGTTCTAACTGTTGCTTCTTGACTTGCATACAGGTTTCTCAAGAGGCAGGTCAGGTGGTCTGGTATTCCCATCTCTTCAAGAATTTTCCACAGTTTATTGTCATCCGTATAGTCAAAGGCTTTGGTATAGTCAATAAGGCAGAAGTAGATGTTTTTCTGGAATTCTCTTCCTTTTTTGTTGATCCAATTTGATCTCTGGTTCCTCTGCCTTTTCTAAGTCCAGCTTGAACATCTGGAAGTTCTCGGTTCATGTACTGTTGAAGCCTGGCTTGGAGAATTTTGAGCATTACTTTACTAGTGTGTGAGATGAGTGCAATCGTGCAGTAGTTTGAGCATTCTTTGGCATTGCCTTTCTTTGGGATTGGAATGAAAACTGACCTTTTTCAGTCCTGTGGCCACTTCTGAGTTTTCTAAATTTGTTGGCATAGTGAGTGCACCACTTTAACAGCCACTGTTTCAGGGCTTGGCAATTTGCATAGACTTTTCTGATAAGATTGGTGATTGTTATGGATGAATGTTTGTGTCTCCCAAGATTCATTTGAAACCATAAACGCTGATGTGGTGGTATTTAGAGGGGGGACTTTTGGGGGTTGTTAAAAAAAATAAAACAACAGGCTCAAAATGGAGTAGTTTATGCTTAGCCCTGAGTCACCAAACCAAGACTTAAGTTAATTACAGTTTCTGTTTTCTGGGAAGAGACTCTTCTATCAGTCAGTCAGGAATCCCTTGATCAATAGCAGTTAAGCAAACTACCTGCTTAAGAAAAGTAACCTTGCAATGGCCAACTTACCTTTTTGCCTGGTATAACCTCCTGGTTCTCACTCCCTCTACTTATAAGTCTTTCATTATACACAGCTTATCAGAGCCCTTTTCTGTCTTTTCAACTGGATGCTGCCTGTTTCAAATGGATTTTTATTCAAAAATTTTATTATGTCTCAGTTTATCTTTTAACAGAGGGAATAAGTTATAGATACAATCATGGGTGTAAGGCCTCCATTTGGAGACTGAAGCCCTTATGAAGAATAGGGCGAGAGATCAGAGTACACTCACTCACTTCTCTCTGTCTCTTGGCCATTTATGGGAGGACATACAAGAAAGGGGGCTGTTGGCAAGTTAGCAAGAGAGTTCTCATTAGAAACCTTGATCTTGAACTTAGGTGTACTTTTTAAGTCAACCAGTGTGTGGCATTTTGTTACAGCAGCTTGAGAGCATACTCATAGTGGTGATGTTAATAAATGTGATTTTTTAAAAATAGTGTACAATAAAATAAACTTTGGAAGATTCATATCAACAATTTGAAATAGCTATTGAAATACTCTACTCTTTTCCAGATAGACATCTGCATGAGGCACATATGCTTCATATATATTCTTTGTAAACTTTATATATTAATACTTTATACATTATTTATATAGTTTGATGTATATGAAGTATATATGCATAAAAATCACCTGGCTTCACACAGATGTCCATCTGGAAAAGAGTGGAGTGTTTCAATAGCTGTTTCAGATTGCTGATATGAATCTTCCAAACATTAAATTATTTTATTACACATTATCAAAAATAATCATTTGTTAACTGTGTGTCATATCATCACTATGAGTCTCACCTGGCTGCTGTTACAAAATGTCACATACTGGATGGGTTAAAAGTAGACCTAAGCTCAAGACCAGGGCTTCCCAGATGGCTTGGTGGGTAAAGAATCTGCCTGCAATTCAGGAGACTCAAGAGACCTGGGTTCGATCTGTGGGTCAGGAAGATAGAGGAGGGCATGGTGACCCACTCCAGTATTCTTACCTGGAGAATCTCATGGACAGAGGAGTCTGGTGGGCAACAGTCCATAAGGTTGACACTATTGACACAATTGGACACAATTGAAGCAGCTGAGCAGGAACAAGATATACTTTAATAAAAAGCAATGTATCATAATAGATCAATTGCATAAGCTCATAAGAATCCAGCTGTCCTCTATCAAGTCAAACATCAAAGAGATATGCAAAAATGCAAAACAATGACATTCTTTCCCCTTTTTTAAGTTTGCTTTGGAAAATATAAATTTTCCATGAAAAAGTCTTATTTATATTAACATATGATGGGTTCATCATTGTTACTTTAAAAAGATTTAATAAAATATTTAAAAAATTTCTAAGTCTCAATTTGTGATATGATATATATCAATAAAATCCACATAAACAGAAGCTCTTGACCTCTTTATAAGTTTGTTTTTTAAGACTGTGAAGGGGTCTGAGGGCCTCCAAGTTTGAGAACGTCTGATCTAGACTATCCATGTTCTGTTGTTGTTCAATCACTCAGTCATGTCTGACTCTTTGTGATCCCATGGACCGCAGAATGCTAGGCTTCCCTGTCCTTCACTATCTCTCGGAGTTTGCTCAAACTCATGTTCACTGAGTCAATGATGCCATTCAAGCATTTCATCCTCTGTCACCTGCTTCTCCTCCTCAATCTTTCCCAGCATCAGGGTCTTTTCCAATGAGTCAGTTCTTCGCATCAGGTGGCCAAGGTTTTGGAGCTTCAGCTTCAGTATCAGTCTTTCCAATGATATTCAGGGCTGATTTCCTTTAGGATTGACTGGTTTGATCTCCTTGCTGTTCAAGGGACTCTCAAGAGTCTTCTCCAGCACCACAGCTTGAAAGCACCAATTCTTGGATGCTCAGCTTTCTTTATGGTCCAACATCCATACATGACTGCTGGATAGAACCATAGCTTTGACTATACGGACTTTTGTTGGCAAGGTGATGTCTCTGCTTTTCAATATACTGTCCAGTTTTGTCATAGTTTTTCTTCCAAGGAGAAAGCTACAGTCACCATTCACAGTGCTTTTGGAGCCCAAGAAACTAAAGTCTGTCACTGTTCCAATTTTTCCCCCATCTATTCGGCATGAAGTGATAGGACCAGAATGTTGAGGTTTAAGTCAGCTTTTTCACACTCCTCTTTCACTTTCATCAAGAGGCTCTTTAGTTCCTCTTCAATTTTCGCCATAAGGGTGGTGTCATCTGCATATCTGAGGTTATTGATATTTCTCCTAGCAGTCTTGATTCCAGCTTGTGCTTCATCCAACATGGTGTTTTGCATGATGTACCCTGCATATGCTGTAAATAAGCAAGGTGACAATATTGCTTATTGTCAATACAGACTTGTATTGACAGCCTTGTATCTCAATACAGCCTTGAATATACTCTTTTCCCAATTTGGAAAGAGAGTGAAGTTGCTCAGTCATGTCCAACTCTTTGCGACCCCATGGACTGTAGCCCACTAAGCTCCTCCATCCATGGGATTTTCCAGAAAAGAATACTGGAGGGGGTTGCCATTCCCAATTTGGAACCAGTCCGTTATTCCACGTCTGGTTCTAACTGTTGCTTCTTGACCTGCATACACGTTTCTCAGGAAGTGGGTGAGGTGGTCTGGTATTCTCATCTCTTTAAGAATATTCCACAGTTCGTTTTGATCCACACAATCAAAGCGTTCACTTTTTTTTTTTCTGCCAGCCTGGCTCCTTCAGGGTCACTTGAACACCTCCTCTCAGTGCCCATTGCAGCCAGGCGTTGCTAAGACCACCCTAGTCCAAGTCACAAGTTCATCTCCTTACTCCCCAAAGTATGAGGTTGAGGTTCTGATATGGTGCTGATCTCCTGCAATCGCTGCTCTACCAAACCCACTATATTCTATACCTGAATGGAGGGACACTCCTCTTGTCATCTGGATCTTCCAGCGCATCTGTTTCCCTGAGCTATGCTGCCAGCTCCCTGTGGACCTTTCTGCCTGAAGCAGTCTCTGAAACCTCAGTTGGGAGCGTGTGTAACTGAGCATGGAGTCGTTCTGGTCTTTACACTCTTTTCTAGTACTGGCTCCAGACAAAGTCCAAACCAACCAATAATAACAATAAACCACCTTGCCAAATACCCTTGCTCTTCCCCTCCCCGCCCCACTCCTAGTTGATCAGACAAGCACGTTTAGTCCAAATGGCAATTGAAGTTCAAACTGGATGCTTTGCTATCATGACCTTTTCTTTTATTGAGTGAAAGTTAAGGTGCAAACAGAAAAGAAACTTGGCTTTTCCAGCCACTAATCTCTTAAATTCACACTGTGGGAAAGCTTTCTCCATGCCCCTGGATGAACTCTTAGGTTTGCCTCAGATTTTTATTCAATTACACTTAGATAATAATAAGCTCCAATAAAACTCCAGAGAACAGACTCATTTCAGTCATTAAAGTGTCCAGACTGGAATAACACTCAAATTGAAAGATTGAAAATTAATGTTTCTTTCTGCTTGGCTCCACCTTGAAAGGTATGCTCATTCCATATTCATCTTTCTCTCGATTTCTCTGTCTGTCCATCTCTCTTTACTATTGGCTCAGGCCAACAGCATCATACTCACTCTTGACCTTCTATTTTGCCCAGGTAAACCAGGTATTAAGCATAGCTGATCTTTTGTTAGTGGGAGAATTTTACAAGTTGTTAAAATATAAGAATACTTTTCCAAGTTTGGTAGGTAGTTTACCTCGAGTTCCCCAGTTGAATCAGCATCTCCTTCTTGGCTTTCCTTTCTCCATGATTTTTCTTGCTTTCCCACCCTCCAGTAATGGAAAGGCCTTGTCTAGCACCTCAGGGCTCCAACTTCTGTGTTATTGGCCTTGCAGGCTCAGCTGCATCAGTAAATATCTCATTTTTAACAATCAGTCACATTCTATTTGGTATGAGCACAAGTCCACCAAGAAAATTTGTGTCATTAATACTGCTTTCTGATTGGATGCTAATATTAGCTTCGATTATAGAGGATTTGTACAAAGATATAGAAGAGTTTTTTTTTTTTTTTTTTTTTTAATAAGGGGCCAGGGAAATTATCACAGGATTAAAGAATAAGTTGGCTCAGTGGTAAAGAATCTACCTGTCAAAGCAGGAGATGTGGGTTCAAACCCTGGGTAAAAAGATGCCCTGGAGAAGGAAATGGTAACCCACTTCAATATTCTTGCCTGGGAAATCTGAAGGACAGAAGAGCCTGGCAGGCTATAATCCGTGGGGTCACAAAAGAATCAGATATGACTTAGTGACTAAAGAACAAAATAAACAATTTGACAACAATTTAGAAGTAATTTTGGCATCTATGTGTATGTCTGTTTCCATGGCTAATTATATATAACTACATATACATAGACACCATATGTAATATATTAATTACATATATGTGTGCATGTGTATATGCACACAGACTAATTGAAAGTCTATTTGGAACATTAAAATCCATAGAGAAGTGATAGTAATTGAAAACACAAATTTTCTTCCCTTTGTGTCCTCTATTCCCATCTCTATTTCCATCATGTTTCCTCTGAAGTTCTTTGTTATCATGCAGTAATTTCTACTCACTTATTTAAAATAAACCTTATCACACCAAGCAGAAGAAAAATGAGTCTTTTGCTTAGAAGAGAGTGCTAAATGCCTGATCAACACAAAGAGAAGACCAGGAAAGGAACTAATGGTTGCCTTAATGTCATTTGAGATGTTGATAGGTCAAGGATTAGGACAGGAAGACAGTTCAGAATTCAGGGCTTAACATGGTGGCTAGTACTTCTCAAAGGAGCACAGGAGGCGTGTGATGTGTTTTGAAAATACTGATGAGCTTTTACTGAGGATCCTTGCAAGTCTGTGGTGCTGTCTTTCCTGATCTAGTGCCTCTATCTGGTGACAGAAGAAGCCTATATTGCGCATCAATGGATGTTGGGATGTTGACTGTTTAATGTCCCATACGTTTTTCACTGTTCAGTAAAATGACTATCTTTAGATTCAGCTACTCAAACATTTTGATTATTTTAAATATGAGTGCTTTTGTATTTCTCCTATCAATGGTGACTTTGGAAGCCTTTTGAATAGGAAGCAGATTAGAAATCAAGAAATTGTGGCAGTACTTTATATAAATATATCAGGGGTAAATCGTGAGACAGCTATTACAAATTCCTTTATTCCCTCTATATTTGTGCGTGTAGGCAGTTTTAGTGCAGGAGTGATGGAGGTGGAGAAATAGTTAAAAACTTTAATTAGAAGATTATAAATGAAATTTAAAAGCTCATTATAATTTTTTAATGCCAGAATAACAAATTACCTCATTTGTGCATATACTTTGCAATTGATGACTTAATTTTTTTGTATTTCAGAGTTCTGAAGACATTGGTGAAAAATGAGAATTATGATTGTGTTCAAGTAAACTCAAAACAAAAACCAAGCCTTATGGGAATACTGTGGAAGTTTATAAGGAAGGTATGTGTTTAGAAACAACCAAAAAAAACACACTCATACAACCATTATAAGCTTCTTAATTTAGCCACTTGGCTATCAGAACACCTTGAAGCAAACAGTTCTACAATTATTTCAGAGAACAAAAGAGGTCAAGATGTCCCCTAGGAGCAAGGACAGAAAGTGGAGCCCAGGGAAGCGCGGTTTCCCTGAGTAAGAGGGTTACAGCATCAACCCGGCATCTGCAGACAAAGCATGTCCTTACCGGATTATTTCATTGTTTCAGGAACTACTGATTTAGTTATCATTCATTTTCATGGTCCTAGAAGGACTAGTAGGAACTCTGATGGCTCAGTGGGTAAAGCATCTGCCTGCAATACAGGAGACACAGGAGATTAGGGGTTTGATTCCTGGGCCAGGAAAATCCCCTGGAGAAGGAAATGGCAACCTACTCTAGTATTTTTGTTTGAAAAATCCCATGGACAGAGGAGCCTGGTGAGATACAGACAATGGAGCTGCAAAGAGTTGGACACGACTGAGTGATTAAGCAGAAAGAATATTTCAGAATTCATAGCAAATTACATTTAAAATTTCTGCATTAAAGATTGGATTATAAAGCAACCTTCTAGATCTCTTCATTTTTTATTACCTTTATGACATCTATAATTAAGTCCCTACATATATAGGAGATGTGTATGTGGAATGAGGAGCTTTAGAGAGTAGCATTAGTTAAATATGATAAAAGACAGTGGCTTGAAAAGTGGTGAAGGTATGGGGAGAAACAGGTCTTAACAATATTCATTGAATCTTCTCGTCAATGAAAGAAATTGAGGTTGTTATTAGCCTTCTTTTTCTTTTTATTGGGGTTTAATTACTTTATACTGTTGTCTTAGTTCCCACTATATAGCAAAGTGAAAGTATTGTGAAAATACTTTGTCCTGGCTCAATACATGTTAACAGAATTATCATTTCATGTAGGACAGTTTGGAACCACATACAATACTACCTTTTTATTATAATCATACTTCTCAGTTTGAACTATATACCAAAGAAATGTCTTTGAAATAGGAATTATTCTATTGCATTTTCAACTGATTTCCCCCTAAATTACTGTTGACTCTCCAATCACTAGAAGAAAACAAAATGTGCTTTTAAAAATGAAATAGAACAAAATAAACGTTTGGTGCCACATTCTGCTTCCTTCTAGATGTGTCTACATTTGAACTGTACAGGGCAGTCTTCTTTCACGTGGTTTATGCTAATGAAATGGAAAAGAGGAAAGGGATCATTATAGATAAGGAAGTAAAAGACTGTTATTCAGACTGAGAGGGAAATAAAAATCAAAAAGCATCCAAGATAGTATAAAATGTCAAACCATAATTTGTCTGGTTCCTCATTCATAGCATGTTTAACACTGCTATCTCCACTGGGCTCTTTTCTACACAAATGTGGCCCATTCCCTATATAGATATTTTCATTGCTACTGTTCCCCATATGCACAGATGAATCTTCACACCTTCTTATACTCATTTTGCCTCTTTTGGCGTGTGTTCTATTTGCCTGCCATATGTAACCATCCTTGCAACAATTCCAGACCCAATTTAAAGTTTGAAAAATATCCTTCCCCTCACTTTGCATTTCTATGCCTTTGGAACTTGGCAGAAAAGTCTGACTGATCTTCTTTTCCTTTTTTTTTTTTTTTAGCTAGTTAATTTCAAAGAAATATTTCCTACTACTTTTATGATTTTTGGCCCAACTCTGAGTTTAGGGAACACAAAAATGTAGCAAAAGCATTAGAGAAGCTCTTTGTAGTACTGTGAGGGCAATCCTAGTAGACAGGTGGTAGCTTTGTGGGATGATGACTGGATTAGACCAGAAAGTTCTCATCCAAGACTTCCAGCTGCCTTTTTTTAAACTTTTATTTTTGCTGTGCTGGGTCTTAGTTGCTGAACAGGCTTTCTCTAGTTGCAGTGAGCAAGGGGCTACTCTTTACATGAGGTTCATGGGCTTCTTTTGGCCGTGGCCTCTCTTGTTGCAGAACATGGGCTCTGGAGCACAGGCTCAGGAGTTGTGGCCTATGGGCCTAGTTGCCCCATGGCATGTGAAGCAGGGAATCTTCCTGGATCAAGAATCCAGCCCATGTGTCCTGCACTGGCAGGTGAATTCTTAACCACTAAACCACTAGGGAAGTTCCATCTCACTTTTTAATGTGTGAACCTCCTTTGGCTCAAGAAAGATACAGCAATACGCGATCATACAATGAAGGTTTGTCACATGTGAGATCTGATTTAACTCTAAAATTCATAGAATGGCCCTTGGAGAGATTGCTCTCAAACTAAAACATTGTTTCCTGATTTATCTGTTGTCTCTCTATGGACATACAAGCAAATTATCCCATCACAGTTTATATCACCCATCATGTCACAGAAAAGGACAAATATTTATGTCATTACTCCATACTGAGTCTCCTTTCTCTTCTTCTACACCACCTCCATTTTATAAGATTTAGGTCAAGTACTGCTTCCTTCACAAATCTTTCATGATAACATCCACATTTATCTCAAGTTTTCTCATCTCCTGCAACATTTATTGTCTTTCTCTTTTTAGCTCTTAATTATAAGCTCATGCATCCTGGAACACTCTTTCTTCTCTCCTGTGCCTGACAAGTACACACTTGTTATTAAGGACTCAGGCAAAGTGTCACCTCCTCCTTGAAGTCATCCTTGACCACTCCTACTCTCTAGCCCCCAAGGAAGTAAAGTGTACCCTTGACGCTGCTCCCAAAGCATCATCTAACTGAGAACAGGGCATGTGTCCCTCTATTCGATAATATATCAACCTTGTCATCTCCCCATTGCAGAGTGAATTCTTTCCAGTGGGCAGTTTCTTATGCTCAGCTCTGCCGCACTAACACATAGCCCCAGAGCTGTACAACTAATAATTAACAAAATTCAATATATAGCTGGTGAATTAATAAATGAACACAAAGTAAATGAATGAACATTAAGAATGAATTATTGCATTATGTGCATCAAATAATAACCAATGCATATAAATTAATTCATTATGTGTATCAATTCATCAACTAATTATGTACATTAATCAATCATTATTTTTATCAACTTAGGACCATCGAAAAAATTAATAATTTGTATCAATTAATGATTATTTGCACATTTACTCCTTGCTGTAAAGAGGGGAGAAAATAAGCAGGTAAGGTATATTTATGAACTCTCATATTTAACTGAGGGAGAAGATTTTGTTCTATTTACTGGTATAGACTGAATGCTTGTGTTCCCTGAAAATTTATATGTTGTAACCTAATCCCCAGCATGTTGGCACTTGGAGGCGGGCCCTTTGGGAAGTGATTAGGTCACAAGGGCAAACCTTCATGAATGAGATTAGTGCCCATGCGCGTGTGTGCTAAGTTGCCAGTCATGTTTGACTCTTTGTGACCCCTTTGGACTATAGTCTGCCAGGCTCCTCTGTCCATGGAATTTTTCAGGTAAGAACACCAGAGTGGTTTGGCATTTCCCAACCCAGGGATCAAACCCATGTCTCTGGGGTCTCCTGCATTTCCTGAACTGGCAGGCAGATTCTTCACCACTGTGCCACCTAGGGAGCACTATGGAAAACACCCTAAAAACCTCTCTTGTCTCTTCTACCATGAGAGGCCACGACAAGAATCAACAGTCTATGAATCAACAAGTGAGACTGCATGAGACACTGAATCTACCAGCACCTGGTTCTTGGACTTCCTAGTCTCCACAACTGCGAGAAATGAATTTCTGTTATTATAAGCCACCCAGCCTGAATGCGGAGAAGGCAATGGCACCCCACTCCAGTACTCTTGCCTGGAAAATCCCATGGACGGAGGAGCCTGGTAGGCTACAGTCCATGGGGTCGCTAAGAGTCGGACGACTGAGCAACTTCACTTTCACTTTTCCCTTTCATGCACTGGAGAAGGGAACGGCAACCCACTCCAGTATTCTTTCCTGGAGAATCCCAGGGACGGTGGAGCCTGGTGGTCTGCTGTCTATGGGGTTGCACAGAGTTGGACACGACTGAAGCGACTTAACAGCAGCAGCAGCAGCAGCAGCCTGAATGAAGGCATTCAAATTTTGCATATTTTTAACACAACATTTCTCATTCGGAATATAATTTTTTACTCAATTTTAAAGAAGTTAGGAAAATAGAAAGGAAAATGAGGAAGAAATTACTAAGAGGAAAAATATCCACAAACCCAGTGCTTTAACCACAGTGGCTGTTATATTTTTTATAGGCTTTTGTGTAGTTAGTATCATGTTTTACCATTGGTAAGCTGTCATGAGAAAGTGACATAATATGTAATATAATAACCTGTCACAGTTTAACTTATTGAAATTCACCAGCCAGGGACCATGGGAAAACATGTGAGTGAAACAAAGATTTTTAGGTTGAGGCAGCGAGGGAGAGTGTTGAAGTTTCAAGGAGAATTTTGGAAGGGGTCTGTTAAAGGATTTGGTCTTGTGCTGGGTGATTCTAAGCAGGGCTTAAAGAAGAGGAAGCCATTTTTGAATTAAATGCTATTAGAAATCAGGGGACAATTCAGGGATTAGCTAACTTGGCAATTTTTCTCAAGAAGGTGAGAAGATCAAAGCAATGCTGGCAGTCATTGATAAATAAGTACTAGTCACTCCAGTGTTAGTTGCTCAGCTGTGTCCTACTCTTTGCAACACGATGAACTATAGTCCACCAGGCTCCTCTGTCCATGAGATTTCCCAGGCAAGAGTACTGGAGTGGGTGGCATTTTCTTCTATAGGGGAACTTCCTGATCCAGTGATTGGACCCCAGTCTCCTGCATTGCAGGCATATTCTTTACTATCTGAGACACTACTTGGCTTAATATAAAGAGGGGGCTGTTAGATGGTTTTGTTTTTGCTGAGTGTCTCTGAGGAAGTCTTACAAATAGCAGTGAAAAGAAGAGAAGTGAAAGGCAAAGGAGAAAAGGAAAGATACACCCATTTGAATGCAGAGTTCCAAAGAATAGCAGGGAGAGATAAGAAAGCCTTCCTCAGTGATCAATGCAAAGAAATAGAGGAAAACAATAGACTAGGAAAAACTTGAGATCTCTTCCAGAAAATTAGAGATACCAAGGGAACATTTCATGCAAAGATGGGTGCAATAAAGGACAGAAATTGTATGGACCTAACAGAAGCAGAAGATATTAAGAAGAGGTGGCAAGAATACATGAAGAACTATACAAAGAAGATCTTCATGACCCAGATAATCATGATGGTGTTATCACTCACCTAGAGCCAGACATCCTAGAATGTGAAGTCAAGTGGCCCTGAGGAAGCATCACTGTAAACAAAGCTAGTGAAAGTGATGGAATTCCAGTTGAGCTATTTCAAATCCTAAAAGATGATGCTGTGTTAGTGCTGCACTCAATATGCCAGCAAGTTTGGAAAACTCAGCAGTGGCTACAGGACTGGAAAAGGTCAGTTTTCATTCCAATCCCAAAGAAAGGCAATGCCAAAGAATGCTTAAACTACCGCACAATTGTACTCATCTCACACAGTAGTAAAGTAATGCTCAAAATTCTCTAAGCCAGCCTTCAACAGTATGTGAACCATAAACTTCCAGATGTTCAAGCTGGATTTAGAAAAGGCAGAGGAACCAGAGATCAAATTGCCAACATCTGTTGGATCACTGAAAAAGCAAGAGAGTTCCAGAAAAACATCTATTCTGCTTAATCGACTATACCAAAGCCTTTGACTGTGTGGATCACAACAAACTGTGGAAAATTCTGAAAGAGATGGGAATACCAGACTACCTGAGCTGACTCCTGAGAGATCTGTATGCAGGTCAGGAAGCAACAGTTAGAATTGAAGATGGAACAACAGACTGGTTCCAAATAGGAAAAGGAGTATGTCAAGGCTGCATACTGTCACCCTGTTTATTTAAATTATACACAGAGTTCAGTTCAGTTCAGTCACTCAGACGTGTCTGACTCTTTGCGACCCCATGGACTATAGCACACCAGGCCTCCCATCACCAACTCTTGGAGTTTACCCAAACTCATGTCCATTGAGTCGGTGATGCCATCCAACCATCTCATCCTCTGTTGTCCCCTTCTCCTCCTGCCCTCAATCTTTCCCAGCATCAGGGTCTTTTCAAATGAGTCAGCTCTTTGCATGAGGTGGCCAAAGTATTGGAGATTCAGCTTCAGTATCAGTCCTTCCAATGAACACCCAGGACTGACCTCCTTTAGGATGGACTGGTTGGATCTCCTTGCATTTCAAGGGAATTCTCAAGAGTCCAACTCTATAGTTCAAAAGCATCAATTCTTCGGTGCTCAGCTTTCTTTTTAGTCCAACTCTCATATCCTTACATGACTACTGGAAAAAACATACCCTTGACTAGGCAGACCATTTTGGCAAAGTAATGTCTCTGCTTTTTAATATGCTGTCTAGGTTGATCATAACTTTTCTTCCAAGGAGCAAGTGTCTTTTAATTTCATGGCTGCAGTCACCATCTGCAGTGATTTTGGAGTCCCGCAAAATAAAGTCTCCCACTGTTTCCCCATCTATTTCCCATGAAGTGATGGGACCAGATGCCATGATCTTAGTTTTCTGAATGTTGAGTTTTAAGCCAACTTTTTCACTCTTCTCTTTCACTTTCATCAAGAGAGTCTTTAGTTCCTCTTCCCTTTCTGCCATAAGGCTGGTGTCATCTGCATATCTGAGGTTAATGAATTTCTCCCAGCAATCTTGATTCCAGCTTGTGCTTCATCCAGCCTAGAGTTTCTCATGATGTACTCTGCATAGAAGTTAAATAAGCGGGGTGAAAATATACAGCCTTGAGGTACTCCTTTCCTGATTTGGAACCAGTCTGTTGTTCCATGTCCAGTTCTAACTGTTGCTTCTGATCTGCATATAGATTTCTCAAGAGACAGATCAGGTGGTCTGGTATTCCCATCTCTTTCAGAATTTTCAATAGTTTATTGTAATCCACACAGTCAAAGGCTTTGGCATAGTCAATAAAGGAGAAATAGATGTTTTTCTGGAACTCTCTTGCTTTTTTGATGATACGGTGGATATTGGCAATTTGATCTCTGGTTCCTCTGCCTTTTCTAAAAGCAGTTTGAAAAAACATCTGGAAGTTCATGGTTCACATACTCTTGAAGCCTGACTTGGAGAATTTTGAACATTACTTTACTACTGTGTGAGATGAGTACAATTGTGGAGTAGTTTGAGCATTCTTTGGCATTGCCTTTCTTTGGGATTAGAATGAAAACTGACATTTTCCAGTCCTATGGTCACTGCTGAGTTTTTCAAATTTGCTGGCATATTGAGTGCAGCACTAACATAGCATCATCTTTTAGGATTTGAAATAGCTCAACTAAAATTCCATAACCTCCAGTAGCTTTGTTCGTAGTGATGCTTCCTAAGGCCCACTTGACTTCACATTCCAGGATGTCTGGCTCTAGGTGAGTGATAACACCATCATGATTATCTGGGTCATGAAGACCTTTTTTGTATAGTTCTTTGTGTATTCTTGCCAACTCTTCTTAATATCTTTTGCTTCTGTTAGGTCCACACCATTTCTGTCCTTTATTGAGCCCATCTTTGCATGAAGTGTTCCCTTGGTATCTCTAATTTTCTTGAAGTGATCTCTAGATCTCCTTGGATCTCCTAGGATCTCCTTGCAGTCCAAGGGGCTCTCAAGAGTCTTCTCCAACACCACAGTTCAGAAGCATCAATTCTTCGGGGCTCAGCTTTCTTTACAGTCCAACTCTCACATCCATACATGACTACTGGAAAAACCATAGCCTTGACTAGACAGACCTTTGTTGGCAAAATAATGTCTCTGCTTTTACCATACTGTCTAGGTTGGTCATAGATGGGGAAACAGTGGAAACAGTGATATACTTTATTTCGGGGGGCTTCAAGATCATTGCAGATGGTGACTGCAGCCATGAAATTAAAAGATGCTTACTCCTTGTCGGGAAAGTTATGACCAACCTAGACACCATATTAAAAAGCAGAGACATTACTTTGCCAACAAACATCTGTTTAGTCAAAGCTTTTTTTTTCCAGTAGTCATGTATGGATGTGAGAGCTGGACTATAAAGAAAGCTGAGCACCAAAGCATCGATGCTTTTGAACTGTGGTGATGGAGAATACTCTTGAGAGTCGCTTGGACAGCAAGGAGATCAAACCCATCCATCCTAAAGGAAATCAGTCCTGAATATTCATAGGAAGGACTGATGCTGAAGCTGAAATTCCAATACTTTGGCCACCTGATGCAAAGAACTGCCGCATTGAAAAAGACCCCGATTGTGGGAAAGATCGAAGGTGGGAGGAGAAAGAGATGACAGAGGATGAGATGGTTGGATGGCATCACCGACTCAATGGACATGAGTTTGAGTAAGATCCGGAAGTTGGTGATGGACAGGGAGGCCTGGCGTGCTACAGTCCATGGAGTTGCAAAGAGTCAGACATGACTGAGGGACTGAACTGAACTGAACTTGATTGTCCTTGTAGCCGTCTTGTTTCACACTTGGATATAGTCACGCCTTCCTGATCAATGCTGATGTTCTGTTTGTTGATGCTCTAGGTCTAACTGCCCACTGCCAGGACTGATTTTCACTTTCTGAAATGATTTGCTTATTATTAGACTTTGAGTTTTCTACTTTTTCAATTCTCTGATGTGATATGTTGAACAATATTATAAATATAGTGTAAAAATGTAAGATCCCAGAGATGACAATTAGTATGAAGTTGTGGTCATTTTCCCTTAGTGTCTCAATTTCTATTATTTTCCTGCCAAATTGCAATGAACTCATTTGGACTATCAACAGTAATATATGATACTGTACCTCCATCAGTATTGAATATTTAAAAAGAGTTTATTTAATAGGCAAATTGGAATGAAATTTTTAACTTGATTTTATCTGACTATTGGTGAGGTTTATTTTTTGTTTGTTTGTTTCTTTACAGATGTCTAAAATTATTTTGGAGAATGGTGAAATATGTGTCTCTAAGATATTATTATTATTGTAGATATTATTATCCATTCAATTTTTTAACATGTATTTTCCTGTACAGAGTAGCATCTTTGGACAGTCTGGCATATAGTTTTTGAAACTAAATTGAATATTTTATAACTTTAGAAACAGTGTTTTACTAGACAAAATATTTAATTCCTACAGGGCAAACATTTCAACTCTTGGTAGAAATCACAATAATTACATTGTGAATGAGTGAATGAATAAGAAAAATATTATAATCATTTAATAAGATGCCAAGTCTCCATTGTTGAAGTACATGCTTCTTTATGTAATTGGTGTACATAGTTTCCAAACTGAGATGACTGTGTTTAAGTTGCTAAATTTGTGGTCGCTTCTTATCTAGCAGTAAAAAATACATTAGCTTTCTATTTCCCAAGTATTTTTGATTGAAATTCTATCTGAAAAACACATAAGTTTCTCGAAGAAGAGCTTGTGTCCATGAGGTATGTATCTGAAAATTTTTTTTATGTAATCTTGGTTTAAGTGAGCATAATAAAATTCTAGATACCAAGTAGATTGTTATAAATACCTATTAGATGACATAATCCATAGGTAAATGAGAGTTTCTAAATGTTAACATTTCAACTCTACATCTTCCCCAAAATTGACCTACAAGATTAACTAAAATACAATCTGGTTACATTTACATATAATTTAGTTATAAACATAAATACAATCTGGTTACATTTACATATAATTTAGTTATAAACATAACAAAGTTAAACAGGAGAACTCCTAAATTTACTCTATATTCCTCTTTATCAGTTATTTTGTCCTGACTTTTATATCTGAGTATAACTTTTGGAATAGTAATGGAGATGTACTCAATACTAAAATACATATTCTAAATTATCGCTGAAGTTTTACTTTAAATATTTTATTAATTATTTTAAATATTGAAGCATAATATTTACAATAAAGCCTAATGTCAAATATACACACCACATATATGCATATTTCATGCATGTAAATGTAATTATATACTTTAAACATATGTATGTATATATATTATTATGTTTATATATAGTAAGCAATCTATGATACCTTTGGAAACGTAAACAATTTTTTTCCTCTGATTCTGAAGTCTCAGCCCCACCGAATCCCTAGCTTTGAATATGATATGCTTTATTCACTCATGACAATCTTGTAGCATCAATCGTGTTCTTCACCCAGTAACTGCATCCATTATGTTGCCCAGTTGTTTCCCCATAATTATTTTTCAAGTCATTTCCAGAGTACTTCATAAAACATTTTTAATGCCACTATATAGAAACAGATAATAAATTAATTCTATTTTTAAGGGCTTTAAAAATGTAATATTACTTTAAGCTGCAGTCAATTTTGTTCTACTGCTTTAGCAGAGGCATAATATATAGTGTTTTCGTTTTTTTAAGATAAGGGTTTCATTGTTGTAATCTAGGAAAAAAGCTGCTGTACAACAGTGAAGTCTTTTTTTTTTTCTTATTTGCATGAGGAGGGGAAAAAAAGCGACCTTACCCTTCCGTCTCCCATATGCTTCAACTTTCATGTCTTTTTTGCCCGGTATTCCATTAACATTGTGATTAATGAAAGCTCTCCTGAATTTCAAATACCTTGAAAAGTAGCCAATGCCTGCTTTTCGGAGGCCACGTTGAAGATAAATAACAATAAAAACAGGGTGATCCAGGCTTTTGAAGTCTTTAGAGACAACCATCACTGTGATCTTTGTACCACTTTTGCAGAAAGGAGGACATTTCACATTTCTGGCACGACTAAGGACAACACAGCAACTGAAAGAAAGCATGCATTTCTGGGAGCAGCATCAGGATACAGGACTCCTGCTGAGCTCACCAGTTCCTTGCTTCGCACAGCTGCCTTCTCAGCTGGGGGTTTTAAATCAGCACTGTGAGGAAAGACAGAAATGACCATGGTGCATTTGCCTCACTATGAGAAAAAGGTAATGTTCAATTAACGCTTCAGCCTTCTGTTTTCCAACTGACTTATTTCTGTCTTTCATGTGCATGTTTCGCTTTGGGTCTTTTTGTTGCTGCTGTTGTTCCTTTTCATTTCATGAAATAAAATCCTTAAACTAAAAATATCTTTGTGCTTGCAGCTATGTATGCAAGGATCCTGAAATTCTCATGGCTTTGCTGAGATCAATGAGTTGGAGGAATCATAGTGCTTTTTAAAATGTGTATTAAAACCCAGTGAATATTAACATTCTTGTTCACTAGCTAAGCTAGCATGAACTGTGAAAATGTCACAAGTGAAAGAATACAGCCTGGTTTAGAAGTATTTCCACAAATGCAACATCTGACTTGTTGAGAATGCATTTATTTACCTTACCTGCTGCTCTGCTTGTAGAATTGTGTATACTGTGGTGTTAATGGTGAGTTCTACTTTGAGGATGGCTTGAATACTGGTTACAGAAACAGTTAATTCTAACAAAGCAATGTTTTAAATCTTCCAGCCATAAATAAATATATTGTCTTCCTTCACATTTGTTACAGACTGTACTTGGAATTGCATAGATAAAAATTAATAAACGTGATTTTCTCGAATACTCTTCTTCACAGTTCTCCATTCTTCACAGTGTTACTTCATTCTGTATTCTCAGAGATGAACACACTAGGGTTCTTAGTTGTACTCTTTTTTTTTTTCTCTCTTTGAGAACAGTGTATTTTATAAGCCCAGAATGATAGGTGGCTCAGACTGTAAAGAATCCGCCTGCAGTGCAGGAGACCTGGGTTCGATCCCTGGGTTGGGAAGATCTCCTGGTGGAGGGCATGGCAACCCACTCCAGTATTCTCGCCTGGAAAATCTCCATGGACAGAGGCACCTGGCAGGCTACAGTCCTTGGGGTTGCAAAGAGTCCGGCACGACTGAGCGACTAAGCACTGCACAGTCATCTGTGTCTGTGTAAGCTGGGTTTTATGAATTTCTTCTCAGATTTTCATTAGGCATCTGGTTAAAAAGATGGTTGCTTTTGAGCCTGAACAACATTCTTAAGAAGGAATTTCAAGGAATGAATGTTCATTGGAGACATCAGTATAGTTTTATTTTAAGATTTAAGCCAAAATATTGATTACAACCACTTTAGTAATTGTTCAATATAAAATCTGATCAGCAATTCATTTTACAAATATTTATGTACCAGGCACTGGGCTTGTCAACAGAGGCAATAAGATGAGGGTGTGGTTCTCACTCTCAAGATCTTTATTGTCTAAACCTTTTGATCAGTGAGCTATTTTCTGAAGAGGAATCTGATATTTAAGGGTTTTTTTTTGTGGTACAGCTCACGTTGAAGAAAAATTTTAGATAATTTATTGAATTTCACTTCAAAGTAAAATATTTAACTAGTAGACAGTCTACAGGGGACTCATTTTTAATTTTCACCTACTTAGACAACAACTATTTATTGAACGACTCTATTGTATCAGGAAGTTTTGTAAACACTTGGTCTATAGCAGCAAACAAGTCAGAGGGAGCCTCTCTATGGGGCTGACTTACCTTCTAGCAGGGACTGGGCACGAAGAGGTAGCATGAAATTTCTGCTTGTTTTTAGAAGTACAAGAAGGCAAAGTGACTGAGAAATTGAACCTGCTGACTTGATACTCTAGCAACTCATCCAGCCCACTTGCTTTTCATATAGGACAACGCTGTTCCAAAGAAAAACAGCTTCTACAAGTATGCATGAAAACTTTCAAAATACTCAGAAATGACTTCAGAGACAAAAAATAGATAGCTTGTAATAATATTGTTCTTCCTAGAGCCTATTATGCGGAGTGAAGTAATTCAGAAAGAGAAAAACAAATATTGTGTATTAACACACACCTATCGAATCTAGAAAGCTAGTGCATACCGATGAACCCATTTGCAGGGCAGTGATGGAGACACAGACATACAGAACAGACTTTGGATACAGTGGGGGAAGGAGAGAGTGAGATGAACGGAGAGAGTAGCATTGAAACATGTACACTACCGTGTGTAAAATAGATAGCCAGTGGGATTCTGCTGTATGACACATGGAGCTCAAATCTGGTGCTCTGTGACAAATTGAGGGCGGGGGGAGTTTCAATGGGGAGGGAACATATGATGCCTATGACTGACTCATGTTGATATATTGCAGCAACCAACACAATATTATAAAGCAATTATCCTCCAATTAAAAATAAATAAATTAAAAATATCATTCTTCCAAATTTAGTGTTATGAAGATGTGCAGAAGTTATTTTACATTATTCACACAGTGTAGTGATTTTAATTTGGGGGCACTCATAAGTAATTAAGTTGGTTAGTGATTTTGTTGTTCAGTCGCTCAGTTGTGTCCGACTCTTTGCAACCCCATGAACTGTAGCACGCCAGGCTTCCCTGTCGTTCACTATCTCCCGGAGTTTGCTCAAATTCATGTCTGTTAAGTCAGCGATGCTATCTAACCATCTCTTCCTCTTCTGTCCTCTTCTCCTTTTGTCTTCAGCAGTTACCCTAGAACTTTCCCTTGGTCTACCACCTGGCAAAACACACAGGTATTTTTGGTGGGTTTTTTTGGCTATGCTGGGTCTTTGTTGAGGTGTGTGGGCTTTCTCTAGTTGCGGCTCACGGGCATCTCTTGTGAAGCACAGGCTCTAGAGTGCGCTGGTTCAGTAGTTGTGACATGCAGTCTTACCTGTCCTGGAGCATGTGGGATTGTAGTTCCCCGACCAGGGATAGAACCTGCGTCCCCTGCATTGGAAAGCAGATTCTGTACCACTGTACCACCAGAGGGATCCTAACACACAGATTCTTAATATCCACTGACATTGCTATACCTTCTTTGCTGGCTGCCTCGGTTACTAGTGAAACCTGTCCACTGAGCATGCTTCTGGGACTCCACCACAGAAGACATTTGGAAAACTTTTATATTCAGTTTCACATCATCTCTCTTTCTCATTTTGACTACCTCATTTTTCTATATTAAGATTGCAGTGGAATACATTTTCTCTATTTTTTTTTTCCTGAGTTATTTGAGTCTTTCCTGCTTTCTTTTTACCTCCTATTTGTATGTATGTATGTCCAGTATTCTTGCCTGGAGAATCCCAGGGACGGCGGAGCCTGGTGGGCTGCCGTCTATGGGGTCGCACAGAGTCGGACACGACTGAAGCGACTTAGCAGCAGTAGCATGATCTATCTCCATGGAGGAAGAAATGGCAACCCACTCCAGTATTCTTGCCTGGGAAATCCCATGGAGAGAAGAGTCTGGCAGGCTACAGTCTATGGGGTTGCAAAGAGTCAGACACGACTTAGCGACTGAGTACATCATCTATCTATCTATATGTCATCAACCTAAAAATAAGCATGTAACCTTTTAGCTTGCCTTCAGGTATTTCAAATCCATTTCTCCATTGTCACTTCTATTATAGCTGTTGAAAAACTAAGCTCTTAAGTGTCTGGATTCTCTTGCAGTGAGAGTGGCCATATTCTTTAGTTCTGAACACCTAGACATGAGCGTAAACTTGCCAAGACCTCTATGAAATATTCTGTTTACTCGATATAAAGGAAAGACATACTTTGCATGGCTCCTTTTCTCTTCCTTCTTGAAGGCAGACTGGGATCCCAAAAACTTCTGCAGCCATTTTGTGACTATGAGGAGATAAATATGAGGAAATCCTAAGAGAATTTCAGAAATGCCAGCTATAACATGCTAAAACCGCTGAACCAATGCCAGCTGCCTCTTTCAAGACTCCTTGTTAATGTCAAAAAGATAAACCAGTATTTACTTATTTACTAAGTCACTCTAAATGCTGTTTTTCATTACTTTTAGTTGGACGCATTTCTAACAGATGCTCTACAAATAATTTATAGAGGTTGTTGAAAGTTGAGCATTGTGTTATAAAATAAAACAGTTAACAATAAAGGTAAAGCATAATTCTTTTCTTCAGAATCTTTGTGGTGAACATTTTATATGGTAAGCAAAAAAGCATCAAGAGATTTTCTGATTTTTGTCAAGGTCTGAGATCAATTTGTATTGGCATGCTGTTTACTGGTTTTTGATGTGCATTTTCTCACATGTAAAATAGTAGATTGCATTATTTCTGAGGTCCATTGCATATCTAAACTTATAACTTTATTACAATAAAATGTATTTTAAATCTATGGATTCATAACACTACCTGTTGAATAACATTTTAAAATTTAAATTCTTTGGATGTTTCTGGCATGAAGAAATCATTATACTTTTACTGTTCAAGCTTAGGATTCTGTTCATTCTATATTGAAAAACTGGACTATGAGTTTGAACCTTTTGACATACTATTATCCACTCTAAAAATCCAATTTATTTGAAAATGAAGGTGTTAGTTGTTCAGTTGTGTCTGACTCTTTTCGACCCCATAGACTGTAGCCTACCAGGCTCTTCTGTCCATGGAATTTTCCAGGCAAGAACACTGAAGTGGGTTGCCATTTCCTTCTCCAAGGGGATCTTCCAGACCCAGGGATTGAACCTGGGCCTCCCACATTGCAGACAGATTCTTTACCATCTGAGCCACCAGGGAAGCCCAATTTATTTAGTAATTACCTACTGAAATTAGCATAAAATGATATCTAAAAACCTCCTTTAGGAATCATTTTTCCCAGTGCAACTCCATACAACTTCATTAATCCCTCTCTCCTTTTTTTGAATACAAAATCCAGAGAAAATAATTTTACTACTATAAAGTTATAACTGACATACTAGTTTTCCCAACCCTTTTGTGATATGTGTGTGTCATTGTATTAAATTGGCATAAAGATGTTTCACTGATATCAAGGAAAATGTTCTCAAATTGCTTTGGGGGGGCAATAAAGCATAACAAAATGTTACTTTACTATTTAAAAGACTGTATGAGGAAATGCAAACTAAAGGAGAATTTATCATGAACAACACTGATTTCAAGATCTATTTTATATTTTCACCTCATTTTGTAATAATATGGGCTTGCTCAAGCTGATCAAGTGCCAGTGGCTCTAACCAAGCCTTTTTTGGCTGTGATAGGTTGACACTTAACTCAGATTTGTAATTTGGTTGTTGTTGGAAACTGAGATGTGCAAAGAAACTGTTACTGAAAATAGAAAACAAGTAAAACATAGACAATACAGAAAGGAGAGATTTGACAGAAAACTAAAAGCTTTACTGCAGAAAATGAAAAGAAATAGAAATGAAAATGTTATTTGTGTGTGTTGCGTACATGTATATATGTGTGTGTACTTGTGTGTCTGCATATGCAGGCATGTGGGATAATTAGAGAAAGGGACTGTATTTACATCTATATGGAGTTTGTTTACTTTTGATGACATGAGGAAACTATTGCCAGATAATTGTTACCACCTCTTGCTTTCCAGAGTAACATGCAGTCCATGAACTGGAGAGCTGACCTGATACTTAAAAATGAGGGTTTCTTGCTTTCTTTGAAGCAACATAGCATCTCTGGGTGGTAGTCGATGATAAAGCAAACAGAGATGCCTTTTCTTTACATGCTGGAAACAGTCATCCTTGTTGCCAAGGAAACATCTTCAGGCAGCAAGGGTCACATTTGGAAACAAACAGAAGACTTCAAAAGCAGAGCAATAAGAAACACCAATACCTGAACTTCCTAGCAAATGGGTCCTGTTTTAAATGTTATTTTTCCAACAGACACTTATGTGATTATTATGTACTGGGAAGTAGGAAGGCCAAATTGAATATGTACCAAGTCTGGTCCAGTATTTGCAAGCTTGGAAGCCTGTGGTTTTTGGTAGAGATGCTTTGAAAGGAGGAGTAAGTAGGATTCGTATCTTAGATGATGGATGGACATTGGATTTGGAAAAATAGAGCTGTGTTTGAGACTTCATTCAAAGAAAGTTTCTACTCATTAAGAAAATACAGATTCTTTATACGTGCAAGCACATTTGATTATATTTTGTCTAAATTAGTGAGGTTATTATTTTACTTTCTAAGAATGTTTTGTCATATACTAGGTTTGTGCAGATTTTGTGTTAATAATGTACAATTGTGTTCATTAATTTATTCTTTTATCAAATATTTATGACTTCTTCCTCTGAGTCAGATACTACTCTCATGTTGAGAAGGGAATAGAATATAGTCTCTTCATTTAAGGTCTGTGGGACTCAGTCTGAGGAAGGTAGCTATAGAAATAAACAATGAAATTACTTGCAAAGGAAGCACAGCAGGAGGCTTGTAATTCTTCCTGGAGAGGTGAGGAAAGGCTTTTGGGGAGAGGAAATGCTTGATCTTAGATTTGAAGGATGGATAAACATTGAGCAGGGAGTCCAAGGTTGGAAGAATCTTCCAAACCGAGACAACAGCAAATGCGAAGTGCAGAGAGGTGAAGAACAGATTTCATTGGGGGTATTCTGTTGATTGGAGGTCAGGATGTATTTGGGAGTGTGTTTGGAGATGAAGTTGGAAAATGAAAGTGGAGCTGGATTATATAGTATGAAAAAAGTTTATACCTACTGTTTTCCAGATTTTTCTATAATAACTTTAGATATAGCTAATAGGATTATTTAATGCTATAATAAAGTTTTAACTAGTTTGACATTATTCCCTCTTTTCCCCTTTTACAATCCAGAATTATTTACAAACATCTAAGTGCTTTCAGATGGCTTAAGGTATTGAAATTTCTGTAATCATTATATAAAACAAGAATCATGAAATCTAGGGATAAACTCTAGCTATTAAACTCATAATAATATTTGATCTATTAAAATACAAGTAATAGAATTTTATAATAGGAGTTAGAATGACCTCCACTTTCAAAGTAACTAGTAGGATGCAGCTATCAGTAGCAATTATTTCTTGAAATCACATATCTTTATTTTTGCCAGAAAATTCAAAAGTAATAAATGCAGATAGCTCTTCTGAATACTGATGTATTGTATTCCACACTGAAATACATCTTGTTAACTATTCCTTTATGAGGGACAAGAATGAAACTTTGTGTATAAGAAACTGTGGAGGGTGTGCATGTTCCAGAGCAAAAGCTTTTTGGGATCATTTAGGTTAGCCACCTGTTCTAGCCTGCATTTGCTGAATAAATTAGATGCTCTGGGGAGAGTGCATGCAGCTGATTGGTCTGCCTTGTTACCAAGGCAACCATTTTTCTCTGTGCTCTATGACTCTGAAAGGGTTCATAACCCATTAGTGCTCCTCTGTGCAGGAACATAAAAATTTTTCTTTTTTTTTTTTCCTTTTGTCTTCTTTATTTTTTTTGCACCTTTTATTTTTTCCTTTTTACAAAATTTATGTCAAGATGATGAGACTAATGGAATTCAACAGATACTCTTACATTGTTTATACAGACAGTACGTTTCCCAAATGTTTGAAAAACTGAGGTCCAAACCTCAAAGGAACATAAATAATAACTAAATGGAGGAAATGCTAATTATAATTTAAAAAAATGGAAGATACTTTCAATCTCAAGTGGAGTTTGTCTAAGGCAATATATGTTAAAATACAGATTCTCTGGATTTGGTCCAAAAATCAATGAATGAAAGGTTACGTTTTTTTCCGGCTATTATTTCTATCAGGGTTTTCTCACTCTGCAGAGACAACGGAACATGAAAGGCCATCAGTTTAGCAAGGCTTTGTCAGATCCATCAAAACATAAATTCAGGGGCTAAGCAATAATTTTCTGAAAGGCTGAGGGAGCGCTGGGCTGATGGTTGACTGCACGCTGTGGTAACGCCATCGGAAACCAACCCAGATTTTACCCACGAGTGACATTTAGACTTTGGCATGGTTTTCTTCTATTTTTCAATCCACGTTTGTCTTTCCTCTCCTTTGTAGGCTGTCCTTTTGTATTCAAAATCTTCATTAAAAAATCAATAATCCCCCCAGATATATTTCTCCAGCGCCTACCTCGTACCAGGAATTTTATGTTTTGCCACCTGTCAGCTGAGCGAGGGATGTCATTCGTCTTGTGTTACAGAGTAGACTAGGGGCTGAGCCTCAGGTGGATTGCCTGACTTGCTAAAACTAGTGGGGTTGGTATTCATATTGAGTTCTAACTCATTCTAAAGTCATGCTTTTCCACTGTGCTATAATGTCTGTACAGTTCTGTAGTAATAGTAACCGTGTCCTTTCTGAATATTTAATTATTGTGGAGAAAAATACGTATGAAATATTTAAACATTAAAATTAAACCTCTTGGAGGGCTTTTTGTTCAATTTGGATTTCCTCACAAGTAAAATGCAATTCCAGGTTCTGCTTAATTCACTATAGTGCTGAAGCTTTTGTGCATATTTATTAAGAAAGTCACTAAGAAATGGCTTCATCACACATAGCAATTCCTCTGACATTTTTTACAATTGTCTTTCTATAAACACTAGAGAAACTGATTAAAACTGAATTTTAAGTGCTTATGTTGTAACTCTCTTACTTGTTTTTTTTAACTGAAGACCACTAGGATGTCTATGAGAGACTAGGCTCATGTTTTGATTATGGGCAAATCTCAGTGTAATCAGATTTATTCTGATTTCTTATTGCCTACAGGTTTTGATTCTGTATTCTGAGATTTCAAAGCCAGAGCTCATATTTTCAAATAAGTAGATACTGGAACATTTTAAGGTATAAATGCACCACAAATAGGCAATTCTTTAAAGGTACAGTTCTTAGTGTTCATTCAGTTGAGTTCAGTTCAGTCGCTCAGTCGTGTCCGACTCTTTGCGACCCCATGAATCACAGCATGCCAGGCCTCCCTGTCCATCACCAACTCCCGGACTTTACCCAAACCCATGTCCATCGAGTCGGTGATGCCATCCAACCATCTCATCCTCTGTCGTCCCCTTCTCCTCCTGCCCCCAATCCTTCCCAGCATTAGGGTCTTTTCCAATGAGTCAACTCTTCGCATGAGGTGGCCAAAGTATTGGAGTTTCAGCTTCAACATCAGTGCCTCCAATGAACACCCAGGACTGATCTCCTTTAGGATGGACTGGTTGGATCTCCTTGCAGTCCAAGGGACTCGCAAGAGTCTTCTCCAACACCACAGTTCAAAAGCACCAATTCTTTGGCACTCAGCTTTCTTTATAGTCCAACTCTCACATCCATACATGACCAATGGAAAAACCATAGCCTTGACTAGATGGACCTTTGTTGGCAAAGTAATGTCTCTGCTTTTTAATATGCTATCTAGGTTGGTCATAACTTTCCTTCCAAGGAGTAAGCATCCTTTAATTTCATGGCTGCAATCACCATCAGCAGTGATTTTGGAGCCCAGGAAAATAAAGTCAGCCACTGTTTCCCCATCTATTTGCCATGAAGTGATGGCACCAGGTGCCATGATCTTAGTTTTCTGAATGTTAAGTTTTAAGCCAACATTTTCACTCTCCTCTTTCACTTTCATCAAGAGGCTCTTTAGTTCTTCACTTTCTGCCATAAGGGTGGTGTCATCTGCATATCTGAGGTTATTGATATTTCTCCCGGCAGTCTTGATTCCAGCTTGTGCTTCCTCCAGCCCAACGTTTCTTGTGATGTATTCTGCATATAAGTTAAATATGCAGGGTGACAATATACAGCTTTATTTCTCCTTTTGAAACTATCACGACCACAAATTAAGTGCTCTTATTTATGGCCTTCTCTTTCTTTTTTCTATGGGCAAAATACTGTTTTGCAGAAACTCTTAACTTCACTGATCTTGATCTTTCTTGGAATTGATTAAGTTTTCTACCTGATTCTGTCATTTCAGACCTCCAGAATAATAACCTAAATTTATTCTGCTTAAGGCACCTTCCTAGTTAATTTTCCAGTGGCTCTGTTGTCAGTCCTTGACAAGTTGAATCTTGAAAGTTAAGGGCATGACAATATTGTATGGAGGTATGAGGAATCCAGTACTTTAAAAGGATATTAAGGGCACAGCATACATGTGTATGTTGGATAGTTGAGTCTGAAAAAGTAAGAAAAGGTCATGACAAATTTGAAGTCAGTGATGGTCACATGAAGAATTTTAATAAGGCAATGTCATGATTAGGTGTTTATTGGGAGAATGCTTAGCTTGGTGTAAGACTTGGAGGCTGTAGTAAGAGTTATTAGAATAACTAAGGAAAATATAAAGAGATTCTAAACCAAGATAGTGGTAGTGTAGGTAGAAAGTGGAAAAAAAAAACAAGTGAGATGTTTAGGAGGTAGAATTCATAAGATTTTATAGAGTAGTGAGGGAAAATAAGTTGAGGTTGACTCTGAGGGCTGTGGTTAGAGAGGCTAATGACAGGGTAATTCATCAAAAAGAAAATGCAGAAATTTGTGTGGCTGAAGAAAAAGAGACAGAGAGTGTGCATGTGTGCGTGTGTGTGAGTCTGTATGTCTGTGCAGGGGTAATACATTTACTTTGGCCTAGGAGGCTGGGCCATTTACTTGGAAATTTCCAAGAAACAAGATTGTATGTAGAAAAAGATCTGGGTTGGGGTCCAAAAATTAGTGTACAAAGCTAATAAGAGGTAGATGAGATGGAACATTAAGTAGATTATTCAGTTCAGTTCAGTTGCTCAGTAGTGTCCGACTCCTTGCAACCACATTGACTGCAGCACTCCAGGCCTCCCTGTCCATTGCCAACTCCCGGAGTTTACTCAAACTCATTTCCACAGAGTCGGTGATGCCGTCCAACCATCTCATCCTCTGTCGTCCCCTTCTCCTCCTGCCTTCAATCTTTCTCAGCATCAGGGTCTTTTCAAATGAGACAGGTCTTTGCATCAGATGGCCAAAAAAAAAAAAAAAATTAGACTCTTCCAAGGCATTAGTTTAATTTATTAGACTTCCAAGAATTGTTTTGCTACATAAGAATTTTACTTTTTATTTGGGGTGAGTAAAATGATACCCCTCAAATAAGAATCAAATGTATTAAAATTATGAAAACTTTTAAAATATTAAAATATAAAGAATTATTTGTAAAATTGCCTTTAATATGATTATTAAAAGCTATCTAATTTATTAGAATGATGAGATATGTAGTCGACTCTAAAAACCTAATGATAGATAAGAGCTTTAGAGCTTCACATCTGAAGTTTAATAAATGGATTATTAATTCACTTGAAGCTTAATAAGTGGATTATTAATTTCAAAATAAAGTGTTCCGGACAAATCTTTCTTGTGGTCCAAAATATCCACAATATGAAAAAGTTGATATAAATGAGTTCAACAGAAAGGTGCTCAGTTCAGTTCACTTAGTCAGTACTGTCCAACTTTTTGCAACCCCATGGACTGTAGCATCCACGTTCTCTGGTTCCCTCATTCCTCTGTTCGTCACCAACTCCAGGAGCTTGTTCAAACTGAAGTCCATTGAGTCAGTGATGCCATTCAACCATCTCATCCTCTGTCATCCCCTTTTCCTCCTGCTTTCTATCTTTCCCAGCACCAGGGTCTTTTCCAATGAGTCAGTCTTTTACATCATGTGATCAAAGTACTGAAGCTTCAGCTTTAGCACCAGTTCTTCCAATGGATATTCAGGATTGATTTCCTTTAGGATTGACTGGTTTAATATTTTTGTAGTCCAAGGGACTCTCAAGAGCCTTCTCCAACACCACAGTTCAAAAGTGTCAATTCTTCAGTGCTCAGCCTTCTTTATGGTCCAACTCTCATCATCCATACATGACTATTGGAAAAGCCATAGCTCTGATTATATGGACCTTTGTCAGTAAAGTAATGTCTCTGCTTTTTACTAAGCTGTCTAGGTTTGTCAGAGCTTTTCTTTCAAGGAGAAAGTGTATTTTAATTTCATGGCTTTAGTCACCATCTGCAGTGATTTTGGAACCCAAGAAATTAAAGTTTGTCACTGTTTCCATTGTCTCTCCATCTGTTTGCCATGAAGTGATGGGACCGAATGACATGATCTTCATTTTTTGAGTGTTGAGTTTTAAGCCAGATTTTTCACTCTCCTCTTTTACTTTCATCAAGAGAATCTTTAGTTCCTCTTTGTTTTCTTCCATAAGAGTGGTGTCATCTGCATATCTGAGGTTATTGATATTTCTCCCTGAAATCTTGATTCCTGCTTGTACTTCATCCAGTCTAGCATTTTACATGATGCACTCTGCGTGGAAGTTAAATAAGCAGGGTGACAATATACAACCTTGACATACTCTTTTCCCAATTTGGAGCCAGTCCTTGTTCCATGTCCGATTCTAACTGTTGTTTCTTGACCTGCATACAGATTTCTCAGGAGGCAGGTAAGATGGTCTGGTATTCCCATCTCTTGAAGAATTTTCCACAGTTTGTTGTGATCCATACAGTCAAAGGCTTCAGTGTAGCCAATGAAGCAGAAGTAGCTGTTTTTCTGGAACTCACTTGTTTTTTCTTTGATCCAATCAATTCAGTTCAGTCACTCAGTCATGTCCAACTCTTTATGACCCCATGGACTGCATCATTCCCAGCATCAGGGTCTTTTCAAATGAGTCATTTCTTCACATCAGGTGGCCAAAGTATTGGAGTTTCAGCTTCAGCATCAGTCCTTCCAATGAATATTCAGGACTGATTTCCTTTAGGATGGACTGGTTGGATCTCCCTGCAGTCCAAAGGACTCTCAAGAGTCTTTTCCAACACCACAGTTCAAAGGCATCAATTCTTTGGCTTTCAACTTTCTTTAAAGTCCAACTTCAACATCCATACATGACTACTGGAAAAACCATAGCTTTTACTGAATGGACCTTTGTTGGCACAGCGATGTCTCTGCTTTTTAATATGCTGTCTAGGTTGGTCATAACTTTTCTTCCAAGGAGCAAGCATCTTTTAATTTCATGGCTGCAGTAACCATCTGCAGTGATTTTGGAGCCCAAGAGAATAAAGTCCCTCATTGCTTTCTCATCTATTTGCCCTGAGTGATGGGACCAGATGCCATGATCTTCATTTTTTGAATGTTGAGTTTTAAGCCAGTTTTTTTACTCTCCTCTTTCACCTTCATCAAGAGGTTCTTAAGTTCCTCTTCCCTTTCTGCCATAAGGCTGGTGTCATCTGAATATCTGAGGTTATTGAAATTTCTCCCTGCAACCTTGATTCCAGCTTGTGCTTCATCCAGCCCGGCATTTCACATGATATTGTCTACATAGAACTTAAATAAACAAGGTGACACTATACAGCCTTGAGGTACTCCTTTCCCATTTTGGAACCAATCCATTGTTCCATGTCTGGTTCTAACTGTTGGTTCTTGACGTACATACAAATTTCTCAGGAGGCAGTTAAGGTGTCTGGTAGTCCCATCTCTTGAAGAATTCTCCATAGTTTGTTGTGGTCTACACAGTCCAACATTTTGATGTAGTAAATAAAGCAGAAGTAGATGTTTTTCTGGAATTTTCTTACTTTTTCTATGATCCAATGGATGTTGGAAATTTGATCTCTGTTTCGTCTGCCTTTTCTAAATCCAGCTTGAACATCTGGATGTTCTCGGTTCATGTACTGCTGATGTCTCGCTTGGAGAATTTTCAACATTACTTTGCTAGCATGTGAGATGAATGCAATTCTGCGGTAGTTTGAACACTCTTTGACTTGGCCTTTCTTTGGGATTGGAATGAGAACTGACCTTTTCCAGTCCTGTGGCCACTGCTGAGCTTTCCAAGTTTGCTGGCATATAGAGTGCAGCACTTTCACAGCATCATCTTTCAGAGTTTGAAATAGTTCAGCTGGAATTTCATTGCCTTCATTAGCTTTGTTTGTAGTGATGCTTCCTAAGGCCCACTTGACTTCCCACTCCAGGATGTGTGGCTCTAGGTAAGTGATCACACCATCGTGGTTCAGTTCAGTTCAGTTCAGTCACTCAGTCGTGTCCGACTCTTTGCGATCCCATGAATCGCAGCACTCCAGGCCTCCCTGTCCATCACCAACTCCCTGAGTTTACCCAAACTCATGTTCATCTAGTCGGTGATGCCATTCAGCCATCTCATCCTCTGTCGTCCCCTTCTCCTCCTGCCCCTAATCCTTCCCAGCATTAGGGTCTTTTCCAATGAGTCAACTCTTCGCATGAAGTGGCCAAAGTATTGGAGTTGCAGCTTCAACAACAGTCCTTCCAATGAACAACCAGGACTGATCTCCTTTAGAATGGTCTGGTTGGATCTCCTTGCAGTCCCAGGGACTTTCAAGAGTCTTCTCCAACACCACAGTTCAAAAGCATCAATTCTTTGGCACTCAGCTTTCTTCACTGTCCAACTCTCGCATCCATACATGACCACTGGAAAAACCATAGCCTTGACTAGATGGACCTTTGTTGGCAAAGTAATGTCTCTGATTTTTAATATGCTGTCTAGGTTGGTCATAACCTTCCTTTCAAGGAGTAAGCGTGTTTTAATTTCATGGCTGCAATCACCATCAGCAGAGATTTTGGAGCCCCCCAAAATAAAGTCTGACACTGTTTCCACTATCTGGGTCCTTAAGATCTATTCTTGCCTTGAGATCTATTCTTAAGATTAAGATCTATTCTTGGCTTGAGAACCCCATGAACAGTATGAAAAGGCAAAAAGATATGACACTGAAAGTTGAACTCCCCAGGTCGGTAGGTGCCCAATATGCTACTAGTGAAGAGTGGAGAAATAACTCCAGAAAAAATGAAAAGACAGAGCCAGCTGTGGATGTGCCTGGTGATGGAAGTAACATCGGATGCTGTAAAGAATAATATTGCATGGGAAACTGGAATTCTAGGTCCATGAATCAAGGTAACTTGAAAGTGGTCAAACAGGAGATGGTGAGGGTGAACACTGACATTTTACGAATCAGTGAACTAAAATGGTCAGGAATGGACGAATTTAATTCAGACGACCATTATATCTACTTCTGTGGGCAAGAATCCCTTAGAAGAAAGGCAGTAGCCATCATAGTCAACGAAAGAGTCTGAAATACAGTACTTGGATGCAATCTCAAAAGTGACAGAATGCTCTCTATTCATTTCCAGGGCAAACCATTCAAAATCACAGTAATCCAAGTGTGTACTCAACCACTAATGCTGAAGAAGCTGAAGTTGAATGGTTGTATGAAGACCTACAATACCTTTTAGAACTAACACCAAATAAAGATGTTCTTTTCATCATAGGAGACTGGAATGCAAAAGTAGGAAGTCAAGAGATCCCTGTAGTAACAAGCAAGGAGTAACAGGCTTTGGAGTACCAAATGAAGCAAGGCAAAGTCTAACAGACTTTTGCCAAGAGAATGTACTGGTCATAGCAAACACCCTCTTCCAACAACACAAGAGACCACTCTACACATGGACATCACCAAATGGTTAACACCAAAATCAGATTGATTATATTGTTTGCTTCCATAGATGGAGAAGCTCTATACAGTCAGCAAAAACAAGACCGGGAGCTGACTGTGGTTCATATCATGAAATCCTTATTACAAAATTGAGACTTAAATTGAAGAAAGTAGGGAAAGGCACTAGACCGTTCAGGTATGACCTAAATCAAACCCATTATGATTATACAGTGGAAGTGACAAATAAATTCAAGAGATTAGATCTGATAGACAGAATGCCTGAAGATTGAAGGCAGGAGGAGAAGGGGCAACAGAGGATGAGATGGTTGGATGGTATCACCGACTCTATGGACATGAGTTTGAGTAAGCTCCAGGAGTTGGTGATGGATAAGGAGGCCTGGCATGCTATAGTCCCTGGGATCGCAAAGAGTCAGACACGAATGAGTGACTGAACTGAACTGAACTGTGCCTGAAGGACTATGGATGGAGGTTTGTGACATTGTACAAGAGGCAGTGATCAAGATCATCCCCAAGAAAAAGAAATGCAAAAAGTCAAAATGGTTGTATGAGTAAGCCTTACAAATAGCTGAGAAATGAAGAGAAGCTAAAGGCAAAGAACAAAAGGAAAGATACACTCATTTGAATGTAGAGCTCCAAACAATAGCAAGGAGAGATAAGAAAGCCTTCTTCAGTGATCAATGCAAAGAAATAGAGGTAAACAATAGACTGGGAAAGACTAGACATCTCTTCAAGAAAATTAGACATACCAAGGGAATATTTCATTCAAAGATTGGCACAATATAGGACAGAAATTGTATGGACCTAACAGAAGCAAGAGATATTAAGAAGAGGTGGCAAGAAAACAGAGAAGAACTATACAGAAAAGATTATTCAGAAATAGTGCAAAAAAATTGAAAGACGTGGAGGAGAGAACTCAATTATTTCACAGAATGAGAGCAAGGGGAACAAACAGTTTACAAAGAAATTCACAGAGATTTGAGTTTACTTTTAACCATGCAGGAGAGAGTGATGAAATAAAAGTTAAGGAAGAAAAGTATTCTAGATCAGAGAGTTTGGTTAACTGCATTAAGAATTACAGAGATACCAAGTAGAATAAGACGTAATTCATGTATACCAAGGTGATTACTAAACATGCTCTGAGCACTTCATTCTTGGACAGTACTTAAATATTTATCTTCTCCCCCCGAATGTATGTGGCCCCCAGTCAAGGTCAGTAGCCTTTGCTTTCCTATAACATTGGGGCCCTACATTTTGAGTGCTGAGTTCTAACCAACATGGCAAGTAGGATTCCTAACTTCTTTCCTGTTTCTGACTCTGAAAAACACAAACCTCTAAAGGCTATTAACTAAAGAGTTTTAAAAAAAAGGTATCAAATCAGTTTTATTTCCAATGATAAAATACTGTATATTAATGCAAAGTTTCATGAAATATAGAAATATTAAATGAAGCAAGAAAATATGAAAATGTGTTTTTATTTATTTACTTTTATTTGGTTGCATCAGCTCTAAGTTGTGGCAGTGTGTGCATGCAGTCTCTCAGTTGTATTTGACTCTTTGCAATCCCATGGATTGTAGCCCCTTAGTCATACCTATACGTGTCTCCATTCTCTTCCAAACTCCCCTACTAGGCAGAGTTCCATGTGCTATACAGTAGGTCCTTGTTGGTTCAGCTCAGTTCAGTTCAGTTCAGTTGCTCAGTCGTGTCCGACTCTTTGCCACCCCATGGACTGCAGCACGCCAGGCCTCCCTGTCCATCACCAACTCCCGGAGCTTACTCAAACTCATGTCCATTGAGTTGGTGATGCCATCCAACCATCTCATCCTCTGTTGTCCCCTTCTCCTCCCACCTTCAATCTTTCCCAGCATCAGGGTCTTTTACAATGAGTTAGTTCTTTGCATCAGATGGCCAAATTATTGGAGTTTCAGCTTCAGCGTCAGCCCTTCCAATGAATATTCAGGACTGATTTTCTTTAGGATGGACTGTAATAACTTTGTTGGTTATCCATTTTAAATATGGCAATGTGTACATATTCATCCTAAACTCCCTAACTCTTCCTTCCCTCCATCCTTCCCTCCGGCAACTCAATTCATTCTGTAAATCTATGAGTCTGTTTCTGTTTTGTAAGTTCATTTGAATCATTTCTTTATAGATTCCACGTATAAGGGATGTCACATGATATTTCTTCTTCTCTGTCTGTTTTCTTTTTTGAGTCACATTGACCAACAATTTACTGAGAGAGCTCACACAATACAGGCAAGTTTTCTGTCCTACCTTTGCTGTCTGGTGAGAGACTTCTCTGATGCAAAATGGAACTGTGTTAACATTGACCAGAATTACTCAGGGATAAATGACATCACGAATGGCTAAGGCAACTCCAAGTTTCTTGTCTTCCATGGTCCTTACTTCCTCATTCTGCTGGGCCTGTCAACAGGAAACCTCTAGCCTCACTTCTATATGCAAAGTTTAATCATACAGATACCTTCATGATTATTACTCTCTCATGCTTTCACTGGAGTATAAGTTATTTAAGGTCACAAAATCTTTGTAAATCATGTTTGTATTCTCTATACTCCCAAAGGACTTATTCAAGATTCAAAAGACACTGAATGAATTAGCTTTTAACTATGAGTCATGCTTCCAAGGGAGAAATGCATACATATCAAAGGTATAAAAATTCCTAAGCTTTTTCTCATTTTATTTTATTGCCTCCAAGTTTATTCAGTCTACCTTCAATCCCTTATACCTCAGAGCTTTCCCAAACAACAGAGGAGGAATCAATGGGTAACCCTCACAGTGATTCCTCAGGACACAAGTCCATTTTCATCCTAGATATCTGTTGCTACTCAGAATGCATCTGATATCTAGTGATTCAGAGATGTCATTTTCCTTTTATCTTGGGAGTATTCTCTTCTCAGTCATGGCTTCACTACGCCATGATGCTGATGTAGTCCTTTGTTTCAAAGTCTTGGTCTTTTCTTCCCACCTGGAGGCAAACCTATTTAAGGCACTGTTTGATGGAGGGAGTTTTGTAATATTGTCTGGGGATGTTATGAAACAGCACTGTTTACATTACCTGCAAAGCACACCCAGTATCTGAGTTTAGAAACATTTGCAAAAGAAGAGAGCCAAGATGAGCTCTAGCTTTATATTAGCTTTATAACTATGTTATATCTTCGAATGATATCCATTTGAAAGGATTTATTCACTTTGGGGTCTAGGACTATAAACAGACAAAAAAAAAAGGTTACTTTTTCTATTCATGCATCTGATGATATATCCTCCAGTGTAATATTTAATATTTGTAATAATTTCTGTGTCTTGTGTAAAATAGCTATTGTAAATTGATATCTAGTCTCCTTCTTCTTGAATTTCTGGAAATCTAGGCAAGAATAGAAGATAACAACTCCTGAAATTTGATTTACAGGAAGCTTATTGTTTAGTAAAGATGATAGAGAGTAAGATAAATGGAGGGAAATTGTTTTGTGAGCGGGGGACGGGATGCAGCATTTTTGAATGTATCATTTTTGCTTTTGGTTCAAGTCAGTGGTTCCCAAATTTGTCTGCACGTTAGAAATCCTTGAGAAACTTTAATAATCACAAAAACAACAATTATGATAAACGATTAAATAATCAAGGCCAAAGACTCATCCCAAATATTTGGATTCAATTTTGGGCTTTGTATTTGAACACTGATATTTTTAAAACCCTCAAGTGATTTTAACATGCCTAGGTATCTATAAATTTTGAAAGCATAATTCTTTCATGGGATTCAGGTTTTCAAGGAAAATAAAACCTCGTATGACAATTAAATTATTTTATTTAATTATTAATTCATAATGCATAAGATCTCTAAAAAGATAGACATGATTACCTCTAGCAATGGGCAGTGAGAAAAGGGGACATTTAATCTATAAGTAACAGATAACTTACTGTGCTTCACAGAACATATGCTCATTTTCTACACATTAATAGTTTCATTTGTGCACCTTGATGAATTTCCAGAGCACTAACACTGGATTATCAAATTAATAGGAATGTATATATCCATATAATTGATCTGACGCTTAGTAGCTCTAATACACACATTGAAATACAAGATTTCTTATAATCAATAGAAGTTATCAGTTCTCAGTGTCTGCCACCTTTGAAATATCATTACATTATTTGCATTTTCCATTCACTTATGTATTCATTCATTAAATCATTCCCTGACTTGACACATGTTTGCCATACACCTACCAGGTACCTAACACTGGGCTAGGTACAGAGATGCATTAATGAATGTAAAGTGCATGGGGTTTCAGGCAAAGAGACTGGTGGGAGAAATCAAGACTCAAATATAATAATTAATGTGTCATTTTAGGTTAATAAAAGTACTCAGAAGGAAAGGGTTTCAATGAGTTAGATCAGAGATCCTGGTTTAGGTTGGGGGAGTCTAGCAAACTTTCATGAGGAACTGAATGTTAAGTTAGATCCAAAGGGTAAACTGGAGCAGAAGGAGGGGCGGAGGAATGGTTTGGGAGGGGCATTCCAGGCAGAGGAACAGCGTATGCAAGATCCAAGTAGGAGGAAGTCTGTCTCATCTAAGGAATGGAAGAAGGCAGCTGTGTTAAGGAAGGATAGAAAGTACTCTAGCTTGGGGGTAGAAACATACTCAGGGCCAGGATGCAGCACTGTAAACCATTCTAACACCTCTATAAAAAAGAGTCATCTTTCCTATTGCAAGCTAATATCAACATTTTACATGAGTATAGGTGGCTAGTATTAGATCAAAGGACAACAAATATAATACAAAATTTTGGAACATAAAACATGAAATGTAATGTGGAATACCACATGGAATAAATGGAATATATTTCACCAAATTTCCAACTCCATGCTTCTGATTATTTTTCATCAGTAAAAACTAGGTCACTTGGAAGATGATATAAGATCTGTAAATTAGAAATGCTTCTGGCTATAAGAAACAGAATTCTTGCTTAACAGTGGCTTAAACTTTACAGATATGTATTGCTTAACTAATAAGAACTTTGGAAAAAAAAATCTAGAAATCACCAAGGACACAGGTTCTTCTTATCTTTCTTTTCTACCACACATAATGTCCTGGCCCTCAGCGGTATGAGAAGTCTGAGATATCAAAAAGAGTGGGAAAAAAAAAGTCTATGTTCAAAGCAGAAACAAAGGGAGGGAGGGAGGACAAGCAATTAATCATTTCATACCTGTCACTTTTATCAGGAAAATGAAACACGTTCCCAAATTGAAAGCAGTCCTCCACATTTATTTCACTGGCCCCAATAAAATCATGTCACCAACCCTACGTGGAAGGAATTCTGTGAAAGTGAGAATTTGTCTTATCTCAGATCCTGTAAAGAGGACAGAAATGAAGAATGCTACTTGAGTGGTTATACAATCAACTGTGCAAATGCATAAGGAGATTGGGGTATTGAGGATACTTACTTTGGAAACTAAGAATTGTTTTTAAATAAAAACAATTTATTAACTATTTTTAAAAACCAAAATTGTTTTGGATGTAATTATCCACTAGATTTCTGTTTCTCCAGCTGGGGCTTTGTGGATATTCTACGACAATGTCTTGATTTTCTGTTTTTCTCTTTATGATCACAGAAAGAAAAGTAAGGTTGGATTCCATGATCATGTGATGGACTCCAAAAATGGCTGCACTAGAATTGCTTCTCATGTTTTTGATGCTTGGCATCACACTGGCACCACTGGTATATCTTTGCTGGTCATCATCAAGTGAAAAAAGAATAGAAGGTGATTAAGAAAGTATGCTATTCTTTCCCAGGCATGAAGGCCAAGTGAAGTACTGTGCAAACAAAAGTTTCTCATGAGTTTGAGCAGAGAAAAGTGGTGGGTGAATTGAGTTAGCAGATGACACATGGTAACAGAAGCCTGCCAAATGCTTTTAAAACCATGATGTGGCAGTCAGTACAATATTCAAATTTCAAACAGATTAAGTTTCAAGCTGATTCACCATATTACATTAATAACTAATTTTAATTTTATTGGCTTTATCATTTCGTTCCTGTTCAATTTGTTTCTATGGCTAAGTCTTCTGAGCATAAGCTGTTTATACCTAACTTTGCATTTATACACTTTTTAAGTATAGTCAAAGTAACACAAATGAACAGTGGGTCAATTCCTTTTTTACCTTCAAAAGGGTTCTGGTTAGATTTTAGACACATTGAATTAAAGAGTTAATCATGGATAACTCTAAAATTATCCTAGGATCCCCTTATGCCAAAGATGATAAGATATGTCTATTTCTTTCCTACCTACTTTTGCTATTCCACATTCTTAAGAATCATTTGATATACTCTTCTTTTGTGTTTTTACATTTACCCTGGGGATTTCATACTCTAATCCAAGGAACAGATGATCCAGACATCAGGATATTTCTAAGTAGTGTCTGCTGGAGTCCTTCATTTACTGTGCACAATGAACGTCTACCTAGAATTTTAAAGCTGGTAGTTTTTAATTTTTACTGAGGAAAATTAGCAGTGTTAAATCAGAGAAAACTTGTAAAGAAACTTGATCAAGAAGCTCTATCAAAATTGAATGAAACAACTCAAACAGAACCTTTGTTTGTGCTCATAGTAGGCAAAGACCCATTTTCATGGAACAGCAAAGCCAAGAAGAACCTTAGAGGTTACTTACATGGAGTTCATCATGCTCTCTCTGGGATATCAGGAGCCTAAGGGAAGGGTCTTATTAAGGCCATTTCATAGGGTAAGAGAAACATGAGAATTGGGACCCTGATCTCTTGAACGAGTATGAGTCTTTGTTCTTTGCATCATATACTTTTTTGAAAATGGACCTGGCTATGTGGGAGTGGGATTGAGGAGTGAAAGCTAGTGTTTTACGACCTGTTCCACTAAGCACTGGATTATGCTCTTCTGGCAAAGGTTCTGCTTCCATAGGGCTTCCCAGGTGGCTCCATGCAGGAGATGCAAGAAAGGCAAGTTTGATCCCTGGGTTGGGAAGATTCCTTGGAGAAGGAAATGGCAACCCACTCCAGTATTCTTGCCTGGGAAATTCCATGGACAGAGAAGTCTAGTAGAGTACAGTGCATGGGGTCACAAAGAGTCGGACACGACTGAGCACAGTGCAGCAGCATCTGATTGCCATATGATTGAATAACTCAATACAGTACTCATAAATTATGATAAAAGCTGTAAATAAACCAATCTGAAGTATACATTTAGAGAAACTGATACTCTAAGAAGGATTCTTTGTAAACTTTCCAATAAAAATGCATCCGTCCTTTCTAACCAATCAGTATTAACCACCACCATTCTTTCAGAGTCTCAGAAAAATCTCTAAGGCTAACTCCACAAAATATTTTTTAAAAGAGAATTAGTACACACAGGATGCTGAGAAGGTTTAGTTTTTTTAGGAAAGATGACAGTGTAAGTGACAAAAAATTATGTAAAAATAACGAGACTCTGAGCAGTTTGAATGTTTCATATGAAAGTCACAGTTCTGTAGAAGAATAAAAAAGAAGCTGGAACATAAATAATTTAATTCAAGACTTTGGGGGGGGGGAAACCAATGTTTATTTTGAGCAAGTCTTTCTTGAAAGTGGCCTTTTGAATAAGCTGATGTATCTTGACAATCATTTGTAGTGACTGTGTTTAGGTTAGGGGCATATTCATTCTCAGCCATCGCTCTAAAATGGCGAATCATGAAACGCATTGATCACGACCTCAGTAAATATGACAGGGAAAATCTCTGCAATTGGAAGTTAGAGGGTTCACTTTCAAAGCTTGAGATTTGCAAAATGACTCCTTAACACTGAGTGCAGGGCTGGCTGAGCCTCTTTCCTCTTTCTGGAGCAATCTGTATGTATACCTGTCGGCCATATTTTCTTTTTTAGCTACTGTTGCTAGGGTAACCACCTCCTTTGTACAAGCTCAGGATAGCTGCTGCTTTTTGGAAATGGACTCTGGGCTGGTTGCCAGATTTTCAGTTCTCATATTCAGGACTTAACTTTAGCTTACTTAACTCTTTCACTGGCCTCAGAAAATATTGAGTGCAAAAGCTTTTTAATATTTTATCCTCTAAAGGAAGCAGGAACTAACACATGACTGAAATGTAGAATACACTTTTGCCTGGACATATGCTGTGTTGACAAGAAAAGTAAAGAAGGACTCTTCTTTCAAAAAGTGGAGACAAGTGTTACCTATGTTTTTCAGAACATCAGGGTTCGGAAGCTTATGACTTAAGTACAATTTACAGTTCTCTGATTCTAATCCAATGCAGAGGATTTTGGGGGTTTCCCAGGGGACGCTGGCAGTAAAGAATCTGCCTGCAATGCAAGACTCCCCAGTTTGATCCCTGGCTCCGGAAGATCCCCTGGAGGAGGAGCATGTCAACACACTCCAGTATTCCTACCTGGAGAATCCCAAGGACAGAGGAGCCTGATGGGCTACAGTCCATAGGGTTGCAAAGAATCCGACACAACTTAAGTGACTTAGCACACATGTAGAGGATTTTTAGTACACAAGAGACTGTGGATTTGTAATGTATGTATTACTATTTTCTTCTGAAATGCAAAATGCACCATTATTACAAAAGAAAAAAAATAAAATCTTCCTAATCCAGTCTCCTTATAATCATTTGAACAAACCATGTTCCTTAATTGTTTGAGCTTCTACTATTCTTAGTTCCTTTATTCCTAAGTCTCATTAGACTTCAGGATTTAAGAAGTGGTTTCAGAGATCTTCTGGTCTAACTTCTGACTCTTTTAGTTCAGTTCAGTTCAGTCGCTCAGTTGTGCCCGACTCTTTGTGACCCCACGGATTTCAGCATGCTAGGCCTCCCTGTCCATCACTTACTCCCAGAGCTTGCTCAAACTCATGTCCGTTGAGTCAGTGATGCCATCCAACCATCTCATCCTCTGTTGTCCCCTTCTCCTCCCGCCTTCAATCTTTCCCAGCATCAGGGTCTTTTCCAGTGAGTCAGTTCTTTGCATCAGGTGGCCAAAGTATTGTAGTTTCAGCCTCAGCATCAGTCCTTCCAGTGACTATTCAGTACTGATTTCCTTTAGAATGGACTGGTTGGATCTCCTTGCAGTCCAAGGGACTCTCAAGAGTCTTCAACACCACAATTCAAAAGCATCAATTCTTCGGTGCTCAGCTTTATTTATAGTCCAACTCTCACATCCATACATGACCACTGGAAAAACCATAGCTTTGACTAGATAGACCATTGTTACTCATCATCTTGTGACACTGTTCATCATGTTTTTTAGCTCTCAATTATTGTGAACTCCATATTTTGATGAAGCTTGAGATTTTATCCATTTCTGCTTTAAAGTCGTGCAGAAAAAAATCTAGACTTTCGTCCATATTACAGCTTTTTAGGAAAATTAAAGATAGCTATTATACTTCCTCATGTGTAGCAGCCACAGAGGTGTGTCTTCAGAACATGACAGTGGCTGTACCTTTGGATCCACAGGATAGTAACATGAGGACATCCTTTCTCATGTTGCTCCTATTCAGTGACTTAACACAGCTGGCATATTAGGATGACACTGTTTCTGCCCTTTAGAAGCCAAGTTTGCTTTGGGGACTTTCCATAGGTCTGGCTGAGACTATTTCAGACCTGATCTGTGTTCCGAGGCTCTTCCTATACAATCCTCCCTTCCCTCTTTCCTTCATGGATGTTAGTGTTGCATCACAGTCTTAAGACTCATCCTACCTACTCTCACTCTCCCCTCTATCCTTCATAGACATTTTCCAATAAATCTCTTGTATATCCAGTCCTATCTTGGCATCTGTTTTTTGGGGAGCTCAGACTGAGATACTAAGTGTATTTTGTTTTTTCCAGGATACATATTCACAATTTGTCAGTCTTTTGAATACATATGTACTGTTTTGTAGGTTTTTCTTTCTAGATGTATTTTAGTTTTGCAATGAGGCACCCACGTAGAACAAAAATCTCCCAGGACTGTCTGAACAATGCAGATAAAGCTGTACTTATTCTGACTTCTCGTATTCTGAGCAAATATTCTAATTAATGCAGGATGGCATTTTGGGCAGCTATGTCACTCTGTTGATTCATAATGAGCTTGCAGAAAATCAAATGAACAGTTTGGATTCAGTTAAAGAAAATTCAAGGGTACTTTAAGTATTCCATTCAAGCTCTTTGGGGTTTGAATTCACTAAGATTTTTTCACATGAACTTTAAAATAATTAATTAATTAATTTTAATTGGAGGTTAATTACTTTACAATATTGTAGTGGTTTTTGCCATACATCTATATGAATCAGCCATGGGTGTACATGTGTCCCCCATCCTGAACCCCCCTCCCACCTCCCTCCCTATCCCATCCCTCAGGTCATCCCAGTGCACCAGCCCTGAGTGCCCTGTCTCATGCATCGAACCTGGACTGGCGATCTCTTTCGCATACGATAATATACATGTTTCAATGCTATTCTCACGTTCAGTGTTTATAATAAAATGCCGACTTTCCCTTTAATTGCCTATGCAGGCAATCAAAAAACTGTGCATAGGTATTTACATTTGTTTTCAGTTTACTGTACTTGATAAATTTAGGCCATCTCACCAGTCATTATATTAAACCTTGTGTCTTCCACCATCTTGAAATTCCATAAGCCTGAGAGCATTATTTAAATCAAAAATGTTGATCAAAATGCACAGCTACAAGTGAGGAGAAGCCCAATAAATCTTTCCTTATATTAGATTAATCATTACCTTTGGACAGGGTCATTAATTCAATTACATATTTACCCAATGATATTGTCATTCATAGCATGTTTCTCTATTTTTTCCATGAGAATATTATAAGAAATTTTCAAATGTATTACATAAATATAGATAAAACATACCTGAATGTGTTTTCTAGGTTTATAGATAAATCATATCAAAGCATCATATGATGTGCATGCTTGGTATTTATTAATCCTTCTTCTTAGAACATACAATCCATACTTGATGCTGTTCTAGAAATGTAAAAGGAATGGTGATATTTTTTGAGTATTTTAACTAGTTTCAACAGAGTGTATCTCGGTTTTATTAGCCATGTAAAGAGGTTAATAATACTTTAAGTCACTGTATATAATAAATGTAATTGTAAGTTCTCACCCACTTGCTACATTGTTCAGAATTCTTAAAACCTGGTTTATCATAGAATAATAACAAAAAGAACTGCACTTAAAGGTAAGTTTTTAAGAACAAACAAAATTTTAGTAAGTATAATTAAGAAATATGAGATTACAAAGTTACATCTATGTAGAATTTTTAAAACCTTTTTATGTTTCTCACTTATCATTGTAAAGGAATTTGGAGAGTTGTAACAAAATTATCAGCAATGAGGTGTATCCTGTTGCTAGTCAGTGATCCCTTTTTTATTAATACAAAATATTTGCAGATTTTTTGTCTGTTCACACAAATATAATTTTCCAAGCAGAATATTCAAAAGAGAATTAAGTTGACAGTAATGCATTCATTCTAAAACTATAATGAAAAAGTTCATGTTTGGAAAACTATGTTACATCCATTTTGTATGAGGTTTATACACATATGGGCTTCTCTAGTAGCTTAGCTGATAAAGAGTCCGCCTGCAATGTGGGAGACCTGGGTTCTATCCTTGGGTTGGGAAGATCTCCTGGAGAAAGGAATGGCTACCCACTCCAGTCTTCTGGCCTGGAGAATTCCATGGACTGTATAGTCCACAGGGTGGCAAAGAGTCAGATACGGCTGAGAGATTTTTACTTTCACTATACACATATACATGACAAATACGTGTGTCTAAACGCTTTGATGTTTTTCCCAGTTTTTTTATGGTGAGAAGGCAAATTTTTGATTGGTTTGGTTTTGTTCTGTTTTTATGATGAAAGGGTGAGTTATAGTTCCATGTGTTGTCCAGAGAGTAGCATCAGTTTTAGAAGAGACTGTTTTTAACCTCTGTTTGAAGCTTATATCAAAAGATAATTTATTCCCTCTTGAAAAACTTAAGTTTTGTCACATTCTGTTTTCCTATACTAAACTGGAATTTTGCTTGTTATAACTTGCTCGCAAATTACATATATATCTTCAATCCGCTATTAAGCTATTTAGCTTAATAGACATAAGCTATTTAGCTTATGTCCGTTTTTCTTTCATATGACAACTGTTTAATATTTGAAGACAGAAAGTACTTTCTTCCCTAGAAATGTTTTTCTAAATCCTTCATTAGTCTTGGACACTTTATGGATATTGTCAGATCAACAACATTTTTCCTAAAAGATATTGCCCCCAATGAAAAGAGCATTCCAGATGTGATCTCATGAAACCATGCATATGGAATTGATCTTACATTATCAATAATAATTTTTATTTAATACACTGTTACTAACATACTACCATAGCATATAATTTCAACAAAATGCCACTTTTAATCTCTATCCTATTACAAGAATACAGGGCTATGGAATCATAGAATTTGAGTTAGAAAAGACCATAAAGAAATGTTAATGTAGCCTTGTTATTTTTAGGATTCTTCCTTACTTCCCTGTCACGTTCAGCAGAGCCCAGCTCTTAAAGGCACAAGCACCCTTGTCTACTTTTATCTTCTCACGACGCATCTCTGGCTCTGTGATTTTTTTTTTTCAGTAACACATTGTATATTTCATAAACAGATTGCTTTCAAAGGCTTTTTTTCTCATTCTATCCTCTTTACTTAGACTGATATCTCTAATCTGGTTTCTCTGCTAAATATTACATATTCTTTAAGAATCTTCACAGGGATGTGAGAGTTGGACTATAAAGAAAGCTGAGTGTAGAAGAATTGATGCTTTTGAACTGTGGTGTTGGAGAAGACTCTTGAGAGCCCCTTGGACTGCAAGGAGATCCAACCTGTCCATCCTAAAGGAGATCAGCCCTGGGTGTTCATTGGAAGGACTGATGTTGAAGCTGAAACTCCAATACTTTGGCCACTTCATGCAAAGAGTTGACTCATTGGAAAAGACCCTGATGCTGGGAAGGATTGGGGGCAGGAAGAGAAGGGGATAACAGAGGATGAGATGGCTGGAAGGCATCACTGACTCCATGGACATGAGTTTGGGTAAACTCCGGGAGTTGGTGATATACAGGGAGGCCTGGCGTGCTGCGATTCATGGGGTCACAAAGAGTCGGACACGACTGAGCGACTGAACTGAACTGAACTGATTCATCAAGTAAGATTTTAACCTTCTTTAAAGCCTGAAGCCTGGATTAGATGCTCTTTCTCTTGTGACCATAATCTTTCAGATAACTCTGTTATTGCAGTTAGCACAATGTATCATGATTTCTGATGTATTTGTCTATCTCAAATACTGAGGTTCTTGACTAGTAATATTTATGTTTTTATTAATATTATTTAATAAAACAGTATGGCAAATAGAGGGGGGAAAAGTGGAAACAGTGACAGACTTTATTTTCTTGGGCTCCAAAATCACTGTGGATCATGACTGCAACAATGACATCAACTAGGAAAGCTATGGCAAACTTAGCATATTAAAAAGCAGAGACATCACTTTGCTGACAAAAGTCCGTATAATCAAAGCTATGGCTCTTCCAGTAGTCATGTATCATATATGGATGTGAGAGTTGGACCATAAAGAAGACTGAACACCAAGAATTGGTGCTTTCAAATTGTGGTACTGGAGAAGACTAATGAGAGTCCCTTGGACTTCAAGGAGATAAACCAGTTAATCCTAAAGAGAATCAACCCTGAATATTCATTGAAAGGACTGATGCTGAAGCTGAAGCTCCAATAGTTTGTACACTTGATGCAAAAAGCCAACTCATTAGGGAAGACTTTGATGCTGAGAAAGATTGAGGGCAGAAGAAGTGGGCAGCAGAGGATGAGATAGTTGAATATTATCACCGACTCAATGGACACTGAGCAAACTCCAGGAGGTAGTGAAGGACAGGGAAGCCTGGCATGCTGCAATGCATGGGGTCTCAAAAGAGTCGGACAGAACTTAGCAATGGCACAACAATAAAAATAAGACATTAGAAACATGCGTAAGTGAAATAAATGTTTAGTAAGGAGAAATTTAATTTTATAAATTATTAAATTAAATTTCTAAATAAGAAGCAATTAATCAGCTTGTTTAAGGATACAGAGCCAAATTTTGATAATTAAGACATAGAAATGAAAGTCAATATATTTAAATTAGTTTAATTTTTGAAAATTTAAGTTTTTTGCATCTTAAACCGAAGAAACTTATGCAGAGGTGTATCTTATATCATAGCTCTCTCATAGAAAGAGAGGCAAATACTTTTGTAGAAAGCAGGCTGTTAGCCAAATGTTTAGGGGTTCCCTGGCGGCTCAGATGGTAGAGTCTCCCTGCAATGCAGGCGACCCAAGTTTGACCCTTGGTATCCCCTGGAGAAGAAAATAGTAACCCACTCCAGTATTCTTACCTGGAAAATCCCATGGATGGAGGATCCTGGTGGGCCACAGTCCATAGGATTGCAAAGAATCAGACACGACTGAGCGACCTCAGTTACTTACAGCCAAACATTTATGTGTTAGAACTTTTTGTGGAGAACAAGGTCTCAGAAAGGCAGAAGAGAGAGAAAAGGGGGACGAGGCAGGAATGAAGAAAGCAAAGTTGCGAGGGGTGCATTACTGAGTGAGCCGTTGCTTGGTATGAGGACAATGATGATTGATTTGGCAGGACTGTTGTTGAAGAGGTGACATGATCCACTGGGTATCGTGACAGTTCTTCTGGAGGAAGGGAGGGAGATAATTTATCTGCTATATTTTTCTCCCACTGGTCTAAAATTAATTTCATGGGGGTTGTTTCTTTATGCTTCTAGACTGAATGTGTATGATTGTTGACTGGTTCCTTAGTGTGTGTGCATGCTCACACTAAGTTGTGTGACGACTCTTTGTGACCCCAGGGACTGTAGCCCGTCAGGCTCCTCTGTCCAAGGAATTTTCCAGGCAAGAATACTGGAGTGGGTTGCCATTTCCTCCTCCAGTGAATCTTCCTGACCCAGGGTTTGAACCCGTGTCTCTTATGTCTCCTGCATTGGCAGGCTGGTTCTTTACCACTAGCGCCATATGAAAAGCTTAGGATGTTTTAAATGTCAGAGAGGACTTGTTTCAGTGTGCTTCAGTTGCTCTATCTCTACCTGAAAAATGCCTCAAAACATTCTTGCATAGCTTGGATTTGTCTTATTAGATTTTGACCTCTGGGGTTAGCTCCTTGCTAAAGATGAGACTTGTATTCTTACTCTTTTGCCCAAAATATTTTGTGGCCCTAGAGTAGAGGAAAGGAAGTAATGTGCATTTGCAAAATAGAAAAAAATGGCAATTATGAAATATAATAAATGAATTTCCCTTAATTTCCTGTATAATAGATATAAATTGTAAAGCACTTTTGCAGAAGTTTGACTGTCCATAGAGTTCCCTTAGAAAATTTAATGCTCATTCCCCTTTGCTATTTTCAGAAGTCTTACAGTGTTCTCAAATTTGATATTATTATTTACCAATTTCTGTTACTCAGAGAGATGGTGGTATATTAAACAGGTTTTAAAGTGGGTCACTGTATTGCCAGAAAAGAAAAAAACACACAAAAGAATGTTTAGTCAAGTCTTTTTGATTCCATCATCTAATCTCCAGTTACGAGCATGATTAAAATTCTGGTATATGTTCTTCCAGATTTTTATATAACGTATATGCACAAATACCTAGAGAAATTTTTCTAAATATGCTGCTCTGTAACTTGCTTCTTAAGCTTTCTGTCTTTCTCTTTTCTTTCCTTCCTATCTGATCTTCCTTCATTCTTATAATTATAAGCACTCCTGTGAAGAGTATTTCTGTTTCCATAACTTTGAGTAAATTTGTATGTAATCACTAAAAGTGAAATGCTTAATTCAAAGAAAAGCCTTGATACTTATTGCAAGGAAAACAAATGTATAGTTACCAAAGGGAACAGTGGTGGGGAGGGGTAAATTAGGAGTTAAGAATTAACATATACACTACCATATATAAAATAGATAATCAACAAGAACCTACTGTAAGCCCAGGGAATTGTCCATAATAACCTACATAGGAAAATAATCTATAACTGATGCACTTTGCTGTATACCTGACATTAACACAACATTGTACGTCAACTATGCACCAATATATAAAAAAATATGGTGTACCAATTGACTGTCTTTAAGAAGCTGAGAATTCTTTGTCTTTCTCACATTCAAGGGGCTAAGTATTTTGATCTTTGCCAGTCTGATGCATGACAAATATCTCATTGCTTTTATTTATATTACGAACCGTACATGGGACAATGGACTGGTTCAAAATTGGGAAAGGAGCAGTCAAGGCAGCTTATTTAACTTATATGCAGAGTACATCATGCGAAATGCCGGGCTGTATGAATCACAAGCTGGAATCAAGATTTTTGGGAGAAATTTAACAACTTCAGATATGCAGATGATACCACTCTAATGGCAGAAAGCGAAGAGGAACTAAAGAGCCTCTTGATGAAGGTTAAAGAGGAGAGTGAAAAACCTGGCTTAAACTCAACATTCAAAAAATGAAGATCATGGCATCCGATTCCATCACTTCATGGCAAATGGATGGGGAAAAATGTTGCAACAGTGACATATTTCATTTTCTTAGATTCCAAATCACTGTTGGATGGTGACTTCAGCCACAAAATTAAAAGATGCTTGCTATGTGAAAGAAAAGCTATGACAAACTTAGCATATTAAAAACAGAGACATAGATATAAATTTATCCCCTCCCTTTTGAAACTCCCTCCCATCTCCCTCCCCACTCCACCCCTCTAGGTTGATACAGAGCCCCTGTTTGAGTTTCCTGAGCCATACAGTTCAGGTTTGACAGATACAGGCAGAAGCTTTACAGTCTGAGCCACCAGGGAACTCGTAAAGCAATTATCCTTCAATAAAAAATAAATTAATTAAAAAAAAACAGAGACATCACTTTGTCAATAAAAGTGGGTATAGTCAAAGCTATGGTTTTTTCAGTAGTCATGTATAGATGTGAGAGCTGGACCATAAAGAAGGCTGAGAGCTGAATAAATGATGTTGTCAAACTGTGGTGCTGGAGAAAACTCTTGAGAGTCCTTTGGACTGCAAGGAGATAAAACCAGTCAATTCCAAAGGAAATCAACCCTGAATGTTCATTGGAAAGAATGATGCTGAAACTGAAACTCCAATACTTTGGCTACCTGATATGAAGAGCCAACTCACTGGAATAGAACCTGATGCTGGGAAAGATTGAGGGCAAGAGGAGAAGGGGATGACAAGGATGAGATGGCATGAAATGAAGTGAAGGACAGGGAAGCCTGGCATGCTGCAATCCATGGGGTCTCAAAGAGTTGGACGTGACTTAGCAACTGAGCAACAACAATCTGATTATTACTTAAGGTTTGACATCTTATTATTTGTTCAGTGGTAAGTTATGTGAATTGTTTTTTGCATGTCTTTTCATGTTTATTAGAAAGTTTGTGAATTATTTATGTTCTTTCTCATTTTAAAAATTAAGACTGTTAATATATTTCTGCTGAATTAATGGGCTTCCCAGGTGCCACGTTTGGCTACCAATGCAAGAGACACAAGAGATGTAGATTTTATTCCTTGGGTGGAGAAGATCCCCTGGAGTAGGAAATGGCAACCCACTCCAGGTATTTTGTATAGTTATCTCTTGTCTATAACATGCACTGCAAAATTTTCTTCCACTGTTTTTCAATTTTCTTTATGGCATTTTCTAATTTGGTTTATGGGGCTATTTGCTTGTAGAGAATTTGAATTATTAGGTTCTCAAATGAATCAATCTTTTCTCTTAATGGTTTCTGGGTTTCATGTCATTATTAGAAAGGACTTCTTCATTTTAAAGTTATGAAAATATTCTTTTTGTTTTTACACTTATATCTTCAATTTATCTGGACTTTATTTTTGAGCATAGCAAGAGACTGTGTGTTCAGATAATGGTTGCTTTAATTCATTAGCTATTCTGCTTTTTATTTTATTAATTTATTTTAATTGGAAGCTAACTACTTTACACTATTGTGGTGGTTTTTGCCATACATTGACATGAATCAGCCATGGGTGTATATGCGCTTTTTAACTCACAGATTTTAAATAAAATCTTTATTATATTCTGTAGTTTCATAATTCTTTTCTCCTGGCTCTGGGATCTTATCTATTGATCTTTACATATATTTTGTGCTATTATCATATGATTTTGTTATTATGACTTTATAGTAGGTTCATTCATTTAGTCAGTCCTTTACATGTATTAAGCACTGAGTGGGGACCTGGAAATGCAGCACAGAGCAAGAAAGATAAGGTCCTTGCTCATATGGAGCTTAGTGAAGAAGACAAACTGTAACAAGCAAGTAAAGGTAAAATTACAAATTGTGCTGAATTCTATAAAGCTAATAAGATGAAGTGTCACAAAATTGCTTTAGACAGGATGCTCTTGGAAAAGATCAGCTGATTAGCAACCTTAATTCCATCTGCAATCTTAATTCTCTTCTCTCACATAACCTAACACATTCAGAGGCTCTAGGAATGAGTACATGGATGCCTTTGGGAGCCCATTATTTTGCTTCTCATAGGAGAAGAGGAGACTGCAACTTGGTGGGAATGTGGAGTACTGGATGAAGATGCAGGAGATGGAAAAATACACTCTTGTTTACCATGGTAGAGAATTTAAATTTAAACAAGAACCAGTCATGGAAATGTTTCCAGAGGGATCTTCCATGATTTGTTGTTGATTTTAAGTGACATTTAAAAAAAAAATCAATGTTTTATTGCTAATACCAATAATTTACAATTGGGGGTGAATTTTAGAAGAAAAAATGTAAAAATACTTTTAGAAAATGTAGCAGCAATTTTTGTTGAACACACACTGAATTTATATAAATATTTGGTAAGTGGTATCTATAATATTGGGTCTTTTCAGTCAATATAGTGCAAAAATCTATCTTTTCATTTATTCAACATTCTGCATTAAAATTTTGTTTATTTTTGTCTTGGAATTGTACATTTCATATTAATCTTCAATGTTTTATAGAATTCAAAATATTTTAATGTGATATAACTGACAATTGTTACCTAAATTAAGTGCTGTTGATATTTGTATTTACTTTTTAAACAAGCTGGCAACCTAGTAAAAATTTATTCTAATATTTTTTGCTTAACAAATTTTGGCCTTTCAGTTAAACAATTTTCATATAAGATTTATTCTTTCCTTTAATTATTTATACAACTAACATTTTTCTTAACAAACTGCACTGAAAATGTGTAGAATATCAATTATAAGTAACGAATGCTTAATTTTATTAACTACTTTATTTTAGCACTCTCCATTAATGTGTAATACATTACACACAGTGGAACAGATTTTCATAGAAGGAGAGACTCACACTCTATTCAGGAAGAAAGAAATATCTACATTCATTATCTATTTCCCTGCTTAGATTGAATGTTTTAAAATTTCAGCTCTTACATTTTTGAATTCCTTTGATTCCATTTTTGATTTATTTGTGATACTATCTTGCTCTTGATTTACGGATGCAGTATGTTCTCAATTTCTACCAAGAAGACTAATACTCGCTCTGCGTTTCTATATTAATCCAGTTTCATTAGAGAAAGGGAATTTATTGTCTTTTTGAGCTTCTTTTCAGGATATGAGAGTCCTCCAATGTTACATTATCCAATGATAGTGCCAATTTTTTGAATTGATGGCATAGATCCTTATATTGCAGCTGGTGTGGACTTCCTCTGTAAAGCACTGTGTTAAGACTCTATGTAGCTGTGTTACTGGGTAGATGGGTTACCTTCTTTTCTCTGTTAAAAAATCAATTTTCATTACTTCAAGCATATTTTTTATCTCTACCAACACATTGGGGTTTTTTGGTTTGGTTTTTGTTAACTTTGATTTTCTTCACTATGGAAAAACCAGACACCAATGCCTTGAGAAGCCATTCCTTTCCTGGCTGTGGTAGAGCTGCTGAGGTTCTTTGGTTTGCTTCCTGGTGTCTACTTTCTAAATCCAGCAAGCTTCCATCTTCTGATGGTGGGATACTAGAAGTATCTATTTCTGGCCTGAATTTTAAGTGGTAAAAGGGTAAGGCAGGATTTACTGTAAATATTAAAGCTTCTGAGGATTTTATGGCTGTGCTGAATCATTTTAACCTGCATGTGTATTGTGGGAAGAAGTTAGCTGGAGATCTACTTATCTCTTTTCTCTCTCCTAACACCAATAATCAGTCTGCTTTGGCAGAATTCCCTCTTTTCTTGGTGACTCTTCCAAGCCAAATCCAAACATGGTGGAACTGCTACAGCCAGGTCTGTCTGTGTACAGAACTCTTGCAATTTCTCTGCTCCACATTGCCTCTCTGTCATTTCCTCTTTCAACCCTAAAATTTGGGTTATTTGGTTGAAAAATATATTATATTTATTCTTTAGGATAACTTTCCTCTGCTTGAGTTCAGTAATGAGTGATAGCCACTTGATGTCAAGGAATTTTCCATTTGCTTTTCCATTGATAGTACGTGTCTCTGTATAATGCGTTATTTCTTTCCCTTAAGTTTTCTTACATGTACTGTTAATTATAGTATTTAGGAAAGTAGGTATGTATCTAAATCTACATGTCATCACAAAGTTGGGTTCCTTTAACAATTAATTTGGGTTTTCTATACTTACCCCTTCTTCCAGCAATTCTTTTCTAGAGCATTCTAAACTCTCATGAAACAGGATGTGTTTTGACAATATTAATGCAAGTTATAGAGTTAAGGTCAACTATATACGAGATCTGCAGGTCCAGAGTGATGGAGAACAATTTGTTAGGCATCTCATTGAAATGTGTGGGGCTAATGGCCCTGTTTGTGCTGAAGTCTACTTTTTCAGTTTCTGAAAATGTGATTATACAAAAATACTTTCTGTATTTCCTACAGCTCCATCTTGGAAGATTTAGGACTGAGAATTCAATTCCTTCAAAAACTCATGCACAAATCTTCTATTCTTCCCAAAAGTCTATTTATTTTTGTGGCTATCAGATGATATATTGCCTTAATCCCCTATGTTCAGATAGATAAAGTATTATTTAGCTATATTTTGCAGATGTGACACTTGAGGCTCATAAAATTTAAGTAAAATCTCAACCTATCTACTGAGAAAATGCTAGATTCAAACTGTCTCCTAGTATAGCTCTGCTTCTTCTATATAGAATTACCTCTCTAAAGATGAATGAAAACATTTAATCTATAAATATTTTATCAAGCATATAATCTTGCAACATGCCAATATGGCCATGAGAGACAAGCAAAAGTAAACATTACATTAATATAGAGAGTTTGCAATTATCAAGTTGAAGCAAGGTGCAATGAAGATATAAAATTATCTATATCATTTTGCTCATCGATGAAGATAATATTCATTATAAACAACGAAAACAAGAGCAGAAAGATCTACAGTAAGATGGTTGTTTAGAGTGAAGATAATATATTTACAATGTTATAGAATAGAAATTGGTTCAGACATGTTAATCTATAAAGGTTTCCTAGAACATCCTACAAAATTCAATCTCTCTAGAAACTATTGCCTGCCTTGTGTCTTTGTGGAGGCTTCCTGGGTTCTGGATGGCTTCTTGGCTTCAGTTCTTTACCATGGAAATTGGCATCTGACCCACTTGGCTCTGTATTTCCTTGACCTCTGGCTGGCCCTGCCCACCCCTGTGACCTGGGTCTTTACCAGAAACAGAACCTGCTGCTCACTTGCTGCTTTTTAATACTGACTGCAAATTCCTGATCTAGATTCTGCTTAGCCTGGCAGTGAGTGTCAGTGGGGACATATGTAGGCAAAGCAAATGGGTGGTTATATAACTGACCAAGCAAACTGTTGCCAAATTGAGTTCAGACAGAGCATTTATTTTGATGAGTGTTAAGTATATAGAAAAGGAGTCTTTGATCAGAATTTTTAATTTCGTGCTTTCAGAGTTTGATATCCATACAATAAAGGGACCCTAACCTTGCCTTTTTGAGCATGCAATTATCACTCAATGCATTCCATAGAGACAGTTAAAATATAATCTGTATCCCAAAGAGTTGTTGTAGAAAAGATAGCTAAAAATAGTAAATCTCAAATGGTATCATTCTGGATGTAAGACAATCTATAAATAACAGTGAAGTCAGTTCAGTTCAGTCACTCAGTTGTCTCCGACTCTCTGCGACCCCATGGACTGTAGCATGCCAGGCTTACCTGTCCATAACCAACTCCCAGAGCTTGTTCAAACTCATGTCCGTCGAGTCAGGGATGCCATTCAACCATCTCATCTTCTGTCATCCCCTTCTCCTCTTGCCTTCAGTTATTCCCAGCATCAGGGTCTTTTCTAATGAGTTCGTTCTTTGCATCAGGTGGTCAATGTATTGTAGTTTTCAGCTTCAGCATCAGTCCTTCCAAAGAATATTCAGGACTGATTTCCTTTAGGATGGACTGGTTTGATCTCCTTGCAGTCCAAGATACTCTCAAGAGTCTTCTCCAACAACAATCTTTTAGAAACAAGCAGGCAAAATTCTTCCATTTTTAGCAACTTGTTTGGCACAAAACAGTTTTCTGAAGACATTGATTATAGTTGGAAATCAAGTCTCCCTAACTACTGTCTGTAAGTAGTTTTAAAAGTTTTAAATTTCCCTTTTATACTTGGTTGGTTCAGAACCACAAGTTCAAAATCCCAACGGACACATTTAACTCCATGTTCGCCTCTGGGTTAGGATGAAATATATTTTCTCTCCCTCTCTCCCTTTCTGCTTTCTTCCCTTCCTCCCTGTCTTCCTGCTTCCTTCTTTCTTTTTCTATGTCTCTATTTCTTTGTCAAGCTAAATATTTATTATAGACAGTAGTTAGGGGGATTTGATTTCCAACTATAATCAATGTCTTCAGAAAACTGTTTTGTGCCAAACGAAGTTGCTAAAAATGAAAGAATTGTCTGCTTGTTTCTAAAAGATGTTTGAATAATATTATAGGAAAATATCTTATCTCTAAAATAAAGACTATTCTATCCCAAGTGTCAATCTGCCATCAGAAATATAATATAAAGAGGTCAAGTTTTGTAAATATCCTAGTTGCTCTTTGTCTTCATTTATATTTAGAAAAATAGGCATTCTATGGCCATCATCAAGAAGTCAAGAAACAATAAGTGCTGGAGAGGGTGTGGAGAAAAGGGAACTGTCCTACCCTGTTAGTGGGGATAAAAATTGGTACAACCACTATAGAGAAGAGTATGGAGATTCCTTAAGAAACCAAAAACAGAGCTACCATATGGTCCAGCAATCCCATTCCTGGGCATATATCTGGAGAAAACCATGGTTTGAAAGTATACATGCACTCCAATATTCACTATTGTTTACAATAGCCAAGGCATGGAAGCAGACTAAATGCCCATCAACAGATGAATGGATAAAGAAAATGTGGTACACATGTACAGTGGAATATTACTCAGCCATTAAAAAGGATGAAATAAATGCCATTTGCAGCAATATGGATGGACCTGGAGATTTCCATACTAAGTAAAGTAAATCTCATAGATAAAGACAAATATCATATTATATCACATATTTTTAATCTTAAAAAATTGATAAAAATAAACTTATTTACAAAACAGATTCATAGATTTAGAGGAAAAACTTTTGGCTATCAGAAGGGAAGCCATTTTTTAATGATTTAATCATTCTGTTCTTCTATGTAAAAAATCTTTGCCTAACCTAAAGTTATAAAGATTCTCTCCCATGTTCTCTTTTGTAAACACTAGAGTTTTAGGTTTTAGAATTAGGTTTCTGAATATTCAGGTTACATAAGAAACTAATTTTGCAGTTTCTAATAATTCAAACATATCTTTATCATTTGATCCAGCATATCAACCCTAGGTGTTTACTAAAATGAGCAAACAAACAAAAAAAAAACCCATCAGAAATTGTATGTCTGTAAAGACTTCTGTGCTTGAATATTTATTGTAGCTTTTTCCATAATTACCAAAAAATGGAAACAGGCCAAATACCCATCAACTTCTTTGTAGCTAAACAAATTACAGTGTACTTACATAGTACAATAAGAGCAAAGGCTACTAATTCATGCAACGGCATTATGTAAATCAAAAGGACTATGCTAAGGGGGAAAGGCATGAAAACTAGTATATTATTTCATTTATATGACATTTTAGAAAAGACAAAACTAGAGAGACAGAAATCAGATTATTAGTTACTAGGAGTTAAGGATGGAGGAAAAAGATTCATTACAAAGTGTTATAAAGTAACTTTTTGGAAAAAAATAGAAATTATACTTCAGTTTTGTTGGAGGTATGTAGTTCAAAACTCTCTGCACTGAATATCTAAAAAAGCTGAATTTTACTAAATGTAAATTATACCTGGAAAAACCTGAGTTTCTTTTAGAGCTCAATTTTTTGCACAATTATTTTCACAGAAGAAAAAATGAGTCTATTTATATCACTTCCTTTCAATTTTTCAATATGAAAGGATTAATTTTTCCCAGGAAGTGTCAGAACCCAACAATCAATTCTCAACTCTTATGGAGGTGCTAATAGGTTATCACAGAAGCGTCTTTCATTCTCATTGAAGACAACATCTATGTCAATGTCTCAAACTGGAAAAATCAGACATCTATTACTTTCGCTTTTTTGTTCTATGTATTCCTAGTAAATTATTGGTCTAATTATTGCTGCTTTTACAGTCTCTCAATTAAATTTATTCTTTCTTTTTTCCTTTCCTCTTGCTATCTTAGTCTAGGCTTCCATATAATTCTTCTTGGGCAGATGCATTTTTGTTTTCAATTGTTTTGAAGAATTGATGCTTTTGAACTGTGGTGTTGGAGAAGACTCTTGAGAGTCCCTTGGGCTGCAAGGAGATCCAATCAATCCATCCTAAAAGAGATCAATCCTGGGTGTTCATTGGAAGGTCTGATGTTGAAGCTGAAACTCCAATACTTTGGCCACCTCATGCGAAGAGTTGACTCATTGGAAAAGACCCTAATGCTGGGTAGGATTGGGGGCGGGAGGAGAAGGGGATGACAGAGGATGAGATGGTTGGATGGCATCACCGACTCGATGGACATGGGTTTGGGTAGACTCCGGGAGTTGGTGATGGACAGGGAGGCCTGGCGTGATGCAGTTCATGGGGTTGCAAAGAGTCGAACACGACTGAGCGACTGAACTGAACTATCTTTGTTGTTTAATACCTATTTTTAAAACCTTAATCAAACAAACAAACCCCTACTGTTTGAATACCACCAAATTCAAATTTTGAAGCCCTAGCTGGCTTCAAATACATTGTGATTGTATTTGAAGATGGGGCCCTTAAGAGGTAATTAAGGTTATATAAGGGGCTTCCCTGGTGGCTCAGTGGTAAAGAATCTGCCTTAATGTAAGAGATGTGGGTTCAATCCCTGGGTCAGGAAGATCCCCTGGAAAAGAAATGGCAACCCACTCCAGTATTCTTGCCTGGGAAATCCCAAGGATAGAGAAGCCTGGTGGGCTACAGTCTATGGGGTCCCGAAATAGTTGGACACAGTTGAGAGACTAAACAATGGGGTTATAAAAGATCATGAGAGTGGATCTTAATATGATAGAAGGTCTCATAAAAGGTGAGAGAGCTATATCTCTCTCTGTCCTCATACTCGGACAAGCAACAGGTCATGTGGCCACAGTGAGATGGTGGCCACGTACAAGCCAAGAGAAGCAGCCTCAGAATGAAACTACCAGGCTGGCACCTTGATTTTATACTTCTTGGCCTCCAGAATGGTGAGAAATAAATTTCTGTTGTTTAAGCCACTCAGTCTATGATATTTTGTTATGTAGCTCAAGCAGATTAAAGCAGTTCTCAACTAAGGATGAGATTAAGAAAAATGACATGAGTTTAGAGAGAGGAGGGGAAAATGTATTATTCTAGTTGAGTAGAAGGCTATATTCCTAAGAGGTATAGTGTGTGATTGTAGCATTAAGGATTCACTGAGGTTTGTGTTCATGGGTTTAAAATTACACTAGAGTAAGCAAAAAATGGGGAAACAAAGGAAACAGTGACAGACTTTATTTTCTTGGGCTCCAAAATCACTGCAGATGGTGACTGCAGCCATGAAACTAAAAGACACTTGCTCCTTGGAAGAAAAGTTATGACCAACCTAGACAACATATTTGAAAGCAGAGACATTACTTTGCCAACAAAGACCTGTCTAGTCAAAGCTATGGTTTTTCCAGTAGTCATGTATGGCTGGGAGAGTTGGACTCTAAAGAATGCTGAGTCCCGAAGAATTGATGCTTTTGAGCTGTGGTGTTGGAGAAAACTCTTGAGAGTCCCTTGGACTGCAAGGAGATCCAACCAGTCTATCCTAAAGGAAACAAGTCCTGAATATTCATTGGAAGGACTGATGCTGAAGCTGAAAACTCCAATATTTTGGCCACCTGATGGGAAGAGCTTACTCATTTGAAAAGACTGTGATGCCGGGAAAGATTGAAGGCAGGGGGAGAAGGGGCTGACAGAGGATGAGATGGTTGGATGGCATCACTGACTCAATGGACATGAGCTTGAGTAAGTTCCAGGAGTTGGTGATGGAAAGGGAAGCCTGGCATGCTGCAGTCCATGGGGTCGCAAAGAGTCGGACATGAGTGAGCGACTGAACTGAACTGAACTAAAGAGTAAGTATGATTTTGTTCTTCAGGCATACAGCTGTGTGGGTTCCAGTGGGTTCAAATGCATGTACAGTGGTGTCTAACCAGGGCCGTGGTCTTACCAAGTGAAAAATCAAAATGAGAAGGGGGATAGGGAATGGAGAGCAACTACAGTGATATGATTATAATGATTAACCATGGAATTTAAGTTTGCTGGAGGAAGAGGGGTGGTGAATGATGCTACTAACAAAATGAGGGACAGAGATGAGTGATAGAATCAAAGATCTGGAGATTCTGTCAGAGCCAAAGGATGGATGGGGCGGGGGGGGGTATGATGGAAGGAGGGAATGAAAGGCAAAAATTGTGGTCAATGAATTGAATTGCTTAAATTGAGATTATGGAGGTTTCCTAGTGACAAAATCTAGACTAGGATCATAGAAGTCATTTGTTGAGGTAGGTTGCTAGATAACATCATTACATGGTTGGAGGAGAAAAACTCAAGAAATGAAGAGAGGAAAAAACAAAAACTGTTGGAAGGAAAACCTGCATTTACATTTGCAGATTTGGTATTGGAAACAGTGACAAAGACCCAGGAGCTAAAGTCATTGACATACAAACGGGAGTAACTGGAGTCCGTGAAAATCGGTAACAATGGAGGGAATGAGTGGTATAATCTGATTACATCAGAATCATATCTGAGAGATTTGAATTCGAAAGATATTTAAAAATAACCCATGTATTTTCAAGTGCAATGTGACATTTACCAAGAGATATCTTTGACTAGGCCATTGAAAGCCTCAAAACGTTAGACTGATAATGACACAGAGGGTGATTGCAGAAAAGAAAGCTCTTAAATGAGAAAATAATATCAAAATGAGAAATTAATATTAAAGATACTTTAAACAAAATCTCATGTATTTGGAAATCAAATGTCTGCTTTAAATGATGGGTGTTTCTAAGAAGGCATAACAGGGAAAATTAGGAAGTATCTGTAATAGAATGAAAATAAAAGAGAATTTACTAGAATTTGTTGCATGCTGCTGAAGCTGCTCAACGCAATTAAATACACTGTGTAGTCTTGAATAAGGTATGAAAACAAATAATGGATACTAGCATAAGTAGCCTGCCATACTCTTCTGTCTGTGGGATTTTTCCAGGCAAGAATACTGGAGTGGGTTGCCATTTCCTTCTCTAGGGGATCTTTCCAACCCAGGGATCGAACCTGGGTCTCCCACATTGCAGGCAGACTCTTTACCATCTGAGCTATCAGGGAAGCCCTTTTTCTAGTTTTAGTCCCTATTTTTTTCCTTACTTCTATAAATTCCAGGTGCTTCAAATTCTTTAGCTTTTTAAAAACTTTGCAGCATAAGTAAGAATTTTGTAATTGACTTTTCATACTGTTAACTTAAATTTCTCTTAGGTCTTCTAAGCCATGTACCTCTAGTCCTTGTACTTTCTAACTTCCAACATTTTATTGCTATGGTTTCCTCTCCAATCATGTCCGTGGCTTTTAAAGTTATATTTTAAAGTTTTAAAAATTATGATACTTTAATGTCTTTTTATTGGGGTTTGGAGCAAAAGCTAAAGTAGATGAGCATGTCAAATATAATTAATTTACCTGGAAGTATTTTATAGATTTAAGCTTATTAATATTTATCTATCTATCTATACATATAATGACATAACTTGTACTGGGCCAGAGTGTTGTTTTTTTTTTTTAATTTAATAAACTGAAAATAGTCTCAGAGATTCAATAGAGTTTGCAATTTTTCCCTCTAAACACAACATGTTTATTTGGAGCATTCACTCCTATATATGTAAGAGCACACACAAAATCTTTTTTATGAGGACCAGTTATATAAATTCAGTGGGTGCAGAGCATAATGGTGGGACATCTGTCTATTTAAACTGTGGAAAACTGAGCAATTCAAGGTATCAAACACTTAGCTTCTCTTTTGCAGTAAAAAATAAATAATTCTAAAGACTTAGTTTCAGAGGCAAGGAAAGATCAAGTGAAAGATTTTACACCAATCCCCAGGCATAGGATTCTTATGATGTGGCAATAATTTCCAGGATCTGCAATCTATCTGCTACATAATAATTTCTGTGACAGCAGGGTGCCACCAACACAGTCTCATGGAAACTGTGTATCTGGAAAGAATTCACAAAAATATTTACCTCTATATACAAAAATGAGAACAGTTTTTATTCTTGAGAGTCTTTAGATTTAATCTTAAATTAGATAATTGAGATTTCTATTGCTTCCTCCCCACATAAGTCTTTACCATTTGATTTTCCATGCATTGACAATAGGCTATATCCTTGTTTATTTGAGAAAGTTGGATTCCTTTCCCTTTCAGGAAACAGATGGAATGTTTTCTTTGGTGCTAAACTTTATGCTGTTGTAAAATGAAGACTTCATTTAAGAACATTTTGTAATCAAGTAAGGGAAGATTAAATAAATCTTGACCTTGGTTATTTTTTGAGCATTTTTGTGATATATTCAAATGAAGATGTTTTCTTTCTCAATCACCCATTATTTAAATATATTATAACAGGGCTTGCCTGGTGGCTCAGATGGTAAAGAATCTGCCTGCAATTCAGGAGACCTGGCTTGGATCCCTGGGTTGGGAAGATCCAGGGTTGGCAATCCACTCCAGTATTCTTCCCCTGGAAATCCCATGAACAGAGAAAGCTACAGGCCGTGGGGTCACAAGAGTCAGACATGATTGAGCAACTCACACTTTAACAGGGATGAAGCCTTAATCTAGCAAAATCATAAAATGAAAGAGCCAAGAGTGTAGTGAGAGACAGTTTACTGCATACCTCAGTAAGCAATAGTGCTTCAAAGAGTAAAATACTTTATTGGCAGTTTAGTTGAGACAGCTCTCTTGCCTTCCTCTCCATAAAACTTCCTTTCAAGTAGGGTGAGTCGGGTGCATCTAGGATTCAACTAAGGGGAGGTAGAGATGAGGATACTGCTGGTTTGTATTCAGTGGGCTATATCTGAATGATTTTTTACATGCATGTATAGTTCAGTTACTGTTACCTATTTCAGTATATCGTTTTCTTTACGCACTGAAAATATCTGGGTTGTAGGCTTCCCTGGTAGCTCAGCTGGTAAAGAATCTCCTGCAACGCAGGAGGCCCTGGTTTGATTCCTGGGTTGGGAAGATCTACTGGAGAAGCGATAGGTTCTGGTTGGCCAGAACTAGTCACATGGTCCCACTTAAATTTAAGTGGGCAGAAACGGCTGAAAAGCAGAGATAAGATACATTTGATGAGTGGCACAAATGGATAGCATTGCTGCTATTAATACCATGCACAACAATTTGGTAATGTCCATCAAAGGTGAAGTTGTGTGTAATCCATGACTTGGGATTTCCGTTTCCAGGAAACAAATGGAAATACTTCTGTACATATGCAAGGGGTGATATATATTTAAAAAGTTCTTAGAAGCATTGCTTGCAATAGAGAAAAATGACTACCAAAGAAATAAAATTATTCTGGCATATCCACACAATCGAATGTTTTATAGTCATTAAAATGAGTGTTCTAGGATCCATTAATCAGCCTGGATAATTCTTAAAAGCACACAATGAATAGGAGAAAAAATAAACTAGGCATTTAGTGTTATATAAAATGATCTTTGAGAACTTGAAAATACTGAAAGCAATACTTTATGTTGTTTAAGGATAGCTCTTGATCTCAAAAGCATGAACTCATGAGTGGAAAGTATGCTTGATGCCTTCAGGAAGATGAGTCACCTCTGCGGGGTGGTGGGGGGCAGGGAGTTAGATATCATAGTGGAATACAAAAGAAGCATTAACTCCTTCAGGGTCCTCTTAAGTGTTAATTTAAAGCAAATGGGGCAAAATATTCAATATGGCTAGTATACATGTGAGTATTTAGAATAACGTTTTCTCATTATTTGTTTGACATTTTTCTAATTAGAAAATAAAATCAGGAGATGGAATGAGTGGTAGGGTAATCCTGAAATGTCTGGCCTCAGAAAGCTCTTCTAAATCATGCACGCATAGTTGAAACCAACTTAGATAAATAGACATATTACACAGTGATAAGATTCAAGTTTTAAATGACCATAAAGTGAAATTGATGCAAAGAAAGAGCGAGAATGTTCCTGTTTCTTCCAGCTTCTCCAGTCACTCTAGATGGCACTTAATTTGGTTTGACCTTGTGCTTGGTCCCGCAAAGACCTTCCCTCCAAATTCTTGACATTTCCTATAAGAGGCTCTGGTTTTGACAAAAATTCTCAGAATTTACAATTATTTTCAACACTTTTGTGCATATTATTTGGGTCTTTTTTGAGAATGCAAGCATCCAGAGGTCTGTAAGAATGCCCCATCATACTTATATAAGTGCCTACCATGGTGGATGTGAGAGTTGGACTATAATGAAAGCTGAGCACTGAAGAATTGATGCTTTTGAACTGTGGTGTTGGAGAAGACTCTTGAGAGTCCCTTGGACTGCAAGGAGATCTAACCAGTCCATCCTAAAGGAAATCAGTCCTGAGTATTCATTGGAAGGACTGATGTTGAAGCTGAAACTCCAATACTTCGGCCACCTGATGCAAAGAGCTGACTCATTTGAAAAGACCCTGATCCTGGGAAAGATTGAAAGCAGGAGGAGAAGGGGACGCCAGAGGATGAGGTGGTTGGATGACATCACCGACTCAATGGATATGAGTTTGAGTAAACTCTGGGAGTTGGTGATGGACAGGGAGGCCTGGTGTGCTGCAGTCCACGGGGTCACAGAGAGTCAGATATGACTGAGCGACTGAACTGAATAGTGTTATTTTAGGAATGATCTCCTTCAGTGTACCTTGCAGTATTCAGAGGTTTAATGTAATCATCACACTCATTGGTAGAGGGATTATAACCAATTGGGTGCATGTGTGTGTTTGGGGGGTGGGGGGAAGTGGGCAGCAAACTGGTGGGGCTGGGGCAAACACAGAAATATTTCCATATAGGCTCATTTGCTCTCAAGCTGGGGATGGTGGAAGCACCTAACAAGTGATTACGTATGTGTGTCTTGCACACTGTAGGTTTATCTACTATAATGCAATATGCATGTTCTAAAAACCCCTTCGAGGGCCTCCCTGGTGACTCAGTGGTAAAGAATCTGCCTGCCAATGCAGGAGATGCAGGTTCAATTCCTGGGTCAGGAAGATTTCCTGGAGTAGGAAATGGCAACCCATTCCCATATTCTTCCTGGGAAATTCTGTGGATGGAAAAGCCTGGAGGGCTACAGTCCATAGGGTTGCAAAGAGTCAGACACAACTGAGCGACTTCACTTCACTTTCACTTTACTCTATGACATAGCAATTTCACTACTGGGTACTTAATCCAAGAATAGTAAAAACTTTGGGCCACAAAAACATGTCCTATAATATTTATATTTGTTTGTCCTATAATAGTTCAAACTGAATACAACCTGAACACTCATCTCAGGTGAATGGCTTACTAATCATGTTACAGTATATGCATGCCTGGGGTACTACCCCGTAATGAGAAGGAATGGACGATTGACATACATGACAGCATCTATGAACGTCCAAACATTGCCTTGAGCAAAAGGAGCAAAAAGATTGAAAAAAATAGAGAGTGTACTATTTATTTCCACTTATATGAATTTGCAGGATACACAAACTGAAGAATGGTGATAGAAATCAGAACTAAAGCTGCCTGGAGGAAGTGGGGGAATAAATTGGAAAGGGGCATGAAAAAAATTTATAGAGTAATGGAATTGCTCTGTATCTTAAAGCACTGTATACATGTATGACAGCATTTGTCAACATTCAATGAACTGTATAATTAAAATCAATATTATCTTATGTAAATTGAATTTAATAAAATAATAAAAAAGTAGAATAAAATAACATCTATTATTATTTAAAATAATTGGCCAGTGTTGAATTTAAAATGACTGCAAATTTATACGGAAAGATCTATTTCGCATCAAAAATGTGACCTTGGTGACAATACAATTTACTATCTAAATTAGGGCACTTTTGAGAGTAAAAGGTATATTATCCATAGTTTTGCTGGGTTAAAATGAGTAAATCAGAACTTTGCTAGAAATCTGGAAGTATGGTTACCCTAGATATGAGTCATTTACAAAAACTGTGACCTCAAGGTCTATATAAAAATTACTTGTAGAGGTAGACTCACTGCCTGATTATTTATATCTTTGGAAAGTTCAAGCGCAGCTTAGAATTTCCAGGAACTGTCAGTAGGATGATGGCACTGAGACCTTCTGTATTCACAACTTACTGTTTATATGGTGTGAATCAGACACATTCAGTGATGTTTACAAACCTCATGATTCTGTTACTGAAATAACTGAAACTGTCTTCCTCTGTTCATCTCTCATCCACATGTACATCTGAGCTCACATAATTGTTAGAGTAATGCCTGGTTCACACTCCAGACTTTGACACATGGAGTTATTCCCCAAGTTGGAGTGCGAGTCTAAAGAAAGTGATTTATCTCTCAATCAATGATTAGTACATGTTGCTATTTTCCCCAAAGTCAGACTTTAATAGAAATATTTACAGGGTGGATTGGGGATGCCAAAAAGTAGAATTATAATGAAATCTGAATCAGAAAGGGATTTCTGGTGAAGGTGATATTTGAACTGAGTTTTTAAGGATATATTTGCATTATATGTATAATGCAATATACATTTCCCAGATGGTTCAGACGGTAAAGAATCTGTCTGGAATGCAGGAGACCTGGGGTCAGTCCTTTGGTTGGGAAGATCCCCTGGAGAAAGGAATGTGAGAGAGTCAATTCCTAGGCAGGTTGATAAGAAGTCCATGGTCCCCGAGGAGGAGGAAAGGGGTCTGGGGCTCTCAAGGAGGAGATAGGGGTCTGGAATTCTCAAGGAGGAGGAAAGGACTAAAATTTTTTTTTTCCTACATTCCTTAGTAAGGATTATATAACAACAACGTACCCTGCTTGAGGACAGTTTCTCCTTTTTGAAAACCTTCTGACTAATCTTGTTATCTTAAAATGCATATTAGGGGAGTGGGTCTGCTAAGATCTTTCTACTGTTAGTTCTAATACTGTCATCTCAAAATATAAATTGTGGGAGTGGGTTTAGTAAGATCTTTACAACCTTGAGACATTCTTTTGATTTATTGTAATAACCAATTAAAAAATCATATAATTCTCTTGCTAAGACTAGCGAGGGGCACTCTCCATCCCCCTTCTGACGTCTTTGTCAGAAGCTTCCTCTGTCCCTTTTTCACTTAATAAAACTCTGCTACACAAAAGCTCTTGAGTGATCAAGCCTGGTCCCTGGTTCTAAAGCTGAATCTTCTTCTTCGGAGATCACAAATCCGAAAGCTATCAAATTCAGCATAAGCTATCAAATGGCTACCCACTTCACTGTTATTGCCTGGAGAATTACATGGACAGAGGAGGAGCCTGGTGGGCTACAGCCCATGATGTCACAAAGTGGGACACGACTGAGCAACTCACTCACACACACACACACACACACACACACACATGCATTATATAGGCAGATAAATCTTCTGCCTATTTCTTTGTAATAATCACACTAGAACCCTTAGCTGCCATGCTAGCTATCTGACTGCTTCCAGGTTATCATGCTGTGAGGAAGCCCAATGTACCACCTGTAGAAGGACCACATGGAGTAACTCTAACACTGCGAAAAGTGGTTTCCCTTATACCAGGTATGTGCCAATGTTCTAGCTGCAGCCTCCCTCTGACTGCAACCTCATATAGGACTTAATGCCAGACCACTTTCTGAATTCCTGACCCCCAGAAACCATGAGAGATAATAAAGTACTGTTTGAAATCAGTTAGTTTGGGGTTGATTTGCTATGTAGCATTGAAGCTTCAATCCTTTGGGCACCTGATGTGATGAAGCCGACTCATTGGAAAAGACCTTGATGCCAGGAAAGATTAAAGGCAGGAGGAGAAGAGGATGACAGAAGATAAGATGTTTGAATGGCATCATTGACTCAATGGACATGTTTGAGCAAGCTCTGGAATACGGTGAAGGACAGGGAAACCAGGCATGCTGCAGTCCACAGGGTTGCAGAGAGTCAGACACAACTCAGTGACTGAACAAATAGATAACTGGAAAAATATGGTAAATCACAAACCCCAGGAAGAGAAATTTGACCTAAGTTTAGTATTAATAATCAATGAAGGGCCACAAAAAATCTGGGTAGAAGAATAATAAGATTAATGTGATATTTTAAGATGTTCAGACAAATGGCAGTGTTCAGGATCACCTGAGAGCAGGGATGCCTGGAAGTAGAGAAATGATCTCAGAGTGTTCTGAGAACCAAATGAACAGTCTTTGGCAAGGCTGAGATTTTGCTATGTACAGGAACATTTCTCTTTTTAAAGGTAGAATTGTTTTAGGGAAGTTGCATATGTTGATTTGGGGAATTTATTCATATTTTAAAAGTCTCGACCTCTTAATGAACATCCTACTGAGTGATCTTCTGAAAAATACATTTGCTTCCTTATAATTCTGTTTTATAAATGTGGGCATTCATTAATTGGTTAAATAACCTTATTTATTAGTCATTTTGTTCATTATTTTTAAATCTCCATTTAGCACTGCTACTGTGTGGAAACCAAGAGATTTCGTTAACTTTACATGATATAAAATTGATGAGCTAACATCAAACTTTGTCCTAAAAACTTACTTAAAGCAGCAAGCTTTAGTATAAATTTGAGCAATCAGTGCACTTCACAACATAGTACCCTTTAGTTAAACACCATTTTGCTATTGTTGTTCAGCTGTTATGTCATGTCGGATTGTTTGTGACCCCAAGCACTGTAGTCTACCAGACTCCTCTGTCCATGGGGATTTCCAGGCAAGAATACTGGAGAGGGTTTCCATTTCCTTCTCCAGGCGATCTTCCTGGATCAGGGATTAAACCCATGTCTCCTGCATTGGCAGGCAGATTCTTTACTGATGAACATAATCAATTATATCAAAGTGGTGAACCTTTGATACATATTTCTATTATTGCTGATGCTTGATAAAAATCTCTAACTGTGAAGCATGCGATTTTGCAGCACAGGTAACCCAAAGGCCAGTTTTCCTCTCTCTAATTGATGATCCCTTCCATCTATTACCTTAGAAAGAGAAGAAGGGTTATCTCATTGCTCATGCCCTCGTTGTGTCTGGCATGTGGCTGCTCCCACACAACACCATTACCCTCTTCTCTGCTCTACCATAAACCATTGCTCACTTCCCTGCTGCTCACCCACTGAAGCTGCTCAACCAACAACTCTTCATCTTGGCCTTTTCCTGTCTTTGGGGCCAGCTGAGAGGAATACACGGAGTGGGCTATGCTTCTCTTCATTTCCTGGTGTTTTCTTCTCTAGAACTCTTACAGAAAGCTCTAGAAAGTATCAGGCTCTATCAAATGGTACCAAGAGAAACATTTAAACCAGGAGAGAAATATTTTAAGTTGCACATCAAATAGTTGATTACTTGTGCCTCAGAAGCTGTATTTTATGTACAGAGTGTTCTAGAATATCCATCCTGGTATGGTCTCTGTTTCTCTCTTTGAAAGTGATTCTCTTTTTCTGGGAAAGGTTGAAGGCTGGAGGAGAAGGGGGCAACAGAGGATGAGATGGTTGGATGGCATCACCGACTCAATGGATGTGAGTTTGATCTAGCTCCAGGAGTTGGTAATGGACAGGGAAGCCTGGCATGTTACAGTCCATGGAGTCTCAAAGAGTCAGACATCACTGAGTGACTGAACTGAACTGATTTCCTTTCTCTAATCTCCACTATCCAAGCCTTACTCTTGTTCCTGGAAATTCTACTCATGGCCCATACATTAAATCCAGCCTCTTGCTTTATACTTTTCAAAGAAGTCAAGAGGATTTCTGCCAAGCCTTAGAGGTGGGTCAGAACTCTCCAAGTTCCTTTCCCCATTTATTCTCCAGTATAAATTGTAGACATTTTATTCTTTGGATTATAGAATCTCCTCTCCTTCCACCCCATTTCTCAAGGTCAAATATTAATTGTCAGAAATTCTATAACCTAGCTCCTAACACCAAGGAACATTCTTAAGTGCATTTAAGTTGGAGATGCTACTTCACACTATTTTGCAAGCAGTATTAATTTACACAGCTCAATCTTTTCCTCCATCCTTTCCATATTTTATCCCATCAGGTCTATCTAAGAATTAGAATAGGTCTGGAGGGAAGTTGAATTTTTTGAAATGGGTCTTCTCTTTAGGTACAGAAAATATTTAGGGAAATCTAGAAATTAGCTACATTAAATATATTAAAGAACCATAACTGTTCCTTGTCTGGGGGAAAGGGAAGGATAGATTTAGCTTTTCATAAAATAGAAGAAATCCCTGAGTAACTTGTAAATATTTTTGCTTAATGCATTTAAAAATAAAACTTAGTGCAGAATTGCTTAGCATCCTATTTTGCTTCATTTATGCACAAGAGTAGAACATATTAAATAACTAAGTGTTTGCTAAGAGCATTTCTGGGCTTCCGAAGTGGTGCTAGTGGTAAAGAACCCACCTGCCAATGCAAGACACATAAGAGAAGCAAGTTCAATTCCTGGATCAGGAAGATCCCCTGGAGGAGCACATGGCAACCCATTTCAGTATTCTTGCCTGGAGAATCCCATGGGCAGAGGAGCCTGGCAGACTACAGTTCATAGGGTCGCAAAGAGTCGGCTACTCCTGAAGCGATTGAGCACGCACAAGAGCACTCCTGACTCCCCAAAATGTAGCTGTTGCAAACCTAAGAATGACTGGAATGTTTGAGAAAGAAAAAGAAGGCCAGTATGGCTGGAGTCTAATGTATATTTTCCCAAAGCTTTTACGTTGGAAAATGAAGAATGGAGAAGATGGGTATGTCTCATATTCAAAATTTTGTATTCTTACTTAGAAAGAAAAAAAAAAGGAGATCAGGAGAAAACTTCATTCTTTTTCTAAGTAAGAATACAAAATTTTGAATATGGCAAGAGCCATCACAATATTGTAAAGTACTTATCATCCAGTCAAAAATAAAATATTAGAAAAGAATGGAGTTTAGAAGGATGTTTTAGATCTTTCTTCTCTTGACCACTAGCGATGTGCAGGACCCTTCCCTTGTCAGAGAGAACTGGAGAAGTAAGAGAACAATCACGGAGGAGATTTAGAATATTTTGCATCCTTTTAGAAATAAGGAATAATGGAAAATCTTTTCAGCTTTTTCACCTGGGAATTTGACCTGGCTTTCTGACATGTCACTGTGGTTCACCTTTGAATTGCTGATGTTGAACGCAGTCCTGAATTCAGCTAATATCTTATTTTCTCCTTTTTTGGGAAGCAAGCCTATAAGCTGTTTAGTGGCTCAGGTGGAACAGCAGGAGGAATTTACTAATAAAAGATTTTGGAAGAAGAAGTAGGAGAGAGAGGCTGGCATGATTTTTAGTGGCAGCATGCAAAGTGTCCCCCTGGAGGGAATGGCCGTCTCCTGCCAATCACAAAGATTCTTCCAGCTGTCAATCACCATGCTGCCTAGATTCTGCCAACTCAAGGAACTTGCATATTCTGTGCTGGAGGCTTTTTTTTTTTTAAGCATCATGAAAGTAGATAAAAGTATTGTTGAACTGATGGAAATAAATGACATACTTGCTTGATGAATTTGCAACCAAATAAAACATATTCTCCTCTTCTAAAGGTCAAATTCTTTCTGGTGTATTAATTACTTTTCATGTACTTTATACTTCAGGATGGATATACATGTGTAGCAGTCTTTGAAGTAAAGTGACCTTTGTACTTTTTAGGAACCTTATAGAAAATAACCTGGAGAAGGAAATGGCAACCCACTCCAGTATTCTTGCCTGGAAAATCCCATGGACAGAGAGGCTGGAGGGCTACGATCCATGGAGTTGCAGGGAGTCGGACACGACTGAGTGACTAACACACACATAGAAAATAAAACAATTGTTAGATTTTCATTGAGGTCATGACTTGACTTTTAGTGACTCCAGGTCATCACTTACACATACACACACTATGTGAGTTTCAAAGGAAAACTTTTGCTTCTTATAAATATCTTAAATATAGAATATTTCAACTATAAAATGTATGCAGTTTGAAATATTCAACGCTAAGTTTTTGTTTCAGTGAAACAATCATATACAGAGACCTATATATAATAGCCAAATTCCAAGTAATTATCCTATTTACAGAGAAAAGGTAGATGCTAACTTGAGGAACTATAAAAGGGTAGAATTACCAAGTCAGAACCTACTGTAGGAGGTAAAATAGAATGAGATACCCCTAAAACCTTTTGTGGGTGGGCTGTTTACTTTGCTTAGAGTGGAGATTCAGGAGAGATGACTTTCCCCTGGACAGAAAGAGTCTACTTTCTTTCCCTCTTTCTCAATCAGCCATTAACATAGAATTGAGAATATCTCTTGCTTCTTTCCTTACTCCCGTTCATTTTTACTTAAATATGCACCTGTAGGTGAAGGTTCCCACTCAGCACCTCCTCAGAGGTTCTCAGACCCTTGGCTCTGTGTGGTTACTTAACTCACGGTGGTGTCAACATTGGATTCTATCTTTCCATCTATATTTATGTGATTCAATAATGTATTACATCTATAACCTAACTCCATAAATAGCAGATGTATAACCATATGTTACATACAGGTAAACCAGATGATGTGAAAAGGCCAGAAACCTAGTATTTGAAAAAATAACAACCAATGTGAAAAAACACCGGCAAGATTAAAATCTTATAATGCACAGAAATCTCATGAAAAAGTCAAGCTGCTTATTTTTCCACAATTTAAATAAAACTGCCAACATATCTTTAATTAAATTTATTTTTATTCTTCTTCTGAGTGAGTTCAGACATTCCAATATATATCTATGAACATAGCCTAAGGAGTAAACACAATTTTGTCTGTTGACATACAGTAAATGAGTCCTTGCTGGTAGCAATCATATCTTCCAATTCAATAACAATTCTCCTCCTTTCACCTCAAGAACATAGCACAAAAAAGAGGCCATCAGCCTATCTTCAGTGAATGCTTTGCATCATGTGCAATTAAAAAAAAAAACAACTATCATCTACCTATCTATCCACCTACATATCTTTCTTTATTTCTCTGTTCGCACTTTAAATATGCCTAATGACCCTGCTCCTAAGGCAGAGTTTTATTTTCAAAGCAATTGGAATAAACATATTTCTAGAACATTACTCTTGTTTGATGTTAAATGAAGTAGTTAAGGAAGGAAATGTTTTTAACAGGTAATTTGCTTGGTATAGTTCTAATACAAGGCCATATGTAATTGGAAGCTTAATAAATTACTTGGATTAGTTTTATCATGCTAGAGAGCATTTCTTCTGTTTGCTATTTCACACTTTTTGAGTTTAAGGTTAGGCAGATGCCTGCTCTTCATATTACAAAGATGTTGAGCTAAGTCAAGTAGAACTTTTGTTGGAAGATAATTCTCCATGATATTTTCTGCAGTTTTTCACATCTTCAGAACAGAAGCACTGACAATCTTTCATCTCAGCTGTTTTCCCAAATATATTTGTGTAGCAAGCAACCCTGGAGAGAGAAATAGCTTCACCTCTGGAGCAAAGGTCAGGTTTTCTTGCAGCCCATGCTGTTAAAGATTGAAGTTTTCTAAGCTTGAGATCCCTCAGCTGTGATGCAGAGCCTCTGCAAGCACAGCATCCACTTGGGCCCCTCTATGTCACCCCATGAAATTTGGAGAGCAAGAGGAACCCACACAAGCATGAGGTGCCTGCTTCCTGCTGTGTTGTGAATAGTTAAGTTCTTTGTTTCTGTCCCAGGAGTCTTGGGTCTCTGGTCAGCCTCTGTGAAAATAAAACAGGCTAACTTGTGATTATTCAAGTAGAGTAAAATCTCAGGCCCTTCAAAGGTCTTCCTTGACACACTTCTGATAGGATAAACTGAACCATGTAATAAGACATTTTGCCAGGAAAAAAGAAAATTTAAGGGGTCCCTGATAAAGTCTTCTTATTGCCCTTCTTTGTAAGTAAACAGTCAATTCACTTTTTTTTGGTTTGTTTTTTTAAATAGTCAACAAAACTTAGCCTAAGGAAGAACAAGAAAGGTAAAAGAAGAAAATGTATAAGGTTCAGAAAGGTCTCAGAAGTGGTGGTCAACTCCCAGGTGTACAATGCTAGCCATTAAATATTCAATTCATTCAATTCATTTCAGTTGCTCAGTCATGTCCGACTCTTTGCGGCCCCATGAATCACAGCACGCCAGACCAGATAGAAATCCAAATACGATTCCTCACAGAAAGAGACATGAGGTTTCATTCAATAAATATCTAGCCCACATTTTATTATTATCAGCCCTTTTTTTAATGGAAAGGCAAATATATACTGTATCATCAGTGCATTTGGGGCTTCCCTAGTGGCTCAGATAGTAAAGGATCTACTGGCAATGCAGGAGACCCAGTTTGATCCCTGGGTTGGGAAAATCCCTTGGGGAAGGAAATGGCAACCCACTCCAGTATACTTATCTGGAGAATTCCATGGACAGGGGAGGGAGCCTGGTGGGCTACAGTCCATGGGGTCACAAAGAGTCAGAAACCACTAAGTGACTAACACTTTATTTTAGCAGTGCATTTGATATATTTTCCTATAAACTCAAGAGGAGCTTCCCAGGTTGTGCTAGTGGTAAAGAACCTGTCTGCCAATGCTGGAGACGTAAGAGATGCGGGTTCGATCCCTGGATTGGGAAGTTCCCCTGGAGGAGGGCATGGCAACCCAATCCAGTATTCTTGCCTGGAGAATCCCATGGACAGAGGAGGCTTGTGGCCTACAGTCCATAATGTTGCAAAGAGTTGGATACGACTGAAGGGTGTATAGATATAGTTTCTCCTTTCAAGTTTGGATGAATTAGCTCTCAATAATTAATTTCTTCCATCCTTACTTTTGTTCCATGCACCCTGTTTCAATATACTTGGTAGTAAACAGTTAGCTTTAAAGATACTTTGTCATTTTGATGTACCAAAGATAGAAGTTGTTTAAGTTGGAAGTTTTATATGCCAATGTATGACTAAAATGCCACAATCACTCCCATTTCACATGACAGAAAGTCTCCAAATAACCAAGCTTCATTAGTTGAGTTGATATACATGAAAGAAATCTGTTTTTTAGCTAATATTAGTTTATGCGTCTCAAGTTCAGAAACTGACAGTAATCTTATGATTCATTTTCAATGACAGTTTTGTTTTTAGTGGAAATACTTAGTAAAATGTATTGACAGACTCAATCTCCACTATAAACAGATCACTCAACCCAGAGAGCTCGCTGGTCTCTGATTCAGAGAAAGAAGCAGAAACTGCCAGATGGGCACACAGTTTATCTACTATTTAGAAGGGCAAGGAATAGCTTGATATATTTCCTTCTTAAGCTGCACTGAAAAGAGAATTAATTGGACTGCACAAAATCAGAATTGTGTCCTAATGAAGAATAAGTTTTAAGTTACATTCTTATCTCAAGTTAGATAAAAGGAAAAAATACATAAGAGTTATATGCTCCTTAAAAATTAAAATGACCACAGGGTACCAATGGCCACAATTTTCCTTTTTGAAGGTGTTTGAATATATTTTACTTCTTTGGGGGTTTAAGACTGTTTTTAGTTGTTTGAGAATATTTGAAACTAACTCATCATCATGGGTGTCCTGCCATTACTGTGATCACAGTTCAGGGGTTTGTATTCCAATTAGGAACTGAGTTTGTTTTTGTTTGTTTAAACTGATCTATTACACTTTTTATTCCATGATTCTTGAGTAGAATAGCATCCAATATGACAAATAGAACATTGCTCCAAGAGTTATAAAATGCGTTTGTTTGTTTTTTAGTCTTTCTCCTTCTTGTTTGTAAACCCCAAGAATTTTTTATGGGTCATTTTTAGAGTTCGATCAGAAAAAGAGACCCCAGAGGCTATGCATGTAATAAGGGATTTGACTTTATACAAATGTGGGGCTAGCTACACAATATATGTGCTGCTGATGCTTCTCTGCAAGACACTGGTGGCTCAAGTCCACAGGGTTGGTAGTCTGAAAGGGAAAATTCAAACAGTAAGGGACTCGTGGATAAATCTGAACCAGAAATGATGGGGCAAAATGGAATTTAGAATGTACTGGCACCTACATTGATCTCTCACTGTTTCCCAGACTCCTACTTCCCTGGTGGGGCGTTCTGTGGGAGAAGCTCTTGTGCTCAGGGAGTTCAGTGCAACTTGGGGAGGAGGGAGGGGGAAAACACTAGAGAGGCTGACTCAGCAGGTCTGGCAGGAGCTGAAGGAGCTGTGGGCAGAGGTCTCCTGGCGTGAAGCAGGTGAGCGCAGGTGAGCAAGGACGATGGCCAGCTGCTCAAGGTGCCCATCTCTGAGCACAGAAACACGCTGCTGCCTCACTTCCACTTGGCAGATCTCATGCAGAATGTCCCAATTAGCCTCACACTAACTCTTGAGAGTCCCTTGGCCTGCAAGGAGATCCAACTAGTCCATCCTAAAGGAGATCAGTACTGGGTGTTCATTAGAAGGACTGATGCTGAAGCTGAAACTTCAATACTTTGGCCGCCTGATGCAAAGAGCTGACTCATTTGAAAAGACCCTGATGCTGGGAAAGATTGAGGGCAGGAAGAGAAGGGGATGACAGAGGATGAGATGGTTGGATCGCATCACCGACTCAATGGACATGAGTTTGGGTAAACTCCGGGAGTTGGTGATGGACAGGGAGGCCTGGTGTGCTGCGGTTCACGGGGTCGCAAAGAGTCAGACACGACTGAGCGACTGAACTGAGCTGAACTCAGAATTTTGCAGAGAAGGCAATCCTGGAGAATGGAGTTTTCCAGCAGACGACCCACTTCAAACCCATCACCAGGAGACACCTAAACAACGACTTCTCATCATAATTGAGATACGGGCTGGACTTCCGTGTCTTTCAACTCTATTCTAAAACTTTGGTGGGGGGGAAGGTATTTGACCTTTTAGCTGTTCCTATCTGTGTCAAATGAGCATAACTCTTATCTATGTAAAATAAACCTTTCGCTTTAGAAATTTCCCTGTATTACTTTGATTTATTCTATGACCTCGCACATAGTGAATTCAGAGCCAAGCTTCAGTTTCCTGACTGAGTGCTAAGTAGCTTCAGTTGCGTCCTACTATTTTGCAACCCCATGGACTATAGCCGTCCAGGCTCCTCTGTCCATGGGATCCTGTAGGCTAGAATACTGGAGTGGTTTGCTGTGCTCTCTTTCAGGGGATCTTTCCCACCAGGGATCCCGCCGCTGTCTCTTACCTCTCGTACTGGCAGGCGGATTCTTTACCACTCAGACCGCCTCCGCTTCTTAGGTAGTAAGAGCGATGCAAAATCCGCTTTTGGCGGTACTGCTCCGCCACTGACTAGGTATGCCACCCCGAGCAAGTTTTCTCATCTCTGTGAGCCTTCCTCTCTTCACTTGTTAATAAAACGAGTATAGGAAAGTCCAATGGTCATAGCCACACTGTTTTGGAAAGACTTTCTAAAATCCCTAATCAGTAAACTAGCTCCTGGAGAATTCTCCTGTGAAAGAACATTTAAAAATTCTCAACTAAGATCTTTCAGTGGTTAATGCTAATGTCTGTCACTCACTGAAAAGTGATCAGCAGTGTTGCTTTGCTGTGTGCATGGTATCTCTGACTATCACATCCTAGAATCGTGTTTCAGTGAGAATTTGTATGACGTTGAAACGAATTCATTTTATGACCCAATTCATTGTAGGTAGAAATTTTGTTGGTTGGTTCTGAGCCTCAGCTGGTGAGCTTTGTACCTTTCCTTCTGGACACTCAGTGACCTAATGACCACGTGTAAAGACGCAGTTACGAATATTTTACGTAACCCAACCCTTTGCTTCTGTTATTGCATATTCAGTATTTACTATTTGTTCATTGATTGTGTTTTTTAAATTAATGTGCTTGCATTTGGCTCCACCAGGGGTATCGTGATATGAAGAAACAAGATGAACTAATAATTTGGAAAACTCTTTTATATCAGAGTTGCCTAATTAAAACCAGCTGTGGAGATGGAAAAGAAAATTGATGATTATAATGCGTGTTTGTTGGAGGGATAATTAAGATTCTTTGGGAACTAAAGAAAGTCTTTCAATTCTGACAGGGAAGAACTTCAGAGAGTGACACTTGAGCCATTATTAACACTGCTGAACATGTATGTGCATTTTGAGAAAGAAATACAAATAAAACAGAAGACTTTAAGCCACAAACGAAAAATCTAAATGTACCAGGGTCCCTGGATTGAATCTTGAAGCAGAAAAAATATGTTATTGGAAAATAAATGAAATCTGTATAAAATTTAGATTTCAGTTGAGAATTATATATCTATATTGTTTTGAGGGGGGAGTTGAGAAATATATTGTAAAAATATAAGGTATTAACAATGGGGCAAATTGGATGGGGGGGGTATCCACAAATTCTTTGTACTAACTTTGTAACTTCTGTAAATCTAAAATTATTCCAAAATGAAGGTGTTTTATTTTTAATTATTTATTAATTGAAATATAGAGCACTTACAATGTTATATTAATTTCGTGTATACAACATAGTGGTTTGATACTTTTATGGATTACATGCCAAAGCCTTTGACTGTGTGAATCACAATAAACTGTGGAAAATTCTGAAAGAGATGGGAATACCAGACCATCCTGACCTGTCTCTTGAGAAACCTGTATGCAGGTCAGGAAGCAACAGTTAGAACTGGACATGGAACAACAGATTGGTTCCAAATAGGAAAAGGAGTACGTCAAGGCTGTATATTGTCACCCTGCTTATTTAACTTATATGCAGAGTACATCATGAGAAACGCTGGGCTGGAAGAAACACAAGCTGGAATCAAGATTGCAGGGAGAAATATCAATAACCTCAGATATGCAGATGACACCACCCTTATGGCAGAAAGTGAAGAAGAACTAAAGAGCCTCTTGATGAAAGTGAAAGAGGAGAGTGAAAAAGTTGGCTTAAAGCTCAACATTCAGAAAACTAAGATCATGGCATCTGGTCCCATCACTTGATGGGAAATAGATGGGGAAACAGTGAAAACAGTGTCAGACTTTATATTTTTGGGCTCCAGAATCACTGCTGATGGTGATTGCAGCCATGAAATTAAAAGACACTTACTCCTTGGAAGGAAGGTTATGGCCAACCTAGATAGCATATTTAAAAGCAGAGACATTACTTTGCCAACAGAAGTCCGTCTAGTCAAGGCTATGGTTTTTCCAGTGTCATGTATGGATGTGAGAGTTGGACGGTGAAGAAAGCTGAGCGCCGCAGAATTGATGCTTTTGAACTGTGGTGTTGGAGAAGACTCTTGAGAGTCCCTTGGACTGCAAGGAGATTCAGTCAATCCATCCTAAAGGAGATCAATCCTGGGTGTTCATTGGAAGGACTGATGCTGAAGCTGAAACTCCAATACTTTGGCCACCTCATGCGAAGAGTTGACTCATTGGAAAAGACCCTAATGCTGGGTAGGCTTGGGGGCGGGAGGAGAAGGGGACAACAGACGATGAGATGGTTGGATGGCATCACCAACTCGATGGACATGGGTTTGGGTAGACTCCGGGAGTTGGTGATGGACAGAGAGGCCTGTCGTGCTGCAATTCATGGGGTCACAAAGAGTCGGACGCGACTGAGTGACTGAACTGAACTGATGGATTACATGACATGCAAAGTTGTAAAATATTGACTATGTTCCTTTTATTGTACATTTCATCTCTGTGACTCATTATTTGATAATTTCCAGTTTATACCTTTCCTTATGTTATTCCTCCTTTGTCGTAACCACTAGTCTCTGTATCAGTGAGTCTGTTTCTGTTTTGTTATATCCAAATACTATCTGCTTTCACCTATACATGAACAACAAAAGAAATAATGAACACATTAAAAGTTTTTATTTTAAAAGTTTAAAATCCTAAAAGATGATGTTTAAGTGCTCCACTCAATATGTCAGCAATTTTGGAAAACTCAACAGGACTGGAAAAGTCCTTTCCATCCAAAGTTTGGAAATTGAGATTGAAAAGTTCATTTCAATCCCAAAGAAGGGCAGTGTTAAGGAATGTTCAAATTATTGTATGATTACACTCATTTCTCATCCTAGCAAGGTCATGCTCAAAATCTTTCAAGCTAGGCTTCATCAGTACATGAACTGAGAATTTCCATATGTACAAGCTGGGTTTCAAAGAGGCAGAGGAACCAGAGATCAAATTTCCAATGTTCGATGGAACATGAAGAAAGCAACAGAGTTCCAGAAAAAACATCTACTTCTTCATTGACTACGCTAAGCCTTTGACTGTGTGGGTCACAACAAACTGTGGAAAATTCTTAAAGAGAGAGAACCAGACCACCTTACCTGTCTCCTGAGAAGCCTGTATGTGGGTCAAGAAGTAACAGTTAGAACCAGACATGGAGCAACTGACTGGTTCAAAATTGGGAAAGGAAGATGTCGAGGCTGTATAAGCAGGCTGTCACCCCGCTTATTTAATTTCTATGCCAAGTACATCATGTGAAACCCCAGGCTGGATGAATCACAAGCTGGAATCAAGATTTCTGAGAGAAATATCAACAACCTCAGATATGAGGATGATACCACTCTAATGGCAGAAAGCAAAGAGAAACTAAAGAGCCTCATGGTGAGGGTGAAAGAGGAGAGTGAAAAAGCTGGCTTAAAGCTCAGCATTCAAAAAACTAAGATCATGGCAACTGGTCCCATCATTTCATGGCAAGTAGAAGGGTAAAAAGTAGAAGCAGTGACAAATTTTATTTTCTACAGCTCCTAAATCACTGTGGAGGGTGACCACAGCCAAGAAATTAAAACAGGCTAGCACCTTGGAAGAATAGCTATGACAAACCTAGATAATGTATTAAAAACCAGAGATGTTACTTTGCCAAAAAAGGTCCATATTGTCAACACTATGGTTTTTCCCAGTAGTCATGTTTGGTTGTAAGATTTAGACCATAGAAAAGGCTGAGTGTTGAAGAATTGATACTTTCAAACTGTGGTGCTGGAGAAGACTTTTGAGAGTCCCTTGTACTACAAGGAGGTTAAACCAGTCAATTCCTTAAGGAAATCAACCTTGAATATTCATTGGAAAGACTGATGCTGAAGCTGAAACTCCAATACTCTGGCCACCTGATGTGAAGAACAGGCTCATTAGAAAAGACTGATGTTGAGAAAGATTGAAGGTGGGAAGAGAAGGTGATGAAAGAGGATGAGATAGCATCACTGACTCAATGGACATGAATCTGAGCAAAATCTGGGAGATAGTGGGGGATAAGAGAGCATGGTGCGTACAGTCCATGAGGTTGCAAAGAATCAGACATGACTTAGTGATGGAACAACAACAACATTTAAAAAGTGAAGGTAAACTTTTTCTTTTGCTGATGGGATCATCTGCAAATACTAACACACTGCTCCTCTCTCTTCCAGCATTATAGTATAGATTTTCGGGTCAATAGACACAAACCTACCACATTTTAAAATGTCTACAAGTTATTTCAAGATGTTAATTTGCATATTTTAAAGTCATTCTGTTGAATTGATTCCAATTTTTTGCCTTAACAAGTAATGCTAAAAAATGTCACTTTTTTTCAAATATATATTTGTACATTTATATGAACCTTATGTGTAAAATGAATGTTAATATTGCCAAAAGTAAGAATATTAATATTTTAAATGTCAAATTATTTTTCAAATGGTTGTTAGCATTTATAAATCTATCAATAGTATATAAAAATGACAGTTTAGTCATACTAGCATTATCATTAAAAAAATATTACCATTCTATTAGAAAACAAGCAGTGTTTCCATTGCATGATAATGGATGAATGAATGTTAATCATGCAGCTGGGGAATGGGGGCAAGTGGTAAGATAAAATCATGGGTAACTACATGAAAACAGAGGGAATGCTCCTCTCAATATGCATTTTTCAGGAAAGCTGAAATTTGGCATGGAGTCAGGTCAACCTTATATTGGTAGTAACAAAATGTTTGAGTCCATATTAAGGAGACCAAATGTTTTTCAAAACTATCACAGATTTTTCAAAAAGGAAATACATGCTCAGGTTTTTATTTTAGAAATATGTCTATAAATGGAGTGTAAGAATATGGCTTGTGCTGTGCCTAGTCACTCAGATGTGTTCGATTCTTTGTGACTCTAAGGACTGTAGTCCTCCAGGCTCCTCTGTCCATGGGGATTCTCCAGGCAAGAATACTGGAGCGGGTTAAGAATTTGACTTAAATGGTCCTAAAGCTGGAAAAATGATAATCAATTAAGAAGTTCCTGATATGATATGATATGATATGATATGATATGATGCATATTAGCACTGAGGCACAGAAGTGCCTTTGAAAGAAGCATTGAAGACAGAACTATAGGACCTATAGGCTAATTAGACACGACACATAAAAGAGATGGTGTAGACTGGATTTTACTAGATTGAAATCTGCTTTCTCTTTGCAAAACTAGAGACTACATGGAGAGAAACAGATTTGGGAAAGAGATAATGAATTTTGTCTTCTATACACATTCCATGTGAGATGCCTGTAGAATTCTAAACTGAACATGGGCAATGGATAAAGAGAGATGCAGGTTTCAAGTTCTTTTTTGGCCTAGAGACATAGTTTTGAAATTTATCAATATATAGGTCAAAGGGGACTTTTTGGAATGGATAATTCTTTCCTGGGGCTTCTGTGGTGAATCAGTGGTAAAGAATCTGCCTGTCAATGCAGGAAACACAGGTTCGATTCCTGGGTTGGGAAGATCCTCTGAAGAAGGAAATGACTACCCACTCCAGTATTCTTGCTTGGGAAATCCCATGGACAGAGGATCCTGTTTGGGCTACAGTCCATCGGGTTGCAAAAGAGTCAGACGTGTCTTAGAGACTAAACAACAACAAGAACAATTCTTTGGGGGAATTTCTTTAGAAAGTTTTGTGTTCGGATATTTCTTTAGAGAAATACTGAAATCTTTCTGTATTTGCCTCACCTGACTCTATTTTCAGATTTAAACATTTAATAACCAAACACCATCCATAGTTTGATATGACAGTGCTCAGGTTTTGCCGTTTTATTGAAGTGTCATCACTCTACAGTACCTAGAGTTTGTGTCCTGATGCTAGTTGGAGTGGCAGTAATTTCAGGAAGAGTTTTTTCCAGTGTTATGTGAAAGTGGTATCATGAACAGGCTCATGATAGCTCATTAATGATTTTTCAGGAGTTTTTGAGCTAATTGTTAAACATGATCATTATTAGAGATAAAGTAATACAATCCTATAAAGGACAGAAATGGTATGGACTTAACAGAAGCATAAGATATTAAGAAGAGGTGGAAAGAATACACAGAACTATACAAAAAAGATCTTTATGACTGAGATAACCGCAATGGTGTGATCACTCACCTAGAGCCAGACATCCTGGAATGCGAAACCAAGTGGCCCCGAGGAAGCATCACTACAAACGAAGCTAGTGGAGATGATGGAATTCTAGTTGAGCTATTTAAAATCCTCAAAGATGATGCTGGGAAAGTGCTGCACTCAGTATGCCAGCAAATTTGGAAAACTCAGAACAGTGGCCACAGGACTGGAAAAGGTCAGTTTTCATTCTAATCCCAAAGAAAAGCAATGCCAAAGAATACTCAAACTACTGCACAATTGCACTCATCTCACACACTAGCAAAGTAAAACTCAAAATTCTCCAAGCCAGGCTTCAACAGTACGTGAACTGTGAAATTCCAGATGTTCAAGCTGGATTTAGAAAAGGCAGAGAAAGCAGAGATCAAATTGCCTACATCCACTGGGTCATTGAAAAAGCAAGAGAATACCAGAGGAACATCTATTTCTGCTTTATTGATTATGCCAAAGTTATTGACTGCGTAGATCACAACAAACTGTGGAAAATTCGTCAAGAAATGGGAATACCAGACCACCTTACCTATCTCCTGAGAAATCTGTATGCAGGTCAAGAAGCAACAATTAGAACCAGACGTGGAACAACAGACAGTTCCAAATAGGGAAAGGAGTACTTCAAGGCCGTATATTGTCACCCTGCTTATTTAACTTCTATGCAGAGTACATCATGAGAAATGTTGAACTGGATGAAGCACAAGCTGGAATCAAGATTGCTGGGAGACATATCAATAACCTCAGATATGCAGATGACACCACCCTTATGGCAGAAAGTGAAGAGCAACAAAAGAGCCTCTTGATGAAAGTGAAAGAGGAGAGAGGAAGAAGTTGGCTTAAAACTCAACTTTCAGAAAACTAAGATCATGACATCTGGTTCCATAACTTCATGGCAATAGATGGGGAAACAATGGAAACAGTGACAAACTTTATTTTGGGGGGCTCCAAAATCACTGCAGATGGTGACTGTAGCCATGAAATTAAAAGACGCTTGCTCCTTGGAAGAATAGCTATGACAAACCTAGACAGCATATTAAAAAGCAGAGACATTACTTTGCCAATAAAGGGCCATCTAGTCAAAGCTATGGTTTTTACAGTAGTCATGTATGCATGTGAGAGTTCGACTATAAAGAAAGCTGAGCACTGAAGTATTGATGCTTTTGAACTGTGGTGTTGGAGAAGACTCTTGAGAGTCCTTTGGACAGTAAGAAGATCCAACCAGTCCATCCTAAAGGAAATCAGTCCTGAATGTTCATTGGAAGGACTGATGCTGAAGCTGAAACTCCAATCCTTTGGCGAACTGATGCGAAGAACTGACTCATTGGAAAAGACCTTGATGCTGGTAAAGATTGAAGGCAGGAGGAGAAGGGGACAACAGAGGATGAAATGTTTGGATGGCATCACCAACTCGATGGACATGAGGTTGAGTAAACTCTGGGTGTTGGTGATGGACAGAGAAGCCTGGCGTGCTGCAGTCCACGAGGTTGCAAAGAGTTGATGCGACTGAGCAACTGAACTGAACTGAAGTAATACAATCCTATACTTAATTTATGAACAAAAGTAATGAATATTTAGTATACCTGCATGCTCAGTTGCTAAGTTGTGTCCAACCCTTTGTGATCCCATGGACCATAGCCCTCCAGGCTCCTCTGTTCAGGGGTTTTCCAGGCAAAAGTACTAGAGTGGGTTGCCATTTCCTCATCCAGGTGATCATCCCAACACCCAGGGATCAAACTCAAGTGTCTTGTGGCTCCTGCATTGGCAGGTGGATTCTTCACCACTGTGCCACCTGGTATGTCCTAGTACTCATGGCTTTCTAATTATTTTACTATTATCTATGCTTTTGAGGTTTTATATATATATATAAGTGCATCTATATGGTGAAAGCATTATATAATGTGGTGTATCCTTTCCTAACTTTGCATTCAGTGATACCAGGTTGCGAGATATATATATGTGTGTGTATATATATATAAAATTACTTGTTAACTATAAAGGATTCAACTCAAAGTAGACAAATCAAAGAGATACACAGGGCAGGTTCTGAGGAGACGGCACGTGGAGCTTCCATAACCTCTATCTCTCTGAGATCTTAAATGCATTCATCAATATGGAGCCCCCAACTTATTTTTTGATTGCCTAGACTGAAGAATCTGCCTGCCAACGCAGGAGATGTAGGAGATGCAGGTTTGATACCTGGGTTGGGAAGGTGCCCTGGATTAGGAACTGGCAACCCAGTTCAGTATTCTTGCCTGGAAAATTCCACAGACAGAGGAGTTTGGTGAGCTACAGTCCATGGGGTCATTGAGAGTCAGACATAACTGAACACGATGTTCAGACTGAAGAAAGTGATGGAAAAATGTTAATAATGCCAGTTAAACCTAAAATATGCCCTGTGTCTACAGCTGTCACATTGTGACTACCTCAAATACAGAGAAAATATTCCTCTGGTATCCAAAGACTATTATCCAATCAGCAAAGAAGTCACTCAGGACGTTAAAGAATGAGAAAAATTCCAGGTTGAGGAATGAGTGAAATTCCACTCTATGAGTGAGTGAAATTCCAACATAATGCCTACGTTATTTCACTGTTGCCATCTTATTAAGAAACCAACATTCATATCAACCAATATCTATGTTGGAATTGCACTTATTGACTTAATAATCTAGATTGGCTATATAAGAATTTGGCAAAAATCAGTAAAAGTATTTTGTGAGAATCAATTTGCTGTAAGAAGTTTCTAATGGAGAGTAATGTATATCTTATTATTTGCAAGTTGTTTGTTATACATTCTATATATCAGTTTGTTAAACTGATATAAATTTATAATTGACCTAGATTTCTATATCTACGTACATATCTATGTCAACACAAATATATGCATATTCATATATTTTCATATATTTGTTTTCAGAAAGTCAATGATTAAACATTTGCCAAGATTTTTCTTATAAGATTTTTTCAGTTAATTCACAGGATCTGCCTTATAAGTTTGCTATGTGACAAAATCTGAGAAGAATATACTTCAGATTTCTCAGAAATTGTTGCTATATGTTGATATTTCCAAAATTGGTCTCCTCTCTGTTCCCACTCACTGCCTTTGCCCAAAATTTCAGAAAATTACTCCATCTTTCCTTTGTCATATCTACTTATTATAGAATATTTATCTTCAATTATTTAGCCCATTTTTATTTTATGAAATTCACCTGGTTTTCTAGACTTATCTTTTTTAACCCTTTTCTGTGACACCAGTGCACATTGTATAAATTTAATTGCACATGTTGACATTCTATATGTTTGGGTCTCATCATTGAGTTTTCCTGTACTTCAGATTTTCTCTCGTGAATCTAGTCTCTCAATGTCATTCACGACTATTTTCCCTATTTGTAAGTGTTGTGTACACTATAAACATTCATAGATATTCATCCCAACTACAGTAGAAAAAGTCAACAGTGATCTTTTGCTTGCTGAATATCATAGACCCATCCAATGTCTTAATGAGATGGCTTCCTGGGGTGTTTGTTGAGCACCACTGAATAAAATCACCTTGAAGCTCAAGAGTTTCTATGATGATGCTTTTCCCTCTTTCGGTATTCATCTTCACTTTCTCTTTTTCTGTTTCCTTCATTAAGTCACTCGTCTAGGCAAATTGTCCTTAATTTTTCTCCAGCCTTTACCCCCTAGTCCAAGTTACTGTACTTATACTCTTATGAAATAGTGTTTTTTTTTTTCTTTAAAAGCACGTGTCATCTGTTATGGATTGAATTGTGCACCCCATCTCCATTAAATTTGTATGTTTAAGTCATAACCCTCAGCACCTCAGAATGTGACCTTATTTTGAAATAGGATCCTTGCAGAAATAGTGAGTTAAGATGAGGTCATGCTATAGTAAGGTAAGCTCCTTAACCCAGAAAAACTGGTGCCTTATAAAAAGGAGAAATTTACACACACACACACACACACACACACACACACACACACACACACACACACACACACGTCACCATCTGAACATGAAGGCAAAGATCAGGATGCTATGTCTATGAATCAAGACATAAGATCCCCAGGAAACCATTTGAAGTCAAGAGAGGGGCTAGGTACTGATTTTTCCCTCAGTGAAAAGCAGGAACCAACCTTGCTGACAATTTTTTCTCATACTTCTAGCCTCCAGAACTGTGAGATAATGAATTTCTGTTTTTTTTTCAGCTACCCAATTTGTAGTACTTTTTTAATGGCAATGAGCAAACTAATATATCATCATAAATTATATAAGTATACATTTATCATGGAGATTATTTAATTAATATCTTATCTGCACATAGCAACAAAACTTTTTAACAGCAAGGGCTGTATCTATTTTATTTGCAATTATATTTCTTATTATTGTATGGCATATAATAGATACTTAATAAAAATTAATTGAATAAAAATTCTATTCCTCAACAAAGAGTTTACTATTATAATGATTAGGAGAAATTCTGCATACAGTTTATCCATCAAATTATGCGATTGCAAATTCAAGGATACAGGATTTCTTCTGAAACCCTGTGCTTGACGTGGGCAAAGAAAGGAAGCCTCTTAGTTGAGTGAGATTCATGTATCCGATGATAGGGGTCTTTTATTTTCACCTAGGCTATATTTACTCAGTTTTGGCCATAGCAACAAAATATGTGCAAAGTCTGAGCTAGTATTGTGTGGAATGCGATGACAGCACCATATGGGGAATTGTGTGGTGTCTGGATGACGGGCCACATTTTAGTGTTTAATTTAAGATCTGATTTTGACAGTAAGAGTTGAGGATTAAAAAAAGTAGCCTTAAGCAATCAATATGGACTAGAACTGTGTGATAATTAAAAAACAAACAAACAACTAGTTGTTGTATAGCTCACTATTGTCTATTTTTATACATAATGCTTTCACATGAAATAATATTTCATCCTCATGCACCTAATCTGCATTATAAATGTATATTGTCATTTTCCATGTAAGAAATCTTTCCCACTTTTCTTTGTTTCATAATATTCATTTTGGGTAATTGTTATATTTTTGAGTTTAAAGATACTCTTTCTTAGCTATTTTTAATGGCATATAAATATCATAACAGAGTTTTGGCCACAGATTGATTTATATAAATTAGAGCATATGGATTAGCATAAGGAGTAAGACAAACCAGAGTTCATTCCAGAGAAGCATATGTCATTTCCTTGTTTAGTGTCACTAACATTAGATAGATAAAACAAATTTGATTACAAAATATTTTTTTCTAAATACATATATGTTATATTTTTGAGCAGAATATTTTATTCATGAGTATAGTTAGCATATGCATTCATATTTCTGTGCTAATTAATTGTAATTTCCCCCCATCCTCCCAGCATATCTATGTAATTATGACATCACTTGGTAAAAATACATTTATACAATTTGTAAAATAACATGTTTTAATCTTCCATTAATATACAATTTTACATATGGAAGAATGCAAATAAATTCAATTTTATACATTTAAAAAAGAATGAGAAAGTAGTTCTAGAAAGTACACACATATAATCAACAATACACACACACACACACACACACACAGAGGCACACAGCAACACACATGAAGTTATTGGATCTAACTGTGATGCTTTGGAAGCAAATTTGCCAAGTTTAAATTAATTAAATTTTTGAATTTACAGCACAGTCCTTTAGGGATCTCAGTTTATGAAAGTTAATTTGCAATCCTGTAAAAATAATTTAAAACAAATTTAAGCACTCGAAGTTTTTCTCAAATACCATAAAACTTTCCATAATACATATTTTAGATACATAGGAGACTAACCATGAAGTTTAATTTTATCTATTTATAAATGACAGATTAAATATTTAGTATTTTGGAGATACTTCAAAATAAAAAAACAATCTTTAAAAATAAAGCATCCACACTCTTAAGTATTACTAGAGATTTTCTCATATATTATTTTAAGAACTGGTATCACAAAATGAAACATTCTGTTCAGAAATGTTATTTTGGAATTTTAAAAGGGCAGAGACTAGAAAGTTGAAATTTTATTTAGGGAATCATTTAACAAAATTTAAGCATTAAGACACAAAACCCCCAGGGAAAAACTGCAAATAAAGTGAATGTCTCCTCTGTAAAGCCAAAGGGTTCTTTGTTCTCTGTATTGTCCTAGAGCCAGAGAATAATGGTACCAGCGAGAAGAGAATTACTGACAGTGGTCACCAAAAGAAATTCAATGTGCAAACAAAATGAGGTCAGATTGTTGTCTGAACTGCCTTCCAATAAACTTTGACCCATTAAGTTAAAAGCTCAGAGCTTGCCACAGGTTTCATGGAAAGGCCTGAATTGTTCTAAATAAAACTGAACTTTTCTATAGTTTTCATACTGAACTTGTTAGTGATAAGATACCATTTAGGAAAGGCCTTAAAAATGACTGTGCTCTATATATAGAAAAATGCATCAACCAAAAGACATAGACTGGCTGGGCAAATGAAAACATACCCGTATTCACTTCCACTTACCACATCACTCTGCTTGAGTTGTATGTAATTTTTGTATGTAAATTGTATGTGATTTTTTTATATTGTTAGGTTAATCAAGTTCCCATTATCACTTGGAATTGTAATTTTCTTTTATTTTTTGTCTGGCTATTGACTGTGAAAGCTGATAAGCATCTTTTATTACTGTGATTGCATGCATCCCAGTCACTTCAGTCAGGTCTCTTTGTGACCCCATGGACCATAGCCCGCCAGGCTCCTCTGTCCATGGTATTCTCCAGGCAAGAATACTGGAGTGGGTTGCCATTTCCTCCTTCAAGGTATCTTCCTGACCCAGGGATCAGACCTGCATTTCTTATGTCTCCGGCATTTCTTATGTCTCCTGCATTGGCAGGCAGGTTCTTTACCACTGGTGCCACCTTGGAAGCCCTAATGTAGTTAACTATTATTCAATATCATTGTATCAGGATTGGTCAACAGAAAAATAATAGAATTCTGTATCACCAAAACTACCATTTAATAGAAAAACTTGCAATCACTTTTTAAAATCCAAATGCTTGTAACAATTATCTTGGAATTTTTTGGAAAATACAAATGCCCATATAGTTTTTTCTCCAAATCTCCAGATATGTTTCTAATGAGCAGCCATGTTTAAAAACAACTGGACTATATGATGATCTTTTAATTTTATCTAGTTTGTTTCACTTTTTCTGTGTCACATTCAGTGCCCCAATTTCATTTAGTTTATGTTTTCCAATTTCTCCATCTCAACTTTTTTTTTTTGATGTGCTTTCTCAAGTCTTTATCAATCATAGTAGAAAGGCTTTTGTATACATTATATACAAATAGTATTATAATATATATATTTCAGAGAACTTACGAGTTTTTGCCTAATTAAAGAATTTGTGACATTTTGATTCCACTAGTTTAACTTAGTTGAATAGTTTGCTAGATTTCTAATTAAAAGAAAAAATATATGCAACAAGCAACAAAGTTTTACTGTATAACACACAGAACTATAATCAATATCTTATAATAACCTATAATGGAAATTAATTTTAAAAATAATATATGTGTATACGTATAATTGAATCACGTTGCTATGCACCTGTAACACTGTAAATCAACTATGCTGCTGCTGCTGCTGCTAAGTCGCTTCAGTCGTGTCCGACTCTGTGCGACCCCATAGACAGCAGCCCACCAGGCTCCCCTGTCCCTGGGATTCTCCAGGCAAGAACACTGGAGTGGGCTGCCATTTCCTTCTCCAACGCATGAAAGTGAAAATTGAAAGTGAAGTCACTCAGTCATGTCCAACTCTTAGCGACCCCATGGACTGCAGCCTATCAGGCTCCTCCATCCATGGGATTTTCCAGGCAAGAGTACTGGAGTGGGTCGCCAGTGCCTTACTTCAATAAAATATACATATTTCAAAAAATGGCCATGCCCAATAACACATCAGCAACTACTAAAGGGTGACAAAGTGTCTTTGATGTTCCTTTCTCATCAGGTCTTGGTAATGGATTTGTAAAATGGAATGAAGCACAGCAAAAGTATTTTTTTTTCTCTTTTGCCTACTAAATTTTTTTCTCAATTCAGAAACAAAGTGAGAAAATAATTTTGAATAGACTTTGTGGGACTTTCTTAGATGTGAGCTTGACAGATTATAGGTAGAAAAAAAGATGCTGGCACCGTTTACAACCTCTTTGGCTTTCATTCGGTCTTCTTCCATGGTGGTACCAGTAGTAAAGAACCTGCCTGCCACTGCAGGAGACACAAGAGATGCAGGTTTGATCCCTGGGTTGAGGCAACCCCTTGGAGAAGGGAATGGCAGTGGGTAGTCCAGTATTTATGCCTGGAGAATTCTATGGACAGAGGAGCCTAGCGGGCTAAAATCCATGGGGGTCACAAAGAGTCAGACATGACTGAACTTTGGCTTTTATTCGTGCTTCTCCCAAGCTGACAGCAGGTTGAGTCAATTTATCTACATACTTATCATTTATTGAGAGGAAGGGATTAGGAGTCTTCAAACATTGGTAAACACTTTTGGAATGGATTTGTGTGGACCCAACCAAGATGGTTGGATGGTATCACTGACTCAATGGCCATGAGTTTGAGCAAAGTCCAGGAAATGGTGAAGGACAGGGAAGTCTGGCATACTGCAGTCCATGGGGTTGCAAAGATTTGGACATGACTGAGGAACTAACACTTCAACGTAGAGGCGAGGAAGTCAATGGAGGCCCCGTAATAAATGATCATGTTTGTTAGAGAGAGCAGTAGTTTCCATTAGCTAGTGAGATTGGGAGCGAAGGATGGGGAAGTGTTCCGATCAAGTCCTGCTGGGAATGATTTTCACCCAGAACACTGCGTTGTGTGAGAATGAAAACAGCAGGCAGTCACAGTTGTGATGATACTTGGGGTTCAGGCTCAGTCAAATGGTCCTGGTGCCCTCTGGTGAGATGACTTTACCTAAAGAAATGCTTTGATATCTGTGCCTTGTCTCTGCTGTAAGAAGGCTGCCAGAAATTGTCCTGAATCTTTACACCTTCCAACTTTCATGGACGTGGCATATTTGAAAGAGCTTACCCTCTGGACCCTGGCTAGATTGCTGGAGATTCCTTCCCACACTTTTTAACTGAGAAACTGGTCAGTTGAAGAACTGATACTTTGAGGACAAGTTACCACCTACCATGGGTGTTAACTGCTGGACTAGAGGACTTTTCTTTAGTTGCAATGATTATCACAGGCACTGGTGATCAACAATAAAACAGATGTTAGATTCTGAATAAACCAGAGGAAAGTTATTCATCTCAAACAGGAGAAAATACGCTAGAATTCAGAGGGGCAAGAATGGGACAGTCATGTCATTAGATGAATGTCGATACGAATGTGACGTAATACTGACATGATTTGAGGTTATTCAACTGTGCAAAAGTGTAAGTAAACATAACCCTTTCTGATGGCCAATCTTAAAGAAAATCAACCTTGAATACTCATTGGAAGGACTGATGCTGAAGCTGAAGCTCCAGTATTTTTGTCAACTGATGTGGACAGCCAACTCATTGGAAAAGTCTCTGATGCTTGGAAAGATTGAAGGTAGGAGGAGAAGAGGGTGTCAGGGGTTGATGGCTGTGTGGCATCACTGATGCAATGGACATGAACTTGGGCAAACTCCGGGAGATGGTGAGGGGCAGGGAGGCCTGGCCTGCTGCAGTCCTTGGGGTCACAAAAAGTCGGACACAGTTAGGAGACTGAACAACAACAACTCTGATGATTAAAAAACATTGGGCATCCCCATACAAGTCCATATATATATGTTTAATATACTGTACTGATGTTTTTCTTTCTGACTTACTTCATTCTGTATAATAGGCTCCAGTTTCATCTACCTCATTAGAACTGATTCAAATGCAGTTTTTTAATAGCTGAGTAATAGTCCATTGTATATATGTACCACAGCAGAAAGAGGGATTTTTAATAAGTTTTCCTTTTTATATGAAGTTTCAGAATGTTAGATTATACTGAAAAAGTGCATATGTATCAAATAATATTTTCATGGCCAGTCATCACATGACCAGTATTAAAATACAGAAAAACATCTCCTTATGATGGGTAGATTGATACGACACAATCATTTGACTTCACAATGAAACTTTTATTCCCAAAATAAAAGTATTAGGTAAAATTGATACTGATGAATAATATATAGTAAGCATGGCAAAGAAATATTTTAATGGAAGATCAGCACATAAATACAAATATTCACTTTATTTGTTTCAGAACATTTACTTTCTTTGTGGAATACTTAGTCTAGTCTGTTTCCTTGTTGTTTTCTCAGTGTACTTGATCTGGGGAGTCTGGTTTGCCATCACTCTAAGAACTGGATAGATTGGATGAACAAGAGGAAAAAAATGGAAGAGAAATGGAAGGAGAATATTGAAGTATACAAATGAGACAGGAAAAGGAAGAAGGTCATTATTCAGAAAGCAAACACCAATATTTTATTAGTTTGAAAGCTTTTGTTTTAACAAATCAAATTAATTTAGTAGGCAAATAACCTTTTTGGCAGAACTTCAATAACTCTACCTAAAGCAGTGTTTCTAAATAATGACCTTTTATTTAGCTTCATTCATTTGGAAGTTTAGTTGATCAGGAAAAGCTTATTTTCCCTTGCTCTTTTTTTTTTAATCAAAGAGCTCTTACCAAATAATCTGAAATTGACTCATCATTACCAGTTTTGATAATTTTTTTACCAGTTTTGTTCCTCCTTAGGGACATTTGAATTTTACAGAAATCAAAACTTACATGTTGGTAGTACATGTTGATTCTAGTCTAGTCTAGATTTTTTTCCAGCAGTGTTCTTTCTTAATATTAGAGGTAGAATGAAGGTGTGCATTTTGGATTGTTTATGAAGAGTCAGTGATGCAGCATTCTTGGTGCATGCATGCTCACTTGCTTCAGTCTTGTCTGACTCTTCACAACCCTATGGACTATAGTCCACCAGGTTCCTCTGTTCATGGAATTCTCCTGGCAAGAAAACTTGAGTGGGTTGCCAGGCCCCCTCCAGGGGATCTTCCCCACCCAGGGGTAGAACCTGTGTCTTCTGCGTTGCAGGCAGATTCTTTACCCACTGAACCACCTGTGAAGCCCAATGGAGTACTCTGGATATGGTTTATTTTCTATTCTTTGGTTTTTTTTTTGTATGTGATCTTACAGGTGGCTAAGGAGAGTTAGAAAATGTCTGTATACCTGGTACTGAGTGGAGATAACTGGCTTCAAGTGTAATTAAAGACCTTGACTTTATAAGACATCTTCTACAGCAACAAATTTTATGGACTCAAGACACTTTAATTGGGACCTAGATAAAAATTATAAGGCTAAGGAATAAGCTTTGAGTGTCTGTCATACACAGTACATGTTCAGGACAAATATAGCCAACAACTGTATACATGCATGAATGAATGAAAAAATAAAGTAATACAGACCAGTGACTTTCTGATTTCAAAATCCTTCTAAACTGTTTTCATGGATAATAATCAGAACCTCAGCATAGATTTTATTTCAAGTTAGATTTTGGAATTCTGCAGTAAAGAGAAGAAATAATAATGTGCTGTTTGGTGTAGGGGAAGGTTGGAAGCTGGGCCAAGGGCTGAAGCCCACCATGTTCCTCTGTCCATGGGATTCTCCAGGCAAGAATACTAGAGTTGGTTGCCAGGCCCTCCTCCAAGGGATTTTGCCTTTTAAAAGACAAAATATAGGTCCCTACTCTCACCTTTGCAAGCTGGGCTGTCATGCCATCCATTCTTCCTTTTTTCATGGAGTATAATTGCTTTACAATGTTGTGTTAGTCTCTGCTGTATAGTTAAGTGAATCAGCTATATGCACACATATATCCACTCCCTCTTGAGCCTTCAGTCCCACCCATCTACGTCATTATAGAGCACTGAGCTGAGCTCCTTGAACTCCATAGCATGTTTCTACTAGCTAGCTATATGTATATAGTGTATATATACACAGGTAGTGTATATATGTCAGTCTCGATCTCCCATTTTGTCCCACCCTCTTCTTCCCCTTCCCCTGGGTCCACATATCTGTTCTCTACGTCTGGGTCTCTATTTCTGCCCTGGAAATAGGTTCATCTGCACCATTTTTCTATATTTCACATATATGCATTAATATATGATATTTGTTTTTCTTTTTCTGAATTACTTCACTCTGTATGATAGACTCTACAATCCCCCCACTGGGCATATACCCTAAGAAAACCGTAATTCAAAAAGATACACATACCCTAATGTTCATTGCAGCACTATTTACAACAGTCATCCATTTTTTTCCCAACATTTTCTCACCTTCTCTCTTCTAGAGCTCTCCTGTGTTACTTCTCAAAAGATTCTTCATTGCTGGGCACTTGCTTCCAATTCAAGGGAGCACTTGACTGTTCTTTAGAGGAGTAGCACTCCTCAAAATTTAGAAGCCTAAAAGATTGACACTGCACACAAGGAGGAAATAAGATTTGTACGCTGGTTTAGAAATCAAAGTATAATTTGGGATACTTGTTTCCATGGAAAAGTGTGGTCTGAGGTTCATTTAGCTTCAAACATTTTTGGAACATGATACATTGGTGAGTTGGAGAGAATGATTTCAAATTTCAGATTTAAATAGAAATTAATTAGTAGAAATGTCTGCAATTCTTCCTGTAGTCTAGATACAATTATACTTGCTTTCTTTCCTACGTATAAATTTAAATTAAAATAAACAATACTCAAACATCTTGATTAAATCCAATTTTATCTTAATTTAAATGAAGAAAATAAATTTTTAAAGAAGGTAACTAAAAGAACAGAGTCATGTCGTTTCTGTAAGCATTTTTCAAATTGTATTATTGCTATAGATAATAATAGATTTAGAATTTTGTATATGTCTAAATAACAATTCATTGGGAGGACTGACGCTGAATCAGAAGCTCCAATACTTTGGCCACCTGATGAGACTCGTTGGAAAAGACCCTGATGCTGGGAAAGATTGAGAGCAGAAGAGGGTGACAGAGGATGAGACGGTTGGATGGGATCATTGACTCATTGAGTATGAGTTTGAGCAAACTCTGGGAGATAGTGAAGGACAGGGAAGTCTGGCCTGCTGCAGTCCATGGGGTTGCAGACAGTCGGACATGACTTGGCACCTGAACAACAACAACAAATGACAACTGATGCTTGAAAGTTAAACAACATAGGAAAATTTTACATTCTTGCTGAATTGCGAAACAGGGGGAAAAATTTGAACTGAAAATCAGAATATACAGGCTCCAAAAGAGTCATTTGTAAGTCATTTTAATTACCCAATTTTTAATTGACTAAATAAAGTTTTAGGATGGTGCACTGAATACTGTAGAATTATGAAGATTAAAAACAGAATAAACAACAAAACTTTGGCAAAACTGATTGCAAAGGAGAACTCTAATAGCAACTTTTCCTTAGTGTGAAATACAGTGATCCCTGATTGAAGATATTAAGCTGCGTTAGAAAAACAGGGTAGAAGACCAGTAAAATTACCAGTTCTATAAAGGTACATGGAAATATTTTGAATTTCACTGAGATGCAGTATAAATAACAAAATTTAGCGAATTTCAGTTCTATTCTCCGTACTGCAAAATAATAAGAGGTATGCAACCAGTTTTCATTTGTCTCCCGTTGGTCAATAGGAACTTTCTGAACTTTTCTCCCCCAAAGTTTATGAATGTGTGTATGGGTGCGTTTGATAACATTCGTAGTAAAAGTTTGCTTTTCCTTACATTTACACCTCAGATTTGTTGGCTCAAATTTCCCATTTCATCTTGTCAACAATCCAGATACAGATTAACTTGGATACCTGAGATGAAAACACACACACACACACACACACACACACACACACACAGACACACACACACACACAGACACACACACACACACACACACACACACACACACACACACACACCCTGGATCATTTTTACTTAAATTTGTTAGCAGAAAGGGAGTGTTTTGGCCCTGGATTCATAGACAGATATTTTCCTATGAAAACTTCATTCTAGAACTTGTGACATCACCTAGTTATACACTTACTTTCTGGCTTCCTCCTTTTTAACCGAGCAAAGTGTACAATCCTAAGACCAACGTTTACTTTTCTATGTCTACCTGTCAAGCGGTAAACTTCCTAAGAGGCAGTGACTTCTGAAGCCATTAGGCAAGCCTGCCCCATTCCTGCATTAAGCAGACAATGGGTTCAAGTAGATTAATAGTGTTACTATGGGCAAAGAGGACAGCCTGGGGTTTCTGTTCACATGGCTTTCTCTTGTCCTCCAGTCCCCAGGACAGCCATATGGGGACACAGTGGATCCTGGCCACATCTGAGGGACACTGACCTCGAGAAAACCCCAATCTTATGAGGAGACAGCTTCCACCAGTCCTTTCCTCCAGAGACATCACCATCTTTATCACCTTGGAGTGTATAAGGAGATGGAAGTCTGTAGCTTTATAACCCTGGAATTTAAACAAATCTGCCCCTTGCCTTGCACGTTGTTTTTGTTGTTCAGCTGCTAAGTTGTGTCTAACTCATTGTGACTGCATGGACTGCAGCATGCAGAGCTTCCCTGTCCATCACTGTGTCCCAGAGTTTGCTCAAATTCTTGCCCATTGAGTCAGTGATGCCATCCAACCATCTCATCTTCTTTTGCCCCCTTCTCCTCCTGCCCTCAATCTTTCCCAGCATCAGGGTCTTTTCCAATGATTCAGCCCTTCACATCAGGTGGCCAAAGTATTGGAGCTTCTGCTTCAACATCTGTCCTTCCAATGAATATTCAGGACTGATTTCCTTTAAGATTGACTGGTTTGATCTACTTGCAGTCCAAGGAACTCTCAAGAGTCTTCTCCAGCACCACAATTTGAGAGGATAAATCCTTCAGCATTCAGCCTTCTTTATGGTCCAGCTCTCACTTCTATACATGACTACTGAGAAATTCATAGCTTTAACTATATGGGCCTTTGTCTGAAAAGTGATGTCTCTGCTTTTTAATACGCTGTCTAGATTTGTCATAGCTTTCCTTTCAAGCAGCAAGTGTTTTTTAGTTTCATGGTTGCAATCACCATTTGCAGTGATTTGGATGAAGTTGTCAGTGCCTTTTGCTCAGAAGATGTACTGATATGGCGGATCCTAGGTAAATTATCTCCAAACATTGTCTTTCTCCTTTGCAGAAACTTTACTCATTTTTCATTTTTTAATGTATTACAAAAACAAAATTTTGTGATTTTCCTAATTATTCTCCAAGGCATCAATTCTCATGTGTTTTACTAGCTAGAAACAAATGAATAAGCTAGAATTTGAGGTAAAATGATTTTGCAATTAAAAAAGAATAAAGTATTTTTCCTTGATCAAAAATCTTGACTTTGATTACTTTTTCATGTTGGGGCACTGTTAGCAGGGCTTTACAGACAGAAATAAATTTGGAAGTATGCATGACTCTTTGGAAAATTCTAATATGATGATGACTTTATAGAAGTATATACATTCATATATATCTAAAGGAGGAATTAAAAAAAAACAACAAACAACATGTTGTTTATGTGAAATTAACAGATGCTAAGTTACTAGGTACAAAGTCATGTTTTCATACCTCTGTAGCACCTGAAATAAGTGTCAGTTAAGTCAGGCCACCATCAAGTGTGCCTTTTGATTAAATATTCTTCTCTATAACCAGATGTCTTGGGGTGATGTGGTAGCCATGTTCCATGCTTTGCAACAGAACAGCACTGAAGTGTAAGTAAGAATTGTATGTGTCTATCAGTTAGCACTCACCTATCCAATACCAGAGTTTAGGAGAGCTTTTGGTTGGTGAACAAGCATCTTGCAAAAAACCTGCTAGAATTAGTGCTTTTGCCTTATAGATTCTTGAGAAGTTTTACAAATGCCTAACTTCACTTACTGACAGATACCTATAGGGAAGCTAGCTCAGAATTAATACTTTGTATAGAATCAAAAAGCCACGTGTTTCTTGCTTCAAATTTGGTGAGGCAGTTGAGCAAAGGATCTTAACTTCTACAATATTGGAAACTTGTTCAGATACAAAGCCAGATTTGGGGCTCTGTTAAAGATCAGTGGGGTCACTGAGTGAGTAGAGGCTGGCCCAGTGTTCTGCTTCTATCAGGAGGTGGGATCATACATGATAATATACCTGGTGCTTTTCTAGCAGAAATCCTTAAAGAAGCACCTCCTCTGAAGGACTAAATTTAGGTGGACACTGGTGGGAGTGCTGGAAGATGAACTGGTCTTTGTGATGAGGACCTCGTCTCTCTGAACACTTGGAGCTTCATAAAAAGCTAAATGTTAATCCTGAATAATTGTAAAGACTAGTCCTCCTTGCTCAGCGTGCGTGTGTGCTCAGTCGCTTCAGTTGTGCCCAACTCTTTGTGATGCTATGGGCTGTAGCCCACCAGACCCCTCTGTCCATGTGATTTCCCAGGCAAGAATCCTGGGGTGGGTTGCCACACCCTTCTCCCGGATCTTCCCAACCCAGGAATTGAACCAGCATTTCCTGAATCTCCTGCATTGCAGGCAGATTCTTTACCATCTGAGCTACATCATGATCATCTTTTTCAAAGTTAACCAATGATGAGATTGAACACATTCATTAATGAGAAAAGTGGTTTGAAAATGTGTAATGTGGTACATAATTATTAAGTACAATTAAGGAGGCAGTACAGTGTTCAATAAAGTCTAGATATGTAAAGTCTTTATTAGAGTTTTCACATTTTAAATACTCAGTTATATTATTATGCATTCCTAAAAGGACGCTGCCTTTAGACATTACAAAACAACTTCACAGTTTCCAAAATACAAGGTCATGAACCCATGTTCTTAAGGACAATCTCATTATGCATCTGGAATAGATGTGTCAGAATTATTCAGTTTCAAATAATATGTCAGTACCGATGTGAGGATTTCATCATGGTTAACTCAGAGAAAGGTTATTTTGTTTAAGATCATTGACATGTGGTCGGCTTGAAATGAGAGCTCCTCAGTGGCATGAACCTTGTGGTTTTGTAAGGGGTAACACAATCAGACTAAAATAGGCCTTGCTCAAACCACATTCTGTAAGGGCACTTGTGCTTGATTTTGCTTATTCTGGACATCAAAAACTTGATTGTAATGGTTAGGGAGTTTCCACTCATGCTTAAGCAAAATGGGAGCTTGGGTAGATTCAAATCCTTGACTTACAAGTCAGTAGAAACACTAATGCAGCTTCCTTGGTTACAGGTAACATACATGCAAGTGGTAGGAGGCATGTAACTAGAATACAGTGCAATAATGGTCATATCTCTCTGATTTCAAAATTACAACTGATAAAGACCCCATTTTCTGGATTAGGGACAAGTCTGGAATTTTTCTAGAGAAATTCCCTCACTTGACTGAATTGTTGAGATACTGCAGGGATTTATTCAACACCATTCCAGCATCCCAATTCCACTTAAAGACTGACTAGAGAGCTCCTCGGTGCTCAAGGGAGACCATGTGTTTGCCTGTTTGTGCTGTCACTGCTGCCGTCATGCATTCCTCCTGCAAGCTGTCGCCACGCCATCCGGGTGTGGGAACCACATGCCCAGGTTGGCACAGACCCTGCCTGCCTGGAAGGTGGAGGGATTCTTGCTTGGACATCTCCAGTCAGGGACACTTGTTGATATTCACGTGCTCAAACCTTTTCCCTGGAACATAGTTTCTTAGCCAGGATGGACCGGCCCGTCTGGGCTCCCAGCATCGGCTGCTCGTTTTCCCAGGACCAGCTCTGGCAGGAAAGTGACGTCACAGCCCTGATCTTCCCTCCAGCATGAAGTTCCCTTTAGGGGCCCTTTGATGTCCTTTTCTGCCACCGTGGTTGGGATGATCTCAGTCTATGAGAGTCTGTTCTCATTTTTAACGATATGTTATTAAAACTTGGTCCTGGTTCAGGAACAATAATAAAAACTTCAACTCCTGACAAAAGACAAATTTTCCATTTATAAATCTAATTTTTAAGCACAGATGAAAGATATTACTCTTGAATATTTTTATCTGCTGGATTTCATTAAGGAGATTTTGAGGGATTTGTGGGGGTGACGGAGGTATGAGACCATGAAGGGCAATTTCCCAACATGCAGGAAAAGTCACTATTACTTTCATCATTAGTTAAGTAATTTTCTAAGGGTAGTTGAAGAAAAGATTCTGTTTTAAAATAACAAGAGTCCTGGAAATCTCATCTAAGGAACTGGAAATAACTTGTCAGTAGTTTTTGTTTCTTTATGCTCTAAATTCATTTTTAGTAACAGTGGAAGCAATTTGAAATGAAATACAACCCTTAAAGCAAATGAAGCAGAAATGAATGCCAGCAGTAAATGGCAAGAAGAAACACAGTTCAGTGTGTTCTTCAGAAAGCCTGTCCCTTGGAACTAGATGTTGAAAGTTTCTTATTCTTATTTTTTGAAATTTTATAATCATGAAGCTACCCACTGATATTAAATCCAGTTCATCACAGCACGTCCATTTGTCCTCTTAATAGAACAAGTTTGGCCTCAAGTAGATCTGAACTCAGATCAAATCCTTCATTATCTCTGAGATATTTTGTTTCCTCTAAGTGAAAAAAAATCCTTCTTTTTTATTTATGATAATTAAAGACAAAGTATCTGAAACAGGACTTTTTTTTATTGGTAGGCACTTAACACATGGTAGCTACTAAGACGGAGAAGGCAATGGCACCCCACTCCAGTACTCTTGCCTGGAAAATCCCATGGATTGCGGAGCCTGGTAGGCTGTAGTCCATGGGGTCACGAAGAGTCAGACACGACTGAGCAACTTCACTTTCATGCATTGGAGAAAGAAATGGCAACCCACTCCAGTGTTCTTGCCTGGAGAATCCCAGGGATGGCGGAGCCTGGTGGGCTGCCGTCTATGGGGTCGCACAGAGTCGGACAGGACTGAGGTGACTTAGCAGTAGCAGCAGCAGCAACTTAGATTGGGCTACCCTGGTGGCTCAGATGGTGAAGAATCTGCCTGCAATGCAGGAGACTTGAGTTTGATCCCAGGGTTGGGGAGATCCCCTGGAGAAGGGAATGGCTAGCCACTCCAGTGTTCTTGCCTGGAAACTTCCATAGACAGAGGAGCCTGATGAGCTACAGTCCACGGGGTCACAAAGAGCTGGACACGAATGAGCGGCTAACGCACACACGCAGCAGCTGTGATTGTTAAATCTGATATTAGCAACATAATAATGATAATTTTTTAAAAATCTTTGAAGTATTAGCTATTTCTAGCCTTTGTAATAATGTTTCTTAACAGTTTTTAAGTCCAAGTATCCATAGTTGCTGGAAACAAAGATATTTGACAATATGGGGCTTCTCAGGATGTATTAGTGGTAAAGAATTTGTCTGTCAGTGCAGGAGATGTGGGTTCAATCTCTGGGTCAGGAAGATCTCCTGGAGAAGGAAATGGCAACCCACTCTAGTATTCTTGCCTGGAAAATTCCATGGACAGAGGAACCTAGTGGGCTACAGTCCATGGAGTTGCAAAGAGTCAGACATGACTTAGCGACTAACACACACACACACACACATAATCATAATCAAAACGGGAAACAAAGCCATCTGGCAATAAAAAGGATGTTCTCGGCCTATGTGATAATCACATGAGCTGGAGAGTAAATTAAAATGAAATCACTTTGAGAGTCTGTGTTTATAATGAAACTAAGCAGTTTATCTTAGGGAAATATTGAAGTAGACAGTTTGTCAGGAACAATGCTTACAGCTAGGAAGAAGTTCAGTGTCTGGCATCTTCAGTTTTGGTGTTTCTTTGAAATTTCTATTGCCTGCCTTCTAAACCACTCCTTATGCCTTTTAATTGTAACTAAACTTAAGTATTTTTCTTTGAAATCTATTTTATGGTCAATTGTGCGTTTGTCTCATGGACTTCCATAGACCCTCCACTAATGGGTATCTTAACAATTCAGGAAACATTTATTTGACACTTTCTGTGTAATCTACATTGCTATGAGTCCTAAGATACATACATGAATAAACCTTGGCCCCTTCTTTAAAGAAGTTGGTGACATGTGGAGATGTCAAGGAAATAAATGATCTTTTCATAATAATACAATTTCATAAGAATATGATCTCTTGGATGTGGAGGGGGAAAGTCAGTAAATGTTTCTTGGAGGAAAGTAAAGTTATCTCAGTCTTTATGAATAAAAATTTCACAAGAAAGAGAAGTGTAAGGCTGGAGATCCCATAACAGGGAACAGAATGAACAAAATTCCAGAAGCAGGTATGGGAGTGATGTGCAAACTCTAAAAATAGAGTTTGCGAAGAATAAGGTTAATAGGAGCAGGAGATAAAGCTAGAGAGATCCGAAGATGCCTCCTGTGTATAAGGCTAAAGTGGTTTGACTTAATCTCAAAGTCAATGGAGAGCATTAGGAAGGAAAGTGTAAGTAGGCAATGACATTTTACTTAGAGTTCATAAGTGCTGAGTGGTAGTCACTAACAGTACAGACTAACTCTGACCCATACTAAAGACATTGAGAGTTCAAAAAGACCTTGACAAATACAGAAAAAAGTATTCAATATTTATCTTAAATTCCATCTCATTCACCCAAAGCCCATATTCCCTGAGAAAAATCTGGAGGAGTCACTCTTTACCAAGGACTTCAGAAAATATTGAGGAAAACACACATTTTACATTTTATTTACAATAGTGCTTTAATCATGGCTTTCTCTAAGCTAGAAATGCTGGTGGGATACTCTACAAATGAAATGGACTGTTAGCTTGGGTTCATCCAGAGACAGGTGCCTAGAGCAAAAACTGCTATTATAAGGGAATGCAAAACCAAAAAAAGTAGGGATGAGGCAGAGGAGAAGGGAGAATATATTCCGGGGTGTGACACAACCTTATTTTTTCCACTATTTGGAATCACATAAAACTACTAGCTGGATATTTTGGGAGTGTCTTATAAATAACATCATAGGATAGTCCACCCAGAGGGATGAAGGGAGAAGAATTTATCCATCAACTACTGTCTCTCTTGCTCTCCTTCATTTTGCATTTGAAGTCCCCAAGACTGTCAACATGATTTCACATCTGAAATTTCACAGGGAAATCCTTGAGCAGGAAATGAGTCACATGTGGTGATGCTGGCATGCAGTGCTACACTTCAGTTATACTAACGTGGGGTTAGTCAGAGCCCATACAGACTTGGTCACTTCTGTTGCAGCCTGGTGGAGATGGCTGTGGTCAACAGCCTTAGCAACAGCTGAGGCTGAGAAGAATCTGCAGATTCTATATGGTTACACCAAGGTCAGTGGAGATGAGACGATCACAATGTGACAGAGTTGGGAGGAGCATATATGCCATCAAGGGCTACACACATATGATTTTCACAACACAAGGTGAGACAAGCATTATGATTAGACCTCTGAGATTTGTACAATCTCCTAAGTTCTTTCATATCAGCTAATTGATGCTAAGGTATATAGGAATGATACTGATGGTCAACTCAATATACTCTTTCTTCAGTTGTTTTAATATAATAAGTATCTCAACTCTCACGAATAGGGATTTGGCTTGAGCAAGCATCACTGAGGTTATATGGCCCTTCTCCAAATATTAGACAAACCCTCAGTGTGTTCATGGACACAGAATGTTTGAAGGAAGAAAACAATTAAGTTTCCCTGGGAAAGAACCCTATAAAATGGCAAGAATATCCAGGAAACCTCTTAGTCTTCCCCCAAATGGGTTTTGTTCATTTGCATAGATGGTGACTAGTGTGGGAAACACCCAGGCTTTTCAGGAGTGATTGGTGTTGGCTCTGAAGTGACCCTAATATCTCAGGACTCAGGATATCAAGAGATCAATATAGCTTTGACTGGAGTCCAAACTTCAAAAAGCCAACTGGGACCCTAACCATATCTTAAGCACACCAAGTTCATAAGGTACCATTGGAGGTAGAAGTCCTTCACACCAAGAAGAACATTCTCAGTGATCAACATTTAAATTACTTTCTTGTAAATTCTCTAAACTCTCTTCTCTAATCGGTTATCTCATCTATAAATCTGTGCCACATGCACCCTCATCATCATCACTGATGAACCCAACACGTATCTTCCCTGAGTTTGCATCTCTGAAATGGAGTAGTTATTGGAGAAATCACAGACACACTCATACACACACAAATCAGACTTATGCCAATATATATTAGTTTTCAACACTGTATTTCTTTAGATGATTTGCTTTTTATGTTACTCACAGCAACAACTTCAAATCTTTTCTGGTCTTCAAAAGTTCAAATGGGTCATTTTAACTGCACTTTCTGCAAAGAGAAGCTTGTCTCCTTCTTGAATAACTAAATAAGAGCCACCAGATTGGAATTCCCTCAATTTTCCACCAAAAATATGAAAGTCAAAGTGTGTCTATAATCACACTTTTCTTCTTCGTTCACTTTGCAATACAGAAAGTGCCCTTCATGTTTCAAAGGATAATTTTTTTCCACTTATTACGTGGAGTTTAATTCCCAGAAACCTTACACTTACAGTGATCTCTATTTTTCATGTGTTCTTCACTTTTTCCCTCCTTTCATACCCTGCTTGAGTCTCTTTCAGAATAGGAATATTTCCCTGCACTCTGTATTGTCCTCAGGCTGTGCTATCTCTGAACCCCACCTCCTTCTCTTCATAGCTACAGTATAAAAGGGGGTTTTCATAAGAGGAATGAGATGCAAACATTTGAAAAAAGGAATAAGAAAGATGTAGACCAACCTTCTCAACCCACAGAGTACATGAGGTATGAGAAAATGAACAATTTTACTTGAGAACAAATCAATAGAAGATTCATCCTCAACAGAAAGTCAGGTTTTCATGAAATCAGAACATTGAGATAACGTTGAGGAAAGAATCTGAGGATTTCATTGTCTTGCAAGAAACATTTTAGTGGGCAAAATATTTAGCAAGTGGGAAGAAAGTGAGAGAGAATGAGAACACAAGGTGAAATTATCTTAGGTCAAGAGAGCACAGTGAGTTGGTAGAGCAGTGAGATTGGTAGAGTGGTGTTTCCTAAAGAGAACATTCAAGTACACTCAGGTCAAAACACATATTCCCAGTTTTCACCTCAGGTCTAATACCCAGATGAAGAAATTTGACTTTTTAACAAGTGCTGAGGGTGGTTTTTATGATGAGGTTAATATGAGAACTGCAGTTTTAGTGTGTGTGTGTGTGTGTGTGTGTGTGTGTGTGTGTGTGTCCTGGTATTTTGAATACTAGCTGTTAAACAAAGATGAGGACTTGGAGAATCTGAGTTCGAAGAGTTTCTTGAAGCCCCATGGATTCTTGGGCCACACAGAATCACCTGTGGCTTGGGCATTTGGCAGTTTTCCCTTGAGGTGTAGTCCCTCAGAGGTTCTTTTTGGTCACCTAGCTGGCATCTGTGGTTGGTGTAGTAAAAATAGGTGCAATAAGGAAAGTGAGTCTGAAGTTCTAATTGTACTGTGACAATACTTTAAAGGCCTGGGGCTTCAGAAGCTTTCAAGAATTTCAGTCCAGCAGTGGGTTTCACAGGGAGCATCACAATCTTGTCACATCTGAGTAGAAGGCTTTCACCACGTTCAGCCAAAACATTGTTATAAGGCCAAATCAGGGCCATGGTAGTGGGAAGATGAGGGACAGGGCCAAGATATATTTGAGAGGAGCTTGTAATTGATTATAAGGAGAGACAGAAAGACACAAGATTTTTCTGCCTTGGGAGGCTTGGTAATTAGTGATGCCATTGGAATCTTGAAAAATGGTGCAGATGAACTTACCTGCAAATCAGAAACAGAGGCACAGATTTATGGGTGCCAAGGGGGAGGGGGTGGGGTGAATAGGGAGCTTGAGATTGACATGTATATATATTATTGATACTATGTATAAAATGGAAAACTAATGAGAACCTATTTTATAGCACAAGGAACTCTACTCAATGCTCTGTGGTGATATAACTGGGAAGGAAATCTTGAAAAAGTTATACATGTACAGTCAAACTAACACAACCCTGTAAAACAACTACACTCTTATCAAAATTTTTTTTAAAGGGGATCAGATTACAAGAAAAATCTGTACTAAAAAAAATTCTTGGGTTGTACCTTTTTTTTTAGAGTACTAAGGAGCCTAAATTAAGGAGCAGAGTCAGTATCATGATATTTATCCATTGTTGTAACATAAGGAAACACCTGAAAATTAGATGAGGTTTCTTGTGGGGAGAAATTAAGGTAATTAACAGTGGGGTCTAGGCTGAATGAAGAATGAAGTGACAATAGAAGGAAGCTTGTATAATGGATAAAAAAGAATAAATTTAAAAATGTTTTCCCCTTACTTTTATTTTTAAAAAAATTTTTGATAGACTCATGTTGTTTAAAAAAAAAATCACACAAAAAATGTTTCACCTCTTTCATCCAATTTGGTATCCAAAAGTGAAAACAGAAGCATTTATGGATTTTTACAGTCTGCTCGCCTAAATCCAACCTATATTCTTATGGGAGACATTTGTCCTTCCATGCCTTAAAGAGTCATCCCCAAATACACTACTGGTACTTGCAAATTCACTCAGAGAATTATTCAGGTTGCTACAAACCTCACCATCTGCTTTGAGCCCTCTCTCCAGTCTGGTCTCCTGGATTTCTCTGCCCTTGGCATCCTTACTTGGAAGCTTTCTCTCTGCCCAGCCCTAACAGATTGATTAACTATTTGGACAGTCTTCTGTCCTTTGGACAGTTGCCCCACCATGTGCTGCTTCTCAAATTACCCTGATGGTAATGGTGACCATCAGCAATTGGTGGCCCACCTTTCAACATCAGCTCCCAGGGCATTAACTGTGCTTGCTTTAAGAGGGGGTGGGGAGTGCTGAAATACCATGGTATGGTCCTTTTCTTTTTTTAGATTTTTTTTTTAATGCAGACAGTTTCTTTAAAGTCTTTATTGAATTTGTTACAATGTTGCTTCCATCTTATGCTTTGTTTTTTTGACCAAGAGGCATGTTCCATCTTAGCTCCCCAACCAGGGATGGAACCTGCAACCCCTACATTGGAAGGTGAAGTCCTAATCACTGTACCACCAGGAAAGTCCCTGGTATGGTCTTAGGTTAAGCAAATTATTTTTTGTTCCTAATTTCTCATGAAAAGTGAAACATAATACATTGGTGATATCTTATAATATCTAGGATCATATAATGATATGGAGAAGGCAATGGCACCCCACTCCAGTACTCTTGCCTGGAAAATCCCATGGACGGAGGAGGCTGGTAGGCTGCAGTCCATGGGGTCGTGAAGAGTCGGACACAATGGAGTGATTTCACTTTCACTTTTCACTTTTATGCATTGGAGAAGGAAATGGCAACCCACTCCAGTGTTCTTGCCTGGAGAATCCCAGGGACGGGAGAGCCTGGTGGGCTGCCGTCTATGGGGTCGCACAGAGTCGGACACGACTGAAGCGACTTAGCAGCAGCAGCAGCTGCATATAATGATAAAGTATGAATGCTACTGGGTTTCCCTGGTGGCTCAGTAATAAAGAATCTGCTTGCCAAAAGCAGAACATGTGAGTTTGATCCCCGGGCTGGGAAGATCCCTTGGGGAAGGAAATGGCAACCCACTCCAGTATTCTTGCCTGGAAAATCCCATCGTCAGTGGAGCCTGGTGGGATACATTCCATGGGGTTGCAAAAGAGTTGGACATGACTTAGCAACTAAACAACAATAAAGAAACACTAGAATGCCAGAGGGATATAAGCATTAAGCATTTATAATGCTTGAAAATCAACATAGTTATTTAGTTATACAAAATGTGGCTTCTTCCAGAAGATAATTTGCTGGGGCTTAACCTCTCATATTTTTATACAATTCATCTGTGATTTATTCTAAGTGCTTCTATATATTGAATAATCAATCATTGTACCTACTGTAATATAAGAGTGTGCCTGGGTAGGATTATCATTATTTGGGGGAAGCTATTGGGTTTTGGGTAAATTTGGAAGTAGGAAACAAGTAAGTTTTGACAGATGGAGTTTTGTAGAGGGGCTAGTTGCAGAACTGATTATGTTTTCTTTTTTTTTAAATAATGATGCATTTGTCTTACCACGTCTTCCATCCAATACAGAAGTTCCAATGAGCACACTAGTGCTTCATGTTGCTGTGTAATACTAGGGATACCATTCTTCATTTATCACAGATGTTTAGATAAGCATTATTTTATGATGGAAGCACTACAGCATTTGGAGTCAGAAACATCTGGAATTTGTTTCTTCCTCTGTCAATAACTCATGCTGTTGCCTTAAGAGAATATGCCATTTTCAGGCCTCTAGTTTCTATATCTGTCTTTAGAAATAATAAATTTGGCTGCAGCTCTCATTTTTAAAGTAGATGCAGTCCTTTGCATTAAGATACAATCAAAAGTAAAATCGACTATGGTATTTTAGTTTCACACTAATGGTAACTATACATAAAATTTGCATACTGATTCATCTTCTGTAACTTGTCTTTCAATGATGTTTGAGCAAAGAGAAACTTTTGACAATGTAGCTAGGGGCATGCCAATACTTCTATTTTAATGTGTTTTCTGGCTTTTGTTTCACATGCAAAAGTGATGAAAATTCTTTATGATACCAGCATGTAGTAGAAGCTAACAGCAGAAGCAAACTCCAGTGCTGTCAGCATCATGGAATAAAGAGGGTTGAATGTATCAGAAATTCTCCAACCATATTCTTTAAAATTCTGGTCGGTTGTGGCTAATTAAATCAGCATTGTTACAATCTATTTAAGACAAATTAATTTGAAATCTATTTATTTCTATTTCATTAATATCATTGGAGGAATGATACCTTTATAAAGAGTCACTCAATTGTTGCAAAATAATTTTGTTCAGTTAAATGTTTGCATATTTATTTTTAGAAATATATTTTGATGTGAAATGGAATAATACAATTTCCCTTCTCAAATTGTTTTATCCGAGATAAGAATTTTCAATTAAAACACTGATCATATGTTCATCCCAGCAGCATGTGAAGTTCATTTAGGTACTCTGATATTTCTAACTCTTTTTGCTAGGCTGAAGATACACTATTTTAAGTCACCTCATAAACGTCTTTGATTGCAAAAGAACAAATATGACTTAGAGTTTTTAAAAATTTGAATATTTGACTGTGGAAGGCAAATTAACTTTTCTGTAAAAAAATACAGTGTATACATGATCACTTTCTTCATAATAATTAAGGAATAGGAAGTGATGTAATGATTTAAGGAAGTTTATTGTACTCACAACCGTGGTCAACAAATCCTTCAATTTTAAGGAAAATCTTTCTAGAAAGTTTCTTGAAACAATTGAGCATGCACCGTAATTCTGCTATGTGAGCCATCTTTCTTTAACTGAGCAGCATATATATATTTTTTTCTAGTTGACTCATCAGTAGAACTAAGTAGGACTAACCAAGTTTCCCTCTCTGATTCCATAAGAAATCTCTGACAACAAAGGGCACAAAAGTCACTGCAGTAGTCCACAAAATGGTAACTCTTCTATACTATTATACAAAAATGCAAGTGACTTTAACCCCAACATCAGTAAATCTAAGACGCTGAGTGCCCGTTATAAGAGTGCTAACACTGTTATCTCCTAGTCTATGAAGTAACTTTCTGTCACAGGCTTCAGACTAGTTCTGGTAATTAGATGAAGGAAAATATTATGTTTGTTTTTGCATTTGACCCCAATACTTTGGGCTTCTCCAATGGCTTAGTGGGTAAAGAACTCGCCTGCAATGTGGGAGACCTAGGAGATGCAGGTTCAATTCCTGGGTTGGGAACATCCCCTGGAGAAGGACACGGCAACCTACTCCAGTATTCTTGCCTGAAAAATCCCATGGGCAGAGGAGCCTGGTGGGCTCCAAAGGGTTCCAAAGAGTCAGTGACTCTGCAACTGAGAGGCTAAGAACACACATACACACATTATTACTTTAAAAAGAATTCTAATGCATGAGTTACTTATTTTTTAGCTATTGTATGCAGCTTCCTCTTCTTGACACACAAATAGGCATCTTGATAGAATACTTTGTGTTATTTGTTAATAAGATACAGAATTATGACTTTTGTTCTTCAGTATTTCTCCTTGGTTTCCTTCAGTTACTTACATTATAAGATATGATATACCTCAAGGAAGCTAAGACACCACAGAAAACACACAGAAGACTAAAAGTTTGGAAAATCCACAGCATCACAGGAATAGAGGAAACATGATGAATCTTAATGTTAACAAAGATTTCTCAAGCTGTTAGAAGAAAAGAAAAGAGAGCCAAAAGTGAAATGAAGATACCTGAAAAGCTAATGGGTCCCATATCCTGAGTACAACTTCACGGGTCTAGATCTAAATGGCAAAGATACTGGAAGTACATAAGATTAGGTTGTGGGAGCCCTGCGAATAAAGACCTGAGTCAGGATCCCTGAGGATAGTCTGTCAGACAGACAGATCCCAGAGCAGAAGTGGCTGCAAAGTGTTTCTGAACAGTCTTGAAGAGTTTTTCATAGCCCGAGAGAAATATTGAGCAGGGAGATAAGTTCCCATGTGCTAGAGAGGGGCATAGAAAGAATGAAGGAGTTATTCTCAATCTAGACACCTAAAGAAATGAGTGAAAAAGAGTGACCTCTATGGGCAGAAGAACTGGAGGGGAATGTAATAGTCTCAGAAGATACCATGAGGGAAAGATGGTAGTACAAAACAGAAATGCCATGTCCACATTGCAGAAAAAAAAAGAAAAAAAATATATTTTCATGTGTGCTCAGTTGCTGAGTCGTGTCTGAGTCTGCAACCTCACGGAGTGTAGTCTGCCAGACTCTATACCCACTGAGTGGAATATTACTCAGCAATAAAAAGGAATGAATTACTGATGAATGTTACAACATGAATGAACACTGAAAAAATTAAGCTAAGTGTAAAAAGCTAGGCACATAAGCCCACATATTGTGTGATTCTATTTATATGAATAGTATAGGCAAATCTTGAGAGACCTAAAGTAGACTGGTATTTGCCAGAGGCAAGAGAAAGGGAGAATGTGAAATTGTTACTAATGGCTATTAAATTTCTTCGGTGTGCTGAAATGTTCTCAAATTAAATTGAAGTAATGATTGAACAACCTTGAGAAGATACTAAAAAGTGCGAAATCGTACATCATAAAAGGATGCATTGTATGACTGTGCATTGTAATATGTCACAAACAATAATAGACTAGAATGAAAGCAAAAGAATCTTAAATAATTGTCCACAACTCTGTCAGAAAATTGTTGTCAGTGATGAGGCAGACTCACAGAATTCATGGCTAATATGAAATTTTCCATAGTTGCATGATGAGAAGAAATTTGAAGTCATTCTAGAGACTGTTTTGAACATCCTGAGAAGGACAAAGTGTGATTTTCAGAAACAAGGGAAGATGAGTAAAAACTGACAATGTTCAATTTTCCCAGTGACAGTTCTGAGAACACTTAAACAAGATCTGTGGGAGGTGATTTTTAAGTCTATATCTTGAAATAGGCATTTCTAAAATAGCCGTATCTTTTCCAGGAGAGAATAGAAAAAAAATCTAGTAATTATCTTCCAAATGAGATAGAAACAATGAAATTAGCATGCTCCTTAATATCACTAAGTGTAGAGGGTTGTGCATAAGTACTACACCCTTCTTCTTTCCTTTATCCCCTAGTCAAATGGAGTGAGGACCTTATCTATAGCCAACTGTACCGACCTAGTCATGAAAACTCTGGATATGTAATATGTTTGTATCTATGTATGTTGGGGTTGGAGCGGAGCTAATGCTATCTACATTATAGGCACAAGCTGATGTGCCTATAGGTGTTAATATTTTGGAGAAATGGATTCAGAATAGAGTTTCAGGATATGGTACCACTTATCAAAGTATTCATTGGAAGGTGATGCCCAAGCTGAAACTCCAATAGTTTGGCCACCTGATGTGAAGAACTGACTCATTGGAAAAGACCCTGATGCTGGGAAAGATTGAAGGCTGGAGGAGAAGGGGACGACAGAGGATGAGATGGTTGGATGGCATCACTGACTTGATGGAAATGAGTTTGAGTAAGCTCTGGGAGTTGGTGATGGACAGGGAGGCCTGGCGTGCTGCGGTCCATGGGGTCGCAAAGAGTCAGACACGACTGAGCGACTGAACTGAACTGAACCAAAGTTATTATACACACACACAAACTACTCTTCCCTAGAAATATGAAGCTCAGATTCAATTAAAGAAAAGTGTATTGAGAAACAGACTAAAATTGTTTCTTCTATATGATAGAATTGATGCCTAAAATAGAAATTAATATAAGATATAGAAATCATAAAAATGTAATCAAGTTATGGGCTTAGTATTATTGATCTGTAAAAAAAGGATTCTTTTTCCGTTAACAGCAAGCAGTCCGTTTTTATTCTTCATCTTGAATAATGTCTTGGATCCTCCCAGGACTTTGGTATTCCACTTTTTTTTCTTTTTTTGCTTGTTATTTACTCACTAAGTCGTGTCTGACTCTTTGAGACCCCATGAACTGCAGCACGCCAGGCTTCCTGTTCTTCACCATCTGCCATTGCCAATTTCTATTTTTATTTTAACTTTTTATTCTGTATTGGGGTATAGATGATTAACAATATTGTGATAGTTTCAGGTGGACAGTGAAAGGACTCAGCCAAACATATACATGTATCCATTCTCCCACAAATTCCCCTCCTATCCAGGCTGCCATATAACACTGAGCAGAGTTCTATGTGCTCCACAGTAGTAAAAAAAAGGGATTCTTAAGTGAAGCAAACATAAATGATTTCAAGATATCTACTATGACTGTTTTACAGTATCACAGTGTTGATCGCTATATTGTCAAGAGCCTGTAGTTAATCGTTTGTTTTGACAATAATAAGTTGGAGTGTGTGCACTATGATATTTGTGCTTCTCTTGTGCCCACCAAGGCTCAGATGGTAAAAAGTCTGCCTGTAGGAGACCTGGGTTCTATCCCTGGGTTGGGAAGATCCCCTGGAGGAGGAAATGGCACCCCACTCCAGTATTCTTGCCTGGAAAATCCCATGGACAGAGGAGCTTGGAGGGCTATAGTCCATGAGGTCGCAAAGGGTCAGACGTGACTGAGCAACTAACACTCACTTTCACATGCCCATTAGACAAGTGAGTCCCTAAGTGTGGTATTCCAGTTTTGTGGTCGGGTTGCAGGAAGATGGAGCATGTAAGAAAAGCAACACACAAAAAGCACAGAAGTGGAATACAGTTTTAGTGTGTGCTTATGGTAAGAAAGATTGCTTGAATTCACGTGGAGAATAGGACCAATGAAAATACCCCTTGAAGATGTAATAGAAATGATGACATAAATAAGTCATGGAGTCAAGTCTATGTAAGCAGCTCAGCACTGCCTTCTGTGTCATAGCATGTGTCTCACTGGTGCTGGTCCAAAGGGTCAGTGCTCCTGAGAAGTGCTCACAGGTTTACAGGCTGTTGTTTCAATTTTGGATCCCTGGAAACTAATACACAAACCTTGGATTAAGGACCATTGGTTTAAATGAACTCTAAAATTCTTTTCTAATTTAAAAATTTAGTGACTCTGTATTGCACATGGGAGGAGGCCTTATCATTAAACTGACACTTAAATTTTATTTTATCTGAGCTTGAAGCCTTGCTAGGTAAATTTTTATTTGATAAAATGACAATATTTAGTTTTACAATCTTCCTTTATTCCCTGTAAAACTGTTGAGAAAACCATTTCATTTATGCTTCAGTTAGAGAAAATCTTTTTCTTTCATTGACTCTTGCAAGTGCCAATTTGATACCAATAGTTTCATCTAATGGCATGACAACAGCAATTTCACTAGGATCTCTTAAAAAGCAGTGTGGTGACTCAACTTATCAAAACTTAGAATCGAAAAATAAGAAAATGTTGTTAAACACTTACCATCAGTAATTTTTGGCTTCAGCTTTCACATGTAAGGAGCATAGATCATCATTCCATCTTTAAGAAAAAGCTAGAGAAACTGAAATTCAATGCTTTGTTCTTGAATCCATTAAAAGTTACAATTGTGGACTAAACCAACACCCTAAAATCTGGAGAGACAGGTGCATTCAGAAAAGCACAGGTGAGATCTGCTTACCATGAGCACAAGCTGTTGGAATCACAGACTTGTAGGAACATGAAAATAGTGATTTTGACCAATTGTTGGAAGCTGAGTGTAGATCAATGAGAAAGTGAAAAACTCCTGAGGCCTCCCATTTTTTTTTATGAGCTTTAACTCCGAGAAGCCTTGTAAGATTCTAACAATGAAGAGTCAAGAAATATCATTTTGTAGTGTAATCACTGTGAAATACATACAGAGCTCTCTCCGTAACAAAAGTCTAGTCTCTAGAAAAAGGGACTTAGTGCATGCATGCCTACTCAGTAGCTTCAGTCATATTCAACTCTGCAACCTCATGGACTGTAGCCCACCAGGCTTCTCTGTCCCTGGGATTCTCCAGGCAATAACACTGGAGTGGGTTGCCATTTCCTTCTCCAATGCATGAAAGTGAAAAGTGAAAGTGAAGTCGCTCAGTCGTGTCCGACTCTTCGCGACCCCATGGACTGCAGCCTACCAGGCTCCTCCATCCATGGGATTTTCCAGGCAAGAGTACTGGAGTGGGGTGCCATTGCCTTCTCCAGAAAAGAATGGTATAGAGATCATTATTTTTAAAGGCCCTAATTATTTAAAAGCATGAACCTTTGGTCAATCCAATATAGATTTCAGGCACAACTTTATTCCAAGAATGCAAATATTTACTTATTTAAGTTGATGACTAGATCATATAACTCGAAGAAAGAATCTCAGAGTGATTGGTTCTCTTAACAATAAATCCTATGCAGATGATAAATGAAATTATAGATGATTTGTATCAAAATATTAATTCAACAAATATTTAGCAAAGTCCTACAAAAATCTTTACCATTTTATAATATATATAATATGGGGAGAGGTATAATGCAAATGAATAGGAAAGTTAGTAAAGAATAAGTATTAGTAAAAATAGTCTTAGCTTTTCAAGTAGCACTTGGTCTATGGACAAGACTGATAAATTTAAACAATGTATATTGGTTTAGCACATCATCTGGGAAAAAATAAGAAAATTTAACTCAGTGCCAAAACTTCATGTACTCTTTGATTATAGTTCCTTGGGCTCTGATATTACTATTATTGTGAAAATGGAGGGAGAAGGAAAAAAGGAAAAGAACTGGTAAATGGAGAAAAATTTCTTCTCTTTAGTAAGTTCTCTCTATGGCCATCTACTGAAGTAAGCATTCTCTAAATCCACTTTTAAAGGAATTTCTCTGGTTTCATGCAAGTAGAATAGAGAAAACAAATAGTCTGGATATAAAGATTATCTTATTATTTACCCAGTGGTTTCATTCCGTTATCAAGTGATGAAGCAGAGTTGGACTGAGTTACAAATTTGATTGGATAAACCTGTAACAACTTAGAATACCTTTGTTTCAGGAATGTGATTAAATTATTTTAATTAAGTTTTAAAACCTCCAGGACAAAAACGCTTGTACAAATTATATGTATTTTGTTAGGTTGTTAGGGGAAGAAATAGTAATATTCATGAATTGTGTTAATTATATAATGCAGGATATGTTCTATTTTATCAGGGTTTTGGTTCAAAAATCTTAGTTCAATCTTCTGGATTCTTGGATTAAAAAAAAAAACCCTGAATAGAATAGCTCTTTAAATGTAAGCCCAGTATCCCAGTAACATAGTATAAAATGTTTTCTGATTTTAAGTTCATTTGATGCTGTAATAACTTCACATCATGCTGAATAGCTTCAATTGAACGAAAATGGAAATGACTTATTTAGAATACTCAGTGGTGACATGAAATCACGTTTTATCTATTACACTTTTTATCTATTATCCTTGATTAACTTTATGTTAAATTGTTCAGGCAGAGGTTTTGAAAGCCCTCTTTTAGAAATGTGGCTAACCTGTTTGTAGGAGGGAAGAAAACAATTTTTGTTTGGGCCACTAATCAATAAATGAGCAGCTTGGTTCCAGTTGAAAAACTGCTCTTGCATTGTTAGATAGAAGCAGTTATTAACTAGTCCCTGAACAGAACATGTTATTTCCATTACTTTCATCTTTCCTGATGAGCAGATAAATGGATAGGAAAAATGAGTTGACCAAAATAGACAGAGCTGAAGAGAATGTATTTGCAAGGCATCAAGGTGTAAATGGAATTCCTAACAGCATCTTTTGTATCTGTACACAGTTGGGTAAAATTAAGCCAAAGGAACAGACTGACTATGTGAGAATATGTCACAGTTCATGTTCATTTTGGATTCAGAAAAGCTAACTATAATAGATAAAGAAGACAGATTCTAGCTTCAAGGAGTTCATGGCTATGAAAACAGAGAAAGAGGCAATTGAAAGTGTGTGAGTATGGTATGCAAGGCGACGTAAGTAATCCAAGGCTGTTCTGAAGTAAGTTAGCATCGAACTTAACCCATCATATTTAAAGCCAGGAACGCTTCTTGGATTGTGTTTATTGATGCATGAAACTGAGACAAATGAATGAGAAAGAGATGACATTTTATGGTAGAAAGAAGAGATGAGCAAAAAAAAAAAATTTGAAGGAGGCAAGAATGAAAACTATAAGTATGTTATTTAACATGGCTTGTGTAGAGGATTTGTAGTTATGAAGTAAAAAATGAAGTGGGACACTTAGAATTATAAATATTGACTTTCTAGAGAAGGTTAGAGAGAGGGTAATAGCTAAAGAGATTCATAATTGATAGTTATTTTATCTAGGTGAACCAGCTTACAGGACTTCCCTGTAAAGCATCTGTGGGTAAAGCATCTGCCTGAAATGCAGGAGACACAGGAGATGCTGGTTCCATCTCTGGATCAGGAAGATCCCCTGGAGAAGGGAATGGCAACCCACTCCAGTATTCTTGCCTGAAAAATCCCATAGACAGAGGAGCCTGGCGGGCTACAGTCCAAAGGGTAACGGAGAGTCGGACACGCCTAAATGACTAAGCACAGGAGCACAGAACCAACAGACATATAGGTTAAGGGGAAGTGATTCAATAGAGAAGAAAAGAGAACGGATACAAATGTTTGCAAAGTTAGTTCTCAAAATGACTAGAGTCCTACCAAATGAGTCTTGGCATTTTCTAGCCTCTGTTTTTTAGTGTTTTTTCTGGTTTCTGCTTCTATAAAAAATTATTATTTTGTTTTCTTTTTAATAGTCTCTGTCTTAAATCCTCTTCTTATCTCACTGATATCTCCATCTGAATGTTTCATAAGCAACTTAAATCCCAAAGCCCATACAATCAGAACTGAGCTCCTTTTATTTCCCCGAGAAACTCCTCTTCTTGTATTTCTTAGCATTGAATGAAGTCAGCATGAAATAGAGATGGGTGTATTAGTTAAGATAATGAATGTGATAGAAAAGCCAAATTGATGTCATTTCACCATCCCAGATTTTATTCTGTCATATACAAAGGCCAGAGGTCAGCAATTCTGGGCTTGTATGACAGAGTCATGGATTTTTTAAAAAATATTTTCTTCCAAACATTTGCTCTGCCACCCCTATATTGTTCTCCTGGTTCACATTGTCACAGATAACTGGTGAGGTTTCCAACAACACATCATCACACTAGCCATAAGGGCAAAAAGAAAGAACATATCTGCTCTATTTAAGGGCACTTCCATATATCTGCACAAACCACTCCTCGTTATAGCCTACTGGCCAGAACTTAGTCACATGCCCAAGGTCAAACTCCAAAATGAATGTTACTCTGCTTTAGCAAATTGCCATTAAGTTTAGGATACTGTCCAAATCTATTAATGTTGTTTACCTTTGTCTACTATAATGCACTTGAACCTTGAATTACAGAAACTTTGTTTCTAAAATGCTGTATTATGACTTTTTAAAAGCCTAATAACTTTTTAGGTTGTCAGTGTATTTTCAGAAAACTTAATTTTTTATGACAAACACTGGTTCAAAGCTTCTGCTTTAAGAATGGATGAAAGGATGATGTTTCTGCTTGTTTCTGGGTCTATTGCAGGACATAAAATTCAGCTACTTTCCTTGAATGGTAGATCAAAAGTGTATACTAAGTAAGCAAGCTGCAAAGACTTTAGCAGGACTGAAGCCACAATTCACTCCTTGAGGACTCCTACAAGGCTAGTTCTGACTCACATTTGTCAGAGATGTGGCCAAAATGGTGAAACAGAAAGACAGACTGAGCTCGCTTCCTCTCATAGGCACACCAAAATTACAGCTATTTACAGAGCAACTATCTCAGAGAACAACCTGAAGACTAGCAGAAAAGATTTTCCCACAATTAAAGATGTAAAGAAGCAGCCATAACAGGAAGAGTAGGAGGGGTGGAGACATGGTATAGTCAAGACCCACACACTCAGGTTGGCAGCCCGCAAGTGGGAAGATAATTACAATTGCAGAAGAACAGGGTTTGGAGTTCCCCTTTAGGCTTCACAGCATGAGGATGGTGCACTGAAAGGGCAAGTCTCCAGAACAGCTGGCTAAGAAGGACAGTAGGCTCTTAAAGGGCACACAGAGAATCTCAACATGCTCCAAGACCCACTGCAGAGACAGTAATTTGAAACGAGCACTTGCTGACCTTGGAGAGTCTCTCATAGAGGCAAGTTGTTGATGTTCAATTGCTAATTTATGTCTGACTCTTTGTGACCCCATGGACTGCAGCTTGCCAGGTTCCTCTGTCCTCCACTATCTCCCAGTGTTTGCTCAAATTCATGTCCATTGAATCAATGATGCCATCTAATGATCTCATCCTCTGCCCACCTCCTTCTCCTTTTGCCTTCAATCTTTCCCAACATCAATGCCTTTTCCAATGAGTTGGTTCTTTGCATCAGGTGGCCATATTGGACCTTCAGCTTTGGCATCGGTTTTTCCAGTGAATATTCAGGGTTGATTTCCTTTAGGATCAACTGGTTTGATTTCCTTGCAGTCTAAGGAATTCTCCAGAGTTTTCTCTAGTGCCACATTTCAAAAGCATCAGTTCGTTGGCTCTCAGCCTCCTCTATTGTCCAACCCTCAAACTCATACATGACTACTGGGAAAACCACAGCTTTGACTAGATGGACTTCTGTTAGCAATGTGATGTCTCTGCTTTTTAATATACTGTCTAGATTTGTCATAGCTTTCCTTCCAAGAGCAAGCATCTTTTAATTTCATGGCTGCAGTCACTGTCTGCAGTGATTTTGGAGCCCAAGAGAGGCAAGAGGCAACTAGAATTCCATCTGGGCAGCAATTTGGGGAGTTCTGTCTACCATGAGAACACTGGCACCAGCAAATGCAGTTTTGCAATTTTGGAGTTCTCATGCTAGTCTATTAGTGCTGGGGCTTACCTGCCCACCTGGTAGGCCAACCTTAGCCTTGGGCCCCCCTGGGCCCTCCTGAGACCCTCAGCCAGCTATACCAGACTTAGCCACACCCACCAGTTTCAGCCACCAGAAGACCTGTTGCCACCACAGGAGGCAAGGCCCATCAGCCTGATTGGCCAAGGACCAGCTCCACCTTCCTATGTTCTCAGAATAGTTGGCCTGACCCCAACCAAAGGGCCTATGCAGCCCACTTTAGGGGCACCCCTAGAGTATATATCTCTGGTGACCAGAGAAGAGTGTGCTATTAGGCACCATAAGACATCTCCTACATAAGACTGCTTCTCCAAGTTCAGGAAATATAACCAACCTATCTAATACACAAAAACAAGTATAGAGAATTATGCAAAGTGAAGGGACAGGAATATGTTCCAAACGAAAGAACAGGACAAAACCTCAGAAAAGAACTAAACAAAGTGGAGATAATTTTCTGATAAAAATGAAAGAACTCAATGAATTTTAGAGGAGAAGAATGAATGAACATTGTGAGAATTTTACAAAGAATTAGAACATGTAAGGAAGAATCAACAGAGCTGAAGAGTATAATAAATGAAATAAAAAATACACTAGGAGGAATCAATAGTAGATCAGATAATACAGAGTAATGGACCAGTGAACTAAAAGATAGGGTGGTTGAAATCACTGAGGCTGAACATAAAAAAGAAAAAAAAATTATAAAATGAGGACAGTTTAAGAGACCTCTTGGACATCAAGCATGCTAACATTTGTGTTATAGGGGTCTCAGAAGGAGAAGTGAGAAAGAAAGAGACAGAAAACATATTTGAAGACAAAATAGCTAAAAATCTCCATAATCAAGAAAATTAAACAGACATCTATGTCCAGGAAGCAGAGTCCCAAACAAGAACACCCTAAAGAGGACCACACCAAGACATTTAAATGAGAAAATGAGAAAAATACATATAAAAACAAGTCTTAAAGGCAACAAGAAAAAGAAACTAATCAAGTACAAGGGAGCTCCCACAAGACAATCAGCTGACTTTTCAGCAGAAATTCTGCAGGTTAGAAGGGAGTGGCATGATAAATTCAAAATAATGAGAAAAAAAAACCAACATCTACAACAAAGAATATTTATCCAACAATTTTATCATTCAGATTTTAAGGAGAGATAGTTTTACAGGCAAGCAAAAGGTAAAAGCTGACTCACTGGAAAGGACTCTGATGCTGGGAAAGATTGAGGGCAAACAACCCAAAGTGAGTAGAAGGAAATATTAAAGATCAGAGTGGAAATAATTAAGATAGAAATTAAAAATACAAGAGAAAAGATTAATGAAACTAAGAGCTGGTTCTTTGAAAAGATAAACAAAATTGATAAACCTTTAGCCAGACTCATCAAGAAAAAAAGAGAGGAAGCTCAAATAAATAAAATCAGAAATGAAACTGGAAAAGTTACAGTTATACAGAAATACAAAAGTTCAGTTCAGTTCAGTTCAGTCGCTCAGTCGTGTCCAACTCTTTGCGACCCCATGGAGATTACTACAAATAACTATATGCCAATAAAATGGACAATCTAAATCAAATAGATATATTCCTAGAAAGAAGCAATCTCTAAAGACTAAATCAAGAAAACAATAGAAAATCTAAACAGATCAATTACCAGTAAAGAGATTGAATCAGTAATCAAAAAAAAAAAAAGCTTCCAACAAATGAAAGTACAAGACCAGACAGCTTTACTGGTGAATTTTATAAAACATTTAAAGTAGAGTTAATGGGTATCTTTTTTAATCCATTCCAAAAAAATTGTTAATCTACAAGGTCAGTGTCCCCCTAGTACTAAAACTAGACAACATAAATTTCAAAAGAAGAAAATTACAGGCCAATACCCCTGATGAACATAGTTGAAAAAAAAAAACTCACAAAATATTAGTTTTCTACTTTTTTCCAATGGTAAAAAGCACCTTTCAAGAGTTAACTTCTTTAATCCCCTATGTTAGATAAAATATATTAGTAAAGAATCCGCTAATAGTTTGTATTTCTTTTTCAAAATCACTATGTTTCTAATTACATGCAAGTCCAATACCTTATTTGAACATGATGGGACCTGAAAAACAAGGAAACAAACTTGAGTTAACATTGGTGGAACTGTCATTGGAAAGTAGCTGCCCTTTTAACCTTCTGATAGAAACCAAGATAGCACATCTTCCCAAGGAGAGCACAGGAGGAAATATGCTGTCCATTCAACGCCAGGCCTAATTTGATCAGGAATATTGTGCTTCCCTGGTGGCTCAGACAGTAATGAATCCGACTGGAGTGCAAGAGACCTGGTTTTGATCCGTGGGTCAGGAAGATCCCCTGGAGAAGGGACTGGCTACTCACTCCATAATTCTTCCCTGGAGAATTTCATGGGCAGAGGAGCCTAGCGGGCAATAGCCCATAGAGTCACAAAGAGTAGGGCACGACTGAGTGGCTAACACTAATAGGGAGAATAAAAAGGTTTATTTATTGCATTTATCTACAATGTGATTTTAAAAGGCAAAGTAAAAATGACCAGGCAGATATCAACTATAAGAAAGGGTATTCTGATGGAGATAGGAGAGACTTACATCAGGCATGATGAAATTTTCACTTTCTCTAGCTCTTTCAACACTAACTCATTTATTGTTGTTTGGAACAATAGTTTTAACACTAAATAATCCCCCTCCATTCTTCTGCTTTTGTAAGTGCATAGTAGAATCAGAATAAATACTTGTTTATTTTTTAACTATATAGAAAAATAACACCTAAATTAATTGGGTAAAAGGGAACTGATTCCTGTTTGCAATACTAGGGAATTGCCTGTAATAGGAAATAGCTCCTGTTAATAATCTACTGGGAAATATAATAGGAAAACAACAGAGAATTAGATCATTAACAATAATTAAAATAATACTGATTACTGTACATTGTTGTTGTGCTGTGTTTGGTCGTGTTCAATTCTTTGTGACTCTGTGGACTGCAGCATGCCAGATTCCTCCATCCATGGGATTTCCCAGACAAGAATACTGGAGTGGGTTGCCATTTCCTCTTCTAGGGGATCTTCCCAACCCAGGGATCGAACCTGTGTCTCCTGCATTAGCAGGCAGATTCTTTACCAATGAGCAACCTGAGACTAACCATATGTCAGTAACTGTTCTAAGTGCTTATATATGTTAATACATTTCATCCTCATCACAGCCTTACACTGAGAAGGAAATGGCAACCCACTCCAGTATTCTTGCCTGGAGAATTCCATGGACAGGGGAGCCTGGCAGGCTACAGTCCATGGGGTAACAAAGAGTCAGACACGACTGAGTGACTAACACACACACACACACACACACACACACACACACACTCACACACAGCCTTACAAAGTACGTACTCATATTTCTCTCCTATATGCTAGGCAAAGGCACAGATTTTAATTTTCTAACAGAAAAGATAGATGAATTAATATTTTATCAACAAATGTTCAAGAAGTATTAGGGATAATAAATACATCTGTGTCTTTAAGATACATCCTTAAAACCCTTGGGACTTCCCTGGTGGTCCAGTGGTTAAGAGCCTGCCTGCAAATGCAGGGAACATGGGTTCATTCCCTGGTCCAGGAAGGTCCCACATGCTGCAGAGCAACTAAGCCCAGGGGCCACAACTACTGAGCTAGCACTCTAAAGCCTGCTAGCTGCAACAACTGAAGCCTGTGTACCTAGAGCCTGTGCTCCACAGCAAGAGAAGCCACCACAATGAGAGGTCCCGGCCCACTGCAATTAGAGAAAGCTCGTATGAACAATAAAGACATAGAAAAGTCAAAAATGAATTAATCTTAAAATTTTAAAAAAGACACCAGAATACAATTAAAGACATTTTTTAAAGTATTCATTCATGTAATTTATATACATACTATAATCTTAAGGAGCTTCCTGGGTGGCTCTAGTGGTAGAGAGCCCACCTGCCAATGCAGGAGACATAGGAGACCTGGATTTGATCCCTAGGTAGGGCATGGCAACCCATTCCAGTATTCTTGCCTGGAGAATCCCATGGACAGAGGCAGCCTAGAGAGCTACAGTGCATAAGGTCACAAAGAGTTGGACACGACTAAAGTGACTAAACACAATGTCAAAGTGAAACTCACTCAGTTGTGTCCGACTCTTTGCGACCCCATGGACTATACAGTCCATGGAATTCTCCAGGCCAGAATACTGGAGTGGGTAGCCTTTCTTTTCTCCAGGGGATCTTTCCAACCCAAGAATCAAACCCAGGTCTCCCGCATTCCAGGTGGATTCTTTACCAGCTGAGCCACAAGGAAAGCCCAAGAATACTGGAGTGAGTATTCTATCCCTTCTCCAGGGGAAAGTCCCAACCTAGGAATTGAACTGGGGTCTCCTGCATTGCAGTTGGATTCTTTACCAACTGGACAACATAAACATGCATAATCTTAAGATTTCCTACCATGAATTGAGTTTTTATCATATCAGGTGTGCCTCTAAGTTTCCCCTTGCCCAATCTAATTTGATCTTTTTGGCACCAGTAAGTATGCTTCATCAGTCAGGATGGGTGAGATTAAGCTGCCTTAATAGGTAAGTGAACTAGCCCAGTGACTAAATGAACACAAGTGGCTCTCTTCTACTGGGTAACCAAGGTGGACTTGCTGAGGCTGTACTCCAAGGTGTCTGAGGACGTGGCTAGACCTGTGGCAGGGGGACAGAGCCCATGTATACCTTGTGCTGCCCCCCGACCCTTCAGTTTGAAAGTGATACTCATGCCATTTCCATACTTTCTTCGTTGGTCAGAAAAAGTCATGTGGTCATGACTAAATTCAATAGCTTGGGAATGTCTAGTTTTTCCATAGGATGAGGGACCAGAAAGAGAGCATTGAATTAAGGAGACTGGAAATGCAATCTGCCACAGCCTCTTCCTTTTAAGAGGAAATTTGGACATTACAAGGTTAAGTAACTTGTCCAAGGTCACACAGCTGGTAAGTTGTTAAACTAAGATTCAAACAGTTTGATTGCCAAAGCATATTACAGTTGTGGTGCATGGTTCTGTCCTGCCAGAATGTGGTTAAAAGCAATGAGATTCCTCTGGCACTGAGAAAACATAAAGCATTAGGTTTCCCAAAGGTATTTATAGAAAATCCATGCTCATTGGAAGTATTTTACATTAATAATGAAATTGAGCATTTTTTTCCCTTTCATTTCTCCCTTCATCTGGCCATCTCACAATCAAGACTTCCATCTTTACACTCAATTCTCTTCTGTTTCTTCCTGCACAACCAAATCTATGTGATTACTGTGATTATTGGAAGATAGAAATGGTCAGGAAAAGCACAGAAATATTTAATGAAACATAAGACTCCATGAGGTAATGGGAAAACAACATACAGCATTTCCTAACTTTGAAAACAGAGGACAATTTGGTTCCAATCATGGTGGTTTTAGTTCCTGGGACTAACTTACATTGTTTTGATTTCTAGCTAAAGATTTCTGGTGGATTCTGAAATCACTCATTTTTCTTTAATTACTATGAGATATCATAATACCAGTTAATTAAGAAATCTTGCACAATGCTTGAGGACAAAATCTTTTATGCATACTTAATACTCATAATAGCATTTGTGACATTTGTATGGTTCTCTCTAGAGAATTTATAGTGTATGGATATTATATAGATTGTTCCTTTATATGGAATAAATTTTGTATAGATTTGGATCATTCTTCCCACTCCATAGCTATGTACTTATGTTTTAAATAATGAATAGATTCTTAAATGTATTTTTTAAAATAATGCAGAAAAATGTAATTTTAAAAATAATGTAGAAAAAAGACACTTGCTCCTTGGAAGAAAAGTTATGCCAAACCTAGACAGTGCATTAAAAAGCAGAGACATTACTTTGTCAACAAAGGTCCATATAGTCAAAGCTATGGTTTTTCCAGGAGTCATGTATGGATGTGAGAGTTGGACCATAAAGATAGCTGACTGGCAAAGAATTGATGCTTTTGAACTGTGGTGTTGGAGAAGACTCGTGAGAGTCTCCATTGGATAGCAGGAGATCAAACCAGTCAATCCTGAAGGAAATCAGTCCTGAATATTCTTTGGATGGACTGATGCTGAAGCTCTAATCCTCTGGCCACTTGATGCAAAGAGCTGACTCATTAGAAAAGACCCTGACGTTGGGAAAGATTGAAGGCAGAGGGAGAAGGGGATGACAAAGGACAAGATGATTGATTGGCATCACCGGCTCAATGGACATGACTTTGAGCAAGCTCCAGGAGATGGTGAAGGACAGGGAAGCCTGGTGTGCTTCAGTCCACAGGGTTGCAAAGAGTGAAACACGACTGACTGACTGAACAACAAAAACAACAATCTTAGGCTTGCATATTATTTTGTTAAATGCTTTGGATGCATAACAATTATAACATAAAGCACATACTTGGCAGTGCTTGAAATTAACTGTTTATTCCTAACTTTTTGGTAACTGCATTTGGCAGGACTTCTTAGGTGGCTCTTGTGGTAAAGAACCTGCCTCCTGAAGCAGAAGATGTAAGTAAGAGACCTGGGTTTAATCCCTGGGTGGGGAAGATTCCCTGGAGGAGGAGATGGTAACCCACTCCAGTATTTTTGCCTGGAGAATCCCATTGATAGAGGAGCCTGGCAGGCTATGGTCCATAGTGTTGCAAAGAGTCTGACATCACTATTTCGACTTAGCATGCACTCAGGAGGTGTGCATGCATATGGCAGTCGGGGTTGGAGGAAGACAAAAGCTGAGAAAAATATTTTGAAGATGCAAGTAGGAAATAAATGAAAGCTTATTTAGAATACTGTTCCTAGAATGTTAAATTCTTCAAAATGCTGTAATATTTTATAGCATTTGTGATTGGTCAAATTAAATCTTTTTATAGCATTGGGCACCTCTATTGTATATTCTTCCCCTCTTGAATATAAACTTTCTGATGTGTGTGCTCAGTTGCTTCAGTCATGTCTGATTCTTTGCAACCTCATGAACTGTAGCCCTCCAGGCTCTTCTGTCCATGGGGTTCTCCAGGCAAGAATACTGTAGTGGGTTTCCATTTCCTATTCCAGGGGATCTCCCAACCTAGGGATCGAATCTGCATCTCCTGCATTGCAGGCAGATTTTTTACTGCTGAGCCACCAAGGAAGCCCCAAACATTTTGCCTGTAGGGGCGTGGGTAACTATTATCCAGTGCAACACTTGGCTGGAAGTATATACCCTATGTTATGTATTGGATAGATAAATGAATATATCTTATAAAAAATGAAAATGTCCCTGCCATAGGAATTCAGTTCAGTTCAGTCGCTCAGTCAGGTCTGACTCTTTGCGACCCCATAGACTGCAGTATGCTGGGCTTCCCTGTCCATGACCAACTCCCGGAGCATACTCAAACTCATGTCTATTGAGTTGATGGCATCCAACCATCTCATCCTCTGTCGTCCCCTTCTCCTCCCTCCTTCAATCTTTCCCAGCATCAGGGTCTTTTCCAATGAGTCAGTTCTTTGCATCAGGTGGCCAAAGTATTGGAGCTTCAGCTCCAGCATCAGTCCTTCCAATGAATATTCAGGACTGATTTTCTTTAGGATTGACTGGTTGGATCTCCTTGCAGCCAGAGGGACTCTCAAGAGTCTTCTCCAACAACACAGTTCAAAAGCATCAATTCTTTGATGCTCAGCTTTCTTTATAGTCCAACTCTCACTTCCATACATGACTATTGGAAAAGCCATAGCTTTGACTAGATGGACCTTTGTTGGCAAAGTAATGTCTCTGCTTTTTAATATGCATAGAAATTATATTGACATTACCTTGGAGTTATTTATGTGCAATAAGTATAAATATAATCAATTTAAGATTATTTTGTTAATGGTAAAATAATATATTATTTTTAGATAAAAATTATACTGAAAAAGCAATTATACTTTAAAATAAATTTTAGGAGAAACAGTCACAAAACATGGAAGTTATTTTGAGCTGTTTTTTCTTTTTATACTTGACTTTCCGTAATAGTTTTACAACTGATTCTTGAGTAATAAATGTTCACTATTTCTGGTTTCAGAAGGTAAACAGCATTATAGGATTCTGTTAAACTTTACAGGCACTCAGTTCAGATTTCCACAGTCACAAAAACATTTAGCTGGACAACAGATTTGCCTTTCTTAAATATTTTCTTAGATAATCTCACTGCTAGGCCATGTCTCATTCATATTATTTTCACTGGAAATAGAGTCATCCAAGAACAAATTAAACTTTTTTATTCCAAGTTATTTTCTGATGTGTTTACCAGATTGCTTCATAGTACTAGTCCATTTGACTAGATAAATATGGGTTTTTTACAATGAAAATTCAATATAGAACAATAAGGCAGTGTTCAAGTGGAATATGGTTATTGTTTGCCTTATAACTTCATGATATCAAAATATGTTTTTAAAAGTTGCAGCTATAGAGTTTACTTTTGTTTCTTTCAATATGCATGGATATGAAGCTGGATTTATTAACTATATATGTTTATGTAATGTCATGCATTTAAACAAGAGCTGGTCCCTGGACTCCATATGTTCAGAAGGGCTTTGTGCTTCACTAAAACACTATGACAAAAACAATTAATTTTTTTGTGAATTGCAATTTTTATAACATATTTATTTTTCTCATGTAATCCTCTTAAGAGCAATATGTTGCAGGCAGAATAGTTGGTTAACTTCTCAAGTTAGTAAAACTAAAGCTTAGAAAGTTTAAGCGACTACTAAAGTTTACCAAGTTAGTGAAAACAGAGTCAAGACTTCCAAATTCAGCTCTACCTTCTTTCCTATCTCTTTCTTTTTTCTACCTTCTTTCTACCTTTTTTTTTTTCATGCATGGCACTTGATCACCAAAATGTACAATCCAATAAACTATTAGCTTCTTTAGGACAGGCAACAAATTCCCCCTTGGCATTGTTAATATAGATCTTCCTTGATTTACAATGGGTTTACCTCTTGATAAATCCACCATATGTTGAAAATATTATAAATAAAAATGCATCACATATACCTAACCTATTGAACATCATAGCTTAGCCTAGCCTACCATAAACATGTTCAGAAGACTTATATTAGCCTACCACTGGGCAAAATCATCTTAACACAAACCTATTTTATGATAAAGTGTTGAATATTTCATGTAATTTATTGAATAAAATACTGAAAGTGAAAAACACTATGGTTGTCTGGAGACAGAATTGTTGCAAGTATTTTGGTGGTTTACTCTCGTGATCTTGTAGCTGACTGGGAACTTCAGCTCGTGGGCACTGCCCAGCATCATGAGAGAATATCATAGTGCACATAACTAATTTAGGAACAGATCAAAATTCAAGATTTCTACTGAATGCACATATTTGTACCATCATAAAGTCAAAAAATTGTGTCAAACCATGTAAGTAGGAGACTGTCTGTAGTATTTTAACTTTACTTATACTACATTTTGCAAAATTCTGAAAAGACAATTTTCCTGAAATACAATTCATGAATTTGATGATTGTTCAAAACAAAATTTTAATTCTTAATCTCCAGGATATTCTAGAGTCTGGCATCAAACTTTTTTCCCTTTTTGCTTTCTTCCTTCTCTTGTAGCCAGACAAGGCTAATTCTTCTTTCTTTCACATAATTTCCTGATAATTTATCTTTGCTCAATCTCTTTTCCCTCATGTCTAGCACTTTATCGCATCATGCTCTAGCTATCCGTTGAAGCATTACTCAAGCAACACTACCTATATATTTTTTTCTGATTTTCCATTTCTTGTTCTCTCCTACCACCTCACCCAAGCAATCTTTTCATATGATGTACTCTGGTACAATTTTATCTGCAGTCTTCTTAAGACAGCACTTGGTTTCTAAATAATGAGCTCCTACTTTGTGGCAGTCACTTTCATGTAACCCAGGGTGGGGGTGGGGACAAGAAAATACAATCTGATCTGACAAGTAAATAAAAGACTAACACATCATGCGGTAGAGGCAGTATCATGCCAAGATACTATGGGCAATTTGGCAAACAACTAAAGACTGAAATAGAGAATGTAAAAGAGAAAGTTGAAGGCATAGGGGTCAAGAAGGGAGAGGAATCAGTGCCAAGTTGCTGATGAGCTATATGCATCTTGATAATAGTTTGAGATGTTTTTCAGACTCTCTCTTAAACATCTTATTGCCACTATTATATATATTATATACTACCACTATTATTATAAAAATTTTGTTTTACAACTATGTAAGACAGTTCACTTATGACCTTGAGGGAGGTAATCAATCCCTTTATTAGGCTTAAATATCTTTATTTATATATTTACTTTTGGTTGCGCTGGATCTTCATTGCTGTGTGCAGGCTTTCTCTAGTTGCAGCAAGTGGGGACTACTCTCTAGTGACGGTACATGGGCATCTCATTGCCATGGCTTCTCTTGTTGCAGCGCACAGGCTCTGGGGCACCTGGACTTCAGTGGTTGCAGTACAGGGGCTCAGCAGTTGTGGCTTCTGGGCTCAGTTGTCCCGAGGCATATGGGATCTTCCCATACTAGGGATCAAACTGCTGTCTTTCACATTGCAAAGTAGATTCTTAACCACGGAACCACCAGGGAAGTCCTAAAAGTCTTCTTAGAAAAAAAAATAACATATCAAAACCTGCTTAAGGATTTCCTAAAGGAAATCAATCCTGAATATTCATTGGAAGGGCTGACGCTAAAGCTGAAACTCTGCTTCTTTGGCCACCTGATGCGAAGAACTGATTCATTGGAAAAGACCCTGATGCTGGGAAAGATTGAAGGTGGGAGGAGAAGGGAAGGATGATATGGTTGGATGGTATCACCGACTCAATGGACATGAGTTTGAGTAAACACCGGGAGTTTGTGATGGACAAGGAGGCCTGGAGTGCTGCAGTCCATGGGGTCGCAGAGTCAGACACGATTGAGTGACTGAATTGAACTGAAACCTGCTTAAAGTTTGCAAATACTGTAACATAATATGAAGCTGAAAATAGCAAGAATTAAGTGGTTACAAATGTGAATTCTTTGAGCCTTAATTGTATAGTGGTAGTGAGATCAAAACAAATGAGATGGAAAGGTGAGACCTAAATTGCACAGCTACTTTATTACACTGTCTAGGAAGATTCTTGGTATTGGTTTGGACTGTGAGAAGCAATTTTAATTTTCAAGATTGAATCAAAGTAAGATGTCAAAGAATGTAAAGGTACTTTTTTTTCCAATTGGGATTTCTTTTCTGTGCTGAATTAAACTTTACTTTATCACTTTTCAAAATATCATATCCAGGAAAAAGTAAATGAATGATATTTTGTGAAATTAATATGCTTATAATATTTTCTCTGCAGTACAAGTAATGAAAGGAGGTCACAAATTCAGTCATATAAGACAATTATTAATAATACTTGTGATATCAAGCATAACGAACTGCAGAATTCAGTGCAAGCCCAAATAATGTATCCAGAGATTAAAAATGTACCAATGAAAAATTGCTTTAAATCTGGAGTTAAAATTATACATTAGAGACTGGAAATTTGGATTAAAAACATAAACTTGGTGCTAGTACTTCTTTGCTCATAAAATAACTTATTTAATGTCTCTGGACCAGTATTCTACCTATACAATGAAAGGACTTTACCAGGCCAGCGGTCTTTTAAAGAAAATGTGCATACGTAAGTAGTCTGTTATTTCCATTTGAAAGTGTGACACTATGTCTCTTAGAATCATACACACTAAAATTTACATTAATTTCCAGACCTTCTATTTGAGGAAATCTGTAAAGTTTCTTCCATCTCCTTCTTCCAACTTCAATAGCTTTGTAAATTAGGGTACCTTAATTTTGCAGATTCTATATTGTATGAGAATTTCTTCAACAGTTTTTTATTTTATAAGAGACTTACTTTGGAATTTAAAAAGCTAATATATTTTGCCTTCAGTGAGTGAGCTCAAATAATTAAAATGGTGAATTCTTAGGAATTTGGATACTACAATTTCATATGCTTTGTAAATTCAAATTCAGTAAGGTACTGAATCTTACTCAGTGGTAAGGAATTTATCTATATGATGTCTCATACACAGGGAAACCCTCAAGCTATTATAACTCATATTTTAGACAGTGCAAACTTTAAGCAAAAATCCTTTAAGTATTATATAGGAATCAGAATATATTTCTTAGTTACACACTATAATACCATTATGTAAGAGATACTTAACATATGAACCAATTTTGACAGAGGAAGGATTTTTCAGCTTCTACTGTAAAAATTTACTGAGCTCCAGGAAGCCAGGTATTTTCTAAAGCTTTGCATGTAATGAGATTTGCAGCTACATTATCCTTAAAAAAAAAACAAGAGAAAACAAAACTATCATCAATTTAAAAGCTTCCTAGGTGGCACTAGTGGTAAAGAACCCGCCTGCTAGTGCAGGAGATGTTAGAGACTCCGGTTTGATCCCTCAGTTGGGAAGATCCCCTGGAGGAAGAAATGACAACCCACTTGAGTCCTCTTGTCTGGGAAATCCCATGGACAGAGGAGACTGGTGAGCTACAGTTCATAGGGTCACAGAGACCTGGACGTGACTGAGTGGCTTAGCATGCAATAAAGGCACATATTCACAAAATGCCATAAATTTACATAGTCATTATCTTATGTTAAAATGTGTAACTTTATTACATACAACTAATGATCAATTCAGATTATCCTTATGACTATGCTGTAATGCAAAACAGTTGAAGAGGCACGTAACAATTTGCTCCATTTCATCTTTTTCTAACAGAAGGCATATTTAAAAAGCAACGTAAATACATACTTTAAAAGTTTTCAACAACAAAGTTGATCACTGAAGCTGAAAATTTTTATCAGTACAAGTGATAGTACTTGTTATGACTTTAATCCAAGTAGACTGCATTCTAATGATCAAATTGATTTTAAAATTAATGTCTATTTTCAAAGCATATGGGGTTTAAAAGGCAACAGGATGGGTTAAAGCACTCTGTAGAACAAGACTGGCTGGGTTTGAATGCTGGCTCCAAACCACTGCTGTGACACTTACTAGTTGCGTGGTCCTGGCAAGACACTTGAATGCTCATGTCCTCAGCTGTGAAAGGGAATGACTATGGTACCTAGTCTCTAAGATTATTGTGACAGACAGATGGGGTGAAAGACTCATTGGAAAAGACCCAGATGCTAGGAAAGATTGAAGGCAAAAGGAGAAGGGGACGGCAGAGGATGAGATGGCTAGATAGCACCACCAACTCAATGGACATGAATTTGAGCAAACTCTGGGAAATAGTGGAGGACAGAAGAGTCTGGTGTGCTGCAGTCCATGGGGTCGCAGAGTCAGACACGACTTGGCGACTGGACCACAAAGATGGGATGATATTTATGAAACAGAATAGCGTCTGGAAGATGGTATGTGCCTGTGTGCTAAGTCGCTTCAGTTGTGTCCGGTCCTGTGGGACCCTGTGGACAGAGGACCATGGGATTTCCCAGGCAAGAATACTGGAGAGGGTTGCTAATTCTTTCTCCAGGGGATCTTTCGGACCAAGGACTGAAACCCGTGTCTTTTACATCTTCTGCATTGGTAGGTGGGTTCTTTACCACTAGCGCCACCTGGGAAGCCCCTGGATGATGTTAGTTGCTATAAAGTATTTGTTTTTATTAATATTATTACTACTATTATTACTATATTTTGTCTTGACATATGAGCAGGTTTAAGTTTATATTAAAGCCACACTTAAAATTTCATGTTCCAACTTTCTTTATCACCAAGGCACAAAATGCTGATTGATAGAAATACAAATGAAATTTAAAGTAGTTCCTCATTTCATTATTAGCAAAGGCCAATTGCCTTGTACTTTTAAGTTACACAATCCATTGAGTAAAAAACTTTATTGAAATCTTGTCTTTCACCAGAAAATAATATATCTACACAGACAGATTTGCATTTTATTCTAAGGGATCTGAGGACACTAGGTTAAGAAATTCTTATATAGTTAAAAATTTTTAGTAAAGTTTGTTTATTGTTTCTCTGATGAAAATATTGAGTAATTTCATATGTTTAAGAAAAATTCACCTTCTCAGTGTATAATCTCTCTATATAAATAATTACTTATATTTAATTATTTAAACCACATAGCATGATAAATGCCTTATTATTCTTTCTCCATGAAATACTTTAAAGTTTTAACAATTAATTATACAGTTATAGGGACAAAATTTTATGGCAAAGACAGCTCTGTGATGCTAATGAAAGTCGCATTAATATGGATGCCAACTCAGCCAGGAAGGGTTGGAAGAAATACTGATTACATCAGTCACCAGATGATGACATACATAGCACCCATGAAGTATTTATTTACAGCAATTGTGCTGAGGCTTTTTTCTCTCTAGAAAAACAATTCCTGCTGAGCACATATTTTTTGCCTCTAACATCACTCTACTGTGATGATCACAGCAATGATTAAACTTGCTTTTATATCATTAGTCTGTGCTCTAGACAGTAAAACTAAAATTCTCATTTCATAATTTAAAAATCCCAGTGAACTCAATTTAATTGATTTTCGTTTCCAAGGCTATGGGTGTAGGTAACAGAATATTCCTCTCTGTACTCTGCCTACTGTAATCCTGAAACTTCATCCCCTTCCAGATTCCTGCCATTTATTACTGTTCTCTTTGAGGAGGGCTTGTGAATTGGTCCAAAAATGTCCCTACTGAAAGATCATCAGAGTGTTACCACTTTATGTGTCTTCAAAATAAAGAACTTCTTTTTCATCTGGTGGCACTGTGACAATTTGTGTATGTAAACTTATTCCTTATCTATTTGCTACTTTGGGGAACAAATACGCTTAGAGCCCTCAGCTCTGGATTCACTCTTTTTCATGAGTCTATATGGAGGCACATAGGTAAAGATTCCGCCTGCAATGCAGGAGACTCGGGTTTGATCCCTGGGTTGGGAAGATCCCCTGGAGAAGGAAATGGCAACCCATTCCACTATTCTTGCCTGGGAAATCCCTTGGACAGAGGAGCCAGGTGGGCTACAGTCTGTGGAGTCACAGAGTTGGACACGACTTAGTGGCTGAACAGAGTAAATAAGGATGAGCTCCTAGAATGGAAAAAGAGAACTTCATAAAACTTGCCTATTGTTTGAAGTCAACCCCCAAAGGCAATGACTTATGTGTAAAATTCGATGAATTTTACCATCTGCATGTCTGCAGACTGGTACCCACTCCAACTATCAAAAGATGAAAAGTGAAAGTTGCTCAGTCCTGTCTGACTCTTTGTGATCCCATGGACTATACTGTCCACGGAATTCTCCAGGCCCGAATACTGGAGTGGGTAGCCATTCCTTTCTCCAGGAAGGAGATTTTCCTAACCCAGGGATCAAACCCAGATCTCCCACATTGTAGGCAGATTCTTTACTGGCTGAGCCACCAGGGAAGCCCCTATCAAAAGATAGAATGTTTCCATCACCCTTCCCCCACCCAAAAGCTTCTCTGTGCTCCTTTGCAATAAATTTCTTCTGTTATCCATGGTCCCAGCAGCCACCAATCTGCTGTTGCTATATTTTTAGCTTTTTCTAGAATTTAACTTAATGGAATTATAAAGTAAGTAATGTTTTGTATGTGTTCTTGTACTTAGCAAAATTCTTTTGAGATTCACCCTTATTTCTGCATTGTATTGTAGCATACTCCTTTTAACAGCAAAACATGAAAATTATTTCACTGTGTGAATAGACCACAGTTTGCTAATCCATTGATTAATTGATGAACATTTAGTTTGCTTCCAATTTTAACCATCATAAGTATAGTTTCTATGTACATTCATGTTAAAGTCTTTTTGTGGACATATAAGGTCTTGAGTCATTTCTAGGAGTGTTTTGATATGTCATATGATTGCAGTGCCTTCAATTTTATAAGAATTTTTCAGATGTTTTCCAAAGATGATCATGCCTGTTTCCACCAGCAATGTGTGGATATTCCATTGCTTCACATCTTGCCAACATTTGTTGCTGTCAATCTTTTAAATTTAAAGTCATTCCAGTAAGTGTATGTTTTTGCTGTGCCATGCTCAGTTGTATTTGACTCTTTGCAACCTTGTGGACTATAGCCCACCAGGCTCCTCTGTCCATGGTGATTCTCCAGGCAAGAATCCTGGAGTGGGTTGCCATTTTCTCCTCCAGGGGAACTTTCTAACTCAGGGAATCAAACCTGCAACTCTTGAGTTTCCTGCATTGTGGGTGGATTCTTTACCCATTGAGCCATTATCATTGTTTTAATTTGCATTTTCCTATTAAATAACTGTTTTTCCAGTAGTCATGTATGAATGTGAGAATTGGACTATAAAGAAATCTGAGTGATGAAGAAATGATGCTTTTGAACTGTGGTATTGGAGAAGACTCTTGAGAGTCCCTTGGACTTCAAGGATATCAAACCAGTCAATCCTAAAGGAAATCAGTCCTGAATATTCATTGGAAGGACTGAGGCTGGAGCTGAAACTCCAATATTTTAACCACTTGATGCAAAGAACTGACTCACTGGAAAAGACCCCAATGCTGGGAAAGATTGAGGGTGGGAGGAGAAGGGGATGACAGAGGATGAAATGGTTGGATGGCATCACCGACTCAATGGACATCCATTTGAGTAAACTCTGGGATTTGGTGATGGACAGGGAAGGCTGGCATGCTGCAGTCCTCAGGGTTGCAAAGAGTTGGACACAACTGAGGGACTGAACTGAACTGAATAAATAATGTTGAGCTTCCTTTCATGTATAACTTCATCATTTACATATGTTCTTTGATGAAGTGGCTGATTAAAATTGTTGTCCAGTTTTTACTGGGTTGTTTTTAATTTTGCATTGTAAGAATTATTTCTATATTGTGGATTGAAATCGTCTATCAGATTGAGGTTTTTAGACATATTTGATCCTGCTTGTGGTTTTATTTTCTTAACAATGCTTTTAAAGCCCTAACATTTTATATTTACATATGTAATTGGCTAACCTCTTTAAAGTACGGGAAAAAGTGGTCAGAACAGGTGTGTGTGTGTTTGTGTTTCTCAAAAAAAAAAAATCCGACATTATTTCTTCTTTCTCGTGTGTGTGTGTGTGTGTGTGTGTGTGTGTGTGTGTGTGTGTGTTATGTTCCTGTCTCTCTCTCCTTTCTGGGATTTGAATTACACGTGCTATTTCCCACAAACCACTTATGCTTTGTTCATCTTTATTTTCTAAACTTTTCTTTCTGCACTTTATTTTGGAAATTCCTTCAATTCCACAGCTATTTTCTGTGTCTAATCTCTGTTAATCTCTTTCAGAATATTTTTCACTTAGGTATAATACTGTTATCTGTAGAGTTTCCATTCAGTCTTTTTCATATCTTCTATTTTTCTTATCATTCCGTGCTTCATTTTACATTAGCGCATTTATAAGATTTATAATAGTTTAAGGTTTCTGGCTAATTGTGTCATCTCTGTTACGTGTGGTTCTGTCTCCATTCTTTTCTCCAAGTTATAGGCCATAATTTTTAGTGCCTCACAATTTCTAATAGCATGCTAGATGTTGTGAATTTTATATTTTAGGTTGCTGTTTCTCTTTAGTTATATTGTTTTCTCCAGCCCAGAGTTAATTGGGGTGGGGAGGGTCATTTTCATCATTCTGAAGTTTTCTTTCAACTTTTTAAGATAAGAGGATTTCAGTCTGGGGATAATTTAACTTCACTGCTCAAGTTAAAACTTCTCAGAGCTCAATTCTGTGCCACACGTGCCACAAGGTCTCTCCCTTCAGGCATTTCCACCACTTCAAATGTCACTGGACAGGTTTTTAAAATTTAAATGCATACCATTTTAACTATGTTTTAAATAATTACAAAGTGCTTAAGATATACTCTCTTCTATTTAGGAGAATGTTGTGATTATAGATAAGCAATGCTTTTGTTCTTATCACTATGATGAACCTTGAAATAGAGGTAAGTAGCTAGTATCATGGGGACTTCCTTGGTGGTTCAGCCATAAAGAATCTGCCTGCAACGCAGGAGATGTGAGAGATGTGGGTTTGATCCCTGGGTTAGGAAGATCCCCTGAAGTGGGGCATGGCAACCCATTCCAGTATTCTCGCCTGGAGAATCCCATAAACAGAGAAGTCTGGTGAGCTGCAGTTCATAGGGTTGCACAGAGTTGCACACAACTGAAGTGACTAAGCAACAGCACCAGCAGCTAGTATCATGGAGCTTCCCAGGTGGTGCTAGTGGTAAAGAACCTGCCTACCAATGCAGGGTATGTAAGAAATGTGGGTTTAGTCCCTGGGTCAGGAAGATCCCCTGAAGAAGGGCATGGAAACTCACTCCAGTATTCTTGCCTGGAGACTCCCATGGACAGAGAAGCCTGGGAGGCTATAGTCCAGGGTTGCAAAGAGTCAGACACAACTGAAATGAGTGAGCTAGCATGCACACAAGCACAGCTAATATCATACAGTGTTCTGCTTGGGCAAACCAGTGTTTTCTTCCTGGATAAAGATATATCCCCAGCTCCAGGGAAATACTAGTTGATGGAGACAATTAAGCCAAAACTATGAAAACAAGACAAAACAAAACATACATGCAAAATCCCAATCATTCTGGAGGGAATGGGTAAATATCAAGATATATCTGAGGATTACGTAATATTTGAAAAAAATCCTTTATTCCAATTGTGAACATCAAAATTAATAAATAAGAAAAAAGAATTTGGAAAGGAAAAAGTGTCCCTTTTATATGCTGCTGACAAATTACAACACAGTGAGTTAAAACACACATATTTATTGTTTACTGTTTATCCAGGGTCTAAAGTCCTGGCATGTCATGGCTGGATCCTCAGCTAAGGGTCTAATATGGGCACAATCAAAGTGTTAGTTGGGTGGCATTTACCTCTATATGCTTGACTGGGAAAGACTCTGCATCCAAGCACATTCACTTTGTTGGCAGAATTCATTCATTTGTGGGGTACAACTGACGGTCTTATCTTCTGGCTAGATGCTGACTGGAGACTTCCTAAGCTCCTAGAGGTTTACACAGTTCTTAGAGTTGCTGTCAGCTGCTGGCCCATGATTTTTCTCAACATGGACACTTATTTCATCACATCAACATGGAGAGCCTCTAAAGTGAGTCTGCTAGCAAGAAGAGGCCTTATATAATGCAAGGTAATCATGGGAGAGAAAACACAAGGAACCTAGTGCTGTAAAAGAGTTAAGGGTGTTTTTCAATGGTAATTACAGTACTCTCTCAACTGTGCTTCTGCTTCTGGTTTTGGCAGATGCAGGTTCCAACTGGAATGAAAGAAAGAGGACCCCAGAGGAGATATCTCCAAAAATGTCAGTTAAATGATGTGTTTGACAGAGTAGACAAAGCAAAACGGATGCGACTATTAATTCCAGTGAAAACAAAAAGGTGTCCAAGAGAGCAAATAAATGCTAAATATTGAATCCACCAAAATCACAGTAAAATTATTTTGTAAGTTGGACAGAGGAAATATGTACATGTGAGCAAATGGTCGGGGTAGAAAAAAAGACATCTGAATCTTCATATTCTGTATTAGAAAATCAATAGGATAATATCCAAAACTTGAAGAAAATGGCAGTATAAATACATTATTTAACAATTTGACACTAAATATATGGAGGAATGAAAGAACTGAAAACCATTGCCTGTCGTGGGTAAACAGGTAGCTGCATATATGAATGACAAGATTGACTGTTTTTTGTTATACTTTTCCTAGTTTACTTGATTTTTAAAACTATATCCTGGAATAATCATGATAAAAATAAAAATTAAGAATGAGTATAATGAGAACGGTAGCATTTTACTCCATATACCTTAACATTGTTTGAATATTTTTCAAAAGCTATGTCTTATATTTATTCTTAAAAAATAATGCATCTCTCTACTTTCTTCAAAGCCTATTGTATTGCTCTTCATTTTGTTCACAGTCCCAATTGTCTTGCTGCTCACACTGTCTGCACTGTTTGCTGAACCCAGGGTAGGCAAGGCCGGAGCTAAGAGGTTGGAATAAGAAGCCTTAGGGACTGCAGACACGTTTATTCTCTCCTGGCTGGCACAGCAGCCATAGCAGCATACATAACACAACACAACATAACCTCACGCAACCTCTCTCCTGACTGACGCAGCAGCCGTAGCAGTATTCACGCTATATGCTCGCCTCTTGTGGCTGACCCAACAGACACAGCTGTGATGCAGCAGTAAAATGCCGCCACTTCTTTTGGGTGGAACTCACCTATCCCTACAGCACAAAGTAACTCCTGACCAATCGAGTAACTCGTGACGCGCATGCGCAGTGCTACCAATGATCTCAGCTGTTACATAGTCATTCTTTACAAAACGTGGGGCGAGAGAGCCTGAACACGCCATCTTGACTAATTTGCTCTCTCCCCACAACTATAAAGCGTTTTATCTTTTTAAAATTTTTGTTGGAGTATAGATGAGTTACAGTGTTGTGTTGGTTTCTGCTGTAAGGCAAAGTTGTACATTCACATATATCCACCCTTTTCTTTCTCAGATTCTTTTCCATATAGGTTGCAGAGTATTGTGTAGAGTTTCCTGTTTTATGCAGTAGGTCCTAGTTTTTATTTACTTACTTAGTTTTTTTGGCCTCACCACGTGGCATGCAGGATCTTATCTCCCCAGGGAGGCATGGAACACATGCTTCCTGCAGTGGATGTCCCTAAAGCTTTTTTTCAGTGAGTTCTGAGGAGACAGAATCTGAGATTGAATGGAAGAAATTGGATGGCTAGTGGGGAAGGGAGCTGGTATAGAGTTAGGAAGGATGCATTTCACTACCTTTACAATTTTTCCCAGTCTAAGCGTTAAATTAGAAAAAAGTAGGAAGTGGGCAAAGAACTTCATTAATGGACTACTATGTGCTAAGCATTGCAGAGGTGCTTTACTGACCTGTCTTCAGTTTAACACTCTGAGATAGATATTTTGGACTCCAGGTCATGGAACAGTGGTTTAATGATGAGAAGTTAAATAAATTGCTTAAGTAAATGAAGCCTCCCTTAGTTTCAGAGCAAGAACTGAAAACAAAGGCTTCTCTGACTCAAAAAGCCTCAGCTACATCTTCTTTATCCATTCCTCTGTCAGGGGATGCTGAGATTGTTTCCATACCCTGGCTTTTACAAATAGTGCTGCAATGAACCCTGGGGTACATGTATATTTTTGAATTATGGTGTTCTCAGGGTATATGCTTCCTGAGAAATCTGTATGCAGGTCAATAAGCAACAGTTAGAACTGGACATGGAACAACAGACTGGTTCCAAATAGGAAAAGGAGTATGTCAAGGCTGTATATTGTCACCCTGCTTATTTAACTTATATGCAGAGTACATCATGCGAAGTGCCATGCTGGGTGAAGCACAAGCTGGAATCAAGATTTTGGAGAGAACTATAAATAACCTCAGACATGCAGATGACACCACCCTTATAGCAGAAAGTGAAGAACTAAAGAACCTCTTGATAAAAGTGAAAGAAGAGAGTGAAAAAGTTGGCTTAAAACTCAACATTCAGAAAACTAAGATTATGGCATCCGGGCCCATCCCTTCATGGCAAATAGATGGGGAAACAATGGAAATAGGGAGAGATTTTATTCTTTTGGGCTCCAAAATCACTGCAGATGGTGACTGCAGTCATGAAATTAAAAGATGCTTGCTCCTTGGAAGAAAAGCTAGGACCAACCTGGACAGCATATTAAAAAACAGAGACACTGTTTTACCAACAAAGGTCTGTCTAGTCAAAGCTATGGTTTTTCCAGTAGTCACGTGTGGATGTGAGAGTTGGACTATGAAGAAAGCCGAGCACCGAAGAACTGATGCTTTTGAACTGAGGTGTTGGAAAAGACTCTTGAGAGTCCCTTGGACAGCAAGGAGATCCAACCAGTCCATCCTAAAGGAAATCAGTCCTGAATATTCATTGGAAGGACTGATGCTGAAGCTGAAACTCCAATCCTTTGGCCACCTGATACAAAGAATTGACTCACTGGAAAAGATCCTGATGCTGGGAAAGATTGAAGGCAGGAGGAGAAGGGGATGGCAGGGGATGAGATGGTTGGATGGCATCACCGATGTAACAGACATGAGTTTGGAGAGGCTCCAGGAGTTGATGATGGACAGGGAATCCTGGAGTGCTTCAGTCCATGAGATTGCAAGAGTTGGACACGACTGAGAGACTGAACTGAACTGACCAGGGTATATGCCCAGGAGTGGGATTAATGGGTCATATGGTAGTTCAATTTTTAGTTTTTTTATGGAAACTCCGTACTATTCTCCATAGTGGTTGTATCAATTTAAATAGTTAGTGGGAAGCTGCTGCACAGCACAGGGATCTCAGCTCAGTCCTCTGTGATGACCTAGATGTGTGGGATTTGGGAATGGGAAGCTCAAAAGGAAGGGAATATATGTATGCATATAGCTGATTCACTTTGTTGTACATCAGGAACTAACATGAAATTGTAAAGCAAGTATACTCCAACTTTTTAAAAAAGAAAAAGAAACCGTCAGCTATAGGTGGCTCCAAAGTGATACCCTGCTTAGCATCACTTCTTCATGTGCAAAACTTGCTCCATTGATTAAGTGAAAATCTTCATTGTCTTAATTCAGTATGCCCTCTGCAATCTTGTTTATATTAATTCATTTAAAAATCAACAACTTGAAGGTACATTTCAGTTTTACTCTTGTCAAATGTTGAAGCCCAGAATTTTATATCTATTTTTTTAATCTAATGTACTCAAATATTAATAGTTCAACAGTTTGAGTGAGTGTAGGTGGTTAATTAAGAAAATGCTGATTGTAAGTATTGAATTCTTTGGTAGTTTCAGCCAATTATATGACAATTTATCTGTTGCTTTTTGATTAAATATTAATACATGATTTTAGTGATATATCAGTATTTGATAGAATCATTAGCATATAGTTGTTTTGCTAAATATTTGTATAAGACTTTACTCATTATTAGTTTAAACAGATTTATTGCTGGTTTTGGTGCAGTGCGTACTAAGTTACTTCAGTCGTGTCTGACTCTTTGCTGCCCCAGGGTCTGTAGCCCGCCAGACTCTTCTATCCATGGGATTCTCCAGGCAAGTGTAGTGGAGTGGGTTGCCTTGACCTCCTCCAGGGTATCTCCTCAACTCAGGGGTCAAATCCAAATCTCTTAAGTCTCCTGCGTTGGCAAACAGGTTCTTTATCACTGGCACCACCTGGGAAGCCCTTTGGTGTAGCATTTCTATTTTCAAGAAGAGGGGTTTTGTTCTAACTAGTGTTCATGAAGGAATCCATATTTTTGGCATATTTAGGATTTGGGTGAGTAGCTTAAAAAATCTCAACACCAACTATGTTGGCCCCTGATCCTTTGCATTTATTGCTATGACAAAACACAAGTCAAGATATCCAAGAAAAATGGTGATGTTGAAAAATCATAAAGCGATTAACAGTTCCATGTGGGAACAGTTCTATTCATTAGTCTGTTCCTCTATAGAAAGAACTGTCTTGCCTGAAAACAACGGGTGGAATGATCAGAGCTCCGTGCTGCTGACCCCAGCAAGGCTGTGTTTTCACTGAGCACCAGACGTCAGAACATAACAAGAGACCACGGCTTCTGCTCTTCCTAGAGGTCCCCATCTTTATTGCAGAGGATAAGAAAAGCAACAAATGCCGGTTCTCTACATCTGCCTCTCTATTCCTGCCCTGGAATAGAGATTGAGACATAGACACAGACATGTGGATATAGAGGAAGTGGGTGGAGGATGGGATGAATTGGGAGACTAGGATTGACATATATGCATTACCATGTGTAAAATAGATAGCTAGTGGGAATTTGCTCAGTTCGGTGCTCTGTGTTGACCTAGAGGGATGCAATGGGAGAAGGGGGTGACAGGGAGGTCCAAGATGGAGGGGATATATGTATACACATAGCTGATTCACTTTGTTGTACAGCAGAAACTAACACACACACATAAACAATAAAATTCCTGGGTTATGCCTACATGTATGTTTTCATTATTCATTTTATCTCTACAATTGCCAAATGAAAAATAAATCTGTTTGGTTGGTTGATCACAAACAATCTCATCAGAGTCATGCAGATGATGTATACCCAAATCTTGAAGTATATTTTTAAATAAAATATTGAATACAAAGACCAGTATTTCTGACTATAATATAGTAGCTTTTATGAGAAAATAGTATAAGATTAGATTTTCCATCTCTATTTGAATGGATACTTAATTTTCCACAAGATTTACATTTCATGAGAGGACTTAGAAATAAGTTTGAAATGTGAAAGATACAGATGTTTTTTTCTCCAATACCCTGGCTCTTATGTTCGAGGGGAAGGAGTGTGTGCATGTGTGCCCGTACATGTGTGAACACGCAAGAGAAGGCTTTCACGTGAATGAGCCCCAGGGATGCAGGTTTTGCACTAGGTCAAATTGATGCTCTCCCATATGGTCACTAGTAAACTTGATGGACTCACACCAGCCTCTTTTCCTGTCTCTTGGGCTGGAGTTCATTTAGCCGAAAGCATGATGAGGGCGACAGAAAGGGAGCAGCTGAGCCACAAACCCTTTGTTTGGCCTTAATAGATCAGGTTAGCATTCTGCAGATGTTGGCTTTCCAAATCAATAATTCTCTTGCTGGCACCTCCCAGCAGCAGCTATTAGATGATGTAATTCAGAATTTGATTTGCTTCTTAGGTTAAGACAAGCAAATCTCATTTGCAGTGTAAAATATCTCACACCATGAAAATAATGCCTTCTGTTTTTGCCTTCCCACCCAAGGGTATTTTATAGAATGGAAGTCAAGGTCATTGTGACAGTCATCACAGGGTGGAAACCTGCAGCCACAGACTATGTTTGGAAAATCTGCTCTTTTCACTTATTAGGTTATCACAAGTGGTAACTTAATGCTAGCAGAGGTATTTGTAGCTTTGTATTGTGTTAGGAGAAATAGAATTCCCCAATATTACAGCTGCACTTTTGATTTGTCATTTATTTGGAATAAATAGAGGGTGGTATGCCAGTTTCCATGGAAACAGTTCTACTTTGGAGCAGTGTAAGACCTTTAAACACATTGGAAATTGCTTCCTTCTCATTATGTTTCGGCACTGAAGAAGGTGTAGTGTGCAATTAAATAGAAATGAAGGTTTAATTAAAAAATTAAATTACATTTTCTGGATTGTCCTTTGTGTACAATAAGCGTAAGAGAGCATTGCTATCTGCAAAACTGACTGGATGTGTGGTTTGGAAAAAGAAAAGGATCATCTCTTAACTGCTGTGTGTGTGTGAGTGTACGTGTGCACGTGTGCACATGCATGTGTATGTAAGAGAGATTCATGATGATCTTTCTCTTAGAATTTTGTTACAAAACTGCCAACTCCATTTAGAACATTCTGGAAATCTTTGTAAATATGTGTAGGGTAATAAAAATATGTTTGGATTTGTTTGTTCATTATAAGTCAAGAGAATTAAATATGATAGTGATATAGAAAGACAACATTTAATTGTTCAAAAGATTCTTAAAAGGAGATTCTTTTAAGGAAAACTAGCGAAAATAAGAAAATGCCATGTAGTCTGGGCCCTGAAATATAGTCATTACAAAAACAGGGATATATGCACATGTGGCAGCCAAAATATGAGGATTTTAAGTGATGAAAGCTAAGAATAGGCTTATATTGTAAAAAGTTCAGTGTAATCTGTACATTAAAAAGTGAGAATCTTCAGCTTATGAAATTGAAAAAATACGCTGAAGTGTTTCTTTAGTCTTGTGTATCAATTATATGTCTTCCAGAAATGTATAGATTATTCAGAAGCAGCTTCATCCTACAGAGCCTTTCTTGAAGGAAATGCTTTTCACTCCTGTCAAATAAAAATTATGCTGTTCAATGTATAATCAATGCCTTCATACTATATAATAAATGCTATAGATAATAATAAATCCCTCCAGAATTTAGCTTTTTGAAGATATTATGTGAGTTCTTTTTTGTTGTCAAATGTGAAGATTCTCTTCTAACACGGATCACTGCTTAAGTAGCTAGAGTTCAAAATGAAAAACGGGGAGAATCTGCTGTGAAATTGTTTCAAGTTCTATCGTCCGTGTTTCGGAAGGTTTAACAAAGTGTTAGCTCATGGTTGAGACGACAGCCGTGGCATATGTCAACAGGCGGGAAAACCTAGGAGTCTAGGCTGTTCTTTGGTAAAAGGAGCTAGATCAAAGCACCACACCCCCAGAGCTTCCACTCTCCTGCTCCTGAATTCTCAGAGCTGGTACTCTGGTGAATTTCATTCTCGGGGTGAATTCACAAAGCTGGCACTCTGAACTAAAGTGCTGACAGCTTGCTTGTCAAAGTTTCCACAGATGCTAAAATCATCTCCCCCAGAGCCAACATCGAAATCGAAATAGGCTGTACAAATTTTTTAACAGTAAACTTTTCATAACGTATACAGTGTTTATAGAAAAGGGCACAAGTCAGTCAGTGTGCACAGCTCAATTAATTTCATTAAGTGCATTATCTGTATAAAGCAATGTGAACAACACAAAATATCACTCTTACTGCCATAAGCTCTTCTGGAGCCTCATCCTTGTCACCATCAATCCCAATGGCAACCAATGTATTATCTTCTAATAGATTTGCCAAAGTTTGAACTTTCTATAAATGTAACCATAGAGCACATATTTTTGTGTGTTTGGTTTCTTTCACTCAGCACTACATTTGTGAGACTCATCCATGTTTTTGTGACTAGTTGTAGTTGGTTAAGGGCTTCCCAGGTGGCTCACTGATAAAGAATCTGCCTGTCAAGTAAGAGATGTGGGTTCAATTCCCCGGTCAGAAGATCCCTTGGAGGAGGAAGCAGCAACCCACTCCAGTATTCTTGCCTGGAAAATCCCATGGGCAGAGGAGAGTGGCATGCTACAGTCCATGGGGTCGCAAAGAGTCAGACACGACCGAGCACTCGTGCACGCAGTTGGCTAATTTCGATTACTGCACAGTATGTCATCAAGTGAGTGTATCCCAATTCATTTAATCGTTCCTCTGTAGATCGTTGGTGTTGTCTCTAGTTTGGGACTGCTGTGGACATTCTGGTGTATGTATGAACATATCTGCTTATTTCTGTTGGGCATGTAACTTAGGGTCATTGTGTTGGTATGTTTGACCTTATGTAGATACCACTGAATTGTTTTCCAAAGTGGCTGAACAAACTTATACTCCCATTAGTGGTGAACGAGAATCACGATTGCTCCACATCTCATGAACATATGATTTTGACTGCACTTTAATTTTGACCATTAGAGTGGATGTGGAGTGTATCATATTGTAGCTTTTGCTTTCCTTTTCCTGATCACTAATAATGTAATTTTTCACATGTGTTTTGTTGGTCATTCATGCATTGTTTTGAAGTGCCTGTTGAAATATTTGCAGTTTTTCTATTGACCTGACTCCCTTTGTCTTACCGGTTTGTTGGAATTGTTTTTGTAGTCTCAATTTGTCTTTTTCTAAAACAAGTTTTGCTAATATTTTTTCTGACTCAAAGTCCTGTCTTTTTAATCTTATAGTGTGATCTTTTCATTCACAGCTGGCACTATTTTACTTCTATTTAAGACATCTTTAAGATTATTTAAGAAATCTACCTCGTTTTCTTCTAGAAGATTTATTGTTTTAACCTTTTATACTTAGATCCACAATAAATCTGGAACTGATTTTGATTTATTGGTAAGTATTCTGGTGTAAAAAATACGTACAGATGTTTATTCATTGCATTGCAGTGTCATCTTTGTCATAAATTGAACTATCATATGTGGGTGAATTTATTTCGGTAGTGTCTGTTTGGTTCTAATGGACTATGATTTGTCATTTCATCAATATCTTCCAGCCTTTATTACTATAAATCTTTTATAGGTCTTTCTACATGGTCATGGAGAAGGCACTGGCGACCCACTCCAGTACTCTTGCCTGGAAAATCCCAAGGACAGAGGAGCCTGGTAGGCTGCAGTCCATGGGGTCGCTAAGAGTTGGACACTACTGAGCAACTTCACTTTCATGCATTGGAGACAGAAATGGCAACCCACTTTAGTGTTCTTGCCTGGAGAATCCCAGGGATGGGGGAGCCTGGTGGGCTGCCGTCTATGGGGTCGCGCAGAGTCGGACACAACTGACGCGACTTAGCAGCAGCAGCAGCAGCTACATGGTCGTGTCAGTTTTCAAAATTTGGTCTTTTTTTTCTAAGACTGTCTAGACTATACTAACTGTTTGCATATACATACAGATTTTAGGTTCAGATTGCCAATTTGCACAAAGCAACCTGCTGAAATATTTATTCACATTGTTCTGATCAATAAGATAACTTTTTTCCCTGAAACATTTTTTATATCAAATACATTTGCTTTATGATGTTGTGTTAGTTTCTGCTGTACAACATCGTGAATCAGCCATATGTATACATATACTCACTCCTTCTTGAGCCTCCCTCCCACCCCCAATATCCCACCCCTCTAGGTCATCACAGAGCACTGAGCTGAGCTCTCTGTGCTATACAGCAGCTTCCCACAAGCTACCTATTTTACACATAGTACTGTATATATATCAATGCTACTCTCTCAATTAATTCCCCCTCCTGCCCCCCCACCATGTCTACAAGGCCATACTCTATTTTTGCATCTCTATTCCTGCCCTGCAAATAGATTCATCAGTACCATTTTTCTAGATTCCATATATATGAGTTAATGAAACTAAAAACAAAAATAATTAATTGGGACCTAATTAAATATAAAAGCTTTTGCATAGCAAAGAAAATCATAAACAAGATGAAAAACAACTCTAAGAATGGGAAAAGGAAAATACTTGCATATGAAGCAACAGAGAATTAATCTACAAAATAAACAAACAGCTTACAGAATTCAATATCAAAAAACCAAACAATACAATCAAAAAATGGGTAGAAGATCTAAATAGACATCTTTCCAAAAAGACATACAGATGGCCAAGCGGCATATGAACAGATGCTCAGCATTGCTAGTTATTAGAGAAACGCAAATCAAAACTACAATGAGGTACACCTCATTGTACCTCACGCCAGTCAGAATGGACATCATCAAAAAATTTACAAACAATAAATGCCAGAGAGGGTGTGGAATAAAGGAACCCTCTTACACTGTTGATGGGAATGTAAATTGGTACAGTCACTGTGGAGAAAAGTATAGAGTTTTTTTTTTTTTTAATAAATGTAGAACTACCATGTTGTTGTTGTTTGATTGCCAAGTCATGTCCAACATTTTTGTGACCCCAAGGACTGTAGCCCCCCAGGCTCCTCTGTCTATGACATTTCCCAGGCAAGAATACTGGGGTGGGTTTCCATTTTCTTCTCCAGGGGATCTTCCTGACCCAGGGGTCAAACCCATGTGTCCTGCTTGACAGATGGAATTTTTACCAGTGAGTCATAAAGGAAGGCTATATGACCCAGCAATCCTACTACTGGGCATATACCCTGAAAAAAACATAACTCAGAAAGACACATGTACCCTGATGTTCATTGCAACATTTAATAGCCAGGACATGGAAGCAGCTTAGATGCCCATCAACAGATGGATAAAGATGTGGTACATATACACAACGGAATATTACTCAGTCATAAAAAGAAATGAATTGAATCAGTTAAAGTGATGTGGATGAACCTAGAGCCTGTCATACAGAGTGAAGTTAATCAGAAAATAAGATGACTATTTGAGGAATTGCTATCTTTTCAAGCTGTGAGCATTTCATATACTCTGCTTATATCAATAGTGGTACCTTAAAGAATAATCTTTTAATAAATTATTCTGTGCCAAGTGAATAGGCATATGGATAAAAATTAACTTTGACTTCTATACACTAAAGCCAATCCTAGTTGCATTAGATGAGAATCTCAGAAAAGACGTGGGGCAAAAGAAACACTCTCATACACAATTTGTGGGAATTTGTTTTGATGAAGTCACACTGGAAAACTGACATTACATCTTAAGAGTTGAATATACACAATCCTTCAGTTCAGTTCAGTTCAGTTCAGTCACTCAGTCGTGTCTAACTCTTTGTGACCCCATGGACCACAGCATGTCAGGCCTCCCTGTCCATCACCAACTCCAGGCGTTTACCCAAATTCATGTTCACTGAGTCGGTGATGCCATCCAACAATCTCATCCTCTGTCGTCCCCTTCTCCTCTTGCCCCCAATCCTTCCCAGCATCAGGGTCTTTTCAAATGAGTCTACTCTTCGCATCAGGTGGCCAAAGTACTGGAGTTTCAGCTTCAACATCAGTTGTTCCAATGAACACTCAGGACTGATCTCCTTTAGGATGGCCTGGTTGGAACTCCTTGCAGTCCAAGGGACTCTCAAGAGTCTTCCCCACAGTTCAAAAGCATCAATTCTTCGATGCTCAGCTTTCTTTATAGTCCAACTCTCATATCCACACATGACTACTGGAAAAACCATTGCCTTGACTAGGTAGGCAGATGACACCACCCTTATGGCAGAAAGTGAAGAAGAACTAAAGAGCCTAGGAAAGTTATGACCAACCTAGACAGCATATTAAAAAGCAGAGACATAACTTTGCCCACAAAGGTCTGTCTAGTCAAAGCTATGGTTTTTCCAGTAGTCATGTATGGATGGGATAGTTGGAGTATAAAGAAAGCTGAGCACGGAGGAACTGATGCTTTTGAACTGTGGTGTTGGGGAAGACTCTTGAGAGTCTCTTGGACTGCAAGGAGGTCCAATCAGGGAAATGCTGGGAAAGATTGAGGGCAGAAAGAGAAGGGGACGACAGAGGATGAGATGGTTGGATGGCATCACCAATTCAATGGACATGAGTTTTGTAAACTTTGGGAATTGGTGATGGACAGGGAGGCCTGGCATGCTGTGGTCCATGGGGTTGCAAAGAGTCAGACAAGAACTCAGTCGCTCAGACTGAACTGAACTGAACTGAATGACTAGATGGACTTTTGTTGGCAAAGTAATGTCTCTGCTTTTTAATATGCTGTCTAGGTTGGTCATAACTTTCCTTCTAAGGAGTAAGTGTCTTTTAATTTCATGGCTGCAGTCACCATCTGCAGTGATTTTGGAGCCAAAAGAAAATAAACAGCCACTGTTTCCACTGTTTCCCCATCTATCTTCCATGAAGTGATGGGACCAGATGTCATGATCTTAGTTTTCTGAATGTTGAGCTTTAAGCCAACTTTTTCACTCTTCTCTTTCACTTTCATCAAGAGGCTCTTTAGTTCTTCTTCACTTTCTGCCATAAGGGTGGTGATATCTGCATATCTGAGGTTATTGATATTTCTCCCAGCAATCTTGTTTTCAGCTTGTGCTTCCTCAAGCCCAGTGGTTCTCATGATGTACTCTGCATATGAGTTAAATAAGCAGGGTGACAATATACAGCCTTGATGTACTCCTTTTACTATTTGGAACCAGTCTTTTGTTCCAAGAAGTCCAACAATCCCATTCATAGGTATTTACCCCAAAATATCCACACATAGACACTACAAATCATAAACATGTATAGCAAAGTTAATTACTTTAGTGGAAGGAAAAAAACAGCTCCAGTGTACTTCTGTATTAGAAGAGTTAAAACATGTTTTGTGTTCATACAATTGGATATCATATGAACGATGAAAATGAATCAGTGAATCTTACATTTAACAAGATAGATGAATAGACAAATATAATTGTTGAGAAAAAGAAAGAGATTAATATCTGTATGGCTTGATTGATATTAAGCTCAAAAATAGGCGAAACTGATCTATGCTTTTAGAAATCAGTGTAGTCACGATATTTAAGATGTTTAAGATAGAGACAAGAGACAAGCTTCTACAGCTGTTGGTTAATTTCTTGATCTGTGTGAAGAATACTCAGGCACATTCACTCACTGACAATCCTTTGAAGTGTAGATCTATGATTTGTGCACTTCTCAGAATGAATTTTAGATATCATTAAAGATATTAATGTGTATCTACATGCTTATTATATAAACTATGTGTATATATATATATATTTGTTTATATATTTTATGTGTTAGGATACAACACTGAACAGGAACAAAAAGGATTTCTATAATTCTGGAATATATTTTCTTACAATCTTTCCCTTTCCAACTTTATTGAGATATAATTAACATACAATCTTCAGTAAGGTTAAGGTATACACTGTGTCTATTTGATACATTGATATTTTGCAAGATGATTATCACTATCATGCTAGCTAACATTTCCATCATCTTACAAAACTACTATTTCTCTTTGTGTGATGAGAACATTTAATATTTCCTTTCTTAGCATCTTGTAAGTATATATATTCTATTATTAACTATAATCACCATGAAGTAAATTTTTATGAGTCCCCAAGTTTTATATTACCTTAAAATGTTTAAAAAAGTGTGTTGGTCCCTCACACCATTACATACACAGTAAAAGAAAAAGAAAGCCTTCTTTTTAAAGTTTATTTTGGACCATCTTAACAATTCTAAACACAGAACTTAAAGTTATTTAAAGGCTTATACGTTTTTGATTTTTGTATTCTCAATGACTTCTAGAATAACTAGTTTATTCACACTTTTTGAATAAACCAAAAGCTTGTACCACAGTGCTTCCTACCACATGCAAGTGTTTCATTTGACTTTATGCTAGAAAAGGCAACTATTCAAATGAACTGTATTTTTAAAAGAAAACATTAATGTGCAAAAGGCATGCATCTTATTAAATAAAATGCTTATTGAATATAAAATTACTTATCTAATATCAAGATTCTGTAAAACAGTTTTGTTTTGAAATAATTATAATTTTTGGATCAGTAATGCATATTCATCAGTTTACTAAGTAATTTGCAATTCTTATTTCCCTTAAATACAAAGTATGTTCTTCCCCCAAAGACTATTGGTTGTAATTCAGGCATTTTTTAGGCAACCTATTTTCATGTACTGAATAAAATTCAAAAAAGCAGCACAACTGCTCAGCTCAATAATGGGTGGCATAATTCTATATTTACCTATTTATTTTAGATAAATATTAAAATATTTTAAAATATTAAAATATTATCTATTTATTTTACACTGAGTCCAAATGAGCAAATACACAAATGAAGAGATCATTTCAATAAGGAAGAATGTTGAAATTTATAGAGTAATGCTTTTGGAAAAGTATACAAAGCGATATGCCATATGTTGGTAATAGCTGAACATTAATTAAATATTTAACATTAACATTAATTTAATATTTAACATTAAGTTAAATATTTTTATTTTATATAAACACTTGATTTTGTTTTGTGATATCTAGGGAATACGCTTTAATTTATTTATATACTTAGAAGTACATCGTGCACGTACTGTTCGCTGGTATTCCCCGATCCGTGTATCCCCTTCCCAGCAATTTAAAGTTGGTTTAAATCAATGAGGCAGTCCAGTTATCCTTTAACAAATACTTATTTTTCTAGTTAATAAAGTTTTACACAAGTGAATATAATTTAGGAGGGCAAAATAAATGATTGAGAATTTATCCATATCTTTTAGATTTTTACTGTGTTAAATGAATACATTCATTTATTTTAAGTAACAGATTTTAAGCTGTAATTCTACTTAGCAAAGACAAACATGTATACTGAAAGTCCTATTTTATTTTTCAAAAGATTTTATATTTAGTTCTCTAAAATGATCAACTAAAGAATCCAGATGGATGGTAGGAATTTATTTCATTATTTTTTGTGACTCACACTTAAAATTGCTCATTACCATTTTGCCCTTTAATAAAGAACAATTAAAAAAGACATATGAATCTAGTTTTGACCAAACAGTTGAATGACTAACCAAGAATTCACTTGTCAGTTTCCTCAAAATGATTTTAATAAATTAAAAATTCAGTGAATGCTTTTGCCATTTCTTGAAGCAGTAAATCAGTCCATCACTTTTAGTTTATTTTGTCGTTGTTGTTCAGTCTCTAAGTCATGTCTGACTCTTGGTGACCCCCTGGATTCTAGCTGATGTTCTCCAGGAAAGAATATTGGAGTGGGTTGCCATTTCTTTCTCCAGGGGATCTTCCCAAACCAGGGATTGAACCCATGTTTCCTGCACTGGCAGGAGGATTCTTCACCAATGAGCCATCAGGTCTTAGAAGGTAATTATCTGCAGTAGCCACCATTAGTTAACTATCTAATGTACAATTTTTTATACCTAAATGTAATCTTGTTTGGGACCTACCCCTGACCCAACAGTTGACAGATCTCATGGTAATAATAAACATAACTGTAATAGCTATGCTATAAAGTGCTTATGTATGCCAGGTCAATTTTATGCACTATAAATTTAGTTAATCCTTGAAAACTCTATGAGACACTCTGCGCTGTGCTTAGTCGCTCAGTCGTGTCCACCTCTTTGTGACCCTGTGGACCGTAGCCCGCCAGGCTCCTCTGTCCATGGAGATTTCCTAGGAAAGAATATTGGAGTGGGTTGCCATTTCATTCTCCAAAAGTTATGCCAGGCTCAATGCAAATCCTAAGCACAGAGGAGAACTATAGTGGTTTAGAGAAGTCTTGTATTTATTGAGAATACTTTGTGCAATAAGGAAGCTTTGAGTGAATACTCTGCCAGACAATGCAATCAGCAGATAGAGTAAAACACTCAATATAAAAGATGTTCTAGGGGTGCTGAGAAATGAGACAACAAATTAATATGTTCAGTATGAGTCCATGTGGGCTCACTATACATGGATGTGGGTTCGTACTGCTATGTACACAAAGACAGGTTCATTTAAACACACATATATCTGTCTGTTCTATATTTAATCACATGGACTGTCATGTACTTGTACCTGTTTCACATAATAATCTAATATATATAATATTCATTAACAGTAATACTATTATATTAATGTATGCTGCGTGCTGTGCTTAGTCGCTCAGTCATGTCCAGCTCTTTGTGACCCCATGGACTGTAGCCCCGCAGGCTCCTCTGTCCATGGGGGTTCTCCAGGCAAGAATACTAGAGTGGGCCACCATGCCCTCCTCCCAAGGGTCTTCCTAACCCAGAGATCGAACCCAAGTCTCCCACATTGCAGGCGGATTCTTTACCAGTTGAGCTACCAGGGAAGCCCATGTAAATGTATAATAATATATCATTATTGTATAATGTTAATTTATGAAAAAGTTGTCTTCTTCCCAGGTGACTCTGGTAAAGAATCCGCCTGTCTGCTAATGCAGGAGACACAAGAGATGAGGGTTGGATGCATGGGTTGGGAAGATCCCCTGGAGTGGTAAATGGTGACCCACTTCAGTATTCTTGCCTGGAAAATCCAATGGACAGAGAAGCCTTACAGGCTACAGTCCATGGGGTCGTAGAGTTGGACATGACTTACCAACTGAGCACACACGTGTGAAAAAATTTCTATAAACATTCTAATACAAGTTTTAGGGAAATCTTTTCCTATTTCTCAAGTAAGCATCTAGAAGTAGAATTGCTGAGTCATGCAGTATATGAATGCTCAACTTTAAAATAAATTGCCAAATTATTTACCAAGTGCTTCTAACCAGCAATTTATGATGGTTCCAGGTTTTCATTATATAATAGTGATACTAAATTTAGATATATACTGCTAAAGTTATTTTAACTTAATGAATATTCAAGATCTAGACATATTTAGATATATTTGACTAGACCCCAAAAAAAGTACATAATTACTTTCACGAAAATGCCCTCAGACCTAACTGCTACAGTGAATATTATTAGAAGATGTTCAAAAAGCATTCTTAGAACTTTATATGTCATCTCATAATTTTAAAGTAGGTTCATGTGGTTTTACTTTTAGAATTCTTCACACAGCTATATATTTGTTATATTTTTATTTTTAGGCAATATGTTTGATTTATTCAAATTTTCCTCAAAGTCTTATAAATGTTGGAATTTTGTGCTCTAAGTACAAAATTGAAAATATTAAGAGGAAAACAAAACAAGTGCATCTTGGAGTTTTGTACTGGTACAAACTGCTAAAATACTTTTAATTATTACTTTTAAAAATTCTTAAATTGTGAAATTTGATGAAACTGTAAGATCTTTATGATAAACCAGAAACTTTTTCTAGAATGTATTTATTACAAGTCAAATGCACCTGGTAGTGTGGAAAAAACATATGAGAACAAATGGCTTTTAATCACCAGAAGCACTGTGTTGGTTGATGCCACTTTTCCCCTTACCTTTGTTCTACATCAGGAGAATAGTCAACCAGTGTTCTTGACTCACAGGATGGCTGTTGCCCTTTATTCTTATGAGGGATTGATTCCTCCAAGTCAGGAGCCCAACAGTTTAACTGAACTTTCAGCTGAAAGTTCTCATGAGATTTTCCAGACTGCTCTGTAACATTGACATCTTGCTGACCTTTTCAGTAATCTGTAATTGGGCTATGTGGACATTTTTTTTTTCTTTCAGATTTCTCAGTTTTGACAAATACATAAAGAGAATCTTTTAAAGGTTACAGAGATTTTAAGGGGAAGAGAGTGAGCTCACATAAGCAAAGCATTTTATACTAATGATCAACGTACATCACTAAGAAATGGTTTTATAATAAGAAGAAAAAAGTTTTGGGCTATCATATTTGACTCCTACTATGTAGAATTTACTTCTGAGAACTTTTACATTATCATAACAACTGACTGGAAATTCTTCATTTATAATTATATTTTTGAAATATTAGTGGGTTAGACTTCTTGGAAACATAGCATTTAAAGAATTTTTGTGCATAGAGTGCATAACCTTTCCTGTTTTTAATAAGTATATTATACAACTCTCTTTTTTCCTTTGCAATGTAATCTGCAAATTAGAGCAGATATATTTAACTTTTGATCACCTTTTTATTTTTTGAGATGTGGAAACTTTCAAATGGAGTTGTTTCCTAAATTATAGTAGAAATAGAATAAGAACCCCAGGTATTTCCATTCAAACTCTCCTCCCCTTTTATTCTTTCTTCTGTCAAATCATTATAAAGGATTAATATATTGGGTTTGGAGAAAGACATGACTAATAAAAACTACTTATAGAAGTGTTGCTAAGCTTTGAAGCTGAAAATTGTGTGAATATGTCATCCCCTGACATTTAGTTCTGAATCAGTTTACCGGACTTAGAGCTAAAAGGAGTTTGTATATGGTAGAGAGAGGTCCTGGAAGTCCTAACACAGACAAAAATTGGGAGCTAGTCTTAAAATCATGTTGCCAATTATAATAAAAAGTATTAATATCTTATTAATCTATTTATTCATCCATTCACAAATATTTATTGACTGTCCACCATGTGTTTCTCTTTTTTCTACATCTTTGTATACAAATTCCCAACTCCCATTGCTAAGAAAGGGGAAACATTATAAGCAACATAATTAAATAAAATAGATGGAGTCATATGTGGGAACAATAATAGGGGAGGGAAGGAGGATAAAGAAAATTGGAAGATCTGTAATTTTATATCTGATGCCCTGGAAAGTCCTCTATGGAAATGTTATAATGGAATAAAGACCTGGAGGGGAAAGTGAGTAGGCCTTACAAATATTTTCTGGACCAGCACTGAAAGGAAAAGAACAAAAGTCACACAGTCCCTGAGGCAGAGGTGATGTTTAGGTATTAGAGATATGTTTTGAAAGAAAAGCTGGCTGAATTTGCCAAACTATTGGATGTGATGTGTGAAAAACAAAAGGAAAGCGGTAAATAATACACAAGTTTTGGGTTTCAGAAATTGGAAGAAGAGAGTTGCCATTAACTGCTATGGGGAAGACTTTCCATGGCTACTGCCATATTTTTAACTCAAGACCTCCTGGTTACTCAACAGGAGGCCACACTCCCAAACTCTATCCTTCCCACTCCAGTTTTCCCCTTTCTAAAGCATGTCTTATCTTATTATGCCTATGTCTAAAATCTTTAAATAACTCTTTAAAGTTTTATTTATATTGGACTACAATAGATTTACAATGCTGTGTTAGTTTCAGGTGTACAGCAAAGTGATTCAGATACATATTTTGTTGTTGAATGTTGTTCAGTTACTAAGTCATGTTCAGCTCTTTGTTGAACCCCATGGAATGTACCGTGCCAGGCTCCTCTGCCCTCCATTATGCCCTGGAGTTTGCTCAGATTCATGTCCATTGAGTCGGTGATGCTATCTAACCATCTTGTGTTCTGCTGCCCCTTTCTCCTTTTGACTTCAATCAGATATGTGTGTGTGTGTGTATAATTTTCAATTATTTTCCTATTTAGTTTATTATAGAATATTGAGTAGAGATCACTGTGCTATACAGTAGGTCCTTGTTGGTTACCTATTTTAAATATGGTAGAGTGTTTATGTCAATCCCAGACTCCCAATTTGTCATCCTCTCTTTCCCTTTGGTAACAAGTTTACTTTTTAGATCTGTGAGTCTATGTTTTGTAAATAAGTTCATTTGCATCCATTTTATAGATTTCTCACACAATCAATATCACAGAGTACAATCTAGTCAAAAAATGGGCAGAGGACCTAAATAAACACTTCTCCAAAGAAGACATACAGACTGTCAAGAGGCACATGAGAAGATGCTCAACATTGCTAATTATTAGAGAAATGCAAATCAAATCTACAGTGAGGTACCACCTCACGCCAGTCAGAATAGCCATCATCAAAAAGTCTACAAACAATAAATGCTGGAGAAGGTTTGGAGAAAAGGGAACTCTCTACACTGTTGGTGAGAACGCAGACACTATGGAGAACAGTATGGAGGTTCCTTAAAAAACTAAAAATAGAGCTATCATATGACACAGTAATCTCATTCCTGGGCATATATCCAGAGAAAACCATGGTTCAAAAGCATGCATTCATCCTCCATTCAATAACTCTTAAGTGAATGTGGTCAAAGATCCAAACTCTGTTTTGGCTCTGTGCCTTTAATCTGTGCAGATAATATCTTTATTTCATTTTTTTTACTTAACTCAACTCTCTTTCTTCTTTCTTTCTTCCTTTTTACTTGTTAAACTTTTATTTTCTTTCAAGACCCAAATGTGGCTCTTACTCCTTCAGCAAAATTTCCCTCAGTTTCTAAAATACATCAGTCATAAAGCATATTATCCTGTACTGCACTTTCCCTTTGATTTATGCTACTTAAAATTCCTATTGAAATGTATAGTTATATGCACCACATTTTAAGATGCAAGATTCTCCTGGTATACAAAGAAAGCCACTAGATTATTTTTATGTAAAGGTTTTTTTTGCTGCTTAAAAACGTGTACTCTTGTAACTCTAAATCCTGTAATTTCCTTTGACATGTTTTAAAACTTTGTATAAATGACATCAGTGTAAGAAATTGTTACTTATCTAATGTTGTCTAACATATCATCTTATTCTTAGTGACTCAAAGCAACAATGATCATTTATTATCTCTTGCAATGTGTAAGGGTTATGAATTCAGGGATAATTCAGTGGCAGAAATTCTGGTTTAGAGTTTCTTATGAGTTTGATGTTATTTAAAGGCCAAACTAAGTCTGGAGGGTCTAATTTATATGGCTGATGAATGGCTTCTCCAAGCAAGCTTCACCAGTATTCAGAAGCCAGATTTTGCCAGAGTGGCTGAATCAAGAGTAACCAACATGGAAGCCTCCATGCCTTGATCACACGTAACTGTATTTGCCTAAACAGGTCTTTCAATATTCTTAATAATGTTTATGTGTATTATATTAGGCATCCAGCCATGATTCTGTGTAGGAGAAGACTACTCACATTTGTAAATATGAGTAGACTAGGATCACTGTCAACTGATCTACTATTCTTGGAGGAAGAATATTATAGATTTCCCTCTGGGCTCCAGTGATTTACGTCTTTCCATGTTCAGAATATTCTCACCCACAGAGTGGGTGTAGCTCAGCAGCAGAGCATTTGACTACAAAATACTCTCGCCCTTATCCAAGGCTCCCAAAATCTAATCTGATTACATCAACTCCAACTCTAGAGTCTCACCATCTAAACTAGACCAGGCATGGAAATGCGTTCTTTATAGTTTTACCAAGTGTGCTCCCTTTAGATCAAAAGACTTGTAAAATAAGGAGATAAATTATCTGCCATCCTGGATGTCGTGCAGTCAATATATTATGCTACAGTTATAGAACAAGAGTAGGATTAATTACTATAATTCTATAAATATTCTCATCCAAAAAAGAGAAACACAAGAGACACACAGGAGTTGCTATTCTGAAACAGTTTTTGGAACCTGCATTTGGCATTTCTTGGTACTGCCTTCATTAGGACTCAGTCCTGCTACTCTGGTAATAGTTCACTGTATCTCTTGGCTCCATCCTTTAGAGTTCCACCTTCTCAACTCTTAGGGTTTTTTCTATTAGTGATATCCCACACTTATAAATGAGTAGTATTATAGACAACAAATTAATATTCAATATAAGAAAGAAAGAGTATTTTATTCCAGTCAGCCTAAGGATTATGACTCAGAAGAAAGTCTTTTGGGAAACTCTGAGGACTGTTCTGAAGTGGTAAAGGGGAAAGTCAGTGTATATATGATTTGGGGTAGGGGGCACATGCATTCAATTACACATTTCAGTAGAAGGCCATTGCTATTTGTGGGGGCCAGCTATCTTAGTCAATGGTTTACGTGCTTTTCTAATATGGCAAAATGTAAGAAACTGGGTTCATAAATTTTCTTTTTCTCAGATAATCTTTACTATCTGTGGCAGTTTTCCCAGAGCACAAAGTGATTCTGATTCTTATCTCATTTTGGGGGGATTCTGATCATCACCCCAAATTTCTTTCAGAGTGTATTATAGATCAGCCACTGTTTTGGCCAGTAACTTGATTCTTGTAGAGCTGGACGGATGTAGAGCTGGATGTAGAGCTTGATTCTTGTAGAGCAACACTCCTTATTTACAATTCCCTCCCTCTTGGTCTTAATTTTGATCAAGATTTGGGAAACATTTGTCCCATGGCCAATCAGGCTATTCAGTTAAGTGTAGCCAAAAGCCTTGGGACACACCTATCTTACTAGTCTGTTATGTCCAGGAAAAGGCACCCTCTTGTTGCTTCTCTCCATACCTGCTACTGCTGCGGCTAAGTCACTTCAGTCGTGTCCAACTCTGTGCGACCCCATAGACGGCAGCCCACCAGGCTCCCCCACCCCTGGGATTCTCTAGGCAAGAACACTGGAGTGGGTTGCCATTTCCTTCTTCAATGCATGAAAGTGAAAAGTGAAAGTGAAGTCGCTCAGTTGTGTCCGACTCTTCATGACCCCATGGACTGTGGCCTACGAGGCTCCTCCGTCCATGGGATTCTCCAGGCAAGAGTACTGGAATGCGGTGCCATTGCCTTCTCCTCTCTCCATATCTAGAGTTCCACTATTACAATCATTAATCTAATATAATTATACATTTGGTCAACTGTTTCAAGTTGCCTAGGCATCATCATTTTTATCGGTGGCTCAGTCACACATTTGGTAATGCAAGAAACAATAACTTGTAAATTATGCAGATTACAAGTAACATATCTAGTAAGTTTAATAACCACGTACTAGTGAAAGTTGCTCAGTTGTGTCTGACTCTTTGTGACCCCATGGACTATAGAGTCCATGGAATTCTCTAGGCCAGAATACTGGAGTGGGTAACCTTTCCCTTCTCCAGGGGATCTTACCAACCAGGATCGAACCAAGGTCTCCTGCATTGCACGTGGATTCTTTACCAGCTGAGCCACAAGGGAAGCCCAATAACCATGTAAGTATGTATTTAAGCTAAAAACTTTTATTAGGTGAAGTCCAATACATCCCCAAGCCATCTGACCCAGTATGTTCTGTACCTATTTTTCTCTTTAAGGGAAATGATACTAGCATTGTACATAAAGCTCACCAAAGATATACAAGGCAAGTGGTGCATCATCATGACTCCTTACAGGATTGAGAAAGGAATGTTATCTTCCAAGGAGACAGATGTCTGGTGCCAAAAGAAGAAAAATTGATCTTTATGTTTGAGCAAGTATTTCTGTCATGGGGATATCTGGTTAAGATTTTCTTGTTTTAAAATGTGAATTTTATTTCGTTGATATCATAGTACATTAGAGCTGCTATGTATAATAGAACGTCATGGACCAGATGGCTTATCAACAACAGAAATTTATTTTTCACTGTTCTGGGGACTGGGAATTCCACGATCAAGGTTTGTCAGCTTTAAAGCCTGGTGAAGCCTGCTTCCTGATTCACAGTTTGCTGTCTTCTTGTTGCATCCTCACATTGTGGAAGTGGGAAGAGAAACTTTGAGGGTTTCTTTTATAAGGGCACTAGTCCATTCATGAGAGATCTACCTTCATAATCTAATCACCTCCAGTTGCTATCTTAAAATACCATCATGTTGAAAATTAAGTTTCGAGCGGGGTGGGGGGTAGAAAAAAAAAAAAGAAAATCAAGTTTCAACTTAAAAATTTTGGGGACACAAATATTTAATCTGTAGTAGTAGGTTTCTTACACTGCTTTCTGTCTGTAGAAGTTTGGGGTTCCAAGACCTATTTTCATTTGGGATATGTCTGCTTTTTTTCAGCCCAAGCCAATAAAATTCTCTTAAAAACATTGTATATCTCCTGAATATTTCTGAGTTTATTCATTTGTCAAAAGACAATGCTAACATATTCCTCTGGAGAAAGCCCTTCTCTACCTCCGATTTCTGCTGAGAGATCAGAGGGACAACTCTTCCATCATTCTTAGCTGTATGGTTTAAGAGAGAAGATATAGACGGCACATATTTAAAATGTTCTGAGGGCTGAGACACTCCCAGAATGACAAGTACTTATCGAGGCTTTCTCTTTTAAGAAACTTGGTTAAACGTATTTAAATAAAATATTTTACCTAAGTGAGTGGTGCTGGAGAGACTCAAGAGTCCCTTGGACTGCAAGGAGATCCAGCCAGTCAATCCTAAAGGAAATCAACCCTCAATATTCATTGGAAGTACTGATGCTGAAGCTGATGCTATAATGCTTTGGCTGCCTTATGTGAACAGCCAACTCATTGGAAAAGACCCTGATACTAGGAAATATTGAATGCAAAAGGAGAAGGGGCAGCAGAGGATGAGATGGTTAGATAGCATCCCCAACTGAAAGGATGTGAATTTTAGCAAACTCCGGAAGATATTGGAGAATAGAGGAGCCTAGCATGTTGCAGTTCATGGGGTCGCAAGCCACACGACCTAGTGGCTGAACAGCAACAAAAGTAAGTGATTATCCGAGAATCAAAGCATAAATGATCTATAGAGAAAGAAAACTTACTTAAGGCAAGTATACATATGACTGGAAAATTTAAATTTTGAAAGCAAAGAGAAAGGGAGTTTTTTAGTCTTAGAGTTTGTGTGTATTTGTGAATGCATGTGTGTGTGTGTGAAGATGTGGGAAGATGGTGATGGGGAAAAATGATGAAATAACATTAGAATACTCAAACATTAGTTTGTTGTTGTTCAGTAACTCAGTCATGTCTGACTCTTTGCAACCCCACGGACTGCAGCATGCCAGGCTTCCCTGTCCTTCACCACCTCCCAGAGCTTGCTCAAACTCATGTCCATTGAGTCGGGGATGCCATCCAACCATCTCATCCTCTGTCAGTCCCTTCTCCTCTTGCCTTTAATCTGTCTCAGCATCAGGGTCTTTTCCAATGAGTCAGTTCTTTGCGTCTGGTGGCCAAAGTATTGGAGCTTCAGCTTCAGCATCATTCCCTCCAATGAATATTCAGTACTGATTTCCTTTAGGATTGACTGGTTTGATCTCCTTGCAGTCCAAGGATTTTCAAGAATCTTCTCCAACACCACAGTTCAAAAGCATCAATTCTTTAGCGCTCAGCTTTCTTTTTAGTCTAGCTCTCACATCCATACAGGACTATTGGAAAAACCATCACTTTGACTAGACAGACCTTTGTTGGCAAAGTACTGTCTCTACTTTTAAATATGCTATGTTTGTCAAGGTTTTTCTTCCAAGGAGGAAGTGTCTTTTAATTTTATGGTTTCAGTCACCATCTGCAGCAATTTTGGAGCCCAGAAAAATAAAGTCAGCCACTGTTTCCCCATTTATTTTCCATGAAGTGATGGGACCGGATGCCATGATCTTAGTTTTCTGAATGTTGAGTTTTAAGCCATTTTTTTCACACTCCTCTTTCACTTTCATCAAGAGGCTCTTTTGTTGCTCATTGCTTTCTGCCGTAAGGGTGGTGTCATTTGCACATCTGAGGTTATTGATATTTCTCCTGGCAATCTTGATTCAGCTTCTGCTTTATACAGCCTAGCATTTAGTATGATATACTATGTGTAGAAGTGAAATAAGCAGGGTGACAATATACGACCTTGACATACTCCTTTCCCAATTTGGAGCCAGCTGTTCCATTTCCAGTTCTAACTGTTGCCTCTTGACATGCATACAGGCTTCTCAGGGGGCAGGTAAGGTAGTCTGGTATTCCCATCACTTGAAGAATTTTCTACAGTTTGTTGTGATCCACACAGTCAAAGGCTTTAATATAGTCAGTGAAGCAGAAGTAGTAGTTCTTGCTTTTTCTATGATCCAACGGATGTTGGCAATTTGATCTCTGGTTCCTCTGCCTTTTCTAAATCCAGCTTGAACATCTGGAAGTTCTTGTTTCACATACCCAAGAGTAAAAATTATTTATTTTCATTTTCTCTGTAAAGGTTGTGGGAAATCTCCACTTGCATCAGTTATGGGACAATTATAGAGATTGAGGTGCTCTAATTTATAGCTAAACTCATAAAATGTCTTAAGCTTAACAAAATAAGGGACCAATTATTTTTCCAATTTTTTGGTACCAAAGCCTCTCTGAATTAGACATGTGTGCCTCAAAAGACACTAATTAAAATTATCCAGAGAAGTTTTATTTGTCTATTTTCAAGGCAAATATACACAGTAGTAAGAAATTATTTTATCTATGAGTATTTCAATATATTGTAAATAATTTTCCTCCCTTATAATTACTATGCAAATGACAAAATTGCAAATGAATGAATAAAATTACAAGATGAAATAAGCATGAAAACTGGTTTAATAACCTCAGCTATCAAACTAATTGTGGATAACTGGAAACACTTCATTCAGAACTACTTTATTGAGTGATTAAATGTGATTTGCATAATTCTCTTTTAGAGTAAAAATAGTCTGAAATCCCTCATAAAATGGAAGCAGAAAAGCACATCTGAACCAAATATTTGACACAGAAGTGTGGGAGAGTAAAATTTTCATTTTATACAACTTAATGGAAAATATATCTAAATCAATTTATTCCATATGTATATTCTCTAGGCATTAAATCATCCATTCCTTTGGCAAATATTTTGAACTAGCTCTTTGCCAGGTTTCAGCATGCAAATTCTAATATAATTTCCAAAATTCAAATTAGCCTCATTGAAAGAGATGATCCATAAACATTCTACAAGTAGTTAAAATTTTGAAAGCCAATAATGTGTTTAGTAGTCCAACTATCAGAAATGAATAATTTATTTTATGGTTAGAATTTATTTTATGGTTAGAATGGAATAATAGACTTTTACAATATTAGGGCACTTTAATTGCACACTGACTAACCTCAGGAGAGGATAAATCGTGCAAAAGGATAGGAAATACGTTTCTAAGTCTTTTCAGATATTTGACACTGTCTCAGCCACAGAAAATGAATAAGTATGTCTCTATTTGCATGCCGATTTTATTAATAAGAACACTTTTCTTCTAGATTAATTATCTAAAGTAGAACAAACATTCTGAGAATACCAGTTGGAACAGATGATATTTTTTACATATCCAAGTTAACAAGATTTATCCTTGCTCTGTATTAGATGGAATTCTGAAGTAGTTTCCTGACAATATCATGTACTTTTCTTAGTCTAACTCTGAGCAGAAATTATTGAAGTTTAATGCACAGGGATATAAATGGTTATTTTCAAAGTTTTAAAGAAATCATATCACAACAGGAGAAACTAAAGAAGAAAGTAATGAAAGTACACAAGGTTAGGATCAGTCATCATATGTACCAGTGCTCTTTATTTGTTTAGCAATAGTTAAAGTAACTATAATTTTCAATTGGTTCATGTTGAAAGGCATTAATCTAAGCATTAGAAGTCTCTTTAACCCTGTGGTTTGATAATTTGATCTTTATTTTGCAGATGAGAAAATTGAATCTTAGATGAATTAAGGGTTCTGCCCAAGGGTCTATGGGCAATATACTGTAGAATTGGATTTGGAATTGAGACTGAACGCAAAACAGTTAGGCCACACTTATGGACGGTTTGGGGCTTCCCTGGTGGCTAAATGGTAAAGAATACACCTGTGAATGCAGGAGACATGGGTTCAATCTCTGGGCCAGTAAGATCCCCTTGAGGAGGAAATGGCAATCCACTTCAGTGTTTTTGCCCGGGACAAAAGGAGCCTGGCAGGCTACGATCCATGGGCTTGCAAGAGAGTCAGACAGGACTTAGCAACTAAACAGCAACAAGAACAGTTCCAGGGTTTGAAAAACCTAAAGCAGAGAGAATTTTGAGGTTCACTTGCTGAAAGACAGATTTCAAATCTAAAAATACTGAATTAGATATCTCACCATGCATTATGACCTGTGGCCTTGAACTTTCAGCTTGTGATTCTGGGTAATTTGGCACAGGAAGCAGTCAGAGTGCTGCTGGAATCATGCTTCCTGTGGGGTGACCAGCAAGTACTTAGGCATATATAGAGATGGAACAGATGGTGAATATTCTTCTTGCCAATGCAGGAGACTTGGGTTCGATTCCTGGATTGGGAAGATCCCTTGGTGAAGGGAATGGCAACCCACTAAAGTATTCTTGCCTGGGAAATCCCATGGAGAGAGATGCCTGAAAAGCTACAGTTCATGAGGTCACAAAGAGTCAGACATGACTGAGTGACTACCATACACACACACACACACACACACACACACACACACACACACACAGATAACTACAAGCCACTTCCTTATATTCCATGATACCTTGATTGATCATATGCTTTGTTGTGTACTGCACAATACTCCTCACGTATGATTCCAATGTGTTTATTTTTTTTTTATTGAAGGACAATTGCTTTACAGAATTTTGTTGCTTTCTGTCAAACCTCAACATGAATAAACCATAGGGACACATATATCCCCTCCCTTTTGAACCTCTCTCACATCTCCCACCCCATCCCACCCATCTAGATTGATACAGAGCCTCTGTTTGAGTTTCCTAAGCCATACAGCAAATTCCTGTTGGCTAACTATTTTACATATGGTAATGTAAGTTTCTATGTTACTCTTTCCATACATCTCACCCTCTTCTCCTTCAATGTGTTTATTAATTATCAAGTGTACCTAAATTTGAATAAGCCAAGTAGAATGGAACTAAATCAACCCTAACTCAAACCTTAGCTAGAGACGAAATTCCTTCCAATTATGACAAATATACAATAACTTTTTTACTGCTAGCAAAGTAATGCTCTAAATTCTCCAACTCAGGTTTCAACAGTAAGTGAACTGAAAAATTCCAGATGTTCAAGCTGGATTTAGAAAAGGCAGAGGAACCAGAGATCAAATTGCCAACATCCGCTAGATCATCGAAAAAGCAAGAGAATTCCAAATAAACATCTACTTCTGTTGCATTGACTATGCCAAAGCCTTTGACTGCATGGATCACAGCAAACTGTAGAAAATTCTTAAAGAGATGGGAATAGCAGACCACCTTACCTGCCTCCTGAGAAATCTGTATGCAGGTCAAGATGCAACTGTTAGAATCGGACATGGAACAATGGACTGTTTCTGAATTGGGAAAGGAGTACATCAAGGCTGTTTATAGTCACTCTGCTTATTTAACTTATATACAGAGTACATCATGTGAAATGCCAGGATGAATGAGGCAGAAGCTGGAGTCAAGATTGCTGGGAGAAATGTCAATAACTTCAGATATGCAGATGATACCACCCTTATGGTGGAAAGTGAAGAGCAGCAAAAGAGCCTCTTGATAAAAGTGAAAGAGGAGAGAGAAAAAAACTGGCTTAAAATTCAACGTTCAAAAAACTAAGATCATGGCATCCAGTCCCATCACTTTATGGCAAATAGATGGGGAAACAATGGAAACAGCAAGAGACTTGATTTTCTTGGGCTCCAAAATCACTGCAGATGGTGACTGCAATCATGAAATTAAAAGATGTTTGCTCCTTAGAAGAAAAGCTATGACCAAACTAGACATCATATTAAAAAGCATAGACATTACTTTGCTGATAAAGGTCCATCTAGTCAAAGCTGTGGGTTTTCCAGTAGTTATATATGGATGTGAAAGCTGGACTATAAAGAAAGCTGAGCGCTAAAGAACGATGCTTTTGAACTGTGGTGTTGGAGAAGACTCTTGAGAGTCCCTTGGACTGCAAGGAGATTAAACCAGTCAATCCTAAAAGAAATCAATCGTGAATATTCATTGGAGGGAATGATTCTGAAGCTGAAACTCCAATACTTTGGCCACCTGATGTGAAGAACTGACTCACTAGAAAAGACCCTGATGCTGGGAAAGATTGAAGGCATGAAGGAAAAGGGACAACAGAGGACGAGATGGTTGGATGGCGTCACCAATTTGATGGACATGAGTTTGAGCAAGCATTGGGAGCTGGTGATGGACAAGGAAGCCTGGCATGCTGCAGTCCATGCGGTTGCAAAGAGTTGGACAAGATTGAGCAGTTGAACTGAACTGAACTGAACTGAACTGATACAACAACCAATCATATCACCATGTTGACTTCTAGATACTTAAATAATATTTAGTAGCTTAGATTTTAAAAAATATGTTTGATTTCTACACAAAGTTTGAAGAATGATGATGAACTTATTTCAGAATTTAATAGAAAAAGAAAAATAATAGGTAGTGAAATCTAGAAATAAAAAACAAGAGAAAAAGCAGGAATAAAAATAAAAGGAAAAAAGAATAAATCTTCAGTCATCAGTTCAGTTCAGTTCAGTTGCTCAGTCTTGTCTGACTCTTTGCGATCCCATGGACTGCATCATTCCAGGCCTTCCTGTCCATCACCAACTCCCGGAGTCTATCCAAACTCATGTCCGTCGAGTCGGTGATGCCATCCAACCATCTCATCCTCTGTCATCCCCTTCTCTGCCTGCCGTCAATCTTTCCCAACATCAGGGTTTTTCCCCAATGAGTCAGTTTTGCATCAGGTGGCCAAACTATTGGAGCTTCAGCTTCAACATCAGTCATCAGGCCATGACTAAAAATTAGCAGCCAAAGTGGTAATAAAAAACAAAGAGGAAATTAAAGAATACTATGGCACAACTCCTAATACTATCTCTACCTTCTAGACATGAAAGTAGATAAAGTCAGGGAATTAACCAAGTTCCTACTATTGCTTCTCAAACCTAATTTGAACAAAGTTGGAAAGAGGCAGCCAGCAAGTAGCTTAGTGAAAGTTTTTAGATTAGAAGTTTATAACCAGCATCAAAATCCTACAAAAGAAGAAAGAACTACTAGGGGGGAACACAATTTTCTATCACTTTCTAAAGACTTGTGGGAACAATTTGAAGTTCCAATATTTTGCAACACGGGAGAAATGTAGAACACTGACTTGGATGAATGGGCACGTTTTATGAAATTTCAGGAGTGTGGACCCAGTATTTCATAAAGTCTGACAACTACCCAACTCAGTCATCCATGTCATCTCCTTGCACTGTGAATCTCAGGTTCAAAATGATAAAAAACACCTCCTGAAACCAATCAAAACCTTTATCTCAAAGCATAACACAAGTAGGTAATACATTAGGTAATAATGTATTACCTAAGAAGTATGTCCAAGGTAGTTCATGTATTTGAGAGCAATGTTCATGTGAATGATGCTTGAAATAACCATAAAAAGCATGGTGACTGTGCCATCGAGTTACAACTACAGCAAAGCAAAAAGAAAAGGCAAGAAATAATGTACAGGGAGTTGAAGAATCTCATTTAAAAAAATTAACTATTTTATCAAAATGGAGGCCTGCTTTTTAAAGTGGTCATATACAGAAGTCTACATACTAATTCTCATGGAAACAACTTTAAACATATTGAGGAATCTTTTCCTCATATTTAACTTCATTTTTCAAAATATAACATACATCGTACAGTATAAAGAATGGGCTTCCCTGCTGGCTCCAATGGAAAGAATCTGCCTGCATTGCACGAGACCCTGGTTTGATCCCTGGGTTGGGAAGATCCCCTGGAGAAGGGAATGGCTACCTGTTCCAGTATTCTTGCCTGGAGAATTTCATGGACAGAGGAACCTGGAGGGCTCAGTCCAAGGAGTTGCAAAAACTGGGACACAACTGAGCAACTAAAACACTAATACTAAAGAACTCTAAGTTGTGAACATTACTGACTTTTCCTAATGGTCAATAAGGGTTTTAAGCAATTAAACTACTTTATTTTCTCCTTTTTTCCCCAATCTATTTATATGCCATTTAATGTTAAAATTTTTCATTATTTTGATTAGGCAAAAAGTATGATTGTGTATTTTCTTTCCTTTAGAACTTTATGTTATAAGACTTTTCAACTTCCTTGAGTCTTTGAATAAGTCTTTCCATCCTTTCTGTTACCCTGTAATCTGATCCACAAAAAAAAAAAAAAAAACTTTTTTCAGTAATTTGTCTGACAATATATCTGATCCCTTTTTATTGTTTTACAGTATTTCCCTGTATATCCTTTATCTTCATGCTTGGATTCTGTGTGACCACTGCCTGCTTTCAAGGTGTGTTACAAGGAAGCCATTCCGGAAATTATCTTCATTTATTTTTCTCATGTTCCATCCCTGATTCCTCTGATTCTGTTTATTACTTCTTTGTTTTAAGGAATATACTTCTATAGGTTGTTAGAAAATGGTGTTTGGCTTTAATTCTCATAGTTAGGTCAAAATAAATGGTAAACATTGTTTAAAACACATATTTCCTCTGAAGACTGTTAAATGAAGGGGATATTCAAAGAAAATATCTGAACAGCTAATTCCCAGGAAATCAGAAATAAAAATGATATTTTTTATTGTTTATAAAAATTAGTTACATAAATGTATAGTAACATATATTACATTATAACTTGTATAAGTTGTGTAATTGTTTGGTAAGTATAGCTAGTTTAACTGTTTAAACTTAAAAGAAAACCTCCCAACAATAGTGACCTAAACACAGAAGATTATTTCTCCCTCATCCAATAAATTCATCCTAGCACTCTATCAAAGAGAGAATATAAGCAGAGAAAATTAAATTAATACAAAACATTTGATCATGCTGCTCTAATATTACACCTTTATTAGAATATAATCTAAGGACAAAGAGAATTGCAAAGAAATCTTGAACTATTAATAGGTGTCATGTAGAAATTACAATGGAAGTTTGTATATACTGTTACTGGGGAGAATGAATGCACATTTTGATGTTTAAAATCAGGTCCTTACTGTAGGAAAAGGATATAAATTGAGAGTGGATGAAAGTAAAGTACCCCATGTTGTGGGATTTCAGTTAGAGAAATCAACGTGAATGCATACGTTTTAGAACAGTATTTTCTCATCTTCATTTACTGCAAAAGGCTATAAGCAATAACCTCAGTAAAACCACATAAGGTTATCTAGGGCAGATCATGTATTCTGGTTTCACTAAAAGGAATCAGTCACCTTAGAGAAATACCTGATTCCAAATACGGAAGATATAAATGATGCAGTGAGCCCGCCCAAGATACGGTAGCATACCAGGAAACAGGAGATGTTAAAAAAATGACAGTACCTGTCAACAACGACAACAGATACGGTGTGAATGTGCTTCCACACTGAACATCTAATTCGAGCACCAAAAAGAATAATGATGGGAATGAATTATAACACATCAAAAATGGAGAATCCATATATCCTACATGTTAATCAAAAAGGATGTTTGGTGGGAAGAGAACGCTAGTTAATGTGCATAGAAGAAATCCTATTTTTTAAAGAATACCATTTTGCAAACACCTTTGTATTAAGTGACTCAGTCAAGGGTCATCAATGGATGCTAAAATCACTGGGTGAAAAGTTGATAAAGAACAGGATATTCACAAAGCCTTGCAAATATCACCTCACAGATTTAATGATTTCAAAGTGAAAGGGACCACTGAGAAAGAGAAATTTGGCAGCCTAAATTTAAATCACTAAATTTAGCATCACAGTACGTGACCTGCTGACATGTATGCTTCATAGAATGAGGCAATGTGAAGTAGGATGTTGAGTATTGTCACCCACGTAATAGCATGCTAAAAACATTTAACCTGAGTCAAATCTTTTTGTGGAAAGATTCCAGAACATTCTATTCTACAAGAAAGATTGCCTGAGTGCTTAAAAATAAAAGTCATGAATTAAATGAAAATAGAGGCAATCTATTTTATATCAAAGGAAATTCAGTGTAAATACTAAATGTAATTTGTAATCCTTCTTTGGGTGAGAGAAATCCTTTCTTGGTGAGAGAAAAAGTTGAACAGGAGAAATTTTCTGATAAATGAAAACATTTGATTGTGAGTTGTTTTAAATATAACACTATCTAAAATATTCAACAGCATCATTGTTGAGTGTGATGATATTATAGAAGTTATGTAGAATAATGTCCAATTTAGGAGCTGTATGCTAATATTTAGAGGTGAAGTGTCATCTTATTTTCAAAGACTTGAGCATAAAACAGTATGTCTCTGTGTGTATATGTATTTCTTCCTTCATTCAGCAGGAATTGTGTTTGGTGAATCATGTTTTTCACTAAGTTTATCTTTATTATTTAAGTTGTCAAATTTATGGGCACCCTATCCTATAATTTTTAAATAAATTTATCCTCTTGTCATTTTAACAAAAGAACTCTAGTGATTTCCCATTTTTCATTCCTAATGTTGTTACTCTGTGTTTTCTTTCTTTTTTTCCTCTATGATTAGTCTTGCTAGTGGTTTATCAGGCTATTAATCATTTCAAAAAAACAGAATTCGTCTTTGCTGATTTTCTTTACAGTATGTGTACTTTATATTTTATCAATTTCTGCTTGATAATTTCCTTCAAAATTCTTTAGAGATAATCTCCTGGATTTTTGTGATTTCTTGAAATGAAAGTATGTACCATTCACTTTTCTTTCTTGTAATATATACATCTAAAGCTAAAAAACATATTTCCTTTACTACTTAATTACATTCCCCATTTTTGGATGTGATATTTTTCATTATCATTGAGTTCTGCCTAGCTTTTAATTTCTTTGTGATACATTCTGTGACCTATAGGATTTTATAATGGGTTTGCTTAATTTCTAAATATTAGGAGATTATTCAAAATGTGTTCTATCTTGATAAATGCTCTTTCTTCATTAAAAAAAAATGTGTTCTCATATGTTAGATACATGATTCGATATGTGTCTATATGTACACATATAACTGATTCACTTCCTTGTATAGCAGAAAGTAATAAAACATTGTAAAATGACTGAAAGTGAAAGTTGCTCAGTTATGTCCCACTCTTTGCAAACCCATGGACTAAAAAGTCCATGGAGTTCTCCAGGCCAGAATACTGGAGTGGGTAGCCTTTCCCTTCTCCAGGGGATCTTCCCAATCCAGGAATCAAACCGGTGTCTCCTGCATTACAGGTGGATTCTTTACCAACTGAGCTAGGAGGGAAGCCCTGTAAAGTGGCTATGTCCCAGTTAAAAAAAGAAACATTAAAATATTTTAAAAAATCAATGTAATGTGCTCTATGGTAAAGAAAGAGGGTTAGAAAAATCTCCACTTTTTTGAGTTTGTCTATTTCCCTCTTTAGAATTGCCAGTTTCTGCCTCAGGATTTTGGATATTATATTCAGTTCAGTCTCTCAGTTGTGTCTGACTTTTTGTGACCCCATAGACTGCAGCACTCTAGGCCTCTGTGTCCATCACCAACTCCCAGAGTTTACTCAAACTCATGTCATTTGAGTTGGTGATGCCATCCAACTATCTCATCCTCTGTCATCCCCTTCTCCTCCCACCTTCAATCTTTCCCAGCATCAGGGTCTTTTCCAATTAGTCAGTTCTTCGCATCAGGTGGCCAAAGTATTGGAGTTTCAGCTTCAGCATCAGTCCTTCCAATGAATATTCAGGACTGATTTCCTTTAGGATGGACTGGTTGAATCTCCTTGCAACTCAAGTGACTCCGAAGAGTCTTTTTCAACACCTCAGTTCAAAAGCATCAATTCTTTGGTGCTCAGCTTTCTTTATAGTCCAACTCTCATATCCATTCATGACTACTGGAAAAGCCATAGCTTTGACTGATGGACCTTTGTTGGCAAAGTAATATCTCTGCTTTCAAATGCTGTCTAGGTTGGTCATAGCATTTCTTCCAAGGAGAAAGTATCTTTTAATTTCATGGCTGCAGTCACCATCTGCAGTGATTTTGGAGCCGAAAAAGTAAAGTCTGTCACTGTTTCCACTGTTTCCCCATCTATTTGCCATGAAGTGATGGGACCAGGTGCCATGATCTTAGTTTTCTGAATGTTGAGTTTTAAGCCAACTTTTTCACTCTCCTCAAAAGCCATTCATCAAGAGGCTCTTTAGTTCTTCTTCGCTTTCTGTCATAAGGGTGGCATATCTGAGGTTACTGATATTTCTCCTGGCAATCTTGATTCCAGCTTGTGCTTCATCCAGCCCAGCGTTTCTCATGATGTACTCTGCATTTGAGTTAAATAAGCAGGGTGACAATATACAGCCTTGACGTACTCCTTTCCCTATTTGGAACCAGTCTGTTGTTCCATGTGGCAAGAATACACAGAAGAACTATACAAAAATGATCTTTACAACCCAGATAATCATGATGGTATGATCACTCACCTACAGCCAGACATCCTGGAATACAAGGGCAAATGGGCTTTAGGAAGCATCACTACAAACAAAGCTAATGGAGGTGATGGAATTCCAGTTAGGCTATTTCAAATTCTTAAAAATGATGCTGTGAAAGTGCTGCACTCAATATGCCAGCAAATTTGGAAAACTCAGCAGTGGCCACAGGACTGGAAAAGGTCAGTTGTCATTCCAGTCCCAAAGAAAGGCAATGCCAAAGAATGTTCAAACTACTATACAATTGCACTCATCTCACATGCTAGCAAAATAATGCTCAAAATTCTCCAAGCCAGGCTTCAACAGTACTTGAACTGTGAACTTTCAGATGTTTAAGCTGGATTTAGAAAAGGCAGAGGAACCAGAGATTAAATTGCCAACATCCTTTGGGTCATTGAAAGAGGAAGAGAGTTCCAGAAAAACATCGACTTCTGTTTTATTGACTATTTCAAAGCCTTTGACTGTGTGGATCACAAAAAACTGTTGAAAATTCTTAAAGAGATGGGAATACCAGACCACCTGATCTGCCTCCTGAGAAATTTGGAAGTTTTATTACGAGGTGCAAATATATTTATATTATTATTTCCTCCTGGAGGACTGATCATGTTCATCATTATCTTTTGTAACACCCTTTGGATTTAAATTTATTTGTCTGATATGAATACAGCCAAGTCAGTCCTTTTTGTTTGTGCTATTTTTACATAATTACATGATACAACATTTCCCACAATTTTATTTTTAAACTATCTGTGTTTTTGCATTTAAAGCTGCTATATAACATAGGGAGCCAACTTGGTGCTCTGTGATGGCCTACAGGGGTGGGATGATGGGGATGGGAGGACGACTCAGAAGGGAGAGGATACATATATACACATATATATATGTACATATGTATATGTATACATATGTACATATATATATATGCTCTCTCTATATATGTGCTCTTTAGAGAAAACTGGCTATACCTTTAGAGTTCTTTTAGTTTCCAATGTGTCATATAAGCCCCATGCAATGAACAATAGTCTGTTTCTCCTTTCCTCTGTTAGAGACTGTCTGCCAGGGCTAAGCTTGAGCCTCACCACTGGGTACCACAGTGGTTAAGGCTACAAGGCATGAAAACATCCTGTGGACATCATCTGACTTATGAAGGGCTCTTCTGTATCTGGAATTTTAGTTTCACTCTTCTTGCCTCCACAAATCTCTGACTTCTATAAAAAATTATTTTGCAAAATGTATCTATTTCTCTTTAATAATTGTACCAGACTTTTTGCTACTTACTGTATGTTACTTATAAATGAAATTCTTGCCTCTTTCCACATTTTTGTAATTATCATATTTTCTTTGTTTTTTATGTTTATTATATATGTTAGTAATCCTATTTCTTTTATATTTTGCATGTTCTAGAAATTATATATAAAATTAGCTCATATAATATTACACTTTTTGTTTATTTTGTTCAATATAATATTAGTGAATAAAGTTCTTATTTACACATAGCTGTAGTTCATTCATTTTTATTGCTATTTATGGCTCCATTCTATCAATATGCCAAAATTATTTTACATATCCTATTGATAATGGAAATATAAAGAATTCCAGAATTAATTAGTATGGTATTCCAAATCAGTGATACTGGTTTCTTTCTTGTTGCTTTGCTGTAAACTATTTTCTTTCCTAAGTTTACCTCATGATCTCAGGTGATTTCTTATGCTCCAGCCATTACATCTACATTCTGGGCATCAGGAAAGATAAAAGGAAGAAGACAAGCACATTCTTTTACAAACATTTTTGTAAGCTTGTCCCTCATTTATACTTACTCTAAATGGCCAGAACTTAGTCATTTGGTTATATTCAGGTACATGAAAGAATATGATAAACATTTTTCATTTTAGGGAGTCGTATTTTTAGGTAAAATTGGAGCCCACTATTATAGAGGATGGCTGTAGGTTGACCACTATTAGTCTGCCTCAATAGTAATAAGTAGTCTATAACCACATTTCTATGTATTATATATAGCCAGTCAGTTTACATTTTCTACCACACCACACACCAAGTCGCTTCAGTCATGTCCCACTCTTTGTAACCCTATGCACTGCAGCTCATATTTACAAAAAAATTTTGACATTCAAAATTGAGGAACTACTCTGCCAATATTGATGATTTGAACACATATATTTACTGAAGTATAAGTAGTGCATGTGTTTTATTTAGACATACATTTTTTTTTATTTGTTGATATATGGTATGGATGGAATGTTTGTATTCCTCCTAAATTCATATGTTAAAATCCTAATACCCAATGTGATAGAATTTGGAGGTGTGGTTTTATGGAGGTCATTAGCCCTCATCAACAGAATTAAATCCCTTATGAATGAGACCCCAGGAAGCCCCCTTACCCTTCCACCATGTGAGGACACAATGAGAAGACAGTCATGTATGCACCAGGGATAGAGCCCTCACAAGACACTGAATCTGTGGGTGCCTTTATCTCAGGCTTCCCAGCCTCCAGAAGTGTGGGAAATAATTATCTGTTGTCTGTAAGCCACTCAATGGTATTTTTGTTACAGCAGCCTGAATGTACCAAGACAAAAAAATATGCTATTTTTGAAGACTATTCTTGTAATAATTTGTTGTTGTTCAGTCGCTCAGTTGCGTCCAACTCTTTGCAACCCCACAGACTGCAGCATGCCAGGCTTCCATGTCCTTGTAATGATTATAATATATAAATGTGTTATTAATATTAACTGGTTTTTCCAGTAGTCATGTACAGTTGTGAGAGTTGGGCCATAAAGAAGGCTGAGCACTGAAGAATAGATGCTTTTGAATTGTGGGGCTGGAGAAGACTCCTGAGAGTCCCTTGCATACCAGGGAGATCAAACCAGTCAATCCTAAAGGAAATCAACCCTGAATATTCACTGGAGGACTGATGCTGAAGTTGAAGCCTCAATACTTGGCCACCTGTTGTGAAGAGCGGACTCATTGGAAAAAAACCTGATGCTGGGAAAGATTGAAGGCAAAAGAAGAGGGAGTGGCAGAAGATGAGATGGTTAGAGAGCATCACCAACTCAATGGACATGAACTTGGTCAAACTCCAGGAGATGATGAGGGACAGGGAAGCCTGGCGTGCTGTAGTCCATGGGGCCACAAAGAGTCAGACACGACTGAGTGACTGAACACACAGACATTAACATTAACACTATAGCATATAAAGCTAGAGTAAACTCTGAGGAAACTAAGTGATGAGAAATCCCAATGTTTATTTTCCATCAATAATATCTGATATTGAAAAAAACTGTGTACTATGAAATAAACAGAATAACCATATATATGATTTACAGACATTTAAAAATAACAACATATTTTGATTCTGAGTTCTAAGGGTATCTCCTTTTTTAAGAAAAGAAAAACAAAACCTAGTAGTACTAATTATATATTCACTCAGTCGTGTCCAACTCTTTGTGAACCCATGGACAGTAACCCACCAGGCTTCTTTGTCAATGGGGATTCTCCAGGCAGGAATACTGGAGTGGGTTGCCATGCCCTCCTCCAGGGGATCTTCCCAATCCAGGGATCTAGGGATCTAACCCAGGTCTCCTGCATTGCAGGTGGATTCTTTACTGTCTGAGCCACCAGGGAAGCCCTAATTATATACTACATGTTAAATCATAACTTGAGCTTCTTGACAGTTTGATTTCCCTAAGATGTCAATTACTATAAATTCATAGTGTTTATAGCCTGTTCTTTTGTGCAGAATAAATATGTTTGGTATAACTGTATTTTTGATAATTATGGTCATGAAAGATTGAGTTAGCTTCTGGGTATTTAAAATTCTGTGAATACATAAGATTTAAAAAAATTATCTCTGTATCCCTCAGAGTATGGTAGCATTAATATATGGCACGTGTTTCAAAGAAACAAAGAAGATAACAACCAAACAAATATTTGAATATGGATGTGTGCATGTATGCTCAGTCGTGTCTGCCTCTTTGTGACCCCATGGACTGTAACCTTCCAGGCTCCTTTTGTCCATGGAATTTTCCAGGTGAGAATACTGGAGTGGGTTGCCATTTTCTACTCCAGTGATCAATCTCACATCTCTTGCATTGCCTGCAATGGCGGGCAGATTCTTTTTACCACTGTGCCAACTGGGAAGCCCATTTGAATTATACTTGAGATTACGTGAAACTTTCAAGCACTATTGCAGACCAGGTACAACATTTTACTATTAGAATATAGAGACAGCTGGATCTAGGTAGCAATGTGAACCTCTTAGGATTATAAGGATGCTATGAGGTGAGGTAGACATTTATCTTTTAACTGTTTGCTTTCCCTTTCTAGCAATACTAGTTTGGACAGAAAGTAAGAACTCAAGCAAGACAAGCAAAATTGGTTATTTCAGCTCTGTTAAAAGACATGTATTAGAGAATGGATCTGCTCTTCCTGGGTTGGAACTTATAATAGTTCTCATTTCTTCCATGTGTTTGGTGGTTTGAACTTTTAAGTGACTCTTCTTTCTGGAAGGATATAAAATTGAAGGGCATATCACAGAAAAATGAGGAATGAGAAAAATCTGCCCATAATAGGAGGAAAATTATTGATTAAAACATAAAAATGAACTGAGAATCTGATGTTCAATAGGAACACGTTTTTGGAAAAAGAGAAACGTGGGGTCTGCTTTTAAAGAGAGTTAATGCCTTAACAAGATTGATGTTGACTATGTGTCAGGCACTCTTCTGACTATTATACATGATTAATCAGTTTCATTCTTACCAACATGAAGAGTTACATATGTCTCCATAACTCCATTTTACAGATGGGGAAGCTGAGTCAGAGAAGAGTAACCTGCTCAAAGTCATACAAAGAGTATATGGCAGATCCAGCAGAACAAAGATCCTGACTCTAGGAGCTCCAGACTCTGTGTCTTTACTGCTTTCATGCAATGGACCAAAAGTAAAGATGCGCTTTCCAGGTGTCAGTGTCAGAATTTTCAAACTTTCAAAATAGATAAAGGAACCAACAAAGGAAAAGTAGAGGGAACAGAAACGACAAAGACAGAACATCACTGAACTGGGAGTGTAAGTGCTTTTGCCCCCGACAGGATCAAAATATTATTCAGGAATCCACATCTAAAGATTAAACTGTGTCTAGATTTGGAAAGAGATCACGGACCTAATTCTGTCATTGAGCTTTGACAAACCAAATATAATTCAGAGTAATTTGTCAATATGAGGAGTGAGCTGTTCATACTCAGATGGTGAATTAGCTAACTGGAGTTTTGAGAATTCAGAAGATCTTCTGGGAAGCCATCTAATAAGGGCAACTGGGAAAAAGGTAACAGTAGGCAAGTATGTTTCTCTGTAAACATCTACTGTTAGGAGAAGGCTATGAGTCATAGAGTGGAAAATTACATGCTCTTTGGAATTTTAAAGTCATAATTTCTTCTTATGAATAGTGTCTTCAGTATATTTTATTTTCTGTAACATCAAAGACACAAGTTGTTGGAGTCTGTTTTTATTTCCCATAAAATCAGGACAAGAGTATCAACTTGACAGTGCTGTTTCAACTGTTACACAGCATGCTGTATATAATAAAGTTGTGGCATGGTGTCTGACTCTATAGTCTTAATATTTCCTGATTGCTTTCAAAATTGTTTCTACAATTTTAGCTTACAAAGACTATTTCTGATATTTATGTCCCGACTCACTGTAACCATTACTGTTGTAGTTTACTCACTAAGTCGTGTGTGATTCTTTTGCAACCCCATGGACTGTAGCCTGCCAGGCTCCTATGCATGGAATTTTCCAGGCAAGAACACTGGAGTGTGTTGCCATTTCCTTCTCCAGGGGATCTTCCTGACTCAGGGATCAAAACTGTGTCTCCTACCTTGGCAAATGGACTCATTACTAATGAAAGCCAGAGAAGCCCACAGTAACCATTAGTGAAGCTCACAAAGGAAGAGGGAAAAAAAAGGATTTTAGAGTCCACTTTGCTGACAGCATGGACTAAGATGTTCTAACCCCAGGTATTTAAGGCAGAGTCAGGGCCGGTGGTTGATTTAATCAGAGTGTAAGCATCCTTCAGGATATATCTCTTGGTCTTGGTCACATGGATGGAGAGAGCTTTCCAGAATCACATCATGGCACAGTCCATGGACAGGATAACTTTGACGTGACTGTTGCTCTTATTTCATGACTCAGAACTAAGTCACAAGCTGGAAGAGCAAGGCTAGTACAGTGTGTCTAGGGAGACTCAAGCTCAGGAAAAACCCGACATTTAAAATCCAGTGTTGTAAATGCTATGATAAATGGATGAACATACTGCAAAGGGGAGTAGAGATACAGGAGCAACAAAGTCAGCATTTTGAAGTAAGGAATCTTTTTCCCCAGTCTTCACCTTTACTAATGGCTATTAGTATCCCATAAGGTTGACAAGCTACACATACACTTTCCTATTGATTCTTTGGGAAGTGTACTTTCCTGTGTGAACTTTAAGATATGTGTTGTTTTTCTAATACTTTAAATTCTTACTCCCTAAATTTTGGTATTTTCTCAGAGTTTGCTCTTGTGTATAGCACACTGAAGTCATCCTAATGGTAGAGTGTGTTAAGTCATTTAACTAAGTGGCTCTTATGTGAATACATTACTTCCTGCATTTCCTCATTTTTTAGATGGTAGTTAAACATAAGCAGATGTTTTAAATCAATATAGCTGAAAATTGGAAAGAGAGAAGGGTGTTGAAGTTGGTAGAATCAAACCCTGGAAGGAACAGAGAAAATGACCCATTACCGTTAAAATGAAGGAGCTGAATGGAGGAGACAGAGGAATCAGGTAAGAAAGTACAACACTAAAAGTGGGCCATGAGGTGTTCTGAATTGGAGTTTTGTTGGACCTATGTTCACTTAAATAACCATTCTAATGGGAAAGACTTTCTAAAGTCCTCCCTTCAAACATCAGAGTTCTTGCATCACACCGTCCACTTCACCCAAGCATGGCCAAAAAGCACTAAGAATGTTAAATTAATAAAAGGTATTACTTCTTTTCGTATTGAACCGTTCAAGGTGTTTTGTGTGTCTTGAATCCTAACTTCAAGAAACTATCAGTAACGCAATTAAGAAACATTCACTGATACTAAGCATAGCTAAAAAAAAAGCTAGCTGTGGAAGTGGAAAGATGCTCAATGTCTGTCAGGGCAGACAAAACCATGGAAATCATTTTTTAGGATGGTTACTGTCATAATGAAGGCATATGTAAGTGAGACATAAAGTTACAGAGCAGTGGTTTGCATTCTGTGAATTGTGAGTTAAACACTCAGATGCTTTTTGTGGAAAGGGCAAAAGAATGGATGTCTGGGCTCTTCACCCTTTTTGTCCCCTCTTACACATTCTCTTTCCACTGGTTCAACCAGTGTAGTTTGGGCTTTTAATGGTTTATACCTTCAAATTCTACTTTCAGTTTGTTTAGAGAAAGAATACAAGAGCCAACAAAAATAAAGACCCTGTTGTTTCAAGATCACACAGTTAAGAGAAGTCACTGATTCTGCCTGAATGTTATGGATGTAGATCATGAAAAGTTTCCTTGGGTAATTCTATATTTTAATATTTATTGCAAAATATATTGAATGAATAAATATTAATAAAAATACTATACTAAGCCCCAATGTATCTACTACCTCATTCCTAAAGGAAATCAGTCCTGAATATTCATTGGAAGGACTGATGCTGAAGCTGAAGCTCCAATACTTTGGCCACCTGATGCGAAGAACTGACTAATTGGAAAAGACCCTGATGCTGGGAAAGATTGAAGGTGGGAGGAGAAGGAGATGGCAGAGGATGAGATGGTTGGATGGCATTACTGACTCAATGGACATGAGTTTGAGCAAGCTCTGGGAGTTAGTGATGCACAGGGAAGCCTGGTGTGCTGCGGTCCATGGGGTCACAAAGAGTCGGACATAACTGAGCGACTGAACTGAACCTATTTCAAAAGAGAACATTTCACAATTATGGGCTGAGACTCCTTTTAGATTTTATTCCATCCTTCCTCCCAGAAGTGACTCTTAAACTAAATTTGGAGACTACCATGCCGCTGTGTATATTCTCACAACATACTATATAGTTTTACTAAATTTAAACTTTATATAGTTTATCCCACTTTTTTTTTTTCCTGCATCTTGCTGTTTTCATTCAGTTTATTTTATGGGATCCATCCATGTTGACAAAAGTAGCTTTATTTTATTCATTTTCAGTATTGAATACTACTTCATTTTTTGAAACAAATGTAACTTATAATTAACTGTTACATTGATTTCATACATTTTTTCCTAATTTTAATAAAGCAGAGATGGCTCCCAAGATTCCTAACCTCTCTTCTACACATCGTGTATAATTCCCTACTAGTAACTGTGGGCAGGACTATTTATATGACAGATTTAACTTAGAAAAACTAAGTTACATTCTAAGCCAAAGCTGAAGTGGTTTGGAAATGAATATGAGGTTGAAAATCAATTGGCTTTGAGTTAATCAAGTGGGAGATTGTGCTAGGTGGGCTTAACCTAATCTGTGAGCCCTTAAAAGGGGCCAGATCTTACCTAAAGGAAGAGATTCAAAATATAAAAAATATACTTATGCTGGCTTTAGATAAGCAAATAAACATTGTGAACTGCCTGAGGAGAGGGGTAACCTCTAGGAACAGGGTCCAGGCTTACAGTCACAAGGAACTGCTGCTGCTGCTAAGTCGCGTCAGTCGTGCCCGACTCTTTGTGACCCCATAGATGGCAGCCCACCAGGCTCCCCCGTCCCTGGGGTTCTCCGTGAAAGTGAAGTCGCTCAGTCGTGTCCTACTCTTAGCGACCCCATGGGCTGCAGCCTACCAGGCTCCTCTGTCCATGGGATTGCTTCCTACTCACAATCTAAATAAGCTTGGGAGAGGATCTCCAGTCTCAGATGGAATCTCAGCTCTGGCCAACACTGGGATTTTAGTCTTGGGAGGCCTTGAGCAGAGGACCCAGCTCCTGACTTCTGGAAACCGCAAGATAATTTGTATTAACTTAAGCCATTTGTTACACAGCAATAGAAAATTAATATCAGATTTCCCAGGTGGCTCAGTAGGAAAAAATCTGCCTGTCAATGCAGGAGACACAAGAGATGTGAGTTTGATCCCTAGGTTGGGAAGATTCCCTGGAGGAGGAAATGACAACACGCTGCAGTTTTCTTGCCTAGAAAAATCCAAGGGACAAAGGAGCCTGGTGGGCTATAATCCACAGGTTCACAAAGAGCTGGATATGACTGAGCATGCCGGATGAATAGCAGCTATATATTTTTGCTATATGTTTCCTTTTACACTTGCATGAGTGTGTCTCTTAGTTATGAACTGAGAGGTCTGTTTGCGAAGTTGTAGGCTGTATGCATTAACTTTGGCAGATAGTGCTAAATGGTTCCATAGAGGTAAATCTTATTACCAGCTATGTATAAAATGGCTTACCTGATAGCTAAGTTGGTAAAGAATCCACCTGCAATGCAGGAGACCCCGGTTGGATTCCTGGGTCAGGAAGATCGGCTAGAGAAGGGATAGGCTACCCACTCCAGTACTTTGGGGCTTCTCTTGTAGCTCAGCTAGTAAAGAAACCGCCTGCAATATGGGAGACCTGGGTTGGGAAGATCCTCTGGAGAAGGGAAAGACTAATGGACTGTATTGTCCGTGGGGTCGCAAAGAGTCGGACATGACTGAGTAACTTCCACTTTCATTTTCATATATAAAATAGCAGCTGACTTTCTCAGGTGAAGAAGTAATTTTCAAATTATCCATCGTGTAACCAAGACTTCTCTGTGATACTTCATTCTTCTGGGAAAGCCCTTTACTAACACAGCTTCCTAGCATAATAGAATATTATTAACACATTTTTTTCTTAAGAATGCAATATGGTAGATGTGTCTCTCACATTGCATAGTGTATAACTGCATTCTAAAAATTAGAAATATTACTAAAATAATAATTAAGGATACTAATTTTTAATGTGTAAATACTATATGTTTGGTTTTGTTTTTCCATTTTGTTTCCTGAGAGGCAGAAGTCTTCATGCTCATGCAAAATATACACTGAAAAATAATACAATGTCTGCATCCTGAGTGACCTCCAAATTTATGAGCAATACTGAAATACTCAAAAGATCCTTTGTAAACATTAGAGGCAGAACAAAAGAAAGGTCACTACTTTTGCTTCTGCACATCTATATTTGTGCATGTTGCTAGGCAATGGAAGAAAATCACAGCCCTAAAGCTTTAGCTAGCCTTTTTCTGACATCCATTATTAAAACAAACAAAATCCCCCCAAAACAAATATATGAAGTGATATAATTTTGCATAAGTATCTTTGGAATGTTGTTAAACATTAGCACCTATCTTAGGCAATAAAAAATTAATTTCCCAGTTAGAAAATATGAAATTTTGTTTCTTCTTTTCTCTTGGTTTTCTTATGAAACAATGTCAGATCTTTTATTTATTGTTATATTTTTTAAAAGTCAGTTTTCCCCTAAAAGTCCAAAATAATGTTCAACAGTCTCTTGGCATTCATAGGTTTAATATTTGAGACTTTAATTTTTCATGAGAGATACTGATGATTACGTATATTCTTTCATAATTTTGCTGAGGCATATATGTGGGAGTGGGGACTTCCCAGGTGGTCCTCGTGTAAAGAACCCACCTGCCAATGCATGAGACACAAGAGATGCCAGTTCAGTCCCTGGGTTGGGAAGATCCTGTGGAGTAGGAAATGGCAACCCACTCCAGTATTCTTACCATAAAATTCAATGTACAGAGGAGCCTAGAGGGCTATAGTCTATGGGGTTGCAAAGAGTCGGACAGGCTGAGCATCACAGAGCATATATACATATATGTGGGAGTGGGCTTAGCCAACCATTCAGCATACTTATCATACATGAAAAATTTTTCTTTGCATAGACTCTCTTTTCCTTGTGAATTAGGAAAAAATACCTTTGCTTCTTTGTGAAATTGCCTCCTCTCATCTCCACATTCACACATTTCAACCCCAACGGTGGAAAAAGCAATGAATGTTGGTTTAAAACACTACTACTAATAAAAAAGAGCCTTGGTAATGGCCAGCTTTGAGATTGTAGCCTTTCTGTAGGTCTTCAGTAGGCATTCAATTTGAATGTCATATATGGCCTTTTGACATTCTGTGCCATTCATTGTGACATTTGTAGACAAGGATCTGATGAGACTTTAACTTTTAATGAAAGCATTGGATGTATTAAAGCATTCTATAAGGAACACGAACTTTCATGGTTCTCTATTTCTCTGTCTCTGAGAATGGACACTTCCTGGGCATTTTTTCATCTGCTATGAAACTACCTTTTCACTGAAACTGTTTTCAGTGTCTTTTGTTTTAGGCTTTTTTCATTCCTCCACTTGTGCCTAAATTGGGGTCCCTCTCCTGCCATTATACCCAGTGCATCCCTTTCTGAACATCATCACGTTATGCTATGACCATATATTTATCCCACTCCTGCTCTGGACTGCATATTTTAACATGCAAAGTCCTTATTGATCACTTGCTGTGATGCTGTGAGGCATTCACACAATGCCAGGAATATAGTAGAGCCTTAATAACTGGATACTGAAAGCAACTGTAATATAGTAGCTAAGAGCAAGAAATCTGGAGTCATACTGCTTGGGATAGACTCCCGGTTCTAATACTGATAAACTGTATTTACATTCAAGTCATCCACATAGCACAACACATTTCATATACTGCTCGAGGCTCTGGGGCATCATTCACATGAACTACAATATAAATGGTTAACCTGCATTCCTTATTGCTGATGATCTCTGCTCGTCTTGGTTTTCCCATCTTTTCATCAGGATAACTATTGTTCCTACATCAGATAGCTGTGAAGACAAAAACAGGTATTATATGTTAGGTACTTAGAATACTGCCTTCTATGGAGTAAGAACTAAAACCGTTAAATATTTTTTATCTTCTAATTATTATTATTATATGAGATGAAAAAGTTGCAATTGTTGCCTAGGACTCCATTAAATGAATAAACCATTTACTTTTTCATTACATTTTTTAAGAAATAATTTTATTTATTTATTTATTTTTGTTTGTGTTGGGTCTTTGTTGCTGCTCAGGCTTTTTCTCTAGCTGTGGTGTGCAAACTTCTCATTGCTGTGGCTTCTCTTGTTCCAGAGAAAGGGCTCTGGGCTTGCAGGCTTCAACAGTTGTGGCACATGGCTCAGTAGTTGCAGCTCCCAGGCTTTAGAGCACAGGCTCAGTAGTTGCGGCACACAGACTTAGCTGCTCTGTGGCACGTCTTTCTGGACCATGGATTGAACCCATGTCTCCTGCATGGGGAGGCAGATTCTCAACCACCAAACCACTAGGGCAGCCCTTCATTATGTTTTGATGAGTGATCATTAGGTTTTTGTCCATTTTTTATCTTTATAATTATTGCAAATTAAAAATGCATTCTAATGTATGTCTCCATGAGCACTCATCTCTAGGACAGATACCTAGAAGTAGAATCTGTGGGTCCAAAGGTATGCACATGTTCAATCTAACCAGATAGAGACCCATTGTTTTCCACAGGACCATCATAACAACTTACACTCCTACCACTCCTACCAACACACTAGTTGTGTATATGTTCCTGTTTCTCACATCTCCATCAATACTTGGTTTGATCTTGGCCACGCTAATGGGTAGGAAATATTTCACTGCTGCTGTATTAGTCTTCAATTTTTTAGTTGGAGTATAATCACTTTACAATGTTGTGTTAGTTTCTGCTGTACAACAAAGTGAATCAGTTATACATATACAAATATCCTCTCCTCTTTGAGCCTCTCTCCCACCCATCTCCCCATCCCACCCCTCTAGGTCATCACAGAGCAGCAAGCTGAGCTCCCTGTACTATACAGCAACTTCCCCCTACTATGTATGTTACACATGGAAGTATGCATATATCAATATTGGTTTTCTATTGCTACCATAACAAATTACCACAAATCTAGGGGGTTAAAATAACAACCATTTATTGCATCACAGTTTTGTAGATCAGAAGTCTGGGAATAATGTGTCTACGCTTGTTTTGTGTTTAAAATCTTGCGTGGGGAAAATCGAGGTGTATGCATGTCTGTGTTTTCTTTTTTCTCCTAGATTCTCTGGATGATTCCATTTGCAAACTCAGTCATGGTGTTGGCCTAATTCAGGTTTCTTTTTTCCTTTCTGGCTGTGAGCCATGGACCAGGCTTTGCTCTGAGAGGTTGCCTGCCTTTCCTCTCAGTTGCCCCATGTGGTTCCCCCCCAGCAATGCTGGGGCCATCCCAGCTCACTTAGAATTTCTCAGACTTCTCTTTAGATCTTACCTCTCTTGTTCCAACTAGCGAGGTTCTCTGCTTTGAGGACTCATTTGATTGGGTTGAACCTACCTAGATAATCCAAACTTCTGTCACTATCGTGAGGCCCATACCCTTAATCACATCTTCTAAGTCCTTTTTGCCATGTAATGCAAAGAGAGTCTAGGGATCAGTGCCTTCTCATCTTTGAAGTGAAGTGAAGTGAAAGTCGCTCAGTTGTGTCTGACTCTTTGTAACCCCATGGACTATATAGTCCATGGAATTCTCCAGGTCAGAATACCGGAGTGGGTAGCCTTTCCCTTCTCCAGAGGATCTTCCCAACCCAGGGATTGAACCCAGGTCTCATAAATTGCAGGTGAATTCTTTACCAGCTGAGCCACACCTACCACAGTTCTGTTGATTTGCCTTTTGCTGATTACTATTGAGAATTAGCATATTTTCTATTAATTGCCCAGACTGGCTTCTATGGTTCGAATTGCCTATTCATAGACTTTTTCCAATTTTTTTTGTTAGGTCATTTATCTTTTCTTATTAATTTGCTGAGGTTTATTATATATTGTGACTAGTAATGCTTATAAGTATGTCCATAGCAATATTTTTAAATTATGGCTTAACTTTTAAATGAACTTATGACATCTTAAAATAGTCAAACATTTCAAATTTTAAAATGGTCAAATTTAGCAATCATTTTTCCCAATATTATAAGAATGTTCATCTATATTATCTTCTAAAAACTTTTCAGCTTCCTCTTTTTCATTTTGTCTTTCTGTGTCTTAAAATGATTTGAAATTGATATTAAAGCATATGGCATTAGATACAGGTACGCAAACATGTGAGCATGCTCAGTCATATCCAATTCTGTGACCCTATGGACAGTTGCCTGCTAGGCTCCTCTGTCCATGGAATAACTTTATCTTTAAAAAAATTTGTCACAACACAATTTAATAGTACCAATGTCTTGTTTCGTATTGATGTCAAATTATCATAAACAAAGTTTCCATAATTTTTAACTCTTGACTGTCTTATGATTACTATCATCATAATATATAATTAATAACTATAGTAAATCTTATCAACTCTTAGGAAAATCCTTCTTTATTAATCTTAAGTTTTCCTTCATTATTATTTTCACATCTGCTTATACCTTTATATTTTAGGACCAGTTGGCTAAGTTTTATTAAAAAAAAAACTTAGGAATTTTAAATACTGTACTGCATTTGTAGTTCACGTAACCAAGAACTATCATCTTCAGAATCCTAACTTTCTTTCATTAAAAGAAATTGTTCTCCATGTGGGTTTTCTTTTATGTTTTGTTGTTTTTTGTTTTTGTTTCTTCATTGAAGTATAGTTGATTTACAATGTTGTGTGAGTTTTAGATGTAGAGCAAATGATTTATATATATATATATATATATATTCTTTTTCAGATTCTTTTCCATTATAGGTTATTACATGATATTTAATGTAGTTCCTTGTGCTATACAGTAGGCCTTTGTTGTTTTCTATTTTATATATAATAGTTTGCATCTGTTAATCCCAAACTCTTAATTTATCCCTTCCACTGCATTCCCCTTTGGTAGCCACAGTTTTATTTTTTACGTATATGAGTCTATTTATATTTTGCAAATAGGTTCATTCATATCATTTTTTTTTGGTTCTACATGTAAATGATATCATATGGTATTTTATGGTTTTTGACAGCTACTATGATCTTAATGTTTTTGTCCTCCCCAAATGGGTTAAAATCCTAACCTACCAAAGGTGATAGTGTTAGGAGGTAGGGCCTTTGAGGAGATTAGACTTGAGGGTGGAGTTCTCATGAATGGGATTAGTGCTCTTGTATTAGAGATCCCCTACAGCTCCCCAGTCCCCTCTGCCCTTTAAGAATACGAAGACAAGTCTGCAACATGCAAGAGGGCCCTCATTCAATCATGTTGCCTCCCTGATCTCAGACTTTAGCCTCCAGAATTATGAGAGTAAATTTTTGTTGTTTATAAGCCACCCAGTCAATGGTGTTTACAATAACCCAAACAGACTAAGACAATAACTATTCCACTTTTTTCTAAAGGGTTTCTGTTGTTGCCGGACCGAATTCAGAATGCTTATGTCTTTTATTTTTACACTTATTGATATTGCATTTTTAGCTACATTGTCAAAATGTTTTTGGCTGTGTATAGAAATGTTACTGACTTTCTACATTGATCTATATCAGGTAAACTTTCTAAATTTATTTACTGTTGATGGTTTATAGAGTCTTTTTAATTTCTGTGTGGACAAACGTAACAATTATATATGTTTTTATTTCTTTGTTTCAAATCTTTTGGTTTTATCTATTTATCTTGTTCACACTGCCTCAAGTTTTCATAAAATTATGAAGAGTAATGATGATGATCATCATTCTTGTTTATTAAGTTTCACAGAATTTTTTGACATATGTCTTTGATATATCCGTTTTCAAATTAAAAAATTTCCTCATATTCCTAAGTTTTCTGAGTTTAAAATGATGCATGTGTGTATTTGATTTTATAATGTTATTATCACATCTGATTTATTTTAATGTTTATGTTTCTCTTTTAATTGATTATTTTATAAATTAATGTTTTACTCTAGTAAAATATCCTCCCATTCCAGCTATTAAACAAACACTTAAAATTCCAATTAAAAATACATTGCTGAATGTAATTTGTTCATATTTTATTAATGGATAACATCTTTGCCATAAGTGAAACTGGCTGAAATTTTGTCACACCATCTTTGATTTGAATGCTTCATTAAATGAATGATACTTTCTCTCTTTTTCTATATCTCAGAATAATGTACACATAAATTAAATACTGACATTTCTGTGGCTGTTTCATAGAACAACATATGTGTCGAATTCAATCTATTGAGTTTTTCATTGTTGAGTATTTCTATTTTTGTAACTCTTTTAGATGGATTCTTATTTTCTGTTTCTTCTTGAATCACTTTTATCTAGGAATTTATCAATTGGTTAGATGCTTTCATTATGTATGAAATATTGTCCTAGATTTCTTGCCAATTTTATTTGTGTCTTGTTGGTTATTTCCTTTTCTTTTGTCTTATGTCTCATGTCTTTTTACATTTCCTTAATGTTTTATGTCTTCTTTTTAAAATTTTATTAACACTTCATGATCTCATCTATGGAGAGATAGGAATAAGGAATCTCAAAAGGAATCTCATAAGGAATCTCAACCCTGATCACCATATCATCCTATGATTATGGTTATTGTACCTGATATTTACAGTCACAACTAAACAAGGGTATTCAAAGCAGCACCAAGCAAGTCACCTGGTTCTTTCTTTTTTCCCTTCCTGCCTATATCAGGTACATTCTCCCTCAACTGTCAGGATCCCTTAGCCCTGGCAAGATAGCAACTCCATTCTTGCCTACTGTTCCCTGAACATAATAAGCTTAAAGCACCCAGGTAACAGCTATAGTTTTTAATAAATGTGTCTCTCTGTCCTATTCAGAAACAGGATCCAAGCATTGCATGAATGGGAAGCACGAATTCCCCCAGGGATGCTGTGTGTAGACACTAAGTGTGACTACTTCTACATTTACCCATTGGTTAGTAGACTCATGAATTTTTCCTAGTTGGGAGACAATGCCATACAGAGGTCTCTGATCAACTGCACATCCTCTATTCTGAAGAACAGTAGCAGATCCTTACAAAGTATGCCACCCTGCTGGAATATCACCTGCCAACTGGCTACCAAGTGACTGGTTGGTCTTTTGAAGTATGGTTCCATCATAACGGGGACTCAGTTTTGGTTTCTGTGACTGGCAGGCTGGTTTTTCAGCAGGATCAGTGCTAGATCAGCTTTAGTAGATTAAGGTCCATGGTGTTTGTTAATTAAGTCTTAAACTGGGCAGTCTCTCTCTGAGTCATCACCATGAGGCCACAGTGTCAATAATCTCATAATGAGGGTTCCCAGGTTCATTAAAGACTTTCAATGTTTCTTGGAAATTACTAGGAATCATATTATGTGCATTTCATTTCAATCTGAATAATTTTTTATTTTATTACATGAGAATTGCATTTTAATGAGAACAAAAAGCTTTGAAACAGAGCATTGAAAGAAAACAATTTGTACATTTTAATTTGTTACCAACCCAGAAAGAGTAAGGCAGTGTTCTATAGAGCAATGGTCCTTAAACTTTTGTGTACATTAGAATCACCTGTAAGGCTTATTAAAATGCAGATTATGGGAGCCCACTCCCAGTTTCTTACTTGGCAGGTCCTGAGTTCTGCTGAGATTTTCATTTCTAATGGGTTTCCAGCAAAGCTTATGCTGGTGGTCCTCCTGAGAACCACACTTCGAGAAGCACTGCACAGAAGATACTGCTTATCTGGTTTGCATTTTCTAGATTCTAGGTCCTTTCATTCAGTGAACAGAACCTTTCATGATGTTCTTTTCTCTCTAGAGATCATTTTTAAAGGTTCGCTAGCTAAGAAATTTAGGATATTCATAATTTTTGGTATGATTTGATTCCTCTCGAATTCTTATTTTTTCACAGTGCAAGTTTTGCTAATCTTTTTGTATCCTACTCCATTGTTATCCCATGAAGCAAGAACTATTCTTTGCCTTTTCTATCTGAACTGACTAGACAGCATGAAATCTCCACCTGGGCAATGACTTGTTAAATGGCTGATACAACTCTGCCTACTTTTATATTTCAGCACCTTAGGGGGCACTTTCAAACTCTTTCTCCTCTCAATCCTCCAAAGATAAGAACTCTGTGATTTTTGTGCCATTGCTTAGAAACCAGTTTCTGCTTTTTGGTCTCCCTTTCATTTGAACCGTATTTCTTTTGTTTATCAAAACACTGTGTGCACAGCCATAAAAGCAGCCAGCTCTGGCTCCCAGTCTAGATAAAAGATTTTCCTGAACATCTAACATCCCAAAGAGGAGCATACAGACACTCTTATTAAAGCACTCACAGCAATGTTTTATATCTGTTTTGCAGTTGCTCAATGTCTACTATAAATACCGAGTTTTATTTTACATACAAAAATTCCCAAGGAAAATTTCTCTAAAGGGTCTCAATAGCCTACTTCTAAAGATTTAAAACTTGGAAATCACTTATAGCTCCTATTTTTCGATTGACAGCTTTGCTTTTTCCCCTTACCCACATTTTAGTGTCTGTCAAGCTGTTGGGTGGAGCTGTTTTTGTTGTGCTAATTTTTTGATAGCAAGAATCAAACAATAGCCCCTGCCAAAGGGGGAAACTTGAGCTTTTACTGAGCAGAAACTTTCTGATAATGACACCTCTGGGCTGCCCTAGCTTAAGGATATCACGTTTAAGCAATTTATATCCCGTTTTACACACCTTACATATATCCATTATCCTACATAATATTCTATAATAAACATTCAAAAGGCCTTCCCGATGGCCAAGCAATAAAGAATCCTCCTGCAGTGCAGACAATGTCAGGCTTGATCCCTGAGTTTGGTAGATCCCCTTGAGGAAGAAATGCAACCCTGTCCAGTATTCTTGCCTGGAAAATCCCCTGGACAGAGGAGCCTGGTGGCTACAGTCCACAGGGTTGCACAAGTCAGACATCACTGAGCAAGTACACACAAGCAAACCTTCAAAAATATTCATATACTAACAGAAAACCACATTAATCATAACTTCCTTAGCTTTCTACTTTACAAGCATGCATTCCTTAACATCCTCATTTTATTTTTTTAATGGCTTACAATATAATTAATAACCCATGTGAGGAAGGTTGAAATTTGGACATGAGACAAAAGCACTTTTTATTTGCTATGTTTTAAGTGACCTCAGTTCTCAAGACCTAACATTTATTATATTCATTCTCCTCACAACATTCTGTTTATACCATATGCAAATTAGAAGATCATAAAGCATTCCATGGAGATGTTAGTTATGCATGTTTTAATGACACTATTAAATGCATCTTTGCACGTCGAAAATGACACATTGGCAAAAAATTGATTTAACCACTATGTATTTTTACAAACTGAAACTAATTGTTTAACTAAATGGATTAGTTAGAACCTGTTAGCCTTGTGGGAGCACATGTTGAATTGTTTTCATGCTTTTCTAAATTTTATTATAATAAATTTTTCTGCAAATGAATGGCTTTAAAACAGAGTGCATCTCAGTTTTATAGGCAATAGGAGTATGTCTACTTCCTCAAAATATATGCTCAAACTAATAAAAAAGACTAATGAATACATTATTACACTTTTATGGTGCATATTTTTGCCTGTCACATTAAAATAAAACTAGTTTAGGGACTTGCAAATGATTCAGATCTAAAAAGTTTGCTGTGACTATGCTCATTATGAAAGTTTGACCTTTTCTCCCCCTATATCTTGTGAGTATAGCTCAAGGAAGAAATAATGAATTTCACTTTAGTCACTTACATTGCTATTAGGTAGCTTTTAATGGTGCTCACTGACAGATCTGCCTTGATTTTTGCAGCAGTGAAATCCATTTACCATGAGAAATAAAATTTTTGCTTTTGCTCAGTTTAAATATATTTAACTTGAGCCTTCTTACTTGTGAAGAAGTCTTAAGATATATTTTCTTCTTTTTTTAAATAATTAATTTACTTATTTCACTACACTGGGCCTTAGTTGTGCCACATGGGACCTTCCAAGCGGGATGTTTTTAGTTGCAGCATATGAGATCTTAATTTTGGCTGTAACTTTATAGTTGTGGCATATGGGATCTAGTTCCCTGACTAGGGATAGAACTCAGGTCCCCTGCAATGGAAGCAAGAGTCTTAGCAATGGTCCACCAGGCAAGTCCCAAGAAGTCTTAAATTTGATGACCTGATTTTAATTTTTCAGGACATTTTTGTCCTCTCCAAAGCATCCATGAGATATTTGGTCTGTAAAAACTTTGGTCCACACCAAAAGGTCCTTGAGATTTTGAGCAATCTCCAATGTTAATAAGTATATTTGGTCTATGCCAAGTGGTTTTAGACAGGACTTAATCTCAAGGACCTTTTGGTGTGGACTAAATGTCTCAAGGACATTTTGGACAGGACCAAATGCCTGCTAACTGACTGAAACTTGAAAACTTTTTTTTTCATATGACTGGTTTTTTCATAAATGGTGGTCTAGATATTTATGATTACCTGCTCACAAGGAAACAGATATATTTTATGTCTTTTGTGATGCCAGTTATCCCATACTCAGTTTGTCAAACTTCCTGACACTTTCAATTTTGTATGTTGTTTGTATCACTTAGTGAAGAGACCAAACCACAGTAATAGGAAAATCACAATGTATAGCTTCTCAAATAAGTTAGAAGATGACCTTTTTCTCAAGTAAATGGTTCAAAGCAAGGTAAGTGGTCTAGTGCGGGTGGGTGGGCAGCTGTATTCTACGTGATCATTAAGTAATCCAAGCTCCTTCTCTCTTGCTGCTCTTTTCGTACTCTAAGGTCCTATCTCTTTCCCCAGTTTCTGGCTCTCAAGAGAAGAAGAATGAAAAGGGAGGCAAGTAATTTCTTAAGGAGTATGAGATTGGGGCAGCAATTGGCAACCTCCAGTCTTCCCTTCTGAGGAAAGATTGATTTTACTATGCCTAGTAATAATTCTTACTTTCTATTCAAAGTTGTATTAAAATATAGTCTTCAAAATTGCTTTGTGATTAAAATGTATGCTTGCATAATTGGCATATAAAAATAGACTATGGTATAATATCCACTTTGTCAATACATCAAATAAGAAAGCTTTGGTACACATGTTCAAATCTTTCTGTCTGTAACTTCATGAGATTAACATTTCCACCTAACTTGATCATTTTAAAGTATACACACCCTTAGGGGTTTACAGGAATCATTTAATGTTCTTGAACTTTAAAAATATGGTATTTAGATTAGTGGCACCATATCTCTGTAGCATTCCTCATAAATATGTCAAATATAATAATTGTGACCTCACAAATGCATTTGTTGATTTATATCACTTACACTTTTTATGATAAAATGTGGCATTAAAAATGAACATTAAACCAAACATTAAACATTATTGTCACTAATTACTAAGCTTGAAGGACCTTTTAAAACGATGAATATAACTTGATATTCAAATGATGTTATAGAATTAGGTACATTAAATGATAAATGTTAAGAAAATCTTGCTTTAAAATGATTAATATCCTATAAAAGGCACCTAATATAGATACATTTTCTCTCTTTTCCCTAAAATGGTATATATTATATGCCATTTTAAAAAATGAATGGATAAATGTGAAATCAGCAAATGGTATTTTTTCCTAAATAATTTTTGCCTGCTGGATTTTCAACTCGGATATTTTTGTCTTTAACTGTCAGAATTATTTTTCGCTATAAAGTAAGTTTTTACCTAAGAATATATTTTCATTAATATGAATTGAGATCTCCCATAGCTGTGTTAGGTAGTTAGGATAGGAAAAAAGGAGTCCAGAATGGCAGTGGCTAAAAGACAAAGGAAGGGAAAAGCCCATGAAAAATAGAAAAATAGAAAGGTCTGAGGACTGAAGTGAGGACCTCAGGTAGAAAACAAACAGCACTCCTGGCTAGCCGAATTTACATAGGGCAGGCCCAGGGGGAGGAAAAAAAAAACACAAAAAGAGAAGCCAAAGGGCCGGGGGTCTCTCTCTCTCTCCCCCGCGCGCATGCACACTCTCTGTCCCTCTCTCTCCTCTTCCTGTCTTTTGGGTCTGCATGCCCTCATGCCTCAAGGATGTATTTTCCTTTATTTTCTAAATAAAACTGAGCTGTAACACAGAGCTGTAACACAGTCCAAGAGCTGTGACGCGCCGAGGGCTTTAACATCTGTCGCTTCAAATTTTTTGTTGTGGTGTGGGGGGACGAGACAGAACCGAGGAAAAATTACACACTCCCCTGACAGCTGTAATATTTGAAGTTACTTTAATGCTACCATTAGTTATAAGGCTATTGGCTTTAGTCAAATATCCAGACTTTAGAAAATGCTTTATAATTTTATAGTTTTTAACTCTATTTTTTTATTTTACTTGTTAATTTCTTTATTTCTCTCAGTTAATAATCCAGCATTGCTATAACTGAAAGTTTGATTTCTCCTAGGAATTAGAAAAACTTGATATAAAATTCGGTTCAGTAACTATTGTTGTTCTGTAACCTTGAAATAAGACATTAACATTCTCCTGAGTCTCAATTTTTATATCTCAGTAGTTATGAAGGGATTAGAAACTCTAATTCCATTTCTAAAATGATGTATATCTATCACATTTTTAGAAACTTTTATAAGTCAATTTTGTTACATTTACAAGAACATAAAGATGATTTTAATTCCAACATATGGAGGGTAAACAACACGCTTCTGAATAAACCAACAAAATCACAGAAGAAAAATCAAAAAAGAAATCAAAAATATGCATAGAAAACGAAATGAAAATGAAAACACAACAACCCAAAACCTATGGGACACTGTAAAAGCAGTGCTAAAGGGGAAGGCTCATTAGCAATACAGGTTGTTACCTCGAAGAAACAAGAAAAAACTCAAATAATAAACTAACTCTACACCTAAAGCAACTAGAGAAGGAAGAAATGAAGAACCCCAGGGTTAGTAGAAGGAAAGAAATCTTAAAAATTAGGGCAGAAATAAATGCAAAAGAAACAAAAGAGACCATAGCAAAAATCAACAAAACTAAAAGCTGGTTTTTCGAGAAGAGGACCAGGTATCAAAATTCTGGACCCTTGCATTGGGAGTCAGAGTCTCAGCCCACTGGACACGGTCATTAGTCAGGATACAATGTCCTGTAAACCTCACCAAACAACGTTTATTCTCGGTTCTGACAGAAAGGACATGGGACATGGTCCCCAGGCACGAAACTGTAACCCTCCGAGATCACAGTCCTGGATTGAAAGGGAGATCTAGTTGGCGGCTCCTCTGAGGCCAGGTATCCAGACCCTGTCCCAACAGTTAATTCCTGAGGGGAGCCAGCGCACAGGCCCAACCAAGCCCTCCAGATCCACCCTATAGCAGGGGAAAGGAGAGGTTCCTCAGATTGGTGACCCGTACTGACGGCTGCTGACCATGAGGTCGCAGAGGGCAGGGATAGGGGATGAGGCCCTGGGCCCAGCCATGTCGAGCAGGCGTGGTGTAGGGCTCTGAACCCTGCAGGACACAGCCAGGCCTGTTTCCCTGGGGGCCAACAGCTCCACCTGCTGGCTTGGAGGCCAGGGTGGAAGCTGGAGAGCTCCAAGGAAGAAAGCCGGATTCACCTCTTACCTCTTACTCTGTACCTGATGATCTCCCACTCTGCCATTATTAGCTGTGTGGACCCCTAACAGTCGCTCACTGAAGTTGCTCAGTTGGGGCGAGGGGCCAACTGAGGCATGGACCAATGGCTGAGCCAGGACCACTAACGGTCTCTCACTGACAGTTGCTTCTCTTGGGGGGGAGGGGTCATTGTGGACCAAACCAATGGCGATGACCGACCATAAATGTCTGATTGAACCTGCTCCATGGTAACAGGGTGGGTGCTGGCTCCTTACCTCATGCAGCAATGGCCAATGTACTAAGGGTTTTAAACCGGCTGTGTTATATTACATAAGGTTCTATTTTTTTCAATTGGAAAAGTATGATTAAGAAGGGCTGGATACAAAGATAAACTTGCCCAGCTAGGTGACAGGTGTTAAAAAAAAAAAATAGCACAAGAAACAGAGATTACACTCTAAACAGGAATGAGCAAAGAAACAGGTATTTATAGAAAGTATTTTATCTCAAGCACAGGATAGCTTCCTGTTTAAGATCTATTTATTGTGTTATTTTTACCAATAGCCAGAGTCCTCCATTTACCTCCGCTTTATTCATGAATATAAAAAGGCTACTGATGTCCACGCCCCCTACCCCCTGACTGGGTTAACAGGAACTTGTGGACTCTTCTGGCCTTCTGAAGCAAGCTGTGGTTTCTCTCTGTGACTTGCCTGCGAGCTCTAGCACGGCTGAGCAGTCCATCTCTTGCTGATTCCTTTTCTGTCACAGGAAAACCAAGATACCATTATCAACAGCACATTCTAATTTGTTCAGCCAAGTTGCTTTTTCTGTTAGCAAGTATAATTTCCTAGAGGCCTGCTGGCAAAAGATGTGGTTGAAATTATCAATGGAAAATATGCCTTATAAGTTAGTTCATTAAAGTAGTTTATCCATTTGGCTCCCTGGCACATTATCCTCATGACATTCTTGTAACATTTTCTTTTTCTTCTTTTATGAGCAAATACTCCTACATTAGAAACATAAAATCTTCTCTTTCACCCCAGAGTACCACAGCAGAGATATGATTTCGATCTTCAGGCCAGTTGACCCTTTAAACAACAAGGGGTCTGAACTGCACAGGCCGTTTTTCACAGCAGAATTTTTTTCATTAGTAAATACTATGGTACTGAGGGACCCACTGCTGCATTAAAATCCTCAGATAATAAAACACATTAATGTTGTAGTGATCACTACACAAGTATAGTGGAATTTTTCCCCTGGCTGTTTGAGCGGGTCAATTATTATATTACTTTCCTCAAGATTACACGTGTTTTGAAAGTTACTCAAAAGCATATATTGTGCTGTGTGCTGTGCTGCTAGGTCACTTCAAAACTGTGTTCGACTCTTTGCACACCCTAACAGGCTAAGGTTCTATTTTTGTCAATGGAAAAGTATGATTATGAAGGAGTGGATAAACAAAGATAAACTTGCACAGCTAAGGTGACAGGTGTTTAAAAAAAAAAATAGGCCACAAGAAACAGAGTTACCTCTAAACCAGACTGAGCCAAAGAACAAGGTATTTTCGTAGAAGCATTTTATTCTTCAGAACAGGATAGCTTCTGTTATGATCTATTAAAGATCACGCCCGCCAGGCTCCTCTGTCCGTGAGGATTCTCCAGGCAAGAATACTGGAGTGGGTTGCTATTGCCCTCCTCCAGGAGATCTTTCCACCCAGGGATCGAAACCTGCGTTCTCTTGCGGACTCCTGCATTGGCAGGCGGGTTCTTTATCACTAGAGCACCTGGGAAGCCCCAGGAGCAGGTACTCAAAAAGCATTTACAACATATAAAAGTATTTTCTCATCATTTTTATCAATAAATTCTTTTTATCACTGTACTTGATTTATATCATGAGAAATGAGGATTCACTCAGTATTCTGCCCTTTAATGCCCATCATCATTATAAAAGTCTACGTGGAATTGTCCTAAACAATGAAATATTAAGACTCAATTTGAAAGTGGAGATGGCAGCATACTAATATACACATAAATGTTTCCAGTTAAGAAAATCGATATGAGTTTGTGAGCATCTTCGCCCGTGACAGGGTTCCACAAAGTCCTTGGGCAGCCGGGTAGCTAGGTGGACTCGGCTGGAACTGAGACCTCACTGTGGCTGGTACCAACGGCAAGGCCGGAGCATCCCTTCATGGAGGGAAAAAAAAAAAAATAGGAGAGCAGAAGTTAGTGAGAAAGTTTTTTTTAAAAGTCAATTTTCAAACTGAGAACGATCTAGTGTAGAATTTTTCAACCTCCTGTTCTGTAATAGGGAGAAAAGGAAAATCTGATTTCCTAAGTGAAAGAAAGCACAAGGTTTTTTAAAAAAATTCCACATGTTCACCAAGAAAATACACAATTCTAAAGTATTTGAAGACAAGAGCCCTTGAGGGGTGGGGCGAGGTGGTCCTCTGAGTGGTGGCTGCACAGCTGCTGTAGTTTGATGGGCTGGGGGGGGGAGTGGCAGTCGCCTCCAGGCTTGAGGCTGCCTCAGGCAGTTCCACACAGGCCAGCATGCTTTTTAAGCTCTGTCGATTTCTCACAGCTTACCCTGCTGGAAATTACTGCCTAAGAGGCAATTAAGCTACAGTGAGGGCAAAGGAGAGCCCCAAAACCCCTAATTATGTTGCATGCTCTCACGTACTTCATGTACTCATTCACAGATTTCTCTCAGCACCAATGTAAAATTGTAAATTTAAGGGGTCATATTTAACAAGTCTTTCAATTCTTTTTTTTGCATGTGCTTTGAGTCTTGCAATAGGTATGTTCACATATTGCCTGGTGCCAAAAAGGGTTTCAGAGTTGATGGCCATGGGTTGGCTTCATGGGTGCAAGATACCAAGGTGAGGGAATGGATGGGTGTCGCGGGTTTGAGGACAAGCTGGGAACCTGGTGGAACAGGACAGTGAAGCCTAGAAAGCAGGCCATACTTATGACAGAAGCAGCCATGGTTCAGCCAGTAAAGAATCTGCCTGCATGGCAAGAGACCTCAGGTTTGATCCCTAGGTCGGGAAGATCCCCTGGAGAAGAGAACGGCAACCCACTCCAGTATTCTTGCCTGGAGAATCCCATGGACAGAGGAGTCTTGGTGGACTATAGTCCTTGGGGGTCGCAAAGAGCTGGACATGACTAACGGAATTTAACACACACACACACAACACACACCACACAAACACGGCAACACCTTCTTGTCTGCTGGACATTGTTCTAGGGAAGGGAGAAAAACATGGAAAACAAGGGAGGGTAGCAGCCACCGAGCAAGCACTAAATAAACAAACACATCATTTTTCCCAATATATAAAAAGATGTTCATCTATATTTAACTTCTAAAAACTTTTCCGCTTCCTCTTTTTTCCATTTGTCTTTCTGCGTGTCCCCTTAAATGTTTTGAAATTGATATTAAACATATTATGGCATTAGATACAGGTAAACGCAAACATGTGAGCAATAGCTCATTCATATACCAATACTGTGGACCCTATGGACAGTTGCCTATGCCCCCACTAGGCTCCTACTGTCCATGGAATACTTTTAATCTTTAAAAAAATTTTGTCACAACACAATTTAATAGTACCAATGACTATGATCGTATTGATGTCAAAATTATCATAAACAAAGTTTTCCATAATTTTTAACTCTTGACTGTACTTATGATTACAATCATCATAATATATAATTTAATAACTATAGTAAACTCATATCTACCTCGTTTAGGAAAAATCCTTCTTTATAAATCTTAAGTTTTCCTTCATTATTATTTTCACATCTGCTTATACCTTTATATTTATGATCAGTTTGGCTAAGTTTTATTAAAAAAACACTTAGCGAATTTTAAATAACTGTACTGCATTTGTATTTCACGTAACCCAAGAACTATCATCTTCAGAAGCCTAACTTTCTTTCATTAAAAGAAATTGGTTCTCCATGGTTGGTTTTCTTTTAATGTTTTGTTGTTTTTTGTTTTTTTTCCTTTAGTGAAGTATAAGTTGATTTTACAATGAGTGTGTGAGTTTTTAGATGTAGATCAAATGATTTATATATATTTATATATATATATATATATATACTATATATTCTTTTTTCAGATCTTTTTCCATTATAGGTTTATTACATGATATTTATTGGTAGTTCCTTGTGCTATACAGTAGGCCTTTGTTGTTTTCTATTTTTATATGAATAGTTTGCATCTGTTAATCCCTATACTCTTTATTTATCCCTTCCACTGCTTCCAACTTTGGAGCCACCAGTTTTATTTTTTTACGTATATGAGTCCTATTTATATTTTGCAAATAGGTTCATTTTTTTTCATCTTTTTTGTGGTTCTACATGTAAATGAATATCATATGTGTATTTTTATGGTTTTTGTAGACTTACTATGATTCTTAATGTTTTTGTCCTACCCAAATGGGTTAAAATTCCTAACCTACCAAAGGTGATAGTTGTTAGGACGGTAGGGCCTTTGAGGAGATTAGACTTGAGGGTGGAGTTCTCATGAATGGGATTAGTGCTCTTGTATTAGAGATCCCCTACAGCTCCCCAGTCCCCCTCTGCCCTTTAAGAATACGAAGACAAGTCTGCAACATGCAAGATGGCCCTCATTCAACTTCATGTGCCGGATCCCTGATCTCAGACTTTAGCCTCCAGAATTATGAGAGTAAATTTTTGTGTTGTTTATAAGGCCACCCAGTCAATGGTGTTTACAATAACCCTGAAACAGACTAAGACAATAACTATTCCACTTTTTTTCTAAAGGGTTTCTGTTGTTGCCGGACCGAATTCAGAATGCTTATGTCTTTTATTTTTACACTTATTGATATTGCATTTTTTAGCTACATTGTCAAAATGTTTTTGGCTGTGTATAGAAATGTTACTGACTTTCTACATTGATCTATAATCAGGTAAACTTTCTAAAATTTATTTACTGTTGATGGTTTATAGAGTCTTTTTAATTTTCTGTGTGGACAAACGATAACAATTATATATGTTTTTATTTCTTTGTTTCAAATCTTTTGGTTTTTTATCTATTTATCTTGTTCACACAAAAAATGCCTCAAGTTTTTCATAAAATTATGAAGAGTAATGATGATGATCATCATTCTTGTTTATTAAGTTTCACAGAATTTTTTGGACATATGTCTTTGATATATCCGTTTTCAAATTAAAAAAATTTCCTCATATTTCCTAAGTTTTCTGAGTTTAAAATGATGCATGTGTGTATTTTGATTTTATAATGTTATTATCACATCTGATTTATTTTAATGTTTATGTTTCTCTTTTAATTGATTATTTTATAAATTAATGTTTTACTCTAGTAAAATATCCTCCATTGCAGTTTTAATAAACAGCTAAAATTAAACAAAACACTTAAAATTCCACTTAATTAAAAATACATTGCTGAATGTAAAGCTTGTTCATATTTTATTAATGGATTCACATCTTTTGCCATAAGTGAAATGGCTGAAATTTTGTCACACCATCTTTGATTTGAATGCTTCATTAAATGAATGATACTTTCTCTCTTTTTTCTATATCTCAGAATAATGTACACAATAAATTAAATACTGACATTTCTGTGGCTGTTTCATAGAACAAACATATGTGTCGAATTCAATCTATTGAGTTTTTCATTGTTGAGTATTTCTATTTTTGTAAACTCTTTTAGATGGATTCTTATTTTTCTGTTTCTTCTTGAACACTTTTATCTAGGAATTTATCAATTGGTTAGATGCTTTCATTATGTATGAAATATTTGTCCTAGATTTCTTGCCAATTTTATTTGTGTCTTGTTGGTTTATTTCCTTTTCTTTTGTCTTATGTCTCATGTCTTTTTACATTTCCTTAATGTTTTATGTCTTCTTTTTAAAATTTTATTAACACTTCATGATCTCATCTATGGAGAGATAGGAATAAGGAAAATCTCAAAAGGAATTCTCATAAGGAATCTCAACCCTGATCACCATATCATCCTATGATTATGGTTATTGTACCTGATATTTTACAGTCACAAACTAAACAAGGGTATTCAAAGCAGCACCAAGCAAGTCACCTGGTTCTTTCTTTTTTCCCGTTCCTGCCTATATCAGGTACATTCTCCCTCAACTGTCAGGATCCCTTTAGCCCTGGCAAGATAGCAACTCATTCTTGCCTACTGTTCCCTGAACATAATAAGCTTAAAGCACCCAGGTAACAGCTATAGTTTTTAATAAATGTGTCTCTCTGTCCTATTCAGAAACAGGATCCAAGCATTGCATGAATGGGAAGCACGAATTCCCCCAGGGATGCTGTGTGTAGACACTAAGTGGTGACTACTTCTACATTTACCCATTGGTTAGTAGACTCATGAATTTTTTCTAGTTGGGAGACAATGCCATACAGAGGTCTCTGATCAACTGCACATCCTCTATTCTGAAGAACAGTAGCAGATCCTTACAAAGTATGCACCCTGCTGGAATATCACCTGCCAACTGGCTACCAAGTGACTGGTTGGTCTTTTGAAGTATGGTTCCATCATAACGGGCAGACTCAGTTTTGGTTTCTGTGACTGGCAGGCTGGTTTTTTCAGCAGGATCAGTGCTAGATCAGCTTTAGTAGATTAAGGTCCATGGTGTTTGTTAATTAAGTCTTAAACTGGGCAGTCTCTCTCTGAGTCATCACCATGAGGCCACAGTGTCAATAATCTCATTAATGAGGGTTTCCCAGGTTCATTAAAGACTTTCAATGTTTCTTGGAAATTACTAGGAATCATATTATGGTGCATTTCATTTCAATCTGAATAATTTTTTATTTTATTACATGAGAATTGCATTTTAATGAGAACAAAAAAGCTTTTGAAACAGAGCATTGAAAGAAAACAATTTGTACATTTTAATTTGTTACCTCAACCAGAAAGAGTAAGGCAGTGTTCTATAGAGCAATGGTCCTTAAACTTTTGTGTACATTTAGAATCACCTGTAAGGCTTATTAAAATGCAGATTATGGGAGCCCACACTCCCAGTTTCTTACTTGGCAGGTCCTGAGTTCTGCTGAGATTTTCATTTCTAATGGGTTTCCAGCAAAGCTTATGCTGGTGGTCCTCCTGAGAACCACACTTCGAGAAAGCACTGCACAGAAGATACTGCTTATCTGGTTTGCATTTTCTAGATTCTAGGTCCTTTCATTCAGTGAAACAGAACCTTTCATGATGTTCTTTTCTCTCTAGAGATCATTTTTAAAGGTTCGCTAGCTAAGAAATTTAGGACTCAATCCTCCAAAGATAAGAACTCTGTGATTTTTGTGCCATTGCTTAGAAAAACCAGTTTCTGCTTTTTGGTCTCCCTTTCATTTGAACCGTATTTCTTTTGTTTATCAAAACACTGTGTGCACAGCCATAAAAGCAGCCAGCTCTGGCTCCCAGTCTAGATAAAAGATTTTCCTGAACATCTAACATCCCAAAGAGGAGCATACAGACACTCTTATTAAAGCACTCACAGCAATTTTTATATCTGTTTTGCAGTTGCTCAATGTCTACTATAAATACCGAGTTTTCATACAAAAATTCCCAAGGAAATTCTCTAAAGGGTCTCAATAGCCTACTTCTAAAGATTTAAAACTTGGAAATCACTTATAGCTCCTATTTTTTCGATTGACAGCTTTGCTTTTTCCCCTTACCCACATTTTAGTGTCTGTCAAGCTGTTGGGTGGAGCTGTTTTGTTGTGCTAATTTTTTGATAGCAAGAATCAAACAATAGCCCCTGCCAAAGGGGAAACTTGAGCTTTTACTGAGCAGAAACTTTCTGATAATGACACCTCTGGGCTGCCCTAGCTTAAGGATATCACTGTTTAAGCAATTTATATCCAGTTTTACACACCTTACATATATCCATTATCCTACGTAATATTCTATAATAAACATTCAAAAGGGCCTTCCCGATGGCCAAGCAATAAAGAATCCTCCTGCAGTGCAGACAAGTCAGGCTTGATCCCTGAGTTTGGTAGATCCCCTTGAGGAAGAAATGCAACCCTGTCCAGTATTCTTGCCTGGAAAATCCCCTGGACAGAGGAGCCTGGTGGCTACAGTCCACAGGGTTGCACAGAGTCAGACATCACTGAGCAAGTACACACAAGCAAACCTTCAAAAATATTCATATACTAACAGAAAACCACATTATCATAACTTCCTTAGCTTTCTACTTTACAAGCATGCATTCCTTAACATCCTCATTTTATTTTTTTAATGGCTTACAATATAATTAATAACCCATGTGAGGAAGGTTGAAATTTGGACATGAGACAAAGCACTTTTTATTTGCTATGTTTTAAGTGACCTCAGTTCTCAAGACCTAACATTTATTATATTCATTCTCCTCACACATTCTGTTTATACCATATGCAAATTAGAAGATCATAAAGCATTCCATGGAGATGTTAGTTATGCATGTTTTAATGACACTATTAATGCATCTTTGCACGTCGAAAATGACACATTGGCAAAAAATTGATTAACCACTATGTATTTTACAAACTGAAACTAATTGTTTAACTAAATGGATTAGTTAGAACCTGTTAGCCTTGTGGGAGCACATGTTGAATTGTTTTCATGCTTTTCTAATTTTATTATAATAAATTTTCTGCAAATGAATGGCTTTAAAACAGAGTGCATCTCAGTTTATAGGCAATAGGAGTATGTCTACTTCCTCAAAATATATGCTCAAACTAATAAAAAAGACTAATGAATACATTATTACACTTTTATGGTGCATATTTTTGCCTGTCACATTAAAATAAAACTAGTTTAGGGACTTGCAAATGATTCAGATCTAAAAAGTTTGCTGTGACTATGCTCATTATGAAAGTTTGACCTTTTCTCCCCCTATCTCTTGTGAGTATAGCTCAAGGAAGAAATAGTGAATTTCACTTAGTCACTTACATTGCTATTAGGTAGCTTTTAATGGTGCTCACTGACAGATCTGCCTTGATTTTTGCAGCAGTGAAATCCATTACCATGAGAATAAAATTTTTGCTTTTGCTCAGTTTAAATATATTTAACTTGAGCCTTCTTACTTGTGAAGAAGTCTTAAGATATATTTTCTTCTTTTTTTAAATAATTAATTTACTTATTTCACTACACTGGGCCTTAGTTGTGCCACATGGGACCTTCCAAGCGGGATGTTTTTAGTTGCAGCATATGAGATCTTAATTTTGGCTGTAACTTTATAGTTGTGGCATATGGGATCTAGTTCCCTGACTAGGGATAGAACTCAGGTCCCCTGCAATGGAAGCAAGAGTCTTAGCAATGGTCCACCAGGCAAGTCCCAAGAAGTCTTAAATTTGATGACCTGATTTAACTTTTCAGGACATTTTTGTCCTCTCCAAAGCATCCATGAGATATTTGGTCTGTAAAACTTTGGTCCACACCAAAAGGTCCTTGAGATTTTGAGCAATCTCCAATGTTAATAAGTATATTTGGTCTATGCCAAGTGGTTTTAGACAGGACTTAATCTCAAGGACCTTTTGGTGTGGACTAAATGTCTCAAGGACATTTTGGACAGGACCAAATGCCTGCTAACTGACTTGAAACATATGACTGGTTTTTCATAAATGTGGTCTAGATATTTATGATTACCTGCTCACAAGGAAACAGATATATTTTATGTCTTTTGTGATGCCAGTTATCCCATACTCAGTTTGTCAAACTTCCTGACACTTTCAATTTTGTATGTTGTTTGTATCACTTAGTGAAGAGACCAAACCACAGTAATAGGAAAATCACAATGTATAGCTTCTCAAATAAGTTAGAAGATGACCTTTTTCTCAAGTAATGGTTCAAAGCAAGGTAAGTGGTCTAGTGCGGGTGGGTGGGCAGCTGTATTCTACGTGATCATTAAGTAATCCAAGCTCCTTCTCTCTTGCTGCTCTTTCGTACTCTAAGGTCCTATCTCTTTCCCCAGTTCTGGCTCTCAAGAGAAGAAGAATGAAAAGGGAGGCAAGTAATTTCTTAAGGAGTATGAGTTGGGGCAGCAATTGGCAACCTCCAGTCTTCCCTTCTGAGAAAGATTGATTTTACTATGCCTAGTAATAATTCTTACTTTCTATTCAAAGTTGTATTAAAATATAGTCTTCAAAATTGCTTTGTGATTAAAATGTATGCTTGCATAATTGGCATATAAAATTAGACTATGGTATAATATCCACTTTGTCAATACATCAAATAAGAAAGCTTTGGTACACATGTTCAAATCTTTCTGTCTGTAACTTCATGAGATTAACATTTCCACCTAACTTGATCATTTTAAGTATACACACCCTTAGGGGTTTACAGGAATCATTTAATGTTCTTGAACTTTAAAATATGGTATTTAGATTAGTGGCACCATATCTCTGTAGCATTCCTCATAAATATGTCAAATATAATAATTGTGACCTCACAAATGCATTTGTTGATTTATATCACTTACACTTTTATGATAAAATGTGGCATTAAAAATGAACATTAAACCAAACATTAAACATTATTGTCACTAATTACTAAGCTTGAAGGACCTTTTAAAACGATGAAATATAACTTGATATTCAAATGATGTTATAGAATTAGGTACATTAAATGGATAAATGTTAAGAAAATCTTGCTTTAAAATGATTAATATCCTATAAAGGCACCTAATATAGATACATTTTCTCTTTTCCCTAAAATGGTATATATTATATGCCATTTTAAAAAATGAATGGATAAATGTGAAATCAGCAATGGTATTTTTTCCTAAATAATTTTGCCTGCTGGATTTTCAACTCGGATATTTTTGTCTTTAACTGTAGAATTATTTTTCGCTATAAAGTAAGTTTTTACCTAAGAATATATTTTCATTAATATGAATTGAGATCTCCCATAGCTGTGTTAGGTAGTTAGGATAGGAAAAAGGAGTCCAGAATGGCAGTGGCTAAAAGACAAGGAAGGGAAAAGCCCATGAAAATAGAAAAAAGAAAGGTCTGAGGACTGAAGTGAGGACCTCAGGTAGAACAAACAGCACTCCTGGCTAGCCGAATTTACATAGGGCAGGCCCAGGGGGAGGAAAAAAAACACAAAAAGAGAAGCCAAAGGGCCGGGGGTCTCTCTCTCTCTCCCCCGCGCGCATGCACACTCTCTGTCCCTCTCTCTCCTCTTCCTGTCTTTTGGGTCTGCATGCCCTCATGCCTCAAGGATGTATTTTCCTTTATTTTCTAAATAAAACTGAGCTGTAACACAGAGCTGTAACACAGTCCAAGAGCTGTGACGCGCCGAGGGCTTTAACATCTGTCGCTTCAAATTTTTGTTGTGACAAGACAGAACCGAGGAAATTACACACTCCCCTGACAGCTGTAATATTTGAAGTTACTTTAATGCTACCATTAGTTATAAGGCTATTGGCTTTAGTCAAATATCCAGACTTTAGAAAATGCTTTATAATTTATAGTTTTACTCTATTTTTTTATTTTACTTGTTAATTTCTTTATTTCTCTCAGTTAATAATCCAGCATGCTATAACTGAAATTGATTTCTCCTAGGAATTAGAAAACTTGATATAAAATTCCGGTTCAGTAACTATTGTTGTTCTGTAACCTTGAATAAGACATTAACATTCTCTGAGTCTCAATTTTTTAATCTCAGTATGAAGGGATTAGAAACTCTAATTCCATTTCTAAAATGATGTATATCTATCACATTTTTAGAAACTTTTATAAGTCAATTGTTACATTTACAAGATATAAAGATGATTTTAATTCCAACATATGGAGGCTAAACAACACGCTTCTGAATAACCAACAAATCACAGAAGAAATCAAAAAAGAAATCAAAATATGCATAGAAACGAATGAAAATGAAAACACAACAACCCAAAACCTATGGGACACTGTAAAAGCAGTGCTAAGGGGAAGGCTCATAGCAATACAGGTGTACCTCAAGAAACAAGAAAAAACTCAAATAAATAAACTAACTCTACACCTAAAGCAACTAGAGAAGGAAGAAATGAAGAACCCCAGGGTTAGTAGAAGGAAAGAAATCTTAAAAATTAGGGCAGAAATAAATGCAAAAGAAACAAAAGAGACCATAGCAAAAATCAACAAAACTAAAAGCTGGTTTTTCGAGAAGATAAACAAAATTGACAAGCCATTAGCCAGACTCATCAAGAAACAAAGGGAGAAGAATCAGATCAACAAAATTAGAAATGAAAATGGAGAGATCACAACAGACTACACAGAAATACAAAGGATCATAAGAGACTACTACCAACAGCTATATGCCAATAAAATGGACAACTTGGAAGAAATGGACAAATTCTTAGAAAAGTATAACTTTCCAAAATTGAACCAGGAAGAAATAGAAGATCTTAACAGACCCATCACAAGCACGGAAATCGAAACTGTAATCAGAAATCTTCCAGCAAACAAAAGCCCAGGACCAGACGGCTTCACAGTGGAATTCTACCAAAAATTTAGAGAAGAGCTAACACCTATCCTACTCAAACTCTTCCAGAGAATTGCAGAAGATGGTAAACTTCCAAACTCATTCTATGAGGCCACCATCACCCTAATTCCAAAACCAGACAAAGATGTCACAAAAAAAGAAAACTACAGGCCAATATCACTGATGAACATAGATGCAAAAATCCTTAATAAAATTCTAGCAAACAGAATCCAACATCATATTAAAAAGATCATACATCATGACCAAGTGGGCTTTATCCCAGGAATGCAAGGTTTCTTTAACATCCGCAAATCAATCAATGTAATTCACCACATTAACAAATTGAAAGATAAGAACAATATGATTATCTCAATAGATGCAGAAAAAGCCTTTGACAAAATTCAACATCCATTTATGATAAAAACTCTCCAGAAAGCAGGAATAGAAGGAACATATCTCAACATAATAAAAGCTATATATGACAAACCCACAGCAAACATTATCCTCAATGGTGAAAAACTGAAAGCATTTCCCCTAAAGTCAGGAACAAGGCAAGGATGCCCACTTTCACCACTACTATTCAACATAGTTTTGGAAGTTTTGGCCACAGCAATCAGAGCGGAAAAAGAAATAAAAGGAAAACAGATAGGAAAAGAAGAAGTAAAACTCTCACTGTTTGCAGATGACATGATCCTCTACATAGAAAACCCTAAAGATTCTACCAGAAAACTACTAGAGCTAATCAATGAATATAGTAAAGTTGCAGGATACAAAATTAACACACAGAAATCCCTTGCATTCCTATACACCAATAATGAGAAAACAGAAAGAGAAATTAAGGAAACAATACCATTCACCATTGCAACAAAAAGAATAAAATACTTAGGAATATTTCTAACTAAAGAAACAAAAGACTTATATATAGAAAACTATAAAACACTGATGAAAGAAATCAAAGAGGACACAAACAGATGGAGAAATATACCGTGTTCATGGATTGGAAGAATTAATATAGTGAAAATGAGTATACTACCCAAAGCAATCTATAGATTCAATGCAATCCCTATCAAGCTACCAATGGTATTTTTCACAGAACTAGAACAAATCATTTCACAATTTGTATGGAAGTATAAGAAACCTCGAATAGCCAAAGCAATCTTGAGAAAGAAGAATGGAACTGGAGGAATCAACCTGCCTGACTTCAAGCTCTACTACAAAGCCACAGTCATCAAGACAGTGTGGTACTGGCACAAGGATAGAAATATAGATCAATGGAACAAAATAGAAAGCCCAGAGATAAACCCACGCACCTATGGGCACCTTATCTTCAACAAAGGAGGCAAGAGTATACAATGGAGAAAAGACAGTCTCTTTAACAAGTGGTGCTGGGAAAACTGGTCAACCACTTGTAAAAGAATGAAACTAGAACACTTCCTAACACCATACACAAAAATAAACTCAAAATGGATTAAAGATCTAAACGTAAGACCAGAAACTATAAAAACTCCTAGAGGAAAACATAGGCAAAACACTCTCCGACATAAATCACAGCAGGATCCTCCATGACCCACCCCCCAGAATATTGGAAATAAAAGCAAAAATAAACAAATGGGACCTAATTAAAATTAAAAGCTTTTGCACAACAAAGGAAACTATAAGCAAGGTGAAAAGACAGCCTTCAGAATGGGAGAAAATAATAGCAAACGAAGCAACAGACAAACAATTAATCTCAAAAATATACAAGCAACTCCTGCAGCTGAATTCCAGAAAAATAAACGACCCAATCAAAAAATGGGCCAAAGAACTAAACAGACATTTCTCCAAAGAAGACATACAGATGGCTAACAAACACATGAAAAGATGCTCAACATCACTCATTATTAGAGAAATGCAAATCAAAACCACAATGAGGTACCATTACACACCAGTCAGAATGGCTGCTATCCAAAAGTCTACAAGCAATAAATGCTGGAGAGGGTGTGGAGAAAAGGGAACCCTCTTACACTGTTGGTGGGAATGCAAACTAGTACAGCCACTATGGAGAACAGTGTGGAGATTCCTTAAAAAACTGGGAATAGAACTGCCATATGACCCAGCAATCCCACTGCTAGGCATATACACCGAGGAAACCAGAATTGAAAGAGATGCGTGTACCCCAATGTTCATCGCAGCACTGTTTACAATAGCCAGGACATGGAAGCAACCTAGATGTCCATCGGCAGACGAATGGATAAGGAAGCTGTGGTACATATACACAATGGAATATTACTCAGCCATTAAAAAGAATACATTTGAATCGGTTCTATTGAGATGGATGAAACTGGAGCCCATTATACAGAGTGAAGTGAGCCAGAAAGAAAAGCACCAATACAGTATACTAATGCATGTATATGGAATTTGAAAGATGGTAATGGTAACCCTATATGTGAGACAGAATAAGAGACACAGATGCATAGAACAGTCCTGTGGACTCTGAGGGAGGGAGAGGTGAGGGTTGGGACGATCTGGGACAATAACATTGAAACATGTATATTGTCATATGTGAAGCAGAACACCATTCCATGTTCTATGCATGGGATGGATGCTCAGGGATGGAGCGTTGGGATGACACAGAGGGATGGGAGGGGGAGGGAGGTGGGAGGAGGGTTTGGGAGGGGGAGCACATGTGAATCCATGGCTGATTCATGTCGATGTATGGCAAAAACTACTACAATATTGTAAAGTAATTAGCCCCCAACTAAAATAAAAAAAAAAAAAAAAAAGATGATTTAGATGTAGTCTTGCTTCATGGGGAGCTTATTTTCTTAGTAATTATTTGCAAAAAAATAGAACACTTAATACTTTAAGTGCCATAAGAGAAATATAAATTTTCAAATTCCTTGAAAAAACATTAAAGAAGGCCTGATTGTAAACTTTCTATCAGAATGGTATGCTATTATAGTTTTTCATTAATTTACAGATTATATTTTCCCAGGTTCAACTAATGTCATTTCCTTTCTATATAGCCCAGTATTGTCCATTCTTCTAACTTTTCTTCATGCATCCAATTGCTTCTTTTGTAACCACCTGCATCTTGAAAATTGCATCTTGATAATTCCAAGCGGAGAAAAAAAAAAAATATTTTCTCCTGGAAAAATAAATTCAGCTCATTAAATTGGACTCATAACTTGCTATATGTTGGTCTTAAACCTTTTCAATATTAGCTCATAATTTTTCTGTATAACATTTCACTTTAAATAGATGAATCTGTTTGTAATTCAGCTGCATGTGTGCTCTGTTGCTTCAGTCTTTTCTGGCTCTTTGTGACCCTCTGGACTGTAGCCTGTCAGGCTCCTCAGTCCATGGGATTCTCCAAGAATACTGGAGTGGGTTGCCATGCCCTCCTCCAGGGGATCTTCCTGACCCAGGGATCAAACCTGCATCTCCTGAATCTCCTACTTTGCAGGTGGATTCTTTAAAGCTGAGCCAGCTACACAAATGTAAATTAGTTGTGGAAAATTTGAATAGAGTGGACACTTGCCTAATAAACAATTTTTCTATATTTCTTTCATCCTTCAACATTGTGTAGAATAAAATGAGTCAAGGAAGTACCATTAACCCAACACCATGAGCAACAACTTCTTGCTTGTCTTTAAACAATTTCTGAAACATATTTTAAAGCATACTATAAAAGACAAATTTTGTATAATATCATTTATATCTGGGATCTAAAAAAGCCAAACTCATAGAAACAAGGAAAATCGTGGTTATCAAGGACTGTGGGTCAGGGAACTGAGGACATATCTATCAAATGGTATAGGTTACCAGTTACTCATTGGAAAAGATCTGGATACTTAAAGATCAAAAGCAATAAGAGTAGGGGGTGGCAGAGGATGAGATGGTGTGATAGCATCGCCAACTCAGTGGGCATGACTTTGAACAAACTGGTGCTCAAATATTGAGGAGATAGTGGAGGACAGGGAAGCCTGGTGTGCTGCAGTCCATGAGGTCACAAAGAGTCAGACACAACTTAGTGACTGAACAACAACAACCAGTTAAAAGATGAGTATGTTCTGAGGATCTAATGTACAACAGAGTAACTATAGTTAACAACACTGTCCTAAATACTTGAAAGTTACTAGGATAACAGATCATGATTTTTCTCACCAAAATGAAAAGAAAATGGTAATTACGTGAAGTTATGGTGGTGTTAGCTAATCCGACTGTGGTGATCATTTTGCAATATATGCATGTATCAAATCATCATCTTAAACTTGCATAATGTTAAATGTCAGTTATATCTCAATAAATCTGGAAAAAATCTGAAGAGAAACATGCTCTAGAGATAAACATAGACAGAGTTCAGGAATTTGAAAATACAATTAATACCAGACATCAAAAGAAGACAAGTGAAAGCATAAGGTGCTTTTTTTTCTTTTTTTGCCACGTGAGCCAATCAAATAAAGCCACTGTGGTTGGTGCCCCTTGACTCTTCTGGATAATACCTAATTCGTTTAGGTCCAAATATGCTTTCTCCTAGGATAAGTTAACTTTTGACATCTAAAAATAGTTTTCCAAAATTAGGTAAAAGCATCCTCCATTGAATCTATGATTTACTTCAGAAAAACCACAAATGACTAGATCAAACTCTGGCTGTGAAAAGTGTCCACCTTCAGAAACTAGAGATTATAGAAGAGAATGAGTTGGTTCCCACTAAGTAAATGGAAACAGGCCATATAGGATCAACCAATATTACCGAGGATGAGAGACATTGAATATAAACACAAAACAGTTTTGAAAAAGGCTTGGACAGGATTAATGGGAGCCAACAAAGGCTGTTTGAATGATTAATGGGAACTATCAGAGAGCAGCTGTCCAGGGCCAGCAGCAGCAGGAAATCTCCTGCTATCTGCTAATATGCTACCACCCAGAAGGCTGAAGAAGCCAGAAGAATGGGCTCACCTTATTCAGGACTGTAGTGTAGAAGAACAACTCTAGCTAACAGTAAAGGAGTGCAGTCTCTGGCAAGTCACGGGCCACCATGGAAGTAAGCCAGCAAAGAAATACTCTAATTTCCCTCCCCACCTGCCCTCTGATTTGCTCCCTTTGGCCAGACTCAGCTGGAACCAGGGAATGTTGTGGCCCAGGGGATGTAATTCTAGGTACAACCTCTTGGGGCAGAATGTAGGGTGAAAATGGGTAGGGAGCACTACCCACAGGAGCACTGACCCAAATGGAATAAAACACAATACTATCTGATTTTTCCCATGCCCTACCTTCAGATTTTCTTTCTTCCATGCAACACCCTTCTCTGATTTAAAAAAAAAATAACTATTTAAAACAAACACATTTTAATAATGTATTGAGAGATTGTAGCTAAGGCATAAAACTTGAATATTTACAAAATGGATTGTTTAACCCAGAAGGACACAGATAATTTGGACAAAAGTATAAGGTCTGAGATCCCATACATCTGAGAAACACACTACACTGTGCCTGAGCCATCAGGGAATTCTCCCCAAAACACAGTATACTGTGTTCTGTTACTGGAGATTGTCAATGGGCATTGGCTAATGAGGAAAGGTGTTGCATATTTTATGGTAGTTCAGAATCCAGACTTGCACTTTGGTCTGATTTGGTTCATACAACTTCTTCAGCAGTTGCTGTCCAAGTAAATCCACCCAAATTATTTGATATAAGTCTAAAGATCTTCAGCTCTAAAATAGGAGTGATGATAATAATACTTACCTCAAAAGACTCTTGTAATGATCATATGTAGATTTGTCATAGTGACCTAATCCAGAGCAGGCACTCAATAATGTTAGCTATTATTTATTATATTAAAAGTATTGAGAAGTCTCCCAGTTCTTTTGTTTTAAGTCTTTGTTTAACCTAATATTACCAAATTTACAAATAACAATGCCCCCCCTCCATTTTTTCACAGTGCAGCTAATATTAAATTTGGAGTATATAAAGTAACTTAACTCCTGGTTATTTGGGGAAGTCATTCATTGTAATCTGTTAAATATATTTCTCCAAAAGAAAATAATTTCAATCCCTGGACTTTTAGGAGTTCCAGAGGATTTGTATATATTTTTCCCCTAAATATCATGTATCAGAAGTATTTTGTTGTCAGGAGAAAAAAAAATCCCATTTATATCTTCTAATCTATATTTGGCATTTGAGCTTCCACACTATCTAGACAGCAGCATATGCAAACTTGATTGAATCCCACATATTTTTCTCTTTCTTTTTTTAAACCAAATGTCACATAGTTGAGTTATGAGTTTTTACTAATGCAGCTTGCATCTTCAGAAATACATACATTTTTTAATCTGAGAAAAACAATCTAGTTCTTAGTTAATCCTAGTATATTTCTTAAAAAGTTAACTTATAACATGGAAAGGTCATTTCTTATTGCCACAAAATTTATACGTGCAAATTCTTGACAACAGCAGAATTAGATATTTCTCTAAATTACAGCCACCAAGTGGAAGAGCATACCACATTTGTTCTAACTTTTAAGAATTTACCTTATTCTACTTACCATACTCACAGGGAATAAATGATATTTTTCAGAAATGTTGAAGATGGAAGAAAATAACTGTGTAGGCATATAGGTTGAAACTGGCAGAATGGCAGAATAGTACTTGAAATATTTTATTTCTTTCAAACAAAATTAGCATTACAATTTTTACATACTTTCTAGTACTTATTATGCAAAGCTATATGTATGAAGATACACATATGGATATATATACACATTATATATATAATACACATATAGATGTGTGAATATGTAGCATTATATATGCATATATATGAAAATACATGTAAGTATACATATGACATATATAAACATAAGTATATTTTCTTTACACAAGTTTGTGTTCCTCATTAAAGCACTGTCACAATCACTTTCTCACTGTTTTAAAATTTACAAAACCAACATTTTAAAGATACAGTATATGTCCTCATATAATCTATGTACACCCTTTTTCTAGGGATCTAGATATTATTTAGTGTGCAATTGATATACAAGAAAACTGTAGACAAGAAAAAATATACTGTATTGGGTAGAGAATAGAATACCAATGATGAGTTTGGTTAGCAATCTAAATAAAAGTGATATCTTCTTTATTATTGCTATTAAAATTATTCTTTTAAAATATTCATGTTTTTATTGTTTGTTATTTAGCTAAGTATTTGGGTCCAGAAGCAACTCACTGAAGAAAATCTTTTTAAAAAATTAAATAAACAGAAATAAAGTCTGAACATGATGCCCTGCTGCTTTTTATTTCTGAAAAATCATAAAATAAAAGGGGAACCACAGAGGGTTTTAAATAAACCCCAGAGTGAGGCATAAATAAAATGAAGAAAATAGCTTCCCTGACCTATTTAAAACATATTTTTTCAAACTTTTTCTTTATTCCTATAGCTTTCTCAATCAAGGACTTAGTATAGCTCAGTAGGTGCAGTAGGTTGGTAAAATTTAACACCAATTTTGCATGAACTAGAGCTGTTCCTCACTTGAACTTGAGAAGAACAATGTGAATTTAGCTCAGTGTAAAAGACCACACAAAAATATACTCAACTTTATTCTGCTTTATGGTACTAGCATAGCAAAAGGTATCTGTTCTTCATGTACATTTACTTATCTTCAGACTGAATTATTCATGGTGAATATCTCAGTGAAAATCCAGAAACCAATCATTTTTGCCTGAGTTTTGGAAAGAGATGAATTAAGTCTACTCAAACAGCATTCAGTCCCGCTTTAAAATAAACAGTTGAACAGTCATCTAATGACATTTCCTTGTGTTGGGAGTTGACAATCTAAAACATTTACATCCATGATATACTGGACTTTGAGGGGAGAGTCCTCAAAATATTCTCCATCTTGACATGATTGAGCACCATTTCTGATAGAGTTTTAGGGTCCCTAGGATAGCCCAGATGTCGGTGTTTCTGCATGTTTGAGTCGGTACCTGCAATGACTTGGAGAGAGGCCAACCCTGAATCACTAGCTAACTAAAGAGAAATCTTAGAAAGTGATGTCATTGGGGAAGTAATTCACATGAGCATAGTAATATTCCTGTGTTCAAGTTTTGATTTGGAAGTAGGAGAGTGAGAAGCCCATAGACATAGAACAAAATAAGGGAACTTAGGAAACACATTTTTACCCAAAGTAGACATGGTTTACTGATGTAAAGATAGCAATGTGAGGTTTTATTTTCTTTACTATTGTGATATATTTGTGATGATTTTTTTTCATCAAGCCAGGCCTAACTATGTGAAGTCTAGATCAGTGGTTATTATATGCACAAGTGCCAATTAAGCCCCCACAAGAATCATGCTGGTTGCCATTAAAAATGTAAAATGAGGCCACATCCCAAGAAATTCTGATTCAACAAAGAAGGAATGAGATTCAAGAAGCTTAATAATAATAATAATGTAATAATAAATCTTTAAGAGGTCTAGTATAGAAGCAACCACATGCCAGACCACATCAAACTGAAATAAATGAGACATCACGAAATAGGTCAGGATGGATCACTACATAAATAGGTTGACCCAACACTTTAAGTCCTGGAAGTAAAAGTGGGTCAGTGAGGCAGGTTGATAATTTCCCTTCACCCTAATTCTTCCTTCATTTCATTTTAATAGAACTTTTAGCTAAGCAGATAAACACTGAAACATAAAGATAAATTTCTAAATCTTTCCTTGCCTGTGGATGTGGTCAAATGACTCAATTACAGCTAATGGGCTGTCAGAAGAAATGTCCTATGGCAGTTTAGGAGATATCTTTCCCCACTCTTTCATCATTCTTTTCTTTCCTTTGGCTGTTCCAAAGGAAACAAAGTAGAAGCTGCCAAGTTATCTTTATCTTACCTTTCACATTATTCCTCACCTACAATATTCTTATTTTAAAAATTATATGCACGTGAATAAATATCAAGGGTGCACAGTGTAGAAGAGGTTGTAATCTGGGATGCCAAGGGCAGGATACAGAGTGACTCAGAAATAATTTCTTCATTGGGTTGGTCCTATGTCATTTGAAATATTAAAAAGCAACATATCTAGTCTGAGAAATTTGTAGTTTAAAGAATCTGTCTGCAATACAGGAGACCTGGGTTCGATCCCTGGGTCAGGAAGATCCCCTGGAGAAGGAAATGGCAACCCACTTCAGTATTCTTGCCTGGAGAATTCCATGGACAGAGGAGCCTAGGGGACTACAGTCCATGAGGTTGCAAAGAGTCAGACATGACTGAGAGACTAGCATACACATACAAAGATATAACACCAGAAAAGTAAGGCTGCTAAGGGTTTTAGAACATTGATAAAATGGGCACAAATAGATAACATATCAGTTTGCATTACTTCTGCCTGAGGGCAATTTTGATTGTTCTACATATATTTTTTTAAATGTATGTGTGTGCACACAAAGTTTGTGTTTACATATGTGTTCACATTTAAATGTAAAAATTTGAAGGATAGACTTATAATAAAAAGTAGAACCTTTATTTTTGTATTGACTTCCCATTTTATAGGGGATAAATGACAATAAATGTCATCTATATCATGAGAATTAAATTGTACATTTAGAAGACACGAGAAATCTCACTCAAAATATACGAGTAGCAGAGGATAATTCTGCTTAGATATTTTTGATTCCATGATTCCAGAATCTTCATAAAAGCATCAGTGCCAGGAACAAACATTGACTGATGGTTTTATTAAAATTAAATCCTGATAAGAATCTAACATGACATTTTTGTGATTGAATTTCAAAGAAAGTATTTCTTCTGAATATTTTTGAAAATAGATTCTGGCCATTTATTTGAATAACCTAGAATTTAGTTTCTCTTATTTCAATAAGCTCATGCTTGATTATCATGAAGAAACTACTTAGCTTTCATACTATTTTCAATATACTAAAGCTTTCTCATGGGCATATTTTTAAAAATAAATATTTGTATTTTCATAATTCATGTTGCATATGTTAGTTGCTCAGTCCTGTCCAACTCTTTGTGACTCCATGGACTGTAGCCCACCAGGCTCTTCTGTCCATGGGCATTCTCCGGGAAGAATACTGGAGTGGGTTGTCATTCCCTTCTCCAGGGGATCTTCCCGACCCAGAGACCAAACCTGGGTCTCTTGAATTGCAGGCTGATTCTTTACCATCTGAGCTACCTGAGAAGCCTCATGTTTCTGATAATAATAGTTTGCATTTGCTCTGTGCTCAGATGCTCAGTCATGTCTGACTCTTTGCGACCCCATGGACTGTAGCCTGCCAGGCTCCTCTGTCCATGGGATTTTCCAGGCAAGAATACTGGAGTGGGTTGCCATTTCCTCCTCCAGGGGAGCTTCCTGACTCAGGGATCGAACCCAGGTCTCCTGCACTGCAGGTGGATTGTTTAACACCTGAGCCACCAGGGAAGTCCCATGTTTCTAACAGCACAAAAGAAATGCAGCACGTGGAAGAATATGAGAAACACTGAAATAGCGATTTTCTGATGAGTCACTTTTATAATCTTTGCTTATCTTTTATCTGTTTTGATGCCCTTATTTTTGAAAGTCTGTGGTAAAGTATGTGAGTAATACAAGTTCATTATATAAAGTCAAAAAGATACGTAGCAAATTATATGTAGTAAAATTTGCTTTTTTCCCCTATGCCCAGCCTCTACAAGTAAACAGCAATTTACAGTGTGTCTTTTCAGACATTCTTCTGTGCACTCCTAGATAGACTGATAAATAGACAGATAGGGCATCAACACACACTGAGACACATATATAATACTTTCATAGGCACATTTTTATAATATAGATGTGATAAGTCTCTCTCTTGGTACACATATATGCACACACACACACACACACACATGTGTCTGTGACTCAAATTTTCCACCTAATAACATACCAAATTTCAGAACAAGTGAACATTAGTTTATTTTAAAATTCTCTAAGTAATATTGGTCAGATTCAGTTATAGAAAATATAATTCTGAATTCTAAACCTAGTGTTCTTTTGAAGTTCTTTGAAAAGCATGAAAGCAAGAGAGATTATGGAAAATCAATTCAACACTGTCCTAAAAAAAACAGTTTAATAATGTTAAAAAAATGAAAAAAATCAGATTGTAGAATAAAAATTAAATGTCTTTATTCACAGATGATATTATTGATTATTTATGTAGAAAATTCTATGAAGTTTATGAAAAGACTACCAAAACTAAAAAAGTGAGTTTAGCAAGGCCAGGACACAAAATCAAGGTATAAAAATATCTACATTAGAAATAAACAATCAGAAGTTTAACTTAAACTAGATTTGACTTACCAAAGATTATTCTGAATCATGTAAACTTAAGAAAAACATTTGGGTCAATTTCTCTCGCTATGAGAATATGCTTGATTTACATTTGTTTATGTTTAAGCCACTTAAATTTCAGTTTTTACAAATTAATTTTGGCAATACCATCCAGAAGTAGAAAAGTATCACACATCAAAAACATATATACATAAACATACAAATATGATAAATGGAATATTTCCTGCCACACCAGTAAACCAAGGATGTCACAGTCATCAGTGATTGCAGCCACTACCAGATGATTAACTGGTAAGCCCTGAGGGAACTCAGAAAGGAAAGAATACCAGCCATCAGACAGCAGCCACTATCCAAGGTAAGCCCCAAGGAAACTCAGGATATGAAAGCAAGAGGATGCTGGCTCCATAGCCCGGACTCTAGCATCTTCCCATACACAGAAAAGTGCTAAATTCTTTAACTTGACGTATTTGGTTTTCTTTAATTAACAATAATCTTTAACCTTCAGACAACCTGCCCTTTCCTGCAAAATTTTTATATACCTTGGCTCCCACCTCACCTCTTCAGAGCAGTTCTTTCAGGGTTGCTTGAGATGCTGATCCCTGGGCTTGAAGTCCTAAAAATTCCTCCAAATAAAACGTAATTCTCAATTTTTATGTTGTGAATATATATTTTTAGTTGACACATAGATGCAGAAATCTTAGTTTTCACTTAAAATTTTTAACTATGATATGATATAATGCAGATATAATATTATAGTTTTATTAAACCACTAGTTTATAAAGCACAAACTGGATTCAAATTGTGTTTCTGCCAGATAGAATATGTTAGGGTTACCTCCTCAGATGGCTAACATTTTTATTAATAGTTGTAAGAAAGACTTTTAAAATTTTGTATTTCCCTAATTTCCAAATTAACTTTTTAAATAAGTCTCTCTCTGAAATTTTCAAGAGATGACTCTGTGTTCCTGGAGGAGAACAAGTAAGACAGTTACATCTCACATGCACTGAGAAAGGATATGTTTCTCCAAGAAGGGCTTTTGTTTCCTAAATCCAAATATTTTACTAGCCTTTTGACATGAGTAGGGGAATATTTTGGGATTGGCAAAAGAATAGGTGGGCTTAAAATGTTTCCACAGCCATATATTTGTTATTTTAAATATAGGATTTATAAGACAAGTGCTTTTGTTTTCACTTCCTCAAAGAATTGGGTTGCAACCTGAAATGATATAAAGACTCTGACATCTGACTAGCTACCTTCAAATTGCCTCTTTATATCAAGAAAAAGATCTTCAACTAAGATATAAATCAAAAGATTCCTATGTTCTAGATTTAGAACTATGTTTCCTGGAATGTTTTAATAAATCCTAGAAGGCTTCACCGGAGAAGGCAATGGCACCCCACTCCAGTACTCTTGGCTGGAAAATCTCATGGACGGAGGAGCCTGGTGGGCTGCAGTCCATGGCGTCGTTAAGAGTTGGACACGACTGAGCGACTTCACTTTCACTTTTCACTTTTCTGCATTGGAGAAGGAAATGGCAACCCACTCCAGTGTTCTTGCCTGGAGAATCCCAGGGACGGGGGAGCCTGGTGGGCTGCTGTCTATGGGGTCGCACAGAGTCGGACACGACTGAAGCGACTTAGCAGCAGCAGCAGCAGAAGGCTTCACAATGGTTTTCTTTCTCTCTGGATACATAGTTTCGTTTTAACTTGAGGGAGAAGACCTAAAAACAGTCACTATCAGGCTCTCAAGAGCAGCTTTCTCCTTGGCCAACTTTTGACCATAGAGCTAGTTAAAAAATACTTTCAAATATCTTGTAAGATTTCAGCTGGACACATGGTAAACGTTGCTGCAGTACTGAACAACTATTCACACACACACAAAGAAACTGAAATAAAAAATCATATATAATAGTTTAAAAATATTATGTACATAGGGATATCTCTAATAAAAAGTGTCATTCTTATTTACTGAAAACCGCAAAACACTGCTGAGAGAAATTAAAGACCCAAATAAATGGTAAGATATACCATGATCCTGAAACAGAACTATAGTGAAATTATGCCAAGTCTCCCTAAAATGACCTCTGAATTCAACACAACCCCAATCAAAATCCTAGCAGTCTTTTCTGCAGAAATTAAGTAGCTGATCCTAAAAGTCATATCAAAATGAATAAATATCATTGAAAGAGAAGTCAAGGCTGGAAGACTTATGCTGCCTGATTTCAGGGTTGATTTTTAAGTTAGGGCAATGAGCAGTGTGGTGTTTGATAGACAAATAGATCAGTGGCTCAGACGCTAAAGAGTCTGCCTGCAATGCAGGAGATCTGGTTTCCTTCCTTGGGTTGTGAAGATCCTCTGGAGTAGGAAATGGCAACCCAGTCCAATATTCTTGCCTGGAGAATCCCTTGGAGAGAGCAGCCTGGCAGGCTACAGCCCATGGCGGTTGCAAATAGTCAGACATGATTGAGCGACTAACAGTTTCACTAGATCAGTGAAAAGGAATAGAGTCCAGAAATAAACCTGTACAAACAGCCAATGGATTTTTAACAAACATGCAAAGGTAATTCAGCAGAGAAAGGATAGATTTCTCAAGGAATAAACAGTGCTGAACATACCCATCCCTTGCCTCATATACCAACATTAATCTAAAATAGCTCAAAGACCTTGATGTAAATTGTGAAACTACAAATGTTATAGAAGAAAACATAAGTGAGTATCTTTATGAGTGGTTTTGGTAAATAAAGATGTACTGGAGCTCCACCATGCTTCTGTTTATTATTGCCTAGGGCTGATTTTGCAATAAAACACCAGAGTTAGGTTACAGACCTCATGTCCACAGAACCTTAATTATTTGCTATTTCAGGCCCTTTTCTGAAGTTGCTGAGTTCTGCTATCGATTATAGGGAAACAAAAACCCAACAAAGACTGACTTCTTGGCTGAAACAACTGCAAAACTGGGAGGTGAGTGGCTTCAGGGTGGTCCTAAAGACACGGGTCTGAGTTTCGTGAGTCAAACACATCTTCAGACAGTGGCTACACAAGGCTTCAGGGCAGCGAAGCACAGATGGTGGCATCCGGAGGGAGATGAAAGAAGTTGCTCCTTCCTGGGGCTTGGTCTTTAGTTTTTGGAGACTTTACTCAAATGTTCTCAACAAGCTAAATTCAAGTACCTCTGGTGTGAATGACAGTGTGACAGAGGAGTGACAGTCTTTTTTTCCAAATCATCCTCTTTTCCATGAGTTTATGACGTGGGCCCACATATCTGAATCACTCATGAGTGGGAATGAATTACCTGTTGACCACTCATGGCCATCTCGTGAGTAGGAATGGGCTGGTGGCATTGATTCTCCATTTCCTATTACTCTAAAAAGCACTATTTGCTTCATTTTTTTTTAACTGGATTTTGCTATAAGTTTTTATTTTTGTTTTTTGATGGTGGTGGTTTCATTGCTAAAAATGCCTTTAATTAATTAATTTCATTCTTATAAATATTCTCAGCTTTTATAACAAAAATGGAGAAGCTGTCTACATGTAGTATTCTAAGAATTTTAATTAGTACTATATTTTCTGGCTTCCCTGGTGGCTCAGATGGTAAAGAACCCACCTGCAATGCGAGCGACCTGGGCTTGATCCCTGGGTTGGGAAGATACCCTGGAGAAGGGAACAGCTACCCACTCTAGCATTCTTGCCTGGAGAATTCCAAGGACAGAGGAGCCTGCTAGGCTACAGTCCATGGCGTCACAAAGAGTTGGACACGACTGAGCGACTTAAAAAAAAAAGCCAAATAGAAGTGTATTTTCAAGTTTTAGACATCTTTTACTGCATTTTAAAACACTATTCAAAAATTAAAAACCTAGAAATGTGATGAATCATATGGTTAGACTTTCTAATATCACTTCATTTTTGCATTTCTGGAATGTATCCTTTTGGATTGTGGAGTATTTATCTTTTAATATACTTTTAGTTTATCTTTTATCTGATTTTTTTTTTTACTTCTAGTCATAAATAAGATTTAAATCTATATTTGGAGCTTTCATTGGATTTCAATGTTAGTTATATAAACTGTAATATCAAAGATCTGTAAAATAGTTGTGAAGCATTTTTTCCTTATGATGTGGAATTCTATCAACAAAATTGAAATATTTTTTCCAAGATAGTTTGATATAACTGACTCTTAAAACTGTCTTTGCCAGGCATATTAAAAAAAAATCACTATGATTTATTGTTCTAATAACATTTTGTTACTGTATTTAATTTTAGTAACATATATTGAAATATATTTAAAATTCTTATTCTATGAAGCTTGAATTTTTCATCCTTTTATTAATTTTGCTCAGCGGTAAAGAACCCATATGCAGTGCAGGAGAGGTTGATGCAGCTCAGTGGTAAAACACAGGCTTTGTATATATGAGCCCCTGGGTGGAGAAGATCTCCTGGAGGAGGACGTGGCAACCCACTCTAGTATTCTCGCCTGGAGAATCCCATGAACAGAGGAGCCTAGGAGATGGGTGGGCTACAGTCCAATCCATAGTGTTGCAGAGTTGGACCCAACTGAACCAATGTAGCACACACAATGTAAGAGACACAGTAGGAGCCATGATTTTCATCCCTGGGTTGGGACGATCCCCTGGAGTAGGAAATGGCAACCCACTCCAGTATTCTTGCCTGGAAAATTCCATAGACAGCACATTGGGGCCGCAAATGAGTCAGAAAGGACTTAGTAACTAAACAACAACATTAGCATATAAGCTCAATAGCATGTATAAACATAAATCATTATCTAAAAATAATTGTAAAACAATACTAAAACTTGCCTTTTTTTTTTTTTAGGCACTAGTTATATGTGTTTTATAAATATTTGGCCTCAAACCTGGACACTCTCTTAAGAGAAAAATTAAAATTGTCTTAAAAGTTTGGTGAATAGTTAACATGAGAGAACATTATGTTTTCTTCTTTTAAAGAAAAAACATTCTAATGCCAATACATGAACCTCTATGGAGATCATATTCCCTCTCTCGACAGGCAGTATTTTTTTTTAAATGAAAATAAGAATATATTGATATTTTTCATTGCATGGCTCAAAAGAACAAATCATTAGCAAATGCAGAAAAAGCATTAGGTGAAAGTCAACATATATTCATGATTCAGAAAACCCCAAATCTTTAACAAACTAGTAAGAGACTAAGCCTTCCCTAATCTGATAAAAGAAGTGTATCTACAGCAAGGGAATTCCCTTGCTGTCCAATGGTTAGGACAGTACACTTCCACTGCGGGGTGCACCTGTTCTTGGAACTAAGATCCTGCAGGATCCTGCAGGCTGTGCAGGGTGGTCAAAACCAAACCAAACAGCAAAACCTACACAAAGCATCATACTTGGCAGTGAAAACGTAAGTCAGAAACAAAGCACCATCAGTACTGTTTCTATTCATTCCTGTGCTAGGGCCTCACCAAAACAGAGAAACAAACAAAAAAGACAGCTTCTGGGTACAACAGTGTTCATTGCTCCTGGGTCGGTGGGGCTTTAGCAGGAGACAGAAAGATAAGAGGTCAACTAAGAGTGAGTAGTTAAGAGCAGGTGGGCAGAGATGGCTGGTGTGCAGGCATAGCAGAGTGGAGCCAAGGTCCCCAGCATCTCCAGGCCTGGGAGTCAGAGCAGGGGACATAAAAGACGTAGGGGGTGGGGTGGCTGGGAGCTGACCAGGTGGGGGCTACAGCTGAGAGGGCTGGGTGCTCCTAGGCACAGTGATGCGGTGCCCACCCTGGCATCCAGCATGGGTAACTCCTCAGCCTCCTCCCATGGGGGCCGGCTTCCTCCACAGCAGTCTCCACCTGTAAACATCTACACCCATCAGTACAAAAAGCATCTGCCTTTATTAAATAAAGCGGAGGTAGAAGACAGATGGTGGAGAGGCCAGAGACCCCTCCTCCTAATTACAATATACAGACCTACCAACACAGACAGGACTGAGAAAAGGAGAGGGGCAATTCCGGGCACAGACTGAAGGGCAGAGAGAGTCAGCACCCTTCGAGAATGGCCCTGGACCCAAGGCTGGGTTGAGACCTGAGTCAGTGGCAGGTGTTGCGAGAGGTTATGCTTGAGCGGCTCAGAGATGAGGTCCTGGGCTCCTGTGGGCACAGAACGGGGAACTTCAGAACCGCCTTGACAATGCGTGGATACGACTGGTTCCTTGTGGGGAGCACTCACAAATGCCGGGTTGCCCACCAACAGCTGGTAGGAGAGCAGTCCAATGCACCGCAGATCCACTTTCTCCCTGTGTGTGTGTGTGTGTGTGTGTGTGTGTGTGTGTGTGTGCCCCTCAATCATCTCTGCGGAAAGGGGGACCAGGTGCCAAACACTGTCTTCCTCCTCAAGGAGAGGGCATGCGCCTGAGAGAGTCAATTCCTAGGCAAGTTGATAAGAACTCCGGGGGTCCCCGAGGCGATAGGGATCTGGAATTCTCAAGGAGGAGGAAAGGACCCACATCTTTTTTTTTTTTTTTCCCTCTACCTTCCTTAGTATTAGTCACATAAAATATTTTTTCTTTTAGCCCGGAACTGATGATTACACAACAAACAACTCAGTTGAAACTCTGAACTGAGGAAATGGCAACCCACTCCGGTACTCTTGCCTAGAAAATCCCGTGGACGGGGGAGCCTGGCCGGCTACAGTCCATGGGGTTGCAAAGAGTCAGACACGACTGAGCAGCTTCACTGTCTTTCACTTTCAAGGATTATATAAAAACAATGTATCCTGCTTGAAGACAGTTTCTCCTTCCTGAAAACCTTCTGGCTAATCTTGTTATCTTAAAATGTAGATTATGGGAGTGGGTCTAGTAAGATCTTGACAACCTTGAGACATTCTTTTGATTTACTGTAATAGCTAATTAAAAAAGTATATAACTCCCTTGCTAACACTAATGAGGGGGGCACTCTCTGTCCTCCTTCTGATGTCTATGTCAGAAGCTTTCTCTGTCTGTTTTCTTACTTGAATAAAACTGCTACACAAAAGCTCTTGAGTGATCAAGCCTGGTCCCTGGTCCCGAAGCTAAATCTTCTTCTTCGGAGATCAAGAATCCGACACCGTTCACCGTAAGCTATCACACCGACCAGCTTATCAGCTCTCGTTGGAGCCCCAAGAGCAGATTCTCTGGCTTTAAGTCTCTGCGAATCACCTGTTTCCAGCAGCAGTACATCAGAGCATCTGCCAGCTTCTCCACCATCCTAGCTGTTCGCTGCTCCTCAGAAGTGCCGCCCTTCGCAGCTCCTGGTAGAGCTTCCCCCTTTCTCCCTGCCCCGGGGAGGGGCAAATCCAGAATCAAGTAGATCCTTCGCTGTTCAGAGAAACTGTTGAGAAACAAGAGGTTGGGATGCTGCCGATCTCCCTGTGCAGCTGGTGCTCCTCACCCTGCTTCTCTACCTGAGACTTGAAGAGGGCTTTGAGCGTCCCGATGAAATGGGTTTTCTTCTCCGGAGCCAGGTACACATTTTCAAACTTGCTTTTGCCCAGAGGACGCCCAGTCTCAAAGTCATGGATTGCGAAGAAATGTGTTGAGAAGTTGGGAGTCCCCCTGCGGTTCTCCACCACCTTCTGGCCAGGGAGCAGCTGTGGGCTGGACATTGGAGTGGCTCAAGGGGACAAAAGAGATGGGATGACAAGCTTCTTCCGGAGAACCTCTCTGGGGCAGGTGTTCAGACCAGGCTGAGCCGTCTGCTGGCCGTAGAGATTAGGGTAGGTGTTTTCTTTCTTGGCTGTCCTTAGAGGGAGAGGGGGTGAGAACTGGAGCCCATGGTACAACCTCCACATTAGTTGCTAGCAAATGACTGATCCTCTCCATAGGAAGTTTTATAAATATTTTTAAACTTCTATGTTGGAATTATTTTAGGCTTCCTCCTTGTTTTAGTGAACTTGATCTAGAAACACAAACATTTATTTACATAGACTGTTTTGCTTTATTTATTAAAAATGTAAAATCATTCCTTAGGCATGGTTATGTTTCTAACACTATTTATTATACCCGCCTTCCTTCTCCTAGCTTCCTAAAACTTTTCCTGGACTGAAAGTTTGTTCTTTAGTAAGTGGTTTCAGGAAAGAACAAAGTTAGTTCGACTATTCAGTTCCTTTTGTACCAGAATGTTAGTAAGTGGACTGTAAGCCTTCTAGAGAGCCTAAAACGTATAACCAGACATCCCTACTCAAAGGCATCTGAAATTAGTTTTCCCTTACATATACTTTTTATTGCAAAGGATCTGGTAGTTCAGATCGTAAAGAGTCTGCTTGCAATGCAGGAGACCTGAGTTTGATCCCTGGGTTGGGAAGATCCCCTGGAGACGGAAATGGCAACCCACTCCCGTATTCCTGTCTGGAAAAATCCCATGGACAGAAGAGCATGATGGGCTATAGTCCATGGGGTCACAAAGAGTCCGAAATGACTGAGCAACTAACACTTTCACTTCCATTTACTAGTTAACATTCTGTAATGCTGTGATTTGTAATAAAAAGATAATTTAAACATAGAAACACTTCCAGGATTAACATACGATAAGACTGCATTGTTTTTCCCTTGCAGAAAAGCAGATGTCTTTTGTCAGTCCTAAAATTAAACTTAAGGCACTTTCCCCCTAGAAACCCATTTGTCTGCTATAAATGTGTATGACAATATTATCCTCATAAAGTATAATAATTAAAATCACAGAAAGTTTCTGGAATGGTGGCTTTTCCTCTGGATATTTAGTATTTCTTTAAATAGCATACTCCCTTTTTAAAAAAACTATTAAAGTTTATAGAGCTCATTTAGTTGAATGAGATATTGGGCTATTAAGTATCATTAAGAAAATAGATTAACACTGATATCAGGAGGCGAGTGTTTATAGTTTCTGAATGATATACTGCTTTTAATAAAATTGGAATAATTAATTTTCAAAACACATTAGGACTTCCAAGATTAGAAGTCTTTCAACATTCAAGGTCATGGATATGAACCCTTGCTTTATGGTATTTCAGCTGATTCCCAGGCCCTCTTTTTTTATGTCTGAGGCTTCTGCATACTTTTACAATTACTTATTTAACTATTTATTTACTTATTTATTTCTCTTCTCTTTGGAAAAACTTGGGAGTAAGAAGTTGTACCCATTCACTATTGCCCTCATGCATGCAGAACTAAAATCTCTCTACCTTACTCTCAAAAAGATAGATTTTATGCAGTTCAGTTCCCATGGAATTTCTGTTGAGTCTTCTCTGGTAAAAAAATAACTGCCAAGAGGTTTTTTTTTTTCCCAATATTTCTGCTAAATTGAATGTAGGGACTTGTCCATTTAATTGGCTTCAAATGAGGTAGTTATTGAATCTCATTATTGCCAATTAAATTTTTCCCTCAGAGACATTATAAAGGGGGTCTTTGAAGTTGATTCCAAGTTTTAGGTAGAACCCTTCTGCCTAGCCACACTATACATACCAAAAAGTGAGACCTGTTTCTAGACATGTTGGACAGATGACAAAAAATCAATTTTTTCAACTAAGTTCATTGTCTTACTATCTGAATGCTATTTAGTATAATAATTTTATATAATAAATGACTAGCAAACTTTTGACTGGTTTTTAGGTGTATCCTTGCCCTGTAATATCTGCCTCATTCCGTATAGTTAGGCACTGAATTTATAACTAAGGAGAATAAATCATTTTTGATTTAGACAAATAATATGTACAGGTTCTCCATGTATGGTTGTGTAGGTTGTTCACTGCACATGTGTACTTGGACAAGAAGCCATGTGGGGACTGATAGTTATCTTAGGATTTACTCTTCAAGCCATTTGCCCTTGTAAAGTTATGTCCTCCAAAGAAAGTCACTTTTTTTTCTAATTACCCAAAAGCTGTGACTTGGCTATTATAGCCATTTAGTTTGAGAAATTCATGTAGTCATAGAAAAATGTGGTACATATTCTGAGGCTATGTCACTATCATATATCAAAAATAAGCTGAGGCTTTAGCCCTAAGGAACACAACCTTAGATTTACTCCTTTAAATATGTTACTTTAATATTGTGAATATTGTATGCATAGAAATTATTTTTAAATTTACAATAAATAATTTTATCTCTGTGTTTTAAGTTCCATTTCTTTGCGGGATTTTCATAGGATTTTGACAAACACAATTAACAAAAACCATCCAAAATCAAATAAGTGAAAATGACAATAGTATGAGATACTGTGCTATCAATAGGAAATTATTAGGTTGTACATTAAACTGCCATTTTTTTGTGGTTAAATATAGTCAAATGCCATTGCTTTCTTATGATTCAATCTAATAGTTACTCAGTACTCAGTCACTAAGTCATGTCTGACTCTGCGATCCCATGGACTGTAGCCTGCCAGGCTCCTCTGTCCATGGGATTTCCCAGACATGAATACTGGAGTGGGTTGCCATTTCCTTCCCCAACGTATCTCAATCTAAATAAAATGTTGCTAATGAAGCTCTTTCCTCAAACCATTTTCCTGACCTGTATCCCATCCTACATCTCATGTTCCTCATCAAATTAAAGTAGTAGTATGAACCTCTTATTGATTGACATATTAGTCTGTTCTTTATTCATTAGTATGTTTGTTTCTTCCCTTGGTCAATATTTATTTACTGAATGTCTATTCTTCACCAATCAAAAACATATAAATGGGGTACACATTCCTCTTTTAGGAAATATTGAAGTGTCTTTTTATAGAATGTCATTGCTGACTCCAAATCTTCTGTCTTTGAATGTGAGATTTTGAGTGTGGGAGTTGGTGTGTATGTATGTATGTGCAAAATGAAAATTTAGTTTGTTGAATAAAAGTGAAGAGCATGAGAATGGGGACTATAGAGCCAGCAGTGTGTTTGGTCTAGGCTGGCTGGGCTATATCAGAGATATCTTTATGCCTAAGAAGACAGAAAGTTAAGAGGTAACATATTTTATTCTCTTGAAGAGAGCATTTAGTAGCCCTCCTGCACCCTGGTTCTCAGCCTTCACCATGAGTCAGAATCAAATGAGGAAGCTCAAAAATATATCCTCAGACATCTGACTTTTCTGGTTTTAGGTTCTAGCATGGCCTTTTTTCTTTTCAGGCTTCCAGGTTATGTTAATGTGCAGTGCCGTGGAGACAGGCTTCTCTAGACCAAAACCAACACATGATGAAGGACACATGGCTTTCAGTTACTCAAGACAGGGTCAATATTGGGAATTAGGAGGGCTTCATTTTAACAAATGAAATTTGCTGATTCTATTTTTATTCTAAAACAGTGGTAAAGATTGTTGGGCTTGTGATTGGAGCAAGGTTAATTAAGAAAATTCAAATATAAGAGAGGGCGTATAGTAACATAAAAGCAAACTCAACAGCTATTATAAGGTAACATCATAGCTATTTAAATAGCCATTGATATACACACATAGATAAAAAGGAATCTATTTTGATTATCATTTATTTTTGCTCAAAATAACTTTTATAGTATAAATTTTAATAATGGTTGTGTTTTCGTACAACAAACTATTTTATTATTTTAATGGTTTTATTTGGGAGAATGGCTTTCCATTTGAGGCAGCATAATGCAAAAGAAGGACCAGAATCCTACACACAAGGTGACCTGAAATCTAGATTTTTCATGCATTTACTAACTCTGGTCGTGTTGGTATGTCTTTCACCTCTTTGAATCTCATCTTAATTTTTAATGTGAGGAACACTACTTCTCCTGCTTGTATTAAGGAGAAAACTCTTTACACTAGAAGACCTGTATAAATAACGTAGCAAGAGGATGTCTATTGACAATTCTTGTTTTGGTGTAAAATGGAGGCACTGTGAAACCCAGTATTGTTCTGCCTTAGACCCTAATATGCTGTTTCAAGAAGCATATGGTGTCCTATGTTCCTACTTTCTTTAAATTATAGTGGATTTGCAACTTTGTATTAGTTTCAGGTGTCCAGCAAAGTAAATCAGTTATACAATATACATACATCCATTCTTTTATTAAAGATTCTTCTCCTATATAGGCTATTACAGATTACTGAGTAGAGTTTCCTGTACTATGGAGCAGTTTCTTACTAGTTATCAATTTATATACAGTAGTGTGTATAGGTTGGTCTCAATCTCCTAATTTATTCCACGTCCCCTAACTCCATGGTAACTATAAGTTTGTTTTCTACATCTGTGACTCTACCTCTTTTTTAAATAAGCTCATCTGTACCCTTTTATTACATTCCACGTATAAGCAACATCATGACACTTGTCTTTCTCTGACTTACTTCACTCAGTATGACAATCTCTAGGCCCATCCATGTTGCTGCAAATGGCATTATTTTGCTCTTTTTTTATGTTTCTACTTTTGATAGCTACTCTACTGTTTGACCTCACCATATTTGTAACTTGGAAAACCTTTCCCTTTACCCTTCCTTTTTTTGAAAGTGGAGCCAAAACTGTTTAAATTCACTAGTTATGAAACAGACTTCCTGGTGCAGTGGAAAGATAATTCATTAGGAATTGAAAGAAAATGGATTATTGTCTTAATTTTACCAGGTCCCTGTATGGTGACCATGGCCCAGTCTTGGCTTTTCTGGTCCTTCTTCCAAAGCAGTGTGGCTGAATCAGGCAAACTGGAGGGCCTCCTCTTTTCTGAAATCCTGTAATTCTCTTAATGGGTTGGTTTACAGTTTCATTTTTGAACAAGCAATGCAAAATCATGAATGTTGTAAGTTATTTTTCTGCATAAACATCAAATCAAATCATTGATTTTATTGTATGTTTTGTTCAGAAAACTATATTAGGTTTTATTGTTCTTTTCAAATTTTGCAATATGATTCACTAAAACATAATATGTTTAATATTAGCCATTCACTGATATAAAATCAATATTCCATTCTGAGATGCAGCCAAGTTTATGGAATTCCCATAAAATTTTACTTTCTGTATGGTTAAAAAAGAATGGAACTTCAACAAAGATGTGTTCATCTCAGTGGGATGAAATATAGGCAGGATAAAATGTTATTTTAATGTCATTTTTCATATTGTGATATATTGAAAGTGAATGTAATTTTATTGCCAGTACAAGTTTTTAAAACATGTCTTTCATTACATATCACTTATTGTTTTTAAATGCATATTCTTCTTTAATTTTAATAAATTATTTCTAAACAGCCTTTTAGTACACATTTCTGACAGATAGAGGCTTCAAAATGGCTCTGTGGTAAAGAATTCATCTGCTAATGCAGGAGACACAGGATAGGCAGGTTTGATCCCTGGGTTGGGAAGATTCTCTGGAGAAGGAAATGGCAACCCACTCCAGTATTCTTGCCCGGAGAATCCCAGGGATGGCGGAGCCTGGTGGGCTGCCGTCTATGGGGTCGCACAGAGTCGGACACGACTGAAGCGACTTAGCAGCAGCAGCAGCAAATATCTAAAAGCTAACACATTACAACTGAAGCAATCATCTCAGATCTGTAAACATGCAGCCTGATAAATAGCCTTTGTATTCATTTCTTAGGGCTGCCATAACAAACTATCACAAACTAAGTGGCTTTAAACAATAGAAATTTTTTTCTTTGAATGTTCTGGAAGCTGAAAGTCCTATATTAAGCTGTGGACAGGGCCATGCTCTCTCTGAGGGCTCTCAGATGAAATCTCTTCTATACCTTCTTCTTAGCTTCTGGTGTTGCCAGCAATTCTTAGTCTCCCTTGGCTTACAGATACATCACTCACCGCTGCTTCTGCTGTTACTTGGAGTTCTTCCTGTGTGTCTCCACCTCTATGTAGCTCCTCTTCTTTTTAAAAGAACATCAGCCATTTGGCTTAAGGGGTCATTCTACTCCACTGTGAATTCACATTAACTTGTGAATTCACATTAACTTTCTCCAACTGCAAAGTCCGTTTTCAAATAAGGTCACATTCATAGGTACCAAGGCTTAGGACTTGAATGTATCTTTTGTGAGGACATCATTCAATGCACAGCAGCCCCTAAATCCCTAAGTCACCTCAGTTTCTTATTTCTTCTTTAGAGTAGAAGGGGAATTTAAAGAATAATTCATCCATCTATTTATTCGCTTATAGAACACATATTTATCCAGCATCTAATTAGTGTCAGGTACCATTTTAGATGCTGATGGTAAAGTTGTGGACAAGATAGACCAGGACCTTGCTCCATCAGAGTTTATATTCTAATTATGGGCATCTGGAGTGAACATATAAATAAGTAGATGAATGGGGGGATTTTTGATAGTAAGTATTATGAAAATATGGCAGGAAATAGGACACAGAGTGACTGAGTACCAATGAGATGAAGGCTTCCTTGCTTAGATAATAAGACTGCAGAAGGCTTCATTAAGAAGGCAATGTTTAAACTGAGACCTAAATGAAGAAAGTTCTAATAGGGAAGCATTCTAAGTAAAATGATGAAACAGTTAAAATTATTTAATATCTGTGGTTTAAAAAGTAAAAAGAAAACTCCTATGATTAGTGATTGAGGGGGAGGCAAAGGTAGAACCTCAGACAAAAGTGGTCAGATCACTTCCATGGTAACAATATGTTTAAATTTTATTCTAATTAAGGATGGAAACAGAAATCAGTTTAGAGGTATTTGAATTAATCTAGGTAAAAGATGACAGTGATTTAGATTAGAATGGTAGCAGTGGAGACAGTGAGAAGTGATTGGCTTTGCCATAGATTCATCAGTTATTTACTATGTGCCAAGAACATTCCATCTGTGGTAGGCTGAGTAATGAAAGTATTAGTTACTCCATTGTGTCCTTCTCTTTTTGATCCCATGAACTATAGCCTGACAGGTTCCTTTGTCCATGGAATTCTCCAGGCAAGAATGCTAGTATGGGTAGCTGTTCCTTTCTTTAGGGGATCTTCTAGACCCAGGGATCAAACCTGGGGTCTCCTGCATTGTAGACAGTTTCTTAACTGTCTGAGCCACCAGGAAAGCCCCTAAGTAATGGCCACCTCAAAATGTCTCCATATTATGCGTATATCTTGTGAATATATCATGTTTCATCACATGTATTCTGTTGCAAAAGAGACTTTGCAGTTATAATTAAAGTTTGGGCCTTCAAATAGACAAATAATTATGGATTATTTTATAGGGAAAATCTAATCACATGAGCTCCAGCTAGAATCAAAAATATGAGGCAGAAGGAAAAATTGGAGAGATGCTAAGGAAGGGAAGGACTAGATCCACTGAGGCGAGAGGAGACACAGAGAAAACATGGGAAGGAATGCAGACAGCCTCTAGGGTCAAAGACTAGGCCCTGGCTGACGGCTGGCAAGGAAACTGAGACTTCATTTCTCCAGCTGCAAGGAAATAAATTCTGTGAACAACTGAGCTTGGAAGCAGATTCAAGCCCAGAAACTCTGAAGGGAATTCTAACACTGATTTTGGTTGTTTGAGTCTACGCAGAAGACCCATCTGAGCCAAGCTGCACCTGGATTTCAGATCTACATAATGCATGGTGTGGTGTAAACCGCTGAATTCATGGTTATGTGTTACAGTTACAATGGAAAACTAACACAATTTCCATCAAGAAATTGGTTCAAGTAACAGATTTTTTTCTATTCCCATTGTCATAAATCTTGGGTAATGAATTACTTGAGCTTCCCTAGTGGCTCAGACAGTAGAGAATACGCCTGCGATGCGGGAGAGCTGGGTTTGATCCATGAATTGGGAAGATCCCTGGAGAAGGGAACAGTTACCCACTCCAGTGTTCTAGCCTGGAGAATTCCATGGACAGAGGAGCCTGGCAGGCTACAGTCCATGGGGTCACAGAGTCACGAGTGAGCGATTTTGGACTTTATTATCACAGATGACCACTGAAAAATCTCTCTAATCTAACTCAATGTTCACATTCAGTCAGAGCCATTGTTTAAAATGCAAATCTGATTGGGATATTCTTTCTTTACGTGAATAAGTACTTTTGTCCATAAAACCAATTCAGATGGCCTCTCCTGCAGGAAGCCTTCCATAATGAACTGCTCCAGGTCGAATGTTTTTTTCCTCTGCTTCCAAAGCACAGTCCCTATTCATCATTCTATCTCATCTCCTATCCCACTACAAAGTCTTTTTTCCATTTTAAAATATATTCTATTTTTAATTTCATAAATGATATATGAATCAGTCAAAACCATTCATTGAGTATGAAATGTTACACAATTTTTTCTATGTAATCTCATATCTAAAAGAAGTCACTATTAACAGTTTCAATTTTATATATTTTCTGTATATACAAATTGAAAATTGATATCTGTATTGGTCATACGTGTGTGTGTGTGTGTGTGTGTTTATATATATGCACTAGTATCCTTCTTAAATAGGGCTTCCCTGGTAGCTCAGCTGGTAAAGAATCTGCCTGCAATGCAGTAGACCCTGGTTCGATTCCTGGGTTGGGAAGATCCCCTGGAGAAGGGAACAGCAACCTACTCTAGTATTCTGGCCTGGAGAATTCCATGGACTATATAGTCCTTGGGGTCACAAAGAGTTGGACACGACTGAGCAACTTTCAGTTCACTTCACTTCATCTTTCATAAAACATGGAACACGTTTTTGATTTTGTGTTGTAATCGCGTTTTTATTAAGTTTTTACTTTAAGCATAGTTAAGCTGTGTTTTTCCTAATGGCTCTAAATTATTCCATTGTTTGTGTATATTTTCTTGATCCCTTTTAGATAATTTTTAGAAATAATTTTAGCTTTATCTTGATAAAGAAAATATTTCTATAATTGGTGTGCAAATACAAGTATGTGTTTGAATTTGTGAAAGTATGTGGAATAAATATGTAAAAAAGGAATCAAAGGAGTGTGTCATTTGAAATTGTCAAATTGCCTTCCAAGAATTCTGTGATAATTAAAATTGGTATCCATCATCAGTGTATGATGCCTCCTGTCTCTTCACAACCTTAGTCACATATAATATTTGAGATATTTGAATAAAGACAACAACTACAGAAAAACTATAAGTGAAAGCTACGAGAAGAAGTCTCTGAAGAGAGTACGTTTCTGGTGAGGATTAGGACAGAGATTGTGTCTTTTTATTATAAAACTTTCTGTGCTGCTTGATTTTTTTTAAAACTAAGATAAATCTTAGGAAAAATAATCACAAGAAAGGATTTCTCTTTTTCGGGATAAAGACTGCAAGGTGGCACTCGTGGTAAAGAACCCCCCTGACAATGCAGAAGACCTAAGAGACACGGGTTCGATCCCTAGGTCAGGCAGATTTCCTGGAGGAGGGCATGGCAACCCACTCCAGTATTCTTGCCTGGAGAATCCCATGGACAGAGGAGGCTTGTGGGCTACGGTCCACAGGGTTGCAAAGAGTCAGACAAGACTGAAGAAATTCAGTGGTGGACTTTATATTTGGAATTTAACTTTTTGTTATTACCAGTTTATTAATTTTATTTCTCTCACAGTAAAGTATATGCTTCATGAAAAGAGTTTTTCAACAGCTCTCCCATATTTCATCATGCCAAACACATCAATTTAGCCATATGGCATGCTGCGTGCTAAATCACTTCAGTCATGTCCAGTTCTTTGTGACCCTATGGACTGTAGCCCATCAGGCTCCTCTGTCCATGGGATTATCCAGGCAAGAATACTGGAATGGGTTCCCAGGCCCTCCTCCAGGGGATCTTCCCCACCCAGGGATTGAACCCATGTCTTTTATGTGTCCTGCATTAGCAGACAGGTTCTTTACCGCTAGCACCACCTGAGAAGCCTTAGGCATATTAGATGGGCTCAAAAATAAAAGCTGAAGTAATTTACAAAGATTAGGTACCAGAAGAATGCTATAAATCTGAAACGACTGGCCAAGGAAAGGGAGCCAAATTTAATTCTTACTTATAAGATAGTGAAGAAGCCATTTCAATTGTCAAATATACTGGACCAGTCCTTCAGGCACAGTGCGATAACATGCAGTTCTGGGTATCTGGAGATTTGATTTCCAGTCTTAGCCACGAGCTAGCCGCATACCTTTCTCGAGGCTTAGTTTTCCATCTACAAGTGGATACATAGAGACACAGACATATACATATGCCTATGTATGTGTGTGAATGTAAGTAATGAAGTAAGGTTTCATCAGTATCATACTTACTATGACATAATTAATTAAAGATAATCGTATAGCATTAAATGATTCATCAGAGTATTTTTTTACTGCTGTCTTCAGGAACTGTTTATCTTATAATAAATAAAAAATAAATATATTTCAAAAATATGAGTTATTCAATAGCACAATTCATGGTCAAAACTTTAAAAAAAGCATATTGTAAGACTTAAAAATACTATTTCAAATATAAGTTTATATGTGTGTGTGCTCAGTCATGTCCAACTCTTTCTGACCACATGGGCAAGAATATTGGAGTAGGTTGCCATTTCCTACTGCAGGGGATCTTCTTGACCAGGGATTGAACCCACATTTCTTGCATCTCCTGAATTGCTAGGAGGGTTCTTTATTACTGCACTACCTGGGAAACCCTATAAGATATGTAATAACACTTTTTTTCCAAAAAAAACTTAGCCTAAAGGTAGCTGCATTTAAGTAAGAAAATTAAAATTTTGGGTAATAAATATCCCAGATGCTATACAAAAGCATGTTTTTACAAATAGAAAAATACAGTTGATTGTGGGAAAACACTATAGCTCAGATTATATGGATTATATTTGTGCATGTACATATTATATTTCAAATATTCACTTATGGAGTTAATATTGCTACATCTAACCATAACTTTTTTAGTCATAATTTATTTTTTAATACTCTAATGTCTTTGTGGTATTTCATACACAGATGAAAGTTTTTACAGTCTCATAATATACTTTTAATCTCTGACATAAAATGACAGGCAAAAGAGTAAGAAAGATAAAAAGGGAAAATATGATCTATTTCTACTCATTTATTTGTCATAAAAATTGGAATAAGAAAGCAAAACAGTCCCTTAAGTTTAAATTAAAGGGACCTGGCATTTCTTTCTTATTTTTTTTTAACGTCTTCTTCCTTTAGTGCATTTACTAACTGATATTTTCTCCTTCTGGACAGAAGTCCCTCCTAGCCTCACTAAACTGACCTCTGTTTGGTTCTTCCAGCAGTAATGATAGAAAGTTTGCTTATAATGTCCTGCCACTGAAGAATGCTACTCCTTCAATTTCACACCTCCTGTGGCTTCAGCTGGAATGTAGCCTTAGGGGAACACATGTAGATAGGTGAGGAGAAGGGAGACACCCACTCAACTGGCCAAAGCTTTTGAACAAACCCTGACAATCAATAGAGTAACAGATGCCACCGCCGGCTTGCCCAGCCTGGGAATGAGTTCACTGACTTTGCCGTGGAGAGGTCTTTTAGAGTTTCTCTGGTGTCACCTACTTCTGTTGCTGTCCAGAGGCAAAATCTGATAAACTGATTGAGGATTGAGACAGAAGTGTTATATTTCACAAAAGATGTCTTTATGCTGTGCAAATTGAAAAAGTGGACTCAGTGGAGAAAGAGGAGGGTGGGATGATTTGAGAGAATAACATTGGACCATATATATTACCATATGTAAAATAGATAACCAGTGTGAGTTTGATGTGCAAAGCAGGGCACCCAAAGCCAGTGATGTGACAATCTGGAGGGGAAGGGTGGAGAGGGAGGGAGGTCGGGGTTCAGGATGGAGGGGACACATATCCAATTACCAGCCACCAATATTAACTTCTGATTGATTGCAAATTTAAACATCATTTCCTGAGTAGATTTTGTGCACTTGGTAAATTAAAGTAAGAATTGACTGATCTGTTTTCTTTACATCCATATACAGTTATACTGCATTTATAGTTTAGAAGTTTTATCCCCCTTTTTGGGAACATTTTGTTAACTCATTAGCCTGACTAATATAATTATTATATAGAAACTATATTTACCATTATTTAATTATATATATTTTTCTATCTCACTCACTGAAATGTCAGTTTCATCAACCATGGGACTGATTCTCTTTTTCTCACTCTTCAACAGGAATGCCCAGTGGGTTAGTCAAAACCCAGTAAATACTTATTGAATAATAGTATTTTATGCAATGCAGTTTATATTTCTTTGGAATTAACTAAAATAATTTTCCACTGAAAATATTTCATGAAGTATAACGTTTAGGTCTTAATACAATAGTCCAGACACTGTTTGATCAGTGTATTTGAAAATCTCATCTCTTTATGGAGGCCAGTGGTTTGCAAATAATTTATTTGTGAAAATTATTCTTTCAAATAAATATGTGTGAGGAATTCCAATTTAATAAGGAAAAAGAATTATACTTTTTAAAATTCTTTTTAAATTTATTTATTTTAATTGGAGGCTACTTACTTTACAATATTGTAATGGTTTTGTTAAAGGAAATTTTGAATGCCTTTGGTTGAACTTATTTGCTCTTCCTCTATTCCCACATAGCAACATTTGACATATCTTTAAAGAAATTAAGGAACCCAAAGCATAAAGTCTGAACCATGTTTTGAGAGATTAACAGTTTCTTTTTGAATCTCATGCTTTCAATCATTAATTTATTAATGTATTGACATATAATATGAAGATAAAAATAATTAATATTAAAATATGAATATATTTAATTGAAGTTTCTTATGAATTCTCCAGTTATATCACATGCCCTCTATATGCTATCATTTTGAAATAAATGTCTAGCACATACCTTTTATAAAATGTATACTTTTATTTCCTGAAAAAGTGAGCTAATTATTTTAGAATCAATTTTCCTTCCTTATAAATGCTCAATGTATTGTATTTAATTTTCTTAATGAGGTTGACGAGTTTGAAAATAGTGGAGATAGTGAAGATAATTTTAGTAGAAAGTTATGAACCTAGAGATATGGAAATAATATGAGAGCACCAAATCTGCTTTTGTCCTAAAACCATCATTTGATACCTTGTAACTGGTTTTAGCTAATGAAGAGCTACAGGCTAATCTAGACCCAGGACTATCAAGGTGTGGAATCTCATAAGAAATCCTCCCCACTTTTGCTTGAAAGTCAAAGATCTCTTCAAAGAAGGGTGAACGAGAAGGAAACCCTCCTCTCCTCCTACTGCTCCAAGCTCATGGTTCTGGAAAAAGGGTCATAAAATCATTCACATAAATGAAAAAGTATCCTAAGTTCATAGAGTTGATAAAGTATAATTTAAATTATCTCAATTTTCTCCAAATTGATGTGTGGATTTAATACCACACCAATCAACATTCAATGTGGTTTGTGAATGTGTGTGTGTGTGTGTGTGTGTGTGTGTAGTTGTGCTTGTGTAACCTAACAATCATATATATCTATAACAATCATACATATATATATAAACAATCATATATATATAACAGTATAACAATCTATATAACAATCATATATATTTATAAATATATATAGGATTGAATATGCTCATAACACTTTTGGGAGAACTTGTGAAAGGTCAAAACATGTTGTAAAGCAATAGTAATAAAGCTGGTTTGGAATTAGTTCAGAAGCAAACAGACCAATGGTTAGGAATAGAAATTACAGAAAGTTATCACTTATTTGATTATGGAAAATGTGCCATTATGAATGATGAAGAAACCAAAGTTTCGGTTTTTAATTTTTTTTCCCATTAAATGGTTCTAAGAAAATTGAGTATTCAATTAAAATAAAGTTTCAGATTACCAAAGGCCTAAAATTAAAATTTTAAAAAGTTAGATAATCCAGCAGTCATGTGAGTGCTTAAGTCATGAAAGAATATCTTGAATTATAAATAGCTCTGAAAATACAGAAAAAGGACTTCCGTCATAGCTCAGTTGGTAAAGAATCTGCCTGCAATGCAGGAGACCTGGGTTCGATTCCTGGGTCGGGAAGATCCCCTGGAGCAGGAAATGACGACCCATTCCAGTATTCTTACCTGGAAAATCCCATGCACAGAGGAGCCTGGCAAGCTACAGTCCATGGGGTCGCACGAGTCGGATGTGATTTAGCGACTAAAGAGAGAGAGAGATACAGAAAAATACTGATAAAATTTGCTGTTATATTAAGAACCTTTGTTCATTAAAGCACCTAAGGGAGAAAGGAGAAGCCACAAGGTAAGGGAACTCTATATTAGAAAAAATAGCTTTCCTGAATGCTATAGCCACATAAAGAACATGATTCTGTAAGTGAAGCACAAATTGTGTTTCAGTTCTCATTGTCTCCTTGGCTGCCTGTCCTGATGCTTGGCACCACAATATATATGGGGTGATGATATTGCTGGAGAGGGTAGTTACTGTACGCATAACCAACAAAGAACAGACATTTAGACTATGGAAACAACTCTAATGTTATTAAGGTCAACACAGACAACACAATAGAAGAGCATGAGCAAAAATCTTGCATAGGCAAATTATAAACAAAAAAGTCCAAAAGGAAATGAAATGATATACATGGTTACTATAATTAATAATCACAGTAATAAAAATGAAAGCCATTATAATTAAATGATAGGAAATATCATTATATAAGTACTAGATTAGACAAAATTAACTTGGAATATGAAGTGTCTGAAAGGTTGTGCAGCAATAGAAACTTATCCACTGTTGTAGAAATAAAATTGGTATGAGTATTGACAAATGAAGTTTTGAACACACTCTAAGCAGTTCAGCTTTAGGTATAACAGTAGAGAGTAGAATATTGCTACTACATATATGAAGACATGGACTTCCCAAGTGGTGGAGTGGTAAAGAGTCTGCCTGCCAATGCAGAAGATGCAGGTTTGATCCCTGGATTGGGAAGATCCCCTGGAAAAGGAAATGGCAACCACTCTGGTATTCTTGCCTGGGAAATCGCATGGACAGAGGAGCCTGGTGGGTTAGAGCTCATGGGGTCACAAAGAGTCAGATGTCACTTAGCGACTGAACAACAAGAAATATGAGGATATAATTACAAGAATGTTCAAGTGAAGTATTACTCAGAATAGCTCTACTCTGGAAACAAGTCAAACATTCATCAACAATAGAACGATAAGAATTATGGTGTTGGACGTGTTAGCCACTCAGCCACTCTTTGTGACCCCATGGACTAAACCACCAGGCTCCTCTGTTCATTAAATTCTCCAGGGAAGGATACTGGAGTGGGTAGTCATTTCCTTCTCCAGGGGATCTTCCCGACCCAGGGATTGAACCCAACCATACAAACAAAAATATCATATTTATGTATGCATATATATCATAATTTCATAATTTCAATTATATGATGGCAAGAAGAAGTCAAAACAAAAGCATGCTGCATAGGGACCATACTAAGAATGCCACAAGAATACCACAGAAATTATTGAAAGCAGACTCTGGAAAGTGATTATACATGGAGGGGAAAGAGGTGTGATTGAGAAGAAACTTTTGAGAAATTTGTAAATACAGGCAATATTCTATTTTCATGTACATCTTGGAGGTGATTTCTTTTGTATTTACTTTATATTTTTTGTCCATACCAGTTTTGCTTCGTATATGTTTTGTATTTACTTTGTTTTGTATATTGCTTTCTTTGTAACTTGGGAATCTAAGGTTGTGGGAATTAATTTACCTGGGGGAGGTATATTGGTTTCCTGGGGCTGCTTTTAGAAAGTGCTGAACACTGTGGGGGTTAAAACAAGAGAAAATTGCTCACTCATAATTCTGGAGGTTAGAAATCCAAAATCAAGGTGTGGGCAGGCCCATGCTCTTCCTGAAGGCTCTAGGGGAGACATTTTTCCTGGCTTTTCCTGGCTTCTATGGGTTGCCAGCAATCCTTGGCATTCATGGCTTGCAGCTGCATCGCTGCCTGTGTCTTCACGTGGTTGTCTTCCTTCTGCATCTATTTCTCGGTCCAAAGTCTTGTCTTCTTATGAGAACAGCAGTTGTATTAGATTTAGGGTCGCTTCTAATCCAATAGGACCTCATTTTTTTCTTAAGATTTTTTTTTTTTGATGTGGACCATTATTTTAATTCTTTATTGAATTTGTTACAATATTTCTTCCGTTGTTTATGTTCTGGTGTTTTGGCTGTGAGGTTGTGGGATCTTAGCGCCCCAGCCAGGGATGGAACCCTCAGCCCCTGCGCTGGAAGGCGAAGTCTCAGTGACTGGACCACCAGGGAAGTCCCCAGTATGGCCTCAGCTTAATTTATTACATCTGCAAAGACACTATTTCCAAATAAGGTCATATTCTGAGGTTCTGGGTCACATGAATTTTGGAGGGATACTATTCAATCCAGTATATGGGTGCATAGTTTAATAAGTTCATGAGGTTTTATAAATTATGTTTTATAAGCAGCAATATTAAGTTTTAATTAACAACTCATCTCTAAATCATGAGCCACAGAACCTGGCCCAAGGTTTGAAATCCTTCGAAACCAAAGTAAAACACACATATGTAAACTAGGGAAAGCAAACTTGATCTGGGTATCTTGAGGAAGTAGTTATATGGAAATAGTATCATATTCTCCATGGAAAAAAGACCAAAAGTGATAGATAGCAAATTTTTTATTGAGGATTAAAATCAAAATTGTGTTCTTCATTGCCTGAATCTAGCTCAGAGGAGTTTTAGTTCTGCTAATCACTGAATCTATCAGAAGGAACACTCTAATTCTTAATAAATCCATTGCTCAAAATTAGATAAACATATTTCATACTGAAAAACCCCAGAGATATTTAATGTGTAGTTAATAACAATCTGAATATTTGAATATTCTTCTTTTTTTGGTTATAGCTATCTTTTTGTCCTTTATAGTAGAATCAGCATTGGACTTCAATATAATTTATGTTTTATTTATGTCCATTAAATAATAATCATGACTAACATTTACATTTTGGGGTAATATATGACCTCTTTGAATCTAAATATATAACAGAATTGTTTTCTCTAAAATAGGTTAAATAACATTTTCTTTGCAATCCTTTAAATTTCTGTGTCCTCAGTCTGTCAGCTTTCCTTTAGTATCTGGAATGTTGTTTCTCAATACTTTTAAAATATTGAAATATGAGATTTGAGATGGAAAATGTGAGTAATTATCTCCAAAACCAAATTGGGCTTATGCTGTATCTCCTTAGTAGCTCAGCCCACAAAGAAAAACAAAGTGATTTGGGAGCAGAGAGGGAAAGAGAGGAATGATAAACCTGGCTTCATTTCAAAGTTTAAAAGAAAAAAAAAATGGCTCCTGGCAGAATCAAAGGTCTGAATTATATTCAAAATATCATAGAACGCTAAAACTGGAAATTATCTTACAAATCATTAGCCAATTCAATCCTTTCATTTAATAGATGATGAACCTGAAACCCAGAGAGAATTAATACCATGCTTAAGTCTGCCCAGCTAGCCAGGCATTGTTCTTCTACTTTGTTCTATCTGTAGGACCCAAATGAATAGATTTGTAAGCACCCCTGCTTTTCCAAACACCCGGATCCATTAATGTCCTGGTTTAAAGCTCAAGAAGACCTGCAGTATTAATATCTAGTGTGACACTGCTGGCAACCTTAGGGATTGTTCAGATGTGGGGAAGTGAGTGGTCCCAAGTGAGAAATTAGGTTTATATAGATGTTTATCTTTCACCCTTTACAGTACCATCCTGTGTTTATTTAGATTATTTTAAATAGCATGCTAATGAGAGACTATAGCTTAGGATTTTTAATTGTTTTGGAGGCCCATGAATAATTGTGGATGAATGTGGCTAATTGTCCTTAGAGTGAAAGTGAAATATTAAAAATTTACTTTAATCAACTTCATTTCTTTGGAGCACTTCTCAGCACAGGTGTCTGCATCAAGCTTCATTCACAGGCATATATCTCCACATTTTTTCTTTGTGCCTTCAGGTCACCCAGGACTTTTTTTTTTGCCTGCACCATGTAGCTTGCTGGATCTCAGTTCCCCAACCATGGACTGAACCTGTGCTGCAGCAGAGAAAGTGACAAATCCTAAACTAGATCACCAGGGAACTCCCCAACACAGGACTTTTGATCTCATTTCTTCCTTACTGGCATTTATATACATATTTTAACCTGCATCTAAATTTTGGAGGCATCTTGAATTTATTCCATCTATCTGGGTATATTTGTCTTCAGTATGGATTGAGGAAAAGAGACAATCATAGATAATAGAAAATTTTAAACTAAAACCTACTTAAAACACTGCCCCTGATTTAATATTCTGCATAATTAGTGATCAAAAATGGAAAATTAGTTTGATACATGGATTTTTGTCTTAAATCTGTGCCAATTCTGTTCCTTGAACATATTTCCATCCAGGTACATGATTGTCATCTTTTTTTTTTTTTAAGAGTGTGTTGGTGGGTAAATAACATTCCCTGATTCAATCCAGGTCAATTCTTGAGTTTCTACCAGCTGTAGGACTCAACAGTCCATTGAGGACACTTTCAAAGCCCCAAGTGTCCTCCTCTTAAAGGCTCAGATCTCTGGTGTCTAACCTTTGAAGAGGGGTGGAGTCCAGTCCAGTTTGGTCCTACTCCCATGACAACGGGGGGATGTTATTTGCTGAGTAGAAGTTCTCAATGAACCTCAATTAGAAGCTTTAGATGAACTCCGTATTCTAGACAATACTGTAGTTTCTGTGAAAAACACTGCTACATTCCCAGTACTTTTCCACAGGTATTAATTTTTCAGTTTGGTGTCCCAAAGAAAAATGAACTTCATGCTAAATTGGCGAGTGCCCTCAAGGTCAGTGCCTATATTTCAACAAACTGCGCTTAGTACCAGATCATGACAGTGTTTGTTGAACATCCGTCTCCTGATGGGCTTTTGGGGGCAGGGATTCTGGCTACAATGAGGAAAGACCAATGTTTAGCTGCCGTCCCTTCCAGCTGGGGGGGACATCATGAGCTGGGATCTCTGCTTCCCTTCTTCCCTTCTCATTGAATCCTGGGATTCATTCCAGACTACCATGCTTTTGGGCCATTCTGTGGACATTCTTTCAGAGGCCTCCTTGCCCTCTGTTTTCACTGTTTTCACTCCTTACAGTCCAAGGGAGTTGCAAGAGTCTTCTCCAACACCACAGTTCAAAAACATCAATTCTTTGGCACTCAGCTTTCTTTATGGTCCAACTCTCACATCCATTCATGACTACTGGAAAAACCATAGATTTGACTAGATGGACTTTTGCTGGCAAATGTCTCTGCTTTTTAACACGCTGTCTAGGTTGATCATAGCTTTTCTTCCAAGGAGCAAGCACTTTTTAATTTCATGGCTGCAGTCACCATCTTCAGTGATTTTGGAGCCCAATAAAATAAAGTCTGTCACTGCTTCCATTGTTTCCCCATCTATTTGCCATGAAGTGATGGGACCAGATGCCTTGATCTTAGCTTTTTGAATGATGAGTTTTAAGCCAGCTTTTTCACTCCCCTCTTTCACTTTCATCAAGAGGCTCTTTAATTCTTCTTCACTTTCGGCCATAAGAGTAGTATCATCTGCATATCTGAGGTTATTGATATTTCTCTCTGCAATTTTGATTCCAGCTTGTGCTTCATCCAGCCTGCCATTTCACATGATGTACTCTGCATATAAGTTAAATAAGCAGGGAGACAATATACAGCCTTGGCATACTCTTTTTCCAATTTGGAACCAGTCCACTGTTCCATGTCCAGTTCTAACTGCTGCTTCTTGACCTGCATACAGATTTCTCAGGAGGCAAGTAAGGTGGTCTGGTATTCCCATCTCTTTAAAAATTTTCCATAGTTTGTTGTGATCCACACCGTCAAAGGCTTTGTTGTAGTCAATGAAGCAGAAGTAGATGTGTTTCTGGAATTCTCTTGCTTTTTCTATAATCCAATGGATGTTGGCAATTTGATCTCTGGTTCTTCTGCCTTTTCTAAATCCAGCTTGAACATCTGGAAGTTCTTGGTAGTATGTCTAAGAGATGTGAAAGGTTATCCCTGATTCTTTGATCAGAGAAAGCACTGTCATGGAGTACATTCATTTTTTTTGAAAATAGATTTTTATTCTTCAGACTAGTGTTCAGTACGGAAAAGAAATTGGGCAGTAGTATAGAGACTTCCCTTACTCTCTGCCACATACATTTTTAGTATTACTAACATCTTCCATTAGTGTAACACATTTGTTACAATTGATGAGCCAGTATTGATAGTTTATTATTAACTATAGTCCATGGTTGACACTGGAGAACCAGCGACTCAGTGGTAAAGGATCTGCCTGCAATGCAGGTGATGCAGGAGAGGTGGGTTCAATCCCTGGGTAGGGAAATCCCCTAGAGGAGGTCATGGCAACCCACTCCAGTATTCTTGCTGGGAAATCCCATGGATGGAGGAGCCTGGTGGGCTACAGTCCATAGAGTCACAAAAAGTCAGATACAACTGAGCGACTGAGCAGGAGAACATAGTTGACATTAGGGTTCACTCTTTGTGCTGTGCAGTCTATGGGTTTTGTCAAACGTACAATGACATGTATCCATTATTACAATATCATACAGAATAGTTTCATGGCCTTAAAAATCTTGTGCTCCTCCTACTTATCCCTTCCTTCCCCCAAATTCCCAAGCCTTTTTACTGACCTTTTTACTGAATCCATAGTTGTTGCCTATTTGAGAATGTCATATAGTTAGAATCATATTCTGCATCGACTTTACAGATTGACTCTTTTCCTTTCAAATATGTATTTAAGGTTATTCATGTATTTTCATGACTTGATAGGTCATTTCTTTTTATAGCTGAATACTGTTCCATTGTATGTGTTTGACACAGTTTATCCATTCATCTATCAAAGGACATGTTGGTTGCCTTCACTTTAGGGCAATTATGAATAAAGCTATTATAAACATTCATGTGCAGGTTTCTGTGTAGACATAAGTTTTTAACTCATTTGGATAACTATCTGGTAGAGTGATTGCTGGAGAGTGTGCTACGAATATGCTTAGCTTTGTAAGAAAGTGCAAACTGTCTTCCTAGGTGGTTGTGCCTGCCTTGTATTCCTACCAGCAATGAATGACTGTTTCTGTTTCAAGGCTACATTTTACATTTGGAATTCTAATTTAGTAAACCAACATTTAATAAATAAAGAGCCAACTGTCTACATAGCTACAGATGAAAAACATTTAGAGGATGGATGTCCTAAGTTAGAATCAACTTAGCTGTCACAATTCACCTTGTCTTTCATTTTGGGGAGTAAATTTGATCTTTCTGCTTCAGTAATTATGATACTTTCTCTTAACTTGTCTTCCAAAATCCACATTGAAATGCTGACCTCCCCCAAGAGCAATGCACTTTTTTTTTTCCACATTTGGTCCTTGTTGATATATTTTCCTTCTCGTGTCCCACTGTAAATTTGGCTAAAACTCACTTAACTACATCTGTAAAGTAGCTTCCAAGTTATTTTTATCATGAAACAGTTGATTTTTAAAGAAAGCTTGAAATAAGTATTTTATTACTTGAAATTATTCAATTTTAATCTAATGCACACCATGTTTTATAGTTTTACTCTATTATCTGTCCATTCAAATATATAGATACTTTTTTTCAATAAGCTATGGAATTTTCTAACTTACAATGTGTCAAGAATATAATTTGCCATCATGAGCTCCATAAGTTGGGCTTTTAAATAAATTGTTGTTTTCCCAATAGGATTGTATTTAAGTATGCACCTTCAACTTTTAGTTATGTTAAATGTGGAGCAATTATTTTCTTGGAACTATTTTCAAAAATACCATTCACGTTAAAAGAAAAGACACAGATAATATAGGAATTAGAATGTCCATAGATCTTTAGTTTTCTGTATTAAAATTTTATCTCTCTTCCACTTGCTATTTATTATCTATTTTGGTATATCTCTGAAATATTACAGCATCGCTGTTCAGAGATATCATGTTTCAATATCAGATGCAAAGACCAGCTCCATTTTCTAAACTATTTTTCAAACAAAAACCTTAATTACTCTCTTATTGTTTTCATGAACAAACTATTCTTTTTCAGGAGGAGACACTTGACTAACGTTTTGCCATTTTAAATTTATATATACTTTCTTCTTCCCTGGAACGAAATAAAATCATTAATTTGACTGTCATGCTGGTATGTGTCCAGTATTTTATTGATACAGTTCCTTTTCAGCAAGAAGAAGGTGTGATGTGTGCTGAGCCCACATTACCTGTGGTTTCCCTCCCTTGGGTTTTCCTGCCTCCAGAATGGGTCTGCCCCGCTGCTATCAGGTGATAAGAGTGAGGCCTCTCTTCCTTGAAACTCAGAAGAGCATGAATCCAAATCAAGGATGGGGTCTCAGGAAGGGTATCTGGGCGTTGATTGAAGCTGCACCCCTAAGTCATCAGTCTCTCAGGAAAGCTGAGGTCTCCATTATGATGCCTCTTTCCAATTTGCTTTTACTGATTTTCAATTCAAGGAAAGATGGGTTGTGATTGAACCTCAGAAGTTTCCATCCCAATTTGGAATAACTGGCAGGAACTACCCATTAGTCAACACATCATTGAGACAGCAAATACTTATTAGGAAGGGCTTCCTCTACTTATTAATCCCTTCATACATGCTAGGAACTGTATGTGAAGTGAAAGTGTTAGTCGATCAGTCATGCCCAACTCTTTGTGACCCCACGGACTGTAGCCTGCCAGACTGCTCTGTCCAGGGAATTCTCCAGCAAGAATACTGGAGTGGGTAGTTATTCCCTTCTCCCAAGGGATCTTCCCAACCCAGGGATCGACTCCAGGTCTCCTGCAGTGCAGGTGGATTCTTTACCTTCTGAGCCACCAGGGAAGCCCAGGAACCGTGTATCAGCGTTCAGTTTGATGTAATTCCTTTTAATCTGGGTGAGGGATGGATTCACAGACAGGAGTTCTAACTTTAGCACTAGGATTATTGAAGTATTCTTTCTCATATATAAGTGGTTAAAAGAGGCTTCCAAAAAATCAAGGAAGCCAAAGATTTTTGTTGTTGTTGTTAATCATGGGCAACACATCATTTTCAATAACTGATTGATCTTTTTCAAAAGTTTGATATATTGGTGATAGTAATCCTTGGATTTGGGGGTGGAAAACTCAAGACAGGATGCTTTGACTTTATCCGATACTATGACTTCTATTCTCACAAAGTGATCTCTATTCTCATGGAAGGGTAAACATAGACAGAACAAACTGTCGCCTTATGTGCTTAGTGCAATCTATCTTGTAGATTGAAAGAAGTATGTTTCAGCAAAACTAGGAATTAATTAGAGATAACGAATATGCCTGCAATGCAGGAGATGAGGGTTCGATCCCTGACTTGGGAAGATCCCCTGGAGAAGGAAACGGCAACTCACTCCAGTATCCTTGCCTGGGAAATCCCACGGACAGAAGAGTCTGGCAGCCTACAGTCATGGGATAGCAAGAGTCGGACACGACTTGGGGACTAAACCATTACCACTCCCATACTATCTATCTATCCAACTATCCATCTAATATGCAAATTTGTCACATTAGAGGAAGATCACTACTGAGCTGCTGCTTCACATTTCTTGCATGTATTTTAATAGTGTGCCATGATCATTTAAAATAATTTCCAAGTTCAGAATCTATCTACTCAAAGCTACAAATCCAACTACCACCTTGTACCCAAACTCATCTTGTGAGGCCAAAAATGGTATCACCTGGTGCTTCAACATGCTTTCCTATTGTCCATATCTTTTGTCTCAAAATCCATAGAGGTTTTCAGCAGTTGCCTTTGAATAGAAACCCTCCTTTTCTCCAGAAGAAATGAAAAACATATAAAGTGTGATTTTGTTTTAGTCCATTCTGGATTAGTTCAGTTGGTAAAGAATTTGCCTGCAATGCAGGAGACCCCAGTTCGATTCCTGGGTCAGGAAGATCTCCTGGCGAACAGATAGGTGACCCACTTTAATATTCTTGGGCTTTCCTGTGGCTCAGCTGGTAAAGGATCCTCCCACAATGTGGGAGACCTGGGTTCGATCCATGGGTTGGGAAGATCCCCTGGAGAAGGGTAAGGCTACCCACTCCAGTATTCTGGCCTAGAGAATTCCATGGAGCAAATAGTCCATGGGGTTGCAAAGAGTCGGACATGACTGAGCGACTTTCACTTTCCTCCATTCTGGATTTTGTGCCATCTTTAATGAAAGGATTATTTTTATTTTAAAAGTGTACTTTCACTACTTTGACTGTTCTTTAGTGGAAACTGGAGTGGTCTGTCCATATCCCTTCTTCATGACCAACGCAGTCATTCTCAGATGTTTCTAGGTGTATAAATTTTGATGGCTCATATCTCTGTTTCTCACTGGGTATTACCTTTTGCCTTAGGAAATTGCCTTGCTTAAGTTTCATCCCTACAAGTAGCCATTTGTACTTATCAATTTCTCCTTGTGTCTAATCTCAATTTCTTCCCTTTCTTAAATGGTGTATCTACCAAGAGCACTCTGGGATAACTCTTGCATGACATTATTCGCCTTACTCTCTGTTTCTGGGGAACTTGAACTAAAATAGTTGCTATGAAGAGGGGACACAGAGAGGAGAATCTTCCAGCTGCTTTATTCACCCCTTGGTTGGCACTGAGGGCTCTGTTGCTGATAGTAAGTGGTGTATGGATAGCACCTGGCATACTAAAGCAGTACAGTTATTGAACTATATTTTGATGGTAAATTTAGATGGTATGCAAATGGAAAGAATCTCATTTGTTGATACAATATCTCTGGTATTTGAGAAATATGAGAGAAACTGTACTTGTAAACAGTGGCATTTGGTGCCTCTTGCTGAGTACCACTGAATCATTAAAGAGAGGAAATGACAGGGTGTGGGTGATAAATCCCCATTTCAAGAGAAACTGAAAGCAGAAAGTCTTTCTGGAAATATTTAAGGAAACCTTAATTTCTTGCAGCTGGAGGACAAACACAATGAAAGATTTGGCTCAGAAGTTAATCATAAAATAGCAGAGCTTCACAGAAGGTTGAGCTATCAGCCCCACATTTCTCTTACCCCAAAGTCTGAGACTTAACAGGAAGTGAATGTGTCCATGAAGCTTGAGATGGAGATATTTGGGTAGGTGAACTTGAGATTCTTGATCCAATAAGTTCCCACTGAATCCACTAGGCCTACAGAAGTGAAACACACACACATTGATTAGATAGTACCTCTCCTCCCGCGTGACTGGGTCGGGGATGAGGCAAGGGAAGCACACAGAGAGTAACATTTGAAGGGGCTCTCATTCTCAAGGTTGTGAAAATTCAGGGTCTTCTAGGGCCCCAAGCTCTTCTAGGCACCTCACTTGTCTCCCCCTAATCTTGGCCCTTCCTTCATGTTTGAAGTTTATGAAAAATACTTACATCAGGCAAGTTTCTTTCAAGACAAAGTTCACACCTCTTAAGAGGTACCCTACCTCTCTTCTGTCAACCAGACCATTAACAGAAATTGGATCTCAAGACAGGATGAATGATAAGATGCCGAGCTTCCTAAGAGAAGAAAAGTATAATCCGTGGAAGGAGCTGCAGAATTTCTAATATGTGTAGCAAGATCTAGGACAGTGGACATGGGAAGAAATCCTGAGGTGTTTTCAAAGGGATGCAGAATATTAAGTTAGATAAGAGAAAGTTGGTAGACATTGGGGTAATCTTGCAACACCAGATTTAACACCATGGCAAGAACCTCAAAGATGCTATATTGGGAAGCAGAGCGGTTGAATAATATACTTCAAACTGATAAAGAACTTTGAGACCAATAAATAAAGTGGGTAACTCAATCAAGTGCCATTGTGAAGCTTATTGTGAGTAACTTACATACAGGAAGAAAGGGTCAGGCAGATGGACGATCCAGAGGCATTCACAGCTGCACTCACAACACTGAAAGGAGTATGGGGAGGGGGGAAATTTAAGGGGTCAAAGTTAAAAATAGAATCTGACTACCAAGTGAGTTGCATGTCTGCATAGACTGGAACTGGGACTATTTCCTCTCCTAGCAGTTTCATGATCATTAACCATCTGTATCAGGAAAAGGCATTCTTATAGGTTTCTTATCTGATGAAGGCAAGGGTTGAACTTGATAGGGAGCTTATCTGACTTGGGTGCCTTCTTTGTGAGTAGACTGAAGCCTGAACATGCAGAGACAGGAGGGAGTATGACTATGGGTCTTACAGGAGCTGACAAAATGGAGTAGGTGTGGTTCAACCCCACATTGCTGTGCTACTCAATGGCTCTTTGAAATTTAGCCAAAGCAATTGCTCACACTAAGTATAAGTGCCATATCATAGAGAAATGGGTCAAAATGGGCATGCCAGAATGTATATCCTATGCAGAGATGGAAGATTCACCAGTTGACCTTGTTCCCAGAGCAGATTCAGAAGACACTCCTTTTACAGGTAACATATATAGTCAAGCTGAAAATCAGCATTTCATACATGATTCTAAAGAAGTTTTCAGACTCAGAACTCAACCACTTATTGAAGGAGAGGCTGCAAGTCTATGAGAAAGGATCTTGCAATGTGATATCAAATGTTCTATGGAGTGATCTTCCCCAGTCAGGGCTTCAAGGATTCTACTGCCTTTTAGTCATGTAATTATGCATTGGAGAACTCGGAGCTCTATGGCTCGTCCCACCTGCAGTGAGGCTGGCCCAGTGTCGGAGCTCAGACCAGCATGCTGCCGGGGCAGCAGGGAGGGCTGAGGCGGGTCCCCTTCTATATGCTAGCAATGAATACTTAGAAATTAAAAAGAGCAATTGCCAAAAATACTATTACATGAAATGGGTATCAATCTTCCAAAGTATATACAAAATCTGTATATACGATGAAAATAATAAAACAAAGTTGAAATAAATCAAAGAAGATACAACAAATGGAGAGATACCACACTAAGCTGGGAGGGTTTAATACGGAAGCTCAAAATTGTTAAATGTCAATTTCCCAGAAACTGAACTGATCTATTGGTTCAACCCAACTGCACTTGAAACCACTCAAGATTACTTTGTGTGTGTGTAGACTGACAGAATGAATTTGCCTGTGAAGAATTTAACTGTCAATTTAAGAAAAAAGCAGAAAATTTTATTTGAACAAATCTGAGGATTATAACCCAGGAGACAGTCTTTTAGAAACTTTGGGGGACTATCTCACAGAGATAAGGGGAGGCCAGCACATGCGTCATTTTAACAAAGGGGACACAAAGATTGAGCACATATCCTGGTAATGTTTACTGCCATCTTTAAGGGATTTATCTTATTTAGTGGCTTTGGTGCTTTTCTATCTATAGGAAATGGTAAGAAACTGGGTTCACAAAATTTTCTCCTGAAAAGATCTATCTGAAGGTCATTTCTGGCAGTTTTCCGAGAGCATCAAGTGCCTCATCCTGATCTTCCTGCTGAATTTCTCTCAGGGTGTATTGTAGGTAGGAAACTGCAGTGCCTATTGACTTGATTCTTATACAACTGGATGGCGGGAGACACTTTATTTTACAATCGCCTCCCTCTTGGTTTTAATCTTGACCAAAATTTGTGAGGCATTTTGTGACGCATTTGATCCATGGCCCTAGAAATGCTCATTCCCCAGGTCAGGCAGATTTTGTTGATGGACAATACAGTGCATTATTACTGGACTAGGCCCTGTTAGTAGTAGCCACTGGACCACCTGTCTTACTAGTCAGTTATGGTACAGGAAATGATTCCCTCTTATTGCTTCTTCCCATTTCTAGGGTTACACTGTTAATATTTCAATCATACTTCACGTAGTCAATTGTTTCAAGTTGCTGCGACATAATCATTTTTATTGGAGGCTCAGTCACATATGTAGTAATGCAAGGAACAATAATCTTGTAAAACAGGCAGATTACAAGTAATGCAGCTAGTGACATTACTAAGACCATAAGTAAATATTTAAGCTAGTCTGCTCCATACCAATCACTATCTTTCAGGGAAATGATTTATTGGCATTGTACATAAAGTTCACCAAAGATGTCTGCACGTACAATGTGAGTGGTGGGTCATCACGACCCCTTACAAGATTGAGAAAGGAATGTTATCTTTTAAGGAGTTACATGCTGGTGTCAGAAGAAGAAAAATTGATCTTTCTGGTTGAGCAGGCCATTGAGGGATCTGGTTAATACATAATGCAGATGCACAATGCACCCTACAGGGGACAGAAGAGGCCCAAAGGAGCAGAGAAAAAAATTATGCTTCATTTTGTCTTATCTTGCCTTAAATAATGGACTTTATTTTATCAATTCTTAAATGTATAAGGAAAGAAAAAAGGGAAAAATATCTAATTGTTAAGTGAAGTCAAAAACAGAAAAGACACAGGGATACTTAAAAGTGTTCATTTCTATTTTTATGCATACATTATGAGGTATGTTTTATGAATAAAGAAAATGAAGTTCAGAGAACTGTATTGCTTGCAGACCAGTAAGCAAAGAATAGGGCTTATAATTAAATCAGAAATTCTCATATCAAAATATTTCATTAAATACATCAAAGCTAATGTTCAACTCTGTCAAGGTGACTCTCTGAGTTTATAGTATAATTTACAAGACTATATCTGTAACCATGCAAAGAGGCTAAATCAAGTGTATGCAATACACTTGATAAAAAATAAATCAAGTGTATGCAAAGTTTATTTTAATATTTTTTCAAACAACTATTTTGGTTATGTAATTTACAATAATGATTACTCTTTTTTCTGCCTTCATTAACTTATTGTCTTTCCCAAATGACACTTTTTTTTTTAGTGAATGCATAGCATAACAGAACATTTCAAATGAAATATTGACTAATAGTGTTTACAGTCTCCGCCCGGGGCAGACTGTCAGGATTCATTCCCTGGAAGGGGTTAGAATCATTACAGTTTATGGTGACAATTTAGGAGTGAAAAGTTCACTGAGATGGGAGAGGAGTCTCCAGAAAGCTTCCAAGGACTAAGATAAACTAATTCATAGACAGATTATTCTTTCTATAATATAAAAAGTTAGACTGCGAACCAAATAATATCATGGTATGTATCTATGAAATTGTTTTAGGAACACTATATTTTAAAATGGTCTGACGTTTTAAAAATTACTTGGAATGAAAAAAGAGTTTGAAAGCCTGCTGCAAAAAAAAAAAGATTTTAAAGGATTTTTCAGATTGGAATATGATTGCTTCAGGAGCATGAAATGGCAACCTGCTTCAGTATGCTTGCCTGGAGAATCCCACGGGCAGGGTAGTACGGCAGGCTGTCGGCCAGGGGGTCACAGAGAGTCGGACATGACTGAGCACAGCACAGCATAACTGCTTCACAATGTTGCGTTGGTTTCTGACATACAACAGTGTTCATCAGCCATAATTATACATATCGCCTCCCCCGTGAACCTCTCTCCCCTCCTCACCCCTCTAGGTAATCACAGAGCATCGAGCTGAGTTCCCTGTGCGATACAGCAGCTCCCCACTAACTGCCTATTGTACACGTGACAGTGTACATATGTCAGTGCTGCTCCCCCAGTTTGCCCCATTCTTTCCTGCCCTCCTCCGTGTCCACAAGTTCTTTCTCTGTTTGCATCTCTATTCCTGCTCTGCAAATGGATGATCCAAACCAATAGTATGACACGCTGCTTGAGAGAAAAGAAATCTTTAGTTCATATTGTCCTTCCTCTTCTTTCTGAAGAAAGAGAATTTTCAGATTTTAAAAGGAGGTTTTTATTATTGCTTACTCTCAGCCAAAGCATGGAAGACTTGAAGAAATTGTTTGAGAACTTAATTTGTTCTACTGTCCAAGATTAACTATATTCTTTGTTACAGAGAGGACTTGAAAATATGTATGCCAACTGCTATCTTTCCTTTAGAAATGTTTCAAATTAGGACATTTGCAAGTGAAAAAATATATAGATTACTTTATGTGATTATCCTCCCTTAGAAATAAGCTAAAGAATAAGCATCATTCCTCTAAGTACTCTCTTGCATGCTCAGTTGCTTCAGTCATCTGACTCTGCAACCCTATGGACTGAATTCCACCAGGCTTCTCTGTCCACAGGATTCTCCAGGCAAGAATACTGCAGTGGGTTTCCATGCCCTCCTCCAGGGGATTTTCCTGGCCCAGGGATTGAACTAGCGTCTCCTGTGTGCATCTCCTGTATTGTGGGAAGATTCTTTACTGTTGAGTCACTGGGAAACCCCAAGTACTCTCTTAGGAAAGTAATGTTCTTATTTGTGCAGAATATTGCCTGTAACATGTGTTAGTGCCCAGTGTTACCAGAGTTGATTTTACTAAAATTAGAGGAGAACTCACTTTTGTGGCAAGAACTTTCAGAGCAACAGATTGGTGAGAAATAGACCTCTACTTCTCTTAATGCAATACCAAAGCTGAGCCCTTGTTACAGATTGGAGTGGTTGAATGTATGTATTCCTTTTTCAGAAGATGATTTAAGACAATTGACTCTGACTTCCCTTATAAAGTAAATGAAGCTAAGAGCTAAGAGATGCTCCAATATGTGGTCTAGTATCAGTTCAGTTCAGTTCAGTCGCTCAGTCGTGTCTGACTCTCTGCGACCCCATGAATCGCAGCACGCCAGACCTCCCTGTCCATCACCAACTCCTGGAGTCCACCCAAACCCATGTCCATTGAGTCGGTGATGCCATCCAACCATCTCATCCTCTGTCGTCCCCTTCTCCTCCTGCCCTCAATCTTTCCCAGCATAAGGGTCTTTTCAAATGAGTCAGCTCTTTGCATCAGGTGGCCAAAGTACTGGAGTTTCAGCTTCAGCCTCAATCCTTCCAATGAATATTCAGGACTGATTTCCTGAATTTCACGGTTCATGTATTGCTGAAGTCTGGCTTGGAGAATTTTAAGCATTACTTTACTAGCGTGTGAGATGAGTGCAATTGTGTGGTAGTTTGAGCATTCTTTGGCATTGCCTTTCTTTGGGATTGGAATGAAAACTGACCTTTTCCAGTCCTGTGGCCACTGCTGAGTTTTCCAAATTTGTGTCTAGTATCAGACACAAACAATATAACTGGACATCCAGTGTGAAATGAAAACATCTCCTGCCATATCAGTAAACAAGAAATGTCACAGCCATCAGCGATTCTGGCCTGCAAATGATTCACATTTGGAGTCCTCATTCAGAGGACTCTCCAAACTGCAGTCCTGAAAATGCCACGAACCCCCACAATGATTGCTGAGAAGCCCAGGGGGATGGGGGAAGGGAATGCAGGAAGCAGCCTCCTGCCCCACCTGCCACTCCCTATATTGTAAAAGGGAACAGAAGATAGCTTAGGTGCACATAAAAAGAATGAGTTCAGTGAGCCCAGAGGCTTGCATCTTCCCATCCACAGAAAGTTAAATTCCTTAATGTGATATCTGATTTTGATGTTCAGCCTGCCTTCTTTCTTTGTTGCAAACTCAAATATAGTCTGACTCCCCCTCCAGCCTCCTTGGAGCAGTTTTCTCAGAGCTATTGAGATGCTATCTCCCAGGCTCAGAGTCCTAAATATTCCCTTCAAATAAAATAACTCTACTTTCAGATTGTGACTGATTTTTAGTCGACACCAATAACCTGCTTTAAAAAACTCAGAAAAAAGTTGATTTCAGGTGGGGCTTTTTCCACCACTGCATTTTCCAGTTTCAGCTTCAGCATCAGTCCTTCCAATGAATATTCCGAACTGATTTCCTTTAGGATTGACTGGTTTGATATCCTTGCAGTTCAAGGGACTCTCAAGAGTCTTCTCCAACACCACAGTTCAAAATCATCAATACTTCGGCGCTCAGCTTTCTTTATAGTCCAACTCTCACATCCATACGTGACTACTGGAAAAACCATAGCTTTGACTAGACGTACCTTTGCTGGCAGAGACATTACCAACTTGTGACCTGTTGGCAGGTCACAGCTTTTCTTCCAAGGAGCAAGTGTCTTTTAATTTCATGGCTGCAATCACCATCTGCAGTGATTCTGGAGCCCCCCCAAAATAAAGTCTGACACTGTTTCCATTGTTTTCCCATCTATTTGCCATGAAGTGATGGGACTGGATGCTATGATCTTAGTTTTCTGAATGTTGAGCTTTAAGCCAGCTTTTTCACTCTCCTCTTTCATTTTCATCAAGAGGCTATTTAGTTCTTCTTTGCCTTCTGCCATAAGGGTGGTGTCATCTGCATATCTGAGGTTATTGATATTTCTCCCAGCAATCTTGATTCCAGCTTGTGTTTTTCACCCCAATATAGAGCTTTGCTTTAAATGTTTAGAGGCTAAGAGTTCTAAATTTGATCTGCCTATGTGGATAAATTAGGGAGGAAATGGGTCTATTGTTGCTACTGGGACTGGGTTCAAAGGTTATGGCAAGAAGAAAGGGATTCCAAATTTCCTTTTGATTTGGAAAGGAATCCTCACTGGGGCTTATATTGCCTACTATGTTTTTATATCACCTACAATTCAATTCTGAGTTTATCTCTTTGATTTTTCTGAATCAGAGTCTTCTGGAACAAAAGTAGTTACAATTTTCGAAACAAACTGGAAGATGTATTTCAGTACCATTAGATAGCTACTATTTTCACCCTGAAATAAATTTAATGCAGGCAATCATTGTTTTATTTATTCCAACAGCCATTAGGTAGGCACTTACCTTGTGCCAGACACTCTCCTAAGTATGAGATTGCAGCATTGAATTAAACACACACACACACACACACACACACACACACACAAAACCGCCCAGAGCTTAAATTATAAACGTTAGCAAAGAAATACTTATATGGGAGTAAAATAAGATAATCATCACTGAGAACTCAGATTTTCTGTTATGAGACCAACAAACCAGGGAAATGTCAGAGTTTAAAGCAAATGATTTGACAAGACTTATTTTATATATCATATATATATATATGCATATATGTATGTCTTATATGTAAAGCAGAGCAATAAAGAATAAATGTGGTATAGCTGGGATAATATTTGATAATTATAATGCAAGAAAGTAACTTCTAAATAACAACAAAAGAGATTTGCAGTGACATTTTGAAAACTTTATTTTAATCAATATTTTATAGTAATTTTTATATGTATAAGATTTTATTTCATGTTGGAAAAGTGCAATGCAACAAAAAGATAATTGAGATAGATTAAAATTAATGTGCTGATCATTTAGGAAAAATAAATCTAAAATATACTCTGCACACATTAGAAGCTTCCCATAAAGGCCTTAATCTCTCCAAGGCCCTCTCTTATGCCCCCTCCCAAGTGTCCCACACACTGGCAACTGTTACTTTTTCACTGTTGAATGAGTGATAAGCAAAGCCTGGGCTACCCTAGTGGCTAAGCAGTCAAGAATCTGCCTACAGTGCAGGAGATGCTGGAGATGTGGGTTCAATCCCTGGGTTGGGAAGATCTCCCAGAGAAGGGAATGGAAACCCACTCCAATATTTTTGCCTGGGAAATCCCATGGACAGAGGAGGCTGGGGAGCTAGTGCATGGGGTCACAAAGAGTTGGACATGACTTACTGACTAAACAACAACAGCAAACAAAACCTAGAGGATTTGAGGAACCACTTCACCTTCTGGAAAATTAAGGCTGGAATTCCAGCCTCTAACACGTATCTGAGCTATAGTAGATGCAAGAAATGTTGGTTATTGTCTTAATTATGATTATTGTGATTATTAATTTTAATATTTTCTTCTTCCCTGTGACTTGTATTTAGGAAAGTTATTTAATTTGTTATCTCTTGTGGTGTCTGAAAATTTCCAGGCATTCAGCAAAATTTTTCTGCGTGTACAAGTTATTGAGATAATATCCTATTTATAGATGATATGAAGTTTAATGAGGGTAGTTTGGCTAAAAGACGATAGTCATGAATTATTACCTATTACAGTAGATCTAATTGATGTTTTCAAATTGCGGTGCTGAAGAAGACTCTTGAAAGTCCCTTAAACTGCAAGGAGATCAAGCCAGTCAATCCTAAAAGAAATCAACCTGAATATTCATTGGAAGGACTGATGCTGAAGCTCCAATACTTTGGCCAGTTGATGTGAAGAGCTGACTCATTGAAAAAGACCTTGATGCTAGGAAAGACTGATTGCAAAAGGAGAAGGGGGTGGTAGAGGATGAGATGGCTAGACAGCATCACTGACTCAATGGACACGAATTTGAGCAAACTTCAGGAGATAGTGGAGGACAGAGAAGCCTGGCCTGCTACAGTCCATGGGCTTGCGAAGAGTAGGACATGACTTAGCGACTGAACAACAACAAAGAATAGATCGAACAGGATAAAGTGTTATAAGAATAAATTTATAAGTATCTTTTAATGTTCAGGAGCAAACATAAGATAGAAGGCATATGAATTGTCTGAACAAATGATACACATGCCTACTAGGAATGTGTCAAGTCATCTGCAGTTGTATGAAGAGAGATACAGGCATTTAAGTGGAGAAAATGGGTTAAGTCTTAATAATACAAAGTCTGAAACTTTATGCTTGGGTTAAACACTAGTTGGAGAAATGTTAGCCTGCCAATGACTACATCAAAGTCAAACATGGATTATTAGTCACAGATGTGAAACAAGAAAATAGAAGCAGCTGCTCTTGGGTTTGCCCAGCTCTGTCAAGGCTTTGGCAGTATGATATTTTCCTCTTGTTGGAATTATATGAAAGGATCCGCGTAAGGCAAACAATCCTAATATATAACTTCTTGATGGATGATTTCGACAAATGGATTTTCTGTCCTTGATTATCAAAACAGGCTATACATAGGGGCAGCATTGAGGAAGTTCATGAGAGTAAGGCTCAAGTCCAAATGCTTTTCTGTAAATTTCATCACATCTCATAATGAACTGTTTTCCTGACAGATATCAGTATTGGTCACAGACCTGATCTCAGATTTTGACTATAATTCTTTATAGTATTGTGTGCCTCTGTGCAACTTAAACTCTTAAGAACAGGGATCTTAAGTATAAAATAAGTGCATGAAAACCTAGTATTATTACAAAGATTAACTGAGATAATGGATTATTGTGAACATTAAAGCTTCAAAAAATTAAATTAAAACATTAAATAATGGAGGAAAACAGGTTCATACCTGACACAAGGAAGGTTCAAAATGGTCCCTACTAGTGAGTTTCTCTTCTCAACTTCCAGGGAAGAGACTCATGCATAAGTGTAAGTAATCAGACAAGTCTCATATTAGGAGTTTTACTTATGAAAAAGAACTTTAAAAAAAATAGAACTGAATGGAGTTAAATAATTTTAACTTCAGTAAAAGATATTTCCTTCATCCTGAGAGTGAAAGTGGAGAGTGAAAAAGCTGTCTTGAAAGGTTTTGGTTTTTCCAGTAGTCATGTACGGACGTGAGAGTTGGACCATAAAGAAGGCTGAGAGCTGAAGAATCGATGCTTTTGAACTGTGGTGTTGGAGAAGACTCTTGAGAGTCCCTTGGACTGCAAGGAGATCAAATCAGTCAATCCTAAAGGAAATTAACCTTGAATATTCATTGGAAGGACTGACGCTGACGTGAAGCTCCAATACTTTAACCACCTGATGTGAAGAGCTGACTCACTTTCCCTGATGTTGGGAAAGATTGAAGGCAAAAGGAGAAGGGGGTGGCAGAGGATGAGATGGTTATATAGCATCACCGACTCAATGGACATGAATTTGAGCAAACTTCAGGAGATAGTGGAGGACAGAGAAGCCTGGCCTGCTACAGTCCATGGGCTTGCGAAGAGTAGAACATGACTTAGCGACTGAACAACAACAAAGAATAGATCGAACAGGATAAAGTGTTCAATGGACACTAAGTCAATGGACGTGAATTTGAGCAAACTTCAGGAGATAGTAAAGGAAGAGCCTGGTGTGCTGTAGTCCACAGGGTCGCAAAGAGTCGGACACAACTTATGACCGAACAATAATTTTAATACCAACAAGATGCTTCAAAAATGAGCAGAAAGTGAGATTGTATTTAGATGGTGTATAAGAGGCAGTTGAAAATATCATTCAAATACTGGAAGAAAAAGTAAGCATAGAGAGGGGATTAAGATATTTTCCCTTCAAGGAAGGCAATATTACTTCATATGGAGCAACTGATTTACAGTATTCATTAGGATATTCTTTCTCTGCTATATTCTTCCAGTTGATTCTGATTACTAAGTCAACTTTGGGAAATTATTTTAAAGTTTATCTTTTAAATATATTTGGAGAATTCTGTAAAATATTTAGTTGTCCTATATAATACCTCTATATGCTTGTTTCTGTATATTCAAATATTATTTTATTCTCCTCAGTAATATGCAGTGTCTGTCCAAATCCTTTTTAATATGATTTACTGTACCCTGCTGTTTGTACCAAAACTATTGTTTGTGTGCAACATATCTGAATTTTCTCATTATTGATTCTGATAGTTTTTAGATGAATTCTTCTTACTGTTCTTTCACACACACGTGTCTCTGTCAGACATTATTTTAGATACTGTGAAATATGGAAACAAAGATGAGATGACTTTACTACTATTAGAATTTGTTGTTCAGTTGCTCAGTCGTGTCTGACTCTGCGATCCCAGGGCAGCATAAAACTGGCTGGGATGTCAAGCAGCAGGTACACTCATTCCATGCTGGTAGGAATGTAAAACAACTCTGAAAGACATCCGACTGTATTGCAAAACTAAATATACCCTAATTACATTATTAAGCAAATTCAGTCCTTGGTATTAAATATTTATCCAAGTAAGCTGACAACTTATGTTCACAGAAAAACTGCATACAAGTGCATATAGCAGGTTTATTAACAATTACCACAACTTGGAATCAACTAAGATGTCCTTCTATAGATAAAGGGTAAACAAACCATGGTATAGGCTCCTCTGTTTATGGACTTCTCCAAGTAAGTGGGTTGCCATTCTCTTTTCCAGGGAATCTTCCCAACCCAGGGATCAAACCCAGGTCTCTTGCATTGCAGGCAGAGTTTTTGCCATCTGAGCCACCAGAGAAGCCTGGTATATCCATACAGTACAATATGTATTTGGTGACAAACATAAATGAGCTATCAAGTTATTGAAAGACACAAAAAAACTGAAGTGTATATTGGTAAGTGAAAGAAGTTGATTTGAAAAAGAAAAATACTGTATGATTTCAACCATGTCATTCTGGAAAAGGCAAAATTATGAAGACTGTAAAAAAAACCAGTGTTGCTAGGGGGCTTGGGAGAGAAGGAATACAGAGTGGTTAGGTGGAACACAGTATAACATGATTCTGTATTATACTGTAATGGTGGATACATGCCAACTTACATATGTTAAAACTCATAGAATGTACAACATGAGTATGTCCTAACGTAAAATTTGGCTTTTAGTTAATAATAATGATTCAATATGGGTTTTTTGGACTTCCCTGGTAGTTCAGCTGGTAAAGAATCTGTGGGAGATCTGGGTTCAGTTCCTGGGTTGGGAAGATTGCCTGCAGGAGGGCATGGTAACCCACTCCGGTATTCTTAACTAGACAGTCCCTAGGGACAGAGGAGCCTGGCAGGCTACAGTCCATGGGATCACAAAGAGTTGGACAGGACAGAGCAACTAAGCACAGCACATGGGTTCTACATTTTAACAAGTGTACCACACAAATGCAATATGTCTTGCACTAATGGAAGATGTGCACAGGGGGACATAGGAGACTTTCTGTACTATGCTTCACTTTTTTTGTAAACCTAAAACTGCCCTAAAAAGTAAAATCTATTAATTAAAAAAAATGAATAAGATCAGTTCCCACCCTCACTGCACCGGTATGGTGAAAGAAGGTAAAGGATGAATTGAAAAGATGAATACAGATGTTGATAAATGAGGATCAAGGAAACTGTCCACTCTCTCTTGGTAAATGATAGTTGGGTGTTAGGCTGGGGACTTTTAGATGTCATGGTTAAAGGTCTCTCTGTGACACTTAAGCTGAATTAAGATAAGCTGTTTCTCAGAAAAAGGATTTGCGTCTACTCATTTTCCTCAAAACTACATTGCCAACAAAACTTGTAGTAAATCTGGTTTAAACAGGAGAGTTTTTAACTGGTTTCACTACTTCTTCACCTACTCATTTCCATTCCTTGAAAGACTAAAAGTAATGCTTTGAAAATATTAATTCAATCGTATCACTTCCCTGCTTTCAAAATCTTTGCTTTCTCATCTATAATACAGTATTCCAACAAGACCTCCAAAGTCCATTGCTAACTGGAGTTTCCTTTCCAGCTTAACCTCACTGTACCCTTTCTTCTGCTTCACTAAAATGCCATCCTCACCAAGTTCTCATCTGGATCCTTTTTTCCCTCAAATGCATAAACTCTTCCTGACTTCAGGGGCTTTGCACTTGCTATGCTTTCTCAGACTTTAAAATCTCCCAACTCTTCTTTTAAATAGCTCTGATGGTCAGCATTAGGAAAAAAAAATTAACACAATAGATAAAATGGTAAATGGTGGTAAAATGCATGCTTTTTATTTTTCCATCAATTATCTCCATGGCTGACCCTCCCTTAGTCCAGATCTTTAATCCTTGTTCCTTCTCTCTGAGGTTGTCCTTGCCCTCTCTGTGATATATATGTACTTCCTTTTCCCCCTTTAGTGTTTACCATGTTCAAACTTGCAATTACTTTCCTTGTTATTACAAGGAAATTACATTTCCTTGCAATGTTGTTAAGTGTTTGTATTTCTAACCAGAATATAATCCTCACGAGGACAGGGAATTTTGTCCCTTCAGTTAATTGTTCTTTCTTCAGCACCAAGGAAATGCCTGGCCCATAAAGACACTCCATAAATGCCTAATGAATGAATGGATAAAAGCATAGGTGATATTTACAAAATGCCTAGTTTTTTGTTAAAATTATAAAGAGTTTTAATTGAAGTAAGCATCACCTTATTTTAAATTCTTACAAACTCGTCTTTTCCCTCCCTAGATTTATAAACATTCTTGAACATAAATATTGTTTTCCATTCACTGAAATTTACCTGGGGCTCACATTGAAGTTTGTACTGTGTCAATCATTCTGTTCACTATTGAGGGTGAATAAAATTTTAACTTTTAATATAAGAAAGCAAATACAAAGACTCTCTCTCAATACATTTTTATTTCAAAGCTAGACTTTTAGAACTAGAGTTTAGCCTTTAAAATTTAAATGAAGGATTCTACTAGTTCTGCACAAGATGGCAAATATAAATAATACATTAATTTGGAATGAAGTCATTTAAGTTTAGTGAGTATAGGATTTTTTACATTGATAATTATTGACAAACTAAGGTAAATATTATAATAAAATGTTTATTTATTTATTTTTTTTTTTTGGTTACAGTAGTCAGAGGCAGATTATTGGGTTATCTTTTGCAGTTCTTTGGCTCAACTCAAATGAAACCTACTATATTGGAAGAATGGTGAGGAGTTGATCAAATTTAGAGAAACCCTGAAAAGCCAGAGCTTGGCTAGGACAGATAATAAGGCAATACCAGGAAATTCTGCAGCAGGAATTGGGTTCCAACTAACTTTGGTGTTTCTCCAATAGAGAATCAGATTGAACTGAGGCACATCCCTATACCCCAGGGGAATTGTGATTGATCAACCCTGCCTGCTGCCCTGGAATGTGGGAGCAAGAGGCAAAGGAAAACAGAGGACCATATTCATAAAGGAAAGGGAAAATGTGGCAAGCCAGCCAAACAAAAGAATCCAGTCTACTGATTGATTAAATAGGCTAAGGTCCCTACCTAATGCCAATAAATCATTGAAAAGAGGACTGAAACATCAATTCATAGAATTGGTATTATTATGCTTGAAAAGCAGGGGTTTTGATTTTATTTTTGCTTTAAGTCATATTTAGATGTCTGATAATTTTCAGAACTCAGAAATAATTATGCATCTAATAAAGCTCAAGATCCCTACTTACAGTCAACTCAGGCAAAAATCTGAAGATACAACCTAATAATATTCCTGATCTTTGTTTGATAAGTAATATTGCAAAGCTTTACAAGAGAAAAATGATCACTGCTTGGGGGAATGTCTGTGATTAAAATTTCATTATAATCCCAATGAAAATACGCTTTCTTGATGCTTATCTCCCTAATTTTGAAAACTTTGGCAGTTGTAGCAACCTTATGGTGGCTCAGTGGTAAAGAATCCTCCTGCAATGTAGAAGCCTCATTAGATGCCTGTTCAATCCCTGGGTTGGGAAGATATCCTGGAGAAGGGCATGGCAACCCACTCTAATATTTTTGCCTGGAGAATCTCCATGGACAGAGGAGCCTGGGAGACTACAGTCCATAGTGTCTCAAAGAGTCGGACATGACTGAAGGGACTTAACATGCAGGATGCACATACTATGGCTAACTCTCATATTCTGAATAAATGTAGTCTTACTATCCCACTTATATCTGTCATGTACAAGGTATCACTCTCATGTCTGTATTTTTTTATTTTTTCAGTTCAAGTATAGTTATAGGGAGAGTTTGCTCATAGAAATAAAAATTCAAGTGAGCCCTTTCCTATATTTATGATGTTTCCTTCCACTGTCTACAGTTTATGTGAATGTCCCTGAAATGGTTTCCTTGGTAACCAGAAGGAGGCTGGTGCTGAGTGGGTATAGTACAGGCTCACACTTTTAGACATCATTTGCTTCTAAAAATTAACTGTTCAATGGAATAGTCAGTAAAACACATAAAAAACAAATCTCAATTTTGTTATAGAATTAACATCTTGCTAGTGTTTTTCCATTTGAACATTTTAACATCTTGCTACACACTAGACACTCTTGCAATTAGTTATAATTCAGAGAAAATTGTTATTTATTATAGATTCCATTTTAGGAAGCTATGGTAGTGAAGCAGTTTCCTTTTCCACATCCATTTAAAATTAATTGCAATATTCTATAACTATCATCTGAGTAACATCCAACGCACAAATGTTTAATGATACCAAATCACAGAATAAACAAAATGAAATTCAGTGTGCCTCCATGCACCAGGCTGCCACAGGCAGAGTCTAAACTAAATGTCAGAGGTAATGAAAAATTGACTGATTTTAATAGAATCAAATAGATTGTAAACAGCAGCTGGTTATCAGTGTTCAATATGAAATAGTAGCAAAATCTCTTCATTCTGATTTTTAGCTTATCTATGTGGTGCTATTTCACATGAAGATCGTAACAATATCTCCTGCTGAATTCATTTGTATTGAACTATCATTTCTCTTTTATCCAGCAGTTCCCTGGACTCTCCCAGACCCCCTTTGCCACACCATGTTTGTTATCTGAAATATGTGGCTTTAATGAAATTTTATATGCAGTGCTATCCCTTTGGTAATCGATTTATGTCACACTCATGAAATTAGAAGATATACACTACTACAGGAGCTAACTAACGAGTGTAAGAGAGGTTAGTGGGTAACTTCCGATTGTCATTATTGTTCAGTCACTAAGTTGTGTCTGACTTTTTGTGACCCCACTGAGTGTAGCCCTTGAGGTTTCCCTGTCCTTCACTACTACTTCATTTCTTCTAAGGGATTCTTGCCCACAAGTAGTAGATATAATGGTCATCTGAATTCCCATACATTTTAGTTCACTGGCTCCTAAGATGTTGATATTCACTCTTGCCTTCTCCTGCTTGACCACGTCCAATTTACCTTGATTCATGGACCTAATACTCTATGTTCCTATGCAATATTGTTCTTTACAGCATCAGACTTTGCCTTAACCACCAGGCACGTCCACAACTGAGTGTCATTTTGCTTTGGTCCAGCTGCTTCATTCTTTCTGGGGCTATTAGCAGTTGCCTTCTATTCTTCCCCAGTAGTGTACTAGACACCTCCCAACGTGGGGAATTCATCTTCTGGTATCATACCTTTTTGCCTTTTCATCCTGTTCATAAGGTTCTCGCGGCAAGTATACTAAAGTGGTTGCCATTCCTTCCTCCAGTGGACCACGTTTTATCAGGACTCTCCATTATGACCTGTCTGTCTTGGGTGGCCCTAGACGGCATGGCTAATAGCTTCATTGAATTATGCAAGTCCCTTAGCCATGACAAGGCCGTGATCCATGAAGGGGAACTTCTGATAATAGCATGTTAATTTAGAACTTCATTGGCACCCTAGTGATCATTTTATTAGTTACATTTTTTTTCTACCTCAACATTTTCATGCAATTCAGGTAGCAATAAAACTCTCTTAAATTCATATCCTCCTGTTTTTTCTGGACAGTTTCTCTAAAATATTATAAATAAATTGACTCTGTTTCCCTTGCCAGGAACACTAGAATGGCAGCTCGTCTGGTGTTTCTATGACATCATCAGCTTCTCTTCCCACCCCCTTCCCTTTCCATGCAGTGCGTGTTACTGGCATGCTTTGAATAGCTCTGTCAAAATTACTGAATCACTTTGTCCTAGTCTCTTCCTTTACCACCAAACTAATTAAAGCACCAGCTCTACTTGTCTTCAGTAGCATTCGTTATCCACATTATGTGCCACTACCTTTTACGATTAACCATCAAAAATTAAAAGATGGAAAAAATCCTCATTCAAATAAAGCATAGTTTCTGACTCTAGGTCTCTCACTGTTTTCTCTTCCCACCTTCCTTCCTTTCTCTCTATTTGGTATGTTGAAATTATGCTTTATACTGGCGAGGATATTTGCTCACCTTGTAAAAACTTCTTCAGATTTGAAATCTTGTGGAAAAGAGGCAGTATTTCACTTATTTCCCAAATAATAGCTCTTGGGTTAGTGCATATAAAAGAAGATTCCTTTGCCTTGATTAATAAGATCCAAATCCTGAGGCATCTTATCTGCCATCATTTGGCAGAAATTTTTTGGCCACATGTTTTTCTTCCATTCTTTCACTGACATTACAAAAAAATTTAAATATCAGCATGTTCTGAGATATAGTTCAAATGATTTGCAAGTTCTATGCATTGATTTAAAAGGCAGTTACCTATATAACCCAGATTATCATTACATAATTTCATAAAACTGCCTTACACATGAATTCTGCCAGTGCTCATGATGACAAAAATGGATTTCAAATTATTGTATTACCAAAGAGACACCCAGTAGAGGTTTCATGTAGTTTTGGACAGGAAATATAATTGACATACTGAGTCTTAAGTCACAGCATTGATGAATATCCCCCAAACAAAACAATTTTAACTAAGTAATCTATTTCTTATTCAGGTCATTGATCATTCCAACTGAATCACTGCATGGATGTTTAGCAACATATGACAATTTATGACATCTAAACTGAGACTTGAGGGAAAAGAAATGATGAGATTTAAGCAGAGGTCCTGAGTCAGGAAAGAACTGATCATTGATATGAAGCTGATGAAAAGCCAGGAATAAAGCCAGCTGGGTGGATAATATTACCCGATAGGCTAGGATATAAGCTGGGCCTCATTTAAACAGGGTCTTACAAAACATACAAAAATGGTGGCAATAAAACGAGATCAATGATATAAGGACCTTTACTAATAATAGTTGATATTTACATTTATTTTCTAATTTAATTATCATAAACACCCAATAAGATAGAAGAAGCTATAATTATCTCTACTTTACAAGTGAGGAAGTTGTAGCACTAAAATGCTGAATAACTTTTCCAAGGTCATATATCTAGTGAGTATTGGTGCCAGGATACAGATTCAGAACATCTGACTTCAGATTCTGAGCTGCAAGTCCATCTGTCTCAAAAAAGTGGAAGACTGGCTTTCATCTGGGAGTATACACTACCAATGGAGAAGAAAATGGGAACCCACTCTGGTATTCTTGCCTGGAAAAACCCATGGACAGAAGAGCCTGGTGGGCTACAGTCCATGGGGTCACAAAAGTTGGACATGACTTGGTGCCTAAACCACCACCACATACACTACTAAAAGAGGATAACATTGGGAATTATGATGTATGAACGGAGAGGTTGCCCTTGGGGGAACAATTCAAGTACTAAGAAAGTGAGATCTGATAGTTTGATCCTCAGTTAAAGGAGAAAGAATTCAATTCTACACGAGTGGTTGGAATTCGTTTCATTATGAGAAGTATGCTTCTGGACTACATGATCTATAAGTTGCATATATGGGGGACTTAAACAAGAAAACATAAATTTTTTAGAACGCAGTGGTAAGGAACCCACCTGCCAATGCAGGAAATGTAAGAGATGTGAGTTCGATCCCTGGGTCAGGAAGATTCCCTGGAGGAGGGTATGGCAACCCACTCCAGTATTCTTGCCTAGAGGTTCCCAGGGACAGAGAAGCCTAGTGGGCTATGGTCCATAGGGCTGCAAAGAATTGGACACAACTGATGCGACTTAGCATCCGTGCACGAACAGAAACATACGTAGTATTCTTATATATCTCACAAATACTCTTCCTTTTTGGCCATGTAAGAAAATATACTTCCAGCCTCCTTGCATTTAGGCATGGCAACATGATTAATTATGTTCAAAGGAAAGTGAGAAGTGAGAATGTATGATTCTTCTAAGCTAAGGCACTTGAAAGTCTCCAAACAGTTCTCCAGGTTTTTTCTTCCAACGTATGGTAAAAAAATGGTTGTCTCAATGGTCAAACAAGCTGGCAGCAAGAGAAAAGTAGCTGGGTTTCCTGGTGGTGACTGCTGTGGGATGCTGCAGGAAGGATGGTTACCTTGGAGAGTCACCTTCTCTGGCTAGGGAACTATGGTGTTAAGTCATTGATATAGTCTAACTCATCCTCAAAAACACAGAGAGAATGAGAGGAGGGACCAGTTGCAGAGAACAACATGTAAAGAAGCACCAAGTTTAGAATAAACAAGTAGCCCTTGGCTGAAAATCAGTGGAAGAGTTTTTTTCTGACTCACCGCTTCTAATTCTGTTTCTTCTCAGACCACCCACTATGGTAATGCACACTGTAATTCTATTGAACATGCTTTATTTTTGTAGTCTTGCTTTTCATGGAACACCTCACATCTCCAGAAATTGTAATTTGGAAAATGCTTTTCTGAGTCTTATTTTTTTAATGTGCTTAATTACTATATTAACTATAACCATAACTCTTAATTATCTATTCTTACTTCAACTTCGTATATTTATCTATCCAGAGAGATGATAAACATTGGTGAGGAAGATATTAGAATGGCCTACATTTTTATATATTTCTCTCTCAAGAGATCCAAACTACTTCAGGGAGTATTATAATCCATCCATTCATTAATCCCTGCATATTAATATATACTGATCAGCTGAGTTACAAGGTCATAGAAATAAAGGGTGCTTGAATAACTTCTTAAGTTTCAGGGAAAACTGCAGCCTAGTGGTATGGCTTTGAATTATATATAGTGTAAAGTCATCCAACAATAGTGGAAACTATTCCTACCAATAACTGTGTCTTTTGGAGGTCAATCACAGTGATAAAACTTCTAATTTTTAAGTCTGCTAATGAATCTCACCAATATTCAATTTATAGAAGTGTACAGAAATAAAAATACACAAGAAACAGTACTTACACAGACATAATATTTTCTTGCCCATACATTTTTATTGTTTTTGAGAAAAAAATAGACACATGGAAAATTAAACTCTTATTAAATGTGTTGCCACAAGACCTGTTGATGAACTGCAAAGAAAGACTAGGAAAGGAGAATGTTTCTTTCTTCTTTTGTGTCAGTCCCACTGTGGCTTGATTGTTATATAAGAAAAAACGACTTGCTGATATTCTTGGTCAGAGATGGAGAAATGGATTTTAAAGAAATTACAAGCAGAAATAATCTACTTCTGCGCTCCAAAGGGCCTGGGCTCTCTATTCTCCTACTTTTTCTTTCTTGTAATGACCTCTCACGTTTTCTGCTCTCCTGTGTCACAAAGATACCTAGAGTGCTGTCTGTTTTTCTGTTTTCTACCTCCTCTGGGTAGTAAAAGAAGTGAGGATTTCCCAAGGGAAAGCCAGTTCTCTCTCTCTCCATATCAAAAGGTCATTTACACCTCAGTGGTCACAGTTCCTCCTATGATGTGATCTCTCACCTTCATTTCAACTTTTATTTTTCTTATAACACTCTACCACTCAGAATTCTTTTAACACCATGGATCTTTGTTACAGCTACTAATTTAACGATCCTCTCCCTTCTTAAATCCCTACAGCAGAGTATCTTGCACCAGCACCAGCTGGCTGCTAAATGGGATTGCTAACCCTGGGTTTGTGATTTCATCATCTTCCACTCAGACGTTTAAAGTTCATCAGTCCATGTCTCTCTCTTTTTTTTTTTTTTTGGCTTAAAGGTTACATTAGCCTCCCATTACAATAAAATTCAAAGCCTACCAGGCTCTATTCAATCTCTTTCGAACTTCACCTTATAGCATCTCCTATGTTTCACTTTAAGCTTCAGTCATACCCAGACTTTCCAAATACTCCCCCCCATTTTTTTCCTACCTCAGATCTCTGAGCCTAGAGTCATACAAGCTCTTTCCAGTATTATAGCATGTACTTATTTCCTTTATGGTGCCTATGATTTTCAGAACGTAATTCTTGTGAAGCTTAATTCACATGAAGCTAACATTTATTATTGTTTCCACATTAAAATGTAAGATCATTGAATGCAGGAACATCACTAGTTCTTTCCACTTTGTTCTTAGAGCCTAACAAACTGTTTGGTAGATAGTCAAATCAATATTTTTTAAATGAATGAATATTTGTTGTAAAGCGATGGATCCTACTGTGGATTTTATACATAAATATATTTATTTATTTGGCTGCCTCGGGTCCTAGTTGTGGCATGTGAGGTTTTTTTTGTGTGTGTGTGTGGTGCACAGACTCTCTAGTTTCTGTGCAAGAATTTAGTTGCTCTGAAGCACACGGGCTCTTAGTTTCTGGAGCTGTGATCAAACACATGTTCCCCAGATTGAAATGCAGATTCTTAACCATTGGACAACCAGGGAAGTTCCATACTGTGTATTTTTGAGTGAAGTATTTTCAAAATGATAATCAATTTGCAAATTAAATTTCTAATTTTTCTTTTTAAAAAAAATTAAATTAAATAAATGCCAAACTTCTTACCATTACTAACATTTATATTTATTTTTTTCTCTCAGTATATTTGGCATTTTAATTTTAAATATCATTTTTATTAATATGCTATTTTGTCAGTCATTCATCTGTTGAATCCTCAGTCATACTGTGGTCAACAGCATTTACAAATGGGTTGTTGTTGTTTAGTCTCTAAGTCTTTTCTGACTCTTTTGTGACTCCATGGACTGTAGCCTGCCAGGCTCCTCTGGTCATGGGGATTCTCCAGGAAGAAAACTGGAGTGGGTTGCCATTCCTTTCTCAGGGGATCTTTCCAACCCAGGAGTTGAACCAGTGACTCCTGCATTAGCAAGTGGATTCTTTACTACTGAGCCACCTAGGAAGCCCTTGCAAATGGGTACAGAGTATAAAAAGATGCATCATATTCCACTTTGAAAATCCAAAAAGCATTCTGTACTAACTTTATCTTTTTCTAAAAGCAATTAGGTGTTTATGATATTTACTTAAAGCCTAATGAATACCAATAGTTCTTTTCACTTTTGACTTTTTAAACATGAATTTTAACACAGGCCTTCTGTGTTAAGCAAATGAATAAAACAGAAACTTCAGGAAGAAAATCACCCAAAATGCAAATTTAAATATATACATGTGTATGAAAAAGTATGTGTATACATATAATGTACACATACACACACACATATTATATATATATATATATATGTATTTATACACATATATACACATGAAGAAATAAGATTCAGGATTTCAAAGGCTGGTAAAATAGATGACTTTTAAGGACCTTTCAAACTTTCAAGCACAGCATTTGATGAATTGCATCTATTGTTTAAGAGTGACCAGAAATCACTGAGATCAAGTGGACATTTTCACTCATTTGATTCAATTGATTCTGTTTTAAAAACAGATTGAAATTCAACAAATTCACTCAACTGTATGGATGCCTGCTGCACGCCAGGCTGGGTGCCAGGTAATGAGGATTCCAGGATGAAGGAAGCATATGCCCTGCCCTGGGGCATTTCATAATCTTGTAAATGAGACTGTCACGACAAGCAAAACAGGTGTTGTATCTATAGTATGAGAAAATTTAAGGTTCAGACATAATAGATGAAAAGATGTCCGTGTAGAATTACTTTGTCTGTGTGGTAAGGAGATGTTATCAGAGAAGTTTACTTAATGCAGCACAATAATCATACTTTAATTGTAATCACTGGTGTATTTCACCTCTGAGTTTAGCTGATGAAATGCTCTATTTAAATTCACATCTATCAGTTTACCTATTATTTTTCCAAGGACTTGAAGATATGACCATATGTTCTTTCCTCTTCCAGTTCTATTCAGTGTCACCTCACACTCTGCCTAAACTGTGAATAAAGCTCAATTGTGTCCTAGGGCTTCCCGGGTGGCTCAGTGGTAAAGAATTCCCCTGCTAATGCAGGAGAAGCAGGAGATGCCGGTTGGATCCTTGGGTCAGGAAAATCCCCTGGAGAAGGAAATGTCAACCTACTCCAGTATTCCGGCCAAGAGAATCCCATGGACAGGGGAGCCTGGCAGGCTACAGTCCATGTGGCTGCAGAGTCAGACATGACTGAGCAATGGAGCATTAGAAATCCCTATTTCACCATTGATTGATAGGTTAATTTTGCTGTGCCAAAATTCATATCCAGTGCCCTGGAAATCTGAGCATAAGCAAAGCTGCAGTCTTTTGCCTTAATCTACCCTGAATTATTTTGGTCCATGCAACAGCAATACTGGTGGTTTTCTCTTCCATCTACAGTTCCTTCCTGGGGACTAGACTTCTTGTTCTAAGGCACCCATTTCCTTATGTCCAGATAGACCTTCTAATTTTTTCCAGCTCTCTCTTTCACAACAACCTTAATGCCCAGAACTCTCACCATTTGCTTTATTCCTAAAATTATGAAATCATTCCAAAATAAAACAGTATTTTCCACCTAACCTAAGCATCTCTATTTCTATTGACAGAAATGTCTGTTTAACAATACACAATATCATATTGTTCCCATTTGAATGTCACGTAACTTATTGGTCCCATTTAAATATCAAGTTCAAGGATAATGTGCATTCTAGGGAGTTATTAGGAGGTGTTGATCATCAAGATGCAAACAATTGAACAGTCCTAACTCTAATTTTTCTCTTGACTTTTTTTTTTCCTCTGATTTCCTTTTGTGTTTTCAAGATACCCAAGCACTGTGTTTGCTTGAGTAACAGGAAGAAATCCCAAGGAACTGTTTCAATCATTATCAGATAGAAAAAAAAAAAGCATATTATTTAATAACTAATTTAAAATTTATCCTAATAGCTCAAACTATGTTAAATAATTCATATGTTCATTGTACTGTTAGTTTTTGGATACACTAATAATACCTGAATAAAAACAAGTTGTAGACTTTGTTGTACTTAATTATTTGATTTTGGGAAACTTGTAAATCTTGTAAACATAGATATCAAGTAGGTTGTGAACAAGGTTTTTGGATGCGTGTGTGGTTTGTTTTGCTTTTTGGTTACCACATCCTAATACCTAATGTGTTCTGAGCACAAATGATGTTTTGAAATTTGCATTGAGATGCTTTTTTTTTGTTAGTGAAAATATAAAAAACCAAAGGAATGGAAGACACAGTGTAAAGCAGTAGAAAGGACATCCGGTTTTCTGCCGTGAGGTTCTTTTATCTTTTCTGTTTATTCACTGATTTTTAATCATTTGGAAGTTACATATCCCTTTGGGAAGCTAATAAGAATATAAGTTCTCTCCCCATAAAAAGTTGATATATAGTCTGTGGCAATTATTAATCACTGTCTTAACTTCAACCCCATTCTCTATACCCTGCTTGCTGATCGTGGAGCTGGGACTCAGATCACTGCATTTCTTCTCTGTCAACTGTCTTTCTGTTTGGCTCTGCCAACAAAAGGTATCAGAGGAGGCTTGCAAGGCTGGAGGAGAAAGAGGCTTGGTTCTTTCCTGTCTGCCTTAGATGAGCTTCCTGTCTGCTTGTGTTCCTGTGAGCATCACTGCTGCATCTCCTCACCCTGGAGGCAGCAGCTATTTCTGTGGCAGCAGCTGAATGCAGTCAGCACTTTTGCCAACAGTTGCAGAATCAGCCACATCTTGTCTTCCATCCAGGGACACCAGTTCAGTCCCTCCTGAAAGGTCTGAGTTTCAGCTCCCAGAGCCCCTTCCTTTAAGTTTCTAAGCTTTTGTCATTGTCCCCTTGTTTCCTGAGCGTTTGGGCTCATGGTTGCTCTTTGTTTTTTTTTTATATAGTAGCTACCTTTATGATAGATACCTTAGCATTTTCTTTTCATCCTTTATATTATTTAACACTTTCTTAAATCTTTCCATTCAAATAGCTGGCAGGATTTTGGTCAAATAGGCTGTGGCTGATAAGTATTTTCATGAAAACAAAAATTTGTCTGTCTATTTTCCTAGCTGTCCTTTAATTTATCCTAGATTAAGAAGTGCTTAATCACTGGATATCTAAATCTGTGTATGTTCCAATAAAATTCAGTGATTCTTAAGGATATATGATTGGGGACATCATAATGACAGAGAATGATCAACGAAAATATTAGTGAAAATGTAAGAAATAATTGTGAAGATGTAAAGCAATCATCAAGACCATTCTGTACCTATTTTGAACCCGAAATGGATTAAAAACAGAAGTGATTATTTATAGGGAAGTAGAAGATAAAAAGGAAAAATTTTGTATGATGGAAGTGGGGGAGTATTCTTGGCATATGGGCCGTAGGAACAGAATGCAGATTTTGACCAGCTGAAGGCAACAGGAAGTTGCCTTCCACTCATCTGAGTGAAAAAACATCTTTCAGAAAGATTCTGTTATAAATGCATGTAAGAGAATTGAAGGGGAAAATTTTTCAAAATAACCAGGTACCTGTGGAGTCACTTTTGATATGACACAGCATTTCTTACTGTAGCAATACAGTTGTTCAAATTTAGAACTCATAGTAGATTTTTTACAAGATTCTGGGAGTAATTCCTGCACATCCATAACTGTCAGTAGAGTAATTGCATTGTCACTATTAGGAGGTGGTTATCAGCACACTGCTTTTATAACAGAGGAATTCCCATTTGTGAAATCTCAATTCTCCCAATTCTTTCATTTTTAAAGTTTGCAAAATAAAAAAAAAAAAAAAGAAAGAAAAGAAAACCAAAACCCAGTCCTTCTCCTCTGAGACCCCTACTCCAATAAGGGTGACAGAATCAAGTTTAACAAAACTTGAAAGTGAGAATTGAGAGTGAAAGTCGCTCAGTCGTGTCCGACTTTGCAACCCCATACAGTCCATGGAATTCTCCAGGCCAGAATACTGGAGTGGGTAGCCTTTCCCTTCTCCAAGGGATCTTCCCAACTCAGGGATTGAACCTAGGTCTCCTACATTGCAGGCGGATTCCTTACCAGCTGAGCCACAAGGAAAGCCTATCCCTTCGTGGGTAGCCTATCCCTTCTCCAGGGGATCTTCCCGATCCAGGAATTGAACCGGGGTCTCCTACATTGCAGGTGGATTCTTTACCAACTGGGATATCAGGGAAGCCCTGATAAACTTGACTAAGTCATTTAAGATATGAGGTAAGGGATAAATTAGTGCTAGAATTAAGGGTGGTCCAGGACACACTAACGACTGATCATTTCTCATTATCTTTCCAAATATAATTTTATGCCCAGGGACAAGAAGCATCTTTGAATCAACCCTCTTTCTGTTGCATCTCACTGTTGTTGAATGCATTCAATGGGACAAGAAAGAACAAATTTTGAAAGCTTTATTCTGACCATTAGCCCAGGCCACTGGGGATGGGGTTGAGTGATGAGAAGCTCCATGGGATCATCCTTGGGCAATATAGTTCAAAGTGACTCCCACTGAATGTGTTTCTGTTCCCTTAACTATTATAAAGAGGGAAAAATACACAAAAAGGAGAAATGTTTAGAAGGGAAACTCAATCAGTATAGGCATTATTGCAAAGAAAACATTCTACTCCTTCCTAGGTGATAACAGAGAGGATACTTTATTATATTAGAGACTGGTTTATTTAATTCCCCCCCCCCCACTGATTGGGGAGCAGGTGAAATAATCACTTTTCTTAGCATACTTTGCTTCCCTTCCTGTCCTCTTGAGCCAACATCTCAGGTCCATCCCTCAGTTCAGTTCAGTTCAGTTGCTCAGTCATGTCCAACTCTTTGAGACCCCACGGACTGCAGCACGCCAGGCCTCCCTGTCCATCACCAACTCCCAGAGTTTACTCAAACTCATGTCCATCCCTAGAGACGACCATGCTTGTGGTTCAACATAATTGCCTCTAACCGCCTGTGAGCAGTGAAATTTAAGTTGATTTAATTAAACACATTTCTAAAGAAGATGTTAGTTTCTCCACTGCACAGATTAACTTTTAAGTTCAACAGCCATATGTGGTTAGTGGCTGCATCTTAGACAACTCAATGTCCATCATCTTAGTGCTCCAAAGAACACATCTGTCATTTCAGAAAGTTCCCTGGGACAGTGTAGACTCTAAAAGCATCAACCTACTAAATATTTGGTGAAAGTGTTTTCCTTCTATTTTCCATCCCTATTAACCTAGTGTGTTAACAAAATTGTACTTGTAGCAAATTATTTTTTTTCCAAATCATTGGAAGAAAATGGAGGGGCAGAAAATTTATTAATGCCTCAAGTAGCACAGGGGCTTCCCAGGTGGCTCTAGTGGTAAAGAACCCACCAGCCAATGCAGGAGGTATAAGAGACATAGGTTCAGTTCCTGGGTCAGGAAGATCCTGTGGAGGAGGGCATGGCAATCCACTCCAGTATTCTTGCCTGGAGAATCTCAAGGACAGAGAAGTCTGGCAGGCTACAGTCCATACCACTGCAAAATGTGAGACACGACTAAAACGACATAGCACGCACACGTGCAAGTAGCATAGTCAAAGCATTCCAGCTGAAGGGTTGTACTTGAGAGTGATAGATAATGTATTTTCCAAAACCTTAAAACAGAAGATTTGGGAACCATTTGCAGGGACTTGCCTTATGAAGTAGTAGTGCCACCAAGTGTTGGGTGAAAGAGGTTAAAGTTTTGGAAAATACTTGATAAAAATTCTGACTTAAGAGGATTAACAGAATTAACCATAGTGGCCATTAAGCTTGTATAGATAGAATCACATTTCAAAGCCTTATATATCATTATTTATTTAGTTTAGAACACAGTAAAGATGGATATAGTTACAAATATTCTGTGCTTAATATCCTTTTTACTCTAGATAAAAGAGATATACAGCATGATAATTTGAAGTGGCTTATTGGTTTTCTCTTGTACTTTGGCTCAAGTATGTTTAGATACTTTGAAATGTCCAACACTGCAGTTGTGTATGGCATGCGCTTAAGAATTTTTTAATCACTGGCTTTGCCACTGCCTGTGATCGTCTATATCTTTCTGATTCTACTTCATTTCGCCAATCCTTACACCCTACCTTCTCTCCCTTCACACCTTGTAGATAACTGTCTGTCTTTGTGGAGATTTTCATCCAAATTATGACTTGCATTTTATGATTGGGAAAGCCATAGATGGGAAAAAATGATGGTTTTTATTTTCTGTGTTGTCTTTGTCACAGATTGAGGGAGGAAAAGTCCAGGGTTTCTCCACCTTATTTATAACTGCAGTAGAAACCTAATTTTACTTGTCCTCCGTTGCCATGGTTACAAGTTTTCCGATTTCAACAGGTCAGTACAAGCTTTCAGTTTACATAAGGTCGTGGGTAATTCATCTCAGCATTGCAATAACAAAAAACCAGCTCTTCTCTCCTGTTTTAAAAGGATAATCTATCAAACCTCTGAAAGCACAATTAGTTCTGATTTCCATAATTCATTATTCTCATTCTCATTCTCTTGTTTGTAGCTTTGTGCTTATGTTCAAGTACTCCAAAATAAGAGGGGCTGGTGTATAGCAACCGTAACAGTTCTCTATACTACAAGAGATCCAGACTGGCTATTTTGCTAACAATACTCCATTTATTTTACGATGAATATATTCAACAAAGATTCACTTAAAAATATAATATAGGTCAGATGGGAGATATTTTTGTCAAGTATTAAGATATCTACTGATACATTGTTCTCATTGTTCATCAGCTATAGGCATGTTGTTGGTTTTTGCTATACCCAATGAAAGAAAATAATGGAAATCATAATACTAACTATATTGAAGTTATGGCCAGGTGGAATTCTGCTCCTTTGAGGGCAAGAGAAGATTCTCAGTGGGGAAAATGGGAGAGAATAAATGAGAATCTTTGTAATAAGAGTCAGAGGGAAGATTATCCATTATATGGGAGAACCAAGGTATGAATATATTTTAAAATCATACATGTATGCACACATGTACACACACAATATATGTGTGTGTACATACATGTATGATTTTAATATATTGTGTGTACATGTATACACACATATATGTACACATACAGTCTTTACTTAGAAAGGAGATGGGTTTATATTCATATTTTCATTTGCACAAAATAGGGATCGGGTAACAAAAATTCAAACACTAAGGAGTAGTGTGGACTTTGGTGAACTGGAAGCACTAATTCATATAAAAGTGTTGAGATGGATGTTTTTCAACCTTATAGTAGCTAAATAGGTAGTATGACCATACATCTCTGTATCCCAAGGGACTGACTGTCAAGTTTCATGCCTACTGTCACTTTCAAATGCATCTTGTTTTGCACTGTGGATCACATGGCCATCTTACAAACGCAACATAGTAGGGTGACCCATTTTGATCAGGGTGCCAGTTTGGAATCCCTTGTACTAAAGTCTTCCCGAAGAGTGTTATACAAGATAAGTTAGTCAAAATCTATTCCTAAAATATAAGTATGCTGTAAAAAATTTTTCATATAAGAAACGTGATTTTTATAATAAGGGGAAGTAGTATGAATATAATTGCTTTGTTGAGAAATTTTTCAAATATCCTTATCCTTTCAAATATCCTTGTGAATTTCTCAATTTTTCATGATTTGTTTAAGTTAGTTAATATAGATCTTTCCTGTACATAAAGTGTTAACTTCTTCTGAACCCCCTCTACTGTTATTACTCCTATTTTGTCTTCTTGGATTAATTCAGTAACTTTTATACCCTTTGTGGGCTGTGGTTAAAGAATCTGCCTGCCAATGCAGGAAACATAAGAGACATGGGTTCCATCCCTGGGTCAGGAAGATCCCCTGGAGGAGGAAATGGCATCCCACTCCAGTGTTATGACTGAAGAATCCCATGGACAGAGGAGCCTGGCAGCTTCTACACACACACACACACACACACACACACACACACACACAGAATCCCACTACATAAGAACAAGATGTTGTGGCTGAAGATATAAGAAGATATTACATGGAGGCCTCCAAGCTGTTCTTCTTCTGCATCCCTTTATCTGCTCTGCTTTTCACCAGACTGGCCCCAAGAAAACTCTCTAGACCTCTAGGGCTCTGAAAACATAATCTCAAAGAAGCACCATTATGAAAACATAATCTCAAAGAAATCTCTAGTGGGAAAAATAATAGACTTTAAAGTTAGACTTTGGGATTCCATCTCAATGTTTAGAAATTGTGTGTCCATGGATGTACCTTAAACTTGGTTATTCTTTGACATATCTATATTTGAGATGTAGAGATGGTGTACAGAATTCATGATAAATAGTATTCCTAGTGTGTGTGGATGTTTCTCAGGATTTACAATTCTGGGCCAGCAAATTTGCCAATAGGACGGCTTAATGACAGAGCTACACTTTGGCTTCTCATTTCTTCATGCATAACATACCTTTGATAAGTTAACTCATCATTTAAGAGGGGTTGTAGCAACTAACTCTCTTTATTTCCCTCCCTACATTTGTGATTCTAACTTTGCCTGTGAATCAGAATCACTGTGGATCTTCTTTTAACTAAACAGGTCAGTTTCTACTCAAAACCTATCTATCGAGGATTCTCAGTGTTCGGACCAACGGATCTGATTATAAAGCTTCACAACTGGCCACTGTTAAGAAAACTGTTCTGTATTCTCTTATACAACTATTTTTTTCTTCTTTCCAAAGTCGATGTATTCATCAGTTCCCATTCTCCCCTTAAGCTTGACTTAAGATATTTATTTGTGGATGGTAAATTGGATAAGAGCACAATCTTTTGTAGCTAGCATGTCTATATGTAAGTCCTGGAGCTACCAATGATCAGCTAACTAACACTAGACACTTTCCATTTTGGGGCTTCACTCGCCTCATCTGAAAAATCGGTTTATGGAAAGCAGCAAGCAAGCAGTTAGATGAGTGCTTTGAACCTAGTAAATCGTTAATAACACTAATTCTCATCATCAGAATTACTTGGGTGTTCTTTTCATCTGACATCCAACCTTGAAATCATTTTTTTCTTCTCTTAAAAGCAAAAGGAAAAATAACAGAAGCCAAACACAGCTTTTCTTTTACATTTGCATAATTTTAAATTATGACTCTTATTCTCCAAGTAATACAGATTCAAAACTTTGGAGACGTTTTATCCATTTCTGTTCAGCTTTTATTTGCCACAAGGGATGTGCTCTTATTACTTAGCATCTATAATACAGAAATATCCTGTTGACTATGCCTGAGGTTTCAATCTCTTTAATTCCATTCTTTAAATCTCCCTCTGAATAATGTTCCTAGGTACTATATTTTATGATCATTTTACTCCCTAGGTCAAAAAACATTTTAGGTGTTCCAGTGCCTATGAAACAAAACACAATTTCCTTAGTATGGACTTCAAATATAATCCTAATAAATGATCCAAGTAGAGCTATGATAGTACAAGGATTGCCATTGGTGGGGAATCTGAAATTAAGCATCTTATAAAGCTGTACGTCTTGATACCTGAGGATAGTGTTAACAGGCTTCTTATGTCAGCAGTGAGACATCTGTCTCTTATATACAATCAGAAACATTTTACTTTTATCTATTACTCAATCTTTGCTCACTCATGAAGTAGGTCTTTTCAACACTTCCCTAATTATTTTGTCAGTACATATACAGACACAGGTATTGTTTCTAATATTTATAATAGTATAATATATAATGGAATATTATCCAGCCATAAAAAAGAGTGAAATTTTGCCATTTGACACAACATGAATGGACCTAAAGAGTATTATGCTAATGAGATAATTTAAAGAAAAATACCTGATGACTTCATTTACATATGGAATCTAAAATCAAAACAAATGAATAAATACAACAAAATAGAAGCAGAGTGATAAGATACAGAGAACGAACAAACCATTGCCAGAGGGGAAGGGGCATGAGTGGAGGAAAGACAAAGCTGAAGGAGATAAAGACCTTTGAACTTCCAGTTACCAAACAAATGAGTCACGGGAATGAAATGTGCACTGCAGAAAATACAGTCACAAACTGTCTTTTATGGTGACCTGGTAACTAGACTTATAGTGATCATTTTGAAATGCATAGAAATATCAAATCGCTATGTTATGTAACAGAAAACTAACACAGTGTTTTAGTTCAATTATACTTTGAAATTAACAAGCAAATAAACACAGAAAAAGAGATCAGATTTGTGGTTACCAGAGGGAAATGGGGGTGCATGAAGGGGGAATTGGATCAAGGTGATCAAAGGTCCAAATTTCCAGTTACAAGAAAATGAGTACTAGGAATGCAATATACAACAAGATTAATATAACTAACACTCCTGCATGTTATACATGGAAGTTGTTAGGAAAATAGATTCTAAGAGTTCTCATCACAAGGAAAACAAATTTTTTCTTTTTCTTTTATTTTGTATCTATATGATATATATATAAATTAATTATAGTAATCATTTCTTGATGTATGTTAAGTTAAATCATTATTTTGCACACTTTAAACTTTTACAGTGCTGTCAACTATGTTTCAATAAAACTGAAGAGAAAATTTTAAAAAGAAAAGCAAAAAAAGATACTTTAATAGAAGTTCAATAATGAAAAGGGAAAGTTGCAATACATATAATTCAGATTAGTATTCTAATTTAAAAATATAAGATTAAACTTGCTAGACAATGTCTTGCCTCTGCTTGAACTGTTAGGCAAAACATTTTCATTGACCGTCCATCATTTTCAACCAGTTTTACTTTTGGAATATTTAAAAATTTCTAAAATTCTCGTTTTTCCTTGTTTTCTTTCCTTTATTTTTCTTCCAATTATATGAAACAAACAGCTTATAAGGATCCATTTCTCAACCTTATGATGTCTTTAGTTGTTCTCTGGATCCAACTTGCTGATATTTAGGGGAAATATCCAGTAAGAATAAAGATCTTCTCATTAAATTTCACACTTAAATTAGGTATTTTAAAATACTTAACAAATTTCATATAATACATATCAAAATGATCAACTGATGTTGGACATTAAATTTTTATTTAGGTATTCAAATGTTGTCAAGTAGACTTAAATTTAATGCATCATTATACATCCTAAATCAGGTAAATTTTTTTTCTTAGATTAATTTTGATTATAAGAATAATCAAAATAGATATTGGCCTAAACTTTCAAACAATTGTTCCCATAAAATTGCTTAATTAACCAATCCAGTCCCACTGACATTACTGTTTCTCTTACATTTACTAATAGAAACATGATCTCTCTCTGAGCTATTGATTCTGATATATCAATTTTCTTGTCTCACCTGTTCATGCAGTCTCACTCAGTCATCTCTGATTCTTGCAGCATGTTAAATAATGTGTTTTTTTTTAAAATATGTGTTAATATTTTCTAGGGCAGTCCTGTTACCACAATATTTCATTTTCATAACATCTCTCCTCTTAATTGAACCTTGGGTATTTTAAGAAATTTTAAAATAAAGGATTTTGCTTATCATTTTTATTAGCTATTATTAGTTTGGGAATATGATGTATTACATTATTCAATTTCTGAGTTTAAATCATTAATATCTAGTCATCTAGTCAACTCCTTTTATGTATCAGATAGATTTCATAGTTTTGTCTTATTTTGCTGAACTCCTTTCCTGTAATAGATATATTTTTTCTATTTGTATATTTTTATCTATTTATTTATCTGGTACTATTGTAAATAAAATATTTTTATCATCAGTTCAGTCTCTCAGTCATGTCCGACTCTTTGTGACCCCATGAATCGCAGCACGCCAGGTCTCCCTGTCCATCACCAACTCCCGGAGTCTACCCAAACCCATGTCCATTGAGTCAGCGATGCCATCCAACCATCTCATCCTCTGTCATCCCCTTCTCCTCCTGCCCCCAATCCTTCCCAGCATCAGGGTCTTTTCCAATGAGTCAACTCTTCACATGAGGTGGCCAAAGTATTGGAGTTTCAGCTTCAACATCAGTCCTTCCAATGAACACCCAGGACTGATCTCCTTTGGGATGGACTGGTTGATCTCCTTGCAGTCCAAGGGAGTCTCAAGAGTCTTCTCCAACACCACAGTTCAAAAGCATCAATTCTTTGGTGCTCAGCTTGCTTCACAGTCCAACTCTCACATCCATACATGACTACTGGAAAAATCACAGCCTTGACTAGAAGACCTTTGTTGGCAAAGTAATGTCTCTGCTTTCTAATATGTTGTCTAGGTTGGTCATAACTTTCTCCAAGGAGTAAGCGTCTTTTAATTTCATGGCTGCAGTCACCATCTGCAGTGATTTTGGAGCCCCAAAAAATAAATCTGACACTGTTTCCACTGTTTCCCCATCTATTAACTTCTCATTAATTATGAGTGTGTACATATACTCATGTAACACACATCTGTTAGATCGGGTGACTTTATCTTGTATAATTTAATATACTGAATTCTATCTTTCAATCACTGACTCAATGGACATGATTTGAGTAAACTCCAGGAGATAGCAGAGGACAGAGGAGCCTGGCATACTACAGTCCATGGGGTCACAAAGAGTTGGACATTGACTGTGACTGAACAGCAACATTCTTCAATCAATATAATATTTAATTAAATAATGTGGACAGAAACAAAATAAGATTAATTTATTAACTGATAATGTGTAGAAAAAATCTACCTGCATTGGAAAAACTTCAGGAAATTTTTGTTTAAAACAACTCTCAATGATTGGTTGACTTTCATTATGAAATGAAAATAGAATTAGTATAAGTGCATATTAAGCAAAGGATCAGATAAGTAGCTCAATATTTAAATTTTCAGGATAAATTGTGAACACAAGTTTGAAGTATCATATTTGTATCATTGTAAGTCAGATGTGTTACAATAAAAAACTGCAATCAAACTAAATATAGAAAACTGTTAAAATCTTAGTTAATTTTAAAAAAGAAGACCGTTTGATTAAATTGCTTTTCCATCAAAGAAAAGGTTCATGTAGACAAGTTCTAACATATTTTTTAAAACTTAAAGGTGACATGCTTCCTACATGTTCATTAGTTTTAGGTGCTGTTGTTTTCAAATTGCTTAGAGCATTTGACTTAAGCTGGGTGCAAAGTATGTCACATACATTTTCAACAATGGTGGACACTAATTCTCTTCTACAGATAGTTTTCATCTTTCCTGAAACAACTTTTAACTGACCTTAAAACATTTTCAACACCTATATAAATCAATGATGAAAGATGTGACTTAAGCATTAGTGAAATTTTAATTATCTCACTTAACACCAATTGTGCAGTAGCTACTGCTGGGTTGATTCAGCAACTTAACAGTGTCAACAGGATCTAATTTCTTTTCATCTTCTACTACATCATCCTAAGTGTGTTAGCTTTTTGTCCTGCTTGTACCTCACGGTAACAAGGAAGCCCTTGCCACTCCAGATGTCTCAGTTGCATCTCCAGAACATACGTTAGGAAGGAATAGGGAAGGAATAGCATCAGCAAGTTTTTGTCTCACATTGTCAGTTTTTTAGACCTTTTTAAAAGATCCAATTTATGTAAACAAACCAAAAAACCAAACCAGTTCACCCATTTCTGCTTTTGGTTTTGTTTACAATTAAGAGAGCAAAAGATTTCCTATATCAAATTTATCAGACCTTAATTACATTTTCAAAACCTGTGTGTGTGTGTCTTAGTCACTTAGTAGTGTTTCTTTTTGACCCCATGGATTATAGTCCGCGACGCTCCTCTGTCCATGGAATTCTCATAGACCGCGACGCTGTCCATGGAATTCTCCAGGCAAGAACCCTGTAGTGGCTCCCATTCATTTCTCCTGGGGATCTTCCCAACCCATGGATCAAACCCCGGTCTCCTGCATTGCAGGCAGATTCTTTACCATCTGAGCCACCAGGGAACAGAAGTCAAACCCATCTCTCATTCAGATTGCTGCCTAGTTTATAGACAAGTTCAGTCTGGTTATTATACAAGAGGAGAATTGCCTGTTAGGTGAGCAGTCAGTTCCTGTCAACACATGTCTTTGTTTAGTGTTCTGGGCAGAATTTAGGCAATCCATGAAATATAGTCATTACATTTTTCCCAGATCTTACTATATTTGACAGTTAATTCAATTTCTTTTAACTTGAATGGTATGAGTTCTGTAAAATGGAACAAAATATAAAATAAAATTTAGAAAAAATACATAAGCATAAGAGGGTGGCATAGGAGTTCTGTTAGTTCAGATCTAGCTAACGAAATCTCATATTTTGCCCTACTAGATGCTCAGTACATCTTCTGAATTGGAGGATGGGAATTCTGCCTACAGTATACTTGTAACAGAGACTGCCTACTCTCTTCCAAGGCAACTGCCACAGGTGGGGATTTTCTCAAGCAGGTCCTAACCAGGATTTCCTTGGATCACGTTTAACTCCAAAGTAAATTCTGTAAAGATTTAAGAATTGACTAAAAGTGAATATATGCCTAAAGTAAATAATTAATATTTATTTTAATTCTTAAAATGATACCAAAAGGAAACCAGAGAGATTTAAACTTCCAAATTTTAAGCTTTCAGTTTATAAAAAATACAAGTCTCTGAAATTCAATTTGTTGGTATCTAAAAAATAGCTTACTCTATTTAATTTGATTCAAAATTCCAAATCTAAGACTTTATAATGAGAAAATAGACTGCTGTGTAACTATGCATGTGAAAATACTTATTTGCAATCTAATAATAGTGGATAAATGGAGAAAAATATGACAATAGAAACTGGTAAAAAAAAAAAGCTGCATCCATTTGCAGCAAATAAAATGATGTGCATATTTGTTTTAGTGGAAACAAATAGCTATTTTAAATGAAAATACAGTTATAACATCATCCATTTTGTGTATAAGCTTATAGGAAACTTTTGTGAAAGATGTATACAACATATCAATGATGGTTTTCCTTGCTGCAGAGGTTGGTTTGTATTCCCACAGTCTTTTTGACCTGCTGTATTTCTTCTTTTTATGAAGAAATTTATTTCATGACTATTAATAGCAAAATAAAAATAATGACAGGAGAAAAATAGCCTACAAAAAAAAGAGCTATTGATTTGAATCCGGCCTATAAACATAGGCCATTCCGGGTGAGACTTAGGGACACCAGGCATCATATAAAGTTTCTGGAACTTAAGGTAAACTAAAAAGAGGCTTTATGTAGGCCATCCAAGGTAGCACTGCAAAGTTTAAGTGCCAACATCAATGCCAAGAAGTCAGCTCTTAGGTTTGTGTATGGTTTGCCCTGATGTCCCCATTCTTTTTGCTCATGCTGCAGTCTTCAATGTCACTGGCAAAGTAAAAAGCTTACTGCTAACCACTCTACGCATGTATATGGTTTCCAATAAGTAATTACAATTGCTCAGCTTTGTTTTTGGTCATTTGTAGCATTTACCACAAGTTGCAATTTATTAAAAAAGTTGAAGGATATTAGATGGGAAAAAAATGAATGAATGAATGAAGTTAAAATAGAGGGCCTTGGGAAAGAAGGATAAAAAGGGAATAAAGAGAGAAATTGGCGTCTGAGACAAATAGACTATGAGAACAGATCAAGAGAAACAGTTTGTTACTGAAAGAATAGAACAATAAACATCAGGCACTTCTTTTCTATAGAATCTAGTGAATTTTACATAAGAGTGTGGCAGCTTAAAGGGACTCATAAAGCGGGAAAGAAAATGAAGTAACTGTATGTACTTCAGATCACATGGTAAAATAGCAGGATAAGATCACGTGAGAAATCATTAGATGTATAAAAAACTGTAATATAACTCATTGATATGTTCTTGGTTGGTAACTCTTGCCTCTGAAAGCTTAATGTGTTTTTAAAAAGCACTAAAGATAAGACCAAATATATTCCAGAACACAAAGGAAATTTGTTATTAGATTAACTAAGAAAGCAAAGCTATTATTTCAGTATGTGTCTGATGAAACACGTATTTGTATTCCTAATTTGCAATATGATTCTTAAGAGTGGCATCACAAACTTTTGCTGAATATAATTGAAAGGACTGTCCATTTATTAGTTGATCATGATGTTTCTCCTCCTCTTTAATGCTTTAATGTAGTTATTGTGTTGAACTGGCTAAGATGTAAATCTTACCTTAAATTCTTGGGATAACTCCAAATTTGTCTTTATGCTTGATCTATTTTCTTGATAGTTCCTTTTAAAATGAGCTTAAATTCTAAGTCTAATATTATAACACTGGTAGCACAAAAACACATATTTAATATAACATATTAGTTATAGAGATTTTCCTAGAGACTACCTATCACGTGTGACGAGCTATCCGTCAATCATTAATGAAACAAAAAGGGGTCATGTGCAATTTTCATGAAGAACATCACCATCTTCAAGTTAAATTCCAAGGAATGGGTTTGACTAAAAAAGCAAAGTGGTGTTTCAATATCCACTGTCTCAGAGAGTCAAATCCTTAAATATACAGCATGTTGTAAATGCCTACTAATTTTTTAATTTTATAAAGTGTAAATGTGAAGGAACCTAATAACCGGCAAGAAAAGCATAAAAAAGATACTTATGCAATTCATAAATAAGAAAATGACTTTCACCAGGAAAAACCATTCATCATATTTTTGTATGAGTTAAAGTATATTTGGTCATATATTTAAAAAAAAAACACTTTAATGTTAATCAAAGGTATTTTATTTTACATGCTTGAAAATTTAACTTTTGTTCATTTTTAAAGAGGAGAAAAAATTATGAATTCTGTAAATACTAGTATTTGTATAATTTTTTAGGCACTCAGTACTTTTCACTATTAAACTGTGAATGATTTTAATGAAAATTAGTTAATGTATCAGCTCTGAAAATACATCCATTCCTTGAAACATTCTTTCCCTTGGTTCTTTGTTTAAAATCTTAGGCCACTTCTATTGTCCTAGCTTAATTTAAAATCTGTGCCTATTAGTCCTCTGAATATTGTACAACCAATTCCTAACCCTTGGGTTTTTACCATTCTTCCCCCAAACCCTAGTCTTCGATGTTATTTTCTCTAGGAATGAATACATTGGTGGAAACACTTCCCTTTAATTACTGACCTTGAACTGAGAAAAGCATTAGTGAATGAGAGAAAGCCTTATGCATTTGAAATGTTGCACAGCTGTCATTTTCCTTAGGATAAATTAATGAGCATTGCTGTTTAGACACCTGGGTTATAGTTCCTGCTCTGTAGACAACTAGCTGAGTGACATTGATCCAAGGCCACATGGGACCTCAATGCCTTCATCTCTAACATTAAAGATTTGTACTAAATTATCTCTAAGATTCTTAAATTTTTAATGGTTTTAATTATCAAATTCATTCATTTTTTAACTTCCCCTCTTTTGTCTGCCTCGGCGAAGCTGACACCTTCATTTCTGTGTAAATATCCTACAGGATAATAAATAAAACTCAAATTTATAATTTTTGCCACTGGTAAATACCACTGGGTGTGGAGGATATTGAAATTAATGAATAAAATTGCCTTTGTATTATCTGTGGATTTAATTTATCAAAATGAATTTCTTCTTGTAATGCCAGTCTTGATTGTAAATTATTTTATTATAGTAGATATATATAATGGCTCACTTTATGATTAGCTTCTTACCATAAAATCTAAATTAGCAATATGACAGTTTTTTATTTAGGTATTTATGAAAAAAAAAAACAAAACAAAACCTTTATTTCACCTCTTCATATAGGTGTTACCTTTGCATCCTTACGTTAGCAATTACCACATTACATGATAATTTTCCAACTTCTTCTGGTCTTCTTCAACTAGATTGAAATCCTTAATGGTAGGGACTATGTCTTATAAATCTTTATTTCCTCAATATCTAGGGGAGTGCCTAGCTAAAATGAGGGGGGCTTAAGGAATGTTTACTGAATGGACTAGTGAAAATCTGCTTCATAAAATAACTCAGTTTCACAATCCTAGTCTCATTTCAAATACACATAGTGAATGAAGATGGATGAAAGCTATCACCAATGTTACAGCACCTGAGTTGGATGAGAGCTGCAAGAATATTTATCAGATTATTAAATATTTGATCAGTTAAAGTAACCAATATATATACATATATATATATATATATATATAATGTGAATGCCAACTTGATGTTTTATGATTTGACACATTTATGTAAATAAGTGCTCTTTACTAATAAAGTAAATATTAATAATGATAGCATTAATCAAAATTAGAAAATGCTTACAAAGCCCTTAGTAGGTACTAGGTACTTTACTTAATATGATAGTTGCACTCTGTATTCAATTTATTATGATATGTTGGTTTTCTGCAGTGCAAGAAAATCCAGCTTACACAAATAGGTATTAATAATTAGAAAAGAGATACGTATTTCATAGCCCTTTCATATTATTTTGGGTATTTCTGTTTTGATCCTACACAAAAACTTGATGATGGTCACTTTTTAACTTGACTTGGAACGTGGAATCTAAAGTCTCATCCACTAACTTTTTATTTCTCTTGTTAAATTAAAATCAGTTATTTATCTTGCATTTTGAATGGTTTTACCCATGTGTGATTTTGTACCATCCTGAACTGACCATTTTGTAAATGATTCACTGAGATATATTAATGCTCTAAACGTTGGCATATCTCGTTGCACAATATCAGAATATCTCAACAGTGGAACATTTTAAGCATGCATTGGGAAGTATCAAGCTTATATGATTGATACAAGTTTTCAGAAAAAAAAATTCTTCTTCAAAAGTTGAATGTTATTATAGTCAAAAGATAATATCAGTTTTCCCTGAAATGACAAACTCACTTCATTAATTTTTGAGCAAATGTCTACTGTGAAAAGATACAAGTGTGAATAACCATAGCTGGTCACAGGAAAATGATATTCCATGAAGAAAGCAGCTAGTTCAGCCCACAAAGCAAACAGTAAATGATTTTCCTCCAGCCAGCCATGTATATTAGGATATCCGCAGAGGGCTTTACACCTACTTCCTATTTCTGCACATAGAATATTAGAATTAAGTATACTGATATGTAGAGATTTAATCAAACCCATACTTTTCTGTATCATCAATAGAATACTTATGTGAAACATTATTATTATTGTTAGTTAATCTGTAACAGTGGAGAATGCAATGACGGTTAGTTTAGATTTTGTTCCTCCATTTTGATTTACGGTTAAGGTGCCAGAAACTTTACCCACCGATGTGTTCATATGATCAGTGCAAATATGTCCAGTTCAGTGAAATAGGGAAATATCTCATAATATTTTTATGGAAGAGTTTTGATGTTGGGTATGTCTTGAGAAAATTCAAGTGTTTGAGAACTGCTGGTCAAATGATTAATCAAAATCATATGCATAAAAATGTTGGTTAAGAATATAAACTTGGATTTAAATGCCAGCCCTACATCTTGATAATTATATGAGTATGGGTTAATTTCTTCAAGAATCATATTTGCAAAATGAGGATGAGTGTTAACTCTGTGTGTTGTGTATGTTGGAGAAGGAAATGGCAACCCACTCTAGTATTCTTGCCTGGAGAATCCCATGGACAGAGGAGCCTGGTGGGCTACAGTCCATGGGGGTCTCGAAGAGTTGGACACAATTGAGCATTATGTATCTGGCTTTTGAAATCTTTGTATTAATTGAACTATACCTGATATAACATTGTGTTAGTTTCAGATATACAGCATAATGATTCAGTATCTGAAAGCTGGAGGTGTCCGCCAGCATAGGGGTTTGCCTGACAGGTGGTGTGAGCCAGGCTCTTTGCTGATGAGTCCAGGATGTGGGGGAACTTGGATATGTCTCATTCTAGGACTCCTTTGATGGCATGCTGAGCTCCCAAGATCCTGGGAGGTCAGGCTTCCTCTGGTAAGGGTAGTTGGGACTTCAGCACCTGGGATCTGATTCTATTGTTCTCTGAGCTGCCCTAGATGCCCAGCACATCCCAGCCCGTCCTCTTCCTGCTCTTCCATCAAAACTCACACTAACTCCCAGCACACATCCTCAGGGCCCCAACTTGATCCCGTTTGCCTTTTTAGAAAACCCCACACTTCATCCACCTGGATCAGGCTCTCACTCTGTTTCCCAAAACAGAGCACAAGACAGAAAACATAAAAACAGAAATCTTAACATCTTTTTATGATGAAGAAATCCTCTGGTGTTGGCTTCCTTGGTGGCTCAGTGGTAAAGAATCCACCTGTCAATGCAGGAGACACGGGTTCCAACCCTGATCTGGGTGGATCTCACATGCCAGGGGTAACTAAGCCCCTGTGCCACTATAAGAACTACAGGAATGAGAAGCCCATGCACTGCAACTAGAGAGTTGCCCCTGCTTGTGCAACTAGAGAAAAGTCCATGCAGCAAAGAATATTAAGCACAGCCAAAAATAATAAATTAATAAAATCATAAAAAAAGAAATCCTCTGGTTATAGAAGTCTCCTTGGGGAGGAACAAAGGCTGCCTTTCTATATAGTAGCTGGAAGTGCTAGACTTTTGTTTTCCTATCTCCTGGAGTTTGCTTAAACCAATCTTTCACAGCATCAGGATCTTTTCCAATGAGTTGGCTCTTCATTCGCTTGATCTCCCTTTCAGCTAGACCAGAGCCATCTAATCTATACTCTTCTGATCAATTTAACTATTTCAGATGTGGACTGTGCAGACAGTGATGGCAGAAAGGAATTGGAGAGCTCACTCTGGGATAGGAGATGTAGTACTAGTGAAACACAGGTAGAGTTCCTGGTACAGAAGGGAAGGACTTGTATGCTGATATGGGTAGAAGTTGCAAAAGACATATAATTGTAGCTTTTAATCTTTGACTACAGCAATTATATCTTCATCAATGAGTTCTGCTCATGGTTTGGGAAATTACTCTTGAAAGCTTAGGCCCTGAGCCTGCTCTCCAGTTTTCCTAGCAATTCAGAAAACTGCTGGGCATCCTTAAATGGTGTCTGCAGCTGTTGCTTGTAGTCAAAATCCTAGGGAATAAACCAGGTAATAATGCTGTGAACTTAAATGAGATACGCTATGTAGCAAACTTGGATAAATTCCTGATTCATGAATAAATGAATATATAAGTACATGTTAAGTACCTAAAGATGGGCTCCATATGCCTTTGCTTTCCTATATGTTTCTCCAATACATTGCACTGCTTCTATCAAAGCAAATGGAAACATGGGTAAGATCAATGAATTCTTATTGTTTGTATTTAGTGGCTTTTACACAGAATAATTTCCAACAGTAGGCATCCATATAGGAGCACATAGGCTTCCTGGTGGCCTGGATGGTAAAAAATCTGCCTGCAATACAGAAGACCTAGGTTTGATCCCTGGGTCAGGAAGATACCCTTGAGAAGGGAATGACTACCCACTCCAGTACTCTTGCTTGGAGAATGTCATGGAAGGAGGAGCCTGGTGGGCTGCAGTCTATGGGGTTGCAAAGAGTCGGACATGACTGAGCGACTACCACTTTCAACACTTTCAACTTAAATTATCTGGAATAGGGTTGGCTAGAGGTTAAATATTACAGTAAGTAAGCAGGAAAATAATTAATGGTTCAAAAGCAGGAGAATAATTCTTTGTTCACCGATGAGAAAATGTTATCTTTTTTTGACAATGGATATAAATAAAAGTCTAGCCACTGCTACTACAAAAGCAAAGAAATGCATGATAGTGTAGCAAAGAAAGGAAAATCTGGCCAAATATAAAAAAAATAGAAATAATGATTAAGGAGGAAAAATGGAAAAGAGCAAAGAAATGCACAAATGCTATTTCTCTGGCCTTAGTCCACCAGTTTGAATCTTCCTGGAGTGCTGGTCCTTGTCAGTGCATATGTCTAGTTTCCCGCAGATAGATGGCCCTTGAATTTATACTTTTGACCTTGAAACAGTCTGCTGTTGCTGTTGTTCAGTTGCTAGGTTGTGTCCCACTCTCTGTGATCCCATGAACTGTGTAGCATGCCAGGCTTCCCCGTCCTTCACTGTCTCCCAGAGTTTGCTCAAACTCATGTCCATTGAGTCAGAGATGCTAGCATATTAAACACTGGCACTCAAAGTGTTTTTAATAAGCCTATTCAGACTATTTGGACCTATCCTTTGCAGACCTGCTCTAACAGTTAACAGTCCCATCTGGACTGCTACTTTAGAAGAGTGAGGTCTCCACAAACCCATATTTCGATATTTCATTTCTGCCCAGTGTCTCTGCATCCTAGAGTTTCTGCAAAGCCCTTCAAGAATATCCAGGGTGGAGGGGTGGGGATAAAACCCAAGGGGGACACAAAGAAAATGACTGAGATTCCATTTACATCCAGAGAACGTGTTGTCTCTCCAGATTAGGTCCAGATTGAAGAATGTGTTCTAATAAAACGTTGCAACAATGTTTTATCATATTCTATTTACTATCTTTTGAAAATCAAAGAGTGATGAAACAATAAAAATTAAAAAGTGACTCACAAATTGATGTTCACTGAGAAAACTTAGGAATCAGTTAACCTGACAAAAAGAGGGAGATTTTATTCTCAGTAAAACAATTGATAGATTTAAACTGCTGAACAGTTTTCAATTGCCAAGGAAATATATCATATTAAAGAATGTGTTCAAACACTGGAAATGTTTTGACACTATTTGGACATAAATTTCAAGTGTGATTGCAGTCTTAATATTATAGCATTTTTACCTCTTTGAGAGCCAAAATTATTTTCATAACTCTTAAGTTTTTTTTGGACTTTGAAGTTAGTTCATATTTCCAGCTAAAGCTGAAGCTCCAATACTTTGGCTACCTGATGTGAAGAACCGACTTATTGGAAAAGACCCTGGTGCTGGGAAAGATTGAAGTCGGGAGGAGAAGGGTCGACAGAGGACAAGATGGTGGGATGCCATCACTGACTCAATGGACATGAGTTTGAGCAAACTCCAGGAGATGGTGAAGGACAGGGAAACCTGCAGCCCATGGGGTCACAGAGTCGGACACGACTGAGGGACTGAACAACAAACAACAGCAACATGTTTCCAGAAAGAAGCCATGTAAAAATGGAGAACACACACTGCTGATTTTTCCTTCTTTGGTGGGTGCCACTGCCTACATTGCATAGTCTGCTGTTCTGCATTACTGGGGTAGTATCTCTCTCTCTCTCTTTTTTTTTATATTCTATTTCAAAAGCTAACACGACTTACCTCATAGATAACATTCAATAAAAGTTCTTAAGGTGAAATAAATTTAAAAGTAAGATGGGTCTTGAGAGTATCACATGCTAAACAAATAATTCAACAACTAAGTTGTCCCCAGAGAAGTATTAATCAAAAGATCTAAACATGTAAGTTTACTGCACTAGGACCTTCGGTAGCTGATATGAAAGTTAGTGGGGAAGTACACATTTTGGAAGCAAGAGGTATGGACTGGGAATACAGATTATGAATTTAGGTAGGACCGAGGACTGAGTGAAAATTCTCCATGCTACCTCTTAAACTTTGGGAAATTTCCATAAAATCACCAAGATTCTCTTTCAAATCATAAAATGTGAATAATGATATCTGTAACAGATTGGGATTGTTCCTTCTCAAGGCAACTTGCTTCAAATTTAGATATTTGTACTCCTAAGATTTTTCCATAATTTAACTTCATAATTACTCTGTAATTTAATTTGTCACATGAGTACATCCACTACATGAAATGTATATTTAGCTGTATGACTGAGTTACTCATGTTTTGCATGCTATAAGTGAAGTTGCTCAGTCGTATCTGACTCTTTGTGATCCCATGGACTGTAGCCTGCCAGGCTCCTCTGTCCATGGGATTTTCCAGGCGAGAATACTGGAGTGGGTTGCCATTTCCTTTTCCAGGGGATCTTCCCAACTCAGGGATCAAATCCAGGTCTCCAACATTGCAGGCAGACTCCTTACCATCTGAGCCACCAAGGAAGTCATGCATGCTATACTTCAAAGGAAAGAAGAGTTTTACTTGTCATTCAACATCCTCAAGTTTTACTTGAATGACAAGTAAAACTCCTCTTTCCTTTGCTCAAACCTAGTCCCAATCCCAATCTTCAAGTGATTTCAATTTTAAACATTTCTGTCATGTTTTTCTAGTACTTCTCTTCCTAAGTGTAAATAATATACTTCTGTCTTTATTTTGTGATTAATCAAGTTAACATATTTACTCTGAGCTCTTCTCTTGGTTCAATTTGTTGATCTACTTGATGTACTTGATTCTTTATTTTCTTTATCCATCAACATTAGACTTTATGTCGTGTCTTGCCACTATGTTAGATACTAGTCATCTCTTTTTCTCCTTCTTCTAACTCCTGTCTGCCATTCCATTGTTTTTATACTGCCAAGCTTTAAAATACTCTGTTCAACAGCTATACCTTTCTGTGGTTGTCAACTTATTCAATTGATTTATAGATTAAGCATGAAAAATGGATGCACGTTGGACACTTCTCACAGTATAGGAACTTTCATTTTGTAGCATTCTTTGTTTTCTATTAGATAATTAACTTTCTGAGATCAGAAATCATCCACTTATATTTTAATTAAGATCCTGATTATTTGACACAGTTATTGGTTTCTACAAAGCACTGAAACAGATCCTAGGATGGCAATCAGTGCCAATAGGTAAGCAGTAGGGCACAAGGCTCTGACTGTGGGATAATTTAGGACTTTTAATCCTGTATGCACCAGCAAAGACAAAGCAGGGGACTGGTCTTTAGAGAATGGGGTTATTCAGTAGCTTTTTAAATCAGAGAGTTGTTAATGGGCAATAAGGTAGGGCCAAGTGACTCAGGAGGTGCTAGTGGTAAAGAACTCACCTCCCAATGCAAGAGATGTAGGTTCTATCCCTGAGTCAGGAAGATCCCCTGGAGAAGGGCATAGCAATTCACTCCAGTATTCTTGTGTGAAGAATCCCATGGACAGAGGCGCCTGGCGGCTACAGTCCATAGGGTCACAAAGAGTCGGACACAACTGAAGTGATTTAGCCCCCAAGTGACTGGAATTGGTGTGATGGATGGTTCACAAAGGAAGTTTGTTTCCAAGGCAATGTAGAGAGAGGGTAGTATCAGGCATGGATGCCATGTATGATCAGACACAGCAGCAATGTGGACAGATGCTGGGGCTCCTAATCAAGCTGAACCACTGCTCTAATGCTCCTTGCTGTAAGTGGGAGTACCAGGAGCTTAATGTGGAGATGAAGTTGAAGCCACTCAGCTGTCATGAATATAGGGGTAAGGCAAACCATTGATGAGAAAGTGATTTTTTTCTCTTTAGAATAAAAAACACATTCTATTTTAGTCTTGATACTACCCTACAACTGGTGTACACAGAAAGGTTTCACTTAAAAATATTACTCTAATATAAAAATTGTTGCAGTGCTAAATAGGCATGTTTGTGTGTGTGTGCGCGCACACACACACACGCATGCATGTGTGTGCACTCAGCCATGCCTGACTTTTTGCAACTCTATGGACTGTAGCCTGCCAGGCTCCTCTGTCCATGGGAGTTTCCAGGCAAGAATACTGGTGAAAGTGAATACTGGAGTGGGTTGCTATTTTCTTCTCCAGGGGATCCTCCCAACCCAGATATGGAACTCAGGTCTCCTGCACTGCAGGCAGACTCTTTACCCTCTGAGCCACAGGGGAATCGCGTCAGTGGCACAGGATATGGCAAAAAGAAGCATAGGAGAGGACATGCTTTCACCCACTATATGAGTCACAGGTCAATTTTTGGGTCCAGAAGGAAGATTTGACATGCCTAAAGTACACGTGCTTGGGGTAGGAGAAAGCTGTTCCCTAAAGGAAAGTCAAGATGCTGCTACCAGAGGAAGTAGATGGATCTTGGACCACTACCCAAACTCACAGATGTCCCCTTCATGGAATATGTATCCTGAAATTAGAATTTGGCTCTCAACCATTTAATAATGACTTTAATACTGTAGAATTGATGGTAATACAGATATGTTGTCTACGAAAGTACACATTAATATATATCTTCTTTCTGTCAGTATAGAAATGAACATTCTTTTCACCAGTGTGGAAATTCCTTAGCAAAGTTAAGCAATTTGCCAAAAGTCAAACATCTTTTGGTGGAAAAGCCAGAATTTAAAGCCAATATTAGCATAATAATAATTTCAGATAAAGGTATATATTACTTAAATATTTACATTATTTTAAATATTCTCAACATCTTATTTTAGCCATTCACAAAGAAATCTATGCATCAATCTTCTTTATTTGCTGAGCTGGATAACCTTAAATCACCTTTACTAGGCAACCCTTTTTACCTGAAATAAGTTATGATTAATATATGAAACTTTATTCAAATGCAAAACTGATAAAATTGACTAAGCACTTTCTGTGATGTGGACTATTGATTAAGGGCTCAGACTATATCCAAATACAGACTTTGTCACCTACCAGCCGTGGTGATCTTGGCAAAGTTACCTGCCTTCTCTGTTCTTCACTTCCCTAGCTTGTAAAATGAGGCTAATTTATAACTGTACTTACCTCACAAAAATGTTGTGAGAATTAAAAAAAGGTAATATGTATAATGTGCTTAGCATAGTATCTGGGACCTAGCAAGTGCTAGATTTTATTAGGCTTTCTTATAATTATTGCTTTGATAAAGGTAAATATTGAGCACATTTTCATTCTCAGGCTCTAAATATAAGATTTACAAATACTATGACAAAAATTCTAAAAATATATATATCTTCTTTTCATCAGTGTAAAAATTCCTTAACAAAGTTAAGCAATTACCAGAAGTCAAACATCTTTTAAATGGCAAAGCCAGAATTTATAGCCAATATTATCTGATGTGAAACTCTGTGGTCTTAGAAATTATAATATTCTGTCTCTGAAATAAATAATACAGTGTGACAATCTTTACCAAGTACCCTGGGAGACAGAGAGATATTCTAGTCACCTTGGTGTTACATTCCTTAATCTAATTTTTCACAGAACTACTTTTTCTTGAAACAATAAAAATAATTCCAAATTAAAGGAGTGATATTTGAAAAAGCTCAGATATTTGATGATACAAAATTGAAAAACCCTAGTGCATGATAAAACATTATAACAATAAAAGGACATTGACATGCTACCAGTGTTCACCGCTAGGTGGTGAGAGTATTCCTTTTTTTATCAGTGTGGTTTTCCAATCACGAGAGGAAGTAACAAATGATTGAAAGAGAACCTAGTTGAGAGAGGAGGACGGCCATGGAGGTGTGTGGCCAGCACTAGTACTAGAAGGCTGGCATGCACACCCAAGGCAAGCCTTTCACTTGAGACTCAGTAAATTTGCTGTATACTAGCCAGAGTCATAAATATTGAGTCAAATTCTTAGGATTCCAGCAAATCCCTTTAGAAAAGAAAAACTTCACCATTTAACGCAAAAGCATCCTTCATAATCATGGTCGGAAGCTTTCTCCTTTTGGAGATTCTAAATTCTTCCATGGCTACTTGAGGTGCTAGCTCATATACAGGAAATGTTTTAAATGCAAGAGTGCTGTGACTTTCTATTGGCAGGATATGTAAATCTCTCTCTTTCACACACACACACACACACACACACACGCACACACACGCACGCACGCACGCACACAGTGATGGGGTGGAGAGTGGACAGCTTGGCAGATCAGAACAGCTTGTATGGGGGTGGCCTCACATTTCAAGTCAAGGCTGCTCAAGTGGTGAAGATGACAAATGGGGAAAACAGATTGTGAAATCTGAGCTCAAGAGAGAAGAATCTTTCATAAAGGGAATAAAATCAAGTATCCAGCTTATGGTTTCCGGCTTGGAAAGAACATTGAAGATTAATTATTCCAATATTTTCATTTCAAAAATTAGAGAAAAAGATGAAGTTAAATGACTTCTTCAAAGTTACACTGAAGAGAAAGGGCTAACGTTTAGGTCTCTAGCACTGAGAGACTTCCCTCTACTAATTCATTTGGTCCCACCAAATTTAAATATGAAACCAGCACAACTCTGTTGCAAAATCATGCTTCTTTAGTTTAGTAGGTGGTATTAAAAGGAAGAAGGACTTTACCATTTACTTTTTTTGATAAAAGAAAGAATGTTTAAATTACTAGATTTTTATCCAAAAGGATGTAGCCTTTGAAAATTATATCTGTAAGTATTGGCACTTTCGTCTATCCTGATGGCAACCAAGTGTGATGTAGTGATGTTTTCTTATAAAATAAACATTCAAAAATGAAGACTATTTTGTCTAATTTGGAGTAGAATTCAGTTTTCCAGTTGAGTAAAGATTTCTCCCTTTCAATTGTATAGATACTATGATAGTAAGTAAGTGTAGCATTAGTAGATATTGTAGGGTTTATTAGTAGATACAATGGTGGTCTTAGTAGATATGGTACTGTTAGTATATATTGTAGTGTTAGCAGACACCACAATGTCAGATATTGTAGTGTTAGTAGATATTATAGTGTTAATCATTACTGTAGAGTTGGCAGATACAGTATTCTTAATAGATACAGTATTGTTAGTAGATGCAGTAGTGTTAGTAGATATAATAGTTTTAGTAGATACTTAGTGGTACTAGATTGCAAGTAGATATGTAATGTTCGTAGATATGTAGATAATGATAGTATTAGTAGATATGATTGCATTAGGAATACTGCAATTTGCTAAAGTACAGTGTTTAGCAAATACTGTAGTGGTAGTAATGCTGTAGTGGTGGAAGTGTCTGTAGTGTTCTGCCTTATCAGCCCATGGTGACTGTCAGCTGATACCTTACTGGGAATTGCTAGCTGCTACAGGTAATTACCTCCCAGGACCAGCTAACATGAGGACACAATGGCCCCACCATGCTTTCAAAGGACACTCTAGTTCCAGAACTTGCTCTAGGATCAGCTGAGACCTCATTCAGCACTGCACTGAGAATCAGCAACTCCCCCCTCTACATTCCCAACACATGTCTCCCTCGAGAGCAATCCCCAACACAATCTCTTTCTCAGAGACTGTTTCCAGAGAAGCCTTTCTAGCATGGTGGACACCAGGAATGGCTCTAAGAAGCCAGCTATAAATTGGGATTTTACCAACACAATGCTGACTATCTAACCAGCAATGGGGACCCCATTACTGACAGCAGAGGAATGCTGGAAAATTGCATTGCATGTTGCAATTATGCGATTGTTAAAACATTCACCAGTAGAGAACTGGGATGGGACATTGATAGAAAGAGATGCTAGTATAATACCTCTGGCCCTGGAGAACAAGGAGGAAAAATGTCACTATAGGACCATGAAATAGAGTAGCTGTTGGATTCCTTGAAAAGAGATCTGAAGGTAGAATTTCTAAAATGGTCAGAAATGTCTAGTCTTAATCCCAAAATCCTATGAACAGATATCACTTCCACGATTATATTATACGGTACAGTTGAGCCGATAAGACAAGGAGATAATTTGAATGGACCTGATCTAATCACAGGAGCCCTTAAAGCAGTTTCTGATTACAAAATAAGAAGTCAGGGAGAGTTCAAGCTGGAAAAGGACTTGTGCCATTTCTAGCTTTGAAGATGGATGGGGCCGCAAAAGCAGGAAGGTAGGCAGTCTTAGAGAGCTAGGAGAGTCTCCTAGCTGACAACCAGCAAGGGAATAAGAGTCTTAGTCCTACAATAAAATGAGCTGATACTTGCCAAAAATTTGCATGAGCTCACAAGCGGAATTTTTCCCCACAGCTTCCAGCCCAGCTCACATAGTGATTTTGGCCTTTTAAGGCCCTAAGCTGAGAACCCAGTCAAGACCACCAAACATTGGACCCATAGCTCTGATAAATGGGTGTTGTTTTAGCCTGCAAAGTCTGTGACAACTTGCTACAGTACTGATACAAAATTAATACAAGAGATACCAAGATGCTCAAGGTGTTGCATTTAATCATCAATTTTACTTTAGACAAATGTGTCAGCTTTCTCCGTATTTTTCATAATCAGTAATTCAAGCACACAAATTCACAGATCCCTTTGCATCTGTATCTCATATGTGATTCTCTTTATTTGATATTATAGGTAATTTTTCAAAAAATAAATTTCCATAAATGTTAACCCTGCCTCATCTATAGCTCCCCTCCCCACTCACAGCTAGGTCAGACTAATAAGACCACTACTGTGTATCGTGTGCTCAGGAGATCAGTCACGTCTGACTCTTTGTGACCCCATGGACAGTAGCCTGCCAGGCTCCTCTGTCTTGGATACTGGGGTAGGTTACCATTTCTTCCTCCACAGGGTCTTCCCAACCCAGGGATCAAACCTATGTCTCTTACATCTCTTGCACTGGCAGGTGAATTCTTTATCGCTAGCCCTACTTCTATTAACTGGACCTAAATGAAATCTTCCTGCATCAGAATTTTAGGTTATAGATCAAATTCCATCTCTCTCTTGCCCAGAGTGTGCTATGTGTTTCCTGTAGGTATTACAATGCAAAATAGGAATATTATTCCATAGATTTGCAGGTGTGTGTTCCATTGCTTCCATAGACTTAATAGAGCTGACCTTATGCACACAATGATAAAATTCTGCTCTTAAGTTATTTGAGTAGCAGGGATCTATTCTGATAAGCATCCAGGGCCTGTTTGGAGCAGTGAGCTCCTTAAGCGTTCCAGAGACAGATGTCTGAAAGTCATTTCCAAACCCTCTAATATAGCCTGAATCCTAATGACACATTTGAATCAACAGACATATGTAAATTCTTCTTCAGTTAAAGGAATATGACTTGAAATGAAAGCGAGCAAATGGTCTAACACTGCAAAAGGATTATGTTTTCATTATGAAGTCTATTAAACCTTATATATAGGAGGAAATCTATTTTTCTTTTTGTTTTCAAGGAATCAGACTATATTTAAAAACTTTGTTTTACACGAATGTTATTGATTAGACATTTTTAACCTGTCTATAGACTCTTCTTTTGTTATATACATTAAAAAATGCTTTGTGACTTTGCTTTAGAATGAACTGGTCATACCCAGGCCAATTGGTTTCTTTGGTTGTGACAGCACTGCTCTTGATTCTCAGAAATATACAGGACCACTATCTGTCAGAGCAGCCTTTGACAAGTTAAAAATAAATGTTCAGAATTAAATGCAAAAACACTGCTTCTAATCATATGCTAATTGCTAATGGAGTGTCAGAGATGACTTCTTACCAATATCAGGGAATTCTAGCTAAGGTTATTAAAAGAAGATCTACCATGATATATAGACAATGTAGGTATACATATTTCTTTAACTGTTTAACATATCAACAGAATTACATATATTAATTGGAACTATTAATTGAGACATTTTAAACACTTTGATAGGACACAAAATCTACTTTTTGAATAATGTAACATTTTATTTCCTTCACCAAATTCCTGTGGGCCAAAGGCTTTACTTAGATATTCTATCTTTCTATAGTGTAGATATATTTTTCAGTTATCTTTTTAATATGACAGGTTGTTATGAACAGTTGTTCAATACATTTTAAAATTAAAATTTTTAAAAATTAAAAAAAAAACTTACAATGTTGTGTTGGTTTCTGCCATACATACAGTTACGGCTGTATCAGCCATAGTTATACATACCTCTCCTCCCTCCCCTTCCCCCATCCCATCCTTCCAGGTCATCACAGAGTGCCAGACTGGACTCCCTGTGCTACCAATACCTTCTCACCAGTTACCCATCTTACACTTGGGCGTGTGTGTATATCGACACTACTTTCTCCATTCATCTCACTCTGTCCCTCCCCAACTGTGTCCAGGAGTCCATTCTCTACCTCCGCATTTCCCTTCCTTCCCTGCAAATAGTTTCATCAATATCATTTTTCTAGTTTCTATGTATATAAACATTAATATGCTATATTTGTTTTTCTCTTTCTGAATTATTTCACTATGTATAACAGGCTCTAGGTTCACCCGCCTCACTAGAACTGACTCAAATTTGTCCTTTTTATGGCCAAGTAATATTCCAAAGCCTTTGACTGTGTGGATCATAATAAACTGTGGAAAATTCTGAAAGAGATGGGAATACCAGACCATCTGACCGTCACTTGAGGGAAGTGAAGAAGAACTATGGAGCTCTTGATGAAAGATAGCATAAAAAGTTAAAAAGCTCAACGTTCAGACAACTAAGATCACATTGCCCAACAAAAGTCCATCAGGTCAAGGCTATGGTTTTTCCAGTGGTCATGTATGGATGTGAGAGTTGGACGGTGAAGAAAGCTGAGTGCCAAAGAATTGATGCTTTTGGACTGTGGTGTTGGAGAGGACTCTTGAGAGTCCCTTGGACTGCAAGGAGATCCAGTCAATCCATCCTAAAGGAGATCAATCCTGGGTGTTCATTGGAAGGACTGATGTTGAAGCTGAATCTCCAATACTTTGGCCACCTCATGCGAAGAGTTGACTCATTGGGAAAGACCCTAATGCTGGGTAGGACTGGGGGCAGGATGAGAAGGGGACGACAGAGGATGAGATGGTTGGATGGCATCACCGACTCGATGGACATGGATTTGGGTAGACTCTGGGAGCTGGTGATGGACAGAGAGGCCCGGCATGCTGCAATTCATGGGGTCACAAACAGTCAGACACGACTGAGCGACTGAACTGAACTGAACTGAATATTCCATTATCTATATGTACGACATCTTCTTTATCCATTCATCAGTCATGGGCATCTAGGTTTCTTCCATGTCTTAGCTATTGTAAATAATGCTGCTACAAACATTTAGTGACATGTGTCTTTTTTGATTATGGTTTTCTCAGAGTATATGCCCAGTAGTGGAGTTGCTGGGTCATATGGTAGATTTATTCCTAGTTTTTCGAGGAATCTCCATACTGTTGTCCATGATGGCTGTACCAGTTTACATTCCCACGGATAGTGTAGGAGGGTTCCCTTTTCCCCACATTCTCTCCATGATTTGTTGCTTGTAGATTTTTTTTTTTGATGATGGCCATTCTGACTTGTGTGAGGTGATACCTCATTGTAGTTTTGATTTGCATTTCTTTAATAATTAGTGATGTTGAGAATCTTTTCATGTGTTTATTGTCCATCTATATTGTCTATTGTCTTCTTTGGAAAAATCATCTGTTTAGGTCTTCTGCCCATTTTTTGATTGAACTTTTTATTTTCCTCATACTGAGCTGTATGAACTGCTTTTATGTTCTGGAGGTTAGTCCTTTGTCAATTGTTTCATTTGCAATTATTTTTCCCCATTCTGAGGGTTGTCTTTTAATATCGTTCATTGTTTACCTTTGCTGTGCAAAAGCTTTTAACTAGGCCCTTTTTGCTAATTTTTGCTTTTATTTCCATTACTCTAGGAGATGGGTCACAGAGGATCTTGCTGCCATTTATGTCAAGGAGTGTACCACCTATGTCTTCTTCTAAGAGCTTTATAGTTTCTGACCTTACGTTTAAGTCTTTAATCTATTTTGAGAATATTTTTGTATATGGTGTTAGGAAGTGTTCTTTTTCATTCTTTTGTCCAACGTTCAAGGAATAAAATGCTACCAAGAACCGTGTGAGTAGGGAAGTATATCCATACTAGTGAAATCAGAGAGATAGAGAGAATTCAGTTTTAGCTAATACCATGACTTCACCCTCCTGAGACCCATAAACAGAGGATTCAGATAAGTCACACCAGGCTTCTACTGCACAGAAACTGTAGGATGATTAATGTGCTCTGTTATCCCCCAAACTGTTAATTTATCCCCCCCAAACTTTCCCCTTTGGTAACCATATGGGATTAATAGATATATCTACTGTATATAAAATAGGTAATCAACAAGGATCTACTATATGATACAGGGAAGTCTACTCAATATTCTGTAATAACCTTTATGGGAAAATAATCTGAAAAAGAATAGATATAGGTACATGCATAACTGAATCACCTTGTTGTATACTGAAAACTAACACAACATTGTAAGTGAATTATACTCTGATATAAAATAGAATTAAAAAAAATTTTTTAAATGTGTGATGTTTTAGGCCACTAAGCTTGTGGTAATAATGTTGTTATGCAGCAAGTTATACTGAATAAAATATGACACAAAAAATCAGACTAAATTTTAGTAATAACATCTACAGTGCCTGACAAATTTGGGGCTATTGCAACTCATCAAAATATTTTATGCTTTTTAGATGGTAATTTATTTAGTTGACAATTTATTTAAAGACCACAAGCTCAGGAAGCTGCTGTATAACACAGGGAGCCCGGTCTGGCACTCTGTGATGACCTAGATGGCTGGGATGGGGAGGATTGTGGAGGAAGGTTCAAGAAGGAGGAGATCTAGATATAGAGAGATCTGATTCACATTGTTGCACAGCAGGAATCAACACAACATTGTAAAGCAATTTTCCTCCAATTAAAAAATAAATAAAAAATAAAACATAAGTACCACATACTCACTGTGTAAAATATTTTGTACTGACATTATATCTCCACCAATTCACTTAAGCAATATTCATTGAGTACCCACTCTAGGCTAGCACTCTCCCAAGTGTTGAAGATATGGTATCAAAAGAAACGTCTGCCCAGATCATTTACCTACCGGTAATTGATTTAACACAATTAGACTATTTTTGATAATCTAATAAATATTTGATAATTATTTGGGGCTCCCCTGGAGTTTCAGATGGTAAATAATCTGCCTGCAATGCAGGAGACCCAGATTTGATTCCTGGGTTGGGAAGAACCTCTGGAGAAGGGAATGGCAATCCACTATGGTATCCTTGCCAGGAGCCTGGCAAGCTACAGTCCATGGGGTTACAGAGTTGGACATGACTGAGCGACTAACATATGCATGTACTGCAGATAAAATAATGAGACCTAGGAAACACATGTTTTTACTATAACAATTCTATTATGGAAAATGGTAACAAAAGAATAACTGTAATAATGACTAGCTCGTTTAAAAACTAAAAAAATGACCAGTATATCAAAAACAGAACTGACTTATTAATCTTATTCAGATTTGCAGCCAGAAAATCATGAAAACTTTTGCTTTTTTTTAAACCTCTCAGCTGATGGGAAAGATAGTTAACATTATCCATTCACACACATCATCTTACACTACCATCTCCATCATCTATGAGTAGGTACAACGAATTCCTTCCTTTAGGAAGCATTTTACATATTTAGCATAAATTTGTGTTCTAAAGATATCAATAAATACAGTACACCCAAATATTTTCCCATTGTCTATATTTGCATTGCCATGGGTTTAGTCTGCCATATGCTTTCAGGAGTGTCAATTAGGGCTCCAATGCCAACATACTTTCCCACCTGTTACTAGGCCCACAAATAATTCTTGTGATGGGAAACTAAAGAATTTATTCTTCACTTAGAAACTAAGTTTCAAATGTAGTATTGATTGCTGAGTTTTGCAAAGAGTAAAAACTTTTGGTTTCATTTTCTCTATTTTTAAAATTATCCATTTATTCCCTCTCCTATGTATTCTCCTTTCTTCTGGTTACTTTAAATTTAATTTGTTTTCATTTTTTCTAGTTTCATAGGATGGAAATTTAGGCTATTGATTAAGGATTTCTTTTTATTAGCATAGGCGTTTATAGATACAAATCTCCCTTTAAATACTGCTTTATCTGAATTACGTAGATTTGGACATGTTGTGTTCATTTTACTCATCTCAACTATTTTCTAATTTTTCTTGTCAGTTCTTTTTTGCCCCATTCATTATTTAGGAGTGAGTGTGTTGTTTAATTTTATCATATTTGTGAATTCCCCAAGTTTCCTCTGGTACCTATCTCTAATTTCCTTCAATTATGATAGAAGAGCATACTTTATATGATTTTTATCTTTTAAAATTTAATCTTATGCCTTGCTGTTCTATCATTATTGAAAATGAGGTATTGAATCATCCAAATATTATTATTGAATTGTCCATTTGTCTCTTCAATTTAGATATTTAGTCATACCGACTTAAATAATTTTGAAATTTATTACAAACTCTTTCCAATCTATTTTCTTTGGAACTTTAAATGTTTTATTCAAAATGTAAAACTTGAACTTTTGTATGTAATTTATAAAACCTTTTATGTAAGGAAATACAATTGTTAACACCATGTAAGAAAATGATAGTATTCTATGTTTAATCAACATATGATACAAAAATTTATAAGATGCAAACAAGAGAAGGATCTACTGAAATAAATTTACATTCATAACCCACATTGTTCCAACTCTATTTAATGCACTTACATCCCTATATCAGGATCTAGGGAGGTATTGGTATATACATAATCTACATCATTATTTAATAAGGAGCTTTAACAGCTCACTAGAATTGGGTAAATATGAACAGAAATCAAAGGCCTACTTTGTACAAGTAATTTTAAGGTCTGAAAAAGAATGGCCTGGAGTGAAGAAGTAGCATTATAATACCCCTATATGAGGACAAACAGAAATAGAAGACTCCATGAGGAATGAAATCTGTTAATGGCTTAGTCACTCTACAGGAAACAAATGCACAGGAATAGGATATTATTGGTAAATTCTGCAGTATATCCTCTATAGTTTATTGTTAAATGTAAACTACATGTATGCATGTGTGCTAAGTTGCTTCAGTAGTGTCTGACTCTGTGAGACACTATGGACTGTAGCCCATCAGTCTCCTCTGTCCATGGGATTCTCCAGGCAAGAATACTGGAGTGAGTTGCCATGTCCTCCTCCAGGGGATCTTCCTGACCCAGGAACTGAACCCGTGTCTCATATATCTACTGCATTGACCGGCAGGTTCTTTACCACCAGCACCACACTCAACTGATGGTAAAATTATTCATTTGCATAGCAAAACAGAGCTAGATTATTAAGATGAAAACAAAGATAAATGATATTTAGGAATGTTACTGTGTAAAGTTCAAGTATCTGAAATTTCCACAGACCTGAATGTTTTTGCTTTCACTATAGATACAATAAATGTTAAAAACATAGATGGACAAGGCTGACATGTTACACAACTTGATGGTGATGGGAAACACCATCAAAATCATAGTAAATGTGAATGCATAATGGAATTGTTGAGTGTACAACATATGTGACTATATTTTATGATAAAATGTGTTTCCAACTTATTATCATATTTGTGTCTATGTTATTCTGAACTTGTTCCAAATTTTTACTTTTAATTTTAGCTGCCTTGGCTTGCATCATTGATTGTAGATTGGAGACTTTTCATTTTAATTTTCGGTTATAGTCAAGAGTGTAATTTTTTTGATGGGAAAAAAAAATCTTTGGACTTGTTATAATTTATATGCCTTCTACTTATTTCAGAATTATTGGTTAGAATCTGATACACGAATAAGAAAAAAATTAGAATGCTTTAGTTATGAATAAAGAAAATGTGTAGTTTGGCTATTTTATCATTAGCTTCCTGTTTTCCTGGACACAAACTGGACAGTAAATAAATGAAAAGTGAAAAGTAATTTCAAAAGGAAAAATATTAAATGCAGTTAGGTATGTGTGTGTGTGTTATTTTAACAGAAAATGTAAGAGCATGTGTATTTTCTAACAGTTTAGTGCAAATCTAACTTACATAATTTGTTGAAATTGGTCTTTAGATGGTAAAACATAGAAAAAATTAAGTAGTTTTACCCACATGTAAGTGGTACTTAAATTAGAAATTTATAGAGAAGAAACTGTAATGATTTCACCTCATTCCCCACCCCACCGCCCATATAACCTTGTCTACACAGTCGTGCATGTCCACTAAGCACATGCGACAGATGGAAAGGTAAAAACTGGTTAATGCTTGTAATAACAGAAATGGAAGGCAGTGCTCTCTTGGGTTCTGCTAGCCTCCCTTATGAACCCAGGATGAGTCATACTCACTGTATCTATTTGCATTCATAATCCCCTAGATAAAGTGCTTTTGTTCTCAGTCTTTCTTTCTATGGCAAAATCATGCAATAGCTCTGTATACATGTATATAGATCTATATGTGCATTATATATATTATACAGGTAACGTTTTTTCAAAATTTTATTGAAGTGTGTTGATTTATGTTTTGCTAATTTCTTTTGTACAACAAAGTGACTAGCTACATATGTAACATTATATATGTAACAATATATATGTAACATTACATATTATAATACATAATTATACATTTTCTTCTCTCAAGAAAATCTGTTACCTAAATCGTGCAGTTAGCCTTGGGATTTCACTCGTAAAACCTAATAATTTCTTTCTGAATAATTCTTTCTTTCTATGCATACAGATTACATTTGACCCCACTATCATGTTTATATAACCAGATGGCTCATAAATAAATCATTACAGGATTCAAGATTCTGGGTTCTTAAATATTAGGTTATTTCGTTTGCCCTACATTTTTTTCTTGGGTGAGATTTGATAAGATGAACTCATGTGGTACTAATGCAAACTTAAAATTAAAAATCTTCCTTAAAAGTAACACAGTTTACTGGGTAAATTCTTATTCACATTATTCTTCAACAGAGGTCTTATATATTGTAATTTGAAAGCAAAGACGTTGAAATAACTACATGCTTTTTGAAAATTTGTGGATTCTTAATTGATCTATGTCAGTTTTCATTACATCTACTTTTCTTCCCAAAATTCTCTATCTTGTACAAAATTGGAAAGTTTTTAGAAGTGAAATATAGAAATACTTTGAATAAGTTTTAATCATTTTTCATTATAATGCATAATTTTCCCAACACCAAGATACAGTTTGTTTCTATAAAGTCTTTTAGAAAGCAGCTTGTGTACAGAAAGTGGAATAATATATTCAATAAAGTCTGAACTTCTTAAATTCATATGTGATTTGTTCTGTTTCTGAAGGGACTTTTTTCACATTGGAGGAGCAGGAATAAACAGGCTTAAAATTCTGTCTTGACTATTATTTGGGTCTGTGACCTTCAGCAAATTAAATATTCCCTATAATTTATGCTTTTTCATATGCAAAACCACAGTAATAAAACCTGCAGTCTGTGTCATTCTGAGTATTAAGCAAGCATATATATAAAACTTATAGTACCTGTTGCATAATTAAAATATTAATTCCTTCCCACTGTCTCTATAAAATAGGAGTACGGGATTTAATTTATAGAATTGTGTCTTATAATAAATCAGATTATGTATAAAGGCAATTCCAGCTGTGCCTTGTGCTAAATAAATGATACTTTCTCCTGCTCTTCTTTTTACATGTTCTGGGTAACAACTCTCTCATTCTCTAAAATTCACTTGGAATAGTGTTTCCTGATCAAAATCCTCCCTAGGCTAACAACCCTAGATCAGGCAAAGTTACTTATTCTCTTTTTATACTCACATAGAAGTGTACATGCATTTATATGAGAATATTAAATATACTGTACTGTATTTATCCATTTACACATTCACATATACATTTTTGTTGCTGTTGTTGTTTAGTTGCTAAGACACGTCCGGCTCTTTGCAACCCCATGAAGCCTGCCAGGATCCCCTGTCCATGGGATTTTTCAGGCAAGAATATTGGAGTGAGTTGCCATTTCCTTCTCCAGGGGATCCTCCCTACCCAGGGATGGAACCCATGTCTTCTGCCTTGGCAGGCAGATTCTTTACCACTGAGCCACCAGGGAAGCCTTCATATACACGTATATATACTTTAATCATAAGATTTTATATAGCATTCTTTTTTTTTCCCCTGTTATCTAAGCGTTCTCAGAACTAGTCTTAATTTCTAGGGTGATTTTAAATCCATCTCTCTTTTTTATTTCAGAGATGGACGTTATAATAGATTTTTTCTTCAAAGAAAGTGTTATGAAATCTGTAAGTTCTTGATGGTCAATAAGCATCTTTTTCTATATATCAAATTGTACAATGATGTAAACTTTCCTGTATGAGAAATATAGAAAGACTGGATATAATCATCTCATTCATGACAGTATTTTTTCAATTCATCCTAAATTTTGAGATATAATTAGACACCATGGAGTTTATATTCTATAAATTCAAATAATAATATATGTGAAAGATAAATAGGATAAAGGTATGTAATATTATGTTACAAAAAGGGAGACTAGGTGTAAATAAAACAGCATAGGACAGCTTTTGAAGGAAGGGAGATTTGAACTAATTTTGAAGGATTATTACTACTTTGTGACATGAGATAGAAGAAAAGAGATTTACAGGCAGATGCAATAGTTTATACAAAATTCTTCAGTGGAGGAATAGATAACTAATACTGAGTGATACTAATATCTTCTATTCTAGTGGGATGTGCTTGATTTTTCTTAATTTTTCTCAGAATGTGGGAAAGAGTTTCAGAGGCTCCAGTTTTGTTTTTTTTTCCAATGAGAAACTCCCGTCCTACAGGCCAAACAGCAACATGGGAATTCTGCCAACTCCCTAGCAAGTCCATTCCAACAATCAACTGGTGGTGAGAGATATTACCACTAGGTCCATTCATGGTCCGAGTAGACCATGCTGTATGGACTAGCATCAGAACCTTATTACTTGTCCTCCTCGTGTTCCCACTCTGATAGGGTATTCACAGACAGGCTCCGAACCCCAGAGAATCTATGTCAACTCCTATCCATATTCAATCATCCTTAAAGTATCAGGATATCCTCTTTCTCTCTTCGTATTATAACTCAAGCTAGTCACCACAGGTCCCTTTAGGAAAAGATAGGGCATTATGACACATACTTGCTCTAATATTTCAGAGTCCTTGGCATGGGGAAATTATACTCTCTGACACAGTGAGTTTTAGGTCTAAAGATTAGCCGCAGTTCAGAAACTGGGCATAGGGTCATAGCTTTTTACTAGGGCAACTGTCATCATTTTCTTGATCATCTTTTCAACCTCACCATTGCTATTTTTATGCAAAATCTCCTTCCTGAAGACCTGCCTATAATCTCCCAGTGGTATCACTAGACCATCCTTATTGTTTCAGACACCTGGTGGACTTCCTGCCCTTAAACAGAATAAAAGAATAAAAATTCTACCATTTCCAAGTTTCTAAACCTTTGACCCTTTCTTCAATAATACAGCATAATTTAGGCATTTTGACTTCACCTAATTTTAGTCATTGCTTTCTTTAAGCTTCTTCAACCTATGCTAGTAGCATATTTATTCCATCTTTCAAGGTTGTTGTCAGGCCCTTAGATCCTGAATGTTTTCAATTTGGTAAACTCTTCCTCATCCAACTTTATTTTCCACCCCTTCTTGACCCAGTGTCCGTTGGATCCAGTCTTATACATACCAGTCAGTCTCCTTGGGCACACCTTGCTTAGGTCCTATAGCTCCTTCTGTGTATACTATCTTTTCTCCCTAGAAAGGTCTCAGTCTTTTCTAACCTTAGTACATCATAGCTGCATGAAGAAATGTGGAGTCAGATATTGAGAGAACTCTTGTTTTATTGCAAGACAGAACCTTCTGGATCATCTTCAAAGAAAAGGGCACTTACTATACCCTAGCAGGTGGGTTTGTGGAATGCAAACTTTTCAAGAGCATTAATCCTGATGTTACCATACATTGTACCAGGTCCCATTCTTTTCTATCACATTCTTGACCTCAACAGAGCAGACCTGTCTAGTTCCTTATTTAGAACTTTTATGTTTGAGTTCTATGTTTCGTCTTTAGTTTTCTTGACTTACCAGCCTCAGACGATGAGATATGCTTAAAGGAAAACCTTTGACTTGCACATTTGTTTTTATTAAATCATGATTATTGGCCCTAGACCAGAACCATCCAATTCCGCTGTGTTATAATCACTCTTCCTACTATGTCTGTCATTACGTTCACCAGTGCATTGCATTCTACAGATATACAACCCCAATTCACCACTAACAAAGTTAAGTAACTACACTTCGATCTGCCAGGGACTCTTATGCTTCATATACAACTGGTGATGAGATCCTCACTGCCAATGCTGTGTAATCCAGCTCCACTACCCCTTGTAACACCTACTCTCTTGGGCCAAATCTGGTACAAACTATTACAGGTTGGATTCCCTTGAGACACAGATTATTGAATGCATGAAACTTCTATGTAGTATCTCAGCTGTAACAGTTCTTGAGGAAAGGGAAGAAAACAGGGTGTGGCAGAAGGAGAATTAAGACTTCAGTGCCATTACAATGAAACCATATATCACCCGAAGTAAGCTCTGAAACTAGAATCACTCTCTACAGGGCTCTGGAGTTTGGTAGAAAGGACAAGGTTTTAGAACCTCACATTGGCCATTCATTACATGTGAGCTGTTTCCTGGAGGGAGAAATGAACTTGGGCCTGACAGCCCTTTTCAACAGAGGGCAAGTCCTGGAGAAGACAGACAGCCAAGGTCAGTCTGCAGCGGCATTCCATGTATCTGAAGAATAAGTTCTTCAGTCCTGAAGGGGGATCTGTGTGATGTAGCTAAGAGTCAATCAGCTTAAGATGCATCATAAGAGGATAATGAGAACAAATAATGAATTTAGCCTGTAGCAGTGCAGAAGCAAATATATTAACTATATTTGAAGCAATATTTTTCAGTAGATTAAAACTACAGAGTAGTTGGAGATATATATATTTTTCTCATAGATAGATCTCATAGTACCATATTCAATAAATTATTTTATTTATTTCATATTGTCATAACTTCCTCAAAAGTATTATACATGTGCAATATATACAAAATATAGTATATAATGCAAAATATAAAACAAAATATTATATAATTCAAAACACATAGTGTGCATATATGTGTGTGAATTGACCCTACCTGTTGCAGTAAATATTTTGCAACCCAAATTTGGCAGAGCACATAAGCAACAAATTAAGGATTTTTTGTCTCAGTATTGCCTAATAGTTGGGCTTCCAAGAAGGCGGTAGTGCACCTGCCAATGCAGAAGACATAAAAGCCCTGGGTTCCATCCCTGGGTTGGGAAGATTCCCTGGAGGAAGCCACGGCAACTCACTCCAATATTCTTGCCTGGGAAATCCCATGGACAGAGGAGCCTGGCAGACTATAGTCCATAGGGTCACAAAAACTAAGATAGGTCTGAAGCGACTTAACAGACTGCCTAATAATATTTCATGTTGAAAGAAAAAAAAATATGAAATGATAACAGGAGAAGAGAAGCAAATCCTTTAAAAATCTCTTGTCAAAGTAAAAGGGAAACTAAAGAAAAAAGTCTTTTTTCTCCTTAAGACTTTTACAGTTGGACTAAACACAGCCTTTCTAGCTCTCTATAACGACAGTATACAAGGATAACAGCACTTTTTTTGAGAATAGTTTGAGTTAAGTTGTTAAACTGAATTTATTGCTTTGAATCATAGGAGACTGGAAAAAGAACTTGGATCTTAATGCTCTATCAATCATATTTCAACTATGACCTTCACAAAGAGAATGAAGGTGAAATGTGGTTCATATTCTTTCATCAAAATTGAAAAAGAAAATATGCCTCTACTCTCTAGAGTAGCGTGAAATTCTATAAAATAGATAAAAGAAGTCAAGCAGAACTTGAACCTAGTATTTCATTACACTAACCAATGCAAAAGTCAAATTTTGCTTAAGGATCAAAGGCAGAAGACATGCATGGCTGCTGTCCGTGGATGTTTAGTTGCTGTATTGTGGTCTATTTGAGATCACGAGGTGAACATGGCCATGAAATGCTAGGAACGTTACATTTTAAAGTGACTAGATAAATGTCTGCTACATGTTTTGTCAGAAACATGAAACAGATTCTTTATATTTTTATCTTTAGACACATACTTCTATTAGAGAAATATAATTAGGTAAGCTTTGGAATGGTGATGGTTCAGTTTAATCTCTCACTAGAGAATATGTGTGGTTCAGATAGATTCTGCAGTCTAAACTAACAAGAGGCATTGGCAAGCCATGCCACTAATATGGCAAAGAGACAGGATGGGAGAATGAAGACCATCTGAAGCTTGAGCATAGATATCACCTCAAATGGAATTTTCCTGTTGAGTTTAGCAGTGGTTCATTGCTTCTCCCTGTATATTGTTTATGTGAAACTGGAGCTAAATAAACCAATCCATGACCTGATTTATCTGCCAAATGGATTGAACATTTATTCTCTCTGCCTCAAAGGCTTGTCATTTCAGTTTAGCCTTGCAGATGGTACATCCATTTCCCTGAAACAGAGCCACTTTATAGCAGCTTGCCAACATTTCCTGTTATTTAAAGTTCACCCTCAAAGTATACAGAGCCATGCTTCACTTTCTCAGGCAATACTCCACAGTATCAATATGACAATTACTTGTCTTTCAGGTCACCCTACCAGAGTTGGATGCTTCATTATCAATTATTTCTCTTGAGCTTACTAGGAGAAAATTATAGTGACAAGAAATCAACTTCTGCTTTTGAGAAATGACTTTATACCAGAAACCTAGAGAAACTTTGTGGAAGTTTTTGACAGTAAGTACAAGATGAGAGTTTGTTGGCATTTTTCTAAAATAGTTCCTGTGTTCAGATGCAACATGAGAAAAAAAAAACAGCATTTGCTTCACCAAGATACTTTGAGATGGAATACTTCTATTATAAAACAGAGTTATGTGCCTTAAAATATAAGCAAATAAGCCATAGTTTCATTGATGACAAATATATGAAAGAGCATGTAGGGCTTTGGTCATATTTTATCATACGTAGAATGAAAATATATTTTGAAAGAGTAGAACAAGATTTTTTTTTAGCAGAGGCAGACATTCATGTGATATCAGAGAACTAAATCTATTACACTTACATGGCTTTCATTTTCAAAACCTCTAACTTTAGAAATTTTAAGAGTCAAATTTTTATTCCTCTATTGAAATGAATACTGTTTCATGCTTAAATATTAATAATCAAATATCTATTTCTACAGTTTAGGAATGAGTACCTTTCCCAAGCTGCTTACATGAGAGTAACTTGATATTAATAAAGGTTATATCAATAATAGGTATTTAAATGTGAGGTGCTTAATATCAGGGAGCTAGGTCAGGCCAGGGAGCCTGGATGACACAGAGGAAGGGAACAAGTATTAAAAGTATAGTTTCAGGCAATAAAACCAAACCTCATGATTCAACCTACATCAGCGCGAGTCAAAGGTGAATGAACTAGAAGACAGCTTTTGTTGCTATCACATCACTTGTTTACTTGATATCTTTGTGATTCTGACACCTATGGATTTTAATCAGGATAATGATATAAGCAATGTCTATGGACGTCAATGAAGGGAAGTTTGTTTTTAATAGGAAAGAAAGTGAGGGAAATCTTTTGAAGATATAGATATGATTGTGGTATAGAGTTTCATGCAATCAACCTAAGTGTAGCACACCCTGCTGTATTCTGTATCCCCAATAATACTCACTGACCCAGTATTTATAATAAATGGTTTCTGCATACATATTAGTTACCTTTCAGAAGTTATTGGTATTTTTGCTTACTTGCACACAAAAGGATAATTTAAAAATATTCTATGGTTATTTGTTTTATCCCACAATAATGGAACTGATTTGTGCTTTTACATAGATTTTACTGCAATTAATTATTTTTTATTGGAGTATTTAAAAATTTTTTAATAATGAAGGTTTGCCATTCATTGCTTCTAATTGAATATTGAAATACTTTTTCATTATAAATTCAATAAATCTGGTTACCGTCTTTTGGGGACACCCAATACATATTAACTTCAAATCATTAATTGTATATTTTATTTCTCATTGTAACGATCTAATTTCTCTAAGTTGATATTGGAAAATAGGCATCAAACTGAAACCTGTTTTAAAACAAAATTAAGTATCTGCAGGCAGTCTGTGATATATCTATTGATTTTTCATGCAAGTGTATCAATGTGCCAAAAGTTCACATACAGATATAAATGATTCTGTTAGCACAAGTATAAGATAATTCGAAACAGGATACAGAAAATCCTCATCTACTGTTTTAGCCACTTGATTTCAGCTTTGTTCACTTAACATCTTAAAATAATATTAAAGGTGTCTGTGTGAAATGTCATTTGTTCACATCTTTTTCTATATGTATGAAGAGGAAGTAAAATCTATTCTTAGCACAGTGCTGCAGGAGTCACTATCAGAGGCTCTTCTCTGGGTCTCTGGCTTTGACTTCACAAAGACTCCTTCTGTAGCTTGCTGGCTGTGTGGCTTCTGAGTTCTCAGACTCTCCAGCCTCTACATGCCTGATTCAATTCACATGACCCAAAGCTCATGTGGTTTTGTCAGTTACAGAATGAGGATACTGCAAATTAAATCTCATTGATCTAAAAACTACCTACTACTAGGCTGAACTGTTTTAGTATATTGCATATTTATATGTTTATCTATGAAAAGAAATATCAATTTAATGAGAGTCAGCATGCTATAGAATACAAAGTAATAAATCTATTGCTTCCAGTGTACAAGTGAAGAGCACTTCCATATTTAGGGCAGACACTTGCTTACAATTCAGTGTTTCCTCTGAGAGCATAATAGCAGTTGCTATTCAGCCTAGTACCCTAAAACATATCAGTTTAGAATCACTGAGATCCCAGACATTAAGGATCATGGAATCTCCTTGCAAGTTCTTTAAAACAGACCTCTGTAAGATGCTCATAAGATTGGCGACAATGAGAGAATGAATGAGGAAAACAGGTGGTGACTGGCTGCCCCTGCAAAACAGTCAGGAAACCCTGTTCCCTCGATCAGAGGACATAAGATATTCTTTATATGCAACAAAAGCCTTAAGCCACTGGGAAAGTGACAACAAACTTGCTTACCTACAGGGACTGGGCAAAGATCCACCAATTTGGAGGGAGAGAGAAAAGAAAATTTCATCTAAGCCTTGAGCTCAAGATTCTGTACCAACATAAAGGACTAGATAGTGGCAGCTTTCCTGCCAGAAGTCTTAAAACTTATGGTTCACTGAGGTAAAAATAGGATCAAGAAAATGAAATCCAGTTCAACTACTGAACAGATTTAATCAACCCCAAAGCTATCACTGACAGAACAGTGCTCCTTTCTAAGTACTGCCTACTTAACACTCATCTATTCATGATGACTACAGATCTCTTCTAGAAAATTAAAGATACCAAGAGAGCATTTCACACAAAGATGAGCACAATAAAGGATAGAAATGGTATAGACCTAACAGAAGAAGACATGGCAAGAATAACAGAAGAACTAAACAAAAAAGATCTTAATGACCCAGATAATCATGATGGTTTGATCATTCACCTAGAGCCAGACGTCTTGGAGTGTGAAGCCAAGTGGACCTTAGGAAGCATCACTACAAGCAAAGCTAGTGGAGATGATGGAATTCCAGCTGAGCTATTTCAAATCCTAAAAGATGATGCTGTTAAACTGCCACACTCAATATGCCAGCAAATTTGGAGAACTCAGCAGTGGCCACAGAACTGGAAAAGGTCAGTTTTCATTCCAACCCCAATGAAAGGCAATGTCAAAGAATGTTTGAACTACTGCACTATTGCACTCATCTCACATACTAGCAAAATAATGCTCAAAATCCTTCAAGCTAGGCTTCAACAGTACGTGAACCGAGAACTTCCACATGTTCAAGCTGGATTTCGGAAAGACAGAGGAACCAGAGATCAAATTGCCAACATCCATTGAATCATAGCAAGAAAATTCCAAAAAACATCTACTTCTGCTTCATTTACTATGCTAAAGGCTTTGACTACGTGGATCACAACAAACTATGGAAAATTCTTCAAGAGACGGGACTACAAGACCACCATACCTGCCACCTGAAAAACCTATATGCGTGTCAAGGAGCAACAGTTAGAACCAGACATGGAACAATGGACTGGTTCCAAATTGGGAAAGGAAGCCTGCATATTGTCACCTTGCTTATTCAACTTACATGCAGAGTATATCAGGTGAAATGCTGAGCTGGATGAAACACAAGATGGAATCAAGATTACCAGGAGAAATATCAATAACCTCACTATGCAGATGACACCATCCTAATAACAGAAAGCAAAGAGGAACTAAAGAGCCTCTTGATGAATGTGAAAGGGAAGAGTTAAAAAGTTAGCTTAGAATTAAACATTCAAAAAACGAATATTATGGCCTCTGGTCCCATCACTTCATGGCAAATAGGTGGGAAAACAATGGAAACAGAGATAAACTTTATTTTTCTGGGTTCCAAAATCACTGCAGATGGTGACTGCAGCCATGAAACTAAAAGATGCTTGCTCCTTGGGAGAAAAGCTGTAACCAACCTAGACAGCATATTAAAAAGCAGAAATATCATTTTGTTTATAAAGGTCCATCTAGTCAAAGCTATGGTTTTTCCAGTAGTCTTGTATGGATGTAAGAGTTGAACCATAAAGAAGGCTGAGTGCCAAAGAATTCATGTTTTTGAACTGTGGTGTTGGAGAAAATTCTTGAGAGTCCCTTGGACTGAAAGAAGATCAAACCAGTCAATCCTAAAGGAAATCAACCCTGAACATTCATTGGAGGGACTGATGCTGAGGCTGAAGCTCCAATACTTTGGCTACCTGATGCAAAGAGCTGACTCTGTCCAGGCATCCCTGTCCATCACCAACTCCCGGAGTTTACTCAAACTCATTTCCATTGAGTCAGTGATGCCATCCAACCATCTCATCCTCTGTAGTCCCTTTCTCCTCCCACCTTCAATCTTTCCCAGCATCACGGTCTTTTCAAATGAGTCAGTTCTGAACCTCATGGACTGTAGCCTACCAGGCTCCTCCATCCATGGGATTTTCTAGGCACGAGTTCTGGAGTGGGTTGACATTTACTTCACTAGGGGATCTTTCCGACCCAGGGATTGAACCCAGGTGTCCCACATTGCAGGCACATGCTTTACCATCTGAGCCACCAGGGAAGCTAACTATATGTATACATACATCCCCTCTTTTCCGGATTCCTTTTCAATTTTGTCATCACAGAGCATTGAGTAGAGTTCCCTGTGCTATGCGGTAGGTTCTCATTAGTCATCAGTTTTATACATGGTAATGCAAATGCTGAATGTATAAACACATCGTGGTACCTCTGTGCACTAAAGTACTTAGGATGGGAGAGATGAGATGAACTGGGAGATTGGAACTGACACATGCGCACTACCAGTATAAAATAGATGACTAACGAGAACATACCATATAGCACAGGGAACTCTACTCAATGCTCTGTGATGACCTAATTGAGAAGGAATCCAGAAAAGAGGGGACGTGTGTATCCATATTGTTAACTCACTTTGCACAACACAACACAACACTGGAAACTAAAACAACATTGTAAAGCAACTATAATCCAATAAATATTTTTTTTAAATAAATGAACTACAGGGAGATGTGTACAAGTACATATCTCTTGATATGACTCTCAAAAGACTTATGCTAACTAAAAGAAATCTTTAAGTATACACACTGTATGATTCCACTTATATGACATTAAGGAAAAGACAAAACTGTAGAAGCAGAAATAAGGTTAACTGTTTTCCAAGAGCTGAACTTGGGTGCAGGACAATGACTGCAAAGAAGCCCCAGCAACCCTTCTGAGGTGATGGAAATGTTCTGCATCTTAACAGCAGCGGTAGGTACATAGCTGGACACATCTGTCAAAATATGTCAAAATATATGTTTGAAAGGAGTGAAGTTTACTGTATTTAAGTTGTAACTTAAATACACTGAGCTTAATAAATAAAGTGAGTGAAAATTTATGACTTTTATTCAGAGCAAAATTGTAGCTAATTTCTAACGTAGTTATACTGAACTTTGTAAGAAAGTAAAAATAATAATATATATCTGTTACACAATAACAGCTATTTCTAGGGAAGAGGGTAAGAGCTGTAAAGAAAATTTGTTGTTGTTCAGTGGCTAAGTCATATCCGATTCTTTGTGATCCCATAAACTGCAGCACGCCAGGCTTCCCTGTCCTCCACTATCTCCTGGAGCTTGCTCAAACTTGTATCTACTGAGTCGGTGATGCCATCCAACCATCTCATCCTCTGTCATTCCCTTCTCCTCCTGCCCTCAATCTTTCCCAGCATCAGGGTCTCTTGCAATCAGTCAGATCTTTGTATCAGCTTACCAAATAAGAAAATTTAGAGCACTTAAGTTTATCTTGTGTACTTTATTAAGAAAACATCTGAGAAAAAATATAATAAATTTATTTTTTGACCATAGAGAGACATGTTAGTTGATTGATTACTCTTCTTTCTACAGGGTTTTTTCTTTTTTTTTCAAGAAATGAAATAGGATTTAGTCTGATCTTGTGACCAGGAGGCTTCTAACAATGCTAGCTCCTTTCTGATAAATTTAACACAAAATAAAAACAAAACAAAGAATATTTTTTAATCTTATCCTCATTCTCTTTTTCTCAGATGTGTTTCACTTTAGTTTACTTTTAATTAAAAGAAAAACTTAGTGAGATACATACTGACTACCTGCTCACAAACTTGTTTCCCTTGCTGCCTGGCTACACACTGACGTATGTTCCAGCCTCCATAGACTTGGATGTACCCATGTCATTATGTTCTGCAACAGTAGAGGTTCACAATACTTGCAGGCCTGGTCCATGTAGAAATCTTGAAGCTCTACTACCCCATCCTATTTACTCTCTTCTGTAATTTATTTTTGGCCATGCCACACGGTTTGTGGGATCTTATTTCCCTGATCAGGGATAGAACCCACATGTTTGGCAGTAAAAGTGCCAAGTCCTAATCCCTAATCACTGCACCGACTCTCTTCAGGATTAATTTAGCCAAGCCCTATGACCTTGCATACTGAGTTGGATAACATACCTCAAAATAAACAAATAAATAAAATGATATAGAAAAGAATGTTCATCCTCAACCTGTTAACATGACCTTGTTTACAAAGCAGGTCTTTGCAGATGTAATCAAGTTAAGATTGGTCCTAGTGTACGTGGGTAGTCCATTAATCCAGCAGAACTGGCGTCTTCATAGAAGGACTGTGATCCTTGTAAGAGGAGGGGAGCTTGGACATGGAGATATACAGGGAGAATATCACGTGACAACAGAGACAGAGAATGAAGTGATGTGTTTACAGGCAAGGAACATCTGACATTGCCAGTAAACACCTAAAACCAGGAAGAAGCAAGGAAACACCCTTCCTTAGAGTTTTCAGAGAGAAAGCACAGCCTTGCCAACATCTTGATTTTAGACTTCTCACCTCCAGAACTGTGAGGGAATAAATTCCTGTTGTTTGAAAGACATCCAGTGTGTGGTCATCTGTTAGGGCAAGCTTAGGAAACAAATATATCTCAGAAACTACATATTGAAGACAGCAGCCCCCAAAGATATAAGGAACTGGGCCTTTAAATAATCACTTTCAAGAGAGTAGCCACAAATCTGAAATAAAATTTTAGAGTTTAGGTACATGAGAAATAAGGTGTATTGTTAAGCTACTGAAATTTGTGGTTTTGTTTCTTGTAGGAGCTGAAAGTGAAGTGAAAGTGTTAGTCGCTCAGGCGTGTCTGACTCTTTGCAACCCCATGGACCATGGCCCACCAGGCTCCTCCATCCATGGAATTCTCCAAGCAAGAATACTGGAGAGGGTTGCCATTTCCTTCTCCACTTACAGGAGCTAGTGCGAGTCAAAATAATACATTTAAGCTCAGAGAAGACAGTGCTATGGAAATCAACACTGTTCTCTGTGAGAATATGTTCCCTCCCCACCTCAGTTATCCTAACAGGCAGCAAACTGAGGGCATGAATATTTCCTGGCACTAAGCATTCCCTAATTCCAATTTAAAAGTCAACAAAATACACATTAAAAAAGAATCTGATCTAAACCTCCATATGCTAAAACCTTGGAATAGTTTTGCTAAATATGTCTATGAGATTTGGATTGAAGGAAATAGCTGATCGGCTCATGTGTGAGAGAAAGAAATTCAAATAATGTGTAGTGATCCTTGTGGATTTTGCATGACATGTGTGCATGCTAAGTTGCTCACAGCATCCAACTCTTTGGGACCCAATGGACTGTAGCCCACCAGGCTCCTCTGTCCATGGGATTCTCCAGGAAAGAATACTGGAGTGGGTTGCCATTTCTTCCTCCAGGCCATCTTCCTGACCCAGGAATGTAACCTGCGTCTCCTGAACTGCAGACGGATTCTTCATCACTGAGCCACCAAGGAAGCTCTCGCATGACATGGGCTAATTTGACTCTCCCCAAAGCTTCTAACTCAGAAGAACAAGGGCTGTTCTGGGGTGCAGGGTGGGGGCTGGGAGTAGCAGCATGAGAGACTGAGAAGCCCACCACTGGGACTACCTCAGGGACTTATGAATCCATGTCATGGGTAATACATCTGCAGTTTTGACAGTCATACATCTTCTTCCCATAAAACAAAGAAACATCGCCTATCTTCTTTCAATCTGAAATAAAATAAACTTTTATGGAAAGTCTGGATAGGAAACTATACATTTTCTAACATTACCCAGCTGAACTCCTAAATTTGGCACTGAGAATCACCCCACTCAGCCTCTAAGATGAAGAGAAAGCAACAACACAACATGGGTTTATGCTTCTGTTCAATCAAAACTAGTAGGGAATGTTGTCAGGTTTACATTAGGTAATATCAAAGCAATTTGTTTATGTATATGCATTGTGTTTTGCCATCTCCTCCTCTCCTAAATAACCACATGTGTGTACATGTGTGTTCTGTAAATGTATACATACATAGAGAATAAAGTTTAAAACGACCTGAAAGCACATCATATCAAGAAGTGATTTTAATTCCTGTAGTCCCATTAGCAATTTTAAGATTAAAAGGCAAATATCACTCAAATTTTCATCAAAGTCCTTCGGACAATGGCACACCATCCATGTATTAATGCCGATAGATATTGCAAGAGTCATTCAAGATTACCGGGCTGAAATCACTGATAATTATATGCTATTCATTAGGCTTTCTCCCAGAGATGACTTAAAATCATGCCTTCAACAGTTTTTGACAATAGATCGTGGATTTTCTAATAGCTAATATAAGACTTTAGTCATTTTGCATTGTTCTTCACCCCTTACCTACCTTTTTTAAAGCAATTATATTTACACTGTCCTACTTTCAATATGTTTTCGTATCGCTTTGTTTTGTTTGCAATCACTTTCTTTCCTACACCTCTACATATAATATCTTGTAGGCTCCCTCACATACAGCTGGTCTTACTGAAATCATGGCTACCTGCTAACTTCATCTTTACTATCACTTTAGCTAAATTTATTCTATGGATTATAGAGTTGCAGTATCAATTGGCCTTAAGCAAAGTTATAACCATTTCCATTGCCTATTTCATTAGATCTATAGTCCATAGTCTGAATTTCTCAAAATCCTTCTGCCTTAGTATCACACACCTTCCTTCGATGTAAACTGAACTTTACAGAGATGACTGAACTTTAACAACAGTAATACAATCTGAACAAAGTAGATTAAAAGTATTTCACTAGTAGTTACTCTAATTTTCTAGCTTCTGAAGTTTTGCTCATGTAAATACATTACTTTTTTCTATGTGAAAAGTCTTTCCTCCACATATTTACCTATCAGAATTCTATTCAATCTTTAAAAAGCAATTCAAGTATTACTTCCTTCATGATATACACTTGGGTCCTTGCAGTGCACTTTGAATTATACCTTGTACTTAAGTATCAATATATTTTTCCAGCACCTTGAGATTATACCCCAAGCCTTTAATAGAAACTTTATATTTATGTGTATCTTCTAGAGAAATCAGCACAGAGTTAAGGACATGAAACTTTCCAAACAACAACTATTTATTTGAATGCAATTTACATAACCTTCCATTTCAAACTCAAAACTTTTCATGCTTATAAAAATGTCTTTGACTAATAGAAAATATGGATTACATTTATTTTGTAACACTATCTCCAACCCATTAGAGTACAGAAATATATCACTAGAAGCATAACAAGAAACTGGGAATTAATTATGAAATATTCTTATCTCCTAAAAGTAGTTGGCAGGAAAAAAAAATTGTCTTCAGGAAATTGCCATAGTTTGAAACACTAAAATCCCTTCCACTGAATGGAAGTAATCTTATCCTATATTCCTCTGAAAGCTCATTGCCAATTTCCTTGCATATTTCTAAAGTAACCGTTATAAGACACAGGAAACCACTGTAATTATAATAGGATAAAAAGCTAGCCTTGCTTCTCCTAATTGTGTTGTTGTATTCTCGAGATAAAGAGAAACCTTATGTGTTAAATAAAGATACTTTATTTATTATTTTAAATAATGCAAATTTTCTTCATTTTATACTAATTTTTAGTTTTAATCTCAACAAAATTGTTATATTTTTATCATTTGCAAACACTCATGCCTCCGAATCAAAGCTTGACGTTTACATTTAAGGTTAGACCAAAGAGGATGTAATCAGGTGTTGGCAACAGACAGATGGGCAGAAGAAATAAGCATCAGCCATCTGACTGAGATAGCTTTATGCCTCCATTATTCTTATATTAATGTAAATATATTTGGTAAACTATCAACATCAGATTCATTTTTGAATATTCCTTTCCAAAATCCATGCATTTCCTTCTCTTTGAATATTTCCCTGCTATATATGAATATTTAAAGTTTTCTCCATTCTTCACAGTATCTTTCTTCCTCCCATCAACCTCAGCCAAAGTAGCCTCAGAACCTACCATACAATCTTGGTACAAGACAAGAAACTAACTTTCTTATAAAATAATATGAAAAGTTCTGATACCCATGGCATTAATCATTGGTCCTATATTGTATCTCATTAAACAGAGCAGACCCACTATACAAACAGTGGGATGGGTCAATAAGATTCAAGTGGAGAGCTAGCTGGATGGTTAAACTCAGACTGAGGTGTATCAGATTGGGTGCAATGTGTGCTTGGAATCAGTGAACACTATTTCTCACTATTCGATCTATTGTTCCATTCGAAAAAATATTTCTCTTCTCAATCTCTAGGGATCTTCTTAACTGAAGATTATACCCCCGAAGGAAAAAATAAACGGTTTTACTTGGTAAATAATAGTGATTTTATTGACTTGAGAGTTAGCATTGCAACCTGCCCAATTTAAGCTCCTAATTCACTTAACTTTAAAAAAAAAAAAGTGGGTTACGGTGAAGATTTGGGTGAAAAACTCTGCCTGTCAAAGTGAAATAATGTTGCTGCTGCAAGATGGAGTTTGTACATCCATTTGCTGGCAGGACCTACATATGATTAGAATCCTCAGAAATGGACGTGAGGACACAAGCAAAGTAGCTAAACCATAAGCAGAGTCAAGACTCAAGTAGCTATTTCTTAGAAAAAGTCCACGGGGTAGGTAACACAGAAACAAAGGCATACATACCGTTTACAACCTTCACACAGGATGAAGTCACAGATCCCACATACAAATGAACATATTAACTTCTAATATTAGCTCAGAAATAACAATACAACAGGCTTTAGTGAATTCAATAACTGGTGACACTGGGGTGTCTCAATTGTAGCAATATGATGTTGGTAATGTAAGGGACAGTTGAATTATGATGGGCATTTCTTTGAGAAGCATATACAAGAAGTAGGTATATGTATGTGGGATAATCAAAGGCTATCTTCAGAACTGAGGTAAATTTGGTTTGAGTATATATGATACCAACTTTCTGTGTTTAGGGACCATAACATGGCTTGAGTTTTGATGAGAATTGGTCCTCCTTTTCCCTTAGGGAATCTAAAGATGCTAGACTTCTGTTTTCCATGAACAAGGTAGTATAGCATTATGGCACAGTCACTTACCCCAACAATGGCACCTGGGATATTTAATCATTAATAATTTGGGCGAAATAGAAAATCAAAATATGGTTGATAATTTATCACCATGGCAACAACATTCTGTGTTTCCAGTAGTGGTTTCAGCAGTTTCTTCTAGAAATCAATGGGGCAGTGCCACCATGATTGTGTAATTAAAATATCATATATAATATACAAAATATAATATATAGTTTTTAATATAGCTATATGTTATATAGCTATATATATTCACTTACATGAATTAAAAAAAAATTTAAAATTAGTAGTAGGTCATGTCAAGGACTATTAAATTAGTACACAGGTTAGGAAAGTTGAAACCCATTCATACATTATACTGTTAAAGTTGAACAGATTCATTAACTCACTGCTTTTTTATCTGTAAAATAAAATACTGTCTCGAAAGAACTCAGGAAATCATTCTCTATTCCATCTACTGTTTGATTAAAAAGTTATGTTTGAAGTAGTTTTCCATTAATGTTTATCCTCAGCTGAAAATACAATGTGATTAGCAATTATTCTTCTACAGAATAATTTATTAGCTTTCATCACTAAAATTTCTTATGTGATGGTTAATTTCTATCTGAGTAATTTATTATTTAAATTGAGTAAAAGATTGACCGTAGTTAATGGTATTTATTCAGGGGAAAATAATCTTTACCAGCAACACTGAGAAACTAACTTCCTTGAAACACACATGGAAATCTTCCTAGACTTTGGAATCCATCTATCATCCAATAAGACTCTAGAAGATGTGTTGTGTTCATGCTGCTCTTGCTATACATTTGAAACAAAGTAAATGTGTATTATCTGCTATGCTAAAAAATCAACATATATATATATATATTTGAATTACTTATATTTACCAAGATGTTAGGGAACACTAGTTTATTGTAGAAAACAGTGGCACAAGATGAGGACAAATATATAAGGATGTTATCCAGTTATGATGTTTAAAGATAAGCTTTACTCTGATAAATTTGTTAAAGAGACTAAGCTTTTTCTAAGTAGCGTGACTAGACAGGGTAGACTGAGGTTGGTAACTTCTATGTCGGAGATAAGCGGTCTCCAGATAAGTGGTTCATTTAAATGTGAACTGTAAAACCTGAACATGACTTGCTTTGGGGAGCAGAAGAGGACAACTTATGAGGTGTAACACCTGTTGAAGTAAGATTTCTCAAGGAGCTTGAGTTGTACTTGTCTTACCATCTCTAAAATATCAAGAGATTGAGGTCTTCACTTTGGTACGCTTAGTGATATAATTAGTTTCTGAAGTTGGGCTATAGGTTGTTTTAAACATTGTAAAAGTTTATATATTTAATAGAGATTCTGTATTAATTGAGATAGTTACAAGCTGAATTTTGCCCCCTCAAATTCATATTTTGAAATCTTAACCCCGAGTATGTGACTATATTTGCATTTAAGGTCTTGAAAGAAGTAACTGAATTGAAGAGAGATCATTAGGGTAAAACTTAATCCACCCTGAGTTTGTTCTTAGTAGGAGAGATTAGTACACAAGAAATCTACAGAGGAAACAGCATGTGAAGACACGAGAAGACAGCCATTTGCAAGGCAAGGAGAGATGCTCAGAAGAAACCCCGCCAACACCCTGACCTAGGACTTCTAGCATTCACCATTGTGAGAAAATAAACCTCTGTTGTTTTAGCCACCTAGAGTGTAGCACTTTGTTATGAAAGACCCAAGAAACTAACACAAGAATACAGAACATATGGGTTCCAGTGTCAACTGTCCAATTACTATCTATTTTACCTTGAATAATTAATTTAAGCACTTTGAACCTCAGTTTCCTTCCTGTGCAAAAGAAGAAAATGTAGACCAGTTTTTTGCTCATACTTTTTAGCTCTGTGGCAAAATAACGGATAAAGATGTCAATTTTTTAACTTTTTGAAATCTGATTTACATATTCAGGGTAATATAATTCAACTATGATTTCAAAATAAAAATATATTGAGGGACACAAGCTTCAGAAAGTACATTATCTAAGTACTACCTTTTCTGAAATTATAATTAAGGATATGCTTTAACCACAAAATGAAATGCAGAGATGGAGAACGCAAAATATAAGAAAAATTGGTGAACTGAGACACCTTCAAATGATAGTAAGTCTAAATCAGTCTTCATAATGTGAGGACTTATAACGAGCGTGTATGCTCAGTCGCTATGGAATCTTCCACACAATCTTCCAGAATACTGGGGTGGATTGCCATTTCCTCCTCCAGGGGGAGGATTTATTACATTTTATATTAAATGGTTTAAATATAGAGGACATATATTACATTTCATATATGTATTACATATATATGTATGTACACATATATATGTATATATATATATGTATTACATTAATATATGTATTACATATATTACATTTCAAAGAAACTGACATTCTGGACAACAATTCTGCATAGTTTCACCTGAAGTTTTATTTTGGAAATAGAAGATTAAGAAAGAATAATCTCAATTTACGCTTGAATCTCTTTTTCTCTTTTTTGAAAGAAACTTATACTACCAATTTTTATTTCTAACTCCTCTGTAGTTACATTGTATACTATATCTGTATTCCTTGGTGTTTGGATATCTTCAAATATATCCATCATAAACAAGAATATAGCCAACTAAATGAGTAAATATTTTCAATTACATATGCTATTTAGCTACTTTTTGAATTTCTCTCTTCTTCACAAATATCTTAAAGAGTTAACTGTATTTACTGTCTCTAAGACCTTAACAGAAAATGGGCCAAACACTTTAAATGACATTCTGCAGAAAAAAATGAAAAAAGCAGTTAATACAAATGCAATGTTATTCAAATCTCATTAGAGATCAGGAAATATATATTGAAACATTAATTAGATAAGTTTTGTCTTTTAGATTTTAAAAGAAAATATGTAATACCTCATGAGGTTCACAAGAGTAATGGAACAGCATATACACTTTTGATGGGAATGTAAACTTATTTGATTTTTCAAATGGCAGTTTGAACTTACAAATGCTTACGCATTTGACTAATAATTTCTATAAATTTCTCCTGCACTAGTGCTAGCATCAAAGAAGATTTATGTGCAGTGCATCCACTAACGTTTGTAACAGCAAAAACCAAACCAAATCAAACCTGGAAACATCACAACTATGCATAAATAAACAAATTTGATATGTCTGAGTATTTGCACAAAATGTAGTAATTAACTAAAGTAAAACAAGCCTCCACGTTTTCACTTCAATTTAAAGAAAAATATTGTTAATTTATAAAAGCCATGTGCAGAACAATACGCAGAATATGATCCTTTGCATGGGAAAAAAATTTGTTTTTGTGTTGTTTGTGTGTATGTGTGTGTGTGAGAGAGAGAAAGAGCAAGTTAAGAAAGATATTGCGCTAACTAGCACAAAAAATGCCTGGGATTATATTTCATTCTAAAAGCTTGACTATCTGCTGAATTGGATAGGAGTGAAATATAAAGATATACTATATTATATATTGTTTAGATTTGCTAAAATATGCTGCATCACTTTTCTAATAAACATAAATATATACTGAAAAGGAACATTTTAAGTATATGATATAAAGATACTTTAACAAAATCTATAACTTTATATATATATACTATATATTATCATTTGAAATACACTGAAATACAGTGCAAATTCCACTGCCTTAAAAATATATAAACATCAAGAGTTTTGTTGTTGTTAAGTTGCTAAGTTGTGTCCAACTCTGTGACTTCATGACTGTAGCACCAGGCTCCTCTGTCCTCCACTATCTCCCAGAGTTTGCTCAAATTCATGTCCATTGAGTCAGGGATGCTATCTAACCATCTCATCCTCTGCTGCAATACTCTTGGGCAAAAAGAAAAAAGAAAACTTCTGAACCAGAGAAAACAAAAAGGGAAATGTATTGAAAAGATTCCTGGACCACTCACAATGTTGTGAAGGAGTAACTCAACAGTTATGCTCTGGGATCAATTCTGAAAATAATCTAGAACTGGAAGCAGAGTCTCTTCTCTTCTGTCTGTATGTCTGCCTCATTCTCTCAGACTTTCTGGATGCTGTGATACATGACTAGTAGCATCTTTTAGCGTGGAAATTATTAAAAAATAACATTCTCACTGTCTCTAGTAATCAAATAAAATGTACAAAGAACAAACAATTGACATCAACAAAACACTTCCCCAAGACGGTCTCTGATGGGCTCTGCTGGGTTTTATGCTTTGGGTCCTCCTGTGGCTGCAAGGTGGGTATCCTAGGTAATAGATTTGGGCACTATGCCCACCTCCTGCTCAGGCAGTCTGTGCTCTTACAAGACAGGAGGATCCAGTTTATATCACATGTTTAAGTAACATGCATACTAATTTTCTTTTTCCTTCTGATCCCCAAATGCCTCACCTCCCACTGTGAAATTTACATATACAGTTATCAACACGCTTACCATTAATCACTCACTCTGCTTTGATCAGGCTCAGAGTCCTATCACCAGCCAGAGGCAGACAGAGCCTCTCTTACTGAAGTCATGTGATAGAGCTGAAATGATGACACAGCATTACCCCCTGCTAGAGGAAAGGCATGGGACAGATCTTCAGAAGGTACGGACACCTTTAAGACTTTTAGCCTCTAGGGCTGTGAGATAATAAACCTCTGCTGTTTAAGCCACTCCATTTGTGGTACTTTGTTATGGCAACCTTACCAAAAAAATACATCCCTCACTCTATTTTCTGGGTGAAACTTTATGACCTCTTTCTCCATCTTGCTAAGTTCTCCCACGGGGCCACATTCCAGAATGATGGAGCTCCTCTGCTCCCATCCACTGAAGTACGTGATTAAAAGCCTGTTGCATTTGCTTCCTCAGCCTATTTTTGTCAGTTCATTTGCTTCTGTAAATAATTAATGTCTACATGTGTACCAAATTAGATATACTAGTGTAAAGAGGAATGAAGTTTGTTATTTCTGTGAAAACAAAATTAAATGCTTGGGAAAAATTAATAAAACTAGTCACACACAGAAAAAAAATCATTGAATTATGTGTATATAAATTAACTAAAATATTGAAATAAAAAGGATAAATATCTAAAAGCCATCTGAATCCAGATTAATAGCACATTTCAATCTACATTCCACTTTAAAGAAACTAGACATCTTAAATGATACATAGTGGATTTGGTAGATGTAAAAAAAAAAATGCAGAAATCTTATCAACCAATATGCTCCAAAATGTGCATTTAGTTTAAAACAAAATATTGAAGACACATGTGTCTTTTTCTAAGTAATCTCTTTCACCAATTTCTTAGCTGATCATGGGTTTCATCAGGTTGAATAGCTGTCCATGATTTTTCTTGGGACAGACAGGCTTGGGCTCAAGTACATTTTACTTTAGCAGCATTTTAATTAAGAAGTAACAAACACATAGCTGACATATTTTTGAGAAGCCACCTAAATGGCTTTTTGTGCACGTGTGAATACATGCCTGGGGTCTCAAGGACCAGCATGTTATAGTTTGATGACACTGCTTTTGCATAGTCCAAATAGCTTTCACCAATCCTAAATGTCTAATACCTCAGTGCCTACTTTCATGTCTCCATTTTATCACCTGTAATATACAAGTACTATTGACCATTTCTCTATCCATCAGGCCTCTTGAATTTTAAAGATAAACAACTCAATCTAAGCAAAAAAAGAAAAGTTAACTGGGAAGATACAAGTGCTTCACACTGAAAGAGAAGTGTGGAAAATACACTCAAATGTAGAAAAGATGAGGACAAAATATTTAGACATTTTAAACAGTGGTGTGAACTTGGTCAGGACTCTATCTCTCATCTTGGCCTCTCCTTGATATCAGTCTTATTCGCTGCAATGGAAAGATGCTATCTGACATGCAAATTGATTAGTTCCATGGAAATATTAGAATAGGCAGAAAAATGCTTTATCTAACTTCAAGGACAAGATGCAGAAATACAGCTTTGAACAGCATCTTCAGCCTTTCACTTCCCTGAGGAAATATTGGCCAGAGGACTTGGAAAAGCTCTAAGGACCCATGACTGGTCAAAAGGATCACTGAAGAGGAGGAAGAAGAAGCAGATGAATAAAAAAATTGTTGACCTGTCAAAAAAAAAAAAAAAATATGATTCCTGGATTTAATCAGCTCTCAGAAAGTCTGACAAATCACAAATCAAATCAGCTTTTTCCTCTAGAGCAGGTCTAGAGGAAAGGGAAAATCAAATTGACGGGTCATATCTTTATACAGTTTTATAGGGCTCATTTGACATGATAAAACACACCTTCACAATGTATGCAATGTATTTATACTTCAGGATAACTTTCTCAGGAGGGTTTAGGATCAAGTTCCTCATTATGAAGGGAACTTTGTATACAGACCATGACAATATCAAATCTACTTTCTTCAAAGCGCCAGAGCAATAGTTGTCAGAAATTTGGGGTTTGCCAGTTTCCAACTTTGCCTCTAGGAAAATATTCAGTTTTCTTTGTGTGAAAAATTCCAACCATGTTGAGAGGTTTGCTTGGTCTGCATGCTTACACTTAGATGATTCATTCTTTCCAGAGAGATCAGAGTTGTGCGTGAAGATAACAGCTATTTTCAAGACCAGAAATAATATATGCAAAAGGAATAGCTCCCTAAAAGTGAAAGAGCAGGTTACTCAATAAAAGGAAGGCAGTCTAGGCAAAAAAACTAAAACCAGCTACAGAAGATAGGCTGGAAATGAATACTGAGAGCTCAAAACACATAGAAAAGCATAATAATAGCTATGAAATGAAATTTTACTTATACATGAAAAAGCACATTTAGATTTATATAATCATAACACTTATACTTTGGATCATTTAAATTCATATATATTTTCCATGGACATTTTTAGTAACGGACTGCTTAATTTCATTCTTTTTTTCCCCTAATTGGCTTAAAATATTGGAAAAGACCCCGATGCTGGGAAAGATTGAGAGCAGGAGGAGAAGCAGGTGACAGAGGATGAGATAGTTGGATGGCATCATCAACACAATGGACATGAGTGTGAGCAAACTCCAGGAGATAGTGGGGGACAGGGAAGCCTGGCATGATGTAGTCCATGGGGTCACAACGACTCGGACAGGACTGAGCAACTGAACAACACATGCAACTATTATTTATTAACTACAGGAGAATTTTTTTTAACATATTTATTGCTTTTGTCCAATAAATCCTTTGTATTTATTTTACTGTGCACTGTGGGTGAAGAGTTTTAAATTTATCTACCGAACTAATTTATGTGTGAGTTCATTTTCCCAATAGTTTTTGCTTTTCTGCACGTTACAGTAAAAAATAAATAAATCCCCTTAAAGCTTGAGTTGAACTATATATATCAAATTCTAACCTCACTTACAAATCAAAAATAGTAGTAATTTTATTTAGGAGAAATCTTGGAATTCTTTCATTAAAACTTACATGTATGTCCAGAAATCCTTATTAATCATCAGGCATCTCTTTAGGGAAAACACTCATAAACATAAAACAAAATTTAAAATAAAAGGAAAAGTGTTTTTAAAGTATTTGACATAATTTGGAAAACTAAGGGAATGAGGTAGCTATTAATTTTGAAAGTCACAGTTATTTGATTTTTTCCTCAAACTTGTGGTAAAAGCCTCTTGCCTAGGGGGAGGACAGCAGAGAAAGAGTCATTACAGTACCAGCTTCGGCTGGTTTTGAAGCAGTTTGGCGTTGCTTGTGGACTTGAAGCTCACAGTTACTCAATCCTTACTAAGCTGATAAAGGTTAGAGGAAACCATGTGAAAATAAATGAGTCAGAGGTGCAAAAGCATCTTCTTTAGGTCATTTAAAAAGGTTAATGTTTGGGAGTTCCCTGCAGTCCAGTGGCTAAGACTCAGCGCTCCCAATGCAGGGGACCCGGTTTCAATCCCTGGTTGCTTGTCTGTCAACTTGAATTTTTAGCCTACTTTTGTCCACATCTTTTGACAAAAAATTGGGAGATCATATAAAGGCAAGTGAAGTTATCTGAACCTCCAGCCTCACTTGTGTTTCAGGGGCGGACAAAACTAGTGCCCTTATGCTCACCTCTCCCTGTCACACGGGAAAGGCTAAAGAGAAGATCTAAGATATGCCAATGAAAAAACGTTATAGTCTTTGGCTTTCTGGAGGCAGGGACCTAAACTCCAATTTAATTGGAATTTTTCATGAAATTCTTTGAAGACTAATACCTGTTTAATCCATTTTGACTTATAGTCTGAGCAAATTTCCTAAGTCCTGACTTCAAGTGATTAAAAAATTCCTGTCACTGCTGATTACATGGAATCGGAGGAAAAATTTTTTTCATGTATATGAACAAACAAAATAGCTCAGCAATAAAATCCAGAAATGGATGTAAGTGTTGTAAGAAAAACAAATGGACAGAGTGTGTGAGTGATATAGTATGACCAGAACTCAGAGCAGTGGCAGAACAACTTCCAGGTTTCCAACATGTTGGGAAGAGGCCTTTGAGGGTTTTGGTAGCAAGACCAAGGGATGGTGAGCAAGGTCTAAGAAATCCTTAGAAGAGGGTCTGAATCATAGCCTCAATGAATGTTAGTAATTATTACTATTATGCAAACTGCTCATTCCTCATTATATAGCTTTAACTTTTATGATAGATAAAAAATTCCCAAATTAACTTTCTTGGTTTCAAAACGATCAGGTGGTCACTGATCAAAATGGTCAAGTGCCATGGTGGTTCATCTAACTTTTTCTATTTCAATCCTTGTGAGGAAATTGTATTTAAATAAAACTGTAACTCCCAAATTTACTTATATAATTTTATAACTATACAAAATAGGTTAATCAAGTTTCAAATGTTTCAACAGGATTTTTATGATTTGAAACCTTACTTGTAAGATTAGTGTATCTCCTACCCATGCACTTCTCAGTAATCTTCTGACATTGTCTTCAGATTATTTAGGGACTACATGAACAGTTATAATTTTTAAATTGCTTAAACTCACCTAATAATTATTTTCATACATGTATGAAACACAATCTCTACTCAAAAGATAGAGAAAACTATGTAATCACAGTTTTCACTATCTCCATGCTTTTAGTGTTAGTGCCAGGGACCAATAAGCAGATAAAAAAGTAGTTTGCTTATATTATCCTAAAAAATTGGCAAAATACTTTAATTCATTCACTTTTCCACATCTTTATTTATCGGTGAGCATCATTTATTTACTCAATAATGTAAATTAACTCCTACGACATGAAATCCACGGACCTTAATACATTTACGAACATTAAATGTCTGGATTTCCATTCTCTTCTCCAGGGGATCTTCCCAACCCAAGGATTGAACCTGGGTATCTTTACTCTGAGCCACCAGAGAAGCCCATAAAATGCCCAGTCATCAACTAATTAACTACAAGGATTTTATACAAGAGGATGGAGGAAATGAGAATGTAGGAAAATAAGACATGAATGTACAAAATGTTAAGCACCATGAGAAATAACCAAGCCAATGAGTTGTTAATTAAAGGAACAAATGAAACGGTTCAGGTCAAAAGTGAAATAGCATAGGTCAAATATGCTATTAACTCATAAAAACTGGGCTATCTAAGTCTATTTTTATGGAAGAGAAAGAAATATAAATAACACAAGTTAGTGGGAAATTGTAAATCTCTAACATGTTTAAGGACATTCTAGTCACTTTTTTGCCTGCAATTGACTAAGAAATTTTTATACTAATTAATTTTAATAGTTAATTATTATGACTGATTGTGAGAACTTTCTTTAGATAAAATTACTGAAGTTTAAGCTATGTGACTTGTTTAAAACACAAATCTTTGAAGTCTGTGGAGGTAGCAAACAAATACAGATCTTAATATTTCCAAGTCTATATCCAGCTTTTACCACCTTGTTACCTTCTGTTCTGGGATGTAAAGAAATAGAAAAATCTGAAAAGGTAGGATAAAGAAAATAGAATATTCTGAGAAAAGCAGAATAAGGACTTGGGCAAAATACAGAATCAGAAAACGCACACCACGTATCATGCTGGGGCTTGGGATACAGAGAGGCAGTACAAAATTTAAGGGGTAGTTGAGGAAAAATACTTAAATGAAATCTATAAAATCAAGCTCAAAGTCAAGAGGCTTAAAGTCACCTTTAGGAACCAAAACCAATGTGAAAGGAAGACTCTATGGATCTACAGAGTCAAGAAATAAAGTAAAATCAAGATAGACCGGGTTGATCAAAGTCATCACAGGGAGAGCTGGACTCTGTAAGTCAGGTGATTATACAGATGTATCAGATGACTGGAAAAAAAAACAACTTCTGACCAAGAATTCAGGATTAGGCCAAGTGACTGAGTAGCAGTCCCAAAGCACTGGCATCAAGAACAAAATAGGAAATTATTTACAAGCTGTGTGGATAACCTCCATTCCCCCAGGCTCCTGGGAACATAAAGGACATTTATTACAAAAACACTGCTGGCTTCTCATCACTCCCCTCTCACTTTCTTCACCATGGAATGAAGAAAACTGTCTTATCTGATCAATGGCTTCATTGAATATGGAAGAAATACCTGAGCTTATTCTCCACAGAGTCTCCCATTTCAGAATCAGTGGAAATTCCAGAGAAATTTTTTTATTTCTCTGCACTCAATGGCCTACAATTTCATGTGGCCCAGAGGTAAAGGATTAATGAACTCATTTCTTTACAGAAGTAAAGCTACATTCTCTGATGCATGTACAGTTATTAGAGCTGGCATTTTGATCTCCATTAGAACCTGTTTTTCTCAAAGATTTTGAACATCAGGAAGGGGAGTGAAATTTATTATCTCCATAAAACCCCAACCAAGCAATTCAGATAAAAAATGGGTATATGCCCAGAGCCAGGATTATCAGGTTGGTGCAAATGTAACTGTGGTTTCTAACTGTGAATTTTAAATCATAATTAGGCTCCCAAATACATCTTTATTAATCAAAATAGGTGCTACTACAATCAACACATTTTTGCCAACAAGAAATAAGTTTGTTTGTTCCTGTATCATAAAAATCCTTGCTTCAGGATTTGACAAACTCTTGGAAACCATCTTCTGTCTCCTGCTGCTCATGGAAGCGTTTTTCCTGAAAAAAGTTGTCCACATGTTTGAAGAAGTGGTAGTCGGTTGGCAAGAGGTCAGGTGAATATTGTTGATGATGCAAAACTTCGTGGTCCAATCTGTTCAACTTTTGAAGTGCTGGTAGTGTGACATGCAGTCTGGCATTATAGTGGAGAAGAATTGGGCTTTTCTGTTGATCAATGTTGGCTGCAGGTGTTGCAATTTTCAATGCATCTCATCGATCTGATGAAAATACTTGTCAGATGTAATGGTTTCACCAGGATTCATTCAGAAAGCTGTAGTGGATCAGACCAGCAGCACACCACCAAACAGTGACCACGACCTTTTTTTGGTACAAGTTTGGCTTTGGGAAATGCTTTAGAGCTTCTTTTTGGTCCAACCACTGGCTGGTCATCGCCAACTGTATGAAAGTGAAAAGTGAAAGTGAAGTTGCTCAGTCACGTCCAACTCTTTGCAACCTTATGGACTGTAGCCTACCAGGCTTCTCTTTGTCCATGGGATTTTTTCCAAGCAAGAGTACCAGAGTGCGATTAAAAACCAGATAATTCCTGCTCTACTGTGGGGTTTTGAAAAATGAAGCAGCAGAGACAAATAGAGATAAAATTTTCATTTTGATAAAGCTGACTGAGAAAGAGATTATGGATCTACGTGTGTGTGTCAGTTACACATTTTCTAGTTATATTTATGCTCTCATTTAGCCATTCTAGTGCATTTGACCTCACATTCACAACTCCACATTAAACTTCAGGAACACTCGTGACAAGAAAAAGCTCTCGAGTCTTCAAGGCCAACTCATAAGTCTAGCATTTTATAGATTAAAAGTGTAAAAATAATTTTAAAACTTAACGGTGATCAAAGCCTACATCGTATTGCAGGTGAATTTAATTTGCAACTTCAACCATTAATTTTGTGAATTACAGGAATAGATAAAAGAGAATGGGAAGAGTTCCTTGCCTCTAAAATCAGTTATAATGAATTGGTTTATAGCAGTTTTCTGTGTAAGTTCAAGTGTGTCCAAAGCATGGGTTCAGAACCTAATTTTTAAATGAGTTATATGGCCTAAAACCCAACCAAAGCCTAAAAAGTCCGTTTGAAAATGTGACAAGTAAATATATTGATCTCAAAATAAAAGTTATGGCTAGTAAATGATATAAAACTTATCAATTTGTTACAATGCCAAAATTTGTGATGATATTTCTTTTTTTGATCTGCAAGAGACTTAACTGCATTTCAAAGTAAGGTGAAAAAAAAATTGCAGTAAAAACTATAGCAGGCATAATTATGTAGCTTACTATATCTTCAATGTAGAGGGAACTACCTTATTTGACAACTCTATACCAGATGGAATGCATATTTTTTTAGAAAAAAAAATTTAAATGCTAATCTATAAAGTCTTGAAAGAAAGGCTGATATTTTGACTTGAAACTAACGTACTGGGAGATGGCCCAAAGGAATAATTGAATCGTTATCATTCAACATATCAACAGTTTCATGTGTATCCAATTTCATTTCATTTAAAATTCAATTTTGGCAGATCAAAAAACTAAAATTGACTAAGTTAAGGAAAGTCTATGTTATTGAGCAGTGTTAAACACAACATCAGGTTTCAACCATGGTCTCTGACTTCAACTCTGCTGTTTCTCCCAGAAATCCAGACCAGTGATTAAGAGCAGACACCAACTCTGCAAGCATAACCCTTGACTAAGGAGGAAAGGGAAACCCGTAGTTTAGAAGATGTACCAATGCATATAAAGTATTTTAGGTAGTTTACTTAGAGACATTTTTTTTTAATCACCATTATCTATTACTCCTCCCCCTTACCTCTTCTTGTGTCCCCTACTCCCCTACACCACACTGTCTTTTTTAACTAGGAGAAAAGGGAATGTGATACAAAAGTCACAGACTCTTAGATTACTTGTGTTGGACATAAGTGTGTCAGCAGGGTACGTGATGGATGGACAGCTGCAACATGGTCCACTGTGAACACAGAATCTGCAAACACCATTAACTGACTGACTGCATGCTCTTGCGTAAGGTCTCCTTCTGTGTCCTATTTAAACAACTCCCAGACACTTACTTGGATCTTAAATCACGACAGAGCTATTCAAACTCACTCACTTCAAGTAACTATTTGTTTCACTTTCATATGTTTTTTGCCCCATGCAGGAGGCCTTGTTGAGGATTTATTGTAATGAGACAGCTGGGTTGGGTGACTGCCATTTTCGTCTTTGCCAGATTCTCTGCTATCCAGCTGTGCACTCACTTAAATCTTGATTTGCAGGAACTTTTTTTTTTTTAAGCCACAAAACAAACTAAAAAACTAAAAATTCTACAGCTCCTCCCTCTTTTTGTACCTGTTTCTTTTAATCTCATGCTAAATGGCATATAGAAAAAGTTCCTCTGAATTCACTAACTTCACACATCTTAATCTTGGAATTAAGCCTAAAACATAGAGCTCTATTTACAAATACTTTTAAAAAGCTTTCTTCTTTTTTATTGTTAAAATCCTCTCCCTTTTAAATTTCCCTCTCTCAGAGTCCAAGAAGAGTTATATTAGACTTAAGCTGAAGTGTATAGATGAGAAAAGTGTTCATGGAGATGAGCCTGCAGTCAAAAACAAGGTCTAGGATAAACCTCACAGACACCTGAGTCCAGGGTTGCCCAGAGAAGTATATAAACCATCCTTTTGTGATGTATACTTCACCCTCAATCTATGATATTTTAGTGGAATATAGTTAGAAGTACTACTTGGTTTCAGTTGCGCTGTGGTCATTTTAAAGAGGAAGGATGACTTGCAAAGGAACCATCATTTTTTTTTTCCTTTACTGATGTCATATACCTTAGTGGGGCAAGAGGTGACCCGTGGAAGTCGGAAGCTGAGAAAACCTATGTATAGCCAAATGGGGGTCTTGGGAACAGCAGCAGCACCATGGATGAGTGTATGCTGGCAAAGCAAGTGGGCTGGAGCAGAAGAAACTTGGATAACTGTCTCAAAGTATTTGTGAAACAGCTCCCCGGGAAATGCTTAAGCTTCTGGGGAGTAATTTGAAGAAGGAGATGGCCAATTTACAAAAAATCCAAGTGATGAGATCTCCTGATTATCCTGACAGAGAGAGAAATAGGCACTGAATTTTTTTTTTTTCAGAAGCTGTTGAGACCTGGGGTTTGGAATTAATGTATAATTTGATCGAGGAAAAATTTTACTTACCATTTGCCTATACGAGAGATAGCATAAGAGAAGTCATCAAAGTATACAGGGGCGAGAATTTAGAGGCCCTTAAAGACCAGAGAGTGAACCTGGCTGCCATTATGGAGGCAGCATGGAAAACAAAGCTTTTAAAGCAGAGAAGTGAAGCTCTGAGACTGACCTAAGTAACCATTTATATGGAGACTGGGTAGACAGTTATGGATAGAAACAAGTACGAAGAAGAACCGGCATCGGCACTTCCAAGATGATGACACGGTAGTTCAAGCTACAAAATGTATGCTAAATACATTAGAAGCTTACTTAGTTTTAACTATTAACCTTAAATTATCTGAATGCCAGATGATCGGGAAAGATGAAAAAAAAAAAAGCAAACAATCATCTACATAATGCAATGAATAATTGAGGCTTTCTTGGCCAGGCCACGTGACTGGTGGGATCCTAGTTCCCTCATTAAGGATCAAACTCATGTCCCAGTAGTGAAAGTGCTGAGTTCTAACCACTGGACCATCTGGGAATTCCCTGAATAATTCATTTTAGAAGAAATGAGTGTGGCTAGATGTCACTGTTGTGTTGCAAGCATTTACTGTTTCACTAATTATTCAAGTAATATTTACTAAACATCTAGTACTAGCCAGGTATTTTGCTAGCCAACGGTAATAGGTTTGGGATGAAACAGTGACTTATGTCACGAACTGTACAGATGCAAATTTATCTGAAAATTGGTTGTGATGTTCTCAGTAACATGACAGAATTGTTATTTGCAAAATACTCATTCTGAAACACATAGTTGGACACACACACAAGAGGTAAAAATTCTTAGGCAGTTCTATAACTGAGTAAAGGACTTCTGTGCCTATAGCACATGAAGCCAAACTTCTGACAGTGGGAGTTTGCAGCAAAGTAAGAAATCATTGCATGACATCCAGCAAAGGACTGGGAAACAAATTTCAGTTCCACTGAAACTTGATCTTTGAGTTAGAGGTGTCTTAAAGCGAAGAACCAAGAAGCTAGTGCTTAGCATTACCTTGTGACATTTCTATGACATGTCTTAATTGTATATTTGGGAGTCACAATGTCTCTGGTTTACAGTTTTCCACTCAGGTGGTCCATGACTCTGTTAGCTCATCTTATCCCAAGGAACAACTCAAGTTTGTATGTTAATAATGATGTTGATAAGAGCAATTTACAGTAATAGGAGGTGTTATCAACAACAGCATTGTTAGTCATCTGACTGCTTAATTAGTGCTCAGTTCACACAGAACTGAAATCAGAGGGGACCACTGAGACAATAAAGGTTTAGCTAGTGAGAATAATTATGAACTCATTAAGGGAAATCTATTTCAGGGGGACTCGGTTTCAGTTTGACTCTGTAAATGTAAGTGATTCTACCCCAAGATGGCAGAACAAGAGCTAAAGACTTCTGTTTATGAGACAACCATGTAGACATACTTCTCCCTATTCCCCCAAGTGTAAGCAAAACCCCTAGACATGAAATAACTAACAAACATAAGAAGGCTGAGGCTCTGGACAGAGAAAAGCAAACTGGTAAGAACCTTGTGGTTGAGGAATGATCTGATGGAGAGTTTCCTGGGATATTTTTTTCCTTTCATTAATATAATCTTGAAGAAGCTGTAACCAAGCAGAATCCTATGGGGCCATCTAAAGACAGACCCCCTCCCCTCTCCCATCTCTTGTTTGTAGAAAAACTTTAGCCTCTGAAGTTGATTTTTCACAAAGGCAGAAGCAATTAAATGGAGGAAAGATAATCCTTTCAACAAATGGTACTGGAAGAATCGGACATTCACAGGCGGAAAAAAAAAAATTAATCTTGACCTAAGTCTTACACATTACACAAAAATAGACTTGAAATGGATCACACAGTAAAATGTAAAACATAAAACTTAACAAATTTTAGATGAAAAAAGGACCCTATCTTCAGGATATCTAGGGCTAAGAAAGAGTTCTTATACCAAAAACATGACCCCCCCCCAAAAAAAAAACTGTTAAGTCCTAGGAAAAAATGTGCCCCCAAAATTAAAAAACAAAAGAGAAAATTTGTGACATAGAGCCAGGTGTGTGTACAGGAGGAAACTCTACACACCTCAAAGAAGAATGCCAAACTGAGGTAGTAACAAAAACAAACAGAAAAACAAAACGGACCAACTTGTGTCGAATCACCGCGCATCCATTGAAGCAAGCACAGAAGTTTACAGGGGTGGGTAGGCAAAGAACTATTCCCAAGAAACTGCAACCTAAACAATTCCCAGAACCCCTAAACTATTGGATATGTTTCAATTCTGAATAGACAGAGATACAGACCCCAGAAACCCACGGTGGTGCTCATGAAAGCACCAGAAGAGTTATGCTTTAGTGGCAGGGCTAAAAGGGTTCCAGGGGACTTTAGGCCCTCGAAATAGCAACAACCTGAACAAAAAAAAATCTTAGAAAAGATCAAGGTAATCTGCAAGCAGTTTAACTGCTAAAACAAATTCAACAATATTTAAAAGAGAAAAGCCAAACAAATGATAACATCCACAATGTTCAGCATTTAGTTAAAAAGGACAAAAGACCAATTCAAATTTTGTTGGGCATAAAATGCATCTTCACTTCTCAAGCAATTGCAAAGGGCTGGGATGTCCAAGAATTAAACTCTAGAGATTACCCTTCTTCCTCTTCTTGTGGTATCTATTTCCAAGACAGAATTTATAGCTATTTGTAAGCCCAGAATCATATGCTTGGAATTTTTTTTGTTATTTTTTTATAAAAAAAAAAAAAGAGTAAAAACACCTTTTCTAATCCAGGTTGAAATAATGCTGAGAAAAGAAGGCCCTTGATATCCTTGGTTTCAGTTCAATTCAGTTCAGTTGCTTAGTTGTGTCCAACTCTTTGTGACCCCATGGACTGCAGCACGCCAGGCTTCACTGACCATCACCAACCCTCAGAGCTTGCTCAAACTCATGTCCATTGAGTTAGTGATGCTATCCCACCATCTCATTCTCTGTCATCCCCTTCTCCTCCTGCCTTCACTCTTTCCCAGCATCAGGGTCTTTTCCAAGGAGTCACTTCTTTGCATCAGGTGGCCAAAGTATTGGAGTTTCAGCTTTAGCATCAGTCCTTCCAATGAATATTCAGGACTGATTTCCTTTAGGGTGGACTGGTTTGATCTTCTTGCAGTCCAAGGGACTCTCAAGAGTCTTTTCCGACACCACAGTTCAAAAGCATCAATTCTTTGGCACTTAAGTTTTCTTTATAGTCCAATTCTCACATCCGTACATGACTACTGGAAAAACCATAGCTTTGACTAGATGGATCTATTACAGAACCATTTGGATCATATCACTGTGGTCATGGATACAGGGTATTATGACTGAATAAACAAGAGCACCAAAGTATTATGCTTTGTTAATGACAATGCAGAAAAACAAAACCTTATATGACTTCATTAGAGAATAACTTCTTTATTTTCTTTCCAAATACACATGTTCAGCAAATTCCATCTTATTAAGATGCCTCTAATCAAGAGAGTTTATGCACAATAATTAATTAAAATATATTTTTATTTTATAACACTCTGTATCTTTTTTTGTCTTTTTAAAACTTTGTATAATTTTAATTAGAGGATAATTGCTTTACAATATTGTGTTGGTTTCAACCATACATCAACATGAATCAGCCATCCGTTTACATAAGCCCCCTCCCTTTTGAACCTCCCTCCCATCTCCAACCCCATTCTCAGAATGGGAGAAAATAATTGCAAATGAAACAACTGACAAAAGAATTAATCTCCAGAGATGCTCAACACCAGTCATTACCAGAGAAATACATTTTATTTATTTAAAATAAAATGTATTTTTAAGTACCCAAAAAGAAACTGGAAGCCTCTGAGACTATAGAAAATAGGTTAGTGTCTAAATGTAAGAAGGAAGAGTTTTTTTGGAAGGGATATGAATATCATTGGGCTTCCTCAATGCCTCAGCAGTTAAAGAATCTGCTTGCAATGCTGGAGACACAGGAGAAAAAGGTTCCATCCTTGTGTTGGGCAGATACCCTGGAGAAGGAAATTGCAACCCACTCCAATATTCTTGCCTAGGAAATCCCATGGACAGAGGAGTCTGGTGGGCTAAGTATAATGGGTTCACAAAGAGTCAGACACTAAGCACATGAATATTATTAGAGAGAAAAAGGATTGGACTTGAAAATGATCCCTTTAAACCATCTCCTGAGCATGTTGATCATATGCTCACTCAGCTGGAAAAATAATTTAAGAGTTAAAAAATAAAATTGTGAAGTGTATTATATTATGTGCAAACAAGTACATCTGTTAGAATCTTTAAATTTGAGGATCTTGCCTGTGTGCATTAAGGCCTTGGAAAGATTTGATTACGGCTGTTAGGAAGTTTTAGATTTTGGAAGATACTACTTCCAATCATATAAGTAATTGAATTAAAAAAAAAATCGACGCAGACACAAAGCCTTTCCGTTATGATAGTTGCTATATGGTAATGATTAATTCTTACTCTCAATATCCCATGACATACTCAGAAAATAAAACCAGATGCAAATGGCACATTAATGTAAAGCAACAAGAAAAAAAAAGAGATAAATGATAGAAAGCTGACTGCTTGGTGATCGTAGGAAGTAAGAAATACAAGACAAGCAGAGCAAAGAAAATGCGGCTTTCTAGTATTATGTGATACTCACTTGGGACTTCTGGCAAGGGAAAAGTGTAACTGACTGACTTCAGCATATCATGGAAAATGGACTCTGTGGAGACAATCAGGACTTGGGAACTTAGGAATAAGGCCAGAGATTGGGCTTGAGGCTGTTGACAACCATGCAAGAGCAACTATTTTTCCTCAGATTACTTTCTCTTCTCATGTATGTAGAGTCAGAACCAAGATTTGAAAAAAAAAAAAAAGAATAATCCTTTTTAGTTAAAGAGAAAGAAAAGTGAAAGTGAAAGTCGCTCAGTCCTGTCTGACACTTTGTGACCCCATGGACTACACAGTCCATGGAATTCCGGGCTAGAATACTGGAGTGGGTAGCCATTACCTTCTCCAGGGGATCTTCCCAACCCAGTGATTGAACCCAGGTCTCCTGCATTACAGGTGGATACTTTTAACAGCTGAGCCACCAGGGAGGCACAAAAAGACTGGAGTGGGTAACCTATTCCTTCTCAAGGGGATTGTCTCAACCCAGGAATCGAACTGGGGTCTCCTGCATTGCAGGCAGATTCTTTACCAGCTGAGCTACCAGGGAAGCGCATAGTTAAAGAGAAAACCAGAGTTAATTGTAAGATATGAAGAGAAACTAAATGCTCATGGCAAAACATCAGCATCTAATAAATCTATAAGAATCTTCTGAAATGCTAAAACGTTCAAGGTAATCAGGAGAAACCTATCCACGTTCTTTGCTACAGAAGCAAAGAGCTTGTCTCTCAGGAGATAGAACAGATAGCGGAAATTGCCTGGGACCTGGCACTACAACTCTCTCATCATTCCCCACCCACCAGAATCATTTGAGGGAACTCTGTGCCCTTCTGAGTTTGGAACCCATCAGAGAAGGGCTCGTCTATGTGCATCTCAGTTCATTTGCTTGCTCAAAGTAAAAACCCCTCTCTCTTCTAAACTGCAAGTCATTTTTCTTCTTCAAAATTTTATTCAAATTTGCCCATCAGATCTATAGCATTTCTCAAAAGCCTACTGGTTAGTAAGCTTTAGTCCTTCCTTTTGAGCCAAAGTTTACTGACATTTATTTCTCCTCATGATAAATGAGAAAAACACACTCTGTGTGCCAAAATCTCTTGGCTAAAAACTATTCTGCAAACATTGCAAGTTGAAGAATTTCACTCATAATATTTTCTATGCTGCTTTTGCCATTAAATTTTAGAGTTAATAGAACAATTAATATATTTAGGTAAATGTTTCCTGTCAGGTTCATAAGAAATTGTTTGAAAATGACACAATTCCAAGCTTTAAAAGATTTGGTTATCTTTAAGATTGTGGTAAGATTTACAAAAATTGTGTCAATATTAGCTTCACCTGAAGCTCTTTTCAATTTTTGAATGTACATTTCACATTACCATAAAACCTGCATATAAACAAAGGTTTATGATATAATATTCCCATAAGATGTTATGGGAAAACCCAAACAAACTTTTTGGCCAAAGAATGTACTCAGGAATAAACAGACAAAATAAATAGTGTCTCTAATGTTCTATATGACTTATGCATGCATTTAAATACTATAGGAATTAACAGGAAACAATAATTCTGACTAATAGGATATAAACTAAGGTGAAAATATTAAAGATGTAATACACTTTAAGTATTCCTTAGAGGGGAAACATAGTATATTTCTCTAAACTACCACTTGAAATTTTCAATAATAATAAAACTGCTTTTACAAAATATTCTTTTCCTGTCCGCATACCTTAATCAATCACTCCAGGAAATTCTCAAAGTTTTAGTTTGCTGCTGTTGCATAAAACTGAGTATTCTACTCATGAAACCACAAATGGCAAGCTGTAAATGAACGGATCAGTAATCTAATGAATAAGACTCCAATGAGTCATCTCCTCCCATCGGTCAGAATGACCATCGTCACAAAATCTACAAACAAATTCTGGAAAGGGTGTGAAATAAAGGGAACCCTGCTGCACTGTTGGTGGGAATGTAAATTGATACCGGTGCTATGGAGAACAGAATGAAAGTTAAAGTGTTAGTTACTCAGTGGTGTCCAACTCTTTGCAACCTCATGGACTGTAGCCCACCCGGCTCCAATTCTTATGGGATTCTCCAGGCAAGAATACTGGAGTGAGTTGTCATTTCCTACTCTAGCGTCTCTTCCCAACCCAGGGATAGAACCTGCATCTCTTGCTTCTTCTGCCTTGGCAGGTGGATTCTTTACCATGTGACCCAGCAACTTCCCTACTGGACATGTACCTAGAAAAATATAAATTCAAAAACACACATGTACCCCAGTGTTCACTGCAGCACTGTTTACACTAGCTAGGACATGAAAATAACCTAAATGCCCATCAACAGACAAATGGACAAAGAAGATGTGATACATATATACAATAGAAAACTACCCAACCATAAAAAAGGAACAAACTTGGTTTATTTGGAGAGATATGGATGGACCTAGAGACTGTGATACATACTGAAGTAAGTCAGAAATAGAAAAACAAATATTGCATATTAATGCATATATGTGGAATCTGAGAAATAATGGTACAGACAATCTTATTTACAAAGCAGAAATAGAGACACAGCTGTTGAGAACAAACATACGGATACAAGGAGGAAGGGGAAGAATGGGATGATTGGGAAATCGGCATTACCATATATACACTACTGATACTATATATGGGCTTCCCTGGTGGCTCAGACTGTAAAGAATCTGCCTGCAATGAGGGAGAGTTTGATCCCTGGGTTGGGAAAATCCCCTGGAGAGGAGCATGGCAACCCACTCCAGTATTCTTGCAATAGGTTAACTAATGAGAACCTATCCTACAGCACAAAGAACTCTCCTCAATGCTCTGTGGGGACCTAATGGGAAGCAAATCCAAAAAAGAGGGGATATGTGTATACATATGGCTTCCCTAGTGGCTAAGGGGTAAAGAATCCACCTACCAATGCAAGAGATGCAAGTTCAATCCCTGGTTGGGAAAGATACCCTGGAGAAGGAAATGGCAACCTACTCCAGTGTTCTTGGTTGGGAAACCCCATGGACAGAGGAGCTTGGCCAGTTATAGTCCATACCTCACAAAGAGTTGGACATGATTTAGGGACTAAACAATTACAACTGTATACATAGAACTCATTCACTTTGCTATACAGCAGAAATTAACCCAGAAGGTGGGCTTTGACTTTGAATAGGACAGCTGAGAGCAAAAGGACAGCAATTTGTGATAAAGTAACTCACTGCTGCTTTAAAATAAGACTTCACTATCAGTTTAACAGCTCCCTGTTCATTCCCAATGAGGATTAGTAGGAAAAACACCCTAGGCTTGTTCAGTTCAGTTCAGTTGCTCAGTCATGTCCAACTCTTTGTGACCACATGGACTGCAGCATGCCAGGCCTCCCTGTCCATCGCCAACTCCCGGAGTTTACTCAAACTCATGTTCATTGAGTCGGTGCTGCCATTCATCCATCTCATCCTCTGTCATCCCCTTCTCTTCCCGCCTTCAATCTTTCCCAGCATCAGGGTCTTTGCAAATGAGTCAGTTCTTCGCACCAGGTGGCCAAAGTATTGGAGCTTCAACATCAGTCCTTCCGATGAATATTCAGGACGGACTGGTTGGATCTCCTTGCAGTCGAAGGGACTCTCAAGAGTCTTCTCCAACACCGCAGTTCAAAAGCATCAATTCTTCAGTGCTCAGCTTTCTTTATAGTCCAACTCTCACATCCATACATGACTACTGGAAAAACCATAGCCTTGACTAGACGGACCTTTGTTGCCAAAGTAATGTCTCTGCTTTTTACTATGCTGTCTAGGTTGGTCATAACTTTTTTTCCAAGGAGCAAACGTCTTTTAATTTTATGGCTGCAGTCACCATCTGCAGTGATTTTGGAGCCCAGAAAAATAAAGTCTCTCACCGTTTCTAAAGTGTCTTAATTGATTACCCTCTCCACCTGGGGGCTGCCTGGGCTACCCTGCCTTCCGCTTCACTCACCCTTGACCTTGCTTCTTGGCTGGCCAAGGTCGGATGCTTTCTAGCCTGGAGAACCACAAAAACCTCTTCCACCAAGTGTAAGGGCTGTGTGCTCCACCTTGACCTCTGGTTTCAACCCTTTTGTCCTGAATCAGCAGTTAGCAAACTAGTTTCTTAAAGAAGTCTGCCTCTTCTCTCCAACAAGAATGCTACATACACACATACAAACACACAATTTTACGATTTTTACACCACACCGAAAAGGTTTGGGTTTCGTTTGGTTTAACTTACTTGGTTTCTTCGAAGCGTTGTCCTGTGGCTGGAAGGGCAAGGACTCCGTTAGTGGAGGATTCGGGTGTCCTTTCTGCCAAAAGCGTCCAGAGTTGTTCAACTCAAGAGGAAACTTAAAAGTTTCCTTTCCGAATTAAAACCCGCACGCCTGCCTTCCTGGCGCCTTCCGGAGGAGCCCTCTGGCAGCTCCCAAGCGGTGCCGCTCCCTTCAGTCCGGATCACGTGTCCTGCTCTCTCGCGCTTTCCCGCTCCTTCTCTCGCGAGACTCAGGTTGCTCAGTATCCACCTGCTGCTGCCGCTGCTAAGTCGCTTCAGTCGTGTCCGACTCTGTGCGACCCCATAGACGGCAGCCCGCCAGGCTCCGCCGTCCCTGGGATTCTCCAGGCAAGAATACTGGAGTGGGATGCCATTGCCTTCTCTGCAGTATCCACCTACGTCCACTTTATTTGATTGCAACGACTTCACGTCTCAGTTTTTGTAAGCTGCACCCATTATGCACAGATTTGCATAAAAATACAAGAGGTCCCGTTAGGTATGGATTTCAGATAAACAACAGCTAGTGTTTTAATGAAAGCATGTCCCACACAATATTGGATACATGCTTATACTAAAAAATGATTTGTTGTTTACCTGGCATTCAAGTTTCACTAGCTATTCCATATTTTATCTGGTAACTCTGTATCATTTTCTTTCATCCATCAGATATTTATTGAGAACTTATCATGTGCCAGGCATGGCTTCATATCTTAAAAAATGTATTCTTTATACATATACACACAGAGACACCCAGTATATATAGTTTCTTATAGTCATATGTACATATGAAAGATGAAGATACTAGAAGGTCTGAAGTTCAGAGAAGGAAATCATGCATATGACTATAGGAAACTATAGGAAACATAGGGCTTCCCAGGTGGCTCAGTGGTAAAGAATCCTGCCAATGCAGGAGGCAGCAGAGATGAGATGCAGGTTCAATCCCTGGGTCAGGAAGATCCCCTGCAGAAGGAAATGGTAACCTGCTCCAGTATTACTTCCCCGGGAACTCCTATGGAGAGAGGAGCCTGGCAGGCTTCAGTCCATTGGGTCGCAAAAGAGTCTGACACAACTTAGCAACTAAACAACAACACAACAAGAAAGTAGCACAACATTGTAAAGCACCTGTATTCCAATAACAATTTTAAAAAAGTATACATAGTGCTGTTTCAAAAAAGAATCTGTATAAGAAATGGTAATTAGCTAACCAGCTGACATTTCATAAATGAGGATATTGGGACTGAAAAGAACTAGTTTCCAAAGTCAAGGTCAGTCTGAGGTTGTAAAGCTTCTCTAGGGTGGCCTAATTCTCAGGGTTTTTGTCTTTGTTTTTTCTTTACTAAGAATGGTGAAAATCAAATATCCTCTAGGTATGAGATTATGTGTCTTAAGTTTCTACTATCTGATTTTTGCTGAAGTGCATTGCAAGGGTAGAAGTATACAGCTGCCCTTGGATACTTCCCAGTTGCTTGGATGCAAAAACATTTGTATTTTGATTGTTTGAATGGCAGTTCTTAGAAAACAAATTATTTGTTTTTGTTTAACCCAGGAATACTGAAGGATAACCAATACTGTATCAAGATCAGATATAACAACCTTTGCCAAAACTTAAAGTTTGTAAAGTCTACTCTTCTTTCTGCTTTGGAATAAGTGAATCCATTGCTTTATGTACTTTGGAATAATTTTTTTCTACCATTTGATAGAAAATGATTCTAACAAAGAAAATGTGCATATTGTTCATATACATAGTCTGTATTCTTGAGTCACTGCAGTCTTTAATTCTCATGACAACAGTGAGTAAAGAGCTTTCTCTTTCAGACTTTTAAACTAAAATCAAAATATTATTTTCAGAATTTCCTAATAAGCTATTGCAATTAAAAATTAGAAAACTAAGGGAGAGGAGAACAGTCTTAAGGCAGAAATAAGACCATTTTCACAAGTTAGATTCTTCAAAAAGGAAAATCACTGAAATTGTAGAGAACTAAGACAAGAAATAAAAAGTTCAATAACATGTCTAATGATGACTATGTGCTAGAAACTGTGCTAAACTTTTAATCACATTTAAATCTTCAAAAACATCTTCAAAAACACAGGGAGCAATTATTAGTACCCTGACTTTATAAACGAGAAAACTGAGGCTCAGAGCTGTTTATTCCTCATTCATTCATTCATGCTCTAAAACTTTGGCCACTGATGCGAAGAACCGACTCCTTAGAAAAGACCCTGATGCTGGGAAAGATTGATGGCAGGAGGAGAAGGGGACGACAGAGGATGAGATGGCTGGATGGCATCACCAACTCAGTGGACATGAATTTGAGCAAGCTCCAGGAGTTGGTGATGGACAGGGAAGCCTGGCATGCTGCAATCCATGTGGTCAAAATGAACTGGACTCAATTGAACTGAACTGAATTGAGGTGACTTGAAATGATGGACCAAATATGTAGTTTTATAAGAACAAATGATTAGAACAGTATAACTCAAGATATGAGAAGAAGCATCAAGAGGGAGCCATAATAGACAGTAAGATAGGCAGTCCAGAGATTTTTGGCTACTGTTAGTGAAAGTGAAAGTCACTCAGTCATGTCTGACTCTTTGTGACCACATGGACTATACAGCCTATGGAATTCCCCAGGCCTGAATACTGGAGTGAGTCACCTTTCCCTTCTCCAGGGGATCTTCCCAACCCAGGGATCAAACCCAGGTCTGCCGCATTGCAGGCAGCTTCTTTACCAGCTGAGCTACCAGGAAAGCCCTTGGCTACTGTTCATAGGGTGTAATTCAGTAATTGCATATGGAATGGTTTATCAACAAAATCCTCACCAATCTAGTAATGAATATTCCTAGTGCCTAGGACAAATTGATCACAAAGTACTTCCCAAACCTTGGTTAAAATTGAGACCAAAATGGAAGGGATTGTAAAATAGAAACTTGCCCACCATCCAATTTACAAGAATCAAGTCATTAGCTACTGTAGTTGCTGACCTACAATACACCCTGGAAAAAATATAAGGCAAAGATCAAGAGGAAGCATTTTGTACTCTAGAAAAACTGGCAGAACTAGCTCTCAGATAGGTATTTTCAGTAGACCATGCTGTGAACCCAGTTTCTTACATCTTCCCATACTTAGAAAAGCACTAAGATATTTATTTCCTATGAACAGCAGTAATCTACCAAGATGTGTGCTTGATTTCATGCATCCCTTTGCAAAATAACACATATGCTGGTCTCCACCCTTACCTATTTGGAACAATCCTCAGAGCTTAACGAAAGACTGTCTCCCGGGTTATAATCCTCAGATTGACTCAGTTAAAACTTTCCTTTTCTTTCTTGGATTAACTATTGGTTAATTTTTTTCACCAACAAATCCCTTTAGTGTCCATTACCATGCTCCTCCCTCATTTCAGTTGTGTATTTCTTTTTATCTTGACTGTTAGGTAGATTTTGATTGACTTGTTCATTTCAAAGGAACAGCTTTTGGTTTCATTAATTTATCTATTCTATTATCTTTTATTGACTTTAATCTTGTTTTTATTTATTTTTTCCTCTCATCTAATTATATTGCATATAATTTGGTCTTCTATTTCTAATTTCTTAGGATGGTAACTTAGATGATTGGTTTTATAGCTTTCTTCTAATATAAACTGAAATTTGTTGCAAAATATTGCAACCCGTAATTTTTAATAAGTTGCATTTTAATTTTTATTTGATTCAGAATATTTTAAAAATTTCCATGCTGTTTTTTCTTTTTTCTAATTTATTTAAAAGTAGTTTTATTGAAGTATAATTGACATACAGCCACTGAATAAGATTAAGGTGTACACAACATAATGACACAGAAGTGTTATTTAATATCTGAATACTTGTTGATTTTTCAAATATTTTAATTTAGTTAATTTTATTTCATTAAAATCAGAGAACATGTTCTGTGCAATATTAAACTTTAATTGATTCTTATTTTATGATGCTGGTTGTTATCTATCTCAGCCCACATACTATGTGCACTTAAAAATATGTATTCTGCAGTTGATGAATGTTCTACATATATTAACACAAGTTCATTGATGATGCTAACTCTTCTATATGCTTATTGTCTATATATTCTTCCAGCAATTGAGAAATGTTGAAATCTCCACTGAAAATTCAAGCTTCTGTTTGTTGTGTTTTCAAAAGTATCATTTTTCTATTTTATGTACTTTGAAACTCTGTTATTAAGTTTATAAATAAGTATTTTTGATTACTATATCCTTTTGACTAAGAATTAATCCCATATTATTATGAAATTCCACTCCATACTTATAATAATATTTTAGTCTGTTTTTTTCTGATATTGATATAGTTATCCAGATTTATTATGATTAATTTTGACTGTCACATCATTTTTCTATTTACTTTTAACCTATCTTGGCCTTTAATTAAAATGGAATTACTTTAGACAGCAAGTAGTTGGATTTTGTTTTTTAATCCTGTTTGAAAACACCTGTCTTCTAGCTGGGGAGTTTGTTCCATTTATATTTAATATTAATATTAGTATCACAAGGTTAGATTTTTATATGCTATTTGGTCGCTTTTTCCCCTGCTTGATTTTCCTTTATTCTTTACTTGTTTTCTTTAGATTTATAATTAGATGTATTTTAATAGTCTTTTATTGCCAATATTACCTATTAAAAGCCCTCTCTTTAAAAATCTTTGTGGTTGCTCTTGGGTTAATAATTTCATCATATTATAATCTACCTTCAAATAATAACATAGCTGTTCACATATAATGCAAGTACCATACAACTTTGAATATCTATTTACCCCCTCCCATCTTTGTATAATCTGTATCTTATATTTTTGCTCTGCTTTTAGTTCTACACATTGCACATAAATAGTACATTGTTATTATTTTGCTTTAAACAGCCATTTGAGTCTTAAAATTTTTTAAATTAAAAAAAAAATCTTCTTTATCCTTCCCCACAAAATTGCTATTTGGGAGCTATTTTTTCCAGGACTCCATCTGGTGTTATTTTTCTTCTGCACAAGACACTTCCTTTAACATTGTCCATAATGTAGTTTTACTGGCACTAAATTTTCTCATAGTTTTACCAAAATGTTTGGATTGGCTAAGGCTCTTATTTAGTAGCTGCCCCCTCCCCCGCCAAAAAAAAAGCTTGCATGTTCGAAACTATTCAACTATCACATTTGTTTTTGAGGACTATTAAGCTTGTCCTTGGCTCACACTTTATTTTAAAAAGAAAGATCTTACAACTTTCACATCATTGTCAAGTTATCAGAGCCTGATTTTCCCTCTTTAAATGTGTAAATATTCTTGCCAGTTGCCCATAGAATTCTTTAATTTTTAAGCTTAGTAATTTAAATAATGTGTATCTTAGTTTTTCACAGTGAGGGTCAATTTTTTCTTTCTTTTTTTTTTTTTACATGCTGGGTGCTCTTTTGTGGAGTTTCGAGGCATCTTTTATTTTAGAAAATGTTTCTAAATTATAAATACATATTTTGTTATAACAGTTGAATTTAATGTCAGGAATTCCAGTTATACATATATTGAATCAATTTTGTCTTTTATACTTTTAATTTCTCCTCAAATTAAAAAAAAAGTATTTCCAACACATTTTGTTTGCTTTTCTTATTTTTAGCTTCTATGTCCTTCACTGTGCCTTCCTTAATGCTCTTTTATCCATGGTTGCTTAAATTTTATTTCTTTGAAATAAATTTTATTTTTTCTCATACTTCTTTCTTGAATTCTCCTGTCTCAAATTTAACTACTTCCATCTCTCAACAATTCCTTGAATCCTTGCATTTCCACTTTGTGTTTTGACTTTTTAGAATTAACTGATTAAATTTCATGAAAAAATGTAATTTCAAGTGTCTTTTTCTACATGGCAACATTTATCTTCTAGGTAGTTCTTTATCCATTACTAAGTTATACTATTTTATTTCCCTTTTTTGTAAAATATCATATATAAGCATTTATCAACTCCTTTTAATATTCATTATTGAATAGACTGGGTTTTATCTCCACTTACAACTCTGTATCTTCTGTATAGACTCAAGGCTTTTGTAGTCCTGCAATTAATTTGGAAACTATCTATAGTCTTGCTCAGATGGGGCTAGTGGTAAAGAACCCACCTGTCAATGCTGGAGACATGAGATACGTAGGTTTGATCCCTGGGTTATGAAGATCCCCTAGAGAAGGAAACGGCAACCCACTCCAGTATTCTTGCATGAAGAATCCCATGGACAGAGGAGCCTGGCAGGCTACACAGTCCATGGGGTTGCAAAGAATCAGACATGAGCGAAGCGACTTAACATGCATGGATGCATAGTCTTGCCAACATTTAAATTTGCACATTTTTTTTTCACAAATTTCCACAAACATGAGGGAGAAATGTTGACTTTGAACATTTTATGTGCATATTAGAATATCTTTAAATATTTTTATCAACATGTGAACTTATTTAAGTTGTTCTACTACAAAATAAAAGACTATAAAATTTAAATAGTTTTAGGCACTATAGATCCTAAAGGTCCTATAGGTTCATGGGTTCTGCATTCACCGATTCAACCAACAGAGAGTCTAATAATTATCCATAGAACCTTTGCAGATTAGAGCATCCATGGGTTTTGCTATCCACAGGGACATCCTAGAATGAATCCCTTGAGGATATAGAAGAATGACTTTAATCTCAAAAATACTTGGAACTCCTCACTGTATTTTCACTGACTTTCTCACCTTTATCTTCTCATCCTATGTTTTTTGGAAAAAGTTTCCAATAACTGAATTAAGTAGCAATTTACAGAACTGAGTTAACTACCAAATCTAAATAAAGTCCAGAGTCCTTCTAACTCAATCACAAGGATTGAACTTCGTCTTCTTGTGTTGCACTATTTTTTTCGGCATATTGAAGGCTTGACTATAGAGTGTTACTCTAAAGTTATGGGAGTTTTTTCCTTTTGTTTTTAAAATCTACAGTGTATATATATGGGCTTCAAGCAGGGGCTCACAAATATGCATTTGATAGTGTACTAAATCCTAACCACTAGACCACCAGGGAGCGTTTGTATACACCCATTTGTGTTTGCTGTTCCAGAATGGCTATTGAATCCAATTTTTTTTGGAAATACTGTTTTCTGTTTCCGAAATATTTGAAGTTGGGGACTGTGTGGAGACATAATGAGGAAGGAAGCCTGTAGGCATCACATCATAAAGCAAGCTAGTTAAGAGAAATATATTTGAGAGTCTCGGCTTCAAAGCCCCTATGTGGGAATAACTTACGGGCTAATATAAACTCTAATTGCCATAAACAAAATCAGTATAACTTGAAGATATTTAAAAACATCTGCACAAACATACTTTAAATTTTTTAAATAACTTTTAACTTTTTCTTCTTTCCTTATTTGCATATTCACATATCCCCTCTGAAAACATGTATCCCATTGAAGGCATATTTCAAACTTAAATTTGTTTTTGTTCATGGGTTTTGAAAGATATAGCAATGACTGGGTCATAAATTTTGCCTGGTGATTGGATTCATCTTGTTTCCGTGGTGATTAACATGGAGCCCATTTGCCAGCCTATTAAATATAACTTACACTCAGCTACTGGAAATGGAGTCAGATTTTTGGTTAACTGTAGTTCTGCTGAAAAAAACTTAAAGAACTTTCTAAAAGAACTTACTTACTAGGTAGTCCCTAGTAAGCCTTGGTTTGCTGAGACTCTTAACAATAATATTTTTCTTTTTGTCATTTTTCAGTCACTCAGTCATGTCTGAGTCTGTGTGATGCCATGGACTGCCAGTAGCCTGCCAGACTCCTCTATTCATGTGATTTTCCAGGCAAGAAAATTGGATATATTGTCATTTCTTTCTCCAAAGGATCTTCCTCATCCAGGGATTGAACCTGTTTCTCCTGCATTATAGGTGGATTCTTTACCTCTCAGCCACAGGGCAAGATCTATCTAACCACCTCCTCACTGCCCACATCAACCTCTTCAGTTAGGATAATGAATATGCAGCAAGGCTCACAGGTTGACAAACAAGATAAATGAGTAACCATGACCTTTACTTCCCTGTTCACCTCCCTTAAATTCCTGGTCCATCAGGTTTTCTCTGTTTTCTTCAAGGCAAAACTTTGAGGTAATTGTGCTTTCTATTTATGAGTTACTGTTTGCAAGTTACCATTTGTATTCATAAGAAACAATTAAATGTCCACTTGACTCAGGATTTTTTTTTTCCGGTATGCAGAGAAAAATCAGGCAAAATGGAGCTTAAAAGTTTGGCATGGTCAATTCAAGTTTATCAGAATAAGAATAAAATTTATGTTTATATCCAGTGACGCCTGAGGGGGAACTGTGAACTAATTAGGGTAGGTGAGACCTTGATACTCAAAAGACATCAATTTCCTAAGAAACCAGCTTTGCTAGCTCAGCTGGTAAGGAATCCACCTGCAATAACTTTGCAATAACTTTCTAGCTTTGGGACAGGAAAGGAAAGATAAAGCAGAAAGGTAATTAGAATTTTCTAACTGAGTGAAATCATGCCATACTGAAGGCATTTGTTTATCTAACTAGACCCTCAAGATTGAAATTCTGCATACCTCAAAACTTTGCAGCTCCAACTGCAAGATATTCTCCAGTGTAACTCAGACATTTAAAATATAGATACACATCATTTAATTACATCAATGTATAGCATTTTACAGGTAAATGTCATAACTTATTGCATAATAACTGCACAGGATTTTTTTTCCCGCATATGTGTATGAGTGTGTGTGTGTGTGTGTGTGTGTGTGTTAGTCTCTCAGTCGTGTCCAATTCTTTGCACCCCATGGACTGGGACTCACCAGGGTTTTCTGTCCAGGGAATTCTCCAGGCAAGAATACTGGAGTGAGTTGCCATTTCCTTCTCCAGGGGATCTTCCTGACGCAAGGATCAGACCTGGATCTCCCACATTGTGGGCAGATTCTTTACCATCTAAGTCACCAGCACATTTTACTAATTTACCTAATCTTTGTTACTTGTTCCTTCATCTGCTAGCTCCCACAGAAGCACTAGAAATCATCTATTCCAAATAGTAGTCATGTTACAAAAGATAAAATTTAACTTCACTGTGTTACTTACTTGCCCAGCGGTTCAGAGGCAATCAGTCATGGAGCTGAGAAAAACATAGGAGTCACCTGAGGTCTTGTTCTGTAGTATCTACAATGTTGTATCTGTTGTATTAATCCTGGGTAGTGGGGAAATGGGCTTCCTTGCTAGCTCAGCTGGTAAGGAATCCGCCTGCAATGCAGGAGACCCCAGTTCGATCCCTGAGTTGGAAAGATCCTCTGGAGGAGGGCATGGCAACCCACGTCAGTATTCTTGCCTGGAGAATCCCATGGACAGAGGAGCCTGCCCAGCTACAGTCCATGGGGTCTCAAAGAGTCAGACATGACTAAGCACAGCACAGCACAGTGGGGAAAGGGAGCTGGAAAGAGAATGAGGCATGAAATAGTATTTACTTCACCGTGGGAGTGTTCTGTAGAAGATACAAAAACATTTCTTGAAATTTAAACGTAAGAAATAGTCCTACCACCCCTCCCCCCACTCTCAACTATCTGCTTTTCCCATTCGATCTTTTGTTCTTTATGTTTTGAAAAAGGAGCTTACATTTTCCCATTAGAAGTGGTCAAATTTGTTAGAAGTTTCCCGTGGTTTTGCGGGCTTCACTCAAATTAAAAGTAATAGATCCTGAAGGTAAGGGCTTCGGGACACAGAGTGTCTTTTGCTTTCATTTTAAAAGAATTTCCCATGAACAGTTCAAAATAGGAGACTTTATTTGGGGGAGCAGCCCATAAAGCAAGGAGAATTTCATGCCCAGAATCGCAAGTTTATTTTCTATTTCTCTCTGCTTCCTTCACACTCTACGGTTATCCATGTAATTTAGTGATTTACGTGGCATATCAGTTTGGCTGGTAGTAGTGGTAGCCCTGGGTATAAGTGAGAAGGTGATGAGAGAACACAGAGAATGTAAACACTAATGAAACTGATTATAATCTGTCTGATTTTAATTAACACCATGAACTGGCAATTTTGAACAATTATGGTGATGAAATACCCTTCTGTTCCAGGATGGAGAGATCCCACCATCTGTACTCACATCAACACACCATTGCCTGAGAAATAATTGATATCACTTCAATCACTTTGGTCATTTGGAGCTTAAAATAAATTCATTAGGGGAGCTCCTGGGATCTGGATTCTCCGAGTTCTTCCACTTACAAACGTTTGTTTGTTTTTGAAGCCTTCATAACTAAAGATAAGTTTGACTAGACACAGAATCCTTTAGTCACACTTTCTTTCCTATGTCAACTTAAATGTGTCAGTACATTGCTTTCTGGAATAGAGAGATATGTCCCTTCCTCATCATCTGTGGCTTCTGCAGCCCTCTTTACATTGGGCTTCCTTCGTGTCTCAGACGATAAAGAATCTGCCTGCAATGTGGGAGACCTGGGTTTGATCCCTGAGTTGGAAAGATCCCCTGGAGAAGGGAAAGGCTACCCATTCCAGTATTCTGGCCTGGAGAACTCCAGGGTAGCAAAGGGTTGGACACGACTGAGCGAACTTTCAGTTTCACTTAGAGCCTGACGCCAGCCTAAACTTCTTGGCATTATTGCTCGGATATCCGATTGATTTTTATATTTGGAAAGTGGGTAATTTTGTATTCATGCTTTTCAATTAATTGATTATTTTTTTTAGCAGTTTTAGGCTTACAGGGAAATTGAAAAGAAAGAACCATTTCCATCTCTCCACTCACTCTGACCCTTCTCCTGTTCCCTGCTATTATTAGCATCTTTCATCTGTGTATGCCATTTATTATAATTGGTGAATAAATATTGATAGATTATTGTTACATTAATGTCTATAACTTACATGAGGCTTCACATTTTGTACAAAACACTCTCTGGGTATCGACAGATGTCTAGCAGGTATCCACCATCCACAGAGAATGGTTTCACTGCCCTAAAAACTCTCTTTTGCTGTTTCTGTTTAATCCTCCCTCTCCCTCACCGGTGATGTTCTTACTGTCTCCATAATCTTGCCTGTATGTAGCTGTTTTGGAATGGTTCCTTTCATTAGTAATATGCCTTTAAGATTCCCCTAGGTCTTTTCATAGCTTGATAACTCACACATCTTTTTTATATATGTATATCATACATCTTTTTAACACTGAATAATATTCCGTTGTCTGGGTGTACCACAGTTTATCAATTCATTTATCCAAAGACATCTCGGCTGCTTCCAGATTTTTGGCAGTTATGAGTAAAGCTGTTGTAAACATCCATGTGCAGGTGTTCACAAGGACATAAGCTTTCAACTTTTCAATTTTCAAATTTCAAATTTTCAATTTCAGGGAGATTACTAGATCACATGATATGAGTATGTTTTGTTTTGTAAGAAAGCAACAAGCTATCTGCTAAGTGGCTGTGCCATTTTGCATTCCTACCAACAATGAATCAGAGGTTCTATTTCTCCACAATCTTGTCAGCATTTGTTGTTGTTAGAGTTTTTGATTTTAGATATGCTAATCAATATGTAATGGCATCTCATTGTTGTTTTAATTTTCAATTCCCTAGTGATATATAACATTGAACACCATATAATATAACGATTTAATATAATGATTTTCCATCAGTGTATCTTTTTGGAAAAAGTATCTGTTTAGAACTTTTGTCCATTTTTGAAATGGGTTGTTTTTTTGTTAACTTTTTAAGAGTTCTTTGTTTACTTGGATACCAGTCCTTTAACTAATATGTGCTTTGCAATTTTTTCTCTGAGTCTGTGTGTTGTATTTTCATTCTCTTAACAGTGTCTTTTGCAGAGCAGAATTTTTAATGTTAAAGAAATTTAACTTTTAATTAAAAAAAAAACTTTTCTTTCCTTCCTGCTTTTTGCTTTCAGTCAGTTCAGTTCAGTTGCTCAGTCATGTCTGACTTTGTGATCCCATGGACTGTAGCCTGCCAGGCTCCTCTGTCCATGGGATTCTCCAGGCAAGAATACTGGAGTGGTTAGCCATTCTCTTCTAAAGGGGATCTTCCCGACCGAGGGATCAAACCCAGGTCTCCCGCATTGCAAGCAGATTCTTTACCATCTGAGCCACAGGAAAACCCAAAGGAGTTCTAGAACTCTCTAGTATTGTTTTCACTGAAGGATCAAAAAAGGAAAAAAAAAAAAAGAGTACTTATTATTTTCTGAGATCTGCCTTACCTGCTTCTTCCCTCACTTTTATCTGTATCTTCTGTTCTCTTTGTCTTGGATATTTTATATATCATTTTTTCTTTTAGATTAGACTTTATTCTGGAAAAAAGATTACTAGTTTCTAAAATGCCTAGAGCTCAGACAGCTTTCAGAATTGACTAGGACTCCCTTGCATTTTGTTTACCAACTGGATTCTCCTTGAAACCCCTCTTATTTTCAGCTGCTGTTCTCAGAGATGTCTGTGTGCTCACTAGAACAGGGCTTCTCTTTCCTTGTCCATCAGTTACTTCTATGCATTTCCCTGCTTCCTAGTACATGTAGACACACAGCCCTGGATCTTTAGCTGCCTTGCTTTGCTCCTACCTACCCATATGCTCTACAAAGTTGTAGCCACCATCTTTGAGCCTTTAATATTGATATTATATTTGTTATACCTATTTTTATTGGAGGATTAGGGGTATCAGAAACTATGTTGCTGTTGCCACCACATTCCCAGAATTCATTCATGCTGTGCCAAGTCTCTTCAGTCATGTCCAACACTGTGCGACCCTATGGACCCTATGGTGGCCCTTCAGGCTCCTCTCTGCATGGGATTCTTTAGGAAAGAATATGGGGGAATACTGCCATTCCCTCCTGCAGGGGATCTTCCCAATCCAGGGATCGAACCCGCATCTCTAATGTCTCCTGAATTGGCAGGCAGGTTCCTTACCACTAGCACTATATGGGAAGCCCAGAATTCACTCATAGACTTTGTAATATTCTCTTAACATTCCTGTGGCTCAAATTGTATCACTCTCTCATTACTTACTACTCTTTCTCAGTATGTGGCATTTATTGATTCACTCCTTAAAAAAAAAAAAAAAACTTTTCATTTTATATTGTGGACAATATAAGAATGTTGTGATAGTTTCAAGTGGACAGAAAAGGGATTCAACCATATAGATACATGTATCCATTCTCTCATAAACTCCCTTTCCACCCAGGCTGCCACATAACATTGAGTCTTCATTCATTCTTTCAACAAGTATTTATTATGTGCCAGACATTGTTGGGGGGGGGGGGGGTTGGTGTACAGGAGATTCAGCAGAGAGCAAAACTCATAAAGCTTACATTGTAATTGTGAGCGATAAAAAACGAGAAAATAAACAAGCAATTGTATTATATGCCAGAGAATGATATGTTATAAAGAAAAGTAAATAAAATTGAGTATTCAGAATTAAGAGCACAGGGAGAAAGAAAGCTCATTATTTTAAATAGGGAGGTAGAACACATTTCTGTGATAGTTTTACATTTAAACAGAGGCTTGAAAACAGTGAGAGAAAGAGATTCATGGCTCCCTGGATGCACAATGAGTGAAAATTTCCAACGGAGGAACTAGTAAGCCAAAATTCCCTAAGGCTAGTGCATTCCTGAAGAACAATAAAACAGCAAAATATCCAGTATGCATAAAGAGGAGTGAGTGAGGGTTGGATGTAGGAAAAAGCCCTAGATATCAATGTACAAATCCCACTGGATCTCATATGTCCTTACAAGGATTTTGGATTCTGTTCTTTGTCAGATGGGAAGTTTTGTGCAGATTAATACCATGGTTTTGCAGATATACTTTAAAAGGATTACCAGTTTGGGGGAGGATACACTTAGGAAAGCAAAGGCAGAAGCAATGTGGAGCAGAGACCAATTGTCAACCCATAACAATATTCTAGCAGAGAGATTGTAAAGTATGGATAAGGGAGGAATGAGAACTAGAAGAGATGGTAACAAGTAATGAGAATCTAGATATATTTTGAACTTCAAGGTGGCCTTGATCTGAGCAAACACAGCTGAGTGTTGTACCTTTATATTCAGGTCTCATATGGACATCCTCAGGCAGTTCATATGAGTGCCGGACACATGATTCCCAGTCCTTGTTTTCATATCCATTGAAATCACTCCAAATTAAAAAAAAAATGTTATCTTTACCTTGTATTGTTCAGAATAACTTTAAAAGATAAATGAATAACCATCCTAGCAACTCTTCTCATACTTTTACTTTTCTGTCAAACATTATCACTTGCAATGCTCAGAAGCTTCTAATTTTTCAGCTCTCTAAAAACTCCTCCATTCTCAGCTCTTTTTCTTTTCCATCTCCCCTGTCAACACTTTACTGCAAGATAGATACAGCTTCTTTCACCAAGTTCTTTCTTTTCTCTTTAGTCTTTTTACTTTGAAGTGAAGTGAAAGTGGCTCAGTTGTGTCCGACTCTTTGCGACGCCATGGACTTCAGCTCAGCAGGCTCCTCTGTCCATGGAATTCTCCAGGCAAGAATACTGGAGTGGGTAGCCATTCCCTTCTCCAGGGTGTTGTCCCAATTTATGGATCTAATCCTGATCTCTAGAGTTGCAGGTGGGTTCTTGACCATCTGAACCACCAGGGAAGTCCCTTGTCACCTTGTCCTTGTCCAGGGAGGTCCCTTGGACCTCTTTTCTGCTGGTCATGCATTTCTGGAGCAAAGAGAATGCACGCTCTTGCAGGATTCACATCTGGAGGTAGGGGAGAGGGAAAGAGATGTGTACAGAGGAAAATCTTTCTCTCTCCTTCTTCTCAGTCGTGTCCAACTCTTTGTGACCCCAGGGACAATAGCCTGCCAGGCTCCTCTGTCCATGGGATTTTCCAGGCAAGAATTCTGGAGTGGGTTGCCTATTTTTCTCCAGGGGATCTTCCTGACCCAAGGATTGAACTCGCATCTCCTGCATCTTCTGCAATGGCAGGTAGATTCTTCTACCCACTGAGCCATCTAGGAAACACAGAGGAAAATAAGGGGCAGCAAATGACCAAAAACCCCATTTTACTTAAAACAGTGGCTGGAGATATAGTCGGAGTGTTACATGTTAATAATTTTCCCTTTTCATTTCCTTTTTCATTTATCCCATCACAGTCTTTCTATGTAGCATGATGGAATAATTTGCGGCAGCCTAACAACTTGAGGAATCAAAATCCATTTCTATTCCCTCAAAACCACCCCATATATAGACTTCTGGGAAAAAAAGTGACATTCTAAAGTGAAACATACAGGCCAAAAACACTGTACGAGATGTTTTAAAACATTGGGAGTTATATCTAACTCTAAAATAATGACATCCCTGTAGTCTTCTCATTCTGCTCCCACCAGCTACGTACTAAATGTGTTTTCAGTAAGCTCCAAGATGAGGGGACAGATAGTTTTAGGAGAAGAACAAGGGGGAACAGGGTTGCAATTTTGCACTTTAGACCCTCTCGGGCCAAATGTTAGGGGGAACAAAAATTTTAAGAAACATGATTTGATTCTTCCTGAAGGCAGAAATCTTCAGTAGAGGATTCTACTTCTCTCTGGTAAAATTTTGAAAGCAGGGAACACCCTTAAGTATTTAAATGTAGCAATGTTTTCCTATGGAAGAGGTGTTGAGAGCTGCTTTATGAACTGTCTGCAGAAAGGAAAGAAGAAGCCGGTGTTCCAACCAAAGGCCTGGTGGAGGAGAAAAGTAAAATTCACTATGAAAGGACTCTCCTGGTTTTCTTAAGCCATTTCCTACTTCATGGGATCTTCCTGCCCCAGGGATCAAATCCGTTTCTCTTGTATCTCTTGCATTGTCAGGCAGATTCTTTAACACTAGCACCATCTGGGAAGCCAAGATACAGCTTTAACAGGATATACAGTCTGGTCCAGGGACGTGAAAAATTAACACCAGTGCATCTAAAGTTTCTCTTTTAGACAGGGAAATATAAATCTCTGCCATTTTTATAGAATTCCTGAGGTCACCTAAGCAGGTATCCAGCTACAGTTCTTACAAAGTCATGAAAGTCCTCTGGAAAGAATCTGAATGAGTCCACAAGTGAGGTGCAAATATAATGGCATTGCTAAGGGACTGTGAAAGAGGGGGAGGGCTAAATGGAATGGAGAAGAGAAAGTGGAGCTTTCTGTCGATAATTTCCTGCATTAGTTTGGTAATTTAGCTAGGCAAAGCCACATACGTTGAATGTTTTAAAAGATGATTGTTTCAAATGAAGAGTAAGTCTGTACTTGAACCTGATCAAACCCAAGTCCTAAAAAGCCCCATGAAAAAAACCTACTTTGCATCATCTCAGGCTGCTATGTTTCATTTTCTTTGCTCCTTCCCAGAGTGAAAATTCTCTGTGGAAGGGCTAAGTCCTTACTTAGAAAGATGTGTTCTTTCTAGTCAGAGAGAGAGGTGAGTAAAAGATTTAAGAAACAGATGATGTGAGCACTTCCCATGAGTGGCAGTAGAAGACATATGTCCTGGACCGTCAGAAAGTAAAGCTGAGTCATTTCTTTCATGTGTGAATTACTGACAGCATTAAGTCCCAGAGCTGCCTGTAGAAATGAGAGCAAGGGAAGAAGCTGGACAACCCTCTAAATCATCATAAACTTTACATTGAGTTAATACCTTGTGACAAATAGATTCAAGAGATTAGATCTGATAGAGTGCCTGAAGACTTATGGACAGATGTTCGAGACATTGTACAGGAGGCAGTGATCAAGAAAAAGAAAAGCAAAAAGGCAAAATGGTTGTCTGAGGAGGTCTTACAAATAGCTGTGAAAAGAAGAGAAGTGAAAGGCAAAGGAGAAAAGGAAAGACATAGCCATTTGAATATAGAGTTCCAAAGAATAGTAAGGAAAGATAAGAAAGCCTTCCTCAGTTCAGTGATCAAGGCAAAGAAATAGAGGAAAACAATAGAATGGGAAAGACTAGAGATCTCTTAAAGAAAATTAGAGATACCAAGGGAAATTTTCATGCAAAGATGGACTCAATAAAAGACATAAATGGTATGGACCTAACAGAAGCAGAAGATATTAAGAAGAGATGGCAAGAATACACAAAAGAACTATACAAAAAAGATCTTCACGACCCAGATAATCATGATGGTGTGATCACTCACCTAAACACATCCTGGAATGTGAAGTCAAGTGGGCCTTAGAAAGCATCACTATGAACAAAGCTAGTGGAGGTGATGGAATTCCAGTTGAGCTATTTCAAATCCTAAAAGATGATGCTATGAAAGTGCTGCAATCAATCTGCCAGCAAATTTGGAAAATTCAGCAGTGGCCACGGGACTGGAAAAGGTCAGTTTTCATTCCAATCCCAAAGAAAGGCAATGCCAAAGAATGTTCAAACTACCGCACAATTGCACTCATCTCACATACTAGTAAAGTAATGCTCAAAATCTCCAAGACAGGCTTCAGCAATACGTGAACCGTGAACTTCCATATGTTCAAGCTGGATTTAGAGAGGCAGAGAAACAAGAGATCAAATTGCCAACATCTGTTGGATCATCAAAAAAGCAAGAGAGTTCCAGAAAAGCAGCTACTTCTGCTTGATTGACTATGCCAAAGCCTTTGACTGTGTGGATCACAACAAACTGTGGAAAATTCTTAAAGAGATGGGAATAGCAGACAACCTTACTTGCCTCCTGAGAAATCTGTATGCAAGTCAAGAAGCAACAGTTAGAACTGGACATGGAACAACAGACTGGTTCCAAATTAACAAAGGAGTTCATCCGGGCTGTATATTGTCACCCTGCTTATTTAACTTATATGCAGAGTGCATCATGAGAAATGCTGGGCTGGATGAAGCACAAGCTGGAATCAAGATTGCTTGGAGAAATATCAATAACCTCAGATATTCAGATGACACCACCGTTATGGCAGAAATTGAGAGTCCCTTGGACAGCAAGGAGATCCAACCAGTCCATCCTAAAGGAAATCAGTCTGTAATATTCTTGGAAAAACTGATGCTGAAGCTGAAAGTCCAATACTTTGGCCACTTGATGCGAAGAAATGACTCATTGGAAAAGACCCTGATTCTAGGAAAGATTGAAGGCAGGAAAATAAGGGGATGACAAAGAATGAGATGGTTGGATGGCATCACTGACTCAATGGACTTGAGTTTGAGTAATAAACTCCAGGAGTTGGTGATGGACAGGGAGGCCTGATGTGCTGCAGTCCATGGGGTCGCAAAGAGTCAGACACAGCTGAGCAACTGAACTGATGGCGAATACCTTGTGACTTGATATGCAGATGTTTCTTTAAAAATATGTATATTTTTTAAAATTCTGAGCTGGGAAATTGAGTCCTGACGTAAATACTCTGCCTTGCAAATTTGCCAGGGTTTAGTTCCATCCAAAATGTCTGTCATTCTGCCATCTCTAAGTGGCTGTATTCATTTATACAGTCACATCCATATTCACATCACAGGAATCAGGAAAGAGCTATGCAGGTACATTTTTTATTGAGGAAAATGAGGGAAAGAAACTCAGACACAGCTAGAAATCTCTTCTCTAGATGTAAATATCCAGCCATAAAAAAGAGAAAATAGACTAATATCTATGTAGACTAGTAGGGTAAACTAGTATGTATCCATATATAAAAGAAGGCTCTCATGAAAAAAAATTATATTTTATTGTTAATGGAATAAATAAAATATAAAATAGAATTATTCCTCATAAGAACTCAAATAGAATGCTGGAGAGGGTAAGTGAAGACAGAGAAACGAGAGAGAGGGTGAGAGAGAGAAAGTGAAAGTGAAAGTGTTGGTCACTCAGTCATGTCCAGCTCTTTGCATGGACTGTAGCCTGCCAGGCTCCTCTGTCCACGGAATTTTCCAGGCCAGAATGCTGGAGTGTGTTGCCATTCCCTTCTCCATGGGATCCTCCCAACCCAGGGATAGAACCTGGGTCTCCTGCATTGCAAGTAGATTTTTTACCATCTGAGCCACCAGGTTAGAGAAACAGAAATGCAATTGGAAGCTAAATCTGGATAGCATATGTACATAATGCTTAATTCTTGTTGTGAGAATGAAAATGTTATTTTATGCTGAAGCTGATCACTGATCAATGAATGTTTCTTTAAATCTTTTAACTCTGCCTTTCCTCCGCAGATTTGTTCAACAAAAGACATTTTAAATGGAAATGCAAGCTTATTTTAGCATGTCTTCATCGTCCTATTTTTTCATTCCTTGGCTTAGGAGTAGTAAAACATGAATATTTCATGTCAATTTTAGGGCAATTTTTACATATGGAATAGCTCCCCTGCCTGATAGCTTGACATCTGTAATTTTGGACATGATAGCAATTAGATGACACTTAAAAAAAATCTCACTAAAGTATACATATCCTCTGTGTTGGCTAAAAGTAAAGAAATAAGTAAAATGAGAAAGGGAAATGGAAGAGATACATGAAGATCAAAGTGAAATAAATATGCCTAAGTTAGAGAGATCTTCATTCAATTTGTACAGCTCTGACTACATTGGCAAGAACTGAAAGATTTCAATGTTCAGGATACATCAATGCATTTGCAGACTTCAAATGCTATTTGCTTGGAACTCACACACATAGTGACCTTACATTATTTTTTCCCTTGGATTAGGAAAGACATGGTTATCACACTAATAGAAATGTGGTCTGTGAGAGTACCCTAAGTAATAGATAATTCCCATGTGGCCCAAGTGCTTAAGTGAATTTGAAGCATGTGTTCTGCTTGAAAGCCATTTGGATAGAGCAAACCAACCACACACAATTGCTAGGACATTACACAAGGGAAAATGCAGAAAATGAAATTGTTGGCAAAGATAATGATCATGAGTGCAGTCTGAGAGCAGAAAGCTTTATGGAATACCACGCTGTCTGTTGTGAGCCAGCGAAGAAAAGATGGTTTACATTTGAAACAAAGTGGCAATAGTATAAGACTCCTTAGTGAATTGGGTAATAAAGTACAAAGGCTTTTTTTTTAATTAAGGTTACCAAAAAGTTATAACCTGAGAAAACTGCCTCAGTGCGCAGAGTTGTAAGTGTTTCAAGGGTGATAAGCCTGTGGTTTAGAATGGCATGTTTTGGACAGGCTAACACTATTGTGCTTTCTCTGGATGTTCCTTTCTTTCACTTAAGAAAGGGGCTGTGGAGAAGATAAAATAGCAGCATCACAGATATCAAATACCAACAAAAATATAGATGAGAGTATAAATTCGAAAAAATGCCAGAGTTCTCACTATGTTGGAAAATGAAGAATCCAAATACTGAGTTAAAATAGAGATAGTTATGGGTATTATATTCAGAATGTATCCACTCTGAGAATTCCAGTTAAAATAAACTGGTGTGTGAAGTGAAAATTATCTAGCAAGAACGTTCAAAGACAAAGCTCAAAGATTGATTGATGAAAGATATTTGGATTTTACCAAAAATAAGGTAAAACTGTATATCCAGTTCATATCAACTTTCTGAAGTAAAACAATAGCATTTTGGTAGGAAATGGAAAGCAATGGAATACAGAGCTCACAATTATAGCATAAAAATGAGAGGGGATTTAAGGGTAGCATTGAGTTACCATGATTCATAGGAAATAACCTGATAAATAATTTAGTTTGAAAAAATAAAAGACATTAATTCACCACTCTATTTCTAAATTATATAATCCACAATTAACTGTAAAATGAATTTTTTGAATCTCATGTAATTTGATTTACATGTGGAAAAGTGGAAAGGGGTCATAATATGACTCTCTGGCTGATAGGGGATGTTGTGATGCAACATTATTATTATTACTATTATTATTATTATTTTTTACTTCCCCTAAGGTCCTTGTATTGGGCAGCAATGGTATAGGCTAATTTCATTTTCCATTCAACATATAGGCCAATTCTTTGGTCAAAAACCAAGAGCATTATTCTATCATAATTCTCATATTCATCAATAGATTTGCTTGTTTCCCCATTATTATTACTTTGATTGATTTCCCATTGAAGTAGAGGCATTTGAATGTAAACTTTGGAGGCAGACTTTGGATTCAGATTCAGAAAAGCTAAGGAGTATATCTTCCTTCACCACCAAAATCCAATTAAAATGGAAGAATAAGAGATAATGCACAACTACTAGGAAACTTCTATGGGTACCATTAGTGGATGTGAAATAGGAAGAAATCTAAATGATAGAAAAAAGAATTCAGCTGCTGATAAATATGAAATATGTGTATATATTTAGAAAAACCCTTAAATCAAATACAGAATGACCTAGGATAGACTATCCCGTGGGCCAGGGAGAAAGACTGTGACACAAGATTTCAGAACAGCTATTTCAGAGTCCAGTCTCAAGAAGCCAATCAAACTCAGTGACTGTCCTAAGTAAAGCCATAAACAGGTTTGTAACTGATGCAGCTCACCTACTACTTACAACATTAGAAATTGAGGCCAGATTGAAATAGAAGAAGGCACCAGGTAATCTGTTTCCACAATAAACAAGGAGCATCTCCTCAATGAGAGTCAAATCCCTGCCAACTCTGAGGGAGATCCTGACCAGCTTCACAGGCTGGGCCGCTTACAACCACCAGTCTCTGAAACCACCAGCTGGTTGGATCACCAGCTAACACTGAGTGTTCTGTCGTTTGAGGAAACCTATCCCACATGCCAATACTGGTTTAGACATGCATCTTCCCAAGTGGCACTAGTAGAAGTGCCAAAGAACTTGCCTGCCAATGCAGGAGCCACAGGAGATGCAGGTTTGATCCCTGGGTCAGGAAGTTCCTCTAGAAGAGAGCAGGCCAACCCACTCCAGTATTCTTACCTGGTGAATCCCATGGACAGAGGAGCCTGGTGGGCTACAGTCCATATCATCACAAAGAGTCATACACAAATGAAGCAGCTTAGCACACATGTAGCCCACTTTCATATATTAATAGATCATCAAAAATCAAAGACTACTTAAGAAGAATAAGTAATAATATGTAGAAGTATATAAAGAACTATTCAAGAAATAGGGGGGAAAAACCTCTAAAAATCTGTTCCTTATGCTAGAAAACTCTAGTCAATATCAGAGTTCTAAATTGAGAAACTTTGCTAAAAATAATGAATGTAGAAATCAAGGATGCTTCATACACTAACAATAACAATAAATAAACTGAATTAAATGAGTAAACTGAAGTGATGAGTACTGGAATAGATATGGCAGAAAGATTAATCATCCTGAAGATGGAGCAATTTGCCTAGACATCGATTTGAAAAAAGTGAAAACAAGTGAATTCAAAAAGAAAACATAAGAAAGAATGGAGAGTGAGAGGACAAGGGAGAGGGAGAGAGCCTAGAGGATGTATCCAGAATCTGCAATACTTTGTTCAAAATTAATCCCAGAAAACGAGAACTAAGAGGGATGACAAAATCAATAACCAAAGATCTATATAAAAACTCCCTAGTGTAAAAGTGACTCATGATTCCCATTGAAAGTGCTTACATAATGTCTTCCAAGCATCTTAGGCTTTCCCAGACAGATTTTCAGTGTCTGGAGAATTTGCAGTGGATTATCTATTTTTCCCCTGGGGACCTCTTGCTGCCTGTGTTGGGATATGGACCTGAGTTAGAGCAGATGTCACACGGGCAACATTTTAACTCTCTCTGTCCTGCTCACTCCCGGTCTGGAGACTCTCTGATGCTGGTTCACCATCAAAGAAAGGCTTCTTCCTCTTCAGCCATTTCCAGCATCTGTGCCCAACTTGTTACCTAACTAAATTTGAGTCTCCTCACCAATGTGCAGTAAAGTCAACCTTCTCACACCAGGTTGTGGTGAAGAAAAGTGCAACTTTTATTGAAGGTGCCAAACAAGGAGTATAGATGGTTATTGCTCAAAAGACCTGAGCTCTCTGATAGATTTCAGGGAAAGGTTTGTGTGATGGAGACGATTTGTACAGCTTGCAAACTTTCTTCTGATTGGTTGGTGGTGAGGTAATCAGGAATCAGCATCATCAACTTCCTGATTCCAACCTGTCTGTGGTGTACTTGCTTGTGGGCAGCATATGGTTAACTTTTTTCACTTGGTGGGAGTTTCAGTATCTGTTAACTCAAAAAAAAAAAAGTCTAAGGATTTGGTTCATAATATTATCTATAGTTTTTGAGGAAGAACTAATTACCCTTGATTATTATTTTGTCTTGTTTGACTGTTTCCTTTGTGTGTGCATTTTCTCACCTCTCTGATTAAATGTATTCTTTGAAACTCAGGGAAAGTCTAAGAGGCTATAGTTTTTCTGCAAATAAGACGAAGGGGAGGACAGAGGGGTCCTGTACTGGGAAGACCCCGTAGGGTTCTGTATGGTTACAAACTGAATGTAGTTGGTCCTGCAATACCACCTGAGCTGCTTTCTGTCACCTGCTACTGTCTTCCGTCATGCTGACCGTGCTTCTCTAACAATGCCCTCTTATTTTTCCACTGGGCTTTACTCCATTGCCTATCTGGAAGGAGAGAAAAAAAACAAATTGTGGTGCGTTCTACATGTAAGACTCACCTACGTGATAAAGCCTAATCATGAGAAAATAAAACTTGCTCTTAGACACCGAAGGCAGTGAACCTCAGGCCACCATATCTGTTTCTCAACAACTCAACAATTACAAGATCTAGTTGGAAAAATACCAACTTTGGGGGGGAAATCTCCTCAATTATACCTGAAAAAAAATCCCTTGAATGAGTAATTATGAATTGTATAATCATTATGATTATGTTCCCAGTCAGACTTATAGAAATGGAAAGGAGAGAAATTATATGGAAATATAGAAATGAAGAAGAACTTCTGTAGTGTATTCAGTCATCATTCTTATAATCACAGAAAATATGTTAAAATGGGATGAATTGTGTTATTGTTTGATTTAAATCTTCTATTTTAGCTCTTTTTCCAAAAGCATAGCTAACAGTTTCAAAGATGGCTTATGTACTGAAATATAAAATACACTTGATAATTTAGCTTCATATTGCTGAGATTTCCACTGACTTAACATAACTAATGAAACACTAAAGTTATTAATAAAAGATATGAATAAAACAAGACTGAAATTTGTTTTTAAATCTCTTCTGAGTTATAACACCCATAAATTGCTCACGTGTAATTGTGCAATTGTCCCACCTGCATTTTCATCTTATTTCCAATAATATCGTAGAATTTCTTATTGAATGCTTTGGTGAACTTAACAAAGGCAGCATGCTGGGGTGAAATGAGATATTGAATCAGCAGATTTGCGCTATAGCACTTACAATCAGAATGACTTTAAATACAATATCAACTTTTCCATAAATGCTACGTTTCCAGTCTAAAAATGGTAATTGAGTCAGAACTAGGCTGTGACTTGCTGTAGCTAATAAAAATGAGTAGAAGGGGCTCTGGGCTAGATCTGACCTTGGTCTTCAGAAGGCCAGGGAGCTTCTATTTCACACAGTATCCTGATTTTCCAGTTCTAACATCGTGTATTTCTCTTTAGTCCCCAAGTCTGGGGTGTAAACCCATCTGATCAGACCAACAAATCTTTTAAACAGTTCTTGGTATGACCTAACAGAAGCAGAAGATATTAAGAAGAGGTGGAAAGAATACACAGAAGAACTGTACAAAAAAGATCTTCATGACCCAGATAATCACGATGGTGTGATCACTCATCTAGAGCCAGACATCCTGGAATGTAAAGTCAAGTGGGATTTAGAAAGCATCACTATGAACAAAGCTAGTGGAGGTGACGGAATTCCAGTTGAGCTATTTCAAATCCTGAAAGATGATGCTGTGAAAGTGCTGCTCTCAACATGTCAGCAAATCTGGAAAACTCAGCAGTGGCCACAGGACTGGAAAAGGTCAGTTTTCATTACAATCCCAAAGAAAGGCAATGCCAAAGAATGCTCAAACTACCACACAATTGCACTCATCTCACACGCTAGTAAAGTAATGCTCAAAATTCTCAAAGCCAGGCTTCAGCATTACATGAACCGTGAAATTCCAAATGTTCAAGCTGGTTTTAGAAAAGGCAGAGGAACCAGAGATCAAATTGCCAACATCCACTGGATCATCAAAAAAGCAAGAGAGTTCCAGAAAAACATCTATTTCTGCTTGATTGACTATGCCAAAGCCTTTGACTGTGTGGATCACAATACACTGTGGAAAATTCTGAAAGAGATGGGAATACCAGACCACCTGACCTGACTCTTGAGAAACCTGTACGCAGGTCAGGAAGCAAGAGTTAGAACTGGAATGGAACAACAGACTGGTTCCAAATAGGAAAAGGAGTACGTCAAGGCTGTATATTGTCATCCTGTTTATTTAACTTATATGCAGAGTACATCATGAGAAACGCTGGGCTGGAAGAAGTAAAAGCTGGAATCAAGATTGCTGGGAGAAATATCAATAACCTCAGATATGCAGATGACACCACCCTTATGGCAGAAATTGAAGAGGAGCTAAAAAGCCTCTTGATGAAAGTGAGAGAGGAGAGTGAAAAAGTTGGCTTAAAGCTCAACATTCAGAAAACTAAGATCATGGAATCTGGTCCCATCACTTCATGGCAAATAGATGGGGAAACAGAGGAAACAGTGTCAGATTTCATTTTTTAGGGCTCCAAAATCACTGCAGATGGTGATTGTAGCCATGAAATTAAAAGACACTTACTCCTTGGAAGGAAAGTTACGACCAACCTAGGTAGCATATTAAAAAGCAGAGACATTACTTTGCCAACAAAGGTCTGTCTAGTCAAGGCTATGGTTTTTCCAGTAGTCATTTATGGATGTGAGAGTTGGACGGTGAAGAAAGGTGAGCGCTGAAGAATTGATGCTTTTGAAATGTGGTGTTGGAGAAGACTCTTGAGAGTCCCTTGGACTGCAAGGAGATCCAACCAGTCCATCCTAAAGGAGATCAGTCCTGGTTGTTCATTGGAAGGACTGATGTTGAAGCTGAAACTCCAATCCTTTGGCCACCTGATGTGAAGAGTTGACTCATTGGAAAAGACTCTGATGCTGGGAAGGATTAGGGGCAGGAGGAGAAGGGGACGACAGAGGATGAGATGGCTGGATGGCATCACCGACTCAATGGACATGAGTTTGGGTAAACTCCGGGAGTTGGTGATGGACAGGGAGGCCTGGCATGCTGTGATTCATGGGGTCGCAAAGAGTCAGACACGACTGAGTGACTGAACTGAACTGAACTGATGCCAGTCTTTATGGGAAGCTCTCTACACTTTCCCAAGAGATTCTATCTCTGATGTTACATATGAAGTATGGAATATAAAACCCTGTTCCCTGAAACCTACAAACCATTAGCCACATGTTCCCTTTAATTCTTTCCAGAAAAAAGGAAACTCTATCTATATCTCTAGTCTTCTGCTTTAAGAGAATAATAATTTTGAAAAACAGGCAATATCCCCCTTCCTTCACCCCAACTCAATGAGAGGAATCAAACATATCTATTAATTTCTCTCTTCCTGAGTCAGTCTAAATCCTCATGATGTCTTGTGCATGTGCTGCAGAAAACCTTCCCATTATTCGGATCAAACCACCTTAATCTTCTCGCCGTGCCCCTCAGATGGTGTTGTTAAACCCTCCTCTCAAAAGCACAGGGGCAAGGAGATGGCAAAAAGAGATGGAGTTGCTCTCTCTAGGCACATTTTCCAAATGGCAGCTTTACAAAAAACACTGAAGGTATTTTCTGGACAAAAGAATTGCTAAGACTGTGACCAAACATTCAAAGAAGCTTTTTGAAAGAAATGCCTATTCATTACTGAAGCCAACATTACTAGTCAAATTTGAGATACACAGAAAAGTCAGAGATGTCTCCTTCTCCTTGTAAACTTTCCTGTTGGTCCACATTCATGCCGCATGCTCCCACCCTCATCTGAGAGCCACCTCTGCTTCCTCCTGCTGTTTGGGATTTTTAAATTGTTTTGCAGAGTGGAGATTTTTTTTTTTTTTAACTAGACTATGCTCGTCCAATTATGCTTTCCTCTCTAGACCTTGTGCTTACTAAGAATTGTACCTCTACACAAACCTACTGTCTTGGGAAAAAGAACTTTGTGCAATTTGTATGGTTTCCAAGGTGTGCAGATTCTGTTCTTTGGACTTTATTTTTTTTCTGTCTCTTCCTCATAAACAACATCTCTCTTTAAGCTAGCTGTGCCTACCTGAACCTCCAAATGAGTTCTTCTCACACTCCAACCCCCTAGAAATTGTAGAGCTGAAAGGGAACCTAGAAATCATCCAAGATTTCTCAGTTTAGAGCAACTGAAGAGTGGGAAGGTTAAATGAATTGCCAAATTAACCTAGAGTGTTAGCAGAAATTGGATGAGAGCCCAGGTGTGATGTTGACTCAGGGCTCATTATTTGACTATTAAATAATGCTTTATGAGTTACTTTATCAAAACACTCTATAAACATTCTATTTTATAATTTATAAAGGAGTGATCATAAAAACTCCTAATCTTAGAGTGGTTCTAACTTCTTGGCTAGTTTGGGAAACAAAAGAGCACAATGATAAATAACAAAAATAATCTTTTGAACAAAAGTTGCTCACAGTACATATTTTTTCAACCTAGAGAAAAACTGCGATAACTATACACGTCCTCCTAAACGATCAAAGAGAAACAATGCTTGGGCCTGTACCTGCTTAGCAGATCTTTTTGAACTCTCTTGGGAGGAGTATTCTTGGTGGACCTGCTTGCAATCATTGCCTTTCTCTCTGTTCATCTCTATTCATTTTTGAGGAGTGTCAGTAATTACTAGAAATTCATACCTACCTGATAGCACTTTTAGCCTCTTTCAGTAAATATCACAACTTTTGAATCAAATGTCCAAATAACCTACTGTTTCCTTTTACAGTTGGCAACTTGCTGCAAGTCTCTGAATTAAGTTTGGGAGAAATCCATTCTTTCCCAGTGGGCATTGTATCCCTTGTCTTCCCTTTTACTATCTGCTATAGATTTGGCCTTCCAGGGGAATTTGTATGATATGCGTGTAGTATAGGGTCAGGGGGCAGCGGTTTTCAGATGTTTCCCTATTCTGGGCAAACATGTTATTCATTCACTCAGCACATAGCCATTGAATATATATGCCACGGCCTGTGGAAAATGCTGAAGCAAACAAAATACTGAGCAAGACTGACAATGCTCCAGACTTTCTACAGCTTTCAATATCTCACATAGATAAATAGTTCAGAATTTCATAATCATATAATGGGAGACGTAAAAAGTACTAAGGTGGCTCAGAAGATAAAGGATCTGCTTGCAGTTCAGGAAATCTGGGTTCTCTCCCTGGGTGGGGAAGATCCCCTGGAGAAGGGAATGGCAATTCACCCCAGTACTCTTGCCTGGAGAATTCTGTGGACAGAGGGACTTGGAGGCTTACAATCCATGGGGTTGCAAAGAGCCAGACATGACTGAGGGACTAACACTTTCAGTTTTCAGTAGGAGATAAAGTGGTGGCAATTTATCAGGTTCCGAATGCAATGGGCATGAATTTGGGCAAACTCCAGGAGATGATGAGGGACAGGGAGGCCTGGTGTTCTGCAGTTCATGGAGTGGTGAAGGGTCAGACACACCTGAGTGACTGAACAGCAGCAACAGCAGCAAAAGTCTGCCTACGAGGGTGACTTCTAAGCTGAGACTTATGATGCAGCTAGCCAACAGAAGCAGCTATATAATTTGGGAGACTCATGTTAAAATGAAAATTGTGGATCCCCCTTATTCACAAATCATTGTGGATTTCAAGAAAGCAGACAGCTGAGCATGAAACCAATTATGTGGTCCTGTGCGACTCATGAAACTGGCCCTACTGGCAAGAAAAGAGCAGGCTTAGAAAGACTATCATCTGGAGGTTAGCACCTCCCTAGCTACATGTGAAAGCCTGGTGGTCAGAGAGAAGATAGTGTATGTGAAGAACAATGCCTGGATGGTTGTAGAAAGAGTTTTATAGGTGAGGCAATGTAAGTACCTTGATGTTTTCTCTCTACCAATCTCAGTAAATGCCTAGTTCACTGTGTCCCAGGCAGTTCTAAGAGTTTCCTGTGAAATGAATCATGTAATGTCACAATAACCCCATAGGATAGACTATTGCATTGCCTCCATTTTACAGATGAAAACCCCGAGGTAGAGAAGTTGAGCTACATTGGCAAGTTTGTGTTATAATACTATGGGAGTTGTCTAGGCTTCCAACCAAGATAATACAGTAACCAGTTAAGGTGCATTCAGTTAATATACTTCCTTCCTGCAATCACATCTCATGTAAACTGTATAAATCTACTCTCAGTTCTTTTAATCTGCAGGTTTCCCCTTTACCTACATGAACACTTCTTCATAAACTCTTTGAATGCTTTTTCTCCTATTGATTAATCTCCTCTACATCATGATTCCTCTCTCATGGGACTTGTCTTTCTTTATTTTTTTTAATTTATTTTTTATCCCTTGCCCCCTTGTCTCCTCCCTGGCTTATTCTGGAGGCTGCCATCTCTCCTTTGCCCTCTTTTTACATTGTACCCTGCCTCTACCCACATTTTCTGGAAGTGGTGGCCTTACATATGGCCTCCCTCTGCCCTCCTCAAGGTGACTCTATCTCAGCCATTTTTCCCAGTCCAAGCTTTAGTTCCTTCCCTCCAGACCAAAGGAAAAACCCATAGGAAAGAGCTGGTGGGTGGACCCTCTCCCTTTGTAGCTTGCTCCCCTGGGATTCTGACCTGGCACAGCAGCCACTCACTGTTCTGTAGAAACTTATTTAGCTTTTCCTGGTCTCTATCCAAGAAAGACTCCTCCTTTTTCTGCAGTCCTGCCTGGGATGAAAGCTGTGGTGGTAAGTGCCTCCTTCTTTTCTGGAGTTTGCTTCATTTCAATTTCTTTGTGTTCTCTGATCTCTGTTAAGTTTAAAAAACTATGATTTGTCACTTCTCTGGGTTGTTTCAGTTCTTAGGGTGGAAGTCATGGGCTCTTTCAGGTTTCTGCTGTGAACCAGCAGAGGAAAGCCACACATGTATATCCTAAAGAAGTGTTTTAAAATGTCTAGAGGTACCTCATTTAGGGGGAAAAAATGATTTGCTGGTTTTGACCTAGATTTACATTATATCTATACCATTTGGAAGCTACACAGTCAATGGATTAATCTTTATGAATTTTACTTTCTTCTTATGTGAAGAGATTGTAATATCATTTATGAGATAGCTTTGTTATAACAATTAAATTAGGATATCTCACATGTGATAGAGCTTCAGATAACTTTAATCTGCTTAGGTTGCTATAAGAAATGTCACAGTCTAGGTAACTTAAACAGTAGACATTTAGTTACCATTGTTCTGAAGGCTGAGAATTCTAAGACCAAGGTGCCAAACTATATGGTTCTCAGTAAGGGCTCTCTTTTTGGCTTGCAGACAGTGGTCTTCTTGCTGTGTCTTCATATTTGGGCTCTCTGTCAGGAAGAGAGCCGAAGAACTGATACTTTTGAATTACAGTGCAGAAGAAGACTCTTGAGAGTCCCTTGGACAATCAGGAGTTCAAACCAGTCAATCCTAAAGGAAATCAACCCTGAATATTCATTGGAAGGACTGATGTTGAAGTTGAAGCTCCATTTGGTGCCCTGATGCAAAGAGCCTATTCATTGGAAAAGATCCTGATGCTGGGAAAAATTGAGGGCAGGTGGAGAAGGGCCAACGGAGTATGAGAATTGGATGGCATCATCGACTCAATGGACTTGAGTTTGAGAAAACTCCAGGAGATAGAGCAGGACAGGGAAACCTGGTGTGCCTTAGTCCATGGGGTCACAAGAGTCAAACATGACTTAGTAGCTGAACAACAACAACAGGCAGAAAGGCAGAAAGAGACAGAGATGTAGGAGACATATTGCTCTTTATGATCTAGTCTCTCAAGTCATAAAGCATCATTTCACCCACACTATCCAACAAGGCACTTACAAAGATCTACCTTGTTTCAACAGGAAGCAATATAGATCTTACACTTTGATGGAGGAGGGACTGTGTCCCATCCTAAGAAGAGGCAGTAGGATGAGATACGTATTTGTGAGGTCATCTTTGGAAGTATAACTCCAAACACCTGTGGAAGAAATACCAACTGTGTCCCACAAAATAACCTGGCTGTCAAATGATCTAGTTCATCTTTGTTACTTTAAAAAAAAATTATGCATGCTTTCCTTGATCTGAACAGAGTATAATTCAACCATTACCTCCTAGATTTTATTCTTAATAGGTACAGAATGACATTTTTTTTTTCTAGCCACCTCAGGACTTTGAGGGGAATCAAACAGGAAGTACAGAAGGTAGTTCATCATGCGCTGCTACTAGGCCACTTCCCATCATCCCTATTTTTACATGTAAGCAATTTATTTTAGAATCAAGAGCATTGCTTGAATTTTACCTCTGGTCATTGAATTTATTTCGTTTCTTTACATCCTGAAGTTCTGTTCAATCTTATTCTTATGCCTAAAAACAATTCTACCATAACTTAATATGAGAAATATTTTTAAAGTCTTTTATGAAAACATTAATGAAACAAAGATCAAAGCTCTCATTTGACACAAAGCCTTTGATGAGACCAAGTTACTTTAATCTTTTCATTGATCAAACAGGAAAACATTAAACTATCAGTCATCAATCTACCTAATTTTCTTTAAAAATAGCTCATGTTTCTTAACCTTAACCAGGGTATCATGAAAAAACTTTTAAATACTTTTCTGTCATCTCTGTGCATTGTGTCCATTGTTTTACTAACATGACTATCACTAAACCAAGAAAACATTTCATATTTTCTTACTAAGGTTATGATGAGTCTGATAAAAAACAGTTACATTTTTCAGCAAACAGACAACAGACTACTTAAAAAATTGTTTTCACTAGTCTTTTGCTTGACTAACTTCATCATTTGCGTAATCACTGCTTTTACCTATATGTGTAAGAAAAATGGCATTGGTCAAAAATAAGCTTCTAGAACATAGTCCAACCTCAAACATTGATCAAAGATGACCAAACAAGATCTGAAAATTCCACTTTAGTTCATTATTGAAATTTATGTACAAAACTAGATGAATTAAATTTTAATAGCCATATTTTCTAGGTTTATCTACCAATTTCCATTTCATTAATTCTACAAATATTTTTGATTATCCCTCACTAATAAATGGACTCCTGACCATCTTAGCAGCCAGACTGGAATGAGAAAGCCATGGGCTAGAGAAATTGCAGGTTTTTGTTTTTTTTGAATCTACCCATTGGCACACTGCTGATGTCTGTGTGTGTGTTTAATGAATTTAGTTGCCAACTTTAAGATTTGACAAAATTGAATCCGCAAGAGGGAAAGGTTTACAGTTGTCTGGAACAGAGCCAATTGAATTATGTGATATTCCAAATATCTACTTAACTGTTAAAGAAGCCAAGATTCAGAGAAGTCAAGAAAATTATGTGTGGTTAAAGAAGGAAAAAAGCTTTCTTATTCCAACTCAGATCTTTGACCTCAACTCTTGGGTGCTTTCCAATAGATCCTGCAAATCCTACAATCATAGTTTAGAGATGATACTACTAAAGTTTTCAGGAAATCTGTAATTTTCCCTACATAACATAGATACTAAGTAACAAAGTCCGAGGCAAGTACACAGAAAAGTGCTTTTTCTACTAAAACTCAAATCCCCATCATTTCCAAGTGTACTTCTTCCTTAGCTAAGTGTCCAGTCGTTCTGTTTAATGAGCTGTGCTTGAGCCAGCTCTGTCCTTCTGATGGATATTAATTCTATATCCAATTGCCACCTCTCAGCTCCTCCTTCCAGTTCTGATGTTCTCTGGTGCTTATTTAATTCCATAATTATTTTCATCTCATGCCAGAATCATGTCCCAAGAGAAAAAAAGACTTCCTAATTAACCTCCTCTACTCTGTTAAAAATGGAGCCAGTAAAGATCAAGAGGTTCCTATTAATATTTGCATCCATCCATTATTTCTCAAATAATTCAATCTACAGTACATGCGAAACTGTTCCAGAAATCAGAGGAATGGTGATGAATGTCTGTTTCTGTTAAAGCAGAACAGTATTTCTGCTTTAAAGGGGCTAATTTTATAGTAGGGGAGGGGTAAGGATGGGGCTTCCCAGGTGGCGCTCGTAGTAAAGGACCTGCCTGCCAACACAGAAGATGCAAGAGACCTGGGTTTGATCCCTGCCTTGGGAAGATCCCCTGGAGAAAGGAATGGCAACCCACTACAGTATTCTTGCCTGGAAAATCCCATGGACAGAGGAGTCTGGCGCACGACTGAGCATGCACGCTCTAGTATATCATATGGTAAAAACAGAGAAATAATAGATTTCAAAAGACAATACGTTCGTAAGTCAGGATGAAGGGTGAGACCATAATGATGAGTGATGGAACTGGGAAGGGGATACTTACGGGTGGGCAGAGGAGGACTCATTAATGTGGCACTCTGTGACTACAGGCCTGAATATGAAGGAAATTGCTGCCTGTGGATGCCAACCTGCCACCTGGCTTCTCTTCTTCCATGCCCTGCTTGTGTTCATATGCTAGGAGATCACGCCACGGGAGCCCAACTCAGCACCAGGGGATACATCTTAGTTTAAGCAAAACCTGGCAATTTAGGCATTCTCACACATCACAGTTAGCTTTAGACAAGGAGATACGAATCTCCCGAGGGCTTTTTCAGAAAATTTTCTTTATTGGAAAATGAAATGTGTGGGGCTCTGCTCAGACACTTGACTGAGGTATGAGGCCATGACTGAAGAAACAATAAAAAAAAGGTTTTTGAAAGAAAAAAATATGTTCTTTCCATATGTCTGGAGAAGCTACATTCACCTGTGACCACTAGAGAGGTTGTTTACAGACTGGATAGAGCAGTGGACGGAGAGAGAACACCAGTCACCTGATGCCATCATTCAGCCCTGAATCAACCCGAGAAGAGTCTTTCAAATTTTGGCGATCCAGCAGAAGAAACAGCTTTCTAACTCTTGCCTAAACTCTGCAGTCTGAAACACTCTACCTGAGACAGAGTGATGCACTCATGCGTAAGTGTGTGTTTGTACATTTTTATGAGCACGTGGAGAGCAATGTTGCTCATGGGGACCATTACTCCATCAGATATTGAGTAGGAACATTTCTTAGGATAGATAGACCGCATAATATGGGAAAGAGCCAGAATTAGAGGAATATTAAAGAATATTTAAATGATGCGCAGTGACTGAAGCTACATGACTAAGGAAAACATGAGTGGATGAGGACAGCTAAAAATGATGTGATCTGGTTTATAGTTTGTTATGTAAGAAACTGCCGTGAATTTGGACGATCTCCTTGGGTTAAACAGGGATTCTGTCCTCAATCAATGGTTACTGGCAACTCTTCAGCAATTAATTTTCATAAATTCCATAAGACTATATTACATTCAAAATTCTATTTTTTAAATGCGTGCATTTAAAAATAGCTAATTTTAAGATATGTGTTAGAGCAACACCAGTACCTCTTAATTCCATTCCTATAAAATCTCTGAAGTCACCAGTTACAAACAGATCAGGACAGTCATTTCTTTTCACAAAAGCTAAGGCTTTTTTCCAAATCAAGACCATCTTTTCCTCAGGATCTCAGAACATTTCCCCACCTCCTCCTTCTGTCTGGAGAGCTATGCCATCCTTCTCATGATTACTAATGATAGTCAACACCTGAAAAATAGGAGTATTTGTGCCATCTACTGGATTTTTTAGAAAAATGCATTTTCAAATACCCAGATACTGTGTTTCAAAATTTCTAAAATGTAGGTTATTTTGATTTGTATTTACAGTACTGAGACATCCTGCAAGTTCTCTGTAAATCTGAGGCAGGACCACTGCTATTAAATTTTGGATGCAGAGCTGAGCTTTCTCTCTGTGACACAGTGGAAATAGATATTATGGGATGGCAGAGACCCATCATGTCATCTGTAGAAGTAGGGATATATCTAAATTAGTTCAGGTGTTATTTAGTTCTTGTCCATGTTAAAGCAGTTATCAGTGAAGTCATGTATCTTTTCAGTTCAGTTCAGTTCAAGCGCAGTCGTGTCCAACTCTTTGCGACCCCATGAATCGCAGCACGCCTGGCCTCCCTGTCCATCACCAACTCCCGGAGTTTACCCAAACTCATGTCCATCGAGTCGGTGATGCCATCCAGCCATCTCATCCTCTGTCGTCCCCTTCTCCTCCTGCCCTCAATCCTTCCCAGCATCAGGGTCTTTTCCAATGAGTCAACTCTTCGCATGAGGTGGTGAAGGTATTGGAGTTTCCGCTTCAACATCAGTCCTTCCAGTGAACAACCAGGACTGATCTCCTTTAGGGTGGACTGGTTGGATCTCCTTGCAGTCCAAGGGACTCGCAAGAGTCTTCTCCAACACCACAGTTCAAAAAGTTCAAAAGCATCAATTCTTCGGCACTCAGCTTTCTTCACAGTCCAACTCTCACATCCATACATGACTACTGGAAAAACCATAGCCTTGACTAGACAGACCTTTGTTGGCAAAGTAAATGTCTCTTGTTTTTAATATGCTATCTAGGTTGGTCATAACTTTCCTTCCAAGGAGTAAGCATCCTTTAATTTCATGGCTGCAATCACCATCTGCAGTGATTTTGGAGCCCCCAAAATATAAAGCCTGACACTGTTTCCACTGTTTACCCATCCATTTCCCATTACATCAATTTTTCCTATGAAGAGATCAACATATTTACTATATTAACAAAATGTTACTTCCTCTGTTTGTAAGTCAGCTCATCATATAGATAATATTTATGGCTGTATAAGCATCAATTACGTCCTTGCAGTTTGTGGATTTCCAGTCTAATAGCTCTCTTTAAAAAAAAAAAAAAAACTCCTTTCCACTAATTCAGAAATAAAAAAAATGATCATCTTTCTTCTGGGTCTTTATTCATGAAGGTTAGTAACAAGAAATTTAGACTGGGTAGTCTAGACCTTGTGTACTTTTATTTTATATACATATGTGTGTGTGTGTGTGTGTGTGTGTGTGTGTGCAGCCTTTATCTAAAATGTATGTATACACACAAGCATATATGTCTTTGCTATATGAAAGACACTGCTAAAAACAGAAAAATAAAACATTGAGGTTTTCAGATCACCTTTATCACAAAGTACTTGTATGCAGAATAAAGAACAGCAAAATTCAACAATAAGAGAACAAAACAACCCAAACAAAGAGAGTGAATAAGCTATCTAACATCAAAGAGGACTTAGTGATGGCAAAAAACATACGGAAGATGCTCACAAAAATTAGTCATTGAGTAGATGCAAAATCACTGCAGATGGTGATTGCAGCCATGAAATTAGAAGATGCTTACTCCTTGGAAGGAAAGTTATGACCAACCTAAACAGCATATTAAAAAGCAGAGACATTACTTTACCAACAAAGGTCCATCTAGTCAAGGCTATGGTTTTTCCAGTGGTCATGTATAGATGTGAGAGTTGGACTATAAAGAAAGCTCAGTGCATAAGAATTGATGCTTTTGAACTGTGGTGTTGGAGAAGACTCTTGAGAGTCCCTTGGACTGCAAGGAGATCGAACTAGTCCATCCTAAAGGAGATCAGTCCTGGTTGTTCACTGGAAGGACTGATGTTGAAGCTGAAACTCCAATACTTTGGCCACCTCATGCGAAGAGCTGACTCATTTGAGAAGACCCTGATGCTGGGAAAGATTGGGGGCAGGAGGAGAAGGGGACGACAGAGGATGAGATGGTTGGATGGCATCACCGACTCAATGAACATGGGTTTGAGTGGACAGGGAGGCCTGGCGTGCTGCGGTTAATGGGGTTACAAAGAGTCGAACAGGACTGAGCAACTCAACTGAAGATGCAAGTGAAAACCACAGTGATATTCCAACACACATAGTAGGATGTTTAATTAAAAAATGCTGGCAATAACAAAATGATGGTGAGGGTATGGGCCACCTGTGCTCCTGCTAATATACTAATCCTGTGAATGCAATTTTTCCATTTTGTGGAAAACTGCATGGTAATTTATCACATAGTTAAACATACATTTTCGTATGATCTAGCAATTCCAATTAATGGAATTTTCCCAAGATAAATGAAAACTGAAGTTTCCTCAAAAACTACATGTACGTGGTTGAGTGAGTGTTAGTCACTCAGTCGTGTCCGATTCTTTAAGACCCCATGGACTGTAGCCTGTCAGGCTGCTCTGTCCATGGAATTCTCCAGGCAGGAATACTGGAGTGGGTTGTCATTTCCTTCTCCAGGGGATCTTCCCCACCCAGGGATCGAATCTGAGGCCTTCTGCAATGCAGGTAGATTCCCTTGTGCCTCAGGTGGTAAAGAATCCACCTGCAATGTGGGAGACCTGGGTTTGATCCCTGGATTGGGAAGATCCCCTGGGGAAGGGAAAGGCTACCTACTCCAGTACTCTGGCCTGGAGAATGCCATGGACTGTATAGTCCATGCAGTCACAAGAAGTTGGACACGACTGAGCAACTTTCACTTTCACTGGGTTTCACTTTCAGCTTACCATCTGAGCCACCAGATAGAGATGTTTATAGCAGTATTATTCATAATCCAGGAAGCCTGAATACAGTCCATATGGTTTTCATGCTGTATGTAAATAAATTTAATACATCCATACAATGAAATATTATTTCGACATGAAAAGGAATGAATTATTGATTCATCAAATAATTAATCTAAATTTATTTTGCTGTGTGAAAAAAGCAAACTCAAGAGCTATATATTGTTCAGTTCCATTTATAAAATCTTTTTTAAAAGGCAAGTCTATGGGAACAGCAAAAAGATCACTGTTTGCCAAAGGTGGAGGGAGGGCTTGACTAAATATGAATGGAAGAAGGTACTACTTGAGGTGGTGGAATTTTTCTGTGGTACAAATATGTTGAGTAAGATTCTATACATGTTGAAAGTAAATGAATTCCACAAAGAGTGAATTTTATTCCACATAAGCTCTAAAAAATTCATCAATAATATGGGAAGAATGCAAAGTGAATTGATGACATATTTAAAAAAGCATACTGAAGGTGGAGAAGAAGATAAGTAACCTAAGTAACTTTGGAAACTAGAATTTTGATGAGATTATAAAAGACTGAAGAAAATAAAAAGTACTGCATGTAAAATGTATATTTGAGTTAATAAATTTTTTCCAGGAGTATGGGTACAGAATTTCAAAAAATATATTTTGCACATACTAGGATCAAGCAAGTACATAGATATAGTGTATGTAATGAGAACCTGGTTTCTTACTGTTAGATAGGACAGAAATAGGGAAGAAGGAAGGCTGGGATTAGTCCTTTGAAGGAATGGAATAAGAGGTATCATTGAAAGCCTGTGTTAAGAATGGTACACTAATAGATAGATAGATAGATGATAGACAGATAAACAGATAGGTTGATATAGATGAATGGTTAATTAGAGAGACAAGTAGATAACGTCTGTGTGTGCACCAGTTGGTACTTACATGTACTTGCTCTTTGTGCTGAAGCCTAGATTCAGTGACATCTACCTGGAGCCCAGTATTCCTCTCTAATTAAAGAGACCAGAACTGCTTCAAGAAGTGGTTGAGTCCAGGCCTGGTGCAGAGTAAATAGAAGATGAACCTGGAATTAAAAAAAAAGAAGAACCTGGAATAAAATGTACTTCTGGGAAATCAAAAATACTCAAAATAATAAAATATTAACTATGTGAAGTGATGGGTTTGATAATTACCTTGACCTTCATAATCATCCCACTCTATGTATGTATATCAAATCATTATGTTACATACTTTAAAAATATACAATTATACTTGTCAATTATCATCCATAAAGTAATTAAAAAAAAATTCAAGAAGATGGGGAATGTGGAAAGGGCATAGGAGCCAACCTGTAAAAGCTTCTAATAACCAAAGCTGGAGTGACACAAGCTACAAAATAAAATTATATTGGACAAAATCCACAGCGTAAAGTAAGCATTTAAAAGTTCATATCAAGAAAAGTAAATGTTTAGTTTAAATAATTAAATGAGGGAAAAAGGACATTTCTGCCTCACATAATAACTTTAGCTAAGAAATGTAGAAAAAATAAAGCAAGTAAAAACAAAATCACCAATAACATAACATAGAATTATAGTAGTCAAGATCTATAAATGGATGCTAACTAAAACCAATGAGTAAGATGGTGCAAAAAGCAAATTATTTATTAATTACAAAAGGAGAAACAGTAATCACCAGGGGAGAAACTCAGCAGACCCCACATTAACCAAATGATAAAGGTCACATCATCAATATCAACACCACGAACTCCTGGAGTGTTGTACTCAGATGGCCGAATCATTTCTGTGATATTCTTGCCCCAAATGCATAATCACAGTCTAAACTTGAGAATAAAAGACCAACCCAAATTGAGGGGCATTATCAGGTGGCACAGTGGTACAGAATCCTCCTGCCAGCGATGGAGATGCAGGTTCCATCCCTGGGTGGGAAAGATCCTCTGGTGGAGAAAACGGCAACCCACTCCAGTGTTCTTGCCTGGAAAATCCCATGGACGGGGCATCTGGTGGGCTACAGTCCCACGGGTAGCAAAGAGTTGGCCACCACTGAGCAACATGCATCGTGCATCTACCAAAGTACTGTACTTGAACTCTTCAAAAGTTTCAAGGTCATGAAAAAGAAGAGACAGAGGACTTTCATAAACTGGAGGAGCTTGAGCAGAGATACAACTAAATGCAATGTATGATCCTGGAACAGGAAAAAAAAAATTGGAAATACTGTGAAACCCAAATAAGCCTTCAATTTATTATATCCATTTTGATAACTTAGTGTAATAAAATTATGTCATGCAGGATGCTAATATTAGCAGAAGCTGAGTGAAAGCAAATATGGAAATTTACTGTACTAGTTTTATAATTTTTCTGTAAATCTAAATTATTTCAAAATAAAACTTGGAAATACTGTAAGCTATTTTTTAAAGTTAACTATCTTAATATTTATCTATCAAGATTTGCATGTGTGTATGTGTGTTTATTTCAAATTTATAAGAGTACACGTTTTTGAACATTTCATCTAAATTTTTATATTGCAATATTTGGTTTTATTTTGAATATTTATATGTATTATTATATTTTATTTCTCATTCAAAATTTTACCTCTTAATTTCTTTCTATTAATATTTTTCTTTGTTGTTTACAAAGGTCAGTCTAACATATCAGCTTCTTGGAACCAACTTTTCATTTTGTTGGTTGACTTGCTTTTGTTTCCCAACTCTTTAATAAATTTTACCTCTTTATTGGTTGTGCTATATATCACTACCTTTAGGTTTTTCTCCTTCTCTTTTTTCTGTCCTCTGAAATTTGTCAATGTAACTTACAGAGTAAATCAAGGCAAACTCAAATGACCAGAAACTGAGTTTATTTGGGAACAGCAAAAGACCAGCAATTTGGAAAATGCCCGGTATAGCCAGTTATAGGCAAGTCAAGTCTGTTGAGCTTTGGAGATGGTCTGGACTTGAGGACACAGACTGGAAGTGGAAGTCTTGACAGAATCTAAGCCATGACATCCTTGGTTTGAGGATGGGAAGGAATTCTTGGGCTATTTCTTGGTCAGGAGATCAGTCTATCTACTGCAAATCAGGTTTTTACTGGAAAGCTATCTCATAGTTCTTAAATTCTGTTCTTCTAAGAATGCGTATTTGAGATTCTCCGTTTCTTATTCTCTGGTTCCATTTTAGATTGAAATTCTTTCACAAAATAAAGCAGTAAGTATTCCTACAAATCTTTTTTTGTAGTCTTCAGCTTTTAACATAGTGTTTTCATACTGTTCTGTACCAGATAGCTTAATATTTCCACTTAAAGCTAATCTTTATATGAGACATACTTTAGGAGTATGTTTTTGAAATTTCCAAGTATTCGACCTTTTTGTTATTATTTTTATAACTCCTGCTTTGATTTCTAAATTTATGGTACTATGGTTAGTAAACATGGCTTAAATGTATTATTTTGAGGGATATAATAAGGTTTTCTTTTTTACCAATTACTTGGGCACTCTTGTGAATATTCCCTTTGTATTTGTTAATACATATATAATGCTTTTAAATGTGTTTAGGCTTCCCAGGTGACTCAGTGATAAAGAACCTGCTTGCCAAGCAGGAGCTGCAAGGGACATGGGTTTGATCCCTGGGTCAGGAAGTCCTCCTGGAGGAGGAAATGGCAACTCATTCCAGTATTCTTGCCTAGAAAATTCCTTGGACAGAAGAGCTGGTGGGCTACAGTCCATGGGGTCGCAAAGTCATACGTAACTGAGCATACATGCATAAAAAATGAAAAAAAAATTACATTCATTATATTTTTGTATTTCTTTTTCTTATCTAAGAACTATATTTAAAGACATTCATAAAGATTATTACTTCAGCTTCTAATTCTAGTTTGATTAATTTCTGACATTCCTTGCTTAATGTTACGTTTTAGATGTATGTACTATGTTGTTCTCAGTCATTCAGTCCTGTCTGACTCTTTATGACCCCACTTGACCGTAGCCCACCAGGCTCTTCTGTCCATGGGATTCTCTGGGAAAGGATATCGACGTGGGTTGCCATTCGCTTCTCCAGGGGATTTTCCGGACCCAGGGATCGAATCTGTTTCTCCTGCATTGCAGGCAGATTCTTTACCATCTGAGCCACCAGGGAAGCCAGGTCTATGATTTTTATGGTTTCATGATGCTTTTTTTTTTTTCCAGATTTGATTTGACAAAAATTGTCTGGATATAGAATTTTGGGTATAATTTTTAAAAATCAGCTTATTCTCGTTTTTGTATTTATCATGTTATTATTCTACAGTCTTCTGTACAATGTTGCTGATAAGAAGTCTGATGACAATCTGGCCCTTGTTTTACTCTGGGGGACTTCAGTAATTTTTTCCTCCTTGGAAGCTCCCAGACTTTTCCCCCCTCCTTTGTCCTTTATCCTTGAGGATCTGGTACTTGTCAAGGTTCTGATTGCTTTTACTTTTACATCTTCCTTGACCTTCTGTGGATCCTTCTATCTAAATACTCAAGTAATAGCTGCTCAGAATTTTTGCTGGTGATTTTTTAAAAAACACCCACATCTCTCCATTTCTGTTATCTAATTCTATCATTGGGTAGATGCTAGGACTTCTGAGCATGCTTTATTCAACTCTTAATCTTTCTTTTTGCCTTTCCTTCTCTTTATCATTTGTGAAATGTGTTCTAGAAAAATGACTCAGCTTGATCTTCCAGCTGATTATTATTTTTCTCTTATCCACTTATTCAGACCACCAATCAAGCTTTAAAAAGTTATCAGCAAATCATATGTGCATACAACTATTGATATACAATACCTATGATATTTTTAGTTGGCAACTTTATCTTGTCTCTTGAATGTGACATCCTTAATCGTCTTCCTGAATATATTGGTTATTCTTAAATTGGTGCCCCATTTTGTTGGTTCTATTGGGGTTTTTTTTGTGTTTTTTTTTGTCTTTAGAGATACAGGTTCTCCTGCTTGTTGGGTTTCTTTACCTTATCTGCCAGTTTTGACTTTGTCTAAATATCTGATGATTCTTGACTATGCTCTTATATTTGTAGTGACATTGTCTCTATCTCTTGTGTATGGCCTGTGGCAATGCTTGGGAGCCACTGTTATTTTTAACATTCTTACCTGAGGTGTGTTGGTCTGAGAGAGCATCCCAAGAACGACATACCTCAGGAGCTATTTTTCTGTGTGTGAATGCTCTTGCTGTTTCTGTGGTTCACCACACATCAGGTATAATATTCTATTTTTTCTGACATGGGTTTCTTTTCCTTTTGCTCCTGATGTGAGTGGAACACTTGAATATTCCCTTGACCAAGGGCAGAAGCCATCAATCACATTGTTGCCTGTCCCTTGGGAATCCTTTGGGTTTTTTTTTTTCTGTGTCCATCTCCTCTACAGATAGGTATTTTTGTTGCTGTGCTCACTCTTAGTGACTGTACTCAGCTGTCAATTTTCCTCTTCTGTGTTCTCTCTCACAGGTCAAATTTTACTTCTTGTTTGTTCATTGGGCTCTCCATGAACACATCCATGAGCGGTTGTAAAGAAGGGATTTTAAAAAGTTTACTATTGTTGGCACATATTTTCTAGGAATGAGGAAGTTGTGCTGAATATGTTCAGCTTACCATCTTTAAGCAAACACTGTAGCTCTTTCTCGAGTCAAGTCATATTATATGCTGCTTTTGTAGGTCTTCCCATTTTTGTAGGTCAAAAATAAAATGAATGGGAGCAATTTCACATGGTACTAGGCAAAAAAAATTAATCACACACTATTTATAACATGGATTTTGTACATGGTAGGAATATCCTGGGGCTTCTCAGGTGGTGCAATGGTAAAGAATCCTCCTGCCGATGCAGGGGATGCAGGAGATGTAGGTTCAACCCCTGGGTCAGGAAGATTCCCTGGAGTAGGTAATGGGCACTCACTTCAGTATTCTTGCCTGGAAAATTCCATGGACAGAGGGGCCTGGCAGGTTACAGTCCATGGGGTCACAAAGAGTCAGACATGACTGAGTGGCTGAGCACTGCAGCTACTTTGCCAAAACAGGAACAAATTGAATAGGGGTGGGCATACTGCTTGCATCGGGGTGGGGTATCTGACTGTGGTAGATTATATGTAGTTCAATCCAGGACATCTTCAGAAATATATCTGCTTCAGTTTACCAAATATTTTGGGGTTATAAATATTAGAGGATCTTCTTTTCTCATGGGAGGGTTTGAGTACATTAATTATGCACTAAAGCAGGAAAGTTGCCACTATCTCAACTTGCCAAAATTCTGGGTTGTCCTAACCAAAGATAATTCCTCTGTCATGCCCTATACAGTTTGCTGTCTGGCAGGTACAAGGATCTTAGAGGTCCTTGGTCTCTTCCTCCTATACCCCGTGGACTCCAGACTCATCTGTCTTCCCATTTGAGAAGCTCAATTTGGGGAGATTTTCCCATACATTTCACCCTGGAAGAGTCCCACCTTGCACTTATGTACCTGGCACTCCCTTCCTGCATACAGGGAACTTGAGACAACAGAGTACCTACTTTTCACTGGGTCTTGGCTCACTCACTTCTGCTTTCTGACAACCTCTTTCCATTTCTCTGTATGTAACTAAAGGTGTGAAACACTGGGACCTGGGAAGATCACGCCTAGGAGTGCTTATTTCTCACTCAACTCACAAGATTCGGAGACTCTGGCCTCAAAACTGGACTCTTAAATAACTGAAAATAATAGTCACATTAAATGTACAACTTGTAGCCTTGAATAATACATTTCTGATAACATTTGCTTGGTGTTATTGCTAACTTTCCCTTTTATCTCGATTGGCACTTGTTGAACAATCTAAATAAAATCATTCCAGAAATGGAGAAATGAATTATTTAACATAGAATTTTAATTTGAAATTTTTAAGTTCCTCATAAAAGTCACTGATTTTTCAGGTTGAACATGGTTTTGAAATGTACCACTCTAAACTTACAGTTTTCTTGATCAGAAGTGGATTTTTGGATTATGAAATAACAATAACAATACTACTTCTAATCCAATGAGGGCAGATTCAGGAAGTGTGGAAGCCTGAAGCTTATATGACATTACATGTTTTCCTCAAGGAAAATAATACAAAATGACAGCCATAAGTTAGGTTAAAAGTGAGGACACTTATTTACAATGAGAAAAGAAATGAGAATCACAATCTGTCAAAAACTGACAGACAAAAACATCACTAAATCTAGAAAATTATTTCAGTATTTTTATTCATGAAAATATTATTAGTCAGTATTTTAATTAAAAATATTTCAATATTTTAGGACTGCTCTGTGTGTTTTTTTCTTCTAATTCTTTGGCTCAATATTCTTTTATTACCTTTCATATGACAATTATCATACATGATAATAATTTAATTTTTATTATTGCTAATTTAGGAAGTTTTCTTTCACTTTCACACCTTTTTGTTGGAAACGTCTTGTATAATTCTAGGATTGACAATTTGAGAGAACAGCTCTTAGGATTTTTTAACATGTAAGCTGGTTTGATGTGGGTGGCAGTGTATGCAATTCTGTACAGGAATTCCAATTAATTCTCTTGTGCAATATTCCCATCAAATAAGATTTTTTCAAACATGTCTAGCACATTCTTTTATGCACCTTTTTAAAAAATATATTTCTAAGACAAGTGAGCTTCCATTTTGAAAAGTTTTTTTAATGAGAAATGAATCTACCATTATGTTTTTCCATTGCTGACGACAGGGAGAATTTTCTGCAGGCTGCCTCTGTCTCCATCTGTTCCAAGTCTTGCTGCTCCCTCACTGCCCTCACACACCCGGTGCCAAGGGTTGTGGGCACGTCTAACCTGCCAGAACATCCTCAGGGTCAGCATTTGCATGCCCCTATGTACAGCGAGTTGGCCCAGGGAGTGCAGACATGTCCAAGGCAGCCTTTACACACTGGAGCCAAGCAATAAATCTACTCAGAATGATGTGAACTATGCAAATACTCCCCAGTAAATGGCAGCCCACTCCAGTACTCTTGCCTGGAAAATTCCATGGACAGAGGAGCCTGGTAGGCTGCCGTCTATGGGGTCGCACAGAGTCGGACACTACTGAAGCGACTTAGCAGCAGCAGAAGCAAACCCAAACTACGTGTACCAAGTCAGCCTCTCCTTCATTGCATTTCAGTTATATTTATAGTCATTCAACAGCAGTGGACAGCAGAGGCAGCATGAATGTAAGTGGGGGCAGGAGATAGTAGATGGAATCAAGTTCAGTGGAAAAAAAAAATGTACCTTTAAAAGCTCACAAAAAGCTCATGGTGGCATCACAGCATACACTGCTGGTCTCTACCTGGGTCTTGAAAGGAGACTCTACAAATAAGGGTTCTGACATGTACACACTACTGTATTTAAAACAGATACCCAACAAAGACCTACTGTATTACACAGAGAACACTGATCAATAGTCTGTAATAACCTAAATGAGAAAAGAATTTGTAAAAGGATAGACACATGTATGGGGCTTCACAGGTGGCACTAGTGGTGAAGAATCCACCCGCCAACGCAGAAGACGTAAGAGACGCAGGTTCAGTCCCTGGATCGGGGAGATCCCCTGGAGTAGGAAACGGCAACCTACTCCAGTATCCTTGCCTGGAAAATCCCACGGACAGAGGATCCTGGTGGGCTACAGTCCGTGGGGTCACAAAGAGTCAGACACAGCTGAAGCGACTTAGCAGCAACAGCAGATACACGTATATGTATAAATGAATCACTTTGTTGTCCACCTGGAACGAACGCAACTTTGTTCATCAGTTATGCTCTAATATAAAATAAAAATCAAAAATAAGGGTTCTGAATCCCGCCAGGCTCAGCGCTTTCACGGCAACGCACTGGAGTTGAAACAAAGTTCTTGTTGTTGCTGTTTATTCACTAAATAGTGTCCCAGCCTTTGTGACCCCACGGACTGGAGCACACCAGACTTCCTCGTCCTTCGCTAAGGACTTTGCTCAAACTCATGTCCACTGAGTTGGGGTGCTTGAATTTCAAAGTCACACTAAGCACCTTTTATCTTGTATCTCTCTGTTGTGACCCCCCGTTCTCACTTGCATTTATTTAGCCTCTAGAAAGAGTGTGTGGGTAAGAGTTAACCACACAGAAAGCAAAAATTCAGCCAGGGGGAATGCATTATCAGTTATTTTGGCAGGCAGCAATTTATATGCCCCAGGCAACTTTCTTCATGTTCTGGAATTCTTATATTACACTGGCAGCCCCATAACAAGGTAGGTGTGGTGTTGTTACTATTGGCTAGAGCTGTGATAGATTTGGAAAGCTTCCCGTGAAGGCTGTGTGGTTAATAGCTTATAGAAGTTTTGAAAGAACACCTGAGTTCTTGTGAAAGCTCACAGGGGTACTCTGAATTAATGCTCCAGTGTGGCATTTATGACTGTTATTGTCAAGATAAGCAAAGAATATTCTCTCTAATGGTGACTCTGTTGCTGTTATATATGTCCAGCATTATTCCAACTATGGGTTCACTTTCCTACGGGTGTGCGTGCTCAGTCTTGCCTGACTCTTTGTGAACCCATGGACTGTTAGCCCTCCAGGCTCCTCTGTCCATGGGATTCTCTAGGCAAGAATACTGGAATGTGTTCCCATTTCCTCCTCTAGGGGATCTTCCTGACCCAGGGATAGAACCCTCACTCCTGCATCTCTTGCACAGGCAGGCAGATTCTTTACCACTGTGCCACCTGGGAAACTCTTCAGTTCATATAATTATACTCTTTGTGACTGCAATTATCACATAGATGTAACTTAACAAAGCATATTCTAGTAGCCTGTTCTAAACTTTCAAATAGCATCGTGGGTGTATAAATAGCTTGGTGTGAAATGATTCCTGATAGCTTGTGCCAACGTGAAATGTTTGAAGAGAATGAGGAAAATATACATATCTAGGTTCAGAACTGAAGTTAAAGGTCATGATTTTTTTTTTCTGAATTGCATGTGATCCTTGCAGATCCCTTAAGCCTCTGGAATCTGTTATTCTCTTCTAACAGAATCTACATTTTTGCAAAAGCTGCCTGTTCATGGCTACCAACAAAGAAGTATTTTCTTCTTGTGACATAAAGACACTTGAGTTATACTCCCAAATGATGAGTGTCTATTTTGCTCAAAGCTCTGCTCTCTATTACGGAAAATTAGATTATCATTCTTAGCTTTCAGAATCCTCTCACTAATGGAAGATATATAATGACACAAAAGAGGATCTGCTTCCTCAGAAAGTGTTTATGGCGTTCAAAAATAAAAGAAAAGCAAAGGGGAAAAGAAAATGCAATTGATAATATTCAACAATAGTAGTTTCCTCTTATTTTTGGCACAGTTTCTCTCTCTCTCTCTCACACACACACACATACATATACATACGTGCATTCACGTATAAAATCAGGATCAAGAAAACAATGCTCACTAGCATTACTATTACTGGAAGTAGAAGTGGATGCGAGGGGACTGAAGAAAAATCAGAAGCTAAATATTATAATTAAAAGAAATCAAATTCTTTGACTGCATGTGATTTTACTTTACACCTGAACACTCAAAAAAAAAAAAAAAAGCACTGCAGAAAACTGGGAGTGTACAAAAACAAGAAGATAACATTAGAATCAGTAAGAAAAGCCAGCAAGACAAGTGGATGGAGATAAATATAAATATCAGCTTTACTATTTCTAGAAATACCAAGCCAAAAACACAATGGAATCAGTATTTTTATGCATAATATGGATGCATGAGTCCTCAGTCACTCATGCCCAACCCTTTGCGACCCCATGGACTATAGCCCACCAGGCTCCTCTCTTCATGCAGTTTTCCAAGCAAGAATATTGAGTGGGTTGCCATTACCTTCTCCAGGAGATCTTCCTGACCCAGGGATCGAACCCAGGTCTCTTGCATTGCAGGCTGATTCTTTATCTTCTGAGGCACCAGGTAACCTGGATAGAAATATATAAACGAAAATACGTCTAGCAAGGCATGGGTTAAAGCTATATGAAACCTAAAATAGACTTGAATAGTTAATGAAATAAATAGGAAATAACTTGTTTGAAGGTAAGGAAATTAATGATTACGTTATTAGTTCTCCTCAATTAATCTTTATCTTCCATGTGACTCTAAAGTTCATTTGCTGATATTAAATACTAAATAATCATACAATACTGAGAATGATTAGTAGTAAAATGTTAGATTAGTAGTAGAAAATATTAAGTGAGAGATTTTTGTTGTTAAACCTCTTTGCCACTAAAAAATAGTAGACACACCGCATAGTGGTCATTTTGAAGCTAGGAAGAAATCAACATAGGAGATTTAGTAATATTGTGATGTCTTATCAGTGAAACACAGGTTAAATTTCTACCTGCTTCTTAATACAATATAAATATTTAAAATGAATCAATGAAGATATTCATAAAGAAGAAAAAAATGGATAATGAAGTGTGTGGAAAACTTTTTTGGCAGAATCTTAAGTCTACAAACAACACACAAATACACAGAGTTTGGTGATTTCAACACCTAAACATTCATATGTAGCAAAAAATACTGTAAGCAAAGTTGAAGTTTATTGGAGCAAAGCTGTGATTTCAAGAGTTTTTCAATAATTAGAGCAATTATTCTCACCCTTTTGTGCCCTTTGGAAATAAAAATAACTTCAAAGAAAAAATATTCAGAAATTATTTGCAAGACATGTATAAACACAATAACCACCCCCCCATACACACACAGGTTTTTTATTCTGAGATTCAAGTTGATTAGATCTATATTGCTGTTAGTGAAAATAGCAATCTGATGTTAAATTTGAATTCTATTCAGTGAACCTGGGAGTTCCCCTCTATCAATGGTGAAAAAGGGTTGTTTTTCAAAATGTCACACACATTACATCTACTGTTTAATGCTACCTTCTCATCAAGGATGACTTCTTTGAAATCCTACATTTCCAGTGCTGTTCCTTTCCTCTGTCTCTTTAGGTGTTTTGAAGCATTGCAAATAAAATGACTAAAGTGAACTCTTAGAGAATGAAAAATGCTACTTATTCCTGAACAAGGTACAATATATTCTTAGCTCAAATACTGTTAGGGCGCAAAATATCCTATAATTTCAGAAATCACCAAAACAACACAGGCACTGTTGAGAGGGATTTTTGGTCATGGAACCCTTAATATCATAGCTGCGTCTTCCTGATGGTCAGTACATTCTCTTACCATATGAAAGGATACTCATAATAGTTGCTGACATTCTGACATTTTTCCCCAAAACTTTGCAATTTTCCTGAATTCTTTGGCCAGGTTACCTCATAACTACCTCTTCAGTGGAATTTCAATTTTGGCAAAAAGTTTTAACCTTCCAAGTAAAAGTCTGTTTACTCCTTCCAAAAGACTCTTACCTCAGAAGTAAACACAACTGTGTCTCTGTTTAATGGAAGTAAAGCCTCCATCACTACAACATTCCTCACAAAGATAAATGAACCAGTGAGAAGCCAGCTCCTAGTCTATTATTTACACTTCTAATCATTCCTTCCTTCCTTTTGATACAGTTTCTACACATTTGGGGCAAGCCAGATTGATATATAGTTGCTTAGAAGCAGGAACATTTATTCAGATAATCAGGAAGATGAAACAAAACCTTGCAGATTTACCCTGCAAAATATAGTCATATCACAGTTTCCAGAGTTTATTGAAAAGTTTGAACACCAATTCTTCTTTCTGGAAGCACATTAAAAACACTTGGTGAGATAATTTTCATATTGAATCCCAGTCTCCACCCAAGGCTAAATGAATCAGAACCTTTAATACTAGGGTTGATACACAGATTTCATTCATTAAAAGTCATTTTCTTGTGTAGTCTAATAACCAGAAATTAGGTAGTCATTTCATAGATTTTTTTCTGAATTAAGATAGTTATCTGAAGAATATAGACTATACCTGATCTATACTTTCCATACCTTACTTCTATTCCATCATTCTACCCCCCTTCTTGATAAACACACTGGTATTAACATCATTGCATGTATGTCTGTATCCCCAACAGAAGGGAAGGACATGATGGAATTAAGAGTTTCCAGCTCCATATTAGGCAGCGCAGGTGGTGATAAATTTGCAGGCATATTGTTCTGAATCCCCCATTTCACATATCACACATTCAACTTGTAGGAAAGCCGCCATCACTTGATGTTACTTATACGGATGGCATTCAGTTCTTAAATGACCCCTCTATCTCTCAGCAAGGTCCTGTGAAGCCTAAGAGTGTGACTGGCAAAGAAGCTGACACTACCTCTGTGAAGGGAAACTCTGGCCCTATGGACTTTGTAAGTTAGGTTCAAAAAAGCTTACATCTGAGCACCTATTTACAAATTTCAATGTGGATTATTTACTTTGACTCTAGATTTTCTTATAAAAATCTCTGTGTCCTTTTGAATATTCATCTCAAAATCAGTATACTGAAAGGGAAAAGTCTATAACCAAGATTACTGTACCCGGCAAGGATCTCATTCAAAATTGATGGAGAAATAAAAAGCTTTTCAGACAAGCAAAAGTTAAGAGAATTCAGTACCACCAAACTAGCTTTACAACAAATGTTAAAGGGACTTATATAGTTAAGAAATATAAGAGAAGGAAAAAGATCTACAAAATCAATCCTAGACAATTAAGAAAATGGCAATAGGAACATATATATCAATAATTACTTTAAATGTAAATGGATTAAATGCTCCAACCAAAAACAGACTGGCTGAATGGATACATAAGCAAGACCCATATATGGGCTATCTATAAGAAACCCACTTCAGACCTAAAAACACATATAGACTGAGAGTGAGAGGATTGAAAAATATATTCCATGCAAACGAGAAGCAAAAGAAAGCTGGAGGAGCAATCCTCATATAAGACAAAATAGACCTTAAAATAAAGAAGATTACAAGAGATAAGAAACGACACTACATAATGATCAAGGGATCAATCCAAGAGAAAGACATAACAATTGTGACTATCTATGCACCCAACATAGGAGCACCTCAATACGTAAGATAAACACTAATAGACATAAAAGGAGAAATTGACAGTAACACAATAATAGTAGGAGACTTTAACACCCCACTAACACCAATGGACATGATCATCAAAACAGAAAATTAATAAGGAAACATAAGTCTTAAATAATACATTAGATGAGATGGATCTCTTCGATATCTTCAGGACATTCCATCCAAATGCAGAAGAATACACCTTTTTCTCAAGTCCGCATGGAACATTCTCCAAGACAGACCACATCTTGGGTCATAAACCAAACCTCAGTAAATTTAAGAAAATTGAAATCGTATCAAGCATCTTCTCCGACCACAACACTATAATGTTAGATATCAATTACAAGAAAAAAACCTGTAAGAAACTCAAACACATAGAGATTAAACAACACATTTCTAAAGAGCCATCAGGTTACTGAAGAAATCAAAATGGAAATCAAAATATTTCTAGAAAGAAATTACAGTGAAAACAAGACAACTCAAAACCTATGGGATCCAGTAAAAGCAGTTCTAAGAGGGAAGCTTATAGCAATACAATCCTACCTAAACTAACAAGAAAAACATCAAATAGACAACCTAACTTTACACCTAAAACAACTGGAAAAAGAAAAACAAAAAAACCCCAAAATTATAAGGAAAGAAATAATAAAGATCCAAGCAGAGATAAATGAAAAAGAAATGAAAGAAACAGTAGTAAAGATTAATAAAACTAAAAGCTGGTTCTTTGAAAAGATAAACAAAATTGACAAGACTTTGGCCAGAGTCAACGAGAAAAAATCAAGAAAAAAAAAGGAGAAGAATCAAATCAACAAAATTACAAACGAAAAAGGAGAGGTTACAACAGACAATTCAGAAATACAAAGGATTATAAGAGACTATTATGAACAAATATATGGCAATATAATGGATCACTTGGAAGAAATGGACAGATTCTTAGAAAAGCTCAATCTTCCAAGACTGAACCAGGAAGAAATAGAAACTATGAACAACCCAATTACAAGCACTGAAATTGAAGCTGTGATCAAAAATCTCCCAAAAAACAAAAGCCCAGGACCAGATGGCTTCACAGGAGAATTCTATCAAACATTTAGAGAAGAGCTAGTGCCTATCCCTCTAAAACACTTTCAAAAAATTGCGGAAGAAGGAACACTTCCAAACTCATTCTGAGTCACCTATCATCACCCTGATACCAAAACCAAAGACAATGCAAAAAGAGAAAACTACAGGCCAATATCACTGATGAACACAGATGCAAAAATTTCAGCACTGTTTATGATAGCTAGAACATGGAAGCAATCTAGATGTCCATCGACTGATAAATGGATAAAGAAGTTGTGGTACATATACACAATGGAATATTATTCAGCCATAAAAGGAACACATATGAGTCAGTTCTGATGAGGTGGATGAACCTAGAATCTATTATAAAGAGTGAATTGAATCAAAAGAGAAAGATAATTATTGTATTCTAACCCACATATACAGAATCTAGAAAAATGGTACTGAAGAATTTTATTTACAGGGCCACAATGGAGAAAAAGACATAGAGAACAGACTTATGGACATGGGAAGAGGGGAGGACAGGGTGAGATATATGGAAAGAGTAACATAGAAACTTATATTACCATACATAAAATAGATAGCCAATGGGAATTCTCTGTATGGCTCAGAAAATTCAAACAGGGGCTCTCTATCAATCTAGAGGGGTGGGAGATGGGAGGGAGGTTCAGAAGTGAGGGGATATATGTATACCTCTGGCTGATTCATGTTGAGGTTTGACAGAAAACAACAAAATTCCGTAAAGCAAATATCCTTCAATAAAAAAACAAATTAAAAAGAAAAAAAAAATCAGTATCTTAAGCACCAGCTGAAAGTTCTTGTGTCTGCCTAGGTGTTCCTGGCTATGCGTGTGTGTCAAGTCGCTTCAGTCACGTCCAGGTCTTTGAGACTCCATGGACTGTAGCCCATCAGGCTCCTCTGTACCCAGGTTTAATCTGATCAGGTTGGGTTTTTTGGGAATTGTATTTCCTAACTCATAAAATACTTTCTATTGCTTGTATTGAAAGAATGGAAGCTCTTTTGACCTCAGATGAAACTTAAAAACTGTGACATTCAAAGACACCAATTTTTTTTTTCTTTCTGTTTTTCATTTGCTGAAGATTTGAAATTATTGCTCTATAGCCAGGAGTTACTGCAATATATTCCTTCTTGAAAGTGATGACACATTGGATAGAAAGTTGACCCAAATTAAGGTAAACCAATATTGTTTTATTAAAATATAAATGGGGCAGCTTCTTAATGGTTCAAAGTACTTACAGGCTCATAAAAGGGGGATTTACAGGATAGAGTGGAAATTTCCTTGAAAAAGGTTATATTTTCCCCATTAAAATGTTTATGATTGTCACTAACAAGTGTATTTTTTAATGTTACTCATTTCTACTTTGAATGGTTATAGCAACCTTTTTCTTTTTGCCGTATCTTTAGAACTCTGATATAACACGAACAAATACAGCTTAATGTTGTAAGGTTGAGATTTCCTAAAAGGGGCCTATCGGAGTAAGTCGAAGGAAACTTCAGAGATTGAGCATGTTTTACAGAAGCTTTTCATTCACACTCACTCTTATTTTCTCTGATTTCATGATGTTTCATAGGCTGAGCGCTTGGACTAGACCTTTATTTTTGCATCTTGCTATGAACATATAACATGGGCTTCCACAGTGGCTCAGTGGTAAAGAATCTGCCTGCCAATGCAGGAGATGCAGGAGATGAGGGTTCTACCCTGGGTCAGGAAGATCCCCTGGAGAAGGAAATGGCAACCCACTCCAGTATTCTTACTTGGAGAATCCCATGCACAGAGGAACCTGGTGGGCTGCAGCCCACGGGGTTGCAAAAGAGTCGGACACAACTAAATAACGACAACGGCAACAAAGGCATGGCAGTTTGAGGTAGAAGCATATACTGTGTTACATTTATCATGGACATTCATTTCTAGCTGCTACATTATTGTATACAGTGAAGTAAGAACTACGATAAAGAATTTTATCATTATACTGAACTAATATTGATCTCCACTACCTTGGAAAGATTTGAAGCTTTGCTGCAATTTTTCATCTAAAACACAAAAAAGACATGGGGTGAAATTAGGGATTATTTGAATAATCATCTTGGTCACATGGTAAGGTCACTGAAAAATATTTATTTGAGAATCACAAGTGGTATTACCCTTGGAATAAAATGGTAATTCTATTATTGGAAGTCAAATAGTTTGTGAGTATCATTTTATAGCTTTATTATTAAATTGTAAAGCTGTTTCAATTTCCTGGCCTCTTTCTGAAGCACTGTAGAATAATTCAAATTTCATAAATGAAGTATTTGGACTTATGTTTAATATGATTGTTGTCAGCTAACTTAAAAATTTTAATCCTTCACCCACTTGCATTTTCAAAAAGAGATTGTGTTTTAGAGCTGGTGCTTTCAGTAAAGCACATCCCCATATAAATATAAAATAGCATCTACAGTTTTGGTAAACTACATTTGTAGTCATGGACATTCAGATACTATTTGAAACAGGAAGCAGATACAGTAATCTATGGGACAAAATGCAACATTTGGTTTGCAAACATTGTCCGTGGCCTTGAAAATACACTTGGTTTAACCAGAGAAGGAACTTGGGTTTACTGAAACCTAGCTCTGCAACTATATAATCCCTATGACTTTGAATATATTTAACTTTTCCACCTTATTTATAAAATAGGGATGACAATATCTACCTTGTAAAGTTATGATAAGACCTTAACTTGATAAGGCCTAGAAATTCTCAGAGCTTTGTGAAAATCATAGCAGCTTGTTATTTAGGTTTACAATGTCAATTCTGTTATGCAGTAAAACATTTCAGTATTGGATAATTCTGGATGCTAAAGATCTATAATTTTTCATTCTCTTTGCCAGTTGCCTTTCTCATTGAGAATTATATTCTTTTGGCAGTAGAGTTAGAACTGCAGGCATCAGAAGAGATGTATATCTGAGATATTTTCTTTTAAATAGTTAACTTGCAATTTATCCATAATTTCCCCCTTTGGTATGGTAACTCCCATGATAAAACAAAAACAACCCCCACAAAAAGTCCCACTAAATTATCAAGTGACTCAGCAGACAAACAAGAGGGAGAGAAATACCAGAAATTTGAGGGGGGGAATATTAGCCAAATCTTTTGAACCAAGCAAATGCTCCTCCATCCTTTCTAGGCATCAAGTAAATAATTGTAACTCGTGGTTACAATTTCCATTTCCATTTTTTTCCTTATATGTAGACACATATGAAATTTTGTAAAGTTTTGTTAGACTGTAAAGTCACTAAAATGGAAAGAAATAGCTATAAAGAATCTTGGATAGTAAGATTCACGCAAAACTCTTGGTTTAACAGAGTTCCACTACAACAGAGGGAATCCAGTACACCTGAGACTTAATCACATTGAGTTCTTCTGAAGCATCATACATATTAGCCACTGTTCATCTGAATTCAACCCAGCATATTTTTTGGAAGCACTAATGCTGAAGTTGAAGCTCCAGTACATTGGCCACATGATGCAAAGAGCTGATTCACTGGAAAAGACCATGATGCTGGGAAAGATTAAGGGCAGAAGGAGAAGGCGGCGACAGAGGATGAGATGGTTGAAAGGCATCATTAACTCAATGGACATAAATTTGAGCAAACTCCAGGAGATAGTGAAGGACAGGGAGGCCTGGCATGCTGTGGTCTGTAGGGTCACAAAGAGTTGGACCTGGCTTAGAGACTGAACAACTACAATATCTGAAGTATAGAAAGAGACAATCAATCAGAGAATGACATTCCACCTGAGTCAGTTGCCAGCATTTGGTGTTGCAGCTTCCATTGTTCCTGGGATCAGTGAGTAGTTATCTGTGCTCCTTGGTGTAAAGAACTCTGTGTCTCTTGTCATCCAGGTGTCTCCTGGACTTAGAATTTCTATTCAGGGACAGAAAGGCTGTCCCCAGACCCCCTTCGGTGTCCAGTCATTTCTCCTCAAATAAATAAAACTGATCTTCTATCTTGATAAATAGAGTTCCAGTCCTGCCGCGACTCATAAGTAAGGCTACCTTAAATTTCTACATCCCTTTTTCCATAGGTCACTATAGTAAATCCCAGCAGGAATACCTGCTTCTAAAGAGATTGTCTTTAGTGTTTAAGGTAAATAAGCAATAAAATAAAATATCTAACTATAGCTGGGCTTTCTGGGCTCCTGTCCTGAGTTTTAATAAGCACTGTCTTTCATTATCAGTGAATATTATCTAACATTATCATAGGACCAGTGTGAAGTATATTGTCTAGTTTTCTTCTCTGCTATATTTCCTGAAACACTTCATTGCCCACCTACTATATCAACACTCCTAAGCTTAATGCACGTACATGGACCCATACAAACACACATTCAAACAGTTGAAAACAGATGATGACTATTTAAATAGCTATGCACACTGGTATAAAACTCAGAATTTGTGCCTTGGAAAATCATGCAAATAACTTGCAATCTGTGGCAACAGATGAGCTTCTTTCTAAAGAAATAATTTCAGTTGAAAACTTGATTCACAAACAGTGCTGATTTTGAAACTGTCAATGCATTTCATTTTGTTGATGATGAAAAGGTAGAAAGTAAAATCAATATATATGCTTTATCATTGCCGTTCCATGAATGTTAACATTAGGGTTTTTTAATGTTATGAAATGTGTGTCAGACAAATTTTTTGCCATTCTGCTGTCATTTCTAACTACTACTACCAAAGAATACCCTTGGAATATTAACTATTATGTTAACGATTATGATGAACTTTATATTTCAATTTATAAAAATACGTTTTAATGTTTTTCAATGGCTTATGTTAAAATATCAGGACTGAAGAGCACTAGATGGTGTTATGCCTGCAGAATCATTTTTAAGAGCTTACTTAAATCACATAGAGTAAATGGATCCTTGAGAGAACAGAGACCAAGGATTCTGTTATGTCTGACACTAAAGAAAATGAGATTTATTTGAGGGAGAGTCTCATTCTTGAATGACATGTCCAATTTTGTCCCAGCAACCTAAGCATCTGCCTATGCTTTTTTTGCTAGAACTTACAGACATAAGCACATTATGGTCTTTTGGTTTTAGAACACTGTCAATTCTTTACAAGTAAGGAATTGAAATTCAGAACATGTTTGCCCTCTGGTGTTCAGGTGGCTGAATTACAACTATATTCGACCATGTTTCTGTGCTGTGCTTAGTCGCTCAGTCCTGTCTGATTCTTTGTGACTCCATGGACTGTAGCCCACCAGGCTCCTCTGACCATGGGATTTCCCAGGCAAGAATACTAGAGTGGGTTGCCATTTCCTTCTCCAGGGGATCTTCCTGACCCAGGGATCAATCCCGCATCTTCTGTGTCTCCTGCATTGCAGGTGGATTCTTTACGCACTGAACCATTTTTAATACTTTTTTTGTCATTCTTCCTCCAGGGTGGACTCTGTCCTGCCTGCACATCATTTCTATAGTCTGCATGGTCCCAGATCCTGACCCACGAGCATCTTTTCATGGTATCAGATACATCTCCACAGGAACAAATTGCAGACACAGCACACTCTATATCATAACATAAATAAATTATTTTAAAAAACACATTTCCTCAAAGTCCATCTGAACTACAGATAAACTTCGGCTGTCAACATGGAGCCTTTGCCATCACAGCACAGAACAGTTTAGACCCAGGTTTTTAAGCATCTCTTTCACTTTCTCTTCTATCTCTTTCACTTTTGCCCCTCTCAGTGGAGCATTTTATGTGGTTCTTCCCAGAAAAGGGCCGTTTGAAGTACCGAGGAATTTTAGGTTTTGGACAAATCCCTTTCAGGTTTAAAATTTGGTAAATTTGTCAAGCTTCATTCATGAACATGAAAGTTACAAGCGTCCAGGGCAAAGACCAGGACTTAATCAAACGTTGTCCTCCACCTCTTCGTCCTAGCCGTCTCTAAGAGGAGTAACTTCACATGGTAACAAGCCCTAGAATTAGCAATACAGCCTGGAGATGTTGCCAGAAAGTTTCATTTCCTCTTTATCAGCATGTTGCAAAGATTATTTTCTTTTCCTTGTGTTACCAGTAACTGAGTTTTCCGCAATGTCCAAAAGCAATTGGAGGGTGAGTTTATCTAAGACACTGAATTGTAAAAAAAAAGCATAAAAGTCACATGTATATCATCTTATCTCCTTTTTTAGAAAAATCTAAAATATAACAGTGTGAAATGGCATATATATATATATATATATATATAAACATATGCCCATCCTGCCTAGATTAATTTCTTCGCTGGCGACGAGTTCTCATCATATTGGTTGCTAGGAAAGGAGGTCACTTTTACTTCTGTTCAGGTCTTTTATCAACTCTTTCATTCAGTCAGCTTTGCTATGATGGTTATTAAATACAAACACATTTATCTCATGGTCACTATACTCAAGAGAGAACAAATCCTTTTCTATATGGTTTTTAAGACCTTTCGTGATGCTGCTGTTCTAGCTCATTCCTCTCACTCCTAGCCTGCCTCTCTGCTTCAGCGCTGTGGGAACTAGTCCCCACATACTACAAAGTCCCTCACCTGGGCCTCTGGCCCTGCTGTTTCCTGTTCGTAGAATACCCATAGGATTTTCTCCCTTTCTTCTCTCTCCTCTTCCTCTCTACCTATCCCTCCCCACCTCAGCTGGTTAGCATCCAGTATTCTTTTGAGGTTTCAGATTATATATAATCTCCTTCACAAATCAAAGTATTTTCCCCGCCTCCAGCTTTGTGAGTGTGCACATGTGTGTGTGTGAGAGAGAAAGGTGCGTGTGTATGTGTGTATATGTGTGTGAGTGTGAGTGTGTGTGTGTGTGTGTGAACCAGGTGACCCTAGAACACCCTGTCCTCTCACAGAAGGTTTTCTATCATAGCCACACCTGATGTCTTTGTCCCTGCTAATCAAAAAGTTGAAAATTTCCATGTGTTGCTCACTGGTTCCTACCAGCACTAGTTTCAGAGCATGGGACAGAGATCCTAATTAAACACTTGCCTAATGAAGATATATCTCATGCTGAGAATTTTATCAGCGAGATCCCCAGTTCTTGTAAACATCTTAAAAAACTGCAAAATTGGTGTTAGAGAAAAAACTTTTCAGAGAGGTTGAAAATGGAGGGAGGAAAATGACCAACAAAGCAGTGGGGTGATAAAGGGCAGCGAGCTATGCTATGCTGTGATAATGCAATGACAGTAAATACACATACTGCCAGAATTTATGAAAATACATTACAATAATGTGTAATAACATACTGCAGTATAATATAATATGAAATCATTGAGCTCAACCATCATAAAATTGCTCTTGTATACATAATTTGGGGTAAAGTAAAACCAAAGTTTATTATTAGTATTATAAGACCGTATTATGCACACTTTATTTAATATATTTCTAGAAAAGTGAAAAAACACATCAGTGACCTATGCAGATATAATATTGTGCACATTTTCTTTAAAATGTTCAATTTGTGACTTAGGATCAGTATATATTTAAATCAAGTTCAGACATTGTAGAAAGTTTCATTTAGTAACCACTGAATAATTTCAATGTACACAAAATGTTAATCCTATAACCCAAATTAGCTTCTCTGTTCAGGATCCTAATTGCAAACTTAGGAAAACAGTGAATTTTAGCAGACTTTGAACCATAAGGATTGAAATCAAAGAATATCAGGATGGATGGAATCTATGATGCTCAAGTGGACTGATGTTTGGACCGTACACCTGCGGAAATATAAAGAGGAAGACGCAAACACAATCTCACACCCAACTAAACAAATGTGAATCAGTGACATCTAATGTTTCAGTTACGTCCTTACACACTAAACTGTTCCCAGTTTCATAGATAAAGTAGATTAGAGTATCTTCATAGTGAAGATTATTTTTCTTCTAAAACTTGGAATTTAAAAAGTGCTATTGCAATGTACTTTATATTCACAAAAATATTCAGAACTCAAGAACGTGTTATTTGAACACTTTGTTATGTAATTTTTAAAACTGATTCAAATAAATCCACATTTAAATTTCAAAGTGGCTGAATGCTTCAATAAATATGGCAATGAAGAAATTTTTAGACTTTATTTATAGTTCCCTCTATATTTTGTTTGCATGTGTGGGTGTATATGAATGCTGTATTTCAGTAAGTGTAGCCCATCTAATTTGATTTCAGTTGGACACTTCTCATTTATTTAAGGAAGGGAAACTCTTTCAGGCTTCTTTGCAAAATTTCCTTTAGGGGGAAATTTTTTTTTTCTGAAATTTTGTTTTTCGGTGTTTCTGAAATTGATCTTCCCAGGCGGCACTAGTGGTAAAGAACCACCTGCCGATTCAGGAGACATAAGAGAAGTGGGTTCAGTCCCGGCGTCCAGAAGATCCTCGGGTAAGGGGTATGGTAAGTCCTTCCAGTGTTCTTGCTTGGAGAATCCCATGGACAGAGGAGCCTGGCAGTCTACAGTCCATAGGGTCTCAAAGAATCCAACATGACTGAGGCGACTTAGTACATTTCTGAAATTATGGTCAAATAGATTGCTACTTTTGCTTCAAAACGTGTCATGTGCAATGGCCTGCGTCTTACTGTTTCATTCCCATCAAGTGTTTACTAGAGAAGTTTTTTTTTTTTTGCTATTTTTTTTATCTGATGAAATTAAGCCACACACAGTTTAGCCATATTTACAATAATGAGAAGTAATTTTTGTCATTTGCATTTTCTTTTATGTCATGCTGCCATCTTGTGGCCACTTAGTCAATTTTAAAAAGACATTCCAGGCAACTGTAACAGAATGACCCCCAAAGCATTACATAGTATAACTTCCAACATCATGGAAGATATTGACTCTCAAATGGATGACCCTCTTAACTGTCTCTCAGAGACGAAGCCATATTAGTTCTTTATGGCTTCTGAATTTGGGCTCTAAAAATTTTTCTGAAAATTTGCCTGAGGATTTCTTTACTTTCTTCCATAAATTTATATTCCCAGGTGACTCAATGGTAAAGAATCTGCCTGCGATGCAGGAGATGCAGGTTCGATCCACGGTTGGGAAGACCCCCTGTAGAAAGAAATGACAACTCACTCCGGTATTCTTGCCTAGGAAATCCCATGGAACCTGGGGGACTATAGTCCATGGGGGTCGCAGCCACTGATCTTGTTACTGTCTCCTTAGTTATGCCTTTTTAATTTTTCTTTCATAGTAAAAAGCAAGATATTACACACAGCCCACTGTCAGTGTACATGAAACATTTTCACATCCCTTCATTCCGAGATAGGGATGGGTGGATGGGAACTTTGAGTACAAAGTTGACTCTCCCGAAATGCCTGACACTGCTCCCACATAAGATTTTGTCCAACCAGCTTTGGATCCTGGTCAACCATGAAATACTTTCTATCCAGCTGCTGTTCACTCACATTCTGGTTTAGTCATTGGTCAGGGCTTCCTGTCTTCCCCCTACAATGAAGGGGGCTTTGTAGGAGGTTCAGCTTCAACTTCATTTCAGCCTTCATGGTCTCCTGGCTCTTCTAAGAGGAAACAGTGGGAATAATGAGGAAATTTTATCACATTATCCAAAATATCTAAAGAGCTTTCTGCTTTTATCTTAGTCAAAGGTGCATCTAAACCCAATAATATTTATTTTTAAAACACAGTGCATATCCTAAGTGATTATAGTCAACACAATGCCCACTAACATTTTGTCATTTGAAGGAAGCAGGATTCTAATTAAGATATATTTGATACACTTTATGCAAGCAAAAAGGTTACCTCAGCTGTTCTGCTTACAAGTGTCAATTCACAATATTTTTATTGTGCTCTGAAATCTTTTTTTAAACTAACTATATTGATAGCTAATGCTCATATTCACCAGGTGATGCTTTGAGATATTCACGTATACTAATTCAGAGGTTAGGCTATGTTCTTATTTCTATTTCCCAGATTGAGAAATAAGGCACAGAGAGATTCATTACTTCTTCCAGAATCACAGAGCCCATGAGTGTTTGAACTCAGGAAGTCTGGTTCCACCTTCCCTGGTGGTTTTAGTGGTAAAGAACCTGCCTCCCAATGCAGGAGACATAAGAGATGCAGGTTTGATCTCTGGGTCTGGAAGATGCCCTGGAGGAGGGCATGACAAGCCACTCCAGTATTCTTGCCTGGAGAATCCCGTGGACAGAGGAGCCTGGCAGACTAACGTCCATAGTGTCACACAGAGTCAGACATGACTGAGGTGACTCAGCACATACGCACCATCTGGCTCCCGAGTGCCTCCGCCTAAGTATAAATGTCATCCTCCTTCTCATGTATATACCTTGCTAACTCTATGCCTTTTCACAGTTCTTTTGCTGACTTGAGTTGGTGTTGAAAATTTGGCTCTGAAAAGCCAAGCCTCTTGGTGGGTTTCTCTGAAATAGTTATCAACAGGTTGTTGTATCCACACTTACATGGATTCATGACCCATTAATATGACTAAGAAATGCCTTATGAGGTGACATTTAATCATTAGAAAATTCAAGACATATAAAAAGGAACATAGTTTTAATTTCTCACATTTATTTTTATATTTCCCTGATGGCCTGTTTTATGAAGATATTTTATTTACTCTGTTTATGGTAGCTTTCTTTAAAATTTAGTCTAAGTGTATGACATTATTCCTTATATTTGATATTTGAGCTTTTAATAGATAGTGGAATAAATCTACTTACATGTTTGTTTTTTATGAATTTTAAGAGAGCTTTTGTTTAAAAAGCAAATTCAGTGTGGAAGGAATTACTTATTCTCCAGGAAGCGTGACCAGTGGAATATTCTACCAGAACCCAAGAGAAGTCAGACCCACTTCTGCCTCTCAGACCTGACAGGCTTGAGATGTGCTCTGACTTGGTCAAAGGAGGCCTCAGGGGAGGAGTGAGGTGGGCCTCACTTCAACGTACCATCCAGTTTCTCGAGTGCCAGGGAAGACTTTTAGGAGAGAGCTGTCATGGTCAGAGAATTTCATGAGGAATTTCTGAGTCCTTGAGCCTAGAAGGCTTGGCTTTGTGTCTAGATCACCAACAGCTGTTTGGCATTAGGGCAGAGACCACCAAGGCCCAAACAACTGAGGAACAAGATCTGTCGTAGAGCTGTGAGAACGAGATGCTCTCAGTAAAAGGTGGACAGAACTCCCCTAGGGTATGTCCTTGAGGTTCACATTCTGATGGCACCGTGAATGGCATGAGGATGCCAGAGAAGGGTTTCAAGGATATCAGGCTTTAACAGGGAGGAATCCTGAACAGGAGAGGTAAGTATCATGGGTGTTTATGGACTGGTTTGTGAAAGCAGGTTTGATATGCATCTGAGAGATTCCCAGACATGTTTGAGGATGGTGAAACATAGACTGCTATGGCTAATGTGACATGAACTCTTACCTTTCCACTGATTTGGGGAGTCATGTTGCCATTCTGAATAAAAGACACTTCTCATCTTCCTGGCAAGCTCAGTGTGGCCATGTCCCTAAATACTGGACAGGATGAATTATGTGATGCTTCTGGAAATACTCTTTTATTTTTTTGGAGGAAGCTTTTGAAATTTCCTTCTTGACATGAAAGATGAACTTGATGGCAGGAACTTCAGCAGTCATCTTGAAACATGAGGTAATCTTGGATGAAAGAAGTCAAACACTGATTGTGAGAGAGAAGTTCCAGAGTCTCTTATGAATACAATGTTTGACCTATCTTTCTTGAACTGCCTAACTCTGAGCAGCTTTTAAATGAGTAAATGATCATAATCATTACTGATTAAAGAGGATTCCCAATACAGCAGTTGGAGAATAAAGAATCAATCTGATTAATAAAATATCCTGTGTATTGACAACCTAATCAAGCATGACAGTGTTTTGGCTATAAGTTTAATATACAATAATTAGACTTCAAGTCACAAAATTAGCTTGGAGAGAAGTTATCATTTAAACAGCAAATACTGAGACCTTTATATAAACAATACCCTTGCAGACATGATAGGTTTAGACAAAGAACTGAATACAACTTGGTGCCTGCTCCCAGCATCACACTTCTGTCAGAAGAAAGATGTGCATTTCATAAATAATATAAAGTGAATTTTAAAAATTAAACTTTATTTTTTTACAGTAGTTTTTGGTTCATGGCAAATTGAGACAAAGACAGAGATTTCCCATATATCCCCTGCCCCTACACATGCATAACCTCCCCCACTATCAACCCCCTCATCCCCCAGTGTGGTACTTTGGTTACGACTGAGGAATCTGTATTGACTAATCACAGTCACCCAGAGAACATGGTTTACATTAATGTTCGCTCTTGCACTCTTGCCACTGTATATTTTATAGGTTTGGACAAATGTATACTGACATGTACCACCATTGTAGTATCATACAGAGTAGTTTTGTTGCCCTATACATCCTCTGTGCTCCACCTTTTAAAACAATTTTAAAAGTGCTGTTACTGTACAAAGAAGTTCTTAAGTAATGGTTGGGGATCTCAAGTACTGAGACATGCTGGCATCTCATTTATATAAATATACAGTGTGTAATGTGTCCTTGGCTTGTCTTCTTGACAATATCAAGATATTAGTGTCTCTGTAAATCTGTGGTTGTACACAAGCCAGACCTTTTTAAAAATTCATGAAACAGGCTGTAATGCATTCCCTGGCCTAACACCAAGATATTGTTGTTAGGTAGTCCGTTGATTGATATAATTATATTTAGTTTCCCGACATAGTACAGTGCCCTTTACCAAAGTCCAGTGTTATGATCACTAATCTATCAGTAATATTTGATTGAATGAGACTGAACAAGATGTTTGCAAGCACAAAAATGACTGTGTCATTCTCAGACAAAATTTCTGAGCAGAATAACAATAAAATTATTTTGAAGTAATGGACTACTTACAAAGAGAAGAAGTGATCACTAGAAACTAACATCATCTGGCTAAGTATAAGATTTACCAAAAGCAATTTATATCCCGTTAGATAAGGTGAATGAAGGACTCACGAGTATGTCATTTGCGGCAAGACATTGTCAAAATTTTTCTCTATTCAGTAGGAAACATTGAAATAATTTAAGCTAGATGATGATAGCAATCAGAAGGATTTAACATCTAAAGAAATGATTCCTGATTTCTTAAAGCCTCGTTTCTTTCTCTATTAGTTGTCAGTTTTCATCTAGGTACATGCACAGGCAAGACAAATTGTGAACAGTGAAGCATAGGAAGACCTAAAGGGAGTGCTCAGGTGGCTCAAGTGGCAAAAAATCTGCCTGCAACGCAGGAGATATTGGTTTGATCCCTGGGTTGGGAAGATCCCCTGGAGAAGGAAGTGTCAAGCCAATCCAGTATTCTTTCCTGGGAAATCTCACGGACAAAGGAGCTTGGTGGACTACAGTCCAACGGGTCACGAAGATTCAGATATGACTGAGCGACTAAGCGACAACAACAGTGGACGTAGATACATTTTGCACAGGGTAAACATGGGGATAGGTAAGAGTTTACAAAAGTAGCTCTGAATACAGTGATGCTTATTCAATGGAACACTTTCCTCTTGTTTATATATGATTAATTCTGACCAGAGGACTTAAAAACAATGACATCAAGTCATAAAAATCACTTAAAATTTGGGTTGTATATTTTGTATATATTTACATCTCTGTAACGTTTTATTGAGATGAAATTTGAGTCACCAATGGCACTTGTAAAGTGCTACTTATTCTGAATCCCAAATGACCTCTATAATATTGAATTGCAAGAGCCATGATTAGTGATGGAAAACTGATTTCTGGACAATGGAATTTGCTTCTATTTCTAGATATTTGAAATGAAGCTTTATAATTTAAAGAAACTAGCTCACTTTTGCTGACGTTTGGATTCAAAAGCACGTTCCTTTTTATTTTCTCTAATTAAAGACAAAAGTATTTAAGTTTGATCTCAGAAACTATTCTTACTTAAAATTTGTTATTGTCTATTTATATTTCACTAAGAAGTTTACTGTAACTTATACAATGTTATATATCAATTATATCTCAATAAAACTGAGGGCAAAGGATGTTTATCATAGTTTTTAATCTGATTAAACTCATTGTGTATGATTCTGATTGTGGTTTGCCACTTGTCTTCCAGCTATATATTTCTTTTATTACCTCATTAAAACAATACAGTATTAAAATTGGATCCTTGTCACAATTTTATTTCCTCATTTTGTAATTATGGTTAAACCAAACTTTTACCTCTAGTTCATAATAAAAATTTTCTTTTTTCTTCTCTCCTGGGGCCTAAGCTATTTTATTTCTCATTTCATTTGCAATATTGGCCTTCTCTTTCTCTGGAGATACAAAGAAAATTTTTCAAGTGATTTGTGTAAAAATAATTTTGAGGCCGTTATGTTTTTTCTTTTCCAAATCTTTTTCTTCTATATTCTCCTTCATGGGCATGAGATCTACAAGGCAAGGATTTTGTAGAGTAATGTTTTTACCCTATAGAGTCAGATTTTTTTTTATCCTGCAGCAATTTGTATGTTATTTATTATTTATTGTGCCTATGATTTATTACATAAATTAAATGGTGAATAAATTGAAAGAAGAGAAACCTTTAAAATGTTTGCTTTACACAAAGAAGGGACTGATTTAACTGTGCAATCAGCAAATAATTTTGTGATTAATATAACATTATATGATTATACCCAAGCATCTCTTAAAAGCCCATGACTTTGTGAGGTTTAAGAAACCTCACAAATTCTATTAGTTATAGGAATAAAATTAGTTGCAATATAGAACTGTAATGTATCAATAATGAAAGCTAAGAAATAGGCATTAAAATAAGTTGTAAGAATCAGCCTGTAATTTACAGAAATGCAAGATGATTTTCTCATTATATAACACAATCAGATTTTTTTTCAAGTATCTCTTTTCTTTAAAAAAGTTTATTCCTTAGTTTTCAAATTTCATTTTACTTTGAAAGGCAGTGTGTCTGGGAAGAGAAATACATTTTTACCCAATTAGGGAATGTTCTTAATGAAATTATATATTCTGGTGGAGAAACTGATTTAAAGTTTGTAAAAATTTAACTTAAACCCTGACTTCAGTAAAAGGTACTTCTCTGTAATTCCTAAGAACATATTAAATAAACTTTTAGTAAAGCAAGAAAAATCTGAATTTTTGCCCAATCTTATGCTTTTCCTCTCTGTCTAGATTAATGTTTACCAAGATAAATCTTATATTTCTCATAGAACAGACAAACTGTAAGCCCTGTGAATGTGCATTCTTTCTCTAATAAGACAATGGGATATCATACCTTTCTTCTGCACCCCTGCCTGCCCTGGCCCAGAACCGGTTCACACCTACATGTTGGGTTGTGTTAACTTCGCCTTTGATTCCCAAAATAACCCACGGTGTCTGTGCTTGTGGTGCAAGGCTTTGCTGTTTCCAAAAGGCCTGCATTTCCATGGAAACCAGACAGGAAGAAAAGAAAGGATAAGTGCATGAAATCATTCTGTGCTTAGAAACAAAGCTGAACACAGACCAAGGGCCTCATCTGAATTCAGCCTGTGAGAACCAGGACCCGCGGTGACCCTGGGCTGCGTAAGGAAAACTTGCTCCCCGCTGGCTTCAGCCCATGAGAAAGCATCTCTTATTCTCACTGGAGATGTTTTAAAGGCTAGAAAGGCAGGATTTGAGATCCTAGAGCCTGGATTATTTCTACCTTCTGCCACTCTTTGGTAAACCTAAGTTCACATTTCCATTCTGTAAAATGCAAAATCTTTTTTATTTTGTTGTATTTTTTTAATTAATTAATCTATTTTAATTGAAGGATAATCATAGTGTTGTGGTGGGTTTTGCCGTACATTGACATGAAGCAGCCACGGTGTAGGTGGCCCCCAACCTGAACCCCCTTCCTGCCTCCCTCTCCATCCCATACCATCTGTCTGGGTGGTCCCAGAGCACCCCTTTGAGTGTCCTGCTTCATGCATCAAACTTGCACTGGTCATCTGTTTTACATATGGTAATATACATGTTCCAATGCTATTCTCTCAAATCATCCCACCCTCACCTTTTCCCACATAGTCCATAAGTCTCTTCCTTACATCTGTGTCTCTTTTGCTGCTTTGCATATAGGATCATCATTACTGTCTTCTGAGGGCTTACCATCTCAAACAAATGTTCAACGTTACTTAAATCTGAAAACTGATGAACAATGCCTTGACATCTTTAGGAAAAGCTATGTTAAATGAAAGATGCTTGCTCACTGTAACTTAATCAAGCAATGGATATTTATCAAATGTCCATGGAATATGTGTTATTAACAAGCAGGAAAATGTCTTCTAGTGAGAAACTAAACAACTGTAGATCCAAGGAAAGAAAACTGTGCCCATCTCTACCCTCAGAGCTTCCTAGAGGAGTATGAAATTTTAATTTAACTGATAAAGAACATGCTACTAAAACTATGTGTATATTATGGAATGCAAGTTGGTTCTATTTGTGAAAACCACCCAACCATTTGTCATTAAGAGAGAAAAAAAGCTTGCCATGATTACACTATATAACAGGGGCTCCTGTTCTCATGTCCACCTGACCCCCACATCCTAGCCTTTTGGTCACTTCACCTGGATGATAAGACACAGAAGTTCCAGAGAAAAGACTGAAGATGTGGGTTGGGGTCTTTCAGTTCAGATTTTTCTCTTTAGCCATATCTAATGTTAAAGGATTAGTTGAAAGACTAATAAACTTATTAATTAACCTGTGTGTGTGCAAGTAAGTTATTCTTTTCTGATGTGGGACAGTTATGAGTTTGACAGGGCTATTTTGCCACCAGAATTTAGGTATTATAGCCATGTTAACCTAATTAAACAAGAAAGCCATTGAAATGAGATAGAACTAATCACAACAGCCAAGGAGGCTTTAAACTACAGCCAATCAAATAACGTTTCTTTGCTTCCATACCGTCTCTACATGGTTTTCCCCTAGCTTCTCACAGTGGAACACTCATAACCACTCCCAGTTTGATGTCTGATCTGAATTAATTTTTGCTCGAATGAAATCAAAGTTTTTAATATCCAGCAAGTAAAGGTCTCATATATGACATGAAGAGTGTCAACTCCAAAAAGGAAAAGTCAAAGAAGACAAACTTGGTCCAGAGCAGTGGGTAATCTGGGAGATCTTTGTGTGTGTCATTCAATTTGAACTTTCCTCCAGTTTTCCTAAACTTGTGCAAGATTCTTACATATCAGAGGGTCCAGTAAACAATGAGAAGTGTAAAAGAACAGCACCAAATAAAGCTCAGAGTGGAGGATGGGTCCCAAGAAAGAAGATAATAGCATAAATTGTACTGGACATAATTCTATCCAAGCTGTCATAGTGTTTTTCTAGTAGTTTAGTGAGTAGAATGGAAGACAAGACTCATATATGACATTTCAGAGACTGGTACTGTAACGAAAAAAAAAAATCATGTCCACATTGGACAGCAAGAGGACAGAATGTGTGTCCATTTGAAGAACACCTGTAAGACGTTTGAACAATCACAAATGGTTAGAAAGTGAACATTTGAACCCAAGGTCTCTGAAATTTTCTGGCTACAGGAGATAGTAGTTTGTTGTTTTTATCCTTATTGTGGTGATATGACATTTTGAAGTACTTGCTGTTAATCCCTGTGAATCGTTAACTCTGTTGCAACCTGCTGCTCCCTGAGAAATTGTTAAGTAAACTAGAGAACAAAGATATAAGATCATTGGATTTTAATTTTAATAAAGCTTAGCCCATGCACAAGGTTTCCCTGGTAGGTTAACTGGTAAAGAATCTGCCTGCAATGCAGGAGACCCTGGTTTGAGTCCCGGCTCAGGAAGATCCAATGGAGAAACAATAGAGTACCCATTCCAGTATTCTTGGGCTTCCCTGGTGGCTCAGATGGTAAAGAATCCTCCTGCAGTGTGGGAGACCTGGGTTCAATGCCTGAGTTGGGACGATCCCCGGCAGGAGGGCATGGCAACCCAATCCAGTATTCTTGCCTGGAGAATCCCCATGGACAGAGAGCCTGGCAGGCTATAGTCCATGGGGTTGCAGAGTCAGATATGACTGGGTGACTAAGCATAGCACAGCACACGCTAGCAAAGTAATGCTCAAAATTCTCCTAGCTTGGCTTCAACAGTACCCGAACCGAGAACTTACAGATGTGCAAACTGGATTTAGAAAAGGCAGAGGAACCAGAGATCAAATTACCAACATCCGTTGCATCATAGAAAATGCAAGAGAATTCTAGAAAAAAATCTACTTCTGCTTTATTTGCTACACCAAAGCCTTTGATCATGTGGATCACAAAAAACTGTGGAAAATTTTTAAAGAGATGGGAATACCAGACCACCTTACCTGCCTCCAGAGAAATCTGTATGCAGGTCAAGAAACAACAGTTAGAATCAAACATGGAACAACATACTGGTTCCAAATTGGGAAAGGAGTATGTCAAGACTGTATATAGTCACGCTGCTTATTTAGCTTATATGCAGAGTACATCACATGAAATGCCAGGCTGGATGAAGCACAAGCTGGAATCAAGATTGCTGGGAGAAATATCAATAACCTCAGATATGCAGATAACACCACCCTTACGGCAGAAAGCAAAGAGGAACTAAACAGCATCTTAATGAAAGTGAAAGATGAGAGTGAAGAAGTTGGCTTAAAACTCAACATTCAAAAAACTAAAATCATGGCATCTGGTCCCATCACTTCATGGCAAATAGATGGGGAAACAATGGAAACAGTGACAGACTTTATTTTTTTCGGCTCCAAAAGCACTGCAGATGCTGACTGCAGCCATGGAATTAAAAGACGCTTGCGTCTTGGAAGAAAAGTTATGACAAAACTAGATGGCATATTAAAAAGCAGAGACGTTACTTTGCCAACAAAGATCCATCTAGTCAAAGCTATGGTTTTCCCAGTAATCATGTATAGATGTGAGATTTGAACCATAAAAGAAAGCTGAGGGCTGAAGAATTGATGCTTTGGAACTGTGGTTTTGGAGAAGACTCTTAAGAGTCCCTTGGGCTCCAAGGAGATCAAACCAGTCAATATTAAGGGAAATAAGTCCTGAATATTCTTTGGAAGGACTGATGATGAAGCTGAAGCTCCAATACTTTGGCTACCTGATGTGAAGAGCAGACTCACTGGAAAAGACCCTGAATGCTGGGCAAGATTGAAGGCAGGAGGAGAAGGGGGCAACAGAGGATGAGATGGTTGGATGGCATCACTGATTCAATGGACATGAGTTTGAGCAAGCTCTGGGAGTTGGTGATGAACATGGAAACCTGGAGTACTGCAGTCCATGGGGTCGCAAACAGTCAGGCACGACTGAGCAACTGATCTGAGCTGACTGAACAGGAAGAAGAAAGTCTCCTTTTCCTGACAAGGACTCAGCCAATGAAAAGTTAAGGAATCTTTGTATGCAATAGCCCTCCCAACTTCCTTTTTGCCTCTATAAAAGTGTTCTCCTTCCTTTGCTCTGAAGGGACTTAACGTACAGTTAAGTCCAAGATTGAGGACTCTGAATGGCCATTCTTTGTTTATTCACAATAAATCCACCTTTCCTGGAGAAATATCTGGCAGCCTATTTGTCTCAGGTTAGCATTGATTATTTCTACCTACCCAATACAGCATGACTTCTTAGGGTAGCTGACCACCTTTACCCCTAGAGGCTGTATCACATCTTCAGATTCCAGCTCATCCTATGGCATTATATACACCCTCAGAAATTTATACTGATCTCTGGGGAAAAAGAGAGACTAGGAGATGGAAAAAACAAAATATATTGTGATCACCTGGAGTTGACTAGAGCTAATATTGTTTCTCCTTGTATGAACACTGTTGACTTATAGAAAAATAAGTTACATTATTTAAGTAAGCTTGTGATTTTGAAATTTTATGCTTGCTGCTTAGTATTTTATCTGTATTAACCGGTTGCTTAATTTTGTCTTAGCTACTTGGATTTTCTGGGCTCCAATAATCTTTTAATAAATTATGCAAAATACCTTCACTAACTGAAGGCATACAGTGGACCTGTATTACCATATTTTATGTGATTTCTGGGGGGAAATATAATATTTTCAAAGTATAACATTAATGAATATTTCAAAATTCTTAGCTTGAATTCTGAGCAAGTTTAACAAAACATTAATTGCATATAGAAAACACATGTATGTCTCTTTTGGAATCATCCCAATACTATATCTTTTTTTTTTTTTTGATAATGTAGCAATCTATTTCTCTAGATTTTAAAATGTGTTGATAAACATAGATTATTTATTCATTTTTTCAGTCTTTCCCTAACTCATTCATGCACCTTTACAAATTAAAATTATTTAAGGAGAAACATTTTTGTCTCCTTAGGATAAATGGAGACAGACAAGATTCTCAAAAAACACAGGTAGGATCACTGGATTAAGATATTTCATTTACAAGTGAGGTAATCAGATACCCCACATAATTCATGCTATTTAACTTAAAAGTTTTAAATGTGTTTGAAAAATTGCAAGACTTTGTTTATCTTTTAAACTAAGTTGAATAATAAAGAGCAAATTTTGATAAAAGTAACATAGAGTGATTTTCTTGGAAGAATGTCATTTACTTTTTGACAACTTGGAAAAAATGTTTTGTCATCTTCTCTTTCTTTCACACTTCTTTTTCCTTGTACATAAAGATTATAATTTTTTTTAATTTCAAAATAATTATAGACTCACAGAAAACAGAAACAATATAAAGAAGTCTTTTTTTTTCTTTTTTGATTACAGTGGATGTGCAATGATTTCTTATAGCGGTCATCAATGTTCATATATTGTCATCATCATAAACATCATAAACATAAAATTTGTCCCTGGAAACATACCAGGGCACTGGAGAAGAGAATCCAGGCCAAGAGGAAGAGTAATCCTTACAAATAGATTTGACTCAAAAACCTTATTTGGAAACTAGTTTACCGATTAAAAAAAAAACATTTAATTTTAATGTTAAATTTAAATTTTATTTAAAATTAAAATTTATTTAAAATTAAATTTATTTAAATTTAATTTTAATTAGTATAGCATATAATGGTAGAACATTTGATCTTCTAAACAGTGACAAAACTCAAATTAATACTAAATTAAATATTAAAGGATCAACACACATGTGCCCGTAGCACTGTCCCTGAGCATCACAGCAAGCATCTGCATTGCTGTGTTTATATTGGTTAAGAACAGTATGTGAAGGTTCTCTATCTTCAAACAAGCTTTTCTTTTTTCCTTTTTGAGTTCTTTTTTATTGGAATATAATTGCTTTACAATATTCTGTAAGTTTCTGCTATACAATTAAGTGAATCAACTGTAGGCATATATGCCCCCTTCCTCTTGGACCTCCCTCCTACCCCCACTCCCATCCCACTCATCTAGGTCATTAAAAAGAATTATTCTGTAACACTAAGACTGTGATATTATTGATATAAAGTTTTTTTTTAAACCATCTGTTCTTTATTGACAAAGCTATAAAAGTATCATAAACAAAATTGGGCTGTATCTTTACATAATTGCTTCCATAACTTAAAAACATGCCCCAAACTAAATACATAGTAGCAGAATGTTCTAAAATAAATTTAAATATTTAACATAGTTTTATAGAAAGAAAAAATCAATTAAATATTAAAGAATTAAAAAAAAAGATACTTGGTAATTTTATTTTCCAATTTAAAAATGTAGATGTTTGCCCCAGGGTCATGACATAGTATTTTAAGTGATGACTTCTAACAGCTCTATTTTTGACACATGCCAAATGTTATAAGTGTCTTCAGACTTTAATAAGTGCAGTATTTCCTCTCTGTGGGAGCTGTGTGGTATAAGAGGCATTAGAGTTGATCTTTGAAGTGCAAGTTTCATGACCTGGTCATGAGCCTGACCCCTTAGACGCATGTCATATTTCCCTTCCCAGCTAAACTGAAATACACCCACTTCTTGGGGTTACTTGGTCAGTTTGAATAAGAATATATATTAAGACAATTATTTAACACAATATTACTTAAATGTTTTTATTAACCTATATATTTTGTTAGTATTAAAATATCTAATATATTTCTACTAATCAGTTATCCATGCCATATATTTATCTGGTAGCTACTGATTAATTTAGCTAGTACACATTTTTATAAATAATTTTTAAGTTATTTTAGAATTTTTTCAAATGATTTGTTTTATTTTAATTTAGGAGACCTGGGTTCGATCCCTGAGTTGGTAAGATTCCCTGGAGAAGGGAAAGGCTACCTACTCCAGTATTCTGGCCTGGAGAATTCTATGGACTGTATAGCCCATGGGGTCGCAAAGAGTCAGACATGACTGAGTGACTTTCACTTTACTTATAAACTTTTTAAAACTTCTACATTTTTTGTGTGTGTCAAAATTGTCTAACCTGGCTTGCTCTAAAAAATATGACTGCTATGTCTCATTCTTTTCTTCATCTTTCTTGAGTTTGGTGTATATGAGTTGCTAATTTTCAGCACTTGCCTTAAGAAATTATTTTTTTATTCTTAAAGCTATGTTCCCTTAAATTAAACTTTTGTAGAACTGGAAGAGATCATGAGGAAGGAAAAATGGCAGTATGCTTTGGTGATAATTTATATTATGTAAACACAGTCAAATTTCTTGTTCAACTAATCATACTGTTATATTAATATTAAAGCAAGAAATATCCAATTGTCTGATTTTGAATCTCATGTCTTAATTTTGTATGGAAACTCAGGAAAATTCACTTTTCTTTCTGCTTTATAAGCAGAGATAACTTCTCTATTTATATTTATTGCTAAAGGAAGAGTCTGTTTGTTCAGCAGATGTCACTAGAAGGCTGCTGCTCTGTCATTTCATGTTCGTATAGTCTTACTAGCAAAGCTGAAATACAGATGTTTTCAGTTGCTTTAAAGTTAGACATGTTTTAATGTCTCAATTTTAACTGAAAATAGAAGAGAAAAATATATGTCTTTCAAGTAAAAATAATTATTTAAGATAAAGAAACACAATTAATACGCTATCATTGTGGTATTTTTTAGATGGCATTAAATGTGTATTAACATAATGCAAGTCCCAATTAAACAATCATAGAAACTCAAGCTGATCAACAGAACTTAGTAAATAGTTAAAAGTAGATTTAATGTCTTGTTCTCTGTCATGTTATTAAAGAAATCTCTGTTGACATATTTGGTATTTCCAAACTCTGTCATGAGAAAAAAGACACGCCTTGTCTGTTGGGCTTTCTGGTTAAGAACAGGAAATTCTTGGAAATAGCAAATTGACTCTATGGTCCCTTATCTTCAGAAAATTCTCCTTAGACTTTAACTTTTACATTGCTATCTCCACTTCACATTCCTTTTTAATTTTGTTAATCATCATTATCTTAGGTTTCCATAAAGGTCCCAGTCAACAAGTTGTCTTGGGTGGCTACAACCTTCTCATTTTAGTAGTATGACACACACGTGCTCTTCTTGGACTGTTCCTTACAATTCTCCTTGGCTTGTTCTCCCAGACAAGGCATTCTCAGTTCTTGAGTTCTTTCATTCTTCTTCTTCTTACTTTTAATGTCTCTTTGTCATCTAGTTCCTGCACTGTGGGTTCAAATTGAACTGATTTATTTTTTCCATTAATAATAATAAAAGTGGCTGAGTGTTGGCTGTGTTCTAGCCTCATTCCACAGCTCAGGTAGCTCCCACACTTCTGTTTGTTGTTCCATCGCTCAGTCATGTCTGACTCTTTGCAACCCCATGGACCGCAGCACACATGGCTTCCCTGTCCTTCACTATCTCCCAGAGTTTGCTCAGTTTCATGTCCATTGAGTCGATGATGCCATTCAACCATCTCATCCTCAGTCTCCCCCTTCTTTTTCTTCCCTCAATCATTCCCAGCATGAGGGATTTACCAGTGATTCTGCTCTTCACATCGAGTGGCCAAAGTACTGGAGCTTTAGCTTCAGCATCAGTCCTTCCAATGGATATTCTCAATCCTTTAGGATTGACAGGTTTGATCTCCTTACAGTCCCAGGGACTCTCAAGGGTCTTCTCCAACACAACACTTCAAAAACATTGATTTTTTTGGTGCTCAGCTTTCTTTATGTTCCAGCTCTCACTTCTATATATGACTACTGGAAAAACCATAGCTTTGACTATATGGGCCTTTGTCAGCAAAGTGATGTCTCTGCTTTTTAATATGTTGTCTAGGTTTCTCATAGCTTTCCTTTTAAGGAGCAAGTGTCTTTTAATTTCATGGCTGCAGTCAGTATCTGCAATGATTTTGGAGCCCAAGAAAATAAAATCTATCACTGCTTCACCTTTTTTCCCACACTCCTTTAAATGCCTTATTGGCTTGTGTAGGCCCACTGTGCTCATATCTTGGTGCACAGCACTGCATATATACTTACAAAATCACTCACATGAGGTCCAGTGCAAATACTCCTTGTCTGGTTTATCTTCTGAGTAGCTGTGTCCCAGGGTTCAAGATTACTATTATCCTGACACGGTTACTCTCCAACAACTGCTTCCTAACTTCTCCAGGGAAAACAAAGAAGGAATGAAGGCAAGGTGGGCCAGAAATGGGTCAAGATCTTGACCATCTTACTCACCACATTCTCTCACCATTCATTAGCCAGAAAATATCAAATATCTCTGCTTCAAGCAAGAAGACTGAGAAATGCAATACAAATTACATCTTCCCTCTTCATATTTCTAGATTTTTGTATTATAAAGCACACATTGAAAAAACAATAGTCAACTTTCCTCATGACACTTTAAAAACTATCCATTGTCCTACCCAAAGTACAAAATAATAGATTTTATGCTACCATTTATAAGATTTTAAGATATAAACAATAGCATTATAGCTCAAACCTGCTAAAAAATGGAAATTATCAAAATATATTCTAGAAAATTTAGTGTTAAAATGCATTACTGTAAAAGATTCCTTATCTATTCAAATTTTCTATTAAATATATACTGAATTTATAATTGAATAAATTCCTCTAGTAGACTGAGTAGTAGTTTTGGGTTTGAAATGTGATAATATATTTACATTTGTACAGTCTGTTATGACGATCATGCTGACCTCACTGGGGACACAATTTTGTCAGCAATTATTTCTTATGGACATGAATTTGAGCAAACTCCAGGAGATAGGGAAGGACAGAGGAACCTGATGTGCTGCAGTCCATGGGGTTGCAGAGTCAGAAAGGACTTAATGACTGAACAACAACACAATACTTTTCTAAGTCATTCAGGCTTCTGTTGATCCCACGGAGGCCCATTTTATTTCACTTTAACTCCTCTAGAATTTTATATATTTTTGTCTTTTTATTAGATTATTTATATGTACCAGAAATTGGCTGTACTATCATACTTCATTTTAAAATGATTTAAATTGCTAACATTTGCCATAATATAACCCAAATATATATACAGTGATGCTTGATATCATTTAAATTAAATTATCAGCTTGATAGTCATGTCAATAATGTAATTTTAAATTTTATATGTTACTTGATAGAAATAAAAAAGCTGGGACATATATAACTTCATGGAAATTGTTTTACTTGATGTATATTTTAAAATACGTAGTTCTGTGCATGTGTTTGAAATAAATTTGACTATATATCTCTATGTATATGTGTGTGTATATGTGCCATATATATGTATGTTTACACATAATAAAGCAACAGGGTCTAGTGGTATTGTTTTCTCTGTATGTGTCAAAGAAAGTTAACACTCTTGGAGGACACTGCTTACTGCATTTTATGTACTATAAGAGAAATTGGCAAGCATATTCCTGTTTTCCCCTTAGTTCAGAATCATAGAACAATTTATAAAGTATTATCTCTATGAAGAAAAATGAAATGCTTTCTCTGTCTTGCTTTTAGCTGATTTTAGCGTAAGTATATATCAAATTGCTGATGTTGAACAGAAGATACTTTCTTTTAACTGCCCTAACTTGGATAGTCTCCCAGAAGAAAAATGGAAAGTAAAGGCTTGTGATTTTCTATCCTGTGTAAATCTCCTCTGCTTACAGAAGCCTGCAAGCTTGGTCCTGGCAATGGAGCATTGGCATCATGCTCTCCTGAGGTCTTGTTGCCATGAAGTGGGAAAAGGGTGTGGTTCTCTGTGACCCTCCCTTAGTTCATGGTGCGAATACATAATCATTTTTCTGAAGCAGAACGAGCCAGAGAGAAGAAACTGAGCTCTTTTGACATCAGTTCACATACTGTAAGCACATGTACAAAAAAGTACTTTTGGAATGTCCGTCTTCAAGACATCTACACAGGTACAGATAGAGATAGATAGTAGAGACACATATCTGATGACAAAGGAATCATTTAAATATTGATGTGCATCCCAGCATCAGACATTTTCCCTAAAATTACATATTTACTTTTAACAACTAATTTGGGCAACATAATTATGTCTGATTAACTGATGAGAAGAACAAATATCATATACTCAAGATTAGCATTCATAAGTGGGAGAAATGGGACTTGAACCCAAGTCAGCAACTTCTTTATTATATACACTGAGTTATACTTTCAGGCTGAATAGTATTCATGGTGCTACTTTCTAAGGGCTTCTCAGGTGACACCTGAGAAGAACCCGCCTGCCAATATGGGAGACACAAGAGACGTGGGTTTGATCCTCGGGTCAGAAAGATCCCCTAGAGCAGGAAATGGCAACCTGCTCTAGTACTCTTGCCTGGAAAATTCCATGGACAGAGAAGCCTGAGGGGGCTACAATACATGGAGCTTCAAAGAGTCAGATGTGACTGAATACACACACATACCTCCCACACACACTTCGTAAACTGAATAGGTTGAGAAGCCCTGGGGAGGAACTATATGCACTTAAGAAAAGTATTATATTTCTGGAAGGATGCCTATTCACAGTGAATCACTCACAGGAAGACAAAATTGATCCTTGATGGATACACTGATTCTTATATACTTTTCTCTAAAACAAAACACAATAAGAAACTTGAAAAGTTATAACACTCCAGTGTCACTTCTGAAATTACTTCTTCCAGAGGTAATATGTCTATAAAGTACAAAAATACAGTAATAATGCCTAGCAGAAATTGTTTTAGATTCTTGAAGCTAGTGAAACATTTGACTTTGTACACCTAAATCTCTTTAATTTTTGAAATAATCACCTCCAAAGTTTGGATTTTAATAAAAAAAAATGGATTTAACAAATGTAACCAAGGAACCCAACTATTGTATTTTTATTCAACCTATTTGTGTTTTACATACATAGATAAGTATGTATATATTATCTTCCCTGGTGGCTTAGCTGGTGGCTCAGTGGTAAAGAATTCACCTGCCAAGTAGGAGACAGGAGTCAGATCTCTGGGTCGGGAAGATTTCCTGGAGAAGGAAATGGCAATGCACGCCAGTATTCTTCCCTGGGAAATCCCACAGACAGAGGAGCCTGGCAGGCTACACTCCATGGGGTCATGAAAGAGTCTGACACAACACAGGGACTAAACAACATCAGATAAGTATTTATTATATTTATGAAACTAAATAAATGGTATTCTTTTACTAATACGTTAGAGATCAGAAGACTAAATCAAACATGTTATTCGGGGATCTTTCATCTTATAAGGAATTATAAAAATATATTCTCTGTTTTTAATTGTGTTTCAATAAAGAAGGGGTTTATATTATGTGCTCTCCAGCAGAAATTGACACATAGTAGATTAGCTGTGGGCAGGATCTATTAGCTTTGAGTTCTCAGATCTTTAATAGAAACTAGAAACTCAGGAAAGGAAACTTGTGGCCATCATAAGTCCATATCCTTGAAGTATAAGCGTGTTTGTTCATTCTAAACTAGAGTCAGAAAGATGAAAGGGCTAGTTTATGGAACGTTTTCTTGCTTCTTATCCTCACAGAATATGAGTGTATCTGTCATGTATTTATTCCTTTGTCCAGATAAATTGTAGCTCTAGGGAATTTATCATGGTAGTAGTTTTTAAAGCATATAGGGTCAAGTTATCTGATTTTGGAATATATCTCTAGAAATGCATTCAGGCCACCACATGTGTCAGAAATCTAGACAGTCATTAGAGACTGGAGCCGTATACCATTTTACAAAGTGAAAGAAATTTCTGCAGAGAGTCAGAGGCTTGAGCAAAAGAAATGCTTCTGCCAACAGAGGCACTTTGGCAAAGTGATTCACTTGTCTCCAGGTACATCCGAATGAACTAAAGCCCCATAAAAGAGCGTATCATTCTTTATTTCTATTTTCAGAGTGTTCAAAGCTATGAACTGCTTGAGTAGTATCTTGGCTCAAGTATGTGTGCATGCTGAGTCGCTTCTGTTGTGTCTGACTCTGTGACTCTGGACTGTAGCCCACCAGGCTTCTCTGTCTGTGGGATTCTCCAGGCAAAAATACTGGAGTGGATTGGCATTCCCTTCTCCAGGGAATCTTCCCGACCCAGGTATGGAATCCATGTCTCTTATGTCTCCTGCGTTGGCATGTAGGTTCTTTGCCACTAGCTCCACCTGGAAACCTTGGCTCTATTACAAATTATTACAAAACATACGTACTCTTTATATATTAGAACTTACATCATTAGTGTCCTCTTCCAAGTAGAGTCTATAAATCTGACCTACAATGTCTATTTAAAATATTTTTAAATTTTTTATATAGTTAATTTTAACTAAACATGAAAAAAATAGCTATGTGTTTGGATATTATAGTTGGATATATTTGGATATAATATAATTAAGCAACTATAGTTGCTTAACGGCTTTTTGAGCAGAAATATTTAGGCTTTACTTATTAGGTGAAACTTGATTGAGGACTGTGAAATCAGAATAATGACATCTATCCAGTAGATTCTTAAAGTGATGTTAATTTAATTCATTCATGAAAAATACATGGACTAGTTGTCAAAATGCAGATCCCTAAGTTTTGAGTCAGTCCTACTAAATCTAATGCTCTGTGAATGGAGATTTGAAGTCTTAATTTAAAAGAACATGTTGTATGTAATTCTTATTAAAACACTGAAGTTTGATAATAATTGGTATTTTTTCCTTTTTCCTACTTTATGAAGCCTAGTGTAGCGTGTTTTTTGCACTGTGGGACAAATTAACAACAACAAAACCCCCCACACACTCAAAAAAATAAAAACAACACTGAATTTTAAGAGCCTCTAGCTTATTCTATCTAGTAAGGTTGCAAAATATTTCATGTAACATTGGGAATATGTTCCATGTCTAAATATAGATAGCATATCTGTGGTGCAGATATCAAACTTTATGAGATGTATATATATAAGTAGTTTTTTTTAAATCAATGATCAGGTTATATATCACTTGAATTAACATACCATAAAATATCATCATCATTTTAGGTCCATACATAACAATCAAAGAAATAATTATGCTTGCTATAAATTTAACTCAATGTAAAGCTAATTTAAAATTTCAGAGATATTTATTCAAGTTTGAATTATTTGTAAAATTACCTTAATGTCTATTTCAAGGACTGATTTAATCCTTGTGAAATGAATTTCAATGAATATTTATTGAATAGATGAATAGGACAGAATTGGACATTATATTTTGCATTTTAACATGGTAAGCCAAAATATTTCCATGTGTTTCTATTAAAAGTTAATTGTAAGTACTTCATTCTATTCCATAATAAATTTATTTGTTGTTCATTGAACTGTTTGAATGTCTGCCATTGGAGTTTTTACTAGGAGGATAATTGTTTAACATTTCATACTGAATTAGTATAAGTCTCTGATAAAGAATATTAAATTTCTTCTCTTTATTCAATTTTTGGATTTTAAAAGGCTTAATGTTTACCTAGGAAAGTATCTCTCAACTTCCAGATGAAGTGTTTCTGCCTAGAACACTAGGATTTGCCACAAGGATGAGAGATTCATGGTTGCTGGTCAAGTTTTTATGACTGAAGTGATGCTTGCAAACCTCAAAAACAAGAGTCCACTTATGAACGTGGAATTGGATCCAGTTATCCAATGTGAATTGGATCCTTGTGCCTACCAACTGAGGAAAATATGGAAAACGCAATCAGATTGGAAAAGGGTCAGATTGGAAAGACTGCATTTGATTTTGGCAGCAGGAACAAAGTCTTTGCAGCTTTCCCAAAGGCAAATGAGCTGTACTTGAGGACAATTGCTTTATGCGCTAAGATTATTATCTGTGGTGCTATTTAAATAACAGTGGGCATGGTTACCCACAGAGTTCCTCTGAAAAAATTCAGTTAGTTACCTGTGACTCAAAGAGCTGACTTTGAAAGACACAGTGCTTAAGAAATTATGTCTCAGTGTTGAATTCAAGGAGAAAAAATATTTTGACTTCTCTCTGTCCTTGCAGCGTTATTTTCAAACTATTTTCCAGACACAGCCGTTTATCTACCTGAGCAGCAGATTGCTCAAATAATTATCATTCATAATGTGGCCACAGGGTCTTTTAATCTTTTAATTGACTACTCTAGGAATTGTACATACATCAAAGGGTAACATTACAGGGAATAAAAATGCATCTTAACATGGAGATTGCATTTAAAAGATTGTTTTTCTTTTTCTTCCTCCAGTACTTTCTCATTCTGACATCTAAAATTGCTTTTCTCCAACCTGTCGATAAGTCCACGTACAACATAGTTAAATGACTTCCCTGGCATTTGAGGAACTGATGAACTTCAGTTTGCAATGAATTATAACACTAAAGAAAAAAAAATGCAGCTAAGATCCCCACATTCCACAGTTTTGTTGGATTTTTTTCCAAAATAAAGTTGAGTCTCTAAAGGTCCCAATTAAAATGGAAATAGAGGGAAAATGATTTTTCTCTTTGCTTTTATTCTGTGAACCTGTGAAATCATAAATGAAGTTTACAGAATTATTACATGGTTACAGTGCTTCACACTGCCTTCTTTAATTTTTTTTTCCCCCAGGAGAAGCCCTGGGACAGCTGAATAATCAAGCTGTTTCTGCTTTTCATGAACTTTCTGAGAAGTAAAAAATGATACTCTTCTACAAATGTGAGTTCTCTAAAAAAAGTTAATTCTGAAATTAATTTTGATATCTGAATGAATGAATAACTGAATCACAAGATTTTAAATCTTCAGGTCAGTTCAGTTCAGTTGCTCAGTCATGTCTGACTCTTTGTGACCCCATGGACTGCAGCACGCCAGGCTTCCCTATCCATCACCAACTCCTGGAGCTTACTCAAACTCATGTCCATCGAGTCGATGGTGCCATCCAACTATCTCATCCTCTGTCTTCCCCTTCTCCTCCTGCCTTCAATCTTTCCCAGCATCAGAGTCTTTTCCAGTGAGTCAGTTCTTCACATCAGGTGGCCAAAATTTTGGAGTTTCAACTTCAGCATCAGTCCTTCCAATGAATATTCAGGACTGATTTCCTTTAGGATGGACTGGTTGGATTTCCTTGCAGTCCAAAGGACTCACTAGAGTCTTCTCCAACACCACAGTTCAAAAGCATCAATTCTTTGGTGCTCAGCTTTCTTTATAGTCCAACTCTCACATCCATACATGACCACAGGAAAGGCCATAGCTTTGACTAGACCGACCCTTGTTGGCAAAGTAACATCTCTGCTTTTTAAATATGCTGTCTAAGTTGGTCATAGCTTTTCTTCCAAGGAACAAGCGTCTTTTGATTTCATGGCTGCAATCACCATCTGCAGTGATTTGGGAGCCGCCCCCTCCCAAATAGTTTGTCACTGTTTCTATTGTTTCCCCGTCTATTTGCCATGAACTGATGGCACTGGATGAATGATCTTAGTTCTCTGAATGTTGAGTTTTAAGCCAACATTTTCACTCTCCTCTTCCACTTTCCTCAAAAAGCTTTTTAGTTCTTCTGCACTTTCTGCAATAAGGGTGGTGTCACTTGCATATCTGAGGTTATTGATATTTCTCCTCACAATCTTGTGCTTCAACTTGTGCTTCAACTTCAATTCCAACTTGTGCTTTGTCCAGTCCAGCATTTCTCATGATGTACTCTGCGTAAAAGTTAGATAAGCAGGGTGACAATATACAGTCTTGATGTAACTCCTTTCCCAATTTGGAACCAGTCTGTTGTTCCACGTCTTGTTCTAACTGTTGCTTCTTGACCTGCATACAGATTTCTCAGGACACATGTCAGGTGGCCTGGTATTCCCATCTCTTAAAGAATTTTCCACAATTTAAATCTTAACCTGTGGGAAACAGTGTTCATAGAATTGTTTGAAAAAGTCCAAGTGTCCAGTTTATGTTCAATAACCACAAGTATGATGGTCATGCTACATTTTAGATTTGTTGTTACACCACAAGACAGAAATAAATTGAATTCCAGGTAGTGGCTAGTTTATTTGCATTTGGTAAAGATAATTCTTTGACAGTAACAGTTAGATTTCACCAATTATTCTAGATCCATTATCATCATATTACATTTAATAGAAAAATTTATTTCTCCCTCTAATCTTATAAAATTTAAGATTATATATATAGCATATTTATGTAACTGATAGAAAATATTTTGATGAAGACAGACTTTTTTAGAGACTGAAATTCAAGATTTATATGACAGAAAGTTTTTCACCAAATATGTTGTTGTTATGTGCTAGTTGTTCAGTTGTGTCTGACTCTTTGCGACCCCATGGGCTATAGCCCATCAGGCTTCTCTGTCTATGGGATTCTACAGGCAAGAATAATGGAGTGTTTAGCTTTTCCCTTCTCCAGGGATCTTCCTGACCCAGGGATGTAACCCAGGTCTCCCACATTGGAGGCATATTCTTTACTGTCTGATTATAACTCCATAAAATTCTGCTTTCTTGTAGTCTATGGCCACTCATTTTATTTGCTTTTATGTCATGATTTTGGTTGGAATTTTAAAATTAGAAGAGCAATACCAGAAACAAACCTCAATAGTTTGGTTTGGGACTAGGGTGAAGAATAACATTTGTTTATTTACTTTGCCCCCTGGAATATTATTACATAAAATTTCAAAAATAACCTTTATAAAAAGAAGTTATAAGATTAAAATATATATATATATATATAATTTTATTTTCAAGTCACTGACTCTTCAGTTCAAAGTACCAGCTTTGAGGTTTAATCAAAGGAGTGTAGCCTTTGACTTATCTTTGAAGAAACTGTAGTGAAGTACACTATAAAAACACTTCTTCACTGTCAACAGTGAAACTTTAAAGGTGAGAAGTTCGAGTGGAAATACTCAGTAGCCTAAAATAAAACTAACTCATAGTTTTACCTACTGACTATAGGCTAGTGAGAGAATGTTTCTTTCTTACTCTTCTTTCACCTAAACTTATCTTAATCTCCGCATTTAGCAGACATGCAATCAAGTGTTTGTTGAATGAATGTTGAATACAACAGATCAAGTATTCATTAAAAAGCCATCATCAAGTGACACTTTACATGGTACATTATGGAGTGCAGAATCATTCCGATTTGCGTACAGAATCAGGCTGATTTGCCTCCAAACAGGATGACATTCTCAGTGTGATAGTAGGAAAAAACATTGGCATTATTTTCTAGCAAACATTCATAACAAGAGTGTTTGTTATTTTAAATCAGGGACATGTTGTGAATGATCACAGTCCAATAGATAAAATCATATTTAGAATATTGAAGTTTATTGTCTATTATGCCACAGAGAAATCAAAGAGAAGTTTACTTTTGTAAGAAAAATGTCACACATTTATTTTTACAACATTTTAAAGCATCTCATTCCAAAAAGGATTTGAGATGGAAAATCTCTGTGATTAAGGGTACAAAGACTCTGATGCTGGGAAAGATTGAGGGCAGGGTCCAATTTGAACATGTATAGTGAAAAATGAATACTCATTTAACTAACACCACAAATTATCCAAGAAAGTTTGTCCGTGTTTGCTTTGCCCTCCACTCCAAGGAAACATTGCTCTAATTTTGTTCATCATAGATTAATTGTGTTGGCACTAGACTCGTGTCTACAGCTTTGTTTCTTGGTTCTTTTATTCAGTATATTTTTGAATGTTTTTCCTTTGGTACTATAGGTGCATAATAAATTACCCCAATATAAATGGTATTAAATGAATACAATGTTTATTGTACCCATGAATTCTGTATATGAATCAAAAAGGCCAGTGACTTAACTCTACTTGGTGATTTCCATAGCCTTAGATGGAAGTTATGAAGGTAGAGATCTCAAATCATTTGAAATCACTCAGAGGTCTTATGGTTGAGGTTAACTGTCAGCTCGGATCCTCAGTTTCTCTCCCTGCGGTTTTCTGAGTGTTCTCTTTTTTGTGTGTTAACTCTACTTGGTGATTTCCATAGCCTTAGATGGAAGTTATGAAGGTAGAGATCTCAAATCATTTGAAATCACTCAGAGGTCTTATGGTTGAGGTTAACTGTCAGCTCGGATCCTCAGTTTCTCTCCCTGCGGTTTTCTGAGTGTTCTCTTTTTTGTGTGCTGGTATAGACTTTCGTGCATCACCTGAGCTCCCAAGATGGTTTTCTCACGCTTAGACTGCAGTTACGGGTTCTTGGGAAGAAGACCACAGAGATGAAGTGCCATTCTTTCCGCATTGTATCAGCGGGACACGTTCTCAACATGACTTACCAGTGATGATGTTAAATTTTGGCTGGCTGCCTGAACTAGTGTCTACTAGATTTTTCCATTGTAAAATTTATTTTCTTCCTTTCCTATATTCTACTTTGTGAAAGTGAAAGTCGCTCAGTCTTGTGCGACTCTTTGCGACCACATGGACTGCAGTCCATGGAATTCTCCAGGCCAGAATACTGGAGTGGGTAGCCTTTCCCTTCTCCAAGGAATCTTCCCAACCCAGGGATCAAACCTAGGTCTCCTGCATTGTGGGTGGACTGTTTACCAGCTGAGCCACAAGTGAAGTCCAACAATACTGGAGTGGGAAGCCTATTCCTTCTCGAGTAGATCTTCCTGACCCAGGAATTGAACCGGGGTCTCTTACTTTTTGATGCAAGACACTAAACTCATCCCACAATCTAGGGGATGGGAATTAAGCTTCATCTTTGAGGAGGCAGTATTTCCACAATTAATTTGAAATTCTTCAGGAGATTTCCCTCTTCTACATTTATTCAGTCATTTATTGATATCAGTAGATACCCATGAATTTCATTTCATACTGTGCTAAGGATTCTGTTGCTCACAATTCTTAGCCATTGAAAGCTCTTTCAAGTTGACTACTCCTGTGTGCCTTTGACATGTCCACACCCTTTTGTTTTTTAACTACTTTCTTATTTGCTGTCATTACAAGATACTCCATTCTCAGCTGGTATATCCCCTAGAACCAGCCACTTTTCTAAGGAGCCCTGATTTCTTTCATTGGAGAATAGTGTTCCAATAGCCTGGCTGAACTTGTTCATTGCTACTAAGATGTCATTATTTCTAGACTCTCTCAGCAGTCCAAGTTAAGAAATATATGTGTTTATATTGACATATATATACACACATTTATTTATTTCTGTGTCCCTTGGACAGCAAGGTGATCAAACCAGTCAATCCTGAAGGAAATCAATCCTAAATATTCATTGGAAGGACTGATGCTGAAGCTGAAGCTCCAATACTTTGGCCACCTGATGTGAAGAGCCAACTCATTGGAAAAGATCCTGATACTGGGGAAAATTGATGGCAGGAAGAGAAGGGGGAAACAGTGGATTAGATGTTTGGATGGTATCACTGACTCAATGGACATAAGTTTGAGCAAACTCGGGGAGATGGTGAAGGACAGGGAAATTGGCATGCTACAGTCTATGGGGTCGCAGAGTCAGACACAATTGAGCAACTGAACAACAAAACTATCTATCTGTATGTATATTAAGGGGGGTATGAATTTATATTGATTTCTTCAGCTTTAATAAATTCTCACATGGTTTATACTGTCTTTCCTCCCTTACTGATTTGTAATCCAGGTGATGCTAATGGTAAAGAATCTACCTGCCAATGCAGGAGATGCAGGAGACATGTTTGATACCTGAGTCAAAAAGATCCCCTGGAGGAGGAAATGGGAACCCACTCCAGTGTTCTTGCCTGGAGAATCCCATGGACAGAAGAGCCTGGCAGGTTACAGTCCATGGGGTCATAAAGAGTTTGACATAACTGAGCACAGCATAGCAGCACAGTCCAACAGTAATAAAACTGGCTCTTACCATCTTTCCTACATTTACTTATAGGTTCAATCTCAATATCCATATACAGCAGTTTCATATAATTTTTACCCACATACCTATGAGAAATGACTTTACCAGCTAAAGTGAATATCCACAAAACTATTTTCTTTTGGCTTAGATTTTCTAGCCAAAAGATCATTATCCAAAGTTATTTTAGGTAATACTACCCTCCCCATCTCCTTTCAGTAAGATTATATCGCACATTTTATTTTTTTTAATTAATTTATTTTAATTGGAGGCTAATTACTTTACAGTATTATAGTGGTTTTTGCCATACATTGACATGAATCTGCCATGGGTGTACATGTGTTCCCCATCCTGAACCCCCCTCCAACATCCCTCCCTATCCCATCCCTCAGGGTCATCCCAGTGCATCAGCCCTGAGCACCCTGTCTCATGCATCGAACCTGGATTGGCGATCTATTTCACATATGATAATATACATGTTTCAATGCTATTCTCTCAAATCATCCCACCCTTGCCTTCTCCCACAGAGTCCAAAAGACTATTCTATACATTTGTGTCTCTTTTGCTGTCTTGTATATAGGGTTATCTTTACCGTCTTTCTAAATTCCATACATATACATTAGTATACTGTATTGGTGTTTTTCTTTCTGACTTCACTCAGTGTAATAGGCTTCAGTTTCATCCACCTCATTAGAACTGATTCAAAATGCATTCCTTTTAATGGCTGAGTAACATTCCATTGTGTATATGTACCACAGCTTTCTTTACCATTCATCTGCCGATGGACATCTAAGTTGCTTCCATGCCCTGGCTATTGTAAACAGTGCTGTGATGAACATTGGGGTACACGTGTCTCTTTCAATTCTGGTTTCCTCTGTGTGTATGCCCAGCAGTTGGGTTGCTGGGTCATATGGCAGTTCTATTTCCAGTTTTGTTATGTTGCACATTTTTAATACAGTAGAACATTTTTAGTTGCAGCTTGAATTCCATTCTGGAATTTCCTAGACCTCCTAGTTAATTTTTTTTTAAATTTTCATAGATTAAATTTCACCTTTTGTGTTGTGAAGCTCTGTGAATTTCAACAGAGACACTACTTACTACTACTGTATTATCCTTAATAGTCTCATCAATTTAAAACATCTCCTGTGCCTCACCTAGTCATATAGCTCTTCCAAAACACCTCTGGTGACCACTGGTCTCTTTCCTGTTCCTATAGTTAGTTTTGCCTTTTCTAGAAGGTATCACTAATAAAACCATAGAGTATGTAACTTTTCTGGGTCTGTGTTTTTTCACACAGAAAAATGCATTTAGGTCTCCTCCAAATGGTTATGTGAACTATAGCTTGTTCTTTTTCATCGCTGACTAGTATTCTGTTTAATGTGTGTACCCCAATTTGTTTATCTGTTCACTTATTGGAGGCCATGTTGGTTGTTTTTAGGTTTTGGTGATTATGCATAAAGTTGCTTTGTGTGCCAGTTTTTGTGTGGATACATATTTTAAAGACAGTTGAACCTAAGAGTGAAACTTCTGGGTCGTGTGCTAATTCTGCATTTGATTCTGTAAGAAACCACAAAAACTGTGGTAAAAAGACTGCCATAGTGTCTTGCAGCCAGCGGTGCATGAGACCTGTTGTTGCTCCAGATTCTCATCAGTGTTTGGTATTTACAGATTTTGTTAGGTATGTAGTGTCTATTCCTGGTTTTAATATACATGTTCCCAATGATATATTATGTTGTGAAAGTGAAAAGTGAAAGTTTCTCAGTTGTGTCTGACTCTTTGGGACCCCATGGACTGTAGCCCACCAGGCTCCTCTGTCTGTGGAATTCTCCAGGCAAGAATATTGGAGTGGGTTGCTGTTTCCTTTTCCAGGGGATCTCCCCAGCAGAGGGATTGAACGGGGGTCTCCTACATTGCAGGCAGGTTCTTTACTAGCTGAGCTATGCTTATTTCTCATCAATGTATTTTCTTTGTTTAAAAGTCTGTGAAGTTCTTTTGCATATTTAATATTTGTTTTAATTTTTTTCCTTACTTTATTAAATTTTAAGATGTCTTTATATATTCTAGATAGAGCTCCTTCATCAGATATATAATTTGTAAATATTTAGTTCCAATCTGTCACTGGCTTTTTCATTCTCTTAATAGCATCTTTCACAAAGTATTGTTAATATATACAATGAATTGCAATGTATCTCTTTTTTTTTTTCCAATGGAGAATGCTTCTGGTGGTGTACTCCTCATGAAACTCAGAATTACACAGATCTTCCCATACATTTTCTTCTAGAAATTTCACAGTCTTGCATTTTAATTTATTTCTATTTTCCATCTTGAGTTGGTCTTGTGTAAGGTGGAAGGTATGTGTTGAAATTCTTTTAAAAAAATATATGATGTCCAACCACTCAGGCACCTTTGTCAAGAAGACTATTCTTTCCCCACTGAATTTCCAAGACTCTCAAAAACCAGTTGACTATACTTGTGTCAGTGTATTTCCATACCCCCTATCATGTTCAATTTGTCTTTGTGTTTACCATTTTACTGATATTCTAGATTAATATAACTTTCTAGCAAGACTTGAAATCAGGTAATGTGAGTCCTCCATTAAAAAAAAATGTTCTGAGTATTTTACTTCCTTTACTTTCTGTATAATTTTAATAATAAGTTTATTGATGCCTATAAAATCATTGCCGCAAATTTATTGCTTTTATGCTGAATATACAGATACAATTATCTTTGTTAGCCTGGACAGAGGTTTATCATGAATTAAAAAATACTGAGTCTTTTCCATGAACTTGGGTTATCTCTCCATTTATCGAAATTTCATTTGTTTCATTAATCAGGCTTTGGTAATTTTCTGCAAATAAGGCATGCTCATATTTTGTTAAGCTTATATCTAAGTTCTTATTTTTATATGTTAAATTCTTTTTTTGTTAAAGGATAATTGCTTTACAGAATTTTGTTGTTTTTTGTCAAACCTCAACATGAATCAGCCATAGGTATACATAGATCCCCTTAAGTTCTTCCCCTTTTTGATGTGGCTCCAGAAGTGTTAGTCCCTCAATCGTGTCTGACTCTCTGCAGCCCCAGGGACTGTAGCCTGCCAGGCTCCTCTGTCCCTGGAATTCTATAGGCAAGAATACTGGCGTGGGTTACTATTCTTTTCTCCTGGGAATCTTCCCAAACCAGGAAGATGGTACAATTGGTAAAATAGAAAAGTCAGCCTGTGACACTTTGGGTGCCTTCCCTGGGAATATCCACCTCTTGTTATCTCTTATTATTATTTAGGAAACTGAAAAATTTCATCATGAATGATGATCTCGTCAACCTTCTAAGACTGAATTTTACCTTATCCCTACAAAGACAAAGGTTATGTTACAGCTTATAACAACAACAGCAACAACAGCGATAATGCAACAGGATGACACATATACATTGGAATAACTTTAAAATTTCAAGAGAGAAAGACACAGAAATCCTGGTTGTAAATATAGCTGAGAAGCCAAAGTCAATTAGTGGGGAGAGACATGTAAGTGGCAAGTTGCCAAAAGCATAAATCTGTAAGGTGAGAAAAATTTCTAAGAGTAATTAGAAAATAAATTTCTATGTAAATCAAGTACTCAAATTTTAGAAAGAAGAGTCTGATTTATTTTCCCTGAGGAAAATGGCTTTTCATTTGCATTCAATACTGTAAATATATAAAATATCATGCACAGATGACTTGCTCTCCGGATGGGGGTGTTCACATTTCCTCATTGTCTTTCTGAGACAGAGAAATACACCCTCTTTGGGCAGAAAGCTGTATGGCAAATGCGCTCAAAGGGCTGATGACTGCAGTTGAGAAGAGCCTCAGAAGTCTGGGAACCTGGTGTATTGTCTCAAGTCATTCACATTTAAATGAGTTGAAAACTAGAGTTTTCAGTTATGCTTTTAGTTCAAGAGAGAACTTCCCTGGTGGTGCAGTCGATGAGAAACCTCCTGCCAATGCTGGAGACATGATTCCATCCCTGCTCTGGGAAGATCCCACATGCTATGGAGCAACTAAGCTCATGAACCACAATTACTGAGCCTGTGCTCTAGAGCCCACGTGCTGCAACTACTGAAGTCCATGCACCAAGAGCCTGTGCTCCACAACAGGAAGCATCGCAATGAGAAGCCCATGTACCGCAATAAAGAGTAGCCCTCACTCACCGCAACTGGAGAAAGCCCATGCAGAACAACGAAGACCCAACACAGCCAAAAATAAACAATATTTTAAAAAAGAATTAATAGGAGAAAACAGAAAGTTGCAAGAAGACTCATATCTTTCAGTAATATTGTTGTGTGACCCATCATATGAGCTTTCAAAATATGTTTTAAACAACCTTGAGTGGAAGTTGCTATAGGCAACAAAATTTTCAGTTACTGCCCTGGATTTTATACCCTGAATAGTCATGGCTAATGCGTACTAACAGTAGGATAATCAACGGTCTCGGTTACCTGTGACTGAGAAAGAACCTAGTCATAGGTCTTTCAGTACTACACATGGAAATGTCACAAGCAAACTGGGACAACTGGTCACTCCAATTGGCACTTACCATGTCCAAGGTACTTACCACATCTCTCCACATTTAATACACCCATAAACCATGTACAGTGTCCATGAGGATCGTAACCATGGAGTGTGAATTCAGGTGCTACATTCTTTCTCATGTTGGCACATAACTTTGCAACTTTGGAGTTTGGGTAGAGATAAATGGGAAGAACAGAGCACTCATTTGTGTTAGCTGCCTGGGGTATTGCTATTCTATTTTTCATCCAAAATGAATCAAAGGAAACAAAATAGGTGGCAAGGGCAAAATATACAAAGATGTTAGATGAGGTGTGCTTCTACCAGTATAGATGGATTGAGTTTATCACAAGCAGGGTTCTCTGGGAAGCAGCTGTCTGTGATAGATATTAGTTGGCAGAGAATTATCTGAGAATGAATACTAGTGGACAGAAAAGCAAGGAAAGAGAAGACCCTGGGAAAGGTTAGGCTGACATGGAGTTCAGACAATCCCCAGCTGACCTCATAGACACTGTGAAGCTGAAATAGTCAACAGTAGTAGGCTACGATGGAATGAGGGTCCAGAAACGAGTCACCTGTGAAATTAGAATGATAGCTTCCATGAGACTAATATACACAGTGTAGATTAATTAGTCACTTGACACAGAGTGATGCAGTTAGAGAAGGGGAAATAAAGCAGGGTTGCCTGCTGAAGAAGCCCTCAAGAGCTTGGGGAATAAGACCACATTTCTGAAGGCATATTTGTGCAGCACATCATAGAATCTTTACTGGTGTAAAGAGAACCAAGACTTCCTATAGAGATTAATTTCCTTCAGAACCAGTGAAATCTCAAATAATATAGTTAAATGTTAAAGGGTCTATATCATTCTTTTTTGGTATCCCCTTGGCTTAGGAAGCTGCTTGATTTTTTAAAAATGCCAGCGAATGATGAATTAATTAATGATTTGACTTCCTATTTTTACCTCCAAAATTTTAACTTATAGACAAAAATGATGTTTCTGACATAACATATTCTCAGGCCAGAAATTCCATTAAAGCATGAATAAAATTGCCATCTATGGAAGGAGCTCTGTTTTAGTATTACATCCACTCTTCCTAGATCATAGAGCTTTGATGGTTCTTCACAATCAAAGTTTTCAAATGCCACATATCTTCAAAGGAGCTGTCATATCTCTGGATTTGAGTAGAGAGATCATTCACATCCAGTTCACTGGCTCTGTCCCTGAATTCCAAGTTTTCAGAACAGCGACTCTGTTACTGCTGTTAATTGTGAGAGCATTTTCCAACCAAAACACAAGAAAATGAAAGTATGTGCTACGAATTTTGGTCACATGCAGTCATTGGTCCAACATCATGAAAACAAAGGTTATAAAAGATAGGTCAATTATGCAGCATCACTGAAGACCTCCAAAACTGCTTCACTACATATTCACTATTTTGAAACGTGTTGGTTCACGTTATTTTCTACCAAATGTTTTATTACTGAACAGTAATGCCATGTGAAATAAAATAGTTTTCTTATATTACTTAGGAAAAAAGACAATGCTTCATGAGATAGAATGGTAAAGATGTTTGCATATATATTAAAGATACCAGTTGTATATTTTTCATAATAATGTCTGACCTTTAAAATGAGTTGATAGATCACATTACAATTTATAGTCTATGAATTTCTCTGTGTTTTATGCCAGTCTCTAAATGAAGGTGTAGACAAGAGTATATTTTTTTCTTTGTTTTTGGTATGGAGTCACTGAATAGTTTCACATTTGTCAGTGTCAATATAATAAATCTATTATGTACTTTTATCTTTTGTTTTGAAGTTTTTCTCAATTTATGTAAAATAAGTAACTTCCTAGCTCATTATTCTTTGCTTTCCATATCTCTTATACATAGATTCTCTGGAAATACAGATCTCATTCATGGTTTTTTGTCCCCCCCCCTTTAAATATTTAATATTTAATGTGATAAAATGTAGCTAAGATGCACACATTTCTTAGCAAAGATAACCACGTTAATTTTTTCCTCTGGTTTCATTGTTTCAATTAAATTAAAAATAATGGATTGAGGAACTCAATGGATTTCTTTAATTGTCAAAGAAATCCTGGAGTAAAACTGAAGTATGTTGTTGAATTCAAGCTTTGAAAGGACAATTTATCAGAGGTATTTAGACAGAACTCTGGTCTATTTATTTCTTGAGCAAGTCCATGATAAATCTCTAAGGCAAGCTGGCAAGTTTATGTTCTTAATTTTTTCTTGATTCAAATGCTACACTGTTTTTTTACATAACATGTATGTACCTACAAGATTATTTCTGTCATGCTCTAATTTCATTCAGCTTTAATGTGATCTCTTATGATTCTGAAACTTTATGCTTTTTAATAAATTGTGCAGGCTTCACTGGTGGCTCAGACAGTAAAGAATCTGCCTGCAACACAGGACACTTGAGTTTGATCTCTAGGTCTGGAAGATCCCCTGAGGAAGGGAATGTCTACCATTCCAGTATTCCTGCCTAAAGAATTCCATGGACAGATGAGCCTGGCAGGGTACAGTCCATGGTATGGCAAAGAGTTGTGCCATTGAGCAACTAATACTTTTCACTCTTGGTGGATAAGGAGTAAGTGTTGGGTTGGCCAAAAAGCTTGTTTGGGTTTTTCAATAACATCTGACTTGCAATGACTTACTGTTTCCACATGAAAATAAATGTGAGTCTGACATGAGGTATGAGTTATAATAGTTATAATAAATAGATACAGATGCAGAGAGGTAAAATATGCTGTGTGTATTTCATCTGGTCAGAGTGACAGTCATAAGAGTTTCACTGGTAAATATATTCATGTTTTATTTTCACGGGATTGTAATAGCTCTTGTGCTTTGTTTTGTGTTGTTTTCAAATGGACAGAAAAGCAAAAGCAACTTAACATTTATTTTAAAAATTTGGTGTATTGTAAATTCTTCCCTGAACTACTATGACAAATCAATGCATTCTTACATACTTTATCTAAATTCTACTTAGCAGAAAGTCAAAAGTTTATGTTGCTATCAAGATGGAGAATATTTTAAAACATTAGGTCTGCTGAAGAATTTTCAGTTACTTTTGGTTAAATTTATAGTTTAACTGTACAAATATTATTTGAAAGAAAAGCCAGCATCTTTATGTGACTCCAAATCTCTATCTTGGGTATGTAATGTATATTCTTAAGATCACAAATCATTTTCACACATATTATTTCATTTGCTGTTGGATTTTATTAATTTGAATCCTTTTATATCATTCTCCCTATAGACATCATAAAAGCTTTCTCTATGTTTTTGTTTTATTGAATAGAAACAAACATATTCTCTTTTCATTACAAATATTGCTACTGAAAAGTCTACTCCTCCATATCAGTCATCTCACATTTTACTGATTTTATGATATTCTGCGGTGAAGGTAATTTAATAATGACTAATTTTCTCTGACCTTAAAAAAAATAACATGTAGTGAGTATTTACGCTTTGAAATATTTTGTTTTATTGACCATCCATCATCCTAGTGGGCTTGCCAGGAGGTGTTAGTGGTAAAGAATCCACCTGCCAATGCAGGAGACTCGGGTTCTATCCCTGGGATGGCAAGATCACCTGAAGAAGGAAATGGCAACCCAACCCTGTATTCTTGCCTGGCAAATTACATGAACAGAGGAGACTGGTGGGCTACAGTCGATGGGTGGCAAAGAGTCAGACATGGCTTAGCGACTGAACATGCACACAATCTGAGACGGGAAAGTTTTTACTTTGTTAGGATCGCATAGCTGGGAGAGACATTGAATAATTCAGATACAAAATTAGAATAATAACCAGTGAAAAAAAAGTATATTATATACTTGGAACTAGGTTAACATTATAGAATTAATATTACAGAAAAAAATATTAAAGAGTTTTGAATGTCTCTATCAAGCGTAATTCCTTAGAATATTTTCTTTAAGCACATGTGTGTGGGAGGTGTTTCATGTTTTATAAACTGCCTTCCGCATTTCCCCTTCTGTATTGGCAGACAGCTTGAGACTCCTCATTACCAACCTGACTTTTATTTCCTTCATTAACAATTTTGGCTTTGTTATCTGTATGTCAGATGATATTTTCCTTTTTCTAAAAAAAAAAAAGTTTGATAGTTTTGTGAAAACATTTCTAAATTTTTATAATTATGGTATGATTTTCTAAATACATAAGTTTTCATTATAAATGCATAAGTTCAAATACATCTTTTTAATAAAGAAAGTTTATGTTAGCTATAGAAGTTAATATGTGTTGTTTCCATGGCTTCAGTTGTCTTTGTGTTGTCCTCATGTTGGGTTTTCTGAAGTTATCCTCCACATCCTTTGTTTGCTCTCAAACCTGTTTAATCTCTATTCACTTGCAACACTTTCAGTTTAGTTTCCTTTCACTATCACTCAATCAATACTTTTTTCTTTCTAAATGCTTTCTATGGAAGTCTAGTTATTTCTCTTCATCATTTTCCTTTTTTGTGTGTTTTCCTTCTTGTCTAATCATCCACAGCCGAGTTTCTTTAATTCTGATTATACTCTTTTTCACACCTTTGCTTGAATTTTGATATTTTAGCTTATTTGGAGATAATATGTTTTTGTTTCTCATGTTTTGTGACCATGTCTTTCTACCATCTTCTTTATTGTTTTTAACCTGGATGCCCTGGGTCTCAGTTGTGGCATGTGGGACCTTTTAGTTGTGGAATGCAGGATCTTTAGCTGTGGCATGAGAACACTTAGTTGCAGCATGTGGGATCAAGCTCTCTGACCAAGGGTCAAAACTAAGTGACCAGTGTTTGGAGCATGGAGTCTTAGCCTTGAACCACCAGGGAATTACTTTTAACGTCTTCAAGTTTGTTGAGATCTCATTCAACTAATTATTCTATTTTTTTCTCATTCATCTTTGGGTGAGTCTCAAATGAATTTATGAATAGCCCATGTTTGAGTGCAGCAGTGCCTGCATGGGACCTTTTGAAGCAGGTCGCCTTTAACTTTATTACCTCCACCATAGTTTGGCCTCAGGTCAAACATCAGGGAGGGAGCACAGCCCCGCCCATCAACAGAAAATTGGATTAAAGGCTTACTGAGCATGGTCCCGCCCATCAGAACAAGACCCAGTTTCCCCTCATTCCCTCTCTCCCATCAGGAAGCTTCCATAAACCTCTTATCCTTCTCCATCAGAGGGCAGACAGAATGAAAACCACAATCACAGAAAAGTAACTAATCTGATCATATGGACCACAGCCTTGTCTAACTCAATGAAATATGAGCCATGCTATGTAGGGCCACCCAATACAGATGGGTCATGGTGGAGAGTTCTGACAAAATGTGGTCCACTGGAGAAGGGAATGGTAAACCACTTCAGTAGTCTTGCCTTGAGAACCCCATGAACAGTATGAAAAGGCAGAAAGATAGGCCACCTAAAGATGAACTCCCCAGGTCTGTAGGTGCCCAATATGCTACTGGAGATCAGTGGAGAAATAACTGCAGAAAGAATGAAGAGATGGAGCCAAAGCAAAAACAATACCCAGCTGTGGATGTGACTAGTGATGGAAGTAACGTCCACTGCTGTAAAGAACAATATTGCACAGGAACCGGGGATGTTAGGTCCATGAATCAAGGCAAAATGGAAGTGGTCAAACAGGAGACGGCAAGAGTGAACATCAACATTTTAGGAATCAGCGAACTAAAATGGACTGGAATGGGTGAATTTAACTCAGATTACCATTATATCTACTACTGTGGGCGAGAATCCCTTAGAAGAAATGGAGTAGACATAACAGCAAAAAAAGAGTCCAAAATTCAGTACTTGGATGCAATCTCAAAAACGACAGAATGATCTCTGTTAGTTTCCAAGACAAACCACACAATATCACAGTAATCCAAGTCTATGCTCTGACCAGTAATGCTGAAGAAGCTGAACGGTTCTATGAAGACCTACAAGACCTTCTAGAACTTATACCCCCAAAAGATGTCCTTTTCATTATAGGGTGATGTAATGCAAAAGTAGGAAGTCAAGAGAAACCTGGAGTAACAGACAAATTTGGCCTCAGAGTACAAAATGAAGCAGGTCAAAGGCTAACAGAGTTTTGCCAAGAGAACACACTGGTCATAGCAAACACCCTCTTCCAACAACACAAGAGAAGACTCTACACACGGACATCACCAGATGGCCAATATTGAAATCTGATTATATTTGCAGCCAAAGATGGAGAAACTCTATACAGTCAGCAGAAAAAAAAAAAAAAGACTGGGAGCTGACTGTGGCTCAGATCATGAACTCCTTATTGCCAAATTCAGACTGAAATTGATGAAAGTAGAGAAATCCACTAGACCATTCAGGTATGACCTAAATCAAATTCCTTATGATTATACAGTGGAAGTGATAAATAGATTCAAGGGATTAGATCTGATAGACAGAGTGCCTGAAAAACTATGGACAGAGGTTCATGACATTGTACAGGAGGCAATTAGCAAGACCATCCCCAAGAAAAAGAAATGCAAACAGGCAAAATGGTTGTCCAAGGAGGCCTTACAAGTAGATGAGAAAAGAAAAGATGCAAAAGCAAAGGAGAAAAGGAAAGATATACCCATTTGAGTGCAGAGTTCCAAAGAATAGCAAGGAGAGATAAGAAAGCCTTCCTTAGAAATCAGTGCAAAGAAATGGAGGAGAAAAATAGAATGGGAAAGACTAGCGATGTCTTCAAGAAAATTAGAACTACCAAGGAAATATTTCATGCAAAGATGGGCACAATAAAGGACAGAAATATTAGGGACCTAACAGAAGTAGAAGATATTAAGAAGAGGTGGCAAGAATGCACAGAAGAACTATACAAAAAAGTTCTTCACAACCTAGATAATCATGATGGTGTGATCACTCACCTAGAGCCAGACATCCTGGAATGTGAAGTCAAGTGGGCCTTAGAAAGCATCACTATGAACAAAGCTAGTGGAGGTGATGGAATTCCAGTTGAGCTATTTCAAATCCTGAAAGATGATGCTGTGAAAGTGCTGCACTCAATATGTCAGCAAATTTGGAAAACTCAGTAGTGGCCATGGGACTGGAAAAGGTCAGTTTTCGTTCCAATCCCAAAGAAAGGCAATGCCAAAGAATGCTCAGACTACCGCACAACAGCATTCATTTCACAAACTAGCAAAGTAATACTCAAAATTCTCCGAGCCAGGCTTCAATAGTACGTGAACTCTGAACTTCCAAATGTTCAAGCTGGATTTAGAAAAGGCAGAAGAGCCAGAGATCAAATTGCCAATATATGTTTGAACATTGAAAATGCAGGAGAATTCCAGAAAAACATCTACTTCTGCTTTATTGACTACACCAAAGCCTTTGACTGTGGATCACAACAAACTGTGGATAATTCTTCAAGACATGGGAATAGCAGACCCCCTGACCTGCCTCCTGAGAAATCTGTATGCAGGTCAGGAAGCAATAGTTAGAACTGGACATGTAACAACAGACTGGTTACAAATCAGGAAAGGAGTACGTCAAGGCTGTATGCTGTCACCCTGCTTATTTAATTTATATGCAGAGTGTATCATGTGAAATGCCAGGCTGGATGAAGCACAAGCGGGAATCAAGATTGCTGGGAGAAACATCAATAACCTCAGATATGCAGATGACACCACCCTCATGGCAGAAAGAGAAGAACTAAAGAGCCTCTTGATGAAAGTGAAAGAGGAGAGTGGAAAAGCTGGCTTAAAACTCAACATTCAGAAAACTAAGATCATGGCATCTGGTCCCATTACTTCACGGCAAATAGATGGGGAAACAGTGGAAACAGAGACTTTATGTTTTGCAGCTCCAAAATCACTGCATATGTTGGCTGCAGCCATGAAATTAAAAGACACTTGCTCCTTGGAAGAAAATCTATGACCAACCTAGACAGTATACTAAAAAGTAGAGACATTGCATTAACAACAAAGGTCCATCTAGTCAAAGCCATGACTTTTCCAGTAGCCATGTATAGATGTGAAAGTTGGACTATAAAGAAAGCTGAGCACCGAAGAATTGATGCTTTTGAACTGTGGTATTGAACAAGACTCTTGAGAGTCCCTTGGACAGCAAGGAGGTCCAACTGGTCTGCTCTAAAGTAAATCAGTCCTGAATATTCATTGGAAGGACTGATACTGAAGCTGAAGCTCTGATACTTTGGCCACCTGACGCAAAGAACTTACTCATTGGGAAAGACCCTGATGCAGGGAAAGTTTGAAGGCCAGAGGAGAAGGGGATGATAGAGTATGAGATACTTGAATGGCATCACCGACTCGATGGATATGAGTTTGAGTAAGCTCCAGGAGTTGGTGATGGACAGGGAAGTCTGGCGTGCTGCAGCCCATGGGGTAGGAAAGAGTCGGACATGACTTAGCGACTGAACTGAACGTGTTTGAACACAGTGGCTTTTCCGCACAATTTACAGGGAAGCTTCTAATAGTGGATTGGGGAGTGGACAAGGAAACATTTCTTAGTTTCATGATTCTATGCTTCTCTATTTTGTTATCATAAAAATTTTTTAAATGTGCTTCTATTTGCTAAGACCTTCCTTTCTATTCGTTTCCTGTCATGTATTTGAGACTTCTCTTACTTTTGCTCCTCATCTTCCTTCCTTCACATTCTTGAGTCTCCTCCCAATGGTTTCTTCTCCAAGAACAGCTGGGGCTTCTTACTCTCATGAGTTATTTCCTCTTAGGCCACACCAGCACTATTAGGCCTCCTCTAGTCCCACAGCCTGTACTGAACTCTTCCCAAGTCAGCTCTCATCCTCAAGTCATCCCACCAAGTTTCTATTAATACTAAGGATCATGGCTTCTTTTCTGATAGGGATTTCAAGTTTCTTGGATCTGTGATTTCACTGTCTTCTATTTCAACCCACAGAGTTGCTCACCTCATGTCAGCCTGGTTGCTAGAGTGGCCCAGCTGCTTGGATTTTTATGTTTATGGGATACTATTTGGAGATGTTATCTGGGGATTTTCAGCTTTGTCACTATAGTTGCTTATTTGTTTTTTCCTTTTATGATAGATTGACTGAGACTGAAAAAAGTACCTTGACATTGCGATCTTGTTTTCATTCTTCCATCCACTCGTTCCGTAGTAAATATGAAGCAATGTCACTATACTTGCTCACTTGTTTGTCCTTTTATGAGAGATTGAGATTGAAAAACTACCTTGGCATTGTGATCTTATTCTCATTCTTCCATCCACTCTTTCCATAGTAACTGTCAAGCAATGTAAAGACTTCTTTAAAGGGATGAAGGGTCTCACTGCTATGTGGGTATAGATATGGATGCACATACATATAGGTATACATATGCATATGTGTATATAACCCCTTCAGAGACAGTCATTCTGTGCTTACAAATATTGTCCCGTCCAAAACTTTTTTCATTGTATAACTCTAAGAGCTACTACTTTTTTTTTCTCTTTCATGTCTCTTTGTCTCAATGGAAGCCACCTTGAAGCAGTTAAAAAACACTAAGCAGAAAGCCTCACCCTAAATCGGATCTTTACCTCAAGTCACATTATTTACCTAAAAAGTTCTAGTAGGCCTCTGTTGTCAGAGTTTTTTGAAATTCAGTCCTTCACAGTTTGGAACCTAAAAGCATTCAGTTTTTCATTTAAAAATCCTCTAATACCTGGACACTTTTTTCTTTAGTTTACACTATCAATCAACCGATTATTTCATGGGCTTATTTGTTCTTGCAATCTTCGTAGGCTACTGCAGGTAAGAGTTCTACCAAATATTTGAGATTCACCCAAGTTTTAATCTGTGGAATTTGTTTCCTCATTGGTCTTCACATTATAAGTTTTTTTCCTAGTTGCATCATCTTTAAAGATACTTACTTCCATACAGAACAGAAGAAAGTAGGTTTTATGGATGTATAAAGTTACACCTGGAATATGAATGGCTTAATTATTTCATAAATGATTGTATTTATATTATTAATATATATGTTTTTATTCCCTTCACTCTGTGATATGAGAATCAGTTCTTGCCCACATCTCTCCTCCAGGTGGTGCTCTAAGATCTGAGTTTCTTGCATGGCATAAGCAATCATGACTGCTGAAGCAAGTAGCTTCTTCCTTTACATGGCAGGGCAAGAGAGGAGTGTATCTTTTTATTACGGCTGCAGTCAATTGGCAATATTTCAGTTATGTGACTTAAAACAGAATTGTAAAAGAAGCTTGGCAATGTAGTTTTCCTTTATGGTCAGAAAGGTACTAGAGCATGGAGAACCTATGGTATCTGTATAAAGGTAGTAAACTGGGGTTGACATATATACACTATTGATATGATGGGTAAAATGGCTAGCTAATGAGAACCTGATGCACAGCTCAGGGAACTCAGCGCTCTGTGATGACTTAAATGGGAAAGAAATACAAACTGGAGGGAATATATGTACACGCATAGCTGATTCACTTTGCTGCACAGCAGAAACTAACACAACATTGTAAAGCAACTATACTCCAATAATTTTTTAGAAATTGGCAGAAGATCTGTCATTTTGTCATAATGTAGTCAACCCATATTTTTAGGACATTCCAGACACATGAAATATTTCCTCCTATCTTCCTTTGTAATTTAATAAAACATTTTACCCAAGTCATCTCAAAAAGTCCTTTAATACCAGTTTGAAAAATAAAGATTGGTGTTATAATTGAATCTGGGATATGCAGAAAAAAACTTAACTTGAGGACAAGAACAGTAGATGATGAAAGAAATTAAAGGTGTGGGGTATGTAAGGATGCCTCCACCTAACTTACATGAGGCTATAACATATTTGAATAAAATCTAAATATTCCAAATGTGGTAGGAGCCATAAGTAAACTAAAAACTTAGCATCAAACTAGTAATGGAATTTAAATTTTAGTGAATACGTACCTAAAAGAAACTTTAACTTCTTAAAAATAAGGCTCATAGCAGAGAAAAATGACATATAAGAGGCAAACAATATATAGGAACAGAGTTTATCTTATATCTTTATCAATGTATAAAATTATATTAACTGAAACATTTTTAAATGATAAAAATAATATTTCAATGACAGAAATTATATCTCTAGGAGTTACAGTGTAGAATTTGTAATGAATTAAGAAAATAGAACCAGAGAAATGTACTAACATTTTTGGAACAGAAAACTTAGTCAAAGATAAACTCACTTTATAAAATGCAGACGAAATACATTGCTTGATGAAATTATGTATTCTGTAAAAACTTATTTGTGAAATGTGCCATGCTAACATAGAAGAAAGCATAAAAAATATTTACATTCTTAAGAATAAATGTAAAACTATAGCTGTACAATTACCGTTCAGGTTAAGCAATAGAAGATTTTCAGTGCCTTTAAAAGTCAATTCAGTTCAGTCGCTCAGTCACGTCCGACTCTGTGGCCCCATGGGCTGCAACATGGCAGGCTTCCCTGTCCATCACCAACTCCCAGAGTTTACTCAAACTCATGTTCATTGAGTCTGTGATGCCATCCAACCATCTCATCCTCTGTTGTCCCCTTCTCCTCCGGCCCTCAATCTTTCCCAGCACCAGGGTCTTTTCCAATGAGTCAGCTCTTTGCATCAGGTGGCCAAAGTATTGCAGTTTCAGCTTCAGCATCAGTCCTTCCAATGAACATCCAGGAATGATCTCCTTTAGGATGGACTGGTTGGATCTCCTTGCAGTCCAAGGGACTCTCAAGAGTCTTCTCCAACACCACAGTTCAAAAGCATCAGTTCTTCGGCACTCAGCTTTCTTAATGGTCCAACTCTCATATCCATACATGACTACTGGAAAAACCACAGCTTTGACTAGACAGACCTTTGTCAGAAAAGTAATGTCTCTGCTTTTTAAATGCTATCTAGGTTGGTCATAACTTTTCTTCCAAGGAGCAAGCATCTTTTAATTTCATGGCTGCTGTCACCATCTGCAGTGATTTTTGGAGCCCAAGAAAATAAAATCTCTCATTGTTTCCATTGTTTCCCCACCTATTTGCCATGGAGTGATGGGACTAGATGCCATAATCTTAGTTTTTTGAATGCTGCGTTTTAAGCCAGCTTTTTCACTCTTCTCTTTCACTGTAATCAAGAAGCTCTTTAGTTCTTCTTCACTTTCTGCCATAAGGATGGAGCCATCTGCGTATCTGAGGTTCTTGACATTTTTCCCGGCAATCTTGATTCCAGCTTTTGCTTCATCCAGCCCAACATTTCACATGATGTACTCTGCATATAAATTAAATAAGCCAGTGACAATATACAGCCTTGATGTACTCTTTTCCCAATTTGTAACCAGTCTGTTGTTCCACGTCCAATTCTAACTGTTGCTTCCTGACCTGCATACAGATTTCTCAGGAAGCAGATAAGGTGGTCTGGTATTTCCCATCTCTGGAAGAATTTTCCACAGTCTATTGTGATACACACAGTCTTGGCATAGTCAATGAAGCAGAAGTAGATGTTTTTCTGGAACTCTCAAACTACAATAACTACCTTAAGAAAAAGGTTTCTAATTTAAACACATTTCTTATTTTGAAGTCGTTGAACTTGAGTTTAATTTGGTTATTGATCTGTTAATTGTAAAGAGGCGAGGAGTCCAAGTACAGAGAGGGTGTAATTTCAGGAAGAAAGAGGACACAATTCCTGATGAATGGAAAACAGGAATTGAAGAATTCTAGACACAATGATGACAACTATAACTAACTTAATCCACCCATTCACTCAGTTTTCTAGCAATTGTTTATCAGTGCCTCTTACGTGCCTTCCACTGTTACACGAACACACCAAACAGATACGATGCATGAGAATTGTGCGATTGGAATCCAATGTGCCCATTTGCAAAGTGATTAAATATTTTCTAAAGATAGTCACATGAAATCTAAAGTTTAAAGATTTTTACCATGTTATTCACTAGCCTTGCCTTCATTTTTCTGCAGTCAACAGTGTTTGACATAAAGTTTCAACAGAATCAGGTACTGATTAGCTTTTCAAATTTAGTTTCCTTTACTTATCTCCATATTATCTTATCAAACTGACATGCATATAGCCAGAGCATTTGTTGTAGAACACTGAGTATATGAAAGCATACAAGATAAATGATATGAGTTCATCATTAATTCAACAAATGGGGCTGATCACCTACTGTGCAGTAGGCATTAGAGATACCGCACTGAACAAAGCCAAGTCCTTGCCTTCCTATAATTTACAGTCTAGAGAGGCAAACAGATAACAAGCTAATGAACAAATGTTTACCTGGTGGTGGAAACTGCTATGTAGGAAAAGAAAAGCGGGTATAGGAAATTGAAAATGCTGAGAGAAGGGGGTGGTTGATTTGTATAGCGTGGCCAAGGGAAGTACTCTCTGACCAGCTGATAGCTGAATAGAAATCTGAATGAAAGATTATGAGCTGTGCTTAGATCTAGACGTAGACTACCCTAGGCTGAGAAAAAGTAGATTTACAGGCTATGAAGTAGAAGCTAACCTACAAAACTTGTGAATAACACTGACAGCAGAGAGAACAAGATGATCAAATAAATAACTGTCTAAAATATAATTTTCCATATAATGTGAATACGCTGTGAAGTGGTAAGCATTATTTGCATGAAGGCTTGAAGTACAAGAGGACACATCAAATAGTGGCCACTGGAGGTGATCCATAGCTCATCATACCCTAGAGCACTGGTGGGTAACTTTCCAAAAGCAATTTGGCAGATGTCAATACTGTGTGTGTGTGTGTGTGTGTGTGTGTGTGTGTGTTATTTTATGTCATCTCTGTGAAAAAGAAATATAAGCAACAGATCTGTGTCTTGTTTTCCAGGCCATGTAAGATTTAATTACAATATTCATTGTATATATACTTCTGTGTATCGTGAATTCCAAGCCTATTCATTGGGATTCCCAGGTAGCTCTAATAGTAAAGAATCTGTCTGCCAAGGCAGGAGGCTTAAGAGACATGGGTTCGATCCCTGGGTTGAGAAGATCCCTTGGAGGAGTAAGTGGCAATCCATTGCCGTATTCTTGCCTGGAAAATTCCATGGTTGGAGGAGTCTGGTGGGCTATAGTCCATGGAATTGGAAAGAGTTGGACACAACTGAGCATCTAAGCAAGTCTATTCATTGTTCTGAGATTAAATTTCTCGGTATTCGTACTATGCTGGAAAAGATTGAGGCAAAAGAAGAAGGGGGCAGCAGAGGATGAGATGGTTAGACAGCATCACTGCCTCAGTGGACGTGAATTTGAGCAAAGTCTGGGAAATAGTGAAGGACAGGGAAGCCTGCTGTGCTCCACTTCATGGGGTCACAAAGGGTGGGACACAGCTTAGGGACTGAAAAACAGCAATCCTTACTATCACTCTTGACCAAAATGTTCTCATTTCAGATTTTTGCCTGCATTTATAACCTGTATTTGTTTTAGGACATCTCATAATGATTTGCTTTACTTTTTTCAGTGTTTCCAATTGGCTCACCTCTCCCCTCTGCCTTCAAACTCTGTGTTTGCACAACAAATATTTGGAGATCATGTGATATATTTCATTGTATCAGGTAAATAAATTTAGTGAATAAGTATTGAATACAACTGTACAATTTCAATTTCATACATTGCCAACACAATGAAATTGAGTAATTATGTGAATTATTTAGTCATTTACCAAATAATAAAGGTAAAATCTTCAACAAACACCTTAAACCTCTTAAGTCATTCATTTTTCTATAGTGCTACAAGAGTAAAAATATCCTCCTTAGTGTCAATTGGCTTTTAAGAATAATTAAAAATTATTGTTTCTGTATATAACTCTGTATCCTGAAATGATATACTAGGCTTCTTTTTGTGGTAAACGGGAGCCAGATGTTTATATTTGAAATCTGGGAACTCTTGTATCCTGGTTTTCCTAAGGTTTTCCAGGCTCCATCTTCTCATCCTACAATCTAGATTAATATTCCTTTCAATGACATTCTCTGTTTCTTGGCAGCACTCACCTTGCTTCTAACTACCTATCCCTTTGTCTTCCTTAGGAATATAGTAAATCATTTTCAAGCAGAAAAATGATATTGGTCTCGTTTGCATTATCACAAGGACATGCTAATTGCTAAGCACATAGTAAGTAGCTCTACAATGAAATATTATTGGCCAATGAGTGAAATGACTGATTAAAAATTAAGATTATGAGGAGTGTCTACACAAAGCACAGACATTAAAATATATTTAAACATTTTACCATTTTTGATACTCATTTGTTAAGACAATACATATATATTACTTGCCTGGTAGGTGTCAGTGGCACTAGAGATAAGAGGGTGAGAACAATATGACATGGGATCTGGTTGCATGGATCCGGGACCCAAACAAAGCCATTAAGTCTGAATATTTCCAATTCTTCCATCTGCTCTTCTCTATATTGGCTTTTTTCCCAGGCAGCCCTTCTGCTCCAGCTGATCCCCTGGCAGCTCAAGTGTCATTGTTACAGCTCTGAGTCCTAGACACTCACATAACATTTCTGGAAAGCATTCTAATTGGACCAACTCGGGTCCTTGCTTCCAACCCTGCGACAATCTTTGTGGAGACGAGAGGATGCAGACATGATGACTAGCCATTTCAGGGATACATGCTTCTCTCAGGGAGTGGATGCAGCCCCACACAAAGTACATAGACTGAGGATAAGGAGACAGATGGTTCCTGGTGGAATTGTGGGATAATGTTTCCCAAAGAATTGAAAAGAATAAATGCAAAAACATCAGATTGTCTACTAACATGTAACTAGGCAGACAGGGTCAGGGGAGTTTTATACAAAGAATAGCGTATGCTAAAGGTCTTATTTTGAGCAGTAGGGGAAAATAGTAAGGAATAAATAAAGGCCAGTAAAATTGATGCAGAGAGAAGGAAAGAGCACATAACAAGATAACCTGGAAATTAAGTAGGGTTCAAACTGTATAAAGATTTGTAGCTCATGCAAAGGAGACTTGAGAAATAACTGAAGGATTTTCAGAAGGTTGTGTGGGATATACATCATGTATTGAGTATTTTGTTATCTGAAATATTTCATGTCAATATATATAACTATATTTAGAAAATAAGTGTGCTAACTTTAGAGATAAATCAATTTAATTTTTAGAAAGCAATTGACAAAAAGTATTGTTCCTATTAATAAGAGTTCAAAATTGCTATGCAATTTATTTTCAATATAATTATCAGTGCAATGTTTTTGACATATAACTGGAGATAATAAAATATGGTTATATGTTTATAACATTGATCGTATGCACTTTCTCCTAGATTTCTAAGAAAAATATCTATAAATGTGTCCTTGGAGTAAGAAATATGTGTTTTGCTAGATTATTGACTCTATAGAAAGAATTTGTACTCACATGTTATGCCATTGCTGGAAAGTAATTTTGATATTAGTGGATCATATTATCCACAAACCATTCAGGAGGAAGCTAGCAATAACTGATGTGAAAAGAGCTGGAAAAATGCTAAGAATCAAGAGAAAAACTTCTTTTCAGAAAGCTGTATGACTTTTATTTTCATGAGGAAATTCAAAATTGTAAGAAGAATTAAAATGCTTCAGTTTATTTATATGCTGCAAGTTGAAGCTTAGGACTTTAATTATTCAACTGGAGATCCAATACAATAGCTGCAATGTTTACTTTAATACAAATTTTCTTAAGAAGGTAAATTCTTTAAGGTTTAGCATAGGTAATTAATAACAACATTTTCTAATTAAAATAATATTAAATTATTTAGTTAAATGTTTATTCTCTGAAATCTTAATAACACAGTTTATAATCTGTGTAAAAATTCATAAGTGACCCAATGGATAGTTGAAACTTGTAAACAACAGATGTTCCACTGCATCTAGACACATTATTAGCCAAAAATACATGAATTTAAAAAGAAATCACCTTGGTGCTTAAACAAGTTTTATCGTGAATAAAAGCTTTTATCTAATAACTCAAAATGGAGATGATAATTTATCACACTATCTTTAATTGTCATACTTTCCATAAATTATCTAATAAGTATCTGTTTCACAATATGAGCTTTAGATGGTACATAATTAAATAATTATGCTGATTGTGTATGTCTTTCAGACATACTCACATGATCTTGATTGGTAAAAGTCCTTCCAATTAATTTTCTGATTTTCAGAATCTGTAGGATGTATTTGGCTTATACTCTGAGGTACTCATTAATGCTTTTCACCTAATATTTCTGTTGCCTCATTTCTAGGCAAATATTTCATTGCGCTTTTATGTTCCTTTTGGGCATTAGTGGGGCTGTGTGAAACTGAAATTCCAATACTTTGGCCATGTGATGAAAAGAACTGACTCATTTGAAAAGACCCTGAGGCTGGGAGAGATTGAAAGAAGGAGAAGGGGACAACAAAGGATGAGATGGTTGGATGGCATCATTGACTCACAGGACATGAGTTTGAGCAAACTCCAGGAGATAGTGAAGGACAGGAAAGCCTGGCGTGCTACAATGTATGGGGTGGCAAAGAGTTGAACATGACTGAGTGACTGAACTGAACTGGGCTGTGTGACTGTTAGGTCAATACACTGTGGACTGACCATGGTGTTTAAACACCCACTGGTTTGAGCCCCTCAACATCCCCTGATTTTCCTGGTGTGACAATCCATAATGGCTTTTCATTGACTGAGTCTTTGCCAGGAAAGGAGTCTTTCTTCTTACTGGGCTGGACTATAGTCACGGGGTGTGAGAGCTCCCCCTGCTGGTCTCCCAACTATATTTAATTGGGGTTTCTGTTTATTTTTACCATGTGAACAATAAATAATGAAGAAATTCACATGGTCAGGGACATAGTGGCCTGAAAAGAAAACTGTTTCTCAAGTCTAAAAAGCAAGCAGCAAAATTACAAATGAATGCCTTGAGTGACAATGGCCAATTGAAACTTAGTCCTGCAGCAAGGACACGTGTGCCATCCAATGAAGTGTGGCTGAGGAGGGTGATGAAAAAGGAGAAACCACAGCACAGATGCGAAGAGCTGACTCATTGGAAAAGACCCTGATGCTGGGAAAGATTGAAGGTGGGAAGAGCAGGGGACGGCAGAGGATGAGATGGTTGGATGGCATCACCGACTCAATGGGCATGAGTTTGGGTAAACTCCGGGAGCTGGTGATGGACAGGGAGGCCTGGCGTGCTGTGGTCCAAAGAGTTGGACACAACTGAGAGACTGGACTGGACTGAACTGAACAGTGCAGAGCGTTGGCAGGAAGATTCTTTACCACTGAGCCAACCTGGGAAGCCCTCAAGTACAAAGGCACAGCATCCAATGGAACCAGGTATGTTTGAAAATTGAGAAATTTTCAATTTTTATAAATACAATATGATACATATAATTTCTATTGTATAGAGCCATGGTGAGGGAGATTGGGACTTTACTCCATTCTCAGACACATACATAGTTCTACCCTGAGACCTGTGCATATTTTCACTAGGTTCAGTTCTACCATCAAAGACTTTTTGTTTCCAGACTTCTGTGAGTTTCAGCACTATGGGTAAAAGATGTGGACATACAGTTCTCCTGAGAATAGCAGTGACTAAAGCTTGGACCCAAGAAGATGTGGGTGAAAATGCAAAGTGAAAATGCAAAACCCTAGATTTTTTCAGGAATTCCAGAAGATATGACTGCAGCTACTTGGCACACACATAGGTTGTTATTAAGGGCTTCCCTGATGGAGCTAGTGGTAAAGAAACTGCCTTCCAATGCAGAAGACATAAGAAACTCTGGTTAGATCCCTGGTTTGGGAAGATCCCCTGGAAGAGGGCATTGTAAACCATTCCAGTATTCTTGCCTGGAGAATCCCACGGACAGAGGAGCCTGGAAGGCTAAAGTTCATGGGGTTGCAAGAGACGAACACTACTGAGTAACTTAGCACCCACGCAGCAGGTGCAAGAATAAACCAAGAACTGGATCTTTTATAACACTATTCCTGAGCCCAACACAATCAAGGGTGACAGAACCAAGGTGAAGATTGCAATTCCATGGTTCCAAGAGAGATCTGGGCTCCTCTGTGGGAAAAAAAAAATGTACAGCTCCTTCCTTTGATGTAATTATGGTCTTCTGTTATTGTTATTCAGTTGCTCAGTCCTGTCCGACTTTTTGAGGCCCCATGGACTGCAGCACACCAGGCTTCCCTGTCCTTCACAATCTCCCAGAGCTTGCTCAAACTCATGTACATCGAGTCGGTGATGCCATCCAACCATCTCATCCTCTATCATTCCCTTCTCCTCCTGCCTTCAATCTTTCCAAGATGAGGGTCTTTTCTAATAGGTCGGCTCTTTGCATCAGGTGGCAAAAATATTGGAGCTTCACCGTCAGCATCAGTCCTTCCAGTGAGTATTCAGGACTGATTTCCTTTAGGATGGACTGGTTGGGTCTCCTTGCAGTCCAAGGGACTCTCAGGAGTCTACTTCAACACCACAGTTCAAAAGCATCAATTCTTTGGCACTCAGCCTTCTTTATAGTCCAACTCTCACATCTATACATGACTACTGGGAAAACCACTGCTTTGACTATATGGACTTTTGTTGGCAAAATAATGTCTCTGCTTTTGATAAACTATCTAGTTTTGTCATAGTTTTTCTTCCAAGGAGCTTTTAATTTAATCTTTTAATTTCATGGCTACAGTCACCATCTGCAGTGATTTTGGAGCCCAGGAAAATAAAGTCTCTCACTATTTCCATTGTTTCCCCATCTATTTGCCATGAATTATGATCTTAGAAAATCCTATGGGTCGGGACATCACAGAGAACTAACGCTTTCACTTTTTCACTTTCTCTAACATATTGGTAAACCAAGAGTTTAGTTTTCAGAAATCCTTTCCACTCTTACATACAATTAGTGATCCAGGAGAGTTTTTGTTTATGTGCTTTATGCCTATGGATAGGTACTGCATTGGAAATTAAAATGAAGGATTTCAAAAATAATATATTTACTAATTTATTTAAAAATAAAATTATACACTTGGTACCTGTTCATATAAAAGATATTATATATATATATATATATATATATATATATTATATATTATATATATATGTATATATTTCCAAACAAATTATTGAGAAGAGTGATACTATCTCATATTTTAGCAAATCTCTTTAATGTCTGGTTTATCAGAAGGCAGCTGATTTCATGTCTAATTCTGCATTCAATCTGTTGTGATTCATTATTTTGGTCGAAGCTCATGATGACATATGTGTTCAGAGATATGAATTTGGAAAAGTGAGGGGTGTTTTCGACCTTTTCAGATACTTGTTGATGTTTTATTTTTGTACCTGCACCAAAATGTGATGAGTGACAGTTTCTCGAAAGCTAGTTGTGTAGAACCTAAGTCCACATCAATAAATTTTTCATCCTCAATCACATGAGAGCTCACTGGTCTCTTGCATTTTGACTAACTCTTTTATTTATGCAGATTTGTAACATCATGCATTGATCGTCTGGAAAATACCGCCTAACTATGAATCTTCCAAATAGTCACCCACTTTATTATGCACTACCAAAATACACACGCACACTAAAATCCATTTTTAAAAATGACTTTGAGTATAGTGAAGCTGCCAGCTGTCACTGTGGACACAAGTTTTCCAAAATTCTAATATTCCCCTGAAAGCTCAAATTTTATCATCATCAATAAATACTGTCAGGTGTTTTCTCTTGCCAAATATTCATGTTTGAACAGCCATCATTTGTCTTTCAGTCATTCCTTCTAGTATTAATGGCATTCCATGAAAAAAGCAACCAGTTCAGCTGACAGCACACATAATCACCTACCTATTTTTCGCTGTGGGTAACAATTATACCAGTGTGTAGTAGAAATGCTTCATGCTTTTTTTCCTGTGTCTTTACACAGACTATTAAAGAGCTTTACTCACAAAGGTCAAATTTTGATAACATTAATAATTATTACTGTTTCCTCAAGGACCTTCTCCAGTGAAATAAGGGAGTGATTTTTCCTGTGCATGCATGGCAGTGAGCAATAAAATGGTGATTTGTGCAGTTTTGTGCCAACACACTTAAACACCATCATTTAAGACAAGTGACATCTTAATGTTATTTTCAAAGTGATTTGACCTCAGGAACACCCTGAAAGTGTCTTTGGGGTCCTCAATGGTTCATGAGCCACACTCTGAAAACCCCCAGGAAAAAGACATTCCACCCCTACCCCACCCCACAGCAAAGCAGAGACGTTAAATAACACAGAATTTTACTCCTTTCCCACATACCAATGTGATCAATGTAATTTGGAAAGGGAATTCTGTTTCCTGAGAGAAATCAGGAAACCAGTTTCTGCCAAACTGTGGTTAACACCATCTTCAAGGAAGTTGTCTCCATTAGCACGAGTGCCACCCTATCAAGGTTGCAGCTTTGGGAAGAGGAAATAAACATTCACGGGCAACTGTGTTCTTTGTAAACCTGTAAAATGGAGATTGCACAACTTTCCAACATGTTCCATGGACAGCAACTTGGTACAGCCTAGTTACTAGAAGAGCTGGAAAACTAGGTGCTAATGAAGCAAGCATATGGGCTTCCCATGTGGCTCAGTGGTAAAGAATCTGCCTTTCAAGCAGTAGATGCAGGTTTAATCCCTGGGTCAGGAAGATCCCCTGGAGAAGGAAATGGCTACCCACTCCAGTATTCTTGCCTGGAGAATCCCATGGACAGAGGACCCTGGCAGGCTACAGTCCATAGGGTCGCAAAGAGGTGGACATGAGTTAGCAACTGAACAACAACAATAACAAGCAGTCATATGCCCTGGAAAGAGGAAAGGATGTGGTTTGTGTGTGTGTGTGTTTTGGTGGAGGAAAGAAATATAGTGGGAATGTCTCATGAGTTTTGAATTTCAAGCACTTAAAAAAAATCAGAAGCTTCCAATTAAATGGAGCAATTTATTTATATTACAAAAATATATTAAATGTGGTATTTAAAAATTAGTTTAGTAGATTATTAGAGAAGAAGAACTACAGGATCTTATTGGCTGACAACTTATCATTTACTTGTTAGTTGAAAGAAAAACTAAGGACTCCCAGTTTTGGTTACCTTATCTAAGAAAAATATTTCAGAAAATGCTCTAAACAACTCTAAGTGACTCAGATAGTTTAAGAACAGAGAAAATGAAAGAAGAATAAGTAGTGATGACATTTTGTATCTGATTAATGCGGTGATAGTGCACATGGAATTTTGTGCTATCAAGTCTAAGCAATATTTGTGATATGGAGTATACTTATAGAAAAGGGAAAAATAAAACTAAATTACTAGAAATAGCACAACAACATTTAAAAAAAAATGAAACAGGTGAGCTGGAGCAAGAGAAAATGAATATCTTCTTCTAAGGCTGAAATTAAATAAGGTAATGTGCAATGATAAAATACAATTTCCTTGGAGGACATGTTCCTCATAAAACTGTGAGCACCAGAACATTTAGCATTCCAAACATACAGCTCAATCGATTAGAAATGCAGGAGAAGTTGATAAAAATAGAATGATACTCAGAGCATGGAATATATCTTTTCAGAAATAGAAAGATCTATCAGAAATTAATAAATGAGAACATATATGAATTGAATACTGCAATAAACTCCACTCAAACATGAATATCTGATTTTTCATTTTATGAATATTGAATACATGTATATTTTATTAGTGTCCAATGAACACTTATGAAATTAATCATGCATGAGGCTGTAAGTTTTGAAGTTTTTAAAAAAATGAATATTTCAAAGGCTACAACCATGGTCATATATTTAATAAACTTAGAAATAAATTGTAAACATACAGTATAAAAATGTGAACTGCTTTAATGTTAAGAAACACAGTTATGAATAATGACATGAATTAAAAAAAAAATACTTCTGAAATTGAAATCTTCAGGAAAGTAGATAAAAGGGAATATAAGGAATAACAAAACTGATGACAGATTGCTTGAAAATACTTAAAAGAGTTTAGATTTAAAATTGACTATAAGTAACTGGAGTAAATCCTCATCTTGTGTTAATCAACATTGCTGTGCTAACAAATAAGCCTGGACCTCTAAGATTTCTTTCTTGCTGATATCCTTGGAGGGCTGTGTTGGTTGAAACTTCTCCAGGCTATGTGGACTGAGATTGGGGACTCAGGTTGAGGTTTCAGTAACCACATGGAGGATGCCATTTTCATGACCCAGGGAGAAGCAACAAGCACATAACTGCATTTAAAGCATTTGCTTGCACTTTGCCACTCAGATGTTCTTTGCCAAACAAATCACATGTGGCCAGTGATGAACATTACTTATTTGGAGACACTGAAATTCACTAGATAAGTGCAGGGCAATATCATCCTCTTACAGAGATAGGAAAGGAGAAAATGGTTTTGAAGAACAAGATAATCTTCCATGTATCTTACATACAAAAACTCAAATTAAAACAAAAGTAACTGGGGGAGGGTGAACTAAAAATTAAAATTAATGTAAAATAATATTATGTTATAAATGAGAAAAATACACAGCCACAGGTTAAAGAAGTAGTTGATTCAATCATAATATAGTTTACTACATGTAAATTTATGGAAACAAATTTTAAAACTTATTAAACAAATAATGACCTAGCCCAGCAAAAATTACCAAATGATTTTTAAAGAAGGATATAAGGCTTTACTAGACTAATTACTAGATAAATTAGTGTTAACTTAAAATGATGATTTCATAGTAGAGATCTATCTAATCTTTAAAAGAGAAATGTGACTTATCTATGCCTAGAGACATTTAACTTCATAGTGATTAAAGAACTTTATGTCAAAAACTTTATAGCACTAAATGGGAAATCACTAAATGGGAAATAAATAATGGGAGATCATTTTCATTATAGATATATAATCAAATTTTAAATAATAAAAACCGTCTTCAAACAACACAAGAGAAAACTCTACACATGGACATCACCAGATGGTCAATACTGAAATCAGATTGATTATATTCTTTGCAGCCAAAGATGGAGAAACTCTATGCAGTCAGCAAAAATAAGACCAGGAGCTAACTGTGGCTCAGATCATGATCTCCTTATTGCAAAATTCAGACTTAAATTGAAGACAGTAGGGAAAACCATTAGACCATTCAGGTATGACCTAAATCAAAACCCTAAGATTATATAGTAGAAGTGACAAATAGATTCAAGGGTTTATACCTGATAGATGCCTGAAGAACTATGGACAGAGGCTCCTAACATTGTACAGGAGGTGGTGATCAAAACCATCACCAAGGGAAAAAGAAAAGCAAAAAGGCAAAATGGTTGTCTAAGGAGACCTTACAAATAACTGAGAAAAGAAGAGAATCAAAAGGCAAGAGTAAAGGAAAGATATATTCATCTGAATGCAGAATTTCAAAGAATAGAAGGAAGATAAGAAAGCCTTCCTAAATGATCAATACAAAGACATAGAGAAATAAAACAGAATGGAAAAGACTAGAGATCTCTTTGAGAAAATTAGAGATACCAAGGGAACTTTTCATGTGAAGATGGGCACAATAAAAGTCAGAAACGGTAAGGACCTAATAGAAGCAGCAGATATTAAGAAGAGGTGGCAAGAATATACAGAAGGACTATACAAAAAAAAAAAAGATCTTAATGACCCAGATCACTCACCTATAGCCAGAGTGCAAAGTCCAATGGGCCTTAGGAAGCATCACTACGAACAAAGCTAGCGGAGGTGACGGAATTCCAGCTGATGGATTCCAAACCAAAAAGACGATGCTGTGAAAGTGCTGCACTCAATATGTCAGCAAATTTGGAAAACTCAGCACTGGCCACAGAACTGGAAAAGATCAGTTTCGTTCCAATCCCAAAGAAAAGCAACGCCGAAGAATGCTCAGACTACTGCAGTTGCAGTCATTTCACATGCGAGCAAAGTAATGCTCAAAATTCTCCAAGCTTGGCTTAAATAATGCATGAACCAAGGATTTCCAGATGTTCAAGATGCATTTATAAGACAAAGCAGAACCAGAGATAAAATTGCGAACATCTGTTGGATCATAGAAAAAGCAAAAGAATTACATAAAAAATCTACTTCTGCTTCTTTGGCTGTGCTAACTCTTTGATGGTGTGGATCACAACAAACTGGAAAATTCTTCAAGAGATGGGAATACTAGACCATCTTACCTACTTCCTGTGAAACCTGTACGAAGGTCAAGAAGCAACAGTTAAAACTGGACATGAAACAATGTACTGGTTCAATGTTGGGAAAGGAGTAGGTCAAGGCTGTATATTGTCACCCTGCTTATTTAACTTATATGAAGAGTACATCATGCAATATGCCAAGCTGAGTGAAGCACAAGCTAGAATCAAGATTTCTGAGAGAAATATCAATAATCTAAAACATGCAGATGACACCACCCTTATGGCAGAAAGCGAAGAAGAACTAAAGAGCCTCTTGGTGAAAGTGAAAGAAGAGAGACAAAAAGCTGTCTTAAAACTCAGCATTCAGAAATATAACATCATGGCATCCGGTTCCATCACTTCATGGTAAATAGGTGGGGAAACAATGGAAAGAGTGAGAGACTTTATTTTCTTAGGCTCCAAAATCACTACAGATGCTGACTGCAGTCATGAATTTAAAAGACGCTTGCTGCTTGGTAGAAAAGCAATGACAAGCCTAAACAGTGTATTAAGGAGCAGAGACATTATTTGCCAACAAAGGTCCATATCAGTTCAGTTCAGTTCAGTCGCTCCATCATATCTGACTCTTTGCAACCCCATGGACTGCAGCACGCCAGGCTTCCTGTCCATCACCAACTCTCAGAGCTTGTTCAAACTCATGTCCATCGAGTCAAAGATGCCATCCAACCATCTCATCCTCTGTCATCCCCTTTTCCTCCTGCCTTCAATCTTTCCCAGCATCAGGGTTTTTCTAATGAGTCAGTTCTTCACATCAGGTGGCCAAATTATTGGAGCTTCAGCTTCAGCATCAGCCCTTCCAATGAATATTTAGAGTTGACTTCCTTTAGGATTGACTACTTTAATCTTGCAATCCAAGGGAATCTCAAGAGTCTTCTTCAACACCACAATTCAAAAGCATCAATTCTTTAGTGCTCATCTTTCTTTATTGCCCAAATCTTACAGCCATACACAACTACTTGAAAAACTATGGCTTTGACTAGACAGACCTTCATTGGCAAAGTAATGTCTCTGCTTTTTAACATGCTAAGTTTGTCATAGCTCTTCTTCCAAGGAGAAAGTGTCTTTTAATTTCATGGCTGTAGTTGTCATCTGCAGTGATTTTGAAGCCCAAGAAAATAAAGTCTGTCACTGTTTCCATTGTTTCCCCATCTATTTGCCATGAAGAGGTGGGACCAGATGTCATGATCTTAGTTATTTGAATGTTGAGTATGAAGCCAGCATTTTCACTCTTCTCTTTCACTTTCATCAAGAGGCTCTTGATGAAAGGTCCATATAGACAAAGCTATGGTTTTTCAAGCTGTCATGTATGGGTGTGAGAGTTGGCCATGAAAAAAGAGTGCTGAAGAATTGATGCTTTTGAACTGTGGTGTAGAGGAAGACTTTTGAGAGTCCCTTGGACTGCAAGCAGATCAAGCCAGTCAGCCCTAAAAGGAAATCAGTCCTGAAAATTCTTTGGAATGACTGATGCTGAAGCTGAAGCTACAATACTTTGGCAACCTGATGTCAGGAGCTGACTCATTGGAAAAGAGCCTGATGTTAGGAAAGATTGAAGGCAAGAGGAGAAAGAAATGACAGAGGATGAGATGGTTGGATGGTGTCACCAGCTCAATGGACATGAATTTGAGCAAACTCCAGGAGATGGTGAAGGACAGGGAAGCCTGGTTCAGTCCATAGGGTCACAAAGAGTCAGACATGACCGAGTAACTGAAGAACAAGAGTTAGGTAGAGTGTCAGAATATTTACAATCTGTTTTTTCTTTTTTAATGGAAGGATAGAGTTGATATTAAAAATATTATCAAAATTAATTATATATCATGAAATTAAAAATCATAGTATACTAATAAGTGCTTCAAAGGTAATTGCAATATCCAGGAACCTGTCTTCAAACAGGCTTATGTAGCATAGAGACAGAAAAAAACTTCAAAGCAGCAAAATTCAGCTCCTTTTACAACAGTAATGCTTCATTATGTACTCAGTCACTTCAGTCTTATCCTACTCTTTTTGACCCCGTGGGCTGTAGCCCACTAGGCTTCTCTGTCCAAGGAATTCTCCAGGCAATAATACTGGAGTGGGTTGCCATGTCCTCCTCCAGGGGATCTTCCCAACCCATGGATCAAACTCTTGGCGTGTCCTGTGTCTTCTGCATTGCAGGCGAATTTTTTACCTGCACCACTGGGCAACCCAGGAAGCACCTCCCCAAATCTCATCGGCTTCCACAGCCACTTTTTTTTCTTATTCTGTGATGGTTGGTTTTACCTGTTAATTTGACTAAACTGTGATTGCTTCATCAACATTAGCCCAGATCTGCTGTGATGGTATTTGTACATGATATCAATATGATCAATACTTGTAATCGGTCAGCAGCAAGTACAGCAGATTATGCTTCATGATGCAGGTGGCCTCATCCAATCATTTGAAGGCTTTAAGGGCAAAGATAGAGATTTCCCCAAAAAAGGAGTTCTACCTCAAAACTGCTATAGAAATCCTGCCTGAGTGTTCAACCTTCTGGCCTGCACTATAAATTTCAGACTTGTGAGCACTTTAAAAAGTCATGATTCTTTACAACAAACTTTCTTTCTTTGTCTCTATCTTTCTGTCTCTCCTCTATATGTCCTACATACAGATACGTTTATATATACCTTTGGGGTTCTCAGGTGGTTCAGTGATAATCTGCCTGTAATGCAAGAGATGCAGGAGACACAGGCTCGATCCCTGGGTCGGGAAGATGCCGTGGAGCAGGAAATGGCAGCCCACTATAGTAATCTTGGAAATCTCATAGACAGAGGAACCTGGCAGGCTCCAGTCCAGGGGGTCAAAAAAGAGTCAGACACGTCTAAGCATGTAGACATGAATTCATAGGATATCTTGTGTAGCATATATATGAATTTATATATTTATACACATATATATCAACTATATCTGAGCTATGTATATGAAATATGTCTAGAATATCTATCTATACCCCACTGGTTCTGCTTTCCTTGGATTCAGATTTATCACACGTAAATTCACCCCAGGCCCAACTTGAAGGGACACTGGATGATTCTTACCAGTCTGCCAAAAGACAAGTCAAAACCCTATACCATCCCATTTAAAACTTCTACTTGAATTGCATCTCATCACATCTCTGCCCAAAGCACATCTTTGGCCAAAGCAGAATCAGAGGATGGGCAAGTTTATATCATCACATGGAAGAGGAGGGATGTTTGTTGTTATTGCTTTAGAAAAGCCTACATGACAGTGCCAGAACTCAAATATCATTTTTTGTGCAAATGAGGGCAAATAAGAATTCCTTATATCACAATTATTTATGATAAGCTGGGAAATGTTGAATAAAATAAGATGGCGAGATAAGTTGTTTTAAAAAACTTTCAAAAATAATACATAAAATCATTAATTTTTGCTATGTTAATTTGTTTTTGGAGAAATCCATTTTCTGGTAAATTACACTAAAAAACAATAATTGTTAACATTTGCCTAGGTGATTGAAACATATAGATAAATAAGCATAATTACAATTTTTGAATTGAAAATGATCAGCTTGTATGAAATGTAAAAATTATCCCCTTACAAAATGATAAGCAACCTTTAAAATATTTAGAATTAAATTCAGTAGTAAAGGTCTGGACTTAAGAATGAAAAAAAAGGTATTGAACCTTAACAGAAGACCAGAACAAGTAAAAGTCTACACCATAATTTTGGAAGGGAGGCTTTAGTATATGTAAAACATTCAGTCATAAGTAACAAATTCGTAGTAATAAATATATTTGATACTATTCTACTTAGCACCTCAAAATTTAAATTAATTAATGATTTCAATTTTTATGGTCAACATGTTTTAAAAATTGTCAAAAATACTTTAAAATAAAATATGATGAAAAAGATTTGCCTAACTAGTTAATAAATTTTGCATAATGACTGTAATATTAATATTGCCCAAAATATCTTTAGGACAGAATTGAGATATTCGATTAATATTTTATTAATATTTGTTTTTCCTTCCTATTGTCTTGTAGCTTTCAGAACAAGTGGAAAGCTGAATATTAGCAATACAAGTTAATTCCTCCTGGCTCTATTTAACCCAGTCTTCAAGAAAAATGAGCACAGAAAGAATTACAAGAGTGAAAAGGGATAAGATTTACAAACACAATGTGTTTTTAAATGAGGAACGCAAAGTACGGAGATGTTCATATAAATAATTTTTGTAAAATAGAAAATTTCAAGGAGTCTATGCATTCATAAATTAGTTGCATTTGATATTTGTGAGTAATAAGCAAAGATGCACGATGTAGAAGGATTTTGGTCCTGTTGGTTACTTTGATGGAGAAAGAGGTTATGGGATTAAGCAAACACAAGAGTAACAACAGAACCTCTAATATTCTAGTAAAACAGGTTAATGCCAAAGCCTCCTTAACCCATTATTTGCAGAAGTGAAGGGTGATTGAACATGAAGACACTGTAAAAGGCAGGCAGGATATCTATTAATACTTTAGAGTTTATTTTTTCTCCTTGTCTAAGGGTCAATTTGAACAGAACTTCTGAGGAAATCTGGTCCTCACTTAAGCACACTTACCAAATCCATGAACAGAGGAGCCTGGCAGGCTACAGTCTATGGCAGGTTTGGGGGGGTGGTGCGTAACATGAGTCAGACACGACTTAGCACCTAAACCACCGCCACCCCCAAACACAGGTGACAATGAACAGAAACAAACAAACAAACTTCCTCCTCTCAGACCCCCTAGAACTTCCTCAGCTTCAGCTTCCGTAGCAACAAATTCCATTCAGCTCTAGTCTGTTACATTCAGTTTCATAGCGTGTACTATGAGCTCACTATACTCCAGTCAGTCTGTTAAACACGGGGGGAGAATGTTGAACAAAGCAAGCACAATACCTGCCATTTCTGCATAATTCATAGCGTAGAATGATAGCAATCAAACCAATACAAGAAACCTAAGAAGCCTCTAACAGAGCAAATGCACAGTGCTCATAAACACATAATAGGAGTACATATTTTAAGTGGGTCAGTGAGATTTTCCTAGAAAGAGTAGGTCAGATCTGAGACCTAAATCGTAAATATCTATACTCTGGGTATCACATGATTCCACAAATATTGTTCATAAACACATACTGCACTTTAGGTATTTCCCCTTCGTTCTAGAATGAGAAATACATTGATTCCAGGCCATGAGAAACATACAGCATAACAGTAAATTAAGGTGAAGTCAGGATTCTCATTGCAGAGAAAGACTACTGTAAAGGACAATAGATAGAACTTTCAAGCCCTTTGTTTTTACTTTATTATAAGAATCAAGTTAAGGTGTGTTGTAAAAACAAGAGAACATCATAAGTACAAATTCACTTACTGAGAGGAATGACATACAAATGGAGAGAATTCCTAATATGAAGCAGAAATAAAAGGCTCTATTAATAAAAAAAATGTAATAGACACATCAAAATATTTAGATATTTTAATAATTAACATCTCAGAAATCCTATGGGACATAATATGTTAGAAAAATCAAAATGCAATAGTAGAATTTAAAGCTGGACCAAAAGCACTAAAAGAGAAAAATTAATATTACAGAACCATTAAGTTGAGTTCAAACTCGCAGCTCTATGCCTCTAAGCAGAAGTATAGGACAAAAAAGAAAATAATGAAACAGGTAATTGCAAGCACAAACATGGAATGAGAGATCCAGCAAGAGAGGTCAGACAGGCAGGACTGGAAACTAACCACCCACTTTACGGAAGAATATGTAGATACCTGAATTTCCAGAGGAAAAGATTCATTGATATAGAAGGAAATATCCTAAAGGTATATAAATAAATACTCTTGAGTTTTCGAAATCCAGGAATAGAGAATCCTAGAACATCTAAGTAAAAACAGCACATGGATGCTAAATCATTTCAGTCGTGTCTCTTTGTGACCCTATAGACTGTAGCTTACCAGGCTCCACTGTCCATGGGATTCTCCAGGGAAGAAAACTGGAGTGAGTTGCCATTCCCTCCTCCAGGGGATCTTCCTGATCCAGGGATTGAACCTGCCTCCCTTAGGTCTGCATTGACAGGCAGGTTGTTTACCACTAGCACCACCTGGGAAGGCAGCATACACGCAGACAATTACAATCATATATCTTAGCAATGTGGGTGTGTGCTTAGTCACTCAGTCATGGCTGATTCTTTGCGACCCCTGGACTGTAGTCTGCCAGGCTCCTCTGTCCATGGGATTCTCCAAGCGAGAATACTGGAGTGAGTTACCATTTCCTCCTCCAGGGGGTCTTCCAGACCCAGGGATCAAATCTGTGCTTCCTGCATCTCCTGCATTGCAGGCGGGTTCTTTACCACTGAACCATCAGGGAATATGGAAAGAGTAATTATAATGTCTCCAGTTTCTCAGTTATGAGAAGCATACAGTAGCAGGGACCAACTGATACCATTCTGAAGATAATTAAGACAGCTATCAGCTCAAGAAGTGGATACATGTATCCTTACAGCTGATTCACATTGCTGTACAGGCAGAAACCAACACAGCATTGTAAAGTAACTATCCTCCAATTAAAAATAAAGACTCTGGTCAACAGGACTGCAAGCAATTAACACTGGCCTCAAACACACCCCTTGCCCTGCTCCCAGGGTCCCTCAGTCACCATAGTAAGTTCCAGGGGTACCAACAGGTCTTAGTTCAGACAATTAAGATGTAGTCTGAGGCCAGTTTATATTCATTATGACCAAAGGAATAGCATCTGGCTGATCTTTGGTGTATTGTCAGTAATTACAGGGGATATAAAATGAGCCAACAAGAAACTCCCACCTCCTGTGGAAACAGTCCGTGGTCACTCACTTGCTCTATGTACTAACATATAACCCAAAAGATATGCAAGGAGATCAAACTAGTCAATCCTAAAGGAAATCAACTCTGAATATTCATTGGAAGGACTGATGCTGAAACTGCAGCTTCAAACTTTGACCACCTACCTGATGTGAACAACCGACTCATTATAAGAGATTGATGCTGGTAAAGATTGTAGGCAGGAGGACAAGGGGACTACAGAGGATGAGATGGTTGAATGATATCACAGACTCAACGGATATGAGTTTAAGCAAACTCTGGGAGATGGTAGGGGACAAGGAAGCCAGTGTGTTGCAGTCCATGGGGTTGAAAAAACTGCATGCGACATGACTGAGCAGCTGAACAACAACATCAACCCAAAGGGGCACAGGGCATTTCGGTTTGGGATTTGTTCTTAAAATTGGTTTGATCTGATGTGGTCAGTTTGAGAGGAGAATGTGGAAATGCTTCTTTGTGGCCTCTTTTGCCACAGGAAATATGGGCTACCTTTTTGCAGGAGTTACAAGTCTGCCATAGGCTTCCCTGGTTAGTTAGTGGTAAAGAATCTGCCTATCAGTGCAAGGGACATGGGTTCAATCTCTGAGTTGAGAAAATCCCCTGGAAGAAGAAATGGCAACCCACTCCAGTATTCGTGCCTTGGAGATCCCATGGAGAGAGGAGCCTGGTGGATGACAGTCCAAGAAGTCACAAAAGAGATGAACATGACTTAATCATTAAACAACAACAAGGAGTCTGCCATACAAGTGTGGTTTTGCATCAGAAGCATAGAGTTTTACTTTGTGCTCAGCCTATGAGAGTGACAGGTTGCCCTACTCAGTGTGCTGATAATTCAATGAGTGAGCACAGCAAAATGGGCAGCACAAGCTTGATCAGCATCTTGGTTCCTGCTTTTGACCCCAGAGAGGGGCATTTGAAACTGCTGGTCCATAGGCTTCCCAGCAGCAGACCAGATGGCTGTGACACTGACCACAGCCCAAGTGTTAGTAATGTAACCTGACAGGTCCTTCGGAGTATTTTCTAAGGCCAAGAAAATGACTGTTAATTGATCCCTTTGTGCTGCTGACTGACCCTTAGCACATTTGGCCTTCCAAGACCGCGCTGGGGCTGGATTGCTAATACCACCCAAATGACAACAGCAACTTTTACCTTAACCAAGCCATCAGTCTATCAAGCCCAGACATTTAGGAGAATCTCTATAAATCAAGGTCTTCATGGAGCTAATGATTTTGATTCAAAAGTGGAATGAGGGATAAAGCTTCCCCAAAGATGAAACTGCTCCTTTTTCTTTCCTTCCTTTGGCCATCAGCATAGCACAAGCTGATGCTGGTCCGGGTGCTGATGCTGATCTGGAAATGGAATACAGAATTTCTATTTCCCACAGAGGCTGATCATTACCTTCCCATGTTAATTCTTGAATCCCAAGAATTAACTCCTAAAAGGTATTAATGAGTCAGGGGATCAGAATAAAGCCGTTTTTGTTTTTGTTTTTAAGTAAGATACTTGGGGCTGCATCAGGCAGATATCATTCTTCTACTGAAAAATGGCTTTTCAGTTTCAGCAGCAATTGTATCTTTTTAAAAATATTTAATTGGAGTATAATTGCTTTACAATGTTGTGTTAGTTTCTGCAGTGCAACAACGTGAATCAGTTACATGTATATATGCCCTCCCTCTAAGACCTCCTTTTCATCCTGCCCCCCCAACCATCCTACCCCTCTAGGTCATTGCAGAGCTCCAAGCTGAGCTCCCAGTGATATATTTGGCAACTTCCCACTATCTATCTATTTTACACATGGTGTGCTGTGCTTAGTCACTCAGTCATGTCCAACTCTTTGCAACCCTATGGACTGTAGCCCACCAGGCTCCTGAGTCCACGGGGATTCTCCAAGGCAAGAATACTGTAGTGGGATGCCCTTTCTTCCTCCAGGGGATATTCCTGACCAGGGGATCAAACCCATGTCTCTTGTGTTTCCTGTGCTGGCAAGCAGATTCTACCACTGGCCACCTTGTTTTCTCTCTCTTTTTTTTAAATCTTACAATAAAACAATAATGGAATGTTCTGATATGTCATAAATAAAAGTCAACCTGCATCCATCAATATAACCTGAAGATAAATTCCTATATTTCAACTTGATTAATTTGTATTAAGCCTTTTGATATTTATTAGAAAATTATTTCCTGAAAAAATCTTAACATAAGGAAGGAAATTATAGGCATATATGTGTGTACAAAATTTCAAAACACAGGATTAGGAAATTGCATATATTGCTTGAAGAATCATTAATATTTTTAAAGATTAGATTATTAATGTATATTAAGGGTAAATTGTCTTACATATATCATCTATCTTGCTGAATTTGAAATCTATAAAGGTAGATTCTAAGCACTAAAGAAATCTAAAGTTACTAATGTGTTTTGGAATACTAGGAATTTTAGTATTTGAGCATCATAGATCAGTTACATTCAATAAAATACATACCAGCAGTCTCTAATCAGCACACTTTTAGCACTATTTCCTGAGAGATGCCTCAAATTATTAGTCATTGATTTATATGCTCTTATATATTTTAAAACATGTAATTTGGCACTGAAACATCCAGTGAAATAATTGATTTAATCTGTAATTAAAATGTATGCTCATATATACACCTATGGTTAATTCATGTTGATATTTGACAGAAATCAAACCAATATTGTAAAGCAATCATCAATTAAAAAAATGCTCTTTTTCAGCATAGGATCCCATCATTAACAGAATCATCAATATTACAAAAATAGGCAGCCTACATTTAGACCTGCTTTCCCAGTGGTCAGGGGTAAAGAATCTGCCTGCAGTACAGGATAAAGCGCAGGAGACTTGGATTCAATCTTTGGGTGGGAAAGATCCCCTGGAGGAGTTCATGGCAATCCATTCCATTATTCTTGTCTGGAGAATCCCATGGACAGAGGAGCCTGGGGGGCTAGAGTCCATAGGGTTGCAGAGTCGAACATGACTGAAGTGACTGAGCATGCACACATGTGTCTCTAGACCATCCTGTTTGGATATTTGACTTACCTTTGAAATTCTACTTTGTACTTGCTCAATTTCTCTTCAAAAATAAATATCTAATGACACTTAAGCAAAGAAATAAGCCCTGTGCATTCATTTATTTTCAGTAGAAGTTAGTATATATAGCCCCTATTATACTGTAGCCTATTACAAAACTAGCCAGATAGATAAGCTTGAGCAAGGTTCATTTTATGCTGTTTGGTAAGAATTTTGCACTCAATAAATACACTTAAATGTAGAAGCAAAAATGATAGCTGGCATGCACAATGAAAACAGTATTGTAAAATTTCAGATTGCAGCTAATTTATTCACAGAAAGGCAATGAGGATTTATCATTTCAGGATATTTTCTGCTTTACATTATACTCCCAAACTAGCAAATTTTGTCAAATTTTCCAGTTCTCTTTATAGACTGTAAAATGATTGCAAAACTATGGGAATTTAATGAAAGTGGAATATGAAAATAAACATATCAATTTTAAATAAAACTTCAGTTGAACTGGATACTTTTCTAAGAAAGACACTTAGTAATGAAAAGCCCACAGTCACTGTCTTCATAGGTCATATAGTTTAGTACAGAAATGTATGGATGTGAGAATTGGAAGACTGAGCACTGAGGAATTGATTCTTTCAAATTGTAGTGCTGGAGAAGACTCTTGAGTGTCCCTTGGACAGGAAGGAGATCTAACCAATCAATCCTAAAGGAAATCAACCCTGAGTATTGATTGGAAGGACTGATGCTGAAGCTGAAACGCCAATACTTTGACCATCTGATGTGAACAGTCAACTCATTGGAAAATATCCTGATGCTGGGAAAGATTGAAGGCAAAAGGAGAATGGGGCAACAGAGGAAGATGGTTAGAGAGCATCACTGAGTCAGTGGACATGAATTTGAGCAAACTGCGGGAGACAGTGAAGGACACAGGAGCCTGGTGTGCAGCAGTCCATGGGGTCTCAAAGAATTGGACACAACTTAGTGACTAAACAAAAACAAAGTAGGAAAATAATAAAATATAGTAAAGAATGAGCATAATGCAAGGAATGTCACATGGTTATATGAAAAATAAAGTATACATTTCTAGCAGTAGGTGGATGGGATTATTTCGATTGGTAATTAGAGGAATCCTCATGGAGAAGGTTATGTTTCAGCAAAGACTGAGACATGCTAGTGAGTAGTTTATATGTATGGACACAGTACATTCCAGTAAATGCAAATTATCTGAGGCAACAGGAAAATGAAGGGATGATGAAGAAGAGTGTGGGAGAAGCTGGATTTGACAAATAGATCGGGACTTTGGCATTGCTCCATGCCATGCCATTACTCCATGCTAAGACTGAGGTGCCTTCTAGATATCCAAATAGAGCTGTCAAGCACACAAGTAAACATAAAGTTTGAAGTTCAGAGACAAGGTATGGAGAAAAGATATAGTATCTTATTAAATGTATGTTCTATGTATAGACTTACTGTTATTTTTCTCTTTATTGATTCAATCTCAACATTCCATAGAGTAATATGTACCATATATAATACACCAGATTGTGAAAATCTGATGTGTGAGGTGTGTGTGTGTGTGTGTGTGTGTGTATGCTGCTGTTTTGTTGCAAAGTCATGTTCAACTCTTTGTGACACCAGGTGTGGTCTGTCAGGCTCCTCTGTCCATGGGATTTCCCATGCAAGAATACTGAAATAGGTTGCCATTTCCTCCTCCAAGGAATTTTTCCCAACACCGAGATCGAAATCATGTCTCCTGCCTGGCAGACCAATTCTCCACCACTGAGCCATCAGGGTAACCTCTCTCTCTCCTCTCTCTGTGAACTGTCTAGCTCTTTGAGAACCTATGGACTGTAGCCTGCACGCTCCACCATCCATGAGATTCTCCAGGCAAGAATACTAGAGTGGGTTGCTGTTTTCTCTTCCAGGTGATCTTCCCAACCCAGGAATTGAACCTGTGTCTCTAATGTCTCCTGAATTGGCAGGCAGGTTCTTTACCATTACTGTCACCTGTGAAGCCCACTCTATAGATAGAGAGAGAGATATTAGACTTTGTGTCAATGTGTTTCTCTGTGTTATGTCTTGCCTACTAGGAAAACAATATGGCGGTTTATTAGACTGGAATGATGGTTAACTTTACGTGACCATTTGTTTGGTCAAATGCTAATATAGGAGTCAATGTGAAGGTATTTTGTAGATGTGATTATCGACAATTGATTTTAAGAAAAAATATGCCCTCCATAATGTGGATGAGCCTCACCCAATTAGTTAAAGGCTCTTAAGAGTAAACATTGAAGTGTCACTGACCAAGAGGAAATTCTGCCTCGAGACCCCTGCATAGAAATTTCGTTTGTATTTCCAGCCTGCCAGACTTCTGACGCAAGACTGTATCAAACCCTGTCTGAGATTCCAGCCTGAGGGCCTGCACCAAGGATTTTGGACTTGCTACCTCCAGAACTGTGTGTGAGCCAATGTATAAAATATCTTTACAAAAAAATTTACTCTAATTATATGTATATATATATATATATATATATATATATATATTTATTATCTAGTAATAATAATATATAATATATATATATCCTATTGGTTCTCTTTCCCTAACAAACACAGACTGATACACGTAGACAAATCAGGTGACTGGTTTTTAATGGTATTTCTCCCTCTCTTGGTTACTTAACATAATGCCTGATACATAGTATGCTTTCAGCTTCAATAAGTAATTTGAAAGCACTGGATTGCTTTTAGGAACTGCAAGGATTGATGATACAAAATGCCTCAAAGTTCTACATTGTTATGAGCTTCCAGACTCAGAATAATTATTCATATCCATCCAGCCTGATATAATGTTCAGCAGAGTGTGTACATGACTGATGAGCAATTATTGTCATTAATCTTATTTTCCCTAGAACATGGTACTCCAAACGATGAAAGTAAGATTATAGATTTTAAAGCCTGCGATAGAGTCAAGCTCATGCAACTATTGATATAAATAATAATAACAAATACCATTGATTGAAAACCTTCATAATAACTATCCTAACTTGTTTTAACAGTGCCAGTAATATTATTTGCACAATTTATAGACTATAAATAAATTACCAACATGAAATAAATCATTCCTTTATATTAAACTAATTATTTAATATTAAAAATCATCATGTGCAATTTTCAAGTGAATTGTCTGTTTATATGATATAACAAATCTGTTACAACTGTAGACTGATATTGTCACTTACAATAAGATTTTGGAGAACAACAGAAAATTTGAAAGTAACTGAAATAAAAAGATATTTTAAATGACTTTTTTCTTTTACACATTTGTCCACCATGTGATTTGCTACAATGTTAAGAATGATTTGGTCTATTGACAAGATAATATCTATATTAATGTTCCTATTACTTTGTTTTCTACATGCTTTTTCATTTTTCCCTTTAACCCATATAAATATATGCAAGAAATAGTTTTCTAATTTATTCACCTTTATTGCTTTATCAAAACCAAGTCTGAGTACATTATCTCACAAAACAACCCACGTTTTAGTACTTGACACCTGAACTTTTATTAATGTACTCTGAATTTTCCAAATAAATAACCTGGTCCAGCATTCAGTTCATTGCTGTTTCTAAACCTGTATGCAGGTCAGGAAGCAACAGTTAGAACAGGACATGGAACAACAGACTGGTTCCAAATAGGAAAAGGAGTACGTCAAGGCTGTATATTGTCACCGTGCTTATTTAACTTATATGCAGAGTACATCATGTGAAATGCCAGGCTGGAGAAATCACAAACTGGAATCAAGATTGCCGGGAGAAATATCAATAACCTCAGATATGCAGATGACACAACCCTTATGGCAGAAAGTGAAGAACTAAAGAGCCTCTTGATGAAAGTGAAAGAGGAGAGTGAAAAAGTTGGCTTAAAGGTCAACATTCAGAAAACTAAGATCATGGCATCCGGTCCCATCACTTCATGGCAGATAGATGGAAACAGTGGCTGACTTTATTTTTCTGGGCTCCAAAATCACTGCAGATGGTGACTGCAGCCATGAAATTAAAAGACACTTACTCCTTGGAAGGAAAGTTATGACCAACCTAGATAGCATATTAAAAAGCAGAGTCATTACTTTGCCAACAAAGGTCCGTCTAGTCAAGGCTATGGTTTTTCCAGTGGTCATGTATGGATGTGAGAGTTGGACTATAAAGAAAGCTGAGCACCGAAGAATTGATGCTTTTGAACTGTGGTGTTGGAGGACTCTTGAGAGTCCCTTGGACTGCAAGGAGATCCAATCAGTCCATCCTAAAGGAGATCAGTCCTGGGTGTTCATTGGAGGGACTGATGTTGAAGCTGAAACTCCAATACTTTGGCCATCTGATGCGAAGAGCTGACTCATTTGAAAAGACCTTGATGCTGGGAAAGATTGAGGGCAGGAGGAGAAGGGGACGACAGAGGATGAGATAGTTGGATGGCATCACCGACTCGATGGACATAGGTTTGGGTGGACTTAGGGAGTTAGTGATGGACAGGGAGGCCTGGCGTGCTGCGGTTCATGGGGTCGCAAAGAGTTGGACACGACAGCGACTGAACTGAACTGAACACAATCATTCCCAAATCATTACTTTTGCATTTATTTGCTAAATGATGATAACAAATAGCACATGAAATAGATTTTAATGATATATTTTTAAGCTTCTAATTAAAAATATATACATTGTTATGACTTTTTATATTGACCATCTATAGGAAAATAAGTATTTTCTATAATTAATCCCAATATTTATACAAGTCAATAACAGAATTTTCCACCTAAAATTTGAGATAGTAATTTTCCATGGTAGTATACTTATAATCGGGGTTTCTCCAGTGGTTCGAGTGGTAAAGAACCTGCTTGCTACTTCAGGAGACACAGGAGACGCAGGTTTGGTCCCTAAGTTGGAAGATCCCCTGGAGGAGGGCATGAAAATCCACTCCAGTATTCTTGACTGGAGAATTCCATGGCCAGAGCAGCCTGGTGGGCTACAGTCCATAAGGTTGCAAAGAGTCGAGCACAATTAAGAAACTTAACATGCAAATATTAATATTTATAATCAGCCATTTTTATTGATATCTTTTCATTTGCTCCCACTTTATACCACCACCAACAACAATGAAAGAAATTCTGTAAGAGCTTCTAAAAATAAACTCAAAAAATATATTTATTGTGCTATAAATAAATTTTATTCTTAATTTTATAAAACTAGATAAAATAAGATTTTACTTTCAAAACCAGTAACTAGAAAATGGATGTTTCTTTGTGAACATGTAACCAGTTTTATTGTTTTGAGAAAATATAAATAAAGTTGTACTTTTTTTTGTATTTGGAAATTACAGACTGGATTGTATTTTGCATGGTACAGGATACTTGATTAAGATAGACCCTTGGTGAAATTTACACCTCATGTGGCTGCTCTAATTTGAAAGGAAACAGCTGTTTTCCTAATGTTCCTGTGGTTTTATGAACATGATGTTTCCTTTACGAGACAAAGTGGATTCAAATGAGATCCCTCAACTCCCTCCAGAAACAAATTTTTCAAATGTTTTGTAACTTACTATTGCTTGATAAATGCTATATTGCAGATTATTCTAGGTGTTATGCCTCAGGCTCCTAAAGTGCTGCCATTTGCTTGTTTATTTTCTTCTCGGGCTAGGGAATTGCTTTATGAACTCCAAGTCATCAAGGAGAGCAACAGAGTGGGAAGAAAGCCATTCGGTATAATACTGCTTTGACTGAAAAGGAAATTGGATTTTACCTGTTGCAAAGAGGTCACAAATTTTATTGTTAAATCGGCTAAAAGTATACTTATTTAATAAGATGTGGGCCTAAAATGAAAAAAAATTCTTTAATCCCAGGCCCCCAGCAAATGCTCTATAACAGATTTTTCATAGAGTTTTCACATTGGGTAACCTTAAACTTTTATTATAGCTTTGATGGATTGTTTTCCATATTTGTTCTCAAACTTGCTATATGGATAAATTCGACATTTTTAAACAGAGAAATCCTTGTGTGGAAAGTAGAGTTATTTATACTTGACATAGATTTCTGGAAGTGATTTATAAAGAAGCTCAAATGTATTAAGCCAATGTCGAAAGGAGAGCTCCATTAAATATATGTGTACAGTACTATGCTGGGAAGAATTCCAATTTAGTCCTTGTCTCAATTGTCTTAAGATGATCCTCTGTGTTTTAAAGGATCTGCTGGGAAAGTAGAGAGTAGGAAATGAATTAAATTTAGAATTGTATCATAAGTTAGGTTGCATGCATTTTAAATTCCCACTTTAAATATAACAAAATACCATTATCTGAGAATCAAACCCTTTCCTTTTAAAAGCTATGGACCTCTTATTGCACATGAATTGCCTAAATAATATACATATGCTATTATTCTGTTTATAATTTACTCTAAGTTTTCTAAGATTATTTGAAAGTCAGGCAGAAGAAACATCTAGCAGGAAAATGTGGATATAGAAATTTCAGAGTCAATAAATTAGTATGTATGCTTAAAATTGAAAAAAGATAATATTTTTGAAATGACTGTGCCTAGTTTTTAATAACTTCATGATAAATCATTATATGTACCAGTTTCCTCTCTTAGAAGAGAGTGCAGAAAAGAAATATGAGTGAGAAAATAAACAACTGTTTTGAAGTGCTAAAATTTCAAAACAAAACAGGGGTATCAACACACTCCTTAATGAACCTTACACAGTGAATCACATGGTTATTAGTCCTATGAAGTTCTATATAATTGTAGATCATTTGGATCGATTTCTCATGTTCTGCTTTGTATCACATTCCTCGTGGCATCCTTTATTTCAATAACCACATAACAATTTCCAGGAACTAACAAGCCTGGAGAGTCAAAGGGACACTTTCTGTCCCCACCACTCCTCACACTCCTATTCCACCTTGTAAAATTTCCAGCGAATTTGGAGATTCTCAGGAGAGAATTTGCATACCATCTGCTTCTGTGGAAATCCATCCCACAGCTTATCTGCCTGTGGTCCTGTGGATTCTAAGTGTTTTCTGCGGCTACAGCTGCTATCCTATTCCCCTGGTAAATCTACCATCTCTTTACCTCCACTACCTAAAAAAGCATATCCCTCTAGGAGTTTTACAATTTTGGTCTTACATTTAGATCTTTATCCTAGAGGAAAACATAGGCAAAACATTCTCTGACATAAATCACGGCAGGATCCTCTATGACCCACCTTCCAGAGTAATGGAAATAAAAGCAAAAATAAACAAATGGGACCTAATTAAACTTAAAAGCTTTTGCACAATGAAGGAAACTATAAGCAAGGTGGAAAGACAGACTTCAGAATGGGAGAAAATAATAGCAAACAAAGCAGCTGACAAAGAATTAATCTCAAAAATATGCAAGCAGCTCATGCAGTTCAATACCAGAAAAATAAACAACCCAATCAAAAAATGGGCCAAAGAACTAAACAGACATCTCTCCAAAGAAGACATGCAGACGGCTAACAAAGACATGAAAAGATGCTCAACATCACTCGTTATCAGAGAAATGCAAATCAAAACCACAATGAGATACCATCTCATGCAGGTCAGAATGGCTGTTATCAAAAAGTCTACAAACACCTGGAGAGGGTGTGGAGGAGGGTGGAGAAAAGAGAACCCTCTTACACTGTTGGTGGGAATGCAAACTAGTACAGCCACTATGGAGAACAGTGTGGAGATTCCTTAAAAAACTGGAAATAGAACTGCCATACAAACCAGCAATCCCACTGCTGGGCATACACACAGAGGAAACCAGAATTGAAAGAGACACCTGTACCCCAACATTCATTGCAGCACTGTTTACAATAGCTAGAACATGGAAGCAAACTAGATGTCCATCGGCAGACAAATGGATAAGGAAGCATTAGTACATATATACAATGGAATATTACTCTGCTATTGAAAAGAACACATTTGAATCAGTTCTAATGAGGTGGATTAAACTGGAATCTATTATGCAGAGTGATGTAAGTCAGAAAGAAGATCAATACAGTATATTAACACATATATATGGAATTTAGAATGATGGTAATGATGATCCTATATGTGAGACAGCAAAAGAGACGCAGATATAAAGAACAGACTTTTGGACTCTGGGAGAAGGTGAGGGTGGAATGATTTGAGAGAATAGCATTGAAACATGTATATTACCATATGTGAAATAGATCACCAGTCCAAATTTGATGCATGAAACAGGACACTCAAAGCCAGTGCACTGGGTTGACCGTGAGGGATGGGATGGGGAGGGCGGTGGGAGGGGGGTTCAGGATGGGGGACACATGTACACCCAGGGCTGATTCATGTCAATGTATGGCAAAACCCACTACAATATTGTAAAATAATTATCCTACAATTAAAATAAATAATTAAAGCAAAAAAAAATACTAACAGATATTACTGAAGGTCTGTGTTTACTCAGTGGTGGTTCTGCACAGTGAAGCAAAAGGCACGTTCATAATTGGAATTTATATCTTCATTGTGTATATGCTGCTCCTTGACACAGGGCATTTCTAATGGGAGCTAGGATGATAGTCATTTCCTACAATAAACTTGCTCAGCTTCTCTTCACTAACACGCCCACTTTCTCTAAATTCCTAGATTATCTGGTTTGGTGCCCTGAAATTTTGCTCTTTTAACTCCACTTTTGGGAAACATCAAATTCCTATTAATTTCTTTTTTTTAAAGCTTCCACACTGGTACAGTGCTTGAAGTCTTATTTTTTTTAGAATTTTTAAATAAAATTTACTTATTAAAAGTTAACCTGTGCAAAATAGGAAACCAAAAGACACAAGAAGCAAAAAACAAAGTCATTCATAATCACAGTGTGCTTGAAGTCTTCTTTTTTTAATCAAAAAGCTCTTGTCTTGCTAATAGCAATGTTTTCTTTCCACAATTATCAATTATAATAATATTTTTTTATTATACTTATTTATGGATTTTGTGTGTTAGTTTCTCAATCATGTGCTACTGAGCTCCTCTAGACTGTTGCCCTCCAGGCTCCTCTGTCCATGTGATTCTCCAGGCAAGAATACTGCAGTGGGTTGCCATTGCCTTCTCCAGGGGATCTTCTCAATCCAGGGGTTGAACCTGGGTCTTCTGCATTGCAGGCAGATTCTTTACTGTCTTTGTTACCAGGGAAGCCCATTTATGGATTATAATTTAGTATATTTAGCAATTCAAATATTAGGTTAATATGCATGAGATAGTTGTTTTCAAGTGAAAGATAACTATAAAATGTTCAAAAATCTCTATCATAGCATTAATAACAACATCAATAACAACACGTGTTAGCTGATCTTCATGACTGTAAGTTCAGGTAAAATAAGTTATTTTGTTACACTAATCTACCTAACTTCTTGGTCTAGTTAACATCAACCACAATATGACAGTTAATATCAGTCAACTGTGATAAACAAAATTGTCAGATTCAATTTTTTTGATGTTACTTTTTTTATGGATCAGAATCTATTCCCAGATTTTTTTTTAAATGTCTAAAAGGGCAAGCTGTCTTTAATTTGCAAAATGACACAGAGTGCGTAGCTACCTTTTTAGGGGGGAGAGGGGAATTTTTAATTTTTCACCACTTAATCCCAGACCAATTATTCTTAGAAGGCATTCCATCACCTCCAAATCTATTTAAGTTTGTTCCATATTCCAGATATCATTCTTGCGTGGGACAAGGATGGTGTGCCTCCCTGTGGGGTGAGGGGTTCATAATGCAAAGAGACCATGATGACTGAACTACACATGTGTATTACATATTTGACAAGGGTGCAACTATCTCCAATTGTATTTTTTAAGCAGACTTTGTTTTAGATTTACAGAAAAATTGAGAAGATAGTACAAAAGTTTCCCACATACACGATAACAATTTTTGCCTCTTATTAACATTTTCCATTAGTGTGTTGCATGTTACAATTAATAAATCAATACTGATGCGTTCACACCACCTAAAGTCCATTCTTCCTTCAGTAGTATTTTCCCTTTATAAAATGCATGAATGCCTAAAGAGTTAAAGTGATTTAAATGATAATAATGCTATTCATATCTGAATAAGGAGCTGCCAATATACACATTTTTCCTTTGAGGTAATTGTATTTTAACCTTATAGATGGTTCTCAGCAAAATTGGGCTATCATGGTAACTTGGCATCAACATTTTATCACTATGTATGATTTAGAAAATATTAAAAAAAATCTTTCAGAATCTGCAAGACAGAAAATAAAAAGGACATCTCAAGAACTGCTACTGAATTTATTTTGAATTATTTCAAAAATTTACTTTAAAATACTTCTATCAAAGATAATCAGTTCAAAAAAACTACGTTACCTAAAGATAGTGTTTTCTTTCTTTTAAAACCATTATATAAAATACTGAGTCCTACTTACATAAACATATTCCAGTTGTGTAAACTATCTGTGCTGATAAACAGGTGCATACATTTTCAATTTATGCGATATGTGCTGTGGACTGAATGTTATTATTTTTGTTAAGTCGTGTCTGACTCTTTTGTGACCCCATGAACAGCAGCCTGCCATGTTCCTCTGTCTAGATTGTCTGGATTTCCCAGACAAGCATACTGGAGAGGGTTGCCATTTCCTTCTCCAGAACTGAATGTCCCACCTGCCCTGCTGTGGGACCAAAATCCATAAATTAGGCCCTAATCCCTGATGTGATGGTTTGGAGATCAGGGCATTGAGGCATGATATGTCATGAGGGTGCAGCCCTCGTGAATGTGATTAGTGCCCTTTTAATAAGAGACATGAGACAATCCCTCCACTTTGTGAGGATGCATCAAGAAGGCATCATTCTGCAAACCAGGAAGCCAACCCTCACCAGCAGCACTTTGGTCTTGGACTTCCCAGCCTCCAGAACTATGAGAAACAAAAAATGTTTGTTGTTTCAGGCACCCAGTCTATGGTATTTGTTATAGCAACCTGAGCAAAAACAGCATGAAAAATATACTATTTTTGAAATAGCACTCTCCTCATTTATTCCTTCATTAGGTATGTGACAAAATTTGAAACAATTTCTTGTCACTGGAATTTGGTTATCATCCAGGGAGAAAGGCTGTAGCCTCGTATGAATATTTTTAAAGCCAAATGAGCACACTGCTGTGATATGCTGGGCAAGCTGTTTTTCCAAAGCAATTAGAATTTCACTTTCTAAAACTTGTGGTAAAATTAATGTGATTAGCTTCACATTATTAAACAGACGTAAGACCACTGATCAGGAAAGACCTATTGCTAGAAGAAATTCTTTGTCTTTCTGAATTAAGATAACAGGTTTGTAACCCTGATTTTCGCATTTCATAGAGATAATTTCACACACATAAATCATCTAAAAAGAAAAATTTCTACTTTCCTCAACTAATAGCTTATGTTCTCTTAAGAGTTTAAAGAATATTGAAGAAAATCAATATTCTTTCAAAGAGAGAAATCATACAAAACCTTCTGCTATGGGCTATCTAAAAATTCACTATAGTCATATATGAATTAATATTGACTTTAATGCACTTTGTGTTCTCATTTGCAAAAGAAAAATGTGATTATATCAAGGTAGGTAAAATGCTTTGCACATTTGGATTCACTGCCTTAGTATTATAAAACATAAACTGCTAATTTATTTAAATATATTGAATGTTTTCTTCATAAGTATATATTTATTAGCATTAAGTTAAACTGCTGCTACAAAGAATGTCTGAGAAAAATTGTGGCTTAGACAATTTTTTGTTTTGTTTTAGCAACAAATGTGTGATTCACACCTAACTGATGATAATCTCACTGAAAACTTGGCTCCTTTTCCTACGAGAATCTGATGATCTAATAGGATCCAAAGAACTATTCATTTCTATCTATATTCCTTGGTCAATTTCTGGATAGTATTCACAATCCAAAATTTCTTGTCTCCTTATCGCTGTAACATTTAACTCCACTTGGGCTGAAATAATATATCTAGAATGTATTATATTATAAACTTAATGATATGTTTGAGCTGGCTGAGTCTACTCTGCATTTATAATTTTTTTTAGTAAAATTATTTTTAAAGGAGTGAAGGCATTTTTTTATTTCAGTAAAAGAAGACATCAAGTTCTTGAAGTTTTGTCAAAGATAATGTTTGGCCAGTTTCTGTAACCTAGGTAGTTTTCTCACTGTTGGCAGATTCTAGTACCATTTAACATTATGAGCTTGCTTGCTACCACCGTCATTTAAGACATAAAACATATTTTAAAAAACCTGGGAATCTACAAGACATATTTATGGAATGATTTTTGCCCTTTGAGAAAGGTCACTTAAAACAATTATAAAGTTCTAAAATGCAAAGAACTGTAGGAAGTGCCTCAACCATTTGAACAGAAAGTTTTTTGGTAGAAGTAGATGGGAATAAGTATCGTAAGAGATATTTTTTCCTCTTAACGCTTTTTCTTTTTTCACTTAAAAAAAAAAAGATAGAACTGCCATACAACCTAGCAATCCCACTGCTGGGCATACACACTGAGGAAACCAGAATTGAAAGAGACACGTGTACCCCGATGTTCATTGCAGCACTGTTTACAATAGCCAGGACTTGGAAGCAACCTAGATGTCCATCAGCAGACGAATGGATAAGGAAGCTGTGGTACATATACATAATGGACTATTACTCAATCATTAAAAAGAATGCATTTGAATCAGTTTTAATGAGGTGGATGAAACTGGAGCCTATTATACAGAGTGAGGTAAGTCAGAAAGAAAACACCAATACAGTATATAACACATATATATGGAATTTAGAAAGATGGTAACTATGACCCTATATGTGAGAAAGCAAAAGAGACATAAAGAACAGAGTTTTGGACTCTGTGGGAGAAGGCGAGGGTGGGATGATTTGAGAGAATAGCATTGAAACATGTATATTACCATATGTGAAATAGATCATGGCTGATTCGTGACAGTGTATGGCAAAAACCACTACAACACTGTATAGTAACTAGCCTCCAATTAAAATAAATTAATTAATTTAAAAAAATGATTGTTTCTGGGTTTGTTTTATCTTACTGTGAGAATGAGATGGGCTGGGCCCTATCCTGGGATCTGGACCCTCTGCTTCAGAACCTGGACAAATATCTTCTCCAGCAATATATAGAAAGGAACTATAAGGGACTGAAAATAAGTCTGTGCATATGCAGTTTGGGCAAATCATGAACAAAAAGACACCAAAAGACCAAAAACCTAATTGCTACTTCTCAGGTTTCTGGAGTAAAAGCAGGATACTGGGCGTGATTCCTGCACACAGCACCATCAAGAGGGTGGGGACAGCACATAAACCACCCCTCCCAACTGCTTCATGGGTCCAGCCCTACCCTCATCCAGTTTAAGGGGCCAACTTACTCCTCCCCCTGCACACCCTCCCCGCTCAGGGAGTGAGCAAGGAAACCTGTTACTTGTTTTAGCTCCTCTGTGTTGCATTACAAGTCTCAACCATGCCTTGCCTGAATTCCTTGTCGGGCATCGTATAAATTTCTATTGACTCTAAGGGGTCCTAGAGCCCTAGTTAGTAACAAGAACATACCAAAAGAAAGTGCCAAAACATACATGTACAGGACAAACATAACTCTAAACATCATTATATAATATCACCCATCAGGAGATGGGTGGCCAGTGCCGTAGGAGGCTCTGTGTTCCCATCTTCAATCATGTCACAAAGTTTGCTTTGCAGAAGTAGCCATAGTCCTTGTTTTTTTGTGATATCCATTTCCTTGCTATTCTTTATGGTTTTATTTCCTGTGTTTTGGAACATTATATAAATTTAATAATACTGTAGCTTCTTTTCTGTTTCTTACTTCATTTGTTCAGAAAGTTCTAAGAGACTTAGCTATGTAATTGCTTGCAGAGCTTCTTTATTTTCCAGTAATTAAATCCTTTCATCATGCTTGTGCTAAGTCATTTCAGTCATGTCTGACTCTCTGTGACCCTATGGACTGCAGCCCACCAGGCTCCTCTGTCCATGGGATTCTCCAGACAAGAACACTGGAATGGGTTGCCATGACCTCCTCCAGGGGATCTTCCCAACCCAGGGATTGAACCTGCATCTCCTGCATTGCAGGGAGATTCTTTACCACTGAGTCACCAGGGAAGCCCCTAAATAATTTCAGAATGTCTGAAAATACACATTGTAGCTATGTATTCTGCTGTTCACACACACACACACACACACACACACACACATTTATGTTGGAAAACAGATGTCTCATGATCTCTCTCTAAAAGGAAAGAAAGGAGATGACATAGTCTTATCTTCATATAAATATGTTGGTAATAGAAGTTCTGATACACAAACTAATGATAAAAACTTATGTAAGAAATGTCTTTGGCCAGATACCTCTAGTTTAGAATTGCTTACTAGGTAAATGAACCTACTATTTGTGGATTTATAGGGCATGGTTCCTGGGAAAAACTCACATGAATTCTATAATAATCTGGATATTAAATAAAAAATGTTTCATAATCTAAAGTGCTTCCTCCTTGTCAGATGAATGATATCCTCATTTAGATAACTCATCTTCATTCTCACAATCAACATATGTCAGATGAACAAAACATCTAGAGAGTGTGGGGATTCTCTTGGATCTCTCTCTCTAGTTCTCCTGGGCCTCTTGATTGTTTGTATTCTGGAAATTATTTGCAACATATGTCATTGGATACTATCTTTGATTTGCATTTGTCTGATTGTTACAACCTTATTCTTTACATTAGCTCAAGAATACACACAGCTACTGGGCCTGAATATGCACATTCCAGCTTCTGTAAAAGCTGACAATGGTTCACAGCTGCACTGGCTTTACTGAATTGTTGTGTGGCTGATGGGAGTCACTTTGCCTGGAGATAACTTAGATGGATTGCATCCTGTAGCCATTCTCACTCACTACATCCTCTTCAAACTACTTCACACTCGGCCTTATAAGTTCTCTTCGTCTCCTCCTTCTGCTCTCCCTCTAATTATTAGGTCAATTAAATTATCTTATCTGGCTTTGTTCTTTTCCCATTCCCCTTTAATCCAGATTCTTATGTCTATTTCTCTATATAAGGCTTGCTCATATTTTTAAAAAGACAATTTAGGAGTAGTTTGGCTTCCCTTGTGGCTCAGCGGGTAAAGAATCTGCCTGCAATGTGGGAGACTTGGGTTCGATCCCTGGGTTGGGAAGATCCCCTGGAGAAGAGAAAGGCTACCCACTCCAGTATTCTGGCCTGGAGAATTCCATGGACTGTATAGTCCCTGGGGTCACAAAGAGTTGGACACAACTGGGTGAATTTCACTTTCACTTTCAGGAGTAGTTAGTATTAACTTGGTAATTGATAGCACTGATAGTAATTGGTAATAGTATTTGGCAATTATTTTGCATTTTTCATTCTAAATGTATTAGTGTTGTGCATTTCTTATTCATATTTCTGCTGTTTTTTCATTAAGTAACATCATATGAGAGTGAAAGTGAATGTCGCTCAGTCATGTCCAACTCTTTGCGACCCCCATGGACTATACAGTCCATGGAATTTCCAGGCCACAATACTGGAGTGGGTAGCCTTTCAGACTTCTCCCGGGGATCTTCCCAACCCAGGGATCAAACCCAGGTCTCCTGCATTGCCGGCATATTCTTACCAGCTGAGCCACAAGCCTCTAAGAATACTGGAGTGGGTAGCCTATCTCTCAGGGGATCTTCCTGACCCAGGAGTCAAACTGGTATCTCCTGCATTGCAGGCAGATCCTTTACCAACTGAGCTACCAAGGAAGCTCCCAACATCATATACTAAGAATAAAAATATTGTGAAATTACTAGTTTTGGGCGGAAATGGGAGTCTTCTCATTGTTTGTATAAAGCATGAGACATCTATTAGGTTACTGAGTCTGGAAATCAGGATGAATCACAAATTGGAATCAAGATTATCTGGAGAAGTATCAACAACTTCAGATATGCTGATGATACCACTCTAATGGCAGAAAGTAAGTAAGAACTAAAGAACCTCTTGATGAAGGTGAAAGAACAGAGTGAAAAAGCTGGCTGAAAACTCAACATTAAACAAACAAAACCACTAAGATTTTGGCATCTAGTCACATCACTTCCTGGCAAATAGATGGGGAAAAAGTGAAAACAGTGACACATTCTGTTTTCTTGGGCTCCAAAGTCAATGCAGATGTTGACTGCAGCAACGGAATTAAACATCACTTGCTCCTTGGATGGAAAGCTATGACAAAACTAGACAGTGTGTTAAAAAGCAGAAACTTTGTCACTTTGTTGGCAGGGGTCTGTATAGTCAAAGCTATGCTTTTTCCAGTAGTCACATACGCTTGTGAGAATTGGACCATAAAGAAGGCTGAATGACAAAGAACTGATGCTTTCTAATTCTGGCACTGAACAAGACTCTTGAGAGTCCCTTGGACAGCAAGGAGTTCAAGCCAATCAACTTCCCTGGTGGCTCAGATGGTAAAGAATCTGCGTGCAATGCAGGACACCCAAGTTTGATCCCTGGGTCAGGAAGATCCCCTGGAGAAAGGAATGGCAACCCACTCTTTACTGGAGAATCCCCATGGACAGAGGAGCCTAGTGCACTGCAGTCTATGGGGTTGCAAAGAGTCAGACACAACTGAGCAACTAATGCTTTCACTGAGGTCCTAAAGAAAATCAACCTTAAATATTCATTGGAAGGGCTGATGCTGAAACTGAAGCTCCTGTACTTACGCCACCTGAGTGAAAGAGTCAGTTCATTGGAAAAGACCCTGATGGTGGGAAAGATTGGAAGCAAAAGGAAAAGGAGGTGGCAGAGGATGAGATGGTTAAATAGCATCAACCACTCAATGGACATGAATTTGAGCAACTCCCAAAGATAGCAGAGCCTGGCGTGCTGCAGTGCATGGGGTTACAAAGAGTCAGACACAACTTAGTGACTGAACAACAACAGCATACTGTGTGAAATGTTTATTAGTAGTGAAACCTATTAAGTGATTGAGTCTGGAAATCAGAATAGAGTTGCTAGAAGAAAATAAAGAGATGATTTTGAAAGTCATAGAGTGGATCATGAAGGAATACACTTAAGCCAAGATGAGAAGGGGGCTAAAAACTATGTCCTGGGCCATTCCTATGTTTAAAATTTGGGGAGGTAAGGGGACAGCATGGAAAAAGAGCATATAGACTCAAGAGAGCATGCATTTTCAAGACTCCAGTGAAAAGATCTCTTTCAAGATGGAAGCAGTAAACTGATTCTGAAAGAGCTGCTAAATTCAATAGAATGGGTATTGAGGACTGAACATTAATTTTAACAATGTGGAGATTATTGGTGAAGTTGACAAAGGCAGTTCTGAGACTACAGTGTGTAAAAACCTGATTGAAGTGAATTTAAGAGAACACAGGAAGAGAGAAAATGTACCAACAATTATTTAGAACTACTGTGAGATATTTGGCTATAACGGGGAACAGAAAAACAGTGTGGTAATCTATTATATGGTAGAATCATATGGAAAAAAATTTTGTAACATATGATAGTAAAACATGTCTGAAATGCTGATGAGGCAAATATGATTGAGTAGAGAAAAAAATAATGTGGCTAAAGATAGAATTTAATTGTTCAAGCAATGCCTTAGAGGAGACAGACTGGGTCCACTGTACACAAGGAGCAGATGACCTTTGATCAGGGTAAGATGCATTGACTTTGGAGTCCATCACCTCTTAAAAATAAGAGTAATTATAGCATCCATCTGTCAGACTTGGTCCTTGGGGACTGATTACTCTAATTTGAATTGCTGTCCCAGTGAACATGTCTGAAGAGAGACTGAGACCTAGAATTATGGATTGTTTCTGTTTAGTTGCTGTCATGTCCAACTGTTTTGCAACCCCATGGACAATAACCCGCCAGGCTCCTCTGTCCATGGGATTTCCTAGGCAAGAATACTGGAGTGGGTTGTCGTTTCTTTTTCCAGGGGATCTTTCTGACCCAGGAGTTATGGATATTGACTCAAATGGATCTGTCTTCTATACTCTTGATGACGTTTCTATACTAGGAAGTCACCATCAGTGCCTACAGTTTTATTTGGAGAGAGTCACACACTGTGTTTAGTTTTGCATGGCCTACATGGCCTGGTGTGGTTGCTAGACCTGCCCAGTAGATTATGGGGTTCATTTCTAAGTCTTGTGGCCCTAATGCCGTTAACACAATTAACCTTCTATTTAATCTTTTCTAAGTGGATCAGTGCCAATAGATCCAAATATCCCCTCTTCAAGACCCTGAACCTCTGAATGAAACAGACGGTGTGTTCTTATTGATGACTGAAGAAAGAGCAGTCCGGTTGAGCTACTGAATCCTCTCTCCTAAGGGTACCATGTTTATCATAGGGTAATTTTTTCCTTACTTGTGTTTTCTCTTTTTCTTTTAACATGAATGTGTCACAGTTACCCACTTTCTAGTTCTGACATCAATTTCTTCTCCACCAATCTCTTATTCCTTTCCTCGTTTAAAGTGGAATCAGGAAGAGTTGGAGGAGATTTTAGGATTATGATCATTGTATGGAGTCTTATATTCCAGGAATTCATATATATATACATATATATATGTATATATATATATTTAAGCTTAAATACATCTCAACTTTAAATGATTTCTCATTAGTGATAAAACCAAAACATTACACAGTTTGAGCCCAATGCACTTTCATATCCTTATCTCTCATATTTATCTCCATAAACTCTGGGTTCTAGTGTAACTATATTCTTTAACCTTGAAGGAAATAAGGTAAATATTATTTCTTCAAATATTTACCTTTTACATGTTGCAAACAGTTCTGCCCAATTGCCAGGCTAATTTACTTTGACAAGTGTAATCAGGCAATTTTGTCTTCATCTCTGAATCAGACCTAATTTTTCCTCCCTCATGTTTCTATTTCTTTGATAATGATGAAAGTTAAGGTGGCTGTCGCTTGTATGGTTTCATTTCATTTTGTGTACAGGTGTTCATATTGGAGTGACTATGGGCATAAATATTACTTACTAGGTAAATATCTGTTACTTCCTTGTAATATTCTAAAGCTATTAGATGAATATCTTACTACTATTTTTCTTCTAAACATTTTTTTGTGTGTTGTTTTTGAGATGGGTAAAAATTAATGTATGCGTCTTATTTAATTTTTCCATCTCAAAATACTTACCCCACAGTCTAACATATAAGAACTTCGTCAACACGAAATATGGACTTCTAGATATTTTATTTCAGCCCAAGTAAAATTAAGTATTACAGTGATAAGGAGACAAGAGATTTTGGATTGTCCTGACTATCCAGAAATTGATCAAGGAATGTAGCTGCAAATGAATAGCTCTTTGGATACTATTGAGGTGAAGTGAAATGAAAGTCACTCAGTCATGTCGGACTCTTTGTGACCCCATGAACTATACAGTCCATGGCATACTCCAGGTCAGAATACTGGAGTGGGTAGCCTTTTCCTTCTCCAGGGGATCTTCGCAACTCACAAATCGAACTCAGGTCTCCTGCATTGCAGGCAGATTCTTTACCAACTGAGCCACAATTAGATCATCAGATTCTCATAGGAAAAGGAGCAAAGTTTTCAGTGATAATATCATCAGGTGGTGTAAGTCTCACATTTGTTGCCAAAACAAAACAAAACAAAATTTTCTAGGCTACAGTTCTGCTCAAACATTCTTTATAACAGTGGTTTATCATAATGCTAATAAATATATTCTTACCAAGAAAACATGCAATAAATTTATATAATTAGCAGGTTATGTTTTATAATACTCAGGCAATGAATCCAAATGGCAAAACATTTTGCTTACTTTGATATAATCACATTTCATTTTTTGCAAATGAGAACAGAAAGTGCATCAAAGCCAACGATTAATTCTACATGACCATAGTGAATTATTAAATAGCTCACAATCAGAAGGTTTTGTATGATTCCTCTCCTTGAAAGAATATTGATTTTCTTCAATATTGTTTAAAATCTTAAGAGAACATAGGCTGTTAGTTGAGGAAGATAGACATTTTCCTTTTCAAACGATTTATGTGTGTGGAATTACTTCTGTGAAAGGAGAAAATCGATGTTACAAATCTGTTAATTTAGAAAGACAAAGAAATTCTTCCAGTAATAGGTTGTTTTTTTTTAATCTCTGCTTTGTTATTGCTAAAAAATCTTTATAAAACTTAATAGCACATTTATACTCACAGCATCAATTGTTCCTTATTGGACAACAATGTTTTTCAGATGCTGTTAGTTCATTGTGTCAATGTTCCAAATTAAGAACTATAATTAATATGATGTCTTGATTTCCCTGTGGGCACAGGTGTTCCTGGATATACAAATGAAACACTGTGGCTAGTTTAATAATTGAGAAGCAAACTTCCTTAACAATGAAATGCTCAGAAACTCTAAGTAGAATAACAATTACTTTGTGAAAAATATAAATTTTAATATAGCAAAAGTGAGAAAGAAAATACTACTGTAGCGATTATCGAATCTAATATTTTATACAAGTTGCATTTGAATTGAATCCAGGGCTACGCTGGTGGCTTAGATGGTAAAAATCTGCCTGCAATGAGTTGAGACCTGGGTTTGAGCCCCAAGTCAGAAAAATCCCCTGGAGAAGGGAATGGCAACCCATTCCAGCATTCTTGCCTGGAGAATTTCTTGGGCAGGACAGCATGGCAGGATATAGTCTACGGGATCGCAAAAGAGTCGGACACGACTGAGTGACTAACACTTTCACGTTCAAGGGAAAAATCTTTAAAATCTTACTTCACAATAATACAGAAAAAAATAATAAAAAGAACCTTAGTTGAACAGTGTATCATTTGAAATGAAAAAAAAATGGCAAACAAGAGGAATATATTAATTGTGCAAATTACTTCTTAATTTGAGTGTCAGTGATTGCTTGGTGCTTCCCTATATGGTGGATCTCAATGAAAGTTTAGATATTTCTGCTCTTCAATCTTAAAAATTCAGAAAATCAGGGTCTTAAAGAATAAACATGATTCAAATAAATGGACTTCACAAAAATACTTCCTCCATTTAAAATTGTTTCTATCAGAAAGAATTAGAAAAATTTTCTTAAGGTTTTCTTCTATTTGTTTTTTAAATTTACTTTTGTTTTCTTGTTGGTGGTGATGGTGGGTAAGATGGAGTCATTTCTTCCTCTTTCTGTCTTTAGCTCCCTGGGTTTAATCTAGAAACACACAGGCACACACAAAAGATTGGGACAGCAAAATAAAGGCTTAGTGCCAGTGATAAAAAAAAAAGCTACAAATTAGCAACACTGCTTTAAAAAAACTGGAGTACTGGAGGTTTCTTGGTTTGTATCTGAAGTTCTGTTTATTATTATTACATTTTAATATTTTTCTAGCTGACACAGAGCTCACTGGCAGTCTACCTTTTATGTGACATCCTGCTGGTAATTGAAGAATTGAAGAATTCTGCACCTCTGCTAAGAGCTGTCGAGGATTGAGCCAGCTCTCAGCCTTCTGCCTCAATTTGGTGAATTGTCCCTCTATTTGGAAGCTATAGTTCATAGACTGTGTCTTGGGTTTATGGTATTTTTAATCAAAGATAAATGGAGATTCCTAAATGGAAAAGGCATACCCCAGGGAGCATAATTGGGCAAGTGAGAACATTCAGAGGAAAATAGCAAAGTTCAGTGTACCATTTACTGTGACTTAGATTCCTAGCCTGTTTCTCTGGATATTTTTCAGGAAATAGCTGATCCTAAAAAAAAAAAAAAGAAATAAAACTCCACATAAAGTAAGTAATAATGAGAATGGAGCTAGCATGTGACTTCCATAGATAATGCCAATATTTAATGGCATGTTAATTGAAATTTAAAAGAAAAAGCAGGAAATAAAACACTTAGCTAAGTACAGAGCGAGAGTTTGAGACTGACATGTACACACTGCTATATTTAAAACAGATAATCAATAAGAACCTACTATATAGCACATAGACTGTTGCTCAGTATTCTATAGCAAACCAAATGGGAAAGAATTTAGGAAAGAACTGATATATGTACATGTATCACCTTGCTGTGCACTTGAAACTAACACAACATTGTTAATCAACTATGTTCTGATATTAAATAAAAATTAAAAAATAAAGAATCAAACAAATCACTTTTGAAGCAGGTCCCAAAGAAATTATTAAAGTAAGACCTCCAAGATGGAATCTCAAGGAAAAAAAGGAGCTGTCTCTAAGAACCAAGACAAAGTCCAACAGTCTTTTACAGGCAGAAGGCTCATTTTCAGAGATAATTCTTTCCAAGGAATCAGATCATTTGAAGGTACTAAATTTCCCTATCTTCAACTTTCATGTCTGCGTCTTACTGAATTCTCCTCTTCCTCTCTGACTCTCTCCCCAATGCTATTGGATCCAGGGTTGCTCCTGCACTTGAATTTTCTTTTCTTGAGTCTTCAAGGTCAATCTTGAAAGTATGGGTTAAACATACAATATAATTATCTACTTTTGACTTGAGGACCTTTTCCTGTTGTGCAGTAATACACCTCACCGGGCGGCTGCTATTCTCCTCCCCTAGGTACAACTTGCTGAGTGTCTTTGGGAATCTGTGCTGTAAATATCCTTTGCATCAGCCTGTTCCTTCCAAGGTATCCTGAGGTAGCTTAATGCTGAAAAATGATTCTTTCACACAAATGCAGTTTGCACAGTCTATTAGATTTTACAGAATATTTTATTGCAAGGCTGAAGTGTGGTTATCCTTGCTTTTACAGTGAAGAATGGATTTGTTTTAAGGGCCTGTTCCTCTGTTCCCTGGATGATACGTATCCATACAGTGTTTTGTATAATTTAAGGACAGTATTTTCATGAAATAAATTTAACCAGACTTTGTTGTATTTGGGAAGAAAATGAGAGTCCTATTTATGATTCTTTTAGCATAAAAGCATAAATTGCAAAGAATATTTCTTTGTTTGATATGGAGTATCATGATAGTTGGGCTTCCCTGGTAGCTCAGTTGGTAAAGAATCTGCCTGCTATGTGGGAAACCTGGGTTTGATCCCTGGGGTGGGAAGATCCTCTGGAGGAGGGCATGGCAACCCACGCCAGTATTCTTGCCTGGAGAATCCCCATGGACAGAGGAACCTGGCGGGTTACAGTCCATGGGTTCTCAAAGAGTTGGACACGACTGAGCGACGAAACACATAATGATAATTGGTCTTCCAAAACAAAACAAAGTGTTTGGATATGCTAAATGATTGTCTTGAAAAGTGGGAATAAATATATTAATGCTTATAGAAATAAACTTCTCTCTAACAAAATATATTTCTTTAAAGATGCTATAAACTTGCTTTTAAAAAAGAAACCCTGAGTAACTTAGTTTAAGAGTTATTAAATATTTCTATTAAAAGTTAATGGGCAAAGAAATGTCTATATATAGATTGAGCTTTTTATATGATATTAATGACTAAGAGAAAAAATTCTTATGACAAAAAACAAAACTATTAAGATTAAAATATGACTGTCAGAAATCCTATACTATTCTACCTAAAGAAATAATAAGTCTTTCCAGGCACACAGATTCACATAAACATCATTTTACTCCTAGCAGAGAATCTAGACTATTAATGTAGCTTACCTATTAGAATATTTAAGGCTCAGAGAAAAATTTTATAGGGTACATTCATACATTGTTTTAATTAAAAAAATTAACTGAAAATGTGCAGTAACATCTCATCATATTTAAAAATGGAACCTCTACTCTGTGGTATAGATGATCAATGCCATCCCATATGCTCTATATATGAAGAGAGTTATTTATCTATTTTGTAGAATGCCCCTATAAAGTGGGTTCTATACCCAACTCCAATATGTTTGGAGGTGTTTTCTCCCACACCATAAAGCAATTCTCAGACTCGATGTCCTACTGTTCAGCTCAATTCTATCACGATCTACCTGAAAATGACATCATATCCAGAGATTAAGATTTCAACCCTTAAAGACTGTCCCCATCACCGCCCACTTTACACACCTATCAAAAGCCCATGTTGTCATCTGTGATTCTGACCTAGTTAGTTACTGTAGACTGGAGGGGCCATCCATCTCCCTTGAGTTTGATTAATTTGCTAGAGTGGCTCATATAACTCAGAGAATTTTTTTTTTATTTATTAAATTACCTGCTTATTTTAAAAGGATGAAGTTAAGGAACAACCAGATAGAAGAGATGCAAAGAGAGAGGAGGGAAGAAACAGAGCAGGGCACTCTAAATCTCCAAGTGTTCATCTAACCAGAAGCTCCTGAAACCCCACCCTTTCAGTAGAGTTTAATGGAGGCTCCATTACATAGATATGATCAATTAGCTCATTGACTAATGGTGACTGAAATTCAGTCTCTAGACCCTCCCTCTCCCTCTCCCTGAAATTGAGGGAGTGGAACCGAAAGTTTCAACCCTGAAAACACATGGTTGGCTCCACTGACAATCATCCCCAACCTTAGGTCACCATGTGGGTTTCCAAAAGTCACCTCATTAACATCAGTCAGTTCAATTCACTTGCTCAGTCACGTCCAACTCTTTGCAACTCCACAGACTGAAGCATGCCAGGCCTCCCTGTTCATCACCAACTCCTGGAGTTTACTCAAACTCATGTCCATTGAGTTGGTGATGCCATCCAACCATCTCATTCTCTGTTGTCCCCTTCTCCTCCAGCCTTCAAATTTTCCCAGCATCAGGGTCTTTTCCAATGAGTCAGTTCTTCACATCAGGTGGCCAAAGTATTGGAGCTTCAGCCTCAGCATCAGTTATTCCAATGAATATTCAGGACTGATTTCCTTTAGGATGGACTGGTTGGACCTCCTTGCTGGCCAAGGGACTCTCAAGAGTCTTCTTCAACACAACAATTCAAAAGCATCAATTCTTTGGCACTCAGCTTTCTTTAAAGTCCAACTCTCACATCCACATATGACTACTGGAAAAACCATAGCTTTTATTAGCTGGACTGCTGCTGGCAGAGTAATGTCTCTGCTTTTTAATGTGCTGTCTAGGTTGGTCTTAACTTTTCTTCCAAGGAGTAAGCGTCTTTTAATTTCTTGGTTGCAGAAACCATCTGCAGTGATTTTGGAGCCCCCATAAATAAAGTCAGTCACTGTTTCCACTGTTTTCCCATCTATTCGCCATGAAGTCATGGGACCAGATGTCATAATCTTAGTTTTCTGAATGTTGAGTTTTAAGCCAACTTTTCCACTCTCCTCTTTTACTTTCATCAAGAGACTCTTTACTGCTTCTTCGCTTTCTGCCATAAGAGTGGTGTCACTTGCATATCTGAGGTTATTGATATTTCTCCTGGCAATCTTGATTCTTGTTTGTGCTTCATCCAGCCCAGCATTTCTCATGATGTACTCTGCATAGAAGTTAAATAAGCAGAGTGACAATATACAGCCTTGATGTACTCCTTTTCCTATTTGGAACCAGTCTGCTGTCCTATGTCCAGTTCTAACTGTTGCTTCCTGACCTGAATACAGATTTCTCAAGAGTCAGGACAGGTGGTCTAGTATTCCTATCTCTTTCAGAATTTTCCACAGTTTATTGGGATCTACACAGTCAAAGGCTTTGGCATAGTCAATAAAGCAGAAATAGATATTTTTCTGGAACTCTCTTGCTTTTTTGATGATCCAGCGGGTGTTGGCAATTTGATCTCTGGTTCCTCTGCCTTTTATAAAACCAGCTTGAACATCTGGAAGTTCACGGTTCACATATTGCTGAAGCCTGGCTTGGAGAATTTTGAGCATTATTTTGCTAGCGTGTGAAATGAGTGCAGTTGTGCGGTAGTTTGAGCCTTCTTTGGCATTGCCTTTCTTTGGGATTGGAATGAAAACTGACCTTTTCCAGTCCTGTGGCCACTACTGAGTTTTCCAAATTTGTTGGCATATTGAGTGCAGCACTTTCACAGCATCATCTTTCAGGATTTGAAATAGCTCAACTGGAACTCCATCACCTCCACTAGCTTTGTTTGTAGTGATGCTTCCTAAGGCCCACTTGACTTCACATTCCAGAATGTCTACCTCTAGGTGAGTGATCAGACCATCATGATTGTCTGGGTAGTGAAGATCTTTCTTGTATAGTTCTTCTGTGTATTCTTGCCATCTCTTCTTAATATATTCTGCTTCTGTTAGTTCCATACCACATAACACAAGACAAATTTTTGACTTTCATCCTTTAGGAAATTCCAAAGAAGTCTGTGACAGAAATGTGGACAAAGACCAAATATATATTACTTATTATAAGTCATAATATTACACACATTTTACTGATTAGTTTGATATTTGTTTATGATTAGACTGATATTATGAATATCAAATACTCCAGTCTCATTGAGTCATAGTCTCATTGCATCATTTATATGATACAGAATATAAATATATCTTATTACCACTGATGTTAACCTTGGTCAGTTGACGCAAGTTGTGTTTTACAGCTTTCACTACTATAAAATTACCATTTCTCCCTTTCTGTACTTTATTTTTTAGCAATGAATCACTAATTACTGCTCATACTCAAGTTGAGAGTTTAGAGATAAACTTCATCTTTTGGAGAGGTCAAATAATTTCAAGGCATAATTTTAATCAGTCATAAAAACAAACAATAATTTTGGGGAGATGGTTTGTGTATTTAAAAATTTCCTTTTACTCCTTAAGTTTTCCACTACAAATTTTAATATTCATCAGTTGAATTTTTCTGCAGCAAATATTACTTGGCTGTTCTAATGGTAGTTTTCTATTTCCCTCCTTCCTTCTACATTTAAAATTGGAATTTCTCTGTAAGGATTAGCTGTTTTTCTCCCCTTTTAAATTTGTTCAATTATTGATTTATACTGATATGGATGTATGAATATTTGTTTTGTTTGGGGTTATGATTCCATATTACTAATTATTTTTGTCTCTGGATTTTCCAGTATTGGTCAGTGGGAACACTTTGGGTTTGGTTCCTGTGTCATTGTTTACAGGTGTCCTCTAAAATAATTTGTTTTTTTTTATTTTCTAAAGTTATGAAACCACAAGAAAATATATTTTGTATTGTCCCTGACTCTGTCTAGAAGCAAAGTTTCTCTAAGGACCCCTGGTTACTTTAAATGAAGAATGGTATTTAGAAACTGCACATGGTAGGTGTGCTCTTTGCTACTGAGATGTTGCCTTTTTCAAACCCTCCCTTCAGACAGGGCTTTGTAATGTATGTATGTATATATCCATATGTTAATTTACACTTTTGTATGTGTATACATATTTTCTAAGTTTGTATGTATGTATTTATCTGTGTAAATGTATATGTACCTATGTCTGTATATTTGAAAATAAATTTGTATCTGACCCCAATTTAGCATGCAGGATTTATGTTGGGGAGTTTTGATGACAAATATATTTATTTATTGCTGTTTTTGTTTAGTCACTAAGTTGCATCTGACTCTTGTGTGACCCCATGGCCTGTAATCTGCCTGGCTCCTCTGTCCTCAGAATTTCCCAGGCAAGAATATTGGCGTGGGTTGTCATTTTCTCTCCCAGGGGATCTTCCCAACCCAGGAGTTGAACCCTTGCATTAGCAAGTAGATTCTTTACCACTGAGACATACCATGTTATTAGATTTTTCTGTCTTCCTTATTGAGCTTTTGTAATAACTGCCTTTCAGACATCTTTCCATTAATGTTATTATGCTTAAGAGTGAGGACAAGATGGCAGAATAGAAAAAATTTGAACTCATATCCTCTTATGACTACATGAAAATTATAATTAACTGCTGAATGATCATTGATAAAAAGGACAGGAACCCACCAAGAAATATATTCTACATCCAAGACATAAAAGAGAAACCACATCGAGATGGTAGTAGGAGTACTTTCATGATATAATCAAATCTTATACCCCCCGGGTTGGTGACCCAAATATGGAAGAATAATTATATCAAATATGTTATCCCACAGGCATGAGATTTCTGAGCCCCACGTCTGGCTCCTCAGCCTAAGGGTCTGATCAGGAGGAGGATGCCCCAGAGTATTTGGTTTTGAAGCCCAGAAGGGCTTGATTACAGGAGCTCCACAGGACTGGGGGAAACAGAGATTCCACTCTTGGAGGGTGCACACAAGTTCTTGTAATCCACTGGGACCCAGGGCAAAAACAGTGACTTCTTATGCTCCTGGGCTGCTCTTGAAGGTGTCCCAGGGAGGTGGGATTGGGGGTGGAAGGAGCAGCTCACACTAGGGACAAGGACAATGGTGGGAAGGGTATCAGGGAATATTCATGAGATCTCCTGGAGTTTGACATTTTGGCATCAAGACCTGACCCTACTCAACAGCTTATAAACTCCAGTGCTGGGATGCCTCAGGCAAAATAACCAACAGAGAAGAACACAGTCTCAGTTATTAGCAGACAGGCTGCCTAAAAACTTCCTGAGTCCACAACTGCCTCTATACACATCCCTTGAGTTATGATAATTAAATAATTTAAAATACATAAAACTGTATTGTTTAACAGACTGAAAGCATTTAAAATCATAAGTAATATTTTTTAGTGTTTAAAAAATCATTTTGTCATGTTTTAATTGATCAATACACCACTGTTCAATTTTTAAAAGTATTTTTATTTACATTTAAAGTTTCTATTTCTCTTGAAGCTAAAACTAAATTTATGATGGAAAATTTTAAAGTTATATTTACTTTGTTTTACCTGTCAAAGTGTTATTAGCTGTATCTTTCTTTGAAAAGGAAGAAATGCTATTCTGCTTTTATTTTTCCTCTATATCATTCTTCCACTTAATGATCAGAACTCAGTTAATGATCAGAGAGTTTTGGGTTGCAACCTCATAACCTGAAACATTATGATGTAAGCAGAAATTGACATTGTGAGAATAGTTCAAATAATTAATGCAAACTCCAAAAATATTAGTCTTGTGAGGTGAAGAAAATGGGTCACTACACCATTTTTTATACTGAAAACTCTATTTCTTATTTCCCAGTTTGATATAGATTTACTCTTAAGTTTCTGTTTGTTTGTTTTTGTTTTCTCAAATGCCTTGGGATCTTGGACTTGAAGGTAGCTTGGAAGGAAGTTTGATTCTCTACTATGTAGGCACTGTGTCCATATTTGAATAGTTTATGACTAACTATAGGTGGACAGCACTTGTGGCTTACCATCTTCATTCTTTCTACAGCCTCCAAAATTACAAAGTGTTTTAGTTACCACCTCCAATTCTAACTACATGATATAAACAACTAAAAGGTGGTATGTGTTTAACAAAGTGTTATGTTTCAATAAATATGTCATTGAAATGCACATCTATAGATGGTATTTAACATAGACAAAGTTAAAACATAGCAGTCATATTAATCTGAAATGTTTTATTTTTCCCAAAAATATTTTCAAATTTTTTCAACTCAATATTCCCCCATGAAGGACCCATCACATTCTTTTAATTTTTTAAATGATTACATAATGTTCAATAATATTATAAACTTATCCTTCCATTATATTACATTTCCTTTTTTATTGTAATTACAGTAGTACTTTAATTAACACACACATGAATTTTACTTTTATTTCTGTTAAGAGTCTTCTGAACGTAATTAGGAGCCTAAAAGTGGATATGTTCCTTATCAAATTATTTTTTAAATGCGCTGTGGTAATTTATATCCTCCAAGACAAAAATAAAATTTTCTTTTTGTAAAATCTTCCAAGCACTGGAAATGCAGAGCTTTAAATTAAGTCCAATGTCCTGGACAATGTTACTTAACAGAAGTAGTTGATCATGCTATTTAAACCTCATAAATGATTTTTCAATTAGATTTACTTCATCAATCACCTCTGAAAGCTGTATATCAAAATCACCCATTGTGCTGTGATTTTATAACCTTATCTTTGCAGTTTAAGAGTTTTGCTTTATGTATTTCACTACTATTATTTTTGGTTCATTAATATTTATAGCTGATCTAGCATCCACAGGGTATGAAAATTTGGGTAGTTAAACAATTCCAAGATGTTCTTTAAAGGCAGTTCTTCCTTCATCTACTTTATTCGATATTTGCTTTGCCTCACAAATGTATTTGCATTTATCTGGCATATATCTGAAAACCCCATGCTTTTTCTCCTTTGCTTTACTTGTGAGTTAATCTGTCTTTATTATAAAATATATAGCTGATAGTTTTTCTTTCAGTCTGATTTAAGAGTTTGTCATCTAACAGGGACATTCATTCAAACTTTTATGTTGGGCTTTATTCCTGTCTTCTTATGTTGTGACTGATTAAGTGCCCCCTTAGCTTCATCTCTACTGTATAGGCCAGGAAGCAGCCACTACCCCAGGCTCTGTTACAGAAAAGTATATTTGTCCTAACAATGCTAAATGACTGCCCACCTCTTCCAGTCAATCATCAGAACTCACTATATAATGCTTATGTATTCCAGTAATTTCCTGAATACCAAGCCTTCTTATCACTTAAACTCTCGTTCCTCTTCAGTTCAGTTCAGTCGCTTAGTCATCTCCAACTCTTTGCAATCCTATGAACCGCAGCACGCCAGGCCTCCCTGTCCATCACCAACTCCCGGAGTTTGCTCAGACTCATGTCCATTGAGTTGGTGATGCCATCCAACCATCTGATCCTCTGTTGACTTTTCTCCTCCCACCTTCAATCTTTCCCATCATCAGGGTCTTTTCAAATGAGTCAGTTCTTCGCATCAGGTAGCCAAAGTATTGGAATTTCAGCTTCAACATCAGTCCTTCCAGTGAATATTCAGGAATGATCTCCTTTAGGATGTACTGGTTGGATCTCCTTGCTGTCCAAGGGACTCTCAAGAGTCTTCTCCAACACCACAGTTCAAAAGCATCAGTTCTTTGGTGCTCAGCTTTCTTTATAGTCCAACTCTCACATCCATACATGACAACCAGAAAAACCATAGCTTTGACTAGATGGACATTTTTTGGCAAAGTAATGTCTCTTTCCTCTTAGATTTTGTATATTCCTTATCTTAAGTTATTTATTTCCCTACACTTCCTTAGTCAATTGTCTTCTATGCACCTTGAATTCCCTCTACATTTGCCAGAACTATATCACACGTTTTGATAATATCATTTCTACTTACTTTTTCTAAGTGACATCTCAATATTCTTTAAATAAACCGATATATAGTACTTCTAACTCAAGAGGAGCATGGCTTTCCTATATTTCATGTATTTAGAGAGAGAGGTTGCAACTTAAGAATAAAATTTCCTGCTGTTTTATAGATTTTATTATTCAATTATACCATCATCTCCTAATCTCAAAATTGTCGCCTACATTTCCCTTCAATTTTCACTTGTCCATGGATAACTTGAATATTGGCATTGTCTTCCTGTCCATTTCTATTTCTGTCAAAACTCTCAAAAAGTCATAGTATGATCCACTTATCATCTTGGAAACTTGGTTTCTTGACTTTTTCACACTTACTTTGTTTATTTAGTCCCATGGCCATGCCTTAGGCTACATCTCACCTTCAGATGACTTTAGGAAAATGTCAGGTAAGATAAAATATAGAAAAATCAGGACTAAGGCCGACGGAAGTTGAGGGAACTATGGCAAGCAGAAGATAATAACCTAAGAGATTTAAAAATCAAATTTCTACTTGATTTAATTAAGCAGAACAAATCAAAGTAACATTTTAGTTGATGTGTTTCTTTTTGTCAACAGTTTGTACATTTTGACTGAGAACAATCACCTCTAAAAACACTTATTTTAAATATCTTATACATCAACCTATACCTTTTACTTTTTCCAGACTCCTACATTTTGTACAATGACTGGTATAATTATTGAGACTTTTTCTGTACTAAGGGCAATACAAGTGCCCTTGTTGGCCAGCATTAAAACCAGGAATCGTAGACAATTATCATTATTCTCCAACCTCCCAGATGCAATCTCCGTAATCCTTGTTAAACTATTCAAGGGTATTATGAATATAGTCACGATCTCAACTCTTGCATCGCTGGTTCAAGTCATCACTGTCCCTCTCTTAAAGAACTTTTATAGGCTCCTAACTGGATCTTACCATCCACTTTTACTCTCTACAATCCAATATCAGAAAAACAGAACCATCTCTTTAAAAAAGTGACAAAAGAATATTCCCATACATAAAATCTGCCAATGGTTTCTCATTTAATTAGAATTACCTTTAAAATACTTTACATTTTCTGAAAGATCTACAAGTTTTAACCACTGTCCACTTCTCTGATGTCATTTTCTATTATGTTTCATTTTATTCTTGATATATCCCAGCTCAATGATCTTCTTTCTATGCTTTGATTATATACCCAGATTTTTAAATTCAATATTGTTATCCCAGAAATTCAAATGCAACTTCAAATTAATTAATTAATTTGTTTCTTCTCCGTGAACGTTCTCTTCCTAGTTCAATATAAATGCCTGACACAATCTTCGATGCCCAAGGCCTCCACTACAAAAAGGCATCCATTTCCGAAGATCACTGTCTCAAATAAACACACTGCCACTGTACTGTGCTCCGCCATTCAGTGTGTCTGACTCTTTGCAACCCCTGGGACTGTAGCCCGGCAGGCTCCTCTGTCCGTGGAGATTCTCCAGGCAAGAATACTGGAGCTAGTTGCCATGCCCTCCTCCAGGGGGTCTTCCCAACCCAGGGATCAAACCGAGGTCTCCTGCATAGCAGGCAGATTCTTTACCATCTGAGCCACCAGGGAAGCCCATGAATTGAGTGGGTAGCTTATCCCTTCTGCAAGGGACCTTCCCGACACAGGAATTGAATCAGGATCTCTTGCACTGCAGGCAGATTGTTTACCAGCTGAACTACCAGGGAAGCCCTTAATACTGGAGTGGGTTGCCACACCCTCCTCCAGGAAAATACACTGCCAGACACAGACTAAATGAGGAGCCAGGCCTCCTCCCCCACTGAGGCTTCTTTTTTTAAGAGGTCTTGGTTGATTTCAATATCTAACCATTTGGGTTAATGTCTTACACATTGTAAATTCCTACTCATTGTTTTAAATTCACCAGTAAAGCAGTAAAGAGAGAGCCCAAGAAATCCTAGGCCTCCAACATCCTAAACTAAATTTGTTTCTGTTCCTGTTTTTAGTAAAAGACTTTTTTTTTTTTAATGTTGGAAAGAAAGGAGAAAAGAAGAAAGGAAGAGAAAATTGTGTCATCATTGACCCATTTTTGTATAAACTCCATGCTTTCAATCTAATAGCAAACTCTGCCAGTGTTACATCATTACCGCAAGACTCCTCTTTACTTTGCTCCACATCCTCTGGAAAAAATTTAGTTCAATTCACCATAATCTCTTACTTAAGGAGTCAATATCAGGATGATTGTGAGTATAGCTGATTTAACCACATGTTTGATTGTGATTCAAGAGCAAATTATGTAGACCAACAAAATATATGATGCAATGAGCACAAAAGTTAAAATGGCTAAATTATATTCTGTGCTCGTGAATTCAAAATGGAAATCATAAGTCAAACGGTACATACAGCAATAGGAAGTTGATGTGAAAGAATTAACAGGAAAAAGTACAAAGATAAGTGCTAAAATCAATCCCATGGAGGCTCGTGGTAACTTACTTAAATGGAAAATGATCTTTTGAATAAGAAGATACTAGATAGTAAGAAAGATATACAGAACAGCAACAAAAACGGCAAGCTGATCAGTAGTAGAAGAGAAATGAGAGAAGTGAAGAGATAGGCTGTGAAAAGAACCACTCTATATATGAGGGAGTTTGCGAGGAGGATAGAGTAAAAGTTCAGTTCAGTTCAGTAGAGTAAGAGAGAGTTCAGTAGAGTAACCGTTTGGTTCAGTTCAGTAGAGTAAGAGAGAGGATGCTTACTCCAAGGCAGCTTCAGTAAATGACCCTATCCCCTTTTATAGAGTTTGCTCAGTTGAATGCTTTGCTTACAGGCAAAGGATAGCAATTACTACTTTCTTGTGATTTTTTTTTTTAATTTTTTAAAATTTTGGCAAATGGAACTCTAATGTAATATTTAAGAAGTATGCTAAACAAACCAATATTTGCTATCATATCTCTTCCTAGATGCTAATCTAACTTGCTATACTCTTTCTACATCACCACTTAGAATATGCTATTACCTAATTATTTAATTAGAGATATTATGGGTAGCATTAATTTGCTGGATATTTCAAATCACTAGCATATAATTATTATAGCTCCTTTTAAAATTAAATAATAAGTCTTGATTTATCACTTTAGAATCTCTTAATATCTTTAACTTAACATCAGACTAACATATTCCAGGTCTAATTCTCACCAAATATTACAAATCACGTGTGTGTGTGTGTGTGTGTGTGTGTGTGTGTGTGTGTGTTTGTCAGTGTTCAAATTCATATAGTTTATAAGTAGAACACTCATTGAACTAAATTTTGGTATATGGAAGTCGTGAACACTTAAATTTTGCCAAGTTATTTTAAAAATATTTCCCTGTGTCTATGCTTGTAATAGAGTAAGGTGGTAACTCTTAAAGAGGTTGTTTGACTTATTGAAAGATATCAGTGTCTCTTTTGATATATATCTTACTGAAATTTCTTTCTGTATGTTTTACATATGAATATATGATAGAATATGTGTTTCTTTAAAAAATACTCAGTGACTTCTATTTTGTGAGCCAAAGTATTATAACGTAGAGATTCATTTAAAAATAGACTTCCTGTTTCCGATGCAGTGTATGAGTTTGGAAGTCATCATTCCATCAACAATTCTTTTCAAGTCTGTCAGAGAATTGAAATCAGAGGGCAGACAGCTACCCTTCAAATTGGAGAGTCAGACCGGTGGATACAGAGAATCACAATTTACCTGAGCAGAAACCCATGGGTAGAAACCTCTATGAGAACCAATACTGGGATAGGAAAATCTCATCTGTAATTGTAGAATTGCTAGAGACTCAGTGAAGAAGTTTGAGGGTTAAAACACCCCCATGGTGGTGGTAGTTTAGTGACTAGGTCATGTCTGATTATTTTGTGACCCCAAGGACTGTAGCCTGCCAGACTCCTCTGTCCTTGGAGTTCTCTAGGCAAGAATACTGGAGTGGGTTGCAATTTCCTTTTCCAGGGGATCTGCTTGACCCAGGGATCGAACCTGGTCTCCTGAATTGCAGGTAGATTCTTTACCAACTGAGACACCAGAAAAGCCCCAACACCTTTGTAGGCTTAACCTCCAGTAACCTTACCATGTTTTTATAGTAAAACTCAAGGGGAAAGCCCTCATGTTTCCATCAGAGGGAGGGAAAAGCCCAGACATTCTATTTTTAACAAGGCCATGCCTCCAAGAGAAACTATTTTACCAGAGCCTGAATTAAAGGGTTTTATCAGGACCTGATCATCCTGGGAGAAGGGAAATACACAATTACAGCCTCCTGTCCCATCTAGAGTGATGAGTATTTGTGAAGTTCACAACCTAGGGATACAGGCTCAAAAAGACTGAGACCTAACTATAGGGCTATAGAACATTTCCTCTCCCAACTGACTGTACAACCACAAAACTAGTGACTTATTTTCCAGAGTTACTTTTACCCAGTATGTCATGTACAACTATCAAAAAACAAAAACAAAAAACAAAACCAAGGCACAGTTAAAAAACAAAAAGCACAATCTGAAGAGACAGATCAAGCATCAGAACCATAGTGAGACATGGCAGAGATGCTGGAATTTTCCAACCAGGAATTTAAAATAATCATGTTTAATATGCAAATGTAGTTGTGTCTGACTTTGTGAGCCCATGGGCTGTAGCCCACCAGGCTCTTATGTCCATGGGATTTTTCAGGCATGAATACTGGAGTGGTTGCCATTTCTTTCTCCAGGGGATCTTCCTGATTCAGGGATCAATCCTGTGTCTCCTGCATCTCTTACGTTGCAGGTGAATTCTTTACCGCTGAGCTAGAATAGCTCTGTTAAATGTAGGCAGAGCACATTTCAGACAGGAAAGGTGCCAGGGGAAACTTGGAATTACAAAATTATATAGGATTCAGTTCTCCAAGAAAATACATCAGTTCACAACATGTACATATGCTCTAAAGTAGAGTCAAATATGTATGTATGTGGGTACATTTTTAAGGATTCCCCTTAAATATATTACAATATAAAGATACATAAAATGATAGATACATGGCTAAATAGATATTATACATGTTATCTTACATATGTATGAATACGTGTTTAAAATGCATTTCAGAAACTTAAGAATAGGTATATTTATACATCTTTAGTAATTTGTCAATGTTTTCTTATACCACACAGAGCATTAATCTCTAACCAATGTATGATCATCTTAATGCAGAATTAAGCATTCCATTAAATCAGGAATTCACAAAGATTTTCATTATTATCATTATCATTTAAGAACAATGAGAAAACATTGTTTTCTAAAATTTGAAGACAATGCAATCAAAATCTAACACAAAATATTAGGAAAAACTCCCATTGAACTGAAAAGGAACAGATTCTATTTTTCAGCCTGCATATTCACAATTTCACCATGAAAAGTATCAAGAATCAAATGAAGACTCAACAATAATGTGAATACTTGGAAGAACACCCAAATAACAATGGTTTATTATAATTTGAAAATGAAAAATGAAGAGGGTCCAATGTCTTTTTTGATAGTTTATTAAAAAACGCTACAGATTTGGTACTGGGATAATAATAAATAGAAAAATCAGTGAATTATATAAGGGGTACACAAAAAGAAAGAGAGAAAATTGAAAGAGTAAGTGGCAAGTTTATTTTACAAACTGATGTGAAGTAGAAATTTAACAAATAGATCAAATACAGTTTTTGAACACCTAAGGAATATGATCAATTATTAGATGATAAAGTTATATGGAAATTAACCACAGCGTGTACAACTGAAAATGTATCTTGCAATGACTCTCTCCTCATCTATGTAGGGGACAATATGGTTTCTCATCTCTGCTTTCCAAACACAGGGCTTACCAGGTGGCAGAGCGGTAAAGCATCTGCCTGTTAAAATGCAGATGCAAGAGACGTGGGTTTGATCGCTGGATTGGGAAGATCCCCTGGAGTAAGAAATGGAAAACCACTCCAGTATTCTTGCCTAGAGAATCCCCATGGACAGAGGAGCCTGGCGGGCTACAGTCCATGGGGTCGCACAGAGTCCGACACAACTGAGTATGTGCTGCGCTCTCTCCAAACATGGATACTCCATATCTCTCTCTGCATTACAGTTTCTACCCTCTCAACATTTTACACTCTGAATTATTTGTCTACTAGTCTTACTGGCATCATGCCATCTCCAGATCTAGCATCACTTAATTTTCAATGTGGCTCATAAAACTTGCAATATCATTTTGATTTCCTTAAAGATATTCTGTAAAAATATGTATGATGGTTCCGCCTCATATTACATGGTATCATATGTTTGATGTCTGGCCCTCTAAGCTAATGCTCGCTGCAATGTCTATTGGTAGATAGCACCTAATTGCTATAATGAATGGATTTTTTTGCTTAGAAATAAGGCAAACACCATTATTTTCTTAAGCAATATCCCATTCTCCTTTTACCATAGTGAACAAATTCTAATTTAGGGAATAGCAATAAAAATAAACTTATCATTTTAAAGTCCTTTGAAGATAGCCATGAGCACGTGACACATTTCTGGCTGAAGTAAGGAAAAGTTTATTGGATCTGTGGTCCTTATAAGAAGATGCATTTTTAAAACATTTGTCTTTCTAATGAGAAGTATGACAAAGAATAAAGCTAAAAACCTAGACATTAATGCAGCTTCTTGAACAGCTTTATCATCCTGGAAATATGTACCTCTGGACTTTGGTTTTAAATAAACCCTATTTTTTCAAGCAAACTCTATTTGAATTTGACATATGTAGACAAATAAAAATCTAACAGTACCCTAAAAATATCTATTGCATTTCACATCATTCCCTATGAAAATATATACCTTAATGTTCATACCTGCTGTCATTGTTGTTCAGGCACCAAGACGTGTCTGACAATTTGCAATCCTGTGGACTGAAGCACACCAGGCCTCTCTGTCCCTCACCACAGTGCCCCAAGCCCCATCCATACTGACCAACTCTGACATACGTGGTCATTAGAGAAGTCAGACTTTCTGAGTGGGGGTAACACACTGTCTCCTCCCCTTAGTGCATCCAGATGAGATGTGATGCGGCTGTTTCTTCCAAATTTCCCAGTACTCAAAGGAACACCCTTTCAACACAATTGGGTGTACACAACTCGCATCTTGCTAGCTACTAATTAAATGATGTCAACATTGTGCATGTACAACAGTAATAAAAAAAAATAAAATTATAGTAGTAAGCAGACAGACAAATAAAAACAAAATGAAACAAGTTGAAATACAAAGAATTCTCCAGAATACAACTGCACTGAAAAAGAAAGATATGACTTCCTCTGAGCTAGCAAATTACCAAAGCAGGACAGCCTGTGAGGAAAGCCACTTAAGGGCTGTCAGGTAAATTGTAAAGTACAAACTAGAACTTCAGTGTTCACATACTTAACAGTTAATGGATTGGCTTCAATATTCAGAGATTTCTGCTAGGAAAATTAATGGCTGCTAAGAGGCTGTCCCTTCTCAATAATTTCAACAAATCAAGGATTCACTCACATGGAACTGATAAGTGGGGCAGCAGGACATTTAGGCAAAGCAGCTTTCAGGCAGAAAATTCTGGAGGGACAAGACTTCCTGTTGTGATGTTTGAATAGGCAGAGATATTCCTATCTGTTCATGGGGTTCTCAAGACAAGAATACTGAAGTTGTTTGCCATTCACTTCTGCAGTGGACCACGTTTTGTCAGGCCCTCTTGGATGACCCTACATGGCATGGCTCTTGGTTTCATTGAGTTAGACAAGGCTGTGGTCCCTATGATTAGTTTGATTAGTTTTCTATGATTGTGGTTTTCATTCTGTCTGCTCTCTGACAGATAAGGGTAAGAGGCTTATGGAGGCTTCCTGATAGGAGAGTCTGGGGGAAACTGGGTCTTTTTCTGATGGGTGTGGCCATGCTCAGTATATCTTTAATCCAATTTTCTGCTGATGGGTGGGACTGTGTTCCCTCCCTGTTGTTTGACCTGAGACCAAACTGCAGTGGAAATAATGAAGATAATGGTGACCTCCTTCAAAAGGTCCCATGCACGGATGGCCGCACTCAGTGCCGCTGACCATGCAGCAGGCTATCGCTGACCCACGCCTCTGCCAGAGACTCCTGGACACTCACAGGCAAGTCTGGGTCAGTCTCTTGTGGGGTCACTGCTGGTGTGCTGCAGTGTATGGGGTCACAAAGAGTCGAATACGACTGAACTATTGAACTGAACTGAACTAAACTATCTGGGCTTCCCTGGTGGCTCAGCTGTTAAAGAATCTGCCTGCAACTCGGGAGACTTGGGTTCGATCTCTGGATTGGGAAGATCCCCTGGAGACGGAATGGCTATCCACTCCAGGATTCTGGCCTGGACAATTCCATGAACTGTATAGTTCATGGGGTGGCAAAGAGTTGGACATGACTGAGTGACTTTCACTTTCACTTCAATTCCTCTTTGAGGCCATGTGACCTTCCTTAATCTTCTATGAAATTTTTGTCAGATTCATACTTGGGAACCAATGTTAAGACCAAGAGTTGGTGTGATCCTGTGATTTTCCGTTTTCTTTCTCAATCCTCAGCACAGTCGCCTCTGGTACAGATGGGAAATGACTGATGGGCATCAGTTGCTTAGGAACAATATGGAAGAGGCTACTTCTTCAGTGCTGCTATGCACTGAATGGTCCTCACTTCAAGATCCTCGGTGAAGTACAGTTCAGTCAGTCACTCAGTCTTGTCTGACTCTTTGAAACCCCATGACTGCAGCACACCAGGCTTCCCTTTCCATCACCAACTCCCAGAGTTTACTCAAACTCATGTCCATTGAGTTGGTGATACAATCCAACCATCTCATCCTCTGTTGTCCCCTTCTTCTCCCACCTACAATCTTTCCCAGCATCAGGGATTTTTCCAATGAGTCAGTTCTCCGCATCAGGTAGCCAACGTATTGGAGCTTCAGCTTTAGCAACAGTCCTTCCAGTGACTATTTAAGAATGAATCTCTGATTGGATCTCCTTACTTGCAGAGGGACTCTCAAGAGTCTTCTCCAACAACACAGTTCAAAAGGATCAGTTAATCTGCACTCAGCTTTCTTTATAGTCCAACTCTCACATCCATACACAACTACTGGAAAATCCATAGCTTTGAACAGACGGACCTTTGTTGGCAAAGTAATACCTCTGCTTTTTAATATGCTGTCTAGGTTGGTCATAACTTTCCTTCCAAGGAGTAAGCGTCTTTCTAATTTCATGGCTGCAGTCATCATCTGCAGTGATTTTGGAGCCCAAAGAAATAAAGTCTGTCAGTGTTTCCATTATTTTCCCATCTATTTGCCATGAAATGATGAGACTGGATGCCATGATCTTAATTTTCTGAGTGTTGAGTTTTAAGCCAACTTTTTCACTCTCCTTTTTCACTTTCATCAAGAGGCTCTTTAGTTCTTCGCTTTCTGCCATAAGGGTGGTGTTATCTGCATATCTGAGATTATTGATATTTCTCCCAGCAACCTTGATTTGAGATTGTACTTCATCCAGTCCACCATTTCTCATGATGTATTCTACATATAAGTTAAATAAGCAGGGTGACCATATACTGCCTTGACATACTCCTTTCCCTATTTGGAACCAGTCTGTTGTTCCATGTCCAGTTCTAACTGTTGCTTCTTGACCTGCATACAGATTTCTCAGGAGGCAGGTCAAGTGGTCTTTATTCCCATTTCTTTTTTTTTTTTTTTTAAATAAATTTATTTATTTTAGTTGGGGGCTAATTACTTTACAATATTGTAGTGGTTTTTGCCATACATTGACATGAATCAGCCATGGGTTTACATGTGTTTCCCCATCCTGAACCCCCCTCCCACCTCCCTCCACATCCCATCCCTCTGGGTCATCCCATTGCCCCAGCCCTGGGCATTTGTCTCATGCATCGAACCTGGAATGGTGTTCTGTTTCACATATGATAATATACATGTTTCAATGCTATTCTCTCAGAATGTCCCACCCTCACCTTCTCCCTCAGAGTCCATAAGACTTCTATGCATCTGTGTCTCTTATTCTGTCTCGCATATAGGGTTATCGTTACCATCTTTCAAATTCCATATATATGCATTAGTATACTGTATTGGTGTTTTTCTTTCTGGCTTACTTCACTCTGTATAATGGGCTCCAGTTTCATCCATCTCAATAGAACTGATTCAAATGTATTCTTTTTAATGGCTGAGTAATATTCCATTGTGTAGATGTACCACAGCTTCCTTATCCATTCGTCTGCTGATGGACATCTAGGTTGCTTCCATGTCCTGGCTATTGTAAACAGTGCTGCGATGAACATTGGGGTACATGTGTCTCTTTCAATTCTGGTTTCCTCGGTGTGTATGCCCAGCAGTGGGATTGCTGGTTCGTATGGCAGTTCTTTTCCCAGTTTTTTAAGGAATCTCCACACTGTTCTCCATAGTGGCTGTACTAGTTTGCATTCCCACCAACAGTGTAAGAGGGTTCACTTCTTGAAGAATTTTCCACAGTTTGCTGTGATTCACACAGTCAAAGGCTTTGGCATAGTCAATAAAGCAGAAAGAGATGTTTTTCTGGAACTTTCTTGCTTTATCAGTGATCCCACGAATGTTGGCAATTTGATCTCTGTTTCCTCTGCCTTTTATAAATCCAGCTTGAATATCTGGAAGTTCAGGGTTGATGTACTATTGAAGCCTGGCTTGGAGAATTTTGAGCATTATTTTGCTAGTGTGTGAGATGAGTGCAACTGTGAAGTAGTTTGAGCATTCTTTGGCATTGCCTTTCTTTGGGATTGGAATGAAAACTGACTTTTTCCAGTCTTGTGGCCACTGCTGTGTTTTCCAAATGTGGTGGCATATTGTGTGCAGTGCTTTCACAGCATCCATCTTTTAGGATTTGAAATAGCTCAACCTGAACTCCATCATATCCACTAGCTCTGTTCATAATGACGCTTCCTAAGGCCCACTTGACTTCACATTCCAGGATGTCTAGCTCTAGTTGAGTGATTACACCATCATGATTATCTGTGTTGTGAAGATCTTTTTCATATATTTGTTACAGGATGTCTAGCTCTAGTTGAGTGATTACACCATCATGATTATCTGTGTTGTGAAGATCTTTTTCATATAGTTGTTCTGTGTATTCTTGCCACCTCTTCTTAATATCTTCTGCTTCTTTTTGGTCTATACCATTTCTGTCCTTGATTGTGCCCATCTTTGCATGAAAAGTTCCCTTGGTATCTCTAATTTTCTTGAAGAAATCTCTAGTCTTTCTCATTCTGTTTTTTTTCCTCTCCTTCTTTGCACTGATCACTGAGGAAGGCTTTCTTATCTCTCCTTGTTATTCTTTGGAACTCTGCATTCAAATGGGTATATCGTTCCTTTTCTCCTTTGCCTTACACTTCTCTTCTTTTCATAGCTATTTTTAAGGCCTCCTCAGACAACCATTTTGCCTTTTTTACATTTCTTTTTCTTAGAGATGGTCTTGATCACTGGCTCCTGTACAATGTCATGAACCTCTGTCCATAGTTCTTCAGGCACTCTATCAGGTCTAGTCCCTTGAATCTACTTGTCACCTCCACTGTATAATCAAAGGGATTTGATTTAGGTCATACCTGAATGGTCTAGTGGTTTTCCCTACTTTCTGCAATTTCAGTCTAAATTTGGCATTAAGGAGTTCATGATCTGAGCCACAGTCAGCTCCCAGTCTTGTTTTTGCTGACTGTATAGAGTTTCTCCATCACTGGCTGCCAAGAATATAATCAATCTGATTTCGGTATTGACCATCTGGTGATATCCACTGTAGAGTCTTCTCTTGTGTTGTTGGAAGAGGGTATTTGCTATGACTAGTGCATTCTCTTTGCAGAACTCTGTTAGCCTTTGGCTTGCTTCATTTTGTACTCCAAGACCAAATTTGCCTGTTACTCCAGGTATTTCTTTCAGTTCAGTTCAGTCGCTCAGTCGTGTCTGACTCTTTGTGGCTCCATGAATCACAGCACGCCAGGCCTCCCTGTCCATCACCAACTACCGGAGTCTACCCAAACCCATGTCTATGGAGTCAGGAGTCAGTGATGCCATCCAACCATCTCATCCTCTGTCATCCCCTTCTCCTCCTGCCCCCATCCTTCCCAGCATTAGACTCTTTTCCAATGAGTCAACTCTTCGCATAAGGTGGCCAAAGTATTGGAGTTTCTGCTTCAACATCAGTCCTTCCAATGAACACCCAGGACTGATCTCCTTTAGGATGGATTGATTGGATCTCCTTGCAGTCCAAGGGACTCTCAAGAGTCTTCTCCAACACCACAGTTCAAAAGCATCAATTCTTCGGCGCTCAGCTTTCTTCACCGTCCAACTCTCACATCCATACATGACCACTGAAAAAACCATAGCCTTGACTAGACGGACCTTTGTTGGCAAAGTAATGTCTCTGCTTTTAAATATGCTATCTAGGTTGGCCATAACCTTCCTTCCAAGGAGTAAATGTATATTTCTTTACTTCCTACTTTTGCATTCCAGTCCCCTATAATGAAAAGGACATCTTTTTTGGGTGTTAGTTGTAGTAGGTCTTGTATGTCTTCCTAGAACTGTTCAACTTTAGCTTCTTCAGCATTACTGGTCAGAACATAGACTTGGATTACTGTCATATTGAATGGTTTGCCTTGGAAACAAAGGAGATCATTCTGTCGTTTTTGAGATTGCATCCAAGTACTGCATTTCAGACCTTTTTGTTGGCTATGATGGCTACTGCATTTCTGCTAAGGGATTCTTGCCCACAGTAGTAGATATAATGTTCTTCTGAGTTAAATTCACCCATTTCAATCCATTTTAGTTCTCTGATTCCTAAAATGTTGATGTTTACTCTTGCCATCTCCTGTTTGACCACTTCCAATTTGCCTTGATTCATAGATCTAACATTCTGGATTTCTATGAAATATTGGTTTTTACAGCATCGGGGATTTTTACTTCCATCACCCGTCACATCCACAACTGGGTGTTGTTTTCACTTTGGCTCTGCCCCTTCATTCTTTCCAGATTCTTTTGGGATCCTATTTAGAGACTAAAGAGAAAGACAAGATTCGGAGAAACTGCACATCACCCTCATTCCAAACTCTCCCCAGCTTTAGATGAGACAGAGTGTATTGGGTCATAGTGTGCTAAAAGGTGGAAAGTTGAATGTAGAAAAATATACCATATAAAGACCTAAGATAACAGAATCTGTTATAGCTTCTTCTTCATAGTCCCATTCCAGTTTCCTGACTTCCATCACTTTTAAAAAAATCAGTGCATTTGAGTCACAAAAGCTACTTAAATTAAGATTGTTAATTTGTCACTCAAAGTAGTACCTGGTTGGTTTCCAAACAAAACCTAGCAGTACTACTTCAGTTGTTTCAATCTATGCTCTAGGCAAATAGATTTTATAATTTTGCCTAATTATCTTCTTTTCCTGTGGACTTCTAGCAGGGAACTTAGGGCAAATTTTGTGTCTTTTGAAGTCCAGTATAAAAGATGCACACAGTCATAGATTCTTGTCTTTGGCTACAAATTTCAGCAGTCTCTCACCTTCATGGGCATGAGGTATAAAATAATGAAATCAACTTATAATTGAGCTCTTTTCTCATTAGAAAACATAGAACAGATTCTATGTTCATTATAAAACATAGAACAGGCATTTTAGCTCTTGGGGAAATGTTCTTTATTGTCACTTTGCTGTGAGTCATTGCTTATTCTTATTTCCATTTCAACCAGGACTTACGTAGTTGGTCCCATCACTAGCTAGTCTCTACATCTTTCTGTAATTTAGAAAAAAAACATCAACCTTACTCAGCAATAGGAAGAGCTCTATAGTACAGAGTAGTAATTTAGTTTCCAGTTTCCTAGATTCTTTTGTACAGAACACAAACACATGGTGGCAATGATTTTAGATACAAAATATAGGAATTCAGATAATTTTCAAATTTAAAATAAGAATTAATACAAAGATAAAGAAAATTTGAACTATAAAGTTTAGATAGAAAACACAGATGTTACTTTGAAAATGTAGAATGACTTTATAATCAAGGCATGTATTTTGTAAGCAAAAAATAAAAAAACAGCTAAGTTTTACTACATAAAATAAGCATTTTTTCCCATAGGTCAACAAAAAATTAGAAAAAATGTTTATATATTTATATATACATGCGTAAAATAAGTTCTTAATACTAAAACCATCAATGATCAGTGAGAAAAACTCTAATACCACTGGAAAGATGCACATCAAGAGACAATAGGCAATAAAAAACTGTAAATGGAATTAAGCACATCAGTGCTTTAGCTTATTGATGATAGTTAAAATGCCAAATAAAAGAATACGGTGATATCTATCATATACTGAATTTGTGATGATTCAAACTGATAATGATAACACAATATGGATTAAAGTGTGAAAAATATATATACACTGCTTGAAAAGAGATTAAATTGTATAGAGAAACTTCTGCCTCCAGTCATCATTATGTGACAGAACCAGATTGGTCTTCTTCCTGAAAACAAAAGGATAACTGGATAAAACATATAAAACAATTTTTTTAAAAAGATATTCAATGCTAGGCTGTGCAAGATGCTGATAATTTAGAGAAAGAAAACAAATTAGGTCACTGTATCATTAGGTATTGTTTTCCTGGGGCTTCACAACAAATTATCACAGACAGGGTGACTAAAACTAGCAGTATTTAATTATTTCACAGTTTTGGAAGCTAGAAGTTCAAAATCAAGGTGTCAGAAGGGCTTCTGAAGTCGCTAGGAAAGAACCCTTCTTTCCTTGTTCCTGTCTCAAGTTCTGAGGCATTTTACCTTTTGCTGGTGACCAGAAGTCCTTGACTTGAGCAGCGTAACTTCAGTGACCACATTCCACTTTTCCCTGTGTGACTGTGTCTCTGTGTGTCCTCTCCTTATGAGGACAACAGTCATACTGGGTTTAGAGCCAATGCTAATCTAGCATGACTTAATCATAATTACTTATATCTGCAAGATCCTATATTAAAATGAAGTTATACTCTGAGGATCCAGATTGGAAACAGATTCTTTATGGAGGTAATTAACATTAAATGAGCTCTTAGTGTGGGGCCCTCATGTAATAAGATTAGTGGTCTTAAGACACACTTTAGAGCTTGTTCTCTTTCTCTCCATTATGAGAAGACACAGAAATATGGCAACTGTCTACAAATCAGGTAGAAAGCTTCCACCAGAAACTGAGTTGCCAGCACTTTGATCTTGAGTTCACTGTTCTTCTGAACTGTGAGAAAAAAAAACAAAATTGTTTTTGCCACCCAATCTATAGTATTATTTTTAATAGAAGCTTGAATAGACCAAGACACAGGTGGGTATGAATTTGGAAGAAACTATACACTCAGTTGGAGGAGGGCACGACAACCCACTCCAGTATTCTTGCCTGGAGAATCCCATGGTCAGAGAAGCCTGGCGGGCTACAGTCCAGGGGGTTGCAAAGAGTCAGGCACGAATGAGCGACTAACACACACACGCACTACAAATTGATTTTGTTCCTGAAGGTGTTTTCCATAACTGAGCAGAAAGGGAGCAAGGGAGATGACCAAATGGAGCACAGTGATTATTCTGATCTGAGGGGAGAAAGAGGTCAGAATTTAGAAACACTGCAATATTTGCATCTGAGTGACAGAAGCCCGGGAAGGGAAAGCCTATTCAGAGAAAGAGTTGCAAGCAACAGAACTGGAGTTCCTTTAAGCATTTATCTGAATTGTAATCATTATAGGCAAAGGATAAACTGCCTTAAGTCTGGGAAAGTAACAATTAGCAAGAAGTTGTGAGATGAAGTGTTATCAGCTTGCACAAATGGCTGGGAAACTTTCATTTTCCCAGAAGCTGGAATGAGGAGATGCTTGTGAGCACCTTGCACATCTAACAAGTCCCAGAGGAGTCATACTCAAGTGGTAGAAGCAATAAGCTAGCAAATGCAATCTGCTTTAATCCTATCCTTACAGAAATTAAAAACAAGTCTTGAAAGGATCATGCTGATCTACAAGTAAATTAATTCCCTGCTAAAACAAAATTTAAATTTTATTTTAAAGGAATGCAACCACATCTGAACACTCAGTAGGAAAGAATTCACAATGTCTGACAGCAAAAATATCTAGTCAATGGAAAAAGAATAAGAAATGACAGACATTATGGAAGAAATAGGCAAGGACATTAAACATTTGCTATAAATATGCTTAAGGATTTAAACTAAAGCACAGAAAAAATGAAGTGAGAAAATCAAGTAAGAAAATGATGGAGCTGAAAATACAGCATTCCAAATTAAAACTTCACTAGATACACTCATTGGCATATTAGACAATGCAAAGGAAAAATATCAGCTAACTTGAAAACACTCCAATAGAAAATACAAAAAAGTGATACTCTAATAATTATTTTCTAAGCTGAATATATTGGGGATTTTTTGTGTCTTCTAAAAGAACTGATCTAAAATCATGTAATTGGAATACTGAATAGTCGTGTTCCACTTTGTGATCCCATGGACTATCTAAAAGAACTGATCTAAAATCATGTAATTGGAATACTGAATAGTCGTGTTCCACTTTGTGATCCCATGGACTACTGGAGTGGGTTGCCATTCTCTTCTCCAGGGGATCTTGAGGACCCAGGGATTGAACTGGGGTCTCCTGCATTGCAAGCAGATTCTTTACTGTCTGAGCCACCAGGAAAGTACTCAATACTCTAACCTAAATGTGATTTAAAGGTGAGAGAGTCAATTCCTAGGCAGACTGATAAGAAGTCCAGAGTCCCTGAGGAGGAGAAAGGGGTCTGGAATTCTCAAGGAGGAAGAAAAGACAAACTTTTTTTTTTTTTCTCTGCATTCCTTAGTCTTAGTCACATAAAACATTTTTTTTTTTTCTTTAAGCCTGGAACTGATGATTACACAACAACTCAGTTTAAACTGGAGAAGGCAATGGCACCCCACTCCAGTACTCTTGCCTGGAAAATCCCATGGACGGAGGAGCCTGGTAGGCTGCAGTCCATGGGGTCGCGAAGAGTCGGACGCGACTGAGCGGCTTCCCTTTCACTTTTCATTTTCATGCATTGGAGAAGGAAATGGCAAGCCACTCCAGTGTTCTTGCCTGGAGAATCCCAGGGACGGGGGAGCCTGTTGGGTTGCTGTCTATGGGGTCGCACGGAGTCGGACACGACTGAAGCGACTTAGCAGCAGCAGCAGCAGCAGTTTAAACTCTGTAGTAAGGATTATATAACAACAAAGTATCCTACTTGAGGACAGTTTCTCCTTGATGAAAACCTTCTGACTAATCCTGTTATCTTAAAATGTAAATTATGGGAGTAGGTCTAGTAAGATCTTTACAACCTTGAGATAGTCTTTTGATTTATTGCAATCACTAGTTAAAAAAATGTATAACTCCCTTACTAACACTAGCAAGGGGTCACTCTCCATCCCCCTTCTGATATCTATGTCAGATTTCTCTGTCTCTTTTCATACTTTAATAAGACTCTGCTACACAAAAGCTCTTGAGTGATCAAGCCTGGTCTCTAGTCCCGAAGCTAAATCTTCTTCAGAGATCACGAATCTGACACTGTTCACCTTAAGCTATCAAAGGTATATTTGAAGCAAAAATTGCCTGTAAATTTCTAGATTTGATGAAAAATATTGGCTCATAGGACCGAAGAGCTTGATACACCTCTGGGGTGAGGAAGGGGAAATAAGAAACCACACAAAGGAACTTCATAATTAAATTGCTAAAAAAGGAAAGGTAAAAAAAAAAAAAGAAAACAACTAGAAAAATCAGACAAATCACAGTCATAAACAATAAGAAACTTCACCCATTTCTTATCTAAAGCAATGAGAATCAAAGGACAGTGGAATTATATCTTTAAAGCATAGAACAAATACTCCATCAGCATAAATTTATCAAGTTATATAACAACTTTTAAAAAGTGATATGAGTTAAAGCCATTCTTAAATGTAAATAATTGAATTATTCCTCATTACACCTATCGAATAAGAAACATTTATGGAAGTTACTGATGTAGAATAATAATTGACATCGCAAGAAAAATTGAATCTACCTACAGTTACGTTGCTGTTGTTGTTTAGTTGTTCAGTCGTGTCCGACTCTTCACGACCCCCTGGATTGTGGCCCATCAGGTTCCTCTATCCATGGAACACCTCCCCAGTGGGAAATATATAGGCTAATAATAAAGACTTTTGTGTTCTTGTGTTCTAACTTCTTTAAAAGTTTGCTTAAAGCAGTAATGACAATAATGAATTGAGTTTTAAAGAAAATATTGCTGAATAGTTTTTATAGACAAGGAGGTTTATTATTTGAAGTTAGATTGTGATAATTTAAAACACACATTGTAGAGTGAAGAGCAACCATTAACCATTTAAAGAAAGAAAAGTAGATAATGATCCAATAAAGGAAACAAATAGAATATTAATGAATAATTGGTTAATCAAAAAAAAAAAGATAAGAAAGGAAAGAAACAACAGAAAAGGCAAATAGAAAACAGGTGCCAAGATGGTAAATTTGAATGCTATAATATCAAAAATTATATTAAGCTGAAATATTCTTAACACTAAATTTAAAATTTAGCTTGTTAGAGTTGGTGGAAAAAAAACTATATTTAACTTTAATATTGTTAAAAAGCAGCTCAATTTGTAAATAAAAAGAACACAGGTTCAAAGTAAAATAATGAAAAATAGTTACCACACACACAACAATCATAAGAAAGCTGATGTTGCTATGCTAATAAAAGAGAAAATAGAATTCAAGACAGGAAATATTACCAGATATACAAATTATATATTATAATGCCAAAGTGATCAATTCATAATAAGCTATTATTATAAATGTGTATGTCCCTAATAACGTAGAGTATAACTTGAAATATGTGAGAAAAAACGTGTGTCCAAAATTATAGTTAGCATTTCAACACTTTTCTCCATAATTGAGAGATGCAAATAAAAACTTAAGAAAACACTATAAGTTTGAAAATCGTTATCAATATGGTTAATCTTATACGTCATAGTTACCAGACTTTGTTTCTCATTTATTGTAATTTATTGACGTATTTTAAATCATTTTCAATCAGCAAATCTACTGATGGGATGGAATACTAAGAATTAGAGTGATCCTCTTCCCCTGTCACTTCATGGGATAATTTTCTCAATATAAGTAAGATATAATTTGCCAAAATGTTTGGCGTTTTATCAGTCTTCTCACTAAGTATAATTTCTGCATTCATATACATGAATTATTCTGAATTGTTTTACTTTACACCTATTGATTGTGAGGTTGCTTGATATATTTGCAAACATTTTAGCATAGGAATATGTAGTTCTTCAAAATACTTTTCATTAATGATCAACTTCAGGACCTCTTTAAAATAATAATACATACTAGCATTTGTAAATACTAGAATCCAGGGTGATAGAAGAAAAGTTTATCTTCCTCTTCACTATACACTGAAGGCTTAGATTTTTGACTGACTCCCAAACCACCATTCAGCAAGTTTTTATATTCTTCTATTTTTTGTTATGAATTATTGAATAAAGAGATGTTTTTAAGGTAATAAAATACTATAAAAATTGAAATAAATATTTGCAATTAAAATAATGTTCTCATATCTTCTCCCATTTACATGAGAAAAACAGAATTAGCAATACTGAACAGATAAACGCATTCAGTTCAATTCAGTCCCTCAGTGGTGTCTGACTCTTTGCGACCCCATGGACTGCAGCACGTCAGGCTTCCCTGTCCATCACTAACTCCTGGAGCTTGCTCAAACTCATGTCCATCAAGTCGGTGATGCCATCCAACCATCTCATCCTCTGTCGACCCTTCTCCTCCTACCTTCAATCTTTCCCAGCATCAGGGTCTTTTAAAATGAGTCAGTTCTTTGCATCAGGTGGCTAAAGTATTGGAGTTTCAGCTTCAGCATCAGTCCTTCCAACAAATATTCAGGACTGATTTCCTTTAGGATGGATAGTTGGATCACCTTGCAGTCCAAGGGACTCTCAAGGGTCATCTCCAACACCGCAGTTCAAAAGCATCAATTCTTTGATGCTCAGATTTCTTTATGGTCCAACTCTCACAACCATGCATGACTACCGGAAAAAACATAGCTTGCGACGGACCTTTATCCGTAATGTCCTTGTTTTTGAATATGCTGTCTAGGTTGGTCATAGCTTTTCTTCCAAGGAGCAAGCATCTTTTAATTTCATGGCTGCAGTGCCATGTGCAGTGATTTTGGAGCCCAAGAAAATGAAGTATCTCACTGTTTCCATTGTTTCCCCATCTATTTGCCATGAAGTGATGGGACTAGATGCCATGATCTTAGTTTTTTAATGTTGAGTTGTAAGCCAGCTTTTTCACTTTCTTCTTTCACTTTCATCAAGAGGCTTTTTAGTTTCTCTTCGCTTTTTGCCATCAGAGGGTGTCATCCGCATATCTGAGGTTATTGATGTTTCTCCCTGCAATCTTGTTTCCAGCCTGTGCTTCCTCCAGCCTGGCATTTCCCATGATATACTCTGCATATGTTAAATAAGCAGGGTGGCAATATACAGCCTTGACTCTTTTCCCAATGTGGAACCAGTCCGTTATTCCATGTTTGGTTCTAACTGTTGCTTCTTGACCTGTATACAGATTTCTTAGGAGGCAGGTAAGGTCGTCTGCTATCCCCTTCTCTTGAATAATTTTCCACAGTTTTTTGTGATCCACATAGTCAAAGACGTAGGCATAGTCAATGAAGCAGAAGTTTTTCTGAAATTCTCTTGCTTTTTCGATGATCCAGCAGATGTTGGCAATTTGATCTCTGGTTCCTTTGCCTTTTTTAAATCCAGCTTGAATATGTGGAAGTTCTCGGTTCATGTGCTATTGAAGCCTCTCTTGGGGAATTTTGTGCATTACTTTGCTAGTGTGTGAGATGAGTACAATTGTGCGGAAGTTTGAGCATTCTTTGGCATTGCCTTTCTTTGGGATTGGGATGAAAACTGATCTTTTCCAGTCCTGTGACCACTGCTGCGTTTACCAAATTTGCTGGCATATTGAGCGCAGAACTTTAACAGCATAATTATATAAATTAATGTTGTTTAGTTACTAAGTCGTGTTTGACTTTGTAGCCCAACAAGCTCCTCTATTTAAAGGACTTCCTCGGCAAGAATGCTGGAGTGTGTTGCCATTGCCTTCTCCAGGGGATCTTCCCAACTCATGGATGGAATCCACATCTCCTTCACCTCCTGTATTGGTAAGTGGATCCTTTACCACTGAGCCGCTTGGGAAGCCCCATATAAATTAATATATTAATATAAATATAAATTTTATATTGATATACTATTGATGCCAAATTTCCTGATTTTTTATGTCAACTGGATTCCTTTCTTCTATGTGATTCTCATGTCTCAAATTCATGTTTGTTTAGTCTTAACTTGGTAGAAAACATGCTAATGTCACTAATTTACATTAAATAATAATTCCATATCCTATCAAGAATGATGTATGAATGCTTACTTACTGATATTCTTCCTTTACGAGAAACGAAGAAAAATAATCCATTGCTGTTGTAAACCAAAGTATTGTGATATTCCATCCTTTAGAACATTGGACTTTGAAAAAAATATATGTAGAAAATACAGTATATTATATACTTACCTATAAACAGTTGCTAAAATTTTATTTTGTTTAAAAAGACTTCTCATTATAAGTAAACCATGGATTTCTTTATAGCTTCTGACTTTCTTTGTAATTTGTACTCGAGAAAAATTTGTGTTGCAATAATATCACTGATAGGCATTGACAATATAACAAGAGACTGATTAAAAATTAACATAAATATCAGAGAAAAATACCAACAAAGATAAGTCCTAATTCACCTAATGTATTAATTTTGGTTATGCTAAGTTCAATTGACTCTAAAGAATAGATCAAATATTTTATGGTGAATTCAAATTCACTTGGGGGTACAGTTTGTTCTAAACTTGTGTTCTTAGAAACTTATAGATAAATGTTGCAAAATTAAGTGACCTATACCTCATGGGAAATAGATGGGGAAAAAAACAGTGTCAGACTTTATTTTTTTGGGCTCCAAAATCACTGCTGATGGTGATTGCAGCCATGAAATTAAAAGATGCTTACTCCTTGGAAGGAAGGTTATGGCCAACCTAGATAGCATATTGAAAAGCCAGAGACATTACTCTGCCAACAAAAGTCCGTCTAGTCAAGGCTATGATTTTTGCAGTAGTCATGTATGGATGTGAGAGTTGGAAGGTGAAGAAAGCTGAGTGCTGAAGAATTGATGCTTTGAACTGTGGTGTTGGAGAAGACTCTTGAGAGTCCCTTGGACTGCAAGGAGATCCAACCAGTGCATCCTAAAGGAGATCAGTCCTGGGTGTTCATTGGAAGGACTGATGTTGAAGCTGAAACTCCAATACTTTGTCCACCTCATGTGAAGAGTTGACTCATTGGAAAAGACCCTAATACTAGGAAAGATTGGGGGCAGGAGGAGAAGGGGAGGACAGAGGATGAGATGGCTGGATGGCATCACCGACTCGATGGACATGGGTTTGGGTAAAGGCCGGGAGTTGGTGATGGACAGGGAGGCCTGGCCTGCTGCGATTCATGGGGTCTCAAAGAGTCGGACACGACTGAGCGACTGAACTGAACTGAATTGGATTGAAGTTACTATAAAAAAATAATCATTTATTTTCATCATCAAAAATAATTACTTATACATCTTAAAATCTTCTCATTATTCAAATTTAGGCTATTTATTATTATATATTTCCTTTGGATAAGAAGCAATGTATGATTATGCTTCCAGAATGATGCATCTGATCTGATTGGCTATAAATTGTTAGATAATTTTGTTTGATTATAAAATGATTTTAGTGAAGTTTACACAATATTGTTCTATTTATGTCTGGATTTCCAATGCTTTTTTTTCTCTGTGGCAATAAAGAATTAATAAAAAGACATTGATAGTCTATATACCTTGTAAAGTACTTAAAATTATCCTAGGAAAAATATAACTATGATGTATACTTCAGGTTGGCTGCTGCTGCTGCTGCTAAGTCACTTCAGTCGTGTCAGACACTGTGCAACCCCATAGATGGCAGCCCACCAGGCTCCTGCATCCCTGGGATTCTCCAGGCAAGAACACGGGAGTGGGTTGCCATTTCCTTCCCCAGTGCAGGAAAGTGAAAAGTGAGAGTGAAGTTGCTCAATCATGTCCGACTCTTAGCGACCCCATGGACTGCAGCCTACCGGGTTCCTCAGTCCATGGGATTTTCCACACAAGAGTACTGGAGTGGGTTGTCATTGCCTTCTCCAACTTCAGGTTGGAGAGTTCTGCAATATAATATAATCATCTTCCATTATTTTGAATACTGAATTGATATATGACAATACTTTTCTCCCTACGTTTTCTTTTGGAGAAATTAAAACATTATTCTTCATCAATGATGTGGGCAACATTTTTCAAGTTTTTTAAATAAAAGATGTAGTTGGTCTTTTTGACAATCCTTTTATACTCCATAGCCAAAGCCTGAACAAATTTGGTTGGCTCTATCTATAATTAAGTTATAAAATTTGACTGACTTCTGAAAACTTCTCTACCACTCTAATTCTAGTCTATGATGCTGTAAACTCCTGTCTGGACTGTGATAATGACTTCTAACTAGAGCTTCAGCTTCCCCCTTTGACATTGCTCAATCTATTCTTATCAGGCAGTCAGAAAGAACTTCTCAAAGGCATCTAATGGCAGGCTGTACATGTAATTCAAAATCAAAGTCCAAATCTTAATCAGAATTGTAGTATGCTTATCACCACCTGAACTTATCTCCTGTCACTCTCCACAGGCTATGGTTTTTCCAGTGGTCATGTATGGATGTGAAAGTTGGACTATAAAGAAAGCTGAGAGCAGACGAATTGTTGCTTTTGAACTGTGGTGTTGGAGAAGATTATTGAGAGTCCCTTGGACTGCAAGGAGATCCAATCAGTCCATCCTAAAGATCAGTCCTGGTTGTTCATTGGAAGGACTGATGTTGAGGCCTGGTGTGTTGCAGTTCATGGGGTCGCAAAGAGTGGAACACGACTGAGTGACTGAACTGAACTGAACTGAACGGCTCTCCACGTTCCTTGCTCCTGCCAGATAGTCCCTGAATATCTGTCCTGCACCCTCAGTATTCTCCTATCTCAGGGCCTTTGCACTTGCTGTTCTTCTACCTAGAGCACAGACACCGTTTGGTATATTTTTTACAAGAAATCTGAAATCAATTTTAAATTAAATCATATTATCTTTTATTGGAGTATAGCCAGTTAACAATGTTGTGATAGTGTCAGGTGGACAGCAAAAAGACTCAGCTATACATATACATGTATTCATTCTTCCCCAAACCTGCCTCCCATCCAGTCTGCCACATAACATTGAGCAGAGTTCCCTGTTTTATAGAGTAGGTCCTTGTTGGTTACCCATTTTAAATATAGCAGTGAGTACATGTCCATCCCAAACTCCTTAACTATCCTGTCCCCCCAACCTTCCCCTCAGCAACCATAAATTCATTCTTTAAATCTGTGAATCTGTATCAGTTCTGCAAGCAATTTCATTTGTATCATTTCTGTTTAGATTCCACATGTAAGGAAGACCACACGATATTTACCCTTCTCTGTCTGACTTTCTTCAGTTAGTATGACAGTCTCTAGGTCCATCTATGATGCTGCAAATGACATCGCTTCATTCTTGCCAATGGTTGAGTAGTATTCCATTGTATATATGTACCACATCTTCTTTATCCATCCCTCTGTTGATGGACATTTAGGTTGCTTCCACGTCTTGAATATTGTAAACAGTGCTGCAATGAACACTGGGGTGCATTTATCCTTTTAGATCATGTTTTTCTCTAGATATAGGCCCAGGAGTGGGATCACAGGGTCATTTGGTAGCCCTGTTTTTAGATTTTTAAGGAAACTCCATACTGTCTCTATAGTGTCTATATCAATTTACATTTCCACCAACATGTAGAAGGGTTCCCTTCTCTCCACATTCTCTCCAACACTTGTAAGGAAGACATACTGATGGAAGAGAGATACAAACAATACCTCTATACATTTCTTATCTCCAGAATGTTCCAGCTTTATGTTTCCCTCTTCAGGCAACTCTAAAATATCTTGATCACATATTTCTCCATTCTGGAGGATGAACAAGTATCTTTCATTGCTCAAGATCTGTCATTCATTGTTTTAAGAGTTGTGTGTCTCTTCTGGAGGGCTAAGGGGATATCTCCTCCTTCAGTATCCCTGGTACCCTTCCTGAAGTCTCAGATTCCACCTCATAGAAATAATTTTGTAGATAAAGGAAAAAGAAAAAGTCTGGAAACTCTATAAGCTTGATGCAGAGAAAGAAAAAAGAAAAAAAAATCAATAACTAACACAACATAGCTTAGTTTTTATTGTCTCTAAATTTTGTTATTCTGTGTAAGAAAAAAATTCCATTTTCTATAGAAGTTTTACACTTCAGGGCTCTCTTTGCAGGTGGTCTGTTTTTTTCACTTCTTTCTTTGCCAAGCATCACCACACTGTATCCCTTCTACTAATAATGCTACTTCCACAGGACATTATGCTTCTATTATATGAAATCCTATTTGCATTTGCAGCCTGTCAGAAATAACAAAATTTCCAGTTTGGGCCATCAAAGAATTGCAACATTTTCCACAATTAATTTGTGCAAGTTAATACTGATGATTTTACTGAAAACAACTCTCTAAAAATGACAGTAGATACGTTTTTCTGGCAGAGGAAAATAAACAAGAGAAATATATCAGAGTAACATACAGAGATGTAGAAAAAAATCAAGAAAAGAATCAAGGGAGTGCGATTGAAGCTTGTGGTTAAACACAAGCAAAACTTACTTGCACAGAGACGTTTACAGCTTTCCAACTGACAAAAGATCTTAAGAAATACAATATTGCTCATTAGTAGAGAAGCTGAGAAGAGTAATGAGTGAGGTTGGAAGAGTAGGTCATAAAAGAACAGATCTGACACCAAGGCACAATGAAATGCAATTAAAATGTTCTCAAGACAATTCGTAAAAGGATGAAATGTATTGCACCAAGTTTTATGGCCTAATAAAACTAAAATGTACCTTCACTCTGTTGGAAAGGTTTATGAAAAGGAAGGAGAGAAGAGGTAATATAAACAGGCGGTTTCTATGGCTTCTGAGGTACTATCTAGAAGGACGGATGAACTCTTCTTCAGTTATAATAAAATAGAAACATACCAAGGTAGAAATACTAGACTTGGGAATTTTTTTAGAATGAAAACATGAAAACAAATTCATCTAGATCAAACTGAATTTTTTTAAAAAATCAACTTTAAAAACTACAACTCTGTGTAACAAATTAACCTGACACTTCCATCTACAATTATCTTATTTATTCTTTTCTTTGCAAAATGAATATATGATAATGATAGGTAGATGAACAGATTTTACACATAAGGAAAATACAGGGAACCATAAGGTTCACATTAATCTAAAGTAAAAGAATTCAGCATTTTCTGCTTATTTATTAGTTGTATAAAGTCACGTGGTCCTATAGGCTTCAACATGTTTATCCATAAAGCCGGGTTCTTCTTTTTCCTGCTCATCTTCTTTTAGGGTTTCAGTGATGACAGAGTGATACTGCTTCACATGTGATATCTGGTGTCTTAAGAAGCCAGAGAGAGAACACCATGAGATGGCAGAGATGTGGGGAAGAGCTGCAGGCGGAGGGAATCAATGGATGGCTGGCGACCGTCAGAACTGGGAAACACGGAAAGGGTTTCTTGCTACGGGTTTTAGGGAGGGCACGGCTCTTCTGACTCCTTGGTTTTAGGGAGGGCACGGCCCTTCTGACTCCTTGGTTTTAGGGAGGGGGCACGGCCCTTCTGACTCCTTGGTTTTAGGGAGGGCACGGCCCTTCTGACTCCTTGGTTTTAGGGAGGGCACGGCCCTTCTGACTCCTTGGTTTTAGGGAGGGCACGGCCCTTCTGACTCCTTGGTTTTAGGGAGGGCACGGCCCTTCTGACTCCTTGGTTTTGAATCTCTAGCCCCTGGAACTGTGAGACAACACATTTTTGTTGTTTTAAGCCACTTGGTTTGTGTTACTTTGTGTTGGCCATCTTGGGAAACTAATACAAAACGTTTTGAAGAGACTCACGCACAAGATCTGCTGTTCACTCATAGTTAGAAAAAGTCAGAAAATTTCATAAAGCAACAACTTGATTATTGATGGTGTTGCAACTCCCCAGAAACTGACTTATCTGAGCTATTGTTCCACTAATGTAGAAACTGTCTTGATTCCCAGCTGATTAAAAAAATATGTATATTATTATTACATAACCTTCTAACAAGTAAGTGCAATGGAAAATATAAATGTTTAAGTTGCACTTTTCTTTTGTAAAATAAACATTAATAAAACAAGGTTCAAGGTATAATGCACATACATTACTAATTTTAGGGGAAGGCAAAAATATTTGTGCATTTGTTTTTCTTTTGTGTGTTGTAATGTCAGTTCTGAGCCTTTCCATAATAATGATTTTGAGTGGTAACATAACTCAGATACTGCTAAAGTCTTCCCTAGACAAATGCTTGCCCCACTTTAGTAATTAATGGCTTATAGAAAGGAAACCAGTAGGAGTAAAAAGTAGTAAAATAAGTTTCAGATAGTTTTAGTTGCTGTAACTTATAAATCTTCAAGTCTCTATGGCTTACTGCAATTGTTGGCATAAAACCAAAATGCCATGGACTTGGTGATCAAAAAGGATATGTTCCACCTGTTTATTTATAAACCCAGTCTGACAGAGGTTCTGTTTGCCTTCAGTATGTGTCTCCCAGAGTCCTCTGAGACCATCAAATCATCTGGTGACATAAGTCGATGACAATCTGTACCAAGTCCCCTTCCTTTTAATACCATGTGTATCATCTGGTTTATAGGTACGCCCAGTGACTTACTGGTACAAGTTGAACACAGGGGTTGAAAAAATAAACATTAAAATGTAATTCCTCACTACGTTTTAGACTCAGAATTCTTCAAGCAAGTTTTACTCCCTTGAAATCTAGGGATCTACAAAATAAAAAAGACAAGAGACCTTTACACTCAATGATAATATGTAGATCAGAGCCAGGATACATGCAATCAAGATTCCTGTTACAAAGGAAATCTAACTGGGCACCTTTGTGAGGCCTCTTTCTCTAAGAGATAAATTTTTTGATGAGATCATGATTTTGCCCCTCAGAGGCTTTATTATCAAATACAAGTTCACATGCCCAGTGTACAATGAGGCCAAACGATACCAAAATGTTGGAATTTGGATCAGAGAAAGGTTTATAGTAGGGTTCACCCCCACAAAACTCTAACTACTAAAAGGGTTTCAGCAAAGCACTTTTAGAGGGATGATGAGGTTGAGGTATGGTTGGTTGCTGTAAACTTCTTTTTCCTAATTATTTTTTATTGCAGTATAGTTGCCTTACAATATTGTGTTAGCTTCTACTGTACAGTAAAATGAATCAGACATGCATATATATTAATATCCCCTCCGTTTTGGATTTCTTTCCTGCTTAACACACCACAGTGCATTAAGCACTATTGATACTGTGTATGAAATAGATAGCTGATGGAAAAGTACTGCATGGCACAGGGAACTCTACTTAATGTTGTAAACTTCTTGGTATTGGAATCCTTTGTTCTTGCAGCTGTCCACGTAGGTCAGATCATAATTTCCCTGTGAACCTCTAACAAGACAAGTGTTATTCTCTGTAATGTAACCTTTTATCTCTATATGAATGGAAAAGTGTTAAGGAAAATCTGTTTCTTATCTTAATTCTTATTTCTTATTCATAATAGCTTTCCAAAACATAAAAAAAAAAACCAAGCCAACACATACAATATTCAGATTCCTTTCGGTCACTTCACTCAGAGATACAGGCTTAGTAGTAGTGTAGCAAGTGTTAGTCACTCAGTCTTGTCCAACACTGCAGCCCATGGGTTGTAGCCTGCCAGAGTCCTCTGTTCATGGGATTCTCCAGGCAAGAATACTGGAGTGGTTTGCCATTCCCTTCTTCAGAGTATCTTTCTGATCCAGCGATCAAGCCCAGTTCTCTTCATTCACTTAGTAATATCTCTAGGCCCATCCATGTTGTTGTAAATGGCATTTCATTTTTTATGATTAAGTAATATTCCATGGGCTACATATACTCCCATGAGGTCACAAAGAGTTGGATATGAATGAGCACGCACACAATATTCCATTGTGAACTTAGGGATTTTCCTCATAACCTTGATAGCATGAGAAATGAGCACAATCACATGCTAGCAAAGCTTTGGTCAAAATTCTTCAAGTTGGTCTCAGCAGTATGGGAACCAAGAACTTTGCATTTAGTTTGTCTTCTGAACCCTCTCCCTTTAAAACAGATATCTAGATTTTCAGACTTGCCATTAAGAAATTATCATATATTTCTATTTTTGTAAAGGCAGCCAACCATTTCAAGGTAACAGTGTCTGCATTAGTTAGGATAACATTCACTAAATGCTACAACAAAAATCTCTTAAGTCTTAATTTTTTTTTTCCAAAATCAGTTTTACATCTATGTTAACGAAAAGAGAAGCCAGAGTATCTTGACTGGAAAATCATAAACCTCTTCTCATCCTTGTATTATTCATCCTGTCTACTAAAAGATTTCTTTTATGATTATATTAACAAATGGTTCCATGGTGACTCAGATGGTAAAGAATCCACCTGCAAAGCAGGAAACCTGGGTTTGATCCCTGGGTTGGGAAGATCTTCTGGAGAAGGGAATGGCTACTCACTCTGGTATTCTTGCCTGGAGAATCCCCATGGACAGAGGGATCTTGTGGACTACAGTCCATGTGGTTGCAGAGTCAGACACGACTGACTAACACTTTCACTGTTTCACTTTCATAGAGGTTTTGTTTTGTGATTATATTAATGAATGCACCTGTATTCATTATTTCTAGTATAATTACAATTAAGTGTAACTTCACATTTACCCTGAATGCCTAGATTATCACTTTATGTGTATCAGGGTCCTCTTTCATTAAAGGTGTACTTTAATATTTATGTTGATAGTTGAGCTAGTTTTTTTTTATATCAGCCATGTAATTACCTGGAGAAGGAAATGGCAACCCACTCCAGTATTCTTGCCTAGAGAATCCTGTGGACAGAGGAGCCTGGTGGGCTGCTGTCTGTCCATAGGGTTGCACAGAGTCTGACACGACTGAAGCGACTTAGCATGCATGCATGCATTGGAGAAGAAAATGGCAACCCACTCCAGTATTCTTGCCTGGAGAATCCCAGGAACAGAGGAGCCTGGTGGGCTGCCGTCTATGGGGTCGCACAGAGTTGGACACGACTGAAGCGACTTAGCAGCAGCAGCAGCAGCAGCATGTAATTAGCCAATTCCACATACTGAAATTACATGTAGAATTGTGATTCTGTACACATAAACACAATTTTTAAAATGTTAATTGCACACATTATAAACATCCTTTGTTATCTGATAAATATTGCAAAAATTCTCTGCTGTAAAATCTTGAAATATATGTTCTCATAAGGTGTTGCTCACATTGACAGTTTTATAACAGTTAGCATTCTGTAGACTTCCTGGTATCTGGCAAGTTGTATTTATTCATGTCCAACTCAGTTTGGCATCAGAAAAATGTCTCCTGTTGATGAATGTGTGTCCCTTAGACACATTTCTTAGAAAGGATGACAATGCAAAAGCTACTGAAACCATAAAACTGTATTTTCTGCTGTCATATTTTTTCATAATCAACTTCCAGTTTTGTTTGCTCTGTGAAACAAAATGAGGAAATTGTGTGTGTGTGTGTGTGTGTGTGTGTGTGTGTGTGTGTGTGTGAGAGAGAGAGAGATCAGAGGGCAGGTTTTTTTCCTAGCAAATGTGGACACAGAGTTGATTTTATGTGGTCTTCCACTTTTGAATGACGGTAATTTATGATTCTAGATATTGCTTGAAATTTTGGCAATTTTATTTTGCCATTTTTATAAAGTACATTTTTGATGAAGCCTCTATAGAGAGTCCATTTTAGAGAAATCGGTCTTATATACAGCTTGGTAAAATACATAGTTCCCCATGTATTTAGTCAATTCATTTCTCCCACACGATTCCACATATTTCAAGATGGAAGGACCTTCAAAAGACAAGCATACAAATCTGAGTTGAACACATTTGAAGAATGTTTTAAAAAAGCTCAAAGACATACGTGGAGCGATCTGTCATCAGCAAAAATGGAGCAAGCGTATTCTATCTTATTCCTTCCATTGATGGCAATTACAACTCCTGGGCTGTGAAAGATAAGCAGCAGCAGGTAGATTGGGAAAGAGAGTCAACAATGAAGAAAGACCTATTCACTGATGAGTTTCCTACATTTTTACTTCCTTTTTTTTTTTTTCTCCCAAGGCTGGCCCAACTGTGAACCACATGTGAACAACAAAAATTGCAAGTTAAGCTACCAGCTGGAGAGTTTAGGGTAACACATTTTTCTTCTCCCTGCCTTGCTCCAGGGACAGCATCATTCATGGAACCGCACTGCAGCACTGGTGCAGGCACGAAACAGCTGAGACAGAACACCTGTATCTCTAGCCAGAGGGACCAGACATTGGGTCCATTTATCCTGAGTGCAAGAAGAGTCCTGTTATTCGTTTTTTCCCTCCTGTCTCCTGGTGCTGTATTGAATATAGCTCTTTTTTTTTTTTTGGTGGAAATATGCAATGCAAGTGAGGATAACACTCAAAGAAATACTTTTTTTGGCCACAGAAATAAGAAGATGTGATTCCTGTGATTGAGAGAGTCTGCAGCAGATTCTGGGGAGAAGTGAGTCTGATCCCCTGACCCTGTGATTCTGAGTGTGCGTGTGTGCTCAGCTGGTAAATCATGTCTGACTCTTTGAACTCCATGGACTGTAGCCATGAGGCTCCTCTGTCCATGGGATTTCCCAGGCAAGAACACCGGAGTGGGTTGCCATCTCCTTCTCCAAATTCTGGGTGTGAGTCAATAGAAATTTCAAGCTTATTCTGGAACTTGCCATTCACAGAACAGACTCCAAGAAGCACTGGAGAGGGTTGAGAACTAGGAAGTTTGTAAACCAGGTTTGAGAAACTCCACCCCAGAGAACAAGCCAGCCCATGGACAGACTTTGTACAGCCCAGGAATGAATAGTTTTTGTATTGTTAATGGCTATAAAAAAAATAAAGCAAGAAAATAACAAACAAAGCAGACTATGTAACAGAGACTTTACGTAGCCCTAAACTAAAACCTAAAATACTGTGTAACTTGTTACAGAAAAAAATGATGATTCCTGACAGAAACTCTCCAAACCTTAGACGAACCTCTCAACAGCACACGCAGTGAGTCACCTGAGCAGAATGTGCTGTGCTTAGTTGCTCAGTCGTGTCCGATGCTTTACAACCCCATAGACTGTATCCCACGAGGCTCCTCTGTCCGTGGGATTCTCCAGGCAAGGATACTGGAGTGGGTTGCCATTCCCTCCTTCAGAGGATCTTCCCAACCCAGGGATCGAACCCAGGACCCCCACATGGAAGGCGAATTCTTTACGGTCTGAAAAAGCAAGCTGCCCTTGGAGTCACCACTTCCAGAGAAGTGAGACAAATTTGCAGAATTAACCTAAGCTGATTAATTGCCTACAAAAACATGCAGACAAGATTTAAACAGACATTCTCTAAATTATTTTAAAAGAATGAAATGTTTCCAAAATAATATTGAAACTGTCCAAAGTGAAAGTGAAGCCTCTCAGTCGTGTCTGACTCTTTGCGACCCCATGGACTGTAGCCTATCAGGCTCCTGCATCCACGGGATTTTCCAGACAAGAATACTGGAGTGGGTTGCCATTTCCTTCTCTAGGAGATCTTCCTGACCCAGAGATTGAACCCTGGTCTCCCACATTGTAGGCAGATGCTTTACCGTCTGAGCCACTACGGAAGTCCAAAAACTGTCCAAAGTCCAATCTAAAATTACTTGAGATAATAACTCCACAATGTGACCAATTATCAGCTTCAAACCCCAAGTTGAGGAAGATTTTAAAGGGGGTGTTTTAATCATGCTCCACATGGTAGAAGTGAAAACTGCTAAAAGAAAAGATGGAATTCTTATCAGAAAAAAAAAAAGCTATAGAAAAACTAAGATGTTAGAACTGAAATTATGTAATAACTGAAATAAAATTTTATTATGAAGGATTAACAGCAGTAAATGTCAAAGAACTTTAGCATGAGCATATACCGATAGAATGTATCCAATTCGATGAAGAGAAAAAGAAAAATGATGAAGAATAGATCCTCAGAGGTTTGGGGTAACAGCATAAAAGTCTCACATTTATCACTTTGGAGTCCTAAAAGGAAAGACAAAACCACTTTGTTTCAGAATTAAAAAAAGAAGAAATTGTGGTGAAAATGCCCCAAATTTGGTTTCAATGAATGTACTGATTAAATAATTTAATCAAACTTTGTAAAATATAAATCATACTCAGGCACATCATAATCAAGTTAAAACCAAAGATAAAAAATATAATCCTGAAGGTGGATAATAAAGAAGGACATCTTGCATACAGGGGAATAAGAATACAAAGTTATTATTATTATTATTTTTTTAAAGAAAACATGGAGTCAGATGACATTGGAACACTTAAATCGCTTAGTGGAAGGAAGTGGGGAAAAATTTCAACCCTGGATTCCAAGTCCTGTGACAATATTCTTGGGAAATAAATGTTAATAAAGATACTTTTAGTTGAATAAAAACTGAAAGATTTATGAGTAGTATTTCTGTAAGAAAAAGTGCTAAGGGAAATTCTTCAAGAAAAGTGATTTTCTTTTCTTTAAGAAAAAAAAAGATAACAGGCAATTTTTAACTATAAGAATGAAGGAAAAACATGATACATATGTGGCAGATATGACCATTTTCTTGCCTTCCTATTATATACTATACTTATGAATGTTGGAAGCTAAATGTACAAATATGTCTAGAAAGGTTTTCAATCTATATTGATATATTTATGACAATCGTAAAATGAATGAGGAGAAAAAAATCTATATGGCTTTAAAATGAACATTTTAATTGAGTTGGTAAAATAATAGCTTTAATTATAATTGTAAAAGTTAATTATTTATCGAGTAATTGCTAGAGGTATCAATTAAAATTGAAAAGATACAGACTATGCATTATTCTACAGAAAATCCTAATGAAATTCTCAGCGGAATTTTGTCTTGTAAATATTGACAAGTTGTTTCTAAAATTTGTGTGGACATGCAAAGAAAATACAATAAGAAAAATATTGTGAAAATGAACAACATACTTGCTAGATTCACTGTCCTTGCTGTTCTGTCCCTATCTCTGTTTCTGGGACAAGAAAGAAAGGACAGTGAGTCTAGCAAGTACATCAGCAAGTAGCAAGTATAAGCGACAGAAATGGTATGGACCTAACAGAAGCAAAAGGTATTGAAAGAGGTGGCAAGGATACACAGAAGAACTATAGAAAAAGAACTTCATGACCCAGATAACCACAATGGTGTGATCACTGGACTAGAGGCAGACATCCTGGAATGTGAAGTCAAGTGGGCCTTAGGAAGCATCACTACAAACAAAGCTAGTGGAGGTGATGGAATTCCAACTATTTCAAATCCTAAAAGATGATGCTGTGAAAGTGCTTCACTCAAAATGCCAGCACATTTGGAAAACGCAGCAGTGGCCACAGGACTGGAGAAAGTCAGTTTTCATTCGAATCCAAAAGAAAGACAATGCCAAAGATTCCTCAAACTACTGCACAGTTGTACTCATCTCACACGCTAGTAAAGTAATGCTCAAAATTCTCCAAGCCAGGCTTCAACAGTACATCAACCCTGAATGTTCAAGCTGGATTTAGAAAAGGCAGAGGAAACAGAGATCAAATTGTCAGCATTCATGGGATCACTGTAAAGCAAGAAAGGTCCAGAAAAACATCTATTCTGCTTTATTGACTATGCCAAAGCCTTTAACTGTGTGAATCACAACAAACTGTGGACAATTCTTCAAGAGATGGGAATAAAGACCACCTGACCTGCCCCCTGAGAAATCTGTATGCAGATCAAAGAGCAACAGTTAGAACTGGATATGGAACAACAGACTGGTTCCAAATAGGGAGAGGAGTACGTCAAGGCAATATATGGTCACCCTGCTTATTTAACTTATATGCAGAATACATCATGAGAAATGGTGGACTGGATGAAGTACAATCTCGAATCAACATTGCTGGGAGAAATATCAATAACCTCAGATATGCATATGGCACCACCCATATGGCAGAAAGTGAAGAACTAAAGAGCTTCTTGAGGAAAGTGAAAGAGGAAAGTGAAAAAGTTGGCTTAAAACTCAACATTCAGAAAACTAAGATCATGGCATCTGGTCCCATCACTTCATGGCGAATAGATGAGGAAACAATGGAAACAATGAGAAACTTTATTTTGTTGGTCTCCACAATCACTGCAGATGGTGACTGCAGCCATGGAATTAAGATGCTTGCTCCTTGGAAGAAAAGCTATGACCAACCTAGACAGCATATTTAAAAGCAGAGACATTACTTTGCCAATGAAAGTCCGTCTGGTCAAAGCTACGGTTTTTCCCAGTAGTCATGTATGGATGTGAGAGTTGGACTATAAAGCTGAGTGCTGAAGAATTGATGCTTTTGAACTGTGGTGTTGAAGAAGACTCTTGAGAGTCCCTTGGACTACAAGGAGATCAAACCATTCAGTCCTAAAGGAAATCAGTCCTGAATTTTCATTGGAAAGACTGATGCTGAAGCTGAAACTCCAATACTTTGGCCACCTGATGCGAAGAACTGACTCATTGGAGAAGACCCTGATTCTGGAAAAGATTGAGGGAGGGAGGAGAGGGGAACTACAGAGGATGAGATCGTTGGATGGCATCATTAACTTGATGGACATGAGTTTGAGCAAGCTCTGGAAGTTGGTGATGGACAGAGAAGCCTGGCATGCTGCAGTCCACGGTGAAGCAAAGAGTCTGACACAACTGAGTGACTAAACTGAACTGAGACTCACTACCTGATTTAAAGACATGCATTAATGTTGTGATGAGCAAGTCATACACAAATACAACAGAAATGAGAGTATGGAAATAGACTCAAACAAAAATCATCAGTTGATTTTTGACAAAGGTGAAAAAAAATTAAATGAAGGAAAAATTCTCCTTTCAACAAATGGTCTGGAACATTTGTACATCCATATACCAGACAGATTAAATAATGCATAATTCGATCCCTGGGTTGGGAAGATCCTCTGGAGGAGGAAATAGCAAACCCCTCCAGTATTCTCACCCGGGAAATAGCACAGACAGAGGAGCCTGGAAGGTACAATACATGGGGTAGCAGAGTGAGACACGACTGAAGTGATTTAGCACACAATTCATGTTTTATGCAATCATCAATTTAAAGTGAATCATAGAGTAAGATGTAGAATCCAAAACTGTAACACTTGAAGAGGAAAACATTGATGATAATAAGTCTTGCAACATTGTTAAAGCAAAGTTCTTTTTTTAGATATAATACACCAAACTTGACCCATAAAAGAATGCATTGTTAAGAAGGAGTGGAGAATACAAATTGAGAGAGTAGTAGCATTGACATATACACAATGCCACGTGTTAAATAGATAGCTGGAGGGGAGCTGGTGTATAGTGCAGGGAGCTCAGCTGGGTGCTCTGTGCTTACCTAGAGGCATGTGATTGGGGGTTGTGGGAAGGAAGCTCAAGAGAGAGGATGTATATGAATACATTGAGCTGATTCACTTTGCTGTACAGCAGAAACTATTACAACACTGTAAAGTAGGTATATCCCAATAACATTTTTGACAGTAGTACATTGTTAAAATGAACTTCTTTGAAATTAAAACTTTTGCTCTGCAAAAGACAATGCTAACAGAATGAAGCAAAAAACACTTACATCCAAACATATAAAAATATACTTAAAAATCCCAGAAATAGATACATAGATGTAGAGAACAAATGTATGGACACCAAGGGAAGAAAGGGTGATATAAATTGAAAGTGACAAATATATACTACTGTTTATAAAATAGATAATTAATGAGAACCTGCTGTATAGCACAGAGGGAAAAAAAGTATAACCTGTTTGTAGGACATATATTAAGTTAACCTTAAAAATGCATTCCAACATACATTAGGTATAGACACGTATTGTTTGATTCCACTTACAAAAGATACTTAAATAGCCAAATTCATAGAGTCAGAAAGTACATTGGTAGATGCTGGGGGCCTGGGGCTGGTGGTGGAGGTTGGGAGGGTGGATGGGGACTCAGTGTTTAAAGCAGACAGAGTTTCAGTTTAGGAAGGTGAGAAATTTGGTAGATGGATCATGATGACGGTTGCACAACAAAGTGAGTGTACTTAGTGCCACTGAGCTGTACAGTTAAATGTGGTTAAAATAGTATGTTTTATATTATGTGACTTTTACCACAAAAAAAGAAAAACATATAAAAAGAAACTAAACAACTCCATAAATATGCAGCAATACTTGAACATACATTATACCAAAAAAAATACACATATGGCAAATACTTACAAGAAAGTGTGATCAACATTACTAGCAATTGGGGAAATACTAATCAAAACTACAGTGAAATGCCTTTAAACTTATTTAACTAACTAAAATATTTTTATATACAATGATAATAAGTACTGGCAAAGATACAGGGCATTTGCAACTCAGATCTCCCATGCAAACATGACTTGCAACACATATTTTGATAAAACTTTTCTCAGTTAATTATAGAGTTAAATGTATACTTATCACATGAACAGTTCATTCTACTTCTATCCTGATATGCAGAAAAAATACAAATTTATGTTCACATAAAACCTGTATTAACCATAATTATTTTATTCTTCATCATCAAAATCTAAAGCCAACCTTGGGAATAGATAAACAGTATATGATACACTGCTATACTAATTGATAGTAAAAAGAATAAAGTATTAATATTTACAAAAGTGGATAAAGTTCAAATGTATCCTAAGTTAAAACCATCCGATTCAAAATGCCGCATACTTTAAAGTAATGCATATGATATCCTGCGAAAGGGTCAACTAAAGGCAGAAACAAATTTTTGCCAGAAGTAAAGGCTGGCTTTAGGGGTTGTGTATCAAGGAAAACTTTAGAACTGGATGAAACATTTGTATCTCAACTCTAGTGATATTTATATAACAATATACATTTTTCATAACTCAGAACTGGTCATCAAAAGTCAATATTTTTTCCTATTTAAGAATACTCTCAGGAAACAAGGAAGATTACCATATTCTCACCGACATGGCCGTGCATATTGTATCATCTTAACAGCGAAAAAACTGAAGCTGTCTCTCATTTGTGTCACTCCTTCCAACTCTACATGGATTTATTTTTAGCTTTTTTGTCCTCCTCTGACCATAAAAATAATACTGCTTGCCACGCAAAATTTACATAATCCAGTCAAATGAAAAAGAATTAGGAAAAAAAAAAAAGTCTGCCAACTCCCAATAGTGTATCTGCAGAGAATAATGGCATAACAGTGAAATAAGTGACCAGCATAATAGAAGCACTATTGTTCTTATCAGTTTGGGGAGAGAATGGTCATCATAGTTCACCACGGCAAGACTCAATAACATATGTCAATTTGGGTGGTGATGCAGAACTTGTGGAGTCAAAACAGCTGTGTTCAGTCAGTGAAACAGGAACCATGCCATCTCATAGATCCATGGACCACACTTGTTAATGGCTAAGAAAGTTTATTGAATGGTGTGCCATTTCTGTCAGAATATGCCAAATCAAGACTTGGCAACAAAGAGTCAACCTGTAGAGGCATAGTCTCCTGGATGCCTTTACTTTTAAGGTGATGTTTACAGGTTTGTTTTTGGAGAGACAGCAGAAGCAAATGTGAAAGAAAGGACACTGACTGTCCAGTCCTTAAATGGTATGGATTTCTTGTATGTGCTAGCCATATTGTCAATAGATTCAGACACAGATATGTTTATTAAGAGGAAAAGAAACAACAGTGAATTGATATTAAAAGCACATACAAGCTACTGTGTCCTTGTCTTTGGAAGTAAAATGTTGACTCAGGAGTAAACGATTGGATTTCCCTGGTGGTCCAGCAGTTAAGAATCTGCCTGCCAGTGCAGAGGACATGGGTTTGATCCCTAGTTTGGGAAGATCTCACATGCCATGGAGCAACTAAGCTCGTGGGCCACAGCTATTGAGCCTGTGCTCTAGAGTCTGTGAGTCACAACTAGAGAAAGCCTGCTCATGGCAATGAAGACCTAATGCAGTCAAAAAAAAAAAAAAGTTTAAAAAAAATTAAAGATTGGGAAATGTGAAGATGTAGAAGCAAAGAACAGCTGTTAGGCTGGGGAACTCGTGACAGTTTAGACTATAAATCTGCCACATAGCAGAATCACTGAACTTTCAGTTCCTTGAAAGATATAAAGGCCTGACATACATCCCTAAGTTGGTTTTGTAGGAAGCAGAACCCATCCAGATAAAACTGCTGATCAAAGGAACATAGACCCCAGACTGGTTGAAACTAGGAGCTTGATGATGCTTGAAACTTCACCTTGATGTAAATTAACCAGAGAATTTTCCAGAAGCTGATCAGTCTCTGTTCCTTGAACACTTTAAGACTCCTCACTGCCGGGTTAGGTCACACAATCTTGAGGATATTAGCTGGTTGTGACCCTCTTTGCCTAGAAAAGCAGAAAAGCTTGTTTTTCGACTTCACTCAAAATCCTGTCTCCATGTTTTCTATTAGGCACTGATGAACAGAAGCTGAGTTTCAGCAACAATATCTCCTATGAAAAATATCATATCCTGTCTGATGATTAAACACTGTTATCTAAGTGTAATAATTGCTTGGGTGATATGAGATATCTTCTTGTTTTTCTTTTCTTTTCTTTTTTTACTAATGATTTGTGCTGAAATATTATAGAACTGGAATCCGAAGGACAAACCCAATCACTAATTGAGTCCAGCAGAGGGCAGCAGAAGGCTTCCACAGTCTGACTTGAGAGCAAAGGCTTCTGAAAGAAACCAGTCTTGTGGGAAGGTCAGAGAAGCAAATATAAACCCCATCAAGACCAGGGACAGTGACATGAGAGGGGGGAGAAGTCATTTGACATATGCAAGCACAAGTTAATTGTCACAGAGAGGGTGGTTCGGTCCCATAAAGGACTTGATGAATTTACTCATTTGTTCTACCACCAAGTAATGTATTTAGCACCTTCTGTTTTGGCTTCAGTTTCCTCATTTACTAAGTGGCTATAGTGCTAACAACAATCTTATAAAATATATGAAGAGTGCTTAGGGCTATTTGTGAAATATCACTGCAAGTATTTTAAAAAAGAAAAGAAAAACTAATATCTCTTAAGATATAAGATCTGACTCTTTAATTGAAGAATTTTAGGAAAACAATTGCTACCAAAATAATAAAACCAACTACCTCTATAAGCCTGCACATTTATTGTAAATGGGATTCTAATTTCACATATCTTACGTGTAAAATATGGCTTTTTTCTCAGTATTAGAGAAATGAAGGGTGATCAGTCACTGCTCAAGCATGTAAAATTGGTGCACAAATAATCAAGACTGGGGACTAAGGTTGCTTTCTGGCACATTTGACCTGAGACCTGGGAGACAAGGGCCTGGGGTAGGACGGGTGATAGAGGTTCTCAGACAAAGGAAAACTGTCTTGCAAAGAATGTAATACAGAGGAAAATGTGGGGCAGTCAAAAAACACAAACAGACAAAAAGAGCAGAAAGCAATCCTGTGACTGAGCAGAGAGGATGATGGGAAGGGATTTATAGAATGAGGCCAGAAAGACACATGTGGGGCTTGAAGGAACTTACTTAATATTTTGGAGCTTATTGTAATGTCATTAGGCACATTTTATAATGAAGTCAGTAGAGAAAAATTAAACCAAACAAAATTAGAGTAGCACTTTGAGATGGAAGAAAGGGCAGACTCGGGGCCATCACAATTTGCTGTGAATCTTGGCTCTGCTGCTTAAAAACTCAAAGACCTTGCCCTGATAATTAACTGGACTTCTTCAAGCTGAACATTTAACAAAATAGGTAGCAAAGAGAAGTCAGAATTCAGGATCAGGTGCAGACACATGGAGTCATAAAACCATGGCCTTGTATCTGACAACAGCTGTGCTGTGAGCAGATTCACCTCAAGGTCAGACCTTATCCTGACAATTAGTGTCAGATGCCAAAGTGCAGTCTCAGGATTGGTTTTGTCAATAAACGAGTGAATGAAAAACAACACAGTTACATCTTAATAAATGCAGTGATCAGGTTTTCCTCATCAAGACCTCAGCAACTATGGCTGAAAAAAAATTACTGTGGAATGAGTTTTATGTTAAATATCATATGACTTGGGAAGTATAAATTTGTATGGTACAGAGCAGGATAACTTTCTCTGAAAACAAGATTAATTATACAATAAAATCCTCTATAGGAATGTTAATATATTTATTATACTTATTTCAAAATAAGTATACAATAAGACAATAGGCAGAATTACATTATATGCTCCAAAACATGCAAAAATTTCCAAAGTGACTAAAGGAGGATAGAGGAAAAATAGAAATCTGAGACATCACTAAGTATTTCTTACCTATAGGTGATAATAAACCAACTTGTGAAACTTATACTAGAGAGTTTTATTAATTACCCTCCCTCTCTCATGTATTAATTACCTCTCCCTCTCTCCATAAGCCTTTTATCCTTCTCTGTCAGAGGGAGGACAGAATGCAAACCAGTCACAAAAGCTAATCAAACTGATCACATGGACCACAGCCTTGTCTAGCTCGATGAAACTATGAGTCATGCCGTATAGGGCCACCTAAGACGAATAGGTCATGGTGGAGAGTTCTGACAGTACGTGGTCCACTGGACAAGGGAATGGCAAACCACTTCAGTATTCTTGCCTTGAGAACTCCTTGACAGGATGAACAGGCAAAAAGATAGGACACTGAAAGATGAACATCCCAGCTTAGTAGGTGCCCAATATGCTACTGGAGAAGAGTAAAGAAATAACTCCAGAAAGAATGAAGAGACAGAGCCAAAGTGAAAACAACACCCAGTTGTGGAGGGTATTGAAGATGGAAGTAAAGTCCAATGCTGTAAAGAACAATATTGCATAGGAATCTGGAATATTAGGTCCGTGAATCAAGGTAAATTAAAAGTGGTCGAACAGGAGAGGCCAAGAGTAAACATCAACATTTTAGAAACCAGTGAGCTAAAATGGACTGGAATGGGCAAATTTAGTTCAGAAAACCATTATCACTACTACTGTGGGCAAGAATCCCTTAGAAGAAATGGAGCAGTCCTCATAGTCAACAGAAGAGCTCAAAATGCAGTTCTTGGGTGCAAACTCAAAAATGACTAAATGATCTCTGTTTGTTTCCAAGGCAAGCCATTCAATATCACAGTAATTCAAGTCTATGCCCCAACCAGTAATGCTGAGGAAGCTGAAGTTGAATGGTTCCATGAAGACCTATAGACCTTCTAGAACTAACACTCAGAAAAGATGTCCTTTTCATTATAGGAGACTGGAATGCAAACGTAGGAAGTCAAGAGATACCTAGAATAACAAGCAAGTTTGTCCTTGGAGTACAAAATGAAGCAGAGCAAAGTCTAACAGAGTTTTGCCAAGAGAATGCCTTGGTCATAGCAAACACCCTCTTCCAACAACACAAGACAAGACTCTACACATGTTCATCACCAGATGGTCAACACCAAAATCAGATTGATTATATTATTTGCAGCCAAAGTTGGAGAAGCTCTATACAGTCAGCAAAAACAAGACTGGGAGCTGACTGTGGCTCAGATCATTAACTCCTTATTGCCAAATTCAGGCTTAAATTGAAGAAAGTAGAGAAAACCACTAGACCATTCAGGTATGACCTAAATCAGATCCCTTATGATTATACAGTGGAAGTGAGAAATAGATTCAAGGGATTAGATCAGATAGAGTGCCTGAAGAACTATAACAGAGATTCAGGACATTGTACATGAAGCAGTGATCAAGACCATCCCCAAGAAAAACACATGAAAAAAGGCAAAATGGTTCTCCGAGGAAGCCTTACAAATAGCTGAGCAAAGAAGAGAAGCTAAAGGCAAAGGAGAAAAAGAAAGATATACCCATTTGAATGCAGAGTTCCAAAAGAATAGCAAGGAGAGATAAGAAAGCCTTCCTCAGCGATCAATGCAAAGAAATAGAGGAAAACAATAGAATGGGAAAGACTAGAGATCTTTTCAAGAAAAAAGAGATACCAAGGGAATATTTCATGTAAAGATGGGCACAATAAAGGACAGAAATGGTATGGACCTATCAGAAGCAGAAGATATTAAGAACAGGTACACAGAAGAACTATACAAAAAAGATGTTCATGACCCATAAAACCTCAATAGTGTGATCAAACACCTAGAGCCAGACATCCTAGAGTGCAAAGTCAAGTGGGCCTTAGGAAGAAGCATCACTGAAAACAAAGCTAAAGGAGGTGATGGAATCCCAGTTGAGCTAATTCAAATCCTAATAGATGATGCTGTGAAAGTGTTGCACTCAATATGCCAGCAAATTTGGAAAACTCAGCAGTGGCCAGAGGACTGCAAAAGGTCAGTTTTCATTCCAATCCCAAAGAAAGGCAATGCCAATGAATGTTTCAACTATCACACAATTGCACTCGTCTCACACACTAGCCAAGTACTGCTCAAAATTTTCCAAGTCAGTCTTCAATATTACATGAACCATGAATGTTCAAGTTTAAGCTTGCAGATGTTCAAGCAGGATTAGAAAAGGCAGAGGAACCAGATATCCAATGGCCAGCATCCATTGGATTATTAAAAAAAGCAAGATAATGCCAGATAAACATCTACCTCTGCTTTATTGATTACACCAAAGCCTTCGACTCTGTAGATGACAACAAACTGTGGAAAATTCTTAAAAAGATGGCAATAGCAGGCCACCTGACCTGCCTCCTGAGAAATCTGTATGCAGGTCAAAAAGCAACAGTTAAGACCAGACATGGAACAACAGACTGTTCCAAATTGGGAAAGGAGTATGTCAAGCCTGTGTATTGTCACCATGCTTATTTAACTTACATGCAGAATACATCATGCGAAATGCTGGACTGGATGAAGCACAAGCTGAAATCAAGATTGCCGTGAGAAATATCAATAACCTCAGATGCACAAATGGCAACATCCTTATGGCAGAAAGCGAAGAAGAACTATGGAACCTCTTGATGAAAGTGAAAGAGGAGAGTGAAGAAGTTGGCTTAAAACTCAAGAATCAAAAAACTAAGCATGGCACATGGTCCCATCACTTCATGGCAAATAGATGGGGAAACAATGGAAACAATGACAGACTTTATTTTGGGGGGCTCCAAAATCACTGCAGATGTTGACTGTAGCCATGAAGTCAAAAGAAAAGCTATGACCAACCTAGACAACATATTAAAAAGCAGAGACATTACTTTGTCTACAAATGTCAATCTAATCAAAGCTATGGTTTTTCCAGTAGTCATGTATGGATGTTAGAGTTGGACTATAAAGAAAGCAGAGCCCCAAAGAATTGATGATTTTGAACTGTGGTGTTGAAGAATACTCTTGAGAGTCCGTTGGACTACAACGATGAAACTAATCAATCCTAAAGGAAATCAATCTTGAATGTTCATTGAAAGGACTGATGCTGAAGCTGAAACTCCAATACTTTGGCTACCTGATGGGAAAAACTAACTCGCTGGAAAAGATCCTGATGCTAGGAAAGATTGAAGGCAGGAGGAGAAGGGGACAACAGAGGATGAGACGGTTGGATGACACCACCGACTCAGTGGGCATGAGTTTGAGCATGCTCTGGGAGTTGGTGATGTACAGGCAAGCCTGGCGTGCTGCAGGCCATGGCGTTCTAAAGAGTCAGACACGATTGAGCAACTGAACTGAACTGAACTCTCTCATTTATAAACTATAATTATTACCACCGATAGGCATTCCTAGTGGCTCATATGGTAAAGAATATGCCCATAATGTAGGAGACCAGTGTTCAAAACCTGGATTGGGAAGATGCCCTGGAGAGGGGAATTGCTACCTACTCTGGTATTTTTGCCTGGAGAATTCCATGGACAGAGGAGCCTGGCAGACTACATACAGTCCATTAGGTCACAAGAGTCAGACAAAACTGAGTGACTAACATTTTCACTTTCACCACCACCATAATAAAACTTTGACTTCTAGAAATTCACACACACACACACTCTTGAATACTGGCATATGCTTTTATTGATATATTAATTTTCATGATTATATTACTTGCATAATTCAAGCATCATATATTACTACAAAAATCAAAAAAGTTTCAAAATAAATCAATCCATTTGGACATCCTTGGTGGTCCAGTGGTTGGATTTTGCCTTCCAATGCAGGGGGTGCAGGTCTGATCCCTAGTCAGGAAGCAGAGATCCCACATGCCTCAAGGCCAAACCAAAAGAAAACATAAAACAGAATCAGTATTATAACAAATTCAATAATGACTTAAGAAAAATAGTCCAAATAAAAATATTAAAAAATCAATGAATTACAAACCAAGAATATTATGTCTATATGAATGGTACATGGGTGGTCATAATAATGGTGGTTTTACTTGCTATAGAAGAAGAGGTGGAAGTAGTAGCAACAGCAATAGTGTTGCACCATTCAGTATAGTTCAGCTCAGTCGCTGTCGAGTCCAACCCTTTGTGACCCAGGAATGCATCGTGCCAGGATCCCTGTCCATCATCAGCTCCTGGAGCTGACTCAAACTCATGTCCATTGAATTGGTAATGCCATCCAACCATCTCATTCTCTGTCTTTCCCTTCTCCTCCTGCCTTCAATCTTTCCCAGGATCAGGGTCTTTTCCAATGAGTCAGCTCATTATATCAGGTGGCCAAAGTATTGGAGTTTCAGCTTCAACATCAGTCCTTCCAATGAATATTCATGACTGATTTCCTTTAGGATGGACAGGTTGGATCTCCTTGCTGTCCAATAAGCTCTCAAGAGTCTTCTCCAACACCACAGTTCAAAAGCATCAATTCTTGGGTGCTCAGCTTTCTTTATAGTCCAACTCTCACATCCATACATGACTACTGGAAAAACCATAGCTTTGACCAGACGGACCATTGTTGACAAAGTAATGTCTCCGTTTTATAATATGCTGTCTAGGTTTGTCATAAGTTTTCTTCCAAGGAGCAAGAGTCTTTTAATTTCATGGCGGCAGTCACCATCTGCAGTGATTTTGGAGCCCAAGAAAATAGTTTGTCACTGTTACCATTGTTTCCCCATCTATTTGCCATGAAGTGATGGGACCAGATGCCATGATCTTAGTTTTCTGAATGTTGAGTTTTAAGCCAACTTTTCCACTCTCCTCTTTCACTTTCATCAAGAGGCTTGAGTTCTTCTTTGCTTTCTGTAATAAGTGTGGTGTCATCTGCATATCAGAGGTTATTGATACTTCTCCAGGCAATCTTGTTTCCAGCTTGTGCTTGTGAATCCAGCCCAGCATTCCATATGATATACTTTGCATATAAGTTAAACAAGCAGGGTTACAATATACAGGTTTGATATGCTACTTTCCTAATTTGGAACCAGTATGTTGTGCCATGTCCAGTTCTAACTTCTGCTTCTTGACCTGCATACAGATTTCTCAGGAGGCAGGTCAGGTGCTCTGATATTCCCATCTTTTTAAGAATTCTTCACAGTTTGCTGTGATCCACAGTCATAGGCTTTGGCATAGTCAATAAAGTAGAAGTAGATGTTGTTCTGGACTTCTCTCACTTTTTTGATGATCCAACGGATCTTGGCAATTTGATATCTTCTTCCGCTGCTTTTTCTAAATCCAGCTTGAACATTTGGAAGATCTCAGTTCACACACTGTTGAAGCCTGGCTTGGAGAATTTTGAGCATTACTTGGTTAGTGTGTGACATGAGTGCAATTGTGTAGTAGTTTGAGCATTCTTTCACATTGCCTTTCTTTGGGATTGGAGTGAGAATTGCCCTTTTCCAGTCCTGTGGCCACTGCTGAGTTTTCCAAATTTTCTGTTCTTTTGAGTGCAGCGCTTTCACAGCATCATCTTTTAGGATTTGAATTAGCTCAACTGGAATTTTATCACCTCCACTAGCTTTGTTCTAGTGATGCTTCCTAAGGCCCACTTGACTTTGCATTCTAGGATGGCTGGTTCTAGGTGAATGATCACACCATCTTGGTTATCTGGGTCATGAAGATCTTTTTTATAGTTCTTCTGTGTATTCTTGGCACCTCTTCTTAATATCATATGCTTCTGTTAGGTCCATACCATTTCTGTCCTTTATTGAGCCCATCTTTGCATGAAATGTTCCCTTGGTATCTCTAATTTTCTTGAGGAGATCTCTAGTCTTTCCCATTGTTTTGTTTTCCTCTATTTCTTTGCACTGTTCGCTGAGGAAGACTTTATCTCTCCTTGCTATTCTTTGGAACTCTGGATTAACTGTTGTTAAATAGGAATTAGAGACCAAAGACAAAAGTTTACTTTACAACTTAATATGATGAAGTTTACCTGGACCATATTGGAAACTGATCTAATACCTCATAGTCCAATGCTACCAATATGTCCAACAACAAAATCTCAGAAAAGAGCAAATGCCACTGTTTGTATCCAGAACTATGTCCAAACAGAAGAAGAGAAATGACTATTTCTATTCAACTCATCTTTTGCTTCCTGAAATCTTTTACTGACTTCTTTGAACCCTGGAGTGGAGTGAGAGATGTTAGTGAGAGCAACAGGGCACCTGATAAGCAGAAGTATTGGGACTTCTAAGTTTCCAACTATAGGCTGGCTTCACGGTTATCCAATATTTCAAGTTTAGCATCCAAAAGGAAGAAAAGGGTTGGCTATATCCTCATTGGACATAAATATGTTTGTGTGTGTATGTGGATATGAGTACACTTAAAATCGCAGAATAAGACTTTTAACTTTTGATTATGGAACAATAGAAATAATCACAAATGTGTCCACAAAGTAAATCACAGTTAAGTAAAAGTAGTGATCAATGAAAATCAGATGAACTATAAAACAAATCAAAAGTAAACCTATTTTGCTACACACTTCTTAAGAACTTTGAAAACTTCTTGGACTCAGAAATACATCAAAATTTAATTGTAAAACAGATAATTTAGCTTCTAGTAACAACAAAAATTTCACAAGACCTCAAATGTTCAAATCTATGTTCAGAGGACAAAGATACTTTCATGATTAAATGAGGCATTAAAAAGACATGACCTATGAAATTAAAACAAGAAATCAGATATGAAAACAGTAAACACTATTTCAAATAAAGCAGGGATCAATAAAGATGAAAGTTGAAACTTATTCCTTAGAAAACAAACTTCAAAAAATCCACTAGAATTTCTATTAAAAAGCTAAAATCTGTTTCTTTGAAAAGAAGGAAGACTAGCTGTTTATAAAGATGAGTGACAATGATTGATATGTTCTAAGGAAATGAAGAAATATATTGAAGTGGTAGAGTAATTTAAATAGTGATTACTCTGAGGGAAAATATTTAATATTTTAAATTTATCAATATCTTGTTGAAGTTGGAAATGGGATCATTCAAAAGACTTTGCATTGTCTTAGGCACTGAATTTGATACAGAAAAATAATACATATACCCTTTCTTCTGGAATCTTTCAGACTACTAATTTCATGTAGGTTAACAATTTAAAAGTTTTATAAAAATTAGCATTCTAATAAAAATTTTGCTTCCCTGGTGGCTCAGACAATAAAGCGTCTGCCTGCAATGCAGGAGACCTGGATTCAATCCCCGGATCTGGAAGAGCCTCTGGAGAAGAAAATGGCAACCCACTCTAGTACTCTTGCCTGGAAAATCCCATGGACAGAGGATCCTGGTAGGCTACAATTTAAAAATTGTGATTATAAAATTTAGTGGTTTTATTGCTAGTGATTATTTTGGAATAAAACAAAGATAGCTAATTTCAAATATTTTCTGACCATTGATATGATATAAACTCAATGTACTGATATTATACTCTTGTTCCTTATTCTGTGAATAACATCTAGATAATTATATAACATTTTCTAGTAATTAATCACATTGCTTGAATATAAATATTGATTTATTTTAGTTGGTAACTTTAAAAATTCTGTTATATATTATCTTTTCTGTGATAGCTTTTCTTCACCCATATATTTGTTAACTGTTGGATATCAACTTACATTAAAATATCATAGAGTCAAATACTTTCTTAGATATGCAATGCTTCTGATAATGTTGAAAACTTTCCTCAGCATAGTTAAAGCACCCTTGAATTATATATTTTTGGTACTTCTAATCAAATTTACCCTTTCTTGCACTATTTTTGCCTTTTCTAATTCTTCACTTTTCTAAATATGTCTTATTATTTCCTGTATGCTGCAGCAGCAGCATTTCCTGTATGTAACACCATTTGCATACAAATATTTGGCCTGAAATCATCTAAGTGTCTCAGTGGTAAATAATCTGCCTGTAATGCAGGAAACGCAGGTTTGATCCCTGCGTCAGGAAGATCCCCTGGAGAAGGCAATGGCAACTCACTCCAGTATTCCTGCTTGGAGAATCCCAGGGACAGAGGGGCCTGGTGGGCTGCCGTCTATGGGGCTGCACAGAGCCGGACACGATTGAAGTGACTCAGCAGCAGCAGCAGAGCACACGTGCAGGCACACATCATTTGGTGCGCTGTTTGTCAAGCCCACTCCAATCCTTCTTTTCAAGAGGAATCTCGAACACACAGCCTTTACTAGACCTGCCAGATGTACTTTGTTGACTTATCCACTGGTTTTAAATAGCTTTAATTAGCTACCATCTTATAACATTTATGATTCATTATATACATATTCATATATCAAATTTGTCTTGAAAAAGCCAATTATCTGATAAAATACGGTACTAATACCCATATTACAGCAATACCTGAGACTGAAAGGGCTTTATCATGATTTGGGCTTTAATTCCTAGCACTCTGCCTAGTATCATGGGGTCGTACATCCATTCTCATTCACAGTCTGGCCTCTGCAAGAATCTCTGAGTTTGTGTCAAGGCAGATTTAGATTTTTAATGCCACTTACTCAAAGAAGCTTTGCGTGATCGTCTTGGCTGGGAATTCTAGCAGAGTTTTCTGATGGGATAGTATGCCACTAATTGTGTGATAAGTCAAAAAGAAAATTGGGATGTTTCATCTGCATAGGATATTGGAAAGAATATTTGAAACCTTCATGTTAATATTGTCCTTTATACTGGTGTGTGCTAAATCGCTTCAGTCATGTCCAACTCTGTGTGACCCTATGGACAGTAGCCCACCAGGCCGCTGTGTCCATGGGATTCTCCAGACAAGAATACTGGAGTGGGTTGCCACACCATCCTCCAGGGGATCTTTCCTACCCAGGTATCAAACCCACATCTCTTATGTCTCCTGCATTGTCAGGTTGGTTTTTTACCACTGGTGCCACCTGGGATGGAGAAGGAAATGGTAACCCACTTACTACTTAAATTAATATTAAATTAATAATATTACTACTGAAAGTAATAATATTACCTTAACTCTTAAGTGATCCTAAGTAGATTTCTAGAACATTAGGAATATAATCGGCCCTCCTTATCATTGAGCTGCCCATCTGTGGATTCAATCAACTGTAGGATGGAAAAATCAACCATAATAGGCTGTATTTTATAAGGGATTCAAGCTTCTGAGGATTTTAGTATCCAAAGGTCTCCTGGAACAGATCTTCCTTTACCAAGGAACAACTATATATGAAATTAGTAAGGCTAGAGATACAGCAAATAAGGGAATACTATGAGAAGTTATGTGCCAACAAACTGGACAACCTGGAAGAAATGGACAAATTTCTAGATGCATACAATGTGGCAGGACTAAATCAAAAAGAAATAGACAATTTGAGCAGATCAATCACTAGTAGTAAAATTGAATTTGGAATTAAAGACAACAACAACAACAAAACATCCCAACAAACAAAAGTCCAGGACTGGAAGACCTCAGAGGGGGACTCTATAAAGCATAAAAAGAAGAACTTATACCTGTCCTTTTCAAACTATTCAAAGAAGTTAAGGGATGGATCACCCTTAAATTTATTCTGAGGACATTACTTTGATATCAAAACCTGAAAAAAAAAACAAATGCATACAATTATAGGCCAATATTTTGATAAATATAGATGCAAAATCCTCAATAAAATATCAGCAAAAAAAAAAAAATATATCAGCAAACTGAATCCAACTTGTGTGAATACGAGAAGGCTACCATAATGAATTAAATGCAAAAGAAGGCTTTTGAGTCAGCATACTATCAAATAAAACATTGAAGTCATTAAATTGCAATAATAACATTTGTAAAGGGCAGCTGTGAGGAATTAACAACAAAAGGCATATGGAAAAGCTCTGGAAAATGCAAAGTCCTGAACTAATAGTAGAGGCCACACTCATTCGATTCAGAAACTACTCATCTATCCCAGTGTCTGCAAATGTGGAATGGTATCAAATATTCTCATTGCGTTTTTCAATTCTGTTGATTTCTGGCTCATATGTATATTTATATATTTGTATATTGACATTTTTTGTTGTGGTATCTGAACTCCCAAATTACCTTGTTCATCATCAGATTTAGAAGATCTATAAATATATTTGAAAAGTAGAAACTAAATTTGGACTAAAACTGAAGCCTTTATTGTTGGCAATTGTTACTAATTAACTTTAGAAAAAGACTTTTGAAAAAATGCAAAAGAAAAAGAAAAACGGAATATATCTGTTGGCTAGTGGCAGCAATAGTGAAATATGATGAAATACCAAATTATACTTAGAAAAGTACAGTGTGGGAAGCATAAAGGGGAGTCTTGTGGAAATAGAAGTAGACCCATAATTCAATGTTTCTAGGATGAAGAAAGAAGCAGAGTTGCTGCTAAGCTGCTGCTGCTGCTAAGTCGCTTCAGTCGTGTCCGACTCTGTGCAACCCCATAGACGGCAGCCCACCAGGCTCCCCCGTCCCTGCGATTCTCCAGGCAAGAATACTGGAGTGGGTTGCCATTTCCTTCTCCAAAGCATGAAAGAAAAAAGTGAAAGTGAAGTCGCTCGGTCGTGTCCGACTCTTAGCGACCCCATGGACTGCAGCCTACCAGGCTCCCCAGTCCATGGGATTTTCCAGACAGGAATACTGGAGTAGGGTGTCATTGCCTTCTCCGAAGAAACAGAGTAAGTGACCATGTATTTTTTAAGGCTAGAAAGAAAATTGTAGGGTCTCTAAAATAATTTATCTATGTACAACTCTGCATAAGATTTGTCTGATCTTTTGATCTTAGTTGAATAATAAAGCAAATGTTGGGTAAAAAAAGAAAACCATGACAAAATTTAAATTCACTATCAAGTCTTAAAAGTAAATTAAAACACATATGAAAGTTTTATAATGGAAACAAGCAATTTCTTATTCTAAAAATGATAATTTGATAAGCATTCATTGTTTTTAATAAAAGAAAATGGCCGAGAATTTTAATATATAAAATTAATCCAGACCATCAATGATGAATGATATAATACACTCAAAATTGTAATATTAAGATCAATAAGCAAAACCTCATTCTATGATCTTGGGTAACAATCTCAACAGAATAAGATATGAATAAAATATAATTATTTTACAAAATTTTGTTTTCACTCATCTTTTGTATTTATTCTTCTGGACAAATAGTTTTATTTCTAAAGAACAGGTGTAAAAGGACTTGTGGCTTTTTTCACATTTTATGTTACTTGAAGTAAACTAAGAAAGCCAGGTTATCAGGCATATTCAACTGTACAGCTTTTCCTGAATTCAATAGGAACAGACATGTTGTTAATGATTTCTTGTTAAACAAATGTCACTCTTTGCTGTGACATTTTACTCATTCTTTAATTAAGTAATACATGTAGCAACAGAGAGGGATAATTATCCCTCTATTAATTTGAATTAGTTTCATGTGCTCAGAGAGACGTCTAAAATCCTATGCTAGTATGTCTTTTCTTTTTTTTAAGGTAAGTAATAAAATTAATTACTCTTTTGGAAATGCAAATAATATTTAGACAACATGAGTACTTTTGTTATTTCTCTTCTTATAAATGTAAAAAAATTAAACTATATTTAAATATATATGTAAATTATTCAGTATATTAGTTAAAATAATTAAAATTTTCTCTGTCTTCAAGAAAGTGGGTGAAAGTTAATTGCTTCTTAGAGGACTGAGAGGATACATTTTAAATGGAAATTGTGCTTATATATTCACAGAGGTAATATAGAGTGTATATTTACAAGGTATACTCAATTACTGTGGCTGTGTGTTGGTAACAAATAAAAATGTGCATATAGGTATACAAACAGGTTTGACTAAAATCAAACTCCTGTGGCTCATGAATGCCGTGCCTCAACACACTTCCCTCAACTCTGAAATGAGTTAGAGAATGGTTCAGTTTCCTACATCAACCTCAAACAATGCTATATAACATGGTCTTCAAAATTTACTGTTTCAGAGGACATTTGACAAGTGGCACTTGTCACAGTCTCTCCTGGTTACTATTAAAATACCAAAGGGGGACATCAAACGTATGGCAAAACTCACCACCTGAAAATTAAGAGCATCAGATGATATCGTACAGTTTCAGAGAGGAATGCCCCGTAACGGTAAACCCTACAAAAAAAAAAAAAGGGCCATGAATGATACGCAGCTCAGTGAGTGGGCAGACAATAGGTGAAGACTGATGAAGCTACTCTGGATTTTGGAAAACAGTCTCCACAAACAATAGGATGTGAACCAGAGAAAATAATAAGCTAGCATCAGTGCTGGAAGCATTTAGACTTTTTAACATCTTTTCCAGTTCTTCTGATTGTCTGAGAGCTGTGTCCTGGGAGGAAGAGGAGAATGAAGGGAATTCAGTCTAGCAAGCGCTGGAGTTCAGCAGCCATGTGCCTGAGAAGAGAAGCAATCAGTGCTCTGTGTGCAGAGAGCACCTCCAGGAACAAGCTGTGTACCTCTGTGTCTGAGGAAAGCAGTCTTCATTTGAAAATATAAAGATGTTTAAATAAACGTGCAACTTTTGAGGACACATCATCAAGTGAGTGAAATCAACATCTATTTAGAAATTCAAGAGAAAGGGAAAGACAATGTTTGAAAGTGCAATGACTTATCCACTTTGAAGTCTTTTGACCCGACATCTACAGAGAAAAATGAAATAGAATACACACAACTTACATAATGTTCATCAGTGCTTACCAAGGACAGGAAAGAGGATGTCGGTGTAAGAGGGATTTGGGGAAACTTTGGGGGAAGATGGATGTAAATATGTAGAATTAAATAATAAATATAGATATAGCTATTCACTATCTTGATTGTATTGATCTGTAGGTGTTATACATATGTCAAAATTCATTATGTGCACATTGAATTCATGCAGCTTATTGTATATCAGTTATACCTCAATAAGGTTTAGTGAAAGTAGGAAAATAAATAGACAAACAACTATGTTTTGAGAAGCCCACATAAGAAGCAGTGTCCTCCGAAGAGAAGCAGGTTTCTGTTAGAGAAGGAAGATAAAAGGGATGCCCAGAGAAAATACTATAGGGATCATTCTGAAAGAGTGTATGGTGGAAACAGTTCAGGAATTTTGACACCCAATGTATGTCTCTCTTTTTCTTCCTAGCATTCATTTTGAAATTAAAACATCACAAGTGGAAAGCTAAAATATACTTAAAAGACTTTATGTTTTGATTATTCATTTTTCATATGCAATGAAAGGTACTTATTAATAATTGTTGCTGCATAGTGATACTCATGATGATTGATATGATTACAAAGGAAAAAAATCATAGACTTGTTAATTGGGAAGTAAAGTCAAATAGTCATCTCATTATAAACAAATAATCTTTATAGCAGGAGTTATCCATATACATTTTAATAGGAGTGTAAAGCTCCCAATACATCAGAAATTTTGTGTTTGAAATTGACTAATTAAGCAACTTAAGTTTTAAAGTAAATTAAATCTGTGTAATTGAAAGCTACACATTTTTAACTTAAAAAGGCAAAGTAATGTTCATCATGAAGCCATCTGATGAGTTCAAGGCCAGAGGACCATGGGGATTCATTTCATGTAATGGATATTTTATAGACGATTTTATTTTCTTTCAATGCCTTTATGAGAGATATTTCATTTTTCATTTCCCTTCATGTCAGTTAGTCAGAAAGTAACGAAATGAATATGTAATGACTCCTGATTAATATTTTAAAGCTCTAAATATTTTAACAATTCTGACAGAGCTATAAAAAAACTTCTAAGTGAATAACATGTAAAGAACAGGAAAAGGTATAGAGGAAGGAAAATAATATTCAATAAATTTGACCTATAAATTTAAATTACAGTCATAAATTACTGAAATAATTTCACATTGTGCACTGAAACATAACAACCACCGGTAAAATATTACTAAAGAATCATTGTGTGATAAATGTTACACTATGTTTCTATTAACATAGAAACATTAAATGAAGTCATTGATATAGGAACAAATCCTGATGTTACTTGGGCTCACACACTGTTCAATACACAGAAATAATTTTCTGTATATTTATCGTTAAATAAAATACATACAAAATGTGTAATACATAATAACTGGAATATCTATTTTGGTTTAAAACTTATCTTGATTGATCAGCATTTACTAAAGCTTCCCAGGTGTCTCAGTGGTAAAGAATCTCCTGCCAGTGCAGGAGACGTGGCTTTGATCCCTGGGTTGGGAAGATTCCCTGTAGAATGAAATGGCAACCCACTCCAACATGCTTGCCTGGAAAATTCCATGAATGGAGGAGCCCGGGGGGCTGTAGTCCCTGGGGGTTGCAGAGTCAGAGAAGACTAAATACGTGTACATGCATACACACACACATGCAAGTGCTGTAAAATATCCATGAATATTTGAACTGTTAGAAAAGTGTAATGACACACAAAGTCACACACGAGTCAGTTAGTATAATGGTTAAGATCACACGCATTGTGCAAACAGCCAATGTTCAAATTTTATTTCCATGAATTTAAATCTTAAAACAGGGCCAAGTTAAAACTTCTTGTGTCTTTGTTTCCTATCTATAATATGGTAATAAAAGTACTTTCCTGATAGAATTATTGAGAGGATAGAATGGTTAAAATAAAGACATAAATAAATTCTCAGTTCATATAAACCTTAACCACTTTTGTCGCATAGGGGCTATTATCTCTGGACTCTGAGTCCTCTGTGATGTATGGAACAACAGTGGCAGGGGTAGGGGATTGTTGGGGCAATAATAAACTATGTCTGAGTTCTTCCAATGCAGGAAGGAAGATCCAGGATGAGACAAGATGAATTTAACCTTGATCTTTTGTTTATAAATTCATTTGTACCCAGCACTGTGGCCCCAAAGTCTGATTACAATTGCTGGAGAGCAGCTAGTTGGTTTATCACCAGATTCATGTAAGGATTTATCTAAGAAAATGAAACAGTAAAAACATACTAATCATGCTGTAATACAATGCTCTTGTTTTTGGTAGAGAATGTTAAAACAAATTTTTACTTATTAAAAGAAATATTTTTAGTAGTAGGGTTCCTAATTTATTTTACAGTGTTTATGCATCAACTGCATTATAAATAAAGCCTGAATAAATGTTCATTTTAGTTTAGCATGATAATTTAAGCTCTGTATGGAAATGTATTTCTCAGAGGAACAAATGTACTAAAAAGCAAATTATGGACAGTTAAAATAGATGATACATGTTTTCTGCTCTTTATTAGTTTAATATATTTCCAGTAAATTACTTAATTTAAATAATTTTCAAATTTTATTAATAATCTATGCATAAATAGGAAGACTATATCCTGAAAATAAATTTATTGTTGTATAATTAGTTCTTATATTCTTTTTTATTGTTCTATAAAAATTAAAGTAAACTGACCAAAAGGAAATAAAATATTCTAAGTGTTAAGAACAAATAAAAAACAGATTTTTTATTTAGAGATACAGTTTTCAGGATTAAGTTAAACAGTTCTGAATCAGTGGTGTCTAGTGTAAAATATAGTGCAAACCACATATTTAATTTTACTTTTTAAATATCTTCTCCAAAAAATATAAAATGAAACCAATTAAATTAATACTAGCAATATATTAATATTTTGCATAGTATATGCAAAAATTATCCCTTCAACATGCAAGAGCCTCTTGATGAAAGTGAAAGAGGAGAGTGAAAAAGTTGGCTTAAAGCTCAACGTTCAGAAAACTAAGATCATGGCATCTGGTCCCATCACTTTATGAGAAATAGATGGGGAAACACTGGAAACAGTGTCAGACTTTATTTTTGGGGGCTCCAAAATCACTGCAGATGGTGATTGAAGCTATGAAATTAAAAGACTCTTACTCCTTGGAAGGAAGGTTATGGCCAACCTAGATAGCATATTTAAAAGCAGAGACATTACTTTGCCAACAAAAGTCCATCTAGTCAAGGCTATGGTTTTTCCAGTGGTCATGTATGGATGTGAGAGTTGGACAGTGAAGAAAGCTGAGCGCTGCAGAATTGATGCTTTTGAACTGTGGTGTTGGAGAAGACTCTTGAGAGTCCCTTGGACTGCAAGGAGATCCAATCAATCCATCCGAAAGGAGATCAATCCTGGGTGTTCATTGGAAGGACTGATGTTGAAGCTGAAACTCCAATACTTTGGCCACCTCATGTGAAGAGTTGACTCATTGGAAAAGACCCTAATGCTGGGTAGGACTGGGGGCAGGAGGAGAAGGGGACGACAGAGGATGAGATGGTTGGATGGCATCACTGACTCGATGGACATGGGTTTGGGTAGACTCCGGGAGTTGGTGATGGACAGAGAGGCCTGGCGCGCTGCAATTCATGGGGTTGCAAAGAGTCGGACACGACTGAGCGACTGAACTGAACTGAACTGAACTGAACATGCAATTTGTGTTAAAATGATTAATGTAAGGATCATGTATGGTAACTGAAGTGTCCTAAGACATTGTGTACTAGGTGGTGGAAATGTAATAAAAACAAACAAAAAAGTATGAGTGCTGATCTAGTGTCTTTACCAGTGTATACTCAAACCACTATTGCATTAATAATCCTCTTTTGGTTTTTCTTGATTGCTTCCAGTATAGTCTTTTCCTATTGCATCCTTAATGTGGCTTGAAACTGCCTTGCATCCCAGGGAATCGTGAGTGATCCTTTCCTTGATGATGATTCGTCTCTAAAGATGAAGATGTCCTGACCAGGCTACACCTGTACTAGTTTGGAGATAGCACATTTAAAATAAAACATACAACGATCTTATAAAGGAGAAATGACAGTCAACTCTTTCTCCCAATAAATGAGAATAAAAAATATACCATGCGAGAAAAAAAATTGCTTTGCAACAGTTATCCACACTTAACTACAGTGCTTAAACCGGGTAGCCATATGAGCATGCTAAGTCTCTTCAGTTGTGTCCAACTCTTTGTGACTCTATGGACTATACCCTGCCAGTCTCCTCTGTCCATGGGATTCTCCAGGCAAGAATACTGGAGTGGGTTGACATGCCCTCCTCCAGGGGACCTTCCCAACCAGATTAAACCCAGGTCTCCCACATTGCAGGTGGATACTTTACCATCTGTGCCACCAGGGGAGCCCACGGAACTTGATCGCACGTTTATGTAATTTTAATGAGCAAATATTTACTGGATCATGAACTGTTATTACTAAGATATTGTGCTTGGTAATCTGATAAACATCCAAATGAGTAGAACATAGTTTTATCCCACTAGGAATTTGTAATCTACTGATAAAGACTCAGTTGTTAAATAATGGGGGAAAAAAATAGTACTGAGGCTAATATTTCCTGAAAATGCAAGATTAAAGAGAACTAGCTTAATGTAGATCATGTGAAAGCAGTGTCGTCAGGTTTAACATATAAAATCACAATAAAAGAGCCCAATTAAATTTAAAATTTCAGAAAAACAACTAATATTTTAAGTACTAGTATGTTTCATGGGATAGCCTGGTGGCTCAACTGTAAAAAACACTGCCTACAATTCGTGGAGGCAGGGAAGGGAGAGAGTTTGATCCCTGGGCTGGGAAGATCTCCTGGAGGAGAGTAAGGCAACCCACTCCATTATTCTTGCCTGGAGAATCCCATGGACAGAGAAGCCTGAAGGGCAATAGTTCATGAGGTCTCAAAGAGCTGGACATAACTGAAGTGACTTAGCACTCACACACGCATATTTAATGGGCTATAACATGGATTAGAACTTATTTTTTTGAATTAATACTTTTTCCAAAATAAAAAAAGTGATCTGTAAGTAATTTTTACAGTTCTTGCCAAAGGTGGATGAGTATAAGTTACTTCAGCTCATGTTCATTGAGTCAGTGATGCCATCAAACCATTCTCCTCTTGCTTTTGTCAAAATTACATAGATTATTTTACAAATGTTATATGAATTCCCAGAAATTATTTTTTGTGAAATTATTAAGATGTTTAATATTTGTTACATTTTAATAAATTTAATATATATTTCAAAATTAACCTTGAATAAATTTAGTAAAATTAAAAACTTTTAGATTTAGTCTTGAATTCTATTTATCCTTAAAAATCTAATTTCATTGGGCAATATAGCAAATTTTGTTCTGTCAAATAACTTTGGGAGAAAAACAAAAGTGTAACAAATCTACTGCAAGAATAACAATGTACTTTTATTTTTAAATAGAGATTCTCAGGAAAACAAATTGAAAAAAACATTTAACTTATGGAAAGCAATTATGTCACCTTCTGTGAGACAGGTGTAATCCAAAATTTAGGAAATCTAAAAAATTTATATAAGAAAATCTTGGGTCATTTCTTGAATGTGCATTTCTTAGGTTGCTTCTCTTGATTGTGTTATCCCTATGGCAGGTAGTTGACATTACTCTAATTAGTTCAAGGGTAATAGCATTATTTCTTTAAAAGATGATTGTGAGAATAGAAATATCATTTTAGAAAGTTAAACAGAGAAAGGTAGCTGCATATATCTATTCTGTCATGAACTATTAAAGTGAACCATAGAACTTGATCAACTTTAATTTAAGTAGATGGTATCTGTCGATGCACATCATTCCTTCTAAAATGTAAAACTGATACTACTTTAATGTATCAGTTTTTCTCAAGATGAACTCAAAACCCAGTATCATATTATTTATCAAATGGCAACACACCCTGGTTTCCTCTTGAAAGTTATTCCTTAACATCTTTTTTTTTTATAAACAATGAATTAACTACAGTGCTTTGAATGTACATATAATGATGCTTCTAACTTTACTTGGAATTTCTTTTCAGCATTTCTTCATATTTGTACCAAACTCTCATTAAATCTTCAAAACAGTACCCGGAGGTTGCTTTCATGCATCTGTCTAGTCAGCCACTCATTCAGCAAATACTAAGAGCATTCTTTGACTGTGTGAATCACGAAAAACTGTAGAAAATTCTTCAAGAGATGGGAATACCAGACCACCTGACCTGCCTCCTGAGAAATCCATATGCAGGTCAAGAAGCAACAGTTAGAACTAGACATGGAAAAACAGACTGGTTCCAAATTGGGAAAGGAGTATGTCAAGGCTGTATACTGTCACTCTGCTTATTTAATTTATATGCAGAGTACATCATTAAAAATGCTGGTCTGGATGAAGCACAAGCTGGAATCAAGATTGCTGGGAGAAATATCAATAACCTCAGATATGCAAATACCACCCTTTATGGCAGAAAGTGAAGAGGAACTAAAGAGTCTCTTGATGAAAGTGAAAGAGGAGAGTGAGAAAGTTGGCTTAAAACTCAACATTCAGAAAACTAAGATCATGGCGTCTGGTCCCATCACTTCATGGCAAATAGATGGGGAAACAATGGAAACAATGAGAGACTTTATTTTTCGGGGCTCCAAAATCAATGCAGATGGTGACTGCAGCCATGAAATTAAGAGATGTTTGCTCCTTGGAAGAAAAGCTATGACCAACCTAGACAACATATTAAAAAGCAGGGACATTACTTTGCCCACAAAGCTCTGTCTAGTCAAAGCTCTGGTTTTCCAGTAGTCATGTATGGATGTGAGAGTTGGATTATAAAGAAAGCTGAGTGCCAAAAAATTGATGCTTTTGAACTGTGGAGTTGGAGAAGACTCTTGTGAGTCCCTTGGACTGCAAGGAGATCAAGCCAGTCAATCCTAAAGGAAATCAATCCTGAATACTCATTGGAAAGACTATGCTGGAGCTGAAACTCCAATACTTTGGCCACCTGATGCAAAGAACTGACTCATCAGAAAAGACTCTGATGCTGGGAAAGATTGATGGCAGGAGGAGAAAGGGAAGACAGAGGATGAGATGGTTGGATGGCATCACCAACTCGATGGACATGAGTTTGAGTAAACTCCGGGAGCTGGTAATGAGCAGGGAAGCCTGGTGTGCTGTGGTGTGCTGCAGTCCATGGGGTCGCAGAGAGTTGGACATGACTGAGCACCTGAACTGGAGAGTCTTCTATGTTCAAAGGTCTAGGGGCTGAACTGGTTAACAAAATTAGGTCAAGTCCTGGCTTTCACAAATGTTTCCTGCTAGTGCAGAGAGATGACAAAGAATAAAGATGCCAAATGTTACCTACGAGGGAAAAAAAAAGGAATTAAAAATAAAGTGGAAGGCATTTCATATCACTCAGTCAAGGGTAGTCCTTCTGATGAGTAGAGTGTTGTGCAGCAAACTGAATATACTAAGTCCCCTTCATTGGAGCCTTCAAGATGTGAACTTTCAAAAATGTGAGCATGCATCACCTTCTGGCAAGGAACCGGAGCCTATGCCTTCAATGTCAGGCATGAGTGAAATCGCAACTTGCCCTCTGTCTCCTATTGCTGATGATCCTTCAGCTCTACCATCTCCCACCTCCTCTCCCATTTCCAGTCAGTGACTCTTTCTGCCTGTTCACTTGATGCCAGATCCTCAAGTCAGCTGTTGTACTGTACTTTTCAAGGCAATGAACCGTTTGATTAAAAATGTTTATTTTTTGTGTTTGCTTTTTATGTATTATTTTTATTATAAACCTATTACAGTACAGTACTATACAGCTGATTATATTAGCTGGGTACCTAGGCTACTTTTGTTGGACTTAGGAACAAATTGGCCTTATCAATGCACTCACGGAACAGAACTCATTTGTATGTACAGGATTTACTCTGATATGTGAACGTATAACTGGATTTGGGGATGAGAACGTCAAAGCAGAAAGAACAGTTAGTACTTAGATCCTGAGAAAGATCAGCACAGGTAAGGGCTAGGAACGGAGTCAATGTGACTGAGTTGAGAGGATCAGGACAGGAGATGGAAGATCACATAGAATGACCATGGTTAAAGCATTCCTGTTACCACCCCAGCCCTCTCCAACTGCTAGTGCATTTTCTCCTATTGCTCTCGCAGAGCCTTGCACCATACCAACCTTAGCGGCAGAATGACTTGTCTTTTGGTCCCAGGAGATAGTGTTCTGAAGGTCCTGAACTGGCCTTCTATTATAGTGTCAGCTCTTAAGTACCATTTTGTATTTCAGCTCTTGCCACATTAGCCACATCCTTCACTTATTGAACATTTATAAGTAACCATCATTTTCTGCAAGGTGCCATTCTGACTCATGCAGAGAAGCAAGACTGCTGCAGATTTTGTTATCCTTAAGGATAACTGCAATTCGTGTTTTCTTCAGTGAGATATTATGTAAAGAAAGTTTTTCTTAGTTTCACATAGGTGATGCACAAAAACAATGCCATGAGAGTTGAAAAAAGGATTATCCCCTTCCACTGACTTTCAAGATGGGTTCCTGGGAGAAGCAGCAGCTCAGAAGAGGACCCTGGGAGTCCTGAGGAATAGAAACGGTCTTTCTAAGCCCTAAGTTTATGTATACAGTCTTTGTGGAGGAATGGCCAAGCACCCTGAGTAGACTGTGCAATGCTGGAAGTCTGTGATGTATCTTATATTTTGTTCCCCCAACTATGATCTGACAATATCTCACACACAATATTCCTTAGCATTGCTCCTTCTCTTGTCCAGGTCCAAGCCCTACATTAATTCACTTGATAGCCATCAAAGCACTATGTAAAATATAGCTCATTATGTCACCTCTCCCCCAGGATTAAGATCTCTTGGTTCCTCTTTACACTTTAATAAAATCTGAAATTCTTATCCTGCTTTTCAAACCTTCCATGACCTAGTCTGGGCCTATCAACTGGTTGCTAGTTTATATTAGTCTTTTCACGCATCATGCTTCAACAAAACTGGGCTTTTTTATTTCCATAAACTGATTGAACTTTAGGGAAACTTCAGGCCCATCTACTAACTATTTCTTTTTCTTTTACCAATAATGTTCTTCCCCTTAAAATTTTAAGGCCAAATACTTTTGTCCTTCAGATTTCCACTCCATAGTGTTTTTCTTTACAATAATAAGAGACAGTCACCCAGTGACTTCTATCCTGTATCTATTTTAATTCTCTGCATAAGTTTTTAACAATTCGATATGTTTTCTTGTTATCTGTAAAGTCACACCTTGTGATAGAGACTGTATTAGTGAAAGAAAAGTTGGTATTGATCCTCACTCCAGTATTCTTGCATGGAGAATCCCCATGAACAGAGGACCCTGGGGGGCTACAGTCCATGGGATTGCAAACAGTTGGTCATGACTGAGCAACTGTCACTCATTCACTTTCCTGTTTGGTTGGGACACTGTCTACCATACAGTGTATCCATAGGATAGCCAAATCAGAGTTGAATATCTAAATGAGTTACAGGGTGCATGGTACTTAAAAGGTAAGAGATAGATGAGCATTGGTATAAAGTTGAACATTTATAAAACATTTATAAAGTCCTCACATGGAATGAATAAAATTACCATAAATGACTGCAGTATGGAGAACTAAGGAAGGGTAGGTTAGTATGGGCTTATGGAGGATTGTGGCTAATAGATCCATTTTAGGTTATGATGAATATGACAACATGTTTCTGTTGGTCCTAATCTCTCTTAGTGCTGATTTGAAGTAGTTTGCTAAATCCTGTGGGCTGGGAAGTGAGAGAAAATCTTTGTGAATGAAGATTCCCAGCTGATTCTCCAGAGCAGTACTTCTGACATTATCCTTAAGCTGATGAGAATAGATGTTTTGAGTACGGTGATATTTTCACATACCTCCATTGACAATTTAAGAGGCCAAATTGACAGGGCAGTTAAGAAGATGAGTAAAACTGTTTTTCCTTATGGTAAATTACTGTCCACAAGTTTCTTGATGTTTTAAAACCCATCGCACATTTCTAATTATAGAGGAATATTTTCCAGCTGTGCAACGTTCATCTGCTAGTGTGTATTACATTTGAAGTGTAGATCTGCTGAGGGTATTGAAATCACTAGGAGAAAAAGTGATAAAGTTATTAAGCCTGTTTCAGGTAAACCACAAGCTGTTCTTAATCTGAAGCCTGTCTTTTTTTTTTTTTAATAATTTCAACATTGGTTTTACTCAAAGGGGATTTATATGTATGTCCGAATAATTTGTTAGATTTGAAATGTTCACAAACTTTCATAGGTGACCTAAGCTTGAACTTTTATTTGTAGTTAAGCCTCGCTAGAAGAAAGGCAGCTCTCTTTCTCAGAAATAATAAAAAGGACAGAGATGAAAGCAAGACCTGTGACTAATTTATTCACTGATATGTGGAATGAGGTTTAGAGAAGGAAAGATAACTTTTTGACAGAGGCTGGCTTTGGGGATTTGTCAAAGTCATCATGAATGCTGTGATTGATTGTCTTGGAGTTCAAGAGTATCCATGAAGTTCATGGGAACAGAAAGTCATGAAGAAAACAAACCATATTGACCAAGTTATTAAGTATCAACTCTAATTCGCCACTTTTATAAATTACTGTCACTGTAAACTGGAATATACTTCCTGAAGGCTAGGATTGGCAATAGGTGTTAAAACTTAAAAAAAAGTACATAGTGCCTTTGGATGCAATAATTCCATCTTTTATAATATACTTTTGATTTCAGTGTTTATTGAAAATAATGCAAAATAGATGATTTATTGAATCATTTTATATGTAAATAATGATTAATATTGGCTTTTGATCATTAAGTATCATAAAATTAAGGTGAATCAAATTTGTTTCCATAGAAATTTATTCTTGATGTATTAAATAGTAAAAAAGCAAAAATGAATGAAAGTGAAAAATAATAGAAAGAAGAGATAATAAAAGTCCCCCTTTTAAATTTAATGGAATTTAATGAATTAATGGAAGAGGATAGTTAAATGAGATGACTTGAATAAGGACACCCAACACTTTAATATTACCTCTTGGTTTAAAAATATTTTTAAGAAAATGTTCCTTGGTTCATACATTCCATTTCTCTTGCCTTAACTACATCAGCAGTGCCAAGTCTGATTTCCAGTTTCAATGGCTTTGAAGTATTATAAAATAATCTTAAAGGCATCTATTAAGTCAATCAGGAGCATTATCCTGTAGACTTTACTTTTTCCCATGCGAACCATGTGTGCTAATTCGCTTCAGTCGTGTCCAATTCTTTGCAATCCCATGGACTGTAGCCCGCCAGGCTCCTCTGCTCATGGAATTCTCAAGGCGAGAAACCGGAATGGGTTGCCTGTGTCTTGCCCCAAGGGATCTTCCCCACCCAGGTATCAAGCCCACGTCTCTTACCTTTCCTGCATGGTTCAATGGGTTCTTTGTCACTAGCGCCACCATATTTTAATATTTTTTTATAGATACCTAATTTAGTAGCAATTTTATTGACTAAATTTATAAATATTTACATGATATTAAAGTAGTTTTTAAAGAGACAAAATACTCTGTACACATAGATCATGAGTTTGCTACCATTTAATTAAAGTATGTAATGGTAGTAAATGAGTAATTAAATAGCTGGGTTTGGAGGCACACACAATGTTTCTTGGTAAGAATATACTCAACTAGTGGAAGGAAAAAACACAGTTGTACCAGAAGGAAAATTGCTGTTAAAGCGTCCTAGTAAAGATTTGTTATAAGAGCTGGAAAGAGCATTAGTTAATCTAAGTTGGTTGAATTTAATTAGTGAGAAAGAGCTTCAGCTGAAATTATCATTGAATAAAACAAAAAGTTACATTAGCCTCTTGTGCCTCTGAAGATAAGAAACCATATCATATAACTGAGGAAAACACTTTCTTTACTGCTTGCTTGTAAAAGCAAGATTACTAATACTAGGAAATAAAACATTATAGTTGGCATCTGTTATGAGTAACAGTTGTCTTTGCTTTCTTATAACAGACATTTATAAACAAAATTGTTATTTAGTTTTATTTCCAAGTTTCCCAAGATAGCATGATCATAAACTTGATGAAATTTCTTATCAGGTTTATTAAAATATATCATGGGAAAAATAGGAAGGCTAAAACTGAAAGGAATGAGAATGAATTTCTGTTTATCCACAGGGAAGTTTATGAAAAATGGATAATTGAAACTATTATATACAGTGATCATGAAGATTAAACATGGTATTATATAAATTGGTTTCAGTGATATGAGTTAAAAGGCACTTGAAATGAGGAAAGCATTATTGATTTTTGAGAGGTCAACTGTAAAATGGATGCATGATAGAGCTGAGAAGTGATGCTGAGTCACCTTAAAGAGATTAAGTAACTTCCAGTCAGCAAAACCTTCTTGTAATATGATTTAATATATTGAGAAAGCCAAAGTTTTAATACATGCACTGTATCTTATGTAAGGTTTCCTTATTTAAGTAATGGATTAAGACTTTTTGAAAACCCAAATAGCCAAAACAAGAAAGACAATCAAAGGTTATCCAAGCATTAGTTTAAATACATTGTTAAAATACTTAAATCTAGATTTAATGTAAACCAATTATGATTATAGTTCCTTTAAAACAAACAAAACTATTTCAAACTAAGCAGTCAAATATGAAACAAAGCAAAAAGATAAAAAGGAATAGGTTTGTAAACACTATTTGAACAACTATATTTGATCCATTTAACACAGCATGGAGTTACCCTTTCCACACTCCTCACCTCCAAGAATAACTGTTAGGATTCCATATACAGGAATTTGGATTTCTATATATGCTTTCTTAGAGAATAAGAATACACAGGTCAGGGTCATCCTAACGTGTGCTCTGCTTGTGATCACTGCAAAACTGTTCTACACTAATAGGTTATGTTTATTTCAAGAGTCTACTTGTTCCATAAAGATATTACATCAGTCCCAACTACAATGTGGCTTCTCTGATGGCTCAGCAGTAAAGAATCTGCCTGCAATGCAGTAGACAGAAGAGACATGGGTTCGATCCCTGAGTCAGGAAGATCCCCTGGATAAGGAGATGGTGACCTCCTCCTGTAGGCTTCATGGGGAAATCCCTTGGACAGCGGGGCCCATGGTGTCATAAGAATCATAATTATTGACTAACCTACCACCACCACCCAACTAAAATAATCCCACCTATCTTTTTGCATCTTTTTACTTCTTAACACCCTTATAGTATGGTTTAAAAATAAAGATATAAACTATATTCACCCTTGGAATATTCACCAGTAATTTCAGCCTGATATTAAACTCAATCTTAAAATCAGTCTTTCAGATATGTGAAAAAGTAGAGATATATAATACTAATTAAATTGCCAATTAGCTTTCATTGAAATGTAAAGTATATATTACACATTTTAAAATAAGTACTGCAAATTAATAAAATGTTGGTTGTGATCAAAGTTAGCTTTAAATTTTTGATACGGTTTACTATCCGTGTTAGTGTACATATTACATTTATCCTCTTTCAAATGTAGTTATTTCACCTTCAAAATAGGAATAGTGAGAATATATTAATCCTATCCTTTGGTGACTTAAGAGAAGACGGAAGGTAATGAGAAAATGGTTTTTCCAGTAATCATGTATGGATGTGAGAATTGGACTATAAAGAAAGCTGAGTGCCCAAGAATTGATGCTATTGAACCGTGGTGTTGGAGAAGATTCTTGAGAGTCTCTTGGACAGCAAGGAGATCCAACCAGTCCATCCTCAAGGAAATCAGTCCTGAATATTCAATGGAAGGACTGATGTTGAAGCTGAAACTTCAATACTTTGGCCACCTGATGTGAAGAACTGACTGATTGGAAAAGACCCTGATTCTGGGAAAGACTGATGGCTGGAGGATAAGGGAATGACAGAGGATGAGATGGTTGGATGGCATCACTGATTTGATGGACGTGAGTTTGAGTAAACTCTGGGAGTTGGTGATGGACAGGGAGGCCTGGTGTGCTGCAGTTCATGGGGTTGTAAAGAGTCGGACATGACTGAGCGAGTGAACTGAACTGAACTGAATGAGAAAATGAGAAAAACCAGGTTGTTGTTTACTCTATAATCTAATACTCATATTGATATATTGCATTTTAATTTTCTTTAAACATTTTAACAATAACAACATATTTTGAACTTTAAATATGCTGACTACCTGTAGATTTTGCTTTTATTTTCATTTTAAAATCTCATATAGCAAAATATTAAAATTTAATAAAAGAAAACTATATGATTAGATAGTACCAAAAGGGACAATTTTAAAAGACAAATTCAAATATAATAAGCACATAGATCCAACAATACCTTTGAAATTTGAAAAGCTTAAAAGGGTCCCTTATTTTGATAGGAAAAAAAAAAAACCTTTATTACTTTAGCTTTATTCTTTTACCTTTAAGATATGTTTGATTTTGAGATTATATTGATCATCTTGAAAAATTAAAAAAAAAATGTCTAAAACACTTAGACACCAGCCTTTTCTTAATACATAAACAATGACCAAGTTGAGTATGTATTAATCAGTTAATTATATATCAGTTATGATTTAGAATGGCATCACATCATTTTGCAAATCCAGTTTGCAAAGGGATTGCAACTTCAGCTCAGTATAATTTGTATATTCTTCATAATATGACTTTGAATATTCTACACTAGGACAACCCAAGCTATTGTTTTACATGTGAAGAATAATTCTATAATTATGATCCCTAATTTTAAATGCCTGATTATAAATTGAGGCTTCCCTGATGGCTCAGCAGGTAAAGAATCCAGCTGCAATGCAGGAGACACCAGAGACTTGGGTTCGATCCCTGGGTCAGGAAGGTTCCCTGGAGGAAGGAATGGCAGCCCACTCCAGTATTGTTGCCTAGAGAATCCAATGGACAGAGGAGCCTAGCCAGATAAAGTTCATAAGTTTATAAAGATTTGGACATGACTGAGCAACTAATCACAAGCACATAAGTTGGAAAATCTTCAATTTTCTTTATTTTATTTAGAAATTAAGAAGCACAAACTAAGTTATCCTAGCATAAGGAAGTAGGCAATTTAAAAACAATAGTTTTGAATGTATTTGAATGAAATGGAACAAAAATAGAGCCATAATAGTTTATCTGCTTTCTGAATCTTTGCAAAATGTTTTCTTTCCAAGAGCAAACTTCAGTCATGACAACTTCATCTGAAATACTCTTTACCTCAATGTTACTTTGGCCACGTGATGCAAAGAGCTGACTCATTGGAAAAGACCCTGATGCTGGGAAAGATTGAGGCCAGGAGGAGAAGGGGGCAACAGGATGGGATGGTTGGATGGCACCACTGACTCAATGGACAGGAGTTTGAGCAAACACCAGGAGACAGTGAAGGACAGGGAAACCCGGCATGCAGCAGTCCATGGTCACAAAAAATTGGACACAACTTAAGGAGTGAACAATAACGTTACAAAATCGCTATTCTGTTGAGAACCATGTTTCAGTTTATTTACTCAAGCAGTTAGATTGTCTCTTCTGAGTCAAAGTAAGGTACCACATTCCATTACTTTTGAACAGATATTCCAGTACACAGAATTATATGGAGACTAGTTAAATAGGATGCAAAACAATTCAGGAGCAAACTACAGTACTAAAAGGATTCTTCCCATTACTATAAATGTATGATCATTATTCTACTTTTCTTTCAAGCTGATTGACTCTCCTGAGGTTAGTGAGAGAAATTTACATATTTGTCTTTTATGTTAATCTCTGAAGGTAAACTCTACAAAGGCTATTAGGAAATGAAAAAATCTCCAGATTAATTGTTTCTGATGTTGAACAATTAGCAGAAACCAATCATTTGCATTTTAATAACATTGTAACCATCTGTTAAATGAATGCATTAATCTTGATTAGCTTGGTTCCAGACACTTGCAGTTGGGGTTTACTAATGCGTTCACTGATAAGGAGATTTTTTTTTAAAGTCATGTATAGCTTTAATTTCCACAGTGAAAAGTGACTGAAGAGAATAATGCAAACTTAACTAACATGCTGATGGTGCATACACAAGAAAAGCAGAAAATACTGTGAAGAAACAAGAAATTTGGATATAAATAGGCCAATTCAAACTAGAAAAAGCAATGATTTCATTTTTGTATTTTATGTTACATAGAACTGAATATAAATCAACAGGTAATGTTTGGCCAGCTACTAATGACATGGTAATTTTTTTCAGTTAAAAATATGAAATATATACTTCTAGCCAAAATATTGCCCAAAAGAACTGTGAGAAGTAAAGTAAAATCATTCAATTAGTGGAGAATTACTGTACTACATTAAAATGAAGATTAAAGGAGACATTTAATAAGGTCACTTCCTGCAGTTTTCATTCCTTTCAAGCAGTCTCCTTGTGGTTTTACAGTTTTCATTTTCTTCTGCAATTCTAGCAAGATGAGCTACCATTGGCCTCTGTATCATATTTAATCACGAGATACACATGCTTATAGCTGTGTATAAATTATTATTTTTTTTAATTTAAAGTCTCTCCTTCTGTTTCCAAATAATAACTACAAAATCATCCCATGAATAACATCACATGAAGTAGTGAACATGTAGAATAACCTCAAGAGGTGGATACAAGCGAGGATTCTTAAAGCTCTTCTAGTGAAAATGTTACTTAAGAGCCTGACTATTATATTAATGAAGGAAAACTAAAATAATGTGTTTAAATGTCAAAATCAAAGGAGTAAAACACTCTGTTGGCAGATGGCATTATTGTTTATGGAGGAAATTTAAGAATTCTAAAAAATAAGCACTAGAATTAATAACATTATTTTAATCAATGTCAGTGGCTATGAAGTTAATATATGACTAGAAATGGGTCCATTTTTGTATTGTCAGAGTAATGTTTAGGAAAAAAAAAACTATGTAATACTATTAGGGAAGGAAAGTATTTTCAGGAAATGGTGCTCAAACAATATGGCTACTCATGTTAAAACTCAGGTGGCTCTGGATCTTTTCCTCACACTATAAGCAAACGTGAGCTCCAACAATGCATCAGTATGATTACAAAAGCTAAACCCATAAAGGTTTTAGAACATAGGAGAATATCTTCCACATTTGGGAAGGGGAAATAATTTTTAAACAAAATCAATAACTTTAAATTAAAATGTCCAGCAATAGAAGAATGGATAAAGAAGATGTGATACATATATGCAATGAATATTATCCATAAAACAGAACAAAATACTGCTATTTTCAGTGAGATGGATAGACCTAGAGAAAAACAAAGATCATATGATACTGCTTATACATGGAATTAAAAAAAAAAGTACAAACGAACCTATTTACAAAACAGAAATAGAATCACAGCGGTAGAAAATAAAATTATCATTACTTGGGAGAAAAGGGGGAGAAGGGTTAAATTGGGAAATTGAGATTGACGTATACACACTACTATGTATAAAATAGATAACTAATAAGGGCTACTATATAGCAGAGCAGACTCTGCTCAATACTCTGTAATGACTTATATAGGAATGGAATATGGAAAGGAGTGGATTTATGTATATGTTGACTGATTCACTTTTCTGTACAGCAGAAACTAACACAATATTGTAAATGAACTATATTCCAGGGAAAATTAATTAAAAGTAAAAATCAATAATTTAACTTTACCAACATTATAAATACTTATCAAGCCACATTGCTAAAAAATTAATTAGCAAGTCACAGACTAGGGGAAAATTTTAAGCAAAGAATGTGAAAACTGCTGCATTTTTGGCATATAAGTTCAGTTCAGTCGCTCAGTCGTGTCTGACTCTTTGCGACCCCCATGAATTGTAGCACGCCAGGCCTCCCTGTCCATCACCAACTCCCGGAGTCTACCCAAACCCATGTCCATCGAGTCGGTGATGCCATCCAACCATCTCATCCTCTGTCGTCCCCTTCTCCTCCTGCCCCCAATACTACCCAGCATTAGGGTCTTTTCCAATGAGTCAACTCTTCGCATGAGGTGGCCAAAGTATTGGAGTTCCAGCTTCAACATCAGTCCATCCAATGAATACCCAGGATTGATCTCTTTTAGGATGGATTGATTGGATCTCCTTGCAGTCCAAGGGACTCTCAAGAGTCTTCTCCAACACCACAGTTCAAAAGCATCAATTCTTCGGCGCTCAGCTTTCGTCACCGTCCAACTCTCACTTCCACACATGACCACTGGAAAAACCATAGCCTTGACTAGACGGACTTTTGTTGGCAAAGTAATGTCTCTGCTTTTAAATATGCTATCTAGGTTGGCCATAACCTTCCATCCAAGGAGTAAGCGTCTTTTAATTTCATGGCTGCAATCACCATCTGTACTGATTCTGGAGCCCAAAACAATAAAGTCTGACACTGTTTCCACTGTTTCCCCATCTATTTCCCATGAAGTGATGGGACCAGATGCCATGATCTTAGTTTCCTGAATGTTGAGATTTAAGCCAACTTTTTCACTCTCCTCTTTCACCTTCATCTCTTTAGTTCTTCTTCACTTTCTGCCATAAGGGTGGTGTCATCTGCATATCTGAGGTTATTGATATTTCTCCCGGCAACCTTGATTCCAGCTTGTGTTTCTTTCAGCCCAGCGTTTCTCATGATGTACTCTGCATATAAGTTAAATAAGCAGGGTGACAATATACAGCCTTGACGTACTCCTTTTCCTATTTGGAACCAGTCTGTTGTTCCATGTCCAGTTCTAACTGTTGCTTCCTGTCCTGCATACAGGTTTCTCAAGAGACAGGTCAGATGGTCTGGTATTCCCATCTCTTTCAGAATTTTCCACAGTTTATTGTGATCCACACAGTCAAAGGCTTTGGCATAGTCAATAAAGCAGAAACAGATGTTTTTCTGGAACTCGCTTGCTTTTTCGATGATCCAGCGGATATTGGCAATTTGATCTCTGGTTCCTCTGCCTTTTCTAGAACCAGCTTGAACATCTGGAAGTTCATGGTTCACATATTGCTGAAGCCTGGCCTGGAGAATTTTGAGCATTACTTTACTAGCATGTGAGATGAGTGCCATTGTGCAGTAGTTTGAGCATTCTTTGGCATTGCCTTTCTTTGGGATTGGAACGAAAACGGACCTTTTCCAGTCCTGTGGCCACTGCTGAGTTTTCCAAATTTGCTGGCATATCGAGTGCAGCACTTTCACAGCATCATCTTTCAGGATTTCAAATATCTCAACTGGAATTCCATCACCTCCACTAGCTTTGTTCATAGTGATGCTTTCTAAGGCCCACCTGACTTCACATTCCAGGATGTCTGGCTCTAAGTGAGTGATCACACCATCATGATTATCTGGGTCGTGAAGATCTTTTTCGTACAGTTCTTCTGTGTATTCTTGCCACCTCTTCTTAATATCTTCTGCTTCTGTTAGGTCCATACCATTTCTGTCCTTTATCGAGCCTATCTTTGCATGAAATGTTCCTTTGGTATCTCTAATTTTCTTGAAGAGATCTCTAGTCTTTCCCAATCTGTTGTTTTCCTCTATTTCTTTGCACTGATCGCTGAGGAAGGCTTTCTGCTCTCTCCTTGATATTCTTTGGAACTCTGCATTCAGATGGGAATATCTTTCCTTTTCTCCTTTGCTTTTCACTTCTCTTCTCTTCCCAGCTATCTGTAAGGCCTCCTCAGACAGTCATTTTGATTTTTTGCATTTCTTTTCCATTGGGATTGTCTTGATCCCTGTCTCCTGTACAATGTCACAAACCTCTGTCCATAGTTCATCAGGCACTCCATCAGGTCTAGTCCCTTATATCTATTTGTCACTTCCACTGCATACTCATAAGGGATTTGATCTAGGTCATACCTGAATGGACTAGTGGTTTTCCCTACTTTCTTCAATTTAAGTCTGAATTTGGCAATAAGCAGTTCATGATCTGAGCCACAGTCTGCTCCCGGTCTTGTTTTTGCTGACTGTATAGAGCTTCTCCATCTTTGGCTGCAAAGAATATAATCAATCTGATTTCAGTGTTGACCATCTGGTGATGTCCACGTGTAGAGTCGTCTCTTGTGTTGTTGGAATAGGGTGTTTGCTATTACCAGTGCGTTCTCATGGCAAAACTCTATTAGCCTTTGCCCTGCTTCATTCTGTACTCCAAGGCCAAACTTGCCTGTTACGCCAGGTGTTTCTTGACTTCCTACTTTTGCATTCCAGTCCCCTACAATGAAAAGGACATCTTTTTTGGGTGTTAGTTCTAGAAGGTCTTGTAGGTCTTCATAGAACCATTCAACTTCAGCTTCTTCGGCGTTACTGGTCGGGGCATAGACTTGGATTACTGTGATATTGAATGGTTCGCCTTGAAAACGAACAGAGATCATTCTATCGTTTTTAAGATTGCATCCAAGTACTGCATTTTGGACTCTTTTGTTGACCATGATGGCTACTCCGTTTCTTCTAAGGGATTCTTGCCCACAGTAGTAGATATAATGGTCATCTGAGTTAAATTCACCCATTCCAGTCCATCTTAGTTTGCTGATTCCTAGAATGTCGATGTTCACTCTTGCCATCTCCTGTTTGACCACTTCCAATTTGCCTTGATTCATGGACCTAACATTCCAGGTTCCTATGCAATATTGCTCTTTACAGCACCGGACTTTGCATCTATCACCAGTCACATCCACAGTTGGGTATCGTTTTTGCTTTGGCTCCATCCCATCATTCTTTCTGGAGTTATTTCTCCACTGATCCCATTAGCATATTGGGCACCTACTGACCTGGGGAGTTCATCTTGCAGTGTCCTATCTTTCTGCCTTTTCATACTGTTCATGGGGTTCTCAAGGCAAGAATACTGAAGTGGTTTGCCATGCCCTTCTCCAGTGGACCACATTCTGTCAGACCTCTCGACCATGACCCATCCGTCTTGGGTGGCCCCAAACGGCATGGCTTAGTTTCATTGAGATAGACAAGGCTGTGGTCTGTGTGATCAGATTAGTTAGTTTTCTGTAATTTTAGTTTCAGTGTGTCTGCCCTCTAATGCCCTCTCGCAACACTTACCATCTTACTTGGGTTTCTCTTACCTTGGACGTTCACCTTGGTATTTCTTCACAGCTGCTCCAGCAAAGTGCAGCCGTTGCTCCTTACCTTGGACAAGGGGTTTCTACTCATGAAGGCCCCTCCTGACCTTGAATGTGGAGTAACTCCTCTCGGCCCTCCTGTGCCCACGCAACCCCTGCACCTTGAGCCTTGGGTAATTCCTATCGCCGCCGCCGCCCGCCCTCAGCCACCGGCCCGGCCTAGCCCCTGTCGGCCGCCGCCCCCGGCCCCCGGCCCCCGGCCCCCGGCCCCGGCCTAGGCCCTGTCGGCCGCCGCCCCCGGCCCCCGGCCCCCCGCCTAGCCCCTGCCGGCCGCCGCCCCCGCCCCCGGCCCGGCCTAGCCCCTGTCGGCCGCCGCCCCCGGCCCCCGGCCCCCGGCCCCCCGCCTAGCCCCTGTCGGCCGCCGCCCCCGGCCCCCGGCCCCGCCTAGCCCCTGTCGGCCGCCGCCCCCCGGCCCCCGGCCCCCGCCTAGCCCCTGTCGGCCGCCGCCCCCCCCGGCCCCCGGCCCCGCCCTAGCCCCTGTCGCCGCCGCCTCCGGCCCCCGGCCCCGCCTAGCCCCTGTCGGCCGCCGCCCCCGGCCCCCGGCCCGGCCTAGCGCCCGTCGGCCGCCGCCGCCCCCGGCCCCCCGGCCCGGCCTAGCCCCTGTCGGCCGCCGCCCCCGGCCCCGGCCCGGCCTAGCCCCTGTCGGCCGTCGCCCCCCCCGGCCCCCGTCCCGGCCTAGCCCCTGTCGGCCGTCGCCCCCGGCCCCCGGCCCGGCCTAGCCCCCGTCGGCCGCCGCCCCCGGCCCCCGGCCCGGCCTAGCCCCCGTCGCCGCCGCCGCCCCCGGCCCCCAGCCCCCGGCCCGGCCTAGCCCCTCTCGGCCGCCGCCCCCCGACGCCGGCCCCCGGCCCCCGGCCCCCGGCCCCCGGCCCGGCCTAGCTCCTCTCGGCCACGCTCCTGCGCCGAGCCGTCGCAGCCGCCTCGCTCCTGCGCCGAGCCGTCGCAGCAGCGCCTCGCTCCTGCGCCGAGCCGTCGCAGCCGCCTCGCTCCTGCGCCGAGCCGTCGCAGCCGCCTCGCTCCTGCGCCGAGCCGTCGCAGCCGCCTGCGTATATACAGAACTTTGCAATTCAATAATAAAAAGCAACAAACTCGATAAAAATGTGCAGGAATCTAGGGACTTCCTAGGTGGCGTAGTTGGTAAAGGATCTGCCTGCCAACTCAGGAGACTCAAGAGATGCAGTTTCAATTCCTGGGTCAGGAAGGTACACTGTAGGAGGAAACAGCAACCCACTCCAGTATTCTCGCCTGGAGAATCCCATGGACAGAGGAGCCTGGCAGGCTGCAGTCCAAGGGGTCGCATAGAGTTGGACGTGACTGAGTAACTGAATATGTATGCAAGCATCTAAGCAGACAATTCATAAAAATCTTTATAATAGCCAAAAGCACAGGAAAAATACCCTCAACATCATCAGTTATCAAGGATGTGCAACTTAAGCACACAATTTCATACTAATATATCCCCACTACAGCATTTAAATAAAAACAGGAAACATCAAATGTTGGTGAAAATGTAGAACACCCAGGACACTTAACACTTTGTTGGCAGAAATATAAAATGGAAAAACGTCTGGAAGCTTCCCATAAAACTAAATATACACCTTCCCAGCAATTTTACTTCACAACATTAGCAAAGATAAATAAAAATGAGTTCACAAAACTACTTGCACAGGAATGATCGTTGCAAGTTTTATTCATAATAGCCAAAAGCTGGAAACACGTTAAAAGTTCTGTCAATAGGAAAAATGACTGAATATATTATTGTCTTAAAATGTAATGTCACTCTTCAAGATGAACATAGAAAGTACTATTGATCTTTGGAAAAACTTTAATGATTCAGAATATTTTACTGAGAGAAAGCAAACTGACACAAAAAGCATATACTGTTTGATTCCATTTATATTATACAATATGTAATATAGTTACAATAAGTTGCATTTATATGAATTCTAGGATAGACATAACTAATTCTAGTGCAAAAATAATCGAAAGAGTAATTATCTCTTGGGAATGATGTGAGGATTGACTGGGAATAACATGACAGGGAATTCTGAGGGAGAAGGAAATGGCAACCCACTCCAGTACTCTTGCCTGGAAAATCCTATGGACAGAGGAGCCTGGTAGGCTGCAGTCCATGGGTTCGCTAAGGGTCGGACACGACTGAGCGACTTCACTTTCACTTTTCACTTTCATGCATTGGAGAAGGAAATGGCAAGCCACTCCAGTGTTCTTGCCTGGAGAATCCCAGGGACGGGGGAGCCTGGTGGGCTGCCGTCTGTGGGGTCGCACAGAGTCGGACACGACTGAAGCAACTTAGCAGGAATATTTTATACATCATTAAAAGTTGGATTTCCATAAGTGTATGCATTTTTCAAATCAGAAAGAATGTAGACTTTTGAAGTAAGTACCACATTTGTATAAAGCTTTTATAAAAAGTAAGAACTACTGAAGCAAATATTAAATTATTTTTAATGATTAGGGTACTAAAATATTTAGAGGAGGATTTAATATTTTTGATTAATTATGAAATAAATTTACACAAAACTGATGGAAGTATAAATTGGTAGATAGATAAATGGGTGGACATGAATAAAACACATAGACTATTTCTTTGAGCAACTAAAAGGTGATAATACAGGACTTCACTAGAAATTTTCTTTAATTTTGGTTTGAAAATGTTCTTATATAGTATTGGAGAAGAGCATTGTAAACTGCTTATACAGGTAGTCCTCACTTGGCACAGTTCTGGTGTACATAGAATTCAGCCACCCTGATTTACTTAACTAACACCAATCCCTCAACAATACAATTTGAATTGTTGTTATAGTATACAAACTGAGTAACTGCATAAAATACCAACATCACTACCAGGTCTTTAATCCGCAGATCGCTATGTAAATAACAGATGTGCATGAAGACCAGTGATCAATCATCACACTTTTTAGTGACTGGTCGTCTGATGCATCTTAGTGCAGCTTGTTTAGTTCGTATACAGACAGCAAGGTGTGCAGTTATGTTACCTTTTTGTCGCTCAGTGATAAACCCATGTGACATTTTAAAAAATAAATGAAAAAGGAAATTGTCCAACAAAGATGAACTTGCAGCAGAGAAGTATAGTGTGATAACACTGGGGATAAAATTCTAATAGGATGAAATAGAGTTATAGAAGAAATAGCTGGCTGTGGAAATATTAGCACATGTTTGACAGACTCTAGGTCTGTACCAAGAGAACTTGTAAGACAATGTCTTTGAAATAATGTACAAGAAAAGTTATTGTAAGCAAAAGGATGAAGATGTCCCAGGAGGAGCAAGTCACAAAAAAATTACATGAAGGGAGCGCTAAGCAGTATTTCACAAACATTTAAAGCACAAAGGAGAAAATATTTGAAGTAATTCAAACAGTCCAAGTATTATATCATAATATGATCAGTAACTCCTCAAACTATTTTTGACACATTTTTAAAAAAATGAAAGAGCTTAATTCTCAATGTTTTTAATGTTTTATATTTATGGCACAGATTCTAACTATACCTTTTCCTATTTTTCATTTCTCTATACATTTATAAGCAGCAGAAAAATACATTTTAATGTTTTGACAAACATGCTCAAAAATCACAGAACAATTGGGTTTTTCCCATTGGTTATTAAGATTGTCTTTTGTGGTAGCAATTTTTATAGTCTAGTACTTCCGTGCAGAGCAATGACAGTGATATTAAAAAACAGACTTGAGTATCACTGGCTATGAAGGAAAATGAGAGTGAATGCTTTCTTGTGTCCAATGTCTACAAAACTTTTAAGGAGTCAAATTTAGATTAAATTTCTTTCTAGTGAAGTTCTATTACGTTTCAAAAGGAATTGTAAGGACATTTTTACAAAAGAATGAATGCCATATGTAAAATCATGGAGGTGGGGAAGGAGTAAAGAATACCAAATGATGATAAACACATTTCCTTACTGTAAGAACCTTAAAACTCAGTTTAGATGTCACCTAGACCATGAAGGCTTCCTGGACTCCTTTCCCTTCCCAGATAACGGGTGGCTCTATCCTGTCTGTACCTAATACACATCTCAGGAATTTAAAATAAATCACTTAAGATAACATATATAGAGAGTGCTGGGCCTGGAAATGGATCTGGGCAGGTATTTTGACATAGTATTAAAAAATTAAAAAAAGAAAAGAGAGAAAATGGACATTGTAATATAAGACTTTATCATTTATCAATTATTTTATCATGATACTAAGAATGATAAAATAGTTTTAATATCAAACCATGCTTTAAAATTCAAGGAAAAGAGATATTTGTAAAGAAATGGAATATTTTATATAAAGTCTAACTTACCATTGTGATGTGAATTTTTAAAATATTTTCTCTACTTTTGGTATGTTTATTTTGAAAATTTATAAAATAAGGTATACACAATTTAACTATCACAACTTCATGAAATATTTCTTTTTGAAATAAGATGTAATAATTCATTTTAAATTATCTTTTGAACTCTTAATAGCATAACCACTCATGTATATTATTGCTGTCAGCATCTTCATGGTCTGGTTTAAATATTCTTTGTAGTCAACAATTCTGTGTCATTATTTTAGCTAGAGGGCTTTAAAAGTAGTAACTGATTGTGTTTTTACCCATTATAAGAGTAATGGGTATATATAACTTACTCTTAAATTACAATTTAATATTTTATCACATAAAATATATGTGATATAAAATATGTGATAAAAATATGTGATATAAAATAATATATGTGATATAAAATAAAATATAAAATATATTTTATAACCATTTTTAGGTATGCAATTCAGTGGCAATAATTACATTTGTAATGTTATGCAAATATCACATCTATTTTCGTAACTTTTTCACCACCCTAAACAGAAATTTTCTACCTATTAAACTATGACTTCTCATTACTTCTGCTCCAGATCATGGTAATTTGGTTCACTCTCTGTCTTTACAAATTTTTCTGTTCTAGATGTTTTTTATAAGTGAAACCATGCAGTATTTGCCCATTATGACTACCTTTTAACTTAGCATAATATATTAAGATTCATCCACATTGTAGCATATGTCAGAACTTTGTTCCTTCTTATGCCTCAATAATGAGAGTTTATTTGTGAGGAATTTAATCAAATCATATTAACTGAAAATAGATATCTTTCATAATTTATGATAAAATAATACATTTTGCTTGTTATAACTTTCCAACTTTTATTTCTGTCTGAGGGTAGTGAAAATGGCTATTTTTACTGATATCTCTTTTATTTGTATTTCATTAAGGATTCTTTTCAATCAGTTACTACTTTTATGCTACCTAGACAGCATATTAAAAAGCAGAGGCATTACTATGCCAACAAAGGTCCATCTAGTCAAAGCTGTGGTTTTTCTATCAGTCATGTATGAATGTGAGAATTGGACCATAAAGAAAGCTGAGCCCCATGGATGGCAGCATGCCAGGCCTCCCTATCCATCACCAACTTCCGGAGCTTGCTCAAACTCACGTCCACTAAGTCAGTGATGCCATCCAACCATTTCATTCTCTGTCGCCCCCTTCTCCTCCTGCCTTCAATCTTTCCCAGAATCAGGGTCTTGTATAAGGATTTGGCTCTTCACATCAGGTGGCCAAAGTATTGGAGCTTCAGCTTCAGCATCAGTCCTTCCAATGAATGTTCAGGACTAATTTCCTTTAGGATTGACTGATTTGATTTCCTTGCAGTCCAAGGGACTCTCAAGAGTCTTTCTCCAATATCACAGTTCAAAGTATCAAGTTTTTGACACTCAGCCTTCTTTATGGTCCAGATCTCACAACTGTACATGACTCCTGGAAAAACCATAGCTTTGACGAGATGAACCTTAGTTGGCAATGTAATGTCTCTGCTTTTTAATATGCTATCTAGGTTGGTCATAGCTTTTCTTCCAAGGGGAAAACATCTTTTAATTTCATGGCTGCAGTCACCATCTGCAGTGATTTTGGAGCCCAAGTAAATAAAGTCTGTTTCAGTTTCCATTGTTTCCTCATCTGTTTACCATGAAGTGATGGAACCAGAAGCCATGATCTTAGTTTTTTGAATGTTGAGTTTTAAGCCAACTTTTTCCCTCTCCTCTTTAACCTTCATCAGGTTAGTGAAGCTCTTTAGCTCCTCTTCACTTTCTGCCTCCTGAGAATCTGTATGTAGTTCAAGAATCAACAGTTAGAACAGGACATGGAATAGCAGACTGGTTCCCAATTGGGAAAGGAATGCATTAAGTCTGTATATTGTCACCCTGTTAATTTGACTTATATGCAGAGTACATCATGCGGAATGCCAGGTTGGATGAAGGACAAGATGGAATCAAGATTGCCTGGAGAAATATCAATAACCTCAGATATGCAGATGACACCATCTCTATGGCAGTCAAGACACAGCACCTACTTTTTTGAAGACATCAATTCATCTCCCCCAATGTCTGGTATGATTTTGTATCATTCCTACTTATACTTCACAATGGAAATATTGATTTGGTACTAAGAAGACATTCAATACATTTTTAGAGAATGGATCAATGAAGATGTTCATGGCAAAATTCAGGGAAATTCTCATATTATACAGTGGATTGTGTGCTTCTCTTACATTCATTGTGCAATAACATGGCAAAATTCCTATCCATAAACAGAAATAAACTTAATCTTGGGAAGTTTTTAGTGAAAAATGAAGCCATCCCAAGTTATGAAAAATATTCATTGTGCTTGGTTCCCAAAAGTGGTTCCCTGGCGATTCAGATGGTAAAGAATCTGCCTGCAATGCAAGAGACCCAGGTTCGATCCCTGGATCAGGAAGATCCCCTGGAGAAGGGAATGGCTACCCACTCCAGTATTCTTACCTGGAGAATTCCATGGACAGAGGAGCCTAGTAGGCTAGTCAGACACGACTGAGCGACTAACACTGAGTGGTTTAAGAATCCCCTACTTCTCCACTCTTGCGGCAAATATGAACTCTGATGTCTACTGTCTAGGTTTTTCTCCTTACCAAATCAATTTCTGGAAGTCTGACCTTGTAAAAATCATGTACTTCTGTCATTTTTGTTTCTTTTTAGTGAAATACTAAGAATAATTGGGGAGGGAGGTAGGAGGGGGTTTCAAGATGGGGAGACAAATGTACACCCATGGCTGATTCATGTCTATGTATGGCAAAAGCCACAGTGATATTGTAAAGTAATTTGCCTCCAATTAAAATAAATAAATTAATTTAAAAAATAATAATGTCTCTGCTTTATTGAGATTTAAATGTAATACCTATGTTTCATTTATTTATTTGAAATGTAGCTATTCCTCATATATTTTAGATCTTAGATACCAAGTGTCCTGAGACACTGACCATACCTTCTCTGCCTGTCGTCTTCCTGTTCCTTTCCACAATACTTTATGCTTTCTTGCTAACACTTACTCTTCATACATCATATAGAAACATTCTTGAATTATTTAGAGCATTACTCTTCTGGAAAAGGGGTGTGTTTATATCCATGTATTCAAAAATATCTTTTCATGTATCCAGAAATTATTCTTACTTTTTGAACATACAAAGAACCTATATGTTTGATTATTTATAGTTTTTCACATATAAAGAAAAGTTTGGTGTACAAAAAAATATATAAACTTAAATTTAATTGTATTTATTATCATAAAAATATTATTTGCTTGTTTTGTTTCAGGTCAGTTCAGTCGCTCAATCGTGTCCGACTCTTTGCGACCGCATGAATCGCAGCCCGCCAGGCCTCCCTGTCCATTACCAACTCCTGGAGTTTTCCCAAACCCTTGTCCATCGAGTCGATGATGCCATCCAACCATCTCATTCTCTGTCGTCCCCTTCTCCTCCCGCCCTCAATCTTTCCCAGCATCAGGGTCTTTTCAAATGAGTCAGCTCTTCGCATCAAGTGGCCAAAGTATTGGAGTCTCACTTCAACATCAGTCCTTCCAATGAACACCCAGCACTGATCTCATTTAGGATGGACTGGTTGGATCTCCTTGCAGTCCAAGGGACTCTCAAGAGTCTTCTTCAACACCACAGTTCAAAAGCATCAATTCTTCGGCGCTCAGCTTTCTTCACGGTCCAACTCTCACATCCATACATGACCACTGGAAAAAACATAGCCTTGACTAGACAGACCTTTGTTGACAAAATGATGTTTCTGCTTTTTAATATGCTGTCTAGGTTGGTCATAACTTTCCTTCTGAGGAGTAAACGTCTTTTGATCTCATGGCTGCAATCACCATCAGCAGTGATTTTGGAGCCCAGAAAAATAAAGTCAGCCACTGTTTCCACTGTTTCCTCCTCTATTTGCCACGAAGTGATGGGACCGGATGCTGGAAGTGATGGGACTAGATGCCATGATCTTAGTCTTCTGAATGTTGAGCTATAAGCCAACTTTTTCACTCTTCTCTTTCACTTTCATCAAGAGGCTCTTTAGTTCTTCTTCAGTTTCTGCCATAAGGGTGGTGTCATCTGCATATCTGAGGTTATTGATATTTTTCCTGGCAATCTTGATGCGAGCTTGTGCTTCTTCCAGCCCATCGTTTCTCATGATGTACTCTGAATATTTATGTCACAAGTTTAGCTCAAATAAATTATTATGTTTAATAAATTATCTTTGTAATGACAAGTGTTCTTTAAGGCATTTGAAGCACATGTATTTTCCTTTGTCTGAATATCTGTTTCCCTTCAGTGTATCCTTAGACTTTTCTGGGAATGTGTTTTCTTTTTCTTTTGGCTAGAAGTCTAAATGCTTCTATTAGTTTTCCACCCTAGATGCTCATTAAATGCATCTGTAAATATATTTCAGAAGTCAGTGCTTCATCAGGTAAATTTAGTGTTCTAAGAGTAATCTCTGGGCATCAAAATCAGTTCATCAGCAGCATTAGATATTCATAGGAGCATGAACCCTACTGTGAACTGTGCATGAGAGAGATCTAGGTTGTGTGCCTCATGAGAATCATCCAGAAACCATTCCCCATCCTTGCTCAGTCTGTAAAAAAAATTGTCCTCCACAAAACTGGTCCCTGCTGCCAAAAAGATTGGGGACCACTGTCACAGACCATTTATTTTTTATTGCTAATAAAAGAGATTCCATTGTATGAATATTACACAATTTATTAGCTCTTCTGTTTATCAATATTTGGATTGATCTTTTCTGTTTTGTTTCTCTGTTTTGTTGATTACAGATGAAGCTACTTCAACTGTCCATGTAAAGTGTTTGTAAGGATATATATATATATATATATATATATACCAAATCTCCCAAGGCAATAAGCTGAGACAATTGTAGGACCAAGCTTGTTTGCTCCCTCTTCTCAGGGATCATTGGTCTTCATATCTTGACGGTTAGATCCTAAAAACCATTTTTTCTTAGAGTCTGTTGTTGTTGCTTTATCAAATGGAAGGATAAATCTGTTCCCTTTTCCTTTTTTTTCCTGAAAAAAGTTTCTTTTTTTCTGCCTTATAAATGACATGTATTGCCATAAACTCTTGGTATTATATTCTGCCACACACACCACATTACAACTGAGCCTCCCATCTTGTACAGATCAATAGGCAGTGTCCTTGCACTTCAGCCTGCATTTGCTGCAGGGTGTTTTCCTCTTGTCTCACTCAAAGCTGATGGCCTTCCTTGTCATTTGGTAATTTGGTTGGAACACTATTCCAAGATCTGGGGCAACTTGTTGCCACCTCCTAAAGAGACCTACCAAGAATTTCCATTCTTTCTTAGTGTAGGGCAATTTGAGATATGATCAATGATTTGACTTTTATTTGAAGGGAATTTTTCAGTTTCCCAAATGATTAACTCCCTAAAACTTTATTGATCTCCTTCTAAATCTTCTTAGTGTTTATCTTTCAATCTGAAGCATACTTATCTAATTAAGACCTTGAGTATATGTACTTATCCATCATTTGGCTCGAATGACACAATATAATCAAAATAGTAAACATTCTGTTACTCTGTGGACTGAACATATGGCCCAGTTCCTTTTGAACTAAATTTCTTCAAAGGCAAGAGAGTTAGCATAGTTCTGAGGCAAGAATATAACTGTATATTGCTATCTATCTCGTATGATTTTGAACTGCTTTTGGTTATTATTTCTCATAGGGAAGGAAAAAGTGAATGATTGAACACTGTGTATCCTAGTCCAGTTTGACTAGCAGAAGAACTTCTAGTAGGACTTCGATCTGGTTGAGCTTGTGTAGTACCCTGTCCATTTGGTTTGCATGGAATAAAAGAGTGAATTAAATGAGGATGCAAGGAGATACACCCAAACTGAATCATATGGGTCTTTAAGAGTAGTGATACACAGAGCTATTTCCCTTTGATATGATATGGTTATCATCTCCTCTCTTGGACAATAACTTGGGTGATTTCAAAGACTTCTACTTGGCTGTCCCCACTAATTAGCTCTGTATTTATACATAGATCAAGAAAATTACTTGTGGTTCTACACCAGTAAAATGTATCCATTCCAGTGATGTACTAGGAGATTAGGAAAATGAATGCTCTGTGGTTCTATTGACATACTGACTCACCATATGCCAGACCAGACATTATTCTCTCTCTGAGAGGCAGAATAAAGGCACCCTAAAGTTGTTCCTGTCCTAATCACTTGAACCTATAAACATCTTGTTATATGGTCATAGGGAAGTAAATGGACAAAGAAATTAACGTTGCTAATCAACTGTGCTGGAGACAGGATAATTATCCTGCATTATCTGAGGGGACAGAATCCTAAAAAGTGGGATAAAGAAGCAGAGAGTCAGTCAGAGATTGGAATCAAGGTCACAGAAATATGTGTGAATTAGGCCATGTGTTTCTGACTTTGAAGATGGAAGTATAGGTTCATGAGTCAAAGGATATGGGTGGCCTCTAGAGGATGGAGAGTTCCCCTGGTCGTTCAGTCAGTAAAAAGTCTGCCTGCAATGTGGGATACCCAGGTTCAATCCCTGGGTCAATAAGATCCCATGGAGAAGGGAATGGAAAGCCACTCTAGTATTCTCAACTGGAGAATTCCATGGACAGAGAAGCCTGGTGGGCTACAGTCCATAGCGTCACAAAGAATCGGACATGACTTTCGCTTTCACTAGAAGATGGAAAAGCAACAACATGGATTCACCCCCTAAAGCTTCAGAAAGTAATACAGCCTTGGAAATAACTTTGATGAGAACAGTAAGAAGCATTTCAGGCTTCTGACCTCTAGAACTGTAAAATAATAAACTTATTTTGCTTTTAGCCACCAAGATTGTAATAACGTGTTACAGCAGCCGTAGAAAACTAATGCACCCATTTATTAGGAGACCATGATGCTATTTCTATTCCTATGTAGTCATGTCAACTTTAACCTTCTATCCACAGTCCTCAAAATATATGAATATTTATGTTTCCGGTTTACAGATGCTTTTGTAAATGTTGTATCTTGCTTTGTAAAAGAATAAGTTGGATCATTACTATATTCAGTTTCTGTGCTGCTATGGCATTGTATGATCCTTTCTTCTGAGGAGCTGGACCTCTCTTTAGTCACCAAGTTCTCAGTTTGGAAACTGTGTTAAATTTAAAAAAAATGGACAAGTTATTGTGTTTTTAATTGAGTCAGATGCATGCCACTTCCTGAACTGTACATGCTTGATGTCCTTCTATAGATGAAGCACTAGCTTTGTTGAATATGCATCATTCTTGCCCTAGGCTTGCTATATTTTTTTAATCATCTTCAAAACTCATTGCAGGTCAGGTACCCCTGGATGCCAATAAGATGCTGCTACTCATTAAAATGACTTGACTAATCTTACTTCTGATTAATAATCACCATCTTCTGACCTCTATGATTTTTAGAGATCTATTTTCTCATTGTTACCAGGGACTCCAAGTCTGCAACCACATCTCATCCCTTCAGCCCTCACTTACCGAGAAGACCCTCTAATGAGTTTGTCGATGATGGTGGTGCCCCTCTCAGCTGTGTTTACTAATCATTATGGTAAATGTGTTGGCCTCCAGGTCCTCCTACAGAATGCAAACAGAGAAAGGATTTCTGATCTCATATAGCATTCCACTTTCTTTGGTAAATTATTCCACTTCTGCCATAGTAATTTTGGCATATTACCTCAGTATGGATCATCACTTCTTTCAAGCTTTCAAAGCATATTTTCACTGGCTCCTGAGATGTTGTCAGTACAAGTTCTGTACCATGGGGAAGGACTTTCATACTGTTAAACTCTGCTTTATCCAACTTTATATTCTGTCATCTTACCCTGTGCTGACCATCCCGGTGTCCAGTTCCATGTATACTCTGTTAGATATGATCAACAAATGTTGACTAGGTTCTGTGACCCCTTCATGGCATAATTACTTCCCTCCTTGACTGATCCAGCATTTCCACGACAAGTATATTCTTGATATCACTTTAATTAATGGCTTGATGGCTGGGAATAGAGGTGAAGGCAAGGATGACACATCTTGTCTTGTAAGGCAGATGTTTCTGCATTATCTCCCAGCAAGAAGGGTGAACTTCACTTTTCCAAGAAAGAGTGGACTACATTTTCAGGCCCAGAAGGTACAAGACATTCTGGGTTTCAATAATTACAAGAGCACAAGCATGTTGTTCCCAACCTAAGTTTCAGAATCACGTGTCACCTTAGGAACTTGACATTTTCATATCTGACCTGCTGGATGTGATCTTTCAACCTTCTTCTAAGCCCTCTTAACCCTGTATTTTCCCCTGGACTTGATCCTTACATTTTTTCTGCCCTAGGAGTATAGGAGATGATAATTCCTTTATTAGCTGCCAAAGGAAGCCTCCTGGATGTCTCATTTAGATTCCAGATTTTGATTAAACACTCCAAGCCTTCCACTGTTTTCCTTCAATGCCTTGATAGCTCCCTGCTAAGCCAACTGATTCTTTAATTTTTGCAATGAACACTTCTCACAATTGCAGAAACATCTGAGATGTTACACCCATCATGTACTCTTCACTTCTACCCACGCAATTTACCAGTAGTGAAAACCTTCTAGCTGCCCTACACCAGTTTGCAGTAGCACTATAGCATGCGTGGGGCTATACTGTTGTCTAACTTCAGCTGGTAATGAGGTTCTCATCACCGCCAGTCTGCTTTTAGACTCTCCAGTTTCAAGGCCACATTTCAAAGTCTCCTTCCAAGGACCAGACCTGGTCTCTTAAGTTTGATTCCCTGGGGAGACAGATTCTGAGATTCTGAGTTGCCTGCAGATCCAGTTAGTTGAATGCTCTCTGAACAATTATCTGCAGGAAAGAGAAGCAGGGGGACATACGATTGGGAAGAGGGATGATTTTTCACTGATGCAATTACAACAGGATCTTCAGCTTGTTGATAACATGGAGAGCTCTGAGTTCCGTCTCTTGGAGACCTCCCTGTTGAGCCATTGTGGCTTGTCCTTCATATTCCCAGTCATAGGTGTATGCTATCCTGGGGAGGTTTTGTAACTTTGGGTGAGGGAGCTTCCATAAGTCAGGAAACAGTGACAACGCTTGTGTCCATGGTGTCAGGAGCCAGCAATTCAGGCAGATGGGCCATGCATGTTTCTATTTCAGAAGATCTGAAGTGTGCCCAGCACACCACTCCGGTACAAATAATGCTTTTCCCTGATTCCAGTAACAGATGCAAACCATATTTTTATTGTCAATTTGCTATATTAGTTTCTGAGAGTAATGATTGATGGTGGTGGTGATTTAGTCGTTAAGTCCTGTCCAACTCTTTCAACCCTATGGATTTTAGCTCACCAGGCTCCTCTCTTCATGGGATTTCCCAGGCAAGAATACTGGAATGGGTTTTCATTCCCTTCTCCAGGGGATCTTCCTGACCCTGGGATCGAACCTTGGTCTCCTGCATTGCAGGTGGATTCTTTACTAACTGAGCCACCAGGGAAGCCCAGTGATTGACATGTCTATGCTATTCAGAAGCATTTTCTATGTCTGCTCAATCAGTTTGAGATCCATTAAAAATACTCTGCAGTTTGTCCTCACTCTATGTTTTTATCCCTATCATTCAGTATTACTCCTAGAGTAAGCATTATTCTCCAGCCAAACTAGGCTTTGTCCAATTTCCCCCTCACTGTCCCCAAGCATCTATTTATACTACAGTTAGCTCTCTGGAGTAATCTTGTTTCCTATGTTCATATATGTTTAAGACACCTAACTATAGTTTACAGCTGAGACACTGACAATGTATCTTACCTCTGAACAATAAAAACTTGAATTATGAAGCCATTGAGGTGATCAATTACGAAGAGAGAAATAAACAGGTACAATACTTTTGAAATAAAAACAATAGATCATAATTCTTTGGGAGATGCTGAGTGTTTCAGTGACTAATTCTGTCTAATAGGAAAGAAGATGATAGATTAAACCAACTGGAACATATTTGGTCAGTTTATTTTCCAGGCTGTATAAATGATAGTGGTAGTATTAGTTTGGAATTTGGGATATTTAATTACATTTTAGGTGCTTCTCAAGTGGTTCAGTGGTGAAAAACCCACCTGCCAATGCAGGAGACGTGAGTGGGAAATCCTTGGGTGGGAAAGATTCCCTGGAGAAGGAAGTGGAAACCCATTCCAGTATCCTTGCCTGGAGAACTCCATGGACAGAAGAACCTGGCAGGCTACAGTCCATGGGGTCACAAAGAGTCAGCCACCACTTAACAAATGAGCACAAACAGTTACATTTTAAGAGATAGTAACCACTTACAGTGCAGTGAGGATAAATATAAACCCTGCTAGATATTTTAACAGAGTGAATTTTATACGGGAATTTGTAAACCCAGAACTGGAGACATGGAAGTATACACAGAGACGGCTTAGGTAACCCGGAAATGATAACTGTACAGAATAGCCTTGTATTGCTGATCCTGTTTGTGATGCCAACTGTCTTGCTGTTTACACTGTGCGCACTGTTCGCTGAATCCAGGGTAGGCAAGGTCTGAGCTTAGTCTGCAAGGAGACTGGAGGAGCCTTTGGAAGTGCTGACACGTTTATTCTCTCCTGGCTGACGCAGCAGCCCTAGCAGTAGACACGCTATATATATTCTCTTCTCTCATGGCTGACCCAAGGGACGCAGCCCTGATGCAGCAGTAGCGGCGCAGTTTCTTTAGATGGTGCTCAGGTATGTGTACTGCACAAAGTAGCTGGTGACCAAGCAGCTACCTCGTGGTGTGCATGAGCAGTGTTACAAATGATCTCAGCTATTACACAGTCATTATTTACAAAACACGGGGAGAGAGAGCCTGAACATGGCATCCTGGCTAATTTGCTTTCTCCCCACAAGCGTCTGGGGGCTTCCCTGATAGGTCAGTTGGAAAAGAATCCGCCTGCAATGTGGGAGACCTGGGTTCGATCCCTGGGTTGGGAAGATCCCTGGAAAAGGGAAAGGCTACTCACTCCAGTATTCGGGCCTGGAGAACTCATCGACTGTATAGTCCATGGGGTCGCAAAGAGTAGGACAGGACTGAGCGACTTTCACTTTCACTTTCCACAAGCCTCTACCCCTAGGACTAAAGAATCAAAAGGGTGTTTTGATATTATCAGAATCTAGAGCCTCGGCAGATGTTTCTCCTGAAAGTTAGATCCAAAAGTTAGATCCAGATGTCCCAGAAAGCAAACAAAATTCACTTGCTTCTCAGACAGTGGAGCTGGTTTGCAGAGTGCCAAAGCGCCTTGGCTGTGTTGCCTCTGAGTACAACATCAGGAACACAAGTCAGATGTCATTCCTCTCCCCCTGCCTCCCAGTGTCTCTCTGTGCCATCTATTAGTAAACAATGGCTAGAAGTCAGCTGGGAAAGAGAATGATGATCTGCAGAGTCACAGCCTCAGTGTCACAAAGCAGAGTATAGAGAGAAATACTTGGATCAAAGCCAAAAGGAAAATGAAGTTACTCAGTCGTGTCCGATTCTTTGCGACCCCATGGACTGTAGCCTACCAGGCTCTTCCGTCCATGGAATTTTCCAAGCAAGAGTACTGGAGTAGGTTGCCATTTCCTTCTCCAGAGGATCTTCCCGACCCAGGGATCGAACCCAGGTCTCCCGCGTTGCAGGCAGACACTTTAAGGTCGAAGCCAGTTCATAATTGATCCAGGGTTGCAGATCAGGTCTGGTAAAGGACACACACGTGCTATGTCACAGTCAATACAGAGTTCAAATGGACACTGTTATTAGTTTTGGCATCTTCTGTATTGTAAACCTCGGGAATAAACTGTTTGAACTTCTGTTCCCTCATAAGGCTATTCTCTTAAATTCCGCATCATGTCAGGCTTTTCTAATTTCAGGATCGATCATTTTATGAACTAGTTTTGCCATAAAATAAAGTATAGCTTCATGATTCCCAAGAGATTAACTTATTTTAGTGTCTCTACTCCCTTTTCAAAGTATGTATAGCTACCATGAGTGCACTATATTCTTGACCTCACTCCACTCTACCTACTACGAATCTGTACAATAGATTTTTTGCTACTTGAGCATGCATTGTTTAATAGCCATAAAGGTTAATCTCCATTATATATTCCACTTTAATTTATTCAAAATACAAGATTTGCATGAATCTGCACAACTCTTATTTTATGAAAAAGCATATTTGCCCATGGAGAAACACTTTAAATAGAGTACATGTTTATGCCGAAAATAATTCCACCCACACGTATTTAAACTTTTCATCGCAGAATGCATCAAACCTTTAAAACTGCATATTCTTCAGAAGTAGTGTTTTATTAATAAAAAGTTCACAAGGATGAACAACAAATACATTTCCAAAAATGTACCACATGTTGGTACAGATTATAATGTTTGAAAAGGAGAAATTGCCTTTAGAAATATTTCTTGAGTTAAACACTTGTAAAGAACTGTTTTTCTTACTAAAATCCTAAGAATTTTCTATTCTTTTTGACTTATTGACCACATTTCACAACTCTTTAGTATGAGTCCTAAAGGCTTAATGGACCTGTTTAATTTTAATTGTATATGCATGAAATTGCAGCAAATACAAATAACCTTAATATATATATATACACATATGTATATGTATATATATGTACACTTCATTTGGAAATATCATCTTCCAGAATTAGCAAGACAAAAGGAAATTTAGAACAGGCATGACAATCAACATTTTTCTTGTAGCATTTTGTCTATACAAAAATCTGTAAAATTTTATTTTTATACTGTAAATTTTTTTATAATCTGAATTTTTCATATACTGTAGCCAAGACTGCAACATGTCATGTTTGCTCAATTCTAGAAGGTTATTCCTTAATCATCATATTTCCTGATGTATGTGTGTGTGCTCCGTCACTCAGTCATGTCTGACTCTTTGCAACCCCATGGACTGTAGCCCACCAGCCTCCTCTGTTCAAGGCATTTCCCAGGCAAGAATATCTAAGTGGGTTGCCATTCCCTTTTCCAGGAGATCTTCCTGACCCAGGGATTGAACCCGAGCCTCCTGCACTGCAGGCAGATTCTTTACCATCTGAGCCACCTGGGAAGTTGAGGCTGTGGGTCCTTGTGACTATTAAGTCCCTGTTCTTTCTGTTCAGTGGCAGGTGCTACACGTTCAGCTCTTCCCATAATCTAAGAGCAAGAATTCCTCCCTTACCAGTGTGGTGAATAGGGGATGACTAGAACTCACAGATTTTGGGTGTAAATGCACATACACTCTGGACTGCAAGTGTAGCCCCACCAGTAAGGGTTCAGGGGAAATCAGCTCATTTCCTTGCTCCTGCGGAAAGTAGGAGAAACTAAGTTTTTGTTCCTCCAGATGAAAGAGTCCTAACCTTTACACCCAAATCCATGAAGATACAAAGGTGTTTTCTGTTAGTACTTTCACTGACAATTTGCTGCCTGGAACCTGGCAGGCCTATTGGGCCAGAGACCACTGCAAGCCAACTTGCCTGGAGGAATTATTGTTGCTTAAAATCCACCAACAGTCAGATCTGAGCACCTATGAACAGCTCAGGCCAATGAGAGCACATTAATGGATAGTTCACGTCCAGCATAGAGAAGCAGATGTGCAGAAATGGACAGCCCTTAGAGAAACACAAATGGCAAAAAAGATAGATAACTTCAGTACAAACAACAAGAGTGACAACCACAATAATGAGAGTACTTCTTGAAAGTCCACTTCAGCACAAGCAAGGATCAAGAATTTTCATATTTTCATGTTACAAATATTATAAGGCTCATATTTTTTAAAATAACAAATATATGCATGAATAACTAAATCATTTTGCTATACATCTGAAGGTGATTAACATTGTAAATCAACTATATTTTAACAAATAAATAATACTGTTGAAGCATTTGAGTGGATGAATAGAGAAAAATGGATAGTGTGTGTTCGTTGCTCAGTCATGTCCTACTCTTTGCAACCCCATGGAATGTACCTCTCTCCATAAAATTCTCCAGGCAAGAATACTGGAGTGGGTTGCCATTCCCCTCTTCAGGGGTTCTGTCTGACCCAGGAATTTAACCCGTGTCTTCTGCATTACAAGCAGATTCTTTACTGTCTGAACAACAAGGGAATCTTCCTAAAGGAAGGATCCAATCCAATGTGCTATGCACAGTCATGTCCAACTTTTTGAGACCCGTATGGACTGTAGCCCACCAGGCTCTTCTGTCCATGGGATTATCCAAGCAAGAATGCTGGAGTGGATTGCCATTCTCTTCTCCAAGGGGTCTTCCCAACCCAGGGATCGAATCCAGTTCTCCTGAATTGAAGGCAGATTTTTCACCGTATGAGTGACTCAGTGATAAAATCCTAGTGGCTAATCTCAACAATCAAATGAAAGATATATCTCAAAATTCAAAGCAAAATACCCAGAATTGGAAATCAAAAGGGGAGAGACAAGAATGTGGGGGTCTTCCTAACTAGGGCCATTGGTCACACAATTACAAGCCATTCACACAGCACAATCCCCAGACTTCCGTTTTGTGGTGTTCCCAGATCGGGGAAAATTCTCCTGTAAACAGTGAGTTCAGAAAATCAGAACAGCAGAGGAATCAAGGAGGGGAGATAGTAGTAGAAATTTTCTCTGTTACAGAAGAATCAGCAGATGAAAAAGGCTCACAGAAATTTCTGGAAGCTTGGTAAGAAAGGACAGATCTAGGCATACCCTGCTCTAGCTACAGAATGCCAAGGACAAAGAAAGTGTCACAGGCTCAGGCAGAACAATAGACATGAAAACAGTCTCTACTTCACAGAAATCGGAGAGCTGACCCTCACTGAACTGGACGGATCAGACAGGTTAGTGGCCAGGGACCATTTTGAATAATAGCCTTTATATATTATAGAAAGCAGAGAGCTGACCCAAATCAATGCCCTTGCTACCTGGTCAGGGACAATATAACAGCTGGCCAGCAGAGGCATCCACCTCTGATTCCTCATTCAGGGCTGTTAGAATACAGGCCAGCACTGCAATTGAGAGAAAACCTTGGCTAAGACTGCATTTTCACTAAGCCACAGCCAAGGCCATAGGACATTACTTTAAAAAAATAATTTTCATATATCAATCTTTTATTTCTCTAAGGGCAAAATGTAATTGAGTCAGAATAGAATGAAGGGATTTGTTTTTCTCAAGTAATTTAGTGAAATAAAATTTGTAACTGTTTTGGCATCCAAAGTAATGAAACCTCTTAGTCCATCTTGTGTTGACAAGTGTGTGTCAGATCTCAGACTATTTTGATGGGTTGGAGACTTTTGAGGAGGTGGTCAGTGCAAAACAGGTGTTCTAAAGAAACGAAAGGGGAGACTAGAAATTATGTAATTTGGTATCTGTTCCTCCTTTTGAGTGAGGATGACACCCAAATAACTTAGGAAGTTTTAGAACAGATAAGAAGCAGGCAGAGAAGTGTTCTTTTTTTTTTGTCTAGTCACTGCATGCTCATTCTTTAAAGCTGAATTTCATCCACCTGTATCTGTTGAATATATTTAAATTTTTGTCGCTGTCGTTTGATGAAGATGTAACTTGTTCTGAATTTTTTCTAGAATTCTAGCACTGAGACATTTATGCTCTTTAGTTGCTGCAGTAGCAGTAGTATAATGCAGTGCTGGTTGGCCAGTTCCCTTCCTGATGTCTATTTTTGGCAATGCAAAATGTGCTTGTTTGGGAAGTTTTCAAAGAGAGAAATAATGTCTAACGTGAGTTTTAGTAGATGAATTTTATTTGGGACATGAATATTTGCTTGTGTATTGTTTTTTCTATTTCAGAAGTTGTTACTCAGTTATTTCCCCATTTCATGTCTTTGAGTGTTAGAGAAAACTTTGGAGAACCAGGCATCTGAGGGTTTTGAAAGCACTTCAGTTTAGCACAATAAGAAAGCTCAGTGAGAAAAATATGCAAAAGCGTGATTAGTCTTATTAGTATGCAAATATACCTAATAAAATAACAATAGAAAGCTATTTTTCATTCAGTAGATTGTCAAATATTGTTTTAAATAAGAAGAGTTGGCTTTGGAAAAGTGGATGTTTGTATGCTGCTACAGTTTACAGGATAGCTTGGTAAAATATTTCTGGATAGTTATGTAAAAAAACTTAGTACTAATTTGTGACTGAGCTATTCCAATTATATGAATTAATCTTTAGGGAATCCATCAATCATATCAATACCAGATTATACAGAATTCTTATTGAGATTTGTTTTGTAACACCCTCAAAAGAAAAATAATCCAAATGTCTCACAATAGGTTAATAATAACACATTTTCACACATTCAGCTCTGCAATGCAATTAGGAATAAAAATGATGATTTCAAATGTGTTCTTACATTTATTGACATACAAAGATGAACATTACTTATTATTACATATGTATATATTATTACATATAAATGATTTTAGTATAAGATACAAACACATTTCGTATATGATTTTACATAAATGATACATATGTATAATTTATTTATACATTTTCATACAGTTCATGCAGTAACAACCTCTTCTTACCATGTTTTTCTCTATTAAAATTTATCAACATATTAATATACTCTTTTTCTACAAGTTATTTATTTTTTTCCAGCTTTGTTGAGGTGTAATTGCAAATAAAATTTTACACATTTAGGGGGTACAATGTGATGGTCTGATATGTATGTGTGTGTATATATATATATATATATATATATATATATATATATATATATATATATAGTGAATTAACTAACTCACTTAGTATTTCTTAAACTCATGGTATTTTAAATATGTGTTCCATAAACATTTACGACCCCAGTTTGTGCCAAACACATATGGTAGTGAGAAAATTGGGCAAAATATCTGTCCTCATAAAGTTTATATTTTAGTAGAAGGAAACAATAGAAATATTTGTAATAAATAAGCAAAGTCATTGTTAGTTTAAAACTTACTGATCTGTATTTAAAGGAAATGTTAAAAAAATTCACAGCAAATAATTTAAACAATCAGGAAAATACAGCTAATACTACTAAAATAATTCCAGGACACATGGTTAATACGAGATAAAAAGTGAAAGTGTTAGTCGCTTAGTCGTGTCCAACTCTACGACCCCATGGACGGTAGCCTGCCAGACTCCTCTGTCCGTGGGATTCTCCAGGCAAGAATACTGGAGAGGATTGCCATTTCCTTCTCCAGGGGATCTTCCCGACCCAGGGATCAAACGCCGAGTGCTGTCACTGATGAGAAACAGGGAATGGAGTAAACAAATATAACACTGCAAGAGAACTATGGATGCTGAGAGTGGGAGGAAATGAGAGCAAGAACCACAGTCTGCTAAGAGTTTTAGCACATTTTACTGTATGCCTAAATTTAACAAGATTTTGACTTTCAAATACAGTAAGCCACACAGAAATCATAGATAAAAGATTTCACATAGCCAGCAGATTTTGCCTTGAAGGGCAGAGTCTATGTATAAATTAAGGTGCAGCAAGCCAAAATTAGTTCATTTTTTTTTATTTTGCAACTTTTATTATTAATAGAAAAAAAAATCCAGCATCTTGGAGGTTTATGCATAAAAGAAGCTGAATGTCTCCTATTTCGGATGATTCTGGAGGACTCTCTAAGATCTAAATCCTTTCCAAGATTGATTTATATTACACCCTGTGTATGCTCAGAGGTGTCCAACTCTGCAACCCCATGGAGTGTAGCTCACAAGGTTCCTCTGTCCATGGAATCTTCCAGGCAGGAATACTAGAGTGGGTTGCCATTTTCTACTCCAGAGGATCTTCCCCACCCAGGGATCAAACTCAGATCTCTGGCATCTCTGGGTTGGCAAGCAGATTCTTTACCACTGCACCACCTGGGAAGCCATATCATATCCTATAGTCCAAGCAAAACAAGCATCACTAGAATCCCACTTCTTGAACTGTATTTGGAAATTTGGTTTCAATCTCCAGATGTTTGGAATAGGGTATTTCTGGTGGCACAAAAGCAAAGACAAAAACTGCTTTTGGTTGTTCTAGCTAGATCCTAATGTCTGCTAAGAAGTTGCTTGGTATTTTACATGCATGAACTTATATGCAGTTAAGGAAAAAAATCACTTCTGGGGTAGATACCACAGTGTACATGTCTCCATGCAATGCAGGCATATTATATTTAATATTGCCTGTGTGAAGTTTTCCTCTTGAATGATTATCACATTCATTTATTAAATTCTATATTAAAAGATGGAGAGTTTCAATCTTATAAGACCAGAAAATTCCTGTTTCAGGAAAAATAATATAAATGTATATTACCCCTATGGTTGAAGATCTCAACCAGGCAGAAGTTTTGAAATAGGAAATTATGTAGAGTATGGTAGGGTAATTAAAAACAAAGTCTCCTATCAAGTCAGAAAAACCTCTGCAAAGGGAGAAGAAAAATAAAAGTTTCATTATTAAATAAGCTTTAAATCAGAATTGATGTGAAATCACAAGCAATCCTCCAAAGAGATTGAGAAGTCAGAAAGAAATCTTACCATTTTATGCAGCCAAGCAGACACAAGCCATTAAACACAGATCCACAAATGAATGATAGCTAGTCCTCCAGTAAAAGGAAATAACAGCACCATTTGTCACATGTGGTACATCCCAAATTCACCTTGTAATTAGGATGACCATTTGTACCAACTAATTGGCTTTTTCCAAAGAGAAAATAAACTTCTCATATCTTTATGCCAGAACTTAAAGACAGGCACCCACCCAAATTAGCCTCCTACCTTACCAAAGAAACTGGGAGATGACGGCACCCTTTTTCTTAATGACAACATTTCAAAGAGATGGTTCCTTGGCCCTTGAGGAAACATTGGTAGATTGTAAGACTAGGAGGTTTATTAATCTGGCAAAAATGTTTAAATACATCTCAGAAAACCAGAGGAAGATGTTAAAATTGCAAGTTTTCCAAGGTAAGTGTTCAAAGAAAATGATGTCTATTTCTTTCTCTTTTTATCAGAAAGAATAGTTCTTTTGTTGTTTGTTTTTTAGTACTGCATTTACCTTTACTGTGTCCATGCATTTGTGTGTGCTAAGTCACTACAGTTGTGCCCGCCTCCTTGCAACCCTATCAACTGTAGCCCACCAGGTTCCTCTGTCTAAGGGATTCTCCAGGCAAGAAAACTGGAGTGGATTGCCATTTCCTCCTCCAACAGAAGGGAAAAGCTTTCCTTTCTCTCCCTCCTGGAGATGGGAAAGACTACCCACTCCAGTATTCTGGCCTGGAGAATTCCATGGACTGTAGAGTCCATGGGGTAGCAAAGAATCTGACACGACTGAGTGACTTTCACTGCTACAGGGAATCTTCCCGACCCAGGGATCAAACTCACATCTCTTATGTCTCCTGCATTGCAGGTGGGTTCTTTACCACTAGCACAACCTGGGAAGCCCTACAGTGTCCATATCTTTATATTATGTATACAGTTATGAATATCTCACTTAAATAAACATAAGATGAGAAATTTAATGCATTCTTGTAATAAGCAAGTATGTTTCTTGTTAACAAATCATAAGGAAAGAAATTCATTGAGGAAAGCTTGATTCTGACAGGAAAGATTATAGCTGATGGGAAATATTTTTATTGAAGTCAATAATTACAACTTCTTTTATAAGAATTGCATCTTCAATCAGCATTCAAGCAAGAGCATCAATGTTTGGCCATCTTTAGTTTCTTTTTGTATAAATAGCATATCAAAATAGAAGCATTTTTATGACTCTAATGTTTTAATAAAAAAACACAATAACAAAAATCAGATGCCATAGATAATTGGATTGGGAAACTGAATTGTGTTGACAAGAAGTATGAGAGTAGATACTAATGCATGTGATAATAATTTTTGAAATCGTTCCTTGCAAAAAATAATCATAAATTAGAAGCAGGCAAGGGAAAACCTTAAACTGATTGCAATTTAGGCTTATAATGGTGGTAAGTGTTTCCCAGTGATCTCATAAAGAGTAATGTAGATATTCTATATTGAAATTGGATTTCCTGTCTTCACATTCACTGAACAAATTTGAAATCAAGCTGACACACAAAACACTAAAGGTGGTACTTTTTTCTTTTGGATTTTTAAGGTGGAAATGATTGTTCCTTTTCCTTGGAACTTTACACAAAGCATACCTCATGGTAAGCAATCTAGCAAGTGACTTTTTTGGGCTTATGTTTTGCTTCACAGTTTTAAAAGGAGTGACATTTAGGAAGCAATTTTTCATGAGCTAACCAAATTGGATATAGAACAAGCATGAAGCAGTTCAATTATAAAGGACTCACTGCCTCACTGAGGCAGCAAGAAAGTGGAAACGAAACCATAGAACACTGATTTTACATTCATTTTATATAATTTTGAGGTCACTTTTGCGATCTTGCATTATTCATTTATCAGCATCAAAATTTTGAAAGCAGCAGATGTTTATAAAATTTACAGTGTTTCTAAAATAAGACAAATGCATATCATATAAATTCTATAATAGTTTCTGGTTTAGAATAAGTGCTGTAGCAATGGCAGATATTCTGTAACCGTTTAAGTTTCCACATCACATTGCAGCTTCGAAAGATTCAGGAAATGTGCACAGTAACACTAATCCCTGAAAGAAAGTTTTACAGTTTAAAGTCTGAAGCGTGTAAGCAAAAAAAAGTTAAATACGCCCAACATATTTTTGAAAAATTTTAATGTAATTAATATTTTGTTAAACTATATAATAAAGTATATAAAGTAACAAAAAGGAAAATAAAAGTCTGCCTACAGTAATCTATTCCACACATTATAACGAGAGAAAACCTGAATGTGGGAAAAAGAACAGTAAAAAAAAAAAAAAAGATAAACTGAAGAACAAATTTAGTGCGAAAAATGCATTATTGTTTAGTCACTAAGTTTTATCTGACTGTTTTGCCACTCTATGGACTGTAACCTGCCAGGCTCCTCTGTCCATGGGATTTCTCAGGCAAGAATACCATTTGCTTTAGCAAAAGTAGCATATTTAGCTTTAAGTTCTCTAATAAAATGCAAACAAAAAATGCTTATTTAAAAATGTGTTAATTTACTTAAAATAGCAACAAGGGAAACTGATATATATATGTGTATATATGTTATATATATATATACATATTTTTTTTCCCCCACTATTGAAATCTAAAAGAAGTTTCTCATGTAGGTCTCGAAAATGGCAAATTGTTTTAGATCAAGAAAAAGCATGCTATTGCCTTTATTATCAGTAAATGATATTATTCAGTAAGGTATGTCCTTTGTGAAATAAAATGAAATCACTTATATCAAGGGGTTTTTTAATGGATAATTTTAAATGGATCCAAGAGGCCATTAGAACTGAAAGTGAAAGTCGTCCAGTCGTGTCCGACTCTTTGCGATCCCATGGACTATACAATCCATGGAATTTTCCAGGCCAGAATACTGGAGTGGATAGCCTTTCCCTACTTCAGGGGATCTTCCCAACCATGGGATTGAACCCAGGTCTCCTGCATTTCAGGCGGATTCTTCACCAGCTGAACTGCCATTAAAGAGGTATTAAAGCATGCCTTCACCTGGTGGAAACATGGACTTTTGAACTAAGCCAAACCACAAATATTCGAAGAATTCTGAAAGAACACTTGCAAATTGTCAGAGCAGTGGACTTTTCCTCCCCCTAGCGATAGCCTTAGCGCTCAATCCTGGTGAGTCATGACTAACTTCTGCCTCCAACTCCGACTAAAATTTTTGTACTGCAAACCTCCCTGCTTTGTCTTTAAAAGCCTCTGACTTTTGATCCTCATCGGGACACTATTTAGGTTGGCATTCAAATCTGTATACCCTGAATTGCAATTATTTGATTCCAAGTTAATGCTTTCTGCTTTATTATTGCCTCCTAGGTTTATTTAGGATAATGCTTAAAAATATTCACTTTTGAAGTTAATATATACTACCAAAGCAAAGAACAATAATTCGCTAATGAACTAAAATAGAGGTTTACATATTACAGTTTTTGTGTGTATATATATACATATATATGTATATACACATATATATATGTATATATATATATATATATATATATATATATAATGTGGTTTCCATATATATGGGTTTCCTGGATTGCTCAGCAGGTAAAGAATCTGCCTATAATGCAGGAGACATGGTTTGAAACTTGGGTCAGAAAAATGGATCCCCTGGAGGAAGAAATGTCAAGACCCTCCACTATTTTTGCTAGGATAATCCCATAGACAAAGGAGCCTCGTGGGCTACACTGGTTGCCTAGAGGTCTAAGTTGTTGTTCAAAATCATTGAAAGTCTACTGACTTTCATTGTCTAAAATGGTCTAATTAATTGAATTATGTAGAAAGATCTTACAGTTTAATGTTTTTTCTTATCAAGCACATTTTGTAATTTCTTTTAAGCTAATTTTGTAAGTTACATTTTGAAAAGTTGTATTTTTGAATTTGAATTAGTTTCATGTAAGCAGAGTCATACATTTTGTTATTTTGCCAGCTCCTTTTTGACTTTCAGAACACAATTATAAAAAAAGCTGTCAGCAATATGGATTTTTATCAAGAATCTAGTTTGAGGAAAGCTATACAAAAATACATATATTCAAGGACTAAATTCACTTATGATGTTAACACGGATGTGTTTTACAAATATGCTTGTGATGTTTTTGAAAGTTTGCCTAATCTGAATGGAATGGAAACAATACGAATGCTTTCTCATAAGTTAGCAAAAAGTTCAAGAGAAGACACTGAAGGTCTTTTAAAATAAGAAATGTACTCCTTTGTCCAAAATGTTTCAGAGATAGTTCTTTAATTTATTTTTAGAATTATGCCTCTCGAATTCCATTTAGAAGGGCTCTCATTCAAATACAGAGAAGAAAAGGAGCTAAAGGGAAGATAGAAGTGACTCACATAAATAGCCCGGAGAAAGTGAGCTGAATCATACATAATAAACTTGAGTGAATAGAAAGAGCTAGTAGCGGAAATATTGAATTATATTAATCTAAAATGTCTGTATCCAGTCTATATGTGTTTATTTATAATACACAGATGAAATAATGCATTGGAATAACATTTCAATGGAAGAATTAACGGCAATAATTTGGAAAAAGAAAGAGTTTATTATACAATGTTTTCCATGAAGAATAACAATAATTACATACAGTAATTGGTTAATTTTATACATGTACACACAAATGAACCACATATAGACATGTTTCAAAGTATAATTCTCATTCTAAGATTCTCCTTCTTGGACTCTTCTGAAATAGTGAAACGTTCCCCTACTTTTCAGCTTTCAATCCTGTTACTTTACTTTTATTTACTACTAAGAATTGAAATGGTTAATTTATGAGTCGGTGTTATCTTAAATTATCTTCCAATTTTGCTACAATAGCTACAGTCTTTTAATCTTCCACATATTCTTCCATTCTAGTTTGCTTTCTGAACAGGAAAAATGTGTTCACAACGCATTATATTTGAGTTCTATCCATTATGTCTTGACAATGAACACTATCTTCCACAAAATAGTGTCATTTATTTCATTCCAATGAGCATTTTATTAACTGAAAGTATTTAATGATAAAATCAAGTGCTTTGAGATTTCCATTGATCATATGCTGCTGACTTATTTTCATGAACAATTCATATTACTTCCACTGACAAACTGGCAATGTCACAATTCATCCAGACTCAACTGCACTCTGAATACCAATCTAAGAAGCGATTTTGTGCCAGTTCTAATAATAAATAGATTGTTTTCAAAGAACTCAAGGATATCTTTTAAAAAAAAAATTGTTACTTTTTATCAAAAAGACTTTTCAAACTTGTTTCATGAAAATGTGAATATCTTGTAATATCTGAAATAAAAATGGGTGCCATAACTTTTGAAAGATAAAGTGTTTCAAATTTAAGAGATTTAGGACTTGGGAAAGAGATAAAATGATCCTGGCCTTAGGCAATTCATTAATTCTACACAGGTCTAGTATCATATGTCCTTAAGAACAGGCTTGAAATCTCCTAGCTTAAGATCTTCCTTTATTATTTGAATAATATATCATTTCATGAGCATTAATCCTAGACTCTCAAAACTGTTTGCCAATATGTCCTCAAACTGACCAGTATCAGAAAATTAAGGGTAAAATGGAGTTGCATTAAATGGCATTTGTATAGCTAATTTGGTGAGAAATTGATGGGAATTGAAAGAAACAACATACTTGAAAATATTTTATAAAAGCCCATTTTTTCCATCTTCTAATTATATTAGATCCAAGGTTATCATAATATTAATATAAAAATACCTCCTACTAACACAGATAACTTTTAAATAATTGAATATTATAATTCCTTATATGTTTTGTGGGAAGACACATGTTTACAAAACTATTAATACTTAGAACATTTCAAGTCTTTGAATATGTACAAAATTGTGGAATGATATGAAATATTTGTTGATAATACTCCAACATGTAAGTCTGAGTCAATAATTTTCTTTCAAATCTCAGATTTATCTATGCAACTTGATAGTTACCAGAAAATTTGTGGCTAATAGTTGTAAAACTGCCCTGTTTTATAACATATGACAGTAAACTGTGTTTATTTGACTTATTTTGCTTTTATCAACAACCAGCTGTTTTTCTTTCTTTCTCACCTAAACCCACTTTGTTATCCCACCAGGATAATTACATTATTTTGTCAGAAGTTCTTCTATTTGCACTCTTGCCTTCCTATGCCTATCTGGAGTTCAGAATAACCTGATTTGATTGCAAATCACATCACATCCTATCTGGCTAAAATTCTTCCAATGATTTCTGTTTCTCTAAAATGGCCTTCAGAAAATTAAGATATTCCTATCAGTCTTCAGTACTCTAATTTCACTTAATTACATTCCTTTCTAGTTTAACTATATTTAAGCAACATTTTTTTCTTTCAGTTCCTTGACTATAGAAAGCACATTCCTACCTCAGAACCTTTGTACTTTCTGACTCAACTGCTAGGTTTTTTTCCTTGAATCTTTGAATAACTTGATATTTGACTTCTAGTCATGTGATGGCTACCTGCATTCCTCACGGAAATGCCAGTTTGCTATATTTTAGCTTTAAGAAGATGATATTTCCCACCTCTGCTAATTTTTATTCCACTCACTGGTTTAATTTTATTTATAGAATTTAAATTGAAATCTTTATATTTACATGTTTAATTGGTTTTTAATTGCTTCCTCTGCTAGCACATAAAGCAAGTATGTGAGAAGTGATCTTCCTGTATTGTTTGCCGTGCCATTCCCAATATTTAGAATACCACACATGAAAGGTACTCACTAACTTTTTTTTTTTAAATAAATGGATGGATCAAAAGCAAATAACAATGTTTTGTGTTTGGGAAAAAAGGTACACTGAAAAATCTAGTGTAAATTTCCAGCCTCTTTTGATGCTTCTTTCTACTTTTTGCCTTGTCTTTTCTATTTCTTTGCTGATTCTAGACCAGTTCTTATAGTTTTCACCTCTTTTAAGAATATAAAAATAAATTCATTATAGGGACAATATGTTAAATGTTTAAACTAAGTTTAAGCTTTATGGGATATTACTAATATATTGATTTGGGCAAAAATAATTCTAATAGTCAAATACAATACAATTGATTTAAATATCTAGGATTTTTAAAGCACAAATTAAACTTATTTTTTGTAAATAATGTTATAAGAGAATACTTGATAAGGAAGAAAAAAGAACAAAGCAAAACACCAGAATTGAGTGTATCATAATTTATATCCTAAGGAAAACAGAAACAGAAATAAGAAAAACTGACTGAATATTATTTAAAAAAATGAGGACTGGAATTGACAAGCTTAAAATAGTTCAGCTACTAAACCCTGATATCAGATGTCACATCATGGGGGTTAAGCAAGCTGGAAGGAAGGGGCTGGAGGATGTGTTCAATTCACAGACTACTTGAAGGTGTTATAAGCCAGCTAAGGTAAAACAAACAAACAAAACAAATTCAAAAAAATCAATAACAACAAAGCAGTTATGAGAGAAAAAATTTAGGGAAGAAAGATAATGGGGGGAAAAAAAAAGCATCCAAAATAGGAAGGAACATGTGGACAAATCTTTGTTCATAGATCATAAGATATTTAGAAAATTCACATATACAGTCAAAAGATTTCAATAAGGATGTCAAGATAATTCAATGGAGAAAGGACAGTCTCTTCAACATGCTGCTGCTGTGTCGCTTCAGTCGTGTCCGACTCTGTGCGACCCGATAGACGGAAGCCCACCAGGCTCCCCTGTCCCTGGGATTCTCCAGGCAAGAACACTGGAATGGGTTGCCATTTCCTTCTCCAGTGCATGAAAGTGAAACATGAAAGTGAAGTCGCTCAGTCATGTCCGACTCTTCGTGACCCCACGGACTGCAGCCCACCAGGCTCCTCCGTCCATGGGGTTTCCCAGACAAGAGTACTGGAGTGGGGTGCCATTGCCTTCTCCCTCTCTTAAACATAAAGTTCTGGAAAAACAGGATATTCACAAACAAAAGAATGAAGTTGGATTTTTACTAAGCACAACATAAAAAAGTTAACTCATAATAGATGGAAGGTTTAAATTTAAGAGATAAGAACTATAAAATATTTATCAGAAAAGGCAAAAACTTCACTACATTGATTTTGCAATGATTTCTTGGATATGACAACAAAGGCAGAGATGACAAAAGAGAAAATGGACAAATTTAGCTTCATAAAAATTTTAAAAAACTTTTGTGCATTATATGGAGCCTTCAGAATGTGAGAAAATATTTGTATACCATGTAACTGATAAGGGACTATATCCAGAATGTACAAAGCACATTTAAAACTCAACAACAATAAAATAATCTGACTCTAGAACGGGCAAATAACTTGAATAGGCATTTCGTTAAAGAACATGTTTGCATTATTAATAGACCCATGTAGAGATGTTTAACAGTATTAGGAGAACACATTAAAAACTGTGAAGAAATACTACCTCAAACCTGTTAGAACAGTTACTATCAAAATAACAACACCAACAACAAATAACAAGTATTGATGAGAATCATGAAAAATTGGAAACCTCACAGACTCTTTCTAGAAATTTAAGGTGATATGGACCATTGTGAAAAACACTATGGCATGGGAGTCCTTCAGTTCAATTCAGTTCATTCGCTCAGTCGTGTCCCACTCTTTGCAATCCCATGGACTGCAGCAGGCCAGGCCTCCCTGTCCATCATCAACTCCCAGAGTTTACTCAAACTCATGTCCATTGAGTCAGTGATGCCATCCAACCACCGCATCCTCTGTCGTTCCCTTCTCCTGCCTTCAATCTTTCCTAGTATGTGCCTTTTCCAATGAGTCAGTTCTTTGCATTAGGTGGCCAAAGTACTGGAGTTTCAGCTTCAGCATCAGTCCTTTCAATGAATATTCAGGACTAATTTCCTTTAGGATGGACTGGTTGGATTTCTTTGCTGTCTAAAGGACTCTCAAGAGTCTTCTCCAACACCACAGTTCAAAAGCATCATTCTTGGTGCTCAGCTTTCTTTATTGTCCAACTCTCACATCCATACATGACTACTGGAAAAACCATAGCTTTGACGAGACTCTGTGCGAACCCATAGATGGCAGCCCACCAGGCTCCTCCGCCCCTGGGATTCTCCAGGCAAAAATACTAGAGTGGGTTGCCATTTCCTTCTCCAATGCATGCTAGCATTACCCTATACCAAAACAAACAAATAAACAAAAAATCAAAGCAAAAATCTACAACCAACTTCCTATGTATTATAGATATAAATGCAAATGTTCTTAATAAAATATTAGCAAATTGAATTCAGCAACATAGTAATAGGATAATGCAGTGTCAGAATCTTACCAGGTTTTATTTTTAGAAATTGAGAAAATGATTCTAAAATGCAATTGGAAAAGCAAAGTGTCTCCCTTGGGGGATCACTTACTTAGGCATGGGACACCAATGTGACTGACTTTAGTTAGTCTGTCTCCTGGTTACTTTTACCTAATCAGTTGTCCCTATTCCATTTTTTTTGTCAGTTAACCAAGTAATATTCTCCATAGTAATTATTTTCCTTCATTAGAGGATAAAGTCTAAAATCAACTAGTGTCTTTTGTTGTCAATTCTCTTTAATTTCCTTAAATTCAAAATAGCCTATTAGTCTTCTTGGTCTTGTTTGAGATTAACTTTTTAAAAATAATGAGCCCATCTTCTTTTTGCATAAAATGTGTCTCATCTTGTGTTTGTTAACAATTTCTACTTATTTTATTTGGGTTTTCTATCCTCAAACAAAATGCTTCATACATATCATTGTGTCATTCTCAGGGTAAGACATTCAGAAGCAATAATGTTTGTCTGTTCTTTTGCTGACATTGATTTTGGTCATCTGGTGAAGGTATCTTTAACTTCTCCATTGTTCGATTGTGGTTTCTCCTTGTGTCAGGTTTGTTGTTCTTCCTCGATTTTTGTCTCATTGTAGTAAAGAATTGAAGTTGAAATGACGGACTAGTACAACTCAAGCAGGCACGATTTATTTAGCAGGAAGCAGACTATACACTCTCGAGATGTGAGAGTGGACCAACCCCTGTAGGAATGGAAAGATCTTATGGCTTCCCACTTTATACTTTTTCTCCTTTTCCCCTGGCAGTTCCTAGGACTTAATTGGCTATTTTCCCTGTAAAATAGGGCTTGTACCTTGGACTGTTCAGAGAAGGGAATGTAAATAAGGCATATGCTCAAAGCTAATCAGGGAAAGGGACACGTCGGGTGTATTTTCCTAAGGAAGGTTCTCACTCTGGGCCTGCAGTCCCCCTTTTCGCAAGGCTTTTTCTTTTCCTCTCTTTGCCCTCCGTGCGGTTCTTCCAGCCATCACTTTCTGTAACCACCATTTTGTACCCTGTTTTCCTATTCTAACCTCCTAACTCTTGCAACTGTAAAACAATCTGAATGGAGAAAATAAGTCCACCCCTCCACTGCCGTGAGATTTTTGCCTTTATCAGGACCTGGATAGTGATCATGCTCAGTCGTGTCTCACTCTTTGTCACCCCATGGACTCTAGCCTTCCAGGCTCTTTTGTCCATGGGGTTTTTCAGGCACGAATACCGGAGTGGGTTGCCATTTCCTCCTTCAGGGGATCTTCCTGACCCAGGGATTGAACCTGTGTCTCCTGCATTGCGGGTGGATTCCTTATCCCTGAGCAACTGGGGAAGCCTGAATAATGTAGGTTTGACTTTCAGTTTGCAACCAAGTTGAACCCTATGGGACCTTCCCATGACAGACCCCTCTTCCATCCTCTGCTATAGCTCCATTTTCAAGGACCTTGGTAATGTTATCTGATGTACATTTCCTGACTTGTTTTGCAGATGCTAAAACTGCCGCCAAGTGGAAGAAATTAACTACTTGATGACCATGAGCATGTAGCTCCCGGACCTACTGGAGTCTAAGGGTTGATAATGTTAACTCCTGTGACACTGGTTGGATGGCATCACCAACTCAATGGACATGAGTTTGAGTAAACCCCGGGAGTTGATGATGGACAGGGAGGCCTGGCGTGCTGAAGGCCATGGGGTTGGACAAAAGAGTTGGACACAGCTGAGGGACTGAGTTGAACTGAACTGTGACACTGACTTATTATCTCACCACTAACCAGAGAATTGTGCACAAGCTGATCATTTACCTTGGGACTTCCTTCCCTCACCTGGCTCTTAAAAATGCTTTGCTGAAACCCATCATGGGAATTTCAGCTTTATGAGCACTAGCTGTCCTTACAATAGTTGCTGAATTCTCCTTCACCACAACCTGGTGTCAGTAGGGGGTTTTACTGTGCACATGTCCAAGTGAGTGGACCCGAGTGTTGGTTTAGTAACAGGCTCACCAAAATTCGAATGGGTTGAAGAAAAGAGTCAGACATAACAGTAAAATAAGAATGCAGCCCTAGAAGACAAAATGTATGGATTTCATTTTTAGCTCTGCACTTAAGAGCAGTGTAGCTTTCTATATAAAATATATGTAGGGAGAGCACATGTGAACCCATGGCTGATTCATGTCAATGTATGGCAAAAACTACTACAATATTGTAAAGTAATTAGCCCCAAACTAAAATTAAAATATATATATATATATATATATGTAATAGCTACCTCAAGTGAATAAGATTTTTATAAGGATTAAGTCAGTCAAAAATGCAAAGCAACTAGCTCATTTATTGAAAAAAAGTTCTCATTAACTTTTAGAACTAATTAGGAATATTATTTATGTTGTAATTATTATTAATTTCCTATTGTTCCTAAATATTAAAATAATTCAGATTCTCTTTGTGTTTCTCATTTTTTTTCCAGACAGTAATTGAAATGTTTAGGTAAATCAAAGCAAGAGACCACAGAGTTCTTTTTTGTAATAAGAAGTTTGGAGACAATATGTAATTTACCTGGACTAGGTAATTTCAAGGAAGAAAAATTACAGAAGATAAAGTAATATTAATGGGTTAAGTTGAATTTTTAAGATCACGGTTCTTTTTTTATTCATTCTGTTAAAAAAAAGTGTTGAATTTTGGTGCTGGATAACACAATCAGACAATTTCCCCTGGGTATGCTCTCCATGAACTCTTAATCTTCCAATGCAGAGAAAACTTAATTAAAAAGGAGCCTATTAACAGTGTACAATGTATTTAATGAGTGGGCCACTGACATCTCAATATGAAATGGGGCAATTGCATTTAAATAGAGGAAAGATGGTTATAGGAACTTCTCTTAGAGTTCACTAAGAGTTCTGAAAATATAAAGGTCTTGTCTTTGGTAACATTGAATTTTTGATACACACCAGCTAAATATGGCTCAGCTGGTAAAGAATCTGCCTGCAATACAGGAGACCTGGGTTCAATCCTTGGGTTGGGAAGATCCCCTGGAGAAGGGAAATGCTACCCACTCCAGTATTCTTGCCTAGAGAATTCCATGGACTGTATTGTCTATGGGGTCGCAAAGAGTCGTGCATGACTGAGTGACTTTCACTTCACTTCACTTCTTTTAAATGGCCAGTGAGAGGTCTTCTTAGTTCATCATTCAAAGCAATATTTCAAATTAGTAGAATTAAGTTTAGCTCTGTGACATATTATAAGCTCCTTTCACTATTTATTCAAATGTCTTTAAGCTTTCCCTTTTACATCCTGCCATTTTAAAGAGGAAAATATTATTACATAATTTTGATACTTTTTCTAGTCTCTCCTGTATAATCTGCATACGCCTAGACAGAATTCATGTCTTATAATCGCTCTTGTGAACTACATATGTAAAAATAGTCCTGTAGGACTAGTGAATGATTTATTATGGGAAATATTTCACATTGATACTTGCATATGATTTTTTTAATTATCTTTCACTGGCTTTTGAAAATATGTGTGAAGTTTCTACAGAATCACCAGACACAATATGCCGTTTTGAGCACTCAATAAAGATGGATTGAATAGGAATATGTTTAGGTCTCTTTTTCTCCATCTATGTAAACTACTATAAATAAAGAGAAAATTCTTCAGAAAGGGAGAAAAATGATAGGTCGACTCTAGATCAAGTTGGTTACTAACTGAAATGAGCAGTTTTATGAGGAATGAAGGAAGGTCAGAAGATTAATTGCCTGAGATTCATTAAGTCATAAAATGTTTTCCTCAGCTTCAATTTAGTCTATCAAGTTAACATGAAATTGAAAATATATAAATAAATATGCCAAAAGGTATATTGAAAGTCATTATGCCATAAATATTGTATGAATTTAATGGTTTTTACTTCATCTATTAATTATTACATATTTCCATTTCCAGGAAAGTTAAAACATGAGAACTGTGTGCTACCACCCCTCCTTATCAAATCTAACTCAACCACACTTATATCATTTAAAAAATGCTACTGAAGGGTCATAGCTATATACCTCTTCCAAATTACATCCCTTCCATCATACTGAAATAAATAAACAATTTAATGCAATTTACAGTATTGTTCATTATATTTACCATAAGGCAGTTCTAGCCCTGAGATCTAATTTTTCCACAGTGCCTTTTTTTCTTTTGCCATATATGTGCTTGTGTGATTCTGAGAAAAAAGATAAAGCTGTAGGTGTATATGTCTCTTTCTCACCTTGAATATATTCATTTCATAAACATGGAAAATAAAATAATATTTTTACTGTCAGGCTGTTATACTATTTTAAAATTTATATAACATTTCTTTTAGGTGAGATGTAATTTAGAAATACATTTGTATATATTTAAAGTGTAACACCATGATGATTTGACATATGTATACTTTGTGAAATGAGTAGCACAATCAGATTAATTAACAGATTCATCATCTCGCATGGTTACTTCTTTTCAAAAAAAATTTTTTTTATGATGAGAACACTTAAGTTTTACTATCAGCAAATTTAACTACACAGCATGATATTATTAAGTATAGTCATTAGGCTGAACATTGGATTCCCAAAAGGCATTCATCTTATAACTTGAAATTTTTGACCAGCCTTTCCCATCTCCCCATCTGCTACCCTCACTCCCAACCCCTGGTAAACACTGCTGAAATTCTATTGCCCATTTCTGTGACTTCAACTTATCTTTTTTTTTATTATTTTAGATTGATAGAAACTTAGAACACATATGTCAACATTGGATGTTCATGCATCTATCTTGCTTTACAATATTATTCTTATGTTTAATTACATTCTTACTTTTCTTTCTCTCCACTTAATTGACTATATAGATAAAATACATTTTAATGAATTTAATTGGAATTTTACACGAGGGTAGTAATCTTGGGGACATTTCTAGTTGTGTTACAACAGACTGATTCAATTATTTATCTTTTATTCTTGGTCCCTGAAAACACTAATTTTATTACAACTGGTAAGGAGTAAGAAAATGTATATTAAAATACAATGAGAAACTTTGGTACACAATGGAAAATATTTCTTAAATATCTACTTAGATTAATTTCATAGACTTCTGGATATATTTTAAAGAAGGAAACATAATAACAGCTGTGAAGTACTTTAAATTTTGTTTGTTTGTTTTAAATGAATATCATCATATACCTTATGTTCTGTGATATATCTTCAACAAGGTAGTATATTAGTTTACATAGAGAGTCCTGAGTTTGTATACAATTTCAATGTCTAACTCTCTGTTTATGAAATTTCTCTAAAGCTGTTCTTTAGAATTAACTCTGAAATAAATCACTAACATCCAACTATTTTCCAGGTTTAACCATTCTTTGTCTTAGCTCCTTTGGGTGACTCTAGGCAGCCATGTTTTTCCCATGGGACTCTATTTGCCCAGTCATAACTGACTGGATAAGAGATAGACTCTGACAAATAAAACAACAACAAGAATCTCCAAACCAAACAAAACCAACAACAAAAACCTCTTTGTTTTGGAAATTTGGAATTGTGTCAATCCTTCCTAATTCCTTAAGTTGGGGATGTTTGACCCCAAGATGAATGACATGTCTTCTACTATGTGCCCAGCAAAGCAGAAAAACTGGTGCCATGGAGAAAAGAAAAATGAAACTAAAAGGCAGAGGAAAATTGTATATTAAAAGTCAGGTGGTGAAAGTGAGGAAAAGATACTCTATGACTTGAAGGCTGCCTTTATTTTTTGTTCTCAGCCTGAAGAATCTTGCTTGTAATTTATGTTCCTGTGTTTCTCAGAAGGAAATGCTATTATTAAGTCAGCCTGAATGTGTCATTTGTTATATCCAAATGATCTTTCACTGAGACACTCACCATTCATTTTCTCAGTATAATCAGGGGTAAATAATGTCCCTTTATTTTAGTTAATACAAACAAGATGAGATATTTGTGTTTAAGTCACTGACAGGAACCTAGGAGCTGAAGTTTCATCTTTGGGATTTTCCATAGTGGTACATGGGTACTCAATAAAACAAAGTTCATTTATGTTTCCTGAGTAAGATTGTCAGCTTTAATACAGTCTTTTCATGAATGCCTTAATCTTATCAGTATTATTAATATTTTGTTTGAAAAGTAATTACTGATGTGATAAAGTTGAAAAGCAGAACCTCTGGATCTCAGACCATGTGGCTTCAAGATTCTGGTTCTGCCTCATTAGCTTGTGAACTTAGGAAAGTTACTTAGAGTTATTTAAAATGGAAATATGATTACAGTCACCTTATTAAAATGTTATAAAATAGTTTATGAACTTGAAATCCTTGAAGTATTCTTACTATGCAAGCTCTTTTATAATTAATTGTTTTGTCATTGCTTTTCAATAGCATATCTGTAGGAAAAATATGTTTAAAAAAGTGTAAAGATAGCATTACTGGGAAATGAATACTATGTGGATAATGGATTTTGTTGTATGGTAAAAGCAGAGAGAAACAGTCAGCAAACATTTCAAAGAAACATTAAGCATCTAGGTGACTGGAGGGAATACGTATGTGTGCTTAGTTGCTCAGTTGTGTCCGACTCTTTGCGACTCCATAGACTGCAGCCTGCCAGGTTCCTCTGTCCATGGGAATTCTCCAAGCAAGAATACTGGAGTGGGTTGCAATGGGGGTCCAGGGGATCTTCCCAACCCAGGGATTGAACCCAGGTCTCCCGCATTGCCAGTGGATTCTTTATCAACTAAGCCACCAGGGAACCCCATATGAATACATAGCATTCATAATTGTCGCTTCCTGCAATCTTTCAAGTTCCTTGGAAACCTTTTGACCAGGGGACTTTGATAACATAACCATGATCTGCATTCAATTGGTCTTGCAAGGTCAGAGAGTAGTTTGGTTACCAGGTTGTACAGTTGAATGCTACTTAATGCTAAGTGTAAAATACTACTTCAGACCTTTATTTTTCTGTAGATCTATACACCTTGTCCCACTGACTTTTCTCCAAGAGTAGTTAAAAATATATGAATTCCATTCCTTGCTAATTTCTTGATAATCTTACACTATTGCCTTTGAATAATATAATTACACTGTTGTCCCTATTCTTAAAGACTTAACCTTAAAGACTGTACTTGGTTTTGAATCCTGTAGTGTAATTAATCCTAGAGGCTCTGGTAGTTGAGTTGATAGAAGCAGCAGGCTGCTTTGACTTTAAGAAGTTATACCATTTCTCTTCTAAATATCTTTTGCTATACATTGTTCATATAATCAGCAATGTGTGAAATTTAGGTGTCTGACTCTACTCTCTGCAGGGGACTCCTTTAATTTGGTGTTTGTCCCCATACTTAAATTCAGCCATCATAGAAACCCATGCTTTGATTACTATGGCAAACCACTGGGAGAATCGAATTACCTGTAGTGGCTTCCATTCACGTTTTCATTCAATTCATGATCAGTCAGTTCCAGCTGCTAATACTCAGCCAATAGCAATATCTACTCATGTAAAATGTTTCTTTTCTTCCCTCCGCCCGATGTTTTTCCTACTTATCACCTCTTCTTTTTTTAATGTGCCATGAATCTTAAACTTCTGGTTTATTTTTACTATGTTATTCTATTTATTATTTTGTTTTAGTTTAAGATAAGAGAGATATTTTGAAATTGTGGAATCATGGTATATATTCTAGAATCTGTTAATTACTGGTAATAGGATTTTTAGCCAATGACATGAGTTCTTTGACTCAAGCTTTCTTTATTTTCAAAGTGAATTTTGAGGTATATATAAAAAAGAAACTTTAAAAAAGTATGTACTGTAACATTCTCTATAGTCCTTTTGAACTTATTAAACACCTCTGCTTGTGGGGGTCTTTGCCTGAGAGCATAACCCAAACAAACTTTCATTCCTGAGGTGTCTGAGCCATAGCAATCCTGCCTAAATGGGATTATTGTAGTTTTCCATTAGCTTTACTCACAGGATATGAGATGTCCTATATTCCAGACTCTTCTTTACTTACACTCTGCCTCCACTGAAGCTGGATTTACTCCTGGTAGTCACTTCAGCCAGGAGCAAAACACTCATCTTTGTTCCTTTAGAAGCATGAAGAGTCCAAGTGGCCAGGCTGATCAGCCCCCAGAACTGTGATACAGTATCTGGCTTTCTTAACCCAATGGGTTGTTGAATAAAAAGATGTCAAGTACTGTATCCCAGCTCCTTAATATAGCCAATTTCCCATTTTGTGGTCTGCTTTTAGCAACATTCTATCTTCCTGGATGTATTAATCAGGATTCCAATGGACAGAAACCTTACATGTGTGTATAAAGGATGCTGGTATTTGTATTCAGTTTTGTTATTGAATTACAGAGAGGATGGACCTGGCTTTGAGGTTCATAAAGCACTTAAAAATTATTGAGACTTTCTTTCTTTTGTATGTTTCTCTCTGACTGTTGGCTTGATTATCTCAAGCCAGCTGCTCAGGAAAGATTGAATCCACAAGAACAGAGTTCTAGGCTCATGTCCATGGAGCCTCAGGCATCCAAGAACTGAAAGCAGGCATTTCACAGTCAGCTCCTGCAAGAACAAACCCAAGGAAGACTTTCTGTAGTTCTTGCTTTATGGATATCTTCACCTCTGGATCAATCACGGTGACTAAAGATGGGTGAATTTTATCATGGCTTACCTGCTCACATCTAATGCCTTAGGATTGGGGTAAAATGATTTGAAAGAAAAACATAGACAGTAAACAAACTTTTATGCTGCTAGCTTATCTGGCACTTCAATCACTTTAGAAAATGATGCTTAATATCCTAAGCACTTTCCTCAATGGAAAAAATGCAAAACAGAAGATACTTATAATTTTTTTCATTTCCTTTTAGTGATCATTTTGTCTGTTACTATGCTCTTTATCTCCTTTTTTTGTGCTTTAGTCTTATCTTTTACATTTCAGAATATTTTCCTAGCTATTCGTTGTTCTGTGTGTGTGTGCGTGTGTGTATGTGTGATGTGTGTATGTACATGTTCTAGTATTTTTTTTCTTTAATTCTGATAAAAGCACAAACTGTGGTTGAATTACTCTCCTCTCTCCCTCATTGCTCAACTGCTTGTGGATAGGGGAAAAAAATCATACTGTGGGATGTATGTTGTGAACTCATGTGAAACAATTTAGTCATTCAACATTCATTAGGAACTTTTATTAAATATTGATACCTTTCAAAATTGGAAGCAGATGGGAAGTGGTACGGGCTTCCCAGATGGCACTCGTGGTAAAGAACCCACCTGAAAATGCAGGATACATAAGAGAGGTGGGTTTGATCCCCGGGTCAGGAAGATCCCCTGGAGGAGGGCATGGTAATGCACTCTAGTATTCTTGACTGGAGAATTCTATGAACAGAGGAGTCTGGTGGGCTACAGTCCATAGCATCGCAAAGAGTTGGACATGACTGAAGAGACTGAGCATGCAGCATGGGGAGTGGTATACAGGCATTTTTACATGATTTCACTATTAGGTAATTTTTTCCCATGGTATTCAGTCTTTTTTAGATCAAATTCTTCAGAATATGATGTATTGGAAAGCAGATAAAAATAATTCAAAACATATTTATTTCTAGGCTCAGGGAAATTTTATTCTTTCTTAAGGAAAAATGCCAACAAGTATCTTACATGAAAGGCAATTCCAATTCAGCCATAGTAGCATACTGGCTAAAAATTAAGCTGGATCAGCAGATGGTGAACACAGAAACCAATGGAGCTCTATATTGGGAAAAGTGAAGTCACTCAGTCGTGTCCAACTCTTTGTGACCCATGGACTGTAGTTGGCCAGGCTCCTCCATTTATGGGATTTTCCAGGCAAGAATACTGGAGTGGGTTGCCATTACCTTCTCCAGGGAATCTTCTTGACCCAGGGAGCAAACCCGGGTCTCCTGCATTACAGGCAGACTCTTTACTGTCTGAGCCACCAGGGAATCCCTTTTTTTATTGGGAATACAAGTTCAAAGGTAGTTGTGGTTGATTTTGCGAGATAGTTTTCCTTCTTTCATGCAAAGACTTTCTACCAGCTCACCTATTTTGAATGACACTTATTTCTCTAAATTTTCTCTAACACCTCTCATACTAGCTGGCAAACTGTGTGACGGAAAAATTGATAATGATATTTGAAGTGTTTTAAGAGGCCAGGTCTGGAGCGTGCTTTGCTGCTTTGAGTTGCTTCAAACCACCCTCTACTGCATTGTAGATTAGAGTCCACTTATGCACACATATAACACTTTTATACTGAAGTGTGTTTAAAATAAATTAATCCATAGACAATATAACACTAGGTTAGATGGATGGATTATGCAACATGTAGTGTCAGTCCAAGGTCAAGACATCCTAGGTGAAATTCTGAGGAATTAGAAAAATCAATCCGCATAACATTTTTTTCTGGGTTAATTAAATAACAACAGCTCAGTTAGAAACTAGGTTTCTATATTTGCTTTTAATTTTCATACCACCTTCCTCTTCAGGTACCAATATGGCTAGACTTGACATCTTTTTATTCAACAACCCATTGGGTTAAGAAAGCCAGATACTGTATCAGGAAAATCTGCACAGAAAGTTCCACTGTCCTACAAAGGTTTTGTCTGGAGTGGCTACACTTGTTTTCTTTTTCTTTTTTTCTTAGAAACAGCATCATGCATGTTTACAGAGGTTAAAACATTCTGAGTCTATTAAGTATCTTCATAGTAATTACTGAGCTTTTTTTTTTTTTTTTTATTCCTGTAAACCATGGAGCTGGGTGATTTCTTCCAGATTCTCCTCCTATCTCACATCCACAAATTCATTCTCACAGCACTAAGAACTGTTAACACTGATCCTCTGTCCTTTACCAGACTCTCTTGATATATTAAGTCTGTAATAATCCTTCTCTGTTTATGACCTTGGGTAGTACTCTCCCTAGTTACTGGAACATAGTGGGATTTTGTTTGTTCTCTCAAACATATTATTTTGATAATTCCAGTTGTTATCATGACTACAAAATGGGAGTTGCCCATTTGCCGTCACTAATCATGTTTCTCAAAACTCTTCTTAATAATCATTTGCTTGTTGTTTCTGACTGTATTTCCACTCAATATGTCATATTTTATTATTCCACTGGTTCTAAAGGTCAGTTTGTTTAAATAAGCATTCTTACTCTAATAGATGGGAGAAAATGTGCAAAGACATTGGTTGAGCTCTCTACCATGAAAAAGTTCAGTGTTAGCTGCTCAATCATGTCTGACTCTGCGACCTCATGGACTGTAGCCTATCAGGCTCCTCTGTCCATGAAATTCTCCAGGTGAGAATACTGGAGTGGGTAGCCATTCCCTTCTCCAGGGAATCTTCCCGATCCAGAGATTGAACCTAGTCTCCCGCATTGCAGGTAGACTCTATTGTCAGAGTTACAAGGGAAGCCCAGGTTTTCTACCATAAATTTCAACAAATAGATATTTTCTTGTTTCTGGATTTTTAAAGCTTTCTTTAAAACCATTATCATTATACCTTAACAATTACTATATGCTAAAATATGAGTCAAAGTTAAATAGGTATTAATATAAAAGATAAAATATACTATGAATGACACTATGTGCTAAACCCAAATTAAGCCCTATTGCCAAGATATTTAACACCCTTTCTTTCCCCCCTCTTAGTACACCACTGAAAAATAAAAATATTTAAATATTCCATAAAGAAATTAATTTACAAAACATTTAAAAGGAAGCAAAATATTATGGAGAAACCACTTAACACTTCAGATATGTTAACAGAGTAAAATGTTTTAAACCTCAGACTACCAATTTATATCTAGACAAGAAGTCCAACTATGCACTACCTAAGAGATGGACATCTCAAATAAAAATGACTCAAACAAGGAAAATTTAAAAATCAAACTTCCCTCAGGCAGGCTCAAACAAAATTCAAATAAGGACATTACAATATTAATATAATCCAAACTATAATTCAGGATAAAACCATTTATCAAAATAAAAGAGGCAATTGTTAACACTGAGTTTGTAATAGCAAAATGCTAAGGCATATGTAAAAACATATTCAGGGACTTGTTCTTTCTCTCTTCTAGTTGCTATTTGACATATATATGTGTGAGTGTGTGTGTGTGTGTGTGTGTGTGTGTGCCCATACCAATATGTGTGTACAATTATCTTCCATTCTTCTTTAATATCTATAATGTCTTATTTCTTAAACAAATACAGTCTGATATGCTAATACACGCTGATTTTACCTGTTCCCCAATTAGCATATTAGCAATTCAGTGGAGGCTTTTAGCAGCTCAAGCCAGGGGAGAATAGAAAGAATGAACATTTTGAGCATCAGTTTGAAACTCGGTGAATTCAGAGAATGTAGCTGAAATGGAACTGTTTGCACATATTAAATGACATAGATCAATTAATTTGTTTTGGTTTTCCAAACAAATTTGGGCTATCATATAGATTTATCTGTGGCATGTAATTAATGTGAAAAGGAAATTGTGGAAGCAAAAGGAGAAAAATGATACATCGATGTTAGTCTGGTAGAATGGCTGGCATTTCTACATTGCAGCCTTTGGCAGGATTAAACTGCATTCCTGTGTATTTTTAGAAGAATGAGGCTGCCAGAGTTTACAATGGGAGGTGAAAGAACTGGATCAGATCAACCTGCTGTGTCCCAAGGTACACTGTTCAACAATCCCAGGGGGCCACTTAAAGTCTATAATCCTTCTTATTGTAGTGAGGATCTGAGAAATAATTGCTGGCATGTGGGGATTTCTTTATTGTTTTTTGCTGAGCTAAGTGGATTAAATCGAGGTTACCTCAAGTTTTTTCCTATCTTAAGCAACAAAAATATTCAGTATCTCTAGAATAGCAATAGAACCCTAAAGGCAAAAATACCAACAGTTCCATATTCTATTGTTCAGCTGAACTTATGTTTATGTGTAACACTCATTTCAAAGTTCTATGCAATGGAATATGACCAAGTATATTATGCTTCTTAAAGGGCATTTTAAAGCTTAAGTCAGATATTATAATTAATATGTCATATCCGATATGTCAAATATAATGCTTAGAAAATATAGATTGCACTTGTTTGATATGTCAGTATATTTATGTCAAAATAAATGTAACATATTTTGATCAAACTTGATTGCTAATCACCAAATTATAAATATGTATTTTCAAAATACATTTGAAGCAAATGTTTTGGGTTATTTCTGCTTCTCCCAGTTTTTAAAACTGTCATGATGTCTATCACATTCAGGTAGTAAATCATCTTTCTGATTAACAGAAACATCATTTTGAGAGCTTGATGAAAATGTTATGCTAGGATAATTAAAATATTTTAAAACAAAAATAGCTTAAAAAGTTATATTTGAGAAGGACGTAAATATTTTTCTTTTATAAAGTTATAGCATTAAAATTTAGTGAATGAGAAAATTGTGTAAAAGAGTTTTTTTTATAAATATCATCTTAAAATTTGTGAAACACTTAGGGAATATGGCCTTAGTAATCAGTTTATCCCTTTTAAAATCAACAGATAATGTTTAAATGTTAAGATATAATTAAAGAGACTTTACAAGTCTTTTTAGTTATCTGTGGTTAACAAAATAAAGAAAAAATAACAGAAATCCAAATATTCAAGTTTTATAGTATTTCAGTTTTCAAAACCGGTTCACAGTCATTATCTCATTCTTCCAAATGTAAGGAAATACTATTATCATCAGAATTAAGTGTCTTATTCTGTGGTGGCTTGATTTAGTCATCCAGCTTGTCAGTAGAGAGGCCACGAGGATGAGAACACAGATTAGAATACTCAATAAGTAACACAATTTATTTTTAGACAAATAATATCTCTATTGAACCATCCTCTGAGATTTCAAAACACTTTCTCAAGCATATTCAATTCTACAATTATAGCTCCTGTACAGGCTAGCCAACTTAACTTTAAATCTCATCTTTGTATCTTTTTTCCTGTCAACTCCTTTCTTTTTTATGGCTCCTAAAGCAACCTTGTATTATAATTATTAGCTAACATATCTGCTGATTCTTTGAAAGAAGAATATGTCTGTTAAACCCATCTGGCATAACATGCCATTTTAGGCAATGTTTCCTTATTGATTTTCTGTCAGGATGATCTATCCATCGATGAAAGTGGATATTAAAGTCCCCTACTATTATTGTATTGCTGTCTACTTCTTCCTCTAGGGAAATCTGAGGACATTTCTTATTCAACCTTATATATTAAATGTCGAGCATAGTGACTGACAGATATGAGGTATTTAATAAATAAGTGAAATAAATGAAAGATACAGTGAAAACAAAACATGTTAAACATATTTCTGAGTAGAGATTTTAACATCCATAAACTCTGCCTATATTTACAGGTCTTATCCGTTACTGAATTTCTAGGGTATTTTGAATGTGTGCGTTGAAATTTTATTAAAGATGAAATGTTAAAAACAATAAATTCATTACATAAAGTTTTTAAAAGCAATATTTTAATTAGTAAGGAGTAGATGTTTCTATTCTATCAGAAAGGAAAATATCTGCTCTAACAGCTATATTTTAGAGCAATTTTTTCTAAGAATAATTTTGAGTCTCTCTTTAAACATAGGTTGTGACACTTTATTTTTTTCTCAGACAGTACTTGTTACTTCAAGAAGCTGACATTTCAGTTTTTATTTCTGAAAATATGATTGATGAATGACACTTCAATGATTTCAAAAGGACCTCACATCCTTTATTGTTGTATAACAAAGCACCAAAACATTTAATGTCTTAAAGGAAATGCACTCTTTCTCACAATTCTGTGAAATGCCTGATCAGCACTTCAGGAATCACTTTGCATCGCTGGGTCTCCTTCAGGCAGTTACAGTCAGCTGACAGATGTGCTGGAGATTGAATTCAACTGGAACAGCTGGATTGCTGGGAACTTTAATCTTGGGATTCTCCACAGCCTGGAGATCTTATGGTAACATTGTATGAAGGCAAACCCAGTGCCTTACATTAGCCAATGTCTTGAATTCGATGTGGAAGTGACCTCCTTGGAATAATGGATAAAGAGAGGCATATTTTATTCTGGATCATTAGTGTAAAACTCTTAAGGTTACCCAATATTAATATTTACAATCTCAAACACATATGCATTATTAAATAAATTGTAATAATTCCACATCAGTAGTATATTCATAGCAAGTCTAATGTCACACTCTTAGCAGGATGGAAAAGAGTTGAAATTTTGAAATCATCAAAGCAAACAAGTTACTTTTCTCATGTTAGGTCATATAACTAATCTTTTTGACTTTCCAGTAATCATTTTCTGAAAACTATGCCAAAATAAATCATTCTAAAATTTTTAGCTTGAAAGTGCTATTCCCTTTATTAATTCTATATTCTTATCACCACATCTTGAGGCAGCCCTGAACATGTGCCAGTCAAATACCTCTTCAAGAACATCATTGCTGTACAGATGCAAGAGCATAGATAGCTCGCAACCTCCAGCTGCACCACTTGCTGGATCTGTGTGTCTTAAGCAGAGGTCATGCTCTTCCTGAATATCTTTCTTCCAGGAATGCACCATGGTAGAGGGACTAGGATCAGGCTATTTTATCACAGTGTGAGATTCATCTAATACTGATGAGCAGGATAGCTATCTAAATTGGTGACAGGACATCTCATAGAAGCTTAGAGAAAGCAATACCCTGTGCTGAGCTAAGTTGAAATACCAGAATCGTTGTGACAAACAACAGAAGAAGAAATAAAAAGCCTCAGGAAAGTGGTCATGCTAGAACCAGTATATTATGCGAGACCAAAAGATCACTGGAGGATCATGTTTCAAGGGAAGGCTCAGAAGACATATTATGAAGGATACTGGGAATGTTCTCACGAGAGGGACCCAAGCATTACTCAGAACTCCTGGACAGGGGTCACAGTAGGAGAACTTGCTATGGAGTTCAACGTATGGATAGCTATGGGGACAGTGCTTCAAAGCAGTAGAAGCCCAGTAGCAAATCTTAATAGCCCAAAGCAGGGGCAGAGGTGACATCAATTACTATAATAAGTGGGGAGATCAGAGTGGCAGTCAAGGACTGACACATAGAAAATTGAAAAGACGGCTAACAGCACATAGTGTGTCTGAGAACAAAATGTGTGAAGCCAACAACGTTTCACTAAACACACATAAACAAAAGAAAGCAAGACTGAATGAGCAGGAGACTAAGAGAAGTCACTCCAATAGAACCATAATTCTTACTCAATTTCCAGAACTAAGTTAGCTCTTGAACCCAGAACGCATAGATTGAAGAAGCTAGATCCCCAAGTGGGAAGATTCATAATAATTAAACAGGGAATAGATTCCTTCAGCCCTCCCCCAAAGGGACATTCAGGTGCTTACTTGGATGATACACTAGGGAATGGGGATCCCCCAGCCTTTCAGGAACAACTGAACAAAAGGTCTGAGTGAGCTTTGATACTTGAAGAACAGAAAATCACTGTGGCTTCACTACTAAAGTAGGTGCAGACAGGAGACAAGTAATTATTGAAGTTATGGTCAAGATCTAGTTGTGGAACCAATAGTTAAATCCCTCTAGTCCTGAATGTATAATTGAAGTTGAAGTCACTGGTAGCTGAAATATATCTGACACTAGGTCATTGGTCTGAGGGATAAGATCTATTATGACTGCAGTAGTTAAGCATCTGAGACTGCCCATACCTTCTCCTTGATAGTGAATCAAAACCTGGAGTGTATCTCCAGGGTGGCAGTAAGTGGCAGAAATTTGTGTCACCTTTAAAAATTTAAATAATGCATAGAGGTAATTCTTAAGATTGTTTAATTTGCCAGAGTGGCCCTTGTAGAAATTTGAGGGATCCTGGAGAATGAATGCATAATACCAGAGTTTCAATCAAATGGTACTCTCAACCTTAGATGCTATGATGAACAAGCTTGAGTGGATAAATACATCTGCAGTTATACTGAAAGTGGCCATCAATTTAAATATGTGTTTAATTTAGAATGGTCAAAAAGTGTTATTAACATGCAATAGACTAAATTATACATATTTGATTTTTCCCCATGCCCCAAGAGTCTATTAATTGTCATTGCTTTTGTTGTAATACAGCTTTAAAAATATCTGAATCATTTGAATTACCCAGAACATCACATTGATCAACTTCATCCATATATTTTGACCATATTACCTTAGGTAAGACATGACGAGGCCAGATAAGAAAGATAAGAGAAAGAGACTATAAAGAGTTTTACAGTTTGTTTTATACTTACAGTCCTCTGGAGAGAGTATAGAATGCCATGTAAAACACTCAAGGGAAATGCTAGAGTCTATCACAAGGTTGGGGAGGGGGGTGTAGGGGCTGTGGGAAATTGCCTTTATGGTGTTTTCTGTGGAAAGAAAGGTTAAAGTAAGGAAAGCAAGCTTAGGATTAGATAATGCTAAAAATTGCAGTGGATTTTAGGGCATAGGAACTGTCCCTGGTTGCCAGGTACCTGGCCCTGGGGTTATTATGGAGATGTATAATTGTTCCCAGTATAAGAATTAGAGAGAAAATTAATTGAAGTATGGGCTTAATCAATTAATTGACTTCCCTGGTAGCTCAGATGGCAGAGAATCTGTCTACAATGTAGGAGACCCAGGTTCAATCCCTGGGTCGGGAAGATCCCTTGGAGAAGGGAATGGCAACCCACTCCAGTATTCTTGCCTGGAGAATTCCATGGTCAAAAGAGCCTGGTGGGCTATAATCCATGGAGTTGCAAAGAGTCAGACAAGACTGAGACACTAACATTTTCACTTTCACATGGGCTTAATGAGCTTCTTAAGAACAGGAAATAATTGGCCTCTAGCTAGGGTTCAAAACTAAGTCAATATCAATCACACACACACACACACACACACATTACACCAGGACATGATGATCATGCAGGATAAGTATACTACACATTTACTCATGGGCAATAGCAAATGAGGCGACCAGCTCCATGATGACCTGGAACAAAAAGGACTGGTGGATCAGAGATAAAGAGGTGTCAGATGGAACCACTGTGTGGATATCTAGGACACAGCCCAAAGGATAGACATCACTCATAATGGAAGAGAGGTTAAATAACCAAGCAGACTAAATGTCTGCCCATTTATATTTTCCTACTTTTGTCTTCACCCACTCCAGAAATTGCATGATATGGACCTGACTGGAGTGGCCACAGTGATACCTTGAAGACCACATGTGGGACCAACAGCATAAACTCCAAATATCAAGATTAATCTGGCTGCTGATTGTCTAACTTGTCAGCAATAGAGATGAACTCTGAACCACTATCATGGCATTATTCCTTGAAGAGTCCAATCAGCCATACTGAAATTCTCTCCTTAAAGAACATTAAATTATTCTCATAAGAATAAACCATTATCCTGGGTATAGGTTTGCTTTTCCTGCCCATAGACCCTAATCCAGCACCAACATCCATAGTAATGAATGCTTAATTTAAAAAAAAGCAACTGATATCCCACACAAAATGGTGTCCAACTAAAAAACCTTCTTTATAATAGCAGAGTATGTACAGGGTATGGTCCATGACAATGGATCTATTGATTATATCTTGTAATGCCCCATCTGGATGCAAGTGGTTTTAGAGAGTGTTGAAATGGTCTAAAGCCACAAGTAAGCCACTTGCATGAAGATGAGGTACTAGTATCCAGAATTATGTGTAAATACTAAATCAGAGATCTGTGTGGAGCTGTGTTCCTAACACGGAGAGCACAGGAGACTGGTAACCAATGACTGGTAGAAAGAGTGGTCTTGCTTGCTGTCATTCCCATATCTGAAAATATGGACCCTTCTTGGTTAGAAGATTTAGTCCCTAAGGGTTATGCATTCTTGCCAGATGACACAGAAAGTGCTATATGGGACTGCAAACTAGTGCTGCCAATTGGGCACATTGTACTCTTTACATTCAAAGAATTACGCAAGAGGAAGAGCCTGTTTGGGCACGGGTATTTTACCCTGATCAACTAGGAGAGATATGGCTGCTGCTATTCACTGTGAGCAGGGAGGAAAATGTCTGGGATTCAGGTTATCCACTGGGGAGTGTCTTGTTCTCCATTTACCAATTAGGACTGCGAATGGATGAATGCAGCACAAATGGTCCAAGAAAGGTATGTTTATCAGAAACTCTGTTCTTTCAGGAAGGTGAGTTTGAATATTACCATCAAGTAAGCCAGTGGACCCAACAGAGGTGCTACCTGAGGTCCACAGACTTAGGATAGATAGTTGACAATGAGTACCAGTGGGAAACCAAGAACAATCAGAGATAGATTTATCCTGTTAATCTCCCTCTCCTACATTTTCTTGAAAAGGAAAAGCCCACCAGAACTTGGCAGGAATTGTTCCTTCAACATGTTTGTAGAAGTTGGTCCACATGGCATAAGAGGGAGACTCTGACAACTGTGGAGATGTACCACTTGGGTCCTCATCAATGTAGTGCAGTTAACTGACAACCTCCAGCCTCAGGATCTTCAGGATCTTCCTTAGCTTTTGAAAAGACATCATGCCCTTTTCAGAAAGTTTGAGCCAATAAGTGACCATGGCAAGTATACTATGGACTGGCTATTTCTGACTGACACAGGACTCATTTGACAGACAATCTTTCCTCTAGACCTCCGCGTTGGAATGACCCTGTCCGATCTAGATCGCAGTCCAATATTCTATCTGCCCAGTCTATCACACTTCACTCTTTTCTCAAGTGTCAGGTATGCGTCTTGGTTGGAAGGATTTCCCTGCCCAGTTCTCTTTCCTTCTTTCAACTCTCACTGAAGTTAATCCCTGATAAACTGTGTGGACTCAATTCTATTTCTGTGTTTCTTCCAAGAGCATCCAGCTGACACATGCATTCACCAAAATAATAACCTATAGGAAATAAAGGTCTTAAGATTTGACTTAATAAATTCTTAAAATATTGATATTGTGTGTTCTGGACTGAATGTTTGTGCCCCTCATATATTCGTGAGCTGAAGCCCTCACCTCCAGTGTTATAGTATTTAGAGAAGGGACCTTTGAAAGGTGCTTAGGTTTAAATGAGATCACACAGTTAGCACCCTGGTCTGATGGAATTAGTGTCTTTAGAAGAAAAGACACCAGAAAGCTAGTTCTTGCCTCCCACATGAACAAGAAGAGGTCATGTGATCACAGAGTAAGCTGGTACCTGCCTATAAGCTAAGAAAAGAGGCTTAAGAATAAAAGCTACCTTGCCAGTGCCTTTACCTTGGAATTCCCAGTTTTCAGAAGTGTGAGAAATGAATTTCTGTTGTTCAAAACACCCAATCTATGGTACTTTGTTATGATATCCTGTGCAGACATATATTGTGTGTTATGGTTTAGAACTTATTATACCTACAAATAAATTGTAAATTTATCTGGTAAGTAGAGCTACTTTCTCATGAATCATATGAATTACAACCTTCTAATTTATACCAACTGTCCCATTTTTTTCTTCCATCACACAAAACAAGACTGCTTTATAGACATTATACACAGAAAAGACTGCATTATGTGATCTCAAGAATCTCAAGGGCATTTATTAAGTACTGATAACAGAAATCAGATGAAAGACTAAAAAGAGCTCTTGTACAAATGTACATCAGGGCATATTTCTAAAATGAGTAATCTAAAAGCATGTTAGAGGCAGATGTATGAGAAATTCATTGAGAGAATTATTCTAGTATTAATCTTTACTTCTGCTAAAATTCCATTGCAAGTAACACTAATTATGAGAAAGTATCTTGAAAACAATATATCAAAATTTTAATACTTTAGTTTAAAATTGAACTGATTTATCTTTCCTCAGAGCACATAAACTTTCTCAGATAAATAATTTTTAAAAAGGAACTTCTAGTAAGGAGATAAATGAAAGCCCCCAAACACTTTATTCTTAGTAGAAAATATTTCACTCTTTCTTTTCTTTCTATTTATTTTTGTAAATAGGATAACTTTCACAAACTTGTAATGGAACAGTGTTTTGCACAATAAAACAAAAGCCAACCAAATGAGGTTAAAAAAAAAAACTTCTATGAAGTAGATCAAAGCACCACATTCTTCCTCTATATCCAAATTGCCCTCCTGCTATGACTTGAAGTTTTGCAATCTATAATGGAAAAAAACATAGAAATATATTCATATGCAAAAAAAGACTATGGAAAATGTTGGAAGAATGAGGCTTGTTAACCACCTTAAATATAGTGGCATTTACTTTGAACACAATCTACAAAGTATCTCTATTTCCATTCATGTGTGAAAAGCAAGATTTTTAAAGGAGTCATTAAATACATAGAGAGGAAAAGCTTGCAAGATTTGCCTTTCTCCTAGGTAGAAATAAAGTTTTATGATTAGCATGAACATGGAATTTTCTGGAGAAAATGAATCAGAACTGAATCAGAAACTATAATATTATAGAATAATACCAGAGTCTTAATCAAGAAGAGTAAGAACTGGTTACACTTCTAGGGCTGGTTGTGCTCAGATGTGAAGTGTGACATTTTATAGGAAAGAGGGTTATAGATTGCTCAGCTGAAAGCCATTTAACGGTCTGGCACGTGATGTGTAGGAGCAAACCAAGGGAGGACAACGTTTCTGAATAGAGCTAGACCTCATAACGTGTACAGGAGGCACAGTCATTCCATTCCTGGTTTAAGCCCACCATCCAATATTAAAAATGCAACTTAATCTAATTTAGAAAATTTTATCCAGACTGGATGAGAATTTGGCAAGTTTCATGAAATAGAATGGTTGAAGTTTCTGCTAGAACATTCTAAAATGATACTGGCAAAGTAGAAAGGGATAAAAAAGACTAAATAACAAGCAAAAAAACCCTTAAATCAATTTTCTTAGTATACATTATATAATAGGAACCTTCTGACATTATAACTATAGATTTTGTTATAAGGGTGCATGACACCTATACATATTAGTAGAAAATGAGGCATAGAAAATAAAATAGAAAATAGACTTTTCTCTATAAGATAGCTTTAAATTGTGCTGAAATATGGTTTTAAATACTTAATCAGATACAATACAGTAATGGCTTATAATATAAAAAGAAAGAGGACAGAGAAACATTAGGTAATGAATTCTTCATGAAATACTCATCCTTTAAGATTGATTCTTTCATTTCAGTATTTACTATAGAAAAACAAATTTCTAAATGTCGGTGATAAAACAAAAAATTCATCTGGTAATGTTCTGTAGAATTTACAGAGTAGTGAGAAAGGTTGCTGAAAGAAAAGTAACAATAAATTGATAACTAGTACGATGAAGAATAGGATAAGTCAGAGCAAAATCCTTGAAGTAGGACAGAATAAACTTTTAGGGGGAAATAAACAAATAAACAAACACAAAATTTCCCACTGTGAAAAATATTTGTAAATGTCTAGATTGAGTAACATTAGATTGGTTTCTTCATGGTAAGATCTCTTAAAACTACTGCTATTCCAATGCATGTTATGATTCCCCATAAGATGAGAGGCATAGGGTATAGCACTATCTAACCATAGGCAAATTTTTTTAAAAAAAAAATTTAAAAGAAATCACCCAATGAATTTTTAGTTTAAAAATGTTAAAAACTTTGTTTCATTTACATTTTTGAAATATGTGCCCCTGAAATGAGAGAAAATTTCCGATAAAAAAAAACTATAAAACAGATTTGGGGGGGAGATTCAAACCACCTTTGATTTCTCCCCCCGTTAACTTTCCCAGCCAAAAATCTTTTAATGGTCCTTCCTTTTTGGGGGGGCCGGAAAAGGTTTTCCCGTTCTCAGAAAATGAAAACCTTTTTTTTTTAAAGGAAAGGTTTTTTAAAAAAACCAGAACAGGGGAAAGGGGGTTTTTCTCCCCTTGTAAGACTTTCCTTTTATTGTGCGCCCAAAAGGGAAAAAGACCAGCCCCCCCCCTGGTTTTCCCAAAAACCGGAGGGGGTTCCCCTTTCCAGGGGGGCTTAGAAGGATAAAAGGGTTCCCTTTTCAGGAATTTCGTTGGCGAGAGGGTAAAATAATCTATCCACCTGCAAAATGCAGGAGAATCTCCCTGAATATGCAGGGGAAACTGGGTTTGATTCTCATTGAGTCTGGTGAGATTCCTGGTGAAGGAAATGGCAACCCACTCCAGTTATTCTTGTCTGGAAAATCCCACGGGACAGAGGAGTGGGGGGGAAGGGGATGGCTGATAGGCTACAGTACCATTGTGGGCTCACAAAAGAGTTGGACCACGATCTGAATGACCTTTCACTTCACATTACTAGATAAACTAACACACGTGGGGTAACAACCCAGGTTCTGAGATAAACAACCTGTAACAGTCAAGGAAACAGCAACATCATTGGCAGAAGACAGAGGCTCTTTCAGTTCATAGCAGTTAGGGTAGAGTTTCCCTTAACAAAAGGTAGGATCAAATCCTAATGGGATCAAAGTTCTTTTGCTTAAAAGATTTGGTCATTGTTTCAGTCTAATGAATTCAGCGATTAGAGTTTACACGTGAGAATTTCACATTTCCATAATTTATATTTTCCTGAATATAATGTACTAGATGATTAACTAGATCTCTCACAAAACAAAAGATGAATCTTCACGTCAGGTCATTTTATGGTTTTTCACATGCTAATTTAAAAAATCATTTCAAGTACAGCAAAGTCAGGCCCAGGTGAACTAATTTGGCCTTGAGCTATAAATGTTAAAATCTTCAGTTCAGTTCAGTTGCTGAGTCATGTTGAACTCATGTGACCCCATGAACTGCAGCACGCCAAGCTTCCCTGTTCATAACCAACTCCCAGAACTTACTCAAACTCATGTCCATTGAGTCGGTGATGCCATTCAACCAACTCATCCTCTGTCATCCCCTTGCTCTCCGCCTTCAATCTTTCCAGCTCATTGGTCTTTTCCAATGTGTCAGTTCTTGCATCAGGTGGACAAGGTATCAGGCGTTTCAGCTTCAGCATCAGTAATTTGGGCCTTGAGCTATAAATGTTAAAATCTTCATGTTCAGTTCAGTTGCCCTGAGTCATGTTGAACTCAGTGTGACCCCATGAACTGCAGCACGCCAAGCTTCCCTGTTCATAACCAACTCCCAGAACTTACCCATCAAACTCATGTCCATTGAGTCGGTGATGCCATTCAACCATTCTCATCCTCTGTCATCCCCTTCTCCTCCCGCCTTCAATCTTTCCCTGCATCAGGGTCTTTTCCATAGATGAGTTCAGTTCTTCGCATCAGGTGGCCAAGGTATCAGAGTTTCTGCAGCATCTGCTATCAATGGGTAAATAACCTATAAAATCTTAAAAGTGCTTCTTTGTGAATCTATAGGAATACATTAGAAACTTCACTCATAAATACCGTCATATCATAGTAATGCATCAGGCTTTGGGTCACGGTGGGTAGTCACTATCATTTGATAGATTGCATCTATCAACTGCTGCTAAGATTCACTTCCAGTCGTGTCTGAACTTACTGTTGCGATTTTTACCCTCTGCTGCTAGACAGCAGCCCACCAGCCTTTGAATGACAATCCACATACATTCTCCATATTTAAAATTCTTCCTATCTAAAGTTAATTGACTCATAATTATTTTTTTTTCTACTTGATATATTGAAAATATGGATACATCTGACCACTGTATTCTTCTTGAAATACTCTCCTTGGACTCCATGACACTGTATTATTTTCCCATTTATGTATCTGGCCTTTAGTTAGTATTATATGCATGCTCCTATTTTTTGTCCTTAAGCATTAATGTTTTTATACTCATTTAGTTCTAATTTTTAACTCACTTTTGTATAATTTGATTGATTTTTAGCCTTCACCAATACCAGTTGTTCAATAATACCAATGTTCAACTATTTTCATTTCATAAGTGAATTGAGGGGCATGCCTGATATAAATTTTTACTTCCTACTTTGTATTTGTAAATCCTGGAAATCCTGGACTCATAAAGAAATATACATTTTCTGGTATCCTCATGTTTAGCATTGTGCTTTGAAAAAATCCTGGTTATTTAACTTTCAAAAATTGGAAAATCAGCCACTGAGTCTTGTAAAGATTATTTATGTCCACCAAATTTCTCCATCTTGCTGCAATAGCCTTGCTATATTTCCTAAGCTGTGACCTCTTCTTTCTCCACATCTTCTGCTTTGTTATGCTCCTATTTATTCTCTGTGTGCAGATATAGTTAGCTACTTAAATTCAAACTTGACTATGAAACCCACTTTACCTTTCTTTACAACACCAATATTTGGGACTACAATCCAATGTCAGCTCCTCCAATATCTGGAGTTCCTGAGCTTCAGTATAATTTTGCTAATGCATTAGGGCTGGTATGATTTGTTTTACATTTTCTGTTCATAGGAAAAAGGAAAGCAAATCAAGGTCATGTCACTATTGGCCTCTGAAGTTCAGACCTCAATAACACGTTTTGCTCACTCAACAAATTCCTTCATCCCATTCTGTGATGTATCCCTAGCTAACATGCTGGTTCTCAAGTACTAACTTGGATTTCTTGAGAGAAGAATGTGCTATGTGCTCAGTCACTCAGTCACGCCCAATTCTGCTACCCCATGGACTGTAGATCACCAGGCTCCTCTGTTCAAGGAACTTTCCAGGCAAGAATACTGGAGTGGGTTGCCATCTCCTTCTCCAGGGAATCTTCCCAACCAAGGGATTGAACCCACATTTCCTGTGTGTCCTGCATAGCAGGCAGATTCTTTACCACTGAGCCACCTGGGAAGCCCAGAGAGGAGAGCAAGACTTTTAAGATATCTTTTCTGTTACAACAGATAAGTTTGACTCTGTGGGAGCAATAATATGTGTAACTATTTCATGCTCCCGCTCTGCATATGAAGTTAACCATTGAACAATGCAGAGGTAAGTGGCATTATCTGTGTGACTGAGAATCTGCTTACAAGTTATACTTGGCCCTCAGTATATATTAGTCCTTCAAATCCTGGTGCTATCATATCAGCTGTTCTATATCCACAGATTCAACCAACCTTGAAGAGTAGTACTGCAAAGTGCATTTAATGAAAAAATCTGTGTACAAGTGGACTTAAACAGTTCAAACTTGTGTTTTTCAAGGGTCTGCTGTATACAGCACACTGACATTTCATCCCATGGTGACAGTCAGTGAAACACCTTTCTACCAGAACTCCAAGTGGAAAGTGGAGCACCAATAACTTTCTATTAATTTTTAACAACAATGTGATTGAATAAAATTTTTCTCAAATTATTTTCAACTGCTTTAAGTGTTTTTCTTTCCAAGTGCATTTTCTCTTTCTTACTGGTGTAATATTTGTTCATATCATATTCTGTGACTCTTCTGAACCCACTGTCAAAACGACAATACCAGAAAAAGTTAAAGTCAAAGAACAGTTTATTCAAGACTATTTCAATAAGAGTGAGAGGCCAGGACTCAAACAGCTCCGTCTGAAACAAAGGGCTAGAGAGTTTTTAAGAGCTGGGATGATAAAGGATCAAAGGTCGTCAGTGTCAGTTAATTTGTTGATTGCCACTCCTCCAAAAAAAGAAAAGGAAAACTTTCTTCATGACAGGAGGTAGCTTTACAAGTTGTGCCAAGATACCCAGAGAAGTTAGCTCTTTCACTCCCATAGACACGTTAGCCAGGGACACTATCTTCCTTTATTATTGTATTTTAAAAAGAAAGTTCTCTTGAGAGATGCTCCTGGACTGTAAATCTGACAAGAAGGTTTTTACCAAGATTTACATCTCAAAGGGATTTTTATTACATACTTTTTGAAGTAAATGCTCTAAGAAAAGGGAGGTCAGAGGACCTGCAGTCAGGAAGAAGCTGGTCTATAGTTTAGTCTAACTGAGGGGAACAGGAAGGCCTTCTTGGACACTATCTGTCATGGCTTTCAATACATCAGGAAAAGGGGAAATTTAGAAAGTCTGCTTTTCTCTGAAGAAATATTTCCTTTCATATCTTATAGTCAATTAAGATAAATAAAAGTTATCTTTTTTCCTTTTGCTGCTGTCTTTTATTAAAATGTAATTTCAAAGACAACTAGCAGATGGAGGGAGAGAAATTATGCAAAAAAAGAACAAAAAAGAAGAGTAGGATTTTATAATTTAAAATAATAATTTTTTTTACAAAAGTCTACTTTTTTCTACACTCTTATTATAATTACTTGTTCAGTAATCTCTCTTCTAATTCTGATGGTAAACCCTATAAGACCAATCTAGACAGCATATTAAAAATCTGAGACATTACTTTGCTGACAAAGGTCCATCTAGTCAAAGCTATGGTTTTTCCAGTAGTCATGTATGGATGTGAGAGTTGGACCATAAAGAAAGCTGAGCACCAAAGAACTGATGCTTTTGAACTGTGGTGTTGGAGAAGACCCTTGAAAGTCCCTTGGACTGCAAGGAGATCAAACTAGTCAATCCTTAAGGAAATTAGTCTTGAATATTCATTGGAAGGACTGATGTTGAAGCTGAAACTCCAATACTTTGGCCACCTGATGCGAAGAGCTGACTCATTGGAAAAGACCCCGATGCTGGGAAAGATTGAGGGCAGGAGGAGAAGGGGATGACAGAGGATGAGATGGTTGGATGGCATAACCGACTCAACGGACGTGAGTTTGAGCAAGCTCCAGGAGTTGGTGATGGACAGGGAAGCCTGGCGTGCTGCAGTCCATGGGGTCACAAAGAGTTAGACATGACTGAGTGACTGAACTGACCTGCAACACTATAAGGGCCAGGACTATCTTGTCTACTTTTTTTAAAAACTAACCCAAAGTCTGAAATAGAGTAGTTACTTCAAAAACATTCATGAATAGATGAATGAATCAGTGAACTTGTAGAGCTATTCTGAGGGAGAGCTCAATGTGAGATACCTATTTTAAGCATATATTAAGATACAAACATTTGCTTGCCTCTCTGCCTGCTTTTTCCCCAGTGCTATTAGAATACTAGGCTTCGTTTTGATTAATTTTTTGTGTCTGAAATACCAGAACTCTGGCAGCTTCATCTATTTATTTTCAAATTGTAATTTTCTAAGTTAGTCCCTATTTTATGACAGATTGTTTGACAATATTTTTGACAAAGTACAACCTAATAGTCTCACAGATCCAAACACCTATACTCATGAGAATATTGTCTTTCTTATTTCTAAATTTTAAATGTCTCATAGCACATTTTTAAAGTCACAGCCAAAGAAAACCTAACTTGCTCTGCCTTGAATGGCTGGATCTGAGACAGCATCTTGAGAAAAAAAATCTTAACAGGTGTACTATGGCAAGCATCAAATATTCTAATTAGACACGATGAAGAGATTATATTGTATCTATATGGAAAAGTCTAAGCAAATGCCTATTAATTCTAAACATTCTTTTAAGATTGGACTGCATATTTAAGAAATAACAATATGAGATACCTAGTTACATTTACTTTTCAGATGAACAACAACTGTCAGTATTAGTACCTTCCATTCAATATTTGGCATAATTTTATATTTTTTACATTGTTCCTTTTTGTTATTTAATCTGAAATTAAAATTTACCTGGATGTCTTGTGTCTTAACTGGCAGCTTTACTTATGATGAATATCCAGATAATCAGTCTTCTGTAAAGTGATTCAAGAAAGAGTAAAATTTTCAGAGTCAAACTAATAAAAGATACTGTGATCCAGTAAATTAAAATGAATCAGCTTGCTGATTTAAAAATGAAAGACAAGAATTTTTTTAAAATATATTTTTTCTGATCATAAATGTTTTCTAGGAAAGCTAGTTATCCATCATTCTTCTGTTTGTACTGAATTTAATTTAAGAATGTTCTGGAGGATATTGAATTATACTGCATAGTCTTGAAATTGCTGCTGTATTGTTCTGATTCATAAAATATGCAATTGATTAATCCTCTATAAGAAATGGATTTCCAATATCTTTTTTATTCCCTTTTCATTGTATTCATTATATTCTCTAGATAAGTAATATTTCATGGGAAAATATTTACCTTATACAAATGCCCATATTTTCATTAGCTATAGAAGAGTTAACACATGATAGGTATTAAAATTAAATTTCTGATTTTTTCACTATTTTTCACTTATTTAGTTCAAATGCTTTATGTTAATAAAAGAGTGCATCAGGGATATACCAACATTTAAAAATATTAAAGACGATGATTATATTCATTCAAGTATTGAGGTATGTGTATGTATGTGTATGTCATATGAACCTAACACAGCAAATGAAAGACAGAATGATTTAACACTATCACTTATACAGAAAAAGAAAAAAAAAGATTCTTTCGTACTTGCACCCAAGTAAAGTAATAAATTTTTTGGTGCTGAAAATATCAACCATTTTTAAAAATTAGACCTTTTAAATATACTTAGATTTTGCATCTTGTAAGATGAAGCTTAATAATATCATGCAACATAGTAAATTAACCAATTCTTTAAAATAAAGTTAGCTAATTTCACTTCCTTATGCTCTTGAGAGCAAATAGCCTTTAGATTTCCCTTCAAAGTCGGGAAAATATAAGCTATGTTGCTTCCGTGATTAGAAGACGGCCCACTATTTCCCTTATTTTCCTCCGTGGTGTGACATAATGAACATTTATGCATACTTTCTCAGTGAAGTGACATGCTTCCATTTATTGTAAGGTCCAATTATGCATAAGCATTAGCATGGTCCCCTGAAATTAATATACATTTATACACATTTACTTAAGCAATGTTTCCACAGTGCACATCAGAAAAATCTCCCTTCCGTAAGACTTTTCTGTTGTCTAGAAGCACCACTAATTCCTTGGTGATAAAAATAAGTCTGTAGAGAAAAATCTTATTTCAGACTACAAGTAATCTTCTAAGCATAACACTCATTGTTCCAAATGCTTGCCAAGAATTATGAATTCTTACATCTTTGGAGAATCTGAGATAACTTTTATAGTTAGAATTCTCAGGAATTGCTAAAGAAAAAGAAGAAAGGGTAGAAGAGAAACTCCAAGAGTTATGATTTAAGCAAATATGCCATATTGATCAGGGCTTTTGAGGTAAGAAGACCCATGAGGAAGCATGGTTAAAGACAAGGAAGATCAGGTATTCTGTTTCAGCAACATTGCTTTTAAGATATCTATTAAATATCTGGTGTGATTTATGCTCGCATTTTTTAAAATATATTTATTTACTTATTTATTTATTGGCTGTGTTGGATCTTCATTGCTGTGTGGGCTTTTCCTTAGTTGTGGTTTCTCATTGTGGTAGCTTCTCTTGTTGCGGAGTGTGGGCTCTAGAGAATGTGGGATTCAGTAGTTGTGGCGTGAGGGCTCACTAGTTCCAGTTCCAGGGCTCTAGAGCCCAGGCTTAATAGTTGTAACACATGGGTTTAGTTGCTCCGCATCATGTGGGATTTTCTTGGATCAAGGCTGGAACCTGTCTTCACCTGCATTGACAAGCAGATTCTTTACCACTGAGCCTCCAGGGAAGCTCTACGTTTGCATTTTTGCTTGACCTACATCAAGAGATTAAGTTTTCCTCCCCCCACAATGAAGTACTTTTTCAAATTTTTCATCCACTCCTGCAAAGGTATCTGGTAAGTTTGTTATGTTCACTGAATAATTTAGATTTTCCTAGATAAGTTATTTACAAGGTATTCCTATAGAGGGAAAGATTCCAGAGAGATTTTTCCAGTCTAGTTGGGATGCACGACACAGAGATTTTCTTTTCAGCTGCCTCAAAGGCAAAATTATTTTCTAGTGTCTTTTATCTGTGTATGTAAGCATAGGCTTGTCTTCTCTTTCTTTGCCAATTTACTCAAGAGGTTGACAGCAAAAATAAATGTGACTGTTACTTTCTAACATTGGACTCTCTCCACTGAAATTTCTTTGAGACTTGCTCTCTTTCTTTTCATGATTCCTATGCAAATGATAGTGCTTTTTACAACTGTAATATATATTTCATAGCACATTTCCTAATTTTGCCCACAGTGGAGTTTGTAGTTGGTTCTTCTTTCTCCTATAAGCTTCAGGATGCTTTTGGAGAGAAAAGGGAAAATGCTTTGGTTCAGAGTTTGCTTATAGCGAAAGAATACATGATCATCTCTGAGTTTATAGTATTGTGAATAAAAAATGAAGCCTACATACATATTTTAATAACCAGTTGGGCCTAAGTACAATTTAAAAATTTAAATATATACATACATACATGATATGGACTTTTGAAAGCTGTGCTGTGCTGTGCTTAGTCGCTCAGTCGTGTCTGAATCTTTGAGATCCCATGGACTATAGCCTACAGGCTCCTCTATCAATGGGGATTCTCCAGGCAAGAATACTGGAGTGAGCTGTCAGACCCTCCTTCAGGGGATCTTCCCCACCCAGGGACAGAACCCAGGTCTCCCGAATTGCAGGCAGATTCTTTACCAGCTGAGATACCAGGAAAGCCCTTTTTGAAAGCTACAACAATAATATTATACATTGAAAGCTGCAATAAATATAAAAAATCCTTCAGTCTTTCTCTTAAGGCCATACTCCTCTGCATAGTTTTGACTCACTCTCAGTCTTCACAAGTCATAGCAGACTTCTCTTGATAGCAGTTCAGATTTTCATGTAATTCAAGAGGAGATGATGGCACAGAAAATGCATACTTTTAATCAAGAAATTGTAGAAAAAAATACACATGCACATATTCATACAACAGAATGTTAATATTAAGATACTATGTCAGCAACATGGTTTGTATTCTGGCTTGTAAACTTAATAGTTTTTTGACACTGAGCATGAAATATTAGAATGGTTTTAGAAATACATATGTTTTATAATAAAGAAATAATAGATTTAAATGTAGGATAATGTCACATATTATTAAATAAATAGAAAAATGATATCTATGTGAAACAATCAACATTATCTATGTACATTTCTTCACAGAATCTTTCCAAAGTCAAAACATATGGTGGTAGTAACAATGGTGATAGTGATACATTTGAAGCAAACTGAAAATAAGGCAATGTCTGAACTATTTACCATACTATGGAATATCAAGCAATTACAAAAAAGACAATAAAATGATATATAGTAAGTCTCCTATATACGAACCTTCAAGTTGCAAGCTTTCAAGGATTGGAACGTGTGTTCGCATGTCCAATCATGCAAGTTAGTTCAAGGGTCTGGTATATATCGTCATGTGCGTGCAATTTTTTCAAGTGGCTGTGCTTTTGTGTATTTTGCTGTGTAGTACTGTGTAGAGTACAATAATAAAGCAAACCCAGGATATCTGGAAGCAAGCAATTTTCTTTACTTGAGAAGGCATTGTTAGTTTTTGAGACACAGGACTCAAAGATTGGTCTATACATGAAACTTGCAGCAGCCATTCAGGATGTAATCCAGTGCTACTGTGTTATCTATAACAAGGAAAACATAGCTACTACCCAGACAGCACTGGATCATTTTTTCAACAGGGTACATAGAATTGAATATATAAAGGATCTAGAACCTGTTCCATCTACATCAGGTGTTAATGAAATTGCAGCTTGCTCTACAGATTTTAGTTTCTTGGGCTCTAAAATCACTGCAGATGATGACTGCAACCATGAAATTAAAAGATGCTTGCCCTTTGGAAGGAAAGTAAGGACAAACCTAGACAGGCTATTAAAAGGCAGAGACATCACTTTGCTGACAAATGTCCATATAGTCAAAGCTATGGTTTTTCCAGTCGTCATGTAGGGATGTCAGAGTTGCACCATAAAGAAGGCTGAGTGCCAAAGAATTGATGCTTTCAAATTGTGATGCTGGAGAAGACTCTTGAGAGTCCCTTGGACTGCCAGGAAATCAAACCAGTCAATCCTAAAGGAAATCAACTCAATATTCATTGAAAAGACTGATGCTGAAGCTGAAGCTTCAATATATGGGCCACCTGATTGCAAAGAACTGACTCACTGGAAAAGACCTTGATGCTGACAAAAGGAGAAGGGGGCAACAGAGGATGAAATGGTTAGACAGCATCATTGACTCAATGGACATGAATCTGAGCAAACTCCAGGAGATTGTGGAGGACAGAGCCTGTTGTGCTACAGTCCATGTGGTTGCAAAAGAATTGGAGATGACTTAGTGACTGAACAACAACAACTCTGTCTCCTAAATCTGAGGATCCTTCAGCTCTATCATTTGCTTCCTCTCCCTCCTCCAGTCAGTAACTCTTCTTGCCTTTTCACTGATGCCAGCACCTGTTTGCCAGTTGTTGTATTGTACTACTGTACTTTTCAAGGTACTGTGCTGTAAGATTAGATATATACTTTTTCATTTTTTGCATTTGTTTTTTGTGTGTTATTTGTGTGAAAAGAATTATGAGTTTATTACAGTATACTGTTACATAGCTGATTGAGTTGGTTGGGTACCTAGGCTAACTTTGGGGGAATTATGAACAAATTGTACTTATGAATGTACTCTTAGAATAGAACTCATTCATATGGAGGAGAAATACTCCATATATGTACAAATATTTTAATGTATAATTTATGTAAGTATATGTATCAGTTCAATTCAGTTCAGTCGCTCAGTCGTGTCCGACTCTTTGCGACCCCATGAACCGCAGCATGTCAGGCCTCCCTGTCCGTCACCAACTGCCTGAGTCTACCCAAATCCATGTCCATTGAGTCGTTGATGCCATCCAGCCATCTCATCCTCTGTCGTCCCCTGCTCCCACTGCCCTCAATCTTTCCCAGAATCAGGGTCTTTTCCAATGAGTCAGCTCTTTGCATCAGGTAGCCAAAGTATTGGAGTTTCAGCTTCAACATCAGTCCTTCCAATGAACACCCAGGACTGATTTCCATTAGGATGGACTGGTTAGATCTCCTTGCAGTCCAAGGGACTCTCAAGAGTCTTCTCCAACACCACAGTTCAAAAGCATCAGTTCTTCGGCGCTCAGCTTTCTTTATAGTCCAACATCCATACATGACTACTGGAAAAACCATAGCCTTGACTAGACAGACCTTTGTTGAAAAAGTAATGTCTCTGCTTTTTAATATGCTGTCTAGGTTGGTCATAACTTTCCTTCCAAGGAGCAAGCATCTTTTAATTTCATGGCTGCAATCACCATCTGCAGTGATTTTGGAGCCCAGAAAAATAAAGTCAGCCACTGTTTACACTGTTTGCCCATCTATCTGTCATGAAGTGATGGGACCAGATGCCATGATCTTAGTTTTCTGAATGTTGAGCTTTAAGCCAACTTTTTCACTCTCCTCTTTCACTTTCATCAAGAGGCTCTTTAGTTCTTCTTCACTTTCTGTCTTGATTCCAGCTTGTGCTTCCTCCAGCCCAGCGTTTCTCATGATGTGCTCTGCACATAAGTTAAATAAGCAGGGTGACAATATCCAGCCTTGATGTACTCCTTTTCCTATTTGAAACCAGTCTGTTGTTCCATGTCCTGTTCTAACTGCTGCTTCCAGACATGCATACATACAGGTTTCTCAAGAGGCAGGTCAAGTGGTTTGGTATTTCCATCTCTTTCAGAAGTTTCTACAGTTTATTGTGATCCACACAGTCAAAGGCTTTGGCATAGTTAATAAAGCAGAAATAGATGTTCTGCTACTCTCTTGCTTTTTCGATGATCCAGAGGATGTTGGCAATTTGATCTCTGGTTCCTCTGCCTTTTCTAAAACCAGCTTGAACATATGGAAGTTCACGGTTCATGTATTGCTGAAGCTTGGCTTGGAGAATTTTAAGCATTACTTTACTAGCATGTGAGATGAGTGCAATTGTGCGGTAGTTTGAGCATTCTTTGGCATTGCCTTTCTTTGGGATTGGAATGAAAACTGATCTTTTCCAGTCCTGTGGCCACTGCTGAGTTTTCCATATTTGCTGGCATATTGAGTGCACCACTTTCACAGCGTCATCTTTCAGGATTTGAAATAGCTCAACTGAAATTCCATCACCTTCACTAGCTTTGTTCATAGTGATGCTTCCTATGTCAATGTAAAACAAATTGTCCAGTGTTAATAAAGATTCTAAAATTATATATGTATCAAGGTGTCTATGGAAATAAAAATAAATCTAAGTAACAATTTATGTTTTTTATAAATACATTTATATGTTTATAGAAGCATAGAAAATGTCTGGAAATATGGGCTTAAAATAACCCCTGTTTCCTTTAATGAGACTGCGTGCTTTTAAGCTAGATGAACAGAAACTGCTTCTCTGAATAAGTGACAATTGTGTGAATAAGCTATGCAAACACCTGGGGAAGAACTTAACTGGAAAAGGAGGCCAGTACATGTGTGGCATGTTAGATGAAGAAAAAGAAGGCTCAGCTGCATAGCACAAAATTTAAAAAAATATATTGTGAGAGATAGGTTAGAAAAGGTTGTTTGGTCAAAGGTCATGAAGGTTCTCCATGGGTATGAAGAGATACGTATATGGAAAGATGATTAAAGATTAAGACTGAAGCTAAGTTTCCTTGGTTCAAATTCTAGCTATTACTGTGTCTTAGGATACGTTTTTTAACTAATACCTCCATTTTCTCATGTTTATTCCTGACAGTAATTCTCAATCTTGGAAAAAGAATACGATTATTAATCATTGACATATACACACATGGTACATTATATACACATTAGTTATAATTTTTCTTACTAAATGAGATTATTAACTGTAATTACTATTAATGACTGGGATCTACACTATCAAAGAGTTTTAAACAGGAGACTGGCACTATCTGAGTCACATTTTTAAATACAGAAATCACTCTGGCTCCCATGCAGAGGCATGATAGTGGGGTGAGGACAAAGGAAAACATTGGGGAAATACTTATGACTACTATTGGGATAATTCTTGTGGATGATTATAGGAATCTTGACTGATGGTAGCAGTGAAAGTGGTTGAGTGATTAGATTCAGGAAATAGATTCAAATATGTAGCCTCCAGTATTAAACACACACACACACACAGTTTTACACTACCACCACAATATTTATATTTAAAAAATGATGACTTGCTTATATCTAATTCTGAATATCTTATTGATCACGTTCGTTTTTATGATTCCTAAAACTCATTTCCAAATACTTGATACTCACATAACTAATAGTTCTCTAAATCACATGTGCCTCTACTCATTATCAGGTGCATTCTTCAGTTCTTACTTACCCTGAAATAAATGGATCCCCTCAGCTAGTATATTCTCTAGCTTTATATGACATAGGACCACACCTTCAGCCTCCCAGGGGCAATAATCATCTGCTTCATTCTCTTTATATGTTTGTTTGTTTAACTTTCGGGTACACAGGAAACACCTGAAAGACTTGTTCAATTGCAGATTCTGAAGAGGGACCTGAGATTTTTGCATTTCTAACAATTTTCTGACTATATTAATACTGCTAATCTGTGGAACACACTTTGGGTAGCAATGCTCTAAATGGTTGCCGAATTTTTAATGACCTCCTAAAATATAAGTCTTTCATGTTGGTTTCATTTACATAGGCTTTCACCTATGTGCTTAAATGTAGCTAATTCATACACAAATCTTTCCTAATACAAATATGAAGGCCCAGGGCAGCAAAGTTCTGTTCAAGTCGCTACGTCAACAGAAATTATATTTCTTAAGTGAATGTTTAATGCTTGTATGATGTTGATAAAAAGATTCTTGGCATAATATTTCACTATTGTTAAGAAAGAGACAGATTGTTTAGAGTAGCAAAATTATTTTTGAAGACAGATCTTTGAGCATTTAATTGACTTTCCTGAGAATCTGACAGACATACATCAATCATATTAAAACAAAAATATGTTGAACCATTTGAAAACACTTGAAATAATGAGCATCACATTTAAATGATAACATAATATGGGATACACTAAAAACTTTTAGATATTGCTTCTTCTGATTTTTTTTCTGTAGCCAGTAGCTATCTTTTTCACACAACATATATATAAAAAGTATCATATGCACCATTACCTGACATCAAGTTAAGAAAATTTAGTTTTAAAAAATTAAGAGACTACTACTTCTTCTTCAGTGTCCCACAATTTCAAAATAAGTTTAAAAAAAAATGGATAAATTTTTAGTTTCAGTACATGTTCCATTTCTATTTCTGCTTCCAGAATAAAGGCAGTAACTTTCATGAATCTTTTCTTCCAGTCTCTTCCTTTCAGTGAGTTCAGTCTTAAACTCTAGCTTGGCTCTCATGTCATAAATGTACATGCTTTTTGATGCTGCTGGTGCTTTGAAATATCTGTAGTATCACAGTGGACATCATCATTACCCTCATCATAACCATCTCTAATGTAAATAGCAGACAGACAAATAAAACAGAAAAAAATATACTACTAGTGGAAAATCTAAAGATGTAATCTTTATACAACAATAATGAAACCAAATTGGCATAACCACAGTGTTTTATTAGCTGCTATTAAACCAATTACTCTGAAGTATATGTAACCTAAGTGATATAAAGGAGAAATAACATGAAGGTGATTCACATGGTTTATTTAAATTTAGTACCTGCTTTTTGGTCAAGATTAAAAGTATGGAATTCAATTAAATGCAGTTATACTTGCAAGTTAAAGTTATACTGTAAGACTTATGAACTTGACTGTTTTCACACTGTCATCATTAAAAATAGAAATAGAAACAATAAAATATTTTAAATATGCAAATAAAAAATGTTTATTTCCAAATATCTAGCATATATTTTATGTTGATAGCCTGGGCAATTCATATTTTAAAAAATAAAAACTGTATTGTGTTAACAAACACTGGTTTGTTCAGGCATTTTGGAAGGTGTGCAATGCAGGAACATAGACTTGAATTGTGCACATGCAAGGGAAACATGCTCATAACACAGCATATGGAAAATTTACGTAGGTTTTACACTAAGCCCAAAATAACTATAGCAGTATTTATATAGGATCAAACTGGCATCTCTCTTTTGGCTCTAAAATATAAAGAACCAGCAGAATGGTGCAATGGAACTGTCTTACACTGTTCCCCATCAATCATTTCTCTCTTTTGTTCTTCCTTTGTATTACACAGATATTAAAACTCCAGGATCAATTTCACATTTTTCTTATTTTTTCAAACACCTTGAAATGTAAATCTATGTTCTGGGTATACTTACGGATCCATACTTTAACTTGCTTTTGCGTTTTGTCGTTTTATTTGTCCCACTTATCATGTTTTCATTTTCCTGTTTCAATTATAAATGTTCAATAAGTTATTAGTTTCATTCACATAATTTATGTTAATATTGAATCTATCATCATTAACATGTTTATTACAATAATATCAGTCATTTGCTGCTTGCTTTATTAACTCTTAGTATAGTGGTGTTAGTTTTGTTAAGTTTGGCATTTTCTATTTTTGGTCTTAGTGTTCCTAGAAAATTTGCTAAGTCTTAATTAGTTCAACCACTAGTTCTTGCAATGCTCCTAGTATGTCTTTGAGACATTTACTCCATTCTTTAGTATCTCAGTTTCTTTATCTGTAAAGAGCATCTACCTCATAGAGGTACAGTGAAACTGGATTATGTATCTGTTCCCGCAGTGTTGCCTTGCCCATAGTAAGTATACATTGTTAGCTATTCTTATTTTTTTAATTAATTTATTTATTTTAGTAATGCTCACAATTCTCCAAGCCAGGCTTCAGCAATACATGAACCGTGAACTTCCAGATGTTCAAGCTGATTTTAGAAAAGACAAAGGAACCAGAGATCAAACTGCCAAATCTGTTGGATCACAGAAAAATCAAGAGAGTTCCAAAAAAACATCTATTTCTGATTTATTGACTATGCCAAAGCCTTTGACTGTGTGGATCACAATAAACTGTGGAAAATTCTGGAAGAGATGGGAATACCAGACCATCTGACCTGTCTCTTGAGAAACCTGTATGCAGGTCAGGAAGCAACAGTTAGAACTGGACACGGAACAACAGACTGGTTCCAAATAGGAAAAGGATTATATCAAGGCTGTATATTGTCACCCTTATTTAAGTTCTATGCAGAGTACATCATGAGAAACGCTGCGCTGGAAGAAGCACAAGCTGGAATCAAGATTGCTGGGAGAAATATCAATAACCTCAGATATGCAGATGACACCACCCTTATGGCAGAAAGTGAAGAAGAACTAAAGAACCTCTTGATGAAAGTGAAAGAGAAGAGTGAGAAAGTTGGCTTAAAGCTCAACATTCAGAAAACTAAGATCATGGCATCTAGTCCCATCACTTCATGGCAAATAGATGGGGAAACAGTGGCTGACTTTATTTTTCTGGGCTCCAAAATCACTGCAGATGATGACTGCAGCCATGATATTAAAAGACCCTTGCTCCTTGGGAGGAAAGTTATGACCAAGTTAGACAGCTTATTGAAAAGCAGAGACATTACTTTGCCAACAAAGGTCCGTCTAGTCAAGGCTATGGTTTTTCCAGTAGTCATGTATGGATGTGAGAGTTGGACTATAAGGAAAGCTGAGCACTGGAGAATTGATGCTTTTGAACTGTGGTGTTGGAGAAGACTCTTGAGAGTCCCTTGGACTGCGAAGAGATCCAACCAGTCCATCCTAAAGGAGATCAGTCTTGGGTGTTCATTGGAAGGACTGATGTTGAAGCTGAAACTCCAATACTTTGGCCAACTAATGCGAAGAGCTGGCTCATTGGAAAAGACCCTGATGCTGGGAAAGATTGAGGGCAGGAGGAGAAGGGGATGACAGAGGATGAGATGGTTGGATGGTATCACTGACTCAATAGACATGAGTTTGGGTAGACTCTTGGAGTTGGTAATGGACAGGGAGGCCTGGTGTGCTGCGGTTCATGGGGTCACAAAGAGTCAGACAGGACTGAGCAACTGAACTGAACCGAATTACTTTATAATATTGTAGTGGTTTTTGCCATATATTGACATGAATCAGCCATAGGTGTACATGTGTTCCCTATCCTGCCTTTTTATACACTATGTGCCTTACTCTAATCTATCTTGTGAATAACAAGAGTGAATGATAGAGATAAGTTTTCTTTCATCATGATGCTTATATTTTAGTGGAGAACAGGGACAGAAACAAAATAAACAAATATATTAATGTGTTATTGCAGATTATGGTAGGTGCTTTGAATGAAATATACCAGATAGTATAGTTGATGTAAAGGAGAATAAGTGTAGGAGGGCTCTGATTGATCTGACCCCTCATTCAAAGAAAAGCCTGCCGGTCTCACTATAAGAGTACACCAGGTACTGTAAGACATAGTCAGGCAGCAGGGGTACCAAATAAAAAGTCTGCAAGAAAGGGAGTTCGAAATAAACTTGGTAAATAGCAAATCAGTGTGTGCGTAGAGCTGAGAGGAGATTTAAATTTTATATTTTGATTTAAGTTTGAAGTTCAAATTTTAATGTGAATTTCAGCTCTGTGTAGATTTTATTGGAACCCGAATTGAAAATGTCATCACCTAGGGATAGATCACAGAGTGAAAAGAGAAAAGGTACAAACTTGATGCCCAGGAGAGCTCCTTAGTGTGATAAAGATAAGCCTAAAAAGCCAACTAAGAAGGAACAGGCAAAGGATGATAAAAAATATAGAAAAAGGATATGTCATAGAAATCAAATGAATTGACAATTTCTTGGATGGAGCAATCAACAGTGTCAGATTCAGCTGAAACATAAAATACAATAAAGATAGAAAATGTTCAGGATTTAGAGATATAGATATTATCATTCTCTTCAGCAGGAATCTTTTGTTAAGTGATGAGACCATTTTACAGAATAAAATGAGCTGAGAAAGTAGAGACACGTGGAGGGAAAGCTATTCAAGTGGATTGTGATAGAAGAAGAGAGTTTATGATTTGAGCTAGTGGTTTATGGGGAACTGGTTGTCTTCCCTGGTGGCTCAGATGGTAAAGAATCTGCCTAGAATGCAGGATACCTGTGTTCAATCCCTGGATTGGGAAGAAACTCTGGAGAAGGAAATGGCAACTCACTCTGGTATTCTTGCCTGGAGAATTCCATGGACAGAGAAGCCTGGGAGGCTACAGTCTATCCAGTCCATAGGGTTGCAAAGAGTCTGACACAACTGAGCGACTAACATATACGTGAGAAATTAAATGAGTGTTTCTGGTATTTTTGCATTTGTTGTATGGAAACATGTTTAAAAGTTATCAAGAAATATTCAGTGGAGAAGGAGTGATGGAATTTTCAAGTAAAAGTAGTTGTTTGTTTATAATATGGGAGCAAAAGAACGTGAAAACACTGGGGGAGAGAATTAGATTATGTAAGAATAGGGGGAAGATCCCATATCAGAATAGCAGGGAAAGGTTATAGAATGATTTCATTTATGAGTGGTTGATTAGAATACGAAGCACTTTTCATGGAATATTTATAGTTTCTAAAGGAAAGTAGATCTGATCAAAGGATAAAAGTAAAGAATTTGGGGTTTGGAGACATAGTGCGCAGTTATGTACACAACCGAGGGGGAAAGGAAGAGACGATATAGCAAAAAGCCACATGTTTGGTTGTGTGCCTTGGATTTATAGAAGTGTATTACCCTCCTGGGTAACTTGATCTGATAGAGCCCAGCTCCTGTATGAAACCTACGGAGAGTTGAGTGATTTCGTTACATTCAGAATTGAATTCTTTGAATGAGTAGAGTGAAAAGATTCAGTGGATGGGGGGCGTTGTGTTAGGACGAAGAGGGATGAGGTGAAGCGCTTAAAGCGGTGGGACCAGGTGCGAGGTGCCCTCAGACCCAGGGCTAAGGCAGGCCCCGCCTCCCTCCCGCCTCTCTGGATCACGCCCAGGGCGTTGGCAGCAGAGGTTGCCAGGGGGATGTGACTGCTTGGTGGCTGCGCAGGAGATGATGCTGTTTCCACTTACAACGCAGGGATCATAGGCAAACACAGCCGCCATGGAAGCCCTGGGATATTACTTCTCCCATCAGCTCAGATGCCCGCAAGGAGACTGACTGCCTACTTGTACAGAAACTAGTTGAGACTCTGAAGCCCTTTGGGGTTTTTGGAGGAAGAGGAACTGCAGGGCAGGATTTTAATTTGGTGAAAATTAAATAACCTGGTAAAAGAGTGGATGCGAGAAATTGGTGAAAGCAAGAATCTGCCACAATCTGTAATTGAAAATGTTGGTGGAAAAATGTTTACATTTAAATCTTATAGATTAGGAGTACGTGCAAAACGTGCCGATATTGATGCATTGTGTGTTACACCAGGACATGTTGATCAAAGTGAATTTTTCACCCCATTCTTTAAATTGAAATTACAGGAAGAAGTAAAAGATTTAAGAGCTGTTGAAGAGGCATTTGTACCAGTTATCAAATTGTGTTTTGATGGAATAGGGACTGGTATTTTGTTTGCAAGATTAGCACTGCAGACTATTCCAGAAGACTTGGATTTAAGAGATGACAGTCTGCTTAAAAATTTAGATATAAAATGTATAAGAAGTCTTCAGGGTTGCAGGGTAACCGGCAAATTTTACATGTAGTACCAAACATTGACAACTTCAGGTTAACCCTGAGAACTGTCAAACTGTGGACCAAACACCACAACATCTATTCCAATATATTTGGTTTCCTGGGTGGTGTTTCCTGGGCTATGCTAATAGGAAGAACTTGCCAGCTTTATCCAAATGCAACAGAATGAACTCTTGTACGTAATTTTTTTGTGGTATTTTCTAAATGGGAATGGCCAAATCCATTCCTATTGAAACAGCCTGAAGAATGCAATCTTAATTTACCTGTATGGGACCCAAGAGTTAGTGTATTATTTTTCCCCCTACAAATTTGCACTGTGCAGTAAGGAGTAGAAATCATGTGCATAAACTTGAGGGAGACTTCCCATCCTGTTAGGTATGAGTAGACATGTTCGTATCACACTTTTTAATCTCAACTAGAATTGTCCTCTGATGTGAGAAGCAAAATTATGTACCCTGGAACCACATTTAATTGTACACAGTTTATAATACCAAGGTCACTAAAATTTTAATTTAATTGCTTAGAACTACCTTGTAAGTCAAAGTTGTGCAGGCATTTATGCTTAAAAAATAATAAAGTATACTAAAGATTCAGTGGATGATTTGATTCAACATTGATTTGATCAATAAATAATAATTAAGCACCTGATATGTGCCAAGACCACTTCTAGAGGACCTGATACAGTAGTTAAAATATGGACTTTTCTTCTAAACTCATTTTGATGGACTATTCAGAAAACAGTCCTGTCATTCTAGGTGACAACAAATTCTGTGAACAAAATATAAAAGCAAGAAGAGAAATAATGGATGGTTAGAATCATATTTTATAGAGTGTTCAGGTGATGTTGGAGGAGAAAATGTAATCATGAGAACAACAATGCACATGAAGGAGGAGGAAGATGAGGAAAGATAGTGCAAAGGTTTTGGTGTTATTAATAAATGTGTGATGTGTGCAAGAGAAAACAAGGGAACAAATACGATTTAAGGGAAGAAGTCAGGGAGATGGAAGAGATTAAATAGAATAATTAACTGAGAGGTAGATCTTTTAAGATCTACTAAGAAATTGAAACAGTTTTGGATTTTAATTGGAAGGAAATGGAAGGTCTTTGGAGAATTTTAAGTAGAAGGCTGATCTGTGGCATACGTATCTGAGGTCTCATTCCAAGTTTTGCATTAAATATGCATTTTATGGCCAAGAATGTGTATAGGAAAAAGTTAGAAGGTCAGTGCAGTAGTTAAGGAGAGACTAAATTGGTGTTGGGGCTTCCCAGGTGGCTCAGTGGTAAAGAATCTGTCTACCAAACAGGAGACACAAGTTTAATACCTGGGTCAGAAAGATCCCAGGAGAAGAAAATGGCAACACACTCCAGTATTCTTGCCTGGGAAATCCCATAGAGAAGCTTGACGGACAACAGTCCATGGGGTCACAAAAGAGTCAGACAGGGCTTAGCAACTAAACAATAACAGCAAGTTGGTATTGGCAAAGATTTCATTAAAATGATGGTCATTAGACTATAAATAACGGACCCGAATAGAAGCAAAGAAAGAACAGTAAGTATAGAGCTTAATAGTTGTGACTCCGAAAATTGCCACGGTGGAAATCTCAGCTTTGGTGATGCATAATTGCTGTGAAAATTTTTATATTTTCTGTCTCATTTCATGCATAAAATGGGGCCAGTATGTATATAAACCTTGTATTATGTTATGAAAATTAGATTATTACCCGTGAATCATGTCTGACTCTTTGCAACTCCATGGACTGTAGCCTGCCAGTTTCCTCTGTCCATGGAATTCTCCAGGCCAGAATCCTGGAATGGGTAGCCATTCCCTTCTGCATGTGATCTTCCCAACCCAGATCGAACCAGGTCTCCTGTATTTCAGGTGGATTCTTTACGGTCTGAGCCACCAGGGAAGCCCAGTTTATGGCTATTGTATTTATTTGTATTCTTATGAGAGAGAAGACTGGCTAATCAGCTAAAGGCCCTAATGAGATCAAACACTGGGTAAAATGCGGGTGATTATAAAACTGATCTTGGCAGAGGAGGAATTTTGTTAGAACGTGGAATACTGTGTGATTTAATGACCTTGCATTGGAGAGGTCTGGTATGGGAACTTGCTCACAGAGGCAGAAGCATGATGCTGCAGGTTCTAGCTACTGGCTTCTTCCTAATCTCCCACATACAGTACCTTGCTTCCTTTCAGGGTTAACAGCACTAGCCTGACCACATTCAGATACTTTAAGTACCATTATATCTCCCAGCATTAGTGGTGGTAGTTGCTTTCTGTGGTTCCTATCTCTGGATAATATCAATGTTCCCTTTTTGTTATTTAACCTTCAATTTCTCTGTAAACAATTAGCCATATTAAATCCTTCCTGTGAAACATTAATATTATTGTTCTATTTCCTGACTACGCTTTGGTTGGCACACAATAGCATGTTGCTGTTCTCATTTATTTATACATATTCATAGATATCTATGCGAGTAAAACTTATATACATGAAAGCATTTCATAATGTGGACACATTTTGTGCAGAGCCTGTTCTTTAAACTGATCTTTTTATTAAGGTTCACTAGGCATATGCTTAAATCTTGTCAGTGTCTTTGATGTATTTTTCTGCATTCACTGACTAAGGATTAAAGGGTACTCTTTGTTGGAGGATGGAATGGCAAACTCCAGTATACTTGCTGTGAGAACCTCGTGAACTGTTTAAAAGGATAAAAATATATGACACCGACAGATGAGTCCCCCAGGTCTAAAGGTGTCTAATATGCTACTGGGGAAGAGCAGAGGAGAACTGCAATAGCTCCAGAAAGAATGAAGAGGCTGGGCAAAAGCAGAAATGACACTTAGTTGTGGATGTATCTCGTGATAAATCTGATGCTGCAAAGAACAGTATTGCATAGGAACCTGGAATGTTAGGTCCATGAATCAGGGTAAATTGGCCGTGGTCAAGCACGAGATGGTAAGAATAAACATCATCTTAGGAATCAGTGAAGTAAATGGACAGAATGGGCGAATTTAATTCAGATGACCATTATGTCTACTACTATGGGCAAGAATTCCATAAAATAAATAGAATAGCCCTCATAATCAACAAAAGAGTCTGGAATGCAGTACTTGTGTGCAACCTCAAAAATGACTGATCACTGTTCGTTTCCAAGGGAAACCATTCAGCATCACAGTAATTCAAGTCTATGCCCTTACCACTGATACCAAAGAAGCTGAAGTTGTTCGGTTCTATGAAGACCTAGAAGACCTCCTAGAACTAAAACAAACAAACAAACAAAGATATTCTATTCATCATTGGGGATTGGAACGTAAAAGTAGAAAGTCAAGAGATACCTGGAGTAACAGGCAAGTTTGGCCTCGGAGAACAAAATGAAGCAGGGCAAAGGCTAACTGAATTCCTCCAAGAGAATGCACTGGTCATAGCAACTACCCTTTTTCAACAACACAAGAGATGACTTTACACATGATCATCACCACATGGTCAATACTGAAATCAAATTGATTAAATTCTTTGTAGCCGAAAGTGGAGAAATTGTATACAGCCAGCAAAAACAAGACCTGGAGCTGACTGTGGCTCAGATCATCAGCTTCTCATAGCAAAATTCAGGCTTAAACTTCAGAAATTGGGGAAAACCACTAGGCCAGACAGGTACAACTTAAATCAAATCCCCTATGAATATGCCATGGAGATAACAACTAGATTCAAGGGGTTAGAACTAGTAAACCGCGTACCTGAAGAACTATGAACAGAGATCCATAATACTGCACAGAAGGCAGTGAACAAAGCCACACCAAAGAAAAGCAAAGATGAAGAGAGATTATCTGAGGAAGCCTGACACACAGCTAAAGAAAGAAGCAAAAAGCAAAGGACAAAGGGAAATGTATATCCAACTAAACACAGATTTCCAAAGAGCAGCATAGAGACAAGAAGGCATTCTTTAATGACAAGTTTATAAATCTAGAAGAAAACAACAGAAGGAGAAAGACTAGAGATCTTTTCAGGAAAACTGGAGACATCAAGGGACCATTTTGCCCAAAGATGGGCACAATAAATGACAGAAACCTAGAGACCTAGCAGACACTGATGAGGCCAAGGAGAGATGGAAACATGGAAGAACTGTACAGAAAAGATCTTAATGAACCAGATTACTACAATAGCATGGCCAGTCACCCGGAGCCAGACATTCTGGAGAGTGGGCCTTAGGAAGCACTGATGACAGAACAACAACGTTTTACTTATCACAGCTATTATGCAGAAATGATAGATAGGGATATAATCTTAGGGTTTTTTTTTTTATTACACATCCCTCTTTATTCCTTTTGAAATAAATTCAGAATCAACTTCATATATTATTTTTTCATATTTTTAATACTTTAAAAATTTGTGTATAATCAATGCTGTATTTATATCTTCAGCATTTCTCTTTCACAGGTGGGGACTTCCCTGGTGGCCCAGGTGGTACAAAATCCACCTGTAATGCAGGGGACTTGGGGTCAATCCCTGGATTGGGAAGTACCCTGGAGTAGGGAATGGCAAACCACTCCAGTATTCTTAACCAGAGAATTGCTTGGACAGACAGGCCTGGTGGACTACAGTCCATGGGGTCACAAATTGTGGGACATGACTGAGGGACTAACATTTTCACTTTCTTTTCTTTACCAGTAATGCCACCTGGGAAGCACTGTGAATCACAAAACTGCCAACAACTGGAATTGCAGACAGGGTCTATACGGTGTATGGGTTTCCCTGGTGGCTCAGTGATAAAGAATCTGCTTGTAACGCAGGAGCTACAGGAGATGCAGTTTCGATCCCTGGGTCGGGAAGATCCCCTGGAAGAGGGCATGGCAACACACTCCAGTATTCTTTCCTGGAGAATCCCACGGACATAGGAGCCTGGTGGGCTATGCAAGATATATGCATTTGTATATCTGTATGTGTATATGTATATGGAGTAGGCTGTGATAGATATATTTCTGCATTTCTCCAAATGCATCTGGTGGAAAACATCTAGAGAAAAAGGAGAAAGCAGTTTATAAAGATTTTTCAATGCATAATTTCCAATTTCCCGCTAGAATATATGTCTTTTTGAGAAATGTGTGTTCAAGTACTTTTGCTGATTTTTAAATGGATTATTTGGATTTTTTGTTGTTGTTGCTTGTTTCATTTGTCTGGCTATTGAACTGCAGAGGTTTCTTGTATACTTTGTACATTAAACCCATTTGATAGGTCTAGTCTTAGGCTTTCTTTGATTGAGAGATTTATGATTTCAGATTCATGTCATTACTCGGTATCATTCTCTTCAGTTTCCTATCTCTTCATCATTCAATCTTGGTAACCTGTATGCTTCTAGGAACTTATCTATTTTTTTTTAACTGGTTAGCATATAATTATTCATAGTAGACTCTTAGGATCCTATTTATTTCTGTGACATCAGTTGCAATATCTACTTATTTCTGATTCCATTTATTTAATAATTGAGTCTTTGCTCTTTTTATCTTAGTCTAGCTAAAGATTTGTCAATTTTGTTGATCTTTCCCAAAAGCCTATTGTCATTTTCAGCATGGATCTTTTGTATTTTTTCCTATTTTCTTTTTTAAAAGTTCTACTCTAATCTTTAGTGTTTCTTTTCTTCTGTTAAGATAAGGATGTGCTTGTTTTATTTTTCTTGTTCCTAGAGATGTAAAATCAGGCAATCTTTTTTTCTTTTTTTTACTGCTCTTCAACCTTAAACTTTCCTCCTAGTACTGCTTTTGTAAAAAAATATTGCTATTTCCCATAAGCTTTGGTAAGTTGTATTTTCATTGTCATTTGTTTCAAGAATTGTTACATTCTAATTTCCCTTTTGATTTCCTACGTAAAATTTATACATAAAGGCAACTCTAATCAACTATAAACATTTTTATTGCAAGAGAAATTAATTATCTTCATTTTTTCTGTGAAGGGAAGTCAAATATTACATATACTCGTAATATATTGAAATATTGGAAAGTCATAGAAAAGCACATGCTGAAAATTTCATAAAAATTATTCTAGTATAATTTGAATTAGCTATAAAATGTAATATAAAGTTATGAAAGTGATCTGTATTTATAAAAGTGGCCATTTTTTATACTGAGGCAATTCTTAGGTTCTATGTATGGAATTGAAGGATACATTATCAGTCAGCTTGCTACCAGGAAGCATGAACTGTGAGTTAATAAATTTACTATTTACAGGTGCATGGGTTGTTTTGGAGATCAGCAAATGATGATGTAGTATATGTAAAGAAAGGGAAAATAATTTATTATTGTAGTCCATTCATAAAACTCAGGATAAAGAAGGCTGAACATTGCATCTGAAATACCAAAGACATCTAGCACCAAGGTCTACTAAACTTTTTACATTTTAGCATAAATAAAAACTGTCAGATCATGAGTAAATTTACTCCATTTCATAATATCTTTGTAGTTTTATCACTACAGTGACAGTCATTCTCTTCTCCAGGGGATATTCCCAACCCAGGAATCAAACCCAGGTCTCCCACATTGCAGGTGGATTCTGTACCAGCTGAGACATCAGGGAAGCCCAAGAATACTGGAGTGGGTAGCCTGTCCCTTCTCCAGGAGATCTTCCCAACCCAGGGATTGAACCCGGTCTCATACATTGTAGGCAGATTCTTTACCAGCTGAGCTACCAGGGAAGTCTAAAGTGGTTATTAAAAAACATTGCATACATTTTAAGTGCTAAATTGTTCAATCATGTCTGACTCTTTGTGATCCTATGGACTATAGCATGGAATGTTGCTCCTCTGTCTTCCACTATCTCCCAGTATTTGGCATGATTCCATGACTATCTAACCATTTCATTCTCTGCCACCTCCTTCTCCTTTTGAGTTCAGTCTTTCCTAGCATCAGGGCTTTTTCCAGTGAGTTGGCTCTTTGCATCAGGTGGCCCAAGTATCGTAGCTTCAGCTTTGGCAATAGTCCTTCCAATGAATATTCAGGGTTGATTTCCTTTAGTATTGACTGGTTTGATTTCCTTGCAGTCCAAGGGACTCTCAAGAGTCTTCTCCAGAACCACAGTTTGAACGCATAAATTCTTTGGAACTCAGCTTTCTTTATGGTCCAAATTTCACATCCAAACATGGCTACTGGAAAAACAATAACTTTGACTATACAGATCTTTGTCAGCAAGGTAATGTCTCTGCTTTGTAAAACACTGTCTAGGTTTGTCATAGCTTTCCTTCCAAACTGCAAGTGTCTTAATTTCATGGCTTGCAGTCACTGTCCACAGTGATTTTGGAACCCAAGAAAAGAAAATCTGTCACTGCTTCTATTTCCCCCCCTTTTACTTGCCATGAAGTAATGGGACAGGATGTCATGGTCTTAGTCTTTTTAATGTTGAGTTTCAAGCCAGCTTTTTCACTCTCTTCCTTCACCCTCATTTAGAGGCTCTTTAGTTTCTCTTCACTTTCTGCCATTAGAGTGGTATCATCTGCATTTTTTATGTTGTTGGTATTTCTCCCAGCAATCTTGATTCCAGCTTGTGATTTATAACTGTATCCCACAAATATTACATGTGAAATATTGCTGGCTAAAATTTTAAACTTGATACGCCTTTGTGTGGTGTTTTTCAATATTTTATTTGCTCATTTATTTACTGAAAAATTTTCACAAATATTTATCTGGTACCTTTTATGTGTGAACAATTTTTCAGTGCTGATCAGAATAAAGTTCTTACTTTCAAGAAATTAATTTATTTTCAAAGATAACCAGTTCTTTCAGTATCAGTTCAGTAAAACTTTACTTTTTTGGCATATCATTTTATATTATATTGTGTAAATGATTACAAATGGTAAACTCTCATTGTGTATGTGTGTGAGACAGAGAGAGAGAGAAGCTGAGAACCTGTGTATGGAGAGGTTTCTTAGGGTATTTTGCCTAGTGATTTTCATGTATGTTTCAGGCAATTTTATCAATAAGTATTTTGTAATGTGATTACTTTGTAATTGTTTAAATTTTATCTTTTGTATTGCCTTTAGAGCCCTTCACTTTATCATCTATTCAGTCCAAGGGCCATCTTTTTAAATTGATTTGACTCATCTAAAATTAGCCCACTAAATAGCTTAATATAATAGATACATGTTAAAATAATTACAGCTTTTAGTTTAGCATGTCATAACTACTGAAAATAGTTCTCTAAAAGTGATTTAATTAGTAATTTATCAAAGATGCCAAACTTCCCTGTTTCCTAGTTAGTTCTATATTACTTGATAGTTATCTCTGCACTAGTCACTCATACAAATGTACATGTATATATATGTAATTATGTGTGGTTTTAAGAATACATATTAAAAATGTTAAAGTCATTTATTTAATTATAGTTTAATTATAAATTAAAAATTGAAAGTAAAAGTTGCTCAGTTGTGTCCAACTCTTTGTGACCCCATGGACTGTACAGTCCATGGAATTCTCCACGTCACAGTACTGGAATGGGTAGCCTTTCCCTTCTCCAGGGGATCTTCCCAACCCAGGGATCGAACCCAGGTCTCCGGCATTGCACGTGGATTTTTTAGCAGCTGAGCCACAAGTGAAGCCCAAATTAAAAAGTAAACATGTATATATACAATTGAAGAATGCTTTTGGAACCTCCTAGTCATTTAAAAACTTGACAAATTTGATGCTGATTCTAGGTAATACGTTACTTACTGATGAATTTGCTTTGCATTGCATATACATGGTGTTGCATCTAATCACTCCTCAAGTTGCAAGAGGCTGAAAAATAACTAGAAGGAAATAGATAAAGAACTATTTCAGAAACATTGTTCACAATCAATACTTCTCATTTTATCCAAAGTTTTCTCCTTTAATCTCAAGGGGCTTTGTTATCTCAATAGCCTGTTTCAATTCAAAATAAATAACAACATACTTTGGGGTGATTTTCTCCTTACAATGTGGAAGTCTTTCCTAAACAAGGATCAGCTTCCTCCTTGTGCTTTGAAAATGGGATCTGAAGGTTGAAATAACCTTGCAGGTCTACAGGGACAATTATACAGGAAATAATTACAGAAACATCAATTCTAAGAATGGATTGTCATGTATAAATAACAAATTATCTACCACAGAGGAACAAGGTTTTAAATCAACATATGGTATAATCTGAATTCTCTGGTAGCTCAGATGGTAAAGAATCTGCCTGCAATGCAAGACACCCAGTTTGGAACCCTGGGTCAGGAAGATCCTCTGGAGGAGAAAATGGCAACCTAATCCAATATTCTCGCCTGGAGAATCCCATGGACAGAGGAGCCTGGCAGACAACAGTCCATGAGGTTGCAAAGAGTGAGACATGACTGAGTGACTCACACTTTCACATTCACAGAGTATAAATATGTCAGGAAATTCTAGCCATATTAATTTGCTTCTTCTCGGACTATAATGACAGTGCTGTTTTTGAATCCTTCTCTCATGTAGCCCACCTTTGGGTAAAGTAATTGTTGCTACGAGATGGTCCTATTTCTAAACAAATTGATAAGAGCACTCATTAATAAAGCACACACACATTGTTTCTTTGGAATGCCTACTCATTTGATAAGGCTTTTTGTAAAGTTTGAATGGGTGTTATTGCTGTTCAGTTGCTCAGCCATGTCTGACTCTTTGCAACCCCATGGACTGCAGTGCACCAGGTTTCCCTGTCCTTCATTATCTCCCAGAGTTTGCTCAAACTTATGTTCATTGAGTTGGTGATGCCATCCAATCGTCTCATCCTCTGTTGTCCCCTTCTCTTCCTGCCCTCAACCTTTCCCAGTGTCTTTTCCAATGAGTGGGCTCTTCACATCAGGTGGCCAAAGTATTGGAGCTTCAGTTTCAACATCAATCCTTCCAATTAATATTCAGGGTTGATTTCCTTTAGGATTGACTGGTTTGATTGCCTTGGTTTTCAAGGGGACTCTTAAGAGTTTTCTCAAGTGAAAACTTATCAATTCCTCAGAGTAGTACCTAGCCAAAAATGCTACATTAGTGCTTCTGTATATTACTAAAATTGTTATTGCTTAGATGATTAGCTTTGAGTAATTCAAGAGGACTTCCATAGAGTTCTATTTATTTTAGTAGAATTTTTCTTCTGAATTTGAATCCAAAATTTCAGTTAATTATAAATTATTGCCTTCTCTTAATTTGTTCATGTGCATTTATTTTTCTCTACATCCTGGAAGTATATCTTTTAGTATAGTGATATATCTATCAACTAATTGTGTAAATTGATACCCAAGGAAAATATATTCTTCATCCTTAGGGAGATAAATATATATTGAGATTACATTGTTAAATCACACATAATTTTTAGGATGATTGCAAATTGTTTTTACAATAGGAAAATATCTTTATTTACAGTTTCCTTTAATATATTAGATTCTAACACATAGGATTCTTAACATATACAATATTTTACAACTTTATGCTTAAATATAGCATACATACAGAAAAGTGCACATGTCACAAGTATTTTAAAAAATCTGGATATTCTATGTTACCTGAAACTAAGTCAAGAAACTGATGATTAACAAACCTGAAAAGCAACATCACCCCACACCATCATTCTTTCATCCAGTCACTAAACCCACAAGGAAGAAAACCAGTGTTCTCATCTATTGTAGAAGACATCAATTTGGCCTGATTTTATACACAGTTGGAAAAATATTCTTTGTTCTCTATAAGTGCAATCTTTGCAGGATATACTTTTTAAATTCAATATTTTTGAGATTCCTCCATATTATTGCATGAACTTTTAGGACCAACCACCAAGCTTGTGTTCTAGTCTCCCATCTTCCTGTGCAGTACCAGGATATAACAACGCTTCTATTGCCAAAGCCAGCTGTACATTTGGTTCCTCTTAATTTTAAATTTTTCCATATCAAATTTTGAGTCCATTGACATTTTTACCTGGTCATGACAAGTGATCATTCATGTACTAGGTTAAGGAGAAAAAAACATAGGGAGGCATAACAATTTGATCTTGAAATGACTTACTTTCTTTGGAATTTTAATTCTCCCTATACTGTTTGCTTCTACACTTTTCTTGATGGGATGGAAACACATATTTTATACACACAGGCACCTTTATATATTGCCTTATGTATTTGTTACAGAATCAATAATTACTCTTTTAGTGAAGTTTTGATTTCTATTAAGTTTGATAATTATATTGCTATAACTATAAAGTATTATGATTTATATAAGTATACACGTGTCTTTCAGACAGAAAATTTTCAGTAATTAATATACAATGTTTATTTATAATATTATATGCAAATGATACTTAACATGGCTAGCAATTAAAACTCAAACCTACCTTACAGGTATTTGTATACCCTGGCTTTCACAATTATCACACTGGTGTTTTGATTATATAGTGACCACAGTTGAAGTATAGTTCTGAGTGTCAGATTCAGTTTTACAGCTAAAAATTATTGTAGTTTTTATTCAAATACAATAAATCCTTCCCATAAAAATAACTCTGAGAAAAACTAGTCCTATGTTTACTTACTAAAATTCTCTGTATCTATTTATTTATACAGAGTTTGTAAACAGTGAAATGTTTCCTGCATACAATAAACACAATATAAATTAAATAATGTTGAAATATATCAGTCTCCACATTTCATAGAAAAAAAGAGTGTAGCTGTATCTGGACAGCATTGACATTTACAATAAATATACTTTTAATGAAATGTGATTAAACCATAAATTAATAACTTACTAGTATTGGCAAATTCTCATATTTTTACATATGATAGTACTACCAGTTGTTCCATACATGGGCACATATCTAACACTGTAAAAGGCATGGCCTGCCAGTCCACCTAAATTAGTTTGCTAGTAACGGTCTTTTACCCTGCACTTTGCTCTTGTCTGCGGTTTTATATTTTCTTTTATTTGTGAGCTGTAAAGTTTTTCAATAAAGAGTTCAAAGCTCACACAACATAACAAACGTGAACACATATCCTTTTAAGAACTTTTAAATGTTTATATCCAAAGGCAGTTTGTAATATCATTTTTTTCCTAGAGACTGCCTTCATATATCAAACCTCTCAAATGATTTTGAGAAGAATATTAGTATATAACAGGACCTCATTGCTTTCCCCATCAGAAATCTACCACTTTTAACCAATAATTTTATATATAAATAAAATTTATATCATAATACTTTCAAGAGTTGAAGAGAGAAGACATCTAAACTCAAAAAGAATGACTTGAAATATAAAAATTGCATTTTTTCAATATGAGAATACACAAATCTTTAGTTTTACTTTCAATAAACTTGCTGTTGCTTCCAAACAATGTATCTTCCTTTGAAATATGACTTAGACCTTGCTAGAAAGAAGTAAGCATTAAATGACATGGAAAATAAAAACTCAGACTATCTATAAACGTATCTCTATGTATGTAATGCTCTTGCAATTTTCCTGATGATAGCTGGCAAGAACTATAAATATAAAATATCCTTTCTTACATCTGACCCATATTTTCTATGGAAAATTAAAATGTAATTTCCAGTGTGCACTTTTGTTTTCAAATTATGAAACATTAATTACTCAGTCTTCTTCAGTTCACAATTCTATAGCTCAGAAGTTCAGATACAATGTGTTTGGGTCATCAGCTCAGGGACTCAAAAGGAAAGTGAAGATGCCAGCCAATCTGCATTCTCATGTGAAACATGGAGTCCTCTTCTAGGCTCACACACTTATGGAAGAATTCAGTTTTGCAGTTCTAATATGAGGTTTGTCAACCACAAATTGGCACTTGCCATGGTTGCTTGCCTTCTATCTCTACAAGGATTAAATCATGTGCTGTTGCAGCTGCTGACCTCCAACACCCCCGAAGGAGTTGAAGGTGGAGAGCAGAAATGAGGCACTCTGTGCTCCAGGAAACTGGCAGGACAGGCCTTTGTTGTGGTTGTAGTGATGTACTTTGCTCTCCTTCACGCTCATGTGCTCAGCTGTATCCGACTGATTCTTTGTGACCCCGTGGACTGTAGCTCCTCAGGCTCCTCTGTCCATGGGATTTTTCAGGCAAGAATACTGGAGTGGGTTGCCATTTCCTTCTCCAGGGGATCTTCTCATGTCCCCTGCATTGCAGGCAGATTCTTTCCTGTCTGAGCCATAAGAGATATTCTCAGGAGCTAATTTTATGAGCCCAATTTTTGTATCTCCTCATATCTAGAACTAAAACCCTTCACGGTGACGGTTGCTTTTTGTGACTAGCAGAAACTTCATGAGACCAGCAGAAACTTTATACAAAAAGTATGTACTTGATTGCATGTACTCCCCCTTTGCCAAAATCACATATATACTGTATTCCCCCTACATCTTTGGAACAGTTTCTCAGACCTATATGAGCTTCTGTCTCACAGATTGCAGTCCTCATATTGCCCCCAATAAAACTTAACTCCTAAATCTCACGCTGTGCATTTCTTTAGTCTACAGGTTCCCATTCCTTTGTTGCCTGTCAGCTATTGGTTAGAGCCCCCAGAAGCCACTTGAATTTCTTGCTACATAGCCCTGTGCATCTTCTAAGCCAGCAATAGAGATATTACCTCTGAGAATCCCTCTCAGATCCAGAAGATAATGGTCTGCTCTTATTCTTCCTTGGCACTTTGTTGTTTAAGCCTGGTATGTTCTGCAGAATTCCTCTCTCTGGTGGTCTTAAACTCTAGTCTTTCTCTATCTCACAGGATTGCAAAAATCCATTTAGTTTTTCAGTCTTTGCTCACAGGTATTGGGTTTCCTAATCTGCAGAAACCCAAGAGTAAACAAACCTCCTGAGGGGAAATGTATTTGAGACCACCCAGGTCTCTGCTGTAAAGTATATTGTGTTCCATAATGACTCACTCATTGTCAAGTCAGTCCTTTGTAAGTATTTGCTTAAGGCTTTACAACCTGCTCAACATCCCACCTGAATTAGCAAATGCCCCTGGGGGAAAATGGCAGCAGAATCCAGCTCACCTCTCTGATTTAACTTTTTCTCTGGAATTTCATTTTATTTATGCTTTAGGAGGACTTTATTACTCTCATAGAAATGATTTCTCTATTTTATCTGCTTTTTTTTTTTTTTTTACTATTTTATAGAGAGAGGCACTGATCTTCCACCAGTAATTCCAAAAGTGAAGCCAGTTCAGATATTTTGAATAGTTTCATTTACCGTGGGTTATTGAAATACATTTGTTGTTGTAATTAATTAATTAATTCAAATTCTGCCCCATTATAGTTCTTAATATGCCAAATCAAAGAAGTACTGATCGAGATACTCTATGGTCACATCTATTTAACCATCAAAATTACAGCTTATCCAAAATTTAGAGTTAAAAGTAACTTTCAAATCTTGTTTTCCAATCAGAGACCTATATTTAGTAAATAGCATCAAAATTAATACATATGTTTGAAATTGCTTGTCATGTTCATAGTAGGTCCTGTTTAATTTTATATTAATAGTGCTTGGGTCATTTAAATGGTAATACGATGGCCTTCCCAGGAGGCACAGTGGTAAAGAATCTGCCTGCGATGCAGGAGACACAGGAAACTCAGCTTCTATCCCTGGGTCAGGAAAATCTCCTGGAGTAGGAAATGCAACCCACTCTAGTATTCTTGTCTGGAAAATTTCATGGACAGAGAAGTCTGGCGGCTACAGTCCATGGAGTTGCAAAGAGTCGGACATGACTGAGCAACTAACACTTGATGTAAGGAGATGAGCATAGACCTTTGAAGCATAATTGCCTGAGTTTTAGAATCCATCCTCTACTTTCTGTGTGACTGGCCAACTGAAATTGTTGCCTCATTTTTCTGACCTAGAAGGTGAGAGATATAACTTCCCCCACTCTTTAAGCAGGGTTTGCAAGGAGTCAGACATGACTGAGCTACTAACACTTTCATTTTTTATGATTGTTGTAAAAATTAAGAAATCTAATTTTTTAACTTTAATGGACTTAAATATTTCCCCCAATTCTTGTGTTGGAGCTCTAACTGCCCCCCTCCTCCACTGTAAGGCAAGTGCAGAGAAAAAGAGAGTGAGCCAGAGAGTTAGGCAAGAAAAGGGAAATTTATTAGAGGGGAAAGAGAGGATGATGGGTTTTTAAGGAGAACCAGTGTCCTCCCTTTTTGACAGGGTCCTTCTTATACCCCACCCATGAAAAATTCTCTGAAGGGATGGTTAACTTTTAGCCTGTAGTTGAGTCCTGTGGTCACTTATACAAAGGTCTGGAATCTGGTGGTCTCACAGTTTTGAGAAGATAGGCACTAGTGAGAAAACAGAATGCCATTTGGGCAATATGGTCAGTCTCATGGACCACTGTGATTTTATATTTTGTTTGCGAAGTCACCATAATGAGCCGTCTTATCAATGAGACCGTGTGTGGGCCCTATCACCCATATGATGGGATTTGGGCCCTTTGAGTAATAAATAGGTTTGGATGGGCCATTTGAGAGATAAATAGATTCAGATGGGGTCATGAGAATGAGGACATGATCATGAGAATGATGACAAGATTAGCCCCCTTTTTAAAGAGAGATATCAAAGTGCATCTCTCTTCCTCCCCTCTCTCTTTCTGCCATGTGGGAACACAGTGAGAAAGTGACCATCTAGGAGCCAGAAGGAGAGTTCTCACAGCCATGCTGGAAACTTGATATTAGATTTCTAGCCTCCAGAACTATAGGAAACACATTTCTGTTGTTTAAGTCACTTAGTCTGTGGTATTTCATGGAAGCAGCATGGACTGAAAACACTGTCTCACATCTAGTAACAGATGGATACACAACACTTGGCTCTCCAGAAGAACTCAAATAGTCCATGGAAGGGAAATGCACTCTTTGCTTTTCAGAGAACATGTCTTCTAAACTATTGGATGAGTTATCCATACTGCGAATGCATCTGATTGTAGTATTTTGTTTTGTACAAAATTTCTTGTTTTATTTTATGTGTAATAGTGAAACCTATGTTTGCAAAGAGCATAGATTTTTCATTTTTATACTAATTTGATATCATCAATTCTTTGATCCATATTTTCCTCAAGTCACAGATATGTTTCTTCTTAAACTTGAGGTGAATTTTCTTGACCATAAGAATGTACAACTTTCAACCCCTGCTTTAATATATGCTCACATTTTGAAAGCAAAATATTCTACTCAATTCTACTTTTTTATGTCAAGTGTGTACAGGGTTAATTCACTCAAATTTTTATTACAGAGTTTCTTTAATATCAATTTTTAATATGAAGGAAAGAAATTTTTCTGGGAGAATAAAATATAGAATGAGTAGATTGATTTTTCCATAATTTTACCCAAAATAAATTTGACTATGCAACTCACATCTTGGGGTTGAGTACAACATTCCCTTAAAGTATTTTTTAGATAGTAATTAAATAATATTTAAACTCAGTAATACTTAAGAGGACATGTTCTCATTATTTGTATGTATAATAGAAAAGAAACTTCTGCTGATATTCAGTTTGAATTACAACTAGAAATATTGGAGAGTATAGCTTCCCTGGTTGCTCAGATGTTAAAAATCTATCCGCAATGCAAGAGACCAGTTTTGACTGCTGGATCGAGAAGATCCCCTGGAGAAGGAAATGGCAACCCACTCCAGTATTCTTGCCTGGAGAATTCTATGGACAAAGGAGCCTGACTGGCTACAGTTCACGGGGTCGCAAACAGTCGGACATGACTAAGTGACTTCACAAGGCATGGAAAGAGTTAAAATTTTAATGATGATATAAAGTGAAATAGAGGCTGATGGTCCCTTCCAGTTTCCCAAGTTAGGTTTGTGATGTGAAATGCTCTTGCCCTTGGCCCTTACCTCCGTCACTTCCCCACCTGTGCCAAAGGCAATTGCTGGTTTTCTTCTCTAATTATTTTCCAGGGAGGTTTTGTTTACCAGCTTCCCTGGTGGCTCAGCTGGTAAAGTGGCTGCCTGCAACACGGGAGACCTGGGTTCGATCCCTGGGTTGGGAAGATCCTCTGGAGAAGGAAATGGCAACCCACTCCAGTACTCTTGATTGGAAAATTCCATGGATGGAGGAGCCCGGTAGGCTACAGTCCATGGGGTCGCAAAGAGTCGGACACGACTGAGTGACTTCACTTTCCCTTCACTTCCTGTTTACTCCCCAAATCCCTGAGCCAGATGTGAGGGCACCACACTCCCACACCCTGCGTGTAGTCCAGCCTTTCCCTGTGGAGTTTCCAGTTTCTCCTGCTGTGCCTAGGGGTACCTGGGCTGGGGAGGACACTGCCCCTGCCTAGGTTTTTATAGATGCCTTACTCAAATTCAAACAAACAAACAAAAGATGTCAAATATGTCTCCTAGTACACATCCAGATATATGATGCATTTCTAAATAATGTATAAAACTGTATATTAGGAAAATAGATGAAATATAAAATAGTATATTATTTGGCAGATATACCCAATCCCAATGTCAGCTACTATCTATACAAGTGTTACTTTCTCTGAAATGGTGTTTATTTATCATACTCTTCAAAATACTAGGAAAACATTCTTGACCTATAGAATATATAGAAATAATGACTATTTTCCACTAAGTCTAGAATGATGAAGTCCTTCAGATATATGACTGTAAAAAGAATAGCTCTGTCTTACATTGAGATATTATATTGTTCTATGTCTCCTGTCTATATTGTACAACTCTGTTCCAGGTGTGAAATGTGAAAGTTGCTCAGTCGTGTCCGACTCTTTGTGACCCCATAGACTATACAGTCCCTGGGGTTCTTCAGGCCAGAATATTGGAGTGGGCAGCTGTTCCCTTCTCCAGGGGATCATTCAAACCCAGGTATTAAACCTAGGTCTCCTCCATTGCAGGCAGATTCTTTACCAGCTGAGCTACCATGGAAGCACAAGAATACTGGAGTGGGTAGCCTACCCCATCTCCAGGGGATCTTCCTGACCCAGGAGTTGAACAGAGGTCTCCAGCATTGCAGGAGGATTCTTTACCAGCTGACCTACCAGGGAAGCCCAGGTGGCTCAGTGGTAAAGAATCCACCTGACAATGAAGGAGATGCAGGGGATGTGGGTCTGATCCCTGGGTTGGGAAGATCCCCTGGTGAAGGAAATGGCAACCCACTCCAGTATTCTTGCCTGGGAAATCCCGTGGACAGAGGAGCCTGGTGGGCTACAGCCCATAGGGTCACAAAGAGTAAGACATAACTGAGCGCACAGACATATTTATGAAATGTTTTCTCCAATTTCCATCTCTAGCTAATTCAAGTCATTCTGAATATTGCTACAATATTTCTTCATTTGGGCTTCCCTGGTGGTTCAGATGGTAAACAATCTGCTTACAATGCAGGAGACCCAGTTTCTATCCTTGTGTTGAGAAGCTCCTCTGGACAAGGAATTCAAAACCCACTCCAGTGTTTTTACCTGAGATATCTCATGGACAGAAGAACCTGGCAGGCTACAGTCAATAGAATCACAAAGAGCTGGATACAACTGAGTGAAATTTCTTTATTTAGGGAGACTTCAAATTATTTTATAATTATATTTTCCTATCTACTTTGATAACTATAATTTCTTTGAAATGTCAATATCTACTTACCCACAACCTGAAAACATGCATAGCATGTGAGTATTTTGGAAACTTGTGTATGTATACACACACACACACACACACACACACACACACACACAATTGGGTGCATCAATGGACATGAGTTTGAGGAAGCTCTGGAACTTGGTGACATACAGGGAAGCCTGGCATGCTACAGTCCATGGGGTCGCAAAGAGTCTGACATGACTGAGCAACTGAACTGAACTGAATTGAATTATCTCTAAGGTAATTTGAAGACATAGGATTTGAATCAGAGGATCTATTTTAAGTTTTTAACCACCTTTTTTACTTTCATTATGTAACAGCAGAATCACATGTAAATAGGTCACTTAAGGTTTAGAATCTCATTAAAAATCTTTCATACTGGAATGAAGAATCTTTGATTTGCTTTACGTTTTAAATATAACTTTTTAAGTTTTACAGTTTTTTTTCTTTCACTACAGAGAAAGGCATAGTTCTGATAATTACTCTGCTTTTTGCAAATTATCAGAAGGATGTAAAGAGTATTTACTGACATTAATAAGTTACTCTTTGGCATCATTATTTGCTAATGAGCTTGTTTCAGAATGTTTGCAAGCTTATGTGACAGGATGACATTTTATTATATGAATAAGGTCAGATCTGTTATTTAGTCCTTGAAAGAAAAAAAAATTCATCTTGAAATGTGAAGCTATTAAGTACATTTGACTCAAAGCTTGCTTTAAAGTCAAGAAGTGGCACCTCAAATTCATGTAGCTGCTCTAACCTATGAGGTGGAGTTTTGGCAATTATAAGGGGATGTCAGGAGGTACTTTGCAGATAGTGATTAGCCATGTTAAAGGTTATGTTCAAGCTAAATTTTGAATAGCACAGTGGCTATTATTTGAAAGAGCAAGATATACAGACTTAGAAGTTGAAATGCAAAGTTTACTCTGTCTTCCTTGAAACTTCCTTGGCTTCATCATCCACTGTCATTAAAAATATCAGGATCACCATAATTAGGGGCTCTAAGAAACAAGTGCACACTATTTTTATTTGCCTCAGATGCCAAAAAAAGGACTTGGATTTTGGTCTTTAGGAAATGAGAAGGTTTGGGAATGTTGGCATAAATCTCTGAAATTGTGAGATTGACTTTTTACTAACATAACTCTTGTGAATATAGAATAAATTGAAATGGAAAAAAATTCATCTAGAAAGAAGCATATCTCAGTGAAAGGGAAATTTTAGAGTCCTTGATTATGACAGTATTCCTTTTTGCCAACTGCATTTGTCTCATAACCTAGATGGCATATTAAAAAACAGAGACATTAGTTTGCCAACAAACGTCCGTCTAGTCAAGGCTATGGTTTTTCCAGTGGTCATGTATGGATGTGAGAGTTGGACTATAAAGAAAGCTGAGTGCCAAAGAATTGATGCTTTTGAACTGTGGTGTTGGAGAAGACTCTTGAGAGTCCCTTGGACTGCAAGGAGATCCAACCAGTCCATCCTAAAGAAGATCAGTCCTGGGTGTTCATTGGAAGGACTGATGTTGAAGCTGAAACTCCAATATTTTGGGCCACCTGATGCGAAGGGCTGACTCATTGAAAAAGACCCTGATGCTGGGAAAGATTGAGGGCAGGAGGAGAAGGGGATGACAGAGGATGAGATGGTTGGATGGCATCACTGACTCAACGCACATGAGTTTGGGTGGACTCCGGGAGTTGGTGATGGACAGGGAGGCCTGGTGTGCTGTGGTTCATGGGGTCGCAAAGAACGACACAACTGAGTGACTGAACTGAACTGAGTCATTTTCAAGTTGATTAAGGTGATTATTGTTATAATCATTATATAATTGTCATAATATAACTTGGAATATGAGGAGAAGGAAATAAAGCAGCATTTTTCACTGATGATTACAGAGAAGGTATAGGGAGTAAGTTTAATAAAAGCACTGTCCTGTAAGATGAGCAATATTTTGAGAGACTAAAATGTGGAGTGCTATGTTTTATCTCTTAGTAATTGCAGTAGCCCAGTTGCATTCACTCATGTCTCCTTTGACTGCTTTGTGAATAGTAAGCACTCAGAGACAGTAAAATTTATTTCCATATATTTTTTCTTCCCTTAAGTAAAGGCATATTTTCAGTGAGTTTTTTTTTAACTTTTTAGTCAATTTTTGTTGGAATACAGTTGCTTTTTTTTTTTTTTTTTTGCTACATTGTGCAGCGTATGGGGTCTTAGTTCTCCAACCAGGATGGAACACCCTGTGTTTCCTTGCATTGGAAGCATGGAATCTTAACCTCTGGACCACTAGGGAAGTCCCTTCAGTGAGTTTTTAGGTATATGATAATTAACTTATTTGACCTCAATAATATAAAGCTGTAAGACAGATGCATTTCAAGATCTGATATAATCTAAAAATGAGATTTAACTTTCATGCAGATGTGTTTCATTATTTCAGACAAGCTGCTATTCTTTTTGCTGTGACCTGTATGCATCATTATAACTTGGTTAGGCTGAAATGTGAATCAAGGCTACAGAGAGAGAACAGAACGAAGAAACTAAGGGAGCCCATGGGAGTGCAGCCTGTTTGAGTGTACAGGAAACATTGCTGGGAGGAACGTTGGAGATTAGCAACATGGACTATCAAACTTTGGATTTCCCAAACTCAGTCATCTAATTCTACATGCTTTCTTCTCAAAGTAGTTTCTTTTGGCAGGTAGGGATTGTAACATACTATATTCAAGTGGAGGTGCCACATAAGGAGTCTGCATGTAGGTAACAGTGGTGATAACATTTGGCAAAGTGGTAGTGAATGTGCCAGGTGAAGGATTGAAATCTTGATCCACGTGACTCGAGATAGCACAGCAATAACCAAAGGGACTACATAGAGAAGAAGAGATCAGGACCTGTGGCGGCCACAAACTGCTTCCAGGAAATAATAATTATTTAATAACATTAATTTAAAAATAATAATGATTTAAAAAACATTGCCAATTGAGAGGTCTCTCAAATTCATCATTGTATGTGCACACACTGAGCGACTAACACACTCAGTCATCGTCAGGGCCAACTCTGTGATCTATGCACTGTAGCCCACCAGACTCTTTTGTCCATGGAACTTCCCAGGCAAGAATCCTGGAGTGGATTGCAATTTCCTTCTCCAGAAGATCTTCCCACTCAGGCATCAAACCTACAACTCTTTCGTCTCCTGCATTGGAAAGCAGATTCTTTACCACTAGCACCACTGTGGAAGCCCCAGATTCATCATTAGTGCTCTAGGAAAACATTTCTCTTTTCAGGGAACACGGCTAAGTTTAAGGGGCATTTTCTTTGACAATTAGGCAAGAATGAATGAGGAGGAAGAATTTGGAACTTGCTATCATTATTTTTTGTAATATTTTCATATTCATATTTAACTTAATATGTATGTTGTAAATCATTTCAGAAGTACAGAATAGGATTTTAATCTTAGCCTCAGATTTTAAATATATGTGTGTATAAAGTGAATAAATTGCAATCCATTAATATACAGATAAGTATTAATATAATCATGTGAGTTTTATTTAGGAGACTTAAGTAAGGGAAAACACAAATAAACAAAGTAGGAAGAAAAAACTCAGTAAACCACAATGAAGTCTAAGCACCTCACTTCTCAGACATGAATGAAGACACACAATTGGCTATACATGCAATAGATTCTACTAGGCATAAGGATAATTATTCACCTGATTTTAAGAACTGTAAATCAGATTATACCTTCAAGATTTTTCAAAATTAGAGCTAGTGTTATATGATTAGAGTATGTAAGGCAATTTCCTTCTCCAATGTATGAAAGTGAAAAGTGAAAGTGAAGCCTCTCAGTCGTGTCTGACTCTTAGCGACCCCATGGACTGCAGCCTACCAGGCTCCTTCATCCATGGGATTTTCCAGGCAAGAGTACTGGAGTGGGTTGCCATTGCCTTCTCTGAAAATATCTGCAGGAAATGTCAATGAGTTTTAAAAATTCCCTGCTATATTTAAAGGTCATAAGTTAGACATATCATATGAATCTCTTAGAACAATGATATGCAATTATAAGTAAATGTTTTAAAAGTGTTGTTATCACTGATACAAATTCTGAATATTATATCACCCTTAGTAAAATATTAGTGTATTTTACATATGATTTTTTAAAGGTAGAGACTAACTTGATGTCATATTTACAAGTATATTTACTCACATATTCATGGGATTCATTCTAATAAGAACTGTATACTCAGACTAAGTAAATTCATGTTTTTTTCACTGTATGCTCAAAAGTGCTCTGAGTGATAAACTACCCTCGTATCCCTAATCTTGTCACTTTAGTAGCCTACAGATTTTTCTCTTGGAAATCAAGTCTGGACTGATTAATATCTACTGCCTTATGAATCTCAAAACTATTAGGCTGAAAGCAAGGTGTTATTTGATGATTGCAAGTTTGATGCATAAAACAGGGTGCTCAAAGCTGATGCTCTAGGACAACCCAGAGGAATGGGATGGGGAGGGAGGTGGGAAGGGTTTCAGGATGGGGTGGTACATGTGCATCCATGTCTGATTCATGTTGATGTATGGAAAAAAAATCACAATATTGTAAAGTAATTATCCTCCAGTTGAAATAAACAAATTAATTTAAAATATTTTAAAAAAGCATTGTCTCTTAATGGATAGCTACAAATCCCAAGTAAGAAAAACAGCAGATGGATATAAAATGAGCCAATCACAATCAAGGAAAGGCTTATGTTTGAGACTAACAGGAATCTAACTCATTGTGACTTATTTATCTTTCTATCTGCAAAGCTTTGCATGCTGTCAAACACATAATGGGAGTTCAATAATTGGGTTGTGAGGAGATTTATACTGCTTAGAATATTAACAAACTCATGGCCTTCTTAAATAATTGTTACTCCTGATATTCATTGTGAATGTAATGTTGTTTCTTAATTTGTAATCAAATTAATAAATGTGCATGCTGTAAATATCAAATGGTATTGAGTTATAAAGATACATCTGTCTTAGCTGACATCCTAGTTTTCAGCCCTTCATCTCTGACGCTTTTACTTTTACTTTTTCCTCTGGCATTCACCCCATTTTTCTATATATATGTTTTATGACCACATTGTAGTTTAATGATTTTGATCATTATCAACTCACTTAATGTAATAGTAGGTGAAGATTTAACTCTTCAATATTTTCCCTCCAAAGCCTCCCTTTTTGCACTAGTACTCTTACTAATATATTGTTGTTCAATTCCTCAGTTGTATCCAACTCTTTTCAACCCCATGGAGTGCAACATGCCAGGCCTCCCTGTCCTTTACCATCTCCTTTAGTATGCTCGAACTCATGTCCATTGAGCTGGTGATGCCATCCAACCATCTTGTCCTCTGTCATGCCCTTCTCCTCCGGCCTTCAATCTTTCCCAGCATCAGGGTCTTTCCTAATGAGTTGGCTCTTCGCATCAGGTGGCCAAAGGATTGGAACTTTATATAGCTGCCCTTGATTTCTGTTTTAATCAGATGATTACATTATTTTAAATAATTAAGTACTGTTCACAGCTGATCCAGAAGTTTTGTTTGTTTGTTTATGCACCCCAACAGACTTTTCCTAAGTTTGTAATATCTTTTCTTATAGTTATTTATGCTCCTACTTTTAACTATCCTGAAATCTTCCAACAGATATATAAACACATAGATGTGTTCTAAGTACTTTGTTGTTACTGTATAGTCACTAAGTCATGTCCAACTCTTTGTGACTCCATGGACCGTAGCCCACCAGTCTTCTCTCTCCATGGGATTTCCCAGGCAAGAATACTTGAGTGGGTTGCCATTTCCCCCTCCAGGGTATCTTCCCAAACTAGGGATTGAGCCCATGTCTCCTGCATTGGCAAGCAGATTCTTTACCATTGAGGCACCAGGGAAGCCTGTTATGTTTTGTAGACCCACTACTAAAATATCAACTTGTGCTAAACTATGATTATTTTCAGTCCTTCTGAATAAAAATTTGAACTGTTTATTCCCATGTTGATTATGTAATTTTGATTTTTTTCTAAAATGTTATGGTGATTTTTTTTTTATATGTTGCATTACAACATATTTTTAAGTCAATTTTAATGACTGTATAAATCTTACAGTGTAGCTCCCTTAATGTAGTTAGTTATTTCTCCTTGTTCTGGGACATGTTGGTGTCTGGAGAACTGACATTCCAGAGAGACTAGAAATGTGGTCTCCCCTAGGCTAAGATCTTTTTTTTTTTTTTTTAATAGCAGGGACAACAAGGAAGCCACTGATGCAGCAGGAATGTAGTGAGTTTTGAAAGGAGCAGCTGATGAGGTCAAATGGGTAACAGATATACACTATAACTTTCACTCAGTTTGCTGTGGCCTTGAAGACACAGGCTCTAGAAGTCCTGTAGCAGCATGCAAGGAAATATGTTCTGTCAACAGCCACACAAATGTTGCAAAGGTCCTAAGCCTTGAATGAAATTTCAACCCTCATCTGATACCTTGATTTCAGCCTGGACAGACCTCAAGGAAAGAATGCAGCTGACTATTGCCTGGAAACTTTACTCTCAAACCCCATTAGTAAGTGTGTGGTACTAAGCAATAGAGAACTGATTAACTCTAGAAATCTTTTATTTTATTGTGTTGCAATGCTTTACTATATCCAGAATAAGTCTTTTTTCTATTACTCAATTCTCATTATTTAAATCTTTTCATGCACTGATAAAATATTTTTTCTACAACTAATAAGTTTTATAATTGCCCAGATTGCAGGTAACAGCTTTAAATATAAAATGATTGCCAACAACTTAATTTTAAAAGCTAAAACCACTGCTGTATGACACTATCGCCTATGATTTGGAAGCACAATCTGCAAACTTCCTACAAGTAACATTAGAGCACTTACTTTCTCTACAAAAATGCATGATGACAAATATAGAACTGAAGATCTCTATTCCTTCTGTTCCCCTGAAAGGTGTATTTTATGGTGGGCATATATTTATATAATATTTATATATGCTTACACAGTAAAACACATTCTCTGAATATAACAATATATAAAATAAGTTTGTATAAACACACATTTCCTTGAGGCTTATTCTCTGGCCTGACTTCCAACTAAATACCACCTACTCTGAAGGCTATTTAAGTGTGATGAAAAGCTGAGGTATTGCATAAAGAAGACTAAGAATAGACCACTTCTAGAGCTTTATTGATGCTATTATAAGACAGGAAAATGTTTTCTGCAAGTTTGAAATTTACCACACATTTACATGTAGCTACAAATCACGTTACTATGACTTTTCTGGAAAAAAAAAGAAAAAAACAATTTGAATTCATTTGAGGATAACAGATTTCAGAGGGAGAAAAAAGCTATTTCAACAAAGGAAAAAAAACAAGTCCTTAAGGCAAAAAATGGAACACCAGAAAAACGACCATCCTTAAGGCAAACAATGAAGAAAAGAAAGAAGCAAAGTGTTAGGAAAAATTTAAACATTGATCTAGGCATGTGGTTTTACAAGATACAGTTTACTTTTTAATATATTTCTTCATTTACCGTCTTTCTCTTTCTCTCTCTTCCTCCCTGAACCTCTCTCTCTTCATACACATACTAATTTTTTTATATCACCAGATTATATTTGTTATTTTGTTTAGAATGCTTCTTTCTACTTTTATTTTATGTTCTCAGTCATGTCTGACTCTTTGTAACCCAATGGACAATAGCCCACTATGCCCATCTGTCCATGGAATTTATCAGTTAAGAATACTGGAGTGGGTTGCCATTTCCTCTTCCAGGGGATTGTCTCAACTCAGAGACTAAACCTGTGTCTTCTACATTGGCAGTCAGATTCTTTACCACTGTGTCACCTGAGAGGCCCCCTTACTACACTTGATCTTAGCCAAAAGGTCTTGTTAACAAATTCTTTGAAGATTTTGGTATCAAGTTTATAGTGATCTCATAAGATGAAGCAGGAAATATACTCTTTCTCTATTTTCTGGAAGTGTTGGTATAAAACCATATTATTTCACCCTATAAGTTTTCTCCCTAAAATTTGCCACTTAGCTCATCTGTGCCTGGAGTTTTCTCTGTGGGAAGATTTAAATTAAGGCTTCTGTGAGCAGATTTGGAACTATTCAGATTGTCTTTTGTCAGTATTGTTAAATTAAGCAGTTCAATTTTAATTGCATATAGATTTTACCCCCAAATGGCAAATGGTACACAAAATTATATTATTATTCTATTAATAGTGTCCGCATAATTGACAATAAAGTCTCCATTTATACTCTGTATATTATGTCTGCTCTCCTCTCCTCTCTTTCCTCTCTTCTAACTGCTCAGCAAAATTCTGAAAATGGGGAATTATGGGGTAGAGATATTACCTAGGTCCAGACAAACTAACTCTAGAACATTGATTTCGTTCCATGGTAGGGCCTGGAGGTCATTCTGTTTGCAAAAACGATCTATGATGTGCTGGTTCGAGGAGTGGTATCATCCTTCTTTCTTTCATTCCATGGATACAGCATAAAATCACATCAACATCAGTATTAAAGATCTTAAAAATGCGAGGGGTGGTGATTACATTCATATTTCCACTCAATTTACTAGAATGAATCCTCTAAACCAGATCATGGTGGATGAGAGTGGACAATTCCAAAGTCACTAAAAAGTGGCTCCATTTGCAGCTTCTGTGTAGACATTGCATCTTTGGTGGATTGGGTTAATATGTCTTTCTGTAATCTCTGCTCAGAAAGCTCTGTACAGACACATGGGAATATTTATGAAACAATGCCAGCGGTAAAGAAGGACAGACAGGGGTTCAGAATCCAAGGAATTGACAAATATCAGTTGCATTACTAAGTGACATGTACATATATACTTTCCACATTCTTAAATGTTGGTAATATTTTACTATTAAAACATGAAGTTATTGTAAAAATAAATATTAGTCCAAGTTTCTATTGATAGGCTATAAATACATTGCTTTACTTTTTCTCTGATCTTTTTGTTTAAGAGTGTTTGTGTGTATATACACATATACAATAGCAGTCAATCCTAAAGAAAATCAGTTCTGAATATTCATTGAAAGGACTAATGCTGAAGCTGAAACTCCAATATTTGGCCACCAGATGTGAAGAACTGACTTTTTGGAAAAGACCCTGTTGCTGGGAAAGATTGAAGGCAAGAGGTTTTTAGAAGGGGATGACAGAAGATGAGATAGTTGGATGGCATCACAGATTTGATGGACAGGAGTTTGAGCAAGCTATGGGAGCTGATGATGGACAGGGAAGCTTGGCATGCTTCAGCACATGGGGTCACAAAGAGGCAAACACGACTGAGTGACTGAACTGGACTGATGCAAGTATATAACAAATATATATATACCTTCAACTGTCTGTTATGTCATATCATTGGAATGAAATGTTTGAAATAAGTTACTTGAAATCTTCTAAGAATGATTAAGTTTTTTTGACCAACTCTAACTACTTCTAAAAGAGAAAAATAGTTACTGCAGTATATAAAGTTTGCATGCTAAGTTGCTTCAGTCATTTCTGGCTCTTTGTGACCCCATGGACTGTAGCCCTCCAGGTTCCTCTGTCGGTATTCTCCAGGCAAGAATATTGAAGTGGGTTTCCATTTCCTTTTCCAGGGGATCTGAACCTGCAAACAAGTACCTTGTGAGGCCGCATGCGCAGTGATATAAGTGATCTCAGCTGTTGCATAATCGTTATTCACAAAATAAGGGGCAAGAGCTAGAGGCCATGGGTCGAGAGAGCCTAACCACACCATCTTGGCCAATTCGCTCTTTCCCTACAGATAGTAAATTGATAGAAACTTGTGAAAATCTTGGTTACTGAAAATAAATCATTTATATTCACAAATAATCCTTCTCTGGATTGTAACACAAAATGGAAACGTTACCTTGTTTACCTTGTGTGTGTGCTCAGTCACTCAGTAGTGTACACTCTTTGCCACGCTATGGACTATAGCCTGCCAGGTTCCTCTGTTCACAGGATTATCCCAGCCAGAATAATAGAGTAGGTTGCCATTTTCTCCTTCAGTGGGTTACATACCATAATGGCATTTATCAGATTTGAATCTGATCTGCAGTTTACTGAAAGGTCACTTCCTACCTGAGTGAGCAATTTCAGCCCTTCAAATTATGAACATCATTCTAAACCTATGCCTATTCAATTGATGGTACAGCAATTCTTGTTGAAGTCCAAAAATAACACTCAGATGAGTGCATATGGAGAAATTAGATGGGGTGTAACTGGCAGAGGTTCAGAAGAATCAATTGCTCTGATTTCACCACTTGGTAAATGGACCAGAGCTGAAGGTCTAAATTGAAAATGATAGTTGGAATGTTCTACAATGGCTTTGATCCAGAGCATGTAAGACAACTTTACAGAACAGTTTAAGCACCAGACAATTACATGCCAAAATTCAGTTAATATCTTCCTGAACTATCTCTCTATTTTACATTTAACATGTTTGTACAACATAAATGCATTGGGTCACATTTTCTGTAATTAACTGAACCATTGGTGCTGGACTTTGTCAATAATGTCATGATAGTAGGAAAAAAAAAGTCTAGCAAAAACAATTACAATACTAATTATAGCCTAGTATAATAATAACCTCTTCCATTTCACAACTTCATGTTTAGATTCCAAACTGTCATTGTCATATGTTTGCTATTCTAATATTAGCTGATTTACGAGAATAAATGTGGAAGCAGCAAGGATCCTTTCTTGTATAGTTTTATTTTTGCAAATAATTGTTTATATATTTAATACAACTAGGGGCTTCCCAGGTAGTGGTAGTGGTAAAGAACCCTCTTGGTGATGCAGGAGGCATAAGAGACCCAGGTTTGATCCCTGGGTTGGGAAGAACCCCTGGAGGAGAGCATGGCATTCCATTCCAGTATTCTTGCCTGGAGAATCCCATGGACAGAGCCAGTTACAGGTCCAGAGAATCACAAGAGTACACGACTGAAGTAACTTAGTAGACACGCACATACCTAACACAACTGTGAATTTCTACTTGAGTAATTTAACAGATAGAAGCTAAATGACCTACGATTTATATTTAGTACCATTTATTTTTCAGGTTACATGTAAAATTGTTTATATGGAATTGACCACAGAGTTACTTTTCCTATATGCATTATCATGTGGAGACTATTTTCATATGATTTATATAAATATAGTATATAATAAATTTCCTTAAATCTAACAAAAATCAAGTGTATTTTCCACTTTAGTGTTTTGAGAGAATGCATTTTGCAAACTGTGTGCATGTAAGTGGTTGTTTCAAAACTGTATAGTTAAGTTTATTAGTATCAAATCCAATATATAGTGCTTTAGAATAAAAAAAAAGAAATTATGATACTTTTAACTGAGTGGAACGACTGAGTGACTAACATTTTTACTTATAAAGAGGCTGCATGTAAAGGGTCATGGATCATCATATTTTTCTTGGTCTTTGCTGTATATCCAATCCTTATCCTGCATACAACATGTAGAAGGCATCTAGTAGCTATTTTTGGAATCCTAAATAAAGAAGGAAAAAGAATATATTTTTCTGATATTTTCAAGAGAGAAAGAATAATAACCAGAAGTCCCAGGGGGCAGAACAAACCTGATTTATTTAAGTACAGTCTTTGATTACCTGGCTTCCCTGGTGGTTCAGATAGTAAAGAGTCTGCCTGTAATTCAGGAGACCCAGGTTCAATCTCTGGGTCGGGAAGATCCCCTGGAGAAGGAAATGGTAACCCACTCCAGTATTCTTGCCTGGAGAACTCCATGGGCAGAGGAACCCGGCGAGCTACAGTCCATGGGGTCGCAAAGAGTTGCACATGACTGAGTAACTTTCACTTAAATTCATTTTGATTACCTAATGAGTGGCAGACTCTTTGCTTGGGAGTGTGGCTAAAGTGGTGAATAAAACACGTCACTGAACTAAATTTCCTTTAATGATCAAGGCAAGTGTTTTAAAAAAATGAGTATGGCAAAATTTCTGTAAATTTATAATATTCTAGTTACTGTTGCCATTCTTTTAACCAGAACGCTTGGACAAGATAATATCAAAATCTCTCTCAAGTTAATAACTTCAAATTATGATTCTCTTAAACATCTGAAATATTGTTAAAATGTATGCAAAAATGTCTTATGCCACATTTTCTAGGGAAACATTTATGACTTCCTAAATAGGCATTTTTGTGGCCGTTAACAAAAAATACCATATCTATGGATTCTCTAAATGTATAAAATTTCCCTAGAATATTTGGCAAAGTGATAAATATGCGAGGTGACAAATATATTAATTTAACTTGATTGTGGACATTATTTTGCAATATTTTTGTATATTGAATCATTAAATCCTACCTTAAATATTTACAATTTTGTCAATTTTTCCTCAATAAAGCTGAAAAAAATAAAATTAATGTTTTCACAATATTGTCGTTTTATTGGTCATTTGCTTATCTTCTTTGGAGAAATGGCTTTTAAGGTCTTTTGCCCATTTTGTATTTGAGTTATTTTGTATAAGAGGTTTTAATGATCAACAAGGTCTAAAAAAATATTCTTTTTTTTTTACTCTGATAACATTTAAAATGCTACTCACAAAGCAGTAAAATTAAGAGACTACTCATATCTCAGCTTTCAATATATATACAACATCGTGTATACATTAGTATTGTTATTTACAACCCTGTCACAGACAGTATTCTATTAATAAGATGGCCTCCTCCATAATCCCATATTGTCATGTTCTTGTCTCATACCCTCTCTTTGAATGTAAGATGGCTTAGTGACTTGCTTTTAACCAATAGAATTTAGGAAACGTGATGAGATGTTTCTGTTGTGTTTGGGTTACAAAGGTTTGTGACTTCCACTTTGCTGCTAAACACTATTTGTCTTTTATATTGTATGCTTTGATGAAACAAGCTGTCATTTTGGAGTTACCATTTTGTCAAGGAAATGAAAGCAGATTTTTGTTCAACAACTTTTGATGATTTCTCGCAACTATCACAGGTGCTCAGAAATCTTCAGCCATCCCTTCAGATGAGAAGTCACCCTAGGCTGACACCATAATTTCAGCCTTATGAGAGTTCCTAATGCATCAGAGATCCTAATCCATATCTAAATTTTTGACCAACAGACTGAGATAAAACACTACTTATGGTTTTAAATGACTGTGTGTGGTAATATATCATGTAGTAATATACAATTAATTGTTTCTCCAAATGAAAATTTTTATGTGTATTGAAATAATCAAGAAATGAATAATACTTTTAGAATACTTTTAGAATGGTATATACTTAATATAGCACTCTAATGGCAGAAAGTGAATGGGAACTAAAAAGCCTCTGGATAAGAGTGAAAGAGGAGAGTGAAAGACTGGCTTGAGACTCAACATTCAAAAAACTAAGATGATGACATCTGGACATCTGGTCTCATCTCTTCATGGCAAGTAGATGGGGAAAAAGTGGAAACAGTGAAAGATTTTATATTCTTGAGCTCCAAAATCACTGCAGACAGTGACTGCAACCAGGAAATTAAAAGATGCCTTCTTGGAAGGAAAGCTATGACAAACCTAGACAGCATATTTAAAAGCAGAGACATCATTTTGCCAACAAAGGTCCATGTAGTCATAGCTGTAGTTTCTCCAATAGCCATGTAGGGATGTGAGAGTTGTACCATAAAGAAAGCTGAGCGCCGAAGAATTAATGCTTTTGAACTGTGGTGCTGAAGAAGACTCTTGAGAGTCCCTTGGACTGCAAGGAGATCAAACCAGTCAGTGGTAAAGGAAGTCAACCCTGAATATTCATTGGAAGAACTGATGCTCCAGCTGAAGGTCCAATAGTTCGGCCACCTGATGCAAAGATTCAATGCAATGGAAAAGACCCTGATGTTGGGAAAGACTGAGGACAGGAAAAGAGGGCTACAGGATGAGATGGTTGGATGACATCACTGACTCAATGGATATGAGTTTGAGCAAACTCTAGGAGATAGTGAAGGACAAGGAAACCTGGCATGCAACGGTTCATGGGATCACAGAGTCAGACACAACCGAGCAACTGAACAGCAACAATAATATTTAATACAAAATAACACACTTATGTATTTATATATCAATTGAAAAATTAATATATACTAAATATGAAAAAAAAGATTAAACAGGACTGACAATGAAGCCATGAAAAATGTATAACAATGCAGAAATGCATGGATGTGAAAATAAGCAAAACAAATAACCAAAAGATATTTTCAAAATTCATGTAAAATGATGTTAATGGATGACCTGCAAAGAAATACTGTTTGTATCTCAAAATATACACATCACTGAACTAGTTAAGTATTAAAGTTTGGGGAAAGTTTGCTTTAATTGATATAACTCAATGTGGGCAAAGACGCAAGGCTAGACTTTCATCTTTGGCATTATTGGTAATCACCTTCTAAATTGGTTTCTACTCAACCTGTGATCCCTGGAAAAGGAAATGGAAACCCACTCCAGTATTCTTGCCAGACAGAGGAACCCAGTGGGCTGGAGTCCACGGACTCCCAAAAGAGCTGGACATTGCTTAGCAACTGAACAACAGCAACAATCTTCCATTTCGTTGGAGTTTTGGTTCCAGTCAAACAGAGAGTGACTCATGCCTGGGTTTCCTATCTGGCTTGTATCCATGATGTGGAATTTGCTTAGTGTATTCATACATGGACCTTCATCTAAGCTTAGCCATGACCGTCCTCTTCCACAGTTCCACCTGTTACTGCTAAATAATTATTCTGTAAAAAAACAAAAATAATAACATTTCATCTCTAGTTTCACAGCAGCTACTAGCTGAGTAACTCTGTGTTACTTTTTAGGCTTTTTAGAATGACATCTGTTTAACATTGCTTGGCATCATTATAACTTTAAATAAGACCTCTAGGAAAAAAATGATGTTTTCATGTCAAAAGCAAATCTGCATGACCTAGTATGGTAAAAAAAAAAAAAAATCATGTATGTGCTTGCTTATAGAAGTTATAATTCTCTAATCTCTACTCCATTATTCCAAGAAAATATTTATTACTTATGTGACAAAAAATTGTGAAACTGATTTTTTAAAGAAATTCAATGCTAAAATACTCTAATATGCATTAAAGATGAAAATTTCAAGATACAGCAAATGACATTTATTGAATATGCACCGAATTAGCTTTTGCTATCTTCAGTCAATCATGAGCAAAGAAAAAACCAGTCAAATATAATTTAGTAAATATGAGCTAAAAACATCTTATATAAGTCAAACTAAATAATTAACATAAAAAGACACACTGGTGCATATAGATAGAAACAATCTATCTGGTACAGTCAGTTAATTCTCTGTAATAAAATAATGCAACCCCCAAAATAACACTTTTCAGTGCCTAGAAATTGAAGTAGTTTTCAAATATTTATTTTGGAATTAAAACAATGCAATTTCCCATTTGTAATAACATTGCAAAGAAGACAAAACATGCCATGTGTTGTCTTTCAATGTCAATAAAATTAGATTTATAATTGCAAGCTAAGTAAACCATTGTCAAATAATTTCCTGAAATAAGTTAATGTAACTTAGGTGCTTTATTAAAATAATCATTGTAGCCTACGGATGAAGACTTGATTGTAATATGATTTAAAACATGTAAAAACTCTCATGTAAATATACTGCCAAAATATCTATTTTCGTGAAGTATCATAAATCAAATCTTTAAGGAGAACTACAAGTGCAGAATCTTGTAAACATTTCAGAATATCGTGAATCTTTCAAATAAAAAGTATGCTAGAGAAGAAATTATATAATCACCAATTCTGATTTCAAATAGCACTTATTGCCAAGCATCAGGATTAAGCATTAAAATTAGACAAAGTTCAGTTATGAAAGATCTCAAGACAAACACATCTATAGTTGAACAAGATGGACATATTACACTTTGCCTGAAAGGAAAACACATAGGGATCCATTAGACGTATCAGTAAAATGGCTTTAGAAAGATCTAGTGTAGAAATGAACTTTGGGCAATTCTTGGGAGTGTCCAAGGAAGTCAGACTTGGCTCATGATTGGATGCTATCAGGAAGTGGGGCAATTTTATGATTGAGTAATTCAACAAATCTTAGTTACAGGAAAGGCAAAGTGGGTAAAGGAGCAGCTGTCACTTATTTTAACAAAGAGAGAAGGAAGTTTGATATTTCATGGGTTTTACAGTGACCTTGTTTTGTCTCGTTCATCATCCACTCAAAGTGACCTGAGGTTGGTATGTTCTGTGAGATTGTTTATGTTTACCAGGATAATGACATGGTTCAGCTGTGAGCATCAAGCTAGTTTATAATAACATTGAGCCCTACCTGTAAGCACCTGTAAGCATCGGACCAGTTCCAGAATGCTAGGGATTATTCTCTTTATCAGTCTTTAGTGTAGCAGCTTCTGTTGCTGTTGTTTAGTTGATAAGTCATGTCTGACTCTTTGTGACCCTAGTAAGCTATTTAATTCAAAACACAAGGGTTCATAAAATTATTTAGTGACATTTCTAAAGTCGATGCCAATTGTGTTGGATAATTTATTCATATTTCACGTGACAACATTACACCTCAAAGAGGTTGAGTTACTAATGCAACATTCTGAGTCTACATAAGAGCAAGAAGAAAACTCACTTCTTTTGACCTGAGTACTGTGTGGTGTCTTCCGTACCAGATTACTCTCTCAAATGACATGTTATATATTCATCTTCATCTTTATTAAGGTATAACTGACAAATAAAAATTATATCTATGCAATGTGCATATCTGGAGAAGGGAATGGCAACCCACTTCAGTATTCTTGCCTGGAGAATTCCGTGGAAAGAGGAGCTTGGTGGGCTATAGTCCATGGGGTTGCAAAGAGTCAGACAGTACTGAGAGACTAACACTTAATGTGCACAAGCTGATATTTTGACATACATGTACAATGTGTAATAATTAACAAAGCAAAGCTAACTGACATAACCATCACCTCACATAGTTACTATTTTCATTTCTGAATAAAGCTGAGAGTGAGAATACTTAAGATCTACCTCTTAGCAAATTTCAAATATAAAATTCGGTATTTTAACTATAATCTCATTACTTTACCCTAGGTCTCTAGAACATATTAATTTTCCATAACTGAATATGTGTACCTGAAGCCCCGTTACCCGCTCCCCACAGCTCCTGGCAACACCATTCTGTACTGTTTCTGAGTTTGACTATTGTGATTCTACACACAATTGAGATCAGGTAGCATTTATTTCTCAGCATCTAGCTTATTTCATTTAGTGTAATGTTCTCCAACAAAAGCAAAATTAGATGTGTAGGACAAAATTAAACTAAGAAGTTTTGATTTTCAATCTCTCTTCAAAAAAATCAGTATACTTTCTTCCCTTCACAGTTGGTAAAAACTCCAGTCTTCAAGAAGGATAACCAACTGTATTTACCAAATATAAAATTGCTATATTGGAAAATTTTGGAAGCAGAATATCATTAAGCTCAGTCAATAAAATTTGACAAGGTGTGAGAAATAAGAGATAAAATTATCATTATTTACGTATGAAAAGATTTAATATTTTACATATCCAAGAGACCAGTTTGGTAAACTATTACTAACATGAGAATAAACTATTAATAAGTTTGAATACAAAATGAGAATATAAAGTACATGCACTATATTCACATATATACATGAAAACTACCTCATTTTTCAAAACAAAATGACAGACTAAAAGATTTTACAATCAATGTGAATGGATTTGGAAGAGAAAAGCTAGATACATTAAGAGACTTAAAGTAAGTTTTTAATAAACATCATGCAATGTCTTGGAGAGAAATTCAACATTATAATGACAGTTCTTTCAAAATTAATCCTTAAATCTAACAATATTACAATAAAATAGAAATAAGTATACATTTGCAGTTGTAGTAAAGTTGAATCCAAATTTTATATTAAATTGATCGAGAACAACTGGGTTTTTTGTGATAAGATAGATAGTTAGGAAAACAAGTGAACTTTTTATACACACACACACACACACACACACACATATATATATATGTTGGGCTTCCCTGGTGGCTCAGCGGTAAAAAATCTGCCTGCAATGCAGGAGACCCAGGTTCGATCCCTGGGTTAGGAAGATTCCCTGGATGAGGACATGGCGACCCACTCTGGTAGTCTTGCCTAGAGAATCCCATGGACAGAGGAGCCTGGTGGGCTACAGTTCATAGGGTCGCACAGACTCGACAGAGTCGGACACAACTGAGTGACTCAGAAATAACAACAACAAATATATATGCTGCTACTGTTGCTGCTTAGTCGCCTCAGTCGTGTCCGACTCTGTGAAACCCTATGGACTGCAGCCTGCCAGGTTCCTCTGTCCATGGGATTCTCTAGGCAAGAGTACTGGAGTTGATGGCCATCTCCTCGTTCGAGGGATCTTCTGGACCCAATATGGGGCTTCTGGGTGGCTCAGCGGCTAAAAGAATCTGCCTGCAATGCAGGAGATGCAGGAAATGCAGGAATCATGGGTTCAATTCCTGGGTCTGGAAGATACCCTGGCAGGCTACATTCCATAGGGTCACAAAGAGTTGTACATGACTGAAACAGCTGAGCACGCATGCATACATACACTCACACACACACACACTCACACCCACCCACATACATATATATATATATATATATATACAGAATTTTTATATAGAGAAGGATTTAGAAAAGATTTTACATAGAGAAGCAACCTAAACCTATTTCTGTTTTAGTAAATTCATGTTCCATAATATATGGAAAGGACTGTGAAACAGCAACATTGAAACAAAAAGCTTTTTTGATAATTCTTGAAAAATAGTAGAATCTTGAGAAATATCAAGGTGCTTAGTGACTTCAGTTGTGTCCAACTTTTTTGCGGCCCCATGGACTGTAGCCTACCAGGCTACTGTGTCCGTGGGGGGCACATTCATGGGGGATTCTCCATGCGGGAATGCTGGAATGGGCTGCCATGCCCTCCAGATACCTAGTAGATGGTATCAGCATGCAATTGTAGCAGACACACAATGCACAGGGTGTGGCGAGTAGATGAGTCCAAAAGTTAGGAAAAAAATTTTTATGTGTAATTTTTTCTTGTTTTTCCATTAAAATACAAATTTTTATTCCACAATGCAAAGTTTGAAAAAAATAGAAGGGTATTTTTCCTTGTGATGAGGATTCAAGATTTGCTTTCTTAATAATGTTCTTACATAACATGCAGCAGTGCTAATTACATTTATCTTGGTGTACATTGTATTCCTAGTACTTATTTATCTTATAACTGGAAGTTCATGCTTTCCCTCCATCCTCATTCAGTTTCTTATAGTTTCCTAAGCAACCTTGGCAAGCTTGCTCATTGTTGAATTTGGAATAGACTCTACCAATGACTAAAGACTCTTACCAGGTTAACCTTGAATCACTTTTCAGGATTTGGTTTAAGTGTGTCTTCTCCCTTTCTTCATATTCACCACTTTATGCAAACTTCCATATTTCCTTCTGTCCTGTTTGCATGTGTTTCTTTTGTGCTTTTCTAATATTTTATGCTTTATACATTTTTTTCCAAGCATTTCACAGTATGTGGCAATTTTTCATGTGTCTCTTCCATTAGGCAGTTAGATTTGAATGATTTAATCAAGCCATTAATCTCTCAGAACAAACTCCAGCTTTAGCATTCAGCAACTTAAATTGTGAATTTAAGATGATAGCACAGTACACTAATGTTTGTGATTTCCTGGTCAAAGAGATATAAATAATGAATGCACATTTTTAAATAATACATTGCATAATATCTATTTTGATTCACATTAAGAAATACTAAACATAAAAATAGATTTGATTTGAATTAAAGTCATATTAATGATGTATCATAATTTCTCTATTATGGGAAATAGAGCTTTAAATAATATAAAATTAGTAATTATAAGGTGTTAGAACTCCCAAGAAGTAGCACAGATGACTTGACAGAGGCAAATGAGGCAGATTAGGAAAGTGAATATGGCTTGGCTGAGAGAGAGTAAGAGGATTCAGCTCTTTGTCACAGAGCAATCACCAGACAAGCCAGTGGAGTACTGTCCCCAGGCTAGTACTTAATAAAGAATGCATGAATGAATTGATCAAATCTGTGTTCTGTGTGCATCTGTGTAGGCAGACGCTATAAAACATCAACATTAATGAGAAGCCCCAAAAGCTATATTCTCAAAAAGCATTGGCAAAATACAAATTTTAATTTTAGCATTGAGTAGAAAAAATTTCCTGTCCCCATCGAACAGGCACTGTGAAACTTTAAACGTGAAGCTTCTCGTAAATGTCTGGTAAGGAAACACAAATATTTATTCAGATATGGTCATATGTTATCAAAAATACCTACCAACTCCATCAAAACCCTGCCTTGCTTTCTTTGAGAGAAATAAAACTGTTTACTATCCCACCCAAGGTTACTCCTACCTAGACAATTTGTTTGTTGTTCAATCGTTAAGTCATGTCTGACTCTGCGACCCCATCTACTGCAGCATGCCAGGCTTCCCTGTCCTTCACTATCTCCCTGAGACTGCTCAAACTCATGTCAGTTGAGTCAGTAATGCCATCCAACCATCTTATCCTCTATTGCTTCCTTCTTCTCTTGCCCTCAATCTTCCCCAGCATCAGGGTCTTTTCCAATGAGTTGATTCTTCAAATCAGGTGGCCAAAGTACTGGGGCTTTGGCTTTAGCACCAAGATTCTTAATTATCAATAAAAATTAGCTAGGTAAATATTTTAAAATGTTGGAGAGAGAAGTGATCTTGGAATAAAGTGATTATCTCTCCTAATTGTAGAGATTCAAGTGCTGATTTCCAGGAAGAAGAAAAACTGTTTCTAAGGAAACAAAGCAAGTTAGTAAAAAAAGATAAGATTAAATGAAATATTCATCAAGCCCCACCTTGTATGCAAAGCTGTTTCATATTGGGCCAAGATCCAAAGATATTATCAAGAATGCCCTTATCTTTCATAGCTTAAAGACAAATAAAACATATCAAGTTGACTTATAAATAATTACTATACCACATTGATTACCTGGCCCAGAAGCTGTTAAAGTATAGTGCAGGCAAAAGAATTATCTAGAATAATTGAATTTAAAGATCATTTCAGCATTAGACATTTCAATAGTTACTTTTTAAAGTTCCATTTACTATAAATGTATTATTGTTCATTTATGTACTATAAATATTTACTGATTATCACATACCATGCACTATATGAAGTTTTGGTTTTATACATTTTAATCGGTTTTTCCAGATTTTACTGCTTTACAGTGGCTTTCAGTTCACAGGTATTATAAGTTTTGAAGTGAACATGAAAAAGAAAAAAAAAAATAAGCAAACAAACAAGCAAACCTGACAAATACTCCTTAGAGATTTCAGTCTAGTGGTAGAAACAGTAAACATAATAAATCAGTAATCAAACTTATATTAGAAGTTGGTAATTGCAATGAAAAAACCAAAGCAGGATAATGGTTCTTAAGAATTGCAAGAGAAGGAGGAAACTTCCAATGGAAAGAAGATGAGTAGGGCAGGCCTTCCCTAAAAAGTGATTTTGTAGCACACTTTGAAGGAGCTGAGGAAGTAAGCAAATTAACAGACAGATTTTTCCAAAGCAGAGAATTCTAGTATTCAGGCATTCCAAGTCTTACCATTCCATCAGGATATTTCTATATAATTGGATGACATGTAACTGAGGGCTTAGAGATACAGAAGTTTGGCCGAGGCAGTGATTTTTGTGTTAATGTAAAATACCTGACCTTTATGTGTCACCAATGGGAACCCTTAGTTGATTAATTTTAATTGACTTCTAAGACAAAATATTCTTTCAAGCAGCAAAGTAAAAGTCATGAAAAAGTCAATGAAAGGCACAGAACCATCTCTGAGGCACATTACTAGAATGGCTTGTTTATACTGTCTCTGCTCTCATCACATCTTTACCTTCCCTGACAACCCGGCATAAATACCTGAGACAGCCATTCAATCTGTCTTAATTTCATACTAGCAGTTGCCTTCAATCTTTCACCAAAAGGGTACAGGAGCCATCTAGTTTTCGAGAAAACCTCTGCTTGTTTAATTTGGGTGTCACAGAGATCACTATAAGGGGAGCTACCAAAAGTGATACCTGGATCTAAGGATCTCAAACCTTGAACTTATAAAGAACCTTAAGAATATTTCTTGGGAACATTAACTTCATGTAGAGTTGCCTGCTCTGATGTTTCCGACAATCTCCAGAAGCCTATAATGATGTTCCATGGACACATACTATTTCAGTGTTTTATATTTTGCCTTAAACAATATGGTGGAGACACATCATCAGTAGCATATAGGTTATCAAGTCTTTTATTTGAGACTGTCTGCATGAAGGATGAAGGAACATATGTTTTAGGATTTGGTCCTAATGTATTAAACCTGTGTCAGTATATCTATCATAAGACTATTGTAATTTGATATACTCAAATATATTTCATTGGCTTTCTTTTGGCAAGTACAAACTTGTAATGAACTAAATATTCCACACATTTTCAAAGCAAAGCACCCAGTTAAAGTTACCATATTGAATTATCAAGGACAATAAAATATAAATTTTATTATATTTCTGTAATTTATGGGATGCCTATATCAATATATTTAAATTATCATTAACACACATCTTGAAGTTTTTTAGACCCCAGATAATTTTCATACTATCAAAGCAAACTGCCAAGGTTTTATTGGCATGTCATATTTTTAGAAACTACACAAACAAAAACCTAAGCACCACTTTTTAAGTCCTTCCACGACCCATTTCCTGCTCACGTGGTAAAACTAAGATCATGGCACCTGCTCCCATTGCTGCACACCAAATAGAAGGGGAAAAGGTGAAAGCAGTTACAGATTTCCTCTTTTTGGACTCCAAAATCACTGCGGATGGTGACTGTAGCCATGAAATCAGAAGACGATTGCTTCGTGGCAGAAAAAGTGATTACAAACCTAGACAGTGTGTTGAAAAGCAGAGACATTACTCTGCCGACAAAGGTCTGTATAGTCAAGGCTGTGGTCTTCCCAGTGGTCATGTACAATCGTGAGAGCTGGACCATAAAGAAGGCAGAATGCCAAAGAATTGATGCCTTCGAACCGTGGTGCTGAAGAAGGCTCCTGAAAGTCCCCAGGACAGCAAGGAGTTCAAACCAGTCAATCTTCAGGGAGATCAACCCTGAATATTCACTGGAAAGACTGATGCTGAAGCTGAAACTCCAGCATTTTGATCATCTGATGTGAACAGACGACTCATTGGAAAAGTCCCTGACACTGGAAAAGATTGAGGGCAAAAGGAGAAGAGGGCATCAGAGGATGAGATGACTGGACAGCATCACCGATACAATAAACATGAACATGAACTTGGGCAAACTCCAGGAGATGGTGAGGAACAGGGAAGCCTGGTGTGCTTCAGTCCATGGGGTAGTAAAGAGCTGGACACAACTGGGAGACTGAACAACAGCAACAATTCAAAAGTTTACCAAATTAATTTGAAAGAAACTAGCCACATTAGACTTTAATAGATGGGGGTGTGTGATAAGTAATCAGTTAAGTTTGAGATATCATGAGATAAACTAATTCGACATTTTCCTCCTTCCTCTGGTTCACACTGCCTTTGATCCAAGAGTAGCTCTTTATATTAACTCAAGAGGGACTGAAGTTTGAAAAACTGTTATACTTGCAGTTCTTGAAACATTACTGTGATTCAGATGCTAAAGACCTTCTTTGGGAATTGATGGTATGGTGGAATCAGTGCTAACTTAAAACTAATGCAGCCCACATGACTTATAAAGTGCATGCTGGAGAAAATTACTTAGGTTTTCTACTTCTTAGTTTTGTTGTCTGATGACTATAGAAGATGGCTTCATGCTCTGTAACCTTACACTTTATACAATAATAATAGCAATACTAATAATAATATGTTTAAACATAATGCATAATACAGAAGCAAAAATAAAATATTAATTCCAGATAAGTGAGTAGATTGATCATGATGTTAGCAACTAAACTCCTGTTGTCTAAAACATTCCTTTTCATTCAATATTTCATTTTTGAAACATTTTCCCCTTGATGTGAGTTGTCTTTTCTAAAGTGACTAGATCATTCAAAGCAAAGGGAACAATCAAAGTAGCTTTGCTAGAGGCTATTTGCAGTTGATGTCACTTGAATTTAAACTACAAAGACATTTCAAATAAAAAACATTTTCATCTCCTAATGTATAACCCAAGAGATAAGAAATCATGGCATCCCAGGGGAAATACCTTTCAGCTATGTCAACTTGGCAAGTTGCATCTGCTTTTCAAGAGAACAAAGAAAAGAGTTTGGATATGACAGTCTAAAAACCCTGCTTCCCTAAACATTTTACCCTCAACATTGCATGAATGAAACAACTTTGCTCTTCAAAAGGCTACTAAAAGCTATTAGCTCTCCCACAGTTGTGTTGGCAAGGTGAAAACCAACTTGAGAATGTTTTCTGTTCTCATTTATTCAAAATTACCTTCTGTTCTGAACAACAAACAATAATCACCAAGATCAGCAAATTCACAGCAAAGTAAGTCAACTAAAAGCTATTGCTAATGCTTCAAGCAAAACCCCATATATTTATCACGTCACACTTCCCATTGTCATTGGTATACAACCTTGTATAAAAAGCTGTATGCAAAAGTACCATTTTTTGGGGAAACATTTACTTTGAAGTCTCTTCAAATAAATTTTGTGGTAATTATTCCACTCTTAGGTAACTTAGAGGATATATTTAAATATTCTATTACTTTCATTAAAAATGAATAATGAAATATGACTTTGAAAAGCAAACAGAAAAAAAAAATAAAGAAATAAGATAAAACCTGGGACTTATCTTAAGAAATTAACATTCTGGTAGTAATGGATACTCAAGTACAAGTAAACAGAGTTGACTGAGGGATCCATTTCTGGAGATGTTAGCTAAAGTTTTATACAGAATATATTATTTTTTGGCAGAACAATAAATTTTACCTTTTTTTTTTTTTGCTTGGAAGACAAGAATTAGTTGGATGTTTTGTGTAAGGGGAAGAGAACCTACAAACTGTAAGAGCTAAGATAAAAATCAGTGTATCTTTAAGGTGGAAATAATGGGTAATTTAGAGCTGAATAAACAGATAAAGTATTTTGAGTATGGAACCATTTGTGGTGCACAATCACTTTGCACTGCCAACTCCTGGGATCATGGAGATATATATGCATACCAGTCTGGGGAAATGTGAGTTATCATCGTAGAAGGCCAGGTCTCCAAATCCTCTTCAGATGGAATCAACGGGTCATGTTGAGATCTATGAGTGGATCCCAGGCACCAAAAATAAAACCCATCTTCAGAAGAACGAGTAGTGTTTCCATTTGTTGCTTAGGAAGAGATAATAAGAAGGCAGAGAAGACAGTTGTACGTCATATTTAGGAGTGGATAAAAGCCTTAGCTGATAAATGAGTGAGGTTATTAATGTATCCAAAGCCTAACTTCAAGAAGATAAGTCTCTTGCTTGAAAGGAGGAGATAATCAGTGAAGAGTATCCACTACTGTGCAGGATAAAGATCATGGCCAGGTAAGTAAGCATGTGATGTGAGCACAGTGAGTATGAGGGTAAGCTAAACTGATAAAGCGGTCCTGTATATGATTGTTTTAAAATATACCACAAAAGACTCAGGAAGAGCCTTTGACCTTCCCCCTTACTGTCTAAAGAGAATTTAAGACAGGATGCCTATCCTAAGAAAAATCTATCGCGATAGATAACCCTAGGAAAGTATTAGTTATGACAGGGAGGAACCTAGCACAGTCCATTTGATCAAAATCCTCTGTTTCCCATTGCCTTTGGATGGCCCAGCAAACATTTGTTTAAACATTAAGTATTTTTATCTTCCTGTGAATTACTCTTTTTCCTTTCAAAGTCTTCTTCTCTTTAGTCTTACCTTTCCTGGCTGTCTTTGGAATACTTCATGCTTATATGAACTCACTGTGCACACAGAATTAATTTAATTTTCTCCTGGTAAATCTGCCTTATGTCATTTAGGTTGCCACACAAAAGATATAAGAGAGGACATTGCCCCTCTTGGAAAGAAGCCAACCTAAAAATCATCATACTGCAGGATTCCATCTAAACGACATCGTGGAAAAGGAAAAACTGTGGAGACAAGAGAAAGATCAAGGGTTGCTAGAGAAAAAACAGACAGGTGAATAGGTGGAGGACAGAGAACTTTTCAATTCAGTTCAGTTGTTCACTTTTATCCAACTCTTTGCGGCCTCATGGACTGCAGCACGCCAGGCCTCCATGTCCATCACCAACTCCTGGAGTTTACGTAAATCCCCGTCCATTGAGTCGGTGATGCCATCCAATCATTTCATCCTCTGTTGTCCCCTTCTCTTCCTGCCCTCAATTTTTCCCAGCATCAAGGTCTTTTCCAATGAGTCAACTCTTCATACCAGGTGGCCAAAGTATTGGAGTTTCAGCTTCAACATCAGTCCTTCCAATGAACTCTCACATCCATACATGACTACTGGAAAAACCATAGCCTTGACTAGACGGACCTTTGTTGGCAAAGTAATGTCTCTGCTTTTTAATATGCTATCTAGGTTGGCCATAACTTTCCTTCCAAGGAGTAAGCATCTTAATTTCATGGCTGCAATCATCATCTGCAGTGATTTTGGAGCCCCCCCAAAATAAAGTTGGCCACTGTTTCCACTGTTTCCCCTCTGTTTGCCATGAAGTGATGAGACTGGATGCCATGATCTTAGTTTTCTGAATGTTGAGCTTAAGCCAACTTTTTCATTCTCCTCTTTCACTTTCATCAAGAGGCTCTTTAGTTCTTCTTCATTTTCTGCCATAAGCATGGTGTCATCTGCATATCTGAGGTTATTGACATTTCTCCTGGCAATCTTGATACCAACTTGTGCTTCATCCAGCATTTCTCATGACGTACTCTGCATAAGACAGTAAAAATACTCTGTATGATACTATCGTGAATATAATTGTGGGAGATAATAACTAGACTGAGTGAACCCAAGGAAAATTTTCAGTAAATAAGCAAATATATATGTCACATGTCTATCTGTGTGTGTGTGTGTGTACGTGTATATATATATATACACACACACACATACATATATATTCCATGCACTGTAGCCCACTAGACTCTTCTGTCCATGGATTTCCCAGGCAAGAATACTAGAGTGGGTTGCCATTTTCATTTCTAGGGGATCTTCTGGACCATGCAATCAAACCTGCCTCTCCCATTGCAGGCAGATTCTTTACCATTGAGCCACCAAGGAAGCCCATATAAATTTATATATATATATATATTTATGTTTTAGCTATTAAAAAACTGGATAAAATTAAATCAGGGAAAATTCAGTCCAATAAGTATAGTGTCTAAAAATTCTGATGTAAGTAATATAGCTTGAATATTATTTACTAATTATGAGACAAAGTAAATGCCTAAAACACTAATGTTCTCACAATATTTTGTTTGGCCAATAGAGGGAAATAAAAAAGCACAACATCTTAAAAAATTGTTATGTGATAGTGTTTAATTAACTCTTTGCTACATAAACTTCATCACTTTAATTTTATCTGTAAAGTCATTTGAATTTAGTGAAGAGGAGGGGAGGATGCAGCTATTCATATGCATAGTATTCTTGCTTACCCTCTTTGTTAATATATGAAGGTTCATGCATGAAGCTATCCAGTGTATAACACTAGGGGTTATTGGAAACTCACTATTTGACTCACCATAAATAATCAACAAGTAACCAAATCTTGATCATAATAAAAATCTCCCCAATAGTACGTGTGCGTGAGGACATATTAAATTTTTTAAATATTAAGTAGATTTAAAGACTTTTCCCTGTTCTGCCAAGGTTGTTGCTTCATTAATTTCATATTTCACTGTGTACATTTCATTGCAAACTTTGCCATGAGCATCTTTCTCCCATGATGCTTGAGAGCTTCTTCTGAGATAAGACTGTGATTTTTCATCTCTGTGGACTCAGCATGCAAGTATCAGAGTGAATGGGAAAAACAGTTTGTGAATAAGTACATCAATATAAGATCTATCTCATAAATATGCAGATGAATGCTCTGTGACTATTAAGATAGCCATATTAGAAATTCTGATTTTCACTCTGCTCATTTTTTTTTTCCTTTTCAGATTCAGACTAATTCTTACATTTCTAACAATGCCATAGAAATTGCCAAAATGCTCACCTTGTATCTATTTTCCAACAGCAGGAGGCCTTGAAGCTATGTATTTTCAATTACTCTATAATTACAAACATTTCATGATTTAGTTCAAATTGAGAAACATGTTTCTTTCATGGATACAAAAAATCTTATTATGGCCAAGGTACAACCACTTCTGACAATTCAGACTCTTTACATCAAGAATGCCTTTTTCATTTGCAGTCAAAGAGGGGCAAAGCATTAATTCAAATACTTTACTTCCTTTCCTCTACAATTATGATTTATTGAGATGGAAGTTAAAAACAAGTATAGAATGATTCCTAACAGAGATATAAAGAACTCAGAAGTGGAGAAAGATAAACTTTGTGTTTTAGAGCAAATAGAAAGCTTCATTTTACTCCCCATTTAGCTTCTAGGAATCTAGATAAATATAAATAAAACCAGCTTGCCAAAGGCCTCTGCCACACTTGTGAATCTGACCACTGTCAGAGACAAACCTCATTCAGATAAACAGGCTTACACTAACTACACCTACATTACAAAACATTTCCGATTTTATCTCCCTCTCAATATAGTATTATAGCACTTCAAGTATACTACAAGCTAACTGCTATATTAATACTTCATTTGAAAGTATATGCAATTATGGAAACAGCAAGAAATGGACTTCAACCCAAGTTTTAGCATATCATATAAAATTCCCAGAGGCTATATCAAACTATTTGACAGTTTCAATAATAAAAATATTTTCAATTTTTAAAAATTCAGATATTTTTGACATAGTCCTTACTGCTCTTTAATCTTTTTAAAATATAAGTCTTTTAAAAACAATGACAATAATTACAATAAGCATTTAAATATAGCCTTAAATAAGTATGTGCTGTGAATCTGGCACTGTGCTTAACAATTTATGGAAATTAATTTAATGCTAGCAAAACTCCATAATGTGCTTACTATTACTGTTTCATTTTACAGATAAGGATATGTCTCTGACTTATTACCTTCCATTTTCATTTAAAGCAATTCCAATCAAGCTATCACTTAAAACTCCAAAGAGAAAACCATTTTTGCCAATGTCACAAAACACCTTCCCTTGGAAAATCCAATATGAACTTCAAATTCTCTTCCTAATTGTTCTCTCTGCAGCACTGATCATATAGTACTTCTGGAAACTATCCTTTAATTCATTTCAGGGACAACACATCCTTATCTAGCTTACTTGTAGCCTCTTCTTACGTTATTTATAAGTTCATCATCATATCTCCAACTATTTAATTTTGAAGTGGTCACAATTTAGTTTGGAATCACTTTTGTTCTTATCCATAGTCACTTACTTGGTTACAAAGACTTGTCCTATACATGTAAATATCACTTAAATGCTGAGGATCCCAAAATTATACCTCCAGTCCAGACCTTTATCTTAAATTCCAGACTAAAACACTTAACTGTTCACCACTGTTACTCGCACATCCAATTGAAAATCTCCTTCCTAGTAATACACCCAATTTGCACTGCTGACTTTTCCACACTTGAATCACCCATTCAAATTCTGCTTTTATTGTAGTCTTCCATACTTTGTAAAGACAATCATACAGAGCTATGTACAAAGAAGTTCCATCCTTTTCTTGATATAAGTGAAAATACTTGAATTTGCCTCAACTTTTGTTTCTTTGGTGCACATGTTCAGTCACTTCTGACTCTTTGTGACCTCACAGACTGTGTAACTCACCAAGCTCTGCTGTCCATGGAATTTTCCAGGCAAGAATACTGAACTTGGTTGCCATTTCCTAGTCCAGGGGATCTTTCTGACCCAGGGATCGAACCTGAGTCTCCTGCATCAACTGCATGGGCAGGCAGATTCTTTACCATTGTGCCACCAATCCTTTTGTGTTGAAACTGACAAAAATTCAATTAGCTTTACCTACAAAGTGTATCCACAACATAACTGGTTCTTGTCACCATCACTATCTCTCACCTGCCAATCATCTCTGTATCAGTTTCTTGCTTCTCACTTTGCCATCTTCATGTTCAGTCGAGGAGCCCTACCATCCTTTTCAAATATAAGTGAGAATATACGACTCTTCCACTCTGTACTTTTTTAAACCACTCAGAAAACACATGCCTCATTATTTGCAGATCAATAACACAATCTTTGAAAGTTTATGTTTTATTTCATATATACAATTATTTCATGCATATCAATATAGCTTCACTTTAAATATTTACAACTAGTCAGCACGAACCTTAGATCACTACAGAATCTTCAGTAATAAGAAAAATTAAATCTTATAATAAGTTTCACATTGAAATATGAAAAGGCTTCTGAACAGTTCTGCCATTTCTAGAAAATCAATCTGAACTCTTATTCTTACAGTATGGAAACTTCTTCATTTTTCTTCAAGTAGTCACCCTGATCCCTCTCTTTTCCTCCCTGAAAAACTCCCTTCAGGGAAGAGATAAGTAGTGCTATATATGAAGTCCTGACATTCTGCATTCCCTTTTTTATTTTTTAACCTCAGCAAGCAAAAACAAGGATATTTTCATAAACTTTTGTTTCATAAGTAATTCAGGAAATGAAGGAACACTTTTGCAGATACTCCTGCTAAGTTATTAGGAATTTTTTTTTTCTATACTAACCTTTAAAATTCATATACAAATACCAAGGACACTTAATTCATTTTAAAATATATGTCTTTCCAAAAATTTCATATGGGCACACAAAAAAGTGATTACAGTGTGTGGGTGTAGTTAAAACAACTCAAACAATAGAGCCTAGTAAAGGATGTATGTACTAGCTTACATATATTAAATAGCTGATACGTGAATGACACTGTTTCCAGTATTTATACATATTATCTCATTTAACCTCCACAAGAACTATTAGAACCAGTAGTTAGACTCAGTTGTGCTGATTATGCAACAATGATCTTAACCACTATTCATCATTCTTAAAAGCTATCAATTTCAATAACAGGCTTACTTTCTTCATTAATTCACTAAAGAACTATGCCCCTTGGTTACCTATCTGACATTGGTGTATAGCCATCACATCACTGCATGAGGATTAGATGAGTTAACAGATGGAATATCTTAGTATTTATAGATTGACAAAGTAAAACAGATGTAAATGTTAAGGCAAAGGAAGGAAACAAGTAAAAGATTTTCTTATAGGTTCATTAAAATCAGACATTATTAAAATTTAACTTATACACGCATATATTTATAAGAAGGGCAAATAGGTAAACTGTAAATCCAATGCCTCTAATTAGAATTTTTTAAAAGGATAGATTGTGTTCCTTAAGCAGATAATTGCAATTTTATTTTAAGTATAACATTCTATTTTAATTTGTGAGCAGATATGGCCTTATTTTAGGAATACTGTCAAGAAACTTTTTTGTCATTGTAAGAGAAATTTAAAACAAAGAAAGAAGACAGTAATCATTTAACTCCAACAAGCAGTTTCACATGATTTTAGTTGACTGTCAGCATTTAAATACTTATTTTGAGAGTACGTCTCTGATGAACATAATGCAAAGAAAAAGTTTGATAATTAGCAAACATTCTATTAACATATGTGATTTTTGTTTTAATTTTCATTTTTTTTTTCAGGTCAGGCTCTTGCAAGTTCTGGCAAATTAGTGTTTATTCAAGATTTAATGCCACTGTCAGTTCAGATTCTTTAGCTAGAAAAGGCAAATCTGATTTACATTAACCTGAGCACCTTAATAACTAATTAAAACCTCAGCCTTCTGGCCAAGTTCTAAGACATTCATTCTGTTTAACTCAGCAACAAAATATTGTTAGTCACTTTCTTCTGAGAAAGAAGGCTCTAATTTATTGGCACTATTAGAGCATTTTATAATTTGCAATCTAATCAGCCTTAACAAAGGATTTTGCACTTAGCGTGACTCAAATACTTTGCTGGAGGACTTTCTAAGAAATGATCATCTTCCACTGCATTTCTGCCCTAATTTACTGCAGTTATTTCATATTTGCAGCATTTATTCAGTTCATGTTTCAGATTGGAAAGTGTAAAAGGAAGATTGCATATGTATTATGACATGAATTCCTAATTTTGCTCATATATATTAGATTGTAAGACTCAATAGATTATAGGTTAGCATTATTTCTAAATTGAAATGGGTTAACAGATATATGAACTGAAGTCAGTTCATTCTATTATTTACTATTAGTATACGCAAGAACTGAGCATATGTCTGAGAGTATGAGGCTCTATAAGGGACATAGGTCAGGTGAGCAATATCATTTTCCTAAATTTCAATTTGAAACACTGTCAAAAGAAAGAATGAAATGGACCAAATGGATAATGGAATTGGGAAATGTATAGTACATGTGATAATATTAAAGTATTTAAATTATCAGTCTTTTTTATACTTCTCACACTTCTCAGCAGTATTTTTTTAAGAAAGAGCCTTTTTAAGAAGTCAGTCTTCCTAAAATGCACAATAAATATGATGTTCTCTCACTTTATCTACTCTTTCAAAATAATTGTTTGTCAGTTGTAAAAGTCAAAAGAAGAGATAATTTACCAAGAGTAATTTAGATGTCATATTTAATGCCTCTGAGAGACAGAGTAAGTTATGACTGATTTTGTATATAATCATGATTGTGGTACAACTTCATTTCAGGAGGGTGAAAAGGTCAAAACTAGTTAGGATAAAATATCACTGAGTCCAAGCCCTTACTATTTGCTGCAGGATAGACCAGTCAATTAATAGATGAGTTGTTGAGGCAAAGAACGGTGACAATTACAAAAGGCAGTAGACAGAGGAGAGGTAGAGTAGTGTCCTAAAGAACTATTGTACCCAATTTAGAATTCAAGTTTCTTTTATATTAAATGTACAGGATGGCCCATTTCCAAGGCTCTGACATTTAAAGGAAAAATGCTTTTCATTCATTTGGTTTAAAAAGTTGCAGAACAGAGAATAATGCTTGTCTTGTTGGAGGTTCACAGGAACTTCACGACGAATCTTCGTGGACAACTGCAGTGACAAGGGATTCTGACACCAAGAACTTGCAACAACTAATCACGTCCCCTCCCCTTTGATGATTTTGTTTTAGAGTGACTTCATCAGAAAAGACACAGATAAGAAAAATGTTTTACACCTAAAGCTGTCAACTGGATATTGGGTTGATTCAGGAGCTTTGTTTAAAGTGTTCACTCAATAAAGGAGACTTTTGCTGGAGTGCATGTGTGTGGAAGTGTGTGTGCGTGTATATGCTAATCATGTAATTGCAGTTCTATTCCTACACGCTCTAATTTGTGCCATTGGTGTATTTATCAATTCTTACTCAAATTTCACATTGTCTTTATAATGTCTTAAAATACATATTGTAAGCTTCTTATATGTGTATTTCCTTTAAAAAATTGTTTCACTATTTTCAGTCCCTTCTTTTTCTATTTACATTTTAGAATTAGCTTGTAAATTTATGGAAGAAAAAAGTCTGCTGGAATTATTATTGAAACTGCACTATCTACAGATCAATTTGGGGAACTTAAAAATGTATATGTATATATTCTCAGGCTACAGTTAATCAAGAAATGTTCAACGTATACTGAGGTGGATATCAGAATTTTTACAGAAATTTTTTCAAAGTCTCCCATTTAACCATTTTTAAACTAGAATGTCTATAAGCACTTAGGTGTGCATTTAGTTACTTTCTGTGAATATATTATACCACTTTAGTGCTATGATTTTATGCAATTTAAATTAAAGACAATCGAATGTTTCACTGCAATAGATTTCTATTCCCTCATCTTTAAGGATCAGAATCTTTATGTTCTGATCTTGAGTGGAAGGAAGGTATAGTGAGGTACAGTATAGTTGGAGGTATGAGTCGGTACAGTATAGTAGAAATGAGATAGGCTAACCACTCCAGTATTCTTCGGCTTCCCTGGTGGCTCGAATGTTAAAGAATCAGCCTGCAGCGCAGAGACGTAGGTTCAACCCCTGGGTTGGGAAGATCCCTTGGAGAAGGAAATGGCAACCCAATCCAGTATTCTTTTCTGGAGAATTCCATGTACAGAGGAGCCTGGCAAGCTATAGTCCATGGAATCTGCAGAGTTGAACATGACTGAGCAACTAACACTCACATTCACACACATTTCCTAGGTATACTATTTCATATGTATGTATTTTCTATGCACTCATTGCAGGTTGAGTGTGAATGGGACAGATAAGCCTTTTTAATTTCACAGATTTAAAATTGAAAAAGAATATATTCAAGAAATTCTACTAGAACATCCTCATCCAGTGTGACTTTTAAGGATTCATGTCCCTCTCATTTACAAAGTATGCTCACTGCCTCCCAAGATCTCCAAGAATCTTGCCCAGTTACAGCGTCAGCTCAAAGACTCAGGTGTTTTGGCTTTTTTTTCCAGTCTCTTTGGGCTTTGTCAAAGGAATTCAATTTTAAAATAGAGATAATTTCTTCTCAGAAATGTTGCTGAATAAACAGTTGTAACTCTTCAGAAAGATATGTTTAGTATTTTGTAATATTCACATAAGTTTTAGATATTTTTATGAAGATTATACATTTAGTCCTATATTCTGTCATTCAAATATCTAAATGGCATTTTCTTATGATGTGAATAGGAGTGAAAATAAATAGCTTAAATAAATACCATTAAAATTATTTTCATGCACTTACTATGAGGCCAGAGTGAAGAACTCATAGTATCAATTGCTGTTATTCCCAAATTATCAAAGGAAGTTTTTCTCTATTTATTTATTTATTTATTCTGGCTGCAGCCACATGGCAGATGAGATCTTAGCTTCCTGATGAGTAATGGAACCTGTGCCCCTGCAGTGGAAGCACAAATTCCTAACCATTGAATCACCAGGGAATTCCCTCTCTATTTACTTTAATGTAATATAAAAACAATAATTTGTAATGTTTATTGCAATTAAATAATAATTAAAACTGTAAGCAAATACATAAACAGAAATAATAATTTCTATGTGTTTAAGAGAAACATAGTATAGCTTAACAGTACAATTATGAGATGAAGTTGGAGAGCAAATATATTAATTAATGAAAAATGTAAAGATATATTAATATATTGGAATAACTTTCTTTTTTTATTCTAAAATAAGCACTGAATCTTAGAGCTTTCCTGGTGGCTCAGATGGTAAAGAATCTGCTTGCAATGCTGGAGACCTAGGTTCGATCCCATGATCAGGAAGATCCCCTGGAGAAGGACCACTCCAGTTTTCTTGCCTGGAGAATTCCATGGAAAGAGTACCCTGACCAGCTATAGTCCATGGGATCCCAAAGACTAAAAAGGACTGAGTGACTAATACACACTGGTTCTTAAAATGCAAATTAAAATATGCCTTTGATATTGAGAAGTGTTTTTCTTTTACTATTAAATTCACATTGAGAAAACTGACCTTGTTTATTTTAACGAGACAATACTGGATTTTCAAATATTCATTACAAAGAGATTTGTCAGGGGAGTGTATGATTTCCTTGGTTCTCTCTCTTTGCAGCAAAAATTTGAAATGGTAGACCGGTGTTACAGCTCAGTTTTATTTGGCAATCAAAGGGAAGTACACCCTGGAGGCGTGAAGGTCGGCTAACTCCAAAGGAGAGGCTTCAATCCATCTTGGCTTCCTCCTTTTATTCATTTGTCTCCTCCCTTCTGAGGCTGCCCTGTGCAAATTGGGCTAGCCAAGAAGGGGGTGTGTTTGTTTCACCTGAAGTGCTCACTGCAGTCCATGGGTTTTGTTTTGTTCCATTTTTGTAGGCTTTTCCCTTTCTTTGTCTTTTAGCCACCACCAAACTGAAAATGCAGTCCATTGAACTCTTCAGGCCAGAAAGGTAGCCTTTCCCTTCTCCAGGGGATCTTCCCAACTCAGGGATCAGACCCAGGTCTCCCACATGGCTGGCGGATTCTTTACCAGCTGTGTCATAAGTGAAGCCCAAGAATACCAGAGTAGGTAGCCTATCCCTTTTCCAGCAGATTTTCCTGACCCAGGAATCAAACCGAGGTCTCCTGCATTGCAGGCGGATACTTTACCAACTGGGCTATCAGGGAAGCCCTCAATACAAAGAAACTGAAAATAAATTTATTTGACTATTAGTTTGCCTAAGGATAAAATTTTGATCTTGCTTTTAGTATAAAAAAATTATTTTGGATTTATCTTTGGAGTCCCAAAAACAGTTTCAAAATTAAGCTTATGTTTTTCTGCTCCTGAATTGTGAAATACAATGAAAGCGCTACTGTTTTATAAAGAAAAGATTTCAGATTTAAGAATCTCCAGACTGGTTAACTGGAGATTTAAGAAACTCCAATTAACAAAATATTTAAATGTTAATTTATTTAATTAGCTTAAAATAGCTCAAACACTATTAATATATAAAGTTCTCTTTAGAACTTACCAGTTGTTTGGAAAGAAGTAGGGAAATATCAAACCAAAGGAAAAGCTTTAATGGAAAAAAGAAACTCTCCTCCCTAATTTTTAAAGAAGCTTATACATCTCTCTTGGATTTCTTAGAGCCAATTTTTTCCAAAATGAAAGGAAGTTCCAGATCTTTATTCTCATACTACACAGATAACAAAACAGCAGTCTAAAATATCTGAACCCCAATGTGAATGTAATACAATACATTTTCCATTTTAATACACAAAACCATGATGTTGTTCAGTCACTCAGTCGTGTCTGACGCTTTGTGACCCCATGCACTGCAGCAAGCCAGGCTTCCCTGTCCATCACCATCTCCCAGAACTTGCTCAAACTCATGTTCATTGAGTCAGTGATACCACACAACCACCTCGTTCTCTGTCGTGCCCTTCTCCTCCTGCCTTCAATCTTTCCCAGAATCAGGGTCTTTTCCAATGAGTTGGCTCTTCTCATCAGACAGCCCAAGTATTGGAGCTTCAGCTTCAACATCAGCCCTCCCAATGAACACCCAGGACTGATCTCCTTTAGGATGGACTGGTTGGATCTCTTTGCATTCCAAGGGACTCTGAAGAGTCTTCTCCAACACCACAGTTCAAAAGTATCAATCCTTTGGCACTCAGACTCTTTGGTGGTCAAACTCTCACATACACGCAAAGCCATATATGGTCTTAATTTAGCTAATCATCGTTGTTTTTACATTGTGCTTTCCCCCACATCTACATCCTATGACTCAGTCATACCAAAGTTCCAAAGGTTTAATATGGTTTGCATGGATGCAGAGTCCATGAATGAGCATGAGGTGTCCTATGAAAGTCCTAAAACTATAAATGTAAATTTTTGTCTATATGCATATGTTTTTGTCCAGAAAATTTTCTTAGGATTCCTTAAGTTGTTAAAGAGGTTCAAATACACAAAATTATTATCATTAACTTTATTCTATTCAGTCCTAATGTCTCTATAATATATAGTAAACACATTTAAGATTAATATACACATTTAATATTCACATATTATTCCCAGATCAGATATATTACATGATGCATGAGAATGATTAATAACTATTTTCTGAATGTTTGAACAAATAAGAAAATTCTGGGAAATTATTTGGAGGCTGCAGCATAAAGAGATCAACTTGATTGCTCAAGAATACTCAGCCAGTAAATATCAAGTGAGAAATAAACCTCTTGTCTGTCTGATAGCATTTCTAACTGGGAATATTTAAAGTTCCAAGCTACCAAAAGATATACTTGGAGCATCAACTTGTCTACTATGTTGCTTCCACAATGAAATATTCTCTGCCCTCTAACTCTTTGACTGCCTAAATTAGCTGCTCCCTTTACCTCTGCAAATGTTCATGACAACAATTAATGTTACATATTGCAATTTGCAGTGATGTGCTGGCAGCAAATCTCTGCAAATGTTTAGGACCCCAGGGTCCAGACACTCTCACGGAAGCTGTCTTGTAGCTGCCAAAATGATGTCATAGACACAGAGCTTCGAAAGTTGAACATGACTGGTTCACACAAGCTGCTAGTGGCTGGCGCCACCATATAAATGTATGTGTCTAAGTTTCAACAATGATGGAATGCTTTATTTTGTCCACAGTGGATGGGTCTTAATTGGACAAGAGTTTTAAACAGTAAACTGTGATACAAGTTTCTCAGATTTTAAGCAAGGACAAATAGTCAGATTTCCAGTTCAGTTCAGTTCAGTCACTCAGTCGTGTCTGACTCTTTGCAACCCCATGGACTATAGCACACCAGGCTTCCCTGTCCATCACTGACTCCCAGAGCTTGCTCAAACTCATGTTCATCAAGTCGGTGATGTCATCCAACCATCTCATCCTCGGTCATCCCCTTCTCTTCCCACCCTCAATCTTTTGCAGCATCGGGGTCTTTTCTAAGGAGTCAGCTCTTTGCCTCAGGTGGCCAAGTATTGGAGCATCAGCTTCAGCATCAGTCCTTCCAATGAATATTCAAGACTGATTTCCTTTAGGATTGACTGGTTGGATCTTCCTGCAGTCCAAAGGACTCTCAAGAGTCTTTTCCAACACCACAGTTCAAAAGCATCAGTTCTTCTGTGCTCAGCTTTCTTTATAGTCCAACTCTCACATCCATATATGACTATCAGAAAAACTATAATTTGACTAGACAGACCTTTGTTGGCAAAGTAATGTCTCTACTTTTTATTATGCTGTCTAGGTTGGTCATAGATTTTCTTCCAAGGAGCAAGGGTCTTTTAATATCGTGGCTGCAGTCATCACCTGCAATGATTTTGGAGCCCAAGAAAATAAAGTCGGCCACTGTTTCCACTGTTTCCCCATCTATTTGCCATGAAGGAATTGGACTGGATGTCATGATCTTAGTTTTCTGAATGTTGAGTTTTAAGCCAACTTTTTCACTCTCCTCTTTCACTTTCATCAAGAGGCTCTTTAGTTCTTCACTTTCTGCCATAAGGGTGGTGTCATCTGCATATCTGATGTTATTGATATTTCTCCTAGCAATCTTCATCCAGTCCAGCATTTCACATGATGTACTCTGCATATAAGTTAAATAAGCAGGGTGACAATATACAGCTGTGACATACTCCTTTCCCAATTTGGAACCAGTCTGTTGTTCCATGTCCAGTTCTAACTGTTGCTTCTTGACCTGCATACAGATTTCTCAGGAAGCAGGTACGGTGGCCTGGTATTCACATCTCTTGAAGAATTTTCCACAGTTTGTTGTGAACCACACAGTCAAAGGCTTAGGCATAATAAATAAAGCAGGAGTAGATGTTTTTCTGGAACTCTCTTGCTTTTTCTATGATTCAGCAGATGTTGGCAATTTGATCTCTGGGTCCTCTGCCTCTTCTAAATCCAGTTTGAACACCTGGAAGTTCACAGTTTACACACTGTTGAAGCCTCACATGGAGAATTTTGAGCATTACTTTGCTAGTGTATGAGATGAGTGCAATTGTGTGGTAGTTTGAACATTCTTTGGCATTGCCTTTCTTTGGGGTTGGAATGAAAATTGACCTTTTCCAGTCCTGAGGCCACTGCTGAGTTTTCCAAATTTTGCTGGTATATTGAGTGCAGCACTTTCACAGCATCATCCTTTAGTATTTGAAACAGCTCAACTAGAATTCCATCACCTCCTCTAGCTTTGCTTGTAGCGATGCTTCCTAAGGTCCACTTGGCTTCACATTCCAGGATGTCTGGCTCTAGGTGAGTGATCACACCATTGTGGTTGTAGTTGTCTGAGTCATGAAGAATTTTTTGTATAGCTCTTCTGTGTATCCTTGCCACCTCTTCTTCATGTTTTCTGCTTCTGTTAGGTCCATATTTCAAACGGGTATATCTTTCCTTTTCTCCTTTGCCTTCACCTTCTCTTCTTTTCTCAGCTATTTCTAATGTCCTCCTCAGACAACCATTTTGCCTTTTTGCATTTCTTTTTCTTGAGGATTGTGTTGATCACTGCCTCCTGTACAATATCATGAACCTCTGTCCATAGGTCTTCAGGGATTGCAACAGCAAACAGAAAGGTATGTAGGAAGACTTAGTTTTTTAAAATAGGGTTTGTGTGGAGCATAGGCATAATTCTAAAGATTTTCCAAGATTCCAGATCCTGACTATTTAGTCAAACACAATTCTAGACACTGCTGTGAAGGGATTTGAACATGAAAAGATTAGATGACATTTAAGAAGATTAACTTCTGGGTTATCTAGATTGGCCCCAAGATAACTCAGGGACATGTAAAAGCAGAATAGGAAAGCAGAAGCATCAGAGAACTAAAAATCATACGAAGGAATTGGTTGGTCATTTCTGATCTTGAATATGAACTAGCAAGGGATGCAGTTGGCTTCTAGAAGTTAACAACGCTGCCCTTCCAATGGCACGGAAGGAAACAGGGCCCTCAGTCTGCCAGCCTCATGAAACTGAATTTTGCCAACACCTCAATGAAATTAGAGGCTTCCCTGCTGGCTCAGACAGTAAAAGCCTCTGCCTACAATGCGGGAGACCTGGGTTCGTTCCCTGGGTGGGGAAGATCCCTGGAGGAGAAAATAGCAACCCACTCCAGTACTCTTGCCTGGAAAATCCCATGGACGGAGGAGCCTGCTAGGCTGCAGTCCATGGCATCGAGAAGAGTCGGACAGGACTGAGTGACTTCACTTCACTTCACTTCAGTGAAATTAGAAGTGGCTCCTCCCTAAGATGTTTAGATAAGAGCCCAAGTTGATTGCCACCAGATTACTGACCCACAGCACTATTGGACACCAAATAAATGTTCTAAACCATGGAAAGTAGAGTAATTTCTTGCAATAGTAAAAGTAAAACAAAACAAAACAAACAAAAAAACTAATACAGTGAATAGAGAGAAATAAGATTTAGAGCAATGACTTTGAAAGTGGTTTAGAGAAGTGGGGGAAAAAGAATCTGACAGTATATCCCTGGAGTTTGCTAAGGCTGGCAATGCAAGGCTTTAGCAGCAGGAGGAGCAGAAGCACATGAAATCAAATTCCCTTTCTTTCCAGGAGGTAGCAATGCCTATCATTACAGATAAGGGTGAAGAAGAATGTTCTGGATGCAATAAAAATGAGTCTTTTGCTTTAACCAACTTAGCATATTGCACCTCTTCACCAACTCACTTTCCTTCTTTAGAAAAATTATTTAAACTCTACTTTTAGTTTTCACTTGCAAATTAAACTTACTTTTCTACAAGCTTGTTCAAGAAATGGCTATTAAAATTTGTTCTGAGTCCACCTTTCATAGACTGTAACTAAATAAGCAAAGGAACACATAACAAATAAAGCAATGTGCATAATGAGTAATCCTGAAAACAATTATCTTGAAAGTTAGAATGGATGAAGAAAGAGTGTTTGTCTTCTGGTCTGATGTTTTAAAATGTAAGCTTAATTAGATTTTGAATTACCAATATGAGTCTTGTGTTTTGATGCAGATTAAATATAAGTAAGAATTGTTTTATGTAAACACAAACACATATTTCAAACTTTTAAAAAATGAGGGAAGGATCTTCTATAGATTAAAATATATCACTGACTTGACACCTGCAATTACTTTGTAGTGAATAAAACTTTTATGTTTCAATTAGAATTGTTAAAATGGAAATATAACCAGGCAAGATTGCACACTAAAGCATAAACCAGTTATTTTTCAGAAAAATAGATTCATGAAGTACATTGGAGATGAATTATCACAGAACCAAAATACCAGGTAGTTCTAGTAAGTAATATTCTATCTCCTTGGAACATGTATTCATAAATATATTTCAACTAAAAATTCTCAGGTTGTTATGAAGATTTTTACACATCCTGGCTATTGAATAGCCTGAAAAAGAAGTATTAGATTTAGTTCCTATTCTCAATAATGTTACAATTTAATTAAAGAGAGATGACTAATGCATAGGAGATAATTAGCAAGTAATGAAAAATAGTATGAATTTATGTGATAAATGTAGAACCAACTTTTAGTTCTAATAGGCAGCTCCTCTTTTTCTTTATCTCAAGCACTAATATAAATCGTCTTTGAAGAAAACAAAACAAAAATTCAGTAAGTAACCAAAAGGGAGAGTGTATATGTAATTCTTAAAATATTAAGTAAAATAACTTCTTGTTGCTTCTTTTTGCTGTTTTTATGAATCTGAGTCTCTTCCATTAGGGACTGAAGTCACAGTAATTGGTATTTTTCTTCTCTGTACCATCTTGTTCTGATTGTTCATATGGCTTTTCAGGCTTCTGTTTATATTAAATTTTAAGAAACAAAAAGTTTATATACTCTGTTACTGAAGTATTCTCTCTGAAAAAAGCTTAAAAGAGATTATAGAAAGTTGGCTTCCTTTCTTCCTTAAATGTTTGGTAGACCAGACACTAGTGAAGCCATATGAGCCTGGCACTTTCTGTTTTGGGAGGTTATTTATTACATGTGTGCTAAGTTGCTTCAGCCATGTCTGACTTTGTGCAACTCTAAGGACTGCAGCCTGCCAGGATCCCCTGTCTGGGATTCTCTAGGCAAGGATACTGGAGTGGGTTGCCGTGCCCTCCTCCAGGGGATCTTCCCAAACGAGGGATCAAACCCATGTCTCTTATGTCTCCTGCATTGGCAGGTGGGTTCTTTACCACTGGCACCACCTGGGAACCCCTAGTTTTTCAATTTTTAGTAGATTTAGAACTATTCGAGGTATCTAGTTCTTCTTCTTTTAGTTTTGGCAAACTAAATCTTTCAAAAAAACTGGCCCATTTCACCTAAATTATCATGTGTGAACATAAAGTTGTTCATAGTATCCTTTTGCTTCTCTCTTACTTTCCATGGAATGTTCGCTGATATACCCTGTTTCACATCTGATATTGGTAATTTGTAACCTTTCTCTTTTTTCTTAGTTAGCCTGTTCAGGGGCTTATCAAATTTACTGATTTTTTCAAAGAACTAGCTTTTGATTTTGTTGATTTTCTCTCTTGACTTCCTGTTCTCAAATTCATTATTTCTACTCTGATTTTTGTTATTTCCTTTCTTCAGCTTAGTTTGGTTGTAATATACTCTTTTTTTTCCCCCTGCTTTCTGAAAGTGCAGAAACATAGATTACCAATTTTAGACCTTTTTCTTTTCTAGTATATTCATTCAAAGCTATAAAATTTCCTCTAAGCACCACTTTCTTTTGCTGTTCGGTCACTAAATTGTGTCCAACTCTGTGAACCAGGCTTCATTCCCTGTCCTTCACTATCTCTCAGAGTTTGCTCAGACTCATGTTTATTGAGTTGATGATGCCATCCAACCAGCTCATCCTCTGCCGAACCCCTTCTCCTCCTGCCCTGAATCTTTCCCAGTTCAGGGTCTTTTCCAATGAATTGGCTCTTCTCATCAGATGGCCAAAGTATTGAAGCTTCAGCTTCAACATCAGTCTTTCTAATGAATATATAGGGTTGATTTCTTTTAGGATTGCTTGGAATGATCTCCTTGCTATCCAGGGGACTCTCAAGAGTCTTCTCCAGTATCACAATTTGAAAGCATCAATTCTTCCATACTCAGCTTACTTTATGGTCCAACTCTTATATCCGTACATGACTACTGGAAAAATCATAGCTTGGACTATACAGATCTTTTTCAGCAAAGTAACGTCTCTACTTTTTAATGCGTTGTCTGGGTTTCTCATAGCTTTTCTTCCAAGGAGCAAGCATCTTTTAATTCCATGGCTGCAGTAACCATCCACAGTGATTTTGGAGCCCCAGAATATAAAATCTGTCCACGTTTCCACTTCTTTTCCACTTATTTGCTGTGAAGTGATGGGACTGGATGCCACGATCTTAGTTTTTTGAATGTTGAGTTTTAAGCCAGCTTTTTCACTCTCCTATTTCACCCTCATCAAGATGCTCTTTAGTTCCTCTTCATATTCTGCCATTTGAGTGGTATCATTTGAATATCTGGGCTTCCCTGATGGCTCAGTTGGTAAAGAATCCACCTGCAACATGAGAGACCTGGGTTCTATCTCCAGGTTGGTACTAGGTTGGGACGATCTCCTGGAGGATGGCATGGCAATCCCCTCTAGTATTCTTACCTGGAGAATCCCTGTGGACAGAGGAGCCTGGGGGGTTACAGTCCATGGGGTGGCAAAGAGTCGGTCATGACTGAGCAATTAATGCAATAACCATTTGTAGATCTGAGGTTATTGATATTTCTCCCAATAATCTTGATTACAGCTTATGCTTCATCCAGCCTGGCATTTGGCATTATGTATTCTGCATATAGGCTAAATAAGCAGGGTGACAATATACAGCCTTGATGTACTCCTTTCCAAAGTTTGAACCAGCCTGTTGTTCTATGTCTGGTTCTAACTGTTGCTTCCTGGCTTGCATACAAGTTTCTTACAAAATAGGTGAGGTGGTTTGGTATTCTCATCTCTTTAAGAATTTTCCTGTTTGTTGCAATCCACACAGTCAAAGCTTTTAATGTAGTCAATGAAGCAGAAATACATGTTTTTCTGGAAATCTTTTGCTTTTTCTATGATTCAATGGATGTTGGCCCTTTAATTGCATGCCAAATATTTGATAGGTGGGTTTTACTTTTCATTTTAATAAAATATGTTTAAGTGATCTTAAATAATTCATGGTTCAAAGATTTCTTTGAACCATAAGCTATTTAGAAATGTGTTTCTTTGGGTTGGAGCTTTTCAGCTATTCTTTTGTTATTAATTTCTAGATTAATTCCACTGTGCTCTGAAAGCAGATGTTGTATGATTTCTACGCTTTTAAGTTTGTTAAACTTTGTTTTACGGCCCAGAATGTGGTCTATCCAGTGAATGTTCCCTGTGGGTTTTAGAAGAGGATGCATTTTGTTGTAACTGCATAGAGTAATTTGTAGATGTCAATTATATCCAATTGATGGATGGTATTGTTGAGTTCAGCTATGTCTTTACTGATTTTCTACCCGCTTGATATTTCCATTTTAAGAATAGGATGTTAAAGCCTCCAGATTTGATAATGAATTCATCTGTTTCTCCTTGTAATTCTATCAGTTTTTGCTTCACGTCATTACATGCTCTTATTTTGGGTATGAACACATTAAGAATTGTTATGGCTCCTTGCATAATTGACACTGTTATTAATGATGTCCTTTCTTGTTCCTTAAAACTTGTCCTACTTCGAAATCTGATCTGTACGGAAACAATATATTTACTTCCATTTTCTTTCAATTAGTATTAGCATGAACTATTTTCTCCATTTTCTTTTCCTATATGTGTATTTACATTTAAAATGGGTTTTTTTTTTGTAGACAACATATAATTGGATAATGTGTTTTGTGTGCCATCTGCTAATTAACCCATGAAAGCTGTCATTCATTTCAGTTACAGTGGTTTTAATCGGTAGTGTTTTTCTTTTGACTCTTCCTTAGGATCTCCATGTTTCTACTGAAAATAACCAAGTACCCCACTCATCCTATTTGGGTTGTACTTTGAGGTAAGATAAGGGTATGTAAACATGAAATATATAGAAAAGTATTATTTGGAAAATGTATCATTAGAAGATGGCATCACCACTGATTAGTTTCAACCTGACTAAAATTGATGATATTCACAAAGATGGGCTTCCCTTCATGTAAAACAGCATAAATTGTACTGCAAATCCTTTTGATTAGTCTTAACAATATGATTGGAGTCTGGGTTTCATCAATATTTATTTATGATTTCTAGTTTATATGAAATACAGTCTCTAGAGCAAAATGTTCAACGATATGAGTATGAATCACCCAGATAAATATAGACTGTTGGGATACTTAATAAAATCCGACACACTTTTTTCTAAAAATTAATAGCATAGAAACAAACAAATAAGGAAACCTAACAAGGAAGAGTTAATAGTCATAATAACCACAATGGGAGTATTGTGATTTTTTTTTTACTTCTAATTCAAATAACCTATCTATAAAAGATAATTTTCCAAAAATCAAAAATATGAATATAGACTAAGTATGATACTATGATACTATTATAATCATGATCATATGATATCATATCATGATCCCTTATGATATTAAGAGATTTTTTAAAAAATTATTTATTTATTTGGCTGTATTGGGTCTTAGTTGTGGCATGTGGGATCTTTAGTTGCAGTACGTGGGATTTGGCTCCCTGACCCCTGGTCCCCCTGCATTGAGAGCGTGGTGTCTTAACCACCGGACTGTCAGGGAAGTACCTAAGGGATTATTGGTAACTTTGTGTGAAATAATTAAATCGTATTTAGACAAGAAATGATCCTTGATTTTTAGAAAAGCTTAAGGAAATATTTATGAATAAAATAAATTTTTTAGGATTTCACTTTAAATTACTGTATCAGTCCAGAGAAAGAGAGCAAGATATGTAAAGTGTGTGCCAAAATACTAATTATTAAATGTGATGATTTTAGTATACTGTATTGTTTTTCCCTACATTTTTTAAGCTTGAAAATTTTCATAATAAAATTGGGTTTTGAAAATACAAAAAAGTCGGTTATGTACCATTAATTTTCCAAATTTTGATGAGTCAAAATCTGTAGTGAAAAAAATCCTTAATATTCCAATAATTAGGTTATGAAAGTGAATTTATTTCTTTAGATTTCCTTCAGTTTCACCCATTTTTTCTTTGTTTCAGTAAATGAAGATAAATGCTCAACATATGGAGGCAGCATCTTTCTCTAAGACTATTAGGAAGTGATTCTGGGATGGCAAGGAGATCCAACCAGTCCACCCTAAAGGAAATCAGTCCTGAATATTCACTGGAAGGACTGATGCTGAAGCTGAAACTCCAATACTTTGGCCACCTGATGTGAAGAACTGACTCACTGGAGAAGACACTGATGCTGGGAAAGATTGAAGGCAGGAGAAGGGGACGACAGAGGATGAGATGGTTGGATGGCATCACTGACTCAACAGACATGAGTTCAAGTAAGCTCTGGGAGTTGGTGATGGACAGAGAGGCCTGGTATGCTGCAGTCCATGGAGTCTCAAAGAGTTTGGCATGACTGAGCGACTGAACTGACTGACTGGCTGACTGCAAGTTTATGATTGATAATTATATAGCAGATACTGGGAACTAAATTGTATGCATATTAGTCTTTTCTGAAACCTTATTTCTATATAATTCTCAGAATATAACAATCCACAGATCACTATTAAAAATTGTAACCTAGATCCTATGAATTTATATTTATAAGCTAGATTTCAACAGTACATGAACTGAGAACTTCCAGCTGCTCAAGCTGTATTTAGAAAAGGCAGAGGAATCAAAGATCAAATTACCAAAATCCGTTGGATCATAGAAAAAGCAAAAGAATTCCAGAAAAATATCTACTTCTACTTCATTGACTACACTCAAGCCTTTAGCTGTGTGAGTCACAGCAAACTGTAGGAAAATTCTTAAAGAGATGGGAATACCGGACCACCTTACCTGCCTCCTGAGAAATCTGTATGCAGGTCAAGAAGCAACAGTTAGAGCCGGACATGGAACAAAGGACTGGTTCAAAATTGGGAAAGGAGTCCTTCAAGGCTGTATATTGTCACCCTACTTATTTAACTTATACACAGAGCATATCATGACAGATGCCAGATTGGATGAAACACAAGCTGGAATAAAGATGCCCAGGAGAAATATCAATAATCTCAGACATGCAGATGACACAACCATTATGGAAGAAAGCGAAGAAGAACTAAAGAGCCTCTTGATGAAAGTGAAAGAGGAGAATGAAAAACTAGTTTAAACTCAACATTCAAAAGACTAAGATCATGGCACCTGGTCCCGTCACTTCACAGCAAATAGATAAGGCTCTAAAACCACTGCACATGGTGACTGAAACACTTGCTCTTTGCAAGAAAAGTTATGAACAACATACACAGCATATTAAAAAGCAGAGACACCACTTTACCAGCAAAGGTCCATCTAGTCAAAGCTATTGCTTTTCCAGTAGTCATGTATAGATGTGAGAGTTGGACCATAAAGAAAGCTGAGTGCCTAAGAACTGATGCTTTGGAACTGTGGTGTTGGAGAAAACTCTTGAGAGTCCCTTGGACTGCAAGGAGATCAAACCAGTCAATCCTAAAGGAAATCAGTCCTGAATATTCATTGGAAGGACTGATGCTGAGGCTGAAACTCCAATACTTTGGCCACCTGATGTGAAGAACTGACTCATTTGAAAACACCCTGATGCTGGGAAAGATTGAAGGCAGTGGAGAAGGGGATGACAGAGGATGTCATGGTTGTATGGTATCACCAACTTGATGGACATGAGCTTGAGCAAGCTCTGGGAGTTGGTGACGGACAGGGAAGCCTGGCATGCTGCAGTCCTTGGGATCGCAAAGAGTCAGACATGGCAGAGAGACTGAACTGAACTGAATTGTCCTCTGTCTTTTCCAAAGTCAGTTTATACATATGGAAATTCTTGGTTCACATAATGCTGAAGCCTAGCTTGAAGGATTTTGAGCATTACCTTGCTGGTGGATTGGTGGTTCAGTCGCAAAGTCATGTCCAACTCTTGTGACCCCATAGACTGTAGTCTGCCAGGCTCCTCTGTCCATGAAATTCTCCAGGCAAGAACACTGGAGTCATTTCCTTCTCCAGAGGATCTTTCCAACTCAGGGATCGAACCCAGGTCTCCTGCATTGCAGGCAGATTCTTTACCAAGTTAGCTATGAGGGAAGCCTATTACCTTGCTAGCTTATGAAATGAACATGATTGAATGGTAGTTTGAGCATTCTTTGGTATTGTCCCTCTTTGGGATTGGAATGAAAATTGACCTTTTGCAATTCTGTGGCCTCTGCTGAGTTTTCCAAATTTGGTGATATATTGAATGCAGCACTTTAATAGCATCATCTTTTAGGATTTGACATAGCTCAGCTGGATTTCTGTCACCTCCACTGGCTTTATTCGTAGTGATGCTTCCTAAGGTGCACTAATCTTCACACTCCTGGTTGTCTGGCTCTAGGTGGGTGACTACACCATCATGATTATCTGGGTCATGAAGGTCTTTTTTGTATATTTATTCTGTGAATTCTTGCCACCTCTTCTTAATATCTTAATATCTTCTGCTTCTGTTAGGTCCATATCATTTCTCTCCTTTATGTGCCCATCTTTGCATGAAATGTTCCCTTGGTTTCTCTAATTCTCTTGAAGAGATCTCTAGTCTTTCCCATTCTATTTGTTTCCTCTATTTCTTTGCACTGAGGAAGACTTTCTTATCTCTCCTTGCTATTCTTTGGAAGTCTGCATCCAAATGGGTATAGCTTTCCTTTTCTCCTTTGCCTTCGGCTTTTCTTTTCTCAGCTATTTGTAAGGTCTTCCTCAGACAACCATTTTGCCCTTTTGCATTTCTTCTTCTTGGGGATGATCTTGATCCCTGCCTCCTGTACAATGTCATGAACCTCCGTCCATAGTTTTGTTGACAAAGTAATGTCTCTGCTTTTTAATATGCTGTCTAAGTTGGTCTGGAGAAGTCAATGGCAACCCACTCCAGTACTTTTGCCTGGAAAATCCCATGGATGGAGGAGCCTGGTGGGCTGCAGTCCGTGGGGTCGCTGAGTCGGACACGACTGAGTGACTTCATTTTCAATTTTCACTTTCATGCATTGGAGAAGGAAATGGCAACCCACTCCAGTGTTCTTGCTTGGAGAATCCCAGGAATGGGGGAGCCTGGTGGGCAGCCGTCTATGGGGTCGCAAAGAGTTGGACAGGACTGAAGTGACTTAGCAGCAGCAGCAGCAGCTAGGTTGGTCATAGCTTTTCTTCCAAGGAACAAGCGTCTTTTAATTTCATGGCTGAAGTCACCATCTGCAGTGATTTCTGAGCCTCTTCCCTGCAAATAAAAGTTCTCACTGTTTCCTTTGTTTCTCCATCTATTTGCCATGATGGGATGGGACTGGATGCCATGATCTTAGTTTTCTGAATGTTGAGTTTTAAGTCAGCTTTTTCACTCTCCTCTTTCACTTTTATCAAGAGGCTCTTTATTTCTTCTTCGCTTTCTGCCATAAGGGTGGTGTCATCTGCATATCTGAGGTTATTGATATTTCCCCCAGCAATCTTGATTCCAGCTTGTGCTTTATCCAGCCCAGCATTTCACAAAATGTACTCTGCATATAAGTTAAATAAGCAGGGTGACAATATACAACCTTGATGTATTGCTTTCCCAATTTGGAACCAGTTTGTCCTATGTTCAGTTCTAACTGTTTCTTCCTGACCTGCATACAGATTTCTCAGGAGGCAGGTCAGGTGGTCTGATATTCCCATCTCTTTCAGAATTTTCCACAGTTTACTGTGATCCACACAGTCAAAGGCTTTGGCATAGTCAATAAAGCAGAAGTAGATGTTTTTCTGGAACTCTCTTGCTTTTCCCATGACCCAGAAGATGCTGGCAGTTTGATCTCTGGTTCCTCTTCATTTTCTTAATCCAGCTTGAACATCTGGAAGTTCATGGTTCACATACAGTTGAAGCCTGGCTTGGAGAATTTTGAGCATTACTTTACTAGCATGTGAGATAAGTACAATTGTGTGGTAGTTTGAACATTCTTTGGCATTGCCTTTGTTTGGGATTGGAATGCAAACTGATGTTTTCCAGTCTTTTGTCACTGCTGAGTTTTCCAGATTTACTGGCATATTTACAAATAGACTCAAGGGATTAGATCTGATAGACAGAGTGTCTGAAAACTATGGATGGAGGTTCATGACATTGTACAGGAGACAGTGATCAAGATCATCCGCAAGAAAAAGAAATGTAAAAAGGCAAAATGGTTGTCTGAGGAGGCCTTACAAATAGCTGAGAAAAGAAGAAAAGCTAAAGGCAAAGGAGAAAAGGAAAGATATACCCATTTGAATGCAGACTTCCAAAGAATAGCAAGGCTGGATAAGAAAGCCTTCCTCAGTGATCAGTGCAAAGAAAAAAAAGGAAAAAAATTGAATGCAAATGACTAGAGATCTCTTCAAGAAAATTAGAGATACTAAGGGAACATTTCATGCAAAGATGGGCACAATAAAGGACAGAAATGGTATAGACCTATCAGAAGCAGAAGACATTAAGAAGAGGTGGAAAGAATACATGATAGAGCTACACAAAAAATTTTCATGACCCAGATAACCACGATGGTATGATTACTCACCTAGAGCCAGACATCCTGGAATGTGAAGTCAAGTGGGCCTTAGGAAGCATCACTACAAACAAAGCTAGTGGAGGCGATGGAATTCCAGTTGAGCTATTTCAAATCCCAAAGATGATGCTGTGAAAGTGCTGCACTCAATATGCCAGCAAGTTTGGAAAACTCAGCAGTGGCCACAGGACTGGAAAAGGTCAGTTTGCATTCCAATCCCAACTTAAGTCATATGTTTTGGACAAACGTGTCAAAATAATCTTAATTTACTTTAAAAATAACAACCAGAAACGTTTTTCTGCTTGCAATGGCATATAACTTTTAAATAAGCATGTTATGTGTAGTAATGCATACAACAGTATAAATATATGTTCTTCCTGTCTTATTTCTTAACTTTGAAGTGTAAAATAAGATAAACAGCTTTGTCTCCTATAATCTATATTGTGTCTGTATCTATCATCTCTATCATCTTTATCTTTATGTATGCCAGATAGTGTGTATGTGTGTGCATGCAGGTGTACATATACATCTGCAGCATGTGATCAGTGGCTCAGTCATATCCAACTCTTTGAGACCCTATGGACTGTAGCCTGCCAGCCTCTTCTGTCCATGGGATTTTTCCCAGCAAGTACATTGGAGCAGGTTGCCTTTTTCCCCTCCAGGGGATCATCCTGATTCAGGGATCAAAGCTGCATCTCCTGCATTGCAGAAGGATTTTTTTTTTTTAACACTGAGCCACCAGGGAAGCCCTATATATCTGCAAATATACAGTAAGTTCAGATACAATACAAACTCATTGAAAAAAATTCTATACAATTCCTAGCATCAGAATAGACATGTGGATGTATTGGAAAGTATCCGCCAAGGGTTGTTTCATTATTTGTAACTATAGTAACAACATATGCTCTGGTTGTATATATATTTCCATGGGTGTGTTGAAATAAGTACTCCTTGTTGTGTGAGTTCTCCAATAGGGAGAAATAAAATTATGAAAATAAACGTAAATAAAGTATTTATCATATACTCATCAATGACAATGCACTTGCGAGAAAGCGTACTCAATTTCAGATGACAAGCAAGGGAAATTCTTTGTAGAAACCCAGAATGATTCCTGGTGCCTTGAGACATCTCTTATAAAATACTTAGGGATTTGAAAAAGCTTTTGTAGTAATTTCACTTAGAATCCACACTAAGTGTATGCTTTCCACCATGGCGTACTGATTCTAAAAATAATTTTAACAAATTCAAAGGTATCAAGGGAAATGTATGTGCAAGATGAAGACTGTGAAGTTATTAATATTTACAGGAAGCATTCTATCAATTTCACCAGGCTGAAGCAATTCCATATTTAGTTGTTGTAATAATAAATGTTCCGTGAAATAGAGCTATATTACTGTGAGCCAGGATGTTCTAGCTGACTTCAACATAGTTATTGACCTCCATGCATTAAGATTTCTTCCTCCCTGAACATCACACATTTTCTATGAAAGCAATCCAGAATTAGGCTGAAAAAAATTAAATAAATATATAAATGCAACCTAGGAGAGGAGCTTACTAAAACAAAATTTAAAGGCAAAGCACAAGATAATTGTTCTTAAAACATTAAGAAGCAACACAGAGAAGTCTATCAGAAACATCTTCTGCTTGCCTTCTTTGACTTAATGCATTTTTATATGCATTTCCATGGGTTCACTTCTTTTGTTTGAAAATATGTAAATTTAAAATTTGGATGAGTGTAGCAGGGAAGAACAAACCTGACTTCATACTGGATCTGTTTCTTTTACTTTAACCTTTGCTCTTGTTACAAGTTAATCATTCACCAGGTGATGCCTACAGTTTAAAGCAGCGTCCCCCACCTTTTAGGCATCAGGGACCACTTTCATGAGAGACATTTTTCCATGGACTGAGGGGGAGATGGCTTCGAGTGCATTACATTTATCATACACTTTATTTCTATTATTATTCCATTGTGATGTTTAATGAAATAATGGCTTCCCTCGTAGCTCGGTGGTTAAGCACCTACCTGCCGATAGATGAGAGCTTGGTTCGATCTCTAGGTTGAAAAACTCCTCTGGAGAAGGAAATGGCAGACCACTCCAATATTCTTGCCTAGGAAACCCCATGGATAGAGGAGACTGGCAAGCTATAGTCCATGGAGTCCCAAAAGAGTCAGACACGACTTAGCAACTAAAAAGTATAATGAAATGATTATACAACTCACCGTAATGCAGAATCAGATCATCAGGCATTAGATTCTCATAAGGAGCCAGCAACCTAGATCCCTCACATGCACAGTTCAAGGTAGGGGCTGTGCTTCTGTGAGAATCTGTTTCTATTGCTGATTTGACAGGCAGTGGAGCTCAGGCAGTAATGTAAGAGATGGGGACCAGCTGTTAAATACAGAAGAAGCTTTGATCAATCAATTGCCTGACACGCACATCCTCAGTTCAGCCCAGTTCCTAACACACCATGGTCTGGTATCAGTCTGTGACCCTGGGGTTGGGGACCCCTGGCTTAATGTATACAAAATGGCCCAGTTCCAGGAACTCTGCCTCCCATGCCTGAAGGTTAAGCTAAAATAATTTTGCTCAGCTCACAGGAAACATCCTGACTCAGCACACCTATGAATGGCTTGCAGGGGAGAAGAAATTAACATATCCCCTTCTGGAATCTGGCTGAAGCCAGGAAATACTTGCAAAAATTTATGGGCTCTTTTTGGGGGGGGTGTGCGGGGGTGAGGGGTGATGCTTCTCAGGTGGTGCTAGTGGTAAAAAACCTACCTGCCAATACAGGAGGCACAAGAGATGCAGGTTCGATCCCTGTGTCGGGAAGGTTCCCTGGAGGAGGAAATGGCAAACTAGCAACCCACTCCAGTATTCTTGCCTGGATAATCCCATGGACAGAGCAGCTAGGTGGGCTACAGTCCATGAGGTAGCAAGGAGTTGGACATGACTGAAACGACTGGCCTTTATTACTTTACCTCCTCACGGTCTCCCTCTTTGCTCTGTAAAAAACAAGCTCCTAACCTGGGAAAGGTGGTTCTTTAGGACTTCAGTCCACAATTCTCTTGGTCTGCTGGCTTCCTGAGTAAGTTTTCTTTTCTTTGCTCTAGCAATTCAACCATCAATTTATTGGCCTGCTGTACAGTGAGCAGCATGAGCTTGGACTCAGTAACATTAGTCCTTTATACCGCTACTAGTAAAATACATATAATCTAATTATTTCTGTACAGTGACTTTAGGTTTAAAAAATTATATAACACTTGCTTTGAGAACTATTTGTGATCTAGTCTCTTCTGTACTGTTCTGTTCCTCCTCACAACATCTACAGTTTTACTGCCAATAACATTCAAGTCAGCATTAGTATTTTATAAATGAAGTCCTTTTGTTTTAAAGTTTAATTATGTAGCTTGGAAAACAATTTCTGTCTGCAAATTATGATTTGGCACATTAAGCAGAAATGTAAGCAGATGGTATAGTGCAGTAATTTTTATTTTCTTATTATTTTGTTTTTAAATTTTAGATGTTTATGCAAAATTTTGATTGTTTAATTTCAACAATTACCACAGTTATAAAATATGTTACATTTTAAAACATGCAGAAGATTCTCCAAATGTTATACTTTAATCAAATATTTGACACAGTATCTTCTATTGCTACATTAACAATTATTTTAAAAATAAACTTTCCTATAACTGAGATATATGTTCTGCACTTGTAATAATTCCTCAGCGGGAAATGTTTACAAATATTTCTGGAAATTTTACTTTGAATAGCATAATACATGTTCTCCTTTGTAGGAAGATAAGTATGTAAGATGAAACTCGTAAGAGTGAAATAAACTCATGGATTTTTTGGAGTAGACCTCAATATAGGATCTAAGAAAGCAAGCAAAGTCTAGGATTCTGATCTTATGTTATCTAATGGCCTAAATAATCAGATCCTACTGCATCTCAGAGGGTGACCCAGGTGGCTCAGTGGTAAGGAATTGTGTACAAGACAGGAGACAAGAGTTTGGTCCCTGGAGAAGGAAATGGCAACCCACTCTAGTATTCTTACCTGGGAAATTCCATGGACAGAGAGGCCTGGTGCACTGCAGTTCATGGGGTCGCAAAGAAGTTAAACAAGACTTAGCAACTAAAACAATATGCTGCACCACAGAATATTAGAATAGAGACTTGTTGCCTGAACCGCTACTGAGTCTTCTGTTATGGCCTCCCAAATGTATCTGGAGATGGGGTCTATAAGGAAGAAGTAAAGATTAAATGAGTTCATAAGGGTGAATCCCTGAACCAATAGGATTAGCATCCTTATAAGAAGATTCCAGACATTCCATCTTCTCTTAGAGAATTCAGAGAAAAGTTCACATGAGGACAGAGTGAGAAGGTAGTCATCTGTAAACCAGGAAGAGAGACCTTTCCAGAAATTGAATCAGCCAGCACCTTGGTCTGGGACTTCTAGCCTCTTGGAAGGAGGCTAGAGAAAATACATTTCTGTTCCTTATGCCAGCCAGTCTGTGGTGTTTGTATGGCAGCCCTAACGGACTGATGCATCCTCCAAATAAAATTTAAATTTAAAATGAAACAGGTAACTGAAGCCAGATAAAATTAAAGAGGGTTAAGAAATATTCAGTCAAATTTCCTCAAAGCAAATAAGAATTCAAGGAAGATATGCATGATCGCTGGAGAAGTAAATGGCAACCCACTCCAGTATTCTTGCCTGGGTAATCCCATGGACAGAGGAACCTGGAGGGCTATAGTCCCTGGGGTCGCAAGAGTTGGACATGACTTAGCAACTAAACCACCACCACCACCATGCATGATCACTTGTACTGATAGGAAAATGAGAACAAATGGTTATAAAAATGTGAAGTTAATGATAGAGCACTAAAGAACAAAATGAATATGCTGTGAAGAGAAAAATAAGTGACAAAAATGCAATGTGCATTCATTTTGGGGGATTTGTTGGTGATTCATATGGTAAAGAACCTGCTTGCAATGAAGGAGACCCAGGTTCGATCCCTGGGTTGAGAAGATCTCCTGGAGAAAGGAATGACAGCCCACTCCAGTATTCTTGTCTGGAATATTCCATGGACAGAGGAGCCTGGTGGGCTACAACCCATGCAGTGGCAAAGAGTCAGACACGACTGGGCATCTAACACTTTTCACTTTCACTTTTCACCCAGAACAAGTTCCTTGAGAGCAGTGGTGTTTATGGGGCAGCATCTTATCATCTGACTTTCATGTATCTCTGGAAAGGGGAAACTGTGTCTATGTGTGTGTGTGAGTGTGTGAGTGTGTGTAGAGTTTTATCATCTGGAGTCCTTCTCAATGGGAAAAGTTTTCACCCTCATTATCTTTCACAGCCTCATCTAAGTGGAGCAACTTTGCGCTCAGAGTACTGTCAGATCCTTTGGTAAAACGAGCTTGTCTTATTCTCTCCATTAACTGGTTGAGGAAACGCCACAAGAGTTCATAGATATGCATGGAGAGAGATAGCAAAACAATTAAAGAGCACGCTGAGCAGTTTCTTTGTGCCTATATAGACCCATTGATCTTTGACCCTGTGTATTTCGCTTCCACTAAGAGCTGAGAATGTCTGGACGATCTTGAGTTGACACTATCCATTGTTATGGCATAGGGTAAAATAGAGAATAGCGGCCTAGATTTTAGCTCTTAATACTTCTTCTTTAAGATGGTGATGTAGATTTTGCTCACAATTATCTTGCCAGACCAAGCCATAAGTCCAAACCTGATGTCTTTGAATTTGGGAACTATAGCATCTGTCCCTCATACCCACCCAAGGCTCTGCATGTAGTAATATGATCATCCATATCTTCTTTACACACTTATTGCAGTTTGTCTTTTTTATTCTTAGTTTTTTGAATTTATGGTCTCCCCTACCCACATTCTCAGTAGATTGTTCAATTTTACTTTATTCATGCTGAATTGTTATATTAGAGTTTTCTTCTGTGTTGAGACTGTTTCAGATATTTTCTCAACTGAAAAAATTTAATTCTCATGTTCTAGTTCACTTCAGTAACTTTTAATAGCTATGAAGTTTGGTTTTGTTTTTGGGTTTTACTTTTTCTATTTTCTTTTTTTTCTATATATATTCAAGTATATGTCATGATTTTCACAGATCCACAATATAAGGCAATCACTTGGGGAGAAAAAGTAAGAGAGGATTATTTCATTTCTTGGTTCAAGATTCTTTTCGTTGATTGCCACATTAAAGCTCACTTTTCATAAATCATACCCTATGTTTGGGGAAGAGTCAGTCTGCTGATTTACTGTTATTAATTTATTTTTTATAGCTTCTTTTTTGCAATATTTTCTATTTTTCCATCTTCACTGAGTTTCCAAGGGATATCTCATCTCCCCAGATTAATCTGCTCAACTCTAAAACTAGACTTCCCGAGATTCACCTTTTCTCTTATGTTTTGCCAAGTTCCTTCCTTTCAACATGGCAATAGTCAGTTGTTTTATTCGCCACATCTTAGAATTTCTTCCAATGTCAGAGGTACTTCTTCTGACAGGGATAAGAGTATAGAATGTCATTTACTTTTTTATAAACTTTATAGACTTGCAGTGAAGGGTAATGTTCTATACATGCTGAATGCAGGGAAATGTAATATGAAAATTGTATGAAGTTGTATAATAGGAATCATCAACTCAAAGGACATAAGTCTGAACAAACTCTGGGAGGTAGTTAAGAACAGGGAAACCTGGAGTGCTGCACCATGGGGTCACAAAGAATCAGACACGACTGAGCAACTTCATAACAACAATATAATAGGAATGGAGAATATAACTGATGACAGATGGATGGTTCAAGAAGATATATACAATTATTAGCAGATTATAATATGATTTCAGACAAAAAAGGTGATAAACTTTCTGGTTATATTAATAAATGCTTAGTGTCCAGAGCTAAGATAATAGAGATGTGTGCTGCACATATCTACTTTCTAAGCAATATCTTGTAACTATTTAGAATTCAACCTGAGAATAGAAACCAGAATGGTAATGGACTTGAGGCTATTAGAAATAAGCGCTAACGTGCAACCCAATGGTATTGAGGATATCTCATGTGAAAGTGGGTCTCCCCATCACTAAAAATCCTCATCAAGTGGCTGAAAGGGCATAGAGCTGTGACTTTCTCAAATTCATGTTAAGACTGTGTAAGATTACCTCCCAGATTTCTTCAAAGTCTTGAGTCTGTTATCTATAACAGGAAAGCAGTTTCTTTTTCTGAAACCATTTTCTTTTTTGAAACCTCCATTTTTGTGGGCAGTATATAAATGGTTTTTCTAAGAGAGATGCATTTTAAGCCTCTAATATAAGTGTAAGACATTAAGGAGTAATGGTATTTTGTGTGCTTGAGATAAGCAATTATGGCAATAAACACATGTAGAGGCTCTAGCATGATCTGAGAAGCACTGCATTTGTTTTGACATCTGTTTAATTAATCCTTGATAATTTTCTCACTTTCCATGGACCTCAAATACTTCACTGGTAAACTAAAAATGATAATATACAACATCTTTATAGAGGAGGATATATAATTATGCTTCTGCCTTCTCCATGGGTATGTTACATACTTTTTGCTTTAATAGATATGTTCTATTAAGTTTCTTCTATAATTGGATAAGTGAGATAAAAAGGGACTGATGCAGATTCAATTCCTAGGTTGGGAAGATCTCCTGGAATAGGAAATAGCAACCCACTCCAGTATCCTTGCCGTTAAATTCCATGGACGGAGTAGCCTGGTGGATTACAGTCCTTGGGATCACAAAGGGTCAGACACCATTGAGCGATTGAGCATACATGCATATAGATAAAATAGTGCATAATGAAATGAAAAATATATTAATTTAAATAAAATAAGTTTTTAGATAAAATCAATGTTATGAATAGAGAAATGCTAAATAGCAAGCTGATATTCTGTTTTCTGATATACTTCTGCTGTTAATTCAATGAATGGAATGGATCTCAAAATTCATTGTGTATCTCTGTATAGCAAAAAGTAACATCATAATAAGAGCAGAATTCTATTATTTTGAATCAATAGCTTTTAAAACTTAAAAAAAGATCTACTCTGATAAATGTCGGTTTACGGTTCCACAAAGGGCTTTGATAACAAAAGTCATATTCTCTAAAAGAATATCAGCTGATATGAGTTATAAAATAGGCAAAATTATATACATTTCTTAATTAAAGATGTATTTGGGATGGAAAGAAATGCAATATTTGGATATTTATCTTATTATTAATGTAAAATTAAGCATTTAGGTACACTCAAAAGTTGTCTTTAATGGAAAAATTAAGTCCAAGTAAATGGCTAAACTATTTTGCTGGGAGTTCATTTTCTTCTTACATTTTAATGTAATATTTTCTATCCTGAATTACTTAGTGGAAAAGTAAATTGATGGCATGAAATTAATTTCCACTTAAAAAAATCTACATGGATATAAATCATTGCAACTTGGGGGAGGTTGAAAAATGACTGTATTAACAAAATTTCATGTTCAACAGACAAATAAACATCCTCACAAATTCAAATCACCACTGCATACTTACCCATCATTAGCCATAATCTACTTCAGATGATGATGATAAATGAACCAAGAAACTGGATCCTGAACAATACCTATTTAATGATAATAAACCACCAAGAATGTACAAAGACTCACCTGCCCTGAAACTGGTATTTAGCCTGATAAAGACCTTATTTAACTGTTGTTTCCTCTGGCATAACTGTGTTTCTCTATTATCAAAGGTCTGTTTCCCAAAATATAATAATAATTATATTTTAAAACTTATATTTTCATGAATGCAGTTAATATATAGTGATAAACTTTCTCAAGGTGAACTCAACTTGCATATTTAGGTGGATAGATAGAGTGATTGAACTATGTATCTGTCTAGATTGTCCATAAGAAACTGTTTGATATAGTTTTCTCTTTTCACCTAAAACTAGAAGACTGACAATTTTGAAGATTTTGCAAAAGTTATCAAAGTTCCATCCTTTAGTCTTCTAAGCTATAGCTAGAAGATCAAGCTTTAACATTCTCATGTTTTTTGCTATGGCCAACAAGGCCTAATATGAACTCTTTGCAGTCTCCAGGTACCTGAAAAAGAGTTGCCCTTTGCTTTGTGCCTCTGGTAAATTCAGGTTATAACAGTTTGCAGTTATAAGATCAAACTACAACCGGGTACCTTAAATTGTGTTTATAGTTTTCCTGATCACCCTTTCACCCTTCTTGTCTACGGGCATGAAATGTCCTATTTTTATTCCAGTTTTCCATTATGTGTAAAACATATAGCATAATACTTTTTATAGCTGCTGTTAAAAGATCTTAAAATAAAATAACTCAGATCAAAATGGAATTGCAAAAACAAAATGTATCCAGGAAAATAAATTGAAAACATAAATGGTAAACTGAGAATTACACTTATATAACAGGCAATTCTAATGTCTCTACATGTTGATATATAAGAGACAAACACATAGGAAGAAACAATGGAAAATCCATTAACATATGTTATATGGAAATGAATAATGCAACTAATATCTATGCTCTGGGGTTTAATGAAAAAGACTCGATGGTCACTTTAACGAATAATAGAAGTTGAAATGAGCTTAATCTTGGGATAAAAAAGTAAATTTTATTTTTGTGTATAAGAAAGAAAAAGAGAGAAACAGTAAGGAAAATAATTACATGGAAAGAATCAAATACAGAGATATTAGAGAAACTAGTGCTGCTATTTGTGGTAAGTCTTTCTCATAAGAATTGAAAAAGTTGAGACATGATTGAGTTTTACTACAAAGTTTGATAGTGCAGACATTTCAAGAGGGTTTGGGTAAAATACTAGAATGACAGCTGTACTAGTTTCCTATTGCTGCCATAACAATTGCCACAAATACACTGGAATAGAAAAAGGCAAATTTACTATGTTAGAGTTTTAGAGGTCAGAAGTCCAAGATGTAGTCCATTGGCTAAAGTCAAGGTGACTGCCTGCCTCCACAGAAATACAGAGGATCATAAGAGACTACTATGAGCAACTGCATGCCAAAAACACATCTGGAAGAGATGACCAAATTCTTAGAAACGAACACTCTCACAAGACTGACGCAGGAAGAGATAGAAAACAAGAACAGACTAATCACAAGGACTGAAACTGAAACCGTGATTAACAACCTCCCAATAAACAAATGTCCTCACAGGTGAATTCTATCAAACATTTACACAAGAGTGAACCTATATCTTTCTGAAACTATCCCCACCCCCACAAAAAAAAGGCTGAGGAAGGAATCCTCCCAAACTCATTCTGTGAGGCCAGCATCATCCTGTAGTAGACACACTTGACCTACACCTAGAGGAGATAGGGGTAGTACAAGACTCATACTGCAGCATTTCCCTTTTCAGGACAGCCATCTACACAAGCAATCCCGAGATGTGGTCCAGACGAAAGAATAGCCAAAACCTGGAGATCTGAGGACACTGTCAGATGTGTGCAAGTTTCATTGGTTCCCCAAATCACCACAGACACCACAGTCCCAAGCTTTTCATCTAACTTGTCATCTTGCTGTTTTAGCTGATTTGCTCACACCATTTATAGCTAATGTGCATTATGAAAAAAAGCCAAGTTAAATATATAATCTTGTGATTTGTTTTCTATTTTTTGATCTATTTTTGTTTGTTTATTTCCTTTTCCCTCCTTTTCTGATTCCCATTGGATGGTGCATTTTTTATTATTACACATATTTGTCTTGTGGGATTATTAGATAAAATCATTCTGTTATTTTAATAGTTGCTTTAGAGTTATAATAAAATTATTTAACTGATCATATTCTACTTGCAAGTAATGCACTACTTTATACATACTTCTCTCATATTAAAGTACCTTATAACAGTACACAAGTTTCCCTCACTATTCAAAATGAGAGCATTCTTATGAAAAATTTGTATAAAGCAAAATGGCACAAACCAAACTAACATAGAGTATCTCCCTGCTTTCTAAATGTCGAGACCTACATTAGTACCTATTTTCACTAATATAAAGAAATTCAAAGAGGGTTTTCGCTTTTACAAAAAAAAAACAAACACATTGTTGTACTAATGCAGGTCTTAATACAACCTTTCAGAGACTAGAGAATAATTGCATTATTTATTTCTAGGCCTTTGTGCTATTCTTGTTATAAATTTTATTTCGTTAATATTATGAATCCCCAAATACATTCTTGTTGCTCAGTTGCTAAGTTGTATCTGACCATTTGTGGCTCCACAGACTGCAGCACGCCAGGCTTCCCTGTCCTTCACTGTCTCCTGGAGTTTGCTCAGACCCATGTGAATTGAGTTGATGCTGCCATGGAACCATTTCATCCTCTGTTACCCCCTTCTCCTTTTGCCCTCAATCTTTTGCAGCATCAGGGTCTTTTCCAATCAGTCAGCTCTTTGCATCAGGTAGAGCTTCAGCTTCAGCATCAGTCCTTCCAATGATATTCAAGATTGATTTCCTTAAGTTTTTGCTGGTTTGATCTCCTTGCTGTCCAAGGGAATTTCAAGAGTCTTCTCCAACATCAAAATTTGAAAACCTCAGTTCTTTGGTGCTCAGCCGTCTTTATGGTCCCACTTTCACATCTGCATGTGACTACTGGAAAAACCATAGCTTTGACTACCCCGAACTTTGTTAGTAAAGCGATGTCTCTGCCTTTTAATATGCTCTCTAGGCTTGTCTCTTCAAGAAAATTGAGATATCAAGGGAACATTTCATGCAAAGATGAGCACAATAAAGGACAGAAATGGTATGGACCTAACAGAAGCAGAAAATATTAAGAAGAGGTGGCAAGAAGACACAGAAAAACTATACAAAAAATGATCTTAATGATCTGGATAACACTGATGATGTGGTCACTCATCTAGAGCCAGACATCTTGGAGCATGAAGTCAAGTGGGCCTTAGGAAGCATTATTATGAGCAAAGCTAGTGGACGTGATGGAATTTCACCTGAGCTATGTCAAATACTAAGATGATGCTATTAAAGTGCTGCACTCAATATGCCAGCACATTTGGAAAATTCAGCAGTGACCACAGGATTGGAAAAGGTCAGTTTTCATTCCAGTCCCAAAGAAGGGCGATGTCAAAGAACGTTCAAACCAATGCACAACTGCTCTCTTTTCACATGCTAGCAAGGTAATGCTCAAAATCCTTAAAGCTAGGCTTCAACAGAATGTGAACCAAGAACTTCCAGATGTACAAGCTGGATTTAGAAAAGGCAGAGGAACCAAAGATCAAATTGCCAGTGTCTATTGGATTATAGATAAAGCAAAGGAATTCCAGAAAAACATTGACTTCTGCTTCATCTAGTTCAGCATTTCACATGATGTACTCTGTATATAAGTTAAATAAGCAAGGTGACAATATACAGCCTTGACATACTCATTTCCCAGTTTTGAACCAGTTTGTTGTTCCATGACCAGTTCTAACTGTTGCTTCTTGACCTGCATACAGGTTTCTCAGGAGGTAGGTAGGGTGGTCTGGTATTCCCATCTCTTTAAGAACTTTCCACAGTTTATTGTGATCACACAATCAAAGACTTTACCGTTGTAGTGAAGCAGAAGTGGATATTTTTTTCTGGAATTGTCTTGCTTTTTCTATGATCCGGTGGATGTTAGCAATTTGATCTCTGATTCCTCTGCCTTTTGTAAATTCTACTTGTACATGTAGAAGCTTTTGGTTCACATAGTGCCTATCTTGAAGGATTTTGAGCATTATCTTCCTAGCATGTGAAATGAGTGCAACTTAGTTGATTGTTCTCTGAAGAAATTAAATAAAAAGTGAAAAGTTCTTTAATTACCCATATATGCTCTTTATGAATTTATATCTAGCATTACATCTGGTATAATTCTATTTGTACCTGAGAGATTTCCTTGATACATATTTTTAGCTTTTATGAGCATTAAAAAAATCAGTTTTCTCTTAGAAAAACAACTTTTGCTGGTAAAAATTTCTAGGTTGACCTTTTTGCTTCCTTCAATACTTTAAAGAAATTATTCCCATGCATTCGGACTTGCATTGTTTCTGATGACAATTCTATTAACATGTTTACCTGTTTTTCAGTGTATATCATGTGCCTTTTTTCCTCTGGCTTCTTTGTCTTTCCCTGTATCACTGGTCTTAAGCACGTTGATTAATATGAATTAATTTAGTTTTTTCATAATTCTTGTGTGTGGAGTTTGTGGAGATTCTTACATAAGCAGGTCTATATTTATTATTGTTGTTGTTCAGTCACTCAGTCATATTTAACTGTTTGTGATCCTGTGGACTGCAACACTCCAGGCTGCCCTGTCCTTCACTATGTCCCAAAGCTTACCCAAACTCATGTCCACTGAGTCGGTGATGCCATCCAACCATCTTGCCCTCTGTTGTCCCCTTCTCCTCCTGCCTTCAATCTTCCCAGCATCAGGGTCTTTTCTAATGAGTCAGCTCTTCACATCAGGTGGCCAAAGTATTGGAGATTCAGCTTCAGCATCAGCCCTTCCAATGAATATTCAGGACTGATTTCCTTTAGGATTGACTGGTTGGATCTCTTTGCAGTCCAAGGGACTCTCAAGAGTCTTCTCCAACACCACAGTTTAAAATTCAGTTCTTTGATGCTCAGCCTTCTTTATGGTTCAGGTCTCATATCCATACATGACTACTGAAAAACCATAACTTTGACTATATGGACCTTTGTTGGCACAGTAATGTCTCTGCTTTTTAATATGCTGTTTAGGTTTGCCATAGCTTTTCTTCCATGGAGCAAGCGTAATTTAATTTCATGGCTGCAGTCAATATCTGCAGTGATTTTGGAGCCCAAGAAAATAAAGTCTGCCACTGTTTCCATTGTTTCCCCATCTATTTGCCGTGAAGTTATGGGACCAGATGCCATGATCTTTGTTTTTTGAATGTTTATTATTAGATATGGAAAAAATGTGGGCTTCCCTGGTGGCTCAGTGGTAAAGAATCTGCCTGCAATTCAGGAGACACTGATTTGATCCTTGGGTCAGAAACATCCCCTGGAGGAGAAAACAGCAACCCACTCCAGTATTCTTACCTGGAAAATCCCATGGACAGAGGAACCGGGTGTGCTACAGTCCATAGGGATGCAAAGAGTCAGACACGACTTAGAGATTGAACACACACACACACACGGAAGAAATGTTGGCCATTACTTCCTCAAATAGTTTCCTGCATTCCTCTATAGCTTCTCCTTTGTGACTTAAATTGCATGTACATTTTGTCACTTGAAATTTTCTCTAGCTCAGGGTGCTCTGTTTTGTTTTTCATTTTTTTCCTTATGCACTTCATTCTGGACAGTTTCTCTTGCTGTGCTTTTATGTGCAAACATCTTTTCTTATATTATGTCTCTTCAAGCATTTACCCTGTTGTAGTTCATGTTTCATCTCGGACATTGAAGGTTTTTCCTTAGAAATATGTTTTACATTTAAGAATTAAATCCTATATTTTTCCTTATTTTAAATGTTTCTTCATTTCTTGAATTTATGGAATGTAGTTGCAATTACCATTAGTTTTATCATTGATGTCACTTCTGAATCCATTTTGACTGATTGACATTCTTCTCATGGTGAGCTATATTCTTTTCTTTTTTAACCACTAGGAGCTTTTATTGGGTGCTAGATATCTTGAGTTCTTATTATTGGATTCTGATAATTTTTATAAGTAACATAATTGTGCTGCTTGGAACCTGATATTCTATGTCACACTTTTAAATTATTTTTTAAATTAATTAATTAGTGAATTTTTAATTTTTGATGTGCTGGTCTTCATTGCTTTGCAGGCAGGCTTTTCTTTAGTTGTGGCAAGTGAGGGCTACCCTCTAGTTGTGGTCTGTGGGTTTCTCACTGTGGTGGCTTCTCTTGTTGCAGAGCACAGGCTCCAGGGCATGGTGGGCTGCAGTAGTTTCAGTATGCAGGCTCAGTAGTTGCGGCTCATGGGATCTAGAACACAGGGTCAATACTTGTGGCACAGAGGCTTAATTTCTCCACGGCATGTGGGATCGTCCCAGACCAGGGATCAAACTTGCATCTCCTGCACTGGCAGGAAGATTCTTTACCACTGAGCCAGGAGGGAAGCACTAAGTTAATTTTAGACAGTCAGAGCTACATTTAGTCCTTTCCCCACTAAATGAAACATGACCCTCTTTGGTCTCTCACCCACTGCCTCAGAAGTGAGGAGGTTTTTCACACTGATTGCTATGAATAGGTACTGTTCTTTCATGTTGTCTTAAATCTGGGGGGAAAACAAATGTTCAGACCACAGCACATGCTCATGCTCATACACAGGAAAGTATTAATATAAGTTGAAACAGAAAATTTGACCTCTCAGTTAAGTAATAATATGGTACTTTTATAGGCAACATTTAAAGCAAATGTTTACGTAAATGAATATTTCTGTGCTGCACTCTAATGGGAAAAATGATGAATTAAAATAGAAATGATTTGAAAAATATGACTGGTATGGGAAAATGCACATTAAAAGGGTAGAGCTGATTTAAACTTCTTATATCTTCATCTTTTCCTTTTAATGCAGACGTTAATTTTAATTAATGTGTTTCTAGATTTGGCAACATTTTTTAGTACTGCCATTTCTTTCTGAGTAGTTACCGAGGTTTTTCTCATTAAAAAGGAGCCAGTGTAGTTCCAACTTTGCCTAGCACATCTAATGGTCTGAAGAAAAAATCCTGTAAAATCAGTCAATTATATTTATGGAAGGAATTTCTTTTTTCCAGAAAAGCAATACTAAGCTTTCAAAGCATAATATTAATAAAAACATAAATTTAAAATAAAAGTAAGACAAGATACTCTCTTTCTGGAGGATGATAAAGCTTCCGAAGTTTTGAATTTTTAAATTTTAGGGCTGTACTGGAAGAAGAAATCATATAATTACCTTCATTATAATTTCAAAATGTTGATGGCATTTTTGAGAGTACTTTTAAAATGGGAATTTTCCACAGAAGTGCTGTCAAGGTGTCCTTCAACTTCACTTACATTTTATATTTTTGGAACATTTCACCAATAGCAGCAAATACATGTAATTTTTTTCAAAATACATTGCTACTATATATAACCATAAAAAAACTCAATAAATTTATAAGTATACAATTTATACAAAACTTTGGATCTAACAAAATTTGAAATAAATAACAAAACAACTCTTTAAAATCTCCAAACAATCAGAACCAAAATAGGACAATTCTAAACAACCAATGGGTCAAAGAATATTTCAAAATAGAATTTAGAAATAATTGAGATTTAAGTAAACTTGAAACCACAGCAGAAATAAAATTTTAGTAGAATGCTAAAATAGCACTTAGCTTGAAATTTATGGCATTAAATGCCTACATAAGAAAAGAAGAAAGGTACTAAAATCAATAACCTCAGCTTTCACCTTAAGAAACAATAAAGCAAAGAACAAATCAGGCCTCAAATAAGTAGAAGAAAGGAAACAATAAAGATGAGAGCAGTAATCAATGAAGCAGAAAATAGGCTTTAGAGATAATCAATGAAACCCAAAGCTAGTTCTTTGAGAAGATCAAGAAAATAAGTAAATTTCTAATCAGACGGTTCATAAAAATAGAATAGACAAATGTCATCAATGTCAGGAATTAGAGACATGGCATCACCACAGATTGTTCTGAAAATGTCAAAATAATAATATTCCAAATGTTAATAAGACATATTAACAATTGTATGCCAATATATTTACAACTTAGATAAATGGAAAAATCTTTTGGAATACATAAGTTACTAAATCTCATACGAAATATGTAATGTCATATAATTGTAAACTATAATATAATTTATTAAATTATTAAATCTATAATTATTAAGTTAAATGAATTTGCAATTTTAAAGTTGCTCATGAAAACTTGAAGGTCTTTATGGTGGATTCTGCTGCATATTTAAAGAATAAATAATCCTAACCTTAGACATATTTTAAAACTTCTCCCAAATTTTAGAGGTGGAATTGCTTTCCAAATCACTGTATAAGGTCACAATTCTACTGACACCAAAACCAGAGAAAGATGTTCCAAAGATAAAAATATCCCTCATGAACATAAAAGTACAAACATTACAAAGAAACCTCTAGCAAACAGAATTCTCAACCTGGAAAGTATAGGTTGTATTCTGTGAACATGATCAAGTAGTTTGCATTCCAGAAATACAAGTTTAGAATAATTTTTGAAAATCATAATCATCTTTATAGATACAGGAATTAAATTTAACAAAATCTACCACCAATCCTGATTAAAAAAAAAATGTCACAGCAGAGAAGGAGTGGAAGATATGTCCTCAACTTGCTAAAGGGCATCTTGGAAAGTTCTCTAACCATCAAACTTAATGGTGCAAGAATGAATTATTTCCTTCTCAGATAAGGAAAAAGATAAGCCCATCTGCTCTCATCCCTTCTATTCAACATTGTGTCGGAGTTTCTAGCCAATGCAGTCAAGAAATTTTAAACTCATTTGCCTAGGAATTATTCTTATCCTTCATCTACTTTTGTACTGCTATTGATCATCTATACAGTTTGCTCCCACACAACTATGTTCCTGGAAATGACTTGAATTCACATTCCTTTCTAGCAAAAGACTTTTGATCTAAGGTAATCACATGATTCTAGCCACTTATTATTAGTTCATAAATAGACACACAGCCTGATCCTAGCAAATAGGATACCAGTGGACACCTGACCAGAAATTTCTAGGAAGAAAAAAGATTTTTCTTTCTTTAGAAAATCCACCTAAGAGAAACTCTTTTCTTGTTCTTGTTGTGTCTGGAGCACCTGGATTGACCAAAGTCACCATAGATGCTGATGGAGGTAAAAGAAATTTACATTGCAATTTTGAGTGTAGCCTGGTGGGCTACAGTACAAGGGGTCACGAAAGAGTCGAACATGACTTAGCGGCTAAACAACAACAAACTCATGTAGTTCTGAAAGATTTCTCCTTCTAGATTGCCTGTTACATCTGATAATGCATGTGTTTGTTTTGTAAAGCCAGTTTGAGAAGATGATAATGCTTCCTGCTACTTGAAAGTAATCTCATGTAGATTCTGACACCAGAAAATGAAGAACAGTATGTAAAAGATACTGAAATGTGAAATTCTGAGAGTGGAGGATTGGCCCAGAGGAAGTTAACATGCTATATTTTCCAGCTAAAAATGTGGTCGCGTTTGTTTTGCATTTAAACAGAGTCGCTCTGCAGACAACAGAGCAACAAGTGGGTCGCTCGGGTTGTGAAGCCCATCTTCGCTATGGCCCCAGAAGGTGGGATAAACAGTGGAGGAAGGCTTTTCTCAGAAGGCAGAGCTGGCGTCTATGTGAGACAGCTTAGCCTGCAGACTGTGCCTTGTATCTCCCTGTCATTTGTGTGTGGTTTTTAATTGTATAACCATCTATTCTTTTGTCATAATTGAATGGTAGACAATTAGTAGACAAATATTTTTTAACTTTGTGTCAGAATATAAGCAAATTCTCAGCCATGAGTCATAAGGCACTAATTTTTGTTCATTTTTGTGAAAAGTTTGCTCTTTCCTAAGAGATAACCGTAGTAAGCAATGATTTATCTTGTTTTTTGCCCTCCAGACATTATGTTTAAATGATGCCTGGAAATTTAGGTTTCTGACAAATCTCAGAATTCTAGCAACATATGGATAAATTCAACATCGAGATTAGGAGAGAAAAGGAAAAAATAATCTGAGTCCATATATGTTTTATATCACAGAACTAACCACTCACGATGCTTGTCCCATCATTAAACTGCTTATCAGAAAATTTATACAATCATATTGATATTTTATATTATTTGCAACCAAACATATCCTAACTGACATAGCTAGCAATGTTTCCTAAACACACGTGATAATGGTGATAGAATAAATCACCATAAATTTTTCTGAAGGCACTCTGTCAATATGTAATAAAAGTTCAAAAAAGCCTCACTCACCAGTATAATTCTAACCTAGGAATCTTTTTTTTAAGGAAATCACTGAAGCTAAAAACAAGCCTTTATGCCAAAACATTCACAACAGAATTATTAATAATAGTGCAAATGTATAAAAATGATAATAATCTACAATAGGCTTTTGCTGAAGAGGTACATTCATAAAATTAATGAGTCCAGCTTAAAGAATGTTTTTGAAGTTAATTTAATAAGCTTTGGGATACACTAGGGTATAGAGGTTAGTAAGAAATAGAAGACAATAATTTGTTTATACAAATTTATCTCAATTATGTTTAATATGTGAATGAAAGGTGTATGATGCCAATATTGTTTTGGGTGATAGAATTATAGATTTTTTTCAAATCTTTTTAAATTCCATACTTTTTTCTAATGATAAAATATCATGTATGTTCATCACTCAGCCGTGTCCAACTCTTTGCAAATCCATGGACTGTAGCCCGCTAGGCTCCTCCATCCATGGGATTCTCCAGGCAAGAATACTGGAGTGGGTTGCCGTTCCCTTCTCCAGGGATAAAATATTACTTTATTATAAAATATAATACAGAAACTATTTTTATAAGTTTGACTATGAGTCACTGGAAGGACTGATGTTGAAGATGAAAGTCCGATACTTTGGCCACCTGATGTGAAGAACTAACTCATTTGAAAAGACCCTGATGCTGGGAAGGATTGATGGTGGTAGGAGAAGGGGACAACAGAAGATGAGATGGTTGGATGGCATCACTGACTCAATGGACATGAGTTTGAGTAGGCTCTGGGAGTTAGTGATGGACAGGGAAGCCTGGCGTGCTGCAGTCCATGGGATCGCAAAGAGTTGGACAGGACTGAGAGACTGAATTGAACTGAACTGATGAGTCATAGAAGACAAAAAAATTATAAGAATTAGTTTTCTCACCATAATATGTTGAAATACAATTAGGCACTATATCATAACTTAAAATTTATTAAATAAAAAATAGTTAATTAAAACTTATTACTTATATTCATCTTTGCTCTAGTAACTTTCTTTTAAATAAAATATAATATATGCTTTCATGATTTCATGAGGCACTACTTATTCTGATGAATCACAGCTAAAGTTTTAGTTATTGTGTCAAGACACAATAACCTCAAAAATTTGATTTGCTATTTATTTGGTATATTATCAAAAGTGTATGTAAGGTTATAAGTCAAAGTTAGAGTGTTTGTATATTTTTTAATATTAGTTTATCTTCAGATCATCCCATAATAGAAAATACATAATTTGACTAGTGTAATGCCGGCAGTCTAATGCCCAACATTATGCTTAAGCAATTCAAAATCCCAAGTAGAGTTTATTTTTTATGTTTTCATTTAATTTTAGCTTATAAATTATATAATCTAGTCTTCATTTCCTATATGAATAAGTCTCCTAGGGCACTCTTCTCACTAGCTATGGTTGGTATTAATTTTTGCAGTCAGCCAAGATTTTAGTTTTAAAAATTCTTTTGATAAACACTTTGCATAACTCCAGTGAATTAAATCATATTAGAAAAACATGGACCAAGATAGATTTGACTTGTCTGCTTAGCACTTAAAACCAGTCCAGTGGGAACACAAAACCCCTGCATATGGTTCAAGTACAGTTAGGAACCAAGGTTGCATTTAAATGAGAATGCATAGGCAGCTTTGCCATCTGTCTGTGAAGTCCTTCCTGATTTGCTTGTCGAAAATGTTACAGGCTTAGTTAAAGCAGGCAGCACCAGGGGAAAACTGAAGAAGACAGCTGCCTCCTCTCTGTAACAGACCAAGGCAACATTCACTAATAGGAGTTGGGACCTGTCTAACCTAATCACAGAAGTCTCACATGGTTTCTCAGCAGTCTATCCATCTATCACCGACACAGCCGAATCCTTAAAAATTTTTCTATGCATAAGTAATAACTCATCCTTTTCCTCTATTCAAATGAGATTTCTTGCCTTTTATAGATCATAGGCACCTTCTACAAAAAAAAAAAAAAGAGGATGTTTCAAGTGCATTTGGCATTAGATTACACTAGTAAAATATTACAAAGATACACAAGTATAGCTTTTCTATAAAGCCACATAATATATAGTCTATTTCTATTATAGAAAGTGAGGTTACTTCTAATGTAGTGTAAACAGCTTAGATTATGTATTATGATAATTTAAACCAGTTTAAGTTCTGATATGGTTGAAACAGTGATGCCATTGCTGCAGCCATAGTTACAGGTTGTACACATCCTTAGTGATACTAAAAGAATTCTGTCATGTTAATTATAAGCACTTATGTTAATTTGTTATGCAGGTGATTGAGTATATCACCTTGGTCTGAGCTAGTGAGGAAATATATCTCTCATGGTTAAGCAGAACTTCTGTTTAATGGCCAATAGCCATTCTTTCCACCATTCTTTTTGACAATATTTTCATTGATTATATTACTTATAAAAACATATGTACACTGCTTATTTTAATATTAGGTGTCAACCCAAGTAGAATTTTTCCAAAAAGAAAATGGGCTGCCATCTAATATTTGTCTTCAGGGAAAATTATTTAATATGTGTCATCCCTTCTGTTAAATGGGAAAACTACCACTAATCTTGCAATGATGTTGTTAGTATTAACTAAGTAGTAGTAAAGTTTCTAGGGCTTTCCTGGTGGCTCAGTCAGTAAAGAACATGCCTGCAGTGCAGGAGACCCAGGTTCAACCCATGGGTTGGGAGGAACCCTGGAAAAGGAAATGGTAACCCACTCCAGTATTCTTGCCTGGAAAATCCTATGGACAGAGGAGCCTGGTGAGCTGCACCCCATGGGTCACAAGAATCAGACACGACAGAGTGACTAAACCACCAACCCCACCAGTAGAGTTTCTGGCATATAAGAAATTGTGTGTAAATGGCATTGTCTATTCACACATACATCAAAGAAACATTTGAGTTCCTACTGTGAAATATTCACAGTTACATTCTGAGCTACTAATATTATTAACAAATAAGCAAATCCACAGTTCAGCCATTTTTCTGGTATTATCAAACAATTGCTTTGCTGGACAGAAGCCCATAATGTGCCATTATTAGAACAAAACATCATCAAGAATTGTTAAAAGATCAATGAATCTAGCATATAAACAGTGATCTATGTAATCAGTCATGTACAACTCTTTGTGACCTCATGGACTGTAGCCTGATAGGCTCCTCTGTTCATGGAATTCTCCAGGCAAGAATACTAGAGTGGGTAGCCATTCCCTTCTCCAGGGGATCTTTCCAACCCAGGGATTGAAATCAGACCTCTTAAATTGCCGTCAGATTCTTTACTGTCTGAGCCACCAGGGAAACCCAATCCGTGTTCACCCCTTGCAAAATGGTCTATTTTTAAGCATAATAAATTGCTAAAATTAATAATTAAAAATATCATATTTATTTACTTATACTTATTCTCCTGCATTTCTGTTTAAATGAGGCAAAAATTGATATTTAACATGAAGAACATTTATTTTACCTTAAAATACTAATAGAGTGTTTCCTTTGTAGTGTAATGGATCCTGTAAAATCTACCCAAAATTGACTCCCATGACTGTTGCTTATTAGCAGCAAGACTTGTTCCTTTACTATTTTATACAACTGTTTTACCACCCTTTTTAAAAAAAATAAATAATTCTTTTAGTCTGTTAAATGACATGGCTGCCCCAATTGACTGTCTACTCAATGTCAGTTTCTGCCTTTTTCCTTCCCAATAAGATGTTTGTTTCGTTCTGTTCTACACCACTGCACCACAGCAGGGGATCTTTTGTCAGATTCCAGGACTTTATCCCGACTGGAACACGACCATCAAGACATTTTCATTTCTACTGTCATTTGTTGAATTTGAAAGAGTGTATAGTGATTGTGATTAATGAAATAAGATGGAAAGACTTCTGTGTTTTTTTCCTCATAACAGTGTCCTTGATTCTATCCTATGACACAATTCCAAGAATGAAGAATCTGTTTTCTTAGTCTGAATGAAAAACCTGGAAAGACATGAAGAAGTGTTTCTTGCTCTGCTTTAAAGCTACGGTATGAAAGACAACAGAAACAGGAAGGGATTAAACCTGAAGAAGTGTGGACTTGACTTAATATCAGAGTATCTTACTATATTAATGTACATTCTTTTTTCATTTTAAATTTTATTTATTTATTTATGTAAGTTAGTTTTGGCTGTGCCAAGGCTTCGTTACTGTGTGGGGACTTTCTCTTCTTGTATTGAGCAGGCCTAGCTGTGGTGCATGGGCTTCTCACTACACTGGCTTCTCTTACTGTGGAGCATGGGCTCTTGGGTGCATGGACTCAGTAGTTGTGGTGCATGGGCTTAGTTGGACTTCCCTGGTAGCTCAGCTGGTAAAGAATCCACCTGCAATGCAGGAGACCCTGGTTTGATTTCTGGGTCAGGAAGATCCCTTGGAGAAGTGATAGGCTACCCATTCCAGTATTCTTGGGCTTCTCTGTGACTCAGTCAGTAAAAGAATATGCCTGCAATGTGGGATAGCTGGCTTTGATCCCTGAGTTGGTAAGATCCCCTGGAAGGGGGCATGGCAACCCTCTCTAAAATTCTTGTCTGGAGAATCCCCATGGACAGGGAAGCTTGGGGGGCTGCAGTCCATGGGGTTACAAAGAGTCGGACATGACTTAGTGACTAAGCACACTTATGGGCTTCGTTGCTCTGTGGCATGTGGGATCTTCCTGGACCAGGGATTAAACTGTGTCTCCTGAATTGTATGGCAGACACTTAACCACTAGATCACCAGGGAAGCCCATGCATTCTTACAAGAAAATTTGAGTCCAGTTTTCTTTTGTTTTCTGCTAAGATCATCTCAACTGTTAATTGTTACCCCAAACCACAATAAACTATGGAAAATTATTCAAGAAGTGGGAATACCAGACCACGTGTCCTGCCTCTTGAGAAATCTGTATGCAGGTCAAGAAGCAACAGTTAGAAGTGGACATGGAACAACCGACTGGTTCCAAATAGGGAAAGGAGTATGTCAAGGCTGTATATTGTCACCCTGCTATTTAACTTACATGCAAAGTACATCATGAGAAATGCTGGGCTGGATGAAGCACAAGCTGGAATCAAGACTGCTGGGAGAAATATCAATAACCTCAGATATGCAGATGACACCACCCTTATGGCAGAACGTGAAGAAGAGCTAAAGAGCCTCTTGATGAAAGTGAAAGAGGAGAGCGAAAAAGTTAGCTTAAAGCTCAATATTCAGAAAACTAAGATCATGGCATCCAGTCCCATAACTTCATGATAAATAGATGGGGAAAAAATGGAAACTATGACAGACTTTATTTTCTTGGGCTACAAAATCACAGCAGATGGTGACTACAGCCATGAAATTAAAATGCGTTTGCACCTTGGAAGAAAAGTTATGACCAACATAGACAGTATATTGAAAAGTAGAGATATTATTTAGCCAACAAAGGTTTGTCTAGTCAAAGGTGTAGTTTTTCCACTAGTCGTGTATAGATGTGAGAATTGGACCATAAAGAAAACTGGTGGCCAAAGAATTGATGCTTTTTAACTGTGGTGTTGGAGAAGACTCTTGAGAGTCCCTTGGACTGCAAGGAGATCCAACCAGTCAGTCCTGAATATTCATTGGAATGACTGATGCTGAAGCTGAAATTCAAATACTTTGGCCACCTGATGCAAAGAACTGACTCATTTGAAAAGACCCTGATGCTGGGAAAGACTGAAGGCAGGAGGAGAAGGGGACAACAGAGGATGAGATGGTTGGATGGCATCACTGGTTCGATGGACATGAGTTTGAACAGGCTTTGGGTGTTGGTGAAGGACAGTGAAGCCTGGCATGCTGCAGTCCATGGGGTCACAAAGAGTCGGACACAACTGAGTAACTGAACTGAACTAAACCCCAAAACAAATGAATCTTATTTATTTTCTAGATTAGGACAGCATTGGCATTGAGGAAATTGAGAAACTGTAAAGCAGTAGACAAAAAAGGAATATATGAACAGCAAAGGAATATCAAACCACCTCCTTTACAGTTTCCTATAACACCTGTCTGTAAGCAAACCTTGAATTATTTCAAACAGATTCTCAGAAACCTGTATTTCTCAGGCTCAAACATCAAAGCACAAGTATTGTTCTAAATCTTTCTCTTAGTAGGATTTATACATTTAAATAGAAATTTTAAAATTTTCTAACACTAACCTAATAATCTCATTTGCATTGGTCTAAATTTGCATGTGTTAGAATTTAAATGTAGATTTTAAACTTCTACTCCTTCTTAGAGACTATCACAATATCTTATGTGACATATTGCAGAACAAAATTACTTATATGAATAACTTAAAACATGTTATCTACCCTGTTAATGACCAGATTTCTTCTCCAAATATTGCATGCATTCAGCCCCATATTTTACACTTATATATGTATATTACATTTACATATATATATTTCATTCTTGTAATATCAGGTATCATATCTGAAATTTCAAAAAGTTAGAACATTATTAAAACTAGATTAGAGACAGCGGAAGTAGAACTCTGTGAAATCACAACTCTATTTTAGGATTTCAGAGGGCCTACATTAATGTCACTTTTTCACTAAATTTACAGATTCTCTAAGAACTTTACCCAAATTCACTCAAACCCCATTCCTCTACGGTAAAAGTGGGAAACCTAAAGCATACAATCTCAGGCTCCACGGAGTTTTTGTGCAATGCTTTAATGCCTAAAAATAAGGTACACGGGGTTTATGTCTGGGTTGTCTTAGAAGATTAAAGACCTAAGGTTTTGAATATTGGAGGTTTTTTTTTTCTTTTCCTCTTTTTTCTTTACATTCTATCTGACTGTAACACAGACTAAAAGTTTTTTTCTTAAGAACAAACAATTTTGAGATCGATTTTCCCCCCATATATCATAATGTGTATCTTATATTTCAAATTTAATTTTTATGCCTTGTAAAATTATATGAGATTAATGAATATTTTATAATTAAACATTTATTTATAGAAATATAAAAACATCCCATCCTTTCCTAAGAGACAGAATGCTTCATAGCTAACTGTTCCCACCTTATCCCAAGCACGCCCAGCCATGAAAGGCAGATTATCAATTTTATAATGATAGAGCTGAGGTTAGAAGATATACTTCAGTCTGATGTTCAAATGAAATTTCTACCTGAAGCACAGAATAAGACTTAGTAAATTGGTAGAATATTCTGCTAGTCTGATGTCTTCCCTACATGGAAGAAAGGTCTAGCTAGGTTAAGACAGAAGCCGTGATGGAAATGATAAAAAACTGTTCTCTCTATGAATAGATTTGCTCCCAAAAGGAAGAAGCCAGGGCTAAGCTACATACACCTAATTAGTCTTTCTAAATATACTAGAGATGAAACAGTCTAAGCCTTTACCTCCATCCTGGAAGATTGGATATTAGGCAGCAGAGAAAGAAGAAAGTCTTCTAGCTTTAACCTAGAAAAATACTATTGATGTTATATTATTTATACAACAGATACATGATGCTTTAAAAAATAATTTTAAAGATTTACTTATTTTTAAACCATATTCAACTTATGTAAAAATGATTTGCTTTATTCCTTGTTTACATTTATAAAGTTGCATTTTTTCCCTCAATACAAAAAGTTTACCGGTCAATTGTAGCTGTGATTATTGACATTCATCAGCTTACTTTCCAAATGTAAGTATAGTTAACATATACACAGCTACAAGCAAAAAGAAATGTGCCTGAACAATATTGAGAAAAATGTTCCATTTGACTGTAGGACAAAACAGAAGATAAGAATGATATGTTGTTCTTCAGTCGCTCAGTCATGTCCAACGCTTTGTGACTCCATGGACTGCAGCATGCCAGGCTTCCTTGTCCTTCACCATCTCCTGGAGTTTGCTGAAACTCAGATCCATTGAGTCAGTGATGCCATCCAACCATCTCAACCTCTGTCACTCGCTTCTCCTCCTGCCTTCAGTCTTTCTCAGGATCAAGGTCTGATATACTCTTGGAGAAACGAGGTGAATCCATAAATTTATAAGTATAACTAAAACTCTAGTAGATTTTTCTTGAAATTTAAAACATATATTCAGAAAATCTTATGTAAAAGACATAGGCGAAAAATAACTGAAGTGATATGTTAATGATAAAGGATATTTTGCCTCCTGGTTATCTAAATATTTCATAGCAAGAGCCCGTACAAGTCTGAGAGTGGGGCCTAACGTGGCTTTACCCTAACTCCTTATACAAGCTCCGCTGTATACTCACTCCATCACTGGCTGGGAGGAGCCAGTGGAAAACACGGCCATCGTGAAAACATGGTGATAGAATTCAGAGCACATACCTGCATTTGAGTAAGCTCCTCCAGGAGTTGGTGATGGACTGGGAAGCCTGGCGTACTGCAGTCCATGGGGTCACAAAGAGGTGGACACAACTGAGGGACTGAACTGAACTGTCCTGCATTTGAAACTCTCTGAGGTGTATCATTTTTGTCCCTAAGATGCATCAATAAAGAAAAGAGATACAACTGATATATAACTGAAAAGACACTAAATGAGAAATTAAAAAATGTTTTTTTAACGTAAAATTTAATATGCAAAATTTTAAAAAGTGGTGTAGAAATGATAATGTAAAAGAAGAACAACACTAACCCTCTGCAGATTGCGCTGCTTCTGTCATATTTGCATTTGTTTCTGTGGCATATTTAGCAATTTTTCATCCTCTTCAATTTCATCTTCAAGGACTGAGTAAAATATTTTGAGAACTTTATCTCTATTGCTGTTAAGTCATGGAGAAAATTTCTTTTCTTCTGAATCTTTCCTTTTTCTCTACACAGTGTGTGAAATAAGTGCATGTACATAATTCATGTATGCGTGCACACACACACACCCTGAATCAAAGAAGTGCATTTTTTTACCTAGAGACATAAAAGTTCAGAGCCTAGGAGACAGAATATAAGTCAGTAACTTGAATATCCAGCTTACCACAAATCAGCCAATTCCCAAGAAGGCCGTCAATCTGTGATTAATGATGAGTGATCTTTTGGATTCATTTGTTCATATTCAAAAAGTGTCCTTGATGCTTTCTGGTTGAAAGTCTATGATATAAAGTTTCCCACTAAGTAATGACTACATTACTTGAATGAATTTGTAGCAAACTTCAAAATCAAATTAATGCAATGAATACAAAGAATTTGAGATGTGACATCTTGACTTTTCAGAAAACTAATTTTTGCATATAATTTTAACATGTATGTTATAGTAAATAGTATGAATAATAATTGTATCTTTCATTTTTTTATAGTTTAGTAGCTGTGATTTCCAGTGTACCCAAGAACTTATCTAATAAATGATCATTTTTTTGTAAAAGGAGGATATTAACACTTTCAAATTCTCTCATTTAAAGAATAGTTACTTTTAAAAATACTTTAGTATGATTTACTGAATGAAATGATGATGGTGGTGATGATGCTAATGATGATGAGAAAAGCAACTACTTTGAATTAAAATCTCACCTTTAACTTGGATTATCTTAATGTGATTTTCCTACACAAATTTTATTATCTCATAACTTTCATTTTATCAATTAGAGAAATGAATCAGATAAGAGAGTTTAAGTAACTCTCAAGATTATAGCTAATGACAGGCAGCAATGATGTTTGAACCCAGGCAGTCCTGCTTGAAAGGCTATGCTTCTTGCTGTTCTAACACTGCTTCCTCAATTCAAATTAGTCAATTTATTAAGACAATACATCAAATTATAAAAATATATAAAATGATATTGTAAAACATTATTAAAATATTTTAGTTAGATAAATGAAATCTTTACTCATGTTTTGATATATTAACTTGTAATATTCTACCTGACATTAGAAATGGGATTAAAAATTCTACCAAAACAAACAAACAAAAAAGAACTTATAGAGACTTTTATAATTTTGGAAGAAAAGAAATAACTTTTTCAAGAAAATTCTATTTATTCAAGGAGTTCATTTAATACTGTTGTTCAGTTAATTTATATATATATATATATATATATATATACATACATACATATATACTCATTTATTTCTAAGTCAAAAAGAAAGTTAATAGCTTGAACATCCTTTTAACTATTTGCTGAGTTTGGGTCAGCATCTGTACTTGGCTTTATTATTTTTTGTATAATACCCAACTCCCTGGTGGACTAATTTAAAGAAATCCATGCAAAATATTAGTTAGTTATACCAGTGAAAGCAAGGTGGTAAATTTTTTTCTGTGGCAAAAGATCAGCTCTGCCTTTGACAAGTCTATACTTTCTTCTAATGGGGTCTGTCCATGTAGTTATTTTAGTCTCCAATGATAAATTAATCATTCTTAGACCGGCTCACATATTTTTTTCTTTATCTGATTAATAGTAATTAACTAAACACTGGTCTGTTCACAGAAATTTATTCTCTGGAAAATTGGAAATTGAAGGTAGGAAGTTTTATAAAGAGTACTACTGTACAGAATACTACATTTGAATAAATGTAGACTATTAAAGAGTTTATCCACCCATAAAACAAGCAAAAAATAAATGATGTTTGTATGTAGAAATATTTGTCCCAGACAATAGAAAATATGGAAATAAACATTACTTATTTGAATTTTAATGTAATGAATTATAAATTTGTAATGAGAGACAAGGGTGGCATATTTTAAAATTGAAGTCTCCTGTATATTCTTCTCTAGTTTATCATTAGGACTTGATTTGCTATAATCAAATTTGTATAGCAGTATTTGCTTTTAGATGCAGTTTTTAAATATACATTTCATGCCATATGAATCATTTTCATTGGGTGATTCTTTTTATACCTTTATTTATATTTTGGCTGTACTGGGTCTTTGTTGCTCAAGCGGTCTTTTCTCTAGCTGTGGCGGCAACTCTTTAGTTGCAGTGCAGTCTTCTCATTGCCAGGGCTTCTTTGATTGCAGAGCAGAGGCTCTAGGGCACACGGGCTTCAGTTGTGGCAGGTGGGCTCAACAGTTGTGATCCCTAGGCTCTAGCGCATAGGCTCATTAGTTACGGTGCTCAGGCTTAGCTACTTGTGGCCTGTGGGAACTTTCCGGACAAGAGATAGAACCCATGTCTCCTGCCTTGGCTGGTAAAGTCTTCACTGAGTCACCAGGGAAGCCCCTCATTAGGTGGCCTTATTCTTAGATGAGTAGGACTTCTCCCAGCCTTCTTTAGCTCCATCCATTATTTCTTCCACTTTCGATCATTTCCTTAATTTCTTCCCCTCTCTTTTCTTTCCACTTGTCTCTTATTTTCTTTTTTTGCTTTCTCTCTTTTATTTTTTCTTTTTAAAATTAATTTATCTTGACAAATATTAAGAAATCTTAAAATTCTACACAAAATACAATTGAATACACTGAATTTGATGAAAGAATTGTTCATACGTTGATTACAATTTAAGACATGAAAATATTATTCTGTCTACATGAGAAAAATGATACAATATAAAACTTATTGCTAGAAATTGCCATTTTAAAAGCTGACTTAAAGCTCAACATTCAGAAAACAAAGATCATGGCATCCGGTCCCATCACTACATGGCAAATAGATGGGGAAACAGTGGAAACAGTGGTAAGCTTTATTTTGGGGGCTCCCAAATCACTGCAGATGGTGACTGCAGCCATGAAATTAAAAGCTCTACCAAGGGAATATTTCATGCTAAGGCGGGCAGAGTAAAGGACAAAAATGGTATGGACCTAAGAGAAGCAGAAGATATTAAGAAGAGGTGGCAAGAATACAAAGAAGAACTGTACAAAAAAGATCTTCAGGACCCAGATAATCACTATGGTGTGATCACTCACCTAGAGCCAGACATCCTGGAATGTGAAGTCAAGTGGGCTTTAGGAAACATCACTATGAACAAAGCCAGTGGAGGTGATGGAATTCTACTTGAGCTATTTCAAATCCTAAAAGATGATGCTGTGAAAGCACTGCACTCAATATACCAGCAAATTTGGAAAACTCAGCAGTGGCCACAGGACTGGAAAATGTCAGTTTTCATTCCAATCCCAAAGAAAGACAATGCCAAAGAATGCTCAGACTACCGCACAATTGTACTCATCTCACACACTAGAAAATAATGTTCAAAATTCTCCAAGCCAGGCTTCAGCAATACATGAATCGTGAACTTCCAGATGTTCAAGCTGGATTTAGAGAAGGCAGAGGATCCAGAGATCAAATTGCCAACATCTGCTAAATGTTCGAAAAAGCAAGAGAGTTCCAGAAAAAACGTCTATTTCTGCTTTATTGACTATGCCAAAGCCTTTGACTGTGTGGATCACAATAAACTGTGGAAAATTCTGAAAGAGATGGGAATACCAGACCACCTGACCTGCCTCTTGAGAAACCTGTATGCAGGTCAGGAAGCAACAGTTAGAACTGGACATGGAACAACAGACTGGTTCTAAATAGGGGAAAGGATTAGGTCAAGGCTGTATATTGTCACCCTGCTTATTTAACTTACATGCAGAGTACATCATGAGAAACGCTGGGCTGGATGAAGCACAAGCTAGAATCAAGATTGCCAGGAGAAATATCAATAATCTCAGATATGCAGACGACACCACCCTTATGGCAGAAAATGAAGAAGAACTAAAGAGCCTCTTGATGAAAGTGAAAGAGGAGAGTGAAAAAGTTGGCTTAAAGCTCAACATTCAGAAAACTAAGATCATGGCATCCAGTCCCATTACTTCATGGCAAATAGATGGGGAAACAGTGGCTGACTTTACTTTTTTGGGGGGCTCCAAAATCACTTCAGATGGCGACTGCAGCCATGAAATTAAAACAAATTAAAAGACGCTTACTCCTTGGAAGGAAATTTATGACCAACCTAGACAGCACATTAACAGCAGAGACATTACTTTGCCAACAAATGTCCATCTAGTCAAAGCTATGGTTTTTCTAGTGGTCACGTATGGATGTGAGAGTTGGACTATAGAGAAATGTGAGTGCCCAAGAATTGATGCTTTTGAACTGTGGTGTTGGATAAGACTCTTGAGAGTCCCTTGGACTGCAAGGAGATCTAAGCAGTCCATCCTAAAGGAGAGCAGTCGTGATTGTTTATTGGAAGGACTGATGTTGAAACTGAAACTCCAATACTTTGGCCACCTGATGTGAAGAACTGACTCATTGGAAAAGACCCTGATTATGAAAAAGATTGAAGGTGGGAGGAGAAGGGGACGACAGAGGATGAGATGGTTGGGTGGCATCACCAACTTGATGGACATGAGTTTGGATAGACTCCGGGAGTTGGTGATGGACCCGGAGGCCTGGTGTGCTGCTGTTCATGGGTTTGCAGAGTCAGACATGACTGAGCGACTGAACTGAACTTGACAGCAGTTAAGAGGAAAAATTTTGGTTTTTTTTTTTTTATGTCTAAACATTGTGTCAAGTAAAACTTTTGAAGGCAAAATAAATACCAATTTTTATCACTAGTAAATTTTTCAGTATTTAAGCCATATTCAACTTATTCCATAGTTTTTTAGGTTTAGAATTGCTGCCATCCAACTTTTTTCATCTCTTATAAATATTTAAGTTAACAAATGAGAAAATAAATTTATCCTAGGACAATTCAACGTTGATCATATAATGAGTTGTGACTGGTTCATTTAAAATGCCCAGGGACAAAACCACATTATGCATATACATAATATTTGAATCAGCTTTTATGGGAAGAAACAAATGTCCCTGTACCCAAAAGCTATTTTGCATTTTAGAAAATTTAAAACACAAATGATTTTTCCAGGATAGTTAAATTAAATTTAACAAAGATCTGGCATGTTTGATGATTATTTTCTTTGAACAATTATGTTCCATATCTTAGTGCATTCCCTTAAGCAGTTTATTTCAGTGGGCAACACATGCAAACTTGTTATTTAGTGAACTTTAATTTTAGAAGAGTTTTAGACCTACAGATCTAAAGAAAAATTGCAAAGATGGTAGAAATGTGAACTTTTGAACCACAATCTTTTATCTCTTAGAATTCAGAAATGGTGTGGCATGATACACCCTGAAGACATAAATATACCACTGAGAATCCAAAGTAAATTGGAATGTTTTGTTTTTTGATTTGGAAACTCAAAAATATTTTTTTTGGGTTTCCTTTAATTTTTCCTTGGAGAATATAAACTGTGTTGTGATGTCAAATTCGTTTTAAGTTTGGATACCCACAGGCAAGTTGTTTTCTCTAATTAAAACAAAGTGAGTACAAATTCCCTACACTTATGTCTCTGATGGTTAGAAATTGTACTTTAATGTTTCAAAAGATTCCTCAGCAGTCAAACTTCCTCACTGTGATAATGCTGCTTTTTCAGTCATCTAAAATAGTTATGAAATAATATTTAACACACCAAAATCATCTCACTCTTGTGTACTGTTTAATAATTGGGATCTTTGGGACCTTTTGCCCCAAATCTTTCAGTCATTAAAACATTGTCTATCAGAAGACATTATGAAAAAATATTTATGCTTAAAAAGTTTAGTTATAAAAAACTGTTCAACAAAGCTCTATTAATTCAACAAATTCTATTGTAGTTGTTGTTGCTGTTCAGTCACTAAGTTGTGTCCAACTCTTTGGGAGTCCGTAGACTGCCGCACGCCAGGCTTTTCTGTCCTCCTCTGTCTCCTGGCATTTGCTCAGATTCATGTTTATTGAGTTGGTGATGCTATCTTACCATCTCACCCTCTGTCACCCACCTCTCCTTTTGCCTTCAAGCTTTCCCAGCATCAGAGTCTTTTCCAATGAGTTCACATCAGGTGGCCAAAATATTGGAGCTTCAGCTTCAACAACAATTCTTTCAATGAATGTTCAGGGTTGATTTTCTTTAGGATTGACAGGCTTGATTTCCTTGCAGTTCAAGGGACTCTCAAGAGTCCAGCACTGAAATTTTGAAAGCATCAGTTCTTTGGTGCTCAGCCTTCTTTATGGTCCAACTGTCACATCCATACGTCACTACTGGGAAAACCATAGCTTTAACTGTATGGACAAATTTCATGCTTAATTTTATTAGCCATTTATTTTTCTGCTGCCCTTTAATAATGCGATATATTTTAAAGCCTTCCAAAAAGTTGAGGAAAATGAGAAGCTGAAGAGTGTTTAAAGTAAAATAAATGTTTAAGGAAGACATTTATAATGTTGATTTTTGAAGGAAAACATTTAAATTTTAATATAACTCAATATTCACGTTATGTTTATGTTATTACTTGTATCTACAATATTCATGATTTACAGTAAGTTATGAACTGTGAGAATGTATTTTTTCTTGATACTGTATCATTTTTTTATTTATTAAAAAATATTGTGTTCCATGAGGGAAAAATGTTATTATTTCACCTCTTAATTAAAATTGACCTAAAATTAATTTTAAGTCTTTAAAAAAAATGAAGCCCATAAGAGAAACTCCAAACTTTAAAAATGCTGATGTTATAATCTAAAAATAAATACTTCGGCATATAATTTTATCTCATAATGGATTGACACCTGTGTCACGAGGAAGCAGTCCCCTTATTCAATATTTACATTTTTCAACTCTTTCTCCTCAATATTCTTTTCTAACCCAGAACCCCTACTGCTGAAAAGAAAGGGGTTCTTTGAAAAACAATGAGAACAATTCTGATATCCCCATGCGTTTTTTGTTTGTTTTTCACTAGGTTGTGCACCTAAGTACCTATCAGGGTCTCACTCTTGTTACTGCTCCCTCTTCCCTTGGTAGGGGTGGTATGGGTGACCATGACTGATGCTATTAGACAATGAAAATGAACGACTATAGCTCATTCCTCTCACCTTGTCTTTTTCTTTAGGATGTCTCAGCTGTCGGACTCCTTACAACCCCATGGACTATAGTCCCTGAAATTCTCCAGGCCAGAATACTGGAGTGCGTAGCCTTTCCCTTTTCCGGCGGATGTTCCCAATCCAGGGGTCAAACTCAGGTCTCCTGCATTGCAGGCAGATTCTTTACCACCTGAGCCACAAGGGAAGCCCAAGAACACTGGAGTGGGTAGCCTATCCCTACAGTGGATCTTCCCAACCCAGGAATCAAACCGGGCTCTCCTGCATTTCAGGTGGATTCTTTACAAACTGAGTTATCAGGGAAGCCCTACATGACTGGTGGTATTAGAAAATAAAATGAATGACTATAGCTCATCTCCTTTCAACCTTTCTTTTCTTTAGGATGTCTCAGCTGCAGTGAGCATCAGTTCTGACCTGTCCTCTTTCATGTTGTAAATTTAACAGTAAGTCTCTGCTCGTATGTGAGTGACTTCATAAGATTGTGGTGTACTGGGGTGCAACGTAAGGATGTTCTTGGGGCTAAGCACCAAGGCCAACTACTCCATAAACAGGAAAGGTCACATATTTATTTAATCATGCCTTACTTCTATTTTTATCTTGAATGGTTCAGGATTAAGACAGGGAAAATATGAGTGTAAGTTATTAGCACTCTTTATTGCAATAAATTCTGTAAAGTCTTTATCAGTTCTATATTTAACCATATTTAACCAAAAACCTATGGTAAATTACAGAGTTTTTGAACATTCTCTCTCTTTCTTGCATATTATTGATAGTTTCTCAAGAGTCATTATGCAAGATTAATACATAACAATTCCTTTTATAGTTTTCACATGTAACCAAATAAAGCACCTTTGAGACTCTTGAGAGTGACTCTATAAACATACTTAGAGTTAATGTTTCTAGTCTAATTATCAAGCTAAAATGTTGTCAGAACCATAGCAAAAATAATAAAACTGGCAAAGCAGCACTCCTTACAAAATATTTTTTAAATAGTTGCATTTGCTTCATTGTACAGGCTCAAAGACCTAATGATGTACACCAAGCAAAACATTTAAAATGCCATTAGTAAATCAGATATTAAAAAAACTCTAAACATGACTTTAGCTAAAAATATGTTCATCATTAATGTTAACTCCTATGAGATGGATTTCATCTAGATAAAATCTGCCTTCAAATTTTTTGCAAATTGCAAAATTCTTTGGGGAAAAATGGATATATAAAGACCCCTCGTAATTTTTTAAAATCATTTCAAGCTTTTAAAAACTCCAAGTTTAAATAAATTTCCCCCAACTAATTTAGTAATTGATTTTTAATATTAGGTTCAATTGAGTTTATGTAAATCCACCTCTACCTTAAATACATATAAATATTGACTATTAAATGAAAAAAAAAAAGAATATGCAAGATTCAAAATAACAAAGGGAGTAATTCTGTTACTGGATTGCGATTGGGCTGGTCCCTCCTCTAAAGCCAATATTCCAGGAGCAAGTGTCAGCAAGAAGGAAAGTTGCTTTATTCAGAAAAATTGGCAATCTGGGGAGATAGTGGAGTCATGTCCAGAGACCATCTTTGAATATGCTCAGCCATGAAAATGTTTAAAGGGAAAAAGGGGAATTAATCCCAGTTAATCACCGAGGTGAAATGTGAGGTTCTTTGTCAATTCCATTTTGCTCAGGCTGCTGACTTCTGATCTTCCTTTGGATGCCATCCTGCCCACGTTGTGCTGTGCTGTGCTTAGCTGCTCAGTCTGCCTCTTTGCAAGCCCATGGAAAGTAGCCTGCCAGGCTCCTCTGTCTATGGGGATTCTCCACGCAAGAATATGGAGTGCCATACCCTCCTTGATGGGATCTTTCCAAGCCAGGGATGGAACCCAGATCTCCTGCATTGCTAGTGGATTATTTACTGTCTGAGCAACAGCAGAAGTCCAAGAATACTGGAGTGGGTAGCCTATCCCTTCTCCAGGGAATTTCCAGGAGGAATTTCCTTCATAACCCAGGAATTGAACTGGGGTCTTATGGCAGGCTAACAAAAACAAACAAACAGCAAAAAAAATCCAACAGTTTGGGATTTTGTAAAATTCCAAGTTGCTCTGGGTTTTATAGACTATAGAACAACTCTTCTCACTTTATCACCATGGGACATTTCTTTTAAATTAAATTAAATTGAATAATTCATAGGTGATCATTGAAATTACTATACTTTTCTGCAAAAATATCTCGCTATTAATATATCCATTATAGGCATTTTTAAATAAATGAATGAAAACATTTTAGAATGATACATGGATTTGTGAATGAATTAGGAAAATAATAAGGCATCACTGAGGTGAAGAATGAACAAATACTTTCTGGGCACTCTAAAAATACATTTTTGTCTACGTTGTTTTACCAACTCCAGTGAGGACCTAGAAATTCATTTCATAGAGCTTTTATCACATTGCTTTCTTGTTGGGAGTTTTTATGTCCCAGAATTATTTGGAAATAAGTTTTTATGTTCTCTATTCACATGTAAATGGCTTCAACATTTCATACACTTTTTTCCTAAAACATTTTTTTTGAGCCATAAGATAAAAATCTCACCATAAAATGAGAGATAATATTATAAATGGATAGAAAACACCATCTAAAGATAAATGACCTAGTCTTTTATCCCATAGATTATACCCTGAAGTTAAGTAAGACAATTCAATCCCACTCTATTATCTCTGCATTGCTGTGGAGACAGAAGAAACAGGTGTTAACGTTGGTCACTGCTTAAGGAGGCTGCATCATTCTTTAGTCACAAAATGTGTTCATCTCCACAGGGCAGAAAACAAGGCACTAAAGATAGATCATCATCCTCACACTATAAAAAAGTTGCCCATTTTCCCATTGATATGATACAGTTAATTGGACAGGTGAAAGTCTCCTTTTAAATATTTTTAGTTTTGAGCCAAAGGGAACAATGTATCAAGAGGACAACTCTTATAGGGTGAAAATACAGTTGCCATTGTAATGAAAACTAAATCATCATTTTATATATATATATACTTTTTACACAGATGGATCATGAAAAAGCAAAATGGACATCTGATTACTCAAAACATGATCATTTTCCAATAAGCATAATTTCTGATGCTTGAACTAAGAATGCAATCCTGTAATGTGCTTTTCACATTTATTTGGTTTCATTGAAGAACAGATAGCCATTATCTTACATTGGATTTGTTGTCCTAATAAAATGTTCATGATTTATCATGGCTTTTTAAAATTTAGATTTCATAGATCTTCTTACCATACATCTATTAAAAATATAATTTTTGTCTATTAAAAACTGCATAAATAAAGAGGTACATCCATCCAGGGTAAAATATCAATAGCATTATGTAACTTACACTAAGCACATTATTTATACAAAATCTTATATATAGTTATAGTTGTTTAATAATGATCACCAAAAATTAAAGTTTTATTTGTACATGCAAATGGATAACCTGTGATAAGCTTAGTCGGTAAAATACTACTTTGCAATCAAAGGAACAAAATATTTATTCAGACAAGAATATGGATGCACCTTAAATATGTTTTAAGAGAAGTAAAACAGATGCCAAGCTCCATATTTATATGGCCTTCAGAAGAAGATAAACCTCTAGAGGTGAAAACATATCAGTGTCTGCCGTCTGTTTCCAGAGGTGAGTTTGACTCCAAAGACAAGATACAAGGTAATCTACATATTGTTTATGGCTGCTTTGGAGCTGCAAGGAAAGAGTTGAGTAGTTCATGGAGACTGCATGACTCACTGGAAAATAAAATGCAACCTTTATTCCCAACTAAATAATGAGATGCGTTAGAAGGTATAGTTCAGATACCGTTTTCATTGAATGTCAAAATATAATTGTCTACTTGAGATATGTTCAGCAATATGCATGTTACCACGTGTTGTCCATATAAGTATGTTATTTCCATTAAAGTATTTTTAACATCAAAGTTAAAAAATAAGCACAGAATACTTGCTTTTCATCATAGAACTTGGCTTTACTCTGACAATTTGCAGTGAATCCATATTTTTTCTAAAATATATTGTCACAGGTTTTCATCTAAATTTTATTTGACCACCTCATATGACAATAACACAGTTCTAGCTACAGTCCAGAGAATTATGAATGAGATAAAAATAATAGCAATCAAACAAGAAGCCAAGTTCATATAACAATGGTTGTTGCCATTAAGTTCTTCAGTCTTGTACAACTCTTTGCGACCCCACGGACTTCCCTGTCTTTCATTATCTCCTGGAGTTTTCTCACTCATGTCCATTGAATCAGTGATGCCATCCAACCGTCTCATCCTCTGTCATCCACTTCTCCTGTCTTCAGTCTTTCCCAGCATCAGGGTCTTTTCCAATGAGTCGGCTCTTCACATTAGGTGGTCAAAGTACTGGAGCTTCAGCTTCATCATCAGTCTTTCCAATAAATATTCGGGGTTGATTTCTTTTAGGACTGACTGGTTTGATCTCCAAGGGACTCTAAAGAGTCTTTTCCAGCACCACATTTCGAAAGCATCAGTTCTTCAGTGCTCATCCTTCTTTACGTTCCAACTCTCACATAAGTACAAAACTACTGAAGAAACCACAGCTTTGACTATATGGACCTTTTTAATACTCTGTCTAGCTTTGTCATAGTTTTTCTTCAAATTAGCAAGCATCTTTTGATTTCACATCTGCAGTCACCATTTACAGTGATTTTGGAGCCCCAAAAAATCGTTTGTCACTGTCTCCAGTTTTCCCCATCTGTTTGCCATGAAATGATATAACTGGTTTGTCATTCTGGTTCCAGCAAAATGGTAGCCTGAGGAGGCCTTACAAGTAGCTGTGAAAAGAAGAGAAGTGAAAGGCAAAGGAGAAAAGGAAAGATATACCCATCTGAGTGCAGAGTTCCAAAGAATAGGGAGCAAAGTTAAGAAAGATTTCCTCAGTGATCAATGCAAAGATATAGAGGAAAACAATAGAATGGGAAAGACTAGAGATCTCTTCAAGAAAAATTGGAGCTACCAAGGGAAGATTTCATGCAAAGATGGACACAATAAAGGGCAGAAATGGTATGGACCTAACGGAAGCAGAAGACATTAAGAAGAGGTGGCAAGAATACATGGAAGAGCTATACAAAAAAGATCTTCACGACCCAGATAATCACAACGGTGTGATCACTCACCTGGAGCCAGACACCCTGGAATGTGAAGTCAAGTGGGCCTTAGGAAGCATCACTAAGAACAAAGCTAGTGGAAGTGATGGAATTCCAGTTGAGCTATTTCAAATCCTAAAAGATGATGCTGTGAAAGTGCTGCACTAAATATGCCAGCAAATTTGGAAAACTCAGCAGTAGCCACAAGACTGGAAAAGGTCAGTTTTCATTCCAGTCCCAAAGAAAGGCAATGCCAAAGAATGCTCAAACTACCACGGAATTGCACTCATCTCACACGCTAGCAGAGTAATGCTCAAAATTCTCCAAGCCAGGCTTAACAATACATGAACCATGAACTTCCAGATGTTCAAGCTGGTTTTAGAAAAGGCAGAGGAAACAGAGATCAAAGTGCCAACATCTGTTGGATCATCGAAAAAGCAAGAGAGTTCCAGAAAACATCTACTTCTGCTTTATTGACTATGCCAAAGCATTACAGGCAGATATTTTACAAATTGAGCCACAGGGGAAGTCCAATTACATCAATAAATCTTTTCAAAATTATGGTAAGGATCAGATCAATAGGACTAAGTATGAGGTAAAACCTGTACTGAAAATACTTCCTATTGCTATGGCAATGGGATTTCCTCTTTACATTAAAGGTATTATAAGAAAAGAAATGTACTTGAAGTAAATATTTAAGGAGGTGGGCTGTGGAAGGATCAAATATATTCAGCACCACATGAGGAAGAATATGAAAATATGTTTAGAAGGGTTTTTGTTCCTGAGAATAGTGTGGAGGAAAAAAGGATTTTCTATTCATGCATCTATGCATCTATCTGTTTATCGAGCTCTAATATATATACCAATGTTAAATTGAGTTTCTATTTTTGAGGCAAAATAAAAAAGAGAACTTTTAGTTACTGATGTGTTCTTGCATTTTTTGCTGATTACTGTAAAGTTTAAGATTTTAATAATTCATATGGCTGTATGTAAGTGCAGAGTTCTGCTTGCTTTTGCTTTGTACACTCATTTGTTTGGAAAGCACCCTTAAAAGTCAAACAAAATATAGTTAGGCATACCTGCAGAGTTTGGGGGACCATCCCTTTGCTTACCACCACTCGAGAACATAATTTGCAAATAACTGAGACAATAAGAATCATTGAGGAACTAATTAGGACTTTGTAATCACTGAGGACCTTGTAAATTATCATCTTCCATGAACCCTAAGATGAATCCTCCAGGTGGAATATATTGATATATTTAATGAACCGCAAACATTTAAGATGATATTTAACTTCAAGGGAATGTGGAAAGCCTGGTTATGCATCATAAAAAACATGTTTTGTCCACTTTTTCTACCTCAGTTATGAGAATTGTCTTTATAAAGAAGCTTCATCTGTATTTTTTCATTTATAAATTGGGATGGAACCAAAGGGATTTCATAAATGATTACAGTTAGTATGTATACAAGAGAAGTTTTGGAAAAATTAAGCTATTATACTATATTTGTACTTTTGATACACTTACTAGTATTTCTATCTCTTTCATCAGAAAAATGGATATCTGAGTCCAATATGTTTATAAACTCATTGAATATCTAATCATTTAATTTAAATGTAATGGTTGATGGTAATGATGAAACATATAAGCAGCATGTAGAAGAAATATAGCTGCTGGAAATAAGTTAATTTTTATTTTTGGATAGTAAAATTTCTTTACTTTTCCTCAAAGTTACAAAGAGATATAAAATATACCTGAAAGTAGAAATAAAGCACAATAAAGTATTTGAAATTTAGTTCCAATTCAGTTAGGGAAAGTCAAATTAACTCTGTGTCTGGGTTTTTTATTTACTTGTATTTGTTTTGGGACAATGATGTCTGACCTTTCTACCTCATTAGGTTTTAGTGAGGATACATGAGAATATGTTTTGGATACACTTTATAACCCATGGAACCTCATATAGCTATAAATAATATAGTTATACTATGATCTGACAATATAGCTATATTCATGATCTGACAAAATAAAGCACACAATCAATCTGAAAACATAAATTTCACCCTGAAAGTTAACTCAGAGAATATTGAGATTTGGGTTTCATGTAACAGCTACTGAGTAACATAATCAGTATTACCCTCAAATTTAGTTCTTAAATTGACACAGATATACTGTTAAAAAATGAATGACTCTTGTATGGCCTCAGTAATGGCTAGCAAGAAGAAAGTTAAATTGAAATCTAACGAAGACATTTCTTTTGGAAAATGAGATTATTTGTGCAGGTGCTTTTCCTTCAGATGATCTAATACAGAGATTTAATACTTGAGGATACTCAGAGACTAGAGAGCTGAGCTAGTCATTCTCAAATATGCAAATTATCAAGCTTTTGGCAGGTGCTCAATTACAGTCAAAAATTAGGCTTATCTAGCACTCAAGTATCCTTGTATGTTTCTGCCTCTGTGAGTCAATTCCCTACTGATTTGCTGGCAGCAATAGTTAACATGTCAGATTGTTTTTCACCCATGTTTACTGGTCAGAATATATGTACTTGGAAAATACATTGCTATTTTCAGTGCTATTTAGAGGATATCTCATTTAGCCTTTTGATTTTGAGGTCTATACAAATAGTTTTTTGAAAGCAAAAAGATGGCTCCTTTATTAATAATCTGAGACAAAAGGTCTTATACCTGTGACAATCTGGTCAACAACAAAATACCCACAGCACCCCCAAAAGGAACAATTTGAGTAAATGGATTAAGATAGAAGCAATATTGTTTACAAAATAATGAGACGATAAAATATTGATTAGCTGATATGTTCTAGTCTGGTTACTCTGTGGTTGAAGTTGTCTCCTCATTTGAAATACACATTGTATATAAGAATATAAATTATAACTTCTTAAACTCAATGTCTAAAATATTTGTATGACAGCAATAACAAAATCAGCTCAACAAGTAAAAATATATCTGGTGTTCTCCTTGGAGTCTTATTGTTGTATTAATAATTAGCTAATGTATCTCAAACAATTTTAAAATGATCAAGTACATAGTTATAGAAAACATGAAAATATTAATAATAGTATAAATGCATAAGCAGTCTTGATAAAATGGTTAAATTTATTTATTGAAATATTTTAAGAACACGAAACACTTTCAAAAGTCTCATATACACTGACAATGTATTATTAAATGATCAAGATTCTCTCAGATAAACATAATGAGTGAGAAAATACTGAAATTAAAAAAATCTTCTAGTTATCTCTGTATTAGGATTTATTTTATTTTTCTTCATAGATTTCTCCATTTTTTGTCTCAGATTTCTCAATTAACAGGTTAGTTTTAAAAATCAGTAAAATATAAATATTACTTTAAAATAAATACTTTTCAAAATTTAATATCTACAAGTGCTCAAGCAGATCCTACATGAATTTTAGACCCTTAAAGATACATGTTGCACTTCCTAGGTGATTTAGTGGTAAAGAATCTGCTTGCAATACAGGAGACATGGGCTTGATCCCTGGGCCAGGAATGTCCCCTGGAAAAGCAAATGTCAACCCATTCCAGTTTTCTTGCCTGGGAAATCCTATGGACAGAAGGGCCTGATGGACTACAGTCCATGGGGTCGCAAAAGAGTTGGACATGACTTAGCGATTAAACAATAACAACAAAAGATATGCATAAGCTACTGATATATATTGTCCACCAGTGGATCAATGGCTCAAGAAAATGTGGTTATATGTACAATAAAATATTGTTCAGCTTTAAGAAGAAAGAAATCCTGTCCTTTATGACCACATGAATGAACCTGCAGGGCATTAGTCAGTGAAATAAGTCAGAGGAAAAGACAAATTCTGCACAGTATCACTTATTATGTGTGTGGGACCTAAAAATTTGTTATGAACTCCTTGAAATGGAGTAGCAAAGTGGTTGTCAAGGGATTGCTGGGAGGAAGAATGGAAATTGAGAGAGTAGAGTGGATACAGACTTTCAGTGATAAGATCAATAAGGTCTGTGAATCTCATGTATTACATGGTGACTATAGTTGATAACATTCAATTGTACAATTGAAATTGAAATTTATTCAATGCAGAACCTCAGTGTTCTCGCCAATACAAAACGAAAACAAAAAACAAATAAACTGAAACAGGCAAAACAAGAGTTAAATGTGTGAGGTGGGGGATGCATTAAAAAAAAATCTTCCTTGGTTTTCTGTGATACCTTCATGAATGCTTGACCCAGGTCACTGTTCTCAGAATTCTAGTTCTTCTTTTCTTTATGCCCTCCCCTTTTCATTTCTTTGTCGTCCAGTAAATAAGAAGACAATAGAACAATAGAACTTAGATTATCACTCTTGATAGTCTTAAATAAGAAGTTCTAAAACTTTTTTAGTATAAAATTGAAGTTGCTGCTTTAGGATACAGCAAACTTAGAAACATTTGCCACTTGTAAACATGACCTATATGAATCATTAATGGCATGGGGGGGTCTCCTGCTAAGAAAAGAAATGATCTGCTTTGTGCAGAGTGGGAAGCCATGACTTTCGGTCACAGGCAAGATGAGAGAATCAGGCATCAAACAAGGTCACTTGAAAATAGGAGAGTGCTTAGGATTTCCGGGAGGAATATTTATTTTTCTTTATTTTTCAATCATTTCTTAAGGTCAATATCAGGAGCGCTACCAGCATCTGCAAACATTAATAAGAATGGCTTACAGCGCAGCACAGTATTTGAGGAAATCTAGGATGTGAAGGTCAAAGAAGAACATTTTTCATTTAGTATTTGTTTCACCCAAACTAACGATACAGCACCCTAAAACGTTACTGAAAGTGGCCAAATTTATATGAGATTAGCAATATCAAGATAAATATATATACACAAAAGCTTTTGGAAGACTCTCTTGGCAGATGGTAAAGTCAGCACAACTGGCCCCTTTCCAAGATTTTGCTACCTTAGATATCACCAAAAATTTTACTGGTATCTCCAAAGATTCTACTGGTACACAAAACCTTTTACTTATAGCTCAAAGATCTACATAGAATTCATTCTTGAAAATATTTTTAATAGTGATATTTTGAAGATATTTATAATGCAAACAGATTTTCTACTTTCATTTACCATTTTAAAATAGAGATTTCCTGGTGTTTTTATGAATATATGGATAAAATGCTTTAAAGTTCTTAATCCTTTGGTGAAATCTTTTGCCATTTCTTATGACCCTTTGAACATGGTACTTCCTATAGATGCATCTCAAAATATTGCTCATAAACTCAGGTTTTTACTATTTTATTCATGTCTATTCTATGAAACATAAACTTAATGATTAATTTATACATGCCTATTTTTATGTATTTTAAAACAGGTTTCTGACCTCTGACTTTTAAATCAATAGACTTTCATCTTTCTTTTCTACACATTTATATTTTCTCTAGTTTTGGCATTTTGATTTTAGGAACTTATTGAGTGCTTGACCCAATTCACTGAAGTTGGGGTTTTGACTTCTCAATTTTATTTCATATAATTGGGTGACTTCTGCTTTTTCTTAAAAGTAATATGATTTTAAATTTCTGAAGATATTTTAAGGAGGACGTGTCAATTTTCTGTAGATAACTGTCACCATAACTGTCTTTGCATGAAAGCAGACATCAGATACCCACAGCATAGGATGAAAACCTAGAAACTGGACAAGGAGAAACTGAGGAATGCCCAGACTTAAAGTAATGTCTTTGGAACAAATAAGTGAGGAGAGAAAAACATATTTAAAAAAGGCATAGCAAATCTAATAGCAGTATGCAGAATTATTTTTTATCAACTAGTAAAGACTAAATTTCTCAGATGATAAAAATGAGAATGAAAGTATACAAATTAACAAATTATGTTGAAACATGTAGTCAATACTGTGAGACATAGAGAACATATATTTTGGTCTCCTGAAACTCTCTTACATTCCTGTTTCTTAGGCCACTCTAAGCAGAATCAAGAGTGAAGCAGACATATGAGCATTAGTAAGCACTCTTGAAAAGATAATACAACAAGGTAGTAGAACCACCACAGAAAATTGTTTTCCAACAGATGGCAGTGGACACCTTTCTGTATTAAAAATTGTCAATTCTGAATGTTAGATAAAATCTCTGAAAAGGAGATCCTCCTGGCTGACCTTCATGTCCACAGTGAAGAGAGATGAGGCTGATGCTGGGACTGGCAAAGGAAGCTGGAGATCACAGCCATTTCTCTCTTCTGGAACAATGTTGACTTAAAGGAGCAGGGAATGCAGGAACAGAGACCCCCAAGTAGAGAAGTAACATGTGGACACAGTGGGTAAAGGAGAGGGTGGAAGGAATTGAGAGTGTAGCACTGACATCTATACACTCCCTTGTCTAAAACAGATAGCTTGTGGGAAGCTGCTGCATAGCCCAGAGAGCTCAGCTGTGTGCTGTGTGATGACCTAAAAGGGTGGAAAGTGGGGATGGGAGGGAAGTCTAAGAGGGAGGAAATATATGTTTAGGTAGAGATGATTCACTTCACTGTGCAACAGAAACTAACATAACATTATAAAGAAATTGTATTTCAATATGAAAGGGAAAAGAAATGAAAAACAAACAAACAAAAAACAGGAAGCAGATTCTTCTTATTCATCTGTCCCTTTGTTCCCCTCTGGGCCTCCTATTGTGACTAGCATGGGTGTGTGGACTGAGAAATATTGCTTTAAAGTTGCAGTCTCAATATCTCAGAGAAGAGTATAAAGGATAAGTTTAAAACTGAAAGACCATGAGTAGCTGACCAGAAAAACTGCCAACTAGCAAGTAGTTTTCAGGGGATTTTAATCCATTCTTTTATATGGAAAGTCTACAGAGGCCCCTAGGTTTCTTTGAAAAACTGATTAACTCCCAAGTTCATGTCACTAAATATGTATTTTTTTTCCTAATGGGAAGTACAACTGAATAGTAATATAAATTAATGTTTTCTCAGGAAAGATCTTTTTTCATAATTAATAATAAATTAATATAGAATGAATACTTTCACATGGAGGAATGATTCCGTTCCATTTATTTACATTGGAAACCAAATTTAATTGAATGTGCCAATTTGCTCTGAAACATATCCTTTGACATTTCTGTACACATTCCCCCTCTAACCTCAGTAAAGCATAGCTTTTCTCATCTCACCTTCTTCACAAGGAGTGGGGATTGCAGAATGGATAAATAAAGGTCATAAATGAAAAATTTCCTCCTGTGTAGTCTGTTCTCAAAATTTTGTTTCAGGTTACGTGTGATTGATCTTGTTGATATTTTAAAATCTAGCATGAAGAATAGTCTCATGAATGCCTTTTATTCATGAAAAGAAAAAAAGAAAAAAGAAACTCTAATTTTTTTCCTGTCCTGACTGTATTACCATTGTTCAGCATTCAGTTGTATAAAGCAAAGTATGCTTAACCTTCAGGCACACTCTGCAAATCTCAACGCATCTACTTAAAAATTATTTTTAGCAATAATATTTTCAATTTGGGGTGAAGTTCCTTCAATTCAGTGCAAAACTCAATACAGTAAATGAACACACACGCAAATCAAACTAATTTTCTTTGTGACTTTTGTTCCAAACTTTTCCATATTTTAAAGCTTTTTTCTGAGAAGCTGAAATATTAAAAACTCTTTGTCTACAATTTTCCATCTATTTCTATCCTTTTCATTGATGTGCCTTGGATCATGCAACAGAGATTGTTGGTTGTACTTAAAATGTTATTACATTTTTTATTGAAGTATATTTGATTTACAGTTTATATTATCTTAGTTTCAGGTGTAAAGCATAGTGATTCAGTAGTTCTACAGTCTATACTACATTAAAAGTTATTATAAGGTAACAGCTATAATTCCCTGTGTTATGCAATATATCCTTGTTGCTTATCTATTTTATACAAAATAGGTTGTATCTCTTCATACCCTTAAGGTCCCCCTGCCCCATTGTCTCTCTCCACTAGTAACCATCAGTTTGTTTTCTCTATCTGTGAATCTGTTTCTATTTTGCTATATACCTTCATCTGTATTATTTTTTCAGATTCCACACGCAGGTGACATCACACAGTATTGATCTTTCTCTGACATTTCACGAAGCATAATACTCTCTGGGTCCATCACATTTCTGCAAATGTCCATACTACCCAAATCAGTCTACAGATTTAATGCAATCCTTGTCAAAATATCCATGACATTTTCCATAGAACTAAAACAAATATGATTGCATTTGAACATTTGCTGGAGCCCTGTATCATAGACTGAATATTTGTGCTCCCCCAAATCCATATGCTGAAACCCACATTACAGGAGTGGTCGTATCTTGAGATGGGGCCGCAATGTTGTTGTTGCTGTTCAGTCACTAAGTCGTATCTGACTCTTTGGGACCCCATGGACTGCAGCAGGCCAAGCTCCTCTGTTCTCCACTATCTCTTGGAGTTTGCTCAAATTTGTATCCGTTGAGTTGGTGATGGTGTCTAACTATCTCAACCTCTGCCATTCACTTCTCCTCCTGCCTTCAATATTTCCCAGCATTAAGGTCTTTTCCAATGAGTCGGTTCTTTACATAAGGTGGCCTTGAAGTAATTAAGTTTCATTGAAGACCCAAAGGTGGGGCCCTGAAAGAGTAGGATCAGTGTGCTTATAAGAAGAGATAGCAGTGAGCTTGCTCTCTCTCCAAATATAATACAGAGGAAAGGTTATGTGGGCTCATAGCAGGAAGGTGGCCATCTACAAGTCAGGAAGAGAGCTTTCATCAGAAATAGAATGAGTACTTTGTGTACTTCTAGCTTTCAGAACTCTGAGAAAATTAAAGTAAGTTGTTTAAGCCACTTAATTTTTAATATTTTATGATGGCAGCCCAAGCTGACTAGTAAACTATGGAACACAAAACAGGGACATTTCATATATGCAGTGCTACACAGTACCTTATAAGCTATCCAAATCTATATACTTTATGAAGGAAAAAGCTAGAACTGTATACTCATCTATGTGAATTCTACTATGAAATGATGTCCGTCACCCTGTATAACATTTGATGTTATACATTTGAGGTAAAATGCTCATTGTGGTCATCATCTGTGGTCTGTCTTTACTTTCATGTCAAGACATTAAAAAGCATGAAAATAAAAACAATCTCCCCCTTAAAAAAAAATGTTCATTGTGTGATCTTATGTAGACAATAATGTGAGAAAGGAGTAACATGCTTTCAAAAATCATATTTTAGTTGATTCCTAAGATTGAGTTTTTTATTTTGTTACATTGAATTTTGGTATATCATTAAATGTATCTGATAAAACATATCCAATGCATGAAAAATAAGTACATGTTTAATATTAATATGTAAATAACCTCTTAAAAATCAACAAGTAAAAGAAAAAATGCAAATAAAATATTGATGATAGTACATAATTCCTAAAATGAAAATGCAAATGGAAAATGAACATATAAAAACATTTCAATCTTATTAAAATTAATAAAAAGCAATCTAAAAAATATCATTTATTCATCCATTGCTTCAACAAAAGATAAATGATGAATAATGACAACTGCGGTATGACAAATGGACATTCACTTATTCATGGTAAAAATATAAACTAAAACATTATTGTAAGGCAATCAAGTAGTGGTTATATAACTTACAATGTGTTTATAATTGACCAAGACTTTTATTTCTGAAACATATTTTTGAAATAATTGAATATTTTAAAAGTATAATGCAAAATGATTAATTTTACATTCATTGAAAATTGAATGACTTAAATGATTATCAAGGGAATTGTAGCATCTATAGCTCCATAGCTTTAATAGTAGCAGTTTTTACAGCTTTCTATAAAATGGAAAAATACTTAGACTAAAAAGGTTAAAGTGTATTTATTTATATATATACTATTCTAGAAAGATCATGAAGGTATAGTTTCAATAAAAAAACACAAAATTATATGCATTGTATGACATCATTTATATGGTTACCTATTTATGTGTTTATAAACCAAATAAATGCATTCAAAAGACATATAAAATGGTTTTGATATTTAATGGAGGATTTAGAACGGAGTTTATTCACTGCAATTTGGTCTTCTAGTATTTTTAAAATTAACAAAGTTACTAAATAAATTATACAGAATTGATTAAACATCAATCAAGAATGAGACAATTTCATCTTAAATTTCACAAGACGTAAATCAAGATCACATATGGTACTTAAGTTCAGTGCAGCTGCTCAGTAATGTCTGACGCTTTGTGACCTCATAAACTGCAGAATGCCAGGCTTCCCTGTGCATCACCAACTCCCAGAGTTTACCCAAACTCATGTCCGTTGAGTCAGTGATGCCATCCAACTATCTTATCCACTGTTGTCCCCCTCTCCTCCTGCCTTCAATCTTTCGCAGCATCAGGGTCTTTTCAAATGAATCAGCTCTTCGCATCAGGTGGCCAAAGTATTGGAGTTTCAGCTTCAGCATCAGTCCTTCCAATGAATATTCAGGACTGATTTCCTTTAGGATTGACTGGTTTGACCTCCTTGCAATCCAAGGGGCTCTCAAGAGTCTTCTCCAGCACCACAGTTCAAAAGCATCAGTTCTTGGGTGCTCAGCTTTCTTTATAGTCCAACTCTCACATCTATACATGACTACTGGAAAAACCGTAGCCTTGACTCGATGGACCTTTGTTGGCAAAGTAATGTCTCTGCTTTTTAATATGCTGTCTAAGTTGGTCATAACTTTCCTTCCAAGGAGCAAAGGTCTTTTAATATCATGGTTGCAGTCACCATCTGCAGTGATTTTGGAGCTCCCCAAAATAAAGTCAGCCACTGTTTCCACTGTTTCCCCATCTATTTGCCATGAAGTGGTGGGACCAAATGCCGTGATCTTAGTTTTCTGAATGTTGTGCTTTAAGCCAACTTTTTTACTCTCCAATTTCACTTTCATCAAGAGGCTCTTTAGTTCTTCTTCACTTTCTGCCATACGGGTGGTGTCACCTGCATATCTGAGGTTATTGATATTTCTCCCGGCAATCTTGATTCCAGCCTGTGCTTCCTCCAGCCCAGCGTTTCTCATGATGTACTCTGTATATAAGTTAAACAAGCAGGGTGACAATATATAGCCTTGACATACTCCTTTTCCTATTTGGAACTAGTCTGCTGTTTCATGTCCATTTCTAACTGTTGCTTCCTGACCTGCATATAGATTTCTCAAAAGACAAGTCAGGTGGTCTAGCATTCCCATTTCTTGAAGAATTTTCTAAAATTTATTATGATCCACACAGTCAAATGCTTTGACATAATCAATAAAGCAGAAATAGACAATTTTTCTGGAACTCTCTTGCTTTTTCAATGATCTAGCGGATGTTGGCAATTTGATCTCTGGATCCTCTGCCTTCTCTAAATCCAGCTTGAACATCTGGAAGTTCATGATTCACATAATGCTGAAGCCTGTCTTGGAGAATTTTGAACATTACTTTACTAGTGTGTGAGATGAGCGCAATTATGCAGCAGTCTGAGCATTCTTTGGCATTGCCTTTCTTTGGGATTGGAACGAAAACTGACTTTTTCCAGTCCTGTGGCCACTGCTGAGATTTCTAAATTTGCTGGCATATTGAGTGCAGCACTTTCACAGCATCATCTTTTAGGATTTGAAATAACTCAACTGGAATTCCATCACCTCCACTAGCTTTGTTTGTAGGGATGCCCACTTGACTTTGCATTCCAGGATGTCTGGCTTTAGGTGAGTGATCACATCATTGTGATTATCTGGGTCATGAAGATCTTTTTTGTATAGTTCTTCTGTGTATTCTTGCCACCTCTTCTTAATATCTTCTGCTTCTTTTAGGTCCATACCATTTCTGTCCTTTAATGAACTCATCTTTGCATGAAATATTCCCTTGGTATCTCTAATTTTCTTGAAGAGATCTCTAGTCTTTCCCATTCTATTGTTTTCCTCTATTTCTTTGCACTGATCACTGAGGAAGGTTTTCTTATCTCTCCTTGCTATTCTTTGGAACTCTGCATTCAAATGGGAATATATTTCCTTTTCTCCTTTGCTTTTCACTTCTCTTCTTTTCACAGCTATCTTGTAAGGCCTCCTCAGATAGCCATTTTGAGTTTTTGCATTTCTTTTTCTTGGGGATGGTCTTGATCCCTATATCCTGTAAAATGTTATGAAGCTCCGTCCATAGTTCATCAGGCACTCTGTTTATCAGACCTAGTCCCTTAAATCTATTTCTCACTTCCACTGTATATTCATAAGGGATTTGATTTAGGTCATACCTGGATGGTCTAGTGTTTTTCCCTACTTTCTTCAATTTAAGTCTGAATTTGGCAATAAGGAGTTCATGATCTGAGCCACAGTCAGCTCCTGGTTTTGTTTTTTGCTGACTGTATAGAGCTTCTCCATCTTTGGCTGCAAGGAATGTAATCAATCTGATTTCAGTGTTGGCCATCTGGTGATGTCCACGTGTAGAGTCTTTTGTGTTGTTGGAAGAGAGTTTTGCTATGACCAGTGCATTTTCTTTGCAAAACTCTATTAGCCTTTGCCCTGCTTCATTCTGTACTCCAAGGAAAATCCTCATAAATGACACCAAATTGTTGAGAAGCTGCCTCAGAGAACATTTTTATCTTTTCATTCTCTAGTTAACGGGGCATGAAAATGACCATGGATGAGATTTGCACTGTCTGAAAGTCCCAGAGGGGGTTGAAATTTTATAATAAAAGCATGAGCTCTAACAATTTTAAGTGAATTATGGAAATAATTAATTTAATCTCTTGAATTATTATTGATAGAATACATATTACATATATTATCAATTTATTGAATTATTAGTATATGCCACACATGGAATAAGATTTTACCTTTGTTTTGTGTGTTGAATCCTTCTAGAGTTTTCCTATGCAAAGTTTGATCATCAGACCAGGACATTGATATCACTTAAGAACTTCTAGGAAATGTTGAATCATGGGCACACTTCTATTATTTAACAAGAGCCCCCTGTAATTCAGGTGACAATGTTTCAAGATATTATTTTGGAGGACTTGAAATGTTACAACGCTACATTAGGCACCAGTTCTATTAAAAATATCTACAGAAAACTGAGTTGTCCCTTCTCACTCAGCAATCATTATTTTGGAATTTGAGGGAGAGGAATAGGCTTTAGGAGGAGTACAGAGAAAGAAGATTATGTTAAATTCTATTGAAAAATATCAGGTTAGCAAGATGAAAAGAAGTTTCACAATAACATTAACATTAAAATAAGCATAAATTAACACAATTTTCAAAAGACAAGTTACTGTCTTAGTCAAGATGAAATCACCGAATGGAAAGAAAATAAAAGATTTCATAAATAGCTTTTAAGTACTTCATGCAAACATTCATTTGTGTAACAAAAGTGTAGAAACTTGATGGTACTACAACAGTAAGGTGAAAATGGGGACCAGAGAGCTGTGGAAACAAATTGAAAAAGAAAATTACAACAACACAGAAATAATAAATATATTCTAAATAGCACAAAACAGAGCAGATGTGGTTGAAAATGGAATCACTGACTCACTGGAGGAAAGACGTATTAAAATTGTGTGAATACAGAGGAAAAAATGCAAGATCAAAGCAATTAGATCAATCACAATAGATGTTCCAGCAGAATTACTGTCATCTGCGATGTAGAAAATCCAATAGGATTCACAAAAATCATTCATCCAAAATGGATGAAATTTACCCAGAAAAAACGTTTTAAATATATCGGCAGAACAATAGAATACACAGTGTTCCAGAAACAATAGTTGCAAAAAAAATTTGTCCCTGGAAATAATCAGCTGATGTCATTGAAACTGAAGAGCTAAGTATTATGTGGCCTATAAAGAAGACAGAAAGTTTATGCATAACGAGGAAATTCAGGGAAGTCTCAGACTCAGCCATGAAAAACTGCAGTGGCAGAATATATTAGTACTGTAACAACAATAAAGTCATTATGTATGAAAGCTACAGAGTTCTGAAGAAATAAAAAGTAAAATACCTAATATCCAAATAGATCCAAATATATGGATCTTAAATCTACTCAAGACCCATATACCCAAGAACTTTGTTATTCAAGCATGAATATATGACTCACTTTTTATACAAAATAAATTGAAAAAAAGGAAATAAAACCATCACTAAGTCTTTCTGGGAAAAGAAAATAAACAAGCAGAGAGACAAATAAACAGATCATCTTGGAAAATTAAGCCAGTCAAGTAACAGATGAAGGAAAGAACTGTGGAAATCCAAACCAAATAAGTATAAACTTAGCATCTGTGCTAATGAGACTTTAAGTGAAAATACACATATTATGTCCATTAATAATGAAGGTTTGGGGTGCGAAAAAATGTCCAGGACTTTGTAGGATATGTTATTTCAAATTGAAACCCCTAAACTTTCAGTGTTTTTACAATGTTTCCTTAAATTTTGAGATGCCTTAAGGAATAAGAATATCTTTAGAAGAACAAATATTTATACAAATACCATTTTAAACCTTTAATTTGCTTTCCTTTTTTCTTTGAAACTCAATCAAAATAAAATTTTATATAAAGCATAATTTATAGTATGTACCCTGTTTTAAATAAAATACCACCCTTTTTAAATTCTTTTTTCTTTCTTTTGCTTTCTTGCTTTGACTCCTTTTCTTTCTCTTTCTTTCTGTTTTCTATAAGCATAGCAAACCACCAGGGATGCAATCTGTTTAATGATTAAAGTGCAGTTTCTGGCTATTGTGTGCTTAAATTGTTCTGGGCATTTTTTCATGTTGCTTATATTTTAACAAAACAGTAATTATTAAAACGAAAAGATCTAAAAGAATGCATACCAAAATGTAAATGTCTCTTTTTGGTTGAGAATATTGGATTGAATGCAGACAGAAGACAAGAAGAAAAAAAATGTAGATTAGCACTCCAGAATACGTCTACTGTGCCTTGCTGTGCTCAGTCATAGCTGACTCTATGCGATCCTATGGACTGTATCACTCTAGACTCTTCCACCCATGGTATTCTCCAGGCAAGAATACTGGAATACATCGCCATTTCCTCCTCCAGGGGAATCTTCCTGACCCAGAGATTGAATCTGGGTCTCCTGCATTTCCTGAACTGGCAGGCTGATTATTAACCACTGAGCCATCTGGGAGGCCCAATATTTATACTACTGTAACTAAATTATTACTAGCATTAAGTATCTTATTTAAAAACGAGAATGCTATTCATGACATAAAAAGTGTTTTTAATCTTTGTGTCTTATATATTCATGAAATTGTCTGAGCACCTACAGAGACCATCAGGAAAACGCTTTGATTATACAAAGTTCAGATTTTTGTTTTTGTTTTCAGTTCAGTTCAGCTACTCAGTCATGTCTGAGTTTTTGTGACCCCATAACTGCAGCACTCCAGACTTCCCTGTCCAACACCAGCTCCCAGAGCTTGCTCAAACTCATGTCCATAGCGTCAGTGATGCAATCCCATCATCTCATCCTCTGTCTCATCCCTTCTCCTTCTATCTTCAATCTTTCCCAGCATCAGGGTCTTTTCCAATCAGTCAGTTCTTCACATCAGGTGGTCAAAGTATTGGAGTTTCAGCTTTAGCATCAGTCCTTCCAATGAATATTCAGGACTGATTTCCTTTACGATGGACTGGTTTAAATTCCTTGAAGTCCAAGGGACTCTCAAGAGTCTTCTCCAACACCACAGTTCAAAAGCATCATGTCTCTGTAACTCAGCTTTCTTCATAGTCCAACTCTCATATCCATACATGACTACTGGAAAACTATAATTTGACTAGATGAACATTTGATGGCAAAGTGATGTCTCTGCTTTTTAATATGCTGTCTAGCTTGGTCATAGCTTTTCTTCCACAAGCAAGCATCTTTTAATTTCATGGCTGCAGTCACCATCAGCAGTGATTTTGGAGCCCTAAAAAATAAAGTCTGTCATTGTTGCCATTATTTCCCCATCTATTTGCCATGAAGTGATGGGAGCAGATGCCATGATCTTAGTTTTTTGAATGTTGAGCTTTAAGGCAGCCTTTTTACTCTTTTCTTTCACTTTCATCAAGAGGCTCTTTAGTTCTTCTTCACTTTCTGCCATAAGGGTGGTGTCATCTGCATATCTGAGGTTATTGATATTTCTCCCGCCAATCTTGATTCCAGCTTGTGCTTCATCCAGTCCAGCATTTCTCATGATGTACTCTGCATATAAGTTAAATAAGTAAGGTGAAAATATAAAGCCTTAATGTACTCTTTTCCCAACTGGGAACCAGTTTGTTTTTTTTTTCTTCAGTTCAGTTCAGTTCAGTCGCTCAATCATGTCTGATTCTTTGTGATTCCATGGACTGCAGCGTGCCAGAACTTCCTGTCTTTCACCAGCTCCCAAAGTTTGCTCTCTCATGTCCATCGAGTCAGGGATTTCATCCAAACATCTCATCCTCTGTCATCTCCTTCTCCTCCTGCTTTCAGCCTTCAATCTTTCCCAGCATCAGGTTGTTTTTCCAGTCAGTCAGTTCTTCACATCAGGTGGTCAAAGTATTGGAGTTTCAGCTTCAGCATCAGTCCTTCCAATGAATTTTCAGGCCTGATTTCCTTTAGGATTGACTGGTTTGATCTACTTGCAGTCCGAGGGACTCTCAAGAGCCTTCTCAAACACCACAGTTCAAAGCATCATTCTTTGCCACTCAGCTTGCTTTATAGTCCAACTCTCACATCCATACATGACTGCTGGAAAAGTCATAGCTTTGACTAGATGGACCTTTGTTGGCAAAGTAATGTCTCTGCTTTTTAATTGATTTTTTTTCTGGAACTCTCTTGCTTTGTCGATGATCCAACAAATGTTGGCAATTTTATATCTGGTTCTCTGCCCTTTCTAAATCCAGCTTGAACATCTGGAAGGTCACTGTTCACATACTATTGAAGCCTTGCTTGGAGTATTTTGAGCATTACTTTGCTAGCTTGTGAGATGAGTGCAATTGTGTGGAAGTTTGAATATTGTTTGGTATTGCCTTTCTTTGGGATAGGAATGAAAACTTATCTTTTCCAGTCCTGCGACCACTGACGAGTTTTCCAAATTTGGCATATTGTGTGCAGCACTTTCACAGCATCATCTTTTAGGATTTGAAATAGCTCAACTAGAATTCCATCACCTCCACTAGCTTTGTTTGTAATGATGCTTCCCAAGCCCCACTTGACTTCACATTCCAGGATGTCTGGCTCTAGGTGGGTGATCACACCATCATGGTTATCTAGGTCATGAAGATCTTTTTTGTATAGTTCTTCTGTGTATTCTTGCCACCTCTTCTTAATATCTTCTGCTTCTGTTAGGTCCATACCATTTCCGTCCTTTATTGTGCCCATCTTTGCATGAAATGTTCCCTTGGTGTCTCTAATTTTCTTGAAGAGATCTCTAGGCTTTCCTGTTCTATTGTTTTCCTCTATTTCTTTGCATTGATCACCGAGGAAGGCTTTCTTATCTCTCCTTGCTATCCTTTAGAACTCTACATTCAGATGGGTATATTCTTCCTTTTCTCCTTTGCCTTTAGCTTGTCTTCTTTTCTCAGCTATTTGTAAGGCCTCGTCAGACAACCATTTTCCCTTTTTTGCATTTCTTTTTCTTGGTGATTGTTTTGATCAGTTCCTCCTGTACAATGTCATGAACCTCTGTCCATAATTCTTCAGGGACTCTCTCTATCAGATCTCATCCCCTGAATCCATTTGTCATTTCTACTGTATTACTATAAAGGATTTATGTCATACCTGAACGGTTTAATGGTTTTTCCCACTTTGTTCAATTTAAGTCTGAATTTGGCAATAAGGAGTTCATGATCTGAGCCACGGTCAGCTCCCAGTCTTGTTTTTACTGACTGTATAGAGCTTCTCCATCTTAAGCTGCAAAAAAAAAAAAAAAAATACAATTGATCTGACTTCAGTATTTGACCATCTGGTGGTGTCCACGTGTAGAGTATTCTCTTGTGTTGTTGGAAGAAGGTGTTTGCTTTGACCAGTGCGTTCTCTTGGCAAAACTCTGTTGCTTTGCCCTGCTTCATTCTGTACTCCAAAGCCTGCCTGTTACTTCAGGTATGTCTTTGCATCTAGTCCCCTATAATGAAAAGGAAATTTTTGGGGGGTTTTAGTTCTAGAAGATCTTGTAGGTCTTCATAGAACTGTTCAACTTCAGATTCTTCAGCATTACTGTCTGGGGCATAGTCTTGGATTACTGTAATATTGAATGGCATGCCTTGGAAACGAACAAATGCCGGGAGCCAGCTCACGAGATCCCACCCATGACAGAGTCATGAGGTAAAGGGCTGATTGAACACGGCTTCTCAGCCCTCAGGAATTCTCGGAAGGCTGCCCCAGCTCTCACCTTAAAGATGATATCTGTCTTTCTGATGTTTGCTACAATAAACCTCTTCTTATTTTCTGTGACTTAGGCAAAAGGCTTTTCCTGATTCTCTTCTAAAACAAATCAATCTGAAATCTCAATCGACAAGGCCCCTGAATGGTAGCACCCTAATAAAATTATCTGGGATATAGAGTATGCTGATCTAAATTCCTTTTGCTAACATATTGGTTTGTTTAATAAATGTACCTGTGCCTTTGGAGCTAATGTGCATAACTGCTCCCTAGTAATAAAACAGCATTGAGAGCCTCTGCACAGAAAGCCCCTATGGGCACAAAACCTTTTGCAGGAAAAAAGGCTTGTTAGGAAATATAAGAAATATTGCTTTATGAAACTATTACTTAGTCTATATTTACTCACTATGTTTTTACTCAACGTATTTAGCCTATATAATGAAAGTATAATAGTTAAAAGATTTATATAAATAGAAGTTTAGCTTTAATACAAATAATAAGACAATTGTTGAATTAACTGATGATTCTTACTTAGAGCTGACCTTCAGCTTGCTGTTCTATGACGTTATGGGACCACATTCTTTTCTGTTAAGCTCGAGGCATAAAGTAAATTACCGAAAACGGGTTTTACCTTGAAACTTTCTATTGATAAATTCTTTCCTGCTGTGCCTGATACAAAAGCGTTCTGACTGATCAACCCTTATCAATAGGAGAGTCACAAGATGTTAGCAGGCCCCCAGGCCGGAAGATGATGTAAACAAAAGGAGGCTTTTTGTAACTAAAAACAGACAAACAGTTTCGATGAAGGTCAAAAACTGCTGGCCTATTAAGCTGGATTGATAGGCCCATTAAGCTGAATTCATATGCCCATTAAGCTAAATTGGTATGCCCACTAAGCTGAATTGGTATGATTCTATACTTTACATTTGTTTCGATGTAGCACAAAAATATAAAAACTGTCTTAAAAACAATAAAGTCAGAAGACACTTGGAAACACCACGACTCGCTGTGTCTTCTCATTCGTATCGCCGACGCCGTCCATCCTAAGGGAACCCTGACCAGCTGGAGAAGGACTCCGGCAAACAAAGATCATTCTGTCACTTTTGAGTTTGCATCCAAGTACTTCATTTCAGACTCTTTTGTTGACTATGAGGGCTACTCCATTTCTTCTAAAGGATTCTTGCCTACAGTAGTAGATATAGTATTTGAGTTAAATTCGCCCATTACAGTCCATTTTATTTCACTGATTCCTAAAATGTCGATGTTCACTCTTTCCTTCTCCTGTTTGGCCACTTCTAATTCGCCTTGATTCGTGGTCCTAACATTCCAGGTTCCTATGCAGTATTGCTCTTTACAGCATTGGACTTTACTTCCATCACCAGTCACATCTACAACTGGGCATTGTTTTCACTTTGGCTCCATCTCTTCATTCTTCCTGGTGCTATTTCTCCAGTTTTCTCCAGTAGCTGCCACACACTTTGTCTCCCTGGTCTGCTGTAGCCAGAGACCCTGTCCCACAGCAGGTTACTGCTAACCCCAGTCTCTATAGGAGACATTCAAACACTCAAAGGCAGGTCTGGCTCAGTCACAGTGGGGGGCCACTGCTCCTTTCCCTCAGGATTAGGTCTGATAGATAGAGTGCCTGAAGAACTATGGACGGAGGTTTGTGACATTGTACAGGAGGTGGTGATCAAAACCATCCCCAAGAAAAGGAAAGGGAAAAAGGCAAAATGGTTGTCTGAGGAGGTCTTGCAAATAGCTGAGAAAAGAAGAGAAGATAAAGGCAAAGAAAAATAGGAAAGATATACCCATCTAAATGCAGATTTCTAAAGAATAGCAAGGAGAGATAACAAAGCCTTCATAAGTGAAAAATGCAAAGAAATAGTGTGAGAAAATAGAATGGAAAAGACTAGAGAACGCTTCAAGAAAATTAGACATACCAAGGGAACATTTCATGCAAAGAAGGGCCCAATGAAGGGCAGAAACAGTATGGATCTAACAGAAGCAGAAGATATTAAGACTAGGTGGCAAGAAGACACAGAAGATCTATACAAAAAAGATCTGAATGACCCAGATAGCCATGATGGTGTAATCACTCACCTAGAGCCACACATCTTGGAGTGTGAAGTCAAGTGGGACTAAGGAACAAAGCTACTGTAGGTGGTGGAATTTTAGATGAAATATTTCAAATCCTAAGAGATTATACTGTTAAAATGTTGCACTCAATACACCAGCAAATGTGGAAAACTCATCAGTGGCCACAGGACTGGAAAAGATTAGTTTTCACTACAATCACAAAGAAAGGCAATGCCAAAGAATATTCAGACTACCGCACAATTACACTCATTTCACATGCTAGCAAAGTAATGCTCAAAATTCTCCAAGCTAGCCTCCAACAGTACATGAACTGAAAAATTCCAGATGTTCAAGGTGGATTTAGAAAAGGCAGAGGAATCAAAGATGAAATTGCCAACATTTGATGGATTATAGACAAAGCAAGAGAATTCCAGAGAAATATCTACTTCTGCTTCATCGATTATGCTAAAACCTTTGGTTTTGTGGATCACAACAAACTGTGGAAAATTCTTAAAGGGTTGGGACTACTAGACCACCTTCTGCCTCCTGAGAAACTTGTATGCAGGTCAAGAAGGAACAGTTAGAACCAGACATGGAGCAACAGACTGGTTTTAAATTGGGAAAAGAGTACGCCGAGGCAATCTATTGTTACTCTGCTAATTTAACTTCTGTCCATCATTCAAAATGCAAGGCTGGATGAAACACAAGCAGAAATCAAGATTGCTGGGAGAAATATCAATAACCTTAGATATGCAGATGACACCACCCTTATGACAGAAATTGTAGAGGAACTCTAGTGCCTCTTGGTGAACGTGAAAGAGGAGAGTGAAAAACGCTGGCTTAAAACTCAACATTCAAAAAACGAAGATCGTGATGTCTGGTCCCATCACTTCATGGCAAATAGGTGGGAAACAATGGAAACAGTGACAGACATTATTTTTTCGAGCTCCAAAATCACTGTAGATTGTAACTGCCATCTTGAAATTAAAAAGGCTCTTGCTCCTTGAAAGAAATGCTATGATCAATGACCAACCTAGACAGCATATTAAAACACAAAGGCATTACTTTGCCGACAATGGCCCATCTAGTCAAAGCTATGGTTTTTCCAGAAGTCATGTATGGATGTGAGTGTTGGACCATAAAGTAGGCTGCATACCAAAGAACTGATGCTTTTGAACTGTGGTGTTGGAAAAAACTCTTGAGAGTCCTTTGGACTGCAAAGAGATCAAACCAGACAATCCTAAAGGAAATCAGTACTGAATATTCATTAGAAGGACTGATGTTGAATCTGAAGCTCCAATACTTGGGCCACCTGATGTGAAGTACTGACTCATTGGAAAATACCCCGATGCTGGAAAAGATTGAAGGCAGGAGGAGAAGGGGACAACAGAGGACAAGATGGTTGGATGGCATCACTGACTCAATGGACATGAGTTGAGCAAGCTCTGGGAGATGGTGAAGGACAGGGCAGCCTGGCGTGCAGCTGTTCAAGGGTTCTCAAAGAATCTGACACGACTGAGCTACTGAACAATGGGTCTTTTCTTCTGGCACTTTAAAACTACAAAGAGTTTTTCTTAAATCAAAATAACTTGTGAAATAGTTCTTTTTTGAGCAAGATAGTGGAGGAAAGAAAACTGTAAAGCTGTGTATATTCTCTGAAAAATACTCAAGTTATAATTGTATACTTTTATTTCACTGAATTGAAATGAGCTTTTATTGGGCAATAGGAAAAACATGGCTCAGCTGGAAAAGAATCTGCCTGCAATGCGGGAGACCTCGGTTCAATCCCTGGGTTGGGAAGATCCCCTGGAGAAGGGAAAGGCTACCCAGTCCAGTATTGTGGTCTGGAGAATTCCATGGACTGTATAGTCCATGGGGTCTCAAAGATCAGACATGACTGAGTGACTTTCAGTTTCAGAAAAAAACATAATTTTTTTTTCTTGACTAAAGAACTATATATAATAGATATAACTGTAACCTCTCATGTGTTTTAACACATTCATTCCAACTGCACTTCCTTATGTCATCCTTAACAAATAGCTGTTTTAAGAGACATATATATTTAGATTATATTTGTATTAAGCTAGAGGCTCAAACTAATGTAAAAGATAGTAATTAATTTGAGTTTACAGCTATACTTGGACACATATATTATGATGTTATAAGAATATACAACCATATAATATGTACATATTATTTAAATGAGAAGAAATTGACTTTTCTCATATTTCACTTTCATTGAAAAATGAAATTCTGTTATGGTTGTTTATGTTTTACATAATTTTAGTTTAGTTTTTCAAGGCGGTTAATTATAATTATTGCAAATTGATTTTTGTTTAATTTTGCAGAACTAAATAAATGCAGCTAATATTTTTGGTACTGTATCTAACCCTTTTTAATAATGTATATTCCTTATAAAAGTTAAACATTATTATGAGTATGTTATTTATCTTTACTCATGTGAGCTCTTATCACAAGAATCTCATGCTTTATAAATAGGTACATGTTATTTTTTTCAAACGTGAAGTAAACCATTTATTTTAGTTTAGACTTCTGTTGCATTGCCCCTTGCTACCGACAAAACATTCTTATGCAAGTATGGGCCCTTTTTACATAGCTCTAAAGACGGGCAGTTTGGAGGCCATGCTAACCATCGTACAGAATGGGTGCTACTTTGTTACCCGTGAGATAAACCTATGGCTAGTTTGTATATCCGTATTTTGTGGAAGTTCTCAAAGTGATTTACAAGATAAGTGGCCTATAACATGAAGAAGGTTATTACTAACTTCAGGGTCTCCCTACGCTCCATACTTATTCCTCTCTTTGGTTACACACTTTTTGTCCTTTTATTTACACCTCTTCCTTTTTCCCTCCATTTTCTCCTTCCTTATCTGTTTGTCTTTCCTACTATATCATCTAGGAATTGGCTTATCATAGAAATAACTGAAAAAGTAAACATATATTTTCCTCCTTAAATGTAAAGCAATGAAATGGCTTATTTGAAACTCAGGTAAACCTGAGGAATTCCTTTCCTATTCCAGCTGGTATCTCTTCTCACATTTATGCATGTGTGATCCCTTAATTTTTACAACGCACACTCTGTCTGAGCACAGAAGAGACAGCTAATTCTTCAGTATTTGAATATGTCTAGAGGGAAATTAAGAGACTGAAAGCTGTTTATTTGCAAAGTTTCTATAACAGATTCAGACTTCATTCAGTTCAGCTCCCTAAGAACTCAGAGTAAAAATTTAGCAATGCTTTCATCTGATTCTGTAGGAATTATGTCTGGATGCTTTTTTTCCCCTTACTTAAAAGTGTGAAATTTTTGTGAAAATCTTACCTGACACATTCATATCTGCATCCAAATGACTAGTATAGCATCTGAACTGTGAGAAAATTGTTTGGATGAACAATGAATTTCCTACTATCACTGTGGCATCATAATTGTCAAGAAATTAAAAAAAAAAAAACTTAAAATACCTAAGGAGGGGATTCTTCCCTTTAGGATCTTCTACATCTGATTTCAGAAGAGTAGCTTGGTTCAAATCCACTCATGTTTTCTTAGGATGCATGTACTATATATTTCTTTCCAGCAAACATCTTTAAAATGGTTGCAGGTATGTGCTTAGTCACTAAGTATTCAACTCTTTTGCAACCCCATGGACTGTAGCTCGCCAGACTCCTTTGTCTACGGGATTTTCCAGATAAGAATGCTGAAGTTGGTTGCTATTTCCTTTTCCATGTCATTCAAAAGTTTAGCATATTCAGTAACCAAAGCATTACTCTCTTGGGTACATTTTTAAATGTGTCAATCTCATAACCACTGATACAATATACTGAAGTGTATTTCATGTAAGGAAAGAGGGGGAGTTTATCACTCAGACTCACTCTGATAAATCTAGAGTGACAAGATTATATGGCATTGAAAATATTTTATTCATTCATTCATTTATTTGCTTATTCATTTAATCTTTTTTTATTCATTTAAATACAGATTCTGAAATTTTTCTCATAGACAAAGCATACTTTTGCTAGCCAAATTACTGCAGAAAGCAGACTGTGTAGAAACTTGTACATTTTAAAGGAATCATTTTTATCATTTTGCAAAAATTATTTAGAAATTAATTTCATATTTTATAAAGTCCAGCTGAGGGAATAACCTTTAGAACTGGAAATGGAACAGTAAGATGGACTGGTTCTAAATGGGAAAAAGAGTAGGTCAAGGCTGTATATTGTCACCCTGCTTACTTAACTTATATGCAGAGTACATCATGAGAAATGCTGGACTGGATAAAGTACAAGCTGGAATCAAGATTGCTGAGAGAAATATCAATAGCTTCAGATATGCAGATGACAGCACCTTTATGGCAGAAAGTGAAGAATAACTAAAGAGCCTCTAGATGAAAGTGAAAGAGGAGAGTGAAAAAGCTGGTTTAAAGCATTACATTCAGAAAAGTAAGATCATGGCATCTGGTCCCATGACTTCATGGCAAATAGATGGGGAAACAGTGGAAACAGTGGCTGACTTAATTGTGGGGGGTTCCAAAATCACTGACGATGGTGATTGCAGCCATGAAATTAAAAGATGCTTGCTCCTTGGAAGGAAAGTTATGACCAACTTAGACAGCATATTAAAAAGCAGAGGCATTACTTTGCCAACAAAAGTCCATCGAGTCAAGGCTATGGTTTTTCCAGTAGTCACTATGGATGTGAGAGTTGGAGTATAAAGAAAGCTTAGCACCAAAGAATTGATGCTTCTGAACTGTGGTGTTGGAGAAGACTCTTGAGAGTTCCTTGGACTTCAAGGAAATTAAACTAGTCCATCCTAAAGGAAATCAGTCCTGAATATTCATTGGATGGACTGATGCTGAAGCTGAAACTCCAATACTTTGGCCACCTGATGTGAAGAACTGACTGACTGGAAAAGACACTGATGCTGGGAAAGATTGAAAGCAGGAGGAGAAGGGAACGACAAAGGATGAGATGGTTGGATGACATCACCGACTCAATGGACATGAGTTTGGGTAAACTCTGGGAGTTGGTGACAGACAGGGAGGCCTGGCGAGCTGTGGTCCATTGGGTTGCAAAGACTTGGACACGACTGAGCGACTGAACTGAACTGAATAGCATGTAAAACTGGTGTGAACTGCTTCTTGGTTTGGTGATTCAAAATCATTTGTTATTATATTGACTCTTTACCTGTCCATTTGACAAGAGCTTCAATTTCTTATTCCAGTACAATGGATTATCCTTAAATATAAAATTTTGAAATCAAACCTGGGGTTAATACTTTTCTCTATACCAAATGAGAGAGACTTAAAATCTGAACCATTGGTTATGGGCATATCATCTCATCCACTCTGTTTCCCCAGATGTTAGAGCTTTAATTTACAACAAACATTAGTGAAAATTATATCATTACCCCAGATGTGCTGTTCCCAGAGAACTTTGTTGTATAAGCCCCATGTGTGCTAAAACTAGCCCTCCCTTGTAAAGGTTCTGCTTTATATTAATCTTAAATCATTCATCTAGGCTCTCTCCTTCCTGATTCACCTTGATTGATGACGTATTATCATTGCTAAAAAGCCTTTAATTTCTAGAAGGGAAGAAGACATATTTCTGAGATTGTAAGTATATTGGTATATTGGTAACCTATATTCTGAGCTATGAGATTGGTATTGCCTGTGTCTTGAAGGTGGCATATCAATGCATTCACTAAAAATTCCTCCTGTTTTCTCACCCTAACTTTGTATAGATGGAGATGTTTCAGCTTACTCTTTTAGATATAAAAGCACAGTTTTCTGCATGTATTTTAAATTTTTCACATTTGTGTATATAGAGGCTGGCATGTTAATTGACTCCTCAACAGACATTACTTTGACATCTACCTAGATTATCAATTTGCAATGATAATTGCAAACTATAATAAAAATATGTGTGATGAAATAAGAAACATCTTTTCAAAGGATTAAAATAATATAAATTAATATTTCTCCTATATGTCTAATTATATATTTCAAATTTTATATTTATTATTTATATATAATAATAGTCAAGAAGATCACCTGGAGGAGGGCTTGGCAACTCACTCCAGTATTCTTGCCTGGAGAATCCCTTGAAGAAAGGAGCCTGTTGGGCCAAAGCCCATAGGATTGCAAAGAGTTGGTTATGATGAAGCAACTTAGCATGCATGTAATTATAATGGCTGTCTACAGTTAACCGTATTATCAAATCCTTTTTTCACTCAAAATTTGTCACATCAGTTTTATCAAATGTAATTTAAAATAAACAAATGTAGTTTAAAATCACCAGGATTCCCTGGTGATCCAGTGGGTAGGAAGCTGAGGTTTCACTGGCTGAGAGCTCGGGTTCAATCCCTGATCGGGGAACTAAGATCTAAGATCCCACAAACCACATAAACCTACAGGACATAATGGCAAATGAAATTAGCCACACAAACAAAGACAGATACTGTGATTTCTCTTATTTGTGAAATCTGAAAAAGGCAACTCATAGGAGAAGAGCATTGAATGGTGTTTGCCAGGGAATGGTGGTTAGAAAAAAAAGGGAATATATTGATCAAAAAGCACAAATTTCTGTTGTAAGATGAATAAATTCTGGGGATCTAATGTACAGCATAATGATTAATACTATAATGTATACTTTAAATTTGCTACGTGGTTTCATCTTCTTAAATTTTTATTGGAGTATAGTTGATTTACATGTTGTGGTAGTTTCAGGTGTATGGAAAACTGAATCAGTTATACATTTCTGTATATCCACTCTTTTTTAGATTCTTTTCCCATACATGTCATCACAGAGTATTGACTAGAGTTCCCTGTGCCATAGAGTAGATCGGGGTTGACATATATGCATTGTGCTGTGTGTGCTCAGTTGTGTCTGACTCTTTGCAGCCCTATAGACTGTAGCCCACAAGGCTCCATGGAATTTTCCAGGCAAGAATACTAGAACAGACAGCCATTTCCTACTCCAGGGGATCTGCTCCACTGGAATGGAATCCAAGTCTCTTTCCTCTCCTTCCTGGCAGGCAGATTCTTTACCACTTAACCATGTGGGAAGCACTCATATATACATTAACATATATCAAATAAGAGAGTATATCTTAAATGTTTTCACAACAAATAAAAAATGATAACCATGTGAAGTGAAGGATGAGTAAATTAACTTATTGTAGTAATAATTTCATAGCATATATATAGATTATATTAAGAGGTTGTACACCTTGAAAAAAATCTATATAAATTCTGCTATCCATAGAGCATTTGTCAAAACAAGCAAACAAAAATCAGCAGCTATTGTTCAACATTACCACTTCTGGTGGCATTATCAGATGGGAGCAACAAGATACTGAACAAAAAATATAAAAGGCAGAACTGAAGAATCAGAAGAAAATAGAGGGTTTAAAAAGCTTCAATATATTCCTGGATAAGACTTGAGAGTCCCTTAGACTGCAAGAAGATCAAATCTGTCAATCCTAAAGGAAATTAACCCTTAATATTCATTGGAAGGACTGATGCTAAAGCTGAAACTCCAAAACTTTGGAAACCTGATGCAAAGAGCTGACTCATTGGAAAAGACCCCGATATTTGGAAAGATTGAAGGGGAAAGGAGAAGGAGATGGCAGAGGATGAGATGGTTAGATAGCATCACTGACTCAATGCACATGAATTTGAACAAAGTCCGGGAGATAGTGGAGGACAGAGGACCCTGGTGTGCTGCAGTCCATGGGGTTGAAAAGATTCAGACACAACTTAGCAACTGAACAACAATATATTCCTAAAACTCTAGAAAGTTATGTACATGTGCATTGCCTTGAAAATGCACAAGAAACACGTGAGAAGACCCCACTTTGTCACCTCTAGCTAAATTTGAACCTCTGCACAAGAAGCGTAGGATAAGTTGAAAAATGCCTGTTGGTGTGCTGTGTGTGTCAACACACACACACACATACACACACAAACACACACACACACACACAGGAGTTCCTCAGCAAAGACTGGGATACTTACTGGTTCCTGACATTGAAGAGAATCTGTCCAATCATTAACTCTCTACTAAGCTAGATCACGACGGCCCTTCCTGGCTCCTTATTGCCAAATTCAGACTTAAACTGAAGAAAGTAGGGAAAACCGCTAGACCATTCAGGTGTGACCTAAATCAAATTCCTTATGATTATACAGTGGAAGTGACAAATAGATTTAAGGGACTATATCTGATAGACAGAGGGCCTGATGAACTATGGACAGAGGTTCGTGACATTGTACAGGAGACAGGGATCAAGACCATCCTGATAGAAAAGAAATGCAAAAAATCAAAACGGCTGTCTGAGGAGGCCTTACAAATAGCTGGGAAAAGAAGAGAAGCAAAATGCAAAGGAGAAAAGGGAAGATATTCCCATTTGAATGCAGAGTGCCAAAGAATAGCAAGGAGAGATAAGAAAGCCTTCCTCAGTGATCAATCCAAAAAAATAAAGGAGAACAACAGAATGGGAAAGACTAGAGATCTCTTCAAGAAAATTAGAGATACCAAGGGAACATTTCATGCAAAGATGGGCTCAATAAAGGACAGAAATGGTATGGACCTAATAGAAGCAGAAGATATTAAGAAGAGGTGGCAAGAATACACAGAAGAACTATACAAAAAAGATCTTCACAACCCAGATAATCACAATGATGTGATCACTCACCTAAAGCCAGACATCCTAGAATGTGAAGTCAAGTGGGCCTTAGAAAGCATCACTACTAACAAAGCTAGTGGAGGTGATGGAATTCCAGTTGAGGTATTTCAACTCCAAATGGATGATGCTGTGAAAGTGCTGCACTCAATATGCCAGCAAATCTGGAAAACTCAGCAGTGGCCACAGGACTGGAAAAAGTCAGTTTTCATTCCAGTCCCAAAGAAAGGCAATGTCAAAGAATGCTAAAACTACCACACAATTGCACTCATCTCACACGCTAGTAAAGTAATGCTCAAAATTCTCCAAGCCAGGCTTCAGCAATACATGAACCATGAACTTCCAGATGTTCAAGCTGGTTTTAGAAAAGGCAGAGGAACCAAAGATCAAATTGCCAACATCCGCTGGATCATCGAAAAAGCAAGAGAGTTCCAGAAAAACATCTATTTCTGCTTTATTGACTATGCCAAAGCCTTTGACTGTGTGGATCACAAAAAACTGTGGAAAATTCTGAAAGAGATGGGAATGCCAGACCATCTGACCTGTCTCTTGAGAAACCTGTATGCAGGTCAGGAAGCAACAGTTAGAACTTGACATGGAACAACAGACTGCTTCCAAATAGGAAAAGGAGTACATCAAGGCTGTATATTGTCACCCTGCTTATTTAACTTATATGCAGAGTACATCATGAGAAATGCTGGGCTGGAAGAAACAAAAGCTGGAATCAACATTGCCAGGAGAAATATCAATAACCTCAGATATGCAGATGACACCACCCCTATGGCAGAAAGTGAAGAAGAACTAAAGAGCTTCTTGATGAAACTGAAAGAGGACAGTGAAAAAGTTGTTTTAAAGCTCAACGTTCAGAAAACTAAGGTCATGGCATCTGGTCCCATCACTTCAAGGGAAATAGATGGGGAAACAGTGGAAACAGTGGCTGACTTTATTTTTTTTAGGCTCCAGAATCACTGCAGATGGTGATTGCAGCCATGAAATTAAAAGATGCTTACTCCTTGGAAGGAAGATTATGACCAACCTAGATAGCATATTTAAAAGCAGAGTCATTAGTCTTCCAACAAAGGTCCGTCTAGTGAAGGCTATGGTTTTTCCAGTGGTCATGTATGGATGGATGTGAGAGTTGGATGGTGAAGAAAGCTGAGCGCCAAAGAATTGATGCTTTTGAACTGTGGTGTTGGAGAAGACTCTTGAGAGTCCCTTGGACAGCAAGGAGATCCAACCAGTCCATCCTAAAGGAGATCAGTCCTGGGTGTCCATTGGAAGGACTGATGTTGAAGCTGAAACTCCAATACTTTGGCCACCTGATGGGAAGAGCTGACTCATTTAAAAATACCCTGATGCTGGGAGAGATTGAAGGCAGGAGGAGAAGGGGACGACAGAGGATGAGATGGTTGGATGGCATCACTGACTCGACGGACATGGGTTTGGGTAGACTCCGGGAGTTGGTGATGGACAAGGAGGCCTGGTGTGCTGCAATTCATGGGGTCGCAAAGAGTCGGACACGACTGAGTGACTGAACTGAAATGAACTGAAGCTAGATCAATCAAAGACCTCAGTGACTGCACATAAAAAAGAATACAGATTTTTAAAATAGAGTTAGTCCAAGAAAGTCAATGAGCAAATAACCAGAAACAGACAGCAACAGCAGTAATCCCTGGGAGGATGGACTGAGTCCCAGAGTTACCTTATTATAGTATTGAAGATGCCCAGTTTTCAAGAAAATGTTATAGGACACACAAAAACATTTAAAAAGTGTATCTTAAATACATGAATAAGCAGTCAATAAAAACTACCCTTGAGGAAGTCCGGAGGTTGGAATTGAGAGAGTTAAGGCTTAGGGCCCTTTTAAGAAGGAGGTGAACATTCTCCTTCATGCTTTCTGTAAGCCTTGTACAACAATGTATCTTGCCCAAGAACTGGCCTTTCTTTAGAAGCTAATGATCACACCACACAATGGAAATGTTTTTCTTAGGTTCTATGTTCAATAGCTATAATTATAACAAATCTTATCTGGGAACCTATTTCTCAAGACTTCTCCCCCTGATTACATAGCAACAGTGTATCTTGTGCAGAGAAGTTTCCTGGAACCCATTCTCCCTGGCTAATCTTGTGCCAAAGTTATCTCAGAATGAATGCCTTGGGAAAGGGTCTGGTGGAACTCTTACAACCTTGAAGTATTCTTTTTATCCATTCTCAGCACCCAGTTGAGAAGTGTATAGTTCAGTTCAGTAGCTCAGTCGTGTCCAGCTCTTTGCGACCCCATGGACTGCAGCACGCCAGGCCTCCCTGTCCATCACCAACTCCCGGAGATTACTCAAACTCAAGTCCATTGAGAAGTATACAAGCCTGCTTAAACTAGTGAGGCGGGTACTCTCCTACCCGCTTCTGATGTTTATGTGACGCGTGAAAAGTTGCTCAGTCGTGTCCGACTCTTGCAATCCCATAAACTATAGTCTATGGAGTTCTCCAGGCCAGAATACTGAAGTGGTTAGCCGTTCCCTTCTCCAGTGGATCATCCCAAACCAGGGTTGAACTCAGGTCTCCCATATTGCATGCAGATTACTTTATCAGGTGAGCCACCAGGGAAGCCCTCTGATGTCTATGTCAGAAGCTTTTTCTGTCACTTTCACTTTAAATAAAAATCTGCACAAAGCTTTGAATGACTGAGAACCTGTCTGGTCCAGGAGTTAAATCTTCTCCTTTGGAGACCACAAACCCTGTGGCACCGTTCACCATAAGCTATTATTATGAGAGAGAGAATTTTAAATCACTATCACAAATGTATTCAAAAAGTAAAGGAAATTATGTCTTAAAAATGGAACTGTGAGAATGTTATTTCACTGAATAAAAACATAAATAAAACAATAGAAAATATTTTAAAATAAAGAAATAGAAATTCTGTGTTTAAAAGTAAATTTGAAATTAAAATTTTACAAAAGGCTCAATAGCAGATTTTAGAACCAAAGCAGAAAGAATCCTCAAAAAAGAGATCAATTGAGATTATCTAGTCAGAGAAACAAAGGGAAGTGAAAATATGGAAAAATTACAAAACTCTCAGTGACTTGTGGAGCACCATGAAGCTCATCAATGCATGAAAAATAAGATTCATAGAGAAATGGAGAAAGGGAGTAGAGAAATATGGCTGGATTCTTTTTTTAGTTCTAGTGAAAAGCTTTCATCTATATCTAGGAAGTTTAGCAAACTGAAAGGAAGATAAATTCAAAGAGATATAGACCTTGAGATCTGCTATATAGCATAGCACCAATAGTTAACAACACTGCATTGTATACTTAATGAATTTTCTAGAGAATAGATCTTAAGCATTCTCACCATAAAAATGTATTATAATTCATAATAACTCATTAAAATATATTAATAATAAAGAAGACCAGAGGAAACTTTTGGAGGTAGTGGACACATTTATAATACAGTTTGTAGTGATGGTTTCTCAGATATTTGCTTCTCTCTAAACATATCAAGTCATATAAATTAAATACATAGCTTTTTGTATTCCAATGATATCTCAATAAATTTCTTTTTTTTAAAAAAAAGCACAGATCTAGATACATCATAGAAAAACTGTAAAAAAAAACAAGCAGAAAATATCTTCAAAGTTGTAAGAGAAAAGTGATTTAATGGTATGAATCTTACCTCAATAAATGTTATTGAAACAAGAATGAATGTGTGTAAGAGACCATAAAAATAGAAAACATTATAAGGAAAAAGTGTTTACCTGTAAGAGTTAGAAACATGAATGACATTTTTATTGGTTCAGAATGTTATTTTCATTGGGGATCAATGAAATCAAAGAATGGGGAGATCAATCAGAGAATGACTGACATACTAATCAATTCAACTTAAAATCAATGATTTCTGAATTCACCTCTTTGGCTTTATGGAGATACTGATTTCCTCTTTAATGAGAGTTAATTAAGCACTTCTCTCAGCCATTTGATGACTGCTCAGAAAGAGACAAAATAAATGAAAAGCAAGTAAATACCATGCTTAGAAGTGGAAAGAAAATGTATGGCTTTTAGAAAAGTGTTCTAGTGGACTAAAAATGAAACAATTCATTGAGATTCAAGCATTTTTCCTATTACCTTACAGTATGTTGTTTTTCATGGTAAAAAGGATTTTGAATTAGGCTACAATATCATAAGCAGTGAGAAACGCTCTTCCAAAAGTACCTGGAAGATTTTCAACATGGAAATGGAGTCTAAACATAATATTTAGAAAACAGTTGCTTGCCTCCAAATCAAACCAAAATACATCTAACTTTTAAAGACATACTGCTTTTGAAGTTCCCACATTTTAGTTTGAGAAAATTTCCTTTTATTAACTATATATTCTAGTAGACTTGAGGCACAAAACTGAGAGACTATTCTACAGATTGAATAAATGGCCAATTCCTAAGCCATTTTTGACAATTCACTGGACATTCACAATGGAAACTGTATCTTAAATCTTTTTAAGGACAAATTCATTTTTATGGAAAAAAAGAGATACAAGTTATACTTTTTTTCAATGTTCTTATTGTGAACAGTAAAGTACTAGACATAAAGACTTCAATAGCATAGATGAAGTTTAAAGTTGAATGCAAAATTGGATTTTAACATCAAACACGAATCTAAGAAGCCAGGGAATTAAAATAAAATTATCAGTATATGTATTTGTTTAATTTACAAGTATTTTAAATAACAGAGTCTCTGTAGTGATTAAACACTCATATTTACTAAAGTAAATTGAGTTGACATCTAAATATTTACTTATTGAAGATTAGAAAAATTAACTGCTTCTACCCACTGAAAAAAAATGCAGACACTTAAAAAAATTCCATGTATTTTCTAATGTTAATTTTTCACCATTGAGCAATGATATTGATGTCCTGTCTCAAGTATATGGCTATTAGGGCTAGATTAGCTAATTTCAAATTTATTTACACTATGTTAAAGATATAATTGTTATTATTATTATTATTATTATTATTAATGTGTAACAAGCCACTCAAACTAAGTAAACCAGCTCTTCCACTGGGCTTGATGTTGTTTTGTGGAATGGTAAACACACACAAAAAAACTGAAGTTAATAAGTACAGGACCTGGTATAGTGCCTCCTTCAGGCAAATGGTGTAGAAAATTAAAATCAGCCAGCATACCGCATACACTTGTTCTTTCAGTGGCTAAGCAAAAATGGGCACTCAGTGGTACCTGCGGCTACACTGACATTTCCACAGTAAGAGTAAAGTCCACTGAGACGTCTTAAGAGTGAAAAAAAGAAGCTCCGCTATTTAAAGAATATGTTACATGGACTAAAGCAATTAATTTACATAACAACAGCATAAGAACAAAAATCCTAGTGAATTAAACCAACAACTATTTTATTATAATTTATAGATGCAATGTTCTAATTCATTTCAACCAATTTAACATTAGTTGCAAGTCATTTTTTATCGCATTATATATTGAAGATAAATGTTTTCCTTGAAATGGGTGCTGTTATTCCTCCAATTTGTGCATATTAAAAATAATAGTTAAACGATTTTTTCCCTTTTTTGTTTTTAAGGAAAAACATCATAATGAGTGGATGAAAAGTAGAAGACATAGACACATTTACATGCAAGAGATGTTTTGTGAAAGTCTGTGTTTCCTTAAGAGGAAATAATTTTAAAGCAAACAAACCGCCTTGTTATTTTGATTTAAGATATTCCATTTAAAGTCATTACATTGGAAAATAAGAGAATTGCCAAGGGCATTAATTAAACATCAGAGAATATTAAGTTAAAGATAAAATAAGTTACATGTTACAGCAAATATGTATAACTGCTAGAAATATAGCTCTATACTACTTGAAAAAAAGTTAATTTACAAGCATACTCTAGTCTTACTGGAAATTAATGGATTGAAAGGTTATCTCTTTTCTACTCAAATGAATTCATCATGAAATAATAGCCAATATGACATCCGTTAATAAGCCAGGTACTAATATCACAGAGGAATAGAAAATGAACCGTCTACAGACTAGCGTGAATCATAGCTGCTTGAAGGCAGATATTTGCACTAAAAAGCACAACATGGATACAGAATCAACTAAACAAGTTTTACTATGAGCTGCATATTTTGAGTTAAGACTTTGGTTGTATATTTTTTAATGGGACTCTATGTCTTATACTTGTATATTTGTAATGATTTTATTTACATATAATATTGGAAGCCTCATTTTATTTCATTTCATGTGAAAAGACATATGCTAAGTGTTTATCAGATGGCTTTACACAATCAGGACATCTCTGATAGCTCAGTTGGTAAAGAACCCGCCTGCAATGAAGGAGACCCCATTTGGATTCCTGGATCGGGGAACATCTGTTGGAGAAGAGATAGGCTACCCACACGAGTATTCTTGGGCTTCCCTTGTGGCTCAGCTGGTAGAGAATCCACCCGCAATGTGGGAGACCTGAGTTTGATGCCTGGGTTATGAAGATCTCCTGGAGAAGGGACTAGCTACCCTCTCCAGTATTATGGCCTGGAAAATTCCATGGTCTGTACAGTCCATGGGGTCACAGAGTCGGATAGTACTGAGCAACTTTCACTTTTTACACAATCAAGTTTTAGTAAATTATCATGGCACTGAAGTTGTAACTTTAGTGCATAAAAGGGTAACATTAACTAAGAGACTGGTAGTTGAGGCACTAGGTAGGTTACATTTTGAAACTATCTTCCATTTGCTTATTTTGGCACACATATGCTGTCTTTACACTTCATATTTCCCACTAATATGTTTCTAGCTATGTGCTGAATTGCATTTTTCTGGTTTTGAAAAAGACATGCATTGAAAAATATTATATAACATACTGAATACTTACACATTTCAAAAGACTCAAAAGTAATAATAACACACTTTCGAGATTTGAATGCTACTGAGCTAAGTTAAGAAACTGCATGCGGTAAAACTGATTATTCACTACAATGGATTTAAGGCATTTTGAAATATGGCATTAATTTTTATAACCTATTATATTGTCTAGAAACTCACAAATCTTCATACAATGGAATGCATTTTTTTAATAAAGTGATTTTCAGCAGCTAGAACATTCATAAAATGTTTATGCTTGAATCGAGGATAGGAACACGGGTTTGGGGTAATTCTAAAAATGTATATATCCAAATTAGAAAAAGGCCTTTTATTAATAAATGGTCACAATTTTGACATTAATTTGATTAAAAGGATTTGCTTTATACAATTATGATGAAACAGCCTCTAGCTTTTCAAAGTCTGGGAAAGATAAGGCAATTTTAACTATAGTAGATGGTTCAGAGCAAGAAATCTTGTATTTCACCAAATCATTAAGTGAAGCACAGAAACATCATCATATGTGATGTAGAAATGCAGAGTTAAGTAAACAAAAAAAAAATAGTAAATTTCCATGACTGGTCCAATATTTCTTGGATACTTTATTTTACTCATGTGTATTAAATTTTTCTTAGATGGATTTGCATATGATATGCTCCAAAATAATCTGATAATGTAGATTTTTATATTTTACTTCCTTAAAGAAGAAGAGAAGAAGAAGAGAAGAGATTCATTGAACACAGTCTTAAAATTATTTAAGCCATTTAAAAGTTCAAACCCAAACTATCAATATTGAGGCCTTCTGATCTGAGATGGGTAAAATCTTTAAATTTTATTTATCTATTCATTTTACTCTTATGTTTACTTTCCTTATAATGTTAACAATTTTATTTCATTTTTAATATCAAACACAAAATCTGGTCTTTAATATCCTCTTCAAAAATTAGCTCTTCAAAAACATACAGCAGGCGTAGTGCTAAATAAATGAGATTCCTAAAAACACTGAAGTGATTATTAAGACTACTACTTTTTAAAAGAGTAAATATCTTCAAATTTCAACAACTTCATTTTTATAGTTCCTGAAAAATTTGGTCAACTTTTTAAAAAAGTTTCTTCAATTTCTATCCCAATAATAATGAATTAAACATTAACATGCCTGCTGCTAAGTTGCTTCAGTCGTGTCCGACTCTGCGCGACCCCATAGATGGCAGCCCACCAGGCTCCCCCGTCCCTGGGATTCTCCAGGCAAGAACACAGGAGTGGGTTGCCATTTCCTTCTCCAGTGCATGAAAGTGAAAAGTGAAAGTGAAGTCGCTCAGTTCTGTCCGACTCTTAGGGACCACATGGACTGCAGCCTACCAGGCTCCTCCATTCATGGGATTTTCCAGGCAAGAGTACTGGAGTGGTTTGCCATTGCCCTCTCCATTAACATGCCTAGATCATGCCAAAATAATAAGTGGAACTTTTCTGAGAGTTATCTTTTACAGTTGTGTTTTTTTTTTTTTTAACATTACTGAGTACTTCTTATATTTACCTTTTTCTCTACTGTTATCTGTGTGTCTTCTGCCCTGCCCACAGTTTTTATTACACTGCACGCCTTTTCTTACTGATTTCAAAGAATTTATGTGTTATTATTATTTTTTTATCTTACATTGGGAACTGGTTTTATTTTAGTTCCTGGGTATGATTCAAAGATTTATACTTATTTCAGTAAAGACAATGTGGTTTAGGTTATTCCAAAAGGTAAATTCAAATCAAGTCAGTATTGTTGACTGAGTGATAAATAGTATTTTTGTGAATTACTGACATATAGATATTGCTTCATATGTGATTTTTGGATACCAGATATTAGGGTATTTAATATATCCATAAATTGTGCAACATATGGATACATTCATTAATTATACCTTTTTATGATGACTCTGATCCTGGATGTCAATATCCAGAGTTATTGACTAAGATTTAGGGAATATAATGTCATTTTATCAATAAAGAAGTGAACGCTTCTAAAAGTGAAATCATGAGAAAACTAGTCCGCAGAGATTTTATGTTAAGATAAGGCCTCATTTAATGTCTCTCTGCTCTACTACCATATGCTAGGAGGTATCCATGAAAATCCATGAGAAACCTGTATGCAGGTCAAGAAGAAACGGAACTGGACAGGGGACAACAGACTGGTTCCAAATAGGAAAAGGAGTACGTCAAGGCTTCTTTTTTTCCTGTCACCAAGCTTGTTTAACTTATATGCAGAGTACCTCATGAAAAATGCCGGGCTGGATGAAACACAAGCTGGAATCAAGATTGCTGGGAGAAATATCAATAACCTCAGATATGCAGATGACACCAACTTTATGGCAGAAAGTGAAGAAGAAATAAAGAGCCTCTTGATGAAAATGAAAGAGGAGAGTGAAAAAGCTGCCTTAAAACTCAACATTCAGAAAACTAAGATCTTGGCATCTGATCCCATCACTTACTGGCAAATAGATGTGGAGAAATTGGAAACAGTGACAGACTTTATTTTGGGGGGCTCCAAAATCACTGCAGATGGGGACTGCAGCCATGAAATTGAAAGATGCTTGCTCCTTGGAAGGAAAGCGATTATCAACCTAGACAGCATATTTAAAAGCAGAGACATTACTTTGCCCACAAAGATCCGTCTAGTCAAAGCTATGGTTTTTCCAGTAGTCATGTATGGATGTGAGAGTTGGACTGTAAAGAAAGCTGAGTGCCAAAGAATTAATGCTTTTGAAATGTGGTGTTGGAGAACACTCTTGAGAGTCCCTTGGACTGCAAGGAGATCCAACCAGTCTATCCTGAAGGAAATCAATCCTGAATATTCATTGGAAGGACTGATGCTGAAAGTGAAACTCCAATACTTTGGTCACCTGATGTGAAGAACTGACTCATTAGAAAAGACCATGATGCTGGGAAAGATTGAAGACAGGAGGAGAAGGGGATGACAGAGGATGAGATGGTTGGATGGCATCACCGACTTAATGGACGTGAATTTGAGCAAGTACAGGAGTTGGTGATGGACAGGGAAGCCTGGTGGGCTGCAGTCCATGGGGTCGCAAAGAGTCAGACATGACTGAGTGACTGAACAGCAACATAAACTGTCATAGATATAACTCTAACCTACAGCCTCTTCAACAACAAGCCAAGGAGACCGAACCACACTCTTCGCCACAGTCCATAATGCTGCCAACTTCCAGGTTTTCTGTCCTCACTTATAAATTGGGTTGAACCAGAAAAAGTCAATTGTGGCATCCAACCAATCACTTAAGATGCCACACTTCTAATTAGCTGGTCTCCAGCTGCCCCCACCAACAACCTTCACATAGATTATGCCTATCAATATAAAGCTTCCCACTCTCTTGGCTGACTTTGAATCTCTGTAAAACACAAATAATGATGGCTTACTCAGTCACAGTAGAAAGTTATGAATAAACAGCCTCTGGGTTTTTTTCATGTTTGGATAGTGTTTACTTTCTTGGAGACTTCACTGAGACAAGGTGTGCACCAAGTATCATCATGGCTCCCAGACACATGTAGGTTTACATGTAGTGTTCATGTAGTCATACATGTAGGTCTCTCATGCATTACTGATAATGGCTTGATAAGTTTGCTGGTAATACAAGTGTAGGGGAGAAGACACATTTAAGAGATACTATTAAGATGTTACTTAATGAAAATGAATTAAATATAGCAGTTGATTTGATCATTATCAAAGATCAGTATCAAATAGGGACTATAAAAGTAAAAGCAAATTATAAGGACTTCCAGGGAAAGTTTAATGTTTAAAGTGTTTATAAGCAGTGCTTAAATATAAAAGCTGTAAAAATCTGAAAAGAGATTCATAGTCCCCACAGTAATAGCTTGCATTTGAAGACATGGACTTAGATAATGCCATTCAGATACTATAACTCAGAAAATGTGTGGATATAAAAACGGTTAAGGTCTGAGAGATGACCTGAGGATCAACCTATAAAACATGGATGGCAGAGAAGATTGCATTAAATAAATAGAGAAAGAAAATCCACAGAAAAAAGCTAAGTTAGAACGGTGTCACCAAAGTCAGCAATACAGACAACTTTGAAAAAAAGAGAAGGTTGAACTTTGTCAAATGTCACAGACAGGATTAAGTAAGATAAGAATGAACAGGAGAGATCTCGGATGATATTAGTGAGCTCATATGCATTGGTGTGATGGGAGTGAAAGCAGGAACATAATCAACTGAGGATTACCAGCACCACAAGCGGGCAGCACCAGAAAATGGGACTTTATAAAGAGACAGGGCAAAACTGTGAGCAGACTGCACGTCTCAAAAGAGAATTTAATTAATGTAACTTATGGCGTATCAATAAAGTTGTATCCTATATGGCATTTAAAATTCATGTTGGACAAGAAAATTCACTAATGTGGGGTTATGTTGAAATATATTAATAAAAAATAAATATAATTAGATATATTTCTCATTTCAAAAGACAAAAATGTTAGGTTGGCCAAAAAGTTCATTCTCATTTTCATACCATCCTGAGGAAAAATCTGAATGAACTTTTGGGCAACCCAATGACTTTGTGAATCTGTCTATAAAAATGGTATTAAGCAGCATTCTCTCTTTGCTGAGAAATGTTTTTTTATATTCATAGAAAGAACGTTGCTTATTTTCAAAACTATGTATGATGACCATATAAAGATTTTTAAAATAGAAATAAAACTAACAAACATGGAATATTTAATGATGAGGGAGATAATTATAGCCTTTCTGCTATTTTTAATGGGGAAATATATTGCAATTGAAACAAAATTTATATGTTAGTTTCCAATTTTATATGTTATGACAGCTGTGCAAACCATGCAAAGCAGGATATAAAATATTTCCGTCGTCCAAGAAATTTCTATTTGTTGCTGTATAGTGCATTCCTCACTTCGACCAGCAATATTAACATCACAGCATAATAACTATTATGCTTAATAGCATAATAACTTATGCTATTATGTGTACACAGAGTCCATTTTTTAATTGATCAGCAATATTCTGATATATGAAATACCAAAATTTGAATATCTGTTCTCCTAGTGATAGATATTTGGTTAGTTTCTAATGTTTGGCTATTTTGATAAAAGCTGTTGCAAATATTGTTATATAATTTTTGTAAAGAATAAAATATTTTTTCAAAGTTGTATACAATTTTCCACTCCAGTCATTAATGCATGAGAATTTCATCTGTTCCCTATTTTTGTCAACAGTATTATAAATTGCTTTGCTTCTAGACATTGTAGGGTTTTTAGTCTTTGTTTCATTGACAAGGTAACAATGTTGGTAAAATTTCAGGTGCTAACTGATCATTTCTCTGTCTTCTTTTGTAAAGGGTTTTTCATTATCTGTGTTTAATTAGATCTTTGCATATTTATTATGGATTTGTAGGAGATTTGAAAATAGTTTACATACACGATTCATTTCTGAGCTATATGAATTACTGATGACTCTTTCCACACTTGTAATTTGCCTTTTCTCTCCTAAATGCTGTCTTTTCATAAGCTGGCAGATTTTATTTTTGCAAAGTCTAACCATCATTTTTAGCGATTAAATTTTTCTATGTTAAAAAAAAATCTTATTTTACCCCAAGTTGTGAAGATAGTTTTCCCTGTGGAGGCTTTATGGTTCTAGTTTATCCTTTTAAGCCTATAATCCATCTTGAATTAATATTTTTATTAAGCTTAGTAGATATCAAGATCTTCATTTTTTTTCCTTATGACTATACAGCTCTTCCAAATCATTTGTTAAAAAGAGACCTTTCAAGCAAATCTATTTTTTGACTTTAATCTATTTTTGGACTCTCTTCTATTTATAAATTTCCTTTTTCTATCAGTACCAGTCTCTAAATCAATGTATCTTCCTTGTAGATCTTCAGATCAGGTAAACTAAGTCCTCCAAATGTGTTCCTTAAACTTTTCTTTGATTATTTTGGGTATTTTAGGTCCTTTACATTTCAACCAAGTTTCATAAAAAACAATCACTTGGGGGATGAAGAGTGAAGAACATTTAACATTTTAATTGAGAATGTGCTAAATTATTAGATAAATATGGAGAGGTTTGAAACCTTAACAGCACTGAATTTTTCAATGCATGAGCACTTATCTCCCAACTAGTTTGGATCCTCTTTAAGATATGCCAGGTGTTTTGTAGTTTTTTGGCAGTTTTGATATTTTTTCATGCAGATGTCTTACATATTATATGGTGGATTTGTTGTTAGTTATGGTTCTTTTTGATGATATTTCAAAATAATATTGTGTGTATGTACATAAATCATATATATAATTCATATATGAAAGTGTATATGTTATGGATATAATGTCATATTACAATTGCTTGATATAGCATGTATATATGTATATTATATGTATAGTGTAATGTATATATGTGTGCTTTCCTAGAGGCTCAGTGGTTAGCAACCCGTCTGCCATGCAAGAGATGAGGGTTTGATACCTGGGTCAAGAAGATCCCATGGAGAAAGAAATGGCAACATACTCCAGGATCCTTGTCTGGGAAATCCCATGCACAGAGGAGCCTGGTGGGCTATAGTCGATGAGGTCACAAAAGAGTTGGACATGATTTAGCAACTAAAGAACAACAACAACATGCATATAGAGTTTCAGTTCAGTTCAGTCGCTCAGTCATGTCTGACTCCTTGCGACCTCATGTACTGAAGCACTCCAGGCCTCCCTGTCCGTTACGAACGCCCAGAGCTTGCTCAGACTCATGTCTGTCGAGTTGGTGATGCCATCCAACCGTCTCAACCTCTATCACCCACTTCTCCTCCTGCCTTCGATCTTTCCCAGCATCAGGGTCATTTCCAATGAGCCAATTCCTCCCACTAGGTGGCCAAAATATTGGAGCTTCAGCTTCAGCATCAGTCCTTCCAATAAATATTCAGGATTGATTTCATTTAGGATTGATTAGGTTGATCTCCTTGCAGTCCAAGTACTCTCAAGAGACTTCTCCAACACCACAGTTCAAAACCATCAATCCTTCGGCACTCAGTTTTCTTCATAGTTCAACTCTCACACCCCTACATTACTACTGGAAAAACCAGTACTCAAAGTAGTCAGCTTTGACTAGATGTACCTTCGCTGGCAAAGGAATATCTCCACTTTTTAATATGCTGTCTAGGTTGGTCATAGCTTTTCTACCAAGGAGCAAGATTCTTTTAATTTCATGGCTTCAGTCACCATCTCCATTGATTTTGGAGCTCCCAAAATTAAAGTCTGTCACTGTTTCCACTGTTTCCCCATCTATTTGCCATGAAGTGATGGGACCAGATGCCATGATCTTAGTTTTCTGAATGTTGATTTTTAAGCCAACTTTTTCACTCTCTTCTTTCACTTTCATCAAGTCTCCTCAGTTCCTATTTGCATTCTGCCATAAGGGTAATGTCATCTGCATATCTGAGGTTATTGATATTTGTCCCGGCAATCTGGATTCCAGCTTGTGTTTCATCCAGTCTGGTATTTCGCATAATGTACTTTTCATAGAAGTTAAATAAACAGGGTGACGATATACAGCCTTGATGTACTCTATTCCCAATTTGTAACCAGTCCATTGTTCCATGTCCAGTTCTAACTGTTGCTTCATGACCCACATACAGATTTCCCAGGAGGCAGGTAAGGTGGTCTGGTATTCCCATCTCTTGAAGAATTTTTCACAGTTTGTTGTGATCCACACAATCAAAGGCTATAGCATAGTGAAAGAAGTGGATGTTTTTCTGGAACTCTCTTGCTTTCTCGATGATCCAATGGATGTTGGCAATTTCATCTCTGTTTCCTCTGCCTTTTCGAAATTCAGCTTGAACATCTGGAAATTCTCGGTTCACGTACAGTTGAAGCCTGGCTTGGGGAATTTTGAGCATTAATTTGCTAGCGTGTGATATGAGTGCAACTGTGCAGCAGATTGAACATTCTTTAGCATTGCCTTTCTTTTGGATTGGAATAAAAATCAACCTTTTCCAGTCTTATCGTCACTATTGAGTTTTCCAAATTTGCTGGCATATTGAGTGCAGCACTTTCACAGCATCATCCTTTTGGAGTTGAAATAACTCAACTGGAATTCCATCACCTCCACTAGCTCTGTTCATAGTGATGCTTCCTATTGCCCACTTGACTTCACATTCTAGGATTTCTGGCTCTAGGTGAGTGATCACACCATCATGGTTATCTGGTTCATAAAGATCTTTTTTTGTATAGTTCTTCAGTGAGTTCTTGCCACCTCTTCATATTACCTTCTGCTTCCGTTAGGTCCATACCGTTTCTGTCCTTTATTGTGCCCATCTTTACATGAAATGTTCCCGTGGTTTCTCTAATTTTCTTGAAAAGATTTCTAGCCTTTCTCATTCTATTTTTTTTCTGCTAGTTCTTTGCATTAATCACTGAGTATAGCTTTCTTATCTCTCCTTGATATTTTTTGGAACTTTGCATTCAGATGGGTATATCTTTCCTTTTCTTCTCTGTTTTTAGCATCTCTTCTTTTCATAGCTATTTGCAAGACCTCCTGGAACAACCATTTTGCCTTCCTTTTTATTGGGGATGGTCTTGATCACTGCCTCCTGTACAATGTCATGAACCTCCATCCATAGTTCTTCAGGCACTCTATCAGATATAATCCCTTGAATCTGTTTGTCACTTCCACTGTATAATCACAAGGGATTTGGTTTAGGTCATATCTTAATTGTCTGGTGGTTTTCCTTGCTTTCTTCAATTTAAGTCTGAATTTGGTAATAAAAAATTCATGATTTGAGCCACAGTCATCTGCCCGTCTTGTTTTTGCTGACTTTATAGAGCTTCTCCATCTTCAGCTGCAAAGAATATAATCAATCTAATTTCAGTGTAGACCATCTGGTGATGCCTGTATGTAGAGTCATCTCTTGTGTTGTTGGAAGAGGGTATTTGCTATGACCAGGACATTTTCTTGGCAGAACTCTGTTAGCCTTTGCTCTGCTTCATTCTGTACTCCAAGGCCAAACTTGTCTGTTACTCCAGATATCTCTTGACTTCCTACTTTTGCATTTCAGTCCCCTATGATGAAAAGCACATCTTTTTGGGGTCTTAGTTCTAGAAGGTCTTATAGGTCATCATAGAACTGTTCAACTTCAGCTTCTTCAACATTAGTGGTTGGGACATAGACTTGGATTACTGTGATATTCAATTGTTTGCCTTGGAAACAAACAGAGATCATTCTATCATTTTTTAGATTGCACCCAAGTACTGCATTTCAGACTCTTTTATTGACTAAGAGAGCTAGTCCGTTTCTTCTAAGGGATTCTTGCCCACAGTAGTAAATATAATAGTCATCTGAATGAGGTTCACCCATTTTGGTCCATGTTAGTTTGCTGATTCCTAAAATGTCGATGTTCACTCTTGCCATCTCCTGTGTGACCACTTCCAATTTACCTTGATTCATGGACCTAACATTCCAGGTTCCTATACAATATTGTTCTTTACAGCATCAGACTTTACTTCCATCACCAGTCACATCCACAACTGGGCATTTTTTTCACTTTGGCTCCATCTCTTCATTCTTTCTGGAGGTATTTCTCCACTCTTCTCCAGTAGCATACTGGGCACCTACACCAACCTGGGTAGTTCATCTATTAATGTCATATCTTTTTGCCTTTTCATACTGTTCATGGAGTTTTCAAGGCAAGAATACTGAGGTGGTTTGCCATTCCCTTCTCCATTGGACCATGTTTCATCAGAACTCTCCACATGACCCATCCATCTTGGGTGGCCCTACATGGCATGGCTCTTAGTTTCATTGAGTTAGACAAGGCTGTGCTCCAAGTGATCAGTTTGGCTAATTTTCTTTGATTATAGTTTATATATGCATTATTTTATGCTATGTACAAGTATTGCTGAAAGCTACCCTTTGTCTGCAATGAGCAACATAAAATATAGTGCCCCAATATCAGAACAGGTAAATAGGAAATAGCAATAAAAAATGTTGCTTAGAGAAAGCAGGAAAATACTTCAAACATCAAAAGGCACTGAGAGTAAACAAAATGCCTACATATCTCTTTCAAATGAAATCCTGAATGTCCTAGCTTTAGCTGAGTTTTGTTCCTAAGTTCCTGCAGGATGTAAGGTATCTCACTGAATTTCTGTATTAACCTACAACACAGGTTTTGGCCTGTAACCATGTCTGATAAACACGATCTGACATCCAGAGCTTAATCATGACAGGGTTTGATTTATGGCAACTGTCTTTTCTACTTGATGAGCATCCATTTCGCTCAGACCAAGACAACTTAGCAGACTTCAGGGTCAGTAATTTTCAACCTATTTTCTCTCTCTCTCTCTCTCACACACACACACACATTTTCCCCTCTCCTTTTATTATTCAAATTTGAAATAAAACTGACAATATGTAAATAGTGATAGACAGTTATAAAGAAAGCTCCCTAATCCCACTGCTTTTCCACTTATAGAATCCTCCACTTTGGGCTTCCCAGGTGGCTCTGTGCTAAAGAATCCATCTGCCAATGCAGAGGATGAAAGAGGAGGGTTTGAACCCCGAATTCAGAAAATCCCCTGGAAAAGGAAATGGCCCCAATATTCCTGTCTGGAAAAACCATGGACAGAGGAAACTAGTGGGCTATAGTCCATGGGATCAGACAGGACTGAGCATGCACACACACATATATACACACATTCTCAATTATTTCTGCATTGCAAACAGTATATTTTGCTTTTTGTTGTCTTTAACTTCCCTTTCTTGGTGAAACTTTTGTCTATGTATAAACAAAATTATAACTTACTTATTTATCATTGTTTATTTTTCAGATACATCTTGGTACTGGGTATTTAAAATAACCAAAAACATTGAAATAACAATAGACACTAAGAATAAAACAATAAAATTCTTGGTGTCAAATAATGCAAAATACATAAGAAAATTTAATTAATTAAGATCATACTACATGACTCATCTGTGAATGAATATTTATGATGACCAAATATACACATCACCTTGGTCAATATGTCCCTCTCTCTTAGCATAAGATTTATGTGATATGTGTGGTGAGGATGGAGAACCTGGAGAAGGAGCCAAATCTTTTATCCCCATATTTGTGCCAAAAGATATGCATGAAAATTAAAATGAGCATGTAATCATTTTGCTTTGAATATGGAAATAAAAACCGGAACAAATAGTTAAAAGTTGGCTCTCCTAATATAAGACAATTAAGAATGTAAAGGAATGGGAGGAGATTACCTGAAAAATTAACATTTTACATTATATAATGTTATATTTAAGTGAATAAGTAAAAGCTGTAAGACAAAAAAATGCTATAGATTTGTAAAATGTGCAAATAAATGCCAAATTTTGACTAAATTATATTTTTATAGGTGGGCATGAAACAATAAGACATGGCTAACAATTTTCTCATCTATTCATATATATTTGTATTTTGGAATGATAGGTGAGATTTGGGGCCATCTATAAAGCACCATATATACAAATAATTGTAGAAAACATCAGTTTTCATTCCAATACCAAAGAAAGGCAATACCAACGAATGTTCAAACTACCACGCAATGGCACTCATCTCACACGCTAGCAAAGTAATGCTCAAAATTCTCCAAGCCAGGCTTCAACAGTACATGAACTGTGAAAGTCCAAATGTTCAAGCTGAATTTAGAAAAGGCAGAGGAAATAGAGATCAAATTGCCAACATCTGTTGGATCATTGAAAAAGCAAGAGAATTCCAGAAAAACATCTACTTCTGTCTTATTGACTACACCAAAGCCTTTGATTGTGTGGATCACAACAAACTTTGGAAAATTTTTCGAGAAATGGGAATACCAGACCACCTTACCTGCCTCCTGAGAAATCTGTATGCAGCTCAAGAAGCAACAGTTAGAACCAGACATGGAACAATGGACTGGTTCCAGATCGAGAAAGTAGTATGTCAACGCTATATATTGACACCCTGTATATATAAATTATATTCAGAGAACATCATGTGAAATGCCAGGCTGGATGAAGCACAAGCTGGAGCCAAGATTGCTGAAAAAATATCAGTAACCTCAGATATGCAGATGACACCACTCTTATAGCAGAATCAAAGAAGAACTAAAGAGCCTCTTGATGAAAGTGAAAGAGGAGCGTGAAGAAGCTGGTTTAAAATTCAACATTCAAAAAACTAAGATCATGGCCTCTAGTCCCATCACTTCATGGCAAATAGATGGGGAAACAATGGAAACAGTGACAAACTTTATTTTCTTGGGCTCCAAAATCACTGCAGATAGTAACGGCAGCTATGAAATTAAAAGATTCTTGCTCTTTGGAAGAAAAGTTATGACCAACCTAGACAGTATACTAAAAAGCAGAGATGTTACTTTGCTGACAAAGGTCCATCTAGTCAGCTATGGTTTTTTCAGTAGTCATGTATGTGAATGTTGGACTATAAAGAAAGGTGAATGAGCACCGAATAATTGATGCTTTTGAACTGTGGTGTTGGAGAAGACTCTTGAGAGTCCCTCGGACTGCAAGGAGAGTCAATAATAAAGGAAATCAGTCCTGAATATTCATTGGAAGGACTGATGCTGAAGCCGAAACTCAAATACTTTGGGCACCTGATATGAAGAACTGACTCATTGGAAAAGACCCTGATGCTGGCAAAGATTGAAAGCAGGAGGAGAAAGGGATGACAGAGGAAGAGATGGTTAGATGGCATCACACACCCAATGGACATGAGTTTCAGCAAGCTCCGGGCATTGGTGGTGGGCAGGGAGGCCTGGGATGCTGCAGTCCATGGGGTCCCAAAGAATCAGACATGACTAAGTAACTGAACTGAATTGAACTGATAAAACACCATATATACAAAGAATTTTGTTGTTGGAGAAGACTCTTGAGAGTCTGCTGGAATGCAAGGATATCAAACCAGTCAATCTTAAAGGAAATTAACCTTAAACATTCATTGGAAGGACTGATGCTTAGCTGAAGCTCCAATACTTTGGCCACCTGACGCAAAGAATGGATTCATTGGAAAAGATCCTATGCTGGGAAAGATCGAAAGCAAAAAAGAAGGGGCAGGAGAGGATAAGATGATTGGATTGTATCACTGACTCAATGGACATGAGTTTGTGTAAACTCTGGGAGATAGCGCAGGGTAGGGGAACCTAGTGTGCTACAGTCCATTGGGGTCCCAAAAGTCGGTGACCACTTAGTGACTGAATAACAACAATAAATCACCATGGTCTATTATGGGGACCACTTCTGTTTTTGAATATCTGATTGTGTTCCCTTCGTACTTGCTCCCGTACTCCAGACTGCTATGCCTCATAAGCTACCTGTTCTAGATTTATGATACACAATCTAGGGAGTGGAGGTATATCCTGATGAAATTTTTGTAGAAAGGCATTCATCTTTCCTCTTGAAAGTGCCATTATCAAGTTCACAAGATTTTGAATGACTTTGACCTACATCAGTGATATATTTACAAGAAGAATTTAAAGTCCTTATCTCTCTGAGTGTTCCCAACAGTGAGAGGGTCATTTCAGGACTATTGCTGAATCTTTCCCTTTCCAATCCAACTCCTGAACAGAGTGAATATTTCTTTATCTCATATTTGTCATACATCTTTTTACAATTTGTCTTTCAATATTTTATGCAATAAATCATTAACACCTCTGCAACAATAAAATCTGATAGAAAATATGTTAATCATAAGTACATCCCTATGTTAATATTTTGATATAATCTTAGTCCAATTTTTTCTTTTTCTCTCATTATTGATAGCTATTTGACACATTTTATATGTATTCATATTGGCATTTAATTATCTAATTTTTTGCAAATAAGTATACCTTCCTTTCTGTCCAATTTTGTATCTGGTGGTATCAAAACATGTGAGGAGTTTCAAATAGGTCTTATTAAGTATTTTATCATCTGCTTTATTCTTATATCTGTAAACCTACAGAATCTTTGTTACACTTGTTCCTTAGTCGCTAAGTCACGTCAGACTCTTTTGAGACCCCATGGACTGTAGCCCACTAATCTCTTCTGTTCATGGGATTTCCCAGGGAAGAATACTAGAGTGAGTTGCCATTTCCTTCTGCAGATGATCTTCCCAATTCAGGGACCAAACTCATGTCTCCTGCGTTGGCAAGGAAGTTCTTTACCACTGAGCCACCGGGGAAGTCCTCATCTTTGTTTCACTATATGATGGCATTAGAAGGACTTACAATTACAGAGCAATGTTTCATCGTTTTCCTCTACTCCTTTGGTTTTAACAGAGCTTCTAACAATAGCCATGAAAAGATATGTTTGCTCACCATCCTTTCATTTGGTATTCCATGTTTATCCACTTAGCAACTTCTCCAAGATATAAATCTGTTTCCTCCAATCACGCTACTAATATATTCTTTTTTAAATTGCTTCAAGATTTTCACCTCTTCATACCAAAAATATATAGAGAGCTCTACACACATAAAACTATTGCTATTTCATCTCATTACCTCCTTTTTTCCTCTACTGAATCCTGTTTAAGACACTATGATTCATAGTTCAGAAAAACAATTCTGTTGCTGCCAACTACTAGTACAACAGGTTGAACTGCAAAGATAGATTGCATGAATCATAGATGTTACCCAGCCCCCAAATTTACTGATATAAAAGATGGTGCGACATTCAAAACACAGACAAAATATTGTTTTCCGTGAGAAGTGGGAAGCCTATGAGACCTGCCAAATTTGTCTCTTTTTGTCTTGTTTTGTTTTTTCCTTTGCTTCAGGATGAATTTTGGCTATATTACCAACAGTAATGCGTTGGTCACAAAGAGAGACTTTTTAATGTTGAAACAACTGCATTTTATATTCCTTAAATCACATTGGTTATCTGAGTATTCTTCCTCTATCCAGCCATATCCTATGAACCCATAAATGCTATGTTGTTTATTTATAATATGAAGATATCAGCCATATCAAGATAAAGTACTTTTGTAGACAGAGTACTTTCCACCATTAAATACCATTAGCGTGTTTTCAGGGAGGTCTGGTTCAAATCATTAAAATATTGCTCCAAGGTCTTTTTCCCTGTTTTCACTAGCAGGAGGCAATAGGTTCAGAACTGCTGCTTTATGTACTTTACTCTTCACTGGACTTTTATTTTCCCTAGTGCAATGGGATTTGGAAAATATTTTTAAATACTCAGAACACTGATACAAAGTTAGTCTAGTTCTTGGTCTGTCTCTCATTCATTAAATACCTAATATGGACTTCTATTTAAGAGGAAACACATACTCATGAAAATATGAATTTCGCAGTCATATGCTCTAGATTTAAATTCTGTCTCTGACACTGACTACTTAGAGAAAATTTGGGCAATTTGTTAATTTCTCTTACTTTGTGTGTGTGTTAGTTGCTGTCATGTCCGACTCTTTGTGACCTCATGAACTGTAGCCCACAAAGCTGCTTCTGTCCATGGAATACTCCAGGCAAGAATACTGGAGCTGGTTCCCATTCCCTTCTCTAGGGGATCCTCCTGACCCATGGATCGAACCGGGGTTCGATCGAACCCCATTGCAGGCAAATTCTTTATCTTCTGAGCCACCAGGGAAGCCCTTATCTTACTTTAGTTCCCTCATTTATCAGTTGGGGTAATAGTGCCAACTAATACATGAGGTCATACTTCCCTGGTGGCTCAAACGGTAAAAGCATCTGGCTACAATGCGTGAGACCCGGGTTCGATCCCTGGGTCTGGAAGATCCCCTGGAGAAGGAAATGGCAACCCACTCCAGTATTCTTGTCTGGAGAATCCCATGGACGGAGGAGCCTGGTATGCTACAGTCCATAGGGTCACAAAGAGTCGGAGACGACTGAGAGATTTCACTTTCACCTTCTTAATAGTGAGGTCAGTGTGAATACTAAATGAAACAGTGTAAATAAAGTCCTTAGAAGTTGTACCATTCATTTTAATTTCCATGAATGTCAGCTCTCACTAGTTGTTACACCCCAGTGATGTACACCATCTTGTGTTCAAATTTAAATAATTGCACCCATTTCTTGGATGATTTTCATTTTCAAGCCCCTCATTTGCCGTCAAGTTTGCATTTTAGTTACTCTTATGATATATCCTGGTCTATTTTTCATGTCTTTATTTCTTCAGAGAACCATAGGTTTGTCCCTAAGTGTATATTATTTGGATCCAACCAAACCCTTGGATGACAACACCAAACCCAAGTCTTAAGCCAAAATTAAAACATTGAGTTTAATCATTGAATAAATATATTCTATAATATAAAATGTTTTTACCCCTTAACAGTAGATTTACATTTCTCCTTATATTGCTAGGAGAAATAACAAGCAGTTCAGCTTTACATTTAGAAACTATACTCCTTTCAAGTTGTATATTCATTTTGAAAGATTGCCAATTTATATTGCAGATAGTCACTAAATTAATTCATTTGGGTCCTGATTCAGCAGTGTTTGCTCAGGCAAAATTTCTGCCTGAAGTTCCGTTGACTCTGAGGTCAATAAAGTCTTTGCATACATAAATCCTGATGAGTCAGGTCTTGAATAAGTATCTTGCAAATTCTTTCAGTGCAGTTCCTGCTAGCAGATAGCCAAATGTATCTTGTGAAGGATTTTAATTGACTTGTTGAAGACAAGCATCATTCCCTGAGCAGAACACTTGAAATTAAACAAACTAGACACTGTTCTTTCAAAATACTTTTTTCAATTATTAACTTGTAAATATTATGTATTTATAAATAAATAACAATATAAATTAATAAAGTGTAAATAAGAGGTGGCAAGAATACACAGAAGAACTATACAAAAATTATCTTAATGACCTGGATAACTACAATGATGTGATCACTCATATAGAGCCAGACATCCTGGAGTGTGAAAGCAAGTGGGTCTTAGGAAGCATCACTACGAACAAAGCTAGAGTAGGTGATGGAATTTCAGACAAGCTATTTGAAATCCTATAAGAGGATGACGTTAAAGTGCTGCACTCATCATACCAGCAAGTTTGGAAAACTCAACAGTGGCCACAGGACTGGAAAAAGTCAGTTTTCGTTGCAATCCTAAAGAAGGGCAATGCCAAAGATTGTTCAAACTACTGCACAAAATTGCACTCATTTCACATTCTAGCAAAGAAATACTCAAAATCCTTCAAGCTAGGCTTCAACAGTATGTGAACGAAGAACTTCCAGATGTACAAGCTGGGTTTCAAAACGGAAGAGGAACCAGTGATCAAATTGCTAACCATAGCTCAACTCTGATCATGGGATCTCTCATTCACTAGTAGGCAACCTTGAGCCTTTCTCATGTTTGGACAGGGCTAAAAGGCAAACAGCAAAAACATGCATGGCATTTGAGATCTAAACTCAGAATTGGTCCATTGTCACTTTATACATTTTTGTACAGCGAGCTTTAAGATTTATCACCATGGAAACAGCTCATTGGTTTTTCTTTAAACTTGTATGTTCTCTTAAATGATTCAGAGGGAAGCTTCCCTTGTCCAGAGGCTGTGCCAAAGTTCATGGCCATAGACCTGAGTTGGTAGGTCAATAATTTCTCAATCATAAAAACTAACAGTTTATAAAGCATTAACAGGTAACTGGGAAAGTCCTAAAATTAAAAAAAAAATGAGATAAGAAAAGCAGAAATAAAAGAAGAAATAAATTAGTAAAAACTAGAAGCTAATGCAATGAAAATGCAAGTAATAGATTTACTTGTATCACTAAGTACTAATAATAGGCATAAGGAAGCAAACAACCTCAGATTAAAAATAAAACTGTCAAAGACAGAACAATATGAAAAAAAATGAAATTTTGCAGCTGTAATGAATAGATTTTATAGAACACAGAATCAAATGACAAAGATTAAAAGTTTGGGAAAAGATAAGACCTCTAGATTATCAATCAAAATTGACATTTCAACAACTGCATAAGATGTGTTATAGAAAGAGAAAAACATAAAAACTGAAAAGAAACTCATCACTGAAATTCTATTCTGTTTTCTAGAATTACAAAGTTTTCAAATGAAGAGGACACAGTTATTGCCTGACACAGTGAATTATAAAGACTCTCAAAAACCATTGTGAAAATTCTGTAATAACAAAGATAAATAATAGATTCTAGAAACATTCAATAATAAACCACAAGAGAAAGCAAATAAAAAGATATCCTGAAAAATGAGAATTCGGCTGTATTAGACTTTATAACATGCATCACAGTTGAATATTGATGCTACTCTATTGTTAGCTACTCGAGATTGGCAGCTTTTTTGATTGTTTCACTATTAAATTCAAAATAATTCATACTGTTTCTGAAGCAATATATACCATTAGTAAATATTTATTCAAAACACTTAATGTTTGGAATGGACTTTGGTAATAGGCATGTAGTGTAGGTATAAGAATCATTCTAACAAGGATGTATGAAAGATCACATTTTCTATTTATTTATTTTGGACATGTCATGTAGCATGTGGAATCTAAATTCCTGGACCAAGGATCGAACCTGCTCCCTCTGCATTGGAAGCTGAAGTCTTAATCACAGGGCCATTGGGGAAGTCTTAAGATTGTATTTTCAAAGATTGTCTGTACTTCTACTCGCATTCATGATGCTCTTTGTCATTATAATCTTACTATTCCTGCACTAAATGTTGGAATCTATCTTTTTACTCTCTTGAATCCATTCAGTCTCTGAGAGTACTTTGACCAATGTAATCCAGTAGAAGTATCAAATCCAGGGATAATTCTTAACTAGTCAGAGTTTCTGCATCCTACTGCTTAAAACTCAGGAGTCATGCAGTAAGGGCTTATAGTTTGTATGAAAGGTTATATACAGGTTATCTGTTAAACAGTCTCTAAGGAATTCTCAGCTAAGAACCGGCCATATGAATGAACCACCTGGGAAGATGCCTGATGGCCATAAAAAGAATGTAAAATATTTGGCAATGACATTGGTACCAGACAGTTTGCAGAAGCAAGAATGACCTCAGGGAAATTGATGGAAAATAAAAGGACACTGAAATAGGAGGCTGGGAGGATGATAATGTGCATCTGTGGTGGCAAAAAGCTTATCAAAACAAATGCCTATGATAAGATAAAAAAGAAAGGCTAACTTTATGAGCCTATTAATTAATTTCAAGAAGTTGTTCTGGTGAACTGATTTCTTGTAGCAATGTCTAAAAAGATATAGACAGAAATAAGCTGAAAGCAAAACCTTTCAATAATTTAGACAATTTTAGAGTATATACAGAGAGACTTGGAGAACCTTTCCATTAGCCTAGATATTCTTAAGGTAAAAAATTAAATGAGATGAAGACTCAGATTCAGGATTTACAAGTAAAAATTTGCCTCAGAGTAATTTTGAAATGAAGTACCTTGCTGTGAGCACTTTAAATAAGGTCCCAAAAGGATATAACATGATTCCTTGTAAACTTTTTCTAGACAGATTTTCTTTTGAAACTAGTAAAGGCATGAAAAAAAAGAAAAGAATACAGTAGTGTTTGCTTAAACCTGAAAATAGCATGACATTATAAACCAATTATATGTCAGTAAAAACTAAAAATTAAATTTAAAAATTAAAAAAAAAATGGAGGACTCCATGGGAACTGTTGCTGTTGCTGTTTTTCAGTCCCTAAGTCGTGTCCAGCTCTTTGCAACCCCCTTGGACTGCAGCACGCCAGGTTCCTCTACCCTTCACTGTCTCCCACCACGTTCATTGAGTCAGTGATGCTCTCTAAACATCACACCCTCTCCACTGTCTTCTCCTTTTGCCTTCACTCTTTCTCAGCAACAGGATCTTTTCCAGTGTGTTGGCTCTTCGCATCAGGTAGCCAAAGTATTGGAGCTTCAGCTTCAGCATCAGTCCTTCCAATTAATATTCAGGGTTGGTTTCCTTTAGGATTAACTGATTTGATCTCCTTTCAGTCCAAGGTATGCTAAAGAGTCTTCTTCAGCACCATGGTTCGAAACCATCAATTCTTTGACCCTTAGACCTCTTCATGGTCCAACTCTCATATCTAACACTTCTTCCCTGGGTACCCAGTAAAGACTGATAACTGTTGCTACTGATCCCGATAATCATATCTGAGGTCTATTTTGTTTGATGGTGTACTTAAAATAATATTACTAATAAACCTCATGGCTGCTATAAAAAAAAGAATATTAAGGGCATACATGTGTCTTACTTGGTCTTTGATACATAGAGTGACTTCTAAATGATCTTAAAGATATGCCTAATATACTCTCCAGGACTTCTAATTGGTTTCTAAAAATCTTAAAGATGCTGTCCTGTGGCACCATACTTCATAGCCCAATGTCTGAAGGACTCATTTTATAAAGATTTAGGGGGCTTGACTTTTTGTTTCACAGAGCCAACTATCAATTCTCTTGTACTAGCAGAAGTGCCAGCAGTATGGACTAGAAAGTGTAAGGGTGGTCAACGTTAAAAGTAAATTTAGGATTCACAACCTCTTGAAAGTAAGAAGAAAGTTGAGAAAGATACCTAGCTAAAAGTATAGGGTTGTTTGTTTGTTTGTTTTTAATTGAAAGAAAGAGTCATTAAGAGTGCAGGATAAGTGCTCATGAAGAAAACTCCCACAAAGCAGGACTAATCTCTCATCAAGAATCTAGAAATTTATACTGAGCTAGATTTTAGGATTTCTATGAAACAGTGACAATGTAGATTTTTTTCATCCCCTACCCCCATTAAAGGAAATATTCCTTGAAGTTATTCTCTCCTTGTACTACCATGTATGTTGGAGGGGGTGAGCTTTTTTACTTTCCCTTTTGTGCACTGATTTTTAGATAAAAAATAACCATACTTGAGTGAAACTTTACTCTGAACAGGGTCTGATTTAAATTTCAAGATTCTGGACATCTGGTTGATGCCCTAATAGCTTCTTAATCTGATTGTGGTGCTATAACAAAATCACAGACTGACTGGTATATAAGCAACAAACATTTATTTCTTTTAAGTTCTGGAATCTAGGAAGTCCAAGGTCAAGGCACCAGTAAAATTTGGTTTCCAATAAGGGCTCACTTCTTGGTTTATACATGACCATCTATTTGCTGTGTCTTCAGATGGCAGAAAGGGCTAAGGATCTCTGTAGAGTCCCCTTTATAAAAGCACCAATCCTACTTATGAGGACTCCACCTTCTTGACCTAATTTCTCCCAAAGTTTCCACTACCAAAAGCCATCATATTGGGCCTTAGGTTTCAAAATATGAGTTTTAGGAGAACACACACATTCGACCACAGCATTCAGGATGAGAGTTTAAGAGTCTTAGGAAATGGGATAGCAGTATATCGTATAAGAAAATATTGAGAACTGTACCCAGAAGGTAGACTGTGGAAGACTATATTTTCTAAAGATCCCTATCACAAGGTTTTCAATGTGTCAAGAGATGGATTGTCTGTCTCTAGTTTTTGAATTTTTCTGGGGCCTGCAAATGTTTAAAAAACATTTGCTGTGCCAACACTTTAAAGACATGGGAGTTGCCATTTCCTTCCATGTTGTGAGCCATGCTGTGAGAAGCCCAAGGCATAGACAGTGACTTATGTAGACATTTGGTTTGACAGTCCCTTTGTTTCTCCTCAGTATCAACTAGTATCAACTGGGAGACAAGTCAATGAGCTATTTTGGATTTTGCACCAGAATTAATTTTTTTATGGTTTTGGAGACATATATTCAAGAAATAAAACAATGAGAAAGTTTTTAGAAAAGGAATCAGTCAAACTATGGAAAATCTAATAACTTTGATAATAGTTCTTTATGTATCATTATTTCTTAGAATAAAATGGAAGCTTTTTTTTTTTAATTTATTATGGTAATGGCATGAACAGCACTGCATTTGCGGAAAACAATACTATGAGTGTTACACGTGATGAAGCATCTCTTAAGTCTTAACAAGAAATTTGTTGTTCAGTCGCTCAGTCGTGTCCAACTCTTTGCGACCCCATGGACTGAGGTATGCCAGGCTTCCCTGCCCTTCATCATCTCCCAGAGCTTGCTCAGACTCATGTCCATTGAGTCAGTGATGCTATCCTTCCAACCATCTCATCCTCTGTTGTCCCCTTCTCTTCCTGCCTGCAATCTTTCCAGGATCAGGGTCTTTTCTAATAAGCTGGCTCTTTAAATTTCCCTGGTGGCTCAGCGAGGAAATGCCTCCATTTCTAAGTATGGACTGTAGGCAAACACCAACAAATGCCTCCATTTCTAAGTATGGATTGTAGGCAAACACCATGATTTTGTTTTGTTTTCCTTTTTTCAAAAAAATGATGTGAACATATGTCTTCACATTCGTGTATGTACAGAAATCTATTATTAATTATATAATTAATAAAATATTCCATAGTACTAAAGGTTTAGGTCGCTACACTCATTCACATTTTTTTTAAATTTGTAGTTAGCATGTCTATCACTAATTTCTCAAATAAAATAGGGAGTAATATTTTATTTGACTATTCAACATTTTCCAAGAATCATAAACTCATCCTAGGGCACGTATTTTGTTTCAATTTTTCAAGTGTATTTTTAAGAGTATGCTCACATATTATAAGTAAAGCTATAAGAAATTCTGTTTAACTATAAACACTAAGTTTTATTATCAGGAAGTTGTTTCAAAGTATAGAGAAAGCTTTCAGACAGAAACTTTGAAAAAAACATAAATAGAAGTTTTGTCACACTTTTTTGGTTAAATCATGATAATTTGGATCAGAAAATTTAAAAAACACATTTATAATTATCAGATTATTTCTATTCCTATTTTATTAACACTCAAATTACTTTGGCCAACTTAGTAACCCCTATATTCTAACTAGGGCAATTATTCTGCTTGCTATTTAGTTACTGCTATGTCTATTAAAAGAGTGATGTTGAAAGAAACCATTTTTTTTAAATTTTTTTTTACTTTTCTTCTATAATCAGCAGAGTACATTTTTCTAGTCCCCATTAGCATAAAAAAAGTTGAATATGCTTGTCCCAGTAGAAAATGTTAAGCTTAGACAAACAAAATAATATTCAGTTATTTCAGGAAGTGAGAATTTCAAAATACTTCAGATATTTTAAGCACAATTTTAAAAAAACTACTGGGAGTAAATATTTGATGTTTGTAAATCTCACTTTTGGGCAAAATTAACATGCTCTTTTGTTCTTAATTTTGCCACTTTGATATGTTTTAAAACATTCAAGTCTCTAATGGTCTTAATTTTGCTGAATATTTTGATAAATACTGCAGAATGCATTATTACTTTAACAACCATTAATCAACATGAGAAAACATTACTTTTACTAAATACATATGTCATCTCTTGTTGTTTTAATGCCTTTATCACATACTCAACTTAAAAATTATTTCAATGTTTCTAAATTAACTAGTCTATTAATACAACTTTTTTTTCTTATGTCAGAATTGTCCTTTTTCTCCTTACTGTGTCTCAGTACATGTAAACATGTATCAGTGTTATTCACATTTTGAAACTGATTTTATTAAATATTGCTTGTTTTGCTTACTTTTTTAAAAAGTAGATTTAATGTTTAGAGCAGTTTGAGATTCACAGCAAAGTTGAGTGGAAGACACACAGAGTTCCTATATATCTCTTGCTCACACCCTATTGCAATATTGCCTTCCTTTCTGTGATTTGTCTTCTCATTCCCCTGACAGTATATTTTTCAAAGCAGAAGTTTACAATTTTAGTAAAATTCACCTGATCAATCCCTTCTTTTCCGGATCTTGCCTTTGCTGTTACACCTAAAAAGTCATTGCCTAATCCGAGGTCATCTAGATTTTTCTTATGTTATTTTCTAGGAGGTTTATATTTCAGCATTTGACATTTATGTCTATAATTCATTCTGAATTAGTTTTGTGAAAATGGAATGTCTGTATCTAGATTCATTTTTATTATGTGAATATTCAGTTGTTCCAGCATGATTTGTTGAAAAGACTATCTTTTCTCCATTGTATTACCTTTGATCCTTTGTCAAAGGTCTATTTCCAAATGTGCTGTTTTGATTCACTGATTTATTTGTCTGTTCTTTCACCAATAGCAGATTACTTTGATTACTATTGTTATAGTAAAGTCAGATAGTCTCTGTTCTTTTTGTTTTTCTCTTTCAACATTGTGTTGGCTATTCTGGATCTTTTGCCTCTCTATATAAATTGTACAATCAGTTTATCAATATCCATGAAATAACAAACTTCAAATGAAATTTAGAATCACTTTCACACTTCCTCCCATTAGGACACAAAATGTAATCATACCTACCCACATGGTATTTTGAGAATGATTTCTCTCTTTTCATTTTGCCAAACTCTTTAAAACTTTGGCTGTCTCTTAATGTATCTAAACACTCTTTTGTAACTAAAACAAACTGTTTCATTCTATTCAAAGTCCTGAAACTTTTAAGATTTTTCTACAATAGTTTTGTGGTTTATTTACACTGTTGTAGTCTATTTGGAATCCCGGACATATACACAACAATAGGCAGGTCATTTAAGATATTAGCTTACTGCCCAGTGTACAGGTGTAGTTGATATCAACAGGGGCAGTGAATGAGGTTGAGTGTGTCCTGATCTAGTAGTTTCTCTTCCAGGAACATGGACTCCTTCCAGGCACTGTGATCTGCTCACTAGAAACAGTGTTGCCTAGAAAACCTTCTGGACCTCACTCACACCAACACTTTTCAGAGCAAGGAAAACTTATGTATATGTGAATCTCCTACAGATTCCAGCAGCAGTCTTGATTTCCTACAAAAAGCACAAATCTACTAATGTTTGGGGACTTTATCCAGAGACCATGAAATGCTATCATCAAGTAGAGTGTCTAGAGCCATTTGCTTTGCTTTTGTACCCAAACTTTGCTATTTATTGGTTAGGGCACCTTGGGAAGCTTAATATACATCTTTGTATCTCAGTTTCATCCTTTATAAAACAGGGTTTAGATGCATTAATAGATGTCAGATTTTTTTTTATACAGTGTTTGACAAAAAGCAGGCACTAAAAGCACTTACTATAATTTCACTGGTTGAGTCAATATAACAGAGTTGAGTGAGAAAAAAAGAATGAACCATAGGAGATAAAGGTAGAAAATGATCTTTCATAAGGAAATAGGGTGTAACTGAAACTCTTCCATTTGCTTAGTCTTCGTGAAAGAAATGTGTTGGCATGCATCAAAAAGATAAAAAGTCTATTTTATATATAGAATGGATAAACAACAAGGTCCTCCTCTATAGCACAAGGAACAATATTTAACATTTATGATAAACCACTGTAAAAAAGAATATAAAAAAGTATATGTATGTACATATATATAAAACAATCACTTTGCTTATACAGTAAAAATAAACACACCATAGTAATCAACAATATTTCAGTAAAATAAAAAAAAAACTATGATACTCTTGTCTCAATAATTCTACTCTTAGTTATTCATGCTAAAACATATTTTATCTAAAAAACTTTACAGCAAAATTATAAAATAAGGCATGCTTCCAACCATAGAGAAATATTTAAATCAAGTATTGCACATACATAAGATTGACTATCAGGCTAAATTTAGAAATTATGTCCTAAATAGCATTTAATCACAGAAATTATTGATATTATAATGCTATATCGATATTATAATGTTAACTGTATGAGTCTAAAGTTATATATAACACTATATTCCACTTCAAAATTAATGAATAGAAATGATGAAAATTGTTTCAAAAAGCCTACTGTTAAATTCTATTGGCTAGAAATCTTGTCATTCATAACACATTTAGTGAGTTTTCCCCAGTCTCTTTGAAAAAAATAGAACTAATATATCATGAGGCTTACTCATTATTGTTTTCAGGAAAGTCCCACCAGGATCCATGGATAACTTTCTCCAATATATGATTTCAAATCATTGTAATAAACTGAACATGACATGCTTTCATTGTTCTGTGAGAAATCACTCTATGAAAATTGGGCCAGCTTGCTGTTGAATATCGATTCTAAATAACACAGAAGGCTCTGCTCATTTAATCTTCTGCAAATGGATAATGAAGTTTTGATTGATTTTTATCATTACCTATCACTTTTCCTTTAGAGAGGTTGTGAGAAGGCCAGACTACATACAAATCCTGTAGTTGGTGGGTGGTTACTGGCAGATTCTTCATATCTACCCTATAAACTGTTGGGACAGGGCTAAGCATGCACACACAGCACGTCCATAATGAATGCATGTGTGTTCAGCCATGTCCAATTCTTTGCCACTCTATAGACTGTAGCCCACCAGGCTCCACTGTCCATGGGATTTCCCAGGCAAAAATACTGGAGTCAGTTGCCATTTCCATCTCCAGCAGTCGAACCCCAGTCTGTGTTGCAGGTGGATTCTTTACCTCTTAGCCACCAGGGAGGTTGGTGAAAGAAAGAAGTTAGTGGAAAGGGACACATATTTTTTTCTATTATTTCACAGAGACAAGACTACTCATTTTCATGAAACAAAATATAAGTGGGCTTCCCTGGTGGCTCAGACCATGAAGAATTCACACCTTATCACTGTTAACTCAGCATCTCTCCATTCACATCTTTATTTAGTGTGTATTTGTCACAGAGTTGAACAATAAATTGCATTTATCAAGTGGCAGTGATTAAGAGAGGTGATTTTTCATTTCAATTTTCTAAATGTTTAGTTGAAGAAAAGTGTTCATTAAGGTATAGTATGACCCAGTTACTACTGCAAACCGAACACCTATCTTAAAGGGATTGACTATAATTTGGAAATAAATTCAAATGCTGCCAAAATCCGGCTAAATACTTTCTTTTATGACTTAAAATATGGCAATTCCATAAAGTCAGTCTGTATAAACTAACAGGTAATTTAACTGTAAAAGCAAAAAGATTTAGAAAATAAGTTCAGAAAAATATTCAGAGCACAAATTTTAATTAGCGATACAGAATTAGATCAGGGATGTGTCTGCTTTCTGCTTAGTTGGTATTGGATACATAACCAGCAGAAGGTGATGACAAATAGTTTGAGTTAGCAATTTGCTTGAGCCCAATACCAAGAACTTAAGATGATAGTTAATATAACAAGGACATCAGAGACAAATATTTTTCTCTGTCAAAAGTCTACTGGCTCAATGAAGGATACACAGAAGGAATAAAAGTTGTTACACAGTGTTAGATCTTGGATTAGATACAATTCTTTCTCTGGCTTAACTTTCCCACTTAGCACATAAGAAAAAAGTAAGAGTTATGAATAAATTATACAAATTTAAAGTTCAAATAATTGCCAACCACTTAATTTCTATTAATCATTGATTATTTAATAAACACTCTACCTAAAAGATTGTTCTAGACATATTTTAATATGTATTCACAAGACACAGTATCTGTACTCCACCCATTGTACTTTTATTTTTTGAGCATATAATACTTTCCACTGTCTACAGTGATTTATCACCATCATGTCAAAATGAAATATAACTTTTTTAAATGGAAAGCTTAGCAAATAATCAAGAACTGTCCACTTTTTGTGAGAAAGCATTTGTTTCTGAAACTCCTTCACAGCATAATAGCTGTTCAGCAGGGAAGGACTTTCACAGAATAGCAATTCTACTATATTATCTTTCAGTGCTCAACCTCGTTGGTCTCTAATATACAGATGTCTTCTCTTTTAAAACACAGAACACATGTGAATACTTAACTGAAGTGTCTGATCTCTAATAAAAAAGCAAAATAAAATTTGATAATTTGAATCTTTTGATTCAATGTATTGAATTTAATCACTGAATTTCAGGGATTATTGAATTTATTTAATTGTTCAAATTAAAGATTTAATAGTCAAACATACCAGAAAGATCCTTATTTCTTTTAGCTCTACATGTCAGTTAGACTGTAGACCGTAAGCCATTAGACAAGTATGTGTCTTATATTTATGTGTGTGTTTGTGTGTACATAAGATTAAGTTTGGACTTCATCAGAGATGATTCTAAGACAAGGCTTTGAAGGTGAGTGATTTATTGAAGACAGCATTCCAGAAAGAATTAATAAAGTAGAATGGGAGTGAGGGAGGTGAGGAAAATAAGCCAATGAAAGGGATATTGATGAGTGGATGACTAATGGGTGCATTTTGCACTCCACAGAGCTGGGGGCTTAAGAGATGGCTCAGAGCATGCCTCAGTCACTTTAAAAAGAGATGTAAAATCCAGGATGAATATTTATCAATTCAATTCTACCATAAGCAAAGAGCTGCTTGCCAGGGCATTAGATGTACAGCATTCTTTGTGTGACCTTCAAGCAATCCAAAGAAAATCCTCAGGCAGAGAAACAAGCATTTGCTGTAAGAAGACATAGTAGCAAAGGCTACCCAGACTATAGAGGTGCTGACAGTATGTACTGGAATTTACATGTATAATTATACATACAGATTTTAATATCTAACCAATATGGAAATTTAACTTCAAAGGACAGTTAAAGATACTGCAAAAAAGAAGAAAAGAAAGAGTTGCTTTAACATCAAAGCAAAATTAATGTTAAAAATCATCATCATGTGAATGCAATGATTTAATTTTGTTTGAAAATATGAGGTTTTATATTAACTTAGTAAAAATATCTGGATGAACAGGAGTCCTTGACTAAGAAAGGAACCAGGATAGAGTTCAATAAGTGATGAAATAAGAAACCAACCTTCATGGTAAGTGATTGTTGTTGATCAGTTGTTCAATCGTGTGTAACTCTTTGCAACCCCATAAACTGCAGCACACCAGGCCTCCCTGTCCTTTACAATCTTCTGGAGTTTACTCAAACTCATGCCAATGAGTCGATGATCGCATCTAACCATCTCTTCCTCTGTCATCCACTTCTCCTGCCTTCAATCTTTCCCAGCATCAGGGTCTTTTCTAATGAGTCGACTCTTCAAATCAAGTGGCCGAAGTATTGGAGCTTCAGCTTCAGCATCAGTCCTTCCAATGAATATTCAGGGTTGATTTCCTTTAGGACTGACTGGTTTGATCTACTTGCAATCCAAAGAACTCTCAAGAATCTTCTCTAACACCACAATTTGAAAGCATAAATTCTTTGGCGTTCAGTCTTCTTTATGGTCCAGCTTTCATGTCCATACATGCCTACTGGAAAAATCATAGCTTTGACTAGACAGACCTTTGTCAGCAAAGTAACATCTCTGCTTTTTGATACATTGTCTAAGGTTGTCATAGCTTTTCTTTCAAGGAGCAACCATCTTTTAATTTCATGGATGCAGTCACCATCCACAGTGATTGTGGAGCCCAAGAAAATAAAGTCTGTCACTGTTTCCATTGTTTCACCATCTATTACCATGAAGTGATGGGGCCAGATGCCATGATCTTAGTTTTTTGAATGTTGAGTTTTAAGCCAGCTTTTTCACTCTCCTCTTTCACCTTCATCAAGGGGTTCTTTAGTTCCTCTTCCTTTTCTGCCATTAGGGTGGTGTCATCTACATATCTGAGCATATTGATAGTCTCCTGGCAATCCTGATTCCAGCTTGTAATCCATACAGCCTGGCATTTTGCATGATGTACTGTGCATAAAGGTTAAATAAGCAGGGTAACTATATACAACCTTGATGTACACATTTCTCAGTTTTGAGCCAGTTCATTTTTCCATGTCCAGTTCTAACTGTTGTTTCTTGACCTGCATACAGATTTCTCAGGAGGCAGGTAGGGTGGTCTGGTCTTCCCATTTCTTTAAGAATTTTCCATAGCTTCTTGTGATCCATACAATCAAAGGCTTTAGCATAGTCAATGAAGCAGAAGTAGATGTTTTTTCTAGAATTCTCTTGCTTTTTCTGTGATCCAACAGATGATGACAAGACTAAATAGAGATGTAGAAATCATAAGCTGATAGCAAGAGTCCAACTGCCAAATTAGTTAAATACTCTGAGACAGGTACAAAAGACTAAATCTGTATTTTACAGATTTTGCAGAAATATTTATCTTACCTCTGAGATGGACATCATTTAGGGCCATGCCATTGCATGTCGTTCTTTTACTATTTTCTCTGATTCATTGAAAAATATATTTAATGCATCCTTAATATTCTTATTTTGAAATTAAATGGACACCTTAAGTGATTTCTAGGTGTCATCCTGCAATATAACTCCCTGACCAAATGGATAGTTTCCACATACTATATCTTAGAATAGTCTTTCGTAGTTAAAACACACACACACACACACACACACACACACTATAGAATCACTTAAGAGCTACAGTGACTTAAAATGTACATTTCTAGCACTCTCTTCCATTTTCTTTCTGTGAAAATAAAATAATCAGAAGAATCTACTAGTGGAACTTGGGATATTTGCACGTAGCTGTGGGTTTTCCTGAGTCTCGGGATGAGAGTGAGATAAAGACTTGTAGATTCACTGGAACTGAGAAAAACAAAACAAAACAAAACAGATGTCTCACCACAGAAAACACAGAAAAGGAAGCTTGTTTCTGCCCAGAGAAGGGAGCTAGGGAAATAAAACTTAAACTGTATTTGTTCTTTATTCAGTCGTTAAACAAGTCCGACTCTGCGAACTCATGGACCGCAGCATGCCAGTCTCTTATGGATTTAGGCAAAAATAAATAAATAGAATTTCTGGGTCATATGTAGTTCTATATTTAATACTTTAAGGAAACTCAGTATACTCTTCTCCATAATGTCTGTCCCAATTTACATTCCCGTCAACAGAACATGAAGGTTCCCTTTTCTCCACATCTTCACCAAGTTATTTCTTAGACTTTTTTATTTTGATAGTAGCCATTCAAACAGGTGTGAGATAATATCTCATATTTGTATATTTGATTTGTGTTTTCCTGATGGTTAACGATGTCAAGCACCTTTTTTTGTGTACCTATTGAGTTTGTATGTCTTCTTTAGAAAAATGTCTATTCAGTTCTTGTGCCCATTTTTTGATTGGATATGTTTTCAACAGTTTTTTTTGTGAGATCAACTTGGTATAGCCATAGATTTAGCAAAGATGGCCTAGAATTCAAGAACTACCTTTTCGCAAAAACCTCCACCTTCCATTGAAATTCTGTTAAAAGGCAGTGATAAGTTTAACATCTTAAGTGTGTGTCCCTTCACTGAAACTGCGGTGCTATAATCAAATCATTTCATTTATAGTTGAAGCCCTACAAGCTTCAATTATTTTGGTGGGCTGATGTTGAATAAGGAGCAAATATTTCATTAGGCAAAGACAGGTGAGTAGTGGCCCAGACCATCAAAAATAGATTTTCCTTGGAAAATTACTGACACAGGGACTTGAATTTGTTTGATCTATTGTCATTTTATGACCATGGGTATCTTTTCAATATCATTATTCATTAGCTATATTTCACTACCCTTTTAATGGTCTACAAGTTATTGTTATGGTCCACTTGAAAATTGTTTATTGGTCTTTTCAAAGGGAATTGCCTAAGCACATGAAATTCTTTAATTCAAACCAGAAAGTGTATTCATTTTGACAATAATTTAATAATTTATTTATTTATTTATTTATTTAGGTATTTATTTATTTTAGTTGGGGGCTAATTACTTTACAATATTGTAGTAGTTTTTGCCATACATTGACATGAATCAGCCATGGGTTCACATGTGCTCCCCATCCTGAGCCCCCCCCAACCCCCCTCATTTTGACAAAAATTTAAAAATGCTAACCAAACTAAACTTTTCATACATAAAAAGATATCTTGAAGCTATTTATTCCCTCTAAAGTTATTTACAAGTTGATATTTAAAGGTAAATAATTTTATGTTTAATTTAATTAGATTTTTGATACTCATTTTGGTTTTGCCATGGTATCATGTATATATTTTATATCTTGAGGGTTTACTTTTTTCAAATTACTAGAAGGGATTTTAAAATAGATCTTCATTTCTATGCTTTAGAAAGAGGAATTGTATTTTTCTATTAAATGCTGATCTCTCATAATAGGATCAATTACAAATAAACATATTAAATCTCTGCTATCACAATTTCATATTAAAAAAGCTTTATATTGAATTATTAAGATTAATGGGTGTGCTGGCATACATACATATATATATTAGAGTGGAGGTTAAAACACTAGATGTAATTAAAAGCAATCCACTTATATTAAACTACACCTAAAATAATTTTATTTATTTTTCAGACAATAATAATATTTCATATTATCAATGCACAGTGAAATAAAGCCCAAGAACATTAAATAATTTGTAACATTTTGTGTATAGCACATGTACCCATTTCTATTTTGGTGACCACGTTAATATATATCAATGATAAACTTTATTATTTTAAAATATATGGTTCAAACATTCTGAAAATCCTTCTAAACTTCAAGATTCCATTTTACTAAACTTTATATCTCACCGAGATCATGTTTACAGTTTTCAATCTCAACAGTAAAGTTTTTATACTATTTTCCTAATCCTTCAAAGTACTGGAACTACCTTTCAAACTGTGGTTTCTAAAACTGCACATAAAAAGTTTTAAGGTCAAAATGAGGGAAGAGAAGAGAGAGGCCTTTCTTATGAAGAGAGTGGAGTGCATGGTTTGACTTATTTTTAAAGGTCTGACCATCCCCCGACCTCTGACTCTGTACACTCTCTCTAAAATAGTTCAATAAATAAATAAAGTACACATGAAAATGTTTCCATATATATACAACTCATATATATGTGTATATGTAGATAGATATAAATGTGTTTGACTTTTTTATTACCAGGAACTTTCATATTGTACTATTCTAGACACTATGCATACAACATTTCATTTCTAAGAATAAACCATTAATTTTTAATGCTATCTCTATGCAGAGATGGGGGCTTCTTTGGTGGCTCAGATAGTAAGGAATCTGCCTGCAATGCAGGAGACCTGGGTTTTATATAGATATGAGTAAACTACACTGCTCTCACATAGAATAATATTCTGCTTTCTTCCTGTGCCCATTATCTATTAAAGTTTGCCACGAAATTATGTTACCACTTTTAAGTAAGCTGAAAACAAAGACTTCCAAAATGCTTAATTTATTTAAAAATAATCAGAAGACAAGTCATTTTCTTGTCACTGCTAATGAATGTCATTGCTCTGTGAGCAAAATAGTCTCTATTTATACATATATAATTTTCTGTTCTCTGTACATCTGTAAGTGCTATATTGCTTCAGTCATGTCCAGCTCTTTGCGATCGTGTGGACTATAGCCCACCGGGCTCCTCTGTCCAGAGGATTCTCCAGGCAAGAATACTGGAGTGGGCTGCCAGTGCGTTCCTCCAGGGGATCTTCCCCACCCAGAGATCGAACACATGTCTCTTTATATCTTCTGCATTGACAGGCCAGTTCACTGTACACAAAGCTATTCCCATGGATATTGATCCTCATAAACAATTTTTCCTATGTGTGTGTGTGTGTGTGTTGTGGTGCTCAGTCATATCTGACTCTTTGCGACCCCATGGGCTGTGGCCTGCCAGACTCTTCCGTCCCTGGATTTTTTTCTAGGCAATAATACTGAAGTATTCCTATTGCCATTACTGCCATTCCTGATGCCTATACTGCCATTTACTATTCCAGAGGGTGTTCCCAACCCAGGGATCAAATACACATTTCCTGTTTCTCTTGCATTGGAAGGTGAATTCTTTGTCACTGCGACATGCAGTCATAACATAACTACCTAAATAAACTTTGCGTCCTACAGCACTTCAGTAATAAATGGACCAAAACCTGGTGACCATGTCTTTTTGGTATATGAATTACTGAAGTGCCAAGAACTGATTCATACTCTGCACATAATTGGCTTCATCCAAGTGTAAAGCAAAAAATCTGCAGTCAGACAAATGTGATAGTAGTTGGGTGATGCCCAACGTGCTGTTTGATAAAAGAGTTTTGCCAACAGCTCACACTGCTTTTTCTCAGTGTCTGCTATTTGTCATAACATTCACAGCTATTTTTTTACAAGCTTTATAGCAAGTGCTATATAGTTTTCTCCCTAAACCACGATGCAACTTTCCTTGATGCTTCAATATTTATGTCTTATTCTTTGCATTTAAATATATAATTTATTAATGTTAAACCTGCAAGTGTTGTTTTATGCTTATTCTGTATAAAACTACAACTGCTTTCTTAGCAGCAAGAAATGCTGATTTGAAAATTATATGAAATTTTAATGGTTTCCTTTCACTGCTTATATGGCTACCAAGAAAAGATGCTGGGATCTGCAGCAAATGGATCTCCAGCTCAATTAAGTTATTTTTACCTATGTGTTCATAATCAAGTCTATGCTCATATTATTTTAATATTTAAGGTGACCTGACAACTTATTAGATCCAGAAACTCCATTATTTTAGTAGACACTGAACTTCTGTTGACCATTTTCCTTTTATATTATTCTTCTTATCACTGGCTTTATGCTATGGTGAAATATTGTGAGTCCTAATGAGTCTTTGTGAGTTGGAATTATATTACAACACACTAATAACAATTTTAAAAAACTCAAATAAATATAAACATTAATGCAAATTATACTAGTCCAAGAGCAATTAAATAATGTACCTATTTTAGGCCATGGGCAACATTTCAGGGTGTGATATATTGGATTTCTATGAAAATTATTATGTTAGACTTCAAATGACTGAAACATATATAAAATAAGAATTATTCAATGCCATCAGCCTCTAAAAATTGAAAACCTTGTTCCTATCAGAACACAGAGCATTAAGGGCCACCTGCAGTTCACAGACAAAATTTGAGATCATACAAGGTATAGGCTGATTTCAATGGTGTATTAAAATTCTATGCTGATTCAGATTCTTTTCCATGAGAGGTGATTTTAAGATTTCAAATATGATTCCCTGTTTTTGCTATTGTTGCTGTTTAGTTGCTAAGTTGCTTCCCACTCTTTTGGGACCCCACGGATGGTAGCCAGACAGGCTTTTCTGCCCATGGAATTTTCCAGGCAAGAATACTGGAAATTACCAGGATCGAACCCATGTATCTTATGGCTCCTGAATTGGCAAATGAGTTCTTTACCACTGAGCCACCAGGGAAGCCCATGATTCCCCGCACTATACAGTAAAGCCCTGTTGTTTATATATTTTACATACAGTGGTGTGTATCTGTTAATTCCATACTCCTAATTTATCCCTCTCTACTCTCTCATTTGGGTTTCTCTGATGGCTCAGGGGATGAAGAATATGCCTGCAATGCAGGAGACACAGGAGAAATGAGTTCAATCCCTGGGTTGGGAAGATCTCCTGAAGAAGGAATGGCAGCCCACTCCAGTATTCTTGGCTGAAAAATGCCATGGACAGAAGAGTCTGGAAGGCTACAGACCATGGGGTCATGAAAAGTTGGACAAAACTGAACACAAGTACAATGTTGATGATGACCCTTTTTGTGTTGGAAACCATACATTTGTTTTCCATATATCTAAGTCTGTATGGTTTTTCCAGTGGTCATGTATGGATGTGAGAGTTGGATGGTGAAGAGGGCTGAGCGCTGAAGAATTGATGCTTTTGGACTGTGGTGTTGGAGAAGACTCTTGAGAGTTCCTTGGACTGCAAGAAGATCCAACCAGTCCATCCTAAAGGAGATCAGTCCTGGTTGTTCATTAGGACTGATGTTGAAGCTGAAACTCCAATACTTTGGCCACCTCATGCTAAGAGTTGACTCACTGGAAAAAACCCTAATGCTGGGAAGAATTGGGGGCAGGAGGAGAAGGGGATGACAGAGGATGAGATGGTTGGATGGCATCACCGACTCGATGGACATGGGTTTGGGTAAACTCCCGGAGTTGGTGATGGACAGGGAGGCCTGGCATGCTGTGATTCATGGGGTCGCAAAGAGTCAGACACAACTGAGAGACTGAACTGAACTGAAGTCTGTTTCTGTTTTGTAAATAAGCTCATTTCAATATTTTTTTTTTCCTTCCAAGAAAGAAAGTCTCTGCTTATATCACCATACTATTGAAGTGGACACTGTTTAGAAATTTTACAGAAGGATATAAAGATTTAAATTATTTATAGACTATATGTGTATATATAAAGGGGATTATTAACATTCATCTGTTTATTTTTACCATAACCACCAGTGAAGGAGTTTGCATCTTCCCTTAGGCACAACTAGGGGTAGTACAAACAGTCTCTGAAATGGCACTAAGAAAGCCAAGATAACTCTACATTAAGATATAACCTGCCCAGAAATAAACCCATGCATTTATGGCTACCTTATTTTTGACAAAGGAGGAAAGAATTTACAATGGGGCAAAGACAGCCTCTTCAATAAATGGTGCTGGGGAAAATGGACAGCTACATGTAAAAGAATGAAATTAGAAAACTTTCTAACACCATACACAAAGATAAACTCAAAATGTATTAACCTAAATATAAGACCAGAAACTATAAAACTCTTACAGGAAAACATAGGCAGAACACTCGATGACATAAATCAAAGCAAGATCCTCTATGACCCGTCTCCTAGAGTAATGGAAATAAAGACAAAAGTAAACAAGCGGGACCTGATCAAACTTAAAATCTTTTGCATAACAAAGGAAACTATAAGCAAGGTGAAAAGACAACCCTCAGAGTGGGAGAAAATAATAGAAAATGAAACAACTGACAAAGAATTAATTTCCAAAATTAACAAGCAGCTCATGCAACTCAATGCCAGAAAAAGAAACAACCCAATCAAAAAGTGAGAAAAAGACTTAAACAGGCATTTCTCCAAAGAAGACATACAGATGGCTAAGAAACACATGAAAAGGTGCTCAACATTGCCCATTATTAGAGAAATGCAAATCAAAACCACAATGAGATATCACCTCACACCAGTCAGAATGGCCATCATCAAAAAGTCTACAAACAATAAATGTTGGAGAAGGTGTGGAGAAAAGGGAATGCTCTTGCACTGTTGGTGGGAATGTAAATTGATACAGCCACTATGGAAGATGATATGGAGATTCCTTAAAAAATTAGGAATAAAACCATTATATGACCCAGCAATCCCACTCCTAGGCTTATACCCTGAGGAAACCAAAACTGAAAAAGACACATGTATCCCATTGTTCGTTGGAGCACTATTTACAATAGCTAGAACATGGAAGCAACCTAGATGCCCATCAACAGATGAATGGATAAAGGAATTGTGGTACATATACACAATGGAATATTACTCAGCCATTAAAAGGATCACATTTGAGTCAGTTCTAATGAGGTGGATGAACCTAGAAGCTATTATTCAGAGTGAAGTGAGTCAGGAAGAGAGATAAATATACACACATATATGCACTCTAGCACACATACATAGAATCTAGAAAAATGGTACTGAAGAATTTATTTACAGGGCAGCAATAGAGAAACAGACATAGAGAATAGACTTATGGACATGGGTAGAGGGGAGGAGAGGGTGGGATGTATGGAAAGAGTAACATGGAAACTTACATTACCATATGTAAAATAGATAGCCAATGGAAATTTTATGTATGGCTCAGGAAACTCAGAAAGGGGCTCTGTATCAACCTAGAGGAGTGGGATGGGGAGGGAGATTGGTGGGAGATTCAAAAGGGAGGGGATATATGAACCTATGGCTGATTCATGTTGAGGTTTGACAAAAAACAACAAAATTCTGTAAAGCAATTATCGTTCAATAAAAAAACAAATTAAAAAGAAATAAAAAAGACATAACCTGGTGGGCACATAAGTAATCAATGTGTATATTGCTACCACAGTGTGCATTACAACAAAGACAACAAACTGAAAACTTGGATCATCATTAAAAGATACTTACTATGATTGTTTAACCAGATGATAAACTTATGTATGAAATGACTAACCTTGGTTATCAGTTACATGCCATAATTTCATTCATATCCTTAGACTATAAAGTTTTAGTATTTGAAAACAATTAAAGCTGTATATTTAGAAAAAATGGTTGTGCTTGAAAACTTGTCTTCTCTTAGTTGCAATCTGATTTGCCATGTACCATGTTCTGGAATGCCTGTGATTATGAACAACCTTAAGTGCAATTTAAGTCCCTAAATACCCCCACTGGCATTTTTTATTCTGTTTGCAAAATCTTGTCTTATCAATACATTAAAAAAAAATCCTAATTAATAGATTTACAAATCTCACAACAAATTTCACCAGAATTATTTCAGGGAATAAACAAACAAAACAAAATATTATAATTCATTGATTTATTTACTATCAATATTACATATATATAAATTGAAAATAATTCTTCAATAATGTCTTTTGTATAATATCAAACATAACCAAATAGTTTGCATGTTCTATTTACATAAGGACTTCAAATGTTTTCATTTTCATTTTCAAGTGTGAAAAATATAATTTTAGAAAAAGCTAAGTCTTTTTTTCATGGGACATTGAGCAAATGTTAATGTGGTTTAAATTATTTTTGAATTAATTATTCTGTATAAATATTGGACATATTTCTCTTACAACATTGAAAAACAGTGAGCATGCGCAAATAAACACACATACACACACATATACGCATGCACACAGACACAAAAAACCCACAAAAAACCTGAAATTGTCTGGCTTCAATGGCCTTTTGTGATGGCTTTCAATCAGCCTATCAACACAGGAGATATTACTATTGTAATTACACATAAAAAATATTTCTCTCTTTAATTGTTGTAACTAAATAAAAATTATACAATTAGAAACAGATCACTGTTAATATTGACATTAAAATGTTTATTTTCTCCTTCTAATGATAGCATTTTATGGTGTTTAAGAAATGGCCTTTAAAAATATCTTCATATCATTACAAAGTTTAAATCGTTCACTCTTTACAATTACGGTTTTTCCATAGGTCTAGTATTTTTTAATCATTTTAAATGAAAAGAGAATATGTCAGTTTAATACATATTGTTAAATTGGTGTATAATAAATCCTTCAGGCAGTACGATAGGTTTCGGACCTTTGCTCTTTTCACTGTTTCTCCTCACACACTTAAATCCTTCCAGGCTAACTTTGTTATTGACTAAGATTTGTGCATTCTAAACATTGGTGTTGCTGTTTAGTAGCTAAGTCGTGTCCAACTCTTTTGTGACGTCATAGATTATAGCTTCCCACGTGGCTCAATCAGTGAAGAATGTGCCCACAATCCTGGAGACCCAAATTTGATCCCCAATTTGGGAAGATCCCATGGAGAAGGGAATGGCTTCCCACTTTAATATTTTGCCTGGAAAATTTCATGGACAGAGAAGCCTGGCAGGCTATAGTCCATGGGGTTTAAAAGGGTTGGACATGACTGAGCGACTAATATTTTACTTTTTGGACTGTAGCATGCAAAGCTGCTCTGTTCATGGGATTCTCCAGGCAAGAATACCAAAGTAGGCTGCTATTTTTCTCCAGAGGATCTTCCTGAACCAGAAATCAAACTTGTGTCTCCTGCATTGGCAGGAGGATTCTTTCTTTACCACTGAGGCTCCTGGGAAGCCATTGTTCATTCTAACCTATGCCCAGTGATAAGTTTGCTTATTTTCGACAATGTCTTTTAACTCCAATATAAACTGTAATGAATAAGTAAAAAATAAATGTGTTTTGCAATGAAATTGGCTTTATAAAATTATAATACTTACTTGATTTTGTGTATCATAACAATAGAGCATTCCCTAATTACATTGTATCTGTTAATGCTGCCTACCATAAGATAACAGCTAAAGAATAAAAAATTTGTGACTTTTGATGTGATATTTAGATATTTAGAGTTATAGCAAAACTCTTTAAATCCTATGTGGAAGGAATTGATAAAGGACCTTCTGCTAGCTTCTGTTAGCCAAGTCATTCATTCTTGTAGATGGAGATCTTCTTCCTGTGTCTCTTCACATGGAATTCTCCTAATGTGTGTGTCTGTGTGTAGGTACACAATTTACCCTTTTTGTAAGGACCCAGTCAGACATGACTGAGCATATATGCATAGGTCATATGGTCATAATGGATTAGGGTTCACCCTAATGACCTCATCATTTTTTTTTTTTAAATAAGATCACATTCACAAGTACCTGAGCAATTTTAGGGGAAGTTAAGTGTTAGTTGCTCAGTCGTTTCTGACTCTTTTCAGCTCTCTTTTCAGCTCCATGGACAATAGCCCGCTAGGCTCCTATGTCCATGGGATTCTCCAGGCAAGAATCCTGGGAGTGGGTTGCCAATTCCTTCTCTAGTGGATCTTTCTGAACCATGGTCAAACCCAGGTCCCTCGCATTGCAGGCAGATTCTTTACCATCTGAGCCACCACTGAAGCCCCATTTTCCAGGGAACACAACTCAGTTTATAACACCCAGAAATCATAAAATATGTGTAGTATGCACAAATCTCCTTCAGTTAAAGACTTGAGTGTAAACAAATTCTTTGCTAGAGGAATCAGACAGACGGCAATAGGACTCTGATGGTGTTGAGAATAGTAGAACATAAAAGTATTTAACAGGTTGACATTAAGAAGTGTGTAGTATAATCTGAGCACACAACTCTGACAGATTTTGCAGGTTCCAGTTTATGGGTATTCAAAAGCAGGACCAGAGGTTTGGAAAGAGCAAAAACTGACTAGGGAATATGAATTCCTAAAATCAGCAAACAAAAGCTTCCTTTGAAGACCAACTCCTTCCTTGAAGTGATATTGTTAAAAATATAATCTAAATTTGACAGGACAAAGACAACCAGAGAAAGGAGAGAGATGGAACAGATAAAATGTAGTAGAGCAAATCAAAGGAGAAAAAGAGCAAAAAGTTCTAAGATGTATTTGATTTTTACTATCTCTTAAAACAATTGAAAAGGAAACTCTGAGTCCCTGAAGCTAGAAAAGCAATTTTGTCCTCCAATCCCTGTTGAAAGCGCAAAATAATTCATATCACCCAAACACAGAAAGAGGTTGCAATGGAATCTTTTCATAAAATTTTTGTAAGAAAAGAAGCCTAGAAGCAAAATAAGATTCCTATGGACAATGAGCTCTGATAGCAAAAATCCGCCCACAAAACAGAAGAAAGCTGGAAACTCCCAAAGCAAACTACACTGGATTTAGTAAAATAAGCAAGGGAACCCTTTATTTAAAGCTGTTCAAATAGTGGAAAGAGATCCAAATAGTCTGAATTCAACTTCACGGAATCAAGGAACTTGAGGATTTTTGAAAGTTGTATTTGGGAAATCTTAAGACATCTATGGAGTACATCAAGGCTGTATATTGTCACCATGCTTATTTAACTTAAATACAGAGTAGATCATGAGAAACGCTGGGCTGAAATAAGCACAAGCTGGAATCAAGATTGCTGGGAGAAATATCAATGACCTCAGATATGCAGATGACACCACCCTTATGGCAGAAAGTGGAGAAGAAATAAAAAGCCTCTTGATGAAAGAGAGGAGAGTGAAAAAGTTGGCTTAAACCTCAACATTCAGAAAACTAAGATCATGGCATCTGGTCCCATCACTTCATGGGAAATAGATGGGGAAACAGTGTAAACAGTGTCAGACTTTATTTTGGGGGACTCAAAAATCACTGAAGATGATGACTGTATCCATGAAATTAAAAGACGCTTACTCCTTGGAAGGAAAGTTATGACCAACCTAGATAACATATTAAAAAGCAGAGACATTACTTTACCGACAAAGGTCCATCTAGTCAAGGCTATGGTTTTCCCAGTAGTTATGTATGGATGTGAGAGTTGGACTGTGAAGAAAGCTGAGCACTGAAGAATTGATGCTTTTGAACTATGGTGTTGGAGAAGACTCTTGAGAGTCCCTTGGACTGCAAGAAGATCCAACCAGTCCGCCCTAAAGGAGATCAGCCCTGGGCATTCATTGGAAGGACTGATGTTGAAGCTGAAACTCCAATACTTTGGCCACCTCATGCGAAGAGTTGACTCATTGGAAAAGACCCTGATGCTGGGAAGGTTTGGGGGCGGGAGGAGAAGGGGACGACAGAGGATAAGATGGCTGGATGGCATCACCGACTCGATGGACATGAGTTTGGGTACACTCAGGGAGTTGTGATGGACAGGGAGGCGTGGCGTGCTGTGATTCATGGGGTCGCAAAGAGTCGGACACGACTGAGCGACTGAACTGAACTGAAGACATCTATGTGTGTTAATTGACCTTACCCAAAGGAAAAGTAAACTTCTTTCTTTCATGAAAGAGGTAGTTTTACAACTTGGAGCAAGGTGCCCACTGAAATTAAGCTCATATCCTCCCATAGAAATTGGTTGATGATAAGATAGCTTTCATAGAAATTGGATGATGATAAGATAATTTTCATAGAAACTGAATGATGATAAGATACCTTCCTTGATCATATTTCAAAAGGCATGGCTCCCAGGTCCTTGAGAAAGACAGCATGAGTTGTAAAGTTGGCAAGAGAATTTTACAAAGATTTTATGCTTCAAAGGAGCAGCAAACACTTTACATTTTTAAGTTTTCTGATGTAGTGCTCTAAAAATAGAGAGGGCAAGAACAGCTGTGGACAAAGTCCATCCAGATTCTGTAGGGGGTAGGGTATCAGGGGCCTGGAGGCAAGAAGAAGCTTGTAAATTTAGGCTGAAAGAAGTGAATGTTAAGGTCCCCACTTGATCCAGATGTAATATTGTACAGAGATTAGCTATCATTGCTATCAATGCTGATGAAAGAGGAGTGGGAGTTGCTGACCAGCCTAGGTTTCCTGATCCTGGATATAGCAGCACTGACCCATCTCCAAGCCACCTGGTCACCTCCAGAGGATCATTTCATCCCTAAGGGACTGTCACTCCAACAGCTCTGATGACTCAGACTTGAGAGTCTCCCTGATACCTCCTCTCACAGGAGGTGGACCCTGAGCCCTGACTTACATTCAGCCAAGTTTCCTTCTCATTCTCCACCACACTCCCTCTCCCACTCAGTATGCGTCTGCACACACATTGCCCCCTTGAAGTCTCCCCTGGACTTCTGTCCTGGCCTTCTCCATATATTTCCTGGTTTCTCTATCAGGATCACTGATTTTACCCCATCACCTGAAGCCTGGGGTTCCAGCCATACCAGTCAGCCCTGGAGCTGGGTGTATGTGGGCCCTACTCACCTTGCCCAGGCTCCGCATGCAGACTTGGCTCTTCTTACCTCCCTCTGCTCCCAGAACTGGATGCAGACCCTCATGTGGACCTTCATTTGGAGTCATATGTGTATGTATATTGCATCATCAGACCAAGCTGGGCAGTTGTTCAAGAGACCAGGACCAGAAACCAATTGATTTTCCAGAAAGGGAAGGTAAAAGTTTGGGGATTCATGGAAAAAGCCTTTTCCAAATGGCAACAAGAAATCTGCCCTGGAATAATCATGGGTGTGGAGAGGAGAGCAAAGATGATTTAACATACCTAGGAAAATAGAAGGCAGCTGAAAATATAGCATCAACTTCAGAAAAATTCAGAAGTGAAGTGATTTCAGAGCAGGAAGATTCGACAAGTGACCAAGAAACCAAAATACAATTATGCATAAAGGAACAACTCATAGATTACAGAAGAAAAGTTTCAAAGTATAACTCTGAAGCAAATAGAAGGAACATTTAGGTCAAGACCCAACAAATGCTGCTCCACTCTCACTGCCAAGGGCCCAGGTTGAATCCATGGTCAGGGAATTAATATCCCGTGAACCAAATGGTGTGGCCAAAATAAATAAATAAATTAATTAATTAAAGTAATAGTATATAGAGTGTAAGAAGGTATAGAGTGGGTGCATAGAGGTTAAATTTCAGAGAGTTAAAAAAAAAGCACTTTACTTTCCTGATTTGCCTTTGAATTGGTCTAAGCATTTTACACATATTTAAAACAAACAATTTTCAAAAAATTAACTAGAAAATAAACTCTAATATCATTTATGATTATCAATTAAAATAAATGAAATTTAGCAAACAAAATCCAAAGGCATTTTAAAATAATAAATGTATCATATATATCATAGCCAACTTAACTTATTTTAAGACTGTAGTTGTGACTCAACCATTAATGTGATCCATTACTAATAAAGCTAAGAAAAATGTATGCTGTCATCTCCATAAATAAAGCATGTGACAAAAGTCAGAATTATGCATGTTTAAAATTGCTCCAAAAATTAGACACAGATATTTCTCAGTCTAAGCATAAGAATCTTATTTTACGAGGAGCTATAGTGATCTTTGGCCACCTGATGCGAAGAACTGACTCATTGGAAAAGACCCTGATGCTGCTAAAAACTGAAGGCAGGAGAAGGGGACAACAGAGGATGAGATGGTTGGATGGCATCACTGACTTAATGGACTTGAGTTTGAGCAAGTTTCAGGAGTTAGTGATGGACAGGGAAGCCTGGGGTGCTGCAGTCTATGGAGTCGCAGAGTCGGACACGACTGAGTGACTGAACTGAACTGAACTGAGAGTGATCTTCCCATTAAATTCTAGAGCAAGAAAAAAATGCCCCATACTATTTAACTGTTCAATTTTGTGATCTGTTAGACTAGAAAACACAGGTAGGAAACAATTAAACAAACATAAACACTGTAAAATAAAAGGTAAATAAATATAAATTAATAGTTGATTTGGCTATGTATGTGAAAAACCCATGAGACTCAACCAAAATAACACTATATTAGGAGTAAATTTAGTAAATAGATGCCTAGAAAATCAGTACATAAATTCGGTAACCTACATATATTCAGGAAAACATGGTTTGATATTATATTAGAAGAGGATATCAATTTATGATGCAAACATCAAAATCAAACACCTAGGCATTAACTTTGTGTGGGATATCAAATTGTGAAGGCAGAAAATTAAATGTGTATTGGTCACTTGACCCAACAATGCCATTTCTAGAAACCTAACCTAAATACATATTGGCAAAAATGAGAAAAAGATGTATGTGCAACGTTCTTTAATATAATATTGGTAATAGCAATATACTTTAAACAACTTGCAGAGAAGGCAATAGCAACCCACTCCAGTACTCTTGCCTGGAAAATCCCAGGGACGGAGGAGCCTGGTAGGCTGCAGTCCAGGGGGTCGCTAAGAGTCGGACATGATTGAGCGACTTTATTCTCCAGTATTCTTGCCTGGAGAATCCCAGGGACGGGGGAGCTAGTGGGTTGCCGTTTATGGGGTTGCATAGAGTCGGACGAAGCGACTTAGCAGCACCAGCATTTTGATTAGTATGTGTCTTTGTGTGTTTACCCTTGGGTTTATCCTGTATGGGACTTTCTGTGCCTTTTGGACTTGACTGACTATTTCCTTTTCCATATTGGTGAAATTTTCAACTATAATCTCTTCAAAAATTTTCTCATACGCTTACTTTTTCTCTTCTTCTTCTGGAACCCCTATATTTTGAGTGTTTGTGCGAGTGGTATTGTCCCAGAGGTCTCTGAGACTCTCCTCAATTCTTTTCATTCTTTTTACTTTATTCTGCTCTTCAGAAGTTATTCCCACCAGTTTATCTTCCAGCTCACTGATTCATTCTTCTGCTTCAGATATTCTGTTATTGATTCCTTCTAGAGTATTTTTAATTTCAGTAATTGTGTTGTTTGTCTCTGTATGTTCATTCTTGAATTCTTCTAGGTCTTTTTTTAATTGATTCTTGAATTTTCTTCATTTTGTTTTCAAGGTTTTTGATCATCTTTACTATCATTATTCTGAACTCTTTTTCGGGTAGTTTGCCTATTTCCTCTTCATTTATTTGGACTTCTGTGTTTCTAGCTTGTTCCTTCACTTGTGTGGTATTTCTCTACCTTTTCGTTATATATATATATTTTAACTTATTGTTTTTGAGGTCTCCTTTTCCCAGGCTTCAAAGAAAGCTGAATCTTCTCCTTAAAGAAGGTTGAATTTTTTCTTCCGGCTTCTGCCCTCCTAAGGTTGGTCCAGTGGTTTGTGTAAGCTTCTTATAGGATGAGATTTGTGCTGAATTTTGTTTGTTTGTTTGTTTTTCCTCTGATGGACAAAGCTGAGTGAGGTGGTAATATTTTCTGCTGATGATTGGGTTTGTTTTTTGATTTGTTTGTTGTTTAGATGAGGTGTCCTGCACAGGGTGCTACTGGTGGTTGGGTGATGGTAGGTCTTGTATTTAAGTGATTTCCTTTGGGTGAGTTCTCACTATCTGATACTCCCTAGGGTTAGTTCTCTGGTGGTCTAGGATCTTGGAGTCAGTGATCACACTCCAAAGGCTCAGGGCTTGATCTCTGGTCAGGAGAAAAGATTCCACAAGTGGTTTGTTATGGCATTAAGTGAGATTAAAACAAATATCCAAAAAGGAGAAACCAAAGATGAACCTCAGACAAATGACAGTTACAAAATCAGTCAAATGATAATTAAAATAATGGAATATACACACATACGTATACACCCATGAGCCAAGCAAAAACGGTCCAACAATAATAAAGTACAATAGATTGACCCAGTGAACAAAGGGAATCAAAATTTATATTTACCAGTTAGGAACAAAACTAACTAAAGCACAAACTAGAAAACAAAAATAAAGCAAGGTGCCGAGTGGGGAATATAGCAATGGAAATAAAACTAACAGATACGTTGAGAGGAAAGGAAAGAAAGAAAGAAAGAATAGATGTGCAAAGTTAAATAGAGGTAGACGGAGAAGATCTATGTACATTACAGATTAACTGCAAAGGGAAAAGAACAGTAGGAAAAACAGACAAAGGACTAAATGTAGAAAAAATATAATAGGTTTTAAAAGATTAAAAATTAAAATTATAAAAAAAAAATTCCTCAGAACTTCAAATGACCAACATAGAGGTAGAGGTTTAAAACAACAATAAAAGTGTGACTGAATATACACATATGCATATACACCCATAAGCAAAATCAAAACAGTCCAACAAAAATAAAGTACAATAGACTGACCCGGCAAACAAAGGAAACCAGAAGTTGTATCTACCAGAACAGAGCTACCTAAAGCACAAACTGGAAACAAAACTAAAGGAAAGTGCCAAGTGGAGAATAAAGCAATGAAAATAAAACTAACAAATAGTTTGAGAGGAAAGAGGAGAAAGAAAAGAAAGAATAGACGTGTAAAGTTAAATAGAGGTAGATAAAGAAGATTTATATACGTTAAACATTAACTGTCTGACTCTCATTCCATTTAGGCTGCCACAGATCAGGGTTTTCACTCTCAGCCTTAAATGTTTCTCCTCTGACTCAAACAATTGCCCTGATGTGGGGATCAGACCCCTGCTTTAGTTTCCCCCACCCACCGAGGGCAGGTCCAGTCCTACTAACACTCCTGCTTTTCCCACTAGTTTCTTCATCCTACCAAGTTTTGCGTGGTTCTATATTTTCTTTTCCACTGGTCAGGTACTCCTTTCCGCTCTCAGCTGGTGTTCTGCACGCACTTCTGTGTCTGAGGTATATTCCTGATGCATCCAAGGAGAGAGACGCACTCCACGTCCACCTACTCCTCCATCATCTTGTTCTCCACGTCCACCTACTCCTCCACCATCTTGTTCTCCCCTTTCTCACCTTTGAAGTCCCAATCCATTACTCCCAGCAATCTTTTTTATCTTTATTTGAAAATGGCGTTTAAGGGGAAAGTTTCATCATGTTGGTGACTTACTCAATTTTCCCGAGTCTCTCACACGTACACACGTTATTAAGCTTTTACTTGATTTTTCTCCTGCTAATCTGTCACATATCAATTTAGTTATTAGTTCAGCCAGAAGAACCTAAAAGGCTAAAGGAACATTTCTTCCGCCCTGACACTCTGATACTCAATTATTACCCAGTGAACAAAATTCAAATAGATATCTACATATATTTAGCAATGAGATATGCAACTTCTTAAATACATTAGCACTTCAAATTTAGGACAAACCCATCACGTGATATAACAAAGGAGCATCTACGTAGATGTCATGCGTTGGCCCAAGATAATCTTCAAATCATTGTGATTTGTAATCGATTTGGTTTACAAATTTTCAGTACTTCAGTTTCCGCATTGTAGAATTGTTTAAGTTGCAACAATCTCATGACCATAGTGTACATAAAAATTATGGTGACACTGGAGTTTCATGGTTAGCACACAGCTAGGGTTCACAAGACATTCGTTTATTTTCCCCTTTGTGTCTATTAACAATTATTTAAAATTAATGACAATTTTTATTGATTTTTTTTCTAAATCACACAGTTGAATCTTGCTTCCAAAATTAAAATGTTGTTACAATTCTGGAAAAACATTCTTAACATTGTGGTATGAGGAATTTCGATATTAATAAAATTAGAAATATTAATAAAATGGATATTCATTTACCCACAAGCTGAATTCAACAACTATCAGATGATGGAAATATTACTTCATCTATAATATACCCAATACTGCGTTTCACTTCTGGGTTATTTTTAAGGAATTCCAAGAATCAACCTATATTTTTTGTAAATATATTGGTGCTTATTTTGCAGAGATAAAGATTCCTTCCCTCCACTACAAACACATATTATCACACATAAATAATTGACAATATTCATAAAAATGACTAAATATCAGTGTTTCAGTTTCAGTTCAGTTGCTCAGTTGTGTACAACTATTTGCGACCCCATGGACCCCAGCACCCCAGTCTTTCCTGTCCATCACCAACTCCCAGAGTTTACTCAAACTCATGTCCATTGCGTCAGTGATGCCATCCAACCATCTCATCCCCTGTCGTCCCCTTCTCCTCCTGCCTTCAATTTTTTCCAGCATTAGGGTCTTTTCCAATGAGTCAGTTCTTCTCATCAGGTGGCCAAAATATTGGAGTTTCAGCTTTAGCATCAGTCCTTCCAATGAATATTCAGGACTGATTTCCTTTAGGATGGACCAGTTGGATCTCCTTGCAGTCCAAGGGACTCTTAAGAGTCTTCTCCAACACCACAATTCAAAACGATCAATTCTTTGACACTCAGCTTTCTTTATAGCCCAACTCTCACATCCATACAGGACTACTGGAAAAATCATAGCTTTGACTAGATGGACCTATTTTAATAAAGTAATATCTCTGCTTTTTGATATGCTGTCTAGGTTAGCTTTTCTTATGTCATAGCTTTTCTTTCAAGGAGCAAGCGTCTTTTAATTTCATGGCTGCAGTCACCATCTGCAGTGATTTTAGAGCCCCCAAAGATAAAGTTTGTCACTGTTTCCATTGTTTCCCCATCTATTTGCCACGAAGTGATGGGACTGGGTGCCATGATCTTAGTTTTCTGAATGCTGAGTTTAACCCAACTTTTTCACTCTCCTCTTTCACTTTCATCAAGAGGCTCTTTAGTTCTTCTTCGCTTTCTGCCATAAGGGTGATATCATCTCCATATCTGAGGTTATTGATAATGAGGTTATTGATATTGAGTATGGCAACCCACTCCAGTACCTTGCCTGGAAAATCCCATGGACGGAGGAGCCTGGTAGGCTGTAGTCCATGGGGTCGCTAAGAGTCGGACACGACTGAGTGACTTTACTTTCACTTTTCACTTTCATGCATTGAAGAAGGAAATGGCAACCCACTTCAGTGTTCTTCCCTGGAGAATCCCAGGGACGGGGGAGCCTGGTGGGCTGCTGTCTATGGGGTCGCACAGAGTCAGACATGACTGAAGTGACTTAGCAGCAGCAGCAGTCATTACTCATAATTTTTTGATAAGTATCCATGGAAAAATTTGTAGTGAGCAAGTTCTGAATCAGGTCAAATAAATACTGTGGGTAAGGTATACCAGGTAACTGCCAGGCAGTTCAGATAATGTAAAAATTTTCTGCACTCAGGGACTTTGTGCAGTTCCAAACCCATGTTGTCGTCTTCTGTGTCTGCTAAGCTTTCACTGCTGGGTTTTATCAGATATCACTGTTGCAAGGCTCAGATTTCAAGGTCACTACGAGATAAGGTGAGATTTTATAGTGGGCCTTTATTTAGGCCAAGTTTAAATGCCACAAAGTTCACTTTCTGTGCTTAGTGATATTTAAATATATAGATATAGATATACACAGATACACACACACACAGGCAGCTTCCCAGGTGGCTCAGTGGTAAAGAATCCACCTGCCAGTGCAGGGGGTGCAAAAGATCTGCATTCTATCCCTGGGTTTGGAAGATCCCCTGGAGTAGGAATTGGCAACCCAAACCAGGATTCTTGCATGGAAAATCCCATGGACAGAGGAGCTTAGCAGTCTACAGTCCATGGAGTTGCAAACAGTTGGACACAATTTAGTGACTAAACAAACAAATATAAAAAGTCCCCTCAGATAGTTGCAACTCTGAGTTTGATTTCTAGAATTGTGGAAAAATTTTTGATACTGATAATTTTTTAGTATTGTTATTGCTTTTATGGAGGGTTGGATATTCAAAGGTTCTTACTCTACTATTTGCAGTGGCATCATTCATTTCCTTTCCTTTTAAAAAGAAAACTATTTGTTTTACTTGGTATTTTCTGTTACTGGTCTTTCTGACAATCTGATCTCATGTATACAGTTTTCAATACAATGCCCACACAATTTCTTATCTTTGATCTCTCTCTTTTTTCAAACTTCACTAAAATATTTTTCTCCAAGTGATACTCTTAAAATGATTTTTTCTACCAAATAAGAATTCAATATCTGGGTTTGCTTTTCCTTTTTTTTTTTTTTTTTTGCTGTTAATAACCAAGATCATTTATCAGTTCAAAAATAAAGCCATTGGGAAAAGTGCAAGCACTGGACCCTTTGGAAAGGATGGGAATCTGGAGTTTGTTACGAGCCTAGTCAGAAGTCTGGTTTAAGAAATAAGGCAGATAATTAAATCATTCTCTTTGTTCACCTAAAATCAAGTTACCATTGGAGTCAAACTTTGGAAGAAATTGTCTCAGCTCCTGTAGAATAGATGATGGCGAAGTCTGAGACTGCTACATGAAATGCCATTTTTGAAAGAAACTGGATAGTTTAAGGAGAATGACAAACTGGGTGCCTTGTATTCCTGGCTGAATGCATACCAAAGCCCAGGGCCTTTCTTGGACAGTTCAAAAAGAATGTGTTATTTGCAGCCACAGGGCTGAAGTAACCAAAAACAAAACATCAATTTTAATCAAAGGGTTAAGAATAAGAACATTTGAAGGCAGAGTCTTATAGGAAACTTGTGTGAAAATGAAAGCACATAAGAGATTCTTATAATAATCCTGGGGGTGTGAAAATGAAGGCTACTCTGAATGCCCAAACTTCACTGTACTATTTGTGACAATCAAAGCCTCTCTACTGTCTTCTTAAGGAGCCTGTTCCAAAACTGTCTCTTAATGAAAGCACCACAATGCCATTGAAAGCGGGAGTTCTCCTCCCTTTGCTCTGTCCCAGCAATCTACAGGTGCCTCAATGATAAAGAATCCTCCTGCCAATGCATGAGATGCAAGAGACGCAGGTTCAGTCACTGGGTAGTGAAGGTCCCCTGAAGTAGGAAATAACAACCCACTACAGTATTCTGGTCTGGGAAATTTCACAGGTAGAGGAGCTTGTCTGGACCATGGGGTGGCAAAGAGTTGGACAAAACTGAGAACAACAATCGATGACCTTATTGGATTTTTTAGTGAACATGTTGGAGTATATTATTTATGGGGATCCTGGCACTAATTGCTGACTGTGCCCCCTAATAAAGCCCAGCAGTAGTAGTTGTTGTTCAGTCACTCAGTTGTGCCCAACACTTTGAAACCCCATGGACTGCATCTTGCCAGGCTTCTGTGTCCCACACTGTCTCCTGAAGTTTGCTCAAACTCATGCCCATAGAGTCAATGATGCCATCCAACCATCTCATCCTCTGTCGACCCTTCTCCTACTGCCTTCAGTCTTTCCCAGCATCAGAGTCTTTCCCAATAAGTTGGCTCTTTGCATCAGGTGGCCAAAGTACTGGAGCTTCAAGTAGAGCATCAGTCCTTCCAATGAATATTCAGGGTTGTTTTCCTTTAGGATTGACTGGTTTGATCTCTTTGCTTTTCAAGGGACTCTCAAGATTCTTCTCAGTACCACAATTTGAAAACTCAGTAGACAGTACTGCTTTTGTGAAAATCTTAAGAAATACTTTGGTAAAAGTGACAGTACGTTTTAATGGGTTGGAAGTACAGAAGAGGGCATTGTGTTTGAGTTGGACTGTGACATTCCTGGGGATGATAGAGATCAAAACTTGTAAGAAGCAAGATGGATAGAGTTATCATAGTGTGAATTCAGAATTGTCTAACCAGCCTAATTTTTTATGTTAAATAATACATTTTGCTGTTTTGTTGTTTAGTCTCTAAGTCATGTCTGACTCTTTGTGGCCCCATGGACTGTAGCACGCCAAGCTTCTCTGTCCCTCACAATCTCTTGGACTTTATGTCCATTGAATCACTGATGTTATCCAACTGTCTCATCCTCTGTTGCCCTCTTCTCCTTCTGCCTTCAATCCTTCCCAGCATCAGGGTCTTTTTCAACGAACCAGCTGTTTGTGTCAGGTGGCCAAAATATTGGAGCTTCAGCTTCAGCATCAATCCTTCCAATGAATATTCAGTGTTGATTTCCTTTAAGATGAACTTGTTTGATTTCCTTGCTCTCCAAGGGACTGTGAAGAGCCTTCTCCAGCACCACAGTTCAAGCATATCAATTCTTTAGTGTTCTGCCTTCTTTATGGTCCAGCTGTAACATGACTACTGGAAAAACCATAACCTTGCCTGTGCAGACCTTGTCAGCAAAGTGATTTCTTTGTTTTTTAATACACTGTCTAGGTTTGTCATATCTTTCCTGCCAAGAAGCAATTGTCTTCTAATTTCATGGCTGCAGTCACCATCTGCAGTGATTATAGAGCCCAAGAAGACGAAATCTTTCACTGCTTCTTTTTCCCTTTCTATTTGCCATGAAATGATGAGATCGAAGGCCATAATCTTAATTTTTTTTAATATTGAGTTTTAATCCAGCTTTTTCACTCTCCTCTTTCACCCTCATCAAGAGGCTCTTTACTTCCTCTTGCTTTCCACCATTAAGCAGTATTATCTGCATATCTGAGGTTGTTGGTATTTTTCTCAGCAATCTTGGTTCCAGCTTGTAACTCATCCAGTCCAGCATTTCACGTGATGTGCTCTGTGTATAAGTTAAATAAACAGGATATCAATAAACAGCCTTGTTGTACTCCTTTTTCAATTGTGAGCCAGTCAGTTGTTCCATATAAAGTTCTAATTTTTGCTTTTTAACCCACATACAGGTTTCTCAGGAGACAGGTAAGATGATCTGGTATTCCCATGTCTTTGAGTTTTCCATAGCTGCTATCATCCATACAGGCAACGGCTTTAGCATAGTCAATGAAGCAGAGGTAGATTTTTTTTCTGAAATTCTCTTGCTTTCTCTATGATCCAGCAAATATTGGCAATGACGTGCAAAATTGGACAGGCTGCTTCCCAACATTGACTGAATGAATGGGAAAGTGTCTAGACTTGATAGGGTTCCAAAAGAAAGAAGTTTCTCTATTTAAAGTAGAAATGTATTCAGCTTTAAAACTCCATTCTCCGAGTTAGTAGAGTCAATGTTGCAAGGCACATCTGAGGCAGGATAGCTTACTGTGTGGATCCTGTGATAAATCCTGAAACAAGATTTGTAAAAATAGTCCTCTATTATTTTATGCTAAAACTATGCCTTCTTTGGCAAGTAACTATTCTTCTTTGAGACATAATTCACAGAGTTCTAGCATTGTAGGAAGTTTCTTTAACTTCTGAGCCCCCAGGAAATCCCCTATACCGATTCCCCAAATAATATACGGGCATTATGTACAAGTCAAGCATTGGTGGCAGTTTGCCAAATCAAGTACTGGAGATGAGTTGTGGTTTTATTCACCAGGCATGCTTTTGGTCAAATCTCTTAAACAGCGAAGGCATTCATTTCATTCCTAGAATTAAAAAAAAAAATAGCTTGGGATGCTTTTAATATTATGGCTTCAGTCACCATCCACAGCAATTTTAGAGCCTAAGAAAATAAGCCACATTTATATCTAAATCTGGGGAAAGAAAGCATTTCAGTTAGAAAACCAAGTAGACGAATGAATGGAAGGAGAGAAGGAGAAAAAAATCACAGAGTGTAGACAGAAATGTAAATATCAAGACATATATTCCCTATGATGATAAACATTGACTTCACTGACTCTTCTACATTCAAACTAAGCTAAATTCTTGGATAAAATGTTGTCAGCTTCATCCAGTACTGACAAATATTAGTGATGATTCATTGTCATTTTTGTCTGAGTCATCTCATTATTTGTTATTCCTTGGAGCTTGCTGTGTTTTGCTTAGATTTGAGAGATTTTACAGAAAATATTTACTCCATCATTTCTAAAATATGCAGATGCTGTGACAGGATGAAAGTACTATTAAGAAGGCTCTAGCTATGAGGGTATTGGAAATAAAAAAAAATTGAACTGATGGAAAATGATTAAACATGCCCATGTGAATGAAACAAATTATTCAGTAGAAAGGATTCTGAAGGACAAGAAATAAATCAAACAGAACACAGAAACTGCTGTGAGTATGTCATTGACAACAATCATCAAGACAAATGCATGATAAAAAGGAAAATATAAAATAAGAAAAAAATACTGTATGGTTAGACGTATGTCCTAGACTTTTACAAAACAAAACAAAACACCAAAAATATTGGCTACCCATTAAAACAATCAAAAGGAGGCATAATACAGCAACTTTGCTCCAGGTGACTCTGGAGATATAAAACTTATTGTACTCTGCGTAGTCTTCCTGTGTGTTATTGACAAACATAAATACACATGATCTTTACTTGGGTGAATTGATCCATCTTTATATGTATCATTTTTTAACAACGGGCCACCCCTGAGATAGATACAATATGTTTACTATATTGCACAATCTTTTATGTTTAACGTCATCCATTAATTTCCTATATCAGTTTTTCTTTATTCTAATTTTCCCATTTTATGTTAATCATTTTGATATTTTTTATAACAATCAGAGTGATTTTATAATTTTTTTCAAGTGGATTATCAACAGTCTTCATGCAGCTGACAAATGGTATAGACAGGATTTGAGCCCAGCCCACTGGACTTCAGAGTTTATTTCTTCTACCACTGAGCTATGTGGCTATACTAATCTGAAATCTACCAGAGCAGTGTTTTGGTATTTCTACATAAACAATACTTTGCAAGTGTGTGTGTATATATATATATATATATAAATTAGTAATCCATATTATCTCTCAGCAGCTTTTGATGGTGTAGAGCTCGTGTCTAAAATACTTTAATTTTTTTTTTATCAAAAGGAAAATAACAGAAGAAAAGCTCCCTAACTGTTTTTAGGGAAAAACAAATTCTCAGAATATTTGTTGTTGTTCAGCTGCTAAGTCATTTCTGACACTCTGTGACAACATGAACGTACCTGGAGTAACAGGCAAGTTTGGTCTTTGAGTACAAAATGAAACAGGGCAAAGTCTAACTGAATTCTGCCAAGAGAATGCAAATACCCTTTTTCAGTAACACGAGAGAAGACTTTACACATGTTCATCACCAAATGGTCAGTACCAAAATCAAATTGATTTCACTCTTTGTAGCTGAAGATGGAGAAGCTCTATACAGTCAGCATAAACAAGACCTGGAGTCGACTGTGGCTCATATCATCAGCTTCTCATAGCAAAATTCAGGCTTAAATGAAAGAAAACTGAGGAAAACACTAGACCAGCTAGGTATGACTTATCAAATCCTGTATGAATTCGCAGTAGAGGTAACAAATAGATTCAAGGGACGAGATCTAGTTAACAGTGTGCCTGGAAAAGTGTGAAGAGAGGTCCATAACATTGTACAAGATATGACAAACAAAACCATCCCAAGGAAAAAGAAAAACAAGAAGGCAAAATGGTTATCTGAGGAAGCTTTATAGATAGCAGAAGAATGAAGAGAATCGAAAAGCAGGAGAGAGAAGGAAAAGTACATCCAATTAAATGTAGAGTTTCAAAGAATAGTTAGGAGAGACATGAAGGCCTTCTTCAATTAACAGTGCTTAATAATAGAAGAAACCAAAAAAGGGGGAAAGACTAGAGTTCTCTTCAGGGAAATTGGAAATATCAAGGGAGACTTAAGCCCAAAACTGGCACAGTAGAGGATAAAAATGGTAAAGACGTAGCATATGCTGAAGAGATCAAGAAGAGATGGAAAGAATACACAGAACTATATAAAAAAGATCGTAATGAACCAGATTACTATGATGGTGTGGCTAGTCACCCAGAGACAGACATTCTGGAGTGCAAAATCAAGTGGACCTTAAGAAACACTGCTGCTAATAAAGCTAGTGGATGCAATGAAATTCCAGCAGAACTATTCAAATCCCTAAAGGAGGTTGCCATCAAAGTTTTGCATTCATTATGTCAGCAAATCTGGAAGACCAAGCAGGGGCCATAGTACTGGAAAAGGCCAATCCTCATCCCAATTCCCAAGAAGGGTAGTACCAAAGAATGTGTTAACCATCAGAAAATTGCACACATCTCCCATGCTAGTAAAGTCAGGCTTAAAATCTTGCATGCTAGGCTTCAGCATTATGCAAACAAAGAACATCTAAATTTCCAAGCTGGGTTTAGAAAAGGAAGAGGAACTAGAGATCAAATTGCCAACATTCGCTGGATCATGGAGAAGCATGGGAATTTCATAAAAAAAGAATGTGGCTCTATTTCATCAGCTAAGCTGAAGCCTTTGACTGTGTGGATCATGACAAACGGTGGACAACTCTTAGACAGATGGGAATACCAGAGCATCTTACCTGTCTCCTGAGAAACCTGTATGCGGGTCAAGAAGCAACAGTTAGCACCCTGTATGGAACAACTGACTGGTTCAAGATTGAGAAAGGAGTATGACAGGGTTATCTGCTGTCACCCTGTTTGTTTAGTTTATATGCTGAGCACATCATGAGAAATGCCCCACTGAATGAGCTACAAGTTGAAATCAAGGTAGGTGTGAGAAACATCAACAAACTCAGATATGGGGATGACAGCACTCTAATGGAAGAAAGTGAAAAGGAAATAAAGAGCCTCTTGATGAGGGTAAAGGGGGAGAGTGAAAGAGCAGACTTAAGACTAAATATTAAAAAAAAAACAACTAAGATCATGGCATCTGGCTTCTTTACTGCATGGTAAACAGAAGGTAAAATGGTGGAAGTAGTGACAGATTTCCTCTTCTTGGGCTCCAAAATCACAGTGAATGGTAACTGTGGCCATGAAATTATAAGACAATTACTGATTGGCAGGAAAGCAATGACAAACTTAGTGTATTGAAAAGCGGAGATATTATTCTGCTGACAGAGATCTGTGTACAAGACTATGGTCTTCCCAGTAGTCAAGTATGGTTGTGAGAACTGGACTGTAAAGAAGGCAAAATGCCAAAGAATTGATGACTCCTGTATGTCCCTTGGATAGCAAGGAGACCAAACCAGTCAATCTTAAGGGATATAACCCTGAATGTTAACTGGAAGGACTGATGCTGAAGCTGAAGCTCCAGTATTTTGGTCATATGATGCTAACAGACAACTCATTGGAAAAGTTCCTGATGCTGGGAAAGATCAAGGACAGAAGGAGAAGAGGATGAGATGGCTGGACAGCATCACTGATGCAATGAACATGAGCTTGGGCAAACTCTGGGAGATGGTGAGGGACAGGGAAGCCTGTGTGCTGCAGTCCATGAGGTTGCAAAGAGTCAGAAATGACTGAGTGACTGAGCAACAGCAATATACCCAATTAATGATACAGTGACAATTTCAGGTGAACAGCAAAGGGACTCAGACATACCATTTTTGTAGTTTTAAAACACTTTTTAAACGATGTTCTATGTTCAGATATGCTTACCAATAATCATATTTACTGAGAACAAACTGAAGCTCTCATAACAAATAACCTTGAAAAATAATTATTTAAAAATCAATAAGCTTATCCCACATGGTCAATTATTGTTCTCTAGTCTATTTGATAATGAAGATTAATGTGTGTATTGTTTTTATGTTGTCCTTTCTTTGTTTATTCTTACTATGAAAAATTACATGAAGGCAAATATTTTGTTATGTGACATTTATCTGGGCCTATATCATATTTGAAATATAAATGTTGTCAATTTTAGATGGCAATTTGATAGTGATATTTTAAGGGTTAATGCCAGTGAAGAGCACAACCAAATGTAATTCATTGCCAGAGTAACATAGAAATATCATTGTCACTGTTAAAAACATGTCCTTGTAAATTCCATTGGAAAAAAATGTTGATGATCAAAACCTTAGGGGAAACTAGATTGTCTCCATTATAGGCAGTTCTGTGGAACCAAATTTGAAATGTACGCATTTTGTTCTACTGGGGCTTTGAATAACTCAACTGAATATTTCAGAAGAAGCCACGAGTGTGTTAAGACAAGAAACTAATGCATGATAGAAGTCAGACTAATCAAGGGAAACAGTGCTACAGCATATGTTGTTTTCTCTAGAAAAATCCAAATGGGACATTCAGATGACTGAGTCTGAAATTAATTTTATAGGCATTAACATTTGTGGGTGTTTCACACATGCAAGTGCAGAACATTTCCCTTGATGGTAAAACAAAATGTGGGTATCAAGAGGGACATAAATTGAAACTCACAGACTCTTACAATCAATCGAGTTTTACATCAACTTTGTTTTCATTGTTCTTAGAAAATTTATACCATGCTTCCCTACAAAAATATTGGTTAAAATAATGCTAAATATTTACAGACAAGTGGATACTAATATAATATTTCTCAACCATATATTTAATTTCAAGAAGGGTCATACTGGCATACCTATAAGAATTTGTTTTCCATTCTCCAAATTTTCATGCTGTTTTATAAAAGTAAAACATGGATCAATATTAAAAATTATTTCATAAATTTAAGAGGTTAAGAATTTTGTCTAAAAAAACAATAACCACAAGAGAAAATGAATCATACATCTTAAATATTATTCAATGTTCTATGTAATAATCAGTTAAGGAAAAAAAGAAAAGCACTGTTTATGAAAAATACTGTGAGTAACATCTTGAGCACTACAGTTAAAGCTCTGATTCAAAACCTATGATTCATGTCCATCATCAGAAGTCTTTGTTGAGTAGACAAGTAAACATCTGCAAATAAATTTAATATGAGCAACTCTGCTAGAGATTCAGACACTTTTCCAGCCCTTTAAAGTCTTTTAAAATAAAATTTGCGCGATATTCCAACGGCTGACCCAACAGTGTCAACTATATTACAGCAAAGTCTACCTTAGTGCGGCCGTAAGTTTTGCAACCTATAATGTGTTGTGTACTTTGCATTAAGCAATAGAATTCATCTTAAAATTTCTTATATTATACTTTACTTTACTGAAATTTCAAAAAAATGAATGTTACCCCCCAAAATCCAGCCATAAATCACTTGCCTAAACTATAATTTGACTAAGTGACACTGAAGGCAAATAGATGAGGAAACAGTAGAAATAGTGTCAGGCTTTATTTCTTTGGGGTCCAAAATCACTGCAGATGGTGACTGCAGCCATGAAATTAAAAGATGCTTGCTCCTTGGAAGAAAAGTTATGACCAACCTTGACAGTATATTAAAAAGCAGAGACTACTTTGCCAACAAAGGTCTGTCTAGCCAAAGCTATGGTTTTTCCACTTGTCATGTATGGATGTGAGAGTTGGACTATAAAGAAAGCTGAGGGACAAAGAATTGATGCTTTTGAATTGTGGTCTTGGAGAAGACTCTTGAGAGTCCCTTGGGCTGCAAGGAGATCCAACCAGTCCATCCTAAAGGAAATCAGTCCTGAATATTCATTGGAAGGACTGATGCTGAAGCTGAGGCTACAATACTCTGGACACCTGATACAAAGAACTGACTCATTTGAAAAGACACTAATGCTGGGAAAGATTGAAGGCAGAAGGAGAAGGGGACAACAGAGGATGAGATGATTGGTTGGCATCACTGACTCAATGGACTTGAGTTTGAGTAAACTCCAGAAGTTGGCGTTGGACAGGGAGGCCTGGTATGCTGCAGTCCATGGGTTCACAAAGAGTCGGACACGACTGAGTGACTGAACTGACTGACTGAAACTATAATTTGACTAAGTGACATTGAGGGTCTTTTACACTTGAAAATTTTTATAACATAGTGTACCTATTTTATAGCAATACACGATTCCAACTTGATTTTAGTTTTCATTTAATTTAGTATTTTCTTTTTAGCACAGAATACTTTTTTGATGTACTTATCCATATTTCCATGATGCTTTGTACTCACAAGATTATTTTCTACATCTAAATATTCTTTTTCCCCTTGACATTTGAAGATACATATGAACCACCAAATATGGATCCAACAAAAATATTGCAAATATTATATTATTAGGCAAAAAAAAAATAATTACTTGTTCAAAATAGAAGACCAAGATAACCTAATAACTGTTACAAATGTATTTTCCACATCAGAAGCTAAACTAATAGAGTCTGAGGTTTTAAGAATGAGCAGTATGGTGGTGAGAGACCACATCACTTGAAAATACAAAAAAGTTAAGAACAAGTTATCTAGTGGAGCAAAGGTCATTGCTCACCAGGTGTCAGACAGTCACCCTTGGATTTAGGTCATCAGTTTTAGTTTAGTTTTAATATCCTATAAATGTGGTTTCTTTTAGCTTATTTACAATTTCTGCCTATCTTATTCTCTTCTTTCTCTTTATTTAGATTAGAATGTACATTACATTTTTAACTCTACTTGTTAAAAAATTATGCAGTCTGTTAGCAATACTTTATTTAGCTTATAAATTTTAATAGGCTTATTTAGCATATGAGATGAAGAGGGATCATAGTCTCTGGTATACCTAGATTACATCATCCAGTTTCCTGTAATATATATGCTGTTGTTGGGATGCATTTTAGCTGTATTCTGTTCTTTTATATTGTGTTGTTTTAAATGGTCAATGTTTTCTTAGAATTAACCACATACTACCATCTTCATTGTTTATCCTCCGTCTTGTAGAATTTCATGCCTAAAGATTACTTTGAAATATTCTTAATTAGGCTTTATTTTTGGAAATCTCTGTCTATTTTTCTTCATTTTTGTCTACATATGCAATGTATGGAAACACCACTGAGACAAATATAATTCATAACATAAAACTAGAAAGCAATTCTTATCAGAGACAAGATATCGAACATGAATAAAGTGTGAGGAAAGAAATATAGACCAACGAAATAAGACAGAGAGTCTAGAAACAGGTCAACAATGTATATCAACTTGTTTTTAACGAAGTGCACATGCATCATTGTAGTTGAGGGTGGTAATAAGGTAGTTTTGGCTTATTTGATTATCCATGTCATTTGAGGTGGATTATATACTTACAGGTGAAAGGTAGAACAGTAAATCTTCTAGTTAGAATTGAAGGGAAGTATATTTATTGTTTTGAGGTAAATTCATAAATCTCTTTAACCTGATAGTATTCATTTCCAATTGCTATTGTAAAAATTATCATAAACATGGAGGCTTAAAACAACACAAATATATTTTCTCTCAATTCTGGAGGTCAGAAGTCCTAGAATCAAGGAATAGGGAGGATTGTGCTCTTTTGAAATATTCTAGGGATTAATGTTTCCTTGTATATTCTTGATTTTTGTGGCTACTTGTATTCCTTGTCTGATGGACACTCCCTCCACTTCAAAGTCACTAGAATACAATTCTTCAGTTTGTCTCTCTTTTTCTGACCACTTGAATCCCTCTTATAAGGCCACTGATTATTTTATTGTGCCCACTACATTATCTACAATGATTTCTCCATCTGAAGACACAATTTAATCACATCTGCATTTTTTTTCTTTCTTTCTTTCTTTCTTTTTTGCATCATAAGGTGACATTCACAGATTTGAGAAATTAAAATGTGGACATTTTTGGTGATGACTTCTGGTCCCTAAATATCTATATTCATCCACATATAAAATGCATTTACTCCATAACAATATCCCCAGAAGTTTCAACTCATTGGAGAATAGACTCATAATCCAAAATTTCATTTAATATTTATCAGCTTAAAAGGCTCAAGCATCATCTAAATCAGATGTGAATGAGACTCTGGTAAGATTGTCCCTGGGACAAAACTTCATTCTATATGTAGGCTACAAAACTAGGAAAAAAGTCATATGCTCCCAAAATACAGTGTTGGGCCAGGAATGGTAAACAAGGAATAGCCAAAGCCCTCTCTAAAGAGAAACAATGAAAAATAAACAGTCACTTGTCAAACGATTTAAAATCGGTCTAGGCTAACAGAGTTCAGCTTCAAGGTTTAATAATAATCTTCTATGTTTCATGGGTTCATGCTGTGACTCAAGGTTTCATTCTTGCAATCTCCTTCCTTTTTCATGAAGATGGCATGCATTTATATCAAAGAAATTTTATTCACCTGTTTCCTTCCTGTAGAATTTTGTGAATTTTATAGCTTTCATTTGTTTTCCTTCTTTACTTTATACTTCATGTTGGCAGTGTTTCTATTGGTGTAACATTTGCAATAACCCTGTAGGTTCCCTGTATATTTCAGGGGAATTCATTGCATTAGACAAAGGCTCCTTCACGGATCTTTCCAGAATGATCCTCTCTCCATTCTTGGTTTCTATGTTGATGTGGCTGAGGGAATCCATGAATCACATGTTTAATTTGTTCATAGACTATTTCTGTAAGTAAATAATCTTTTGACCTTTCTAAGATACTAGCCAGAGGTATTCAGTCACATCCAGCTTTCTGACTGTAATTGCCCTAATTTGATCATCCTTTATAGTGGCTTTCCTGGTGGCTCAGATGGTAAAGAATCCACCTGAAATGCTGGAGACCTGGGTTTGATCCCTGGATTGGGAAGATACCTGGAAAAGGGAATGGCTACCCACTCCATATTCTGGACTGGAGAATTCCTTGGACTGTATAGTCCATGAGGTCGTGAAGAGTTGGACAGGACTGAGAGACTTTCACTAATCACTGCAGTTTGGATAAATTGAGAATTTTCATTATTGTGAAGTTATGGCTGCTTTTTACTTAACATTTCTTCCTTCCTTTTTTATGTATGCAGCATTTTATTATAAGCAGCAACAAGAAATTACTACACACCCTTTACAATTTACTCGGAAATCTCCTCAGCTGGATATCCAAGTTCATCATTTGCAAGTTCTGCCTTTTATATAACTATAGGATGTGATTCAACCAAGTAAGATTTCCCCTACTGTATAATAAAGAATTCTTTTCAACCAGTTTCCAATAACATATGCCTCATTTCCTTCCAAGTCCTCACCAAAACTTCCTCTAATGTTTCCATTTCTACCAAAAGCTTGTCTATGCTGATGTAAATAGTCCAATATGGATTTTTTGCTACTTACTTCTTGAATTCTCCATAGCAGAGTTCTTAATATTCATATTTTTGCTACGAATATGTTCAGGTCAAACTAGGCTTTTTCTATCATGCTCCTCAAAATTCCTCATGCTCGACACATTGCACAATTCTAACCCAAATTCCAAACGTTTAGATATTTATTACATCAACCTTGTACTTTCAGGTACCAAAATGTTTTCTATTACTGCTTAACAAATTACTACAAATAAAGTAGCTTAAAAAAAACACAGATTTGTTATCTTGCTATTCTAAAGGTCAGAGGTCTTCTAACCAACATGTCAGCACAGCTGTATTTCTTATGGAGGCAAGAGGGAGAACTGAAACTCAGCATTTTCCATTTTCTCCAGGCTTCCTACAACTTTGACTCCTGGCTCCTTTTTACATTTTTAAGGCCAGCAACATAACATCATCACAGCTCTCACTTCTGTGGTCACACCTCCTTTTTCTGACTCTTACATTATGTCCTAACCTTTGTGATTTCATTCGACCCATCCAGACATCCCAAGATAATCTTCATGTTTCAAGACCTTCAAATTAACCTTTAAAATAATCACATCTTCAAAGTCTCTGCAAGTAAATGGTATATGTTACAAGGGTTAGGGTGTGAATTTTTTCCTCATGTGTGTGAGGAAGACATTGTTCTTCCTACTATGGTAGGAATAAATATTAATATAATTATGAGTAAGAAAGAATGGATATATTCAAATTTATTACAAGTAAGAATTATGTTGATATAAGGGCATCATAAAATGAATGAAAAAGAAATAAACCAGAAAAATGTATGTTCAATGAATACACCTGAGAGAGGATTCATATCCAGAGTACATAAAAGGCTCTCACAGATTAATAAGAAAATACACAGATCCTTCACAGAAGAATATTTTCAAATCAAAAATAAATAAATAAGAACCACTCATCATTATTAGACATCAGGGAAATGCAATTTTCACTTTGAGATATTCTTGTATATGCACCCATCTGGCTAAAATTCAATGGTTTGATTGCCAACATAAAATCTGGGGCTTTCAAATTTTGTCATTTTGTTCACTATGGATATTTTTCAGTAAATTTTCTTTTTTAAACATATTGTATTAAAATATCTTTTATCTCCATTGCTGAGTTATTTGGAGCCCCAAAGCTTCATTTCTACCTCTCTAGTCCCATTCCTGATTTAAAGTACAAAACCAATCAATAGTAATATAAATCAGAATACTGGTTATCTTTTGGGAAGGTGGTATTGATCAGGAAAAAGCCTTTGGGTGCTGGAATTATCTATACCATTACTGTGGGTGTTAATGAAAGAATTTGTCAAACTGTTCAATCTGCATACTAAACTGTATACAATTTATGAGTAAAAATAAGTTTAAAAAGTAATTGGCAAGAAATTTCCATCTAAGAAACCGATTATAAAAAAAAATAGTTTATCAACCTCTCTTTTATTTTCAATTATGTATTCCGTAGCTCCAAAGAAGTTAATCAAAATTTTCATGTTTCCTGTAAGAGAATACAATTATATTTTAGTTTACTGTTACACTGAGAAGGTAGAAATGCAATCATATTTCTGTGGGAGGTAGTTTCTATTAGACTCCAAAACGTGTATGGACTCTGAAGTTTGTCTCATGTTCCATACTTCTAACAAGACCATGAAACTCAAAATTTCTTATGGTGAAAATTGACTTTAGTATTCTTCTTGCTTTGTAATGTTATTGATCTCCTTTAGTTCCTGGCACCTAAGAAATTCTTACTTTCCTCACATTTTATTCCTGCATTTAAAAATTACTGAAAACCTACACAGGTATCTGTTATGGACTGAATTGTATCCCCTCAACACTCATATGTGGAAGTTCTAATCCCCAGAACCTCAGAATGTGATTGCATTTGGAGAGAGCTTTTTAAGAGTTAAATAAGGATGAATGAGTTCATATGTGTGGGCTCATAATCAATATCGCTGATATTTCTTTAATTAAAGGAGGAGAGAGCAGGATTCTGTGCATATAGAGAAAAGAGCACCTGAGGACACATAGAGAGAAGAATAACCAAGAGAAGCCATCCCTGCCAACACCTTGACCCTGGACTTCCAGCCTGCAGGACGGTGAGAAGTAAATTTCTGTTGCTTAAGGGACCTAGTGTATGTATTTTGTTATGTCAACTCTAGAAAATTAATACCACATTGTTTTTCATTCTTTTGAAGGAAAGGTGTTTTGACTAATCAAGGGCTGGATTTATGTGAAATTATGAAGTCTCCACTTTGATAATATATATTCACTAAGCCCTATGCTATGATTGTGTTGAATAAGGAAGCAATGGACACTCTCCAAGAAGTTGAGGAAAGGAAAACATCATTCATTGACCCCAGGTTGGAAATGTGTGAAGCTGTGTGTAAATGCAGTGTAAGACATTGCTCACTCTGTTATATGATTAATCATTAATGTTTCCCACAATAAACAGCAAGATAATGATGGCAAGTTCCATTGATTAGGTATTTTATTTCCCCTTAGGCATATGGGTATATTTATAATGGACTCATTTTACTAAGCTTAAATAAAAAAGAATAAATTTAACTCTATGTTCTCTTAAAGACTTGCCTGGGTTGTTTCTTATTTTTAATCCCTACCATGCTATAACAGCTAACAGAGAATATTTTTTCTAACAGTGAAACTAAAAAGAAAAGCTCTCTCTCTGATTCCATTTTCCTCAGGGTGATCCAGATGCAAGATCATCTGAAGTAAATACATTTTAAAAATCATAAACATAGTTCAAGAAAAACAAAAAAGATAGAAGTGGTGATTGCTTGTCCATCAAATGGCAAACAAAGATTGAGAGGTAAGAAAATGAAATCAAAGCTAAGGGCCTGTCTCAGCTATATTTATATGTGTGAGAAACTGAAAGTGAGCATTTCAGTTTTTAGTTTATTAAATGCCAGCAAACCATCATGTCTAACTTTATGTTATTTCTTCTGTTCTCAGAAGTAATCATTTATTTTCAAATGTCTTCAGTTTTTGATTTATGAGATTAACTGTAAAAGTTTGTTTTCATAAAAACATGTAAACCAGAGTCTAAGGTCACAATAATATTTTGGTTTGTTTGTAGAAAGTAATTCTTTGTTAAACAAGTAAACTAAAATTCATCCTGTACCTAAATTAGTGGCTATTTATGTAAACATGTGTCATTATACACTATTTCATAACCCTTTTCATTCATAAAAAATATTATAGAAAAGATTGTGACCAATATTTACAAATATATCTATGAATTAGAAACTGTCTTGACAATATCTGAGGTAAAGTAACTTTTAATTTGCAAAATAAAATATTAAGATTAGATAGATAAATAGGAACATACATAGCTCCTTTTATATAGTTACAGCCAAAAATGCTGTGACTGGATTAAAAATATTCAAAATATCACTAATTAAAATTACTAAGCTACAGAAAACTGACAATAACAATTTCTGGAACAACACAAATTTATGTGGGTGGAAATATAACATGGGACAGCCACTTTGGAAGAGAGTTTGCCATTTTCTTGAGAGGGTTTAAACTTCCTATATAACCCGGAAATCTCACTCTTAGGTATTTATCACATAAGTCAAAACCTTATGCTTATGCCAAACCCACCAAGAGGCAACCAATATAACATTCATCAAGAGAACACACAGCATTAAACCTGTGCTATGGAATACTATTTATCCATACATATAAATGAACTTTTGATTCACACAACACTGACAAATATTCAATGCATCTTACTAAGTGAAAGAAGTCAAGGCCAAAAGACTGTATATTGTGTGACTCCATTAATATGCTGCTGCTGCTGCTGCTAAGTCACATCAGTCGTGTCCGACTCTTACTTATTTTTTAGTGAACACTGACGCCTCTATCTTTCATGATGAATCATTTGCTGTTATTTTTTGCCATTATCATTTGCCCTCATTCATTCTCAGGACTGTGGAAATATAATAGAAAATGTATTTGTTTTGTAATCTGCCCTTTTCCTGCTTAATGATACCGCTTAGTAAGTGGAATGATACAATGAGAAAGAAATCAAATTACAACAGTTGTACAGTTGCAAAGTGCCATTTTCTCTGCCACTATTCTAAATCTCCCCTGTTTTACTGTAAGGTCCCTGACTGGTTAATTCTTCTAATCTCCCCTTGCTCCAAATTCATCCCTTGCCTAGCTCTTAGTCTTATCTTTGTAAAACATAGTTCTAATCCTATTATTTCTCAGCAAAATTTTTCTCAATTGTCCCTCATCATGAACCTAACTAAACTCAGATTTCTTATCCTGCCACTTGCAAACTTCTCCAAGAATGTTGTAAAGATGTTCTTTGTTTTATCTTTCCACTTCATCCCTACATATCCTTATACTCTCTTTATATTGTGTTGCGCTATTTTGGAATGGGCTCAAACTAATTTTGCCCTCACTTGGAAGGTCCTGACACAATTGTATTGCAAAGTAAATATTAGTGTACTTTGACAAACCAGGAGGAAAGCAAGCACTATCAAATCTGAAATTTATAAGATGCTTTAGAGTTAAGAAATAAGTAAATATATCATTATTATTTATTTAGCTATAATAAATTATAAGGCCACATTACAGCTAATTTTATTAAGCATTTCTTGTATGTAAGCAATTATGTTTGGTAAATTCTCATTGCTAACACTTTCAAATGATAATTAAAGTATTGTAAATATCATTATTTAATGGACTGAATGTAAATAGCAATCATTTTAATGATGAACTGCAAAATAATTCTCTAATCATCAATGCTTTGAGTCAGTTCAATTGCTCAGTCATGTCCAACTCTTTATAACCCCATGGACTGCAGCATGCCAGGCTTCCCTGTCCATCACCAACTCCAGGAGCTTGATCAGACTCAAGTTCATTGAGTCAGTGATGCCATCCAAACACCCCATCCTCTGTTATCCCCTTTTCTTCCTGCCTTCAATCTTTCTCAGCATCAAGGTCTTTTCCAATGAGTCAGTTCTTTGCATCACAGAGCCAAAGTATTGGAGCTTCAGCTTAAACATCAGTCCTTCCAATGAATATTCAGGACTGATTTCCTTTAGGATTGATTGGTTTGATCTCCTTGCAGTCCAACGGACTCTCAAGAGTCTTCTCCAACACCACATTTCAAAAGTATCAATTCTTTTGTGCTCAGCTTTCTTTATGATCAAAGTCTTACACCCATACATGACTACTGGAAAAATCATAGCCTTAACTAGACAGACCTTTGTCAGCAAACTAATGTCTCTGCTTTTTAATATGCTGTCTAGGTTGGTCATAGGTTTCCTTCCAAGGAGCAAGCTTCTTTTAATTTTATGGCTGCAGTCACCATCTGCAGTGATTTTGGAGCCCAAGTTTCTCACTTTTTCCATTGTGTCCCCATCTATTTGCAACAAAGTGATGGGACTGGATGCCATGATCTTAGTTTTTTGAATGCTGAGTTTCAAGCCAGCTTTTTCACTCTCCTCTTTCATTTTCATCAAGCAGCTCTTCAGTTACTCTTTACTTTCTGCCATAAGGATGTTGTCATCTGCATATCTGGGGTTATTGATATTTCTCCCAGCAATCTTGATTCCACATTGTGCTTCATTCAGACCGGCATTTCTCATGATGTACTCTGCATATAGTTTAAACAAGCAGGGTACAAAAATATCCTTGACATACTCCTTTCCCAATTTGGAACCAATCTAGAAACAACTAGAGATGTTGTTCCATCTCTAGTTCTAACTGTTGCTTCTTGACCTGCATACAGATTTCTCAGAAGGCCAGTAAGGTGGTCTGGTATTCACATTTCTTTAAGAATTTCCCACAGTTTATTGTTATCCACACAGTCAAAGATTATGTTATAAATAAGAAGTAGATATTAATGCTTTAAATTTATTTAAAACTAAGATTGAAAAATAAGCAAGTCATGCAAAAAATTTTCATGAAAATTAATATATAGGTCTAGCTCTTCTTTTGTTAATAAAAAATTACATGATAATTTTAAATGATGAAATCTAATGAACCTCTTTTTTTCTTCTCAAACACGTTAGTGCATATACAAAACATACATATTTTAAAATTTTGCATATGGTGTCAGGGTATGTCTGAAGAAATTTAAGGTCATCCATGTGTGTGCTGTGCCCTGATGAACTCCAAAATGCACACAAAATATTATGCTAAGACCTCAAAATTACCTTGCCAACAAAGGTCCGTCTAGTCAAAGCTATGGTTTTTCCAGTAGTCTTGTACAGATGTGAGAGTTGGACCATGAAGAAAACTGAGCACTGAAGAATTGATGCTTTTGAACTGTGATATTGGAGCAGACTCTTGAGAGTTCCTTGGACTGCAAGGAGCTCAAACCAGTCAATCCTACAGGAAATCAGTCCTGAATATTCATTAGAAGGATTGATGCTAAAGTTGAAGCTCCAATACTTTCACTACCTGATGTGAAGAGTTGACTCATTGGAAAAAACCCTGATGTTGGGAAAGGTTGAATGCATGAGGAGAAGGGGACAACAGAGAATGAGGTGGTTGGACGGCATCACCAACTCGATGGACATGAGTTTGAGCAAGTTCTGGGAGTTGGTGATGGACAGGGAAGCCTGTCATGTTGCAGTCCATGGAGTCATAAAGAGTGAGACATGACTCAGCTACTGAACTCAATCGAAAATCAAGAATTCCTTAATTAATAGCATATGTTATGCAATTAATTTCATAGTTGTTAAATTGAAACAAGTCTAGCTATTTTTCTGAAACTAAAGAACATAATGGCAATGAACTGATCTTCCATAATTTAAGGGAATGAAAACAGATGTATTTCAAGTGAATGAATATATGCAATTTACAAAGCATTTTGTCTTCTCTCATTATTTACATATCTCTGCATACACGCCATGTCATTTCAGTCATGTCCCACTCTTTGTGATGCTATGGACTACAGCCCTCCAGGCTATTATGTCTATGGGTTTTCCAGGCAAAAATACTGAAATAGGTTGCCATGCATTCCTCCAGGAGATCTTCTTTACTTAGGGATCAAACATACATCTTTTATATCTCCTGCATTGATAGGAGGGTTCATTACCATTAGCCCCACCTGGGAAACCCCTGCATATCTCTAGGCTGAATTATAAATGCTCCTATGCAAGTGTATCTGTGTGAGTCAATAAAAGATTCTTGCTCTGAAGGAATTTGCCAATTATTATCAACATAAATATACAAAGGGGCAAATGTGTGTATAAGGTCAAATTAAATATTAATCCATTTATTATCTGTTTTCTTCTAAATTTGTATATCAAATTTTTTATTTCACTATTTATATATAGCAATGTATATCTATATGTTTGTGTACATGTTTGCATATGTATATGTATATATACTTGCATAATTTCACAGCAGATGTTAGTGCTGCTTTAATGCTTTTGATTTGATTAGTCTGCTAAAGACCAAGGTGACATCAGTTTGAAACAGTGCACAGTAAAGTACATTCATATTTCACATAACTAACTTCCTCATAGTGAGTTGACTTAGAAACAGCATGCCAATTCACCAGGTAACAAATCAGTTGCTTGTTTTGTTAAATTATGCTGGTGTCCATGATATATCATATAAGCAGTTATGTGGTGTCTGCATCGCTGGGTTCTTTTGCTTTAATATTCTGTGTTTAAATACTCATTTAGGGCAGTGCAGACTAATGGTTAAACATGTGACAGCTGAATCTAATTGCTTAAGTTCAGTACTGGCTCCAACACTTACTAGCTGTATAACCATTGACAAGATATTAAACCCTCTGTGCCTTAGTTTTTTCATAGTGTTTTATGAAGTCTAAATGAATTAAAATTTGCAGCAAGCTTAGATCAATGGCTGACTCATAGTAGGCATTGTTACATATACTGTTAGTCATGTCGGGCTTCTCAGGCGGCAGAGTAGTAAAGAATACACTTGCCAATGTAGGAGATGCAAGAGACTCCAGTTTGATCCCCAAATCAAAAAGATACCCTGGAGTAGAAAATGGCAACCCACTCCATTATTCTTGTCTGGAAAATTCCATTGACAGAGAAGCCTGATGGGCTACTGTCCACAGGGTCACAGAATTGGACATGACTGAGTACACACACACACACACACACACACATTATATATATATATATATATACATATATATATATTTAATAAAATAAAATTATCCATTTTATTTCTTGTAGATGGAGTGCTTATGGAACAGGTTGGAGTTTTTCTGTGCCAGCCATTTAAATTATGAGATTAATTTTTTTCTAACTCCTATGCTTCTCCTTTTCCTTTAGCTAAAATTTCTTCTCTAATTGTCCCACTTAAAAGTAAAAATTTTTATACATTTAGAGACAGAAGACCTGACTGTATTTGTTGTAATATTTAATTTCTTTGTGTACCTGTGACTAAGAGAGAGACATATTTTTAAATCTGAAGCATTTGTATTCCCCAAGTAAATGGAAATATTTCTCATTGAAGAAATAAAAAAATCTATAAAGTGCTCATTTGGTAGATATTTGTTGATACCCTATTCAATGCTTTCACCAGGAAGAGATAAATGATGAATGGAGACATGGTTAATGATTTTAAATAATTTAAATTCTAGATATTTTGTGTAATCTATTTAATATTAAGGCATGAAATGAAATAACATTCCAAAAAATATATCAACCTCATTTTATCTTTATTACTATATAATGCACCACTTGAGGTACTATGTTGCTCTCAATATAAAAAATGAAAATGTAGCATTGCCAATTTTTTTCAAACTGAGTCATATAAAAATCAATGTACCATTAGTATGACTTTACAGAAAGGAAATATAGCTTAATGAAATGACTGACATCAATTAAGAATAAATGGCAATAATAAAGTGACTGTTCAATTGAATTCAGCCACTCAGTCATGTCTGACTCTTTACGACCCCATGGACAGCAGCATGCTAGGCTTCCCTGTCCATCACCAACTCCCAGAGCTTGCTCAAACTCATGTTTATCGAGTTTGTGATGCCATCCAACCATCTCATCCCATGTTGTCCCTTTCTCCTCCTGTCTTCAGTCTTTCCCAGCATCAGGGTCTTTTCCAATGAGTCAGTTCTTCACATCAGGTGGCCAAAGTATTGGAACTTCAGCTTCAGCATCAGTCCTTCCAATGAATATTCAGGACTTAGTTCCTTTAGGATTCACTGGTTTGATCTTGTAGTCCAAGGGACTCTCAAGAGTCTTCTCCAACACCGCTGTTCAAAAGTATCAGTTCTTCGACACTCAGTTAAGAAACATCAATTAAAAAAAAATTAAAATTGTGATAGAAGGTAGAGAAAGAGGTGATGCTTGAAGCTAGAGATTTGATGAAAGTCCAGATTCATGTGCTTATGAAGCAAGTAAAAGCAGGGGCCTAACCTAGAATCACTGAAATACAGATAGGACAAGGAGTACACAACAGCAGTTAAATTTTCAGTTTGCTTCTAACATAGAGTTTTCTTCTTGCCTGTTCTCACATCAACCCAAAGAAAAGAAAGCTGGTCAAGAAGCACCAAACCTGTAATCATAGCTAGCATAAGTCTGTTTAGTGCCATTTTCCAAGTAAGTAAACAAGATAGATCAACTTTGAATTGAGTGATTCAAATAAAAATGATCAGTTCTTTGGAGACCTGAAACAAGTAAAATTTCAATTATCATATTTAATATAATGAAAGTGAAGTCGCTCTGTCGTGTCCGACTCTTTGCAACCTCATGGACTGTAGCCTACCAGGCTCCTCCATCCATGGGATTTTCCAGGCAAGAATACTGAAGTGAGTTGCCATTTCCTTCTCCAGGAGATCTTCCCCACCCAGGGATCGAACCCCGGTCTTCCTCATTGTAGACAGACGCTTTAATATCTGAGCCACCCTCATAAATAATCTGAGAATAATGAGGAAAACTTGGAAACTGAGAATCTTTATGCTGAGATTTAAAAACTCATTAATACCATTATAATATAACAGTAATTTGTTATCAAGAGTGCCAAGATCACAGCTACCACCATTCAGCAAAGACAGAATTTTATAAAAGAATAAGAATAAAAAAGACAGCAGGTTGTTCAGTAGGAACACTAGGTACTGAAAAACAATGGAACATTGCTTTCAATTTGGAAGAATATTTCCAATGTAGCATAGATATCCAAGAATATTAAGTGATTGTAAGTGCATAATAAAATACTTACTTTCATGAAGAGCCTGCAACAATGTGATTTTAAAAAGAAATATTTTTGAATCAATGGTGTCAGTCTGAGAAAACCAATGAGGGAAGTCAAGACACTAGCCTTAATGAATAGAGTAGCTGGCTCAAATTAGGGGAGAGCATGGGCATCTGGTTATTGACAAAATTAAAAGGCAGGGTAGAGAGCAACTGGTTTTATAGTTTTAAATAGTATGGATTATTTAAAACATTATTGAGTATTATATATTAATATATATTATCTTTATAAATAACTAAATATTTAAGTAGAGATATGTTTAGAGGATAAAGGTTGGGTTTAAAGATATGTATTAAAGATTCGTTGGTAAGCAGAGATAGTTTTAGTATGAGCACACTAATAAAACTGATTTATTATAATACTGTTTATTTTAGACTCATAAAATGGGGGGGGCAGGAAATGCACATGATAACTACGATAAATAGAATATAAAGTCATCTCTAACTCATCTTATGCTTTAAAAGTGCCTTAGCTCACACTCCTTTGAGATTTTGGAATAATATGAATAAATTATGGGAGCAGAAAACAGGAAAAGAATGGTGAGTAAAAGTATAATGCTAAGCAATAACTCTCTGATATTTAAGACATCAAGGATATTGTTTTTTTACTTTCTTGGGAGAAAAATAACAAAAATCCTAAAATATTTCTGGGCATCAATACCATAAAGAAATCAGGCAAATTGTGAATACTCCTGACATGCTTTGTTTAGAAAAGAGCTCTGAAGTGGATAATCTCAGTCTTTACAAACATTAATCTGTAATAGTGGAAGGTCAAGAGCATATTCATAATGGAATACTAGTGATCTGATGTTTAATGAAATATTCAAATTCACACATATTCAAATTAACAAAGCTTACTGAAAACGAGGTAGGAATTCAAAACTCTGTCCTCAAATGTTTATGGTTATTTCAATACAGCATGTTAAGCATATGCCAAAACTACTGTTGCCAAGTAATGCTTACTTCACTTTGTTTCCATGTAACAATCTTACTTATTACAATATTCTAGTGTAAGTAAAGATTGCTTAGAAGAGAATTGTTCTTGTATGACTGTTGTTCTTAATAAGCAATTTTATCCCTTCCTTTTAAAATTTGAAATCCTTTGTACCTACATCAGATTACAAAAAATTTACATCTTTTGCAATCTCTTCATTATAATTGGATACACAATTACCCACTAATATTATTCATAATAACTTCTCTCATCAAATTGTCTTTCTCACCATTTCTTGACTAGTATCTACTGAAAGATTAGGAGCTGAACAAAAAATAAAGTAAAGGATTTTCAGTAATGATCTCAGTCTAAATAAAAATGATAATATGGAATTCATTTGCATTACATACTAAAAATAGGTATTTGTTGACTCATGTACTATCTCTGTTCTTAACAAATTACCACACATTTTGCAACTTAAACAGCATAAATGTATCATCTCAGAAGTCCAGGCAGGGATTAACTGGATCTTCTGCTCAAGGTCTCTCCAGGCAGAAGTCAATTTGTTGATCAGGCCTGTGGTCCCTTCTGAGCATCGGTGTTCTCTATCAAGCTCATTAAAATTGTTGGCTGAATTCAGTTCCTGGCAGCTTTAGGACAGAAGTCTTATTGCTCTTGTAGATCTGTGGTCTATTGGCAGGGTTGTCCCTCAGTTCCTAGAAGCTACCTCCAGGTCTTAGTCACAAGCCCTTCTCAAAACATGACAGCTTTTATTTATTTATTTATTTTTAAGCTAGAAGGATAATCTCATTTGCTTCAAATCTCTACATCTGGTCTCCTAAATTAGAGTCTGAGATAAGTCATTCAAGAGAGTGAAAATCCCATTATATTCACAAGTTCTGCCATTACTCAGGGAAGGAGACTATAACAGGATATTTATACAGGTGTCTTAAAAATCAGTTAGAAATTTGCCTGATAGGATTCAACAAATATGCCTGAATGTCAACAATATTTCCGTAATTAAAGCCACATTGTTGTTCAGTCATTAAGTCATGTCTATTTTGCAAACCCATGGACTGTAGCCTGCCAGGCTCCTCTGTCCACGGGATTTCCCAGGTAAGAATACTGGAGTGTGTTACCATTTCCTTCTCCAGGGGATCTTCCCGACCCAGGGATCAAACCTGTGTCTCTTGTATTGATAGGTGATTCTTTAATGCTGAGTCCCCAGGGAAGCCCCCAAACCATGTTAATACTTTGCTAATGACCTTATTGATTCTCAAATCTAGTTTCTATATGAATTAAGTGTTAAGCTTTAAAATATAGAATTATGAAGCTCCATTGCATTTAAATTAGAATTTCTGTTTTGTGGCCAGACTATGATATTTTTAATACTTGTCAAGAGATTCTAACATTTCAGTTCAGTTCAGTCGCTCAGTCGTGTCCGACTCTTTGCGACCCCATGAAGTGCAGCACGCCAGGCTTCTTTGTCCATCACCAACTCCCGGAATCTACCCAAACCCATGTCCATCGAGTCGGTGATGCCTTCCAACCATCTCATCCTCTGTCGTCCCCTTCTCCTCCCGCCCCCAATCCTACCCAGCATCAGGGTCTTTTCCAATGAGTCAACCCTTCGCATGAGGTGCCAAAGTATTGGAGTTTCAGCTTCAACATCAGACCTTCCAATGAACACCCAGAATTGATCTCTTTTAGGATGGATTGATTGGATTTCCTTGCAGTCCAAGGGACTCTCAAGAGTCTTCTCCAACACCACAGTTCAAAAGCATCAATTCTTTGGCGCTCAGCCTTCTTCACCGTCCAACTCTCACATCCATACATGACCACTGGAAAAACCATAGCCTTGACTAGACAGACTTTTGTTGGCAAAGTAATGTCTCTGCTTTTAAATATGCTATCTAGGTTGGCCATAACCTTCCTTTCAAGGACTAAGCGTCTTTTAATTTCATGGCTGCAGTCACCATCAGCAGTGGTTCTGGAGCCCCCAAAAATAAAGTCTGACACTGTTTCCACTGTTTCCCCATCTATTTCCCATGAAGTGATGGGACCAGATGCCATGATCTTAGTTTTCTGAACGTTGAGCTTTAAGCCAACTGTTTCACTCTCCTCTTTCACTTTCATCAAGAGGCTCTTTAGTTCTTCACTTTCTGCCATAAGGGTGGTGTCATCCGCATATCTGAGGTTATTGATATTTCTCCTGGCAATTTTGATTCCAGCTTGTGTTTCTTCCAGCCCAGCATTTCTCATGATGTACTCTGCATGTAAGTTAAATAGGCAGGATGACAATATACAGCCTTGACGTACTGCTTTTCCTATTTGGAACCAGTCTGTTGTTCCATGTCCAGTTCTAACTGTTGCTTCCTGACCTGCATACAGGTTTCTCAAGAGACAGGTTGCGACGGCTCGGCGCAGAAGCGAGGCGGCTGCGACGGCTCGGCGCAGAAGCGAGGCGGCTGCGACGGCTCGGCGCAGAAGCGAGGCGGCTGCGACGGCTCGGCGCAGAAGCGAGGCGGCTGCGACGGCTCGGCGCAGAAGCGAGGCGGCTGCGACGGCTCGGCGCAGAAGCGAGGCGGCTGCGACGGCTCGGCGCAGAAGCGTGGCTGAGAGAAGCTAGGCCGGGCCGGGGGCCGGGGGCCGGGGGCCGGGGGCCGGGGGCGGCGGCTGACAGGGGCTAGGCCGGGCCGGGGGCCGGGGGCCGGGGGCGGCGGCCGACAGGGGCTAGGCCGTGCCGGGGGCTGGGGGCCGGGAGCTGCGGCCGACAGGGGCTAGGCCGGGCCGGGGGCCGGGGGCCGGGGGCGACGGCCGACAGGGCTTAGGCCGGGCCGGGGGCCGGGTGCCGGGGGCCTGGGGCAGCGGCTGACAGGGGCTATGCCGGGCCGGGCCGGGGCGGGGGCCGGTGGCGGCGGCCGACAGGGGCTAGGCAGGGCCGGGGGCCGGGGGCGGCGTCCGACAGGGGCTAGGCGGGGCCGGGGGCCAGGGGCGGCGTCTGACAGGGCCTAGGCCGGGCCGGGGGCCGGGGGCCGGGGGCCGGGGGCGGTGTCCGACAGGGCCTAGGCCAGGCCGGGGGCCGGGGGCCGGGGGCGGCGGCTGATAGGGGCTAGGCGGGGCCGGGGGCCGGGGGCGGTGTCCGACAGGGGCTAGGCTGGGCCGGGGGCCGACGGGGCCGGGGCCGGGGCCGGGGGCCGGGGGCAGCGGCTGACAGGGGCTAGGCCGGGCCGGGGGCCGGGGGCGGCGGCCGACAGGGGCTAGGCCGTGCCGGGGGCTGGGGGCCGGGAGCTGCGGCCGACAGGGGCTAGGCCGGGCCGGGGGCTGAGATCGGGCGGTGGTGGCGAGAGGAATTACCCAAGGCCCAAGGAGCAGGGGCTGCGTGAGCACAGGAGGGCCGAGAGGAGGTACTCCACATTCAAGGTCAGGAGGGGCCGTCGTGAGTAGAAACCCCTTGTCCAAGGTAAGGACCAAAGGCTGCAGTTTGCTGGAGCAGCCGTGAAGAAATACCAAGGTGAACGTCCAAGGTAAGAGAAACCCAAGTAAGACAGTAAGTGTTGCGAGAAGGCATCAGAGGGCAGACACACTGAAACTAAAATTACGGAAAACTAACTAATCTGATCACACGGACCACAGCCTTGTCTATCTCAGTGAAACTACGCCATGCCATGTGGGGCCACCCAAGACGGATGGGTCATGGTGGAGAGGTCTGACAGAATGTGGTCCACTGGAGAAGGGCATGGCAAACCACTTCAGTATTCTTGCCTTGAGAACCCCATGAACAGTATGAAAAGGCAAAAAGATAGGACACTGAAAGATGAACTCCCCAGGTCAGTAGGTGCCCAATATGCTAATGGGATCAGTGGAGAAATAACTCCAGAAAGAATGATGGGATGGAGCCAAAGCAAAAACGATACCCAACTGTGGATGTGACTGGTGATAGTCGCAAAGTCCGATGCTGTAAATAGCAATATTGCATAGGAACCTGGAATGTTAGGTCCGTGAATCAAGGCAAATTGGAAGTGGTCAAACAGGAGATGGCAAGAGTGAACGTCGACATTCTAGGAATCAGCGAACTAAGATGGACTGGAATGGGTGAATTTAACTCAGATTCTAACATTTAACTGGGGTTAAAGGCCACATTTTTTAATAGAAAAAAGCACATGAAAGTTTGTGTTAAGATGACTTATATAGCCCCCTGAATCTTAAATTTGCTTTTTACACGCATGCTTCAGAAATATTTCAGGTATTTCCAAATCACCCCAATAAAGCTTCCTTCATAGCTGAGTCAGTAAAGAATCTGCCTGCAGTGCAGGAGACTAGGTTTGATTCCTGGGTTGGGAAGTTACCCTGGAGAAGGAAATAGCAACCCACTCCAGTATTCTTTCCTGGAGAATCCCATGGGTAGAGGAGCCTGGCAGGCTATAGTCCATGGGGTCACAAGAGTCGGACATGACTTAAAGACTAAACCACCACCACCACCAATAAAGCAAAAACTGCAACAAAGCAAGTCATATAATGTTACTGGTTTCCCAGTGCAAATCAAAGTTATATTTATACCACATTGTAGTCAAGTAAGTTTGCAATAGCACTATGTCTAAAATATTGTACACATCCTAGTGAAAAAAAACAAACAAAACACTTTACTTATAAAAGTTTCCAGTCATCATATGTCAATACAAGGTTTCCACAAACCTTCAATTTGTAAAACACATTGTCTTTTAAAGTGAACTATGCTTGTATTGCATGTCTGCCTATCTGCAATTTAAAGTGCTTTATATAATGCAAATTAACCATTTAGATTAAATATTAACACAAAGATTGGTATTTACAAAAATAAATTATATACTTGCTGGATAAATAGCAAAGGAATATTATTTAATTTATAGGAAGTTATTGGCATGTGGGCTTCCCAGGAGGCACCAGTGGTAAAGGACCCACCTGTCAAAGCAGGAGACTTAAAAGATGTGAGTTTGATCCCTGGGTGGGGAAGATCCCCTGGAGGAGGGCATGGAAACCCACTTGAGTATTCTTGCCTGGAGAATCCCATGGACAGAGGAGCCTGGGGACTATGGTCCATAGGGTTGCAAAGAGTCAGACACGACTGAAGCAACTTAGGAAGCACATAGCACATTGGCATGTGGTACAAGCCAATGGTGATGGTTTAGTCACTAAGTCACGTCCAACTCTTATGACCCCATGGACCGTAGCCTGCCAGGCTCCTCTGTCCCTGGAATTCTCCAGGCAGGAATACTGGAGTGAGTTGCTGTTTTCTTCTTCAGGGGATCTTCCTGACCCAGGAATCGAACCCGGATCTCCTGCATTGCAGGCAGATTCTTTACTGACTCAGCTACAAGGGAAGCCACAAGCCAATCGATTACATAATAATAAGAGGGTGAATAAGACAAGGAAAAGAATATTATTTAAATATGTGTGCATGTGTATGTTATAATATTGGGAACATTCAACATAAAATAAATATCAAAATTAAATGATTATTAGCTTCAACAGATGTGTACTATGACATTTTTAGGAATTAAGTGTACTGCTCTGATCTTGCAATAAATGAAGTGGTAGAGGGGTACTGAAACTGAAGTCTTTCCTATTGCAAAGCCTGTGGGTTTTGATACAATGGCCCTTCACTGACCTTACATTATACGGGAAGTTATTTCTGATTTTCTACAATCCTTACATACAGTTTGTTCTTTACTGCTTTGTCTCTACATTAGGTAAAAAAAATAAGCAACAGCTAATTTTTCTTTTCTGCTGAAGACTTGATAGTATTAACGAAATGTGTTTTGAGTATGGATTTAAAACTGTATGTATAAGTTCATGAATGGAAAGCAGAAGACATACATTTTTAATGTTTCAGTGCTATATTGCACTTCATATTTTCAGAAAAGAATATTACATTTTATGTTTCAGGAAATATAGCATTTTATGTTTCAGAACATATAACAGGGAAATAAAAGTAGCTGTAAAATCATCTACAGGTTGATATTTAAGTTACAGGAGATATTACTGCAGAATGTACAGATTCAAAATCTACATAAATTGAACTGAATGGTATCTCAAGATGTATGGGTGTAAAGTGAAGTAAAGTGATGGGTGTGGGAGGTGTTAATTATTTTGTATATATTGGTACCCTGTTCTGACTTGACTTTAGCCAACTGATGGCTAGGTTTGGGTTTATCTCTTTATCGACTCAAAATAATCAGAACCTTAAATAGTGCAGCCTCATATTAAAGGGTATATAAGAATATTGTAGCTCATAATTTAAATAAAATTCTGAAGTGACTTTCCAAGTATATCTTACCATTTTGGAGAAGGAAATGGCAACCCACTCAATACTTCTGCCTAGAAAATTCCATGGACAGAGGGGCCTGGCAGGCTACAGTCCATGGGGTCACAAAGAGTTGGATACCTCTGAGCATGCATGCCTTCATTATCACTTAGTTTCTAATGCAAGAAAATAGGATATAATTTGCAGAATGAGGTATAGCCTCCAGTCTGAAAACAGCATCCATCAGTAATAGTAAATATAGCTGCTTTTTGGGGGATTACCAATAATACAGAAAAGCAAAATGCCTGGAATGTGGTAAGCACTCCATAAATTAAAATCATTTTAATAATTTAAAATTTTACCCATCAAAGGACATTTTAAGACTTTCAAGATATTAATTTCATATATCACACAATTTATACATTGATAATTTGGAGGGGTAGTTGAAAATTGTATTAAGAGATTTGAATGTGACTGGTTAATATAAAGAAGACATCAGTATGATGCAAAGTTTGTTTAATAACTTATTTTTCCCAATTCACTAACATTTTTCACTATTAAGTAATATCAGGTGGATGCAGAGTACATTAAACAACTAAATTAAACAAACAGCCACAAAAGACAGTCATTTGTGTGTTCATGTTCCTTGTATTTCTTATATTGTGCTCACATTGTCCTTGAGCTTTGTCTTAGAAATTGTTTTTATGGAAACACACAATTTTTGTAAATCTTGTGCTTTTGTTCCTCAGAGTTTGGAAATTTCAAGTAGTTTCAACTGTGTTTTAAAGGTAAAATCCTGTATTACAATGTTTATGTACTTATTAGGAGATTAACATGTTAAATTTTATTAGGGCTAGCTGTTTTGTTTTACTTTGTGCCCTGTTTACAAATTTGTATCTTTTCTTTATTGGTCTTTTTCTAAACCATATTTCCCCCATAAACCTTCCTCTTTTTAGAGCAAATTATGCTGAATGAAACATTTATAGGAACTTTTACTTTGCATTCTGCAAGAAATGTTTTTATTTGATATCCTGTTATATACTGGACAAGGTAATTATTCATTAGAAAACACATTCTGACATTATGAAAAGACAGATACAAATAAAAATGTGACATTTATTATTTACATGTTTGCAACTTTGTAATTTATCCAATTCACTAATAACTACTTGCCAGAGCCTAATTTGTGCCAGGCACTGTATTATGTGGAAAGATTAAATTTTTGAAAAAAGAGGTTATATTCAGTCCTTGCCCTTGTGAAATCTATATTTTGGTTGAGGAGATGGAGATAGAGATAGGAAGTTACAATACAATACTATAAGGGGATCTCAGGAGTCATGCAATGTATTCAATGGAGTATGAGAGTTATACACCCAGCCCTGCATTTCACATGATGCACTCTGCAAAGTTCTCACTACAAGAACACTGGAGTGGTTTGCCATTCCCTTCTCCACTGGACCACATTTTGTCAGAACTCTCTACTATGACTCATCTGTCTTGGGTGGCTCTACATGGCATGGGTCATAGATTCACTGAGTTACACAATCCCCTTTGCCACAACAAGGCTGATTCCAAGAGAATTATCAACAACAGCAGATGTGCAGATGGTATCACTCTAATGGCAAAAAGCAAAAAGGAAATTAAGAGCCTCTTAATGAGGGTAAAAAAAAAGAGAGTGAAATATTTGGCTTTTAAAATTCAACATTCAAAAAACTAAAATCATAGCATTCAGTCCCACCACATCATGGCAAATAGAAGGGGAAAAAGTGAAAGCAGAGACAGACTTTATTTGCTTGGGCTCCAAAATCACTGCTGACAGTGACTGAAGTCATGAAATTAAAAGACACTTGCTTCTTGGAAGAAAAGGTATGACAAACCTAGGCAGCATATTCAAAAGCAAAGGCAACAAATATCCTTGTAGTCAAAGCTATAGTTTTTCCAGTAGTCATGTATAGATGTGAGAGTTTGGTCATAAAGAAGGCTGAGCACTGAAGAACTGATGCTTTTGAATTGTGGTGCTAGAGAAGACTCTTGAAGTTCCCTTGGATTGCAAGGATATCAAATCATTCATTTCTAAAAGAAATCAGTCCTGAATATTCATTGGAAGGACTGATGCTGAAGCTGAAGCTCCAATACTTTGGCCACCTGATGCAAAGAGAGGACTCACTGGAAATGACCCTAATACTTGGAAAGACTGAAGAAAGCAAAAGGAGAAGCGGGCAGCAGAGAATGTGATGTTTAGGTAACCTCACTGACTCAATAGACGTGAATTTGAGCAAACGCTGGGAGATAATGAAAGACAGGGAAGCCTGGCAAGCTGCAGTCCATGCATTCACAGAGAGTCAGATATAACTTAGCGACTGAACAACAGCAAAGAGAGTGATGCTATTATTGCTTTTGAATTAAAATAAACTCAAAACTAGGCACTTTTATGGAAGATACCTATTAAATGACCATTGAAGTCACTTGCATATATCCAAGGAAATCCAAGAGGATCAAGTTTAGCAGCTATACAGCCAAGAATGTTGCCTAAATTGCATCATAGTCCTATTACAGAGAAGACTTTTCAACTGTTTGTTCTGAGCACTGACATCCTTCAGAGCGGACACTGAATATGATGACACTGCTGCTATGGTCTTCAGACCATAGCATGGTGGGAGACTTGTTTCTATGTGACCCTTGGTTCTGAATAGAAGTTCTATGAAGTACTAACTGAAATGTTTCATGTATCTGAGCCACAGATAAATATTATAAAAGTAACATCTTGGTTTCTATTTTTGAACATCATAGGACTTCATAAATTAAACTTTGCCCTAAACAGAGGAAAAGTGTATATAATTGTTGATCAACCAAATACATTGACAGTTATCCAGTATAGATTTCACAAAGGTAGAAACTAAACCTAACCTCTTTTTTTTCAAAATTTTAATCTTGCCACACAATACATAGACTGGCACAAGTTAGGCTCTGGAAAATATTCATTAAGTGAATTAGATTCATAGGTGACTCTAGTGGAAAGAACCCTCCTGCCTATGCAGGAAACATGAGACTTGGGTTCAATTCATGGGTTGGGAAAAATAAAATCCACTGGAAGAGGGCATGTCAACCCACTCCAGTATTCTTGCCAGGAGAATCCCATGGCCAGAGGAGCCTAGAGGGTTATAATACAAAGAGTTGCAAAGAGTCAGACACGACTGAAGCAACTTAGCATACACACACGTTTTCAAGGACATGTAAGTAATAAATGTCACATTTTTATATGTATTTGCTTCATAATATCTGAATGTGTTTTCTAATGGATAATTACCTATCCAATATATAGTAGGAATTTGAACAAAAATATTTCTGGTAGAATGCTGTGTCATTTCTACTGCTGAATAGCTGTGCCAGCTTCCATGGTATTGCAGCATATGAGTGTTTAATTGCTAAGCTGTGTCCAACTCTTTGCAACCCCATGAACTGTAATTCACCAGGGTCCTCTGTCCATGGGATTTCCTAGGCAAGAATACTGGAGTGCGTAGTTATTCCCTTCTCCAGGGGATCTTCCTAACCCAGGGATCAAAGTTGAGTCTCCTGCATTGGCAGGCAGATTTTTTACCACTGAGTGACATGGGAAACCCCTCATGGTATTGCATTACAACTCCCTTAACTTTTGTTTCTCAGTAGATTTGTCAGTGCATGGAGTATCCTCAGGATTCTAGGTTTCCAAGCATTTGATAACTCACACATATTGTCATGTCTGTGCATGTAAACTGTGCTATGGTATGAATACTTGTATCCTCCAAAATTCATATGTTGAAATCCTAATTAATACCTGATGTAATGGTATTAGGAGATAAAGTGTTTGGGAGATAATTAGCTAATGAAGGTGGAATGCTCATGAATGAGATTGATCTGTTGTAAAACAGATCCTAAAGGTCTTTCTAGTCCCTTTCACCATTTGCGGATACAACTAGAAAGTGCCAGCTATGACCCAAGAAGAGGATCCTCACCAGAATGCAAAAATATGGTATCTTGTTCTTGGACTTCTCAGCCTCCGGAACTGTGGGAAATACATTTCTGTGTTTTTTTTTTTTTTTTTTTTTTTTTGTAAACCACTCAGTCTGCAGTATTTTTTTTTACATTGGTCTGAACAGACTAAGATAGATAAAAAAAATAGGTAGGTAGATAGATAGACAGATATATAGATAGATAATTGCTGATTTTTTCTCCAGTGGCATAAGATGCTAAAATATCACTCTGAACTTCTTCTTCAGTAAAATGCATGGCCATTCTTTTGGTGGTGTTATTTCTTCTGAGGAAAACTCTGCTTTTCAATTCAGTAAAGATTGCTGCTGCTGCTGGTGCTGCTGCTAAGTTGCTTCAGTCGTGTGTGACCCCATAGACGGCAGCCCACCAGGCTCCCCCGTCCCTGGGATTCTCCAGGCAGGAACACTGGAGTGGGTTGCCATTTCCTTCTCCAATGCATGAAAGTGAAAAGCGAAAGTGAAGTCTCTTAGTCGTGTCTGACTCTTCGCGACCCCATGGACTACAGCCTACCAGGCTCCTCCATCCATGAGATTTTCCAGGCAAGAGTACTGGAGTGGGGTGCCATTGCCTTCTCTGCAGTGAAGATTATAATGGAGTAAATATGATGTTAAAATTCTTCATTAAGTATAATACTTGGAGGACCATCCATATGTTCTGACTGTCAGAGAAATAAAGATATATATTGCTTCTTGGTTCAGAATGCGTTATTCATGCAGGACTTGACCTCAAACTTACAAGGACTTTTGAAATTTCTTCCCATTTCATAAACCCAGCTTCATGCAGATGATATAATACATGTTAAGATCAGCATATCCCAAAGAAATTACCTGTTTCCACAATTATCCACCACAAATTTTTTTTTATTTTAGAAATAATAAAAGTGATGCATAAAGTGTGTAGTGATATGACATTTTTGTAATGAATGACATTATAGACAAAAGCATAGGAGCAGAGAAGACAAAATCAAATTACAGCACAAGTACCTGTTTCATCATCTATGAAGGACAGGGATCCGATGGGTCAGCTGACTTCCATCAGCTACTGGTACTGTGATAGTGGCTAGCTTGGCCTTGGCTTTTGGCAGTATTGGACACTCATCAGGACTGGTAGGCAGGTTGTTATTGCTGAAAAAAATATATTGATGAGCACATGACAGCAAGGTCATCCTGTTTGCATGTTCATTTTAAAGGCATTAAAGATAGGGGAAAAGATTGACTGATTTTCACAGGTTAGATTATCTTACTGATCTGATTTTTCGAAGCCTTGTGTATGGTAGAAAGGTTTAGACAGGCATTCATATTCAGTCACACTTAATTTAAATTTACTTCCTATGCCATTTTTTCTAAAAATGCCTTTTAAACTAATCCTATACGAGCTTTTGTTAAAAATTCCTAAATATTGACAAAACCATTAACCTTCCCCGATGACATACCATAAATCTTCATTTCAGATTATCTTTTTTCCAGACAAAGAGGATACGTTTTATCCATTATCCTCTGCAATTGTCTACAGCTCCTCAAGTGAAATTACTACTGGTATAATTATAATGTCCAAAATTCACTTTTGCTTCGTCACCAAATTATGCACAAACATCTTGTATCATTAACCATATTTAAAAACATGGTTAACTCAGTTAAATAATTATTTTAAAATATCAAGGTAGCTAAATGTATGGGCTTTGGCAGTGGGGACATTCTGATAGGAGTCAGTACATGACCTACAAGTTCATGTACCTTAATTTTGCCTTCAGGTCTACTGTCTTTGTTCCTCTCCACATATCACTTCAACTCGGTAATGAAATGCTGCTAATGATGCACTATGTTAAAGCCTGATGGATGAATAACAACAGATTCATGATGGGAAACTCAGTTCAAATGGTTACCTAATGTTCTTTGTCAATCATTTGGTCCTATGCTCAGTTTCAAGACAAGAGCAGTTTCTCAAAATATCAATAAAACAGCTACTAGAACATGGCGTTACTTTAAAAATAATAGGGTCCTCCACTATATCTTTCTATTAATAACTTTTCAAGTGGAATAATCCAATATGGAAAAGCTAATAAGGACAGTTAGGATCAAGAATCTATATATCAAGGATGCCAAACCACTATAGAAATATTAAGGAGCACACACACACGGATTCCATATATCCTGGATGTGCATTATTGTGGGTTCCGGAGCTTTCCTGGTGAAAGTTGAAACTGCCTCCTGTATTTGGAAGGCAAAGTGAGTCCAGAAAAAGAGAATGACCACTCCAGATTGGTAGGCAGGGGCTATAAGAACTCAGGGGACTTACTTATGAGGCTTGTCTTGGGCCACTGCACAAGTAGATCCAAATACTTGCCAGCCAGAATCTTACATTTATACAGAGGACTTAATGGGACTCAGATGACTACACCATCCAGATAGTCTCACGACACATTGCTCTCTCAAGACCACCTCCTTGAAAATGGCTCCCACTGTGGGAACAGAGGGCAGAGTGTACATTCCAAGGGCAGGGAAGGGTGTGAAGAGCCTCCGACTGCCGGGGTCTGGCTTGAGGGTCAAACTCAATGACCCCTCAGTGACCTCCTCCAACAATTACATCTGTATTATACAAGCAAAGGCAAATATTACAGTGTGAATACAATTGATGGATATAATCGCCTTCAACATTTCTCCCCTCATAATCAGTTCTTACAATCTTACATGCCATCCTTAGGCACACAAAGCCCAGAGTGGTCAATGAGCGATTTCTTTAGTGTGGTGGTGGCTTGTTTGGTAGCTATCTGGCTGCCATTGGAAGCAGATATCATAGTAACAATATGGGCACGTACAAGAGAAAACATTGCAAATTCCAGCAGATAATGCCTTTCCCGGGCCTGCTGGGGCTCGACGTTCTCAGCTAGCAGCATAACATGATGATCCATGCTGAGAGTTGACGCTATGGCTGTCTTCCCAATTCCATATCTTTCCAGTGCTGAGTATTTTGGCAGGGCTCCCCAGTCTGGCATATGGGGCAAGAAACCCCACTGGTTGATCATTCAAATGTATTAAAGCCTGGAATAGTACTTTGATTTACCAGCTAGTGATTTCATCTTCTGCTTTAGTACGCCATTCTTCCTTTCTACCACCCTTGCTGCTTGGAGATTATAGAAAACATAGACTCCCTTCAATGTCATGTTCTTTTGCCTAGCCTGGCATATCATGTCATTTGAAAAGTGACTCTCTCCCCCAGTTACTGTCTCTTTGACGACAATATTCCTACATGATACTCAGCTTCTCTAATTCCAAATTGGTGGCAACATGGTTTACTTCGTGACAAGGGAAAGCCTGGGTTAAGCCAGATGTGAAGTCCACACATACCAAGGCATATTTACAACTCTCTTTGGAAAGTTAGGGTCAATATAATTAATTTATTAATCCTTCACTGATTGGAAACTCTGGTGGATGGCCTCAGATTCCTTTGGTATTCACCTTGGACATTGTTTAGAACACACAGGACATGATACTGCATTAACAAAATCACTGTATTTCAACAGCAATCCTACATTCTTGGCAATACATCCTGGGGATTATAGTGACTGCTCTTCCTATGCACCCAATCTCCTGTATCTCCTGATGGATCAGTTGCTAAGGATCATGTCAGTGTGTCAGTTGCTCAGTCATGTCCAACTCTGCAACCTCATGGACTGTAGCTCACCAGGCTCCTCTGTCCAAGGGATTCTCCAGGCAAGAGTCCTGGAGTGGGTTGCCATTTCCTTCTCCATGCTAAGGATCATACCCAAGCTATAAAATATTCCTATTTATCTGAGGGTATCAATGCCTTGGGGCTTCCCTTGTGGCTCAGCTGGTAAAAAAAAAATCCGCATGCAATGCAGGAGACCCAGGTTCGATCCCTGGGTTGGGAAGATTCCCCTGGAGAAGGAAAAGGCTACCCACTGCAGTATTGCAGCCTGGATAATTCCATGGACTGTATAGTCCATGGTGTTGCAACGAGTTGGACATGACTAAACGACTTTCAATTCACTTCATCAGGGCCTTGTGAGCTAGGACATGAGACAAGAGAGACTGGCTCAAGACCTTACAGGAAAACCCAAATGTCTTTCCATATATCCCAACTGCACAGGGCTTATTCATAACTAATCACCCTTCAGCTTGCCATTGTCTGAGCTATAGAGCTCGTCACATTAGAATAGCCTAACTGTCAGTGCAGAAGGATTAATGGCCAGGGCTCATGACTCAGTTCAGTTCAGTCACTTAGTTGTGTCCAACTGTTTGCAACCCCATGAACTGCAGCATGCCAGGCCTCCCTGTCCATCACCAACTCCCGGAGCTTGCTCAAACTCGTGTCCATTGAGTTGGTGATGCCATCCAGCCATCTCATCCTCTGTCCCCTTCTTCTCCCACCTTCAATTTTTCCCAGCATCAGGGTCTTTTCAAATGAGTCAACTCTTCGCATCAGGTGGCCAAAGTATTAGAGTTTCACCTTCAACATCATTCCTTCCAATAAACACCCAGGACTGATTTCCTTTAGGATGGGCTGAGTGGATCTCCTTGCAGTCCAAGGGACTCTCAAGAGTCTTCTCCAACAGCACAGTTCAAAAGCATCAATTCTTCGGCGTCAGCATCAATAGGCTATCTAGTTTGGTCATAACTTTTCTTCCGAGGAGCAAGCGCCTTTTAATTTCATGGCTGCAGTCACCATCTGCAGTGATTTTGGAGCCCCCCAAAATAAAGTCTGTCACTGTTTTCACTGTTTCCCCATCTATTTGCCATGAAGTGATGAGCTCATGGTTACCACCAACCAAACTGCTCTGGGTTTAGCCTACTGCCTGCTGTGGTTTCTTCCTGTTTTTTTCCAGATGGTGGCAGTGTTAAGCTGAATAAGGACTGCACTTCATGGGGACCAGTAGCCCTGACCAGACCCATCAGTGAAAATTTCCCCTACTCCCTCTGTACAGGCCACGGGGGCTGTGAAAGGAATAAGGATGGTGTGAGACTGTGGAGGATCCACACATTCTATGAGGACTAGCTGCACCCACATTTCTGAGACAGTGGATAGAGTGCTCATCTGCAAGCAAGGCGGCACGTCACTGACTGAAAGGGGGATTTGAGCTATTGCAGAGGTGAATTCAGGGAAAATATTCTCAACATGTCACTTGACAGAAAAGAAAGTTCTTACTATGCCATGTTGTTCCTTCGTTTTTCAACAACTTATGGTGTTTTGTGCCCCAGGTCGGGGGTGGGGGAGCTTTTAGTTCATCGTTTTATACAGTAATCTCCACAGAATCTATTTTCTTTCTCCAATTAGTTGTTTTCCTCAGGAATATCCTGATGGCATACCATGCGTTAATAAGATCATCAGTGCATGGTTTTAATATTATTAGAAAATATTTTCTCAAATATTCTCAGTTCTCCCTTTGTCAAATTACCCTGGATTTGAGAATTGAGTTTGGAAAATGGAAGATCATTGTTTTTTTTTAAGGCAACTCAAATTTGTACCAGAGTTGTTTTCCTTATTAAGCAGATCAAGTATTACTGTGTGTGGGTGGCATCATATTTGCAAAACTAGGCACCTAATCGTCCGTTATCTACCACTAGAGATCTCAGCAGTGGTCATCCTGAATGTGGACACCACGCTCACTGTGCCTCTGATAGCTCAGTGCTGTCAGTTGGCCTCAATAGCTCAATAATCCCTTATCTTTGCTGAAACAAGAAACCTTGTTTCAAAGGCAATATCTTTTTCTTGCAGAGAACAGCCACAGTGGCACCTTGCAAAGACACTGTCACTCCTCTCGCCAATAAACTTTATCAACTTTAAGGTTCAAATGGGACCTTCTGGACCTGTTTGAGAGATATATTAAGGAGTGAGGTGACAAGGCTACATCCCTAAGCACTTAGATTCTTCCTTCTCCCCTCAGCAAGTAGTTTCTATCTTTCAGTTTCACATACAGGAGGCCACAGTTGAGTAGAGATTTCAGCTAATCACCCAAGCAAACAATTAGAACATCTGTCTGTGTATTGAACTAGTGGATTGTAATCACAATCTTTGCTAAGTGCATTTGTGTTAAGTCAGATGCTCGGAAGCAGATTCTGAGATGGGGACTTATAAATATTTGATTTATTAAAAATATTCTTAGCAAAAATTGATAATGGAATGAGATAAGTAGGATGATAAAGGTAGAGTCTCTCCTTCCATATGCTCTAAAAATGTAGCTTCAAATTCAGTTTAGAATAATTCTGATGTAATTAACTTGCTGACCAGAGTCTTGCACACCTCTGTAAGTGTAGATATGATTAGGGGCTCAGTTTTATTTTTGCTGGCAGATCAGACATTCAAGAGAATTCATAGCTGAAACAGCCGTGGAGATCAACATTCTGATGAGTATTAGCCTAGATTTGATCTCTGCCCTCTGTGTACTCCATTGCCCAATCTGAGAGTCTGAGAGGCGACTGAGAAAGAGACTTATGAACCCTAGCCAAGTCATTCTGTCCACCACTCCCCCCAACCGGTGTAATTTTTTCTTTTCTTTTTTTTTTTTTTTTTACAGTGGGTGCTTTCTGGCATGTGTTACTGTGAAACACAAAAACACCTACAATTTGTACATTCTTCCCTGTATGCCATTCCCTTCTCCAGAGGATCTTCCTGACTCCAGGGACAGAATCCACATCTTGGCAGGTGGATTCTTTACCACTGAGCCACCTTGGAAGCCTGCATTGTTCCATAGGTCTGTCTATATTATTATTTCCCAAGGATCTGGTCCACAATTGTAAGTCTGGCTTCCTCCAGGTGAGAAATGGAGACATTTGCTATAGCAGAAAACAAGGGTGTCACAGTCATCAGTGATTCCAGCCCTCCAATGTGAGCTGGTGAGTCCCAAAGGCACTCTGGAAGGAGAAAAATACTTGTGATCTAGCAACCATCAGGTTATAGCCACTCCCTACAATGAGCCCCAAAGGACCTCAGGATGCTGAAAAACACAGGATCCTGGCCCAGGGTAGCTGAGATGCTTATGAAAAGAATGATCTCAGTAAGCCCAGCCTCTTGAATCATCCCCTACATAGAAAAACACTGAATTCCTTAACTTGGATATCTGGTTTTATTTAATTCAATAATCTTTCGATGTTCAGACTAACTGCCTTTTGTTGCAAAACTTCTATATAATCTGGCTCCTCCCATCCCCTCCTTGAAGCAATTCTCTCAGGGTTACTTGAGAAACTGTCTCCTGGGCTTGAAGTCCTAAAAATTCCCACCGAATAAAACATAAATCTTAGCTTTTGTTGTTGTTCAGTTGCTAAGTCATGTTCGACTCTTTGTGACCCCTGGACTGCAGCATACCAGGCTCCTCTGCCTTCATTATCTTATCTCCCAAAGTTTGCTCAAACTCATGTCCATTGAGTTGGTGATGCTATCCAACCATTTCATCCTCTGTCACCAACTTCTCCTCCTTTTCCTCCTGCCTTCCATCTTTCCCAGCATCAGTTTTTTTTTTTTTTCTCTCAACTTTAGGGGTTGTGACTATTTTTTGGGTCAACACAGATTCTTGACCAACCAGAGGAGCCATTTGTAAATTCACACAAATCCATGTCCCTCCGAAACTCAGGACACTTCTCTGTACACAACAAGTGAATGACCAGGTGTAGTACCAAAATCTCCAACCACTAGAGAGTAGCATATCCCCAGTGGCTTTTAAGTATGTCAGTAGCATAGCAGCAGACCCTTATCAGGACAAATCAATTCATTTAAAAATCAAGTCTACAATAAACCATGTTTATTCTACTCTCAGCTTTTATAAGGAATATTCCGTGAGTCTATTTTATTGCTGTTCAGTCACTAAGTTGTGTCTGACTCTTTGTGAGCCCACTGACTGCAGGAGGCCGGGCTCCTCTGTCCTCCACTATCTCCCAGAGTTTGCTCAAATTCATATCCATTGCGTTGGTGATGCCATCTAACAATCTCATCCTCTGCTGTCCTCCTCTCCTTCTACCCTCAATCTTTCCCAGCATCAGGGTCTTTTCCAATGAGTCAACTCTTTGCATAAGGTGGCCAAAGTATTGGAGCTGTAGCTTCAGCATCAGTACTTCCAGTGAATATTCAAGGTTGATTTCCTTTAAGATCGACTTGTATGCAGTCCAAAGGACACTCAACAGTCTTATCCAGGACCACAATTCAAAAGCATCAATTCTTCTATAGTCAGATTTCTTTATGATCCAACTCTCACATCGGTACATGAGGTGTGGCAATAGTGTTTGTACAACCATGTTCATTGACATAAGTATTTGGATTATCTGTTTAGATAGGTCACATATGTCTAGTGGCTTCCTTTGTGGTTCAGCTGGTAAAGAATCCACCTGTGATGCAGGAGACCTGGGTTCAATCTCTGGGTTGAGAAGATCCCCTGGAGAAGGGCAAGGCTACCCACTCCAGTATCCTGGCCTGGAGAATTCCATGGACTGTATAGTTCATGGGATCGCAAAGAGTCAGACATGACTGAGTGACTTTCACTTATATGTCTAGTGCCAAGTATGTGATTTTCATCTTATTCTGGATTCTACTGTGCTGACTCAACTACTCAATGATGTGACAATTCTGAAAGGATAAGGCAATGGGATGGGAAATGACTTGAAAAATCATTTGCAACCCATGGCCAGAGGCTCAGTTTCTACCAAGGCTCATCAGCATGATGGAAGTACCTTTGAATATTGTTTGGTTTTCTGTTGCAAGTGTTAATAAAATCCTATAACTCTGCTCTGGGCTTTCTAGGTGTCTCAATGGTAAAGAATGGTAAAGAAACCACCTGCCAGTGTAGGAGACGTGGGTTGGATCCCTGGGTCCAGAAGACCCATTGGAGGAGGAAATGGCATCCCATTACTCCAGTATTCTTGCCTGGAACATCCCATGGACAGAGGAACCTGGTGAACTATGGGGCTGCAAAGAGTCAGTTACAACTGAGCTCAAATAGTTCTGCATTAAAACACTTTTTGTGGTTTGCCAGAGACACTTTATAAAAAGTTTCTCTACCACAGATACCTCTGTTACTATGGTATCTGATAAATCATATGGCTAAAGTGACATTTTGCTTGCACTTTCATTGGATTCCACTGAAAATTTACAGACATTCATGTCACTTAATAAAATGATATGAGAGTATTTTTAATTGTAGAATATACTGCCTCTGAACTGCAGAACTTGATATGTTTGTACTTCCTCTTTAGTGGTAAGGAGTTTAATTTCTGGTACTTTATCTTGGAAGAGACACCCTAAAGGCACCCAAGAATATTGGAATGCTAAAATGTTCACCAATATGGCAAGCAGCCAGAACTTCCTACCCAATCCACTGTATGTCATTGGCTAAAGCCTGAGGGGTGAAGGATTATAACTCCCAAAAGTCTCTAGACAGCATGGCTTGTATTGCCCATGGGAAATATTTCAGAGAAGTGTGTACTTTTTATTCATTAATGTAGGCTGTCTGCTCCAGCATTGAAGTAAATATTTAGTCTAATCTAAAATTAGATTTTTCTTCCTGATTAAGCTTATTGGAAATTCATAAGATTTATACATATAAATTCTTACTTATGTATACATTTCCTGGTAGGATTTTCACAAACACACACACAGGCATACACATAAATATATATAAGGAAATCTTTCACTTATTCTTTTTGTGAATAAGCTGTCTTTTCATGGTCTTGACTTTGCAATTAGTCCCCAAGGACAAGTTCTGGTCTTACTCTTATTATAGGTTCAGAAAAAATGAGACATTAGGGGGAGGTAAAAATCAAGATATTTCGATGCTCCTTGCAAGTTAGCTGCCTCTGGTGTGATGAGTTCAGCATTCTAAAGCAATGTAGAAATGGCTTTATCAAATGGCTAAAAGGATAAATGCACAGAACTGCTTTGGCTGGCAAAATATGATCTGTGCAGCTTCTGAATTTTTCTAATGACCCCTGTACAATGGTCAAGTTTCATCTTTACTGGTAAGTGATTTCACTTTCATGGAGTAAATTCAATGAGGCTGGGAATTCAGCTAATCTCATTTGGCAGCCCTCAAAGACAATCTTTTAGTGTGATTTTTGGCTATTTGAACACTATATCTGAAAGAGATAAGATTCTTTAAGGAGAGAGATAATCTCTTTGACTTTTTTTTTCTTTTTTTTGGCAGATAATTAAGAATTCATGTTTTCTTTCTATTTAATTTCTCTGTACAGTTAGGAATAGCTAACTCAACTTTCATTTTGAATTCTTCATATCCTTGATTCTATTCCTTGTCAGTTGATGTGTGGTTCCCAAAGTCTTACCTTCATTTTGCATATCATCTGAACACCATATGTGATCATTTAACTGCTAACTTCTTGAGATGGATTCACTGCGTCCTTTTCTGTAATAAAAGCATGGTTTTCTTTGCATCACACCTAAGCAGGTCCAAAAAACAATTCTCCATCTCCTTTACAACGGAAAGTCTTTTACCTGTATTATTCTTGGTACTAATTTATTTATTAGTCACTGTTCTTTACTGAAAACAAGATACATCATTTTATTCAAATTAGACCAAAATTATTTTAAGATGTTTGTACTTAGTGAATTTCTACATTGTCTCAAAAATCAAATAGAATGTTAAAGAATTAAAAAGATTATTGCACCATAGATTGTTCTGCTGGTGACACATATATGTTGTCAAGGAACATGGGCATTAAAAGTCCATTACTGGTACTGGACTTGACTTCACAACTAATACTGCTGCTGCTGCTAAATCTAAATGCTGAACATTCCTGCTGCTACCCCGTCAGAAAGAAATCTCTATACGTCTATTTTATAGGTTCACTAACTTCTGAATTAGGTATATCTGACTGGCATAGTTACATGGGAGGCTGGGGAAAAATGAATTTCAGGTCCCAGTGTTGCAAAATTATTCACTCATAATATGAAATATTCCAATATATGGGGAAACATATTCAAAAATGCATATTGACCAAAGAGGATGCAAAATGGTCAATATGTTGGAAATATAATCAGCATTTGTAAGTGCCTACAAGATGAATCTATCAAAGGTAATTCTCATTCATTTATCAGTACAATATAAATCAGAATGTGTAAGGAGAAAAGAATAGTATGTAAGAAGAGGTGAAATGAAAGTAGGTTAGAATAGCAGGAATATAGATGTATAAAGCATAATTATGGTCAATCTGGTTGGGGGAGGGTACCAGAACAAAGGATCAGACTGGGTAAAGCATCAGCAACTAAGTCAGGAGAGACTTTATAAGCCTTGTTAAGGCAATAGACTCCCAGCACCAGCTGGTATTGAGAACGATGAGTTGTCTGAAAATGTACCCCACTTGCAATGTCAAGTCTCATGGATGCTGTTTTTGTGGATACTGCTATAAAATACGAAATATCTGAGACAGACATCTTTACTATTCACAGCAATGACAGAGTCACCACCATTTCTATGCTGTTTCCCTAAGCTTCAATTACCATAAAACTATGTACAGAAGTCCAGAAGACACCTACCCATGTAGTGTGTTGAATTACAGAAGAGCAATACTGAGTTTAAGGAGGCAAAATGTTTTGTTTTGGGAGTAAGCTTGCCTGCTTATTTTACTAGCATGCCTGTTTTTTTTTTCTCTCCAAAAGGAGATATTATTTCTACCAAGCAAGATAACTCTACTACACAGATAACTTTGAAAAGAGTGTAAGACAAAGAGTATCTCATTGGAAGGCATGAAGAAATGTGAAAGAGCCAGGGAGGATTATTAAATACTTCCAGCCTAAAAATATTGGATAGATACATCTTCTCTTTTTTCTTCATCACCACCCCCTTCCAAATTTACTGGGGAATATGAAGAATGATTTGAGAATTGTTGTTTTGTTCAGTTTCTAAGTCACGTCTGATTCTTCACAACCCCGTAGACTGCAGCACGGCAGGCTTTCTCTGTCCTTCACTGTCTCCCAGCGTTTGCTCCAACTCTTGTCCACTGAGTCAGTGATGGTATCTAACTATCTTATCCTCTGTCTCTCCCTTCTCATCCTGCCTTCAGTCTTTCCCAGAATCAGGATCTTTTCCAACGAGTCAGTTCTTCCCATCAGTTGGCCAAAGTATTAGAGATTCAACTTCAGCATCAGTCCTTCTGATGAAAATTCAATGTTGATTTCTTTGAGGATTAACTAGTTTGATCTCCATGCTGTCCAAGGGACTCTCAAGTCTTGTCCAGCAGCACAATTCAAAAGCATTAACTCTTAGGCACTCAGCCTTCTTTATGGTCCAACTCTCACATCTGTACATAACTACTGGAAAAACCATAGCTTTGACTATACAGACTTTTGTCAGCAAAGTAATATCTCTGTTTTTTAATAAGTTGTCTAGGTTTGTCATAGTTTTCTTCCAAGGGGCAAGCATCTTTCAATTTTGGGCTGCAGTCACCATCTGCAGTGTTTTTGGAGCCCAAGAAAATATAATCTGTCACTGCTTCCCTTATTTCCCTTTCTATTTTGCACGAAGTAATGAGACCAGATGCCATGATCTTAGGTTTTTGAATTTTGAGTTTGACTTGAGACTATCTTTCTCAAATAAAGTAAATGAGAGTGCTAGATAACAGATTTTAAGAGAAGGGGAAGTTGCACAATGGGTCAAGAAATACAAAGTACAGAGCTGCATAGAAATGAAAGTGTGGGTAAAATTATACCCTAATATTTTACCTAGATATACGGATGTTTGTTAATTACATACAATAGCATCTCTTCTTCACATGTATTCTATATATACTAATACCAAAAATGCAAAGACCTATTTATATCACATTAAAAAGTAATAAACACACACTGACAAATACATAATACAGAAACTGTAAGTTTGTAAATAACACTAACATATATCTATAAATCTATTCAGTTCAGTTCAGTTCAGTCACTCAGTCGTGTCCAACTCTTTGCGACCCCATGAATCGCAGCACGCCAGGCCTCCCTGTCCATCACCAACTCCTGGAGTTTACCCAAACTCATGTCCATTGAGTCGGTGATGCCTTCCTGTCATCTCATCCTCTGTCATCCCCTTCTCCTCCTGCCCTCAATCCTTCCCAGCATCAGGGTCTTTTCCAATGAGGCAACTCTTTGCATGAGGTGGCCAAAGCATATTCGAGTTTCAGTTTCAACATCAGTGCTTCCAATGAACACCCAGGGCTGATCTCCTTTAGGATGGACTGGTTGGATCTCCTTGCAGTCCAAGGGACTCTCAAGAGTCTTCTCCAACACCACAGTTCAAAAGCATCAATATTGATATTTATATGTGAATATGTATCTGTATACGTATATGAATATATCTACATATATGCATGTGAGTATGTATACTTTACAACTCTGTCTTTATTGGGGGAAACTTGGTTTAATTCATCTATATTGAGGTAAATGCTGTACAAAACCTTTTATTTCACTGTGAATGAAACTTAAGTGACTCAAGCATGCTGTACAATTATCTAACTTTACTTTGTACATCAAGTATTTCCAGGAGGAAATCAAGAAAACCAGCTTAGCTAAAGGTGCTTTCTTAAACTCTTAAGATTTATTTTCTAGCCATTTCCACAATCAGAGCCAAAGCTTTGACTATCACAGCTTCTGTGAGGCTGATCTCTGGTGCTTTCTTCAGTTTCTTTGCTATTATTAAAGTTATTGGGACTTTCCTTATTCTCTATGCTTTCTCTAAGGATATTTATCTTCTGTGTTAAAAATACAGATTTTTTTTAAATAAATTAAATTAAATTGTTTTTTTTTTAAATATAGATCTTTTACACTCTCTGCAGGAAAGTCGAACAATTAATAGTTACGATACCAAAAGCTCAGTTTCTCTGCACTGGTGCCAGATCGAATCCCAGAGAGAGTTTTGGGTGAAGTAGAATAGCTTTATTGCTTTTCCAGTCAAAGGGAGACACAGTGAGCTCCTGCAAACAAAAGCTATGTGTACCAACCCCAGAGAACTTGATGAGGATTTTATAGTAGCGGTTTAAGGGTGAGGTCTTTTGCAAACTCGGGCTTGCAGGCCTTTGATCTCCCCTCAGGCTCTCTCCTACTCTCGATGACCTTCTCTGGTCCTTTTAGCCTTACCTCAGGTGTTTCCTTGACTCTTCCTCCTTTGATTAGCAATAGTTGGAATCTGCCCTTTGGAACTCAGGAAAGGTCATGGAAGCTGGCGTCTTGCCTAGAAGAAATGGGGGACAAAAGGTCCTCTTCGCCAGGAGCCCCAAAAAAGCACCACTAGATTTCAGTCACACAAAAATAAATATAAATTCTAAGTAAAACAGGAAGGAGAGGGTACAAACTTTAAAAGGATGACATAGCCTGAGAAAATGACATAAATTGATTAGAATAAAATAGGTCCAACCTCCACTAGATCTTGAGCCTCAGTATATGCTTATGGTAATACATCAGGAAGCTAAGTGACAATCTTATAAGCTCCACGATAATTCCGAGGTCACTCATCAAAGATCCAAAAGTAGATGGTGGCCCAATTCCTGGAAACCCCCACACCTTCCCTAAAATAGCTGAAATACTCCTCCCACTTATTAACAAAGGGAATTATCCACTCCAATAAAAACTGACAACCCAATATCCTGGTACCACTCTTATCTTCCGAGATGGCACACACTATGTTTGTGGAATGTGTTTCTCTCTAAATAAATCCACTACTTACCTATCACTTTCTCTCTCACTGAATTCTTTCTGCTATGAGATATCAAGAAACTGAGCTTCATTAAGTTTTGAAATAAGATGTGATCTTAGTAAAAAGACATTTTTACTGAGTCTTTGCTTTAAGTCCCAATCTGAGTTACATGGTTTTGTAAGTATTTCATTCATCTCAAGGTTTGGGAGTGCAGCAAAGTGCATCTTTTTTTTTTCAATCCATGATTTATTGTTGCTATTGTTCTTGCTTCCTTTGCTAACAAAGAATTAACAATGCATCAAAATACTGAGACTTGAGTAAACCCAGGGTCATAGAATTCTACTTATACATTTTCTATTTTCCTAATAACATATAAGAATTAATGCAGATATTTAAAACCTATGTTTCCTCTCTTAAATTTACTTTCTGATTGTCCTTTATTCTCAACACATTTATCATGCTTCTAAATGAAAACCTTGTTTTTATTAAATAGAACAATTGTCCTTAACATTTATTTCAATGTTATAAATTCATTACATTGATAATTTATTTGAATCTTCTTTCTGTTTTCTTGATGACTTAGGGTGTTACTACTTACATACTTTGAGTTACTTTTAGAAACAATGTGATATTTTTCAAATGTTGTATGTTCAAAAAGGTATGTTGATTTTACATGCTTGTTCTGGAACCAAGAATAAGACCTTTAAAAATTGATATTCAAATGATAACACTTAAATATAGAGGATCTTACAATTAATTTCTTAGGGCAGATGATATGACAAAGTTATACAGTATAATTAGCTTTCACAAAGTTTTATTTAAAACTTTGAAGACTATAATATGTATGCCTGAGGTGCATATTTTATTCTAGAAATTCTTCTTTCAGGAAACCAACAGAAAATAACTTTTCTTTTTTCTCACCACAAAGGATCTTCAACTACTCAAATATTTTTAAACTATTACTTCACTGCAACTGCTTTGTGGCAATGCCTTTTGCCTGAGCAGGAGGGAACATCTGAGTGAACTTGGCCGCCTCAAGCACTGCGCTGATACACAAAGTTACATGTCAGGTTACATAATTTAATTGGACCTGACTCTCCTTGGCTCAATTTGTCTTTGTCCTCCAGCTTCCCACCCCCTCCCCTCATTTTTAAAAGATGACACATATGCAACTAATGTCAGAAATAAAACATCATACTTATTCAAATAATATTTTAAGTATTTTTCTTAAACATATTTTGCTTTGTAAACACCAGACCTTAAGCAAATAATGATATTATACATGGTTTTTCCTGCCTCATTCCAGGTATCTGCAGCATCGCTTCTCTTAGCAGGATCTAGCTATCCAGCTGGAAGGCTTGTCATTCCTAAGACATTAGTTAATATTACTTAAAATCTTCATACCCTCAGAAATTGTACAAATTGAATAGGACACTAGTAATAAACAGAGTCTGAAGGCCAAAAACAAAGAATCATTCATGATAAATAATCAGAACTAAGGAGTCTCTTGATGAGAGAGAAAGAGGGGAGTGAAAAAGCTGGCTTAAAACTCAACATTCAAAAAACTAAGATTATGACATCTGGTCCCATCACTTCATGGCAAATGGGGAAAAAGTGGAAGTAGTGACAGATTTTATTTTGGGGGGGGGTCTAAAATCACCATGGATGGTGACTGCAGTCATGAAATTAAAAGATGCTTGCTCCTTGGAAGAAAAGCTATGAAAAATCTAGACAGCATATTAAAAAAGCAGAGACATTACTTTGCTGACAAAGGTCTGTCTAGTCAAAGCTACGGTTTCCCCAGTAGTCATGTATGGATGTGAGAGGTGGACCATAAATAAGGTGGAGTGCCTAAGAATTGATGCTTTTGAATTGTGCTGCTCGTGAAGACTCTTGTTAGCCCCCTGGACAGTAAGGAAATTAAATGAGTCAATTCTAAAGGAAATCAACACTGAATATACATTGGAAGGACTGATACTGAAGCTGAAGCTTCAATACTTTGGCCATCAATGCCAAAAGCCTACTCACTGAAAAAGACCCTGAGACTGGAAAAGTTTGATGGCAGGAAGAGAAGGGGGTGACAGACGATGAGATCATTGGATGGCATCACCAACTCAATGAACATGAGTTTGAGGAAACTCTGGTAGATAGTAAAGGACAGAGAAGCCTGGCATGCTGCAGTCCATGGGGTCACAAAGAGTCAGACACAAATTAGAGACTGAGCAACAACAACAAAATAATCAGAGAAAATTGCAAGTAGTGATGTTACATGGTAGAACTCTCTTCTTTAGAACTGGTAGATACTAATTTTAATTTAAAAAGTAAAGTGGAAAATTAAACAAAACCTTCAATAAATGGAGCTGAGAGACCAGCAGGGGGAGTTCTCATTCTCTGAAATACTAGCAGAGCCCAGCAGGAAGTATCAAGTATCAAGACACCTCTTCTTTCCTTGTAAGGACTCAGCCAGTGAAAAATCCTAGACTCACTGTTTACTGTGGTCTTTCCAACTTCCTTTTCTCCTCTGTAGAAACATTCTCCCTCCCTTGCCTTGTGAAGACTTGTATGTGGCCAAACCCAAACTGAAATTCTCTGCTGATCCCAAATAAACCCATGTTTGTTCTTTTGCTGGAAAAATAATTTGTAGTCTATAATCAACATTTTTTTTGCCCATACAATGACTGTAGAAGATGCTCAAAGGCTCCAGAGCTTGTGAAGAAACAGGTACAATAAGCACAGTTGAGCCCATTGAACCCATTGCTTTTCACACTGACCCATGAGTTTGAAGGTGTGTCTTTTTCCTGGATTCCAGCTTACTCTTTGCATTTGAAGTTCTCCAGGCTTTATTCAGGATCTGCTTAAAGATTTTGTCTTTTCAACCTTGTCCTGTGTGTGAGTACTTATTTGGCACTTGCTCTGATTTTGAAATCAGACTGTATTAGCTGAAAATGGCTGAGAAACCTTTGGACCACTTCTTTGGGAACATGGCTTGTTTCAGTGAAAAAGTGATACTTTTCAGCAGCTGGTCCATTCCTTTGGAATAGGTGCTGTACTATCGAAACTGGCTGAAAAGCCTTCAGCCATCTCCTTTCAGACCAAGCCGTTTCCTTGGAACTGGCTGGTATTAGACTTATAGGCTATTATAGTAGCAAACTCTTTGAAATGTTTGAACTCTTTAAGCTGTTTGTTAAGCTAAGATGTAAGTTGCTTGAAAATTATTCTTTTATTATGAAGAAAATCCTCTGAGCAATGGGATCCCTAGTTACCAAATTTTTGAAGTCACTTCCCTCCACACACAAGATTTCTGATTAGTTTTCTGTTTAAAAACTCTTAATTCTGCCTCATGCACATTTCTAACAGTATGGACTCATCTGACCTAAGGCAATTTAAAATATCAGTGGCCGTTATAGATTATTTTTGAAATTCTCAACTAAATTAAAAAAAAAAAAAGGTCTAACTGGACTACAATAACCCTAAAAGTGTCCAGAAACAAATGGAATGCTTATTATAATTGAAATTTTGAGGCTTCTTAATGTTGTCCAAAGCTAAAAGTGAAGCTGAATTGTGAACCATAGTCAGAGATTTTTTCCAAAGTAACATGATCCTCACAAATTTGCTGAGGAAAGTAATATAGTCATTCAAACTTACTAGCCTGATTTTTCTGACATACCAGCTAGTTCATATGCTTGTTGGTGAAGATTAGGTTCAGTATTGGATGAAAACAGCTAATTGGCAAATCTTGAAGAGTTTCTAGAATTACAAGTCCACTAAGTTATTATATGATCAGGCTTGGGCAATCATTAGGTGACTTTGCTGAGCAATTTCTGGGGCTTTTCTAAAACTGGATGACTGGAAATAATCAGGCTTGAACTCAAAAATATGATGAACCCATTCATGACTGAAACAGTTGACTTCAGATTGTTTTTAAAGAACATTTTAGTCTTTCTTCAGATGTTGATTCCACCTGAGAAGCTTTGACTTTATTTATTGAAAGGCTGAAGGTTCTTTTCCTTCTACTAAAGAGGACCGGAATGGAATGGGAAACAATGTCCACTCCAAAGTGAGTTATTCTGACAAACCAGCTTTGTCTCACTCAAGATGAGTCCCCTAAAAGGAAGACCGCAAGAATTCTTTATTGTCAGCTTCAGCAATCAAAGGCTCCTAAACAAAACCAAAGCACTCCTAGTTTCTGCTATTATTGCAAACAGCCAGGTTGTTAGAAAAATGATTGTTACAAATTAAGTGTTTCAGGTGCATTTAGCCCTTTAGCCACCCTTTCCAATATCTTCCTAACTCACAATGACAGAGCTCTGAAGAACTGCAGGAGATCTTCCAACTCTCCCTCTCAACTGGCTTGAGCAAACATTTCACTAGATTGAGGATGAATCTCTCCCATGCCTAACTGACACTGGAGCCACACTTCTGGCGTTCAACTTCACTACTATATAGCAGCTTCTTGCATGTGGAAGAGTACTAAATTGATTCGGAGTACTGAAACAATTCAAACAGTAGGGACCAATAATGACCCTTAAGAGAATCTTGTCTCTGAACCTATCTCCTTTTTGTTTGTGCCCTTTGAGAGATACACACGTTTTCTATACACTTTCTCTGCCACTATCTGCTTATTAGGTCAAGACTTCTTAGGAAAGTATGTGTTGAAATTTCTTTATTTCAAAAGAGAGAAATAATTCTAGAATTTGACAGCAGTTATCAAAGCAGACAACCAGATGAATTAAATGAATCTTGACAACTTTTAGCCATCTGTTCCATCTCTGATGTTACTAGACTTGATTCTGGCAACATTGACCATTTGTCTCTATTGAAAAAGTTACTGTCCTCATTATGGGCAAAATCTTTAAATGACATTGGCAAAATTCAGCACACAGCTCCTGCCTGCATGTGTGTGCTAAGTCGCCTCAGTTGTGTCTGACTCACTGCAACCCTATGTGCTGTAGCCCACCAGGCTCCTCTGTCCATAGGATTCTCCGGGCAAGAATACTGGAGTGGGTTGCCATGACATCCTCCAGGGGAGCTTCCCAGCTCAGGAATTGAACCCCCATCTCTTATGTCTGCTGCATTGGCAGGCAGGTTCTTTACCACTAGCACCACCTGGGAAGCCCAGCACATGTCTTATCAGGTCAAATATCCCTCAAAACTTCTTTCTAGAATTGATGAAGCCCAGCACATGTCTTATCAGGTCAAATATCCCTCAAAACTTCTTTCTAGAATTGATGAATATCCTGAGAAATGAAGGCCTTTAAAGCATAAAGCACGTAATGTTGCTGTTGCTTAGTCACTAAGGATGTCTTCCCAATCCAGGGATCGAACGCACGTCTCTTGTGTCTCCTGCATTGGAGAGTGTGTGTGCTTAGCCACTTCAGTCATGTCTGATTCTTTGCAGCCCTGTAGACTGTAGACACAGGCTTCTCTGTCCATGGGATTCTTTAGGCAAGAATGACGGAGTGGGTTGTTGCTTCCTCCTCCAAAGGATCTTCCCAACCCAGGTATCATACCCATGTCTCTTGTGTCTCCTGCATTGGCAGGCAGATTCTTTACCACTGAGCCACCTGGGAGTCCTCAAAGCCCATAATAGAAGATGTTAAGGTGCAAGGTTTCATTATCCTTTGTACTATTCCCTGTAATACTCCTATTTTATCTGGGACCTTGGAGCAATAAATAACATTATTATTCCTTGGCACCCTGTTTTTTCTGTCTTTTGTATGTTACAAACATCCATTCCCACCAGAAGTAAATTTTTTATTGCCATTGAATTTTGAAGTGGATTATTTTGTAATCCAGTTGATAACGCTAGCCACTATCTTTGCCTTTACTTGGGAAGAAAAACAATTCACCACTGAACAGTAATGTTTCAGATTTTACTGAGAATCCTTATTTCTTACATTTTGAAGGATGATCTAGATGATATTCCCTAGGGTTTTGATAGCTTATGGTGAAAGATGTCGCATTTGTGATCTCCAAAGATTTGTCTTTGGGATCAGGGACCAGGCTTGATCACTCAAGAGCTTTTGTGTAGCAGAGTTTTATTTTAAAGTGAAAAAGGACAGAGAAGGATTTTGATATAGACATCAAAAAGGGGACAGAGAGTACCCCTCTTGCCAGTCTTAGAAAGGCTTTATATACTTTTACCAAACCCACTCCCCCTTAAATTCACATACCTTAAATTCACAAGATTAGAACTAACAATAGAAAGGTCTTACCAGACCCACTCCCACAATATAGGTCTTAAGATAACAAGATTAGTCAGAAGGTTCTTGCTAAAAAGAAGAAACAGATCCTTGAGCAAGGTAGATTGTTGTTATATAAACTCTAGTACTGAGTTTAAGTTGAGTTGTTTTGTTGTGTAACCATCAGCTCTGGTCCTAAAAAAAATAACATCTTATGTGACTGACACTAAGGAATGTAGGGAAAAAAAAAGTTTGTACTTTTCTCCTCCTTGAGAGCCCCAGACTCCTTATCAACCTACCTAAGAATTAACTCATCCCCCCTTTTTCTTTTAGGAGATATGCTGCTGAGGGAAAAGGGGCATCACTCTCATTCTGTAGCTACTTCCTGCTGGGAAAGTGTGTTGTCCCTAAACTGTTGAGGCAACATATTCTCCTAACCCTCATATTGAGGGTCTCTGATCCAGGGGCCCCAAGTAACAGTTGGTGGAGTTTGTAGCACTCATAGGAGCTTGAACAGTCATTGGTAACCTAAAAGCTTTCAGATGGTTAGAAACAAACCCCGTTATACAGTTGCAGATATTCATTAAACCAAGTCAAAACATAATCAAAATCAAAAGTTACATTATGTCCATAGTTATAGCAGTCCATCTTAGGATTGTTAGATGTCATCAGATAAAGAAGAGGCACTACATATGATTGTTGTTGGTGAAGGTATTTGCAGAGTTGAAGGAAGTCCTTCTTTTGAAGCAGAGAAGCCCACCATGGGAAGCCCTCAATTGATGAGGAGATTGAAAAGCTGAAGGCTGAGTCACATAGTTAATTCTAAGGCTCATTTTCCTTCTTGGGAAGGAAAGTGGCAGGGTTTAAGTTTCCACAGACTCTAAGTTTAGTTATTGGTCCTTCCAGAAATAGTCATTGGTATTTAAGAAGCTGTCTGTCTGTCATCCAAATATTAACTTTAGAGTTACGATCCCCCTTACATCATGAGAAGTCAGTACAGTAAGATTTCACCCACTAGTAAACTTAAGAGCTTCAGGCACTAGCAAAGCAATAGAAGCTACAGGTTCTTGGTGAGGCCCCTGGGGTTGTGTCATCACTCCATGGCCATACCTTTTCTTTCAGTAACAAACTGATTAAACTATGACCCTGTGGACAAGCTTAAAGCAGGAACTTTTAAGACAGCATTTTGAAGAGTCTTAAAAATCTTTTGAGTCTCTGGAGACCAAATGAGTTTATCAGTCCTGGCCTTTGAGTTTCAATTATAAGTTTATATAAAGTTCAGGCAAGTTTCCCATAACCTGGAACCCAAAAGCAACAGTAACCTGTGATGCCCAAGAATTCTCTCAATTGTCTTAAAGTCATAGGCACAGGATGACTTAGTAAGGCTTAATTCTAGAAAACATCCTTCAAATCAATGACTGATAAATATTTGGCTCAGTTTTTACTCTGTTACAGTATGTGGATAATTTGCTTTTGTGCTTTTTTTATCAAGCCTTTTCACAGAAAGCTAGTATACACTTTCAAAAACTTTAACCTTATAAGGACATACATTTGCCAAAAAAAAAAAAGGAGTTTGCCCAAATTCAGTTTCAACATTTAGGGAATCTGATATCAGGACAATGACTATATCTAGGTCCAGATAAAGATTCACGCTGTCCTAAGTTTTACAAACCCAAAAGTAAGTACCAAATGCAAGGTTTCCTTGGGCTAGTTGGCCATTGCTAAAATTGGTTTCCATATTTCTCTCTTATGAACAAATCTCTATATGTTTAACTGAGTGAGTGAACGATAGTCACTCAGTCATGTCTGACTCTTTTTGACCCATGGACTGTAGCTGGTCAGACTCCTCTGTTCATGGACTTCTCCAGGCAAGAATGTTTTACTGAATAACAATCCAATACACTTCTATTGAACGCAGGAAACCCTGGTTTGATTCTTTGGTTGGGAAGATCTGATGGAGAAGGGTAGGCTACCCACACCAATATTCTTGGGCTTCCCTTTTGGCTCAGCTGGTAAAGAATCAGCTTGCAATGCAGGAGACCTGGGTTCAATCCCTGGGTTGGGAAGATCCCCTGGAGAAGGGAAAGGCTACCCACTCTAGTATTCTGGCCTGGAGAATTCCATGCACTGTATAGACCATGGGGTCGCAAAGAATCAAACACAACTAAGTGACTTTCACTTTCACTTTTTACAGTTCTATGCAAAGAACCAGAGAGCATATATTTTTAGGCTTTCAATAGTGTTTGAGGATCCCACCTGGCCTTGGGCATTCCAATGATCAGATTCCTTTTTACCTTTCTGTATATAAATGGCAACCCACTCCAGTATTCTTGTCTGGAAAATCCAGAGGAGGATGGAGGAGACTGGTGGGCTACAGTTCATTGGGCCACAAAGAGTTAGACACAACTGAGGACACAGACACAAACACATAAAAAGGGAGGAAATGCTCTTAGGGTATCACTCAGAGACCACCATTGGCCCATAGAGTATTATAACCAGCAACTGAACCTATGACCTGAGGACACCATCCTGTCTTAGAGTCATTGTTGTCATTTCCCTTTTGGTTAAGAGCAGCTCCAATACTTTGGCCACCTGATGCAAAGAACTGACTTATTGGAAAAGACCCTGATGCTAGGAAACATTCAAGGCAGGAGAAGAAGGGGATACCAGAGAATGAGATGGTTGGATAGCATCACCAACTCAATGGACATGAGTTTGAGCAAGTTCTAGGAGTTGGTAATGGACATGGAAGCCTGACGTGCTGCTGACTATGGAGTTGCAAAGAGTTGGCCATTACTGAGCGACTGACCAGACTGAGAAAATCAGTGTGGGATCACTTTTTACCAATTTTGTACCTTATGCCATAGAAGCTCTCCTAAATTCTCATCAGATTTCTCATTTAACTTTTGTTAGTCATCCACGAGGTCCCTTGTAAGTGCTTAATGCTGCCAGATCACCGCCTGACTTCTCATAGTCTAAAGGAAACCCCTTTGGGTAATGTTAACTTCTGATGGCTTCTATTGAAAAGATACCAATAACAAATATTGTGTGAGGTAAGCTATTTTAGGGCTTGCTTTGTGGCTGAGCTGGTAAAGAATCTGCCTGCAATGTGGGAGATCTGGGTTTGATCCCTGGGTTAGGAAGATCCCCTGGAGAAGGGAAAGGCTAGCACTCGAATTTTCTGGCCTGGAGAATTACATGGACTGTATAGCCCATGGGGTTGCAAAGAGTCAGATATGACTGAATGACTTTCACTTGACTTGAAGCTATTTTAACTCCATTTGATGTTGCTAAGGCAGGACATTTATTTATGGCTACTTCAGTCTGACAGACAAAATTATATGCTTTTCCATGGGCTTGTACATTTTCAAAGGACAAAACTGCCAATAGTGGCGCAGTGTAAAGAAGCTGTCTGCAATGCAACAGAACCAGGTTCGATCCTTGGTTCTAGAAGATCCCCCAGAGAAGAAAATGACAACCCACTCCATTATTTTTGCCTGGGAAATCCAATGGACAGAGGAGCCTGGTGGGCTACAGCCCATGGGGTCACAAAGAGTCGAACACAACTGAGCAGCTGAGCACACAGACATGCTTTTAGATAGTTCATTATTTTGGAATGCTGTGGAAGTAATGTAGTTTCCAGAAGAAATTAATTATGACCCCTATGTTTTTGACTTATTGGATACAATGCTTCTACTTCTACTACTTTATGCTTTAGCTATTATTACGATTCTGGGGCATTCTAAATTTGATTCTCTGGAAGCAAGGAGAAATCACCTTGCTGACATTTCACAAACAATGCTTCCCTTAAAGGAGCCAGTAAGAGTCAAATAGCTGTCTTAGTCCGAAAGGTTATTTCCCCAAATGATTATGGATCATTCAAAGTCTGGCAAGTGGATTTTATATAAATTATTCCATCTCATGGCTGTTAATATACTTTACAGGAAAACTTGACTTGATCATCAGTACTTTCAGAGAAGTATCTTGATCAAAAGGGGAAAATGCAAAAAAAAAAAAAAAATTGAAAAACAGAAGCCTTAATTAAATATGGTTGGGAAACTTGAAAAGGGAGCTCTCATTCACTTGCAATGTTATCAGAGACCAACAGGAAGAAGAAAGACTCCTCTTTTTTCCTGGCAAGGATTTAGATGATGAAAAATCATGGACTTTTTGTTTACTACAGTCCTCCTAATTTTCTTCTCACCTCTGTAAAAGTGTTCCTCTTTCTTTTCATGCAGTAACTTCCATATGGCTTTTCATGGATGCAATTAAATTTCAATTTAATTGAATTAAATTAAAATTAAATTTTCAATTGAATTAAAATTTCAATTTTCTGCTGATCGTTGACCCCCTTTTCTTTTCTAGAGAATTAAATGGCTGGCTATTTGCCTTAGGTCAACACTTCAAACATTTTTTAAACACATTTATGTACATTTATGTACTCACAACGGCCCCTCCTGACCTTGAATGTGGAGTAACTCTTATCGGCCCTCCTGTGCCCACGCACCTGCCACTCCTTGTACCTGGGGTAGCTCCTCTCGGCCACGCTTCTGCACGGACCGTCACAGCCGCCTTGCTTCTGCGACCTACCCCAGGTCGGTAGGTGCTCAATATGCTACTGGAGATCAGTGGAGAAGTAACTCCATAAAGAATGATGGGATTGAGCCAAAGCAAAAACAATACCCAGCTGTGGATGTGACTAGTGATAGAAGCAAAGTCCGATGCTGTAAAGAGCAATACTGCATAGGAACCTGGAATGTTAGGTCCATGAATCAAGGCAAATTGGAAGTGGTCAAACAGGAGATGGCAAGAGTGAACATTGACATTTTAGGAATCAGCGAACTAAGATGGACTGGAATGGGTGAATTTAACTCAGATGACCATTATATCTACTACTGTGGGCAAGAATCCCTTAGAAGAAATGGAGTAGCCATCATGGTCAACAAAAGAGTCCGAAATGCAGTACTTGGATGCAATCTCAAAAACGACAGAATGATCTCTGTTAGTTTCCAAGGCAAACCATTCAATATGACGGTAATCCAAGTCTATGCCCTGACCAGTAATGCTGAAGAAGCTGAACTTGAACGGTTCTATGAAGACCTACAAGACCTTTTAGAACTAACACCCCAAAATGTCCTTTTCATTATAGGGGACTGGAATGCAAAAGTAGGAAGTCAGGAAACACCTGGTGTAACAGGCAAATTTGGCCTTGGAGTACAGAATGAAGCAGGGCAAAGGCTAATAAGAGTTTTGCCAAGAGATCGCACTGGTCATAGAAAACACCCTCTTCCAAGAACACAAGAGAAGACTCTACACATGGACATCACCAGATGGTCAACACCGAAATCAGATTGATTATATGCTTTGCAGCCAAAGATGGAGAAGTTCTATACAGTCAGCAAAAACAAGACCAGGAGCAGACAGTGGCTCAGATCATGAATTCCTTATTGCCAAATTCAGACTTAAACTGAAGAAAGTAGGGAAAACCACTAGACCATTCAGGTATGACCTAAATCAAATCCCTTATGATTATACAGTGAAAGTGATGAATAGATTTAAGGGACTAGATCTAATAGACAGAGTGCCTGATGAACTATGGACAGAGGTTCATGACATTGTACAGGAGACAGGGATCAAGACCATCCCCATGAAAAAGAAATGCAAAAAATCAAAATGGCTGTCTGAGGAGGCCTTACAGATAGCTTGGAAAAGAAGAGAAGCAAAAAGCAAAGGAGAAAAGGAAAGATATTCCCATCTGAATGCAGAGTTCCAAAGAATAGCAAGCAGAGATAAGAAAGCCTTCCTCAGCGATCAATGCAAAGAAATAGAGGAAAACAACAGAATGGGAAGGACTAGAGATCTCTTCAAGAAAATTAGAGATACCAAAGGAACATTTCATGCAAAGATAGGCTTGATAAAGGACAGAAATGGTATGGACCTAACAGAAGCAGAAGATATTAAGAAGAGGTGGCAAGAATACACAGAAGAACTGTACAAAAAAGATTTTCTCGACCCAGATAATGATGATGATGTGATCACTCACCTAGAGCCAGACATCCTGGAATGTGAAGTCAAGTGGGCCCTACAAAGCATCACTATGAACAAAGCTAGTGGAGGTGATGGAATTCCAGTTGAGCTATCTCAAATCCTGAAAGATGAAGCTGTGAAAGTGCTGCATTCAATATGCCAACAAATCTGGAAAACTCAGCAGTGGCCACAGGACTGGAAAAGGTCAGTTTTCATTCCAATCCCAAAGAAAGGCAATGCCAAAGAATGCTCAAACTCTCGCACAATTGCACTCATCTGACACTAATGTTCAAAATTCTCCAAGCCACACTTCAGCAATACATGAACCGTGAACTTCCAGATGTTCAAGCTGGTTTTAGAAAAGGCAGAGGAACCAGAGATCAAATTGACAACATCCGCTGGATCATTGAAAAAGCAAGAGAGTTCCAGAAAAACGTCTATTTCTGCTTTATTGACTATGCCAAAGCCTCTGACTGTGTGGATCACAATAAACTGTGGAAAATTCTGAAAGAGATGGGAATACCAGACCATCTGACCTGTCTCTTGAGAAACCTGTATGCAGGTCAGGAAGCAACAGTTAGAACTGAACATGGAACAACAGACTGGTTCCAAATAGGAAAAGGAATACATCAAGGCTGTATATTTTCACCCTGCTTATTTAACTTACATGCAGAGTACATCATGAGAAACGCTGGGCTGGAAGAAACACAAGCTGGACTCAAGATTGCCGGGAGAAATATCAATAATCTCAGATATGCAGATGACACCACCCTTATGGCAGAAAGTGAAGAACTAAAGAGCCTCTTGATGAAAGTGAAAGAGGAGAGTGAAAGAGTTGGCTTAAAGCTCAACATTCAGAAAACTAAGATCATGGCATCTGGTCCCATCACTTCATGGGAAATAGTTGGGGAAACAGTAGAAACAGTGTCAGACTTTACTTTTGGGGGCTCCAAAATCACTGCTAATGGTGATTGCAGCCATGAAATTAAAAGACGCTTACTCCTTGGAAGGAAGGTTATGACCAACCTAGATAGCATATCTAAAAGCAGAGACATTACTTTGCCAACAAAAGTCCGTCTAGTCAAGACTATGTTTTTTCCAGTGGTCAGGTATGGATGTGAGAGTTGGACGGTGAAGAAAGCTGAGCCCCAAAGAATTGATGCTTTTGAACTGTGGTGTTGGAGAAGACTCTTGTGCGTCCCTTGGACTGCAAGGAGATCCTTCCAGTCCATCCTAAAGGAGATCAGACCTGGGTGTTCATTGGAAGGACTGATGTTGAAGCTGAAACTCCAATACTTTGGCCACCGCATGTGAAGAGTTCACTCATTGGGAAAGACCCTAATGCTGGGAAGGATTAGGGGCAGGAGGAGAAGGGGACGACAGAGGATGAGATGGTTGGATGGCATCACTGACTCCATGGACATGGGTCTGGGCAAATGCCAGGAGTTGGTGATGGACAGGGAGGACTGGAGTGCTGCGATTCATGGGGTTGCAAAGAGTCGGACATGACTGAGCGACTGAACTGAACTGATGTAGATTTACTCAGTAGTAATTTGATATGAAGTCAAAGCATTTTATCTGAAATAGACTGTAAAAAAAAATGATTACAATAAGACAAACAATTGACATGAATAGTTGTGAAAACAACACAACTGATCTCTTTTAATCAAACTACTCAACTGGTGAAAGAAAAACATGCAGATAGCTGTAGAAAGCAGGCTACAAGACACAAGTGTCCATTGTTCCATGGGTATTTATGATCATTTTTCTTTCCTTCTTTCTTTCTTCCTTCCATTCTTTCTTTGTTTCTGGTTTTCTTTTAGTAAAATCTATATTTTAACCAAATTTTCAGTGAACAATACTGTTTTATTAACTATAGGCATAATGTTGTACAACATATCTCTAGATCTTACCCATTTTACATAAATGTATCTTTATACCCATTCAATACTAGTTCCCGATTAACACTTATCACTAGTGGTAAAGAACCCACCTGTGACACAAGAGATGTGATTTCAATCCCTGGATTGGGAAGATCTTCTGGAGGAGGACAAAGTAACCCACTCCAGTATTCATGCCTAGAGAATTCCATGGACAGAGGAGTGTAGTGGGATACCATTTATGGGATCACAAGGAATTTGACACCATCGAAGCAACTTAGTATGAATGCAGCAGATACAACCATTATCCCCAGCTCCTGTCAACCATAATTCTACACTCTGGTTCCATGAATTTGACTACTTTAGGTACTCCACATAAATGGGATAATGAAGCATTGTCTTTCTGTAACTGGTTTATTTCACTTGTGCATGATGTCTTCCAGGTTTATCTATGTTGTTGCATATGACAGGATTTCCTTCTTCTTTAGGTAAAATGATATTACATTGCAAGTATATACCACACTTTTTCTAATCCATTTATCCACTGACAGACACTTAGGTTATTTTCATTCCTTGGTTATTGTGAATACTGAAGCAATTAAAATCATGGTCTCAAAAGATAACTGTAATCCCATAAAGTATTTTTCAAAGAGAATGGATGGCAGTAATTATTCAGTTGACTAAGAGACAGGCTAAGAGAGCTGTGTCAAAGTCTTCAAAACATACTACTCAGTTCCTAGTGATCATTTCACAGGTTAACATAATAAAGAGTCTACTCTAAACAGTATTTCAGCACCTGACTTGAAGAGGTTTAAAATAAAATAGCCAGAAGAAGATCGCAGAATAAACTACACTCTAGATAGTTAAAAATAAACAACCAATCCCCTCAAAACCAACTTTGATTTAGAGTGAATTATTCTGGTTTAATCAGTGCTCACCAACACATTATAAAATATGAAGAACGTAAGTGATTTAATAAATGGTGATTTGGACCCATACATTCATTTTCGTGTTGACTCAGAAACCTCAGGGACATACATGACTTCTGTCACTTCCTTCTACTCACCATGCTGTAGCTACATGGGCTTCCAGCCTATTCCTTACATAAGAAAGACATCTTTTCCCTATTCCTTCTATGTGTCACTTCCCTCCTAACTCACATAATATTGCTAGTCTCCCCTATATACTTGGTCTTTGCTTTAATGTCTTAAGCCTGTAATTTACCTCCTCACTATTTTAGAGATACTATTTATTTTTGATTAGGTTTCTTTTCTTTACTGTCTACTACTACTAGAAGTTATCCTCCATTATAGCAGTAGAGCTGTATTCCCAGTGAACAAAACTAGTACATAGTTCACAGTAGAGCTTTGGAAATATTTCTTGAATGAATAACTTGTTCCTAATTTTTCCTATTGTGTGCATAATTCTGAATGAAATGTTAGCTGATTACACCTATCTCTCTCATTTAAAAAATCACTATTGTAACTACATTAAGAGAATGATTATATTAATGATAATTATTATTATTCAATTTTACATAATTATGGAAAGAGATGAAAAGAATTATCACCTGCCTAATGTAATGCAATAGTCTCCTTATTTGTTGAACTCATTGCAACTGAAGTACACAGTTCATTCTTCTACAATTTTCTAATCAAATAAGTGAGTCAATTTTCTGTGGAAATAAAGTTCAGAAGTCTCTAATTAAATGAACTTCATAGAAAGAAAACATGAAGAGAGGACAACTAAATCTTCAAATTGTATCTCTTTCCTGTCGTCTTTAGCAATGTTCCGTTTAGATTTTTTTTTTTCCTGTCCAATTAGCTCATCAAAGGTTATAAGGATAAAATCCTTTCTCTGTTACTTCAGTGACTTTCTCGATTTTAGCATAATCAGTCATGTTAAGGGGAAAAGAGCTGGCTTTATCACCATAAATTCAGATAAGGTGACCCAATAGAAAATTGGGCTTTTGAGATTTTGAAAGAAGTATATTCTATACCTGGGAATAATATTATAGTGCCTACACAAAATTATTAGCATTTGGCAAACTTAAATGAAGTTGTCTGCAATAAGAAGGTTTGAACACAGTTTAAGCAGCCAGAAAGCAATCCTGTTTTGTTCTTCAGGTGCTAGGAAGTAACAGGTGTCTTAATACCAAGTGTGAAACATTTGTTAATAAGATTCCGCTAGTAATTTCCGGTCTCTGGAATTTGGACAGAGACTTTTGAAAGGTACTAAATTCTACAGATATACAGTTAGCCACCATTTCTAGAATATTACTGACCCCTGATACAAACAGACTGTCTCAACAAAAGGTGCATTTGCCTGTTTGACTCAAAATGTATATCTTGCAATAAAATCAATCTTTCCCAAGTTGTGGTGAGATCCAGAAAATTCCATTGTGAAATGGAAATAGATTGTTTAATCAAGTGCAAAGTTCTGCTCCTAAGACCTTAACTAACTTCACAAGACACCATGGCAAACCAGCCTCTGGTCTACCTAAGCCACTGGCTCCCTTTAGCTCTCTTTTGTGAGGCTTGTCATATAGTCATGAAGCATAGTTTACTCATGACACAGCTATCCTCCATGATGAAAATAAATTATAAATGTGTATGTTATTGAAAATGAGGGTCAAGGATTGAAGAAAACATGTACTGTTTTAGTAGAGAGAAATTTGTTTTAAATTGACTGAAATTCATCTTGGGTTCAGGGAGTACTATTAAGAGCCTCATTTTATTATAGGTTTAATGTGTCTCCAATTGCCATAATATTAAAGACACATGTGGAATAATCTATGGAAAAATATAATTATTTTATTTTATATAATATGCATTCATGCTAAGTCACTTCAGTCATGACCAATGCTTTGTGACTCTATAGACTGTAGATCACCAAGTTCCTCTGTTCATGGAATTCTCCGGGAAAGAATATGAGAGTGAGTTGCCATGCCCTTCTCCAGGGGATCTCCCTGACTCAAGGATACAATGCACATCTCTTATATCTCCTGCATTGGCAGGCAGATTCATTACCACTAGAGCCACTTAGGAAGACCATCTTATCTTATATTCATAGTGAGTATATATATATATATACACACATATATATATATACTTCCAAACTAGAAAAAATCTTTTGGAATGAATCAGGTGATCAAGAATACTTTGTCATCATTTCTTCTCTATCCTGCTAGATTCATTCTTGGACCATACCTTGAATACTAAAACATCAGGAAGGAACAGGATTCAAGAATTTATTTTAAAGATCTATCCAAGAGCAGGGTCCATGGGCACTGAATTGCCATCACCCACCCTGCCTGCACATTCTTGTATTACATGATTTTGCACATAAAGTTCATTTAGTGAACATTTTGAATTAGCAAAGTGTGATATAATGCACCATTCTAGAAATTCATTGGCTATTTTTCACAGTCATCGCTCCCTGCCTATTGCAGTTGTAAAATCCCAAACTGCTGTACTGTTTTTGGTCAACCTTCTTTTGATCATTCTCTTCCTAGATGTTTCCTCCTGCCTCTTTACAAGTGGTATCACAGGTAACTCTATATTTTTTATCACTGTCTTAACAAAATAATGACTTTTCTTGGTTTGTATCTCTCCCAGTTACATCAGGCTCAAGGAGCCTCACTAAAGCATTGTGGAGCTTTATTCGTTTATTTTGTCTTGTTTTCTGATAAAGAAGCAATTGATTCCCTCAGGAAAACTATTTTAAAATTTTACATTTTTCTCTTGACATTTGTATTCCAGGATATGAATGGAATGACACTGATATGGAAATTCAAAATGATAAGTTGTTGATTCATAAAGAAAATTGAAAAACCCTCTGTTAAAACTATATTGTGGATATTGACTACATGTTCTGACAAACAAAATGGCAGGCTATCTCACAGTCACTGTCAATAAATATTGTTTATTGAAGCTGTTTAGTTTGAGTAGTCTCCTTAAAATGTTAAATGATCACTTTCATTGGAGCTTCATGAATGCACTGCTTATCTATTCTATGAGTACAAATGAAATAGCCAAGTTATTCATCAATGATGTGATTAACCAGGCTCTAAAATGCTTGTAATTGTGTTTATAAAATTATCAGAAAATTTTTTGTAGTGATGCAGAAGCTTTTCTGCATCTTTGTAACATTTGTAAGGTCATGGAATGGTAATAGTATATGAGAAAGCTCTTCAAGTTGAATTTCATAGCAATATGGTTTGTCATGTTTAAGGTAAAGTAAGAAGGAGAATCTGAGAAAAAGAAATGCAGAAAGTGACATTAAGTATCTTTATGAATGTTTCTAAAACTGTAGGCAGGACTTCTCAGGTGGTACAATGGTAAAGAATCTCCCTGCCAATGCAGGATCCTCAAAAGGGATCAGGTTTGATCCCTGGATTGGGAAGATCCCTGGAATAGGAGATGGTATCTTGATCCAGTATTCTTGCCTGGAAAATTCCATGGACAGAGGAACCTGGAGGGCTACCGTACATGGGGTCACAAACAGGCAGACATGACTGAACACCTCAGCACACACACACACACACACACACACACACACACACACAAACACACACAGACACACACACACACACGTAAAGCTGTAGGAAAGGTAGGTTTCAATATTTACTTATTGTTTCCTTTTATTTCCTTTCCTTATTGCTTATCAAACTTACATGTAAAGTGGAATTTATATAACAAGAGAAAATTTGCCTTGCTTCTATTAAAAGAAAAGAGAAGAAGAGACTTCACTACTCAAGATCTGATTCACAAATGTTCATAAACTTTGAGATACCAAAGATGCAAATATACATTTTTATTCATTTCAAATTCCAGTTTTTGTTTCTTTCCCTACACTCATCCTGTAAACTAAAAAGAAAAGCAAATTAATAATACAATATATCAGTTTACACAACCATCCTACCAATAATTTAATCCACCAATAAACATTTCAACTCAGAAAGAAAGTAGCTTTTTATATATATATATATTGTGTGGAATGTATCAGAAATAAAACAATTTGCCCTAAATCTTATTTTTTAATGAATAAATCAATAAACAGACAACATCACTGTGAATTCTTACAGATCTCATGAACATTGCTACTACACTCAGAGAATAAGCCCATTTCAAGTAGTAAACTTTCATGAAATGAAATATTGTTGCTTGAGGAGCATAGTTAGCATTCTAACTGTCTATTTCGCCACAATAAAGAGTTCTTTATTACAGCAAAATATCATACAGAGGAAAAAACATCTCGAAGCAAAGTTAACTATGGAAATTTTTGCTGACTCTGGTTGGGAAATGCTTCTGCCTGATAACAGAACTGTTGCTGTTTCTCTACCCAGACTGATAACCCAGGCTGGTCTTCTTGGTTATCAACTGCTCTAGGCATGCATGTCTGTCGGGATCCTTCAGGTTTGTCTCTGAGGTTTATAGCTTTGGCTGGGACAGCACATACCACAATTCCAGGGTTCCTGCTGGTAAAGCCCACTGGTTTCCAGACTAGTGGTCTTCTTTGCAGATCTTAAACCTTTGTCTCAATCTGGGACCAACTAGCATACAAACACTACAATTTTTACGGATTTCCTGATTCTTTGTTGTATTTTGTGAAGTTTGGACTTTTGAATATCTTCTTTAAACAATTTTACCCCTAGCAATTTCCTCTGTATGAATCCCACCCACTATTCTTGTGTTTAAAATTCCCTATCTCAGGTAGAGATTATCCCCATGTGACTAAGAATGTCACTCACTGTATCAGAAATCAAAGAATGTTACAGCCATCAGCCACTATAGCTCACTCCCACTCTGAGGAGGATGAGCCCTGAGGGAACCCAGGATGGAAACAGGATGTTCAACCCACATTCTCCCAGGCAGTGTACCCTGAGGAGACTCAGGATAAGATAATGCAGGATGACTGGTCCCAGATAGCTGAGGTACGCACCAAAGGAATGATTTCTGTGAACCTAGACACTTGCATCTTCCCATACATTTGTTGTTCAGTCGCTCAGTAATGTTCGACTCCCTGCGACCCTGGATTATAGCACACCAGACTTCCTGGTTCTTCACTATATCCCAGAGCTTGCTCAAATTCATGTCCATTGAATCAGTGATGCCATCCAACCATCTCATCCTTGGTCACCCGCTTCTCCTGCCTTCAATCTTTCTCAGCATCAGAGTCTTTTCCAATGAGTCAGCTCTTTGCAGCAAGTGACCATACCTATGTATGGCTAAAAGTGCTAAATTCTTTCATGAAACCATGTAACTCAGATTGGGACAGAACACACAATCATTTAACTGAGATCTCATCTGTCTCAGGATTTCATGAAACTCAGGTTCTTGGTGTCTCATCACAGAAAGAGTTCAGTGAGAGACAAAGAGATAGGTAGGTAGTGTATTTATTTAGAGAGAAATACACTCTACAGGCAGAGTGTGGGGCTACTCACAAGTTGAGAGCAGCACCAGGGTATGGGGTTCTCAGTTTTTATGTGTGTGTGTGTGCTCGTTTTTATCTATTTGTGTGTTCATGCTGAATCATGTCTGACTCTTTGCAACCCCATAAACTGTAGCTCACCAAGCTCCTCTGTCCATGGGATTATCCAAGCGAGAAAACTGGAGTGAGTTGCCATTTTCTCCTCCAAGGTATCTTCCTGACCCAGGGATTGAGCCCATGCTTCCTACATCGGTTGTTATAGGGATTGGTAATTTCATAGGCTAATGAGTGAGATGAGTATTCCAGATATCTTGGGGAAGGAATGAGAATTTCCAGAAATTAGGCCATTACCCATTTTTTGACCTTTATGGTCAGCTTGGAACTGTAATGGTGTCTGTGGGTGTGTAAGAGGAAGGAAAGAGGTAGGGCACAGCTTTTGAAAGAACGACATAGCCCAAGGACACAACATAAACTGATTAGAATCAAATGGGTCCAAGATGTCAGACAAGTTGACTTTGATTAGACCTTGAACCTCAATCAGCAAGCTAAATGACACACCCAGAGGAGCCATGACAGTTCCAAGTCTTGGTCAAAAGACCAAGCAGTGTGCCATGGCCCAATTCCTGGAAATCTCCACCCCTTCCCCAAAATAGTTGAAATAATCCTTCCACTCATTATCATATGAAATCAAAACTAACCACATCACATTTTGGAGCCACACGTGCCCTCTGTGATGGCCCACACTTTGTGGAGTGTGCTTATCTCTGAATGTGAATAAATCCACTTCTTACCTATCACTTTTGGTGATATCTGGTTGTCTCTCACCAAATTCTTTCTGCGATGAGACATCAAGAACCTGAGCTTCATTAGGTCATGAAACTAGGTACCATGGGTTTTGGCTGGGTTTGAGTCCCAGCACGTGGGTTCAAGTCCCAGTCTGAAATAAATGGTTCAGGTGTGCCGTTTAGTGTGCTGATTTGTTACAGTGAAAGTATGCAGAGGCCCAAAGTCTAGTGCAAGTCGTCTTATCCACCATCTTGGACCTATTTGGTTCTAATCAGTTTATGTTGTGTCATTCTTTTAAAGGCTGTACCATGCCCCCTTCCCTCCTTTTTCATTAACTTGAAATGTCTGGTTTTTTTTAATTAAAAGTAATCTTTTGATGTCTGACTATCTGGTCTTTGTTGCAAAACTGCTATATATCCTGGCTCTTCCCTTGCCTCTTTGGAGCCTTCTCTCAGAACTATCTGAGTGCTGTGTCCCAGGCACAAGTGCTCAGTTTTGTGCACTGAAAAGAATATAATTCTCAACTTTCAGTTTGTACACTTTTTTCCAGTTGACACTTGCCTTCCCCTTTGCACTGAACTCCAGCTACATCTTATTTGGTGATTGTTTCCTGATGACACACTTAGAGTCTTCATTTGAGCTGTTTTAACTGCAAATTTTTGTTTTTAACCTTGGATAATGATGACTCACATCTTCCTCTTCAAACTGTGACCCAACCAAAATCTAGATATGAACTTGAACCCATGGTCTTTTCATTAGAATCATTCACCTGGTGTCTGGACTTACTGAGGCTCAGGTTCTTTGTGTCTTATTGCAGAAGGAATTCAGTGAGAGGCAAAGCAATAGGCAAGCAGCAAATCAGTTAATACAGGATGCTTGTGAGGGTGGCAAGTGGGCAGGTGAGGGAGCTGTGTCCCAGGGATTAAGTAGGCTACATTTTTATAATTTTCCCCATTCTTTATGCAGATGTCAGGCTTACGTCACTAACTCCTTATTTGTATCAGGCAGGAGAGTGTTTGACCCTATGAGATCAGACTGCGACTGCAACAGCACTTATTCAAATCAGCAGAAGGCTGGTAACACATGCTAAAATATATTGAATCATCTTAGATTTCCATATCACAAGGGTCTCCCACTTTGGAATGTCACACTTTCCCTAAAATCCTGTCTGTGGCCCTAAGGATCATTTTCTTGCTGAACTCCACTAGCAAAATGCAGGAACCTCATTTTGTTTTCCCCTTTGATTTAATGACCTGGGGCATATCTAGTGCTTTTACTTTTGACCTTATAGTTAAGCAAGCCTGCTTCCTTCTATGATATTCCAATAGCTTTCCTGAGTGGTCATTTACTTACAAATTCTCTTCCAAATTCCCCAGGTTTTATTATCTATAATCCCCTACTGGGACTTCTACAACTACCTGTGCATGCATGCTCATCCACTCAGTCATGTTTGATTCTTTGCGACCCCATGTACTGTAGCCTACCAGGCTCCTTTGTCCATGGAATTTTGCAGGCAAGAACACTGGAGTCGGTTGCCATTTCCCTCTCCAGGGACAAATTGCCTGTGCAAATGTCTTAGTCTACCCCTATCAACAGCAACCAAAAACCAGTCTTGGCCCATTCTCACATCGGTCAAGGTAGGGCCCCAATGCTCTAGCTTGTCATAAAGGGAATTTGAATATGTGTTCTCTGCACCAGAAGCATTTCCTGAAATAATGGGGCAAGTTTTCATTATTCCAGTCCGCCTTTATCTGTTGCAACTAAATGGGGTGTATCTGAGAATCTCGCCTGGAGACTCTGATTCTGGGCTCTCTTGAGCCCCTAGGGGCTCAAGCCCCTAGGCTTATAGTGGCCCTACTGTGTTTTTTAACCCATTAATCGAGATGGAGTTCACATACTATAAAATTCACCCATTTACTGTAAATTCAGTGTTTTTTCATATATTCATAGAATTGTGCAATATCATCTGAATCAATTTTAAAACATTTTCATCACTACCTTCTGCCAATGGACCCTATGCCTATTTTAGTCACTCCCTAGTTCCTTCCCACTCCTTCAGCCAACCACTAATCTTATTTGTCTCTATAGATTTGTCTATTGTGAATCTTTCATACAAATGAAGTTATATATATATATATATATATAGTCATTTGTGACTAGTTTCTTTAGCTTCAAAGTTCATATTGTAGCACAAAGTAGCATGAATCATGCCCTATTCCTCTTTATTGTCAAATAATAAAGTGCTAAGTCGCTTCAGTCGTGTCCGACTCTATGCAACCCCATAGACGGCAGCCCACCAGGCTCCCCCGTCCCTGGGATTCTCCAGGCAAGAACACTGGAGTGGATAGCTATTCTCTTCTCCAGGGGATCTTTCCAGCCCAGAGATTGAACCCGCATCTCCCTCACTGCAGGCAGATTCTTTACCATCTGAGTCACCGGGGAAGCCCTAGTGAGTACAAAGTGATAACTCATTTTGCTTCCGTTTGTATTTGTCTAATGACTAATGATGTGAGCATCTTTTCAGGTGCTTTTTAGCTATTTGCATATCTTTCCTGGAGAAATATCTATTTGAATCTTTTTTCTATTATTAAATTATATTACCTTTATTCATTTAGTTGTGTCAAGTCTCAGTTGCAGCAAGAGAAATCTTCATTGCAGTGTGTGGGCTTCTCTCTAGCTGTGGTGTGGGAGCTCCAGAGCACATGGGCTTGGCAGTTGTGGATTAGGGTTTAGCTGACCCTGTGCATATGGGATCTTTGTTCCCTGACCAGGGATCAAAGCTGGGTCCCCTGCCTTGGAAGGGGTATTCTTAACCATTAGACCACCAGGAAAGTCCCTATATTAACTTTTTATTAGTGAATTGTATTTTTATGTATTTTAGATACAAGTCTTTTATCAGATATATGATTTGCCTTAATTTTCTCCCATTTTGTAGATTTCACTTCATTAATGTATTTTTTGAGGCACAAAAGTTCAAACTTTGTGAGAAATTCATCTTTTATTTTCTTTTTGTTGTGCATATCGTTGGTGTTCTTAGTGACTTTTCATGAAGATTAATGTTTCATTCTTCCTTTTTTTGCCTAAATGTTAACTCTAATTAAAAGCAATCCTGAGGCAGTTGAAATAAATAAAAGGCTAAGTTCATGGCCCACTGACTGTTCATCATCTTTTTCTATGCTCTTTTGATTTATTTTTGTTTAATCTTGAACATGAAGAATCTAAATGTGCACAACTTCTTTGGAGGCATAAAATTTATCTGAAATCCAGAGACAAACTTAAAACAAGATATCTGTGCATTATTTCTGGGCTTGTTTTAGAAGTAAGCAATTATTTTTCCCATCATGCCTCATACCCACCATGACAGCTTAATCTCTCATTTGCTACTTCTAGGTCATTTTATGAGATCTCTAATTTCTCCTCACATTTATAGATTTACTTTTTAGCATATTCCAATTTCTTATTTTTTAAGGAAGACAACATGTACCATATTCTTAACCTAGTTTTATAAGAAAGATGAAGACTATGACTTCTCTCTTCTAGTAGGACTGAATTTTTTATGAGCTATTCAATCTGCATTATCAAATATGAGTTATTGTGAGATAAGATGAGGAATCTACTGCTCCCAGCCTCCCCACTCATCATCAACAGATATTTGGAGGCATGTACACTAAGTTGTGGGAAGCTGAACTTTTCCTATACATTTTTTAGTGGCTACTTTTTCCATAGACATGTTATACACTCTGTGCTTGTATGGATCCATGGTCTATGAGCAAAATAGCATGTCACTCCAAGACACAGGTGAGCTAGAAAAAAAAAAAAAAAGATTATTTTACATAAAATAAGAAATAAGGTTTCACTTCACATTCTATACAGAGATCAGTGCCATCTAGATTATAACTTAAATCTTTAAAACTAAAATTTCAAAATTTTGGTAAATAGTATGTTGAAATCTTTATATTTTGACAAAGGGAAGGATGACACACAAACATTATTAGGTATAAAGGAAATGGTTAATTAAATTTGACTATATTGAAATTTGAAAATGTGTTCATCTAACTATAACTTAATGCAAATGGAAGAAGAGTGTTAATATATAGGATATAATCATGATAAAAAAAAAAGGCAACAAAGGATTAGCAGGTATGATACATAAAGAAATGCATCTTAATAAAAACCTGCAAACTGCTCTTTGAATTAGGGTATTTTCTACTTTGCTTGTTCCATTCTGTACTCTGGAGTTAGGGTTGCCAAATATGAAAAATAAAAATACTCATTTAAATATGAATTTTAGATAAATGGTTAACTTTTTTTTGCATAAACTATCTCACAAATATACAGGGTGTACTTACTCTTAAATGCATCATTAGTCAACTAAAATTTGAGTTAAACTGGGTGTCCTGTGCTTTAACTGGAAACTTTACTTTTCAAATTTGTATTGAGAATAACATAAAGAGTTTACCCAAAGAGGAGTCTCTTCTCAAGGCCTAAGGAAACTAATGCATTACACAATTAAATTTATTTATTTTTTATTTTTATTTTTTTAATAAATTTATTTATTTTAGTTGGGGGCTAATTACTTTACAATATTGTAGTAGTTTTTGCCATACATTGACATGAATCAGCCATGGGTTCACATGTGTTCCCTATCCTGAACCCCCCTCCCACCTCCCTCCCAATCCCATCCCTCTGGGTCATCCCATTGCCCCAGCCCTGAGCATTTGTCTCATGCATCGAACCTGGAATGGTGTTCTACACAATTAAATTTAATGTACTATTTTACCTAGTACCTGGGAAGAACACATGCTTTAGGATGAGACATTTGCTCAGTCACTCAGTAGTATCCGACTCCTGTGGCTCCAGGAACTGTAGCCTTCCAGGCTCCTCTGTCCATGGAGTTCTCTAGGCAAGAATACTGTAGTGGGTAGCCACTTTCTATTCCAGGGTATCTTCCAAACCCAAGGATTGAATGTCTTCTGCATTGTCAAGTGGATTCTTTACCACTAGCACCACCTGGGAAGCCCAATGTAAATATTATAAAATGAAAAATATATTGCTCATTATAATATATTTCTATGAGTAGCTATGTGAAGGTTAATAACTTTTAATAGAAATCTTAATATTCTCATTTATTAAACAAAATAATTATATGATGTTATTACAAGAGCTCACCTCTCTCTAAAGTGTGATTTCATGAAACTCCAGTCTTGCTGATTTAAATTAAATCTGAAGATGAATGGTGTACACCATAGTACCAACCTGTAGTGACATAATGATTTAATTTCACATCTCTCGTCTCCCCACTTATGCCCAGTGCCCCAAGACTACCAGCTGCCACTACATTAATGCTCTTGAGGTAGCCCTTTTTCATTAAACTAGTGACATATTAAAATGTATTGTAGATTAAATTCTTGTCATATAAAATACCAAATCCAAAGAGGTAACATAAAACAAGCTAGCTGCCTTTTTCCTGGTGCAAAGTTTGACTGCTCTGCATTCTAATAAAATGGGAAAGAATGACAAGTGACCTGTCAGAGAACACAACTCATTTTACAGAGTTTGCAAATGAAGCAGAAGAATGTGAGAATGTACCTCATCAGCAAGTTAGCGGCCACTTGGCTATTATCACCACTCCTCATATTTCAGTTGGAATTTTTAAACCATAAATAGAATTAAATTCAACTGACTAGAAGTAAAATATCCAAATGTACATTCTCCAGAACATATTCAATTTCAGTGTTTTATTTGTATTTGGGCAGATTAAAATGGAAATGATGTGAGGCAAAGAATTCATCATTTATTTCAGTTTCAGTGACTCAGCCATTTATTCTGAAAGTCACCTGCAATACCCCCTCCTTATATTCTTTTTGCTATAGATTTTTCACAGTTCTCCTGTGTTGTACCATGGAAAGATGGACTGAAACAACCCAGCTGGCTTCTAGGAGGCTGTTTTAGGTTTTGCCAAAGGAATCAGATACAAATGTACAAAATAAGCATGACTGCATGTGTGTGAAAGCACCTTTATATTTCTTTTTCTTTTCATCACATTAAAAACAAACCTCAAAACCTTAAATTAAATTGTCTAAATTCAATCTAAAATAAACCCATGTTAGATCCATGAGGAAAGAGAATATGTTGAGTAAGGGAAGAAACAATGATTACATTAACTAAATTTTTTCAGTGTTGGAAGTGTTGTCTAAGAAGCCAGAAAATATAAAAGGCACTAAACTGAAACAAGGAACAATTTTGATAATTTACACATAGTTCACTTGAGACAATTAAATAATTGATGTCACTAATTTTTAAGATGTCTAAACTATTAACATTTCCTCTCCTGACACTGAGGATAAAATTATATTTAAGAATTTATTAAAGAATGACAGACAGATGAGACTGCAATTGTCTCAAAAGCTTATGTTCTTAATATTCTACTTATTTTATATCTATACTTTAAAATACACAATTTTAACCCTTCAGTGAATATACCTGTACACTAATCATTTACCCATTCTGACATTAATCTTCTCCTTTGATATATTTATACACACGTATGCATATAAAGTAAAAACACACATAAAATTATAGCCCGTTTGTCAACTTTAACTGTTTCACACCATTACTCTGTTCTCCAGAGGCAAACATTAGGATTCTGTTTTTCAATGTGCATTCACATATGCATTCATATATGAAACATATAGTATTTATACATGAGTGATTCAGTTTCCATTAGTGTTGTTATCCACATATTTGTTTCTCATGTAGCATCTTTGTGTGCTGAGTCATATCCTTGCTGATATAGAGATAGACAGATACACACATACATAACTATGTACATATTTGCATACATACATAAAGATGTAAGTGTAGGTAGGTGTAGAGTTAGATGTAGACATGGAGGTATATGTATAAGCATGTTTTTATTAATGGGTCCAATATTATACATTTATGACAAGCTTTCAGTATAATTATTACCTTCAATTTAAAGTTGCATTAATTTCAATAATTTATATGTATATACACATACTAGTGTATTTGCTGGGTCACAGAGAGTTATATGATGTGTGATTAAAGACATGGCCTTCTGATCCCAGTCAGAATTATTAAATCCTATCTCATAAACATAGATGGGCTAATCTTGGGCAGATAAAGAAGTTAACAAATCCTCAAGTTATGTATTTCAGAAATGCAATTTTCTTCACTGATAGGAAATCCTTCAGTGCATTTCAATATGAGATAAAATATTATACTTTTCATAAAATCAAAAAATAAATAATATTCAGAATACTTAAAGCTAGTAACTCTTAACAAGTTTGGAATAGAATAAAAAAATCCTTGATGATAAATTATGTTATCAGAATCTATGTCAAAAATAAATTGTGAGGGTGAAATGTTAAATCCATATTCTTTAAGTATGGGAATGTGTCCAGGGAGCTGGCTATTATCTGGCATATACCGAAATATGTGCCAGTGAGCATGAAAAGTAGAACATAAATAAATAAAGTAATAACTATTGGAAAGAAAGAAATTAAATGTTCCTTATTTGAAAGTTATTAGATTGATTGTTGTTGTACCACTGTTAAGTCATGTCTGACTCTTTGCGGTCCCATAGCCTGTAGCACACCAGACTCCTCTGTTCTCCACTATATCCAGGAGTTTGCTCAAATTCAGTGGGAGATCTTAAAGTTAAAAAATACATATTTTAAAATTAACAAAAATCATAGTCATCAGAGGCAGGTAAGATAGATATGCAAAAGTCCATTGCACTTTTATAAACCACCAACAGATAGAAAGAACACAATACCTAAGAATACATCTAACAAAACATTTCAGTCTTGTATATCATAAAATTATATAACTTTAGGGTCTTCCCTGATAGCTCAGTTGGTAAAGAATCTGCCTGCAATCCAGGAGACCCCAGTTCAATTCCTGGGTCAGGAAGATCTGCTGGAGAAGGGATAGGCTATCCACTCCAGTTTTCTTGGGCTTCCCTGGTGGCTCAGCTGGTAAAGAATCTGCCTGCAATGCGAGAGACCTGGGTTCAGTCCCTGGGTTGGGAAGATCCCCTGGAGAAGTTCGTAGATAGCTTGGAGGAAGACTAGTGATTAGAAAGACATTCTGTGTTCTTGGATAGGAAAACTCAAATCACTTTTAATAATGCTCTGATGGCATCCCATTTCCATCTGAGGATTTTAGAGGGGAGGATATTCTACTCTTGCTCAAACTCTCTTGTCACACATCCTACTCTCAGCTGTCACAAAAGCCCAATAATGAAGCTTTTCCAGGAGTACCAGGTTTCAACAGAACAAAAGTTAAAACTAGCTAGAATCTGCTTTAATCAATGATATGTAGACAGACTTTTCATCTAAGAGCCTAGTCATCTTCTGTCAAATATAGCATGTTTTATTTCATTTTTAATAAAAAATTATGGATACAGATGTAAATATTATGTCTGCACTGAGAAATATTTCTGCAACAAGCTGCTTCATAGGCTACTAGTTGTAATAACAAAATATTTAAAAATTAACATAATAGTGATGTAATATGAAAGTGCTCAAGAAATTCAATTAAAGTTCACTTTTCTCCAAATTATATCATCATCATAACATTTATTTCTACACACTGATTTTTTTTAAGTTACAATTGCAGACTTAAACATGACAAATTGAACATGGCTGAATCAGCCTGGACTGGTTATTTTAAGTTACTCAAGTGTGTTTACTCAATCTTTACTTATTTGGTATCAGATTAGTGTATTCGTTCACAACACATATTGAATATATCCTAGTTCACTGATTCACAGAACAACATTAGATTGGGCACTAGAAGTAGTGATGGAATTCATCATTCAATTTCATATTCTTGTCTGACCAAACACAGCTTTGTTTTGTTTTTTGTTGTCACTGCAGTTTTACAGATTGACCTCTAAATCAAGTCCCTTAACAAGTTAATTTCTTCCTGTATATATATCCAAATCTATGTATTAGAGCATTGCCTCACAGCTGACTCTTCCTCCAGATGTCAACAACACTCTAGATTCATGCATACAGTAGCATTTATAACAAGCAAACAAAAATTAAAAATGTGTGGATGAAGTTAGCATATATTGTAAGCTTCAGACTTAGAGTAATTGACTGACATATAAGGAGACTTCTTAAAATCAATTTCAATTGACTTCCTGGGTAACCATGCATAAACAGGTGGCATCATGAAGACCATTAGACCATTCATGAATTTAAGATTGTTATAAGGAGACCTAACAAATTAATCCAACATCGATCAGAGCAATGTGTCAAAAATTAGCATATTGGGAGAAAAAGAGAAGCACTAATAATGTTGGGTTGGCACCAAAGTTCATTCAGTTTTTCCTGTAAGAAGTTATGGGGAAACCCAAATGAACTTTTTGGCCAAGTCAATAGATATGGTTAAAAGTTCAGACAAGGCCTACATAAGAAGACTTTCCATGCACCAGTTATATGTACATTCTGTTTTATGTTCACTTGCATATATTATTACCATCACTTTGCATCATCCTGGTGGTTAAAATGGTAAAGAATCTGCCTGCAATACAGGAGACCTGGGTTCAGTCCCTGGGTTGGGAAGATCCTCTGGAGAAGGAAATGACAACCCACTCCAGTATTCTTTCCTGGAGAAGTCCGTGGACAGAGGAGCCTGGAAAGCTACAGTCCATAGGATCACAAAGAGTCAGACATGACTGAACAGCTAAGAACAGATACAGAGGCAATTCAAGGGCCAATTGTTAATGGCCCACATTAATTATGGAAGCTATAAAACAAAGTAAATGTTGCAAAATGGCTTTTGAAAATTCATGAGTCACAGCATGAAGAGGATGGAAATATAGGCCATGTGCTGTCCTTGCTCACAATATCTCTTATAAACACAAAGTCATCCCTGGAATGGTTGAACAGCTGAGCATGAGACAAATTGTTAAGCAGAGAAAATTCATGGCTGGCTTTATTTTCATATCTTAATGTTAAAAACAAAATAATTTCTGCCATTTCTGGCTATTTCTTCTCTTTAGTTTTCAGCTTCTTGGTTCTCCTTGACAGCTCCTTAGAGAGTTGGTCCTGATCTATAACTTCAGTGTGGAAGAGATCTGGAAGGTTATTTGATTTTTTGCACATTACATCATGTGAAATATCAGTCTGGATGAATCACAAGCTGGAATCAAGATGGCCAGGATAAATATCAATAACCTCAGATATGCAGTTAACACCATCCTAATGACAGAATGTGAATAGGAACTAAAGAGCCTCTTGATGAAAGTGGAAGAGGTGAGTGGAAAAGCTGGCTTAAAACTCAGCATTCAAAAAAAACTAAGATCATGGAATCCAGTGCCATCACTTCATGGCAAATAGATGGGGAAACAATGACAGACTTTATTTTCTTGGGCTCCAAAATCACTGTGGATGGGGACTGCAGCCATGAAATTAAAAGACACCTAATTCTTGGAAGAAAAACTATGACAAACCTAGATAGTGTATTAAAAAGCAGAGACCTCACTCTGTTGACAAATGTCCATACAGGCAAAGCTATGGTTTTTCCAGTAGTCATGTATGGATGTGAGAGTTGGACCATAGAGAAAGTTGAGCCCCAAAGAATTGATGCTTTTGAACTGTGGTGTTGGAGAAGACCCTTGAGAGTCCCTTGGACTGCAAGGAGATCCAACCAGTCCATCCTAAAGGAGATCAGTCCTGGGTGTTCACTGGAAGGAGTGATGTTGATGTTCCAATACTTTGGCCACCTGATGAGAAGAGCTGACTCATTGGAAAAGACCTTGATGCTGGGAAAGATTGAAGGCAGGAGGAGAAGGGGACGATGGAGGATGATATGGTTGGATGGCATCCCCAACTCAATGGACATGAGTTTGGTAAACTCCGAAAGTTGGTGATGGACAGGGAGGCCTGGCATGCTGCAGGCCATGGGCTCAAAAAGAATTGGACATGACTGAGCGACTGAACTGAACTGATGATTTTTCCAGTAGTCATGTATGGATGTGAGAGTTGGACCATAGAGAAGGCTGAGCACCGAGGAATTAATGATTTCAAAATGTGGTGCTGGAGAAGACACTTGAGAGTCTCTTTGGCAGCAAGGAGATTAAACCAGTCAATCCTAAAGGAAATCAACAGTAAATATTCATTGGAAGGACTGATGCTGAAGTTGAAGCTCCAATACTTTGACCGTCTGATGCTAAGAGCTGACTCACTGGAAAAGACACTGACACTGGGAAAGAGTGAGGGCAAGGGGAGAAGGGGGTGACAGAGAATGAGATGTCTGTATGGCATCATTGACTCAATGAACATGAGTTTTAGCAAGCTCAGAGAAACGGTGAAGGACTGGGAAACCTTGCTTCCTGCAGTCCATGTGGTTGCAACAATTTCGGCAACAGGACTGAGCGACTGAACAACAATCTATGTATTTGCATCTGTTCATCACATTATGGGTCAGCTTATTGCTTTTAAGATTATTTTGAGTGGTTTATGGACATGGAACTAAGTATAACTTTGATTAACTATAGGGCTAAAAATTTGATGGTCTAACACTGGTTTTATTAGTGATCTAGAATATTTTTTCAAATTCACTTAGTATATTTCACAATCAATAAGAAGAAATCAATCTTCTCATTTAATCAATAGAATGCAAATGGAAAAAATCTATATAATGATCTACCAGGATGTAAAAGATTTTAAAATTACAGAGAATCACACTTAAGATCTATTTCTTTCCCAAAAAGCCTGAGGCAGAAGAAAAATATACCCCAAATGTCACCAAGAATCTGTGATTTTAGCAGCTAAAGAGAAAAAAAAATTCTTCTAGAAATGTGAAGAAGAAATTATAAAATAGTGTCAGCCAAGTGAAGAAAAGGTTCAAGTCAGAGGACATGCCCCTTTTTAACACAACATTTTTTCTTGACTTAACCTCTGCAGGAAAATATTCTTCATGTGTCTGACCCATCAAATGCTGTAATTCCCTTTTTGAACTGGAAGTCTGACAGCAGTATGCCCAGCAGTAGAGCAAGGTTCTAAGGATTGTTATTTTTTATATGCAACTGCATAATCAATACAGGGTAACATAGTTGTCACAACTGATTCAACATGTTATTTTGGGATGTGGCATTTCATCTTACCACTAATACTTAAAAGGAAGAGCTTTGGGTATCAGCAGAATATTCTGTATTAACTGCAAGGTCTTACATCTTGTTACTTCATAGTGCTAGTCTATCTTCAAATCTATATACTATCATTTGAATACATATAACATTTGTTGTTCAGTCACTCAGTTGTGCCCGACTCTGCGACCCCATGAACTGCAGCACGCCAAGCTCCCCTGTCCTTCACCAACTCCCAGAGCTTGCTCAAACTCATGTCCATTGAGTCGGTGATGCCATCCAACCATCTCATCCTCAGTCTCCCACCTCTCCTCCTGCTCCCAATCCTCCCCAGCATCAGGGTCTTTTCCAATGAGTCGGCTCTTCACATCAGGTGGCCAAAGTATTAGCACTTCAGGTTCAGCATTGGTCCTTCCAATGAATATTCAGGACTGATTTCCTTTAGAATTAACTGGTTTGATCTCCTTGCAGTCCAAGAGACTCACAGGAGTCTTCTCCAACACCACCGTTTGAAAGCATCAGTTTTTCGGTGATCAGCATTCTTTAATTTATATGTGCAAGATTATTTTTTCTTTAAAACATTTTGATTATTGCACTGTTTTCTCCAGTATTTATGTTGTTGAGGAAATTTTGATCAGTAAATGCTTTTTCTCTCACTTGTATGTGACATATTTTAGATTTTTTTGGCTAACTGGAGGTCTGATTTTTCAATTACATTTGAATATCTGAATTTTATAAGTGTATGTTAGGGAAAAAGAGAGTTTCTAACCAAGCATTCTTGAAAGCAGCATGTTCTTCTTTTTGAATAATTTAGTTTTTCTTTTCCTATCAAGGGACATTATGTATCCTTTCTTATCAACTGGCTTTTATCCACAATTAGATATCTATTTATATGTATAAAAATTTGTGTATATACACATATATATTTATATATTGTCATATTTTTATCAGAATTCATTTTATTTATATCAAGCTTTAGCTCTATGTCTGAAATTCAATCTTCTACTGTATCTGTTCTGTTCCTTAAGGTTCCTAACTTTTTATGATCTCTGGAATATTCTTGGCCACTGAACTTGTTTCCTGAGATCTGCTACCTACCATTTATGCCATTCCGTTTATTATCTCTCATTTATTGTCTCATCTTATACTGTTTATTATTAACTTGCTCCATATCTTGATGCTGTGAGAAACTTCCTCCTCTATTTCTGCTGCATTATCTTCTAGAATGAGTTTTTGCCTGTCTTTTGTATATGTATATATATGTGTGTGTGTATATACATATACACACACACATATATATATATATAGTTTTACAGTTTGCAAACTCTGTGTAATTATTCCCCCATCTTTATATGTAATCTCACTCACTCCACTCTGCTTGTAGAGGCCTGCCAGTCACTTTGATATTGTGTTGGTGACTCTTTGACTCACTAGAAACCTGTTTATTTCACTGGTAAAGTAATACGTTTCCCTGACACCTTGACATGCTACCCACTGCTTTCTTGTTTAACTTTGTGAGATACGGTAGTGGAAGGATGAGAGATTTTCTGGGAACTGTAACTCATCTTCATTACAAACCCACGCCTCTGACGGCATCTTTGTTCTCCCTGTGTGTTTGTGGGTTATGTGTATGTGTTTACCTCAATCTGCTACAATTTGTGAAAAATTTCTATAGGGATATGCTCTGGCTTTGAATATGTCTTAAAATTTCACCCATTTTCCCTGGAAATACAGATTCCATAAAGTTGAATGCCGTTTTATGCTGTTATTTTTCCTAGTTATCAGTTTCCAGATACTAAAATTTTATGTCATTCTAAAAGAATAAATCAGAAATAGTTCAAGCAGAACTAGATTTGGTGTTATCCCTTTTCATCAAAATTTCTCTAGTCATGTTATTCATAACCACCAATCCACTGACTCTTCTTATCACATAATCTTGGGAAGGCTGCCATCATTGTCATTTTGGAAACTTATAGCTTTACTAGTTAGCTTACTTAATCCATGAATATAATAAACTTACGCTAGATTGGCTGTATATTAACATAATTCATTTAATGGAAAATTAAATCAAAATGTCAAAGCATTATACAAGAAAAAGATGCATTCTACATAAGGGCATTTTAAATATATAAATCCATTAGTAAAATACACTTTGCTGAATATATATATATATATATGGTAAGCATCATAGAACTTTAATATATTGACAGAAACTAATATTTCTGATGAGTGTCACTTCAATTTGAATGTACTGGTGGATGAAAAATATAAATATTTTTTCCATTACTGATTGGTAAGGTAATATTTTACTTGTCTTTCCCTCCTTTATTGTGTTTGGGCTTTTCTGTATTAAAAAAAAATGATGGAAAAAGGGGTATAACGTATAGAAGTAGGTAGAATCCATAGATTTTTTTTTAAGAACTATGCAGATATGTTTTAAGGATAAATACTGGAGTGGGTTGCCATTTCCTTCTCCAGGGGATCTTCCTGACCCAAGAACTGAACCCTAGTCTCCTGAATTGCAGGCAGATTCTTTACCATCTGAGCCACTAGGGAAGCCCAAGGATAAATAAGTGCCAGAAATAGAGAACTCTAATAATGTGTCTGAAAAGCCTTTGCAAAGATACTAAACAAAGGCCTTAGATCATTCCAAACACTAGTCCACTATCAATAACCAAGAGATTCTAATTAATTCCCTTAGAAAAATGTATAGAGATCAAAGCCAAGTAAAGTTTCACATCAGTAACTTTTGCTTGGATGAAAAAATAATACATACAACTTTGCACCTCATTGTGTATGGACACAATACATTTATTACTCTTACAGTTTATTTTATGTTTGTAAATGTTTGTACAACTCAGATCAGAAAGAAGAGCTGCCAAATATTTAACATGTAAGTTTAAAACAAAAATATACTGACAAGATAACTGAAGATACATCAGTTATCATTAAAATGTTGAAGGAGAAACCAAACAGTGATTTTTCAGCAAAAGTACAAAGCACATAAAATATTGCTGTGAGCAAGAAATGAAATTTTACACATCAAAAATCATTCTACATTAAAGTATGAATTTAATTCGTTCCTAATAAATATGCATCTGTGGCTGGGGAAAATAACAAGCTGATTCTAAACATCTTGTGGAAATACAGGTAAACTATGAGTGATGAGAAGAAATAGTAATGATCATAATGAGGAGAAGAAGACAGTGATGGACACTAGATGTAAAAGATATGATAGTGTATTATAAATTATATGTTTACATTTGTGATATAAGTGATAAAAGTTGCTGCAAGAACATAAAACATCCAAAAATATAAACAGATTTCACATGAAAATATATGACTTGAAATCAGTGGAGGTGAGGTGATTTGTATAATAAATGGTTTGTAGCAAAACTAACTAATCAGAAATAATAAAGATAAAACAATAAAACATTTATTTTATCTCTTGCATACAAATAAGTTGCATTTGGATCAGTATCTAAATGAATGCTATTGAATAGTAGCATTAGAAAGGATAGAATACATATGTGATTGTCTCTAAAAATACTTTTAGAGTTAGAAGGATTATGTTTATTAAAAATTCCCAAAAGTCTTAAAAAATAAGAATAAATATACCTGCTGTATAAATACACAATATTCTGCAAAGGAAAAGTCAAACACACCACTAACAAAATTAAAAAAATAGTATCAAAATAGGGGGAAATGTGTACACTACTTATCATGGGAAAAAAATGAATTAAAATTTAGTTTAAAACTAATTAAATTTTCTTTAAAGTAGAAATAGTACAAATAATTAAAAAGTGACATTTGATAGAAGAAAAAGGCAGTAAGCTCAATGAATTGAAAAAGGAAGTAAAATATCTCTTCAAACATACAAAAAGATTTCTAATATCAAAGTAAAATAAATGTAAAAAATGTTTTTCACTTATTTGTAAAGGTCAAAAAATATAACACACTTTCCTGGTAAGGCGTTGAGAAAATGTATTTCCTCATGAGCATTCTATCAAAAGAAATCAGATAATATCCATCTATTTAAATTGATTGCTTTTGATCATAACATTTCAACTTATCTCTATTATCTGAGAGATACAGTCAGATATGTGAAGAAATACATTTAAGTACATAGTATTAATTTTAAAGTTGGTAGTAGTAACACCATTGGTTAAGATTGAGGGGTAAGTTGATCAATAGTTTTTCTTAATTATTATTTATCTGTGCAATGAGACACAGAGGTCTTTTAAAGAGATTAAGGCAGTATCTTATCAAATAATAAGAAATATTTTTGACTTTTATTGTAAATAAAGGTAAAAACAAGGAATAGGATAACATACATACGGTATACTGCTCTTTATGCAAAAATCAAAAAGAGACAGCTCAGGTTTCCTCCTTTTCTTATGAAAGTGAAGTGAAAGTGAAAGTCGCTCAGTCATGTCCGTCTCTTTGCCACCCCATGGACTATACAGTCCATGGAATTCTCTAGGCCAGAATACTGGAGTGGTTAGCCTTTCCCTTCTCCAGGGGATCTTCCCAACCCAGGGATCAAACCCAGGTCTCCCACATGGCAGGCAGATTCTTTACCAACAGGGAAGCCCTTAATTCCTTTTCTTATAAGGACTATAATTCCTTAATGAGGTTCCCATCTCCATGATATCATCTAAACCAATGTGGCTCTCAGAGGTCCTGTCTCCAGATACCATCACAATGGGGATAAGGGATTCAACATTGAGCAGATATATTGAGTTCATAATAGCCTATAATGCATTTGAAAGATACTCAAAATACTCAGTGGTGTTTGCTTCTAGCCCAGTGAACTTGGAGAACAGTAGCGGTCATGGGAGGGGAATGTATAACTCACAAACTCTTCCATATAATTGGAATTTTGTACAATACTTTCACCACTACTACATAAGATATTATTACTACTAAAATAATAATAGTGATAGTAATAAATGAAACTCAAAATGACCTAAATTAAAACCAGGGTTAAAGAAGACAAGAATCCAGAAGTTCATAAATGGAAGAATTTTATAATATATATATATGTGTGTATATATATATATATGTATATATATAAAATATATCAATTGCCATCCCAGGTACATATGTTCATTCTTGAAATAAGCACTTAATTCCAACTAAATCATGTGGACAGACTAATAATGTTGTTTCAAAGTGTTTAAATAGGTATATTTTCCAATATTCATTAAAAAAAAAACTACAAGGATCAGAAAAAGGGAACCAAATAGAGAAGAGAGAGTCACAGCTCAAATTCAGGGAGCGAAACAGAGAGAAGAATGGTGAGTGAGTCCTCATGGCACTGGTATCAGCATCTCAGCTCAATCTTCAGTGCATTTTCATAGCAAAAACGTCCCCACCTCTTTTGTACTTAAATCCCTTCTTCTCTGATGACAAATAATCTCCTCATTTTTAAAAAATTAGCTCCATATTATTTTTCTGACTTGGATACCATGAAAGCATCCCAACTAGTATGTATCAATTATGCAGGTAGTTTTACTGCTGCTGGTATGAAATGTTAATTTTATGTCAGATATTAGGGTAAAATAAGGAAAATCAAAAGTTGAAGTACTTACAGAGTAAGATTATATATATTTATTTATTAAAATCAGGGCAGTTATTGCTGTTCAATTTAATTATGTATTTATCATCATGCTCTATCATACTAACTCATAAACTCCTTAAGTACAAGATGCACATTCACTCTGTTTTCATGTGACGCATATGTGTATCAGTGTGGCCTTGTGTGGACACATTTATATACATAAAATGAATAAACATTTCAATAATAATGTACTCATTTCATAAATTTGGGTTCTTTTTAGTGATGCAAGAAAAATAAAAAGCAGCCTGTAAGTAAGCAGACATGCTTACCTTTGTGAATTTGTGTGAACATCTAACATAATCTATTGATCATTATAATTTATGCTAACAGATAAATATATTTATATATTATTTTCCAGAAAATGTACCCACTCATACAACATATACATGAATGTTATTTAATATTATGAATTATGTAGAAGTTTTATATAAAATTATAATAAACTTATCAAAGCTAGCTTATAATTATACGACAATTAATACTAAACTACTTCAGGAGAAGATGTGTTTCATCCATAGCTTCAAGCCATAATACTTCCAAGCTTGAGTTATTCTACCTGCTTATTTCTCCCTTAGTGCACATGACACTTGGTGTACTTTTAATGGAACAGGGAAACAAATGGTTCATTTGTCTGCTGAAATTCAAGGCAATTTTTTCAAATAAACTTTGCAAAATTTCCAAATCTTGAAACATTCTGTAAGAATCAAGACTAATGTAGCTGTGATATGAGATGCTCTGGACAGGAATTAAGATCAAAGTCACCTCCAAAGATGTAAGGTTCAGGCTGTGCAAAGAGCTGAGTAAGGATGTCTTGGAGATTCTGCTGTATTTTTATCCATATAATGATCTTGGCACAGCCATAAATCTATCATTACTATCCCTTGACCTGTCCTAAAAATGAAATATTGCTTCTTATGATATAAAATGTCAATGTCACATATGAATGTCTAAATGAAGCAGAAAAGAAGTTCAATGGCACAACTTTAACAAAAATTAAAATTCCCTGGGTAACTTTTTTACTGACTTTTGCAATCTATTTTATTTCTTGTTAACTTATTTGTGTATATCCAAAACTCTGCAATGAATTGTATACCAATATATTATATGTAGAGATGATATGGTAGATGGATAAAATAATATATTGATAAATTAACTGACTCTCCTTATCCTAATGATAACATTTGGGTGAACCTTGACTTTGACAGCTTTAAGTAAATTAATATACCTGACACTAAATTTATAATGCTTACATCATAAATGTCTGTATTTATTCAAATAGAACTCACATTACTGACTATACTAGGCTATCTTAGTTAATAGGTTTCTTCATGGAAGTTTCATATTTACTATTTCTATTAAAAGTTTATTATGCTGTAGTAACATTTTTCATACTAGTGCTTTTATACTAAGAACTACTAAAGTAGACTTTTATACTAAGTCTACTAAAGTAGACTGCAAATAAATGTTTTTTTGTGTGTGTTAAAATGCCTTTGAAAGTGAAAGTGAAAGTCACTTAGTCATGTCTGAATCTTTGCGATCCCATGGACTATACAGTCCATGGAATTCTCTAGGCTAGAATACTGGAGTGGGTAGCCTTTTCCTTCTCCAGGGAATCTTCCCAACCCAGGGACTGAACCTAGGTCTCCAGCTTTGCAGGTGGATTCTTTACCAGCTGAACCACAAGGGAAGACCAAAATGCATTTAAGGTGAAATAATCATGAGGATTTGACAACTTTTTATGCAAATCTGTTTACATTATGGTGTTAACTTATTAAAGTGATGAATAATTATTATTGTTAGGTATTTTAGTGAACATTTTTATTTCAATAAATTCAATTGTGCATTGTAACTATGAATGTGTAAAATGAAGTCTGTTTCCTTACAATAAAGTCACTGATTTCTGTTTTCATTTTTGTGTGTGTTTTTCTGTGTGTTTAGTTTTTCCCCATGGCTTTCTAAAGAACTTTTATTTTAGTAATAAGGAAAAAGAATATTGTATAATGAGCAACACAGGAAAAATATGCACTATCAATTTTCGTAGTTAAGAGTTGGATCATAAAGAAAGCTGAGCACTGAAGAATTGATGCTTTTGAATTTTGGTGTTGGAAAAGACTCTTGAGAATCCCTTGGACTGTAAGGAGATCAAATCAGTCAGTCCTAAAGGAAATCAACCCTGAATATTCATTGGAAGAATACAGCTCCAATACTTTGGCTACCTGACGTGAAGAGCTGATTCATTAGAAAAAAACCCTGATGCTGGGAAAGAATGAAGGCAGGAGGAGAAGGGAGTGGAAGAGGATGAGATGATTAGATAGCATTACTGACTCAGTGGGCATGAATTTGAGCAAACTCCTGGAGAAAGTGAAAGACAGAAGACCCTAGCATGCTGCAGTCCATGGGGCTGGCAAATGATAAACAACAAAATGAGTGAAAATAAAAAAGATAAATATTGCAATAAACAATGATGTCATTCTGTAGATGGCTGCACATTTATTGTCAATTGCTAACATTCATCTGAGCCATAAAGTGTTCCAGTTCAGAAGTCCTCTTTTCCCCTTACTCCTTTTCATAAAATCCACACTGTCAGTTCAATGCCACAATAATACAGTAATATAGTAATCCTTCTAATAAGAAGTAATGGATCTGTCTTTGAAATAACTGAATAATAAAAATTGGAATAAAAGACAATGATTCTGAAGAAAATTTATTAGGAAATTATTTTAAAATTTTTGAAACTATTTTTTCTTTTCTTACTATTAGTCTGAAAAATGTATCTTCATCTCAATGATTGAAATTGGATTTATTTAAAACTAAAAGCCTTACCTTCCTGGAAAATATAATGCAATGACACAGAAAAACTGTGAAGGAGGGGTCTGATATTACCTTTGAATAAGCCTTCCAGGAAATTAGGATTCACAATAAAGATGGAAAAATTACTTCTCCGTTACATTATCTTGGGTTAGATTATCTATGTAAAGCTCTCATGGTGTGGGTCATGGACCACTAGGATCAATATCACTTTTAAAGTTGGTTAAAAGTAAAAGTTCTCAGCATTCTTTCAGACTTGCTGAATCTGAATCCCTGGCAGTGGGGTCCCAGTGCTTATATTTAATCATCTCTCCAGGTGATTCTTTTTCTCTAAAATTGGACCCTGGGATAAAAGTACATGCAAGTGTTGGTTTTGTTTGTTTGTTTTTAAGGAACTTCCACCAGAAGAAATCAGTAAGAGAGCATGGAAGACACATAAGGCAAAAGAGCAGTTTCAGGTGAAGTTTCAGCCTTAGCCTGGACCTGAGAAGAACTTGAATAGGAATTCCACTTTATAGCTAGTACCTCTGGGCTATCTAACAAAGCGCCATCCTTCACCTCTGCCCAGGCACCTTCAACTCTATGAATTCTTGGTGAAGCAGCTCCAGTAGCCCAAGTTCATTTCAGTTCACTTCTCAGTCGTGTCCGACTCTTTGCGACCCCATGACCTGCAGCATGCCAGGCTTCCCTGTCCACCAGCAACTCCTGGAGCTTGCTCAAACTCATGTCTTTCTAGTCAGTAATGCCATCCAACCATCTCATCCTCTGTTGTCCCCTTCTCCTCCTGCCTTCAATCTTGCCCAGAATCAGGGTCTTTTCCAATGAGTCAGCTCTTCGCATCAGTTGGCCAAAGTATTGAAGTTACAGCTTCAGCATCAGTCCTTCCAATGAATATTCAGAACTGATTTCCTTTAGGATGGACTGGTTGTATCTCCTTTCAGTCCAAGGGACTCTCAAGGGTCTTCTCCAACACCACAGATCAAAAGCATCAATTATTTGGAGCTCAGCTTTCTTTATAGTCCAACTCTCACATCCATTCGTGACTACTGGAAAAACCATAGCTTTGGCTAGGTGGACCTTTGTTGACAAAGTAATGTCTCTGCTTTTTAATATGGTCTCTACATTGGTGATAGGTTTTTTTTTTTTTTTGTTTTTCCCCAAGAAGCAAGCGTCTTTTAATTTCATGGCTGCATACCATATGCAGTGGTTGTGGAGCCCAAGATAATGAAGTCTGTCATTGTTTCCACTGTTTCCCCATCTATTTGCCATGAAGTGATGGGACTGGATGCCATGATCTTAGTTTTTTGAATGTTGAGTTTTAAGCCAGCTTTTTCACTCTCCTCTTTCACTTTCATCAAGAGGCTTTTTAATTCCACTTCACTTTCTGCCACAAGGGTGGTGTCATTTGTGTATATGAAGTTATTGCTATTTCTCCTGGAAATCTTGATTCCAGCTTGCACTTCATCCAAGAGCACCCCTCTAAAGAAGTATGAAGAATGAAGCTACTGGAAGTAAAGTACCCAGAACTTGACATATGAAGGTGCAGAATTGGCAAAAGCCACGCAACGGACTATGATGGAAGAAATGATGGACTGGACTTGGACATATAGAGCTTTGAATCAAATCCTCACCTGGCCTTATTGCTTGCTTTTTAGTGCTGAATAAATCATGTGTTTATTTGAGCTCAAGTCCCAGCATTGCACCTGGAAAAATTGGGATAAGAATGTCCCATAGTTTTAAAAAGTTAAATAAGATAATGCATAGACAAGTAACTAAGCTGATAGGCTCATGCATTGTAGGTATGTTTTACATAGTAGGCCTGAAATAGTTCAGATATTTTTGTTTCCTCTGGAGGTTTCTAAATGCTTTGCTTCTGTTAATTCAATATAACTTAAAAGTAGCACAGTGAAATAAGCTGGAAATATTTATATTTTCTCAAATATCAAAGAGCCCAGTTGAGCCCATTTTAATATGAGACAATTCTTAATGATCCATGATGTGACAATTCCATGTATTTTTTATATCAATAACATATTTAAATTATTTTATATGGTCAATTAATAAGCTTTTAAATGTAATTAAACTAGGTATAAAGAATATAGATATATATTCTACTCATCATTTGTATTTTTGAGGAAACCACTATAAATAATAGCTCAAAATCACAGGACAGTTATTTTCTTTTGCTATTCATATAATATATTTTGTTGCTATCCACATGAGAGAACATTGTGGAATATGAACAGTAGAATCAATGTTTCGTGAAAATAAATGCATTTGTTTCATCAAAGATAATTCTAATCCTTTGCATATGGAAGAAAAATTGCATGTCTCAAAGTTACTGTTCTGTAGCTACTAGTCTATAGCTTTCATAGAAATATTAGATGTAGTTTTCCTCCTATTCACAGATTATTAAATGAATTGTATTTTAAAAATTTGCTAGAAGTCATAACGTAGAAGGAAATGGCAACACACTCCAGTATACTTGCCTAGAGAATCCTGTGGACAGAGGAGCCTGGTGGGCTGCTGTCCATAGGGTCACACAGAGTCAGACACAACCGAAGCGACTTAGCAGCAGCAGCAGCAGAAATCATAACATTTTATAATATGTGAAATAATATGTCAGTTTTAAAGTTGTTTAATAACTTTAAATACATTATATTATTTTAGAAGGCTTTAAAAACAAAGCAAAGGCAAAATCTCAAAGGAAAATCTTGTCACATTTTTGCTCTCCTTTTGTGAAAATGACACTCTAACACAGCCTATAATGCCTAGCTTGATTCAGTGTCACCACTGTCAAAAAAATAATCCAGAGACTATAGTCAAGTTTGAAAGGTAAATGATAATAAATGTGTCATTTGATGTTAAATATCAACATAAGATTTAATATAACAATAATTAAAGAGGAGTATATTTGAGCATTCAATCTAAAGTATCGGGTACACTGAATCAATTCTAAATGCAATTGGCCAAAAACACTGTACAACTAGATTTTTTAAAAAAAGTAGCAGAGTGTTTTTTTTAAATCGAACATTGAAACATGTATATAGGCATCTGTGGTGCTATTATCCATTTTATGCTCCTAAGGAACCATTACAAACACCAATTTAGGATTTGTGTATACATATATTTGGCCACTTCTGAAAACTGACCTCCCTTGATACTCTAATAAGCAGCATAACTCAGAGCAATTCTTTGAAGGCTAGGAATGAAGTGGTACATGCTGACTCTAGCCCATGCATTATTTAGCATTTTTCATCCTAGAGCATAAAGTCAGCATCTCTGAAGCAAATAAGCAGGACCTAACACTATCCTTTTAGAAGTACAGAGCTATGGATGCATGTAATTTTTTTGTTGTTCTTTCAGTTCAGTTCAGTCGCTCAGTCGTGTCCGACTCTTTGTGACCCCATAAACTGCAGCATGCCAGGCCTCCCTGTCCATCACCAACTCCCGGAGTCTACCCAAACCCATGTCCATAGAGTCAGTGATGCCATCCAACCATCTCATCCTCTGTCATCCCCTTCTCCTCCTGCCCCCAATCCTACCCAGCATTAGGGTCTTTTCCAATGAGTCAACTCTTTGCATGAGGTGGCCAAAGTATTGGAGTTTCAGCTTCAACATCATTCCTTCCAATGAACACCCAGGACTTATGTCCTTTAGGATGTGTTGATTGGATCTTTAGTACCTATTAAGTTCAAGTCTTCAAAGTGAAGACAACATAGGTTGTATACCAAAGGAGTCTAATACAGGATAAATAGCTAATATCAGCTCTTATTGTCTTCTACAACATATTTTTTTTCTGCATTAAATTACATTTTCAGGTATAGTATAAAATTTATTTGTGAATTTTATAAGGAATTAATGTGTTCCTTTAATTTGATAGTTCTTATCATTTAAAAAAATCCATAAAAATCAAAATTGTCTTTACCTAATCCTGTATCCTCTAAGTCAAACTATATTTGGGGAATTTTCATTTTTATGCATAAACTGTTGTTTAAGCTTATCAATTTTAAAACATTCATCTTCATTTTTTTATTAAGGGATCTGTCTTTTCTTGGTAGACTCTCAATTCTTCGAGGCCACAGTCCATAAAAATTCCTCTTTAATTTGAGATGTATGAAATTGGAATATTTTGGCTTAATTCTTTATTTTTCCTTTTATTTACTTTAGCAGTTTGAACTTTTGTTACGACACACCACTATTTATTATAGTTGAAAAGTCATTTGTTCCTACTCATTTCTGTAGCCCAAAAGATGAAATGACCTGACTAGAAAATATACTTAAGTTAATATGAAACTTTGATGTGACTAGATATAAAAGAGTCAAAAAACATTCACTATTCTCTATATTTGCTTAGTCACTAAGTCGTGTCCAGCTCTTTTGCGACCCTGGGGACTGTAGCCTGAAAGGTTCCTCTGTCTATGGGATAGAGGATTTTTCAGTAAAGAATACTGAAGAGGTTGTGATTTCCCTTCTCCAGGGGATCTTCCTGACCCAGGGATCCAGTCTTTTCTCCTGCTTGACAAGGGGATTCTTTATCACTGAGTCAGCTGGTAAGCCCATTTATATGCTAGTAAACTATAAAATGTTCAGGAATAAATTAAAAAAATAAAGGATATATATGGCAATCTGAAGCAAACATCATGATTTAATTATGTAAATTGGTAGATGTATATTGGTATATACAATTATGTATATTGGTAGACATATGCAGTATGTTTTTTCATACTTTTAAATTAAAATTTAAAAATGAGGGTATGTAAAGTTAATGATTATTCTCTTGTGATGTTGCATCAGTTTTCTTTTACCAAATTTAGTGTTGGCTGACTTTACAATGGTTATAATGGTTGCAGTACACAAAAAAGAAAAAAAAATGATAAATATATTTACTGACCTGATGAATGTTAGTATCAAGATAAAGAAAGACCATATAACTTTAATTTTATTCTTAATAATGGGGACTGACTGGATGCCCATCTTTCTATTTCCACTTTCACGGTGTCCAGGAGGCTTAGAGCTGGGTTTGTACTATGGAACTTGGCTGATAGAATATCCTAAGTGATGTATGCTGTTTTCCATGTTGGATTCTCCTGTAAGACTCTTGGCTCTTTCTTTCTTCTTAAAATGTAGTTGAATGCAGGACCCAGCAAAGGATACTGAGTAGGCACTTGGCAGAGGTGGAGACACCAATTGGAAAAGCCACTGTTTCCTTAAGCACTGCTTGGTTGGCTACTCATGAAATGTCAATTAGTTTATGATAGAAGTAGAACTAGACCTCAATTTCTTAAGCTACTAAACTTTTGGAGGTTTTTCTTTGCTTGTGTGCATCACCTATCCTATCCTGACTAGTACAGATATATGTAATGTGTCTATAATAAAATGTTTTCAAATTTCTTCTTTTTTAAATGTTTCTTTTGATTTTAAAAGAGGAATTAATTGACACCCTATATGCTCCGTTCTCCTTTCTTCACATTCTTCTTTCATTTCCAAAGGTGTCTTAGTCTACCCTTTCAACCACTATCTTAAAAATATGTTAAAATGAAGAAATCGTAAATCCAGATTTTTATAACTGTCAGTGGCTAATTTTGCCTGAATACTATTACATTATCTTATATCTCCAGTAAATGCATGATCCCATTTTCTGAATAGTCTTAAAATCTCCATTTTCCTCAAATTTCCAAATCTACACCTTTACTTTGCCTTCAGAATATTGATTTTCCATGTAATGTCTTAAAAATTCTGAAGCCATTAACTCTCTCATCCTCCTTCTGCCAGAACGGATATGCTTGTTTGCCTACATTTGTGTGTATATTTTCCCCATTGGCTCTTTACGTCTCCTCCTCTTTCCTGCCATGGTAACTGTTAATTGTTTCCTCTGAATTTCAGCTTTCTGGGAACTGTTCACCTCACAGAACATTATCTCTTTTGTCACTTCCTATTGTCACTCCTGCTTATGCACTGCCATTAACCTTTTGTGCTTTAGTGGTTTTTTGTTTGGTTTTACTTGGCTTACCCCCTAAAAACAAGTAGCTCAACTTAATTATTGACAAATTACTTTTCCACCTATCCCAATCTGCTGTTTCTGTGACTTTAAATTTGTTCTCAGAAAAATTATTAATAATCACTGTAGTAATTCATATATCACATTCAATTTATAATTGTTTTATCCCATAAGCAGCATTTCTTGATTTTGAACACTTACTTATAATAAGATCTTCAAAGACTAAATCTAGTTAATTTCTATTCTTTATCTCTGGACATCTCTTCCAAATTATTTAGCACATTTTTCATGTTTCTTACGCGTACATATTCAGAATCTTTAGGATCTGAAGTCCTCTTTACTTGCTACAATCTCTCCTTGAGATATCACATCCTTTCACAAAGCGATTTTTCGTGATTTTGTCTCATGTTCCAGTTTTACTGGTAATCCAAATTTCTCCTTATTTTTTAATTAATTAATTTATTTTAATTGTAGGCTAATTACTTTACAATATTGTAGTGGTTTTTGCCATACCTTTACATGAATCAGCCATGGGTGTACATGTGTCCCCCATCCTGAACCCCCTTCCCACCACCCTCCCCATCCCATCCATCAGGGTGTCACAGCGCACTGGCTTTGAGTGCCTTGTTTCATGCCTCAAACTTGGACTGGTGATCTATTTCACATATGGTAATATACCTGTTTCAATGCTATTCTTTCAAATCATCCCACCCTTGCCTTCTCCCACAGAGTCCAAAAGTCTGTTCTTTATAGCTGTGTCTCTTTTGCTGTCTTGCATATAGGGTCATCATTATCATCTTTCTAAATTTCAAATATATATGTGTTAATATACTGTATTGGTGTTTTTCTTTCTGACTTACTTCACTCTGTATAAGAGCCTCCAGTTTCATCCACCTCATTAGAACTGATTCAAATGCATTCTTTTTAATGGATGAGTAATATTCCATTGTGTATAGGTACCACAGCTTTCTTATCCATTCATCTGCCAATGGACATCTAGGTTACTTCCATTTCCTAGCTATTGTAAATAGTGCTGCAATGAGCATTGGGGTACATGTGTCTCATTCAATTCTGGTTTCCTTGTTGTGTATGCCCAGCAGTGGGATTGCTGGGTCATATGGTAGTTCTATTTTCAGTTTTTTAAGGAATCTCTACACTGTTCTCCATAGTGGCTGTACTAGTTTGCATTCCCACCAACAGTGTAAGAGGGTTCCCTTTTCTCCATACCCTCTCCAGCATTTATTGTTTGTAGAATTGTTGATAGCTGCCATTCTGACCAACATGAGATGTTACCTCATTGTGGTTTTGATTTGCATTTATCTGATAACGAGTGATGTTGAGTATCTTTTCATGTGTTTGTTAGCCATCTGTATGTCTTCTTTGGAAAAATGTCTGTTTAGTTCTTTGGCCCATTTTTTGATTGGGTCGTTTATTTTTCTGGTATTGAGCTGAATGAGCTGCATGTATATTTTTGAGATTAATTCTTTGTCAGTTGCTTCATTTGCTATTATTTTCTCCCATTCTAAAGGTTGTCTTTTCACCTTGCTTATAGTTTCCTTCATTGTGCAAAAGCTTTTCAGTTTAATTAGGTCCCATTTATTTATTTTTGCTTTTATTTCCGTTACTCTGGGAGGTGGGTCATAGAGGATCTTGCTGTGATTTATGTCAGAGAGTGTTTTGCCTGTTTTGCTCTAGGAGTTTTATAGTTTCTGGTCTACCATTTAGATCTTTAATCCAGTTTGAGTTTATTTTTGTGTATAGTGTTAGAAAGTGTTCTAGTTTCATTCTTTTACAGGTGGTTGACCAGTTTTTCCAGCACTAGTTGTTAAAGAGTTTGTCTTTTCTCCATTGTATATTCTTGCCTCCTTTGTCAAAGATAAGGTGTCCATAGATGCATGGATTTATCTGTGAGCTTTCTATATATCTCCCACTATTATTGTGTTACTGTGAATTTCATCTTTCATACTTGTTATCATTTGCTTATGTATTGAGGTGTTCCTATGTTGGGTGCATATATATTTATAATTGTTATATCTTCTTCTTGGATTGATCCTTTGATCATTATGTAGTATCCTTCTTTGTCTCTTTTCATGGTGTTTATTTCAAAAACTATTTTATCTGATATGAGTGCCACTACTCCTGCTTTCTTTTGGTCTCCATTTGCGTGAAATATCTTTTTCCAGCCCTTCACGTTCAGTCTGTATGTGTCCCTTGATTTGAGGTGGGTCTCTTGTAGACAGCATGTATAGGGGTCTTGTTTTTATATCCATTCAGCCAGTCTTTGTCTTTTGGTTGGGGCATTCAACCCATTTACATTTAAGGTAATTATTGATGAGTATTATCCTGTTGCCTTTTACTTTGTTGTTTTGGGTTCAATTTTATAAAGCTTTTCTGTATTTCTTGTCTAGAGAAGATCCTTTAGCATTTGTTGAAGAGCTAGTTTGGTGGTGCTGGATTCTCTCAGTTTTTGCTTGTTTGTAAAGCTTTTGATTTCTCCTTCATATTTGAATGAGATCCTTGCTAGGTATAGTAATCTGGGTTGTAGATTTTTCTCTTTCATCACTTTAAGTATGTCCTGCCATTACCTTCTGGCCTGAAGAGTTTCTATTGAAAGATCAGCTAGTATCCTTATGTGGATTCCCTTGTGTGTTATTTGTTGCTTTTTCCTTGCTGCCTTTAATATTTGCTCTGTGTTTGATCTTTGTAAATTTGATTAATATGTGTCTTGGGGTGTTTCACCTTGGGTTTATCCTGTTTGGAACTCAAGGTTTCTTGGACTTGGGTGGCTATTTCCTTCCCCATTTTAGGGAAGTTTTCAATGATTATCTCCTCAAGTATTTTCTCATGCCCTTTCTTTTTGTCTTCTTCTTCTGAGACTCTTATAATTCGAATGTCAGGGCATTTACATTGTCCCAGAGGTCTCTGAGGTTGTCCTCATTTCTTTTAATTCTTTTTTTTTTCTGTTTTCCTCTATTCTTCATTTATTTCCACAATTCTATCTTCCACCTCACTTAACATATCTTCTACCTCATTTATTCTACTGTTGGTTCCCTCCAGAGTGCTTTTGATCTCAGTTATTGCAGTACTCTTTATTGATAGACTCTTCTTTATTTCTCTAGGTCCTTGTTAAACATTTCTTGCATCCTCTCAATCCTTGTCTTTAGTTTATTTATCTGTAACTCCATTTTGTTTTCAAGATTTTGGGTCATCTTTATTATCATTATTCTGAATTATTTTTCAGATAGACTCCCTAGCTCCTCCTCTTTTGTTTGGTTTGGTGGGCATTTATCATGTTCCTTTACATGCTGAATATTTCTCTGCCTTTTCATTTTGTTTAGATTTCTGTGTTTGAGGTAGCCTTTCTCTAGGCTGGAAGTTTGCATTTTCTCTTTATTGTGGAGGTTACTCCCTGTGGATAGGATTGAACTAGTGACTTGTCAAGGATTCCTGATTAGGGAAGCTTGCATTAGTGTTCTGGTGGGTGGAGCTGGATCTCTTCTCTCTGAAGTACAATGAAGTGTCCAGTAGTGAATTGTTGGGTGTCTATGGTTTGACATAACTTTGGGCAGCCTGTATTTTTATGCTCAGGGCTGTGTTCCTGCATTGCTGGAGAATTAGCATGGTGTGTATTGCTCTGGAACTTGTTGGCTCTTGGGTGGAGCTTGGTTTCAGTGTAGGTATGGAGGCTTTTGGATGAGCTCTTGTTGATCAATGTTCCCTGAAATCAGGAGTTTTCTGGTGTTCTCAAGTTTTGAATTTAAGCCTCCTGCCTCTGGCTTTCAGTGTTATTCTTACAGTAGCCTCAAGACTTCTCCATCCATACAGCACTGATGACAAAACATCTAGGTTAATGGTGAAAAGATTCTCCACAGAGAGGTTCACAGAGTTACATGGAGAAGAGAAGAAGGAAGAAGGAGATAGAGGTGACCAGGAGGAGAGGAGGGAGAATCAAAAGGGGCCAGTAATCAATTCCCTATGTGCTCTCCACAGAGCCTGGAACACCCAGAGAGATTCACAGAGTTAAGAAGGGAAGAGAGAGGGAGGATATACAGGTGACCTGGGGGAAAAAAGGGAGAGTCAAAAGGGGAGAGAGCAATCAAGCCAGTAATCACACCCCTAAGTGAAAATAGATACTGAAGATTTGATTCTTAAAGGTACAAAATTGATAACAAATACTAAAAAGCAAATATTAAAAATCTAGAGTAGAGGCTAGGCTCTCAAAAATGCAATATTAAAAATACAAAACAAAATCAATCACAAAAATTATTATATATATATATATATATAAATATAATTTGCTGTAAAAACTTTTTTTTTGCAAGGTAATAGTAGGTTATAAAAATGAAAATTAAAGGAGTAATAAAGAACTTAAAAATAAAAAAAATTAGAAAATATAATAGTAAAAATATATCTAGGAATTTCTCTAGAGCTGTTGTGGGCAGTGTGGGGGCAGTTCAGTTTCAGACAGTTCCTTTTTCCAGCTTGTACTTCTTCTCAAGGTCTATAGGTCCCCTTCCAATGCTTAGTCAATGTTAACTACAGGGTTTTAATCTGTTGTACTTGCCACTTCCAGAGTGGTTCCCTCTTCTTTGTTTATTTTGGCTTCCTCTCTTTGCAAGTCTCATCAGTGTCTAATTTCTGCCCTGACATTAGGGGGCAAAGGTGGTCACTTATTTAGGCTCACTTGTTCAGTTGTGTTGTTGGGAGGGATGGTGGTGGTTTAGTCACTAAGTCGTGTTCGACTCTTGTGACCCCATGGACTGTAGCCTGCCAGGCTCCTCTGTCCATGGGATTCTCCAGGCAAGAATACTGGAGTGGGTTGCCATTTCCTTCTCTAGAGGATCTTTCCAACCCAGGAATCAAATTCAGGTCTCCTGAACTGCAGGCAGATTCTTTACCAACTGAGCTACGGGGGAAGCCCAGGGAGGAACTTTGTAGACAAATATCACTGGCATATGTGAAGAGTCCTCACAGTATATGGACCACACTGGGTTTGCCCCAGCTCACAGCAGTGTGTGCTTTCCCAGTCTACATTGCTCAGGCTCCAGGTTGCTCTGCAGGGTTACTGTCCAAAGCGGGCCCTGCATTTCATGCACTTTCCAGGTCTGAGCTGCTCAGATTCAGGTTCTCGGGTACCCCACAAGGGCACAGACTTGGTTGGGCTTGTGTTTTGTGCCTTTCCCAGGTCTGAGCTGCTCAGGCGACCAGGTGCTTGGTGAGTGCACTGTTCCAGGTGGGCCACGTGTCTTAATACCTCCCCAGGTATGCCGTGAGAGCACCATCTTAGGGGTGCTGTATGTCTTCTCTGGGGAGCTGATCTCTGGCAGTGACCCTCCTGGCAGATGTGAACCGTCCAGGATCCCAGGATGACTTGATTAGCAACTGGGAGCCTGCTCACAGTTTAGTGGAAGATGCCAGTCTCTGGGGCTGAGATTGCCCCTCGCCTTCCAGATCTGGCTATCACCGACCTGCCTCTCTGCCTCTGGTGGGTGGAGAGGCCTGTATGCAGCCGGCTAGGTCTCCTTTGGTGTTTGCTTAACCCTTTGTTCTGTGAGCAAGCCAGGCTGTGTGTTAGGTTAGAGCCTTTTGCAGGAAAGTTCTCTCTCTCTCTCTCTCTTTTTTTTCTCTCTCTGGTATGCCACAGTTTGGGTTGCTAGCTCCTTCAGTTTGTTCTCAGGGTATTCAGGCCTGGTCCTTACCCTAAGCATGCAATCTGCACCTCCCTGTTCATCTCTCTGGTGGTGGACACGAGCATCTGGGCTACTTCTCCGCTGGGAATTGTGGTTAGGCACGTATTTTGTGTGTGTATGTGTGTGTGTGTGTGTGTGTGTTTTCCCTCCCGGTTATGTTGCCCTCTGAGATTCCAAATCTCCCCACAGACCTGCTGATGAGAGGGTTTCCTGATGTTTGGAAACTTCTCCTTCACGACTCCCTCCCCAGGATGGGTCTCCATCCCCAACTCTTTTGTCTCTCTTTTTGTTTCTTATATTTTGTCTTATCTCTTTTCAAAGAGAATGGGCTGCCTTTCTGGGTGCATTGTGTCCTCCGCCAGGGTTCGGAAGTTATTTTGTGGAAGTTGCTCAGCATTCAAGTGATCTTTTGATGAATTTGTGGGGGAGAAGGTGGTCTCCCTCTTATTCCTCAGCCATCTTTGAACCCCCCCAACTTTATCTTTTAAAATAAAGCTCTCTATATGCTATAAAGAAATAGAAACCCATTTCAGTATTCTTGCCTGGGAAATCCCATGGACAGAGGAGCCTGGTGGGCTATAGTCCATGTGGTTGCAAACGAGTCAGATGACTTCTCAAAAAATTAATATTAAAAGTATTTGAATTTAAATATTTTTGATGCACACCATGGAGGGTCTGGAAGAGTTTATCTATCTTGTGAGTCAGGAAATGTATTGCAAGTTCTGATTTCTGCTTTATTTCAGTTCCCCCCTCATAACATACTTGCAAGTGAGACTTATTTTCAGTTTATTATTTTAAATCTCATTTCACAAAGATATTTCACATTTAAATACTTTGTTGTTATTGTCATTGTTTTAATTAATTTATTTTAATTGGAGAATAATTACAATATTGTGATTTTTTTTTTTTGCCATACATTGACAACAAAACCAATGAAAATAGAATTTTTTTCTCTACTCTTTTCCTTCTCAGTAAATGACATTACTCTCCACTGAACTATTAGAAACATTTTCTAGCCTCTTGGTTTTTTTTTCCTTTTTTTCATTCTCATGGACATTTTATCAACAAGTCTTCATTTATAACTCCAAAATACATTTCAAATTTTTCAGATTTCAAATTGCCATTGTCTCTACCCTACTCTAAGTTTCTCTTTTTTGTTTTCATGCATAGCAGAGGCAAATTAAATCTGAAAGTCAAACTTGTCACTTTCCTGCTTAGTCTAGTCAATGCTTTCATTTTACTGAAAACGAAAACAACACTGATCACTAGACCAGCAGGCTCTGTTTACTTGGGGTTTACCTCTCTGTGAAGCCTCACCTCAGACACTCTCCATATTTATCTCTATGTATTTGCCCTATATGGTCTTTCTTTCAATTATTTAAAAATGCCAAACTTTTAAGCAGTGACTGCATTTTTCTGTGTCATTCCTCAGCTTGATGTGCTCTAGAAGTCTTCTGTAGCACTGAAAAAAATTTCTAATAGTTAATCTCTCCCTTTTCAGATTTGTTTTTAAAGGAAACTTTCTCAAAAAGAACTTTCATGAACACTTTTTCATGAATTATGCTGCACTGGTAAGTCTTGAACACTTTTTCAAATAACAGATACTTACATGTTTTCTTGTAGTTGTGTGTGGAGAGAGACTAGAATGTTGGGTGTTATAATCTCTTCTAAATGTTAATATAAAAAAAAGTATCATGTCATTTTTCTAGTACTGTGAACACAGTACTGACAATAGTATTTGTCATTAAGTAGGTTTTTGATAAATGTTAGTTGTATATAAGAATAACAGTAACAATCTTATTATGAGTATAAATAAAACAAATTAATAATACAAATTTAAAAAGCTAATGGGGCTTCCCTGGTAGCTCAGTTGGTAATGAATCTGCCTGCAAGGCAGGAGACCCTGGTTCGATCCCTTGGTTGGGAGGATCCCCTGGAGGAGAGCATGGCAACCCACTCCAGTATTTTTGCCTGGACAATCCACTTGGACAGAGGAGACTGATGGGCTACAGTCCATGGGGTCACAAAGAGTTGGACACTACTGAGAGACTAAGCACAAGCACGTAAAGCTAATAAAAACCTGGCTAGGATCCTATGTTAAGTTCCTAAGTCTATGACTAAAGGTATTTCTATTTTAGCATAATGCCTCTCTTCGAATTCCTATTTTCCAGATGATCATAGTTAGTTTATTCTACTTGTATGTCAGTTTCCTTTCAAGTTTTGCTTAAAAAGAGATATTTCTAATAAGATTCTTCAACAATATATTGAGTCATTTAACCTCAATACAAAGATAGAATATTACCGTGCTGTACTGCTATTTACAGCAATACAGACGGACCTAAGGATCGTCGTTCTGAGAGAAGTTGAGTCAGAAAGAAATAGAAATATTATATGGTATCACTCATATGAACAATTTAAAAAGAAATGGTACAAATTAACTTATTTACAAAACAGAAACAGACTCACAGTCTTAGAGAATGAACTTACTGATACCAGGGGGAAGAATGGAGAAGGATAGTTAAGAGTTTGAGATGGGCGAGTATATATTGTTATATTTAAAGTAGATGACTAGCAAGGAGCTACGGTATACCACAGGGAACTCTGCTCAATATTATGTAACAATGTAAGTGGGAAAATAATTTGAAAAAGAATAATAGACTCGTGTATAACTGAATCACTTTGTTGCACAGCTGAAACTGTCACAACATTGTTAATCAACTATAAGCTGATATAAAATAAAAAGTTAAATAAAAAAAGAAATAAAATGTTAGTAGAATTGACTATATTAAAAAGTAATATATATATATATTTTTTTTCATTCGTGTATGTCAACTTCATTTTGATTCATATTATTCATTAAATATTGATTTTCATCTTTTTATGTTCATCACATATGTGTGCATTCTTTTCACATTAACCTACATGCTTACCTTTTTACTTAGTTGGATCTTATCTAATATATGCATTGAATTCATACATTGAATATCTATTTGGAGTGATGCTATATATATATATGTGTGTATATCTATATATATGTATATATATATATATATATTTACATGTAGAAGTGAAATTTGGCCCTTTTAAAATGAATCTTCTTATCTTTGTTAAGATCATCATGTTTCTTGTTCTTAGAGATTTGCTTTTGTATATTTGTGATATATATATAAATTTTCCATATTCTCTTTGATTATGCTTTATTATAGGATGTTGAATATATTTTCCTATGTTACATTGTAGGACCTTGTTGTCTATCTTTTTTTGTATATGGTAGTGTGTATATTTTAATCCCAACCTCCAAATTTATCCTTTCCCTCACCCCTTCCCCCTTTAACCATAAGTTTGCTTTCTATGTCTGAGTCTATTTTTTGTTTTGTAAATAAGTTCATTTATGTCATGTTTGAGATTTCACATATAAGTGATATCATATAGTATTTGTCTTTCCCTTTCTGACTTACTTCACTTAGTATCATACTATCTACATACATCCATGTTGCTGCAAATGGCATTATTTTTTAATTTAAATGGCTGAGTAGTATTTCGCTTTGGTTATGTATACCATATCTTCTTTATCTGGTCATCTGTCAGTAAACATTTAGCTTATTTCCTTATCTTAGGTATTGTAATCAGGGAAACCTATTTTTTTAATTGAAGTATAATTGACATATAATATTGGTTTAGTTTCATATATACTATATAGTGATTCAAAATTTGTGTATATTTCAAAATGGTCACCACAGTAAATCCAATTACCTTTTGTCACCATACAAAGTTAATACAATATCATTGACTATATTCCCCATGCTCTGCATAATATCCCCATAATTAATTCTATAACTGGAAGTTTGTCTCTCTTGATTTCCTTCACCTTTTTGCTCCTTACCATCCTCTCTCCCTTCTAGCAACCATTGATCTAGTCTCCGTATCTGAGCTGAGTTTTGCTTTGTTTTGCATATCTGTATTGTTTATTCAGGTCCCACATGTGAGTGAACTCATGTGATGTCCATCTTCATCTATCTTTGAAGCTTATTCTTAATAAGATTGCCCTTTGGCTCATTGGCTCCTGTGGTAGACATTTTCTCCCCAATACTAACTTTGTTCATGCCCCCCCAAAATTACTCTGTGCTTCTAGAGTAGTTTTCAAAAATGCTATCGTCTAGTCTACTGAAATTCAGAGAAGGCAATGGCACCCCACTCCAGTACTCTTGCCTGGAAAATCCCATGGACAGAGGAGCCTGGTAGGCTACAGTCCATGGGGTCGTGAAGAGTTGGACACGACTGAGCGACTTCACTTTCAATTTTCACTTTCATGCATTGGAGAAGGAAATGGCAGCCCACTCCAGTGTTCTTGCCTGGAGAATCCCAGGGACGGAGGAGCCTGGTGGGCTGCCATCTATGGGGTTGCACAGAGTCGGACACGACTGAAACGACTTAGCAGCAGCAGCAGCTACTTATTTTGTGGTAAGTTTTTATATTTTTAATTTTAGGATATTGATTTTCTAGAAGCAAAAATTTAGCTATTAAGCTTCTACTAAAGAATATTGAAATGAATGTCCATGGAGTTCTCCAGGTATGAATACTGGTGTGGGTAGCCATTCCCTTCTCCAGGGATTCTTTCTAACCCAGGGATCACACCTGTGTCTCCTGCATTGAAGGCAGATTCTTAACAGTCTGAGCCACCAAGGAAGCCCCTATAAAATATCAGTAAGAATCAAAAAGTCCTCAAATATTAATTGGAAATTTTCTTAGGCGCTAGAGTTTATCCTATAATGCTTCTGCTAGATAATTATCTTTTATATGTTTAGATATCATGAAAGACCTCAGTCCCCTGGTAGAATATAAATATTTGAATTGTTTTCCATATATTAAGGCTTAATCTTTCTCCCAATAAGTTGCTCTTTTGAGCTTCTTGTTGTCTGTTTTTGTGCATGTGAAATTCCTTCAATTTTGAAGTCAGTTTTCATGCCCACAATCCCATTCTGTCAAACAAGTCATAGAAACATATGTCTCCTTTTTCGTAAGTCAGAAAAAAGGAACAACAAATCACAAAAATTAAAAGGTGTGACTTTGAACTTATCACCAAATCTTTCTCAGGGACCAGGGACAATTACAAAATTGTTGACTCAAATAATACTATAAAAAGCAATGATCAGCATTCTAGAATCATGTTTTAAATATTTTAAAGGCACTTTAAAATAGGCCTTACAAAATAGAGCCTCTTTAGAAAAACTCAATTAAAAAGAACGTAGAGCTCTTGTATATTTTGCTAAGATAAACAAACCAAGGCTCAGGTAAAGCAGTGAGATTGAGGACCATTTTGAAAATGGATGCTTTCTAAGGAAAACTCCTGAAGATAGATATAGAGAGTTGTCAGTAGGAAACTCAAGACTATTCTAATTGACATTTTGGATCACAGAAGAAGCTGATTTCTAGAATAATCTTAAGAAAGGCATAGAAACAAAACATAATACACATTTGTTTCCCTGAAGAGAAAGAGAATAATAAGAAATAAAAGGCTGTGTCATTTAAACTGTATGTAATATATGCATTTAGACATTCATAAAGCAAAATTAATCCTGGATGTAAAGGGAGGAAAAGATGAAGAAAAAGAAAATATTTTAAAAAAGTAGAGATTTCTTTAACTTAAAAAAAAAAATGTTCTAACCCAACCTTGCCTGTGGATATTTATGGAGTATATGTTGGCTCTCATTCAAGGTCCTGCTCTTAGTTCCCCTAGGATCAATTCACTTCAAAATAAATTTAAAGGATGGCTCACACAGTGTTTTAAAACATCTGTCAAAATAGAAGTTGAATTTTTCATATGTCTTCTACAATGCTGAGTATTGCACAGTACATTCACAGTGCTTTTTCTTTTTCTTTTTTTTTTTTTATATCTCAGGGTACTTATTTTCTTTGATTTACACAAATATTTTATAGAATGCATTTTTCAAGTGGGGGCTTCCCAGGTAGCTCAATGGTAACAAATCTGCTTGCCAATGCAGGAGATGCGGGTTTGATCCCTGGGTTGGAAAGATCCCCAGAAGAAGGAAATGGCAACCCACTCCAATATTCTTGCCTAGACAGTTTCATGGACTGAGGAACTTGTGGCCTACAGTCCCTAGAGCTGCAGAGTTAGACATGACTGAGCTACTGAGCACAGTGCATTCTTCAAGCACCAGATGCGTATTTAATTTTTCTCTCTCCCCTCCACCCATGTAACAAATATAAGATATGCTATAGAATGGCAAACATATTTTAAAGCACATTGTGAGAAAATAAATGCATATATAACCAAATGGATTGATCTTTCATGTTCCCAGGGCATTTTTTTTTTTAATCCAGCTTTTAGTCAAAGAATATCTGTTCCTTAAAACTACCCTCTCTTTAATAACATAAGCAAGATCTGAAATATCCTCTATTCCTTCCTGGTTTAAATTGCTATAAAGGAATATAGGTTATATAGATTAATATTTATATTCATACTTATATACACACATGTATATGTTAGTGTGTAATGTGTAATGAGTTGATTACATGATTTAGTTTCATCAGTTATGACTAATATTATGCACATAAAATAATCAATTACAAGAGCTATTGACACAATGTTTTATTTGTATTTTGACACTTCTATTTGAAGTTAATCCTTCAATATGGCATTTTAATTCTTATTAATATTGATTGATATTCATATGCCTATCAAGAGAAATTTTTTTCTGTTTGTGTTTATCTACTTTTCTGATGCTTTTCCTTAGAAATAGAAGATGTTTCATATGCCTCTTATATTGAATAAATTCTAACAGGGATTCCAGGAAATGTAATATGTTGTTTTATCTTGAAAATTGTTTTTGGAAATAATTAAATCTTTAGTGTCAAATTCTTCCCCAGATATGCATCATTGAAATGATCATTATCAAGGGAACTCTATGTAATGTGCTTGCTTATTGCAGGAGTATATAAATCAGATTACAGGTAGAAGATTTTAAAACATGTCTATATTATCATTTATTACAGAAATTATAATTTAACTGCTGCTGCTGCTGCTAAGTCGCGTCAGTCGTGTTCGACTCTGTGCAACCCCATAGACGGCAGCCCACCAGGCTTCTCCGTCCCTGGGATTCTCCAGGCAAGAATACTGGAGTGGGTTGCCATTTCCTCCTCCAGTGCATGAAAGTTAAAAGTGAAAGTGTGGTACATATACACAATGGAATATTACTCAGCCATTAAAAAAAATACATTTGAATCGGTTCTGTTGAGATGGATGAAACTGGAGCCCATTATACAGAGTGAAGTAAGCCAGAAAGAAAAACACCAATACAGTATACTAATGCATATATATGGAATTTGAAAGATGGTAACGGTAACCCTAAATGCGAGACAGAATAAGAGACACAGTTGCATAGAACAGTCTTGTGGACTCTGAGGAAGAAGGTGAAGGTGGGACGTTCTGGGACAATAGCATTGAAACGTGTATATTGTCATATGTGAAGCGGAACACCATTCCATGTTCTATGCATGGGACAAATGCTCAGGGCTGGAGCATTGGGATGACCCAGAGGGATGGGATGGGAAGGGAGGTGGGAGGAGGGTTCGGGAGGGGGAGCACATGTGAATCCATGGATGATTCATGTCAATGTATGGCAAAAACTACTACAATATTGTAAAGTAATTAGCCCCCAACTAAAATAAATAAATTTATTAAAAAAAAAAAAAAAAAAGAAAGTGAAGTCGCTCAGTTGTGTCCGACTCTTTGCGACCACATGGGCTGCAGCCTACCAGGCTCCTCTGTCCATGGGGTTTCCCAGGCAAGAGTACTGGAGTGGGGTGCCATTGCGTTCTCCAAACTGCAATTAATTTAAATATGACAGAAGGAGTTCTTTACAATATTTCAAGAATAGTAAAAAGAAAACAAATATAACTTTCTTTGTATTTATTGAAAATATTTGAGTTCTTTCAAAATTCATAATTGTTAAAGAAGGATGCATCCTTATCGTATATATGATGTTAAAATTTTAAAAGTATGTATATTTAGAAATTAAATTATTTAAAGCAGTTTTCTCCCTCTTTCTCAGCAAGTCTTTGTAGGGATTTATGTTCTTAAACAACATACTATATTTTTGCAAAATGGAAAATCTGTGACTTAAGAAAGCATTAAACAAAATGTTTAGAAAACATGATTCTGAACTTATTCCTTTTTTTCTCAATTGATTTTGTACATTACTTTGAAGTATAATGTGATTGTATGTTAATTTTAATTATCATTATTCAGTAGTGTTATTCTTAACTCCCATCGTGAAAAGCTGAGACAAAATTCATAGAAGACAAACATGAACTTAAGAGTGTCTCTGGGTGGCTCTAATATTTTTTGTACATAGGAAGAACAGCTTCAGTTTTATCAATTTTTCTGTCTTTACCACCTTAAGCATATCATAAGAAGCCATCATCTTCTGATTCATAATTTATTTTGCCACCTGACAACCTATGATGCAATTCCCCTCCAGCCCAATGGAATAGTAAACATTAAAATAGTGTTAAATATGAACTATTACTCCATTACACAGATGGGAAAACTAACATCTGGGAAAGCTGAGTTGCTTCCTCAATGTTATTAAAAATATCAATTTAGGAACTGAATTAAGAAAAATATTGAAACTATATATATATATCCTTTCTATTACTATTCCAATGTTATCAGTAAAGTAGAAGGGGTTTAGGATTTTATAAAGTCCTCTGGGCACAAAGTCTATTTAAGCAGCATTGTGAGTTCATGTTAGTGCTTAGTAATTAAATTTAACGTGAACTTTAGAAAGCATATTTTATAGCATCATTTCCCAGAAAACTGCTTCATGAAGCATAATATAATAGTCCCTGAACCAGAATACAGATAACATTGATTCAGATCTTAACTCTTTTTTTTGGTTAATAAAATAAACTTTGTCATTTAATAATGGCCTACATATACCACATAGTGGCTATGCCTATCCAAACAAATCATGTGCTTGGAAATCTACTGAAAATTTTGAACCATTTATTTATATTTTTATGTTAATTCTACTTTAAATATTTTTTTTTAGTTCTTTTTAGCTTTTTGTTTGTTTCTTTTGATTAGATGTTGTGATGATAACTAAAGGCTCATTCTAATGCTGGAGCAATGATCATCTTTTCTAGTTGATACCAGGAGAGGCTTTAGAAATTTCATAGCTCCACAAGAAAAAACTGGACATCTTTCATTTTGTTCCATTGTACATATAAATTAGCCCATTTTCTAGGCTCATCAGATATACTGATTATTATTATGCTAATCAGAGGAGGAAGAAGAGACCAAGAAGCAGAGGATCTGATGGTGCATAAGTACATTAGGCATTTAAATTCTGAAAACAGAGCTTTAGTATGTGGACTCGATCTCCCCAGCCATATGTGAATAAAGAACACAAATTTAGAAGCAGGAGACTGTTTGTTAAAACACTCTGTGCAAATGTACAACATTGCCGAAATGTGGAATATTTCAGCTAAAGGGTTTAGGCATTTTTCTAAAATGAGTTTAACAGTGACATCATAGAGCAGAGTATTTGATGTAATGGACAGGAGATAAGTTGTGCTGACTAAGAAAGTGGAAGGAGGGATGAAAAAGAAAGAATCGAATCATCTAACATATACATGAATAAATGTGTGGACAATGGAAAAGAGAAAAGAAGTTTCACTCTTTTTTCTATAGTACTATTAATTATCAGGAGAGTTGTAAACAGCACTGAGGATTTTAAATATACAGAAAACCTGAAAGTATTCCCTAACTCAGGATGATGCATGTAAGAACATGGTAATGAATTTTTAAAAGTGTATAAGCTTTGGCTCTCATGATCGGCCAGTAACACTCTGATGTCACCCTTGGGTAGATCATACTTTCTCCGTGGACTTGAAAGAACAATGAAAACAAATCGTTTCACTTCAGCTCTCCCGGAGTGGTTTGTATTTTGCTACTTTAGTATATGGTCTAATGATGGCGTGGGAGAACGGAGAGCTTTACCACTAAATCCGTTGGATGAGTTTTGCTTTCTAGCTGCCCCAGAATAAATACGACAAAGAGAGCCATACTCCAAGCTACGCTTACATTGCACAGACTTTCTTGAATTAGCAACAGGCTGTAGATTACTTTTATCTATACAAACCTGGCAGAGAAGCAATGTTATTATATTTTATCAAAGATATTATTTTTACTATTGTTATAAGCCTTGCACATACCAACTCACATCCCTTGAGTCAAAGGTTAAGTTGCTTCAGTCGTGTCCAACTCATTGTTACTCTATGGACTGTAGCCTGCCAGACTCTGTCCATAAGATTTTCCAGGCAAGAATACTGGAGTGGATTGCCATGCCCTCTTCTATGGGATCTAACTGATCCAGAAATCAAACCCAGTTTCTTACATCTTCTATATTGGCAGACAGGTTCTTTACAACTAGCATTACCTGGGAAGCCCTTGAGTCAACTGATTGTGTGCAGAACACTTGTTCTTATCAGGTTGGCTAAGTATAACAATTTATAGCATTATATTCTAGTTTCTGATCATCTGTAATCTAGTTTAACATCACATTTTAAGAAAATCTCCTGAGGAAAAAAATATTTTAATTAGTTCTACATACGTGTAAGTGTGTGTTTGTAAAAATAAAACTAAAGAAGTATCTTATTATCAATATTATACATTCTGTATGACTAGAAAGGCTTGGACCCATGGTGATTTTTGAAAAACTTGCAATTCGAGGATAGTCAAAGGATTTTTTTCCCTCACATAATGATCAATGGTGTTTTTAATGGATTGTAGTCAAGTAGCCTGATTTTACTGCTTTTTCTTTATTTAGAATTAATTCACCAGAAGTGGAGACTTATAAAACAATTAAATCAATAACATTTTATTTAAGTCCTGCCTTTGGAGATAAAATATTTCTAAGCCTGTGTAAAATTGTCTTCATCTCAATTTGTCTTAAATGAACTGCTAAGGAGAAATGCTTTACCTAAGACTTCAGTTCCAAAATATTTCCCTCAGCTAACTGTTTCACATTTGTAAACTGTGAGATAAAAAAAATTATACCACAAATGCTTTGAAGCTTAAATGAAAGTATTTACATATATGAGATGGGGGCTTTCCAAGTGACTCAGTGGTAAAGAATCTGCCTACGAATGCAGAAGACACAGGAGATGCAGGGTTTGATCCCTCAGTCGGGAATATCCCTTGGAGAAAGACAACTGACTCCATATTCTTACCTGGAAAATCTGCTGGACAGAGCCTAGTGGGCTAAAGTCCATGGAGTCACAAAGAGTTGGACATGACTGAGTGACTGAGCATGCACATATGCATGATGGTTGTGCATGATATCCTACATTAAATTCCTACAAATGAATTATTAGCATATGAAATAACAGAATATTAACTCATAAGTGATTGAAATGTGTCAGCTTATTCTTACAGCTCTTTCACATTAGATTTCATGCAAGTGTTAAAGACACCATAGGAATAAAATGTTTTGCTGACCCTAGCAGGACTCTTGGCTGTTAACCCTCCTTTCTCATCACTCTTGCTAAGCCCAATTTGACCAACCAACTGATGGTAAAACCACAGCCTTGGTCTAGCAGACTCTGTATAAGGAACATCTGCGTTTTCTGCTCCTCTAGAAATCTGAACAATTAAAACTGAACTTTAGCTGAGCTTCCCCATCTACCATATAGGATTTTGAGCTTTCTGAATTATCATTTTGAACTCTCTTCATGCTGTTTGTAAAGCTATGACAAACCAAGACAGCATATTAAAAAGCAAAGACATTACTTTACTGACAAAGGTCTGTATAGTCAAAGCTATTGTTTTCCCAGTAGTCATGTATGGATGTCAAAGTTGGACCATAAAGAAAGCTGAGTGCTGAAGAATTGATGCTTTTGAATTGTGGTGTTGGAGAAGACTCTTGAGAGTGCCTTGGGCAGCAAGGAGATCAAATAAGTCAATCCTAAAGGAAGTCAGTGTTGAATATTCATTGGAAGGACTGATGTTGAAGCTGAAACTCCATTACTTTGGCCACCTGATGAGAAGAACTGACTCATTCCCTGATGCTGGGAAAGATGGAAGGCAGGAGAAGAAGGGGATGACAGAGGATGAGCTGGTTGGATGGCATCACCGACTTTATGGACACGAGTTTGAGCAAGCTCCAGGAGTTGGTGATGGACAGGGAAGCCTGAGGTATGAAGTCCACGGGGTCACAAAGAGTCGGACACGACTGAGCAACTGAACTCATGTTGTAATATTTCTAATAAAGCCATCTGACTTCCACAGATGTTAACAAGTCCTCTTTTGTCACATTTCCCAAGACTCTGTTCTTCTGATTATCCAGTTGTAATTTTTCTGGGATAACAGACATGAGAAACTCAAGTAACACCAGAAAGACCCATAGCTCCCTTATATTGTCAGCCAACCACATAATTCTGAAAAATGCAGTGAAGAAAAGTGAATCTATTACTTTAAGTGTTAATAGACTGACACTCCTTGACACTTCAGTCATTTATTAGCTGAAAGATAGAGACATCCTTCATATATAGAGACACTGTTCTACCCTCTGGATTAGTGGTTCTCAAATGTTGCATGCTGTGTGTGTAGTAAGTCAGTTCAGTTGTGTCCAAATTTTTACGACCCCATGGACTGTGGCTTTTCTGTCCATGGGATTCTCTGTCCATGGGACCAGGCTTCTCTGTCCATGGGATTCTCCAGACAAGAATACTGGAGTGGGTTGTCATGCCCTTCTCCAGGGAATCTTCTCAAACCAGGGATCGAACCCAGGTCTACCACATTGCAGTTGTGTTTGATTCTTTGCAACACTATGGACTGTAGCCCAGAAGACTCCTCTATCCATGGGATTCTCCAGGCAAGAATAATGAAGTGGATTGCAATGCTCTCTTTCAGGGAGTCTTCCTGACCCAGAGATTGAACCCAGGTCTCCTTCATTGCAGGCAGATTCCTTACCACTAGTGCTACCTGGCAAGTCCCAAACTACTGGCACTCGAATCCTAACATCAAGTTCTCTTTCCTAGGGAACTGATGCTAAAGATGCTGAGTCCCTGAAGTCATGTCCAACTCTTTGAGACCGTATGGACTGTAGCCCGCCAGGCTCCCCTGTCCATGGATTCTCAGGCAATAATACTGGAGTGGGTTGCCATTTCCTCCTACAGGTCATCTTCCTGACCCAAGGATCAAACCTGCTTCTCTTACGTCTCCTGCATTGTCAAGTGGGTTCTTTACCACTGGTGCCACCTGGGAAGCCCCTCTCAAATGTTAGCACACAGCTAAATCAGCTGGAGGGTTTCTCAACATCTCCAGAGCTTATAATTTAGTATTTCTGGTGTTGAACCTGAGAATTTACATTCATAACAAGTTCCCAGGGGCTGTTGATGCAGGGGACACACTCACAACCACTGCCCTCAAGTATATTTTACTCCAGAGGAATGAGATGAACTGGAAGATTGGGATTCATATATACACTATTATATGTAAAATAGATTGCTATTGGGAACAGTCTGTATAATGCAGGAAGCTCAACTCAGTGCTATGTGGTGACACAAATAGGTGGGGGAATGAGGGTGATTGGGAGGGAAGGCCAAGAGAGAGGTGATATAAGTGTAGCTGATTCACTTTGTTGTATAGCACAAACTAACACAACACTGTAAAGCAACTAAACCCCAATAAAAACATAAAAAAACTAGAGGAAATTTAGAATTTTTCCTTTTTTTTTTCTTAACCATCTTATCAGGGTTATTACTGACAAATAAAAAACTGTACACATTTAACATAAACATCTTGATGAATTTGAAGATAAGTATACACCTTATCTTTACCACAATCTAAGCCATAAAAGTTCATCACCACCAAAAGTTTCTTCCCACCCTCTTTATTTCTGCTTCCTCCTTCTTCTTCTCCCTCATTCTCCTCTTCTCCCTCTTCTCCTCCTCCTCTTTCTTCTTCTCTTTCTTTTTCCACTTAATAAAAGATCTACCCTCATAGAAAGTTTTTATGTATATAATATAATGAAATGTAAAGTATAGGCATTATGCTGTACAGTAGATCTCTAGGACTTATTCTTCTTGAATGACAAGTTTTTTTTTTTAATTAATTTATTTATTTTAGCTGGAGGCTAATTACTTAACAATATTGTAGTGATTTTTGCCATACATTGACATGAATCAGCCATGGGTTTACATGTGTTCCCCATCCTGAACCCTCCTCCCACTTCCCCCCCCATCCCACCCCTCTGGGTTTTACTTTTCTTGCTCTTTTTCAGGAATCTTACTTCAATGGAAAATTTGTATTATGTTCTGATTTTACACTGAGGCAGTAGTTAAGAGATTAACACTTATACAGATGATCTGTGCCTCCAAAGAAGGGTGAAGCATGAATATTTTGAGTAAATATTAATTAATTGAGTTTAGTTACCTTATTGTAAAATAGTGAAGAGAGTTTTAAAATTTGTGATGATAATTGTTTTATGATGTGATTTTACATAGAAGCATCTTAATTGTATGTATCAACTCAAGTTTTTAGCTAAAAAGTCCATTACTTATTTTCAAAATCAAAATCAAATAAATGCTAGGCATCTGCAAAATAAAGCCATGTTATTTTCAGGGCAAACTAATGCTGATTTTACCCTGTGCAAGTAAAATATGTTGAATAAATTAGCTTTATAAATATAACCAAATGTCAAAATAAGTAAGTGGTATATCACATGCGGACTCCTTTTCTTGATATTTAAATCATTTCTGGGTCACTTAAAATAATTTGTTATAATATATATTTTGTGTATCTGCTCCTTTAAATCACCTCTTGGAAAATGCATTTACGTAATTTTATATGGAATATGCAGAAACAGCCATCATCAACTAAATGAGGCTAAGTTTCTCTCACCTCTCACCTCGTGAGTGTGTAGCTCCACATTCTTAGTGAAAAGTTAGTCATGTATTTTACATGAGCTTGAGGGACTGTTGCCCATTCCTCATACACCTTGCTTTTTTCTTAAAGATGAATAAATAGCCTTTATTCTCATGAACATTGTATAAGACAAACATCTTTGAGTACATTATTCAGTTTAGTTCTCTTGCCCTGTTATACACAATATGAATATTCTATTTCCTAATAGATTTCATGCCAACCTTTCTTCCAGGGTATGCATGAGAGCCCCCAAACTATTCAACAGTGAAAATCAACACAATATTTTTTTTCTCAAAATATTATAATGGGAAAACTCTCCAAGACCTTATTATTTTACAGGTTATAAAAAAGGCAAGCTGCAGAAAATGTAAGTTATACATTTGCTCAAACATGCACAGCATGGTAATACTTATACCAGACCATAATGCTCCTGCCTCAGGCTTTTTCCTGCTTCACTCCCCAGTCTATGATGGAACTAAGTATTTTTCCCTAAGAAAATACATGAGGTAGTTCTGTTAGTTGGTAACAAACAAAAGCAGCAACAAAAACTTGAGCATTTTTTGCTGCTCTATCCTGTAGAACATACTAACACATATGATGTTAATTATGCACAAATTGACATCACACAGGGAAATTGTAAACACTTAAAAGTTAGAATAGACCAAGCACAGTACAGTTTAAGCTCCAAAGAGAAAAATCTTTGTTCTGTATTACAAACATGTTTAAAATAAATTGTGTTATTATTTTATGAGTTTATCCAAATAGAACATTTCTGTAAATCAGCTTCGACTTTTTCATGTGACACATTATTCATTAAGCAAAGATGAAGTTCCTTGTCTCTCAATTCATTTTCATGTCTGTCCTACACAATATTTCCTATTAATATTACTCCACATGAGAATAAAGTAAATGTAATTTTCTCTATACCCCATAAAGTCTGAAGGTAAAATTGGTACCAAGTCTGCCTGTTGCAGAGTCAGCTTGTCGTTTTCTTTATTGTTATCATTATTATTATTATTTAATACAAGTGTTTCCAGGATGGGCTTCCAAATCTGGAGAGCCGAATAGAGGAGTTTAACTTTAAAATGCAGGGTACATTTAACAACCTCTTGGGCTTCCCTGGTGGCTCAAATGGTAAAGAATCTGTCTTCAATGCAGGAGACCCGGGTTTGATCCCTGTGTCAGGAAGATCCCCCAGAGAAGGGAATGGTAACCCATGAAAATATTTTTGCCTGGGGAATCCCATGGACAGAGAAGCCTGGTGGGCTGCAGTCCGTGAGGTTGCAAAAAGTTGGACAGAAACTGAGCAACTAACACTTTCACTTTCACTCCATCCTATCAAGACATAATTTTAAAGGGTTAACTGAACATGATTAATATTTGAAAAGCAAATTCATGTCTAAAAATATTTCGTAGATTATGTGTTTTCTCTAGGAGTTCAAATAATTTTCATATATGTGTGTGCTAAGTTGCTTCAGTTGTGTCCGACTCACTGTGACCCCCTGGACTGTAGCTTGCCAGGCTCCTCTGTGGAACTCTCCAAGCAAGAATACTTGAGTGGGTTGCCATGCCCTCCTCCAGGTGATTTTCCCGAACCAGGTATCGAAACCCTATCTCTTACATCTCCTGCACTGGCACGCAGGTTCTTTACCAGTAGCTCCATGTGGGAAGCCCACTCTTCATGTAATTGTGTATAAATCTAAATTCATTAAGATACCTCAATACCAATGCCTCTTTTGAATGGCAGACTTGATGACAGAAGTCTGTTTGTGTTCAATAAAAAGATTCACGGCATGGGCTTTCAAGGTGGCTCAGTGGTAAAGAATCCACCTGCCATAGGTTCGATCCCTCCTCCAGGAAGATCTCACAAGCCACAGAGCAACTAAACACGTGCACCACAACTACTGAACCTGTGCTGTAAAACCCAGGAGCCACAACTACTGAGCCACATGCCACATGCAGCAACTACTGAAGCCTGTGTGTCCTAGAATTTGGGCTCTGCAATAAGAGAAGTCACCACCATAAGAAGCCCACACATCAAAACGGAGAGTAGACCTCACTCACCACAACTAGAGAAAAGCCCACACAGCAATGCAGACCTAGCATAGCCAAAACTAAATAAATTAATAATACTACAAAAGAATCACTGCAGTCTATCTGGGCCGTGTGTTATTTTATGGAAATAAGTGAAAACCACCCAAATGAGAACAAGCAAAGGCTATTTGTTCAGAGTTTGCTATAGTAAGGAGCTAGCCACTGTTATTTGCATGTGTCAGAGACAGATAGCAGGAAGCTAATGGGAAAATTTCATTGTGGAAAAATAACAGAAAGACTTCAGGTGTCCTCTGATTGGAGGCTGTTAGCATGGGGGGGGGGGGCGATGCTTGTTAACTAGAAGTGGAGAAGCTTATGTGATTGGAACACATTTGACTTTTCTGATTGGTCCTAAATTGGAAGTGGGGTAAGGGGTAGACTAAAATGGATTCTATTCTGTTCCTGGTGGCATTCTCTTGCTGTTTGAGACATAGATGTATTCCTGAGGATCAATTTTTTCATTTACTTTAGACCCATATTCTTCACTGAACAATGACTAGTTGCATGTTCATTTCTGTTGCTCTGCTAATTTAATTAGATCTCAGTGATATAATATTTTCTTATAAATCAACTTTATTTTTCATAGCATAGGTTGGCTTGTGAGTTTTCACAATTAGCCTTATATATGATATCAAGCCCTTCTAGCAATCCAACTTAGGCTAGACTCTCAATTCTAACTCCCTCTTTTGTGCTGGTAGAAGACAATATCTCTTTTTTTGTGCAGCCATGAAATCTAGTTCTTCAGGCTTTAGGGACTATATTTGGCTGTGTCTTTCTGACTCTTGACAACTGGATATGCATTAGGTGGATTTATTGTTCTGCCTACATATTTTTTCTCCATCTTTTTTAGTATTGGTTGTTTCTCTTTATGTTTAATTTATTTGTGATACTTGTCATTCAGCCACTAACTCATGTCTGGCTCTTTGTGACCCCATGGACTGCAGCATATCAGGCTTCTCTGTCCTTCACTATCTCCTAGAGTTTGCTTAAGCTCATGTTCATTGAGTCAGTGATACCTTCCAACCATCTCATCCTCTGTTACCCACTTCTCCCCCTGCCCTCAATCTTTCCCACATCAGGGTGTTTTCCCACAAGTAGGCTCTTCGAACCAGGTGGTCAAAGTATTGAAGCTCCAGCTTCAGCATCAGTCCTTCCAATGAATATTCAGCATTGATTTCCTTTAGAAATGTGTGTGTAATTCACTCAGTTACCACTACAGATATGTCCACATCAATTTGTGACTAATTCTACTTAAATATTTTGCATAAATCCCAGATCCCTTTCTGCACTGTTTAAACTGAATTCACTTCTGAAAGTCATATGCTGTTTCCCTTCCTCTGATTTGCAATTTGGTTTATATTTGTGAAAAAAAGTGAAGTTGATCAGTCATATCTGACTCTTTGCGATCCCATGGACTGTAGCTTACCAGGCTCCTCAGTCCATGGAATTTTCCAGGCAATAGTACTGGAGAGGGTTGCCATTTCTTTCTCTAGGGGATCTTCCCAACCCAGAGATCGAACCCAGGTCTCCCATGTTGCAAGCAGACGCTTTACTGTCTGAGGCACCAGGAAAGCCCTTTGGTTTATACTGTGTTTACACTAACTTATTATTTATTATTAAATAGAGGGCCAGTCCTGATCAAGGATTTGGACCTTCTTTTCATACTGTAAGTTTCTGCTGGGGATTGGCAGAAATTGACATTTTGTAGGTAATGGTGACATTTCCAAAATGCCATGACTTGTAAGTGAGACCATGGGAAAGAATCTGGGACTATGGGAAAATAAAACATGACCAGAAGTGATACATTTTATTCTTGATGGGCTAAATAAAATATTCTTTGGAATCCCCCATGTACCTCTTCCATTTTTTTACTCACTGGATGTAAAGACTTGTTATGATTCAGATAAAAGTAGATTCATAACACAGAAGAACCTGAGTTTCTGAATATCCACGTGGAATAGATAGTAGATAGCTTCTACTTTGGGTCAGAAACTCTTCCATGTAATTGTGTGAGAGAGATATATTTTTATATTAAATTAGTAAGAATCCAAGGCTTATATCGTAGATTTTTATACAACTTTAAATATTTTAAGTTATTTGATTCTGTGATGACACTTTCAAATTTTTAGGTCTCATGGGATTTGGAAAATAAATAGGAATTTTCATATTTCATGCTATTGGTTACTGAATTCATTCTTCTATTTCTATTTTACTGATTCTTCATTTCTTGTATTTTTGTTAATGCTGATTGTTTTCCACCACTGACTTATCTTTTTCTTACATAGAAGTGTGACTGAAGACTCAGAGCCTTGGCTTTTAGATCATTCTGTTCTACATGAGAGAAACTGCCAATTGGAGACATTGCTTCTGAACTCATTGTTTCAAAATTTAAATTTTTATCTTCTATTTTCAACTAGATATTATTTTCAACTACATAATGCAACTACATAGCATTCAAATCCAATTTGAATGCTAGAAATATGCACAGTTGGAAAACTGTCTTAAAATCAACATTCAGTATTTACCCACAAAATCGCTTTGCCTTAGAAATCCCCAGTTCTTTCAGGAATGCCATAACTATTGCAATAATTCATGCTATCATGCTAACAATATCTAATCTAGCATTTACAAATATTCAATTAGAATATCAAAATATTAATTCCATCATAATACCATGGTTTCAATCTATGATTCAATCTCTGTTATCACTTAAGTATTTCAAACAAATTCCAAATTCTATGTATACAAGATGAACTCACACTTTGTCCATAATCATTATTCTTTCATTCTGTCTTCTATTAATACAAACAGTACCATGGTACAACCAGTTTCCTAGTTGGTAACTTAGGAGTCACTTAGAACATTATATCTCATTAATCTGAAAAATCTAGGCAATCAGTGAAGCTCAACATACTATATTTTAGAGTCTTTTGAATCTATCCACTTGACTCCATCTCCATCTGTGCAACAGAGTCTATTACTATATTCATCATGCAGTATCGTAGTGTTTATTTAATGTGTGTGTTCTATGTAAGTTCTTTAAGGGTAGAGGCTGCTACTATTACCAAAACCGTTCTACCACCAGAACTTATCACACTGTCTCAAGTACAATAGGTAGGTCAGTTAACTCTTTGTTAAATTAATAAATAAATATATTTTCACTAGGGGTATACTTTTTAAGGGTCCTCTCTGTTTTGAAAGAGTGTAATAGGTCATGTAAGTGTCTACAAATATCCATTAACACATTCTGGGAAAGCCATATTGGCCATGTAATTTGTCAGTGAAATTGGTCATGAGAACTATGATCACAGACAGAGGTTGTAAGAGGAGCAGAGTTGTGTGTAGAGCTACGCTCTTTTCTCTTTGTCTCCCTGTTGGCCGTGTTTCAGATAAAAGCTGCTTCACCAGATTGGAAGTGGGAAGAAAAAGAAAAAATGGCACAAATCTGTGATAAAAATGTAGCATGAGAGAAAGAAGTTGTCAAAAGTCCTTTGTTATTTATGAGATCATTTGTATCCTCACTATGGTTGTTCTAAGCTGACAGGGACAGTAGCTAATATGTTACCTATCAATATATCTTTTCAGTTTGAACTTATTCTGTTCCCATTCTAGTGTAACCTCTCTGCCTCTCTCTCTCTACACATACATACACGCACACACACACACAGTTAAATGTCTTCTATTATAATCTATACACTTCAGATCAGAATATTATATAACAGTATAAAATAAAATCTATATCATAACCTATAATGACATTGATGTACAATTATTAAAATGTAAGAAATACTTATATATTTGCATATTAGGTATATATTATCTACACACATGATTATTCAATGTAACTTTGTCACCAATAAGAATGATAATTAAGAAATTGCAGTCGTTCCGCCAACCATAAATGTTTCAATAATGTCAAATTTGTGTCACTATCTTTGCTTCCAACACAGTGAGCTTTTCCTCTAGTTTCTTGCTAGGAGAGATATAAAAGTCACATTTAGTTTTGTTTTCAAACTATATTGTAATCTTTTTGAAAACATTTCAGTCAGTTCATTTCAGTCACTCAGTCATGTCCAACTCTTTGCGACCCCATGAATCACAGCACACCAGGCCTCCCTGTCCATCACCAACTCCCGGAGTTTACCCAAACCCATGTCCATTGAGTTGGTGATGCCATCCAGCCATCTCATCCTCTGTCGTCCCCTTCTCCTCCTGCCTTCAATCTTTCCCAGCATCAGGGTCTTTTCCAATGAGTCAACTCTTCGCATGAGGTGGCCAAAGTATTGGAGATTCAGCTTCAACATCAGTCCTTCCAATGAACACCCAGGGCTGATCTCCTTTAGGATGGACTGGATGAAATTACTTGCAGTCCAAGGGACTCTCAAGAGTCTTCTCCAACACCACAGTTCAAAAGCATCAATTCTTTGGCACTCAGCTTTCTTCACCGTCCAACTCTCACATCCATACATGACCACTGGAAAAACCACAGCCTTGACCAGACGGACATTTATTGGCAAAGTAATGTCTCTGCTTTTTAATATGCTATCTAGGTTGGCCATAACCTTCCTTCCAAGGAGTAAGCGTCTTTTAATTTCATGGCTGCAATCACAATCTGCAGTGATTTTGGAGCCCAGAAAAATAAAGTCTGACACTATTTCCATTGTTTCCCCATCCATTTCCCATGAAGTGATGGGACCAGATACCATGATCTTAGTTTTCTGAATGTTGAGCTTTAAGCCAATTTTTTCACTCTCCTCTCTTACTTTCATCTAGAGGTTTTTTAGTTCTTCTTCACTTTCTGCCATAAGGGTGGTGTCATCTGCAGATCTGAGGTTATTGATATTTCTCCCAGCAATCTTGATTCCAGCTTGTGCTTCCTCCAACCCAGTGTTTCTCATGATGTGCTTTGCATATAAGTTAAATAAGCAGGGTGACAATATACAACCTCGACGTACTCCTTTTCCTACTTGGAACCAGTCTGTTGTTCCATGACCAGTTCTAACAGTTGTTTTCTGACCTGCATACAGGTTTCTCAAGAGGCAGGTCAGGTGGTCTGATATTCCCATATCTTTCAGAATTTTCCACAGTTTATTGTGATCCACACAGTCAAAGGCTTTGGCATAGTCAATAAAGCAGAAATAGATGTTTTTCTGGAACTCTCTTGCTTTTTCGATGATCCAGCGGATGTTGGCAATTTGATCTCTGGTTCCTCTGCCTTTTCTAAAACCAGCTTGAACATCTGGAAGTTCACGGTTGGTTCACGTATCGCTGAAGCCTGGCTTGGAGAATTTTGAGCATTACTTTACTAGCATGTGAGATGAGTGCAATTGTGCGGTAGTTTGAGCATTCTTTAGCATTGCCTTTCTTTGGGATTGGAACGAAAACTGACCTTTTCCAGTCATTTAAATAGATAAAAAGGAAACAAAACCGCGAAATGAATATAAATTGAAAAAGTGACTGAAAATAACAATTCTAAATTGATTAGAAAGTACACTTAAATATAGAACTTAAAATTGAGTTTTAAGTTCTCAAACTCAATTTTTAAAAACATCTACAAAATAAGTCAGCAACATTTTTTAAAGTAAACACTAGTACTATATATTTAGAGTTATCCCAAATAGTAATATTATTAGAACTGCAATAATAGGTACAAAAAAAGTACAATAATTATAAAGAAACATCTTTTTCAGTTACATGCTAATAATTTTGAACACCTGGAAAAGTTGACTAAAATTTCTTAAAAAAATGTTTAAAAAGTAACAATACTAACTGATTCAGGATTACTGCATTGATGTGAAAGTCGCTCAGTCCTGTCTGACTGTTTGTGACCCCATGGAATTCTCCAGGCCAGAATACTGGAGTGGGTAGCCTTTTCCCTTCTCCAGGGGATCTTCCCAAACCAGGAATTGAACCCAGGTCTCTCACATTGCAGGGGGATTCTTTACAAGCTGAGCCACAAGGGAAGCCCAAGAATACTGGAATGGATAACTATCCCTTTTCCAGCAGATCTTCCTCACCCAGGAATCCAATCAATCCAACCTGGGTCTCCTGCATTGCAGGCGGATTCTTTACTAGCTGAGGTATCGGGAAAGCCCTTTGTTTACAAAAACATTGAGTTCAGTATGGCTCTTATGCAGAGTTTTCTGAACTCAGGTCCAGATTTTCTATACAAGGCTATAGGATAAAAAAGTGTTGAAAAAAAAAAAAAGAAAGGAGAATTAAAATTCATAAAGCTTATAAAATTTGCCAAAAATTTTCCAAGACATTGTTAGGTTTTTTTTTTTAGCCTGTGCTTTATTTAATTCTAAATAATATTTTAAGATTTATATTACAAGGTGGAGAAACATCCCATTCCATTTTTATTTTTATTTTACAAATAAAGATCCTTAATGGATATGGCAATTTTCTCAGGGCCACAGAGTTATAAATGATTGATTTATGTTTAGAATCATACTGTCTGACTCTAGTATAGCAGGTAAATAAGGTAAAATAAAATCAAAAGGCACAATCACAACTTATCTATGCAGGACAGTTTCAGAAGTGAAAAGGAGATACTGAACTTCACCTCAAAATATCTATCATCACTTAAATCCACATTTTTATTAAAATGAAATTACTCATGCTCAAATAGTCACTTGATAAAAATATTTGAGAAGAGGAAGTTCATTCTCCCAAGCAATAGATGTTAATAAAGAGAATGATTTTGTCATGTTCGTTAAGCTCCTTTAGGATTTTAGGGTTTAGGAAACATCAAATATTAGGAAACTATCACTGGTGTAACCTGGAGTTTACACAGCTTTTCTCTCTCAAGAAATGTATTAATGAATGTGCATGAAATAATTGAATTTACTAATGATTACTGAAAAAAGAGAAGCAATTTTCAACAAATAAAGATATTCTCTTTATTTGCTCTATAATTCAATTTTAGTCTGCACACGTGGAACAAGGTTGGTTGCTCTTGCATTAGACTTCGTTATAGTTCTAATATGTTATTAAGTATTTATAAACTTGAAAGATATTGCAACTAGGATTGCTTACCTTGCTTTAGGCTGGCATAATTAATGCCTACATTTTGTTTCCATGTAAAATGTATTTATTAAACACTATTTGATGATGCTCATTTAGCCTATGTGTTTTAAAATTGTGCCATATATGACTTAATTAAATAGGAGTTCAAGAAGTTAGCTGTTTCATTATCTCAAAGGGAAACCTGTACAATATAATTTACAAGTTCACAGATGAGGGCAAATCGCTGAGTGCTTTAGGCCTGGAGATACTTAAAATGCTGAAAATAAAATAACTTCAAGTTTGAAGTTATCTAAAAGATATTCTTCTTTAATGACTCAACTGATTATCATGTACTTGTAAAATAGTTTGCCTAACAGGCATTCAGGCTACCCTAGTATACAACCAGTAAAAGAAAACTGTTTTTTAATGATGCTATGGAATCTTCAGAAAGCTCTAATTTTCCTTATTTTGAGCTGTATTTTTCTCCTAGAAAAGTGTTAAATTGTTGCCATGACTATCAGTTTGTGCATGCATGCTAGGTTGCTTCAGTCATGTCCAACTCTTTGCGACCCCATGGACAGGCTCCTCTGTCCATAGATCATATAAATTAATTTACTCTTTATGTTTTGAATACTGCTATCACAAGCTCCTAAATCTTGGTTTCCTGTCATTAACTCAGAGATTCTTTAGTTGCTCCTAATATAGAAAATAAATGTATGTTAAAATCACTATAGTTTTTTTTTTTTTTTTTTTAGTATTAGTCTTTTAAAATAAGTGAATTTTCCCCAATTGATCATATTATTTTCAATAGGGCTAAAGGCCAAAGTACCACAACTTATTTGTCATGTCACTCAAAAAAGTACAGAAACTAGCCACCTTTCCAATTTTTTTCAGCTTTTCTCCTATGACCTTTAAAATAAATCATTGGCATTATAGGGCATGAGGAATTTCTTTTTAAAACAGAACATATTTAAAAATTCTCAATGTCAACAGTACCTCCAATTTCTGTTAATTTATAAAAATAAATTCTGGGACCCGCTCCAACATATAGCCTATGAAAACAGTGTTACTAATCACTGATTTGACAGATTAAAGGACTGGAATTTCTTTACAACCAAAGGACACGTTGCCCAAGTTATTATACTTGAGAAACAGCACTGATACTTGTATGTATGTTTCATGTGTCATGAAAAAGGTAAGAGTGGAAAAAAGGTGAGAAAGCTAGCAGGGAAATACAATGTTTATGACCTATGGGGACTTGTAAAGCAAAGGTTTTAAACATTTCTTTGAAGATTATCAGGTTTTTAAGATGAGGGAAAAAAAATTCTTAAATGGATTTTTTCTTCAAACCAATATGTGTTCATCTTAAATACATCTATAAAGTTTGGCAGTGTAAAGCCACGGGAACTTTCCCCAGATTAAACTGGCCATTCAGTATTTCTCTTCAGCTTGCTCATATGCTTTAATGCACTTCCCTTATTAAATATTGCTTTTAAATTTCACTTTACAAAGTTATTTCTACATATGCTTGAGTGGCGCCAGTTGTATGGCTTTGTTTAAACCACTCTCCTCTTTGTAGACACAGCCAGAACATAATTATAACCTATTAAGATCTCATATTTAACATGTGTCAACCATTGGTAAACAGCGAGCCTGGAGTGAGCCAGTGGGATGCTGACTTTTCATTAGAGACTCTCCTTCAGAAGTGAAATATATGAGAATTTTGTTAGGAAGCACTGCTAGAACAAAGTCTGCCCATTTGGGGGCAATGCTAATTTTTTCTTAAATTTAAAATAAAAGACCAAAATGGTGGTATAGAAATTTCTAGTGTCCATCCTCTCCGAGAAACATCAATTTGCGTAATTAATCTTTTCCAAGACCTAAGGACTCCAGGAGCTACCTCACATCCGAGGTCAGGGGTGGCGGCCGAGAGGAGCAACCGCACGTCCAAGGAGCAGTGGCTCTGAGGGTACAGGAGGGCCAAGAGGAGCTACTCCATGTTCAAGATCAGGAGGGACGACAGTGAGGAGATATCCCTCGTCCAAGATAAGGAGCAGCGGCTGTGCTTTGCTGGGGCAGCCTTGAAGAGATATTCCACATCCAAAGTAAGAGAAACCCAAGTAAGACGGTAGGTGTTGCGAGAGGGCATCAGAGGGCAGACACACTGAAACCATAATCACAGAAAACTAGCCAATCTGATCACACGGACCACAGCCTTGTCTATCTCAATGAAACTAAGCCATGCCGTGTGGGGCCACCCAAGACGGATGGGTCATGGTGGAGAGGTCTGACAAAATGTGGTCCACTGGAGAAGGGCATGGCAAACCACTTCAGTATTCTTGCCTTGAGAACCCCATGAACAGTATGAAAAGGCAAAAGGATAGGACACTGAAAGATGAACTCCCCAGGTCGGTAGGTGCCCAATATGCTGCTGGAGATCAGTGGAGAAATAACTCCAGAAAGAATGATGGGATGGAGCCAAAGCAAAAACAATACCCAGCTGTGGATGTGATTGGTGTTAGACACAAAGTCTGATGCTGTAAAGAGCAATACTGCATAGGAACCTGGAATGTTAGGTCCATGAATCAAGGCAAATTGGAAGTGGTCAAACAGGAGATGGCAAGAGTGAACGTCGACATTCTAGGAATCAGCGAACTAAGATGGACTGGAATGGGTGAATTTAACTCAGATGACCATTATATCTACTACTGTGGGCAGGAATACCTTAGAAGAAATGGAGTGGCCATCATGGTCAACAAAAGAGTCCAAAATGTAGTACTTGGATGCAATCTCAAAAACGATAGAATGATGTCTGTTCGTTTCCAAGGCAAACCATTCAGTATCACGATAATCCAAGTCTATGCCCCCGACCAGTAACGCCGAAGAAGCTGAAGTTGAACGGTTCTATGAAGACCTACAAGATCTTTTAGAACTAACACCCAAAAAAGTTGTCATTTTCATTATAGGGGACTGGATTGCAAAAGTAGGAAGTCAAGAAACACCTGGAGTAACAGGAAAGTTTGGCCTTGGAGTACAGAATGAAGCAGGGCAAAGGCTAATAGAGTTTTGCCAAGAGAATGCACTGGTCATAGCAAACACCCTCTTCCAACAACACAAGAAAAGACTCTGCACATGGACATCACCAGATGGTCAACACCGAAATCAGATTGATTACATTCTTTGCAGCCAAAGATGAGGAAACTCAATACAGTCAGCAAAAACAAGACTGGGGGCTGACTGTGGCTTAAATCATGAACTCCTTATTGCCAAATTCAAACTTAAATTGAAGAAAGTAGGAAAAACCACTAGACCATTCAGGTATGACCTAAATCAAATCCCTTATGATTATACAGTGGAAGTGACAAATAGATTTAAGGGACCTGATCTGATAGATAGATTGACTGATGAACTATGGACAGAGGTTCGTGACATTGTACAGGAGACAGGGATCAAGACAATCCCCATGGAAAAGAAGTGCAAAAAAGCAAAATGGCTGTCTGAGGAGGCCTTACAAATAGCTGTGAAAACAAAAGAAGTGAAAAGCAAAGGAGAAAAGGAAAGATATTCCCATTTGAATGCAGAGTTCCAAAGAATAGCAAGGAGAGATAACAAAGCCTTCCTCAGCGATCAGTGCAAAGAAATAGAGGAAAACAACAGATTGGGAAAGACTAGAGATCTCTTCAAGAAAATTAGAGATATCAAGGGAACATTTCATGCAAAGATGGGCTCGATAAAAGACAGAAATGGTATGGATCTAACAGAAGCAGAAGATATTAAGAAGAGGTGGCAAGAATACACAGAAGAACTGTACAAAAAAGGTCTTCATGACCCAGATAATCACGATGGTGTGATCACTCACCTAGAGCCAGACATCCTGGAATGTGAAGTCAAATAGGCCTTAGGAAGCATCACTACGAACAAAGCTAGTAGAGATGATGGAATTCCAGTTGAGCTATTTCAAATCCTGAAAGCTAATGCTGTGAAAGTGCTGCACTAAATATGCCAGCAAATCTGGAAAACTCAGCAGTGGCCACAGGACTGGAAAAGATCAGTTTTCATCCCAATCCCAAAGAAAAGCAATTCCAAAGAATGCTCAAACTACTGCACAATTACACTCATCCTACATGCCAGTAAAATAATGCTCAAAATTCTGCAAGCCAGGCTTCAGCAATACGTGAACCGTGAACTTCCATATGTTCAAGTTGGTTTTAGAAAAGGCAGAAGAACCAGAGATCAAATTGCCAACATCTGCTGGATCATCGAAAAGGCAAGAGAGTTCCAGAAAAATATCTATTTCTGCTTTATTGACTATGCCAAAGCTTTTGACTGTCTAGGGACAGAAACTTGGAGTTCATCATTGTTGTTCAGTCTGTCAGTCATGCCCAACTCTTTGTGACCTCATGGACTGCAGCAGGCCAGGTTCCTCTGTCCTGCACTATCTCCCAGAGTTTGCTCAAATTCACATCCATTGAATTGGTGATGCTATTTCAGCCTGCATTTTTTCACATAATCATTGATCAGTCAAAATCATAGGGCCCTATTATTTTGGTGAAGAATTTGGAAGTGATAGTGGTAAAGAATAGGCAGTGGTAAAGAATTTGCCTGCCAATGCAGGAGACGCAAGAGATGTAGGTTTGATCCCTGTGTTGGGAAGATTCCCTGGAACAGGAAATGACAACCCACTCCAGTATTCTTGCCTGGAGAATTCTATGGACTGTATAGTCCATGGGATCGCAAAGAGTAGGATGTGACTGAGCAACTTTCACTTTACTGTTTTGCTTTTATTAATTCTTTTAATATATCAATATTTAGCATACTATTCCTCATGTGTGATGATTCGCTTTTCCAAAATTAAAATAGTCTTAAAAAATTCAATTCCACTCTTTCCTCTTTCTTTTATTAGCACTGTCCATATTTCCCTGTGCCGTCTAGAAACTCCGCTAAATCTCATGAACCCTTCCACAAACAGGATGGACTCTATAAAAATTAAAATAAGAGTTTATGCCTAACTCAGAACGGCTTCTAACCACTTAAAGAATCAAGTCCAGTGAAAGAATTTTCTGTCACTTAAATTCACTAACTCATTACTTCAGCTAGACACCATCTTTCCATCAGTCTTTTCTTTTCTACAAATACAAAAGCAAACAAAAAATGTCAAGAGTTGTGAAGACAATGAAATTTTACCCTACTAATGAGCAAAGAGATCAGTTTGTCACAGTTGCAAGGATACTGGCAGAAGACAAGAGGCCTCTGGTTCAGAAACAATAGAGTTCATTGCTCACATCACAGCTGGAAGCCTGCCATCATATCTGCTTCCCTTTGCTTTATTCCCCAGTTCCCATAGGAATGTGTCTCACAAAGCATTCAGGTGGATTTTTGCACAAACAATACGTTTGAACCACAAGTGAGGAATCTCAAGCTCAGACAAAAAAAGAAAAACTGTATGTGGGCAAATTAGTAAAAGTTTTGAACTTTTCCCTCAAGGAATATATCACCTTTCTTGTCTTGGTATCTTGGTCAGGAAATGAATCTGTCCTCTGCCCTGAAGTAAACCCTATCTTGATTTCCCAAAGCTGTTTTCTAGCCAAGTATCCTTGAAAACCCGGAGCAAAGGCTTTTACAAGAAATATTTTTTATAAAAATCCCATGGAAAATTATTATCCAACATAAATATACAGTATTCCTTCTCATCTTATTTGTTTTTTTTTTTCTTTTTAGTCTCATCATGCATTTGAGGATAAATGTGTCATAAATTATTTGCAAATAGTATTTCGAAGATATATTTACAAAAATGTATCGTAATTATTTGTTAATATAATTCACTGACATAGGTTAAAAAATCAATGCTAGTGTGTTAGTCACTTAGTCGTGTCTGATTCTTAGTGACCCCATGAACCATAGCCTCCCAGGCTCCCCTGTCCATAGGATTTTCCAGGCAAGAATACTAGAGTGGATTGCCATTCTCTTCTCCAGGGGATCTTCCTGACCCAGGGATTGAACCTGGGTCTCCCACATTGCAGGCAGATCCTTTATCATCTAGGTCTGCTACTTACGAAACTTTTTTTAAAATTATTTTTGACAAGATTTCTAATATAAACACATTCCTTAATTTAAAAAATTCTCTAGTAGTAATTATTTAATAGTTCAATAATTGAAAGAAATAATCTATTGTTATATGATTAAAGATTTTGCTCTTGAACTTCTTCAATAAACATCATTTTAGCTCATTTTCTCTGAATGAGTTATTGCATAAATTTAGTTAATACCATAGATGTCATTACCCAAAACAAAAAGCAACAGTGCCGAGCACTGCTCTAAGCATGTTATATCTATGAACTCATTTAATGGAAGAGGTGCCACTGATGTATATAGAAGGAACCAAGACACATGACTTACAAATTGCAGAACAGATTCAACCCCGAGTCCTCTAGTTTCATTGCTTGTTCTCATTGCACTGTGATATGCTGCCTTTACACAAACATTGTTCACTGAGGAGCCAAGTATTGTTTGCTGAGTTATTGCTTCCCTTGAATTTTCCATTTTATTAGTGTTATGTATACCTTTTCCTACATTAATTTCAGGCTTACCAGGTAGCTCAGTGGTAAAGAATCTGCCTGCCAGTGCAGGAGACGTAGGATCAGTCCCTGGGTCAGGATGGAGCTCCTTGGGTAAGAAATGGCAACCTTTTCCAGTATACTTGCCTGGAAAATTCTATGGACAGAGGAGCCTAGTGGATCTCAGTTCATGGGGTCACAAAGAGTCAGCCATGACTGAGTGACTGAGCACCACGTTAATTTCACATTATGCCTAGTAGACTTCTTGAAAATCTACTACGCAATATTTTTTTTCTTATAGACTTCCTTCTCACAGCCTCACTGCTTTCTGGTTCTATCAGAACTCTTGACTCCTTGATTGAGTGGAGATTTAACTTATAATACTTTCCATGACTACTTGGCTGGGCTAAACTTCTTTATCTTCTTAATATATCCACTTGTTCTTTTGTAGTATCATCACTTTGTGTGGGCACATTCTCCACGCTCTCCCTAATTAAAAATGATATATGAGATTATGAGATATCGGTGTGCTTTATAAATAAGACTGTATGGAGTACATTTCAAAGATCCATTATGTATCTTTTATGTGTGCAACATCTCTGTTCCTTGACCCCTTTTTAAATGTCTCTTTTTAATTTCTAAACATAAACGTGAACCATATATTTAGCTTATTATTCTCCATCAAATATCTAACAATTAACTAAAGAAAATTTCACAGGAAAACAGGTGCAGATTTGAAATATCTGGATGTTTTTCTGTTGAAAGATTATGAATTAAGGTGTCAGGAGAAAATAGAAAATATTTTATCATGAACTTTTATTTGTGTTTTTACCCATTGACTGATTCATCATTTGTCTTGTGACAAAAGCATCATGGAAACATAGAGAAATAAGAAATTACTTAATGTACTTCAGGTACTTTGTAGAGACATTAAACCAGAGAAATGGGGCTATGTGAAGGTCAGAACAAACATCTTTCAATTTGATAATCTATTAATACTTACAGTGCTGGAAGAAACCATTAAATAAAGATATAAAAGTTTTTGAAAATGCCATTTGGTTTAGATGAAATTTCACTGACATATAGTTTCAAATGATACATGGACTCTTCTTCAAGAGATATTTATGAATGAGTTGTGAAATGTCATCATTTGCACACAAAGTTCTGTGCAATCTTTCAAGCATTCAACTTTCCACTAAAATTAATTGGGATATCCAGACTGTACTTCCTGGCATGGAAATATTTGCTATGCTATAGTTTTTTCACTCACTCCTTAGTTAATTAAAAAGAAATGTTTTTTGACTTATTTTTATTTTTGTGCATGTGTGTGCTGAGTCTTTCAGTCATGTCCTATTCTGCGTGACACCCTGGACTGTAGCCTGCCAGGCTTCTCTGCCTATGGAATCAGGAATGACATTTGAGAAGCGGACTTTTTTTTTTTGGTCCTTTAGAAAATATTGTGTTTGTAGCATGGACATTAAATTTGAATTGTCTCATAGCCAATTAGTTTCTTAGAAAATATATGAAATGCTGTTAAGTCTGTTTTCATTGAAGGTTTACCTTTATTTAAATAAAATATAAAAATAATACTTTTCAGTGTCTTACTTAAACAAAGGCTCTATAAATATTCTAGTTTAATCTTCTCTACAACCCTTGTCAATATGCATTATTGCCACTATTAAAAAAAAAAATAAAAGAACCCTGACATTCACACAGAATAAGTAATTTACCAAATTCAAATGCCAGATTAAGCCAGCGAGGGAAAACTTAAAACATTGTCTCTCTAAATCCAATCCCATGCTGCTTTCATAATCCCACATAATAATAGTATGTGATTTGAATGCCTCACAAGATTTCACTTTTCAATGTTTAGCACAAAGTTGTGACACAATTTCATTAAATGCACGCTGATTGAAAGTCTGTCTTAAAAAGCAATTATTTTGAGATCTTAAGTGATTTAATGATATTCAGTACTTACAAGCCAGGTACTGGTGTTATTTAATCATTATTTTGTTTAATTTTTACATCAACCCTTAAAAGTTAGACTTTGTTTCTCATTTTATTTTTCAAGAAAAGAAGTCTGGAAATTTTAATACTTTAATTTACTCAATAAACAATATAAGTTCTGGATATTATGCTAAAACCCAGAGATGTGTTTGGAAAAATGGGATGCTTTCTGCATATGAATCCTATAGTTGAATGAAGAATTTTTAAAGTCATATGAATGTTTTAGAAGTCATATGAATAAATTTAAATGACTTACAGTCCTTTGAAGCGAATACCAAATATGTTTTAAACATTCATAATAGGGGATCTAAACTAACTTAGGTATGTCCCATGTATACTAGGATTTCTGGTGGGCTGTTTTGACTTCTTCCTAATAGTCCAACTTCCTTTTTGTGTCCTTATTTCCCTGGTTTCTTCTCAAAATACGAAGTATCTGATTCCTACAATAAAATTCTTACTCCTTAAAACTGTTTCCCTGATTGGTTCCTGATACAAACATGCTACAAGTTATTTTATTTCTACAAGTTATTATATTCCTACAAGCTACTTTCTAACACCAAAGTGAAAAATTTCTTCTCTCACTGAAATGCCTCGATCTTCTCCTTTTTTTTGTTTGTGTTTTACTTTTTATTTACAAACTATTTTAGACATTCAGAACAATTGTAAACATAGTATGGAGAACTATTGTATACCATTCACCCAGCTTCCCCTAATGCTAACATCTTATATGGGCATATTAAATTGATCAAAACCAGGAAATTAAAATTGCTACAGTACTACTAACTGAACTGCAGAAATTATTCAAATGTCACTACTTTCTTTCAAAAGTCGTTATTATTGTAACTTTTTTCAACAATCAAATCTGGGATCCCACATTGCAATTGGATGCCCTCTCTTCTCAGTCTTTCCAGCATGTGGGGATTCCTTGACTTTTGTGACACTGATACTTTGAAGAGTTATTTTGAGGATGTCCTTCAAGTTGGGTTTGTTGTATGTTTTCTCATGTCAATCTCATCTCTTCTTCAGTGTGTCATAGGTCTCACTCATTAACTTGACTCTACACAGCTCTTGCTGGCACCTCACTCCAGTACTCTTGCCTTCAAAATCCCATGGATGGAGGAGCCTGGTAGGCTACAGTCCATGGGGTCTCGAAGAGTCGGACACGACTGAATGACTTCACTTTCACTTTTCCTTTTCATGCATTGGAGAAGGAAATGGCACCCCACTCCAGTGTTCTTGCCTGGAGAATCCCAGGGACGGGGGAGCCTGGTGGGCTGCCGTCCATAGGGTCGCACAGAGTCGGACACGACTGAAGCGACTTAGCAGCAGCAGCACACAGCTCTTGCACACTCTCTTGCGCGCCTCTCTAAGATCTCAGACACTTTCCTGCCCCTGGTATTCTGCAATTGCTCTTCTGTTCTCTAGAATATTCCCCTTGAAAGTCTTCAAATATCTAACTCCTTTTCATCTGTCAGATTTCACTGGAGATACCGACTTGCAAAGAGAGCTCCTCCTTCACTTCTATATCCAACCTTTGCCTCCGCCATCCTGTTCCTCCACATTACGTTTATCATTCATTTTCTTTCACAAACATTACAATTAATGGTCATTCAGATGGTTATGTAAAGAAAAAAAATTCTTCTCACACATTAAAATGGAAAGGAAGACTCTACGCAAGGCTATTACAGAAGACTATGACAAGAAGAAATCAAATAGATTCTGACAGGACTTGAAGAAGTTAACTAACTTCCACGTGACAAACTATGGAGGACCAAAATAGCTCTGGGGGACCTATGGGTGCTGATAGCTTCCCCACCTCCCTTACAGATAATAAGAAAGCAAAGACCTCAGCGCTACAAAAGCAATAACTGCATTCTGTCAATGACCTGAATGAGCTTGGAAGCAAGCCTCAAATTTCAGATGAAAATCAACAACTGAGCTGATATCTTGACTAAAGTCTTGTGAGATCTAAGCTGAGAGCCTGCAAAAAAGCTGTGACCAGACTTCTCACCTATGGAAACTGTGAGATAACAAATGGGTGCTATTTGAAGCCACTAAATTGTTGGAAATGTGCTATATAGCAATAAGAAACTAGTACAAACACAAAATTCTCACTTTGATTTTCTTCCTCCATTTTAAGTCAAATTAGTTGCCGTTTTAAGTAACTAATTGTTACAAAATTCAGTGCAAAGCTAAGTCTTTGCTTTTACATTGAATCATGTCTTTGCTTTAAACAGAACTGTAAATATTTCTTTTCATTTCCATCTTATTTCCTTGCTTATTTTCATCTGTCAAAATGAATTTGACAGAATGACACATATCTTTGTTGTTGTTTTTGTTAATAGGATGTGGATAAATGGATAATTACAGATCCCCTTGAAGACTAGTGAGAGAGAGGATGAGAGGAACTGTGTTTGATTGTGAATGATGGTACAGGCTATGATGAAATTGAAGAAAAAAGCAATGTGGAGACAGAAAGCCTGGAGGGTGTAATTTTTGACAGAGAGGCCAGGCATCTCAGTGAGAAGGTGACATTTGAGTAAGGCTTCAAAGAGATGAGGGGATGTACCACATGGGTTTTTGATGAGGAACATTCCCAGAAAAGGCATAAAAATGTATTTATATATACCCTGACTGGCAAGCCAGGTGAAGACTGTGGGAAAGGAGATCTCAAAGGTAACAGGAGCTAAATATCATAGGATTTTGCAGGTTATTGAAAACTCATAGGTATTTTACTGTGAAGAGGTGGGGGTCACTTAATGGTTTCCATGGTAGAAATGAATTGACGGGCTTCTCTTGCGGCTCAGCTGGTAAAGAATTGGCCTGCAATGCAGGAGACCTGGGTCTGATAACTGGGTTGGGAAGATCTCCTGGAGAAGGGAAAGGCTACCCACTTCAGTATTCTTGCCTGGAGAATTCCATGGACTGTATAGTCACAAAGAATTGGAAATGACCAACTTTCAAGTAAACACTGGCTACTCTGTGGGGATGATCCTGGAAGGGATTAGGGAACCCTCAGAAAGTTACTGCAACTACCCAGGAGAGAAAGAGATGATGGTTTGTGAACCAGGACATTTGTGTTAACAGTTTGGATTTTGATTACTTTAATTCAGAATCAACAGTTTTGCTAATACATTGAATACAGGATAAAGGTAAAGAATGGCTTAGAAATGACTATATTTGACTCAAATCACTGAAAGGATCAGTGTGCTATTTTTCTAACAATGTGGGAGAACCAGATTTTGAGGGTTGGAGAGATAAAGAGTTTAGTTTGGGACATTAAGTTTGCAATGATGGTTACATATCCTCCTGAGAATACCGAGAAGGAATTCAGTGGAAAATTCTCAGACAGAAACAGACATAAGAGAGTGGTCAATCTAGAGAAAACATTTAAATTCAAATGAATGGATGAAATTGGCTATAGAGGAGGTTCAGTATGTATGAAAGAGTTAACCCTAGACAGACGCACCATACTGTGTCCATGGTAGCAGAAGGAGTGGAAGTTTATGGGCACAGATTGAGCTCAGTGAATGGATGGGACAATGGGACGTCCAGAAAGTTGTTTTCTGAAGCTTCAGTTTACTCAAGGAAATAAAAGAAAAGGGAATTAGGTGGGGCTGAGCAAGGAGATGATTCGTTGATGTTTGGAGGGAAGGTAATTGACTAACAGCATGGTTAATGACTCACTTGAGATAAATCGCCATTCAGTGGCACAGCAGCTTTGATTGCATGCTTTTTACTGATCATATCCCACTATACTTAAGGAAAATGCAGAGAGATGGATTTAGCTAACACTAGAACTTTGCCATTGGAGTACAATGAAATGAGAAAGAAGCAAAAGAGTTGGAACTCTATGCGTTTTTTTAAATTAAAAAGTAACATTGGAATTAGGTCTGGTAAGAATCCCACATGACAGGTCTCTTAGCATTTGCCACCTTATAGGCAATGGGTTTTTTTGACCAATCCCACAGTTTCACATAGTATGCATTAAGAACAAAACTTTCATTGAAGGAACTTCAGGTCAGCGTCAACTAAAAAGAGAACACTTGGGTCTTAGACTTTTATTTTTATCAGAAAGACTTAAGTAGGGGCTGTTGTTGTTCAGTTGCCACGTTGTGTCTGACTCTTCGTGACCCCAAGGACAACAGCATACCAGGCTTCCCTGACCCTAACCATCTCCCGGAGTTTGCCCAAATTCATGACCACTGAATTGGTGATGTCATCCATCTCATCCTCTGTTGCCCTCTTCTCCTTTTGCCTTCAATTTTTCCCATCTTCAGGGTCTTTTCCAGTGAGTTGGCTGTTGGCATGGGGTGATCAAAGTATTGGAGCTTCAGCTTCAGCATCAGTCCTTCCAATGAGTGTCTAGGGTGAGCTTAAAGTATGCTGAGGGATAAATAGCAGGAATTTGTATTCCAGAAAAATGGACCCAGCCATTGGGTCCTTTCTCTTCTCATAGTTCAACAAGCTAGCAACTTTGCCAGTGTGGACAAGTATACTGTTGAGATAATATCAATCTTGATTTAGGTGACATCTGTACTGCTTCTGTGAATTTAGGAGCTTGTCTGCAATTGGATTTAGGTGCAGACAAGGGAGTGAGGCGGTCACAAGTCATGTGGGAAGCTAGCTTTTCAGTGAGAATGGAAGTACTTCTAGCTAGTTATCCAGGCAACACAGATACTTCCCAATGGTCATATTTGGGCATCCCTGAATGTCACATCACACTAAAGAGCGAAATGAGGGGCTTCTTGAGTGTTCCAATGGCCAAGACTCCACACTCCCAATCCAGGGGACCTGGGTATGATCCCTGGCCAGGGAACTAGGTCCCACATGCTGCAGCTAAAGACGTGCATGCTGCAGCAAAGATTGAAGATTTCACGTGCTGCAAATAAGACTCGGCACAGTCAAATAAATAAATAGTGAAGTGATACAATGACATATTAAAAATACATGAGCTAAAAGGTCAAGACAGTACATTTAGAATAAAATACTGTGAACTCATTTAATCACGTCAGTCAGTTGCTTGTCGTGTCTGACTCTTTGCAACCCCACAGAATGCAGCAAGCCAGGCCTCCCTGTCCATCACCAACTCTCGGAGTTTACACAAACCCATGTCCATCCAGTTGGTGATGCCATCCTGCCATCTCAGCCTCTGTCTTCCCCTTCTCCTCCCACGTTCAGTCTTTCCCAGCATCACGGTCTTTTCAAATGAGTCACTTCTTCACATCAGGTGTCCAAAGTATTGGAGTTTCAGCTTTAGCGTCAGTCCTTCCAATCACTTCAGTCCAGGACTTTTCCAGAGGTGATTCTGCACAAAGATAAATAAAAATTAATGATTAAAAGTACACTGATCCTTTAATGCTTCAGTAAAATTTTTAAGCACTAGTGGTATTGATTATCTAAATAAATATGAACTAAACTTTATTGACACACATGAAAGAAGACTGAATATTGGGAAAGTTTATATATATATATATGTGTGTGTGTGTGTGTGTGTGTGTGTGTGTGTGTGTGTGTGTGTATGTATATATATAATTTGACACAAAGAAAATTTCCTGTAAAAGAAAATATTAAAAAAAAATGTAGAATAGGATGCAGTGGAAAACAGAATTAATGGTATTTAAAAACCCAGAATAAATGAGAGCCTGGGCACGCATAATATCAAATTCTCAAAGGCTACTGTAATTTTACAGCAAAATGAAATGATAAACTATAAAGCAAGGGATTTACAAGAAGGAATCCTTTTCATTGATCTATTTCATTTTAATTTCAGAAAGAACCTTTTTGATCTTTTTTGCATTTATCTTTGTGAAATATTTAACTGCACCCTGAGATATAAAGTTGATGTTCCAGAGGAGTCAGAAGAAGCACAGTTCTGTTAAAGAAATATAAAAAACAATGGTGTTTGCTCTCTCCTTCTACCTTTTTTTTTCCCGTCCCTCCCTCCTTTCCTTTCTTCTTATGTTTCTTTCTTTAGCTTTGAAATACTATAATAAGACTTGCCTCTTTTTTTTTTCTAACTATTGACAGGCTTGTGTTCCCTATTCTGTTATAACATTTAATTGGTGACAAAATGATAATGCAAGCTTTTTATTTTCAATAAAATTGCCAAAAAAAGGCACTTTGATTATATCCTAACACCTTTGAATTGAAAGATAATTGGTTTAACAAAGCAAGTATAGTCATTTGAATTTGAAGGAAGAAAGATTTCAGAAAAAAACAAATAAATAAAACCTTGATTTTGTAAAGATAATAAATTATTTGCATTATGTAGGCTTTCACTTTTGTGTCCTCCATATTTAGACATTTAAGAAAGTAAATTGGACAGTGGCTTTAACATCTGAAGGAAAAACCCAAAAAGAATTTTTGGCCAACCCAATCAATAATAGTATTTGTTTCATGGAAAATGTTTATTTTTAAATTCAGGTAAAGCCATTTAATTCAATCTATCCAGCCACTCAGTTCCTTAAAGGAGCTTTTCTTATGACTTATGATTTAAAATTAACTCATCAATAAATCTGTGAAGATAAGAAATAATCTGAATTGATGTATTTAAACATTTTCCCTATAGAATAATAAAGTAGGGCTCAGTAGAGTCAGCAGTGACCTGCTGTAGGGATAGGGCTCTGGCTACAGAATACCTGGGTCACCCAGCCTGTGAAATAAGCCTTCTGGGAGGAGGTTGCCAATAGCCCCACCATAGTACCTCGGAGCAGACGACACACAAACTGCAGAAAAATTATATCAAAGAAATTTTCACACTGTTAAGAAAGTCTAGAACACACAACAGATTTTCCAACCTGGGTATCCAGCAAAAGGACTGAGAACACCCAGGGAATTTGACTTTGGAGGTCAGTGGGAGACTGAACCAGAATTGCCTGTGAGTGTCCAGGAGTCTCCAGTGGAGTCATGGGTCAACAGTTTGACCTCAGGCCAAACAACAGGGAGGGAACATGGCCCCACTCTTCAACAGAAAATTGGATTAAAGATTTACTGAGCATGGCCCCACACATCAGAACAAGACCCAGTTTACACTTCAGTCTCTCCCATCAGAAATCTTCCATAAGCTTCTTATCCTCATTCATCTGAGGGCAGAGAGAAGAAAACCACAATCACAGAAAACTAATCAAACTAATCACGTGTACCACAGCCCTGTCTAGCTTATGAGCCACGTCATGTAGAGCCACCCAAGATGAATGGGTCATGGTGGAGAGTTCTGACAAAAAGTGGTCCACTAGAGAAGAGAATGGCAAATCACTTCAGTATTCTTGCCTTGAGAATCCCATGGACAGTATGAAAAGGCAAAAAAAGATATGACATTGAAAGATGAACTCCCCAGGTCAGTAGGTGCCCAATATGCTACTGGAGAAGAGTAGAGAAATAACTCCAGAAAGAATGAAAAGATGGAGCCAAAGCATAAACAACACTCAGTTGTGGACGTGACAGGTGATGGAAGTAAAGTCTGATGCTGTAAGAACAATATTGCATAGGAATCTGGAGTATTATGTCCATGAATCAAGGCAATTGGAAGTAGTCAAACAGGAGATGACAAGATTGAACATCAACATTTTAGGAATCAGTGAACTAAAATGGACTGGAAGGGCAAATTTAATACAGATAACCATTATATCTACTACTGTGGGCAAGAATCCCTTAGAAGAAGTGGAGTAGCGTTCATATTCAACAAAATAATCCAAAATACAATACTTGGGTGGATTCTCAAAAATTACAGAATGATCTCTGTCCGTTTCCAAGGCAAACCATTCAGTATCAGAGTAATCCAAGTCTATACCCCAACCAATAATGCAGAAGAAGCTGAAGTTGAATGGTTCTCTGAAGACCTACAAGATCTTCTAGAACTAACACCCAAAAAAGATGTCCTTTTTATCATAAGGGACTGGAACGCAAAAGGAGGAAGTCAAGAGATACCTGGAGTAACAGGTAAGTTTGCCCCTGGAGTACAAAATGAAGCAGGGCAAAGGCTAACAGAGTTTTACCAAGAGAACACACTGGTCATAGCAAACACCCTCTTCCAACAACATAAGAGAAGACTCTACACATGGACATCACCAGATTATCAACACCGAAATAAGATTGGTTATAGTCTTTGCAGCAGAAGATGGAGAAGCTCTACACAGTCAGCAAAACAAGACCAGAAGCTGTGGCTCAGATCTTGAACTCCTTATTGCCAAATTCAGACTTAGATTGAAGAAAGGAAAAACCACTAGGTCATTCAGATATGATCTAAATCAAATCCCTTATGATTATACAGTGGAGGTGACAAACAGATTCAAGGGATTAGATCTGATAGACAGAGTGCTTGAAGAACTATGGGCAGAGATTTGTAACACTGTACAGGAGGCAGTGATCAAGACCATCCCCAAGAAAAAAAAATGTAAAAAGGCAAAATGGTTGTGTGAGGAGGTCTTACAAATAGCTGTGAAGTGAAAGGCAAAGGAGAAAGGGAAAGATATACCCATTTGAATGCAGAGTTCCAAAGAGTAGCAAGGAGAGATAAGAAAGCCTTCCTCAGTGATCAATACAAAGAAACAGAGGAAAATAATAGGATGGGAAAGACTAGAGATTTCTTCAAAAAAATTAGAGATGCCAAGGGAATATTTCATGTAAAGATGGGCATAATAAAGGACAGAAACAATATGGACCTAACAGAAGCAGATGATATTAATAAGAGGAGGCAAGAATACACAGAAGAGGTAAACAAAAAAGATCTTCATGACCCAGATAACCACGATGGTGTGATCACTCACCTAGAGCCAGACATCTTGGAGTCTGAAGTAAGGTGGCCTTTAGGAAGTATCACTACAGACAAAAGTAGTCGAGGTGATGGAATTGCAGTTGAGCTATTTCAAATCCTAAAAGATGATGCTGTGAAAGGACTACACTCAATATGCCAGCGAATTTGGAAAATTCAGCAGTGGCCACAGGCCTGGAAAGGTCAGTTTTCATTCCAATCTCAAAGAAAGGCAATGCCAAAGAATGTTCAAACTACCGCACAATTGCACTCATCTCACACACTAGCAAAGTAATGTTCAAAATTCTCCATGCCAGGCTTCAATAGTATGTGAACTGTGAACTTCCAGATGTTCAAGCTGGATTTAGAAAAGGCAGAGGAATCAGAGATCAAATTGCCAACATCCGCTAGATCATCAGTAAAGAGAGTTCCAGAAAAACGTCACTTCTGCTTTATTGACTACGTCAAAGCCTTTGATTGTGTAGATCACAAAAAACTGTGGAAAATTCTTAAAGAGATGGAAATACCATACCACCTTACCTGCCTACGGAAAAATCTGTATACATGTCATAAAGCAACAGTTAGAATCAGACATGGAACAATGCACTGGTTCAAAATTGGGAAAGGGTTAGGTCAAAGCTGTATATTGTCATCTGGTTTATTTAACTTATATGCAGAGTACATCATGCAAAATGCCAGGCTGGATGAAGCACAAGCTGGAATCAAGATTCCTGGGAGAAAGAGCAATAACCTCAGATACGCAGATGATACCACCCTTATGGCAGAAAGTGAAGAAGGACTAAAGAGCCTCTTGATGAAAGTGAAAGAGGAGAGTGAAAACCTGGCTTAAAACTCAACATTCAAAAAACTAAGATTATGGCATCCGATCCCATCACTTCATGGCGAATAATTGGGGAAACAATGGAAACAGTGAGAGACTTTGTTTTCTTGGGCTCCAAAGTCACTGCAGATGGTGACCGCAGCCATGAAATTAAAAGATGCTTGCTCCTTGGAAGAAAAGCTATGACCAACTTTGGCAGCATACTAAAAAGCAGAGAGAGTACTTCTCTGATGAAGGTACGTCTAGTCAAAGCTATGGTTTTTCGAGAAGTCATCTATGGATGTGAGAGTTGGTGTAAAGAACGCTGAATGCTGAAGATTTGCTGCTTTTGAACTGTGATGTTGGAGAAGACTCTTGAGAGTCCCTTGGACTCTAAGGAGATCCAACCTGTCCATCCTAAAGGAGATCAATCCTGAATATTCGTTGGAAGGATTGATGCTGAAGCTCCAATATTTTGGCCACCTGATGTGAAGAACTGACTCATTGGAAACACCCCTGATGCTGGGAAAGATTGAAGGCAAGAAGAGAAGGGGACGACAGAGTATGTAATGGTTGGTTGGCATTTCCGACTGGATTGACGTGAGTTTGAGCCATCTCTGGGCAACCTGCTAATTAATTTTTTCAAAGTCTGTCTAAATCCATTTCTCAGTCCATTTGTCTCCATCCTATTTCTGGTCACCCAATAATTTATCTGCACACATCAAACTTTCTCATTGGCAAGTATATTTTCCATCCTATTCATATACAATCCATTCTCCGTTTTTAGCATATATGAACTTTCAAAATTAGTCCTCTGCTCATATACCCTTTCTGGTATATTTTGATTTTCTACCCAATGTAATGAAAGTCCTCAGTATTATTAAACATGGCTAACAGTGTACTACTCGGAATGACTCTTGCTTAACTATCTGGCCTGACTCTTGTTTCTCTTTACAACATTCTCAACATTTGGTTGAAGATTGAGTGTATCACCAGATCATGAGAGTAAAAACACTCATGTATGTTGTCGACCTAGATATATGGTCACTATCTCCACTGAGTGTCCAAATCAATACATTCATTTCTGAATTTTTGCCATTTATATGGAAGCGAATTAATTTCTAATTAAAAATCTTTATATAATATGCCTGAACTATCAGGAAAACATGAAAATAAAGCAGGAGGTGTCAAGAAAGATATGCATACGGTCAATAAATGTTTAAAATTATTCTCAACCATTTTAAACATTAAAAATGTAAATCAATACACAGACAAAGCTTTCAAACAGAAAATATTGACAAAACTCTTCCAAAAAACAGAATGCTCTGTTGGGAAGACATGATGGGCAGAATTAGAAATATCTCTTAGTGCTGATAAGTGTAAACTAATTCCAATTTTGAAAATAATTGATTTGCATCCCTTAAATGTTGTTTGCATATTTTTTTAGTTTGGAAATTTCCCTTAGACATAATTATTTGATATAGCATAGGATGTATGCATAAATACAGTCAATGAAGCATTTTTACAATAGCTAATCTGTGCAAAAAGCTAGTGGTATCCACAAGAAGAATCATTACTTAAATTATATCATATCTATACCATTGAATGTTAGGCAGGCCTTGGAATCAAACAAGGCAGCTTGTGTTTATTAGCCTAAAAATTTCTGTCTTAAATCTGGGAGGAGATAAGGCCAAGTGTCAACCCAAATGAATAATGTGGTTACATTTTAGTAGCAAAATGTGTAAAACTTCTTGTGAAATATGATTCACATTTTAGGTGGAAGATATTCCTTTGCAAACAAATGTGTGTCTTGATAGATAAATAAGCACAGGAATGAGTCAGGGAGAGTGGTTATTAACAGTATGTGACAGTTTACTCTGTAGAATACATTGGAAATATTGTTATCTTTAAAAAAAAAAAACACTTTCATTTCACTTGGAGTATAGTGGATTAACAATGTAGTGAAAGCTGTTCAGTTATATATATATCGATATCTATTCTTTTTCCAGTTCTTTCCCCATGTAGATTGTTATGTGATATTGAGCAGAGTTCCCTGTGCTGCAGAATAGGTTGTTGTCCATTTTAAATACAGCAGTGTGAACGTGTTCTTTTAGGATCTGTGGTCCATGTTTTCATTAGAAAAACAGAATGTTGAAAAGGTAACTTATCCAGAAGAAGTTTCTCTTTTAAGTCCTTGTTTTTAGTGAAGGGGGATGAAAGTAGGCATTGTCCAGAAACAAAGTATTCATTCAATCAGCACTTTTTCAGAGGAAATTAGAAAGAAGAGAAGGCCATTTTAGCTTTAGTTTCTAAGCTCATAAATTTTTCCTCCTAGTGCCGTAGATGACCTTACCCCGATGCCTGGCCCATTGGTTAGGATGTGTAGAATGCAGAGTTCTTCTGGCTCTGTGAACTAAAGCTCCTAAGCTTTAAGCTTATTACTACAGCAGGACATTCTCCACAAGCTCCTTGCTAACTACCCTTTGTGACAGATGGAGACTAATTTGCATTCTTTTGAATCCTGGCTGAACCTGGCATGACCCCTACGTGGGGTTACAAGGAGTATTCATTTGCATATTCTTCCGCAACTGAATAAATGACTTTTACCCTGGAGAGTTTTAAAATCTTGACTAACTAGGATTTTATTCTGATTTTCTCTACGCGCCGTCTTTTCCAGTGATATCATTAATAACTATTCCTATCTGTCTGTCCCTTCAGATAGTCTCCCATGAGAATTCACTAAATACAGATTTCCTTCCCATCTGTGAAGTTCCAGCACTAAGATGCTCTGATACAATAAAGCACTAATTACCTCGCCCCTTGGTGTGATTTCCCTTCAGATTCCGTCAATGATGAACTAATCTTCTTCTTTATTTTCCTACTTTCCCAAATCACAGATCGATTTCTACCAAACAAATTAAGTCTCTACGCACTTAGGAATTTGAATATTATAGTAATAATGCTATCACATACACTTAATAGCCAAGAGTTAACAGGTTACACTGTTTTTTAAATCCCGATAATATCTCTCAACATATGTTTAATTGATGAAAATGACATTCTGCAATTATGGTGAGAGTGGAGGAGAAAATGGACAAACACATGATGAAATAAAAGAAAATACAAATAATTCCACTTACTGTATCTTTTAATGAGGGTTTGTATGAGATTGCAATGAGTTACATGAGCATAAACGAGATCAGACTCATGAGTCAATAGAATCCTCAGCTGATCTTAGCCCCAGGGATATTCAATAGCTGGAAAGAAAAACACATTCTTAATCTGACAGTTAATTCTATTGCTGTAGTTACTTCTCTCGTTTAATATGGCTACACAACACAAATAAATAGCTTCATCTATTTCTCAAGCATATACACACTCACACACACACACATACATTACACACTATTTGAACACTACAGAAAACCTGGATGGATTGGATTTTCTGAATTATTTTAATCTAGTGTGTTCATATTCAAGAATAGTTTCGATTATAGGTGATTTTCACTTCATGAGTTGAATTCTGAAACAAAAGCTTATGTAAGCTGTATTGGGCCTGGTGAGCTGAGACAAGTTCACATAAGACCTGCGACACAGAGGGCAAGCTCAGGGGGCTGAGGGAAGCCCACACACACACCCGTGAACAGAGGACATGGTCAGGAAGTCAAGAAAAGATCCACCAAGCCCTTACCTAGCAAGACTTGGCCTGCAGTGAAGGTGGGACTGGGGAACAGAAGCACCGGCAAAGATTTCAGGGACAAGTATGGACTGGCGGCAGCGAAAATATGCTGAGAGGACCACTTTGAAGTAGCTGTGGAAATAGACATATCTAACACTGCCAAAACCAGAAGCACTGTCCAAAGACATACTGAACCCATAGACACCCCAAAACCTACTACTGGACACTGCCCTGCCCTTCATAGAGATGAGATCCAGCTCCATTAACCAGAACACAAGCACAAGCTGCCCCAACCGGGAAAACACCACAGGACACAGAAAACATCACATAATCCATCCTCATCCATGGGGGCAGACTTTGCAAGCAAGAAGAACCATGACCTTTAAACATTTTTTTTTTTTTTAATAAATCACAGTGTCTTTTCCCCCTACATATTTCTATCTTCACGGTAGTCTTTTGCAGTGCTGTGGAGTTTTCCTCTTTGATTTTGTCAATTTTTTTTCTCTTTTTTTCTTTTTCACTATTTGTGTGTGTGTGTGTGTGTGTGTGTGTGTGTGTGATTTTTTTTTCTGATTTTGTTCCTGATGTATTTGACTGCTTTTCTTCTCGCTCTTTACTGGCTATAGCTATTCCTGAATATATATATATATATATATATATATATATTATTATATATATATATATATACACATACATATAAATCTTTTTCACATACATCTCTTTATCTTTGCTTTTCTATTTTTTCTTTTCTCTCTCTTTTTTACCCTCTTCTCTACCCCTTTCTTTTCTTTTTTATCTCCCTCTACTCTTTTGTCTCTCTTTTTTCTTCTCCCTTTTTTCCTCCTCTCTTTCTGTTTTCACCAAGTAAGTTAAATTGTTGAGCTCTCTTTGCTATATTTCCCAGTTGGCACTCTGCACAGGCTCAGTTTTCCAGATTGAGCATTAGCTAGCTCTGCTTTTTATTGGTTGATATCACTTTGGGTTTCCCTGTTCACCAAGTCAATTTCCTGCACACTTTTCTTTAGAATACTTTGGTTATAACTGTGTGTGGAAATGTGTTTATGTGTCTCATTAGTTCTGTAATTACCTGCTTGATCTCCTCCCACTAGAAACACAGGCACAAGTCATCTCTAACAAGAAGTAAAGACAAACTGTTCAACCAACATTTCCCACCAAGGACAAAAACCAAAAAGAAGAAGGAATATAACCCTAAAGCCTGGAAAAAGGAGACCTTCAGAGGAGTAAGTTAGAAAAAAAAGAAAAGACAGAGAAATACAGCACAAATGAAAGAACAAGGGAGAAACTAACAAGACCAAATAAACAAAGAGGAAATAAGCAATCTACCTGAAAGAGAATTAAGAATAATGATAGTAAAAATGCTCCAAATACTTGAAAATGGAAAGAAGAAAATTCAAGAAACTATTAACACAGTTAATACAATCACAAGGACATAGAAGAAATAAAGAATCATCAAACAGAGATGAATAACACAATTACTGAAATTAAAAATACTCTAGAAGGAACCAATAGCAGAAAAACTGAGGCAGGGGAACGGAAAGCTGAGCACTGAAGAATTGATGCTTTTGAACTGTGGTGTTGGAGAAGACTCATGAGAGTTCCTTGGACTGCAAGGGGGTCCAACCAGTCCATCCTAAAGGAAATCAGTCCTGGCTCTTCATTGGAAGGACTGATGTTGAAGCTGAAACTCCAATACTTTGGCCACCTGATGCAAAGAACTGACTCATTGGAAAAGACCCTGATGCTTGGAAAGATTGAAGGAAGGAGGAAAAGGGGAGACAGAGGATGAGATGGTTGGATGGCATCACCAACTGGATGGACATGAGTTTGAGCAAGCTGTGGGAGTTGGTGATGGACAGGGAGACCTGACGTGCTGCAGTCCATAGGGTCACAAAGAGTCGGACACGACTGAATGACACAACTGAACTGAACTAAACTACATATTATTTAACTCAGAGTAGCTTTTACTTTGAGTTAAATATGTTGTCAGAGCTGGGTTATTGAATAGAGAAGTGACATCATATGAGTTAGGTTCCTAAATCATCGTTTTTGTCGGGGAACAAGGTTAAAAGCTGGAAAATAAGGTAGAAGTCATTATAATTGTCTAGGTGAGAATTGATGAGGTCTTACATTGGGATGATTTTATAGCTAATGAGAAAAAATCAGTATTTCATAATAAGAATAATTTCCATGTACAGAAGAACTTGTCTAGGAGATAAGAATACTTGAATTGTGTTCTAAACTGCACAAGCTGTTGAATAGGAATGAATTTTTGGTAAACTTCCAGATGAGGCTGAGTCATGACTAGGCACTTTTAGTAAGCTCATGTATCAGATCATCAATGAATCTTAAGGAATAATCTTCTCTGGCCAATGAATAATGCAACTTGATTGAACTAAGCATGTAAAGACTATGGTACATTTTCCACCCCAACTAAACTTCAAACTTTTCAACTCTGATGAACAGAAACTTCATCTTCCTGTTTATAAAATTTTTGGTATTTCTCCTTAGTGATACATTCAGTGAATCTCTTTATTGTTTCCTTGCCTGGTAATTAAGCAAAGTCAGATTTAACTTTTAATTTTTCCATAAATTTATATAATAATTTATTCATATTTAGGTTTAAAGTTTTTATTTACAACTATAGGAACATATTTTAAAAGTAGTGCTAAGAAGATTTCTTGATGAAATTGGATATGGTGTGAGGAAGACAGAGGAAATAAGATTTATGAGTTAGTTTTATTTTGTTTCAACATGCTTGCAACAAAAGCATAGTATAATAATAGTTTAAAATATTTATATTTCAAGAGGGCAGCTTATGCATAAGGATGTAGGAATATATATTAATAAAGATCAGATATAACTCTAACAAAGCAAGGTGAGTTCAGACAAGTGAATGTAAATATTTATTAAACAAGTTTGCTAGTATTAATGAAAATAGCATTGTGTTCCTCATTTATGAATTCATCACTTCCTACCCATCTATCAAAAGTTTCTCCACATGGTGTATTTTAGAGACTGAAATCATGGGCTCAGGAAGAGCCTTATTGCTATGACAGAGTGGATGTGTTGAAGCTGAAAATTCAGAAGAATACAAATACAACTCAGATTTCTTAACCGTAGAAAGGTCATAATATTATGTATTGGTGGTTTGGTGGTTTAGTCGCTAAGTCATGTCCAACTCTTGGCACTCCATGGACTGTAGCCTGCCAGGCTCCTCTGCCCATGGGAATTCCCAGGAAAGAATACTGGAGTGGGTTGCAAATTTCTTCTCCAGGGGATCTTCCCAAACCAGGGAGCAAACCCAGGTCTCCTGCATTGACAGGTGGATTCTTTTAAGGACTGAGCCACCTATGCTGTGCTGGGCTGTGTTTAGGTGCTCAGTCATGTCCAACTCTTTGTGACCCCATGGACTGTAGCTTGCCAGTCACCTCTGTCCTTGGGGATTCTCCAGGCAAGAATACTGGAGTGGGTTGCTATGCTCTCCTCCAGGAGATTGTCCCAACCCAGGGATCAAACCCAGGTCTCCCACATTGCAGGAAGATTCTTTACCAGCTGAGCTACCAGGGAAACCAAGCCACCTATTACATAGGTCTTATTTAAGATATAATTTAAGAAGTGCAAAAAAAAACAACGCCCTTAGACAGCTCTTAGCCAGCTTAATCCTTGTTATTGTCAAGACACAACTAACTCATTTTATATTTATGACATTAAAAACTAATCAAACATCTAACATGTTAGGTTTTTTTTTTTTTATTTCAGAAGTAACATATTACTATTCAGAAATTTTCTTTGAACTCATTTGTGCTTTCACTTGCAAATCACCCCCACCCCCGAAGGCTCTAGAATGTGTCCAAATTGCCATAATACAGTTATTCCTAATAGTGTCCCCAGAGACTTTATTGTACAAGTTTTAGCAATCTTGTTTCATGCCTTTGGATATTTCCTGACCATCATGATGGCTGTAAGTTGCTTGAGAATTTTTAGTGAAAAAAACTGCCCTCCTCCATATCATAAGCCTTCAGAGTGACTCACAGACTATTCTTCTGCAACAGAATTTCCCAGGCCTTGAGACACTGAAGCTCCATATTAAACTTCCTTTTATAGTTTGGGACGTGAAATCTGTAGTATGTAAGCATCCAGTACCATCATTTCATGGCAAATAGAAGGGGAGAAAGTGGAAACAGTGACAGACTTTAATTTCTTGGGCTCCAAAATCACTGCGGACAGTGACTGCAGCCACGAAATTGAGACACTTGCTTCTTGGAAGGAAAGCTATGACAAACCCAGACAGTGTCTTGAAAAGCAGAGACATCACTTTGACAACAAAGGTCTGTATAATCAAGGCCATGGTTTTTCCAGTAGTGATGTAGAGATGTGAGATTTGGACTCCAAAAAAGGTTGACTGCCAAAGAATTTGTGCTTTTGAACTGTTGTATTGGAGAAGACTCTGCAAGGAGATCAAACCAGTCCATCCTAAAGGACATCTATCCTGAATATTCACTGGAGGGACTGATGCTGAAGCTGAGGCTCCAATAATTTGACTACCTGATGAGTGAACTCATTGGAAAAGACCCTGATGCTGGGAAAGACTGAAAGGAAAAAGGAGAAGGGGGCAGCAGTGGATGAGCTGTTTAGATAGTGTCACAGACTCAATGGACATGATTTTGAGCAAACTCCAGAAGGTGGTGCTAGTGGTAAAGAATGGCCTGCCAAAGCAGGAGATATAAGAAAGGCAGGTTTGACCCCTGGGTAGGGAAGATTCCTTACCCCTAGAGAAGGAAATGGTAACCCACTCCAGTATTTTGGCCTGGAAAAATCCTATGGACAGAGGAGCCTGGCAGGCTACAGTCCATGGGTTTGCAGAGTTGGACATGACTAAAGCAACTTAGCATAAATGCACCAGAAGATGGTGAAGGAGAGGGAACCTGGCATGCTGCAAGTCATGGGACCCAAAAAGAGTCAGACACACCTTAGCAGCTGAATACCAACAAAGCTGACACAACCATGAGGTGTTTCTTGCTAAAACATAAATTGTAACCACAAAAAATAGAGCCAAATTTGGCCCCTTTGCAGATCCCACCTCCAGGAGGACATAATATCTCCTACCTTCCATTCTTTGTGAGATGCCTTAGTGTTCGTGGTTGGAAGTCCTCTTGCAGACCTCTTGCTAGTCTTCTGGGATCAGCTCGCAAAGAGTCAGACATGACTGAGTGATTTAACAACAACAAAAAAGTAAACAGCAGCAGAAATGTGTATAATTAATGGACAGCAGTGCCATAATTATATGTGATGGACCCTGTTGAAGAACTGATTTTCATTTCTTTACTGGATGAGATTCCCCTGATAAATGATAAGATCTGGAAGTCAGCAAAATTTCCCAGACTTCAGACATTCATCTTAGCACTGGATGCCCTGGCAAAGAAATCAGATTTGCTGCAAATTTTTATGGATTTAAACCATTACCAGTGTTCTGGCTATGTTAGTCTGTCTAGTAACAGCTACAGTAATTCCTTATCTAAATTTGCTACCTGTGGGGTAGAGAATTCTGGAAATCTCTTGCCTTACAGATACACGAAATCTAAATCTAGGTCACACAACTCTGTACATTCTAACACAGCTACACACGTCCTTATCAAGATGTCTTTTATCCTCTTTGGAGTTCTAGGCATTAGTGATAGTCACCTAGCCACTCATTTAACTTTCCAAAATATACCATGGTGAGCTCTTAAATAATGCAGCCAATGTGACTTTCACCTCCTGTACTCACCTCAGGATACCAGCCTCACAGAGCATTATAAGGGCTGAAGTGAATGAGTGCAAATTCAATTAAAGGAAACATGGCATCTTTCAACCTTTCATCAAACAATATGGGTTAACTCTAATCAATTGTTTACTTTTGTTATTAACGTTTGACTGTTTACAGTTTCCAAGCCCCATCACTCCTCTTCCCCTTTTCTCCCATACGTTTTGACAAGCTGGTAAGAAAGTCTGATGGGATTTTTTTTTTTTTTTTTTTTTTTGGTGCTGGTGGGAATTTCACACCACAGAAGCCAGGATCCACATAAAGGAACACTTACTCTAATCTTATTCTAGTCTCACCACCCTAAATACATAAAACCATAAGCTATCACCACTTCCTGTTCTCTCAGGCTGTTTGTAGACAGCCTGGGGGCCTAGCCTGCTTTCCTCAGAAAGCCTTGCTATGTGACTAATTACAGGGTTTATTCTTCATGTTCATTGCTGCCTAGATCATCTGGATGAGAATATCTCTTAATGATGATTCTCTCAGTGTGTACACTGTTCATTACAAACCATCCTTCTTAAGTTACCAGTTCAGAATTGAACCAGCATCATATGGGAATAAAGTGCTAACGATATCAAACAAAAATGAGGAGCAATTTTAGATTATGCTTTTATATATCTGAAATGATTTGATTAAATAGAATAAATAATAAGAATTAACAGAATTTTTATAGAAAAATTAAAAGTAAATGTTAAATACCTATAGGGCTTCCCTTGTAGCTCAATAAGTAAAGAAGCTTCCTGCAATGCAGGAATCCGCCTGAGAAGCAGGAGACCTGGGTTCGATTCCTGGGTCTGGAAGTTCCCCTGAAGAAAGATAACAACCCACTCCAGTATTCTTGCCTGGAAAATCCCATGGACACAGGAGCCTGGCAGGCTACAGTCCATGAGGTTCCAAGAGTTGGACATGACTTAAAGACTACACCACCACAAGTAGCCATAACATTTTTATATATTATCGTTTATAATAATGACTGTATGTAAATATGTGACATTTTCAAGATATTCTTTTATTGGGAAGAAGGTAGAGTCACTGAACTTCTTGGTTTTAGTGAAAAACTAGCTCAGTTTTAATAGAACATTAGTTGGAAAATCCACCCAAATAACTTTTTGGGACATCATGAGAATATATAATAAAAATAAATGTCTCTATCACAAGTTTTATTTTAGTTCACAAACAAGGTGGTGACTATTCTGAGAGCATAAGTGGCATAGCTTATGTAATTTATAACATATATTATAAATTTATATTTATTACATGTTTATCTTCAATAAAAAATTACATTTAACCTGGCTTGCTTTTCTCATGGTAAATTTTTTATTTAATCATTGTCAAAGTCAAGAATATGTTTTTAATAATTCATTATGCTTTCCACTCAGTCATGTCTCAGTCTTTTCTACCCTTTTGACTGTAGTCTGCCAGGCTCCTTTGTCCATGGGATTTCCCAGGCAAGAATACTAGAGTGGGCTGCCATTTCCTCCTCCAGGGTATCTTCCTAACCCAGGGATCATTACTTATACATATACTAAACTAATAATTAATGTTGACTACAGCCTAGTGTATATTTTCAAATTGGTCATTAGATAAAGATTACAATATTTGAAATAAAACTCAATAAAAAATGATGCTAAAAATAGAATCCAGGAAATTAGGATGAAATGCTAACTCTGAGAATCTGTGTAAAATGATAACAATCCTTCAGCCTCTTCCACAACACCACAGTGCCCCCAAAATCATAAAATACAAGTACAACAGAAGGTTGAAATTAAATCAATTTCAAAACTACTTTAGAATGCACAGGAATAACTTTGCTTCTATGGATAATAAGAATTAATTCTATGATTGAAATGAAGAAGAACATTCATGGGCTTTGCTAGCAACAGTGAAATTTTCCACTGTAGAAGTTGAAAACATAACACGCTGATCAGAATCATGCATTCATTCATTATTTGTTTATTCTTGCTTCTATTGTTTTAATAAATACTGAATGAGAATTTCTTAAATACAAGACACTAGGAAGATTTAAAAGGTGAAGGGGTTATAGATCTTTATCTCTAAGGAAAAACAAGCAAGTAAAAAAATATTTTACCTTCAAAATGTTTTACAATCTACACATTCTTTTACAAAAACATTCCAGCTGTTATTAAGGGTACTATCAATTCAGGGCTTCTCTTGTGGCGCCTCTGGTAAAGAGTCCACCGGCAATGCAGGAGACCTGAGTTCCATCCCTGGGTTGGGAAGATTCCCTGGAGGGGGAAAGGCTACCCACTTCAGTATTCTGGCCTGGAAAAGTCCATGGATTCTATAGTCCACGGGGTCAAGAAGAGTCGGACAGGACTGAGCGACTTTCACTTTCATTTTAATCAATGTAGGATAGTTATTATTCTTCCCATTCTATATACAATGAAACCGTGGCTCTTGCAAAAAGGGCCCCATATATGAGTTCCCAGATAGTAGCAGCACTGAGAACCCCGAAACAATTTTTTAACACCATGATACCATACCAAGGAGTCTCACTTAAACATTGCCTACATCAGGATCCCAGATATTTGCAAAGAGATCAATTAAGCTTCTTGATAATTAAGGTATGCTTTGGCAGCCTCTCAATTAGTCAAACAAGGCAGATTTTATAGAGAAGAAATATTCTATAATGCCTTTACACCACACGATCTTGTTTACAATTTCATATCCAATATATTAATTCCTTACTTCATTTTATTGCAATCTGTAAATAAGGCCTTAAATATTTAAGTGCAACAATAGCTAGAAATGTAGGTAATATTCACCATATGGATGTCAGCTCATTCTTCTTCTTGTCAGCATTGAATTAAACACCAAAGTAATGTATTATTTATAACCTAAGGGAAAATCTCATACTGCTATAACTTTTAGCAGTGCTTCCATTAACCAGCTAGGTGCTCTGTGGGATGATTTTGTGTACAAACTCAACACCATCACACCTCCCTCGACACATTTTTTCTTTTTATTAATAATGAGACCCTATGAAAGAAAAAGCAAATATGTCCTGGAAGGAACTCACTGATTTTTTTCAAGAGTATAGTGATTGATTTCATAAACTGTCTCTAGCATTAATCCAGAGACCATTCAGTGAAAAGCATTTTGTTTCAAGAAATTTTCCTTTACATGGAGTTAATTTGCAATAAAATTATTTTAACTTATTATCACTAAGACTAATAAATATAAAACATATTTTGTTTATATTAACATTGCCAATTAGTACAAGATTTGCAACATAATTTGAGGATAAGTAAGCTCATCCCCACTAGTAGTTCAATGGCTTTATGTTCTTCCCCAAATAATTAAAATATAGTAACAAAATAGTGTCTTATAATTTCTGAAGACCTACTCCACCAATGATCACACGGAGCCTCCAGACCAACTTGTGAAAGATGAAGTAGTCACATAACTATGCTCAAAGATTTTCTGAATAGCATCATAAATAGCTGTCAGAAATATTCCTAAAGATTAATAACAATAGACTCACAGGGCAAATTGAAGAGTTCTTTCTAGTTACTTTTTCTTCTACTTTTTTGTCCCTTACTCTCTATGACCTGAGCTTCCTTTGTTGCAACCAACATTTTTGGGGGGATATTTTTTAAATTCAAGTATAGTTGATTCTCCCCACCACACCACCCCACTTTGGGGATGGTCTTGATCCCTGTCTCCATAGTTCATCAGGCACTCTGTCTGTCAGATCTAGTCCCTTAAATCTATTTGTTACTTCCACTGTATAATCATAAGGGATTTGATTTAGGCCATACTTGAATGGTCTAGTGGTTTTCCCCACTTTCTTCAATTGAAGTCTGAATTTGGCAATAAGGAGTTCATGATCTGAGCCACAGTCAGCTCCTGGTCTTGTTTTTGCTGACTGTATAGAGCTTTTCCATTTTTAGCTGCAAAGATTGTAATCAATCTCTTTTCGGTATTGATCATCTGGTGATGTCCATGTGTAGAGTCTTCTCTTATGTTGTTGGGAGAGGGTGTTTGCTATGATCAGTACATTCTCTTGGTAAAACTCTATTAGCCTTTGTCCTGCTTCATTCTGTACTCCAAGGTCAAATTTGCCTGTTACTCCAGGTGTTTCTTGACTTCCTACTTTTGCATTCCAGTCCCCTATAATGAAAAGGACATCTTTTATGGGTATTAGTTCTAGAAAGTCTTGTAGGTCTTCACAGAACTGTTTAACTTCAGTTTCTTCAGCATTACTGGTTGGTGAATAGACTTGGATTACTGGGATATTGAATGGATTGCCTTGGAAATGAACAGAGATCATTCTGTCGTTTTTGAGACTGCATCCAAGTACTGCATTTCGGACTCTCCTATTGACCATAATGGCTACTCTATTTCTTCTAAAGGATTCCTGCTCACAGTAGTAGATATAATGGCTGTTTGTGACATTGTACAGGAGACAGGGATCAAGACCATCCTCAAGAAAAAGAAATGCAAAAAAGCAAAATGGTTGTCTGAGGAGGCCTTACAAATAGCTGGGAAAAGAAGAGAAGTGAAAAGCAAAGGAGAAAAGGAAACATATACCCATTTGAATGCAAAGTTCCAAATAATAGCAAGGAGAGATAAGAAAACCTTCCTCAGTGATCAATGCAAAGAAATAGAGGAAAAAAATAGAATGGGAAAAACTAGAGGTCTCTTCAAGAAAATCGGAGAAACCAAGGGAATATTTCATGCAAAGATGGACACAATAAGGGACATAAATGGTATGAACCTAACAGAAGCAGAAGATATTAAGAAGAGGTGGTAAGAATATATAGAAGAACTGTACAAAAAAGATCTTCACGACCCAGATAATCATAATGGTGTGATCACTCACCTAGAGCCAGACATCCTGGAATGTAAAGTCAAGTGGGCCTTAGAAAGCATCACTATGAACAAAGCTAGTGGAGGTGATGGAATTCCAATTGAGCTATTTCAAATCCTAAAAGATGATGCCTTGAAAATGCTGCAGTCAATATGTCAACAAATCTGGAAAACTCAGCAGTGGCCACAGGACTGGAAAAGATCACTTTTCATTCCAGTCACAAAGGAAGGCAATGCCAAAGAATGCTCAAACTACCACATAATCGCTCTCATCTCACACGCTAGTAAAGTAATGCTCAAAATTTTCTAAGCCAGGCTTCAGCAATACGAGAACCGTGAACTTCCAGATGTTCAAGGTAGTTTTAGAAAAGACAGAGGAACCAGAGATCAAATTGCTAACATACGATGGCTCATTGAAAAAGCAAGAGAGTTCCAGAAAAAGCATCTATTTCTGCTTTATTGACTATGCCAGAGCCTTTGACTGTGTGGATCACAATAAACTGTGGAAAATTCTGAAAGAGATGGGAATACCAGACCACCTGACCTGCCTCTTGAGAAACCTGTATGCAAGTCAGGAAGCAATTGTTAGAACAGGACATGGAACAACAGACTGGTTCCAAATAGGAAAAGGAGTACATCAAGGCTGTATATTGTCATCCTGCTTATTTAACTTATATGCAGAGTACATCATGAGAAACACTGGGCTGGAGGAAGCACAAGCTGGAATGAAGATCGCCGGGAAAAACATCAATAACCTCAGATATGCAGATGACAGCACCCTTATGGCAGACAGTGAAGAAGAACTAAAGAGCCTCTTGATGAAAGTGAAAGAGGAGAGTGAAAAAGTTGGCTTAAAGCTCAACATTCAGGAAACTAAGATCATAGTGTCCGGTCCCATCACTTTATGGGAAATAGAAGGAGAAACAGTGGAAACAGTGGCTGACTTTATTTTTCTGGGCTCCAAAATCTCTGCAGATGGTGATTACAGCCATGAAATTAAAAGATGCTTACTCCTTGGAAGGAAAGTTATGACCAACCTAGATAGCATATTAAAAAGCAGAGACATTACTTTGCCAACAAAGGTCCATCTAGTCAAGGCCATGTTTTTTCCAGTAGTCATGTATGGATGTGAGAGTTGGACTATAAAGAAAATTGAGCGCCGAAGAATTGATGCTTTTGAACTGTGGAGAAGACTCTTGAAAGTCCCTTGGACTGCAAGGAGATCCAACCAGTCCATCCTAAAGGAGATCAGCCCTGGGTGTTCATTGGAAGGACTGATGTTGAAGCTGAAACTCCAAATCTTCAGCCACCTGATGAGAAGAGCTGACTCATTGGAAAAGACCCTGATGCTGGGAAAGAGTAGGGGCAGGAGGAGAAGAGGGCAACAGAGGATGAGAAAGTTGGGTGGCATGACTGACTCAATGGACATGAGTTTGAGTAAACTCTGAGTGTTGGTGATGGACAGGGAAGCCTGGCGTGCTGCGGTTCATGCGGTTGCAAGGTGTCGGACATGACTGAGTGACTGAACTGAACCGAGTGTTGATTCACAATATTTCAGGTGTATAGCAAAATGATTGTTATGCATACATATATATGTGTATATATGCATTCTTTTTCAAATTCTTTTCCATTATAATTTATTATAAGATATTGAATATAGCTCTCTGTGCTATTCAGTTTATTCTTATTTATGTTATAGACAGCAGTGAGTATCTGTTAATCACAAATTCTTAATTTATCCCATCCCCCTTTTTCTCCTTTGGTAACCATAAATTTGTCTTTATGTCTGTGAGTCTATTTCTGTGTTGTAAATAAGTTCATTTGAATCATTTTGTTTATATTCCACATATGATATTTGTCTTTCTCTTTCTAGCTTTCTTTTTTACATTAGTACGGTTATCTCTATAGTTCTATCCATGTTATTACAAATGACATTATTTTTTTTATGACTGAGTGATTGTCTATTGTTTTTGTGTATATATATATATATATATGTATGTATGTACACACACACACACACACACACATACATACCACATCTTCTTTATTTTCTCATCTGTTGATTGACACTGAGTTTGCTTCCATGTCTTGGCTATTGTAAATAGTGCTACAGTGAATGTTGGGATGTATGTATGTTTTGGATTACAGTTTTCATCTCTCCTGGATATATACCTGGTAGTGGTTGCACCAATTTACACTCCATCAACAACATAGGAGGACTCCCTTTTCTACACACCCTCTCCAGCATTTATTATTTGTAGACAATTTGATGATATCCATTCTGACTGGTGTGAGGTGATACCTCATTGTAATTTTTATTTGCATTTCTCTAATAGTTAATGATACCAAGCACATTTTCATGTACTTTTTGGTCACCTATCTGTCTTCATTGGAGAAATGTCTATTTAGGTATTCTTCCCATTTCCTTGATTTTTTTGTTTTTTATATTGAGCTGTAAAAGTTGTTTGTATATTTTGGAAATTAATCCCCTTAAGTTTCTCCTTTAATCATCCCTAGTTTTTTTTTTTCCCCTACAGACTATTCTATGTGAACCAAAAATTTCAAACTAGTACCACCTCAAATTTATTTCTATTCATACAACTCCTCCTTTTATCAAAATGCATGTCTACAAATTCACATGTCCTGTTAATATTGTAATTGTACAAAGCTGTATTGAATATTTATTCCCAGGTGTTAAGTATTCTTTTTGATACCAAGGTAAAAACAAACAAAAAGAACTGACAAATCACATAGTCTAGGGGCTAATAAATATTATTAAGTAAATCACTGAACACATGTTCCTGCTTGTTTGATACTTTGTTTTGTTTATAATGGGGAAATCATGGTCTTATAAACACACATGACTTAGGTTATTTGATTAATTCACTATCCCAGACCAGATTTTATTAAAAATCTTTGTTTGATGGAATAGGCAGCATCACTTTCCTTCCTCCTGGATACTTAATATCCAGCAATTCTTGTTCACTTATTTATCAGGTTTACCATGGGTCAGACACTGAAGTCCTTGGTTACCAACTCTTACTAGGAAATACACTGATTTCTAGTATAAGATGAAAATGTAAATGGTGTAGTATATCTTTGTTCTTCTATAGTCATGTTATTTCGAAAAGATACTCATCCAAAGAGATGAACTCTCCATATGTGTATTTGGCATGGAACTCCCCACGTCATTGCTCTTTCTTTTTTTTCCCTCCTCTATACCTATCTAACAGAAATGTTAAAAAGCATATTTATTTATGAGACCAACTTTTAAATGCTAATATTGTGATTAACAGCAAGCAAATACATTAAATATCTTCTCCACTGTCACTTAAATATAACTTACAATTGTTTTCTAGTCAATATCAGACAATGATGACATGGAGTGAAATTTCCCTCACCTGGTTTCCTTTATCAAATACTATTTTTCGTTTGCTTTGGGGTTCACTCTAGATGAACTCTTTTCCTATGAAACCATGACCATAATAGTAATTGAAAGTGTAATGAAACCAGACACACTAATATAAAAGTTATAATAAGAAGCAAAAGTGTGAATTTGAAATATGAAGTTGCAAAAGTGTCCTTGTTTTCATAATCTTTTTCAGTTTTATGATCATTGTGTGTTCTATAAACACCTTTGAATACAAAACATTTTCTTGTGGTGGATGAAATAAAGCTATTTGTTTTTCAAGAGTCTTCCAGTTAATGCTCAAGTAAATATACAGTCCAATAAAGTCATTCCTACAATGAATACTTATTTGAGCACCGAGAAAAACTACTCCAGGTTTAGAGGAATAAATACGTGAATGAATCAGGGGGGAAAACAAAAACTTACCTGAAATATTTATTTGTAGGATAGAAGAATGATATAAAATATTTAATTTAAATATTTTTCAGTGGTAGTTGCTATGGGAACAAAATATAAGAAAAGGAGATGGAGACTGGGAGATCTGTAACTTTAAAATAAAATTTTCAGGGCAAGTATCATTAGCAAAGAAGTAAGAGGTGAGGGAGCCACCCAGTGGCTATGGGATGAGATTATTCTGCAATGAGGGGCCAGAGACCAATAAGTGCAAAGGCATCAGCGAGAGATCATGTTTTCATGTCTAAGGCACAGCTTGGAGATCAGCCTGGCTGGTTGGGAGCAAGCCAATAGAAAAGTAATAGATGAGTTTAGAGAGGTAATCTAGGGGACACATCTTTAAGCATTTTGAAGACATTGGCATTATAGATCTTAGTTTTTAATCAGAGCCATGCGGTAAAGGGAGCCATGGGAGAATGAGACAGACAAGTTAGAAGCTTGTTGCCACATTCCAGCTCTGAGAGACTGGTCACCAAGGAAAGTGTGAGCACTGAGTAGAGATGTGTATACACAGAAAAGACTCCGCACTGTGGTGACAGATTTTATGGGAGGGGAGAATGAGAGAATGGGAAGACTCGGAATAGCTCCAATCTTTTTGGCCTGAGCAAATACAATGTTGGAATTGCCATTTTATGAAATGAGGAAATTGCAGGAGAAATAAATGTGGGATGTACATTTTAATGAGCATAGTGTTTGTGATATCTAAAAAGTCTTAGTGGTGATGTCAAGAGGGCATATAGAATATGGGCCAAGGGTTTAGAGGTGGTAACTAGATTGGTGAAAATATTGAGAGAGTAGTAAATGCTACTGATGCCTCTGCCATTTGCCTTACATTTACAGTATGAATGCAAATTCACCTAATTTCAGAGTGTAGGCAGCCATGATTTTCTGCCTTCAGTTCTTTGGTGGCTGGAAGGAGAAGATCCGACTGGTCAAAATTGCTGGGGAAAGAATATCCTCTTGGAGGAACCCTCCACTAAAAATTGACAGTTCCAGGTGGATAAATATTCTTGTGTCTCACCCATTTGGTGGGACAACCTAAGCATACATTCTTTCCTGATTTTCATGGTCCCTCAGTGTGATTTTAAACTCTGATTTCTATTGATAACTTGTTTAATAACATTTATTTGTCTCCATTCGTTTCCTGACTGGGCTTCCCTGGTGGCTCAGATAGTAAAGAATCTGCTTGCAATGCAGGAGAGTTGGGTTTCATCTCTGGGTCGGGAAGATCCCTTGGAGGAGGGCATGGCAACCCACTCCAGTATTCCTGCCTGGAGAATCCCCATGGACTGAGGAGCCTGGTGGGTTACAGTCCATGGGGTCACAAAGTTGGACACGACTGAGCAACTAAGCATACACAATTTGCTGACTAACTTCACTATTTGCCTAATAGTGTTACGTAAGATTTTTTCCCCCAGATATACTACTTGCATGCATGCATGCATGATGTCACTTCAGTCATGACTGACTCTTGGTAAACCTGTGGACTGTAGCCCAGAAGACTCCTTTTTCATGGGATTCTCCAGTCAAGAATAACGAAGTGGATTGCCATGATCTCTTCCAGGGAATCTTCCTGACTCAGAGATTGAACCCAGGTCTCCTTCATTGCAGGCAGATTCTTTACCACTAGTGCTACCTGGCAAGTCCCACACTACTTGCACTTGAATCCTAACATCAGGTTCTCTTTCTTAGGAAACTGATGTTAAAGATGCTGAGTCCCTGAAGTAGTGTCCGACTCTTTGAGACCCTATGGACTGTAGCCCGCCGAGCTCCTCTGTCTATGGATTCTCCAGGCAAGAATAGTGGAGTAGATTGCCGTTTCCTCCTCCAGGTGATCTTCCCAAGGATCAAACCTGTTTCTGTTGGCAGGTGGGTTCTTTACCACCAATGCCACCTGGGAAGCCATAAAGACACTATCTACTGTAAAGATAGCATTAATGCTATGAGACTAAATTAAAACCATTAAGTAATAAATGTAGACAGGGAAAAAAAAATCAGTGTCTGAACTTTGAGGACTATAGAATTAAGTAATTGAAAAAGTGAGGGAGAATCAGCAAATGAGAGAGACTATTAGCCATAAATAATATCAAGAGTCTGTAATTTCCAAGAAGCCAAATAAAAAAATTCTTCAAGATCAATGGAATTAGTTTTGAGAAATGCATCTGGCTAGTGAAATATTTTGAGGCCTGTTAGTTGCTGAATTTTACAGTTTGGGTATTGGTGATCATTAGATTTGTTGGCATGTTAGAGGCAAAAGACAGTAATTAGGAGAATTCTAATTACTCAGTCATGTCCAACTCTTTGTGACCCTATGGACTGTAGCCTGCCAGGCTTCTCTGGTCATGGAATTCTCCAGGCCAGATTACTGGAGTGAGTAGCCGTTCCCTTTTCCAGGGGATCTTCCCAACCCAGGGATTGAACTCAAATCTCCCACATTGCAAGCAGATTCTTTACCAGCTGAGCCACCAGAGAAGCCCAAGAATACCTGAGTGGGTAGCCTATCCCTAATCCAGGGGATCGTCACAACCCCGAAATTGAACCAGGGTCTCCTGCATTGCAAGTGGATTCTTTACCAGCTGAGCTACCAGGGAAGCCCAAAGAAAACAGGAAGAGGGAAATTGGAGACAGTGAACATACATAAAATTTGGAGGAGTTTGAATGTTAAAGGAACCAAATAGATGAGGTTAGTGGCTATAGAGGGTAGTGGAGACAGTAGAGTTTATTTTTAAAATAAGACAAAATATTACAATTTTATGCTGTTGCAAATTAATCAGAAGAAAGAAAGAAAGGAATCAGAAGAAAGAAATCAAGAAGAAAGAAAATTTGTAATGAAATACAAAGCTCCTTGCTCCTCATTAGTATGGAAGGCATAAGACCTAGTCTATAAGGAAATAGATTAGCCTTAGGTAGGATGGCACACATTAATCATAGAAGATAGGGAAAATTATCTGGCTATAGATGCTCATGGATGGGTAGATATATGGGAGCAGCTTGAAACAATTATCTTCTGAACTCATCATTTGGAGTTCTTCCTTTTAGGCATCGTGTCATCTGTAGGTAAATTTAATGTTTTCCACTTCAACCTGAATGTTTTTATTCGCTTGTAGGCCTCATCGCTGCAGCTAGAAACTTCTAGTACTTGGTTGAATAAGAACAGTGAAAGTGGATGCACTTGACTTGTTCTCAAGCATTCAGTCTTTCCATATTAAGTGTGAGGTTAGTGTATTTTTTATAGATGTTCTTGACTAATTTGAGTTAATTCTTCTCTGCTCTTAACTTGCTGAGTTCTTTTTTTCCAGTAGATGTTGAGCTTTGTCAGATGATTTGTTTTTGAGATCGTTGATGCAATTGTATGTAATTTTTTCTTTAGTTTATTGATACGGCGAATTCCATTGATTTTTCGACTGTTGAACCAGTCTTGCATTCAAGGAATAAATCCTACCTTATCATGCTATACAAACTTCTTTATATATGACTGAATTCAGTTAGCTAGTTTGTTGAGAATTTTTACATCTATGTTCATAAGGATGCTAAGCTCTAATTTTCTTTCCTAGTCTGCCTTTGGCTGATTTTGGTATCTGGGTAATACTGTCCACATAGAATGAATTGGGAAATGTTTATCCTCTTCTGAATTTTGGAAAAGTTTGTAAAGATCTGGTATTAATTTTTCTTGAAATATATCCAGAATACATCAGTAAAGTTATCTAGACCTGAATTTTCCTCTATTGCAAATTTTCAGATTATATTTCTTTCTGTCTGTAGTCATAACCACCTAATGTCACTGGCTAAACAACCATTAATTTCTATGGATGTAACTTTCTATTATTTCTCTATGTGCCTATTTATAAATATTAAAATATTTATCAAAATGCCTTACTAGTTTTTAGTTAAAATATTTATCTTATTTATCAATATTTGTTCTGGTTCTTTAATTACTTGTCTTTGTTTTGTAAATGTCATTTAAAATTTTCATCTAAGCATAAATATTTTTTCTTTATTTCCCACATTATGATTGCCTTTAATAAATTTTGTTTTGTAATTGAGACATAATTTATAACTCATAAAATTCACCCTTTTAAAGTGTACAGTGTCAGTTATTTTAGTTTATTTACAAGACTGTGTGTTTGTTTGGATATCTTGGTAATAATGACCTCATAGAATGACTTATTTCCTTATTTTTTAAAGCATTTGTGTGAATTTGTGTTGCTTTTTATTAAAATGTTTGGTAGCATTCACAATCTATGCTTGGGCTTTCTTCTGTGAGAATGATGCCTATTTGCTCTCTAATATGAAAATCCATTTTCCTGTACCTAAATTGCTTTAAAAATAAAGTCTTTTAATTTTTTAAATAATTCTGGACATTTAAAAAATTCAAAAATTGCAAAAAAGTTTTCAATGAAAGTTATAATTTCTTAATCTAGATACTTTTGTTCTCCTCTTCAGAGGCAGACAGGGTATGATTCCCTTTTAAGCAGTTCTGAAGATCTCTGCAAGTAAAAATATATGTAGATGAATATTTTTCACACAAAATGCTACCATCCTTGTTGTGAAGCTGGCTTTTCTATTTAGCTACATCCCTTGGAAGACAGTCCTCATCAGCATGTGTAGATCTACCTCATTTTAAATAAATGTGGCATGATTAATTGAACCAATTGCCTGTGATTTTGCCAATTTTTGCTTCTATAACTCTTAAGATTTAGTATTGGGATAAGTTTCAGTATCAGCCTTAGAAAAGACATCTGTTCAGTGGTTACAAGTGCAGCCAGTGCTGCCTGGCTTTGGATCCTGCTTTTCCCACTTACTATTGAACCGTGTGGCTTTATCCAGTTCCTACCTGTCTTCATGCTTCAATTTCCTTATCTGCAAGTCACACCTGTCTCATAGGCAGGACATCAGTGTAAATACACTGTTATATAAAAAGCTTATAGACTAGTGTCAGGTATCTCCATAGATCTGTATGTATGGAGGTGTAGTTATAGCATCTAGAAAACATATATACATGATTATTATCCCTGCATTGTTTTTTTTTTTGACAAATCTTGATTTAGAAGATGACTCTATTATGGAATACAAGTTTAAACCTAGGTTTGTTTTTTTTTTTTTAATTTGTTTCCTCTTTTTCTTTTTTCCTTTCTTTTTATTTTACCTGCTGCTTTTGTGTAATGTTCTGGAGGAGAAAGAAAAACTGTGTTCAGGCCACTTCATGTGCGCATGTGTATGTGTGTATATATATATATATATATATATATATATAAAATTATATATATAATATATTGTATATGTGCAGGAGACACAGGAGACACAGTTTCGATCCCTGGGTTGAGAAGATCTCCTGGGGGAGAGTATGGCAATCCATTCTAGTGTTCTTGCCTGGAGAATTCCAAGGACAGTGGAGCATGGTGGGCTACAGTCCATAGGGTTGCAAAGAGTCGGATACAATTGAAGTGACTTCTCACACAAACACACATATACATATACACAAGTCCTTTTAAGGAATACAATAAATTGATATCAGTCATTACTTTATAACAAAAGATTGTGCTTTTATCTTGCATACCTTAATTAATTTGAACACAGTTATCTTTTGATGAATATGAAGATCATTTGTATGTATGTATTCATGCAAAACTCCATCAATATTTATTAAATGTGGGTTATAAGGGCTCAGAATGGAAGCTATTATTATTACCTCTTTGCTGTGCACCTTTGGCCTTTTCAAACGTTAGTGTAATTTTTAAAATTATATATTACTTCTTGAAAATAGAAGTAGGAAAGTGATCATAAACTCAAATATCTACATTTGAAGGATTTTCTTATTTTCACTTGACTACTGTTAATCCAAATAGGTTTTTTTTTTTTGGTTTGTTTGTTTGTTCTTTCTTTTTATCCCTAACCCAAGTAAGTTATATGTAGTTATAAGAAGTCTGTCCTTTGAAAACAGAACACATGCCGCAAACCTCTTTCTACAGGGCTAGGGTTAGAAATAAGGTTATTAATTTTGTGCTTTTCCCCTCTTATTATCTTGGCATGTTCTTCCACATCTGAACATAGTTTAAGTGAATGGTTTAACTTCATCTCACCATATAGTCAATTAATTATTAATTGACTATATAAAATAAAAATTTGCTAATTTAAGACACAAGTTTATTCAAAGTACTTTGAAGATTAAAATCTTAGATAGTTTGAAAACTGTATTAATAAATTACTCTTGTGACCAAATTAGTGCCATATACTTACCAATGGATCCTAAGGAAATAAATGGAAAAGTCTTGTTAGCACAATTAATACTAAATAAGGGACATAAAAGTATTTTGAGCTTTATAATATGATGGCTTGATTAGAAAGAAAGAGAACCAGTTAGGGTGGACGGGGGCAAAGGTCTCAGTCAAAGGAGAAAATTCTTCAAGGCAGTGAAGGTTTTCAAAGTCCACATATTTTAACTGATTTTTTGATTTACTTCAGATTAAAAGTTCTCTTCTTTCTTCCCTTGTAATTTCGACATAAAAAAGGGCTGCAGTTCTGAACTCTTGCGGATAAAAAAATTGACCTCTAGGACTTACCTGACAGATACATAATCTGGTAGTAATTCTCATTTGTATAATTATTGCTTGCCTAAAAAATGTCAAACACTGTAGCAAATATATGACTTTATTGTTCTTATTGTAGCTTAAAAGCTAAATCTAACACAAAGGTAAGTTCACCTTGAACTATCTATTTTTTATCATTTCATAAGAGTAAAAACTGGTTTAGAAAATAAATATTAGAAAAAGCTAAGGTTTTCCTTTTTTAAATTTAGATTAAGATCATAAGAAATGTGTTTGGTTTTGGTATCAAATCTTTGGAAAAGTATGGTCAGGTAATTTATTTAAGGAAGCCATTTATCTTTTTAGATTTAAGTCTGAAATTAAAGGGTTTTGAAATGTTTCATTCTAGTGCTATCTAGGTGGCAATGCTGGGTATCAGCATTCTTAATTTTTCTGGGGGATTACTTTTGTAAAGTAAACTATATATTTTCATTCAAAAGGAGTAGCTTATTTTAAGGTCATCTTACTAACTACCATCTTAGCTTTATGATTAAGTTGTCATTGTTCAGTCTCTAAGTCATGTCTGACATTTTGTGACCCCATGGACTGCAGCACTCCAGGATTCCTTGTTCTTTGCTATCTCCTGGAGTTTGCTCAAATTCATCTTTGAGTCAGTAATGCCATCCAACCCTTTCATCCTCTGTCTTCCTCTTCTCCTCCTGCCTTCAATCTTTCTCAGTATCAGGGTCTTTTCAATGAGTCAGTGCTTCGCATCAGATGGCCAAAGTGTTGGAGTTTCAGCTTCAGCATCAGCCCTTCCAATGAATAGTCAAGGTTGATTTCCTTTAGGATTGACTAGTTTGATGTCCTTGCTGTCCAAGGGACTCTCAAGAGTCTTCTCAATCATAACAATTTGATAATAATTGGGAGGAATTGTAAAGAAGGAAAAAAAAAGATAATTATGTTATTTCCAGTTCACTAAACACGTGTACTTATGTTGAAACCTTGGGGGAAATTGAAGAGAATTTTTGGAGTAGTAAATAACAAATAATAAGTTATCATTAATATACCTTTCAATCATTTAAATTAATTGTTTTATCTGACTAGCATTTAATTTACAAATTTTATTATATATGTTTGCCTTTGAGTGAGAAAAGGAAGATTGAACATACATGATTATTCATTCTAAGCCCCTGGTAATCAGCTAAAAGAATAGTAAATTAAAAGAATTACAAGGACCAAAAAACAGAATGAGAGACTTTGGCAGATGAGACTTAAATATTTATCAAAATGAAAGATGATGAAAGAGTTAATCAGTGAGAGGAATGAATTCACAATGGAAAATATTTGTAGAGAGAGGTTGTACAAGAAGAAAGCTCAATTCTTCAGAACTCTGGAAAAAGTGAAACAACAGATAAGGGGGAAGGTGAAATTGAAGAATTGCTGTGATCACTAAATATTTAAAAGAACCAACATACATTTTCACAATATATTTTTGTTGATATGATGTTCTTGGCGTGGAGTATTGTTCTGAGACAGTCTGCCATTGGTCAAAATTGGAAATCCTCTGTGGTATTCTGTTTCTCCCTCAAATTGACGCAGTATTGAAGTATTTTAAAAGGTTAGCTCTTTTAAAATGGGGAATAAATGTAGAAACCTGTGCTGTTTAATTCCTTTTAATGCTTGCCACTGCCTTCCCCCACTATGCCATGTTAATAAAATAATCACAAATGGCAAATTGTATCAGTAGTAATTTCCACTGAACAAGCTCAGCATGCCATTTAGAATAAATTAACTCCTGGATTGCTTGTTTCTGGAATGTAAGAACGTTAATTGCTAGCACTTTTTCTATTTTAAACCCATTTGCAAACTTAAAAAAAAATTATAAACAATACAACTAGTAGTTCTTTTAAACACCAATTTTCTAGGAATTGAGCTTCCTCATGTCAAAATCTCCCACACTTACAAAATTGTAAAATATGTACTGACTTCAGCAATTGTAATTATGTATCATGAGGCTCAAAAATAAATAATATTGTTTCCTGATCTATGTTTAAGTTAATAATATGATTTTCATAATAAACTTGCATAATCAATTCTTATGCAAACTTGTTGTTGTTCAGGTGCTAAGTTGTGTCCAACTCTTTGCAACCCCATGGACTGCAGCATGCCAGACTCCTCTCTCCTGCACTGTCTCTTGGAGTTTGCTCAAATTCATGTCCATTGAGTTGGTGATTCTATCTAACCATCTCATCCTCTGCCACCCCCTTTTCCTTTCACCGTCAATCTTTTCCAGTATCCGGGTCTTTTCCACTGAATCAGCTCTTTGCATCAGGTGGCCAAAGTATTGGAACTTCAGCTTCAGCATAAGTTGTTCTATTGAATATTCAAAGTTGATTTCCTTTAGGATTGACTGCTTTGTTCTCCTTGCAGTTCAAGGGATTCTCAAGTCTTCTCCAGCAACACAATTCAAAAGAATCAATTCTTTGGCACTCAGCCTTCTTTATGATCCAACTCTCACATCTCTACATGACTACCAGGAAAACCATAGCTTTAACTATATGGACTTTTGTCAGCAAAGAGATGTCTCTGTTTTTTAATACACTGGCTAGGTTTGTCATAGCTTTCCTTCCAAGAGGAAAGCAAATAAGTCTTCCCAATTTTGTTGCTATGAGAATCTTTTTTGATCTATTATTTATTGCAGGTTTTTATTTTGTTTTGTTTTATTACAGCATTTAAAATTAGATGACTTTAATAAATATTTCACTAGAGACATCCAGTAGAAAATCATAATATTCTTTCATAATAACATCAGTTATCCTATAAGATTTACATTTTAACTATTTTATGAAAAATAATAATTATAAAAACACTCTAGTCAATCTTTATATGATATATAGTAGTAAATGAAGTGGCTCAATTTTGTTAAGTTCAAATAGCTTTACAAAGTAAAATATGTCATTCCACAACCATTCTACATATATTTAAACTTAATTTTAAATTTTGCATGCCTTTGCTGGAGGTTCACCATATATCCTTAATACAGGAAATTAGGCATCTTTTTCTAGTACAGTTGTCTCAAATTCTCATATTCTAATTGCAAGATAAATGTTTTCAGATATGCTATATTGTTTTTCCAATTATCTCCCTCATTTCATGTTGTACTAATAAGGTTATTCCCATATATTTCAAAGACAGCAACTAGAAAATTATGTGTCTATGCCTACACTTTCAAGAAAAAAATTAGAGATGAAAATTATGTATCACCCAACTTTTCAAATTTTTTAGAAAATCCCATTTGAAAGGTAGACATGAGGGTACTAGGAAGGATTCACAGTTTACATGTCACAGTACTGATTTTTGTTGGGAGTCGTTCTGGAACTACTGCCCGATGACAAAGTCATGGCAACACTCAAGAAGAAACTGCACAGCGGTTTCTCTCCAGGATCGGAACCTTCACTCCTTCCTGTTTCTATGCTTTTGTTGTGGCTAGCTGTGTTTCTTTTTTTGTTGGAAGGATTTGATGGGGCTTCTGTAGTGAGTTCACAAGAGTCCAGGGAAAAGGAGAATGATCCTCTGCCCCAAAGAAATATTCCCAAAATGATTAATCCTACTGAGGCCCCTGGCTGATGGGTCCCTAACACTCAGCCAGGGAATAAGGCCATGTTCATTTGGAAAACAAGCCCTAAGTCTATTGTAACCTCGCCTCATGAGGAGATTATTAATGATGATTAGAAAACTAGGGTCATGTATCAGGGAAAATTACAGAAACTAAGCCAATTGCCTTTTCTCAAAAGATTGGGATGCTAGAGATATTTGTGCCTCCCCAGAGTCTGAGCGCAGACAAAAAGAAATATGTTAGTCATATTGTAGGTGGTTTCAAGGTAGACTGTAAAAGACTTGTCCCTGCCAGAAATAGTCTTGTGGTATGTGGATAGATGGTAAACAGACCACCACTGACAATGGCTGCACTATGAGAAACTCTTGACCTTAGATACCACTATAGTGCTTATTCGCTGAAGCAAGACGCTGTATTAGCTGAAGTAGTAGTCTATACGGAATAAGTAGATGGAACAATATAATTTACGACATCATAGACCATGTTTTAGTAGAATAAAAATAAGTTTCGGGGTAAACATGTAACCAAAATGTGACAAAGGACCAGGAAAAAAACTTTCAACACATCTTAGAATCAGGGGATGTAGATCTGAATGGAAAAACATTGTAAGAGTGATTACGAAGAAAAAGTGTGCTATATAAGTAGAAACTGAAAGCAATAAAAAAAGATTATCTTTGAACCTTCAAGAGACCCCCTGCGATTCTTTCTTCTCGCCGATGCTGTTCATCCCTTGGGTACTCCTGGACCCGCTGGAGCAGGACTCCGGCACATTTTTATAATGATTTAATCAATCTGTGGAGGAGGAAATGGCAATCCACTCCAGTAATCTTTGCTGAGAAATCCCATGGACAGAGGAGCCTGGTGGGCTACAGCCCATGGAATCACAAGAGGCAGACATGGCTTAGCTACAGAACCATCACCAATACCAATTAATCTTAGTCTCTTTTGGAGTTTAAACTTGATAACATATTCCTCACATTCTTTCTCTCTCTCTCTTCTTTCTCTCACTTCTGCCCTTCCCCAATCTCTCACATTTTAATGAAAGAGTAATACTGAAAAAAGGTAAATATATTCATGTTAATAATGCATACTTTTACAATCTATTATGCTAAATCTGTTATCAGTTCAGTCGCTCAGTCGTGTCCGACTCTTTGCGACCTCATGAACCGCAGCTCGCCAGGCCTCTCTGTCCATCACCAACTCCTGGAGTTTACCCAAACTCATGTCCATTGAGTCAGTGATGCCATCTAACCATCTCATCTTCTGTTGTCCCCTTCTCCTCCTGCCTTCAATCTTTCCCAACATCAGGATCTTTTCAAATGAGTTAGCTCTTCACATTAGGTGGCCAAAATATTGGAGTTTCAGCTTCAACATCAGTCCTTCCAATGAACACCCAGGACTGATTTCCTTTAGGATGGACTGGTTGGCTCTCTTTGCAGTCAGAGGGACTCTCAAGTAAATTACTTCATATTCTTGAAAAATATGCAACTAATTATTAGCAGAATTGAGAAGAAAAACAATCTATGAAATTGTAAAGATAATTTCAGTTCCCAATAAATAGAAAGTGCCATGCTTTGGCTAATAAAACAAGTTCTATGAATTTCATTTTCTGTATTTCTACTAAATTTGTAAGTGTATAAAAGCTCAAGTAAATCTTAAAATAGAAATAAATTAGCAATTGCTGCAGAGACCTGAATCCTAGATCAGTTAGAAGCTTGGGTGAAGGTTAAATTTATATAAATTTGAATGACTAATGTAGAGTAGTTACTGACTGACCTTATTCCCTTGCTAATGATGCAGCTGTGAAATGCATGTGATTCTACACCAACTCAGTTAGCGTTTTTCTTGCTGTAGGTTAAACTTTTTATTATATTCATCCATTGTTTTTTTGTTTCCCTTGAGATTTGTGAAAATATTAATTCACTTTTCTTAAATTAGTGCATCTATATAGACTATATTTTGTAGGAAGTTTCTTTAGCATAGACTCTAAAATCCTGAGTGGAGAGATTAAATAAAAAAAGAAAAAGATAAAGTATGTAACAACTTCATATGAGATATTATACATAGTGCAAATAACAAACTTGTCTCTGTTAAACTATCTCAAATTGCAGTGTTATGTAAAACATCATTTACATCATATTAATAGTTTGTTTTTCTTATCACCCACCTAGCATTTGTATGTATAAATATATAAAAGCATTTTCACAGGACAGATAATACATTGCTTATATATAAGATACCAAAGGAAAAACTCAATAAAATTTTCTTTATACAGACTTACATTGTATATAGCAGTCTAATTTTTGGCATAAAAAAAAAATAAAGGCAGCACACCTAACATGGTACCTTAAGATGGCTTTTAAAGGGACCATTTATAGAATTATGTACCAGCAAAGGTATTGCATCCTGTGGCTAGTGCTTAACAGGAAGCAGGAATTACAACCAAATCTGAAGGAGCAAGGGATGCAAGAAGTTACCAGAATCTGGAAGGATCTGCATGAAGAAGCTCAGTTACTATGACTGTAATGGCCTGATAGGAGAAAGCATGGAAAACCTCTCTCTCTGTCTTTTTTCCCCTCTCTCTATCACCTTCTAATCCCCTACTAGCGCCTCCCATTGGCCCAATCCAACTGAAAGCTAGACAGACATTGGGTGATACATTCTATAGAAGTCAGTCTATAGGACATTGGACATTGATCAGAATGAATAAGGGTAGAGAGAGGATCTAAAAGAGTAAATAGAGATTACTTAACACAGTATTGATTTCAAAACATACATGGAGAAGACTGACTTCTTTTTAAAGAGAATATTTAATGTAAAATCTCCTATCAATAGCAGTTCTATTGCCATACATTTTTGGAGTATGAACTACAATTCAAATGAGCTACAACTTCAGAATTGTTTATATATGTCAAGCAAAAAAAGTAAATCTCTTAAACACAGTTAATTCTTATGAGATTATTTTATATAAAAGGTATTTTGACAGAATCCGCATACCCCACAATCTTCACAGCTATAATGAACAAGCTGACTTTGACAAGGTGAAATGTAACACGTCAATTCTGTTGGTCAGACTGAAGAAGCTACGAGCTCAAAGCACAGTATGGTACTCAGCAGGAATAAAGGTAAGATATTCTCAGGAAGTTCTGCCTGTGGTCAGTCAGCAGCTGGGGATTCAACAAAAGTTTGTGGTTGTTTGATATGGAAATCAAGTCCAGAGTTAGAGGTGGTGTCTTGGGATATAGTGTTCCTCTTCATTTTGGCTTCATAGTGATATACTGAACATCCACTGTCCAGGTAATTCAACTCTTTATGTGATGACTTCTTCCAAATGTTAATTCTGTGAGTCTTAAAAGACATGGCAAAATAAACTTTTTGAAATTATAAATCACCTGACTCCCCAAGGATCTATTGAACAAGTGCCTTAAATAAGTCACTGTACTAGAGAAAGTGGATATAAAGTAAGTATTTATAGCTAATGCCTGTAGGCAATAGTGCAAAATTAATAACTGACATATGCTGAGCATGTACTCTGAATCAGAACTATCTTTAGCACATTTTGTGTATTACATAATTGTTACAATGAGTTTAATAAATAGGTATTCTAGCATTCCCAATGCTAGAAACTGGCCTAGAGAGGAAAGTACCTGGCTTGAAATCACAGATCTCATCAGGAAGCTAGTATCAGAACCCATGTTCTCACCACTATGTTATACTGTACCCCACCAGGGCTAGTAAATGCTAAAACAGATTAAGTCAAATTTTTGGTATGTTGGACTAGAAGTGCTTTCTGTGAGATTAAAATTCTAATATGATTTTTGAAATATGAAGTAGACGATGGGGGTCTTATCCTGACTCTTCTATAATTACTTCCCATACTATATCAGTGTTTTGAAAACTCAGTTTTTCCCCTACTTTTATTTGGTGAGAGGAGAAAGTTCTATATTTTCCCTGGTTGCTCTGAAACCAAATCAGGTCATTGACAATGCAGTAAAAATCATTATTCTCAAATCTGTGTTTTCAGCCTAAGCTCAGCAGCTGAGCTCCATGTTAAGACCTTCGGGACTCCACATTTTGATGTCTCAATAGTTTTTCATTTTCAGCATGTCTGGAACTGAAATACCAGCAGCTTCCTCAAATCTACTCATAATTCACAACAATAACAACAACTGTGACTATTACTACTCTTGACCGGAAGCAGACTGTGGCTCAGATCATGAACTGCTTATTGCCAAATTCAGACTTAAATTGAAGAAAGTAGGGAAAACCACTAGTCTATTCAGGTATGACCTAGATCAAATCCCTTATGAGTATACAGTAGAAGTGACAAATAGATCTAAAGGGCTAGATCTGATAGACAGAGTGCCTGATGAACTATGGACAGAAGTTCGTGACATTGTACAGGAGACAGAGATCAAGACCATCCCCATGGAAAAGAAATGCAAAAAAGCAACATGGCTGTCTGAGGAGGCCTTACAGAGAGCTGGGAAGAAAAGAGAAGTGAAAAGCAAAGGAGAAAAGGAAAGATATGCCCATCTGAATGCAGAGTTCCAAAGAATAGCAAGGAGAGATAAGAAAGCCTTCCTCAGCAATCAGTGCAAAGAAATAGAGGAAAACAACAGATTGGGAAAGACTAGAGATCTCTTCAAGAAAATTAGAGATACCAAAGGAACATTTCATGCAAAGACAGGCACGATAAAGGACAGAAATGGTATGGACCTAACAGAAGCAGAAGATATTAAGAAGAGGTGGCAAGAATACACAGAAGAACTGTACAAAAAAGATCTTCATGACCCAGATAATCACGATCGTGTGACCACTCACCTAGAGCCAGATATCCTGGAATGTGAAGTCAAATGGGCCTTAGAAAGCATCACTACGAACAAAGCTAGTGGAGGTGATGGAATTCCAGTTGAGCTATTTCAAATCCTGAAAGATGATGCTGTGAAAGTGCTGCACTCGATATGCCAGCAAATTTGGAAAACTCAGCAGTGGCCACAGGACTGGAAAAGGTCAGTTTTCATCCCAATCCCAAAGAAAGGCAATGCCAAAGAATGCTCAAACTACTGCACAATTGCACTCATCTCACATGCTAGAAAAGTAATGCTCAAAATTTTCCAAGCCAGGCTTCAGCAATACGTGAACTGTGAACTTCCAGATGTTCAAGCTGGTTTTAGAAAAGGCAGAGGAACCAGAGATCAAATTGCCAATATGGGCTGGATCATCGAAAAAGCAAGAGTTCCAAAAAAACGTCTATTTCTGCTTTGTTGACTATGCTAAAGCCTTTGACTATGCCAAAGCCTTTGACTGTGTGGATCACAATAAACTGTGGAAAATTCTGAAAAAGATGGGAATACTAGACCATCTGACCTGTCTCTTGAGAAACCTGTATGCAGGTCAGGAAGCAACAGTTGGAACTGGACATGGAACAAAAGACTGGTTCCAAATAGGAAACGGAGTACGTCAAGGTTGTATATTGTCACCCTGCTTATTTAACTTATATACAGAGTACATCATGAGAAACGCTGGGCTGGAAGAAACACAAGCTGGATCAAGATTGCCGGGAGAAATATCAATAACCTCAGATATGCAGATGACAGCACCCTTATGGCAGAAAGTGAAGAAGAACTAAAGAGCCTCTTGATGAAAGTGAAAGAGGAGAGTGAAAAAGTTGGCTTAAAGCTCAACGTTCAGAAAACTAAGATCATGGCATCTGGCCCCATCAATTCATGGGAAATAGATGGGGAAACAGTGTCAGACTTTATTTTCTTGGGCTCCAAAATCACTGCTGTTGGTGATTGCAGCCATGAAATTAAAAGACACTTACTCCTTGGAAGGAAGGTTATGGCCAACCTAGATAGCATATTTAAAAGCAGAGACATTACTTTGCCAACAAAAGTCCGTCTAGTCAGGGCTATGGTTTTTCCAGTGGTAATGTATGGATGTGAGAGTTGGATGGTGAAGAAAGCTGAGTGCCGAAGAATTGATGCTTTTGAACTGTGGTGTTGGAGAAGACTCTTGAGAGTCCCTTGGACTGCAAGGAGATCCAATCAATCCATCCTAAAGGAGATCAATCCTGGGTGTTCATTGGAAGGACTGATGTTGAAGCTGAAACTCCAATACTTTGGCCACCTCATGTGAAGAGTTGACTCATTGGAAAAGACCCTAATGCTGGGTAGGATTAGGGGCAGGAGGAGAAGGGGACGACAGAAGATGAGATGGTTGGATGGCATCACTGACTCGATGGACATGGATTTGGGTAGACTCTGGGAGTTGGTGATGGACAGAGAGGCCTGGCGTGCTGTGATTCATGGGGTCACAAAGAGTCGGGCATGACTGAGCAACTGAGCTGAACTGATACATGTAATAAAAAGGCATAGTGTAAAATTCCATTAAATCAGGATCTGTGTCTATCAGTCTCATTTCTGTATTTATACCATTCAGCACAGATCCTAAAATATATTCTGCATGTATCAAAAAACATTTACTGAAATACAATTAGAAGAATGCATAAAAGATGAAAGAAACAGAATGTATGCCATCAATACCTAATATACACTTCACAAACCTAATAAACAGTTTTACCACTTAAGTTTCTTCTCAGCAACCCATAGAAGTCAGCTGAGTATTTTGACTCACAACACCTCTTTTTAACCCTGTGCCTGCTTAAAAATATTTGGTGTAGTTTGCTTTCCTGGTATACTGTACACTGATCAGTAACTCAAGAAGTGTTCAAAGAAGTCTAGATAAGATGACACCTCTGGCACCTTTAACCCCTGACATATTGTCCACTTTGTCTTCAGTCTCCCAAAGAAGCTTTGAGATAGTAGGAGACACAAGCTGGCTGACAACACGAATGTAATGAGGTTCTGTTGGGTATACCTTAATATAGAGCTTGCTATATCAGCTAAAACCTAATTCTTGATAGATAGCTAAGTTCATATGAATTTTTTTCTTATATTCAGTCACTTATTTTCTATCAGAGTCCAAGAACAAACGAGAAGCAGTTTCTGAAAAGAACGGATCCTTTTTTTTTTTTTTTAAAATCAAAAACAGTATAGATTTTCTGCCAAAACATGGGCACCTGAACTATGACTATTTCGTTATTCTGTTGCAATTTACTGCAGAACTTTACACTTACACAACACAGCTCTTTGGTGCATGATTTGAGAATTGGATCCAATAGGTCGTAAGAGACAGTTGGTGATAAAGTTCTTTGTATTGTAGCCTGGTATATGTAAATACATTTTTATTACCCTGGGAACAATTCAAATCCTTAAACGAATTAGAGCTGCACAAACAAACATCACAAACATTCCTTTTAAAATCAGTGAGAATGATTCCTTTTTCTTAGTGGCCGAAGAGTCAGAGTACAAAGTGTTACACCATGCTTTTAACTTTGGTTTGAGCATTCAGTCTTCAATTTGGTAGCAGGCGCATTTGTGTTCTTGGGGTATATCTCCATTATCTTCATGCATGTCCCCAACCAAAGCAGCTGGTGAGTCTCATATTTTTTGTCTATTATACTCTTAAGATGGCATCTGCAAAGTGAATCCTGTGTTGTTCAGTTTAGTTACTAAGTCGTGCCCGACTCTTTGTGACCACATGGACTGCACCACGCCAGGCTTCCCTGTCCGTCACTATCTTCTGGAATTTGCTCACATTCATGTCCATTGAGTCGGTGATGCCACCCAACCATCTCGTCCTCTGTCATCCCCTTCTCCATATGCCCTCAATCTTTCCCAGCATCAAGGTATTTTCCAGGGTATGGAAAAGTTTGCTAAAAAGCAAGTTCAGTAAATATTAAAGAAAAAAAAAAACTACCAATATCAACCACCTCAGAATACTGTTGCTGTCCAATTATTCCTCACTACCTCTTCCACTGGATAACTGTGGTCTGGACCCTTGCCACTCTCCTGCTGGGTTCCATTTCCCTTTGACACTTCGTGTTAGTCCATTAGACTCTCCATTCTCTTGAGTCTGCTATCAAAAATATCTAAATGTCATCCTGTTTTTGCTTCATTTACTCAAGATGCAGAGTCTTCACTGGTGGGAGGGAGGGGCAATGTGGCTGGTGAGTTTAGATTACTAGCTGCCAAAGGGAAAGGGAAGGGATTATCCACGTGTCTTCAGCTTCCATAGCAGATGGCTTGGTTGGCTTCCACTTTTCTTGAGATTTCTCCCAAATCAAAAGGGTAGCCAAAACAGAAAAAAAAAAAAAAAAAAAAAACCAAACATGTCCAATGAACCTGTTAAATAACATGTGAAAAATACAGGAGGTAAAAATTGAAGTTAAACACAAAATTGGCAATAACTGAAATCTTTAGTGAGCCAGTGTCATCAATGTAGTGTATTTTATGAATTAATTTTTTTTTAGTTTTAATATGAAAATCATTCAAGTTTACTTTTTAATGGCTTATGCTACATATATTTAATAAATGTTAACAGAAGTCATATTCTCCATGAATTTTGGTATATAATCATGTAATAAACAAGGACAAGAAATCCTAGGTATAGGATCTATGCAGAATAAAGAATCTAATGAGGCCTTTATGCAACCAACAGTATATATCTGTTGGTTATATACACACAATGCCAACAGCAAGTGAGTCCTTAGTACATTCTTAGTATAGTCAGTGGGCAACTGGGCACTATGCTCATAATCCTCTCTAGAACTTGACAAGGTGTCTTGTTACAATTTAACCAATGAAAAGGTAAGTAAATCTGCATAAACTCACATAGAATCGGGTAGATTAGAAACTGACCTTAGTCTTTTAGATCCAATAAAACTTTACCCTGATATATGTGCATATTTGATGACAATATTTGTCTAAACTACTTAATCCCCAATGTTTAGTGTTAGGATTCAGGAGACAGAGGAAGAATAATGCTACAACTAGTATTTCTTCACATTCTTCCTTTTGGGGGGACCTCAATGAAAGTGAAACAAAACTAATATAAAGATATGCTGCTGTTTTTAAATACAATGAATGGCAATTTTTACTTTTCATAAAATATTATTAAATTAACTATTTTAGTATATTTTTATTATGACTAAAAAAAAAGGCAAGCTAGTGAGAAATATTTTAGTATAAGCATAGAGAAGGATGTTGCATCTTTCTACTGCTACCATAAGATCTATGTATCAAACTGAAGAAAAATCTCAGTTTTGCCTTTACTTTCTCTGATTTGATTGCATACAACAAAATTCTTGTGAAACAGAAGAATAATTTCTTGCAACATAAGAAAACCAAGTTTTATTAGGTGTTTGAAGTATTCTACTCCAAGCACAAAATGATCTTAGAAGGGAATTATCACCTAAGTATTAAATTTTAATAGTTGCTTTCTTAAAAAATTTTGCTTGGTGAGACAAAAATCAAATTTGTTTGTAAAAACTATATGCTGTTGCTGCTGCTGCTGCTGCTAAGTCGCTTCAGTCGTGTACGACTCTCTGCAACCCCGTAGATGGCAGCCCACCAGGCTCCGCTGTCCCTGGGATTCTCCAGGCAAGAACATTGGAGTGGGTGGCCATTGCCTTCTCCAAAAAAGTATATAAGTGATAATAGTAGTAGGATCATTATATTAAAATAACAGAAGTTTGATTTAACAAACAATAATTTAGAAAAACAAATGAACCAGAAATTAAAATTCTAGAAAATAAGAACAGTTATCTAAAAGAGGGAAAATAATAATGGCATGGAAATATGTAGAAATAAATGAAGGGTTGTTTACTCATTCATTAAAATTAATATTTATTCAGTGTTTGTTTTCCAGGAGACACTACTCTGGGTGCTGGAGGTAAGGTGCTAAAATTCAGACAAAGACAGTCACTAACTTCAGTGAGCTCACATTCTCAGGTGGAATAAATTAAAAACCTAAGTAAGCAAACACATAATTAAGTTAATTTCACATAAAAAATACTGATACATAAATAAAGCTGGATATAGTAAGGGGCTTGTCTGATGACTCAGCTATAAAGAATCCACCTGTAATGCAGGAGATGTGGGTATAATCCCTGGGTCAGGAAGATCCCCTGGAGGAGGAAATGGCAAACCACTCCAATATTCTGGCCTGGAAAATTACATGGACAGAGGAGCCTGGTGGGCTTCAGTCCATGGGGTCACAGAGAGTCAGACACAACTGAGCAACTGAGCACACATAGTTAAGAGAAAGACTCAAGAAAATTCGCGATTAGGAATAGCCAGGCATGAGGTGATTTAGAAGCAATATGTTGCATGTTAAGACAATGGTAGTGATGGTGATAATACATCCATACTGGGCATCCAAGAGAGGATGCCCAGTATGAATGGGGGTCATGAATGAAGGTGAGTGGTGAGAGACACGGTCGTTGAGGAAGAAGACCTCATATCCCATGTGATTGTGTAGGCAGGTTATGGTAAGACATTACAAATTCACTCTAAGGAAATCTTTGGCAAACTTGGTTCAGGGTATTCACAATCTGAGTAAGTTACTTTGGCTGCTCTATGAAAACCTTGGTACTCAAGATATGCAATAGAGTAATCAGGAAAACCAGGAAGAAGGCTACTCATGGTACCCATGTGAGGTAGTGTCTTAAGCCAGCATAACAGTTGTAGAGGTATTGGAATTCAGTCAAATGCCGTGAGACTTTGAGAAAAGAGATTTCTAGTCATTTATATATGAAAAGAAGGAAGGAAACAAACACCAATGGTTTTGATCTGAGAAAAAATATGATGCTATCACATGAGAAATACTGAAATAGAACAAGTTTGGGGGTGAATCAAGATTTGGGGTTCTAATGTTTGGAACCTCTGGAAAATTCAAGTGGACATATTATTCAAATATTTGGCCATATAAGCCAGAGAAGAGTATGTAACAGGCGTATTAATATTTTTTTATTAATTTAGGAATTGTTACTATGTACATATAGTTAAAGTCATGCAACTATATTAGAGATCACATAAATGTATGATAAACTGAGTTAAAAGTCTGAATTATATCCCCAGATATTATAGTATAGTTTGCTATTTTGGACAAGGTAAGAGTTGGACTATAAAGAAAGCTGAGCGCAGAAGAATTGATGCTTTTGGACTGTGGTGTTGGAGAAGACTCTTGACAGACCCTTGGACTGCAAGGAGATCCAACCAGTCCATCCTAAAGGAAATCAGTCCTGCGTGTTCATTGGAAGGACTGATGTTGAAACTGAAATTCCAATACTTTGGCCACTTGATGCGAAGAGCTGAATCATTTGAAAAGACTCTGATGCTGGGAAAGATTGAAGGCAGGAGGAGAAGGGGACAACAGAGGATGAGATGGCTAGATGGCATCACCGACTCAATGGACATGAGTTTGGGTAAACTCTGGGAGTTGGTGATGGACAGGGAGGCCTGGCATGCTGTGATTCATGGGGTCACAAAGAGTCAGACATGACTGAGTGACTGAACTGAACTGAACTGAACTACAATTCAGTCGCTCAGTCATGTCCAACTCTGCCACCCCATGGACTGCAGCACGCCAGGCCTCCCTGTCCATCATCAACTCCCAGAGTTTACTCAAACTCATGTCTATTGAGTCACTGATGCCATCCAACCATCTCATCCTCTGTCATCCCCTTCTCCTCTCACCTTCAATCTTTCACAGCATCATGGTCTTTTCAAATGAGTCAGTTCTTCACATCAGGTGGCCAAAGTATTGGAGTTTCAGCTTCAACAATAATAATTCAGTGATAAGTAAACAAATAATATAGTGAGTTTTAAGACATATATTGAGAATTAATATAATTGCAACAAATTTCTCTTTTTCCTCCGTAAATTTCAAGATTATATGTTTAATGTAATAGTTTTAAAGATCATTTTATATATATGTGTGTGTGTGTGTGTGTGTGTGTGTGTGTGTGTGTATGATGGACAGATAGATAGAGATAAAGCCATATTTAGATTCAGTACAACATAAATGTCTATAATTGTCCAGAGGAGATTTTTTTTTCATTATCACATAATGAGATGCTGTAATCCCTACATGATTACTGATTCATAATCCAGGGCTTCCCTGGTGGATCAGCTGGTAAAGAATCCACCTGCAATGTGGGAGACCTGAGTATGATCCCTGGGTTGGGAGGTTCCTCTGGAGATGGGAAAGGCTATCCACTTCAGTTTTCTGGCCTAGAGAACTCCACGGACTGTATAGTCCATGGGGTCGCAAGGAGTTTGACACCAATGAGCAACTTTCACTTTCATACTTTTAATCCATCCAAACTGTGTCTGTGAAGTCCAACCAAAACAACAGGGAAGGACACATACAAATGTAAATCCTGTTAGCACAAATTAGATATGACCTAGGCTTAGATATGACCTAGAAATCATCCAATCAAAGTATATCATTATACAATTGAAGCAGCTGAGATTCAGAGAAGAGCTAACTTAAAAAAAAAAACGGGGCTGAAAGGTGAGAATATAAAGATGAATAAAGAATGTCTGGGCTTCCCAGGTGGCACTAGTGATAATGAACCTATCTGCCAATGCAGGAGACATAAGAGACAAGGGTTCGATCCCTGGGTCAGGAAGATCCCCTGCAGGAGGGCATGGCAACCCACTCGAGTATTGTCTGGAAAACCCCATGGACAAAGGAGGTTCGTGGGCTATGGTTCTTAGGGTCACAAAGATCAAACACAACAAAAGTGACTTATAATGCATGCAAAGAGTAAGTCTGGCCTGGGATTGCACAAATAAGAGTCAAAGGAATTAAAACCCAAAACTCGGTGCACTCTGCATGTGTATTTTCAGTGTTATAACAGGTTTGTATTGCATTGCTCCCCTGCACTCCCCGCAGTCTTTAGTTGGGTGGATTCTATCCCCAGTGCTCTTTCGAACTGCTTTGGGCCTCACATCAATGTGACAGTCCTTATAGTTGCAAACTATGAAACGGATGACCATAAACACTACCAGGGCATTGTCGATCCATATGGGAATGGTGAAACTAGTATTGGAGGATCTTATTAAGTTTTTTTAATTCATCTTACTCCATAGCTATAGAATGTACATGCCAAGTCTCTTCAGTCATGTCCAACTCTTTGCGACCCTATGAACTGTAGCCTAGCAGGCTCCTCTCTGTCTGTGCGATTCTACAGGCAAGGACTCTGGAGTGGGTTGACATGCCTTCCTCTAAGGGATCTTCTCAACCCAGGGAATGAACCCATGCCTCTTACCTCGCCTGCATTGGCAGGTAGGTTCTTTACCACTAGGGCTACATGGGAAGCCCCAATAATAGAACATTTCCCCCCAGTTCCTCAATTGAAAAAATTGCTGTTACATTTTCTTTGTCTTAGATGCCACCAACAATCTGACAATATCATAGAATTTTCAAACACTTGCATCAGCATGTGGGCAAAGAATAGCTAAATGACATGATATACCATATATAGGTGTATATATATATATACAAATATAAATATATATATATATATATATATTTATTGGACTTTGATTTGAAAATCATAAAACACCACACAATGCCCAAATCTCTAGACAAGCACAGTAGCCCCTGTAATCAAGATGGTCCGTCAAGTATGAGTTCTATAGGACACATTGCCTGGATAAATGTTCAGAACCATCCTTTATAACCAGATCAAAGTATAGTAGATCCTTTATACAATGGCTTCTCTGTCATCATTATGAAAATGGAATACTTACCCCAGTATAGTCTCTTTTGTTCTCTCTCTGTACCACATCCATGTGAGATACAACTTTTAGTTTGTAGGAAATAGGAAAAGGAAATATGACTGTTCCATTTACATTGTGCTAAGGGATGCATTTCTTTTAATTCAGAAAACTGTTCCACTCCAAAATTCTTCACCCAGTGGATAATGTATTTTACTAAAATCTTCTACTTATGAATATATGCACTCTTTCTACTTCTTTAAGTAATATTTTAGAGAAGACACATAATAGAAATGTAAAAACTAATTACACAAAATGAAGAATTTGATCTGTTATGAGGCATTGGTAATTATGAAAAGAAAAGCAAAGATTTTAAAGGTCAAGGAAGCAGCCATCTGCTTAACAAACTGACCATCTGTTAAAAATATTTCCAAGGCCAGTTAAAAGCTCACAAGGCTCTAACTGCCACCCAGAAAGATGTCTTCTATGTTCATCTGTATCTGAATTCACGGTATAAAGCATAGACTGTGTGAGCACTAATGTCATTCATTTTTAAAATCAATTTAAATGTGCCTTGTTAATTATAAAGTGTACCTAGCTTCTTTTAATTAAATGCCTATGAAGAGGCATTAAAGTTAAGTAAAGAAATCATATTAATTTGCACATTCATTGTGATGAAAAACGGTGTATACTATCTCTGATATTTTTTATTAAATTGGATGTTTTTAAATGTATGTATTTCATTTCTATGCAGTCCTGTCTTTTAATTTTCATTATTAAAATGTGTATAACACATTTTTAAAAGCACTTAAAGGGAAAATGAATAATTCTGCTAGCCAAATTAAAAAAATACCTTTCATTCATTATTAAAATATATATTAGTATAAGATACTTTTAAAGCATTAAAAGAAAAAACTGAGTTAGTTTGCTAGATAAATTTTAAAAAAATAACCCTGTCATTCATCTGGATAAGGGGATGGCAATCCACTGCAGTATTCTTGCCTGGAGTATCCCATGAATAGAGGAACCTGCAGGTTATAGTCTGTGGGATCGCAAAGAGTCGGACATGACTGAGCTACTGATACTACTCATTCATTCCCTCCCAGTATAATCTTTCAAAGAAAATAGCAGTTTAAACTCTAATATATGTGTATGTGTGTGTCTGTGTTTGTGTGTGTGTGGCTAGTATTGTGAATGGCTGGATTTGAAATTATACATGGTTTTGAAACATCTTGAAAACTTTGAGAATTTTTATTCAAAAATAAGATTCAGTCATTCATTTATACATCTCTATTATTATATCATTTAAATTTTAATTAAAAATGCATTTCTACATATTTCCTAAATTGATTACCAATATGTCTAAAGTTTATTTATCTCTTACAAATAAGACTTTTCTCCAATTATTTAGTCCAATTATTTATTGATGCTTTATGATAATATTTATGTTTCATTTGATGGTGAACTAGTCTCATAAATAAGCTTAATGAATTATTGCACAGTTGTTAGCTCCTAGGTGAATCTTAGATTTTTCAACCAACAGAATTTCTCCATCTGAAAGAGTCTTTCAGCATGAGCAAGTTTTAAGCACTAAGTTGGCAATGGATGTAGTTCTAGACTTTGAGGATGCAGGAGTGAGCAAAGGATGAGGTTCTTGTTTGCATGGAAATTACATTCTAAAATTAAAAATGTAGAGAACAGATGCCTTTTTTCAGAAATGATCTTGCTATATCAACACTGTATATGTTTCAGAATTGTCTTATTAACCGCCATGAACTACTGTGCTGTGGATCCCATGGACTGTATTGACTACATTTACATTGAATGCACAATGTGCGCACAGTTTCACGTTATTTATTGTTCCTATTTATATATAATATGGCATATGTCTCTCAAATTACATCTATTATAATGTATTTTGATAAAGGTTTATAATTTTATTTGATAGAAGTCTTACAACATGCGTTATATTCTAGCAAGTAAAATGAAATAGCAAGAAACATGTATCTCTGAAGTAGTGATTTTATATATTTTGATTAAATATTTGTCATACTGAATTTGTGAAAATCTTTGAATGTTTCTGTGGCAGATAGGTAGTAATAAGTAGGCAACTTAAATTTAAATCTTATTTTCATGAAAGACATTACATAATGTGTATATAATTAGATATAAAACTGTATATAAGAAAATAATGACGAACAAAGTTATTTTAAGAAAATGCATTAGGAAAATGAAAGTCTATTGCCAGTTAAGTGTGGGAAATAAGTTATTTGGGAGAACATTACTTTAAATAAGTAAATATTTGTTTATTTGTCAGTGCCGAGTCTCAGTTGTAGCATGTGGGATCTAGTTCCCCGACCCCCGACCACTGATTGAACCCGGACCCCCTGCAGTGGGAGTGTGAAGTCTTATTCACTGGACCACCAGGGAAGTCCCAGAACATTAAGTTAAGGAAAAAAAAAATGAGATGTACCTGGGAATACATAAACATGCATTTATCTATTTTTGCATTATTAAAAAGTGTATTAATTTGATGAAAAAATGTATAAGCATATTGTGAATGATAATCTCAAGGCTCTTTGCAAAAAATAAGTAAGAGCTGACAAAGCACATTTATGACCTAAGAGTGATACTGTCACAGGTGATTAAGACTTATAAGACGAGCTCGTGCCTATAATTTGAAACTTCTTTGAGCATCAGATATCTTTTATTTGTGTAGAATTGCTGAGAAGTAATTGGCTCTACTTATAGCAAAAGCAAGTTCAGCAGTTTGAGGTTTCTTGTTTGTTTGTTTTTTCCCCTTTCCCTAACTGATGTACAGTTTATCTCTGCTCAGTTGAGGAAAATGAAAAAAAGAGATCTGACTCAGCATGTGTGCTTAGATTCATTAGCGTTATGAACTAAAAGGGGGAAAAATCCAAACCTTTTATCCTCTACTCTCCACTTAAAATTACAAATGATATAAAATAGGAATATTTCCAAAGTATGCTAAAGTAAACCAGAAAAAAAAAAGTAGTCTTTATTAAGCTAAATTCTTCGTAGAATTAATGCAGTGGTTTATAATAAGTTCTCTTATTTCATTAAGATCTAGGTAATATTTGGGGAAATTTCAATTCATCTAGAGAGCATTTTAGAAAATACTATTCCTGGGACAAGTCCTCAGAGATTATAGTTTAATTGGTCTGTTATGAGGACTGTATTTCTATGAACTGCCAATGCATTTCTCCTGCATAGCCAAAGATCAGAACCATGATTTTTAACATATTCCCTCACTGTTCTGACTTAATTTTGGAAGTCATTAATTTCCTTAGGCCACTGGGGCATTAGAGTGAGCTGTAGATTATCTAAACCCATATGCCTAATCTCTGATAATGAATAAGTAAAAGACTATTTGTCTTTGGATTCAGAGTTTGAAATTCTTATTCAAACAGAGACGTGAGAAGGAGCCTTTGTATAAAAGCAATTGTATGATTGATCTAATGTCCAGTTCTGATTTAGTCCTACTGTCAGCAATTTGAAACACACTTTGATGAGAAAAGACAGGAAGCCATAGATCATCTATAAAATTGTTATCAGTCCTATTGAGCATACTTGCTCCCCGATGAGATCCGCTTTCCTTCTCATTCTGGGTAAAATGGAGTATGTAGGAGAAGAATCACCATTCTGCCCCCTCTGCAGAAGCACAATTTCCCCTGTATCATCTCTATATTCTTCAGGCGAGGTTAGCTGGCTACAAGGAAAATGTTTAAAAGAACCTCAAATTCTGGGAATCCTAGAAGTATTGATAGAAATAGTATCCACGGCATGTGCGGAGAAATGACTATAAGAATATGATGAGAGAGAAAACATTTTTTCTTTTAAACTATGAGAAAGGTTTAAAAAACAAAGATGAGGGCGTCTTCCTCTAAACATGATGGAACTGATTATATTGTCTGATATTTCTTGCATATTTCCGTACTCGTGTTGCAGTGGACATGGACAGTTAGTTTTCCCAGAACCCATCTTGAATATACAAATACAATTCAGAGAGAACACACAGATCTACGTTGAAGGAGCTGTTTATTCCTCCCCTGCGGCTTATCAGGGACTGCGGGCCATACTATATACAACAGTGTTCTAGCCACATGGTCTAGGACCCAAACCAATGTGCATGGGATTCTCTGGATTAACAGCAAACAGTCAGGCACATGTAAGCAGGCTATTACTTCACTCCAGGCATTGCTTATCCCTAGGCATACTTTTGCCTAGCTTGCGAGTTATCAACCATGATTCTATTACTTGACTCTATTATTTGCAACCCAAAGTTTCCTGACCACTGAGTATTAAAAATGCATGGTGCTATTTAATTCTACATTTACATCTATGATAAAGAGGATAAGAAAAAGAATCATGGCTTTGTCATTTACTAGCTGTAAGACTTTTATGAAATATGTTTATTAATAATTACTTCTAAGCTTATATGACTCCATCTCTAGAACAGCAGTTGTATCAGCACTTTCCTCATGATATTATTGTGAGACTTAGATGGAATTCTGCACATAATGAACATGGACCAGCACATTAAAAGATGTAAAAACATTAGCAATTTTATAATTCACAGATCTTTTAGCTCAGTAATGTAGTCCTGATTTCACACATGAGAAGACACATTCAAAGAGGTTAAAGTAATTTGTCCAATGGTATAATAATGTATAAATGGTTAGAAATTAAAACTGTACTTGGCAAGTGCAATTTCAAAGTCTATACATTTTGCTTATAATTTGAACTAAAGTACAGATTTAGACAAATAGATGTAAACACATTGTTGTTGTTCAGTCGCTAAGTCATGTCTCTTTGCGACCCCAAGGACTGCAGCACACCAGGCTTCCCTGTCCTTCATTATCTCTCTGAGTTTGCTCAAACTCATGTCCATGAAGTCAGTGATGCCATCCAACCGTCTCATCCTCTGTCGAGCCCTTCTCCTCCCGCCCTCAATCTTTCCCAGCTTCAGGGTCTTTTCCAATGAGTCAGTTCTTCGCATCAGGTGGCCAAAGTATTGGTGTTTCAGCTTCAGCATCAGTCCTTCCAATGAATATTCAGGATCAATTTCCTTCACGATTGACTTGTCTGATCTCCTTGCTGTCTAAGACATTCTCAAGAGTCTTCTCCAGCACAACAAAGTTTGAAAGCATCAATTCTTTGGTGCTCAACCTTCTTTATGGTCCAACTCTCACATTCATACATATATAAAGTAGTAAATCACTCATGCCATTGTACACAAATAAATATGCTGTAACAATTTCTAAATGTATATGTAACTTCTTTCCCTATGAAGAGATAGAATAGTTCCAATTGCTTTATTTCCTCACCAACACTTGGGATTTTCAGCTCCCATCCCATTTCACCATACACATCACGTGTCCCAGTGATTGTACAGGGACACACATGTTAAGTTTAATTTTTCTTCTCATATGTTCATGGATATTTTAACTATCCTTGTTGGTGGATCACCATTTCAAGATTCTTGGCCCTTAAATGTAAGAAACATGTATTCCAAATGTTCTCTTTTTCACGCTTCATTGTTTACTTTTAATTCCCTTAACAGTGTAATTTTATGAACAGAAGTTCTTAATTTTAATATTTAATTTTTATCATTTTTTTCTTTTTGGTGCCCTATTTAAGAAATCTTCATCAGTTCTATGATCAGAAGGCATACATTTTCTTTAAATACCTACAATTTATTATTTTATATTTCATATTTTTTCCCATGGTGTATTGGGTTTTATGTTTTCAGTCTATGTGTGTGCTGTAGCGTCAAGTATCTTTGCCTTAATATGGATTTATAATTAATCTAGATACACTTATTGGTTAGATTATTCTGCCTCACAATTGTTCAGTATCTCCTTTTTTTCAATAAATCAAGGACTTATGTCAGTATGGGTCTATTTATGAACTAGTTAGTCTGACTTTAAAAAAAGATTTCACCTATCTTTGTGCCAATGTATACTCTCTTAATTACTGCTGATTTATATTGTCTTAATACATGTCAGAGTACATTATATCCAGCATGGTTCTTCTTTAAAGACTTACCTAAGATACTATCCTGTGGCTCGCAACCAAGTCTCTTCTACCTGCATAGGAAACCCTGGATCACAATATTAAATAGATACTGATTAGACTGATATAATTTAATTACCAGAACCAAAGACCTTCAGCATCATTAAATCCCTACAATAAGTCTAAAACACCAGAAGCACAAGCTGAGGGAAAAAACAAACACATTTTTCTTTAATTGTACTTTACAAAAGCCATGTCACTAAAATTAATTTTTTTACCATATGATACATCAGAAATTTAATTTTTAAAAAGTGAAAGAAAGCTTTAATGCTGTTCTCCCCCACTACTTTCACCTACCATAATTTGATATTTAAAATGTGAATTCCACAAGAGTAAACGCATTCTCTAGTTTACTCTGTATCTCATATGGCTAGACTAGAAAACAGAACAGGTGCTCTATACATATTTGTTCAAAAATGAATAAACATCTAGCAAATTTTTAAAATCTATTTTATCATTTCATTTAACTCCTTAAGTATATAAAAACTTACCAAATGAATATACAAAGGTGCTGATGTATTCTATATATGCACAAGTGCTATTTAATGACAAGAATTTTCACAGTACATAGCTCTAATAGCTATGTAATACACTGTGTAGATTGAGTGAAAGATTTCCCTGAGGCATATACAAACATGATTCATACTCTGTAGGATGCTAACTTCAGTCTTCCTAGAGTGTATAATGAAATGCCGAAGATGCAAAATTATAAATTTCAGTTACATCATCAGATAGATAAAAGGGAGGGGACCCTAATTACAGTACATTTTGGTTTTAAAATGTTTGCATAATATATGTGTGTATGTGTGTGTATTAGGCAGAAATGGTCCTCCCAAATATGTCCACAACTTAATTTCTGGAACACGTGAATAAATGACTTCATTTGGCAAAGGTACTTTGAATGAATTTAAAAGATAGGATGCATTACGTTGGATTATCCAGTTGGGCCCAGATTAAGTACATCATTTCTTAAAAGCAGAGAACTTTCTCCTGCTGGAGGCAGGAGAGGTGATGCTGAAAGGGAATGACTTGCTGTTGCTGAACTCTAAGATGAAGGAGGCATGAATCAGGGAATCAAATGGTCTCTAAAAGTTGAAAATGACTCCCAGTGAACAGCCAGCAATGAAATAGGGACCTTGGTCCTACAACCCCTGGAACTGAATTCTGCCAACAATCTGAATTTTGTTGGAAGCAGATTCTTCTTTAGAGCTACTGGATAAGTGAAAGTGAAAGTGAAGGTCGCTCAGTGGTGTCTGACTCTTTGCGATCCCATGAACTATACAGTCCATGGAATTCTCCAGGCCGAAATACTGGAGTAGGTAGCCTTTCCCTTCTCCAGGGGAATCTTCCTGACCCAGGGATGGAACCCAGGTCTCCCGCATTGCAGACAGATTCTTTACCAGCTGAGCCACAAGGGAAGCACTGGATAAAGCCTAGGCCAAATAATTCTTGATATCAATCTTGAGAGAACCTGTCTGTGGAACTACGATATACAGTATAAACTGACCTCATTTCATTTTCATATTTTATATATTTAAACTTAAAATATATCTTACAATTGATTGCTTGCCAGAATTTAATTAACAGACTTAATTTAATTTCTTTCTTAAGAATAAATAAAACAGTGGCACAGGTCAAAATCAATGTCATCTTAAACTTGATGTAACACAGTCCATGCATGAATGTATGTTTTAATAGATGGTGAAGACATGCATAAACATGTACATATACATACATGCCAGTCCATGTGGCAGATATTTCACAGGAGGAATTAACACACATTGATAACATAGCAGAATCATCTGACTTCAGTTTTACCCCCAGTAACTCCCCCAGTACTACTTTACAAATGTAATAGAATGATCAAGGCCAAGGTTTTGGTGTTGTGATAGTAGTTGTTTTTTCTCCAAGAAATGTTCTCTCTAGCTGTCATTGGATTTATCCATTTCTAAACAAGTTGTTCATGTATAGAGTGCTGGACAACATTCTGAGACAGAAGGAGGATCTAGTCTTCCTATTACTGTAAAATATGCATCCACAGAGAGGCAATGATTAAACATTTGAATGCAACGTAGTTTCTGAATGAGGGCGGATAATGAAGAACATAACAAAGAACTAAATCTTTAAGAAAGAGGAAGAGAAAGCCAACCAGGAGAAGAGCTAGTTACAGTGTCTAAAAAAGAAAGTTGTGTAGTACCAGAGAAACCAAAATAAATAGGAGTTTCTAATGAGGAATGTCAATCATAAGTTATATTTGCATGCATGCTAAGTCACTTCAGTTGTGTCCAACTCTTTGTGACCCTATGGACTGTAGCTTACCAGGCTCCACTGTCCATGGGATTCTCCAGGCAAGCATACTGGAGTGGGTTGCCATTTCCTCCTCCAAGAGATCTTCCTGACCCACAGATCAAACCTGTATCTCTTATGTCTCCTGCATTGGCAGGCAGATTCTTTACCACTAGTGCCACCTGGAAAGCCTAAAGCTATATTTAACTTGATTTATTCTTATTAATCTCTTTAATGAGAAATCTGATATCAATTATCACTTATTTTTGTTAGGGACAAATGTGTGATAGAATCCTAATAGTTATTAATGCAATAAAACTTAACAAATGTACAAAATACATAAAAAGCTTATAGCATTGACTTCTGAATGCTGTAGTTTCTGAAACTAAAATTGACAGCTTAAACAAGGAACACGAGCTTCAAGTTCCTAAAATATGTCATTTACTACAGGGAATAGAGTAACCCCAAAATGCTTTAGACAAAGATCTTTAATACAGTAATTTTGTTTAAATATGTCATTTATCCATTAGGCTGTCAGACAACACTCCCACACACAATGAAATGCTTACTTTTTGACAGTTGGAGTTGTGTGGGAAGATCTCTGCACTGCACAAGCTAAAATACATGTCCTAAATATATCCTACAAAAGGTACTTTCAGTTAGGACAAACAATATGGGACTAATGTAAATAAACTCCACATCTGAACTTGTTGAGAAAAATAATAATAATCATCTACTCTTAGCAGCATATGTCTTAGTGAAAGGAAAAATCTAAATCAGGATTAGATAACAACAATAGAGTGGAAACTAATACAATTGAATAAATCCATAGCAAGCAGTTCAGATGAAAAGAGAAAGATATGATTTGATTAATTTCTTGACACAAGGATTATTCATTTTAGAAACAAACATATAATTTATTTTGGTATACAGAACCACACTTTAAACACATGGTAATAAAATGCAAATTAGTTTTCCTATAAATCACACGTAATTCATTTCTGGCACAGTTTTACAAGATAGCCATGCTGAAAAATACGAAAATGTGATCCACTATTAGAGAACTAGTTTATAGAAAAAATGTTTGACCAATTATAGCCTCTTGAGCTCAAAGTAGCTGTGATAACCAAGAGCAACACCAGAAAACTATCACATATAAAACTGTGGCAACATGTCTCCATCAGCAGCTACTTCCCACAGAGAGTTGATAAATCTTGCCAAAAATTTGCTAGGAAAATTTAGTTATTGTTATCTAACACATTAAATAACTGAGACTCAAAATGTTTAAATGATCTCCCCAAGATCTCATAGCTTAAAAACAGATGGTTATAGAGTTTTTAGTCAGGTATAATTTATTCCATAGCCTACAATCTTTCCACTTTATATATATATATATATATATATATATATATATATATATATATATATATATATATATACAACACACACACATATATATAATGTGTTTCAATCATTCAGTTGAGTCCAACTCTTTGCACACCAGGCTCCTCTGTCCGTGGGATTCTCTAGGCCAGAATACTGGAGTGGGTAAATGTTCCCTTCTCCAGGGGATCTTCCCAACCCAGGGATTGAACCCAGGTCTCCCACAGTGCAGGAAGATTCTTTATGGTCTGAGCCACATTACAGATATATATGCATATATATGTTTCATGGATTATGTAAAATAGTACAGACTTGAAATTGAAAAATTACTTAAGGCCAGGCTGTGAGATAATTTGTGAGGGTCCCCAGTGGCTCAGTGGTAAAGAATCTTCTTGCAATACAAGAAAGGCAGGAGACATAAATTCAATGCCTGGGTTGTGAAGATCCACTGGTTGAGGAAATGGTAACCCAATCCATTGTTCTTGCCTGGGAAATCCCATGGACAGAAGGGCCTGGCAGGTTACAGTCGCAAAAAATTGGACACGACTGAGAATTCAAATAATACAATATGAGATAATTTGGTTATATTAAATACATTGCCTATTTTCTCTAGGCTTTTCTCAACTATAAATAAACATGTAGAAATTACCCTCATTTAATTATTTTCTGCCTTTTCTCTAAGTTCAAATGTAATTAACTGTCCATTCTTTCAGTCAATCATTGTTTGAAAATCATGTACTTTTTCAATGCTATAGGTGCTAAAGATTCTTGTTAAAAATAACAATCAAAAGCCTGGAGTTTATGAGTCATTCAATTATAAATATATGAAATAAATAAATATACTAGCTATTATATTTATAATATTTATGCGTGCAAGTGCATTGGCAGGCAGGTGCTTCACCACTAGCACCACCTGGGAAGCCCAATGTGTGTATATACATGAGCATATATTAATAATATCACATATAATGATATACCTATAACATTTGTGAGATAAATAAAAGCAGGTTGTGTAACAGATTGTGATTGATGGGAAGTATTTAAAGATATCCTAAAATGGCTTCTCTTAGGTGATATTTGAATAGACTGTTAAGAAAGCAAGTGATACCCTGCAAAAGAACTGGAGAATATTGTCAAAGTCAAGAGAGCAACAAAGGGAAAAATCCTAATGCAAGAGTCAGCTCACTGTATTTTAGAATATGCAAGAAAACCTGTGTGACCAGATTGGAATGAACACCTGGAAGACTACCTACCTCTCATCTATTCAATCACCCAAGTCTGGACCAATTTTTTACTTCCCTTTGATTTTGAAATAGGTATCCCCCCTCCGATGTTGAAGCTGAAACTCCAATACTTTGGCCACCTCATGCGAAGAGTTGACTCATTGGAAAAGGCCCTAATGCTGGGTAGGACTGGGGGCGGGAGGAGAAGGGGACGACAGAGGATGAGATGGTTGGATGGCATCACCGACTCGATGGACATGGGTTTGGGTAGACTCCGGGAGTTGGTGATGGACAGAGAGGCCTGGCGTGCTGCAGTTCATGGGGTTGCAAAGAGTCGGACACGACTGAGCGACTGAACTGAACTGATCCCCCCTCCCCCGCCCAGTTCTTCCAACTTTCATTGACTATCCACTCCAGCAATTCTCTATGGATTAGCAACAGAGGGGTATTCAATGGTCAAATCCTTTTCAAGGTTTAAGAACTTTCAGTAGATTACAATTATTATCAGAATAAAATATAGACTACTTAAAATGACCTAAAAGCCCCTGCATGTCTAGCTGTTATAGTACTTGCTGATGAGTAGGGGATGAAGTTAATGATGTGTCAGAGAAGGCTCCCAGATTCTGACTATGCTAAGAAGTGATGAGGCCATTAATTGAGATGTAGAAGATCAAGAAAAACAATGTAGCAGAAAGTGCTAGGTACATAAGTCTGGACCTACTTTGTAGGAATACCTAACTGTAATTCAGGTGTGCTAGAGTCATCATGAAAAGACAGTAAATCAAAAGAGCAAATATTTTATGAAATACATGAATTCTGGAAATATCATATATTAGTGCAACCATGAGAGAGAGTATGCATATTATCTCATGTATAGCCTTAACAAGAGTAGAATTACTGAAGATAAATAATGTCCAGGAAGAAGCAATGCATTGTAAGAAATTTATGCCATCTTCAGCCACATGGAGAATAAAAAAACAAAAAACACTCAGACACTTACACTTCAGAGAAAGGGAATGTGGACCTCATGGAATAACTAGTTTCATTTAAAGCAAAAGTTAAAGTGGGCTTAATAAAAGCTATAGAGATAATGATAAGAATTTTAATTATATCAAAATTTAAGTCCAAGAAACCAGAAGGCAATCGCTTGTTTGTTTTTTCATTGGGGAGAGTGTGCCAGGTTGGATGGTGTTAGATTGTATCAAACTAAGAAACATAACCCCTTCAAGGATCACAGCCTCTTCATGATAAAGGGGCTTCATAACTCAATGAAGCTATCAGCCATGTCAAGCAGAGTCACTCAAGACAGATAGGTCATAGTGAAGAATTCTGACAAACTTGGTTCTCTGGAGGAGAAAAGTGTCAACTCACTCCAGTATTCTTGCCATGAAAACACTATGGACAGTATGAAAAGGCAAAAATATATGACACCGGAAGATGAGTCAGTCCCACAGACCAAAAAGTGAAACTGAGAGTGTTAGTCTTTCAGTTGAGTCTCCCTCTTTGCGACCCGTGGACTGTAGCCTATCAACTGCTTCTGTTCATGGAATTTTCCAGGCAAGAATACTGGAGTGGGTTGCCATTCTCTTCTCCAGGACATTTTTCCAATCAATCCCAGGGAATTGATCCTAGGTCTCCTGCATTGCAAGCAGATTCTTTACCATCTGAGCCACCAGGGAAGCAGATCAGAAGGTGTCCAATATGCAACTGGGAAACAGCAGAGGACAATTCCTTATAGCTCCAGAAAAAAATGAAGCAGCTGTGCCAAAGCAGAAACAATGCTCAGCTGTGAAATGCTCAGTTGTCTGGTGGTGAAAGTAAAGCCCGATACTGTAAAGAACAATATTGCCTAGTAATCTGGAATGATAGGCCCATGAATCAAGGTAAACTGATAATAATTGAGTGCAATTTCAAAAATGACAGAATGATTTCAGTTCGTTTCCTAGGCAAACCATTGAACATCACAGTAATCGAAATCTAATCCCCAAGCAGTGATGCCAAGGAAGCTAAAGTTGATCAGCTCTATCAGGACTTACAAGACCATCTAGAACTAACACCAAAAAAAGATGTCCTCTTCATCATAGGGAATTGGAATGCAAAAGTAGGAAATCAAGAGATAAGAAATAGGCAAGTTTGGCCTTGGAGTTCAGAACAAAATAGGGCAAAGGCTAACAGATTTCTATCAAGAGAACACATAGTCAGAGCAAACACCCTTTTCCAACAACACAAGAGATGACTCTACACATAGACGCCACCAAATAGTCAATACTGAAATCCGATTGTTTCTGTTCTTTGCAGCTGAAGATGGAGAAGCTTTATACAGTCAGCAGAAACAAGACCTGGAACAGACTGGTTCAGATCCTGAGCTCCTTATTGCAAATTCAGACTTAAATGGAAGAAAATAGTGAAAATCACTAGACCACTCAGGTATGACATAAATCCCTTATGATTATACAGTAGAAATGACAAAGAGATTCCAGCAACTAGATCTGGTAGAGAGAGTGCCTGAAGAACTATGAATGGAGGTTCATAATATTGTACAGGAAGCAGCGACCAAAATCATCCCAAAGAAAAAATAATGCAAAAAGGCAAAGTCGTTGTCTGAGGAAGCTTTAAAAACAGTCGATAAAAAAAGAGGGCTTCCCAGGGGCTCAGGGTAAAGAATCTGCCTATCAATGCAGGAGGGTGAAAGAGGAGAGTAAAAAGCTGGCTTAAAACTTAACATTAAAAAAAGAAAAAAACAGAAAACTAAGATCGTGGCTTCCAGTCTCATCACTCCGTGTCAAATAGGAGGGGGAAAAGTGAAAACAATGACAGATTTTATTTCTTGGTCTCAAAAATTAATGTGAGTGGAGACTGCAGCCATAAAGTTCAAAGATACTTGCTCCTTGGAAGGAAAACTATGACAAACTAGACAACATATTAAAAACCAGAGACATCACTTTGTCAACAAAGGCCCATCTAGTCAAAGTTATGGTTTTCCCAGTAGTCATGTACAGATGTGAGAGTTGGACTGTAAAGAAGGTTGAGAACCAAAGAATTAATGCTTTTGAATTGTGTTGCTGGAGAAGACTCTTGAGAGTCCCTTGGACTGCAAGGAGATCAAACCAATCCATCCAAAAGGGAATCAACCCTGAATATTCATTGGAAGGACTTATGCTGAAGCTGAAGCTCTGATACTTTGGCCACTTAAGTTCAGTCATTGGAAAAGACCTTGATGTTGGGAAAGATTGAGGGCAGGAGGAGAAGGGGATGACGGAGGATGAGATGGTTGGATGACTTCACTGAATTGGTAGACATGAATTTGAACAAACTCCAGGAGATATTGGAGGGAAGAGGAGCCTTGTGTGTTGCAGCACATGGGGTCACAGAATCATATACAAATTAAATACTGAATAAAAACAAGAACAAGATATAGAATAGCTCTACATAGAAAATTGTCTTGGATATCTGCTCAGAACTGTGGTAAATGAAAAATAGATGTACTCTTGGACTGAGTATTCCAGGGCGTATCTCACACTGTAGACTTCTTAGGAAGTTGACCTTTGGGTGGAAAGAGGGAGGGATAAGTACATAAAGACTTAACTGCATGCCTAACTTTTTTTTTTTCCCCCTCAGTTGTCCAAATTTCCCTTTCATGGTAAAAAAAGAAACATTTCTACTTCAATTATATTTCAAGAACCAACAATATATGGGCTTTTTAAGACAACTAGAAAATGTTGAAGATGGAAATTAGTGTTGACTCCAACATAGTATTAAGTTTATAAATAGAATAAATACATTTTCAGTGTGAATTGAGCTTTACATTTTTGTGCTTCTCTCTTTTGTGTATTTTCTGTTACTATAGAAACTTAAATATCTACAGTGATAATAGATAGATAATTTTATCCTATATATACAGAATAAAATGAATTTGAATATTTAAACTGGTTTTCATGACAATAATGGACTAAAAATCCCATATTAAGAATACAGAATACTGCATTAAAGTCTGAAAAGAACCAAAAATGCATGGCATTGAATCGTGTTCTGAATGAAAAGGTAAGGCATGTGTAGCGAGCTATTTCTTTTTAAATTGTCAAATGGCAGTAAATTGAATATTCTTGAATATTCTTGAAAAATTGAATACAGTGAAAGACACATCATTACCATTAAGGAGGAATCTAAAAATTAGAGATGAGCTGTCAAATGCTGAATGAAATTCTGAAGGAACAATTTTAAAAATAATGCAGTCTTCTAGATGCAAGTAACATAAAGAAAATGAGAGGGAGAAAAAGCAGTCACCAAAAGCTTATAAATAACTACAAAAATAATGGTAAATCTTCAACTAGAGCTATTAATGTGGGCCAATGCGCTTTATCCATATTTTTCAGAAATTTTCTAAAGTAATAGGCCACAAGTTGAACATTAAATGTATAGTAATCCCTTTACTTAACAAGCCTTCCCAATGCTTGAACATTTACACTCCAGGCTTAGGAAAGAAAGATAAGAATGGGAAGTTTCACGTGACAACAAAAAATCCTAGCAACCATATAACTCACTGGCTGCTGTGTTGTAAATATGATAGATGCCCATAGGGAATGTTTTCACCTCGAGACTGGATCTTTGATTTCTTAACCTGCGTCTTCTAAAACCATTGAATAAGTATCAAAATGCACTCAATAGTAAAACAGAAAATCAGTTTGCAATATGTTAGAAATACAAAATTAAATGATTTGGGACATTATTAATTTTTAATCTTCCTATTTGAAGGTGAGACTGAAAACAATGAAATACTTCTTCCTCTTTGATAGCCAAACAGAGTCTCTGAGTTTGTTCTCTTGTTCACTGCCCTTTTCCTAGCACCTAGAACAGTGATGAAACAAAATAAACATGTTGGCTTAATACAATTTCTTGAAAGAAAGGAATAAAATAATTAAAATTTCAAAAGTAGAAGGGAAAACATAGAGGAAGGAAGAAGGGTTTCTTCTTCAAAACAGAACACACACAATTTTTCTGGCTTTCATAAAGTTCGAGTACTATTGTGTAGGTCACAGCTTTTGAATCCAAACAGAGACCTAGGCAACATATCCGCCATGTAATCCTGGATGAACAACTTTGCTACACTCAATTCCTTCATCCCTAAAATGTAGTAATTAATGAAAATACATAAATAAATCATAGTTGTACAAGTTTCATGATGAATGTAAGTCAAACCCTTAAGTGTGTACAGTACTGTAAATCAATTATATCTCAATAAAGCTGGAAAGAAAAAAAAGTACTAAAATTCACTTATATTTTTATATTTTAAATGCTCTTTAAAAACAAGAGCAATACCTATTTAATATATTTTTATATTACCTTATACAACCATATGCTGGCTGTCTTTTTCATTGATTTTATTGTTATTTTGTAGCTTCTGTTTAATAATAACGTTTATTTTTTTAGGTGTGGTAGACTTAAGGGAATCGATCCAGTGCCTATCCCATCTCTGATTTGTCCATTAACACTAATATATCCCATAGTTTTACCCGTAAAGCATCTATATGGGGCAGTAGGAGCAGCAGGAAAGCAGTGTTCAACATTAAGTAAAGATCTGGGTCAATGCGTTAATACAAATAGTGAATGTGCTGTTTCCTGTGCTTGCATTTGATCCATGATCACCATAAGACAGCCCTGTGAGAATTCTATTGCAATTCATTCTTTTCACATAGCAAATCCTGAAATGTTTCATAAGCAGGAACATTTTTATATTGATGACTTTGCATTTGGTGACTGTTCTTTGTCATTAGATGGATGAGAGAGTGATAATATGTGATCAATGATGCAATCATGAGAACAAATCAGCTTAATACACTTTACAAAGCTATTTTTATTATAAGTTTCAGATTCCTAGTTTTCTATAATCACTCAAGTCAACTCCACTGAGCAAACAAAATACTATATCTGTAGTGTTTATGTGCCTTAAAACACAAATATCCAGCCAGTATCCTTTATTCAAGGAATTTATGGAACGTTAAAGTTTGTTCTAGTTTATCACAAAGTAAATGAGAATTATGCGTGAGTAAAGTACAGGGATATGATAACATTCTAAGGTTTACAGAGGCTGTATAGTACATGCAAAAGAAAAATTAAAAGTTATTTTATTTAGAAAATGGAGTCTCATTGTTCTACTTTTCAAATGAACACATCCATATATCACTCGAATTTCACAATATTCAAAATTAAATGGTAAATAAAAATGAGGTGGTTAGAAGATGATTGTTGTTTTATAGTGCCAAATGAAAGCTTTGTGAAATATGGTCCACTCAAACTGTATTGATATAGTGAATTATATGTTCTTTTTCTCCCATTATTTATTTCCATAGAAATATAAATACATTTAATTATTTCTTCCTACTAACTTCTAGAGTTAAATAGTAAGAGAAGCAAGTTTTCTGGTCACTAACAATTTAGGTTTAGAGGTTGTTAAACAAACAAAATTTTTGAGATTCAAATAACCAAAAAATTAATATAAAATACCCTAAACAGTCAAATATTTAATGTAAGGAAATATTTTCTCTACTGTGAAAGTGAAAACTGCTCAGTGCTGTCTGACTCTTTGCGACCTCATGGACTATACAGTCATACAATTCTCTAGGCCAGAATATTGGAGTGGGAAGCCTTTCCCTCCTCCAGGGGATCTTCCCAACCCAGGGATTGAACCCTAGTCTCCCACAGTGCAGGCAGATTCTATACCAGCTGAGCCACCAGGGAAGCCCAAGAATACTGGAGTGGGTAGCTTATCCCTTCTCAATCAGATTTCCCGACCCAGGAATTGAACTTGGGTCTCTTGCTTCACAGGCGGATTCTTTACCAACAAGCACTGTATTATATACAGGAAAGACTAAACATTAAGTGTCCTATCAATTATCACAAAAAATGATAATTATGTAGTATGATGGTGGTTTTAATTAATGCTATGGTTCATTGGAAAAGACCCTCATGCTGGGAAAGTTTGAGGGCATGAGGAGAAGGGAGTGACAGAGGATGAGATGGTTGGGTGGCATCACCAAATCGAAGGACATGGTCTGAGCAAACTCCAGAGGTGGTGAAGGAAAGGGAAGCCTGGAGTGCTGCAGTCCATGTGTTCACAAAGAACTGGACACAACTTAGCGACTGAACAACAACAACAATGGCAGAAATCATATGCAATGTGGAAGTCTGTCAAATCAACATGCTGCAACCTTAAATTTACACCATGCTATATGCCAATTATATCTCAATAAGACAAAAGAATGGAAAAAATAAATAGGATAGTTCACAGCCAACTTCAGAAAGATTTTATCATGCTGATTTTTGCCAATTTTCTATCCTTGAATTCAGTTCATTTCAGTTCAGTTCAGTCGCTCAGTCGTGTCTGACTCTCTGCGACCCCATGAACTGCAGCACACCAGGCCTCCCTGTCCATCACCAACTCCTGGAGTCCACCCAAACTCATGTCCATCGAGTCAGTGATGCCATCCAACCATCTCACCCTCTGTCGTCCTCTTCTCCTCCTGCCCTCAATCTTTCCCAGCATCAGGGTCTTTTCAAATGAGTCAGCTCTTCGCATCAGGTGAGCTATGACTATTACAAAGAATGCTGTAAAAAAAAAAGGTAAGAGTGAAGAGATGAAGTAGAAGGTTTACCTCCAAGATAGTATGGAGCAGAGTCTGAGAGCAAACAAAAGATATCATCATCAGAAGAAAGAACTGCAAATAATCAGATAGTGCTTAGCGTTTGGTAGCCTGGAAGCAAAGTGGTGGTTGAGCAAAATGCATAAATCTCCCAAATATTATCCCAACAGGAGAGACCCACTGCCAAAATTTAAGGACTGAGTTAGGTGCCTCTTCCATTATTGCTTCTTTTGTAAGCATCAATAGCTCATCAACTATATCTATAGAGTTAAAGATACCTGAAAAACATCTACTTCTGCTTTAGTGACTATGCCAAAGCCTTTGACTGTGTGGATCACAATAAAGTGTGGAAAATTCTTAAAGAGATGGAAACACCAGACCACCTGACCTGTCTCTTGAGAAACCTGTATGCAGGTCAGGAAGCAACAGTTAGAACTGGACATGGAACAACAGACTGGTTCCAAATAGGAAAAGGAGTACGTCAAGGCTGTATATTGTCACCCTGCTTATTTAACTTACATGCAGAATACATCATGAGAAACACTGGGCTGGAAGAAACACAAGCTGGAATCAAGATTGCCAGGAGAAATATCAGTAACCTCAGATATGCAGATGACACCACCCTTATGGCAGAAAGTGAAGAAGAACTAAAGAGCCTCTTGATGAAAGTGAAAGAGGAGAGTGAAAAAGTTGGCTTAAAGCTCAACGTTCAGAAAACTAAGATCACGGCATCTGGTCCCATCACTTCATGGGAAATAGATGAGGAAACTGTGTCAGACTTTATTTTCTTGGGCTCCAAAATCACTGCTGTTGGTGACTGCAGCCATGAAATTAAAAGACACTTACTTCTTGGAAGGAAGGTTATGGCCAACCTAGATAGCATATTTAAAAGCAGAGACATTACTTTGCCAACAAAAGTCCATCTAGTGAAGGCTATGGTTTTTCCAGTGGCCATGTATGGATGTGAGAGTTGGATGGTGAAGAAAGCTGAGCACCACAGAATTGATGCTTTTGAACTGTGGTGTTGGAGAAGACTCTTGAGAGTCCCTTGGACTGCAAGGAGATCCAATCAATCCATCCTAAAAGAGATCAATCCTGGCTGTTCATTGGAAGGACTGATGTTGAAGCTGAAACTCCAATACTTTGGCCACCTCATGCGAAGAGTTGACACATTGGAAAAGATCCTAATCCTGGGTAGGATTTGGGGCAGGAGGAGAAGGGGACGACAGAGGATGAGATGGTTGGATGCCATCACTAACTCGATGGACATGGGTTTGGGTAGACTCTGGGAGTTGGTGATGGACAGAGAGGCCTGGCGTGCTGCAATTCATGGGGTTGCAGAGTCGAACACGACTGAGCAACTGAACTGAACTGAAAGATACCTGCCCTACCATTTTTCTCACCTTTGGAACACATGCTTCTTCACACAGGGTTACTTTATTGTCAAGGAAAAGAGATTTGTGGGCTTCCCTGGTGGCTCAGTGGTAAAGAATCCACCTACCAATGCGGGAGATGCAGGTCTGACCCCTGGGTCTAGAAGATCTCCTGAAGAAGGAAATGGCAACCCACTCCAGTATTCTTGCCTGGGAAATCCCATGGACAGAGGAGCCTGGCGTGCTATAGTCCATGGGATTGTAAGAGTCAGGCATGACTTAGTAACTAAAAAATGATAGCAAAAGAGATTTGAATCCTGAAAAACTAAAAGTAGTGATGGGAATTCATATGTGAACCTGAAACTAATGCAAGCTGAATTAAAGATTCTTGAGACTTTCTGAATTGAGACAATGGTTGATGGCACCTCATCAAGGCTAAATATTAACTTATATGCCATCTATCCTGAAAGAATTCAAAGAAACTTCAAAAATCAATATAACTGGGATGATAAAATTAAGAATTATTTGGAGAAATTAAAATTAAGTCTGAAAAAATTAAGATGAATACAAGAAAGAGAAATATGCACAAAATTAATGAAGGTGTGAATAATAAAAAATATTCAAAAGAACATATGAGCTGCAGTAAGGCTAGGTTTTACAAATTATCTCTGGCTTTTTGCACATGTACATGTGAAGAAATAAAATGTTAAATTATTATTAAAATCTGGGGAGTTAACAGTTATACTTTATTCTTAATAAAGATCTCTACTCATTTGAACATTTTTATGCCCTTTTATCTTTTAAATAATGAGGGTTCAGACATAAAATCAGTGTGCAAAATATGTTTCTAATAATAAATTCTCCTTTAACAAATCAAGAAACATCATCAAAAGGTGTGTTTTGTTAAGATACAAAATGAGTCAAGACCTACGTGGGCGCAAAGCCTAACGTGTGTAGAAAGGATGTGATTTTTTACCTACTTTATTTTCAGCTCTTATCTTGAATTTTCTTTATGAAAATTTTTGCCTCTACATCTCTTGTTCTTTTTTTCAGTAAGAAATTTTTCTAATTTAAATTGTTTAGTCTGAAATTGATGTCATTTTAATAATGATTATAAAAGTATATACAACAACCACCTGCATGATTTTCATCAAAAATATTAATAGCATTCAGCATGGTGTAAGCATTTACTACTTTAAAATAGTCCATATATAAAGTAAAACATACAAAAAATATAATAGCAATAAAGCTTATGATGCTAGATAATAAATCTTTATTTAAAAAGCTTAAATTGGAAACATCTAAATAGTCATGCAAATGAATCATGGTATAGTTTCAAGGTAGAATTTTATGAAGTCATTTGTGAGACATTGTTAGGGTGATTATTAGAGAAAGTTCTGGAGTGAGATAATATGGACTAAAACCTGGGATTTGCTACTTATGTGTGACCTTGATGAACTGTAAAGGCTACCCACTCCAGTATTGTGGCCTGGAGAATTCCACGGACTGTAAAGTCGGCGCGGTCGCAAAGAGTTGGACACAACTGAGCGACTTTCACTTTCAGTTTTCAGTGGCTCACTGGTAAAGAATCTTCCTGCCAATGCAGGAGACACTGGTTCCAGCCTTGCTCCTGGAAGATCCCACATGCATGCAGCAACTAAGCCCGTTTGCCACAACTATGGAGCCTGTGTTCTAGAGCCCACATGCCACAGTGAGAAGCTCATACACTAAAACTTGAGAATAGCTCCTGATCGTGGCAACGAGAGAAACCCCTTGCAGCAACAAAGACCCAACCCAACCAAAAAGAAAGAGAAAAGAAATGCTCATGACAAATGTTAGATGAAAATAACAGACAATGGCACAGGTTGCAATCTTGTCCAATTTCAATAAGACTTACTTCTTTAAGCCAAGATAGACTTCTTTGAATAGGGCTTCCCTGGTGGCTCAGCAGTAAAGGATCTGCCTGCAGTATAGGAGATTCAGGAGATGCGGGTTCGAATCCTGGGTGGGGAAGGCACCCTTGGGGGAGGGTGTAGCAACCCATTCCAGTATTCTTGCTTAGAGAATCCCACGGACAGAAGAGCCTGGCAGGCTATAGTTCATAGAGTTGCTAAGATTGGACGTGAATGAGTGCTCACAAACACACATACATGTATATGCATATATATCATATATACTACCATATATAAAATATAAACGTATAAATATATTTAAATGTAATAAGGAAACATAATTGAGAACATAGAAACCAAGCCCACTTGAAGGGCTTGTGTGTGTATTTTCCTATTACCCAACATGTAGACATCACACACTTTTTCAACCATCAGTTAATGATAAGATTTGGTCACCGACTCGATGGACATGGGTTTGGGTAGACTCCGGGAATTGGTGATGGACAGGGAGGCCTGGCGTGCTGCGATTCATGGGGTCGCAAAGAGTCGGACATGACTGAGCGACTGAACTGAACTGAACTGAACTAAGCAATAGAGTGCAACAAAGTATAGCTCATTATTTTTCCTAAATATTTACTAGGGACTCACAGTCAAGCTTTCTGCTCAGTAACAGGTGGTTTTTGTAAATCGGGTTTTGAGACCATTTACTACCTCTAGTGGGGCATAAACAGTGGACCATAGAGCCATCCAAAATCGCAGCTCTATTAAACCTCTTCAGGCAAGTTCAGTGGACAAATCACCCTATATTCTCCATGATAAATGATAAATATAAAGAAGAAGAATTTCTGGAATAAAAAGTATCATTTCACAAATATTATATAAACACTTCATTTAGCTAAATATATATAACAGGTGATGTGATTTGTGTAATAATCACAGTTAAAAAACAAAAAAAATAACATGTTTTATATCCACCTTCTCAACCCCAAATTAAAAACCTGGTAAGTCTCATGGAAACTTCAGGGAGATTTGACTGAGGGAATTCATTATCTATATATGTAAACAACTGGACAAGGAAATGGCAACCCACTCCAGCATTCTTGCCTGGAGAATCCCGTGGACAGAGGAGCCTGGTGGGCTATAGTCCATAGGGTTGCAGAGTCAGACATAACTGAAGCGAGTTAGCATGCAACCATTCATATATAAACAGAAAGGGAAATATACCCAGGAATGTGGCATTTTTATGAGAGATGCAAAACTGAATACTTAGCTCAATTCAAAACTTTCATAATTCAAAGCTTATCTTAATAAAGTCTGTCAGATGTTTCTCTATTTTAACTTAAGTAGTGGTATCATGTCGCAACAGTATAAAAGCATTTTGCAATTTGTTAAGTCTGAAAACTTCAAAATTAATTAGTTTTTGACAAAATTTTATTCTTCAGGGATTCATAGTATTTGGAACTTCATGCCTAGAAATGTGATTGATATTTTGTAATATATTCATGAAAACTGGCATGTCAATTTCTCATAAAATGTACCTGGCACTGCATATGAGCTTGACCAAAAGGAAAAGAGGAAATAAATTAACACTGGTTACATCTGGCAGATAGGCTTAAACATGGCTTATATTTTTTATATACTTTTTATTTTCTTGAGGGGGGTTAGTATTTTCAAATTAACTATGTAAATTAAGACATTTTCTTAAGTGTTGGCTATATAGAAAGATAAACCTAGTGGAATTTGAGAGTAGCCTGACTAGGATATTCAATATATGATATTGTGTAAAATACATACACACAGAAGCCAGAATGCAAGGAAAGATGAGTCAATTTTCAATGACGATTTTAGAAATATTCATAACTATATAATTATGATGTTGAGTACTTCACTTACGGTAAACATTACAATATTTAATACCTTTTGTATGTCTCTGAAATATTTTCTCTACATCAGATTCCATATACACTGTCCTGTTTCCAAAGTAAGCAAGTTCTACCTGTGAATAATACTTCTAGTGTGAATGTCAATGGTAATTACATACCACATCCTGAAAATTTTAGGACAGGTGCTTCTTTTATCTCTTTGTATTTTTTTTTTAATTTGAACACAATTAGAGAAGCTTTCCAGACACTCACAAATTCCTAGACCAAGACAAGTTTCTCCCTTTGATTTCCTCCTATCTGCAAACCTGCACACCTACCCTACTTTCTCATAGTCCTAATCTGGACCAAACATCTATTCTAGATTAAATAACTTCTCTGTTGTTCGTCAGTAATAAGGAGAACCACCTTCACTATCTATTATATAAGAAGTAGCCAATTTTTTCCCTCTTCCCAGAGAAAGGTCGATACAATGGGCTGACAAGGGAGTTCTAGGATGAGAAGTGCATGGGTGTCCCTGGAACTAGAGATCCCTCTTCCCTGACTCTAACCTGTAAAAAGTATGGGTCACATCACGTATCACACAAACTGCAATATTTTGGAAGTCCCATCCTGCCTCCACTCGGCCCATAAATCACAGTGCAGTGATTATTTTACATGGAATTAGAATTCTCAAATTATGGAAGTATGTTATAGCAGGGAGTTGGGAGCTGGTAGGAATAGACTCAGTTTCACAATGGTGGGGGTTCTTCTGTTAGTTTCATCAATACTCAAAAGTTTAGCTTAGGACTTCCTGGTGGTACAGTGGGTAAGAATCCAATGCAGGAGACATGGGTTCCATCCTTGGTCCAGATTCCACATACCACGGGCAAATAAAGCCCACGGGCCACAACTATTTAAACAAGTTTATGTGGCTGTCAGATTTACTAAATCCTCAAGTTTCCTTTATACTCATCCTTGGACTGTTGTTGTTCAGCCACTAAGTTGTGTTTGACTCTTTGCGACCCCATGGACTGCAGCACACCAGGCTTCCCTGTCCTTCATCATCTCCCAGAGCTTGCTCAAACTCCTGTCAACAGAGTCAGTGATGCTGTCCAACCATCTCGTCTCCTGCCTTCAATCTTTCCCAACATCAGGTAGGAAACCAAGGGATATATGGAGTAAATCAAATTTGGCCTTTGAGTACAAAATAAAGCAGGCAAAGGCTAACATAGTTTTGCCAAAAGAACGCGCTGGTCATAGCAAACACCTTTTTCCAACAACATAAGAGAAGACTCTACACATGGACATCACCAGATGGTCAACACCGAAATCAGATTGATTATATTCTTTGCAGCCAAAGATGGAGAAGCTCTGTACAGTCAGCAAAAAAAATAAATAAATGAAAACACAAATACCGGGAGCTGTGGCTCAGATCATGAACTCTTGATTGCAAAATTCAGATTTAAATTGAACAAAGTAGGGAAAGCCACTAGACCATTCAGGTATGACCTAAATCAAATCCCCTACAATTATACAGTAGAAGTGACAAACAGATTCAAGGGATTAGATCTGATAGACAGAGTGCCTGAAGAACTATGGACAGAGGTTCATGATATTGTACAAGAGGCAATTATCAAGACCATCACCAGGAAAAAAAAATGCAAAAAGTCAAAATGATTGTCTCAGGAGGGCTTACCAATAGCTGAGCAAAGAAGAGAAGCTAAAGGCAAAGGAGCAAAGGAAAGATATACCTACTTGAATGCAGAGTTCTAAAGTATAAAATATTAATCATATGCAAAGGTACAGATATAGGTCAATAAAGTGTATTCACATGCATGCACACTCACACCCACAATAACATTTATTTTATTTGCCTCTTTTTTTTTACTACACAGCAGCAACAAGAATTTGAAAAGGGTGCCCATAATTGCAATGAATACTTTATAGAAACAAGCTCTTCAGAACAGCATATGGCACTTTAATTCAAATTCACTGCAGAGTAAGGAAAGTACTTCACAGTGGAGTATAATGAAAAATAAAGAGGTACCTAGGGGTTTTTAAGTTAGCAAAATACTTTCAGATAAGAAGATAAAGCTATACTTAAATACACCGGGCACACTGCATATCCTTTCCCCTTGGGGAAAAGAATTCTAGGCATATTTTAGTTTATGTTTAACCTTCCTTCCTTTCTTTACAATTCTTTATTTCATTTTATTTTTTTAAATTCTTTCTCTGAGCTTCCCTAGTGGCTCAGTGGTAAAGAATCAGCCGGCCAATGTGGGAGATGTGAGTTAGATCCTTGGGTTGGGAAGATACCCTGGAGAAAGAAATGGCAAACCAGTCAAGTATTTTTGCTTGGGTAACCCCGTGGACAGAGGAGCCTGGCAGGCTATAGTCCATGGGGTCGCAAAGAGTCCGACACAATTTAGTGACTAAACAGCAACAACATTCTTTCTCTCTCTTTAGCTTTTGTTCTCACTGGGCATATTTCTAGGTGCTAGGGATATAGAAGCACCTACCCTCAGGAGGTGTTTATTCTGTTAGCCAGTAACCGAGATTTGTGTGAAGTGAGTAACTTAAGACATAAAAGCACAGTGACATCCTCTGCCCATGGGATTTTTCAGGCAAGAATGCCATTTTCTCCTCCAAGGAAGTGAGGTTATAATTATGCTATTTAAAATATCTATTAATTTTTTTATATGGAAAATGAGGTTGGCTCCTGCCCTAGCAACTGGGAAAACATCATTCTATATAAATATATTGTGGGTAACTAGAAGTTTAATATAAAGGTAATACATTATAATCATAAATAGCCATACAGCATGAAATACACCCCAAGCATTGTGCTAAAGATCATAGGAAATGCAAAATTTTGTTCTTGCTTAGTCATTAAACTATCTCCGACTCTTTTGTGACCCCATGTACTGTAACCCTCTAGGTTCCTCTGTCCATGGGATTTCCCAAGCAGGAATATTGGAGTGGGTTGCCATTTCCTTCTCCAGGAGATGTTCCTGACCCAGGAATGGAGCTTGAGTCTTCTGCATTGGCAGGCAGATTTTTACCCCTAAGCCACCTGGGAAGCCCAAATGCAATATAGGGATGACTATTTTCAATATGGTCAGGAATAAAAATATAACCATATTAAGTTGAGAACTGTCACAAAACCATATAGAAAAAAATAAATTAGATCTATGAAAAAATAAATTAGATCTATGAGAAACTTTATCATCTGCATAAAAATCACCTATTTTCTGGTTAAAATGCGGGTTCTTAGGCAATTCTAGATTTAGAGAGTCAACATTACCAACAAGATTATCAATAGCCTTGAGAATTAAGAACTGCTTTGTTAAATTCTGGGGGCTTCATAAGTGCCCTAGGAGCTCTCATTGTGGAAAACAACCCTATGAATGACCTGGGAGGACTCACTCAACATCCCCCTTGTTCAATGTCCTCAGAATACACATTGGCTCTTTAGGAAACACCTTCCCTTTCAGTAATTGTCAGGAACTCGCTGGACCCCTTACTGCATCCAGATAGGAAAGAGCAGGCCTTGCTGGACCTGGAGTCCTAGCAGGTCAGCCTTTTCTTAGTGACTCTCATGTTCATTTCACCACCCTTTTTTCTCTTGCCCTGAGTGACACCTCTGCGCAGCCCTTCAGCAATGTCCTTCTATGGTTTGTGGATTAAATTGTCACCCCCCCTATTCCTTCCATAAACCTGTTGACAATTTTATAGGAATCTTCTTCTGCATCATCACAGTATAATTACTACCCTCAGGAATGTGATATTTACATTATCTGATAAATAACACACATTAGTATATTGTATTTATATTTACACATTTGTGTGTGTGTGCTCATTCATGTCTGACTCTGCGACCTCCTGGATAGCAGCCTGCCAGACTCCACTGTCCATGGAATTCTCCTGGAAAGAATACTGGAGTGGGTCTCCATTTCCTTCTCCAATTACACAATACTACAATCTAATATGCAGTCTGCACTCAGATTTATCTAACTATAATAATGAACTTTGTAGCCTTGGCTTGTTGTTTGATTCAGGATCTGAGCAAGGATTGCACATAATTTTTATTTGTCATGTCTTTTTATTCTCTTTGAATAGAGATCAGTTCTTCTAGCTTCTTTTCTCTTTTTTTCTTTCATGACGGTGACATTTCTGTCAAGTCTGGGTTCCTGTTTTCCTGAACAATGTGACTGAATTGTTTATTTAAAGTGCAGCTTGTCAGATGTGTGTAATCCCGTCAGCAGTGCCCTGAAGTGCATTGAGGTGGAGCAGCTGAGCAGGAGTTCTGGACAGTTAGGTATAAGCAGGACTGTGATTTTATTGACTGCATATTATGGGCGGGAAATGAAAGAGGAAGTTGGGGTCATCTTAGGCCTCCATGAGATGCAACCATAGAATGTAAGCTGGTCAGGAGGAAAATGAGAACACAGCACACTGGTGGATAGTGCTAAATTGATGGACGACTTAGCCGGCATTCTTCAGAAAATGAAAAGAATTTAATATCAATTCCTTTTGCACTTGGGGGTTTTCAAGACATTTCTGGTAAATTTATATTTTGTGGTGGTTTAGTTGCTAAGTAGTGTCTGACTCTGGAAACTCCACGGACTGTAGCCAGTCAGGCTCCTCTGTCCGTGGAATTTCCTAGGCAAGAATACTGGGGTGGGTTGCCATTTCCTTTTCCAGAGGATCTTCCCAACCCAGGGATAGAACCCTGGTCTACTGTATTGCTGGTGGATTCTTTACCATCTGAGCTACCAGGGAAGCCCTTATATTATACACACACACACACATAATTCTTGCCATTTAAATGAGATTTTTATACATAGTGATAATTTTACTGGATACATATTAGTAGTGGTGGTGGTGGTGGTTAGGTCACTAAGTCCTGTCCCACTCTTGCAATCCTATGGACTATAACCTGCCAGGTTCCCTTCTCCAGTTGAGCAACTGAACTGAACTGAATATATATGTATGTATATATAGTTGAACATAGTTCCTTATACTGTACAGTAGGGGAGCTTCCCAGAGAGCACAGTGGTAAAGAATCCACTTGCCAGTGCAGGAGACTCAAGGGACTTGGGTTCATTCCTGGGTGGAGAAGTTCCCCTAGAGTAGGAAATGGTATTCCACTACAGTAGTCTTGCCTGGAAAATTCTATGGACAGAGAAGCCTGATGGGTTACAGTGCATGGGGTCACACAGATTCAGAGACAATTAAGCATGTGCACGTGCACACGCATGCACACACACACACACACTATAGTAGAATCTTGTTGTTTTTTCATTTGGCATGTAATGGTTTACATCTACTAACACAAAACTCCCAATTCATTCCTTCCCTCCCACCTTCACCCTTGCAACCACAAATCTATTCTCCATGTTTTTGAGTCTGCTTCTGTTCTGTAGTTACGTTCAGTTCAGTTCAGTCACTCAATCGTGTCGACATTTTGGGACCCCATGAACCTCAACACACCAGGCCTCCCTGTCCATCACCAACTCCCAGAGTCCACCCAAACCCATGTCTTCGAGTCGCTGATGCCATCCAACCATCTCATCCTCTGTCGTCCCCTTCTCCTCCTGCCTTCAATCTCTCCCAGCATCAGGGTATTTTTAAATGAGTCAGCTCTTCCCATCAGGTGGCCAAAGTATTGGAGTTTCAGCTTCAACATCAGTCCTTCCAATGAATATTCAGGACTGATTTCCTTTAGGATGGACTGGCTGAATCTCCTTGCTGTCCAAGGGACTCTCAAGAGTCTTCTCCAACACCACAGTTCAAAAGCATCAATTCTTTGGCGCTCAGCTTTCTTTATAGTCCAACTCTCACATCCATACATGACCACTGGAAAAACCATAGCCTTGACTAGATGGACCTTTGCTGGCAAAGTAATGTCTCTGCTTTTCAATATGCTGTCTAGGTTGGTCATAACTTTCCTTCCAAGGAGTAAGCATCTTCTAATTTCATGGCTGCAATCATCATCTGCAGTGATTTTGGAGCCCAGAAAAATAAAGTCAGCCACTGTTTCCACTGTTTCCCCATCTATTTGCCACGAAGTGGTGAGACCAGATGCCATGCTCTTAGTTTTCTGAATGTTGAGCTTTAAGCCAACTTTTTAACTCTCCTCTTTCACTTTCATCAAGAGACTCTTAAGTTCTTTGCTTTCTGCCATAAGGGTGGTGTCATCTGCATATCTGAGGTTATTGATATTTCTCCCAGCAATCTTGATTACAGCTTGTGCTTCCTCCAGCCCAGCATTTCTCATGATGTACTCTGCATATAAGTTAAATAAGCAGGGTGACAATATCCAGCCTTGACGTACTCCATTTCCTATTTGGAACCATTAGATAGGTTCGTTTGTGTCATATTTTCAACCCAACATATAAGTAATATTATATGATGTTTGTCTGTCTCCTTTTGACTTCCTTTACTTAGTATGATAATCTCTAGTTGCATCCATGTTGTTGCAAGTTGCATTATTTAATTCTTTTTTATGATGGAGTAGAAATACTTCCTTTTTAATATCTGAAAATATATTGTATATAAAGTGGCTAATGCACATTAAAAGACATATTTCTATGGCTCTCAGTTTTAAGACTACTTTTATTTTGCTCTATTTGACCTTATGTCTCACAGTCATAACATTGCCATTACTAGCAAATGGTCCTTCTTTATTGCTATAATCATTGAGGCTTTCTACACCATATGCTTTCTAAAGGATGAACATGAAGAAAGTAAAACTAATCATTTAAATTAGTTTCAGGGATACTGTTCTTGGCACAGGATAGAGTTTATGAATCTTTTGCAGCTAGTTCAACTCACAATGTACCAGCTTCTGTAGATTTAACTCTCAACCTATCCTATATTTTCTTGACCTTGAACACTTATTAACATTTTATGATTCTAGAATAGTCCTTACTCCACAAAGGCCATACTCTTTTATGATCTATTACAATAATAGATTACACAATTATTTCACAGGATAATATATTCAAATCCTTTGAATTTTTAGAAAGCCTTTGAGCGAAATGTGAATAGGTCTAACAGGGTAAAAGAAATTACCTAGTTACATTCGCTTAAACTCTGACTTATCTCTATAAAAGGAAAACCTGACTCAGCGAAATCCATCAGCAAGATCAAAGACTCCTTCTTCCTTCTATCTTCAAACTGATAAGAGGGAATAGTTCCTCTATTTCTACAAAACAGAAATATTCCTTCTTATCTCTCTTCTAATAATTAGCACACAGATATAACACCAATATTACATTTTCTTTTGTTTTAAATATAAAATTCATTTTGAAATAAGTGTCAAAGCCTCATAACTATACTTAGCCATTTCATATTATATACTGCTTCTAATGGTGAATTTCAGTAGTCTCTTTGAAAAGAGCATAAATCTTAGAAGTCAGATAAAATTCTTTTGGCTTTATGGTTGGGTTTCAAGAAAGTGAAATGAAGTGGGTTCGAAGTCCTCTCTGGAGGAAACGGAGCAACATAGCTGTTAATCATGTTTGTGGCAAGCAGAAATGCAAAGCCTCTAAAATAATCAGGAGACTTACATCTAAATGAACATAAAGATGAAATAGATAGAGGTGCATAAAATATTGCAGGGACTTTTTACTATTATGTTCATTAAAGTTCCAGCTTAATGCATGTTTTATTGCCCAGAAATTCATTTCATTTGCATTTTAACTGGGTTTTAGTCAAGTTAATCCTTTTTCTTCCCTTGCAAAGAAACTATTCAGCAACTACAGCAAAATACTGAAAGAAGAGAAATAAATTGGAATATTCTATTTATACTAAAACTTTAATCTGTCATAGTTTACTAAGGAAAAAGGATGTCTATACCAAGTTCACTAGATCACATTATTTTAACAGGAAAAAGTATCTATGTAACATCTAGTAAGCTCTATTAGATAACAAAGAGAAATGTATTCATTTATGCTAGAGATTTAACATTAAGGGAGATTCAACAAAATCAACATCTTATTTTTACAGGAGTGAGAAATGATAAAGTAATCACCCATTTACAAGCATGCAATTAATTTTCATAAGAAACTGAAATATGTTATACCATGAATCATTTAAATGATAGTGTAAATTAAAGAGCAGCTCAAGTTGCATTGTGAAAGTGTGCACATTCAGTTTTCAGTAACATCTTAATGTAACGGAGAAAGCTTTCTTTTTAATGAAGAAAAGTAAGTTTATTTCCTAAATCCTAGTGACTGTAAGGTCAACATGAAAACAATCGAAATTTTGCTGTGGGTCAGTATTTTAAAAACACAAACTGCTGATAAGCCCTTAGTAAAATGGTCTCTTCGGGCAAACAGAAACCTTAGCAAATCTCAAAGAAAAAGAGGTGAGATGAAGGAATGAAAAAAAGATGGGGACGAATAATGTCCTCAAACAAAAGGAAACTTTCTTCGTTATCTATTTTGAAATATTTAACATACATATGTATAGATAAAATACAGTATTTTGATCATAACCATTCAATATCTATTGAGAACTATCTCTAAATTTTCTTTTAGTAAAGTGTCTTTTTAAAGTTTGTGCTCTAAGAAAATCTGAACATTAAAAAAAAAAATACTGGAGTATAGTTGCTTTACAATACTGTGTTGTTTTCCGCTGTACAGCAAAGTGAAATGTATATATGTATATATATCCTCTCTTTTTGAATTTCCTTCCCATTAAGGTCACCACAGAGCACTGGGCAGAGAGTTTCCTGTGCTATACATTTCAGTTCTCATTAGTTAGCTATATTATACATAGTAATGTAAATCTGTCCATCCCAGTCTCCCAATAAACCCCTGCTCCCTCTCTCCCCTCTTTCTGTCCATAGGTTTGTCCTCTATGCCTGTGTCTCTACCTCTGCTTTGCAAATAGGTTCATTTGTATCATTTTCTCGATTCCACATGTAAGTGTTAATACACAATATTTTCTTTCTCTTTCTGATTTCACGCTGTACGACAGTATCTATAAATGGCACAATTTTATTCCTTTTTATAGCTGAGTGATACTCCATTTTATACATGTGCCACATTTTCCCTCGCTTACCATCTGGGATCCTTTTTTTCATAAAGTGTCCTGATTACTCAGTTTACTCACCTTGTTTTGTGCTTAGCTGCTCAGTCATGTCCAACTCTTTGCGACTCCATAGACTGTAGTCTGCCAGGCTCATCTGTCCATGGGGATTCTCCAGGCAATAATACTGGAGTGGGCTGTCATGCCTTCCTCCCGGATTACTCACCTTACCATAAGTCATATTTTCAATTTTGGATGACTTTTTGTGATGTTTGTTGATAGTCTATTTAGAAGATTTGCTGCTGTGAACTACAATTTTTAAAAAAGTGTTTTAGTGCCAATTATTTGAAGTATTTATCAAGAAAGGTAGGGTGCAGGAAAAGGCCCTACATTTGTTTCAAATATATCCTTGTCTAAAGAAAACTGAGCACGATGATTTGGAATAATTAACAAAAATTAAACAGAAAGCCATGTTTTTTTTTTTTTTTTACTCATCTTCACTCCTGTTGATTAATGCTAGACATAAACACAAGGAATTTAAAACAAGCCTATCCACTAAGAGTTAGATGATCTTTATAATCCAATTAACTTCTAGCACATTCCTGCTTAAAAGGTAAGCATGTTCAGTTACTCAGTCATGTCCGACTCTTTGTGACCCTATGGACTATAGCCCGCCAAGCTCCTCTGTCCATGGGATTCTCCAGGCAAGAATACTGAAGTGGGTTGCTATTTCCTCCTCCAAAAGGTGAGACATAGTCCTTATTTTAGTTCCAGCTCTGTTTCTACTGACGTGCTGATGGAAACATCTATTTAGCAAAATGGAAGTATCTCCAGTTTAATTTATGAAAGGATGGTCTTCTACAGATGAATGATACAGTTTACTATTTAAAAATCCATTTTCCTCTGCTGTTGTTTCTGTGATACAGGGATGAGTTTCATGTACAGCGGTGTAATTGTCTTAGTCAGTAAAAATATATTATCAATGTAATTATTATAAAATTCTGATTGAAGTACAGCCTATACTCTAATGGTCAGTTCAAGCTGGTTCCATTTTAAAATGTTTTATCTATACAGTCAGTCCTCCATACACAAGGCTTTCACATCTATGGATTCAAACAAATGTGGGTCAAAAATATTTAAGTAGATACGTAAAACCCCAATGGAATATTATACAACTCAGCCATCTAAAATAATGAAATTTTGACTCTTGTGATAATATGGATTAACCTAGAGGGTATTACGCTAAGCGAAATAAAACAAACAGAGAAGGACAAATGCCTCATAGTTTCATTTACATGTGGAATCTAAAGTACAAAACAAAGGAACGAACATAACAAAGCAAAAGTAGACTCACAGATACAGAGGACAAACTGGTGATGACCAGCGGGGAGGAAGGAGAGGGGGTTTATGAAACAGATGAAAGGTATTAAAAGGTACACATTTCCAGTTAAAAAAATATGAAGAGGTAATCTTCAGCATAGGGAATATATTGAATAATACTGTAATAAACTTGTATTGTGGCAGATGGTAAAGGCTTATTGTGGTAATCATTTTGCAGAGTATAGAAGTGTTGAGTCACTATGTTGAACACCACTAACCAATAAAATATTGTAGATCAACTGCAATTCAATAAAGACATAAATTTGGCTAGGAAATATGTATATAAATCCTTTTGGATTTCATAGTCTGAAACAGACTTGCTGGTGTTTAGCAGTCTTTGTTTTGGTAGTAGAGAGGAGATAGACAGCAGAGAGAAATGACAGTAGCCCCAGACAGGATCTAAATCTGGTTCATAAATACTTCATTATTTGCCTAGTTCTGTTTATATCTGTGCCATACATGGGTGAGAAACACAGTGTAGAAGTATGGGTTCTGTAGAAATTAAACAAAACATGCCTTGACATCTAGATAGTACCTAGTACAATCATATACATGATCAAAAATTTTCGTGTGTATTTAAATTAATTTCTCTAATTTTTGTTTTTGTTTAGTTGCTAAGTCACTAGGTCATGTCTGATTCTCTTGCAACCCCACGTACTGCAGCCCTCCAAGCTTCTCTGTCTACGGCATTTCTCAGGCAAGAATACTGGAGTGGGTTGCCATTTCCTTCTCTACAGAATCTTCCTCACCAAAAGATTGAACCCACAATTCCCGTATTGCAGGTGGACTCTTTATGGCTGAGCCACTAGGGAGGCCCATTTTCTCTAAACTCAGTGGTTACAAATTCAATGTGTATTTCAATCAGGAAGTAACCCAGTTCCTAGCAGAATGGGCTCAAAAATTTTATAATAAAAATTAAGCAGTAGAAATGTGATAACAAAATAATGATAATTTAGACAGAATCTACATCATATGACCAACAAGTCCTCACATAGAAAATCATCTCATACTCTTGTCCAGTAGTTTTGCGGATACTTTTAGTCCTCAATTTTTCTGTGCACCATGGTGGCCTATGTTTCTCATCCCCCTTATAGTTAATGGGGCTCTTGCCTAGTACCCACCAATGATATGTGAGAAAAATGAATTGTCTCATTTTTATGAGGTGATATTTGAGAATAAATGTAAGCTCTCTATGTTCTTTCTTATGTCTTGGTAGGGTCCAGGAGTCCATGTGTTTTAGATGGAGAAGCATGGTGGAAGCAACTGATTTCCTGAGGTGCACTTCCACTCCTAGGACACCTCATCTAGTCTTAATACATACAGAACTTCTAGAGATGCAGAGCTGTTGCTGGATAAATGTGCTGTTTTTCCAGGAAAGCTGAGAAGAACTTGGGCCAGAACATTACTGTGAAGCTTTTATATTTTTGAAGAGTGAGCATGCGTGCATACACACAGGAGAGAGAGAGAGAAAGAAGTTTTCAGGAAAATATTTCTCACCATCTTTTGTTCTCAGCTGTAAGAAAAAACAATAATAATGACAAAAAGATGATCATTAGGAGCCCTATAACTTGATGAACTCTGTGGCCTTTAAACTGGAGTTCTGAGATGAAGCATCAGATTTCACCTAAACTATTGAGTGTTCCTTGCACAACTTACATGGACTTATTGGCCCTGTCTCAAAACAGAAATGGAATAAATTTCACATTTGCTCATCTTTCCCAACAGGAAGGGGACCAAAAAGAAGGTGATAGTGCCATAATTCTGTGGCCTTCCTGGACTGAAGTAGCATGGCTCAATGGAGATGGTAAGGCTACTGAAACAGCCCAGATATGGGGTTAATGGCACTAATCAATTTTGAGGCAAGTCAGCCCTAGGAACCCAATGACCACAAAACATCCAATCATTTTGGGACAAAGAAGACAGGTACTCTAAATTGAGGACTTCTTGAAATCACGCACGTGGTAGGATGTGATTCTTCCATTTTGGTTACTGTCTAACTTCTGGGAAATGGGAGATAAAATCTAGTTTAGAGTGACTAAGTGCCTTGAACTGTTGGATCATAGTGCCAAGCAGAATTGAATTAAGAAGATAGATTCAATTTCCCTATAAATTGAATGAGTTAGGAAATCAAACAAAATGTTGATAAGAAAATAGATATAGACTCTTAATATAACACGGAGAAGGCAATGGCACCCCACTGCAGTACTCTTGCCTGGAAAATCCCATGGATGGAGGAGCCTGGTAGGCTATAGTCCATGGGGTCGCTAAGAGTCGGACACGACTGAGAGACTTCACTTTCACTTTTCCCTTTCATGCACTGGAGAAGGAAATGGCAATCCACTCCAGTATTCTTGCCTGGAGAATCCCAGGGACGGCGGAGCTTGGTGGGCTGCCATCTATGGGGTTGCACAGAGTTGGACACGACTGAAGTGACTTAGCAGCAGCAGCAGCAGCATTAATATAACAAGGTCAGATATATTCATAGATCTTTGGAATAGTAAATTTAAATCCAAACATTCCACAATTTTAGGCAAAATTTTAAAAATAATTCTCAGACTTGATTCAAAATTAGTGCTGGGTAGGCAAGTCTTGAGTATGTAGTGAAAAGATCTTAATACTTGAAAGAACCAACTGATCAATTAAGGCTTTTCAAAATACTGATGGAAGCCCTATTTAGATAAAGCAAATCCCCAGATATGCAGTACATGAAATGAAAATTTCCAAGTAAAAGATACTAGAGAAGAGGACATTTTTAGTAGCAAAATGAAATTGATACATTTGCTCAACTTCATAACTATGCCAGGAAACTAATGAGACATACCTATAAAGCTAAGTTTATTTCATGATTCAATTTTGCTTGTATCCATTATTTTATTATTACATATAGTTTTAATTTATATCCTGATTCATTCTAAAATAGATTTTAAAGTGAATTGCAAAGACATATAAAATAAAATGGAATATCCTAAATTTAGGTGCAGGAAAATATGAGCAACTGAGAATTAGGGTAGTCTGAGTTTAAAAAGATATTTTACGGATGATAGATGATCTAGGCACTTCAGTAGACTGATAAGTTGTATCTCAGCTCTAGGCTTTCTAGAAAGTATCTCAGAAATATTATAATTCATACACTTCACCATATTCATAACATAAAAGTAAAATTATTTGCCCTGTATCATTATATTTAAACTAAGACTCAGAACGAATTTCTCACAACAGTCTTCAAATAGATATGAATAATGTAAGAAACAATGTGCTCACCAGACATGATAAGAAATGTGTTGATGGATTTTAAATATAAAGTGTCTTTATTCTATAGAGGACTAGCATTAATCATGGAAGTGATACTATTCAAATAGAACTGGTATGATTCAAACAAGTAGAATGTGTGTAATGCTGTCCTGATTTCCATTTTCTCTGAAGGATATGACACGTCTCCTTAGGGATAATTAATGGGGAAGAGATGACATATTTTCCTACCACATTTTTTTGGGCCCCCTTAAAAAACCCTTACCTTTACTGTCAGTTAAAATATAGGTAGGGCTTCCCAGGTGACCCAGTGGTGAAGAATCCACTTGCCAATGCAGGAAACGCAAGGGACATGGGTTTGATGCCTGGACTGGGAAGATCACTTGGAGTAGGAAATGGCTACCCACTCCAGTATTCTTGCCTGGAAATTCCTTGGGCAGAAAAACCTGGCAAGCTACAGTCCAAGGGGTTGCAAGAGTTAGAAACAACCGAATGCGCACACGTGCGCACGCTCGCGCACACAAACACACACACACACACACACGCATACACAAAATGGGTAGCTTGAAGTGTTTGATACACAATGTAAAATTTGATGCCAACTATGAGCTTTCACAATAATAATATATCAATGTTGATTTATTAGTGGTAGCAAAATGACCATACTAAGGCAAGGTGTTAAAAACAGAGAAAACAATTTGCAAGAATAAGCAAACATATATGAGAACTCTCTGTACTGTCTGCTCAGTTTTTCTGTAAATCAACAACTGTTCTAAAAAGCATAGTCTATTAATAAAAATATTAAAGTTGCCATCAATAATAAAAAGATAAATAAAATTAAAATTAAAAATGTCAAAGTATCTGAATAGAAATTTCTCTAAAGTTGTACAAAAGGCTAGTAAGTATGTGAAAAGGTATCTAATACTGGCAGGGATGATGAAGGCAAAAATCACAGTGATACACACTTCACAGTCACCAGAATGCCTGTAACAAATGAATTTCTGTACTGCATCTACCAGAGATAATATATGTCAGGAATTCAGTTCACAGATAATGAAGAGATTTAAGAAAAATTCAATGACAGATAGAATAAAATGAAAGAATAACTGTAAACAACATTTAGCCAGAAAATAATTACTTGACAATGTGGAGCAAGTCAGAGGGAAGCAAAGGGGATAATCCTTATGTTTCTATCTTAAGCAGATCAGCTGAAAAGTGAAAGTGAAAGGTGTTCAGTCGTGTCAGACTCTTTGGGACCCCATGAACTATATATACAGTCCATGGAATTCTCCAGGCTTGAATAATGGAGTGGGTAGCCTTTTCCTTCTCCAGTGATCTTCCCACCCCAGGGATTCTTTACCAGCTGAACCACCAGGGAAGCCCAAGAACACTGGAGTTGTTAGCTTATCGCTTCTCCAGAGGATCTTTCGATTCAGGAATGGAACCAGGGTCTCCATTGCAAGCAGATTCTTTACTCAGATCAGCTGAGGTTATATCATTAACGGACACAGCATACCAAAAAGACAGGCAAATGTGGTGGATTCCCACTGCGGATATTTAGAAAACTGTAAAAATGAACGATTGAAATCAAAAGAGAAAAAACTCCCCATTGCAGATTGATGAAAGACTGTGACGCAGTGTTATGGTTTAAAGTGTATCTGGAAGGGGAACACATGTACAGTCATGGTGGATTCATGTCAATGTATGGCAAAACCAATACAATATTGTAAAGTTAAAAAATAGAAAAATAAACTAATTTAATTTAAAAAAAGAAAATAAAATAATAAATTGAATCTGTTAAAATATATAAAATTATTTTTCTTCTGTATTCAATTTTCCAAAATTAACTTTATAAGTGTGAAAGCATTTTTCACTTGTTATATATATATATATATATATATACACACACACACACACACACACATACATTTATTGGGTTTTATACCCTTATTGGGTTAAGTGACAAAAAAGTGGGAGTGATTGTATTGAAGTGAATGAGAATATTGAAACTTTTATGAAAAATCAGATCTTCAAGTGAAGAAACACACTTCTTTCCAACAAACATTTTAACAAGTGAATTCTTTGTTTATTCTTTAAAGCATAAATAATGTGGATATTAAATGATATAGTCTGTTTTGGCTATCTACCACTATGTGACAAAATACCCCAATATTTTGTGTCTTAAAGCAGGCGATGGAAACCTATGCTCAAGGGCCAAACCCTGCCTGGGGTTTTTCTCTGTTTGGCCTATGGGTGAAGAGTGGTATTTACATTTTCTAAAGGATTGTAATTTCTTTTTAAAAGTTTGAAAAAAATTGTATGTAGCTCATATATATATATATATATATATATATATCTTTACATAAATATTTGCTGATAGATGCCCTAAAATAATCTCAAGTCTTTGTCATGATTTTGCAGTTTAGGCAGGCTTGTACAGAAAAGGCTCCTCACTGTTCGAAAAGCTTTGCCTGGAGTATTTTTCAAAGTGGCCTCAATCACATGACCAGAAGTTAATTTTTCATCTTGGCGGGGTGCTTAGCCGGAGTCACCAGCTGGAAAAGCTGGAGACCGTGAGGTCATTTGGAGCTGTCGTTTGAGATCATGTGTATATCTGGCCTCCTCTCTTTCCATGAGCTTTTAGGGCCTCTTCATGTTGCTACTTGAGCTTCCTTACAGCATGGTGTTTTTAAAAAAGAATTGTTCTAAGAGAGCTGCCAGCAGAAGATGTAGGTCTCTAAAGACCCAACCTCAGAAGTTACAGAGCATCCCGTTAGGTCCTTTCTATTAACTGAAGGCCTTCACATTAGCAGCCATCTTCAGGAGAAAGGGAAAGAGAAACTACATTTTGATGGAAGAAATGGCAAAGGATATCCCTCTTCAATTTACCAGATAGTCCTCAGAATATAGCTACTATTGCAAACTCTCAAGTAGACCTTCACAAAATTTGAGAAAGAAAGATGCAGTCTAGTTTTTATGAGAAGAGTCAGAATGTGCAAGGGTAATTTGAATATTATGCTGTTATGTAAGTATTTCTAGACTTTCAAGCTTATTCTATTTTTCTGGTTTAAACAAAGAGTAAAAATGAACCCAGTACTTGAATTTATAAAATAATTGATTTCAGCAATTTCTCCATTTATTTATTTTTTCTTATTAAATCTAATGCAATGCAAAGGTTAAACTGAAGTTTTGGAACTATAACTTTATATGGAGATACCAATGAGGTAATTCTATCAATATTTGATATGACTTTGAGAGTTAAAAATATGTTAGGGGTATGTATTAGCTCAGGAATTGGTCCACATAAAAATAGAAGTTTGAAAAAATTACCAGCATTTTGTAGTACAGGTTACAGAGATAATCATGTGAGAGAAATTAATAAGGACAATAAAATATTCTTATAAAAATCAAGATTTTTAAATTAAATTAATTTAGCAAGTTAATTTATTTGTTAAATGTCTCTAGCAAATATATATTTGTTGTTCATAGCTTTTTCTGCTTTTCTTTAAAATATGTAATTTCTCTATTAATAGAAGTGGTGATATCCTTTGAAAGGCTATCATTTTATACTTGTATGAGGTCATAATTTCTATTTCCAATAGTTGTGGAGTAAAACACATTTTTAATTATATAATTTACTTTAAAAACATACATGGAAAATACACACACATCCATATATATCCCTAGAAGGCATGTGTGCTTATGCACAAAAAAATAAAATGCCACATACAGAATGTAAGTATACATTTCTTATTTTGTTTCAATGGAGAGAAATTTACTGAGTTGCTTGGTAAACAATTAGCCTGTCACAATTTCATAAATGTTGACAGAACAGTCAAGAATCCTGGGTCACAGACGAAGGGTTTTATTACTGTAACAGAGCAGGTACTAAGAGTTTTGTATTCATGTTTTGCTTCTTGCACCAGAAATCCCATGGAGCTAGTGCAGGTGGGCCTAGATGGATGCTGCAAATGTGATTTGCACCACAGCTGAGGAAACCTGAATTTAGGAAACACCAAGCTTTTATAATGGGATGCCAGAAAATCTGCCTAAACTTTGCCCAGTGGGAAGACATTATCTTTACTAAATCTTAACACACCTGCCTTTTGCTCTGGAGGGAGACACTCTGTCTGTCTTGTAAGGCTATTCATTATGTGAACACTCTTAAAAAGATAGTCTAGAAGGCTATCAGTGTCTCTGGCAACCATATGTGCAGAAATGCAAAAGGCCCGTGGATAAATCTCTTCCAACATAAATTATTATTCCTCTAACTTTTCAGTTTAAAATAGGAAGTCTGTGTGTTTGTGAAAATAAATACCTCACACTGTTGTAAAGATCTGATGAAGAACAGTAGCAGTATAACTCATTAATTTAAAAGCAACCCTTGATATCAAACTTTCCACATTAAATTTTATTACCATAGAAATATAATTTTTGAATATCTATCCTGGATCACTATTATTTTTTTAAAATCTTCCTTTATTAGTTGAATACCTTGAAACTCAATGAACTTTTTGTTGTGGGTTCATGAATTGGGAGTATATTGACTCTGAATATTTGATTTGGAAGCTTCTAATAGAAATTAGGTTGCCAACAATAATGTTCTATTAATAGATCACGATTTGCAAGCAATTAAATCTAATCATCAAATCTAATCATCACATAGACTAACTGAACTGTTGATTAGTGAATAAATATATGCTTTTTGTATAGTTTGTTTCAATCTCTCTGTGGAAAATGTGCTTAAGCAAAAAGAAAATTGAGAGATTGGAGAATGTTTATATGATTATACATCTTTAAAAGAAGTATGACCACATAATTTATTATTCAAATCAAATTATTTTGAGAATGTACAGGGATGCTATTAATTTTTTCACATGATAGCAAATATGAAGCTTTATTGTATAAGATCAACAAGGATGTATAGACACCATTCTTATAATTCCCAAATTTTATCACCATCTGTAAGATTTGATTTTTTCTTCTAAAGTATCATAGACATATCAATGGATATTCAGTTCTTATTAGAGAAGCTTGGAAATGACAAATGTTTTAAATGATGCCCCATCTTAAGGAGTGTTGGAGGGCTAGGTAGATTCAACAATTTCTTATTTCTCCCTAAGTTTATTTCATTACTTTTTTAATATTCATAACTTATATCATGAAGTTCCATATTTATTGTCCATTTTTTCCCCAAGCACTGTGCTGTGAATTTTCCAGCAATTATTTTATTTATTCTTCACTCCATTCTGTCTTATATGTTCCAATGTTCTCACCATTTTACAGGTGAGAAAATTAAGCCTATGGAGACTATGACATGTGCAAATCCCCATAGTCTGTATGGGGTGGAGTCAGGTTTTGAACCTAGCCAATCTGACTTTGCAATCTTTATTTGTAACAGCTATGACATTTGTGATTATATATAGATTTAGTATCATCAGGTTAACTCTATTACTCAGCTATGTATTTGATTTGAGGTAGATAATCACTAGAGAAAAACACTAACAATTTTAGGAAACAATTACTGGAGGATTGAGAAATAGTTGGCCATTTAAAGCTGCTCACTTTGCACAAATGGAAAAGGAAATGGCAACCCACTCCAGTATTCTTGCCTGGAGAATCCCAGGGACAGAAGAGCCTGGTGGGCTGCCTTCTATGGGGTCGCACAGAGTCGGACACGACTGAAACGACTTAGCAGCAGCAGCAGCAACTTTGCAGAAAACAGGTAGTGACAAAAGATGACCTATTAATGGATATCGATGAGCCAAAGTGAGTTGTTTGATCTCTTTAACTGATACAAGTTTCCAAGATTCTGAAATACTATCTCATTACTTAGGTTTACCAACTGAACCATAATTTGATAGTGAATATAGAAAATTTTAGACAGTGCTGAATGGATAAATTCTATCCTTGGGGGATATAAAAGTGAAATTCTCTTGAAATCATTCCTAAGTTTCCTTCCCTTCTATTATCCTGAAAGTGAAAGCTGCTCAGTCGTGTCTGACTCTTTGCGACCCCATGGACTATAGAGTCCATGGAATTCTCTAGGCCAGAATACTGGAGTGGATAAATGTTCCCTTCTCCAGGGGATCTTTCCAACCCAGGGATCGAACCCAGGTCTCATGCATTGCAGGCAGATTCTTTACCAGCTGAGTTACAAGGGAAGCCCTCTATTAAGCTGACTTATACCTTAATCATGTGGCTTCACGGTGACTGTGCTTCTCCCCTGAGCTGGGTCCCCCTGAATAAACTTGCTCCTGTTCCTGTCCAGTTGCGTGTGTGTCTGCCTTTTCATGCAAATAGTCGGAGAAAGCAAAGGCAACCCACTCCAGTACTCTTGCCTGGAAAATCCCATGGAGAGAGGAGCCTGGTAGGCTGCAGTCCATGGGGTCGCCAAGAGTCGGACACGACTGAGCAACTTCACTTTCACTTTATACCTTAATCTGCTAGATGAGACCATAAAATGAGAATCAGTTCAGTTCAGTCACTCTGTCATGTGTGACTCTTTGTGACCACATGGAATGCAGCACGTCAGACTTCCCTGTCCATCACCAACTCCTGGAGCTTGCTCAAACTCATGACTATTGAGTCAGTGGTGCCATCCAACCATCTCATCCTCTGTCACCCCTTCTCCTCCTGCCTTCAATCTTCCCCAGCATCAGAGTCTTTTCCAATGAGTCAATTCTTCGCATCAGGTGGCCAAATTATTGGAGTTCAGCTTCAGCATCAGTCCATCCAATGACTATTCAGGACTGATTTCCTTTAGGATTGACTGGTTGGATCTCCTTGCAGTCCAAGGGGCTCTGAAGAGTCTTCTTCAACACCACAGTTCAAAAGCATCAATTCTTCGGTGCTCAGTTTTCTTTATGGGGGTCATAGGAACTTACAAAACTGAGTTAGCTAAAGGAGAATTTTATGCATGTATCTCCTGCTCATTAGAGATATGTCTAGAGAGTTAGTCTTTCATTTAGCCTTCAAATAGTTGAAAAGAAATCACAACAAAGGCCAGTTCAGATGGGCTAATAGTTGATAAGAATACCAGCATAGACATTAGTGGCAAGAAAATGCAAACAAACAAAAACATGTTTATCAGGAGGACCTCCTATGTGGTGGGCAATAGGTGAGGGGTTTAAAGAAAAATTTTTTCTTCCTTATAGTCTTAAGTTTTGTTCAGATTAGTTCTATTAAGCAAGCACACTGGCTTATTGGGTCAAATTAGTGTCTGGTCAAGTGATCTGAGCATTCAGAATGCTCAATTTCATCACTTAGAGAATGATAAAGGAAAAGGTATGAGTTGCCAGTCTTTGCCAAAGTCACGTGCCCTTCTGAGCTCCACATAGACATCTATGTAGAGGTTAGACTGGAAACTAAATGAAATGATTATGATTTCGACATAAGAGAGAGTTGAAGTCACCAAGTCGAACCAAAGAGCAAATAGATCCACTGAGACTGAACTTGAGCGGCATCCCTATTAGTACAGACATAGCTGTAGAGAGCGGAACCAGAACAAACACGGTTGTGGTACAGGTTTTACTCAGTCTTTATCAAAGACACTTCTATTGCTATTATCCCTTGAATCAGACACCTACTTTTAACATTTCCCTCAATAGTCCATAATTCAAAACTGCTTGTACCATTCTCTTTTCCCATGACCTTTATCAGCTGTAAATGCAGCATTTTAAAGTGATTTGGCACTGTATATTATTTCAAAGAAGAGTCTCATTTGAGGCAAGCATGGGACTTGTGTATATAAAGGAGATGTGGACAGTCTCCACACTGAACAGGATCCTGAGTCTTCAATAGAAAAGTTACTCAGAAATTGTGCCATTGCATAGTAAGTGCTGTAATCGTGTTCTGCATAGGACTGAGGGAACAGATGTGAAAGACTTCGCATGGGAGATAATATTTAAGCTGAATTTGGAAGGTGGTTTGGAGTTCTCCATATAGAATTGGGGAAACCCATTTTCTTAAATGGCATTAGTATATGTATGGGTGATACTAGAATGTAAGTTTTGTAACATAGTAGGGATGTCTTTTATTTACTCAAGCATAGAAAATTGTCTGATATGAAGTAGGCATTTGTTTGGTATTTGTTGAATGATTGATAGCATATGGTGAATTCGAACAACTGCAATTGGTTCAATTCTGCTGAGGAAGAGAGATACAGGACAAGAGTTAGCTCTTCTGTGTTCAGGCAGCAGTACAGTATTAAACGCAGGGGGTGAGGGTGTGCAGAAACCGCCAGGTAAATATGCAGGGCTGTATTTTGTTACCAGGGCCAGGTTAACATCCAGAGGCAGTACTGGTTGCCTCTCTCTAAACTGTCAAATAAACTTGACTTTGCAAATTAGAGATGAAAAGTTAAAGAGATTAAGACCAAAAAATAAAATAAAATAAAATTCCTCTGCACTATGATTCCACAGATCTGGAAATTTTTCTGAGTCCTCAATGCCTAGGCAAATTGTTCAAGTTTGGCAGAATCTAGTAAGAGATCATGCTACTTCCATAATTTAATTATGTCATTCTCTCTATCTTATCTTTATTGGGATTACAAGGAACAATGGAGCTTAGGGCTCTTCATTATTTAGATATGTATGCTCCCTCTAATTTAAATATTGAAGGGTCAAATATGCCATAGCAAGTTGTGTGAGCTCCATTCTTAAATCTATGGTGAGCCATAGAATGATTTTAGACAGAGGGTAGGTATATTTAATTTTATACCAAAGGACAGTGAATCTAACTCCAGACCAAAGGTGAATTTGAGGGGAATCTACATAGAAAAAAGATAGAGAAGTGTATTCATGCATCTATTAGCCCATACTTGAACACAGATACACTGAAGATTAAATATTTGTGATCATCTGTGGCAGCCACAAGGATGCAGATGAAAACAAGGCAAACTCATGCTCTGTCCTCGGAAGATCTTATGTTCTAGAATGACAGAGAAATACTGAGCTACTGAGACTAAGTCTGATAAATGTTAAACCAAACGGAAGTAAAATATACAATAAGAGTGTTACAGAATAACCTAAAGACTCATATGCAGATATAAAATATGTGTATAGTAAAATGTAGATTTCAGCAGAAGTTAAGAAGGTGGGAAAGACAAAGAGCATTCCAGGCAAGGGAAGGCCTTAAGAAGAAATGTGAAGAACACTGACTGAATTGGAGTTTGAGGGGAGAATACTGAGGAATGAGACTGGAGAAATAGGCTTAAAATTGCTGGTTAAAAGATAGAGATTAAAACACAGATGTCCCTTGCTCTAACTACCAGATTCTGAAGAACTCAATAATTTCAAGAAAGAGGGTGTGGTAGGCAGAAAAATGGCCTACCTTCTGATGGTCCATACTGTCATTTCTAGAGCTTTTAAATATTCTATTCTACTTTAAATGGCAAGGTTAAGTTTGCACATGGAATAGCATTTACCTTAAAATAGAAGGTTATCTTGAATTATTTGGTTGAATTCAATACAAGTAATCTCTTGAGCTCGTAAACATGGAAGCAGAATACATGAGAATCAGTAAGAGAAGCACAAGGATGGAAGAGGCAACAGAGATTGGGAGAAGAAAATTCAGCTCACCGTTGTGCATTAGAAGATGAAAATGGGGCCAGAAACAGAGGAATGTGGGTGGCTTCAGAAGCTGTGAAGGGCTTGACTTGAATAGAGCCCTCAGGAAGGAATGTGTCACCTAGATTTTAGCAGGGTGATGCTATGTCAGAAATACAGGAGATAAATGCACATTGTTTTAAGCTGCTAAGTGGTAATTTGTTATGGCAGCAATAAAGCACTAATATATTTAGAATGTTTTTATAAATAATATGCAGGCATGTGTGTGTGCTAAGTTGTTCAGTTGTGTCCAACTCTTTGTGACCTCATGGACCAAAGCCCGCCAGTCTCCACTGTCCCTGGGATTCTCCAAGCAAGAATACTGGAGTGAATTTCCATGCCCTCCTCCAGGCGATCTTCCTGACCCAGGGATCAAACCCGTGCCTCTTATGTCTCCTGCGTTGGCAGGCAATGTCTCTACCACTAGCACCACCTGAGAAGCACCAAATAATATGCACAATGGTATAAATGATAGAGTTAGGAAAATATTAATTAAAACGCTAACACATTGTTAACAATCATTCTGCTCCTGCATTGCTTGTACTGTGTATAATGATGAGAAGTGCACGTGAAGACAAAATTTTCTGAGTACAATCCATATTTAACTTTATAATAGAAATGTTATTGAATAAAAAGAATGCCTAATTGTATTTGCTCCAAAGTTTTAACAAACAACCAACACTACAGTCTTGATCATCAGGATAGCATGCCATGTCTTAAAATTCTCACTAAAATGAAATAGTGCAGCCAATTTCGTTTTCTGGCAGTAATAAGTTTTTGTTTTACCCCTGGGGTTCTTGGACCAAGGCAAGTGTAGATTGAAATGAACTTCTAGTCCTCAGATTCTTAGACCTATGATACCAAAATTATTTCCTATATATCATATGTTGACCTTTTTTTCTTGCTTGCTCATTTTCTATACTTTATATTATTTATATCAAACGTGTTCAAAATAGAGAATACTTTTTATTAGGGAAATAAATCATTGCTGAGAAGAAGTTGATGTACAGATATTCAGCTCATTTTAGTTCATTCGTCTGTAATGATACTGTGAAACTGAACCCTGTGAAGATAGATTAGTTGAAGTTGGTCTTCACTGTAGCATTAATAGGACAAGAAATGGAACCAAATATTACTATTTTAAGCTCAGTGTGTTTTCACTGCAGACTATGAAGTCAACATAATTTAGTTTTTACTTTATTTTTAAAACGACTAAGACCTTCACACCATTTAAAACAAATGTTTCACTAGTTTGTGGAGACAAGATCCTGTTATTTCTATTCTTTACAAATTTTATTTTCAATATATATATTTTTTGCTCTCATACTTTCAATGATTTATTCCTTTTAGGTAGAAAAAACTATCAAAATAATCCCATTGTTTATTTCTTCTAGTTTTTTTTTTTTTAACAAATTAAGACATGAGGATTTAATTTATATTTTAATAAAAGGATAACTATCATCTACTCACTCACTAACACAAAGTTAAATACAATTCTGGCTTACCAGACAGGCATAGAAATTACCCTTTTATTTCTGCCCATAATCTCTGTAACTCTACCATACATAACCATACTGGATTCTTTGTTCAGAGTTGGTTTGACAAATCATTTAATGAATTATAACTGATGTATTAATCAGTTATGCTTTCTGAGTGAAAATAAAAACTATAGGATATGATCTCTCAAACAATTTGCCAACAAGATCAAATGAAAAGAGAAATATAGAGGAGGAAACTCCAAAGCTCTAAGTAATACTCTATAAACATCACCATTATATTGCAGCTTTTCAAAGGAAGTTCACAAATAAAGGACAGAAGGGGATTGCCTTTAGTACTGTGTTCATGAAAGAAATGATAATGCCTTTTATGATCTCCAGAAATTCATGGTTTCCTACGGGGAATTCTGACTTCCTGAAATAATGCATTTTTCTACTACTTTTTACCTACCCAAAATCAGTTTAGAAATTTTTCTCTACTCTCTGACCATCCAACACATCCCCAGCAGCAGCTGTATGCAAAGTTCGTTTCTGCTTCCATGTCTGTTGCTAGCTGAGCTAAATGACCACCTTCATCTGAGCCTCAAGGTAGGTAAAGGAACATTAAGACATTTAAGATGGCCAAGTGAGAGAGAAATTACAAACGGATCTCTCAGAAGGTAATATTATCTCCTGGTAAGATAAAGACAGATGGGGAAAAAAAACAATACTATTAAACTAGAATAATAGGAACTCTCTGAGAGCTTTGGAAATCCATTTCTTAAGAATTATTTTGTTTGCATCGAAGGAGAAGAGGCTATGAGTACAAAATATGATTAGATACTTGGTTTAGATCAGGGGTCACAAATTTCTCAGTAATGAGCCAGATAGTACATAATTTGAGAATTCCCAGGTAGCACTGTGGTAAGGAATCTGCCTGCCAATGCAGGAGACACAGGTTCGATCCCTGGGTTAGGAAGAGCCCCTGGAGTAGGAAATGGCTACCCACTCCAGTATTCTTGCCTGGAGAATTTCGTGGACAGAGGAGTCTGGTGGGTTACAGTGTATGGGGTCACAAAAAGTCGGACACGACTAAGTGACTGAGCACAGCACAAAGTAAATGAACATTGAGACTCAGTTGTGACTATTTAAGGAAAACAGTAGACAATACAGAATGAAGAATAATTCCTATGTTCCACAAAATTTTACACAAACAGGCAGCAGCAGATTTGACCCTGTACCCTATACTAGATGAACAAGAAATTGTAGATCTGTACCCTGTACCAGATGAAAAAGAAATAAACATATCAGAGCCATGAAATCCCAGAAGAAAAAGCACAAGTGGTTTGGAAACCAGAATTAGTAAACCCTAACAAAAAACTTTTGGCCACCTGATGCGAAGAGCTGACTCATTTGAAAAGACCCTGATGCTGGGAAAGATTGAGGGCAGGAGGAGAAGGGGATCACAGAGGATGAGATGGCTGGATGGCATCACCAACTTGATGGACACGGGTTTGGGTGGATTCCGGGAGTTGCTGATGGACAGGAAGGCCTGGCATGCTGCTGTTCATGGGGTCGCAAAGAGTTGGACATGACTGAGTGACTGAACTGAATTGACTGAACAAAAAAGAATTCCAGAAAATGGAGTAAAAGCCCCTTCTGATATGAGTAAAATGCTTTTGTCTTGAAGCTTTTGTATGCAGATTGACTTGTTTTAGTAACAATGAAATTTTGAGAGGAACAGAACATCTTCAACTAACTGATAAGGAGGATAAAGAATTAAATTCCAAGCATCTTGTGCCCAATCCTGTGATTGTTTTTTTGAACAGAGTCTGCAACATAAATGTGTCAGTTTCCTTGCGCTGTCAGAGTAAAATAGCACAGACTGGTGGTAATGTGAATGGAAACACAGAGAAAGAAGTTAACCCAAAACTGTCTTTGGTAAGTGTGGAAGATGAGCATTTTAAGTAGCTCATTTTATGAGGTGATTTGAGGTGTGCTGGGGAGAATAAAAGTAGAGGAAGTTATTAGATATCTTTCTTTGTCTATAATATATAGAAATACATGTTACATTATGACTATTGGAAGTTGAGAGTAGTATACAGATCAGGAAGAAAGGTACAAAAGAAATCACCAATAAGACAAAATAGGTAAATAACAAGCTGATCAAAACAACAAAATAGGATATGTTGGGTTGGACAAAAAGTTCATTCAGTTTTTTCTGTAAGATGTTATGAAAAACCCAAACGGACCTTTTGGCCAACCTAATAATAACAGGAGAAAAACAAAAGTGTGATAATGAGCCTAGAGTAGTGAAAGTGAAAGTATTAGTCACTGAGTTGTGTCCAACTCTTTTTGACCCTGTGAACTGTAGCCCACCAGTCTCCTCTGTCTATGGGATTCTCCAGACAAGAATATTGGAGTGGGTTGCCATGCCCTCCTTCTGGGGATCTTCAAAGTCAAATGTACTTGTCAAAATTCAATAATCAATATCTTTGAATTTAGTTTAGTATAATTTTTTTCCAATAGCATATAGTTCCCCAAATATTAAGACTCATCCTTTCATATCAGACGTGTACTTAACAAAATGCATGCCAAAAAAAAGTTTGAAATTTTATGAATAGGTGTGGTCTGATATGACCACCATAGCGTGATCTCTCTCTGTCAAACTAGTCGTCATAAACAATTATTTTCATGAAGAATATTTGATGACTTCAAGTAATATTTTCAGTTCAGTTTAGTACAGTTCAGTCGCTCAGTCGTGTCCAACTCTTTGCAACCTCATGAACCACAGCACGCCAGGCCTCTCTGTCCATCACCAACTCCTGGAGTCCACCCAAACCCATGTCCATCGAGTTGATGATGCCGTCCAGCCATCTCATCCTCTGTGATCCCCTTCTCCTCCTGCCCTCAGTCCTCTCCAGCATCAGGGTCTTTTCCAGTGAGTCAGCCCTTCGCATCAGGTGGCCAAAGTATTGGAGTTTCAGCTTCAACATCAGTCCTTCCAATGAACACCCAGGACTGATCTCCTTTAGGATAGACTGGTTGGATCTCCTTGCAGTCCAAGGGACTTTCAAGAGTCTTCTCCAACATAACAGTTCAAAAGCGTCAATTCTTCTACGCTCAGCTTTCTTTATAGTCCAACTCTCACATCCATACATGACCACTGGAAAAACCGTAGCCTTGACTAGATGGACCTTTGTTGGCAAAGTATGTCTCTGATTTTTAATATGCTCTCTAGGTTGGTCATAACTTTCCTTCCAAGGAGTAAGCTTCTTTTAATTTCATGGCTGCAGTCACCATCTTCAGTGATTTTGGAGCCCCCCAAAAATAAAGTCTGACACTGTTTCCACTGTTTCCCCATCTATCTGCCATGATGGGGCAGATATGGGACTGGGCAGTGATGGGACCAGATGCCATGATCTTAGTTTTCTGAATGTTGAGCTTTAAACCAACTTTTTCACTCTCTTTCACTTTCATCAAGAGGCTCTTTAGTTCTTCTTCACTTTCTGCCATAAGGGTGGTGTCATCTGCATAGCTGAGTTTATTGATATTTCTCCCGGCAATCTTGATTCCAGCTTGTGCTTCTTCCAGCCCAGCATTTCTCATGATGGACTCTGCATATAAGTTAAATAAGCAGGGTGACAATATATACTTGATGTACTTCTTTTCCTATTTATGGTATATGAATGTCTTAGTCCTTTCTGACTCTTATAATAAATAGACTAGGTGATATGTAAACAACAGATATTTATATTTTTTACAGTTCTGGAAACAGAAATGTCCAAGATAAGGTATCATTATATTTTGTGTGTGGTGAGATGTCCTCGCATGGAAAAAGGAGATAAGGAACTCTGTGGGGTCTCTTTTATAAGGGCACTGCTCTTCTTCATGTGGGCTCCATTCTCATGACCTCATCAACTTCCAGAGGACTCACTTTCAAATACCATTACATTGAGAATTAGGTTTCAAGATGCGATTTTGGGAAACAAATGCTTTGTTTCTATCCATGTGTAAGCAAGTCAAGATGTGAAATAGCATTAATATTAGTGCTGTACTTGTTTCCTAAGGATTCCAAGATCAAGTATCATAAATTAGGTAGCTTAAAAAGCATGAACATACTCTCTGATAGTTGTGTAGACTAGAAGTCTGAAATCAAACTCTCATCAGATCCACTTTCCCTCTGTGGCTTAGGGAAAAATCCTTTATTACTTCTTCCTAGCTTCCAGTGATTGTTAGCAATCCTTTAAATTATTTGACTTGTAAATGCATCACTCCAATTTCTGCTCCCATCATCATAGAATGTTCTCCCTCCATGTCTATGTGGGCTACCATAATTCAGGATGAGCTCATGTTGTGTTATTTCTGGGTGGTGGAGATTATGGGTATTCCATATTATTTCTTTGAACATAATCATGATTTTTGAAAGGTCTTCGAGGAATACAAATTAAAATGAGAACTAAAAATGGCTGTTTAAAGAAAAATTGAAAGGGGTCACATAGTATTATTTGAATATAATTCTTTAATCATGTATCATCAACTTGCCAAAGTTATATAAATTCGTCCAATATGAATAGATATGGTAGAAGTATGTCCAATATGCAGTTAATCTACCTTATCAATTAGGTGTAGATAATTTATGTCTCCCATAAAAAAGAAAATAAACCACAGTACCTAAATTTAACACAACCCCATTTATATGGGAGATAATTCTATGGCCTTGCTCATAAACTGATGAGCTGCAATGGAGATGATTTAGGGTCTATTTTCTAAGAATTTATCTTTATGAAATAAGATGTTCTTACAATTACCCTTTTCTAAGGCTCCTATATTTCCACCTTGGGCATTTTTTCAAACTTTATTGTGTGACCAGAAGTTAAACTTGTAAAACTGGACACAAACACTGCTTTCCTTTTTGTGAAAATAAGTTCCATTTTTAAAGCCTCATATACAGATTTCCCAAAATTTGGCTTTTGAATATTTCTTGGATGATAAGTTATTTTAGCTCAAAGCAATCATGTAATTTCCAAATCCAGGAGAGGCAAGCTGTCTTTTTTTTTTGGTTATATAATTTACCACTTAACTGTATTTAGATAATTTCAGTGAAAGGGAAGCAGTAAGAGAAGATAATTTAAGGGGATTAATAATTTTCAAAATGCCAGAGGACAAATTATAATCAAGTTTTCATATATTTTGTTAATTAACACTTGGAAATAGGCTTAATTTATGTGGAATTTAGAGTACTCTTAATAGGGTAGACACATGTAATTGCCTTGAGTACCTATAATCATCTTGATGCATAATTTGCATGGAATAGGATGAAGATAAACGATCTGGAAAAGGATTAGAATTCCAGAAATCTTGCAACATGTTCATACCAATGTTCAAGTTCCTTGAAGAGCACTCCAATCTCTTATTTCATTTTTAAAAACATTGTAACTATTTATCAATAAGATAAAGTAAACTTCTTGCTGTAATTGATGTCAACATCCTATTAAATCTACTTGTTATTTATAGAACGAGAAAATAAATTGTCTTCAGAAAAGTTTAACAAGATCCTATTATGTTCAATAAACTATGGAGAAATGTAAAGCTCAATTGTTACTCTTAAAAGGTATACTTGTAGTTGGTAACCTAAGATTCCTTTAACAGAAAATAAAATATGTCCTAAGTCAATGAGACAAAGGCTGAAAAACAATGAGCATAAAGAAATGTTAGATCTTTTATAACCACCTGGGAACGTTATGGAGTATTATGTACTTGTACTTCTGATACTTCAGTATCAGAAATACCACCTAATATTAAAATATCACCTCATTCAGAGGGTACCAAGAGGAGAATTCTAGCCTTCTAAAAGTTTCCATCCAAGGAATAAGCCACTCTAGTATATTCAATATAGCTTCATCCTCAGGGCAGTGAGTGAAATTCTCTTCATATGCTGTCATGCTTCTAACTCTTCCTTCTTCTTTTCATTTTAATAAGAACTGAGAAAGCCTTTAAGAAATATCTAGCCTGTTTCTATATTTCTCAGTTAACCTAAAAAAATTTGTTAGTTTTAAACACTTTTTATAGAATAACTTTACTCTGTTTAAAACTTCAACACTTCCTTGTCCTCATCTGGAAATGAATGGAATCATGCCCCACTTTTTGTTTCTTCTCAAAATTTTACCATCCTTTTTCCTTTTTTTAACAACTGGTCTAGAATTGAACTGATCTCTATTTGGACTCTTGCTTCCCAAAATATTCAGCCATTACTACCCACTCTCTTCCTTCTTGTCCAGAATTAGAGTCCGGTGCTACATTATGTTGTAGCAATAAAATCCTCAGGTTAAATTTAAAACAGTATTTTCTCTGAGTTACCTTATGCCAGTGAGCATGGGATAATAAATGGAGCTGGTCTACGTGACATCTCTGTTACCCTCTTTTAATTCATTATTCTATCTACTTTTCTGTAAAGAGAAGGGATATTGTGCTTTGGTTTTGTTCTGTTTTATTCCAGGCTAGGTCAGGTTAATACAGACACCTTGCTTTCTGAAAAAGTTACACTGCTGTTCAGTGTGCAATTGTTATAATGGTCTTGCTCTGTAAAATAGTTTTGTTTTGTTTTTTTTTTTTTTTAACAAATGGAAATGCAAGAGATGGCTTGAAATGGTATAGGTTCTCCAACACATATTTATCTCTAGTCAAACCACCTGGTCAGGAACTAAGGGCAGGTGAGTGAGGTATCCATGCCTCCCCTGACCCTCCTCTAAATCATTTAAAGTCACTCCAATTCATGTTGTTGTAAAGCAGAAAATAATACAACATTGTAAAGCAATTATCCTCCAATTTAAAACAAACACCCTGTGATAAACCATTATGTAAAAGGATATTTAAAATAATATATGTATATGTATAGCCAAATCATTTTGCTGTACACCAGGAATTTATCAAGAGTCAGACATGACTGAGAGACTGAACTGAACTGAACTGAAATCAGCTATACTTCAATAAAAATAAATACATTAAGAAATAGAACATATTAAAAATAAAGTTACCCTGTATCCATGAAGCTGTCTGGGGGAGAAATTCCACCCTCAATGTGGAATGACCATGTTTAGATTCTTGAGGTATTCTCAGTAAAGCACCAAAATCATGAACTCAGAATGCAGAGGGTAGTATTTAACTGTCTACTAAATATGGAACACCTGCATAAACAGAAATATTAGGTTGATCACATGAAATTTCTGATTTATAGTTCATATTGGCCAACTGATAACAAATTGTTAATAATTTAACAGATCAAAAGTGAAATAATTCTTTAGAGTACATCAAGATGGCAAAAACTTGAAAGTTGAGGAATTGTTTGCAGTTAGAATCTTAATCTTGCCAGAAATGTATTAGGTCATAAAATCAAATATTATTTAAATTTTACTTAAAAGTTATGTTTAAATTTCTAGGATTCTAATGTATGGGAAACAAAAAAGCTTTTTCAAGCTTAGTTCAAAAGCCTATTAGGGAAGCTTTATTTTTCACTTCCCTGTACCAGTTTTATTTTAGAGGAAGAAAGGATTAGTCTATGAATCCAAATTAGACTAAGTGAAAACTACATGGGTGTCACTTCTGTAACATCTGCTGGAAGACAGACATGCAAACATAATCTCAGGGCTTCTAATAGAGGCTGAGAACCCGTTAAGCCATAGAGGTAGGCCTAGATTCTTAAATGTTGACTTAATAATAACTTTGCTTTTATGAAAGACCTACATTAGTACCCAATTTTCACCAAATTTCTTTCCTGAAAGAAATTCAAGAAGGATTTTCATTTTTACCAAAAAGGTGAGAAGATACTTTTAGCATTCAGCATTTGTTCTGCAGAGACTGGTTATAGAGGCAACATTGCTGCCCCAAAGTGGCTCCTTCAACCACTTCACTGGACCCACTCTCAGCATCTCAGCCTCAAGCCACCACAGCTTTGATTTGTGTGATCAGCTATTTCATCTCAATTTAATTTTTGCATCCACTAGCAAGATGTGTCTAAATGGTAACCACTTCTTTATGTCATATTGACTTAAGAAAGTTTTAATAGGAACACTCTGCTTTCAGATGGGTGGGTGAAAACTTACTATGAGATATTTGAAAGTGTTAATCACTCAGTCATGTCCAATTTTTTGCGACTGCATGGACTGTAGCCCACCAAGCTCCTCTCTTCATGGGATTCTCCAGGAAAGAATACTGGATGGGTTGCCATTTCCTTCTCCAGAATATCTTCCCGACCCAGGAATTGAACCTAGGTCTCCTGCATTGCAGGCAGATTCTTTACTGTCTCAGCTACCAAGGATGTTTACCTGCTTTTATTTTGTAATTGTTCCACTTTAATACTTCTTTGTAGTGTGACCTTTCTTTCCCATTCCTCATGCAACCCCAAACAGCCTACTTATTTCTTTTTTCTCCTTTTTTCAGTAAGGTGGTGGATAGCTGCTATTCTCTGATTCTCAGCACTCTTAGGCACTAAGTATATTTTCTTTAAACCCACTGCTAATTTCTACAAGAAGTTTTACCAAATGTTACAAGTAATTACATAAATTATGAAACTCAAAAACATTCACAAATTGGGAAATGATATAGACCTAATTATTCCTACTCCATTGTAAATACCCAATTTTATTGGTGTCCATACATTTAAGTGTATCTACATGCAATGTAGAGCACTCTTGCAGACAATAAAAAGTAGTCCACTGAAAGAGCCCTTGATAGCTTGCTTAAGTCACTACACTAGCTCTCACTGCATCATAAAAGAACCCAGCCCATATTTCCTTTGTGCTATAAAATAACCCCAATAGAAGAAAAAAAAAATCATTCTCAGAAAATAGTCCTGAGATTTTCACTGTCTGTGTAAGCTAGTTACCCACATTTTCAGCATGAAGTAGATAAAACTATATTAGTAATAGCAAGACATTATGACTAGCTGAGCTACTGGAGTGTGTATTTTCTTTCCATTTTATGTAGGAAGGGGACATGACCTTAATTTAAAATTTTAATATGTGCTATTTATCTTCACAGCAGAAGCACAAAGTATAAATATGTTTTAAGTTTTACTTTTAAACTCATGATATAATATTACTCCAAATACATAGATTGCCTTCATAAAATCCCCATAAAAGAACATATGTAAACCAACGATTGTGCCATGTTCAGAAGGATCATGGTACCCTGCTTTGCAAAGAATTTCAAATTCTTTGAAAGAATATTTTTCTTATTTTCATTCTGAAACAAAGCTTGGACTTTGAGAGTAGAGTTGACTATCAGAACTCAACTTGATTTCAAGTGAAATTGGTGTGTCAGAGTGATATAAACGGTTTAAAATTTTGACAATAAAATGAGTATCCTGATTTTTCCATAGTTTCTATGCTGAAAACTGACTCTGCTTTTATTTTCCAACTCTACACAACATTTATCTATATAGACTTTTTCTTTTCATCATTCTAGGGTGGATAAAATATTGCCATTTTTCATGAGTCACTGTTATTAAATCCAGTTTGGGGATAGTCCTTTAATCTATGTTCTATATTTCTTTGGCACAGTTGGTAAAGGGTCCACCTGCTCAATGCAGAAGACACAAAAGATGTGAGTTCAACCTCTAGGTTGGGAAGATTTCCTGGAGGAGGAAATGGCAACCCACTTCAGTATTCTTGCCTAGAAAATCCCATGGACAAAGGAGCCTGGAGGGCTACAGCCCATGGGGTCACAAAGAGTCAGAGATGACTGAGCACAACATGACACAGGACATATTTCATTACCCAGTTCAGTTCAGCCACTCAGCCATGTCTGACTCTTTGTGACTCCATAGACTGCAGCATGCCAGGCTTCCCTGTCCATCACCAGCTCCTGGAACTTGCTCAAGCTCATTTCCGTTGAATCGGTGATAACCATCTTATCCTCTGTTATCCCCTTCTCCTCCTGCTTTCAATCTTTGCCAGCATCAGAGTCTTTTCCAATGAGTTGGTTCTTCACATCAGGTGGCCAAAATATGTGAGTTTCAGCTTCAACATCAGTCCTTCCAATGAATATTCAAGATTGATTTCCTTTAGAATTGACTGGTTGGATCTCCTTGCTGTTCAAAGGACTCTCAAAAGTCTTCTCCAACATCACAGTTAAAAAGCATCAATTCTTTGGTGCTCAGCTTTCTTTATAGTCCAACTCTCACATCCATACATGACTCCTGGAAAAACCATAGCCTTGACTAGATGGACCTTTGTTGACAAAGTAATGTCTCTGCTTTTTAATATGCTGTCTAGGTTGGTCATAAATTTCCTTCCAAGGAGTAAGCGTCTTTTAATTTCATGGCTGAAATCACCATCTGCAGTGATTTTGGAGCCCAAAAAAACCAAAGTCAGCCACTGTTTCCACTGTTTCCCCATCTATTTCCCATGAAGTGATGGGACTGGATGCCATGATCTTAGTTTTCTGAATGTTGAGCTGTAAGCCAACTTTTTCACTCTCCTCTTTCACTTTCATCAAGAGGCTCTTTATTTCCTCTTCACTTTCTGCCATAAGGGTGGTGTCATCTGCAGATCTGAGGTTATTGATATCTTCTTGGCAATCTTGATCCCAGCTTGTGGTGCTTCCAGCCCAGTGTTTCTCATGATGTACTCTGCATAGAAGTTAAATAAGCAGGGTGACAATATTCAGCCTTGACGTACTCCTTTTCCTATTTGGAAACAGTCTATTGTTCCATGTCCAGTTCTAACTGTTGCTTCCTGACCTGCATACAGGTTTCTCAAGAGGCACATCAGGTGCTCTGGTATTCCCATCTCTTTCAGAATTTTCCACAGTTTATGGTGATCCACACAGTCAAAGGCCTTGGCATAGTCAATAAAGCAGAAACAGATGTTTTTCTGGAACTCTCTTGCTTTTTCAATGATCCAGCGGATGTTGGCAATTTGATCTCTGGTTCCTCTGCCTTTTCTAAAACCAGCTTGAACATCTGGAAGTTCACAGTTCATGTATTGGTAAAGCCTGACTTGGAGAATTTTGAGCATTGCTTTACTGGTGTGTGAGATGAATGCAATTGTGTGGTAGTTTGAGCATTCTTTGGCATTGCCTTTCTTTGGGATTGGAATGAAAACTGACCTTTTCCAGTCCTGTGGCCACTGCTGAGTGTTCCAAATTTGCTGACATATTGAGTGCAGCACTTTCACAGCATCATCTTTTAAGATTTGAAATAGCTCAACTGGAATTCCACCACCTCCACTTGCTTTGTTTGTAGTGATGCTTCCTAACGCCCACTTGACTTCACATTTCAAGATATCTGGCTCTAGGTGAGTGATCACACCATCGTGATTATCTGTACAGTTCTTCTCTGTATTCTTGTCACCTTTTCTTAACATCTTCTGCTTCTGTCAGGTCCATACCATTTCTGTCCTTTATCGGGCCCATCTTTGCATGAAATGTTCCCTTGGTATCTCTAATTTTCTTGAAAAGATCTCTAGTCTTTCCCAATCTATTGTTTTCCTCTATTTCTTTGCATTGATCGCAGAGGAAGGCTTTCTTATCTCTCCTTGCTATTATTTGGAACTCTGCATTCAGATGCTTATATCTTTCCTTTTCTCCTTTGTTTTTCACGACTCTTCTTTTCACAGCTATTTGTAAGGCCTCCTCAGACAGCCGTTTTGCTTTTTGCATTTCTTTTTCTTGGGGATGGTCTTGATGCCTGTCTCCTGTACAATGTCACGAACCTCCGTCCATAGTTCATCAGGCACTCGGTCTATCAAATATAGTCCCTTAAATCTATTTCTCACTTCCACTGTATAATTGGGAATTACTCTATACTGAATCGATCCACTGTAATAGACATGTCAGGGGAAAACCATGATAAGTATATAGTTGTTGTTTTGTCTGTAGGCAGTGAGTTGATAATTGTGTAACAGTGGGAAAAAAAGAATCACATGCTGTATTCATTTTCTAAGACATCAACTAAAGTAAACTGGGTAGTTTAAGCAAAAACAATGAACTGACTCATAGTTTTGGAGGCTAAAATCAAGGTCACTGTGTTAGCAGGGTTATTTCTATATGAGAAGTAGATGTCTCTCTCTTAGTTTCTGGTGAGTTGTTGGCAATCTCTGGCCCTCTTTGACCTGTAGATACATTACCTTCATCTTCACATGACCTGATGTTTACATGAAATTCTCCCTGTCTGGAATTGTGCATGGGCATTTATTCCAAATTTCTCCTTCTTATAAGAATGCTAGTTACATTGTACTAGGGGCCTGTCCTACTCCAGTATGCCTTCATTTTAACTAATAACATCTTCAATGACACTACTGCTGTATAAGATCACATTTAGAGGTTCTGGGGGTCAGAACCCAAATTCAACATATGAATTTGGGGTATTACAGATTAACCTGTAACAGATAGATAATTCTGAAATTAGGTTTACCTTTGGTTTTTTTGAAAGTTTTTTTTTTAACTAATTTTTATTGGAGTATAGTTGATTTACAGTGTTGTGTTAGTTTCTGCTGCACTGTAAAGGAAATCAGTTATATACATACATATATATATGTGTGTGTGTGTGTGTGTGTGTGTGTGTGTGTGTGTGTGTACTCATTTTCAGACTCTATTCCCATATAGGTCATTTCAAATTATTGAGTAGCATTCTCTGTGCTGTGCAGTGGGAGCTTAATTGTTATCTATTTTATATATAGTAATATGTATGTGTCAATCCCAATCTTCCAATTTATCCCTACTTGCTTTATCCCCTGGTAACTTTAAGTTCGGTTTCTGCATCTGTAGCTCTACTTCTGTTTTGTAAATAGACTGATTCATTTGTGCCATTTTTTTTTAGAATCCACATATAAGTGATATCATATATTTGTCTTTTTCTGTCTGACTTACTGCATTCAGTATGACAATCTCTAGCCCATGTCACTGCAAATAGCATTTTGTTCTTTTTATGTCTGTATAATATACCATTGTATATAGGTAACAAATCTTCCTTATCCATTCTGCCATCACAGACATTTCATGTCATATAATCACTTCAAAAACTTATGTTCATAACATTATAGATTACACAAATTGACATAATATTAAAATTACTTTCCAATACACACTATTTAAATACAAGAATTTGACTATCTAGTACACTAGCTGAACTTTGGTATCTTTTTTATTTTTGTGCACAGGTATTTTCCTTTTTTTGCAAATTGTTTTGTACATTAAATTAGAAATGTCCATATAAACACAAGCTGAATGAATTAATATATTTTTGTAGCCAGATAAGATTTTGGAGTTCTGGTTTTTATCTAAAGAATTTCTTTGAGTTAAGAAAGAGAATATTTTTCCCTCTCATTAAAAGCTGTCTATAACTAGCTTGTGTCTTCCATAAAGGTCAATTTTAAATTTAATCAGTATTAATTTTAACATTTTCTTCCACACAACCAAAGAATCATATAGCCTAATATCAGATAATCTTGTGTATATACATTAGAGTAAAATCTAGAAATTATAATATATTTTTAACTTCTAAGATAAGGTGCCTTAGAATAATGTAAAATCCCTCATAAATGACTCTGATTTTTAAGAGGAAAGAGATTTGGGTTTGTTGTAAAAAAAAAAATGCATTTTTTTTTCTAGAGTTATAATTTTTCTAAAAATTTTTAAATGAAATTCTGTGTTTATTTCAGAATGAATTTCAGGTGCTTTGCAATGGTGTATAATTATTAATGTCAAGACAACTATAGTCATGTGAGAGTTTCTATGACAAATTTTTATAAAGAAAACTAAAAATGCCCATTTGTAAAGTGGATGCAATCATATTTTATGCATGAATAAAATGTCCAACTCTGATCTTTCAAAATTCCAATCTAAACTGGAAAACTTACATAATGAATCATGCCAAGTGGGTAAAGACATTATTCTTAGTCCGAAATTCAGAAATTTGATCGTAGGATCCTCATATTACCTTCAAAAATGTTTAGAGTTAACACAGGTAGTATTCTATGACTATTCATTTACCAAGTCAAAAAATGTATTAAAAATCTACTATAAGAGATACTCTATGCTGGGAGCTCATTACCATGAAGAACGCGATCAATAAAGGTTATTTATAGAATATGTAATTAGTCTAGCAGGCAATGCTGAAATAAAACAGTCAACTGTAAAGCAGAGACTCACTGAAGAAATATACCAGATAGCACTTAGTACAGGCTCATAGATTAGCTTTAAGGAGTCAGGGAAACTTCCCAAAGTAAATCACCTCTGTGCTGTAGCCTGTGGGCTTGCCTGGTGGCTCAGATGTAAAGAATCAGCCTGCAATGCAGGAGATTCAGCTTCCATCTCTGGAGAAGGAAATGGCTACCCACTCCAGTATTCTTGCCTGGAAAATCCCATGGACAGAGAAGCCTGGTGGCTACAGTCTGTGGAGTCACAAAGAGTCGATTTGATTTAGCTTTAAAAAGCAAAAACAAAGATACTGTGGTCTAACACAACCACTATGTAAAGGAGCTTGGGAGGTTTGGAGATTACCCTTGCATGGGGAGCAACCAGAAGTTAGGAATTGCATTGCAGAGGAGATGGAGTTAGGTGATTTCTATCATAGCTTTACCATTCCAAGGCATTCTTATGCAAATGAAATCATCCTTGGTAGAAGAGATAATACCTTAGTAATTAAAGTAGATTGTGTTCAAAAGGGCTGTTCTTGAGGCACCTGTTTTAGTGTAGAACATTCATTGTTACAGATGCAGTTAGAATGTGAAACAGAGTTTGAGAACTAACATAATCTGGAAACTGCAAGTAGGACTAAAATAAAAAAAAATGTACTTTAGAGAATTAGTTGAGTTATCACATAGTTATCACAAAGGCCGGAGTTGTGATAAAAATGGTAACCATGACCTATGTTCCAGCCAAGTGAGTGTATATCTCCTCTGTTAGCCCAAAGCCCTGTGGTAAATGAGCATTTTGTAATAAAACTGAGCCCAGGGGTCAAGACTCCTTTTCCTCATTTTCCTTAAGCATTGCTTACTTGTTTATCACCAGGTTCTGTGGAAGGAAATACAAAACCATCTGATTTCCAGTCACAGCCACAGTTTGTGTCCTGGGTTTGGAAAATATTATTGAGATCCCAAAGGTCAGTTTCTACTTGTCTAAGACCATGAATTTTCAGCTCAAAAGTATTGCCCAAGCACCTAACATTTGACTGTGGTTTTGGCTTTTAGAGCCAATAAGACTGGGTAGTTACCTACCTTGACAGTCAATATCTGCATACTACAACTCAGAGTGTGTGTGTGTGTGTCTGTGTGTGTGTCTGTGTGTGTGTGTGTGTGTGTGTGTGTATTTACTCTATTGTGATTACACATAAATACAGGATGAAGGATTAGCATATGTACATTGAAGCTCCACAGTATAAAGTTCTGAAGAATATTGTCACATTAATGACCTCTGCTTTTCTCTTTAAGTGGGAAAACTTGTCTGGTTCTCTATGTGGCAACTGCAAGGGGAGTGGACAAGAATGGCTTATCCCTTCTGGGAAAAGGTTCATCCTCCTTAGATTTGGGGAAGAATAGCCAACATGTGGTTTACTAATGAAGCACATTATTTTTGCCTTCACATGTTTACACATTCAGCTTGTTTTCAATAACATAAAACATGAAAAGTGACAGCTGCATATGGTGAAATATTAAACAGTTAAAAATATAGAAATCAGTTTCCAGTGGATGACAAATGATCTTCACCAGCTCTTGAGAATATGTTCTGAAATGGTGTGTGTGTGTGTGTGTGTACATGCAGAGGCATGCCTGTAGATGGACTGTATGTAATAAAGATGTATAGTTTTAAAAACATCTTGTTTTTTCATACCCTGCCCCTTCAACTCTGTTTTGTGGCAATAATCTTTCTCCCTTTTCTACATGAATACCCTAGCAAGCTCCATTATTCCCTGAATTATTCTTAGGAAATGAAATGTTATACAGTAACCTTAGGTCATAGACACAGTAGCCTGAAGTGACCAAATGAAGTCATCAGTTCAAAAGTATGACCTTTGGCGTTTGCCCTTACAGAATCACTCAGCCCTGGTCCTTTATCCTTAACAGTAAATACAAAGGAAAATTAAGAGTTTCAATTTGCCCTGTTGGGAAAAACAAAAAAAAAGGAGAGACTCTACTCCCACCCCACACTCCCGTTTTTCTTAGGGCATTTGCTTTAGGAAACGTGTAAGATTTTTTGATCTATCACTTCTAAATGTGTTGTGCTTAGTCACTCAGTTGTGACTGACTCTTTGTGACCTCATGAGCTGTAGCCTGTGAGTCTCTTCTGTCCATGGGAATTCTCCAGGCAAAATTACTGGAGTGGGTTGCCATGTCTTCCTCCAGGGCATCTTCCCAAATGGGGGATCAAACCCAGGTCTCCCATATTGCAGGCAGATTCTTTACCATCTGAGCCACCAGGAAAGCCCACGAATCCTGGAGTGGGTAGCCTATCCCTTCCGCAGGGGATTTTCCCAACTCAGGAATCAAACTGGGGTCCCTTGCATTGCAGAACTGGTCAACTAATTGGCTTTATCCAAAGGAACACCGAACTTCTCATACCATTACCAGAGGAAATATGCTTGCAACATAGAATTCAGGTTGCAGTATTTAGGTTTCTCTCATTCATAGGAATGGGGCTCCATCTTCCTTGATAGCTTATGCTGCCATCATCATTATGACCCAGAATGTCTTTATCAATGACTTGGCAACCAACTCTGAAATGTCACTAGCTCTCATAACAGTATGAGAAGTTTAGTGTTTCTTTGGATAAAGCAAATTGCTAACAGGTGATCACTCCAATCATTGTGTGAATTGAAGATGAAGTATGTGTGACAAATGTCTCTATGAAATCACTATAACATCATTTTATAGGCAAGCTGTATCTGCTTGCCTATAAAAACAGTATGATTTTAAGTTGATCTTAATATTCTGGTTTAAGTCTTATTTACTAATGAACCTATTATTTTTCTTTTCTACCTTTATGGAGATGTCCTTAGGGGTGAGAGGAGATTTTGTTTCAAATTATGTTTTCCCAACAATAAACACTGATCCTTTGCACAGGGGGAGATTAGTAAATGTTCTTTTCTCTGTAACTCAGCATTTCTCCTCCTGATTCAGCTGTTAACTGCAAGGCAAAAACAAGGGGAACTATATGCTGAATAAAAAGCTACTACCTAGTGTTTCCATCAGGAAGATGGCCTTATATTCTCTGGTCTCAGCCAACGGTTTTCCCTCAACTGGAAATCTTTCGTTATATTTGTCATAGGCTGTGTCTCTGGCTAGTCCTGCATTCTTCAGTCCTTGTCTTCATTTATATTTAGCACCTACCATGTTTCTCATGGAGTTCTAGACACAGAGGATATAACAGTGAATGAAATAGTCAAAACCCTTGCTTGATGAACCTAAAATTCTAAATGTAGATGCTAACACAGGCTTTAAAAAGATAAGCAGACACATACTAAAATTCTAAGCATTTGAGTAAAAATCTATTGGAACTGGGCAGAATCAAACCAGAATTGGTTAGACAGATTTTACCAAAAGAATCCCGGGAAACATTTTGATAGAGGAAAGCCAGAGGCAAAGCAAGGAGGTTATTGATTGGCTGTAGCTTAAAGCTTTGTTGGTTGTTTGTTTGTAATTGGTTGCCCACAGGATTCAATTCTGTAACCTTGAGGTATGTACAAACTTTGATTTGATTTGCTTCTGTAAGCCACCATTGCATTAAAGCCACTTCAGTAAAATGACTTCTTTGATTTATTGTTTTAAGAGAGCTCAGAGAAACATAATTATAACAATAAGAGGAGGGATGGGTTAGTGGGATCCTTTAAAATTTCTAGCTGGCTTGATCTCATGCTACATCTGAGCAAGGTAGTATTCCACTTTGTACATTCCATGAGATTTCTTTTAATTAGCCACTTGTATTTAAATCATTTTAAGTAGAATCCTAGTCTTACAAATATTCAGTCTCCTAACTAAGAATTAAGCCATGTTAGTCCTATTAATAACAAATGCAATGGAAGAGCAAGGGAGGGAGAAAACAATGGATGTTTCCTCTCAGGGAAGTTGATTTTGCCCTGTAGTAATATGCTTAATTAGGCAAGGAAGTTAACATGTGAGCAGTCAATGTTTTACATGCCTTAGGAAATAATCAAGATTATGAAAGTCTTACGTGATAATATAGCAGGTACAGCATGGAGAAAGTAATGGAAAAACAGAGCTGGAGGTACATAACCTTTTGTTAGAGTCTCTATACTGAAAAGTACGATTTCAAATTTGAGCTGGGTCCTGCACTGACAGTATCCTGGCTGTGAATCAAGGAGTAATAACTGAAGAACTGTGACCCAGGCGGGAAAGCAAGGGGAGCTTTGGATGATATATTGGTTTGCTGCATAACAAAGCACCACAGAATGGGTGGCTTAACAACAGAAATCTACTTTCTCACAGTTCTGGAAGCCAGAAGCCCAAGATCAAGGTGACAGCGAGGCTCTGCTCCAAGTCTGTTTGGTTTGTAGTTAAAGGGCTGGCTCTCTTCTCTCTGTGCCTCCTCTGTGTCTGGATGTTATGACCTGCATTATACCCCCTTCTCCACATTCATGGGCTTCCCAGATGGTGCTAGTGGTAAAGAATCCCCCTGCCAATGCAAGAGATGCAGGAGATGTGGGTTCTATCCCTGGATGGGGAAGATCCCTTGGAGGAGGGCATGGCAACCCACTCCAGTATTCTTGCCTGGAGAATTTTCCCTGGACTGAGGAGCCTGGCAGGCTACAGTCCATGGGGTTGCAAATGAGTCACAGAGGACTGAGTGACTGAGCACCCCATACATATCCGAGGGCCCAAACTCCAGTGTAACTATTATTGAAGAAATGGGACCTTTAAGGATAAACTTTTAAGGTAAAATGATGCCATAAGTTGGGACCCTTATCCAATAGCACTGGTGGAAAGAGGACGGGACACAGGAGCTCTTTCCTAGGAAAGGCCCTGAGAGAACTCAGCAAGAAGACAACTGACTGCCAGTCATAAAGAGGCTGCAGAACTTAAACAGGCCAGTTTCATAATCCTAAATATGGGAATTCAAGCTGCCAGAACTGTGAGGAAATACATTTCTGTTTTGTAAGCCATCTAGCCTGTGGTATTCTGTCATGGCAACCTGAGCGATCTAAAACACGGCATTCTCCCTGTATGCATGTCTGTGTCCCAAATTATTCTTTGGAGACCCGTTATACTGGATTTCATCCCACACCAATGACCTCATTGTAAATATGTTTATATTCTGAGGTACTGGGATTTCAGATTTCAACATACAAAATTAGAGGGTGGGGACACAATTCATACCATATGAGATGTTGATGAATGTTCTATTACGATTCACAAGGATGTTACCCTCTACATCCTGCCATGTTTCCATGTAACAGTGTGTTCCCAGTTGACTTTAGCTATGGGACTTCCCTGACTGACAGAAGGCACATAGAGGAAATATATTTCATGGACACCAAAACAGAATCTTTCAGTGTACTCATGTGCCTTCTGCCTTTGCCTCTTGAAATTCTGCCCTCTGCCACATCTGTAGCATATCCTAAATAAAGATTTTGCCACAGGCATTCATTCTAGAATGATAAGGCAGGTGAAGCCAAGCATTGCCAGGCTAACCCAGCCAAGCAGCATTGAATCTGCAGCCGTCAGTTACTGTGAACAATAAAAACATGTTTGTTTGTGTAAGTTATAGAATATTTCTGTTGTTTCCACAGCAAGATTTGATTGAAACAGGAATGTATACAAAAATGGCACGCTGTCAGAGCAAATCTTTAAAATATATGGCACAGGCTTTGGTTCTGGATATAAATAGTGAGGAAAAGGCTATTAAGGTTTGCAATCCCATTATGCATCAGAAAAAATACTGGGCAGGCCTATCATCTCTAGTAACTTGGAAGGCACAAAATTTGTCAAAAACAATTGTCTTTGGGAAATTAGTTTTAACTCAAGAGAGAATATCAATATCCTGAAATGTGTATTATTAGCTACATAGGACAAATATTGCAAAAATTAGATTAAGGAAAAAAGGCTTGTTTACAATCAGGGTAAAAAAAAAAAGTGAGAGAATCCAGAATATTAGGATTACAAGGATCTGAAGAAACAGCTCCTCAATTCAGGCCAGTAAGATAATCTCAGAAAGAAATAATCAAGGATGTGGTCATCATATCTTTTTTGAAAATATATGATTGGACTAATATTTCTTTTAGAAATTCATTCAATTAAGCTGAATGGCTCTAGGAAAGAGAGAAAGAATATTTTTCCATGGAAGACTGAGAAATTCAAGGTAGATCTAATTAGAGAAAAGTGTGTGTTTATCAATGGGCATGTGGAGCTGAATGGAATCAATCAGTAAAATATTTTTAGAAATTGAAGGGTGTTGAGCTTCCTAACACCTTCCTAGTCTAGGTTAACACATGTTGTGACTGTTAAATATGACTATTGGGATCCCAAATTGCTAGGTACAGGAGACATACTTAGAAAATTACTTAATCTCCCCGAAGTGAATACTCTTCATTTCTCTTCAAAAGCATCCAAGGAAGTTAATAGAAAAACCTCCAAGAATAGAACCGAGACCCACAGAGGACAATGTTTCAGAGAGCTCATCCTTGGGTAAATAAGAACCTAATCAAGGAATATTTCATATGTCAATCATTGAGGAACTTCACAACTTTTGTCTTATATTCAAAACTTCTATTGACCAGTGACTTTTATGTGTTTATTCTTTCCTCCTTTCCAAATGTAAAATTTACTCGTCTTATTATTTACTGTTCCATCATTCTGTGCTGTGTATGTGCGTGAGTGCGTGTGTGTGTGTGTAATGGGAAGAAGCAACATTTTATCATTTCTGTTCACAGATGTTGGATCAATCAAAACCACATTCTGACTTGAGGCAGACCATGAAGCCCCAAATTTTAAGTCTGATGAAATAATTGGATGAAGCATTTGAAACCTCTTAAAAGGGGTAAATTTAATTGCATTAAGGAGAAGGAAATGTTGACCAAGGGTGTCAACTGCAATAGAATGTTTTCAGTGTCCAAGGTTTTTGTTCCTTCCCTACCCTTACACTGCTTCCCCAGAGTTTGACTATGCATTGCTGACTGCTCCTTCAACATATATTACACACAGGTAAGCAAATATAATTTTCTTTGCAATTGTGCAGAAGCATTCAACACACTCATGTGATTTGGCTCTGTCTCATTTTGTTCCTGCACTCATTCATGAGAACAGCACCTCCTAGATGTGGGCAGCTTTTTTGGCCTGAGTACAAGGTCCAAGAATAATAACTTGCTATAGAAGAGCAGAATCCATAAAAGAGATAACTCATCTGCAATCTCAAAAAAAAAAAAAGGAAGGCTGTGATGTTGAACCGTGATTTTTGAGATTGTTACTTCAACAACTACAAAAAATGATTATACTTGACTTTTGTTTTGTCAGGTCTATTTTTTCTTCAGTTCTTGTCTCATGGTAGCAAAGAATTAAAATGACAGACTTATTACAGCTCAGGCAGGCGGTATTTATTAAGCAGGCAGAAAACAGTGGGCTTTCCTGGAGGCTCAGATGGTAAAGAATCTGCCCGCAATGAGGGAAACCTGGGTTCAATCCCTGGGTTGGGAAGATCCCCTGGAAGAGGATATGACAACGGATTCCAGTATTCTTGCCTGGAGAATCCCCAAGAACAGAGGAGCCTGGCAGGCTACAGTCCATGGGTCACAAAGAGTCGAACATGACTGAGTGACTAAGCACACAAACACAGCACAAATAATACACTCAGACATGAGAGTGGACCAACCCTTGTAAGAGTGGCCCCACCCCATTTTAGATTTCTCTTTTTACGTCCTTTGTTTTTTTTCCTAAGCAATCCTCAGAGCCTGTTTGGCCCTGCCCGGGTGAAATAGGGATTGTACCTTTGACCAGTCAGGGAAGGGAATGTAAATAGGGTATGTGCTCAAGGCCAGTCAGGGAAGGCAGCATGTTGGGTACATTTCCCACAAGAGATTCTCACTCTAGTCTGTGGCTTTTCCCTTTGCCAGGTTTTTCCCTTCTTTTGTCTGTCCTCCATGTGTTTTTTCTAGTTGCTACTTCCTCTGACCACCATCTTGGACCCTATTTCCCTATTCTTACTGCTGCTGCTAAGTCGCATCAGTCATGTCCGACTCTGTGCGACCCCATAGACGGCAGCCCCCCAGGCTCCTCCGACCCTGGGATTCTCCAGGCAAGAATACTGGAGTGGGTTGCCTTTTCCTTCTCCAGTCCATGAAAGTGAAAAGTGAAAGTGAAGTCGCTTAGTCGTGTCCGACTCTTCGCGACCCCATGGGCTGCAGCCTACCAGGCTCCTCCGTCCATGGGGTTTCCCAGGCAAGAGTACTGGAGTGGGGTGCCATTGCCTTCTCCGCCTATGCTTACTACCTAACAGTTTTATACCCAGATGCCATAAACAGAAGAGAAAAATAATAAAGAGCTTTATGCTTTGAAATATGCTAAAAGAATGCTATTCAAAGTCACTGTGATGTGCGTGGGATGTGGGGGAGTGGATAGCCTCCCAATTTGAGATTAAAACACATATTACAGGGTTCTTGGGTGATAGCAGAGTCTCTGTGGATTCTTTATAAATCCTTATATATATCAGCCTTAAGGCTTAAAAACAGAAAAGCAATTACACTTCAGAGAGCAGGGTTCTGACTGGGTCTGCAGGTCATGTTAAAAATTTACTGTTCAACTATTTTATGAATTCTGAAAATGTCATTTTTTTGCACAAATGCATTATCTTCTATTACCTAGACTGTTCATAATCTGCCCCCTGTTTAAACATTTTATCAATGCTATGACCTTTTGCTGCTCTACAACATAAACCCTAAGTGGCCAGTACTTTTCTCCCTAGTGATGGATTAATATCATTAAAGAAAACAATATGCTCAGTCCAAAAAGAAAGAGAGAAACAAGCTCTTCAGTATTTGTATTTCACTATTTTCAAAGCGTCATGCTTCCAGTTTCACCTAAGTTGTTGAAAAAGTAGTTTAAACATTTAAAAATTACTTGATAGTCCGTTTTATGTGAAAACGTGTAGATAGCTGAGACAAAAAGTAGTCTTAACAAGAGTCAGCTTTCACCACAGAATTCTTTCTCTTGAAAGCTCAAGGAAATGTTATTGGACCAATCCTTAAACATAGATTCTTTTGGAAGTACACTTTCTTATGAATTTCTTTGGTTTTGATAACCTGAGAGGCTTCCTTATCATGTGTGATCCTGGTGTGAAATCAACTATCTATGAAGTAAATTTTAAATCAAAAAAGGGGAACAATAGGTAAGAGATTATGAACAGAGTAAAGTGGTTGAGTAAGGAATCAACAGTGGAAAGAATATCCATGGGGACAAATGATTTGGTTGCATGGAAAGAAAAGTAAGGAAACCTCAGGTTGATGGTATAAATGTGGGAAAGGGAGACAATGGCTTGACTTTGTTGATATCATGTTAAAGGGAAAGCTCTCAGACAGGGTGAAAAGCCTACAAGACCAGAAGGGTGCCATGTGCTCAGCTCCAAACTAAATGCAGCTAAGAAGCTGAACTGATGTCCTTGAAATTTAATTCTCCTTTGATAACTGAAAACTAGAACTAGTTGTAGCAACAATAACAACAAAAATGACCTTACAGGAAATATAAGTATTAACACACCACAGCCTTCAGCAGAGATGAGGCTGTCTCCAGATAAAATTCAAAATATTGTCTTTGATGGACTTAGTAAGCTGTATGTGATTCAGTTCAGTTCTTTTCAGTCTATCAGTTGTGTTTGACTCTTTGTGATCCCATGGACTGCAGCATGCCAAGCTTCCTGTCCATCGCCAACTCCCAGAGTTTACTCAAACTCACCTCCATTGAGTTGGTGATGCCATCCAATGATTTCATCCTCTGTCGTCCCCTTCTCCTCCTGCCTTCAATCTTTCCCAGCATCAGGGTCTTTTCAGATGAGTCATTTCTTCGCATCAGGTGGCCAAAGTATTGAAGTTTCAGCTTCAGCATCAGTCCTTCCAATGACTATTCAGGACTGATTTCCTTTAAGATGGACTGGTTTGATCTTGCAGTCCAAGGGACTCTCAAGAGTCTTCTCCAACACCACAGTTCAAAAGCATCAATGTATGTGATTATGTACCCATAAACTTCAGTGATGTGATAGGAACAAAGCCAGCTTCCTGTAGAAAAAGAATAAAAGAATGATGACAGTAAATAAATCATCTTTAAAGATATGTGATTGGGCATAAATGCAAATTTTTCTTTCTTTGTATTTTATTATTTTACTTTAACAATTACTACAATGAAGCAAAAGACTATTTAGAAACTACTTTGTCATACATTAAAATACAAAAGCAAATTTAAGTATGTTAACATGAAGATTTAAATGAAATTTAAAGCTTTTATTTTTCTGTATTTTTCAAACTAGTCATTAGTGTTTATTTGTAGTGATAATGTTTTAATATTTATAAGTACAGTCCCATGTAAAATATTAAACCTTGAATATTTTAGAATAAACATGTCTAAGCAGATGACTTACTGTTATATTTTGAAGCTAATATTAAATTTTTATGATATTTTTCTTAAACTATAAAACAATTTTACTACTTACTATGTTAAACCCCTTTAATCAGGAAAATATATGTATGTAAAGTTTTATTGAAATATAATTTGCATAACATAAAATTTCCCTGCTTTGAGTATACAATTCAATGTTTCATTACAGGTAGTTTTGCAACCAGAAATACAAGTTCACTTAGAACATATTCATAACACCAAAATGAAATCGCATGCCAATTATCAGTCAGTCAGTCAGTTCAGTTCAGTTGCTCAGTCGCGTCTGACTCTCTGCAGCCCCATGGACTGTAGACGCCAGGCTTCCCTGTCTATGACCAACTCCCGGAGCTTGTTCAAACTCACATCCATCGAGTCAATGATGCCGTCCAACCATCTCATCCTCTGTTGTCCCCTCCTCCTCCTGCCTTCAATCTTTCCCAGCATCAGGGTCTTTTCCAATAAGTCAGTTCTTCACATCAGGTGGACAAAGTATTGGAGCTTCAGCTTCAGAATCAGTCCTTCTAATTAATTTTCAGGGCTGATTTCCTTTAAGATTGACTGGTTTGACCTCCTTGCAGTCCAAGGGACTCTCAAGGGTCTTCTCCAACACCACAGTTCAAAAGCATCAATTCTTCAATGTTGTTTTCTTTATGATCCAACACTCACATCCATAGATGACTACTGGAAAAACCATAGCTTTGACTAGGTGGACCTTGGTCAGCAAAGTAATGTCTCTGCACTTTAATATGCTGTCTAGGTTTGTCATAACTTTTCTTCCAAGGAGGAAGCGTCTTTTAATTTCGTGGCTACAGTCACCATCTGCAGTGATTTTGGAGTCCAAGAAAATAAAATCTCTCACTGTTTCCATTGTTTCCCCATGTATTTACCATGAAATGATGGGACTGGACGCCATGATCTTAAGTTTTTGAATGCTGAGTTTTAAGCAGGCCTTTTCACTCTCCTCTTTCACTTTTATCAGAGGCTCTTCAGTTCCTCTTTGCTTTCTGCCTTAAAGGTGGTGTCATCTGTATATCTGAGGTTATTGATATTTCTCCCAGCAATCTTGATTCCAGCTTGTGCTTCATCCAGCCTGGCATTTTGCATGATGTACTCTGCATAGAAGTTAAATAAGCAGGGTGACAGTATACACCCTTGATGTATCCCTTTTCCAATTTTGAACCAGTTTGTTGTTTCATGTCCGGATTGAACTATCAGTCACTTCCTTTTCTCCTTACAAACCCTCAATCTCTGGCAACCATGGCTTTACATTCTGTCTCTAATAAATTTATCTGTTTTATACAAATAAAATCTGGAAGTGTTAAATCAATAGAGCCGTATGGTATGTAAAATTCTGTGACCTGGCTCATTTCAAATGGCATAACTTTGTAGCATGTAGCAGTATTGCATTTCTTTTGTGGTTGTTTAGTCACTAAATCCTATCAGATTTTTTGCAACCCCATGGATTGTAGCCTGTCAGACTCCTCTGTCCATGGGATTTTCCTGGAAAAAATACTGGAATGGCTTTCCAGTTTCTTCTCCAGGGGTCTTCTGATCTAGGGAGGAGTCTCCTGCTTGGCAAGTGGATCCCCCTGAGCCTCATTGAGGAAGCCTCCATTTCTTTTATTTGTAGATAATATCTTATTTTCTGTATATAATCACATTATATTTATACATTCAAAAGTTGATGTATATTTGGATTATTTGTATTTCTTAACAATTGCGAATAATGCTGCTATGAACATTCATGCACAATTTTTGTGAGAACATGTGTTTTTATTTTCTCTTGAGTAGTAGTATTTCTCTATCTAGGAATGAAATTGCTAGCTCATATGGCAACTCTATATTTAACATAGGGATGGATTTTCATGACCAAATTTTCTTCCTGTAAAAATTACAGAAAAATGAACCCACTCTTCAAAAAAATCTCCCGAATGTATTTTCCAAGAAACTTCTTTGAACACTTTCAGTCATTCATAGCAATCATCATCTACTTTTGAAATTTAAAAAAAAGAAAGAAAATTAAAGAATCAATGCAGAAACGCTGGGTTTCAAACCTAAGATGGTGACTTTTGCCAAACACACATTTTGTCAATATAGCATTTGTACTTGCTGCTGTTCTTGAAAACCTAAATGACAAAAATGATCAAGTAAGGTAGTAATTTTGTAATTTTTTGGCTGGGTGGCCCTGAGTCTATTGGCACCCAACAGTGAGGAAAATTATTTATAAACAGCCACATCATATGCAAGGCCAAAGCTCTGTACTGCCTCAAACTTTAAAGGTGTTGTAAAAGTGTTAGTGTGACAAAGATTTTACAATGTTGATAAATTTTTACCAAACCAATTTAAAAATTAACTTATTAAAATTAATGTCATTATGATGCTTAGTATTATTTTCGTACATTATTATTGATGTCTTAGAGTCTCTTGCAGGGGTACATAAAAATATGGAAGACTTCTTATTTTTCAATATCCTTTCACTCATGATTTACTCACATCCTGTGCCTATGTTCTTTTTCTTCGTGATATTTACTTACTTCAAATCTCTTTATTTTAGCATCCAGTATTATATTCTAACATGACTGCCAACATTTCTGATTTATCCTTGAATCTAAATCACCAATATTTCAGTGATTTTAAACAGAAATTTTTACAGAGATAGTTGTAATATCATGAAATCATATGCCATATACATAGTTCATAGTGGCTTTTATGAACGCATGGCTTTTATGTTGCACATGAACAAGTTCCACTTGTTTCAAGGTTTTGGGTTAATTAGCCTTTACTACTTTTTACTCTCAGTTCATATTAGAGGTCTTTAATGTGTAATGCATTAATGATAATTACAGATATTACACTATTTTTCACTCATCATTTTTTGTTTTGCTTGAACAAAGACAAAAGCAAATAAAGCCCCAACACTATTACAGATGTTCTACCCTTTGATACTTGAGGATGGAATGTGAAAATAAATGGACATCTTGAAATATTTTTCTGCGTATGTATTGTATTCCCTTTGGAAAAGGTTTGTCGCTTTCATAAGTTTTTCAAAGGGGTTTGTACCCCAGCCCTTTGATTCGATTTTGAGGAATTCCAGAAACTGTGCTAATTTATGTATTTTTCATTAATTTATATATGTTTTTAAAAAATAAATACAACAATTATGTTTAAACATCTAAAACTTATAAAGTAGTTCATTGCAAAATTCTTCAATATTTTTCTTTTAGAAAAAATTTAAGACTTTTATTTTAATGAACACTAAATTCTTCCAACGTGTTTCTTCTTTCTTTGGTCTCTGTTGGAGTCTGGCAGTTCTACTAAGATGTCATTGAGACTGCAGCAATTAGCCTTCTTTTATTGCAGAACAGATGTTCTAAGTGTTGGGTTCGTTTGACATGGTTTGGGACTGAGATATCACAGCTGTTATAATTTAATTCTGGTTAGGTCAAAAAGCTTCATCATTATCAGTTAAAAGTATTCATAAAGCATCATAAAACTTACACATATTTTCAATTAAATTGAGTTTCGCTTAGCCATGGCACATTGTAAACTCTACAATTTCCCCCTTCATATATGGTAGCATGGGCGATAGTTTGATAAGTCAGTATTCATTTCCATGATTGCAATCTGAGAAGTTTTCTTTGTACACATAGCAATGATTATTGCTTGATTTTATTGCAATACTGGGAGCAGTTGATTGTAAACAGCAGGCCAGAAATATTCCTACCTTACTGTCTTATTTCCAGACAATAGACACTTTGAGAACCTAGCTACATAACCAAGTTATCTGAATATTTTCCTGTTAACCACAAAAAATAGTTAATGTTTCCAAAAACCCAGTGTGTTTGCCTATTTACATTCAACTTTCTAAATCAGAGGAAAGTCAGTAACCAATTTTGGACAATACCAGCTTCCTTTCAAAAAGGCTATTAGCAAGATGAGCTTCCAGAAGTGATTAATCTCCATCTCAAATAAAAATAATAGCAACTACTTTAAAATAGATCATTCCTAACCTAAATAAGTTAGTGCAATCCAATTTAGTGATTAGGATTGTGAAAATAATTGAATTGACTTTGCAATTTTCATGTTATTTCAGTCTTAACCACTGAATCAGATCTGTATTGACATAATCAGTTTGTGACAAGTGGCTTATTACAATAGCTAAAGGAACAGTTCTGTGTCTTTTAAGAAAGGATCACTTTTATCATTCTAGAAAAGTTTTAGCTTTATAGTAGTAGGTGAATATCCTTGCTTATATGATAGAAATATAAAAGGTAAAGACTGAAAGTAGAAAATACAACTGAGTCAAATATACTATTATTTAGGTTGATGCAAAAGTAACTGTGGTTTTACTTGTTGAATTTTGCTGTTTGATATTGGAATACTTTCTTAAATAAATGTGGCTATGTTATACATCATTTTAATGCACATTTCTCCCCTTATGTTTTTTTTTATTGACATTAGTTGCTGTATATTTATTTTAGACTAGGGAAATGATGTTAGACAAAAAAGGAAATTGGATTGCCATGTGTAAAATAGCTAGCCAGTGGGAATTTGCTGCATGACATGGAACCCAAAGGCAGTGCTCTGTGACAATTTAGAGGAGTGGGAGAGAGTTTCAAGAGGGAGGAGTCATATGTGTATCTATGGCTGATTCATATTGATGTATGGCAGAAACCATCACAATATTGTAAAGGAGTTATCTTCCAGTTAAAAATAAAATATAGTTTTTTTAAAAAAATTCAATTTCGAGCACTTTTCTTATTTGTGTTCCAAATGGGTCATAAAGCAGTGGGGACAACTTGCAACATTAACAATGCATTTGATCCAAGAACTCCTAGTGAACTCACAGTGTAGTGTTGGTTCAAAATGTTTTGCAAAGGAGACAAGAGTCTTGAAGATGAGGAGAGTAGTGGCCGGCCATAGGAAGTTGACCATGACCAGCTGAGAGGATCATCAAGGCTGATCCTCTTACAACTACATGACAAGTTGCTTAAGAACACAATGTCAATCAATCTATGGTCATTCAGCATTTGAAGCAAATTGGAAAGGTAAAAATGTTTGATAAGTGGGTGCCTCATGAACTGACCACAAATCAAAAAAATTGTCATTTTGAAGCGTCATCTTCTCTTTTTCTCTGCAATAACAATGAACCAATTTCTCTAATGCATTGTGACATGTGACAAAAAGTGGACTTTTTACAACTGGCAATGACCAGCTCAGTGGGTGGAGCAAGAAGAAGCTCCAAAGCACTTCCCAAAGCCAAACTTGCACCAAAAAAAATCATGGTCACTGTTTGGTGGTTTTCTGATGGTTTAATCTACTAGAACTTTCTGAATCCTGGAGAAACCATTACATCTGAGGAGTATGCTCAGCAAATTGATAAGATTCACCAAAAACTGCAATGCCTGCAGCTGGTATTGGTCAACAGAATGGGCCCAATTCTCCTCCATGACAATGTCTGACCACAAGTCAAACAACCAACGCTTTAAACATTGAATAAACTGGGCTATGAAGTTTTGCCTCATCCACCATATTCACCTGAACTCTTTTCAACTGACTACCACTTCTTCAAGCATCTCAACAGCTTTTTTGTAGAGAAAGTGCAAGAGGCAGAACCAGCAAGGGGCAGAAAATGCTTTGCAAGAGTTCGTTGAATCCCAAAGCACAGATTTTTATGCTACAGGAGAAACAGATTTATTTCTCACTGGAAAAAAGTGTTGATTGTAATGGTTCCTATTTTAACTAATAAAGATATGTTTGAGCCTAGTTATAATGATTTAAAATTCACAGTCCAAACCTGTAATTACTTCTTTTGCCAATCTAATATCACATTTGAGTGCATCTTTTGAATATTGTTCATTTTGACATTAAAGATAAGGGACACATCGTAAGAATTTGTTGTTGGTTTCCGTGAGCTAAACTACTCAAAATGAGGGGTGATGTTATAACAGGATTACTTGGAAAGCATTCTAAAATACCTACCCTCTCTTTCACCTCCCTCCTTCTGATAAGTATAGGCTTTTCCAGATATATCAGTCATATTCGACTCTTTGAGATCCCATGAACTGCAGTCTGCCAGGCTTTTCTGTCCATGGAAATCTCCAGGCAAGAGTACTGGAGGGGGTTGCCAATTCCTTCTCCAGGGGATCTTCCCATCCCAGGGATTGAACTCAGGTCTTCTGTACTGTGGGCAGATTCTTTACCATTTGAGCTATCAGGGAAGCCCCGTATTGTAACATTAGACATTAATTGTTTTATATATTAATTGGCTTCTATACACCCTACATTTGTCTTCTTTTCTAATATTACTATGATAATTTATGGGAGAGAGTCTCTCTGAATTAGTGAAAACATGATTGATAGATAATTCCTGGTTTCTAACTCACTGAGGGATGACAGGAAACACTGTTAGGTAGATTGGTGAGTAGACTCAACACCTTCTTCTGTAAAGCCCCTGGAATAGCCAGGAAATGGGCATATTTACCTTCAGTCATAATCTTGTTACTTATATTGACTAATTTTCACCAATACCACACTTTTGCAACCAAAAACAATGTTATCACTACCCACATACACAGACATGCTTGCACAGCTTTTGAGAACTGCTCCTTAGGGCTTCCCTGGTGACTCAGTGGTAAAGAACATGCCTGCCAATAAAAGAGACACAAGTTTGATCCGTGGGTCAGGAACTTTCCCTGGAGAAGGAAATGGCAACCACTCCAGTATTCTTGCCTGGGAAATCCCATGGACAGAGGAACTCGGTGGGCTACAGTCCATAGGGTTGCGAAAGAGTTGGACATGACTTCAACTAAAACAATAGCGACTTTCACTGTTTGGCTATGCTCAAAATCCTTCAGTTTTCATCCATAACATTAATTTTTTCTTAGTGATTAATTTCTCAAAAGAAAAAAAAATGTTCATCTGTTAGCAACCTCAGGTTCCTGGAATTCATTAATTATCAGTATTGGCAATAAATATGTCCCTCTGAGGTCTGTATAGTCAAAGCTATGGTTTTTCAGTAGTTGCATATGTTTGTGAGTTGTACAATAAAAAACCCTGAAAGCTGAAGAATTGATGCCTTCAAAATATGGTGCTGGAGAAGACTCTTGAGAGTTCCTTCAACTGCAAGGAGAGCAAATCAATCAATTCTAAAGGATATCAGTCCTGAATATTCATTGGAAGGACTGATTTTGAAGCTGAAGCTCCAAAACTTTGGTCACTTGATTCGTAGAGCAGACTCATTGGAAAAGACCCTGATGCTGGGAAAGATTGAAGGCAGGATGAGAAGGGGATGACAGGGGATGAGATGGTTGGTTGGCATCACTGACTCAATGGACATGACTTTGACCAGGAGATGGTGAAGCACAGGGAAGCCTGGTGTGCTACAGTCCATGGATTCCAAAGAATCAGATATGACTGAACAACTGAACAACAACAACATATTCTTTGAAAGATTACATTCATGTCCTCTCTTTTTCCGGTTTGTCTAATTTTGCCCTTATCACATATAAGTTCAGTTATTCTCCCTGTTCTGGAGGCCTGTGAGGGAAAATCTCACTCTCATACCACAAAGGTCTCTGTCATCTGAAAGCAATTCTTGCTTTTAAACTGAGCTTTCCTTCTTTCTCTAGGACTTGGCTTCTTGCTATCATGTATTCAATCAAGTTATCTCTGCCTAATAATCTTGTTTACCTCCCACTCAAGAAAAAATACTCTTCCTAGGATTCTATCATTAAAACAAAATAATAATAATACAGTTCTACCTCTTGACACTGAATTGATTTCTAACTTATACTCCAATTCTCTAGTCCCCTTTACTGGTAAATGTTTTGACAATATTGCACCCACATCTTCTGAATGTACCTTTTATTCATCTGTCCTTCACAGGCTGGACTTGGCTAGTAATATACTATATGCCAGTGAAGGAGAATTCGAGTTTGATCCCTAGGTCAGAAGATCCTCTCAAGAAGGAAATGGCAACCCACTCCAGTACCTGGGAAATCCTATGGACAGAGGAACCTGGCTGCCTGCAGTCCATGGGGTCGCAAAAGAGTTGGACACAACTTAATGACTAAACCAACAACATAATTTTTTCAGTGTTTTGTTGTCAAATCAATTGGTAATTCCTCTCATCTTACACCAGGAACTGTTAAAATAGCTATTCATGTATTCACCCGCTCTTTCTTCTTGCAATACTGGCTCTTGAATTCCCAGACACCACAGGCTTCAGTTTTTCTCTTCCATGTGTGGTCATTTTTACTTTATCAGACCCTTTCATCATTTTCATACCTTATTCATATGCCTCAGATCTCTGTTTCCTTTTCTTTATATTCTCTCTCCTTACATGAAATCTGCATCATGTTGCCTTAATGAACATTTTATGTTGATGTTTTCTAAGTTTATCTCTTCCACACAGACTTTTCTTTTGAGTTTCATTCCCATTGATCTAAATTCCTACTTGGTAACTCTATGTGGATGTCTCTCAAGCATTGTAAACATGTACCAAGCAGAAATCCTGGATTCTCTCCCCAAATCCATTCCTACTTGTGCTACCATGTATTTGTGCCAGAATTTATCCAATTATTCAGGCAAGAAGAGTTGGAGGCATTTTGCTCTCTTTTCTCTCCCTCAGTTACTATATTTGAATCTTAACACTTCTTAGATATTCAGTTCAATTCAGTCAGTCAGTCCTGTCCGATGCTTTGTGACCCCATGGACCGCAGCATTCCAGGCCTCCCTGTCCATCACCAACTCCTGGAGTTTACACAGACTCATGTCCATTGAGTCAGTGATGCCATTCAACCATCTCATCTCTGTCATCCCCTTCTCCTCCTGCCTTCAATCTTTCCCAGCATCAGGGTCTTTTCAAATAAGTCAGCTCTTCACAACAGGTGGCCAAAGTATTGAAGCTTCAGCTTCAATATCATTTCTTCTAATGAACACTCAAGACTGATCTCTCTTAGGATGGACTGGTTGGATCTCCTTGCAGTCCTAAGGGACTCTCAAGAGTCTTCTCCAACCCTGTATTTCAAAAGCATCAATTCTTCAGCGCTCAGATTTCTTTATAGTCCAACTCTCACATCCATACATGACCACTGGAAAAGCCATAGCCTTGTCTAGACAGACCTTTATTGGCAAAGTAATGTCTCTGCTTTTAAATATGCTGTCATGTTGGTCATAACTTTCCTTCCAAGGAGTAAGTGTCTTTTATTTTCATGGCTTCAATCACCATCTGCAGTGATTTTGGAGCCCCAAAAAATAAAGTCAGCCACTGTTTCCATTGTTTCCCCATCTATATGCCATGAAGTGATGGGAAAAGATGCCATGATCTTAGTTTTCTGAATGTTGAGCTTTAAGCCAAACTTTTCATTAAAAACATTAAAAAAATATATATATGTCCAGTTTTCCCGATCCCTGTTGTCATCATTATGGTTGTTCTGTCAGATGGGCTATTGCAGTGGAATTCTAAATCATCCCTCAATGCCGGTCTTCAGCCTTCCAATCCTTTATTCATAGAGGAATGAAAATAATAATTTTACATTAAGAATCAGATAATGTTATTCTCAAATTAAATGCTTTCCCATTGCATTCAGAATAAAATGTGGACTCTACCTGGTTCCATTTACCACTTGCGGCTCATCTCAATAGCCATCTCTTCAATTCCATTATAGTCCAGGCAAACAGCCTTCTGTTACTCCCACGTGCCAAAATTGTCTCATTATTTCACGTTGTCGTTCACCTTGTACAGTCTCCCCCTACTCTGCCTAGCACGACCATGCGCATACCAAGTTTTCTGGGTACAATTCTAACATAATTGGGGTTATCTGGATACAGTCTCAACATAATTATTAAGTGTGCCCCCTTCTGATGAGCCATTGAAAAGGATTCTTTGATTTACAGTCTTAAATCTTATCTTGTTTTCTTTAAGCAGATATTTTAATTATCATTTATTTCATTAAATTTTTATATGAATGGAAGACACAAACTCATTTTATAAACTGCTAGGAAAGCAGCAACTTTTCTAAACTATGATGTGTTGGTTTTCTTTCAGTCAGAATTTTCATTTTAAGCTACCTGAAAGAATACTTTGAGTCTTATTCAACATTTATAATTTTTTACATATTAGAAATACAATTATGGTCAAAATAAATTGGTTAAGGTATCCCTATATCTGAAATTCACAATTCAACTTTTCTAATTTGTGTTCTGATTCATAATTATTACTGTTCATGTTTGCTATCAATATTGTACTACATGCTATTAAAAAAATTGACTAATGCAGAGAAAGAAAACAATATTTCTAAAATAAGGAACAATTATTTTATCTCATTGTTTCTTAGATTTTAAACTAAGTCACTGGCACACACTTTTCAAGGTTTGGTGTTGGCACTTTCTAACTTTATGCAGAAGTTATCAATATACAGTTCTCCTATTCCTTCTTCAAATAGTCTTGAAATATCTTGTTCAATGAAATGTCTATGAGGATCACTCCAGATCCACCACTAGCAATAACAATTAGACAGGCTTATGCATGAAGTTATTCTGTATTTGTACACACCTGTGTCAGAAGCAACCCTTAGCTGCATCATTATTTCGCTTTCTATGAATTACTGACAGATCCAATCCTCTCTCTTGCCATCAACCCTGCAGACATCTTCTCATCTTTTGTCATCACGTTGAACAGAAATCCCCTTTTGCTTATGTTAACTAATTAATTAATTAGAGAAGCACTGCTATGCCTATGAATCCCTTTCTCCTAAAGGACTGAGACACTTTGTTCAACAAAGCACTTGACTCCACTGATACAAAGACATGGGAACAGCAGAGTAAATGTGCTCACAGGCAGACAATGACAATTACTTCTACTTAGAATACTCAAAGACTAGCACTAAGGACTGTGTTGGTAACACCTTGAACCAGAGGCCTAAGGTAATGTCTGCTTCATGTTAACTGCTCCACACACATTTGTTGAATGAATGTATAAATTAGACCACATAGCAGAAAACCTGTACAAACCGCTGCTTTATTTTATGTTGTGAGATTAGTGAAAAGTATATATTAAAATGAAACCATTTCGGTCTTAGGATTTCTAATCTTCTTATAAAAAACATATGTTTTAAGTGATAAGAGTTTAACATGAAAACCAAATAGTCAAGTCCCCCCTCATATATATACACACATATGTATAGTTATATACTTACATTTTATAGTCAAATATTGTTAAATTGTCAAATATTGTATATAATAAAGTATCATGCACAGGTGCACACACACATGATTTTTGTTATATTTGACTATAAAATATGTTTTATCTATGTATATTTAGATATGTAGATTAAAATATACTAAGAAAAAAGATATATAATCCTATTCAACTTCATCACAGGACTTCCTTGGTGATTCAGTGGTTATGAATCCATCTTACCATGTGGAGGATACCAGTTTGATTCCTGGCTCAGGAAGATCCCACATGCCATGGAGAAACTAAGCCCACACACCCACCCTGAGCCCATGCTCTAAAGCCCGCAAGCTGCAGCTACTGAGCCCAAGAGCTGCAACTACTGAAGCCTGCACACCTAGAGCCTGTTCTCCGCAACAAGAGAAACTATAGGAAAGAGCAGCCTGCTCACTGCAGTGAAGTGTAGCCCCAACTTGCCGCAACTAAGGAATTCCACATTCAGCAACAAAGACCCACCACTGCCCCAAAATAAAAGGAACAAATAAACAATCTTAATAAACTTCATGTATATTTCAATCAAAAATTGGAAATTTAATGTTTAATGTTATAAACTATCTTTTCCTTCTCAAACTGCCACATAGACACCTCTAAATTCTGCTCTGCACCACACCTGTCAGCAAGTAGAAAAATCTAGTCCTCTCATAGAAAGAAATCAAAAACAGTATACAATAATTGTTTTTTTCTCAGAAAAGTTTTGTGAATGTTTTATGATTGCAATACACTGCTATTTAAAACTCTAATAGTGGTAGGCTTTGTTTAAAAAATTGGCAGTCATAATTTTACAACCTATGAGGACCGGTGATCCTCACAAAAAGATGTGTTTTGCTGTGTGCTTAATGATACATCTTCTCTCACCTCACAGAAGAGAAACAGCAGGGTTTTACCCTGACAATGTCACAGCTGTTTCAAATTCCCTTACTTAGTCAGCTCCCAGCTTTCATAGCTGATGCAGCTGTCAGCAGCTATGGCTTTTTCTTTGTTAAGCAGGGATATGTCTAAACTTTTAATTAGACCTCAGTTATGAAAATGTAACTAGTTAATCATAGCTTTCATGAGAGCTTTTTGCATTCCAAAAGGATTAGAACAGAGACGAAATGGTGGAACATACCAAAAAGAGCTGGCTTGAATCCTTTTATGGTTTATTTTCCAGTTCACACAAACATGCACATATTTTCCATATGACCCACAATAATAATCATCTAAACCAATATTTAATATATTTAGATGATATAAAATGTTTGCATCACCTATATCATCACTGTTCATACTTGACCCTTTTTTGTGTTAAATTTATTTTAATGACATCACTGAGATATGGGTAAGCAAAAGAATAGCAATGATTTTCCCTGTATAGACATCAGAACATTGTCATATTAATGAGCATAATCATATTAATGTAAACAAACTCCAAGAATAATGAATTTAAATTAAAATTATAATTTATATAATAGCTTGTGTTGCTTAATTAAAGATAAATCATTGTTTAGTTTTAGATATTTTGAGTTAATTAAGTCTCGTCTAATGTATGATTTCTCAATTTCCACAACTTTTCTCTGATGAATCTTTTGTGACACATTTATCATTGCAGCATGACCTTGTACCACTAGTATTTCATTCACTGAGGAATCTTCATTCATGAAATGTCTGATTTTTTTTTCTCATACCACTGCTATTTGAAGTGGCCAACATAATTGTAAGCATGTATCAAAGGATACAAAGATAGCTGGCAGTATTTGGTGAAAAGATGTTTACTTAAATCATATATAATACACTCGAGATATTTCTTAAGTTATCTTCCAAATAAAAATGAATCAAAACATTTGTAGATAGCTTGTGGGCCCCCAAGAATTTGTCTGTAAGCTACAAGCTTCCTTTTTGCTACTAGTTATTACCACTTGTTCTGCTTTTCTACTTTATGAATCAGTCCATTGACATTCTACACTCATGCTTCTTTTGGTTAATTTCATGATTGAAGGACTGAACAACAACAGCAACACTTTAACTGGAGGATAATTGCTTACAATACTGTGTTGGTTCTGCCATACATCAATATGAACCAACCATTGGTACACATTTTCTCCTCCTCAATCTCCCTCCCACGTCCCACCCCATCCCATCCCTCTAAGTTGTCACAGAGCACTGGGTGTGAGCTCCCTCAGTTGTACAACAAATTCCCACTGGTTATCTATTTTACATATGGTAATACATATGTTTCAATATTTCTCTCTCAATTCATCCCACCCTCTCCTTCCCAAACTGTGTCCAGGAGTCTGTTCTCTATGTCTGCATCTCCATTGCTGCCCTGCAAATAGGTTCCCCAGGACCATCTTTCATATATATATATATATATATATATATAAACTCCTGCTTTTAAAAATCTCTTGCTCTCCTATAATCATTCTTACCAAACACACAAGGTCAATAGGTTATTATGTCACCTAAATCACAGACATTTCAGCAACATCAGAAAAAAGCCAACAACTTGTAAAAAAAAAAAAAAAGAGCTAAAAAATCCCATCAAGTAAACAGAGTTGAGAGACCAGAAGGAGGATCTTTCATGTCCTTCCAAAGAATAAGAAAGTCTCCTTTCTTGGTACGGACTCAGCCAATTGAAAGCCATGAACTCTTAGTTCATCATAACCCTCTCGTCTTCCTTTCTCCCTCTGTAGCAGTGTTTGTTCATGTCTCTTGCCGTGTCACTGTGTGAGGACGTGCACATGGCTCACCATGGCTGGGGATCCTGAATTACAATCTTCTGTTGATCCTGAATAAATCCATCTTTGGGTAAGAAATGTCTGGTAGTTTGTTTTAGGTCAATACCGTCCCATCTTCATTTCACAAAACCACACAAGAGCAACCTCACAACTTCAATATTCTCTTCTCCTTTGTTCTCCTTCCATGAAAACAATGGTTGGCAAACTGGAGTCCAGGGGCCTAATATGGCTTGCTGTCTATTTTGAGAAATAGTCTTATTGGGGTGTAGCAATGCTCATTTTTTTTCACCTGTTGTCCACATCTGCTTTCCCCCTAGAATGGCAAAGTTGAATAGCTTTAGCAGAGACTATTTGTTCCTCAAAGTCTAAAATACTTATATTTGACAGGAAAAGTTTGTCTAATATCCACTATAGTAACCAATGATTCTCATTTAGTTCTGAACTTGCTTTGGACTCAATCTTCTCAAGAACTTTTAAAATTGATAGTATGTTCATTTTATTTTATATTTAGACTTTTTTCAGATTGAATCCTTCCTGTTTCTTTTAAACTATCCTAAATGTGTCCTATTAAAAGGGTAAAAACAATCACGTCAACTAACCCTCAGCTATCTAGTTCCCTGTAGTGTTAGTGTTAGTTGCTCAGTCATGTCCAACTCTTTGCGACCCCGTGGACTGTGGCCCACCAGGCTCCTCTGTCCATGGGATTCTCCAGGCCAGAATACTGGAGTGGGTTGCCATTCCCTTCTCCAGGTATCCCCCTGTAGCAATCATAATCATTTCCTGTCTTTTCACGCTAACATTCTTCAGATTGTCTTTCTGCCTGCAGCCATGTCATCCATTCCTATTAACTCCTCTGTTCAGTATAACCTGAGACTAATTTCCAGCCTCTTCACTGAGCACCTGTAAACTGAACCTGAAGGAGAAATTGAGAAAAGAAAAGGACTTTCAGTAATGCACTTGCTTTTGGCATATTTGGAAAATCACTTGAATGTCACAGAATAAATTTAGGACAAAGTTCTGAGAAGCAAATAGATGACAAGGCATTGAAAGAAGCCAAGGAGAGGGTGAGAAATTAGGTCATTACTTCAGTCTGCAGTCAGTAGAAGGATTGTATATATGTAGGACATACTATTTATAATACATGTAATGTTTGTGTCTTATATATAAAGAATATACACATAAAAAATTGAGAGGGTTTGGTAGACATATAATTTCTACCAGTAATGACCTTCCTCAGCTGGCTGCTCTGGGCTTGATCTCAAAGTGAAAACAGAGGGATAAAATAAAGAAGGAAAGTGTTAGAAAACTCATGAGACCTAGACTCAGAAGAGTCCCAGTAACTTCTGACACATTCTCTTGATAAAAGCAAATGAATTCTGTCAAGAAGTAGATTCCCGTCTTCATGAAAGTTCCTGCAAACTTATATTTTAAGGAATGTAGAAATAATAAGACAATTTTCAATCAACTAACACAACTTGGACTAGGAATTTTATCTATTGTTACTATGAACTTATACAGAAAGTGGTTTCTGGTATTGAGCTTTCTATTGATGTTTCAAGAAAACTCAATTCTATTCATGGCCAGAAAGTTAATAGCCTCAAATTATCTATGGCAAAAGTATTTACATAAAAGAAATAATGAAATGTTACAAATCAAGGCTCTTTATTTGCTTACTTTTTTATCTTGGGTTGTTAAATATTCACCAACATACTACTGGGTCCATCCATTACCAAAACCTTAAATACATGTCACAGTACTTGAGAAATGAGACTCAAAAAACGAAATTGGAGTTTGACAAGTTAGAGATTCATGTTGTTGAGAAATTGAAAAAAAACAAAAAATGGTAAAACTGAAGCCTTCGAAGCCTCCAGATCCTGGTAAAGAGATTTCAAGCCTGAAAATAATAGTGTGCAGTGACTGTTATTGGTTATTACAAGATAGAGATGAGTACAGATAAGAGTTGGCTAGTTTTTGAGCAATAATTGAAAAAACAAGTTTCCAGAGATGGAAGGTCTTGGAAGACTGGAATCAAATGCCCGTCTTGATCCATTAAACAAGGTGAGATAAAATGGAAAAATTCTTTTAGGATCCAGTAAAATTTCTCAATAGAATAAGTGACTTAGCTTTGCAAACTTCAGTTGTCCTAAGAGTAAAGCCCAAGCTCTTTGCCATTGATACCCTTTGTCTTCTGTCTCCTTCTTTCTGGTGTGTGTGTATAGATAGATAGATAGATAGATAGATAGATAGATAGATAGATAGATATTTTTCCCCCTTTACCTTAACTTCAGTTTTTCCAAGCTGATTTGAGTAAAGTGACCATTTATCAATTCCCAGCTTTTGGACTCATAATTTTTCTCTTTGGAATGTCACCCTTTAATCCCTAAACTGTTAAAGCATAGTTATTCTGAAAACTGGGCTTCCCCTGCCTACAATGTGGGAGACCTGGGTTCGATCCTTTGGTTGGGAAGATCCCTTGGAGAAGGGAAAGGCTACTCACTCCAGTATTCTGGCCTGGAGAATTCCATGAGCTGTATTAGTCCATGGGGTCATGAGGAGTTGGACATGACAGAACAACTTTCACTTTTGTTTTTCATTCTGAGAACTGCACTGTTGGTCTTCTCCAAAATTAATTTTTGACCATCCATGCATGGTTTAGGTAACCTTATAACATTACTCTATATTGAATAGCTGTCTTGCATGCTTTTCCCCCTCATTTCAGCATTCCATAAAGACTGGGCTTGTATCAAATTTATTGTTAACCAAGTGCAGCCTATGTACTAGATATTCAGTAAAGAGCTGCTTAATTACTTAAAAACAATGCATATGAACGTGCTTTCAAATATGTTATTATCCCTTTTCCATTATTTTAGATGAAGAAAAATTCCAATATTGATTATTGCATTTTGCCATCATTTTATAAAATGAAAGGACAAATAGAAACACCAACAATTATAGTTGTTATAAGCAATGGATTGCAAACAGATTCAGATTTCAGAAATGTTAAAGCATGAAAATGATGGTTGTTTTAGAATCAAGCTATTGTTAATAATTCCATGAGCATTGCCCCTCCAGAAAAGAAAAAAAGAAAAGGAAGAAGCTTTAGTCAACAAATGTAGAATCTAATTTTGTATGTTCTCTTTCAAATAAAAGGAAAAAGATAGATTAATAAAAATTATAAGTATTTATTTCCCTGGTAACTCAGCTGGTAAAGAATCCACCTGCAAAGCAGGAGAACCCAGGTTGATTCCTGGGTAGGGAAGATCCCCTGGAGAAGGGATAGGGTACCCACTTAGGTATTCTTGGGCTTTCTTGGTGGCTCAGTCAATAAAGAATCCACCTGCAATGTGGGAGATATGGATTCGATCCCTGGTTTGGGAAGATCCCCTGAAGGAGGGCATGGAACTATAGTATTCTTGCCTAGAGAATCCCCATGGGCAGAGAAGCCTGGTGGGCTGCAGTCCATGGGGTCACAAAGAGTTGGACATGACCGAGTGATTAAGCACAGCACAGCAGCAACATTGATATGAAATATTTCAAATCAGAAGTACATCAAAGATAGAGATATACTAACTTGGTAATCATTTATAAATACCCAAATATATGAAAATATATGAAGTGTACATTACATACTTTCAACCAATCTTAAGTAAATATTCACATTTCATTACCATTTTAACAATGAACAGTTTGAATGTATTGAATTTTGAGTTCATATATAATATGTTAATTAAATTTAAATCAATAATGAACAGTAGGTTTTAAATGCATTATCAGTCTGTAATAACTTTTTTCTTCTACATGTATGAATTTCTTCTCCTGCTTTACTTAACTGAGCTGAGCAGAGGAGAAAAGTTTTGCAGAAATATAAGTTCCTTGAATAGCAGTAATTGAGTTGCTTCTGTGAATCTTCCATAACAAATCCACTGGAAATCTGATTCCATAAAGTTAGGCAATGTTTGCTGTGATTTTCATGTAAAATTCTTGCAATGCTCAGCTGCTCCTTTTTACTTTAATTGTGTAATTTGTTTCATAATGAGTTTGTGCTTCATTTTCAACCAAATGTCAATTCCAAAAACAGTGCTTTGAAGTATCAACCCTAGTGTAAAGCCCGTTAGTTTTCGGGCTTTTCTTTGCCACACAAAATTCTAGTTGAAGGAAAAAGAAAAGTGTGACTGCACAAAGGGATGACAGTATTCAGAAAGTATCTATATTTGAATTGTTTGCTTGTTTTGTTTCTTTGGTCGCTATACCATGTCTGACGCTTTTGTGACCCCATGAACTGCAGCCTGCCAGGTTCCTCTATCCATGGGATTTCCCAGGCAAGAAGACTGGAGTGGATTGCCATTTCCTTCTCCAGGGGATCTTCCCGACCCAGGGACTGAAACTTCATCTCCTGAATTGGCAGGCAGATCTTTTACCACTGGCCACCAGGGAATTCCTATCTATATTTGAGATCACATTTCAAATGATTCTGAGGACATTTTGACCATTTGGAATTCTGTGGAAATTAAAGACATTTTCAGTCTAGAATGTTGTTGTTATTCTGCCAAGAAATACACTACAGCCGCAAAAGAGGAAAAAATAGTTAATTTGTGAATGTTTTTTACAAAGGGATCTGAGGATACAAAAATTTTTTGAACATTTTAAAATTAACATTAAGAAGTTTTTGATTTTTAAAGTTGCTTTTTTTTCTTCAGAATATGCATATCTTTTTTGGAATCTAATTCAGATTATTCTAATACATGCATAGACACACAAATACACAATCAGCTAAACAAATACACAGACTCCCGTAGACACACGAACACGCACAGATACACATATTGACCTAAATACAGGTTGAAAGTGAAAGTGTTAGTCCCTTAGTCCTGTCTGACTCTTTGCGACCCCATGGACTATAGCCTGTCAAGCTCCTCTGTCCATGGGATTTCCCAGACAAGAATACTGGAGTGGGTTGGCATTTCCTTCTCCAGAGGATCTTCCTGACCCAGGGATACATGTTATACAAACAAAATGAGATGATGGTCTATACAATGGAAAATCTGAATTTGGCACCCAAAGTAATTGTGACTGTACAAGTAGTCTAAAAAACACTCATTGTTTACTTAAAAAAAAGAAAACCTCAGGAAATTTCTTGCATTAATGTTTTAAAATTCATGTCTTTACATTTTTCAGATTTTGTGGTAATATCTGGTCCAAATTGCCTCCTTCAAATTCCTTGTTTTATTTATGTATCTAACAGTATGAGCTATGAGCATTCACTGCTGCTGCTGCTGCATCGCTTCAGTCGTGTCCGACTCTGTGCGACCCCATAGACGGCAGCCCACCAGGCTCCCCCGTCCCTGGGATTCTCCAGGCAATTCACTACATATATATTAATCCATAAGTGTAAATGTAGCATTGTGTTAAATTGATTATAAATATTAATACAGGATAGGGTCTTTTTTTTTCTTTCTTACTATTGATCTTTAATTCATTTTGAGTTTATTTTTCTCTATGATATTATAGAATGTTCTAATTTCTTTTTTTTTTACATGTAGTTGTCCATTTTTCCCAGCATGCTTTATTAAAGAGACTGTCTTTCTTTCGTTGTATAGCCTTGCCTCCTTTGACATAGATTAATTGACCATAGGTGTGTGAGTTTGTTTCTGGGCTTTCTATCTTATTCCATTGATCTATATTTCTGCCTTTGTGATGGCACTGTACTCTCTTGATGATTGTAGCTTTGTATTATAGTTTGAAGTCAGGGAGCCTGATTCTTCCAGCTCCATTTTTCTTTCTTAAGATTGGTTTGGCTATTTGAGGTCCTTTATATCTCCATACAAATTTTAAGAGGTTTTTTTTTGTTTGTTTTGTTTTTTTTTACCAATTACCATTGGTAATTTGATAGGGATTGCATTGAATCTGTATATTGCCATGGGTAGTATGGCCATTTTGGCAATATTGATTTTTAGAATACAAGAACATGGTGTATCTTTCCATCTGTTTCTGCCATATTTGATTTCTTTCATCAGTGTCTTAATAAGTAAAAGAGTACAGTTCTTTTGTCTTCTTAGGTAAGTTTATACCTATATATTTTATTCTTTCTGATGTGATGGTATTGGGGTTGGCCAAAGAGCTTCTTTGGCTTTTAAGTAAAAATAAAAGACACATTTTAATTTTCACTAAGAACTTCATTGAACAACATATTCACCATTTTGTTCCACTACCTTCTGCAGTCTGCAAGGTTGTAGTTCTTGATCCTACTATCTGCCCACTGGTGGACTTTTGGTTGTCTAGGAGGCTTGTTAACTTTTCTTAGTAGAAGCCTTCCTGGTAGAAGGGTCTTGTTCCTGCCTGATCGTGGGTGGGGTTGAGACTTTTCCCAATGGGGCTTATCTCTCTGGTGGTCAAAGCTATTTTCTCTGGAAGACTTTAAGCTGCCTGTCTGCTGATGGATGGGGCTGTGTTCCTTACCTGTTTGTTGTTTGGCCTGAGGTGTTTCAGCATTGGAGCCAACAGGCTGCTGAGTGGGGATAGGACTTTGGGAGGGAATGATAGCCTCCCGGAGGGTTCCTGCCGATGAATACTTGCTGGAAATCCCACTGCTTGTGTCTCTGTTCCTGTAATGAGCCACTGCTGCCTTGCCTTCTCTGCAGACCCTCCAATACTAGCAGATAAGTTTAGCCCAGGCTCTTATGAAGTCACCGCTTTCTTAGCTGGATTCTGGTGCACACTAGTCCTTGTGTGCATCTTTCAAGAGTGGAGTTTCAGTTTACTTCTGTAGAATTCCTGTAATTAAACCTTATTGGCCTTCAAAGCCAGATTTCCTGGAGGTTCTTCTTCCTGTTGCCAGACCCAAAGGCTGAGAATCCTGGCTTGAAGCTCAGGACTTTCACCCCTTGGGAGAACATCCATGGTATAATTATTTTCCAGTTTGTGGGTCACCCACTCAGCGAGTACAGGATTCAATTTTATCATGATTGAACCTCTCTTACCATCTTTTTGTGGCCTCTCCTTTGTCTCTGGGTGTAAGGTATCTCTCTTGATAGTTTGCAGCCTTATTTTTTGTCAGTGGTTGTTCAGCAGTTAATTGTGATTTTAGATTTTTTTTGTGTGTGTGTGAGAAGAGATGAGATCTTGTCCTTATATTCAACCTTCTTTCCAGTGAGTCCTAATTGTGAAGCCCCACCTGCGGTTCTGCACAACTTTGGGCACTGCCTGCATCACTATCTGATCTCAGAGCAGAGCTCTTGTGTCTGCCACCAACTGCCATGAACAGATCTTACTTTTCATTGTCTCTCATTACTTCTTTCATTCCTTTTCCTGATTTTGAGTCAATGCAACTGATGCAATGTCAAAAGAATCAAATGTTTTCCATCCAAAGTAGTTCTTGAAATTTCTTCTAATAATCAAGAATCCCCAGTTTTCTGTCTTATTCATAGTGACATTGATAGAACAGCTTCATGACCTGACTCCACCTCCTGACTCCCAAGCAGAGAATATTAGCAATGCAGTTTTATTTTCACCCAAAGATGTTCCTGACAATGAATAATGTCAACTTCATTGAAAATGATAATGCACTTATTTAAATGTAGGAAGTAAAGTGACTGAAAATGATTACCCTTTAATTAAAGTTTAACATCTAGTGACAAATTTGATGGGAATCAATACAATAGAACAGTCTTTCTTGATTTAGTTATCCCACTTTGCTGCAATTATATTGCATTTATAACCTTGCCTGTTTATATACTGTTAAGATTGTGTAGGAGAGTTTTGCCTGAATTCAAATGAGGATTTTTTTCTTTGCAATTTCCATTTTTAAGGCCTTTGCATCAGCACACGGCTCATAATGCCCTGATCTAGAAGTAATAGTTTTATCATAGAAGAAATTCTCTGAGTAAATATTAAGAAATATACCTATAGCTACCTCTGGTAAGGCATAAGTGAATTAAATGAAATATACTATAATAACCTAGTCAGCACACTATAATTTAAAACAGAAAGTGAACAATGAATGCTTATGATCAAGATGAAACTAGAGAATAAAAAATATATATTATTCTTGGTTGATAGTTTTATGCCTTTCTATTTTCCATTTAATGAAATCTGAAACATGAAACTACCTTTAAAAATATTCAAGATAAAACTAGATTTGCATAACCAGTCATGACAAATAGGAAAACTATATGCATTCTTGATTATTCTTTAATTCAAGTTACATAAAAATATATTGTAATTAAAACATGCAGAAGAATAATTTTTTTAAGCTACAGCAAATAAAATAAAAGCCAAAATTAATCTAGTGGTTGCATATGCTAAATGAACCTGTACATTAAGTCCTAATTAATAGAATGGAATAGGCAAGTTTTAAATCAAAATTTGAATGCTTTTTTGTGCAGTAATATGCTAACAGGAAGCATACATCCTTATTTGGTGGCTATATTATGAGAAATTAAGCCTGATTCTTTTTCTTTATAGGATTAGAATAGTGGTACCCATGATCAGACAAATTTCATTCCAAATCCCTATTTCAGCCATTTAGTTTAACTTACATTAAGACAATGATCAAGACAATCAAATTAGAAAGTCTGTGGATCAGCTGTCTCTTGATTGTCTTCTCAGTCAAGGAAATTACAGTGACTTAAAGGAAAGATAAAAGTATCAAAACAAAATTAACCCTGGAATGTCGATCCATTGTCTTATTACAAGGTCTCTATTCAGTTCAGCTCAGTTCAGTCACTCAGTCACGTCTAACTCTTTGCAACCGCATGGACCTCCCTGTCCATCACCAAATCCCAGAGTGTACTCAAACTCCTGTCCATTGAGTCGGTGATGTTATTCAGCCATCTCATACTCTGTCATCCCCTTCTCCTCTCACCTTCAATCTTTCCCAGCATCAGGATCTTTTCCAAAGAGTCAGTTATTTGCATCAGGTGGCCAAATTATTGGAGTTTCAGCTTCAGCATCAGTCCTTCCAATGTATATTCAGGACTGATTTCCTTTAGGATGGACTGTTTGGATATTGAAGGGACTCTCAAGAGTCTTCTCCAACACCACAGTTCAAAAGCATCATTTCTCCAGCACTCAGCTTTCTAAGTAGTCCAACTCTCACATCCATACATGACCACTGGTAAAACCATAACTTTGACTAGATGGACCTTTGTTGGGAAAGTCTCTGCTATTTAATAAACTGTCTAGTTTTTCTTCCAAAGTGCAAGCATCATTTAATTTCATGGCTGCAGTCACCATCTGCAGTGATTTTGGAGCCGAAGAAAATAAAGTCTGTCACTGTTTCCACCGTTTCCCCATCTATTTGACATGAAGTGATCGGACCAGATGCCATGATTTTAGTTTTCTTAATGTTGAGTTTTAAGCCAACTTTTTCACTCTCTTCTTTCACTTTAATCCACAGGTTTTTAGTTCTTCACTTTCTGCCATAAAGGTGGTGTCATCTTTGTATCTGAGGTTATTGATAGTTCTCCCAGCAATCTTGATTCCAACTTGTGCTTCATCCAGTCCAGCATATGTACTCTGCATATAAGTTAAGTAATCAGGGTTACAATATACAGACTTGACGTACTCCTTTCCCTATTATTAGGGTTGCTGTTTAACAATTTCTTCCTTTTTTTAGTTTTATTTTTTTTAATTTACTCAAATAATATTCTTCTGAAAAGTTTTATTTTAAGTAAGTCGTCTAAAGCCACATAATAGTTAGCTCTTTTAATATATTTTTAAGAAGCATTGGATTTGCATTATAATTTTCCAATTGATATAAACTAAACATGTTGACAACACATGTTTATTCTGCTAGATAAAGCACAAAGAAAAGTTTACACACATACCTTCAGGAATAGCATTTTAAATTTTTTGCTAAATATTTTCCCCCATTTGGGGGCATTCGAGTTTTTTTCTTCCTAATACAACTTTTTGATTTGAAAGGAATACAAATTTCACATCCATTCTGAGTTCAGTGACTTTTCCACTCTTCTGGAGACTTTTCAGATTCTGCATGTCCCCAACCCCAAACAATCTTCTGAAGTTTGGCAGAAGAACTTCAGCATTCTGCATAGAATTTCAACTACTCTGATTCTTTTTTTTTTTTTTTGAGTCATGTTTATCTTCTAGTCCATCCAGAACAGAAATGGGTTGACTAGAAGATAGTAGTTCTGCACGAGTAAATATGGAATGCACCAGTGCAAAACTACTTACAATTTGATAGGTTTTAACAACCCATTTACTTGAGAATCTAAACACATATTCTTCCATTTTATCAATATAAACATAATATTTTGTTTTCACTGTCCTGTCTCTTCTGAATTAATTCTTATAGTTTTTAGGTTATTTTACTGCTTTTGCCATTTAAAAATTGCCTGGCTTGAATGATTTTACGAGTTTTGTTGTTGTTTAGTTGCTAAGGTATGTTTGACTCTTTTGTGACCCCATGGACTGTAGCTGCCAGGCTCCTCTGTTCATGGAATTTTCTAAGCAAGAAAACCAGAGTGGGTTGTCATTTCCTTCTCTGGGGAATCTTCCCAACCCAGGGATTGAGCTTGGGTCTCCTGGATTCTTTACAACTGAGCCACCTGGGAAGCCCCATTTTTAAGAATTACCCACCTGAATACTCATCAGTATGATTTGAAAAGTTAGGGACAATAGTATTGAAACATGTATATTATCATATGTGAAACAGAACACCATTCATGTTCGATGCATGAGACAAATGCTCAGGGCTGGGGCAATGGGATGACCCAGAGGGATGGGATGGGGAGGGAGGTGGGAGGGGGGTTCAGGATGGGGAACACATGTAAACCCATGGCTGATTCATGTTCATGTATGGCAAAAACTACTACAATATTGTAAAGTAATTAGCCCCCAACTAAAATAAATAAATTTATTAAAAAAAAAAAGAGAGAGAAAAAAAAAGAATAAGACTATAGATACAAAAAAAGAAAGTTAAGTCTTACTTATGTGTCAATTTTTATAATTAAAGTTATTGCAAATGTATTTTTAAAATTTTCCTAGTGCTATAAACAGATATTCTAACAGACTGATGATATTAATACAATAATTATTAGACAGTTTAATCACATATAATTTATTTCATTGTGAGCTATTACAAAGTAATATTTTGGGGTTTCTTAACTCTGATTGTTCAACATGTTTAGTTTTTAACTCATTTCCCATCATTTATGTTATATTTTGCAATATTCTCTAATATATGAAAAATCCAATCCATGCTTTTTAAGTAACATTTTCAAGAGTTAAAATTTTTAACTTAATTTTCTGTATAAACTTTAAAATGTTTAGTTGAATTCAATATTATATTTGTTTTTTTCTTCCTGCTTTCTTTCTTTCCTATTTTCTTCTTTCTTTCATTTTTAAGAATGTTGGTTGACTGCCTATAATATCTTACACGCTGATGTAGGCAAATGAAATACAAAGATAAAAAAATAAAAAGCTCCTGCATTCTAGGAGCCTTATTTCTAATTAAAAAAAAAAAAAAAAGGAATGTCAGTTGATGTAGATTACGGAGGGTCTTGAACGCCTGAAGCTTGATTGCCATGAAGGTTACTGAGTATATCAAAAACAAGAGCCTAGTATTTGAAATCTTTAGTCATTATTAGCCTTACTTCACCTGCAAGGACCTGAGCTTAAGAATCTACCTCAGTCATCCTGAGGCTGCTTGCCTGTACCCGTGTCACCCTCTATGCCAGTTCCAGCCACCGATTTAAATCCTCTGAGCAAAACCAGCCTTAAGCAGAGAATGAGCACATATGAGCTTCTCTTTTGGGCTTCCCCTGTGGCTCAGCTGGTAAAGAATCTGCCTGCAGTGCGAGAGATCTGGGATCAATCCCTGGGTTGCGAAGATCTCCTGGAGAAGGGAAAGGCTACCCACTCCAGTATTCTGGCCTGGAGAATTCCATGGACTGAATATAATCCATGGGGTCACAAAGAGTTGGACACAACTGAGCGACTTTCACTTCACTTTACTTTGGCTTGAGACCAGTGAAGTGGAGCCTCTTGGAAAGTATATCCCAGCTGTGGTTGACTATCAACAGGCTTGTCCTGCTAAAGGACAGTTTTGCTTTACCAGAGCATCCAGCAAGAGATTGTAGTGATAATTACTTGAGAGAAGAGCAATGAACTCCACTGGAGAGACATTCCTGAACTCATGGCAGGCAGGATTGGGAATAACGCTGAGTTGGATACAAGTAGAGTCAGCGCCTTCCTCTCCTGAAAAGTTATCTCTGCCAAGTACCTGAAATCTCCCCACAACTCTAGCAGGTGGGGCGTCCTGAGCAATGTGTTGTTGAGTCAGCCCTGTGAGGGTTACAGCATTAGCTTCCTTGTTCAGTAATGACATCTGTTCAGATGAAGAATTTCCCTCTCACTTCAAAAACCTCAGCTCTCCATAAATAAATACATAAGCAATTAGGGGAAAAAACAAAAACAAAACAAAACATAGAAGAAAGCATACAAAAGTCTGAGACACTTAGTCCACTCAACCCCTTGAGATGATATTATTATACCTATGTAACAGTCAAGCAAACTGATTCTCAGAGATATGGAAAGCTAAGAATAACTAGCCTCAGGTAAGCAGGTACTGAGGAACTAGAAGTGAAAATGCTTTCAGATATTCAAGAGTTTGCCCAAAACCGTTCTGTTAAAGGGCTCTCCCACTTAGCCCAACTCACCAGCTCCGTAATCATAGAAAGAGAAAGACTGTAGTGAAAGGGCCCAGACAAGTACTAGTGAGGAGTATTGCTAAAGGTCTAAGTGTCGGACAGCACATCTGTGGTTGTCTTTTGTACAAGCACCCTGTGAATTTTTAATATGAATCTGCTAAAAAGAGGGAGGAAAGAATTTTAAAGTAAGTCAAGACATTCAGAAGTATGTGCCTGTCTGTGCTTGCTGCCTTCCAAAGCAATTTCTTTTACTGTCCAGTCAATCAATAAATGTTTAATGAGGTCTAGTACTGTACCAGATGCATTGTATTAAAGATAAATATAATGATATGAAGTACAATCTCTACCAGTTTGAGGTGAACAATCTAAATATTTGTAAGGAATTTGCTGTTGTTTAGTTGCTAAGTTGTGTCTGACTCTTTTGAGAGTCCATGGACTGTAGCCTGCCAGGCTCCTCTGTTCATAGTATTCACCAGGCAGGAATACTGGAGTGGGTTGACATGCCCTCCTCCAGGGGATTTTCCCAACCCAGGAATGGAAACCACGTCTCTTATATCTCCTACAATGGCAGGCAGATTCTTTACCACTAGCGCCACCTGGGAAGCCCTGTGTTTGGGTTGAGTTAGGCAACTTGTATTTTCAGCTGAGTCATCTAAATCAGGAGAAACTTCACCTGGAACTAAGTATATTAAAAACGCCCGGACTTTGAACCTCATATTATGATTAGATGAGACTTTGGGGGTTAATTTCCTGCAGAGGGAAATCATTGTATTTTCCTTTGGAAGATAAATGAATATTTAAGACTGGAAAAACACACTGTCCAATCAGGTTTTTTCTCCAGTCATCTCCTCCTTCCCCCGTAAGACTATTTTATTCCTCCCTTCGCCATGCCTTATTGTCGGGCTTGGCTGTGTGTCCTTTTTCTTTTCCCCCTTGGTAGATTATACATGTGCTTTAAGTCTTGAATATGTCTTTGTAGATTGATCCAACTTTTTGTGTCTTCAGCCATCAAAAGAGGTTTGCATCTTTGACCTGAAATTCAGAATATGAAGACATAAGAAGCAGGGCCAAATAAAGTCATTGCCAATTTGCAAAGTTGTGAATGAAAGATAAGTGTGACTGTAACCATAAAGTCTGTTATTACAAAAACAGCTTTCTTATAGATCACTCTGTATGATGATTTTTTTCTCCCATATTAGTTTGTAACTTTGTGTGTGTTTGTTTTAGTTGTAGTTCTTATCCAGATTTATAATTACTTTATCCTTTGTGTATTTCTTATTTTAACTATGATGCCCACCAGCCCCCCCTTTTCAACAAAGACGTGGACTACTATTCCCACTGTGATCCTAAAGCCTAGAATAACTATATAGTAGACATGCAAAAGTATTATTAAAGTAATCATGATCGAAAGAATCTTCTATCTAACAGGGTTGTTTTTCATATGCAAGTACATAGGATGAATATATACACAACTCAAGGAGAAGTTCACAGTACATTAAAACAACCCATGAAAGCTAATCTTGCATTTTATTTCAATTTAGGTGTGTTTAAACCTTATTTTCATACGTGGGGTTCAAGGTATTTAATGGCAGTGGCTGTGAATCACATATCTGATATTGTTTGTATTTCCCAAATCTGATAATGTTTTAACAGTTCAATTAGCCTTTTTGTATTACTTTTAAAATAAACTTGGCTAGTCTCTTCGATACTGTATGTCTACAAATGTTTTTTATAGGATTTCATTTTTTCTGGTCATCCTTTCTAATATTTCCCCTGGTATGAAAGCAATGCATCTCACTGAAGTGATTATGAACTGACATGAAGAAATATTACATCTATTCACTGAAGCATTTTCTTCATGGATTCAGTTGTTTCTTCTTTATCTTTCACTGCCATTCTGAGTCTTTGGGGTTTCCAATCACTCCATTATGGAATTCTGAATATTTCTTTCACTAGGATTTTAGCCCCTGTAGACAAACAAGCTGGTGGAATAAGGGCTGGTTATGCTTTCCTATGATATAAAGCCACCGTTTATGGACCACATCATGTCCACACAGCAGATTAACTTTTATATTTTATAGATTTCCTAGGGGTGGAAATACAATTTTTTTCTCTGATAAGATTCAGTTAAATACTTTTAAATTTTCAAGTTAAACTGGTCTTATTCTTATATGACCATATAATAATAGATATACATCGTGAATAGTAAAATATACCACCATCCCTAAAAGTGATATATGTTTTTAGAGTTTCTAGCTTTGCACGCATTTGTTCATGTGGTCTCAACACATCTATTAGATAGCTCAGCCAAGTCCAACTCTTTGTGACGTCATGGACTGTAGCCTTCCAAACTCCATGATTCATGGAATTTTCCAGGCAAGAATACTGGAGTAGATTGCCATTTCCTTTTCTAGGGGATCTTCTTGACACAGGGATTAAACCCTCATCTCCTGTGTCTCCTGCATTGGAAGGTAGATTCTTTACCACTGAGCCATGAGGCAAGCCTTAGACAGCTATTAGTAGCACCATTTCAGAAATAAGAAAATCAAGGATTACAGAACTTGTCAGGATTTTAAAACCATGCAAGATAGATAGATAAATAGAGAGATAGAATGAATATATACAAGCTATTACCTAACTAGGGAATTACATATGAAAGGCAATGATATTTTTATATCTACTTTTTGGCACTATTCACATTCTTTACTCTAGAAAGATATTCATGGGAATCATTACAATCATCTTTTCTTAACAATAGGGAAGTAAGAGTTTCATTTTAACTAAGTACAAATATTTTGAACATTTTCTATAGTAATTTATCTGAGGCAGAGTATTTCTACTCAGTTAAAAAAGCTATCATTTGTTTCTCTCTTAGTGAAATTTATTCATCTCTGTTCAGTTGACCATGTATTTTTTTTTTTTAATGTCAGTGAAATATGTATGGTGGTAAGAAGCATCATGAACCACCTTGTGGATCATTGATTGTGTTCTCTTACAGATCAGTCTCTGTGATCATGGAAGCCTGAATTTACATTGAGCGTCCTATCAGTATTCAATTTACAGTAAGGTCCCATCAGCCTTGAGCCTTACTGATTTCAATAAGCTGCATCATTTTACGCTTGGTATTATATGACACAGTGATGGCACAGAAAATAATGAAAATTAAGTTACATTTTTATTTATTTGGATTAAATCTAATTAAATGTGTAGCTGTAGTGTCTGGTATTGCCTACAATACGAGGGTCAAATTTTAGGAAAGGGTTATTAATCTCAAGAATGGTATATTGATTTATAAAATAAACAAGTTATATCCTAAAGCCACTTCCTCATACATGTTAAATGCATTTTCTTGAATGTTTTCTGATTTGTTATTCAAAAATTTAGACAAAGTCTACATCCAAATTTTGGTCCAATGAAATGGGAGATATCTCTTCGTAAAATTTACTAAACTAGTTAACCTTTGCCAAAACAATATTTAAAATTTTCCAAAACACACAAACCCATTTGAAATAAAATATATCCAAAAATATAAAATGGTCTAAATGAGATTCTCAACATGTCTCTTTAGATGGAAATGTTTTGACCTTTAGATAAACTAGTTTTCAATAGCTATTATTAATTTGTTTTAGATTTAAAACAGATTCAGTTCAGTTCCGTCGCTCAGTTGTGTCTGACTCTTTGCGACCCCATGAATCGCAGCACGCCAGGCCTCCCTGTGTAGCACCAACTCCCAGAGTTTACCCAAACCCATGTCCATCGAGTCAGTGATGCCATCTAACCATCTCATCCTCTGTTGTCCCCTTCTCTTCCTGCCCCCAATCCTTCCCAGCATTAGGGTCTTTTCCAATGAGTCAACTCTTTGCATGAGGTGGCCACAGTATTGGAGTTTCAGCTTCAACATCAGTCCTTCCAATGAACACCCAGGACTGATCTCCTTTAGGATGGACTGGTTGGATCTTCTTGCAGTCCAAGGGACTCTCAAGAGTCTTCTCCAACACCATAGTTAGTACCATTCAAAAAATTGAAAAAAAGTTTTCTCTAAAATCACAAATGTGCTCTATAAAATATATATAACTTTTCTTTGTGAAATGTATCAACATGTCAATCATTTTTACCAGACTTTATCCTTGTAAATTTTCCCAGATGAGTTTAGTCAATTGAAGAATAATGAGTTATGATTTTACAGCCAAATCAAATTTAACAAAGCCTGTGTTGCTTAATAATCCTCAATAAAAATAGTTGCAACAAAAGACACTAGAAGTTATATTGCCTGCGGTGCCTCTGATCATTAACCTGTGGATGGTAGCAACAAATCAATATGATAGATGTGGTCTATTTGACAGGAGGCTAGAGAATTCCAAAAATATAAACACTATTATTGAAAAATGCTTTGATATGAAGATAGGAGAGTTAAATATTAATGAGATTTTTGTGAATGGGAGATTAATTTACCTTGAATAGACACACCCTTCATAGTAAAAAAGGATTTGGAGCCATTGCATTAGCATTTAGGAAAATGTTGTAACAATGTCATTGTCATTGCAAGTTTGCTTTGTTTTAGAGTATGTCACGGATCAAATAAGCAGGTTATGTAACTAGTGCTAACCAGATTATTCCTGACTGATTCGTTTAAGTTTCCATTTCTAGGAGAGCTGAAGCTGTCATCAGATCTCTAACTCGGTGACACAGGGATTAGCATAAGTGACACGATTTTGATCTGTTGTCTTGTTTCATTCGTGTCCGGCTCTTTGTGACCCCATGGACTGTAGCCCGCCAGTTTCCTCCGTCCATGGGATTTTCCAGGCAAGAATACTGGAGTGTGTTGCCATTTCCTTCTCCAGGGGATCTTCCAGACCCAGGATTGAATCCGGGTCTCCCGCACTGTGGACAGACTCTACCATCTGAGCTACCAGGGAAGCCCTTTGTAGCCCTAGAAAAGTTATATTTTTGGAGAAAAGTTGCTGAAAGTACTTTCGTATTCCTTTCACCTTCATTTTATTAAATATTTCATTTCTTTCTAACTGTAAATTAAGAACATTACCAGATGAAAACATTATTAATTCTCATTTTCAATGAGGAAATTTAAGAAAGAGTTATTATAAAGAATAAAATGTACCTGAAAATTAAAGTTAACTGAAAATAGCTGGTTGAAACGCACTTCTCCATTTTAGATTTCTTTTTTCAAGTTAGTGTCTGTCTTGAAACTAAGGCTTAGAAAGCAGAAGTGAGAATTTAATGTCTTCTTGTATCTTATACATTACGTTCTCTTAATCCATTTTTGATTAGGTGAGAAACAAAGTACAACTTACAAATAAACATATGAACATATATTGTAGGAGATCTAAGCATAAATAAACTCATCTACAGGTTACCAAAAAGGAATATAATAGAACAAATTACTAATAAACAGAAATCAGAAAAGCTTTACCTTGTAGTTTTCTACATCATTAAGAATATCTCAAATAAAACAGTTGTGCTCTATCTTCTTGAGTATATGGTTGACTGACTTTTCTTTTTATCTCTGTGTAGATGTGTTTTGTTTTTATTGCAAACAATCTGAAGCTTTGGAAGAAGTAATAACCTGACTCTGTCAGGGTGTCATCTCATTGTACTCATTTCCTTTTCCTTGCCCTTAAGATGTGGGACTTAAAGTTGGACAGGAAATAATTTTAGTTTCTTATAGCTTCTGTTATCTTTAATGTCAGGAATTCATGTAATTTTAAAGGAGTCTTATACCCATCTGCTGAAGATGTTAGATAATATAAGTAAATGCTCCATTCATAACTGAGAACCTGGTTTCTCTATCTTGCATTCTTCAGATATTATGAATCCACATACATCTCCACCATTATAACAGGTGAAAGTCTCTCCAGTCTGTTTTTAGCTCTCCTTACAAAACTCATCCCTAAATATCTCCTGGAAAGAACTCTGTTGGTCTATGTTATTTATACTTTCTTGCATATTAAACCATCTTCTCTTTATTATTATGAGAGAATGGAATTGCATCCTTAAACAAATTGAAAGGGGTGCTCCCTTTGGTGTGGTCCCTACAATAGAATTTAAACCTAAATTAATTCATCACCTTGACAACAGATTAAGGTGCATTGAACCACATAGACAAGTGACCTAGAATTCAAAGTATTGATATTGTGCTGTAGCTTTGAGAACAATTCTTGCTTTAGGCAGATTTTCAACTGGCTACTATTTTGCTGAGGAGAGCTGGATTCAGGTCAATAACAAACACCTTTAAGGCTTGAATGACAAGAATCGTGATGGCTTTAGGAACCTGAGTGATGAGGAGTGCCCTTTCCAATCACATGTGTACTAGGAAAAAAAAAGAAAAAGAAGGAAAGATAGAAAACAAAAAGAAAGGCAAGAAGAAAGAGAAAAACACATTTTGACATTGAATTTTGGAAAGACTACTGCTTTTGATTTAAGGAAGATAAATTTTATTGCTTCTACCACCACTGCTTAGCAGAGAGCTGTCAAGCTGCAAATCTCTTTTTTCTTCCATCTTTAATTCACTAGACACTTAGAGAACACAATGCAGAATACCTTACATTTTCCCCTCTGTACCTACCTTACCTTATTTCCTCCACCTTCTCCATTCTGCTCTCTGCCCAGTGAGTCTGACCTGCATGCACTCCGTTGTCTCCTAGTTCCTGATTGTGTTTGGCAAGAGGGTAAACAAAGCAGGGAATGAAGCCAGGCTGTTTATTTGAACTTGTGTTTCTAGTTGCCACTGGCAGGCTGAGGCTCAATCCAAGTTCAAACTGGCTCTTACACCTATCTTTCCCCTTGTAATAATCCCTTCCCTCCAGTACCAGGGGATCTTATGTCTACTATGCAGTGGCAGTCCGGGTACGTTTTGGAAAAGAATTTCCCCTTACACAAAGTAGTTTAGAAGGGAGTGAGTTTACTGAGAACAGAGTAGAGATAGTAAGAGACACTGCAAATGCAGCTGGCCAAATTTGTGACAGACCAGAGAGAGAGCTGAGGCTTTTCCTTGGCTAGAGGCAAATGTATATAGCCTCAAGACAAAGAAAATTCCTGCTGGAAGGGTAGCATTAGGTGACTGGCTAGGGTACCGGGGTGGGTGCATGTTTTGTGCTAAATCGCTTCAGTTGTGTCCTACTCTATGTGACCCTATGAACTGTAGCCCGCCAGGCTCCTCTGTCCATGAGGATTCTCCAGACAAGAATATTGGAGTGGGTGGCCATGCCCTCCTCCCCAACCTGAGTGGGTACTTTTGCGCAATATGGCGTCAGGGAACTAGCCGCTAGAGATCAGAGGGACTTTTGACAGTGGTTACAATGGGGCTCAGTCAGTTCCAGAGGTGACCTTGGTTCTGGGCTCCACTTTTGCGGTTTTCATACAAGGCATCACACCTGTGACTTTGGTATAGGACTCCAAATACAATCATATAAATAGTGCCTAACATAATATAATTCAGTAACTATTTAGGGTATCGTATACATATATAACTAAGACTCTGGTACATATTTTTGGAAAATTCACAATATAATCTCATAATATGATCGCATAAGCAAAACATTATGATATCTATTTAGGTATTGGGATATGCAATATAAAGTATGATTTTCTTTTAGTTACTAAATTGAGGAGATAGAACACAAACACTGAAGTAAAGAGAGAAATTTTTTTTAAAGCAATGAGAAATTCATTTTTGATTCTCTAATTTGTATGATTTCCTCCTATTCAATAATGTTGTTAGGTGATATTTGAAGTTCAATAGACTGGGCGACTGAACAACAATAGATGTGAAAATAGTGTGATATTTGAATGACGTGTAAGCCATTTTCTAACTTAAGAAAAAATGGGTGCTCCTTTTTTGCAATACATAAAATACTGGCTGAGATTTTGTATATTTTTAATATATTTGAAGATTGGTTGTATGATATGGATGTATTACTATTGGAGAACTTAGAGCCATTGATTTTTTAGATGCATAATAACCTTAAAATATACACATATAATTTATTGAGAATACTTCTGTCATTTAGAGCCTCAGGATTTCTGCATTAATCTCAAGTTTTTTAGGTATTATAAGTTATTCCAAATTAGATATGAAAAAACGTTCCTGGCCCAGAAGTCAACTAAAAATCTATATTCACTAAGTCTACATTTTATATACATTTATTTCATGGATTTTATACTTTACAAAGCATAAAATTTTATTTTTTATGTTTTACAGCATGGATATTTGAAAGGTACCTCTAAGTTGTATGAAAATGACAGCCAACTTTCTGAATTTTACTCCAAGTTCTCAAGCTACACTTCTCAAATATAATTCCTGACTTCTCTCATTTTTTATAAATATATGCTGTACATGATTTATAGAGTTAAACATGTAAGCAGCAAGTTTCGCACTTTCTACTTTTAGCACTTTTTGAGAACTTTGTCCTCTGGAAAACTAAGTCTACTGGCTATCAAATGTATATAAATAAATATTTACAACAATGTGAAATCTGTGCCAAAATAGAGGTGAAAATCTATGGGAATATATGTTAAGAAGCAATAAATTTACAGTATTAAAATAATGTTTACAGAACAAAACTCCAAAAGTGAACTCAGGAACTGAAGCTTGGCTTACCTGAAATCATTGGCTAATGACTTAAAATCTACCAGAAGTAACATAAGTAAAACAAAATAGAAATTATAACCTGTCTTTAACGGAAATAACCCAACTAAGAGGTATTTCACTAGATTTGCACACCCAATAAGTATTGGAAAAAATGATATGGTAATTTACTTCTGCCCAAACAAAGACTTAGAGGATGAACTAAAATTTCATGCTGAACAGAACAGTGAGGAATAATAAACCACATGAGCAAATGCATAGGGGGATGGAACTGCATACTCTTTTGGATATCAAGTAAAGTAAATTTTATGAGTGTGTGCATTGCAAAGGGAGAGGCAAGGAGAAAGTTAGTATCAAGTACAACAATATAAAGCAAATTATGATATGTTAAATATATGTTACGAATTTTGATTATTTATGTCAAAGTATTACTATAAAGATTAAGTCACATAGTATAAAACATTTCCATTTGATCTTAGTTTGCATTTGCCTAGAAGCAGATCTTGAGACAGGCTTCCCTGGAGGCTCAGCAGTAAATAATCTGCCTGCAATGCAGAAGCCCTCAGTTCAATCCCTGCGTCGGGAAGATCGCCTGGAGGAGGGCATGACAACCCACTTCAGTACTCTCGCCTAGAGAATCCTATGGACAGAGGAACCTGGGTTACAGTCCATAGGGTCCCACAGAGTCAGACACAATTGATGCGACTAAGCAGCAGCAGCAACAGTTCTTGAAACAAAGATTCAAATGCAAGTAGTTTGTTTTGAAGATCATCCCAAGAAACTTCAAAACAATAGAAGAAGGGTGGTGAAGTAAAAAGGAGGTACAGACAGTCAATAATTATAGGTTATTGGGAAAATTACTCCTGTAAATTCTTGGAGCTTAATCCCACCAGAGAACAATGATAGAAGATTCAGAAAATATGCTTTGGAGTTTTCTCAACCAACAAATAAGAAAAATAGGGATATTTTTCTGTCAATCTTAGGTTAAGTCATGCTCAAGAAAAATTTCATTTTCTAGCATTCCTGACCTCTTGTATGCCTACTTAGAAAGCAGAGATCTGCCACCAAAGGAAGCCTTCAGGTAAAGAAATGCAGATGTTGCATTTGGAAATCAGTGCAATGAAACACGAAGGACCAGTAGGTCGCATATGAGCAGTGCTCCACCAGTGCTGATTGGCTGTACCTTGTACTGTGTACATATGTAAGTATTTGCTACACATATACTATTTTAGAGAAATCAAGTGCAGACAAAAATAATATGGCAAAACAGATATAACTGCAGATTTTTGTAATATGCTTTCTTAAAATTATCTTTAGTTTGAAGATGTTATTTTACTTTTATTTTTACACAACTATCTGAAAATATTTGAGTGGACTTTGTTATGTCTTAACATGTGTGCTTCATTTCCTGGTCACTGTAAGTTAGATACCATAAAATTGATTTAAAGTCTTCAGAAAAAGAAAAAAAAATAGTGTTACAGATATTTTTTATGGTATCATCTAGACTTTTTTTTTTACTTTTAATCAAGATTATTTCTCTGCTATATCTCTTTGTAATAAAAATGTTTCCACTTATTTCCTAACTTAGTCATTTTTCACAACTAATATATTATAACTTTTTATTTGTATCTACTCCCTCTGCTTCTAGAGTGCTTATTCTCATATTAGTTCAAACATTCCACATGATTACATTCTTCTATGGCTCAGGAGGTAAAGAATCTGCCTGCTAATGCAGGAGATGCAGGAGACATGGGTTCAACCCCGGGGTCTGGAAGATCTCCTGGAGAAGGAAATGGCTACCCACTCCAGTATTCTTGCCTGGAGAATTCCATCGAGAGAGGAGCCTGGTGGGCTACAGTCCATGGAGTCACAAAGAATCAGACATGACTGAGCAACTAACGCTTACAAAGATTATACAATATAGACAATGTACACATTCAGGAAATAGGAGTAATGAGTTGTAAATTATATTTTTTACATCCTTGTGGAAATTTCTAACCAATTATAATTTTAAGACAATCTATGTTTTTCATCAGACTAGAAGTAGAAAAAAAGGTCAAATGATGCTTATATTTTATATAATGAGTATGTTTTCACTCAAAATTAATCATCATTTAAATACAGCTTTGCAGTTTTCAACATGACACAAGTAGAATTTTCATATATATATAAATTTTTCTCTGTATGTATGACTAAGCCCCTTTGCTGTCCACCTGAAGCTGTTACGGCATTGCTAATCAGCTATAATCCAACATAAAATAAAAGTTTAATGTGATTTTTTTTCTAATAAACTCTAATCACAAAGTTTATAAGGGTATATGAGTTAAAGTTTTCTGTTTTAAACAATGGAAATTTACTTAGGTTAACTTGTTTGGAAAAATAATTGGATAGAAAATATCAATTATTTTACATAATTGAGAGGGAGAATAGAGAGCTAGGATTAGCAAAGCTGTACATTATGTTCTTCCATGAGCCATGGATAAAAAAGTACTCAACAATCCCACTAGGGAGCCTCAGCCATAAGTAATGAGCTTCTGTTTTTTTGCTTCATCACTGAATCATACATCCTAAGATTGAAAATCCGGGGAGAATGAGTCAGATTAGTCTAATGTACGTCTTTCACCCTTTGTCCACGTAAAGGCACTAATTCCTTAGAAGAAATCAGGTTACTCTTTTCAAAATGGATACTGGGTCAGCAATAAATTGAAACGTTCAATTACATGGAAAACAACCTGGCTACCTCTTCCTAATCTCTTCTGTTTTTGTTAGGTCCCTACAGTTTCTGTCCTTTATCGTGCCCATTCTTGCATGAAATGCTCCCTTGATATCTCTAATTTTCTTGAAGGGATCTCCAGTCTTTCTCATTCTATTGTTTTCCTCTATTTCTTTGCATTGTTCATTTAAGACCTTATCTCCTCTTGCTATTCTTTGGACTTTGCATTCAGGTGGGTATATCTTTCCCTTTCTCCTCTGTTTTTCGCTTCTCTTCTCAACTATTTGTAAAGCCTCTTCAGACAATTAATTTGTCATCTTGCTTTTTTTTTTTTCCTTTAGGATGGTTTTGGTCACTGCTTCCTGTGCAATGTTATGAACCTCCATCCATAGCTCTTCAAGCACTCTTTCTACAAACTCCTGGAGATAGTCAACGACAGGGAAGCATGGTGTGCTGCAGTCCACAGCATTGCAAAGAGTCAGACACTACTGAACAACTAAACAACAACAACAGTACCTGAATGGCCTAGTAAATTTCCCTACTTTCTTTAATTTAACCCTAAATTTTGAAATAAGGAGCTCATAATCTGACCACAGTCAGCTCCAGTCTTGTTTTTACTGACTGTATAGATCTCCTCCATCTTTGGCTGCAAGTAACATAAAATCTGATTTTGGTGTTTACCATATGGTAAACATATACTCTACATATACTCTATATGTAGAATTGTCTCTTTGAAAAGTCATCTTGTTGGAAAAGAGTGTTGGCTATGACCAGTGTGTTCTCTTGACAAGACTTTGTTAGCTTTTGCCCTGCTTCATTTTGTACTCCAAGGCCAAACTTACCAGTTATCTTATCAGGTATCCCTTGAATTCCTACTTTTGCATACTATGATGAAAAGGACATCTTTTTTGATGATAGTTCTAGAAGATCTTGTAGATCTTCATAGAACTGGTCAAATTCATCTTCTTCAGCATCAGTGGTTGATGCACAAAGGCTTGGACTACCATGATATTGAATGGTTTACCTTGGAAGTGAACTGAAATCATTCTGTTTTTGAGATTAAATCCAAATTCTGCATTTCAGATTGTTTTTTATTTTGACTCAGGGCTACTCCATTTTTTCTGAGGGATTCTTGATCACAGTAGTAGATATAATGGTCATCTGAATTAAATTCCCTAATTCCTGTCCATTTTAGTTCACTGATTCTTAAGATTTAATGTTCAATCTTGCCATTTCCTGCTTTACCACTTACAATTTACCTTGATTAATGTACGTAACATTTCAGGTTCCTATGAAGTATTGTTCTTTACAGCATAAGATTTTACTTTCACGGTTAGACACATCCATAGATGTGTGTCCTTTCCACTTTGGCCCAGTCTCTTCATTTTTTCTAGAGCTATCAGTAATTGCCCTCCAACTGATATGTAGCATATTGTACACCTTCAGACCTGGGGAGACTCATCTTCCAGTCTCAATTTTTTTTTGCTTTTTATACTCTCCATGGTGTTGTCTAGACCAAAATACTGAAATGGGTTGCCATTTCCTTCTCCAATGGACCACATTTTGTCAGAACTGTTCACCTGTCCATCTTGGGTGGTCCTGCAAACCTGATTCATAGATTCATTGAGTTATGCCAGTCCCTTAACCATGACAAGGCTGCAGTCTATGAAGGGGAAGAATATATTACAAAGCATTTTATAATAAATGACACTTAAATTATTTAGACCGATGGACTCTACCTCGGATACTATATCCTTAATAATAGAAATATTGATAGTAATCACCAGCATTTGATTATTACCTATTGCATTTTATTTATGTCCAACTATGAACCCTATGTAGAAAATAAAAAAAAAAATAGAAGTTGGAGTTCCAATATTTCAGCAAAGGTTTTGGGAAATTTTTGAGAGGACAATTGTTAATTTTAGAGAGTTGCTTAAGCCATCATGAAAATTTGAAAACATAATTTTGGCTGAACCCAGGTCTGCTGAAGTGCAGGCAGATTCTTTACCATCTGAGCCACCAGGAAAGCCCCTGTACAACAAGCAATATATAATAAATCATTCATATTCATATTTTCTGAAGGTTGGCTGCTTAATCCATTAAAAATCTAGATCTAGATTAATTCAAACTAAGTCAAATTGAGTCTTGTGTGTGTGTGTGTGTGTGTGTGCACGCACGTGTGTATGTATACACCCATGCAAGCTCTTGAGTATTTTGTTAGTCAAAAGTTAAAACCTGTTGCAGTGGTAAGAAAGAGCAGTACATTTTCCCATGGCTTTCTGTGGAAAATCTCTACTTCAGATTCCTTATCTTTAAAAAAAAACACTTCATTTATTTGTTTTTGTCTTTATCAAAGGTCATGAGAATTAAAGTTATAAAAATACACACATATAGCATGTATATGTATAGATATAAATATATAGATACAGCTAAAGATATATCTTAAAGAGCATTGTTATGGACTGTGACAGTTTTAAAGGACAAACTTCAGTATCAAATACTATAGAAGTAATAGTTTAGATCTTGCATATGTATTTAAATGGCAGATATTGTATATGATATCCAAATGGGCATTTCTTTATCTTTAGCATACAGCTAAAAAAAGTGACATGTCTATTGCTCACTAGGATACATGCAGCTCAAAATTTTTTGACAAAATTCAATCCTTTCCCATTCTTAGGGTTAATAACACTTATAAAGTCCATCCTATGTCCACAAGAATAACTGTCTCTGCCATCTTTATAATGATAAATAGTAAAAAAAAAAAAAAATCAGTTTTGACTTATTGACCATTCCACTGTGAATAGTTAGGTCCTGTACATGGGTAAAAATTTACCTTGCTAATGCAGGTAAACAACACATGGCTTTGTGAGAGCAGGTAGACATTTGAGGGAATCAGAAATAAGAATAAATAGTCTTTTATACTTTTCTAAAACTATGAGGTTTAGTTAATATTTTCTTGCTCAAAACAATTTAGTGGAGACTTATTTGGGGGCTTCTTAGGTGGCACTACACGTAAAGATTCTGCCTGCCAGTGCCAGAGATGCAAGAGAAGGGGTTTGATCCTTGGGTCAGGAAGATCCCCTGGAGTAGGAAATGGTAACCCACTCCAATATTCTTGCCTGGAAAATCCCATGGACAGAGGAGCCTGGCAGACTGCAGTCCATGGAGTCACAAAGAATTGGACATAACTAAACACACACACACACACACTTTGTATTCTTACTTTGAAATACCAATATCAGGCTTATATATTGCCTTACTTTTTCAAATAATACCTTAATGTGATGTTAAGCATGAAGAGAATCCATGCTAGATAATAGCAAAGAGAATTAAGAAAGATTCTAATGTAAGACAAGTTCAGAATTATGTTCTTCTGTACTCATTCATTGTTTTGGTAAATTACTGAAGGAAAAGGAGAAGTTCAGGGCAAGTCCAGGGTTCCAGACATTATACCTCAGTATATGTAGGCACGAATACTTAAACTGCAATTGTGCATTTTCTAGAAGGGCAGGTATTGCTTTTATATTTGTGCAAATGTGAGTTTGAGCTTCCTGTGAGATGCTGGATCAAAAGGAAAATACTAATAAATAAAGTTAATCAACTTTTTTGTTCATGTCATTGTTCTGTATCCTCCCATCACTACCATAAATACAAAAATAGAAGGTGAATAGGAAAATATATATATATATGTATATATATATATTTAGAATTTACATCTTGATAGAGATTAAATAGGATAAAATTATTGAATGATAAGCAGTGTCTGTTAGCGTAAACTTTCAACCTTTGAGTCCAGAAACTAAACTGTCAGTATGGCCAGAAATTTAAATTCTGAAGGAAGATGTGGGCTATAATGGGACAATAGGAAACTTACAGAGGAAAGCAGACCCTGAGAGGTATTCCATTCATTTAGAAGAGCCTGAACTGAGAAATCCACTTCCAGAACTTCAGCTGAGAATTCCAAAGCTTCCCCCTCCCCTGAGGGGGGTGGTGGGCTGTTCTTGGGCACAAAAGCAGGAAGCACAGTGTTTCAGTGGTTGCTTTTTCATATCACTTGGGAATGCTAGGTAAGGTCTCCCAGTATAAAATATGGTTCAAAACAAGTTCTGTTGGGATGACCATTAAATGACAAAGAAAAGAGAAAAGAACTTTTCATTCAAAAAAACAAAAAAAAACAAGCTTTGCAAGAACATGTTTCAAAACAAAAGATGAAAAAAAATAGTCCCCTCAAATCAAGAAATTAGATAAATCATTTAATCATACAATGAAAATCTAGGGCTGTAAATAAAGACTTTAAAACTTTTTTGTGAGATACATAAAGAGATCATAGAATAATAGTTTTCATAAAAGTAAAGAATAAGTTAAGCACAATAATTAGACAAATAGGACTCAAGAAGTAGAAATAAAATGTCAAATATTAAAAGAAACTTTATTGAAACAAAAAAAAATTTAAAAAAATACCGGCTATATTATCTTGTTTAGTCCTTCCCAAAATATAGTTTTCTTATTCATCAGTTCAGTTCAGTTCAGTCACTCAGTCGTGTCCGACTCTTTGCGACCCCATGAATCACAGCACGCCAGGCCTCTCTGTCCATCACCAACTCCCGGAGTTTACCCAAACCCATGTCCATCGAGTTGGTGATGCCATCCAACCATCTCATCCTCTGTCGTCCCCTTCTCATGCCCCCAATCCTTCCCAGCATTAGGGTCTTTTCTAATGAGTCAACTCTTCGCATGAGGTGGCCAAAGTATTGGAGTTTCAGCTTCAACATCAGTCCTTCCAACGAACACCCAGGACTGATCTCCTTTAAGATGGACTGGTTGGATCTCCTTGCCGTCCAAGAGACTCTCAAAAGTCTTCTCCAACACCACAGTTCAAAAGCATCAATTCTTCAGCGCTCAGCTTTCTTCACTGTCCAACACTCACATCCATACATGACCACTGGAAAAACCATAGCCTTGACTAGACAGACCTTTGTTGGCAAAGTAATGTCTCTGCTTTTTAATACGCTGTCTAGGTTGGCCATAACCTTCCTTTCAAGGAGTAAGCGTCTTTTAATTTCATGGCTGCAATCACCATCAGCAGTGATTTTGGAGCCCCCAAAAATAAAGTCTGACACTGTTTCCACTGTTTCCCCATCTACTTCCCATGAAGTGATGGGACCAGATGCCATGATCTTAGTTTTCTGAACGTTGATCTTTAAGTCAACTTTTTCACTCTCCTCTTTCACTTTCATCAAGAGGCTCTTTAGTTCTTCTTCACTTTCTGCCATAAGGGTGGTGTCATACGCATATCTGAGGTTATTGATATTTCTCCCAGCAATCTTGATTCTGGCTGTGTTTCTTCCAGCCCAGCATTTCTCATGATGTACTCTGCATATAAGTTATTCATGAGATGCTGTATTGAGCCACTGAAGGTTTAAGTGCCATATTCAACACTATGCAAACAAAGGAAGCAGAGGTAGACATCTAACTCAGGCGTCACAAGACCAGGTAATTTTTGAAGTTTTTAACTTCTAATGGCATAAAATTAAGTTGGATTTTAGGACTTGATCTTATACATGTATTCTTGATATATATTTTTGGAAAATATTGACAGCAGAGTATAGAAGATACACGATAAAAATTAAACGAATTACTCATCTCTGTTCTCATGATACCTCTGCTGAGTCACCCTATGTTAAGCTTCCAAAGGGAAATAGGAATCATCTTGCATTTTTTTCACTCTTCAGAACTTTTTGAGCTTTTCTCTATTCTATCCATGAGGCTAAACCCCAGAGGACAAGGTTGAACAAAATGGACAATATTTTTATGAGCCCGGGAGGAAAAAAGATATTAGTAAAATAAATTTAAGATACAGTTATAAATGTGGTAAGTACTGTATAAAACACAAGTTGTAACACAATGAATTAGAGTTAAATTGGGTGACCTCTAGAAAGTTTTATAGAAGGAAATGTTCAATCTTGACACGTTTGTGGTGAAAAAAGTAAACAGGGTTTCAAAGACAGTATATTAGGAGGTCGAATCAAAATGGCATTGATTAATAGTGTCCCCAGGACTTTATTAATAATGTAGTCATTGCAGAACATACCCAGCTCCCTCAGCATGGAAAGTAGAGTTACATATGCACAAAGGGCAAGAGATGATTAAACTTGTCTTGTCAGGTTAAGTCCAGAAAAGTATTACCACCCGTTACAGTTCAAATAATAAACTAAATTTCTGAGACTGAGGAAAGGAATAATGCAGGGGTAAAAGTAGGGACATTAAGAACAAGTATGTGGATGGAGCTTGTTTTGAGTAAGTTCAGTACTGTGATTTGTTTTAATAAGAGATTTAAATCATGAGTTCTCAACAGGGAAGAATGCTATTATTAATGCAAAGGAGTATTGTGTTTGTTGTTTTAAATTGTTATCCTGTAAAAAAAAGTGTTAGAAGTGCAACAGCAGCGTATTATATTAAGCATACACACACACACACACACACACACACACAGATATAAACCAACTTACTGTAAAGGGAATACAGTAAGCCGATTTGAATAGGCTATTGAGAGTATGAAATAGTTCCTGTTGATTTTCTTTTGAAAGAAAGTACTTTTGGAAAGGAAAATTATTGGTTTTAGTGCAATAGCGTGATGGTGTCACAGACAGGAAACAGACAGTGCAGAAGGAAAGAAGGGAGCCATGTAATTTCAGTACAGTTATTATCTTTGGTTAGAAATTTGCAAAGGTGGCTTTTAAGTAAAAGAAAATTGACCATTAAAGAACAGTGTAACTGATTAGACATCTAAACAAATCCTTCCTAAAGACATTTCACAGAGATTTAAAAGGGACAAATATTATCTTAGAAAAAATTTCATGAAAAAATGTTTTTGCCAAATATATTTCCTCTCTCCTTCATTACTGTTCTCTCTTGCTTTCTCTGTGCTTTCTCTCTCACACCGTGTCCACACACTCAGACATGTTCACATCCCAAATACACACGTATTCAAAATTTATATTTTATCTTTTTTTTCATAATAGCCCATGCAACATTTCTTAGTACAGTCTTTCCTAAGAGTTATGCCTTAATGGACTATTTCATACTTTTAAGTCACATTGTTAGAAGACCCGCAGTTTTCAAATAGTATAAACACTGTTTTGATAAATCCATATTTTCACTAAATGAGAATCTGTAACTAATGCTTCCTAACTGAAAGTTATCTTGAAACCATTCTTGTGGGCAGAGCAATGCCTCCACTTCCAACATATTCATCACTTAATCCCCAGAGCCTGTGAATATCTTAGGTTGAATGACATCAAAGTAGGATGCTAATTGGCCGACTTCAAGATTCGGTGGTCTCAGATCTTCAGTTATGGCAAGAATAGGAGTGATACGGATGTTGGGGGCCCTGGGGTCCCAGTGCCCTCTCACAGCCCCTCTGCATTCCCAGAGTCCATCACAGGCAGAGCAGCTGGTCCAGGAAGTGGCCTGGAGAGTGGAGAATCTGAACCTGGGCCTCAAAATGCAGACATGCAGGCTTGCTTGCGTGTGTGCTTAGTCACTCGATTGTGTTCAACTTTTGCAATCCCACGTGCTGCAGCCTGCCAGGCTCTTCTGTCCATGGAATGCTCCAGGCAAGAATACTGGAGTGGGTTGCCATTTCCTATTCTACAAAATGAAGACACCCAGCCTAAAACAGAAAGAGGGTCTGTTAAATAGAGTTGGGGGGTAGAGGATGGTGACGGTACAGTAGCTGGCAGGTGCTGTCAGGGTTGCAATCCTGCGTTTGCAGTCGGTTGCTAGGAGGTGAGGATAGAGGGGTCCCTAATGTAATCAAGCAGGACCTTACGGGGCCTTCCTCAAGACATATTCTCTGCTTTAGCTCTCTTCTGAAGTACCCAGATGACAGTATCTGAAGTGCATTTCCTGAGTTGTTTTACAGATGTGAGAACCTCCACCAAAAGGAAAACTTTAACTGCTTGATGACCATAAGCACACAGCCCCAGGTCTCCTGGAGCCTAAGGACTGATAACATAAACCCCTGTGACACCATCCTGCTACCCCACTATCAGTCAATGAGAGAATTGTGCAGGAGCTGACCACATACCCTATGATTCCCTTCCCTTACCTGGCCTTTCATTCCAGCACTAGTCGCCCTGGACTCCTTGCTTGGAATCCTATCATAATCGCTGTGCTTTCCTTCACTGCAACCTGGCATCAGTAGATTGGCCTTACTACACACATGTAAGCAAACCCAGGTTTTGCTTAGTAACTTGAACCCTTTATTTTCCTCCAAGAAAGAGTAGGCTACGGGTACACAGTGAAGGAACCACCCTGCCCCACAGAGGCAGCTAATATGCCCCTTGTATGGAAACTACAGGTCTTGATGGTTCTCAAGGCGGGTTAAGGAGCTGAGAATTGGGTGATTCAGGACTGCCTGGTTTAATAGGGCTTCCCAGGTAGCACTAATGGTAAAGGACCTACCTGCTATTGCAGGAGACATGAGACACAAATTTGATCCCTGGGTTGGGAAGATCCCCTGGAGAAGGAAATGGCAACCCACTCCAGTATTCTTGCCTGGAGAATTCCATGGACAGAGGAGCCTGGCTAGTGACTTAGAAGGCACACTTGGTTTAATGGGATAGGAAGTGTCCAGGGAGTGAATAAAATTCAGAGTTGCAGGGTTGGCAGGAGAAAGAATTCAGCTCAGGGAAGACTAGGGAAGCAGTGAAAGAGAAAGCCTGGGCCTCTCTGCAACAGAGAGCCCCGGCCAGGCCTGGGGAGCCATGGGCCAGAACCTGGCTGTGCTGGGCCAGCTTCTGGGAGGGTCAAAACTGCTTCACCTTGCTTGTGCCTAGGCTTTGTCTGCTGACCAGGGCTTCTCAGGTGGTGCTAATGGTAAAGAATCCAACATATTCTTGCCTGGAAAATCCCACGGACAAAGGCGTCTGGTGGGCTACAGTCCATGGGGTCGCAGAGTCAGACACAACTATGGCGATTTAGCACGCATGCACACTGGGCAGGGAGTTCCATCCCATCCCCAGGCCCTTTGAGTGCAACACTCAGAGCAAAGCAACCTGGATTTGTAACTGGGAAGGGTTAATCTTTATTTTGTCCTGGATCCGTTTCTGTGACTTTAACCCTTACTTTAAGGAAATCAACTCTAAATATTCATTGGAAGGACTGATGCTGAAGCTGAAGCTCCAATCTTTTGGCCACCTGATGTGAAGAACTGACTCATTAGAAAAAGACCCTGATGCTGGGAAAGATTGAAGGCAGGAAAAGAAGGGGATGACAGAGGATGAGAGTTTTGGATGTCATCACTGACTCAATGGACATGAGTTTGAGTAAACTCCAGGAGTTAGTGAAGGACAGGGAAGCCCAGTGTTCTGCGGTCCATGGGGCCACAGAGATGAACGTGACTGAATAACCACAATGGCCTGCCTCAGTGAGATAATCTGAGCCTGCCCACCTGTGAAGGATTGTAAGGAAGTGAAACTAACACATCCCCTGCTTGTGGCTTGCCATTCTAAGAGATATTTGCAGGAATTAAATGGTCTTTTTACTTTGTTTCCTCATCTCTCCCCATCTCTGATCCACAAAAGAATCTGGCATCCAGACCTCAACAAGATGGCTTATTTTGAGACACTAGTCTGCCATCTTCTCAGTCAGCTCACTTTTTGAATAAAGTCTTACTCCTTGCCTCAACACCTTGTCTCCTGGATTTATCAGCCTATTGCACAGTGAGAACAGCCAGCTTGCATTTGGTAACAGATTCAAATCCTGGATCTTCTTTGACAAATAAATAAGCTCTCTTTGTGATTGTAACTGGAGGGTGATGATAGTATCCACCTTATGATTTTGAGAAGTAACTCTGTCAATTTTACAAAGGGTTTAGAGTCGTGTGGGCAGAGTTACGAGTTACCTTGGCTGTTGTTACTCAGATCTGATACTGGTACCTGTGTGTCTCACAGTAGCCCATTCAGGCCAGGTGCAGCCCATATTGGCCACCAGACGGAAGAGTCCAGTGTCTGTAGGTCATGCCTAAGAGGGGCAGCTAAGGTCACCATGGATGAAGAGGCTCAGTTCCATTTCTTTCAGCCTCCTTGCCATCTTGGGACACTCTTCTCCCATCGCCTCCCAGGTTTTGGGGTCCAGGGACACTCAGTCAGGCAGCTGCTCAGTGAATCTGGCCCCATGGCCATGGGGCAGGTGTGAGACCAGAATATTGAGGTACTTAGTGACTGTCAGCCAAGCACATGACCCCATTCTTACATTTAGAAGAGCTTCTATGATGACCTGAAGTGAATGTTCAGTGTGTGGCAGAAAGAACATTTTACTCTATCATTAGGATTAAATTAAGTAGCCATAGACATTAAGGATTAGTGGGGAAGCTACATAATTGTATGCTGGGGCTCACTTTTGAAAGGATGCCCTGTCAAATGGTGTAGTGCTTTATGCCACTATGTCACATTGCCCTAATAAAACTCTATTTTTTGATAAAAAGGAATGAAATAAACTAAAATAGGGAGATTATCATGGATTATCCTGGTGGGCCCCAAGTAATCACACTGGTTTTTAATAGTGCAGAGGGAGACAGAAGTGTTCAAGTCAGAAGCGACAGGAGGACAGGAGCAGAGGTGAGAGTGATACCCTGTGAACAGGGCTGCATCCTCTCCTGTTGATTCTGAACTTGGAGGAGGGCCACTGGGTCTGGAATGGAGGCCATCTCTAAAAGCCAGAAAGGCCAAGAAAGGGCTTCTCTCCTAGAACTGCCAAAGTGGAACAAAGCCCTGCCAACACATGGATGTTAGCCCAGTGAGTTTTCTAGCCTACAGAACTGTAAGATGCTGCAAAATTGGTGGTACTTTGTTGCAGCAATGATAGGAAACTAGTCCAACCACCTAAGTTTTTACCATCTTACAACACTCTATTAATCAAAATTAGTTACTCAGATTTATTAGCAAAATCTTATCATGATGTCCTCCTTAATTCTTCACTTAATGAATCCACAGTTAACAATAAGAAACGATAGGCTGAAACATATTTAAAGGAAGATATTTAGTATTTTGGACATTTATTCACAATGATATTTTTAGGAAAAACTTAAAAGGGTCATGTTCTTTGTCTCAAAATATGCTAACTTTAATGACTGGCTGGGCATTCTGCTTGTAGTTCTTTGAAATCATTGCAATTTTAGATAAAATTCCATTTATGTAACCTAAGTGATTCTTGGACTGGAGTCACAGGGGGAGCTAAAATATCATGGTAGAAAGAATAAAATATACAAATAAACCAAACAAAATTGACACTGTGTCTGTACCTGAACAATCTTATGAAAATTTAAATCTGTCATTATGAGGGTTTTCTATCCCAATTTTATTTTAACATCTTAGATTTTTAAATAATATTTGTTTAACAAATATTTATTTATTTTAAGATGTTAGATTTTAAATAATATGTGTTTAATAAATATTTATTTATAAATATTTATAAATAAATTTATTTATTTATTTGTCTGCATCAGCTTTTATTTGAGGCACATGGGATCTTTTTTCAGTTGCAGCAGGTAAACTGAATTGCAGCATGTGGGATCTAGTTTCCTGACCATGGATCTAACCTAGCCTCCCTGCACTGGGATTGTGGAGTCTTAGCCACTGGACCACCAGGGAAGTTCCTGATCTTAGATCTCAGATTATAATAAACGTCATCACTGATATGGTCATTGTTCAGAGCCACACGCCCCATCCTCTAGGTCCAAGGTGCATTCTTCTATCTGTGGTCACCATACCCTATGCCCTCTTGCCCTCATTAGAGATTGTTACACAGTTTCCATTCATTTATTTCATCAAATGTTACATTCAATTGAATATTCCAACAAATCTGATCATGTATATACTTTTACATCCTCTGTGCTAGAAATAAAGCACTAGTGAAACTCAACTAAATTCAGTCTTAGGTCTTTCATCAGAAGCTTCAAGTTACTGTCAAGCAGCTTCAGGTTTATTCTGTGGTTTCTTTCAGAAAATGGCAGGAGGTGTGTGCCTGGAGAGTTGGTGAACAGGACTCAAATTAATATCTAAATAAATTACTCTACCACAAGTGAAATACATGATATTAAGAAAATCAGATACACTTAGCAATACAACTGTGCCTTGGTGAATATCTGATATTTGCCAAGAGTAATAAAATTCCCTCAGCCTTTGAGAGATCAGATCTGTTAAAAACAAAGACATGATACGAATAGTTTATGCAATAGTGTTAACTTGCTACCTGTGAAACTTTGTAATCTAAGCATCTGAAATTGATTTTTTTTATTTTACAATAAAATTACTATACATTTGATCAGATAAGCTACAAAAAATAAATTTTATTAAATATGAGAATATGTGAATGAGCCATGTATTTCAGAGAAATTAATATTAAATGTGTTAATTATTGTCGTAGGCAGCCTCTACAATGATTCCCCAATGATCACTGTGTCCTGAATCCGTGTCCTTGTATAATATCTACCTCTTGAGTATAGGCAGATATTAGGTTTATTTGACTTATTATTAGACTTATTTGGCTAACTTTTAATAAAATAGACTACCATGGAAATGATAGAATGCCATTGCTGAAATCAGACATTTTTTAAAAGACTGTGGCTTTTATCTTGGGAACACTCTCATTTGTATGGAAAGAGAGACTGGAGAATGGGCAAGAGGGAGTATTTAAAGACATAAATTATGGATAATTTCCCAGATTTTTATACACAGATTAATTTTGGGTAGCATTGAAAATATAGTCACATCTAGACACATTTTAATGAAATTGCAATTGTTGGAAAGAGAAACAGAATTTTAAGTTTGAAAATTAAAAAAAAAAGAAAAGTTGAAGCAAAAGAAACTGTATCAACTTAAAAATAGCAGAGAAAGGAAGAGAACACTGGTGAATGAAAAATTTAAAAATAAAGAAAATTATAAGTAAATCAATCAACACCATGAATGCAATATTGTCTATTATAAATATAGTATACTTTAGATGTAGGTTTCTCCAGTGGCTCAGCAGTAAAGAAACTGCCTGCAATGCAGGAGACGGGTTTGATCCTTGGGTTGGGAAGATTCCCTGGCGGAAGATGTGGCATTCCACTCCAGTATTCTTGCCACAAAAATCCCATGGGTGAATAAGGGCTCTGGTCCCTGGGATTGCAAAGACTCAGACACAACTGAAGTCACTGAGCATGTATGTGCATGCCATAGTTATATGTATGTATGTGACTTTGTCTAATCTAGGCAGAGAATCTGAGATTGGCTTACATATTTATGAGTTCAGTTCAGTTCAGTCACTCAATTGTATCTCACTCTTGCAAACTCATGGACTGCAGCACACCAAGCTTTCCTGTCCACCACCAGTTCCTAGAGCTTCCTTAAAATCAAGTCTATCAAGTTGGTGATGGCATCTAACCATTTCATCCTCTGCTGTCCCCTTCTCCTCCTGCCTTCAATCTTTCCCAGCATTAGAGTCTTTTCCAATGAGTCAGTTCTTCACATCAGGTGGCCAAAGTATTGGAGCTTCAGCATCAGTCCTTCCAATGAATATTCAGGACTGATTTCCTTTAGGATTGACTGGTTTGTTCTCCTTGCAGTCCAAGGGACTCTCAAAGAGTCTTCTCCAATACCACAGTTCAAAAGCATCAATTCTTCGGCTCTCAACTTTCTTTATGGTCCAACTCACACATCCATACATGACTAACAGAAAAACCATAGCTTTGACTAGATGGAACTTTGTTGGCAAAATAATGTCTCTGCTTTTTAATATGCTGTGTAGGTTTCTTACAGTTTTTATTCCAAGAAGCAGTTAGTCAGTTTAGTTGCTCAGCTGTGTCTATCTCCATGGACTGCATTATGCCAGGCTTCTCTGTCCATCAAGTGTTTTTTTTTTTTTTTTTTTTATTTCATGGCCACCGTCACCATTTGCAGTTATTTTGGAGCTCAAGAAAATAAAGTATCTCACTGTTTCCATTGTTTCCACATGTATTTGCCATGAAGTGATGAGACCAGATGCCATGATTTTAGTTTTTTGAATGTTGAGTTTTAAGCCAGATTTTTCACTCTCCTCTTTCACTTTCATCAAGAGGTTCTTTAGTTCCTCTTAGCTTTCTGCCACAAGGGTGGTGTCATCTACATATCTGAGATTATTGATATTTCCCCCAGAAATCTTGATTTCAGCTTATGCTTCATCCAGTCTGACATTTCACATGATGTACTCTGCATATCAGTTAAATAAGCAGGGTGACAATATACAGCCTTGATGTACTCCTTTCCCAATTTAGAACCAGTCCATGGTTCCATGTCCAGTTCTAACTGTTGCTTTATAAGAGTACCAGCTCAAATGGTTTTCTACTGAACAATTCTCTTTTATTTTAAATCATAGCTTAGGATCTAAAGGAAAGTAGCTCAGGATATTTTACATCATGAGAAATCTTTCTTTTTCCATATTTTTCTCTCTCAGTCTTTTTCTTTTTGGGCATTCTTTAATTTTCTTACCTGTCAGGATACATTTAACAGGAGGCTTCCTGTGTGCTGTTTTCAGTCTTGCATGAATTCTATGTTCCTTAACAGCACCTGAATAGAGGTGCCAGAGAGTTGGCAAGCCGTCTTTCAGGGATAATAGAAATTCATGTATCTCATTCGTATGGAAATTCCATATGGTGAACAGCAGCCATTTACAAGCCTCCTCCTTTCTGATATGTAAAGTAACTTTTACAACCCCCTCTCTTGAGAATGATTCTAGCCTCTGGCTTTCTGGATGACTTGTTAGATTTTTGATCCCTATCTCTGCTAAAAAGGCTATCTTGTAGGAGAGTATATATATGCTCACAATATGTTGAATAAATGCCTTTGTTCCACCAGAGCACTGGTCACCATGTCTTTCCTCATTTTCTCTCTCTCTTTCTCTCCCTCGCTCTCGCTCTCGCTCTCGCTCTCTCCCTCTCGCTCTCTCCCTCTCTCTCTCTCCATTTCAGGCTGCTTCCACGGATCACAGATGTCCATCGTGTCTACTTATTTGCCCGGGCTTTCAAGACCTCTTCGAGAGGGCACCCTGAGCCTACGTAGACGGTGCTAGCTCTTTGTCCTCGAGTTATATTGGCATACTGTGTAAACCAGGGAATATCAACCTCTTTTCTTCCTTCTTTTCTTATCGGTCGACACTGTACTCCCAAGTTCCGGTCCATTAAAGGACCACAACACTTACCCAGTCTCATTTGTTGGTGTTCTCTCTCTCTCTCTCTTACTCTACATAAACACACACACACTTATGCATGAATATATTTGGAAGCATATATTTAGTATTTCAGACATTATTTACAATGGCATTTTTTAGTAAAAGTCTATAAGGATCATGTGGAGAAGGCAATGGCACCCCACTCCAGTACTCGTGCCTGGAAAATCCCATGGACAGAGCAGCCTGGTAGGCTTCAGTCCATGGGGTCGCTACGAGTCAGACATGACTGAGCGATTTCACTTTCACTTTTCACTTTCATGCACTGGAGAAGGAAATGGCAACCCACTCCAGTGTTCTTGCCTGGAGAATCCCAGGGACGGTGGAGCCTGGTGGGCTGCCGTCTATGGGGTCGCACAGAGTCGGACACAACTGAAGCAACTTAGCAGCAGCAGCATAAGGATTATGACCTTTTAATCCTGATTTTAAAAATTAAAGATAGACAACTACAAATTTAGTAGAATAAAAGCCAAATAAAAATTAATCTTTGGAATATATAAATCTTATAAAGAACAATAATTGGCTCTATTACTTTAAAGATAATCTATATTTTATTTATTATTTTATTAATAATAGGCAAAATATTAAGAAAATCACATACTTTTAGTGATACAAGTGTGCTTTGTATAATATCATGATATTATTATTTTTCTTAATTTTAAAAATATTGTTTAAAAAATTTATAATCTATATTGAAACAATGTTCCACTTATATTAAGATAACTTATTTATTGTACAGCTAATAAAAATCTCCAGTGTTTTCAGTTCAGTTCAGTTCAGTTCAGTCGCTCAGTCATGTCCGACTCTTTGCAACCCCATGAACTGCAGCATGCCAGGCCTCCCATCCATCACCAACTCCCAGAGCCTACCCAAACTCATGTCCATTGAGTCGGTGATGCCATCTGACCATCTCATCCTCTGTTGTCCCCTTCTCCTCCTGTCCGCAATCTTTCCCAGCATCAGGGTCTTTTCCAATGAGTCACCTCTTTGCATTAGGTGGCCAAAGTATTGTAGTTTCAGCTTCAACATCAGACCTTCCAGTGAATACCCAGGACTGATCTCCTTTAGGATGGACTGGTTGGATCTCCTTGCAGTCCAAAGGACTCTCAAGAGTCTTTTCCAACACCAAAGTTCAAAAGCATCAATTCTTCGGTGCTCAGCTTTGTTGATAGTCCAACTCTCACATCCATACATGACTACCGGAAAAACCATAGCCTTGACTAGATGGACCTTTGTTGGCAAAGTATTGTCTCTGGTTTTTAACATGCTGTCTAGGTTGGTCATAACTTTCCTTCCAAGGAGTAAGTGTCTTTTAATTTCATGGATGCAGTTACCATCTGCAGTGATTTTGGAGTCCAAAAAAAATAAAGTCAGCCACTGTTTCCCCATCTATTTGCCATGAAACAATGGGACTGGATGCCATGATCTTAGTTTTCTGAACGTTGAGCTTTAAGCTAACTTTTTCACTCTCCTCTTTCACTTTCATCAAAAGGCTCTTTAGTTCTTCTTCACTTTCTGCCATAAGGGTGGTGTCATGTGCATATCTGAGGTTATTGATATTTCTCCTGGCAATCTTGACTCTAGCTTATGTTTCTTCCAGCCCAGCGTTTCTCATGATGTACTCTGCATATAAGTTAAATAATCAGGGTGACAATATACAGCCTTGACGTACTCCTTTTCCTATTTGGAACCAGTCTGTTGTTCCATGTCCAGTTCTAACTGTTGCTTCCTGACCTGCATACAGGTTTCTCAAGAGGCAGGTCAATGTTATTAGTTAATGCTAAAACATATTGAGTAAATTCCAAAATCCACAACTATAAACCACAAATGAAGTGAAGTTGCTCAGTCGTGTCCGACTCTTTGTGACACCATGGACTGTAGCCTACCACGCTCCTCTGTCCATGGGATTTTCCAGGCAAGAGTACTGGAGTGGGTTGCCATTTCCTTCTCCAGAGGATCTTTCTGACCCAGGGATCGAACCCGGGTCTCCTGCACTGTAGGCAGACACTTTACCATCTAAGCCACCAGGGAAGTCCATAAACAACAAACAAGGGAACAAATCAAAATACTAATAATAGAAGCTACTTCCTTAATGTGAGAAAATATAATTTCCCCAAAATGACAACAAATTCTCCTCCTCATGATGAAATGCTAGTAACATTACCTTTGAAAGTGAGAATAAATGAACTTGCTTACGATCATCATCCAGTTTTCTTTTGTTAAATTTACCCTATGTAAGGAGAAATACATAAAAGTAGGAACTGTGGTAATAATGTTTAAGAAATACTAGTTTTCACAGGCATAGAGACATAGATATAGAAAACAAACATGTGGATACAAAAGGGGGAAAGTTGGGGAGAAGTGGGATGAATTGGGAGATTGGGATTGACATATATAAACTATTGATACTATGTATAAAATATAGCTATCTAATGAGAACCTACTGTACACCACAGGGACCTCTACTCAGCGCTCTATGATGATCCAAATGGATACAAATTTAAAAAATAGGAGATATATCTATGCAAAGAGCTGATTCACCTTGCTGTATAGTAGAAACTAACACAACATTGTAAAGCATGTATACTTCAATAAAAATTACTTTTAAAAAAGGAAATATTAGTTTTCATATATATCAGAAAAAGCAGTTAGAAGACAAATTGAGTGGATTTTTCCACTAAAAGTAGCAACTTAAAAATTAAAATATCTAGATGTAACCCCCAAAAGGAATGATAAGGATTTTTATGAAGGCAATTGTAGTTCTTCAATGTAAGTAGTAATCTTGTGTGTTTGTACACTTGTGTGTTTGTGTGTGTGTGTGTGTGTGTGTGTGTGTGTGTGTGTGTGTGTGTAAAGTCAGGGAGAGAGAGAGAGAAAACACCAACAATTTGATTGAGAAAGAAAATTAAAGAATGTCCAAGAAAGAAAAAATATTGCAAGAGAAAGATGTGTAATACGAAGAAAGATGGCAGAGGAAACAGAGAGAAAGGAAACCTGAAAGAAAGGGGTGGAAAGAAGCTGAGGAGGCAGTATTACGAAAAAATGGCAGGGGAGGGTCATGACTGGACAGATTCTGAAAATAAGATTTCTTCAATTGATAGAAGAGTTTTTTATATTACTTGCAATAATATTCTGAATTTTGCAAATTTTGATACAAGTGTGCCTTGATTTTTATAATTCAAAGACAAAAATTTTGTCAAATGCATCACAGAGTAGTTATATAAAAGAAAATAAAAATAAATAAATAAAACACAGCATAATTTGAAAGACCTGAGTAGTGAGACTTATGTTAGTACATACATGACAGAAAATCAGAAGACTGTAGGAATTTATAGGATGTGCTGTTTACTTAGACAAACATTCTTTGAATGGTGGGCCAGGTTTTACTCTAGTTACATAATTAACTTACATAAGGGGGCAGAGGTGGAAATGAGCTGGCCCGGGTGAGTGTTTTCACCTAGAGCTGAAGACGTTATTAAGCATAAACACATAAACACAGCTTCTCATTTGGAGCATCAGTTGGAATTAATTTGGTTTATGGCTACACTTTAGAGAAATGACAGTCTTCAAATAGAGATTAGATGCACCATAATAAGTAATTTAATACTTTCCAGGAGGACTTGAATCCCCATTTGTGTCATATGCAGGTTCTGTTTTCTAAGTTGTATGCAAGATTTTTGTAAACAAGTTACTCCCACCCAGCTGGGACATTTATTGGTATTTCAGTGCTATAAGGGAAAGGGCATGCTTCTTCTAACTTCTCATAAAATGATCTCACATTGCTATACATATTAATAAATCTACTTCTAAACTTTGTGGAATAATTCTAAATCTCAGAAAATATACAAATCTGAAATTATCACTGAGAAAAGCTATTCAATACTGAATTTGAAGGATAAGGAATAATATCAATTGTTATATTTCAAAGCATTCAAAATGCTTGATGTCCAAGAATAACACCTAATTGAGAAAATCCTGGTGGATGTGCTATTGGACTTGTCTCCCCATTACCTCTCTTCATTCATATCCATTTGTAGGGTCTATTTAATCTGTGCTGCACGTTCTTTAAAGTACTTGTATTAATGTGGCTTCATGAGAAATCGATTGCTTATGAAATATTCTTAACAGCTTTTGACAAAACAGGAAAACAAAACTAGTCAGACAACGATGACCTCTGAATGAGCTTCAAAGGTAAAGAGAAAAGTGGGAAAAAAAAATGTGGAGGAAAAATGAGTGGTGGAAATCACTTTAGAAATTTTATATTGGAAATATCCAGAGGGAATTTCTGTTGGAAATGTCACAGACAAAGAAGCCTTGTGACTCAGAGGAATCTGCTTGGAGTTCACAATTCAATGTCAGAATGTGTGAGTCATTGTTTTCCACTTTGTTTATTGGCTCCAAAATAACATATTGTGGGTCATTGTGAGGGTGATTAAGATATTTTACACATGGAAAATTTAAATGACTACTAATTTTAAAAGTACTGAAAAGGGAATCATAGTATATTACAGAGATTGTTGCATTTTGAGATGCAAGGCTTAACAGAGAAAACTGATGTCAAAATCCTCCATTCTGATTTTTACTATAATTTAGAAAATCATTCTTCACTCTGCTGAGTGAGAAAAGGCAAACTTTTTTAAAATAAAATTTAACTCCCCAGATATTGTTCAGTTTTGAATCTGTGTTTCTACCTGCAACTTTGGGCTCTGAGTTCTGTGAAATGCTACTCTTCTGCAAACGCCTGCACTGAAAATGAATCCTCTCCTCTTTTGCATTTCAGTTTCCTTAGAGCAAATGTTACTGGGAAGAGAGAGAGAAAAAGTCGTGAGAATGACGAGTGTAGAAGGAGCTTAATGAAGGACCACAGAGGATAGGAACAGGGTTAGCACTGAAATGAGAGACAGGAGTAATTTGTCCCACTGCACTTGGCCTGAGGAAAATCTTGCTAATTTTTCTTTTGACCCAGCAAATAGTTAGCACTGGACATGGAACAACAGACTGGTTCCAAATTGGGAAAGAAGTACATCAAGATTGTATACTGTCACCCTGCTTATTTAACTTATATGCAGAGTACATCATGAGAAATGCTGGACTGGATGAAGCACAAGCTAGAATCAAGATTGCTGGGAGAAATATCAATAACCTCAGATACGCAGATGAAACCACCCTTAGGGCAGAAAGTGAAGAAGAACTAAAGAGCCTCTTGATAAACGTGAAAGAGGAAGGTGAAAAAGTTGGCCTAAACTGAACATTCAGAAAACTAAGATCATGGCATCTGGTCCCATCAATTCATGGCAAATATATGGGGAAACAGTGGAACCAGTGAGAGACTTTATTTCTGGGGGCTCCAAAATCACTGCAGATGGTGACTGCAGCCATGAAATTAAAAGACACTTGCTCCTTGGAAGAAAAGCTATGACCAACCTAGACAGCATGTTAAAAAGCAGAGACATTATTTTGCCAACAAATGCCCGTCTAGTCAAAGCTATGGTTTTTCCAGTAGTCCTGTATGGATGTGAGAGTTGGACTATAAAGAAAACTGAGCATTGAAGAATTGATGATTTTGAACTGTGCTGTTCGAAAGAAGACTCTTGAGAGTCCCTTGGATGGCAAGGAGATCCAGCCAGTCCATCCTAAAGGAAATCAGTCCTGAATACTCATTGGAAGGACTGATGCTGAAGCTGAAACTCCAATATTTTGGCTACCTGATGTGAGGAACTGACTCCTTGGGAAAGACCGTGATGCTGGGAAAGATTGAGGGCAGGAGAAGAAGGGGATTACAGAAGATGAGATAGTTAGATGGCATCACCGACTCAATGGACATGGGTTTGGGTGGACTCCGGGAGTTGGTGATGGACAGGGAGGCCTGGCGTGCTGCGGTTCATGAGTTCGCAAATAGTTGGACATGACTGAGTGACTGAACTGAACTGATGTGTTTCTGTCTTCAAGAAGGATGGAAGGGTTCCATTATGGCCTCTCAACACTTAAATGCCATGAAAGCAACTGTAGAAGGGAAACCACATCTATTAATTATCCAAAGATTGAAGAGGTAGCTAATATTCTGCGGAACTTACTAATCCATTGTGTTAATAAAATACAGAAATACAGGGATAAAATTTTCACAGGGAAGTTTTGAATTGGTTTAATATTGGAATGTGACATTACAGGATTGCTTCCCAGATAGCACTAGTGGTAAAGAACCTGTCTGCCAACGCTGGAGATGTAAGAGATGTGGGTTTGATCCCTGAGTTGGAAAGGTCTCTTGGAGAGGGGCATTACAACCCACTCCGGTATTCTTGCTGGAGAATCCCATGGACAGAGGAACCAGGCAGGCTACAGTCCATAGGATTGCAAAGAATTGGAAATAACTGAAGCAACTTATCATGCACCCATCCTGCAATACTGGAAGGTGACATTACAGGATTAGAGTGATGGATGAATACTGTAGGGAAGATGGAGAGAATTAGAACTGGAGGTTGTGGGTCTGCGCAAAGTAGGTTTGCTCAGCATGAAAACTTGTGATATAGATTTGTCGAAATCAGAGCAGTTTGTGGAAGGCACTTTTCCCAGATCATGTTTTTGCTGTCATTGGAAACCAGCTTCGGTATATCCTCCAAAATGACCCATGTCAGAGCACATTCCCTGTGTCAATTGTTACTGGAGTGTACATAGAATGAGCAGAGCACCACACAGGACTCTGCCCAATGGGTTTTCCCACATTTCAATCCTCTTTCCACCTTCCTTGGCAAGCCCTTGTGTCCAAATGCTTTGACTCAGAAGTTAACAAAATTTCTGAGTTTCTGCTTTGCGAGATTTCCATTTTTTTTAATTTTTATTGGTATATGGTTACTTTACAACAGTATATTAGTTTCTGCTCTGCAACAAAGTGAATCAGCTGTATGTACATAGATATCGCCTCCCTCTTAGACCTTCCTTCCATCCTCCAACCCACCCCTCTGGGTGATTACAAAGCATGGAGCTGAGCTTCCTGCGCTATACAGCAGCTTCCCACCAGCTGTCTGTTTTACACATGGTTGTGTATATATGTCAGTCCCAATCTCGCAATTCATCTCATCTCCTACCATCTCCCATCCACAAGTCTATTCTGTCTGTGCATGAGACTTCAATTCCCGTCAAGATTTTGGCTCTCACCAGGAATAAAATTTGTTGTCTTCCAGAACACATTTCTCTTTGATTTTTAATGCTGATAACACTTTGTTTCTCAAATGTTTATGGACATTTAAATAGAAATAGACTCAGAGGCATGGGCTTGAAGAGTTCGTCTTCACATTTTCACCAAGAGTTATCTTCAACTCCAGAACTGTGAGTGAATAGATTTTTGCTTTTTTTTTTAAACCAGCAAGCTTATGGTAATTGTTTATAGTGATCATCAAAAATAAATAGAAGTGATGTTAGAAATAGATAGCTTTGACTCAGACAAACAAAGAGGCTTGAAAGAATGGGTTCCTATTACTTCTAAGGGAGATCATCAAAACAGCATTAGCTAACTAAAACAATACCAAATGCAAACACAATCTGGACATTATCAGTATACAAAAAGGACAAATTCCATTTTGTAGCAATGACAAGATGTTTCATTGCCAGACTTGATGCTGGAATCTTGGCAAAGATAAGGACATTTTCACATGTAGGTGCAATGTGAAGTAGTATTGATGCCTGTTGCTAAGATTTCGGTTCAAGGAAAATGCTTTGGGGAGAAAGATTTATCAAGTCTCATAAGATATCCAAATTTATTAGTCCAGATGAATTTAGAATGATTATTCTGCCTCCCAGGCTGATAATTTTCCTGCAAACAAAATCACAGCAGAGGCTTTTTCATAAGTGAATATTGACAACACAAATGCAAGTTTTAAGATGCAAGATTAAGACCAGACAAAGAATACCACAGACTCCTGAGTCTGACGTTATTAATTTGTATTCATGTTGAAAACTGCTGCTTGACAGCTGATAGCTAGGAAGGGCAGTGAGACTACAAGACTGTGACTTCTCATATTGATGAAAATCTGTTAATGTAGCCAGAGTACATAGGGATTGTTCAACCCGTGTCTCACCTTGTGGAACTGTCTTCAGCTGAATGTTTCACATCAGCTACTGCCAATGTGTGCCTCAATCGTGCATTGAATTTTTGATAGTCAACGGCTTACACTTAGATCATTGCTTTTTTAGTCTTTTGTGTTCTTCAAATGTATTTCTGGCTCTCCATCTTCCCTGTACATGGTCAGATTATACTTCCTTTCACTTTTGAAGTTCGATTTGACTAGGGGATTTGCTCTGACAAATGAAAGGTCAGCAGAAGGGCCTGGTATATTTCCCAGAAGGCACTTTGAGGAGCCTCTGTTGGAGTTGCCATGATTCCATTTTCCTGCCTAGGAAATCAAAGATGCATGGAGTGTTAGGCACCCTGAGTCTTGGTCCATTAGGAATGAAGAGGTGAAGCAAAACCCCAAGCTAACCTTAAAGGAAATGTGTGAGAAAGAAAAGAATAATCGGCTATTTTTTAATCCACTGCGACTCTGAGTTTGTCCACTGCAGTAAAATAACATAACTTATGTTTAATAATTCACACTGTCAAACATTTTAATTTTTGGTTTTAAGCTATGATTCTAGATTAAAAATTATTTTACTTATAATCTTATAATTGCACTCAGAAAATATTCACTTCATATGCATTTTCTGTTTTCAGTCACATTCTATTTAATGAAGTCATGGTTTAATTTTAAATATCTGTTGAATATGATTACATCTTCATATTTTTATAGGGTCCTCAAAGATTAAAGGTAAAGCTTTGGAAATGCTTTCTTGAAATCAGTAGCACCATGCCTTTTAAAATGATTCATATCTATTCACCACCTTTAATGAAAACAAAATATTAACTTTGTTCCAAGTAGTGTACCTTTAGTTGGAGGTAAGGTTTTGTAAAACTGCTTTTTATTTTATGCATTGTATCATACGATAGTGATATCAAAATAAATAACTTCTGCTTTACATTTATTTTTTATTTTCTCTGTCTCTGTTTCTCTCTTCATACAAACAGTACACACACACACAAATACACCCAGGAACATACATACTCATATATACATATATATTTATATAGATGGGTTCCCATATCTGATCAAAATATTATAAAAAGAAATCATAATGATGAAGTTCGTCCCCCACTTGTTCACTATTTGATGTCAGTGTATATATTGCCCAGAGCCTGGAACAGGATGGAAAGAAAGGAGGAGGAAGGAGGGAGGGGAAGAGGTGAGAGATGGTGGGAGGCATGAACAATTAGTTTGAATTCAATCAGTTAGAGTTCAGAAAAAAGTAGGGTGGAAAGAAGAATTTCATTCGACACATGTATATATATATTTTTTCAAAGTGTTTTACTACTTTCTTTAAGTTATTCAACATAATTCTTCAGCCTGTATGATACTGTTTTGAACTAAAAGTTAAAAATAAGGTGGAACAGACTTAATATTCTTTGTGTACTGAACTGCTAGTCTAGAATAACTGAGTGATAGTAATCACCATGGTTATACAAATAGCTAAATACAAAGGAATATTAGCTTTTATAGCAACACAATAAAAATTTTTAAAAACATGAAAAATGTTCCTTTTGAAATATCAAAACATAATATTTTATTCATCTGTAGAGGGAAATTCTGACTCTCACAAATTGAAGCTCATTTCAAATTTTGACATATTAGATGTATGTCATACATTATGTATCTCTAAAGTATTTCAAGTCATTCTTCAATCCAAATGAAATGATATGCATTTTTAAAAATCCTATTCTTGAAAAATAAAATTATCATACGTAAATCTAAATCTAAAATGTGATATGCTAATCTTTTAAAATAAACCTTATATTTTCACTGAATAAAAGTATGATGGTGCATTTACTAAATGTTATCTGAGATAGCCTTCTATTCATACTGTGATTCAAGATGCTTTTCATTTTGCATGATTTCTTGGAGCTATTACACAAAGTTGCATAGAGGGCTGTCTTATTCTACTCTAGAAATGCGTAGTAATTTGTTCTTTGTATACACTTTTCTTTGTATACAAACAAAATAATTAATTGTTTGAATTAATGCTTTCTGGTTTGCATTTACAAGGCTGATGTGAAAATCATTATTCCTCCTTTTTTAATACTCAGATTTTCATATGACTTTGTCCATACTTAATAGATCATTGCTCATTTTTCTATTTATCAAGTTTCCTGCATCATTTTGTTTTAGGTACATCCCTTACAGAGAAAAAAAAGTCAGATTTGTGATGTATTCAATCTTAACTGAAATTCAATAGGTGAATTAAACACATGTAAATTTATTGATAAGACAAAACATAAGTTTGATCTTAGTTCCTTTTAAACTTTTATACTATGTTTTACGTTTTCATGGTATTTTTAACTAATGATATTTTTCTAAATGAACATTTAATAAAAAAGACTTTCTCAGAAAAAAGAAAATTTAGAAAGCCAGAAAAATTCATTTTCAGAAGACTTGAACTAAATTATAAAAGATATTACAGACAATTCTTTAGGAAGAAAACATGTGATACCAGATAGAAATTAGTAGCCCTGAGAATAGTTTTAAAAATGAATAAATATAGACTACATATTTTCTTATCTTTAGGTCTATGAAAATAATTGACTGTCTAAACAAAAAGAAGTAACAGTGTATTGTGTGACATGTAACATATGCAGACATAAACATGAATAAGAGCATAATGGTTGGAAGAGAAAAGGAAAGTTTGCAATTGTAGGCTCCTTAAGCTAAATATGAGGTGTCATATCACTTGAAGTCAGACTGTGCCAAAGAAGGGAGATTGCAATCTGCAAAACTCAAAAACATTGATTAAAAAAAAATACTTGAGTAGAAAAGTCAAGCGTGGTATGAAATCACACACACACCCCAAGGAGAATAACGGTAAAGGAACAAATATGCGAAATGCAGCAAAGACTTTAATTAATGTGAAGAATAAAAGTTGGTATTAAGATTTAGCAATGAGGAAGTTATTGGCGACCTAGGTTAGAATTATTTCATGCACTAGTGGAGACAATTTTCAGAGTGGAGTGATCTGAAGAACAAATGTTAGATGGGTATATACTACCCTTTTAAGAAACTGTAAAAGCTTTAAAGGAGAAAAAAAGAGACTGGGGATTACAGTGAGATGAATTGGAATCTTAAAGCTCAACATTCAGCAAACTAAGATTGTGGCATCTGGTCCCATTGTTTCATGGCAAAGAGATGCGGAAACAGTGGAAACGGTGGCTAACTTTGTATTTTGGGGCTCAAAAATCACTGCAGATGTTGACTGCAGCCATGAAATTAAAAGACGCTTACTCCTTAGAAGGAAAGTTATGACCAACATAGATAGCACATTAAAAAGCAAGACATTACTTTGTCAACAAAGGTCCATCTAGTCAAGGCTATGGTTTTTCCAGTAGTCATGTATGGATGTGAGAGTTGGACTATCAAGAAAGCTGAGCAGAGAAGAATTGATGCTTTTGAACTGTGGTGTTGGAGAAGACTCTTGAGAGTCCCTTGGACTGCAAGGAGATCCAACCAGTCCATCCCAAAGGAGATCAATCCTGGGTGTTCATTGGAAGGACTGATGTTGAAGCTGAAACTCGAGTATTTTGGCCACCTGATGCGAAGAGCTGACTCATTAGAAAAGACCCTGATGTTGGGAAGTATTGAAGGCAGGAGGAAAAGGGGATGATAGAGGATGAGATGGTTAGGTGGCATCACCGAATCAATGGACATGAGTTTGGGTAAACTCCGGAGTTGGTGATGGACAGGGAGACCTGGCGTGCTGCGGTCATGGGGTCACAAAGAGTCGGACATGACTGAGTGACTGAACTGAACTGAATTGGAATCAAATAAAGTTTAATTCTTTTTGTTCTAATACGATGGAAGAGAGTAAGAATGATGAACGGATTGAAGGTGATAAGGAATTAGAAAATATGGTCTACAGGTCAGAAACCAATTAACCTTTTGCCTCAGTGGTAAAGAATCCTCCTGCCAATGCAGGAGCTGCAGGAGACATGGTTTCAGTCCCTGGGTTGGGAAGATCCTCTGGAGGAGGACATGGCAACCCACATGAGCATTCTTGCCTGGGCAATCCCATGGATAGAGGAGCCTGGCAGGCCACAGTCCATGGTGTCACAAAGCATCAGATATGACTGAGCAACTAAGCACTAAGCATGACAGCACAAAGGGAGGGTTAATTTCATAGAAAGAGAAGCAGGCACAACTGAATGTGGATAAAAATGTGAGATTTTTGTTTGTTTCTTTTTCTTTTCTTTCTTTTTTTTTTGTTGCATAGGTGATGAAAAGATAACAGTTTTATTAGTGAGATGATGATGGAAGTATGCATGTGAACAGGATGATAAATATGCACAGAGGAGCAGAATCCACCTTCAACCAAGAATGAAGGGTCCGAGTTGATAACCTGGGACTTGATACATTTTTAAGAGATATTAAGGAAGATTAGAGAAGGTAGGTGTATGGAAGGAAAGAAAGAGTCATTTGAGACTAAGGCAGATTGAATAAAAATCTCCTATAAAATGAATCAATGTATGAAGCTTCATTCACATATAAATAATATGCAACTACTTTATTCTCTGGTGGTTCAGATGGTAAAGAATCTGACTGTGATGTGGGAGACCTGAGTTTGATACCTGAGTTGGGAAGATAACCTGGAGAAGGGAATGGTAACCCCAGTATTCTTGCCTGAAGAATTCCATGGACAGAGAATCCTGGCAGGCTACAGTCCTTGGGGTCGCAAAGAGTTGGACATGACTGAGTGACTGACGCTTTTCATATATAAATAAATGCAACTATTTTATTCTCTACTTATGATACATTACCTCATTAGCCATAGACAGCCATAAGCAGCAAAAAAGTTAGATTTTAAAACAGTAAATAATAATAACTTCATTTTAACATTTATCTCAAAGGTCTGCTTCATTTGTAATAATATTACTTTAGCATAGCATAGTTTATAGATGAATCCATAAATTAAAATTAAGTCTTTCATTCAGAAAAAAAAGTAAACAAGCTGTATCTCACAGAACTTAAGGAACAGATAACCCTCTATGGCTACCCTTTTGTAGTATTCTATAAACTATAAGAAAGTGTTAAGGGAAATTATTGAAATCCTAGTTTTACTCATTGTTATCTTTGTTATAAATATGTTATTCAAATACTCTTTACTTTTCTAACTTGTAAGGCAATATCTATGTGGCAAAGCTACTGTCATGAAAAAAATAACTCACATAGGAATCTGGGCAAAGAATGGATTCTAAATGAAGATTAATCTTCTGCTCATTCATTTATAGAAATAATTTGGGTTAATTTTTTTTCTTTTTTTTCAAGGAACTCAGTCTCATTCTAACAATTTAGTACTGAAAATAACAACACAGAGGAGAGAAAGAGAAAGCATATTGGATAAAAATGGGTCCCTTTTATCTCCCTTTGAAGTGTTCCACAACTATACTTTCTTTAATGTAATGCAATCAAAGAAATACTATTAGTGATTTGAAATTTGGGCAATGTTATTTTGTATATGAGAAGCTGCTTGGATCAAAGTATTAAATGAAGATAGCGATGCAGAGTTTTTCTTCTTTCCTAAATAAAATAACTCAGAACCATTTCTCTGCATCTGAGAAAGTCCATTGAAGACATGTATGTACACCATTAAAATAAAATCATTTATAGATTAAGTATCACATTCTAATACCCACTTTGTTGAACTCATTAGAGCAATTTAAATTGTTTGCTTCTCACCACATCCATGCATTTCCTTAATCTTTACCCTGGGACTCCTGCTTCAGCTTTTGTTCTTTCTAGCAATATCATTAGTAGATGTCATGCTAAGCTTTCTGGCAGAGTGTGACAAGAAGCAGAGCTACAAACACTTAAAGGGAGCCAGCATTTCAAAAACCAGCAAAATATCCAAAAGTAGCATTCTTTGCATTTTGGCAGTTCAGAATGTAAGACCTAGATTTACTAAAACTATTACAAGGATATATCATTTTGAGCACTGTATTTAAGACAAATTTTTTTCTGAAACAAGTTTCCTCCTAGGTGTTCCTGTTAATCAGTAGAAAAATAATTAGGAGACTTAGATAATACTGGAAAAATGTGCTATCATGTTTTCATAATTTAAAATATTAAAAAATAAGCCAATAAAAAATTTAAAAAATAAAAGCAATGACTCTAAAAATAAAAATAATTAAGTCTGCTTTAATTATAGAACTGTTTTATAATTTATATTTGAATTTTATGTAATGAAGCTGAAACTCCAATATTTTGACCACCTGATGTGAAGAGCTAACTCATTTGAAAAGACCCTGATGTTGGGAAAGATTGAAGGCAGGAGGAGAAGGGGACGACAGAAGATGAGATGGTTAGATGGCATCACCGACTCAATGGACATGAGTTTGGGTAGGCTCTGGGAGTTGGTGATGGACAGGGAGGCCTGGCGTGCTGCGGTTCATGGGGTCTCAAATAGTCGGACACGACTGAACGACTGAACTAAACTGAACTGAACCATTTACTTTTATAAACTTTAAATTATGCAGTTGACAAAATATGCATTTATGTATTGATTCTACCATTAAATAACTGTACAATATAGGTATCATTTCACCTCATTTCAATTAACTCAGTAATAAGATGTTAATATATAATTATCAATGTCATTATAAAATATGAAAAGTGTTATATAAAGCTTTGCAAACTATAAGTATATTTACACATATTGTTTCTGTGCTATGCTCAGTCATGTCCAACTCTTTGCAGCTCTATGGACTGTAAGCCTGCCAGGCTCCTCTGTCCATGGAATTCTTCAGGTAAGAATGCTGGAGTGGGGTGCCATTCCCTTCTCCAAGGGATCTTCCTGAACCAGGATTGTACCCAGGTCTCCTGAATTGCTGGCTGTTTCTTTACTGTCTGAACCACCAGGGAAGCACCACACATATTGTTAGTAGCAACACTATTAAACATGCAGCAATATTCTGCTTGCTAAAGTACACGTGGAATAAATAATACATGTCAGTCTCTAAAGCAAAAGATACCAATTCAACTAGTCAGGTAAAGGGATATCATAGATAAACAATTAAGAGCAGATAATAAATCAAGCAAAAGACTTGGAATTCAAAGCAAATATCAAACCAAGTTACAAATACTGGATGTAAAGTACAAGGAAGTACACAGTGTGAGGATACAGGATGTTAGAATTAGGGACCAAAGTGAGAATGAGGCCATAGAAAATCTAAGAATGAGATGGACTGTCCTCCTCTGATAAATTTTAAATTCTTCCATTTCTCTGAAAGGAGAATGAACCCAACAATGAAGGTGGGACTGAAGTGCATTTCAATAATATGGAAATAAAAGTCATGTAGAGATGGATCAGTCATAGAGTCCATGCTCATACACAGACCAATAAATTGAGGGATGAGGCATTGGGGCAAAGAAAAGGAAATATTATCTGGAAATCCAGCAGATCCAAAGATGATGATGGACTAGTGTCCCAAAGAATCATCTTACCCACGTTAGAATCCAGGCTGCTTTTATACTAAAAGGGGAGGGAGAGTGGTTGGTTTTTGCAGACTTCTTGGTGCTGGAATCCTTTGCTTTTGCAGCCATCCACACAGGTCTGGTCACAATCTTGCTGTAAACCTGTAATAAGACAGCTACTATTTTCTATTCTGTAATGGTTGATATTTATTTGAATGGAAAAGTGTTATGCCTTTCAAGGTTCAGCATGAGAAGCAGAGGACTGAGACAGTACTGTAATGAATATTTCAGGCCATGGCAACTTTCTTTTACAAAAGGTCGAGAGTCAGCATGACTAAGCACAGAACACAAAGATTAGAGCTAAAGGAATAGATCCAATATGGTGTCAGATTTGTTCTTCTCTGTCACAGATACTCAAAAAAATAGTCAAGTTAATAGAGTGTATTTTCTTAATATTAAAATAAATCTTTATCTTTTAATTAAAATATAATCTTTACCAATGCCAAATTTTGGTTTTCCATCAAATAATATCAAAGAGTGACAACGCACTCTGAGCAGTTTGAACTTCTTAGTTTGGATGAACACCAGTAATGTAGTGAGGCTGTGGGCATCCTTGAGGAAGAACCTATGAATATTGATTCCCTTGTTGCTAATAAAACAGAGTTGTGTATTCCTATAAACAGATCCTGAGTACTCCAAGTAGGAACCCAGAGATTAAAACATTAGAAGACTATGGTGGTAAGTAGACCCTGGCATGTCTGCCACTAATTCCCGCCTCCTGATATCCACAGTCTTGTCTATTCCCCTTGAGTGTAGTCTGGACTTCTTTATAGCGAATAAAATATAGCACAAGTGACATCATGCAACTTCTGATATTAGGCTATAAACATCCATTGTTTCATCTTGGTTGTCTCTCTCATTCTCTTTTGGATTGTTTGCCCTGGTAGAAGCTACTTGCCATGTTGTGGGATAGTTTGTTGCCATGTCATGAACAGCCTTGCGAAGGCACCCAGGTGACAAAATACTGAAGCCAGCCAGCAGTCTTAACGGCAATCTTAGTGGCAGATAATTTCCTTACAGTTAATGTCTCAGGTAGATCCACATCACCCGCCAACTGTATAACTACAAAACCATAAGAGACATTGAACCACAGGGAATCAACCAATTGACACCTGGATTCTCACTCTTAGAAACTGTTGCTGTCTTAAGTTGTTACTAAATTGTGAGACGATTTTTTATGGAGCAATAGATAAGTAATATAACCTTCAATTAAAACAAGATATTTTTGATTTGTCAATTTAGGCAAAACTATGCTGATTTTCTTTTTGTTATTCTTCTTAACTTTCACTTACTAGCTCTCTGAAAAATAACTAGTGATTACGGGAACTTGGACATCGTAGTAGAGATCTAACATCATTATAGGACCAGAGGCTGTGCAAGAGGGAAAGCAGTGACTATAGAGACAAGCAAGAAAGTGTCTCCGATAAGACAGGTAAAACAATTTATGCCACACTAGAGGCTATATGGCAGACATTATTCTCTGAGAATACATCTTGATATGCAAGAAGCATTATATATCTCTTGGCTTATCCTTAAAAACTCAGATTTATTTTAAGATTATTAGGTTAAATTGACTTTTCATACTGTTCATGGGGTTCTCAAGGCAAGAATGCTGAAACAGTTTGCATTCCCTTCTGGACAACCACGGCTGTGTGGTCACTCATCTAGAGCAAGAATTCCTGGAGTGTGAACTCAGGTGGGCCTTAAGAAGCATCACTATGGACAAAGCTAGTGGAGGTGATGAAATTACAGTTGAGCTACTTCAAATCCTAAAAGATGATGTTGTTAAAGTGCTGCACTCAATATGCCAGCAAATTTGGAAAACTCAGCAGTGGCCACAAGACTGGAGAAGGTCAGTTTTCATCCCAATCTCAAAGAAGGGCAATGCCAAAGAATGTTCACACTACCAGAAAATTGTGCTCATTTCACATGCTAGCAAGGTAATGCTTAAAATCCTCCAAGCCAGGCTTCAATAGTACATGAACTGAGAACTTCCACATGTGCGAATTGGATTTAGAAAAGGCAGAGGAACCAGAAATCAAATTGCCAACATCTGCTGGATCATAGCAAAAGCAAGGTAATTCTAGGAAAACAACTACTTCTGCTTCTTTGACTATGCTAAAGACTTTGACTGTGTGGATCACAAACTGTGGATAATTCTTAATGAGATGTGAATACCACACCACCTTACTTGCCTTCTGAGAAACCTGTATGTAGATCAAGCAACAGCAGTTAAAAAGGGACATGAAACAATGTGTGCATGCTAACTCACTTCAGTCATGTCCAGTTCTTTGTAATGTCATGGACTGTAGCCTGTCAGGCTCCTTTGTCCATGGGATTCTCCAGCTAAGACCTCTGGAGTGCGTTGCCGTTCCCTTCTTCAGGGAATCTTCCCAACCCAGGGATTGAGCCTGAGTCTACTGCATCTCCTGTGTGGCAGGCAGATTCTTTACCACTTAGCCACTGGGGAAGGCCATGAAACAATGGACTGGTTCAAAATTGGGAAAGGAGTACATCAAGTTTGTATATTGTCACCCTGCTTATTTAACTTGTATGCAGAATACATAATCTGAAATGTCAGGCCGGATGAATAACAAGCTGCAATCAGGATTGTCAGAAGAAATATCAATAATCTCAGATATTCAGATGACACCACTCTAATGGCAGAAAGTGAAGAATTAAGGAGTCTCTTGATGAAGGTGAAAGAGGAGAGTGAAAAAGCAGGTTTAAAACTGAACATTCAGAAAACTAAGATCATGGCATCTGGTCTCATCACTTCATGGCAAATAGATGGGGAAACAATGGAAACAGTGACAGATTTTATTTTCTTGGGTTTCAAAATCACTGCAGACTGTGACTGCAGCCTTGAAATTAAAAGGTGCTTGTACCTTGGAAGAAAAACTATGACAAATTTAGACAGTGTATTAAAAAGCAAAGACATTGTTGCCAACAAAGGTCCATAGAGTCAAAGCTATGATTTATCCTGTAGTCATACATTGATGTGAGAATTGGACCATAAAGACTTAGTGCCAGAAGAATTGATGCTTTTGAACTTGGTGCTGGAAAAGACTCTTGAGAGTCCCTTGGACAGCAAGAAGTTGAAACCAGTCAATTTTAAAGGAAATGAACATTGAATGTTCATTGGAAGGATTGATGCTGAAGCTGAAATTCCAATACTTCAGCTACCTGATGCAAAGAGCTGACTCCTTGGAAAAGATCCTGAAACTGGAAAGACTGGGGGCAGGAGGAGAAGGGGGCAACAGAGGATGAGATGGATGGTTGGCATCATTGACTCAATGGATGAGTTTGAGCAAACTCAGGGAGATAGTGAAGGACAAGGAAGCCTGGTGTGTTGCAGTCCATGAGGTCACAAAGAATTGGATATTGCTGAATGACAGAACATCAGCAACAAGGTTAAATTAATATTGCCGACCAAAATGTAAAAGTGATTCATTAAACTCTTTATCTTCAAGGTTATTTCTTAAAATTTTCTCTTGATACCTTTTTCTAAAAATTGGCTTAAATTTGACTATTTAAATGCAGTCGTAGTATTTTTCAAGAGTACTGATTCAAGTTCAAAGTGTGAAATAATTTAATAATCTCTTCTTGTACCATACTATGTTAATAATTTCTGCCTACCAATTATCATTATTTTCAGCTTTGTTTTGAAAAAATATTGCTTTATATTACTTCTGTCAAAGTGAAAAAATGTAAGAATAAGAAAATTTTTAAAATCTACGTATCAGCTTTCACAGAGTTACAGAATATCAGTGCTGGATAGGAATTTCCAAGGCCACTTCTGACAAGGAACACTTACGAGATATTGGTGAGCAATATTTCTGTATATTTTGGATAACTCTGCTGATGATCACTTCTAAGTAAGTAATGTATTCCATCATTATAATGTTATGATTTCCAATCACTAAAATCTTTGTAATTTTTAGTTGGAAACTGCTTCTGTAAAACTTGCCTATTTTCCCCAAGAGGGTAAGTAGGTCTAGTCTTTTTTCTTTACTTTTGCCTTCAGATATTTTAAGATAGGACTTATTTGGAATACTTTTTCTACAAGTAAAATTGCAGTACTAGGAACTGAGAACAATATTGTTCCCAAGAGTTGGTGACCACCAGAGATTTATCAAATTTTTTTATCAGTATATTACACTTTCAACAATGATAAGTCATTTTCAATTAGGTAGGTTCTGTTTCTCAACACAATGTTGGCACATGTTAGTTCTGACAAATAAGCTTGCCCAGGTATGTTTTACATAAATCACCATTGAGAAAACTTACAGTGTTCTTGAGCTTGGGCAGTTTGTTTAAAAAATTTTAAACGTATCTCTCATAGATAACATGGTTATCAGTTCAGTTCATTCTCTCAGTCATGTCTGACTCTTTGCGACCACATGGACTGCAGCACGCCAGGCCTCCCTGTCCATCACCAACTCCCGGAGCTTGCTGAAACTGATGTCCATCGAGTCTGTGATGCCATCCAACCATCTCATCCTCTGTCATCCTCTTCTCCTTTTGCCTTCAATCTTTCTCAGCATCAGGGTCTTTTCCAAAGAGTCAGTTCTTCATATCAGATGGCCAAAGTATTGGAGCTTCAGCTTTAGCATCCATCCTTCCAATGAATATTCAGGACTGATTTCCTTTAGGACTGACTGGTTTGATTTCCCTGCAGTCCAATGGATTTTGAAGAGTCTTCTCCAATACCACTGTTGAAAAGCATCAATTATTTGGTGCTCAGCATTCTTTATAGTCCAAATCTCACATCCATATATGACTACTGGAAAAATCATAGCTTTGACTAGATGGACATTTGTCAGTAAAGTAATATCTCTGTTTTTTCATATGCTGTCTAGGTTTGTCACAGCTTTTTTTACAAGGAGCAAGTGTCTTTTAATTTCATGGCAGTCACCACCTTTAGTGATTTTGGAGTCCAAGAAAATAAAGTCTCTTACTGGTTCCACTGTTTCCCCATCTATTTCCCATGAAGTGATGGAACCAGATGCCATGATCTTGGTTTTCTGAATATTGAGCTTTAAGCCAACTTTTTCACTCTCCTCTTTCCCTTTCATCAACAGGCTCTTTTGTTCTTCTTCACTTTCTGCCATAAGGGTGGTGTCATCTGCATATCTGATATTTCTCCCAGCAATCTTGATTCCAACTTGTGCTTCATCCAGACCACCATTTCGCATGATGCATTTTGTGTATAAGTTAAGTAAGTAAAGTGACAATATACAGCCTTGATGTACCCCTTTCTCAATTTGGAACCAGTCTGTTGTTCTATGTCCTGTTCTAACTGTGCTTCTTGACCTGCTCATAGATTTCTCAGGAGGCAGGTAATGTAGTCTGGTATTCCCATCTCTTTAAGAATTTTTCACAGTTATTTTTGTTATCTACACAGTCAAAGGCTATGGCATAGTCAATAAAGGAGAAGTAGATATTTTTCTGGATTTCTCTTGCTTTTTCAATGATCCACCAGAGATTGGCAATTTGATCTCTGGTTCCTCTGCCTTTTCTGAATCCAGCTTGAACTACTGGAAGTTCACGGTTCGTGTATTGATATTGTATGGTTATAGATTCACACTAAAACTTGAAATCTGAGATTATGCAAATCAGTACTCAGATTAAGCTCATAATACATCCCTAAAAGCTTTCAGCCATCAATATTGTCATTCATAAGGGAAGCAAAAATATACAGTAGAGAAAAGACAGTCTCTTCAACAAATGGTACTGGGAAAACTGGTAAATTATGTGTAAAAGAATGAAATTAGAACATCTCCTAACACAATATACAGAAAATAAAATCAAAATGGATTAAAGAACTAAACGTACGACCAGAAAGTATAAAATTCTTAAAGGAAAACATAAGTAGAATGCTCTCTGACATAAACAACAGCAAGATTCTCCATGACTCACCTCCTAGAATCATGGAAATAAAAGCAATAATAAACAAACGGGACCTAATAAACATAAAAGCTTTTTCACAACAAAGGAAACTATCAGAAAGGTGAAAAACCAACTCATACAATGGAAGCAATTAATAACAAATGAAATAGCTGACAAATAATTAATATACAAGTAGCTTACGCAGTTCAATACCAGAAAAAAAAATTAAAAAATTAAAAAGTGGGCAGAAGACATAAACAGACATGTTTCCAAAGTAGACATATAGATAGCTAATAAACACATGAAAAGTTCAGCATCACTCATTATCAGAGGAATGCAAATAAAAACTACATGACATATCATCTCACTCTGGTCAGAATGGCCATCATCCAAAAGTCTATCAACAATAAGTGTTGGAGAGGGTGTGGAGAAGAGGGAACCCTCTTATACTGTTGGAGGGAATGGAAAATGATACAATCACTATGGAGAACAATATGGAGATTTGTTAAAAAACTAGGAATAAAGCCACCATATGGCTCAGAAATCCCATTACTGTGCATGTAACCTGAGGAAACTGGAACTGAAAAAGACACATCAATGTTCATTGCATCACTATTTACAAGAGCTAGGACATAGAAGCAAGCTAGATATCCATCGACAGATGAATGGATAATGAAGTTGTGGTACATATACACAATGGAATACTACTCAGCTATAAAAAGGAACCCATTTGAGTCAATTTTACTGAGGTGGATGAACCTAGAGCCTATTACAAAGTGAACTAAGTCAGAAAGAGAAAGACTAATGTCATATATTAATGTATACCTATGGAATATAGAATGATAGTACTGATCATCTTCCTTACAGGGCAGCAAAGGAGACATAGTTATTTTGGACACGGTGGGAGAAGGAGAGGGTGGGATGATATGAAAGAATAGCATTGAAACACATATATCACCATGTGTAAAATAGATAGCCAGTGGGAGGTGACGTATGACACAGGGGACTAAAACTAGTGCTCTGTGACAAACACATATATCACCATGTGTAAAATAGATAGCCAGTGGGAGGTGACATATGACACAGGGGACTAAAACTAGTGCTCTGTGACAACCTAAAGGAGTTGGATAGGGAGAGAGGTGAGAGGGGAGCTCAAGAAAGAGGGGATGTATGTATACTTAATGATGATTCATGTTCATATATGCAAAACCATCACAATATTGTAAAGTAATTATCCTCTATAAAAATTTTTAAAAAGGCTTCTCTGTCCATCACCAACTCCCGGAGCCAACTCAGATTCATGTCCACTGAGGCAATGATGCCATCCCACCATCTCATCTTTTGCCGTCCCCTTCTCCTCCTGCCTTCAATCTTACCCAGCATCAGGGTCTTTTCAAATGATTCAGCTCTTCGCATCAGGTGTCCAAAGTACTGGAGTTTCAGCTTCAGCATCAGTCCTGCCAATGAATATTCAGGACTGATTTCTTTTAGGATAGACTGGTTTGATCTCCTTGCAGTCCAAGGGACTAGATGATGGGACTGGATGCCATGATCTTAGTTTTTTGAATGTTGAGATTTAAGTCAGCTTTTTCACTCTCCTCTTTCACTTTCATCAAGAGGCTTTTTAGTTCTTCTTCGCTTTCTGTCATAAGGGTGGTGTCATCTGCATATCTGAGGTTATTGATATTTCTCCCAGCTATTTTGATTCCAGCTTGTGCTTCATCGCATGATGTATTCTGAATATAAGTTAAATAAGCAGGGTGACATTATACAGCCTTGACATACTCCTTTCCCGATTTGGAACCAGTCTGTTGTTCCATGTCCAGTTATAACTGTTGCTTCTTGATCTGCATACAGATTTCTCAGAAGGCAGACAAGGTCATCTGGTATTCCCATCTCTTTAAGAATTTTCCACAGTTTGTTGTGACAAATTGTCATACTTGTTGGTGAAAAGAAATTAATGTCAAATTGTTTGTTCCCAATATAATTCTTATAGGATCAGTATTAATTTTCATGCTTTCCAGGTAAAATACATGTGAGAGTTGCAATAAAGTAATCAGTGTTATTGATGGACATGGATATGTACTGAATTTTCCTGTTGAGAGACATTTTTTTAAAAGATTTTGTCATGTGAACCATCTTTAAAGACTTAATTGAATTTTTTACAAAATCCCTTTTTTTTTTTTTCTAATATTTTGGTTTCTTGGACATGAGGCATTTGGGATTCTCCCCGACAAGGACCAAACCTACACAGAAAGACAAAGTCCTAACCACTGGATGCCAGGGAACTCTTGAGAGACAATTTTTAATGGATATCTTGCATTTCTGAAAATCTTGTGAAGAAAATTTGATATGAGTTTCCAGATTATTTATTTCAAGGCTGTTTGCATAGCAGCCTTGAAATACAGAGTATCTCCTTCTGGAGCAAAGGATATATTTTTGTTTCCTGATCAAGATAACAAAATAATGCTTCTCTCCAGGGAAATAATGGGCAGGTTTGCTCCTAGTTCCCTTATAAATTGGGGATTTCCTAAACCTGGGGATCATTCAGCTGTGACTCAATCCCATATCCTGCATTGGCAGGCACGTTCTTTGCTACTGGCACCACCTGGGAAGCCCCGGCTGCAGAAATAGTTTTAATAAATAATCTAATTAATCTTCTCTTCTAAAGCCTGAGGAATATTATTACAAGTTTTTGATAAGAAAACAATGGGACTGAAAATAGCAACATCGTAACCAGGAACAATTTAATAAATGCTATCTTTTGATCTTATGACATCTGATGGCTTATCTTCATAGCCCCTCCATTTTAAAAATAGCTCTATAAATTCTGGTAATGTACATGGAAAAGTTGTTTAATACATACTGCCATCAAGGGATTCATGTGTACTTCTACAAGCTACAGGGTATTTTGGAATTATTTAGCATTATTATCAGAATTATGCTATTTCTTGAAATAAATGATATTTATAAGTGAAATGTATTATTAGAAAATAATGAAAATAATATCTGTTAAATAATAAACAAATGAATAATATTATATTACCTACAATTTTGAAATGAGTGACAGTGTGAACCCTATATTTTGAAATTAGTGTGATATAAGTAAAATAGCAATTGTTTTTTTTTTTTTAATCTTTATGTAGAAAATTTAGAAAATAAGAAAGCATTGAAAGTAAAAGATCTGGAAGTTTATATAAGCAACAAGTTAACCCTTAGAAAATAGAGAAGGGAAAAGTTATCATAGAAGAAATAAATAAAATACAAAAAATAGAATATGGAGGTAAGAGGAAAGGTAGACAAAGAAGAGGAAAAGAAAGAGTAAGGAGAAACCAAATTTGGTTCTTTCAAAGGAGTAATAAAGTTTTAAAACTTTAAGACAAATTCAAAAATAAAGTATGGTTGAAATAAATAAGTTGGGGAATATAGTGGCACAGTTGCTAAAGAACCCTGCCTGCCATGCAGGAGACATAAAAGATGATGGTTTGATCCCTGGTCAGGAAGATCCCTGGAAGGCATGGCAATCCACTCTAGTATTTATGCATAGCAAATCCTATGGACAGAGAAGACTGGTGGGATACAGTCCATAGGGTTGCACAGAAGTATAATAATATGCCCAAGTTAAACTATTCATAAAGACAGCTAATAATTGTACTCAGATCTGCCTAAATTTAAATCGTATGCTTACTTATAACGTCTTCATGATGTCATTATTCTTATTTTTATCCGAGAGCAGTAAGCAATTCCATGTGTGTTTTCTTTTTCTGTGTGTTTAGAGATTCTACAGTCTTGATAATTACTTTTCAAATATGTTTGGGTATCTTTCACAATGTTTTCATATTAAAATATCTATTTACAGGCTCTTGTCTTACATAAGTTGAAAATACTTTTTCAAATTGAAACAGAAACTAGATAGTTTGATAATTTCCATTGTCAGTAAACTGCTTCTTGCTCTGAACAGTTGAAAGCATTAGGGAACCTTTACTAAGAATCAAATACAATTCTAATATCATCATTACTATACAATTTTGAGAAGCAGACAAAATTTATGCATCTAATCTACCTCAGATGACTTTAATTTTTTGTTATGACCTAAGAATTACATTAATAATATAATATTACCTTTAGTATGTATTGATCTTTCTTTGCTTTCTACCTGCAGGACTGGCATGAAGTTGTATAATTCAGTGTAGATCCCTTACAGATATTTCTGTAAAGTAAAAATCATGAATCAGGATTCTTAGGAACAGTCCATTAAAAAATCAGGAAATCAAATGATATACAAGTAAAATAAGAGATAGGTTTTCTTTCCAGTAGACATCTCCTTAAGCTGGGCAGTCACCAGTTAAAACTGAGATATCACCACTCACCTGATGATTTCAATTATTTTCTGGCTGGCAATGCCTGAGAAAAATAGCTACTCTTACTGCCTCATTCTATTACAATAGTGCAACTGTAGAAACCGAACATGTGGATTGCTTTTCTGTTTTTAGGTTAGTGGCTGTGCCAAAGAGGGGTGCATTCATATTTTCTTTTGGAATGAGATAAAGACAGTTGATTTTTACATATACCCCTTGATGATTTGCCAGGGTGTGTAAATTCAACCACTTTTGTTCCTTTTGGAGAGGCAGGTAAGTAAAAAGTCTATCTAAAGTCATCTTCTAAGAGATTAGAAAAAAAGTACTTGAAATTTTTCAGGCTTACCTTCTATTGTGGCTTATATTTTTCATTTTCTTTCTTACATCAGCATTCAATGATCGATATTTGGAAATACAAGCTTGAAAATAGCATTCTTATATTACTTTTAATATGGGATTTAAGGTTTATCTTAATGTTTTTCCTTATGAAGCTAACTCATAAATATTTACTGAGGAAATCTGTTAAGTACTCTCTGGGTCCACTTCTGTGATGTGGTTGAATAACAGTCTACTCAGTGAGAAGACCCTTCAGCTCTCATAAGAGGATTCAATCAGTCATGCAACAAATATTTATTGAGTATGGACCATATGCCAGACACACCATTCAGACTGCTTGGATTACATCAGCAAGCAAAAAGACAAAAAAAATATTTGCCCTTGTGAAGCCTATCAGTAGGGTTACAGAAAGTTAAAACAAAACACAGCATCTTGAAACACAAAAAACTTAACTTCTGGTATTTCCCGAAGTTCATACCTTCAAAAACAGAGCAATACGATATTCATCAAAAGCACGGTAAAGAGAGATAATGTTTGTTTTAATTTGCCAAAGTGAAAGTGTTAGTTACTCTATGGAGTCAGACTCTTTGCGACCCCATGGACTGTAACCTGCCAGGTTCCTCTTGTCCGTGGGATTTCCCAAGCAAGAATATTGGAGTGGGGTATCATTTCCTCCTTCAGGGGATCTTCCTGATCCAGGGATTCTACCTGGGTCTCCTGCATTGCAGGCAGATTCTTTACCGTGTGAGCCACCAGGGGGAGCCCATTAGTTTGCCAGGACCACCACAAAGGAGGTGGTTTACACATCAGAAATGAACTAGCTCACATATTTGGAAGTACGAGATCAAGGTGTTAGCAGGGTTGGTTTCTTGCTGGTAAAACTATCACTCCATCTGCCTCAGTTGTCACCTGGTGTTTCCCCTGTGTCTCCTCGTATTGTCTTCCCTGTGTGTATCTCCCTGTCCAAATCTCTCCTTCTTAGGACACCAGTGACACTGGACTCGAGTCCACCCCCCTGATGTCGTTTTAATTTGACTGATTTTTCCTGAAAAGACTCTATTTCAAAATAAGTTTCATTGTGGGTTACTGAGGTTTACAAGTTTAACATGAATTTTCTGGAATACATATGACTCATAACCATGTTCACAGAAGAATATCTAGATTAAGGGTTAAGACAGACTATCAGGCTTGTGTGGGCTTCCCTGAGAGCTCAGTTGGTAAAGAATCAGACTTGTGTACTTGATTTATATAAATTTGTCATCCTTCACATCTTTTGCTCCAACTATAAGAAACAACTTTTGACTTTATGGTATTATTCTATACTGAGGGATTTTAGACAAAAAATACATAAATCTTTCTCATATTTACTACAAGAGGTTTATGGGTTAGTTACTAATTATACAATAATGTCTAAAGATGCAACTGAGATTCCACCTAAGACACTGTTTAGATATCTCAGTATTAAGAATAATTATAACGTTAAAATAAATATTTGACTAATATTTGTTGCTTATGAAAATATAACTTAACAGCCAATGGTGATATTTGTCCTTTAGTTTGGATTTTGGAAACTACAGTTATATAATTGATATGATGCTGAATTTTTTTTTTACCATTATATATTGGCCATGCATTACCATTTCTGTCTTTGTTCCACTGATGTCTTCTTTCATTGATTCCTATTTGTGGAATTACTGTCAACTTGATATAGTGTATGTATTTTGCATAATGCTTTTCTCTATTTGGTAGCACTAGTGGTAAAGAACCTGCCTGCCAAAGCAGGAGACATAAGAAACGTAGGTTTTATCCCTGGGTCAGGAAGATTCCCTGGAAGAGGTCATGGCAACCCATGCCAGTATTCTTGCCTGGAGAACCCCATGGACAGAGGAGCCTGGTGGACTATGGTCCATAGGGTCACAAAGAGTCAGGCACAACTGAGCTGCGAGTAGCCGTAGTATTGGCCATGTATTACCATGTCTGTCTTTATTTCATTGATGTCTTCCTTCATTGATTCTTATTTGTTGAACTATTGTTAACTTGATACAGTGTGTGTATTTTGCATAATGCTTTATCTCTATTTGGAAAAAAAAAAGGGGTTGTAAGTAATTATTCTAAATATAATTATAATTGAACTTATGAGTAATAGATAATGTTTTACTTTTATTAACATATGAGGACAAACATATTTTTCATTCATAAATTAGTTCTATTAGGTCAAAACTTTGATAAACATTTTTTATTCTATGACTGTTTTTCTATGTTCAATGTTTTTTCACTCATTGCTGAGATATGCCATTTATGTTCCAGATTTTTTTCATGGTTTGGTTTACTATTACTCCAAATGTGTCTCTTATGAGGAGTGTGCTAAAACATATATCTCTTTCCTTTTCAATGGAAGACATCAGAGGAGTGTTTTTAATAGAAAACTATCTCCATTTCATTCAAGGAACCAGTTTTTCCAATAGTTTCCACCTTGCTTTATACCAGTAGAGATCAATGAGATCAATTCCTCTATCACTCAAAATCATTATATTTGTCTACACATGTGACTAAAAGTCTTTAAAAACATCATGATAGACCATTTCTCAAACTAACAAGTACCAAGAGGGACATGATAGATACAAGAGTAAGCTTCCACTTGTGTTCTGCTTTTCATTTTAAATGGCATACCCAAACTCAGAATGATATAATTACAGTCACATGAATGGACATTATTAGAATAGAACAGAATTTAAACAATAAATTCCAACAATTATGAATATCCTAAATATCTCTTTTGTTTAATTTTTTTCAATGAGAAAGTAAAATATCCTGAATGCTCATTGTAAAAACAAAAATAAAGTTGTTTCCAGAACAAAAATGATACTCCTTGTCTTCCTTCTTGTTTTTCTGCAAGCAGTTTCAGTTCAGTTCAGTCACTCAGCCATGTATGACTCTTTGGGACCCCATGGATTGCAGCACACCAGGCTTCCATGTCCATCACCATCTTCCGGAGCTTGCTTAAACTCATGTCCCTCAAGTCGGTGATGACATCCGACTATCTTATCCTCTGTTGTCCCCATCTCCTCCTGCCTTCAACATTTCCCTGCATCAGGGTCTTTTCTAAGGAGTCAGTTCTTCGCATTAAGTGACCAAATTATTGGAGCTTCAGCTTCAGCATCATTCCTTCCAATTAATATTCAGGACTGATTTACTTTAGAATTGACTGCAAGGTTTGATCTCCTTGCAGTCCAGAGGACTCTCAGGAGTCTTCTCCAACACCACAGTCCAAAAGCATCAATTCTTAGGAAACCTAAATGTTAAGCTTTATATTTCTTGCATTTATTTGTTTATATACATTGGATTTAAATGTCTCTGTGAAGTCTATATGTATGAATGTCTCTGTTTTTTTCATAATGCTAGTAGTATAGAACTACTAATTGGCTTTTCAAGGAACAATATGGCATCTTGGTGAATATCTCATTTCAAAATATTCAGGCAAAATTACCCTCTTTTTTTTTTCCATCTGTTTCATAGTTTCACTATCTTTTTGTTTAAGATAGACTTGTTTCAAACAGCATCTATCCTGATTACGCTTTCTTAGATTTTTGATTGTCATCTAATCAAAACAAAAACTTCTTAGGGCTCTCTTGATCTATTCACTCCAATCATTTCCTACTCAATATTGATTGTGTTTTTACTATATAATATGCTTTCCTTGGGCTTCCCTGTTGGCTCTGACAGTAAAGGATCTGCCTGCAATGCAAGAGACCTGGGTTTGAATGCTTGGGTCCGCAAGCTCCCTTGGAAAAGAGAATCGCTACCCACTCCAGTATTCTTGCCTGGAGAATTCCATGGACTATAGTCCATGGGGTCACAAAGAATCGGACACAACTGAGTGACTAACACACGTGCACACATACTTTCCTTATTGTTAATATTCTCTTTTCCCTATTTTATTCTAGATCTAGCAAGTGGTTTTAAATGTCTGTGCCTCCTCCATTTCTAAAATGTGATAGACTTTTTAAATATTTCTTATCAGAATGTCAAATTAAATAATGATCATACCTGTCAAGAAAATGTTTTAGTAACTTTTACTTCCAAATCCTCAAAAAACTTTTTAGTGTTAATAAAATTATTATATTTGTAAACTATTTGCAAGTCATTATAATTATAAGCTAAAATTGTATTTTAAATTTATCCTCTTTAATTCTTAGGTTTCAGTTTAAACTCGCATTGTATAATTTCATTAGGTTTAACTGAAAATACTCCAGTTTTGCTCACTGAAGTGTTTCTGTCTCTCTGTTAAGATCTTTTCTGATTTACGGCTATAGTGACTAGGTTTCCTGCCCCCCTCAATAATTTTCCTCATCCAGTCAGTTATATTTTTTTGGTCCTTCCATGTCTGAAATATTTTCCTTTGCCCTTCTCACATATGATAGAGTAAACTACTACAAATGACATCTTCATGAAAGAGATTTTTGCTGACTGGGCAAAATTAACTGGAGGTAGAGTCTAGAGATGGAAATTTATTGTACAGGAGAAAACAGGTTATCTAGGGCTTAACAGAAAATTGCAGGTAAAATTAAAGGAGAGTAGCAATGTGTGATATAACATCAAACAAAATATAAAAGCTTGCTTGAAACAACCTGTTTCAAAATAAGAGATGTTCGTGAAACTCTGCCTCTGGCTCAAAGAAGTGCTTGAGGAAAAGTGCGGTATGAAAGCTATGTTCTCTACTCCTTCAGTTCTGTAAGGAAGGCTCATCGAGTTCAAAAGTGAAGCGAAGCCATTCTTAACAGAGGTTTGAATCAAGGAGGATGTCATTGGTACTTGGATGCAATCCCCTATTCCCACCATCCTTTCTTCATCGAAAGTCTTTGATGGATGATACAGATTCGAGGTGAGGAGGCTGGTGAACTGTGCACCAAAAGGCTTCAAACGTAATAAACTTGCTAATAAAGCTCCAAATCTTGCCAGTCAAAGAAGAAACTTCAGGAGACTGTAATAAACACGATTCATAACAAGTAATCATTTTCACGTAGACATGCTACTATTCTTATTTATCAGTATATATAAAACCGTTGAGAAGGACATACGATTTACCTAACTGTTTACACAACTAGTTAAACATATGTGCATGCACGTGTTGTTGCTTCAGTCATGTCCAACTCTTTGCGATCCCATGGACTGGAGACCACCAGGTTCCTCTGCCCATGGAATTTTCCAAGCAAGAAAACTGGAATGAGTTGCCGTGCCCTCCTCCAGGGGGTCTTCCCAACCCAGGGATTGAATCTGCATCTCTTAAGGATAGTTTGATGTCATTAATGGTTAAAATAGTGAACTGTAGGGTTTAGATCTTTAGCTGGGATTTTGGTGGGGGGAGAGCTGGTATGAAAAGTGCCCACATTTGGTAGCTAAGCCATGTCTGACTCTTTGCAACCCCATGGACTGTAGCTTGCAAAGTTCCTCTGTCCACGGAATTTCCCAGGTAAGAATACTAGAGCAGGTTGCTATTTCCTTCTCCAGGGGATCTTTCTGACCCATGGATTGAACACGTATCTCCTGCATTGGCAGGCAGGTTCTTTACCACTGAGCCACCCTAGAAGGCTGATATTAGTAGTAGGTTATTTTTATATTTTTTTTAAATTCTAAATCAGATCCTGCTCAGTCAAGAAATGCCTCATTCCTACCAAAGAAAGAATTAAATTATTTCACAATTCAGGAAAGTTCAAGAATACAGAAGAAAAGTCAAGAGTGAAAGAAAAGGAGTTCAGGAGAAGAGCCATAGAAAAAAGAAATTTCCACCCAAAAAGAGGAACCACGTGCTTTATAGAATGTGGTTTCTCGAATACCAGTAAGATATGTGCTACAGAAAACGTTAATAAAAATTCACTGCTTGAGCAAGTAAGGCTGGAAAAAATTCAGTGACTAAGGTCTCAAATCCTGATGTTAATTCTGATGGAGATTGCTGCTGGAAGGAGTATTAAAGAGTGGAACAGAAGTTGATCGATGCAGTCCAGAATGACTAAAAAGGAAGAAAACACACATACCTAATCAGCGCATCACTTAAAAAGTAAGTTTTGATACATCTCCGTATAGAGGACTTGGGAGTTAAAATTCAACCTACTTTACTATACCTGATGCACAGTTTTACTTTTGTTTTATCTTGTTTTAGCAATCTCTCTATGACTTCCACGATTTCTTTTCCTTATGAAACCCCTTGATTTATCTATTCTATGCATATGTATTAAGCATTTATTATCCATTTGAAAGAGTAATTCTAAGTTCTATGCATAATAGACCAAAATGTTTTATTTTTATTAAGATTTTTATTAAGATTCTAATGCCTAGGATGAGAAAACTTTAGTAATGTCCTTGAGGAGGTGTTATCTTAAAACATTTTACTTCTGTTCCTGTGGAGAATATATTTATAGCATTTGAAAATCCCAGTTTAAGAGATACTGGAACCATTTTCTCTCATTTTAGATACTCAAGAACTTAAACTAAATTTCGGAAGCATCCACATAGTAAAATCCATGAGTGACCTCTTAATATGCTTTAAAACCCAATAAGTTTTAAAATCCTAAATGAATGCCTGGCAAAGGACGCTGTGTTGTCATTTTAATAAGATGATTCTAATGCCTTCGGCTTTTTTTTTTCCCCCTCAATGTAAAGCCCCAAACAGAAGTAAACCATTTCCTCCAGCATAATGGGAGAAAAACACTATCTTTGTAACTGCTCTGTGGTTTAAATTGAAGGAAAATGTTAGTCTCTAACATGTAATTTGACATTTTTTTTGTACTTTTGCAGCACCGAAAAGTAGCTGGGTCTAAATGTATATGGTTTGTTTTGCTTGTAGTATGTAGATTTGTTAGACAAAATATTGCTTATTCAAAATGCAAGCAAATTTGACAGTGATGTCTAAGCCACCATCAGCTAAGCTGTGGTTAAGCGAAGCCGTTGATCTCAAAAGAGAGAAATCTGAGGAGTCATAGTGTTAGACAACAGTGTAAATGGATAGGGCGGAAACAAAAGGTAAGCTGATGGGAATCAAGTTATAGGTAGTAGGGTGGTTTGGGAGTGGAGAAGAAATGATGAGTAAGATGTGAGCAGACAAATTTTATTAGGAACTTAGGTGCAACAGGGTAAACTTATGGATCCTGAACTTTCACTGGCCTCAGTTTTTTTTCTAAATGGGTCTCTGCATATTAGCAACAATAGCTCAAGTTATCAAAATAATTTACCATGACTAGATATTTCATCAAATGGGTCAGCTAGATGAGAAGCTATTTTACCCCAAAATAGCCTCCAACTAAAACACCTAGGAAAAGAACTCGCCGTGGACTAGCCAACATTGTTTCTGCCTAATGCACAGAAATCTGATACACTCTTAAGTGAAAGAGTCCCGGTAATGGGTATGTCTGAAATACATCATTTGATCCTCTTAGAAATATTTCTGACATTTGGGAACTACCAATAATAATTGTTTTGCTCATTTTGGAATGATAGAAGCATATTGTATCTTTTGCTTTTAAACTCCTATAACCCATGTGTGACTTACTTGTGTCTTACTAGATCAACAGAATGGAGGTAATTCTGAAGAAAATGCATCCTGCAAACTGAATTTCTGGAATTCCAAAAAGATTTATTGGAAAATTTAGTTAAATTCAACAGATTGTTGGTGGAACAACTGCTTTGACATTCAGCTTTATGAATATGAACTATTCATGATTCTGATTAGATTTTTTTTTTTACATAAAGCCCATCCAGTTGAATGAGATCAATTTCAAGAACTGTAAAACTGGCTGAGCATTACTCTGAAAGTCTTGAAAGTGTTTTTTTTTTTCCTCCTAAATTTGGCAGTGCCATTTGGAGTTTTACACTTGATATTCTGTAAAATAAAATTGAAACATCTTTAACCATCTGGTAGTTTTGTGGATAATTTAGCATATATCCACTTGTGGCAGTTTATTTCAAAGTAGCTCCCATTAAATACTGATCTTTAAGTATTGGAACTCCATTTTTAAGTACAAATTGTTGTAATTATGTATCTCTAGTTGTCCGTAGGCTTTACTATAATTGAGGTAATTACCGTCAATAAAAAGATAATTTGAGACTCTTTATCGATGTGGAACTGCTGCTGCCTACATGTGGTGGATAAAATATGGTTACCCAGTAGTTCCCCAGTTGCTGGAACCAGAGTGTTATTTGTCAGGAATACATAGAGATGGCTTCCCATCCCCGCCCCCCACCCCCCCAGGTTTTACTCAGTTTAAATTTGCTTTCTTCCTGGGGGGAAAGAAACAAAAACAAAAAAATCTTCCAGGCTTTATAAATCCTCAAATCCTTTGATAATTCTGATAGAATATAGTAATTCTGAGATTATACCCAAAAAGTTCTAGTAAGATCAGTCACAAGTTGGAGATGGCAAAGCCACTGTGACATGTATACTCGTTTATAGAGAAAAACTATTGAAAAGTAACAAGCAACAGAAACACATTTGCAATATTAGCTAAAGAACTTCAAGAGATCATATTTTTTCTTTAATACAGAGGGTTCAAAATTGGGAAAGGAGTACAACAAAGCTGTATATGTCAGCATGCTTATTTAACTTCTATGCAGAGCACATCATGCAAAATGCCAGGCTGGATGACTCAAGAGTTGGAATCAAGACTGCAGGAAGAAATCAATAACCTCAGATATGCAGATGACAACACTCTAATGGCAGAAAGCAAAGAGGAACTCAAAAGCCTCTTGATGAGGGTGAAAGGGGAGAGTGAAAAAGCTGGCTTAACACTCAACATTCAAAAAATGAAGATCATGGCATCTGGTCTCATCAAACAGATGAGGGAAAAAGTGGGAACAGTAACAGATTTTATTTTCTTGGATTCCAAAATCACTGCAGACAGTAACTGCAGCCCCAAAATTAAAAGATACTTGCCCTTTGGAAGAAAAGCTATGACAAACCTAGACAGCATGTTTAAAAGCAGAGACATCACTTTGCTGACAAATGTCCATATAGTAAAAGCTATGGTTTTTCCAGTAATCAAGTATGGATGTGAGAGTTGGACTGTAAAGAAGACTGAGTGCTGAAGAACTGAGGCTTTTGAACTATGGTGTTGAGGAAAGTGAAAGTCTCTAAGTCATGTCCGACTCTTTTCGGACCCCATGGACTATACAGTCCATGGACTCTCCAGACCACAATACTGGAGTGGGTAGCCATTCCCTTCTCTAGGGCATCTTTCCAACCCAGAGATTGAACCCAGGTCTCCTGCATTGCAGGTGGATTCTTTACCAGGTAAGCCACCAGGGAAGCCCAAGAATACTGGAGTGGGTAACCTATCCCTTCTCCAGCGGATCTTCCCAACCCAGGAATAGAACCGGGGTGTCCTGCATTGCTTGTGAATTCTTTACCAGTTGAGCTATCAGGGAAGGAAGAATCTTGAAAGTTCCTTGGACTGCAAGGAGAACAAATCAGTCAATCTTAAAGGAAATCAATCCTGAGTATTCATTGGAAGGACTGATGCTAAAGCTGAAGCTCCAATCCTTTGGCCTTCTGTTGCGAATAACTGACTCTGGAAAAGACCCTGATGCTGGGAAAGATTGCAGGCAGGATGAGAAGGTGGCGACTGAGGATGAGGTGATTGGATGGCATCACCAACTCAATGGGCAAGAGTTTGAGCAAACTCCGGGAGATGGTGAAGGACAGGGAATCCTCGTGTGCTACAGTTCATGAGATTGCCAAAAGTCAGACACAAATTAGCAACAGAACAACCATCCAGAGGGAATGATCCAAGGAAATGATCGCTTCATTTTGAATTGCTCTAGCAGTCTAGCACATTGGAGAGTAGAACCTAAAACACGGGTTAAAAATGATGTCAAAGAAGGTTGACATAAATTTCTTCAGGTGATTTTAGTTGTTGCTGTTTAGTTGCTAAGCAATGTCTCCTGCACTTGCAGGAGGATTTTTTTTCACTGAGCCACCAGGGGAAGAATTCCGCATGGGAGCAGGAACATGGATTTGGTACCAGAATCAGTGCCTCTTCCTTGTAGCAAGGATGGCTAGGGGAAATGATGGGTATTAAAACTCGTTACTGTTATACCAAACACACAGCAAACGGTGAAGATATTTGGCTGACTCCTTCACATTTAATTTTTAGTACCAGTATCTCATTTGGTAAAGAATCCACTTGCAAAGCAGTAGACCCCATTTCGATTCCTGGGTTGGGAAGGTCAACTGGAGAAGGGATAGGCTGCCCACTCCAGTATTCTTGGGCTTCCCTTATGGCTCAGCTGGTAAAGAATCTTCCTGCAATGCAGGAGACCTGGGTTCAGTCCCTAGGTTGGGAAGATCCCTTGGAGAAGGAAAAGGCTACCCACTCCAGTATTCTAGCCTGGAGAATTCCATGGGGATCACAAAGTCAGACACAACTGAGTGACTTTAACTTTCACTTTTCACTCTATTTTTAAGATGTTTTTCTGCAATGATGGTACCTGTTTTAACCAACTTTTTGAAAACATCAAGTAATAAATGTGCGTGTTCTGCTTATGGTTAAATTTAAAAATGAAGGAACATTAAAAGTCAGCCTTGTTCTAAAGGCAAGATGCTAATTTAAGTTAATTGATGTGTTTGGTAATTTCTATGCTGAGGTCCATCACAGAAGTTGAAAAGTTTCTCATTATAGAAAGAACATAATTACCTGAATTTTTCAAATGTCAAGTTCAGGGAATAATTTCTGCCAAAAAGCAGAACAAAGTAAAAAATATTTGATGAAATATATTCACAATTTGGCTATGAATACAGACTAATACTAAATTATGTGTTCTCATTAGGTCACAGTTTTTTTTTTTCTATTTTAATATGATGCTGAAACCCATGCTACAATCCTTAACACACAAAGAAACTCACGCTAAGTCTTCTTTGCAGAAAGTTTGCCTAAATTGTGAATTAAGGACTGATCCATAATTCACATTTTAATTCTAAGTTAGCAAGCATTTATTATTTTGCTTTCGCAGGAGACAGAGATATAAGAGACACAGGTTCAATCCCTGGTTCAGGAAGATCCCCTGGGGAAGGAAATGGCAACTCACTCCAATATTCTTGCCTGGAAAATCCCATGGACAGAGGAGCCTGGTGGGTACAGCCTATGGGATCTCAAAGGGTCAGACACGACTGAAGTGACTTAGCATGTATACAAGAGAAATACTAAACACATGTAATCATAGCCTTCCACTAAGTCAGAAATCCAAGTCTTAAACCTCACCTTTGCCAAGAAAAAGATGCAGGATATGGGAATGTTTTTTATCTGTCTAAATATTAATACCTAACTCATCAAATTTAATGAGGATTAGGTGACATCATCTTCCTCTGTCATCTAGCACTTAACTTGTTTTTCTGAATGCAGACTGCTTCAAATGTCCCATCTAACCAGTAATATTTACAAATAAATTTTGGGACAAGATTATTTACTGTCCAGGGCTTCTCTGGTGGCTCAGACAGTAAAGAATCCACCTGCAGTGCAGGAGACCTGGGTTCGATCCCTGGGTCAGGAAGATCCTCTCAAGAAGAGAATGGCTACCCACCTCAAGATTCTTGCCTGGAGAATTCCAGTGACTGAGGATCTTGGTGAGTTACAGCCCATGGTGTCAAAGAGTCAGACATGACTGAGCAACTTTCACTCTCACGCACACTATTTACTGTCTTAGGATAGTGCATTCTGCCCCATTTAAAACACTTACAGAATGAGGCTGCCTTCCAACACTGGGAGCCAGTGCTGAGCTCTGTCAAAACTGAAACCCCACAGTTAACAATGCCATGGAGTTTAGCATTCTTTAACTGGGGCCAGTAGACTTACGGCTACTTTCTATCATCACAGTGTTACCATTCAGAAATATTCAATTAATCAGATGTGGAAAACAAATAAATACACATCAAAATGTCCAAGGCATAAAACATAATGTGTTTAGGTTTGAGACCTATAGAACAGGCACTGGCACATATATTAGTGATATTCACCTGGGACTAAATCTAAAATACCTAAGATACAGTCTGAGTTATTAATGTTTTCCCAGACTTGAAAATGAGATTCAGTTGTGAAGTACACATGTAAACACAGAGCATGCAACCATTTATCCCACAGTTAACTGATGCCTACCTAAAAACTCTACAAATGTTTGTATAAGTGTGAAAAACTGGAGCTGACTTCCTGTAGAAGGGAACATCTGTGCTGAAAACAAGATAAACATACTCCCAGTTGAAAAACAGGAAGCCCTTCACTAGTGCAATCAAGGTAAATTCAAGGGAAGACTGTGTTCATCTCTCTCCTTATTAAAATGTATGTATTGCATTTGATCAAATAACTGTATTGAATGTTATCATGGAAGAATTTCTCAATATGTTTCATGTTCCTGTTTGTTCACATACTCCTTACATTTTTACACACTTCCTATGACTATCATGGAAAGTTTGGGAAAGTCTCTTCGGAATTAAGGAGTTCTGAGAAAATTTATATGGAATTCTCCAACTGGTACATAAAGATTAGTTGAATGCTCTTGTAATGCAGTCAAGATGTTGAATTTGGAACAGCAGTAAGCATCACTTATTTCTTCAAGGAGTTACACTTGACATTGGGTGGCACAGATGGCAACAAGCAATTAATCACTTTGTGGCCTAATCGAAAAAGTACACACTGCTATATTTAAAATGGATAACAGACAAGGAGCTACTGTACAACACAGGGAACTCTGTTCAATGTTATGTGGCAGCATGAATAGGAGGGAGTTTGGGGAAGAATGAATACATGTATATGCATGACTGAGTCCCTTTCCTGTACACCTGAAACTACCATTATAACAAATATTAACATTGTTAATAGGCTATACCCCAACACACTCACACAAAAAAGGTTAAGATTAAAAATAAAAAGTAGTCATAGATACAAAAAAAAATCACAAGCAATTTATGGCAAAATAAACTCAAAATTTCAGAACAGATTCATAGGTTTTAGCATGTAGGAATCACAGACAAAATATCTGCATCTGACTAGGAAGTGCAAACACTTGCTCAGAAAAATTAGTTTCAGGAAATATGGAAATGGGCATGCTAATGAAAGAACTAAAGCTTCCAGGTATACATCCTTAAAATATCCACTCTCTTTCATGATGATGATGATTAAATGCTAAAAATAATACCCTAAATTGAGTGAAATCAGATAAGGTAATGAATAATGAAAAAAACATTAAATATTTAATTTTTGAGGTGTGTACAACTTTACAGATGTGTGTGTAACTCCACTTTATAGATGAATAGACTTACATCCGTAATACTGAGTCACGTCACACCACACAGCTTGTGATCAGGGAGACAGCACTTCATACAGTGTCCTTGCTTGTTTTCAGTCTGATACTTGTTCACTGAATTATGCCACTTTCACATCATTGATTATTTGGCAAGATACTATTAGTTATTAGGCATTCAGTCATTCATATCATATGGCTGCTATTTATGTTTGGAAGCTAGCTCAGTTCAGTTTAGTCCCTCAGTTTTGTTTGACTCTGCGACCCAATGGACTGCAGCACACCAGGTTTCCCTGTCCATCATCAATTCCTGGGGCTTGCTCAAACTCATGTCCATTGAGTCAGTGATGCCATCCAGCCATGTCATCCTCTGATGTCCCCTTCTCCTGCCTTCAATATTTCCCAGCATCAGGGGCTTTTCCAAGGAGTCAGTTCTTTGAATCAAGTGGGAAAAGTATTGGAGCTTCAGCATCAGTCCTTCCAATGAATATTCAGGACTGATCTCCTTTAGGACTGACTGGTTTGATCTCCTTGGAAGCTAAGTTACATTTAAATTGAATTAATGACCCAGGGAACAGAGTCCTTGATATGAGAATGAAAACATTTTTCTCTGGCCCAATTGCTATTACATATATATTTTATTCTTGACCTTCAGTTTCCTCTCTTGTAAAATTGGAAAAAAACACAATGTAATCAAAGATAATTTTACAAGTTGTGAGGGGCTAGACTTAAGTTTATCCTTAGCCATAATGAGGTTTGCTATAATGATTATATCACGTTTCTTAAGACCAGATATGTTAATGTATTAAAAAAAATAATGGAAAAAGTAGCTGTAGTACTGGAAAGGCAAATGAATTATGTAATATTGTGAGACATCTTTAACACACACATCTATGACAATGTTAATAGATTGAATTAAATATGAGTCTACACACAATTCCAAAAGACATAACACTTCTCATTGTACACTACCACTCTAATTTCATAAAATGAAATACCATTTTCCTTCAGAATGGCCATTTTCCAACATTTGTGGATTAATATTGTCACTATCTCCGTGGGGACACATAAAATGACATCTCATATAAGTTTGACTTCTTTGGGCATGAAGCCAACTTTCTTATTCTGTCATTTTTCAAGTGCCTTCAATTCCATTCTACAAATGCTTATGGAGCATCAACTAACCATGATGGGTGACTGTTTTTAAACGAAATTAGCATTGGTTGACAAGGGATTACTTTCTCTATTCTCCGTGTAATGTGGTGATGTAGTACTTATTCTAAAGGTTAGATCTTAAAGATGAAAATGGAATATTATTTATTGATATTATTTGTCATTGGTAATGGTAATAATATTAATTACTTATTCTATGTAAAATGTTAAGTTCTGAAATATCTGACTTCTTTAGCTTAGATTGTGTGTCTGTTAACAATGCAATTCAACTCTAGTAGAGAATTTTGGCATTTTGACTCTAATAATGGCTTAAAAGATATGCACATATATCAATACTTATCAAAATAAATAATTTAAGCACGTGAACTTTGATGTTAATTGTGTATGCTCAGTGGCTCAGTCATGTCTGATTCTTTGTGGCCTCATGGATTGTAGCTGCCAGGCTCCTGTGTCCATGGGATTCTCCAGACAAGAATACTGGAGTGGGTAGCCATTTCCTTTTCCAGGGGATCTTCCTGACCCAGGGATTGAACCCTGTTCTCCTGCATTGCAGGCCAATTCTTTACCATTTGGGCCACCAGGGAAGCTCCACTGATTTATGTTAATTTTGCCATGATAAAATGCTATATTTAAACAAATTCTATAGCCATCTGGAATATGTGAATTTAAGATTCTCACGATAGTTATTTTGGTGTTGGTCAGTCATGAAGTCCTGTCTGACTCTTTGCCATCCCATGGACTGCAGCAGACCAGGCTTCCCTGTCCTTCACCCATCTCCTGGAGTTTGCTCAAACCCATGTCCATTGAGTTGGTGATGACATCCAATATAGTTATTGTTAGGGGAAAATAAAGCAAAGCAAACAAACAAAAACCAGAACATGGCAATTTATTTTGCTTTATCCTCAGTGATTTCTTTGGGGCTTCCCACGTGGGTCAGTGAGTAAAGAACCTGCCTTCGATACAGGAGACACCTGAGATGTTGGTGGGATTCCTGGGTCAGGAAGATCCCCTGGAAGAGGGCACAGCAATCCACTCTGGTATTCTTTCCTGGAGAATCCCATGGACAGAGAAGCCTGGCAGGCTACAGTCTCTAGGTCGCAAATAGTCAGACATGACTTAAGCGACTGAGCACAGCACAGTACAAGTGATTTCATTAATTAATAGAATATCTGGAAGGGGAAAACATGTATTCCCATGGTGGATTCATGTCAATGTATGGCAAAGTTAAAAAATAGAAGATAAACTAATTCAAAAAAAAAAGTAGAATACCTGGAGGTGCTATAAACATAAATTAGACTACCTTGTAAACCTAAAATGATTCACACATGGTATCATATTACTTATGCCTATTATGAAGAAAAGGAAGCATGGTGTATACTTATGCATTTTCCTTCATTTTAGGTTTGGGAGATTATCCAGATCTACATCACAGCTTGTTAAGTAGAGAGCAGCACAGTATCAAGACACAATCTTTGTATGTTTGTTAGTTGTTTTAGTGTAAGTCCTGTCCAACTCTTTTGCCACCCCGTGGACTGTAACCTGCCAGGCTCCTCTGTCCATGGGATACTCCAGGCAAGAATACTGGAATAGGTTGCCATGCCCTCCTCCAGGGGATCTTCCTGACCCAGGGATCGAACTTGCATTTCCTGCATTCACAAGCAGGTTTTTTACCACTGAGCCACCAGGAAAACACTTATATGCTCTAAATGAACCCTAAAAGGTTCTATTTTTTCAATAAAGAAAATTATTTTTGCCCTTAATGAATTTATTGGTTCACAGAATTCTTTTCAATATATAAAGCACTGCATCCTTTGTACTCAGATAAATATTCCCACATATCCATGGAATATTTAAAAGAATATTTATCAGATCATTCAGTTATAATATTTTGAATATTTAAACATTAAAGTCATATTCCCAGATTATAATATAATAAATTACAAATATAATAATAAAAATGTGACCTAAAATATTAAATACTTAGAAGTTAAAAATGAATATATTTTCAAGATAAAAATGCTTGAACATAGTTCACCATTACCTTTTCACTTACTTTTTTTTTTTTTTAATTTGAGGTTTAATATAATAACAACTATTCTGTGTGTGTGTGTGTTTGAGATATATCTGGTTTGATTGGTTGCTAGCCTTTAGAGAATTGTTCTGAAATAAGAACTTTAAAAGAAGGGTGTAGAAATGCAAACCAATTCTCTTTCTAGCAGCAAGGGAATATGATGTGTTAAAAAACAAAAATGCTTCTTTGAGGAAAGCACTTCAAATATTCAATAAAATAAAAAGACATACTTTTAAGACACCACTGAGCAGACAAATATATAAAGTGAATCTTCGCAGGTTCCAAACAGTGAAGAAGCATGAATCCAGAAAGGAAAACAAGTTGTCTAGCCGGCAGTGGTCCCAACGGCTTTCTGACCCAGAAATTGGATTATAGGGAGACAAGAGAAAAAGTATATGGGCTCATGAAAGTGGGGACTTCAGATTAGAAATCACTTCATAAGTCTAGGAGCAAGAAAACTCAAACATCAATGAAAGTGAGAATTATAAAAATCACACTAGAAAAGGCGATGGAGAGTAGAGCAGTCCATCACTGTTGGGGTCTGGATCTAACAGGTCGAAGTAAGATAAACGATTTTCCTCTAAGAGCTGATAAACACATTCTAGCCAAGAAACAAGGCTGAAAAAGGCTTTCAAATGCAAGTGCCATCAGATTGCTTAGTTTGAGATAGTTGATAGTAATTCTAGTATTGGATAAGACAACAATGACAAAAATCTCCCCTTAATCTACACATTCTAGTTTTTTATTAATTCACGTGAGTCACTTCAAAGTCAGTGTTTTACCATAGCAACAATCATTTGTTTTACTCACAAATCTGTAATTTGGGCAGAATTTATGTTGAGAGCTTGTTCTCTCTAATCTTCATACATCACCAGGGTCATCTGGAAGACTAAGGATTCTGAAAATTTTAAAAAATACTAGTGAAAATAGATGCAATCAATATGTTTAACTAAACTAAACGGTTAAGGAAATGCATGATAATAGAATGTGTATATTGAAAATGACCAGTTATTCTCAGTTTCAGCCTCCACATGTGAAAATTTTTGAATTCACTATTCCTATCTTTCTAAGAAGGAAAAAATAAATACTCAATAAATTAAAAATCAATGAATTTTTGGACGTATCAGAGAAACGAGGCCTTAGGAAAAACTGCCACACAGAAACTTGGAAGGAAATGCAAATACAGAAAATAACATCCAAGATTTGCTCACTTAGATCAGAGGTCATTGGACTCAAACCTTAGTAAGAACGGTTAAATGCTAGTTTTGACAAATTGCTTTGAGTTCATTCTGGACTCTTGTGAGCATGAAAAAATTCCTGGTACTCAGTTTGAGCAGGTCCACAATGTTGCGTTTTGTTTACAGGAAATCCATCATATTCTTGATCAAAGTGCCAAGAAAGATTTCTTCCTGGCTCTGGCAAGGTGCGGAGAAATATACAGATTTTGTAACAAGGCAAAAAAAAAAAAAAAAAGGCAAGAGCTGACTGTGGCTCAGCTCATGAAATCCTTATTGCAAAATTTATACTTAAGTTGAAGAAAGGAGGGAAAACCACTAGACCATTCACGTATGACCTAAATCAAATCCCTTATGATTATGCAGCGGATGTGACAAATAGCCTCAAGAGATTAGATCTTATAGACAGAGTGCCTGAAGAATTATGGATGGAGGTTCCTAACATTGTACGGAGGTGGTGATCAAAACCATCATCAAGAAAAAGAAACAAAAAATTATTGTCTGAGGAGACCTTACAAATAACTGAGAAAAGAAGAGAAGCAAAGACAAAGGAGAAAAGGAAATATATACTCATCTGAATGCAGATTTCCAAAGAATAACAAGGAGAGATGAGAAAGCCTTCCTCAGTGATCAATGCAAAGAAATAGAGGAAAACAATAGAATGGGGAAGACTAGAGATCTCTTCAAGAAAATTGGAGATACCAAGGGAACATTTCATGCAAAGATGGGCACAGTAAAGGATAGAGAGAGTGTGGACCTAAAAGAAGCAGAAGCTATTAAGAAGAGGTGGGAAGAGTATACAGAAGAACTGTACGAAAAGATCTTAATGACCCAGTTAACCATGATGCTGTGATCACTCATCTAGAGCCAGCTATCTTGGAGTGTGAAATCAAGTGGGCCTTAGGAAGCATCTCTATGAAACAAAGCTAGTGGAAGTGATGGAATTCCAACTGAATTTTTTCAAATTCTAAACGATGATGCTGTTCAAGTGTTGCACTCAATACACCAGTAAATCTGGAAAATTCAGCAGTGGCCACAGGACTGGAAAAGGTCAGTTTCCATTCCAACCCCAAAGAAAGGCAATGCCGAAGAATGTTCAAACTCCTGCACAATTGTACTAATTGCACATGCTACGGAAGAAACGCTCAAAATTCTCCAAGCGAGACTTAAACAGTACATGAATGGAGAAATTCCAAATGTTCAACCTGGATTTAGAAAAGGCAGAGGAACCAGAGATTGAATTGCCAACATCTGTTGGATCACAGCAAAAGCAAGAGAATTCCAGAAAAAATATCTCCTTTTGCTTCATTAACTACACTAAAGCCTTTTACAGTGTGGATACCAACAAACTGTGGAAAATTTTTTCAGAGATGGAAATACCAGACCACCTGACCTTCCTCTTGAGAAATCTGTATGCAGGTCAAGAAACAACAGTTAGAATAGGACATGGAACAACAGACTGCTTCCAAATTGGGAAAGGAGTATGTCAAGGTTGTCTATTGTCACCCTGCTTATTAAACTTATATGCAGAGTACATTATGCAAAATTCTGGGCTGGATGAAGCACAAACTTTAATCAAGATTTCCAGGAGGAATATCAATAACCTCAGATATGCAGATGGCACCACCCTTATGGCAGAAAGCGAAGAGGAACTAAAGAGCCTCTTGATGAAAGTGAAAGAGGAGAGTAAAAAATCTGGCTTAAAACTCAACATCAAAAAAAAAAGATCATGGGATCCAGTCTCATCATTTTATGGTAAATAGATGAGGAAACAATGAAAATAGTGACAGACTTTAATTTCTTGGACTCCAAAATCACTGCAGAGGGTGCCTGTAGCCATAAAATTAAAAGACACTTGCTCCTTGGAAGAAAAGCTATGACAAATCTAGACAGCATTTTAAAAAGCAGATATATTACTTTGCCGACAAATGTCCAATGGTCAAAGCTTTGGTTTCTCTAGTAGTCATGTATGGATGTGAGAGTTGGAACATAAAAAAGGTTGGATGCTGAAGAATTGATGCTTTTTAACTGTGGTGTTGGAAAAGACTCTTGATTGTCGTTTGGACTGCAAGGAGATCAAACCAGGCAATCCTAAAAGAAATCAATCCTGAATATTCATTGTAAGGACTGATGCTGAAGCTGAAGCTCCAATACTATGGCCATCTGATGCGAAGAATTGACTCACTGGAAAAGACCCTGATGTTGGGAAAGTTTGCAGGCAGGATGAGAAGGGGACAACAGAGGATGAGATGGTTGGATGGCATCACCCCCTCGATGGACGTGAGTTTGAGCAAACTCCAGGAGATAGTGAAGGACAGGGAAGCCTGATGTGCTGCAGTCCATGGGGTCTCAAAGAGTCAGGCAGGACTGAGAGACTGAACACCACCAACAAGGGAAATGGGAAACGGCTTTATCAGAGTATTATTCCACCAAAAAGAAAAGCATTCATCTCCAGGGTTGGACTTAAGAGACGGGGTAAGCTGAGAAGCACTTGTGAAAAAATCACCTCCTAAGAACCCAGGAAAGTGAAAGTGCATAGATTTAATCATGGGATTATATGGTACTTCCGCTTCCACACTTATCACCATATCAACATGGCTACCATATGTTACAACCAAAACAGTGGATTACAACCAAAAGAGATACAAGGAACAGACCATTTGAAGGGGAATTCAGGACATTAGGAAAGATGAAAATGAGGACAATAAAAGATTAATTTTCTGGCATAAGCCTGTAATACAAACACTTAAACAGTTTCCAAATCCTAACTAGAAGATCATAAAGCCTCATAATGTGACACAAGCCCCACTTGCCCAATTAACCATATCTGGCTTCCAAGCAGAAGTTACTAGACATGTTAAAAGACAAGGAAAAATACAGTCTGAAGAGATCAAGAAAGCATCAGAATTGAAGATGACTGTTTCAGAATATAAAATAATTATAATCAATATTCCGTCCCACTAATGGAACACCTTAATGCCCTTTTTTCCTTAATGCCCTTAAGGCATTAAGGACACTAATGGAAAAAGTAGAGAACATGCAAAGAAAAGAAAAATTATATAAGCTGAGAGAAAGCCGTGGATATTATACAGATAATAGAGGAATATTGTAAACAGCTCAACAAATTAGATGAAATGAGCAGTTCTTTGAAAGTTAAACAACTGAAACTGACACAAGTAGAAACAAATAATTTCAACAGAAATTTAATCAATATTTAATAACCTTCCAAAAAAGAAAGAACTAGAACCAGATGGCTTCACTGGTGAGTTCTAGTGAACACTTGGGAACTAAAGGAAGCACTTCTTGACAATCTGTTTCAGAAAACAGTAGCAGTGGGAGCATTTCAGAACATATTTTATGGGGCCTGTATTACCTTAGCACCAAAACCAGATATTGCAAGAAAGGAAAACTAGACTAACATCTCTCATAAACACAAACACAAAATTCTTCACTAAAAATTAGCAAATTGAATCTAGCATGTTATATGTAATATTGTAATATAATTCTGTCATTAACTACCTAGAGTCAGCACAGACTCAAGCTAAAGGGCACAGTTCCCAAAAAGACTGCTCTCAATTGGAACACTGGCCACAAGTTCATAGGTTCCCACAACATCTATCCTTCTGACCAAATGGCTGAAAATTCTAGGATTTCTGTCACTTGATCAGATTGTATAATTTAGCAGTAGGACGAGCCGCATGAAGAGACCTACAGGGAGGAGTCTAGGAGGATCTCAGATGTGTGGCCATCACACATCACACCATTCCCCTGACGCATCGGAACACATCACCCTCCTGACCCATCCATGTGCCTACCAATCAGAGAGCTCCATTCCCCTGATGCATCAGAACACATCACCCTCCTGACCACGTGCCTACCAATCAGAGAGCTCAAACAGTTTGATGTCCAGATACCGGGACTCACTATGTGTCTAGTGTAGAGGAGAGGGAAGCCTAGCGTGCTGCAGTCCACAGGGTCACAAAGAGTCAGACGGGTTAATGGCTGAACAACAACGACAATATATGTACAATTGATTGAATCATTGTCTCAGAGGCTGTGTTATGTGTCAATGTATAAGGTGCTTTTAGATGAGACTAGCATTTAAGTTGGTGAACGTTGAGTAGGTAGATTTCCCTCCACAATGTGAGTGATCTCATCCAATCACCTAAAGACCCAAGTAGAGTAGCAACAACAAAAAAACAGCCTTCTAGAGTAAGAGGAAGTTCTTCAGCAGAATGTCTTTGGGCTTCACCTGTGCCATAGGCTCTCTCTACTCTACAACTTGGCACCGACATGTCTCAGATGTTGTACTGGCTAACATCCACAATTGATTAAGTCAATTCCTTATAATAAACATATATATATATATATATATATATATATATATATATATATATATATATATATATATATATATATGCATGCAATGGGCTTCCCAGGTGACTTAGTGGTACAGAACCTACCTGCCAGTGCAGGAGATACAGGTTTGATCCCTTGGAGGAGGAAATGGCAACCCAATCCAGTATTCTTGCCTAGAAAATCCAGTGGGCAGAGGAACCTTGTGGGCTATAGCTCACAGAGTTGCAAAGAGTTGTATATGACTTAGCACACATGCATATATTTATATGCACATCCCAGTGGTTCTGCTTCTCTAGAGAACTCTAATACACCTATTTATGATAAATACCCTCCGTAAACAGGAATACTTAGGAACTTTCTCAACTTAAAGAAGAATATCTATAACAAAATGCTAAGTGTAACATAGATAATGATGAGAAATTGGACACTTCTCTTAAAAAACAAGGCAAGCTTGCAGAAAATAATTAGTCTAGTAAACCTAGAACTGCTTTCCTTACAAAGGCTTGCTTATGATTTGGCCCTTAGCTGGCATTTGAAAATTTTGATTTTAGGAGACTTCTCATTTCCTCTGAGAACTATGGTCTATGATACCTAAATGTGCAAAAACTATGTTTTTTTTTTTTTATCTCTTTTACCTCTGAGTATCTGAAGTTTTGACCTGTGAAGATAGAGGATGTGTATGTGACAAGTTTCCAATGAATAGTTTGGGCATTGAGCTCTAATGCACTGCAATAGCCAGTGATGTTTCATACCTTTTCTTGCATAAAGATGAGGCATGGTACCAGGTCTCACCAAACAGTTTGTGCGTGAATCAGTCTGTCTTCCTTGACCAACTGGGGAAGAGGGTCCAGCATTTGTCTCCAAAACCTAGAGTATATCAGAGATATAAAATGAAAGGTGACTGGATTCATGGACCATTGCTTGGGGTAGACACAACTACATTTCAGGAACACATACTTAGATTTTACTAGAGCAAGAAATAAACTTCTATTCTGATAAACCAGTGACATTTGGACTCTTGTCTGTAATAGTACTAGTATTGCTCTAAGTACAGATAGAACAGAGATAGGGTGAGAGAGAGATTTGTATCTTGAAAAGATAATACTAGAAAATAAGAAAATCTGAATTTAAATTATGGGGTATCAAACTTAAAATGTTCAGTAAACATCAATTTTTTACTGATGTAAATTGTAAACATCTGACTCTTTGCAACCCCATGGACTATACAGTCCATGGAATTCTCCAGGCCAGAATACTGGAGTGGGTAGCCATTCCCTTCTCCAGGAGATCATGCCAACCCAGGGATCAAACCTAGGTCTCCTTCATTTCAGGCAGATTCTTTAACAGCTGAGCTACCAGAGAAGCCCAAACATCAATTAATAAAGTCAAATAAGCCAGAAGGAATTCTAAAGAGTATAAAGCTGAGAGCAGAAATCAAGCAATAAAAAGGAAACACTATAGAAAGAAATATAAAAATACAAACTATTCATTTAAAGTTATGGCATTGAAAAAATTTAAGTTTGATAACAAGAAAATAACAGATAAAGAAACATATTTTAAAATAAAAAGGAGATAAATGCATTTGCAGGAACGATTTAAAAGATATTAAGATAATATTAAAAAAATCTTAAAATTTTAAAACTTCCTAAAAAAGATAAATATCTAGAAAAGTGTGGCTTAAGAATTTAAAAAACTGAATGTTTCTATCTCATTAAATAATTGAGTCAAGAATTAAGCCTTACTCTTTTCCATCATCCCTTCCCCCTACAATATGCACAGATAATTTTGTGGATGAGTTCTACCAGGTTTCCAAAGAACAGGTGTCCCCAGTCTGATATAAAATATTCCAGAAAATAAAAATATGGGTAAGTCCCTAATTTTTATTTGCAAGCTAGAATAACCTTGACACCACAATTAGAAAAGGCAATATGTGAAATTAAAGCAGTAAGCAAATTTCATTCATGAACATAGATATAGAAAACAATCAAAATAGTAGCAAATCAATTCCATCATCCTTCATAAAAAACTAGTGTACACAATTTGCATCTCTTTTAGAAAGTTTATTAACATTAAGGACCTGTCGATGAGCAGACTAGAGGAGGAGAACTCACATGGTTGACCCTGCTGATACCTAGCAGGATCCTCTTTACTGGTGAAAATGAAAAAGTGAAAGTGAAGTCGCTCAGTTGTGTCTGACTCTTTGCAACCCCATGGAGTGTAGTCTGCCAGGCTCTTCTATCCATGTGATTTTCCAGGCAAGAATACTGGTGAGCACACCTATTAAAAGCAGCTATGAGTGCTTTGTATGCACAAGTATCCCTGAGTTGACAAGAACAGCCTTTCTGAGAGGTTCCTAAAAAATTTCCCTGAGCACCAAATCACAAATACCAGAGCACAAAAGCCAGGAACACTGGCTTCAATTGGGGACAATTCTATGGCATCATTGATGTTCCAGAAACATCTCCCACATCAAGATTGAGGACGGCAATTTTGGCCAATGATAAAATATATGCTTTCAGAAACATATACTAGTAAGAGAAAATCAGAGAAGAATTATCCTTCAATTTATGTTTCAAAAATACATATTGCTGAAGTTATAGTGATATGCAATGCTCAGTCGTGTCTGACTTATTGTGGCCCCAAGGACTGTAGCCCATCAGGCTCCTCTGTCCATGGAATTTTCCAGGCAAGAATACTGGAGTGGGTTGTCACCTCCTACTCCAGGGGATCTTCTCAACCCAGGGACAGAAGCTGAATCCCTTGAGCCTCCTGCATTGGCAGGAGGATTCTTTACCATTCAATTCAGTTCAGTTCAGTCACTCAGTTGTGTCCGACTCTTTGCAACCCCATGAATCATAGCATGCCAGGCCTCCCTGTCCATCACCAACTCCCAGAGTTTACCCAAACTCATGTCCATCGAGTTGGTGATGCCATCCAGCCATCTCATCCTCTGTTGTCCTCTTCTCCTCCTGCCCCCAATCCTTCCCAGCATCAGGGTCTTTTCCAATGACTCAACACTTTGCATGATGGGGCCAAAGTATTGGAGTTTCAGCCTCAACATCAATCCTTCCAATGAATACCCAGGACTGATCTCCTTTAGGATGGACTGGTTGGATCTCCTTGCAGTCCAAGGGACTCTCAAGAGTCTTCTCCAACACCACAGTTCAAAAGCATCAATTCTTCGGCACTCAGGTTTTCACAGTCAAACTCTTACATCCATACATGACCACTGGAAAAACCATAGCCTTGACTAGATGGACCTTTGCTGGCAAAGTAATGTCTCTGCTTTTCAATACGCTGTCTAGGTTGGTCATAACCTTCCTTCCAAGGAGTAAGTGTCTTTTAATTTCATGGCTGCAATCACCATATGCAGTGATTTTGGAGCCCCCCAAAATAAAGTCTGACACTGTTTCCACTGTTTCCCCATCTATTTCCCATGAAATGATGGGACCAGATGCCATGATCTTAGTTTTCTGAATGTTGATCTTTAAGCCAACTTTTTTACTCTCCTCTTTCACCTTCATCAAGAGGCTTTTTAGTTCCTCTTCACTTTCTGCCATAAGGGTGGTGTCATCTGCATATCTGAGGTTATTGATATTTCTCCCTGCAATCTTGAGTCTAGCTTGTGCTTCTTCCAGCCCAGCGTTTCTCATGATGTACTGTGCATATAAGTTAAATAAGCAGGGTGACAATATACAGCCTTGACGTACTCCTTTTCCTATTTGGAGCCAGTCTGTTGTTCCATGTCCAGTTCTAACTGTTGTTTCCTGACCTGCATACAGGTTTCTCAAGAGGCAGGTCAGGTGGTATGGTATTCCCATCTCTTTCAAAATTTTCCACAGTTTATGGTGATCCACACAGTCAAAGGCTTTGGCATAGTCAATAAGGCAGAAATAGATGTTTTTCTGGAACTCTCTTGCTTTTTCGATGATCCAGAGGAGGTTGGCAATTTGATCTCTGGTTCCTCTGCCTTTTCTAAATCCAGCTTGAACATCTGGAAGTTCACAGTTCATGTATTACTAAAGCCTGGCTTGGAGAATTTTGAGCATTACTTTACTAGCGTGTGAGATGAGTGCAAGTGTGTGGTAATTTGAGCATTTTTTGGCATTGATATTGAGTGCAGCACTTTCACAGCATCATCTTTCAGGATTTGAAATAGCTCAAATGGAATTCCATCACTTCCACTAGCTTTGTTCGTGGTGTTGCTTTCTAAGGCCCACTTGAATTCACATTCCAGGATGTCTGGCTCTAGGTGAGTGATCACACCATCGTGATTATCTTTACCATTAGTGCCACTATTATAAGAGAAAACCAAAAAGTCAGGATAGTGGCTACCTCTCGGAGGGCAGAAGATAATGTAATTGGGCATATCCTCCTGGGAAACTTTAGAAAGACTGTATTATTTATTTTTCTTTATTCATACATATATAAATGAATATTTATAAATATATGTATATTTCATGACTAAAACCTAAGTCATGAACTATTAAATCTGACTCTCCTCAAAGACAATGTACCTTTTTCCCCTTGTAGACAGTCTTTTTCTTGTTCTGTAATGACTGCATCAATTCAACATTCAGTAGGATTCATGCTCTAGGTTACTTGACTCTTTTGTAAAGTGAAAGTACTAATATATGCACCTGATAACTTCAGGGAGACCCTTTCAAATCTGGGAGCTCCAGGGGAATTAGAGAGGCTCTATCAATATCACAATGCTACGTTAATGCACAATGATTATTGGACACCCAGTAAAAAAGAAACAGGGGCTTCCCTGGAGACTCAGATGGTAAAGAACCCACCTGCAATGCAGGAGACCTGGATTTGATCCTTGCTTTGAGAAGATTCCTTGAAGGAGGGCATGGCAACCCACTCTGGTATTCTTGCCTGGAGAATCCGAATGAACAGAGGAGCCCAGAAGGCTGCAGTATATGGGGTCCCAAAATCAGATCCATATAGTCAAAGCTATGGTTTTTCCAGTAGTCATGTATGGATGTGAGAGTTGGACAGTAAAGAAAGCTGAGCGCCAAATAATTGATGCTTTTGAGCTGTGGTGTTGGAGAAGACTCCTGAGAGTCCCTTGGACTGCAAGGAGATCCAACCAGTCAATCCTAAAGGAAATCAGTACTGAATATTCATTGGAAGGACTGATGCTGAAGCTGAAACTCCAAAACTTTGGCCACCTGATGCAAAGAACTGACTCTTTTGAAAAGACCCTGATGCTGGGCAAGATTGAAGACTGGAGGAGTAGGGGACGACAGAGGATGAGATGGTTGGATGGCATCACCGACTCAGTGAACGTGAGTTTGGGTAAACTCCAGGAGTTGGTGATGGACAGAGAAGCCTGGCGTGCCGCAGTCCATGGGGTCGCAGAGAGTCAGACTCAACTGAGTGAATGAACTGAACTGGCCAGTAGCATTTTATAAAACAATCTCTGTTTACTTGCCTTTCCCGACAGTTAGGATCTGTTCTATTTAAGTAATATTGTCAAAACTTTTATTTTGCAGATTAAAAAAATTAATTTCCCCTCTAATTTTTTCTTCTTCAAGATATTGAGTGAAGCCTGGCTAGGTTGTTGGTTGGTCCTCTTAAGAAAAAACAAAACAAAACAAAACACTGGTAAAGAAGTGATTAAATGTGCCAGGGAGTAACATTCTTGGGATCTGTATAATTTCACCAACATTGAAAAAAGTTTGGGTACATTGTTTTTGGTTGTTTATTTTTTTGGAGCTTCTTCAATGGTCTTTTTGTGCAAAGGCTGAAAGGAAATTTGAGAGAACAATTCTTTAGGTAACTGACAGAATAATAAGTAGCTATGGATGTAGACTTCAGGGGAATCTACAAGGAGTCCTAGATGTTAAATTTGTTTGCTGAAACAAAACAATATTTGGGAGAGAAAGTGGGAATGTTATAGAATTCTATTACTGACTCACTCTGGGATTTCTACCCTGTCAGTGAACAAGAAGAATACACTGACATTTAACAGAGAGGCTGGTATGTGATTAGGATATTGAGAACAGCAGCAGTTTTCTCAAAATGTATTATTGTTTCCAACAAGTCATTTCTTAATACTATTAAATTATTGTGTGCTAATAAAGTTTACTGAAGCAAACTTCCTCAAAAGAAAGGTATGTTTTGTTGAAACAAGTGTATCTTTTCCTATATGTGAAATATTATTTTTTATTGTTTGGCAGGTGAAGGATGAGCTTCTAAAGAAATCACTTTTATTTTCTTCAATACTTCCTAAAACTGTAGCATTCTTCTTTGGTTGAAATTGGAGAATAGATTCCATTATCTATTGGAGATATAGTTCTATCATAATTGATAACTTTTCAATTAAAATTAACACCCTGGTATTTTGGGGTTGTGGATAAATTGGAAGAAAAAGAGTTTGGAGGAAATGCCAAGTTTTTTTTATTTTTTTCTAGATCCTGTATCCTATCTATTCTATTTAAGAATTTCCAAGCACTAGATGACATTTGAGTGTTTATTATATTTGGGTGTTTATTAATTATTATACAATAATTCTAAGCTATTATCCATGATCGGGTCCCTGTAATTTTTAAATGAAAAGTGCCCTCAGATATCATAGAAGTGTTTTCTTAGTCATGAAAAATGTGCTTCATGGCTATGCTAATGAGTTTTGTTTCTCTTGAATTTTTGGAGTTTTTATGAACCTCCAAATATCCTTGCTGTAAATAATTCAATTATATCTCTTCCTTCAAAGCACAAAAGTTCTTTTTTTATTATTTTTGAAATAATTATATCAACAAGAGAAACTGATTTTTATTTAAAAAATATTCTGAAACACAGAAGTAAAAAGTAAGTATAATTTATAACACATTTCTGACTTATTCAGTTCAGTTTCTCAGTTGTGTCTGACTTTTTGAGACCCCATGGACTGCAGCACAACAGGCTTCCCTGTCCATCACCAACTCCCAGAGTTTGCCCAAACATGTCCGTCGAGTTGGAAGTGTCATCTAATCTCATCCTCTGTCATCCTCTTCTCCTCCTGCCTTCAATCTTTCCCAGCATCAGGGTCTTTTCTAATGAGTCGGTTCTTTGCATCAGGTGGCCAACTAACTTATTAGTTTAATCTTATATTTAGAGTTTTATGTATTAAAGTTATTAAAGGAAATCTAGGACACACAGTGATATAGATTGAAATTTTCTTTGTCCTCTGCATGGTGAAAAGAAGGCTTCAATGTACTATAGGATAATGGACCTTTTCTTTGCCTGTTGGACAGGGAATATATCGCTGTGCTTAGTATATATTGAAACTTTGTGCCTGTAATATATAGCCTATGTCACAAGTTTCTGAGGCCAGAAGTTGAGTTGAGGGAACAAAATGAAACCATAATAATAAAATTACTCAGTTTGTAAGAACTTTACTCATTTCTGTGTTTCAAACACTAGATTGCATCTGGTATTCATGACAGTTCTGTGAGGTAAATATAAAGATATTATTTCTAATTTAAATCAAAGAAGAATTGAAACCATGTTTGCATTGACACTTAAATTTACACAATTAGTTATAGTCACAGATTCCTGACATGTTTTCAATCCTATTTTTTTCCCATGTTTAGTCTACATGTTTTCTGTTAATATTTTCCAATTTCATGTTTAACACAAAGTATCGATTAAGAATCAGGAAAGCTGAGTTGTCACCCTTTTTTTCAAGTTAGTTGACCCAATCAGGTTTTTCATGTCCCTGGATTGCTCATTCTCTCAAACTAAATCAGAGACAGCTGAAGAAAGGCAGGACAGTGAATGTAAGTCTGGGCAATGAAATGATACGGGTTTCCTGGTGGTTCAGAAAAAAATCTGCCTGAATCTGCAGATTCAGTAAATCTTCCTGCCAATGCAGGAGACATGGGTTAGATCCCTGGGTTAGGAAGATCTGCTGCTGAAGGGAAAGGCTACCCACTCCAGTATTCTTGCCTGGGAAATCCTATGGACAGCGGAGCATGGTGGGCTACAGTCCATGGGTTGCAAAGAGTTGGACATGACTTAGGTACTGATTAACAACAGCAAAAACAAACAAAAGGTAAAGATAAATATTGATAAGAGGCAGGCAAAGAATGTTAATCTTTCCATACTTTGGAATTTAGTGAAACACGAATTGAAAGGAGCTTAACCTAAACTAGAAGATATGATTAAAAGTAAATTTAAATGAAGTATTTTATTGATATGCTAACTTCCATTTATTGTTATTGTAGAATCAATGCAAAATTATGTGCAACTGAAGAGAAAAATGTCACTTAGGTGATGAAATTTGGGAGCCTTATTCAGTGTTAGTTTTTCTGAAAAAAACAATTTTCTAAAATTTCTTCAAAGTGATGGAAAAGGTATCCATAAAATTACGCTGAATTTTTAAAAAAAATTATACTTTAAACTTTTAAAACATGACATTAAAAATGTTTTTAAAGGAGAAAGCACTATTTCAATTTCATTTTTAATTTCAATGGCTTATGAAATGGATCATCCAAGCCATTTGAAATATTTGAGACACATTCATATGAACAAAAAATGACTTTCTCTCCAGCTGTCTTTGAAAGAATGAAGACAGGATGACGTACAGGAGATTGGAAATACACAGTACTGGCTACAAGAGCTAAAAATCCAAACCACATCATGGAGGGGAACCTCAGGCTCACAGGAAAGTGACTGTCACAGACTAGTTTTCTGAATGCAATTTTCTTTTATTACTTTTTGGTGAGGAAGAGCATGATTAGTGACAGAGGGAGAGAAAATGTGATGAAAATCTAAACCTTGAAAACAACATGATAACTGCCTTCTACTTCTGAAAACATTTTCTTGAATTCATTCTGAAAAATACATGAGATATAGAAATTGCTCAAATATAGCTTTTCAAGGGTTGTTTTCAAAAAGCAAGTAAATGTGAAAGAAAAAAAGTGAGAAACAAGATTTAAAAGTGAGAATTTCTAAGAAATCTACCTTTATCATTGCATCTTCATGCTCATTATCATGATCACTTTTTGGAAACAAATCCAAATGCATATCTTTTAATATAATGAAACACTAAATTACGTGACATCTTTTATGTTAAGTATTAAAAGTAACTCATCTGATTTTTTAATTAATTTATTTATTTTAATTGGATTAATAAGGCATCAATTTGGTCTTTGGTTTTCAGATATTAATTCTTTTCAGTCCAAAAATATTTTTATACCTAAAAAAATGACTATAGAGTTTGGACACATTTATCCAGTTAAGAAAAAATTATTGTTCTTAAAAGTATCTCCTTTGCCCTCTTTCAAGCTTATCTTTATTATGATGAATGAATTTATAAAATTAAATGACTCCAACAATTAAACCCTGAAATGTATATCACCTACGACTTTTTTTTTTAACTTCTTAAGATATATTTTTATATCTTATATATTTGGAAACAATTACAATAGTCTAATGGTCATCCCTGGTGGCTCAGAAAAATAGTCTAATATTCTTTCTATAAGTACACGACTCAGTGGTCTTTCTTTAAGATATCTTTACAAGAATCCACCTGCAATCCAGGAGACTGCCTGCAATCAGGGGACATGGGTTCAGTTCCTGAGATGGGAAGATCCCCTGGAGAAGGAAATGGCAACCCATTCCAATATTCTTGCCTGGAAAATTCCATGAACCTCAAGGGCTACAATCCATGGGGTCACAAGAGTCGGACACAACTTAGCGACAAAATCATCAACAACTAAACCACCACGGATGGTAGACATTAATGAAGGGTTGAGTTTTTTAAAAGAGATGTCTGGCCACAGTCATTTTTCTCTTTAGGAAAACAAAATAAAACAAAACTCAGCGACACTGATTAAAGCATAAATGACACTGGGTCATCTTAAACCTAAATCTAACTTCTCCTAATATCTTGTCTCTGACGTCCGGCATGAGTACTCTATTCCACACAAAATGATGTAGCTTTGGACAATCATTTAAGTGGCTCCTTCTGCACTTGTATCATTCTCCATGTCCTGTAGAAAACCTCAAGCTTGTACACCACTGACACAGTTTTCATGTGACCCTTCAACCTTTCCTAGCATATATATGAGTCTATTTCAGAACTTTTGCCACTTTTTGCTTTATATTTATTTTTAGCTTTTTATGTGTAACTCTTAACTCTCAAGTGAGACTCTTATTTCACTGATAACACCTGTCACCAAAACACTTTTCTTTACATCTTTCACAGTTCCTGAAATAGTATCTTATGTATAATGCATGTTTAGAAGAGCTTACTCAATAAATCACAATGTTAGGTTACATCAATTCTTGCTTGAAACTAAGGCACTTGAAGCAGCACTTGGAAAATGGCAATAAATGCTTTAGAATAAGAATTTGATGCATTTTGACACAAGAAAAATTGCCTTGATAAGATCATTAGGGTGACAGTAACTATCATAGCCATTTATTTATTTCCTAAGGTAATATTGTTGGGTAATAAGACAAAGCCATATGAAGGATACACCTTTACCTCTAAATGGCACATGCCTTTCTCACAGCATATCATTTCAAGAGTCTTTGAATTCCTATCCCATTCTTTTCACTTTACTTTAAAAACAAATTATTCTGGTTTGATGCTTCTGTAATGTTGAAAGGCAAAAATCCTTCATTTCCATAGACTTAGCAAAGGGGATAAATGTAACCATACTTCAATATCCTAAAAGTTTTTCTTTTTTTGCATCAATGCCTCAAATAAGAACATATTTTTTATTTATTATTAAAACAAAAATGATACAAAACAAAAACAAATTTCTCACTACATCGCTCATTGGCATAAGCCAAGGGCAGAATATATCTTTCAACATGTTAAAAACTGTTGCTATTAATGTCTTCATTTTAAAATGATGCATTTGTAACCTGAAAAAAAGAGTGGGTACTGTGCTACTTTTATCTTCAAATGATGGTGAACTACTTTTGACTGTTAGGTTTATAATTTCTAATCTTTTATTTAAAAAAAAATTACCTTCTGCAGATGATGTAGAAAATAAAAGCTGAAGTGGCTTTGTTTTCTTCAGATAATATTTAATTTGCCTTTAATCCTAAAGGATAAGAAAGAGAGAAAATTTAAATTTGAGTCACACATCTTTCAAGGACAGTTTTGAGCTTTGTTCTCTTCTTGAAAGTGAAAACCAAGTATATTAATTGAACGTTACCATACCTTGAAGATAAGTACAATTTGAGTTTGAAAAATGGGACTCTTGCCTCTTTCCAGAATGATCAGCTTTAGAGTTCTGCTTTGTTGAATAACTAATCAAGCACTGTCCACACTAAAAAGCAGATGAAGGCTTAACACAAAAGTACTGGATCTCATGAATTCACCTCCTCACTGGGATGAACTGTCTTTTTAAAAAATAATGCTATTTATTTTAAATAAATAATGTTATTTTAAAAAAATAATGTTATTTATGCATGTCTGGTGTACCTATAATCACGCTTATTTAATCAGGACACTTTTTGATGGTTGTTGACATGAACTAGTCTACCTGAATTTCTGTGTGTATTACCTGTATATTCAGCTAAACCAAAGGGGAAATGGTCCAAAGCATGGATCTAGGTCCACAGGAACAAATAAAATAATGACTAATCATTTATGCAAGCTTTCAAAATTGCTGAAAATGACTTAGTACATTGCCTTTCTTTGATCTAGACTTCTACATTGTAGTACACTAAGAATAAACCAAAGCGCTTATTTGTATTTAATTGCCACAGTGTATGCATTAAATCATCATTTCTAAAATTTTGATTTGTCATTACGTAATAATTTTGTCTGCTCTGTGAAATCACTTCTGTGAATCAGCTTCAATCATGGCCAATGCTGAAGCTTAGGCTGAGGCTAGACACAAAATAAAAGCCCCCCCAAAATGTTCCTTAACCTTTTGCTGAATTTTCCATATGCTGGGTACTTAAATTTTGTACTCATATCATATTTAACTCATATCGATAGCTAAGTCACTATTTTGAGTAGTCTTCTGCTCTAAGTATTCTTCATGAAGACATATATGCATGCATATGTGTATGTAACTGTGTGGTTACATGAAGGCCATTTATCATAATATTTTCCTTCGTATGCTTGATAATGGAAAAGTCATAACTTTATATAGAGCCTCGTCTTAGGATAGTTTCCTCTTCAATTTCCACTTCGAATCTATGTATGTACATATTTATCATAGAAAGAATTTAAAGCGATCAGTCTTTGGTAAATCCTTCAAGACCTATGTTTGCACAAAAGTAATTCAGAATTTATAGATTCTAATAAGAAAGACCTTGAATAAAAAATTATAATGGTTTGTATTTCCTCTAACTTAGCAGCCACCTCATTGTATAAGGTCTGTCTGTAGAAAATTCTTTAATTGGAAATAAGTAAATTGATTTCAATCAAGGTTTACAAAATACGCTGACACATTAGTGATTCCATGGTGGAATCCATCCTTATGGATGATAGCTGATTATCTGAGCCTAGAGAGGGCTCAAAGTATGTTCAAACTCTTTGCTCACTAAACTAATTGAGAATTACCTTTAAACACTGATAAGCTGAAATTTTTAAAACAAAGTATTGAGTGTAGTGGCTCAGATGGTAAAGAAATTACCTACAATGCAGGAGACCCTCGGTTGCGATTCCTTGGTTGCGAAGATACCCTGGAAAAGGGAATGGCTACCCACTCCAATATCCTTGCTTAGAGAATTCCATGGACAGAGGAGCCTGGAGGGCTGCAGTCCATGGGGTCACAAGGAGTCAGACACAGCTGAGTCCTAAATGATTCAGTTCATTGGCAGAACATTTTTAAATACTTTGGCCACCTCATTCAAAGAACTACCTCATTGAAGAAGACTCTGATGCTGGGAAAGATTGAAGGTAAAAGGAGAAAAGAGCAGTAGAGGATAAGATGATTAGCATCACAAACTCAATGGACATGAATTTGAGCAAACTCCAGGAGATAGTGAAGGACAGGGAAGCCTGGTGTGCTGCAGTCCCTAGGGTGGCAAAGAGTTGAACACGACTTAGCAACCGAACAAACAACACTTGTTTTTCAGACTCAAAGTAGCACAGTAAAAATATGAGACCCAATCCATACTTATAATAGTTATATAATTGTCTCATTTTAGAATTTATATAAAAATAATATTTGGAATGCTTTCCTTAACAAAAGTCTGAAATAAATCAACATTGGAACATGTTGTTTCAATACTACAGAAGCTCCATTTTGCGTCTATATGAGATTTACTATCAGAGGCTGAGAAACAATTCATTATCATTATAATGTGTGATTAAAAATGGATGAACTTGGGTGTTTTTCCACAAAATCAGAGGAGTACTTCCAATACTCACAACCATGTAGAGAACCTTGGTTTTTAAGTTTGAATAGTTTGCCTTATACACACATTCTCATCTTTAAAGCCTTTATCTGTAAAGTCGCCAGCTGAATATTAAAAAAAAAACAACAAAAAAACTGTGAATAGTTTATCAAAATTATAAATCCAAAAGCCTACTCGACTTCCAAAACCTGGTTTCTCTGGTCCTCTTTGCATAGGAAAGTCCAAACACCAGTATCCACAGTCGTTCTCCAAAGGGGTACCCTTCTGTCAGGGTGAGTATAGTCCAGCATTCACATAACCAGTGTGGATCTCCAGAGGTTGTTCCCCAAAACCCCAGAGTGTCTCTTTTGACTTAACTTTATATTGGAATGTATACCACTATGAGATTAAAAAATGATCAAGCAGCATCTGGAAAGCTAAAATGTTGTAAAACACTTAAATTACATTTTATTCCTCAGGCTTCAAACACAAATTGAGAAATACTCAAATTAAATTTGCTTACTTCCCATACCTCACAACTGAAAAATAATAATAGCACAGGGCAGTTGCAAACAGAGGCAAATTCCAAATTTTGCAAATGAGTAGAATCAGACAGAAAATGTCCTATAACTTTTGAGGATTCTCAATTATAATGACTTAAAGAGCAAAGGAAAACTTGCCCTTGAAATAAATTTTAATTTGAGGGCTTCAAAATTCCAATTAATCTGAAATACAAGACATATTCAATTTTGCAGGATAGGCTCACTATGTTATGAATTTTTATTTCACAACCAATATCAACAACAGCAAATTGTTATCTAAGCAATTCAGGGGAAAAAAACCAATAAATTCTGAAAAAAAGATCAGATTATTTGGGGAAAATATCAAAAGAATTAAACTTCTATATATTCAGTTAGCAGTTGCTTCACTGTTGAAAGTTTCATTAAATTCTCTTATGATAACACATTATTTCATTTACAAAGGATCTAACTATGTAATTATGAACCAATGGAATTAGAAAATCAGTGTCTGCCAGCCTTGACATAACAAACTACTTTGCAATTGGGAAAACATTTTTATAGATGCTTATTGATCTTCATATAAACTGTAAGATAGGCAGGAAAGTCTTTGCCATCTGTATTTTCTAGTTTGGGACCCTAAAATTCAGTGATATTAGGAGACATGTCTGAGAGTAATAAGTGTGAACCTCCAATTTTTTGCTACTAGACCTACATATTTTTTGTTAAGTCCCAAACATAAAAGGCTAATCAGACAGTAAGATGCAGGGGAAGTCTGAGCCTCTGTGAGGAATAAAGGCAAGTCAATCAAAAGTCTATGAAGTTTATGTAAATTAGAGGATAATCTTTCAGACTACATAGTTATCATGTAAGGTACACTTTTGTTCTATGACTGCCATGTTAAAAATAAACAAATTACACAAGTATAAACCAATTATCAAAATTTTGACAACCAATTTGAGGTACAAGAATGATCAGAATTGTTGATGTAAATGTCCTAAAACAAATGGAAAAGAAAAAGAATAGAGTTCCTCAATGTTTTGTACAGGATAAGGTCTGCAGTTTGCTTTTTTTTTTAATAAAATCTTTCCCTGACATATCAGATGGTCTGAGTATATCTTAAAACATTCATTCTATCCACTTAAAAAAGGGGGTTCTCCTGTTAAAGGGGGACAGGCAGGACAGAGACCATAGTCTCCATGATTCAGAGCAGTGCACAACTGGTGCACAGAAGTTGCATACATCATAGTGCAAGCAGCAAATCCCCATGCTCCATCAATTCCATATGGAGAAAGCAAGTGGGGAGGGCAAAGGAAAATGGTACATACAAGTCCATGATGGAGTGGCCTGGTGGATTGGAAATACCTCCTGTCATTTCAAGACAAAGCTAATGAGCTGTGTCACAATAATAGGGTGTGGACCTCAAGTCCACCCAAAAAGGTGGAAAACGGTCATGATTACCTTCACCACCACATGATTATCAGTGTACCACCCCTAGAAATCAGAGTCATAAGTGATTTGGAAACTTTTTGTTTAGTTTTGCTTTTGAAAAGAAATCACAAAATATTGAAACAAATATCATTGTTTGGCTTAATTCAGGTATTCTTCATTAAACAGTACACAGACTTTATTGAGCGATTGAAAATATACACAAGGAACAATAGATTTTTGTCTGATTTTTTCTTTTTTTTTTTTTTTTTAAATTTGACTTTCTTCCCTTTAAATAACCCAGTTGCAGTCATGAAAAGGGCACTTGTTTCTACAGAAGCTGTCCTCTGCTTGTTCAGTTCCAAGTACTGTTTCCAAGCTTCTTCCTTGCCATTGCTGAGGTTACATCTCCATTTGCTCAGGAAGCAAATTCTAGAAGGTTGCAAGGTTGACCCCCTAAGTTGTTCTTTCAGATTCTATTTCTCCATAGAGTTCAGCTAATTTTTTAAACTCGGGTCCCCAGTCTCCAAGGTACTGATAATCCTGATCTGATTGAGTAGTTGCTGAATCCAGGGAGCTGATGGACCCAGCTTCTGATCTCTGACCCTCGTAGGCATAAGTCTGCAGAGAGTCATAAGGAGGGACGCTGGGGTCTAGGTCGGCTTCTGCCAGTCTTTGTTTAATAAATTCCTGAACATCTATACTTTCCAGGGCGGACAATGTCTGGTGCCTGGGGGTAAGTTTCACTTCCGGTCTGATATCTCTGCGGTACTTGAGCTCCTCAGCAGCAGATGGATTCCTCAAGGCGGTGATGTCAAAGGCCTCCGTGTCTTCCTCGCCACCCCCCTCATCATCGTAGGTGACCACGTTCTCCCGCACGTCCTCCTCTGAAATGATTAGGGGCTCTTTTTTACTGCGTCTCAGGGTGATGAAAAGTACAACAATCGCTAAGCAGAAACAAAAAGAGGATGAAGAGTTAGAAAAAAGCACATTCTTAGAGATTGGGCTTCAGCAATTTCCAACCATTCTCATCAGCTGTTACATGGTGGTCTCTGCACTCTGAATACCACCACAAGAATTTTTAATATCCGGAAGAATGTAGAAGATGATTATCCCTACAAAACAATGGGAATTGTTGATCTTCTGGTGAATGCCATGATATTCTCATCTGCCAGGCTATGCTTTCAGGATTCCTGACTTGTGATTAAGTCTGTTTACACTGAGGGGAATAGATTATGGAAAAGCAATATGAAATTCTGACTGGAAAAATAATTGTGTGTGTGAGGGTCAATCTATAGATATTAATTCATCTAAAGATGCATACACTAAAGGCAGGGTATTTTAGGTTTTTGTAAAACAGGAAGAAGGAGCCCCTATCTTTAACCCTTTCTTTTTGATTCTGTGTAGAAATAAAAGCAGGAATATTTTACATGGTTCATCTCTTTTGTCCATTATCCTTTAGAATGGTATTATCGACATTAATTATTGCATTTAACTATCAGATTGCAAAATATGTTATTTATTTTTATGTTCATGTAGAAATATTTCCATTTACACAATGCTCTTTACATAGTATTTTTATTTAATGCTCAAAATAGAGCTGGGATTTCCTCATTTTTAAAATGAAGAAACTGAGACTCAGGAAAACTTAAATGAGTAAATACTGTGTAACCTTAGATCATACAAATGGTGGGTGGAAAAGCTTGGGCTGTAGTTTATGACTTTTCACACTAAAGGTGATGATGTTTCCATTGCCATATTCAACTTCAGTATTTTAAAAATATAGAACATGAAAAAATAGTATTGTAAAAATATAGAACTGAGTGACCTGTTGGATGTGTGTCTTAGGGAAATTTTTCCAAATACAGTGAATAGTTTCTTATTACCAGTAATGTAGCCACTGGATAAATTGATAAAAATTCATCTTGGGTATTTTACTTTGGTTATTCTTTCATTATTTTCAAACTGGATGGTATTAAACCACTACTAAACAGAATTATCTCATTTCTACTTTTTGTCGTTAGGCCCAATGTCTTTTACTTCATTTCTACAGACTGTTTTCTTCTTGGTTAGGTGATATTCTACATTTTATTATAACAATTATTAGGTTCACTATTATTTTAAATATCACAATATGATAATCAGAGAAGTATATTCAAATGGAATGTAGGATTACTAGATTTAACAAATAATTCAGGACACCCAACTAAATGTGAATTTGAGATGGATAAAAACAACAAAAATATACTATATGTATAACATGAGATGAAACAACAAAAATACATGTATAATGTATGTATATGTGTATACATAAACAACATATATTATATAGTATGTGTACATATACACATACATATATATGTATGTATAATCAATTATGTCCAAAGCAATATGGATATATTTTATGGAAACATTAAAAAAAATATATATATATAATATGGATTTATCTCACTATTATGCATGGGGCATATTTTTGCTTATAATTTAAGTATGAAAGTAAAAGTGTTAAGCACCCAGTTGTTTCTGACTGTTTGTGACCCCCATGGACTGTAGCTTCCCAGGTTCCTCTGTCCACGGGATTCTATAGGCAAGAATATTGGAGTGGATTGCCATTCCCTTCTCCAGGGGATCTTTTAACCCAGGGATCAAATCTGGGTCTCCTGCATTCAAGGCAGATTCTTTACTGTCTGAGCCATCAGGGAAATATATATATATATACATATGTATATATGTATATATATATGTACATTTACATACATATATGTGTATATACATAGCATAAGTATGTCTTGTTCAATATATCTGAAGGTATGTAAATGCATACATATGCACACATTCATAAACACCTACAGATCTATAATTTTAATCAAATTTCACACTTCTATGCTGTATTTTTCTATTTATCTATTTATTTATATATGTATATTGTATTTTATTTGGAAATCCTGATTATATGTAAGCTTTAATAAATGATCATAAAGCAAACAAACACCAGGTTAGCTATCCTCTGATAAAGAACATACCTGATGCCCCAGAAACAACCCTTCTATACCTCCCTTCCTCTCTAAAAAGCAACTTCTATTCTTCGTTTTTTTATTATTTCCTTGCTTGTCTTCATATAGTTTAACCCCTTTTTATAATAGCCCTAAACTAGATAAGTGTTGCTGCATCTGAACTATATATCATAGTATGTACATGCTTTGAAGTCTTGAAAATATGGAGAGGAAAAGGAATAGGTATCCAAGCCAGAAGTGGATAGGATAATTATGAGAGGGAGGTCTACCATATGTGGAAAGAGAGTGCCACAATACTGGCAGGAATCTAATTTTGCAAAGAGGCAGGTGGAAGACTGTGGGAATGAAGAAAAAAAAAAAAGACAAAACATCTTTACGGAGAGTCAAGGAATCATCTGGAAATGTGATGAGTAAAGGGATACTGACCGGGTAATGTGAAAATGCAATGGGGAAATTAGAGTTGACATGGTAAAGCTTTGATCACTGTGTTTGGAAGGGAGGGATCACAGAAAAGGCTGGAAATGAAATGCTGATTCTATATATGACCCGGCTTCATAAATGCTCTGTTACAGAGTACAATACGTTTCTATTCATATGACTTATTCTTTTTGCTGAATGCCATCAGTAAGTATTTGATATCTCACTATTTATTCTAGTGTAAATTCAGCCTATAGCTTTTAAACTCTAGCCCAAGCAGAATCCTCAAGTAACATACTTCATTCTATCCAGAGGTTTATATTTATCATCCACCATATATTTCTGCTCATCATTATAGTTAAGTGAAGAGGCTGTTCTAGATTAAAATATCTATTGATCGTTCTACACACTGCCTAATTTATTATAACAAAATTTCTTAGTGTTTTCAATAAATCAAGCTATTTTTCTTTATGTTGAAATGGTTGATAATGGATGTCAAAGGACTTTATGTGATGTATAGCAGGGAGAATGTGATCAATACTATTACTAAAGTATGGAGGTAATATACATCCCTTACTAATACTAGTATTCTATTTGCCTAATGAAACATATTTGATAATGCTGGATTTATTGTTATGATGGCTTCTAGTTGTTTAAAAAGCTATCCCTGACTTATATGGGTTGATTCAAAATATAGATGCTAGTTAAATTTGAATGTACACTTTTACATCTATTTCTTTCTAGGCAAAGAGAGTTACTTGCCAGCAACAAATGATTCCTAGATTTGTTGCATACCTATTTATTATAAAGATCAATATATAATTAGCCATACAATTTGGAACACTTTTTAAAGGTGGAAAGGGATTTCACTTATAATTATATCAGGATATCAGGAAAAATACGGACATACAATCCCTTTGAAAGTGAAAGTGTGAGTTGCTCAGTCTTGTCTGACTCTTTGTTGACCCCATGAACTGTAGCTCGCCAGGCTCCTCTGTCCATGGAATTCTCCAGGCAAGAATACTGTTGTAGGTAGCCATCCCCTTCTCCAGGGGATCTTCCCCACCTAGGGATTGAACCCACATCTCTTTACGTCTCCGGCATCGGCTGGCGGGTTCTTTAGCACAAGCGCCAACTGGGATAGTCAATGGCAAATTTAAATCAACTCAGAGAATAATGTGGATGCAGAGAAGAATGTGGAAGGTACATTCCTAATGGCTTTCTTTACACTCATGTTTGTTTAGTAGATGTTTCTGGAGCAGATGGCACCCAGCAGGTACTCCATAAACAATGCTTATGTGGGTGAACAAAAGAATGATTTTTCTGAGAGTGACAGTGTGACATGGGTTAATTGAGTCTTCATGAATAGTAATTGTCTCACTAGGAAAATAATTTTTAAATACTTTTAAAAATCAGCTTACTGTTCCTAAAAATTCCAAATACCTAATTTTGCTTGAAAGTATTTTTTAAAGTTTGAAAAACAAAGTGCTTCCCCCAAATCGCAAGGCCAAATGTATTTAAAGAGAAGATAATAATCATACATGGATACTTGAAAGTTAAACCCAATTTTAAAACTGCCAGGCAAGTAATATATTTGAATTAGTCCCTCACAGTATATCAAACTATAGATGTAACAGGGTAGCACTTCGTTCAGTGGTTCATCTGAGAAAATATACTATGGCAGAGCCATGGAGTTGTTACAAAAGAGAAAGAGAGATACAGAGCTTGTCCTCTGTTCAAAATCATATTATAAGTGATTTCTGGCATTTTGAAGTTTAGTTATATGAACTGAAATGAAATGAATAAATTGTAGTATTTTTAGATGAATTTATTCTGATGAATATTTTATTCCTGGTTCGTGTATTTCTTTTTCTTTTCTTCTCATTAAGTGTGACCAGGATTTTAAACCTACATGATTCATTTCGTTTAAGAAAATTAAAATGAATTTACTGTATCATTATTTTATTCATAAAGAAATTCAAATTTGTGGAAATAGTTTTCTCTTTGTTTTCTATATTTACTTACTCATATAATCTTTCCAGTACCCAAAGTACTAAGGGGCTTTGAATTTTCATAACTTAACGGACATACAAGTTATATTTGAATAAATTATGTATTGACTCCTAACATATCCCCCAAATACTTTTCATAGCAGATATTTTTACCCCTAAATATCACTTGATTCTTTTTTTTATATCATCATATGTTAGCACTAAATTTGGTAGGGTGAAGTGGCTCAAGTCAGGGAGATTATTTTTATTAGCTTCTGTAGCCATAATTGGTAATGACATTTCTCACTGTAACTTACTTTTTCACACTCAGGGGAATCCATAAAGTAATTCAAAATAATAACTCTGATAGCAAACAGGTTTGGCACTTATCTTCTCATCAATTTCACTTCCTCTCCTAGCCCCTCATCCTCCTCTCACCACATCCGCCTTGATTCCCATGCAGGGGGACATTTACATCCCAAAACAGGAGCAAACTACTTGGTGAATTCACCTAAGTTAGCTGATTATAGTGATGTGTGGACTATGAAGGTAGCTGGAAGAAGTCCGTTTCAGATCCTGATTAAATGACCTCTTGCCCTGGTTTGCTCTGCCAACAGTTCTGGACCCTCTGACAAGTAATGGAGTGGGTTGGGAAAGAGATGTCAGATGCCCAGGAGAGGAAGGGAATTCCAAGAACCCCATCCTCTAGCACCAAACTGATTGCATCATGATGGCTCACTGTAAATTCTCTCCTATCCATTCCTTAAAAGGGATCTGAAAAATTAATCCTGACAAAACATAACTCACAAGGTGCACATTTGGCACTTAAAGTTAGGCCCTTTGGTTTTCAAGCATCATTTTCCAGTAATCAATGTATACATAGATGGAGTCTGACCAAACTGCAAAATATTGAATAATATTTAACCTATAATAAAACATAAATAAGCAATACAAAATTTTACAGATGACTGTAAGGTTATTCTAGTTGAAACCTCATTTTCATAGACTTAGAAGCAAAGAGACTTTGTGGGTCTTGAGATCACACAGTTAATTAGTGGCAAAACTAGGGCTGAATTTCCACAATCCCAGTCATGTTGACAAAGAGCTACTAAGTGAAACATATTTCAGTATCAAAATATTAGCTTCATGATTGATTTAACTGTTGAAGAAGTTGAATGCAAATTCAGAATTACAAGTTCTAAAATAAAGCATTGCTACCTCTGATGTTGGTGGTATTTTTCTTGCAGCCGATGAACTCACACATTAGCCAACACTATTTTAAAATTACAAATGTCTACATTTAAAGTTTGTGGGCCAGATATTTTCTGAATAACAATATATGCCCTTACAGTGCCATGAAAAATATAAATTACATTATAAATAATGATTGTTTAAACCCAAGCTTAAGAAATTCTGCAACTTTTGAATTATAGTGTAAAGACATTTGATTTTTCAATAAAAATTGAAGGAGCAAACATATCAAATGTAACCTTTGTTTCATTAGCCCTGATGTATAACATAATTTTTAGAAATGTTCTCTTATTTACCTCAAAGGGGGGAAAAAAACATTTTCATGAAGTCAATTAAAAGAATGTATTGTTTCATGAAATAATAAAATGTTGTTTTATGTAATACAGGGGCTTCTCTGATAGCTCAGATGGTAACCAGTCCTCCTGCAATGTAGGAGACCTCAGTTCAAGTCCTGGGTCAGGAAGGTCCGCTGGAGAAGGGATAGACTACCCACTCCAGTATTCTTGGGCTTCTCTTGTGGCTCAGCTGGTAAAGAATATTATATTATGTAATATACCTAAATGTACCTTATATTGATATGTCAGTTTTAAAGGTTTTAATCAGTGTGCAAAATAATTTTCTGATGATAAATGAAAATAAAAACCAAAGGTAACAGGCCTCCACCAACTGAAATATCTTTCAGGATAAGGACTTGGAAGGACTTATATTAATGTCAGAGTGTTTTTTGTATTTTTTTTTCTTTAACTGAAGCATAGTTGACTTATAAAATGTCACTGAGTTCTATTCTTTGTAGTTCCAGTTAGGAAATATAGAGGATTCAATGTTTGTAGCTGTTTATTCTTTGGGGTTTTTTTTTTTGGTTGTTGTTTTTGAAAAATACCATATAATATCACTTATATGTGGAATATAAAATATGGCACAAATGGCCCTATCTACAAAACAGAAACAGACTCACAGACATGGAGAACAGACTTGTGATTACCAAGAGAGAGGGGGTTGGGGGAGAGGATGAAAGAAGAATTTGGGATTAGGAGACATAAACTATTATATATAGGATGCATAAAGCACAGGGTCCTACTGTATAGCACAGGAACTAATATCCTATGATAAATCACAATGGAAGAGAACATGAAAAAAAGAATATATGTGTATAACTGAGTCACAACATTTCATATCAACTATACTTAAAAAAATTAAATTAAAAAAAAGGAAAAAAAAGAAAAAAACCCTTCTGATTTTCCTGGTTGCCTTCACCACCGTGCTTCTACTACAAAAGACTATACTACAGTGAAATAGCTCTTGTAATGGAGAGTCAAACTTCCATGCTCCAAATCGCCAAGTGCAATTGACACTTTTTGTTGCTCAATTTACTTAACTTTTAGGCAGTTTTTGCATGGTTGAATGCTCTGTCCTCCTTGACACACTTATTTTCTTTCATTTTAGGACATCACCCTTACTAATTCTGTTCCTTCTTCTGTGATTTCTGCTTTGCTCTCTCTGGTATTTCATCCTTCTTGACTTGGTGATCACACTGGAGTTTATCACAGCTCAGTCCTGGTCTATCCTTTCTCTTTCATAGTCTCTGACTGTGGTGACATCAACAAAATGCATTTCTAGTGTCCCCCAGCTCTGAGAAGATCAGGGTACACATTTAGCAAGAGATGAAAAGTCTTTGATACTGTTCTAACTCAGTTGCATATCTAGTTTATCCAAGACTGGTTTTTTTGTTTGTTTGTTTATTTTCTGTAATTTTTGGCTATTATACTCTTAGCCTTTGGATACTTGTTTCTAGAAAAAACACCATTATCATAAATATTAAAAGTTTACTTACTGACCTGAAATAATTAACATTGCAAGGTTCAAATAGAATCTCAGGTACTTCCAATAAACATTCAGTGAAGATTTTGGTAAATATTTGCCTCCTGTGATTTGCATCCTGTTACCCAATATCACCTTTGATTTCCCCTAAAGCATCTTGATATTATCAAGCTTTCTTCACTTCCACTCTGAGTGAGAGTGAAAGTGAAAGTCGCTCAGTCCTGTCCAACTTTTTGCAGCCCTATGGACTACAGGGTCCATGGAATTCTCCAGTCCAGAATACTGGAGTGGGTAGCCTCTTCCTCCTCGAAAGGATCTTCCCAACCCAGGGATCGATCCCAGGTCTCCCATATTGCAGGCAGACTCTTTACCAGCTGAGCCATGAGGGAATGTGCTGGTCCAAATTATGCTGTGTCTGAGTGAGACAAATGCATCATATTCCTAACTGGTTTGCCTACCTGCTCTCTCGTCATCATGAGATCTGTTATCCACTTCATTCATAGCTGTCTTTTTTAAGCATACAAATTTTATGATGGGACACGCCTACTTTAAACTTCTCCTCACACTCCTAAAACAAAACCCACCTTTTTTTTTTTTTTTTCATTTTACCCCATCCTGCCTTACCTCTGCCTAAACATTCTCCCTACTCAGTCTCATGTCACCTTGATCTCCACTCCTCTCTACAGGTAATTTGTCTTCCAACCCAAGAACAAAACAAGGGACATTCCTTGCAAGAATATCTCTGTTTCACCAAAGTATGTATTTTGTTTGTTTTGCTTACATATGCACATAAGAACAGAGAACGGAGCAAAATATACGGCTGCTATGAGAAAGCTAGAGGGTGAAGATACACTGGAAACATATATATGTACCCATTTAAACTCTACACAAAAGCAATGAATCCATAATTAAATTACAGTTAATCACAGATGGTTATTTTACAACAGGTGCTCAACTTTGAAAGTGTAGCTCTGGACTATTTTTGTTTCAACATGGTGTTCAATCCCTGTTGGTTATCTGGCAATGTTTTATGGTTAGAAAATGAATATTTTTGTGATGTTATTTCATCTTTAATAAATAAATAAAATATTATTTCATGTAAAAAAAAATAAACTCTAAAGCAAAGGATTTTTTACATCTACCTTTCTTATAAAAAAATCTGAATTTGCTGCCTCGCTTTGTATAGCAATTCTAAGGAGTTTATAGTAATATTGGCTTCAAATGCAGTTGATAAGATTTTGACTTATCAAAGATAACATAAAATTAGAGAACTTATTTTCTTTTAAAATAAAATGTAATGCAAGAAATAAACTAAAATACATTCGTTTTAATTTAATAATAATATCTGATATCTCTGAGACCAAAAATTATTTTAGACTTAGTCCTGTAAAATTCAACAGAGGTTGATGACCAACTAATATTTTAGACTGATAGAAGTTTCTAGAGGAAACTTATTCTTTTTATTTGGTGGTCAGATTCATTGTAAATAATGTCACTTATGTTCTTTGAAATAAATTGGAAAAGCCCTTTCAACATGGGATTCAGAATACTTAATACCAATTCCTTCTAAAGTAGAGCCTCTCTAAAAAGATTTCTCTTACCCTATCCTTTCTTGTCACATATAAATTCTTTCGTCACATTCAAGATTAACTATGGTATCAGGAAAGTTAATTAAAAGAAAATCAGTGCAGTGAAAGCATTCCTGGCTCTAAAGTCTTGTCCAAACGACTCTGTCTCTGTCTGTTTCCGTCTGTTTTTGAACGACCACTGTAGGGTACACTCAGAGCTGCCATCGCCCCTGAGGGTTTAGAGTGACTTACCGAGGAGAATGACAACACAGAGGAGAATGGCGATTAAGGCTCCTGTACTCAAACCAGCCGAGGACAGGAAGGCTTCGGCATGGCAGGTCCGCACGCGCCCATCTCTCTCGCATGCACAAACCCTGATGGTGAGGGTGCTGCTGCTGCTGAGAGAGGGGATTCCACCATCAGAGATCATAATGGGGAGATAATACACATCCTGAATAGTTCGACTAAATCTCCTCCGCCTTGTCAGAATGCTGGCTGTGTTATCTATGACAGACATAAGCAGAACAAAATGTACTTAGTAAAGCCGCCGTTAAAGAGTCACATTTCCTTTAATGGATAACATGGGTATGTGCATTTTTTTTGTTTGTTTTATGAAATGGATAAAGGAACGTGAAGGGAGATTATGAACCAGTTACTAAAACTGGTTATTAAATGGAGAAAACTATGTGAAAAATTAATAAGGCCTGGACTAAAGGGGAGGGAAATAGTGGATGACAGAGGAGGTAGAAGCAATAAGCATTTGGGGTGTGGACATTTTAGCCAAAGGATTGAAAGGGATTCATGGATACCAAACTGTGGGGTGAGCCAGTGTTTCTACCCCAAACCTGGTGACTCTGATAGAAACAGATATCTACATTTTTAGCAAAGTTCAAGTGAGGTTAATAAACAAAAATGTTTAAGAACCATTGGTACAGATCATGTATTTATGGAGACACCAGATAAATTGATACATTATTTTACACTTGTGATTTGAAGAACTTTTGCTATAGTGGGAACACCATGCGAAAGTAAATGATGAATAAAATAGTTAATTCATTTTTATGTGCTTTTAAAATGCCATATACTATAGTAAATAACTGCATGATGGCTTTTGATCAATCCATACAACCATAAAAGGGAGAGGATGCCAAATTCCTTACATTTTAGGGAAATTCATTTTTATTAGGAATAATACTTTTAAAATGAATAACCTGAGTCCCATGGGGTAAACTGCCCCAAATCACAGAGCTAGACAATAATCAAGCTACACCCCAATACATCCTAGAATTTGCTCAAAACCAGGATGCCATACTGCTGCTTCTTCACCAGTTCAGTTGCAGTTGGTATCGGTGACCTTGGATGCACTTAGGACGTGTTTATTTTAACATTGTTATTTCTCCTTTTGCATCTATTAGCTAAAAGATCCTTTAGGTGCACTCTCGCATGTGCTATTCAGAACTCCTGCATAGAGTGACTTGTTACCTGAACTGTAGATTGCTACCTGGCCTAAGGTCACATCCTTCTGGAGCAGCACATAATCAATGACTCATTAATTCAAGGTTATAAAGATCAAGTCACTTCTGCTAAATGCAGAAAACCTTGAAGGTCAAGCTTAGTTCCAGGCTTCCCGTGGGGTCAGCCATAGACATGTTCGAATTTTATGGTCGCTTAATTGCTCACTCTGCCCTTTCTTCCACTCTCACAGTGGTCCACAAATGCTGATCATGAAGGCACACCGTAAGAAGCATCCTGTCCTCTAAGCTCCAGTCCAGAGCCTGCTTCCCAGAGAATCCAATCTTTGGCTACAGCTGTCAATTAATTATTTTTCACTAAAAAGTTAGTAAATTGTTAGATAATTACCTCTAGGAATTATTTTTCTCATGTCAATTTCTATTATTCTGAAAATTGGAAATCTATTACTTATGAATATGCTTATGATAATCTTGATATAACACCCTATAGATATATTTTTGATTGTATATTGCCAAACTAATCCAAAAAACAGATAATATTTCAAATATTCAATGGAATACAGATAATAAAACATATGAATGATTTATATATGTAAAATTTATATATAGATCTATATGAGTATATACACCTATATGAGTTGTTGAAGGTGTGTTATAGAATATAAATAATAAGTTACTACAAGTATTTTCTTACTTGGAAGATGAGAAATTTAAAGAAAAGCGTATTGACTGTCTACTCTGAAGCAGGTTTCAGAATGATGAAAAAAAGAGGAGAAATTACATCATATGTGTTTTTAAGAGTAAAACCATCACAGGTACACTCTCAGAAAGCCAGACCTTTTATTAAGCACATCTATAAGGTGCAGGATATTGCATAGTGAATACTATAAAATTGCCTCTATTCACAATTCCTTTTCCTAAGGAAAAGGTATGAACAGATACAGACACAAACATGTTTGAGGATCTCACAGTCGGTGCTCTGAAGAAAAGATGGAAGACGCTGGTCCCTGGTCCCAAGAAACCTCATAATGTGTGGAATGACATGAGGACATATAAGGGTAGACGGGGACTCCCCTTTATGGCTCGAGGCTTGTGTCCACTTTACATTCTTCATCTGGCCGCATGTTCTTTATCAAGATAATTATTGGAAATACATCAGAAACATGATGAGAAACGAGAAGAAAGCCAGAATATGTTTCTAGGGCACTTTAAGTTCTCAAATAGAAAGCTCTCCGACACGGAGACATGACAATATTCTTTCATTTTCCCAGCTGAAGGTCTGACTTTTGAAAAGAAAGAGGATTCAGAAAGCAAAAGCTTCCTACCTAGAAAGGCTTAGCATAGCAGAATAATGAGCTCTTGACAAGGGATAGTGTGTTCCTCTCTCGACATGTAGAAAATGTACTTGGCAGTAGGCTCACTGAACTTGAACAAGCAAAATTTGAACTAAAATGAAAGAGATAAGAAGATACATATATATCTACATACATATAAATATACTATATATTAGAACAAACTTTATCTCACTTAAACTGCAATATTACATGACAAGCAATGCCTCTAAACTTGAAATACAATATGTAAAAAAATTAACCAGTCCCAAGTATTGGGACTTCCCTGGTGGTCTAGTAGTTGAGACTCCTGGTCCTTCCACTGTTAGAGGCACAGGTTTGATCCCTGCTTTGGGAGCTAAGATCCCACACGCCTCGTGATGCAGCCATTAATAATAAAAAAAAAAAGTATTACAGAAAGTCTTGAATAACTTTAAAGCAGACAAAAATTAATATGAATTGAATAAATGGAAAGCATACCAGGATGTTAAATCTGAATAAGAAGTGCTAATTTTCAATGCCAAATAAAGGATGATGTCTAATAATGTGTACTCAAGGTTGGTTCTTAATTCTAATTCTTAAGAATTTGGATGAAGACAGAGGATAATAGAATGTTTGGAAGCCAAGCTAATATAGCTAACCCTGGATTAGGATTCAAGGAGATTTTGAACAGCTAGCTAGCACAAAGAACTCAAACTAACAAGAAGACAGAAAATAAAGATGCATATTAGATGTAAACTTTGATGGGTATCATATGGGAGAGAACTCGAGTAACATCTTTTGTTTTCAGATACATACACTAACTGAATGCAGTAATGAAGCAATAGATCTGAAGCAGTCTCAAAAGCATTCAATAAAGCTGTGGAATTTCTATGCAATTCTTCATTGGGAATATTACATTAAAATACTGTCCATAAGTTTGGACCTACTATCTTAAAACTTATATTTTAACTCAATTTAGAAGTCCTTTACTGTGATAAAAGACTTAGAGAAATATGTCACATGAAGAATCTTTGAAACAAAGAGTGTCAGAATTCTACATGTCTTGTATGAGTTTAGGTGCCCAAAATGTCTTGGAAATTTTCCAGAAAATTTTGAGAAGCTCTCTGAGTAATTATTGTCTTTCTGAATATAATCAACATATTCCGGACATTCCCAGCAACCATATTTCAATGCAATGTGGAAAAAAATCCTAAATGTGTTTTAATATTTCAAAATAGATGACAGTGCATTATCTGTCTTGTCATATATCCCATTTCTTGTTCAGAAAAGGATGTGCACACATATAGGAAGAACCAGGGAGACTGCCAAGCAAATATATAATAGTTGACTCAAGTAGATATTTATAAATATCATTGTGATGACTGTGAAAGAATTGAAACTTGAAGTCCTTTTAAAAACAATAATAATAACAACTTAGTTTTTGCAGCTATAAGAAGTCCAGGGATTTCATAATTGATAATTTTGGAGGATCTTTCACACAAGAAAGTGAAGTTGTTCAGTCATGTCTGACTCTTTGCGACCCCATGGACAGTAGCCTACCAGGCTCCTCAGTCCATGGAATTTTCCAGGCAAGAGTACTGGAGTGGGTTGCCATTTCCTTCTCCATTTCACACAAGATATTTACAGTAAAATATAAGGTTGGATAGGAATAACTCCAACTTTTATATTTCTACAGGGACAGAAGGCTACAGAATACAATAGTATAATACAAATAACAAAGTGTTTCTAAAATTTAGATATAATTTTCTTGAATCAGTAGTATGTGCTCTACTATTTCTTTGGTCAACTTCTTGAAAGATCTTGAATGTTTCCAATCTTTGTGCTACTTTCATAAACTGTAGTACAGTTTAAGTTAAAAAGAGGCATGCTTTTAAAATACTCCCAAGGGCAAAAATGTCCTATATTAAAGTCCAAAATTACCTTTATCTTGGAAAGTATTAAAACCATGTGTTCCTCAAAACTCTTAAATTATTAGGTGCCCATGCATTTCAACTGATTCTTTATTTGATCATGCAGGCATAAAGATAAACTTTATCTCAAGCATAGCCAAGCAGACTATTAAAGTGATATTTCCAAATCTATTACAATAGCAGAAAAGTTTGAGATCTTCAGATGTATCTTTTTAAGTGGACTAAACTTTATTTCCTTTTTATTTTTTTTTAATCTGAAGAAAACACTAGGAGATAGAACCTTAATTTCCACCAGAGAGATAAATATGCATGGCTTCATTTCATTTTCATTTTTATCCGGTCTTCCAGGAGCAATAAGATCCATTCATAATTTAACTATTATCAGAGTCCATGCAGGAAACAATGCTCTTTTGCTTTCCTGCAAAATACCCTTTCACATAACAGGTACTTGGAAAATAATGATTTGAACTACACTTGGCAGGAAATTGTCTTCTGTTATAGTTTCCTTATTATGTTATGTATTAAGAAATTAAAACCAAAATGAACTAATCTGTCTTGATCTCCTCATGCTCTCTGCTTAAGGTTCATTCTTATTTGTCTCCTGTTTCCTGACTTGCTATTCTTTTAATCCTAGAATTGCCCTAATCTCAGTTTTTGAGACTCTGGATTCTGCCCATTCATTTAAATTTGTAAACACCCTCCTGGCCTCACTGCGTTTCTGCCAAACCACAAAACTGTGATCCAATATGTCATTATGTTCCTGTTTGCACCCTGGACTGTCACCCCTTTCACCATCTGCCACACTCATTCTTGATAACTTTTAAATCCCCGATAAACACAACCATCCACTGTCTAAAGATTCTGCTTTCAAATTCACAAATAACGAACCATCATGTATGACCCTAACAAGTATAGAGGGTAACACTGAATATGTTCTCAATGGAGATGAGTAATCAGTTTATTAAAATTCATCAGATGCCATGAAGGTAGCTATTCTAAGCTTATTTTGCCATTTTCTCTTGAGCTTCAGTCCCCCATGCACAGCGGGAAAACATCTATTTCTGAAAAGAAGCTTCTATCTATTAAACATATTAATATCAACATATTAAAACCACATTTGAAACCTGCTCATCCCTTCACTGCTACTAATAATGTCTATCTATGTATACAAGACTCTATACTATTCACTTTAAAAAGAACGTGAATACATATGAAACAAAAATACGAATCTTGTAGAATATCAGCAAATTTGCTGATGAAAAGCACATATAAATTTGCATGAGTGTTAACTTGGGTGAATGGGGTGGTAAAGAAGAAAAACAGGAGCTTTTTAAAATAGAAACCCGAATCTAAAATAATTCATGAGCATGTCACAATAATATAACCGCAGAAATTGTAGAAGTACAGATAAGAGCAGCAGTTTACCCACTCCCCCCAAAAGGAATATGAACTGCAGCAGAAACCCTGTAGCCAATATTTATCACATACCTTTAAATTATCATAGGGAATGAATGAATCAAGTATTCTACAATAAATTATGTTTGGACTTGGTATTTGTAAACACTGAAGGAAACTGTTAAGATGAATTCTTAGAGAGCTTGAAAAAGTGAACACATAATCCTGTTTAAAAATTATTTAAGATTCTATGCTTCAAGTTTCCTCTGCCTTAAGGCAGAGAGTAGAGTTGATGACTCCTGTAGCATTTTTGTGATTCTGAGCAAGGAAGGAATTACAGCAAGGGTGTAACCTACATTTTCACAACACGAAAGCGAAACAAAGTGGTGCAGAATAGCAAAATCAGTCATATTTTTATTGCTTAGAATATGTGTCAGCTGTTTTTTGTTTTCTTTTTGTTTTCTTTTTTTTTTTGCTGACACTGTGAGTAGGCATATAAGAAGGTGATAAGGTGTGGGCTGACAACCTCATATATATATACATAAAAGTAAAAAAAAATCAACAGAGGTTAAAATCACTAAAGAGAGAATAAAAGCATACTTTTCTATCTAGAGTAGAAGATTCATTAAATGTTCTATAAGTCACCCTTTCCCATTTTAGAGTCATGATGGCTTACAGACTGTTTGCCTTCTCATTAGTCAAGATTTGAGTCTCTACCTTTCTATGAAGGATAGTGTGATTCTGTCAAGTATGACTGGATTAAGACTGAGACTTGACTAGGAGGAGAAAGAAAATTCATAGCTGAACAAAAACAATGTGTCTTATGTGTCAGCCTCATCACTGATGGTAGTGACTCGGGGCACAGCTGCTCTCACATCCATTAGAGGATGTTTGAGGCCCCATTTGCAACTATATTCTCAGGACAGACTGTGCATGTGCTCTTTTATTTAGGAATGGGAGGAAACGTTAAATGGTCTCTTGAAGCCCTGTGGATAAAAACAGAATTTTAAACGGTTATAATCTGTAGAGAAATTAAGCATATTACAACACCAGCTGTGAGTTCTCATTTGAAGGACAAAATAAGTGATGGGAATATTGACTGCTTGGGACCAGACAATGCTGACAAAGTGCAAAATAAACATAAAACCTCTTACGGTTTCCAATGTGTATCAAAGTAAGTAACTGCATTTCACTACCAGTGGACTGTGAAATCTGAAAGAAAATGCCCCCAAAGATATTTTCTTCACAGCTCCTAGTCAAATTTGAAAACATCACATCTTAAAATCAATGCAATGTAAAGTTAGATATTCTTCATCAAACCCAAACAGCCACAAGGAAAAACAGTGTTTTCTGAAAACAATATTAAGTATTTTGCTAAAAATGATAAAATTTATAAATAATATAACCTTTACTTTTAGAAGTAATATTATAAAGAAACAATAAAAAGTATTAAAACCAAGGGGAAAAAGTCTTCAAAATACTGCAACAAGTTGAAAATGACAGTCTACAGAATCTTCCGTTTACCATGGTTTAAAGTATAATTTTCATTGCAGTTTATTCATTATGTTAGAAAGAATGTGCTATTTGAAGTCATTTATTTTTAAAGAATGGAAGTATCTACAGAAGTGGGAAACATATATCTAAAGGAGATAACCTAGATAGAAATATGAGTAACAGATGTTCTTGATAGTAAATTATCAATAAAAAGTAAGATAAGAATTTTCAATCTAAAAGGCACATGAAGTGTGATTTAGGAAACTGAATATAGAGATACAAATATACACATAGTTAAAAATGATCTCTTTCTCTACTAAAATCTGTAAGATTTACAAATGCACTTGATAATTGGAATTAAGCCTAGGAATTAGTCTGGCAAATCTCCTTGCATCAAATAAAGCCTAGTCCTCCCAGAGGCAATATAAAGATCATGAAGCAGAAAAGACTTGTAGACTAAGGATGATTTTATATTGGTGGATTAGGCTACACTTGGCTACTACAAGATGAATGAACAAAAGCATTGTATGTTCAGACCTCTGGGGTACGCCTAGACTCGTAGATTTTAAGACATTATGGCTATGGTCCATTCGCTATAGATATTTAGTTAAGAAGTTGAAATTATACAGTGGATTTTTTTTTTTTTGATGTCAAAAAGAAAAGTTTACCTATCACAATTTAAAGAGAAGATGGTTGTAGGAAAAACTACATTTTAATCTGAAAACATATCCTGCTTTCATTGTTGTTTTAAGGTAATAACACTTTTAAATTCTAACTTAAAAATTATCATCTGAACTCCTGTTTTTCATTTTAAATAAAATTGTGCTATTACCAGTATATTAGTTAATGATAAAAATAAGGTCATTATCAAAAATGTATTTACATTATACCTTTTGCTGTATATGTTGTCAAAAAAATAAAAATCCATCACTCGGCTATTTTCCAAGTCAAAGTTTTTTTTTTTAATTATTAATAGCTAATCGGTCATAACTTTCCAGATAAATATTGAAGACTCTCGTTTAATAAAGATTTTTCTATCACAATTTGGTACTAGAGCAACTGAAGAATTAATGGCGGAATATCTTGTCTATTTCGGGGGGGGGCACAAAATACAGCACAGTGTTTCACGTTCAGTGTTTTTAATAGCTAATTAAAATGCCCATGTTTTTGCTTGGTCATCTCTCTGGCTAAATTCTTAAGACTAATGTCACATTCTGTCATCTCTATGCTGTCTTCATTCCCCATATCATTGAAAAGTATTCTCTAATCCGCCCCAGCTAGGGGAACAAGACTCCATTCTGTAAAGGCAAATCATGTTCCACTTCTTTTAATGATAGGACTTTCAGTCATCTCTCTAAAGAAACTCACATTTCACTGCCTTCAGCTGTGAGTTACATTTCGTATCATCTTTATTTTCCTAGGTAGCTGGAGAGTCCTTTGAAAGCAGGAGCTGTGTGTATTATTTTCTTGCATTCTGAACAGCTTATATCTCTGCCTCAAACACATCCGACAGTGCCTTGAAGACTGAATGGCAGGGGGAAAAAAAAACAATGCTAACTTAAGAGCTGACTACAGAATTTCTTTTAGAAGAAAACATTCTAAAAAAGAGAGTAAGAATGGTGGTGAATAGTAATACATTGTGAGGTTGGAGAAGAACATGCTGGACAGACCAGTGTAAAGTGTCAGGGGTGGGGATAAGGCTGAGTGTGTGTGTGTGTGTGTGTGTGTGTGTGTATTTCAGGCTTTTTTCTATATTTTTAACTCTATGCAATATACGAGTACATTCTTACTGAAAATACTCAAAGTGTGTTGAAAAACATATCCTAAAAAGTATCATATTTCCTAGCATATTAAATTATCACTTTTCCTCGTGAATGTATGTGGCACTTAAACCATTTCTATTCGATGTTTGATCATATATTGTCTGTTTTATACTGTCTTTACTTTCTCAGAAATTTATTTTTATCTTATGTTCATTTGGCTGTTGTAGTTGCAAATATTTTATCAGTAGGATTTTACTATGATTGACAAATAGTTTTTATGTTTTCTGAGGCATTCAGCATTTTAAAATACCCTTCCTTAACCGTCACACGAGCATTATCTTAGATAGGAAGAGATGTATTTGATTGTAGTTCTCTTTTTGAAATGTTACTAAACAAAAGTCCATGAACTATTAGCTTGTAATGAGTACTTTGCAAATGAGTATTTCAGCATCATTTAATCTGTTTACAATTTAAATTCATTGTCTGGAAATTCGTAAAATTATTTCTTATCTCTAAGTTAGGGAATTTCTCTGGGATTATATACATAATTTTGGATCTTAAACCCATATATTCCTTCACGCATGTTCCTTCAGATATTTGACTGATATTTTCATGTATTTATTTAATTTTTGTTTTTAATGTGCCCTTTAAAACATGCAGCATTTTGTGCATGATCTCAAATTCTTTATATTTTGATTCCTCTTCATACAAATGAAATAGGAATAACTGTCTCTATATCTCCATTTGATGAAAGAGGAAACTGAGACACACAGCCCAAGAACATGGCTATGGCCTCACACATAATTATTTAGCAGAAGAAGCAGTTTTCAAATTGAGGCAACCTGTTTCCTGAGCAGAGCTCTGAAACATTCTTCTATGTTGCTTCCTTCACCTTCTTTTTCTTTTTTTAATTTAACAACTTTTTTTTTTTTTTTTTTAAATCTAAAATATCCTCTGTGTCTGGCTCTCTGGTAGCAGTTGAGTGAGTGAGTGAGTGAATGTCGCTCAGCTGTGTCCAACTCTTTGTGACCCCATGGGCTGTAACCCGCTTGGCTCCTTCCTCGGTCCACAGAATGTCTCCAGGCAAGAACACTGGAATGGGTAGCCATTCCCTTCTCAAAGGGATCTTGCTGACTCAGGGATCAAACCCAGGTCTCCTGCATTGCAGTTAGGAATATATTCACAGCAGCAAATAAGTCAGACAAAAATCCCTGCCCAAACGGAGCTTATCATCTAAATGGGGAGAGCTCACATGTGGGAAGTACTACAATGAAGGAGGTGCAGGGTATCAAACAACCACAGGTGTCATTTAAAGACATGAATCTGCTTTGACATCACTACTGGGTGATGAGTGTTGGGTAACTAAAGTGCTGGCCAACTTGCTCTTTGGGACATTGAATTTTTCCAGAGTTATGATTCTGAGTATAGATGGAGAAAGTGCTCCCAAGACTTTGACAAAAAAATGGGGAAGTGACTGGAGGTCGGTAGACGATAGGAACCAGGAGACATAGCAAAATGCCACAAGGAGGTACGCAAGGACACTCACTCCACTGATACTGCTGAAAACCGAATTCGTAAAAAGGAAGCAACAACTGCCCACGAGAACCTGGCTTTCTCTATCACATTTCAATGTGTTTGCCTCTGTCCTTCCACCTGCACGACCCTGCAGTGTTCTGTGATCATCACTTAGGGAGATCCTTCCAGCTGATTCCCAGGGGTTGCTCCAACAGAGTAAGATTTATTGGGTACAATTGGGCCAGTACCTATAGTTTTTTTGGAACACTGCCTCAGAGGTGATTTTCAGTATCTATTCAGAGGTTTACTTTATTTAGCAGTACATGTGATCCCGGTAAATAGTTGTCTTGTTTTGTTTTGTTTTTTAACATGAGTTTGACATAATTTTTAAGCTATAATTTCCTTCATCTGTTATCAATTTCAGATATCTGCTAAGCTGGGCTGCTCTTTCCCTGCACCCTGTTTACCCTACCTTTGGTAAAAGTTTGTGCTTTGAGTATGTAACAGACATTGGGCAGTAACCCAGGGAAAACAAGAGCCAGAGAAATAGGAGAAAACTGGTTAAATTGGTGAATGGCACAAAGAGTAAGAGTGTTGTATGGTCTACTCTCATAATCCTCAGAATTTTGGCAGAGATTCTTGGTTGTTCTCAGTACATAGGATGGGATTCTGAACCAGTTTTAATTATATTTTTAAGAGCAAATATCTGTACAATATTAATGAACAACCAGGCTGCCAGTATCTTAATAATAATTAGATTGTTAATGAGCTGTGTCCTTTCTTCCAAGCCCAGTTTATATCCCAACTCTTTAATGAAACTAGCCAAATGGTTCTTGTGATATAAAACACAGTCTGGATAAAACAGTAGTTTTTGACTAACCAATAACTAAGAGAAAAATCTGAAATCTTTAAGGAAATTTCTGTTTAATGACCTTAGACAGTTGCTGAGGCAAGATAAGTAGAGGGATGAGATTCCGGAGAGGGCAAAAATGGGTGGAGTTGAACTGTGGATTACAATGTATTTGATTATACTAGGAGCTAACAAGAGGCTGGGATACCAAGCTAGTGACATAGAAAATAGAACTTTTAGAAGTCTCCTGGGCCCACAATCATACTGGAAATTGAGGGGTCTTAACATGGCTGATTCTCCCTAAAGACATTTGTTAAACTGAAATTTTAAATTGAAAGTTTAGTAGAGATTCAAAACTCTAAATGGAAAAGCAGAAAGAAGAGGTTTATTATTTTTATCACCGCCCCCCTCCCAGCTCTTCTTGTTGAACAAACAATGATTAAGGAAGGGAACCAGGGTGAATGGCCCCAGTGTACAAAGACTCTTAGTTGAAAGCCCTAGAGGCTCATGCCTTAGGGATGAGAATAAATCAGAGACTGAATGTAAAGAAAACTGCAAATTAGCCTTGACTTGGTTCAACCACGGTTGGATTGATGTACAGGCATTCCCCCTTTAATCTTGCTTTGCTTTGCTGTATTTTGCAGACACTGTGTTTGTTTTAAAAAATGAAGTTTTGTGAAAACCTTGTACCGCACAAGTCTATTGGCACCATTTTTCCAACGGCCTTTGCTCACTTCTGGTCTCTGTGTCACATTTTGGTAATTCTCACAATATTTCAAACCTTTTCACTATTAGTATATTTGTTATGGTGATCTGTGATCAAGGATCTTTGATGTTACTATTGCAAAAATATTATGACTCCCTAATTACTCAGATGATGGTTAGTGTTTTTCAGCAATAAAATATTTTTAATTAAGTTATGTGCTTTTTTAGACATAACATTACTTCTTACTTAATAGATTAAGTAAAATGTACACACCACTTTTATATGCATTGAAAAAAATCATGTGACTCATTTTATTATAATTGCTTTATTGTGGTGGATAGAAATTGAACCCATGATGTCTCTGTGGTTCACCTGTAATAAGGTCCCTCTCTAATTGCTCATCCGATAAAATTACAAACTCTCTGAAGAAATTTATTACCATTTGAGATTCTTCTAGGTCTAGATATTATGTGTGAAACCCAACTAAAAATGACGAGGGACTAACAAACTAGATCGTAATACCTCAGTCTTGTCTCCCCAGTTTCCCTGATAAAAAACAAAAGCTATCACTTTATTGAGAAAGTAGGGTTAGCTGACAATGTTTCTAAAATCATTAAGATCAATATGCTCAAGAAAATAGAAGGAGAAAAGAAAACATGAGAAATGATGGAGAATTTTACTAGAGGTCTACCTCTCTGTAAAAGGAAACAAACACACGAAAAATGCATGGCTATCACAAAGCCAAGGGAGTGGGCCTCCTTTTCTCTGGTAAGAGATCTGCACCCTTGAGCAGCATATTAGCTTCATGTTAATGTTTCCTACCAGTATATATATTCTTAGCATATGTCACAATGAATAATAAAAAAAAAGATTTGCTCCAAATAACAAAATTTTCACATACATAGGATGGGACATTCAAGAAGACATCTTTTCACTAATGTTCAGATCAATTTTCAGATTTCAAATCAATGAGGAATAAAACATAGGGCTGGAAAGATCTAACAAAGATGGCAAAGATATGGAACAACATAGAACATTATCTTCAATTTAAGTATTTATCCAGCAGATCTGGGCTGTAAATGGGAGAATCTTATCAGGGTAGAGATTGAAGAAGATATTTTTAGTTGATATGAGAAAATTAGCTATGATTCCAGGCAGGAATATTATTATCTGTCTTATCTTGCAGTTCAGCTTTCACTGTGGTCAAGAGCAGAGGCTGAGAGTCTCTCAAGCTCTCTCTTTATGGATGGATTTGAAACATAAGAGCAGGAATTTAAAGTTGAGGAAAAGGAAAACAAAACAAAACAAAACAAGTCCAAGGTATCAGTTACTGAAATCATCCAAAAATCTCTAGAACAAAGGGAAATGGGGGAGCTGGCTTTCATCTACCAGCAGCTGGCAATGTGTTTAGTCAAGACTTCCATCTTTGAAATGGGTGCCTCTTTGAAGTGGATCCTGTCAATCAATCAAATTTTAGTCAGTTAGTTGCATTACAAAAAGGAAAAAAAAAGAAAAAGAAAGAAAAGCCAGCTGTCAGGGCTCATATTGCCTTCATATTTTTATAATTGAAGAAGGACATGGCAAGCAACTCTAGTACTGTTGCCTGGAGAATCCCATGGACAGAGGGGTCTGGCGGGCCATGGGGTCGCAAAGAGTCTGACAGGACTGAGGGGCTGACACTTTCACTTTAAAGGAAACAAGGGATTATTCCTTGAGTCAACATTCTGCTCAAGGTAGCAAGAGTAGTATCAAGGCAAATACATCCATTCAGAAAAAAAGCAGTCTAAATACTGCTTCAGTTGGCAGCCATTTTTTCCTTTTATAGACAGGTTAATCTTTACCATCTTATAATATTTCAGTACCTACAGGGATATGTCCTTCTCTTTCCTCTAACTTTATACTTCCTTCATCTTCCTTTCCTACAGTTTTGCTTTTTCTCAGCCCATTACCATTTGCTTTTTATTAACAGATCATTAATTTCAGTTTATGATAGAAATTATATTTGTGTGTGTTAATTGCTCAGTCGTGTCTGACTCTTTGCAATCCCATAGACTGTAGCTCACCAGGCTCCTCTGTCCATGGAATTCTCCACGGAAGAATACTGGAGTGGTTTGCCGTTCCTTTCTCTGAGGATCTTCCCGACCGAGGGATGGAACCTGGGTCTCCTGCATTCCAGGCAGATTCTGTACCTTCTGAGCCACCACGGAGGCCCCAGTAAAATTCAGTTTATGATAAACTCAGTCAGTAAAGAATCTGCCTGCATGCAGGAGACCTGGATTCTACCCCTGGGTCGGGAAGATTCCCTGGAGAAGGAAATGGCAAACCACTCCAGTATTCTTGCCTGGAAAATCCCACAGACACAGAAGCCTGGCAGGCTACAGTTCATGGGATGCTAGAGTCAGACATGACCTAGTGACTAAACCACCAACATATTTAACTTTCAAATTAACATGGGAATTTTAGTGTTTTGATTTACTAATTACATAAATACATTATTTTTCTGCTTTTTAAAAAATATTTTCAGTAGCATTGCTTTTGATAATGGTGAACTTGGTCATTATTTATTGGACATTTTTCCTCATAATCTTAGAAGAATTTTTGTTAATTTGTTTGACTTGATTTTATCATTTTAAATTTACTAATGCTATTTGTTCATATTTTTCATATAAGAAATCTAGACATTTGGGGCATTTATTTATGTTCCAAAATTTGTCAATCTGTCTTATTGTTTCTTAAGATGTTTCTGTGGATGCTTTTGACTTTTCACAGAGGCAATTCCATCTCATTTGTTAACAATGATAATTTGTGTTTTGTTTCTATTTATTATTGTTCTTTTGTTTTTGATTTATCTTTTTGGACTGAGAGGGACATTCAGTACAATGCTGATTAGCTAATTTCAATTAGTAGTAATTGAAAGTATCCTACGATCAAAACAACTACCAGTTGAACGAACTCAAGAGAAACTGCTAACTCTTAGAAATGCAAGGTAAATAAAGGAATGTGCTTTAAGAAAACAGTTTGTGATTTATTTTATTCTTCAGCAATAGCTAAGTATTTCTACCTTTTTATAGAAAACTTCCTATCACATCTTGAATTTGATATATCTCTTGTAAGCAGCGTATAGGTTGACAGTGGAAATTTTTTTTGTTTAGCAATTTGATTATATAATTGTTATCATTTCTGTTTAATGTATCCTCCCTTTTCTTTTGATTAATATTTTTTATCTTTATCTTTGAGGTTTAGAACTTTTAAATTGGCATATTCAAGTATAGAATTGAATTTCTACTTCTTTTTGGTATTCATGTTCATCATGAGGGTCCATATATTTTTAACCTAAAAAAAATTGCTGTACAGTTTAATCTATCTATATATTGCTTATTGATATAAGTTTATTGATATAAATTTATTCCTAATTCTTCTGAATATATTATATTCCATATCTAAGTGTTCTCACAATGTTTTAAAATTTTGACCTATCTGAACTTAGCTTGAATTGATGGATTTTCCATCTGGCTTGTTAAATCTCTCTTTGTGTCCAGTCTAAAAGTAATGCTATTAATTCTTCTTCCTATTGTTCTCTCTTCTGATCTGTATGTGTGTTTGTATATATACATATACATATATGTTTACACATAATTAAATTGTAAATATATGGATAATGTATATATGCTTAGTGTGTGTGTGTGTGTGTATGTATATATATATATATATATATAAAACTAAATATAAATTTCTAAATATAACTTTGTATACATTTTATATATTTAATACCTATATTTTAATATATATCTTATGTTGGAGAAGGAAATGGCAGCCCACTCCTATTTTCTTGCCTGGAAAATCCCATGGACAGAGGAGCTTGATGGTCTATAATCCATGGGGTTGCAAGAATCAGACATGACTTAGCAACTTCGCACACATGCATGCATACATGATATATACATGTGCAAAGTATATATAAAACAAAAGTCTAACATCTGCTTATAGGTTTATACATTTATGTATATAACACTAAATATATATTTTCATATAACTTTATATACTTTTTTATCTATGAGAAAACTATAGCTTTATTTTGATAAAGATTTTAAAATTATATTTATGGAAACATTTAATTTCATTGTCTAATTTCATATCACTTCTCAGTCTTTTTCAAAAGATGTTGCTATTTTTTAAATTTTAAAGTTTACAATGCTAAACATTAAAACATATTAATATTCACTTTTTTCTGTTCATTTATATATTTTGCATTATTCAGAGTTAATTCATTTTCTCATTATCTTATTATCTATTGACTATCTTAATATTTTGATTTTCAGACTTATTACTATAATATGCATTTCTCTGTGTTTAACTTTTGAAACAGCTTTTTCTCTGCAGTAACTCTTTGCCATAAAACAGCTTTGGAGATGCCACTAAACCGATGACTTCCTGATCATTCATCCTGGTCTGGAGGCTCTGTCTGCTTTCTGTTGTTCCCCTCTGTTTGTAAGCAGTGGGCACAGAAAAATAATGGTATTGATTTTTTCTTTGAGATTTCTCTGTGTTCTGATGGCATGTAAATGTCTACTAACTCACAGAATGCAGTGCTGAAGCTGTAGGCCTAGACTTGGCAACTCTTACTTTCTTTGTTTTTGTTCTGGCTGTTGTCCTGAGAGCTGTTTATATACCCATGAATATATATATATATATTATATATGCCCATGAATATATATATACACATGAATATATATATATATATATATATATATATATATATATATATTTAAATGGTAAATATAACTGTAGTTTAATTTCTTGGTCTCAGAAAACTAGGCTGTGACTGCTTTAAATTAATAGCCGAGTTATATGTATTTCCTCTAATACTGAAGGACACAGCCTTCCGGTATCTATACAACTTACTAAGTAGTCTCAATAGATTCTATTTTACAACTTGCTTTACTCTCCATGCTTTTGTGGAGGATTCAATACAATCTCTATGTACAAATTTTAAACATTATTTCTGAACTACATTTGGAATTCATTAAATAAAAAAATAATCACTATTATCTACCTTTCTGGGAAAGTGCCAGACTAACCCCCAGCCGGAACTGCTGCTCTCTAGTGTCCGGAGGAGTCCCTGTTCCCACAAACCACCCAGACCAAAAAGACTGCAATGAGTTCAAACCACACGGGAAAAAGCAACATCTATTGTTCTTAGAGTCTGACTCTCTTCCCCACAGCAACAGAAGTCTCTTCATAGGTATGCCAATGTTGTTTAAGTTGCCAGGGAAATTGGGCTGTCTCAAGCCAGAGCAGGGAAGTCTTCAGGGTCATCCAGGTTTGGAGCAATATGAATATATATATATATATATATATATATATATATATATATATATATATTCATTTTGGTATGGGTATTCCAAGACTCTTGAGAGTCCCTTGGACTACAAGGAGATCAAATCAGTAAATCCTAAGGGAAGTCAACCCTGAATATTCATTGGAAGGACTGTCACTGAAGCTGAAGCTCCAATGCTTTGGACACATGATGCAAAGAGCTGACTCACTGGAAAAGATCCAGTGCTGGGAAAGTTTGAGGGCAGGAGGAGAAGGGGGAGACAGAAGATGAGATGGTTAGAGAGCATCACTTACTCAATGCACATGAAACTGAGCAAATTCCAGGACATAGTGGACAGAGGAGCATGGCAGGCTACAGTCCGTAGGGTCACAAAGAGTTGGACATGACTTAGCTACTGTCCTGTCTGACTCTTTGTGACCCCATGGACTATACAGTCCATGGAATTCTCCAGGCCAGAATACTGGAGTGAGTAGCCGTTATCTTCTCCAGGGGATCTCCCCAATGCAGGGATTGAAAACAGGTCTCCCGCATTGCAGGCGGATTCTTTACCAGCTGAGCCACAAGGGAAGCCCACAATAAATCCCATTTTAAATTTCATCTTTATAAATTATTATCCATAACTGCTTTCTGTTTGGAGAAAAAGCCATCTTGACTCTAATACTCTTACACACAGTGTCATTCATTCCCCAGTGCTACAAAGTAAATAATTCAAACCACATCTTAATGGATGTAAGAATAGGTTGAGAGAAGTTGGGTAGCTTGTCTTATCTAGCATAAACAAAACTGTTTGCTCAAGCACATGTATTTATTGCTGTATTAGCATCTCTTCTTTTTTTTTTTCCTTTTTCAGAATCTTGTTGCTTTTTCTATCCAAAATAAATTATTGGTGCTATTTATAATTTCATCAACTCCCAAATATGGTTAAACTAAACTAAATCCATTTACAAATAAACTGAAACATCTTTACACCTACACAACTGTCTGTAGGTATCACATACTTAATATGACATAGATGATTTAAAACATTCATATACTTGGTTAAAATAAATGTTAAATAATTTACATTGGCATTATAAACATTTCAAAAGTGTGTATATATTTGAGGGGGGTTTCTTCAATGTGAGTTACTAGGACTGGTAACATTGTCAAATAACTGAACTGAGATCTTTTGAATATATTCATTGATTAAATTGAAAAATGTCAGATGTAATAATCTTGAATAAAGGACTTTTAGTCACTAATGAGGGTTTAAACAAGTAAAATTCTCTTGTTTTTCTAAAATACTTTGGGAGTTATTTATGTTAAATAACTTGACTATAACACATCATTAAATCTAAGTCAATTTTTATTTATATCATCACATTAAAATTACTTTTAAAATGCATAATAAAACGTTATTAGAATGGAAAAATTCAATTGAAATGTAAATATGCTTTCTAAATATGGGTTTCTAAATATGGTAGATTTCCATCTACTAAGGCAGAAAGTTGAATGTTCTCTAAATATGCAATTATTTGAATATGGACAATATGAATTTATTTTTACATATTTCACGTAGTTAATTGTAATAAATACATTTGGGATTTTTGGGTGAGATGTACATATGTAAACAAATATACAATAGTCAATTAATATGATTTGTCATACACAAACATGGATAAATATGTATTGCCATAAGTAGAGCTGACCACAAGGATATTTTAAATAAGAATAACAAACAAGTTTGGTATTTTTGGATGAATTCTGCAACAGCCACATGCACAATTTACTACCCCTATTATAATAATTTAAAGAAGCTTGGGATAATGGGTAAACTGTTCACTGGGTTGTCAGGGATTTCTTTTGAATTTAAAAATGCTTCTGCATGAAGAGTACAGAGAAGAAGTCAAATGTTTACTTCAAAATGTATGTGTCATTGTTTCTTTCATGTGATTCAGAGGCAACTGTTAAATCCTAAATAACAGCATATTCAGATAAATGTTATCAAAAACAGTTATGACAAGAAAGTTGATGCCAATCAGAACACTGTACATATTGAATAACTTGCTGCTTCCCTTCCATACAGAAGACTAAATTTTATCCAACAAGGGACTGTAAATCTTGGTAAATCTTCTCTAGTTATTATGGTGTTATTTTCCCCTCACACAATAGAGAAGGTTAAACAAAAATAATTCAAAAAATTCCACAATGCTCTGTAATTATGCATATGTATCTACCCATATTTTAGAAAAATATTCATAATAACAAGAGGAAATATAATCTGTACATCACATCCTGATAGCATGGCTAATGCAAGATGATTTCAAACATTGCATTTCCTTTCCTAACTGTTCCTAGGACATATTTTTCATTTTTCCTAATTTAAATTTTTTCTACCTCCTAGCAGTTATAGCAGCTCTCATAAACATGTTTGTCAGCTAAGATTTCTCTTAAAATTTGCCCAAGAGCATATTATATAAACGTTTCTTGTTTAAAGGGATGCTTCTGAATAAACTGAATGGAAGTTATTTGTACATATGGCTCAATTTTAAATACAAGCTATTCACAGATCATAACACATTAACGTCAAACTGACTTTGAATGTTGATTTGCAAGCTGTTCATGGGTATATCAGAATCAAATAACGCCGCCCAGCCCTACTCCATATCAAGTCAAAGCAGATACCACAAAGATCAAAAAATATATGAATGCATGTTCACCTTCATTATCTTTCAGAGTGAAGTTTGGGTTTATAGACAGATGTTCATCAAGAAAGAAGTTAAACCTTGGTCCATTGGCAAAATCGTCTTTATCAGTGGCACTGATGGTATGAATAACCTAAAGATAAAACAAAATTAACAGTAAATTTAATTTAGCTTTTCCCTTGATTTCAATTATAACATTTCAATATCCAACTTGAGCGTTTTCATATTTTTATTCTAATGACAGAATTAACTAATTTGCTCTCCCTTGCATTAGACTTTAAGAAATGTACTATGGCATACCTTACAATCACTCACAATTTTTTTGTCTAGAATGGCACAAATATTTAGTGTGTGTGTGCGTTTTCCTTTATTACCCACAGTACCTTGGGGCCAATTAGTTGTAAGGCTTTGTGCGAACACCTGTTTGGGGAGATATGAAGTATTGTTTGTACAAATACAAATATCCCAGTGTTGATGTAGAACAGCCTTTCAGTACATGTTGGGCTCAGTCAGTAAACACAAAGGCATTAGAGTCATAATTTTTGTTTCAGGAGACCTCTGAGATCATGATCTAGACCCTGAATTTTAGAGACGAGGACTCTGAGTCCCAAAAGGAATATGATGTACCTCAAATCTGTTAAAATAGTGACAGAAGTAAAACTAAACCATTCAGAGCTTTATGATATATTTTTCATCTCTGGTGGTTGAGAGAAAGCAATGCCAAAATTTGGACTTTATGAACTTTAAGGAACAGAGAAAGTTAGAGCACATACATAAAATATTCCAGGTAGCTTAAGAGCAATACACACATTCCAATATTTATAGTCATCACAATCTTTAAAAACAATATTTGAAACAAATAAGATAATATTTTCCTTTTGAAAAAAAATAGTATTCTAAAGCTTAGGTATCCTCTTTGCAGTGTTTCTGTAGAGAAACTGAAAACAGAGAGGAAGTAGAGCCAGAAAAATAGTATTTTCTGCATGTGAAATGTAGTACATGCATTTCAAAAACTGACATGGTTACTAAGCATATTTTACCCATTTTCACTCATTCCATTTCAATATTTTACAAGTGAAACTAATGACCAATATGCATCAGAGTTAAAAGATACATTCCTTTCCAAGTACTGAGCCCATTAGTTTGCAAGGGAGAAGCGGAGAAATATCGAAGTAGGGAGAATGAGTGGTCAGGGGAACTAAGACCAGAAGAGGATGTGTTTTCATGAAGTAAAAGTGAAGAAAGGGCCTCAAGATATAGAAGTGATTAACTTCCCCCATATAGTCCCAAGGGTCATTCCTTATACGCTTTTCCATCACCACTCAGCCCATATTTTCTCAGCAAGAGATCCTGGTAAAAGCCCCCCACCCCCTAAAACACACACACACACACACACATTCTATCCTTCTTCTCTTTATTATTTCACTCCATATTACTGTATCATTTATATATGAACTGAACATTTACATAGTTGCTTATTTTTTTCCCTCACTTAAAGTACAACTAGTCTCTGGACAGAATTTTGTTGTTGTTGTTGTTATTGCCTCCTGACTATAAATAGAATAAATTGATGGATAATCAGAAGGAAACTTGATTTTTCTCGAGTGCAGGAAAAGTTCTGTAGTTTATTGTTGATGTTCGGTCCTGTCATGTCTGACTCTTTGCAACTCCACTGACTGTAGCATGCAGGCTCCCTGTCCTTCACCATCTCCCAGAGGTTACTCAAACTCATGCTCATTGGGTCAGGGATGCCATCCAACCATCTCATTCTCTGTTGCCCCCTTCTCTTCCTGCCCTCAATCTTTCCCAGCATCAGAGTCTTTTTCAATGAGTTGGCTCTTTGCATCAAGTGGCCAACATATTGGAGCTTCAGTTTAAGCATCAGTCCTTCCAGTGAATATTCAAGGTTGATTTCCTTTAGGATGGACTGGTTTGACCTCCTTGCTTACCAAAGGACTCTCAAAAGTCTCATCTAGCACCACAGTTAGAAAACATCAAGTCTTCAGTGCTCAACCTACTTTATGGTAGAGCTCTCACATCCATACATGACAACTGGAAAAGCCATAGCTTTGACTATATGGACTTTTGTCCACAAAGTAATGTCTCTGTTTTTTATTTTGTCTCTGCTTTTTAACATGCTGTGCAGGTTTGTCATAGTTTTGCTTCTGAGGAGCAAACATCTTTTTATTTTCTAGTTGCCGTCACACTCACTGTCTATACTGATTTTGGAGTCCAAGAAAACAAACTCGGTCACTGTTTCCATTGTTTTCCCATCTATTTGCCATGAAGTGATAGGACTGGATGCTGTGATCTTAGCTCTTTGAATGTTGAGCTTTAAGTCAGCTTTTTCACTCTCCTCTTTCACCCTCATCAAGAGACTCTCTATTCCCTCTCTGCTTTCTACCATTAGAGTGGTATCATCTGTATATCTGAAGTTACTGGTATTTCTCCTGGCAAGCTTACTTCCTCTTTGTGCTTCATCCAGCCCAGAATTTCACATGATGTATTCTGCATATAGCTTAAATAAGCAGGGTGACAATATACAGCCATGATGTACTCCTTTCCCAACTTGGAACCAGTCCATTGTTTCATGTCCAGTTCTAACTGTTCCTTCTTGACCGGCATACAGATTTCTCAGGAGGCAGGTCAGGCAGTCTGGTATTTCCATCTCTTTAAGAATTTTCCTCAGTGTGTTGTTATCCACACAGTTAAAGGCTTTAGTGTAGTCAAGTTTAGTTTAGAATGTGCAGATTCTAAAAACACAATTGCAGTTTCTACACATTAGTTACTTAGTATCAAACGGAAATAAAACATCACATTTTCAGGGATAGGTAAAACAAATACAGTCAACCCTTCATATCCATGGTTCTGAGTCTGTGGATTTAACCACCATGGACCAAAAATGTTTTTAAAAAATTCAGAAACTTCCAAAAAGTGAAACTTGAAACTGCCATGCAGTGGCAACTATTTAGATGGTCTTTATGTTGTAATTACAACTATTTACATGATATTTACATTGCATCATATATTGTAATTATCAGAAATGTTTTTAAAATATATAGAAGGATGTGTAAAGTTTATATGCAAATACTACACCATTGATATAAAGGATTTGAATATTTATGAATTTTGGTATCCCAGGGGGAGAAGGGGGATGCTGGAACCAGTTTCCCACATAAATTGTATCAATTTATGGGGATAGCTGTGTAATTTTTTGAGAGGAGAAATAAATGTTTTCCCATTCCTATTCTTCATTCATTGTGATTCTCAGATGGGCAATATTATTTTCTCAATGATGCCTCATAATTTGCTGACATACTTGCAAGTTTATCTCATCTTAGAAAGCAATTTTGGAGGGGGTTGGTAAAGAACAATTAACTTAAATAAACTGAGCTATTATATGTTTATTGCTATCACATCTTTGAAACAATTTTCTCCTTTCAAAGTTAATTTATAAGTTACTTTAAATTTTCTTAATATTTGTACAAACATGACCCTATTCAATTTGTTAAACACTGGTATAATTCATATTATATTATATTTACACTTTTTTTTCTATTAACTTTAAAGTATAAATCTTCCCATTTTTATGCAGGAAATTTCAAATCTCAGTTTACCAGGAAGTTCACATACAGCAAATCTGTTTTCCTCAGAAAGGGTTTAAGGTCTCATCTACATGATGAATGATAATTTGGTTCACACATTTTGTTTAAGAGTGAACCATACATCTTGAACGTCTATAGAATTGTTGGACATGCATCTGTACCTAAATGTTTTTCCATAATACTTTTGAAAGATGCTTCCAAAAACCTAGTATGTTGGTCTTTTTTAAATCTAGCACTCCTAGATATTATCTTGATGAGAGAAGGCATATTTAATTTCTCTATTGGTTATTTTATTATTAACTTTTTCTCTGTCAATAGGAAATGGGATTTCCATTTGTTTCCTTAGACATTTTTTAGAAAACATACTTGAAAGTTATACATGTTTCTGATTTTTAGGAGATTTAAACTTCTGGCAGATATCTAGATAATTGCTATGTCACTTTTATCAATATTTTCTACACTTTTTTCAGACTTACTGATTTATCTACTCTGTGCTACCTGTGTGCTCTCTGTTTGTGCAACTGGTTGGTGATGTACGACCCATAAAAATTTATTTTCTGACTCTCATACCTCCTAACTGAACTCAAATGTGTTTTATCACTTGCACATTATGTATTAAGTGTGTAAAGTGTTTGATTATTTTGAAAGACCTGAGATATACTCTAACAAAAGGAGAAAAACTCAAATTAATGAGTTGTATTTATAAATACTTACTAGAATTTTTTGATAATGCCCATGGATAAGGATACACTTTTGGTAGAAACTAATTACAACCAATTTTATATTTCTTTTATTAAATAAATGTATCCCCTTGTTTGGGCTTCTCTAGTGGTTCAGATGGCAAAAATTCTGCCTGCGATGCAAGCAGACCTAGGTTCAATCCCCTGGAGAAGGAAATGGCTAACCACTCCCGTATCCTCGCCTGGAGAATTCCATGGATAGAGGAGCCTGGTGGGCTATGGTCCATGCGGTCGCAAAGAGGTGGACATGACTGAGCAACAAACACTTTCACTTTTAATCCTCTTGTTTACATATGTTTAAAACATATTAAATCCATTACTTCTAGAGTATTTTATTAGGAAAAATAGTGTCAGAAATTTATATGAATAACATAGTTTTCTATTTGGGAAATGTGCTAACTCCATCTAAAACTTATATTAAAATGAAGAAAATATTCTATGGAAAGCATTGCATCTTCTTTAAATTAATTGAGTTTGCTTTACAATATGATCTTAAATGATCATTGAAAATAATTCCAACTTCTGTTACTTGGTTGACGTTTAACTTTGACAAGTTGTACTATTAATAATTGGATATTTTGTGGGAAGAGGTTGGTGTTATGTTATGAAATATTTTCTATGTTATTTTTTCTAAGTTTACTTCTAAAAATAAAAACTACAGAGGAAAAATTCAATATGAATAAGATAGAATTCCCTTTGCTATTTTTCAAAATTTCTAGGTATTGGCATGTCTTAAGTATTTTGAATTCACTCTACTTTGAGAAGTGATTTAAAATTTCATGCATGCATGATTTTCTTTTTAATAATTTTTCATAAAACCAGTCAAAAGATTTTTTCCAGAGCAGGAAAATATATTAACTCAGAGAAATATACTGTTGAAGTTTATATTGATACCTGAATCGACCAGAACTCTACTATTACATGTGGTTTGAACCTTTGTTTCAGAAAAGACCAGTCTCTGTCATAGCCACATGTTTCTATATTTAAATGCACAACATCCATAATAGAAGTGTCTGCAATTCTAAAAGCAATTGTCATAGAAAGAGGAACTGGTACAATATAAATACGCTTAGGAAAACTTATTTCACAAATCATTATTTGAATAGTTTCCTATTCCAACTCTGCCTCAAAATATACAGTTTCTCCAGAAATTGGAGAAGATTAAGATTCACTAAGATTCATTAAGATTCACTAAGATTAAGTGAACCAAAGACTATAAAATTAAATAACAGAAAGATTAAGACCATTTTTCTCTATAATGGGTTGATCATAGAACTGAATGGCTAATGATTTGTTTAAATACAGGTGTAACAAACAATACTTTAAACATGATGTTTTTATCCCCTCAATGAAAAGTCTAAATTCATTTTGGTAAAAGAATTGGAAAAAACTCAGATACAATAAAGAATCATTTCCTTATAGTGCCAACTAAAATCATGTGATACTATGATACTAAAGACAGCAATTATATTAAATGTGAATATAGTACTTAAAGAAGGCAAAGTAATAACATAATTTTATTAAAATATATTAGAAATTTGGGGTGCCAAGTTAGCAATTACTTCTCAAAAATAATAACAGTTATATGAAGAAAAAGGGCTTCCCAGGTGGCACTAAAGGTAAAGAACATGACCGCCAATGCAGGACACATGAGATGCAGGTTCAACCCCCAGATTGGGAAGAAGGAAATGGCAACCCACTCCAGTATTCTTGCCTGGAGAATACCATGGACAGAGGAGCCTGGCAGGCTACAGTCCACAGGGTCGCAAAGAGACAGACACAATTGAAGCGACTAATCACACACATGAAGAAAAGATAAATATTATATAAATGGTTGATGGGATTCACAAAAGAGTTTGCCATAAATTTAGTCATCTCTAAAAATAGAATAGCTTTTCCTTAAGGAGAATGTTGCTCAGCTGCTTAGTTGTGTTTGACAATTTGCGACCCTATGGACTGCAGCACGCCAGGCTTCCCTGTCCCTCAGCATCTCCCAGAGCTTGCTCAAACTCATGTCCATTGACTCAGTGATGCCATCCAAACATCTCGTTCTCTGTCATCTCCTTCTCCTCTTGCCCTCAATCTTTCCCAGCATCAGGGTCTTTTTTAATGAGTCGGCTCTGCATCAGGTAGCCAAAGTATTGGAGCTTCAGCTTCAGCATCAGTCCTTCCAGTGAATATTCAGGACTGATTTCCTTAGGATTGACTGGCTTGATCTCCTTGCAGTCCAAGTGACCCTCAAGAGTCTTCTCCAACACCACAGTTCAAAAGCATCAATTCTTCGGCTCTCAGCCTTCTTTATGGTGGAACTCTCACATCAATACATGACTATTGTAAAAACCAAAGCTTTGACTAGATAGACCTTTTTCGGCAAAGTGATGTCTTTGCTTTTTAATACCCTGTCTAGGTTTGTCACTGATTTTCTCCCAAGGAGCAAGCATCTTTTAATTTCATGGCTGCAGTCACTGTCTGCAGTGATTTTGGAGCCCAAGAAAATAAAGTCTGTCACTGTTTCCATTGTTTCCCCATCTATTTGCCATGAAGTGATGGGATTGGATGCCGTGATCTTCGTTTTTTGAATATTGAGTTTTAAGCCAGCTTTTCTCTCTCCTCTTTCACCTTAATCAAGAGGCTCTTTAGTTCCTCTGTGCTTTCTCCCATTAGGGTAGTGTTATCTGCATATCTGAGGTTATTGATATTTTTCCCCACAGTCTTGATTCCAGCTTGGAACTTCATCCATCCTGGAATTTCACATGATATATTCTGTATACAAGTTGAAAAGACAGGGTGACAATATACAGCCTTGATGTACTCCTTTCCCCAATTTTGAATTAGTCCGTTATTCTATATCTGGTTCTAACTATTGCTTCTTGACCTGCATACAGATTTCTCAGGAGGCAGGTAAGGTGGTCTGGTATTCCCATATCTTTAAGATTTTTCCCCAGTTTGTTATGAACCACAGTCAAAAGCTTTAGTGTGGTAGCTGCTTCTAACACAAGATCACATTTATCCTTGAAGTTTTAAAATTACCTTTAAGCAAAAGTTATTAATTAATTAAAACAAAATTCAAAAAAGAAATAATCCAAAATGAAAACACCTACAAATAGGTGATGATTTTGACTCCTTATGTCACATGTCAAATGATTCAAATTAGAATTCTCTGAATAAACTAAGAACCAAAAAACTAAGATTCAGTGGAGGAAAGGTCTTATGTTTACCAAAAGATGTAATTTATAGATAAGGTGATTGATACCTAAGAAAAGCAATAATTATTTATAGACATTTTATGCTCTTAATGTGATATTAAATGGCATAGTATTTTAAGTATCATTTTCTAATCATTTCAGATATAAAGAAAAAGTAGAAATAAATTTATATTGACCTTATATTTAACAGAAGTATCAATGTCATCCACAAATTCAGTTGGGCTTCCTAGGTGACTCAGTGGTAAAGAATCTGTCTGCCAAAGCAGGAGATGTGGGTTTGCTCTCTGTGTCAGTAAGATCCCTTGGAAATGGAAATGGCTATCCACTCCAGTATTCTTGCCTAGGGAATCCCATGGACAGAGGAGCCTGGTGGGCTACAGTCCATGGGGTCACAAACAACAGCAATGTAGTAGTATTACCACTATTATTAGTAGCACTGCTATTAATAATGAGTATTTAACTCTATCAAAATATTTGGCTTCATCTATCAAAATGAGTTTTAATTTTTCTCCTTTCCAATTTAAAGTATTATTTTTTCTGGATTCTCTTTGACAATATTTTGTTTATGATATTTCTATGTTCATGAAAGAGAATATAATTCAAATTATATCCTTCCAAGTTTTGATTTCAAACTTTTGTCATCAGTATAAAATGAGTAAAAAACTGATTGCCTTTTTTTCCCTTTTGATACAGTGTATTTTGATTACAATTTCACTGAAACATTTTCAATTTTTATTACTTTATTGGCTCATGTCTTATTTAGAAGTGACAAATTTTGGTGCCATTTTTCTAGTAATATTTTTGAATTAGTATCTAACATTATTTTATTGTAATAAAATGAAGTCAATTATTGACAATTACTAAAATTTGCTTTGTGGTGCTGAATATGGAAAAATTTTGGTCAATATTTATGTAACGCAATTTAAAATTGTTCACTGCAATACTCTGTATGTGTTAAACAGTAAAGCTTGGCTAATTGTGGTGCTCAAATTTCTAGCTTACTTACTAAAATTTTATGTTATTATTCTATCAGTTTCTCACAAAAGCATACTAAAACACAATACAATAATGGGTTTGTATATTTTTCTTTATTTTTCTATCCATTTTTGCTTTATTTATTTTGAAGAAATTTTGATAAGTATATAAAATTTAAAATGATTTCTACCTATTGCATTGACCCTTTTTATCCCAGTAAGTGTGCTTCTATATATTACTAATATTTCCTTGGATAATTTGTATCTTTGTATGTGTGTGTGTGTGTGTGGCAATTATGCAAGTAATTTCATGATTTTTCTTTTAAGCTTTTTATTATATTGACTATCTCTCATAAACAATATTAAATGGAAGTTTTCTCTTACCTATTATGAGAATAGATATTTTTAAACGTTTTGGTTATGTTATTTTAATATAAATGCTGACATATACTTCTTTAAGTTTACATTATTCTATTTACTTTTTATTTTTCTACATCATGAGAAACGCTGGGCTGGAGGAAGCACAAGCTAGAATCAAGATTTCTGGGAGAAATAGCAATAACCTCAAATATGCAGATGACACCACCCTTATGGCAGAAAGTGCAGAGGAACTGAAGAGCCTCTTGATGAAAGTGAGAGAGGTAAGTGAAAAAGTTGGCTTAAAACTCAACATTCAGAAAACTAAGATCATGGCATCTGGTACCATCATTCATGGCAAATAGATGGGGAAACAATGGAAACAGTGACAGACTTTATTTTTGGGGGCTCCAAAAATCACTGCAGATGGTGACTGCAGCCATGAAATTAAAAGACACTTCCTCCTTGGAAGAAAAGTTATGACCAAACTAGACAGCATATTAAAAAGCAGAGACATTACTTTGCCAACAAAGGTCTGTCTAGTCAAAACTTTCCCTTTTAATTTGCCTATCTTGTGTTAAAAAACAAAACTATATCTCAAGAACAAATACAAAAATTTGTCACTCTTTCAGCTTTAAAAACTTCCCAGAATTTTCTGGGTTGTATTGGATATATTAAATAGGTTATAGACTTCATATTTTATTAAGATTACATCTTAGTTTTGAATATGCACTTCTATAATCCTTTAAAATAGATCCTATATAAAAACCATTTCCCTCTATCTTTGTATTTTAAAATATAAAGAAATCAAAATAAAACCACATGCAACAATATTGTCATTGTGCAAATCATTTAAATTAATGAATATTTTAATTAATATCAGTTCAGTTCAGTTGCTTAGTCGTGTCCAACTCTTTGTGACCCCATTGACTGCAGCACGTCTGGCTTCCCTGTCCATCACCAACATCGAAAGTTTACTCAGACTCATGTCCATTTAGTGGGTGATGCCATGCAACCATCTCATCCTCTGTCATCCCCTTCTCCTCCTGCCTTCAATCTTTCCAAACATCAGGGTCTTTTCCAATGAGTCAGTTCTTTGCATGGCCAAAGTATTGGAGTTTCAGCTTCAACATCAGTCCTTCCAATGAATATTCAGGACTGATTTCCTTCAGGATGGACTGATTGGATCTTCTTGCTGTTCAAAGGATCACAATAGTCTTCTCCAACAGCACAGTTTAAAAGCATCAATTCATCAGGGCTCAGCTTCTTTATAGTCCAACTCTCACATCCATACATGACTACTGGTAAAACCATAGCTTTGACTAGACAGAGCTTTGTTAGCAAAGTTAATGTCTCTGCTGTTTACTATGCTGTCTAGGTTGGTCATAACTTTTCTTCCAAGGAGCAAGCATCTTTTAATTTCATGATTGCAGTCACCATCTGCAGTGACTTTTGGAGCCCCCAAAAATAAAGCCCATGGTTTCCCCATCTATTTGCCATGAAGTGATGAGACTGGATGCCATGATCTTAGTTTTCTGAATGCTGAGTTTTAAGCCAACTTTTTCACTCTCCTCTTCACTTTCATAAAGAGGCTCTTCAGTCCTTCAATTTTAATTAATGTAATAAAAGTCAAAAATAAAACTCTAAAATAACTTTATTTAGGAATATTTTAAATTCTAATTTCTATTCTGTTGTTAGTTACACAGACTTTTACTATTTTGTCACTTAAACTAAAGTTACAGCTTTCATTCTTGAAACATACAATCTATTATAATTTAGTAGTTTATCAATTACCCCAAATTTAAAGATTTTTAAAGGGGCTATTCACTTATCAGTAATTTAATGTTACCAATATAATTACAGATTGCTTTGGTCTTTAACAATTCTTGCCACTTCAAACTGCCAATGTGATTACCTTCCCTTCCCCCCTCCAAGAAAAAAAATCATTAGTATTCTTATTCTCACTCTCTTTTTTTTTTTTCTTGGTCTAAATATGAACATTTATTATCTTTATTTTTGAGGAATATTTTTGGTAGAAAAAGAATTTATGGTTGCCAGATATTATGTTCTGGCTCTTGGGAATTATCTTCCCTTAGGAAGGGATTTTATTCTTCCTGATTAAATAATCAGCTTTCAAAATTGTCCTTTAGAAAGTTTTGAGTATTCTTTTTATATTCTACATGCTAATCCTTCATTGGATAAATGGTTTGCAAATATCTTTTTTCACTCCATGATTTTACTTCTTATCCTCTTAATGGTCTTTCAGAAAACAGAAATGCTTAATTTTGATCAAGTCAGGTTTATTGACTTTTTGATTATGTTTTTGGTGTCATCTTAAGACCTCTGCCTGGCATTACATTCATTTTTTCTTAACAGTAAAATGTTTCTTTTCTCTTGATATTTTAAATTTTAACTTTATTTTTGAAATTTTATTTCAATTTATCTAGGTAAGGTTATTTTTATAAACAGTTGCTCAGTTTTTTGTTTTTCTCTGTTTCTTGAATTCTTGACTTGATGTTTGCCAATGGTATGGAAAATTTTACAGTCATGATATCCTCAAATATTACTTCTGCCCAGTTTTCTTTTTTAATATCCTTCTGAGTGTTGATTATTTGTATGTTAGATCTGCATATTCTATGTTTTTCTTATTCTTGTTTATACTTTCTACCTCCTTGTCTTTCCATTCTTTAAAATGAATATTTAATCTTATCTAATTTGCAGTTCTCTACTTTCACTATTTTCTCATCAGCCATGTCTAATCTGATGATATTAACAAAATTGAAATACCATATTAAATGACTTTTTTTGAAATCTAAATTTTCTCTTTGAAAGTTTAACATTTTCCTCTTCAATTGTATTTGTATAATATATGCTAAGAAAATAATTTTAGAATGTGTGAATGAGTCCATTTCTAGCACTATTGAAGTGTGATTTGGTAAGTAAATCATTTTGTATATGTGCCACAAAACTCTGCTTTTTTTTTCACATGGTGAAGTGGAAAAAAAAATACTTAAGCACCAGAAGTGATAATCTTAATATATTGCTAAGAGTAAAACAGATAACCTGTTAATACTATCAAATAAAATTTTTAGTCACTTTGTTCTCACTCATATTTTCTAACTTTTCTGTGAGAAATGGACATGAGAAAACTTTATGTAAGCTTTATATAAAGAATCCTGCATTTATACGTATGTAAATATCTCCCCTGTAGATATTAAAAACATATAAACAATGATTACTTCAACAAGCCATACCTGATTGTCCTCATACACAAATACACAAGGCAATGTTTCTCACAACTATAATTTTATCACAAGTTTCAAGATGATTTAAAATAATTTTGTATGATATATTTATTCTGGTTTACCAAAGACAGTAAAAGGGGCTACCTGACTGAACTAGATCTAGAGCATTTTGACTTCTCTTGAGTCATGTGACAGACTTCAAGGTGTCCATCATGGAGTCCATGCCTCCTTGTAATCCCTTTTCTTGAATTCTAGGTGTGTCTTGTTTCCTGCTTTTGACCAACAGAATATGGAAGTGTGATATATCACACTGGTAACACTACATTACATTATATGAAACTGTCAGACTCTTCAGAAAGACTCTCTACTTATTTGAAGTGGCCATATTGGGAAAGCCTATATGACACACAAAAAAACCCAAAACAGACACAAAATGAACAACAAACAAACAAACAAAATCAACTGTGGTGGCATCTCAGAACTCTGGGGAACACTAAAACTCTCAGGTCTGCAGCTGAGAGTAACTGAATGCTGCCAAAAACCATGTAAGCGTGCAAGAGTTCTCCCAGCCTCAGGTAAGAACACAGCTTGATGACATCTTGTGATACCCCTACAGAGACTGAGCTAAACTGTGAGCAGAATTCTGACCTGCAGAAACTATGGGATGCTAAATAGGTATTTGAAGCTGTTAAGTTTGTGCAATTTGTTACACAGCAGAGAAGACAGAGGCACACCCCCTTCCCTAGCCCACTTGTTTTATGGGCATCAACAACACTGGTCTCCCTCCGGAATCACCATGCTCCTTTAACTGGCTGCCACGCTACATCCAGACTTAAGTTCCATGTTCCAGTACTTCTGTCCATCCTTCATTCTCCCTACCTCCTTAAAACATATACATTCTTCATGTTGAAACCCAATCACCTTCTAGTATCAGTATTACTCAATGGCCACTGTATGTTGCTCCTTCATTCCCTCCAAAATAGACCAGGCCATTCTCTTCTCCCCACTCTAGTTTATAAGTTTCATCAGGGCAGGAAAGTTCACTGTTTCCTCCTCACTTAATACAGGGCTGTATGCAAATCATTCAGTATAATTTTATTGGCATAAAAAGACATGCATGAAGGAGTTCATTTGTTGAATTACATTTGTGATTCAGAGAACATTTATTTTCTATGGCTCTCAAAAAATCTATTTGTTACTTAAAGCTTTATAAAAGTTTTTGTACTAAGCACAAAAATAACACTGAGGGATTTTTGAGGATTATACCTAAGAATAATAGAAATAGAGCTGCTTATTTTTCTTCCATTCAAATTATAGGAAGGAAACAATTAACTTACCTGACCAGGCTTAGAATTTTCACAGACAACAATATCATATTCCCTGGCAAGCTCAGGTGGATTGTCATTGACATCCAGAACTCTAATACCCACTGTGACATGGCTCAGCAAACTTGGATTGTCTGCAAAACACATAGGGATGCATTTAGTATTTCCATGCACACTTTAGAGACATGGTTTAAAACCAATCTTCTTAATACTGTAGCTTGTCACTAGCCGCACATGCTGCCACAGGACTTTTGGCAAAAGACAACTTTATGAAGGCACTCTTTGTTAGAACTCATTAACTTACAGAAAAATGAAAAATGAACACCATGGCATGACATGAATGCTAAAATGATACTTTGTCATATCAAGGAAATTACATGTTATTCAGGAACTGGAGTGGGAGAAAGTTGTCAGAACGCACTGTATGCTGTCAAAGTCCAAGGGATGAACAATTGGTTTCATCATTAATCTAAGAAAAGCACAGTAGTTGGAAAAAAATAAGATAATCTTTAAAACGTTCAAGGTGTCAAGTCTAAATCAACTTGGAGAAAATGAAGTTCTTTACACAAGGATAAAATTCTTCTTATAGGACAATATATGCAGTATGTGATGTCAAGTCATACTTGGGGAAAAATAAAGAATAATTTAAATTAGAACTTAGCATAGAATTCATATAAAACCCTGATAAATATCAAAATATTAGAGCTACTATTTTAAAATATTTCTAAAGTGCAGTCTTACCATTTTTCAGTAAGTTTATTAGTTATGAGATATAAGAAAAGAAATTTTTGGTTTATTTTATATGTCAAAGCTAAAAATACATAATTCATAATGGAAAAATTAATGAGAAGGCAAAAACAAAACAATTAGAAAAAAGAATAAAGAATAAAAATACATATACAGAAGATATTAAAGAAAATGGATATTTAAGTTATCCATTATTTAATTATCCATTAATAAAATGGATGTATTACACATGACATAGGTGCTTTTAAAAAAGTAGGGAATCAGAGTGCTATTACAAAAACTAAAGAAGATAAATTTTTAGGTTAAAAATCATTTTTCAAAGATAAAAAATCAGTCCTAGATAATTTTACTTAAAGAAAAAAATATCTTCAATCTTATAAATCTTTTCCCCAGAAGACAAAGGATAAAATACGCTACAACTTGTTCTCTGTGGCCAGTAAAATTTTACCATCAATATCAGATACTCCCACTCATGAGAGGTATTATCTGTCAGTGGATTAAACAAAATAATACCAAACCCATTCCATTGGTATGTAAAAGAAAATCTATTATTTGTTTAGTTCCAGGAATGTTTCTTAGTTCATCATTAAAGGAAGGAAACAAAGAAGGAAGGAGAGAGGCAGAGAAGAAATTAGGGAAATTTTTTAAAAAATATAAAAGTTATCTAAAAAGTCAAAGCATTAAAGGAGGAAGAAAAAATACGAGATACTTCTTTTAATATACATAGCAAAAAGTAAGATTATAAAATGCAATATCCATACATTCTAAACAAACAAACAGACAAAGAAATGGACCTTAGGATGCATCACTATGAACAAAGCTAGTGGAAGTGATGGAATTTCAGCTGAGCCTGTTCCAAAACCTAAATGATGATGCTGTCAAAGTGCTGCACTCAATATGCCAGCAAATTTGGAAAACACTGCAGTGGCCATAGGACTGGAAAAAGTCAGTTTTCATTCCAATTCCAAAGAAGGAAATGCCAAAGAATGTTCAAACTACTGCAAAATAGCACTCATTTCCCTTGCTAGTGAAGTAATGTTCAAAATTCTCCAATCTAGGCTTCAACAATATGTGAACTGAGAACTTCCAGATATATAACCTGGATTCAGAAAAGGCAGAGGTCCAAATATCAAATTGCCAACATCCACTGGATCATAGAAAAAGCAAGAGAATTTCAAAATAAACCCACCTACTTCTGTTTTATTGACTACGCTAAAGCCTTTGACCATGTAGATCACAACAAATTGTGGAAAATTCTTAAACAGATGGGAATACCAGACCACCTTATCTGCCTCCTGAGAAGCCTGTGTTCAGGTCAAGAAGCAACAGTTAGAATGGACATAGCCATGAAATTAAAAGACACTTGCTCCTTGGAAGAAAAGAACTGACAAAACTAGGCAGCATATTAAAAACCAGAGACATTATTTTGCCTACAAAGGTCCATATAGTCAAAGTTATGGTTTTCCCAGAAGTCATGTACAGATATGAGAGCTGGACAATAAAAAGACTAAATGCCAAAAAATTGATACCTTCAAAATGTGGTGTTGGAGAAGACTCTTGAGAGTCCCTTGGACAGCAAGGTGATCCAACCATTTAATCCTAAAGGAAATCAGCCCTGAATATTTATTGGAAGGATTGATGCTGAAGATGAAGCTCCAATATTTTTGGCCACCTGATGAGAAGAACTGACTCATTGGAAAAGAGCCTGATGCTGGGAAAAATTGAAGGCAGGAGGAGAAGGGGATGACAGAGGATGAGATTGTTGGATGGCATCACTGACTCAGTGAACATGAATTTGAGCAAACTCAGGGAGATAGTGAAGGACAGGGAAGCTAGGTGTGCTGCAGTCCATGGGGCTGCAAAGATTTGGGCATGACTAAGGGACTGTACAACAACTATGGATCAAACACCCTAGGATCAAACCTGTGTCTCCTGCATTGGCATGCAGGTTCTTTACCATGGAGCCACCATGGAAACCTAAATATACAGGAAAAAAGTTATAAAATATTAAAATTAATATATTGTATAAATAGCTTAATACAATGACTAATAGAATTGGCACTTATGATATTTTGTCAATGTACAATAAAAGATAACAGGATGCTGATGATTCGTATTAGTCAATTTTATATTATAAAGACAAATAGATCCATGAAATTAAAGTTAGCTCAATGTTGATTAAAATATTTGCTTATTTAGAGTGACTTGAAGTGACTTAGCAGCAGCAGCAGCAGCATTATGAAAAAGGGGCTTCCCAGGTGGTGTAGTGATAAAGAATCCACCTGCCAATGCAGGAGACACAGGAGATGCGTTTTTGATCCCTGGATTGGGAAGATATCCTGGAGTAGGAAATTGCAACCCACTGCAGTATTCTTGCCTGGAGAATCACGTGGACTGAGGAGCCTGGAGGGCTACAGTCCATGGGTTAAATAAGAGTTGGAGACAACCTACTGACTAAAAAACAACAAAGTTAGAAGTCTGTATATTTAACTCAATATCAAAAATGAAATATTGCAAAGCATAGTAATAAATATATTTTATCATATCACTGTACTCAAGAATTAATATTATTAAGAAGGTTATCCTCAACAATATACTATTTAATTTTTCAATGAATTATTTAGTTTTGCATGTGTTTTTTTTTTCATCTTTACAAAATACTAGAATTTTAAATGCAGTCTTCTGAGATATTTCTGAAAAATATATTTCAATCAGCATTTTGTTTCTAAGATTTTAACTATTGCTGTAGCTCTGCTGCTATTCATCCTAAAGGAAATCAATCCTGAATATTCATTGGAAGGACTGATGCTGAAGCTGAAACTCCAATACTTTGGCTACCTGAAGAACTGACTCATTTGAAAAGACCCTGATGCTGGGAAAGATTGAAGGCGGGAGGAGAAGGGAAGGACAGAGGATGAGATGGTTGGATGGCATCACGGACTCAATGAACATGAGTTTGAGTAAACTCTAGGAGTTGGTGATGGACAGGGAGGCCTGGCATGCTGCAGTCCATGGGGTTGCAAAGATTTGGACATGACTGAGTGACTGAACTGAGCTGATGATATAAACTAATCACAGTTATTGCATCTATTCAGCCTTTTTTGGAAAGAGTCAGACAACTGAGCAACTAACAGGGTAACACATTACGAAAAAAGGCATTGCTAAGCTTTTGTGGAAGCTGATCTTGAACATACTTGAACTTCTTATAATTTTAAAAATAAAAAAGAATATTCAGTATGAATTCTTATTTTGTAAATTACCAAAGTGAAACTGACACAGTTTAAATGACTTATCTTGACAAAGCCAGGGTTATGAATTACTTCTCAGACCTTATACAACTGCCACTATATAAATACATTTTTTCTATTGTAACCATTGTATATGTGCTAGTTTATTCCTATATTTTTCAACCAGGTATTTGTTCACTTTTAAGAGCAGACAAAAGAAATCTGCTCTAGAAATCTAAGACAAGAATAAAATCATTAGTTTTAATCATTGGTATCAGCAGTCTTAAAATGCATCAAAATTCTCTGCTCCTTTTCTGCATGAGAAGAACTAGATGTTATATTGCTGTATCAGAAAAATGTTTTCAGGAAAGACACATGTACTCAAATGTTCACTGCAGCACTATTTACAATAGCTAGAACATGGAAGCAACCTAGATGTTCATCAACAGATGACTGGATAAAGAAGCTGTGGTACATATATATAATGAAATACTACTCAGCCATAAAAAGGAACACATTTGAATCTGTTCTAATGAGGTGGATGAAACCAGAGCCCATTATACAGAGTGAAGTAAGTCAGAAGGAGAAATATAAATATTGTATACTGGCATATATATATATGGAATCTGAGAGATGGCACTGATGAATTTATTTTCAGGGCAGCAATGTAGAAAGAGACATAGAGAACAGACCTATGGACAAGGTGGGAAGAGAGGAGGGAGAAGGGGAGATGTCTGGAGAGAGTAACATAGAAATTTATAATACCATGTGTAAAACAGATAGCCAACGGGAATTTGTTGTATGACTCAGGGAACTCAAACAGGGGCTGAAACAGGCTGAAGGGTGGGCTGGGGAGGAAGATGGGAGGGAGGTTTGGGAGGGAGGGGACAAGGGTGTACGTATGGTTGATTCTTGTTGATATATGACAGAAAACCACAAAATTCTGTAAAGTAATTATCCTTCAATTAAAAAATTAAAAAAAAGTTTTTAGGAAAGGATTTTGGGAAGACTATGTCTTGAGGAAATACTAGAATTAAAGAATGACTAAGCATTTGACTGTTTTCAAACGTCACCTTCTCACTGCCCTAGCTCTGCATTGCTCATGCTGTCCTCTGGAATTGGCATAGCCTTGCCCATACTCTGTACTTGGGCACAGGAAACTAAATCCTCCTGGATGGAAACAGACTCCCTCCATGTTTCTCTAATGTTATATATTGTATCTCCAGTGTACAATTACTATTCTATCACTTAAGGATTAAAAGTACGGAGCTGGGATCAAACAGATGCTTATTTGTACATAGTGTACTATCATTGTCTGTTCTGTAGGGAACAGAATCTAACCTTATTGTGGATGCAACTAGTGATCTGTAGGGCGTGCATTGTCAGGGGAATCTCAAGAGATACTGATGAAGAGTCATGGAAAACAGTCTCAGAGTAAGCTTAATTCCAGCACTGATGCAAATTGAATAATTGCTCTCTATTTCCTAAAAGTAGGATGGTGTGTAAAAACTGTAACTTTAATTTCAGATAATTAGAGTGGAAAATTCACTATAGTTTTGTAACCAATTGTGGCCTACTTACACTCATTCTAGTATTTCTGCTCAATAATGAAATTAGCTAAATCTATATTAGTAAATTAGCAAGCTCTTTTGGTATTTTTTTTAACTTCCCTCAGTCCTAGGGTTAGTATTCTATTCTTTGAATGCCAATCACTTTATCTATAAATGCAGACATATTTTTGCATGTGAGAAGCATTTTGTTATGGTAAAAATTGGATAATGTCCAAGGAATTCTTAATGCAACATTTCTGTTATTGCTACTACTAATTTTAGGCTCATGCTGCATTTCTAAAAATAAGTGTCAGTCCTTTTGATGGCACAGTAAATAAAAATATACTGTCTTCAGACAACTTCAGTAGGAGCCACTTTCCAGAATCCTTAAGGAACATGAACTTTGGAAAGTTACTTGTTATTTCTATAACTTAATTATTTAATCTGTAAAAAGGAATAAGAATGGTGCTATGGGCCAAACTGTACTTTGAGACACAATTAAGGAAGTTATGTAAACTTTAAAACACTGAGACTAGGAGACAACAGAATATTGAATTTAATCCTTTCCAAAAATCAAAAAACAAAATATAGGGCACACTGACAATCCTATACATGTGATTTTAAGTAGAAACTATACTATAGAAAAATCATCCAGGTTTTATGCAATAACAGTGTAACAGGCTGGATGAATCACAAACTGGAATCAAGATTGCCGGTGGAGAAATATCAACAACCTCCGGTATGCAGATGATACCACTCTAATGGCAGAAAAAGAGCCTCTTAATGAGGGTGAAAGAGGAGAATGAAAAAGCTGGCTTAAAACTCAACATTCAAAAAACTAAGATCATGACATAGGGTCCCATCATTTCATGGTAAATAGATGGGGAAAATGTGGAAACAGTGACAGATTTTACTTTCTTGGGCTCCGAAATCACTGTGGGTGGTGACTCTAGGCATGAAATTAAAATAGGCTAGCTACTTGGAACAAAAATTATGACAAACCTAGATAGCATACTAAAAAGCAAAGACCTCACTTTGCCAACAAATGTCCATATATAGCCAAAGCTATGATTTTTCCAGTAGTCATGTATGGATGTGAGAGATGATCCATAAAGAAGGCTTAACACCAAAGAATTGATGCTTTCGTATTGTGGTGCTGGAGAAGACTCTTGAGAGTCCCTTGGACAGTAAGGAAATCAATATAGTCCATCCTATAGGAAATTAACCCTGAATATTCATTGGAAGAATTTATGATGAAGCTCCAGTACTTTGGCCACCTGATGTGAAGAGCAGACTCATTGGAAAAGACCCTGATGCTGGGAAAGACTGAACACAGGAAGAGAGGGGGCCAACAGAGGATGATATGGTCAGATGGCATAAAAGACTCAATGGACATGAGTTTGAGCAAAGTCCAGGAGATGGTGAAGGGCAGGGAAGCCTGGGATGCTGCAGTTCATGGGGTCACAAAAAGTCGGACATGACTTAGTGACTCAACAACAACAACCCAAGCTTCTATACTTTTGGTTCCACTTATATGAAATTCTAGATGTGGCACAAATAAATCACAATATTGCTACCTCTGAGGGGTGAAGGGTAAGAGAATTCACGGTAGAGGAGAACTTCTCTGAGGTTACAGAAATGTCCAGTAGCTTGATAGGGATTTGATTACATGGAAGTGTGCATTTGAAAGCCCACTGACATGTGACAAGATCTGTACATCTTACGACATTGCAATAATATCCACATTTTTAAAAAAAATTCATAGTTAAGGAGAATAGAATTCTCATACATCCTAGAGACAATCTGATTATGATCACTAGCATACAGTTGATTATGGACATCTATTAAGTAAGTTTCATATAAAATCAATCACAGTTAAGAGTTTAATGAATGTATTTTAACAGGGCTCCAACTATAAATTATTTTTAAAATGTTGATAGAGGTATTGAATAATTTATCATTATATATAAAATTATAAAAATGCATTTCCAATTTTCTCATCTGCATGCTACTTTCTAGTGGTTTCCAAAATGTAATTTTGTCTCAAGCCCCATATAGATGTAACCAATTTACATCTGATACTGATACTGATTTAGCATATAATTCATTCATATTTATGATAATGATAAAAGCTGTCATTTGTTATGACACCATATGCCAGATACTAGGTGAAGGTACTTCATTTAATTCTTAGTCTAATCCTTTGTTACAGATAAGAAAATGTGTAATATTTTTGTTAAATAATTTCCTCAAGTTCCAACTACTTATATTGAACATAAACAGAATCTAACTAAAGCCTGCCTTATTTTAGATTTAAATATTGTGCATTACTGCCTACTATGATAATGTCAGGACTTATTGATATTACAGTGATAATTAATTAGATCTAAATCAATATCCTTCATAAACTTAGAAGTAAAAATAGAAAAGTGTATATAAATGAAAACCATAAAAAAACCTAGAACAGTCCACATTTACTAAAACATCTCTAAAATGTGTTCCAACTCATATACAATATATTAGAATATCTTTTCTATAACCTTTTAATTCTTACAATTTCAAGTAGCCTGAAAGGTGAGATAGGACAGTTAATGTAATTCTGCAACTGAATACAAGCATATTTGAAAGTGGAATCTTTTCTTCATAAAATGAAATCTCTTGGTTCAAAGATCTTTAATTCACACATTAAATATACACCCTAATTTCTGAGTCAATCACTGAATATACTACATATTTTATAAAATACATGTTAAACATTCGTTTTGAAAAGCATTTGAGAATACTTCTAGAAATATATGCTCTTGGTAGGTGCACTCAAAGTGGTAAACATAGAGAAGGTTTTTCACATTTGCAATGAGAAATATGTTTAAAGTATTATATCAGCAATATTAATAATACCTGAAGCTGTAGAAAATGAGAAAACAGCCCAAAGCCATTGGAAGTTACATGCATTAATTAAATTTGATTTATTTTTCTTGTCATAGTAAAAATGGATAAATTTCTGCTGTACTTTCTGTATACATGAATCTTTAAAACACAGAACTGAAAAAAAAATCACACAAAGTACATAGAATATTATGCCATTTAATTTACAATGCCCACGAGTTAATAAATATAAAGATGTAGTCATATACATAAATGTAGATAAACAGCTGAATTGTATTTGGTAAAACCATAAAGACAACAAAATGAATAGATAATATAAAATTCAATACTGATGAGCTTTGGCTGGAATGGAGAGGAATGTCACAGTGAGGCACATGTAAAATTTATTTCTTCATGGCAGGTGGTTCTTAAATTAGTATTTATTTTATCATTTAAATGGAATATATACTTGACATCAATATATCTGATATATCTTGTAATACCAATCTAAAAATAGTACACTTATTTTAATTTATCCATATATTAATAGATATATATGAATGTGTGCTCATGCCCAGTTGATAAGTTGTATCTGACCCTTTGAGACCCATGGACTCATAGCCCATAGCTGTCTGGCTCCTCTGTCCATGGGATTTCCCAGGCAAGAATACTGGAGTCGGTTGCCATTTGCTTCTCCAGGGGATCTTCCTGACCCAGGGGACGAACCTACCACTCTTGTGTCTCCTGCACTGGCAGAAAATTCTTTACCGCTGAGCCACCAGCAAAGCCCTATATGTGTACATACATGTACATATACACATCTTCATTCATTATTTCAAATTATGTTCTAATTACCAAGTAAGCACAATTTTCATAGTTTTGTTTGTCAGTGTCATCCACTAAAGAATTTACAATTTGTATTTTTATAAAACCTTCTCTATTTCAAAGTAGTAGTTATGTTATCCTACTTTTCATTTAAGGTTTAATTTTTATCTTCCACAAACTGGAAATGCTTATTGCTTACGGTTGGGAGGTAGATAAATTTTCATTTTCAGAGTTAGATGACATATCTCTGTTTGTTGAAGTGCATGTCCCTTCTCCCCACTAGCCCACAAATAACATTGATTTGTAACAATTTGATTGTGTGGTTTTCAAAGGATAGAATTTGTATAAACACATTTTTTTTGCCAAATTTCAATATGCTTTCATATGTCATCAATGCTAGTATATTTTGCTTCATGTGTGTGAAAAATGATATGAATTTTTAAAAATTTATTGCACTCTATATAGTCAAATATGCATTTTTCTTGTGTTCTTTGAAGCACTTTTGTTATTACTAACTTTTTGGTCTGCTTTGTATAATGTTTCTGAGAGAAACCCATTACCAGTTTTCTTCATGCTTAGGTTTTTGCTTATTTTTTAAGATATTTTATTAGGTGCATACAAGCTCCATATAGTTACTTCACTCTGATAATACAAGGTGGTGGTTTAGTCACTAAGTTTTGTCCGACTCTTGAAACCCCACGGACTCTACCCTGTCAGACTCCTCTCTCCATGGGATTCTGCAGGCAACAATACTGGAATGGGCTACCATTTCCTTCTCCAGGGGATCTTTCTGATCCAGGAATCGAACCCAGGTCTCCTGCCTTGCAGGTAGATTCTTTACCAGCTAAGCTAAGAGGGAAGATCCTGATGATACAAAATACATGTTAATATGGGGTGACTTTCTTACCATCCCGATAGCTATATAATTTACAGTATATTTTTTTCTGATACTAACATAGTTCTGCCAGATTTATTTGGTTAGAATTGTCTGTTTTATTGTATCCTCTTATTTTAGAACTTTCTATATCTTTATTTCATCATGTGCCTATTGCGAGTAGCATAAAGATGATATCTCTTATTTCACCATGGTATGGTAATGTTGTTTGTTTATCATATTTATGCCAGTTTGGTTATTTATATATATACACACAATACATATCTATTTACCATTTTATTATGCACTTCAAATTTGTCCTAATTTTTCTGTGTTTAGCTCTTTGCAATTTTACATCCCAGTAGATTGTTTAAGGTTTTATTCCTATTATATTTCCCCTCTAATTTTACATTTGTATGCTAATTTTTAAAAATCTACAAACATTAACATGCTCATGTAACTCCAGAAAATTTAAAAACAATCAGAATCTTTACTTTTTTCCCAAACATTTAAATAAATTGTAAATGATTTAATTCTAATCAGCTCACACAACTTTACACCTATAAGTTATGGTAATGCTGTGATGATGCCTGTGATTTTGTTAACCCATCAAATTTGACATGTTCTTAAAGAGTCAGTGTTCTCATGTGTACCTTTTTCTTTGTTATTGTTTCTAATTGAGTCTTAGACCTTCCTTTTGAGATAATTTTCTTTCTTTCTAAAAAATTTCAAAATAACAATGCTAACCTACTTAACTTTAGTTATTTTAGTTTCCATTTCTCCCTTGTCAGAATCACTGAGGTCAAGGTGATCTGAAATGACATTTAGGAAGCGTCATTTACACAGTTTCTGATGGGTAACATTTTTACTCTGTCTACCAAGAACTAAAGTTAAAACAGAAGATACATCCTATGTTTACCTTTTATTTGACACAACGTTAGTGTGTGTGTGTGTGTGTGTGTGTGTGTGTGTGTGTGTGTGTGTGTACTGGTACACCCTATGTAAGTGTCATGTAGTGTAGCTTTAATTTCTTTGGGAGTATTTTATCATACTAAACACAGAACTACATGATATACTTATGATTTAAAAGGAACACTGTGGCAGATGAAAGGAGGTGAGGGTTAAGTTCAAAAGACTATTTAGAAAGCTATTGCCATACTCTAGTGGGGAATGATGGTTGTTTGGACATGGTAAGAGTGATGGAAATGGAAAGAAGTTGTTTCCTCATGGATATATTTTAAAGTATAGCTAACGGAAGTGTTTGAGTGTCACCTGCGGAGGTGCAGGTCAGCAGTGGCCTGCTGCAGGGGAAAGAGCTCTGGGTGCAGCAGACCTGGGTATGACATAAACCTTCTTGGTGGAGGTCACCATTAACCCCACCATAGAGCTGCCAGAACTTACACAGGACTGGGAGACAGACTCTTGGAGGGCAGAAAGAAGACCTTGTACACATCAGGACCCGGGAAAAAGGAGCAGTGACCCCATAAGAGACTGACCCAGACTTGTCCGTGAGTGTCCGGGAATCTCAGGCAGAGGCGTAGGTCAGCGGTGGCCTCCTGCAGGGTCAGGGGCACTGAGTGTAGCAGTGCATGCATGGGGCCTTTTGAAAGAGGTTGCCATTATCTTCACTAACTACACCATAGTTTGGACTCAGGTCAAACAACAGGGAGGGAACACAGCCCCACACATCAACAGAAAACTGGATTAAAGATTTACTGAACATGCCCCAGCCCCATCAGAACAAGACCCAGTTTCCCCCTCAGTCGGTCTCTCCCATCAAGAAGCTTCCATAAGCCTCTTATCCTTATCCATTGGAGGGAAGACAGAATGAAAATCACAATCACAGAAAACTAACCAAACTGATCACATGGACCACAGCTTAGTCTAACTCAATGAAACTATGAGCCATGCCATGTAGGGCCACCCAAGATAGATGGGTCATGGTGGAGAGTTCTGACAAAACATGGTCCATTGGAGAAGGGAACAGCAAACCACTTCAGTATTCTTGCCTTGAGAACCCCATGAACATTAAGAAAAGGCAAAAAGATAGGACACTGAAAGATGAAATCTCAGGGAGGCAGGTGTGTGCACCTACAGGAGATCAGTGGCAAAATAACTCCAGAAAGAATGAAGAGATGAATATAAAGCAAAAACAACACCCAGTTGTGGATGTGACTGGTGATGGAAACAAAGTATGATGCTGTAAAGAGCAATATTGCATAGGAACCTGGAATGTTAGGTCCATGAATCAAGGCAAATTGGAAGTGGTCAAACAGGAAATGAAAAGAGTGAACATTCACGTTTCAGGAATCAGTGAAATAAAATGGACTGGAATGGGTGAATTTAACTCAGATGATCATTATATTTACTACTGTGGCCAAGAATCCCTTATAAGAAATGGTGTAACCATCATAGTCAACAAAAGAGTCTGAAATGCAGTACTTGGATGCAATCTCAAAAACGACAGAATGATCTCTGTTCGTTTCCAAGGCAAACCATTCAGTATCACAGCAATCCAAGTCTATACCCCGATCCGTAATGCTGAAGAGGCTGAAGTTGAATGGTTCTATAAAGACCTACAAGACATTCTAGAACTAACACCCAAAAAAGATGTCCTTTCCATTATAGGGGACTGGAATGCAAAAGTAGGAAGTCAAGAGATACCTGGAATAACAGGCAAATTGGGCCTTGGTGTACAAAATGAAGCAGGACAAAGACTAACAGAGTTTTGCTAAGAGAACACACTGAGCATAGCAAACACCCTCTTCCTACAACACAAGAGAAGACTCTACACATGGACATCACCAGATGGTCAATACCAAAATCAGATTGATTATATTCATTGCAGCCAAAGATGGACAAGCTCTATACAGTCAGCAAAAGCAAGACCGGGAACTAACTATGGCTCAGATCATGAACTCCTTCTTCCCAAATTCAGACTTAAATTGAAGAAAGCAGGGAAAACCCCTACACAATTCAGGTATGACCTAAATGAAATCTCTTTCAACTGTAAAGTGGAAGTGACAAATAGATTCAAGGGATAAGATCTGATAGACAGAGTGCCTGAAGAACTATGGACAGAGGTTCCTGACATTGTATAGAGGCAGTGATCAAGACCATAGCCAAGAGAAAGAAATGCAAAAATGCAAAATGGTTGGCTGAGGAGGCCTTACAAATAGCTGAGAAAAGAAGAGAAGCAAAAGGCAAAGGAGAAAAGGAAAGATATATCCATTTGAATGCAGAGTTCCAAAGAATACCAAGGAGAGATAAGAAAGCCTTCCTCTGTGATCAATGCAAAGAAATAGAGGAAACCAATAGAATGAGAAAGACTAGATATCTCTTCAAGAAAATGAGAGATACCAAGGGAGCATTTCGTGCAAAGATGGGCTCAATAAAGGACAGAAATGGTATGCACCTAACAGAAGCAGAAGATATTAAGAAGCGGTGGCAAGAATACATACAAGACCTATACTAAAAAGATCTTCATCACCCAGATAACCATGATGGTGTGATCACTCACCTAGGGCCAGTCATCCTGGAATGCAAAATCAAGTGGGCCTTAGGAAGCATCTCTACTAACAAAGCCAGTGGAGGTGATAGAATTCCAGTTGATCTAGCTCAAATCCTAAAAGATGTCGCTGTGAAAGTGCTGCACTCAATATGCCAGTAAATTTGGAAAACTCAACAGTGGACATAGGACTGGAAAAGGTCAGTTTTCATTCCAATCCCAAAGAAAGGCAATGCCAAAAAATGTTCAAACTACCGCATGATTGCATTCATCCCACACACTAGCAAAGTAATGCTCAAAATTCTCCAAGGCAGGCTTCAAAAGTATGTGAACCGTGAACTTCCAGATATTCAAGCTGGACTTAGAAAAGGCAGAGTAACCATAGATCAAATTGCCAACATCCATTGGATCATCAAAAAAGCAAGACGATTTCAGAAAAAAACATCTACTTCTGCTTTATTGACTACGCTGAATCCTTTGACTCTGTGGACCACAAAAAACTGTGGAAAATTCTTAAAGAGATGGGAATACCAGACCACCTGATCTGCCTCCTGTCAAATCCGGGTGCAGGTCAAAAAGCAACTGTTAGAACTGGATAGGGAACAACAAACTGGTTCCAAATCAGGAAAAGAGTGCATCAAGGCTGTATGTCATCACCCTGCTTATTTAACTTATATGCAGAGTACATCACGTGGAATTCTGGGCTAGATGAAGCACAAGCTAGAATAAAGATTGCCTGGAGAAATGTCAATAACTTCAGATATACAGATGTCACCACACTTATGGCAGAAAGTGAAGAAGAACTGAAGAGCCTCTTGATGAAAGTGAAAGAGGAGAGTGAAAATGTTGGCTTAAAGCTCAACATTCAGAAAACTAAGATCATGGCATCTGGTCCCATCACATCATGGCAAATAGATGGGGAAGCAATGGAAACAGTGACAGACTTTATTTTGGGGGGCTCCAAAAATCACTGCAGATGGTGACTGCAGCCATGAAATTAAGAGACACTTGCTCCTTGTAAGAAAAGCTCTGATAAATCTAGACAACATAGTAAAAAGCAGAGACGTTACTTTCCCGCCAAGTTCCTCTAGTCACAGCTATGGTTTTTACAGTAGTCATCTATGGATATGAGAGTTGGACCATAAGGAAAGCTGATTGCTAAAGAATTGATGCTTTTGAACTTGGTGTTGGATGAGACTCTTGAGAGTCCCTTGAACTGCAAGGAGATTCAACCAGTTAATCCTAAAGGAAGTCAGTCCTGAATATTTATTGGAAGGACTGATGTTGAAACTGAAACTCTGATACTTTAGCCACCTGATGCAAAGAACTGACTCACTGGAAAAACTCTGATGCTGGGAAAGAGGGAAGGCAGGAGGAAAAGGGGACGACAGAGGATGAGATCGTTGGATGGCATCACCGACTCGATGGCCATGAGTTTGAGTAAGCTCTGGGAGTTTGTGATGGACAGGGAGATCTGGCGTGCTGCAGCCATGGAGTTGCAAAGAGTCCGGCAAGACTGAGCGACTGTAGTGAACTGAACAGAAGTGTCTGATGAACTGGACGTGCAGCGTCACAGAAAGAGAAGAACCAGATAGGACTCTGGGTGATATACATAGAAACTGAAGTATATGATCATCATTTTTACATGGATAAGGTCTCTTACAGAGCAGATTTTATATTTTTAGGAAATTAGATTTTGAGGAAAAGATTTATTTGAATTATATCGAATTTGAGACCTCTAAAGCAAAGACATTAGCGAAGCTAATGTGGTATTCAGGGATAAAGTAGCCAAGCTGCTACAGATTTAAATTCAAGAGTCATCAATATGTAGATGCTACAGAAGTCTATATGAGTGAATGACATTATTTGGGGAATAATTCAAGAAAAGTCTGAGGTCTGAAAATCAAGATACATCACAATTTAGTGAATGGCTGCTGCTGCTGCTAAGTTGCTTCAGTCGTGTCTGACTCTGTGCAACCCCATAGATGGCAGCCCACCAGGCTCCGCCGTCCCTGGGATTCTCCAGGCAAGAACACTGGAGTGGGTTGCCATTTCCTTCTTCAGTGCATGAAAGTGAAAAGTGAAAGTAAAGCCGAGAGATGAAGAAATGGTGAAGGAGTAAGAATGCAGTTTCCTTTAGCTAAAGAAAGAGCTTGTTTTGAAGGACTTGTCAATTGTGCTAAATGCTACAAATATTTGAACAAATGGACATGTGCGAGTTATACTTGGGCTTCTGCTGTATGAAGGACAAGAGTAATTTTGTGATGTAACAAAGATAAAAATCTTTTTAGAGTGAGTTTTAAAGAGCCTGAAAGAAGAGAAAAGACAGACTGTGAACACAGACAATTTTTTCAAGGAGTTTTTCATTCAACGGAGTGAAATACTAGAGTTTTAACTGGAGGGAAACATTAGATCTAAACAGGTTTTCAGGCTTTGGTTGCTTGAGTTGATTTTATTTTCTGATAGAAAATATAGTCTGTTTTTGAGGATAGGGGAAATATGTACCAGATAACATAAAAATACAGAGAAGAGGAGAAATTGTTAATAGTGCAACGTCTCAGTGAGCAAGGAGGGGCAGGATTCTGGGCACACATAGATAGGTGGCTCTAAGCATGACATGGAGAGTTCATTCACGGTAACCTGACAGGGGCCAGGTTTATGGAAATTATTGCCCATAGTACTGGGTAGGTTGGTAGATCTGATAAAAGGAAAACATGCAAACTCTTTTCTGATTGGTCTTATTTAATTCATTCAAGAAGCAAGAATATCTGATGCATATAAAGAAATTGGAAGAAGTATTAAAAAAATTGTGGCAAGAGGAAAACTGTAAATTCATATTTGTTGTTGTTGTTCAGTCACTAAGTCATGTCTGCCTCTTTGAGGCCCCATGGACTACAGCATGCCAGGCTTTCCTGTCCTTCACCATCTCCCAGAGTTTGCTCAAACTCATACCCATTGAGTCAGTAATGTTATCTAACAATCTCAGCCTCTGCTGCACCCTTCTCCTCTTGCCCTCAATCTTTCCCAGCATCAGGGTCTTTGCCAATGTGTCAGCTCTTTGCATCAGGTGACCAAGCTACTGGAGCTTCAGCTTCAGCATCAGTCCTTCCAATGTATAGTCATGGTTGATTTCCTTTAGGATTGACTGGTTTGGTCTCCTTGCATCCAAGGGACTCTCAAGTGTCTTCTTCAGCACCACAGTTTGGAAGTATTAATTCTTTGGAGTTCAGCCTCCTTTATGGTCCAACTCTCACATCCCTACATGACTATTGGAAAAACCATAGCTTTGATTATACAGGCCTTTGTCAGAAAAATACATATTTAGCAGGATATATATAATTGCTTGAGTTATTTGAGTTTCTCTTGAATAAACTAATATGTTCTACTTCTTTTAGAATTTGATACTGAGTTTGGGATAGTGCAATTAGTAATCTCTCAATATATTGACATATTGGGTAAACAATAACAAAAATAAAATGTATTAAATGTTATAACTGCCTGATGAGACTCCTCATATGTAGAATCCAAGAGATTTAATGGAAATGACTGCAAGTGAAAATAAAAATATGAACCTTGAAAGTCCTGAGCCAATATGAACAATTCCATAACTTTTGTCATACTAAGTAGTTAAACTAGGGGCACATTTCATGTACTAAACACAGTTTTTAAAGAAAGTGAATGGAGATTAGTTCATAAATAAATTAAATAAAGTAGCATCTTATTACTGCACCCTGAATGAGGCTGAGTGTGTACCAACTTAAGGTGGCACTCATCCTGTTAACATACTAAAAGTTAATATAGTACTGGTTGCTTGTTACTGTAATATAGCAACGTTAAGTCAAAATATGATAAAAGGGAATGCAGAAAAAAAAATACAGAGAAATGGAGATAAGAGTCCTTATCAAGGTAAGCCTGAAGCTTAATTCATCTATGAAATATTCAGATAAATGAGTCAATAAATTTATTTTAAGTTTTAGGAAAAAATTGAACTATTTTTTTTTGATAGTTTGAAGTAATCTATCATATGGCTACAGGTAGCTAATACACTGACCCATGCATGTATAAATAAAAATTTCAGAAAATTACTTTATTGTATTACTTTTGATCATTGGTTAAAAGCAATGCAAATTTCTTTGTGTGTTATCCTCTCTGTAGGCTAAGGTATAAGGTCTCATTATGAACCTTTTTGTGCAAAAGAAAATCGCTAATATGAACACACTGTGGAAGACAACTTTTATGGATCAAAATAAGCACATTTACAATAACAAAAGAATGTGAAGTAACCAAAGGGACTTAAAACCACCCACTCTTCAGTAACAAGGTTTTATGCTGTTAGCTGCAGCTGCTAACACAAATTAACTTCAGATTAAAAGGAAACAAGGACTGAGTTCATAAAATCTAAATTTAACTTCCATTGCCTGCAGTTAACAATTGGACTAAGTTTGAAATTTGTGAATCCTAATCTTTGTATATGTTTGCATAAGAATTGAGGGGAAAAACAAGAAAGATTCAATGAATAAAAAACATGTATATATTGGTTTCTGGACTTCAATTATGTAGATAATGTGAGAGAAAACGTGAAATAGGAAGCTGAGGCAAATTTTCCTATCAATGCACAAAACATGCAGTTGCTTTTGTTGTTGCTTAAACTGTGAACTCTGGAGACAGCAGAACCATTTGAACTCATTAGATATATTAATAAATAAGCATCTCCCTGAATTTGACTCCTTTGGAAATAGAATCATCTTGCAAGCAATTAATAAAAAAGAGTCCCATTTTGGTATATTGATCAGGTACAGTGAATGCTCACATTTAATGCACAGAACAAGCAGAAATAGAATATCTTAGGTAAACTGGGAAATGCACAGTGATCACTGCAATGTGTAGTGAATGATGTCGTTGCTGGGTAATTAAATGGGCTGAGAAATGAAGACAAATAATATTCATGAACTTAACAAAATTGTATTAACCCAGTTCTATGGGTCAGGGAATTTACTAAGAATTTGGGAATACTCTAATAAACAAAGATAAAATAGACCTTATTCTTAGATTTGAGATGTTCACAATGTAGTATAGCTGAAAAATATTACAATAAAATATAAGTGGTATATTTAAGACCATGAGAGTATACGTGATGAACATTACTCTAAGGTCTACATAGAGTACAGAAGATAAGGAGCTATAAAATATGCCTGAGAAGTTGAGAAAGATTTCAAAGATGTTGTGACTTTTGAAATAGTTTTTGAAAGAAAATAATTGTGAAGCAGCAGAAAACAAGAAAAAATCTTTAAGAGATGAAAGAATTATAAAACTATTGAGAGGACATTGTCTACTTGAGGGTCTTGTGGCTAAAAGTGTGATATACATTTTTCAGAGGATTAAGCTGAGAGCAGACCATATATTATAAACAAAAGCCACATAACAACAGCAAAATTCTGTAAAGCAATTATCCTCCAATAAAAAATAAATCAAAAAAAAAAAAAAGAGAGAAAGCCACAAGCGGGAAAAAAGCCACATATGCCCTACATTAAGTTTATTTCTCCATCAGGATGTGTGTATGTATATGAGTGAGTGCATGCATGTGTGTATGCCCATGAGAATAGTTCTTGATAGAACCATGATATAAATCAAATTGTTATATACAACAATGCTTCTTGAATTCAATTTACATTAGAATCACATAGGTCAGTGGTTCTCAAACATTAGCATGCATGAAAATCATCTAGAAGGCCTGATAAAACCCAGGACACTGGGCCACAGTTTCTAATTCATGGAGGGCCCAGATATTTGGTCAAACATTAGTCTGTGTGATTTTGTGAGGCTGTCGTTGTATAAGATTAGCATTTAAACTGTGAGGCTGAGTAAAGAAGATTGTTCTCATTATGTGAGTGGGCTTCGTCCAATCAGTTGAAGACCTGAATAGAACCAAAGGCTGACTTTCCCTCTAATAAGAGAGAATTCTCTTGCCTGATGACCTTTGAGGCACTGGTTCTTCCTGGTTCTGGCAAGAAGGTGTGACCTAGGACAGGGTATCTGAGAATTTTAGACTTGCCAGCCTCCATAACTGCATGAGCCAACTTAACCAGTCCTCACAATAAACATCCCTTTTGGTTCTGACAGAGAAGGAAATGGCAACCCACTCCAGTAAGCTTGCCTGGGAAATGCCATGGACAGAGGAGCCTGGCAGACTACAGTCCCAGGGGTCACAAAAGTCAGACATGACTTAGCGACTAAACAACAATATGAAACCCCAGAGTTCCCAAATATTAACTTTTATACTCAGCATTTGCATAGACTTACTTAACATACTTGGTCACCTTATGACCGTCAGAGTTCTTTCATGCCCACCTGTCTTTAGTTTGCTTCCTGATAGGTGTGGCCTCAGTGATTCCCAACTTACTGTGACATTAGGACATTATTTCAGTGGGTTAATTCTACTTTATTAAAATTTAATGGGGATAAATAGCATACTTACTTAATACATTATTGGGCCTCCCTTGTGGCTCAGCTGGTAAAGAATCCGCCTGAAATGCAGGAGACCTGGGTTCAATCCCTGGGTTGGGAAGATCCCCTGGAGAATGGAAAGGCTACCCACTTCAGTATTCTGGCCTGGAGAATTCCATGGACTGTATAGTCCATGGGGTCACAAAAAGTCGGACACAACTGAGTGACTTTGACTTTGGTTCTGAATCCTATTGGTTCTGTTTCTCTGTGCTGTGCTTAGTTAACAAGGAAAGGGAGGGAGATGAGAGCTAGTCATTTGAAAAAACATGTTATTAGAACAAGGAAAGGGGGAGAGAGATAGACTTCATTTGAAAAAACAATGCCTACTAGTGCTTTTATTTTACTGAGGAGTCATATAAAAGGAAAAGTAAGCCATGACACACAAGTTAGAAAGAATATTTATTATACTATAAAAAAATTTTCCCAAATTTTACAGACATTTTAGGGTAAGGGGAGGCAGAATTCTAAAGATCCCAGCATATGATTCCTGTTCCTTGATTATTCAATTAGACATTAATTTGGGCTCTGTTGTGAACGAATCCTGCATAGGTAACTAACATCTCAAGGCAGGTGACCTTAATGTACAAAGATTATTGGGGTGGGCCTGACTCAATCAGGTGAAAAACCATTGAAAGCAGAGACTTTCTCCAGATGGTAGCGGAAGAGATAATTAACATGTACACCCATGGTGGATTCATGTCAATGTATGGCAAAACAAATACAATATTGTAAAGTTAAAAAATAGAAAATAAACTAATTAAAAAAAAAGGAGAGATTCAAACAGAAGGACTTGACACACTTTGCTTGCTTAAAGAAGAAATTCAGGCAGCTTCTAAATGGAGAGAGCTATCGCAGCTAAGATCCAGAAAAAAAAAGAAAAAGCATAGCCCTCACACCTACATCCTCAATAAAGTGGATTCTGCCAACGAGGAAAATGAGCATGAAATGAGATTCTTCCCTGAAGCCTTCAGACAAGAGACCAGCCCAGCTGACATACAACTTCGGTCTTTCCAGATTTAAAGCAGAGAACTAAGTTGAACCTTCCTGGACTTCTGACCTACAGAAATCATTTGACTATTTGTTATTTTTTTACATCAACACAAAAGTAATAGAAGTTACCAAATAGTTCTATTATGGATTACATTGTTAGCTGTAACAAAAATGTTCCACAGGTATTTATCAAGAAAGTCCTCTTCCCTGAGAACTGTGATACTTGATAATGAGACACCACTTTCCCCTGACCAAAGACATATATATTGAACTTATTTGATTCTTAGTGTTTTCTTTAAGATGGTGAAAATAATCTTATGTCACAGAATGAATTTTCAAAATAATAAAATAAATCCCAACCAATTAAAATAGCTGACGAGTACTTGGGTTCAATGAGAGCTACCCTGGGCTGGAGGTCAGGGGTGGTGGCCGAGAGGAGCTATCGCGAATCAGAGGTAAGGGGCGGCGGCTGTGCTTCGTTGGAGCAGCGGTGAAGCTAAGAGAAACCCAGGTAAGACGGTGGGCACTGAGAGGGGGGATGAGGGGGCAGACAGGCTGAAACTACAGTCACGGACAACTAGCCAATCTGATCACACGGACCACAGCCTTGTCGAACTCAATGAAACTAAGCCATGCCGTGTGGGGCCACCCAAGACAGATGGGTCATGGAGAGGTCTGACAGAATATGATCCACTGGAGAAGGGAATGGTAAACCACTTCAGTATTCTTGCCTTGAGAAACCCATGGACAATATGAAAAGGCAAAAAGATAGGACATTGAAGATGAACTCCCCAGGTCAGTAGGTGCCCAATATGCTACTGGAGATCAGTGGAGAAATAACTACAGAAAGAATGAAGGGATGGAGCCAAAGCAAAAACAACACCCAGTTGTGGATGTGACTGGTGATAGAAGCAAGATTCGATGCTATAAAGAGCAATATTGCATAGGAACCTGAAATGTTAGGTCCATGAATCAGGGCACATTGGAAGTGGTCAAACAGGAGATGACAAGAGTGAACATCGACATTCTAGGAATCAGTGAACTAAGATGGACTGGGATGGGTGAATTTAACTCAGATGACCAGTATATCTACTACTGTGGGCAGGAATCCCTTAGAAGAAATGGAGTAGCCACTATGATCAACAAAGAGTCCGAAATGCAGTACTTGGATGCAATCTCAAAAACGACAGAATGATCTCTGTTCCTTTCCAAGGCAAACCATTCAATATCATGGTAATTCAAGTCTATGCCCTGACTAGTAACACCGAAGAAGCTGAAGTTGAACAGTTCTATGAAGACCTACAAGACCTTCTAGAACTAACACCAAAAAAAGATGCCCTTTTCATTATAGGAGAGTGGAATGCAAAAGTAGAAGTCAAGAAACACCTATAATGACAGGCAGATTTGGCCTTGGGGTACAGAATGAAGCAGGGCAAAGGCTAATAGAGTTCTGCCAAAGGACCACACTGGTCTTAGCAAACACCCATTTCCAACAACACAAGAGGAGACTCTACACATGGACATCACCAGATGGTCAACACCAAAATCAGATTAATTATATTCTTTGCAGCCAAAGATGGAGAAGCTCTATAAAATCAGCAAAAACAAGACTGGGAGCGGACTGTGGATCAGATCATGAAATCCTTATTGCCAAATTCAGACTGAAATTGAAGAAAGTGGAGAAAACCACTAGACCATTCAGGTATAACCTAAATCAAATCCCTTATGGCTATACAGTAGAAGTGAGAAATAGATTTAAAGGACTAGATCTGATAGACAGAATATCTGATGAACTATGGATGGAGGTTAGTGACATTGTACAGGAGACAGGCATCAAGACCATCCCCAAGAAAAAGAAATGCAAAAAAGCAAAATGGCTGTCTGAGGAGGCCTTACAAATAGCTGTGAAAAGACGGGAAGCAAAGGGCAAAGGAGAAAAGGAAATATATATCCATTTGAATGCAGAGTTACAAATAATAGCAAGGAGAGATAAGAGAGCCTTCCTCAGTGATCAATGCAAAGAAATAGAGGAAAACAATAGAATGGGAAAGAAGAGAGATCTTTTCAAGCAAATTAGAGATACCAAGGAATCATTTCATGCAAAGATGGGCTCAATAAAGGACAGAAATGGTATGGACCTAACAGAAGCAGAAGATATTAAGAAGACGTGGAAAGAATACACAGAAGAATTGTACAAAAAAGTTCTTCATGACCCAGACAATCACGATGGTGTGATCACTCACCTAGAGCCAGACATCCTGGAATGTCAAGTCAAGTGGGCCTTGGAAAGCAACGCCATGAACGAAGCTAGCAGAGGTGATGGAATTCCAGTTGAGCTATTTCAAATCCTCAGAGATGATGCTGTGAAAGTGCTGCACTTGATATGTCAGCAAATCTGGACAACTCAGCAGTGGCTACAGGACTGGCAAAGGTCAGTTTTCATTCCAATCCCAAAGAAAGGCAATGCCAAAGAATGCTCAAACTACTGCGCAATTGCACTCATCTCACACGCTAGTAAAGTAATGCTCAAAATTCTCCAAGCCAGGCTTCAGCAATATGTGAACCGTGAAATTCCAGATGTTCAAGCTGGTTTTAGAAAAGGCAGAGGAACCAGAGATCAAATTGCCAATATCTGCTGGATCATCGAAAAAGCAAGAGAATTCCAGAAATACATCTATTTCTGCTTTATTGACCATGCCAAAGCCTTTGACTGTGTGGATCACAATAAACTGTGGAAAACTCTGAAAGAGATGGGAATACCAGACCATCTGACCTGCCTCTTGAGGAATCTGTATGCAGGTCAGGAAGCAACAGTTAGAACTGGACATGGAAAAACAGACTGGTTCCAAATAGGAAAAGAAGTACGTCAAGGCTGTATAATGTCACCCTGCTTATTTAACTTATATGCAGAGTACATCATGAGAAACGCTGGGCTGGATGAAACACAAGCTGGAATCAAGATTGCCGGGAGAAATATCAATAACCTCAGATACACAGATGACAGCACCTTTATGGCAGAAAGTGAAGAACTAAAGAGCCTCTTGATGAAAGTGAAAGAGGAGAGTGAAAAAGTTGGCCTAAAACTCAACATTCAGAAGACTAAGATCATGGCATCTGGTCCCATCACTTCATGGGAAATAGATGGAGAAACAGTGGAAACAGTGGCTGACTTTATTTTTCTGGGCTCCAAAATCATTGCAGATGGTGATTGCAGCAATGAAATTAAAAGATGCTTACTCCTTGGAAGGAAAGTTATGATCAACCTAGAGAGTATATTAAAAAGCAGAGACATTACTTTACCAACAAAGGTCTGTCTAGTCAAGGCTATGGTTTTTCCAGTGGTCATGTATGGATGTGAGAGTTGGATTATAAAGAAAGGTGAGCACCGAAGAATTGATGCTTTTGAATTGTGGTGTTGGAAAAGACTTTTGAGAGTCCTTTAGACTGCAAGGAGATCCAATCAATCCATCCTGAAAGAGATCAGTCCTGGGTGTTCATTGGAAGGACTGATGTTGAAGCTGAAACTCCAATACTTTGGCCACCTGATGCAAAGTGCTGACTCATTTGAAAAGACCCTGATGCTGGGAAAGATTGAGGGCAGGAGGAGAAGGGGACGACAGAGGATGAGATGGCTGGATGGCATCATCGACTCAATGGACATGGGTTTGGGTGGCCTCAGGGAGTTGGTGATGGACAGGGAGGCCTGGCGTCCTGCAGTTCATGGGTCGCAAATAGTCAGACACGACTGAGTGACTGAACTGAACTGAACTTGGGTTCAATTAACATCAGCTGACATAGAATGAACACAGATCTAGGAACCAAAATATTCAGATTTATATGAGTCTCTGTCTTTCTTGTTTTTTTTTTTTTTTTTTAAAGCAAGAATAATATCTGTTTTCTCCATTTCACAGGGATTTTTCGTAGAATGACATGTCCGTAAAGCACAACGTACCAGTGCAAATAGCTGCTACTTATGTTTAACTATAGCAGTAAATTGTTACTGAAGCTGAAGCTCCTATACTTTTGGCCTCCTCTTTGATGTCAAGAGCCAACTCACTGGAAAAGACCCTGATGCTGGGAAAGATTGAGGGCACAAGGAGTTGGGGTGACAGGATGAGATGGTTAGATAGCACCACCGACTCAGTGGACATGAATTTGAGCAAACTCTGTGAGATAGTGGAGGACAGGATTCAAGAGTTGGATGGCATCACTGACTTAATGGACATGAGATTGGGAAAGCTCTGGGAGATGGTGAGGGACCGGGAAGCCTGGCGTGTTGCAGTCCATGGAATCACAAACAGTCGGACACAAGTTAGGGACGGAACAACAACAAGTAAAAGATAACCATAGATCAGACCCAAGATTCCTGCCTTCCTTGCATGACTGGGCAAGTGAATAATCACTGTGCTCTAAAATCCACAGGATGAAAGGAAGGCAGATCAAACACTATGTAATTAACAATTGCATTACATCTGAGCTTCACCTGCATGCTCAAAGGATGGCCAGCTGTGGCACCCTCAACCTTCTCATGGTCCTGTTCACCTGAAGCATAAGACCTGTTCACCTGAAGAAAGGGGAAACATTTTTGGAGTTTTTTTTCTTTTGCACAAAGGTGCTTTGCTCCTGTTCTCTCTTAAATCAGGTGTATTGCTTCATCTGCCCAGAGAAAGAACCTTTCTTTTGCTTCCACAAGCCCCTAGGTAGTGGGTAGACTATTTTAAAGCATTAACTTCTAATTATAATTCTATAGAGCAACAGTCTCCTCAAAATTGTTACATTAAGATTTTTAAAAATTTGATTTCTGCTCTTGAAAGACAATGTCAAGAGAATGAGGAGATATGACAAAGTTTGGGAGAAAATATTTGCAAAAGACACATCTGATAAGTTAGCCAAGAATTCTTAAAATTAAATGTTAAGAAAACAAACAGCATGATTAAAAAAATGGGCCAAAGATCTTAATAAATACTTCACCAAAGAAAACATACACATGGCATAGCCCTATGAGAAGATGCCCCACATATATATCATCAGAAAAAATGCAAGTTAAGACAATATGCCACTACGTATGTATTGGAGTGGTGCAAATCCAGGGAATAATGACAACATCAAATGCTAGTTAGGATGTGGAACAGCGGAAATTCTTATTCATTCATATCTGGTGGGTATTCAAAATGGCACAGGCACTTCATAAGACATTATTAATTTCTTACAAAATTAAACATACTCTTACCATATGATCCAGGGATTGCAAAGTTTGGTATTTACCCAAAGGAGTTGAAAACATCTGTCCACTTAAAAACCTACACATGTATATTTATAGCAGCATTATTTCATCATTGTCAAAATTTGGAGACAATCAAGATGTTTTTCAGTAGATGAATGGGTAAACAAACAGGTGCAGGCTGACAATTTCATATTATTGAGTGCAAAAAGAAATGCGCTATCAAGACAGGAATAGACATAGAAGATTTGAACAGACTTCAATTTATATTACTAAGTGAAAGAAGCCAACCTAAAAGTCCACATTCCTTATAATTCCAATTATATGATGTTCTGGAAAAGGCAAAACTATGGAGTCAATAAAAAGACAGGTGGTTACCAGGGGTAGAGATGGGGAGAGATGAACAGATGGAGCACAGAACATTTTAGTGCAGTCAAAATACTCTATATGATATTATGTTAGTGGGTATATGCCATTATGCATTTGTCCAAAACCATAGAATAATAAGAGTTAACCCTACAACAAACTATGGACATTGGTTGATCATGATGTATCAATGTAGGCTCATCAGCTGTAACAAATGCATCACTCTGGTGGAGGATATTGATGGTGGAGGAAGCTAAGCACGTATAGGTGCAGAAGATACACAGGAAACCATTGTCCATTTCTCTGAATTTTGATGAACCTAAAATTCACTAAAAAAAAAGTACAGCCTTTTAAAAAATCCTGTTGAAAAAGTATCCAAAATGAAATATGCCAGAAAATACTTTGATGACATAGCTCCTGTCAGTGCTTACAAACAATCGTATGTGGAAGAGCTCCCATCTCTGTTTAATAGGCACTTAGGCCAAGCCATCAGTAAGTGAATGTGCACTTTTCTAAACACAGTCTCCCTGTATGGCTATAAAATCTTAACTAGGGCTCCTTCTTTCTACATACCTGTTTATGATTAGGATTAAATTATATTTTAGTAATGCTCATTGAGGTGTCTCTAAGGCTTCTTTATTACTGTCTATAAAACTCAGGATATTACAATTTACTGTACTGTTTTACTTAGTAGATGTGTATTAACTCATTTCCCATAAGAAATACTAGCACTTAGTTAAAAAAAAAAAAGGAAAGTAAGAAAGTAAGTACATACCTAAGATGTTACTTAAGTAAAAATTAACATTTCCTTTGGTTTCCTTTGGTAATGATTGCAAAAATATAATTTTCATGATACACTTGAACTCATGTATATTTATAAAGTAGCTTTGTCTTAATAGAAATATTATTTGGGTTGAGATGAGATTCAACTGAACTAAAGTTTCTGATCAAAATACCTCTGGAGTTGAATTTGATGTTATTTTAAAATAAGTCCTTATTGTTTCTGACAAGCAAATATTCTCTCCAGGGATTCTTCCCTTCCATCTTCTATTTATGGAGCCTGATCGTAAGAATAACTGTACAATATTTTTGGAAACTTTTCAATGTCTCCATAGCATCTACTTCAACTTATCAATCCATTTATTCCTTTATTTTAAAACTAATTTTAAATGAGGCTTTATCACGTGGCAGTTATTTTATTGTTCTTGGTAAGTAAGCACATGCAATTCTAGAACTACTCTGGCCATTTTGAAAATGAAAATTAACCAGAATGATAACAAATGAATCTACTTATGTATTATTTATAATACTCGTTTAAAAGTAATTAGTGAATCCTTATTTTCAAAGAGAAATATTACATTGAAACTATGATCTAAATGGAAACTACTTGAGTTGATTTTTCAGACGCAACACATGAAAAATTCAGGTAGAATAGGAAACACTGGAGCAGCTTTATTGTTTTGTGATACAAGACGCTATAAAACGGCATAAATCACAATGAGCTCTCACCTCATACCTAACGGGATGATCATGAACAAAACAGTATGGAATATTAAATATTGGTGACAATATAGAATAACGAGGACACTCATATAGTGCTGCTGTGAAGGTAAAATGCAGTCACTTCGGAAAACAGTCTGGCAGTTCGTCAAAGATGTAAACATAGTTTCATGTGATTCTGCAATCCCACTCCTAGGTATATACCCGAGAGAAATGAAAAGTCATTCACACAAAAACATCCATATCAATGCTTGCAACAACATTCTTCAAAGTAGGCAAAAAGTGGAAACAACCCAAATGTCTATCAAGTGGTGAATGGATACATAAAGTACAGTATATTCAAATAATGGAAAGGTTTTTAGCAGTAAGGCAGAATGAAACACTGATACACGCTACAAATGAACTTTGAAAATAACACACCAAGTAAAATAAGCCAGTCACAAAGGACTATATGCTACATGATTGTTTTACATGAGATGCCAATTAAAGTAAAAACTATTGCTATAAACTGAATGTATTTTTCTCCCCCAAATTCAGAGTGAAACACTCACAAGGGAGATTAGATCTCTTATAAAAGAGATCCCTTACTCTTGCACCATGTGAGAACACCACTAGAAGACACCATCTATGAACCAGAAAGTGTGTTCTCACCAGACACTAAATCTGCTGGCCCCTTGATCTTGGACTTCAAGCCTCAAGAAGTGTGAGAAATAAATGTGTGTTGTTTAAAGCACTAGGTTCATGATATTCTGTTACAGCGGCCTAAACAGACTAAGACATCCATAAAAACAGACACTAGAGGAGTGACTCCTTGGATTGAGGCATGGGCAAGAGGGATTAGAGCGTGATGACTAAGGGACACAGGATTTCTTTCTGAGGTAGTCAATGTATTCCAAAATCCACTGTGACAATTGATGGATAACTGAATATACTAACAGTCATTAGACTATACACTATAAAAAGGTAAATCATAGGGTACGTAAAGTATTTCTAAATGAAGCTTGAATATGTTTTTAAAAAATTTCTTATATCTTCTGAGGGCAGAAGAAAGAGAGAGTGTAATTTCATTTTATATAAGAGAGTTCCAGAAAAACATCTACTTCTGCTTTATTGACTATGCCAAAACCTTTGACTGTGTGGATCACAATAAACTGTGAGAATTCGGAAGAGATGGGAATACTAGACCACCTGACCTCCCTCTTGAGAAATCTGTACGCAGGTTAGGAAGCAACAGTTAGAACTGGACATGGAACAACAGACTGGTTCCAAATAGGAAAACAAGTACATCAAGGCTGTATATTGTCACCCTGCTTATTTAACTTATGTGCAGAATATATCATGAGAAATGCTGGGCTGGATAAAGCACAAGCTGTAATCAAGATTACCAGGAGGAATATCAATAACCTCAGATATGCAGATGACACCACCATTATGGCAGAAAGTGAAGAACTAAAGAGCCTCTTAATGAAAGTGAAAGAGGAGAGTGAAAAAGTTGGCTTAAAGCTCAACATTCAGAAAACTAAGATCATGACATCCAGTCCCATCACTTCATGGCAAATAGATGGGGAAACAGTGGAAACAGAGGCAGATTTTCTTTTTTGGGCTCCAAAGTCACTGCAGATGGTGATTGCAGCCATGAAATTAAAAGATGCTTACTCCTTGGAAGGAAAGTTATGACCAACCTAGAGAGCATATTAAAAAGCAGAGACATTACTTTGACAACAAAGGTCCGTCTGGTCAAGGCTGTGGTTTTTCCAGTAGTCATGTATGGCTGTGAGAGCTGGACTATAAAGAAAGCTGAGCAGAAGGATTGATGCTTTTGAACTGTGGTGTTGGAGAAGACTCTTGAGAGTCCCTTGGACTGCAAGATCCAACTGGTCCATCCTAAAAGAAATCAGTCCTGAATATTCATTGGAAGGACTGATGCTGAAGCTGAAACTCCAATACTTTGGCCACTTGATGTGAAGAGCTGACACATTTGAAAAGACCCTGATGCTGGGAAAGACTGAAGGCAGGAGGAGAAGGGGACAACAGAGGATGAGATGGTTGGATGGCATCACCGACTCAATGGACATGAGTTTGGGTAAACTCCAGGACCTGGTGATGGACAGGGAGGCCTGGTTTGCTGTGGTCCATGGGGTCGCAAAGAGTCAGACACAACTGAGCAACTGAACTGAACTGAATACTCTTTTCCAATATGAAGTATTCCTACATTTTAATATTTATAGTTCTCTTATGAACATATTGATATCTTTAAAAAGGCATTGTAAGTTGGGTTTCCCAGGTGTCGCTAGTGGTAAAGAAACCACCTGCCAATGCAGGATATGCAACAGACACAGGTTCGATCCATGTGTGGGGAAGATCCCCAGAGAAGGAGATGACAACCCACTCCAGTACTCTTGGGTGGGAAATCCCATGGAGAGGAACCTGGCAGGCTACAGTTAATGGAGTCACAAAGAGTCAGACACGGCTGAGTGCACAAACATACATGTGATATATACAATACTGGGCTTCCCTGGTGGCTCAGATGGTAAAGAATCTGCCTGAAATTCAGGAGACTCTCTACAATTCAGGAGAGGCAGTTTCAATCCCTGAGTCAGGAAGATCCCCTGGAGAAGGAAATGACATCCCACTTCAGTAATCTTAGTTGGAAAATTCCTTGGACTGAGGAGTCTGGTGGGCTATAGTCCATGGGGTCACAAAAAGTCAGACACGATGGATCAACTAATGCTTTCACTTTCATTTTTCATGTATAATATTAAACTTGGGGCAGTTTGTACTTTTGGATTCTTTCTCAACATGTAAATACGTACTTCATTTTCTTGAGAGCAGATCATGTTTCCTAGAGCTTTATTCTAATTTCATTTGAAAACATTTATGCACATCTCTTTGAACTTTGAGATAATTGTTTATATTTATACTTTTTTTATAATGTAGTTATTTAGCATAATGCAATGTTCTGGATGAGGATCAAACAATGGCCTTCCTCAGTTGTATGGTGGTGTACATTTTTGAAAATGACTTAGACCTGCCTGTTGAAATACCAAGAGTTATTCTCTTACTGTAAAATTTCTAAGAGTCAATTGAAGCTTGAAGAAAGGTGTTGTATTGATAAAATCATTGAAGTAAATTTTAAATTTTCTTCTCTTTACTTTCCTAACTGCTTCACTGTATATGAAGTATTCTTCTTCTACTTAAGGAAGGCATAAACACATGATAAAGCAAGTCTCACAATTAAGAAGAGAATTAGATATTTTGACTGAGTGATGCAGACTAAGCACTCTGTGACATCAATTTTCTACCATTATGCAGAGATGACAGTAAAGGAAAAGGTATAAGATTTACTAATCTCATCTGACAACGAGTAATTGTGTCTAATACATTCTGTGCACTCTGCTAGGCCTGGCATAAAAAAATAAAAATCATGAAAGCCCTGCTCTGGAGAAAATCTCAGCATAAATCTTCATGTTTAAGCGACATCTTTCTTATGGTACATAAAGTAAAGAAGTTTACCATTTTCTGAAGCAGCAACTGTAATGTTGTACCATGGAGTTTCTTCTCTATCAAGAACCTTGGTAGTCTTAATGGTTCCAGTGTTGGCATCGATGTTAAAAAATCTATCATCTTCAGCATTGTAGTCAATGAAGTATCTAAAAAAAAAAAAAAAGTATAAATCTTCTTTTACCTGCTGCTCTAATAAAGAAAACTGAACCAAGGGAGGTATTAAATCTATTACACTCAAATATTGAAATGTGCATTTTTACTTTCTGTATTTGGCCCTCTATTTTGCCCATCCATTTTATATTTGCATAGACTGATATTAATTATTTTCCTGTCCGTCCGTAATTAACATTTAACTACTAATTCAAAAAGTTAAAAAAAAAAAACAACTTTAAACTTCATGAGTAGAACAGGAGGTAGTAGATGGCAAAACTGCAGTAATTAAGAAGGGAAAGATTAAAAAAAAAAACACAACACTGTTTCTGTGAAGTTCATAGTACACTGGAAAAAAAATGAACCTTTAATAAAACTTCTAATTGCTGTATGAACAATTTTTTTTTAGGATAACAGATGCCAGGGATTAATTTATCTTAGAATGTCATCATAGCTAAGGTTTGAAGATATATACAAAATGAAAACCAAAGCATTTTAATTAATAACCATCATGTCCGCATCACCGAGCACCTTGTTTAGCTAAATAAAGATAAGATAAATAAACAGGAAGTAGGTTGCATTATCGGCCACAAATCTTCTTCCCTCACTAGTTCAAATAATTTTGCAGGGTTCTCGTCCATTAGGTTTGGCCTCCAGCTAACTCAGGCAATAGAATGAGTTGAAAGTGATGGTGTCCTATTCCATATCTGGATCTAGGTTTCATGAGACTTTGCATGTTTCCTCTTATGCTCTGCAACTGCCATAAGAAGAAAATGCCAGGACTAGTCTACTGGTCCCCAGAAGAAAGATGAGCCCCACGGGCAGAGTTGTCAGTTTCCCTCCTAGAGCGGAGCTAGCTAATAAATGAGTAGATGCAGGAATGAATGTTCTGAAGACTGCACAGTTGGCCAACAGAAGCCAGCCTAGTTCAGCCGATCCTCAGTTACATTGTGGTTATACATGACATTTCTCTATAGCCTTGAGTTTGGGGGGTTTACATTACTCAGCAATATTTAATTAACATAAATGTAAATTCAAAATATAGTCAACAATCATCATATGTTCTCAAAATGTTCCAAACTATTCCTAAATAGATTTAAGGGGAGAATGTTTTCTCTTTTCCTTAAACCTCTAATGCATCTTCCCTCTCATCCATGTTGGCTTAAGTGACATTTCATTGACACCTGAAGAGAAGAAGATGAACTACTATGTGAAAAGTACAGGGGAAGAATAGTTGGATATAGCAGACTAAGGTCAAAGATCCAAATGAAAGAAAAAGCTTGACTTGGTTGAAAAACAAATAGATGTTTTAATGTAACTGGCAGAATGAATGAAGTGGATGGCTAGGGCATAGGACAAGCAAGCCCTGTAGCACATGATAAATGTTGTCTTTAATTATTTTTTTAATGAAAGAAATGAGAAAACATTCTAAACAAATGCAATAGATTTATTTAGATTCTGGAAAAATTATAGTGGCTACTTTGAATCAGACTGTAGAATATTTTAACAAAATTCAGAAAAGAAATGATGTCATCATGGACAAATGTGGAAAAATAGAAGGAAATGGAATCATATATGAAATAGTGCTATAAGCTGGCTACAAACTATGAAGCTTTCTGTTGGAGTAGTATCAGTATAAAGAAGAAATTACAAATGACTCAGTTTTTGTGTTGTTTCTTTGTATTTGACCCAGCATGTAATTGATAAGCCCGTTCATGGCGCTGGATAGAGAGTTAGGTGAAAAAATTCCCTTTGGGGAAAAACAGAGTGGGAGAAATCAATGATTTTGACATGTTATGTCTGAGATGCCAAATAAATAAACATGGAATAAAAACTAGAAAATCAGAAATGGTTGTGGAGTTCAAATATGCCTTCTGAATAAACAGGAAATATAAACTTGAGTCAGATCAGTCTAAGTGTAAGGTAATGGGAACAATCTCATCTGGGACAGAATTGTAAGGAAAACAGGAGGCGAAAGATTGAACAGTAAAGTTCCCAGTCTTTTGAGTCTAAAAGAGTCCAGCCTTTGAATAGGAGAAGGTGTAAGAGAAAGGAGAACAGCCCTGGGGAAAAGGAAAACTGGGAGAATAAGGATGCACAGAAGTCAGGAGGGTTCTAAGTGGACAGATGAGCTGTCCACTTCTATTAAGAAGCTTAATAGGAATGTAAAGGCCGAACTGGATTTGGCAGGATGGACATCACTGGTTAACCTGAAAAGAGTAATTTCAATAAAATACGAAAGCATGGAAGTTTTACTGTGGTGGATTCAAAAGTCTGTTGAATGTAAATACATGAAGCCCATGAGTTGTGACAGTTTATTGGATACCATTACCTGAAATGAAGATATAAAAAATGGTGTATTATGTTATCAGAGAAGAGGGTTCAACAAATTAATTTTTTCTGATACAGGAAATAATAAGTACTGTCTTTGCTGAAGAAAATGACAATTTGTAAAGAGGAAAATATGTAAAAAGATGAAATTCATGAGAAGGTGAACAGACTGGGTTCCAGAGCACAAATATAGGGATTTCTATTGAAAGTAACAGAGAAACTCCTTTCATTTTAACATGAAGAAAATCTCAAAAGATAGGTGATTGTGGTAACAGAAATATTACAAACTTTGTCATACTTTCTAGAACAGAGTATAATTGAAATATAACCCCCACGTAGCATAGGCATACTCTGTTAATAGGGTACCTAAAACATATTGCTCAGGTATAAACATTATAAAAACCTACGGACACACATGAACAAACATGGTAGAAGATAGTACCACAGAGACCCAGGCTATAGAACATCCCAAGAAATCTAGGAGCTCACGAAGTGAAAATAACATGAGAAAATAACAAAATAAATCACTTGAAATTGTATGATCAAAACAAGGAATTGGCCATTTTGTATATCAATTGTTCTAACAGTCTTCTGTTACTCAAAGGAAATTCAACATGCAAAATCAATTTAAACATGAAAAGATAAAGGTATAAAAGAAATCTGATTGAAAGAAACATTAGATCCAGACTCCATAGAAAAGTGGTTAAGAGAGATATCACTAGGGTTTCCCAAAGCCTTAGGCCATGGCGTGTTGACACTATTTACTTTCTTTGACTTGAGTTCATATCACAAAAATATCTTCCCATGATATCCTTCCCCAAGGGCCTGATGTTAGGATGAGGGAGGGTGAGGACCGAATTGCTAAAGAGATGCGAGCAGTCTTGTCACATGAAAAGAATAACATCCTTAAAATGTAATCAGTTGGCAATCTGCTTATTACATCATCTGAAGTAACCTGTCTTCAAGAAATTTTCCATTTGGGTTACTTTAAGAACAACAGTTACTGGATTTGAAAGTTGGACCTGAAATTGAAAATATTATTCAATCTCAATGTTTCCTGCAGCAACTATCAGCAAAGTTCAGATTACATTGTTACCAATACATCTCTATGAAATATAGCAGGACAAGCCCCATTTTAGAAATCTGATCACATTACAACTGTCAGTCTGGAAGAAAATGGATTTTCTCCTGCCTATACGCTGAATTAAGACTCTGAAAATATATAGTTCCTTTATCTGAACAATCTCCTCTCTTTTAGGCTCTTCACACAGAGCTTACTAACAATATGTGCTAGAAATAGCGGTTAAACACTTTTAGAATAAATACATTTTTTATCTGAAATTTTTAAAAAATAGCTAACCTACGTTTAAATGGTAGGTATAATGCGAGGCATGTGTCCCAGACTCATGGTATTTACTTCTTGGTTTTCTATGTGACCTAATTCTCTTGGGAAATCTACAACATACAGTCTAGAACTCAGACAGGTGTTTGGAGCCAAAGAATCTTATTCATGGGGTTGCAGCTGAATTTTGACTCAAGTAGAACTAAATGGCAACCCACTCCAGTACTTTTGCCTGGAAAATCCCATGGACGGAGGAGCCTGGTAGGCTGCAGTCCATGGGATCGCTTAAAGTCAGACACGACTCAGCGACTTCACTTTCACTTTTTACTTTCATGCATTGGAGAAGGAAATGGCAAACCACTTCAGTATTCTTGCCTGGAGAATCCCAGGGACGGGGGAGCCTGGTGGGCTGGCGTCTATGGGGTCGCACAGAATCGGACACGACTGAAGCGACTTAGCAGCAGCAGCAGCAGCAGAACTAAATAGTTCTGCTTAACTACCCTTGGATTTCTATCCAGCCATAGTGATAAAAGGCAGAAAAGGGAAAACAGAAATGTGACAGAAAAGAACTATGCAAAATTATTTTGGAGTGTTATAACTAGAAACATTCAATGTTAACTATTTAAAATTAAGAAGTGACTCGGGTCCCTAAAACAGTCGGATGTGACTGAATGACTAACACTTTCACTTTCATAAAACCTGAGGGATTAGAATTTTGAGATTTTTTTGCTTCCCTGATAACTCAGTTGGTAAAGAATCTGCCTGCAGTGCAGGGGGCACCGGTTTGATTTCTTGGTCTGGAAGATTCTCTGGAGAAGGGATAGCTACCTGCTCCAGTATTCTTGGGGTTCCCTTATGTCTCAGCTGGTTAAGAATCCATCTGCAATGTGGGAGACCTGGGTTCGATCCCTGGATTGGGAAGATAGGGAAAGGCTACCCACTCCAGTATCCTGCCCTGGAGAATTCTATGGTACATGGGGTTGCAAAGAGTCAGACACAACTGAGTGACTCATTTTCACTTTACACAGCGTTACACTAGAGAAGTAAGAACTTTCTTTAAAACAAAATATTCTTTGGTAAGGAATTAATATTGATTAAATAGTATCATCAAATAAACTAATGAGAGAATGCTTAAGAGAGAAATTAGAGGTGGTTGGTGGGGAAAATTCAACTCACAGTACATTTCTGCATAGGCTGGTTCTTGAAGATAAATAGAGAGTTGAGAAAAACGACAACGGGGTTTACCCAAAACAAATTTCCCAGTTTTCAGATATAGTGGTGGTTTAGTCATTCAGTCATGCCCCAGTCTTACGACCCCATGTACTGTAGCCTGCCAGGCTCTTTTGTCCATAGTATTTTCCAGGCAAGAATACTGGAGTAGCTGCCATTTCCTTATCCAGAGGATCTTCCTGACCCAGGGATCAAATCCACGTCTCGTGCATCTCCTGCATTGGCAGGCAGATTCTTTACCACTAGGGCCACCTGGGAGGCCCATATTCAGATATCACAGAGGTACATCTTCTACATTCTTTTCCGCAGTGTATAACAAGCTGCAGATTCTGGCCTTGATTCATGCACAATGTAAATATGAATTTTATGGAAATTTGTTCCTAAAATAGATCTAGCATATGTGTTAAGATGGCACTGAGTAGTGCTAAGAAAATGAACAGGCTTCCTAGGTGGTTCAGTGGTCAAGAATCTGCCTGCCAATACCTGCCATGTCAGAGACACAGATTCCTAATTTTACCCTTTATACATATTCCCGATATTATGTTTAAAATTTGTCAGAATAATTTCAGAATAGACCTTATCTTTTACAGTGTGTGCTTGGTTTACACCTCTCTTGCATTCAGAGATATCTAAACACTGTCGGAAAGGACAAACGTACACTTTTTTTACAGTATTTTATTTAGCTTATAGTTCTGGAACTAATTTTAAGGTGTAATATAATTATGAATTTTTTATCACTCACTTTTCTTAGACTTCAGATTGAATTTAAGAAAAATGCAGTTCGTGGTACATCTAGCTTATACTTTGGGCAAATCCACAGGTATATGTAACAAAAACAGTTAGTTTGGCTGTTCATTTGGGAGTTAGTTAGGGAGGAAATGTTTAGGCAGTTTCAAGGGCTACTCTGATACGATGATTGCATGTGGGCATGCTAAGTCACTTCAGTCCTGTCAACTTTTAGCAACGCTATGGACTGTAGCCCTCCAGGCTCCTTTGCCAAGGGAATTCTCCAGGCAAGAATAATCGAGTGGGTTGCAATGCCCTCCTTCAGGGGATCTTCCTGATCCAGGGATTGAACCTGTGTTTCTTATGTCTCCTGCATTGGCAGGAGAGCTCTTTACCATTAGCGCCATCTGGGAAGCCTGATATGATGATTGTATGTGTGTGCTTAGTCACTCAGTCGTGTCCAACTCGTGCGAATCCATAGACTGTAGTCTGCCAGACTCTTCTGTCTATGGGATTCTCCAGGCAAGAATACTGGAGTGGGTTGCCATTTCCTTCTCCAAATCACATTATAACTCGACCACCACTATAAGTTCACTGTATCCTTCATGAACTAGGTATCAGGATGATCTCTATGCTAAGTGCTGCTTAGGAAGTTATATGATGAATGATCAACTAGATGTTGCCTCTGAGGGATTGGTGATCTCCTGGCTATAGACCAGAGGAAGTGCAATTAAGTTCATGCTATCTCAGATTTGTCCAGTAGTTCCTTGGAGTGCTTTAACTGTTCAATTCCATATTCAATCCATGTCTGATTTCATGTTGGCTGAGAAATGGGTCCATTTAACACTTGCAAAGTTTGTGTTTATAAACCTAGGTTATCATTTTTATTCCTATAACTACTCTCTCTTCTGCCATTTAATATATGCACTTTCATATTTCTAGTAAATACATTTTAATGTGATGAGCAAAATGGAAAGAAAATGCATTTCATTGAAATATGATAAAATTTTATTGTTAAAATTAGAATTTCTGGGCAAACAAATAATGGCCATAGGAAGCAGTCAATCTTAATAATGATTACCTTTGTTCAAGAATTTTCTTCAACAGAAGCTACTTTAAACAAATTGCCAAGTTCATCATTTGATACTTAATTTCCCTTTGATTATATAGGCATAGATTCAAAATAATTATTAGTCATGTTAAAGTACATTAGAAAAGTTATTTTTCACTTCAATAACAAAATTTCAGTCCTCATAGGCACTTATTATTTTCATTACAGTCTGTCCATTTCACCATAAAAATTAATTTAAAATTTGTGTAATGGAAATCTATTTTTACAGGGATGTATTTGAAGAAACATTGGTTGGATAAAATAATAGAAGATGACTTTCCATTGTCATACTTCTGACACTTGTACATACAGAATGTGAGTGGTAAAGCCAATACACTTGAGATCTTCCCTCCCAAACAGCTGTTTTCATAAGTTTTACTGACATGATCAATAGATGGGATAAAGTGTAATCAATATACACTTGGTAGGATATTACAGCAGCTTGGCCTCATCTTTAATTTAACAAAAAGTCACACATCTGCAGTATAGCTCAGATTCATTAAAAAAAATTAAGATTCCCTTAGCTCACTTTGGGGATGCAATTTATTCCACAAGTCATGCATCCAGAAAATAATCTTTACAAAAGAAAAAAATAGAACATAGGGATCATTTGTCACTTGATAATGTACTGTGCTTAATAAAATGGGCAGCACATATAGCACATAGATATTTTAGAAAGCTTTTTAACTTCCTGTACTGAAACCTTGATCCAACAAAACAACAGCACCTAAAGAAGTGAAATCTCTGCACAAAAAATAAGTTTCCATCTGTTATTTATGCCTTTAAGTAACTAAGATTTTAAAAATTCCAGTAATCTTGAGTTCTGGAAATGCTCTGGCACCATTTTAAGCATTGTCTTCTTTCTTTGTAAAATTCACACGAAAGCTATTTCAATGTTTTAGTCTCCAGTCAGTAGACTAATGGACATCACTACGCAAGGATTTAGGTATTCATTCCAGAACTAAATGAATTGTACATGCCCAACCAGAAATTAGATTCTTCTTCTGATATCAAGACTCTGATCGGGAGTGGTTAACACCGCATGCTAAGCTCTTAGGTAAATCTGAGCCCCAAATTTAAAAATGTTCGGAAGATCTTTTGTGTGTTTATTGAAGCACGGTAGAAGAGATAGCATTTTATCCAGTCTCTATGAGTTGTCATAGACAACTCCCGGTTGAGTGACCGGGAGCTGATTACTCAGCCATATTAGTCTATGATCTCTTCATCTGTATAAGAACAGATTTGTCTTGAACATCTTTAGGTCCCTTTACATTTGCAAATGCCATAGTCACACATCATTTAAAAGTAAAGTTATTGGTCTCTCTAAATGTACCAACGTGGCTATATGTAACGTGTTGAATCACAAAACAGGAGTCAAAGACAACCACTTCCAGTCTTAATGGAAGCATGCTTTCTATCTGCACTCAGTTTGCATGAAATATCCTTAATGAGTTATCTCCTTCGTATCAGAAAACTATGACAGTTTTTATGTGGGTATATTAAGACTTTTTTTAAAGGCTTAATTACAATATTGACTTTCACTAAATTTTCATAAATAGATTTGATCTATAGAATAAAAACTCACTTTAATATGTTTTAAAACACATTTTCTGAGTATTCTTGCCTTCTTTTCAGAAGAGGTATTTCTAACTGCCATCTCATCGTGAGTTACATGAAAATCTCAGGAATGTATAAGAAATTAAGCACTCTAATAAGGATGTCGTGAACATACCTGAAGCATTTGTTCTCTGAGGCTACAATTAAACTCAGAATCAACTAAGCAAACATCCTAATTCTCTGCAACTATTCTTTTTCTAAAGATATTTTAGAAAGATTTTTTCTTTTTAACTTGGCAACTATTTCCAAACCTGATCACAATTTTATTTCTTATTTTAGCATATAAATTGGCTATTGTTTCCTAAATAATGTTATGGTAAGCATTTAAAACAATTACACAAGATATTTAATATTTCCTTCTGATGGCTTAAAGTTATTATACAAAGAAAATATTAAAATATTACCAATAAGTAAATATATAGATAAGTTCAAATTATAAATCAGAGTAGAAAAGGGGCAAATTTACTCATATAAATTCATACTAAAGCTCTTCACTGGATAAGAATTATTAATTGAGGACTTTAGTAATTTTCTTTACATTGCAGTAAATCAAGTTACATGTCTTTGATTTTACAATATGCAGAAACTCTAAAATTAACAAGTTTTTTTCGTGAGATGCTAGTTAGAAGTGGAACTCTCTTCAGCATCTCTTTTCTCCAGAGTATGAAACACAGCTGAACGTAAAACATTTGTTTCCAACTACACGACATTTGACTTCTATAATGCAGTTTACACTGTTATTATTTGAAATATATGAGAGGCAGTTTGGGGCTTTAAAAAACAGGGTTTTTTTAGTGGAGCAAAACTGAATTTAAATTCTGGATCTGCCACTTTATCACTGTGTAAACTTGGCCAAATTCCCTGTCTGTACCTTGACTATAGAATGGGACTAATACTGCAGCCTCATTAGGTTTGTTACAAAAATTGAGGGCATGTTGTTACAACCCCCTGGCCCACAGATAGCAAGAAATAAATAGTCACTTGATGCAGGATCACATTTCCAGAAAGCTCTCTAGTTTCTCTTGTGCATCAAAGGAGTGCTCATATGTCAGTAGCTACTGAGGAAATTCCTGAATTCCATTTGCAATATAGCAGCAAGTGAGCACAGCCTTTTTAAATAAAGGTTTCTTCACTTTTGGTAAATAGCCCAGTTCTGATTTTTATTTTTAAGAGAGTTGACGGTGATGTTGCTGCAAATTGCACATCCTTGTTTTGAGTTAGACAAAAGCTGGACACGTTCTGCCCTTAAAAATCTGAAGAATCTTACTAATAGTTTAGAAAATTGAAATACAAAAGACAAGTTAGGAAGCTTTTCACAAATGCCTATAAGGCTAAAACTCCCTTTCATTATCAATTCTACAGACTTGGAGTTAATTGCGTTTCAGGGCACATGGCAAGGTACATCTTTTCAGTGTGCACTTCCTTAATTAGTACAAACATTTGGTCCCTGGGAAAGGTAGAAGAATAAGGATTGCTTTTGTATTTGTTAATGTTTTCTGTTTTTTATTCCCTGTTAGCACCTAGAGGCCCATGTGAATGACACATTTTTATTAACATCAAGAACAAATATTATGTAAATTATGCCCCCAAACACCAGCTATGCAGTCTGATTATTTTAAGGCAGCTTCAGAAGGATTCATTTTAGTTGTCTAACCAAAACAAAGCAGAGAGAAAAATGTACATGCTAATGGATCTGTGCTTCTCAATATCTGCATTTAGAGACATATACCCATCACTTTTGCATAGCAACAACTGGGCATATGAGTGTAACATATCTGGTGTGCAGTTAAATGCCCTCAATAATATAGAGCAACTACAGAGGCAAACAGCACTATAAATGGAACTATTATATATAAATAATTTTTGCTAAATAAAATGCATATGTTGAAACGTTCATATGAATATGCACATATGTGAAACACACATGCTAGTATGCATTGCTCCAAATTATTTTTCAACATTTTCCATGAGTATAATTAGCACCCCAATTTTACCAGCAAGCATACTCCCCAGTTTGGTTTATTCTGTGTGAGGGTTTTTCGACCTCAGCAATATTGATATTCTGGACCAGACAATTCTTTGTTGTGGGGACTCACTTGTGAGTTGTAAGATGTTCAGGACCACCCCTGACGTCTGTCTGCAAATGAGAATAATATTCTCCCTCAGTTGTGACAACCAAACACTTTTTCAGACATTGTCAAATGTCCCCAGGTTGGGGGGACTTCGGGGCTTCCCAGGTGGATCAGGGATAAAGAATCCGCCTGCCAATGCGGGAGACACAGATTCCATCCCTGGGTCAGGAAGATCCCCTGGAGAAGGAAATGGAACACACTCCAGTATTCTTGCCTGGGAAATCCCATGGGCAGAGGAGCCCAGTGGGCTATAGTCCATGGGGTTTCAAAGGAACCGGATTCGACATGACTTAGTAACTAAAGAACAAAGGCGGGGATTTTGCCCTTGGATGGCTACTGTTTTTTGTGGAATCAGTGTTTTTTTGTTTGTTTGTTTATTGGGATATATAGAAGCAAAACAGAGAAAGTCTGTCGCTGACCTCAATTTTTCCTCCCTTGGCCTATCTTTTGGGAACATACATTCCTCTCTTCACAGCATTTTGACATTTTGAAAATCCATTATTATTTATTTTGAAATGTACATCTTCCTATCACTGTGTTTATTAAACTCACTCATGCATCTCTGATTTCTCTTTCTCCCCTACTGACATTGCTGTCAGGATAAATTTCCAAGACGTTAGCTTAGGGCAAAGCCTTTGTACAATCTCTCTCGAGCTTCTTTTTACAACCTCATTATTTGCCATTCCCACACAGGTAACCTGAGCTTCTTGTGTACACAACAAACTGCAGTTATTCTCCCTATTCTTCACCTATCTAATCCTTAACCTGGGTTTTGAATCTCAATTCAACCTTCCTCAACTCATTCCCTCTAGAAGCTGTCAGGCACACTTGTTCCCTGCATTTGTATGGAACTTTATTCTCTCTCTCCACTGGACTTCAAGCTGCTCTGTGTGTGTGTGTTTAATTTATCTATCGTGAGGAATATTGTAATATTTGCATATAATATGGTGCTTTAGATATCATTTTAAAATTGCACGTACTTCTGCTGCTTTTAACTACAAATATAGAATGTATCATTGATATCAAGCTTTAGTTTTTAAATAAAAATTCTTACCCGCGTTTATCAAATATTTTCACATCAAACTCAGCATGAAATATTTTTATTCTCAAAAGATGTTGGCTCCTTTAGGTAAATGACCACTGATTTGTAAATATCCTTTATAATGCTAGCTTTTAATGCAGTTAGCTTTAAAGACACATTTTTCCTTATGAAATGCGTATGACCTTATGGAATGATGAAGCACAGTGGGTTTTTCTGTGGTTGGACAAATAAGCACATCAACTTCTGCTTGCAACCCTTAATTAAAGATCAATGTTCACAACTGAGTTCATTCATTTTGTTTTGTATACTTTGCCTATCCTGCTTCTAGTAATGTTGAGCTCTTGCTTTCAGTGTGACAGAGGGTTATCAACTAACTGGGAGATTTTTCTACATTCACAGATGAAACAGAATTGTTTAATGTATAACTTTGTGCTCTGAACATTGTTTCTCTCCATGCATGAGTGTTCTGGTCATTACTTTTAAACTTAAGAACAATCTTTCTTATATAACAGGAAATTGAAACAAAGATTTCATAGATCTTTACAAAGATTTCATAGATTCTGAGGAGAATATTTATCATACTCAGTTCAGTTCAGTTCAGTCGCTCAGTCGTGTCCGACTCTTTGTGACCCCATGAATTGCAGCACGCCAGGCCTCTCTGTCCACCACCAACTCCCGGAGTCCACCCAAACCCATGTCCATCGAGTCAGTGATGCCATCCAACCATCTCATCCTCTGTCGTCCCCTTCTTCTCCTGCCCCCAATCCTACCCAGCATTAGGGTCTTGTTAAAATGGAGGAGAACTAAAGAGAGTGAGAATATAACCTTGATGGGAAAAAGCAGACAGATTTGTTAAGGATTTCAGACCTTCCAGGGCCTTAGAATTATCCAAGGGTATATATACAAGGTAACTAGAGAGTTTTATATATTTACACAGTTCTTTGATTTTTATCATAATTAAGATACAATTTCTTCTGATTATGCAAGGAAAGCTTTGACTATCTCTATGCATGACATGCCACAATATTAAAATGTTAGTGAGCACTTACTGACTGTGTTAAGTACCTTCTGTCAATCTAATTTCATTCTGTCAACATATTCATGCAACATTATTTCTTATTCATTTATTTGATATTGAGAGTTAGCAAGGTTAAATGACTGTATAAGATCACACAGCTAGTAAATGAGGTCACCAGAATTCTCACATTGGTCCTCCTGTCATTAGAGGTGAGTCTCTAACCTGCCTTAAGTTCCAGGGGTTGGTGATGGCCAGGGAGGCCTGGTGTGCTGCAGTCCAGAGGGTCGCAAAGAGTCAGACATGACTGAGCAACTGAACTGAACTGAACCTGCCTTGGACAAGTTAGCATTTATTGAGTGGCTATTAGGTGCAGGCCACTTGACTTGGAACTTAAAGCACATTGTTTGACAAACAATCACAATAACTCTGAGAGACAGATATTAGTGTTCTTTTTTAGAAATAAGGGTAGATAATTTCCTAAAGGTTTACCACATTGTGACAGAACAAGGACTCAGAGATGAATGCTATTCCCAAATCCGCACTTTTTTTCCCACTGTATTTATATTTCCTATTGCTAAGGTACCAAAGAGTTTCTATTCTGTACTTAAATATTTCTCTATAAATTTTTCCAGTCAATTATGCCTCCATCTATTATCAAATAAAAGTATCATCTGTGTGGTCACCAATATATTCATAAAGATAGCTAGGTGTATGCTAAATCTGACAGAAGCCCATCTGTTATGTACTCAGTTAATGAAACAGCTGATACTATAATTGAATTGCATTAATGGAAAATAAACATTTTAAATATTATGTATTCATTTAAAATTACTATCAGAGAACATAAAATCTTTATATGTCTAAAAGGAGAAAGTATACCATACCTTACTAAGCTATTAGCACTGTCAGGATCTTGGGCCAAAACTGTGCCAACAACTGTCCCGATCTTGGCATTTTCATAGACTTCCATGACATAGGAAGGCATGGAAAATAGCGGTGGTTCATCTACATCCCCAACAATGATCTTCAGCATGGTAGCATCTTTAAAAGGACCCAAGTGAGAAAACCGAAAATCAAGGTGTGTATTGGCTCCTTCTATGTTGAGAGTATATGACTTCTTTTTCTCATAGTTCAGTGGCTGTGGGGAAAAAATAAGATTTCCAATATTATGACTACCATCACTTTTCAAACAAATATTTCCTTTTCCATTTTTGAAGCAAACAAACATGGATCTGTTTAGGTCGCTCTATCCACTCATAAACAAACTACGAAGTTTGTTTTAGCAGTAATATCTAAAGCAGAAATCATGGAAACTCAAGTCTGAAACAATAGTGACTTTTCACAGCCATAAATATGATGATAATAAGGGACAAAAGGATATTTTCCACAGTCAAGCTAATATTGCTTTTTGGAGAATCTCTTCAAGTAACTTTTTTCTATCTCCTTTTTGACTTAAATAATTAATTTTTAAGATATTTGCTGTGTGTGTGTGTTCAGTCTCTCAGTCCTGTCCAACTCTTGGTGACCCCATGGACTGGAGCCCACCAGGCTCCTCCGTCCATGGGATTGTCCCAGTAAGAATACTGGAGTGGGTTGCCATTTCCACCTCCAGGGGATCTTCCCAACCCAGGGAGGCAACTCCCATCTCTTGCATTGCAGGTGTATTCTTTCCTCCTGAACCAACGGGGAAATGTTTGTGACCAATCTGCTAAATTTAAAAAGTACATTTATTTAAAATTTGTACTTAATTTATCTTGTACCATTGATTTTTATCTATCATCATCTAATTTTTACCTTGCTGGTCTTAAACTTGATATCTTATTTTAAAATCTGACAAATGTTTAATTTTTCAATTAACCTTGAAATTTTAGGAAAAGATTTCATACAGACTTCCAAAGTTAATTTTTATGGTTTTAATTGTAATTATTTACTTTTTTTGCTTGTAATACCATTTCATGCATTTATTTTGTTTTCATTTCCTTTATTATGATATTTTGATCAACTTTGTTTTTTTCAATTATAGTAATCTTCTTGTTTATACCATTTATTTTTTTTAGCTTTGAATCAACATTTAAAGCTTCTTTGTACCTTTCTAGTTATTTTTTCTTATTTAAAAATCATCCAGATAATATTTATGTATCTTCTGTTAATAATAGTTTACAGGAGCCATGAATTTGGCTCTGCATACAATAATGAAGAAGTAGATCAATCTTGGTGTTTTGTCCAAGAGAATATATGGCCTATTATAGGATATAAAAAGTAAACACACGTTTATAGCACTGGACACTTAGTGATATATGACATTATAGGCATTATGAATGGCAACCCACTCCAGTATTCTTGTCTGGAAAATCCCATGGACACAGGAGCCCGGTGGGCTACAGTCCATGGGGTTGCAAAGAGTAGGATGTGACTTAGAAACTAAACATCAACATCAGGCATTATGAAAATAATAAGTATGCAAACTTAGAAACAAGAGTGTGTGAGTCAGTAGGTAGTATTTCCAAGAGGAAGTACCGTAATAGGTAATGAGTGAAACTTATGAAAGTGTTAAACTTGAGGGACTTAACAGGTTCTGTGATCCAGAATATGTTCAGTTATAGGATTACTCCTGTTGAAAGTCTCCATGATGATGTTAGTGCAGGAAATACAGAGGTCAACCTTATATTTTGAGCTTGCAGAAGTACCTATAGAGTAACATCTATGAGAAAAAACTATAGATATTTTTCCATCCCTATTTCTGCAACTGATTTTGCAGTAGTCTGCTTCAATCTTGCAGTCTTCTTTCCTGGCAGGATCAGAGAATGATCATGTCCTAGTGTGGACATCAGATATTTTTGTTTACCCTAATACTCAAGGAGAAGCTGTAGAGTATATTTAATGGGATTTTATAAACAGAAAGTCAGTCCTATTGATGAATATTTCCCTATCTCTTCTGAGTTGCCTTGGAAAATTGGCCTTCCCAGGGTTGGAGATTGTATAGAAGGAAAAACAACCATTTAAAAAGACACTTTGTCCTTGGAAGAAAAGCTATGACAAATCTTATATAGCATATTAAAAAGCAGAGACATTACTTTGCCAACAAAGGTCCAAATAGTCAAAGCTATGGTTTTTCCAGTAGTCATGTATGGATGTGAGAGTTGAACCATAAAGAAAGCTGAGTGCTGGAGAATGGTTGCTTTTGAACTGTGGTGCTGGAGAAGATTCTTGAGAGTCCCTTGGACTGAAAGGAGATCCAACTAGACCATCCCAAAGGAAATCAGTCCTGAGTATTCATTGGAAGGACTGATGCTGAAGCTCCAATACTTTGACCACCTGATGAGAAGAACTGACTCAATGGAAAAGACCCTGATGCTGGGAATGATTGAAGGTAGGAGGAGAAGGTGCCAACAGAGGATGAGATGGTTGGATGGCATCACTGACTTAATGGACATGAGTTTGAGCACACTCTAGGAGTTGGTGGTGAACAGGGAAGCCTGGTGTGCTGCAGTCCATGGGATTGCAAAGAGTTGGACATGACTAAGCGACTGAACTGAACTGACTGAACTTCCAAACAAAATAATAACAACCTAAAACATATAATACTTCTCAGGGAGATAGATAAGACATTGTCATTACATTATTGTACAAGTGTTTATAAGACAAAATAAAATACTAAATGTTAAAAACTCAAATTCTTAAATGTGAACCATATATAAAATACATATACATTTATATATGACAAAATATTATGCATTTTAGATTTATATATTTTAAAGAGAAACCAGAGTATCACTGCAAGGACTGATGCTGAAGCTTCAATACATTGGCTACTTGGTGCAAAGAGCCGGCTCATTGGAAAAGACCCTGATGCTGGGAAAGATTGAAGGTGGGAGGAGAAGGGGATGACAGAGGGCAAGATGGTTGGATGGCATCACTGACTCGATGGACATGAGTTTGAGCACACTCCAGGAGATAGTGAAGGGCAGGGAAGCCTGGCATGCTGCAGTCCATGGGGTTGCAAAGAGTCGGACATGACCGAGTGACTGAACAATTTTAAAGAAAGGCTAATTGATCTGCAGTTTATGACCCACCAAGTGGGAGTCATTTCCTTCTCAGAGAATTAAAGCTAGAAATGAATTGCCAGTGTATCTAACATCCATCTTGTTTGGGGACTTGCATGACTTTTAGTTGGACTCACAGATTCACTGCACTTTTCTTTCCTTGACTCCTTTCTCCTTAATATTAGAAAGTAAGAATCTGTTTTGGAGTAATTCAGTAAGTCTCATCCAAATTTAAATGACCTCTCCTCAAAATGGTACACAATTGCTGCCTATCAAGAATTAGGTGCATGGATATGATCCCCTTGGCATAGAGGAGCAGGGACTGTCAGAATCCAGATATTTGGCTCATGGAAAGCAATACCCTTGGCAGGTTTACTACTTGTTGAAAATCAGTGTAATTCTTTAGACATAACCCACTGCATCTGGCAGACTTTATAATGACGAAGGTTCACTGAGAGTCAGGAAAGACTCTCAATGCAGTTTGTGGAGATAATTTTAGCCACCTCTATCCCATCAGATATTATCATCAAGTTGTGCATCCAATACAACAGGCATCTCTCTTTCCATTGTTAGCAGATCCCCTGGCAAGTTAGATGTCATTTATCTTAACACTGGCCTACCTACTGCTAAGGTACAGGTTGTTTATGTGAACACATGGTCTCATGTTTATGATTATCTCAAATATATTTAAGTACCCCGAGAAAGAGATAATCATTTTAAAGGGCTTGTTTGTCAGGTCTGGCAGATGGATGGATAGGACCCATCTCAAGTCACTAAGGAAAGAGAGGATATTTTGGGTCAGGACAAAATTTCAGAAGCAGATGAATTAATAACACATGTAGAAATAGTTTTAGTAACCTCATTTATAATGAAAACACTGCAGTGCTAAATTGCAAATTAGAGAAACTAGAAAAATTACACTTTAGGAGGATTTTTTTGCAGGAGTATGAATACAAAATAAAGTATGTTAATTCTTGGTTTTGTATTAAAACAAAGAATATACAATAGCATATAGAGAAAGAATTAGGATTAAAATTTTTTTCCATTTACTGTAAATCCTGGTAATGCCATCCAAATATGTATTATTCACACACTGTAAATAGATCACTCAGTAATTTCCTAGTAATCTTTTGTTCCCAGGAAATTAGTTAGAACTCTGTCTAGGAGTTTCATTTTTCATAGTTACAAGATTTTTATTTTTATTATGTGAAAGTAGTCTATCAAAAACAATAGACCAAGAACAGTGAAATCTATTCATCTAACACCTAGTTTTGATTAAAAGATGAAGGAAAATAATTGAAAAACATATTCAGTTTATAAAAATACCAAAGAAAGCAAAAAAAAGACATGTTTAGCTGAGAGTATACAAAACACACTCTTTTCCTATCTTAAAACAAAACAACAACAAAAAAATGGATACAGAACAAGTTCATATGTGTGAGGCATAGTAGGAAATTGATAAGGACAATTATAGAACCAGAGATTGTTTATGAGCATCATAAATAGCTTTTTCCAGCTATACTATGTTAAAATTTCAACTGCCCATGCCTGCAGGTTTTGGGGGCAGGATTCTGACTTTGAATTGGACAGAAGATTAAAACAATCAACCCTTTCGAGCTACTTGACGACTCTTGGAAAGATGAGCCTCCAGTCTTTAACAATGTTCACCATTATTTACTCCTAGACTTTGCCTCACCAAGGTATTTGGTGTGGGGGGTGAAGGGTCTATAATTTGCATAGAGTTTATCCCATCTGAAAAAATATCAGACCCATGCCAAGTTTCTTTTTTCTTTCTTTCTTTTCAAAACTGTAAGTCTGGATTACCAGTTCAGTGTTTAAGATGAGAAGCAGGTGAATCTAAGGGAAAGGTATTCTGCTACAGATTACTAACATAATCTTAATGTTTAAGGAGAAATATTCCAGAACTCCATCAGACTCTGTTTTCATTTTTTTGCCTTGGCCTTAATTCCCTGGATGGGTCTCAGTTTCAGTACAAGTTCTTCGAGTCAGGAACCAAAACTACCTCATCATTGATGCTCACAGTTAACAAATTTATTCATTGGAAGGACTGATGCTGAAGCTGAAGTTTCAATACTTTGGCCACCTGATGCGAAGAAGTGACTCATTGGAAAAGACCCTGATTCTGGGAAAGATTGAAGGCAGAAGGAGAAGGGGACAACAGAGGATGAGATGATTGGATGACATCACCGACTCGATGGACATGAGTTTGAGCAAGCTCCGGGAGTTGGTGAAGGCCAGGGAAAGTTGGCATGCTGCAGTCCATGGAGTTGCAAAGAGTCGGACACAAGTGAGCAACTGAACTGAATTGAACTGATGACTATTGTCAAATTTAGTAAATTAAAATAATTTTAATATCATATATGTCAATTACCAAATAGGATATAATTACACCAGGAAACTCATTTATGAAATGAGAAATTAACTAGTTAACTTTAATTTTTTAAATTTTAGTATTTTATCTAGCTATGCTAAATATGATAAAATCATGATAATCAGTAATCAAATATACTAGCAATATATAATTACTAGAAATTATAACAAAGATATGTATTGGCATATCCTTGATATTTATTAATATCCTTGATATCCTAATATAATTGATTTTCTGACACTGGACCATTTCTGGAATAATTCAACTTGTGATGTGCTTTGTTTTACTAGGATGGTTCTACAGGTGACAAGAGGTTGCTTGATATTTGTATTAGTTTATTAGTTTTTGTGCAAATGCCATTGCATTAGTTGCTGTGGGCTGCCATAACAGTAAATACTGGGTGGTTTAAAACAGCAAAAATGTATTCTCTTGCAGTTCTGGGGACGTGGGAGTCTGAAATTTGGCAGTGTTCGGGTTTATAGGGCCAATAAATTCTCCCTCACAAACTGTTTTCCAGTTTCTGTGACTGCCCAGCACACCTGGGAGAGAGGACACCCCAGCACAGCTGTGAATCCGGTCCGCATTCTAATTCAGTGACCTGAGGGGTAAGCCTCTAAGTTTGGTGTTCCAAACTCTTGGCTTTATAGCTATTGAGTCATAAAGGTGTATTTCAGAACAAACAGAAAACTTCACGTGACTCATGCAACAACTATTGTGGTAAGATTATGTTATGTATAATATTTCCTCATTTTTAATGCTCAAAATTGCCTGTGATCTCCATATATGAAGGACACTTCAAATGGATATAAAGACTGGGACTCACGTTTACTTTCCTGAGTATATGGGAACTATTCACGCAAGCTTAAAACAAATTTCCCATGAAAGTGTTGCCCAGACTGTCCTCTACCTTTGAAAAATTGGCCCTCTTTTATCTGAATGCTTATAACAACTTAAATAAACCTATACCATTAACATTTGACATCTTGTATTATAATAATGTATCATGTCTACTCAGTTTCCCCTAAGAGAGAGAATATTATCTAATTCATCTTCACATTTTAGTTATCTGGCATAATTCCTGGTACATGGTGGGTGATTAATAGCCTCCCTCAATTTCAAATCTAGGTGTGTTTAAAAGTGCTATTTTATAGTTTACATTTGAAGAATGAAAAATTCTATGTTATTTTTAAAATATGAAGTTAATTCCTATGTGTGAACTAAACAACTAACATATATTAACACATTTAATGATCACAACTCTTGTGAGTTACAATTGTTTCCATTTACAAATGAAGAAACCAAAGTACAGAAAAGTCAAGAAACTTATTCAGGGACAACAGCCTATAAGTGATATACTTGGGATAACTCAGGCAGTGGGAACTCTACAGGCTTTGCTCTTAAGCACTGTGATAGTCTTCCTGAAATCTAATTAGCATATAAAGGGTATAATATAACATTCCAACTTGATGACTAAAAAGGAACAGATTTTTCAGTTCAGTTTAGTCACTCAGTCGTGTCCGACTCTGTGACCCCATGGACCACAGCATGCCAGGCCTCCCTGTCCATCACCAACTCCCGGAGTTTACTCAGACTCTTGTCCATTGAGTTGGTGATGCCATTCAACCATCTCATCCTCTGGTGTCCCCTTCTCCCCCCTACCTTCAATCTTTCGCAGCATCAGGGTCTTTTCAAATGAGTCAGTTCTTCACAGCAGGTGGCCAAAATATTGGAGTTTCAGCTTCAACATCAGTCCTTCCAATAAATATTCAAGACTGATGCCATGATCTTAGTTTTCTTTTCTTTTTTTTTAAATTAGTTTATTTTCTATTTTTTAACTTTACAATATTGTATTTGTTTTGCCATACACTGACATGAATCCACCATGGGTGTACATGTTCTGAATGTTGAGTTTTAAGCCAACTTTTTCACTCTTCTCTTTCACTTTCATCAAGAAGCTCTTTAGTTCTTCTTTGCTTTCTGTCAGAGTTTTAGTGGAGTAAAATGTCCTCACTATTAAAGGATACTGGAGAAGGAAATGGCAACCCACTCCAGTGTTCTTGCCTGGAGAATCCCAGGGACAGTGGAGCCTGGTGGGCTGCTGTCTATGGGGTCGCATAGGGTCAGACACAACTGAAGCAACTTAGCATGCACTAACGGATACATTCTTGCATCTTCCCAAGTATTTATAATCACACTGAACATGAATAATTAACTTCATTAATTCTACCAAAACTCTTTGTACTTTTATAATTCCTTAATTCAGACTCACAAAGCTAAAAAACTGAAACCCTTGCAACACTTTTCATGCAAAATCGTCTGGTCCCTCTGACAGTTAGAGTGTTTATTCTGGAGCAGTTCTAGCTTCCCCGGGCAGTGGGGCTTCTCTCACTTTTCTTTAGTTACTTTTCAATATTCTAATGCAGTTCATTGCCACTGAGTGGTTCTAATTTTCATCTTAAGTTTTAATTTCTTAATTTTATCCTATTACCTCTAGTAATTACTTTCACATATCATTGCTCTTTCTAACTTATAAAAATCATACTTTTCCCTCTTTAATATGAACACATTTCATATTCCTGTAGATAAGTTATCATGTTCCCCATCAATCATTTTCTAGCCAGCTCTATATATTTGGAACATTTTAATTGTTTCTCATTAATCACTTCTACTATTCATTAAATCACACTAATATATTCCTCCTCTGGAACTATGCAACCATCATAAATAGATGGATACCAAAAACAGCATTTAGCCAAGTTGCTCTAAGACTCATTTCTTCTTGGATTCCAAGAAGGTCCTAAAATTCTGTTTCCTATGACTCATAGGACCTCTCCTGATTCAGTTATTATATTGCATCATAATCCATGTGTTCCATCATGGAAATGGGGTGATAATAACTAGATTGATACTTATATTTTAATAAAAAAGGAACCTCAACTGTGCAAAATATGGCCAAATCCTGGAATTTTGTGGAAAAAAAGCATATTCTATCATTTGGCTATTTTGAAATTTTACTTTTGTATTGGGGTATAGCCAATTTTGTGATGGTTTCAGGTGAACAGCCTAGCAATTCAGTCATACTTATACATATATCCCTTCTCCTGCAATACCCCTCCTACCCAGGTTGCCACATAACACTGAGTGGAGTTCCTTGTGCTACACAGTAGCTCCCTGTTGGTTGTCCATTTTAAACATAGCAGTGTGTATTGTACATGACCTGGCCAAACTCCCTAACTAACCCTTCCCCCTTGGAAACCATGTTTGTTCTCTAACTCTGTGAGTCTCTTTCTGTTTCATAAGTTGATTTGTACCATTTCATTTTAGATTCCACATATAAGGTATGTCACACAATATTTCTCCTTCCCTGTCTGACTTACTTCACTCAGTATGAGACTCTCTAGGTTCATCCATGTTGCTGTAAATGGCATCATTTCATTCTTTTCAATGGCTAAGTAATATTCCATTGTATATATGTACTACATCTTCTTTATCCATTCCTCCATCAGTGGATATTTAGGTTGCTTCTATGTCTGGACTATTATAAACAGTGCTGCAATGAAAATTGGGGTGCATGTATCCTTTCAGATCATGTTTTCCTCCACATATATGCCCAGAAGTGGGATTGCAGGGTCTTATGGTAGCTCTACTTATTGTTTTTTTTAAGTTGTGGATAGCTCAACTCATCAGGCTATTTCAACAAATCATTAATTTCCAACTAGTATACTAAATAATACTACAGTGCTGAGTGCTCCATCCTTTCAGTTGTGTCTGACTGTTTGTGATCCCATGGACTGTAGCCCCCAGGCTCCATAGGATTTCCCAGGCAAGAATACTGGAGTGGGTTGCCATGCCCAACTCTAGGGGATCTTCCTGGACCCAGGGATAGAACCTGAATCTCCTGCATTGCAGGCAGATTCTTTACCACTGAGCCACTGGTGAAGCCCAAATAATATTACTGGAATAGGTGTTAAAAAGTGTTAATTAATCTCAAAGTAGTTTCAATGAATCTATCACTCCATAGCCATGCCTATGGATGAAAAATCAGAACGAAAGTTGCCACAAAGCAGTCCTCTGTCAAAGGTATTATAAATACAGTGGTAGATTTCACTGAATTGAACTTTCATCTCTTCAGTTTCTGGCTGAACAAGAGGACCACTTTCAAGATACTTAAATCTTATAAGAATAAAAATAATAGTTTTATTGTTTATTAAATTCAATCCCTAATGAATGTTTTATTAAATAGTTAATTAGTATTAGAAACCTATTTCTTCTTATGTATGAAGTGTGTGCATTTGTAATAAGTTGGTATACCATATTTTTATTGCACTTTGTGACTCACAGCCTCAAAACTTTACAATCTGATGGCAAAGAATATTTTGATTCTTATTCTGTCACTCAACGCAAGACAAAGAAATGATACAGAAAAAGTCATTAAATACAATCCACTAAAATTTTTAAAATGTGATTATTTTGATTGGCTGTAGTATGGTTTTAGTTGGAAACATTTCCTATTTTTTCTCAGGGTTAATTTAAACTTAAACAAACACTTTTATAACTCTTTATGTTTACTCTCACCATCCACTTCTGATCCTTTATTAAATAAAATGGTATAAATGATACATAGTATAACATTAAAAAAAAAAATACAAGGTACCCAGTTGCAAAAAATAAAATGTGCACCAACTGCTGTGGATAGAGATACACATACACAGAGCACACATTAGATACACATTCCTGGAAATTATCAGTATGTTGGTGCTGTGCTCAGTTGCTCATTCGTGTCCAACTCTTTGTGACCCATGGACTATAGCCCACCAGGCTCCTCTGTCCACAGGATTTTTCAGTATATTTATAATGAATTAATTAGAATAAGTTCTTTCTACTCTATTAGATCTAGCAGATTTAAGAAGGATATAGAATTGCTGGAGTTTCCCTAGTGGCTCAGATGATCAAGAATCTGACTGCAATGCTGGAGCATGCCATGCATGCTAAGTCGCTTCAGTCCTGCCGGACTCTGTGCAACCCTATGGACTGTAGCCTGCCAGTATTCTCTCTCCATGGGATTCTCCAGGCAAGAATACTGGAATAGATTACTGATCCCTCCTCTAGGGGATCTTCCCGACCTAGGGAAGATCTCTTAGATCTCCTGAATTTGCAGACAGGTTCTTTACCACTATCTATGCGGGATCTGATATTCTTTATGTGATTATAGGTGATTTAGATAACTTGAAATAAAGGAAGGCAGTAAGATAAGCTCATGGAGTTTTCTGGAAAGTGTAATTAACATTCAGGGCAAATAGAGGAATAAAGAAAGAAAAGAAGAAATGCAAGTATTGAAGTATCACTGGGCTTATTAGCCAGGCACAACTTAGAGCACTATTTTACTTCATTTCATCTCTCTGTAACAACCACTTTGTAGCACATTAAAAATAAGAAAACTGAAGATTAGAGACTTGTGATAATGTCATACATTTCTTACATGGCAAGACCAAAATGTATTTTTCATCCAACAGTAAAGATGGTATTTTCCACCATCCTTCACTGACTAGAAAACCAAGTTTAAGATTTGGGGCTTAAAATAATAGGCATTGTTTTTGCAATTAAGTATACTTGAAGAAGAAAAGTGGTACTGCAGTGTTTGCCAAAAGTCGTAAAAGAAAATTGGGCTGGAGCCTTGAGTTCAAACAAACAAACCAAAAAATGGAATAACTTCTATAAAGAAGGCAAATTGACACAGGGACCACAAGAACTGAATCTTAGAGAGGCTGCTACAAAGCATATCCCTGGCTACAGAGGTTTATGTCACAGGAAAAAGTGCATCAACCTGCATTCATCCCTATCTTTTTCCCCTTTCCACCCAGTCAGGGTCCATTAAACAAGGAATGAAAGTTATCAAAGTGTATTTACAACGTACTGCACCATGGACCAGTGAATTCAACTTGGCAATTTTCTGATGAAGGCACGATATAGAAAGAATGTGCAGATGCTCCTGCAAACTGATTTATAGAGCAGGGCTGATTTTGATCTTTGGGAAGATTAGCTGTTCTGCCTTGCTGGCTAAACTGAGCTGCCTTAGAGATTAAGTAAGGAACAAGTTTGAACGGACTGTTTTATCTATTTCCTGCCATCTTTATGAGTGCCTCTTAAAGGTTAAAATCCACAGTTATACAGCTTAATTTTCAAATTGCAATAGTTTATAACATAATATATATAGCAATGGAATAACTCTAAAATGGATAATCCTAATCTGAAGGATTAAGAAATGTGATAAATACACACATTGGATTTTAGAGGAAGTATAGGCTATATTAAAAAATAAATTCAGGAAAAAAAAGTGAAAGATAATTTGGACTCATTAAATATCAAGGTTATTTTTAGTATTAACATTAACACAACACAATTACAACACTCACTTTGAAAATATCTATTGTGTATGTGCATGTGTGTATGCAATATAGACAATGTTAATTACATATAGGTGCACACACGTGCACACATATGATTTTGCCTTCATTTTTCACAAGCAACTTAAAATTAATTGAGGCCCTGAAGGGTGATAAGATCCCCATTGTTCTTAACTGCACAACATATACTTGTATTTTATATCATGTATGTATTCACACCATCCACCACTTCTTCACGTTTTGTAAACATGCTAAAACTTCCCACTTTATACAGACAATAGTTCCCAATTGGCAAGGATCCTCTGTTTCCCATTCCCCCGCATATATTCCAGCTAGATCATTGCAAACTTATCTGCAAACATTAAATTCTCCCACTTATTTGATTCTGTCAAAGATGGAGGCATATTATCAAAGATTCTTTCTTTCCATCTGTGATGAAGAGCTCAAACAGGGTCATCTCTACCTCAGAGCATCTTTTTAATTCAATTACCCTCTCTTTAGTATCCTCAGTTTCTTGTCTCTTGATTTTTTATCCATCTGCTATCAACACACTTTCCATCTCCCAACTTACAATTAAAATCTTTGTTTTATGATGTTCTCATTTATTTGCCTCCCTGGCTTTACTACAAAGCTTCTCAAAAAGGATAGTGTGTTTAAATGTTTTTCTCCCGTTTCTTTGCCTCCCAAACATAGTCTCTACACTACAGTAAATTTGTTCTTCTCTTCATTGTAGCAAATTATATATATATAACATTTTATATTTCCTTTCAAGTAGGTAATACAAGTAACTTTAGAGATTCTAAAGAGATGAACTCCTGAGCCAAATTTTCTGTCATCAATTTCTATTGTTTTAGTCGGTAAGTCATGTCTGACTTTTTTGCAACCCCATGGATGGCAGCCTGCCAGGCTCTTCTGTTCATCGGATTTTCCAAGCAAGAAAACTGGAGTGGGTTGCCATTTCCTTCTCCAAGGGATCTTCCTGACACAGGAATCGAACCACATCTCCTGCACTGGCAGGTGGATTCTTTACCACCGAGCCACCAGGAAAGCCCACACAACATTCTAGTTAGGTTTAAAGGAATGATAAAGGTGTGCCTGCACGCTCAGTTGCTCAGTCGTGTCCGACTCTGAATCTTAACAACCCCATGGACTGTAGCCCGCCAGGCTCCTCTGCCCATGGAATTTTCCAGGCAAGAATACTGAGTTGCTATTTTCTACTGCAGGGGATCTTCCCAACCCAAGGATCATACCTGAGTCTCCTGCGACTCCTGCATTGACAGGTGGATTCTTGACCACTCAACCACCAGGGAAGCTCCATAATGGGTGTACCAGCTCAATAAACATTTGGGAATGAATAATCTCTTAAAACCCTTCCTGACACAGAGGAAACACTCAACAAATGTGATGCTACTATCTATTATGATGAAAATGAGATGCTGATGGTGAGCTGAATTAACTTTTATAATCCTAAATGGTTTCATAAATCTAGAATCCTTAATATTTTTAATGACTATATTCCTCCTATTCAGCCTCCTTTGGGAATTTTCACTGATAAGATTCTCTTCTGTATTTTGATATTTTCTTCACAGACTCTATTTCTTTCCTGCCTTCTACTTGTTTCTTAAATGCTAGTGTTCCCTAGGATTTAAGATTCATCTTTCAGAAAGAATTATTCATCCACTTACCTGGATTTATTTGAGTGAAGAAGCCATCCAAGGAACTAAAAGCAGACATTCCTTGTTTCATTTTTCAGTCTATACTATTATGTTGGCCAAAAAGTCCATTCGAGTTTTTCTTAACATTTTACAGAAAGCCCCAAACTAACTTTTTTGGCCAATTCAATATATCCATTCATTATGCTAGTGCTTATTGAATGCCTATTCAGTGTCAGAAAACATGCTAGACATTGGGAACGCAGCAACAAATTAAAAAAATAATCTCGATCTCTTGTAGCTTATATTAAAAATTCATTAGGAATAGAGACATCAAATGAGACCTTGTCACTTCCTGCTTAGATAGCTTCAGTGGCTTTCCACTGGGTAAAATTTAACAAAATTCTGTGTACTTTCCTATGCACTAGCTTCTTCACTCTCTGCTCTAGAATCAAGGATGTTATTGAGGTCCTCACTGTGCCACATTCCACCTCACTCAGGTTCTCCTTGTGTCTTCTTTCCTATTTCTTTAATTCTCTCACTTAATCATCTCCTAAGTATGCTTTAGTTCTCATCAGACAGGATTAAACACCCTAGATTTTGCCTTCCCAATAGTACTGCTTAACTCTCTGTCATAGATCACTTTTTATTATCCATCTAAGAATGCATGTGATATTTGGTTGCTGTCTCTCCACTTCCACAGGTGGGAAGCTCTATGTAGGCTGAGACTGACTTTTGCTCTGCTCAGGCTTTCATGGCTCATGTGGAACATAATTACTGGCACATAAGAGACACTTAAAACTCAATATTTGTTAAAATAAAGATATGGAAATTGACTCTTTTTATCAACACATTTTTTTATCTAAGTTTGACAATTTCAGAAAGATTAAAATGAGAAGATATTTAGGTTAAGAATCAATATTATATATAGACCAGTGACAGTTATTTTGTAAGTATTTGCACACTTTAAACTCTGTTTCTCAGGCCCCTTTTGTGACATATAAAAGACATAATAATCTTCAATTTTAAATCAGTATAAAATTATGATTATTAGAAGAATAAATGATATTTTATATAGTGCAAAGATAAATATATATACAAAAACACACAGATAACTAGATAGATAGCTAGATAATATAATAAATGACAACTAGATTCAAATACATAAATAGATGGTTGATAGACTGACTGATTGATTGATTCACTTCGCTATTACAGTGTGTGCGCTTAGTTGTTCAGCCATGTCTGACTCTTTCTGACCCCATGGACTATGGCCTGCCAGGCTCCTTTGTCCATGGGGATTCTCCAGGCAAGAATACAGGAGTGGGTTGCCATGCCTTCTCCCAGGGGATCTTCCCAATTCAGGGATAGAACCCAGGTATCCCACACTGCAGGCAGATTCTTTACCATTTGAGCCATCAGAATATAATTTTTCAGCCTTTGTTCTCAACATACTATACAGTAGAATCATCCAGAGTACTTGTTAAAAAGACTAATTCCTCACTCCCACTCCAGCCTTTCTGAATCAAAATATAATGAAGGTAAGGCCTAGGGACTTGCGTGTTACTAGATTTTCAAGCTGAAATTGTTAAACATTTAAACACTGAGACACACTGCTTTAGAAGTTACATTTAAATTCTCCTTTGCTAATTGCCTGTGTTCTACTTCATTCTTACAAAGGCATTAGCATAGTGTTCTCTTAAAAGCAAAAGGCAATAGATTTAGTCTGGTGACAAATTCTTAGGAATAAAACAGAATGAGGGTAATGGGAAGGTAAATGACTTTACTAAAAGGTCCATGACCATCAAGCAGGAAAGTCTTACAATGCTACTTTGATCAGCATAATGTAAAATAATGATATTAATAGAACTGGAATTCACGGTAAATATGTTATCTGAAAACAAAAATAAGGGAATACATTCATAGTGTACTCTACATCTGATCTTCCCACCATACTAAAATACATAGGGCTTCCCTGGTGGCTCAGACAGTAAAGAATCTGCCTGCAGTGCAAGAGACCTAGGTTCAATCCCTGGGTCAGGAAGATCCCCTGGAGGAGGAAATGGCAACCCACTCCAGTATTCTTGACTGGAGAATCCCATGGACAGAGAAGCCAGGTGGGCTATAGTCCATAGGGTTGCAGAGTCAGGCACAACTCAGCAACTAACACTTAAGAAATGATTTAAACAGTTAGACATAATCATAATTAAAATGTAATTACATATTAAAGAGGAAATACTTTGTCATTTTAATGACTTGAAAATATACATTATGAATATCTTGCCAAATTTGCATTCATGGAAACATGAGTGAATTGCCTAGCCCACTAACAGTATTTTTTTTTTACCTTTTTCAAGGAAAGGATTCCTTCTCTTGTCTCTTTGTCAGTGGAGATGGAGAATATGCCAACACCGTCGCCATTAACGATGGAGTATGTCATGTCTGCATTCGAGCCAGTGTCTGCATCATTTGCCTTGATTTTCCCAACTGCTGAACCAACTTGAGCTGACTCAGGAACATACAGCTGATAGTGCTCTGAAAAAATATTTTATATTAAAATTATTTGATATAATAATGGTCATAAAACAACAATCATTTCATAAAAAGACACTGAAATATTTAGGCCACACATCTATTTATATTTATATCTATTTCATCAATGCTCACATTTCCCTACAGGCATTTATGAATTAGATATTAAGCATAATGTACATGTTGTCGCCAACTGTTTTATTGCAAAGTTAGAAACATCTGTTACAGTGATTTATTTATTATATCAAAATTCAAATAACTATATAAATAACAGAAACCTTTAATTAAAATGTAATTTTATAAAAATTTTCAACCAAAATTAAATTAATGAGATTTAATACTATACATAAATACAATTAGGCCATATAGATAGGTGAATGTGAAACATCTATAAAAATAACTTCTGAATTAATAATTTTTTTTTAGTTTTGTTTAGTGCATCTGTAAGTGTGTGGAGTATTCTAACTTTCTTCTAAAGGTAAAATTGCATGTTTTAAAGTGCTATATGTTGTTGTTGTTCAGTCGTTAAATCATGTTCAACTCTTTGCATATCCATGGACTACAGTATGCCAGGCTTCCCTGTCCTTCAGTATCTCCCAGAGATTGCTCAAGTTCATGTCCATTGAATTGGTGATGCCTTCCAGCCATCTCATTCTCTCTCAATCATTCTCCTCCTGACCTCAATCTTTCCCACCATCAGGGTCTAATCCAATGAGTTGGCTCATTGCATCACATGGCCAAAGTATTGGTCCTCAGCTTCAGCATCAGTCCTTCCAATGAATATTCAGGGTTGATTTCATTTAGATTGACTGGTTTGATCTCCTTGCTGTCCAACAGGCTCTCAAGAGCCTTTTCCAGCACCTACATGAAGATACTGAAAATTGACTTTTATGTGTGTGTCTGCATGTGTCTGTTTGTTATTCAACAAAGATTTTTCCCAGTTCTATAAATTTGTTTACACTATGCTTGACTTCAAATATTATTTTTTAGCTCAACAGCCCTCACCAACATAACAGTTCATGAGTAGAGCACCTTCTGTGAAACATGATCCCCTGATCTTAATCATGTGCTTTGACCACGATCTGTCAGATTGCTAAAGGCACCATATTCCTCTTAACAAAGTTATTTGACATGGGAAAAGCATGAGACCCACATTTTTATATGACTCCACCATTCCTCTCACAGTTGATGGATGCAAGGATAGGCAGGTGATTCACAATGATTCACAAGGAGATTTCATTACCCCAAATTTTTCAAACTGGAGCTCATCTCTCTTCGTTGTGATACACTGAAAGAGGCTTCTGACAATGGGTGTGCTTCCAAGATTCATGTTGGAATAACTAACCTAAGCACAAGGAGATTTCATTACCCCAAATTTTTCAAACTGGAGCTCATCTCTCTTCGTTGTGATACATTGAAAGAGGCTTCTGACAATGGGTGTGCTTCCAAGATTCATGTTGGAATAACTAACCTAAGGTCTGTAATAATTTTTTAGAATCTTTAAAAATGTTACAATATTTCTGAAAGTGAAAGTGTTAGTCACTCAGTCTTATCCGACTCTTTGCAACCCCGTGGACTGTAGCCTGCCAGGCTCCACTGTCCAGTATTCTCAGGCAGGAATACTGAAGTGGGTAGCCATTCCCTTCTCCAGGAGATCTCCCTGACCCAGGGATTGAGCCTGAGTCTCTTGTTTTGCAGACAGATTTTCTTTACCATCTGAGCCACCAGGGAAGTGCTAGGAAGTTACATATAAAATAGAACACTGCTGCAATAGAACACTGTTCTGATGTAAAACATATAGAAAAGTTGCAAAATAAATTAGAACATATTCCCTAAAATTTTTGAGATAGGATAGGAAGTAAACTTCCTTGTTATGTTCCAGCTAAACTATAACTTTCCATATTCAATAAGCCACCTAAAGGACTTTTGGCTAGTGAAAATTAGGATGATGACGCTTGTAAAAAAAAAAAAAAGTCTTCATACACAGAGATAAATAAATAAATCACAGGATTATTATGATGGTATTATTACAAAGCACATTGTTTTAACAAAGAAAGTTGAAAAAATAGTGCCAGTGGGTCATAAAAGAGGCATGGCTCAGAAAACCTTTAGGCAGAGTCTCAAGAGGAAGCCTATCCTGGAAGAAGAAGATTCAGTGCAGACGAAGAATGGATATTTGTTGATATAGCCCAAGAATTACAGGTATAATAACTTATCCTCATGCCCCATTAGGCAAAATAGAATATATTAATATTTCAGTATCAGTTCAGTTGCTCAGTCATGTCCGACTCTTTGCAACCCCATGAACTGCAGCATGCCAGGCCTTCCCGTCCATCACCAACTCCCGGAGCCCACCCAAACGCATGTCCAATGAGTCGGTGATGCCATCCAACCATCTCATCCTCTGTCGTCCCCTTCTCCTCCCGCCCCCAATCCTACCCAGCATTAGGGTCTTTTCCAATGAGTCAACCCTTCGCATGAGGTGGCCAAAGTATTGGAGTTTCAGCTTCAACATCAGTCCTTCCAATGAACACCCAGGACTGATCTCTTTTAGGATGGATTGATTGGATCTCCTTGCAGTCCAAGGGACTCTCAAGAGTCTTCTCCAACACCACAGTTCAAAAGCATCAATTCTTTGGCACTCAGCTTTCTTCACCGTCCAACTCTCATATCCATACTTGACCACTGGAAAAACCATAGCCTTGACTAGACGGACCTTTGTTGACAAAGTGTTGTCTCTGATTTTTAATATGCTGTCTAGGTTGGTTATAACTTTCCTTCCAAGGAGTAAGTGTCTTTTAATTTCATGGCTGCAATCACCATCTGCAGTGATTTTGGAGCCCAGAAAAATAAAGTCAGCCACTGTTTCCACTGTTTTCCCATCTATTTGCCATGAAGTGATGGGACCAGATGCCATGATCTTAGTTTTCTGAATGTTGAGTTTTAAGCCAAATTTTCACAATCCTCTTTCACTTTCATCAAGAGGCCTTTTAGTTCTTCTTCACTTTCTGCCATAAGTGTGGTGTCATCTGCATATCTGAGGTTATTGACATTTCTCCCAGCAGTACTCTAATATTTTATACCTGTTCCATATAGTTGAGAATTTATGAATTGTAAGTTGTGAAACATATTTTATTATGCAGACTCTAAGGTGGCCCTGATATTGCCCACCTTTTGATATCCATCAGTTCAGTTCAGATCAGTCGCTCAGTTGTGTCTGACACTTTGTGACCCCATGCACTGCAGCATGCCAGGCCTCCCTGTCCATCACCAACTCCCAGAATTTACTCAAACTCATGTCCATTGAGTTGGTGGTTCCATCTAAACATCTCATTCTCTGTCGTCCCCTTCTCCTCCTGCCTTCATCTTTCCCAGCATCAGGGTCTTTTCCAAGGAGTCAGTTCTTCCCATTAGGTGGACAAAGTATTGGAGTTTCAGCTTTGGCATCAGCCCTTCCAATGAATATTCAGGACTGATCTCCTTTAGGATGGACTGGTTAGATCTCCTTGCAGTCCAAGGGACTCTCAAGAGTCTTCTCCAACACCACAATTCAAAAGCATCAATTCTTCAGTGCTCAGCTTTCTTTATAGTCCAACTCTCACATCCATACATGACCACTGGAAAAACATAGCTTTGACTAGACGGACCTTTGTTGACAAAGTAATGCCTCTGCTTTTTATTATGCTATCTAGGTTGGTCATAACTTTTCTTCCAAGGAGCAACTGTCTTTTTATTTCATGGCTGCAGTCACCATCTGCAGTGATATCCATGCCCTTTAGTAATTCTTTTTCCTCAAATGTTGGCTAAATATAGGGACTCACTTCTAATAAATTGAACATAGCAAAATTAATGAGGTATCACTTCCAAGATAAGGTTATGAAAGCACTATGGCTTCTTTCATGGTACTCTTTTTCAAGTTCCCTTAGATTGCTTCCCTGGGGAAAACCTTCTACGATGTTGTATTGAAGCCCTGTAGAGTGTACCGTATGACAAGTGTCTGAAAACTGGCAACAATGATGTTAGTAAGCTGGAAGCAAAAGCCATCCCTTTCTCCCAGGAAAGCTTCTGAATAAGATCACAACCTCAGCTGCCAAACATACTGGGATCTAATAAACCTGAACCTGAAGCACTCAGCTAAGTCAAACCTAGATTCCTGATCTCCAGAAATCATGAGGTAACAAATATTGGTTGTTTAAGCTCCTCAATTGGATGATTTGCAATACAGCAATAGATCATTTATATATAGCAGCCCTGTAGTTGTCATTGATTTGACAAATATAAGGGACCCTGTTTACTTCATGCTTTGCTGTGGTGCTTTGCATAGTGTTTGGGGAAATTAAAAACAAAATTGAAACAAAATAAAAATTCAAACAAGCAAACAAATACATGATAAGCAGTTATTCTTGGAATAAAGTTTTCAAATGCCTTTTAATCTCCCGATTTTATTTTGTAAAAAAATAAATAATTGCTGTTATAGCCAGTGCTCAAGGTGAACCACTTATAATCAAATTCTCAGCTCATCTTCCCAGGCACTTTTCCCCAGCCTTTTTAGCACCAGGCACCCGTTTCATGGAAAACATTTTTCCATGGCCTGGTAGTGGAAGTTGGTTTGGAGATGATTCAAGCACATTACATTTATTGAGCACTTGATTTCTAACGCTACTGCTAATCTGACAGTAGGTACTGGTCTCCTGGCCATAGTTTGGGGACCCCTATGTTAGAGGATACCATGAAGTGGGTGTGTGCTTAGTCATGTCTAACTCTTTACAACCCCATGGACTTTAGTCTGCCAAACTCTTCCTTCCATGGGATTCCCAGGCAAGAATACTGGAATGGGTTGCCATTTCCTACTTGAGGGGATCTTCCTGAGGCAGGGATTGAACTCGTGTCTCCTGCATTTTCTGGTGGATTCTTTACCACTGAGCCACCTGGGAAGCTGACTCAATTATTCCAGATGATTTAATAATTCTAGAGACTTGCTGTATGACATGGTGCCTACAGTTAACAATGTAGTGTTGTGTACTTCAAAATGTGGGACTATAGCAAATTAAAAGAGTTCTGCACAGCAAAGCAGATAATCAACCAAATTAAAAGGCAGTGCAGAGGATGCATGGAAATATTTGCAAACTTCCAAAACATATAAGTAAATCCTACAACTCAAGCAAAACAAAACAGAAACAATAACGATTTTAAAAATGGGCAAATGATTTGAGCAGACATTTCTCCAAAAAAAGACATAATAATAGGCAACAGGTATATGAAAAGATGCTCAACATCATTAATTATCAGGGAAATGCAAATTAACACTTCAGTGAGAAATAACCTCAAATATGTTAAGCTGGCTATTGTTGGCAAAACAGAAGATAAAAGGTGTTGGCATGGTTTTGGAGAAATTGAAATCCTTGGACACTCTTGGTGGGAAAGTAAAATGGTATAGCAGCTATGTAAAAGAGTATGGAGTTCCTTGAAAAGAGTAAAAACAGAATTACAACATGATCCAGAAATCCAACTTCAGGGTACATTTTCCAAGGAATTGAAATTACAATCTCAAAAAGATGTCTGTGTCCTTATGGTATCTGTAGCATTATTCACAATGGCCAAGATAAAAGAAACAACCCATGTCTATTTTATTCATAAATGAATAAAAATAATGAATAAAGAAATTGTCCAATAAGATAAAAATATCAGCAATTTGGGAAACAGAACTATTGAATGTATAGTAGGTATGTGTGTGTATATGACATTTTAGTGAGATAATTATAGAATTAATAGAAGAGAAAATTTAAAACAAAACAGAGACATTATGATAAATGGATATGAACTCAATGAACTTTTGATGTCTCTGACAACAAAGATCACTAAGAATATAAAAATAGAGTTACTAAGATTTAAATCATTTAAAGGAAACCAAGGTCTTTGGTTTCCAGATGCTTTTCGAGTAGAAAGCATATTCAGAAAAGAGCCCAAGGCACTTAAATATTTTAATATTTAATTTAATGCTCAAATATTTTACTAATATTTCTGTTTAACATAAATATTCACACATACCTTTGAAATTTTAATCCTAAATATAATATTTTTATGTTTTATCACATTTTAAGATACTATGTTTAACCTTGGGAGGGAATATCTAAAACTATCCTAAAATAACAAAAGATTTTAGAGAAAACTTTACACACTAGTTATAACAAAAAACATGCAATGATCAGTTATGAAGACATGCAGCATGCAGAGTCACCTTTAAGAATTCTGACAACTGAGAGTCAACAGTCCCAAAATAATTAGGTTATTATCATCTTTGAATAATAATGATAATACATGAACTTTCATTTACCTGTTATTTTATGAAAATTGGAATTCCCTTTAGGAGTAAAAACACTTGGGAGAGAGAATCTTTAAAGGATATAGTTCAAATGTATTTATAAATCTTTGACCTGTGGTCTAAAGTTTTGGCTTTCCTATTCATGATGTTAATTCAATCACATGGAAAGAGTCAGTTTATTATTTAGAAAGCAATGCACTCTTATTTAAATAGGATTAACAAAGGTCAAAACTCTCAGAATCTTGGTACACACGGTAAATGATCTCTTGCCTCTCTGTGTTATTTTTACTCAGTAATTGCTCTCTCTGGGAAAAAGAAAAAAGATCTTATCTTGGATAATTTTACAGTACGGTCTAATCAGCATTTCTATAGTTGCCAAAAAACTCCCTCAGAGTACTCTGCTTGAGTTCAGAAAAAGGTTAAATATTGTAGGAGTGTTATTCAACTTTCAAGAGGAGTAAGGAGGACTAAACAAAATACATTGAGATTTTATTTCTCACAGACACATATAAACACACATACAAACATATCATATGGATTGTGTTTTTTTACTATCATCATGTATTTATTAGCTTGAGAGAGAGATCATGTATTCATTTTACAGAAATAAATTTTATAATTGGGTTCGTAAGGACAAACACAAATTTAAAACGACAGACTTGGTTCTTAATTCTCTCTGTTAAAATTAAGGGGAGAGGTTTGTTTTCCCCCCAGTTTCCTTTCTTTTCTTGGAGCATTTACAAGAGAAAACTTGTCATGTGTATGACTATATATGTGAAATATTTATGTATGTATTGCATAGTTAGAAAATATTTACTTTAAAATCTCATAATGCCATAGATACAGTCATATATCTAGTTGATACAAAAAAGGAATTGATTTAAAAAAATCTTTTATAGAATATATTATGCATTAAAAAGTAAAATTCCAATCATTTAACATATTTTTAAAAATGAAGAAATTTATTTTATACATTATCTGGCATATAAAACAGTCAATTTGTTCTTTACCTGTAGCTTGGCTTTTGTAAAAAATAGTCATATTTAATAATTATGCTGCTCCAGTACACACATAATTAATAACTTGGTTGTCATATACACAAGCTACAACAGAACAGTCCTGGTTATTGTTTTGATAGTCATCGGGTATGGAAGGATATGCTGTCTGAATTGTGTAGCAGTAAAGAATCACTAAAAAAAAAAAAAAAATCTTTCATAGCAAAGCAAATTTTTGTTTTGTTTAAGGCTGAAGTATTCAATGACTTGCAAAAATGTGATACAAAACTGTCCCAAACTAACCAAAGTGTCCACATTTGCACCACTACATGTTGTTAGGAGATGAGCTATAGTTTGATGAAAATTACAATCAGCCAGACTACTTAATGCTGTGAGGTAAGCCCTTTTCCATAATTTTTGGATGTATTTTTGTCTTTATAATACACAAATATCACCAGAATGTGCTTAAATCTGGGTGGTGTTTTAATATTAAAACATGTTGAGTTGTTTTAATCTGAGTTTCTTTTTTCCCAGTTATGAAAATTTTCTTTCCAAACACTTATTTTTTTGTTGTTGTTTTTGAAGGGATGCTTTCACTCATAGATTTTTCTCTCTGTCCTTTCCTACATATAAAATACTATTGTGCTTATTGTATAAAGATTTTTCACTTTTTTCTCATTTTCATATAATCGTTTTCATATGATCATTGGTTCTTTTGATTTTTATTGCTTTCAAGACTGATCTTCATTGCTGCTGCTGCTGCTGCTGCTAAGTCGCTTCAGTCGTGTCCGACTCTCTGTGACCCCATAGACGGCAGCCCACCAGGCTCTGCCGTCCCTGGGACTCTCCAGGCAAGAACACTGGAGTGAGTTGCCATTTCCTTCTCCAACGCATGAAAGTGAAAAGTGAAAGTGAAGTCGCTCAGTCGTGTCCGACTCTTCATGGCCCCATGGACTGCAGCCTACCAGGCTCCTCTGTCCATGGGATTTTCCAGGCAAGAGCACTGGAGTGGGGTGCCATTGCCTTCTCCATGATCTTCATTAAGCATTTTCAGTTTTCTGGATCTCCTAATTTATTTCATACGTCTCCTTTTACACATCATCAGGGTGCCTGAACAAAAATGTATTTATATCAGAAACTTCAAGCCTTCCTTACTTATTATGTTGAAACTATTTCTGTTTCTATTTTATTAAAAATGATGATTAGTTTTGAAACAAGAAATTTTGTTGCCTATACTTGGTTTATCTTCAGATCTCTGGACATCTGCAATATCACCTTCTCTTTTATTATAGTAATTGTATATACTCATAACTTTTATGATTTTGTAATACAAAAGGCTTTTTAAAATCTTCTATTATCATTAATTGTATATAATTATTATGACTATTATGTTTTAAAAAATACAAAGCAATTTATATTTTCTCTATGTTTATATCTTTTGTGTAAAGAAATGTAATGCTTATGTAGCAATATTGATCAATCACTTTATGCTTCATGTCTTTCTTTTTTAATCTTCCCCTTTTCTAATGCCATAAAATGACCTAATATTTCCCTTTAAAGTATAAATAGCATATGTCTTTAATCACTTTGGTAAACCTTTAAGATGTTGAGTTATCTGCTTTCACAAGGATGGCCATTGGTGCCTGTGCCTTTCATTCTCTGATGTGTATTTTATCTGTAACTCCAACTTGGACATATACCAAGTCCTGGGGTACACATTACATGGCTTCCTAAGGGTTTCACAAAGTCCACTAGATCTACTTTTCAAACCAAGTGGATGTTGATATGTTTTATCAACTCCCCTTCAATTATTTTCCCTTACAAGTTCTTGATTATTTATGAATATGTACCCTTTCACTTGAAGTTTTGGATCAGTCTAGATTATTGACTCATTCAGTAAATGTCACTTACATTGTGCCAGGATAATTTTAGGTACTGTGCATATGTGCTAAGTCACTTCAGTTTTGTCTGACTCTTTGCGACACCATGGACTGTAGGCTGCCAGGCTCCTCTGTCCATGGGGTACTCCAGACAAGAAAACTGGAGTAGGTTGCCATGCCCTCCTCCAGGGATCTTCCTGACCCAGGGACTGAATCCACATCCCTTAAGTCTTGGTTCTTTACCACTAGCACCACCTGGGAAATCCCAGTTTCAAGTACTAAATATACAGTAAACAAAACAGATCAAAATCCTCATCCTTTTGGAGTTCACATTCTTACGGGCAAGATACATGATAAAACTTTATGGTATATTACGCAGTGATAATGTTAAAAATGACAGATTATTATTTTCTGTTTATATGTTGATTAATCACCAAAATATCATAGACACAGCAAATATTTAATTCTATCTTGCATAGTGTAAGAACTATGACTAAGTTACATACAACTGCTGGGTTAGGCTCAGTTCAAAGTGAATTTTCATTCCAGAATATGAGCTGAAAAGACAGTCATCAGGAAGGCCAAGATAAGAAACAAAGGATGAACCCACTTAAGGGTATTTAAAGTGGCATGTGGCATGTCTATTCATATTTGGTGGGCAAACCAGTCTTTGACACAAAGTTAAGTAGCAGAAGCATATACACCATTTACAGGAAAACATGATAAGGGAGGGAAAGAAATAAGTGATTGTGAAAAAATAATACAACCTGTACACAGTCTACTTTCTGGACTCAAATAACTCTTTAGTTTACTCTCTAGAGTCTAAGGAACTATGTGTTGCTTAGAGTTTAAAAGTACTTACCAGCTGCCTGACATCCCCAAATCTCTTTAAATGAAGTACCAGTCTTGATTTTAAGATCTTTCAATATAATCATATGCAACATAGCTCTTCTTGTTTCAGAGCCCACTGAACTAGGACACATTATTTGCCCACCACAAATTCAACATATAATTGGGGATAAATAAGGACAAAATTATTGAAATAAAAATCCCATTTAAAAGGAAAAAAAAATGTTAGTGGCTCATAGCAATTCAAAAATGATTCTATGCAATTATTACAAGGATTTTTGTCCTTAAGCCTTTGAGGCTAATTTATTTGTTGAACTCTTTACATTTACACTTTTAGCCATAAAAGTCATGAAATTTCTGGTTTCTTCCTCTTCTTTTTCATGTCTGTTACAAAATATATTGGTATTTTTTTCTCCTGAGCTCATCTCTTTTTTGTAGTACCTTGTCAAATACAGCCAATAACAATCAACTCATAGACATTCTCATTTAAAATCTCTTCTCCTAAAGCCATAGGTACATTAGGTATATTTTCTGCTCTCCAAGTTATTCTAGGAAAATATCTATCAAAGCAAAATACAGTCACCTTATAGCATCCTATAAGCATTACTCAATGCTTTGCTCTTCTTCAAACATAAATCTACATATTTTGTTGTTGTTGCCGCAGTCAAATTAATTGGTGAATCATAAATTCAAAGGGAGAATAACTTCCATTTAGGACAGAGGCAGGAAGAGAACATTTAAATCTACCAGGGCAGGTAAGGGAGATACCAAGTATTTGAGGATAGGAAGTCAGTAAAATACTATTACAAACGTAATTCCCTGAGGAAGTGAGACAAATGAGAATGAATGTTGTATAATGATTTCAATCTCTGACCCAAACATCTTAATTAGTTTTTCAATCAATTTGAATAATGAACCCATCGAATGCACTTTTTGTTTTAATGCATCTTCATATCATCTTTTTAAAATCCGATATAGCATGTTAATGGTTCTCTGAGAAACAGCTTTCCTCTTTCTCCTCAATTTTGAAGCCACTTCCCTATTGTTCTTTGTACTCTACTTTTGTTGACAGGTTCATGGCAAGTTAATGGCTTCTTTTTGGTTTTGGAATTCTAAACTTCACCATAACACATCTAGGTGATAATAAATTTGACCTTGTTTGGAGCTTCTTATAATTTTTTATCTCATGATTCATGTCTGTATTTATTCTTGAAAACTCTTAGCCTAGTTTGTTTGTTTTTTTTTTTGAATACTGCCTCACCATTTTCTTGGTGTTTTCATAACAAAGTCCTTTGATTGCACATTTGAAACTGTGTTTTCCTTTGGTACATAATTGTTTCTCTCTCTTGAGCCTCTTGATGAATCTTGAGCCGCTCAGATGAATTCTGGTTAATTTTCTTCAAATATGTCTTCCAGTTTAATTTCTCTGTGTTCAGTTGTGTCTAACTCATTTCCTTAATTTGCTTGAGTTCTTAACATCAATGTCTGTGCTGTGTCTTCTGTCGATTGACAGGTGCAGTTTTTCCATTTTTGTTTTTTTTTAAATTTCAGAGCAAACCCTGGTTTCATGCCACACACCTAGCTCTCATAACATCTCTCTGAATTCCTAGGATTGTATACTCCCTCTTTTCTCCATGGCTCACAAGCTAAGATGCCAAATCAGATCCAGCCTTATAGTTGCTCTGAGTTCCCACAATATCAACTTGAAAGTTTCCCACTTGAAGTGCCGATGCACTCACACTACTATGACCACGTGAAAATATGAAGTCTGCTGAGGGAAAACTTATGTCAGTGGCAGAATGTGCATAACCCCCTAAATTCTTATTATTCTAGAGTATCACACTCAGGCTTTACAGAACTTTACAACAGATCTCTGGTAGAAAGAAACCCCCACATGTTCTTTATATTTTCAAGGTCAGAAGACAGCACTACAATACCCAGGCAAATATGCAAGAGTATATTCTCCCTAGCAGAAGAGGTGACTGTATTGGAAAAAAACAAGGAGTCTCTGAGTTCTATAGCTAATGCCAATTTATAGATTCGAGGACTAACTCGTATCTATTGAATTGTTTGTGGGGTTTTTTTTTTTTTTAGCAATGAAGTCAATGTTCAGATTACTGCAACTTTTTTCCCTCATCCTTCTAAATTTAAGTTCCCTTTTATATTAGCTACCTAATTGCTCTAAAAGCAAAATATTGATAATTTATACACTACATTTATTTTACTGTGAAGATCATGAAGGCTGATTCACTCTTAGCAATTATAAGATATAGATCAGCAGTGGCCATAGGACTGGGAAAGGTAAATTTTCATTCCAACTCCAAAGAAGGGCAATGCCAAAGACTGCTCAAACTACTGCACAATTGTACTCATCTCACACACTAGGAAAGTAATGCTCAAAATTCTCCAAGCCAGGCTTCAACAGGATGTAAACTATGGAATTCCAGATGTTCAATCTGATTTAGAAAAGGGAGAGGAACCAGAGATCTTGTATTCCAGGCCACTGAGTTTGTATCCCCCTAGTGCAGAGTTTTGTAAAGCAAATTATTAGTCTAGTTCCCTCTCTAACTCTCAAATGCTTACTCAAAACCTTTGCAGCTTAAATTAAGATAAAGTAGATAGACCTAGAGTCTGTCATACAGAGTGAAGTAAGCCAGAAAAAGAAAAACAAATATATTAACACACACGTGGAATCTAGAAAAATGGTACACCTGAACTTATTTGCAGGGCAGGAATAGAGAAGCAGATGTAGAGACTGGACATATGGACATGGGATGGGGGGGTGAATTGGGAGAGTAGGACTGACATATATACACTACCACATGTAAAATAAATAGCTAGTGGGAACCTGATGTATAGCAGAGGGAGCTCAGTTCAGAGCTCTGTGATATCCTAGTGAGGTGGGATGGGGTGGGGGATGGCAGGGAGTCTCAAATGGGAGGGCACAGCAGAAGCCAACATAACACTGTAAAGTGATTTTACTCTAATTTAGAAAAGATACAGTGATAGCTTTACATTGAGATATAAGAGGTAAGAAACTGAGGCCAAAGAAAAGTGCAATGTTAAAAATGTGTGCCAGATATTTACACTAGAGTCAATCACAGTCTTGCTGTAACATAGCTTTCACAGCTGAAGAGAAAAAAAAAGTCAGAAGAACTGTAAAACAAACAACAAGAACATCTTAAGAGAAACAGTTAGATTACTGGGTCTATTTAATGACTGGGTGAGATCTTTATAGGATTTGAACTGTGTTTAGATTTGTGCATTTCATGGTGCTTTATGTATGCAAGTCTTCATAATATATATCATTTTTTTTTCTTCAAGCAATTTGCAAAGTTTCCCAATATATAGTTTGCCATTTTTTTTTCATTTGAGGAGTTGTAATGCTTTGGGGAAAATTAAAGAATACTGCAAGCTACTCTTATTGTGGTGACACCAAATCATTCTGAGAGCAGCAATGTGTTTAGAGCAGTATGGGTGCAAAATAAAATATCTTTTAAACAATTAGAGTGTGAAGTTCTGGGTGTGTACTGCCTCTGTTTCAAAACACTAAGAGCGTATCACTATGTGGCAGGACTGACAGTTAGCAGTCATTCCGTGGAGATTGAAGATATGTAGATCCCATTAGTGATTAATGTAATGAGTTCACTCAAAGAGTATTCATTTATTCTTGGTCAAGTTAAACAATTGTTTCACTGTGAACTGATGCTTCAGCAACAATCAACAATTAGAAATCAGAATAAAGTTAGAGGTACATTTTTATTTATTCATCACCATTTTCTGATTTTCTGGTGATTGCTAAAATCAGTTTTAATGGACTTGTAGGCTAAAATCAATTAATTGAGTCCTTGCATGTTTTTCACTCTATTATAATAAGGGTTATAATATTAATATACATCTTAAAAATAATGGTGGTAGAATCTACTTAAATAACAGTTGAAAATGAGGATGGTGTTGTAATTATAATAAAGTTTATATTCAGCTTAATTCTTCACTATCACTCATTACCTTTTAAAAAAAAAAAATCTTTGAACTTTAGTCTCTGGTGGCTCAGTAGTAAAGATTCTGCCTGCAGTGCAGGAGACCTGGGAGATGCAAGTTCAATCCCTGGATCAGGAAGATCCCCTGGAGAAGGAAATGAAACCCACTCCAGTAATTTTGCCTGGGAAATCTCATGGGCAGAGGAACGAGGCAGGCTACAGTCCACGGGGTCACAAAAGACTCCAATATGACTTAGTGACTAAATCAACCAACCAACTCCTTATTCTATAAAAGGGTTTTGTTGTTGTTTAGTCCAACACCTCGCCACCCTCTTGACTGCAGGACACCAGGCTCCCCTGTCCTTCACTATCTCCCAGGGTCTGATCAACTCGTGTCCATTGAATTGATGATGCCATGCAACAATCTCATCCTCATCCTTCTCCTCCGGCCTTCAATCTTTCCCAGCATCAGGGTCTTTTCCAATGAGTTGGCTCTTCACATATAGGTGGCCAAATTTTTGGAGCTTCAGCATCAGTCTTTATAATGTATATTCAAGGTTAATTTCCTTTAGGGTTGACCTGTTTGAGCTCCTTGCATTCCAAGGTATTCTCAAGAGTCTTCTCCAGCACCACAGTTCAAAAGCATCAGTTCTTCAGCACTCAGGCTTCTTAATGGTCCCACTTTCACATCCGTACATGACCGCTGGAAAACCATACCTTTGACAATATGGCTGCTGCTGCTGCTAAGTCGCTTCAGTCGTGTCCGACTCTGTGCGACCCCATAGACGGCAGCCCACCAGGCTCTGCCATCCCTGGGATTCTCCAGGCAAGAACACTGGAGGAGGTTGCCATTTCCTTCTCCAATGCATGAAAGTGAAGTCGCTCAGTCGTGTCCAACTCTTCCCGACCCCGTGGACTACAGCCTACCAGGCTCCTCCGTCCATAGAATTTTCCAGGCAAGAGTACTGGAGTGGGTTGCCATTGCCTTCTCCGTTGACAATATGGACCTTTGTCAATAAAGTGATATCTCTGCTTTTTAATATGCTGTCTAAGTTTGTCATAGCTTTTCTTCCAAGGAGCAAGCATCTTTTAATTTCATGGCTGCAGTCGCCATCCGATTACACTTGTCTCATAATGAAATATGTGTATATGCATATTGTGTGGAATAAGGGATTAAATGAATACAAAAATACACTGCAATTTCGTAAAATACTTGGAGTTTAATTATACTTCATAGTTTAATAATACGGACTTACCTATGACTTATAATTTTCTTTCAAACATGTTTTCTTCATAGAGCAAAAGCCACTTGAAAGAACCAAGTCCCATAATGTCGTCCTTAGAAATGATATTTTAAAGGAGCTTTGCCTAACCATGAATTCAACTTGCCTGTATTTATCCATGGTCTTTTAACAATAGTAGTTTGACAAGAGTATTTAAATTCAACTAATTTACTCATTCATTTCACAACCATTTATCCAGGGCTGGGCACCAATCTAAACACTTAATGTTACAAAGAAAATCAAGCATGTATATATACATTAGTCCCTTTTACTTAGAGGGACTCACAGTGTAGGGGAGATATGCACCTATGGAGATAAATATAGCATAAAAGCACATGGGAAAGGGCCATGTTACAGAAACCAAGGGCTAATTAACTGTCTGCTAATTCTGTAATGGAGTTCAGAGAACCTTTTAAGAGGGCTTTTAAACGTAGGAATGTGGTAGTCCTGGTGGCTCAGATGGTAAAGTATCTGCCTTCAATACAGGAGACCCAGGTTTGATCTCTGGTTTGGGAAGATCCTCTGGAGGTGAATGACAACCCAATCCAGTATTCTTGCCTGGAGAATTCCATGGATAGAGGAGCCTGGAGGGCTACAGTTCATGGGATCACAAAGAGTCAGACACAATGAGTGACTATCACAAACAAAGGAATGTGAGTGAAAAATTCTAGACTGATTTAAGGATGTGCAAACTCTTGCTGTGTTTTCGGAACAGGCAGTATTCCATTGTGTACTGAGGGCAATACTGAGAGATAAGGCTGGGTAAGCCTTTCACACTGACTTGTGGAGAGCAGTTATTGACTTGCCACACTGTCTACTTTGTTACAGAGTTATTTTCTTCCCCACCCCAGAGTTACTGAAGTTGAATTGTATTCCTTGGACTATAAACACAAACAGACAAAATATTTTACCTCTGAAATTTCTGTTGTCCTTAAAACTCATCATTATTTACCAATAACCATCAAAATTGTCTATTACTTGTTTTTATTTCAAATATGCCTCTGCAAGTTTTTCTAAAAATCACTGTTGCAGCTACTTCTCTGTAACTTTTTGATGATATTTGCTAAGCTGTTTTTTCAAAGACGAACCTAGCAGGTCTTTTAAAAAAGTTATTGGAGTAGAGTTGCTTTAAAATATTATGCTATTTTCTGCTTTACAGTAAAGTGAATCATCCATACACATACTTACATCCCACTTTTTTGCATTTCCTTTCTATTTAGGTCACCACAAAGCACTGAGTCGAGTTCTTTGTGCTATACAGTAGGTTCTCATCAGCTATCTATTTTATATACAGTATCAATAGTGCATATATGTCAATCCTAATCTCCCAACTCACCTGCCCCCTCTTTTCCCTTTGGTGTCCATATGTTTTTTCTCTACACCTGGGTCTCTATTTCTGTTTTGCAAATAGGTTAATCTGTACTATTTTTCCAGGTTCTATACATTTGCACTAATATATGATATTCATTTTTCTCTTTCTGACTTACTTCACTCTTTTATACTTTTTAAACATCATTTTTAAGACGGACAGCTCCCCTCAGGATTTTTAAGATAATTAATGGTTATCCTATAAAATGTTACCCACAGCTTCTGCCACATTAGAAATACTCAAATATGTTTCCTTCCCTTTCTGAAGGTATCATAAACAGTATTTCATTCTGAACTCACAGAACTGATACTCTCTCCTTGAATCTCCTGCTGGGCTCTCTACTCACAAGGTTCATATTCTACTCTGAGGTTGCAGTTTATTATATTTGCTATACCTTGCCATTGGATGGTGTGCTTCTGTGTGTCTGTGATGAGCATTAATTCCTCATGTGAAGAATTAAAAAAAAATTCATGCCACAAAGAGTACATATTCAATAGTTTTGCAAGAGTAGAATGATCATATCAAAATGTTTATTCTGAATACCTCCAGGAATACCTTAGTAATACATAAATACTTCAGCAAATACAAAGTATCATTTCTTAGTACTACTATGTCATTTTTAGTATTTAACTGTGATGTCAATTGAAATGGATGTCTGTAACACAGTGACACCTATCTACCAAGTTCAGGAGACAACAGATGGAGTGATTTCTTTAGTCTTGTGTATAAAAGGAAGACTGTACAAACACAATCTTTTCATTTAAGAGAATAGTCACATGACATTACATGTCCAAGTACAGTTGACCCTTGAACAACGTGGGAGTTAGGAGCATCCAACCTCTACACTGTCCATACATATAACTTATAGTCAGCCCTCTGTATCCAGGTTCCTCAGTATCTGCAGATACACCCAACCAGTGATCTGGTCATGTAGTCCTGTAGTACTTACTACTGAGAAAAATGAACAAGTGGACTCTTGCATCTCAAGTCCATATTGTTCAAGGCTTAGCTGTATTTCAGTTTGTTTTACATAAGTGAATAGTGATAAGTGCAGATCAAAAGAAAGATGTACTTACTCTGAGGAAACCTCGGGGGGTTGTCATTGACATCTGTCAGGGTGATGTTGACTGTGGTGGATCCTGAAAGCCCTCCAACTTGCCCAGCCATGTCTTTGGCTTGAATGACCACTGAGTAATGTTCTCTGGCTTCTCTGTCCATATTATGTAAGGCAGTTCTAATAACTCCTGTAATACATGTTTTAAACAAAATGGCATGGATTATACATTAAATGAAATGCAATATAGCTAAATATCTCTCTTTATTTTCATTTTAAGAAAAGTAGGTCTTTTAGTGTTTTTATTGGAATATAATTGCTCAACAATGTTGTGTTAGTTTGTGCTGCTCAACGTCATGAATCTGCCATATGTACACATTTATCCCCTCCCTCTTGAGCCTCCCTTCCCTGTCCCCAACTCCACCCATTTGGTTCATCACAGAATACCGAGATGAGCTCTCTGAGTTACACAGCAGCTTCCCACCAGCTATCTATTTTACACGTGGTAGCATATATATGTAAATGTTAGTCTCTCAGTAATCTTCCCTCTCAGCCCCCCACTGAGTCCACGAGTCCATTCTCTATGTCTGCACCTCTATTCCTGCTCTACAAATAGCTTCATCTGTATCATTTAAGAAAAGTAGTTTTAACTGAAATGCTTTTGAGAGAAAGTCAGGCTTTTGAGGCAAACAGTACCTGCCAACGTTATTAAAACTGTCTCATGGAAATATTTGTTTACAACCATAGGTCCCAAGGGAATCTATAGATAATGAGGGACAAATGAAGATATCCCATCTCTTGGCAGTCCTTGGGATGACAGGCCCATAAGAGGTAGACCTGCAGCCCTTGCTCTTTCCTTCTGCTGGTGACCTGAATATTTCATGGCTTGTTCTCATTCTAAGTGTCAGCTCAGATGATTTGACCAGAGGTTAATTTTTCTCCTTACACAACAATTTACATAGTTTTCCGACAGGGTCGTCAAATTTTGATGATGAAAACGTTGGCAGAGTGTAGACACTTGAAAAAGATTATAGGCAGGTAGTACTTTAACATTTATCAAGACTAAGAAACTGACTACTTTTTGTCAGGAAATGACAACTATAATAAAAACTAGATCTAAGTACATGAGTAAAATAAAGAAAGTAATGAGATTGTTTGAAAAATTATATGTAAAGTCACATTCTTTGTCTTGCAGTGACATGTAATATGCTTTATCTTGCAGTGACATTCAATAAAGAGATACAAATGCTATATGTCATATGTAATTATGTGTAGGTAAACACACCACACACAGATACACAGACACACACAGACAAACACACACACATGCACACACAGCTCTGTCAATAGAGCCTTACATTTAAAACTGAAACAAATTTTCCAGCGGGTCACATTTACATAAGAACTACCAAATATGTCTTCAGTTCAGTTCAGTTCAGTCGCTCACTCAAGTCAGACTCTTTGCAACCCCATGGTCTGCAGCATTCCAGCTCTCCCTGTCCATCACAAACTCTTGTAATTTACTCAAACTCATGTCCATTGAGTTGGTGATGACATTCAGCCATCTCATCCTCTGCCATTCCCTTCTCCTCCCACCTTCAATCTGTCCCAGCATCAGGGTCTTTCCAAGTGAGTCAGTCCTTTGCATCAGGTGGCCAAAGGATTGGAGTTTCAGCTTCAGGATCAGTCCTTGTAATGAATATCCAGGACGGATTTCCTTTAGGATGGACTGGTAGGATCTCCTTGCAGTTCAAGGGACTCTCGAGTCTTCTCCAACACCACAGTTCAAAAGCATCAATTCTTCGGCGCTCACCTTTCTTCATAGTCTACCTGTCACATTCATACATGACTACTAGAAAAAAAACATAGCTTTGGCTAGACAGACCTTTGTTGACTAAGTAATATCTCTGCTTTTTAATATGCTGTCTAGGTTGATCATAACTTTTCTTCCAAGGAGCAAGCGACTTTTAATTTCATGGTTGCAGTCAACATCTGCAGTGATTTTGTAGCCCCCAAAATAAAGTCCCTCACTGTTTCCATTGTTTCCCCATCTATTTGCCATGAAGTGATGTGAACAGATGCCATGATCTTAGTTTTCTGAATGTTGAGATTTAAGCCAACTTTTTCACTCTCCTCTTTCACTTTCATCAAGAGGCTCATTAGTTCTTCTTTGCTTTCTGCTGTAAGGGCGGTGTCATCTGCATATCTGAGGTTTTTGATATTTCTCCCAGCAATCTTGATTCCAGCTTGTGCTTCTTCCAGCCCAGCGTTTCTCATGATGTACTCTGCATAGAAGTTAAATAAGCAGGGTGACAATATACAGCCTTGACATACTCCTTTTCCTATTTGGAACCAGTCTGTTGTTCCATGTCCAGTTCTAACTGTTGCTTCCTGACCTGCATACAGGTTTCTCAAGAGGCAGAGAAATGGTCTGGTATTCCTATCTCTTGAAGAATTTTCCACAGTTTGTTGTGATCTTCACCATCAAAGGCTTTGGCGTAGTCAATAAAGCAGACATAGATGTTTTTCTGGAACTCTCTTGCTTTTTCGACGATCCAATGAAGAGGTGGCAAGAATACACAGAAGAACTATATAAGAAAGATCTTCACGACCCAGATAATCATGATGGTGTGATCACTCACCTAGAGCCAGACATCCTGGAATGCGAAGTCAAGTGGGCCTTTGGAAGCATCACTATGAACAAAGCTAGTGGAGGTGATGGAATTCCAGTTGAGCTATTTCAAATCCTAAAAGATGATGCTGTGAAAGTGCTGCACTCAATATGTCAGCATTTGGAAAATGCAGCAGTGGCCACAGGACTGGAAAAGGTCAGTTTTCATTCCAGTCTCAAAGAAAGGCAACGCCTAAGAATGCTCAAACTACCACACAATTGCACTCATCTCACACGCTAGTAAAGTAATGCTCAAAATTCTCCAAGCTAGGCTTCAACAATACATGAAATATGAACTTTGAGATGTTCAAGCTGGTTTTAGAAAAGGCAGAGGAGCCAGAGATAAAATTGCCAACATCCACTGGATCATCGAAAAAGCAAGAGAGTTCCAGAATATAGGACACTTAACCACTATGTTTTGTTTTTTTTTTACTGACTTGATTGCAAATGTAATGACTTTGAGTGAGAGCCATAGGCTCCAGGAAAATAGATCTCCAACTTTTAATACTTGTGGGCATATAATGAAGGAAGTTTAGGAGAACTCTCCTGAAGCTAAATAGGAACGAAAATTATTCATATCAAAAGGAATTATAATAATGTGATAATAAATGATTCATCTAATCCATGCATATGAAAAAGCCTCAAGCATTCTTATTAAAAAGAACAATGTTTTTTCACATATAATAATTATGTAAGAAAAAAGTTAATTGACACAGAGGGGAACAAGTTAAGAGTTTATGAAAACATTTAATGAAAGAAAGTTATATTTTCTAATATTAAAAAAAAAAGCGATGCTATTCTGAAAAAAAAAATGGGACTTAACCTCTGATATGTAGAAGTATGAGATTACTATCCAGGATATTTTACAATGAAATCATTACAGTAATATTCGTAGAATACACAGATATGAAAACAAAATCTTTTTTTAAACATTTATTTTTAATTGAAGGATAATTGCTTTACAGAATTTTGTTTTGTTCTGTCAAACATAAACATGAATCAGCCATAGGTGTACGCATATCACTTCACTCTCGAACCTCCCTCCCATCTATCACTAAAGTGAATGACAGATATTTTATGCAATCTGAATGTCATTCATTTAAAAGGATCAGAGAAGTAGAATTAACACATACCCTGTTATAGCACAGACTTTAATAATTTCATTATCTCTCTTCTTTTACAATAGTGCCACTGTGACATGAAGTGGGAAGAAATTTGTCAAAGAAATTTGCTTATGGAAAGAAAACAGCATATCTGGAATTGACACATATTTCTCAGAAATGATTGTCTAAGGAATCATTTAAACACTCAGTTCTCTTGAGAATGACTCAATTGCATGTACTTAGCTATAACCTCACCTGAGGGCACACAGGTTACTGGGCAAATTGCCATAGCCACATAATCCCCTTGTACAATAATATGATTCCAACATATAGCCCAGATATTCCTGAGCGGGGTAGTCTAGAACATAGCTGATGCACAGTTACTTTAGTTTTTTCCTTTTCAGTAGCACTTTATTTTTTTTAGAGTAGTTTCAGGTCCACAGTAAAATTAAGAAAATACAGTTATCATATACCCTTTTTCTCCAGATAATACACCACCTCCCCAACTAGCCACATACTGTACTAAAATAATGCATTTGTTACAACTGATAAACCTACATTATTAGCACAACATTATCACCCAAAGTATATAATTTACATCAGAGGTCACTCTTGGTGTTGCATATTCTATGGGTTTGGATCCATGTATAATGACATGTATTCATCACAGTATAACATAGAATACTTTAACTGCCCTAAAAATCCTCTCTTTTCCACCTATTCATCCCTCCCTCCCCTCAGCCTTTGGCAATCACTGATCATTTTACTGTCTCCATAATTTTGCTTTTTCCAAAATGTCATATAATTGGACCATACAGTGTGCAGTCTTTTCAGATTGGCCTTTTCAATTAGTAATGGGCAGTTAAGGATCCTCCATGTCTATCCATGGCTTGATAGTTCCTTTCTTTCTAAAACTGTTGAATGCGCTCAGTAATGTCTGACTCTTTGCAGCCCCATGGACTGTAGCTCACCAGGCTCCTCTGTCCTTGGGATTTTACAGCAAAGAATACTGGAGTGGGTTGCAATGTTCTTTTCTAGCTTTCACCTATAAACTGTAAAATAGGTTTGTCAATACCTATAAAAAATGTCTGGGACTTGATTGGTATCCCACTGAATATATTGGTAAGATTGAGCAGAATTAACATCTTGACAATATTGAGTCTTTCCTATCCATGCACATAACATATATCTCCATTTATTTACTTCTAATTTGTTTCTTTATTGAGAGTTTTATAGTTTTCCTCATATAGATTTCATACCTTTTATTTTTAGATTTACCCCCAAGTATCTCTTTTTAGGGTAAGCTAACCTAAATGGCATTGTATTTTTAAATCAAAGTCTACTTCTTTATTGCTGGTAAATAGGAAAGAGGTTGACTTTTATATATCAACCTTATATCCTGAAACCTTTCTCTCTAAAGACTGTGTCCTTGGACATAGCTCTCACTCTGGGAAATGTTGGCAGAAAATTTATTCCAAGGGCAGAGAAGGGAGTGAGGAGCCTCTGATCACCTGGTTTTAGCCTGCTAGTCAACTGGCATTCATGTCCTCTGAATGACCTCCCCTGACATTATTAACAACTACTATAGGTGATTCCAGTGTAAGTAGGTCAAAAGTATGAAAAGTCACAATTAGAAAGATGAAATTCTGCCATTGTTTTCATACATTTCTTTATTTTTTATCACCATCTTGTCATATCAATAAAATATATGTGGAGATACACACATGAACACAACCAATAATATTCAACTATAATAAACATTTTTCAAAACTATGAAGCCTAAACTCCTATACAAGACTAGGATAAACTATATTTGTATAGACCAAATAAGAACTGATATTTTGGTATTTTGGTTTTTTGTTTGGCTTTTCTATCATGTATCCATGGACCCAGTAATTGTATTTTAACTTACTTTTTCCTTTCAAATAAACATAATAATAAAGACTTATCACCTGGCCTTTTTATTTGGTAAATTTGTAAAGAAAACAATGCAGAATAGCTAAATTAATCACATTAAATTAGTGCAGTGTTTGCATAAGAACAAAGGAACCACTCCACTTTTCAACATATGCTAGGTAACTAGTATTAGCATATTCTGAATGTCTGTCTGACATGCTTCACTAGCAATGTTCACTTCAAAATTTTTAACAGAAATTGTTGCCTTTTATTCGCCTGTGATGTTGTGTTGAATCAACAGGAAGTGATTACCTTTGTATTTTGTTTCTTATTACTTTCCCGGTAAACAATCACAGGTGCCCCACTGCCTGCAAATTACCTTCTGACTCACACTTCCCAATCACCTTGATATGTAGGGGCTTGTAACTGGGAATGACTCTTTGCGGAATACGAGCTCATAACATTGAAACTCATCTGCAGTTATAAACATTACTCACTGAACCTGACTCACTAGACCACCATGTGTTTTTTTCCTTAACTGATGATAGTCACATAGAGCAATAGATCCTCCAAGATGGTTTCTTGTATTTTAGCCACTAAATAGAATTTAAGATGGAAATATACAAATCTAGTTTATTAGGTAATACCACAGAAGACTGAAAAATAAAATCTGTAAAAGGGTGGAACAAATAAACAGGCATGGCATTCAAATAGTTAAAAACATTTTCAAGTACATATGTGCATTTATACGATGAGCTGGTAAATTTTCTTCCATATCTTAACTACATATATTCATTTTGGCTCAGTTGCTTATTTTCTTTCTTAATTTTTTCAATTGTTCATCCATTCGTTTGAACTCTCTTATATAATTATGTAACGCCTATTACAAGATATCGGTCTGTGTAAGAGTGTGTTCAGCCATGTCTGACTTTTAGTGACCCAATGGACTTTGTCCATGGAATTTTCCAGGCAAGAATACTAGACTAGGTTGCCACTTCCTACTCCAGGGGATCTTCCTGACCGAAGGATCAAACCCACATCTCCCGCATTGACAGGTGGGAATTCTTTCCCACTGTACTTCCTGGGAAGCCCCCAAATGTATTGGAGTTCTATTGTTTTTCTAAGGGGGCACAAGGGTTACTTAAAAACAAAATTATGTGAAGTTACAGTTATAATGCAACTTCAAGGACACCATTCTAGACCTACTGAATGAAAATTCAGGGAAGTGGGCATGAAGGGTCTAATCTGAGATATTCACCTGCAGTTGAGGACATGTGATATCTGGTCTCCAAGTGGTCATATTTCACTGGAGTATCTGCTAGTATAAAACAATTAGGAAAACATTAAGAGGTTTATAAATATTTAGAAGTTTCATTAACCAGTTCCTACACAATGATACTTAACATCTTGTAGTAATAATTCATCCTTCCAACTGCCTGATTATGATGATCTAGGTTCCTGGGAGATTTTTTATGTCAGTTAATGAAGTGCTATTTGTTTCAACATTTAGGTATTATATGGTACTTCTATTCAACTACACATTATGAATTTTCCCTACTGATTTTGTAAAGATAATGTGACTTTCATAAATTCCTGTCTACATTGAAATCAAAAATAGTGAGACATTAAAGCATCACCACAGTTTCAGAAATCTGTTTTCTTCATTCACCACTAATCCAATGTTTATTGAATGTGTCTCTGGTCTATTTAAAATGTGGGGTACAGGTACATTAAGGATAGAGCTTATGATTTTAGAAGGTCATGATTAGAGTGTTTACTAACAGGGAAATAAATATGAAAATATGGAAAGTTAAATGTTAGTCACTCAGTTGTGTCCGACTCTTTCAGACCTCATGGACCATAGCCTGCCAGGCTCCTCTGTCCATGAAATTCTCCAAGCAAGAATACTGGAGTGGGTAGCCATTCCCTTCTCCAGGGGATCTTCCCAATACAGGGATTGAACTTATGTCTCCTGCATTGCAGGCAGATTCCTTACCATCTGAGCCATCAGGGAAGCCCCAACACTACAAATAGATTTTGTTAAATGAACAGGCAAAACCCAGACTTTGAAGGCCATAGTTATCCATATGCATGAACATGATAAAAGAGTACTTCAAGGGACAACAGCAAGTTTGAAGGATATAGAAAGAAGAAAGGAAAAGCAAGGAACCCTTGGAAAGGGGATCTGTCACGAGCAAAGGGGCAGATACAGAATGTACATGGATGTATTGAAAAAATTGGCTCCATTGGAAAATTACTGTGGGAAATAGCATAGATTTAGGTACTCATTAATACTCTGAATATTTCTATGGTTTGTTCCTCAAGTGACTGAAAGTTTGAATAGCTCCGCTGTCACCCGTATGGAAAGTCATCACTGACTAAACGTCACTACTGGCCAGTTGTCAGAGGCTGTGGTTGGGCAGATACATGGTTATATCTACAGCTACATTTAGCACATTTCAGACTCTAAACTAATTTAATATCTAATCAAACTTCAGAATTTTATTTATATTTTCATTACATGATACATTTTATTTTTAAAGAAAATTTATATTATATGAAACACTGGCATCTCTGAGATTAAAAATAAACATATTTAGCTTCAAGCTATGACTCATGGAATTAATCATCCTAAATTCAGGAGTGTAGACATTTTTATGATTTAACAGGAAGATTCAATTTTTCCTCTTCTACATGTTTTTTCTTCCTATCCTCAAAATTGATGACGAAGCATTTTATTTCGGGTGAGGAGAAAAGAATGGTGAAATTATGTTTTGAGTATGAACTGTGACTCAGGCACTCTCTTCAGGTATATTATTTTTCCCCATGTTTTTCATGGGAGAGAAAGCTCCAAGTTTAAGTAACACTCTCCAGATGAGAAATCAACAGAAGCCAAAATGTAACCAAGGGCTTCCTGACAGAATGCCACAGTGCTATTAGTTCAAGTAATGAAGCCCTCGGACCCTGTGGGCCCTTAGGAGAGGCTTGTGATATTGTGAAAGAAAGAGACAGGGAGGGGTCTGGGGTGGTGGATAGAGAAAGAGAGAGAGAGACAGGGAGGAGGAGAGGAGGAGGTGGAGAGAGGAACAGAATTATAAAAATAGGTATTACCCTCTCTATGGATTTGGGGGCACAAATTAGACAGATCCAAAGAGAAGGCAGTTGTGTTTATGCATTGTTAAATACGCTTCTGACCTAGAAGGTTTTATTTCCATGTTTCTTTCTCTCTCTCTCTGTATCTTTTTGCATTTGCTCATTGCTTATATCTATTTCTAGCGTTTCAATGTGATCTACAATTTCAAAAGACCCTTCTTTCTGTGTTTTGTGTGTGTGTGTGTGTGTGTGTGTGTGTGTGCGCTTAATCACTCAGTCATGTTCGACTCTTTGAAACCCCATGAACAGTAGCCAGTCAGGCTCCTCTGTCCATGGAGTTTTCTAGGCAAGAATATTGGAGTGGATTGCCATTTCCTACTCATCCCAACTGAGGGATCAAACTTGCATCTCTTGTGTCTCCTGCATTGGCAGGTGGATTCTTTTTACTACGCCACCTGGGAAGGCCCAGTGTTTCTAGTCAATATATTTAATAACCACACTGATAATCATAGCTTTTCCAGGGCATTTCTGAAGGCTAAATATTATATAGACTTTTAGGCTTTCAGCTTAACTACTCCATTCAGAAAAAAATGTACTGCAACAGCATTGTAAGGAGAAACATAAAGTATAAACTTCAAAAAAAAGACTTATCTGGGGGTTGATATTCCAATGGTGATGTTGCTGATAATAGAACTATTGACAGTTATTTAGTATTTATTGAGCATAATGAGGAATGCTTTAGGTTAAATCACTAATCCTCACACTAAATCCTCACATCGACCGACTATGGAAGTAATTTATATTATCCCCTTTTTTAATCAAAGAGGGATTTCAAGAACAGAAATGTTAAGAAGATTGCCCAAGGACAGATGAGTATGATAGAGTCAGTATTTATCTACGCAATTAGAATTAAAAGTCTGCTGTCATGATCACTACCTTCTGAGCTTCTGATTCCTTGCAAGTAAATTGAGGAAAATACTGCCAAAGAGCCTGAAACTGATTTTGGGAGAATGTCTGTATCTTGATAGTGTGGGATCAGAAAAAAATTGTTTTCTCTTGACCAGTTTAGGTTCTAATATCATTGGAATCAAAATTCTTACTATAATCAAGAAGATGTCAGAAAGATGGTAGATAACTATAGGTTATAAAAGTGTTAAATGTCCAGTCATGTCCGACTCTTTGCAACCCCATGGACTGTAGCCTGCCAGGCTCCTCTAACCATGGCATTCTCCAGGCAAGAATAACAGAGAGGGTAGATATTTCCCTCTCCAAGGGATCTTCTAGACCCAGGGATCAAATCTGGGTCTCATGCATTGAAGCTTCCATGGTGGCTCACACGGTAAAGAATCAGCCTGCAATGCAGGAGAACTGGGTTTGATCCTTGGGGATGATCAACTGGGAGAAGGGAATGGCTACCGGCTCCAGTGTTCTTGCCTGGAGAATTCCATGGACAGAGGAGCCTGGTGGGCTACAGTCCATGGGGTCGCAAAGAGTCGGACACAACTAAATGACTAACACTTTCACTTTCAACCATAGGTAACCAAATGATCTGACTTTAAAAGCTGAGGGTTCAGTCTTTTGTCCAAAAGAATAAAGAGTGAGAAACTTAGAAGCCTGAGATTTATCTTGATGCAAGTGGTCATTAGCTGGATATGGTCTTTTTGCAGGGTATCAAATACCAATGCCATTATCCATGGCTGATCTATGACTGCTTTGACCAATACAGTACAGTAGAAGTGATAGTATATCAATTTCTTCCCTGGACTTAAGAGGACTGGAAACTTCTGTGTTAGCATATATGAGCTCTGAGCCTTCAGGTAAGTGGTCTAGTTACCATGATAGAGACCACATAGAGATGCCCTGAGATGGAACGTGCTTTGGAAGCATCTGAACCCAGTTCCACAGCTCTTCCCACTGAGGCACTGGGTATATGCTAAGTGGCTTCAGTCATGTCCGACTCTGTGCGACCCCATAGACGGCAGCCCACCAGGCTCTCCCGTCCCTGGGATTCTCCAGGCAAGAACACTGGAGTGGGTTGCCATTTCCTTCTCCAATGCATGAAAGTGAAAAGTCAAAGTGAAGTCACTCAGTCATGTCCGACTCTTTGCGACCCCATGGACTGCAGCCTACCAGGTTCTTCTGTCCATGGGATTTTCCAGGCAAGAGTACTGGAGTGGGGTGCCATTTCCTTCTCCGACTGGGCATATGAGTGGACTCAGTTTTGAATGGTTCCACTTGCCAGATGAATGCTACCATGTAACCAAGTTAGAATCACAGGGATCAAGAAATTGTCAGATTTTTGATCAACTACATTCCTTCCAAAATCACTGTTGTTTTGAAAGGTCTTTGTTGGGGAAGTTTGCAGTGACATTTGAATTTAGAGTATACACACACAGAAACAGATAAATATGTGCACACACACACACATACACATATGTATATATTCAGATACACATGCTGCTGCTGCTGCTAAGTCGCTTCAGTTGTGTCTGACTATGTGCAACCTCATAGACGGCAGCCCACCAGGCTCTCCCGCCCCTGGGATTCTCCAGGCAAGAACACTGGAGTGGGTTGCCATTTCCTTCTCCAATGCATGAAAGTGAAAAGTCAAAGTGAAGTCGCTCAGTCATGTCCAACTCTTCGCGACCCCATGGACTGCAGCCTACCAGGCTCTTCTGTCTATGGGATTTTCCAGGCAAGAGTACTGGAGTGGGGTGCCATTGTCTTCTCCGTCAGATACACATACAAACACACATATATACATTCATAAATACATATGAATGAACACGCATACATGTTCATTCCTCACAGGGAAATAACAGATGGTTGGGTTTCTAAATTTACCCCTATTACCACTAAAAATTTCCAGCAAGATGTCTATCAGCACCTGACATAGATCTTGAGAAGTTGAATGCTGGGAGTGGGCTGTTGATTAGTACTCCCGCACTGAGTTGAGAGTCTTTCTTTAAAGCCGGTGTGTGTCTGTGTCTGTGCCAGGTGATATAGTTCATTTCCCTCCACTGAAGCTGTAAACAACAGTGTGCGTTTTCATGTGCTCTTCCCTTCAATAGTTCTCATATTGTCAGGTCCAACAGATAATGCTTGTTTTCATCTCAGCAGCAGCAGATTGGCCATAGCGTGCTTACCTTTCCCGAAGACTCCATTTGCCTCTCTCTCTTATTTTTCATATTGTCATCACACGAATTTCCTTATTGTCATTATCCAAATTTATTTACAGTTTTTGGCAACTGTTTGTTCTTTTCCACTAGAATAAAAGCTTCACAAAGCCAAAGATTTTTGTTTGTTGTATTTTCATTGCTGTACGCTCATTGCCTAAAACAATCCCCGGTCCATAGTTGTTCTCAATGAATATTTGTTAAATGAATGAAGTGCCACAAAAGCCATAAGAATTCATCATAGTGTTGAGTTTTGGTTTAGAATAAAACTAACATTAGGTTCTAAAATAAATAAGTTACTACATTCCATTTATTTTTTTTTTTAGATATAAAATCTGTTATCTGTAATAAAGTACCACAAACTAGGTGGCTTAAAAATGAGTTTATTGTCTTGTAGTTCTGGAAACTAAAAGGTCTGAAACCAAGTTTTTGGTAGGATTGGTTTCTCCTGAGGGCTGTGAGGGATGGATCTCTTCCAGGTCTCTCTCTTTGGCTTGTAGATGACTATTTTCATGTCCACATCACATTCTCTCTGTATTTTCAAATCATCTTTCCTCTGTAGTATCTCCATGCCTACACTTCTCCTTTTTATAAAGAAATCAGCCATATTGTATTAAGGGTCACCCTGTGGTGCTCAGTTGCTCAATCATATCCTACTCTTTGCAACTCCATGGACTGTAGCCTGTCAGGTTCCTCTGTCCATGGAATCTTCCAGGCAAGAATACTGGAGCGGGTTAACAGTTATTATGTCAGGGGATTGTCCCAACACAGGGATCAAACCCAGATCTCCTTCATCTCCTATATTGGCAGGCAGATTCTTTACCACCATAAATTCATTTTAGCTTGATTTACTCTTCAAAGGCCCTATCTCCAAATAAGGTCACACTGTCAGATCCTGGGGTTAGGAATTCAACCTATGAATTGGGGTGGGGAGTACACTGACCCATGACACTAAGTAAAATAATTCAGTTCAGTTCAGTTCAGTCACTCAGTCATAGCCAATTCTTTGCAACCCCATGGACTGCAGCTTACCAGGCCTCCCTATCCATCACCAACTCCCGGAGCTAGTTCAAACTCATGTCCATCAAGTCAGTGATGCCATCCAACCATCTCATCCTCTGTCATCCTCTTCTCCTCCTTACTTCAATCTTTCCCAGCATCAGGGTCTTTTCAAATGAGTCAGTTGTTTGCATCAAGTGGCCAAAGTATTGGAGTTTCAGCTTCAGCATCAGTCCTTCCAATGAATATTCAGGACTGATTTCCTTTAGGATGGACTGGTTTTGATCTCCTAGCAGTCCAAGGGACTCTCAAGAGTCTTTAATACCAGCATTCAAAAGCATCAGTTCTTCAGTGTTTAGCTTTCTTTATAGTCCAACTCTCACATCCATACACAACTACTAGAAAGCCATAGCTTTGACCAGAAGGACCTTTGTCAGCAAAGTAATGTCTTTGCTTTTTAATATGTTGTCTAGGTTGGTCATAGCTTTTCTTCCAAAAGGAGCAAGCATCTTTTAATTTCATGGCTGAAGTCACTATCTGCAGTTTTTTCTTGCTCAAATAAAACCTTGTGTGCAGTAGGACTCAGAGACCCCCACAGAGACTGAGCCATATCTGTCTTTGAGTGTTTGAGTATCTCCTGTGGAGGCATGGGTCAGCAGTAGCCTTCTGCAGGGGCAGGGGTTCTGGGTACAGCTGACCTGAGTCACACAGCATGTGGCATAAGCCCTCTTGGAGGAGGTCACCATTAACCCCACCATAATGCCACTGAGCAGATGACCCACAAATTGCAGAACAATTATACCAAATAAGTTCTTGCACTGTCAAGAAAGTTATAGGACCCACAGTAGATTTTCCAGCCTGGGGATCTGGCAAATGGACTGAGAACCCCAGGGAATTTGACTTTGGAGGTCAGTGGGATTTGATTACAGAACTTCCACAGGAGTGGGGAAACAGACTCATGGAGGGCACAAAAAAAAACAAAAAAACAAAAACCTTTGCACACCAGGACCCAGGAGAAAGGAGCAGTGACCTGACAGGAGACTGACCCAGACTTGCCTGTAATTGTCCAGGAGTCTCTGACAGAGGCGTGGGTAGACAGTGGCCTGCTGCAGGGTCAAGGGCACTGAACACAACAGTGTGTGCACGAGACCTTTTGAAGGAGGTCACCATTATTTTCATTACCTGTATCTTATTTTGTCTGAGGTCAAACAATAGGGAGGGAACACAGCCTCACCCATCAACAGAAAATTGGATAAAAGATTTACTGAGCATGTCCCTGCCCATCAAAACAAGACCCAGTGTTCCCCACAGTCTCTCCCATCAGGAAGCTTCCATAAGCCTCTTGTTCTTATCCCTCAGAGGGCAGAGAGAATGAAAATCACAATCACAGAAAATTAATCAAACTGATTACATTGACCACAGCCTTATCTAACTCAGTGAAACTATGAGCCACGCTGTAGGTGGTGTAGGGCCACCCAAGACAGATGGGTCATGGTGGAGAGTTCTGACAAAACATGGTCCACTGGAGAAGGGAATGGCAAACCACTTCAGTATTCTTGCCTTGAGAACCCCATGAACAGTATAAAAAATAAAATATTAAGTTGCACCAAGAAAAAAATGAATGCATATTGAATATGTGAGACTTTTTGAGCCTATGTTAGAGAAATTCTTTAAGTAAATTTGTAAGAGATCGTTTGAACAAAAAGGGACTGGTGAAGGCACCCTAAGAACAAAAACACAAAATACCAAAAAAAAAAAAAAAAGTGAAAGAATATGTCACAGAAAAGATGGAGATGAAGAAAGACTTCCGTGTAAGTAGTCTCAGAGATGGAAGAAGATGCATTATATAAATGTATGATCATAAGTTCATAAGAGTGTCTGTGACTTCCCTTATCAAGTGAACTATAAAGACTCATTTCTCATTCATTCCTTCAAGCAGTAATTATAGGGTGCCTACTAAAATGTAGATACAGTCCTAAGAGTAGACAAAATTACTGCCCTCACAGAGCTTACATTCTGGAGAAAATAGAGTAGGGGGCAAAAAAGAAAACTACAACAACAACAAGATAACTACCTACATGATACAGAGCAGGTTTGCTGGGGGGTGGGTGGGGAAATGGAGCATTTGGTTAGGGGGGTTACAGTTTTAATTGAACTTGAGCTTTCCCCACTGGTTACTTGAGGTAAACCAGCAGCCCCAGGGCTCTAGTGGAGCAGACTCACCATCATTTTGGGCTTCTCTTGTAGCTAAGTCGGTAAAGAATATGCCTGCAATGCAGGAGACCTGGGTTCAGTCCCTACGCTGGGAAGATCCTCTGGAGAAGGAAATCACAACCCACTTCAATATTCTTGTCTGGAGAATCCCAAGGACAGAAGAGCCTTGCAAGCTACAGTCCATGGGGTCACTAGAGTTGGATAAGACATAGCATATAGATCACCACAGTTTTAATTAGGACTGTAATACTGAGGTGCTGGAGTTAGCTAGTACTGACTCAGAAGAGTTGATTGTTAAAATTTCTAGAATTTGGATGGCTGGTTAGTAAATATAGCCCTTGCTAAGAAATTAATTATATAAATTTACATAGTAACATCATATCTTTAAAAAAATCTGGAATCTTATCACTGTCTAAGTGATCTATTATATTTTACTTTTACTTATGCTCTTGATGTTAATTATGCTTATTTTATCTATGTGGTGGAAATACTACAGAATTAAGTATTGCTGCTCATCCTTTCCCCAGAATATGTTCCGTGGTATCACTTGGGTAACGAAATCATTGGCAGATGGAAATATTTTTTGAAAGTCAGCAAGTGCTGACTAAATCAAGGTTGAATCTATTTTGTTAGTGATGTCTAAACTTAAGAAAGTAAAAGAGAAGGAATAAATAAAGAATATTAAACTCAAATGTGTAGTCATTACATGTTGCTGCTGCTGCTAAGTCGCTTCAGTCGTGTCAGACTCTGTGCGACCCCAGAGATGGCAGCCCACCAGGCCCTGCCGTCGCTGGGATTCTCCAGGCAAGATCACTGGAGTGGGTTGCCATTTCCTTCCCCATGCACGAAAGTGAAAAGTGAAGGTGAAGTTGCTCAGTTGTGTCCGACTCTTCGTGACCCCATGGACTGAGCCTATCAGGCTCCTCCGTCCATGGGATTTTCCAGGCAAGAGTACTGGGGTGAGTTGCCAATGCCTTCTCTGAGTCATTACATGAGAATTATACAAAGTCTGAAGCAAATACTAACCTAACTAATGAAATATATTATTCAGTTTAGCAGGGGAAAAAAAATGGTGGCTCATATAATTGATAAAAAAATGAAGTTTTTTACAAACATCTTTTATCTACAGGTTAAAGCAAACAAAAATATTAACCAACACCCAAGCCAGAACCTAAAACTCATTTGTCAATGACCTGAGAAACTTCTTGCTGAATCAGATAGCAATCAAGCATTTATTTGCAGTGGGGTTTTGTCAATATCCATTGGATTGCAGCAATAAGTTGTGTGTAGATGCAAGGGTTTGGCAAAAATCAATACCAGCATTCTGTAAGAATTAATAAATTATGTGGAATTTATAATAATGTGTACATTATACTTGTTTGTAAATTGGGTGCTATATATCTATTTTACCAATGAAATTTATAATAAACATGTATACTCATGTATATGCTTATATGCATGCTTACATATTTTTGGTTGCTAAATATTTACTAGCACATGACTGATGGCTAGTGTTAAATGGATTTGACAGAAAAAAGTTTCAGGGAAAAAGAGTCACAAGTACAAATGTCCTAATGTGGTTGTTTTTCTAGCTTGTTTGAGGGAAATCTGTGAGGGCAACATCTCTACAGCAAAAAGAACAAGAAAAAGAGGAAACAAGATCAGAATGACATCATAGACCATATCATTTACAGGCATGTAAGTTATTGTAGAGTTTTTGATTTGATGACAAAAGAGATGGGAAGCCATTGGCAGGTTTTCAGCAAAGAGTGATGTGATCTGACATATTTTAACATGATTGCAAGAATACCCTGGTGGTCTGGAAGTCAGAACTCCACATCCCCACTGCTGAGGGTCTGGCCAGGGATCTAAAAAGCTGCGTTGTTGTTTAGTCACTAAGTTGTGTTTGACTCTTTTTTGACCCTATGGTCTGTAGCCCACTAGGCTCCTCTGTCCAAGAGATTTACAGGCAAGAACACTGGAGTGGGTTGCCATTTCTGACTCCGGAAGATCTTTCCCACCGAGGGATTGAAACTGCGTCTCCTGCATTGGCAGGCAGATTCTTTACCACTGAGCCACTAGGGAAACCCCAAGAAGCTGTGTGCAGGGCCTTAAAAAAATAATGCTTTGGCTACTGTGTTGGGAATAGACTAGGTAGAATGAAGGAAATAGGTTAAGAGATAACAAAGTTTTTTAAAACAGAAGCAAGGAGATGTGTCTGGAAGGCAGTGTTTGCTGATGAAATAGATGTGTTGTATTAAAGAAAACAGCAATGGAGTGTGATCCAAGGTTTTTGCACTGAGATGTGGAAGAGTGTGGGGAGGTGGATGAAGTTACAGAAAGCAGTTTTGAAAGAATTCTGTGATAAGTATCCTCAGTCCCCCGACAGAGATGTTCAGTTGACATACAGTAAGCTGGTGTTAGGGGGGCTTCCCTGATAGCTTAGTTGGTAAAGAATCCGCCTGTAATGCAGGAGACCCCAGTTCGATTCCTGGGACAGGAAGGAGAAGGGAACAGCTACCCATTCCAGTATTCTGGGGCTTCCCTTGTGGCTTAGCTGGTAAAGAATCTGCCTGCAATGCGGGAGACCTGGGTTCGATCCCTGAGTTGGGAAGATATCCTGGAGAAGGGAAAGGCTACCCACTCCAGTATTCTGGCCTGGAGAATTCCATGGACTATATAGTTCATGGAGTCACAAAGAGTCGGGACAAGACTGAGCAACTTTCACTTTCACATTCCAGTGTTCAGAGAACACTAGTTCAGACTCTCACTGTAATGTGTTCAGCATAAAGATAATATCTAAAGCCATTAAGACTGATGATATCAACCAAAGGAATAAGGGTAAAAAAGAGGCTCAATTAAAGAACACTGCCACATGCCAGTGAGTTTAGAAGAAAAGGTAGAAGCAACACAAAAGCAGTGATCATTGTGAAAGGGAGAAAACCAAGAGGGTGTGGCATCCTGGAAAAGGTATTTCAAGGAAGAGAAAGGGATTCAGTGTGGCAAATGCTGTGCCTAAGTCGAGTACAACGTCAGGGACATTATGATGTGAAATGTGACAGCGAGACCTAAACTTAACAGTAGATATGAAATGAAGAAAAAGATATGTGAGGCATTTTGGAGTACATGGGTAAGGACCAGATGATTGATGGAAAGTAGGGTGGGAGGGAAAGGAAATGATTCACATGGTGCTCAGGCTTTTAGCTTAAGAACTTGGCCAGCGGGGGGAAGCCCTCTAGGAGATGAGGAGTATAAGACAAAGATCAGTGAAGAGTGTTAATTCCTGGTCATTTTGACTTTTATGTGCTTGAGAGCTATCTATGTGAAAAAGACTAGTTGAACACATGGCGTTTGTAGAAAGGTCTGGGTTGGTGAGTCAAGATAATAATGATACTTATAAAGAGATGGATGGATATAAACTCGCTCTTGCCCATCATAATGAAGAGAACACCACTTATAATTAATGGCCTAAATTGCTCTCTATTGAATCTTTATTCCTTGTATCCTGTATTAATCTTAAAAATTATCAGTCATGACAGAAAGTTTACTTAAAAGGCAAGTGAGATAAAATCAATGTATCTAACCCTTAGTGAATATAAAACAATAAATAACTATTTTGACTGAAAATGTCATGACTTTTTTCCATCTATAAAATGGCTACTGAATAGACCTAATTACCTGAATTACTCCTTTATGTTAGCAGGTTATAATCAGAGAGGACTATAACAACTTGACTACACTGAATTTTCCTCAGGAAAATTTGAAGGATTTTTCTTATACAATATAAAGATTATTTTAAGACACTTATAGAAGTAGGCTACATGCCCCAAAATGGTAAGAAAAGGATTTACAGAAATAAATAATATAAGAAAGGGGAAGTAGATTTAATATTTTTTTAGTCACTAAATTAAACTGTCTGTCCATATCCTTCTTCAGTCATTATTAATTAGCTATCAATGTGGTCCTTCATTTGTCAAGCTATATCCCACAAGATATCTGGCAACTAGAACTAATAAAATATTTGAAAACCTGCCCTATTGAAGCTTTATATTCTTAATGTCATTTCTACATTCCCTAAACTCACATACAGGCTTAATTAGAATCACTGTTTTGGGTTTTGTGCATATCTATGTGTTCTGTCGTTTTGAAGTTACGAATGCTTGTGTTCTGTGAGGCGGACCAGGTTCTTACATCTTGGGAGTGGCAGCCTTCTCATTTTCCTACCAAAGTCCTTTTCTTCAGTGAATCACTTGCCATTCAACACGTTCTCATTTTGATTTTTAGTAGGACAACCAGGCAGAAAGAGAACCTAAGGCGGCCTATGAAGTAAGTAGAACAAATACTGCATTAATTAATGTAATATACTGGAAGATTGAATGTGACAGCCTGGTTTGCTGGAAATATTTGAGAATACTTCATATAGCTATTTAGACTCTGAAGAATGAGTTATAGTAGAGAACAAGAAAATAATCAGACAGGATTATGGAACAAGGATTGAACCAGGAAGAGCATTAACATGGCAAATAATGGTGAGGAAGAAAGGCTAAGTGAGGCATTGATTTAGTTATTTACAGACATTTTCCTATTAAAATGAACCCAGAAATCATATTGCTTTTGTTGATTTAGCACTTTTCACTGCTTATTTTAACGCTGTTCACTCTTACAGTTCCAGAGAACCTATAAATGTCTCCCTAGTACCTCAAGAGCCATTTATCAAAGTTACTGCCTGAGCTCACCAAGCAAGGGTTTATACTCCTTGCTTTGCAGTATTTCCTTTTCAAAAGTTATTCTGAAAGAAATTAACTAAACAGCACCAAATGTGAGTAGAGGTGCGTCACAAGCCTGAGACATCTCATGCACAGGGACAATTGAGAAGGTGTATTAAGGGAAGTTCTGACATATTCTGACATCAATTCAGAAGAAGTAGCATTATATATATATATATATATATATATATATATATATATATATATATATATATATATAACTTTTTTCAATTTTAGTCCATTTAGTCATTTGAGATGCAAACTAATTCTCAATTTGTCCATTTTTGTGTTGCTTTGTAACAGAAATTTTTTTTTTTTTTTTTACGTAAGTCCTTAATTTAAAACATCCATTTTTACTTCTTAATCTCTGCTTTGTTGAACCTTTGGCAAGGTCATTGAACCAGCCATTTCTCAAACTCTGAGGCTATTTTCAAGCAGACTGGGTCAAGAGATTTTATTACATACCACAAAAGTATTCAGAGCTTTTTTGAAGGGCTTATGAACTGTCTTAAGAAAATTACTCACATTTTATTCACAAAAACTGAAGATAATATTGTCTTTTTGAAACAATGAAGAAATATAGCTAACCATCATCCAATACTACATTTATTTATTTATTTTTTTATTTTTTTAATAAATTTATTTATTTTAGTTGGGGGCTAATTACTTTACAATATTATAGTAGCTCTTGCCATACATTGACACGAATCAGCCATGGGTCTACATGTGTTCCCCATCCTGAACCCTCCTCCCACCTCCCTCCCCATCCCATCCCTCTGGGTCATCCCAATGCCCCAGCCCTGAGTATTTGTCTCATGCATAGAAATGGAATGGTGATCCGCTTCACATATGACAATATACAGTTTCAATGCTATTGTCCCAGAACGTCCCACCCTCACCTTCTTCCTCAGAGTCCACAAGACTGTTCTATGCATCTGTGTCTCTTATTCTGTCTCGCATATAGGGTTACCGTTACCATCTTTCAAATTCCATATATATGCATTAGTATACTGTATTGGTGTTTTTCTTTCTGGCTTATTTCACTCTGTATAATGGGCTCCAGTTTCATCCATCTCAATAGAACTGATTCAAATGTATTTTTTAATGGCTGAGTAATATTCCATTGTGTATATGTACCACAGTTTCCTTATCCATTCGTCTGCTGATGGACATCTAGGTTGCTTCCATGTCCTGGCTATTGTAAACAGTGCTGCGATGAACATTGTGGTACATGTGTCTCTTTCAATTCTGGTTTCCTTGGTGTGTATACCCAGCAGTGGGATTGCTGGGTCATATGGCAGTTCTATTCCCAGTTTTTTAAGGAATCTCCACACTGTTCTCCATAGTGGCTGTACTAGTTTGCATTCCCACCAACAGTGTAAGAGGGTTCCCTTTTCTCCACACCTGCTCCAGCGTTTACTGCTTGTAGACTTTTGGATAGCAGCCATTCTGACTGGTGTGTAATGGTACCTTATTGTGGTTTTGATTTGCATTTCTCTAATAATGAGTGATGTTGAGCATCTTTTCATGTGTTTGTTAGCCATCTGTATGTCTTCTTTGGAGAAATGTCTGTTTAGTTCTTTGGCCCATTTTTTGACTGGGTCATTTATTTTTCTGGAATTGAGCTGCAGCAGTTGCTTGTATATTTTTGAGATTAATTGTTTGTCTGTTGCTTCGTTTGCTATTATTTTCTCCCATTCTGAAGGCTGTCTTTTTACCTTGCTCATAGTTTCCTTTGTTGTGCAAAAGCTTTTAATTTTAATTAGGTCCCATTTGTTTATTTTTGTTTTTATTTCCAATATTCTGGGAGGTGGGTCATGGAGGATCCTGCTGTGATTTATGTCGGAGAGTGTTTTGCCTATGTTTTCCTCTAGGAGTTTTATAGTTTCTGGTCTTACGTTTAGATCTTTAATCCATTTTGAGTTTATTTTTGTGTATGGTGTTAGGAAGCGTTCTAGTTTCATTCTTTTACAAGTGGTTGACCAGTTTTCCCAGCACCACTTGTTAAAGAGATTGTCTTTTCTCCATTGTATACTCTTGCCTCCTTTGTCACAGATAAGGTGTCCATAGGTGCGTGGGTTTATCTCTGGGCTTTCTATTTTGTTCCATTGATCTATATTTCCCAACACTACATTTAAAAATCATTGAGAGGTAATAGGTACCGCACACTATTACCATCATTAAAATGTATATTTGGAATGGACTGTTTTAAAAATATCTCTTATTCAGTCATAAGGAAATAATAAAACCTTATGATTTGTGATAACATAGATGGACACTGAGAATGTTTTGCCGATATAAGTCAGACAGAGAAAGGCAACTACTGTATGATTTCATATATATATATGTGGAGCATAAACAAACTCCCTCCCCCCAAAGAAAATCCTCAGATACAGAGAATAAGAGGCAGGGTGTTGAGGGCTAGGTGCTGAGCAAAATGGGTGAAGAGAGTCAAAAGGCACAAACCTCTAGTTATAAAATAAATAAGTCATGGGGATATAATGTACAACATGGTAATTATAGTTAATAATCCTGTATGGCATATTTGAAAGTTGTTAAGACAGTAGAGAGAGTTCTCATCATAAGAAAAAAAATTGCAACTAGGTACAGTGACAGATGTTAGACTTATTGAGATGATCATTTTGTAATATATACAAATATTGAATCATCTTGTACACCTGAAACTAACATGTCAATTATATTTCAATACAAATAAAAATCTCTCTTATTCTACATTAATATTTTGAGGGATTTACTGTACCTTTTTTCCTCTTTTAAACTTAATTTTTTGGTCATTCATTGCATGCTTGAACCATTGAGATTTTCCATTAGCTACATCTGCAGACTGTTCACAAAAATGGCACATTATGGAAATATATGGTTTAAGGCCTAGGGATCTAGAGCCTGTTGCCTAAATCTGGGTTCCACCTTTTTTTTTTTTTGTCTATTTCCTCAGTTGCACATGGAAACACTAATATTACATATTTTACTTTATTACTGTGAAATTACATTGGTTAATTCATGAAAACATTTAGAAAAGTACATATCACAAAGCAATGCTCAATAAAGGTATCGTCTGCTTTGACAGCATTTCTGTTTTTCCATTTTATTCACAATGGCTTTATATTTTTTTCAAGCCAAATATGCAAGTCAGAAGCTTTAAATACCTGAATTGTCCTCTAATTTTATTTTTCCCTAGTGAATTTAGAATGGTGAGCTATTTGTTTTGTTTGCATAGGTATCAGCAACAGCTCAATCTGTAATTGCAGAATTTTGCATTTTTTTGTTTTTAATTTCAATTAGAAATGCATTTTCTAACCATATTTTCTACAGGTTGACTGCATCAAATTTTTCTCTTCCAAATATACAATTTGCTGTTGTTCAGTCATTCAGTCTTGTCCAATTCTGCACCCCATGGACTGCAGCACTACTGGCTTGCCTATTCTTCACTATCTCCTGGAGCTTGCTCAAACTCATGCCCATAGAGTCAGTGATGCTATTCAACCATTTCGTCCTTTGTCATCCCCTTTTCCTCTTGCCTTCAATCTTTCCCATCACCAGGGCCTTTTCCAGTGAGTTGACTCTACACATCAGGTGGTCAAATTATTGGAGCTTCTGAATCAATTCTTCCAATAAATATTCAGAGTTGATTCCCTTTAGGATTGAGTGATTTGATCTCCTTTCAGCCCAAGTGACTCTCAAGAGTCTTCTTCAACACCACAATTAGAAAACATCAACTCCTCAGTACTCAGCCTTCTTTACGGTTCAACTCTCACATCCATACATGACTACTGGAAAAACCATAGCTTGGACTATATGGATCTTTGTCGGTATAGTAAAGTCTCTGCTTTTTAATATACTGTCTAGTTTTGATATAGCTTTTCTTTCAAGTAGTAAAGCTTCTTTTAATTTCATGGCTGCAATCACCATTTGTGGTGATTTTGGAGCCCAAGAAAATAAAGTCTGTCACTGTTTCCATTGTTTCCCAATCTATTTGCCATGAAGTGAGTGACTGGATGCCATGATCTTAATTTTTTGAATGTTGAGTTTTAAGCCAGCTTTTCACTCTCTTCTTTCACCTTCATCAAGAGGCTCTTTAGTTCCTCTTTGCATATTGCCATGTGGTATCATCTGAATATCTGAGATTATTGATACTTCTCCCAGCAATCTTAATTCCAGCTTGTGCTTCATCTAGCCCAGGATTCTGCATGATGTACTCTGCAAAGAAGTTAAATAAGCAGGGTGAAAATATACAGCCTTGACATACTCCTTTCACAATTTGGAACCAGTCCATTGTTACATGTCTGGTTATAACTGTTGCATCTTGATCTGTATACAGATTTTGCAAGAGGCAAGTAAGGTGGTCTGGTATTCCCATCTGGTTAAGAATTTTCCACAGTTTGTTGTGATCCACACAGTCAATGAAGCAGAAGTAGATGTTTTTCTGGATTTCTCTTAATTTTTCTATGATCTAATGGATGTTGGCAACTTGATCTCTGGTTTCTCTGCCTTTTCTAAATTCAACTTGAACATATGGAAGTTATCTGTTCATGTACTGTTGAAGCCTTGCTTGGAGGATTTTGAGAATTACCTTGCTAGCATGTGAGATGAGTGCAACTGTGCAGTAGTTTGAGAATTCTTTGGCATTGCCCTCCTTTAGGATTGGAATGAAAACTGACCTTTTCAGGTCTTGTGGCCACTGCTGAGTTTTCCATATTTGCTTGCATATTGAGTGCAGCACTTTCACAGCATCATCTTTTAGGATGAAATAGCTCAACTAGAATGCCAACACCACCACTGGCTTTGTTCATAGTTATGCTTCCTAAGGCCCACTTGACTTTCCAGCATGTCTGGCTGTAGGTGAGTGATCACACCATCAAGGTTTTCTGGATCATTAAGATCTTTTTTGCATAGTTCTATGTATTTTTGCCACCTCTTCTTAAATATCTTCTGCTTCTGTTAGGTCCATATCATTTTTGTCCTTTACTGTGCCCATCTTTGCATGAAATATTCCTTAAATATACAATTATTTTCCTTCCACTTTTTCTAATTTTCTTCCTGCTGATTCTAAAGCAACTGTGCTATTCCCAAAGCCAAGATTGTCTCTTAAAAAAAAAAGAAAAGTTTCCTGAAATCCCAGTTACATTAGCGAGCATTTACTATATGATTTTATGATGGTCATTATCTCTCAGTATATGTGTGTGGGTGTCTTAGGTGCTCACTCATGTCTGCCTCTTTTCAACCCCTTGGACTCTAGCCCACTGTGTTCCTCTGTTCATGGGATTTCCCAGACAAGAATACTGAAGTGGGTTGCCATTTCCTTCTCCAGGGGATCTTCCTGACTGGGGATTGATCCCACATCTCCTGCATTGCAGGCAGATTCTTTACCATCTGAGCCACCAGTGAAGCCGCTCACTCTGTGTATCTATACATAATTATGAAATCTTTACATGTGCTATGAATATGATAAATGTAACCTTGCAGCTGTTTCACATAATTATCCTTGTGATCCAAGTTCCTACTTGTCAAGACTTAAATTTATAGAAATTGCTTTCCATCTTTTCTCTTTACCTGGGCACCATCATTTAGGTGAAGAAGATGAGCTTTACTGCTGGTGTGCATCCCGCCCTATGTTCTGTAGGTGGATGTCTTCCACTAAAACATCACACCCATGTTTTTTCATGCATTCTCAAACTTCCTGCTGTCTCTCTCTGCTTCACTGCAGGTTGCAAAGGTTGCCTTGACTGCTAGAGACCTCTAAGTAGAGAAGATAGTGTGATGTTATAAGCAGTGGCCCATGCAGTGTCTTCATTTACTTTGTTTAATTACTTAAATAGCTCCTCACTGTAGATAAAGACAATCACAAAATTTCTGTATATCTGGGTCCCTGTAATGTCTCTCTTCTCTATAGTAGATTTATTATAAACTGTCTTCAGATTTTACTTTGCAGGCCTGTCATTAAATAGAATTAATACGGAAACAAAGACATCAGTCTAATTTCCATATGTCAACAGATATTAAACACAGTCCATTTCCTTCAGTTGCATTTTGCATGTTAAAAGAACCAAATTCTGACAAATTGGAAATCACCAAAATAATTCAGTTACTTTGTATAATGAAGTAATTAATTCTGTGAGGGTTGACTGCGTTATCACATATTAAGTGCTCAGAATACAAAGGGTACAGCAAACAGTCCCAAAATGCATGTGCTTACAGATTAAAGAGAATGACCATTTTATTAAAGTTATGTAACCAAGTTAGTTTAGCCTGGAGTATATCAAACCTTTTTTAAAATTTATTTAGAGAATGAGGCAATGAGGGATGGGACTATCTGCTAATTAATATTTAAATTATTCACCAGCTAATAGATATGCTGTGGTGAGAAATGAGTGAGCTCTTGGATGGAATTATGCTGGTCCAGTAACTTCTCACTTGTCTTTTGGAAACATCAGTCAAATTCAAGACAAATTCCTTTTCCCTGAAGTGTACTTGTAATGGCATGTGGGAATTTAAGTTAAACTTCTATTCTTCTCTTGTCTAACATCGTATCAGGCTATTTCTGCAGAACTGTTTATTTTTTTAACGTGTGAATGAAGAAGCTGAAATAACTATATTTTGATATACAATAATTTTGTTGTTACTGTTTACTCACTTAAGTTGTGTGACTCTTTGAAACCCCCTGGACTGTAGTCTGCCAGGCTCCTCTGCCCATGGGATTTTTCCAAGCAAGAATACTAGAGTGGATTGACGTTTCCTTCTGCAGGGGATCTTCCCAACCCAGGGATCTAACCCAAGTCTCCTGCACTGACAGATGGGTTATTTACCACTGAGTCACCTGGGAAGCCCTAATACTGTTACTTAATAGAACAAAGTGACGGTTCTTTCCATCCCCACACTAGAAATAGAGACAGTACTGAAAATACTGTATAGATTAAGAACATAGGCTCTGCAGACGGGCGAATGGAATTCAAGTCCTCTTCTCACTAATGAACACTGTGTTTAAGAAAATCCCTTCTTTGTCACTCACTTTCCTCTTTTAGAACATATGGGTCATGAGTTCTCATCTTGTCATGAGACTATTATAATGATTAAATACAATAGAATGTGCAGAGCATACAAAACTGCACAGACAAGCACCAGCAAAATCATATGGAAAATTTAGCATTGTTATCATTTTTATATAGTACCATGTGTCAGGAAAACCAAATATAGTCAGTTTAGTGGGAAATATTCTCTCAAAGAATATGCTAGATGAACATTGTTCTCACAATTCTTATAGCATTTCAAAATCATGTAACTTAGTCTAATTTTCTACTCCATATAGTCCTATGAGGTGGCCGGACACGATATTTATACATTACTGTTAATTCATTGAGGAGGAGAAAGGCACAAATGTCAAATAACTCATCCAGATTAGCTGATAAATGTTTAGCTATGTTTTACTGATCATTGATGCCAGATTTGCTTCCCCAGAGGAATGAACGTAGTATTCTCCTTACATAGAACCAGAGTTGCCTATGGGAGTTCTTTATGTTTTACTGTAGGCAGCATTTTTGACATAAGTATATACTTGATGACTTTATCGATACTTGATCATTAGGTGACTTTGATCATTATGTAATCCTTAAATTACATGAAATAAAAATTTACATATACACATATGGAAAATCCACAGATTGTCTTTTTGTTGTTTAATTTTAAAGTCACAGGTGTTGCTATTGAGAATTATTTTGGAACCATGGCTCTGACTGTAAATAATCTGCCTGCAATGTGGTTGACCTAGGTTTCATCCCTGGGATGGGAAGAGCCCCTGGAGAAGGGAATGGCTGCCCACTCCAGTATTCTTGCCTGGAGGATTCCATGGGCAGAAGAGTCTGGAGCCCTGCAGTCCATGGGGTCACAAAGAGTTGGACTCAACTGAGAGACTAACACTTTCACTTTCCTGGAAGACCAGAAGAATGAAATATGAAATGATTGCTTTGGAAACCCTTAATGACAAATCTTTCATCTTCTTAAGCTGCATTTCATGGTTAGAAATATAAGCAGCAATTTAATGCTAAATCTAATTAATAAGTGGTTAAATTAAATGAATATGATGTGCTTGGGCCAAAAAAAAAAAAAAGAAGGTATAAATCCTGAGAAAGCAGACTGTATGTAGGCATCTATCTGTCTGTCTGTCTTCTGTTTTGCTTTTCTGTTTTCCATGCCAATTTGTCTTTGAGTATGATTTTGCAAAGGTATGTTTAACAAGCTTGACATGATTGTACGAATATAATTCTCCAAAGTGGTTGCCTTCAAGAGTTACAATCATTTTTATGTGCTTTGGCAGAGGAAAAAATAGACATTCCCATTAATTTTCAGTCAAAATGTATATTTATTATAGGTGATGGCAGCAAGAGAATGTTTCCTAAAAGTAAATTGGGATTTTTCTCTTAGTAAAGTGCCAATGAACTGTGAAATATTACCCATAAACCACTATTTGCTGAAATAGGCTTGGTTCAATCGATGTTTTTCAATTACTAAGTTAAAAAGCCCTCCCTTGATTTTTGTATAGTCTGACTCACTTATGGCAATAAATACCACAGAAAAGGATTATAAGCTGTGGATTTACAAATATACCTGGATTTGAGGCTTAATTAATAAATATTATTCACCTTTTTAATAGTTCATATACCATAAACAAACATATTTCCAATTAAAGATGTATGACATTTTTAATTAAAATTATTTTGTAGTGAAAACATTTTAATTTATCCCTGTGTTTGTAAATGTTTTGTTCACATGATGTATCTGAAAGGTATGAAGAAATTTATGATTTAAGCTTTAATTATTTTACTTTTAAAACATTTGACTAGTAATTTTCACATACACTGTTACTTCTGAACTCTAAGATGTTATCAATATAAATTAAATTCAAACTAATATTTTAATTGACATTATAAATAATACAAACTCTGTATATAAAATTGTGGAATCAGCATAGTCATTATTTTCAAAAATCCACTACTCTGTATTCTGTGCACTCCTTTATTTTTGTCTGGATTTTTTCATACTATGTTCTAGTTATTCACATATTAGTATATTATTCAGATAGTAAAAACAAGGAAAAAACAACTGAAATCATGAAAATGTTCATTTTTAGCCAAATCTCTGCTCCTATTGACATATTGTAAGCATGCATTTGCTTTTGTATCTTATTTCCGTAACTATGAATTTACCTTTTCTAAGCAGTATGACTCAGCCAGAAATGACAGAATAAATGCCATCGCCTCTCAAGCAAAACTGAGAGAAAAGACTGAATCAAAACCATCTGTGCCGCTTTCCTTAATGGAGTTTTGTTTCTCTGGGGAAAACTAAGGTAGAGGCTTTGGGAATCTACAAATTGCAGGTAAATTTTTATCCTCTTCAGATTGCGCATACTAATATCCATGCCGACACCCGGGCCCCTTATTTAATAACGAACCTTATTTTGTTCTAGTCTGCACACTTCTAACCCCTTTGTTCTGATTGCTCTTCTTATTCTATAGCAGTTACCAGCTTCTAACATTCTATGTAATTTTATTTTTATTATGTTTTTATTGTTCATTGTCTGTTCTCTCTTCACCACCCTCAACAACTAGAATGGAAGCCCTGTGGTCATGGATTGGAAAACCAAATGACAGGAAAATTCTTAGGGATGAAGTGTATATTATCTTTCTTAATACTGTGGCATGTGTCACAGGAAACACAAAAACACCATCTAAGCTTTCCTTCACCAACATACCCAAATGAGTAAGGGCTATAAGAGATGAAAGCAATATGTTCAAAATCTGTTTCTTATGCTGTGTATCTAAGTCATTCTGAGTCACTTATGTCTGGAAGCCTAGGGCTAGCAAAGCAACAATAAACGGAAACGAGATGACTCATTAGAAACTGCTCTTCCTTTTCCCATGCAGTGCAGATCAAGGTTCTCTGACATTGGATCGTAGCTAAGAAGTTATTATTATACATGATCTAATTATTATTATATCCTTATTGTCATATATGATCTAATTATTCCGTGGAAGTTGCAATAAGCTAGATAGTGAAATGCTTATTTTCTTTATGTGGATCCTCAAAAAAATTACAAAAATTAAAAAAAAATAGAAAACAAATTAATATATGAAAATAGGAACACAACAGACAGAATGCCTGTTTCCTTTGCTAGGGTTTGGGATGGCCCAAATAGCATCTTGGCTTTTCTAAGTCTGCTGAGCCTCTGAAATCATAATGCTAGGTTATATCACACCAGCTTTCACCTTCTGATCTTGGCAAGGAATCGCAATAGCTTCAAGATGAATAGTGTGTAGCCCCAAGGAGCTCATGACTTTCTCTATGTCCTCTGTCCCAGGCAAGAGTTCTGGGGGTTGCACCATGCTAAACATTTCACAGGAAGCACTGGACAGTTTTGGTATGCCCCTGGAAGGCAGGCAGGAAGAGCAAGAAAGATGGATTTACTTCTGCTTAGAAATGGCCCAGATCACTGCATTTACATCAAATTACTCTCCAAGTCAATATGACATCAGGATGTGTGCTTTTTCTCCTGAGAATTGCAATGTAACAGATATGGAAGAATACGTACCTGAGAAAAAGGAAGAATCAGGTGATTGCACAGAGTAATATCATTTTTTAAGTTAGCATGATTGAGTGAGTTTTAAAAGGACACTTCAGTGGTTGTTTGGTGGAGAATACATTATATGGGAACAAGAATAGAATCGGGAGATGAGTGTGAAAGAGTGAAATTTGCTCAGTTGTGTCCAACTCTTTGTGGCCCCATGGATTATAGCCTACCAGGCTCCTCTGTCCATGGAATTCTCCAGGCAAGAATACTGGAGTGTGTGTCCACTAGATCAGATGATATTGAGGTTTTATATATAAAATGATAATTCCTCTTTCTAAGATAAAAGAAATAGAGGAGAAATGAAGTGATTGAATTGAGAATATAAACTGAAAGTAGAGTTGATGGCATTTGCTGATGGATGGTCTGTAAGGTGTGGGAGAAAGGAAAAATTCAGGATGACTTTCTGTTTTGTTGTTGTTTGCTGTGAACAACCAGAAGAATGGATTTGTCATTTACTGAGATGGAGAAACTGAAATATAAATTAAAACATGGCCTATTTGAGAAAAAATACATTTAAAAAGCACAAAATTAATTTCTGAATTTAAATTAAAAATTTAGCAGCAATAAAATACAGCATCAGCACTGAAAAATTTAAATCAAACCAATGATGTAGAAAACATCTTGAAACTTTCTCACAGAGAAGAAAAAAAAAGGAGAGAGTAAGAGAAAAGCCAACATAGGGATAGATTCCAGCATTGAATAAATGGCAACAAAGTCATTAAAATGATAACACATAACACATGCAATGATCAAAGATAGAAGGGGGGGTCGAAAAGACAGACGTGGATAAGGTGAAGGAATAAAGTTTCTGACTGAAAGATAGTAAGTTTTCAGATCCAACATATTCACTGTTAAGAGGGAGAATCATAATAAAAGGGAATAGCATTGAATAGCACTGATGCAAGGATTTTTTTTTCAAGGTTAATTGCAGATTTGGGCATATTTACACCCCAACACCCAAGAAAAGAAGTGTGGTCTCACAAGATAAAGTTAGAGGAGTTACGGTTTTCACTGACATTCCTAACTGAAGGGCAAGAAATGCATAATTTTGAATCCCTTAGGCAATTAGAGATTGATGCAATTTAAGAAAGGCTTTTGTAGTGAGTCCCAGAGGCCAGCCCCAAGCAGGCAGAGACAATTTAGAAGTAGCAATCTCCTCTCTGCAGCAATACTTACACAGGGAACAGTTTCAAGAAATTGGAAGGCCAGTGTGCCTGAAGGCCTAGGCCAGCTCACCCAAGCCCCAGGGGGATCATTGAGCACTTCATCTGCTACTGCATTCTCTTCTGCTAGCTTTGCATTGATGGTGACATGCCATCAGGAAACTAGAGGGTTCAGCCATCATTTTTGAAAACCCTAAGTTAATTAATCAGTATAAGTGAGAAAATCAGTAAAGTATTCTTAATTAGGTTTAGTTGTAGATTCTTATGGTTTAGATGTTTATTTATAACTGAGAACATCTGAAACCCCAAATATTCAAAAACAGAGCTCTGCAGGCAGGAAAAAATGATATGGTATGCTTTAAAGATACTTGAGAATAGAACTATCAAGCTATCCGTTGGCACAGAGTCTTGATTACAAGAACCAGATCTAAACAGGTCTCAGCTTGTACATGTACATGTCTTGTACGTTCAATGTCAATAAAATGGGAAGAAAGATTAGACATTCTGGAATGTCTCATAAGTAGCTAAATATTACTCATACATTTCCAATTTTATTTTGTTACCTATTTTCAGAGCCAAATTTTGAACCGAATTCCAGTCTCTGCCTTATTAAGTCCTCTTCTGTCTTCCATCCCTTAGTTATTCACCTGGTGCTCACATCATTTTACACTTGAAATCTCTCTCTTTGATGACGAATTACTTTATAATCAGATGTTGATTTCTCCCGGTAATTTTAATGATGAATTAAAGAAAAAAAAGCTCAGTTTTGAATTTACATAGCACGCTTTGTTTATGACTCCAAATCTTCTCTTATTCCTCACAATAAATAACATTTTGTACATGGAGGGATATTTTTCAATTTAAATTAGAATATATATATATATTTATTTATTTATATATAATGAAAAGTTTTGCCTTATTTTGTGACTCCAGTATATATTATTAATGTGTTAGCATATTTTGCTTACTCTTACAGCAAGGATAATTTTATGCCAGAAGTTAAGTAAAGAATTCATAGTGAATTACTGTTTACCTCTACCTTGGGATACTTCCTTAATCTACACATTTGTTTAAGAGTTTTCCATTAAGGCAGGAAGAAACGGTACATGACATGGAAATCTATAAACCACTTGTTCTAACCCACACATTAAAAAATCCATATAATAAGTATTAATATTGAATCAGCTTCTTAGAAATCTATGAGTATCCATATAGAAAAACCCTTGTTAACAATAGGTTTGTAATCGTAAAACAAACAAGTCTTCCAACTAAGATCCAGTAAAAATTAACACTAACTGATATATATGAAGCCCTCTTTTATTTTATCCCTATATTATATACTTCCTAAGTCAATGTGGGAAGAAAGAATAAATGAAGGAAATATTTTCCAGATAATATTACAGGAATAAAGTTGCCAAAACATATCTCTGGATTTTTTTTAAAAGTATTTCAATAGAATTGCTTGTCAAAGGCATTTTTCATAGCTAGCTATAAATCTAAAAATATACTTAAAATATTGAGACATAAAGACCTGGCCCTCAGCATCAGCATCATAAACATTTAGAGGTCAGCACAGCCCATCAGAAGCAGCGACAGAAGAATTTAAGTTCTATCCAAAAATGTGTTAAAGGAAAAAAGAAATCTTTTACCAGAGAGAAGATTTGATCTAAAAGACTCCAAAATGAGGATTCATTGTGGGTCTCATCAAAACGATAAGACAGAATTCTCTCCTGCCTCCCTTCTCTGTTAAATATACTTAGGAATCAAGCTAAAAGCATCAACTTGCATTTCTGTTTTTATTCAAAGGGATACATATCTACAGTTAGCAGATATAATAAAAACAAGAATTATGGGTCATCAGGATTATTTTGTGAAAAGTAAAAGTCAACTGAAAGAACTTCAGAATCAGGAATACGGTTAGCACTCTATCTTGCCCTTTTATTATCTCTGTGAATTTACTTAATCTGTCAAAACAGCAGTTTTCTCATATAAGAATGGAAAAAATAAGAATAAGCTAGTTTTTTGAAGTTTAATTAACTTATATGATGTTCTCTGTAGAGTTATAAAACTTACCTGGGATTAAGTAAGCCCTTAATAAGTAGTAGCTATCAATGCTATTCATATTACTGCTAACATTTTATACACTTTTTGTGCTAAGTCACTTCAGTCATGTCAGTCTCTGTGTGACCTTATGGACTGCAGCCTGCCAGGCTCCTCAGTTCATGGGATTCTCCAGGCAAGAATACTGAAGTGGGTTGCCATGCCCTCCCCTCCAGGGGATTTTCCCGAACCCAGGGATCGAGCCTACATCTCTTATATCTCCTGCATCATCAGATAGGTTTTTTACCACCAGTGCCACAAGAGAAGCCCCACAATAAAAGATATTGGCCTTTTATTTGGTTGGCATGATATACCATTAATTCTATTACTTACATTTCATTTCACGTGTAACATTTTTATTACATCCACATATTGGTGGAAGCTCATCATTAGTATATGATTTTCTTTTTTTCTTTTCCATTATAGATTATTTCAAGATATTGAGTGTAGTTCCCTGTACGTGCATGCCTGCTCAGTCATGTCCAACTCTTTGCAACCCCATAGACTGTAGTCTGCCAGGCTCCTCTGTTCACGGGATTCTCCAGGCAAGAATCCAGGAGTGGGTTGCTGTTTCCTCCTCCAACAGTTCTCGATTTACCCCTCCCCCACATACATCTTATTCTCATAGGGCAAAACTCAAAACATAAATAAATGATGTCATTTTTTTCTAAATTAGTCTACAAAGTTGATGTAATTGTATTTGATTAAAATATCAACAGAAATTTGCTTTTTTATAACCTGATAAGCTGATCTTAAGGCTGAAGTAAAACAAGTAGATGGAAATAGCCAGGAAAGTTCTACAAAATATAGAAGGTCAGATGTGAGGTGTAGACTAGCCTTGTCAGTACTTATAAGCTGTAGTAAGCGGAGAAATTCACTAAGAGAGCAGGGCTTTCTGTAGAAGTCATTTTACTAGCAATTTTTGTTATTAGCAGTATCTATTTAATTTACTACTTCCTCATGACAGACCTCCAGTATCCTTGTCTGCAAAATTCCATGGGCAGAGGGGCCTGGTGGTCTACAGTCCATGGGGTTTCAGAGCGGGACACAGCTGAGCATGCACGCATGCCAGATGTAGTGCGATGACGGAAATTTGTGGGAGGTTAACACAGCAGGACAGAGAGATTTAGCTCAGAGTGATAGCTGGAGAAAAACAATTAGAAAGAGCCTTTAAGGAAATCACTAGTTAGAAGTGCCTCTGAGACTAATTTTTATAGCAAAGGAGACATTAGTTAGGCTTAAAAAATGGTGGAAGGAGTCAGACAGTGACACTGACATTTAATAAAGAGATGTGGAGACATCACATTTTTGAGGAAATACTGCAGCAAAGGGAGTTTATGCAGTGATATAAACATGATCCTTGAAAGGCAAAATAAGAGACAGATCACAAAAGGGTCTGATATGTGTTGTAAAAAAAAAAGGAAGGAAGGAAGGAAGGAAGGAAGAAAGGGAAGGAAGAAAGAAAGAAAAGAATGGCTTTTATTCTGCAGGTGTTGGGGGAGCTGAGATATATGAAGCAAAATCTGAAATGACTGGATTCTAATTTTTTGGAATATTAATACCAGACTGGAGAAAGTGTTGCATATAGACTGATAATTCTGAGACCACAGGTGGCAAGACCATTCAGAACAACAATGATGGCATAATGGTATATGAGCTAAGGGAGTATCAGGGGTGGCCAAGGAGGGACATATTTTATATATACATATATATATATATATATATTAAGGTGGAAAATAAATGTTTTCGTTGTGCTGGGCTTAGTTGCTATCATGTCGGACTCTTTGCGACACCATGGTCTGTAGCCTGCCAGGCTCCTCTGTCCGTGGGGATTCTCCAGGCAAGAATACTGGAGTGGGTTACCATGCCCTCCTCCAGAGGATTGTCCCAATACAGGGATCAAACCCAGGTCTCCTGCATTGCAGGCAGATTGTTTACCATCTGAATCACCAAAGTTTTAAGTTTAGATAAAAGGATGTATTTCTTTACTAGGGGAGTTACTAGATATGGAAAAGTTTCACATCTTTGAACACTGGAGTTTTGAATGAACTTGATTTGGCTTCTGAGAAACCAACCTATTTTTATTCCTACATTTACATCTGCTTTGTGTCTAATCCTTCTTTTAATGCTCTAGTATAAAACTTTAGACAAGCCCTCAAGCTTTTCAGGCACTTCATATAATATACAATATAAATAGTTCCTTGCTTCTGCATAAACATTCCAGAAAGGATATTCATTATATAACAACAATCTAGTTTAGACCAGCAGACCCAAAAAATGAATCTGCTCAAGCCCTGCCAGCCTCTGATGGAGTTGGTTCCTTCTTTAGGTATCATTTTAACAGTAATTAGAAATAGCAAGGGAATATTTCATGCAAAGATGAGCACAATAAAGGACAGAAATGGTATGGACCTAACAGAAGCAGACATTAAGAAGAGGTGGCAAGAATACATAGAAGGACATCAGAGGGCAGACACACTGAAACTATAATCACAGAAACTAGCTAAACTGATCACACGGACCACAGCCTTGTCTATCTCAGTGAAACTAAGCCACGCCATGTGGGGCCACCCAAGACGGATGGGTCATGGTGGAGAGGTCTGATAGAATGTGGTCCACTGGAGAAGGGCATGGCAAACCACTTCAGTATTCTTGCCCTTGAGAACTCCATGAACAGTATGAAAAGGCATCCTTTGGTCAAGGGAAGCTGAGACTCTGTCATCGAGGGTTACTTTAAACTTTCAATCTATTCACTTGTGCAGAATCCCCAAGGTTGTCTTATTTTTCTCTGTGGGGCACATTCATCTTGCTAGAAGTATAGACTTGGCTTTCTCTCTCTGCCACCTTCGCTATATTTTTGTAGCCTCTCCTGCTGGCCCCTGGGGTCCTCAAGCCCCAGTGAACACATGGCACACTCTTGCTCTGCTTACCTTCAAACCTCCTTGACTTGGCTTAAGATGAAGGGAAAAATTCCATGTCTTTGCCCAAGAAGGGGCTGGCAGAAGTGGTTGATGGGCAGGATGCTGCAAATTTTCTATCAAGGTCCCATCTGCCACATTTTTGACCACTACCTCTCTTAGCGGGGGCAGGTGCTTGACTGTTTAATGTTCCCCAAAGGACACTTGAGTCATTCCTTTTGGAATTACTGATAGACGTCTCCTACTTCTCCTCAGAGGGAGATGAAATGGCCCTATTGTTTTTCTTCCTCAGCCTTTCTTAGAGTCCTCAGTGGAATTGTTAAAATAATAGGAGAGGCTAACTTGCAATCTGTTACACAGGCCTTTAAAAATAGAACGTGTGTATTTTAATCTTGGTTTTGATTCCCATGAGGGTTTTTTGGGAGATGGTGGAGGCACAAGTGAGAGGAGGAAAAGAAGTTATGAAACATCTCTAATGTTCTGGAGTTTTTTGGTCTTGTGCAGCTTAAAAAACTCCCCCTTACATCCTATGTATTTGAAAATACTTTATAATATTTAAATTACATGTGCATATATGAAACTAATCACAGGTATATCTCATCCTAGTGTGCTTTTTTCTCTTGGGCTTCTCAGATATAAAGGTTTGTGGCAACCCTGAGTAGAGCAAGTCTGTGGATGTCATTTTTCCAAAAAGGTTTGCTCTCTTCATGTCCCTGTGTCACATTTGGTAACTCACACAACATTTAAAACTTCTTATGATTATTATACTTGCTATGCTGCTCTGTGATCTTTAATTTTACCATTATGAGTCACTGAGGGACTTCCTGTTAGCTCAGTGGTAACGAATCTGCCTGTAATTCTGGAAATGCTGGTTCCATCTCTGAGTCAGGAGCATCCTCTAGAGAAGGAATTGGCAACCCAATCCAACATTCTTGCCTGGAGAATTCCATGGACAGAGGAGACTGGAGGGCTACAGTCCATGGGGTCACAAAGAGTTGGACATGACTTAGCAACTAAACAACAACAATATGACTCACTGAAGGCTTAGAAGATGATTAGCATTTTTAGCAGTTAAAAAGTATTTTTAAATTAAAGTGAAAGTGAGGTCACTCAGTCTTGTCCAATTCTTTGTGACCCTGTGGACTGTAGCCTACCAGGCTCCATGGGATTTTCCAAGCAAGAGTACTGGAGTGGGTTGCCATTTCCTTCTCCAGGGGATCTTCCCCACCAGGGACTGATTCCAGGTCTCCCACATTGTAGGCAGATGCTTTACGTCTGAGCCACTAGGGGAGTCCTTAAGTTTTTAATTAAGGTTTAAACATTTTTTTAGACATAATGCTATTTCACACTTGTTGTTGTTCAGTCACTAAGTTGTGTCCAGCTCTTTGCGATCCCATGGACTGAAGCACACTAGGCCTCCTTCTCTTTCACCATCTCTCAGAGTTTGCTCAAACTCATGTCCACTGAGTCGAGGATGCCATCCAACCATCTCGGCCTCTGTCGCCCCCTACTGTTTCTGCCTCAATCCTTCCCAGCATCAGGGTCTTTTTAAACCTAATATACTGTAAATATGATTTTTATGTATACTGCAGTTTATTGTGGTATTTGTTTTATTGTAGTTATCTGAAACTGAACCCTCAATATCTATGATGTATGCCTGTACATGTATATTTGCATATATAAATGTCACTATACATGCATGTGTATACATGTTTCAATGTATACTAAATACAATATATGAAAACATGTGTGTGTGTGTGCATCCTCAGTCTCTTCAGTTGGGTCCAACTCTTTGTGAACCTATGGACTGTAGCCCACGAGGCTCTTTTGTCCATGGGGTTTTCCAGGCAAGAATACTGGAATAGGTTGCCATTTCTCCCCAAGGGAATCTTTCTGATCCAAAGATCAAATCCATATCTCTTGCATCTCCAGCACTGAAAGCAGATTCTTTACCACTGAGCCACTGGGGAAGCCCATACAAAACATATGCCTATGTACACCATACTGTCTTATGTATTATATACCCTTATACATTCTCTGTGTATTTATACCTCACAAATACCCTGTGAAGGTCGCAAGCTGTATATTAGTTACTCAAGAAGAATTCCATGTAGTCTTCCAAAATCAACCACTGTATTTGATAACTATATGCCTTTTTATATTATAAATGCTAAAGTTGATACATAAGGGAACACATATATTTCTAAATAAGAGAGTGCCTCTCTAAATTGTCTTTTTCTTAAACTGAGTTTTAATTAAGGCTTTTGGAGTACATTATTTTATCTTTTAATATATTTGCTAGTGTTTAAATCTTTCTGTTATATTTAAGTAAACATTTCCTTTCTTATATATTTAATCAAATAACTCTCTGTAAAGCATCTATATGTGAGCACTGGCAGTTGGATATATCATATTAATTAAGTACCACAATAGTCCTTTCAGACTATCCTCCCACATATTTGATATAAACCTTTTAAACTGCAGGAAAAAGTGACAACAAACCCCACAGCTCTGCTAGGTGATTGAGAGAATCAGTTATCCCAGTGTCACTGGAAGCAAAATCAATTCATGTGTTCTGTCATCCTTAGAAAGTACTCTCTAACATGCTGTCAGCAATAAATTTTACAGGATTTCCCCAAAGTCAATTGCTCCTTCTATTTGGGATTACGATGAAAGCAAATTGATTCTTCCCATACATAGAAGAAGCACAAGAGAAGACATACTTTTAGTCTTCTCACTTATTTATTTATTTATTTTTTTACCGACAGACTTCTCCTGGCTCACTAATGTAAGGTGGAGTGACATCAGCAACGAGACTAAGACATCATCACAGACAGCATCCTTCCTCAACAACAAAGAAGTGAAATTGCCTTAGTGGGAGCTATGGGGTCCACATCATGTGCCAAACGATCTGAGAGGAGTCTCCCCTACCCATGCATGGGGGAATAGGCACACAGACCTCAGTCACAACTGTGGGTCGGGTCCTACAGTTGCAGTGAATTGGCTCCAGCCCCTGTCAGCACCTGTCTTGGGAGGCCTGGGAGAAGAAGGTCTTATACGATCACCCATGGCTGAGAGTCTATGTGGAAATCAATGTTTCCAGCAGAGAAGTTCCAGTATATCACTTGGATAAAAACATCTGGGACTGAATACATTGAAGGGGGTAAGAGGGACTGTTTGACTTTACCTGGGTCATTCCCTTCCCTGAGGCGGCCCAGCTTAGTGCCAAGTGAGACCTTTTCAAGACATGAATTACCTTTGGGGGGAAGTGAGAGCAGGTGGGTGAGTGCCTGGTGGCCCCAAAGAAGCCCAAATATCTCTCGCCCCTCCTAGAGCACTGAGAAGTGAGCTCTATGAGTGGGGGCCCTGGAAAAGACCTGGAAAGCAGCAAGGAGGACCATCAAAGAGCATTCAAGGGATATGGATCCTACCAGTGGTATCACAGCCTCCATCAGGAGGCAGTCCGTGAGCCTCTGAGGATGCCCCACCTTCTGGTCCTCTCACATGGCTCACAGGCACTCCCAGCGTGATACACCCCTCACCCCTCTACTCACCCCACCCTGTGGCTTGCTCTCTGTGCACACGCATAAAACTGTCCTTTGGCAAATGGCTGTTGACCACTTGCAGAAAGTCAGCCCAACTATGTGGCCCAGGAAGAGATCACAGAGCTTAACTTTAGGGCACTCTGGAGAAAGCAAAGAGAGGCTGTCAGCACTTGCCCTTAAGTGTTGCATGATTAAGGGAAGGCATACAAATCTAAGAATGTTGCCACAAGCGGGAGCAAGAAATTGTGAAGCAGGCGTATCCACAGAAAGTCTGTAAAAGCCTCAGCATCCCTACCAGGGCTGGTAGAGGATATTTCTCTCCCAAAGTCAGTCCTTAATGACTAGAAAGTGTTAGCCGCTCAGTTGTGGTCAATTCTTTGGGACCCCACGGACTGTAGCCTGCCAAGCTCCTCTGTTCATAGAATTCTCCAGACAAGAATACTGGAGCGGATTGCATTTCCTTTTTTCAGGGGGTCTTCCTGACACAGGGATTGAACCCGGGTCTCCTGCATTGCAGGTGGAGTCTTTACCATCTGAGCCACCACAAAAGTACTTAAAGATTGGAGGAGGTAGTTATTGCTGCAAATGCAAAGACAGCATCTCAAGACTTCCAGAAATCGAAAAAAATCAAGGGAACTTGGCTCCACTAATGGATCACAATTATTATCCCTAAATACATTGACATAGAATTAAAAATAGCTCCTCTAAAGAAGTAAAAATAGCTAGAAGAAAATACAGAAAGATACTTTAATGAAATTAGGAATATAATACCTGAATAAAATGAGAAGGTTAACAAAGAGATTTTATAAGAAACGAAATTCTGGAGCCAAAAATGAGTAGATTAAATGAAAAATGAAATAGAGAAAATTCAACAACAGAAGAGATCAGTAGGAATTTTAAAAATCTGTGAATTAGAGGACAAGAACTTTGAAATTGTCTGGTAAGAGGAGAACAAAGAAAAAAGAATGGAGGAATAGAAGTTTAAATGATGTATTGAATAACTTCAAAAAGAAACAACCATCAAAGTATTGAAGACTTAAAAGGAGAAGAGAGGAAGAAGGGGGCAGAAAACTTATTTAAAGAGATAAAGGGTGAGAACTTCTCAAATATATGGAGAGATCTGCATATCCAAGTTCAGGAAGGTCACGGGTCACCAAAAAATGCAAGTTATTTTTTTTCAAGACGTACTATAATAAAATGTGGTTAAAAATGAAAAGCAAGGAGAATCTTAAGAAAATGAAACAAGTTATAACTCAAAAAGAAAATACCATAAGACTATCAACAGATTTCTCACATGACACTTCAGGCCATGAGAGAGTAGGATACAAGGTCAACATTTAAAATATTAAGGAATTCATACAACTCAATAGCCAAAAAAATAAAAAAAAAAAACCCTAAATGAGAAAGGTGAGACATTCTTCTAAAGAAGACATGTAAACAGTCATCAGGTATGTGGAAAGATGTGTAACATCACTAACCACCAAAAATGCAAAGTAAACCCACAGTAATATATCACCTCATATCTGTTGGAATGGCTATCACCAACAAGACAAAAGATAACAAGCGACTGGTGAGGGTGTGGATTAAAGGGAAACCGTATGCACCGTTGATGGGAATATATTGTGGAACAGTATGAAAGTTCCTCAAAAAAATCAAAATGGAACAATTTCAGCTTCTGAATTTCAACAAATTTTAAAATTTCAATGACCCAACAATTTCACTTCTGGGTATATATCCAAGTGAAACTAAATCAGGATCTCAGGAGATAGCTACACCCTCGTGTTTAAGACAACATGATTCACAACAGTAAAAAATGGAAACAATCCATCTACCTGCAGATGAATAGTTAAAGAAGATGTGGTATGTATACACACATGAACACAATAAAGTATTATTCAACCATGAGAAAGAAGGAAATTCTGACATTTGTGACAATAGGGCTGAAATGTGCTGACATTATATTATACTAAGTGAAACAAGCTAGATAGAGAAGGCAAATACTCTATGGTACCATGATCTTGTAAAGTCTAAAAACACCAAACTCAGAAACAAAGAGTAGAAGGGTGTTTGCCAGAAAACGGTGGAGGGTGGGAGGTTGTGTGGGAAGATGTCAGTCAAAAGGGTACCAAATTCCCTCTTATAAGATTAACACATATGGAGATCTAATGTACAGCATGGTGACTATAGTTAACAATATCATATTATATACTTAACTTTTGCTAAAAGAGTAGATCTAGAGTGATTTCACCACAAAAACAAAATGATAACTATTTGAGATGATGAAGTTATTAACTAACCCTTCTGTGGTAATCATTTATCAGTGTGAGTATCAAGGCATTACATTGTACACCTTACATTTAACACAATGTTATATGTCAATTATCTAAGTAAAGCTAAAAAATGGTAGATGCCAATTTAACCTGTGTGTGGCTATTTTTTTATACAACTATCTTAGAGCAAGTAGTGCTAAGATGGTTACAATAACAGAAATATAAACAACAGTCTTCCAATGAATATTCAGCCTTCTTTATGGTCCAACTCTCACATCAGTACATGACTACTGGAAAGACCGTAGCTTTGTCCATATGGACTTTTGTCCACAAAGTGTCGATCATATCCGACTCTTTGTGAACCCCTGCACTGTAGCCCACCAGGCTCCTCTGCCCATGGGATTTCCCAGGCAAGAATACTGCAGTGGGTTGCCATTTCCTTCTCCAGGGGATCATCCCAATCCAGGGATCAAACCAGAGTCTCCTGCGTTAACATGTTTCAAGCAGAGCCTTTACCATTGAGCCACCAGGGAAGCCCCACTGATAGGTGTAGTTATACTGAAAGTAGAGTTGTGAAGCTGAGAACGATTCGATAAAAGAGATACTTTGTTGCTGGAGTTGAAGAGCACGGGGCACCTTCAGCAGAGGCGCCTGAGAGCAGCGCTCAGGGATGAGTATCCACCTCCACCTCAGAGCAGCAAGAAAACCGGGGTCTCGGTTCTACAAAAGCCTGGGACTACATTCTGCCGACAAGCTGAAAGAGCTCCCCAGAGAGCCCCAGAACTTCAGGATAAAAATACAAACTGAATCAGCTAACACCTTGATTTCAGCCTGTGAGACTCCCAGCAGACTATCTGGTGTAGCCCACCTGAAAAACTGTGACAACATAGTGCTACTGTTTCAAGCCTCTTAGTTTGTGGGAATTTGTTAAACAGCTATAGAAACTAATGCTAAAGAGGGGACTGAATACAAACCTCATTTCCTGTGGGAAGGCAAAAAAATTCAAACACAAGCCTAAACACTGGGAATTGTGATAAGCATATTGACTATATAATTATCCTTTAGGCTTTGAAAGAAAAGTCACTATTATATTTGCACATCTATTTAAGTTTGAACAGTACTTATTTTGTAATCTTTTAAATTTCTGTTTCCTTTTTAATTTCCAACTAAATACCCCAAACATATATTTTAGAATCAGAAAAGAATTGAGGTTCTTGCACAAATTTTATTTCTTAAAGTACTTTTGTAAAAAAGGCAAAGACTGATAACTTATAGCATTCTTTAATCTATTTGCTGACCAAAAAAGAAATGTTACATATTTGAAAGGTAGTTCATAAAAGAAGATATTTCTTTTAGAATAAAATAATATTAAAGTTTCTTCTACATTTTTACTTCCCTGGTAGCACAGACCGTCAAGAATCTGCCTGCAATATGGTAGCCCCAAGTTCAATCTCTGGGTTGGGAAGATCCCGTGGAGAAGGGAATGGCAATCCACTCCAGTATACTTGCCTAGACAATTTGACGGGCAGAGTAGCTTAGTGGGCTATAGCCCAGGGGGTCCCAAAGAGTCTGACATGACCGAGTGACAAACACTTCTACTTTTTACTTATTTCCCTTTCTTTTTTTTTTTTTTAATTTATTTATTTATTTTAGTTGGGGGCTAATTACTTTACAATATTGTAGTAGTTTTTGCCATACATTGACACGAATCAGCCATGGGTTCACATGTGCTCCCCCTCCCGAACCCTCCTCCCACCTCCCTCCCCATCCCATCTCTCTGGGTCATCCCAACGCTCCATCCCTGAGCATCCGTCCCATGCAACTTATTTCCCTTTCAATGAGACTAGTAAGAGAATAGATTTAAAAATTTAATTGGTAAAGTGAGATTCAAATACAACATCTCATGTTAGTCATTACATTTTTGGAAATACTTTATAAAACATGATAAAAATATGAAATACACAGAATGACCTGTAGGTAGAATGGTGCTTGAAAGAGAAGGGTTTTGTCAAGCATAATGCCATAATTTGGAGATAAGAAGGATTTTGCAAGGAGAAATAAGAACTTTCTAAGAGCCTGACTCACATACACTCAAGCACAGGTGGATAGTGAGTATTGAACTTGCTCTCACTGTGAGTCGAGTTTAGGGATCACCTAATGGTTGATGTGGGGCTTCTTGGTGGTGCTAGTGGTAAAGAACTCGCCTGCTAATGCAGGAGATGCAAGAGACCCAGGTTCTATCCCTGGGCTGGAGAGATCCCCGGGAGTAAGAAATGGCAACCCACTCCAGTATTTTTGCCTGTGAAATCCCATGGACAGAGGAGCCCAGGGGGCTACAGTCTGTGGGGTCACAAAGAGTCAGATATGGCTGAGCAATTAAGCACACCTAATGGTTGACATTCCCCATCCCACCCCACTTCCTTTAATTTTTATAAAATAATTTTTTATTGGAGTATAGATGCTTCACAATGTTGTGTTGTTTCTATTGTACAGCAAAATGAATCAGCCAATCATGTACATATATCCCCACCTCTGTGAATTTTCTTCCCATTGAGGTAACCACAGGGCATTAAGTAGAGCTCCCTGAACTATACAGCATGCTAAGTCACTTCAGCTGTGTCTGGCTCTCTGTAAACCTATGGACTGCAGCCTGCCAAGCTCCTTTGCCCATGGGATTCTCTAGGCATGAAAACTGGAGTGGATTGTGATGCCCTCCTCCGGGTGATCTTCCCAACCCAGGGATCAGACCCATGTCTCATATCTTCTGCATTGGCAGGCGGGTTGTTCTTAGTGCCACCCAGGAAGCCTATGCTACACAACGTGTGTTGTTACTAATTTGTCAGTTGTGTCCAGCTCTTTGCTATCCCGTGGACGGCAACATGCAGGCCTCCGTGGCCCTCACAATCTACTGGAGCTTGCTCAAACTCATGTCCACTGAGTCAGAGATGCCATCCAACTATCTCGTCCTCTGTCGTCCCCTTCTTCTCCTGCCTTCAATCTTTTCCAGCATCAGGGTCTTTTCCAGTGAGTTAGCTCTTCACATTAGGTGGTGAAACTTTTGGAGCTTCATTCAGCCTCAGTATCAGTTGCTACAGTGAATATTCAGGATTGATTCCCTTCAGGATTGACTGGTTTGATCTCTTTCCAGTCCAAGGGACTCTCAAGAGTCTTCTCCAACACCACTTCTCCAATACCAACTATTGGTATTTAGTTTTACCAATAATAATAAAGGCAATCAAAAATTATCAAATACTCTTTCACCTTCACCTAAAATTATGGTTGGTTTATTGATTTCTTTGATATGAAGACAAGGACTTTCTCAATGTAAAAATATGAATTTGAATATTTAAAATGAGGCAAATTATCTGAAATGACTATGACTGCCTGGGTAGTTACAAATTAAAAACTTTTATATGCAATTACATTTTTTCCTATCCATTTGTGAATGAGACAATGCTAGAATATTCTTTGTGAATCTATGTGTATGGCCTTTGCATACACTTATGAAATCATCTGAATATGTATCGTTAACTTTTCACACAGACTTTCAAGTTACCATAAAGCTCTCATTAATATTCTATTAGTTTCTATGATTCTCATTAGCTTCGAAAAAACAAATAAGATGATAATGACCTTCCACTTATTTTAAATGTTTTTCTATTCTTCTAGGGCATTAGACCACTATCATAAAAGACCTGCTATAGTAATTTAAAATGTAAATGGTATCCATTTAATTAATAAGAGATAACTGGCTATCAAGAATGGCTGCAGAGAATTAAAGTCACCATTATATAAAATAATAAAAGACTTATCAGCTTAGCTCAGTTCTGAATAAAATAAGCGAAAGTCAAAGTGCTCAGTGGGGTTTAAAAGATGTATGAATGAAAGAGATATTTTTAAAATACTTGAACACAGGCTCATAATGAATGATGTTTTTTGACTGTCAAAAATAAGAAATGAAGGTCACTACATGGTTATTATGTTCCCTAACTAGATGACACCTCAGTCTTGAAACATTCATATCAGCAAAAACATCTGTTTCTTTGTGTTTATCCTGCCTTCATATAAATATATATTTCAGTAATCTCAATTACTTTAAAAACTAATATATTTTGCTGTATTAAACCACAATTTTTGTGAGGCTATATTTAAATAGGAATAAAATAATATACAAAAAACCCTGAAATACTAAATGTGATTTCATTTCCAGCCAGTTTTTCACAATGTTTTGAATGTGACACATTGTGTTTATATAGATATCCAAACAGTAAAATTAATCTTCAGGACAGAATATTATACCAGGCTTGGTCTGTGCATTCTTTATAATGGTCACTTTGCCTGAGAAAAGGAGAGGAAAGTATGTATTACTGGAAAATTCAATAGATCTCAATAACATATGCATAGATGTACGTACATGTACGTATATATATAGAAAAAGGTATTTGAATATAAGACACAAAGAGTCAGCCATGACTTAGTGGCTGAATAGCAACATAAGTGTATCTACATATGTATATTTATCTATTTATCAATCTGTCTATCAAGGGAGAGACTGAGGGAGGAGAGAGAGAGAGTCCAGCATAATGAGACTCTAGAATAAGAATCACTGCAGATGGTGACTGCAGCCATGAAATTAAAAGACACTTACTCCTTGGAAGGAAAGTTACGACCAACCTAGACAGCATATTAAAAAGCAGAGACATTACTTTATACAATACATTATACATTATGTTACATTATACAATACATTACAATATACAATAAAGAGTGCTCAACACAGTTATTTTCAGAAATGACTTTTCTTGAATTAAATGAGAAATTTCTTTAGATAATTCTCATTCATATTCTGCCAGGAATAGCAATGGTTTATTTTATTTAACATTAAACAGTAGTCAGCCACTCTAGTGAAATATTTTTTCCAATAGGAGATGCTAAGGACGCAAGAGCTAGTCAATAGATGGCTGTCCTTTCACCGTGCTCTGCTCTTTCCTCTTTCTTTTGCTTCTTCTTAGATTGCTAGGAATTGCTAGACATTCTCAGGTTCAGTATCATTAGATCAACTATGAGAAGCCAAAAGATTACCAAGGAGTAATATTGTATCACTTCTGAAATATTTTAAAAGCCATAATAATCTTTTGAAGTAGTTATTTACATGTTTCTAGCTATTTATTTTAGCAATTAAACTATATTTTCTCGATAAAACCAGGTGATTACAACATAGATATGCTTTAGTTCTCTATTATATCCAGAATTTTGTAAATTTTAAGGCTTTCTTAACCAACATATGAACCCATATAATCCAGAATTTGGGGAAGAAATATCAGTTCCCATATATTTATTATGGCTGTTCACTGGAAAAGTGAAAGTGACAGTCGCTCAATCTTGTCTGACTCTTTGCGATCTCATGGACTATACAGTCCATGGAATTCTCTAGGCCAGGATACTGGAGTGGGTAGCCTTTCCCTTCTCCGGAGGATCTTCCCAACCCAGGGATCAAACCCAGGTCTCCCTCATTGCAGGCAGATTCTTTACCAGCTGAGCCACAAGGAAAGTCCGAAGTTCACTGGAAAATGAATCTAAATATCTCTAAAAATGCATTACTGAAATATTTCTTTTTATTAATTCACATAACTTCAATCAGTTTTCTGTATTCTACTTTTTCACTGTTTCACAAACCTATCTTACTTCTGTAATTGGCATAAGAATGCTTAAAACACTATAATGATTTCTGTGCAATGAACTCTACAATTACTGGGCTGGCCAAAACTTTTGTTTGAGTTTTCCTATAATATGAAAAGCCCAAATGAACTTTTTGGCTAACCCAATATAAAGATATGTCACTGTTACAATAAAGCTGTGAGAGAGCTGCTGATATAATCTCTACTTAGGAGACTTGGCCAAGTTTCATACAGACAAACAGGGTCCAGGCAGTCTGACCTCTCAATCAGTATACAAATCACATCTTTAACGAAAAAACTCATTTACACAAATCAAATTTCACAAGATCCTCAAAAATTGATTAGGAAATGAAGAGGGAAAAGAATAATTTTCTATATTACAGCTTCTACATATTTTTCTGACATGGCAGCAGAAAAAATAATATTAAACTAATAAGTTTGCATCGTAGTGAATTTGGTAAGGAGCAGAGGGCTCAGCTTAATAGGCAGAAAATAAGACATGCTCCTCCCAAGGATTTGCAAACTGGAGAGTTCAGCACATTTAAAAGTTGACTTTGCAAAATGAAGGAACTATGTAAAAACTGAATTTCACTTAAGGATTTAATTTTAAAAATCCAAACACTTGCAAAAAATCCAAAGAAAGAGAATAAAAAAGAAAGAACATCGGTAGGTGTTCACTCATAATTTAAAATTTTGACTTCTATAACAAACCAGCTTTTTGTTTCTTACCTACCTTTTCTTTTTCAATAGTGTTTAGGATTTTTTTTCTCCATTCCCCTCCCAGCCCCCAGTGGAGGTTTCTATCACTTGTATCTGAATATCTTCACTTGAACTGCACTTTCTGATGTTTCTTTGGTTGTTTGGAACTTCCAGAATTAGCCTGTATTTCTCTCAGTTATCTCCCCAGTAAGGCAGCATCACTCATATCTCCATGAGGTCCCTCTTCCAGGCTTCTGAGATGCCAATAGCACCCAGACAATGCCTCTTCCTCAGAGACCTGCCTTCCCCACTCCAGGGTACGGTAGTTATCTGGGTCCCTTTCTCTAAACGTTTATGTTCCATTCACTCCTATCTCTCTTTCGTTACCCAGCCCTAGACGGGGAGGGGTAGAGAGTGGTTGCTTCCTGCAGTTACTAACTGGGAGTTATTCAGAGTCCTTTTCTTTCTTTTTTTTTTGTCTTTATTGTTCTTTAACACATATTTGAAAGTTTCCTTATCTCATTTCTTCTCTGTTAAAATAACTGGCAGAATAACTACTTTTTTGACAAGATAATGAACTAGAAATTGATAATATCAAATTTCATTATACAAGCAGGATATGAGGTGTTAGTTTTATCAAGCCCTCTTGAGCAGCATCATGTTAACTCAATTGATAGGTGAAAGGATTGTAATTTTATAGATAAAAAAGCATAAAGTATTTTATTACTACAGAAGTTACTTATATATATTTATTACTTGTCATATCTTCCAGTACTTTAATGCTTATAAAGCTCTTTCCCTTTTAGATATTTGAACAATACTCATATATATTTCTTCTATTTTATAAAGTTCTTTTTCATATATATGTGACACTTCCATTCTTCAGGGATTTGCTGTTGATCATTAATCACTTTTTTGAAAATGTGAAAAACTTAACCTGACATTGCAGCTTAAGGAAATATTTATATTAATATTTTCTTAACAGTTATACATACCGTGTATTCTACAAAATCAGAAATTGTACTATAGTAGTTAAACAATATTTTTCATATATTGTTTTCCTAGTATATGCTGGGTCCTTTAGAAATGTGACCACTATTATATCCATGTGGCCACTTCTATAGCTTCATGGATCTCCATACAGGTTTGATACCAGTAATGCAGTTTTGCTTTTCTTTGTATTATACATTTGTGATTGTTCTGTGGTGAGGGTGGGGTGGGGGGGAGATAGTAGAATTTCATACCAGTTAACAGCATGGGCTTTTGAATGCTAGAGATTGTTTTAGAATGCCAGTTTTCAATCTGGCTGGATTATGCTCTTAACAGGTCATTTAAACTCTAACTCTTGGTTTCTTTAACAATAATCTGATCATTATCTCATAGAGTTTCTATTAATATTAAATGAAATTAGTGTTTAGTAGTGAAGTGGGCATATTTTAGGAACACAACAGGTGGTAGCTATTAAAATTATTTGTCATTTTTGGAACTCATTCAGCTTGATCTTCCATGTCTCTACTCAAAGTATATCATCTGTAAGAAGATCTTCCTCGTATACAAACTCACTAAAACTTTACTTGGGCACATTTTCTAATCTTCCTCAAAGAGGGTTCAAATTTCCTCCCTCTGGGCATTTCCCACTGCTTTACTACTGCTTAACTTAGGTGCATGCATGCTCAGTCATGTCCCAGTCTGCAATCCCCTGGACTGTTTGCCCACCAAGCTCCTCTGTCCATGGATTTTTTTCAGGCAAGAATACTGGAGTGGCTTGCCATTGCCCTCTCCAGAGGATCTTCCAAACTCAGAGATCAAGCCCATATCCCCTGCTTCACCCTACATTGTCAGGAGGACTCTTTACCTCTGAGCCACCTGGGAAGCCCACTATTGCTTAAACCACTCTGCATTTCATTTGTGGAATGCCTGCATTCCTAAGGAGCCTTGAGCTCCCAAGAACTGAGAGTAAGCACATAGTGAATGAGGGAGGAAGGAGAAAGTAGTGGCTAAGATCTAGAGAGCTGTTTTATACTTTTGTTATCATTTCCTTTTCTATCTACTTCACTATGCCAAAACTTTACTAATTTTCTTTTTTATATCATTTTCACTTATAGGTGAGAAACTCTTCCAATTATTTCTGGAAAAATTATAAATCCATGGTCTATATCTTTTACTTACCAGGAAAAATTAAGAAATAAAATAGCTGACATTTTATACAGATGTCAGTGTATAACTGTAAAAATACTGTTGAATATATGCTGCTGCTGCTAAGTCACTTCAGTCATGTCTGACTCTGTGCGACCCCATAGACGGCAGCCCACCAGGTTCCCCCATCCCTCAGATTCTCCAGGCAAGAACACTTAAGCAGGTTGCCATTTCCTTCTCAAGTGCATGAAAGGGAAAAGTGAAAGTGAAGTCACTAAGTCGTGTCCAACTCTTAGCAACCCCATGGACTGCAGCCTACCAGGCTCCTCCATCCATGGGATTTTCCAGGCAAGAGTACTGGAGTGGGGTGCCGTTGCCTTCTCCATTCATTTCATATTATGCCCTGAGAGTTCCTTGGACTGCAAGGATATCAAATCAGTCAATCCTAAAGGAAATCAGTCCTGGGTGTTCATTGGAAGGACTGATGTTGAAGCTGAAACTCCAATTCTTTGGCCACCTGATGGGAAGAACTGAGTCATTGGAAAAGATCCTGATGCTGGGAAACATTGAAGGCAGGAGAAGGGGACGACAGAGGATGAGATGGTTGAATGGCATCACTGACTTGAAGGACATGAGGTTGAGCAATCTCCAGGAGTTGGTGATGGACAGGGAAGCCTGGAGTATTGCAGTCCTTGGGGGTCACAAAGAGTCGGACATGGCTGAGTGACTGAACTGAACTGATGTTCGTAAGAATAAAGAAATATGTCAATTATAGCTTTTTCTAGATGGGAAAAAATAATCAGAAAGTTGTCAGTTACCTAGGAAATTACAAATTAGTAACTTAATGAAAACTGTTTACACTTACTAAATGCTTAAAAAAAAATACTGCAGTAAATATAGCACTTTTCCTTGAAAAAACCCTGATGTTTGCACATGAAAGTGGGTGTTGGAAGAGTTGCAATTTGATTACAGTGAAGTGATGAAAAGAGGGTTCTCTGAAATCAGATGGGAAAGTTGTAACATCCGATGTGGGTATAGAGTTCATTATAAATGCTGTGAGGTAGCTGGTAGATGTCTGCAATGTGCATACGTGCACCTTTTGTGTATTCAGTTGGATGCAATAGTTTGTGTTCATCTAGTGTTTCATGTGGATAAAATAGTGCATGGTGTTAGTTGCTCAGTCTTGTCTGACTGTTTGCAATCCCATAGAGTGTATCCTGCCAGGCCCCTTTGTCCATGGAATTCTCCAGGCAAGAACACTGGAGTTGGTTGCCATGTCTTTCTCTAAAATAGCATGTAAACAAATGCAAAATTGGTATTATGTGAAAATTACCACATTGGAATACATTTGTGTCTAGAAAACAAGCTTTATAGCAGAGTTCACTGTATTTCAAATTCACTAAAGCACTATTATTGTCATTGTTTCAAAAAATAAGAGGGGGCTTAAAATTACAACCAGAAATATAATAAATGTTTTCTCCACCAAGAACACCCAATCAAGAATCTCCTCGAGTTAGATATAAGAATCTGTGGGGAAAATTCTTAGTGGATTAAAAGTATTATAACAAAAAATGAAAAATAAATTGTACTGTTTATCTAGAAAATAATATGTATTTAGTTAAGCCATTATTGTAGATATATTAAACAAAGTAGTAATAACTCTGTACTAATTTAATTTGGAAAAAAAATGGAAGGCCTTGTCCATTTCAGTTCATTAAAGACAAGATATCTAAGATTGAAAAGTGATTCAATATCCACAAAAGAAGGCTTCCCCAGCAGCTCAGCTGGTAAAGAATCTGCCTGCAACACAGGAGACCCCTGTTCAATTCCTTGGTCTCAAAGATCCCCTCAGGAAGGATAGCAACTGCCCACTCCAGTATTCTTGGGCTTCCCTGGTGGCTCAGATGTAAAGAATCTGCCTACAATGTGGGAGACCTGGGTTCCATCCCTGGTTTGGGAAGATGCCGTGGAGGAGGGCATGGAACCCACTCCAGTATTCTTGTCTGGAGAATCCCCATGGACAGAGGACCCTGGAGATCCTGGTGATCCTGGTGGGCTCATGGACAGAGGTCCATGGGGTCACAAAAAGTCACACATGACTGAGTGACTAAGCACACACACATACACAAAAGTAGCTTCTGTGTTAATACAATTTGGTTAAGGGAAGAGATTATACATATAATATCAAAAGTTGATGATTATATGATCTCAAGTATTGCAGATTCTAAGTTTGTATCTACATTTTTGAACTACAGGCTGCTTTATTAATCATTTGTATAAAATTTGTTGAAAATAGAAAACATTCAAGGAAACAAGGGCACTATAAAACATCTGAACCATCTATGAAGTTCAGAGAGTGTTATAAGCAACATTTTTTAAAATCAAGTTTCAAAACATATAATTATTTCAATAACAATTCTTTTACTTATTTTTTAAATTCATACTAACTTTAAAACTCCACTTTAAGAATCAGTAAAAGGTAAACCATATTTTTCAATTTCAAGCAATAAATATTCTTAGAAATTGTACAAGATAATTGAAATCAACTTTATATTTTTAAAAATTTAAAAAAATAGTTAAAACTTTTGAAACCATATAAAGTGCATTTTTCTTGGGATTTCTAACTGGAAAATATTTTATTATTTCCATATAATTAGTAATCTGTACCTTCCTCCATATTCATTCTTGGTATCTCACTTCAGCATTTTATTTAAATCTTTCGCAAACTATAATTTTGTTTCAAAATATCGGTCATATGTAATTAAAAATATCATAGGATGATGTTTCTATGATGTCTCTAACATTTCTCTAGGAAATGTTACCAGGAAAGTTGAGGTTGAGAAATCTGGGTCAAATTTTGGTTCAATTTTTTTCTAATCCATTTCACATTTAAGACAGTTGCCTATTTTACTTTTTTGCACACTTTGCATTCATAAGCATGTGCATACACAGACATTTACAAAAACAGACACACAAACACAACTCAGTCTTCAGGACTGAGAATGAATTTTCACATTAATAGGTCCAGTCTCCTCAAAATGTAAGGGCACAGTTAATTTTTTCAGGCTATTCTTTCAAGCTGCGCATTCTCCCCACAACTGTCTGCTATTTTAAATTCTATTCTGAGCAATGGTGACTGAACAGTAGAGAGAAGGTAAACAAAACTCTCTTAAAGAGACCGAATAAAATATTTTATAATAAATAAACTTAAATAATGGAAAGTGATAATCTTCTCCATATGCCCATCATTTTGATTTTGTAACTTATCTGGCAAGAAAATAAGAACAAATAATTGGGGCATATTTTAAAGCAGATATAGAAAGTTTTAAAGAAGACAAAATACAAACTTTCATGAATATCGGTAGGTATTTACTATTCTTGAGTCCATATTTCACTAGCTTAGCAATCATATTGAGGAAAGAGATGCCCTCTCCCCGCATGGTGAGAAACTGGAGTTCATTTTCTATGGATAGAAACCCTAAAATATCAATAGCAGGACATCTGAGAGAAGAGGCTGGGCCCTGCCCAGATAAGAGACCACATATTTCTCACTCTTGAAGTCAAGGAAACTTTCCCAACTAGAAAGCTCCTTAGAGGTCCAAAGGAGAGTGATGTGAAGTCTACCCATAGAGTTCTCTGCTGGAATCCATCTTGATTGACAGATGTGCACACACACACACACCTGGGAGGATCCTAAGATATACCGAACACGGACTCAGAATCAGACAAATCGAAATGATTGGCCAAAGGAAACCCAGAAGAAATGCCCCATAAAAGTGATTTAAGCTACTAGGAGGATACTACTCTCTCTGAGTCCAACCTATGTGTCTATCTATAGACACTATACTTTTTCCTCCTAATAAACACTTATTTCCCTACTTGCTGTCTTTGTGGAAATTCTTTTCTGCAAAGCAAAAGGGACAGGGCCTTGTAACTGACCATTGGTCTAGTGGTTAGGATTGATTCTCTCACTGCCATGACCCAACCTCAATCTATGACTTGGAACTGAAACCCAGTGACTTCAAGCCATTACAGGCCAAGTTCGCCCCAAATCAATATTGCTGCAATGTCCAATACATAGATTCTTGAGTTAATTTATAATTAATCTCCCTGTGTTTATGTGTATGGTTGAGGGTGATAATCTTTACCTTTATTTCTATTGCCTATTGGAGTCTCTGACACTTTGTGGGAGATGATGGTTAGTGAGTGTTTATTGAATGTTAATGAGTATTTGTTGAATAAATGAATGAAGAGGTCAACTATGTACAGTTGAGGACTGTCAGGAAGCATTTAACAGGAGGCTTCCTGTGTGCTGTTTTCGATCTTCCATAAATCCTCTGTTCCTTATTAGCTCCTGAATGCAGGGGCAAGAGGAGCCGCAGGCGGTTCCCAGGAACAATAGGAATCTATGCATTACTGAACTGAACTGATGCATTACCTTCCTTAGCTTTTCCTTATGGTGAAAAGTAACCATTTACAACTCTCTTCCCTTCTGATATGGAAAGTAACTATTTACAACCCCCTCTCTTTGAGATTGATTCTAACCTCATGTCTTCCTGGATGATTTGTAAGATTTTTGATCCCTATCTCTGCTGAAAAAGCTATCTTGTAAGACAGTATATATATATGCCCACAATATGTTGAATAAACACCTTTGTTCCACCAGAACACTAGTCCCCGTGTCCTTCTTCATTTCTTTCTCTTTCTCTCTCTCTCTCCCCTCAGGCTGCTTCCACGCAGCAGGGGCGTCCACTGTGTCTACTTACTTGCCCGGGCTTTCATGACCTCTTCGAGAGGGCGCCCTGAGCCTACGTAGACAGTGCTAACTCTGTCCTAGAGTTATATTGGCATTCTGTGTAAACCAGGGAATATCAGCCTCTTTTCTTCCTTCTTTTACTTTCTTATTGTTGACTCTGTACCGCCAGGTTCCAGTCCATTAAAGGACCCCAACAGAGGACATAATGTAATAAGGTCAGAAGACTTAGGTAACACTTCAAGAAGGATATCTAGAAGAGAAATTATATCAAGGGAAAAGAGGACTTCCCTAAAAAAATAAAACAGGAGAAAATGGTGCTAGTGGTAAAGAACCCATTTGTCAATTCAGGAGATATAAAAGAAGCAGGTTCAATCCCTGGGTCAGGAAGACCCCCTGGAGGAGGGTGGTAACCCACTCCAGTATTCATGCCTGGAGAATCCCCATGGACAGACAGAGGAGCCTGGCAGGCTACAGCCTATAGGGTCACAAAGAGTCAGACATGACTGAAGCAAGTTTGCACAACACCACCTGGTGGTCCAGTGGATAAGAATCTGCCTACTAATCCTGGAGACATGGGTTCAATCCCTGGTCCAGGAAGATTCCACATGCCACAGGTCAACTAAGCCTATGTCCCACAACTATTGAAGCCCATGGACTTAATGCTCATGCTCCACAACAAGAGAAGAGACTGCAGTAAGAAGCCCACACACTAAAACTAGAAAGTTGTCCCCACTCTCTGCAACTAGAGAAAGCCCTTGTGCAGCAACAAAGACCCAGCACAGCTAAAAATATAAATAAGGAAAGAAATACAGTTTTAAAAAGGAGAGGAGAGGCAATCTTGCTACATTTGGGAACAGTGTATAATAGCACTTAGGACAGAGCCTGAAACAGAGCAGTGCTCAGGTAACTTGTGCTGACTGAACCCAGAGCTTTGTCCTTTATTCCACTTGATTGCCTGTGGTACAACAAAATATCTCTTTCTTAGTGTGTGACAGTGCACACACACTCATGCATGCATGTGTGAAATGGACAGGTGATAGAATTATAGCTCCAGGGCTGTGTGTGTGCATACAGAACAGTGCTGCAATTTGCTAGAAGGATACACTCATAATTATTTTCTTTTTCTGCATTGACCTTCTGTCTCCAAACTAATGATTTTTCTATTGAACAAGTACACATTAGGGGCATAAATTGTGGTCATGTTGTATGTTTTCTACAAAGGATACTTTTAAAAATATCACTGCACTATTAACTCTAAGGATGCAAAGCTATTCCTTGTTAAATATCTTGCTATCCACAAAGGGATCAAATGAATGATCACTGATGTGCTTATATAACAGAAATAGTTTGTCTACTCCATGTAAAAGTTAGAATATATTGAAAGCCTAAAAATGTGACACATTTTTTTTTTGCCTGACATACAATCAGTTATACAAATAGTCATAAAATTGCAATTATTGTTCCTTCTTTGACAATAATACATGGGCTTGCCCATAACACAGATTTTCCCATGGCAATCAGCATCCTGGGGCTGTAATCAGGACCAAGTTAGTGCTCCTTGAACTGACATTTTGGATAACTTCAACTCTAAGAATCAAAGTCAGAATTTATTGCAAGTGCCATGTAGAGCTACCTTTAACTTCAAATGCAACCAAAGTTGAATTTTCCTATGTGAGGCAGATAAACAACTTGTAGAAGTGAGTTCACCTTCAACATCATCAATCAAAAGCTCTAACACAACCTCAAACATAGAAGTCAAAATAGGGTTGATTGCACAGCTGGTTTACCTGCGGTCAAATAAGAGTACCTATTTCCACACATTTATTTAGAACATACATTGCAGCACTGCTTTAATGCAATTTAATGGTGTAATAATGATAATTCCTTAGAACACATAAAGCTATCTATACATGTGTATGATCCGGCATGTGTGTGTCCATGTGTGTAAGATTTTTAATATCCACATCTATCCTGATAGCAAATTAAGACAGGCATTTTTATTCCCATTTCAAAGGCAAGAAAATTGAAGCTGAGGGTCAAGAACTGATTTAATTGGTCACATGAGGAGTTTATGCCAGAGAAGAAATACAACCCTATCATTGGAATATGGGCCCACTTATGTAAAATCTGCTTCTCAGAGCTCACCAGTCATTTTGTTTTTTCTTTTTTTCAGATCATGTCTGGATTTCAAAGAACATGCAATGTTACATCTCATTCAAATAACTGTCTCTTTAAATTGGAGATCTGGAAGCAAATGAAAACCTAGAATTTTGATTAGAATTTGAGGGAGTTTTGCTAACCAGTATAGTTTTACATGTCCCCACAGAAAAGACTAATTACTAAACAAACCAATTGCTTTATTTCATAGATTTCAAAAATTAGGTAACTGTAGACCATTTGTGTTTCAGTTAACTGTAGAATTTTCAACCATGGGGTAACCATATTCTTAGTTCATTATAAATATCTTATGGGACAAATAAGTCTCATTACTCCCTTGTTATGATCTAAAAATGGTTTAATAGGCTATGGCAGTCATGATTCCATAGAATTTAATTAATTTTTAATAAAGACCATTAGCTTAAATGTAGATTTTTCCATAACTCTAAAGCTTTCATGTAAACAATCCTCTAAATACTATTTTTAAAACTTGTATCTTTATTTGGAGGTTAAAATATATTTATGATAAACTTAGATGGAATTTTAAGTGTCAGTATACTCTATGGGCAAAGATATGCTACACAGAATGCAGGCATACTGCATAATCAACATAAGCTTTAGTGACAGAGAGCTGAATATTTCTAAATGCTGTCACCACTGACAACATTTTTCAGTCGAATCTGGTTTTGAACATGATTTATCCTCTATCAAGAGATCGCAGAAGACATCCAGTTGTTCTCAATAAGACTGCACATATTTACTATTTATAAAAGTGACTTCAAATAAGATTGAACATGTTTGTCTCATTCTACAGGGAAAATATGATGGGCACTGTTAATTTAAACAATTTTGAGTGCCAGTTTAGAAGTTTTGTTTTTGTTTCCTGGTAATATTTTTTGAAAATCAGAGAAGGAAGACATTGTCAGCAATTTAGAGCCTGAATTTATTCCATTAACTGAACAAATTAAATGAACAAAAGTTAACATTTTAGAGCCTTGCACAAACAGGGCAGCAAGAAATTCTGACTGAATGAATGAATTAGTTGAAATGAATCTTATGAGTGATTTTGCTTTTATTCGAGTTATAGAAAAAATTGGAAGTTTTAGTTGAAACACATATTATTTTTAAAAAAGAAGACAATATCCAGGAAAGTAGAAAATAACACTTGTTTTATGTTCAAAAGATAATTCCCCTCCTGCATATATCCCAGTATCAGACAATTGCTCCAGGTGATTCTCTGACTTTTTCAGATACAAAGGGAAATTAAATCTCATATAATTTATTGGAATGAGAATGATCAGCTATAGATGAATCTCAGTTGCATATTTCACATAATTCAAGTTAATAACATAAGACTGATACATTGTTTAAATTGTATCCCAAATGCAAGATTGTATATTAAATATGTATTCATTTTGACTGTAGGCATATTGGTTTTCTTAAGCGGTTTATATCTGAATTTTTAATGTATGACTTTAAAAATTCTATTCTCCTAGTCAGGGCATTAACAAGCTATAAAATATAGCTCATTTTATTCAAGGCTTATTTACAAATCTGACAATATCTTCTTATGATACTATGGAAAATCATCAGAGGAAAATTGACACAGTGGTATGAATGGTTACTCCTGAGAAAAGTTCCCAGCTTCAAGACAGTGGTTTTGTGTGTTGTACACATCTAATCTGACTCAGTAAATTACAAGATATTTCCAAAAGTTATGTTTAAAATATTTATATGTTTTAAATTATGACATGAGTCAAAAATTACCATAAATCCAAAGTCATTGTATGAGGAGCATATTGTAAATAGAAAGCAGTATAGTAAAATTTGGAAGTAGGTATAATTTCCATCCATGAAAAATTTGAACAGCTTTTGATAACTGTGAAATTAAAATAAAACAATGTATCTATATAAACGACAATTCTTGGAAAAGAGGGGAGAGGGAGAGACAGAGAATTCTAAATGTGTATGTTTCAATGCTTTTTGAAGAGTTCATGGTAAGTGATTATACCCTTTGGACTTTAGAGGAGTGCCCAGTACTCTTGCCTGGAAAATTCCATTGACGGAGGAGCCTGGTAGGCTGCAGCCCATGGGGTCGCCAAGAGTCGGACACGACTGAGCGACTTCACTTTCACTTTTCACTTTCATGCATTGCAGAAGGAAATGGCAACCTCCTCCAGTGTTCTTGCCTAGAGAATCCCAGGGACGGGGGAGCCTGGTAGGCGGCCGTCTATGGGGTCGCACAGTCGGAGACGACTGAAGCGACTTAGCAGCAGCAGCAGCACCAACTAGGGTTTACTTAAAGGTGAAATATCAGAACATGATCAGGAAATGAATGTCCTTGGAATAGGAAATAATCATAGTTTCCATCATATAAATTCCTTAGGACAGTCATGTCAGTCTGTTTCTCTTCCTTTAGGGTCCCAAACATAATTAAGTCTTCTCTACAGAACTCCAAGAATAAGTGAGACCTTCTCCTTTTCAACAATTGCAGTGTAGACCCTAATAAACATTCCCTCTGTCCTGAAACACTGCATGAGTTCTATCCCACCTGATAACCTTTGTTTTTCTAATATATAAATATTTCAGTGTTCAGGGATTTTATTTAACAGGTTAATTCAGCCTCTATTCAGTACAGATGTATGTATGCATGGGCATATTCACTGATTATGCACATATCTTCAATCTCTTAACACATTCATATTTTGTATTGGACTGTATATTCTCACTGATGTTGTCTTAATCAAAATATCCTGCACATGGGTCTGTGAAAGACTAAATGACTTTTCCAAATTATACTGCCAAAAAATAAGTAAAATCAGGATCCAGACCTTAATTTGCTGACTCCAAGTCTTTCCACTAAGGAGCACACTCCATATCCTGGAGATATACCTTATATATTTATTGAAATATACTTGATTTACAATGTTGTGTTAATTTCTGCTATGTATAACATTGACTCAGTTATACATATACATTCCTTTTCTATTTGTTTCCATTCCAGGATATTGAATATAGTTCCCTGGTCTATATAGCAGGACCTTGTTCATACATTCTATATGTAACGGCTTGCATCTGTGAACCTGAAACTCCCAGTCCATTTCTCCCCTACCCTCCCTAACCACAAGTCTGTTCTCTATGTCAGTGAATCTACCTCTGTTTTGTATGTAGGTTCATTTGCCCCATATCGTAGGCTCCACATTTAAGTCTATGACATGAGTCAAAAATTACCATAAATCCAAAGTCGTTGTATGAGGAGCATATTGTAAATAGAAAGCAGTATAGTAAAATTTGGAAGCATGATACCATATATATGGTATTTGTCTTTGTCTTTCTGACTTACTTCACTTAGTATGATAATCTTTGGTTGCATCTATGTTGCTGAAATGGTATTATTTCTTTTTTTTAATAGGTGAGTAGTATCTGTTGCTGGAGAAAGAAATAGCAACTCAATCCAGTAGTCTTGCCTGGAGAATTCCATGGACAGAGGAGCCTGGTGGACTACAGTCCATGTGGTCACAGAGTCAGACATGACAGAATGACTAACACAACGCAACAACAATCCGTTATATATACATACCACGCCTTGCTTATCCATTCATCTATCGAGGGACAATCAGGTTGTTTCTATGTTTTGGCTATTGTGAGTAGTGCTGCTCTGAACATATGAGTTGCATGCACATTTTGTATTAATTGTGTTCTATGTATATGCCCAGGAGTGGGACTGCTGAATTTTACGGTAATTCTATTTGAAGATTTCTGAGGAACACTCATACTGTTTTCCATAGTGGCTACACCAACTTCCAGTGTAGGAAGATTTCCTTTTCTCCACATCCTCTCCAGTATTTGTTGTTATATATGTAGACCGTTTAGTGACAGTCATTCTGACTCATGTTAGGTGGTACCTTATAGCAGTTTTTATTTGCATTTCTCTAATAATTAGTGGCACTGAACATTTTTCATGTGTCTATTGGCCATCTGTATATCTTCTTTGGAGAAAAGTCTAGATCTTCTACACATTTCTCAATTAAGTTGTGTTTTGTTATTGAGTTGTTCATATATTTTGGAAATTAAGCATTTTTCAGTCACATCATTTTCAAATATTTTCTCCCATTTTGTAGGCTGTTTTTTTGTTTTGTTTTGTTTTTTAATGGTTTCCTTTGCTATGCAAAAGCTGGTAAATTTGATTAGGTCCTACTGGTTTTTGTATTCTATATCTATTGCCTTGGCAGACTGACCTAAAAAAAAAACCATTGGTACAATTTATGTCAGAGTATGCTTTGTCTATGATTTCTTCTAGGAGTTTTATAGGGTCTTGTTTTATATTTAAGTCTTTAAGCCATTTTGAGTTTATTTTTGTGTATGTTGTGAGGCTATACTCTAACTATAATCTAACTTCATCAATTTGCATGAGCTGTCTAACTTTCCCAACATGACTTTCTAAAGAAACTATTTTTTCCCCATTGTATATTCTTGCCTTCTTTGTGGAATATTAGTTGACCAGAGGTTTGAGGGTTTCTTTCTTGATTCTACATTCTGTTTTATTAATCTATATGTCTGTTTCTGTGTCATTACCATGCTGTTTTGATCACTCTAGGTTTGCAGTATTTTCTGAAGTCTGGGAGGGCTATGCCTCCTGCTTTGTTCTTTTCTTCAGGATTGTTTTGGAAATTCTGGGTCTTCTAGGTTCCATCTATATTTTAGAATTATTGGTGCTAGTTCTGTGGAAAATGTCAAGGGTAATTTGATACGGATCACATTAAAACTATAGATTGGTTTGGATAGTATTGCCATTTTAACAATATTATTTCAATCTGAGAGCATGAAATATCATTTTATTTCTTTGAATCATCTTTAATGTCCTTTATTGATGTTTTGTGGTTCTCAGCATATAAGCCTTTCACCTTCTTACTCAGGTTTATTTCTAAGTATTTTAATTTTTGGTGCAATTTTAAAATATATTGTTTGTTTATAGTCTCTTTCTGCTATTTCATGGTTAGTATAAAGAAATACAACTGATTTCTTCATATTAATCTCATATCCTATCTTTCTGAATTCATTTATCAGTTCTAGTACTTTTTGTGTGGAATCCATAGGGTTTCTATATAGAGTATCATGTCATCTGCATATAGTGACAATTTTACCTCTGCCCTTCCATTTGGAAACAGTTTCTCTTGTCTGACTGCTGTGGCTACTTCTTCCCTCTTCTTCAGTCTTTTGGAAGAGTTTGAGAGGGATTAGCAAAATTTCTTCTTTATGTATTGTATGAAGATAAGTTTTTAGACCAAAAACATTTTGCATGTGAAGTTTGCTCTAGCTATTAATTGATGCACTCTCACAACATTTTTTCCTGGAGATATCCCTGTCCTATTTACCCCTGAAAAAAACAGATTTATTTTTTTTCCTAAAGTAGTCATTAAATTATGCTCCATCAAAAGTATGTAGCTTCTCAGTGTATAATACTGCACAACTTATCCTATGGATGGGAGTTACAGATCAAACCTCACTTGCTTGCTTAGAACATCTGCGCTGCACTTGCATGGAGCAAACAACACCAGTGCTATTCAACGGCACATATATGAACAATGGGAAAATTGTATCAAGGTAAGAAACATTTTAAAGAGATGAGAAAATTAAATTTAAAGCAACAAGCATTTGTTTCCTTTTTATGGTAAAATACACGTAACACAAAGTGGCGATAGACATGTTTTAGACACATAATGTCGTTTGCTCGGAGGTGTGAATAAACAAAAGCAAGATAGGTATGTTTCTTTCAAGAATAATACAGTGTATTCATATATAGACTATAAAATATGAGTAATAGCTACATTCATCAAAATGGATATATAAATCATAAGTGCAAGCAAATATTAGGAGTTATCCAGGATATTGGGAATGTATTTCCTCTCATCTCTAAAGTAATCATGTAAGGTACTCACTGGTTTGCTCATTTTAAAGATGATGAAATAGAGGCTCAGAGAGAATAAATTACTTTTCTGAAGCCACAACCATTAACTCTTTCCACTGTGTCATGCTACTTTTCATATATAAATGTAGTTATTGAAAGTCATGATTCGATTTCAGTAGCCCACAAATAGTATGTTGGAATAGTTCATTGAAAAAGAGATGACAAAAGAAATTAAAAACTTTAGCTTCTGTGTATCAGTAAGTTATTCTTATTGAGCATTCTATTCTTCTGCCCTACTCACCAATGCTTTCTCTCTTTCATCCACTGAGAATGACCATTTTTAATATCCCCAAAGAGAATACATTATAAATGTGAGTACTAAAAGATGTTGAGGCAACATAAAGATTGAGAACTGCAGCTACAGATAAAAAGCTATACACTTAAGCAGCAATCTCACTCCTAGGCATATGCCTAGAGAAAAACCATAATTCAAAAAGATACATGTACCTCAATGTCCATAGCAGCACTATTTACAGTAGCCAGGACATGGAAGCAACCTACATGTCCACTGACAAAGAAATGGATAAAGAAGTGATACATATATATACAATGCAATACCACTCATCCATAGAAGGGGGAAAATGGGTCATTTGTAGATGTGAGTGAATCCAGAGAGTGTCATACAAAGTGAAGTAAGTCATAAAGAGAAAAACAAACATCATATATTAATGCACGCATGTGAAATCTGCATGAAAAATGGTATAGATGATCTTATCTGCAAAGCAGAAACAGAGACACAGACGTAGAGAACAAATATATTGATAATGAGGGGAAAAGGAGGGTGATGGGAGGAAATGGGAAACTGGGATTGACACATACAGTACTGATGAAAAGTGAAAGTGAAAGTTGCTCAGTGGGGTCTGACTCTTTGCGACTCCAAGATCTATACAGTCCATGGAATTCTCCAGGCCAGAATACTGGAGTGGATAGCCTTTTCCTTCTCTAGGGGATCTTCCCGACCCAGGATCAAACCAGGAATCCTGCATTGCAGGTGGATTCTTGACCAGCTGAGCCATAAGAGAAGCCCAAGAATCCTGGACTGATACTACGTATAAATAGATAACTAATGAGAACATACTCTGTAATACAGGGAACTTTACTTGATGCACTCTGGAGACTTGAACAGGAAGGCAACCCAAAAGGGAGGGGATATGTGAATGGCTGGTATATTTTACTGTACAGTAGAAACTAAGACAATATTGTAAAGCAACTATATTCCAATAAATATTAATTAAAAAAAAAAGAAGTTTTGCATAGAGAACAATTAATTTTGAAAATCTAATTTGTTTCCATGAGTCACTCCACTTGCATGGCTCTTAAATAAACTCTGAGAAGCCCAAAGTGTTAATATTATTGGTTTTATTTACATATGGTTATCAAGTGCCTTAAACAAAGAACTATTTCTTTGGGTCAATCACCCCTATCAACCAGCTACATCTAACAGTCAATCAAGCAGTCAGCTGGAGAGAGCAGTTCACCGGTGTCTGGCAAGACTGAAGGGATGTGAACAACAGTGAACCATCCTGACAGGAATACTACTGTTCCTGGATTTGTTTTCAAGTGGTGCTATCAGAGGGAACTGAGCATTTTGAGTATGTAGAGGCTATGTCAGTAACACCATAAGTAAAACTATACATGCTCAGCTAGCAGAGGAAATGCCACCTATAATGCATCATAAACATTTATTCACACAATGAATATGTGAATAAATGCTTCAAGAATGTGGAAAAAATTTCAGTTGTTGACGATAACTCTGTCTGATGCTGACACACACACACACACATATATATATATATATAATATCTCTACTAATTATGTCATAATTTCTAATATGTATAATATTGTCGGTAGATAAATAGATAGCAGAGAGCTTTTCAAGGCTGTTTATGCTTTGATTTGCTTTTATTTTAGTTTCTTATTTGCTTTTATTTCAGTTTGCATACAGTTTCTTCACAGCGAAGGATTGGGACCACAAAGCCCTCATCTCTTAACACCAAACTTACTTCTGTTTCAGATGAATGCTTCACAAACTAGGGACAACAGTCTCTGATGAGTCTTTTGCAAACACGGGTGTGCCCACAGGAAAGCTTGTCTGTCAGTACTTTTTGGTGGATTCCCAGAACTGCGCATGTATTTGTGTACCTGATCTTTCCCAGTAGGATAGGCTTTTATTATTTTTCTCCCAAGAAAAGCCCATGGGCTTTGTTGAGGTCATAGAAGTTTCTTTACAATTCTCATTCTGTGACACTCTTTAGTTATCATCAGATTGAGAGAAAAAATTACAAAATCCTTTTTAAAGAAAAGCATATGAAATTTTACTGACTAAAGTGGAGCAATCCAGTGAGGGTAAAAAGAAAAAAAGTGAAGAAGGAAACAAGCAAGGGTCGAGAAATACAAAGAGGACAAATAATGATTGTAGTGAGTAAATTATTGTAAATAAAAATAACTGGTAGTAGATACAGAACAGGATGAGAAATGTTGCTAAGATAAAAAAAGGTCTAAGTCATGCACATTTGGGGAAATATTTCATTAACAAAATGGGAAATGCATATGTTTTAAAAGAAGGCTAACACATATCTCTGTGAAAGAAGGACAATTTCTTCTCTTAGAAATTTCCCATTTTCTCTTTTCTTCGCTTTTGTGTGTGTGTATGTGTCTTGGACTGCAAGGAGATCCAACGGATCCATCCTAAAGGAAATCAGTCCTGAATATTGGAAGGACTGATGCTGAAGCTGAAACTCCAATACTTTGGCCACCTGATACGAACAACTGACGCACTGGAAAAGATCCTGATGCTGGGAAAGATTGAAGGCAGGAGGAGAAGGGAATGACAGAGGATGAGATGGTTGGATGGCATCACCAACTTGCTGGACATGAGTTTGAGCAAGCTTCAGGAGTTGGTGATGGACAGGGAAGCCTGGTGTGCTGCAGTCCTTGGGGTCACAAAGAGTTGGACACGTCTGATTGACTGACCTGACTGACTGACTGTGGTCTGCACGCACTCTGTTGTGTCCGACTCTTTGTGACTCCATGGACTGCAGCACACCAGGCTGCTCTGTCCATTTGATTTCCCAGGCAAGAGTACTGGAGTGGGTAGCCATTCCCTTCATCAGTGAATCTTCCCAACCCAGGGATCAACCTGCATCTTCTCTTGGAAGAAAACAATCCAGACTGTACTGTTACTTGGAGAAGGGGTAAACCTCCTTGTAAAAAGAAAAAAAAAAGTCTGTATTTACCTGCATAATAAATACAAAAAAAAATCCCATTTCTGTGGAACATTCAAAGGTGTTGAGAAGATGGAAACAAGAACGAAAAAAAAAATGGCTCAAAGAGTGAGGGAGATGGGGCTCCTTTGAAATAAAATGGCAGTTGAAATTTCCAATGAGACAGATTAATGAAGAATTTGGAATATTTATTTTTCTGTTTCAAGTTGATTTCTTTTTGCTTGAGTCATAATTACCTCCCACACTTCCTCAACCTTCAAAAAATTCTAGTTCCTCCAGGATCCTATGTTAGCAGATTTTGCGTAATGAAGGAGTGGTGATTTTGTTCTCCAGTTAGAAGTAGACTGAAGACAGTAGCCCTAAGAACTAAAATTGGAGTTAGGACCTAGAAATCGGAGAAGAAGCTTCTTCCTTGCTTCTATTTGAAACTTCAGAAGAATACTGGGGACAGCATGTTTCTTCCCACGCTGCAGAGAATGGCAGCTTTAACCATTTATTTAACATTTAAAAGACAGGCTTACTGAAAAAGGTTGGAAGAATTAGGTACATAAGATCAAAGGAAAAGAAAATGAAAGGAAAAAAACAGAAAAAAATGAATATTAAAGACCATAATTTAATTATTCTTTTCTGATCCAGATGTTCAACCTGTCTAAATTCAATAAGTGAAAGAGAAGAACGTTTTGGAAAAATAAAATAATTATATTAAATTATGGTAATAACATAAAATGAGAGTTACATTAGAAACTAGGGTTATTTTGGAAACCACACTTCACGAATCGTATTTCTATCAATACAGTGTTGTCATGTACTTGTCACACGACACGCGAATCATTTGTGCATTTTTGTGTATAGTTGCTCAGCTGTGTCTGACTCTTTGCAACCTCCTGGACTGTAGCCAGCCAGTTTCCTCTGTTCATAGGATCTTCCCAGCAAGTATACCAAAGTAGTTGCCATTTCCTCCTCCAGGGTATCTTCCCGACCCAGGGATCGAACCTGTGTCTCCTTCAGTTCCTGCATTGGCAGGTGGATTCTTTACCACTGAGCCACCTAGGAATCCTGCTGGAATCATTATGGAAGACATAAAGATGAGTAATGGAAGTTATCAAGGAGTTTCAGTTTTAGGAAGTCATTTTTCAACTATATACATGTAAAATGTGTTTTTATTTCTCAGGAATAATTTTCTCTGTTATCTTGCAACTCACTAATGATTTTTTTTATGATGATGTCCTCAAATACTTGGTCTTCTAACAGTAGTTACAATAGTTTTCTAACAGCAGTTACATACTAATTTTCTGATATTCTTTTGAAAAGGATCATAAACTAGAAGGTTACCTGACTGACAGGAATAGAAAAATAAATAAATAAAAAGATGTTTATAGAAGACCAAAGATGGGCTATGTGTTAGAAAGTATAATAAAAATAATAACGATTACAAAAAGTCAAATTTTTAACTTTCTTACAAATTACATGATGCTCAATCATGTCCAACTCTTTGTGACCCCATGGATTATACAGTCCATGGAATTTTCCAGACCAGAATACTAGAGTGGGTAGCCTTTCTCTTCTCCAGGAGGATCTTCCCAACGCAGGGATTGAACCCAGGACTCCCGCACTGGAGGAGGATTCTTTACCAGGTGAGCCACAAAGAAAGCCCAAGAATACTGGAGTGCATAGCCTATGCCCTCTCCAGTGGATCTCTCCAACCCAGGAATCAAACTGGGGTCTCCTGAATTCCAGGCAGATTCTTTACCAACTGAACTATCAGGGAAGCCCAATAATTATCAAAAAAAATCAAATTTCTAATAAAAATAGATCATTTTTCTACCAAACTTTTATAAACTTAATTTATAGTTAAAGTTAGATACTATATCTCCTTAGTAAAGATATTAGAAACAAATTTCCAAGATTAAGGCATTATGTGGGATCTGGTTTGGAGAGCAACAAAAACATGGTCATATCCACAGATTAAAAGAGCTGTCATGATATCATATATGGGTAAAATTTAAAAACACGAAATTTGTAAAAGACAGGGAGTAAAGTGGTGGTTACCAGGGGATGGTGGAACTGAGGAGATAAGAGTGATGATCTTTAAGAGTACAAACTTATACCAAGTAGTAAATAAGCCCTAGAGAATTCAAGGCACAGGATGCTGAATATAGATACTACAGCACCATATTTATGTAATGGGACAAATTCACTGTATTACAATCATATTACAATAGGTAAATGTACCAAAGTGACACAATGTATATCTTTAACTTACACAGTTTTACATCTTAAATTTATTAGATTTATAAAAAGGGAGCTCTCAAAGTAGAGGAAAATTAATACATGAGCAGAAGTTATATTTTTCATGTTTTATGAGATCTACAAAGAGGCAGTGTAAAGATCAAAGAAGTTAGTTCTGACTAAAGAGTACAGGGAACCAACCAGAGCTGGAGGAGTCTGCCTTGGAAGGATTAGTCTGAAGGGAATAATAGTCTAACTCGAAAAAAATGCACAAATCATACTTGGCTGATGATGGGTGATAGATACACTGATAGACAGATGACAGAAATAATATGATCCTAAGGCAGTCTAGATCTCATTTTAAATATCTAAGATATTTGATTAGGGGAAAACCTTAAGGAAGTCAATGGGATGGTAGTATATTTCTGGGGAATAAATAGCCTCTTAGAATAAATATAAATACAGGGATGAAAATTGAATTCCTTGGTAAATGTACTCCACAGATGATGCTTATTTAGGTTCACAGTCTAAACAAAACAACTGGAGTACTTTCTGTCAACCATCTATTCAATGTTCAAAAATTAATTATCATGGAGCTAATAGGACTCGAGATACCAATATGTTAATTGCTGACCGTTTCTGCAACAGTCACTACTGAGAAGCAGGACACACAAAGTGAAGTACAAAAGAAGATAAGCCTGTGATTTTTTTTAAACCAGGAAGGAACGGTATAAAACATGCTGTAATTAACCAACCCCGATTCCCATCATTTCCTATTATTTACATTTTATGCTCGATGAGATTATTTTTCTCCCTTCCTGGTAACAGCTGGTAAATTTTATTACAAGAAGTTGATATTTGTGAAAAATCATATTCAATTTGTTTCATTTCTTTGTCTGCTTGTTTAGCTTTATTTAAGTTTCATTTACCTACCATGAAACTTACTTAAGTGTCCAATGTAAGCCAGTTCAATTATATAGATCCATCAAAGGCTACAACAGTTTAACTGACTAACACAAACCACTGATCTATGACTTTTTTCATGAGAATTATACACAAAGCAATTCAATTGAACAGATATTATTAATTTTATTCATGTCAATAGGACATGATGATATCATTGCTACCGAGAAGGAGAGTTATCAGACATCTATAGTGTCTTTAAAATACTTTGCAACTTCAAGATGACAGTAATTTTTTTTCAAATATGCATTCCCAATGGAGTATAAAAGAAAACTACCTTTGGTTCCATTCTCTGATCTCACAAATATCAACAATTAGTATAACTTTTGATATTTAACTTAAGTCAGCATGACAAATTTCCTTTTCCAGTTTAGCACTGGTCCTCAAACTGTAAAATGGATACTCATATACAGAGAACAAAATGCTTTCTGTGGATCATGGATTTTGGATTGAGAGGAATAAAAGTCATCTCAGGGAGCTTGCTCTACACCTCCCTGGGCAGTGCATTGTGCTGTCAAGGTGATTTATCATCCTGCAAAGCACATTTCACAATGATTCAGCTGTATATGCCTGTACATAAAAATAACCTAACCAGAGTGACTACCCTGCCAGCCTTTTGCTCAGCAATCACTTGCATGTGATTTTCACCTTGTGTACTTGTTGCATGATCACAAAATAGCTACTGTACTGCCAACAATTAGATATGCGCTTAAATCTAGAAGATTGAAAGACTGAAAGAGGAAGCCCTGGAACATGTATAGAGATATCAAAACTTTCCTAGAACCTCCTGGTGGTCTTTTCTTTTTGCCTCACTGAACAGAGCTAGGTCACAGAAGCTGAAGGCAGGCCGGGAAATGTAACTTTTTAATTGAGTTACGTTGCTATACCAAGAAAATCAGGATTCTGATAGGATCAGCAAAATAAGAAATCAATATTGAGTGGGCAACCACTTGTGTCTACCATAGTGCATTAACTATTTCTTAAATGCTATATAAATGGACTTCATGTGTTGTTAAACACCATAGAGTCTGCTGCAATTCAGGAACTATTTAGAATTCTTCCCTATAGAAGACAAAGTAGGACAATATTTCTTTCAGTTATTTGATAGTATGGCACAGTTTTGAATGAGTATATTATATTTTTCTCTAAGAGAAGCATATTTTCTAGCATTGGGATTACCAAATAATATTTTGGGGCATTACATACTCAATCATAGCAAAATGATTTGAAAATACATCTAGAATAATTTGTACATGCTTATTATCATTGTTATTATATGACTTAGGGATAGGGATGTTACAAAGGAAAAAAAATTGATAAAATATACTGCAGAATAGTCTATGTTCTATAGGTATTGTGAAGCATAATTTAAATATTTTAACTTCTTAGTTATTAATAAATATAGAAAATTTCATTGGGAAGAAACTATACTCAAGTGGATTTTCTTGTAGAATTATGAAAAATGGGGCTTCCCAAGTGGCACTAGTGGTAAAGAAACTGCCTGTGAATGCAGGAGACATAAGTGATGCGCTTCAGTCCTTAGGTCAGGAAGATCCCCTGGAGGAGGGCATGGCAACCCATTTCAATATTCTTTCCTGGAGAATCCCATGTTGATAGGAGCCTGGCAGGCTACAATCCATAGGGTCACAAAGTAGCAGACAAGACTGAAGCAACCTAGTCCATGCACACAAAATATTTAAGAGGCTTTACATCTTTTATCCAAACATACATAATACCTTCCTACAAATATTTTATTTGTTCATTTGTGAAATGAGATAAATTTGAAGTTAAATATTGAGATTAAATAGGATGAAAATTGTTGATGTATTTAATTACATCATGCAGACTGAAGAATGTTATAAATCTTGTTTTCAGTTACATCCTAGGAAAATTATTGAGCCCCTCAGCTAAGTACTTTTTTTATATAGCTGATTGATTTCTGCTATAAGTTAAGAAAAGGTCACTTTTGAGAATGAAAGCTATTGTTGGTTAAGTCCTATGTGGTAGTGATAATTATTTCACAGAAAGCACGCCACTTTGCCTTATCTAGAGACACTATTCTGAGTTGGGACAGTCATATCTAAAGTTAAAAGACTAGTTATTTTGTCTAACTTATTCCTCTTTAAAGTGTTGTTCAGTCACCCAGTCATGACTGACTCTTCATGACCTCACGGACTGCAGCACACCAGGCTTCCCCATCCCTCACAATCTCCTGGAGTTTGTCCAAGTTCCTGTCCATTGCATCAGTGATATCTTCCAACCATCTCATCCTCTGTCATCCCCTTCTCCTTCTGCCTTCAATCTTTCCCAGCATCATCATCTTTTTCAGTGAGTCAGCTCTTCACAGTAGGTGGCCAGAGTATTGGAGATTCAGCTTCACCATCTGTCCTTCTAATGAATGTTCAGGGTTAATTTCCTTTAAGATTGACTGGTTTGATCTCCTTGCCATCTAAAGGAATCTCAAGAGTCTTCTCCAGCACCACAATTGGAAAGCATCAATTCTCCAGCACTCTGCCTTCTTTATGGTCCATCTCTCACAACCGTACATGACTACTGGAAAGACCACGGCCTTGACTATACAGACCTTTGTCGGTAAAGTGATGTCTGTTTTTTAACACTGTCTAGGTTTGTCATAGCCTTCCTGCCAAGAAGCAAACACCTTCTAATTTCATGGCTGCAGTTACCATCTGCAGTGATTTTAGGGCCCAAGAAGAGGAAATTTGTCAGTTTCCACCATTTCCCCTTCTATTTGCCATGAAGTAATGGGACTGGATGCCATGATCTTACTTTTTGGTTTTTTTTTAATATTTAGTTTTAAGCTGTTTTTTTCACTCTTCTCCTTCACCCTCATCAAGAGTTTCTTTAGTTTCTCTCCACTTTCTGCCATTAGAGTGGTATCATCTGCATATCTGAGGTTGTTGATGTTTTTCCTGGCAATCTTGATTCCAACTTGTAACTCATCCAGCCTGGTATTTCGAATTAAGTGCTCTGCATATAAATTAAATAAACAAGGTGACAATAAACAGCCCTGTCATACTCCTTTCTCAATCCTGAACCACTCAATTGTTCCATACGTGGTTCTAACTGTTACTTCTTGACCGGCATACTGGTTTCTCAGGCTACAGGTAAGATAGCCTGGTACTCCCATCTCTTTAAGAGTTTTCCACAGTTTGTTATGATCCATACAGTCAAAGGCTTTAGCACAGTTAATGAAACAGAGGTAGATGTTTTTCTGGAATTCCTTTGTTTTCCATATGATCCAGCAAAAGCTGGCAATTTGGTCTTTGATAACGCTGCCTTTTCTAAACCCATCTTGAACATCTGAAAGTTCTCAGTTCACAAAATACTGAAGCCTAGCATACACGATTTTGAGCATAACCTTACTAGCATGGGAGATGAGTGCAACTGTCTGGTAGTTTGAATGTTTTTTAACACCCTTCTTGGGAATTGAGATGAAGATTGACCTTTTCCAGTCCTGTGGCCACTGCTGGGTCTTTCAAATTTGCTGCCATATTGAGTGCAGCACTTTGATAGTATCATCTTTTAAGATTTTGAATAGCTTTACTGGAATCCCATCGCCTCTACTAGCTTTTTTGGGCAGCAGTTCTTCCTAAGGCCCACCTGATTTCACACTCCAGAATGTCTGCCCCTGGGTGACTAACCACACAATCCTGATTATTCGGGTCATTAAGATCTTTTTTGTACTTTGTGTATTCTTTCCATCTCATCTTGAGCCCTTCTGCTTCTATTAGGTCTTTACCATTTCTGTCCTTTATTGTGCAGATCTTAGGATGAAACTTTCCTTTGATATTTCCAATTTTCTTGAAGAGATTTCTTTCCCCTTCTGAGAAGTCTTCCCTCTTCTGTTGCTTTCCTCTAATTCTTTGCATAACTAAAAGACTAGTTATTTTGTCTAACTCATTTCTCTTTAAATTACCATTCCACATTTTCTAAAAGTATATTTCTTCTATTAATAATATTCATAGAAATAACTTTCTTTGAAATTTGGGAAAGAAATTTAAAGACATAAAATTTAATAGTGGAACACTCCCTTTTTACAATTTTGTATAGTTATTTGGAGTAAAAAGAAAATCTCTTGCATGAAATAATTTTTTTTCTGTTTTAGATATGACTCAAATTCATTATAGTGAGCTATATAGTAATTTTGGAAATTCTTCTCAATATTAAAGAGAGCAAAATGAGAGAACTTTACGGAGTAACAATGCTTTTCCAGGGTCTGGATTAACTGAGAGCATTTCACTACTTTCCTCACTGGAATAGGCATTATCATTATAGGTATATATACAAGTAAATGGGAGCATAAAATTTAAGTAGACTGATCAATTTGCTATGATACTAAGTACATCCTAGCATTTGACCAGGAAGTATGTCCAAACAATTTGGGAATAAACCTTGATATTTTGGAAAACAAATATGTGTTACTGAGTTTGGGTAAACTCTGGGAGTTGGTGATGGACAGGGAGGCCTGGTGTACTGTGATTCATGGGGTTGCAAAGAGTTGGACACAACTGAGCGACTGAACTGAACTGAACTGAACTGACTTCTCTATATAAACTAAACTATAAAATAACTATTTATTTTTTTCATAGGAAGGACAATTACATCTTTATTTTTTTCATTTTTTAAAAAATTTTTTTACCATACTGCATGGCATGTGGGATCTCAGTTACCTGACCAGGGATCGAACCTGCATTCCCTGCATTGGAAGCACAGAGTCTTAACTACTGGCAAGCCAGGAAGTTCCTCTTTCTTTATTATATTTACAATAATGCTTTTTAAAGATAAATAATGATTTTATATGTGCCTTCAGAACCAATAGACATCACTAGGTGTAGTAGTGCATTTTATTTGATGTCAACTGCTTTGTTCCCTGTGGCATGGTTGTCATTAATTCAGAAAGGTTTGACTGACAAGAGATTCGAAACACAATGTCTGTCCCTTTTTAACATCATGTCACAGAAACGTTCAAGTACAAAAATGAGCTAGAAGTGTTGAAAAAAATCTAGTATGCTCTGCTGCTGCTGCTGCTGCTGCTAAGTCGCTTCAGTCGTGTCCGACTCTGTGCGACCCCATAGACAGCAGCCCACCAGGCTCCGCCGTCCCTAGGCAAGAATACTGGAGTGGGTTGCCATTTCCTTCCCCAGTACATGAAAGGGAAAAGTGAAAGTGAAGTCGCTCAATCGTGTCCGACTCTTAGCGACCCCATGGACTGTAGCCTACCAGGCTCCTCTGTCCATGGGATTTTCCAGGCAAGAGTACTGGAGTGGGGTGCCATTGCCTTCTCTGAGTATGCTCCATATATATATAATTAAAAGGTAGTCTTTCTAGTCTTTCAACTGTATGTACCTGAAAAATTAGAAGTAGCATTTATCAACAGCAATGTTTAAAGTAACTATATTTTCTAATTAAATATTCATTATAATAAGAAAAAAATTAATAAAGATTGTATGAAAATGATTCACAATTTAAAGTATAACTGATCTATATTATACTGCATAAATTCCTCAATAGTCTTTATTTTAGGTGTGTGGTGAAAAACCACTGTAAGTACCATTTACGCAGACTCCATCATTGACTCTCACTGATTGATGGTTCATGTTAAAAGTCAAAAGAGCTGGTAGTCACTACTGCTAGCACTGTAAGCAACTGTGGAGAAAATTTAAATTGGATTTTGTAAACTACATATCCCTGTTTTCCCTAATATCAGATTTTAATCCAGGTATTCATGTTTCCTAAATTGACCATAAGCAAGATTCAACACATTTCTCAGTGAACAGGCACAAACATAATTTAACATATAGGTACTAGCTTAAAAAAAAAGCTAAAAATAATTCATAAGTTGTTGACTATGAAACAGCTAGTGGAAAAAATCAAGTGGCTACTAATACTATGACTATTTAGAGATGTGCATTCTCAATTAAAAACCTCATATTTGCCCTTTGTGAATCCTTCATTCTAAGACCCCGGGAAGAGACATGGTAGATTCTTGGTTTTGTCTTTGACCTAAGTCAAGGGAACTAATCTTTTTGCAGCAACTCAATTATTAAGCTTCTGCTACAACCACCTGACATAAATTTCATACTTTATAAAGATGTGAAGAATCCTTGAACATATTGATTTATTTTTAGTGTAGCTGGCACTATATTAACTTGAATAGGAATGACATTTGAGTTGTGCCAATAAACAAGTCACAGTCACAGTCAGACCTGGAGCTGACTGTGGCACAGACCATGAACTCCTTATTGCCACATTCATACTTGAAGAAAGCAGGGAAAACCACTAGATCATTCAGGTATGACCTAAATCAAATCCCTTACAATTATACAGTGGAAGTGAAAAATAGATTCAAGGGATTAGATCTAATAGACAGAGTGCCTGAAAAACTGTAGTAGGAGGTTCCTGACACTGTAAAGGAGGCAGGGATCAAGACCAAGGAAAAGAAATGCAAGAAGGCAAAACGATACTCTGAGGAGGTCTTGCAAATAGATATAAATAGAAGAGAAGTGAAAGGCAAAGGAGAAAAGGAAAATTATACCCATTTGAATGCAGAGTTCCAAACAATAGCAAGGAATGATAAGAAAGCCTTCCTCAGTGATCAATGCAAAGAAACAGAGGAAAACAATAGAATTGGAAAGTCTAGAGATCTCTAAAGCAAATGAGATACCAAGGGAACATTTCGTGCAAAGATGGGCTTGATAAAGGAAAGAAATGGTATGGACCTAACAGAAGCAGAAGATATTAAGAGGTGGCAAGAATACACAGAAGAACTATACAAAACAGATCTTCATGACCCAGATAATCATGATGGTATGATCACTCACCTAGAGCCAGACATCCTAGAATGCGAAGTCAAATGGGCCTTAGGAAGCATCACTATGAACAAAGCTAGTGGAGGTGATGGAATTCCAGTTGAGCTTTTTCAAATCCTAAAAGATGAGGCTGTGAAAGTGCTGCACTCAATATGCCAAGAAATTTGGAAAACTCAGCAGTGGCCACAAAACTGGAAAATGTCAGTTTTCATTCCAATCCCAAAGAAAAGCAATGCCAAAGAATGTTCAAACTACCACACAATGGCATTCATCTCCCATGCTAGTAAAGCAATGTTCAAAATTCTCCAAGCCAGGCTTCAACAGTATGTGAACTGTGAACTTCCAGATGTTCAAGCTGGAATTAGGAAAGGCAGAGAAACCAGAGGTCAAATTGCCAATATCTGTTGGATCACTGAAAAAGCAAGAGAGTTCCAGAAAAACATCTCTTTCTGCTTCAAAGCCTTTGACTGTGTGGATCACAACAAACTGTGAAAATTCTTAAAGAGGTGGGAGCACCAGACCACCTGACCTGCCTCCTGAGAAACCTGTATGCAGGTCAGGAAGCAATAGTTAGAACCGAACATGGAACAACAGATGGTTCCAAATAGGGAAAGGAGTATGTCAAGGCTGTATATTGTCACCCTGCTTATTTAACTTATATGCAGATTACATCATGAGAAATGCTGGGCTGGATGAAGCACAAGCTGGAATCAAGAGTGCTGGGAGAAATATCAATAACTTCAGATATGCAGATGACACCATCCTTATGGCAGAAAGTGAAGAAGTGTTAAAGAGCCTCTTGATGAAAATGAAGGAGGAGAGGGAAAAGAGTTGGCTTAAAACTCAACATTCAGAAAACTAAGATCATGGCATCTGATCCCAACACTTCATGGCAAGTAGATTGGGAAACAGTGGAAACAGTTACAGACTTTATTTTTTTCTGGTACTCCAAAATCACTGCAGGTGGTGACTGCAGCTTGGAAGAAAAGTTATGACCAACCTAGATAGCATATTAAAAAGCAGAGACATTACTTTGCCAACAAAGGTCCATCTAGTCAAAGCTATGGTTTTTCCAGTAGTCATGTATGGATGTGAGAGTTGGACGGACGGTGCAGAATGCTGAGCACCGAAGAATTGATGCCTTTGAACTGTGGTGTTGGAGAAGACTCTTGAGAGTCCCTTGGATTAAAAGGAGATACAAACAGTCCATCCTAAATGAAATCAGTCCTGAATATTCATTGGAAGGACTGATGCTGAAGCTGAAACTCCAATACTTTGGCCACCTGATATGAAAAACTGTCTAATTTGAAAAGAAGCTGATTCTGGGAACAATTGAAGGCAGAAGGAGAAGGGGACAACAGAGAATGAGATAGTTGGATGGCATCACTGACTCAATGGACATGAGTTTGAGCAAACTCCAGGAGTTGGTGATGGACAGGGAGGCCTAGCGTACTGCAGTCCATGGGGTAGCAAAGAGTCAGATACAACTGAGCAACTGAACTGAACTGAACTCAATAAACAAGCATTAGCCAAAATTTCTCTAGACTTTAGTTCTCTGAGCACTTAATATGGCTTTCTTACTCAGCTGCCTTCTTCATATTACTCAGTTTAGGGTTAGTAGTTTTCATAAGCATTAAAAGAGTTCCTCGTGTAATAACTGTAAAATTTTTCTTTGCTGATTTAAAATGAAAATGTTTAAGTAGAATGCTTCCTTCGTAGTTCAGTCGGTAAAGAATCTGCCTGCAATGCAGGAGACCTGGGTTCGATTCCTGGGTTGGGAAGATCCCTTGGAGAAGGAAATGGCTACCCACTCCAGTATCGTTGCCTGAGAAATCTCATGGACAGAGGAGCCTAGCAGGTTGCAGTCCATGGGGTGGCAAAGAGTCAGACTTGACTTAGCAGTGAAAAAACAACAACATCTTCATAAAGCCTACATTGATACAATTTCTACATCTATGTGGCCAGAAATACTATATGATTTTTACAATTCATTGTCATCTTCGTTAATTTTTTCAGTTTTCTGATCTTTCAAACAGTAGTTAATGTTAAATCAATCATTTAGAAGTATTCTCCTATTGCTGCTGCACATTAAGCAAGCACTATGGAATAACAAAAACAATGCTTATTTGAAGCAATAAATTATTCACAAGATTTATGTTTCATCATATGGATTAATGAGATTCCAGTACAAAACAATGCATACCTTATTAAACAAATTATGTATAGTATAATAATTCAAGAGCCACAAATCTTAACCTTAAGCACTCACAGCTCTATTTGAATACAAAAGTTCTGCTGCATTATAATTACTCTTCATTGAAAGGACTAACTAGAAATGTCATAGTATAGGATGAAGTGAAAGTTGCTCAGTTGTGTCCGACTCTCTGTGACCCCATGGACTACATACTCCAAGGAATTATCCAGGCCAGAATACCAGTATGGGTAAGCCTTTCCCTTCTCCAGGGAATTGCCCCAACCCACGGATTGAACTCAGGTCTCCCTCATTGCAGGCAGATTCCTTACCAGCTGAGTCACCAGGGAAGTTGACATACCTTTTAACACAATGGAAATCAGGCAATCCAAAGGCCTGATCTTAATCATAAGCACTCACAACTCTATTTGAATACAAAAGTTCAGCTGCATTGTAATTATTCTTCTTTGAATGGACTAACTGGAAGTGTTATAGTCATGCCAAATGAGAGGATAGAATTAAAGTATTACTATTACACTGTACATTTTAAGATAACTACTCATCCAATTTTCTTATATAACATATCATTTACAACAACTGATTCCTTACCTTTAAGTATGTTTGTATGTGTTTTATTCCAGTTATTTAAGGCACAATTTCCACTAAATTCATTAGTTCTGAGGATGTTTAATTGCATTATAATAGATCTCTTAAGCTTAAATTACCAAAAACGTTTTAGCTTTGAAGAGAACACTCAGCATTTTGTTTTATAATCCCTCTTAGCACTTTGTACAGACAACCAGCCCAAGAGGTTTGCATATTTAAACAATCTTGATAGCAGAAGACATATCCATAGACTTCCCTGATGCTTCACCCAATACAATATTGAAATTAAAACATACCAATATGGAGGCATACATTTCATTCAATAAATCATTTTGCTTAAATAAAAGAGCAAAAATTATAAGAGCAAACATCATTTCAGTAGAGCAGAACCTTAATAGCAGCCTATTTATAACTCAGATAAGCATTTTTGTTTCCTGAAGGACTTAATCCATAATAAATATGTACAACCAAATGCAATTTTTATTTGAATTTTGTGTTTGATATATTTGCTTCACTAAAAAACAAGCAACGGAAGAGTTCAACACTGGTCACTTGTTATCCACATTGGCCTGCTTTCTCTGTCCAAAGTAAATATGCGAGCGTGCACACACACACACACATACACCCATATACATACCTGCATATACACATGCAGACATTCAGACAGATATTCAGATATACACAAGCACACAGAATTATTATTTGGTTTTAAAGAAGTTCAAGTGTTTGGTAAGTTTTAAAATCTATATAAGATGTCTATAGATTAGCAATATTCTATTAAGTAAATATAACATTTATGTATAAATAAACATTCAGCTCTCTAAAAGGACAGTTAATTGAATAAATTGTATGTGTGCACATGTATGCATGCATGCATGTGTGTTTGTGTGTGTGTGTAAGCCTCAGACGAGGTAACTGGAACATAGTCTCCTCGATTCTTTCCTCCAGGAAGATGCATATTTAAAGTGAGAAATACACATCTTTTATATATAAAACAATCATGGTTATTGGGAAATTACCACAAAATGAGAAACACTATTGTCAAACAATGAGTTGGCTTAAGAATGTTTATAACTGCATGTCAATCATATTACAAAACAGGAATGCATTAAGTCAACATGCTGTATGTACCCCTTTAATTACACAGCGTTACACTTGAAATATATCTCAGTAAAAAATATTTTCTATCAATTCTGAAGTATTCTATCAGAACAATGTAAATATATGTATATGATTTTTGTCCCAGAATTTTGATTACCAGGCTGATAAACATTTTTATTTCTAAATATTTAGTAATACCTTGGTACTATTAACATAAGAGCTTGCATGCTCACTCTAGGTCACATTATATTATTTATTTCTATTATATCCCAATTTTTATTTATCTCATTTATTTTATAATTATAATGCATATGTGGATATATACATAGGTATATATGTGCAATTCTTCATTTACATATCTGTATCTTTACACCTTTTTCACTGCTTTCTTCTTAAGTGATGGGAATTTAAAGGGTTAAGACAGTGTGTCTGAGGTCTCCTCCTGCCCAGTGCACTTTGTGTTGGAGCACACCATGGAAAGAAAGAAGGCACTTTCCTGTAAGCATGACAATGACAATCCTCCCAGCAATCTAATGGCATTAACTATTGTAGTAAGCTTGTCCATAGCACCTCTTCAGTTAATGTACCTCACTGTCTGAGACAATGGTTAATACACTGTAATGTGGACTTATTGAGCAGTGTTCCCTGAAAAATGTATTGTATGCTATGTAACTGTATGATGATAGGAGATATTTATGAATACCCCTGCATTAGTTATCTGGCGGTGACCTTTACTTAAAGAACCCACATGTTAACTAGATTCAGAATGGATCTCACATACCAGAAAGGATCCAGAAAGCTGCTGGAACATCCTAGACCTCTCTCTGGTCCGTCTGTATCTCCTGATTATGTATATTCTTGAAACTATTTATTAAACTTGAACCATTTCATATTGAACATTTGGCTACTTTTAAAAATGGGTTTATATTTATCTTTAGCCAAATTTCTATTCACAAACTCTGTTGATAAGACCATGAGTTTTTGTGGTTTATAGATTATGCTGCTAGAACATAGCCCTACACTGAATTATTGAGTATCCTTCATTACCATTTTGGCATCACATAATATAATATGATGTGACTATTTTGGCTACAAAAAAGAGAAGAAATAGAGCAGAATTCATACATTTCTTTGACAGATGCTTATATGTCTTTGGCTTTATTCTCAGTTAATTTCTTTTACGTAACACACTACTTTAAGACTGAAGTGCTATGTAATCTCTGTTTTAAACAGCGTTTATTTAAATGTCACAGAAAGATGCAAAAATGAAAAGTTTTTACTGGTGTGGGTATAAATGATGGATAATCAGGTATTAAGGAGGACAGTTAATTTAACTTCAATTATTTAATCACATTGTCCTGGAAAAACTGAGTACATTTTTAAAGTGCTAAAATAACAATCTCTAATGTAGAAGAGCACACAGACATGAAGATATTGCTTTCTTTTTTTGTAGCATGCATCTGTACATCAATTATCCATAAAAGTACTAACCTGTTTTAGGGTCTACAGAGAAGTAGGGCTGTCCCTGGAGAATGCTGTACACCACTCGAGCACTGTTTCCATAGGTAGGGTCATCTGCATCAGTGGCTGTCACCTGTAGAACAGAGGTACCTGTGCATTCAGGAAAACAAATGATTAAGCACATGATTAATTTGTACTCAGAAAAAAAAATGTTTATGCTGAAACATCTGTGGAAAGTGATAATTTCTTATATTTCTTAGATCATCCTTCAAACATGGTCCTCACTTTCTTTCTGTGCAACCAATTGTTCTAAATGAGAGCCCAGGATGGAGCATTGGGTTTCAGTTATTTTAATATGATTCTTTATGTGATGATATCATTATGAAGGGTCTGTTTTAACCTTCATACTTTCAGAGTGGGTTGGGTCCATTCTCAAGAATCAAATTGGTGTTAACATGTGGGTGATGGGGGAAAATCAAAAGTATTTTGAGGGTGTACAGTTGAGTCTTGAACAATGCTGGGGTTACTGACAATTTTTAATTTTAGTAATTCAGTCAATGGTTTAGGTCCAACACATCTATAAAGGGTCTATTATCTGCTTAATTACAAAGTTTTTACTTTCATGTTGAAATTCAGACACGACTTTAAGCAAAACTAGTTCTGTACATTCAAAAGATCCTAAAAATAGATCCTCTGAAGGTACAGAACTGGTTAATATAGAATGCCAAGTTCATCTGACAATCCTTATTAGCATATCATACATGTACAGTTGGCCCTCCATATATATGATTCCTCATATATATGATTTAGGGCAGGAGGAGAAGGGGGTGAGAGGATGAGGTGGTTGGATGGCATCACTGGCTCAATGGACATGAGTTTGAGCAAACTCAGGGAGATAGTGAAGGAAAGGGAGGCCTGGAGTGCTTCAGTCCATGGAGCTGCAAAGCGTGGGACATGACTGAGAGACTGAACAACAACAATATATGGTTCCACATCCATGAATGTAACCAACTGCTGATCGTGTTCTATGTTCTGATCTTCAGTGGTTGAATTTCTGGATATGGGGCCATGGATATGAATATTGAGGGCCAGCTAAAGGACCTGAGCCTCTACAGGTGTCCATGGTGGTGCTGGAACCAATTCCCTGCAGATACTGAGGGATAACTGTATATAAAGACTTTTAATAAAATGCCATGATTTTGGCCTCTAAATAGATGTTTTTTTTTTTACTATTGCACTACAGTGTCTGGCTTGATAAATTTTCCAAAGCTAGTCACATGTAGATAACCTCTTCAGTCATTAAGTATAATAATTACTACCGTGGAACATTAAAGACTTTTGCTGTTGAGTTTTAACACCTGCTCAATACCTATATTCATCTCTCCAAATTGGTCAGAGAAAACCAGTAGGTAGATATTTGTCCAAAATATTGGTATAGGAGGGAGGTATTTTCATTTTGTACCTTTTTAAATTGCAGAAACTAAAATCTATAGTAGGTACGTAAGTCAGACTCTAAAAAGATAAAAAGTCCATACTGTGTCCAAAATATTGCAAAATTATACCACTCAAATCTTTGATCTTATAGAAAAAATGGTGATCATACTGGGCATATAGGAATTATTTTATGGCAACCCACTCCAGTGTTCTTGCCTGGAGAATCCCAGGGACAGGGGAGCCTGGTGGGCTGCCGTCTACGGGGTCACACAGAGTCGGACACGACTGAAGCGACTTAGCAGCAGCAGCAGCTGCAGGAGTCAGGAGAAAAAAAAGAAGTATAGATAGAAAGCAGTAAAATAATGGCTATCTTTTAAGAAACCACACTTACAAAATTCTCAGTTTTTAAAACTTGCTGTGGCCTTACAATACTGATTTAGGTCTAAACAATGTTAATGTCTTAAAAGTAGCCCCAAAGGAGCCATCCCATTGAAAAAACTGGTTAAGGCAAATTTTTCAAGATTATACCTCATTTATTGTGATAGGCTGGACCACCACAGGAAAGAAAAAGAGTGTTCTGCTCGGCTTGAGCTGTCTTTAAAAGCTCAGGCTTGTTAGGTGAAAGCTGAGACACATGAATGGAGTGACAGGTGAGAGAACAATGAGAAAAGGAGAAATAAAAGAAATAAAAGTAGCCTGGTGGTGTTGACTAAGTGATGGTTGAAAGTACCAAAAAAAAGAAGTGGGCAGAGCAGAAAAGAGATCCAGGGGAAAGAAAGAAAATATACTAACTCTCCACCCTAATTCAAAAAATACGGCAATTATCAACTACAGACACCTCGGAACAGTTGGTCTCATGGGTTTCGGGCAATCCTAGTTGTGCATAAAGCAAAGAACAGTAAATGTCCTCTATCATTGTTCTTTGGTGGCATCTGAAGGTAGCAGCCTGCCACTTTGCGTAAACAGATTGCTGGTTGAGGGAACATGGGTATATGTACAGCACAGCTCAATCAAAAGTCAGCCTGCCCTGAACACATCAAGAATAGAATTAAATAGCAGGGTTGGAAAATAAATCCTCAGTTTACTCAATTGTTCAAAGATTCCCTACCAAGAGGTTTTAGATCAAAAGGAAAACATATACTTATTTTATTTTCTTATTTATTTGGAGGTTTGATGGGAACATTTTAAGAACTATTGTTACTTATGGAAGTTTTTTTTTTTTTTTAATATATAAAGAATAAAAACACAGACTGCTTTAGTGTGTGTGTTATGAGTTGAATGATTTTCCCCCTAAGTTCATATGTTACATTTTTAAACTCTAGTTGCTTAAATGGTGACAATGGTGATGCTCCATAATGTCTGACTCTTTGAGACACTACACTCTTTGAGACTATAGCCAGCCAGGCTCTTCTGTCCATGGAATTTTCCAGGCAAGAATACTGGAGTGGGGTGCCATTTCCTTCTCCAGGGGAATCTTCCAACCCAGGAATCAAATCCAGTTCTGTTGCCTCTCCTGAGTTGGCAGGCAGATTCTTTACCACTAGCACCGCCTGGGAACCATATGAAACTGAACCTCATAATTATTTCCCCTACTTCCTTCATAAAATTTCAGAAATGAACTGAAACAGTGTTTCGTCTTAGTCATCAGCTCTCTTTTTTTCACAATAGATTGTTCACCTGGGCAAGGAGCTTGCTTATCAGGCAGCAGTTTATTTATCATGGTTCACTTTACCCAACCTCTCTCCATCTGTCTCTGGCCTGCATGAATGCTCAGTCATGTCTGACCCTTTGTGACCCCATGGACTTTATAACTCGCCAGGCTCCTCTGTCCATAGGAGTCTCCAGGCAAGAATACTGGAGTGGATTGCCATTTCCTACTCTGGGGGATCTTCCCGATCCAGGGATCCAATCTGCATCTCTCTCACCTCCTGTATTGACAGGCAGATTCTTTATCACTGTGCCATTTAATAGGTGAAATAGGGTCACTATAGATGTAATTAAGATGAAGTCATACTGTAATAGTTGGGGCTACTAATCTAGTATGACTGCTGCCCTTATAAAAGTAAGACACTTGGAAAAGATGGATACACACACACACACACAAACACGAAGTACATTATGTGAAGATGAACGCAGAGATCAAGATATTTCCACAAGACAAGGTAAGTCAGATTGCCAGCAAAGCACTAGAAGCTGGAAGTGGGGCTTGAAAAGACTCTCCCCCAGTTCTTTAAAAGGGAATACGGCCCTGCTGATACCTAGACTGTAGACATCTAACTTCAGGAACAGTGATAACACTAAATGCTTATTTTTTAAGTTTGTGGTCTTTTGGTTTAGCACTCCTAGCAAACTGATACATCGTGTTATAGCTATAGTGGGAGGAAACAACATTTATTCTCAGAATTTGCAGTTGTTCTTTAACTGACTCTGGATAAGAGTCTGAAGTCAAAAGCCAAGAAAAAATGATAATATCCTCTCTGATGCCAGATACATCATAAATGAGATAAAATCAAAAGTTAATTTCACAAATAGACAGAATTAGGTAGAAATGAATGTTATTTGATTTTTTGAAATATTAGGCATTGCTAGTGATCCAATTGTTGGCCTTTCTAAGTAAGTTAATTAACTATATTGGTTATTTTAATGAAGACTTTTTATTCCTGGTTGAAAAGTTTAAATGAAAAAAAAAAAAAAACCCGTATGTTATATCTATGTCTGAGAAAAGTATTCCACATTGGACCATTCAATTTCTTTGTTCATGCTATCAGCCCTAACTGTATACATAATAGAAAAGGATTATTATTATCCTCTACAGTGCTAGATCCCCAAAGAAAAATATGGAAAGTGATACCTGTAAGTCTATTATTCTACTAGAATATTAAAATAAGTATCTAATTTTCTCTGGAAATTATTATATGGGCTTGGTCAATAGATATTAAACTCACAGTCCCTTCCCTAAATAACTGGCTTCCAATCAAAGAAAACTTTAAAAACTGCTACATAATTGTCTTTCATTTTTACAACTGTTTTCATTAAAAACAATAACCACAGAAACATTGCATTTTAAAGTTTCATTGGCTATTTAGTGTACTATTTATTTTATTTTCACATTGAATATTCCCTACAGTGCACACTTAGGTAATCCCATGCTAGGGATTATAGCCTCTCAGTTGATTTTTGAAACAAAGCTGAAAAGATTTCAAGTACATAAAAAAGCTTTCAAGATCTCTTTTCTACAATAAAATTCAAGTCTTGTTTCCTTTGGGGACTGCCCTGTGTCATTCTTTTCATGTGGTTTCCTCTTGCACTGCTGTTTTATAAATAGCACACATTTTGTAACATTACCTATCAATGAGAAACAGAGTGGACTTTCCCAAAAGCCTCTAAAGACCAATTTGAAATATTTAATAAGGCATTTTACTACCAAGCAAATATTCTCTGAGATTGCAAATCGTTATGCATGACTTGTCAGAGCTCACAGCTCTGTTAAAATCTCGAGTGAATTAACATTAAGCAAGAACTCTGAGTAAAAATAAGCTGGAGATTTATGAAGGCTGAGAGGAGCTCTCTGAAGCAATCTCTTAAGGTTTAATTCTCCGAAGATTTTTTTCCAGGGACTGTGAAAAAGTAATAATCACCAAGATACAACTTAAATTTCATTCTACACAGGAGAACTGTAATTTCACCAAAGGAGAAATAACATAGTATTCAGCCATCGTGTAATTTTATAAAGCTTTGAGTAGTCACCCAAGAGTCATTGGATAAAAAAAAAAAATCCTCTGTAAGTATACTTATGAAACATCTGGGTAACAAAGGAAAATTCACTATTCTAATTATATATTTTCAGTCATGGCTATTGCTACTTTTTGTATAGTCTCTTATTTTTAAGATTTTTTAATGATGTGGCTGATTTTTTTAAAGTTTTTGTTGAGTGTGCTATAATATTTCTGTTTTATGATTTGGCTGTTTGGTCAGGGTGCATGTAGGACCTTAACTCCCTGGCCAAGGATTGAAACTTCACCCTCTGCATTGGAAGGTGAAGTCTTAACCACTGGACTGTCAGGAAGTCCCCTGGACTTCAAGTAGAGATTCAACTAGATTTGGTTAGATCCTTTTTATGGAACTACCCAATGTGAGATTTGGTATTACTCAAGTAAACTTTTAATCATATACCATAAATGAAAAAAATAAGGAAATAATATGTATATAGTGCCAAGGATAACAATAAAATGTGGGATCCAATGCCATTTTACAGATGGGAACGTTGAAGTTCTATATGTCATTTGAATATAACAACTAAAATGGGTGGATATAGTTACAATAACTAGTTGATAATACAATATCTAGTTGATAATAGTTATAATATCTTCTACCTTTTTCTTGTCTGTTTGCTTGGTGGAATGGAATGGCTGTCCAGATGAATTTACTTAAAGAGGCTGCTGGGGTCAGGTAACACCGCCCTCCCAGGCTTACTGATACTTCACTTCTTCAATGGCTGCCTCACAGCCCACTGTTTGGTTTTTGTTTCTGTTACCATTTTCTTAACTTGTTCCATCAATTCATTACCTTTTATTGAACTAAATGACATTGGATCTGATTTTTCCTGACTAAACTCTAATGCAGACAGAAGGTATTAACAGGTTTCTCCCCAACTACTCTTCTTTTCTGAATAATGATGATACCAAATATGATGATTAGGTTCTGTATTTGATTCTACTATAGTTATTAATTTCAAATAGGAATCTAGGTGTGTGTGTGTGTGTGTTCACAATCAATAACTAGAAATCACTTAACATATTGGAATCTGACAAATACATCACTTGGAGAGCTGCCTGTGTGTGTGTTCTCAGTCATGTCCAACTCTTTCTGACCCCATGGACTGTATCCTTCCAGGCTCCTCTATCCACGGAATTTTCCAGACAAGAATACTGAAGCAAGTTGCCATTTCCTTCTCCAGGGAATCTTACCAACACAGGGGTCGAACCTAAGTCTCTTGTGTCTCCTGCTCTGGCAGGCGGATTCTTTACCACTGTGCCACCTGGGAAGCCTAGAAAAAGCTGCCTTCTGTATGCAAAATAAACTTTGGAATAGAATGTTTTTTAACCTGCTGGAACATACATATGTATATATAGTTTGTCTATTTATCTACTTAAATAGCACATAACACTCCAATACTTAATTCCCTAGTTTAGCATATATGATAAGTCCATTTCATTTGCTGATTTTATATCAACTTCTCATCAAAAATTCAATTTATAAATTTCCACTTAGGAAAAGAATTCCATTTAAAAAATAAAAGTTGTTAACAAGTTCAGCATTATTCTGAATAACACCTTATATTTCAGCTAAATTTTAATTCAATAATAACAGAGAAAAAATAAAATCAAAACCAATAAACAACAAAACATCTACTACAGAATAGAATACCAGAGACAATTATTTCATCCTTCTTTGCTTACCAAAAATTGGTAATAATGTCTCAGAGGAGTTTAATAAAAGATAATATATATGCTATTACTCTATATCATGTATATGAACATATTTAAAGTTGACACTGATTTCAATTATTGAGGAAATAACTCCAATTTATTTTTACCAGTTAGCTGAAAATTTATTTTAAACATTATAATAGCCCAGTGTATATATTTTACAGTAACCAAAAATAAAATATAACAATACAGATATAAAATTAAAATCCTCCTTAATGAGTGCTAAGTTGCTTCAGTTATGTCCAACTCTTTGCAACCCTATGGACTCTAGCCCCCAGGCTCCTCTATCTATGGGGATTCTCCAGGCAAGAGTGGGTTGCCATGCCCTCCTGCATGGGATCTTCCCAACCCAGGGACTGAAACTGCATCTCATGTCTTTTGCATAAGAGACATATATATATATGAAGACTGAAGATTAGACCTGGTGGCAGAGACTTATTAAACACTGCTTGGAATTACCAAATTTTCTGTGACTCTGTCAGTTGCTATCTCAGTAGCTGCTTTAATCACACAGACTATGAGCCAGAGGGTAAATTTATTTACAAAGCAACAAAGCAGTTCCCAAACAGGTGCTCTTATACCTCTTTACTGAAAGGACAAAACAGAAAATTCCTACTCAATCTCTTATTATTAATTGCATTTATCTTACAGAATATCTTCAAGAAGTCAAATATGATCTTAGTAAGAAAAATAAAACTCCTTTAACCACCCCCCTTAAGAAAAGCAATGTTAGAAATGTCTGACATGTCTTTTCATAACTGTCTCCACTCATTCAAAGGTCTATATTGTAGTTGCATACATATTAAACAGAACTCTATACAACTTTTTCTGTAATAAAAGAACTTTTTCTTTCATGTAATTTCCATGCCAGCTAGGTAAATATAATTTTCATAGTCATATGATATTCCATATTGTTTACTGATGTGCATTTATGCACCTGTTGAGTTTCTTTCTGTTTCTAGAACAACTTAACACAAACAATTGGGTAAAACAAAAAGTATATATTCTTATATTTGTGTTTGCTTCTCCCTTGTCATGTATGCATTTCATGCTGTGATAAACTTCTATAGAAGGAGCACAAATTTTCCAATACTCCATGGTGCTATGTGAAACAGCAGTGGAAGATTTAATGAGACCATTTAGTCAGACTTAAACACTAATGAACACATCAGTGAGAATGGGGAAACATTCCATTGTGATGGCCTCAGGTAAATGGAATCATAGCTTATATGGTTCCTTTGCCAACTATTGTTCAGCGTGCTATCAAAAATTCAATACTAATTTTCTTCCATGAAGAGCTCAATAGCAAAGTCAGATTAGGATTGGTTTGCTAACATTTAATAGCAGATTTAAGATAGCAGAGGATAAAAATCCTGAGTTCACCTTCTCCAACAAACTAAAATTACAGTTACATATAGAACAACTGTCTTCCCAGGTGGCTCAGTGGTAAAGAATCTACCTGCCAAGCAGAAGAGGGCAGTTCAGTCCCTGGGTTGGGAAGATCCCCCGAAGAAGGGCCTGGCAACCCACTCCAGTACTCTTGTTTGAAAAACCCCATAGACAGAGGAGCCTGGTGGCCTACAGCCCATGAGGTCACACAGAGTTGAACACAGCTTAGCTACTAAACTACCACCACCACCACCATACAACAACTATCTTTGAGAACAACCTGAAGACTAGATCAGTTGGGAAAGAATTGTCTGCAATACGGGAGACCTGGGTTCAATCCCTAGGTTGGGAAGATCCCCTGGAGAAGGGAAAGGCTACTCACTCCAGTATTCTGGCCTGGAGAATTCCATGGGTCCATGGGGTCACAAAGAGTCGGACACGACTGAGCGACTCTCACTTTCCCTGAAGACTAGCAGAACAGATTTTCTACAATTAAGGATTTAAGAAAGGTCCACGTGGAGACCACAGGAGGCATAGAGATGCAGTCTAGTCAAACCCACACCCCATTGTGGCAATCCACAAGTGAGAGGAATATCACACTTCACAAACTTTTCTGAGGCATGAGCCCCAGTGTGCTCATCAGTCTGGGAGAAGTTCACAGAGAAGATAGGCCTTCATAATGTCTGGGTTTGAAAACCCGTGGGGCTTCCGTCTAGGAGAGCCAGAGGAAACTGAGACATCACTATTGAAGAGCTTCCATACAAACTCACCCCAAGTCCTAGTGCAGAGGCAGCAGCTTAAGATGTGCCTGGGTCATGTGAGGAGGAAATTCATTGGCTAATTTTAGGACATGTACTGAGAAGGTGTGGAGGAGGTGGAACTTTCTTCAGGGACAGAAATGCTGGTGGGCATCTTTTTTTTTTTTTTTTAACTCTCCTTCCATCTAGCTGGTCCAGCACTGGTGGGCACCCTTTCTGTCACTCTCCACTAAACTAGTTAACATCATGGATCCTGCCTATGTCTTCCCCTGTGGACTGACACCATCACCCCTACAAAGTACTTCTCACTCTATCCCATCAAGTGTGTGTCTCCACCTCTGCCAAAGACTTTCCAAAACAGCTCACACTGTGGGGTCCAGCCTAGCACACCAGCAATTGTTGTGAGGCCTCCCAGCCAGTCACGGTGAGGCCATTTCCATACATCACCACCCTTGTGGCGGTGGTGACGAGAGCGGCAATGCACCTCTCAGTCAGCCAATCTGGGGGTCAGTACTGCCCAACAGCGTGCCTACAGGAGCCATGACTGGGTCTCACAAACAGCCAGGCAAATTAAAATGGAAAAACAAGGTTCTAAAGTCTAGCAGACCCAGTAAAAGCAGGTCAAAGAGGGAAGTTTGCATCAATAAAGATCTATCTCAGGAAACAAGAAAAAGCTCAAATAAACCACCTAATCATACACCTACAGGAACGAGAAAAAGAAGAAAAATAAAGCCCAAAGTTAGTAGAAGGAAGAAAACATTCACATCAGAGAAGAAATAAATGAAATACAGACTAGAAAAACAATAGAAAATATCAGTGAAACTAAGAACTGATTCTTTGAAAAGATAAAGAAAATTGATAAACATTTAGCCAGACCCATCAAGGAAAAAGATAAAAAGGAAACACTCAAATAAATAAAACCAGAAATGGAAAAGGAGATATTACAACCAATACCACAGGGATAGAAAGCATCATAAGAGAATATTACAAGTTATAAACCAACAAATTGAACAACTTTGAAGATAAATTCCTACAAATATGCAAACTTCCAAGACTGAATCAAGAATAATACAAAATATGAACAAGTCAAACACTAGTAACAAAGTTGAATTATTAATAATAATAATAAAAAAAGTCCAGGACCAGATAGTTTCACAGGTAAATTCTACCAAACATGTAAAGAAAAATTAATATCTATCATTTTCAAACTATTCCAAAAAATTGAAGATGAAGCAATGTTTCTGAACTCATTGTACTAGGTCAACATCACCCTGACACCAAAACCAGAGAGGAAAACTATAACACAAACACACACACAAATATAGACCAATATCACTGATGAACATAAATGCAAAAATCCTCAACAGAATAAGCAAATCAAATTCAACAATACATTAAAAAGGTCATATATTGCAATCAAGTGGGATTTATTCCAGGAACACAAAGATAGTTCAATATTTGCAAATCAGTTAATGTGATAAACCACATTAACACTTTGGAGAATAAAAATCAAATAAGTAGAGGCAGAAAAGGCATGTAACAAATTCAACATTACCTCATCTTTAAAAAATCTAAACAAAATACATGTAAAGAGAACATACCTCAACATAATAAAGACCACGAAATGTTTTAAAAATAAAGAGGTAGGCCATTTAGTTTATGAAAGATAAAAGGTCTAGACTGATCTTCACAGAGTTCTCTCCACACCAGGTTATGAGAGCAAGAAAATATTTTCCATTTACAAAGATAGGAAATGAAATTTATCTGAGAGTAACTCAGTGGATCACAAAAGGACTTGCAATTAAGACCAAGAACAGGCGACTATGACCATCATGGACTGAGGCCCGAAAACCAGTGGGAACAAAGACACCTGGTAGACAGAGCAGAAATCTACGTGGTCACTATGACTCCTCTAGCCTTGATCGCTGTATAATCACTGTATTCCTGCTTTCTGGGCACTGGGTATTTATTCTGGACCTCTTTGTTGGGCATTTTCTGGGCATTTTCTCCATACCTCATGCTGAACCTTCTCTGTATACCTGAACAATGAACGTTCACCCAACTCCTGATCACTATGCTTTTATTCTATAGCTGATCACTATTCTTTCACTCTATACCCAACAGCTAGAAAATGGCAAAACCACCCCAAAGTGTCTCAAAAAAGAAAGTTGAGTTTCAAAATAAAATTAGAAATCAAATTCAATTAAAGGTGAGGTTAAATGTATGGCACATGAGTTTTTAGAATGAAATTTCAGCATTATATGTCCTAATATTATAATTTCACACTTAAAATATTTTATAATATTCCATAGTAATTTCCATTTATGAACTTTTATTAAAATATAGGGGCAGTAGAATAAACTAATTAATGCTACAAGTGGTAGTTGAGTAGTGGCCAGTGTCTAATATGAGATTTTTGTTTTGGTGAATTTCTCCAGAAAGGAAAGAATGAAGAAAGGAGAGGAAGAAAAATAATAAAGTAGCCACAACTATGATACATTTATATAAAATGTTAGTAAATGTTTCCAACTGTTAAGAATAATTTTAACAAGGAAATTCATAAATATGTTTGTGTGACAAAACTACAGAAAAATATAACATAGAATAATAGCTCTTCACCTCTATAAAACATTATGATTTGTCTTTATTCCATATAGATTTTAAATGTCTATTGACTACCATGTTTATGATAGTTTGTTAGGTGCATATGACACAGAAATAAAATAATAAAAAAAGTGAGGTGTCTACAAATCAGTAAGATGCAAGTTCAAATTAATGTGTAATATAAAGCACGCACATGTGTGCTCAGTTGCTAAGTCGTGTCTGACTCTTTGAGACCACGTGGTCTATAGTCTGCCAGGTTCGTCTGTCCACAGAATTTTCAGGCAAGAATACTGGGCTGGGTTGCCATTTCCTTCTTTGGGGGAATCTTTCCAGTCCAAGGATTGAACCCACATCCCCTGTGTCTCCTACACTGGCAGTGGATGATTTACCACTGAGCCACCTGGGAAGCCCATAATATAAGCTAGTAAGGAATAAAAAATTAAGCCCAGTTCAGTTGTAGTAAGAATTTAAGCTGCATTTTTAAAAAACATTATCTCCATGAAGAGAGTATTTAGTTCCAAGGCTAATTTATACACCAGAATGTTCCTTTATCCATTACGAAAATTTCACCTCTTACATTTTTTACAATTACTTGAACATAAGTTGAATCTAGAATTGCCAAAACTGGTTGGTTTACTTTGTATTTGCATTTCCTACACTGAGGTACATACATCTGAAAATCATTTGGGGATGTATTTTTAAAAACATGATATGAAGCTTTAATTTTTATAAACTGTGTCCAGCTTATGGTGAAATAATTCATCTATTCCAGTGAAGTACTTTCTATAATGAACTGAGCAGTTTTATTGGGGAATTCCAAGTCTAGTCTATGTTCATAAAAAGTAAATGGAGGAAGAAACGAATCTGAAGCAGTATAAAATCTGCTATGCAATCTGGTAGATCATATCAATCATTGGATAAAAGTGAGAAAAGAAATTGGTTTTGGGGTCTTTCTTGAAACACAAGTACAATTATTTATAGGAAAATAAAATGAATAATTGCTCCATAAAGTAATAAAACTTTTTTTTCTTTTTTTACCATATAGCAGAACAATGATGTTCTAAACATTAAGGTGGTTTATTTTTACAAACTCTTTTCTCCAGACATAAGTGTAGGTAGAAAAGACTGACATGTAATTATTCAATAAATATTCACAGAACATTGTTTCAACTGATTTACAGTAATAGAATACAGTAAAAGTAGAGTAGTGGAAGTTCTGAGCCTTGTCTTCAAAAACATTTGAACCTTCTGGTCTCACTCTCCTGCAATGCTACCCTAAGGATAAATATGAAGTATTTCCCCCACTACACAGGTTGCCTTTTTTTGTGTGTTGAGGGTTTCCTTTGCTCTGCAGAAACCTTTTAAAGCCTCACTTGTTTATTTGTGCTTTTGGTGTCGGATTGAAAAACCTATTACTAAGATTAATGTCAAGTTTACCCACTATGTGTTCTTCTAGGAGTTTTTTGGTTGTGTCTCATGTTCAACTTGTCTTTAATTCATTTCGAGTTGATTTCTGTGTTTGATGTAAGATAGGGATTCAGTCTTGCATATAGCTATCCAGTTTTTCTGACACCACTTATTGAAGAAACTATACTTTGCCTCACTATATATTCTTAGTTCTTTTGTCAACAATTCATCAACCATATATGAATGGGTACTTCTGAGCTCTTTATTCTGTTCCATTGATCTATGTGTCTGTTTTTAGCCCAATGCTGTACTGTTTTGATCACTGCAGCTTTATAATATAGCTTGAAGTCAGGAGTGTGATGCCTCTACATTTATTCTTTCTCATGATTGCTTTGGCTATTTGGAGCCTCTTGAGGATCCATACAAATTTTAGGATTGTTTGCTCTATTTCTATGGAAAATAATATTGAGGTTTTCATAGGGACTTTGTTAAATCTGTAGATTACTTTAGGAAGCATGAACATTTTAACAAAATTCTTACAATCTATGAAAATGGAATATTTTTCCATTTATTTGGTCTCCTTCAATTTCTTTCTTCAATGTCTTATAATTTTCATTGTACAGATATTTGACCTCCTCTAGTATATTTACTCCTAAATATTTTATTCTTTTTGATGTTATTTTAAATGGAATGATTTTCTTAACTTCTCTTTATAATGTAAAATGAATGATATTCTGAGCCATAAATTCTGGTGTGGTTTGTTACAAAAGAAAAGCTAACTGATACAGAGGAAAAGTTATGAGAAGGAAGTTAAGAAGGAAAATTTTCTCCAAGATATGATTCATTACTTGTCCTATGTGATTGTTCATATTCACTCTGATCTACCATGTGGAATTGTAATGTCAGCTTCACTTTACTGAAATTATCTTATCCTGAAGTTATACCCCAGGGTAATAATTTTAAAATGGCTACTAGAATCCTGGAAGATATCCAGGTGAAGCTCCCAAGATGTTTGGGCAGAACTAAATCAGTTCCCCAACAAGCAGCACAATAAAATAAGCACAGCTGGTGTCTCTTCTTGTTGCTTTGCAACAAAGAACACAGCTGCAAATGGAAATAGGTCTGGGGTTTAGAGATTGGAAGGGAACAAAAAAAACATGAAAAGGATTAGAGATGTTTTACTACATCTACGAAGACAAGGGACCTTACAGAATAAAAAGGTCATGTGGTAAAATATCCTTTCCTTATATGCCAAATTAAGTTTTAGTACTCCACTGAATTAGAGTTCATAAATTTCATATTCATAATTTTATAAAATATTTTGTTCTCCCTCCAATGAACTAAAAACAATTATTCCTATAATGTGTTACAATTTTAAAATGCTTTAAAGTAAGGTTTATTATTGTATATTTTATTATCACACAGAATAGAATAGGTAGAAATTTATTTATTTCCTTATAGATACATTTCTGTGAAAAACAAAGATGTAAAATTTACTACCAAGATTGTTATCTGGTATGGTTTTCTTTGAAACAATTTCTATACATACAGCATATTTTAAATTTAAGATGATTACAATGCAACAAAATTAATGCTTTAAACTTTGTACTAAAATCTTCTGATTCCAGGAAAAATTAAGAACAGAATTGCAGAAATGTGGGTAGACTTACATAAAAAAAGAGAAAAAATTATGTTTAAAAAAAAAAGATATTTACCAATACACACAATTAAAAAAAAAAAAAGACCCTTACTAGTTTTGTGATAATAATACATGATATTGTAATATCACTAAATATCTTTAAACAGATGCCATTTAATCTGAGAATGGCAATGCCATTTACAAATAAGATTTATCCATTTTCTCTTCATTTCCCAAAGCCACACATGAACCTGAACACTGACTCCAAAAACAAGAATAGTTTCATCTCAAGTTTTTTTCCCTCTTTATTTGCAATCAGTTCAGTTCAGTCACTCAGTCATGTCTGACTCTTTGGGACACCATGAATCGCAGCACGCCAGGCCTCCCTGTCCATCACCAAGTCCAAGAGTTTACCCGAACCCATGTCCATCGAGTCGGTGATGCCATCCAACCATCTCATCCTCTGTCGTCCCCTTCTCCTCCCACCCCCAATCCTTCCCAGCATTAGGGTCTTTTCCAATGAGTCAACTCTTCGCATGAGGTGGCCAAAGTATTGGAGATTCAGCTTCAACATCAATCCTTCCAATGAACACCCAGGACTGATCTCCTTTAGGATGGACTGGTTGGATCTCCTTGCAGTCTAAGGGACTCTCAAGAGTCTTCTCCAACACCACAGTTCAAAAGCATCAATTCTGCGGCACTCAGCTTTCTTCACCGTCCAACTCTCACATCCATCCATGACCACTTAAAAAACCATAGCTTTGACTAGATGGACCTTTGTTGGCAAAGTAATGTCTCTGCTTTTAAATATGCTATCTAGGTTGGCCATAACCTTCCTTCCAAGGAGTAAGCGTCTTTTAATTTCATGGCTGCAATCACCATCAGCAGTGCTTTTGGAGCCCAAAAAAATAAAGTCTGACACTGTTTCCACTGTTTCCCCATCTACTTCCCATGAAGTGATGGGACTGGATGTCATGATCTTAGTTTTCTGAATGTTGAGCTTTAAGCCAACTTTTTCACTCTCCTCTTTCTCTTTCATCAAGAGGCTCTTTAGTTCTTCTTCACTTTCTGCCATAAGGGTGCTGTCATCTGCATATCTGAGATTATTGATATTTCTCCTGGCAATCTTGATTCCAGCTTGTGTTTCTTCCAGCCCAGCGTTTCTCATGATGTACTCTTCATAAAAGTTAAATAAGCAGGGTGACAATATACAGCCTTGACGTACTCCTTTTCCTATTTGGAACCAGTCTGTTGTTCCATGTCCAGTTCTGACAGTTGCTTCCTGACCTGCAGACAGGTTTCTCAAGAGACAGGTCAGATGGTCTGGTATTCCCATCTCTTTCAGAATTTTCCACAGTTTATTGTGATCCACACAGTCAAAGGCTTTGGCATAGTCAATAAAGCAGAAATAGATGTTTTCCTGGAACTCTCTTGCTTTTTCGATTATCCACTGGATGTTGGCAATTTGATCTCTGGTTCCTCTGCCTGTTCTAAAATCACCTGGAACATCTGGAAGTTCATGGTTCACGTATTGGTGAAGCCTGACTTGGAGAATTTTGAGCATTACTTTACTAGCATGTGAGAGGAGTGCAATTGTGCAGTAGTTTGAGCATTCTTTGGCATTGTCTTTCCTTGGGATTGGAATGAAAACTGACCTTTTCCAGTCCTGTGGCCACTGCTGAATTTTCCAGATTTGCTGGCATATCGAGTGCAGCACTTTCACAGCATCATCTTTCAGGATTTGAAATAGCTCAACTGGAATTCCATCACCTCTACTAGCTTTGTTCCTAGTGATGCTTTCTAAGGCCCACTTGACTTCACATTCCAGGATGTCTGGCTCTAGGTGAGTGATCACACCATCATGATTATCTGGGTCGTGAAGATCTTTTTTGTACAGTTCTTCTGTGTATTCTTGCCACCTCTTCTTAATATCTTCTGCTTCTGTTAAGTCCATACCATTTCTGTCCTTTATCGAGCCCATCTTTGCATGAAATGTTCCCTTGGTATCTCTAATTTTCTTGAAATTATTTGCATCTGCTAAATTATTTCCAATGACAATCAGTAATATTAACTTTTCATAATTTTATATTTTTACCACTCAGTTCTGAGCAAGTAGGCTTTTAATAAACTTATAGAAAATCAAATTAAAGAAGTGTTTCTATAGAATAATGGATCAGAGATGGTAAAATCATCAGGACTGGAATGATAATAAACCACATACCACAGAAGAAAAGAATAAAAATATATTAAATGTGTATTGATAAAATGCATACAAGCCTCATCATAGTCCTCTCAGGTTACCTTTTCCCTCTACGGTATTATAATATCATTCTGTCAACATAAGTTCATTTTGTTGAAGGCAATGACATTTTTAGATAAGTTTAAGAGAAATCAAAATGATAGCCAATAGCTTACTATACACCCATCATAATCCAAACGGTCATTTTTAAGTCACTGCTGTAAAAACAGGCAGTTTTTTTTTTTTTTTAACGAGAGCCACAATGACTCCCATGTAACCACACTGTTACTCTTTCTATAAGCACAAATACTTTAACTTTATGCAGTGGTTTTCCTATTTTCATAAAGGTATCTATTCAAATATGACAACCAACATCTAAACATGAAAACTGCTTACCCGGCAGATAGAATTGGTTTTGGTCACAAGTATATAGCATGAGCATTTTAACATGATGGGATTTTCTTTGGCAAGTATTATTTCTTAATAAGCATTATTTCTCCCATTCATGTTTCTACTTTGAAATTGTTTTATTCTTTTACGTTGCATGTTTCTTAGGAGAGTGATTCTCAGCTGTGAGCAATTTTGGCCTCCAGAGATCTTCGGGCAACATCTGAAGACATCACAGTATGGCAGCAAGAGGAGACATGCTATTGGAATCTAACCAGTAGAGAGACCAGGGATGCTGCTAAACATCCTACAATGCACAGGACAGCCCCCCACAACAAAGAATTATCCAGTCCAAAATGTTAGTAGTGGCAATGAAAAACCCTCTTTTGGGAGGATAGGATTCCCTAGATAATGGCTGAAATTGCATGGTGTATGTAAATGCAAGAGACAAAGAAAAGCCTTATATTAGAACATGCATCAAAAAACACTTCAGTTTATTTTGCATCTTTCTTCATTAAAATACCCAGGATGTCAAGACTTTGTCTGCTGATTATTACTCACTGACAAGATATATACAACCAAATTATGCTTTTCTCACAGGCAATACAACACACAGCAATTACTGTGATGGCTCCACAATCATTTCTTAGCACTGTGGATATACAAGAAGCAACAATCTGATAAAAACGTGCACGCATGAGCGTCCCTGGAGCTGCTTTCTCTTGCCTCCTCTGTTTTCTCAGAGCACATTTTGCAAAGCTCTACAGGGAACCTGTCAGTTACATGATGATTCTGCTTATTCCTCCTTAACCACACAGACACACAGACACACAGACACACAGACACACAGACACACAGACACACACACACACACACACACACACACACACAAGCTCTAAGCTATATAACTCCTCAGGGAAGAGAGAGGAATTTTTTTCATCATGTGTCCTTTATGCAAAATTCATTTTTTTTTCCTCCTCGTCTAAGCCAAAAAAAAAAAGAAAAAAAGCGTGTTTTATATAAGATTCAGAGGATATCTTCTCTGTCTGCAAGCAGGGCTCTCAGTCCACCTGTACTGTTCCTCTATTTTTTGCTTATCCAATGCCATATTGAAAATTTGTTTACACATCTGCAACCTGCTCAAATGCAGACACTTGTTTTTTTTTTCTACTGTTTTATTACTAGCCCATATCACAGTTTTAACCATACAAAGTGCCTTCACCCTCTCTCTCCTTTCCAGAAGAATTAGACAGCTTAAAGAATAAGTTTTTTTTTAAGGACCGGATGATCCAAAACTCAATTAATGTGCATATGGTAAAAACAATGATCTTACTAGGCACCTCCTATTGTGAAAATTTTGTTGTCAACTATCCCACTCTTGTAAGCTATTATTAGTATTGGAAATTGATATAGCTTTAAATGTGAATGCTATCATTTTTTATAACATATCACTTTTTATTATTATTTCATAATTAACATATATATCAGTTTAATAAAGAAGAATCATGACATACTTCTGTTATACCAAATAAAACTGCAGCCTTCTTTTTCAAAAGTAATCGCTTTCACCGAAGTGTGTGGTCTCCATATATTTCTATGTGTGCATTCATATTTAGGAACACATATTCATTTAAAAAAAAAAAAAAAAAAGGACGTTATTCCACACAGATTTCTGAAAACTTTTGCACTAAAATACTCTGGATCTTTGGATGTTAGCATACACAGTTTAAATTCATTCATTTTAAGCCTGCCTAGGGTACCACTGTATGAAGAATAATTTGAGAACTTCACTGTACACTATGTTTTCTATTTTTCACCTCTGTGAACAATGTGAACAATGGGCAACTTTCAACATATGACTTTAGATATCCATGTCAGTATATCTATGAAAGAGTCTTCTATAATAAACATATGTTCTTTTAAAAATTCTGATAGATATTGCCAAACTACCCTCCAAAAAACTATGGAAATCAATATTTCTGCTAATAGTTCTGCACACTAATAATTTTGTGAATTATCAAATTTGCATACTGGATAGGTAAATATTGCTATCTCTTTCTCCTTTGTGGTTTTTAAATGACTAGTGAAATTTGAAATGTTTTAATATAACTAACATTTATTTTCCTATGAATCTCCTGCTAATGTAATTTCTTCATGCTCATTTGATTGTAGTGCATTTTTCTTATTATTGAAACAGTTCCTTTTGTTGCACTTAGTTGCTCATTAGTGTCTGACTCTGTGTGACCCCCACGGACTGTAGCCCACCAGACTCTTCTGTCCATGGGGACTCTCCAAGCAAGAATACTAAAGTGGGTTGTCATGTCCTCCTCCAGGGGATCTTCCCAACCCAGGGATTGAACCCAGTTCTCCCACATTGTAGGGGAACTCTTTACCCTCTGAGATACCAGGGAAGCCCGAAACAGTTTCTTATGTAATGAAGATTAGTACTTTGTCTGCCCTATGTGTTTGTATTTTAGTTTATTATCTTTAATCTTATTAGAGTTAACAATCATTTGATATCTTTATTTTCAACTGTTTGTTCATTTAAATTCATATCTTATTTCTTACTATTGGATTCATATCTTACATTAAAAATCCTTCATCATATTTGTTTGTTTTAAGTGGTTGCATTTTTTAAGCACATTGAATGTTTCAGTTTTATATACCTTAATTATGGATTTATCTACCATTTATATTGTTCTTAAGTGCTGGGGAAAACACTGTTTCACATCACCCAACACTGTAAACATGCCTGGTCTGAACTCCAGTCCTTAGCTCAGTTCATACAGATACTTTCCACTCCAGAAAGTGGCCCTAGACTATGCCATTCACCTCACTGTCCACACCATCTGGGTAATCAAGGTTTTTCAGCTACCTGGAGCTCTTTCTTTCGCCACACTATTTCTTTCTCCACACTATCTCTGATGTATGTATTTTGGAGTTGTTAGAGGGATTTGTATTAAAAAAGCATTCCCTTATTGGACCCCCTAGGGATTAGATTCAGGTATACATGAATAGCTATTCCTTTATTTCCAGTCAATATTGGATGAATTTTCCTTTGCATGGTATGTTGATATTGTTTAGTCACTAAGTCGTGTGTGACTCTTTGTAACCTCATGAACTATAGGCTCCTCTGTCCATGGGATTTCCCAGGCAACAATACTGGAGTGGGTTACCATTTTCTTCTCCAGGGGATATTCCCAACCCAGGGATTGTAACCATTGCAAAATGCTATCTCTTGAACAAGAGGAACATTATAATAATATCAAATCTATTCCAATGAATTAAGAAGGGGACCATTACCTCTTGCCCAGTAAACTGTATGGATCCTGGAACACAATTTTTCTTGTTATAATTATTCCACAAATAGCTTGATCTAGATTTTGTGTTCTTTTAACTGTATTGAAAATGGGAACTCAAAAGCTGAAACTTAGACATCTTTTCTATTTGCACTTCTTATTAACCCTGTGATCATGGGAAAATTAATTAATTCTGTGTTACTAGTTTTATCCTCTGTAAAGCAAGATTAATTTGTAATGCTGACCTCAAGATGATACAAACATGGAATTATTACAAACGACATGCAATGTCAGGCACATAGTCAGTGCTCAATAAATATTCCTTGGAGTTGTTTTCAATGATCCTTATCACAACTGCTGTGGTATCATGTGGTCTCAGACGTCAACAAAACTAACTGGATATTTTATAGTAATCAACTTTTGATTTTCTGCAAATCTCAGAGTCAACATTCAAAATCTCAATCTCTTTTGATCCACTGATCAAAACTTTATGGAGTCAATCAGTTCTGTAGTTGATAGGAAGCAAGATTTAGTTATCTTAAATCAACTATTAGCTTCACCACAGACAGAAAAACTGCTGCCCCAGCAAAATCATCTAGCATCACAATTATACAGTAGAGATGGTAAAGAGGAATGATTTTATGTATCATTCCCAAATCAAGCAACTTAATACAACTATATTGTAATAACAACATCACTGTTTTTATATGATGCTAAAATCTTTCTTGCCATTCCTTTGTATTCAGTATTAGATTCAACTCTTCGGTTACTGTGCTGTGTGCTGTGCTTAGTTGCTCAGTTGTGTCTGACTCTTTGCAACCCCATGGACTGCAGCCCACCAGGCTCCTGGCTTCAAGTTAAAACCAAGAATTTGTCTGAGTACCAATTCAGACTGAATACAGCTGCGTGCATCTGAAATCCAACTCCATAACATAAAAAGATGAGATTTACTTTCTTAAGGAAGCTCTTGGGATTCACAGAGCAGGTCTGGAGTAGCAGTTCTGAGATGGATCCTCCTTCCGGGCCCTTTAATCTTTCTGATCCATCTCACTTAGCAACAGGCTTTCATCTTTATGGTTGCAAGGGGCTGCTGTATTTTGAGACCACATCTGCTTTAGGCAACAAGGAAAATGGCAATGGGTAAAATATCTGTGCCAGGTGTGTCTTTTTGCCAGAAAGCCTGTATCTTTCCTGAAAGTTCCACCTACTGGCCTTCACTTAACACCTACTATTTAGAATTACATCTCAAGGTCATTTTTAGGTGAAAAAAAAATAGTAGTAAGTGAACATTTAATTCTGCATAGTGTCAACCTGAGCAAACTGTAGGGAAAAAGAGGCTTAATATTAGATAACTAACATCATTTACCTAAAGGGAAGAAGCATGATTCTATTGTTTGTGACAAATGGCATATTCTTTAAATTTTTGTTTTTAATTAGAGGATAATTACTTTACAACATTGTGATGGTTTCTGCCATACATCAACATGAGTCAGCATCAGGTATTCATATGTCCCCCACCTCTTGAACCTCCATCCTACTTCCCTCCCCACACCACCCATCTAGGTTGTCACAGAGGACCAGGTTTGCGTGCCCAGCATCAAACAGCAAATCCCCGCTGACTATTTTACATATGACAATATATATGTTTCAATGCTATTCTCTCAAATCACCCCACCCTCTCCTTGTAGCAAATGCCATATCTACAAAGAGTATTAGAGAACAACACTATTTTCTAATCATTCCTCCTGCCTCCAAGCTCATTCCTTAAAACCTCTTACATTAGAGATTGGCAAACTTTTCCTGTAATAGGCAGCACAGGAAATGTTTCAGCCTCTGTGAGCCATAATGTTGGCTGCAACTACAGCTCTGCTACCACAGTGCCTAGACTATCATAGGCAAGATTTAAATCAATGGGTACAGATTTGTTCTAGTAAAATTTTGTATACAAAAACAGACAGTGAGAACCTACTGTAGAGCACAGGGGGAAAAGGATGGTAGAATCTGTTTGGAAGACATATATTAGGTTACTCTTTAAAAAAATGCACTCCAATATACATTGGGTACACACACGTACTATTTGATTTCACTTTTATGAGGCACCTAGAATTGTCAAATTCATAGAGTCAGAAAGTACACTGGTAGATGCTAGGGGCTGGTGCAGGAGTCAGGCAGGCGAGTGGGGAATTGGTGTCTAATGCGGACAGAGGTCCAGTTTTGCCTCTGTGCTCAGCCTTGTCTGACTCTTTGTGATCCCCGGGACTGTAGCCCTCCAGGCTCCTCTGTCCATAGGATTTCCCAGGCAAAAATACTGGAGGGGGCTGTCATTTTCTCCTCCAGTGGACCTTCCCCACTCAGGGATTGAACCCTCATTTCTCAGATCTCTTGCATTGCTGGGTGTGCATCCTTGACCACTGTGCCACCTGGGAAGCTCCATGTCCCAGTTTAGGAAGGTAATAAAGTCAAGGGGTGCATGATGGTGAGTGCTGCACAACGATGTCAGTGTACTTATTGCCTCTGAACTGTACAATTAAATAAGGTTAAAATAATATGTTTTATATTATGTGACTTTTACCACAACAGAATAAAAAATAAAAAAATAAAAAAAACAAACAGCAGGCTGGATTTGTGTCCCCTGTCATGGTTTGCTGGTCCCTTTTGTACCAGATTACTAGCTATTTTGTGCTTGTTTTTGTGTATTTATTTTTAAAATCAGAGGCAGTGTAAATATCACTTATTCTTAAGCCCACAATGTAAAGCAAATTCTTTACTACACTAACATCCATATCAGTTTCTATATGTTCGTATTACAATGTGCAGTAGATGCTATTATGATGATTTATGTGTTTATTTTTCCACGATGAGTTCAAAAACACACACATGCACACACGATGATTTCCAATATTCAGCCTATAGCTTGCCATACTCTTTCAACAGAAATCATGCCTGGACCCACAGTACAAGACAGACTGAAAGCCTATTCTGCTTTGTCCTTTTGCTCCAGTACTTTCAGGCATTAAATTTTCTCCTTCAACCAGGCTTGTCTCTATAAAAGAACTTAAAAATATGGTTGATCTTGTAACAATTTTGGGGGTTCGAGACACCAATTTCCCTCATACAGTCAAAATCCATACGTAACTTGTTACAGTTGGCCCTCATACAGAAGGTTCCTATAAGGGGACTCGCACAGTTCAAGGGTCAGCTATACTAGTATTTCCCATTCCTACCCTTCTCTCCGAGTCTTAGATGAGGACTGAAATGTTTTGGCTTGCTCCTAAGTCCTTCAGCCTTTGCTGCAATGATTTCTTTAGGCTTCGTGATTCCTAAAAGTCCAGCATCATTCAACATGCTCACATGTACTCACTTAGCTTAACTGTGTTCACACACAGGTATATATTTTAGGTTGCACTTATAATAACTTTTTTCTCCCCTTATTATTTTCTTTGGCTTTTTGATCTCTGTTTTGATTGATTTCAACTATTTGCTATTTCAACTATTTTCCAAAGTATTTCTCTAGATAAAGTGGGAAGATGATACGGACTACCCTGGTGGTTCAATGGTTAAGACTTCACACTTCCAGTGCAGGGGATGTGGGTTTGATCCCTGGTCAGGGAACTAAGATCTCCCATGCTGTGTGGTGCGGCCAAAAAAATTCTTAAAAAGGTAGAAGGATGATATATTTTCTGGATTCCTTTCTATGTATTTCTTTCATGCTAACAGATATATCACGTTTTTGACTGAGTGAAGGATTTGGTGTTCAGTCTTTTCTCTGTAGGCTGACAATGGTTTTAAATTATTAACCACATTCCAGTATTTCAAGTGACAAATATGATGTGAAAACATCTTTTCCTAGTAAGTAACTTTTAAAACTCTGAAGTCTGTATAATTTTTTCTTCATTCATAGGCTTTAGGAAAACTTTGCCAGCACCCAACTAAGTTTGATTCTTTTCCAGTTAACCCTTCCTGGATTCAGAAAGTCTATTCAACTTATAAATTCTGTATATTCTTCACCTAAAGGTTAAAAAAGAAAATGTTACTGTTCCTCTCCTTCATCTGCTGTTTCTTGCATTCTGGGAACATGTTATTCCCACACTATGTCTAGTTAATATATCCTCTAAGTCTCATCTATTTCTTACAATTTCCATATATCTGTATTTTTGTTCTCTGACTGTCAGCTTCTTCCAGTTTTGGAAGTTCTTAAGTTCCAGGAAAACAATTTGGGTCTTATCAGTGACCCTATGTGCCTCAATGTGTGTATTGATTTTCTGTTGTTTACTTAGTGTAGAAAACATGGCTTTGAGGTATAGGAATCTCTCTGCAGTGTCCTTAAAACACTTGCGCTCTGATTACGTAGTGTTCAATACTCTTTTTGGTAATGACTGTTTTGCCTCTTTTCCTCTCTGATGCTCTGCCCCCCAGAGTGACAGTCAGTTTCCAGTGCTCGCTCTCGGGTTCTTATGTGGCCCCTGGCAGGACCTTACCAGCGGCATTCTCAGAAGTGATGGAATCACAGAGCTCTTTGCTTTTGTAAGGAGATGACCAGCAAATGTGCTGTCAGTCCCTTGACAAGGCTCCAGAAGAAAGTCTCTTCTGGAGTTTTTACACAAAATTTCACCTGCCAGAAATAATGGTGGTGAGTCTCTTAGCTTTTTGTGTGGGTATGGGTGTGGGTGGGTGGGGGGGTATTCCTTGCGGCGTGTGGGATCTTAGTTCAACAACCAGCGACCGAACTCAAGCTCTTGGTAATGAAAGTGTGGAGTTCTAATGACTGGACCGCCAGGGAATTCTCTTCAGCTTTCTTAAGAGACCGATGAGCCTGAGTGTCTTTGGGGCCTTTCCACCGGCTCTCTGAGACTAGCCCTTGCATTCTACTCTGGTCTCTGGGGAGTCCATTTGGCAATTGCTTTTCCCCCGAGATTCTGCTTAAGAAGGAAAACTTGAGTCTCTCTTTCTAACATGATTCCCCCACAGCTTAAGGAGCTATCTGATTATCTCAGGAGAATTAAAATAGACTGGATTTGGGAAAACAAAAGAAACTGCAATCTCCCATTAAAGAACCTTATATATATGAGACAAAGGATGTTAACTAAACATATTGCAGTAATCGTTTCACAACAGATGTAAGTTAAGCCATCATGTTGTTCATCTTCAATTCATAAGTGCTGTATATCAATTATATCTCAATAAAACTGTAAATATTTTCCAAATTTAAATATATATATATATATATATATCCATTTGCACAGAGTGATTTGATTAGTGACTATAATAACCTAATTCATTACCCATATATATAAACTTAAGCATATAAAACATTGACTCAAAATATATCTTCTAAATCCAAACTGAGGGCCTCGTAGAGGTAATGAAAATGTTTCATCATAGTTGAACTTTATTTTAATTATATTTAGGAAATTCATCTTAGATAAAAATAAAATAAAATAGTTAGGCTTCAGAAATCACCAGAAGATTGGAAATCTCTATCATGACTTATCAAATACAGTGTAGGCTCTGTATTCAGGAGAGACTGGGGTCAATTTCTTCATGGCAATTCAGAAAAGAACTTGGGAAAATTACTTACATACTGTATACCAGTTTGTATAGCTTTAATGTGGCATTTAAAATATTTCACAAGGTTATCATATATTTTAAAATAAAGGATGCAAATGCCTAGGGGTATCTGCAAATTTTATTGATTAATGTAACTATTGCTTGTACTATCTGTACTATTATAATTTGATCATAACTTGAAAGTTGAAAAGACATAGCAATAGATTTCCAACATTCTACTGTATGTATTGATACAAACTGTCACTGATTGTGTTGGTATGATAAAAAAAAAAATTACACCAGTCAAGCAAGAATTGCAAGTATTTTCTCATGTATGAATGGTTTTTCCTTGAGATCAAGTTGTCGCTTACACTAACAACTTCAGAAATTTGTTTTAATAAATACTAAAACAGCTAGCAGAAATATTCTTAAAACTTAGGTCATAGGAAATTATTAAAACATTTGGAATTTCTTCAAATTTCTTCACACCCCCCAAAGTATTTAAATATTAGTCTTCAAAATATTATTTTTAGATCTTCAAAAATATATTAACTTCGAAAATATAAAAATGATTTATCTTACCCATATCCGACATTTCAGGCACAGTTACAATGTATGGTCCATCTGTGAACTTTGGAGCATTGTCATTGATGTCTTGCACTTTGATGATAAACTCAGATTCAGGCTCAAGGGGCTTGTTTGTTCGTCTGTCAATAGCCTGAGCATGAAGTACATAGTGGGTCTTCTGCTCCCTGTCTAGGCTTTTTGTTGAGTGGATGTCACCCGTGGTATCATCAATGATAAAAATAGTCCCAGCACCTTCTCCAGTAAGGATGTACTTGACAGACCCATCACCTTTGTCAGAATTGGAGTGCAGCTGTAGACAAAGATGGAAAAAAATTAATATAATATTATATTCCAAACTTACATGGTGTTCTCTGAAAATTGCTTATCTATAATTTAATACCTAGTTTGGTTATGACCTTTTTCTTCTCTCCAATGTCCCAGGTGTTGCTAAAATCATGTTTATCTGCAGTTTATCTCTACTTGGTATAAATAGGAATATTTTATTACTATCTAAGAGATTTAATTATTGAAGAAAAATTAATAAGCAATACTTATTAAAAGAATAACCCTTGCTGTCATTCTACTAAATCAATGTTTTGCTACCTATACAGAATATAATTGTAAAAGAAGCTACCAATATATCATAGTTGTCTTCCATATTTCCACAGGGAATTAAAAAAAAAATAAGAATTAACTGCTTGCCATTATATTTCAATGTTAAAATTTAAAAAATACTATAGTAAAAGTTGAGATTCAAATTATTTATTAAAATTTACACAAAATGGATACTTATTTATCACAGAAACATTAATTTTATAATTTGGAAAAACAATTATCTTCCAGATTGCTAAATTAAAAAAAAATAAAAAAAACCTTGTGAAGGAATATTTTCTTTCTTGAAAAATTATGAAACTTTACACTCAAAATTTAAATGGAAGTGATAGATTTAATCAGTAAGTAGGCCCTGATTTTTAATTGAGATACACTAAGAAATCTCATTTATGAAACTAAAATGATTGAATTGACTTTGAATAGACATTGGAGGAGTAACATTTCAGCAGATGTCTTCAATAAGAAAGATAAATAATGTACATTAAGATAATTAAAAAACTTTTTATCATTTAAATATTATCAAATGCTTTTAAACTGCATATAATTCACACAATGTCTGGCTATAACTTATAACATCAAAATTCAGTTAATATTTCTATGAATAGCATTGCTATATTTCTAGCTAAGAACATCCACAGTATTTTCTTAAATCTCAAACACATACTTGAAAAATTGTTTCTCCCAAGAGATCTGAGCAGTTATCCTTCATATGAAACCTTTTTGGTCACATAACTTCAACTACTCACCTTTTGCACATTTCTGACACTCTGAAACACTGAAAATATATAACCTTGTTCACACAGCATTTTGGTTTCTAGCCAAAGTAAGAATTTTCAAGGTTTATGTTAAAGTCTCTGAATCTTAGAAGACATTTTTAAAGATAAAATATAGAAAAAAGATAATATAAGGAAAGGATTATTTCAATGGGAAAATGAAGGGATCTGAAACATAAATAACAGTACATTGGGAAAAATGATACTTATTTATTGAAAACACATAAGACATAATCAGGGATAAAATTTTGATAGGCATCACTCAGCTAGATTCAACAAATTAAATCATTTCCAAACTTATTTTTTGGAGTTTTCCTAAAAAGGAGTAAAACTACATTAGCAGAGTATGGAAAACACAGCTTTCAAAGATTCACACTTCATTAGTAAATTACCTACTAAAAGAAGCAGTAGAATGAGTTATGTGGAGACAGTTGTATGCATGCATGAAAATGAATTTATTCATTTATTTATATCTCTTTACCTTATTTTAGCACTTACAAGAAGAGATTTATCATTTATGCATCAGATGTCTACAAAATATCAATTGACCTGTCTGTTTCGTATTCTCCAATTTTGCATCTATCCATGACCAAAACACAGCAAAGTAAAGGACCAAATTCACTTAACAAATGTTTCTAAAACCTTTTCTGGAATACACATGTTATTGAATTAACAAAAGGTGAAGTCATTTTAATAGCTATTGCTATATTGTGTATGGATTGTAAATCTATATATAATAAATGTGACTAATTAAAAACACTGACAGAAAGGGTTAAACTTTCTAACAACTAACTACTGAAAGATATGACAATGGTGAAAATTAACTCTTGGGGATATTACCACATACTATTACATTTTTTGAGTGGTTAATTTGAAATTATTTATTTCTGGATGAAAGGTTCACACTACAGTTAACTATATGTATTTTTTGAATAGACATATGGACATAGACCAGCAACAGAAGTATGTAAAATAAGTAGTAAAGTTGTCAATCTAAAGCATCTGTTAAAAATTTATATGCTTTATGCTTTATATGGATTATGATAAATAATTCAATTAAAGATAAATGCCAGCAAATTTATGGCTTTAGATTTTAACACTTGAATCTGACTCCATATTTATAAAGTTTTGAGACTTAACATAGCACTTAGCATAAATGTTTCAGAACTTATGTCTAACTAGATAGTAAATGTGCAGTGTGTGCTAAGTTGCTTTGAACGTGTCTTATTCCTTGGGACCCCATGGACTGTAGTCCACCAGGCTCCTCTGTCCACGGGATTCTCCAGGCAAGAAAACTGGAGTCGGTTGCCATACCCTTCTCCAGGGCATCTTCATGACCCAGGGATAAAACTTGTGTCTCTTAGTCTCCTGCATTTGCAGGTGGGTTCTTCACCACTAGTGCCACCTGGGAAGCCCCCAAAATGTGCAGTAGTCAGTGAATTATAACTTCAATTCAGTTCAGTCAGTCAGTCATGTATGACTCTTTGTGACCCCATGGACTGCCACATGCCAGGCTTCCCTGTCCATCACCAACTCCCGGAACTTGCTCAAACTCATGTCCATTGAGTTGGTGATGCCATCCAACCATCTCATTCTCTGTCGTCCCCTTCTCCTCCCGCCTTCAAACTTTCCCAGCATCAGGGTCTTTTCCAAGGAGTCAGTTCTTTGCATCAGGTGTCCAAAGTATTAGAGTTTCAGCTTCAGCATCAGTCTTTCCAAAGAATATTCAGGATTGATTTTCTTACTTAGCAGTATTGATATCGTTGTACAACACAGTCAAAGGTACAATGAAATACTAGAATAATGCATTTGGATTACATAAGTTGTTGATAATATTTAGCTTGAGTGTTTTAGTTTTTCAAAATTATTGTTTGGGTTTTTTTTGAGTATAGTTGATTTAGAATGCCATGCTAGTTTCAGTTGCATACCCAAGTGAATCAGTTTATATGTGTGTGTGTGTGTGTGTGTGTATACACACATATATAGCCCCTCTTGTTTACATTCTATTCCCATATCGATCATTACAGATTACTGAGTAGAGTTCCCTGTGCTATACAGTAGGTTCTTACTAGTTATCTATTTTATATATAGTAGTGTATGTCAATTCCATTCTCCTAATTTATCCCTCCCCTGTTTATTCCCTGGTAAACATAAATTTGCTTTCTATATCTGTGACTCTATTTCTGTTTTGTAAATAGATCTAGTTTGAGTGCTTTACTAATGGAGATGACCACTTATTCAATGGATTTTTAAAATTTCTCATCTGGCCTTGAAATGATAGTTTCCATGTAACACTAATGGAAATCCATCACAGTAGCAGTAGGTCAAACAATAAATACTTTACACGACTATGATGAGAATTATTTGTGAAACAACAAAGTGATCCACCCTCAGGATTACCTCTTCTCTATTCAACCTATTCTTAAAAATTCATTTTTGTTTACAACATACACTTCAACAGAGATTAAGGGAAACACTGCTTACATTGTCTTGTTTTGCTTAACAAGTAAGTTTTAAGATTCTGGAAGAACACAGGTTTTATATTAGGTTTCATAAGGCAAAAAATGATGAATGAGTGAATGAATGAATGAATGAATGAATGAATGAATGAATGAATATTTTGAATGAAATGGATGAAGAGTAATGAGTGTAGAAGAGGCAGAAATCTTAAGACATGGAGAGAAAGCTCTTAGATACAGATGATCAGGTTATACAGATAATCAGAATAGAAATGTGTTATCTTTGAGGGTGGGTAGTAATGAGACATCAAATGAAAGGAACTGGGAAAAGAGTCATAAAGTAGGAGTGCTCTGGATTCTTCCCTGGTGGCTCATATGGTAAAGAATATGCCTGCCATGCAGGAGACCTGAGTTTGATCCCTGGGTTGGGAAGATCCCCTAGAGAAGGCAATCGCAACCCACTCTAGCATTCTTGCCTAGAAAATTAGATGGACAGGGGAGCCTGGCAAGGCTACAGTCCATGGGATCATAAAAAAACTGGATATGACTGAGCAGCTACCACCTTTTTTGAAATATTGCATTGTAAGTTTAGCTAGCTACTATATTGAGAGATTTCCATCTTTTTTTCATTAAAATATTTTTAAAAAATTGGAAAATAAAGTTGATTTTAGTCACACATAGTTCAGTAATCCTACAAAGAGAATAGTAGAAGGGTCTTACATAACCCATTGTGGTGGGAATACACTTATAGCATCAAGAGATTTTGCAAAGTGAGTGATATTCTTATACTAAAAGAGAATTATTATACTGTCCTAAAGCAAGAATAAAATATCCTTGTGTATCTGATCACATAGTAACATAGAGTTAATTAGTTGTTCTTTAAAGAACAGAAAAAGGAGGAGAAGGAAGAAAGAAAAGAAAACGCAATCACCCAAGTGAAGCAAAATGAACTCTTCTCTGGTATTCCCTTAATAAATTGTCTCTTCCTTAGTGTTAAGGAGTAACATATAGCACTTAGAAAGCTAACATGACTCACATGAGTTTCTCTCAGAAAACTACTTATGCCCCTCACCTAACCTCTATAATTTCTATATCTACATTTAGCTCTCCCTCTGGCCTTACATTTATTCAAAGTTAAAAACCATTTGATGTAATTAAATGGAAAAAAAATGCAACCCCACTATATATATGTTCCAAACTATATGCTGAGACAAATCATATAGAGTCTACCGTCATAAATATTTTTAGTGCAGTGAGCAAGAAAGATCATCAGACTCACATAGTAGTCAATATTTTAACAGAGACATGAGTTGAAACTACCTTTCTCTTGTTGGGAAGTTTCTCAAAGGAAAAAGCAATGACTCTCAATTTATAGCTATATTTCTCCATTTCTATAAAAGAATGAAAGTTTTTCAAGATTTAAAAAAAAATTCTCATCAAATTTTTGTTTAATCATTTGCATTCTGCATTTAACTCTATCACTCAACAGAAAAATTGTTCTAAGATCTGCAAACATTATTGAATATTGTTTATTGTTATTTAAGCAATTTATTATTATTATTATACAATTTATTGTTATTGAATATGTTACTGAATAACATATTTTTAAGGAAAGGGCCAATTTAAGAACATGATAACACAAGAGACAGTGAAAACTCAAATATTAAGTGTTCACTCTGGAAATGCAAAAGTGGGAATACTGAAGTTTTTTTAATGGAACACATTGTGGATGGAGGATTGATGAGGAAGACAATACAAGCTGTCTTGCTGTTTTTCTGTGCTGGAATATGGAGTTACTGCACATGAGCTAAGCTCATATACTCTGCATGTTGAAATAAAAACTGCAGTCTTCAGTTGTGTACAAATTTTCCTCATAGTTAAGCCTGCTAAGGATAGAAATGTTATTCAGAAATTTTTGAACCATAAAATCCTAGTGGCTCAGTTACAAGCCTGAACTCACTCTGTTTCTCCTGTTGTGTTTATCATCAAATTGAATAACAAGAGCTGACCTACTCTCCTGTCACTCAGAATGAATTGTATGTGTTAATGTTGATTTCTTTCTTCATTTCTCCTCATTCGAACTTTCTAAAAGCTTTTGATTCCATCTCCTTAAAATCTCCCACCCCCCCCACTCCCTTCTCTACATCACAGTTACTACTGAGTAATTCACGCTCTCTCATTCTCTTAGATTTTTCCTGTTATCCCCAAGTGTTCCCATGATCCCTTTCTGATCTATCCATGTTGTATTTACAGTACAGTTTAGTGTGTTCCTTGTAAAATCTGAATTTGATCATTTTCTGCATAAACCACTTCAGAGGGACCCACAGCCTTCAGCTGGAATGCTTCTCCATCTGACTTCCATTGGTGTGTTCAACTTGATCTTTTCTCACTTCACCACGGACACAGAATTCAGCCAAACTCAAGTAGACAATCTGCCTCCAAAAAAGTCAGACTGTCCACACTAGATCCATTTCAAACTGGACATTGTCTGTTTATCTACCCAGAAATTAGTAGTTTCTTATGTTTTGTGAAGTTTTCTTTGAATTTTTCATCCAAATAAGCTGCCATTCCTTTGTGATGCCAAGAACCCTTTGCTTACCTGTCATTCAGCACTCATCACTTTTTTCCAATGATATTCCCCACTTTATTCGACTCTCACTGGGGGCAAGAGCCACATTTCATTCATTTTAAAGTTTCCAGTACCCAATATATCTTTTTTTAATGAATATCATTAAATAATGAAATATTATTGATATTTTCATAAATAAGTTCCTGATATATTACAGTTTACCAAATAGGAAATAAAGAAATTACAAAGCTACGAAAAAAGTGAAGATATTAAAATAATGCCAAGAGGAAACTTGGTTTAATAGGGAGGAATGACAAGATCTAAAAGTGTACAGTGGAGAGGTAAATAGTTTCAAAAACACTTAAAAAATCAACTTAAACAACTGACTATTTAAAGCAAGATTAATAACACTGTAAGATGGGTTTTATAAGGCCTTGTGACTAAACAGTATGTCAGAAGTAGAAACAAATTGAATGGGTAGATTAATGTTATTATACTATTGTAAAACAAAGTATGTGACTCACCACCCAGTTCTATAAGCATTAAGTCATTTGCCACTTCAGCCTCTGATGGACACTGTATCCTGAAAGGAACTCAGGATTAAAAACAGGGTGAGGCATTCTGTGCTTTGGAAAAACAGGCCCCTTACATAGTTAGATGCATATGTCAGAAAGAATTTTACTGAACTCAGATTTTTGCACCTCTTCATATATTGAAAATCATGAAAACTTTACCTGAGATATCTGTTCTTTGTTAATTCATGCATCAGATTGGCAAAGATCAAAATATTTAACAAGTTGAATATGAGAGGGATAAAGAGTTCTCTATTAATTAAAGAGGGTCAATTGGCACAGCATATTTTTTTTTATATTTAGAGTATAGCTGATTTGCAATGTTGTGTTAGCTTAAAATGTACAGAAACGTGACTGTTACACATACACATATCCATTCTTTTTTGATTTTTTCTTCATATAGGCGATTATAGAGTATTAAGTAGAGTTCCTTTTGGTATACAGTAGATCCTTTCAGTTATTTCTTTTATAAAGTAGTGTGTATGTGTTGTCAATTACAAATTGACACATGCCATCTATCTCTAAGGGATTAAATCATGTGTTGGTGCAGCTGTTGATTTTCAACACCCACTGAAAGCAGTTCAGGGTGGAGAGCAAGAATGAGGCACTCTATACTCCGGGAAAAACCAGAATAATGGTCCTCAGATAGATATTTTGAGGAGAAGATTCAATAAGCACAATTCTTGCATCTCCTCATATCTAGAAAATTACTAAAACCATCAATGTTAATGTCTGCTCCTTGTTACTAGCAGTAAACTTCACAATACTAGCAGAAAGCTTCTGTAAAAACACATGTGCTTAATTACATGTACCCCCCTTTCACCAAAATCACATATATACTTACCTTTTTCCTATCTCTTTGGAGCAGGGTCTCAGAGCTATCTGAAGTGCTGTCCCTGGGGTTATAGTATTCATTTTGCCCCAAACAAAACTTATATCACAACTTTCATGTTCATATTTTAAGTCATCAGTATCAATCTCAGTCTTCAAATTTATCCCTTTCCCCTATTAGGCCTGGTAACCATAAATTCATTGTCTACATTTGTAACTCTGTTTCTAAAATTATGTTTGACTGCATGTACTGCCTAGCCAAAAATTATATATATCCTGGTTTCTCTGCTATTCCTTTGGAGCAGTCTCCTTGGAGGAATTACTGCAGACCATCTCCCAGTGTGGTCCTCAGTAAGACCCTGAACAAAAGGCAAACTCACAGCTCTCCTACTGCATGTTTTCCCTTGAATAGACATAGTCATAAAGGTATTGCATTTGTGAAGGGGAAAGTTTGAAGCATATAGTGAAAGTTGAAAAGCCAGAAGTGTCATGCATGAAGCGGGCAAAGAAAACAGTGTAGCAAACAGGAAGTGTCAGATGTGAACTGGTACAATACTGATTCCAAATAGACTTTTATACATTGTGAATGAATGTTGTTTGACACTAGAAAAACACATTGCAAATTAATAAAGTGATCCAGGACTCAAAAAGTCAATATAAGAATTAGGCAGAATTATGAAAAAATGGAATAAACAAGAAAAGGAAGAAAGGCATGTAAGAGAACAAAAACAGACAAGACAAAGAGGAACAAAACCAACATTACCAAAGTCTACCAACCATATCATTCATTATACTACATATAAATACACTGTAGACGTCAGCAAAAACGGTGAAGGAACACTAAAATTTTCTCCTCCATAAAAGCAATGGGAATGTTGACAAAAAGTTGTAATAATCAAATTTTTTAGGGCTCCGGAAATTAACCAGTGACTTGCAGCATTCCAGAGAGATTGTAAACAAGAAAAACGGCTGAATCTTTGTGTGAGCAGTGAAATTTGTGCTGTTTCATTGCATCCTATGGGCTTTCCAGGTGGTTGGTAGTGGTAAAGAATCACCCTGCCAGTGTGGGAGATTTAAGAGACTGAGATTCAAACACTGGGTTGGGAAGATCCCCTGGAGGAGGGCATACCAACCACTCCAGTATTCTTGTCTGGAGAAACTCATGGACAGAGGAGCCTGGTGGGCCACAAGCCATAGGGTCGTAAAGAGTCACATAGAACTGAAGCAAGTTAGCACGCACAATGTGCCCTGTTCACATCCTCCCTGCCTCCCTCAGCTCCACAGCAGTCTTGAAAAGCAGGTTCTTGAAATCACAGTGCAATTCCACAAGGAAAAGTCTAGAGTCCAATAGCCTCATGGTGACTTTCACCAAACACTGAAATAATTAACATCACTCCTCTATAAACTTCTCCAAAAATTAATTTAAACTCATTGTATGAGGCCAGTTTATATTAACACCAAAACCTGAGAGAAAAATCACAAAAAGAGAAATCTACAGGTCAGTTTACCTTATAAATATAGGATACAACAATCCTCAAAAAATACTACCGAATCAAATCTGGCAACATATAAAAAACATTATATACTGTAACTGTGTGGTTTATTCAGAGAAGAAAGTTTGCTTAAAACATATCAAAATCAATTAATATATTACAACATACCAGTATTATAAAGGACAAAAATTACATAATTATTTCATGGATTCTGAAAACTATTTGAGAAAAACCAACACCTTTCACAATAAAAATAATAAACAAATGAGGGATAGAAGGGAACAACTTCAGTCTGATAAGACAGCCATCCCTTTTCCAGGGGGAGATAGACCCGCAATAAATCAACAGGTAACATCATAATTAATAGTGAAGATTGACAGTTTTCCTCCAAGGATCAAAAGCAAGACGAATATCCACTCATGCCACTTCTATTCAGCCTTACACTGGAGGTTCTAGCAAGGACAATTAAGTAAGAAAAAAATGCACCTACTTTAGAACCACAAACAAACAAAAAGTGCCTGTATTTGCAGATGACATGATTTTTCTTATATTCAAAACCCTAAACAGACCATCAAAAATTATTAAAGCTAAAGAAAGTAAGTTTAGCATATGTTGAGATATAAGATGAATATAGAAATATACATTTCATTTCTATCGGCTTGCAATAAATAATCAAAATTTAAATTAAGAAATCAATTTAAAACAGCATTAAAAACAATAAAGTGTTTAGGAATAAAAGTATAACAAAAGCAGAGCAAATGTAAACAATGAAACCTATAAATTATACCCGAAAAAAAATTAAAAGATTGAAATTATTTGTTGATGTGAAAATTTAATATTGCTGTGCTGATGTGCTCAGTCGCGTCCGACTCTTTGTGATCCCATGGATTATAGCTTGCCAGGTTCCCCTGTCCACAGAATTTTCCAGGCAATAATACTGGAGTGGGTTGCCATTTCCTTCTCCATTAATATTGCTAATCATGCAATATTTATTTATTTTAATCTTTAACAAAATCTCAACTTTTTCTTAGAAGATGAGTCATTCATAAAATTCATATGGAAATGTAAGGTAACCTTAACCTAAATAGCCAAAACAATTATGTAAAAAAAAAGACAAAGTAAGAAAACTGGATATACTAGACATCAAAACTTAACACAAAACTACAACACACAAGAACATATGTGAAACTAGGATGTGGAGAGACATATAGATCAGTGGAATAGAAATGCAAGCCAAGTTCCAAAATAAACCTTTACATTTAGGGTCAACTGATGCTCAACATATGTGTACGCATATAATTTAATGGAGGAAGGAACAATCTTTTAAACAAATTTGGAAAGACTACAGATGTAAAACAATGAAACTTTCTCTCTGTCTCACATCACATATAAAAGCCAAGTCAAAGTGAATTAAAAAACAAACAAACTAAAACTAAGACAAAAATGTGGAAAAATCTTAATATAAAACTGAGGTATAAATTTCTGTAACCTTGGGTAATCAATATTTTCTAGCTATGGCACTAAAATCAAAAGGAACCAAACAAACCAAAAAATATATATATATATATTGAATTTATCAACATTAAAATCTCTGTGATATCAAAGCACATCATCAAGAAAGTGAAAAGAAACTCACAGATTGAGAGAAATATTTGAAAACCATGTATCAAATGAGTCTAGTATCTAAAATTTATAAATGACACAAAACTCAACAATAAAAAGACCAATAGCTCAACTGAGAACTGTACAAAAAACTGAATAAACATTTCTCAAGAAGATATATGAATAACTAGTAAGTGATGCAAAAAGATGATCAACATCATTAGTCATTAGAGAATGAAAATTAAAACTACAATGAGCTGACATTTCATACCCACTTGATGGCTAGAATTTTAGTAAGATATAAAATACGATTATAAGCAAAGATGTAGAGAAATTAGAATGTTCATACACTGCTGACAGAATTGTAAAATCATGTCATTTTGAAAAACATTTAACAACTCTTCAATGCGTTATACATATACTTACCATATGACCTAGTGATACTAGTTGAGGTATGTACCCAAGAGAAATGAAAATAAATTACAAACAATCTCTAAACAAATATTATTGCTATAGACTGGGGGTCAGAAGAGAAAAGGAGAGTGACTCCTAACAAGTATGAGGTTTCTTTTTAGGGGTGATGCAAATATTCTGGAGTTAGAGAGTTGTGATGGTTGCACATGTTTGCATATATACTAAGAGACAAGGAATAGTACATTTTCATAAGGATGGATATTATATTTTGTGAATATCACAATAAAACAAATAAACTATATAAATGTACTAAATACACCAATTAAAAGGCATAAATTTTAGATGAAATTAAAAAAAATAAGACCCAGCTACATGCTGTCTGCACTAATGTACTTTAAATGAAAATACATAAAAAGGCTGGGAGGAAAAGAGGAAAAATGATATATAGGCTAATTATAAGTATATAAAAGCAAAGCTTATGAATATCAGACAAATTATACCTCAGTACAAAGTATATTACAAGAGACAGGAGAACATTTCATGATTCATCAAGAGCAAATATAAAATCCAAAATATGCATAAACCTAATTAAAGAACACAAAAATTCATGCAGCAAAAATTGACATAATTAGCAGGAGGAATAGGGTAATACAATTAAAGGTGGTATATTTAACACCTCACTCTCAATAATTGATATAACAAATACACAAAATTACAAAGGAGACAGGAAACTTGGTGCCATCAGTCAAGCTAACCAAACTGACTACAAAACGCGGCTTGAGAGCTGTATAAAACATATTCTTGTCAAGCTGACAAGGAATGTTCTCCAAGAGAGAATGATATGCGTGATTATATAAGTAACAATAAATTCCAAAAGGATATAAACTTACAGATTATGCTAAGTGATAAAAATGGAAAAAATACAAATGAATGAAAATAATATACAGAGAAAAAGCATTTGGAGTGCAATAACACACCTCTAAACAAACCAGAAGCCAAAAGAAGTGCAAAGGTCTAACATAGTGAATAAATGGGGCCATGTCACGGTAAAAAGCTCTTACGCAATCAAGAAGGCTATCAACAAAATGAAAAGTCCACCTACTGAATGGGATAAAATATTTGCAAACTATTTAATATATACCTAATAAGGGTCTGATATCCAAAATACATACAGAACTCATTCTATTTAACATCAAAAAAACTACACTTACTAAACAATGGGCAGAGAATCTAAATAGACGTTTTTTCAAAGAAGACATAGAGATGGCCAACAGGCAAACAATAAGATGTTCAGTATCACTAAACCTCAGGTAACCATAAGTCAAAACCACAATGAGATACCAACTCACACCTATTAGAATAACTGTGATCAAAAGCACAACAAGTGTTGGCGAGAATTAGAAAGTGGAAACCTCATGCTTTCCTGACCCTTACATTGGTGGGAATGTAAATTGGAGCAGCCACTATAAAAAACAATACAGAAGTTCCTCAAAAAGTTGAAAATAGAACTATCATGTGAACCAGCTTTTCTAATCCTGAGTATTTATCCGAAGAAAATGAAAACACTAATTAAAAAAAATGTATGCAACCCTATGTTTGCAGTATAATTTATAACAGCCAGGTTATGGAAACAACCCAAATACCTATCTATTGATGAATGGATAAAGGAGATGTGGTGATAAATATATGCACAATGGAATATTAGTCATAAAAAAAGAATGAAATCTTGTCATGGGAAGCAACACGGATGGACTTGAGTATATTATGCTAAGTGAAATAAATGAGACCAGAAGAAACAATACTGCATGATTTCGCTATATGTGGAGTATAAAAAACAAATCAATAAACCAAAATAACAAAACAGAAGCAGATTTGTAGATACAGAGAACAGACGTGTGGCTGCCAGAGGGGAAATGGTGGGTGAAGGAAAGAAGATGAGACGAGGGAGGGGGATTAAGAAGCATAAACTTCCACCTGAGAAATAAATGAGTCACAGGTATAAAATACACACTGTGAGGAATAGAGTCACTAACTATGCAATATATTTGCATGGTGACATATAACTAAAGTCATCATGATGAATATTTTGAAATGTATAGGACTATTGAACCACTATGTGCATACTAGGAACTAACCATAGTGTTACAGGTTAATTTTACTTCAGAGAAAACAAAGAAAAAAGCAAAATCTTAATGCTGTTCTTATTTGTTTTTGTTCAGTCACGTCCTGCTTTGCAAATAGTGAGTGATTTACTTCTTCCTTTCCAATATGGATTCCTTTTATTTATTATTTTCTTCTCTGATTGCCAGAGCTAGGACTTCCAAAACTATGTTGAATAACAGTGGTGAGAGTGGGCACCCTTGTCTTGTTCCTGACCTTAGAGGGAATGAGAAATGTATGGTTTAAATGTGTATACAACTGACCCTTGAACAATGTGGAGATCAGGGGTGCTGACCCTCCACACAGTTGAAAATTCATAGATAACTACAGTTGACCCTCCACATCCATGATCCTACATCTACAGATTCAACCATGTGTTATGTAGTGCTGTAGTGAGTATTTATTGAAAAAAAAATCTATGTATAAATGGACCTATGGAGTTCAAACCCATGTTGTTCAAGGATCATTTGTGCTTAGAAAGTGCCCAAAAGCAGTGATTTAAATTTCTACATCAAGAAGATAGAAAAAAGAAAAAAAAAAGAAAATTAAACTTTAGGAATGTAGACTAAAATAGCAAAAAAAATACAATCAAGAGGAGATATCTTAAAAGAAAAAAAACAGACAAATGATTATTTTAAAAGTCAAAATTTAGTTATTATAAAAATTTCTTAAATCTACAAAATTTTAGCAAGACAAAAACATAACATTTTTAAAATTACAAAAAAAAAATTTACCAATAGCAGGAATATACAAAGAATCCCATGACAGATAACACAAGCATTAAAATGTCAGTAAGGAAAAAATAGCTTTTGCCAAAAATGTTAGCTCATTTAAAATGGACAAATTTCTTAAAAACACAATTCATCAAAACTGACTAAAAGTAGGGAAAAAAAGTAAATAGCTTATTACATTTTAAAGCAATTGCTTTTATAATCTACATCCTTGCCATAAAGAAAACTCTAAGTCAGTATTACACAGACTAATACTTTTGATAAGTTAGACCACATCATTCTTTACTGAGGGAGCCCATATTGCACGTTTTGTTGTTGGCTGTTTAGTAGAATTTGTAGTCTACACCCAGTTTGTGCCAGTAGCATTTTCTCCCAGTCTCTAGACATTTCCAAATGTCACCTGAGAAGCAAAATTACCATCAGTTGAGAACACCTGCTTGAGCCACAGTTTCACCAGTGAATGTTTTTAAACATTTAGGCAAGAAAACACCAAAATGGCATAGCCCCTTCCAGAAAATTGAGACTGCTACCAAATATATTCCATGAAAACAATATTATTCTGATATCAAACCAGGAAGCTATGAGTCCAATACCCCTTATAAAAATACATGTACTATTCTACATTAGGTATTAATTAGCAAATCCAATACAAAATTACATGAAATGAATATCATACCATGATAAAGTTAAGACTATCATGTTATTGAAAAGTTTTACATTCAAAAACCAAACAATGAAATTAACCACTTTAACATAATTAAGGAGAATAATTATATGGTTATCTCATTAATGCATAGAAGGCATTTAATAGAAGTCAATGTGCATTCATGACACACTCAACACATTAGAAATACAAGGAAACTCTCAACCTCATAATCTGCACTTAAACAGGTAAAACTAACCATCAGACTTGGTCATGAAAGACATATATCCAAAAGCCATTCCTGCTAGGATTGAGAAGAAAGTAACTACATGCATTTGCACTACTTATATTCAGAATTGTACTGAAAGCTTTAGACATTACAATAAAACAAAAGAAAAATATAAGAAAAATTATACAGATTAAAAAGAAGTAAACCTCCCTGTAACCAGAGATAATATGCTCATCACTCTGTAAAATCCTAAGAAATTTTTGTGTATAGACACACACAAACACACAGAGTAACTACACTTTGGTGACTTTAACAAAGTCAGAGGATTCAAGGACAATATTTTAAAACTAAATGCATTTTTACACAATAGCAATAAGCAAAATTAAGGCATTAATAAAACCACTAAACGCAAAAAGGCTAAATATTCAGGGATACATTTTGAAAAAGATATATGAGATCTCTTTCCTGAAAACTACAAATTACTGCTAATTTTTAAAATCAAAATAAAAAGCTCTAGCATATTCATAGATTGAAAGTTGTCTATAATAACTGTCATTTTTTTTCTAAAATTGTTCTATAGGATATATGAGATTCTAATCAATACTACTATGGGATTTTTTTTTTTTTTTTTAGAAATTGACAAGTAGATTCTTAAAAGAAAAATGGAGATGGTCAACGACTTATAATAGTAACAGTAGTTTTGGAAAAGAGAAATATAATCTAATTGGGAGATTCTGAGAAAGTTAACTTAGGCAGGTTGATAAGGAGTCCAAGCCTAAGGTCCCTTTAAGGAGTAGGTGAACATTTCTTTCTTTTTCATATTCTTTTGTCTTAGACACATAGGCCTTGCAGGAAACAGTATCTCTTGATCAAGGACAAGCTTTTTTTGAGTTCAAAATGTATGTTATGAGAGAAGATCTGGGTAAAACTTCCACAGCCTTGAGCTCGGGGTTAACCCATTCCTTCTGGCTAATCTTGCGCTGATGTTATCCCAGGATGTATGTTACAGGAAAGAGTCTAGGCAAAACTTTCACAGCTTTGAGGTATTTTTTTTTTTCTATTCTCAACAGCTGGCAGAAAAGTATATAATTCCCTGCTTAAAACTAGTAAGGCAGGTAATCTTTCTACCCCCTTCTGATGTCTAAGTCAGAAGCTTTTTTTCTGTCACTATCACTTTAATAAAATCTCTACTACACAAAGCTCTGAGTGACTGAGACTGCCTTTGGTCCTAGAGTTAAATCTTCTCATTCTCACTCAGAGACCACGAATCCAGCGGAACACCATAAGCTCTCATCTATCATTTGGGGGCTCATCTGGGATCCCAATACAAGGTGTAAGCTATCAATTCCCACTATTTGATTTCAGGCCTCAAAAGAAAAATGCATTGGTATAAATACAGACATACAGATTAAAGGGACAGCAGAGATAGTCAAAGAACAGACTCTACATATATATTTATGTGAATTTGAATTTCAACAAAGGTTATAACATCATAATTTAATGAAAAGTATAATTTAACATGGATATTTCTTTAAAAATTCAAAGAAAAGAAGCTGCTGGATGTCCAAAATTCTAATAGCAAGATGTCAGTTAAGAGAACAACCTGTCTCACACACATTCTAACTTTTGTACAAGAAGAGGAAGGATGACATAGTCGAGGAAAAGAGAATCCTGACGGTAATATCACAAAAAAAATATTCCTACACCTTGAGACCTGATTAAGGAATTTCCAGTATTTGCCTGACAAAATTTCAAGTTTGCTATGGACCGGTGACTCCTTTGCATCTCCAATTTTGTTCTTTCTAAATGTGTATTAGTTTTCAAATGCCTGTCCCATCATTGTGTGTGTGGTGGGCAAATGGCATCTTTAGACTTTTACAGGATGGCAAATCAAGAGGCATTGTACTGGAGGATATGTACTTACAGATCCAAAGAGCCTCATCTATAGCTGGACTTGAACTGGATGATGAAATTCTGGATGTGAGCTAACGCTATAATAGGATGATCCTTGTTGGGACCTTGTGTGGAAATGCGTATACTTTGTAGGAGAAACACACATCACTGGGGCATCAGAGAGCAGACTGTAGTAGGCAGTTAATGAAATGACCCATAGTAATTACAATCTCTTGCTGTTTACACACTTACATAATTCCCATCCTGAAGTATAAGTGGGACATAGTAAGCCTTTCCAAGTAGATAAAAGTGATCAAATGTCATTTTGAAAAATATTTATAAAAAGACTGGCTTTTGTCACACATGTCCATTCTTGCCATGTGTAACTCTTTGTTGCTCTCTCTCTTTCTTAGAGCCCTAAGGATAGCATGCTATCATGTATGAGAATCCATACAGAAAAGCTTACATGGCAAGAAGCTGATATTTCTAGCCAGTAGACAGCATGGACCTGAGGCCTGCTAGCAGACATGTGAATGAACGTGGATGTGGATTTTCTGCAAACTTTTTCCTTCAGATAACTTCAACCTCAGCAGACAACCTGATTATAGCCTTATGGAAGATTTTGAATCAGAGGCACCCAGAGAACCTAAACCTGAATTCTTGACTTGTAGAAACTATAACAATTCTTTGTTGTTTTTAAGCCACTGAGTCCTTGGGAAATAATTAATCCACTAGCAAAGCATAAGGATGTATCTCAAAACAGTGTGCTGAATAAAACGAGCTAAACACACACAAAAAAGCACATATATATTTTCCATTTGTATAAAAGTATAGACATTACTGAAGCAACTTAACACACATAGACTAGATAAAACTAGGTTATTTTAGATAGATCAGTGGTTGTCAGGATGAGGTGTGCAAACGACTGAGTGCAATGTTTTCATTATCTTGATTGGAATGGTTCAGAGAGTTTTCAAAGGACTTCAAAGAATGAATTTATCATATGCCCATTAATTTCATGTAAAGTGTACTTTTTTATCAATAACAATTATAAAAGTGTATTAAGCATCAAAAATATACTGCAATGGTTACTACATAAAAACATAATTATTGATATAGCATCCCCACCATTGACCTTACAATCTCAAAAGAAATACAAGAACATAGTAAGCCTACCTCAAAATTTCCTTAACCTGTGTTGTTTGTGTGCTCAGTCACTATTCTTAGCGACCCCATAGACTGTAACCTGCCAGGGTTCTTGTCCATGGGATTTTTCATGCAAGAATATTATATTGTGTTGCCATTTACTCCTCCAGAGAATCTTCCTGACCCAAGGATTGAATCTACATCTCCTGAATTGCAGACAGGTTCTTCACCACTGAGCCATCAGTGTAGCCCACCCTCAACTTACTAAATGGTTATTCTGGCAAATGAATGAGGTAAAATGACCTATCATTTCAGTTGCAATGTTAATAAAGCTTTGAAAATGATTCATTTCATGTGTACTCAGCCATTTCTCTCAATCATATTAGTCTTGGCAAAAAAAAAAAAGAAATGCTTGGAAATTTGGTGAGAAAAATCGTCTAAAATTGTCTTTAAGGACTTAAACCTTGAAAATAAAATGTCTATCTTCAACAGTAAAGGTTTACAATTTTTCTATAGCTTACTAGGTAAAGAAATGTACAGATCCTTTTCCATTACTCTGTATTCTCCTTGTGGAATCTATTTAGAGAATCTTCGTTTAAAATTTTGCTCCTAAGCTCTTGTAAAGCTATGTTCCTACAATAAATTAATTAGTATCTGGAGTCAACTTTAGAGTGATAGAACTCTACTGTCACACTTTTTTCCTACAAACAATTAGAAACTACATTTATCTGACACCTACTATACCCTCCAAATGTCCATGACTATTAATATTATTTTACATGAAAAAAAAATTGCTGATGTAAAAAACTTAAGGGAAGAGAGTCCTGAATTATCCCTACGTGCCCGATGTAACAAGTGTTCTTAGAAGGAAAGAAGCAGGAGAGTGAGATGAAATATATGATGACAGAAGCAGAAGTCAGTGAGAGATAGAAACACATGGAGAGAAATATTTGAAGATGTGATACTGCTTAGCTTAAAGACCTCAGAATGGCTACAAGCCAAGGGAAGCAGGCAGCTTCTCAAAGTTTAAAAAGAAACAGATTTTCCCCTGAAGCCTCCACAAGGAATGCAGCCATATTGCTACCTTGATTTTAAGACTTGTGATCTCCAGAACTGTGAAATAATAAATATGTGTTATTTAAACACTTAGTTTGTGATCATTTGTTACAGCAGCGGTAGGAAAATTACACCATTGCATGTGCCACATATCCTGTTAAAAGATTAACATATATTTTCTTATAGTATCTTTTAAATCTTTTTAAACTTACTTATTTATGATAATTGGAGGACAATCACTTCCCAACACTGTGGTGGCCCCTGCCACTCATCAACAGGGATCCACCACGGGTGCACATGCACACCACCCCCATCCCGAACCCCCTCCCCCCTCCTTCCCACCCCATCCCTCGGGATTGTCCCAGAGTAGGGGCTCTGAGTGCCCTCCTTCATGCATTGAAGCTGCACTGGTCAGCTATTTTACATATGGTACTATACATATTTCAATGCTATTCTCTCGTATCATCCCACCCTTGCCTTCTCCCACATGGTTCAATAGTCTGTTCTCTACATCTGTGTGTCTCTTGCTGCCTTGTATATAGGATAGCCGTTACCACCTTTCTAAATTCCATATATATGTGTCAATATACTGTATTGGTGTTTTTCTTTCTGACTTACTTCACTTTGTATTATAGGCTCCAGTTTCATCCACCTCATTAGAAGTGACTCAACTGTGCTCATTTTTATAGCTGAGTAATATTCCATTGTGTATATGTACCACAATTTCCTTATCAATTTGCCTACTGATGGACATCTAGGTTCCTTCCATGTTCTAGCTATTGTAAACAGTGCTGCAATGAACATTGGGGTGTATGTGTCTGCTTCAATTCTGGTTTCCTCGATGTGTATGCCCAGCAGTGGGATTGCTGGGTCATATGGCAGTTCTATTTACAGTTTTTTAAGGAATCTTCACACTGTTCTCCATAGTGGCTGTGCCAGTTTGCATTCCCACCAACAATGGAAGAGGGTTCTCTCTTCTTCACATCCTCTCCAGCATTTATTATTTGTAGACTTTTTGATGGCATGCATTCTGACCCAGGTGAGATGGGTGGTTTTGATTTGTGGGTTTGATTTGCATTTCTCTAATAATGAGTGATGTTGGGCATCTTTTCATATGTTTATTAGCCATCTGTATGTCTTCTTTGGAGAAGTGTCTGTTTAGTTCTTTGGCCAGCTTTTTGATTGGGTTGCTCGTTTTTCTGGTATTGAGCTGCAAGAGCTGCTTGTATATTTTGGAGATTAATTATTTGTCAGTTGCTTCATTTGCTATTATTTCCTCCCATTCTGAAGGCTATCTTTTCACCTTGCATATAGTTTATTTTGTTGTGAAAAGCTTTTAAGTTTAATTGGCTCCTATTTATTTTTTATTTTATTTCCATTACTCTAGGAGGTGGGTCATGGAAGATCTTGCTGTGATTTATGTCAGAGAGTGTTCTGTCTACGTTTTCCTCTAAGAGTTTTATAGCTTCTGATCTTACATTTAGATCTTTAATACATTGTCCGTTTATTTTTGCGTATGGTGTTAGTGTTCTAGTTTCGTTCTTTTACATGCGTTGACCTGTTTTCACAGCACCACTTGTTAAAGAGATTGCCTTATCTCCACTGTATATTTTTGCCTCCTTTGTCAAAGATAAGGTGTACATAGATGCATGGATTTATCTCTAGGCTTTCTATTTTGTTCCATTGATCTATATTTTCTTATAGGATCTTGAGCTAAATATTATTACCTCCATATTTTTAAATAAATTAATTGAATCATGCTGCTGTTAGTTAATCTGCCCAAAGCTACAAAACTATTAAGTAAGATAATTTAGATTTGAACATCTTGACTTCAGACCTTGGACTCTTACACTATAATAGCCCCCAAATTACTGTACACACACACACAACACACACTCACAGAGTTAGTGAAAAAGTCTAAATGTCCTGAAGTATATATATACATTTTTACATCTTCTGCAATAATCATACACTAAATATCAAACTTAAGTTTAAACATTAGTTATACAGCTCCTCTTAAATAAATGTGAACAGTCAAAGGCTGACAAATTGCTGCACAATATTTCTATTATACTTTTCTTCTGATATGCTGTATACTTTATGTAGATCACATATATATACATGATTGGGGGTACATTAAAGTGATTTCTTGTGTATATGTTATATGTCAGCAGTTATATATTGAACACTTACTAAGCACCAACTAGTGGACTATAAAGGACCAGGCAATATAAAAGTAACTGCAAACTCAAGGACAAATAAAATGTCATCCATGCTTAAGTTTCAGAGTCTACAAGACAAGATCAGATCAGATCTGAAAAGGTTGGTAGGGCTCAGATTCTTTAAGGATGTCAAGGAGTTTAAAGCCTTTATTGAAAAGAGAAGAAAATCTAAGCAAATATGTTGACCTTGAAAGGTAGGAATCTGTATATATATGTATGTGTGTGTGTGTGTGTGTGTGTGTATGGTTGCATGTTCAGTCATCTCTGACTCTTTGTGACCCCATGGACTATAGCATGCCATAGATGGTAATTAAACCCAGCAAACAGGTAAGAAAGGCAAAAAAACTTCTAAATACGTGAAAATAAATCAATACTTAAGGAAAAAGCAGGCAAACACTCAGCCCCCTCTGCACAGACATATATATTAAAAGAAAAAGAAAGAAATTCCTAGAACATTTTGAGGAACGCTTACTTTACTCAACAAGATCCAGAGTATACACTGTTGGGAGATACTGCAGGTATCCAAGAACGTCTCCAGAGCAACAAGAATTTAGGATGCTAGAGAGGTGATGAGAAGCTAAGCAGGCAAATGCATATATTTCAGAGCCCAACATCCAGGGCTCAAAATCGTCGGAATGTCTGGGCACCAGAAAGGTACTCAGAGCCAAGGTGGCAGATGCTGGAAGGCAGGGCAGGAACAGCAGTAGATGGGCGAAGTCAGTAGCCAGAGGGGCAAGGACTTAGACTGCAACAACTGGGCTGTGAAGATGAAGTTGTTTGGAATGGATTCTGTACTAGCTCCCTGACAAAATTACAGGGAGCGAGTTGAGTTGAAGCAGTCCAGGGACAGGAGAAGATGAGATAGATGCACATGCTCTGTAGAAGAAAGTTTCACTAATTGGGGCCCATAGGAACACTACCCATGAAAACTAAGTATGTATTCACAACAACAAATACATGAAAAGGCATCTGGACAAGCACAAATAAGAAATGCAGTTGAGAAACAACTTAATTTTAATGATCAAAAACTGCAGATGTACAATCAGACAAGATAAAGATTATACTGAACATGAAATGATTATAGGAAAAAAGAAGTTAATTACAAAGAAGCTTGAATAACAAGAAGCAGTTAAGAATGAACATATATTTAAAAACTTACTATCTGTAAATAAAAAAAAGTATAGGCATCGAAGTCTTAGTGGATTAGTTAACAGTGGGGCAGCTCAGATGGTTAAAAACTCTTCCTGTAATGTAGGAGACACAGATTTGATCCCTGGGTTTGGAAGATTCCCTGGAGGAGGGCACAGCAACCCAGTCCAGTATTCTTGCCTGGAGAATCCCGTGGACAGAGGAGCCTAGCAGGCTATAGTCCATGTGGTCACAAAGAGCTGGACACAGCTGAAGTCACTTAGCATGCATGCAGGGAGAGAGAAGGGAGGGGGTAAGGGGAAAAATTCATACATGGCACAATGATAATACTATGCTCAAATTAAAATGGAAGAAAAATGGAGTAATGAGCATTGTCATATATTGTCCGTGAGATATTTTAGAAAATGAGAAGATTTAGAACAAGTAGGATATATTTACATTAAGTAAGCACATAGACTTTACTCTTACATAGTAATGACAAGCTGTTATTCTTCTTCATGATTAAGTGACACCATATTAAAATATGACTATATAACAGGTACTTACAGGGTATGATATCTTTGCAGTACTGAACAATGGAAATATTCTGTAGTTCCCATTTTCTCACTTAAAAAGTATAAGCAATAATAACAATCAAGATAATTATAAGGATAAAATGTCATGAAATGCCAGTAAACTATGTATCATAATGCCTAGTAACAAAAAACAAGTCCCTCAAAAGTAGATGATATTAATAAAATATTACATAACATAAAATAACATAAAATTATAAAATAATTATATTATAAAATAACATATAATATATAAAATATTATATAACATATTAAATGGTATCCACAGGGGATTGGTTCTAGGACACACCTCACATATCAAAATCTACAGAAAACACATCCCAGAGAGAGGCCCTCCTATCTGTGGTTTCACAGACCTAAATTCAACCAACCATGGATCTTAAACACAGTACAGCATCCACAGTTGCTTGAATCTTCTTCTGAGGATATGGAGGGCCTGACTGTATATTTATAACCTGTACATTTATAAACTGTATATATATAATCCACATGGCAGTAGATCTGAGCAGCTCAAATATGTGTTGTTCAAGAGTCAACTGTACTTAAATATTCACGTTTCTATCCAAGTGTTGAAAAAAATGCAAGTATTAAATCATAAACAGGTTTATTTGGAAATCTTTGCTTTCATTCTCTCTACATAATGCAAATTAAAAGTGTGAAAAAGAATAAAAGAAACCTCATGCATTGGAGAAGGAAACGGCAACCCACTCCAGTGTTCTTGCCTGGAGAAATCTCACGGACGGTGGAGCCTGGTGGGCTGCCATCTGTGGGGTCGCACAGAGTCGGACACGACTGAAGCGACTTAGCAGCATTTAAAATGGAGTTGTATACTGTTCACCTGTACCATTTTTCTAGATTCCACATATATGTGTTAATATGCAATATTTGTTTTTCACTTTCTGAATTACTTCACTCCATATGACATACTCTAGGTTCATCCACATCTCTAAAAATGGGCCAATTTCATTCTTTTTCATGACTGAGTAATATTCCATTGTATAGATGTACCAAATCTTACTTATCCATTTATCTGTCAGTGGACACCAGGGGGAAAGGGGAGAGTGACAAATTGGGAGATTAGGGTTGACATATTTACACTACCATGTATAAAATAGATAGCTAGTGGGAACCTGCTATAAAACACAGGAAGCTCCTCCTGGTGTTCTGTGATGACCTAGAGTAGTGGGATTGGGGTGGGGGAGGGAAGTCCAAGAAGAAGGGAATATATTCACTTAATTGTACAGCAGAAACTAACACAACATCATAAAGCAATCATACTCCAATTTAACAAATAAAATGGAATCATGTCATGTTCTAGGAGGAGCTCTCTCCCACACATCACACTACAGCTTGCAAATCCCATCAGGAAAAAACAAGCAGTTGCCCACTTGCCTGCAGCCAATGAAGAACCATGACAGTCTTCCCCAAGCTCTCTCTTTCCTGCATCAATGTGATCCCTCTCCTCTGTTCATAGACCAGCCTATGTTTCAGCAGAGTCTGCTTGTCCCAAATTGCAGTTCTCTGCTATTCCCAAGTGAACTAATTCTGCTGATAAAATAACTGGCCCTTTGGTTTTAAGTGAACGTAGAGGTTCACTTAAAACCAATGATTTTAATGTTTTAAAATTTAAATTAAAATTTAAAATCAGGAACCAATGATTCCCTGAGCTGAGTTTCACACTTGAACACTTGGTGCTCTCAGTTTATGTGTGGGCTTTTTTCCTTTCTTCTTGGTCTGTGTTTCATTAGGTTTGAGCTCCCTCCTTTTGTTTGAGCTCTGATTTTACTCAGGATCTGTTTAAAGGCTTCATCTTTTCTGATGAGTACTCATTTGTTCTTTTTGAACCTCTAGTTTTGACTCATGGGATTGCAATCTGTTAATTTCACTCAGGAGAATTCTCCTTCTGGAAACATGGCCAGTTTTATTTTTAAAACCTTAGGTCCTTCCTCTTGCACATTTTTAAATTAATTGGACCAACCTATCCCGAAATAACTTAAAGCTCTAACAGCCATTATGGGGAAAGCGTGAGCTCCCCAAACTTTTCATAAAACCAAATCAGAAGACGGTAGCTCTAAAATAAAATCAGCTGAAAGGGAAGCCTGTTTCAATGGGTATCTTGAGGCTTCTAACCCTACACAGGGCTCTAGAATGGCCTCTTGAAGAAACCCATTTCTACATTAACTGACATCAACAGACAATTGAAAGAAAATAAAGCAAAGCAAAACATCTAAGGCCTCTTTTTCTCCTCCCCCATCCTCAATCTCCATTCTCACATCCTTCATACTCTGCCTCTCTCCAAACCTCTCTGCTCTCAATTTCTCTGAACCCATTAGAGCCTGACCCTATGAGGATCGTAATACTAAAATCTCACATCCTCAGAACTAAGCCAAAGTAGAAGCCATACTCTGAGGTTGTTTTTTTTTTTTTTTTTTTTTGAGTAACTGAGGTTCCCATAGATATGCCAAGAAACTTAATATTTAAACTCACCAATCAGGTGGCTGAGAGTTATACCAGTAGTTTATATGCACCCAGGTGAAGGACAAGCCCAATACTACTAAAAATAGCTAATAGGGATAGTCATTAGGAAATGACAACCCACTCCAGTATTCTTGCCTGGAAATTTTCATGGAGAAAGGAGCCTGGCAGACTACAGTCCATGGGGTTGCAGGGAGTTGGACATAACTGATCATCATACATATATACTGAAATCTCTCTGAACCTGCAAAGGAGAGATGAGCACCAATCCTTGTCAAATGATTAGGCTCAGCAGTCACTGCCTCACTTCACCTGGAAATCCCTGGGACTTTCCCAAAACCTGTTGATAGAAGTAAGATTCAGGCTTATCCCTATAGGCCCAGTGAGCCCACAAATGACTAATATACCCAACTCCAAATTATTTTTAAGGTAAATTCTGGCTTTGCTACGGGTTCTGAATCCACTCATGTAGCCTTCAACTCACTGTTCATTAAATGGCTGAAACCAAATCTTTCCCAGTTTCAGCTGAAGAATCTGCCTGCAATGCAGGAGACACGGTTCGATTCCTGGGCTGGGAAGATCCTCTGGAGAAGGGTTAGGCTACCCATTCCAGTATTCTTCGGTTTCCCTGGTGGCTCAGCTGGTAAAAAGTCCACCTGCAATGTGGGAGACCTGGGTTCCATCCCTGGGTTGGGAAGATCCCCTGGAGAAGGTAACCGCTACCCACTCCAGTATTATGGCCTAGAGAATTCCACAGACTATATAGTCCATGGGGTCACAAAGAGTCAGACACAACTGAATGACTTTCACATAAAACTCTGAGGAACTATAGGTACTTTTCCCAACCCTTCCTCTTAACTAGCTAGCAGAAAGAACTCTCCAGGTGGGAATGAAACTGTCTTTGTCCTTATTGACACCAAAGCTGCACTCTTGGTGCTCAACCCTACCGCTATTCAATAGTCCCTGACTTGGGGTACTAACATGATATATAATCTTGAACAGGTTCATGCATGTGTGCATGCATGCAAGGTTTGGCAAATGAATTTTATTCAGTGTCTCCAATCTCAAGGATTTGGTAATGGCTTGGATGTTTTCTCACTGGACTGAAGTCTTGTATCAGGCTACTGCTATTGTTACGGATCATTTCTACTTGAGGAACCCCTCCTCAAACTTCACAGTGACCAGGAAACTCACTTTACCAGTCAAGTGCTTCAACAGATCTTTGCTGTTTGGTCAGTTTTACAACACCTGCATTTGCTTACAAACCTCAATCCTAAAGTTAATTGACTAGTTAACCCACTAGGGCAAGTTTGGAGAGACCCTTAAAATAACCCGTCCAAAGGCACTGTCGTAAGACCTTCTAAATCTCAAGTTTTGGAACGTATAAACTCTCACCCTTTGAGATAATTGCAGGATACCTAATGCATTTGGCTCCTGCTTCTTTTGACTCACAGCTAGTAAAAGGAAGATATACTTCAATATTGCTTCTGTTAAGAGCAACTAAAGTGTCAGTCACTCAGTTGTGTCCTACTCTTTGTGACCCCATGGACTATTATAGCCTGCCAGGCTCCTACTTCCATGGGATTTTCCAGGCAAGAATACTGGAGAGGATTGCCATTTCCTTCTCCAGGGAAACTTCCCGACCCAGGGATCAAACCCAGGTCTCCCACATTGCAGGAAAACTCTTTACCATCTGAGCTACCATTGAAGCCCTTAAGAACTACTATGTTGTTACCAAAGGGGAAAGGAGGGCCAGGGATAAATTTTGAATATGAGATTAACAGACAAAAAACACCATACATAATTTAGATAAGCAACAAGGATTTATCGTATAGCATAGGGAACTATGGGCTTTCCTTATAGCTCAGTTGGTAAAGAATCCTGCTGCAATGCAGGAGACCTCAGTTCGATTCCTGGGTTGGGAATATCTGCTGGAGAAGGAATAGGCTACCCACTCCTGTATTCTTGAACTTCCCATGTGGCTCAGCTGATAAAGAATCCACCTGCAATGAAGGAGACCTGTGTTCAATCCCTGGGTTGGGAAGATCCCCTGGAGAAGGGAAAGGCTACCCATTTCAGTATTCTGGCCTGGAGAATTTCATGGACTGTATAGTCCATGGGGTTGCAAAGAGTCGGACAGACTGAGCGACTTTCATTTTCACTTAACTCTTCACAGGGAATTGTAGTCTTCACTGGTGGCTCAGTGGTAAGGAATTTGGTTGCAATGCTGGAAAAGCTGGGTTGGGAAGATCCCCTGGAGAAGGAAATAGCAACCCACTCCAGTATTCTTGCCTGCAGAATCCCATGGACAGAGGAGTATGGTGGGCTAGGGTCCATGGTGTCTAAAAGAGTCAGATACAATTTAGCAACTAAACAACAAGGGCCTATATATGATATCTCGTAATCACTTATAATGGAAAATAATCTATAAAAAATATATAACCATATCATGCTGCTGTATACCTGAAACTAATATAATATTGTAAATCAACTATACTTCAGTTAAAAAAGAAAACATGCTTTAGAAGTGCAGTCTTTTTTCAGCATGTTCCTGGGAGTCAGAGATCTTAAATGTCACACCTGTCAGCCTAGAGATTTCACCTATTAGAAAAGGTATCTCTACCTTTTGAAGAGAAAGTCATTCTTTAACCCCACTGGGAAAAAGAAAACCCTTATCATGTACTGTTAACCAACGCTGTGCTACCAAACTCCAAGGAAAAGACTTTTGGATCCATATGTTGTATCAAAAGAAAGCACCAAACCCTGACTGGAACTGCAACACCAACTGATGACCTGAAGATAAAGATTTTCATGACTTGAGCAGATGACAGCTGAAGAAGAGGGTTTTCCCAAACTGACATACCACACACTATACTTTTTTTTCTGTTACTTATTTCCTCCCTCTTTTTTTGGCTCAACCTATTGAAAAGGGGGAAAGCTTGCTGACTATTGCATCTGTTGTCAGAAACTCTGAACATTCTTGAAGTTGAAAATACCTTGGTCTTACCTGTAACCCGTTTCTCTCTCTTTGCAAATAGATGGGGAAACAACGGCAACAGTGACAGACTTTATTTTCTTGGGCTCCAAAATCACTGCAGATGGTGACTGAAGACATGAAATTAAAAGACACTTGCTCCTTGGAAGAAAAGCTATGAAACACCTAGACAGCATATTAAAAAGCAGAGACATTACTTTGCTTACAAAGCTCCATCTATCCAAAGCTATGGTTTTTCCAGTAGTCATGTATGAATGTGAGTTGGACCATAAAGAAAGTTGAGTGGAGAAGAGATGATGCTTTTGAACGATGGTGTTGGGGAAGACTCTTGAGAGTCCCCTGGACTGCAAGGAGATCAAATCAGTCAATCTTATAGGAAATCAGTCCTGAATATTCATTGGAAGGACTGATACTGAAGCTGAAACTCCAATTTGCCACCTGATGTAAAGAACTGACTTTTTCAAAAAGACCCTGATGCTGGGAAAGATTGAAGGCAGAAGGAGAAGGGGATGGCAGAGGATGAGATGTTTGGATGGCATCACTGACTCGATGGACATGAGTTTGAGCAAGCTCCAGGAGTGGGTGGTGGACAGGGAAGCATGGCGTGCTGCAGTCCATGAGATTGCAGAGTCGGACACGAATGAGCGATAGAACTGAACTGAAAACCATATATGGGAAATGCCTAAGAGCTTTCTCTCCTATCCTTTCTTGTATTCAAATGCATACTTTCTCTCCAAAGTAGGACATGGCAACCAGGAAAGTTTCTGGCACAGAGAGAAGAACCACTTTAGTGGATGCGTGTGTGCTAAATAGCTTCAGTTGGGTTCTACTCTTTGTGATCCTATGGGCTGTAGCCTGCCAGGCTCCTCTTCCCATGGAATTCTCCAGGCAAGAGTGCTGGAGCAGGTTGCCATTTCCTCCTCCAGTGTATATTCCCGACCCAGGGATGGGACCCATGTCTTTTTATGTCTCCTGCAATGGCAGCCTGGTTCTGTACCACTAGGACCACCTGGGAAGCCCTTAATGGATGAAACCACTTTAAAAAAAAAAGTCTGAGTCTTGATTACTGACGCTTTCAAGGAAAGATTTAATCAAAAGGGAGAAATGTGAAAATGAATAAAGTAAATATATAAAATGGAGTGGAGAAACCCTAAAGAAGAAGCTCTAAGGTATGTATCATGTACTGTTCCTTAAAGACCACAGCAAGAGGGAAGGTTTCTTTCTGACCCTTTAACATGCTCCCCACGACCTAAAGCCAATGAAAATACACCATAGTCCTCTTCAATCTCTTTTCCTTTATAAAAGCAAGGCTCTCTCCTGTATTGTCTGGACTTGCCTATAGTTACCTGTAGTTTGCTTGCCACAAATTGTAATACTCTTCTATACTGGAAGACACTCACTTTATTGGTAAAATAAATGGTTCTTTTGCTAAGCTCAATAAAAATGATATAGGTTCAAAGGCTAAAGGCAGTGAATTTTGGGTAAGTTAGCCAATATAAATAAAATTCAAGTGCACTGCTATGATGGTACAGATGATATCTAAATAAACTAAGACAACCAATAGTGGAAAGAGTCGCATGGGTTGGTTTGGGCCTCACTGAGCTTATCCAAAACAGGTACTGTCTTTAAAGGCACATTAGGGACTAAATTGTTGGTATTATTGCAGGCGAATTTGAATGAAATAGTATTGAGATGAGTTATATTCCTCTTTGATTAAAGAATAAATATATAGATGGGGAATCACCAAATATCGTATAGCTCTAAGTTGTCATGAAGACTGATCTTTAATTTCTCCTACATTTCAAAAGTAAAGTAGGTTTATATTTGATGTTATTCAAAATTCTTGGGTCCTCATGAAGATTTATCAGGAAAAGTAATAAGATGAATAAAATTTTATCCAGACTAAGGAAAAAGAGGGCAAAAATGATCAATATTAGGAATGACAGAGTTTATATAAATTCTACAAATAGTAAAAAGGTAATATGAACAACACCCGATGTCCTTTTCATTATAGGGGACTTGAATGCAAAAGTAGGAAGTCACGAAACACCTGGAGTAACAGGCAAATTTGCCTTTGGAGTACAGAATGAAGCAGGGCAAAGGCTAATAGAGTTTTGCTAAGAGAACACACTGGTCATAGCAAACACCCTCTTCCAACAACGCAAGGGTCTCTTGGACTGCAAGGAGATCCAGCCAGTCCATCCTAAAGGAGATCAGTCCTGGGTGCTCATTGGAAGGACTGATGTTGAAGCTGAAACTCCAATACTGGCCACCTGATACAAAGAACTGACTCATTTGAAAACACCATGATGCTGGGAAAGATTGAAGGCAGCAGAAGGGGATGACAGAGGATGAGATGGTTGGATGGCATCACCGACTCAATGGACATGAGTTTGGGTAAACTCCAGGAGTTGGTGATGGACAAGGAGGCCTGGCATGCTGTGGTCCATAGGGTTGCAAAGTGTCAGACACAACTGAGTGACTGAACTGAACTGAATATGAACAATTTTATTTCAATAAATTCAACTGCTTAAATAAAGTTAACAAATGCCTTGAAGATACAAATTATCATATCTCACTCAAAAAGATTGATAATACAAATATCCCAGTACCTATTAAAAAATTGAAATTGTAGTTTAAATTTTTCCCAAAACAGAAACTTCTTCAGGGTAAGAGGGTTTGATTGGTAAACTCAATCAAAGTTTTTTTTTTTTAAGCCATTCTTCCTAAACACTTCCTGAAAATTGAAAACGATGAATTAAAGTACTTTTGACATCATTCTGTAATTCCACCTGATTCCAAAATAAGACAAAAATATTACAACAGAAGTATGGGTAAACATCACTCATGAATACAGATAAATTCTGAAGAAATATTAGCAAATCAAATCCAGTGATGCATGAAAATGCTAAGGCATTATGACCAAATTGAAAGTATCACAAGAATGCAGTGCAGTTTAACATTTAAAAAAATGAATGCAATTTGCCACATTAATCTGAAAATAACAACACCAACAACAAAAACACAGACATTTCGATAGACAAAACACTGGCAAAACCCAATATGATCACTGTCAAAACAAAGCAAACAACAATAAAAAAAAACTATCGGCAAACTAAAACTGAAAGATGCAAATTAAACTTCCAAAGGTCATCTACGAAAAACTTACATCTAACACTTCCTGACTGAAAATGAAATATGGAACACTTTCCTGCCTAACATTAGGTACATAACAGAAGTGTATGATATCATCACCTGTATTTTACATTTATTGGAAGTTTTACCCTTTTTTTAACAAATATTAAAAAAAAAAAAAGATAAAAGTTCTCTGGATTAGAGAGAAAAAAGTAAAATTGTGAATTCATAGACATTATTATCTATGTAAAAACAAACTCCTCTGAATCTACAAAAATGTTAGAACATATGTTTCTACATAGTTTACATACAGGAGTTTTTACATAGATAATAATAATGTCTGTGAATCCACAATTTTACTTTTTTTCTCAGTACACAAAAATCAATTTTATCTCTTTATACAAGTTATCAATAACTAAAATCAAAAATATTATTTAAATAGTATAAAATTATTGTATAGGAAATATGTTTAAAAGATATGAAGGACATGTACATTATTAAGAGAAATTACATGTGACAAAGAAAAAGTAAATAAAATCCAGGATAAATAACTGTATATGAGTCAGAAGACTCAATATTTTTAAGTTGTCTAGCCTACAAAATTAATCTATAGGTTTGAAATAATCTCGTTCAAACTCCCAGAAGGCTTTTGTTTTTCTATAAATCAACAACTGTTTCTAAATTTCACATGGCAATACAAAGAACTGAGAACAGCTAAAATCATATTGAAAAAGAAAAAAAATAATTGGAGAATTAACATTATCCCATTACAAGACTAAATATAAAGGTTCCATACTCAAGACAGTAAGAAATTGCACAAAGACAGACAGATACATTAGTGAAAAGCAACAGTGAGATCCTGAATAGATCCATAAATACATGGCCAATTGATTTTCAACAAATATGCAAAAGCAATGCAGGGGAGAATTGATATTCTTTTCAGCAAATGAGGCAGGAACTATTGATGTACATGCATAATTAAGTAAACTTCCTTTCATAACTCATATATATAAACAAATTTACTCAAAACAGAGACAGTGTCAATACTAACAGTGAATCTAAAACTGTAAAACTTTGGGAAAATATTAAAAACAAAAAAACTTTGTGACCTTCAGTCAGGCAAAGAGAAAAATCATTTTGATATCACAACCAAAGCATGATCCATTCAGGGGTATATTGATAACCTGAACTTCATCAAAATTTTTAAAATTACTCTTTGAACGATAATGTTAAGAGAATTAAGAGACAAGTTGTATACTGGGTGAAAGTATGAATGTCTCAGAAGTCATAAAGGACTTTTCTCTAGAATATTTAAGAAACTAAATCAATAATAATAGATAACCTATAAAATATATAAGTAAAATATTTGACCAAACAATTCACCAGAGGAGATGGAATATAAGCACAAGAGAAAACACTTAAGATGATTGGCCATTAGGGGAATTCAACTAAAAATGCCATGAGATGTCACAACAAATGTCTGTAATCATAATAAATACTGACCATGCCAAATGTTGAAAAGGATGTGAAGAAACACAGGGATTCACCTACATTACCGGTGGGAACGTGAAATGGCACAGCTGCCCATTTCTTAGAAAAATTAACAAACAGCTACTCTAGGATCTAGCTTTGACACTCTTTTAACTATTTTTCCAAGAGGAAGCAAAGCATGTGTCCATATAAAGATTTGTCCATACATGTTCTTGGCAGTTCATTTGTTATAGCCCAAAACATGATATAGCTCAAGTTTCTCCCCATTAACCAGTGGGAGAATAAACATATCATGTTATATACACATTTATATATCATGTGCAGCAAGAACAAATCATTTCCAGCAAGAACAAACAAAAATAAAAATTATAACTATTTATATATGCTAGAACATGAATAAATCTTAAAGCAATTATTCTGCTTAAAATAAATCAGACCCTCTGGGCCTCTCATAGTGTGCCATGCCAGATCATACTGGCCCCAAACCATTGCCTGGCCTATGCCCATGTACTGAGGACACTGAAGTGGGTTACACAGCAGTAAAAAAATAAAGGAAACCAGCCAGAATAGAGCACTTCCTTCATGATGCTATTTATACCAAACACGGGAAAATGCAATTTATCTACAGTAATAGATGGGGCAGGTGAGAAGGATTCTCAAGTGGCATAAGGAAAGTTTGGGGTGGTGGATATCCTGATTTTTTGATTGTGTATTTGTGTGACAAACCTTACAAGTAACATGCTTAATTGAGCTTATCACATGTCACTTACACATTGACAAAATGCTAAAGAGCAACCGAAGTGTCCATGAGGTGATAAACTCCTCATATTCAAAAAACTATGTAAAGCACACCTTGATAATCAATCATTCATCCATCTCTTTAATCAGTCATAGTTTCCCATTCTTTTATTTACTTATTCATACATTTAATAATCACTCATTTGTTGTTTATTTATCCATTCAAAAATATCATTGAGAGTTCTCTCTGAAGTTACCTATTTTCTGAGCATACAATATTGAACACAGAAGCAAAACCTAGGTTAACATTAGCTACTCACACTTAAAAGCAAACATAAGATTACATAACAGTAGTCATTTTTTGAGTAACGGTTATTCCAGACTCAGCAATATGTAGTAGTAATTTGACAAAGGTCTGTATAGTTAAAGCCATGGTTTTTCAGGTAGTCAGGTACAGACATGAGAGTTGGACCATAAAGAAGGCTGAATGTTGAAGAATTGATGCTTTCAAACTATGGTGCCTGAGAACACTCTTGAGGGTCCCTTGGACAGCAAGGAGATCAAACCAGTCAGTTCTAAAGGAAATCAACCTTGAAGATTCATTGGGAGGACTGATGCTAAAGTTGAAGTTCCAATATTTTGGGCACCTGGTGTGAAGAGGTGACTCATTGGACAAGACCTTGATGCTGGGAAAGATTGAGGGAAGGAGGAGAAGGGGGCAACAGAGGATGAGATGGCTGGATGGCATCACTGACTCAAGGGACACAAGTTTCAGCAAACTCGTGGAGATAGTGAAGGACAGGGAAGCCTGGCGTGCTGTAGTCCAGGTGGTCACAAAGAGTCCAACACGACTTGGCAATGGAAAAACAATAACAAAAGGTATTATTATTAATAGCTGAAGCTGCGTGAGACTGGCTTTGCATGGGAAACCTCTGGTTTTACTGCATGCCAGTCTTAAAGCAGAGTCAGGAAACTCTATAAAGAAGTACCTGCTTTTAGTGTACAGAGTCAAATTTATAAGCACTTTTGAATGGAAACCCAAAAGACAGTACATACAACTAAACACAGAAACAAAAATATTTTTCCCCTGTTTCCCATAAGTCCTTTTTGGACTCTGCAGCCAACAGGATACTGTTTCCTCTTACTAGTGTCTTGTCTCCAACCAGTGAATTTTAGGGAACAGCCCAGTTCCTCTTTTTCTACTTGTGTTACCTAAAGACCCTTCCTCTCTCTACTGAACCTAGGGCCATCTTCTACTTCTCACAAAGCATATTCAGTACTCTTCAAAAATTTTATCTCTGCATATACAAAACATGTTCTTACTTTGGGCTAGGAAAAATACTTAATGTTCATATTTTACAGTAATTTTTAATATATACGGGCACACTTTAACAGTAATGTTATGAGGTAGGCATTATACCATTTAATAGAGGGGAAACTGAGACTATGGAATGTTAATCTGACCAAAGTAAGGCAACAAATAAATAGCTAAGACAGATTCATGCAAAGGCTTATACAATACCAAAATCCATGACCTTAACACATAGGATAATGATTACCAAAAAGAAGTTTAACGATGCTGTTGGTTATTTTAATTATCACATCACCACTATAAATTTGTTTTTACCTTTTTTGGCTAATGTGAGAACCTAGTAACAGAGAGATTAAGAAACTTGCTTAAAGTCATTATTTTGAGTAGCAAATAAATTACTATAACAGAGATAAACTACAATGCCAGAGCAATTCTTTGTCTTATTGAGTCCACAGCTAAGCAATCTATTTCTAGCACAGCAACTCTGCCATCCTCAATTCATGTCTGGGTTCAAAATTCTCATTTCTGTATTCGCATGTCCCAGCCAAAAGAGGAAAAAAAAGAGCAACTGGGAAACATGCATGTATTTTTCTGTGTAAGAGTCTGTAGGAAAGATGCACATACCACTTGGACTAACATCCAACATACTAAAACATAATCATGGCCAAAGAATGATGATTAAGATATCCCTTAGCTGGCAGAAATATTCTATAAAAGGGACATTTATAGCATTGAAATGTATAACAGGCAATCAGACATTAGGGTACAACTATCAGTCTATCAGCATCTTCATATAGCCAAAAATGTGTGACTCACAGAATTGAACACTTTGATTTCAAAACCAGAGTTCTTTTTGACTCACATTATGACAACGACTACAAAGTTTAGTTCTGTGCACAGCATACCAATATCTAGAAGGTTACATATAAACATGTCAACTTATGAATTATATATATGCCAAGAACCCAGGCATTCTTAGGAAAGACATAGAACGGGACTGTTAATGTCTCTTCATATATAATTTTCTTAATAAATGTAACCTTCTTGACAGCTTACCAGTTTAAGAGGTGGGAACTGGGCAGTATCTGTTAAGTACTATATAATGGTCTCCCTCTAGAAAGGAACTTTTGGAGCATGCATTTGACATTTGAAAGTAAGATCAGGAGGGTAAGGTTTCATGTCTCCAACTCTGCCTTAACCTCAATCCCTAAGATATATTTGAAGTTCTCTTTTCCTAGCAACTGGAAACCTTCACTCTCATAGAGTGGAAATGTGAGTCAGTTGGAATTACCTTGAAGTTGCTGCTACATAATCACAAAGCTAGGAAGGTAAGAGTTGCATTTCTTCACTATGTCTATGGTATCATTTATTCATGTACTCAGGTATCCACTATTCAGTAAATACTATCATCATCATCACCTGCCTTCTAATTGTCAATGTGTAACTATAGTTTTTATTTTTAACCACCAAAGCTTTCCATGTATTCATGAATAACTGACACTTTCACAAATAGAGAATATTTTCATCATTCAACTGAATATAGTTACAGATGCCAAGGTCAGTTGCTATATTAGGTCTGAAGGTTAATTGTACATGGGTAACATCTAAGTTTTTGTCAATAAAAAGTGACAATGAATCTTTAATATGCTACTACTTTTCATGATGCAATTTTCACATTCTTCATGAATCAACAATGTCTCATTTTCATGAACTAGTTTTGTTCTGATTTTCTCAACACATTAAATTATGTTATCACTCTATCTTCGACATTAATTTTCACAACATATCTAAATACTTTTGTTTAGCTTACAAATTAAAAAAAAAATCTGTCTTGAAAACACAAGCCTTATACTGCTTGTAGATACATTCCCCCTCCCCCATGGCTATCTAATCTACCAAATAGCAGAACGTCACAACCTGGTCCATGCCAATTCTTTTTTCATTTCTGCTTCAATATCATCCCTGAAGAGTGAAATGATTTTCCATCACTAGCAGCAAACTCACTGGAGACAAATTTACTGATATTCTCTGTAACTTTATTGTGAATTCTATGTTTATTTCTATATGGCCACACTTTTATAGATTGTTAATAATGCCTCCTAAATTAAAATATGGGCTATAGATACCTTCAAGTCAGATTTCCTATTGGCTTTGGACAAAGGTTTGGTCATGGGAACCATAATGGCACAAGTGTTGAGAAACTTATACTTTTTATAAGAGAACAAATGCTTTCAGTGATCAAATTAGGGCTTTTGAGTGCTTTTCTTATTGAATGATACAGAATTAAATCAAGCAAATTAAAGATATAAAATGACTTTAAAAAGAAAAGCTCACAAATAAATGTGTTATTCCAAGGCACATAACAGAAAAGTGTTTAAAATTGGCAGATGAGAGGAAAAGTAGCTACCATTATTTCTATAGAAGCTACTGAAAAATAGAACTTTATCTATGACCTAGAACTTTCATGAAGAATTAATTATGATCATTATTTTTGAAGTAATAAAGAGACAGATAATGTGAGCAGTACCAAAATTCTCTAAAACAAGGCTCTATATAACCACCAAGGGAATTGATGGATTTGCTGCTGTTGTTCAGTTGCTAAGTAGTGTCTGACTTTTTGTGAACCCATGGACTGCAGCACTCCAGGCTCCTCTGTCCTCCACTCTCTCCCAGAGTTTACTCAGGTTCACATCCATCACGTCAGTGATGCTCTCTGATCATCTCATCCTCTGCTGCCCCTCTTCTTTTGCCTTCAATCTTTCCCAGCATCAGGGTCTTTTTCAATGAGTCAGCTCTTCACATCAGGTGGCCAAAGTATTAGAGCTTCAGCTTCAGCATTAGTCCTTCCAATGAATCATCAGGGTTGATTTCCTTTAGGACTGACTGGTTTGATCTTGCAGTCCAAGGACTCTCAGGAGTCTCCTCCAGCACCACAATTTGAAGGCATCAATTTTCTGGTGCTCAGCCTTCTTTATGGTCTGATTCTCACATTCGTACATGACTACTGGAAAAACCATAGCTCTGAATATACAAACCTTTGTTGGCAAAGTGATGTCTCTGGTTTTTATAGACTTATGAATATATTTTAACTAATTGTTAGATTATTTATCTTTTATTCTGAAAATTAGGTTTCACTGAAACTGCTTTAAGAAAACTTGTCTTATAGAGTGAAGAATGATTATTAAATGATTTAATAACTTCACATTTTTTAACATTAGAGTTTCTATCAAATAAATTAAAAACTCATAGTAGACTTAGTCCTGAGAGGAATGTAGGTGAAAATGGAAAATACATGTGAGCAGAATCTTTCCTTTTAATTGAAAAGTGAGAAGTAGCATTAAATTCTCCACATCTGTAATTTTGGGGGTATTTTCTGCATGGTTTCACTACATCTCAGGCATCCTATGTTAATGAACACTGATACCAAACCTCTACTAACAAGAAAAGGTATTTCTCTTTAACATTAAAATCAGCTAAATTATTTTCTGCAAAGAAAATATATATTCTGGCCTAAATTCTGTTTTCATTTCAAGTATTATGACTTCCCTGGTGGCTCAAATGGTAAAGAATCTTCCTGTAATGTGGGAGAATAGGGTTCGATCCCTGGGTTGAGAAGATCCTACGAAGAAGGGAATGACAACCCGCTCCAGTATTCTTGCCTGGAGAATTGCATGGACAGAAGAGACTGGCAGGCTCTTCCATGGGCTCACAAAGAGTCAGACAAGATTGAGTGATTAACACTTGATAACTTAGAGGAAACATGAGTGAATTGGAAGGTAAGAGTATGAGTATAGTCAAAGCTATGGTGTTACCAGTAGTCATTTACAGATGTGAGAGTCAGACCCTAACGACCGTTGAACACCAGAAAATTGATGCTTTCAAATTGTGTTGCTGGAGAAGACTCGAGAGCCCCTTGGACTGCAAGGAGATCAGACCAGTCAATCCCAAAGGAAATCAACCCTGAATATTCATTTAAAGGACTGATACTGAAGTTCCAATACTTATGGCCACCTGATACAAAGAGCAGACTCACTGGAAAAGACCCTGACGCTGGGAAAGATTGAAGGCAAAGGGAGAAGAGGGCTGAAGAGAATGAGCTGGTTTGATAGCATCACCGATTCAATGGACATGAATTTGAGCAAATTCCAGGAGACAGTGAAGGACAGGGATGCCTGGTGTGCTGTAGTCCATAGTGTAGCAAAGTCAGACACCACTTAGCGACTGCGCACTCACACAGATCAAGCAACAATGTATCAGTATTTGTTTGTATAAAGTATTAGTATTCAATTTCAGTAAATGCCCCTCTTTTCTTGAGAGAAGTTCAGTATTTTCTGTAGTCTGAGACTTGTGAACATGACATCTGATTCACAAATGTCAAATTATTTACATAAAAATTCTTTGCTGCTCTAAGCTGCATTGATTTTGTCTCTGCATAATTAATAGGGACATATATTGATAAAACCTTTTTTGAAAAATTTTCTGGTTTATGTATTAGAATTATAAATTAATCTGTATAAGATTATAAATTAATGCCATACAAAGCATTAAGGCAGGAGTCAACAGTGGAAAGAACATGAGCTTCTGTTCACATTCTGACTCCACCATTTATTAGTAAGGTACACTTATATAAGAAGTCTCTTAACCTCTCTGAAATGGATTCTATAGGGAGCTAAGGATGTGGAAATAACAGACCAGAAGAAATAAAATCTTGAAAGCCACAAATTTATATTGATAAATATCATATATACATATTATTGTATCATTTCAACTTTCAAAGCAGCAAGAGTGACGGGAGAGGGAACACACCTAGATTTTAAATCATCACACTTCATAACCCATGTGCACTGATTGATGCTCTTACATTCCAAACTAAATACCATTTCACTTAGGAGCCTCTGGATGATAAAGACAAACATTTCTTTTGTCAATGAAAGCTCACTTACCAGATGGGGCTACATGCAATTCTATCATCTCTGCTCCTTCCCTCTGCCTCCTCCAATATTTTTAGGAATATTTCTATTTCATTTGCTGAGTATCTTATCTCCATATACCATGATTACCTTGGGAAAATGTGTAAGGTCATGACACTGAGTGTAAATGGTTAAAACTTACATGAATGATACAAGAAGACATTTACTAGGGGATTTTATAATGATACAATTTTTTTGTGATTAATGTGCATTTCATGCATTTCATATTATTTTTGCATTACTAATATTAAAATATTCTGTACTATTTGTTAAGTACCTGCTCTTGGACAGATATAATCTGGTGTCCTTTACATACAATAATCATACAGGTAGCTATTATTCTCTTCATTTTATAGAGAAGTAAAAATATCTCTCTGGGGTTGTATTAAACAAGTTTACTCATTCATCCTTTCAATATTTACTTAAATTATGTGCCATATGCATATATGGTGCAAGTTTTTTTTTAACAAATTTGTTTTTTTTAATGCATACTGAATTTTTTTAATTCAGTAAAGATTACAATATCTTTAAATGTAAAATAATATACACATGAAGTATATTTGAGTGTACATTTTTCAGAAGTGTTAGAATTTTCTAAAATTTATAGGTCAGACAATAATTAGGAATCATCCAGAAAGGTCATTGATTTTCATTCTCTACAAACTAGGGATTCAGCTTACAATTTTCTGACAAAGGAACTCATGTGTAGATGTGTAACAGAAATTCAGATATTTAGGGAGTTGTGGGCTGTAATTGGTAGACACTGTGGATTTAGTGATATCTAATGATTCTTCATCAGTAATCAAAAAATAATTATATAGTGCCAATTTAAAATATTTTATATTTTAGCATTTCATAAGTGAATTATGTAGCTGAGGCTAAAAATGATGAAATTAAGGTGAAACTGTTTTTAGGTTTAGGAAAATACATGCCTTGATCAACAGTTTTGGAGGAAAGTGCATAAAATTAACATCTTCTGGAGAGATAAAAGTCTGGCATATAATATATGATGATGAAATGTTTGTAATCAAATATTTTGATCTTGAGTGATGGAGTAAATCCATACGCTATTTGACAAGACAGAGGACATAAAATAATTTTATATTCTTTAGGAATCAAGAGAATAAAATATAATGTAATATTTCCCTCAGTTATTTTCAGACGTAACCATGCATCAATATATATATATATATAACATGTCACATATATAGCACTTTTCAAAATATACTTTGTGATCTTTTTATCTATTTTAGATCTCTAGGAAATATTTTGTATACATCTTTAATAACCAAATATCTCTCTTCATCTTGAATTATTTATTTTTGTAATTCAAAGAGAAACCAGTAATTACAACTATACATTTGTGCAGGAAACCCTGGTGGCTCAGCAGTAAAGAATATGCCTGCAATGCAGGAGATGTGGGTTCAATCCCTGGGTTGGGAAGATACACTGGAGAAGGAAATGAAAACCTACTCCAGTATTCTTGCCTGGGAAAGTCCATGGACAGAGGAGGCTGGCAAGCTACAGTTCATGGGGTCGCAAAAGTTGGCATCCACTTAGCGATTAAATCATCACCACCACATATGTATGTGCATACATAATTAATTTATATGCAATGTATAATGCATATTATCTATTATATATACAATGTATATGAGTTAATATATAAGAAGCTCATTTCATGCTTTTAAAATGTGTTTAGCTATGTAAACTACATAGTTTATATATATAGGTAAGTAATGTATTTAAAGATATATTCAATATTATATACATATATAGGGAGAATGTACTTAGTTAAAATTACGTTCTTCAGTTCAGTTCAGTGGCTCAGCCATGTCCGACTCTTTGTGAGCCCATGAACCGCAGCACGTCAGGCCTCCCTGTCCATCACCAACTCCCGGAGTCGACCCAAACCCATGTCCATTGAGTTGGTGATGCCATCCAACCATCTCATCCTCTGTTGTCCCCTTCTCCTCCTGCCCTCAATCTTTCCCAGCATCACAGTCTTTTCAAATGAGTTAGCTGTTCGCATCAGGTGGCCAAAGTATTGGAGTTTCAGCTTCAGCATAAGTCCTTCCAATGAATATTCAGGATTGATTTCCTTTAGGATGGACTGGCTGGATCTCCTTGCAGTCCAAGGGACTCTCAAGAGTCTTCTCCAACACCATGGTTCAAAAGAATCAATTCGTCTGCCTTCAGGTTTCTTTATACACATCCATAAATGACTACTGGTAAAACCATAGCCTTGACTAGATGGACCTTTGTTGACAAAGTAATGTCTCTGCTTTTCAATATGCTGTCTAGGTTGGTCATAACTTTCCTTCCAAGGAGTAAGATTCTTTTAATTTCATTGCTGTAATCACCATCTGCCGTGATTTTGGAGCCCAGAAAAATAAAGTCAGCCACTGTTTCTCACCGTTTCCCCATCTATTTGCCATGAAGTGATGGGACCAGATGCCATGACCTTAGTTTTCTGAATGTTGAGCTTTAAGCCAACTTTTTCACTCTCCTCTTTCACTTTCACCAAGAGGCTCTTTAGTTCTTCTTCACTTTCTGCCATAAGGGTCAGATGTCCTTTTCATTATAGGGGACTGGAATGCAAAAGTAGGAAGTCAAGAAACACCTGGAGTAACAGGAAAATTTGGCCTTGGAGTACAGAATGAAGCAGGGCAAAGGCTAACAGAGTTCTGCCAAGAGAATGTACTGGTCATAGTAAACACCCTCTTCCAACAACACAAGAGAAGGCTCCACACATGGGCATCACCAGATGGTCGACACCGAAATCAGGTTGATTATATTCTTTGCAGCCAAAGATGAAGAAGCTCTATACAGTCAGCAAAAACAATACCGGGAGCAGACTGTGGCTCAGATCATGAACTCCTTGTTGTCAAATTCAGACTGAAATTGAAGAAAGTGGAGAAAACCACTAGACCATCCAGGTATGACCTAAATCAAATCCCTTACTATACAGTGGAAGTGAGAAATAGATTTAAGGGGCTTGATCTGATAGACAGAGTGTCTGATGAACTGTGGATGGAAAATTATGTTCTTATGCTTACTTAATTTTTTAGGATGAAACACCATAGATGCATACAAAGGTTGAGATAATATAATGATCATGTTTGAATCTGCTGTTCAATTTTAACAAATGAAATGTCTTACCATATACAGTAGCAATCTTTTTTTAAGATTAATTTATACTTCCTGAATCTAAACATATTCAGCCTTCTTACGAGTGTTTTATTATTTTTTCTATATAAATACATATGTATCCATAAGTGAAATATAGTACTTTTTTCTCATGCTCAAATATTCTTATAAAACAACATCATTTTCCATGTACCTTCCTGTAACTAGAAATTTTCAGTTATCATTATTTTCTGATGATTTATCTTGTTGCGATAAGATTATTTGATATTAATAGGTCTTTTATATGATATGACAGGTCTTTTATATAGTATTCCATCACACAAGATTGTCACATTTTTAAATCTTTCTCTCTTGCTTTAGATTGTTTCCATTCTTTTTTTTTTTTTTTTTAGCTATTTAACAATGCTCAAAAGCACCCAGTTGCACTTGTAGCAAGAACAATTTCTTCCCCTGGCTAGCCTGCATTTGATGCCCACCACCAGAGAAGCTTATAGGGATGGCTTATAAGCACCTGCCCAGCTGAAATCATGTGCTGAGCCCCTTGCTTGGATCAGGCACTGAACTGTGAGGATCACGTGATGAATCAGACAGGGAGTCTTCAAGGAAAATATAGTGTAATACAAGATGAGTAAGAAGGATGGCACAGTGGTAAAGAATCTACCTGCCAATGCAGGAGATGCAAGAGAGGCAGGTTCGGTCCCTGGGTCGGGAAGATCCTCTGGAGGAGGAAATTTCAACCTGCTCCAGTATTCTTGCCTGGAAAATTCCATGGACAGATGAGCCTGGTGGGCTACAGTCCATGATGTTTCAGAGTAGGACATGACTGAGCAACTGAACACACACACAAGAGAGTGAGCAGTTGAAGAGATGAGTGGGGCATCACCACAGCTCAAAGAGAGATCATACAGTCACAGTATCCAAGACACAGAAACAACCTAAGTGTTCATCAATCAACGGCTGAAGGAATGACGATTATGTCATATATGTATGTACATACACATATGCATGTGTGTGTGTGTATATATACATATATATATATAGAGAGAGAGAGAGAGAGAGAGACTTTCTTTTCTTTTTCCAATAGGAGAAAGAATAAAATCAGGCTTTTGCAGTAATATGGATGAACCTTGAGGGCATTATGCTAAGGAAATAAATCACACAGAGAAAGACAAAATGTACAACATCATTTATATGTGAAATCTAAAACAGCTGAACTCATAGGAACAGATAGTAGTAGCATGATGGCTTGAGGGTGGGGAAACAGGAAGATGTTTTTCAAACAACATGAAGTTTCGTGACATGGGGTAAATAAATTCCACAGTTCTATGGTAACTATAGTTAATAATACTGAACTATATATTTGAAATTTATTGAGAGTAGATTTAAATGTTCTCACCACAAAAAAAGAAATGGTAATTATGTGAAGTCATGGAGGTGTTGGTAAACACTATGGTGACAATCATATTGTAATATATCAGTGTATCAAATCAATACTTTGCACACCTTAAACTCACACAATGTTATATGCCATTACATCTCAATAAAGCTGGAGATAAACTGAGCACCAAAAATAAATTAATATTTTATACTAATAATTTAATAAATAATTATATTATAATAAATAATAATATTTATTATATTATGTTACTAAATTAATTTATATTAATAAACTAATAGATATATTTAATAAAATATATTAATATTTGCACATTTAATCTGTTCACACATGACTTTTCCTTCCAAATGTGTTACAACACAGGAAAATCTTTAACTTTATGAAATACTGCTAAAAGTGACAACCAAAGTGATTTCTCAATTTACATTCCTTATATATAACCTAACAAAATAAGAGAATTCCACGCTGACAAAACTATTTATTGTACAATTTTGTGTTAAGTATGAACAAAATATGAAGGACTTTAGTAATCTGAGGTCATATTTACTTTTCTGCATCTATGGTCACCATTTTTGTGATAAAAGTGGCTTCTCCGTTTTGGTCTGTATTTTTAACTTTGCAACTACAGTTCCACTGCGATACTTTTTCTTTCTTTGAATATCCTTTTTTTTTTCCTTCCCACCAACCATTGGAGGTCTTAAACTATGAAATTAACAATTTTAAAAATGAAAGCTCTCAGCCAAATTATAGAACTTAGGTGGGCGTGACTTCCCATAACTTCCAACAAAGACTTATATAATCTAATTCTGCACAGGCTCACTAACCTAATTTTCTATCAGTTCACACCTCCTTTGCAGGAAACTTGCCTGTCTCAAGACTTTCGCATGTTCTACTGGTACACTTGCAATACTCTCATGAAATGTGTGACTCCCTCTCCACTGTCAGGTCTCTGTACCAAGGTCATCTATTAGTGAATTTCTCTCTGACCAATGGAATTAAACATAGCACCCCTGACCCTAGAACTCTGTGTCTCTCTACCTTGCTTTATATTTTTCCATATCAATTACCATTATATGTCACACTATTCTTGCTACAGTGGTTACAGTAGTAAACAAAATATAGGGTGCCATTACAAAACTTACATTAGACTAAGTGTGTTTCTGTTTACTGCTGAAGCAACCACAGCAAGAATAGTGCCCCATCATAGACTATGCCATAAATTAAAATTTTTTAAATGACTGAATGTGTCCAGCTGTCATAATTGAGTCATCACATATGGAATTTTTCAAGTTGGGGAACATAAAAGTTTATTGCATATTTAACATATTTCCTGACATGTAGCAACTGCTTAATATAACACACATGTTTAATAAATAACCATGAAAAGGTACAAGTTTTTGGAGAAATATGCATTTATATCAGAACATGTTGAACCCAAAGAACTTTAAAAAAAGCAAAGTGAAGATATCCAGGTCACTAATAAATACAAACAAGGAATTAACCCTAGATTGCTGTTAAGAAATGACCCTGAGCTCCAAGTATTTGTATTTGGGAAAAGACTTTCTTAATTTCTTCCATTATGCCATCTTACTTTTTCCTATATTTCCTGGGTTTTGCCTGGGTACAAGATTATCTAGCAAAAGTCTGAAAAAAGTAAGTCCTCAACACTGTTATCTCAAGACTCAGCCTTATTATAAGGTCCCCAGCTTATCCCAGACTGAATGACCTAAGAGAACTGGGAAGAAATTGCACAGTTATGCTGACCTGGCCTCAGAAATCACACAGCATCACCCTCACCACTTATATTAGTCATAAGTGAGTCACTGAGGCCACCTGAGAATTAAGACTGAGTCACTGTGGCCAGCATAGCATCAACACTGAGTGAGTCACCAAATGCAGCCTAGAATCATCTCCTAAAGAAGAACATCCAAGCATTGTCAGACTTATTTTAAAACTTCCATAGCCACAATTTGCGTGTGCATATATGTATTTGTTGTTGTTATTGCTATTTTGCCTGTTTACTTATTTTCTGACTTACTATTCCATTAACTCAGAGAGAATATTTTTGTCACTGTGTTATCTCCAACTTCCATCAGAGAATAAAATGAAGGACAAAATGGTAATCATCACATATGGATTTAGTGACTAAATAAAATACAAATATTACTACCTGACTTTGTTCATTTATCAAATGCAGAATAGAGATATCATAGTGTTTACATGAAGATTAAATGAGTTGATACATGTAACAAAATGTGTGTGTGTACACATATTAATACCTTAGCCTAGGCCATAGCTTTTCTACATGGTAATTATTGTAAAACTTGCTAAACTCCAAAAGTGTTTCCATATAGTGAGTGCTGAATAAAATTTTGTTGTATTACTGGACTACTAAGAGACATGGAAATTAGGCCAAATATTGAACTCAAGCAGCAGTAGGAATGCTCATTTGGAAACATAAAGAAGCAGGTGTTGTGTCTGAAATTGACAGTTCATGGAGAGAGTAGTGAGGAATAAAATCTTACCTGGACTTTCCAAGTTTAATTGTTAAAATTATTGTTATCATCAATTATAACATGAAATGTTGAAAGTGAAAAATATCTTTGTCTCTATCTACATGCCACCTTTTTTTTTTGATCAAAGTCACATCTTTTATTTTTTTCCTTAAGTCACTGCAGCTAAGTTAAATAAGCCAGACACAGAAGAAGAAATACTATGTGCTTCCATTTACATGAGAAATTTAAAATTGACAAATTCACAGAAGCAGAGAGGAGAATGGTAGTTACCAGGAGTGACGCTATGAGGGGGCACTGGAAGTATTGATCAAAGGTACAAATTATCCAAGGTGAATAAGTCCTAGAGATCTACCACATAGCATCATGTCTAAAGTTAACAATAAATGTATGCTGAAAAAATTGCTAAGAAGGTAGGTTTTAAGTACACTTATCATACACAAAAAAATACATAAAGAGGTCTTGAGGAAACTTCTGGAGCTGGTATGTACATTTATGGCATTGCTTATGATATACTTATTTCCAGTCTCTGAAAATTGTATATATTAAATGTGTACAGCTTTTTGTATGTCCCTTAGAAGTCAATGAAAGTGTGAAAGGGTTAGTTGCTCAGTCAAGTGTGACTCTTTATGATCTCATGGAATGTAGCCCACCAGGCTCCTCTGTCCATGGGATTCTCCAGGCAAGAATACTGGAGTGGGTTGCCATTTCCTTCTCCAACAAGTCAATAAAGTGGTTTTAATAAAGATACTGCTGGAGGAGGGCATAGCAACACACTCCAGTATTCTTGCCTGGAGAATCCCCATGGACAGAGTAGCCTGGCAGGATACAGTATGTGGGGTCACAAAAGGTGGGACACAACTGAGCGACTGAGCACACAATAAAGATACTGAAGGTATGAAGATTTTTACATCAATTACTGTTGTTTAATCGCTCAGTCGTGTCTGATTCTTTGCAACCCCATGGACTGAAGCATGCCAGGCTTCACTGTCCTTCACATCTCCCAGAGCTTGCTCAAACTCATGCCCACTGAGTTGGTGTTGCCAATGGATAGGTATCGCCAATTAGTAGGTGATGCCAATGGGTAGGTTTTACATCAATACTCAAATTAGACATGAAAACAACATGTCAAATCTGCTTCAAGAATAAACAGAAACATATTTTTAAAATAAACTGATTTAAATCCAAAATCCTTGTGTGCATGCTCACTTGCTCAGTCTTGTCCAACTGTTTGTGATCCCATGGACTGCAAGGAGATCCAACCAGTCCATCCTAAAGGAAATCAGTCCTGAATATTCATTGGAAGGACTGATGCTGACGCTGAAACTCCAATAATTTGGCCACTTGATGCAAAGAGCTGACTCATCTGAAAAGACCCTGATGCTGGGAAAGATTGAAGGTGGGAGGAGAAGGGTATGACAGAGGATGAGATGGTTGCATGGCATCACTGACTCAATGGACATGAGTTGGAGAAAACTCCAAGAGTTGGCGATGGACAGGGAGGTCAGGTATGCTGAAGTCCATGGGGTCACAAAGAGTTGGACACGACTGAGTGACTGAACTGAACTGGACTGTAACATGCCAGGCTTCTCTGTCCATGGGATTTATCAGGCAAGAATACTGGAGTGGGTTGCCATATCTTCTTCCAGGGATCCTTCCAATCTAGGGATCAAACCTGCACCTCCTATGTCTCCTGCATTAGCAAGGGGGATTCTCTACCACTGAGTCATCAATATCCTTACTACAATGTAAAGGCCAGACTCCGTGGTTTTCATCGTTAAGTTTTTTCATACATTTAAAGAATTAATATTACTACACACAACTGCTTAGTACAATAATTACTTAGATTTCAAGATCTGAAAAAGATATTAAACAAAAGAAAATTATAGACAAATATTCTCCATGAATGTTCTCAACAAAAATTCAGCACTAAATGGAAAGGATCATACATATGACTAAGTGGGTTTATCCCAGGAATGGAACATTAGCTCAGTATTTGAAATTTAATTATCATAAATCATCCCCCTGAGTAAAGAATAAAAATCATAAGAATACTCAATAGATGTAAAAAAGCATGGAGTAAAAAAACTCAACACATATTCATAATATAATCATGAAAAATAGAAAGAAATATCTCACTGATAGTGAGTTATCACTAAAACACACAGTTAAGAATATACTAACTTTTTTTAAGAAAATGAATTCTTTCTCCTGAACAGTTGGAGAAAAAAAAAATAACATTCACTCTAATCCTTTCTATTAAAACCTTACTGGCAGTCTTCATAGAGAACATGAGAATCGATTTAGAAAATTCTAGAGACCTACAAAAATTACCAAAATTAAGTGCATTTAATAAAGTAACAGAATAATTATTAACATTTTAAAACATGCATTTTCATGTTCTATCAAAATTTATAAAAGCATATTAAACAAAACAATACTATTTACAAGAGCATCAAGTAAACAACATAATTAGAAATAAATTTAATAAAAATGTGTAAGACATCTACATTGAAAACTACAAAATATTATCAATAGAAATTAATTTAGAAGATTCAAATAAATTAATCATCCAGTAGTCAAGTATGGATGTAAGAGTTGGACTATAAAGAAAGCTGAATGCCAAAGAATTGATGCTTTTGAATTGTGGTGTTGGAGAAGCCTCTTGAGAGTCCCTTGGACTTCAAGGAGATCCAACCAGCTCATTGTAAAGGAAATCAGTCCTGAATATTCACTGAAAGGACTGATGCTAAAGCTAAAACTCCAAAACTTTGGCCACCTGATGTGAAGAACTGACTCATTTGAAAAGACACTGATTTTGGGAAAGATTGAAGGCAGGAGGAGAAGGGAATGACAGAGGATGGGATGATTGGATGGAATCACTGCTGCTGCTGCTGGTAAGTCGCTTCAGTTGTGTCCGACTCTGTGGGACCCCATAGACAGCTGCCCACCAGGCTCCCCCATCCCTGGGATTCTCCAGGCAAGAACACTGGAGTGGGTTGCCATTTCCTTCTCCAATGCATGAAAGAGAAAAGTGAAAGTGAAGTCGCTCAGTTGTGTCCGACTCTTAGTGACCCCATGGACTGCAGCCTACCAGGCTCCTCCATCCATGGGATTTTCCAGGCAAGAGTACTAGAGTTGGGTGCTATCACCTTCTCCAATGACCATAGCAGCTATATTCATATGGGTTCCAACTGGAATCAACGCAAATGCTCACTAGAAGGTGAACTGACAAAAATGACAATATATTCATAAATGGACACAAATAACAATAGAGATAAAAAATGAGGAAAAATTGAGTAAAATAATCTCAAACAACAGAGTATATATATCATGATTTCATTTATAAGACATCCTAGAATAAGAAAACATTTAGGGCTTCCCTCGTAGCGCAGTCAGTAAAGAATCTGTCTGCAATGCAGGAGACCTGGGTTCAATCTCTGGGACAGGAAGATCCCCTGGAGAAGAAAATGGCAGCCCACCTCAGTATTCTTGCCTGGAGAAGCCCACGGACAGAGAAGCCTGGTGGGCTATATAGTTCATGGGATCACAAAAATCGGCCACAACTGAGCAACTAAACCACCAGAATAGGAAAAAAATAAAATCTACAATGACAGAAATCAGATCAGTGCTTTTCAGGGAGAAGGGAGAAAGCCATTTGGGAAGGTAGAAAACATCTCTATCATGCTTCCCAGGTAGTGCAGTGGTAAAGAATTTGTCTGCCAATGAAGAAGACACAAGAGATGTGGGTTCAGTCCCTGAGTGGGAAGATGCTCTGGAGTAGGAAATGGCAACCAGCTCCAGTAATTTTTTCTGGAAAATCTCATGGACAGAGTCTGGTGGGCTACAGCCCATGGGGGATTGTAAAGAGCCAGGAAGGACTGACCACACACATACACACACAAAATGAAATGTTAATATAATATAGGCCACAAATGCAATTTAATACTTACATTAATCACTTAAAAGTATAAGAAACAAATTAATTTTGTTTTAACAGGACAGTCACTATATCTTATTATACCTAAAATGCTATCTCTTTCTGAAATCAACATTTTTTTAAAAATAATTAACTTGATAAGTTACAGTGTTTTTTTTTTAACATCAAGTCTTCAAAATCTGATATATATTTTATATTATAGAACATTTCAATTTGAACTAGCAACACCAGCTGTTCAGTTGACACCTGTGGCTACAGTATTGAACAATGTAGCTCTGTTCTTCAGAGGAGTTGTTACAAGGGTATAAACATCCATCAAAATTTATTGACCTTTATTATTAAATATGTGAGTATCATTTATACAAACCATGTAGCAATTATCAGTAAGTGGATAAAACATTGTGATATCTGATATCGTTGAAAACTAGAAGGAAAACTGTCTAGTGGAAAAGAATAAACATATATATGAGAGAGAACTTAAACTTTGAAAATGAAATTTCAAATCAGTGGTGGGGGGGAGGATAGTGATCAAAATTGGTGCCAAATAACTAAGTGTTCCTTCTGTGGAAAAATACACTTAAAAATCTTCAAAAAATACTCAAAATAGAATCCCTCTGAATTAAAACTTTAAAAATAAATATTAAGGAGTTAAAAGAGACATTTATGGTTTAGAACTGGTCTTTTAGTGTAATTTGTACTCTCAAAAGAAAACAACAAAAGAAAAGATTGATGATGACCCCAAATTACTAAATACCTTTACACTAATAACAAATATGACTAAAAGAGATAAAAAATAATAAGCTGAAGCATAAAACTCATAGATTTTACTTTTAAATGGTAGATTTATTCTATTTAATAATTATTTAAATTATATAATGTATATATAATTATATAACTTTAATATATTTAATAATTCTAAGAGAAAAAAGAGACATATAAGCCTAAAGAAAAGTGTTAGATAATTCAGGAAGAATAAATATAAATAAGTCATGGGACTATAATGTACAGCAAGATGAGTATAGTTTATAGTGTATTATATATTTGAATTAATGCTTTTGAACTGTAGTGTTGGAGAAGACTCTTCCGAGTCCCTTGCAGTGCAAGGAGATCAAACCAGTCAATCTGAAAGGAAATCAGTCCTGAATATTCATTGGAAGGACTGTTGCTGAAGCTGAAGCGACAATACGTTGGCCACCTGATGCAAAGAACTGACTCATTGGAAAAGACCCCAATGCTGGCAAAGATTGAAGGCAGGAGGAGAAGGGGATGATAGAGGATGACTTGGTTGGATAGTATCACCTACTCAATGGACATGAGTTTGAGCAAGCTCCAGAAGTTGGTGATGGACAGGGAAGCCTGGATTGCTACAGTCCATGGGTTCACAAAGAGTCGGACACAACTCAGCGACTGAACTGAACTGAAATGATTAATATCACTAGACATCATGAGAATAAATTAACATGGACAAAAAGTTCAATAACTTGTCCAAGGTCACACAATTAGTCGATTGTTATTGTGTAGAGACATGACTTCTGAATCTGCACTCTCAAAATCACTGACACCTGTCTTAGGTCATAATACAATGTTTACCATTTAGGAAGTGTCAAATGAAAACAAAATTAAACAAAATGTCAGTTACAAATTGGGTGTACAATGAGGTTCAATGCAACCTTCTAAATAATAATGAATCACTGAAAACAAACACAATGTTGAATAATAGGTAACTTGCCAGATAAATTACCGTGTATTTGAAAGTGGAATATTATCTAGCAATTAAGAATGCTATTATTTCAATGTATTAATAATTATTGATGAAAATTTAGTATATACATTTTCAAATGTAAAAAATCCTTGAAATAATTAGGGCAGGAATGACCCTATCTTTTTCAACATATGTATATATTACAGGCACAGAAAAAGCTCAACAATGGCACAAAAAATGTTAATGGGAAATATTTTTACAGTATAGTATAAAGAGTAATTTCAAAATGATTCTTTACTTTTTATGTGTGCTTTTTCAATGTTCCTACAATGAATACACTTATTACTTGTGAAATAATAAATGAATAAAAATAAATAACTTGTGAAATATGAATAATCATTATAACAAAACAGCATCATCTTACATATACACTGTGATCTTTTTTCAGTAAAGTTCATGAATTCAACAATAATAAACATTCAATTCTGCTTTCATATTTTAAAAAAGCAGTATGAAATACAGTGAAGCATGGGATGTACACTTGGCACATTTATAAATAGAGAACTGCTCTTAAACATTATAATTTGGGATGAATTCAGAAGAGAAAATTGTGCAGCATTCAGAGATTGTCAACTAGTGCTTTTATTTTTATGACCATACTACCACCACAACCATAAAAACAATGAAAAAAAAAAAAAGAAAAAAAAACACTTTAGGTCCCAGGTTTTCACGGTACACTTTTAAGAATATCAATATATTAGTCTAGAGTAATCAATTGAGAAAAACAAAAAAGAATACCCATGGTGGATTCATGTCAATGTATGGCAGAACAAATACAATGTTGTAAAGTTAAAAAATAGAAAATAAACTAATTAAAAAAAAAAAAAAGAAAACCTAAAAAAAATAAAAGATAAATAAATTAAAAAAAAAAGAAAGTCAATAAAGCCTGTGCTAAAAATAATGTAACAGGCCCTCAATTATTTCTAGATTAAAATGGCCCTGCCATTTCAACATTGATGTAAAAATGTCAACATGACAGACTTCTTAGTATAAACTGACTGCTTTCTTCAGTCTCCAATATTGTTATATAATATATTAGTTTACTTTGTATTCGATTTTGGAGAAACAGAGTGATTGCTTCATCTGCATATTTTAAAGCAGATCTGTTAAAGAGAGAGCAACATTTTCTGGTTTGTTAGTGAGGTTTGGGTTTTCTTTATCAGTGTGGTTCTACTGTTTATAGAAAATACTGACCTTTGTTTCCAATCAGTGTCCATAAATACACAGACTCTAACCCTTGAAAGGTAAAATAACCAACAATTAAAGTCAAGTGAGGGGAAAGGATAACATGGTACAAGCTAACAGTTCTAAAGCAATCCCCCGTCAATGCTCCTGATGACACACGTGAACTCCAGCTCTCCCATGTTCTCCGTGCGCACCGTATGAACACTCTGCATGTCACGGAACCACACATTACACAACTAGAGGCAACCTTAGAATCTCAGTAGGTTACCACGAGAAAAGTATGTTTCCAGCCCACAGAAAGTCCAGCCTCTGTACAGTAATGGCTGTGGTCAGATGGGACTGGATTCTATTCCGGCTCCTTCTCCCCTGCAGGCCTGACACTGGCCTCAGGGCTCGCTGCTCCACCCTCTGCATCCCACAGGCAAAGGAAGGAAGAGAAAGAGTGCAGATCCCCCGAAGATGGGGTGTGGATTTATCCCTTCCAGTCTTCCTCTCTTTGAGTGAAAGTAGATACCCGTGGGAGCAGGACTGGGAAATGTAGATGCCGAGGAGGCACCGCTACAGAAAGAAAGCGAGCCTTTTGTGGGTAACTAGCTAATTCTGCATACACATTTCACAGGTCTAAGATTTTTTCACCTTGGACTGACCTCGAGAGACTTTTTTTTTTTTTTTTGCATATACCAAATTAGGATGGTATGTGGCAAGGCTTACAAAATTTGTTTGATGAATAAGTGAATCCTGGAATGAAAAAGCGCATTATTCTGATTAGTTGTCAAAATTATGGGTATCTGTTTACTACTGCTTACTCTGATTTGGGTAGACACCAGTTGAGATCATTGGAAAATATCAGATGACTGCCTAGTGCAACTTGCAGCTATAGGCTTTCAAAAATTCAACGTTTATTCAATGGCAGAATTGTAATTACCTTTTTGCATGTTAGTATCTCACAGAGAGATTTATAGTCACATCTAGGGCAATTTTTAAAAATAAGCATGCTACACAACAGTATGTAGAATTGTCATCCACAAAAAATTGGCACTAAAACTCAAATTTATACACAAAGTTTTTTTTTTTATTATTTAAGGAATAACTAATGAGAAATAAAACATTTTATTACTAAGGTAAATTGTGTAAACAAAACCACAAGGTTAATTTTTTTCCTCAGTTATCTTTTTATATTTATAACCGTGAATGCATAATCTCTCAGAATAATTAGAAACAACAATATTAAAGGCTAAAACAAAACAGAAAAAATCTGTGAAATACTGAAAGCAATAATATTTATAAAATCTGAATCAGCAAGTCAATGATAGCATTTTTAAAGTATATGTATATAAAATATAAGCTATATCTTGAGGCAAATGTTTCTAGAATTTTTTAAATATTCTCAGAAATAATTTGTAGGGTAAGCAATAGTAAACAATGGAAGAACAATCTTAATTTTTAAAATAGACAAATATCTTGCTTAAGAAAAACCTACGGAGTAAAAAAATGCATATTTTTATAAATGCAAATTGTGGCAAGTATTATGATGATAACACACAATGTTTGTTAAGTTTTAAAATGTTAACAAGACAGAATAATCTAAGAAAAAGTAGTCATAGAATATTATAGTTCCCAATGATAGAAATAATTAAGAAAAAAAAAAACAACTAAGATTGTAGAGAGGAATCTTTCATGTATGAGACAGTTATAACCTCTGAAAAATTCAAAGATCATACATCACACATTATATTAATCTCTATTATTCTCCATGTATTTGGTCTCAGATATTTTTGTTTTTTAAATTTCACTACAATCTTTTTTGTCCCAATATGGCAATTATTGTATCATTTTAAAATGATATGATGCTCTCTGGTGATTCAAGATGCAAAAATGCTAAAGCCTTTCTTCAAATTTTAACACAGAAAAGAGCAAAATTCTAATACATATATTGCCAGATAATTAAAATACAGCATATTTTACAAACTATTATTTCAAATTCACTAATGCAATTAATCTAGTGTTTTTACAACAGTAAAATTATAAACACATGATTTTGCATATTTAAGAAAATATCTTGTATGTTTTCTAAAAGGATTTCATCAACCATTACCTTAGTATAATTGAAAATCAAAACAATGTATTACATACAAAAATATTGGTATCAAAGACATCCATACATTATATTATTAACATTTGAAAGTAAAAATGTATCTATTCTGTGACATCTTACTTTGTACTTCATCATATTTTGTATTTTAACAGTATTTTCTATTCTTTTTGTGGTTGCTATTTAAAATAAGTTATCCCAAACTCCTGAATGATACTGCTACTGGATAATGACAATGCCTGTAAGAGTGAAATAAACCTAAAAGTGAAAAAAAAAAAGCAAATAAAGAGATCTAAGACCATGTGACAAGACAGAAAAGATGAAAGTCTTACATGAGACCTTCAAAAAACAAACAAAAATCTAGCATGAGAGGAGAGAAAGAGCAAGTAAAATAGCAAAAATCAGAAACAGAAGTTCAAGGTAAAGTGACAAATTAAATGAATTTAAAGATATCTCCAAAAACATCCAATGAATAACAGTAACTTCCATTAAAATTATTTAAAAAACTAATACAAAACTTGTATTTCCAAAGTTAGGTCAGATAACCAATATTTATTTTATTGGATTAAGCACTTAGCAATATTTACCAGTTTGTGGAATTTGTCTCTCTCTCTTGCTCCTTGGCATTCTCACTGAATTTCTACCACTCACTGCCTATAATTAACTAATGGGAATGGAAAAACTGTTAAGATTGTGCTTATCAGTTTACTTATAATGAGTATGGGAAAAGCAGCAGAAAAATTGAACCTTTTTGTTATTTTCAAAACATCAAAAATTCTATGTTACTTTCTGGATGCTGAAAACTGGTAACCAAGCAACTATAGCAGAAGCTGGAATGTGTCTACTTTAGACACATAGACCTTTCAAGAAATCTATAACTAAGACAATCTGAGATTAAAAGGGAGATCTCATTCTTCCAAAAGACTTGTTGAAATTTGTGTCAACTAATTCATTTATATTATTAGATTCTCCATGATAAAAATAAAATTTTCATTTCAAGTGCATAATGAGAAAGAAACCCAAATAAATACGTGTAACTGGTAGAATGCGTTGTTCTTCAAACATTTTAACCTAAGAATATATTCTGGGTAAAGGTCTAAATTCTCACTTGGTATGAAATGCATGTTGTTAATTTACCAGAGTTCACGTCCATTCAAACTTACACCAAGCGTCTCCACTTTGCTCATTGCATTGGCTTTAGCAAAATGAACTTCCTATCCGATTATATATTAGTGCTTTGTAATTGAAAAGGCACTTAAGTGACATAAGACATATAACCTTGCACAATCAAATATGAACACCACTCAGTGCAATATGGGGGAACATGCATCTCTTTCACAGTATGACTCTAACTTCCGATATATTTTGTGCGCGCTCAGTCGCTAAGTTGTGTCCAGCTCTTTGTGACCCCATGGACTGTAGTCCACCAGCTCCTCCGCTTTTTTAACTTGTATGCCAAGTACATCATCTAAAAGGCTGAACTGGATGAATCACAAGCTGAAATCAAGATTGCTGGGAGAAATATAAACAATCTCAGATATGAAGATTATACCACCCTAACGGCAGAAAAGGAAGAGGAACTAAAGAACCTCTTGATGAGAGTGAAGGAGGAGAGTGAAAAAGCTGGCTTAAAACTCAGCATTCAAAAAATGAAGATCATGGCATCAGGTCCCATCACCTCAAGGCAAATAGATGGGGAAAAAGTGAAAATAGTGACAGATTTTATTTTGCTGGACTCCAAAATCACTGCAGATGGTGACTGCAGCCACAAAATTAAAAGACACTTGCTTCTTGAAAGAAAATCTATGACAAACCTAGACAGTGTACTAAAAAGAAGAGACATCACTTTGCCGACAAAGGTTCTTCTAGTCAAAACTATGGTTTTTCAGTAGACATGTACAGATGTGACTGTTGGACCATAGAGAAGGCTGAGTGCCAAAGAATTGATGGCTTTGAATTGTGGTGCCAGAGAAGACTTGAGGGTCTCTTGGGCCACAAGGAGATAAAACCCATCAATACTAAAGGAAATCAACCCTGAATATTAATAGGAAGGACTGATACTGAAGCTCCAATCCTTTTGCCATCTGATGCAAAGAGCTGACTTATTGGAAAAGATTCTGATGCTGGAAAAGACAGAGGACAAGAGGAAAAGGGGACAACAGAGAATGAGATGATTGGATGGTACCACCAACTCAATGGACATGAGTTTGAGCAAACTCTGGGAGAGAGTAAAGAACAGGGAAGCCTGACATGCTGCAGTCCATGGGGTCGCACAGACACAATTTAGCAACTGAACAACAACAAGATTCCTCTGTCCGTCAGATTTTCCAGGCAAGAATACTGGAGTGGGTTGCCATTTCCTCTTCAAGGGATCTTTCCAACCCAGTGTCTCTTGCACCTCCTGCATTGGTAGGTAGATTCTCTACCACTGTGCCACCTGGTATTTTAGTCTCCATGTGAAATCATGACATTGTTAATGGAGAAGTTTAAACACTTTGGAATCAATTTGATATATATATATATATATATATATATATATATATATATATATATTTACATCTTGGCATTCACCATGGCCTTTCTCTCCTGCCTCCCCACACTGGGGTTTTGACAACCCCAGTTTCTTGCCTGCTTAGCTAAGGATGAGAGTGTCAATCAGTTAGCAATCAAGGGTAAGAGCCACCTAGATCTGAAACACATGTGTCATCTTCTCTACCTCCCAGTGTTTTGAGTGAGCTCTGGTATCTAAGGGAGCCGTCTGGACTACTCTAACATTAAAAGGAGCGCTTGCTTCCCCCAGTTGCCATTAAGCAATGGTATTTACAAATGTTAATCTCTCAGGATTCTGAAGCCAGGCCACATCTTCAAATACTGACTATTCTAATTGCTGATGATAGGATCTTGGGAAAATTACTTAACTCACTGCATTTCAGTTATTTTATCTCTAAAGTGAAAACAATGATTCTACCTTCTTTAGAGTGTTGCAATGAGGTCAACAGGAGTTAGTGACATACAAAGGATTTAGAATAATACTTAACATTAATCGGGGGGAGGGAGGTGGAAGGGGGGTTCTGGCAGGGGAAAACATGTACACTCATGGTGGATTCATCTCAATGTATGGCAAAACAAATACAATATTGTAAAGTTAAAAAATAGAAAATAAACTAATTTAAAATAAAAAAATAAAAAATAAAAATACACACACACACATACACAAAAACAGAGATTATGATACTGTAATCATAAAATAAATGCAAATACAGTATTTAGCAAAATGCTTGTCATATAGTATGCCCTTGATAAATAAATCATTATGAGAAAAAAAAGAATAATACTTAACATTAATCATTACTTGAAAAATATTAGACACTGTAATTGTGTGTAAATAATACATTTATAATTCCAGCTCATGTATGTTCTTCTGTAGTCAGTTAAGATGTCAGTTAGAAAGCTGTCAACTTAGTAGTCAATTAGAAAGCAAAGGACTGAAGGGAATTTAAAAAGAAACAACTTTGCAACTTCTTCTTTGCAAAACACAGTAAAATTGCTCACAGTGCATATTTTTAAATGTCTTGTAAAAAAAAATAAATTAAACAAAGCATGAAAACCAAAGAAAGCTAATAGAATGAGAGGGAGAGAGGACAAATTTGGGTTATATTGTGTTTTTTTTTTTTTTGTAAATCTGTGAAAAATGTTTAAAATTTTATGATAAATTATATATAAATAAAGTTTTACATATCATGTTTACAAAAATCTTACATAAAATATATGGACATATTGAATACACATGAGTGTTACTAAGGTATACTGCATAATGGATATGTTACATATATGGATGTATATGTATATTATGTTTATGTACAATATATGCAATTGTAAAATACATTGGCATATATATATATAGCATATAAATATGTTTGCAATTGCTATTATTATTATTGTTTTTACTAATGTTGCTACTTAACAATAGTAGATAGAACTATGTAAAGCAGTCCTCAGGAAAACATCAATTCTAAGACAATAAGTTCGGCAGTTGAAGGAATGGGAAAAGGCCAGCCAATATGGGTTTTTTCTGAAATTTTCCCATATGTTAATTTGGAAGGAATTTATATTGTTCTTCTCTCATTACTAATCAATCTTCAGAGTCTTAATAACACCTCTCATATTTTTTACTGTAATCAAAAATATGTTATTTATGTTCTATGATCCTTTTTACATACTACCAAATTCAGTTGCTAATATTTTGTTAAGAGATTTTGTATCCAAGTTCATTAGACTGTAAATTTACTTGCTTGTGGAGTCCCTCTGTTAATGGTATCAGCTTGATGCTGGCTTCAAACAAAGAGCTTGGGATGCAAGGATGATTCAACATAGGCAAATCAATCAGTGAGATGCACCTCATTAACAGAATGAGAATCACTTGATCATCAGTAGATGCAGATAAAAGCACACTTGGTAAAATTATATATCATTAGCATTATTATTATGAATCTGATATATATGTAACATATATACCATGCCAAAAATGTCAACAGCACCAAGTAATAGCCCCATTTTGGGTCAACCAGATTGGCAGATTTTTCATTGGCTGAATATCTGATCAGAATATCCCTATTATGCATTAAATCTTCTTTACTCTCTTCCCAAACATCCCTGATTTTTCAAAGATCTAATCTTAAACTTCTGTAGTTACTATATGAGATAAGAACAATGGCAACCAGGTGACCAGACTTATGCTGAAGCAGAGGCTCCAATCCTCCAAACCTGATGTGAACAGTCAACTCATTGGAAAAGACCCCGATGCAGGGACAGACTGAAGGCAGAAGGAGAAGGGGATGACAGAGGATGAGGTGGTTGGATGGCATCACTGACTCCACAGACATGAGTTTGAACAAGCTCCGCAAGATAGTGAAGGGCAGTAAGCCTGGCGTGCTGCAGTTCATGGGGTCACAAGGAGTCAGACACAACTTAGCAACCGAATAACAACAACAAATCTTCCAATTCTGGTTCTTCCTTTTACTCTAAGTGTGATTTCTAAAAATATTCTTCCTTCAGCTTTCATTTATTCAATGATTATAGACTGTCGACTATAAACCAATTCTTGGCCCTGTGCTGCATCCAGAGGTACATGGTGAGTAAAAGAAACATCGTACCATTAAGAAGTTTAGAACCTAATGATAAAGCCAGCTATTAATACACTGATAATTAAAATTAAGGCATTCCAATCTGGTAAGTTATAAAATTGAACAATAGAAGTAGCTATGAGAGGAGATAAAAAGCAAGGGTAGCTGAGAGTTCTCCAGGAGGAGCAGCAACAGACAATGCTGGGAATCCACCCAGAGGTCAGATCATGACATTGTTTCTGTGTTACAGATCTGGGATTTAATCTAAATGCCCTAAGAAGCCACAAAAAGATTTTAAACCCTAGAATGATGGGACCACATTTCTGTTTGTAAAGGATCCCTGTGGCAGCCTGACTGGGAGGAATTTAGATGACACCAGAAAGAGAAGTGGGTGCCAATTAGGTGACCACTGCAGTGTTTAAGGTGAGAGACAATGGCAGAATAAATTAGAGAGGAGCGGAGTGGAATGAAAAGAACCAGACAGATGTGAATTTCATTTTAGATAAGGAGCTGACAGGACTCACTAACAGACTGGGTTGAGGGAGAGGTGAGTGTGAAAGAGGTGTCAAGAATGATTCTCAGGTGTCTTGCTTCAACACTGGAGCAGATGGAGGTGTAATTATTGAACAGAGGATTCTGCAGGGAAATGAAGGATGAGCCGGTGGGAGGAGACTCAGAGTTGAATTTTGTACCAGTTAATTTTTGAGATGCCAGCAAAGCCTTCAAATGTATATGTTAAGTGTATGTTACCTACAGGAATCTGACGCTCAGAAAGGAGGGTGCAGTTAGGAATGTTAATCACTATGTCATCACCAATGCCCTCATTTGAAAATGAAGGTGGCACTGTGTAAGACAATAAACATGAACATGTACAAAATGCCATGCATGTATCACTGGGCAGAGACAGCAGGTGTGTAAGCCTACGGATACTCCTGCACCTTCAAACATACATACATGGGCTTCCTAGGTGGCGACAGTGGTAAAGAATCTGTCTGCCAATGCAGGAGATGCAAGAGACTTGAGTTCAATCCCCGGCTCAGGAAGATTCTCTGGGGTAGGAAGTGGCAACCCGCGCCAGTATCCTTGCCTGGAGAACCCCATGGAGCCTGGTAGACTACAGTCCACAGGGCCACAAAGAGTCGGACATGACTCAGCGAGCACACGTACATGCATAACACATGCATGAGTACTTACATATGCGAGGTTCAACATACATTGAGTAGGGTCAGAGAGAAAAATAATTACCTTAATAAAAGTTGTATTCTTTGTTCCTTATATTCAAATAAAATATGTACTGCACAAATATTTATATTATGTGAAAATGCATTGGTGGTGGTGGTTTAGTTTGCTAAGTTAGCTTAGTTTGCTAAGTCGTATCTGAATCTTGCGTCCCCATGGACTGGAGCCCACCAGGCTCCTCTGTCCATGAGATTTACCAGGCAAGGATACTGGAGTGGGTTTTGCCATTTCCTATCTTTTCTTAAACGGCTCTCCCATCACTTGTACCTGGATAAGCTAGAGGTAACTCACAGAGTTATCACTGAAATCTTGTGGCTGCACATGACAGAATTTCTGTTTCAGAGGAACAAAAACACAGTTCCTATCCCAACTGGCTTCCAGTTACAGAATTTTGAAAGTAATTATCTGACACAGCAGAAGCCAAACAGTGCTCTATTTTTATTTTCCATTTCAAACTCTGAATGTGAATCAGATTCTCACCAGAAATGTGACAGAAACAGGGGGGGAAGAAATAGATTTACTTATTCATTTACAGCAGCCGAAGCAGAATCAGTACTCTGAAAAATTCAGCAAGACATTCCCGACTTTTCCACAGCCCTTGTTCCATCACATTATTTTGTGGGGTTCTACATCAGACTACTTTGCAGGAACATTAAGGAATGTAAATGTGTATATTTCTTTTTAACCACGTAAGACAGGTAAACAGTAATTTGTCAGGCATGATTATTTGGTTTCTAAACTTTAGTTAATGGGAACTAAAGATAATTTTCTGCCCCAGGCTCTTTATTTATTTATTTAGAAATGCAATGTTACCCCTTGTTCAGTTGATTATTCATTTTTGGCCATGTGGCACACAAAATTTTAATTCACCCATCAGTGATCAGACTCATGCCCGCTGCAATGGAAACACTGACTTAATCACTGGACCACTAGGGATGTGTCTGTCATGGACTTTTTTTGAAATACTGTCACTAAACCGAGGTGAAGTGGGTCACAAGTGCATAATGAAATAGAATTTTATTTGTTAGATATCTACAAAATAAGCAGGTCAGTAATTTATTATATGAGTTTTATATAATTAGATGTAATGTGCTAAGAGTATTTTAAGTCATTTTAGTAATATAATTGGGACTGCATAAAAAATGAGTATTTGCTGTCCCAGAGCTAAGGTGATATTAAAATTCATCATCAGGGATTTCCCTGGTGGTCCAGTGGTTGAGAATCTACCTGCCAATTCAGGGCACATGGGTTTGATCCCTGGTCTGGGAGGATCCCACATGCAACGAAATCAGTGTGCCACGACTACTGAAGCTCGTACACCTAGAGCCTGTGCTCTGAAACAAGAGAAGCCACTGCAATGAGTAATCCACGCATCACAACTAGAGAGTAGTCCCTGCTCACTGCAACGAGAGAAAGCCCACGCACAGCAATGAAGACCCAGCACAACCAAATAAATAAATAAATAATTTTTAAAAATAGATGTTTGGCTTTCAATGTTAAAAAAAGAATTCATCATCAAAAGTTCCCTATGTTTTATTTTGGGGAAGCACGTATAAACCAGAGGGTTAAAACAGAAGCATGGCTGACTTAGAACAATCGTAGTTGTTTTTACCTGTTGCATTTGTTGCTGGTATCAGGGACAGGAAAATAAAGAATTTATTGGTGAAAGTTAAGGTTAGGATGACAAGAGAGCAGACACAATTTGTCTGTATGTTAGCCTTTACAGAGAGAGAGAGAGAGTAAAATAAATGAAAACCAGGGTATGGGTGCTGTATTCGTGAAAGTCAGGAGATGGTCTGAGGGAGCAGTTTATTCAAAAAGGTCTGAGGGAGCAGTTTATACAAAAAGGTTTGATAAACCAGATCTGACCTGGATGTATTCTGGAAGGCGATAAAACTTCATTGCAATACATTTTGGGGGAAAGGACTAGAGACAACTCTGCATACATGAAAAGCAATCACCTAAATGGTAAGTGGGTGGGGAAGATCCCCTGGAAAAGGAAATGGCAACCCACTCCAGTATTCTTACTTGGAGAATTAAATGGACTGGGGAACCCGGCGGGCTACAGTAGTTCATGGGGTCACAAAGAGTTGAACACTTTCACTTTCACTTTCGGATAGGAAATGGTAAGTTCGGGACTACCTTATCCGTTATCTTAAATAAGTTCCGATTGGACACTACAACTGGAAACATGGCCCAGATTCAAACATTTATATTCTTGGAAAACATTTAAATATTTATGTATGACAACAAAATCTCCTCAAACTCCAAATAATTCAGCTGCAAACCAATGGATTGTGTTTTGTTTGAAATAGTGTTTTAAATGACAGGATATCATGAAATAGGCGTCACTATAATTAAAGCAGATTTAATAGTATATGCTAATGGCATTTACTGCTTTATTTTTTTTTAATTAGTTTATTTATCTATTTTTTAACTTTACAATATTGTATTTGTTTTGCCATACATTGACACGAATCCACCATGGGTGTACATGATTTCCCCTTCCAGAACTCCCCTCCCAACTCCCTTCCCATCCCATCCCTCCGGGTCATCTCGGTGCACCAGCCCCGAGCGCCCTGTGTCATGCATCGAACCTGGACTGGCGATTCGTTTCACATATGATAATTTACATGCTTCCATGCAATTCTTCCATAGCATCCCGCCCTCGACCTCTCCCATAGAGTCCATAATACTGTTCTATTTATCTGTGTCTCTTTTGATGTCTCGCATACAGGATTATCTTTACCAATTGACTAAATACCATATATATGTGTTAGTATACTGTATTGGTGTTTTTCTTTCTGGCTCACTTCACTCTGTATAATAGGCTCCAGTTTCATCCACCTCATTAGAACCAATTTGAACGTATTCTTTTTAATGGCTGAGTAATATTCCATTGTGTATATTCATCTGCTGATGGGCATCTGGGCTGCTTCCATGTCCTGGCTACTATAAACAGTGCTGCGATGAACACTGGGGTACACGTGTCTCTTTCAATTTTGGTTTCCTCAGTGTGTATGCCCAGCGGTGGGATTGCTGGGTCATATGGCAGTTCTATTTCCAGTTTTTTGAGGAATCTCCACACATTTACTGCTTTAAAAAGACATTCATGAAACATACTGACAGAACAACTTGATAAGTAAGGTATCAGTCAGTCAGTTCATTCACTTAGTTGTGTCCGACTCTTTGTGACCCCATGGACTACAGCAGGCCAGGCTTCCTTGTCCATCATCAACTCCCGGAGCCTACTCAAACTCATGTCCATCGTGGCGGTGATGCCACTTAGCCATCTCATCCTCTGTTTTCCCTTTCTCTTGCCTTCAATCTTTCCCAACATCAGGGTCTTTTCAAATGAGCCAGTTCTTCGCATCAAGTGACCAAAGTATTAGAGTTTAAGTTTCAGCATCAGTACTTCCAACAATTATTCAGGACTGATTTCCTTTAGGATGGACTGGTTGGGTCTCCTTGAAGTCCAAGGGACTCTCAAGAGTCTTCTCCAACACCATAGGCCAAAAGCATCAATTCTTCAGTGCTCAGCTGTCTTTATAGTCCAACTCTCACATCCATACATGACTACTGGAAAAACCATAGCCTTGACTAGATGGACCTTTGTTGACAAAGTTATGTCTCTGCTTTTTAACATGCTGTCTAGATTGGTCATAGCTTTTCTTCCAATGAGCAAGTGTCTTTTAATTTCATGGCTGCAGTCACCATCTGCAGTGATTTTGGAGCCAAAAAAATAAATAAATAAAGTCTCTCACTGTTTCCCCATCTATTTCCCATGAAGTGATGGGACCAGATGCCATGATCTTAGTTTTTTGAATGTTGAGTTTTAAGCCAACTTTTTCACTCTCCTCTTTCACTTTCATCAAGTGGCTCTTTAGTTCTTCACTTCTTGCCATAAATGTAGTGTCATCTGCATATCTGAGGTTATTGATATTTCTTCCAGCAATCTTGATTCCAGCTTGTCCTTCATCCAGTCCAGCACTTCTCATGATGTACTCTGCATATAAGTTAAATAAACAGGATGACATATACAGCCTTCCTTTCCCTATTTGGAACCAGTCTGTTGTTACATGTCTGGTTCTAACTGTTGCTTCTTGACCTGCATACAGATTTCTCAGGAGGCAGGTCAGGTGGTCTGGTATTCCCATCTCTTTCAGAATTTTCCACATTTCATGTGATCTACACAGTCAAAGAGTTTGGCATAGTCAATAAAGGAGAAGTAGATGTTTTTTTGGAACTCTCTTGCTTTTTTGATGATCCAGTGGATATTGGCATTTTGATCTCTGGTTCTGGCAGTTGGATCTTTGGTAAGGTATTCACAGTGGTAAATAAAGTGATTTGATGTGTAAAATGTATATTAGACTTACAGTACAGAAAAGATTGTGTATACCTAATTTTCTTATTCCTGCTGCATAAGCACAAGTATTGACCCTGAAAATGGCACTGAGGATAATCATCAGTGAATCTGAAAAGAGGCGAGCTTGTCCATAATGCTAGGTCTGGAAGAACAGGACAGCAACTGGGTGCCTTATAACCTCCAATCGACGAGGAGAAAGCTATCCAGACCTACTTTTTCCTGACTCTCAACCCTGAGAACAGAAGCTATCTGGTAAGCTTATTTTTTCCCTGGATCAAACAGAAGTCCCTGTGACCACATCAGGTAAGCAGACAACTCTGTTAAAGAGGACTACTTGGGAGAGCCACCAAGAATAAAGAGCCAAAGGAAACACTCTGCTTTTTTGTAGAATGTGAGACTCCCCTTTTTCACCAAGAGCTGCTGAGACAGGGGGGCAGAGTTGCTGGAGAGACCCACTAAGAGCCGGTCTGGTCCAGGAGATCTCTTTGACATTATGGTCATGAGACTCTCCATTCTTGTCCAAGGACGCAGAGGAAGCTGGAGGTCAGGGTAGAGGAATTCTACCACACCACTCTATTAAGAGACATACTCAGCAGACTGGCCTACGGTAAACTCATTTGCCCTCACAAGAGCACTATTTGGGAAATTTGGGGACCCAGGGACTTCAGATAAGCTAAGCAGACCAAAATAATATCACAAAAACACAGAACATTTATGGCAATTTGAACCATAGTCCATAAAATTAATCCAAAACCCACATGCTAAACCTAAACTAGGTGGCTGCCTATTTAAATACTCCCTGTAAAAGGAAAAGTCTACCCACTCCAATATTCTGGCCTGGAGAATTCCACAGACTGTATAGTTCATGGGGTTGCAAAGAGTTGGACAGGACTGAGTGACTTTCACTTTCACTTTCACATATTTAAATAGATCTCAGAGTCTTCTACAATTATAGGAAAACAAATATCTTGGAAACAATATAAGCTCACCCATTACACCAAGAATTAAGAAAATCACAACTTGAATAATGAAAGGCAATCAATTGATGCCAATACAAAGATGAATCAAGTGTTGGAATGACCTGACAAGGATTTTAAAGTAGCTTTTATAAAACTGCTTCAATAATACATTAAAAATTATCTTGAAACAAATCTTTAATAAAAAAGAAGAAAAATTGATAATCTCAGAAAAGGAGAAGAAGTTACTTAAAAAATGGCCAAATGGAAATTATATAAATTCAAAACACAATAACAGAAGGAAAAAAACAAGATCACTGCATAGATATAATATTAGAGTAGAGATGACAGCAGACAGAATCAATTAACATGAGGACACAATGAAATTCACTCAGTCTGAAAAACAGTGAAAACTGTCTGGAAAAAATAATGAACAGAGCTTCAGGGACCCAAGGGGCAGTAACAAAATAATAAATAGATATGTTACTAGAATTCTAAGAGGAGAGGTCCAAAGACAGAAGGTGGAAGAATTATGAAGAAATAATGACTCAAAACTTCCCAGATTTGGTTAAAAACACACCCAACATATCCAAGAAGCTGAGAAAACCCCAGATAAGTTAAAGGCAAATAAATCCACACTGTGATTTATTATATTTAGCCTACTGAAGATAAAAGATAAAAAGCTTTGAAAGCAACCAGAGAGAAATGATTCATTGCCTATAGAGGAAAAAAAAAACCAACACAATTTAAATGACAATGGATTTCTCCTATTAAATAAGGGAGAGTAAATGGAAGTGGTGCAGCATTTTGCAAGTTTGAAAGAAAAGCACAGTCGGCTATGAACTCAACATTGCAGAAATATCCTTCAAGAATGAAAGGAAATAAAAACATCCTCAGATGAAGGAAAATCAAAAGAATCTGTTGATATTAGACCTAATCTTATAGATGGGCTGGGCTTCCCTCATAGCTCAATTGGTAAAGAATATTCCTGCAATGCAGGGACCCTGGTTTGATTCCTGGGTTGGGAAGATCCCCTGGAGAAGGGATAGTCCACCCATTCCAATATTCTTGGGCTTCCCTTGTGGCTCAGCTGGTAAAGAATCCACCTGCAATGCGAGAGACTGGGTTCAATCCCTGCGTTGGGAAGATCCCCTGGAGAAGAGAAAGGTTACCGTAGAGAAAACGGATTGAACAATGGAATACTGTAAGCTGCTTATAAAAAACTCAATTCAAATCCAATGATATATGCAGACTTTGAACATAAACAAATGGGAGAGACATACCATGAAATCATTATTTTATTTTTAAAAAATGAGTGGCAATCTTAATATCTGACCAAATAGGCTTTATAACAAAGGAAAGTACTACAGAAAACACAATGATAAATATAATGATAAAAGGACCAATCTATCAGGAAGGCGTTACATTCTAAATAGGTATGCACAAATAGCTTCAAAATATATGAAAGAAAAGCTGATAGAGTTGAAAGAATAAATAGACAAATCCACAAATATATTTGGGAACTTCGACACCCTCTTCTCATCAAATGATAGAATTAGAGACAGAAAACAAGAAATGATACATATGTGAACTAAAGGAAAAAGCAAAAAGATCTGATTGTCTCACATAGAGCACTCTTTTTAAATAACATTATAAAATGAATAAAATGTTTTTCAAGAACCCATGGAACATTCACTGAGATAAATCATATCATGGGCCATAGAACAATACTCAAAAATTTAAAAAATTATATATGTGCCATCTGATTTTAATGGAATAAAATTAAAAATGAACAACAGAAGACAACAGAGACATCTCTAAATACATGGAGATTTTAAAAGACATTTAAAAAATATCCATGGGTCAAAGATAAAGTCTCAAAGGAAATAAGAAATATATTTATAACTAAATGAAAACAAAATGCACCATATCAAAGTATGTGGAACACAACTAAATTTGGTGCTAGAAGGAAATTTATAGCTATATGCTTATATTGGAAATAAGATAAGGCCTCATATCAATAACTTAGGTTCTTATTTCAACACCTAGGAAAAAAATGAAATACAAATTCAAGTACATAGGAGGAAGGAAACAATAAATATATGAGCATAAGTCAATAAAATTGAAAACAAGAAAAAAACAGAAAAACTTGATTAAACAAAATTCTGATTCTTCAAAAAATCAGTTAAATTCATGAACCTCTAGGAAGACTGATAAACACTTTTTTTAAAAAAGGAAGAAGACAAAAGTCACTAATTCAGCATCAAAGATGGAACAATACTACAGATATTGCAGCCTTTAAAAAGATACTTAGGGGATCCTACAAAAAACTCCATGCTCATATATTTGAAATCTTAAAAGACACAGATCAATTTCTTGAAAACAACAAAATCCCACAGAGAAAAAGATCATTTGAATTGTCTATAACCATCAAAGAAATTGCATTTACAATTAAAAGCTCCAGATGGTAGTATTATGTTGGAAGTTCAATTTCCACTGCATAATTCTATAAAATATTTAGTGTTAATACTAATGTCAATGTTACAAAATATCTTTCAGGAAATATAAGAAGAGGGAATATTTTCTAAGTAATTTAATAAACCAATATTGCTCTGATGTCAAAACAAAATAATATGAACATAAACAATCTACCAATCAATATCTCTCATGATATCAAATGCAATGATCCTCAACAAAACACTAATAAATTAAATCATCAATGTATAAAAGGATGAAAAGGTCCAGACATGCGATAATTCAGGTATTCGAGGCTAGTTCAACTTTTGAAAATCAATAAATGTAGTCCACCATGCAAAGGCAAAAACATGGTCATATCAACAGATGCAGAAAAGCAGCTGGCAAGCTCCAACCATCTATTCTTGATAAAAACTCTCAGCAAGTTTGAAATGGCGCTTCTGAAGTGGCACTAGTGGTAAAAAATCCATCTGCCAATGGAGGAGACCCAAGAGACGCGGGTCTGATCCCTGGGTTTGGAAGATCCCCTAGAGGAGGAAATGACACCCTACTCCAGTATTTTTGCCTGGTAAATTTCATGGACGGAGGAGACTGGTGGGCTACAGTCCATGGGGTCACAAAGATAACAGTTTTTCCAGTAGTCATGCACAGATGTGAGAGCTGGACCATAAAGAAGGTTGAGCCCTGAAGAATTGATGTTTTTGAATTGTGCTGGAGAAGACTCTTGAGAGTTCCATGGACAAAAAGGAGGTCAAACCAGTCAATCCTAAAGGAAATCAACCCTGAATATTCATTGGAAGGACTGGTGCTGAAGCTGAAGCTCCAATTCTTTGGCCACCTGATAGGAAGAGCCTACTCATTGGAAAAGACTCTAATGCTGGGAAAGATTGAAGGCAAAAGGAGAAGGGGGTGACTGAAGCTGAGCTGGTTGGGTAGCATCACCAAGTCAATGAACATGAGTTTGAGCAAACTCTGGGAGATAGTAAAGGACAGGGAACCTAGCATGCTGCGGTCCATGCGGTCACAGAGTAGGACACAACATAGTGACTGAAAAAGAAAGTTAGAAATAGAGAGGAATTAACTCAACTTGATAATCATCTATATAATAAACCTTTCCACTAAAATAAGAAACCGGGCAAAAATGTCATCTATCACTCTTATTCAACATAGTATTTTATGTTCTAGCCAGTGCAGCACTAAGGCAAGAAAAGGAAATAAAAATGCATACAGATCAAAGAGTAGAATTAAAATTCTCCCTGTTTGTAGAGGACATCATTACTTATGCAGAAAAATCTACAAAATAGACAAATGGAATAAAAAGAAAGCTCTAGAATAAGTGAATTTAGCAAGCTTGCAAGATAGATGAACAAACACAAATCAACAGTAACAATGAATATGCAGAAATTAAAATTAAAACAATACCATTTATAATCACTCCAAAGATTTTCCAAAGAAAATCCCAAATTGAATAAATTTTGTAATAATAAAATGTGTACAAGGTGTTTTCTGTATCAAATGCTGAAAATTGCAAAATGCCAAAGAAAGAAATCAGACTACATAACTGAAGATATCATGTTCATGAATTGGAATGCTTAACATAGAAAAATGTCAATTCTTCCCAAATTCTTCTATACGTTTAATACATCATCTATAAAAATTTCAGAAAGATATTTTATAGACATAAACAAGTTTACTCCAAAATTTCTACAGGAAGACACATGCTCTTAATTAGTTAAAACCATCTTGACAAAGAAGTTACTTTTCTCTCTTTGATATCAACGCTGGCCATATAGCACCTTTGTTTGTAATTGGCATGGGAGGAGGGGCATGAACAAAAAGAGCCTCTGCTTACATAAATAAATAAAGTCCAATTCTTCATCATAAGTCATGTCTTAAAGCAACTTTAGAAGAAATCTCTAATGATCATCAAATTGGTCCCCATGCTTTTATCAGACTAGAGTATAAACTGTTATCAGACATTGAGAATCAATTTATACTCGTTCCAAAACTAACTGATAAGTCTGGGTGTCTTTTAAGGCTCTATTTCTGCTAATTCTTTAAGCACAAATGTTAATTAAATTATACAATTTGGATGTTCAGATAAATACATTATAATGCATACATGAAATGATAAATTATTATTAAAAGTCAGAAAAACGGAGAGAATATAGAGTTATCACATAGCATTAGCTAACACAACTATTTGCTGATGTCAAAATGTAGGTCAATACCTTCATGACTTCATTACTATCCCAGGGGATTTTTTTTCCCCTCTGGTTTAAGATCTAACATAAGGGAGATCAATGAAGTCAATATGTTAAAAATTTGTGACTATTTAGTCGGCTTTGATAACAATGCTGGTGTTACATGTATCTTTAACACATTTGTATAGCCCCAATATTTAGCACATGTAAAGTCTGCAAATCACCTATCATTTTCAAGGAACATGACAGCACACACAATACATATTTTCCTTTATGTGAGGTTTCCTAAAGTATTTCTTCTCAAGATGGGGGTTTGAGATAAAATGTTTTATTTCTTCCTCTCGGAGTCTCATTAAACTATAAGAAGTATTTAAAAAATTGAAATAGTTTGCAAATTAAAGATGGTAAGTTTTGTCCCAACAGAAAAGACATTTCAGTAAGCTCCTCAAAGACAAATTATGAAACAATGATGAGTAAGATAGAAGGACAAAGGAAACTCTATCCTTAAACACGTGTGGAAGGGAACTGCCATGCAGGATTTTGCCTTGTCTTGCATTATTTCCTCAAAAGCTTAGGAGTCAAAAATGCCAAGTATAATGGAGGCTGAGGCTGAGATTGAATTCTAAAACATAAAGGTAAGTGGAATAATTATAGAAAAAGTACATGTCTCCAAGCAGAACATTCAACATCCAGTCATTCTCCTCTCTGAACAAAAGTGCACATTCTTGGAAAAATTAAATGTAAAATTTTTTAAGAAAAACTTAAATTAAGATGTCTGAGACAACTAACACAGGGAGATAATGATGAAATTAGCTCAAACTGTCATCATCTATCTCAGTGTTCTGAAGACAATGGTAGGGTTTTCTGTATCTTCATTCTATAAGGTGGAAAGCAATTATAGCCTATCTAGAGTTAGCAAGAGTAGGAATAAATGTCAGTATTTCACATATTTTAAAAAGACAACTTAGGGAAGAACAATATAATTAATGAAAAAGTATGGGAAAAAAGGAAAAGGAGGTAGGGTGATTAAACAAGTAGACCCTCATGTTCTATAGCAGGAAATCAAGATAAAGTCTAGTCATGTTAAAATAAAAGAACTAAAATATCACAGGTTGTTTTTTATCTGTAAGAAAAGCTGCAAGAAGGAATTGGAAGGGGAAAAGAGGAATATCAATTTTGTAATAACTTTTTGTACCATTTGCTTTTTCCCCCTATCTGCATGTATTATATATATATATATATATAAGTACAAATAAAGGTATTTGAAAAATATACATAGAGAAAAAAATACTTGATATCATTTATCAATATATTTTAAAAGAGGAGTTATTCAAGACCATGAGATTAAGCACATATATGTTACATTAAAATGATCATTATTTCACAGATATCTATTATTAAAACAAAGTAGCAATTTCTAACACAAAGATTCTTGTCATTTTATTCAAGGTATCCTCATGTATCACTAGTAAAATGAACCTAAAGACAAGTGGCTCTAAAAGATACTTAATTTAGGATCATTTTGGTAGCTTGAAAAATAGATATCGGAGTTCTATTTTCAGATTTTCTGACTTATTCAATTGGATGCAAGGCTGGACTTGAGGATCTTTAAAAACTTTCCATGTAATTCTAATATTCAAAGAAAGCTGAAAACTAAGGTATCTACCTTGTGAATATTTTTCTCCTGGTAATACATACTCAATCAAAAGCTTTGTTTTTAATGTATTAAGCCAAATGTAGCATTTGCTGTATCTTCATTTTTGTTACTTTCACATTTCTTACAGACACTAAGAGAAATGCAGCTGCAAAATGCAGAATAGAAATAATTTCTATGCAAATTAACAGCTCTCTAGAGAGAGTCTTTAGTCCCCCACAGCTGCACTGTACTGATGCTCCACCCCCAAACATAAATATTTACTTAGTGTTATTGGTGCTGATAATTGATGTGTAATTAGATATTATTTTACCCTTTTTCATCTCAATGTTTATTAAAATAGTAATAAAACTGAAAAATGTTCATAGTCAATTTAATTCAATAGAATAATAATAACAGGGTTCAAAGAACAACAGCAGCAATGCCTGGAGAAGAAAGAAAGCATAAGTCCGTAACATAAGTCATATTTAAGAGGGAAATGTAATTTCAAGTGAAATATATATGTCTCTCTTATAGCACTTCCTCTCTGCTTAGCGTCCTCTTACTTTAATTAAAAGTAGTTTATATTGCCTTGAATACTACAGATGTATTTAATAGTTCTCATAATTTTGAAATAACAATAGAAGGAATCCATGCATGCAAAGGAGCTAATGAACTGAACAAGCAATTACTGAGCATACATGATGTTCCAGAACAAGTTTATGAATCACTATTTTTAGCTTTACACACACAGACACACACATATACACACATATGCATTAATACAACATACATACACAAAGTTGGATAGTGAAGTAAATTAAAAAAAAAAAGAGTGATCTGCAATTTTTCTGAGTCTCTATTTTAAAAAAAAGATGAATGACATTTGATATAGCTTGTGACATACTAGGTAACATAATATACTGAAGTAAAACAAAAGTCAAATATATGAAACTTTTCCACACATTTAAGAATTATATTAAACTATATGTGTCAGTGTATCTTTTAGGGAACCTCATCTTATTTTGAAAGAATTGATACCCTGTTATAAGGCTTTGGTTGAAGATAGTGTGGCCTCAATTATGGAAACTTCCAGAACAAGACTCAGCATCTTCCCCACTTGGGCAGCTAGACCACCGACAGTTGACTTAGGCTGAAGCAACATATGCTCTCTTGTCTGGAGCTTTGAAATGTGACCAGCTGACACAAAGACCAAAGGACAGATTTGCTATTATTTGTGGCCATGTTATCAAAAACAGTGGCAGAAACGTCAGAGGCAATCTTCTGACTTAATCGTTTCTGGGGTATCAACCTGGCTTCATTTACAGATACTCAACCTCTCTTGGTTCCTGCTTTATTTCAACACTGACTCACTAGCCTTTCTGCCAATTCCATAATCTAGCCAATATCCATCTGGAAAGTTGCTTTTATGCTGAAGTTAGTCATATTCTGTTGCACTCAAGAAGGTGACTTACTAAATCATGCCTTTGAGTGCAACACCCACTCACACCTCCACACATACAAACAATGTGAACAATAACAAATTATTCTGATGCTTGAAACAAAGGGAAAGAGAGACGGGCTTGATCCTCCCAGTCTTCATAACCTTCTTTTACATATTAAAGTCAAACTTTTAGATCCACAGTGTTTAGTGTCATTCTGTCTGCCTATAACTTTATGTGACTTTCACAGACTCATTGTTGTTCAGTCGCTCAGTCATGTCTGACTCTTTGTGACCCCATGGACTGCAGAATTCCAGTCCTTCCTGTCCTTCACCATCTCCCAGAGCTTGCTCAAAGTCATGTCCCTTGAGTTGGTGATGTCATCCAATGATCTCATCCTCTGTTATCCCCTTCTCCTGTCTTCTGTCTTTCCCAGCATCAGGGTCTTTTCCAAGGAGTTGGCTCTTCACATTAGGTGACCAAAGTATCGGAGCTTCAGTTTTAGCATCAGTCCTTCCAATGAATATTCAGGGTAGATTTCCTTTAGAATTGACAGGTTTGATCTCCTTGCAGTTTAAGGGGCTCTCAAAAGTCTTTCCCAAAATAACAGATTCATACATTTGTATACCTTATGCATGTGGAGCTAGATTCCCTATCTATTATTCTATCTGTCCATCCAATATTGGAGCCAAAAACTATAAGTAGCTATTTAAATTAATAAAACAAACATTCAGAACCTTAATTGCAATAGCCAAAACTCAAATATTCAAATGTCAATTAAAAGGAAGCTAGTTGGTTGCTTTATTATTTTTTTTTTCTGAAACAAACTTGTTTTTTGGTAGGCTAGTAGCTTCCAAAATGGCAATGCAGATATAAAACAGGAATATAATTACAGAAAGTTCTACTAGAAAGCTCTGGTCTAAACACGTAATGATAATCCAACTTTCCCCATGGTTAAATCAAAAATCTAGACTTCAGTTACTCAACACAGGTTGACTATCATTAATTCAGCATGTGCTTGAACAGCAGTCCAACAACACTCAAAGAAATTATGCCTTCACCTTAAGATGACTATCTTATTTTATATTTTTATATATATTTTGTTTGTTAACCAATGTAGTTTTATTTTTCAACAATAAGACTTTCATTGTTTGAGAAACTAGTGTCTAGACATGGGAGTTTTTAAAGGACAGACACTAAAATGTGGATTTGAAAAATATTTGGGCACTTGAAACTATCTAGCTGCAAGTAAAGAAATCCTTTTATCTTTATTTTTTTAAACAGAACATAGAAACTGATTGAACTGTTGCCTACAAATGTTGGGACTTGGGCTTCACATGCTTTCTGAGTTTACAGCCGTAGGCAATTGGCTAGGATCCTAATCGCACCATTTGTATCACTGATTGTTTGTTTGCCTAGAGTCTGTTCTACTCCTCAGGTATGAAGTTAGTAAATCACTTCCCATTATTAAACTAGTTTCAGATAGTTTCCTTCAACAGCCAGCAGGATATCACTAACCAACACAAACATTGTGTCAATCACTAGGCAGATGAGAACAGCTCAGGATGAGCAGCATATGGAGGAACACCTGAATTTTTAGATGCTATGGATTACTAATTGTTAGCAGGCAACAATTAGAAGGGCTGAGGAAGGTGAATAGTCCTATTACAAATAAGTGAAGATGCCATAGTGTTAAAAACTGTGAGTTGCTCAGTCATGTCCTACTCTTTGTTACCCCATGGACTAGAGCCTGCCAGGCTCCTCTGTCCACAGCATTTTTCAGGCAAGAATACTGGAGTGGGTTGTCATTTCCTTCTCCAGGGGATCTTCTTGAACCAGGGATCAAATCCAGGTCTCCTTCATTGCAGGCAGATATTTGCCATCTGAGCCACCAAGGAAACCCCTCAAAAACTCCACAGATTCACATTAAATCACAGCCTCCTCTATCATCTATTCAATCCTCTTGAATATGAGTCAAGCTCCTATAAATAGTAAGGTTCTTCAGAGAAAATGGTGGCTCAGACTGCAAAGAATCTACGTGCAATGTGTGAGACCTGGGTTTGATCCTTGGGTTGAGAAGATCCCCTGGGGAAGGGAATGCCTACTCACTCCAGTATACTTGTCTGGAGAATTCCATGGACAGAGGAGCCTGACAGGCTACAGTCAAAGAGTTGCAAAGGGGTTGCAAAGAGTGGGACATGACTGAGTCACTTTCAGTTTCTCTTCCACTTTTTAGAGAAAATAGCTTCCTGGGTAAAATAAATTGCTGTAGAAAATATAAGTCCCAATTTTAAAATATTTTAATGTTATCATTTTCTTTTTAAAGCCACTTTACAGAGGTATTAAAAAGTAGAGACATAACTTTGTCAACAAAGGTCCGTCTAGTTGAGGCTATGGTTTTTCCAGTAGTCATGTATGGATGTGAGAGTTGGACTATAAAGAAAGCTGAGGGCAGAATTGATGCTTTTGAACTGTGATGCTGGAGAAGACTCTTGAGAGTCCCTTGGACTGCAAGGAGATCCAACCAGCCCATCCTAAAAGAGATCAGTCCTGGGTGTTCATTGGAAAGACTGATGTTTAAGCTGAAACTCCAATACTTTGGCCACCTCATGCAAAGAGCTGACTCATTGGAAAAGACTCTGATGCTGTTAAAGATTGAGGGCAGGAGGAGAAGGGAACAACAGAGGATGAGATGGTTGGATGGCATCACTGACTCAATGGACATGAGTTTGGGTATGCCTCAGGAGTTGGTGATGGACAGGGAGGCCTGGCGTGCTGCAGTTCATTGGGTTGCAAAGAGTCGGACATGACTGAACAACTGAACTGAACTGAACTGAGGTATGATTAAACACAGAACACTATACATATTTATACACATATACAGCTTGATGAGTTTGGACATGAGTATACAACCATCACACAATCTATGCCATAAACATAAACATCACCTCTAAAAGTTTTCTCCTGCCCTCTCTTGTTGTTATTTGTGATAAGAACACAACATAAACTCTATGCTCTTAGCAATCTTTTAAGTATACAATACAGTGCTATTGTGTTCTCACTTATGCTTCAAATTTTGTTGATCACTTGCTCCTTGAGATTTTCTCCTTATTTATCGACTTCGATTCCATTTCTATTCTATTGCTTCTAAGTACTTTGCTGAATTTGATTTGTAAACTCTTTACACAGACCTAGTTTTCTCTTTTGCATTATAACTTTTTGTACTACAGATTTATATTCTGAGCCAGGTTAGTCGATGTACATTTCTCTAAACTTTTATGCATGGCTTCAGTCACCAATAGCCTACACCCTTCCCCCATTTCTTCATCTCTCCATAATCTCCCACCTGCATGGCCACAAGGCACCCAGCATATAGACTATCCAAACCTAGCTCCATCACCCTCACTTCCAGATATGATTCTCCTCCTTTACTCACTAGCATGCATGCTAAGTCACTTCAGTCATGTCCGACTCTTTATGACTCTATGGACTGTAGCCCACCAGGCTCCTCTGTCCATGGGATTCTCTGGGGAAGAACACTGGAGTGGCTTTCCATGCTCTTCTCCAGGGGATCTTCCCAACTGAGGGGTCAAACCTGTGTCTCTAATGTCTCCTGCATTGGCAAGCATGTTCTTTGCCACTAGCACCACCTGTGAAGCCCCTCTCTAGAATCCCTCCAAAATGTAAGGAGCCTGCTCAACATCTTCAAATGGCCCTTTATCACCCTCAATGGACCCAAAATCTTCTCAATTATATATTCTAAAATATGAAAAAAAAATTTTAATCTATCTACTCCCTTCAATTCTTTTGAAATTTACAAGTTCAAGTCTAGATTTGTGCAATGGTGCATTGCACATTTGTGCTATGTCCTCTCTGCCTTTGAACTTGTTCTTTATGTCTCATGTCACTTCACATTTGAAAATCCTTCAATTCATTCCCAAACATCTGGAGGTAAACTATATTCTCCTTTGAGTCTCATACAAAGACTGGTCCTCAGTGGCCTGTCATACTGTCTAGCTTCATCCCTAATCCCACTTTTCATCATGTAATCTGTGTTCGTTCCAGCTGCTGTACTTGTAAGTCATTAATTATTACTTAGATTCTTTTGATATGTCTTTCCTGCCATTCCAGAGCAGGTCTCTCTTAACCAATGTACTTTACCTGTCTCATTTTATATTGCTAGCAACAGATTAGTTCAAGCTCTCACTCTTCTGAGGAGCCTTCCCTAAATTGATATGAGGCAAGTATATTTCTCCTCCCCCAGAACCATCATCCCCTATGTTTAGCACTGATATAGCATCACTAGCACTGTGGTGCTATCACTTGTTCTCAAACTCACCTCCTCTTCTTGCATTCATCAATTTTGGAGATTGTATATTTCATTAGTATAATCTCCACATCTAGCACAGCATATGACATGCTGTTAGTTTCTTTTAACAGTTGAATTTATGTTGAAACAGTAACTTTCAAAGTGAAACAGGATTCTTGTAATCATCTTACTCATTCACTTCTTTGATGTGCATAATAAAGCCTTGTTCTGAAAGTCTGGATTTACTCAGGTCAAAAGATAATATAGTAAAAAAAATCAAGGCTACCTGTCCAATGTTCCCTTCCTTGTTTCCTGTTACTTATATATGTGTGTGTTACAAGTATGTCTCAGTTGTTGCCTTGAACCAGTAATACATTATATGGTTCATGAAGTATAAGATCCCTTAAATCATTATGGAACAGGAAATAAGCCAACTATTACCCTCTTTTTTATGATGTATTAGCTGCTATACATAAACTAACATACTTTTGATTGTTCTGAAATTCTTCCCTGCGATTCTGTTGCTCATATAGAAGAGTAATTGTGTGTGTTAGTTGTTCAGTCTTGTCTGACTCTTTGCAACCACATGGACTATAGCCCGCCAGGCTCCTCTGTCCATGGGATTTTCCAGGCCAGAATACTTGAGTGGGTAGCCTTTCCCTTCTCCAAGTTATCTTCCCAACCCAGGGATTGAACCCAGGTCTCCCACATTGCAAGTGGATTCTTTATCAGCTGAGCCACAAGGGAAGCCCAGAAGAGTAATTGCTTAGCAATAAATGTCAAATATATTGATGCTACATCCTTTTCTTCTTAGTCAACAATGTCTTCACATTTCTCTAAATATGAAGTCCACAGTTACTTACCCCAGAGACACTGTAATATCTATGTTTTATTGTGTCTAATCTCATCTCTCTACTGCTCATTCCCTAAATTGGAGTTACCCACTCTTTCTTGGAAGAAGAACGTAGTCAAACATGCAGATTACTTCAAATCTCAAGAGCTTTATATGTGTTACCCCTTCACCATGGACACGGCCCCAAGCTCAAAAGACCATCACAAACATATGTGATGGTCAGTTTCGTGGGATTAGTCCTGATTTATTTTTAGATACTGGCCTGTTCTTCCTCAGAGAGTTCTTCCCTCACCCCCAATCTAGCTTTAACACTACACCCAAGTACAACATTCTTTAATAATCCTCATCACATTTTATAGCTGAATATTTATTTGTATGAATGTTGTCTTAATGTCAATGTTTCCCAAAATTCCTGTGTCATTCACCACTATATAAACAATGCCTAGCACGGTGACCAGAACTGAGGACGTATTTTATAAATTTTGAGTGAATATGACCTAGTCTTCAACCTTTGTCAAAATAAACTCAGCTGACAAATATCATATGATATTGCTTGTATATGGAAAAAAGGGTACCCATGAATTTAACAAAACAGAGTCACAGATGTAGAAAATAAAGTTATGGTTACTGGTGGTAAGTAGGGGGATAAATGTGAAGATTGGGATTAACATATACACACCACTATACATAAATTGGGGCTTCCCTCATAGCTCAGTTGGTAATGAATCCACCTGCAATGCAGGAGACCCCCGTTCAATTCCTGGGTTGGCAAGATCTGCTGGAGAAGGGACAGGCTACCCATCCGGTATTCTTGGGCTTTGCTTGCCAAGGGAAAGAATCAGCTAGTAAAGAATCCACTTGCAATGCAGGAGACCTAGGTTTGATACCTGGGTTGGGAGGATCCCCTGGAGAAAGAAAAGGCTACCCTCTCCAGTATTCTGGCCTGGAGAATTCCATGGACTATACAGTCCATGGGGTCGCAAAGAGTTGGAGATGACTAAGCGACTTTCACGTCACTTCATACATAAATTAGATTACTAATAAGGACCTACTCTACAGCACATGGATCTCTAATACTCTAATAGCCTATAAGAGAAAAGAATCTATAAGAGTGTGTATAACTGATTCACTTTGCTGTACACCTGAAACTAACACAATATTGCAAATCAACTATTTTCCACCAAATATAAAAAAAAAATTAAACTAAAATAAAGCTATGGTTATAAATAATGAAAACCAAGAGAGGACTATGATAAGTTAATATATTTTAATGATTTATATTTTATATTATTTTATATTTTATTGTAGAATAGGACTGCATACTGTATACCTTCCTAATGTCTATAAATATAGTGACAAATAAGCCACACAGAGGAAACAAATTATCCTAGAGGGAAAAAAAAATGATATTTCACTCTGTGATTCTTGTAACAAATGCCTGGTATTGTGTTTATGAAATTTAGAAAAAGTAAAAACTGGATGTATTTGAAGACCCTCTAGGCTTAACTTCCAACTAAATGCTTTTGTTATGTGAGGTCTGATGCAATTAAATGTTCACTGGATTAAAAAAAATCAATAAAATTATGGAACAGATTTCCTGAGAATAATACCTATGTTGAAAATGATTCATTTTCTTAGGGCCAATATATGTTAGAAGAAAACAGTCCATAGTTAATTATGAAGCGCGACAGATTTTTCAGAACGTATATATCTATTTTTTCATATTTTGGAGAACATTTAGATTTTCATTTCTACTTCTGCATGAAAATAATGAATCATGGTAAAGGAACACTATTATATATATATATAGAAAAGATATTAACACAGTTATCTAATCCAAGGCTTGTTTTGTGTAAAGAAAAACCTGCAGTAAGATATGACCATAAAAATGGCAGACAAAGTTAATAAAGACATCTCTTACTGTGAACAATTGTAAATGTAAAGTGTAATATAACTGAGATAGAAACATTCACTGTAATTCACTAAATGGTATTTCAGTGAAAGGTAATTTAATGGAGTAAAGAAGGAAGACATTTTCACCAGGAATGTCATTTCCAACTGGCAGATAGTCAGATGACTTTGAGGGAAATTAAACTGGATACAGGCCATGAGCACCAAGATTAAATTTTCTATCTCCTGAAGATTAGAAACTATGACTTTCAGTCCCATCAAGGTATAAAATTAGCAAGGAGATGTCTGAACAAAGCAAGACTACTTGAAAACAAACTCTATGAAATGAAAATTGGACTATCTACCCACTAGCTTAAAAAAAATAGCAAGGAAGCTTGTGGTTGGTTAAAGCTCTTGGTAGAAAAAAAACAATTGCTGTGATAAATTTAAATTCAAACTAGCAGACTAGAAGAAAGGTACACACGATTTATTTTTGTGCTGCTAGTGTTCTTTCATTGTTGTTTTCATTAAAAAGTATGGATGTGAATCTACAGTTAAAAATTAAAAGTTAATATATATTTAACTGAATCATTTCTGTAAACCTGAAATTAACATGATGTTATAAATCAATTATACTTTACTTAACAAAAGGAAAACAAGTTAAAAACAGAAATACAATGTATTCAGATTTATGAAACCAACTGGTTGTCAGCAAACAAAATCATAAATGACTCTCTATGGATCTCCCTAAGGCTATATTTTAGAGGAATTCCACCAAAACCTTCATTCCCACTTATCACATACTATTGAAGACAAGTGAATATAAATTTTTAAAGACATACCAGGATCAAATTTCCATGACAGTGGATAGACAAAAGAAATATGCAAATTAACCAAGCAGAAAGGAATAATGCAATTTGATCAAGATTTTTAAACAGTTGTTTTGCAATACTTCAATACTTAAGAGAAGAAACTGGTCAAAATGAAAAGACAAGGCATATATAAAAGGGAGAAAAAGAACCAATTTAAAGCAAAAATTTTAAAATACGCTCAAGCTAATATTCATATTTAAGTCAAGTGGTTGTTGCTCGCTCGTGTCTGACTCTTTGCAACCCCATGGACTGCAGCCTGCCAGGCTCCTCTGTCCATGGAATTCTCCAGGAAAGAATATTTCCCTTCTCCAGGGGATCTTCCCAATCCAGAGACTGAACCCGGATCTCCTGCATTGCAGGCAGATTCTTTACCATCTGAGCCACAATTTAAATAAAAAAATGTATTAATACTCAACTATTCAACTTAGTTGAAGAAAGTATTAGAATCCTGAAAGTGAATCTGAGAAAAATTATATCAAGTAGAAGTTTCAGAATAAAACAATGAGGGAGAAGAAAATTCAAAGAAATAATGGATGCTGTATCTCTATAAAGTATAAAAATCCTAATAATCACACAAAAAATATTGATTTCAGTCTACTATGGGTTGAATTTTAAACCAGTAAAATCCACATGTTGATGTTCTAACCCCAGTACGCTATTTGAGATAGAGTCTTTATAGAGGACCAATGTTCTAAACAAAACAGGAAACCTGGACACAGATACTCATCTAGTGAGAACAGCATGTGAATGTGAAGACAGCAATCTATGAGCCTGGAAAGAAGGCTTAGTAAAGATCCTTCCATCATAAAAATCAAGTCCTCATTATAACTTTCAGAGACCCTTGGCCATTTTGCCTTTGTGGGCCTTTTTCTTTTTTCAGTTAAAATGATAAATTCTATTTGCAATTGTATTGATATAAAGACTAATATAGACAATCATTCATTTTAATATTTTATTCTGATTTGACATCTGATAAGACATTTTCCTGAACTCTTTCAGTATTTGTGACCATAATGATTATGCCGTCTTAAACTAATAGACATTGTAGCAGAGGTGAAAAATGTGTCCAGACATTGCCAAATGTCCCCAAGGGTTAAAGTCACTTTCGGTATAGCACCACTGATACACTCAAGAACACATACACACATATTAACATACAGGTGAGTATGTTTGTATAGTAATATCAAGTATACATGGTGAATAAATTCATAGATTGTGACCATAATACCACTTTATATCTAAGAAACACTATATATAATGAGTGCTAATGCTATTAATTTCAACATTTTTAGATAGTTCAGACATATTGTCACTTTTCTCTAAAACTAAAGTGAAACAGCGAAATCTGATTTCTTCTAAAAAAGATATAATAGGTTCTATACCACTACAAATTAAGTGAAGTATATGCCAAATCAAATTTCTCTTTTGTGCACCCAATTTCTTTTAGGATTGGACCTAAATAGTTAAATTTCGATGATGACTATTGATAAATTTCTATATCCATTTGCACCTGCACACCACAAGTTAATTTCACGTGACATCATGTCATCACACTGTCACTTGTACAAAATTAAAATGTCATGTTTTGATACAAGAAGTTTTCCATTTCAAAAAAGTTACGGTAAAAAAACTTTCATAAAATCATCTTGACAATAAGATGACAATCGGAACCTTTTCTTGCTGTTCGTTTAATTTTTAATTCAGAGTTCATGATGACATTAAAGCTATCTATTTTTTCTGTAAATCCTGAACCTTCCCATTCCTTTTTACATGATTTATTCTCTCTTGAACCTCAGAATCATTTATTTAATTTGAAGTTACAGTACTTCATATTAAAAGAGATTTGAAAGCTCTCTTTTTAAGACAGAAAAAATAGAGAATAATGGAAGTAATGGTGATGATGAGAGGGGAATTTCATGCACTATATACTGGAAACTGATTTTCATTAAAGAATTAGATATCTTACAATTTGTTCTTTGGCACTGCCATAACTAATCCTCCTTCCCATGAAGAGATCACTTAACTGTTTCAAGCATCTTTGCTTTCCATTATTTGAGGAATTTGACAAGATGATTTCTTAACTCCTTTTTGCCACCAGAATTCCTTTCTTACTCTCTATATGCTTGCCGTGGTTGTTTTGGTTTTGTTTTTGTTTTAATAAAGCAAGTTGAGAATAATTGCCTAGAGTCTACACTTTACTCACACACATTGCCATTGTTTAGTCACTAAGTTGTGTCAGACATTTTTGCAACCCCATGGACTGTAGCCCGCCAGGCACCTCTGTCCATGGGATTTCCCAGGCAAAAATGCTGGAGTGGATTGCCATTTGCTTCTCCAGATCTTCCTGACCCAGGGATCAAACTTGTGTCTCCTCCATTGGCTGGTGGATTCTTTACCACTGACTCACACACATAGGACATGGGTAAAGAGGGGAGTGAGAGGTAGAATTTTAGTAACCAAATTCTTTGTAGAAGCAAGCAATAGTTTCTACATGATACAGTTTTTAATCTGGAAAAAATTCCTAACAGTCATAAGAACATACACCATAAAATGAAGAGAAGTGAATATGGGGAATGTAATACATTTGTTCATCCTGAAAAAAAGTCTAGTCTCATTAACTTTTATTATCAAAGATATGTTTAATGTTAATAAGGCCCAAATCCTAACGCTATATTGTTAATGGATTAGATATCTTAGCCTAAAACATGCTAATATGGAGGAACAGTTTTTGGTGTTACCTTTAATTTGATTTCATTCTATTCTATTCTATCATATGTTTTATTCCATTCTCTTTAACTACCAGATAATACAATATAGATAATATCCACTTAAACATACACTGAAGTAAACATAGTGTCTTTTATCTCTCATATAAGAATTTTTGGCCAGTTAAAGAAGTCATCTTCAATATTTTTAAAGTGAAAATTTTCATATTACACATATAATACATATTTTTTTATGTATTTATGGAGCAGAACACCTAGCTAATCACAAGCAATTATCACTTGAAATACATGAAGTTCACTGTCAGTGGTTGTATAGTAACAAACATTTCCAGTATGTGTTCTTAGTTAAATTCTAACAGTTACACATATTTAAATATTCCTAGAATATACCAGGAAGTGTCAGTATACTTTCAACTACCACCTGCACACTAATGTATTCTATTGGTAAATATGAGATATATATGCAATACAGTCAATAGCTAGTGATCAAAATATGATATCATACATATCCTAAATTATAGCTTTTGATCTCTAAAGCAAACAATTCTACTTTTACACCATGTTTTTTATTCATAAGCAATATTTTCTAAAATATGTGATAAACTGTAGATGTCAAGACACGAAGAATGCATTTTTAATCTCCTGGCACTAATTCTGAGCACCAATATTTAAAATTTCAGAAAAATTCAAATAAAAACGTAGTTTCAATTAAAGGAATGTAAAAAATGATAAAATTAAAATAATATATTTCTATAAAGCAAAACTTATAAACAAAGTCAAAGGGTAAATTGCAACTATGAAAAAATTATTGGTAATATTGCTGGCAAAGATTTATTGCATCTATTATGTAATTATTGACTAGTACTGATAAGTTTAAAAGAGTAACAAAAGGGCCTAAAGAGTCAGTTAGTAAAAAAAGGAATATTTATATCTCCTCAACTACAAAAATGTGATCAATTTCATTCATAATAAGACAAACGTATATTGAAAGTACATAGAGATGTAATTTTTCACCTATTTACAAAATCCCAAGTCTTACAATCCCATTTGTTGGCATTGCTATGGAGAAATATATATTCTTACACATCACTGACAGAGGTGTAAAGCACATTACCACCTATGGAGGAGGATAGGTAACATTTACCAAAATTAAAGATTTTTTTGTTTTTGAATCAGAATTCTACTCTGGAAACCTCTCCCTTCAGGGACCTTTGCTAAATGATGTGCGTACAAAGACATTCGTTACAGTACTGCCTGCAGTGCAACTAAGCAACAGCAATAACAACAAAAATACCAAGAGTTAATAAACATTCATTAAAACAACCTTGGCAGAGGGCATGCCAGTGAAAGAGGTGAACTAAAGACTTCCGCAAATTCGCACTTCCATAAAAGAAATGTTTGATGACAGAGATTTTTGTTTCAATAATTTCAAATAATTATCACAACCAGTAACAGGACTACAAAAGGCTATAAGTTACGGAGCGCTTTCCAGTGAATTACCGCATTTGATCATCACAATAGGCACTGAGATAGAGCTCTGTGCAGATGAAGATGAAACAGCCCCATAACCTGCTTCCAGAGTGTTCACAGTCTACTAGGTGAGGCAGGAACCTTGAAAAAACCTTTTTTACATTCCAAATATTTTCTGTAATTGTCATTAGTAAATACTTTAGACTTTGTGGATCTTAATTTCTTTCACTGCTTCTCAATTTTACCATCACAGCTTGAAAACAGCCACATACACCACATAAATGTGAACCTAGTTGCATTACAAAAAGACCTCATGTTTAGAAACTGAATTTGGTTTCGTGCTATTTCCATGTATCACCAATAATACTTACAATTTTCAATAGTTATTATTATCTATTATGCAAGCAACACCGGCACAACCACAGACAGTGGTTTAACTGACCCACAATCTAAACTGTAAATCAAACTTTATAACACACTTGAATTAGAAATATGAAACAGTATTTCCCAGTGTTACATGTAAGGAAATAGAAATGGAGGAAATCAAAGACATTCACCAGTTATAATACAGATAAAAAGAAAAGAAGCCCTAACTTAGACTCCGCTGTTTACTTAGTAATTCTCATTATCTCATGAAAGCAATGAGTCTACCCTAATGATGGGTGTCATACACGGCCTGCATTTTAGGATGTGTGTGATATTTTATATAAAATTAAATTCTTAGTTTTAGTGGGATTCATTTAGCTCTGTTCAATTTTTGAAAAATAAAAGATGATGATCTATATTAGTTATTATATAATTTTTGGAAAAGAGAGAACACTTTTATTGTAAAGCTATAATTACATTACCATATAGGTTTTTTTCTGGGAAGAAAGGACTTACTTACTAACAAATGTGCTATTATAGCTTCCTGACCCTAACCCTTCAAGTATTTAAAAAGATCTTTAATAAATCAATGAGTTCAAATCCAGGCTATATAGATATATATACACTACACATAATAGTTTTGATATTTAATCTCTCATGGCTTTTACATTCTGAAAAAAAATATGAATTTTCAATTACACATACCTGTATATAAGTATAATTTCATATATTTAATATGTAAATGAGGTATACATAATATATGTGTGCATATATATACATATATATATATATACTATTTACCATTAGAAATGTCCTTAGCCTTATTAAAAAAAAAAAAGCTCTTAGTAGTGAGTAATGTGTATTGCCCAATGTCAACAAAATAAGTTCCCTCATAATAAATCCAATCGTTGACTAAGAAAACTCAAAGAAAATTTTAAAAAAATATCAAAGAAGTTGGTAAGTATCAAGAAGTTGGTAAGTATGACTTGAGCTCTTACGAGCAGTTTCAGATGTTTTGTAATGTGAAATATAACAATAGATATACAAAATTATAATTCAGAGCTTAAGGATGATGGAAACAAACTTATAATGTAGAAAATATATTAATAACAGAACTGTATTGTATGATTATTATTTTATTTTTGTTGACAAAAGGCCTGCAGACATTTCTGTGACAGAGAGGGGTAAAGAAGATCATTTTCAGATCTTTGGATATGTTCCCTTCTCATGCTCATAGAAACTGTAATGATTTTATCTTCTACTCAAGAACACTTTGAAAATATATGGCTGGTTCATTATGAATGTATTTATATGTATGTAATAATGTATTTATTTTATTTAAATATAAATTATTTTCTCTAATAAAAATAATGGGGCAGGAGCACATTATTATAAGTACATGTGTATTGTTGGACACTGAAAGTTGTTTTCTTTTTTTAAAATTTTCACAATCATGTATGTATGTATATATGTTTGTAGGAGGTGATGTATGAGGGGAACGAGCCTGTACCATCAAGTTAGAATTGCTCACAAAGACAGATAAATATTGAGAAAGAAGATTATGGGTAAAGGGACACAAGTTAGATAGGGAATAAGAGGACCATACCTTAAGGGTGTGACTCTTTAATTTGTCTGTTAATACTGCAACTAGAATGGACCCTGATTTCTGCAGAACCTTCACAAAGAGACAGTTTCCCAGCCCTCACCACCTCCTGGTGGCTAACAAGCTCTCAACCATATGTTCACTGGTACCCAAGCCCAGAAAGATTATTTGTAACTAAACTACTGATTGAGATTTCATCTATTACTAAAACTAGGTAAACCATCAAAAAATGAGAAGCTATCTGATCTTTCCCTTCTTCTTTCTAGCAAATTTGATTTTGATTTTTAATTAAACTAAAATGACAAGAAATAAGCACAACAAAACATTTTTAATGACATATATATATATTTTTTCTTTTTAGAATACTCCAAAAAAGAAACATTTTTCTGTTCCTACCCACCCTCCCCTTTTCAAGGAGTGAAAGGGTTATAGAAAAAAGATTTTGAAGTTTATAACAAAAATAACTTTACAGTAATTCAATATATTATGTTTTTACTTTACTACTCTTATTTCCATTTACTTTATGGAATACACCATAGGGAAAATGCATAGGATGAAGATAAGGGGTTTTTCTTCTTGTTTTGATATGCATATCAGAGAATGATAGAATTGTTCCAGATCATTTTGTGCTTCATATTCTGACTCCACAGCTCCTGCCTTGTATGGAAAATACAGCTGCAATCCAGTTCCTGTTGGATGAGGGGTGGAACAGATGGCTGTGCTCCTGCACTGCCTACACATTAGGGAAGCACCCTGACTTTGGATGGAGTACTATTTTTTTTTTTTTTTAGCACTAGCAGTGCTAAAGTGAAAATAGTCAAGCAGGGAGATAGAAGTCACAGAGCCTGTAGTCATGAAGATTCTACTGCTGTGCTTGCTTCTTCTCCCACAGGTACTGAACCAACCTAAGTGTGGCTGCTTGCCAGCCATCAGCAATTTATCAGAAGACGGTCTCCCCACTTCCCATGCTCTTCTTTACCCCGGAGCCTTGATGACACGTGCTTAAACTGCCCCTTATTACTGAGCGCACAATTTCCTAAAGGGTTTGACCAGCCATTAAATTTTCTTGTCTGAATGTCTGAGAGAAAGGAAAGTTGGTCTGAAGTTCCTGATCATTTTATCAACTTTACTGTTTGGAGATTTTAACAAAACCTGTACACTGAGTATATATTTAAACTATATTTAAAATATATTACTATGTGTATGGAAATTAATTTGGGGGTTTGATAAAATATCCATGTCCTTTTAAAGGCTGACAAATTCAAGTACAACCTTTGTAACAATTAACAAAAATATATTAGAAGTCATAGAGTTTCTTAGCTTTATGTACAACAGCAGTAGATTAAAAAAAAAATCTGTAAATATCAATGTGCCAAGAAATGACACAGTGAATTCTAACACACCCTCACGGCACTAAAGACAAAATTAGTGAATTGTGTGTTTAAAGTATTTACATTTTACATGAGAGAACAGAAAGAGTGATGCACTGGTAAAGAAAATTCAGTCTAGTATATACGAACTGATGTTTATGGAGATGTGACATGCTTGGCGATGTTCATTTTTTATAATCATTATTTCAAAACGTTCAGAATAAGAAATAATATTCTATAACATAATTCACTTGAAGTTCCATATCTCTTCAAATCCAACTCCAGCTCCACCCTCATCTCACCCCTCAATTTCCCAGGAAAGGAAAAAACAAACAATAAACAAAAACTTACTTTTCCAACATACTGTGGATCTGGTCCCATGTGTTCTTCTAAAACAAAGAACTGATTCCAAACCCATCCCCTTTTGGGACGGTGGTGGACTTCGGTTTCACCTTCGATGTGTTTGGTTTGGTTTCTGGTCCCCTTAATGGAGCTGTGGTGAGTGGTCCCATAACACCTCTGCACAAAACAGAGACACACAAGGACTGGGCAGATGCAGGAGGTACTCGTAATTTTCATTGTAAGATAACTTTACAGTTCACAGCCTTCTTGCTTTTCCTTGTCAGCTACAAAGGCCTAGTGAGCATTTGAGAGAGAAGCCAAAGCATCTTCTGGAAGGACAGTCTGAAGAAAATTGTTTAGCATGTCCATGATTTAACAGCCCATCAGGGAAAGGTCAGGCTACATTTACATCCTGAAACACTTAGAGAATCAAAGCCGTAGTTGTGTGATTCTAAGTCTTCACAGCTGGTGAACAGGGGCAACCATTTTCTACCTGATAGAAAGAGAGAAAATTATATACATTACAAAACATGGCAATTTTAAGTATTTGCTCAGAATACAAATTATACTGTTTTGCAGGGTGATGCTGATAGGCAAAGAATACGTGCAAGTTCTTTTGGAAATAAACACAAACATACACAGTCATGCTTAAGTCTGCACGTGGTAGTTTTACATGGACATACATATTTGTATTTTAAATCTCAACTTTATATATATATATATACATATATATATATATGTATGTATTTAATTATTTAAAACAACAGAAATGCAGCCCTAGAGGGCTTAAAAATTGACCATGAATATGTGCCTTACAAAATGTGATCTATTAGGGATTCCACACTAAGTGCAAATTTTTAATTTTGTTTTTGTGTTTATTTTGCTTTTGTTATATGTAATACAACTTAATATAGATCAATCACCTATTACATATGACTCACAGAACTTCACAGAATATTCCCTCAGGTTGAAAATTTTTCACAAACCATGATAGCAATCAAGTAGGTACTTAAAATCTTTAGTAAGCAAAATAGAAGAAAGAAGATGGCTGAAAAAAATGTATCTCTTGAAAGTCACTCCACATCTGGATAAAATTAGCACAACTGAACAAGTAAGAATATCAATGACTGAATTCTAGCTTGCTTGGGTTTTACTAGGCCTGTAGATGATGCTCTAGAATGCGGTCTTCACCTTCAGGCAAGAGAGATTCAAGCTTAGAATGACACTACACATAATTCTAGCAACTATGCAAAGAGAGGTACAATATAAGGGAAAAAAGATGGTGGCAAAAAGAACAGAGGGGGAAATACTTTGCTTTTCAAATAAGGAATTCTGAGGACTTGAAATTAAAAGGAATGAAATTAAAAGATACTTGCTTCTTGGAAGAAAAGCTATGACCAACTTAGACAGCATATTGAAAAGCAGAGATATTACTTTACCAACAAAAGTCCATCTAGACAAAGCTATAGTTTTTCCAATAGTCATGGATGGAGGTGAGAGCTGGACTATAAAGAAAGCTGAGTGCTGAAGAATTGATGCTTTTGGACTGTGGTGTTGGAGAAGGCTCTTGAGAGTCCCCTGGACTGCAAAGAGATCCAACTAGTCAACCCTAAAGGAAATCAGTCTTGAATATTCATTGGAAAGACTGATGCTGAACCTGAAACTCTAATACTTTGGCCACCTGATGCAAAGAACCAACTCATTGGAAAAGACTCTGATGCTGGGAAAGATTGAAAGTGGGAGGAGAAGGGGACGACAGAGGATAAGATAGTTGGATGGCATCACCAACGCAATGGACATGAGTCTGAGTAAGCTCTGTGAGTTGGTGATGGACAGAGAAGCCTGACGTGCTGCAGTCCAAGGGGTAGGAAAGAGTCGGACATGACTGAGAGACTAAACTGAACTGAACTGAGGACTTGAACTTTGGCTCTAGTACAACTAGACAATAAAGTAAAACTTCAGAAACATTTTGAAAAACAAAAGACAGAATTTGGGATCAAAAAGGTTGAGTAAAATTATTAGCTTATTGAAACCACATAAAACTGTGTAGCATGTTTTGCTCTATTTATATATACATGTGTGTGTTTCAACATGTGTTTAGGAAAAAAAAATATTTACTCAAGTTTATAGCTATTCCATCTAGTAAAAAACATTAGATATATCACTTTCTCACTCCACCCTTGCAAATCAGAGCAAACTGAAATGTAGATCTAAATGAATTACAAGGTGGTTGACATAAAAATATAAATGATTTAATAAATTGAGTATAAATAATCAATCATAGCATAATTATTTTTCTCAGTTGGGAAAAATGTTGACACTAAGTTGGGGAATGAAAAATATTACAAGACCCAGAGCAAGGTGTTTTCTCTATCAGTGTCTCTCACCATGGGCTTCCCTGGTGGCTCAGATGGTAAAAGAATCCGCCTTCAGGAAGACCTGGGTTTTATCCCTGGGTTGTGGAGATCCCCTAGTGGAGGGCATGGCAACCCACTCCAGTATTCTTGCCTGGAGAATCCCCATGGACAGAGGAGCCTGTTGGGTTACAGACCACAGGGTTGCAAAGAGTCAAACACAACTGAACGACTAAGCACACATATCTTTTCCCATAATTACAGTTAATAAAAATTCTTACTTCACCAATTGTGCAAGAATTATACTGAATTTGAATTGAAATTTTATTTTAGTTGCTGTTGCTGCTGCTGCTGCTACTAAGTTGCTTCAATCGTGTCCGACTCTGTGCGACCCCATAGACGGCAGCCCACCAGGCTCCCCTGTCCATGGGATTCTCCAGGCAAGAACACTGGAGTGGGTTGCCATTTCCTTCTCCAATGCATGCATGTATGCTAAGTTGCTTCAGTCATGTCCGACTCTATGCGGCCCTATGGACAGTAGCCCACCAGGCTCCTCTGTCCAGTTGCTAGAAAATATAAATTGAAGTCTGCGGTATTTTCAAGGGCAAAGACACATTTTGATTGATTTAAATTAAAATGACTCAAAAACACCTCTAACACATTAAACAAAAGAGTAATACCATTCTAACTCCAACATGGTAAGAGCAATGGAAAGAAAGTCCAAAAACAGAGATTTTCTCTTTTTTTTTTTGACAACTTACTTACAATGTGCACTCACATGAAACATCTAATTTTGAGTCTCAATTTTCTCATTTGTGACTTGAATAATTTATTTGAATAGTCTTCCAGTTTATCTAATAAATTATTTGGATCATTTTTAACTTTTATTTTTAATTTATCAAAAGTTTCTTATTTTGGGGGACTTCTCTGGTGGTCTGGTGGCTATGACTCCACACTCCCACTGCTGGGGGCCTGAATTCCATTCTTAGTCTGGGAACTAGATATTGCATGCCATAACTAAGCCCCAGAGCAGCCAAATAAATATATATTTAAAAAAACTTTCTTAATTTCCAACTCATGCATCTCAAAAAAGAGACTTTCTTCTTAGAAGTCATGTTGATTAATACATAGAAAGTGTTGCTTTCTTAATGTCTTCACACCATTTGGTGTGATTTTTAAATGAAATTAACATCTTGCCCTTTATGCCAAGTTGTTTAACAAAGCATAATTCATGAGTAGAAGGTGAAGAAAGTGGCTTTTGTAAGGCATTACAGACACATAGAATGAGTGATTTCTTTGCAATAATTATATTGTATGGAATCCCCAAAGTACATAAATGCAATTTAATGTACCTATGTATTATTTGTTCCTGAATCTCTAGTATGACAATTATGAGAACCAGTAAGTGAGGCCCCATGGAACAAAAGAGCAAATGTAAACATCACGACTGTACTTGTGAAAGTAACTTCATTTACTACATAATGAGAGGACAGAAATCCAAATGTGAAAATTGTCTGTTCTATTTCAAGAAATCCACCCCTGTATAGCTTAGAATTAAAATGTGAATAATAATAAATAAACCACTGGTTGAAAACAACACAACAGAAATATGTTACAGCCATTCGCTATTTTGTTGTTGTTGCTTTTTAACTAAGCAGTGTTCAAACACATTTCCTACTTGCCTGGAACTCTCCAATATATGAAACATGATAAACAGAACCCTAAGTATAACACCTAAAGGGACCAGATACCTCCTTCTTCTAATCTCTTAGAACTTGCATCAATGGCATGTGCATTTTAATGACAGGCAATACCCTGGAGCAGATGATTGATGGATATAGGGACAGATGAGGCATTTTTCATAGCAGTGGTAAATGACTTAAGGGCCAGATGCAGCCATGGTGAACTTAGTGGCCATGATGGAAAGAGGTTGGTGGCAGTTGCATGAATTAAGGGTCACTTTGGCTGCGTAGTTTCAGTGGCAAGTACCTGACGTTGTTTCTTACTGGCTAACTTCTATTGGTTCCCGTGCTATGTGGTGCCTTATTCGCTCAGTTGTGTCCAACTTTTTACGACCCCACAGGCTGTAGCCCACCAGGCTCCTCTGTCCATGGGGATTCCTCAAGCAAGAATACAGGAGTGAGTTGTCATGCCCTCCTCCAGGGGATCTTCCCAACCCAGGTATTGAACCCAGGTCTCCCGTATTGCAGGCCGATTCTTTACCATCTGAGTCACCAGCTAAGCCCGTGAATACTGGAATGGGTAGCCTATCCCTTCTCTAGAGGATCTTCCCAACACAGGAATCGAATGAGGGTCATCTGCATTGCAGGCAGATTCTTTACCAGCCGAGCTACCAGGGACATCCCTATTGGTTCCTACTTCTTGCCAAACCTGATTTTTAAGGCCTTGCTCCAATTTTGATGGCTACATAATATTCTTCCAATAAACCGTTTTGTTGCTTTCCTTGGTCAGAGTTGGTTTTTGCTGTTTGATAATGAAAACATTCTCTGATAAATGTCATAATACTGTCAGAATCCTCTAAACATGAATACAGCATTACCTGCACTAATGTGAAATGCGGACTTCTTGCCCCACTGCAGTATCTAATTGAGGTGATTCAAAGCTGCCTCCAGAATCTAGTACCCTTGCTTCCATAACTACTCCTTCTTCTGCAGTTAAGTTACTGTACTGAGTCATGACTCAAGTGCTCATTCTGTAGAAAACTATATGTTTATGAGCAGTTTATTCTCTGAGCTTCACAGCTGTCATTTATGAATAAAAACTTTCATTGAATTATCTTTAAGCATGCTCAGCTAAATATTTGAATTTATCATTTAATCACTGAGTATCATTTAAGACTTTACTTATGTTGACTTTTGTGAGCATCACCCAAGATTCAATAATCAGCCATTTACAGATTTTAAGTATAATCATTCCATCAAAGAGCTTGAGGGAAGAACCATTCTCAAAGAAAAATACTGTCACATTTACTCCACATGTATTGCTTTTAACTTGGGCCTTTGACTGGATTTTTTTTCCTGTTCATTATTAATTTTTAAATCTGGAAAACCAAAAAAGTTTAGAGAATACCTTCTGTTTACTTTTTCTTTTTTTAAGATTTCTTTGCTCTTTTTCTTGTTTTGAAAACGTCTGTAAAATATACACTATCAACTTTATTTTATGAATGCATCTTTCTATTTTCTGTATGTGTGGAGTTATAAAAGATACTATTTCACATGTTCAAAAAGCCTAGAATTATAATTTCTACCAAATTCTAAGCTTTAGCATCACATATTACTGCAGTAATTGATCTGACTTTGCATGTTTAAGGAGAAAATGACAAAGAACGGAAAGTTCATAATTTTTGGATTTTTTTCATTGCAAATATACAAGGACATCTTGCATGGAGAAACACATTTTAATGCTAATTTGATGTCCAGTGGGCAGAAGGGAGTCTTCTCAACCGTCAAACCTGCAAACCCATTGGATGAGAAGGCTGTTCTTCATAAGAGTGTGATGCATCTTGAACATGATGCAACTTAACATTTTCAATGGTAAGTTATTAAAATCCATCATACCGCCAGGCAGATTTAAACATAAGGAAATTTATATTTGAATTTTGGGGTGCTTATATAAAGCAAAAGTTACAAAAACTGAACAAAACCTATGTTTCAGTTTAATAAAAATAAATGTACTACTATCTATCTTTGCGTATATGTATTTATACGTATATATGTACTTACTTAGCTATCTACATTCAGGATATTGTGTTCCATGTGTGCTTAGTTGCTCAGTCATGCCCAACTCTTGTGAAACCATAGGTTGTAGCCTGCCAGGCTCCTCTGTCCATGGGATTCTCCAGACAAGAATACTGGAGTGGGTAGCTATTTGCTTCTCCAGGGGATCTTCCCAACCCAGGAGTTGAATCCGGGTCTCCTGCATTGCATGTGGATTTTAAACTGACTGAGCTACAACCTTAAGTTATCTGTTGGGTTGGTATTTACAGGCAAAACAGCTGTATTGCTTGTAAGATGCAGTCTCAGATGTATATCTGACTCTGGAACTGTGGTTTCCATCCTTTTCAGAACAAGTGTTGAATAGTACCAGTAGCATTCTCTTGTTCTAAGCCTAGTTCTTAATTTCCAGTGATATTGGCTTCTGAATCTTGGTTTTACCTACCTGTCCTCTAGAAACGGCAATCCACTCCAGTGTTCTTGCCTGGAAAATCCCATGGACAGAGGAGCCTGGCAGACTATAGTCGATGAGGTTGCAAAGTCAATGGGGACATGACTTAGTGACTAAACTATCACTGCCATTTTCAATTTTACTTTTTTTTCCATTAGTGTTTTAATCTTCTTTAATTGATAAGTTATCTGATTAATAATTAATTTTACTTGTCTCCTTAAGTGTCAACTTAAACAGCTCTTGTTTATAGTCAAAATGCAAATACTCATAGATCACATGACATTGTAGAGAACTTCACCTAAATTAGTTGCAAGTTTTATTTCCAGCTTTGCTCCCAAATCAGTATTTTCAATTTCAATCTGTCCATTTCAGGATATAGTTCCTCATAGTCCCAAGATTTGCACATAATCAACTGCATTTACTTAAAACATATACATTTATTTTATATTTAAAATATGTGTATTTCAGAGGTAAAGAACAGACTTTTGGCTCAGTGGGAGAAAGAGAGGGTGGCATGATTTGAGAGAGTAGCATTGAAACATATATATTACCGTATGTAAAATAGATAACCAGTGAGAGTTTGATGTATGACAGAGGGCACCTAAATGATGCTCTGGGACAACCTGGAGGGATAGGGTGGGGAGGGAGGTGGAGGGGTCTTTCAGGATGGAGGGGACACATGTAAGCCTATGGTCAATTCATACTGATGCTTGGCAAAAAAAAAAAATCACAATATTGTAAAATAATTATCCTCCAAAATGAAATAGATTGAAAAAATAAAATATGTATATTTAATTGTAAAATGTACACCCATGGCTGATTCATGTCAATGTATGGCAAGAACCACTACAATATTGTAAAGTAATTCAGTTCAGTCAGTTCAGTTGCTCAGTCATGTCCGACTCTTTGCGACCCCATGAATCACAGCATGCCAGGCCTCCCTGTCCATCAGCAACTCTCAGAATTTACGCAAACTCATGTCCATGATGAGTCGGTGATGCCATCCAGCCATCTCATCCTCTGTCGGCCCCTTCTCCTCCTGCCCCCAATCCTTCCCAGCATCAGAGTCTTTTCCAATGAGTTGGTTCTTCCCATCAGGTGGCCAAAGTATTGGAGTTTCAGCTTCACATCAGTCCTTCCAATGAACACCCAGGACTAATCTCCTTTAGGATGGATTGATTGGATCTCCTTGCAATCCAAGGGACTTTCAAGAGTCTTCTCCAACACCACAGTTCAAAAGCATCAATTCTTCGGCACTCAGCTTTCTTCACAGTCCAACTCTCACATCCATACATGACTATCCAAAAGACCACAGCCTTGACTAGATGGACCTTTGTTGGCAAAGTAATGTCTCTGCTTTTCAATATGCTGTCTAGGTCGGTCATAACTTTCCTTCCAAGGAGTAAGCGTGTTTTAATTTCATGGCTGCAATCACCGTCTGCAGTGATTTTGGAGCCCAAAAATTAAGTAATTAGCCTCCAATTAAAATAAATAAATTAATTAGAAAATAAAAATTAAAAAAATTAATAAATAAATAAAATGGGCTTCCATGGTGGCTCAGGTGATAAAGATCTGCCTGCAATGTAGGAGACCCAGGCTTAATCCCTGGCTTGGGAAGATCTCCTGGAGAATGGAATGGCAACTAACTTTAGTATCTCTGTCTGGAGAATTCCAGACAGAGGAGCTTGGTGTGCTGCAGTTCATGGGGTCACAAAGAGTCAGACATGACTGACTAAGCACACAAATGTAAAATATGCTTTAAATAGTCTTAAAATGTGAAATATTAATTTAATTTCATAGATAAATCCACTACATACTTGCAGGCATTACTTTCCCACATGGTTAATTCAATTTTCTTTGCCATAAAAGCCTTATTCTCCAAAACCCATTTAGCAAAACATATCTTCTGAGGCCTGTGTTAAAGGGTGTTTCTTTACAAAGACCTCTATTTGAGGAAACTATTCTCTTCAGGTCTTTTGTGTTTCTGCACATTTTATGACCAAGAGGCACTGACAGCTTTGTTTCATTCTATCTTTTCAAGGATGTTATATAGCAAACAGTCTTGGAAGAGACAGAACCTTCTTTGAGGGAAGCAGGTAGATTTATTTTCCGACTTAATTATAAAGATCATGTCTTTCTAGGTAAAAGGTTGGAGAGGTGTGTTACTAGATCCTTGCAGTATATATCTGGCTACATCCTGATCCCCCATGGCATGCAAGGACAATGGAAACTCATGCTTTCTGCTGTGCTGTAATAAAGCCTTTGATCCAGAGCTTTCTGTGTTCTGCCAGCATTTATAAAACTGTGGCAACCTAACTTATTAACTTGAAAATACAATAACATCTCAAATTCTTCACTTGAAAGTCAAGATACCATAGTTTAATGTAATCACTTGCTCTTCTGAATTTCTATAACATTTATCTAATTCTTTCTTACTTTTGCAAACCACTATTCTATTTTTTTTATGTAAGTGCTATTTAATTTTTCCTTTATATCAGATTGTTTACAGTTCTCATACCATGTTTTATGTATTTTCCATCTCCTATATTGGCTAGTGAAGTACCTTACATATTGTAGTCAATAAGTAATTATTTGTTGAGTGAAGGAATAAATACACGGGAAACAGACAAATTAGTTCAGGGTTTGTATAGCAAGAGTGGTGTTAAAATTCCAAGTTTCAACTTAGAACATTTAATTGTAATAATGTGTTACAAAAGAAAAAAAAATATTTTTTAAAAGTGTGCTATGATGTGGTTGACATACTTTGTTTCTTATGTAAAAGCTTGTCACAATCAAGGAAGTGAAAGTACCATACTGGATAACGAAGTTTCATTTCATCAATCAAATCCTGATTTCTCACTAAGTTAAACAGAGGAAATTAAGGAAGTCATTCAAATATGGAACTAAATGTGCATGAGTAAACTTTGCAAAGGTGTATATACTCTATGCTACTATGAGCAATATTTTATTCACTATATATAGATCAAATATGTATATGAATATTCCTACTATTTTGGGATACACACACACGTATATACATATTGGAGACCATTCACATTGTTACTATTCTTCTGTCTCAAGATACACTTCATTATTTTTAAATTAATGTAAACATGTTTATGTAGGGTTTTATTATTTCACACATTCTAGAAATTATACGTAGAAGTAGGAAGAGCAATGTTCTGAAAGGATATGCATAAGTAAAATGATATTCACAACATTGTTTGATTTGGCTGCAACAGTTAATATCATAGAATTATTCCCAGTTTTCAGGTTGCTGATTCTAATCTTCATACTACCTAGTAAAGTTTTTCAAAAAATTAGAAAAAAACGATAGAAGAAGGAAAATGGTATCCAATGCAATATTTCCTTGCTTATCTGTATTTGTCCGAGTGATGAATATTTTGAATTCTTCATGTCTTCAAAAAGTACTTCTACCTGTCATACTATTTTTTGTGTTTTATGTTCTTGTATGTGTGTATGCATTTCACATAATAGGATTTCATAAAATAAATTTTAAAATGATTATTTGGTTTGATTTAAAGTAACAGAAAAATACTAAAGGAATACTACTGGCACAGAGATACACAGTGGCTTCACTATCTTGTGCCAGATTTAAGTCTCTTAACCTCACTTCCCTAGAAAAAAAGACTACATTTCTTAGCCTCACTTGTAGCTGAGTATGGTCCAATTCCTGAACTCTAGACAATGGAATATACAGACAAGTACTCTACTAACTTCCAGGAAACTTCCCTAGAAGGCTGTTGATCTATTCTACCCAGTCCCTCCATCTTGCTACTAGAATCCTGATTGTGATGTCTGGAGCCCCCCATTGGATCATGAAAATGAAAGCCATAGCCTAGAGACAGAGGAACCAAGCAGCTTTATCCCAGAGAACACTGAAGAGCAAACTGCCATGGGAGCCCTGGGCTGCCTCTCTGAGCTCAGTTAAGAAAGTATTTCAGTCTGTGTAAAGCCACGGCTGTTTCATGTTTCTGTTACACAGAGCTGACCGTAACTCTGATTTATCAACTAGTGAGCTGAAACAGTGTATTCTCCATGGCTTTGGAGATGAAAGGAGGGTTTGGGAAATAAAATACAGAGGAAGGAGGGAAAGGAAAGGAAAATAAGAATCAAAGCATGGGAAGATGATGCATGATAGTCTAGTCTAAACGCCAGAGAACTTATTTTTTGGTGGAAATCTTCTCTGCAGTTTTTAATCACAAATATGAAAATGCGCAGGTCTTGATTTTCACTGTTTTTCCTCTGAAGCCAGCAGCCATATCTTAAGCCTTCACTGTGTCATTCCCAGCACATAGCATTACGTGATGCAAATAGGAGTGACAAAGGGCTCCCTCAACGCCTCTCGCTTTGAAATCTACCCTCCGGCTATATTTCACCTCCTCAAACCCCTGCTTGAAATTCCTTCATGCCTTTGCTTCACCTGTGGAATAGAATTAAAAAACAAAACAAAACAAAACACCTTACAAGAAATTCATGACTTTCCAATGTCTGACGCAGTTCCACTTCTCCTCTCATCTTTACTGCCTGCCCTGGAACACCCATAACCCACCCATATTTTACCATACTCACCATCTCCTGGTGTCTCAGCAGTAAAGAATCTGTCTGCAATTCAGGAGATGCAAGAGACCTGGGTTTGATCCCTGGGCTGGGAAATGAGACAGAAATGGCATCACACTCCAGTATTCTTGCCTGGAAAATCCCATGGACAGAGGAGCCTAGTGGGTTACAGTCCATAGGGTCACAAGAGTCAGACATGACTTAGTGACTAAACCATCATCTCCTGACTAGGCTGCACTCTCGCTAGCTTTTATGCCTCTGTATGTGCTGTTTCTTCTACATGAAAAGTCCATGACATTGTTTTAATAACCAGCAAATCACCAGTTCCCAAGTGAGTTTTCAGAGACCATCACTATGTTCCCAAAGTCCCCTTTTCTCTTTACACTCATGAAAGAGTTCAGAACTTGCCACTCCAAAATATGTCACTCAGGCATATAGATTAAGTTAAAGGCACTTGAAAATCACCAGATGCAAAAAGGGTACCCTGACCTTCCTAAAAGCAGGAGATAAAACTCAAATATAAGAGATGTCCTTTTTAATATAGAAGAAAAGAAACATTCTCACCAAACTGGGAAGTGGAGACCAAGAGAAATCTGTATAAAGAAATCTTGCTAAATTAACTCATAGCTTTCTAGTCACTTCTCTACCTAATTCACTAAGTAGCCCAAGCAGCTTTTGCCTTGTCACTTTTTCACAACTTGGTACTCTTTGTCCATTTCAGTATATTGGTTCAAATTGCTTCTTTGGATCTTAATTTCCTTAAGAGGACTCCCATGTCACACACACACACACAAAAACTTATATTAAATAAATGTGTATGCTTTTCTCTTATTAACTGGTCTTATTGCAAGAGCCCCAGTCAAGAATCTAAAAGGTACATGGAAAAAATGTTTTTCTTCCCCTAGAGTCATATTAGTCATATTTATTACATGACTTACATATTTCCAGTCTTCAAAAATAGACTAGAACCTCCTATCAGGTCCAGGCAGTCGCGACTTAGTTGAGTCAATGAAAAAACAATCAAATGAAAAAACAAAGCCAGGTTTGTGCTTCTATCAGTTTTGAGTGTCCCATGTACTAGTCATGTGTCTTTAGCCCAAACATCTCATATGTCAAGTAGGTCCAATAACTCACGAAAGCTCTGTGAGAATTAATCAAAACTAGGAACACAGTCAAGAGTACACAGAAGACTTAGCCAAAATCTACCACCACTTCTGGGAAAATAAAGTATATGGTTCAGTAGCATATTCCTTATATGATATAATATACGTAATTTGCATGTATTATTGGAATTATTTGCTATGATTCAGATAACAATGGAATATTTTAATCCTAATTTGGATTTTATATTTTGGGGAAAGAAATTAAAGCTAAACACTAAGAAACAAGAAAACACTAAGAAACAAGAGTGCTTGCATACTGACTTGATAATGAATATTTAATACTTGTGTGCCTTTTCTTAGAGCTCTGGTTTTCTATTCATATAATGTATGGTATATGTGTAATTTTAAAAAAGAGCTTCCCATATGTTCTGAAAAACTTTTTTGAAAGGACACATTCTATAAAGTAATTACATAAATGCTTCAAACTGATGCACACCCCAAAAGATACTTAATGATGGGTATAATAAACCAACAATGAAATTGAAAGAATTTAAATTTGCTCTAGTATATTTTTCTTCAACCATTTGCACAGTAAACTGGCTTATCTTTTCTAATAAAAAGTAGGACTATAAGCCTCCCTTCTTTGGAATATTTCAATATCCTTAATTTTTATGAACATTTGTTGCTTTAATTAAAATACAGTATATAACATCTTGATTCCAGTTTGTAAGAAAATAGTGTTAAATTTTTTAGCATGACATATACACATCAAAGTTTCATGTAAAATATGGAGTCAAATGAACTTTGAATTTAAAACTGCATTACGCATAGCTTTCTTTAGAAAATATAAATCTACAGGAGTCATAATATTGTTTAATTCTGAGATATTACACTTCTGAATTCTAACTAGTGAGAAAATGTGATAAAATGTCCTGAACAGAAAAAGACGTGTGCTGTTTTTATATATACATAAGATCTTATGTTCAGAGGGTCTGATAATTAAAATAGTTTATATTTCTATTCAGGTTCAAATTTACCTTCTACCATTCCAGTCATAATCTTACCAACACAGTCAACTTTTACATCAAATTATAAGCCTATTATATCTACTAGGTGACAATTCATAGTTGTTGTTTAGTCACTAAGTCGTGTCTGACTCTTTTGGGACCCCATGGACTGTAGCCCACCAGACCCTCTGTCCATGGGATTTTCCAGGCAAGAATACTGGAGTGGGTTGCCATTTCCTTCTCCAGGGGACCTTCCCAACCCAGAGATCGGCCCACGGCTCCTGCCTTGGCAGGTGGCTTCTTCAATGCTGAGCCACCAGGGAAGGCTTAGGAGACATTTTAACCGAAGACTACCCCCTACATGCTATCTGCATGTGTACTGGTGTCAGTAGAGATTCACAGTCTCCGACCCTAAATGGTTCTCAGTGTTCCTTTATCCTCTTGCATGCCATAAATCATGTTATCCATATAACTTTTCTAATTATAACCCAACTGTCAGTTTTCACACCCTACACTTAAACTGCTTAACAGATTGAGAAGGCACTTTCTCATAAGTCATACCCCCTAAAACACTGTAATCTATATGCTTAATTATAGTAGTTTGAATGTACAACGCTTGCCCACATACTTTTGGAAGCTTTAATAACTTTAGCATTCAAAAAATTTATATGCATCCTTTAAACAAAGTAGTATTCACTCTCTGTCTCCTCAAGTTGCAATTCTTACCACTGTGCATGGCTTAGGCACTTCCTTTTCTCTGCACCCACACATAACACACTGCAAACAACTTTTCTTTTACTATAAAAATTTATCACATCTTCTTGTTTCTTCACACTAGACTGTCAACTTTCAAAAACAAGATGGATATTCACTTTCATTTCTCAAATATGTGGAGCAGGGTGGGCATAAAGAAACAGGATTAAATGAATTTCTAAATCATATGATGACAGATATCAAATCAATCAGCTGCTGCTGTTGTTGTTTAGTTGCTAAATCATGTGTGACTCTTTGCCACGCCATGGTCCGTGCCATGCCCAGAGGGTGTTCAAATTCGTGTTCATTGTGTCTGTTTTGTATTCAGTAAAAAATCTTAATAAACTTTCAATACATGAAAATTACTGTACTGTGGTTTTGCGGGATAGCAAAATTTAAAAATTGAAACTGAAGATAGTCCATAAAGCAACCAGAGACTGATAAGATAAATAAAACATATATAAATAAGCTCAAATTCCACACTGCTGAAAAGAATTGTATGCTACATTATAACGCACAAGTTTATTCTCATATCCTTTATTATTTGATTTTCACAGTAATCCTGTAAGGTAACTTGAAAGTGATAAGGTATTTAAAAATGTGTGAATAACATGCAAAGAGAGTTGAGATGAGAAACAGCATCCTCCATATTTGAAAGAGTTAAGGAAGTTTTATAAGAGGATACCATTTCATGTGGGTTTCAAGGGTTTCACTTAAGGATTTTGATTTTAAATATTAAATTCCTTTAATTAGTCATTAATTTTATTTAATATTCAGCAAAGATATTAACCTTCCATTATGAACTATTCACTGCTCTAAAGCTGGAGACGTTAATTTACTAAAAAAGATTGTTATTATATTATGCTTAAAAAGTAAACAAACACTAAAATAGTTCTTAGATATAAATATATACTACGGCAGGAAAACCACACAAAAAACAGCAGGGTGTTTTAAGGCAAGTGCGTTTAGCAAGTTTAGGCAAGAAGTTTGAAATGAATGGTCAGAAAGAAGGCCTCTCCTATGGGCCTGACATTTGAGAATAGACCTGAATCACTTAAACCAAAAAAAAGAAAAAAAAAAGGAAAATCATTCCAGACCAAGAAAAGGTCCTTAGTTGGAGATGAGCTTATAATAAACAAAAATGTGAAACCCAGCTGTGCTCAAAGGTAGAGGAGCTGAGACTGGAAAGAAGTGAGCTACAGCATCAGAGACTGACAGAAGGAAGAACACTAAGGGCCTTTAAGATATTGAAATTCTTATATCTATTTATTTTTAGCTTTCTGAGGCAGAGTAGACCAGTCAATAAGAACATGGGGCTTATTATTACTGTAAAGCACACAAACATGAGCTCTCCCTCTTATCAAATTTTAACCATATAGTATTGTTCCTGTAGGTACAATATTACACAGAGTTCTAGAACTTTCTACTTTTCAGGACTGAAATCTTTTAGCCATCAGACAACAACTCTCCATTTCCCCTTCCTCAAGCCCCTGATGTCCACCATTCAAAAAGGAGACTGCTGTATCATATAGGGGTTCTATTTTTAATTTTTTGAGAAATCTGTATATTGTTCTCAATAGCACCTGGACCAATTTACATGCCCAGATGTTCATAAGGGGCCCCTTTCTCCACATCTTTGGCAACACTGATTATTTCTTGACATTTGATAACAGCCATCCAAACAGGTGTGAAGTGATATTTCATTCTGGTTTTGATTTGCATTCTCTGATGATTAAGGATGTTGAGCACTTTTTAATATGCCTGTTGACCATCTGTATGTTTTCTTTGGAAAAATGTCTATTCAGTTTCTCTGCCCATTTTTTAATTTGATTATTTTTCTAGACTTTTGTGTTTTTAAAATATATTTTGGATATTAAAGCACTATCAGATATATAATTTTCAAATGTATTTTCTCATCCCATTTATGACCTTTCATTTTGCTGTAAGCTGTTCAGAAATTTTTCAGCTTGATGTAGTCTCACTTGTTTATTTGTACTTTTGCTGCCTTTACTTGTTGTATCATATCAAAAAAAAAAAAAAAATCCTTGCCAAGAATGATGTCAAGGAGTTTACTTGGTATGTTTTCTCCTAGGAGGTTTGTAGTTTAAGGTGTTACATTTAGGTCTTTAAGTCATTTGGTTGATGCTTTGTATGGTGCAAGATGAAGATCCAATTTCATTGTTTTCTTGTACATATTCAGTTTTCCCTGCACAATTTGTTAAAGAGACTACCTTTTCTCCAATGGGCATATTTGGTACTCTGGAAGGTTAGCTGAGTTTACTCTTGCATTCTCAATTCTGTTCCATTGGTCTATATATCTGTTTTTATGTAAGGACTATGCTGTTTTGATTAGTATTGCTTTGTAACATTGTGAAATCAGATAATGTGATGCCTCCAGCTCTGTTCTTCTTTCTCAAGACTGTTTAGACTACTAGAATTCATTTTATTCCATATGAATTTTAGGATTATTCTTCCCATTTATGTAAAAAAAAAAAAAAAAAATCCCATTTGGATTTTGATAGCAATTACATTCCAGGTGGCGCTAGTGATAATGGACCTGCCTGCTTATCCAGGAGACATAAGACATGTGGGTTCGATCCCTGGGTCGGGAAGATCCCCTGGAGGAGGGCATGGCAACTCACTTCAGTATTCTTGCCCGGAGAATCCCATGGACAGAAGAGTCTGACAAGCTATAGTCCATAGGTTTGCAAAGAGTCAGACACAACTGAAATGACCTGGCATGCACAGTGATTGCACTGAACCTTTGTTTTGCTTTAGGTGTTATGGACATTTTAACAGTATTAAGCCAATATTAATTAACAATTTAATTATTTAAATTTAATTTATATTAAATAACATATTTTTATATATTAAATTTATATATAAATAATATTAATCAAATGTATGAATGTGGCACGTCTTTCCAATTTGTGTCTAATTTTCTTTCAGGAGTGTTTTATAGTTTTCAATGTAGAAGTTTTTCATTTCGTTGGTTAAACTTATTCCTAAATATCTTATTCCTTTTGATGCTATTGTAAATGAGAGAGTTTTCTTAATTTCCTTTCTAGATTGCTCCTTTTTGGTATATGACAGTGCAACCGATTTCTGTAGGTTGATTTTATATTCTTCAACTGTTAAGTTTGTTTTTTAGTTCTAACAGTTTTTTTTTTTTTTGTCACCCCCAATGGCATCTTTAGGTTTTTCTATATATAAGATAATGTCATCTATGATTAGAGAAAATTGCATGTTTTCCTTCATAATTTGGGTGTCTTTTTCTTGCCTAGTTGCTCTGACTAGGACTTCCAGTACTAAGTTGAATAGACATGGTGCGAGTGGGCAGTATTTTGGGTCCTGTCAAGATTCCAATACAGAAGACAGAGGCCATTCTCCTAAGCAGTGCTCTAAAAAATTTAGAAAGAGAGACATATGGTCTAGTCTTTTCTGACCTTCCCCAGAGAGAAGCCGGGAGGTTACGGCTCCCTCCCAATTGCATGGCGCTATTCCAGGAGGAGGGTTTATGGTGAAAGGGTGCCGCAAGTTTTCCTACCGACCTTTATATGTCTGGCTTAACACTTGGAATGCAGGAGCCTTGTAACTAATTTCTGAATTTCTCATAAGGAGAGTTTTTCTGTATATTGCTGTTGAATCAGTGTCTACTTAAGAAAGAGAAAGATCTGGGGCTTCCTATTCTGCCATCTTGCTAACATCCCTCAGGACATTTGATATTTTGCTAATTGAAATGAAAAGATACTGGAACATTAAAGAACACTCTAGCATTCACGGGGAGAATGGAATATGAGGAAACCAGCAGGATTAAAAAATGAGCCTTAAACCTACTTCAGAGTGCAGACTAAAGATGAAAGTAGCTCCCTCAGAAAAACTAAAAAATAGATAATCCAGCATATTTGAATCCATATGCTAGACACATATGATCCAGCAAGCCTACTCCTAGGCATATACCCAGACAAAGCTAAAATTCAAAAAGATGCATGCACCTCTATGTTCACAGCAACTCTATTCACAATAGCCAAGACATAAAAAGAACCTAAATGTCCATCGCTGGGTGGATAAAGAAAATGGTATACATACATAAAGGAATAGTACTCAGTTATAACAAAACAAAATAATGCCATCTGTGGCAACATGGATGCAACTAGAAATTATTATACTAGTGAAATAAGTCAGAAAGAGAAAGACAAATTCTATATGATATCACTTATATGTGGAATCTAAAATATGACACAAATGAACTTATCTATGAAACAGAAACACAGTCACAGATGTAGAGAACAAACTAGTGGTTACCAGGGGGAACTGGCTGGGGGAGACACGGAGAGGGCAGTTGGGGTTAGCTTTTATATAGAGAGTGGGTACACAACACGGTCCCTCTGTATACCACAGAGAACTATAGTCAGTATCCTATGATAAACCATAAGGGAAAAGAATATTAAAAAAGAATGTACATGCATGTATAACTGAATCACTTTGCTGTATAGCAGTAACTAACACTACATTGTAAGTCAGCTATACTTCAATTTAAAAAATATTTAAAAGAAGATAAAATTAAAATACTCCCTTAAAAACATTAAAGATTAGCATAGCTAAGAATAAGGTACTAGTAAAGAGGGCATACTGATAGATAGATAGATAGATAAGCCAACTATGTTTCAGACTTTATGATTGTTGGAAGAGAAGCTAAAATTCAAAAAGAATTAAAAGTGGTAGAGAGTAACAAGGAGGGTATGACATTTTTTGTCTATAAACTTAGTATCTGCTACCTATGAGTCATCTAAAAGATGAGGCATCTAAACTAGTATGTAACTCAGTGGAGAGATCAAGACGTAAGGTATTAGCACAAGAGTCAGCATGATATGAAGGTAAGCTAAAGCCACTGAGTAACAGACATGTTGGAAGAAATTAAAATGGATAACAGCATGCAGCATAGGTCTCCATATCAGGTGTTCAATATTTAGAGTTAAAATCAGAAGATTAGAATCCTGTACAAGAAATGGGGGAAATATGCAGGGTGATAGTAGTGGTAGTAGGGGGCAAAACTCTAGAACTGTAGAGCATAAAGTATTTTAGAGGAGGAAGAATTACACAACTATTTACAGTAATATCTTTATGGAAGACTCAGACATCATCAACCCACCTTAATAATAAATTTAAGTACATATTTTTACCTTGACATTAAATTCTATATTCATAAAATTTATATTAATAAAGTACAGAAATTAGCATCTTAAATATAGCTACTACTATGCTATATAGTGCTATATAAAGGGCTATATGTTAAAGCCATTACCTAATTTAATTAAACTGCTTCATGATCATTTTCTAGTTGAAAATACTAAGCCTCAGAATAGCTTACTTGAGAAATGAGATTTGAAACCAGTTCTACTTGAGTTCAATGTCTTCCTCTAACATTGGATTTAAATAGATATAGGTCCAAATCATTATGCTTCTGTCTTTTTTGCCTTTGTCCCTTGAGATGAGAATTATGCAACATTTCAAAGCTTCAGTTTCCTGGCTGTTGAATGAGTAGAAGAGTAGGACCTATTTCATAGACTGTAATTAGTATTATATGAGCCAAAAGAAAATAAAGGATTGAGAACTCTTTCTAATTCATAATAAACCCTTGAAATGTGTTAGTAATGTTATCATTTTTTGTTATACCGATATCTCATTGAAGCATTTGACTCACATTTATTTTTATTACATGTTGCTTTTTCTATCCAAAAAAATTAAATATAAAGATAAGGAAGGCCTTTTCTTTTCTATATCTAGCATACTATCCTAAAATTAAACAGTAAATGTATGCAGTCTGATACTCAACTACACACAATGTTTAGGATAAAAGTAAGTTTTCTCACATGTTTTATATATATATATATAAAACATATATATATATACTGACTTAGAAAAATGAAAGTGATACATATTCAAGAGTCTTCTAATAGCTTCAATAAGATAAGACGCTTATGGTTTAAATGGATCTGATTCTCCTATCCCTGCAAATGAGGATAAACTCAAGAAACAAGCTCTACATAGGTGGGTTTGCCTTTAATGGTAAGAAAATTTTCTTCTGAGATGTCGATTTACAGTAAATAAAGCACATAGGGAAATTATGGAAGACTTTCATCATCTATACTGTTATTGATCTCTCAAATCTGTAACAGAAAAATTAACCCTAATATTTTTGAAGCATTAGTAAATGTTCAATTATTAATAAAATAAGATACATTAAATATTTATTTTTTGAGAGAGCTTAGAAAGTAAAGGGTTTTACATTTATTATCAGAAATTTCAAGAGTTCTTATCTGCAATTTGGTGTTCATATTTCTAGTTATTGTGTTTGCCTGTGTATGCTGTTTTATAGCTTTTAGCAATTAGAGAATTAAGCAGGTAATATGTTAGCATAATAAAATCATTCAAGAGACAGAATATAAGGAAGGGTCCCCTAACTGGAATAAAGTCCCTGTGGTCATGCCAGTTAATTCTTGTTGGTTACTAAAGTATAACTTCACTGAACTATAGTGAAAACAAAACAACAAAACTGTATAAAGTTCTCCAGAGTATTATTAGATAACTCACTGATAGGTTTATATGGAGAATTTACCACATTGCTAATATAATCGCTATCTTGTGGGCCCTTAAAAATACTTTTTAACTGATACACCTTTACTGGGAATATTTAGATGATGTTTACATACATGTTCCAAAAACCATATTCTCTAGGTCTAGATTTTTATCCTGGAGGCATTTATTATGACGATGATTTTATTATTTGCTCTTATTATAAAAGTTTTACCTTCTTAAGGTAAGAAAATAAATGAATAAAAACAGTACAACTGGGTATAAATAAAAAAGAAAAAAAAAAACACAGCAAAAACAAAACAAAAAACTAACCCCTTTCCGAAAAACCCCTCTGCCTTCTCCTGATTCTAAGTTCTACTTTCCACATATAAAAACTATTATTCATATATAGTCCTGAAGATAAATCATAATAATTAATAGCTATAGCACCATGGGATAAATGAAAGAAGAAAACTATGCTGATTTTTTATACTGAATCATGTTATATTAATATTTTATAATGCTTTTTACCCAAATAAGCAATGTAGTTGATGTTTACTATAGCCCTAATATTTTTATCTATCACATATCAGAATTGTAAGAGTGCTCATTAATTTAAATATTTGCTTATTGATATACATACAAATACTGAAGTCTTGAAAAGAATACTCTTTTTCAAATCAGGAGACAACAATCATTTTTCTTTCCAAAGATGTAAAATCTTAAAGAAAAAATTAAGCTTTCAGTTTATTGGTTGATAGGATATTCTATACTAGTTATTAAAAAAATAAATCAACCTGTTTATGCCATGTGTCTTTATTAGCATGGTTTTGCAAATGTGGTTAACTAAGCTCATTTAAGATACGGTTAAATGAGAAACAAAGGATTGTCCACACTCTTTTACCCACATTATGTTAAATTTGTAAATTATCAAAACAGACAGCAAATTTTCATGACGCACCTTGTCCTTAGACTATCGGGATTAACCAATTGGTAGTCTCGAAAAGCAAGGGCTTTGAAATCAATGTGGTTTGAATTTGAGTCTTGGCTCTGCCATTCATCATTAGTAAACTAGATTAACTAAGAAAGCTAATCTTTCACTAGATTCTGAGTTCACATGCTTGAAGTGAGTATAAAAACAATGTTCAGTATGAATAATACAATTCATATAGTATATGCTGCTGCTGCTGCTGCTAAGTCGCTTCAGTCGTATCCGACTCTGTGTGACCCCATAGACGGCAGCCCACCAGGCTCCACCATCCCTGGGATTCTCCAGGCAAGAACACTGGAGTGGGTTGCCATTTCCTTCTCCAATGCACGAAAGTGAAAAGTGAAAGTGAAGTCTCTCAGTCGTGTCCAACTCTTCGCGACCCCTTGGACTGCAGCCTACCAGGCTCCTCCATCCATGGGATTTGCCAGGCAAGAGTACTAGAGTGGGTTGCCATTGCCTTCTCCGTCATATAGTATATGATACTATACAATTAGTATACAAGATCATATCTCCAAGAGCTTGGCATGTAGAAATCTCTCAACTGTAATCAGTAACACTATCACTATTGCCAGTAAAACAATGATCATTCTTTTGGGGAGAAAAACCAGTTGTGAAAAATCTGCCTGCAGAGCTGGACAGTGTGGATTTACATGTGAGCACATACATCCAAATAGGAGGGACATGAGCTTCTATAGTTCTTTTGTTTCACCTTTACTCTAATAACTACACTGAAACTGATATATTCTCTAATTCTCATTATCTGTCTTAGAATATAACCTTCTGGTACTATTCAGTTCATGCATAAGAGGAGAGAGGTAGAGAGAAGAGCTGTCCGGTGTTGACTGTTATAAGGACAGTAATCCTATCAGATCACTACCATGACCTCACTCAAGCTTAATGACTTCCTGGCTCCTAATACAGCCACACTGGTGGTTGGGGCCTCAACATGTGAATTTGGGGAAACACTAATTCTCACTCCTTAACAACATTTAATACCTAGAATCTAAATTATACATAAAAGGTTTCCAATAACTATTGGAATTAAGCAAAGGACTTTCCAAGAGCTACATGGAAGGGGGCAGAGGCAAGGAACAGAACTGTTCACGGAGACTGCAGAAACAAGTGGAATCATTAGCAGTAAATCTCAGCTGAAACAAAAATTTGGAGGATGAGGATGCACAGCCTGGAGTAACACTTTATCTTCAACAGGACCTTGGCTGGGGGAAGAAAATGTCAGGTTGGTAGAAAATCCCTCCTGACTCAGTATGGCCCAGTAAAGCAGTGGAGGCAGGGCAGCACCCAGAATAACACAGATAGCAGACTTTCTGAGAGTAATCTGTCTCTAAGGAGAACTGACATCTTGAACTAGTCACGTGAGCCAATTAATCTTGATAACTGTAGTGCTAGCACCATAAATACTGTATCAGGCTCTAATGCGGGAAGCCTCTTTAGTTTTTCCCCACATGAACTCTTTTAAAAAAATGTTTGCAAAACAAATTATATAATGAATGCTGTAGAGGGTGTGGGGACAAGTGAACCTTCCTACACTGTTGGTGGGAATGTAAGATGGTGTAACCACTATGGAAAACAGTAGAGAGGTTCCTGAGAAAACTAAAAATAGAATTACTACATGATCTAGAATCCCAGGTATATTCAGGGCATATACCTGCACAAAACTATAATACAAAAGACACATGCAGTGCCCAAAGTCTGTTGGACATAGTGGGGAAAGAAGAGGGTAAGTAGCCTCGGCATATGTACACTGCCATGTTTAAAACAGACAGATAGTGGGAGGCTGCTGTATAGGCACAGAAAGCTCAATCCAGTGGGTGCTCTGTGACAACCTACAGGAGTGGGGTGGGGTGGGGTGTGGGGGAGGTTCAAAAGAAAGGGGCCATATATATACTTATGGCTGATTCAAGTAGTTATATGGCAGAAGCCAACGCAATAGTGTAAAGCGATTATCCTTCAATCAAAAAAAAAAAGATCTGTGCACTGATACATTCATAGCAGCACTATTCACAACAGCCAAAACATGGAAAGTACATAAATGTTCATTGACAAATGAATGGGTACATATGTAGTACATATATATAATGGAATAATACTCAGCCATAAAAAGTAACAAAATAACGCCATCTGAAACAATATGAATTCAATTAGAGGTTATCATACTAAATGAATTAAGAATGAGAAATACCGTGTGATTTCACTTATATCTAGAAACAAAAATATGGCACAAATGAATCTACAAAACAGAAACTGACTCACAGACATAAAAATCAGGTATATGGTTGCCAAGGTCGGGTGAGGAGGGAGAGGAATGGACTGGGAGTTTGGGGCTAGTAGATGCAAACTATTACATTTAGAATGGATGAACAACAAGGTCCTACTATATAACACAAGGAACTCTACCCAAACCAGAATGGGAAATAATATAAGTATATGTATACACATATATATGGGGCTTTCCTGATGGCTCAGATGGAAAAGCGTCTGCCTGCAGTGTGGGAGACCTGGGTTCGATCCCTGGGTCGAGAGGATCCCCTGGAGAAGGAAATGGCAACCACTCCAGTACTCTTGCCTGGAGAATTTGATGGATGGAGGAGCCTGGTAGGCTACAGTCAATGGGGTTACAAAGAATCAGACATGACTGAGCAACTTCACTTTCACTTTCATACATACACATATGTGTGTGTGTGTATATATATATATATATATATATATATATATATATATATATATATGGCTGAATCACTTTGCTGTACAGCAGAGATTGGCACAACATTGAAATCAACTACACTTCAATAAGAAACCAAGTAAAATAAAAACTAAAGGAAACAATTTATAAAAATTGAAAATATATGGCCTGAAGATAACAAGCTGATGAGGTAAAATGCTCCATAATCCTATCTCCTCAAACTGGGCAAGGGACATAGTGGACAATTCCCAGGAAGAAAGCATAAGAAAGCTTTCAAATGTGTTAAGAAAATCATCAACCTTACTTATAGTAAGAGACATGGGAATTAAAACTATGAAACTACACTGATGTCCAATTTCCCACTCATCAGATTGTAAAAAAATAAATCCAAGTGTTGCTAACTCCTTTGGTAAGCCTGTGGGAGGAGGTGTGCCCTCTGACACATTGCTTATGGTTATATAAAAACAGGCTCATCCTTTTCAGGATAATCATCAGTTTCTACAAAAATTATAAAGCTGATTTTTAACCAATAAATTCACTCTAGTGATTTGTCCTATAGGTTGTTAAAACATGTCATTTAAAATTGAAAAGAAGAACAAAGGGGAGTCAGCATATTCTTCTTGTGCTGCATGAAGAACACTTTGTATCAGATTTAATCACATACGCAGGAAATGATCTATGTGAAACTGATGCAGTGTTAACACCATAGTAAAAGGAAATGCTTCCTTACAACGAAAGTTCACCTGTTAACATGTACTTGTTAACGTCTCTCTACGGACGACAAGTTGAGGGATTATGAGAGGTCCCTGCAATATAATACTAGGTATCACCTTATGTATTGATAGAGAGAAATGTCCAGAATATATTGGAAAAGGAGGAAGATTTCAGAATAGGGTGTATAGTGTGCTACTCACTCTTTTAAAAGTGAAATAAAACATGCTTCTATCTATACTTCCTCATGCAATTCTTTAAAAAAATACACGATGAATTACAGTACTTGCTATTTGGAGAAGAGTGGAGACCAGGTGGAATGTACTGGATAAAAAGGACATTTCCTTGTGTATATTTTATTTTTCCTTTTTATGTTAAGTTGTATAAATACATTATCTAAAAACATTTAATAAATGTTGCAGTAATACAGACGCTCGGTACCTGCCCATGCTTCTGTCAACCATTCGTGTGAGCAGATAATGCTAAACCAATGACAGCGAATGGAACATCTGGTGCTGGAGGCAGCATGCAGCTCCCAGCTGCGCTTGATCCTCGAAATGCAATGTTTTCCAGTAGTAATGTTTTAATAATTACCATCCATTTTATCTGCTACAACATATAAAAATGAATGTTGATTTAGTGCCACTAAGAGCTTTTAGTGGCAATAAATCAACATTTCAGGGAACATTTCATGCAAAGATAGGCACAATAAAGGACGTGAATGGTATGAACCTAACAGAAGCAGAAGATATTAAGAAGAGGTGGCAAGAACATACAGAAGAACTACACAACAAAAGATCTCAATGACCCTGATAACCATGATGGAGTGATCACTCACCTAGAGCCAAACATCCTGGAGTGTGAAGTCAAATGGGCATTACGGAGCATCACAATGAAAAAAGGTAGTGGAGGTGATGGAATTCCAGCTGAGTTATTTCAAATCCTAATAGTTGATGCTGTTAAAGTGATTCACTCAATATGCCACCAAATTTGGAAAACTCAGCAATGGTTACAGGACTGGAAAAGATAAGTTTAATTCCAATCCCAAAGAAGGGCAATGCCAAAGAATGCTCAAACTACCACACAATTGCATTCATTTTACATGCTAACAAGGTCATGCTGAAAATCTCCAAGCTAGGCTTCAATAGTATGTGAACCAAGAACTTGCAGGTGTTCAAGCTTGATCTAGAAAAGGCAGAGGAACCAGAGTTCAAATTGCCAAAATCCGTTGGGTCATAGAAAGAGCAAGAGAGTTCCAGAAAAACATCTACTTCTGCTTTATTGACTACAACAAAGCCTTTGACTGTGTGGATCACAACAAACTGTCAGTCAGTCAGTTCAGTCACTCAGTGGTGTTCGACTCTTTGCAAATCCATGGACTGCAGCACACTAGGCTTCCCTACCCATCCCATTCCCAGTTTCCATAACAAACTGTGGAACATTCTTAAAGAGATGGGAGTACCAGACCACCTCAATTGCAACCTGAGAAACCTGTATGCAGGTCAAGAAGTGACAGAACTGAACATGGAACAAAGGACTGGTTCAAAATTGGGAAAGGAGTGCATCAAGGCTATATATTGTCACCCTGCTTATTTAACTTATATGCAGAGTACAGCATGCAAAATGCTGGCCTGGATGAAGCACAAGCTGGGATCCAGATCGCCGGGAGAAATGGCAATAACCTCAGATATGCAGATGACACCAGTCTTATGGCAGAAAGAGAAGAGGAACCAAAGAGCATCTTGATGAAGGTGAAAGAGAAGAGTGAAAAAGCTGGCTTAAAACTCAACACTCAATAAATGAAGATCATGGCATCTGGTCCCATCACTTCATGGCATACAGATAGGGAAACAATGGAAACAGTGAAAGACTTTATTTTCTTGGACTCTTAAATCACTAAAAACGGTGACTACAGCTATGAAATTAAAAGATGCTTGCTCCCTGGAAGAAAAACTATGATAAGCCTAGACAGTGTATTCAAAACCAGAGACATTCCTTTGCGGACAAAGATCCGTATAGCCAAAGCTATGGTTTTTCTAGTAGTCGTGTATAGATGTGAGAGTTGGACCATAAAGAAGGCTGAGTGCCAAAGAATTGAAGCTTTTGAATTGTAGTGCTGGAGAAGAGACTTGAGAGTCCCTTGGACAGCAAGAAGATCAAACCAGTCAATCCTAAAGGAAACCAACCCCAAATATTCATTGGAAGAACTGATACTGAAGCTGAAGCTCCAATTCTTCGGCCACCTAATGTGAAGAGCTGACTCATTGGAAAATATACTGATGTTGGGAAAAATAGAAGGCAGGAAGAGAAGGGAATGACAGAGGACAAGATGGATGGATGGTATCACTGATTCAATGGACATGAGTTTGAGAAGCTCTGGGAGATGGTGAAGGACAGGGAAGCCTGGCATGCTGCAGTCCATTGGGTTGCAAAGAGTTGGTCACTTCTGAGCCACCTAAAAACAGCCAAAAAAAAAAAAAAAGAGCTTACCAACTACTACGTAGATTAAGAAGTTGCCATATTTGGGATGCGAGATTTAAACAAGAAAAAAAAATGTCAACTACTACCCATTTAAGATATTTTCAAGGTGTTTTTTTATTGAATTTTATCCTAAAAATGATTACTATATAAATGATTATTTTAGTACCTTTGTAGTATGTTGGCTTAACATATTTATACTACTTATAAATTATTATTGCAATATTGAAATTAAAAATTAGAGGAGAAAATGGCAATGCACTCCAGTATCCTTGCCAGTATAATCCCACAGACAGAAGAGCTGGGTGGGCTACAATCCATGGTGTTGCAAAGAGTCAGACATGACTGAGTTATGGAGAAAACATGCATACAATTAAAAATAAACATTCATTTAAGACAAGACTGGAAAGACATGCAAAATTTAAATAGCTATGTTTAGAATTTGGTTACAGGATTTTTTTTTTCTATTTTCAAAATTTCTTCAATGCAGTGATATTTATTTTATAAAAATGTATCAAGACAAAGAAATTAATAAGTGAGACTTCACTTATGACAATATATTTTCATGTTATTTTAGGAAAATATTCTAATTCAGTTCCAGTAAATTTTAAAGTCAATTTTGCAAATTTTACATATATTTTATTTTTTTTTAATTTTATATTGGAGTATAGCTGATTAGCAATGACGTGACAGCAAAGGGACCTAGCCATACATATACAAGTATCCATTCTTCCCCAAACTCCCCTCCCATCCAGGCTGTCACATAACATTGAGTAGAGTTTCCTGTGATATATTGTCCTTGTTGGTTATCCATTTTAAATATAGCATTGTGTATATTTTGAGGGTTTCGTGGGTAGTGACAGTGGTAAAGAACCTGCCTGCCAATGCAAGAGACATAAGAGATGCAGGTTAAATCCCTGGGTGTGGAAGACTCCCTGGAGGACAGCATGGCAACCCACTCCAATTCTTGCCTGGAGAATCCCATGGACAGAAGAGCCTGGCGGGCTACAGTCCATAGGGTTGCAAAGAGTCAGATATGACTGAAGCAACTGAGCACGCATGCATGTACCTGTAGGTCTCAAACTTCAAAATGATTTTTAGACAAAAAGAAGGATTTAGAAATAATAGTGAAGGAAGCGGAGAAGGCAATGGCAACCCACTCCAGTACTTTTGCCTGGAAAATCCCATGGACGGAGGAGCCTGGTAGGCTCCAGTCCATGGGGTCTCGAAGAGTCAGACACGACTGAGTGACTTCGCTTTCACTTTTCACTTCCATGTATTGGAGAAGGAAATGGCAACCCACTCTGGTGTTCTTGCCTGGAGAATCCCAGGGACGGAGGAGCCTGGTGGGCTGCCATCTGTGGGGTCGCACAGAGTTGGACATGACTGAAGCGACTTAGCAGCAGCAGCAGCAGCAGTGGAGGAAGCAAAGCTATTCTCTTCTTTATTGGAAGGCACTGCATTTGCTTAGGTAATGCCAAAAGAATAACAGCAAAAGACTTTCTAATAGTCTGAAGCTTTCATTTTCTTTTAATAAACATGCTAAATGAATTAATGACATTTTCTTGAATCATTGTTCATGTCTTAGAATATTGGTATTTAAATCGCATTCTGTACACAAATAGCATCAGTTTCAACTAGGAGCTGACTAGATTATAAATTGGCTAGTAGATTTTGATGAAAACTAAAAACTGGTTCCATCTGAAATTAGGGCTAAGATTTTATTCCAATTTACATAAATTTGTAGTATAAAAAAACTAATTTAAAAAACATTATTTCATAATATAAAAACATCATAATACCAAAAAAACAGATGTACTCTACTATAGAATGCTATTAAAATCTTTGCACAGAGAGAACCTAGATTCTTAGCAGTGAAGGGTCTCAGTGCCTTTCACACTTCTCGCTAAACCTGCAAATAGTAGTAATTGCTTCCCATTCAACAGAGAGATTCTGGGCATAAATTATCTAGATGTTGGAAGAGGTAATGGGTTTCTCTGATGGCTCAAGTGGTAAAAAATCTGCTTGCAGTGCAGGAGACTCAGGAGATGTGGGTTCTATCCTTGGGTCAGGAAGATCCCCTGGAAGAGGAAATGGAAACCCACACCAGTATTTTTTCCCCTGGAAAATCCCATAGACAGAGGAGCCTGGTGGGTTAAAGTCCATAGGGTCACAAAGAGTTGGACAGGATGGAGCATGTGATGGATGGATGGATAGATGGATGGATGGATGAAGGAGGTAAGCATGCTTATTACAAAGAACGTGAGGGAAGAGAACCAGGGTTAGGACTAGACTGGCCTCATGACCCTGAGTTTGTTGCCAGGAATAGGAAGGTGACTGATGAGTAAGGAGGTGAAGTAGGAGAGGTGAGGGAGGGGCAGATGCTGTTAGGATCCCTATAAGAAGTGTACTTTGAATCTGAGTAGAGTGTGCTTAAAGCAGAAGAAGGACTTGATTTGTTCTTCTTCAGGGAACTTTTGGCCACTCTGTTCAGAACAGACTATAGAAGGACAAAAGGTAGAAGTCTGGGGACCCGAGGCCGAGGGTAGATGAGAGCACACTGGACTGGAGACAGTGAGGAGGGGGTCAGATTTCGGGTACATTTTGAAGGTCAAGCCAAGAGACTTCATTGATAAATTATAATCTGGACAATTGAAAAACAAAAAAAAGAGGTAACTCTAAGATAACTCCAATATCTTTCAGCTAAACAACTGGAAATGTCATGTTCGCATGTACAAACTGTTTATATTTTCTGGAAGATGTCTAAGGAGGCAAGATTTTTTAATGGTGTATGAGAGGAAATATCAAGAGATCAGTTTGCTACCTTTGGGGCTTCCCTGGTGGTTCAGATGGTAAAGAATGTGCCTGCAATGTGGCAGACCTGGGTTTGATTCCTGGGTCAGGAAGATCCCCTGGAGAAGGAAATGGCTACCCACTCCAGTATTCTTGCCTGAACAGAGGAACCTGGCAGGCTATAGTCTATTGGGTAACAGAGTCAGACATGACTGAGCAAGTAAGACACTTTCCACCTTTAGAATCGTGGTGCCTAGTTGATCAGCTCTTGACAATGATTAGTGAGCAGAAAGGTATTCAAGCAAAGACTTCTGGGCTGTGGATCATCAGAATAAAGATGATAATTGAATCCCAGGTGACACCAATGGTAAAGAACCCGCTTGCCAGTGCAGGAGTTGTAGGAGACAGAGAGTCGATCCCTGGGTCAGGAAGATCCCCTGGGGGAGGGCATGCCAACCCACGCCAGTATTCCTGCCTGGAGAATTCCGTGGACAGAGGAGCCTGGAAGGCTACAGTCCATAGGGTTGCAAAGAGTCAGACACAACTGAAGCGACTTAGCATGCACTCACACAAGTTGAACAACATCATCCGTGGAATAAGTATACATAGGAACAGTCCCAGGAACTAACCCTTGGATCCATCAATATTTAGATGAATATGCAATTGAACCGTACCATCAAAGAAGCTTGAGGAGGAGACATTAGTGAGGTAGGAAGAAATGTGTAGAATACGGTGGCCAAAAAGCCCTGTGAAGAGCCTGCCCCTAGAATAAAAGAACACTATTTCAAATGCTGATAGTAATCTGATAATCTAAGACTAAATTATTACTACATATTTAAAAGGAAATAAATAACAGAATCACTCAAAATAATCAAAATTTTAGAATAAATATTTCTCTAGGTACTGAGAAAGTATCTGACACTGTCAGGTATCACAAAAGTCTTTTGTATTGTATTTTATTATCTCAAACATACAACTTTATGTACATAGAAGAAGAAAGCTGTGAAATAAATTTAAATTTTACTTATTCATATTTTACGGAAAGCCAAGAAAAATTTGAACATAAAAATCTCTGCCCTTTTGCATCTTCTCTCCCCTTTCCCTGCTTTGTGTGTCTGCATTATGCATCATCCAAACCTCCCCCTCAGCAAGAATACCCATTTTAAATGAAAAGCAACATTCTCCCAGCATCAACAAGACAACTCCTTACATATAGCATTCCTTCCTCATCTTATAAGGAACATCATGATGCTGCTTAGATTTGAATTATGTAAACTGTCAATAAAACATAATTTGATGTACAGATGCATATGTATGCTGCTGCTGCTGCTAAGTCGCTTCAGTCGTGTCCGACTCTGTGCGACCCCACAGATGGCAGCCCACCAGGCTCCCCCGTCCCTGGGATTCTCCAGGCAAGAACACTGGAGTGGGTTGCCACTTCCTTCTCCAGTGCATGAAAGGGAAAAGTGAAAGTGAAGTTGCTCAGTCGTGTGTGACTCTTAGCGACCCCATGGACTCCAGCCTACCAGGCTCCTCTGTCCATGGGATTTTCCAGGCAAGAGTAATGGAGTGGGGTGCCATTGCCTTCTCCATGCATTGTACAGATAAATGTATGTGTATATACTTGTATGGGCTTCCCAGGTGGTGCTAGTGGTAAAGAGCCTGCCTGCCAATGCAGGAGACTTTAGAGATGCAGGTCTGATCCCTGGGTCAAGAAGATCCTCTGGAGGAGGGCACAACAACCCATCCAGTATTCTTTCCAGGAGAATCCCATGGACAGAGGAGCCTGATGGGTTTTGTCCATAGGGTCACAAAGAGTCAGACATGACTAAAGCGACTTAGCACACCACAGCACAGCATAACTGTATACATTTACAAAATGTATATAACTCTGCCTTTTCCTCCAATGAGTAGAACAGTTCTCAGAGCTTTCTGAGATACTCTTCCCAGACTATAGTCCTCAAATCCCTGGCTTGTTCTGAGCTATCCATGGTCCCAAATAATTTCTATTTTTAAGGAAAATTATTTATTTAATTCACTTATATATTCATTCATTTGGAGAAGAAAAGAGCAACCCACTCAAGTATTCTTGCTGGGAAATTCCATGGACAGAGGACCCTGGTGGGCTAGTCCAAGGGGTCGCAGGAGTGTGATATGACTTAGTGACTAAACCACCACCATCCATTTCACATACTAGAATCTGCTTGGTGCCTGTGTGTTCTTTATCTCAATACCACATCCTAACTTTATTCCCTGGATTCATATTATTTAACAGTTGGGTGGCTGGTTGGTACCTCAGTGTCTCAGGCAGAGTGGTATAACTGGAACAAAAATCCAAAGTTGACAGACAGAAAATAAGCCCTAATGTTGGGGCCAGTGTGAGAAAAGCAAGAGAGGCCCCATCTTGAAGCCTGTCATCCATCTTAAAGACAAGATATGAACTGGGCATGAACCTTGCCCAAGAGTGAGGAAACTGTTGCTAGTGAAAACCAGGTCTCCTGAAGACTTCCCTCCCTACAATGACAAACGGAGATTGTAGTTGAGGTCAGGCTGCCCGTGTTAGATTGACATTACATGGAGACATCGCCCCCTTGATGTACAATCGTTGCCCGCCCCCCCCAACCCTTAACCTTAATTGTTTGTTCTCCTAGCACCTATTTGTTATAAAACTCAGTCATATACAACAAAGAGGTTGCTAACATGTAACCAGTAATGTAGGGGGGTATAAAACTGGGCCTCTCAGAAACATCTAGGGTCCTTGTTGGGAACTGATTCCCCTTGGACCGCAGGTGTAATAAACTGTACCCCACTGTCTTCAGCGTCCTCCAAGGTGTGTTTTGCGACTACAGATTCCACAACACTGCCACTTAACAGATGTAACTTTAAGAAACTTAACCTATTTCTGAAATTTTTCCTAATGCAGGATTTGCTATATAATGGCAGGGTCCAGTGTAAAATGAAAATGGAACCAGTGGGTATTTTAAAATGTACGTGTGATTTTTGCTTTTATTCAGGTCTATGAAGTTGATAGATCAGGAGATGACTGCCTCTGAAAAGATAATTTATTACCGTATTTAAGAGTGGGAAAATAGTAGCTAAGATGGTAAAGAATCTGCCTGCAATGCAGGAGACCTGGGTTCAAGCCCTTGGTTCAAGATTCTCTGGAGAAGGAAATGGCTACCCACTCCAGTACTCTTGCTTGGAGAATTTCATGGACAGAGGAGCCTAGAGGGCTACAGTCCACAGGGTGGTAATGAGTTGGACACTACTAAATGACTAACACTTTCACTACACACAGGAAGACAGGAGAGAATGAAGAGGCTGGGGGTTGGGTGAGAGAGAGGAAGGCAGGGAACTGCCAGAAAGGCCTTATGGTGGTTTTCTGGATAAATAATGGGTGAAACAGGGCCAGTAGGCTAAGTAGGTTTGCTTTGAAAGGATTCAGCAGATTCCTAGTTGAAGAATTCACCCCAGGGTGATTTGGATAGGAGAATCAATACCTCCCTGCATTAGAAGAACTAGATTAGGCAGGTGGGGGAGGGTAGGTGATGAACTTGGCATTTGTTCATTTTGCACATGAAAAGCAGAGAGTCCTTATCTTTCTTTAAGAATGCACTGACCTTGGGAGGGGCAGTCCTTTTTTTCCACCTCAAGGTCCAAATTATCAAAACATCAGACAAAGAAAATGCAATGAGTACAGTGGGGAAGGCAATCTACATTCCCAACCCACCGAAGATGGTAAATCTCAAAGGATTTCCCCCACTTCCAGACAAAGAAGAGGTCTTGCAAAAACTCTTCCTCTCCTACCCCTCTTCTATCCCTTCTATCTATACAGTTGCCTGGATTGGAGGCATTTAGGAGATCTGAGTCTCTTCTCAAATAGCCCATCTATGACACTGAGCCACAGAAAGAAAGGTCACTGCCTTGGGCCCCTCCCAGGATACATGGAGTGAGCCTGACTCTGAACTTCCCTGGGCCCAGGCTCCCACTGGGACACAGGGCAACAACAAAGTTGCCCTTCCTCTATCTACACACACAACTGGGTCACTGCCCTAGGAAGAGGCAGCTAGAGCTTCATTGTGGAAAAGAGGATTATTAAGCCTGGTGGGGCCAGAAGGACCAGAGAGAAGGAAGTAGCCAGCCACCAATCAAGCAGACAAAAATACAGGGACACAAAATTAGAGATACCAAGGGAATATTTCATGCAAAGATGGGCACAATAAAGGACAGAAATGGTATGGGCCTAACAGAAGGAAAAGATATTAAGAAGAGGTGGCAGGAATACACAGAACTATACAAAAAAGACCTTCATGACCCAGATTACCACGATGGTGTGATCACTCATCTAGAGCCAGACATCCTGCAATGCAAAGTCAAGTGGGCCTTAGGAAGCATCACTATGAACAAAGCTAGTGGACGTGATGGAATTTCAGTTGAGCTATTTCAAATCCTAAAAGATGATGCTGTGAAAGTGCTACACTCAATATGCCAGCAGGTTTGGAAAACTCAGCAGTGGCCACAGGACTGGAAAAGGTCGTTTTCATTCTAATCCCAAAGAAAGACAATGCCAAAGAATGCTCAAACTACCGCACAATTGCACTCATCTCACACGCTAGTAAAGTAATGCCCAAAAATCTCCAAGCCAGGCTTCAGCAATACGTGAATGGTGAACTTCCAGATGTTCAAGCTGTATTTAGAAAAGGCAGAGGAACCAGAGATCAAATTGCCAACACCCACTGGATAATCGATAAAGCAACAGAGTTCCAGACAAACATCTATTTCTGCTTTATTGTTTATGCCAAAGCCTTTGACTGTGTGGATCACAATAAACTGTGGAAAATTCTGAAAGAGATGGGAATACCAGACCACCTGACCTCCCTCCTGAGAAATCTGTATGCAGGTCAAGAAGCAACAGTTAGAACCGAACATGTAACAACAGACTAGTTACAAATTGGGAAAGGAGAATGTCAAGGCTGTATATTGTCACCCTGCTTATTTACTTTATATGCAGAGTATATCATGAGAAGTGCTGGGCTGGATGAAGCACAAGATGGAATCAGGGTTGCCAGGATAATTATCAATAACCTCACACATGCAGATGACACCACCCTTATGGCAGAAAGTGAAGAAGAACTAAAGAGACTCTTGATGAAAGTGAAGGAAGAGAGTGAAAAAGTTGGCTTAAAACTCAAAATTCAGAAAACTAAGATCATGGCATCTGGTCCCATCACTTCATGGCAAATAGATGGGGAAACAACGCAAACAGTGAGAGACTATTTTCTTGGGCTCCAAAATTACGGCAGATGGTGACTGCAGCCATGAAATTAAAAGATGCTTGCTTCTTGGAAGAAAAGCTATGACCAACATAGACAGCATATTAAAAAGCAGAGACATTACTTTGCTAATAAAGGTCCATCTAGTCAAAGCTTTGGTTTTTCCAGTAGTCATGTATGGATGTGAGAATTGGACTATAAAGATAACTGAGCACCAGTGAATTTATCCTTTTGAACTGTGGTGTTGGAGAAGACTTTTAAGAGTCCCTTGGACTGAAAGGAGATCCAATCAGTCTATCCTAAAGGGAATCAGTCCTGAATATTCATTGGAAGGACTGATGCTGAAGCTGAAACTCCAATACTTTGCCCACCTGATGCGAAGAATTGACTCATTGGAAAAGACCCTGATGCTGGGAAAGATTGAAGGTGGGAGTAGAAGGGGGCAACAGAAGATGAGATGGTTGGATGGCATCACCGACTCAATGGACACGAGTTTGAGTAAGCTCCAGGAATTGGTGATAGACAGGGAAACCTGGTGTGCTGCAGTCCATGGGGTCACAAAGAGTCTGACACGACTGAGCAACTGAACTGATTGATTGACCGGGGGAGGTGGGATCTGGTGTGATGCTGAAACAGGAAGGAAGTGGGCAGGGCACAATCTTTAAGAATGACATAGCCCAAGGACACTCATGATATAAACTGATTAGAATCAAATAGAACCTGGATGGTGGAGGAGTTGACTTCCAATAAAACTTGAGCACAGCAGGAAGCTAAATGACACACCACAGGCACCATGACAGTTCCAAGGTCAACCAAAAAAGTCAAAAAGTGGTGGTGGTGGTTTAGTCGCCAAGTCGTGTCCAACTCTTGCGATCTCTTGGACTGTAGCCCACTAGGCTCCTGTGTCCATGGGATTCTCCAGGCAAGAATACTGGACTGGGTTGCCATTTCCTTCTCCAGAGGATCTTCCTTAGCCAGGGATCAAACCCCAGTCTCCTGCATTGCAGGCATGTGGGCGGTTGGCCCAATTCCTGGAATTCCCCACCTCTTCCTCCAAAATGTTAGAATACTCCTCCCACTCATTAACCTATGAAACTGACAACCTCATACTCTGATACTGCTCTGACCTTCTCAGATGGCCCATGCTCTATCTGTAAACATGTTTCTCTCTAAGTAATTCTGTGTGTGTGTGAGTGCTAAGTCACTTCAGTTGTGACTAACTCTGTGCAACCCTATGGGCTGTAGCCAGGTTCCTCTGTCCATGGGATTCTCCAGGCAAGAGTACTGGGGTGGGTTGCCATGCCTTCGTGCAAGAGATCTTCCCAACTCAGGGACCAAAACTGAGTCTCTTAGGTCTCCTGCATTGACAGGCAGTTTCTTTACCACTAGCACGACCAGGGAAGCCATCCTGATATCAGGTGTATGATTTCACTTAAAAGACTGTGGGTTCAAGTCCCAATCTGAGTTACATGGTTTCAGTGTGATATTCCAAGTCCCAATGGGTGCATTATTGCCTCATCTGACTTCACTTAGAAAACACAAACTCAAAGTTAACATTCACAAGAATTTCACGGAGCATTAATCCCCCAGTGCAGGCTCCTTCTGAACACAGGGCATGACTGCTCTGGTTGCACATTCCTGAAGTCAGCTCTAGATCTATGAAACGAATTTTAAGTCATATTTCACATCCTCCATATGTGCGTGCTCAGTCACTTCAGTGCTGCCTGACTCTTTGTGACCCAAGGACTGTAGTCTTCCAGGTTCCTCTGTCCGTGGAATTCTCCAGGAAAGAATAGTGGAGTGGGTAGCCATTTCCTCCTCTAGGAGATCTTCTTGGACCAGGGATTGAACCCGAGTCTCCTGCAGCTCCTGTATTGCAAACAGACTCTTTACCGCTGAGCTATTATGGCTCTTGTGTGGCAACCAGCTGTGGATGCTTAGCATATACCCTATTTTTTTCTTTTTTTTAATCCCAGGATATCTTGCTAATTTTGCACACAGACACTAAGGGGACCAACTCAGACATTCTGGCACACACAGATTTTGAAGTGCCAGGGTATGAACAATCAAAGAGGAAATGCTAACTGATAGGCAAATGTTCCTGTTTTGGGGCCCCTGGGCAGCTGAGCCGGAAGCATTTTCTCCACAATCCCTCAGCACCCAGATGGATCAAGACTTAGCTGTCCACAATGACCATCCCGAGAGGACAAGGTGTGCTAGCATTCCATCCTCTCTGGGTCTTTTGTCCATGGCTCACATGTGTTCCTTAGGGTGTCATCACAAAATAAACCATCTCCTTACAAGCCTTTGAATAAAGACACTTTTTTTTTTTTTGCAAGAACTCTGAATATGACTCTAAGTATAAGAGTTATTTTGCAGGATGCATGAGATAATATATGCAAAATACCAAACACGGGACCTGGCCAATTACAGCTACTTAGTGTCTTTGAGTTCTTGAACCTCTCTCTCTATTTGAAAAGCCGTTTGATGTATAATCTACAGCCAGATGTCCAAAATGTAGCTTTTGTTACTTAAACAAAAACAAAAACTCAATCTCTATTTCAATATTGAATTTATTCAAATTCTAAGGAATTCTGTCTATGCAAATGAAAGCTGTCTTTTCTGGATTTCTGGATTTTATCCTTTTCAAGGTGACAGGTGGAGATGGTGGAGGAGGACTGAGTGTCAGGGAGGGGCCACCATCTTGGCTTGTTCCAACGGAGAATCCTATGGTCTCAGTGGGTCTCTGATCTTTCTTCTCAGGGGACTCCTCATGTCCTCAATGTCTCTCAATGCTCATCAGTATCTCAGGATTACCACTTTGCTCTTTTCAAGGATATGGGAAAATTGGGATCATCTCTGACATCACCCTGGTTGCTCAGATGGTAAAGAATCTCCCTGTAATGCGGGAGACCCTGACTGTAATGGGAAGATCTCCTGGAAAAGGGAATGGCAACCCACAACAGTATTCTTGCGTGGAGAATTCCATGGACAGAGGAGCCTGGCAGGCTCCTCTGTCCATGGGGTTGCAAAAGAGTCAGACACAATTGAGTGACTAACACACACACACACACACACACACTGACATCAGTGAAGGGCTGCAGGAGGTGGGGGAGAGTGGGTTTCACTCGCATCCTTTTTGTCACATTTACATTCTACTGTCACTAAGGCATGTTGGTATTTAATAGAAACAACTTATTTCCTCAGGATTCAACCAGGAAACAGCTAAGTTCCCTCCGTCTTTGGGATGTGTTCACCTCTTTCAGCTACCTCTTTCCTAGACCATGTTCACGGATAACACAGATCATAGCAACTTTTCAGTTAGTTAGTGTTAGTTGCTCAGTCATGTCTGACTCTTTGAGACCTCAAGGACTGGAACCCACCAGGTTTCTCTGTCCACGGGATTCTCCAGGCAAGAATACTGGAGTGGGTTGCCAACTTCACATTTACTCATTTGCTTTTCTCCCTTCCACAGCCAGAGAAATCTTTGCCAAATCTCGGTATGTGGGAAAACAAAACCAAAACCTTTTTCGCTGTTTAAGGCATAAACTTGTGTATTAGAGTTCTCCAGTTTTGCTCTCAAAAACAGAAACCAAGTCTCTTAAAATACATAAGGCATTTTCTCTCCACAAAATGAACTATGCCTTGAGGCGTTTCTATAATAAAACTCAGAGCAATCAGGGTGGAATGGGGATTGTGCATGAAGAACACATAATCAGTATAATCAAATTATTATCCTGTCAAGAAGGAAATGTGTTCTTACAAACCTCAGCATAAAGGAAAAGCCAGCAGGCATTTAGTGACTGCTCAGCTCAGCCTGGATAGGGAGGAAAGGCAGTCTCGTGCTTGAGGGTACCCGAAGGGGAAGGAGCACAGAAGCAGCAGGATACTCAGTGAAGTTTCGTCCAATAACAAACCAAAGGAGGAGAGTACGTCAGGTGCAAGTCAAGATCAATGAAACCCAAAGGTGTGAAGAACCTACTCGGTATTAAGTCATCAGAGCAGCATTTGGGATGTCAGAGGAGGAACTTCCCTGATGGGCCAGTAGCTAAGGCTCTGAGCACACCCAATGCACACCAGCTGGCTGGACCCCTGGTTAAGAAACAAGATTCCACAAGCCGCAACTAGGAGTTCACATACCATAAGTAAAGATTCTGCTTGCTTCAATTAAGACCAAGTGCAGCCAAATAAATAAAAATAAATATTGTTTTAAAAGATGCCAGAGGAAAGATGCAGGAAAGAACCTATTATTTTTGGTGCTGGATTTCTCAGGAAGGTAGCCACATGTCAGTCTGCCCTGGAAGATCTCATTTTATACTTGTCATCCTGACAGGAGTATTAGTGTTTTATACTTTTCATACTTCAAAGTGTCTGGGTTTGGGTAGTGAATTACAGAGTCTTTCTACTCTATAGACAATCCAAGCAAGTACACCGCACATGAAAAGTATACTCTTAGCCAACACTCCACCATCCCCTCGAAGAAAACATTTCCATGATGTAACTTGATATGTAATAATTCTTAACATGTATTAAAATTGATATCATAGAAAAATTCAGATTTGTACTTCATGTCACTCACTTGACTCACTTATATTTTGTTTTTAATAGTAACACATAGGACTAGTTAAGAGGAAGTAAATAATCTCCTCTTCATAATCTGACCCTGCCAGGAATATATCTAACAGAAAATTTGGTTGGATTGAATGTGATTAAATATACAGATATAAGGTAATAATTAGAAAGTAAAGAAACATAAAATGAAGTGAGAAAAAAAGATTTAATATCTACATAAACATCTATTTATTAAGCCATCGTTTTACATCTTCTGGAAACTTTCTGATGTTATTAATGGCATATTACTCTATCAATGTGATTTACTTCTATACCAGAAGTGGCCTTATATGCCAGACACGAGACACACACACACACACACACACACACACACACATATATATACACACATACACACATACATACATATAATACATAGATATATATATTATATATATATATATACACATATACAGAAATATATATAAGTGACATAGCTAAAACATATTCACTGGTTGCAAATAATCAGTTTATCTAAATATATATTTAGAGTATGCTATATTATTTTATAGATTATTATATTTCAAGTAGTATTAGAGGAACAAAAATTAATGAGAAATTAACAGCATCTTCCATCTCTGGATAGATCCAGCTCTTGGGTTTTATTTACAATTACTTGGACATTGACCCAAGTGGAGAGAACTAGAGAAGACAGAAGGATTAATATTTTAACAAGCAGAAAATCTCCTTTCAGAGATACATTATAAAAATCTGTCAGAATCCAAGCTTTCAGACATGAGAACTAGATATACACACACATAGGACTAACTTTTCTATACTTTATTCTGGGGTTATATCACTTATCCATAGTGCACTGATGTAAACAAAATTGTAGGGCAATGTCAGGCAGAAACCTAACACCTTATGAAAAACATGCATGTCACATGGCTAGAATCCTCTGATGGAAACAGACTGAAGAAGAACAAAGTGAGAAAATTCCTCCAACACAAAAAATACATGCTCATTTCCATAAAATGAACCCTATCTCCATCAACATTCCTCCCTAATACCCAGTCTTGGAGGCCAGAGTCTAAAAAGGGGATAATGACTGCACCTCAGCCCTTTCAGTCAAATAATGAGGGTTCATATGAGGTACTGTTGGGACTGCAGGCATGGAGGGGAAAGAGAAGAAATAAGAGGGACAAGAGTGGGGTAAAGACAGAAATACGTTAAACTGGTTTTGAATTTAGTAATCTCTACCGGACTTAAAGAAAGTTTTTGCAACTGTAAGTGGTCAGAAAAATTCTGATATAAGACCAAACATCATTAAGGGATAACAAAGTTAGAAATGACAAAGGTGTTGTGAAGGCAATATATGGTAGAAGTAAAACAATTTTTTTAAATGATGTTTGTTTGGTTTATTGCACTATGCCATTTGCACACTGGTATGCATTGTTCAAGCTTCCCTAATAGCTCTTCTGGTAAAGAATCCACGTGCAATGCAGGAGACCCGGATTCAATTCCTGGGTCAGGAAGATCCCCTGGAGAAGGGATAGGCTACCCACTCCAGTATTCTTGGGCTTCCCTGGTGGCTCAGACAATAAAGAATCTGCCTGCAATGCAGGAGACCTGGGTTCAATCCCTGGGTTAGGAAGATACCCTGCAGGAGGGCATGGCAACTCACTCTAATATTCTTGCCCAGAGAATCTGATGGACAGAGGAGCCTGGTGGGCTACAGTCCATGGGGTCGCAAAGAGTTAAATACAACCGAGTGACTAAGCATCACATAGCACGTGCATTTTTCAGCACATTTTGAAAATAAACAGGAAATTAAATCATTAACTATGCACAGTCATTAAAACTTAGTTGTAATTGTTACCAAGTTGTGCCTGACTCTTTGGGACTCCATGGAACTGCACCCTGCAAGGCTCCCCTGTCCACGTGATTTCCCAGGCAAGAATGCTGTAGTGGGTTGTCATTTCCTTCTCCAGGGTATCTGTCTGACCCAGAATCAAACCTGTGTCTCCTGCATTGGCAGACAGCTTCTTTACCACTGAATCACCTCAGAAGCCCTTAAAACTTACTAGTGTCACCCTATTTTTAAGGAGTAAACACAGCATCATGCCAGTTTATAAAAACAAATTATCTGTGTAGTGGGAATTACAAGATATGTCTTGGATCTTTCATTAATACTTTACCCAATACAATCATGGTAAGTCGTATCTTTGACCATTCCGTGTTGCTTTCATTCTGTGTAAACTGGAGGATCAATGGTTAATCATGAGCAACTTACAATTTCACCTGTTGTGATGATCCACGCAAATGAATATTTTAGGCCACTTTTGATTATAATTGCAATGTACAAAGAGAGTTATTCTTTATCTTCTCAGTGAAAAACTATCACTTTTCCTTTGTAACATATATATTTCCTCTGATTTTAATGGTAATAACCGTATCCAGAATTGCTAAAATAAAGCCTTCAATCTCACTTAATGACTTTCTGTCCTTAGAGGAGGCCATGAAGGTTAAACAAAATAATCCATTTCAGAAGCTACAAAAGTAATTTACATATAAATATATGACATTATTGGGCTTCCCAGGTGGTGCTAGTGGTAAAGAACCCACCTGCCAATGCAGTAGACATAAGAGAGGAAGGTCTGATCCTGGCTCTGGAAGATCCCCTGGAGGAGGAGGAATACTAGATCCATTCCAGTATCCTTGTTTGGAGAATTTCCTGGACAGAGGAGCCTGCCAGGTTATAATCCATGGGGTCACAGAGTTTGACATGACTGAAGCACCTTAGTATGCCCATATCACATTAGTGTTATTGTAGCGTTGTCACTTAGTCGTGTCCAATTCTTTGTGATCCCACAGATGGTAGCCTGCCAGGCTCCTCTGTCCATGGAATTCTCCAGGCCAGAATACTGGAGTGGGTAGCCTTTCCCTTCTCCAGGGGATCTTCCCAACCCAGGGATCAAACCCATATCTCCCACATGGCATGTAGATTCTTTACCAGCTGAGCCACAAGGGAAACCCAAGAATAGTGGATTGGGTAACCTATCCCTTCTTCAGCGGATCTTCCCGACCCAGGAAGTGAACCAGGGTCTCCTGCATTGCAGGCAGATTCTTTACCAACTGAGCTATCAGGAAACTGTGATTAGTCAAAACTATATTTACACTATGCAGATCAAGGTGTCTGAAGTTGCTGATAGGAATTTCCATCTAAACTCACATTTCTAGATAACTCTGTTATACAATCTCCCCAGTTTTTAATAAGCAAATAAATATTTGACCACTTTTCATATTGATTGACATGATTTGCTAAAGTAAGTAACATATCAGTATTACTATTTAGAGTTAAAATAATTGTTAATGTTTTTTACATTGAATTTTTCTTGTGGGAAAGTCCTTCTTCATACTTTAAACAGTGCACAAAATATTTTATCATTAAGCTTCAGTATTCTAAATAAAAGTTTACAGGTTCGTATGTGCCTTTTGATAAATCAAATGAAACGCCAATACTAGTAACACAAAAATACGTCTTGCCTGTATAAGCATGTGAAATCTTAAGTAGTTGAGTATGTCAGTTTGTTGATAACCAATACGCATCATGCTCTAACTGGGAGCTGGTTTCATAACTCTGTGAAGAGTGTCAACATTATTTCAGTCCCTTAGAGTTTGTGTGTGTGTGCGTGCTTAGTTACCCAGTCGTATCTGACTCTTTGCAACTCCATGGACTATACCCCACCAGACTCCTCTGTCCATGGGGTTTTTCAGGCAAGAATACTGCAGTGGGTTGCCATTTCCTCCTCCAGGGGATTTTCCCTACCCAAGGATCTAAGTCAAGTCTCCTGCATTTGCAGGTGAATTCTGTACCAATGAGCCACCTGGGAAGCCCTAATAGTTGTCAAAAGAGCCAGTGGATTTTCTCTGTCCAAATAAATGTAATTAGTGGTAGATGGAAGATATACTTTGTTGCTTTTAAACTTTGTATATTTTATGCTATTCTGATGTGATTTGAGGAGAAAAAGGTTTTTCGAGATATGTGAAAATTAGAGGTTGATTTTTTTTTTGGTGATATAAGATTTTTAGCTAGGGTAAATTTTTATTTTCCTGTGTGATATTCTGTTAGCTCAGCGTTGGAGTATTGCAGTGTTATAAGATTCTGAGACTTCCTCAGATGTGCATACAAAATAACATTTCTTCAAATGAAGTCACATCTTCCCCTGGCCATGTTTATATTTTCACTGTGCTAGAAATCTAGGCACTAAGTGAAAACTGTTCATCACTTCTAGCTTCAAGATTAATGACTCAAAATGCTTAAATGCCCAGGCAGATGCAGTAAAACAAGTACACAATGTGAGTATGGGCTCTGGTAAGCTACATGTGGCACAGACCAACAGTTCAGTCCACTGTTTCCTGTATAAGTCTGGAAATAAGGTTAGACAGCAATATGCATCGGTGGGTCAGACTGATTCCTGACTCACCACAAGTTTGTTATCAACATTTCACATTTTGGTAAGCTTTCCTTTGTATGCTTCCTTCACAGAGCACTAAATTTCATATTTGGGGCTCATTATTGTTATTATTGTCCTCATCCCCATCATTATTTTCTTTAGCTGACATTTATTATATGCATTAATATAATGTTGACATTATACTATATGCAGGGTACTAAGCATTCGGGATGAATTATTTCTTCTTACCTTTATAACAGTCTTGCGAGATGAGTACTAGGACATCATCCACAGACTTGGCAAGGTTAAATGACTTACCCAAGCTCTGTAATTTTTGAGTGAAGGAACTGTCATTCTAGCTCAGGATCACATGGTTCAAAAAGTCAAAAACCAGGTTCCAAAACATTTTTTTTCTTAATATTTTTTTATTGTGGTAAAAGCCACATAATATAAAATACACTACTTTAAACCATATGTAACTGCACAGTTCAGTGGCACTAAGTGTACTCACACTGTTGTGCAACTCCCATGATCATCCATCGCCCAGATTTCTCACCTTCCTCAACTGAAACTGCTCCCATTAAACACTAACTCCCCTCCTCCCTCTCCACCCCTCACCTGGCCCCTGGCATCTACCAATCTACTTTCTGACTATGAATTTGACTATTCTAGGTTCCTCATGAAAGTGGAATCAAACAATACTTGTCTGCACCTACTGCATATTGAAATGCGTTTTTATGGTTAACTTAATATATGTCTTACAAACATATATCAGCTGGTACCCAACACTGATGAGAAAGATATGTTTGTATTCTCAGAACCTAAAGCACTGCTGGTATATAATGGGCATGCAGTAAATATTACAATAACTAATCAAGATCTGGTCCCATGCATAGTTTATCTTAACACTTCTGTAGTTCAGTTCATATAATACTCTGAAGATTATTTTCTATCTGTTCATAAAGTAATCAATCATATTTTTATATCTATAAAACTCTGTTTATGACCTCTTCAGTTTCTCACCACAAAGACAATATAACTCAAGGAAGGGAGACAGAGCATAACAATTGAATGTTGACTCAAGAAAATTTGGATTCCAAACTCATTTCTAGGACATAATGTATTCTAGGACATAAAGCATGAATATGTTTTGTAACCTCTTTACATTTACAATATGAAAAGTTACTATATTGGGTTTTTATAAAAGTAAAAGGAGCTAGGACATATGTTACAGAATTTTGCCCCCAATTAGAAATTGGTGAGCTAAATCCTTTCGGTTATTGGAAAGTTTCTTATTTTCATAGAGTATATGTGAATAATTCATTACTTATTTGATTCCCACCCTATATCATAAGGGCTTCCTTGCTGGCTCAGTGGGTAAAGAATCCAACTGCAATGCAGGAGACACAGGAGATGCAGGCTTGATCCATGAGTTAGGAAGATTCCCTGAAGGAGGGCATGGCAACCCACTCCAGTATTCTTGCCTGGAGAAATCTCATGGACAGAGGAGCCTGGCAGGTTACAGTTCAAAGGGTCACAAAGAGTCATGTGTTTAAATGTCTTATTCAAATATAAATAGCAGTATATTATAGCTGATTAAGAGCCTCTACTGAGATTCTATTGGCAGGTAAAGTCATTCTTCAACTGTATTGATACTTTCAGGTAGAACTCAAAAGCTCTCGGTGGCAGACAGACCCTCAGGTAACCCCTTTGGGTCATGCACTTATATTTTTCCCTGGAATACAGGCACAATCTGTGACTTGCTTCAAGGCAATAAATTATGACAAATGCTCATTTACATGGTAAAAATTAAAGGATTTTTCAAATTTAATTGAAGTCCCTAATCAGTTGGATACTTTCTTATTGAAGTCTCTTGAGAGTCCCTTGGACTGCAAGGGGATCAAACCAATAAATCCTAAAGGAAATCAACCCTGACTGTTCATTGGAAGGACTGTTGCTGAAGCTGAAGCTCTAATACTTTGGCCACCTGATGCAAAGAGTCTACTCATTGGAAAAGACCCTGTTGCTGCAAAAGACTGAAGGCAAAAGGAGAAGGGGGTGGCAGAGGATGAGATGGTCAGATAGCATTACTGACTCAAAGGACATGAATTTGAGCAAACTCCAGGAGATAGTGGAAGACAGAGGAGCCAGGCATGCCACAATCCATGGGGTTACAAAGCATCAGGCATGACTTAGTGAATGAACAACAAGAAAAATCAATTGACTTGAGGTAACCAAAAGGGAGATTAGCCTGAGTGGGCCTGTTTTTAATCAAATAAAAGGAGAGGTAGGACCCTTGTGAGGTTAGAAAACTATTCTACTGACTTTGAAGAAACAAGCTATGCATTTCTACATCCAGAGGAAAATGAATTCTGCCAATGACTTGAATAGCTTGCAAGCAGATTCTTTCCCAGTCAGTCAAGCTTTTATATATATATATAAAATCATAATTGTGTTTCTTTTTAAAGGCAAGTAACCAAAATAGTATTAGATACATCAGGTTGTTAAATTGAGGAGGAAGATTATGTTTAACTTTTAATTTATTTGGTAGATATATGTAAATATATTTTAACTCCTTGTATTTTTAAAATTTTCCAGTCAAATGATAGTTTTGAATCACTTTCATTGAAAAAACATCATGAAGATACATTTTTCCTATTAACTTTTCATTTTATTCCTTAGTAAAATAAATTTTTAAAAAAGAACAATACTGTATCTTTATCTTTGTTCTTATTCAGACTATGTCCCAACTTCAACAAAGCAGCTAAAATTAAAATTATCCCTTAAAGTGTTTATTGCTTCCAAGCAGTTAAACAACAGGCTTATGTTTACCAAAAGTTTCTCTTTCCTCCTTGATATTCAGCTGTGTTACATCTCTTTCCCTTCCCTAAGATCTTGCCAAAGCTGTATGGCTGAACATGGTAAAATCTACACCTAGGCCTGGCCCATGAGAGATGTCAAAAGCATTCTACATCCTTAGAGTAGGGTAAGACAGTCAAGAAGGAAGGACCCTGGTCTCAGAATCAATGTGGAACAGAATTACCTTTAGTCCCAACTTATTTTTATTTGATCTGAATATAAACTTCTACTTTGTTAAACTACTAGCATTGTGGGGTCTATCTATTCAAGCTGCTAGTATTCCTCCAACCAGTATCAAAATCAGTATTAGCACCTTGTAGTTGGGTCCTGTATCATGTTATGAAGCAACAGTTTTTTTTTTTCAAATTATCATTTGCGATAACTTATAAGGCTGACAGTATACTAAGTGACAAGTCAACTGGACTCTGATGGCTATTAATGACTGTGCAGTGGTAAAGAAGCCACCTGTCAATGCAGGAGACACAGGTCCGATCCCTGGGTCAGGAAGATCCGCTGGAGAAGGGAATGGCTGCATGGACAGAGAAGCCTGGTGGGCTACAGTCCACGGCGTCACCAAGACTGACACGTTCACTCTCACTTTTCATGAAAATACTATGAGAATGAGATTGCCACAGTGTTTCTTTGTATTTAAGCAGAAAGAGACAAAAGGAAACAGAGATAGTCCAAAGTTTTAAAAGTGTGTAACAGCTGACTGCAACGTGGACTCCAACAACTGAAAGGTAGGTTTGAAAATACTTTGAGTTAAAAAAAAAAAGAAGAAGAAGAAACACTTGTTAAGGAGTTTCAGTTGAACAGAATGATGTGGTTTGAGCAATTTGATTAAGAATTTCACCTCTACACTCAACTCTGATTCTAGATCATCTCTAGATCTGAGAAGGGAAGGGGCATAGAGGTGAGAGTAAGGAAAGAAAAGAGAGATTAAATTTTGTCTAGGTAATAGTTTTCTGTTATTGACATATGGAAATAATTACAATCGATCAGAAGTCTGCCAGTTTTTGAGGAAACTTTATTGTTAAAGAAGCAAAGAGCTCAGAATGTTTTGTGACTTTGAGACTCAAATCAACCTTTGGACCCTGCCCTGAGGTAGCAGGTTGTGAGAGGAATTCCTCGGGTGAAGAGATGAGCTCATCAGTGTCTGCTTCAGATGAAGACAGGAAAGAAGGAAGAGAAGGAAATGTCACTTATAAAGGACTTGCCTAGTGGCTCAGATGGTAAAGAATCAACCTGCAATGCAGTAAGACTCAGGTTCAACTCCTGGGTAGGGAAGATCTCCCAGGGAAGGGAATGGCAACCCATTGCAGTATTCTTGCCTGGAGAATTTCATGGACAGAGGAGACTGGCAGGCTACAGTTCATAGGGTTACAAAGAGTCAGACACAACTGAGAGACTAACACTTTCATTTTCATTGTATGATTAAAGGGCTTCCCAGGTTGCTCAGCAATAAAGAATTCACCTGCCATTACGGAAGACACAGGAGATGCAGGTGTGATCCCTGGGTTGGGAAGATACCCTAGAGAAGGGAATGGCTACCCACTCCATTGCTCTTGCCTGGGAAATCCCATGGACAGAGGAGCATGGTGGGCTACAATCCAAAGGGTTTCAAAGAGTCAGAGAAAGACTGAGCAACTAAGCACATACATATGATTGAAAGTGGGGGAAATCATCACCCTCACCTTTCACTACTATGAAAGCAATACTGGGACCATCTTTCTAGGTAACAGTACCATACAGTATACCTCAGTGTTTTAATGGGTGCGTGCTTTGATTGAGCAATAGTAGTTGTGGATTTTCTTCTAAAGAAGACACATTTAAACAAATTGTGCAACAATGTAAACAGAAGGAATTTCATGGTAGTGGAGTTGATAAGGACACAAAAGAGTAAATAGAAAGGGACTAAACCTAACTGCTTCACAGCATGTGTCCACAAAGAAATACAATGAAGCTACTGATACTATTTTGTATATTTTCTTTTTATTTTTCAATTGACTTGTCCAAAACTGCCTATGTGCATTTTGTAGTAGCACAGACTGAAGAAATAGATAATTCCCTTTCCTTTTGGAACACTGTAGCCTTGATATAAGACCTAGAACAAGTAAATAGACTAATGCTGATGATCCCAACAGGGGATTTCACTGTCAAATGAAGTCCCAAAGTAGGAAATTAGGAGCATGGTTTTTGGTCTCAGAAGCAAGCGTTGGTGGATATGTTCAGCTACCTACTTCATATGAAATCTGGGACAAGATGCTTTCCCGGAAATTCTCAAAATCATTTTGAACACCTTTATAATACATGCAAAATGTTGCATACGGTATCTGACAGAAAATTATTAATAAGGTTGTTATCATGATGATTAATTATCACTTTCATTACTGACATGAAAACACATTTCTTAGGTGTATAAAGGTGGTTATCAAGAGCACTGTGTAAAGTATATTTCTATTTTTGAAAACTAAGGTGGATGGGATGGATAAAAAGAAATTTTCCAAAATACACTTCCCTTTTGTACTGGAAATTTGGGAGGATTTCAACTTAAAAAATATAATTTCATTGTTAAATTTATCAATAATTGCCAATGTCTATGAAAAAGAGAGAGAAATAGAGAATCAAAATATGATTAGATTGCTAATATGCCTTAAACACACAAAATGGCAATGCTTCAATCATAATTCCGTAAAACACTAATTACAGATATTTATATAGTGAACTTATGTTTCATAAAATGTCACAACAGAAAAATGGGACATGGAAAAATATTACAAAGAACTCAGGCAACAAAGCTTTTCATGCTGCCTATACCATTGTCCCATTATTGGAAGAAAGGGCTATGACTATTGCAATACTTCCCAAGTTATTTCTGTAGATGATGGAAAGGAAAAAGTTAACAGATCCAACCAGTAATGAGTTACTGTGAGACAATTTATATTAATTCTCTCATTTAGTTTTGAAGTTATTTAAAAAATATATAAAATACACACATTTTATCCATGAAAATTAAAACAAAGAAATCAGGGCTCAGAAACATTGAGAAACTTAATTTTATCTCTTACAAATACAGCAGATGTAATAAATAAAAACTTATTTTATTTAAGGATCTCTGATAAATATTGTCTTGTACCTAAAAAAAATATGAAAAACATTTCTTGTGGAACAATGTAGGAATTAAATTTTAATTCCCCCAAAACAAATTCTTTCTTTGAATTTTCAAATTATCTAAACTTTTAAATAAGTACTGTCAAAGATCTGATAAAACGAAAAATTATGTCTCTAGTTTATTACTCTGAATCATTTCTTCATGCATTCAAATATCTACCATTATATGTATTCTCATTTTGATAAACTAAAAAAATAGAAACTTGGATATGATATCAAAATTCTTTTTGGTATCAACTGATAACATTCTAATTTAATCTTTTTAACTAAAATTGATTTATTTGGCTCAATACATTAGTACTTTAAGCAGAGTCAACAGGAAAAAAAATATATATCTATGAAGTGTAATGTTGCAAAGAGAGATGTTTATAGGGTGGTATGATATGCCAGCAAATTTGGAAAACTCAGCAGTGGCCACAGGACTGGAAAAGGTCAGTTTTCATTCCAATCCCAAAGAAAGGCAATGCCAAAGAATGCTCAAACTACCACACAATTGCACTCATCTCACATGCTAGTAAAGTAATGCTCAAAATTCTCCAAGCCAGGCTTCAGCAATACGTGAACTGTGAACTTCCAGATGTTCAAGCTGGTTTTAGAAAAGGCAGAGGAACCAGAGATCAAATTGCCAATATCCGCTGAATCATCAAAAAAGCAAGAGAGTTCCAGGAAAACATCTATTTCTGCTTTATTGACTATGCCAAAGCCTTTGACAGTGTGGATCACAACAAACAGTGGAAAATTCTGAAAGAGAGGGGAATACCAGACCATCTGACCTGTCTCTTGATAAACCTGTATGCAGATCAGGAAGCAACAGTTAGAACTGGACATGGAACAACAGACTGGTTCCAAATAGGAAAAGGAGTACGTCAAGGCTGTACATTGTCACTCTGCTTATTTAACTTATATGCAGAGTACATCATGAGAAACGCTGGGCTGGAAGAAACACAAGCTGGAATCAAGATTGCTGGGAGAAATATCAATAACCTCAGATATGTGGATGACACCACCCTTATGGCAGAAATTGAAGAAGAACTAAAGAGCCTCTTGATGAAAGTGAAAGAGGAGAGTGAAAGAGTTGGCTTAAAGCTCAACGTTCAGAAAACTAAGATCATGGCATCTGGTCCCATCACTTCATGGGAAATAGATGGGGACACAGTGGAAACAGTGTCAGACTTTATTTTTTTGGGCTCCAGAATCACTGCTGATGGTGACTGCAGCCATGAAATTAAAAGACGCTTACTCCTTGGAAGGAAGGTTATGGCCAACCTAGATAGCATATTTAAAAGCAGAGACATTACTTTGCCAACAAAAGTCCGTCTAGTCAAGGCTATGGTTTTTCCAGTGGTCATGTATGGATGTGAGAGTTGGATGGTGAAGAAAGCTGAGTGCCGCAGAATCGATGCTTTTGAACTGTGGTGTTGGAGAAGACTCTTGAGAGTCCCTTGGACTGCAAGGAGATCCAATCAATCCATCCTAAAAGAGATCAATCCTGGGTGTTCAATGGAAGGACTGATGTTGAAGCTGAAACTCCAATACTTTGGCCACCTCATGCGAAGAGTTGACTCATTGGAAAAGACCCTAATGCTGGGTAGGATTGGGGCAGGAGGAGAAGGGGACAACAGAGGATGAGATGGCTGGATGGCATCACCGACTCATGGACATGGGTTTGGGTAGACTCCGGGAGTTGGTGATGGACAGAGAGGCCTGGTGTGCTGCAATTCTTGGGGTCGTAAAGAGTCGGACATGACTGAGCGACTGAACTGAACTGAACTGAAGAATGCCCTACTTGAAAAATTGTGTGAATTCTTAACATAAGAAGACTTTTAACCCTCTAAAAATGTACCAACTAGCTTATTTTTCTTAACCCAAGTGGAAGATTATCAAAAACTGATCTTATAACAATTGACATATTTGTAAGGATAATGGTGAAATAGAAAAAAGATGGGCTTAAAATTTCCAAGTTACTGTTTAAAACTCAGTTCTGCCATTTATTAACTGTGTGATAGTGGGTTAATGTCTTGAAATATCTGCTTTGCTATTTACTCAGTTGTGATAAAATCATAAATCTAAAACATGGGATTGTTGTTGAGTGTTAGTAAAAGAGCAGACATAAAGTATTTACTGTAAATACTGGAGCAATGCTGTGGCTGCAGCAAACATTTGGTAAATGTTAGTTGAAGCATTCAGAAAAAAAAAAAAACAGAATATTAAACTTTTTAAAAGGTGATGGAATATGTGTGCATCAAAGAGAGATCAGACAGATGTTCAAGAAATTGATTTGTTAGAGTAGATGTTTCTTTTAAAAAACCTAGTTGGAGCTCCTTGTTTGGGTCTGAATGATGGTCTCTTTTCAGTGTTTGATTTGACCTCATGCTGATTTACATCTTACATAAAGATTTAAAGACTTATTTGTATATTTTAAGAGCAGATATTAATCTATTTACCCTCATAGCTCAGTCGGTAAAGAATATGCCTGCAATACGGGAGACCTGGGTTCCATTTCTGGGTGGGAAAGATCCCCTGGAGAAGGAAATGGTAACCCACTCCAGTATTCTTGGTTGGGAAATCTGGCAGGTTACAGTCCATGAGGTCTCAAAAGTCTGACGCTACTTAGCAACTAAACCACCACCAAAATGATATTATAAATTGTTTGCTTGGAGCCCCATTACTTGGAGCCCCATGTTCTACCAAGTAACTTAAAGAAAATAATCCACATAAAATCAAATCCCAAGGCAAGGCCTTAGGGAGTGTCAAAGGGGCAAAGCTCCTACTTTGGGAAAGTGAAACAAATTGTCTCCTTCAGATTAATTTCTATGTATATTTCTATCTCTTTTCTTTTCTACTCTTTAATTGCCCTATGAACCAGACACTTAATCTCTATTCTGTAGAAACAAGAGATGAAATAATTCAGAAGTTAAAAGAAAGAAAAAGAAAAGAAAAAAAAAAAATTCAGGCCATCAAAGCAGAACCTTTGGTATATTAGGCACTTAAATATATTAAATTAGATTTTATTTAATTTAGGCTCCCAAACAACAAATAACATCCACAGAGTACCAAGGTGAATGCAAATTGAGTCATTTTAAACAAGAAGAAGCATTTTTAGAAGCCCTAAAATGAAGAGTAATTACACTCATTTAGGTAACCATCAAATCTATAGGATTCAGCTTTCAAGTGAATTAAGCATTGAAGAAGGACAGATTTATCTGACAGTTTGTTGAAGAGCTCCTCTGAAATGCAATATTTTTGGTTGATATGCATGTGTACAAGACCAACTACTTTGAAAATGAAGTGCTGCAAAAAATGTCAAGAGATCAATTTGGTGTAATCACTGCTCTGGACTTAAGCACCCTGGTATGAAGTACAGTAAATTATTGAAGTGTCTCATTCTGAAGGGCACATTAAATAGCATTTAATTATATCTGTTCAAAACATGAAGGCATTTCTAATGAAACATCCAAAATGTCTAAAATTAGAATGAAAAATCTGTTTGAAACATTTGTATGCTCACAGAGAGACAATAAGACTCTCAGAATTTCCCAAATAAAAATTCCATTAACTCTCAAAAGAAATATTTCCTATTTAGTGGCTTATCTATTGCTAATCTTACCTCTAAATTCTTATTGACTGTGCCTGCTCTAATTGTTGACATCTCAAACAATTTCTATTTACTCTTACTTAGCGTGATGCCTATAGCCCTGCTGGGAGCCCCTTTGAATTCACACACTTAATTACTTCCTTCTCTCCAGGGAAGTGTTATTCTGGCAAAGGGAGAGGGGAAGAGTTTATTAAATGATGCCATAAACTAGACAGTAATATTATAGAAGAGATGTGTATACAAGGAGAGGCCAGAAGAAATAGTTAGAAAAATTATCTAAAACTTGGAAATAAGGCAACAAGAAGATGGCATGTCCTGTCAAAGCCTTATTTTAACAGAGTGTTCAAAAATTATCTAAATATCTAGAATATCTCTTCATCTTATGGACTCTATACTGTTGATTAAAGGTCAATATTCTGTATGTTACAAGATAACATAGAGTTTTTTTGTCAGATCAAATTCAAACAGTCATCCATTAGAAAAGATAATATTAAAGGTTATCATTCTGAAGTTTTATATCTAGCCAAGGAATCTTTTTTTAGTCCAATATTCAATTTTTAAATGCTGATAAATACCCAAAGCTTCAAGGGGTCTTTGAATCACCTTTGTTTTTCTACCGTATTCCTCATTGATGAGCTTAATCAAGTTTTATACATTCTCATTTTATATTATGATAGTCAAGGTGGACTGTACCCTAGCAAGCAAATGAAGGTGAATAAATTTTTGGTATTGATGAAACTAAACTGGCATACTCTTACTACTTAGTAATATATCAAATATCTAAATTTAGGAGATGCCATATCTTAAGATGGTTATTAAAATTCTTTATGACACATCATCATTGTGACCATCTATTTTTTTATCTCCTTCCATTAATACATGATTAAGTTTTATGTGAAATTCACCTTACGTAAGTCATAATATTTTACTCACCTGTGAGAAAATAATTGTGCATTCAAAAGTGATGCACACAATTTTGTTGTTGTTCTTTTGAATATGTTTCATGAATTCACTTTGATAATATTTTAGGAATATCCCATTATCTTCCATCCTCCATTGTACATAACATTAGCATAGGTGCACATTCATTAATAAATATTTTCGTGACAAAATATATGCATAAAGTATAAACCAACTTCTCTTGTGCATGTTCTATTTCAAAAGTTACATCAAAAATTTAATTTTCATAGGATAATTAAGTAAAGTAAACCTTCCAAGATAAAGAAACTCATATATATTTAAAGTGTCTTATGTATTTTGATTACTTTGTGAACTAGAATGATACACTGGATTATTGATATAAAGGGCTTAAGTAGACATTATATATTAAACATACAAAATGCAAAGATTCATTTCATAGTTTCACTTCAATTCCAAAAATAGTTTGTATCTTAACTCCCCAAAATATCAATGCTTTGACAGCATGACATCAATATATACTCACTTTGATAAAAGTGAAAGTAAAACATGGAAAGAAGTAACAAAAAATTTTTCATTATTATGTTATCTTGCGATGTTAGAAATAAAGCCCTATGACAATTCCAGAAGAAAATATACATATTCATAATTATGCAGGAGATTTTTATTATATATAAGCCCTCTTTACTAAAGGAAAGAAGGGAAGAGTGTGAAATTTGACCCAGTTACAAAGATATCATTGGATGCATTTTATTATCTTTACAAAACTATAAGCATTTATATACTTAGTGTTTTCAAATTGATAATAGTAGTAACATGCTATTGAATGCATTTAATCCTAAAAAGCAACTGTGTGCTTGGATTCTTTGATTTTCAAGGTAGTTTAACCTTTAAGTACAAAAGACAAACAACAACAACAAAAAACTATAAACATGCTGTGCTTACAAGATGCTTCACTTGGCCCAAAATGCATATTCTGGAGCCCTAATCTGGGAGTTGGTGATGGACAGGGAGGCCTGGCGTGCTGCGATTCATGGAGTCGCAAAGAGTCGGACACGACTGAGCGACTGAACTGAACTGACTGAATCTAGACTTAGAAAATCACAATTTTGGGGCATAGCTGAAACTACATTCTAAATAAGCTCTTCAGCTGATTCTAATGAACATTTGGAATCTAAGGTTTGAAAACTAATGTTTGCAGTTGTTGGTCTTGACAAATGAAATAAAAAATTACTTAAAGCGAGGTTTGAGATCTTATTGTGGACAATTCTGCTACACTGTTAAAGTGTTCAAGGATATTAAAAAAAAAAAAAAAAAAGAGCAGTTTATACTCTAAAACTATGTTATGGGCATTGAGGACCTCACATAATGACTATCTGCTGATCATCTACTACACCAAAAATTCCTCATTTTTTTCCCTTAGGTATTTAAAATTTATTTGATTTCTAAGCCTGACTTTGTCACTTACATCTCTTAAGATTTAGACAAAGGGTTAAAGATGTTTTGTCCATTACTTCATTTTCAAAGTTATTTATTGCCTCTTTCAGAATTTACAGGAATTTTACTATGTCTAATGAGAGACATGGTCCATACAGACTGACACAAACAGCCAGGTACAATTATTACTTAAATTATTGTTTTGGAATCAATCATTTTTGTTTCACAATGTTGCATAGCTTTAAAAAAATTCACTTTTATATGGTCAATGTCATATTTTTATATAAAGATTGCAATTTGAATATTAACTAGGGTTTGAAAATACCATATGAACTGGAATCTTAAAAATTACAGGTTTAATATTTAGCTTTTAAGGTCAAAAATACATTGTAACTATTTTACTTCTAAATAAAAAAATAAATATCCACCTGTAGTTATACAAGACTAAATTGGTGAATTTAGTGAAGGAATGTGCTTACTCTTTAAAATATTAAAGTAATTATACTGCTTAGTATTATGCTATGTCATTAGAATATATAGTATTAAGCTATTGTTTATGTCATCATTGTTTAAATTTCATTTGACTTTCTGAGACATGATTCAAGGAATACAACTTGCTCTACACGTTTTATAGTCCATCAAGTGTTTATTTTCTTTTCAATATGTGATTATTTTTATGTGCAGTAAAGCATGGGTTGTCAGCTGAATATGTTGAAATGTATAATCTTTAAACCTTTTATGGAGAATTCTGCAAATAGCACATCTTTTCCTATATATTTACAACTGACAGTCAATGGGCTGTTAAAATTATAGCTACAGTTGGAGGCCATGTTCTACTAAAAACTCAAAATAAATTCTGTCACAAGGTTGCCTGCTTCAGATTATCCCTTGTTCTAAAAAGATTGTTAATGAAATAATTTTCACTCAACGTTTTATGATTTTAGCAGTTGAGCCGCTGAAGTAAACTTAAGACCTCCTAATGGAACAGAGACCAATGAAAGGAAAATTAAGCAGTCCTGAAAAATTAGAAAATTGGAAACGTTGTTAAATACTGCCTAACATAGCAACTGTATTTTCCTTTAAGGCTACTTCTTATTTTAACTTGACATTTCATTTTCTTTCTTACTACTGGGAGTTCCTATACAAAATATTAAAATCATAACAACATAAATAAGACCCTATAGAGAGAACCAAGCACACTGCATGATTAATATTTTATATGAGTTAATGATATATCCATAAGTTCAAAAGAAGATAAATGGGAAAGGAATAATAAAAATAAAAAAGAAGATATACAGGAAAGGAATAATGCAAATAAACCATTCGCATAATTTAAAAAGCATCTATGACAACTTTCTGTTTAATAAAACATTATCTGTATTAGTGACTTTATATGTTATTTTGTCATTTCATTGCCAATTGATAGGAGAGAGGGTTGGTGTGGGCAAAAATGACAAATGTGATCAAAAAGTACAAATTTTAGTTATAAGATAAGTCCTGGGAATGTAATGTACAACATGGTGACTAAATAATAATGTATTGTATATTTGAAAGTTGCTGATAGAGTAGATCTTAAAAGTTCTCATCACAAGAAAAAGATGTGTCAAGTGTGATGATGAATGTTAACTAGACATTGTGATAATCATTTTGTAGTTTATCCAAATATTGAATCATTATGTTGTATACCTCAAATTAATATAATGTGGTATGCCACCTACATCTCAAATTTTTAAAAAAGTAAAACTTATAGATGTTATTTTTAGAAATGAATATAAACCTAATTCCCATATTTGACAAAATTATAATATAGACAAAACAGCAAAAACAAGCCCAAACTCACACTTGGAAAAAAATTTATGTAAGTAAAAATCTAGCAGAGGCAAACCAAGAATACTGACCCCAATACAAAGGTTCTAAGGTAGCTCACCACTAAAAAAGAAAGGAAGGAAGGAAGGGAAAAAGAAGGAAGGAACAAATGGAGAGGAAGAGGAATGGAGGAAGGGAGGAAGTGGGAGGGGACAAGAGGAGAGGGAGCTATTCTCAGGAAGTTTCATTAAGAAATTTCAAACTTTTTTGAATTCTAACACCTTCCTCCTCTACTCCCCTGCCCCTCCTCCCTCCCTCTCTCTCTCTCTTTTAACAGATTTTTACCACTAAAGCAGTTCAATATAACTAAATGTAGCACTACAATGTTATTGATCATCAGCACTTATAGACAACTGACCATTGAAGCAAACTGAGAGGGCCACAAAAATAAAGAAAGAAAGAAAGAAGGAAGGAAGGAAAGGAGAGGAAGGAGAGGAAAGTGAGGAAGAAGAGGAAGGAAGAAAGAAAGAAAGAAGGAAAGAGAGAGAAAGAAAGAAAGAGAGAGAGAGAAAGAAAGGAAGAAGGGTACTATATAATGATAGGCTTCCCTGGTGGCTCAGATGGTAAAGAATCTGCCTGTAATGCAGGAGACCAGTGTTCGATCCCTGGGTAGGGAATATTCCCTGGAGAAGGAAATATCAACCCACTCCAGTATTCTTGCCTGGTGAATTCCATGGATAGAGGAGCCTGGCAGGTTATAGTCCACAGAGCTGCAAAGAGTCAGACACAACTGAGCGACTATCACTCACTCATATAATGATAAAGAAGATAAAGACAACAAAATGATGTCACACTTGTTACCATGTATGCACCCAGTGTAGAAGCACCTAAATACATAAAACAAATGCTAACAGAAATAAAGGGAGAAACTGACAGGACTACAGTAATAGTTGGACACTTTAATATCCCATCAACATCAGAAAACAGATCCTCCAGACAGAAAATCAGCAAGGCAACAGAGATCTTAAGTGACACAATAGAACAGTTAGACTTAATTGATAAATAGTCCACTACATCCAAAATAAGACAAAATACATATTCTTTTTGAGTGTACATGGAACATACTCTAGGACAGACCATGTATTAGGACATGAAACAAATCTCAATAGATTTAAGAGGATAGACATTATTTTAAGCATCTTTTCTGAGAACAACATGAAAATAGATAAAAACCACAGAATCAAAATTGAGGGGGAAAAATGACTACATGGAGGCTAAAAGCATTCTACTAAAAAACCAATGGGTTAAAGATGAAATCAAAGAGGGAATTTAAAAATACTTCAGGACAAACAAAAATGAGAAAATAGCCACACAAAATCTATGGGATGCAGCAAAAGCAGTCCCAAGAGAGAAGTTTATAGCAATATAGGCCCTCCTCAAAAACAAGAAAAATTCCAAATAAACAACCTAATATGCCACCTAAAATAATTAGAAAAAGAACAAACAAAATGTGTGGTTAGCCTAAGGAAGGAAATATCAATAATAAAGATCAGAGAAGAAATGGAGATTTTAAAAGCAATAGAAAAAAAAAATAAAATAAAATTAAAAAAATAAATAAAAAATAAATAAATAAAAAAAAAATAAAAGCAATAGAAATGAATTAGTAAAACCAAGAGCTAGGTTTTTGAAAGGATAAACAAAATCAACAATGCTCTGGCCAGGCTCACCAAGAAGAGAAGACCTAAATAAGCAATGTGAGAAATTAAAGAGGAGAAATAACAACTGATACAGCATAAATTAAAAAAAAATCATTAGAACATTATGAACAGTTATATATAAGCCAACAAAATGGACAACCTAAAAGAAATGCACAAGTTCCTAAAAACAGGAAGCCTGTCAAAAGCTAATCAAAAAGAAACAGATAGTTTGAACAGATCAATTGCTTGAAGTGAAATAGACTCTGTGTTTAAAAACAAACAAAAAACAACAGCCAAAAAAAATAAAATAAAATAAAATAGGTTCTTGGAAACAAAAATCCAGAACCAGGTGGCTTCACTAGGGGATTCTATCAAACATAAAAAGAACTTTTACCTATCCTTCTCAAACTTTTCCAAAAGACTGAAGAGGAGGAAATGATCCTAAAGTCATTCTATGAACCTACTGCTACACTGATACCAAAGTTGGACAAAGACATTACCAAAATAGAAAATTGCAGACCTCTATCTCTGAAAAACACAGATGTCAAAATCCTCAACAAAATATTAGCAAATCAAATCCAACAATTCATAAAAAGTAGTACCATACACCATGAGCAAGTTGGATTCATTTCAGGATCACAAGGGTGATTCAACATATGCAAACCAAATAATGTGATATGCCACATCAACCAAAGAAAAGATGAAAAACCCACACGATCATCTCAATAGATGCAGGAGAGATATTTTAAAAAGATTCAGCATCCATTCATGCTAAAAAACTCTTACCAAAATGGGTAAAGCATAGAGAGAATATGTCTCAACATAATAAAAGCTACTTATGAGAAGCCCACAGCGAACATATTACTAAACAAAAAAATCTTCAAGCCTTCCTGCCAAATTTTGGAGCAAGACAAGGATGCCCATTATGTTCTACTCAGTCCATCCTAAAGGAGATCAGTCCTGGGTGTTCACTGGAAGGACTGATGTTGAAGCTGAAACTCCAATACTTTGGCCACCTGATGGGAAGAGCTGACTCATCTGAAAAGACTCTGATGCTGGAAAAGATTGAGGGCAGAAGGAGAAGAGGATGACAGAGGATAAGATGGTTGGATGGCATCACCGACTCAATAGAAATGAGTTTGGGTAAACTCCGGGAGTTGGTGATGGACAGGGAGGCCTGGCGTGCTGCAGTTCATGGGGTCTCACAGAGCTGGACACGACTGAGTGACTAAATTGAACTGAACAACCTACTACTGGAAGTCCTAGCCACAGCAATCAGAGAAGGAAAAGGAATATAAGGTATCCAACTCAGAAAGGAAGAGGTAAAATTGCCATTACATTCAGGCAACATGATACTCTATCTAGAAAACCCTAAAGACTCCACACAAAACCTATTAGAATTTATAAACTAATCACGCAGGATACACAATTAATATACAAAAATCTGTTGAATTCTTTAAACCAACAATAAAACATAAGTAAAAAAAAACTGTTTTAAAATTGAATCAAAGAAAAATAGAGAAAGAAAAACAATTAAAAATAAATCTGACCAAGGAAGTGGAAAAATTACACCTGATGAGTTCTACAAAATAATGATAAAGGAATTCAAAGCTGTTTCAAAGAAATGGAAAGAACAGTATTTCATGCTCTTGGATTTGAAGAATTAGTACTGTTAAAATGGCCATACTACCCAAAGCAATCTACATAATTAATGAAATCCCTGCCAGATTACCCATGACATTTTTCCCAGAACTAAAACAAATTATCCTAAATTTCAGGGAACCATGGAATGATGATCCAGAATTGCCAGAGCAATCCTGAGGGAAAAGAACAATACTAGATGCATAACCCTTATAGACTTCAGACAATAGCCAAAGATTTAGTAATAAAAATAGCACGGTATTGGCACAAAAATAAACATATAGATCAATGGAACAGAATAGGGACACCAGAAACAAATCCATGCACCTATGGTCAACTAAAATTCAACAAAGGAGGCAAGAATACACAATGGAGAAAAGATGGTCTCTTCAGAAAGTGGTGTTGAGAAAGTTGGACGACCATATGTAAATACAAAAAGCTAGAACATTGTCACACCACAGACAAACATAAACTCAAAATGGCATAAAGACTTAAATACAAAATATGACACAATAAAACTCATAAAAGAGAATATAGGCAAAACATTTCTCTGACATAAATTATACTAGTGTTTTCTTAGGTCAGTCTCCTAAGTCAATAGAAATAAAAGTAAAAATAAACAAACAAGACCTAATCAAACTTAAAAGTTTTGCACAGCAAAAGAAGACATAAAACAAAAAGACAACTTACAGGTTGGGAGAAAATATTTGCAAATTATGCACCTAACAAAGGCTTAGTTTCTAAAATATACAAATAGCTCAACCAACTCAATCAAAAAATGGGCAAAAGACCTGTAAACAGACATTTATCCAAAAAAGACATACAGATGATCAATAGTTACATGGAAAGATGCTCACCACTGCTATGTATTAGTGAAATACAAATCAATGAGGTACCACCTCATACCAGTAAGAATGACCATTGTCAAAAAGTACACACATAACAAATTCTAGAGACAGTGTAGAGAAAAGGGAAGCCTCCTACACTACTGGTAGGACTCTAAATTGGCGTAGCCACTATGGAAAACACTATGGAGTTTCCTTGGGCTTCTCTTGTTGCTCAGCTGGTAAAGAATCTTCCCACAATGCTGGAGACCTGGATTCGATCCCTGGGTTGGGAAGATCCCCTGGAGAAGGGAAAGGCTACCCACTCCAGTACTCTGGCCTAGAGAATTCCATAGACTATATAGTCCATGGCGTCACAAAGAGTTGGACACAACTGAGTGACTTTCACTTACTTGCTTACTTATGGAGGTTCCTTAAACAAAAAAAAATAAGAGTAGAGTTACCATATGATCTAAAAATCCCACTCCTGGGCATAAATCGAGGAAACTCTAATTTGAAAAGATGCACGCACCTCAATGTTCATAGCAGCACTAGTTAGTCAAGACATGGAAACAGCCTGATTGTTCATTAACAGATGAATGGATAAAGAAGATGTGATACACACACACACACACACACACACACACACACATATGGGACTATTACTCAGCCATAGAAAGAATAAACTAATGAGTATTGAAATAAGATTCAATTTGCTGTATACCTGAAACACTACATTATAAATCAACTATGCTTCAATAAAATAAATAAAATCAAACTGGGGAAAGGAATAATTTGCAATAATGATGCTCTACACTATCAAGACATTGTGCATTTTTCCTGTGTGATTTTGATGTTCTGAGATATAACTGTTCAAATAAAATATCACTAAAGAGTTATACATTTATACTGTGTTTCTGCCTTCTTTTCCCACCTTCTACAATATTATAGGTGAACAAAGAAGTTATAACTCAGTGGTTAAGTGAATGAACTCTGGTGCTAGAATATGTAAATTCTAGCTCTATCCTCACCTGCCTCTCTTCTGGAGACCAAGTGGCTTAGTCTCCACTTCCTTCATGTTTACTTGTAAAATGTATATAAACACAGTATGTTCTTTGGAAGGTTGTTGTGAACATTAAATCAGAATGGCATCCAGCTCATTATAAGTGCTTGTTAAAGTATTAGTTATCATGAAACAAATTAGAATTTCATATGGAGGATGGCTAAGAAGGGCAGTGAATCTGTCCTTTTATACACTTTTATGAGTCCAAGAAAGATAAAGAATTTGAATCATTAGTGACCTTAACTAGATTAAATTAAATAACATGTTAGGTTCTACCTTAAAGCATGACAGTTAAGAAAACACAGTAACATTCATTAAGTTGTAATTGCCAAATAAAGATAGCATTTCAACAACAAGAAAAAGGGCTCTGGCGTTAGAATGCATGCACGCATGCTAAGTCACTTGAGTCGTGTCCAACTCTTTGCAGCCCTATGAACTATATAGCCCACCCAGCTCTTCTGTCCATAGGATTCTCCAGGCAAGAATACTGGAGTGGGTTGCCATGCCCTAATCCAGGGGATCATCCTGACCCAGGGATCAAACCCACGTTTCCTGCAGCGCCTGCACTGCAGGCGGATTCTTCAACACTGAACCACCTGGAAAAGCCTGGTATTAGAATGCTGCTGCTACTGCTAAGTCGCTTCAGTTGTGTCCAACTCTGTGTGACCCCATAGACAGCAGCCCACCAGGTTCCATCATCCCTGGGATTCTCCAGGCAAGAATACTGGAGTGGGTTGCCGTTTTCTTCTCCAGTGCGTGAAAGGGAAAAGTGAAAGTGAAGTTGCTCAGTCGTGTCCGACTCTTAGTGACCCCATGAACTGTAGCCTACTAGGCTCCTCCGTCCATGGGATTTTCCAGGCAAGGGTGCTGGAGTGGGGTGCCATTGCCATCTCCTGGTATTAGAATAACTGAGTTCATACTCTGTTCCTCTACTGATTAGATGTGTAATCTTAAGCTAATAATTCTATTGTCCAAGTTTCTGTACCTATAAAATGGAAACAAGTTGGAACTTAATTCATAGATCTGTTGTGAGTTAATCTGTGTAAAACGAGTACAAAAAAATCTGAGATGCAGTGAATGTGTAATGAAAGAAATATTCTATTGAAAGTGTTATTGTTACAAGTAATTATAAATAATTTCATATTATTTCATGTCTTCTTCAAAACCATCTCCCAATAATTGTGTGAGGTAGTTACTGAACCATCCAAAAGATGAAAAAAAATATGGTTTAGAAAGCTATAACTGATTCAACTGGAATTTGAACTGGAGTCTACTTGGTCCCCAAAATATGCTCCTTCCAGCACATCTGAAAATTTTGTTCTGGATGCTGGAGACTCTTTCAAGGCATCTGGAAGACCAAAATACTTCTATAAAATGTTACCTTTCTTTTACACTTTCATTACCTCTTGAGTGTACAGTGGAGTTTTTCAGACTACAACATATGTGATATTGCAACAGATTGAAAACTTAAAGAGATATGTGAAAATGAATTAGCCTCTATTAATTCAGACATTTAAGAAATCTGCAAAAATGTGAAACAATGCCACTCTTTTTACTCTTCTTTGGTTTTCGAAAGTATAGTTATTTTTCATAAAATCAGTGACATCCTAATGTGCAATGAATTATTATATTATAGAAGTAAATTAAATATTTTTATAATTTCTTGCTGCTAATTTCTTACATGGAAAATATTGATAGATATAATCCATGTGAATAATAGCATTGAGGTATCAATAAATTAAGACTGGATGAGAACAAAATGTTTGAGAACCAAGGTATCTGCCATTTAGCAAATGTGTAAGAGATATTTCAATTAATTCTTCCAATCATATATTTCTTCCCAAAAGAAAAAAATATCAACGTTGCTAATTCACATACCTTGGTTGAAGACTCTAATTATCACACAATTTAATAGTCATTACCTAAGACTGGGTCCAAGACAGGTACCTGAATCAAGCTGGCTAAACATACTATCTCCTGGGAATCTAGAATGTAGACTCTGATTGATGAAGTATATTAGGTAACTACAGGTACTTAAAGTGAAAATTGACCTAGTATATGATCTAACATCAGTGGTGTGGTGAACCAAAGTGACCCACAAGCACCAAAATTATGCAGAAGTGAAACTACTAATGGCATGACTAAGCAAGACAAAAGGGGCTTCCCTGGTGGCTCAGCTAGTAAAGAATCTGCCTACAATGCGGGAGACCTGGGTTCCATCTCTGGGTTGGGAAGAACCCCTGGAGAAGGGAAAGGCTACCCACTCCAGTATTCTGGCCTGGAGAATTCCATGGACTGCATAGACCATGGGGTCGCAAAGAGTCGGACACGATTGAGTGACTTTCACTTTCACAAGCAAATAAAGCTAGCTAGCGTAAAGGACCAAAATGATGGAGAGGTCATGGAGAGAGAAACAGAGACGAGAGGCAATCATTATAGCTGCCAAAGAGGAAGAAGCAACCTTGATTGCTAACATCCTGTTCCAGTCTCCATGGACCAGTTAAACTTTATTTTCTGATTTAGGATGTTTTTAAGAGGGGCTTTGTTTCCTTTGCAACCAGCCTTTCTATTTTAGATACTTGCAATAGTTTGAAACTGTATCCATTTTTGTAATACATTTTCATTGAATACAACACACATGTAGCAGGGCATATACACTTATAAAATACATAGTAATGATGTTTACAAAGTAAAAGCATTTTTGTAGTCACCACCTAGCTCAAAAATTAGAACATTTCTGATGTTGCCAATGTCTTACACGTGCCGCCTTATCATCAGTTCCCTACCAAAAAGTAATCTTTAATTTTTATCTGTATAGATTTCCTTGGCGGCATATGAACTTGAAATAATTTAATGGTATAAGATGCTAAGTTTTGTGTGAAGTTTCTTTTACTTAAATATATATATGTTTTATATCTATCTATATATATATGGTTCTTTCACTTCATAATGTATGGCAGTAGTTCAATCATTTCAATGGTATACAGTATTACTGTGATATAAATATATATATGCCAATCTTTATTCATACTGCTAGTAATGCACTTCATGCAGCTTCTATATGAAGGCTATAGTGAATATCATTTTAAACATACATATCTCATCTTTCTATATAAACCCTATTGGTTTTGTTTCTGGAAAAACAAGGCTTATAAGGGAATATTTTTATTATGTTACCAATAAATATGCTTAAATACTCTATCTGATGAAATAAATCTCTCATCTCTCTAGCTTGGTATGGATTTCACTATGAATTAATATTAAATTTTATTTAATTTTCATCTATTGAAAAGAACATAACCTTTTCCCTCATATAATCTATAAAAATATTGACATTCATTGAGTTTCAAATTTAACCAACCATGTTTATCTGAAACAAACTCAATCTTGCTATTTTTATGTCATTTGATTCAATTTGACACTAGTTTTAGAATTCTGGCATTCACATTTAAAGAAGAAATTGGCTTATGTTTTCCTTTTGTTGTAATATAATTGACGTGTGGCCTCAATAAACCATTCTTATTTTTCTATTCTCTAGGGAAATTTATCTAAAAGTGTTGCTATTTAAAATTTCAATATTTGGAAGGATTCACAACCATTGCCAACAGGCCTAGGAGTTTCTTACAGAAAGATTTTAATGATATCTGTTGTTTTTACAAACTTCAAACTTTAAATTTTATATTGGGGTATAGCCAATTAGCAATGTTGTGGTAGTTTCAGGTGGACAGTGAAGGGACTCAGCCATACATATACATGTATCCATTCTCCCCCAAACCCTCCATCCCATGGTATCAAAAATATCTCTAAGATTAAAAAAAAAGTTACTGTGATTTTAACATGCACACATAAAACATAGATTTTAATAAAAATGAATGTGAGACAACAGACTGTCCAGAAACCCTTGCTCTTTTCCCCAGAAGAAAATTACTTGTGATATCATATATATATATGGGTACCATCTGAGAGTCTTTGAAAGATGAATTGCTGCATCAATTTCCATTTACTGCTGTAACAAATTATCACACACTTGATGGCTTAAAACACCACATGATTATTATTTAACAGTTCTGGAGACAAGGAGCCCAAAGTCAGTCTTACTGGCTACAATCAATTTATTGGCAGAGCTATATTCATCCTGGAAACTGGGGAAAATCTGCTCCCTTGCTCTTTCCAGCTGCTAGAAGCTGCCCGAATTCCTTGGTTTGTGGCATCTTCCTCCATCTCAAGATTCATTGCTCCAACCTCTGCTTCTACTCTCACGCCTTCTGACTTTTATCTTTCTGTCTTACATGGACCTGTATGGTTAAATCAGTCCCAACTGAATATTACAGGATATTCTCCCCATTTTAAGATTCTTAAACACATTTCTAAAGTCTTGTATGCTATATGGGCTTCCCTGGTGGCTCAGATGGTAAAGAATCTGCCTGAAATGCGGTAGATCTGGGTTCTTAACATGGGTCAGGAAGATCCCCTGGAGAAGGGAATGGCAACCCACTCCAGAATTCTTGCCTGGAGAATCCCATGGACAGAAGAAGCTGGCAGGCTACAGTCCATGGGGTCACAAAGAGTTGGACATGACTGAGAGACTAACACATACAGACACACACACACACACGCTCAATATAGTAATGTGTTTACACATGCAGGGGGTTAGGACATGGACATCTTTGGAAAACACTGTTCAGCCTCCAATGATGAACTTGTTAAATACATCAATGTTCAGAGGCTAAGTTCAGTTCAAAGGGAGCTGCCTCATTAAGAAATGACCATTTTGACATTACACAGAAAATGTCACCATCTCACATTAATCAAACAGCATAGTGTTAGTCCAGAGCACCAATTTATGTACTTAAATATTGTATAAATTACAATACTTTTTTTTTCAGAATAAGTACCATAGTCATTTCTCAGAGATGTATCTATACAAAACCAGTTTAAAAATCATAGCTTCTGAGAAAGTGTGGAATCAGAAAAAGATTTAATTACATGAGAGAAAGCTTTACTATTAATGGAAAAACGGTGAACCATCTATTTTCACAAAAGTGGAGAGCATTCTTAATAAGACCACAATTCATGCTAAGTCACTTCACTCATGCCTTACTCTTTGCGACCCCATGGACTGTAGTCTGTCAGGCTCCTCTGTACATGGGATTCTCCAGGCAAGAATACTGGAGTGTGTTGCCGTGCTATCCTCCAGGCAATCTTTCTGACCTAAGGATAGAACCTGTGTCTCTGATATCTCCTGCACTGGCTGGCAGGTTCTTTACCACTAGTGCCACCTGGGAAGCCCAAGACCACAATATCCAAGCTTACAGAAGATTCTTTCTGCCTCCTGAATTTCTAACGTGGTCACTGGCAGACATTGCCTTTGAAGTCTGCTCTCTGCATCACTCTCTTACCAATTCCTCTTTTAAATCATAGTCTTCAATATGTTAGTGCCTACTGGGCCATGAACCTTTCTATCTCATTAAAGTGACAGTACAGTTTCATTATGAGATGTGTGATTTTTACAGTTTCCCTTTGTTATGGGATTCCCTGGTAGCTCAGTTAGTAGAGAATCCACCTGCAATGTGGGAGACCTGGGTTCGATCCCTAGTTTGGGAAGCTCCCCTGGAGAAGGGAAAGGTTACCTACTTCAGTATTCTGACCTGGAGAATTTCATGGACTGTAGAGACCATGCGGTCGCAAAGAGTTGGACATGACTGAATGACTTTCACTTTCTTTTCACTGTCCTTTATAATGACAATATAATTTCTTTTTTTCTTTCTTTCCTTTTTTTTTTTTTTTCAGAATTCTTTGCTGGAATGACAGAGGAATCGGGTGGATCTGAAGGACAGGCAGGAACTTTCTTGAATCAAAGATACAGGATCAGGAGCATAATCCCAATTTATGAATAGTCATAAAAACTAAAGACATCTGATCTGAATCAGCATGAGTTTATGTCAATGCTATACATACAAATGAAAAATGATATACATACACTGAAAAATATTATAATTCTAAAACTCAAAGATCTAAACAGACATTTCTCCAAAGAAGACATACAGATGGCTAACAAACACATGAAAAGATGCTCAACATCACTCATTATTAGAGAAATGCAAATCAAAACCACAATGAGGTACCATTACACACCAGTCAGAATGGCCGCTATCCAAAAGTCTACAAGCAATAAATGCTGGAGAGGGTGTGGAGAAAAGGGAACCCTCTTACACTGTTGGTGGGAATGCAAACTAGTACAGCCACTATGGAGAACAGTGTGGAGATTCCTTAAAAAACTGGGAATAGAACTGCCATATGACCCAGCAATCCCACTGCTAGGCATATACACCGAGGAAACCAGAATTGAAAGAGACGCGTGTACCCCAATGTTCATCGCAGCACTGTTTACAATAGCCAGGACATGGAAGCAACCTAGATGTCCATCGGCAGACGAATGGATAAGGAAGCTGTGGTACATATACACAATGGAATATTACTCAGCCATTAAAAAGAATACATTTGAATCCGTTCTATTGAGATGGATGAAACTGGAGCCCATTATACAGAGTGAAGTGAGCCAGAAAGAAAAGCACCAATACAGTATACTAATGCATGTATATGGAATTTGAAAGATGGTAATGGTAACCCTATATGTGAGACAGAATAAGAGACACAGATGCATAGAACAGTCCTGTGGACTCTGAGGGAGAAGGTGAGGGTTGGACGTTCTGGGACAATAACATTGAAACATGTATATTGTCATATGTGAAGCAGAACACCATTCCATGTTCTATGCATGGGACGGATGCTCAGGGATGGAGCGTTGGGATGACACTGAGGGATGGGAGGGGGAGGGAGGTGGGAGGAGGGTTTGGGAGGGGGAGCACATGTGAATCCATGGCTGATTCATGTCGATGTATGGCAAAAACTACTACAATATTGTAAAGTAATTAGCCCCCAACTAAAATTAAAAAAAAAAAAAAAAAAACCTGCATCTCCTGCATTAGCAGGCGGATTCTTTACCGCCACCTGGAAGCAACTATACTTCAATAAAAATTAATTAAAATTAAAAAAAAAAAAAAAAACTCAGAATAAGGAAGAATTCACAAAACAACTTATTCAAGCTTCCCTCATTGAAAATGAAATTCCCTGTATTACGTGCCCTCTAACACTGGCTGGCTTATATTTGGCAGAAGGATGATAGAGCAGATTCTAGCATCAGACTTGTGTGAGGTTCATATAACCTTTGAATTTCTCCCAAAGCTCAGATGCTTTGTTTTCAGAATAGAAATATCAGCTTTGGAAAAGATAAAACTCCAGCCTGGGCAGATCTGATCTCCTTACTGTATTTAAACTTGCTTTCTACTATAATTGACTCACACATTCACCAAGAGAATGGGATGTAATTATACATTTCATTTTTAAAAGGGTTTCCTAGGTGCAAAGTAGGAAAGAGGGACTCTTAGTAAGGGGGGAGAAAGAAAATGAGTTACCACAGATGAAATGCCTTAAAGGGCACTGCTCTGCTAACATTTTATTTGATTGTTTCCAGCTGACTTCTCTCTCAGTCTTAGCACTTTGTGGGAAATGAGCATGAGTAAAAAAATCACAATTCGGTAGATATCAGAGAGTACAAGTGAAAGTATTAGTTGCTCAAGAATACTGGAGTGGATAGCCATTCCCTTCTCCAAAGGATCTTCTCAACCCAAGGTTCAAATGTATCACTTATATTGCAGGCAGATTCTTTACCATCTGAAGAGAAGGGATACCTTATCTCAGTTCTAGCACCTTGTGGGAAATCAGGATGAGTAGAAAATGCACACATGAGTAGTTATCAGAGAGTATAATCTCAAAATAAAAGCTAGATTTAATTTGTACATTTGAGATAATAGTCAATAAAGAACCCTAACCCTAACCCAAAAGTTAGAAGTTACAGCCTGACTCATTTTAGACACTACTAAAAAAAATCATGTAACTATAATTCTGCTTACTTAGAGATACAAAGAACAAGAGTAGCTTTAAAGTCTTGTAGTTAGTATTAGTTTGGGCTTCCCATATGGCACTAGTGGTAAAGAACCACCCTGCCGATGCAGGAGACATAAGAGACGTGGGTTCGATCCCTGTCTCAGGAAGATCCCCTGGAGGAGGGCATGGCAACCCACTCCAGTATCCTTGCCTGGAGAATCCCATGGACAGAGGAAACTGATGGGCTACAGTCCACGGGTCACAAAGAATCGGACATGACTGAGGCGACTTTCTACACACACATGCAGTTAATCTCAGTTTACCCTTAGTGAGGAATTGTAAAGCTGTGATATACAGTATCACTACTTTCTGGCACATTTCAATGGTAAATAATAATAAAATTTAAATTTACTTTCTCAGATTGTAAAGTGGTTGACAACTGTGTAGCACACAGTCTTTGAAGTGCTATTATCCTTACAACTGTGAATTATACCATCTTAAATTCCTAACAGAATCGGTCATTTGAGCTAGGATAGTGTCTGTAATGATCTATGACCTCCATGCATCTTGTCTCCTGGTATTTATGCACCTGTGTATTTCCTTCTGACACTGAGCAGGGTCAAGCTGTATAAACAGTAAAGATACTGTAGAAATTATGGAATGTGACTTTTAAGAAAGCTTCTACCTTGTGTTCTCTTGCATTATCCAATCCAGAGCAAGTCAACTACTGTATCATGGCAACACTCAAGCAAAAGTTCGGACAGGAAGAAACTGTGGCCTCCAGCCAAGCACTAGCAGGGTGTAGATGAGCATCTTTCAGACACAGTCAAGATTTCAGAAGATGGTAGTCTCTGCCAGCATTTCTTGAAGGCAACCTCATCAGAGAATCTGAGCCAAACCACATAATTTAGTTGCTCTTGATTTTCTGACACACAAAAATTACGTGAGGTATTAAGTATTGATATGTATTGTTATTTAAGCTGTTAACGTTTGGAGTTGTTTTTAGCAATTTGAATTTGATAACATAATTTTTGTAAATATTCATGTAAATTATGGTTCATGGAGTTAGTACCTTAGCGAGAAAATTCTTCCTTGAATGGCCCTTGCAAGAATCCACACCATTCCTAGATACCACAAATGACTGAATCCCACAGGAGTACTTTAAAGAGTTTAACTATATACCTTGGGCCACACAGACTGACATAATTTAATAATGATTATTTAAAAGTATCCTTAGTTTATAAGCAAAGACAGAGTAAAAGAACAAAGTAAATGATTAAATAGTTAATCCCACTAGGGGATTGTAAGTGGAAAAATGCAAGAGACCCCTGGAAGTTAATGATTACTCCAGAAAGCACATTTACTTAACCATGAAACCAAGCAGGCTTGCTTAGCAACAAAATTCTGCAAAAGAAGAATGAGACATGCCCCAAACAACAGAACAACGGTGGCATGAGACCCACCTCCTGCCCAGTGAACTCAGTAAGTTAATGATCCCTAGGATATGCTCTCTGCACACATAAAAAGCAATAATTTACGGAAAGATTTTCACTGTATAGAGACCTGAAATAATTTTTACAGTCCTAGCCTGACCATAAAGGGACAAAAAAACTCCCCTGCCTAACCTGGAGGAGGAGCTGATGCTCGAAGCATGATGTCTACTCAAGAATGAAGAAGAAAGAGGTCTTTTCCCCCTCCCCACTTTTCCTTTGATTATAAAACTGTAGCCCACTAAGTTCTCAGAGTGTGACATCCTCTCTCCACCTGCTTGCAAGCTTCACAAGCATCATATTCTAATAAATCACTTCTTAGCTATCTATCACTTTGCCTCTTGCTGAATTCTTTCTGTGCTGAGACATAAGGGACCAGCATTCCTTGGAGCCCCCAGAAACACCACCTAGCAGTTTCACCAGTACACTCACACATGTGCGCGCACGCGCACGCGTGCGCGCGCGCACACACACACACACACATATTATTTAAGTCTTACATTACAAGTTCATGGAAAAATGAGCAAGAGGACAAATGTAAAGAAACTTGTTTAGTTGCAAAGTCATGTCCGATTCTTTTGGGAACTCGTGTACTCTAACCCACAATGTTCCTCTGTCCATGGGATTTCCCAGGCAAAAATGCTGGAGTATGTTGCTGGAGTGGGTTGCCATTTCCTTCTCCAAGGGATCTTCCCAACCCAGGCATCACAACTGTGTCTTCTGCGTTGGCAGGCAGATTTTTTACCACCGAGCCACCACGGAAGCCCAACCCAAAGGAACTTCAGTCTTGCTTATTCTAGTTAGAAAACAGAAAATATTCATGGTAAAGAATTTGCCTGCAGTGTGGGAGGCCTGGGTTCGATCCCCAGTTGGGAAGATCTCCTGGAGAAGGGAAAGGCTCCCCACTCCAGTATTCTGGCCTGGAGAATTCCATGGACTTTATAGCCCATGGGGTTGCAAAGAGTTTGACATGACTGAGCGACTTTCACTTTGTTGAAGTTATAATCCTTCAACACATGCTTGGCTGAGTTCTGTTTCAGGGAGTTTATAATGTTGAAATTTAGTAAGAAATGATTTGTAGTTAAAACACATATTTAGCCTCTTTGTACTTTTAATTCATTATTTCAGATTGAAAACCTCTATAATAAGGGTCGGAGGTGAAAAAATATTCTTATTTTACAGCAGAAACTAGAATCAAGATTTTCATTTAGTGTTGTATAACTATTACTTTAAATTTCTTGTATTTTTAAAAATGATTTTGAAATAGACTACCTGTACTGATTATGAGGAAAGATTTTATCTTTATTTTTATAAAAAGAGAGATACAAAGGTTCTCTAATTAATAATCATCCTAAAGCATATTAATACAAAACTCATAAATCACTAAAGGATATCCACTGATATGTTCAAATTGGATCTATTTAATTTTTACTAAAAAAAAAAATTTACTAACCTCTGTTTTGAAGTGAAAGCATGATAGATCTCAATGTATGCACATAAAATTATAAATTAGTAACAAATACTTATATATAATTATTAAATGAAACTGGCTCTATGTGAATATAGGTAATAATTTAAGACACTTTAATAAATTAAGTATATTTTATGTCTATTATTCTAATTACTCATTTAATATGAAAAATAGATATATTAAAAACAACATAGTATTAAGAAAAATTACAAAATATTAAGTCTCTAGGATTAAGTACATGGCTTGTTGTTAAGTCGCTAAGTAGTATCTGAATCTGACTCTTTGTGACCCCATGGACTATAGCCTGCCAGGCTCCTCTGTCTGTGGGATTTCCTAGGCAAGAATACTGGAGTGGGTTGCCATTCCCTTCTCCAGGGGATCTTCCTGACCCAGGCATCAAACCTGTGTCTCCTGCTGGCAGGTAGATTCTTTACCAATGAGCCACCCGGGAAGCCTGGCCACACACACAAAAATGGAGGTAGGGAATTCAACGTGTACAACTTGAGTTTTTTAATTATTTAAAAAAATGCTTAAATTCTATATGGTAACTTATTTTTTATAATTACTATGGTGGTATTTTACATTATTAGAGAAAACTAAGAAACCATATACACATTGTCAGCTGTAAAAAAATTTGGAATTTTTTGTTGTGTGTGTTGTTGTACATTTTCAAAATAAAGTCCCATTTATTTTCACAACTGTTCATACAAACACTCAGGAGCCAGAAAGTCAGTAACATTTGACCTCTGAATATTTCTATCTTCTCTCAGACTTGCCCAATAATAGTAAACACCAAAAAGCAATTTATCACTATGTCACACTTGCCTGAAGAATTTCTTAGGGGCTCAAGAAGAATGATGAGGTTAGTCTTTTAGCCCTGAAAGTTCCTGAAGGTGAATTTTTCTCTTTGATGTGCACGGATAATTCTGTCTTTGTTGAAGATTTGCCTCTGGATCTTTGTTCTCATTAACAACGTTTAGGCTTTAGTTAGCCCACTTAATATCTTCATTTTAATGGACACTTAGGTCAGTTTGTCCATTTACACATCACTCTTTGCAGTGGATATTTCGGCTTCAGACTAGATTGAGTTCACCACCAGAGCAGAGGCATGCCAGTTGAACTTGTGGGAAACATATAACAGAAGTGGCAATGGGAGGATAAAAAGAAGATTCTCCTGGAGAAGGAATTTTATTTGCAATGGATAGATTTTTCATAGAATATCATGCAAACTCATAACCCCCTCCTCACCCCCACCCCTCAAAAAATGTCTGTTTGCAGGGAATCTAAGGAAATTTCTTGGAAAAAGAAGCCATAAATGCTGAACTTGATCTTATTAAGGTCATGATTTTTATAAGAAAGTAAGTGGCTTCCCAGGTGGTGCTAGTGGTAAAGAATCCAACTGCCAATGCAGTAAAATAAGAAATACGGGTTCGATCCCTGGATCGGGAAGATGCCCTAGAGGAGGGCATGGCAACCCACTCCAGTATTCTTGCCTGGAGAATCCCATGGACAGAGGAGCCTGGCGGGTTACAGTCCATAGGGTCGCAAAGGAATTGGACACGACTGAAGCGACTGAGGAGCAGCGGCAGCAGCAGGTGGCGCTAGTGGTAAAGAACCCGCCTGCCAATGCAGAAGACACAGGTTCAGTTCCTGGGTTGGGAAGATGCCCTGGAGAAGGAAATGGCAACCCATTCCAATATTCTTGCCTCGAGAATCTCATGGACAGAGGAAACTGGAGGGCTACAGTCCATGGGGTTGCAAAAAGTTGGACACGACTGACCCAATTTAGCACACATTATCTAAGAAAAACATTACATATATTTGAATTTCTCTCTGCTCTAAAACCGTGAAAGTGAAGAGGCCCAAGATTTTTAAACGACAGAGTTCAAAACCTCCAGCAGTTCCAAACAACCCAGTAATTACATTCCTGGTCATTGATCCCAGAGAAATGCAACTTATGTTCACACAAACAAATACCCGTAAACACATGTTGTTAGCAGGGATGCTTGTTATAGACTAGAACTGGAAAACAACACAGATTTTATTAAACGGGTGAATTGTTACACCACCTGTGGTACATCCATAACATGGAAAACTATCCAGTCATAAGGACAGGTTGTTGATAAACATAACACTTGCATGAATCTCCAGGAAATTAAGCTGAATGAAAAAAGCCAATCCCCAAAGTCATACAGTGTTTGATTCCAGATTACCAAAACGAGAAAAACAGAGAGATGGAGAACAGACTTAGTAGTTGTCACAGATTAGGGAGAGGGGTGGAAATGGATGAGACAGAGGCAAAGTTGTTTTACTAAGAACTATTAAGAGAAAAAAATATAGGAGACTATTTTTCATGACTTTAGGGTTTGCAGAGTTATTTTAAACACAACACACACAAGTTATTTATAAGAAATAGATTAAACAAAAATACATTAAAATTAAGAAACAGAAGATGTCATTTAAAAAACACCATTAAGAGAATGAAAAGACAATCCAGTGTGGAAGAATATTTGCCATGTAGTATGTGATAAATTACTCCTATATAAAAGAGTTCCTACAAAATAAATAAAAAGCCACTATGAAAAAAGAAATGGGCAGAAACATAATGCACTCACAAGAGAGCATACCCAAATGACCAATAAGTATTAAACGATGATTAAATTATACACATTATGATCCAGTAATTTCACTCATATTTATACATCTAACAAAAATGAGTATATATATTCACCCAAAGATACATACACATGATAAGAGCAATATCAGTCACAAAATTCTAAACTTGAAACAATGTAAATGTTCTTTTGTGTTTAAATAATCAAATGTTTATATAATTAAGTTTTTGCTAATATTATAGAGCAAAAACTACAAAATAGTTACTATTATATATATTATCATGAATAAATCACTCAAAAAGAATCTGCAAGCAAAAAACTACATGGGATACATAATAATCAATTATAATTCTACAAATTTTAAAATGTGGTAAATTAGGTCATGGAACTAGAAGTAAGAAACTAGTTATCTTGAAGAGGGTGGGCAGTGCTTAGTAGGAGCAGAATATTATTTTTGTATTTTAATGCAATTTTTTTTTTTTTATTTCAATCTGTGTGAAGGGAACAGGAATTAAAGTTCATTGAGCTGGTACTTAAGATTTTTGCTCTTTTCTCTCTCTCTCAATCACTGTTGCTATTGTAAAATAAAATTATATATATATATAACTAAATATATATTAAATAAATGATATATATTTTATTTAATGTAAGTTGTGGTATCTATATACATATAAATTTATAAATAAATAAATTTAAAAATAACATGCTATTTTTCTGTGCTTTCTCTTCTAGACAAACTTTAGTTTCAGAAAACATACAAAAGGGATAGCACTAAATTTATAGACTCCAAAATTGTTTTTATCCTTGTTATTCTATATAATAGCATCTAAAAATATGCTATATATTTGTATTATTCAGTATTTAATCCCTTCTGAAAAGTTTTTTAGATTTTCTTTTCTTTTTAATATGTCATGCAAATTTTTCTTCAGGTGACTTTCATTTTACATGTATATCAATCACTGTTGCTATTGTAAGATAAAATGTTTCAATTTTCCACATTTTCTAATTGATTAATAACGATGTATAGGAAATATATTCCCAATTTCAGAATATATTCTATAAAACCAATCAAGGAGCATATAAATGCAGGGTTTTATACAGATTCATCTTAGAGATGCTAACTGAAAATTTAGGGAAAATGATTGCTAATAAAAGGTTGCTTAAATAAAATGGGTACCACCATGTTAATGATGTGTGTATGAGCCAATAAAGATGATGTGATGTATGAATATTTAATTATGTGGAAAATGAGGAGAAATCATTGCTACATGAAATAGCATGTTATAAATGTTATGTGTGGAGTGAGTCAAATTACATAATTGAACAAAATCTGAATGGACACATACTAATTTATGACAATATTAGTATATTAGTGTTGTGATTATGATCACTGTTATTTAATTCCTTTTACCTGTTCTCCTGAGTTTAAAAACATACACTTTAGTACAGGGGTCCCTTGGGGGATTGGTTCCAGGTTACCTCTCAGATACCAAATTCATCAGATGCTCAAGTCTCTTATATAAAATGGTGTGTTTGTGTATAAACCATACATACCCTCCTGAATATTTTAAATCATCTCTGGATCACTTATAGTAATTACTACAATGTAAATACTGTGTAAATGGTCACCAGTGTGTAGCTAATTCAAGTTTTGTTTTTTTGAGTTTTCTGGAAAGCTGTTTTTCCAAATATTTTCCAGCTGTGGTTGGTTGAATCTGAAGATGCAGAACTCCTGGACTCAAAGAGCCGACTGTACTGATTTTACAGGCAATTATTTTTTAGTGCAAACATGCCTTTTCCCCCTCTGAGAATAATACATTCATTAAATATCAGTAAAATCTTTCAAAAATTTCATCTGAGTAAGTGGAGGAATCAAAACAGACTCTCAAAGCAGGTTAAAAATCCTGACTTGGTATTTATGAACCTGTGCCTTCGGAAATTGACTTAACTACTGGAAGACAATTTCCTCTATAACATTTGTAAAATAAAATAATCTTATAACATTTGCTGAGTATACTATTATTTCATCTTAAATAAATGATAGTTATATGATTACTGTTATTATTATTAATACACTGGGGAAACCCTTGGGCATATTATATTTTCATTGATTGTTGATCATTTTCTTTAATTACAAATCAACACATCATATTTCCAAAAGTAGAAATTTTACTTTGTTCTTATATAATTACTTTTTCAAATGTTTATCATTTAAGAAAGAAGAAATTTATAAACTTACAACAAAATATATAATTATGCATTTTTATTTTTGTTACTTTATCATTTTAGTCCATTAATTTCAAGAAATCTTTCTTCATCTTAACTTCAGCCAAACTAATTATCCTTCTAATTATCTACTTATATTTGAATCCCTTATATTAATTGTATCAGAAGCAAAGTGAGCTTCTGAGATAAGTGTTAGATCTGTTGTGGTTAATTTCAAGTTTCAGGAAATCTGGACTTCTCATTGAATTTGGAGCAAATAACTATTCATATATGAAGCAGTGTTTGATATATTATCAACATTTTAAAAATTCATATAAAAAGCATTACAATATTTATGAAACCTAAACTCAGAATATTTTGCCTGATATAATTTAAAACAGTAGATGCAGATAATTGATAAATAAAGTATTGACTCAAGAAATCTGTTTTGACATTTTCTGTAATTAATATTATGGCATTTTGTAAAATAAACGGTAACTGACCATTTACCAGGCAATCATTGAATAAGTATTTTTTCTTTTCACATACGGTGTTTAAAGCATAAAATAATTGAGGTCTGCATTCCAGTATCTCAATCAAAAGACAAACAAATAACATGTGAATTATTTTAAAGAATTAGTCTCTGTCTCAAAATAATATCATGATACTCTAATTTTTAACTCATATATCACTGCCTCGCAACATGAATAGTTCATTCATCATAGTATTAATTCATTTGTAGCCCTTATCTAGGTAGCTGAAACACTTTAAAAGGATGATTATGGTGTTGCTGACTAATTTGGGTTCACTACCCTAGTTCTCTAGGATATGTTTCATGGTATATTGTATTTCGCCCATAAATGTAAATAACACCAGTTTGCAAGCAGCACATTTTATATTTCCCCTTATTACATCCTATTTTGGCCACAGTTACTGAGCAACATGGGGATTGATTTATTTCCTGAGAAGAAAACAAACTGTGCACGTTGCGAAGGTTAACTGATACATTAACAGGGAAGAAGAATCTCTCTTGTGGACCCCTGAAGTACTTTTGACACAGCAAGAATGAATTCACTGATGGAACCGAAGTCCATGCTGATGTATACAAGAGAAGAGAAAATGGCCTACAACTCAACACACCCATTTTCAGCTTTAAATTGTAGTAATTATCCCCAAAAGGAAAACAAAAGAAAGCAGTAGGCCTCCTCAAACCATACTTATTTGGTTTGGATTACTGAATGCATTATATATTTTCTGTCCCATACTATATAGAGAGGAAGGGTGGATATATCTGCTAGGAGTCATACAGACTGATGGTAGCTGGCGATAATGTCTGTCTTCTGTTACAATAATCTCTTAAATGAAGGGAAAATAAATATATTGACCAAAGAAAGGTATTCTGTTTTACTAGAATTTTTTTTTTTTCCCTCAAAGCCAATGTAAATGGTGACTATTATGGACAGATAATAACATATGCATTTTTTTCTTGCTTTTGCCATTTTACCCACTGGTCACCTTTGCCATCATATTTCTAATGCAGTAATAACTAAAAATAACATTCATCAGAGAGTTCTAAGATAACTGAAATGTGTGTGTGTGTGCGTGCGCCAAGTCACTTCCAGGATCTTTTCTCCATGGGATTCTCCAGGCAAGAATCCTGGAGTGGGCTGCCATCAAAGATTGTTCTTATGCACTGTACTGATCTGCCTCTTAGCATAAATGTTCAATCTAATAACTAGACGTGAATATTTTTATTTCATTTTGGACTTGAAACATGCTCTCAAGCAAGCATATTTTAATATTAGATTCTGTGTTAGCATTCAGGGCTGATAAAATATAATTAAATTTACCACTCTAGATGATTGTCCCTATGCCACTGCTGACTTGGAGAAAATGGACATCTCAGCTCCGATGGAAAGAGGTTATACAACTAACCACTGGTTGCCAATGTCTTTAATGTGCATAAACAGTGCACTCTATCAGAAAGAGCTGTCAGTAATCTGGAAAGGCACGAATAAATTTTAGAATTACAAAAAATGTATTTCAATATCCCTCAACTATTAGAAAGCAAGGTTCCTAAAATATAAATTTATTTTAGAAGCATATATTTTTACTGTAGAAAATATTAATGTTCTTTAAAACTATTTTAGATTCAGGTGTGTCTACATTTGTCTTAATATGCAGCTAGCATATATAATCGGACAAGGCAATGGCAACCCACTCCAGTACTCTTGCCTGGAAAATCCCATGGACGGAGGAGCCTGGTAGGCTGCAGTCCTTGGGGTCGCGCAGAGTAGGACACGACTGAGCGACTTCACTTTCACTTTTCACTTTCATGCATTGGAGAAGGAAATGGCAACCCACTCCATTGTTCTTGCCTGGAGAATCCCAGGGATGGCGGAGCTTGGTGGGCTGCCGTCTATGGGATCACGCAGAGTTGGACACGACTGAAGCGACTTAGCAGCAGCAGCAGCATATATAATAAATATGACTTTTTCTCCTGACTTCTCATAGTACACACATAACTTTAGGTTAAGATTATGGAAGATGTTTATACCATTGGAGAACATTTGCAATTAAAGTTTTTATGTGTAAACCTAAGATTCATTGTTACTGTTTTAATGAGTTCTAATATGGACAATCTTGCTTTGAAATATATAAGCACTTGATTTTCACCTTCCATTGAACATTTAATCATGTTACTTCTGTTAGCTTTTATTCCCATCAAAATAAGTTAAATGAGTGATGAGGTATTTCTGGCAATTTTTATAATGATTGTAAATAAGCCTTGTGAACCAAGATCTTTTTATTTCCTTATCAAGAAGAGCAGAATGCAAAGAAAAGACTAGCCTACATTGTTGCTAGGATACATCATTGAGAAACACTAAAGGCAAATTTGTATTAGTAAACCATTTCTTATTAACTCTTCCTTATCTGCATTCAGAGACTTTGAAGCAAATATATCAAATTGCTAAGTATAGGATGTTATTTTATTTTGAGTATAAAATATAACATATTGCTTTTAAATGTTGAATAAGTAGTTGTTGAAATGATGATATCTATGAAGCTCAAGAAAGTAATCCTTGAATCGAATGAATTTACTTAGCAAATTAAAGCAAAATACAATGATATAATTGTATAGCAATTCATTCTGAAAATGTTTTTCCTAATTTTTTATATCAATTGGCTATAGTAAAAAAAGAAAGAAAATAATCAGAAATCACAGTACAGCAAACATCAGTAAAATATATTTATCATCATGATTTCTTAAATTTAAAATGTTACTATGATTTTTAAAATGCTATAATTTCTAACCAAAATGCAAAGTGTACTGTTTTCAATCTACAGAAGTGGGTGGAGCAAATAGGATTTCTCAACATACATAGCTATGTATCTCTTTTTGTAATGGAGCTGTCTTGTTGTACCGGTATTTTTAATAGCCTGTTAGGGAAAGGTTGACACAAAGACCAGTAAGAGCCTATCTTTGAATTAATGGACAATTTTGAGCAGCAATCACTCTCTTTAAATTTCAGGTATACAATGGTAGACAAACCACTGTTAATTTTTCATTAATCATTAAACATTGAAATTTTCCTTTTTCATTGAATTCTATGTATAAAATGATGCATCACTATGTGTTATTTACCACCTTCAGACAGCTCATGTATATGATAGCTTAGAGAGCTAAAGAGATAGACTGACATGGGCAGATGACTGTCAGTTTTTGGTAAGTTGCTGGTTTATTTGTCATTGCTTTGGTCAAAACATCAATATATTTATATTCCCAAATAGTCTATCTTTAAAAATTGATCTTGCAATGATGCAATATTAACCATAAAGTTCTGCAGTGGTGTGTTGTCAAGATAGAGAATGTCTCATTACTATTTATGCTTACTAGAATTATCTTTAACATGACAATTATTTTATATATTTTCTATTTATTTCTATATAGAAATAAATGTAGATATGCATATAGATAAATTTAGTTTAATAAGTTACAAATTTGTCTTGAGGTACTTTGCACAAAACTTTAAACTTTTAACATATATTCCCTGGTGGCTCAGATGGCAAAGAATCTGCCTGCAATGCAGGAGACCCATATTTGATCCCTGGGTCGGGAAGATCCCCTGGAGAAGGGAATGGCCACCCACTCCAGTATTCTTGCCTGGGTCTAGCAGGCTTCAGTCCACAGGGCTGCAAAGAGTAGGACACAACTGAGAGGACTCACACTTTTTAACTCATTTAAACTTAGTGGGAAGGATAAAGAGATAGAATTTATTTGAAGATTTTTGTTTGTTTTTTTAAATTATGAGACTAATATTGCTAATGCCTGTGGATCAAGTTTATTAGTTTTGTGAAATCCCTGCTGTCATAGAGTTTTTACTATTTCATTAATTATTTTTCCATCTCATATCACTAGATATGAGAACTACTGACATCCAGTTTTCATTTTTAGTTAGTTTTCAATTAACTGTTCTTTAATTAATGAATGCTTTTTTCCACTAGCTCTAGGGACTATTAAATTGAAGTTTAATTTCTGAAAACACAAGTTGTTGAGGAGTGTATTAATGACTAAAGGAAACAAAAATACATAGTCCGTTAATTCTTATAGATATGTGTATTAGCTTCAGAATGTATTTGTTCAAAAAATATAACTTGTGTTATTAAGGATGAATAGTCTTAGTGCTTATGTCTTGAGTTTCTCATTGTTTGGAAAAAAATTAAAGAGTACCAATTGCAGTAAACATTATATAAATCTGTTGCTCATTAATTTTTTAGGTTCTCTGCCAGCCACCATTTTTCATAATTCATGAGTTCTGTTAATTTTAATACAGTTGTCTCATGGCCTGAGATCCAGTTGCTCTGTGCTGACATTTCCCATTACCTAACAAACTTTTCTTAAAATGTTTAAAAAAGTATATGGAAACAAAGAAATTACCAAGTTTTTTCACTTACCTATAGCTAGTATTGACTGATTCTTTTTGATAAAGATGAACAGAAAATGTTCCAAAAATTGCTATTATACTAAACTGCAAATCATAAATGTACTTAGAACTTCTGTAAATTTACTTTAGATATGTTATAGTTCTAATATACTCTTTCCTTGTTCTATGTCCAAAAATTTTAAGGAACTATTAATGAAAATAAAGAATTAGAAGTAATTTCCAAATTGCAACCAGGTTGTGCTCTACAAGTTCATTTGTAAAGCCACTGTTAAAATATGGAACATATTTCCCCATAAAACCTAGGTGATGAATGTGCTTAGGACACAAAGCCAACCTGCAAGATTCTACCTAAATCAAAATGTAATTAAAATGTACCATCAGTGTTATTACAGAACCTGGCCATTATATATCCAGCTGCTTCTTTGGGAAACAGTTTCCAATTTCTAACTTTGAAATCGGAGCACTTGAGCTTCATCTTTCTTCATATCTCAGTCATTTGAACAATTTTCCTTGCCTTTCTCCAGCCCCAGCATACAGAAGTACAGCCCTCTTCAGTAATATAAATTGAGGTCTTTTATCAGTATGGAGAAACATCTCTCAGCGAGAAACCATTTGCAGTTACAAGCTCTTCATAAATCCTATAGTTATCTCTCAGGCTTGCCTTTAATGCCGCATTCTGTTTTGTGGTCCTTTTGTGTTTCCGCATTTTTCAAGAGAGCAGATCTTCAACTGTCATCACTCAAAGGAATTAAAGACACCCTCCACAATACAATTTTTTTTATAAATTCAGGAAAGCAATTCAATACCTCGATCATAATCAAAGTAAGTCTTTGTGTATCAAAATATGTAGAATTGATCATAGGAATATATTTCAAGATAACAAATTGAAAAATTGTTTCTTCAGATGGGGAAAGCAAGTCAAAAAGCAGTGCTCAATTGGATAAATAGCCAATTAATTCCTGTACAGCTGGGGTGAAACATAGACCAGTAATAGTGTGTCACATTATCTGAGAATTTAGTATAAAGAAATCTGGGGACTTTTCTCCTCTATTAATATTTTCCTAAAATAGATGTATATACTTATAACTTCAAGTACCTGCCCAGATTCTCAGTTCTAATAGGTTTTGACAATTTGAAATCACACCTATAAATCCTCATTTTCTATATGTTGTTAGATTATTCCCTTTACGGAGTAGTCTTTCACGTGAAATGGAACCATTAATTTATCTAGCACAAAAAGCAATTCGAGAATCAGGTGTTTCAATTGTCTTATTCAGCAAGTAACACAAAGAAAAATACTTAGGACACTTGTAACTTTTTTCTGGATCACAGCCCATTTGATCAGTGTGCAGTTTGGAAGGAACCCACTGTCTTTTCTGCAGTAATGGGAGGAATGAGGACATCCTCTGTTTCTTAGAGACAACCATAATCTTCTACAGATGCTTAACTGAATGCTGCTCATGTATTGCAAAATTCTATTCAGATGATTTAAATACACAGTCCTTCAAAACAAACAACCTGCCTTCTGACCATGCCCCCCCCCACAAATAATATAAACTTTGTTTGTATTATCAAAAAAACTAACATGAGGGTTGAAGTTCCTGGTTACATATTGAAAATTTTTCTAATGTGTCATTATTTTGAGTGTTAACTATCGAAACAGTGTTATATGTTGCTCTATTTATAATAGGGCTTCCCTGGTGGCTTAGATGGTAAAGAATCTGCCAGCAACGCAGGAGACCCAGGTTTGATCCCTGGATCGGGCAGACCCATTTGTATCTGGAGTAGGAAATGACAAACCACTCCAATATTCTTTGGACGAAGGAGAAATCTGTGGACAAAGGAGCCTGGTGGGCTACAGTCAGACATGGCTGAGCAACTAACACACTGTTTATAATAATAAGACATATACACTTTTGTTTTTAATCTACATTTTCTAAACTATTTAGAAACTAGGAGTTAAAAAAAAAAGCACATTCTCTTCTCAGCATTATTTGGAAAGGAGTGGAGAGAAAGAGTGATATTCCAAGTGTAAAGTTAAGCACTGCCAAAATAAAAATTCTAACCTCCAGATGTTAGAAATTCTGAAGTTATAAACCTTATGATAATACTTCCCCCTTTACTTTTAACTGAAAAATGTCTAATACTTAATCATGATGTGGAGATGTTTTACATCCTATGGTTGCTGCTGCTGCTGCTAAGTCGCTTCAGTCGTGTCCGATTCTGTGCGACCCCATAGACGGCAGCCCACCAGGCTCTCCCGTCCCTGGGATTCTCCAGGCAAGAACACTGGATTGGGTTGCCATTTCCTTCTCCAATGCATGAAAGTGAAAAGTGAAAGTGAAGTCGCTCAGTCGTGCCCGACTCTTAGCGACCCCGTGGACTGTAGCCTACCAGGCTCCTCCTTCCATGGGAGTTTCCAGGCAAGAGTACTGGAGTGGGTTGCCATTGCCTTCTCCTCCTATGGTTGGATTCATAGCTATTTTTCAGCTTGTCTAATTTTTGAAGGTTTGGAAGATATATTTGTTGTTGTTCAGGTGCTAAGCCATGTCTGACATTTTACGACCCCATGGACTGCAGTACGCCAGGCATCCCTGTCCTTCACTATCTCTGGGAGTTTGTTCAAACTCATGTCCATTGAGTCAGTGATGCCGTCCAACCATCTAAACCTTTGTTATCCCCTTCTCCTCTTGCCCTCAATATTCCCAAATGGTTGCTGGGTAAAGCTGTTATGAAGAGATACTCAAATTATTTCAATTAAATTGTTTATCTCCTTGATGTTACATATTTTAACATAAAAACAAATTATTTGAAATAATAATAAATACTAAAGAAGATAAAATTATAATATATACTATCTATTTGCGGGCAAGAGGAGAAGGAGGTGGCAGAGGATGAGATGGTTGGATAACATAACCAACTCAATGGACATGAGTTTGAGCAAACTTCAGGCAATGGTAAAGGACAGGGAAGACTGGTGTTCTCCATTTCATGGGGTCGCAGAGTTGGACAAGACTTAGTGACTAAACAACATACTATTTATTATTTTCTGTATACTCATCTGCTTGATTAATACAGGATGCTTGATAAGAGTTAAACATCAGAACTACTCTGCAAGATACAAATTAATAAATCCCGGATTTGAGGAAGGGAAATTAAAGTTGAGGGACAGAGTAACATCTGTGTCATCTGAGCATCCAGCCAGTGACATCAACAAATTCTGTATTCTTCCTACGTATATTAGCTTTCCTCTAACTTGGTAGGTTAAGACAACAATGATGATCTCTCCCAATTTCTAAGGCCCAGGAATTTGGGAGTGACTTAACCGGGTGATTTTAGCTCAGGGGCTCCCTCAAGATGACATCTGGCTGGGCCTCCATTTATCTCGAGGCTTGATTGGGGCTGGAGAATCCACTTCCATGGTCACACACAGAGTCATTTGCACGCTTTGATTCCTCTCTGCTTGTTGGACTGAGGTCCCCAGAACATTGACACATGGGCTTCTCTTTAAGGCAGCTTATGCCATGACAGCTGAATTCCCCAAGAATGAATAGTCCAGGAGGGAGGGATGGAGAAAGGAAGAAAGACCCAGAATGAAAGCTGCAGTCTTCTTGTCACAATCTCAGAAATGATATGGCATCATCTCACCATATTCTATTATTAGATCTCAGTCACTGAGACTAGCCTACACTCAAGGAGTGGGAAATCAATCTCCATCATCTTGATAAGGGAGCATTATAAAAAAAAGTGCTGCTTGCAAATTGGTATAATTTACATTTATTGAGGAAATACAATATAGCATGAAATATATCCTAGTGAACTAGCACCCAAATTAGTCAGCAACACCATAATTATTCTTTTAAAGTGTTTCAGCTACCTACACAAAGCAACTCTGTACAGGTTTAGATTACCCCAGAGTGCAAGCAAACACATTTTCCTTACGGACACAGCGGCGGGAGCCTGTGCTCCATTTAGCTCTGTAATATGAACTGACGTGGTAGGGATTTATGTGCTTTTCCTATCTTTAGAATTTGACTCACTGTTGCATTCTTGTATGTATGTTCACTTATTATGGATTCACAAATGGATATGGTCAGAGATATTTCTAGGCAATCAATCGATACTCCTTTACTTGTATTAATAATTAATTAAACTTTGTAAGCATGGTGGGAAGCAAACTGGGAGACAAAATAAGTATTCTAAGAATGTGCTGTACTACAAAAGTCAAATAAAAGTACAAACATACCTGAACTCACTACATGATATAATCATTTATTCAAAAATATTATATTTAAGCAACATCCACTAAGTGCCCTAAAAATTGGAAGTAGAAAATGCATCAAATAGAGAAAGACCCAGCTCTTTGTTATCTAAAGCCAAGATGGTGGGGTGAGGATAGATACCAACCCAATAACCACATAACCAATAATCGCCCTAAAATACTCTAAATTCTAGAAAGAAGGCCTGGAAGAAGATATCTATCCAGAAACAGAAATGATTATCTAAACTGATACATAGGTAGCTAGAAACAGGGGCAAAGTTCCAGGCAGAAGACAGAGCAACTTCAAATGCCTGCAAGCATAAAGAAACGGAAAGAAGATCATTGTGGCTGCCTCTTGAAAGAGCAAGTGGTGGGGGAGGGGTGAATCAGTTGGGAATAGAACTGGAGACCTAAGTGGGTGTCAGCTCCAGATGAAACTCTGAATTCTTATCCCAAAAGAGTGAGACATTACAGAAAGGAATTTGGTAGCTGAGTGTCATGATTAGATTTGCATTGTTTTGTTTTGTTTTTAAATCTGCTTTCTTACAAAAAAGGAATAGGGAGGGCATTGAGTCCAGATAAAGCAGGATAGTGATTTGAACAAAGGCTGCTGATGGTGAAGACAGAGAAGGGTTAGTATATTCGTTATGGACTAAATGTTTGTGTGCCTCCAAATTCATCCCTTAAAGCCTTAACTCCAACTGCAATAATATTTGGAAGTGAGACTTCAGGATATAAATGGTTTAGATGAGATCAGGAGGATGGGGCCCTCACAATGAGATTAGAGTTGCTATAAGAAGAAGAGACAGATGGCAGAGTTTGCTTGGTCTCTTGACTTGTGAGGATACAGTGCGAAGGCAGATGTGTGTAATCCAGGAGGACTCTGATCAGGAACGGAGTCTGTGGCTCTTTGACTGTAAACATCCCAGTCACTGCAGCATTAAGAAGTAAATATCTATTGTTTAAGCTACTGAATCTATAATATGTTTTTAGAGGAACCTGAGGTAAAACAATAGTCATAGAAGAGGTGGACTGAATATATAGGAAGAGGGAGTGAGTTGTCAAGGTTATTTTTAGATGATATGCTTCGGCAGTAGATACCACAAAGGAAGAAAGTCAAGGAAGAGCTTCTGTCTAGGTTGGGGGCTCTCAGGCAGTAACTACACACTCAGATGGAGTAGAACTTGAGCTGTCTTTGAAGTTTTAAGTCGGTGGGGTCATCTAAGCAGCTAGACTCACAGCCCTGGAAATCAGAGATGGCATCTGGGTTAGAGATACTCTTTGGGAGTCATTGATTCTAGATAAATAAAGGCATGTGTGAAAATGCTCAAGAAGGGAACACAAAGTAAGAAAAAAAGAGACCAAGGGCTGCCCAGCTATTAAAGACCAACAATGTTTAAAAGTTTTGTATTCAAAGGAACAGCTGTAGGGCAAGGGGTGAGGAAAGGTGCACTGCAGCAACTTCATATCCATTTTTTTTGAAGAAAAAGACAAACACGTGGGTTTCTGAGCCTCTGAGAGATGGAGTGATAAGACAACTGTAGAGTATGGATTTAGTCAACAGAAGAGGACAAGGTCATCTTAAATAGAATTACCATAGTGCAGGAAGGAGACCAGATATAAACTGGAGTGGGGAGGGGATAGTGTCAAACTCACAGAATAAAATTAAATGATTTCTGACTGAATCTAATTTAAAGATCATGTTCAGGCTTTTCTATGTCAATGTTCTCCTTCATTCCAGAAATGTAATCCCACTTATAAGTGAGGAAAGAAATGCATTATTTTGCTAATAACCAATATGTGTTATGAATTCACAGGCAGCAGATGCGATGGAAAGATAACATCTTTGAGTGCAAGAATGATGGAAAATGGTGTGAAGACGCACTTGTCTGTGCTGAGTGAAGAACTAGAGGCATCAAGAACAGTGCGGTGGGTGAGAGGCGGACTAATAGTGCTCAGGGTCCCGGTGCACAAGGCTAGGAGGACAGACATTTCCAAAAATAAGAAGACACTGAGGCAGGAGAATTCCTCAAAGGGAAGACTGAACCCGAGCCTGGGGAAGAAAAGAGCAGTCAAAGGGTTTTAGACTTTCTTAGAGTGAGAAGCTTTCAAAACATTTGGTCAGTTAAGTGGCAGAAAGAAAACGAGCATTTTAAAGGAAACCAATTTCTTTTGCCCATCACTGTGGAAAGAAGGAACTGAGTGAAATGACAGAAAAGAGGCACAGATTTCTTAAAGGCAAAAATTGATGTACTGAGTACACAAGATACTTCTGTATTTTAGACTGGAAGGGAATCAGGTTTTCATTTTATTAGTCATTATTACAAGGATATGTAAAAATATGAATAATTGAAATGAAATAGTAAGATTAACGGGAAGGCTAACGCTTGTCATTCTCCATATGAAAATTCTGATTCTAGAAAGAGGAAAAAATAAAAATGTATCCACTGAAATAATTGTCACTCTTATGTTTTTGAGAAAGGATTATGAGAGAGAGAGAGGAAGGCAGGGACATAAAAGAGGGGAAGAAAGAAACAAAGATTAAACTTGCAACAGAAGAATTAGAAAGACTTTTATTGAAAATACCAATGATTTGCCAGGATTCTGGATTTTCAGCGTCCTTGACTTTGCCCAGACTCTTGTCATTAAAAGAGATCAAAACACAATAACAAAAAAACAATGACAAAAGAAAACAAACAAACCGAAAAGCCTCCTATCATGTCAGCAACATGGATCTGAAATTACAGAATTGGTGTCAACGGCAGTGAGAAAAGATATGAGGAAGTTAGGAATATGTGCCTATAAGATTAGAAAGTAATTCTCAAGAGGTATTTATACATAGATAGATTAAACATGATGTCCATCTAAAAGCAAATGGATGCTGAGCTAAGACAGAGAGGAGTTCAGTTCAGTTCAGTTCAGTCGCTCAGTCGTGTCCGACTCTTTGCGACCCCATGTACCGCAGCACGCCAGGCCTCCCTGTCCATCACCAACTCCCGGAGCTTACTCAAACTCATGTCCACTGAGTCAGCGATGCCATCCAACCATCTCATCCTCTGTCCTCCTCTTCTCCTCCTGCCTCCAATCATTACCAGCATCAGGGTCTTTTCAAATGAGTCACAGAGGAGCCCAACAATATAAATCTGAAATTCTAAAGAAGCAGCTGACTTAACATGTTCATTTTTTTTTCCCATTCTAGTACAAGGAAACTATGCCATCACCTTCATTGGTGGCTCTTCTTGCTCCTGAATTAGATTAGGAGCTTGTCGATTTAGAGTAGGTATGGGGAATGAACTGATTGGGCTGAGGAAGGGATAGAAAAAAAGAAAAACCAAAACTCCCTGCATATGTACTGGAAAAAGTAGGGTAGGAAATGACACAGGGACGATTTAAACTTGTCAAAATATAGTTCTCAAAATACCAAGAACACTTCTATCATATAATAGACTGTAAAATTGTGTCAAAATTTACTTAACTCAGGAATGAGGGAAACAAACAGATGACTAAATCAATTCAAAAGAGATGCAAAATAACATGGAATTGTATAGTTTGAAGGGAAGAAAGGAATACTGTGACACACTTCTACAGTTTTAGACAAATGTAAAATATCTGGTCCCGAATCAATTATATAAAGCTCTGTACTCTACCCAGTCATGCCTTATGCTCCCTGTAAGAAAATGCAATTATCATGATATTTATATGTTTGCTTATTTTCATATTTATATATTTTCATCTATCTAAATATATCTACATGCACAGTACTAAATCTTCTGGCATTTTTTGTGTGATTTGTTGTTGTCAAAAGCAGTTAACAACGTAGATAGCTAGCCAGTATGACAGTGGAGAGTATCTGAAACAATAAAAGCAATTTGAATTTTATGCTTATTTGAGCACATAGCAATACAGGATTCCTTAGGGTTCAGGAAACAATTTTTGCCATGAGAAACAACAAATAGCAAGTCAATATTTCATAATAGCTGGAAAGAAACAATGATGCACACAAACACAATCCCATTTTCTGCCAAAAATGAGTACTACAGTAGTTGAAGATGGTCACTTAATTTTTTTTCACGGTAATATTGCTGAAATTAGTTTTTCCCTATTACAGTTTTAATTGCTCTTTTTTTGTTGTTCCTATTTGAAGGAACTAATAAAAATCACTTATATGACCTACATAATAGAGATCCATAAGGAAAGAAGCATCTGTTTCTATTAGGACAGTAAATATCCTCTTAGAAAATTAGTGGTAGAGAAGAGCTCTGATGCTGTTCTAAAACATATTTTCTCTTAAGGAAAAAATAAAAACTGACTTTTTCTTTTTCTTAGCCCAAGTCTGCCTTTGACTTCCTAGTCACTTTAGGGACTCCTTTATTTTCTTTTGAAAATCCCACTGGTCTTTCCCATCATATTTCAGTTATCTTTCTTTTCTCTCCCTCCATTGCTCCCTGATTAGAATTTTGGAATTAGAATTTGGGGGAGATTGGGACTGATGTATATTCACTGCTATGTATAAAATAGATGGTAGTGAGAACCTACTGTGTAGCACAGAAAACTGTATTCAGTGCTCTGTCATGACCTAAATGGGAAGGAAATCCAAAAAAGAGGGGATATAAGTATATGTATAACTGATTCACTTCGCTGTACAGCGGAAACGGACACAACACTGGAAAGCAGCTATGAGGGCACACTCGGTTACTTCAGTCATGTCTGACTCTGCTCGACTCTAAAGCAACATGCACGCATGCTCAGTTGCTTCAATCTTGTCAAATTCTGTGCTTCCCTATGGACTGTAGTCCACCAGCCTCCTCAGTCCATAGGAGTCTCCAGGCAAGAATACTGGAGTGGGTTGTCTACCCTCCTCCAGGGGATCTTCCCCATCCAGGGACTGAATCTGCATCTCCTGCATTGCCAGCAGATTCTTTAACTTCTGAGCCCCTGGGGAATCCCAAAGCAACTATACTCCAATAAAAGTTAATTAAAAAAATAATTTTGAATTTGTTTTTCTACAAAATCTGAGGCCCCAGGCTGCTTCCCATCTATTTGGACAAGATTTGCTTCATTTGCCCTCTTTCTTTTTTGGAAACTAAACTTGACATTTGGGGAACTCAAATTGCCCAAAATATTGTCCTCCCTTCCTGCCCTTTTTGTTTCCCAAGCTTTGTTCCTGGAACTGTCAAATGGCAAATACCACAGTCTTTTAAAAATGTGATACCTTCTGTCAGAATTGAAGCTGACAAGACTAACTTATCATTTCAAAACAATGGGGAAAAAAGATAAATCACTTCAAAATAATGCTACGACAATTGTTAGTCATCTAGTAAAGAATAAGGTTACTACCTCAAGCATGATACAAAAATAAATTCTGTAGAGATCAAAAAATGTTGTTGTTGTTGTATAATCGCTAAGTCATGTCCAACTCTTGTGACCCCATGGACTGTAACCCGTCGGGCTCTTCTGTCAATGGGATTTTCTAGGCAAGAATACAGGAATGGGTTGCATTTCCTTCTCCAGGGTATCCTTCCAATCCAGGGATTGAACCCATGTCTGTCTCCTGCATTGGCATGTGGATTCTTTACCACTAAGTCACCAATCCAAACAAAAATTTACACATATATAGAAAATGCACTTGACAAAACAACAGGAGAAATTTTTGTAGCTTAAAGTCAGAAATAACGTAATAATTAAAAACTCAAAATACAAATGAAAATGCTGATAAATCCAAGTATATAAAAAAATAAATATGCATAAAAGCAACAACAAAATAAAGTAAAAGAAAAAAAAACACAAGCCAGAGAAACATTTGCAGCTCATCTCATGGACAAACTGTTAATCATCTTAAAACATATAAAATTCCTGGAAAAGTAAGGAAAAATTCAAACTCAATGTAAAATCACACAAAGAATATAAAGATTTCACCACAAAATACATGCACAATCTTATGAACAGCCACAGACCCTCAGTCATCACTCAGTTCAGTTCAGTTCAGTCGCTCAGTCGTGTCCGACTCTGCGACCCCATGAACCGCAGCACGCCAGGTCTCCCTGTCCATCACCAACTCCCGGAGTCCACCCAAACCCATGTCCATTGAGTCAGTGATGCCATCCAGCCATCTCATCCTCTGTTGTCCCCTTCTCCTCCTGCCCCTAATCCTTCCCAGCATCAGGCTCTTTTCCAATGAGTCAGCTCTTTGCATCAGGTGGCCAAAGTATTGGAGTTTCAGCTTCAACATCAGTCCTTCCAATGAACGCCCAGGACCGATCTCCTTTAGGATGGACTGGTTGGATCTCCTTGCAGTCCAAGGGACTCTCAAGAGTCTTCTCCAACACCACAGTTCAAAAGCATCATTTGAATAATTAAAAATTAAAACTACATGAGATTTTACACTTATTAAACTGTCAAATATAAATTTTAAAAACTCTGTTGGTAATAAAGTATGAACTTCAGGCGACAGTGAAGGACAGGGAAGCCTGGCATGCTGCAATCAAGCGGATTTGAAGAGTCAGATATGAATGAGCAACTGAACAACAACAAAATATGAAGAGAAAAATTCTCATATAAAAATCCTTCAGTTTTACATGGAACACTGCTCAGTCTTGTGTGCCAGCCTGGATGGGAGTGGGGTTTGGGAGAGAATAGACACATGTATTTGTATGGCTGAGTCTCTTCGCTGTTCACCTAAAACTACTACAACATTGTTAATCAGCTTTACCCCAGTACAAAATATTTTTGGTGTTAAAAAAATTAAAAGAGACAGATAAAAGAAAGTTCTGTCTTAATTTTTAATACAAGAAATATCAGTAGATAAGGTCCATACAATGAAAAATACTTTAGAACCTTTAATAATTTTTAGAAGTATAAAAAGGTCCTAAAACCATAACATTTGAAAACTACTGGCTAGAGTAAAGGAAGGCCCATCGCATTTATCTCTAGATCTTGCTAAGGACAAAGATAACATCAATGACAGGTCATTTTTAGGCGTGTGTAGGTAGAAGGGGTGGATGATGGTGAGTATTACTGAAATAACTGTTGTATAAATGAACTGTTTCTCTCTCAGTGAATTGTCACAGCTAATCTCACTTTGCAAGGAGAGTGTGTTGTTGTTTTTTTTTTTTCAGAATAATTAATCTCATTTGTCTAATATAAAACTGCCAACGGAAATAGCTCAACAGGGGAGTATAAACAAAAATATTTTTTGTTCTGTTCATTTTTCATGTGTATTCTGCCTTAGCTCGGTCAACCGAAGCACTATTAATACTTCTCTCCATCACGTTGTGATATGGTTAAATGAGCTTGAAATTACTACAAAATGGTGCTTTTAAAAAATGATTGAAATGTTCACAAATGCTAAATTTAAAAGCACCAAGCTTTTCTCAGTTAGAGAATTTTGTGGCTATTACTGGAGATCAAGCCTGTCGTAAGAATCAAATGCCATCATGCACCTTAGTATTATATCTTTGATCCTGGCAGATCTATGTTTTTGACATAAAAATCAAGCCAAACCTCCTCCCTTTGTCTGTTCACAAGATCCTTGTTGAGTTGTGATGGAAAAAAAAATGCAAAATCACTGAGATGCTATGTACTACTTTGGTGAATTTACTTTTCATCTTACTTCTATACCTGGGAATTGTTCTTTCATCCCAGAGAAATCTGTTTAAACTCTTCAAACTCCCTGTGTTTAATTTTACTAGCCTTTGAAACATTTATTTTGCTATTATTCTTCTAAAGAATACATGAATAATTATTAAGGAATCAAAAATTTGAGCAAAAAAAAAAGTATTATACATCTTTTTTCTTTGTATCATTAAAAATATCCAAGATGCTCCTGCATTGTGAGATAGTTTTAGAAGAATAAAAAATCAATTTACCCAAATTAATTATAAATTGTTTTATTTTAAGCCACTGATAAGCTGTTGCTGTTTAGTTAAGCCTAAGCCATGTCTAACTCTTTGAGACCCCCGGACTGTATCCCACTTTTCTGTTGCAGTTCTTCACTAGAAAAGCACTCTTCATTTGGCTCTGGATAGACGGTGGTTGCTTTGACTAAAGGTACAGCAGAAGTGACACGCAAGTCTAGTTCTGAGAAGCCTAAGATACCTCCTCTCTGCTCTTTGAGTCCTGTGCTGTCTTATAAATCCTTAGACTGCCACATTGTAAGGAAGCCCAAGGCACATGACAAAGAACAGGCATTTCAACTGACTCAATGCCCAAATGAAACCAGTCTATGATTCTAGACTCTGGATTCTAATGAAAATCTAAGACTACAATTATGAAAAAGCTGGATCGTCTTTGCTCCCTACCCTTCTTTATCATATATCTCTAACTCAGCTCAAAGAACTGAACTGGATATATATAAACTGACAATGAAGTTATTTGTAAAGCCCTAAATATTGTGCACAAAACTCTTTAAAAATCTGAAACCATACTTAAAAGATGTCCTATTCTATCACAATGTATTTCTTCTCAAAAGGACAGCTTGGGAAAGCTTCGGATTTAGACTGCTGAAATTCCGATAAGTGCCTAAAGCTATTGTTCCCCTCTGGTGGAAATGCAGCTGAAGATCAAGTGCCACGGCAGCCCCCAGTCATACACAGGAACCACATGAGTTGTGTTTCGTGCTGAACAAGTAAGAAGAGTGTGTTTTACAATGAAACTCTAAAATGATTATTTTCTTGGGGCCATTGCCATAGTGGCTTTACATTTTGTTGTATGGAATATAACTTTCATACACTGAGTGAAGCTATGAATACAATGTATTTTCAATCATAAATTTGTAACACTTACTAACAGTAAGCCAGCTTCCCTTGTGTCTCAGATGGTAAAGAATTTGCCTGCATTTCGGGAGACTTGGGTTTGCTACCAGGGCAGGGAAGATCCCCTGGAGAAGGGAATGGCAACCCACTCCAGTATTCTTGCCTGAAAAATTCCATGCACAGAGGAGCCTGGTGGGCTATAATCCAGTCTTTATGACTTGGGGTCATAAAGATTTGGACAAGACTGAGTGACTAACACTTTCACTTTCATTCACAGTAAAAAATATCTTTAGTTGATGAGAGAAACCATTATAGGAGAGGTAAGCTCCTACTGGTATGCTCTTTTGACACGGGATTCTTTTCCCTAAATCACCAGTCCAGCATATATTCTCTCCTTTCTCCCCTACTCAGGTTTACTCTGTTTTCAAAATACCCCCTGGCATTGTTTACTTGCCCACCCCAACATTCTTAAAGTGATAGCACTTTAAATTCTATTGACTGCTGCTGCTGCTAAGTCGCTTCAGTCGTGTCCAACTCTGTGGCACCCCATAGATGGCAGCCCACCAGGCCCCTCTGTCCCTGGGATTCTCCAGGCAAGAATACCGGAGTGGGTTGCCATTTCCTTCTCCACTATTGACTGCTAGGAATCATCTAATATAAGATTAGAATCCAGCTAAATATAGGAAACAAGTAACATAGATGACAGCAGCTGGGTGAGCATAAGAGAACAGAGGAGGTGACTGAGGAGCACCGAGGAGCTCTTACAGAACCTAAGAATCTAAAGAAAGCAGATCCAACATTCCTCACAGGGAATGCATCTCGAAAACCTGCCATATGCTCTACTTGGCTCTCTCTATTCAAAATATATTCTGCCAAAACTTGGAGAAGCTTTAGGGACTCAATAAATCTTTGCTCTTCATTTCATCTGAAAGATAGCTTAAATAATTTTTAAAACAACCATAAAAATACAATGTCAAAATATATTTTATACTAAGTTAGACTGTGGCCAACCATTAATTCACTGTAAATTAATTCCAAGTAAACTGACTTTTGTGCTGGCCTCAGAATAAAGCTGCTTTCAACCATCCCCATTTAATTGAAAAGAATCCTGAGTTTGGTAAGTATCATCTTAAAACAGGTAATTAGTCACATTTGGTAATCGCAATTTTCTCAGTTTTGCAAAAATAGAATAAAGCAAAGCAAAAGGATACTTTGGAGACTGAAGTTAATATGAGATAGACATTTTTGTTCATAAACCCTAGTTTTTAACTTTCTTATCAATCAAGAGTTCAATTTTTCTAATTGAATGACTATATAGATTGCAGGTAATAAAATTGACTCTCAAGTATGATTTCATTGCTTTCATTTATTTTCTATAAAATGAGTCTACAAAAGACTTGGTATAGCATGAGGTTTGCCTTTGCTACCAAAATGAAAATAGGTAATTTCAAAATTTTATTTTTTAAAATATTTTTGTTTGTTTGTTTTTCTTCTGGGGAAGAAATGTCTAGGGATTTCAAATTTTCATGGCTAGGAATAAAATTAATTCTTTTAAAATGATATAAAAGTAAATTTTATTTTCAAAATAGAAACCATATACATAAGTAAGGCCATATTTAAATAAAGGAAGCCAATGGCTAGACCATAATCTGATTAACCTGAAAATTGTTTCATTCATTAAAGAAAAACAAATATTACATACATTGCTACAGGATTATTTTAGTTAATTGGCATATTATTGGTCTTGACAGCGCTCGGGATTTTAGCTCAGAATTTTATACTGAGTACTTATTGTGTAATGACTTCTTTAGCATATATAATAATAGCAATGGCTACTAGTGATTATTGAGTGTTAACCATGTAATCAATAACTGAAGAGCTTAAGATTTCATCCTTCTTGTAGGCTAAATCAGGGACTTCCCAGGTGACTCAGCAGTAAAGAATCCACCTGCCAAGGCAGGAGACACAGGAGATTTGGGTTCCATCCCTGGATATGGAAAATCCCCTGGAGAAGGAAATGGCAACCCACTCCAGTAATCTTGCCTGGGAAATCCCAGGGACAGAAGAGTCTGGAAAGCTACAGTTCATGGGGTCACAAAAGAGTCAGATAAGACTTTGCCACTAAATAACAACAAAGCTAAATTAACCTACTTAAGAGTTTTTATAAATGGTGGCATATGACATAGAATTCCCAACTCAGATGCAAGGCATCATTACTCAGCAGATGGCATCAGCTTCATGTTCACATTTGTTCTTACCCCACAGATGCCATGGGACCATGTATTTGCTGCACATACATACATTTACTAAGGGTCCTCAAGTTTAGAAAACCCCAGTCTTTTAAAGATTCTAGTTCCTAGGAGACACTCTCAGTCTTTCTCCAGGATGGAGACATCATCTTTATTATACTGCTCAGGAAATAAATCTCTTATTTGAAGAGAGGTTCGGTTCTCTCTATTTTATCTCTGATCTGTGGTTTTTACGTGGATGTCAAAGCTTTCTTGCTCAGAAGATGTAGAGAAACACAGGAGACTCAGAGAGAATTCTTTCCCCAAGTATGTTCCAGGTTGCATGCTAAACAGTTGACATGTGATAACTCGGTTCATCCCCATAAAACCATATAACAGATTTGACTCTTGTCCTCACTTTACAGAAAAGATTAAGTAACTTGCCCAAATCAAAAGCCTTGGTGGAATACGAGTTCAAGATGGGAAGTCTCTCCAGATATTAAACTCTTAACTTATATTGACTCTTTAAATACATAAATGCAGCCAATACCTTAGCAATAAAGTATTGCCTTTAACATTAAAGATACATGATTCTGAAACACAGTATGAAAACGGATCTAAGAAAAATTACTGACACATACTATTTTAGTAAAATCATGTTGATGAATACCACAGCAGGATAGCTGTTTTCTAACGAAGGATGACAATTTTGTCTAGACCATGTGTAAAAAAGTTTTTTTCAGGGGAAAAATTACAAATCTGATATGGGTGAAGAAATGCTTAAGACATTTATCCCTAGAATACTGAAAAACTTATATGATGTACACATTTTTCTATTGAGCATGTACATATATTGTAAGCCTCTGCCCTGTCTCTGACACAGGAAACATCATGCCTTTTCTAAATTCTGCTTTATTGTGAATCTGAGCCTTTGAATAGAGAATTTGGCCACTAAGCCTATAAGAGATTTCATGTCTATTAAATCCATTCTATTTTATTGTGTTTATTTGAGATGAAACTATTTATTTACACAACTTTCTTTCTGCTCATGCAGAGCTCCTAAGGACACAGCACACCAGGCCCTATGTTGCAAGATTTATTTCCATGGAGAAGCTCAAGCAATACTCAAACACTGTGAGAAGGACAAAAGCTTGTCCAGATTACTTGTAAAGAACCCCTGTGGCTTTCAGTGGCTGCAGTCCAAAGACACTTAGACTGAATTAAATTGTGTCCAAACATTTACAACAGATATTACTGAAACTGGATTTTACTAAATATGCTGCACACCAAGAGTTTTTTGTTTGAGGTTTTTGTTCATCTGTTTTGCTTTTTTTCAGCACTAGAAATTATTGATATAAATGAATTAATGTTGGTAAATACTTAGAGCCCGGCCTGCTGCAGTCCATGGGGTTGCAAAGAGTTGGACACAACTGAGCGACTGAACAGCAACAAATGCTTAGGACAGAGCCTGGCACAGAAAGCTTTATGTCAAAACGATATGAGTTTGTCAAACAAAATGAAAGACGGGCATCCTAGACATGGTCACGGCTATTTACTTTTGCATTTGGTTTAGAAATTGCCAAACACTATAAATTTCACATGGAAAAAATGAATTCTTTTCCTAAATGTTCTGTAGAACATGGAATGGAGTGTGCCCAGACACATGTTACTTGCATGCAAGTGATAGGATATTTTTTAAGGAAGAAATGAATAATGGCTAAGAATAGCAAAAGAGCAAATCACTGGGAAGAGATGCAGCACTGGGCCTGGGAAGATAAGAGCCTGGAGCTGGTATTGCAATGAATCATCTATCAGCTGAACGCAAACCTTGACACTAAGGATCTGTTAATAAACTTATTGACTATTCACTGAGCTGCCAGGCTCTGCAGAGCTCTTCCATGAGTACCTTTGTTTAATCCTTACCACTGCCTTGTGGGTGGAGCTAGTGGTAAAAAGAAATCTGCCTGCCAATGCAGGGGACTTAAGAGATGCAGGTTTGATCCCTGGGTAGGGAAGACCCCCTGGGGAAGGGCATCGCAACCCACTCCAGTATTTTTGCCTGGAGAATCCCATGGACAGAGGAGCCTGGCGGGCTACAGTCCATAGAGCCACACAAAGTCAGACATGACTGAAGCAACTTAGCATGCACGCACTGCCTTGTGGATGGGAATGACCCTCCCACTGTATAGTAGAAGATATCTAGTCACCGGCAATTTCAGGAACTGTGTTGAAAGAGAGCCCAGCACTTTTCTTCTATTGCTTTTCAGATTTCAGTCTCACATACAACTGGAGTCCATCCTTAATTATACAGTGGAAGTGAGTATTCATAACATTCCTTGGAATGTCATTCAACATTCTAAAGATGTTTTATAACTTTTTATAATCAATGGGAGTCTCTAGGCTGGCTAAGGTCACACACATTCATATTTTCTATGATCCATGGAAAAGAAAAAAATAAACCCTTTTCTTTCTTGTCACAAACTCTCATAAGTTACCCATTCTTCTTATCAGTACTTGACAACCCAAAATATAGGTCTATGAATCAAATTATTTACACATTTAGCTTAGATTGGCATCAGACATAGCTCTCAATAGCACCTAAACGCTCCACGCTACATATGAGCAGAGGAAGCTCCTGTACACATAGACACAACAGGTGACAAGAGAGATGATTCATACAACTGGCTCAAACATTTTCTGTGGAAATGGAAACAAATGATAAGAAAGGAGATAAAGTGTTAATTGCTGAGTCCTGTCCAACTCTTTGCATCCCCCATGGACTGTAGCCTTCTCCAGGCTAGAATACTGGAGTGGGTTGCTATTTCCTTTCCTAAAGAAAGGAGATATATTTGTATAAAAGGGATCCTTGAGCATCTGTAACAAGAGGTACTGAGAGTAGAGATGAATATTTAGTTGACAGCAGCTTAAAGTAGAAAGGAAGCATTATAAATGCCATTTGGCATTTTTTGGCATTTACAATTTGCTTCCCAGAACATTTTTTAATTTTGGCACATATATGTTAGCTCTCCACAAGAACACATAAGTTACTCTGTTGCAGGGAATTTATTTTTCTATCATAACTCCACTAGAGTAGGTATGCATGAGTTGCTTGCGTTCAGTATGTGCTCAGTTGCTCCGTCATGTCCCACTCTTTGCGACCCCATGGACTGTAGCCCGACAGGCTCCTCTGTCCATGGGATTCTCCAGGAAAGAATGCTGGAGTGGATTGCCATTTCCTCCTCCAGGGGATCTTCCTGACCCAGGGATTGAGCCCGAATCTCTGGTGTCTCCTGCATTGGCAGGTGAATTCTTTATCACTGAGCCACCTGGGAATCCCTACAAGTTGCTTACAAAATGAATGAATGGTTGAGTCAATTAATGAACAAATGACTGTCTTGCCTAGTGTTCAGCACTGTTCTCTTCAGATTCTCAAACTCAGAAATTGGGAATCATTTGCATGGTATATCATGTATGAGTTGTAAAGACCTTTAAATAAAGAAAGGTCCTGATATATCTGAGCTTTACATGCCGATGTGTTAATGGGAAAACCTTGCAGCTGAGTTTTGTAGCCTAAGCTCTACCTCTTATTTTCATTCTTCCTATAAATCTGGAATCTGCCAAACTTATTTACATAGGTTGAATTTTCATATTATCTGCAGACATGAATACACACTGTAGATTCAGAGTGACAGCACAGGAGTAAAAGAAAATGCAAAAAGAACAGGGAACAGGAGATACCCAAGAGCAAAACCAACAACTCCCCGCCCCAATCTGTGGAAATGTGAAAACGATAGAGAAGACCTCCCTACATTTTCTGCAGTAGTATTTCCAGTACTATAGTCTTAGTCAATTAAGGAAGAACTATGACCATTTGAGGGATTCCATAAATCTCCTGGGGATGCTTGTGTTTGAGAAGAGAAATAAAAGGATAAGGTAGTAAGTGCAAATAGTTTGGAGCAGCTTGGTATCAAGAGGCCTGGAGCACTGGCCATGGGAAGAAACTGCATGAAAACAAATCACAACTCTACCAGAAAACTCCTAAAACAGGCCTCGCTTCTATCATGTCAAGACCCATCATATAGTTAAAGATCCAGCCATCATTTTTTAAAAAGTTAAACAACTCAAAAACAAAACCAACAAAAAATCCAGACCTAAGGGGCTTCTCTAGTTTAATAACAGAAACAATTCAAAACACATAAAATAGAAAAATAGATCTGCAAAAGAAAAAGCTAAGAATGAAAACCATTTCTGAGGATAAACATATGATTAAGGCTCTTCACGTACTACGTCTCAATGGATACTGCATACTCTAAAACTGAAATGTTAAGTAGACAAATATTATTAGATATAGCACAGCAACACATTCAACTGGGGTATGGCATTTAGATAAACTACATTGCTAACATCGTTACATTTAAGAATGATTTTACAATATCATAATTCTTCACATAATGATTCTTGTTAGTTCAAATACAAGATTTTTCAATGATAATTTTATGTCTTCTCAATCTAATCTCAGTTGTGATTTCAGCTGTCAAAATAACGTCAAATTTAGTTAAAAACCTAACACATATCTACAGTTGAGTTCTATTCTCTTACAGGTCTGGAATGGAAGAAAAACAAAACAAAAGACTCCTTTCTGATGCCTCTCTTTATTCTTAACATTTTGAGGAAGACTGGTTTTTAGACCTCTTTAATTTTTTATCATCCGGGAAAAAGATCTTATGTATTCTCTTGACTTTAAGGAACAAACATATACTATTACTTCACAATTTTTTTTTAATCTCAAGTGTAGATCTATCCATAAATGTTCAATTTCCAACATGTCATTTCTACAGGGATATAAAATAATATCTTTGATTTTGATCTTCCTCACCTAACTTTCCAAGCCTGCTAATCTCACTTTCTTCTCCATGTAAGTAGTGAATTTTAAACATGTAATTCCAATAAATTCCATGAGAGCAGGGATTATTCCCCTTACTATTAAACTCTAATCCATAGGGGGTGTGTGTGTGTGTGTGTGTGTGTGTGTGTGTGTGTGTGTGTGTGTGTGTGCGCGTGCGTGCTTAGTCACTCAGTGGTGTCTGATTCTTTGCAACTCCATGGACGGTAGCCTGTCAGGAAAGTAGCCTGTCCTATCCATTCCTGTCCATGGAATTTTTCAGGGAAGAATACTGGAGCAGGTTGCCATTTCCTACTCCAGTGGATCTCCCTACCCAGGGATCAAACCAATGTCTTTTGCATCTCCTGCATTGGCAGGAGGATTCTTTACCAGTGCACCACATGGGAAGCACTGATTTTAAAAGAATGTGCTAAAAGGATGAATAAACAAAAGAATGAATTAAAAAAGAATGAATGAATGATTTTAGGGATATCATTTAGATTTGAAAGAGTTCAGTGTGTTGGACTATTTTTCCATCCTTTGTGGTGGAGCAATAAGTCTGAGTTTATGTACAACCTTTCGAATGAAGATTTCTAGAAAACTTCAGATTTCTAGACCTAAACATCCCTCTTCCAAGGATGAGTTTTAACCCAATGGGTGCCTCTTCCACTTTTCCTAAATGTTTTGATATATTTTTGCACTAGCCTTCACTTTCTAACAGGTATTGGAAAATCATTTGCAAACAGATGGCTCCCTAAAGAATCTTTGCTAACAGTGAAGCCAGAAACATGCCAGAGGAAATGGTTAAGAGTTTTTTAAATGCCTGGTTTTACTTCCATTTCATAATAACTGAAAACGGACTTTTGCATGCACTGAGAATACACACTGGAGAGACGCTGATTAGAGAAAATTTGACTGTGGATTTGATGTGTGGATACAGAGGAATCATAGGCACCCCCTCAACAGCATTTGGTAGTCACACACAGGATGCTTTTATTTACATAGGCACTGATTTTTTCTCTAAAAAAAAAAAATGCTTAGACCATGGAGACCATGGTTTTTATTTTACTTAAGTATTTTTAACTTTGCACAGAATAATGTTAGGATCAAAAAGCTTCAGCTCCTTTAAAATGGGTAAGTTCACAGCTTTCCTATTATATTTTATCCCAAGACCAAGGTTTTCTCTTAAAATAATCCCAAATAAGAAGTGGGGAGGGCTTTCCAGGTTGTGCTAGTGATAAAAAACCTGCCTGCTAATGCAGGAGATATAAAAGATGTGGGTTCCTTCCTTGGGTCAGGAAGATCCCTTGGAGGAGGGCATTGCAACCCACTCCTGTATTCTTGCCTGGAGAATTCCATGTACGTCTCATGGACAGAGGAGCTTGGCGGGCTACAGTCCATGAGGTTGCAGAGTCCGACACAACTGAAGGGACTTAGCACAAACACATGCAAGGAGATGGGAAGAAAACAACAGGATCTATATTTTCAGCATGAACTTACTTAGCATGTTTTCCCATGCATAAAGAAATTTGAAGACACAGCTAATGTGTTTTCTGGGCCTCTGAGTAGGTGTTTATCTGTAAACATCACTTGAAGTGGAGAAGCAGAAATGACATCGTTATGCTAGGAGTGTCCTTTTTCTATTCTTTGCCTCCAGAAGGGAATACCCTTCAGAAAAACTTTAACAGCTCTCATAGTTCATTGGCAGAGAGATGTTGCTGTTTAGCCCCTAAGTCATGTCTGACTCTCTTTGCAACCCCATGAACTGTAGCCCGCCAGACTCCTCTGTCCACGGGATTTTCCAAGCAAGAATATTCAAGTGGGTTGCCATTTCCTCCTCCAGGGTATCTTCCTGACCCAGGGATTGAACCTGGGTCTCCTGCATTGCAGGTGGATTCTTTCCCAATAAGCCACCTGGGGAGCCCTATGTTTTCTATCGGCATTCTTAATTAAGTTAGGCTATTTGGAGAGTATCTTCAACTAAGGAAAGCAAAGAATATTAATCTATCTGCTATTCATAAACACTGAGCTAGGTTTTAATGACAGTCAAGAACTCTCTTTATGGATGTTTCCTCTGTGCTTGTTTCTGTTGATGACTTTTTCCCCTTCTGATTGGTTTCATTTGATTGTTTAGTCATGTCTGTTACCATTGCTATTCTAAGTGGTATAATTGGGAGGGTTATTATTTTCCAGTTTCTATAGATCACATATATGTTACATAATCACTGTGATGGAAACTCATATTTAGACAATCAATATGTACTTAGTGTGATACCAGATAGTATGTCAAACCTATGACACTTTCAACTCTAGTTCTGCTATTTAAGTAACCCCCCAAATTGCTTTTGTTCTCCATGTCAGGCAGTTCATTTAAGTTTTGCTTTAAATTTGTTTTGAGTCATTTGTTGCCTTGTTAGCTTTAAACATCTCCCCTTAGGCATAAAAACAGCAACAGATTCTTTTCCTTTTCTTTTTTTTAGCTTTGTTTTTCAACAAGAAATTCCAGCCAAGTGAAAGTTAAAGGGCATTTCTTTTATTTTTAAAGGAATGAATTATATATGAGGTTTGTTTCTTTGGCTAAAAATTTGTACAAAATGTTGAAGAAAGCAACTGGGAAAATTCATACAGAAACTCCTTTAGCCTGAACTGCTGTATGAATTTTTTTTTTAACACTGTATCCCCTTATCTAAAAGTGTGGAAGCAATACAAAAACATGATTAATAAAAACATGCTCTACACTCCTGTTAAAAAATGGTCAAATAGCTACCTTAATCTTTTCAGTATAATGAAGTTAATCAGTACTACACATATGCCACATATTGGATATTGCTCATTGGATATTTTATTAAAGAAAAAATGGGGCTCTGGAATAATATAGATGTTTGCATTTTTGGTAAAATTGTGGGATTCTTAATGGAGTCCTTGAAATTAAAAATGAAATGGCACTAAAACCATTTTTAATACACTCTCTATTGAAATCTCCACATACATATGTTGAGTTTACTCAGCATGTAAAAACAAAATTCCTTTCATGTTAAAAGATTTAAAAATAAAATACAGAAGCTGTCAAATATGTCATCTATAACACGTTACCAATGAATATAGACATAATAATAATTGTATACAGAGACTGTGATTCTTGTGATTTACCTTCAAATATATTTTTCATAGGGTAGTACTCTAAGTATCAATAATACCACATATGCTATTTTCAAGTAATTAAATAAACTGGCGTGGATACCCTATTGCTTCTCCAGTGGTTCTTCCCGACCCAGGAATTGAACCAGGGTCTCTCTTGCATTACAGGCAGATTCTTTATCAGCTGAGCTACCCAAAATATATTGGCATATTATTATAAAGTGATAATTCTTTGAAAACTAAAATATCAAAATATTTTTGGATTACCTGATTAGTTTAAAACATCTTAGAAGTTTAGAAAATAGCAAGACCAAGGTTCTAAATGTCCACAGTTACACTGTTGCTGCTACTGCTGCTATGTCGCTTCAGTCGTGTCCGACTCTGTGCGACCCCATAGACGGCAGCCCACCAGGCTCCGCCATCCTGGGGATTCTCCAGGCAAGAATACTGGAGTGGGCTGCCATTTCCTTCTCCAGTGCATGAAAGAGAAAAGTGAAAGTGAAGTCGCTCACTCGTGTCTGACTCTTAGCGATCCCATGGACTGTAGCCTACCAGGCTCCTCTGTCCATGGGATTTTCCAGGCAAGAGTACTGGAGTGGGGTGCCATTGCCTTCTCCGGTTAGACTGTTGAGGAACAGAAATTTGAAGAATTAAGTATTAGGAAGAGTCTTTTGTAACAATATAATCACAGTTACAGAAAAAGGTTAGTTCTGGACACTTATTGCTCATTCCCTTGGTTACACAGTAGTTTTCGCTCTGTTTTATAATTTCCCTTGAGCACTTCCAAAGTACTAAGAACCGGCATTCTTAAAAAGAAATTAGCATGGAAGCGTGAACTATGATTTATCTACAAGTTTGATATGCGTGAGGAACGATGGCTGAACAGAGTTAAACTGAATGTTAATAACAGAAAGAGAGTCCAAATAATATAACGGGCTTCCCAGGTTAGGAAGAATTTGCCTACCAATGCAGGAGACACAAAAGACTTGGGCTCAATCCCTGGGTCAGGAAGATGGCAACCCACTGCAGTAGGAAATGGCAACCCACTCCACTATTCTTGCCTGGAAAATTTCATGGACAGAGGGGCCTGGAGTCCAATATACGCAGTATATAAATGCATATTAGAACACTGCTTTTTAATTATGTGGGTTGCAAATATGATTCTATATAGCAAGATAATATGCATAAACATAAAATCATACGTGCATGCACACTGACTGATACACACACATTCCAAAACACACGCCCATCAAACTTCAAGAAAAATATAACCAAATGATACCTATCTTCACTGTGGATAGGGCACACTGCTTATTTTATTATATTTTATTATTTTTCAAAGAGGGGTTAGAGAAATGAGACTATTTGAGATGTTATGGTCCTGAAGAACAAGAAAGTTCCAGCAGCTTTCTACATTTAAACACTGGATACTAGACGTTAATTTGGTTAGTCACTGTTTAAAAATAACTCAATTTATAGAGCACATACCATGCAGCAGTGAAACACAGGTAATGTGGATCACTATGGAACACTATGACAAAAGGAAGAAAGAAGTCTGAGGCAATGGGGACCAAGTGATGCTCAGTTACAGAGAACTTTCTCTGTTGCTATGGTTTACTTTTATTTAGGTTGTTTAGGTCCTTTCTGACTGAGAAATAAAATCTAGCTTAATAATTATTAGTAACGTTATTACATCCACTACTGATGCTGCTGCTGCTGCTGCTAAGTAGCTTCAGTCATGTCCGACTCTGTGCGACCCCATAGACGGCAGCCCACCAGGCTCCTCCATCCATGGGATTTTCCAGGCAAGAATACTGGAGTGGGTTGCCATTGCCTTCTCCGATTACATCCACTATCTTAGATTAAATGTTTAATAAATATGCCAAATTTCAGTAGCTACATGCATTATCATACAATGTACTCTGTGTCCTAAAATATACAAAATTTTATAATTCCATTTTAAGATTAGAAAAATTAAATTAAAATTAGTGAAATAAACTGCAAAAATCATTTAAAAATTAAGAATATTCCCTTCTACTATTCTCGTAGAATATATTTTTAATATACCATATTCAATACTTTAGAAAACTGATTTTTCATAACATACTTTGTTTCTGAAATCATTCTCAGGGCATAGAGTGTATATCTAGGTGTTCTTAGATGGTATTGATCAAAATTTTCAGCAAAAAATAAAAAATCTTGTCAATTATATGCCTCTTAAATTTATAAAGATACTCTATATAAGAACATGTTCTCATAAAAAATTCACCAGTAGGTAGAAAAGATGAATTTGATTTTTAATGCATTTAAATGCATTTTGAGCATGCCTTCTTTATACATTTTTAAAAAGTTAGAATTAGAATTAAAATAGAGTAACTTCTTGCTGTACATCAAGAAAGTAAATTTCTAAAGATATTAATATTATTTTCAGATAAAAACAAGTTCACTTAATAACTCATAATTGAAAATCATATTTTTTGAAATGAAAATAAAAATATTTGCTAGTAAAATTTATTTGAAAAAAGTTTTTGAACAAGAATGCAAAAGTTAATTTTTCCTCTTCTCTGCTTTATGTCTACTAGTAGTAGATATCATAGTTTTAAATATGATCCACAAAATAAACATCACTAATGAAATTTAATAAAAATGTTAACTTTCTTAATATTATAAGCAACCAATAAAGCCACTCTGTTTATTATATTTTTATTGTTTAATTTGGATAGATACATCTATTTTCTTAGTTTATAACCCAGAATAACTTAGCTTCAAATCTGCCTTCACCACTGCATCAGTGATGAAAAAGTGTCTTATTTTTTTAAAATTATTACTAAGCATGCTGAAGTGGAGGCTTAATTTTGTATATAATCCCTCCCAACTATATTTGTAACTGTATATGCACTAATTATAAAATAAAGTAATGAGGCTAGAAAAGCACTTTGTCTTTTAAAAAGAGACTGGAACTAACATATTTTCTTTCCATTCCTGGGAGAGAATACTAATTATATACTGAAAAGCAAAGCTATCAAATTCAAATTATGGAATGGTATACTATTCAGTTCAGTTTAGTTCAGTTCAGTCGCTCAGTCATGTCCGACTCTTGGTGGACCCATGAACCGCAGCACGCCAGGCCTCCCTGTCCATCACCAACTCCCGGAGTCCACCCAAACCCATCTCCATCGAGTCGATGATGCCATCCAACCATCTCATCCTCTGTCGTCCCCTTCTCCTCCTGCCCTCAATCTTTCCCAACATCAGGGTCTTTTCAAATGATCACTTTGGTTACATTTAGGACTATGGGAAAAAAAAAAAACTAACAATCTCAAATTTTCCATTAATTTGTGAACGAGAAAAAAGTCCTATCCAGATAAAGAGAACTTTTAATAACATAAACTACTAATATTGCATTTTTCTATGATATACTAAATAAAAATGTATTGATTTACATATTGTAATGTCTTCTTCTATTTATATTATACACTCCTGTTGTACTGGCAGAAAGAATAGCTCCCAGATTTTTTACAAGTTTTGAGTGACTATGCAACAAATGCCAAAAAGTTTTTGACAGCTGCATTGTCATTTATTAAGCTGGCAATTTTCAAAATTTATTTATATGGAGACTAGTAATCTTTGCTTTAACTTTTTATAAAATAATTTTTAAAAAGGATATTATTGTAAATAGCTCTTGAGGATGAAAGCTCTCATTCATATGATAGCCAATCAAATTAAACATGAAGCAAATATAGTAAACGATGGTAATATGTGGTGGTGGTGGTGGTTTACTCGCTAAGTCATGTCCGACTCTTGCGACCCCATGGACCGGAGCTGGACAGGCTCCTCTGCCCATCAGATTCTCCGGGCAAGAATACTGGAGTGGGTTGCCATTTCCTTCTCCAGATATATATATATATATATATATTAAGTAGTATATATAGTAGTTAGTAGCGAAGACCTACAAGATCTTATAACACCAAAAAAAAAAAAGTTGTCCTTTTCATCATAGGGGACTGGAATGCAAAAATAGGAAGTCAAGAGACATCTGGAGAAACAGGCAAGCATGATCTTGGAGTACAAAGTGAAGTAGGGCAAAGGCTAACAGAGTTTTGCCAAGAGAACACACTGGTCATAGCAAACACCCTCTTCCAACAACACAAGAGGAGACTCTACACATGGACATCACCAGATGGTCAACACTGAAATCATATTGATTATATTCTTTGAAGCCAAAGATGGAGAAGTTCTATAGAGTCAGCAAAAACAAGACCAGGAGTTTACTGTGGCTCAGATGATGAACACCTTATTGAAAAATTCAGACTTAAATTGAAGAACATAGGGAAAACAACTAGGCCATTCAAATATGACCTAAATCAAATTCCTTATGAATATACAGTGGTGGAAGTGGCAAATATATTCAAAGGATTAGATCTGATTGACACAGTGCCTGAACAACTATGGACACAGGTTCATAACATTGTATAGGAGGCAGTGATCAAAACCATCCCCAAGAAAAAGAAATGCAAAAAGGCAAAACAGTTGTCTGAGAAGTCTCTACAAATAGCAGAGAAAAGAAGGGAAAGGCATAGCAAAGGAAAGATATACCCACCTGAATGCAGAGTTCCAGAGAACAGCAAGGTGAGATAAGAAAGACTTTTTAAGTGAACACTGCAAAGAAACAGAGGGGAAAAATACAATGGGAAAAACTAGAGATCTCTTAAAGAAATTAAAGATACCAAGAGAACATTTCATGGAAATACGGGCACAATAAAGGATTGAAACAGTATGGTCATAACAGAAGCAGAAGATACTAAGAAGAGGTGGCAAGAATACACAGAAGAACCATACAAAAATATTTTAATGACCCAGGACACCACAATGACTCACCTAGACACCATATTAAATATGCTGCATATGACCAGGCTAGACAGCATATTAAAAATCAGAGACATTACTTTGCCAAGAAACATCTGTCTAGCTAAAGCTATGGTTTTTCCAGTAGTCACGTATGGATGTGATATAAAGACTATAAAGAAAGCTGAGTGCCAAAGAATTCATGTTTTTGAATTGTAGTGTTGGAGAAGACTCTTGAGAGTCTCTTGGAAGTGCAAGGAGATCAAACCAGTCAATCCTAAAGGAAATCAGCCCTGAATATTCATTGGAAGGACTGATGCTAAAGCTGAAACTCCAAGACTTTGGCCACGTGATGTGAAGATTGACTCATTAGAAAAGATTCTGACGCTAGGAAAGATTGAAGGCAGGAGGAGAAGGGGACGACAGGAGATGAGATGGTTGGATGGGATCACTGAGTAGATGAACATGAGTTTGAGTAAGCTCTGGGAGTTGGTGATGGACAGGGAAGCCTGACGTGCTGCAGTCCATGGGGTTGCAAAGAGTCGGACATGACTGAGGGACTGAACTGAACTGAACTGAAACATGATGGTGTTATCACTTATCTAGAGCCAGATATCCTGGAGTGAGAAGTGGGCCTTAGGAAGCATCACTACAAACAAAGCTAGTAAATTCCAGCTGAGCTAATACAAATCCTAAAAGATGATGCTGTGAAAGTGCTGTACTCAACATGGGAGAAAATTTGGAAACCTCAGCAATGGCCACAGGACTGGAAAAGGTCAGTTTAATTCCAATACCAAAGAAGGGCAATGCCAAAGAATGCTCAAACTGCTGCACAATTGCACTCATTTCACATGCTAGCAAAGTAATGCTCAAAATCCTTCAAGTTAGGCTTTAACAGTATGCGTACGGAAAACATCCAGATGTTCAATCTGGATTTAGAAAAGGCAGAGGAACCAAAGATCAAACTGCCAACATCTGTTGGATCATAGAAAAAGAAAGAGTATTCCAGAAAAAGCATCTACTTCTTCTTTATTGACTATGCTAAAGCCTTTGACTATGTGGATTACAACAAATTGAAAATTCTTAAAGATATGGGAATGCCAGCCCACCTTACCTGCCTCCTGAGAAACCTGTATGCAGGTCAAGGAGCAACACTTACAACCAGACATGGAACAATGGACTGGTTCCAAATTGGGAAAGGAGTATAGCAAGGCTAGATAATGTCACCCAGCTTATTTAACTTATATGCAGAGTACATCATGCAAAATGCTGGGCTGGGTGAAGCATAAATTGAAATCAAGACTGTGGAGAGAAGTATAGTAGCCTCAGATATGCAGATGACACTACCCTTATGGAAGAAATCAAAGAGGAACTAAACAGCCTCTTGATGATGGTGAAAGAGGAGACTGAAAAAGCTGGTTTAAAATTTAGCATTCATAAAACAAATAATATGGTATCTGGTCTGATCACTTCATGGCAAATATATGGGGAAAAAATGGAAACAGCAACAGAATTTAGTTTTCAGTGTTCCAAAATCACTCCAGACAGTGACTGAAGCCATGAAATTAAAAGACACTTGCTCCTTAGAAGAAGAGCAATGACAAATCTAGAGATCGCATTAAAAAACTGAGACTTTACATTATCTACAAACATGTGTATAGTCAAAGTTATGGTTTTTCCATTAGTCTTGTATTGATGTGAGAGCTGGACAATAAAAACACTGAATGCCATAGATTTGATGCCTTCAAACTATGGTGCTGTAGAAGACTCTTGAAAGTACCTTGGATAGCAAGGAGATCAAACCAATCAATCCTAAAGGAAATCAACCCTGAATATTCAGTGGAAGAACTGATGCTGAAGCTGAAGCTCCAATACTTTGCCACCTTATGCGAAGAGCTGACTCATTAGAAATGCCCCTGATGCTGGGAAAGATTGAAGGCAGAGGCTTAGGGGATGACAGAGGATGAGATGGTTGGACAACAGCCATGAAATTAAAAGGTACTTGCTCCTTGGAAGAAAAGCTATGACCAATCTAGGGAGTGTATTAAAAAGCAGAGACATTACTTTGCCAACAGAGTTCCATCTCGTCAAAGCTATGTTTTTTCCAGTAGCCATGTATGGATGTGAGAGTTGGACTATAAGGAAAGCTGAGCACCGAAGAATTGATGCTTTTGAACTATGGTGTTGGAGAAGACTCTTGAGAGTCCCTTGGACTGCAAGGAGATCCAACCAGTCCATCCTAAAGGAAATCAGTCCTGAGTACTCATTGGAAAGACTGATGCTGAAGCTGAAACTCCAATACTTTGGCCACTTGATGCAAAGAACTGACTCATTGGAAAAGACCCTGATGCTGGAAAAGATTGAAAGCAGGAGGAGGAGATGAGAGAGGATGAGATGGTTGGATGGCATCACCAACTCAATGGACATGAGTTTGAGCAAGCTCTGGGAGTTGGTGATGGACATGGAAGCCTGGCGTGCTGCAGTCCATGGGGTCACAAAGAGTCAGACACAACTGAGTGACTGACCTGAACTGAACAGAACCTGACTAAAGACGTTAGGTCATCAGATATTGCCCCCATCCCAATCTCTGCACATCAACAAGATCACTATTTTATAAGTGCCTGTCAGACTGTCTCACAGCTCTTTTCATGGATGCATTTTCAGTTAGAAAAAAAAAAAATCAAAATTCACTATTTGGCTTGCATAGCTCTGTACAGGTGGCTCAGTAGTAAAGAACCCATCTGCCAATGCAGGAATTACAGGTTTGATCTCTGAGTTCAGAAGATCCCCTGGAGAAGGAAATGGCAACCCATTCCAGTATTCTTGACTGGGAAATCTCATGGACAGAGAATACTTGTAGGCCAAAGTCCATGGAGTCGCAAAAGAGTCAGACACGACTTAGTGACTGAGCATGAGATTTGTATAAACTAATTCCTATATACAACTCCAAATTGCTCTTATTATTTGTACCACATTCATGAAGTTTCTTTGTTTGTTTTTTAATTTCCTCAAAATGAGAAAGACTCTTATTGAAATGCACACTTACTGGACTATGACTCTAGAGAAGTCTTTCTCTTGTTTCTTCCCAGTCTACCTGGTGTCCCAGACTGTCTCAGAGAGGGATTGTCCTACTCCAGTGCTTAGACTGAGGCCTCTCCTCCAGCATCTTTTCCTTAAGAACCTGTTTATTTTCATCATACCATTTACCAACAACAAATAATCTCCAACTACTTTGTATTGCTTGCTTATCTTTCTGCAAGTAGAATTCAAGATCCAGAATGTAGGGGCTATATTTTTTTATTGTCTGATCACTTTTATATTTATTTATTGATTTTCAAATGTCCAATGCTTAGTGTAGGATCATTATATTCATTATATTTTCAGTATATTATTCCCATAATAAAAGGGTGTAAAAGTGAAATTTAGAAAGAGTAAACAATTTGACTTAAGGCCATACAATAAGCATTTGGTTGAGACAGGATTAAACACAGATGGTCTTCATGGCTCTTGATCTGAACATCAACTCTGGCCTGTCCCCTAATTATGTTGAAGAACTTTCCAGCCATCCTGGCTAACTCCTCTGTCTTTCAAGTGAGGAATGAGGGTGAGTCACTGATGTGCTGATTTGCCAAAGAATGTATATCCAGCTTGGTGAGAAACTGTGACTGATATGAATGCCATGTCTTGCCAGTCATGCCTGTTCATACTCTGTGCTGTTTTGCTTCAGCCTGAACCCCTGGAGCTCCATGCGGGCCTAGACATGGCAGTTGTGTTTCGGTCCAAGGCATGAGGTCATGACGAGGAAGTGGATTTCAAATCCACTTAGAAGACTTAGAAGTCAGTTAAATAGTGGTTTAGCATTAGGAATTAAGGCAGGGATCAAGACTGTAGGACTTCTCTGGTGGCTCAGAGGGTAAAGCGTCTGCCTACAGTGCAGGAGACCCGGGTTGAAACCCTGGGTTGGGAATATCTCCTGGAGAAGGAAATGGCAACCCACTCCAGTACTCTTGCCTGGAAAATCCCATGGAGGGAGGAGCCTGGTAGGTTACAGTTCATGGGGTCACAAAGAGTCGGACATGACTGAGTGACTTCACTTTCACTTTTCAAGACTGTTAATCTTCATTCAATGGTAGCTCCCATGCGCCAACAGTAGTGAAACATCAGAGGGAAACACAGCTCTTTTTGGAAGAAGAATTTGCAGAATTCAGTGAGGCCCTTACCTCTGAATTGAGTCAAACATGATTCTCCTTCAATGGATTCTCATCCTTACCTGAAGTAATCTAAATCAGCCTCAAACTGCTTAAAACTTTGGCCCTCGAAAATAAGTACAATCTACTTCAGCCACTGAATCACTGACAGCCAAGAAAAACAATGCTTCCATTGAGAAGTGACTCTTGGGTCCTGGATTTATAAAGTATCTTTCTTTATTTTATGAGCTACTTTTCCATAAAGTACTCAAATTTACTACAGAAGACACATTCATTCTAAAGTTCTCGAGAGGGTGACTTTGATCCTTGACTTCTGGCTTTCAATCTGCCATTTTACTAGTATTTTCCTGAAACAAGTGAAACCACAAGCTGAAACCTTCCAAATGGATTCCACAAGGCTGAGAGTTATCTGCTTCCTTTTGACCTGCTTTTTGCCTCCTTTGACCTGCCCTCCTTGAAGCCTGCTGGACACAGATTAAGGAATAACACTTTTGTTTGATATAGGTCAAAAGTCAGGGCAAAGTTTGCACAGAAAGTAGATGTCAAGGCAGAAGGATGAGGCCAAGCACAATTGCACAGACAGTACCAAAGAAAAGCCTTGACCCTCAGGCACCAGTAAAGGCAGAAGTTGGACCAGAAATTCTTGCTACTGATGGGGATTAATTACTAGCTCCCACCAAATTCAGGATTTGAAGATGGGACCATGAGATCCATATCACTGATGGTAAGAGGGGCTTCTGACACAATCTCTGCCAGGGGGCATAGTGCCTCAAGACAACACAATGCGTGTGCAGGCTTATTTTTAGATAACTACAGGCTTATGGTAAGGAGCACCAAACAACTGATGTTTCAAACTGTAGAGTTGGAGAAACTCTTGAGAGTCCCTTGGACTGCAAAAAGATCAAACCAGTTAACCCTAAAGGAAATCAATCCTGAATATTCACTGGAAGGACTGATGCTGAAGCTGAAGCTCCAATACTTTGGCCACCTGATACAAAGAGCAGACTCACTGGAAAAGACGGTGAGGCTGGGAAAGATTGAGGGTAGGAGGAAAAGAGGGTGACAGAGGATGAGATAGTTGGACGGCATTACTTTCTCAATGGACATAAGTTTGAGCAAACTCCAAGAGATAGTGAAAGACAGGGAAGCTTGGCATGCTGCAGTCCATGGAGATGCAAAAGACTTGGACTTCACTTCACTGAACAAAACAACAAGGGTAAGGAGATGCTTTTGCAAGCAATAATGATACTACAATAATTTACACAGTATGTTTACATCATCTCAGCTCATCTTTATCCTCACAAGTCCATGAAGTATACAGGGCAAGAATGATTATATATCTCATTTTTCAGTTATGGAATGTAAGAGTGGGGAGGTGAAAAGCTTTGGCATGCATATTTGGTTGCTAAATGGTAAAGTTCAGGTTCAAAATGTTGTGTCTTATATCCCAATGGCATTTTCATTCCACTATACCATATCAATCTAAGTAATTCAGTTCTCCAAGTGAACTGAAAGGAAATGGAAAGCTAAATATAATATTTCAAGGAGATATAGAACAGATCCAAACATATGAATCTAGAGATAGAGCTCAGATTGTAAATAACCAGTCTTGTCAAGATATGAAAGCCATTCCAAACTCTAAACTGAGATGTGACTTAAATGTCATATTTGAATAACAGTCCTATGATCCATCATCTGTCATAAATTCTAAGATCCAATTTTGGAAAAAATGAAAACAAACAGATTAATCCTTTTTTTTCATGCCAACATACAAAAACTATGTAATATCCTATAATTTTTTGAGAATCAGGACCTAAAGTTTCCAGTGAATATATTTTAAAGCATTTTAATTTATTGATGCCTGACACTTCTGAGCATTATAGAGCTATATCTGTAATTAAACATTAATATGAAAATACTATGAAAACAAATATTTAAACCTTTCTCTTAAATAAAAATATCTAACACTACGCTATTTGTAAAAATCTTACTACTTGTTACCTTATAAAAAATAAATGCTTCAAGAAATGAAATATATGCATTTTTTTCTTAATAGTTATTCTGTATTTCTGAGAAGCAGTGTTTGCATGTATTTATTCTGACTTCAAACACTCCAACTACCACTAGGTTGTCATCAAATTAGGTTAACCAATTCAACCAGTAAAATAGAACAAAATAATATTCATTTATAATTTAAAGGTGTAAGTGAGTTGAAGTAGGGATGAAAAGACCTCTTGACATCTTTTCCTTTTCTCCTTTTCTATTTTAACATATTTCTTATAATCATGAGATGATTCTTCTGTTCTCACACTAAATCTCCTAATAAGTAATGAAATTTCCAATATCACACTTGTTATCAAGCCTTTATTTATTTACTTTCCTGAAAATCTAACTGTCATATGTTGGTTAATATAATGATATTTGGCTAGAAATCCAAATATCCAAAGTTTACCCATTCAACCTTAATTAAAATTGGGATGGGGGGAATAACAAAATCTATACTTAATAAAATATACAACTCAGAGAAAACTGAGTCACTAAAGTCTGCATATAATTTAATAATAGTAATAGACTCATCATTTCTAATACTAAGATTTTGCTTTTACTGATGGCTGCTTAGTATGACTGGTTTAGCATACAGAAATATATGAATCCCTATCTCTTTCAATATTGTATAGACCTGGAAAAGCATTGTACTTTATAATTGTATAGTACTTCTATTTGTATAGTTCATCTTTCTGTCTTATTCATATTTCACTCAATATCTTTGTTAAAAATTAAATATGTACTGAAAATTAGAATATCTTTGTTGTTAAGTCTAATGAACAGTTGTATATTAAGCTGGTGTGTTTGCTAATTCAGATACAAACATGGTATATCTGTTTCTTCAATAAATATGATATATGAGCAGGTAAGAAGATACATATTAACTTTCCCCAAGAGCATTCTAAATTCAACTAGTCAGGAATTATTCCAAAAGATAAAAACAAAAGGACTCTGAAAGCTAGAAAGACAAATGCGCTTGGCTAGTGACTTTAAAGTTCAAGGAATAACTAGCCACAGTGAGCTGTCTGGGTATTTTTTCATTTACCATTAATCCAGGCTTGGGCACTAGAGAGGCCTACAATTTGGAACCAACAGCAACAGATCAAGGAGTCTGACTCTCTGATCAAATGGCCAGAAAGGAAAAGCCCAATGCATACCAAGGAGGGTGACCTCAGTCCCTTTCCACATCCGAGGCAGTGGAGCACATCCTTTCACAGTGACAGTAAGAGCTTGGTATCTCTGGGTCTCCATCTAGAGGTTGGAGGTGACCCAGGCTCAGCATCTGCCAGCCTTCTTCCAGTGAAAGAGAGTGTGGTGACTTCTCCCCACTCTCTGCTACCTGCAGCAGGTAGGGCAGGACTACACCCTGCTCACGCTCCTGCCTGCATTATCACAATCGATCTAGGGATCTAGCAGCAACAGATAAATAAAACAGATAAGAAAATATTACAAGGGACTTGAAAGTTAAACTAAAACCATTACTTTGACCACAAAGAAGGCCAGAACATACATTTTAAGCCTAAGAGAACGCTAAAATATCAGATTTAAATAGGATGGAGTCTCCTAACATAACATTCAAAATATCCAACATAAAATACAATCTCTCACATCATCCCAAGGAATAAAATAAAGATTTGATGAGACAAAACAATCAATTAACACTAGTACTGAGGTGAATCGGATCTTAGAATTAATAACTAGTATTTTAAAGCAGCAGTTATAAAAATGTTTCAACAATCATTTCTGAATTCTCTTGAAATAAATGAAAGGGGAAAAAAATCTCAGCAAATAAATAAGCACTGGGAAAAAAGCATCAAGTTGTAAAAAAAATACTGAAAAACTGAAAAACATACTATCACTACCACCACCATACTAGATGGACTGAAAAGTAGACCTAAATAAAAAATTGCAAAGTCACCTAAAAACACACACTGAGGACTCTTGGTTCCCCTTACTCCACTATTTTCCCATAGCCCTTATCACATTCTAACATATTATAGATTTTACTTAATCATCTGGTTGATTGTCTGTCTCTCTTTAATAGAATGTAATCCTCCTCTGATTTTTTTCACTGGCACAATCCTAGTGTCTGTAACTCAGCCTAGAACACAGTTGAAGATCAATAAATATTTGTTGAATTATCTGAGAGATAAATAAATGAATATCACAAAAAATAATAGAGTCAAAATCACAAAAGATATAATCAGTGAATTTTAGAACAGGTCAAAAGAATTTAATTAACATAGAGAAAGCGGCCTAAACAAAGTTAATAGAGCTCCAAGGATCTGTGGGACAATATGAAAAGATCTAATATTCATGGCATTGCGGTGGCCAAAGAGAGGAAGAAGGGTGTAGGACTGAAAAATTGCTTGAATAAATAGCACTGAAAACTCTAGAAATATATAATACATAAACTTATAGATTCAAGAAACTTAGGATAAACTCACATAAGACAAATAAATAAAAATCCATAGAAAGACATCAGAATTAACCAAATAAGAACTAAGAACAAGAAAGAAGGGTCTTAAAAGCAGTTAGAGAAAAGTGACCTTTACCTACACAGAATACCAATCTGAATGACAAGAGATACCTGAAAACCATAAGGGTTTGAAGAAAGTGGCATAACATATTTCAACTGTAAAAATGAAAGAAATGCCAACCGTGAATTCAATATTCAGTGAAACTATCTTTTCAGAGCTAAAGAGAAAGAAACATTCTCGGGAAGGTAAACTAAGAATTTGTTGTCAGTGGACCAACCCTTAAATCATGGGGAAACATAAAGAAAATGTTTCTCTGAACATAAAAAAAAAAAATGCTAATGGAAGAAAGGAAAAAAAAACAGTATGGGTAAACATGTATATATATATACTTACATATATATATATACACACACACAGTAGACTATCCTTCTCCTCATAAATTTTTAAAACATAAATTTTGCTAAATAAAAATAAAAACACTACTGCATGCAGTGTCAAATGTATGTAATGGAAATACTTAAAACAATCATATTTTTACAATAGGAACAATAAAGGATTAAATTCAACCAAGATGAAACTAAAAACCTGAATAGTGTTAGAACCAGAAATGAAATTGAATTAGTAACTAACTTGACCCCTAAAAAGAAATCTTCAAGGCAAGATGACTTCACTAGGGAACTTACCAAACATTTAAAGAAGAATTAACACCAATTTTACACAGATTTTTTTCCAGAAAATAGAAGGGAAGGAACACTTTCAAACATACTTCTCAAATCCAGTATTGTTCTCATACCAAAACCAGACAAAGATGATCCAAAACAAGAACACCAGAGACTAATCTCTCATGAACTTATACATAAAAATCTCAACAAAATTTTACAAACCTGCTGCTACTGCTAAGTCGCTTCAGTCGTGCCCGACTCTGTGCGACCCCATAGACGGCAGCACACCAGGCCCCCCGGCCTGAGCCCAGCAATATATAAAATAAACTATATATGATAATCAATTGGAGTTTATTCAAGATACAGGCTGGTAAAATATTCAAAAATCAAACAGTGTAACTACAGAATCTAGAAAAGAGTCATTATGACCATATCAGTTGATGCAGAAAACTGATTCAAAGAAATCCAAACCCATCCATTACAAATCACTTAGGAATCTAGGATTAGAAGATACTTTCTCTACTAGATAAAACAAGTCCACAAGACAACTACAGCTAACATTATACTCGATGGTGTAAGACTGAATGCTTTCACCCTATTATTAGGAACAGGGTAAGGCTCTTTGCTTTCACAACTCTGATTTAATATAGTACTGGCTATTCTACTGAGGGCAGAAATGGTAGAAAATACATTGAAGGTATACATAACAAAAATGACCTACATTTTTTAATTACACCCTTAAAGGAAAAACTCATTGGAAAAAAACCTTCAGGAGATTTATTTAATATTTAGTTAGTTAGACTTAAGCAAAAATGCCTAATGGGGAAAATGGATAAAACTGACACTCCCCCATTGAAATTAAAAACTGCTACTCATCAATAGTTCCTGTTAGCAAGCTGAAGAGACAAGTTACAGACCTTAAGAAAATATTCGCAAACCATATATCTCACAAAGGATCTGTGTATAAAATGTTTAAAGAACTCTCAAGTTGCAAGGGTAAACAAAACAAAAAACTATCCAATTAGAAAATGGGCAACAGAAATGAACAGACTTCTCACCGAGGAAGATATATGTTAAAAATATAAGCACTTAAATTAAATCCAATATCATTAGCCATTAAGGAAAGGTAAATTAAAACCACAATACAGTATCACTAAACACCTCTTAGAATGACTAAAAAAAAACATGCTGATAAGGATGTGGAGAAACTTGATTCTTCAATCACTGCCAGTGTTAACATAAAGTGGTACAGTCACTCATGAAAACATTTACCATGCAAAGTAGCAATTTCACTCATGAGCAGTTATCCCTGAGTAATGAAAACCTTTGTTCATGCTAAAATCTATACACAAATATTCATAGCAATTTGATTCACAATAATAAAAAAAGGAAAATAACTCAAATGTCCTTTGATCCATGAACAGTTAAACGAACTGAGTTATCCATACCATGGAATACAACTCAGCAACAAAATGGGATGAAATACTGACAAATGCAAACATTTGGAAAGACAACGCAGATCACATAGCATTCTTGAAATAAAACCGTTCAGTTAGTGGTGTTGGAGAAGAAAACATATCATTGGTTGTCATATATATAAGTTTGTATTTGCAGAGTGGCTAAAACTGTAGCACTAGAGAGTCTGGATATTAGAACAGTTTTGCATCTTGATTGTTGACTGATTGATAACATTGCACAGACACACAAGTAGACATACAGCATGCACACACACCCAAGTGAATGCATGTATCACTGTTGACATCTGAATCTACTTTGTGGATTGTACAAATGTAAATTTCTTGATGTATTCTATTTATGCAAGCTGTTAAATTTGAGGGAGAAGTGTGAAGAATCTATGGGACCTGCCTGTACTTTTTTCAACTTTCTGTGAATCTAAAATTATTTCTAAATAAACGTGTAAAGAAAATGCAGCGCATGTGCCGCAAGTTTGCTCAAGAACTCAAGCAATTTCAAGAAAGCTAGCAGACTATGGAATGTTTAATCTGAATTAAAGTAGTCAACACTGCCCTTCTGCTGCTGCTGCTTGCTGCTGCTAAGTCGCTTCAGTCGTGTCTGACTCTGTGCGACTCCATAGACGGCAGCCCACCAGGCTCCGCCATCCCTGGGATTCTCCAGGCAAGAATACTGGAGTGGGTTGCCACTTCCTTCTCCAGTGCATGAAAGGGAAAAGTGAAAGTGAAGTCGCTCAGTCGTGTCCGACTCTTAGCGACCCCATGGACTGTAGCCTACCAGGCTCCTCCGTCCATGGGATTTTCCAGGCAAGAGTACTGGAGTAGGGTGCCATTGCCTTCTCCGCAACACTGCCCTTCTACATAATACTAATTCTGAAGCAGTGCATCAAAGTAAGCTTTCCATCTTTACATATGATTGAATGACTGACCTACATTGTAATCATAAGTAGGTTATGTTTAACAAATAAAAGTAAGCATAGCTACAAATGTGTAATCAAAGATGACATTGGCCATAATTGTCAAGTTGTATTTTCTCAAGATGTCTCTCCTCTAGGCTTAAAAAAAAAACAAAAAAAACACTAAGTCTGTTCTTAACACCTTCCCAAAATCTCTGCCTCAGAATGAGTTCTCCTTAGTTTGTCCTTAGATCTGAGTCTTGTATTTAGAAAAAGGAAAGTTTTGAGGCATATGTATTATTTTCCCTTTCAAGGTTCCATAACAGAAACCCAAATAAGTATTTGACAGATTAGAGTTTATAGCCACGTCCACACTTTCTGACAAAACCTCCAACACAGAGGCATATATGTGTGATGTCTCAGTCCTACTTAAAGTCCTTAACAATACATAAGCTAGACCTGCACCTTCATAGCTTAATCACAGCTCAATCTTGTCTTGGAAATCATGTGTAACGTTTGGAGTTAAATAATAATAATATTCTCCCAAAATTCCAAAACAGAATATAAGCAAGTGAGTCGAAGTATCTTTCTTCTTTAAGAATTTAGGTTGGAAATAAAATATTTAAAAATAGGCACACTATTCTTTTTTAAATGGGATTAATTTTACTGGAAAATAGAAAAAAATTATTATTATAAATTTTTGGCTAAACCAGAATACATCAAGTTTGCTTAATGGACAAAATAATGGGCAAAATACGGTCACATATTAATCAGTTTGGGCTACCAACTGCCTGTGGCTATGAAAGAAAAAAAAACCCAGATTTACAATAATTTTGAAAAATAATATCAAAATAATTCTATTTCTTGATGTGTATAAACTACAATTGTTACCAGAACTGTTCTCCTTGCTAATGCTAATTATTATCTTAAATTTAAGTTATCAGATATCTCATACAAAGTAATATCAAGAAATAATTTAGTGTTTTCAATCATAAAATTAAGAACTCTACCACAAATAGCTACTGAAAATAACAAATATTTTATATTTAATGCATTCTTTTATACTGCATATAAACACTAATAAATGGAAAGTAAATATTACTTTTATCATAAGGCTCAAAATAATTATCAAAAGTTTTCCAGCTCATAGACAAATATTTCTAAACCAACACTTCTCCACTGAATTCGTAACACCATTCACTAAATAAAATGAGCAAGATACATTTTCTTCACTTGGCTTAGGTTATTTATTGCTTTGCTTCAGTGACAGTGATTGGTTATTTTAAGAATGAATCAGTTTAACTCATGCTCCTGTGCACCCAGTATATTTGATTAGATCTGGGGTGGATAGGTTTCTATTTCAGCATCTGCTTCTTTCAATTGGCTGTGGCAGCCTTGAGTACAATTTTGAGAAGAAATGTGAGGCTCAATGGGAAAAATTCAAGATATCTTCCAAGAGTGTGAGACTCAGTGTGTGCCAAGTGTCATGGCACAACAGCTAAGTGTTTTTCTCTTTGGGTGAGACATGTAAATGCTATAAATATACATGAGGATGAAAGTGTGTGTATCTTTTCCATAGTAAACCTCATCTTACTTAAAAGTAGAAGTCATAAAAACTGGAGCAAGTGCCTCTTTTAAAAACTTGCTGCAGAAGCTCCAGTCTTTGAATTTTCTCTAGTATTTATTGATGTTTTCTCTTTAAAAATATATATTACTAATTGACAACACATTTGAAATTCAGCACCTTACTTTCAATACTATTCTCAAGAATTTTAAAAGTGGTGGGAAGTCTAATATAGAGCTTGCTTTGTTTGCCTTGAACAACACAGGTTTGAAATATGCTGTGCAGGTCCACTCATAAGCAAATTCTTCTCAATAGTAAACACTACAGTACTGCAGGCATCACTGTTGGTTGAATCCTTGGAAGCAGACTGTGCTTATGGAAGGTTCGCTCTAAAGTTATACCGGAATTTTCCACTTCAAAGGGGTGAGCACGTCTAACTCCGACTTTGTTCAAGGTTCAACTGTAAAGGTAATTGGGGATTTGATAACATCAAACTGAGTTTATAATGTTACTATATCTTACAGTGTATTGAACTCTGAATTAATACATGATTCTCTCCTAGAAGTGCTAAAATTACTGCATTGTAAGGACATTTTGATACTGCATAAGTGTTTATATCTGCATTTTAGGATACTGTTTTTCAATTATGTAGTGGGGGTGGGGAGGGTGAGAGGCAAAGTTCCAGCTGTTTGTTATTTTCCTACTTTGCTTTCTCACCATTCCAAAGTATCCAGATGGTTATAAATATTTAGGAATCTGAGGCACTTCAAAGTCATGAAATCTGTTACATTCTAAATACAAAAGCAACTTACTAATTCTCAGCTTGCATATTTTAAAATCAAGATCCACAGAAGCAATATATGTATGTATCTATATAGATAGATACATATACGGTGGTTTAGTTACTAAGTTGTGTCCAACTCTTGTGACCCCATGAGCTGTAGCCTTCCAGGCTCTACTGTCCATGGGATTTTCCAGGCAAGAATACTGGAGTGGGTTGCCATTTCCTTCTCCAGAGGACCTTCCCAACCCATGGACTGAACCCGCATCTTCTATATGTATCTATAAATACCTACCTATAACGACAGAAGCAATATATATACCTATACTTATATCAATATCTATCTGAAAAAACTTTTCTTATTGTCCTACATGATCATCTTGATGATTCAATTTCAAACTACAACAGAGGCTGAAATGAAGCATAATAACTATACCTCCCAGATTAGCCTTCCAAGACTTCTGTTTTACTTATCCCTTTTGTGTATCCACCTTCCTGCTAAGAATCTGAAGACAAATTACATACAAGATGCACAAACACACATCATGCCAATACATTATGTGGCTCTCTCCATAATACTTTTCATTTATCATAGTACATGCAATCTCTTTGGTTTATTTCATAGAATAGGCAAATGTTAATATAAGTACTCAAAACAAAAAGCATTTCACTTAAACAATTTGTGAAGTTGTATTTTACAGCTTGTAGTGCACTTCGTTTTTAAGCTGTCAGCACTTTTGCAATATATAAAACTGACCACAACACTGCAAAGTTAGCAATTTCATATTATATTCACAGCCCATTAATGGATTTAGCTACAAGGGAGAAATGTTGTGGGGTGGGGGAAGGGGGGTGTTGTTCTGACATACAGAAATGAAGATCTGTCACAACAGTGAAATTTAATTATAAGGTTGTTCAATTGCTTGAAATTACAAGCTGAAAAACAGAAAATACATCTATAGATATTTCACCATCTAAACTGAGTCACAAATACTTATTTTTCCATTTTCACTTATCTGACAGGGAAATAATATTGGTGAACACATATTTACCTAGGTTACTAAAGAAAGCAATTACTTGTGTTACATTTCTAAAGACTCATCCCCTAGGAAAGTCTTTGATCTAAGCTGCTGTGCTCATAAGATCTGTTGTTGGTTTCCGTCTCAGAAAGGTATACACAGTACTCACAGATTACTTTAAAAGAACATAAAATCTCAGCTGTTATTAATAATTCTAAGTTCCTACAATACTTATGATTAAACACATTCAAGAATGTCCTATAACTTATTCAGAGAGTATAGTTAAATTTAACAAAAATATAGGAAGTATTTTCACAAAATATTGTGTATAATAAGATCAGAGAATAAACAGGTTTAAAACCCAAGTAAGGAAAGACTCATTAATTAATTAACTAATAATTGGAGTATTATTTGTAATCTTGCTATGACATTATTTTGTTTCAAAAAAATGTATAGTAGCAATTCTGGAATTTCTCTGGTTTTTTAATTAAGCTTCTACATTTTTATTATAGTTCATTAATAGGCCTTGTTAGTAGGCAGAAAATTTCAACTTAAAAAGGCAAAATGATAACAGCTTAAAAACAATTACAGACAGCACCATGACTAATGAATACTGCACAGAGTTTTCTCTGCCAGAAAAATGAATCCACTTTGCAGTTCATCCTTAGCCTTGACATAGTGATATATAGCTTGTTTCCTGAAGTAGATTTAATGGTGTAGATTATTTTGCAGACTTGAAAATAGCATGGAAAATCAGTATGTTGCTTCAAGTCATACTGACATGGCTTTATGCCTTGCTATCAAAGCAGAAATGGAGCAGTAGAGTCTAGTCAAAATATGGAAATGCTTGACTCCTTTGATTTTTGTCTCTAAGATAGGTGCAGTTGGGAAGGGTGGTGGGGGGAGTTAAATGGAAAACATAATATAATCATTGGAGTTCTAATTATTCTTAGGAAAAGGGAAATCTTTTAAACAAAACAAGTTTAAGCGGGTTTTAAGAGTAAAAAATACTGAAATCATAGCTATCACTTTAAAGTCTCTTTTTTTAAGAGACGATAATCAATGTACTCATAGAATTTGACTCTACTACATTTTCGCATTCATTTCAGGCTCTACTACATTATCTGCACTTAGTAAACATACTAAATATACGATCTAAATCTAGCATTTGAATCATTTGTGATTCTGAATTGATATATATAAATTATATATATTGCTTTTCAAATAACTATTAATTATTATTTACTACACTGATATTTCCTAATATAATAAATTTTAGAAAAATAAGAGGTGAAAATGCTGGAAACAGAATTAAACTGTTTGTTTTTTTTTTTTTTTGTTTAGTTTCATGGGCATATGCATTAGTGCTATGAAGAGAGCAGAAATTAAGATTAGAGTCCTAAAAATGTGTATCTGATATGAAAACTGAGAGAAAAGCAAGACATTTTGATCCATAATTGGGAGATTAAAGTTTTTAACAGGATATAATAAAAATATGTTACATTGAGCTGTCATATTTAACAGACAACCCAGCACAACCATAGACAAAATTCTACAGAGGTTTATACTGAATACATCCTTAATTCATAAACATGTTGGAACAACACAAAATAAGTTCGACGCATGAAGCAGGGCGCTCAAAGCCTGTGCATTGGGGCAACCCACAGGGACGGGATGGGGACCGAGGTGGGAGGGGGGTTCAGGATGGGGGACACATGTACACCCATGGCTGATTCATGTCAATGTATGGCAAAACCCACCACAATATTGTAAAGTTATTAGCCTCCAATCAAAATAAAATTAATTTAAAAATAAAGAAAACATATAGCAGAAAGAAGACACTATGATGATCAATTTGAATAGATTTCTAGAAAACAAATATATTCTAAATACATATTTTGTTTTCAAATTTTCTTAATTTTTTAAAATACACACACATTTGAAAATTGTGTCAACCAAAACAAGAAGCATCTATTAGGAAAAGTAGTAATCTCGGTAAAAGGAGCTTTGAAAATTAAAGATATTACTGTAACATGCAGACAACTGAAGTTTAGAGGGGTAGTGAGCAAAATGGCTCATTATGTCATGATAGTGTCAAGATGGCAAGAAATGGGGATATCAAAACTGACTGGAACATCATGGAAAGAAGTAACAAAAGACTTAAACACACAAAAAACGCCTATCTCAATAATTGTAATGATTTTAACAATTTCATTGTCTGGTGAAACTGGTGAGGCAGTTTAAATTTTATCCACCTCTGTACTAAGAACTGATTTTAATCTGTGCTTGTGTTGATTTTATACTGATTTTAAAAATTCTAAGAGGATGAGTAAAAAGATAAGTCTTGCTCTTAAATTTAAATATGATACCGTGGCCAGGTGAGCCTGAACACGAGAAGTAGTAACACATATTTTATTGAGTATAATGAAATTTACCAGTTACTAAAGAACTTAACAGAAATATAGATGGTAGGAACAAAGTTGAAGAATTAGAGCAGGATAAGAGAAAACTTAAGAATGAACAGAAGAAACAACAAGCCACAAATGTCTAAAAATCGCTGAGGAGCAGCTGTATGGCACAGTAGTGCACACAAGGGTCATGGATCCATTCATCTAGTAAATAAACTTGCTGACCAGGATCAGCTCACTTCAGTCACTCAGTCATGTGTGACTCTCTGTGACTCCATGGACTGCAGCAGTCCAGGCTTCCCTGGTGATCTGTCTATCATCCATTCCCGGAGTTTACTCAAGCTCATGTCCGTTGAGTCAATGAGGCCATCCAACCATCTCATCCTCTGTCATCCTCTTCTCCTCCTGCTCTCAGTCTTTCCCAGCATCAGGTTTTTTTTCCAGTGAGTCAACTCTTCACATCAGGTGGCCAAAGTGTTGGAGTTTCAGCTTCAGTATCAGTCCTCTCAATGAATATTCAAGACTGATTTCTTTTAGGATTGATTGGTTTGATCTCTTGCAGTCCAAGGGACTCTCAAGAGTCTTCTCCAACACCACAAGGCGCTGAACTTTTTTATGGTCCAACTCTCACATCCATACATGACTACTGGAAAAATCATAGCTATGACTATACAGACCTTTGCCAGGAAAGCAATGTCTCTGCTTTTTAATACGCTGTCTAGGTTTCTCAAAGCTTTTCTTCCAAGGAGCAAGCTTCTTTTAATTTCATGGTTGCAGTCACTGTCCTCAGTGATTTTTGAGCCCAAGGAAATAAAGTCTGTCACTGTTTCCATTGTTTACCCATCTATTTGCCAATGAAGCAATGGGACTGGAGGCCATAATCTTAGTTTTTGAATGCTGGGTTTTAAACCAACTTTTTCACTCTCCTCTTTCACTTTCATCAGGAGGCTCTTCAGATTCTCTTTGCTTTCTGCCATAAGGTTGGTGTCATTTGCATATCTGAAGTTATTGATATTTCTTCCTGCAATCTTGATTCCAGCTTGTGTTTCATCCAGTCTGGCATTTCACATGATATACTCTGAATATAACTTAAATAAAAAAGGTGACAATATACAGCCTTGACATATTCCTTTCCCAATTTGGAACCAGTCCATTGTTCCATGTCCAGTTCTAACTGTTGCTTCTAAGCTTCCATACATATTTCTCAGGAGGAAGGTAAGGTGGAATATCTCTGAGATATTTCTACATCTTTAAGAATTTTCTGCAGTTTGTTGTGGTTCACACAGTAAAAGGCTTTAGAGTAGTCAACGAAGCAGAAGTAGATGTTTTTCTGGAACTCTACTGCTTTCTTGATAACCCAATAGATGTTGGCAATTTGATCTCTGGTTCCTCTACCTTTTCCAAATACAGCTTGAACATCTGGAAGTTCTCGGTTCACATACTATTGAAGCCTGGCTTACAGAATTTTGAGCATTACTTCTCCAGTGTGTGATATGAGTGCAATTGTGAGGTACTATGAACATTCTTTGGCATTGCCTTTTTGGGGATTGGAATGAAAACTGATCTTTTCCAGTCCTACGGCCACTGCTGAGTTTTCCAAATTTGCTGGCATAACATTCTCCAAACAACAATATGCCAGTGGTAAATATATATATTTTTCTGAAACATTTCACTACAAAAACATACAAAGCTCCAGATACCCAAGAATGGATATTCTTATTAATTTTTCTCAAAATATCAAATTCTGAACACATCGAAGTGCATTTTTATAATTAAAAACTGTGTACTCAAGCAGCATGCTATATCAGTTGAAAAATGGTTATATGATATCTTTATTTACATTACTGAGGTATACTTGTAAGGAATAATAAGCTTTTATAAACTAGGTTTTATTTAAATTGAGAGAAAACTATCTAAAGATATTCTTGGAAATATAGATTTCTTTCTTCAGCTGAAAGCTAATCCTGTGTGAGATTTAGATACCAAACTGAAATGAACCTTAGCTAACTCTTTCCATACTTACTAATACTCAGTAGGTAAAGAATCTGCCTGCAGTGAAAGAGAAGTGGGTTTGATTTTTGGGTCAGGAAGATCCCCTGGAGCAGGGAATGGCAACCCACTCCAGGATTCTTGCCTGGGAAGTCCACAGACAGAGGATTCTGGCAGGACTGTAGTCAGCCAGACTGTAAGCTTCCCTTATAAATTTCTGCACAGAATCTCCAGTAAAAGTGTCCTGCAATATTTAACGATGGTTTATATTCAGTATTGGTTGGATTTCAAGTTATGGATACTAAGAAATCATTTGGTATTAAATTATTCTCCCTTTGAACACCTTATCAAATAGTTAACAGTGTGTTTAACAATTATTTTATAGTAGGAATAAGTAATAATTATTGCACAATTATTTAGTGTTAGTATAAAATATGGTATATTTTATACTTCCTTTTAGTAGAGTATTTGTGATTGTAAGGAAGAAAATATATATATATATATATACAATTTCTCTTTTTCTTCTGCGTAACCAATATATTGAAAAAAACTTTCAACCGTAGCTTCAGAATAACAGAAAGACCAGATGCAGGTATTGTTGAGTTAATCAAACAAAAGTAAATTATTCAGTGGTACAAGAGGAAGTCATGGCAGTCAGGATGCCTAGCAGAATGGTTAGCGATATTCCTCAGGACACTATTGCAAATGACCTAACAAAGTGATGCCACATTCATACTGTATTAGAAATTTAGACAATCTTCATAAAATGCAACAACAAAACATAGTATAATATAGAACATCACCCATAAGTTTATGTCTTATTTGTTATTCTCAGTCTCCCCAAACCTACACAAGTGACTCAAGTAAACTCCATTAAGAGTTGAGAGTAAGAATGACTTTTTTTTTTCCTTTTTTCTTATTATTGGAGCATAATTGTGTTACAATGTTGTGTTGGTTTCTGCTGTACATCAAAGTGAATCAGCTATGCATATACATATATCCCCTCCCTCTTGAGCCTCCCTCCAGTTCCCCACATCTCACCTCTCATCACAGAGCACCAAGCTCAGCTCCCTGTACTGTAAAGCAGCTTCCCACTAACTACCTATAATATTTTACACATGGCGGTGTCCACATGTCAATGCTACTCTCTTAATTTGTCCCATTCTCCCCATCTCTGCTGTGTTCACATGTCCATTCTCTACATCTGTGTCTCTATTCCTGCCCTGGAAATAAGTTTATGTGTACCATTTTTCTAGATTCCGTATATATGTTAATGGGGATTCCTAGGATCATCCTAACAGGCTCTCAGTATGTTATATGGACTATTTTAATTTCTTCTACATTTTTGTCACTTTTTAATGTATTTATTCAGCTAATAACAAGTTCCTGGCATGAGTCAGGCATTAAGGACACAAGGTTAGGATTTAAGACCTAATCCCTAGCCGCAGGGAATTTGCAGTCTCTCTTTGAAACTTCATGAAAGTTAGTAGAGCCCTTGTATTTCATTTCCAGTGCAATAGAGACCAATGCTGACAAGACATTGGGCATTTTTTCCCATATATCTTCCATATTTGGAAGTAAACCATTTTTGTCATTAAACATCATGGAGCTTCCTAACTTTAACAAATATGATAAATATTGATGTAGATTAGAGAATACAGTGCAGCTTTATCCTTAGATTGTTCATGGGTTTTAATCCTTCTTAGAAGTTTTCACACTTCAACTCTTCTTATTTTGAGTTGTCATACATAATTCATTTAAGAATTTCAAGAGCAGAAAACTGTGAACTTAGAATACCTTAGTAAAATCTCAAGGAATAAAGGTGGATAAAAATCTGACTTATTTGTAAAGTAAATTTTACATGTCTATATATATATACATATATAAATATAGTTAACTGCACTACCCCTTTTAATTAGGCTCTATTTTTGCCCTAATAAGTGTGTGGAATATTCTGGGGAAAAATAAAACCTGTCCCTCAGTTTGGCAAAGTGTTGAGAAGTCTCTTTCTGTGTTTCTCATGCTACAGAAATCAAGTATATATAACTCTTTTCATAGACCATTTTAAGGAGATATCAGCACTAAGGAATCTGAATTTAATTTGATGAAAATGGAAAAGAGAATCATTAAAAGTTATTTTTGTACTTTCCTAGTGATTCAGACCTCTGGGAAATATATATTTGTAAAACACACAAATATATGAAATACACACATGAAACAAATACAAAATATGTGAACCATGGAATACCTATGTGAAACATGTATACAAAAATACTTTAATATGGGGAATTCATTTTTCTGAAACTGGACACTTGATGTGAAGAGCTGACTCATTAAAAAGACCTGATACTAGGAAAGATTGAAGGCCAAAGGAGAAGGGGTGGCAGAGGATGAAATAGTTAGTTAGCATCACAGACCCAATTAACATGAGTTTGAGCAAATTCCAGGAGATAATGAAGGACAGGGGAGCCTGGTGTGCTACAGTCTTTGGGGTCATAAAGAGTCAAACATGACTTAGTGGCTGAACAACAACACTTTACCTGTTACAAACATTTTCTTTATATGTGTTTATTTATATACATGTGTATATATATATATATGTATGTGTGTGTGTATATATATATATATATATATATATCATGGTTTATTTAAAATCTTGACATAACTTTGCATACCATTTTAAAAGTTTTAATTTAAGATGTCCATTGTAGCCAGATAAGAATTAAGTGTGTTACTATTTAGATATAAGGAGTAGTTTTAGTTATCTTTTCTTATTTGGATATCAAAGATTGGCTATACAACAAAAATAAATTGTTAACAAAACATCAATAATCCAGTATTTGATTTTTAGATAAAATCATGCCTGTAATGTATTTAAGAGGTGACATCAGTATTACCTTGTGCATCTGAAAATGGCTGTATTTTTTTTTTTTTCTTTTCTTCCATCATCTGTTATATAGTGAAGTGAAAGTCGTTCAGTTGTGGGACTCTTTGTGACCCCATGGACTATACAGTCCATGGAATTCTCCAGGCCAGAATACTGGGGTGGGTAGCCTTTCCCTTCTCCAGGGGATGTTCCCAACCCAGGGATCGAACCCAGGTCTCCCTCATTGCAGGTGGATTCTTTACCGGCCTAGCCACAAGGGAAGTCCTCTGTTATATAGAGGACTACTTATTTCCAGAGTTAAACGATATGATTTATCTGAGAAAATATAATCTTTGCTTTTATTAAGGAGAAATTTTCTATTATAATGTGATCTGTGGCTAACTGAAACTGGAAAAAAAATATTTATCAATGATTATGAGGCTTAAACAACTCTTGATGAATCCATTTTAAGATAAAGGATAGTAGACGTATGTTTGGTAGTAGTTTAGTTGCTAAATCATGTCTGACTCTTGCGACCCTTTGCACTATAACCTGCCAGGCTTATCTGTCCATGGAATTTCTAAGGCAAGAATATTAGAGTGGGTTGACATTTCCTTCCCCAGGGAATCTTCCCAACCCAGGGATTGAACCCTCAATTCCTGCATTATAGGTGGATTTTTTTTTTTTTTTTTTTTTTTACCACTGAGCCAGCAAGGAAGCCATTAGGTCTTCATAAAAATCCTTTAGAAACAAGTCTTGTTCTTCTTTTCCTGGGCTCACAACTAAACTACTTTTGTCAGCCTTCTTTGCATTTAGAAATGGCCATATGATAATTTGCCAGCCCACTGAATTTTCTGTCTTGTGAATATTTAATCCTGTTTCTTTTCAGTTGACTGGAGAGTGACATCCAAGATGAATGAAGCCTTATGTTGACTGTGACAGAGCTTCAGGTAACCTGAATCTCTAAATGACCAGACTAGAACAGATACTTCTACCTAGTGACCTGGAATTATGTTGAGCTATAGAATAAAGACCCTAGGTATTTACCCCTATGACTCATGACCTATCATGGGTAAGCTTCAAAGCTGGACTGTAAGCTATCTGAGGTGAGGGTTTAGGTCTTTCCAATCTTACATGCTCTTACTGCCAGACAAATACCAGAAACTTGACTGGCACCAAGGAATACTGAATGAATGAATAAAAAAGAACTATGGAGGGAGGTTCATAACACTGTACAGGCGGTGATAACCAAAACCATCCCAAAGGAAAAAAAAAAATGTAACAAGGCAAAATGGTTGTCTGAGGAGGCCTTACAAGTAGCTGAGAAAAGAGAAGTGAAATGCAAAGGAGAAAAGGAAAGATATACGCAACTGAATTCAGAGTTCCAAAGAATAGCAAGGAGAGATAACAAAGCCTTCTTGAATGACCAATGCAGAGAAATAGAGGGAAACAATAGAATGGGAAAGACTAGAGAACTCTTCTAGAAAATTAGAGATGTCAAGGAAACATTTCATGCAAGGATGAGCACAATAAAGGAGAGAAACAGTCAGGACCTAACAAAAGCATAAGAGATTAAGAAGAGATGGCAATAATATACAGAAGAACTGTATAAAAAAGATCTTAATGACTCAGACAACCATGATGGTGTGGTCACTCAAGCAGAGCCAGATATCCTGGAGTGTGAAGTCAGGTGGGCCTTGGGAAATATTATTATGAACAAAGCTATGATGGAATTCAGACTGAGTTATTTCAAATCCAAAAAGATGATGCTGTGAAAGTGCTGCATTCAAAATGCTAGCAAATTTGGAAAACTCAACAGTGGCCACAGGACTGGAAAATGTCAGTTTTCATTCCAATCTCAAAGAAGGGTAATGCCAAAGAATACTCAAATTACTACACAATTGAGCTCATTTCACATACTAGCAAGGTAATGCTCAAAATTCTTCAAGCCAAGCTTCAACGTACATGAAGAAGAACTTCCAGATGTTCAAGCTGGATTTAGAAAAGGCAGAGGAACCAGAGGTCAAATTACCACCCTCCACTGGATCATATGTTAAGCAAGAGAATTCCAGGAATGCATCTACTTCCAGCTTCATTGACTACTCTAAAGCCTTTGACTGTGTGGATCACAATAAACTGTGGAAAACTCTTAAAATGACAGAAATACCAGACCACATTATCTGCCTCCTGAGAAGTCTGTTTGCAAGTTTAGAAGCAACAGTTAGAACTGGACATAGAAAAATGGACTAGTTCAAAATGGGAAAGGAGTATGTCAAAACTGTTTGTTGTCACCCTGCTTATTTAACTTCTATGCAGAGTACATCATGCAAAATGCCAGGCTGAATAAATCACAAGCTGGAATCAAGATTGCCAGGAGAAATATCAACAACCCCAGATATGAAGATGACACTGCCATAATGGCAAAAGAGATGAAAATCTAAAGAGCTTATTGGTGAAGGTGAAAGAGGAGAGAGAAAAAGCTCACTTAAAACCCAGCTTTCAGAAAACTAAGATTATGGCATCCAGTTGCATCACTTAATGGCATAGATGGAAGAAAAATGGAAACAGATAGAGATATTATTTTCTTGGATTCCAATATCACTGCAGATGGTGAATGCAGCCAAGAAATTAAAAGGCAATTGCTCCTTGGAAGAAAAGTTGTAGCAAATCTAACCAGCATATTAAAAAGCAGAGACATCACTTTGCCAACAAAGGTCCACCTAGTCAAAGCTATGGTTTTTCCAGTAGTCATGTATGAATGTGAGAATGGACCATAAAGAAGGCTGAGCACCGAAGAATTGATGCTTTAGAACTGTGGTGCTGGAGAAATTCTTGAGAGTCCCTTGGACAGTAAGGAGATCAAACCAGTCAATCCTAAAGGAAATCAGTCCTGAATATTCATTGGAAGGACTGATCCTGAAGCTGAAACTCCAACACTTTGGCCACCTGATGTGAGGAGCCGAATCACTGGAAAAAACCCTAATGCTAGGAAAGGTTGAGGGCAGAAGGAGAAGGGGGCAACAGAGAATGAGATGGTTGGAGTCATTGATTGAATGCATCTGAGTTTGAGCAAACTCCAGAAGATAGTGAAGGACAGGGAAGCCTGGAGTGCTGAAGTCCATGGGGTCACAATGAGTCAGACATGACTGAGTGACTGAACAACAACAAATTATATTCTATTTAAAATTTGAAAATATTAATTTTCCCATTTATTTTTGTTTGTAATCTAAGAAGCCTACTTTTGAAAGTGATGAAACATTCTATCTAACATTTATTTAAACAATGTGAAATAACATTTAGATTATTTTAATTGTTTAGTTATTATAATTATGTGTGCCTTAAACATATTTTCCATATTTAGGGCAGTTTCTTGGAGATGGATTTCTAGAAGTGGAGAGGATGAACCAAGGATATATGCATTGAATCAATTTTATCACATATCGTGAAACTGCCTTCTAAAATGGTTAAAGCCAATAGAGAGTGCCATCATAAGAGGGTGGCCACGTCAGCACATGGGTCTTCCCTGGTGCCTCAGATGGTAAGAACCTGCCTGCCATTCAGGAGACTCAGGTCCGATTCTTGGGTTGGGAAGATCCCCTCTAAAAGGGAATGGCCATCCACTCAAGTATTCTTGCCTGGAGAATTCCATGGACAGAGGAGCCTGGAGAGCTACAGTCAGTGGGATCATAAAGAGCCAAACGTGACTGAGCGACTAACATACACACTTCAACACAATACAACTAGAGCTGGATTTTGTTTCAAAGTTAAACTTGAGAAATCATATCTCATCTTGGCATAATTTTATACCATCAATTACATGTAAGAATAGAATTCATAGTGGTTACATTCTTTGCAATTATATTCTTTGTTTTACCTGTTTCCTACTGTATTTTTGATTCGCTTAATGTTTCTACACATTATTTATATAATAGTCATTTTATAATAATGATTATAGATTATGAGGTTTTCCATTTTTTTAACGATAGCATAATAAAATCGTTGGCCCTTCACTAAGACTGTAGTAAATATTTTATTAGTCTCATTTATTTTTTTAATTCCTTTGAGAGTTGTTTATAGTTTTTCAAACATAACCAGTTTTTTTTACTCAGCAATATTTTCCTCTAAAAACTTTAGTTTATATTAATTTTCCTTCCGATAGGCACTATAAATATTCCATTATAATCCCATTCAGTTTTCTATGATCTATCCTTTTGTAATTAATTCCCAGTATATTATTATTTTGTTTGAAGAGGTAAGATTTTGATTTCTCCAATACTGTCATAATTCTAGGATATCCTCTTTAATTTTGAATGTGAAGTCTCCTTTATTGTATGATAAATGCTATATGTAAGATTATTTATTTAAATTATTTACTTATGAAATATGCTGTTACCTTTATTTGTCTCTTGTGTCTTACTCATAAGGATCAGATTCTAGTTTTTAAAGATGGAAATATATTTTCAAGCCACATTTGCTATTTATAAATATTTACTAAATTAATTTGAAAAGAGCATATCATATAAACCCACTTGATAATATGTATTTAATGGATAAATTAATTATACATAATTGGTAAATAGTACGGAGAAGGCAATGACACCCCACTCCAGTCCTCTTGCCTGGAAAATACCATGGACAGAGGAGCCTGGAGGGTTGCAGTCCATGGGGTCGCACAGAGTCAGACACGACTGAAGCGACTTAGCAGCAGCAGCAGCATTACAGAATATCAAAAGAGAACATATCAAGAATATTTCCATATGTTGTTCTAGAAAATGTATTCAGTCAGTTCAGTAGTTAATGACAGCACAGAAATATTTAGTCATGCAGACAAGTTGAAATTAATTTGAAAAAAAAATGTGTTAAGTATAATCTAGAACTATATATTTAGATCATAAAAAATGTTGATGTGTTTTGGGTAATTTCATTATAGGAATTAAGCCAGGGAAATAACTAGAAATGCAAAGAAAAAAGATGTACAAAAATGACCAAAGCAATTTTGGCAGTAGCAATAAACTAAAGATCCAGAGGTAGTAGCTTGGACAAATGCATTTTCATATATCTCTGCAATAGACAAAAGCATTTAACTACATTATTTTGAAATATTTAAGGCTATTTAGAATATCCAATGATGTATTATCTGGTGCCAAAGTACTTAAAATACATGTCAATGTGCAATATGGAACATAATAAAGTCATTTTACTTATATGTTCTTTGAAGAATATTTACATGTTCACAGAAATTATCTTTGAGTGGTGGGCTCATAGTGCATTTTGTACCTTATGCATTTTCTACACTTACGTTAAAAAATAAAATTGCATTACTTTAGATAAAGTTAAATATAAATAAACAAGGTAAGCATACCTTAATGCTATAAACTATTCTATAAAAATTGAAACTTCAATCCTCTGAAAATTTACAAAAAATAACAAGTCCTATTTCAATATAAGTGAACAAGTGTAAAAACATCTATGTATCTTTGTGGGCATATAAGGTGGGCCAACACAATGGCTTTTTGCCACAATTCTGACAAGCAAAACTATTAAACAATTAGACCTCAAGTAAACAACCTAACCTCTAGGAACTAGAAAAAGAACAAATTAAGCCTAACATTAGCAAAGGGAAGGAAGTAATAAAGATCAGAGTAGAAATAAATGCAAGAGATCAGATAACAATAACAGAAAGGATCAGTGGAATTAAGAATTTGTTTTCAAAAAGATAAATTGACAAATTTTAACTAGACTAAGGGAAAAAAAATAGAAGTTTCAAAGAAATAAAGTTAGAAATTAAACAACAGACATTACAGCTGATTCTACAGACATATACAGGATCATAAGCAACTACTATGAACAATCGTGTATCAATGTATAGGACAAAGTAGAAGTGTTTAAATTTCCAGAAGCAAAATCTTTTAAGACTGAATCGGGAAGAAATTCTGAACCAACCAATAAGAAGTAGAGAGAGTCAATCATGTCAATCAGTAAGGAAAATCTTACAATTCAGAACTAAAAACAACCCACCCAGGACCAGCTTTACTGGCTAATTGAACTCTGCTATATACACAATTTAGATGGTTTTTGGTTTTAGTATATATTAAAAATCTTATAGCAAATTCTCCTAATACAGATGAACACAATCAAAATAATTTTAATGAGACTAAAATAAATAGCACTATATATAGTAGCAAGGGCTTCCCTCATGGCTCAGCTGGTAAAGAAACTGCCTGCAATGCGGGAGACCTGGGTTCAGTCCCTGGGTTGGGAAGATTCCCTGAAGAAGGGAAAGGCTACCCACTCCAGTATTCTGGCCTAGAGATTTCCATGGACTGTGTAGCCCATGGGGTCTCAAAGAGTCAGACACAACTGTGTGGCTTTCACTTTCACTTTCATATAGCAGCAAAGGACCTACAGAAATTGAATCTGTGAGCTAGAATTATGGGGCTGACTTTTTAGACCATTTTCACTAAGCCGATTGGTTGGTCTGTACAGGTTATCACCAATTGCACTGTTCCATAGGCTGTATTTCCCCATGTGGTTAAGTTTACAGAGAGGAAGGAAAAGAGCAAATGGGGGCTACATGGTTGTGGGGAAGAGAACATTACTAGACAGAACAGAATTTCCTGATGACTTGTCCATTCATGTCAATAAAGAGCAATATCCATCTCTGTGACATTTACATGATAGAGAAGGTATGAGCACAGTATATGGAATACAGGGTTCTGTTTCCTTTTTGTACAATGACAACAACCAATAGTAAATACTGAACAGATGGTATGCGGCTATCATAAAGAGAAAAACAATGTGTTTTCAGGAAGGAAAACAAATTAATTTTATTTTGTGACTTTGGACTAGTACATGTTCTAATTTGACTTGTATATTAAAGGAAAGACAATACAAATATCACTTTTGAAACGGTACATAAATGGAGGTGACTGGTCCTTAAAACATATTATATACATATTTCTGGGCAGTTGTTTTGTTTAGATTATTTAATTTACTTATGCTGTTGTTGATAAAGCGTCTGCCTACAATGTAGGAGACCTGGGTTTGACCCCTGGGTCAGGAAGATTCCCCTGGAGTTGGCAATGGCAACCCACTCCAGTACCCTTGCCTGGAAAATCCCTTGGACCGAGGAGCCTGGTAGGCTACAGTCCATGGAGTCGCAAAAAGTCGGACACGGCTGAGCAATTTCACTTTCACTATGCTGTTGTTTAGTCACTAAGTCATTCTGGACTCTTTGGCACCCTGTGGACTGTACCCCACCAGGCTTCTCTGCCCATTGGATTCCCCAGGTAAAAATACTGGAGTGGGTTGGCATTTCCTTCTTTCTGTGATCTTCCTGGCACCTTGTCTCCTGCACTAGCAGGCAGATTCTTCCCCACTGAGCCACCAATTTATTTATGATGAGACATAAGTAATACATCAGATAATGCTCTTGCTCAGAGAAAAACATCTGTCATATATAAATATTAGTTGTTATAATCTTTAATCATGAAAAATATGGTAACTTGAGAGAAGATAAGGCTCTTCGGTCCATGAGGTTCTCCAGGCAAGAATACTGAAGTGGGTTGCCATGCCCTGATCCAGGAGATCTTTCCAACCCAGGGATCAAACTCACATCTCTTATGTCTCCTACATTGCAGATGGATTCTTTACCCACTGAGCCACCTGGGAGGCCCTATAAACATATAATCAATAATAATAAAATGTAGGCAATGCATTTAATTAGTAGCTCTGATAAGCTACATTAAAGTAGTTTCAACATATTCTTACATTTTTGAAAGAGTTGATTTTAAAATAAAGTATATTAGAATATACCTACATAACAAAAAAGTATAATTATATTGAGCATGCTTCAGCCTTAAATGTCAAAATGAAATTGGATTTACTAATTCCAAACCAACCTATAAAAATGTATATCATCTACATAACATTTTCAAGAACAAACCAGGGAGACATGAAGGCAAAATGAATAATGTGATATTTTCCCCCAAGCAGTTTGTAGAATACTTGGTTGTAAAAGAAAAAAAAATAGGTAAGAAAATATATCGATAAAAGAAAAGGAGAATAAATGCTACAAAAGCTATTGTAAACCAAGTAGGAGAGATTGATCAGTGATAGTGAAATAAAAAAAAAATGGTTTTCTCAAGATACATTAATGATCAAAATAATAAGTTTGAAATAGATCAGAAAAGGAATATTCAACTATTATTTCAGATTTCTCACTTTACAAGAATCATAGGGTGGCCAGTGTTATGCATAGAAAAATTGAATGGTCAAATTGCTGGAATAGAAATGATGAAGACCCACTTTTCACTGAGTGCCTTCTCTATACTTCACATTGTGCTCTGTGCAAGAACATTTTAATCCTTTCAGCTAATGTGGTACATATTTTAAACATAGAAAATTAAATAATGTGCCTGTGGTGATACAAATATTAATGTAATCAAGCTTCAGAACAATGTCTGCCTAATTCTAAATGACATACTTTTTATACTACATCCTGTTGGTCCCAGAAAAAAAAAAAAAAGGAAGAGCACATATTATTTATATTTAAATTATAAAGATATATATTTAAGATATTAAGATATAAAAGTTATAAAGACATTTAAGTTATAAAGATGGGCTTCCCTGATAGCTCAGTTCGTAAAGAATCTGACTGCAATGCAAGAGACCCCGGTTTGATTCCTGGATCGGGAAGATAAGTGGGGAAGGGTAGGCTACCCACTCCAGTATTCTTAGGCCTCCCTTGTGGCTCAGCTGATAAAGAATCTGCCCGCAATGCAGGAGACCTGGGTCTGATCCCTGGGTTGGGAAGATCCCCTGGAGAAGGGAAAGGCTACCCACTCCAGTTTTCTGGCCTGGATAATTCCATAGACTGTACAGTCCATGGTGTTGCAAAGAGTCGGACATGACTGAGTGACTTTAACTCTAAAGATAAATCAAAACTCTTGGATCACAAAAGAGGCATCCTAGTTTATAAATTAATTCCCTGTAGATTATTGTACAGAGAAGGCAATGGCACCCCACTCCAGTACTCTTGCCTGGAAAATCCCATGGACGGAGGAGCCTGGTAGGCTACAGTCCATGGGGTCGCTAAGAGTTGGACACAACTGAGCGACTTCACTTTTACTTTTCACTTTCACTTTTCCCTTTCGTGCATTGGAGAAGGAAATGGCAACCCACTCCAGTGTTCTTGCCTGGAGAATCCCAGGGATGGCAGAGCCTGGTGGGCTGCCGTCTATGGGGCCGCACAGAGTCTGACACGACTGAAGCGATTTAGCAGCAGCAGCAGCAGAGTATCGTAAGTATTTAAAAATCTAAGTGTGTTATATACCTAATTAGTTTGAGAGAACAACCAAGATCATCTGGGGGAGAAAGTCTGTTCATTGCTGGATGTAAAAGACCAGATCAGAGGTTAAAGGACAGAGACGTACATGGAGACATAAAATTACATGAGTGATACCCATGAAAGCTGATGAGCTGAACAAGGGACTGAGAAGACGGAAGCAAATGGTCAATAAAAGAGCACTGGGGCATCTAAGATCCTACAGATTCAAACTGACAAGAGTTAAAGGAACTCAAAATGAGGCACACAGGAAAAAGCAAATCAATGAACAAATAATATCATAAATTATAAATAAGTAACAAAACCTCACAAAAGTGAAAAAGTATTTTCCCTACAAATTACTAATGTTGCTATAGTCCAACAGTCTTTATACTTAGAATGAATTAATAATAAATATGCATTTGGAAATTGCAGTTAAATTTACCAGCAAGATAGGATGTTCTTCTGTCCTAAGATACGCTTTTGCATAAACAATTTCATTTAATGTCACAAGTGAGAAGAAAATCCAAATTTTAAAATATAAATAATCAAGTAAATTGGCATATAGTACAGGAAATCCTCTAACATTATCTCAAGTATTTAATAAGTAATATCATATTATTTTTCCATTATATGTTATGTAATTTTGTGTATAAAATGAAGCCAGCCATATAAGAGTTAACTGAATGAAAATTAAAATACTAAGCTCACTAGGCTCAAGGGAATACACTACATAATAAAATTTTTTGAGATCTTAGCAAGGAACATAATTTTTAATATTTATTTACACTTAAAAATTTGTTTACATTTGAAATATATATTAGCATGTTAAAAATATTGTTTGCACAGCCATATAAGACCAATTTGATTATTTAAAGTAGAATGAATACAGCCTGACTAGAATTTCCAGTGACAATAATTTGATACATACACATAAAGGAGACAACTTTCATACTGGAGAGTTAGGTATACTAAAAATGGAGTGATGCTATTTTACAAGAAAATGTAATTGCTTATTAAAGTTGGTACGTGATCCCATATCCATATCTAACTGCTAGAGCATAAGTCTTCCCTATTTTAACATGACAATTTTAAGATAACTTATCAAATTAAAACAAAGCATGTTTACTAATTAGATGAGTTTATCAGACAAAAATAAATTAAAATATTTGGCATTCAGCATGTATGACACAACAAATATGGAAAGTGCTTATTCATAAGTAAACATCTTACAAACAAATGTTTCCTACTATAGGTACTAAACCATTATTTCACAAGAATGGTTTGTAGTTTCTCATTTATTCCACAGCTGCTGTATACGGATTAATTACACACATTACTCATAACCAGGGAACGAAAAAAAAAGAAAAACAGTATCTGCTTGGAAGCAGAGTTTAAATATAGTCTCAGAACTTCCTTCATAAGAAAGCATGGAAAGACTATTTGGTTGTGCCCAATATTCCAGTAGTATTACAAAAGAAAGTTTTAAAGGTAAAAAGAAATGCAAATATTTGCCTTTGGCATCCAAACTACCAGGTTTTGGTGGTGAATAACTATCCTTACACTAGTTAATAGGGGATGATATAAAGAAAAGTGTTATTTATTCCTCTTGTGTCCCTATGGTGGCATTATCTACAAATAGCATTTAAAGCCTGATTCATGTTTTAAAGATGATGAACAAAATGAATGAGATTGCTTATTTTTAGCATGGTCTTTTCTTATAATTTACACATTATCCTCACAAGTTGCAAAGCATAATTTGTTTTTCTAGCATCCTAAATAAATACAGTGTACTGTATTTATACTGCATCTACTTGGAAAATTGTTATCAAGAAAGTGTTCATAGATTATCAAAATTTCCAAATCTATAAATTCAGAAAGCCTTTCTATATTCTATCATTAAAGGTCTGCATCTAATGCTTAGAAATTATTTTCAAATATTCAGGAAAATAAAGATGGCTAGTTATCAATAAACAAATAAGGCAAGTGAAACAACTGATGAATTCACTTGTAGGGCACAAATGTTAAACGCATTATTCTTTTGATTGTACTGTAGTTTTAAGTATTGAAAATATGGCTTGAGGAAGAACACAATGAGAATTCCCTATGTGTATGCCAGCATGTCTAAAATTCACAAGGCTGACAATAACATTAGTAATTATCATACAATGATGTGGAAGTGTAAATTAGTACAACCACTTTGGAAAATATTTGGCTGTATTCATTAGTGGTTCAGTTCAGTTCAGTTGCTCAGTCGTGTCCGATTCTTTGCAACCCCATGAACCGCAGCACGCCAGGCCTCCCTGTCCATCACCAACTCCCTGAGTCCACCCAAACCCATGTCCATCGAGTCGATGATGCCATCCAACCATCTTATCCTCTGTCGTCCCCTTCTCCTCCTGCCCTCAATCTTTCCCAGCATCAGGGTCTTTTCAAATGAGTCAGCTCTTTGCATCAGGTGGCCAAAGTATTGGAGTTTCAGCTTCAACATCAGTCTTTCCAATGAACACCCAGGATTGATCTCCTTTAGGATGGACTGGTTGGATCTCCTTGCAGTCCAAGGACTCTCAAGAGTCTTCTCCAACACCACAGTTCAAATGCATCAATTCTTCGGTGCTCAGCTTTCTTTATAGTCCAACTCTCATATCCATAACATATGCATATCCTAAAACACAGCATTCTCTGTCCTGTATATAGAGCACACACATAGTCTCCATAAACCAAATATGGGGATATTCATTGCTGTTCATTAATAGTTAATAATTGGAAACAGTCCAAATATCCTTGAATGGTAGAATGGATAATGTGGTCTATGCACACAATGGAACAATTGACAGCAAAATACTGAGTAAAATAATGATTCATTCAAAAAAAATGTATGTTTTTTCACAAAAGTAATGTTGAGAAAAAGCTGGTTTAAAACTCAACATTCAAAAAAGAAGATCATGGCATCACAACCATGCACATATAAATAAATTATGAATGGTAAATTATATAATTGAAATACATCAATAATTAAAATCTGAGTTCAAAGTATACATTAGATAATTTCTCTGAAATGTCATTTTATCTATGAAAATCACATTAAATTAGTTCTTTTTGGTCACTGAAATGTATTTACCAAAATATACTTTTATGTTTTATAAAATTGTTATTTTCTGATTCTCTTATCTAATAATTTATTAATTACAGAAAATATACTAGTATTGCTGCTGCTGCTGTTTAGTCACTCAGTTGTGTCCGGCTCCCTGCAGCTTCATGGACTTGTAGCCCACGAGGCTCCTCGGTCCATGGAATTTTTCCAGGCAAGAATACTGCAACTGGTTGCCATTTCCTACTCCAGGGAATCTTTCTGACCCAGAGATAGAACTCACATCTCTTGTGTCTCCTGCATTGGCAGGTGGATTCTTTACCACTAGGACCACCTGGGAAGCCTGTATTGGTATTAGATGAAAACTTAATAGGCAGAAAAGCAAACTGTGGAGTTTCCAAGAGAAATGTGTACCTTGATAAACATCTGAAGGTCAGGCTCTGAGTTGAGTATTTAGATAGAGCAGAGAAATCAATAACAACTAAACACAATCTGATCTGAAGCAACTGTTATTGTAAATATCATGTGTCCAGGAAAGTAAAGTTTCTTCAAAGAATGTTTTGTTGTGAATGGAGACATTAGCACGTATTATCTAAGAATAAACTATTCTTGTAGAGTTTATTGATTTGAACAATCTAGTCTTTTCATTGAGTTAATGTCTTGCCTTTTCATTTTAAATGGTTGGCATTTCTTTTAGTAAAAGAATGGATATAATTTCCTGGATGCCAACAGAGTGTTCTAATTTACTTCTTTCTGAAAGCCAAGATTTTCCCCTCAGAAGAGTCAGCACTTCCAGGATACTAAAATGTGCTTAGTCATTCAGTCATATCCGACTCTTCACGAATCCATGGACTGTAGCCCACCAGGCTCCTCTGTCTATGGGGATTCTCTAGGAAAGAATACTGGAGTGGGTTATCTTGCCCTCCTCCAGGGGATCGTCTCAACCCAGGGATTGAATCCACGTCTCCTGCATTGCAGGAGATTCCTTACCTTCTGAACCACCAGTGTGTTAAAAATACCTTTCTGCATACACCTGAAACCCTCCTTACATTGGTCTGGAAAAGGAGCGAGATGCTTTCTCAGAGAAACCAGCTATTCCTAACTGTGACATATCTCCATAGTCATGCACGAGCCGCCTTTGAAGTCAGTGAGAGCATTTCATCTGAAAGGGTGACTCATGCTTCAGCAATTTCAAACCAGGGATATTCACGTACTATTGATTCTTGCCATTTTATATGTTTTCCCTTTTATTACCAAGTGAGTACTAAATGGCTCAAAGTAATTTTTTCTTAATGAAACTTGCACAAATTCTGTTAAAAAATGGTTTTAAGTTTTATGTATTCTATAAATCAAGGAAAAATGGTCTTGAGATATCACAGACAAAGCAGAAGGTAAAATATCACAGTTACATAATTATAGGAAGAATAATTAAGAAAAAAATAATGTATTCTCTATAATAATATTTTATATATATTGGATTGGCCAGAAAGTTCATTTGGGTTTTTTCATGTGGGTTTTATTTCAAATGAATGTTTTGGCCAACCTAATATTATTCTATTATTCTGCATGTGTGTATATATATACACACACACACACACACACACACACACACATATAAACATATACAAAGTTTATACATTCTAAAATATGTTGTTACAGCATTTATAGTACAAAGTGAACATAGCAGTCCTGCAATATTCATGACCTTTAACTACCTTGAATAACCAACTCAGGTGATGACTTGTGAAATGAAATAGAGATGATGCCTCCTGGGCTCGAGTCCTAACATTCTCACCAAGTAAAACCTAACTCTCGGCATTTAGGCTGCGCTATTTGTTTTTTTCCAGTTGACACTGCCATCAGAAACATCTCAGGGAAGGAGTGTCGACTAAGTCTATAGTATTGGAGAGTTTCTGAAAATGTTATAATATTCAGATATATTCTTTAATGGTCACAGAAGGTGACCTGAAGAAAGAGGTGAATGAGAACTGTAGGGGACCTGAGGAGTGTCTGGTAGACTCAGGAGTGGGAGAGGAAAGCAGTAGGATGTTTGAAGTGAAGTGTTAGTTGCTCGGGTTTGCCCTGTGGCTCAGCTGGTAAAGAATCTGCCCGCAACGAGGGAGACCTGGGTTCGATCCCCAGGTTGGGACGATCCACTGGAGAAGTTGCTCAGTCGTGTCTGGCTCTTTGCCACCCCATGGACTGTAGCCTGCCAGGATCCTCTGTCCATGGGATTCTCCAGGCAAAAATACTGGAGTAGGTTGCCATTTCCTTCTCCAGGGGATCTTCCTGACCCAGGGATTGAATCCAGGTCTCCTGTGTTGGAGGCAGATTCCTTACTATTTGAGCCACCTGGGAATCCCTAGTAGGATGTTTAGAAATATAATGATAATTAATGATAATATTAATATTTGAATATTAATAGTTGAAAATAGGAAAACAGAAGAAGGAGCTTCTGTGGTCTGAATTGTGTGTTTCCAAAATTCTTATGTTGAAGCCCAAACCCTTAACAAAAACGTATTTAGAGATGGGCCCCTTGAAAAGTAATTCTGTTTAAATGAGCTCATGAGAGTGAGGACTTCACGATGGCAGTAGTGACCTTGTAAGAAGAGACACCAGAGAGATCGCATGCTAGCTCACACCTGCTCTCTTCCTTTCTCTCCTTCCCTCCTTCCCTAGAAAAGTGAGGACACATCAAGAAAGTGGCAGTCTATAAGTCAGGAAGAGTAAACCCAAGCACTCAGCAAGGAATTGAATTGGCTAGCACCTTGATTTCGGACTCCCTAGCCTCTAAAACTGAGAGAAATAAATTTCTATCGTTTAAGACACACAGTCCATGAATTTTGTTATGACTGCCTGAGTTAATTAATACAGGAACAAATACAAATTAAAAGGAAGAAGATTGAAGATTGACAAAAGAGGTGCAATAGGGCAGGAAATAAGAAGCAGAGCTGAAATGAGGAGAAACAAACGCTAAAGACAAGGAAGAATCAGATTGCTGGATTGATTTGTAGAGATTTTAATGATCTAAGGGTTAGTCGCTCAGCCATGTCTGACTCTTTGTGACCCCATGGACTGTAGCCCACCAGGCTCCTCTGTCCACAGGGATTCTCCAGGCAGAAATACTAGAATGGGTTGCTATTTCCTCCTCCAGTGGATCTTCCCAACCCAGGGATCGAACCCGGGTCTCCTGCTTTTCAGGAAGATTCTTTACCTTTTGAGCCACTGGGGAAGCCCCTTTAGTGATCTAATATCAAGTAAAACTGTACATATGTCAATGTGTATGTTTTATAGGTGTACAGAGGAAGGTATAGATGCATAGAGAATTATAAATTTTGGATACTTCAGCTGAGTAGAGATTGAAGAAAGCAACATGGTGGTCATAAATCTTGGTCACTTGATTGATTATGCGGAGTACCTACCACTTAAGGAATTAACAGAATGAATATAATGAATCAGAGAAACAAGACACAAAAGGAAATGTCAGCTGATTATGTGACAGGGTTAGACATGTAATTCAAAGTAGCTCCTTCCTCTGGGTGCCTTTGGGAGCAGATCAAGGAACTGGGATCCAGAATTTGGAAGCTCAGATGGACAATTTTTATTCCGTCTCTCCAACATCACTAACTGCCCAGATTAGGGGAGAGTTGGTGTGTAATACGGGGCTTCCTTGCTAGCTTGGCTGGTAAAGAATCTGGCTGCAATGCAGGAAATCCTGATTCAATTCCTAGGTGGGGAATATATGCTGGAGAAGAGACAGGCTACCCACTCTAGGATTCTTGGGCTTCCCTGGTGGCTCAACTGGTAAAGAATCCACCTGCAATGCGGGAGTTAAGGTACCCCTCCTACCCTGGTGTGGCTCCTGAGCCCAAAGGGGTCATACTGCCACTATTAGAACCACATGTTAAAGAGGGCTTCTGTAAGTTGATGTGAGCAAACAATATCCATGGACATTTTAAAGACTGAAATAAAATAGTAATTCACCAAATATTATTAGGTGATTTGCTTTACTTCATTTATTTTCCATATATTTGAAATTTGTTCAATAATATTCTATGAACATTTATATAAATGCTATGCTTTAAACATGAGAAAGAGCCATTCAAATTGGGAAGATACTTTTTTCCCTATATAACAGTTCTGAAAAGGGTAAGCAACATCCACTTAAAAAGTATCTAGATCAGAAGACCATAGGTTTCTGTTTTTTTCATTTCAAATCCATCTTTGTTAATTGTACCATGTTGTATCTTTTACCTTCTAAGCTATAGAATCTTCTACCTTAATTAATTTTGCCTTTTTTTAATTGCTAAAAAGTTTAGTAAATATTTCCCATACTGCAAAAGTAAAAATGGGAAAGGGTCATTTGTTTATCTTGCTGTAGAGTCTATATTTTTCTCTATTTGTACATTAGTGTTTGCACTGGGTGCTACTTTTTAAACCATATCTGGACACAGGAATCCAAAGTCCAGTAAACTCATATTAACAGAAGCACAACATACTTACTGGAGGCAAGAAAGTATATCCTAAGTTGGATACATTATTTTCTTGCATTAAGAAGAATTTTCACTTTTAACATTTGTTTTAAGAAACATATTTCAGGTTTGAGTTCATGATCATTTCATTAGTTGAATGTTGAACAGCATACTAATCTCAAATTAATAGTATTAATATTACATATTCAATAATATTATATATCTTTATTCTCAGAAAAATTTGCATGATGGGTCATTTATAGAAGGCACAACTTAATATCCCTTCTAGGGCTAGCTGCATTCATTTCCTGCTGGTACTATAACAAAGTAGCACAAACTTATTGTCTTCTAATGACAAAGTTATTATCTTACAGTTCTATAGGTCAGAAGTCTGATACAGGTCAGGTCAGGAGTCTGAAATGAGCCACAACCAAGCTAAAATTAAGGTTTCAACATGGCTGCATTCCTCTCCAGAGGCTCTAAAGGAGAATCCTTGTGTTTTCCAGTTTCTCACGGTCCCCAAATCATTCTGTATTTGGTCTTCCTTCTCCATGTTCCAACCAGCAATATCAGATTGATTCCTTTTCACATGTTGCCATTCTGACCTCCTGTCTGCCTACTTCTTTCTCTTCTACATTCTTTTAGGATGACATTGGGTCTACCTGATCCTGATAAATCAAGATTATCTCCTTATTCTAGCATAGTTTAATTTAATTGTCCATCCTAATTTCATCTGTATGCTTCAGCCTCCTTTGACATGTCATAACATACACACAGATTCCAGGAATTAGGACCTTGACTTTTTGGGGACCATTGCTCTATCCATCACATTAGCCTTCAGTGTAGTCACATACAGCCCTTACACGTCATTTAAACTGTTCCATGCATTGCTGCAACTCCTCTTATAAAACTGTTGCAGAAGTTATCGTTGTTCAGTCACCAAGTCGTGTCTGACTCTTGGTGACCCCATGGACTGCAGCACCCCCGACTTCCCTGTCCCTCACCATCTCCTGGAGATTGCCCAAGTTCATGTCCACTGAATCTGTGATGCCATCCAACCATCTCATCTTCTTTCATCTGCTTCTCTTACTGCCCTCAATCTTTCCCAGCATCAGGGTCTTTTCCAGTGAATCAGCTGTTTGCATTAGGTGGCCACAGTTTTGGAGCTTCAGCTTCAGCATCAGCCCTTTCAAAGAGCATTCAGGGTTTCAGAAGCTATATCACTTAATTTAGCTGAGATTATAAACATTCTAAGTAGAATTTTGTTGATAAAGTGCTAGTTAATCTAAACAATGATCAGTTTGATTAAGAAACAGAATGTGATCCTAGAGTCATGAAGTTCTGTTTGTGTGTGTATGTTGGAATAGCTATGTGAAGGAATGTTTTAATTGGCATCATCATCATTGATATAATCCACTAATATAGTCATCTTGCATTTTTGCTTAAAGATCAGTTTCACAACATTATAGTCACCTCATAACTGCAGCTGAAACCAAAGATTTATATCTTGGTTCTTAATATATTTCTCCCATTCTTCAAAGGCTGGACATACATTTCTAGTAAGATGGCAAAGTAAAAACATACAGTTTCTTAATTGGAATATCAGCTATAGGATACCCTTCATATCTATTCTTTTGTATTGTTATTTAGAATAATTTGAGTTTTCAACAAGTAAAAATTCTAGTTATCAGTAGATGAGATACATTTTATGTTGCAAATTTATCAGGTTCTGAAAGACAGCAACTCTAATGTCAAAATTAAGTAAAGTGAAAGTCGCTCAGTCATGTCCGACTCTTTGTGACCCCACGGACTACCCAATCCATGGAATTCTCCAGGTCAGAATACTGGAATGGGTAGCTGTTCCCTTCTCCAGGGGAACTTCCCAACCCAGGTATTAACCTAGATCTCCCGCATTGCTGATGGATTTTTTACCAGCGAAGCCACAAGGGAAGCCCAAAATAAAGTAAGGCTAACAAAAATATTAGAAGGACTATATTGATGAATAAAATCCACAGGTAATTAAACCAATAAATTTGTGTCAATATCTGCTTTTGTGACACCAAGAAACTTTCTCCAGTTGTTTCTAACATCAGGTTCACATTGAACCTAAAATGACTCCTAGAAATAGATAACTTTGACAAAAGTAAACAAATATAATGAATAAGGTCTTACAAAGAAAAGCATTTTTTTTCATTAAGGAAATTGATTATTTATATCTAAAATGAAACTATCCAAATGAAAAAAGATAGATCTGTGTCTTTATGTGCCTGGAAGCTTATATTTCAATAATTTAAAATGTTTTCCAAGACAGTCTCTTTCTTGAAGTACATCTTCTGAATTTCAAGACACTTTACACACAGGAATCTCTTCCTTCGTCTCCAGCTACTGTTTCTCAAATACTTGTGTTGATTTTCCTTCATTTCTCTAACCTATAGGTGTGGGGCTGCTCCACCTCCTGGTCTGTGTGTTTTTCATCTTTTTATTCATATTTAGTCTCTCCACTTTATATGCAGTCAGTGGACTCATAACTCTTGATTTCCTACCTGAGGAGATAGCTCTTCTCTGAACTCCACACAAGTGTATTCAACCGACTCCAGGACATATCCACTTGTGCATTTCAACCTAAAAATGTATAAAACTCAGCTCTTCCTATCTGCTGTCTGCCCTCCCTCCTCCACAAAAATCTGTTCCGCCCATTCTTTTCCTTCTTAAGAGACAACTCTAGCCTCCTTATAGCTCAGGATATAGCAAATCAAATTTATGCTCACTGTCCACCTCCACATCTTATATAATATTAAGTCCCATCAGTTTTAATTTTGAGGTAAATCTGGATTCCAACCTCTTCTCTCCTCTTGACCTCTACTGTTTCCACTCTGCTGCAAGCCATCATCTTCTCTTCCAATGACTGAAATAGCTCCACAACTGGCCTATTTCTGTCCTGCTCTCCTGTAGTCTGACTCCAACACAGCAGCCAGTTTCTTCCTGAAATGCAGCTGAGGAGTAACCTTAATTCCACCCTCACTTTTAATCCTCCTTTGCCAAACAATGTAATAAAGTCATAAGATCATGTTACTTTTCTGATCAGGAATATTTAGTGCCAGCCCAAATCTCCTAGGAAGAACCCGAGGAACTTAGACCAATCCGCAGGATTTACACATGATCTGGTTTCCCGTCTCTCTGACCAGTAACTCCTCCTCTGCTCCATTTCTGTGACTTCCCTACTGTTATGCTGGTCCTCTTGCTATTCTGTCAATGGTCAGGCAGGTTCCTGTCCCAGGGCTTCTGTTTTTGCTTCTCACCCTCCCTGGAATACGGTTTGTTCATATCCATATGACAGTTGGACCATAAAAAGAGCTGAGGCCCCCCAAATTGATGCTTTCAGAATTGTGGTACTGGAGAAGACTCTTAAGAGTCCCTTGGACAGTGAGATCAAACCAGTCCATCCTAAAGGAAGTCAACCCTGAATACTCATTGGAAGGACTGAGGCTGAAGCTGGAGCTCCAATCCTTTGGCCACCTGATGCAAAGAGCTGACTCTTTGGAAAAGACCCTGATGCTGGGAAAGACTGAGGGCAGGAGGTGAAGGGAGTGACAGAGGATGAGATGGTTGGATGGCATCACTGACTCAATGAACACGAGTTTGAGCAAACTGTGGGAGATAGTGAAGGAAAGGGAAGCTGGGCATGCTGCAGTCCTTGGGGTCGCAAAGAGTGACTTAGTGACTGAACAACAGCTACTTCTTCCAAGGCTTTATTCAAAGTCACCTTCTCAGTAAGGAAGGGATTCCTAGCCATTACAGCTAAAATATCAAACCACCACTAACTCATCTCTTCAAAAATTTTATTCCTCATTCCACTTCCCTCTTTCCCCTTAACAATAATCATGTTCCACAAGTAATATAAAAGTTACCTTGTTTACCATCTCTCTTCTCAAATAGAATATAATCTCCATAAATAAATTTAATATAGTAAAAATGGAATCAAATTTGAGCTGGTTTTTTTGCTTTAAAAATATGATAAACCTTTAAAAAAAACAGTATTACAGTCATCAGAACTGGAAATCCTATTGAACAGACATTCAGAAATGGTTTCGTTTTCAATCAGTACCACAAGGCTTTCTCAACTGTGGTTAAGTTAAATTGTTTCACTCAGCCAATAAAAGCAGATTCTACAAAAAAATCAATGCAACTGCATGCAACCAAAATAACCTTTATTTATATTTTCATGGTTTGTTCAAATTATATTGTGCACTGCAGCTAGAAGGTACTAATTACATATAATTTTTAAAATATAGATAATATAAACAATACAGAAAAGTCCAAGGGATATATATTACTATCTTAATACAGTATCCAATTAAATGGGTTTTTTTGAAACCCCTTTAAAAATCAGGATGCACATAAAATTTTGTATCTAGTTTAATATTATGTGAGTTTCCATAAACAAATCATTATTTAGATGGATTCGCATTCTTAAATTACTTTTAACCTCTTGAGGGATTTTTGCATTTTGGGATAGTTTGGTTCATTTCCTAATGATTTGTTCCCAGAAGGTGCATGCAAGAGAATCTGCATTTTCCTTTTACTGTCAAAGGATTGCAAACTTATTTCAAGACTGTTGTATTAATCTTCACTTCCACTAGGAATAACTATAAATAAGATTTTTTATCATATGCTTGCCAGCATCAGGTTCAAAAATTTTTGTAATATTATGATTCAATAGGTTAAAATGGCATCCTGTCTTCTTTTAAATCCCATGGATAACTGTGAGTTTAATCTTCATGTACTAATTTGCTGACTCTTTGTGACCCTATGGACCATAACCTGCTAGGCTCCTCTGTCCATGGGATTTTCAGGCAAGAATACTTAAGTGGGTTGCCATTTCCTGCTCTAGGGGATCTTTCTGACCCAGGAATTGAACCTGCATCTCTTACATCTCCTACATTGGAAGGTAGGATCTTTATCACTAGTACTACCTAGCTATTTTTATTTAAAATACTGTTGGCATCAGGTAGACTGAAATAATTAGATCAAGTGAAATTTCCAGTCACCTGGGATTGTACATAACATACAAGTCATATATTAATCCTAAAGGCCAAAATATAATGACAATAAATATCTATTTGAAGATCCTTATGATCAGCTATACATAAAATGAATGGAAATCACAGTTGAATTCCTCTTTTCAGGGGAGGCATTTGCAAAGCCCAAACTCATTTTAATGGCAGTTCGTCTATCATATTCCACACAGTACAAATAAAATATCAAATAATACAGCCCTGGGGAGCTCAGATAAGTGAAATATTTCCTTTTTCGAACATTTCAGTCAAATACTTTTAGGGATCAAGTTTTGTTCATTTTATTCTCAGATTACAAACAAGTTTCTTAAATTGATGTAGTCCTGCAGTATAGAAGTTTACATATCAGAATATTTTCTGAGATCTATAGAAGCGACACCTGGGCTGTGACAGTACAAAAGACCAAATGTTCCTCTTCTATTAATTCCTGCTCCAACATTTCCCTGCTGTCCACTTAATGCCCCTGAAATCTCTTCTTAGAAGATGTACTGCACATAAAAGTCAAAAAGTCACTATCAGCAGGATAGCAATACCACATTATTTAATTTGTGTTGGCTTTCTCTTTATTCTTCTCTTAAAAATATTTAATAACTCATTGCTGAAATGAATGACACCACATCTATGCCATAATATGCAACAGTCACAATGAATAAAAATCAATATGGCAGGAGCATCAACCAATCTGAAATTCTCCCAACCAAAGAGACAAGAAGGCTGTACACACATGTGTATGCCAAACATTGAACTAGATTTAAACATCAAGTCTGTACATAATGGTACTCTTGTTAAATATTTATGAATTCTCTATATACTCACATGGAAGAGACAGGCTATAAAATTAGTTGGGTATATAAACTGTGTTTATTTTATCTAAACATATATTTTTGTACATATGCTTATATGAGTGCATGCATCTCTACACAACTACCCTCTTAACTTTAAATCTATATTAATTTCTTAATTACATGTATACATTATATTAATCTATTCATTTAAAAACCACTTAAAAATATATACCAAAATGGTAATAATGGTATCGTTGAAGAGTGGATTTCAAGGTGTATTCTATGTTTTTACATTTCTATATTTTTTAACAAATTATAAATGTGGATTATTTGGGGAAGCACAGAAGTGCTTGTCTAACTCTGAGAACCCATGGACAGTAGCCCACCAAGCTTCTTTGTCCATGGAATTCTCCAGGCAAGATTACTGGAGTGGGTTGCCATTCCCTTCTCCAGGGGATCTTCCCCACCCATGGAACAAACCCAGGTCTCCTGCACTACAAGCAGATTCTTTACCATCTGAGCCAAAGGGGAAGCCCCATAAATAAGAGAGGCAATTGCGGTTTATCCATAATATAAATCACATATTTCAAAATGGAGATGTTCTATTTCATCCATGAAAAAAAAAATTTGAGAGCTAATACCGCCATTTCATACAGATGATTTTTAACTACTCTGGAATAGCTGGAAGATATAGCATGCTGAGTCAGTGTTCAACAAATACATCACAGAAGAAATTGAAAGGATGATAATTTACCAACATTGATGCACACCTTTATAAATTATGACCCACTTTGATACTGTGTATCATTTAATTCCCAGGCCTATTCTTATCCCCTTTTGCAGATGAGGAAAATGGCCTCTCTGCAGGGAACATGTGATATGAATAATCCATGCCAGGATCCAGTCTCTGCCATGTCTTCAGATCATCATGCCTGGTATTTCCTTCTATCATGTTAAATGTATACCATTGCCAGTGAAGAACTATGTTCTTCAAACCAAAATGCTTTCCTTTTACTTCCAGACCTTCGAGCATTGTAAACTATTTGAAGCACATGGACTTTCTAGAGTAAAACTCCCTTCTGACAGCCCAACATATACATATGCAAAATACTCATCTAAAAGAAGCAAATTTAAATGAAATGTGTCTTTAAACTCAATATCTACTTCCTCTTTTTCAGCTTTTATTTGTTCCTATTTCCACAAATGTTAGCATATGATAGAGAATATAAACTAGATACTCAGTTCACAGAAAATAAATAATAATACTGATAAGCTCTTCCACAGTTTTCTGTTAGGGACCCAATGAAACACCTACAAGCTGAAATTTGTGCAAAGCAAGAGAAGAAGGATCATTGTAGAACACCTAAACTGAACTATACATGTACAATTTCAATGGAAGAAGGATGTAGTTTTGCCCCCCACTCCAGGGCAACTTCTTGAGATATTTTTGGTTGCCACAGTTTGGGGGTGCTGCTACTGGCAAACAATCTGGGGGTGCTGCTACTGGCATCTAGTGGCTAGAAAACAGAGATACTACTAGGCATTCTATAATACACAGGAAAACTCTTCCATCTTAAAATTACATAGCCTCAAATATCAATAGCACCAGGGTTAAGAAGCTCTCATAGACATGTGTAATGCAACTACAAGAAAGGCACATAATTAAGCAAACTAAGGAGTCAAAAGTCCTCTACTTATTTTTTTAAAAGTGAAAGGACACCTTACACATGCTCTATCTTAAATCTCTCAATCTCTTTCTCCCACTTTTACTCAACTACACTGCATCAGATACATGCACTTGAGATTAGCAAATTTTTCCAGGTCAGTAAGTTCAACGTGCTCTCCTAGTTCTGCTGAAGTGTACATGCATGTTTAGATTCTAAAGAACAGTTATATCAGGTTGCATAATAGAAGGTATACTTTAGTCTTCTAATCATCAAGTCAAATACAGAACAAGTGGGGCACACAAACTTGTGAACACGTGGTTTATATTTTACAGATCATAAAAATCAACAAAGGCATAAGAATGATGTTTATAAAAGCCAAATTAATACTATTTTATATTTACTATATATAACACCCTTCACTTGAAGAATTTATAAACTTGAACCAAGTGATTCACTCATTCTCATACTTCCAATTTATCCATCCAAACAAACAGCACATCAGAAGGAACAATAATTTCCAATATGCTTTATGTATAGACTTTGATCAAGCAGTGGTGGCTATCGATCATGCTTGCGGTTGTTGTAGCTAATTACTTTTAACATTCCCTAGATAGAGTTACAGCTAGAGTTTCCTGTCAGCTACCTTTACTCTACAGTTATATTTCCTTTGCTACTGAGTTATCTTTAAGCGGGCATTTTTGTTGCATCTCAAATAGCAAATCCTCATTTTTTTACCTCTCATCGCTATCAACATAGAGAATCAAACTTGGCCATTGGTATCATTTTATGTTTTCCTCCCCTTTAAGTTAGCTACCTCTGTGAAAAAGCATCATCACTATGTTTTATGGCATATTCCTCTAACAAGGTCCATTAAATGAATGCCTTATTAACTGAAGAAATGGGTTGAGCTGTACTAGGTTAATTTATGTTCAGGACATCTGAAATTTAACCTATAAAAGAAGGCTTGAAAGAAACCAATGATGATTGGTTCCTGAACCAGAGCGTTAGACTATAGAACTAATTCTCTACCAACATCACATCCTGCCTCTCTCCTCTCAACAAGGTACATACAAGATCTAATCTGGATCTCTAACTCTTGATTCAGAATTATGTATTTTCTCTGATAAGACAAATCCACTGAAACAGAGGCAGACAATTACTGCATAAGGAAAGCCCCCTGCTTTGAAAAATCTGTGGGTGATCCCAGAGTGGAAAATAAAGGTTCCAAAACCCAGTCAGAGCCTGTAGGATTTTTTTTTTTGGCTGCATAATAAAATCTTTCTCTTGATAAATAATAATTTTAGCTAAGAATACATTTTTATCTTTCACCTGTTACATGACTGATTTTCCTAGTTCCACATCTCCACGCACCACACATACACACTCACATGCAAACATGCATAATTTTACCTTGTTTTTAAGATATGAACATTAAGACAAAATAATTGTTATTTCCAAACTCAAACAAGTCAGGTTCAGGAAGTTAAGAAATGAATCAGAGTTAACAAACAAAAGGGCATGTACTAAATAAAGTGTTTTGCTGAGCACAGGAGCCTACCTAATTCCTTTTCATGCATCATTTATAGTGCCCTTTAAAAGAAGAAAAAAGTTTCATCTTAAGCTTTAATAAGCATTTATGGAAGCGTTTCATTGGGGGGGGGGGAGAACGAAAGAGAGAACAGAAAATGAGCCTTGCCTTGCTGCAGCTTCAGTGCTTAGATATTGTGTAATTTCAGAGGATACTAGAAAGGTAATAATTAAGAAGCACTACGGAAATTTCAATTTCCATGTCCCTGTTTCTGTTCTGACAACGCTTTCCCTCACTTTTACAGACAGACATAAACGACAGCTTATTCTAATGTCATCACGATTCAAATGCGCCCTGCGAAGTATCCTTCCAACTTCTTCAGGGGCAAGGCAGATAACAGCACATCATCCACAAATAAACATAAACACAGACCCAGCTGGGTTATCACACTCACATCCCATAAGCTTTATGGCAACATTCCTGGTTAAGGGGGGAGAAAAAAATTGTTTTTTTCAAATGTATACTAGCGAGAAGGCTCAGGAAGCATCATCTCCAACTTTCCCATTCGCGGCAGATTCTGTGAAAGCAACCCGGAGAGGAAGATTTCACCAAACATTGTTTCGACTCAGCCCCACTGCACAAAAATCTTAATGTCACTCCATGGTAAAGTGTCATTCACGGAAGCCTTACCTTGGCTGACTTTGCCCTAAGTGGTGGAAAGGAACTTAATTTACGAGCATCATAGGGGACTTTGCCGGTGCTCGCGCTCGCCGCGCTGGTCCTCGGAGAGCCCGGGGCTGGCTCCCCGCTCCTGCGAGCCGGGCTCCGCGGCTCCGCGGCTGCAGCTCCCGAGCGCGCCTCTGATTGGCTGGCACTGCCTGTCCGCCTGATGCTCGGCTTCCCAGTCTCTCCTCCTTCCTCTCTTCCCAGGCTCTCGCGACCGCTGCCTTTCCCTCTGCCTCCTTTTATTTTCCCCCCCTCCCATCTTGCATACTTTGGGGGCTGCAAAAATTCCACAGCACAGAGATCGGACACCCTTCAGCCCCCTGGCAGCAAGGTCGTGCGGGAAGCAGCGCCATTCATGAAACAGTTAAAATACATATTTTTAAAAAATACCCTGGACCGGCGGCATCAGCTTTAGTCCCACTGCTCTTGAAAAATGACGGCCAGGACTCCGTGACCCTCAGTTTAGACCCTCAGCTCTCCGCGGGGGAGGGGAAGTGCGGGACCAGAAGGGGTTTGACTGTCAGATGGAGTGGGAGTAGACACTGGGAGGGAACGAGAGGAAAGCAGGCAGGGCAGGAACGGACGTGGCAGGCTGGTAATAAATTCTCCTATTTCCGTGCAAAGTCGTCACAGCCTGCTAAACATTCAACTGCTGGCTCATTCATCGGTGATCCCTAGTCCGGTGGTAGCCGTGAGATTGAGCTTGAGTGATGCCCCTTAACGCCTTACCCCAAACTACCCAAGGCGTGGAGGGTTTATATGAGTGAAAGCTTTCCCTTGGAGGTCAGCAGTATATTTGTGAAGACGAATAGGAACCGCAATGCCTTTCCTACTCTCTTTGCTTATGCCAGAAACACACACACACACACACACACACAACTTCTCCCCTCCCATTACTCCAGAATAAATGTAAATGATTTGTAATGTACATAGCTTTTGCTAATAAGGATTTCAGGCCTGATTGGCTATGTCCGCAATTGATGGGAAATGATTTCAGCCCTTTCTTCCAACACAAAGTCACCCACACTCACTCATTAAGAACATCAAGCAGCCTCATTTAAAGCCATGTAGTAAATAAGCGTAGGAGTTTATCTAAATGGAAGGATCATTTGGCAGATACATTCATTCAGAATTACACAAGACCCTCAGTCATTCCAGCCACAAAGAGAACAGCATTACTTGCCCTGGTTAGCTGATACTATAAATGCTCCCAAGCTAGAGTGTGCTAGAGGGAACAGGCCCTCTACAGGCCTGAAAACGTGGATTCAAATTCTGTCTCAGGATGTTATGTATATCAGGACCTGTCTAAGCTGTTTCAATTCTCTGAAGCTCCGGCAGTTTCTCTTTAAAATTTGGAGAAAAATGCTCACTTCAGAGGATCTCTGCAAAGATTAAATAAAACCTGTGCAATTTTATTATTTACTTATTACATTTTGGCACCACTGTGCAGTATGTGGGATTTTAGTTCCCAGACCAGGGATGGAACCTGAGCCCCCTGCAGTTGAGACACAGCGTCCTAACCACTGGACCACTAGGCAAGTCAGAAAATGTGTGCAATTTAAAGAGAGGATGTTTTGAATCAACTAGTGTTATATTTGACTACCTTAATTTGGCTTGACTGATGTGGAATGAGGAGGGATTTAATTTGTTTTGGGACTTGGGTACAATTAAACAAAGCAACAGAAACCATGAAAGCAGCACTAGGATTGGATTATCTCTAATTGTGAAAAAACTGCACATTTAAGTGCATTGTTGAGCCTAAGGAAGATGTTAGGAGTCGATTAGAATTTGAAAAACTCAAAAACTCTAAACTCTCAGGGAAAAGTTGTATGGAAACACTAGCATCAGAAATAATGAGCCAATGTTGTATTATGTTTTGTATATTCTCTCTCAAGCAGTTTCTGATTTAAATGAAATTTCCCTGGCATAGACATAAAATTGTATTCATTTGTGGTTATTGAAAAGAATCCATTTCAAATCTTCCTGTGTTGATGAAGGCCTGGGAGGACAAAGAAAGGAATGGTTATGAAAGATAAAGAGGATAGAAAGATGAACTTTTGGTCTGTGTGGGGTCATGTAGTTTAATTTTAAAATTCCACATGATGACATTCTCTAGAGAAGCCTCTTTTTTTTGGCTGCATCTGTGCTTGGTCATGTCCAACTCTTTGCAACCCCATGGACTGTAGCTTAACAGGTTCCTCTGTTCATGGGATTTTTCAGACAAGAATACTGGAGCAGGTTGCCATTTCCTCCTCCAGGAGATCTTCCTGACCCAGAGATTGCAACCCTATTTCCTGCAGCTTCTACATTGCAAGCAGATTTTTTTTTATCACTGAGCCATCTGGGAAGCCTTTGGCTACCTTCAGTTGAATACAACAGAATGTTTATCAGTTTGCTACAAAAGCTTTTGCTAAGACACCAGCACTGAGCATCCTAGGGACACACTTGAAACTGATGGGTTTTTGTTAGCCTTCCTTGGTGGTTTTCCTTGGGTAAGACCTTAAGAAGCACATTGAGTGGACAGTCATAATGGAAGCCAACAGGTACTTGGTCCTGAATGGGAAGACATGAGAAGGATCTGTGAGCATCACCAAAAAATACAAAATATTTCTAGGAAAAGAACCCATTCCCCGAGGGAGGGTTTATATCTATGAGACAGCACTCAGATTAAAGGCTTCAGACTCTCCACAAACTCAATGATGAAACGTACAAGGGATTCAAATGGCTTCTGAAGTTTGCTATTCTGAATCTGCACTGACTTTCTCTAGCCCTAGAAGAGCCAGGCCATCAGCCACTTAGTGTGTCTCTTCTGTTTTCAGGTTAAAAAGCAGAAAATACATGAACCTGTGTGGAACATGCTGCTCGGGGAAAGCCAGGTGGTAGCAGGTGCTTATTTCCTCCTTATGTCAAAGATAACTTCAAGAAATTGGACAATGCATCAGTCAGCAGAATTTATTACAGAGTTAATCTCTGAAACTGAAAGCATAGACGTTGCTGATCCCGCGTCCCCACTTACGTTACCTTGGGAGAGTTATAAGAATCACTTTCGCTAGTGACAGGGAAGCATCTAACAAGAGATTGATGCTAGTCAGACTATAGAAACTCAAAAGATAAAATTGTAATGCTAAACTGTGGTGGTTCTCTGAGAGTCAGACTCAGGAAATTGTCTCTTTAGATGCCATCTCATGTTTAGTTTTACCCTGGAAATTCAGGAGGCTGTGCAATGTTTTCAAACATAAATAAAGAGGGAATGTAAATGAAATGTATAAATATCCCTTGCTATAATTCAGCGCTTAGGACAATTAACTACACAAACATGGTGCTGTGATTGAATTTTAATTGAAATGATTATTGAAATTACAATAATAACGAGAAAGTGATCAGATTTCTGTGTAAAGTAAAACAGCTGGTAAAAAACACTTTCTATGACAGAACATGTTAGTGTTAAAAGCAGGAACTCGGGGTCTGAAAGGCACATGACCTGATCTCTCTATACGTCATCATCATCTCTCACGATTTTGTTCCCAACTTGCAAAAGCCCACAATGGAGAAAGGTTTTATTTAAAGAGAAGAATGGACTGTGGTAAGAAAAACAGTCAGGTAGTATCAGTTCACATAAAAGTCATTTCAAAATAACCCACTGCTTTCTATGACAGACATGTTAGGCAGGAACTCGGGGAAAGGCACATGACCTGATCTCTCTATACGTCATCATCATCTCTCACGATTTTGTTAAAGCCCACATGGAGAATTTTGTTGTGATCATAGTTCAGTTGCTATATCATTTCTGACTCTTTGTGACCACATGAACTGCAGCACACTAGGCTTCCCTGTCCTTCACAATCTCCTGGAGCTTGCTCAAACTCATGTCCATTGAGTTGGTGATACCATTCAACCATCTCATCCTCTGTTTCCCCCTTCTCCTCCTGCCCTCAATCTTGCCCAGCATCAGGATCTTGTCCAGTGAGTCAGCTCTTCACATCAGGAAGACAAAGTATTGCAGCTTCAGCTTCAGCATCAGTCCTTCCAATGAATATTCAGACTGATTTCCTTTAGGATTGACTGGTTGGATCTCCTTGCTGTCCAAGGGGCTCTCAAGAGTCTTCTCCAGCACAATTCAAAAGTATTGATTCTTCGGTGCTCAGCCTTCTTTATGGTCCACTCGCACATCCATACATGACTACTGGAAAAACCATAGGCTTAACTATATGGACCTTTGTCAGCAAAGCAATGTTTCCTCTTCAATATGCTGTCTAGCTTTGTCATAGATTTTTCTTCCAAGGAGCAAGTGTCATTTAATTTCATAGCTTCAGTCACCATCCACAGTGATTTTGGAGTCCAAGAAAATAAAATCTCTCATTGCTTCCATTTTTTTCCCATGTACATGGAGAATTTTAATACAATTATTTGGTGTAGCAACAGGCTGAGCCCAATTCTCACACATTTAGAAATGTGTGAGAGGAAAGTAAGAGGTAGTAAGAGGTAGTAAGCTCAGAGCTCTACCTCTAAACAGGAACGTGGCTTTTATCAATGGTCTGAACACTGACATCATTCATAGAAATTTTATACCAGAAGCTAGTGCATTTGAATGAAGAATTGGTCTTGAAAAACTTAAATACTATCTCAAATCTAACAAAGAAGAAATACAAATATGGATCCAGATGTAGGGGTCTATTAAAAATATGGCAGTGGAGACAATTCTTTGAATAAGACTTGTAAATAAGACTTAAAAGATTTCTACTAGTGATAATTTCAGTAGAAATCAACTGCATGATATGGTCATCAAAAATGTAAACAGGTATCCTTAGAAAAAGCAAAGCCCCTGTATGAGGGTGGTAAGGACTTTAACTCTAAAATATTGAGAATGTACCTGGAATTTTGCATTTTAAGCAGGCTTGGCTAACTCGAGTACTTTTAAGTTGTCCTTATTTTTGTGAGCTGTATCATGATACATTGATTTAGTTGACAGAACTACTATCTCTACTCTCTCTCTCCCTCAGCCCTAGGATAGCTTCCATTGTTTTCTTTCCCTGCTTCCCTGGTGGCTCAGATGGTAAAAAATCTGCCTGCAATGCGGGAGACCCAGGTTTGAGCCTTGGGTCAGGAAGATCCCCTGGAGAAGGAAATGACAACCCACTCAAGTATTCTTGTTTGGAGAATTCAATGAACTGAGGAGTCTGGTGGGCTACAGTCCGTGGGGTTGCAAAGAGTCAGACTCGACTGAGCGATTAACACTTTCACCTTGCCCCTACTTTATCCATCCTTTAGGGGTTAGAACAAAGGTCACCTTTTCTGCATAAGCACCTTGATACTATAGGTTTAACAAGACTACATTTTTTGAGGGCATAAAATACATTTCAAAGTCTGTCAATATTGCATTTAACAAATTGTGTTACAGTTAGGAAAACAACAGATTGGGAAAGACTAGAGATCTCTTCAAGAAAATTAGAGATACCAAAGGAACATTTCATGCAAAGATAGGCTCGATAAAGGACAGAAATGGTATGCACCTAACAGAAGCAGAAGATATTAAGAAGAGGTGGCAAGAATACACAGAAGAACTGTACAAAAAAGATCTTCACGACCCAGATAATCACGATGGTGTGATCACTCACCTAGAGCCAGACATCCTGCAATGTGAAGTCAAGTGGGCCTTAGAAAGCATCACTATGAACAAAGCTAGTGGAGGTGATGGAATTCCAGTTTAGCTATTTCAGATACTGAAAGAGGATGCTGTGAGAGTGCTGCACTCGATATGCCAGCAAATTTGGAAAACTCAGCAGTGGCCACAGGACTGGAAAAGGTCAGTTTTCGTTCCAATCCCAAAGAAAGGCAATGCCAAAGAATGCTCAAACTACCGCACAGTTGCACTCATCTCACATGCTAGTAAAGTAATGCTCAAAATTCTCCAAGCCAGGCTTCAGCAATACGTGAACCGTGAACTTCCAGATGTTCAAGCTGGTTTTAGAAAAGGCAGAGGAACCGGAGATCAAATTGCCAATATCCGCTGGATCACCGAAAAAGCAAGAGAGTACCAGAAAAACATCTATTTCTGCTTTATTGACTATGCCAAATCCTTTGACTGTGTGGATCACAATAAACTGTGGAAAATTCTGAAAGAGATGGGAATACCAGACCACCTGACCTGTCTCTTGAGAAACCTGTGTGCAGGTCAGGAAGCAACAGTTAGAACTGGACATGGAACAACAGACTGGTTCCAAATAGGAAAAGGAGTACGTCAGTCTGGTCCCATCACTTCATGGGAAATAGATGGGGAAACAGTGGAAACAGTGTCAGACTTTATTTTTGGGGGCTCAAGAATCACTGCTGATGGTGACTGTAGCCATGAAATTAAAAGACGCTTACTCCTTGGAAGGAAGGTTATGGCCAACCTAGACAGCATATTTAAAAGCAGAGACATTACTTTGCCAACAAAAGTCCGTCTAGTCAAGGCTATGGTTTTTCCAGTGGTCATGTATGGATGTGAGAGTTGGACGGTGAAGAAGGCTGAGCGCCGAAGAATTGATGCTTTTGAACTGTAGTGTTGGAGAAGACTCTTGAGAGTCCCTTGGACTGCAAGGAGATCCAATCAATCCATCCTAAAAGAGATCAATCCTGGGTGTTCATTGGAAGGTCTGATGTTGAAGCTGAAACTCCAATACTTTGGCCACCTCATGTGAAGGGTTGACTCATTGGAAAAGACCCTAATGCTGGGTAGGATTGGGGGCGGGAGGAGAAGGGGATGACAGAGGATGAGATGGTTGGATGGTATCACCGACTCGATGGACATGGGTTTGGGTAGACTCCGGGAGTTGGTGATGGACAGGGAGGCCTGGCGTGCTGCGGTTCATGGGGTTGTAAAGAGTCGGACACAACTGAGCGACTGAACTGAACTGAACTGAACTGTTACAGTTAGAGGTAACACGGCATAGTTGTTAAGAACACAGAAAAGTGAAAGTGAAAGTCACTCAGTAGAGTCCGACTCTTTGCGACCCCATGGACTACACAGTCCATGGAATTCTCCAGACCAGAATACTGGAGTGGGTAGCCTTTCCCTTCTCCAAGGGATCTTCCCAACCCAGGGACTGAACCCAGGTCCCCTGCATTGCAGGCAGATTCTTTATCAGCTGAGCCACTAAGGAAGCCCAAGAACACTAGAGGTGGTAGCCTATCCCTTCTCCAGCGGATCTTCCTGACCCAGGAATCGAACCAGGGTCTCCTGCATTGCACATGGATTCTTTCCCAACTGAACTACCATCTGGAACCAAACTAACTTGGGAAGCTATTCAGTTACATATGCTTAGTTTCTTCTTCAATAAAAATCCCATGATGTTACCTATCTCTTAAGCTTCAGAAGATATACTATACATGTTATATAATGTAATATAAGATTTGCTGGTAGCTCAGTGGAAAAGAACCTGCCTGCCAATGCAGGAAACATGGGTTCCATCCCTGAATCCAGAAGATCTTCTGGAGGAGGAAATAACAACCCACTCCAGTATTCTTGTCTGAAAAAACCCACGGACATAGGAACCTGGTGGGCTACAGTCCATGGGGTCACAAAGATTTGGACACAACTCAATGACTGAGCACATGTGCACACATGTGTATAATGTTATATAATGCTATATATATATTAAAATATATAATGTACTTAAAATTGGGCACATACTAACATATATAAACTTGCTTCCTTTATCACTATGTGTTTGCATATCTGTTTCCTAATTGAATGCTAGCTAGGAATGACCATCTGGTACATCATATATGCAAATACAGCTTGATGTAACTGCAATAAGTCTACATTGGAGAAAGGAGACCTAGGATTAAGCCAACTATCTACAACTCATAGTAAATATACAGTTGCTTAACCAGCTTGTTCTACTCTCTCAACATGCTACCTGACTTGTAATTTTGGAGACCACCCTTATTTTACACGGAACTTGTGCAATTCTTAAAGAGTTTTACAAATAAAAAAAGGGTCTAGCACAGTCCCTGGCATATAAAAGGCTTTGAATAAAGGTTAGTTGAACCCCAGATATAAATGCTCAAATGTGTTTATTAAATACATTGTATTTGATTTCTATACTTCATTTTGTAGCAGAAAAAGGCAAATCACAAATAAACTCTACCCAAGAGCTTTTTATTAAGAGAAAATATAGCTTTCACAAAAAGTCCTGGGGATGTTCACTCACTCGGTTCAACCTCCCATACGTATCTAGATTTACCTCTCTCCTGTTATAGAATGGAAACTGACATTTCAGTGACCCAAATTATTGTATGATTCTTAACTATAAAGGAAATGTTATATTCCACACAGCATATACTATTTACAATGCCAGAAAAGGGACACACACTTAAAAACCATTCTATAATCTCAATTTATAAAAACAAGGGTTATTTAAAGTTCAATTAATCAGAACTTATCATTAACCAATCTCTGATCTTTTCAGAAGTATATGTAATTTGCTAATGTACATTTGTGACCATCCCAGACATAACAGTGGTGTACACTCTTTTTTTATTCAAGTATATTTGATTTATAACATTGTGTTAGTTTCAGGGGTTCAGTAAAGTAATTTAGTTTGCTCCCTCTTAAACTTACTATTATCAATGTATTCCCTGAGAACACGTCATGAGACACTTTAAAAATTGATGCATGTATCTTGTCTCTTAAATTTTAATATTTCAGATTTTTCTCATTAAAAGCACTTGTTAAATATTTTCAATGAAATGCCAGTGTCATATTACAAAGGAAATATTTAATATACTATATTTAACCTTCTTTCGGTCATTGAAGATTGCTGCTGTTTCCAAGTTTGCAGTATTACAAATTATGCTTCTATGAATGCTTCTTTCCTTGGGTCTCTGATTAAGGCAGTTGAATAGACATCTGCACATAGAACTACTAAGCACAATTTGTGAAAATTTCTTAAAATACATGATAATGTTATTGCTCCCCAGAACCATTAAGAAGAGTAAAAGATTAATTGGTCCCTCACTACTCTTGAGCAAGAACATCTCTTTTGCAATTTGCTTATTCAGTGGCTTAAATTATGTCATTGTTTTAATTCTATTTGTGTGATTACCACAATACTTATTGGCTGCTTCTTTGCAAACTTCTCATAATTTTCTGACCATACCCATTCTCCTAGTATGTTATTGCTAATTGAGAATATAATGGACTTAAGTTGTTTTAATGATTGGAAGACATTCAGAAAATTGAGTTCAATATGAGTTTCTATACTTCTCACATTTAGCCAAAAAAAAAGTCTGTGTGTACATGCTTATGGGCTTCCCAGATGAATCAGTGGTAAAGAATACAGCTGCCAATGCAGGAGACATGAATTCAATTCCTGAGTTGGGAATATCCCTTGGACAAGGAAACGGCAACCCACGCCAGTGTTCTTGCATGGAAAATCCCATGGACAGAGGAGTCTGGTGGGCTACAATTGTGTGGGATTGCAAGAGCCAGATGTTACTTAGTGAGTAAACCACCACCATCATGTCTATGAACCTGAAGTGCTTGTGTGAGTGTCCTGATACCATACGGAACACATTGCGTGGGGTTGCAAGAGTCAGACATGACTTAGTCAGTGAGTACACATGCATGTACGTGTTTATAAATTCATATGTTTAAAACTTTGTGTTTATATATAAATATAATAGATGTATACATACACATATATGTATATTTTTGTTGTATTTACTTAGTCCCTAAATGCATTCAACAGTTTTTGACCCAATAGGCTCTAGCCTGCCGGGCTCCTCTGTCCATAGGATTTTCCAGGCAAGAATACTAGAGTGGGTTGTCATTTCCTTTTTCAAGAGATCTTCTTGACCCAGAGATCAAACCTACATCTCCTGCACTGGCAGGAGGATTCTTTGTCACTGAGCCACCTGGGAAGGCCACGTATGCATATACACAAATGCAAATATGTAAGTGTTCACATGTGCATGAAGAGATTCATTCAGAAAATACATACAGAGTATCATATAGCAAGTACTGATGTAAGTTCCACTGACAGATTATAAAGAAGTAAGGCAGATTCTCTGGCTTTAGGGTAAAAATTAAAAACCTAGAAAGAAATCACTAAAATGCAATTCAACACCATAGATCCTATAAGCTATGTATGTATGGACAACATTTTTCACATATTAAGAAATTGGTAAATTATTTTCATTACCTCTTTGAAATGAGGTCAGAGAATAGAATTTATAACATGTACGTACACACACACACACACACACACCTGTCCAAACAGAATCCTGATATTAGCTTTGATGTTTGTCCTCACCTCATGACAAGCTACACAATTTGAGGAAGGGTGAAGAATGAACACACAGGGATTTGTTAGAAAATATGGGGATTTGTAAAGCATTACTATTTTCAAGATGGCCACAACAACATTCAGCCAAACATGGGGCCTTTCTGAATGTGGAAGTTTGTGGGATTATAGCACCTGTATGTTCATGAAGCAGCCTGCCTCGTCACTAACATCAATCCAATAGATCAAGTTCAACTCATCTTACTTAATTAAAAATTCACAAACCATCCACTGAGCCCTGTCTCAAGTTCTTCCTTTTTAAAATCTGCCATATTCCACCATCATCCCTTGCCTACACTTTTGCTATTTACACAGAAGGATGATTGTCAGTCACCATGAGTTCTGAATTTCCATGCTAGATGATGGCTTTTACAATTTAACTGTCAAAGTAAAGAGATCAGAGCGAGTGCTCACTGTTAGGAAGAAGTTGGTCTGGCAGGGACACTTGCCCATGCTTTCTAAGACTTAAGAGATAACCAAAATATATTGGTTGAATATAAGGTGGATGATTATACCTCTGCATGCTGAATTGCAAGATGATAAAGCTTTTGGACATTTATAGCTATAATCCAGGAAGATATAGTGAATGTCTTTAATTTGGTAGAAGAATGGAAAAGAGAAAGGTACATATAATTTATTTAGAGAAATAATTAACTATACCATAATGGGGCTCAGACAGTAAAGAATCTGCCGGCAATGCAGGACACCCAGGTTCAATCCCTGGGTTAGGAAAATTCCTGGAGAAGGAAATGGCAACACACTCCAGTCTTCTTGCCTGGAGAATTCCAAAGACAGAGGAGCCTGGCAAGCTACAGTCTATGGGGTCCCAAAGAGTAGGACAGGACTGAACAATTAACATTTTCACTTTCGCTTTCACTAATGGAGCTGGGAATGAATCAGAGTTTTCAAGCTTGGTCCTGAAGAAAGAATGATGCTGTTATTAGTAGGAAGAAGAAAGGAAACAGTACCTGGTTAGCAAATTACATAGATTCAGAGTGAAATGATGCTGATGTTGAGGTCTTAGCTAGACACCATAAAGAATTATACAACAGTCACTAGGCATCATCAAACTGCAGTTTGGGAAATAGCTTTGAGCGAGAGACATAATTTTATGAATCTTTTTCAGACAATATAACTAATGATAAAAGCTGTTGCAGCCCCTAAAAGACAATAGAAGTTTCTGCAGGACCAATGATAAAGACATACTAGGTGGTGAGAGAAGTAGAGAGACAAGGAGAAAGAAGGAAGGGATTGGAAAGGAGAGAAGAGAGAGACTGTATTTAAAAGGAGCCTGAAGAGATGATTATAAAACACCAGTAAACCATAACCTGATGATTTAAAAAATCACCTCTCAAATAAACAACTTATCCTCACACCTAAAGGAACTACGAAAAGAAGAGAAAACAAAACCCAAAATTAGTACCAAGAAACAAATCATAAAAATCAAACAGAATTAAACAAAATTTTATATTGATGACTTGTGAACATTTCTCTCACATTGTACAAAAGCCGGCAATGTAAAAATTGGACACTCAAAGGTAACTATGAAAAAAAAAGTCCAACTAAAAATAGATCAATTTAACTCGGTAGAGATTTGCATAGTCTACAGCATGCAAAACTGGCAAATAATTGTTTTTATTTTAATGCATGAGAAGCTTGCTCTTCATTTGGAAATGTCTGATTAGTTATACTTTACCATTTCCTTGCTTATTCAGAGTTGTTTATAAAAGAATTTCCAAGTAGGATGCATGTATAATTAATCACAAAGTTAGAGAGTGTATTGAAAGCAATACATTGAAATGTGAATTCTATCATCTTCTCTTACCCTAAGTGTGGGTGTATATGTGTTTGACTGCACTATAGTAAAGGTTGCTGATACATAATAAAGTTTATGTATACTGCTACTTTGCGAGAAAACTTAGATTATCACAAAAAGTCTGCTTATGTTTATATGTTTATAATATTTATAGAGGCCATCAACTCCATAAATAACAGAACAAGCTAGAAGGAGAACAGTTTCTCTGAAGTTCACAAAATGGTGTCCAAAATAAATTTCATGTGAGTGAAGTCTCTCAGTCGTGTCAGACTCTGCAACTCCATGGACTATACCCTTCCAGGCTCCTCCATGCATGGAATTTTCCTGCTGAGGAAACTGGAGTGGGTTGCCATTTCCTTATCCAGGGGATCTTCCCAACCCAGGAATTGATTCCCGGTCTCCTGCACTGCAGGCAGACTCTTTACCATCTAAGACACCCGGGAAGCCTAATTTCACATGGCCAGTGTTAATTTCGGACTCTAGGAAGATTGGTTAGATCAAAAGGGATGTCATTTTCCTGAATCTCAGTGTGCCTTATTATTCTTCTCAATTTTTACTGCAAATCAATTTTGTGTGATATGCTGAAACAATTTCTGTATAGGTCTCTTGTGTTAAGTCCAGTGCTCTTGGTTACCATAGGCTGTGAGAATCACAGGACAGATTAAAGACAGCACTGAAAATTCAAGCTTTAAATCCATTGCTTTACTCAGTGTTTGGCCCTTACGGTAGCCACATCAAACTGTAAGTACTATTATTATCAGAATATTGCATTCCTGCTACAACCTACATGTATACCACAAATCATCGCCAGAAAGGAACTGTCATTGTGTTTCCTTGCCTATCTAAAGATCTCTTAAGCTGCTAATACTCAACAGTTGGCAGGTTTACACATATTATCAATAACCACATGTTCTGCCCATCATTGCTAGCTAGTCATCAACATTGATGGTTTTCTTACCGCATTCTTTAAAACAGAATGTCTCCTTTCTAAAGCCTTTCTAGAACATTTTGACTATGTTTATAATTTTACTTTGCACATAAGAGCAACCCAATGATAGAAGTTTTTTATTGAAATATTGACCTCATTTAATCAACTATTTTGAACAAACCCTAGAACCTTATTGAACATATTGCATATTAGTTGTCCTTAGTATAAAATATTTATGCCATTCTTTTTTTTTCAAAAAAGCATTATTTTCTTGAAAACAAATGCTTAGATTTTAGATAGAGACCAACTTGGGTCTAATTCTGGCATCACCTGTTATTTAGTGTGTTGACATTGATAAGCACTGGTTCTCAGCCCATCTTTTGATGGTAAAATAGCTCATTTCTGGAGGAGAAATTGTGGTGAATACATATGTCGAAGGAGATAATTTGTGTAATTCACCTATTATAGTATCTGATAACATAGTATATACTCAGTCAATTAGTTACAAAATTAGACACAACCTTTCAGTTACTATTATCATTCTACCAAAGTCTGTGCATATAAATGTCATCTTCCTAAATGTTACTAAGTTAAAAGTAACTGCAACAGGAAGAAAAAAGTTACAAAAGAAAAACAGGGTATGATCTGGGGTGATAGCAATAGGGTTCATTTGTTGACATCTTGTGCTATTGAGATGCCCTGCATCTTTGAAAAGTGAAAGACAAGACTAAAGAAGGGATCTGCTGCCATCCACAATCTGTTCAGAGAAGATATAGATTTTCTCTATTTCAAATTTCCAGACGACAACAATCAGAGCCTGGAGATAAAGGGGATTGGTTTGCCAATCACAGAACCTGTAGAGCACAACAGTGAGTATGTGAAACAGACAAAAAGTCAGAAAAGGAACTCAAGCAAAAAGAAGCAATTCACTTATTGGGTGTGTTTCCTGCCAAGTCATCACTATTTATTTACATTGACATTGATTATTGTGAACTTAATTATTTTAGGACATAATCGGTGTTGCTTCCGCCTAATTTTGACTGAGTCATTTTGCCCAAAAATCAGTTTTAACATCTATACATCAGGAAGTGGAAAGAAAGATGAATGCACATTAACACCTCTGTAAAAGTTTCAATTTTTTAATGTTTAAGAAGTTGAAAAGGTGCCTCGACTGCAAAAGTCATGTAAATCTGCAAACTTTTATGGAAATGACAACATATGTAAATATCAGTTAGTGGCCTTCCTTGCGTGTCTGTGTGAATTGGAGGGTTGTGAGGTAGAGGATGAAAATAAGAATTTTATAGCTTTAATCTGTTGGAGAAATATCAGACTGCTTTATAGATTATTCTGACTTTAAATTTAAAACACAAATCTCAAATGCACAAATGACTTTTCCTAGTAACTGTACTGTATTTCTAAACTGTTTCTTTAAAATATTCTATGATGACCATTTCTAAACATTTATCTCTTCTTCATGCTACAACATTTTTGTTTTTAGGTCTGTCGATAAGTGACCTCATATCAATTCCATTTTCAAAAAAATAAACAAAATAATTTCTTCTTGTCAGAAAATCTAGTGAACTACTTGTACCTAATATATTCTACCATTCATATTCTTAAACTTTCCTCATATTCCAACAGTAGTGTTAGTTGCTCAGCCGTGTCTGACTCTTTGCAATCTGACTCAGCAAACCAGGCTCCTCTGTCCATGGAATTCTTCAGGCAAGAATATTGGAGTGGGTAACCATGCCCTTCTCCAGGGGATCTTCCCGACCCAGGGATCAAACTTTGGTCTCCCACATTGTAGGCAGATTCTTTACCATCTGAGCCACCAGGGAAGCCCAAAATATATGCAAATACAATTTTTAATAGCACATACATTATTTGCAACCCCATGGACTGCAGCCTGCCAGGTTCCTCTGTCCATGGGACTCTCCAGGCAAGAATACTGGAGTGGGTTGCCATTCCCTTCTCCAGGGGATCTTCCTGACCCAGTAACTGAACCCAGGTCTCCTGAATTGCAGGCAGATTCCTTAAGAACTGAGCTACAAGGGTAGTCCCTTACAACAATAAGTCTCTTCTTATTTAATGTCAACTACTTTGCTTTTGCTCCCAATCCAAGATGTTAGATATTACCCTTTGTTTAGCACTTCTAATATTCAAATCCATCAACAAGTCCATAACACATTCTGAATCTGACTGAATTGCCTTTCAGTCTCTTCACAAGTCCAAGCTACCATTCTCTCTCACCAGGTCTCCAACAATAGGCTCCTAAGGTATCTCTTGTTCCTCATAAGGAGGACAGAATGACTATTACATCAAAGTCAAATCCTCATATTTTGGCAAATGAGCATGTCCTTGACCTGTCTTGTTTTCCTCACATGCATGAAAACTAAAGGAAGACCTAAATATCCATATTCTTCTACTTACATGATTACTTTAGCTAGCAGTGCTTCTAAAGGAAGAGGTTGATAGGAAAGAATAACTTAACTGTATAGTAACCTCATGTTTTATACATCAACTTTATTTTTTATAAATATGAAAGGATATTCAAGAATTAGGAAGAATTTGAGGGAAATTAAAATCAGGTCGAAGATGAAACCTTAGTCACCTTTAAAATGAAAAATATAACATTTTAGGATAGAGTATACTTAAAAATAAAAAAAAAAGGAGTAAAAAAATGACCATATAAATAGCCCATTGATCATCCAGAAGAAAAAGCCTGAAAAATTTAACACACTAGAAGTGACTACAAAAATTACAAAGACCATATCAGTATAAAAATGAATAGGTCATACATGAAAAACAAAGCAATTTTAGAGTTAAATAAAATAAATAAAAATTTCCTGTGATGAAGGAAAACTATAAATATTTATGTTGAAATACTTTAAAACTTCACTAAATTCTAAATGAAAACCATAAAAGGAAACCAATCCACTTTACAATTGCCTCAAAAATACAATAACTAACAATAAAATACCTAAGGAAGTAACAATCAATTCACTTCAGTTCAGTCACTCAGTCGTGTCCAAATCTTTGCAACACAATGAACCGCAGCATGCCAAGCCTCCCTGTCCATCACCAGCTCCCGGAGTTTACCCAAACTCATGTCCATTGAGTCGGTGATGCCATCCAACCATCTCATCCTCTGACATCCCCTCCTCCTCCTGACTTCAATCTTTCCCAGCATCAGGGTCTTTTCAAATGAGTCAACTGTCGCATCAGGTGGGCAAAAATTTGGAGTTTCAGCTTCAACATCAGTCCTTCCAATGAACACCCAGGGCTGATCTCCTTTAAGATGGACTGGTTGGATTTCCTTGCAGTCCAAGGGAATCTCAAGAGTCTTCTGCACCACCAAAGTTCAAAAGAATCAATTCTTCTGCACTCAGCTTTCTTTATGGTCCAACTCTCACATCCATACATGACTACTGGAAAAACCATAGCCTTGACTAGATGGACCTTTGTTGGCAAAGTACTGTCTCTACTTTTTAATATGCTGTCTAGGTTGGTAATAACTTTCCTTCCAAGGAGTAAGTGTCTTTTAATTTCATGGCTGCAGTCATCATCTGCAGTGATTTTGGAGCCCCAAAAATAAAGTCAACCACTGTTTCCCTATCTATTTGCCATGAAGTGATGCGACCAGATGCCATTATCTTAGTTTTCTGAATGTTGAGCTTTAAGCCAACTTTTTCACTCTCCTCTTTCACTTTCATCAAGAGGCTTGTTAGTACTTCTTTACTTTCTGCCATAAGGGTGATGTCATCTGCATATCTGAGGTTATTGATATTTCTCCCGGCAATCTTGATTCCAGCTTGTGCTTCCTCCAGCCCAGCGTTTCTCATGATGTACTCTGCATATAAGTTAAATAAGCAGGTTGACAATATACAGCCTTGACGTACTCCTTTTCCTATTTGGAACCAGTCTGTTGTTCCATGTCCAGTTCTAACTTTTTCTTCCTGACCTGCATACAGGTTTCTCAAGAGGCATGTCAGGTTGTCTGGCATTCCCATCTCTTTCAGAATTTTCCACAGTTTATTGTGATCCACACAGTCAAAGGCTTTGGCATAGTCAATAAGGCAAAAATAGATGTTTTTCTGGAACTCTCTTGCTTCTACGATGATCCAGCAAATGTTGGCAATTTGATCTCTGGTTCCTCTGCCTTTTCTAAAACCAGCTTCAACATCTGGAAGTTCACGGTTCACGTATTGCTGAAGCCTGGCTTGGAGAATTTTGAGGATTACTTTACTAGCGTGTGAGATGAGTGCAATTGTGCAGTAGTTTGAGCATTCTTTGGCACTGCCTTTCTTTGGGATTGGAATGAAAACTGACCTTTTCCAGTCCTGTGGCCACTGCTGAGTATTCCAAATTTGCTGACATATTGAGTGCAGCACTTTCACAGCATCATCTGTGATGATTTGAAATAGCTCAACTGGAATTCCATCACCTCCACTAGCTTTGTACGTAGTGATACTTCCTAAGCCCCACTTGACTTGACATTCCAGGATGTCTGGCTCTAGGTGAGTGATCACACCATCGTTGATTATCTGGGTTGTGAAGATCTTTTTGTATAGTTCTTCTGTGTATTCTTGCCACCTCTTCTTAATATCTTCTGCTTCTGTTAGGTCCCTACCATTTCTGTCCTTTATTGAGCCCATCTTTGCATGAAATGTTCCCTTGGTATCTCTAATTTTCTTGAAGGGATCTCTAGTCTTTCCTATACTATTGTTTTCCTCTATTTCTTTGCATTGATCGCTGAGGGAGGCTTTCTTACCTCTCCTTGCTATTCTTTGGAACTCTGCATTCAAATAGGTATCTTTCCTTTTCTCCTTTTCTTTTCTCTTCTCTTCTTTTCTCAGCTATTTGTAAGGCCTCCTCAGACAGCCATTCTGCTTTTTGCATTTCTTTTTCTTGGGGATGGTCTTGATCCCTGTCTCCTCTACAATGTCATGAAGCTCTGTCCATAGTTCATCAGGCACTCTGACTATCAGATCTATTCCCTCAAGCTATTTCTCACTTCAACTGTATAATCTTAAGGGGTTTGATTTAGGTCATACCTGAATGGTCTCGTGGTTTTCCCTACTTTCTTCAATATACATCTGAATTTGGCAATAAGGAGTTCATGATCTGAGCCACAGTCAGGTCCTGGTCTTGCTTTTGCTGACTCTATAGAGCTTCTCCATCTTTGGCTGTAAAGAATATAATGAATCTGATTTCGATGTTGACCATCTGGTGATGCCCATGTGTAGAGTCTTTTCTTGTGTTGTTGGAAGAGGGTGTTTGCTATGACCAGTGTGTTCTCTTGGCAAAACTCTATTAGCCTTTGCCCTGCTTCATTCTGTACTCCAAGGCCAAATGTGCCTGTTACTCCAGGTATTTCTTGACTTCCTACTTTTGCATTCCCGTCCCCTATAATGAAAAGGACATCTTTCTGCGGTATTAATTCTAATAGGTCTTATAGGTCTCCATTGAACCGTTCAACTTCAGCTTCTTCAGCGTTACTGGTCAGGGCATAGACTTGGATTACCATGATATTGAATGGTTTGCCTTGGAAACCAAGAGATCATTCTGTCATTTTTGAGATCACATCCAAGTACTGCATTTCAAACTCTTTTGTTGACTATGATGGCTACTCCATTTCTTCTAAGGGATTCTTGTCCACAGTAGTAGATATAATGGTCGTCTGAGTTAAATTCACCCATTCCAGTCCATCTTAGTTCACTGATTCCTAGAATGTCGACGTTCACTCTTGCCGTCTCCTGTTTGACCACTTCCAATTTGCCTTGATTCATGGACCTAACATTCCAGGTTCCTATGCAATATTCCTTTTTACAGCACTGGACCTTGCTTCTATCACCAGTCACATCCACAACTCGGTATTGTTTTTGCTTTGGCTCCATCCCTTCATTCTTTTGGACTTATTCCTCCACTGATCTCCGGTAGCATATTGGGCACCTACTGACCTGAGGAGTTCATATTTCAGTGTTCTATCTTTTTGCCTTTTCATACTGTCCATGGGGTTCTCAAGGCAAGAATACTGAAGTGCTTTGCCATTCCCTTCTCCATAGCAAAGCACTTCAGTACTCATAAAACTAAGTTACTGATGAAAGAACCTGAAGACCGAACAAACAGATGGCGAGGTATACCTTGCTCATGGATTAGAAGAATATTATTAGAATGACCATACAAGAAAAGCAATCTGCAGATTCAATTCAATCTCTATCAAAATACCAGTGGCATTTTTCACAGGACTAGAGCAAATAGTTTTAAAATGTTTATGGAAACACAAAAGACCCTGAATAATCAGAACAATCTTGGGATAGAAGAACTGAGCAAGAGGTTTCAGGCACTCTGATTTCAAACTATGTAATACAAACTAGAGTAGCCAAAACGGTATGATACTGGCACAGAAACAGACACACAGATCAGTGGAACACTACAGAGAACCCAGAAATGAACCAACACCTGTGGTCACACGTGTGTGCATGCTCAGTCGTGTCTGCTCTTTGTGACACCATGGATTGTAACCTGCCAGGCCCTTCTGCCCAAGGGATTCACCAGGCAAGAATACTGGAGTAGTTACCATTTCCTTCTTCAGGGGATCTTCCTTAACCCAGGGATTGAATGTGTGTCTCTTGCGTTTCCTGCATTGGCAAGCAGATTCTTTATCAACTGTGAGCTATGATCAAAGAGACAAGAATATACAATGGGGAGAAAAGACAGCCTCTTTAATAAATGGTTCTTTTGCATGTAGCTGTTCAGTTTTCCTGATGCCGAACTGGACTACTCTCTTGCAGCAAGCACAAAATAAATTCAAAACGGAATAAAGACTTAAGTGTAATACCTGAAATTTTAAAACTTCTTAGAAGAAAGCAGGCAATATACTCTTTGACATTGGTCTTAGCAATGTTTTTTTTTTTTTGGATATGTCTTCTCAGACAAGGAAAGTGAAGTGAAAGTTGTTCAGTCATGTCCAACACTTTGTGACCCATGGACCATACAGTCTAAGGAATTCTTCAGACCAGAATACTGAAGTGGGTAGCCTTTCCCTTCTCCAGGATATCTTCCCAACCCAGAGATCAAACCCAAGTCTCCCACATAGCAGGGAGATTCTTTACCAGTTGAGCCACAAACCAAAGCCAAAATAAATCAATGGCACCACATCAAATGCAAAAAAGCTTCTGGGCAATGAAGGAAACTATCAACAAAACAAAAAAGCCAGCTACTTAATGGATAATATTTACAAATAATAGACCTGATAAGGGATTAATATCCAAAATACACAGAGAAACCATACAACTCAACATCAAAAAAACAATTAAAAAATGAGCAGAGGACCTGAATAGACTTTTTTTCCAAAGAAGATATTCAGATGGCTAACAGGCATGCAATAAAATGTTCAGTATCACTAACCACTAGAGAAATGCAAATTAATCACAATGAGATTTACCTCATGTTTGTCAGAGTGACTATCAAAAAGAAAATAAATAAGTATTGGTGAGGATGTGGAGAAAAGGACACACTCATGCCCTGGGAATGATGGGAATGTAACGCGGTTAAGCCACTGTGGAAAACAGTATGCATGTTCCTCACAAAATTAAAAATAGACTACCATACAAATTCAGCAATTCCACTCAATAGATATTTTTCCAAAGAAACAAAGCCACTAATTAGGAAAGATACAGGCACCCCCACATTCATTGTAATATTATTTGTAGATAATACCCAAGGTATGAAGGAAACCTAGTTGGCCATCAATAAATGAACAAATAAGATGTTATACCCCCCACACACACAACTAAATATTAATCAACCCTAAAATAAGCCTGAAATCTTGCCATTTGTGATAACATGGGTCAACTTGGTATTATGCTAAGTGAAATAAGCCAGGCAGAGAAAGACAAATACTGTATGATCTCACTTATATGTGGGATCTAAAAACTGAAGCAAATAATCAAACAACAGATATATTTTTACATACAGAGACTAAACAAGTAGCTGCCAGAATAGAGAGGGGTGGGAAAACTAGAGAAGTGAATGAGGGAGATTAAGAGGTACAAACTTCCAAGTGCAAAATAAATGAATCACAGGGATGAAATGTACCGTTTGGGGAATGTAGTCAAAATTTTTTCTATATCTTTGTATGGTGACAGCTGGTAAATAGACTTATCATAGTAATCATTTTGAAAGTTATGGAATATTGAATCACTCTCTTGTGTACCAGGGACTAATAGTGTTACAGGTCAATTAAACTTCAAAACAAACCAACTCACAAAAAACAGGTCAGATTTGTAGTTACTAGAGATGGAGGTGGGGGAAGAGGGAATTGGATGAAGGAGGGTATTCAAGAGGTACAAACGTTCAGTTATAATATTAATAAATATAGGGATGCTCTATAGCATAAAGATAATACTGTTGCGTGTTATATAGGAAAGTTAAGAGAGTGAATCCTAAGAGTTCTCATCACAAAGAAAAATATATTTCTTCCAATTCTTTACTTTTGTAGCTATATGAGACGATGGTTGTTCAGTAACCCACTGTGGTAATCATTGCAAGATGTATGTCAGTCAAATCATTATGCCATACAACTTCAGCTTATGCAGTGCCATATGTCAATTATATCTCAATAAACTGGAAGAAAAATTCTAACTGAAAAAAATTTTTAAAAATAGACAGTAAAATTTCTGGTGAAATTTCAAAATTCCAAACTAAAGAGAAAATTCTAAAGATTTCCAGATTAAAAAAAAACAATAAGGTGGATTATCTATTAGTGACTGAAAATCTGACTGGAATTAGATTCTTCACCAGAAACAAGTATCAGCAGCCAGTAGAGCCTGTTTGAAACATATTTTTTTATATAAATTTATCTATTTTTATTGGAGGCTAATTACTTTACAATATTGTGGTTTTGCCATATATTGACACGGATCCACCACGGGTGTACATGTGTTATGGTTGAATCTAGCAATCCATAGCTGGCCATATTATCACAGATAATGACAAGATAAATATATTTGAATGTGAGAAAGTGAAAAAATTCTATCCACACCTGTATATTTTAAGATCATACTATAAATAAATGAAAAAAAGAATGACAAATGAATAGACAAAAGGAAGACAATGACCAAGAAATCAAGAAATACTTGTTACAGAGTAGATGCAAAGTAAACATTTAGTTGAGCTTTCCCGATTTTAAGACTAAACTTGGGACTCCCTATATCACTTAAATGAGAGTCCTCAAGGTAGGTGCCTAGCAATCTGAATATTTAATAAACTTCCATTAATTTATTCATGCTTCCCTAGTAGCTCAGCTGGTAAAGAATCCACCTGCAGGTTAGGAGACCCCAGTTCGATTCCTGGGTCGGGAAGATCCCCTGGAGAAGGGAACGGCTACCCACTCCACTATTCTGGCCTGGAGAACTCCATGGACTGCATAGTCCATGGGGTGCAAAGAGTCAGTCGTAACTGAGCGACTTTCACTCACTCATTAGTTTATTCTTATGATTAGACAGATTTCAGAAATTACTGTTAGACCTTGATATTTGGAAGATGGTTCTTTGAGCAGCAATTTCAAAGATACAAGATTTCACAAATGGATTGAAATTAATGATTTGTCCTTTTAATAAACACACAAAGCATAGAAAAACTGGTTGCTAAATCAATGTAAATCCAAGTAACTTATACACAAAAATAATAATATGACTAACAAAATTGGAGGGGCAAGATGAAAGGCGGATTAATGTATGAATCCTTTATAAATAGCAAGACATGAACAGATACAATCTAGATTTGGGAAATCGAGGACTTTTAATTTTTTTAAGATATAAAAGCACAGACTAGCTTTATCTAAAGGTGGAAATAGGTGATTTAAGTGTGTTAAATCCATTATCTCTTAGCAGTGGGGAGAGGACAGGTAAATGTTTTCAGTTGTGAATATAAAATATATAATAATATCTGTTCACTAGAAAAATTAAAAATAGGGAAGTCTCTGGGGAGTGGGACTTTGAGGAAGAGCTTTTCTTCTTAAACATTTTGAGCTATTGGAATTTTTTAACCATGAAAATATCTATAATTTCTCTACTAACAGCAACTAAAGTACCCACGAAAATTAACATTGGAAGCAAAAAGGGTTAATACTCATATTGATGAAATATGCATTTACTTTTAATTTTCTCTTCTCCTACTTCACTGTTTCTATATATTCCTCAATTAGGACATAGTATTTTATAATTGAAAAATAATTTTTTAAATTGTCTTTTTAATCATTACTATGACTTTAAAAACATAGTGTTGATTTAGACATACTCCATGAACACAGTATTTGGCTGCTATATCCATGATAAATCTGTTGCATTAATGAATAATTTCATGAATACTGTACATTTAAGTACAAACATAAAATGCATTAAACAATTTTCTTTCAAAATTTCAACAAAAATATTTCATAGCTTAAAGTAAACTAAGAAAAAAGCATGCCACATTTATAAAAATAATTTAAAATTATTTAAAAGGATGTAAAATATATACTTTTGATGAAAAATCAAATATGTCAATTCTCAGTTAAACACTTTAAAAACTTTATACAACTGCAACCAAATTTTGAATGGAATTTTTTTTTTTATCTACATATGATGTCAATTTCATTTTGATTGATTCACTGGAGGTACCAAGACAGTTTTGAAAAATATAAGTCATATTGACCTATAAACAAATACATTTTGAGTGTAAATTTTAAATATAGTTTATACATAAGTAAATGATTCAATGCAGCCAATAGCAATGTGAGAAACATATACAAGATATAGAAATTTACTATATAGCCAGGTGCCATTGAAAATTAGAAAGCCACACGGGTCATTCAATTAATTAAAAGGGCCAGTTGTCTAACCACTTGGGAAAAAAATAAAATCCTGATTCTAATCTGATCTATATCAACAACTATTTCTAGGAGTAAATACATAAAATCAGAGTGCTGATTTAGATCTCTTTTCATGAGAACACAGTGGATCAGTACTAAACTGATCTGTGCATGACAAATTTGTTGAATAAATATATGATTCTATAAAAAACTGAACATATTAAGATGCTAATAAAAATACAGCTAAATATCTACAAAACTTTTGAAAGTGGGAGGAATTTTTAAACATGACTCAAGATTGAGAAACAATAAAGTACGTGTTAATAGATGAAAAGAAATACTAAAGTGAATAGATCAGAGTAAGCAAGCCAAAAAATGCCAGGAGCTGAAATCAAAGATGCTTATTGAATATTTGGATAGAAGTACCTAAGTGAAATAGTGGTGTGTTTGTAGATTATTAGTCTACAAACTAAGGCTTACAAAACAAGTTAAGACTTCCACATATTTTGCATAATATTTATTTTATATTTTTAGATGGTTAAGAAAAATCAAAGAATATTTAGTGAAATGAGACTATATAAAATTCAAATATCAGCATCCATAAATAAAGATTTATTGAAACACAGTCATGCCCATTTGATTACAGTCTTTGGCTGCTTTCCTCCTAGAATAGAATAGAGTAGTTTTGACAGAGACCATATGGCCTAGAAAGCTGAAAATATTTACTATCTGGGCCATTTCAAAAATAAATTTGGCTTACCCCTAATGTAGATATGTCTTCTGTAAGTTTGGCAGTCCATACCACATTCCATCAATTTGATAAGCAAAATTTGACTAATTTGAGTATCTAAATGGTACTTTAAGCTTTATATGATTTTGGGGTATACATCTTTTGTGAAGAAAACACCAATTTGCTTTGAGAAGTGTGTAATATACAAGCATAACTATATTTGCTTATTAGAAAAATATGTACATGTAGAAAACCAGTGTACATGCCTTTGAGATATATAATCACATTCACCACTTTGAAGGTTACACTGAATTTCAGAGAACAAGCTTTATTTTCCATTTTAATTAAGCTAAACATTTAATTACATTTCCAGTATTCTGTCAGCAGAACCAAATCTATAAATGTAGAGTGAAAAATTATGAGAGCTGGTCTTTAATACCCCATCACAAACAGAGCATGTTATGGGCAATCTGTTCTTTGAGGCTACATAACAACCATGCTTCCCATGAATGTTAATTTCACTAAAGCATTCAACTACAGTTCAGAATTTTTCATTTTTAGCCAATATCAGTTAAAATGAAAAATCTTGAAAGTATATCATATTTATAATAATATCTTACCTCTCATGGTTTTAATTTCCAGCACAAGATAATTCAATAAGTAAATGGATAGGACTTATCAAATATAAAGTCTGCTGCCAAGCAGATAATGCTCTGCTCAATTTCATAGCAATAAAATTATATAAACATTTAAAATTTTTATTGTATTTTCAGTAGTCAATATGTCTAGAGCAATTTGCTAGGTGCTATGGAAAATGAATGGTATCTGCCTACAGTTTACTTATAATAATAAGTTAGATGAAGACTTGCAAGTGTGAAAAAGGAAATAAAAAACTCACATCCAATGAGAGATGTTAGTATAGAGAAGGAAATGTCATAGAATATTTTTCTGTCATACGCTATCCTGGAGGACTATACTTCAGTATATTATATGGATTCCAGAATTTCTCCCTTTGTTTACATACAAAGAAATCTGATTCTGTAATCAACCAGGAACAAATAAATTTCTCAGGACCAAACTGCCATTAACCAAGTTCACAAGACCGATATGTGAAATGAGATGGGTTCATCTATAAAGAGAACCATCACTGCTTAAGACCCAAATAGCAAGTCCTTACATGAGTGTATCCTCTCTCTGTTGAGAAATGAAAAAGTCAAATTATAATGTAACGATGGATTTGTGAGACCAAAAGGAGGAAAGGAAATTAATAATATCACTCAAATACTTAATGGCATCCAATTAGATAAATTGATCTTTATTCAAAATATGGTAACATATGGCCAGACCCCTTTATGAATGGATAATGCTGATATTTGCTCCTTATTCTTTGTTTGTATGGCTTTTAATAGCCCATTTTCAATGTTGCACTATTCATTTTTAAAATTTAATGAATTTATTATGGTTATATTTACATTTTGTTGGACTGAGAACTGTTCTATCCTCTTCTAAGGGTTACAGAACCCTTAGATACTTACATAAATTTAAGTATATAACATACTTACATGAATAATGGAACCGACTATATCCTCCATTTAACCACATATGTTGGAAACGCGCACACACCAAAAAGAGTATTATAGACCTAAACAATAATCACCTTACACCCTAAATCTGGCCTTCTCCCTGTAGTTCCTGTTTTAATGAAAGATACCATTATTGATCTAGTCACACATTTCAAGGATTCAGGAACCACCTTTTATTTCTTCCTCATCTCACCCCCTTCCTGACTTCCCTGATAGCTCAGTTGGTAAAGAATCCACCTACAATGCAAGAGACTGCAGCTCGATTCCTGGGCTGGGAAGATGCCCTGGAGAAAGGATAGGCTACACACTCCAGTATTCTTGGGCTTCCCTTGTGGCTCACCCATCCAAAGTATGGGAGACCTGGGTTCGATCCCTAGGTTGGGAAGATCCCCTGGAGAAGGGAAAGGCTACCCACTCCAGTATTCTGGCCTGGAGAATTCCATGGACTGTATAGTCCATGGGGTCACAGAGAGTCAGACACAACTGGCTGACTTTCATTTTCACTTTTTTCCACTCACTCCAAACATCAAGTGTATCCTTACACACTATCATTTTTCCTCACAGATAGCATTTCTAGTCCATTCACTGCCTTCTATTTCAACAGAAATCTTTCTTGTCCTGTTTACCATCATCTCTCCTCTAAATTACAGAAATGGTTTCTTAACTGCCTTCTGTATATTGACTGTTATCCCCTTCAAACAATGAGTTATTTTCAAATATAAGCCTGACACTTGTTTTCACCTCATTAACATCCTTTGATTTTACTGTTTCTAGAATGAAGAGGAAAGTCCTTATTTTGACATTTAAGACAAAGTATCATCATTTAGTTGTTATTTAAGAATCAAAAATGTGCTTAGGACAGTGAAAGTAAATATTTATAATTGTTTCATAAACATGAAAATCTGTCTCAGTGATGCACCTTCTAAAAAGAGGATCTGTCCATCTAGTCAAAGCTATGGTTTTTTCACTAGTCATGTATGGATGTGAGAGTTGGACTATAAAGAAAGCTGAGAGCTAAAGAATTGATGCTTTTGAACTGTGGTGTTGGAGAAGACTCTTGAGAGGCCCTTGGACAGCAAGGAAATCCAACCAGTCAATTCTAAAGGAAATCAATCCTGAATATTCATTAGAAGGACTGATGCTGAAGTTGAACCTCCAATACTTTGACCACCTGATGAGAAGAAATGACTCTCTGGAAAACACCCTGATGTTGGGAAAGACTGAAGGCAGGAGGAGAAGTGGACAACAGAGGATGAGGTGGTAGGATGGCATCACCAACTCCATGGACATGAGTTGAGCAAGCTTCAGGAGCTGGTGATAGACAGGGAAGCCTGGCGTGCTGCAGTCCATGGGGTCACAAGGAGTCGGAGATGACTGAATGACTGAATTGAATTGATAACTCCCCTGATGAAGTGAAAACGTGAAAAGTGAAAGTGTTAATTACTCAGTCACGTCTGACTCTTTGCAACCCCCACAGACTGTAGCCTGCCGGGCTCCTCAGTCCATGGAATTCTCCAGGCAAGCATAACGCCATGGCTAGCCACTCCCTTCTCCAAGGGATCTTTCTGACCCAGGGTTCAAACCTGGCTCTCCTGCATTGCAGGCAGATTCTTTATCACCTGAGCTACCAGGGAAGCCCTTAGTTCTAAATAATGGAATCCAAACATACTTCAAAGAAAAGCTGACATAGGAAGTATAAGGATAATCTTGTTATGAAAAGCAGTAGGAGAGGATATTCTAGTCTAAGCAGGGAAGCATATCAAAAGTACAGTTAGCACAGGTAAGTGTTTTGTTTCGACTAAGAAGGATCATAATTGGGCATAACAACAGAAGAGTCACATTTGTAAGGTTCTTATCCTCATCATTTTCATGCTTGTCACCAAAGCACTCCTCCTTGAAGCTAATTATTTTTGTTGCTTTGTAATGACATAACAAAATCCCTCTGTAGTGTTGATTTAGATCTCAGAATAATGGGCAAAGTAAAAAGAATTTACTTTATTCTTTTACTTGGAGGACACATCAAGAGGCTTCCCAGGGAAATAAAAATCAATTCTAAACTTCTAATTTGTGTCTTCTCCTGTAAGAGCATCTATAACAACTCTCAGAGTAACACTAAAGTAGATAAAAATACTTGAGGAAATACTTAATTAAAATAATGTCCCAATGACAACTAAATATTTCTAGTAGTTGTAAGAACTATCCTACAGTCTTAAAAGCATACATTAAGTGCTATATTAAGTACTTTATTTCTTGTCTATGTCACTGAAGCTATACCCCAAGAGAAAAATATCTGTAATTCCTTTGAAGTTTAAGACTGTTTGAACACTTAACTGAAATTTCAATGTTTTCAGCACCATCCATATTTGTAGAAAAAATTATTTTAACAAGATTTTTAGTGTTATTCAGATTCCTTTTATCTAAGAAGATAAAGCTTGCCTTTTCCAAACAGATACAATGTAGATTAGAATTCATTCTGAATTACTTAGAAGTCTGGAGGTACCCCCTTCAAATAAACCACTGATGTCTTCAAAAAAAAAAAAATCTGGAGATAATGGAAATTTAAAATTAAGTCGTTAGAACTGCTATTTAAAAACACTAACCATGAACTCTTTGCTGCCAAATTCAGACTTAAATTGAAGAAAGTAGGGGAAACCACTAGACCATTCGGGTATGGCCTAAATCAAATCCCTTATGATTATACAGTGAAAGAGACAAATAGATTCAAGGGATTAGATCTGATAGACAGAGTGCCTGAAGAAGGGACGAAATTTTGTAACACTGTACAGGAGGCAGAGATCAAAACTATCCCCAAGAAAAAGAAATGCACAAAGGCAAATTGGCTGTCTGAGGAGGCTGTACAAATAGCTGAGAAAAAAAGAGAAGTGAAAGGCAAAGGAGAAAAAGAAGGTTATATCCACCTGAAAGCAGAGTTCCAAAGAATAGCGAATGGGAGAAAAATAATAGCAAACGAAGCAACAGACAAACAATTAATCTCAAAAATATACAAGCAACTCCTGCAGCTGAATTCCAGAAAAATAAATGACCCAAATCAAAAAATGGGCCAAAGAACTAAACAGACATTTCTCCAAAGAAGACATACAGATGGCTAACAAACACATGAAAAGATGCTCAACATCACTCATTATTAGAGAAATGCAAATCAAAACCACAATGAGGTACCATTACACACCAGTCAGAATGGCTGCTATCCAAAAGTCTACAAGCAATAAATGCTGGAGAGGGTGCGGAGAAAAGGGAACCCTCTTACACCGTTGGTGGGAATGCAAACTAGTACAGCCACTATGGAGAACAGTGTGGAGATTCCTTAAAACACTGGGAATAGAACTGCCATATGACCCAGCAATCCCACTGCTAGGCATACACACCGAGGAAACCAGAACTGAAAGAGACGTGTGTACCCCAATGTTCATCGCAGCACTGTTTACAATAGCCAGGACATGGAAGCAACCTAGATGTCCATCGGCAGACGAATGGATAAGGAAGCTGTGGTACATATACACAATGGAATATTACTCAGCCATTAAAAAAATACATTTGAATCGGTTCTATTGAGATGGATGAAACTGGAGCCCATTATACAGAGTGAAGTGAGCCAGAAAGAAAAGCACCAATACAGTATACTAATGCATGTATATGGAATTTGAAAGATGGTAATGGTAACCCTATATGTGAGACAGAATAAGAGACACAGATGCATAGAACAGTCCTGTGGACTCTGAGGGAGAAGGTGAGGGTGGGACGTTCTGGGACAATAACATTGAAACATGTATATTGTCATATGTGAAGCGGAACACCATTCCATGTTCTATGCATGGGACGGATGCTCAGGGATGGAGCGTTGGGATGACCCAGAGGGATAGGAAGGGGAGGGAGGTAAAAAAAAATAATAATAATAAAAATAAAAATAATAATAAAGTACATGGAAAAAAAAAAAAGAAAACTTTCCTTAGTGATCAATGCGAAGAAATAGAGGAAAAGAATAGAATGGGGAAGATTAGAGATCTCTTCATGAAAATTAGAGACACCAAAGGAATATTTCATGCAAAGATGGTCACACTAGAGGACAGGAACAGTATGGACTTAACAGAAGGAAAAGATATTAAGAAGAGGTGGCAAGAATACACAGAAGAACTATACAAAAAAGATCTTCATGATGCAGATAAATATGATGGTATAATCACTCGCCTAGAGCCAGACATCTTGGAGTGGAGTTAAGTGGGCCTTGGGAAGCATACTAAGAACAAAGCTAGTGGAGGTGATGAAATTTCAGCTGAGCTATTTCAAATCATAAAAGATAATGCTGTGAAAGTGCTGCACTCAATATGCCAGCAAATTTGGAAAACTCAGCAGTGGCCACAGAACTGGAAAAGGTCAGTTTTCATTCCAATCCCAAAGAAAGGCAATGCCAAGTAATATTCAAACTACCTCACAATTGCATTCATCTCACATGCTAGCTAAGTAATGCTCAAAATTCTCCAAGTGAGGCTTCAACAATATGTGAACCAAGAACCTTCAGATGTTCAATCTGGGTTTAGAAAAGGCAAAGGAACCAGAGATCAATGGCCCACATCCCTTGGATCATACAAAAAGAAAGAAAATTCCAGAAAAACATCTACTTTTGCTTCATTGATTACACTAAAGCCTTTGACTGTGTGGATCACAATAAACTGTGGAAAATTCTTAAAGAGACCACCTGACCTGCCTCCTGAGAAACCTATATGCAGCAACAGTTAGAACGGGACATGGAACAGGCTGGTTCCAAATTGGGAAAGGAATACGTCAAGGCTATATATTGTCACCCTGATTATTTAACTTATATGCAGAGTACATCATGCGAAATGCCAGGCTGGATGAAACACAAGCGGGAATAAAGATAACCAGGAGAAATATCAATAACCTCAGATATGCAGATGACAACGCTCTAATGGTACAATGCAAAGAGGAACTAAAGATCCTCTTCATGAAAGTGAAAGAGGAGAGTGAAAAAGCTAGCTTAAATCTGAACATTCATAAAACAATGATCATGGCATCTGGTCTTACCACTTCATGGCAAATAGATGGGGAAACAATGGAAACATCGACAGACTTTATTTTGGGGGGCTCCAAAGTCACTACAGATGGTGACTGCAGCTATGAAATTAAAAGATGCTTACTCGATGGAAGAAAATGAGAAACCTAGACAGCATATTTAAAAGCAGAAATAGGATTTTGTCAATATAGGTCTGTATAGTCAATATTATGGTTTTTCCAGTAGTCGTGTATGGATGTGATAATTGGACAATAAAGAAATTAGAGGGCAGAAGAATTGATGCTTTTGACCTGTGGTGTTGGAGAAGACTCTTGAGAGTCCCTTGGACTGTAAGGAGATCCAATCAGTCCATCCTACAGAAATTAGTCATGAATATTCATTGAATGGACTGATGCTGAAGCTGAACCTCCAATACTTTGGTCACCTGATGCAAAGAACTGACTCATTGGAAAAGACCCTGATGCTGGGAAAGATTGAAGGCAGGAGAAGGGGAAGACAGAGGATGAAATGGTTGGATGGCATCACCAACTCAATGGACATGAGTTCAAGCAAGCCCTGGGAGTTAGTGATGGACAGGGAAGCCTGGTGTGCTGCACTCCATGGGGTAGCAAGCAGTCAGACATGACTGAATGACTTAACTGTATTGAACTGATCAAAGATCTACTATCAGTCAGTTGTAGCTTCTCCTGTTTATGCTGTGTGATGTGTGTGTGTGTGTGTGTGTGTGTTTGGAAGGGCTTTATAAGGAGATGACATATTATTTTGAGGCAACAAAATCAACAACAACAAAAAACTGAAAAATCACCATTAATCATCCTACTGTCTGAAGAATGTTGACATAATATTAGTTGTTTTGTTTTCTTCAAAATGGCCATTAATTCTCAATGCTGTTGATACTGTTCCCATAAAGACTGTTTATGAACTGAAAGTTTTATATAATTAGAAAATAATCATTTGGAACTGCTTCTGTAGTATTCAGAGTTTTTTTTATTTTATATCATTTATCTGAATGAGTTGAATCTGAGGAAACTCCAGGAGACCGTAAATGACAGGGAAATCTGGTGTGCTACAGTTCCTGGAGTAGCAAAGAGTCGGATATGACTTAGCGATTGACCAACAGCAATCCGAATGAAAGGGCTATAGATGCCAAACAGGTTTTTGAAAATTTCTAAAAATTTTCTATGCTCATAACATTTTGGAAAGATACTAAAAATGTATTAATATTTACTGCTACTGTCATTTTTATACATAGATCTTAAAATGGAAAACTTACTTGTCAAATTTCATATGCTGATCCTAACTTATGAGCATGTATATTATATACCATATATCATATATTATGAATTTACTTGTAAATTGTGAAATTATAATACTGTTACTATTTCAAAAGCAATCTACATGGGTGCAGTTCAAGTGCAGTAGAAAAAGTCACTAGAATCCCTGGTTCAACATGGGGAATGCTCTTGCTATTACTGTATCTCACTGGGCTCCTTTCTTAAATGAGTCCCTCTCTGCAGTGTCTCTGTAGTTCTAAAGACAACTTACATTAATGAATTGACAGCTATGACCCTGGCAAGTTATGTACTGAAGCTTAATAATAGGGCTTAACATATTAAATTGATGACCAAAAAATTTAGAATGTCTTTAGATTCCTTTTTGTCCAGACATTAGGGATAAGAATAATTACTTTTAACCCTTTTTGGTATCTGATTCTCTTTATTCATATATTTGTATTAGAATGTTTAATATCATGATGTGTTTATAGGTGCCATCCATATCAATAATAGTTAAGACTTCTAGTCATCATTTCCTCAAATTACACAGATCTTACACAATTACATAGATCTTACAAACAAGTCTCAGGGTGCAAAAGAGATATTTAAAATTTACACCTATCAAATTATTTTTACACACCAAATCTTAAGGGAACCAAGAATTCCTTTTGTAACTTCCTTATCATAACCATATTTTCAAGACTAAAATTAGACTGTCACTTTGTTTTATGCAGCCGAGTATATTTTTGATGTGCTTTTCTCAAATGCTGTTAACAGTAAGGAAAGTTGTTTATGGTGCGATCCAAAACATTTTTAGATTATTTATTTAAGTCAATAGTCACCCTGCTGCTTCATGTACCATTTTAAGAATGTATTGCACTGTGGATGTTCAAAAATATCAATGGCAGAATATTCACAATTTTTTTTTCTGATACTTTGAGAGAACTGGATGTTCTCTAAATATTCCACAGAGGCAGAACCCTACCGCACTTTCAAATTAATGAGGTCAGTCAAGTCCAGTTGTGAATATTCAATTGCATTTCAACATATTCACAAGGGAAGGCTCTCTGCTAAGTCTTGCCTATAATTTTAGGAGGCAAAGAAGAAAAACCCATAGTCTCTGCATCTACACCATCTACAGTGTATTGGAGAAGAGAGAGAAACAGATGGTGAAGGTTTAATACTGGCAACGTGGTAAGTATTGCTATGATGGGGATAAAGTCAGGATGAGAACTCTCCCAGGAAATGGCATCAAATCCAGTCTGAGAGGAATGAGAAAATCATCCCAGAGAAGATCCACTATGCTGACACCTGAAGGGTGGATGAGAGATGATCATGTTACAAGGGCATGAGACAGCCAGTCTTCCGAAGCAAACAACTCAGTCTAAGTTTTCATTCCTGTAATAAGAAAGTAAAGATACAAATATTTGTTTGTGTATTTTAGAAGTTAAAGACTAAGCATAAGAAAGGTTTAGCTGTCTTCTTATGGAGTCATTTTTCTCTAACACTAGACAAGATTAAAAATGTTACGGATGTGGATACGGAGAAGGAGTGGTGTGAATGCAGGCAGCTGGAGTCTCAGTCTGAGTAAGCACCGTGTAGAAAGATCACCAGTGTGCCAGGTAGAGGCACATAAGCATCCTATTATTTGCTTTCTAGCCAACTAAACAAGTATTTGATGACTGTAAACTATTCAACTACTGATCTTTCAGTCTGGAAAGAAACTTGTCTGAGTTCTGATGTCTCCTTTTCATGTAAAGATTATTCCTCAATGACCCAGGAGGTACACATATTCTTCTAATGTAGAGGGAGGAATTCTAGACTTTTATAGAGTTGGAGATAAGATGAAAGGAACGAATGTGTTCTGTACGAAGAGCATCAACAAGAATAAGCACAGAATCATGTAAACTGGAGACAGTAGAAGAATGAGCCAGAGTTTTTGATGGAACTTCTAAAAATCTCTCAGAATGATAGACTTGCACTTCGTGTTGATTACAAACTCTGGTTCAGAGATGGAGATAATGCATATTTAGCCATGACACAATGGAGGGCCTACCTGGATCAAGGTTCCTAGAGATCCCAAATTGATAAAAGAGTGATTTAAGATTTATTCTGTGCTCTGAACGAGACAAATGAGCAAGAAACAGAACAGGCATATCTCCCAGAAGACAGAGTAATTGGGTATATACCATTTGACACAGGTACATGGTACAAAGAACACATACTAAGCATCAAGAACATATAAGAAGGACATCTCAGAGTGTAGGAGAGTGTATGAGTCAAAACAGAAGCCTGGTCAACAACTGAGGTTCTAGATGAAGGACAAGATAGAAAGGTTAATACCGTGCCTACACGTGTGGCAAAGAAAAAGGAGGATTTAAAGTTAAATTAGGGTACTACTTCATTAAATATCTCCAGTATCCATTGGAGATAATGAGTTTGCATTTTATCAAGAGAATGACAGTTTTACTAATCAATATGTAGGTCTTTTGCCTATTTGGTGGGGTGAAAAGACAAGAGAGCAAAGGAGTTGGTAAAATTGAATGAAATTACAAGTGAATGAGGTCTTCACTCCATAAGGAGAGACCACAGATAAGAAGGGAAGCTATTAAAGAAGGGAAGATGGAAATGTGGAGGCAAAAACTGAGAGAAGTATAAAGAGAAGATACTGAACTTTACCTGTTTAACTGAGGTTTTCTGAAAACAGATCATTTACTTCAAGTAAAACTCAATGCTACTTATATTTGCAGTCACTCAGAATGCTGGTTTAAGACATCAAAATATGTAGAGAAAGATTCCCATTGTCCAATTTTAAGTGAACCTAGCTAGTACTGTATGTACCCTGCCTTTGTTCCAGAAAGCATGTGTTAGTGTTATCTTTGACTTTTTGTAAATCTCTAATCAGGGATACAGTCTGCTTTAACTCATAAGCTCTACTGGTTTCTTGAATACAAATTTCCCTATATAGACCAGGGCCCAGTGTCTAGGAGTTTGTAGTTTCCAGGTCATATTAGAATTGCCTACTGGAAAGTGAAAGTGAAAATGAAGCATGAGTGAGAGCGTTAGATTCAGTCGTGTCCGACTCACTTCCTACCCCATATTAAAATTCAGCTTTATGCTAAAAATGAAAGTGTGATCTATTCTATTGTCACTTCAATATGACTATTTTTTCCAGGCCAGATATTCTGTTTCCTTTATTTTTGCCACTGAGGAGAGAAATGCTATTTTTATGGATAATATTCAACTAATGTCTTGATAAATCATTTGCAAAATTATTAAAAGGTGAAATTTCTTTAGTAGAAAGAAAAAAGTGTCATGAAAAACCTAAAATTGGCAAAATCTACACAATATAAAGATTAAAATGTCCATTACATTTAGGAAATTACTAAACTTTCCATATCTTTTATAGTCTTGAGTCATTAGATTATCTTAAAATCATCTGAAAACTATAGAGAGAGAACTGGGTGTCACATCAGTGGCCAGCAATTGGTGCAACATTTTGGAGGAACTAGTACTTTCCATATAAAAAGACTGGCAAGGAAACCACAGCTAAGAAATGCAGTTTGGAAAAAAGTGAATAAGCAAAACCAAAGCATAATTTCTTGAGTCTTAAAGCAAGAATTGGGGATCTCTCAGTAGACCTTATAATGTAAGTAAGAAAAATAAAGCAGAATAGGATATCAAGTCCTGAAGAAGGAAATGGCAACCTACTCCAGTATTCTTGCCTGAAAAATCCCATGGACAGAAGAGCCTGGGAGGCTATAGTCCATGAGATCGCAAAGAGTCGGACACAACTGAGTGACTAACACACAACACAGGATATCAAGTGGATAGAAACGTTTAAGTACACTGTTAAGGATTATCACTCTCCTTAGTGAACTGGAACTGGGCTCCATGTGTTATCCTTTAGGGTTAGTTATATAAAAGTCTATCTAGTCAATACTGGTACAGGTCTTCAGTCACTGTATCAGTCCGACATCCTCAAGAAGATCTTGACTACAATGACTCATTCTAAGTCAAGAGACAAAGACTTAAGTGATGAAGAGAGAGAAAGAGAGAGAGTCTTAGCTAACAAGTAATGCTTATGTGTGTTTACTGTGTCAGAATATCACTAAATATTTAGAAAATTTAACATCTAATTTTCATAACAACAAGGTGAGGAAGGAACTTTTATTATCCTTTGTCATGGCTTCAACTGAGGCATTGGGTAACTAAGTAACTTGCCAACGTCACACAGATGTGGTCCTTAGTACCCAATGAAGGCACTCTAGACCCAAAGTTTATTCACTTAAATATTATCTTTTTGAGTCCATGTCAAAATGACACAGGTAGAAATACAAGGATATTTATAAGTAAAGTAAGCCCCAATAGCCAAATGAAATAGACATAGAGCTTTTAGACTCCATGGCGTGACTTTTTAAAACAAAATTCTGCTGTCTGAAGTAGAATAAATAGGCAAAGCATTTGCCACTTGGAGAATTCATCCTTACTGAATCTTGCTTTGGAGTAGGTATGATACAGAATTTAAGTATATAAAATAAAATAAAACATTTTGCCTATAATCAATTTTTAATATTTGGGTATGAGGGATCTTAAGAAAATAAAAAGGGATACTAATAATACATACATTTTTTTATAGAGTAGGTTTCCTAAAGCAATACTATAAGATAATAGATGCAATTAATAAAACACTGAATCTGAGAAGAACAAGAGTTTTCTTTCAGGAAAATGAATAACTAGAACATTCAGATCATGCAGAAACAAAATTTCAGCATCTTAGAGATAAGATCATTAAGTGAGTCATCTAAGAATAAGGCATTGGTAATGAACTTGAGGAGGGGAACAATGCGTTGGCATTTTCATGGTATTCAGCACCAAGAAAATGTCACTAAACAAGGAATGAGTATTGTACTGATTATATCGAGACAATAAAATAAGAATGATAATCCCATTTGAGGCACAAAGCAAAGTAAAATTAAGGAATGTTTGCTTAAAAATGACATAGAGGGATGACTCTTAAATGAATGGAGTTTATACACTTTTTAACTGATGACATATAGTAATGTATAATAGAGTAGTTATAACACCATCTATATAAACACTTTAATTGGGTGAGAATATTGGGGAGTGACATCAGCTATCACTCATAGGCATTTGAAAACTCTTTCTTTTTTTTTTTAGTAAGCAGCTGATAAACACTTGCCTAATAAAAACAGTGTAGTTAAGGGGATTTTATCCCCAGAAAACAACTCCTTTAGGGATATTACTAGGCAATTGATTTTTTGATACATTACATAAAGGGCAACTCTATTTTGCAAAGGAGTAACCACCAGGCATCTATTATTCTATTTTTATTATTTATGACTTCCTCTATTACTCACCTGTAATCTGTGCTTCTTTGAAAATCCTCTATTTTTATAACTTAAACACCACAAAGCATGTTGAATATTGATTACTCCCTTGAGTTCATATTTACCAAGGACTTGTCTCTCTGTTGTTACAATATATGTTTTCCAAGTGCTAGTTTTAGTAGAATGATTCCTTGATAATAACAAAGCAGTGGCTAAATCTGGGAGATAATTTGCCAGCATAAGGATTATGAAATTCATCAATTCTATACAATCTGATAAAATTGATTTTGTTTCTACTTCAATGTTTAGATAAATGATATTACCATCTGTTCTTGAGGAGACTTTGTGATGCACATTTTAAAAAGTATTTAATCAAGGTTTTAAATAAATATACAGGATCTGACAATAAGAATAGGATAGAAGCAAAAGATATTTCTTTGCTACATATTTTAACTAAGTCCCCTTTAATCTTTAATGTAAAAGGTCCATTAGCTAACTGATCCATTCCAAATTTTGCCCTTAAATTGATTTTATCATTTAAAAGTAACTGTTGGAAGAAATTTTTTAAAAGATTTTTAAAAATTGTTTTAAAATACAATTTTAAATTGTTCATTTGAAAAGAGTTATAACAATTTAAACGAACCCTGAAAGAAAAAGGTTAAAAGATACAAATTCAGAATTTAAAAAAAAGAGCTTCAAAGATTTATACCAGAGATAATTTAAGTTTAATATATTTTATGTAGTTTGTAATATAAGAGAACTCTATGCAAGACTAATTTGAAATTAAAAAGGAAAAAATTACCATACATATGTAATGGGCTGCATCTTCCAATGGTCTGTATTTCTACTCAGGTATTTAAAATTGCTACCTTTTAACATCTTTCATAGAGTTTTCAATGTAGAAATGTTTGTAGAGGGTAAATTTATAGCAGATAGCTAAAGGATTATTTTCAACCTCTGTGGAAATAACCAAATTTTCTTCCACAGGATCTATCTTTAATATCTGTTATACATTATTCCTTATTTTTTTAACTTTAAAATACACCCCATCTAACAGAGTACATTTTGCCCAAATATTTGCTCCCACTTGGAATTACTTTCTTTATAAATGACCATCATTCTAATCCCACATCTTCTTTTACTTCCCTTCTCCACTTTCAGTTAATCTGTAAGTCACATCTCTACTTCAAAGATGTCCCTTTAATGACCATCGAACACCCACAGTCCTCGGCTCATTGGGTCTCAACTGTGAGTAACTCTACGCACCATCTACTTTCTCTACCGATCTCATTTAATTGTTTGTTGTTCCTTGGCCAGAGTTCTTGTTAGAGAAAAATAAATCCATTGTAACTAATTAAAGAAGAAAGGGACTTATTACGAAGATGACACCAAGCTTATGGCAGAAAGTGAAGAGGAACTGAACAGCCTCTTAATGAAAGTAAAATAGGAAAGTAAAAAGCTGATTTAAAACTCACCTCTCAAAAAGCTAAGATCATGGCATCTGGTCTCATCACTTCATGGCAAATAGACAGGGAAACAATGGAAACAGTGACAGACTTTATTTTGGGGGGCTCCAAAATCACTGCAGATAGTGACTGCAGCCATGACATTAAAAGATACTTGCTCCTTGGAAGAAAAGCTATGACCACCCTAGAAAGCATATTAAAAAGCAGTGACAATTACTTTACCAACAAAGGTCCATCTAGTCAAAGCTATGGCTTCTCCAGTAGTCATATATGGATGTGAGAGTTGGATCATAAAGAAAGCCAAGAGCTGAAGAATTGATGCTTTTGAACTGTGGTGTTGGAGAAGACTCTTGAGAGTCCCTTGGACAGCAAGGAGATCCAACCAGTCAATCCTAAAGGAAAACAGTCCTGAATATTTATTGGAAGGACTGATGTTGAAGCTGAAGCTCCAATACTTTGGCCATCTGATGCGAAGAACTGATTCATGGGAAGAGACCCCGATGCTGAAAAGATTGAAGGCAGGAGGAGAAGGGGACAACAGAGGATGAGATGGTTGGATGGAATCACTAACTCGATGGACATGAGTTTGGGCAAGCTCCAGGAGTTGGTGATGGACAGGGAAGCCTGTCGTGTTACAGTCCATGAGGGCGCAAAGAGTAGGACATGACTGAGTGACTGAAGTGAACTAAACTGAAGCTGTACACATAATTCACGGAATCTTTAATGGGACTAGAAACAAGAGACTGTGCTGAGCTTCCATGAAGAATTCTCAAAACTGTCACAGAACTGGGCTATCAAATGAGTAACTTTAGCATGAGTATGACAGTAACCACTCTGAATGATACCGTCCCTGATCTAAGACAGCCACACACTCTTTCTCCCTAACAATTTAATTTGCCACAACCTCCTATTTGTTCACTGATTAGAAAGTTTAGTTTCACCTGGAACTCATAATGTAATCTGGAAAATGCAATTTTTAGTTTTCCAATCATGATAATCCATACAAGGAGGGGATCCTAGTCTGAGTGTTAAACAAATAAATTTACAACCTCCCTCACATGTTGCAAACAAAATTATACTTAAAAAGCCTAATTTTATCATGAAATGACCATTCTGCCAAAATATTTTAATTAACCTATATCCAAAGGTTAAAATTCAAATGCATTAATATTTCTTTCCATACTCATTTATGTGCTCAAAAACTTGCTTTAGAGCCCAATTTTGCTTAGTCTTCTTCTAGGCCCTTATTCTAGGAAATACAATTGGGATCCTTGCTCTTAAAGAGTTTAAGTCCTACGTAGGGGTGCTAGATAAAATATGTAATAAGAAAAGTGAGCTAGGATGCTGTAACACTGTTGAGTAAAATGTCCTATGAAACCTGAAAAAACTAAGGTGAGCTTAAAAAAGGGAGGGGTGAGGAAACTCTTCAGAGAGCAAGTTTTTGAAACATAAAAATGAAATTTTTCTGGTGGTCATGTGACCATGGTGTAGACAAAGGAAGAGAAAAATTTATAGACTTGTATAATGGAATAATAATATGGAGTATCAAGAAAATGGAGAAATTAGAGAATGGAAGTTTTCAGCAATAATTAAAATTTTTGTTTTCTATGTTGACATGATGAGGTGATAAGCAGATTAAAAAAAAAAAAACCCTCTCACTTACCCTAATAAAGGGTTTGTGTCCTGTAAGTGACTGAAGACTTCCCAGGTAGTGCTAGTGATAAAGAATCTGCTTGCCAATACAGGAGAAGGAAGGGACGTGACTTCGATTCCTGGGTGGGGAAGATCCCCTGGAGTAGGAAATGACAACCCGTTCCAGTATTCTTGCCTGAAAAATTCTGTGGGCAGAGGAGCTGGTGCACTACCATCCATGGGGTGACAAAGAGTCGGGCAGGACTGAGCAGCTGAGAATGTGATTGAGAGCCTCTGAGGGAGTCTGAAACATAGTGGTGAATTTAAGGTTCTCCTGTTGGTATTTCGTGTTGGTATTTCCTGTTGGGCATTAGAGTGAAAAAGGACTTCCCTGATGGCTCAGATGGTTAAGAATCTTCCTGCAGTATGAGAGATCCAGGTTCAGTCCCTGGGTCAGGAAGATTCCCTGGAGAAGAGAATGGCAAGCCACTCCAGTATTCTTATCTGGGAAATTCCATGGACAGAGGAGTCTGGTAGGCTATAGTCCATGGGGTCGCAAAGACTTGGCCAGGACTGAGTGATTCTTTTAGGCTGAAAAATGGTAAGGCTAAAGCCATGAAGAACACTTAGAAGCAATTATTCTAGGGTCAGATTCAAGTTCAGACAGTGACACTGAGTATTGATAGGAGACAGTGCTTTGTAAGCTAATGAGGATATATTAACATCATGACTCAGCTTGATTGTCCCCAATATTGTGGTTTATTCACCAATAATTTCCTCTATCCCCCAAATGATTCTGAACCCGACACCTTTTCTTGGGCCACATTTTTTGTTTCACAACTTGGTACATCCTCCTACTCTCTTCTCAGTTTTCTTTCTAAAAAGATCCACCTCAAAAGGGCTTTGCTTGTGTAAATCTCCCTTCACACTCTGAATCTGTGATGGAAATTCCTTCTTCCCTGAATGGAGAATTCTGCCTTCTGTCCTAAATAAAAGTACAGATTTTATTATACTGTGTTTGTTTGGGGTCTATGTTCCCACTTGGCTATGTCAAAGAGATATAGACTGTCTTAACTTGTGGAATGCCACAGATTTGAAAAATGCAGAGAATTCATATGCTGCTGCTGCTGCTGCTAAGTCGCTTCAGTCATGTCCGACTCTGTGCAACCCCATAGATGGCAGTCCACCAGGCTCCCCCATCCCTGGGATTCTCCAGGCAAGAATACTGGAGTGGGTTGCCATTTCCTTCTCCAGTGCACGGAAGTGAAAAGTGAAAGTGAAGTTGCTCAGTCGTGTCTGACTCTTCGTGACCCCATGGACTGCAGCCTACCAGGCTCTTCTGTCTATGGGATTTTCCAGGCAAGAGTACTGGAGTGGGGTGCTATTGCCTTCTCCAGAGAATTCATATAAATTAAGGTACAGTGTATACATTTTTCTAGGATACAAAGGGAAGCCTAAGAAGAACACCCGGATAATTGACAGCCTGAAAATGTTTCCAACTTCTCCATTCTTTTTTTATACTTAATTGGTAATGTTTCCATTTAGAGGCTATGGAACACATAAAACAGATTCATGAATTTTCAAACTAGTGGGTGCAAAAATGGCCACAGTTTAATCATCTGGTTAATCAGCAAGGCAAACAGCACTTATTTTAGTCCTTGGCCAAATCTGACCAGTTTATGTTGCTTCACTTTGATTTTTCTTTGTGGCTCAGATGGCAAAGAGTTCACTTGCAATGCAGGAGACCCGAGTTCTATCTCTGGATCAGGAAGATCCCGTGGAGAAGGAAATGGCCAACCACTTCAGCATTCTTGCCTAAAAAATCCCATGGACAGAGAACTCTGGTGGGCTACAGTCCATGGAGTTGCAAAGAGTCAGACACGACTGAGCAACTAACACTTTCACTTTTCAACAAAACAATGTCTAGTGAAGGCCCAGGTCATTTTTAACTACTGTAATTTCTTCTTAATTAGTTTCCTTGTCCTAGGCCTCATTTTCTTTTAATCAGTTCAGTCATCGCCCGTTGTTAGTACCAGTTCAAAATTATAACGTCTTGTTTTCTAAGGTAGTTAGAAAACTAGAAAACTTAGGAAAGCTTGTTTTCTAAGGTAGGCACTCAGCAAATTCTTTCATACCACAACTTTTGCCATATGCTCTGTTTCTTCCATTACAATCCATTTATCACTTGGTCCTTTTTCCAAAGTAATAAATTCTGCTAGGAAATATGTCTTATTAAATATCCACCAACCATCCAAAATAAAACTTATTTTTGAATCATTTCCTTCATAAAAGGAAGTCAAAGAATATTCTAAAAATGCTGGGTTTTATATTCTTATACACAAATTAAGCATACTTGTGTACCATTCCTTCTTAAGTTATTTAATATTTTTGGTTCATGGTGGTAACCTAGGGTTGCTCTAAGAAAAATATTATATGAACATAGTGCCTTCCTGTAAAAGGAGAACTTACTGAAGATCTTGTTGTATGAAAATATGTGAAGGAAGAATTTGTGATCTGGCAGATCTGATCTTTGGTGAAATCCTAATTTTACAAATTAGTTTGCTCCGTGACCATTGACAAACTACTAACAGTCTAAGTTTTAGTTTTCTCAAATGTGAAGAAAAAGTGATAGTATCTTTCTTATAGAATTTCTGTGTGGTTTAGAAATAATTTAACTAAGCCTAGAAACTTGTGTCTGCAAATATTTATTGAACATAAAGCCTACCCAATAATATACATTTAAAACTATATGTACATAAACATAGTGATTCTAGCTTTTCATCAGGTAGCAATATATAAATGTCTTTGTTTTCTAGCTTGGGACTCTTCTTATAACATATTTAGACAAAAAACAAACACATGTTTAAATACTTTTAAATGTTTAAAAAGTAAAGGCAAGGTCAACATTGAAAATAAAAAGAAAGTTCTAGCTAAAAAAAAAAAAATAGCTGTACATAATAGAATTGGTCCTAAATATAAGAATCAGCAAAACAAAATTTTCTCTAAGGAAAGTAATGCTAATTATCACCAGTTTTGTTTATAAATGAATGCGTGCTAAGTCACATCAGTCGTGTGCCATTCTTTGAGACCCACTGAACTGTAGCCTGCCAGATTTCTCTATCCATGGGATTCTCCAGGCAAGAATACTGGAGTGGGTAGTCATTCCCTTCTCCAGGGAATCTTCCCCATCCAGGGATTGAGTCTGCATCTCTTCCATCTGTTGCACTGGAAGGTGGGTTCTTTACCATTAGTGCCACCTTGGAAGCCCTTATAAATGAAGATTCCCTTGTAGCTCAGATGGTAAAGAATCTACCTGCAATGTGGGAGACTTGGGCTAGATCCCTCGGTTAGGAAGATCTCCTGGCGGAGGGCATGGCAACCCACTCCAGTATTCTTGCCTGGAGAATCCCATGGACAGAGGAGCCTGGCGGGCTACAGTCCATGGTGCCGCAAACAGTAGGACAACTGAGCAACTAAGCACACACATACATTTTTACGTATGTTTAAATAATATGTTTAAGTATGAAAATAACTTCCTAATATTCACTTGGTAGACTTTTAGATTAATATGTAATATAGAATGAGAAATAAATGTGATTAAACTACACTATTACACATACATATGTAATCTGGTAACTTGAATCCATATTGACAAAGAGTTGAATGTTTAAAGTACATGTTAATGAAAAAGAAAGTTCAGTGGGAAATGTAGGGAAGAAATTTAGCATTTATTGAGAACTTTTACAGGTCATATCCAGTGCTGGATGACTTTACCTATATTATAACTGATTGGCTCTACTGAAGCAGATACCAATTCCTCTATTTTATACAGCAGGACGGAAGCTCTGGGAGATGAAGAAAGTTATTTCTGGCCATGTGGTATAGTTGTGGTGAGACAGATTTGACCTTGGCTGCTGGACTCCATTACATAACTCAATTTCCCTCTCATGTGGGAATTCGACTTAACTTTTATGACTTACAATGTTACTTTTAATTTTCATGTTATGGTCTTGAAAGAAAACTCAGTGGGCCAGCCTGACTTAAGATAGGGTTGCTAAGCATCAGGAAATATGTAAATTATATAATTAAATTTGCTTTCTCCTTTTGGGGACAGTTGGATTAATAACAGTAGTCTTATTTTGTCAAATATTTGTATAACTAATAGACATCTATTTCAAATGTTAACAATTACTAGTTAACATTGCTTGATCTACCTAGAAGTATTTCAAGATGCTGTAATAAACAAATTTTTAAAGCCTTAATTTATTTTATACAAGTCATGTGTGTGTGTGTGTGTGTGTGTGTGTGTGTGTGTGTGTGTGTGTGTGTGTGTGTGTGTGTTAGTTGCTCACTGTGTCCGACTCTTTGCAACTCCCTGGACTGTAGCCTGTCAGTCTCCTCACTCCATGAAATTCTACAGGCAAGAATACTGGAGTGGGTTGCCAAGCCCTTCTCTAGGGGATCTTCCCAATTCAGGGATTAAACCTGGGTCTCCTGCATTGCTGGCAGATTCTTTACCATCTGAGCCATCAGGGAATCCTATATATATATATGGGAGATATAGAGATATAGAGATATAGATATATATATAATCTGCATCTCTTCCATTTGTTGCACTGGCAGATGGGTTCTTTACCACTAGTGCCACCTTGGAAACCCTTATAAATGAAGATTCCCTTTTATCTCAGATGTAAAGAATCTACCTGCAATGTGGGAGACCTGGGCTAGATCCCTCGTTGGGAAGCTCCCCTGGAGGAGGGCACATATATATATATATATTTACTAAGCATAGTGAAAACTTAATACCAATAAATTAAGAGGGAAATATACATGCCTTTTATTTCTGGAGAATAATTCCTTCAACTCTATTATTAAAAGACCATTTAGCTTTTTCCAGAAACATTACATAGACAATAGAAGATTTAAATTAATAAAGGTAACCTAGAAATTCCATGCACCCTTTCTACTATTCTCCAATTTGAGTTAATCTAATATATATGTATGTAACTCAGAAAGTAGTTTTACTATTGACTTAGCAAAGCATATATCTACAACTTTGAGTAATTTGAAATGATCTTAAATATTTATATCTAAAGAATCTGAATGGTCAGTTCAATGTCCAGTCAAGAGTAACAATAGTTCTTCTATAGCTGAGAGTGAGTTCTAAACTGCTAAACGAGAGATCATTTTGGCCTTTCAATAATGGAATAAATCTATCAGTTTAAATTTAGGTGAAGAAGCTTTTATTTTCCTGTAACATTCTTTTCAAAAGAATATCTTGGATCCGAATAATAGTCATTTGTTTCATTCACATATGACACTTATTTGTATGGTTTGTGGATTATATACTGAAATCCAAAACCTCTCATCAACAACTTTTCAGCACCTCAAGCATCACTAACGGTGTAGGTTGTCTAAAGGGGAAAAAAATTGCTATATAAACAATAGGTTGTATCAGTTTATATTAGCACCCTTCATGGGAGGTGATTATTGCTAAGAGAACCTTAGTGGTGAGAGGCAGATAAATGCGTACAGAAGTGCCTATCCTTAAAAGAAGCAGGGTCAGAAATGCTATACTATGTCTAATAGATAACTGTACATTTTTTAGAATGCCACTAATTAATCTTTTTCCTTTGTAACATTCTCATTAGATCATATAAGATGCTTGGCCATCCTACCAGAAGAGTTTCTATATCTACAGGTCTTACTTTTCATTTATGTTCAAATTTCAAAGATTACAGCAAAATGATTGAAGTTCTGCTTTAATGCTTACTTAAAACAAGAAGGTTCCACATGGTTATGAGATTTTAAGTGCTAATTATTTGTTGAAAAATGATTAATGACTAACTTTTAAAATTACTTTTCTCTGAAACAGAATATGAATTTTACAGTTTATTTTCTGGAGAGTTCAAGAAGAATAGGTTTTCTAAGTGTATCATTTCCAAACCATGAAAGAATATGACTGTGTTAGTTTCTATTGCTAGGTAACAAGGAACCACAACTTAGGGCTATAAACAACACAGTTATGTAGGTAAAGACTCAAATTTGTGGCCTGACAGTTCTCTGCTCAAAGTATCACAAGACTAAAATCAGGGTGTCTGATGGTATGACTTCACATATGGAACCCCTGGGGAAAAATTGCTCCCAAGTTCATTCTGGTTGTATCAGAATTTAGTTCTGTGGAGTTAGAGGATTGAGATCTCTTTTTCCTCGATGCTGGTCAGTTGGGGGCTATTTTGCATTCCTAGAAGCTGCCTACACCTTCTGCCACATGCCCTTCTCCATCTTCAGGACAGTAATGGCACACTGAATCCTGCTCTTGCTTCAAATCTATGACTTTCTCTTCTGTTCCCAGCTGAAAAAAGTCTTTACTTTTAAAGGGCTTATGTAATTTGGTCAGGTCCACCTGCATTACCTCCCCACATTGAAATGGGAGAGAGGTTCGAGAGGGAGGGGACATGGGTGTACCTATGGCTGACTCATGTTGATGTTTGACAGAAAACAACAAAATTCTGTAAAGCAATTATCCTTTAATTAAAAGATAAGTAAATTTAAAAAATTCCAAATGGAGATGATATGTGTGTGTGTATATTCTACCTACATCTTTATGTGAATTTATAATCATTGTGCAAAGAAGCACATAATCTTGGGACTTCCCTGGTGGTCCAGTGGTTAAAATTCCACATTTCCACTGCACGAGTCTCAAGTTTGATCCCTGGTTGAGGAACTAAAATACAGCATGCTATGGGGTGTGGCCAAAAAAATTCAATATAAAAAATAAAAAGTTAAAAAGCAGGATGTAATTTTAAAAGTAAAATAAAGACCAAAACAAAAAGTGCACATTTGTTCTGTCTTCTTAACACTTTTTAACACATTTTTAACTGAATGCTTCAATGAAATAAAAACAAACAAAAAAGTTAATAACATATTCTATTTTTTCCACTCTAGTAGATATTTTTGTAAGAATATATGTGGTCCTAAAAATACATAAGGATATGTTTTTAAAAACAATTATTTTTCTTTTTGTTTTTTTATTTAAGAACTCTATTTATTATCTGACTTTACAAGTCTTTACATAATGGGGACCGTGACGAAGCTTTGGGTCAAAGACTTTTCCAGTTTAACAGGAGGCTCCAGACAATGACTGCCAATTAAAGAAGTCCTCTGTTGGGTAGAAATGTCTAGGCTCCTGTCTCATGTTCTTACTCTGCCATTGGTTGAGGGCCAACCAAAGAGGGTATGACTTTAGTTCAAAAAATGAGGCAGACCATTTAGTTTGTAATAGCTGGAGACTGTCAGCTAATCCCACTCTATAACAAGACTTCTGAGAGGGAGGAGATCTCAGTATGTGCCATACTCATAGAACAAAAATGTCTAACTTCCATGTACAGTGTTTACCCTAAGGCTATCTTCATAAAAGCTTTTGGACAAGAATGTAATGAGGTCTGTGAAAACAGAGGCATGATCATAAGATACATACATCTGATTGCTATAGATTTTTTTTTGTATCACCAATACATATTTTCTTTAGGATCAAGAGAAAATCAATACTTTAGTAAATAAAAGAGAAGCTGGTATATTCGGCCATGTTACATTGTGAGGAAGGTGGAAAGAAGTCCTGGATCAATAGGAAAAACAAAAGTTGACTTACATTGTATTAATACAAATGCGTACTTAATGGATATCAGTTAAGTCTACAAGGAATTCAGATGTACCGTGATGTTACTGGTCAATAGAAGAGATGGAGATAGTTTTTCACATCCCAATGAAAGCTGAATAATATTAGGAACTAGGAAATAGACTCTATTAAGTGTTCAAGACAACCTGAACACTGAACAAGCTTACAGCTACATAGACACTTAGAAAAGTAGTTATAAGAAAGTTGTAAAAAAATTGTGAAATGACAAGGCCAATGTAATATCATCATGTTCTCTCTGTCAGAAGGAATATTGCTAGCAGTGGAAAGAATTACTTGAATGGAAAATTTCACACCTGATATTGGGCACCTATATCTCCTTAAAACAGAGGACATGAGTGCCTATGTACATTTCCTTTAATTACTCTAAGATCCACAGAAGCCCAAGAGAATAATGAGGGGGCCTCAACTAAATCATCATTGTTACCTGTGTTTGAACTGCCTGAGTTTGCTCAAAGAATATTTATAGATTAAATAGTTCTGGAATCTGTAAGCTGCTCTGACCTTTATTCATTCTGGTTTATGTTGGACTTAATTTTATCTATAAAATAAAGTTCGCTACAGTTAAATTACTAGGACGACAATGACCAGAAAGATTACTTACCTATAACAAGAAGAAAAGAAGGATTTGGAAAACTAAGGGTTTAAAATGCTTGTGTATTAACAAGCTTTAGAAGAGACTGTTTCATCACAGATCTCTAGGTACGGTGTCAGGCGTAACAGATTGGCAAATCTAAAGTGGCAGGTAACAAAGAAGTAAGAATTCCCCAGTGAGCTCATGCAATTTCTGAGAACTCTAGGGAGCTGGCTAAGGACCTCACTCACACCTCATCAGCTGAGACCTCAGTTTCACCCCTGCTGATCCCTGTGCTCTTGTTTCTATTTGCTTTAATTGGAAAGTCAAGTAGCGACACTGGCTGTGGAGGGAACCCAAGATACTGATGCATCAACTAGTCTGCTTTTCAAAACCAAAACAAAACAATGAAAAAACCCTAGAGCAACAAGTCTCTTTAACCTGTACTTGATATTTGTAGAGAAATAAGATTAGGATAATTATTTAAGGCAGAAAATATTTCAAATTCCACAATTCACAACTATCTTTGCACAGAAGCAATTGACACTGAAGGATGAGTTAGGGAAGTATATTTTTAGACACCATAGAAGAGAGATGGAGTGAATTCACTTTCCACCAATAAATTAGACAGGTAGGGCTCATCTACTGCCAAGCAAATAGAGTGATCAACATCTGTAGGAAGGAAAGATGACGTGTGGGGAGTGTGGGTGGATCATATTGAGAGTCGGAGAGAAAGACAGGGCAAGGCCAACCCATCAATCCACACAATGGAAGCCATTTCCCTGAGTGCTATACTGGGACTATGAGCCCCTCCTCTCCCACCATCACTTTTTGTTTTTTTCTTTAAAGAAAATTCTCACTTCTGGATCTTTAAGTAAAGGAAATGTGAATGCAGTACTTAAGGAAACCTAGTAAGTCCAATGGCTTTAGACATACACATAAAAACAAAAGTCTGGAAAGAAGAACTCAGTGAATAATTTGGACAAGAGGTCCTATTGTCTTTTTCAGCAAGAATGGACAAAATAGATTTTGCCGAGCAGGTAGGGACAACACTAGCCCTAAAGAGAGGATAGAGAATTCTAAGAAGCAGAGAACAAGGGAATAGTGAGTGTGGTGAACAGAATAATGACCTCCCCTAAATGTCTGGCTTCCCTGGTGGCTCAGACAGTAAAAAATCTGCCTGTTATATGGGAGACCCGGGTTCCACCCCTGGGTCGGGAAGATCCCCTGGAGAAGGGAATGACAACCCACTCCAGTATTCTTGCTGGGAGAATTCCATGAACAGAGGAGCCTGGCAGGCTACAGTCCATGGGGTCGCAAGGAGTTGAACACGACTGAGAGACTAACATTTTCATTTTACTTTTACTTTCAAAACGCCCATATCCTAATCTCCTAGTTAACAAATCTCATGTTTATGTTGAGTGTTACGTTTGCTTACATATGTAAATACCCACTTCTACCCCATTCCAGCCTTGTGCAAATAGCAGATATAAACTCTCCAAACATTGGTTTCTTATCAACAAGTTCCCAAGTCAGTATTTTTTGAAACTAGGTGTGTGTGACTTCCCATCTTATCACTCTGCTGTCTTATTACCTTTATTGAATGTGCCATTCCCTGTATTATCAGTAAATATTTAAATGATCTGGTTTGTTCCGTATTATACATTTACAGCCATACATGATTCATTTGCGGTCAGAGACTAACTGCACCCTCTGCGGGAATTAGATTATTAAATTTGACAATCTACTTTGATATACAAGATTTCGGTAATGTTCTTTTCTCAGAAAAGTGGTTTCTCTCATTTCACCAGAATCTTAAAAGACTTCCATCTTTCAAAAGATTTTTTAAAAAAATTATATAACACCTTTATCTTATGCGTAAAAGAGAAATGCATTAATTTATCTGGGTCATATAACACATTAGTGGTAAATCTGTAAAAGAGTCAGAGTTCCCTAAATCATTCTTTGGTTGTCTCTTCATTTTGTGGTATCAGTATGCTGCAATATATTAAATAAATCTAGATGTCTAGAAAGTACCAAAGTTGAGAGGTTGGAAGGGAAAAGAGCACAAATGACATTTCCTCTTGATATTTTCCTTGCACAAGGTCTTGGAGAACAAACCTGTCACCTTCCCTCAGCACCAAAGTAGCCTTCATTTTACATTCAACGCGTGTTCAGTAACAAATTCAGAAAGAGGAAGCGATTAATGATATTTCTGTTAGTGACACAACTCTGCATCCGTCTCTTTCTGAAAAAGTGTTTCCTCTTCTACAAAGTTGATGGTTGAGGTTAAGCTAGGTAATCTCTAAAACTTTGTCATCTGAAATATCTTTGTACCATTGGCCACAGCTCTGAGAAAATATTGAAACATTTGAAGAACAGGTGTGTTTCTGATCAACCAGACTCAGACATAACCACCGTGTCTAGCTGTACCAAAACATCCAGCCCATTGCAAAATAGATTTGGGAGAATCAAATGAGATGGAAAGAATGGCTCCCCAGGAACAAAGTCAACTGTCTGAAATCTATACTATCTCTCTCTTTGGAATTAAATGACTTCAACACTTTGATTTGACCATTGTTTATTCATAATGTTGCTATAGTGTTCTTTTATTTTTCTATCCAATTTGAAGAGTTAAATCCCTTATTTTAGAAAGATGGAACCAAATATCAAAAGTCACGAAAAATGTTGTTTTTGCAATATGACGATTTCCACTGGCAATCAGATACTTTATATTTTGCCATGTTTATGAGTATTTCAGTTAACATATAGACTAATCTATCACATTAATATTAATAATGCTTGTGCAACTGAAGTGTAGTCATGTAGGTTGTCCTTGGCTTGTAGACATGACTTTCTGTGAAGGTACGTCTAGTATGGACTTTGGAATTCTGAGCTCTTCATAATGATTAGGTGTCATTCCAATGAAAATATAAACATCAGTGCAGTGTAAAATTTTATGTATATTCATTTTAAAACCCTCTGATCCTAGAGTGGCACAACATAAAGGAAAAGATTTCTCATACAAGAACAACACAATTCTCAGAAATTACATGAAATTGAAAAGGACTTTCAGTAAAACAGATGGCTGCAGAAGCAGCTGTGTGAATATCATTTCTGAAGTGTGTTAGACGCATATGTGGATAGGAATGTGGAGTGTGTAGAGGGAAGAATTGTGACTTAAGTGAAAATAAGAAATTGATGGAATTTGGGATTTTCTACCATGAGATTAAAACATGAGGGTCAGAGATTTATTTACTTTCAAGTACCTTCTTAACCACAAAATGAAGGGGAGACTCCTTTTTTCTCCTTTAAAAACAACTTTTAAAATACACTATAATACCATTCCTTTAACTGTTTATCTGAAAGCATTGTGTTGTCCAGATAATTTTGGAGTCCTGGTTTGTGATGGCTAAATTTATGATTCAATTTGACCGAGTCAGGGTGCCCTGAAAATGACTTAAATGTTATTTCTGGATGCATCAGTGTGGAAGTTCTGCCAGATCCTCCTTGAGCTGGATTATTGGCTTTATTCTGCCTTCTGACTTGGACTGGAACTAGACCATCAGCTCCCCTGGATCTGGACTTCTCTGACTCCATAATCATGTGAACCATTACATCTTATAATGAACCTCTTTATATAAGATATAATATATATAACATATATGTATATGTGTATGTGTGTGTATGAAAGTGTTAGTTGCTTAATCATGACTGACTCTTGGTGATCTCAGGGATTGTAGCCTGCCAGGCTCCTCTGTCCATGAAATTCTGCAAGCAAGAATACTGGCATGGGTTGCCATTTCCTCCTCCAGGAGATATTCCCAAACCAGGGATTGAACTCATGTCTTTTGCATTTCCTTCGTTGGCAGGCAGATTCTTTACTACTAGCACCACCTGGGAAGCCCAAATATATGTATATATAAATATACACATACATATCCATTGTTTCTTTATCTTTGGAAACACCCTAATACATGGTTCAACAAGTATTCTTCCTCCTTCTAGGGATTTTGCAGTAAATTTAGTAAATCAAATAAGCCATATAAGGTTGATTTGAATCGTCAGTTAATGTAAGTACACTAATTGCATCACGTGGAAACCTTAAAATCTGTCATATAGTTCTGCATAACTCTTTTTTTTTTTTTCTATGTAAGTCATTGGACAAACATATAGAAAGAGCTCCTGTCACGATGGGATTTTCAGGGATGGCCAAGACTAAAAGCCTCCTACCAACTCACCTTAGACACAAGGTTAGTCAGACATAAACCTGTGCAGTGTTAGTCCAGTAAACATGGGAGGATTTAATCCCAGGTGGTGCTAGTGGTAAAGAACAAGCCTGCCGATACAGGAGATACAAGAGATGTGGGTTTGATCCCTAGGTCCAGAAGATCCTCTGAAGTAGGAAATAGCAACACACTCCAGTATGCTTGCCTGGAGAATCCCATGGGCAGAGGAGGCTGGTGGGCTATGGTCCACAGGGTCAGAAAGATCTGGACATGACTGAAGCAACTTAGCACACACAAGCACTGCATAGAATAGCCTATGTAGACTGCTACATTCCTAGCATGCTTGAGTCATCTATTATGTGCTGACTTTATTTATTTTTAATAATAACAATTCAGGTATTGCATTGTTCAGAGCTTTGCAGATATTTGAACATAATTTTTTTAAAGCAAATAAATCTCGGAAATATGAAAACTTACTGAGGGTGATAGATTAGGGCACCAAACTCAGGTTTGTCTTAAGCCTTAATTTGCCCTAATAAACACTGTGTTATTTTTGCTCTTTCTTTTGGTTTCATTTTCCAACAGGACAGAATTCTGTGGTTGAGGATCTTTTTAAAATTTGTTGCGGTTATAGTTATTTTTGTTGAGGTTTTAGATATGAAGAGATTTAGTAATCTGACCCTCAAGACAGTATATTAGAAAGTCACTAAGGCTTTGGCAAAGTCATTCATAAAATCATTATGAATATAGTAGAAAGATGTGGGCTAAGAAAGTACAGAAAGCTAAATGCACAGTTGCTAGTCTACAACTTTCTACCTGGTGAAGTACAGGAGCTTTAGTGTCAAACACCCTGGGGCTGGGGAAAATGACCATCTCTCTGTATATCCACCTCTTGGTTTGCACAATGGGAAACTGTAACTAACATGTCTATTGGTTGTGAGGATTAAATAAGATAATGTAGGGAAATTATTCAGCCCGGCAGGCAACACACCTTCAATAAATTCTAAAATTATAGCCTAGAAAGAAGAAAAGAGGAGGAAAAAGGTGGAAGAGGGGGAGGAACCAGAGCTCTATCACTGGAACTGCCTTTTTCAAAGTTCTTCAACGACTAGATAGAACCCTCAGGGTGAGTCACATTATTTTGAGATGATTCCCAAATATGCACACATGCAATTTTTAAAAACATTTCTCTATGTATTCAACTTAATAAGGATCAATAGGAGGCATGGCTCAGAAAAACAAAAAGAAAGCATAACAGAACCAAGTGAAAACAAGAACTAAATATAGCATGCTGAAAGCATTGAAAAGCCCGGAGGCAGGGAAACAAAGGCACTGATATCGGGCTTCTGATAGCACAACAAAAATACTGTTGTATCTGAAAGGAGCTTTGAATCATAAAGCAAGTAGGCATGTAGTATTTTGGAATTTGTCATGAAGAACGAACTAGATACGTTTAATTTCAAAATATATTGAGAAAAGCTTCGAATTGGTCTTTCAAAGAATAAAAGAGATCCTGAAGAAAAGATTCTATTTCTAGCTCCAATGAACAAAAATATTTAGGAAAGTTGTTTATTGCTCATTCAAAGGGAAGATTTCTTAAATGTTGTTGTTCAGTCACTAAGTCATGTCCAACTCTTTGTGACCCCATGGACTGCAGCACACCAGGCTTCTCTGTCCTTCACTATCTTCTTGAATCTGCTCAAACTCATGTGCACTGAGTCAGTGATGCCATCCAACTATCTCATCCTCTGTCATCCCCTTCTCCTCCTATCCTCCATCTTTCCCAGCATCAGGGTCTTTTCCAGTGAGTCAGCTCTTCACATCAAGTGGCCAAACTAGAGTTATCTAAATGGAACCCCATGAAATACTTATCATGAAATAGGTGGCCTCATGTCATGATACATTACTTGTCAAGATCAGGGTTAGCAGTTGCTCTTCTGCCCAAAAAGAGATCAGTGTCCACTGGGACACTGTGCAAGCTGATCTAAGGATCTTTCAAACTATGAAATCACAAAAACAGCTATCTCTCTTCAACATTACTCATAAACTCAAGTATTAGCAAAACATTATGATCTAGTGTTATATATTTGTTATCTCATTTAATTTATAAAAAAAAGGCAATATTATCTTTTAAAACAAAGGAAAAGTGAGGTGTAGAGTATCGCCTATGAAATGGGGAAGTTGGTATAAGAACCCAAGCAACTGGATTCTAAAATTTGAGTTTTCCAGTCAATTTTCTTCTAAATTGTAAACAGTACATAAAACATTCAGTGTTTCTGATGATGTCCTGTAAGTTCTCTAGCATCATAATGCAATGGTACATCATATCGTTAAGTCATCATCACATGACACACCATTGGGACATAATACACATCTCTGATTCAGTGTGCCTTAGTTATTAGTATTGTATTGCCACTCTTTCTATCTTTAGGAAACCCAAGTATGAGAGCTTGACTTACTAATCTGACCTAGGGTTTGGGAGAAATTTTTTTAGTGTCAGCTGTTATGTCTCAAAGATTGCTAACATCTCATATTACATTCCTTTCCTCTAATTAAATTACTCAAAAAATATAATTTGCTTTTAGCAATGACTAAGATGCTTCCCTTGTGGCTCAGTGGTAAAGAATCTGCCTGCAATGCAGGAGATGCAGGAGATGTGGGTTCAGTCCCTGGGTTGGGACAATACCCTGCAGGATGAAATGACAGTCCACTCCAGTAGTCTTGCCTGGAGAATCCCATGGACAGAGGAACATAGTGGGCTCTAGTCCATAGGGTCCCAAAGTCAAAGTGAAAGTCGCTCAGTCATGTCTGACTCTTTGTGACCAGTTGGACTATATAGTCCATGGAATTCTCCAGGCCAGAATACTGGAGTGGATAGTCTTTCCCTTCTGCAGGGGATCTCTCCAACCCAGGTCTCCCGCATTGCAGGCAGATTCTTTACCAGCTGAGCCACAAGGGTCCCAAAGAGTCAGACATGATTGAAGCAATGGAGCACTCATGCATGCACAAGGATTCAACACTTTAGGATGTGATTTCCTTTCTCCTTTCTGAGAAAGAAAAATGTACTGAATCCTCTTGGCTTATGTGATGAAAACAAGGCAGATAATGTTCCTATGGAAAGGTGGAAAATGAGAACATGACAGTGATGGCTCCAGTGATGATATTGATGATATTGGCACTTTGGTACTGTCTAAATGCACCTTTAGAAATTTTAAGGAACTCATTATTTTGTTTTAAACGGCAAATCTTTCTTAACTGCTGGCATAATGCTGTCATAGCCTTTCTGATGAGTCAGCAGTTCCATGCCAGGGCATTAAACGACATTTTGCTGATGAAAGAGGCAGAGTAATAATTCTGTTGAACAAACCCATGTAAGCAGCATAATGCTTGGGAACAGATTATTTGTATTATTTAGAACTAAGGATTATAAAACTTATAATCTGCCCTTGCTATTGAAACAGCAGAGAATATACTATGCATTTTAGAAATACAAATACAGATACTTAGAACTATCTGGAGTACACAGTTCTGTAGGTATCACCTGCATTTATATATGAGTGAAGCTGTGAACCAGGTTAGCCAGAGTTCAAGACACTTGAGCATACCTCACACTTCCCTGATCCAAGGCCAAGTGAGGCTCCCTCCAGCCACAATTTTTTTTGTTTGTTTTAGTTTTGCTTAATGATCCTGATGCTGGGAAAGACTGAGGGCAGGAGGAGAAGGGGACAACAGAGGATGAGATGGCTGGATGGTATCACTGACTCAATGGACATGGGTTTGGGTGGACTCCGGGAGGTGGTGATGGACAGGGAGACCTGGCGTGCTGCGGTTCATGGGGTCGCAGAGTCAGACATGACTGAATGACTGAACTGAACTGAATGACCCAGGATGAGGAGCATCCTCTTACTAAATGAAAATGAATGAAAATAAATGAAAATGAAATGAGTGATAAGTGAAACTTGGAATCAAACTGAAATAAACTGATTTTCCACAAAATTCTTATTTTAACATATATTTTGCTTATGTACCAGACTGAACATCTTTGGATGGCATCTGCTGTGACTTTCGTATTTAGAACTTCAGAGGTCATGAACGAGTTTTCAGTAACAATCCTATATAAATAATGAATGGATCAACGTATCAAGGGAAAATTCGCCCAAGATTTAGATTTATTTGTGCAGCAATCTTGGAAAATGGCATACTTCAAACCAGATAAACCCAGTGACTTTTTGAGAAAGGAAAATTTTGGAATCAGGAGACATTTCTTTTTTTAAGTAAATGAAACATTACATGACAGTTTATTGAATAGCATGAAACAATGGCTAATAAAATATTTAATTTTCTGAGCAGAAAAACACATCAGACAAGATGTCATTTGAGAGTCAATCTCCTTTCAGCAAACCTTCATTCCTTCTGAACTTTTATTCCCTTTGCAAATAGGGTGTTTATTCATTTAGGGTCTGGTTTCTCAACCCCAGCACTAATAACACTTTGGATTGAATAATCATTTGATGTGCCTTCTAGGCTGTCTAGCAGCACCCCTGGCCTTTAGTCACTAGATTCCAGCAGCTCCTTAGTCATGACAAGCAATGATAACTGCAGACTTTACCAAATGTCCCTGGCGTGGCAGGAGGCTGGTGAGGGTGTGTGTGCGTGTTTGCATAATTCTCCCTAGTTGATAACGACTGATTTAAGGCTACATTCCTATGAAAGCTGAGATCTCCCTTTTTTCTTCTTTCCCATTTACCTTTTCTGCATTCCTTGGGTCTCCACTTTGCTTGGACTCATTTCTCTACCTTTATGGAGATTGTTAAAAAAAAAATCTATAGGAATTACACAAAGGCTCCTCTTCCTCCTGCTTCCTCAGCCCCACAGTAGGACATAATGGACTATCTAGAACACAGGCAGTAATGTTTCCATTGTAACAACAAACTAATCAGTGAATTCCTAGGCCCGTGGGTTCCCTTCTCCAGAGGATCTTCCCAACCCAGGGATCAAACCCAGGTCTCCTGCATTGCAGGTGGATTCTTTACCAGCTAAGCCACCAGGGAAGCCCAAGAATACTGGAGTGGATAGCCTATCCCTTCTCCAGCAGATCTTCCTGACCCAGGAATCAAACCAGAGTCTCCTGCATTGCAGGTGGGTTCTTTGGCAGCTGAGTTACAAGGGAAGCCCCTTCAAAAGTCTATTTACCAATAAATCAGTTGAGATCTCTGAATAGCAATCTCTTCAATTCTGAGACCCAGTGATTGGAATTCACGTAGCACAGTTTTAAATGAGGAGGTAAAACAGAAAGAGAGCTGACTTTCCTTTTCCTGATGCAGTTTGAATAAAAAAAAAATGTATATCAAAATGGCTTACCTTTGATATCCATGCCATTAGTTGAACTCCCTGAAACTTATAATTATAGAAGTTCTCTAGAATCAGTTCGTGCTTATTCTCCACACATGAAAACATATATTCCCTGACTGTCACCAAATTCAGAGAAACATCAGTTACTAAGTGAAGGGAGTGACATATAGATTCCCTGTTCATAATTAGTATTAGTTTAAAAGGATTAATACATGTTCATTGACTGCATACTTTCGCAGTCACTTATATTTTAAAGAGATGCTTTTTGTACCTCAGGAGTCTGTCTCGTTGCTCTTTGTAAAAAACAGTAACACATCACGGGCCTTCCCTGGTGGCTCAGGTGGAAAACAATCTGCCTACAATGAAGAAGACTCAGATTCAGTCTCTAGGTCAGAAGACCCCCAGGAGAAGGGATGGCAACGCACTACAGTGTTCTTGCCTGGAGAATCCCATGGACAGAGGAGCCTGCTGGGCTACAGTCCATGGGATTACAAAGAGTCATACATGACTGAGCAACTAATATACACACACATGCATGCATAACACATTAAGTGCCTAGTAGATTAAGTCAATATACCAGATATTGCAGTAACCACACAGATAATCAAGACATGAATTCATGCCAGTAGGAATTTTTGAAATTTATAGGAGGATTGCTAATATAACTATTGGAATAAAATAGGTTGATTTGAGAACATTCTTTATTAAGTTATGCCCTGTGAATAATTATAATAGAAATGGATTGGTATGTACATCTTTTTCACCTCCTATAGACATTCTAGTGTGACTGCCTAATTATGCGCTATTCATCCATGTATTTAGTTCTCATATGCTAATTAGGCAAAAACAGACTTGAGAAGATTAGTTTAACCAGAGAGAAATGAAGCATTTAAGCATTACATGCACTTGTTAACTCTTTCCAAAAAGCCCTCACTGAATCATCCTATGGCAACGTTGCCTCGAAAATCCTCATGTCTCAATTAGGAGAAAAGATTAGATTGGGGTTACATCTTCATCCCTGTAATTCAACACTATATAATATCCTTACTCTTCTGTATAATTCTGACAGAATGTGAAATAGGATTAAATCTTTTATCTGAGATGCTCAGAAACTAGCTTAAGTCACCAAATTCTGGCACTTTCTATAATATTAAAAGAATTAATTTTCCTAGACATATTTTCTAATGAGAAATCAGGTGGTATAAAAGAGATTGCCTATTGTCTCCCTATAGCTACTGTCTATTTTTTAAACTTTTTTTGCTGAATACATGGCTCCTAGGAATGTAGATTATATGTACTATTCTTGCTCAAAGCTACGGACAGTGAAAATTCCTGGGCAACTATTTTGCAGTGTGAGTAGTATGTGGAGTATGTGGCAGGTGTCCTTAATGAGAAGGAATGGTTCAGGTCAGTTCAATCGCTCAGTCATGTCCAACTTTTTGCAACCCGAAGGACTGTAGCAGGTCAGGCCTCCCTATCCATCACCAACTCCCGGGTTTTACTCAAACTCATGTCCATTGAGTCTGTGATGCCATTCAACCATCTCATCCTCTGCCATCCCATTCTCCTCCCAACTTCAATCTTTCCCAGCATCAGAGTCTTTTCCAATGAGTCAATTCATCACATCAGGTGGCCAAAGTATTGGAATTTCAGCTTCAGCATCAGTCCTTCCAAGGAATATTCAGGACTGATTTCCTGTAGGATGGAGTGGTTGGATCTCCTTTCAGTCCAAGGGACTCTCAAGAGTGTTCTCCAACACCACAGTTCAAAAGCATCAATTCTTCGGTGCTCAGCTTTCTTTATAGTTCATATTTCACATCCATACATGATTACTGGAAAAACCATAGCTTTGACTTAGACGAACCTTTGTTGGCCAAGTAATGTCTCTGCTTTTTAATAAGCTGTCTAGGTTTGTCATAACTTTTCCTCCAAGGAGTAAGTGTATTTTAATTTCATGACTGCAGTCACCATCTGCAGTGATTTTGGAACCCCCAAAAATAAAGTCAGGTACTGTTTCCACTGTTTCCCCATCTATTTTACAAGAAGTGATGGGACCAAATGCCATGATCTTAGTTTTCTGAATGTTGAGCTTTAAGCCAACTTTTTCACTCTCCTCTTTCAAAAGGTTCTGTAGGTCTTTGCTTTCTGCCATAAGGGTGGTGTCATCTGAGGTTACTGATATCTGACATTATTGATATTTCTCCCGGCAATCTTGATTCCAGTTTGTGCTTCATCCAGCCTAGCATTTCTCATAATATTCTCTGCATATAAGTTAAATAAACAGGGTGACAATATACAGCCTTGACATACTCCTTTACCAATTTGGAACTGATATGTTGTTCCATGTCCAGTTCTAACTGTTACATCCTGACCTGCATACAGATTTCTCAAGAGGCAGGTCAGGTGGTCTGGTATTCCCATTTCTTGAAGAATTTTCCACAGTTTGTTGTGTTCCACACAGTTAAAGGCTTTGGCATAGTCAATAAAACAGAGATAGATGTTGTTTCTGGAACTCTCTTACTTTTTCGATGAAGCAATGGATGTTGGCAACTTGATCTCTGGTTCCTCTGCCTTTTCTAAAGCCAGCTTGAGCATCTGGAAGTTCACAATTCGTGTACTGTTGAAGCCTGGCTTGGAGAATTTTGAGTATTACTTTACTTGTATGTGAGATGAGTGCAAGTGTGTGGTAGTTTGAGCATTCTTTGGCATTGCCCTTCTTTGGGATTGGAATGAAAACCTACCTTTTCCAGTCCTGTGGCCACTGCTGAGTTTTCCAGATTTGCTGGCATATTGAGTGCAGCGCTTTCACAGCATCATCTTTTAGGATTTGAAATAGCTCAACTGGAATTCCATCACCCCCACTAGCTTTGTTCATAGTGATGTTTCCTAAGGTCCACTTGACTTCACATTCTTGGATGTCTGGCTCCAGGTGAGTGATCATACCATCGTGATTACCTGGGTTGCGAAGATGTTTTTGTATAGTTCTTCTGTGCATTCTTCTTAATCTCTTCTGCTTCTGTTAGGTCCATACCATTTCTGTCCTTTATTGTGCCCATCTTTCCATGAAATGTTCCCTTGGTATCTCTAATTCTCTTGAAGAGATCTCTAGTCTTTCCCATTCTATTGTTTTCCTTTATTTCTGTGCACTGATCACTGAGGAAGGCTTTCTTATTTCTCTTTGATATTCTTCAGAACTGTGCATTCAAATGGGCATATCTCTCCTTTTTTCCTTTGCCTTTAGCTTCTCTTCTTTTCTCAGCTATTTGTAAGGCCTCCTCAGACAACCATTTTGCTTCTCTGCATTTCTTTTTCTTGGGGATGGTCTCAATATCTGTCTCCTGTACAATGTCATGAACCTCCGTCCATAGTTCCTCAGGCACTCTGTCTATCAGATCTAATTTGTTGAATCTATTTGTCACTTCCACTGTATAATCGTAAGGGATTTGATTTAGGTCATACCTGAATGGTCTAGTGGTTTTCCCTACTTTCTTCAATTTAAGTCTGAATTTGGCAATAAGGAGTTCATGATCTGAGCCACAGTCAGGTCCTGGTCTTGTTTTTGCTGACTGCATAGAGCGTTTACATCTTTGGCTGCAAAATGTATAATTAGCCTGATTTCGGTACTGACCATCTGGAGATGTCCATGTGTAGAGTCTTTTCTTGTGTTGTTGGAAGAGGGTGATTGCTATGACTAGTGTGTTCTCTTGGTAAAACTCTATGAGCCTTTGCCCTGCTTCATTCCGTACTCCAAGACCAAATCTGCCTGTTACTCCAGGTATTTCATGACTTCCTACTTTTGGATTCCTGTCCCCCACAATGAATAGGACATATTTTTGGGGTATTAGTTCTAGAAGGTATAGTAGGTCTTCATAGAGCCACTCAACTTCAGCTTCTTCAGCATAACTGGTCAGGGCATATACTTGAATTACTGTGATACTGAATGGTTTGCCTTGGAAATGAATAGAGATCATTCTGTCGTTTTTGAGATTGCATCCAAGTACTGCATTTCAGACTCTTTTTTGACTATCATGGCTGCTCCATTTCTTCTACAGGATTCTTGCCCACAGTAGTATATATAAGGGTCATCTGAACTAAATGCACCCATTTCAGTCCTTTTTAGTTCGCTGATTCCTAAAATGTCAATGTTCACTCTTCCAATCTCCTGTTTGCCCACTTCCAATTTGCCTTGATTCATGGACCTAACGTTCCAGGTTCCTTTACAATATTGCTCTTTACAGCATTGGACTTTGTTTCTATCACCAGTTCCATCCTCAGCTGGGTGTTGTTTTTGCTTTGGATCCATCTCTTCATTCTTTCTGGAGTTTTTTCTCCACTGATCTCCAGCAGCATATTGGGCACCTACCAACCTGGGGAGTTCATCTTTCAGTGTCCTATCTTTTTGCCTTTTCATACTGTTCATGGGGCTCTCAAGGAAAGAAGACTGAAGTGGTTTGCCATTCCCATCTGCAATGGACCACATTTTGTCAGAACTCTCCCCCATGACCTGTCCGTCTTGGGTGTAGTATCTCACTCTCAATCTTTCTTAGATGCCTGGACACATCCAAACACTATTGGCCTATAGCTTTTAAATTTCTAAGCCCATGAGTAAAAGTTGCAGGCAGGGAATAGGAACCTGGTCGAGGACTCCTTGCAGTGCCATACCAGCTTGGGACTGATAATCAGTGTTTTTTTTTTCTTTTTTACTGGTGAGATTTTATTTGTTACTTCAAGTTATGTGCTATGCTTAGTTGCTCAGCTCTGTCAAACTCTTTGTGACCCTAAGAACTGTAGCCCTGCCAGGTTCCTCTGTAAATGAGGATTCTCCAGAGAAGAATATTAGATTAGGTTGCCATACCCTCCTCCAGGGCATCTTCCCAGCACAGGGATTGAACCCAATTCTCCCACACTGCAGGTGGATTCTTTACCAGCTGAGCCACTATATGTAATCATAAACAATACAGGAAGTTTAGTCATGAAAGAAGTAGGAATATGAGAAACAATCACATCAAATTGTAAGAATTCTCTTTGGTTTAAGGTTACAAATCTTCCTCTGGAGTGGGGAACATGCACATGTCATGGTGCAAGGGTTTTTGTTGTTCGGTTGCTCAGTTGTGTCTGACTCCTTGTGACCCCAAGGATTATAGCATGCCAGGCTTCTCTGTCTATCACTATCTCCCAGAGTTTGTTCAAACTCCTGTCTACTGAGACAATGATGCCATCCAGCCATCTCATCCTCTGTCACTTCCTTCTCCTCCTTCCCTCAATCTTTCCCCACATCAGGGTCTTTTCCAATGAGTTGGCTCTTCACATCAGGTATTCTAGGTATTGGAGCTTCAGTTTAATGCCACCTGTATACCTGTGCTCATTGACCTGAGTGATTGGTCTGAAAATGCTGACATAACACCTATGAGGGCAACAGCTTGGTAAAGCCTAAATGTTTATTAATTCTAAATGCTAGCTGTGGAATCTATGTTTAGTCAAGTCTGTTCTAATACCCTGCGATCCTTTAACACAGATAAAATAATCCTCATCCTATAGATAAAGCAACAGGTAAAGTTTTGAGTTAGCTGCCAAATAATGAGACAATAAAGTGAAGTGAATGTTGCTCAGTGGTGTCTAACTTTTTCATAGTCTGTGGAATTCTCCAGAACACAATACTGGAGTGGGTAACCTTTCCCTTCTCCAGGGGATCCTCCCAACCCAGGGATCGAACCCAGGTCCCACACTGCAGGCAGATTCTTTACCAGCTGAGCCACAAAGGAAACCCAATGAGACAATGTGAGAACCTTAAATTCACTGAATACTCCTGAAATTTCCTTCTTTACTAGCCAACACTAATGTTCATGATATCATTAATATTTGTACCATTTACCCACGGTGTGATCACTTCAGAGTGGAAAATATGATCCACATTTTTTGAGAAGAGGAAACTATTCCTTAGTAAAAGTAAATTGGTGGGCTAGATTCATAGGTGCAGCTGAATATGGAGCTAGAATTCAAGGCATATTACATGATTTCACACAATATTGGAGAAGGAAATGGCAACCCACTCCAGTATTCTTGCCTGGAGAATCCCAGGGACAGAGGAGCCTGGTGGGCTGTTGTCTATGGGGTTGCACAGAGTCGGACACGACTGCAGTGACTTAGCAGCAGCAGCGCACAATATCATCTTGATCCCTTCCAGATCTACTTCCCTTCTTCTCCCTCCCTTTACTCCTCATCCTATCCTCACAAAGTCATGAGCAGATATTTATGGATTAGTCTACTCTAGATAGTTTCTCTCCTCTATTTTTACAACATACTCCAGACATTATCTGTTTTACTAAAAACAAGATATATTTTAATATTAACTCACTCTCTTATTACACATTTTCTTCAATCTTTTTCATTCTTTCATAGTGTGCAGTTGTTACCCAAGACCCTTTAGGGGTGGACTGTCCAGACTTTCTCTATCAGAACTACCCCATCCCCTACTTAAATATCTTTAACATCAGACTTCAATATTGTGTGTGTTAGTCACTCAGTCGTGTCTGATTCTTTGCAATCCCATGGACTGAGGCTCACCAGGCTCCTCTGTCCATGGAATTCTCCAGACAAGAATACTGGAGTATGTTGTGATTCCTTTCTCCAGGGGAGCGTCCCAACCTAGGGATCAAACCTGGGTACCCCCCATGGCAGTCAGATTCTTTACCATCTGAGTCACCAGGGAAGCCCCCTATATTGCTCTATCATTGTCGTAATTAGCAGCTGGTTAATTCAGGTCATGGCAATAAGACTTTCTGGACATTTTAAGGACTTTAACAAAACACTTCGCTGAAGCTCAAAGAAGTCAAATGCACCTGCTAACAATTTAAGTCACCATGCCTAATTATTGACGGAGCAATCATTTTTGGTTATTGGGATTTTCAGGGCTGTTCAAGCCATGCCACATCAGTGCCTGTCCATGTGTCACATACAGGCCTCACCAGACATGAAAAATGTAACAGCAAATACTTCATAGGACAGACCAAATCTGCTTTTATGATTTTTTGAAATTCCAATTCAAATGTGCAATAGCAGTGGTGATAAGACTGTATTTTAGGTCAAGGGATATTGTTTTGCCCAAGACATACCCACTGTATATTTAAAAGGAGTTAATTTCATGCAAAATAGGAAACATTTATGACTGCAGATTATTTAATATCTATATTTCACTGTACTTATGCTCATGAAGATGACTGATTTATTTTCTACTAGGCATTTCTTAATTTATCTGTCCTAATCATACCAATAGTTCCTGTCAGTAAACAACATTTTGAAAAGGGACATTAAATTCTTTCATGTCTAAACCAACCTAAATGTATCATAAGTTTAAATGTGATGTCATACTTAGTTCAAGCATCTTTCTCAAAACTAAAAATACTTTGCAGCGTTTGCTAAATTATTGAACACTCTTTCTGTGTAACCTGCATGCTCTAAGCAATTCAATTTTCCCTTTCTCTAGTTTATCTCTAGAAGGAATCACAAAAATGACTCCTTTTAAATTAATTTAACAGATAATTAGTGAGGTAGCATCTAGTGCCAGAGAATCAACTTTACAGTGTTTAGGAGAAGAATAAAACTAATATAAAAACACAAATATGTAACATGTAAAAATTATATCATATGCTCTGAAGAATCATACAATTCTGTAGATATCATGAAGAAAATAAAGAAATGCTGAGTAAATATTGAGAGCTAGCTGAGGTTGATGCTTTTTAGATAATTTTGTAAATATCACCTCACCTAAGCAGAATATATTTAAACAGAGCCCTGTAAAAGGCAAAGAAGTCAGTATGTAGGAAAGAACAATTAAGCCAGACCACCAAACAGAACGGAGAAGGCAATGGCAACCCACTCCAGAACTCTTGCCTGGAAAATTGCATGGATGGAGGAGCCTGGTAGGCTACAGTCCACGAGGTTGTAAATAATCGGACATGGCTGAGTGACTTCAGTTTCTTTCTTTCTACAGTTCCTTTTGGAGGAGGAAATGGCAACCCACTCCAGTGTTCTTTCCTGGAGAATCCCATGGATGGAGGGGCTTGGTGGGCTACAGTCTATGGAGTTGCACAGGGTCGGACACGACTAAGCAACTAACACACACACACAGACACACCAAAAAGAAAATGTGAAACCCTGAGGCAGAGCCACCCTTAATATCTTTATGGAAAATCAAAGAGGCCAGAGTAGCTGGAGGAGGAATGCTGACCAAGAGAATAAAAGATATAGTTTAGGTTCTAGGCCATTGTAGGCCACTTAAGAACACTGGCTTTGATTATGTGTACAATGAAAAGGAATTTGACAGGGCTGAACAAAAATTAAATTATGATTTAATTTAAATTTGTAAAAGGATCACTATGGCAACTGTGTGGATACTAGACTATTGAGGGGAGAGGGGAGATAGGTTAGGATGCTCTTTTAAAAGCTCAAGTTAGGCATTATGGTGACTAGAATTTAAAGGAAAGCTGTAGCAATATCTGGAGAAGGAAATGGCAACCCACTCCAGTACTCTTGCCTGGAAAATCCTAGGGACAGAGGAGCCTGGTAGGCTGCAGTCCATGGGGTCGCTAAGGGTCGGACACGACTGAGTGACTTCACTTTCACTTTTCACTTTCATGCATTGGAGAAGGAAATGGCAACCCACTCCAGTGTTCTTGCCTGGAGAATCCCAGGGACAGGGGAGCCTGGTGGGCTGCCGTCTATGGGGTCACACAGAGTCGGACACAACTGAAGTGACTTAGCAGCAGCAGCAGCAGTAGCAATATCAAACAGTAGCGATATTAAAAATATTTTGAAGATAAAGCCCACAGAATTTGTTAATAGATTAATGTAATGGTTGAAAGAAATATAGAAACTCATGATGACATAGATTTAGTAACTAGAAAAGCAGAGTTTTCTCTACCAGAATTGTCCTACCCTCTGCTATAAACATTGTTAACATCATACTTTGCTATTGTTCTAAATCAACACTGTGTTATAAACATATTGCATTTACTACTGGATATAGAACTGCCATAGGACCCAGCAATCCCACTGCTGGGCATACACACCAAGGAAACCAGAATTGAAAGAGACACATGTACCCCAGTGTTCATTGCAGCACTGTTTATAATAGCCAGGACATGGAAGCAACCTAGATGTCCATCAGCAGATGAATGGATAAGGAAGCTGTGGTACATATACACAATGGAATATTACTCAGCCATTAAAAAGAATACATTCAAATCAGTTCTAATGAGGTGGATGAAACTGGAGCCTATTATACAGAGTGAAGTAAGCCAGAAAGAAAAACACCAATACAGTATACTAACGCATATATATGGAATTTAGTAAATCAGTAAAGATAACCCTGTATGTGAGATTAGCAAAAGAGACACAGATGTATAGAACTGTATTTTGGACTCTATGGGAGAGGGTGAGGGTGGGATGACATGGGAGAATGGCACTGAAGCATGTAAATTATCATATGTGAATTTCCAGTCCAGGTTCAATGCATGATACAGGGTGCTCAGGGCTGGTGCACGGGGATGACCCGGAGGGATGGGATGGGAAGGGTGGTGGGAGGGGGGTTCTGGACGGGGAAATTGTGTACACCCGTGGTGGATTCATGTCAATGTATGGCAAAACTAATACAATATTGTAAAGTAAAAAATAGACAAATAAATAAATTAAAAATAAATAAATAAATAAACATATTGTGTTTACTGAGATGAAAACCACAGAAGATGTCTATTGGGCATGGATGGGGGAAATAATTAAGTCTGTATATATTAATTTTGACCTCTCAATGGAGATATCTAAGATGACTGGTGCACTTGAGCCCATAGTTGAGGGGGTGGAGTTGGTCAGACACAAAGATCAGCAAGTATTTGGCAACCAAACAGTGATAAAGCTGACACACATCAAAGGGGATATGTGATGGAGACTGAGAGAAAAAGAAAAAAAGTCAAGGATGAGGAATCAACAAGTATGCCAAAGGTTGTTAAATGTCAAAGACGGTAATGATGAAGAATTGATTGTTGTGTTTAACAGTGCTTTTATAGAGCAATTTTGCTAGAATTCTTGTAAAGATATCTGATGGGTGTTTGTTCAAAAAGACTAGGAAAAGATAGATCACAGGGAGAAAAAATTCTTTCAAAGAATACTGCAGTGAGGAACAGTAGAAGAAAAAATTTGAACAGGATATATAAAGAACAAAAGTTTTAAAAAGGTAGGTATGACCACATATTCATACATTAAGGAGAATAATCTCCTAGAAAAGCAAATCAAAAAGGAAGAGGCCAAAACATGAAGAGCTTAGAATCAGAAAACATTGTGTTCAACAAATGAAACAAACAAAATTTTGCAGAGGGATATATGCAAATGCACGTACGCTGGTACATATTGTAATAAAAATGATCTGATGAACATCCACAAATCCTTAAGGGAAAACAATTCACCAGAAATATGTGTTTTGCATAGGAAATACTAAATAGCTAGTAAATACAAGGAAATTTGTTACTCGAACTCTAAAGCACTTTAGCACTCTTTTCATTATTAACTACAAGAATAGAAAATGCTATAATTGAAAGATAGTTAGGGAATCCTTGAAAGATGAGAGAAATATTATGCTTTTAAATTGCACAGTTAACTGGAACACATGTTGGAAACAAAGGTCTGCAGTCTTATTAACCCATATTCACTGTAATTTAAAATAGAACTGTAGCACTCACGTGAGCAAATGTTTGCTTTCAGACAGTCCATTGTTAAAGTTTGAAAAGTGCAATCTCTTTAAACTGATTCTGAGTCTGTTCTTAATACTGAAAAGCAATTAGGAAGCAGAGTATTAGCAAGTATCACTCAGTAAATAAATCTTTACTGTCAACTTTACAGATGTGAAAAATCCCGTTTCCACATTTAGTTCTAATTTAATTTAAACAGCTTCTTAAGTATTCTATAAAATCTTTGATACTCTTTGAACAAACCACAATGGTACATTATATTTTTAAGCTTCAAAAATCATTAAATGCAGTTTAGGACATTCATCACCTAAAACTAAAAATATTTAGTGAGACTTTGTTCCAGGGTCTCCTTCAGCATTAAGACATCTCAGTGTATAATTTACAAAATATTTTTCAACACTGTGGGCAGTCAAGACTTGCACACTAGTAATTTTGCTTTTACTATTATTAAAAAGAATTTCATATATTGTTAATGTTTTATAGTCACTGTTGAGAAATTCTCATCTGAAGACTTTTTTTTTTTTTTACTTAACCTTTTTTCTAAAAAATAATTCCTGAAATAACTAGATGTGATAGAACAAATAATAAAATATAAATTCATCTTCTTTTGGCATCCGGAATTGTGCTTTATTCTTAGTACCTTAGTTGCTGAAGAAAGAACCAGTTGAATGAATGCTTTCTTTCTTGATGGCCTCAAAGTGCTTACACATGATTTAGTATATCATAAATCCAGTCTCAGGAACACAGCCCTATTAAATACCTAGGTTTTGGGGGGAAAATGTGGTTTGATGACAGAAGATACACACTATCTTCTTTAAGTAATAATAGTATTCAATATAAATGTTGAGTTTCCATTATGTATTTACTATTTTTATTAGATCATTATAAGTCTATCAAATTTACATTCTAATATAAGCTAATAGCAGAGGTATTATTTATTACCCATTTTTCAGATTTGGAATCTGAGTCTCAGAGAGTTTAAGCGGCTTGTCAAGAACTTCCAGGAAGTAATTAAATGACTAAGCTAGGATCTAAATTTTAACTGGCTCTTTTTAGAGATTCACCTGGTTACTAATTGGTGATAAGTAGATAAGGGGCATCTAGAATCACAAATTTCCAGTTCATACTGTTTGTCTCGTGTATACAACTAGTTGTCTAGTATATACAACTTAAATAAATCTTCTGATTTATCATCTTACATGGAATACTTAGCAATTTCTCCAGAAAGTTTGTTTGGGTTTTCCCATAAGATTTAATTAAAAAAAACAAGTGAACATTTTGGTCAACCCAACAAATAGCAGCAGCTTATATATTTAGTTTTCTAAATATAGTCAGTAAGTTGCCTATATTTAGTTTTCTCTTTCAACAGGTCCTTTTAAATACAAGATGGACATAAACAGAACAAAATCTCAAAGTTGATTTTAAAATAAAACATTACCTGCAATATCTGCATTGTTAAAGCAAGGTATTTATATTACTTTAAAGAAAATATATGTCAAATAGTTTATTTACTAATAAAGTGTGAAGTATTCAAAGCATTTTGAAATTGGTATTATGTCACTGTAGCTATCTTATAAGCTGATAATCATTAAGCACATTATTCACTAAACGGTAAATACGGTACTGTGACAAGAAATAAAATGATACATGTAGCTAAAAAAGCAGTCACAAGATAGAGTGGAGAGAAGGATTCCTAAGAGCACGTTGGAATTTAGGGTATCCTAGAGCTAATGGCCATTAGTTGCCCCAGGGTCTTGAACAAGACGGTAAGGAAATAGGATTCTCTTAGAACCACCAAAAGCCTTACAAAAAAATAAATGATTCAAACAAGAGAAATGCTAAACACAGCAAGTTTTAGAATAAGTGATGGATGCTAAAAAGTAACACCATATTCCCTGTTGATTTAAGAAGGATCTCCTTTGAGAAGACATGTTATAATCATACTAATGGATCTCAATGGATGTTAACCATACATCTGTAAACCATGGCTGAAACTTAATTCAAGAAAGAAGGGACATGTTATCACCCTTGACATTGTGATAGGAAATCTCTGGTTTGCCAGCTTACTAAAAGCAAGCAGGAAAGAGGACAAAGCTGGACAGAAAGTCAGGAGGCCTGACATGCTCAGACTACAGGACATCAAGAGAAAAGTACTTCTGAGATAAGAAAAATAAATTTCATTTCATTAAAATTATAGTTGAAAGTATAACAGGAAACACCAAAAAAATAAAGACAAAGATTAAAACTGAAATGGAGGAAAAGTGAGTGTGACATGAGAGTCAAATCCTCCCCTATCAAAACAGGAAGTGGATAAATAATAAGTTGATCAATCAAAAATAGAAGCCTATGACTAAATATTTATGGACATGAAGGTTACTAATCCTCAAGCCCCAAAATAGAGAACATTTTGTTCTCTCATAGAGTTTTGTCTCTGGGTAAATTGGGGCTTAGATATTTTTCCATATAAAGGTTACTATTGCATTTTGTCTTTGACATGTATTATTTTGTTTCTTAAAATGTTTAATAGTTATTTTGTTGCCTAGCGCTCTTTGGTCTCATCATGCTGAAGCCAAACAGCTGTGACAGTCATGGTCACTATCACTTGAAGAACACAGATGCCACACATACATACATATACACACACACACACACAATGGCAGGTTATTAGTGGCACACACACACACACAATGGCAGGTTATTAGTGGCACGCACACACACAATAGCAGGTTACACACACACACACACACACACTGGCAGGTTACTAGTGGCGGTTTCTCCACACTGTACCCATGCCCTGGGTTTCTGAACAGACAGCTGTAATCACCCTCTTTTAGGAGAGGATAAGAGATTAGTGGTTTACAACTGTTTTAGTTCACATTTTATTTTTGAAAAGTAAATGGGTATCTTTAGTGTTTCAAATGAATTGTTAAACACACATTTATGAACTAAATATCTTCTAATCCAAAATATTGCTTAATTCTGACAGAGAACTATGTATTTTGCACAGATGTAAAATAATTTGAGCAGCTTCAGATTATTATATTTTTCTCCTAAGGTCAATAAAATGGTTAATACATAGCCATAATCAGTTCAAGTCTACCGAGGGTGAAATGTCAGTTAAGCAGAATAACGACAGTCCCCTAGTAACCAAAATAACACAAAATAATTACAGATTCTAGCCAAGGCAGTCTTATTTTTAACCTATGAATGTCAGGACATAAACTGGCATTTAGCTCTTCAGAAACCATGCCTTTCTTTTTCTTTTTTTTTGGTAGAGGAATCATTAGAAAGGCTTTTGCTCTCTAGAGATCACTGACTCGCAATTTACAGTGATCTAGATAATTCCTGGGTAGGTCAGCTGGTAAAGAATTTGCTGCAATGAGGGGTACCTGGGTTTGAGCCCTAGTTTGGGATGATCCCCTGGAAGAGGGCATGGCAACCCACTCTAGTATTCTTGCTTGGAAAATCTCCATTGACAGAAGAGCCTGGCAGGCTCCAGTCCATGGGTCACAATGAGTCAGACACAAGCAACTAAGTATACAGATAATTTTAAAAGATCTTGGGCCAGAAACAGGTAAAAGAGTCCTGTAACAAAAATGTTCTGTGACTTTACTATACTTGATCATCCAGAAAAGATACAATATGTTCAAAGTATTTTACATGTCTTCAACTAATTGTGGCAAGTGTTTTTGCATTTAATCAAAGGAGATAAAAACCCTTTTCTAAAACAATAGTAAATAAAATTGCTTTTCGTATTCAGGGGTTTAAGACATAACTAAGTCTTTTAATAACAAGGGTTGTATGGTATGCTGAAACTTCCAGATCTATAATATCTATGCATTCTTACTAATTTTTCTACAATCATGTTAAAGAACATACTGGTATGTGGATGTTCTTCAGTGTATTATGATAACATCAGAGTCTGTTTATGTGATATTTTCTTTAAATTTATTTCTGCCACTGTAATATTTTCACAGATTTTTCCAGAAGATTATATACTTCTTGAGTTATGATTGTACATTTCACTCAAGTGCAGGGGGGAAGCATAAGTCAACAGGCTGGAGAGAGAGTTCAGATATTGGTTGGGGTCTCATGGCTTCAAATCAACTCTAATTTTAGACTTTTGTTAAAGGAGCCATTAACAATAGAAAGATATCTGTCCACTGTACACATAAATACTAGTTTCCCAGGTCAAGATGGATTAAATTGGTAGGTAAATGTCCAAAAGGTCACACACAAGTTTCTGAAAGGTTGAGAGAGCTAAACAGGTTTGCATTTGGAACAGTGACTAAAGTCTATAGATTCAATCTATGGCTTGAAAAGTGAAGGTATATTTGACTGACTTGACTCTACAATACTAGAGAAGCAGTATCTCAAGATGGCAGTGCAAAATGAGACACAAAGTGTCCATCTGGGGGCTAAATAATGTTACTTCTACAACCAATCTCAATTTGAGCCCTACACTGTGGTTTCCAATGCTGGGGGGATTCAGATTCCAAAGGATAAGAATATTAAGTAATGTTATCAGTAGAATGCAGTTTGAGTGCAGCCAACAGCTATCCTCTAGTTCCACATGTGGTAAAGCTCATTTATGTTAGATAAAAGATGCATAAATAACAACAATAGCACTCTGGGTACCTGTACTCATATATTAGGGGATATACTTGTTTCTTTAATTCTAGAGCCTTCATAAAATTCATTCTCCAGGTGATTAGGGAGGGGTTATTAATATTCAAATCCTAGAAAAAGCTATCGAGATCTCATAAAGTTGATATCTTTTGCTTGATGATTCAGATGATAAATCAATAGCGTCTCTTATTAAATGTGTTACTTAGATATCATATTTACAAAGGAGAAAAAAGGGAAAAAATAGTCTTCCATTATTTATAAGAAGTTCTAGGTTTGAGTACCTCTAAAGAACAGCATGGAGAACTGAACAATTTTTAAGGTAAACATTAAGATACAGGATTTTGTTGGAGGGGAGGAAGCTATGTATATATAATTAATGAAAAAATTTAACAATAACACGTGACATTTCATCTACAAGAAGAATGGATTATATAGAGCTTCTAAACCTCAACATCACAGGCTCCCAATAAGTCTCTAAGAAAAAAATTTGGGAAAAGCATAAGGTGATTTGGCCAACCAGAAAAGGATTCAAGCCCACTTGATTATTCTCAAACTGCTATTTTAGTTTCTGAAACTTTTTAAATTGGGAAAAATTATGTCTTTCTCATCAATCATTCCTCATGCGTCTTTTCAGTTTCCTTCCTCTCTCACACTTTAATTTCTTGGTGAGTTTATTCAACCTGGTAGTTGAAATAGCATCTACATGATACTCAGCCCATCACCATCCTCTCTCCCCTCAAACATCCTCCCTTGTCCCAGTCTCCTTATCTAAGTTGAGGCAAATGGCATCTTTACAGCTGATCAGACTGCATATCTTGGAGGCATCTATGGTAACTTTTTTTTCCCTTCTCACAAACACCAAAAGGAATCTCATTAGCTGTACTTCAAAATATACACAGAATCTGATCACTTATTATCTCCAAAGGTACAGATGTAGTCTAAACCACCATCAACTCTTGCCAGCTCTTACTATTCTAACAGGTCTTTTAGTTTCTACTCCTCACTTTCATCTCCTCCCTTTCATTTCATTCTCAATGCTTACAGCAAAAGTGATGCTATTAGAAAATGTTAAACCTTTTCAATACATACTCAAAATCCTGGATCATTTCAGTCTTAGTTTTGATGAAAAGCCAAAGAATTGTCATGACCTATAAAGTTACAAATTGCTCTGTCTGTCCCTTCTGTATGAAAGGGACATGTCATGTCATTCAACTCTTTCTCTCTTTATTCAAACATCACATACTGTGTCATCTGCATTTAAATTCAAAAAAAAAGTTCCCAACTATCTGGATTCTTGTTACTCAAATCTATCTTTTATAACATTTATCATATTCCAATATACTGTTTGCATTCTATGTTCTGTCATCCAAATACCCTTGCAGAATTCATTCTCCTAACTCTTGAAGCTTGCGCTCTCTGATGACTTTCTCTTCAGGAATTGTCTCTAGCTAAAGAAAATATTCTTGCCCAAGATCATTATTTCTCCCAGGAGGCAACCCACATTCCAAGGCTGGTTATGAACAGAGGGAGAAAATAAAAGTTTTTGACACTCCCCTCAATGTTAATTCCATATCGCAATTCAGCTACTCCTTTGTCCAATCCTACTCCTTCCTTCCTCCACAGGTATTGGTCCCAAGGGAACAACTAAATAAATTTTCTACAGATGATTTTTTTTTTATTTTAGGGGCTATTTCCCAGAGAATTGAAACTAAAATATTTACTATATAATTCATCTGTCTAACACGTTCAATGTTTATGCATTGTGCGTGCATGCAGGCTAGGTTGTTTCAGTCATATCCAACATTTTTGAGACCATATAGACTGTAGCCCACCAGGCTCCTCTATATATGGGATTCTCCAGGCAAGAATATAGAGTGGGTTGCTATGCCTTACTCCAGGGGATCTTCCTGACCCAGGGATTGAAGCTGCATCTTTTACATCTGCATTGGCAAGCGGATCTTTACCACTAGCACCACCTGAGAAGCCCTGTTTATGCATCATCCTCCCCCAAAAATATGCTCCCTAAGGGCAAGATGTTACACTCCCAAATATCAGAGAAAGTAGTAAGTAGATGCTCAATCAACATATATCAATATGAGTTTAATGGAAGTGCTCAAAATATGAGCTGATTGGAAGAATGAACAAATCTGCCACAAGGATGAAAGGATACAAGTGTTCAATACAGAATGGCTTGTATATAGCATTTACTGAATATTCACATCTTTTTGCAATCTCATCCATTTGTGTTCAAAACATAATGATCAGTAGTATGGGCAAGCAGGTCTCAAACTTGATTATTTGGGTCCAAGGATACTTCATTTCCTTGTAAAGAACTTTTGCATTAGGAGTGTATATATTTACATGTTAGAGTCTCTTTGCCACTTGAAGATATTTTTCTTCTACTTTATATCTCTCCTTTCTCATATAGATCTTGATGCCCCATAGCTTCTTAACCCACTAACTCAGGTATATTCACAGCTTGACTGGCTCATTTCCTTAATGATGTACATCTGTGCACATGCATGTGCATCTGCCACTTCAGTCATGTCGGACTCTTTGTCACTCTATGAACTGTATGTAGCCTGCCAGGCTCCTCTGTCCATGTGATTGTCCAGGCAAGAATACTGGAGTGGGTTGCCAAACCCTCCTCCAGGGGATCTTCCCAACCCAGGGATTGAATCTGCATCTCTTATGTCTCCTGCATTGGCTGGTGGGTTCTTTACCACTAGTGCTACCTGGCAAAGGGCACACACGCATATTTTCAGATACAGAATTCACTATAACCAGATCATATCCTAATTTCTCAATTACTTAGGCTTTTTGAGAAAAACTATATTCATTCCTAGCTTTTTTATATTTTATCAAGCATTCTATGGATTGATTGCTTTGAGTCAGATACCTAACTGAATCCAATCAACTGAAGCCAGATAGAGCAACGTCAGTTTGCAAATTTGACTACCTAAGGCTGTGTCTGAGGTCAGAGCTTTGGCAAACAGAGGGTCCCTACAAAGAGACTGCAAGTATAGCAATTTGGCAAGGAAAATGTATAATAACACCTTTGCTTCAAAACCCTCTCCAATGCAACACCATCATCTATATTCTGTGAAAGGCAACCAACACAGGAAACAGCCTGCTTTATTTTTGTTTATTTTTCCCTGTAACTTAACAAAATTGTGACTTTATTTGACATAGTCAACTACTCTACAATGAATGAGGGAATAATCATTTTAGGCACATGTAAGACCCATTTTTTGACTTATCAATGAGAAATATAAAATCCCTCTTAAGTTCAAAGTTATTGGCAGGTAAACTCAAGCACAAAACATTCTTCACTCGTAAAATATACTCATGTTCAAGTTTGGCAGCCACACAAATTAGGTTCTAAATTCTCAAATGCTGAATTCAAAAAACATCTACTCTTTTAGTTGGGATTTTTTATTGTGGAATCAGCTTATGAGTGTCAGCCAAATAGCATGTCTAGAAAAGATTTTTTTTTTGTCAATAGGCCAGTGAGATGAGTTCTGCAAAAATGCTTGGAAACCTTCCATAGCAGGAAAGTATATGTTATATTTTAGTCTAAGTATTTGTAATATGTACCCATGCTCAGAGAGTCAAGCTAAATGTATACTTATAAAAAAAGTAAATAAAATAACCCAACACATGACTTTCAGAAAGCACATTTCTTTTTAAGCTAATGCTATTTCAGAGATGTAGCTCTTATGACTGAAGGAAATGGAGGAAGTGAACTTAGAGAACAATGTAGAGCATCCCTTATTGAGAAAACATTTAAGGTTCTTGTATTTTTTAAAGAATCTGTTAGTGTTGAATTGACATTTAGACTTTCATTTTTGTCACCTGACCTGATATAGAAGGTTCTTTATAATAATGACAGGAATGTTTAGGTGCCTGCTTCTGAGATCCTTATGAGCAATAGCCACTGTTACCTGGAAGAAAGCAACAGTTCTTTGCCAACATTAAATTGGGCTTAGACATTGGAGGTTTCATTTTATTACTAAATTTAGAGTCCAAAAGCTTCCTATATGCTCTAAATTCACAAATGTGCAATTTCACATACAGAAATGGGTGAGGTGCTTCTTAAAAAAAATACACATTCTTTGGTCTCGATATAAGTTTTCACTTTGTTATTGATGGTTTTGTTTTGGTCCCCATTCATTTTGTCTGAAGCAAATGTAGTAACAGATTCTAAGCACATACAAGTATTCTCTAGTCCTCTTCTGAAGGAAGCGAAGAAAAGAATATTCTCCACCCAGAACTTCTGAGACAGATCAGGAACATAAAGGCAGTAACTGAGTTCCATATTCTCAAACAATAAGGCCGTGGGTACCACTGGCTTCCTTGCTTCCTTGTGTAGACCAAAGATGTCATCACTAAACAACTGACAACCCCTGACTAAAATGTCAACTTAGAACAAAGACGCAACTTCTCTTGTTATTTCTGCATCCCCAATTTTTAGCACAGTGCTCAGACAATAAAGAACCAAAAGAAACATTGGTTGAATATGTGGATTAAATTATAACTTACAGCTATATCCTTTATCAATTCCTATCATGAACATTTGGTCCACATAGAACCTCAAGAATTCAAAAGAAGATTTACCATGACCTTTGGAAAGATCCTAAAATTTTTTTTCTGTATACTTTTTGCATTGTTTATTAGGAATAATTCATGTAAACATTCTATAACTTAGGCATATTTCTTTATCCAAACTATTAATTCATGTAAGAATCAATACATACTCTCTTTATAAACTGACTAATTTACTCACTCACTGTGAATTAATCTAACAAATATCTTTACTAAACTAACAATACTTTTGTTTATAGGCTCTGAGCCAGATATCGTTCTAGGCACTGAGGTTACAACACTCTAAATAAAGACAGTTCTCATATTATTTAGCATCTATAACGTCACAGTTTTAAAATGGTATTTAACACACTGAATTACCTTTCTGTAATAGGGCTGTCCTTTCCATAGAGATAGCGTTTAGGTAAACATATAGAAACATAAGTCAACCAAATCTAATATTCTATTTTTGAGAATATTGAACTCAGATCAAACGTTCTGATTTGTTGCTGCAATTTGGGGTAGAGAATGTTCTTTTCTTAGCTATTTTTAAATGGTAAAGATTTGATGTTTGTATTTAGAATGCTGTGTGTTGAAACCACATTCACTTACACAAAATATGTGTAATCTTTCAAGATTTTTAAGCAATCTTTAAATATATATTACCTTTCATTGTTAAAAATCCTATAAATATTGTCTGAACATAAATGGAAAGAAATCTTTTCTGAAATTGGTATATTGTTAAAATTAGGTGAACACTGAATTAAAAGAAAATGTCATTCATCAGATTATGCTTATTATAATTATAATAGTATCATAAATATTAACATAATGCTTATAGGGAACACATTTCAGAAATACTTACCAAGGAGATGTAATGAAAATAAATACAATTCAGTGTTTATATTTTAGGGATTTTTTTTCTTCAAATAAATAGAATTTTTGAAGGCCATATAGAAGAAACAGATTGTATACCTCTTGCCTAAATTTAATTAAGAAATAAGTATTTTTTAACAAAACTTTACCAAAATTAAAAAGCTGTTAACCATAATGCTATTTTTTTAAGTCGATGTTTGTAATACACCTGCCTTAGCTACCATTCAAATATCAGAGAGTAACATTATTCTGTCCCAAATGAATATAAGTATACATCGAATGGTATTCTTGATTACATTAGACCTATATGTTCTAACAAAAAAGCAGCTGAGTAACTAATATACACACTTACACACACACATACAAAATCATATTTTGTACTCATATTATTTTTAGGCATGGCTTAAACAGAACAAGCAAATAGGTATGCAATGTTTCCTAAGTTTACAGCTTAAAATCCTCAGGATGATTAGTGGCATAAATTAATTTATGAGTACCATGAAAGTGACAGTCGCTCAGTCGTGTCTGACTCTTTGCGACCCTATAGACTATACAGTCCACAGAATTCTCCAGGCCAGAATACTGGAGTGGGTATACTTTCCCTTCTCCAGGGGATCTTCCCAACCCAGGGATTGAACGCAGGTCTCCCACAGTGCACGAGTACCATAGTGGAGAACAATCTCATACACCTCATAATGAAAGCTTCCCCGGTGGCTCAGATAGTAAAGAATCTGCTGTCAATGTAGGAGACCTGGATTCAACTCCTAGTTAAGATGATTCCCTGGATTTCCTACAGATGGGAATGGTGACTCATTCCAGTATTCTTGCCTAGATAATTCCATGGACAGAGGAGCCTGGCAGGCTATACAGTCCATGGGTCGCAAAGAGTCCGACCCGACTGAGTGACTAACACTTTCACTTTCATAATGAAGAAGAAAGTTTATTTTCTTCTTGGGAAGAATTATTATTAAAACTTTCTTGGTGTAACTTTTGACTTCAGCACAGAAGGTAGAGATTTCTTTCCATACTGCAATAATATTTGACCGTATGTATGTTTCCTATGCTAATCACAGGAACATAGTATGAATCTAAGCATAGTATAAAAAGCAAATCAAAATATGGTTATAGAGAATAGACTGCAATGAAAAACAGATACTAGAGAAATGAAGTCTTGCAACTTTTGAGTGTATCAACATTATAATGTTATTAATAACTATAGAATCTGATAGAGAAGTCTAGTTTACAGATTCAACATTATTATATCTCAAAAAAATGGCTGTAGTTTTAAATATTATTAAACTGGCCCAGATGGAATTTAGACAGATGTCATGACTCATAAAAATCTGCAAATTACAATTAAAAGAACATGAATAAATATTGTAGTTGGTATCCTTAACTAATATCTACTTAGTTATACAAATATATCAGTTTATGTCATAACATTATTCATATTAACTGTAAAGTTTTGAAAAATTATAAAACATGCATGAAAGAAATATGAACTCAGTACAGCAAGTAATGCATTATTTGGCAAAATGCATTAGTTTTAAAGCAAAAAAGAAGGGATGTTACTTTAAAAATTAAATTATCTTTTTTAAAATAAGGTAAAAGATACTTTGGCTTTTACTTAAACTTACATCATTTAATAGGAAGTTATATTCTACTCGGTGTTCATTTCTGTATAAATGAAAATAATTCAAATATTATTTGCATACTATTTAAAAATATTAAAAATAGTTCTAAAAGAAAATATTACAAAGCCTTAGAGGTATAACATATTTGGATCAGTCTGAATTTGATATTAATTTTATCATTAAATCAAATTAAATATTTTGTGGATGAGAACATCCTGTGAATATTTACCTGTATATCTTCCTCAATACCATGCCTTAGACAGCACTGAAGTAGTCCTATAATGAGTTGCTAAAGTAAAGTAACTTTAGGAAAATTAACATAATATCAAAAGTCTGATGAAAATATACAAATAGAACCCAAAGTCAGAGCACAAAAATACATAAAGGAAACATTTATAGAACTGAAGGGAGAAATAGCAAATACAACAATAGTAGGAGACTTCAGTGCTTCATTTATATAATGGGTATATCATCCAGATAGAAATTCAATAAGAAAATATGGAACTGACCATTTAAACAGATAGACTTTACAAATATTTACAGAACATTCCAACCAATAGCAGCAGAATACACATTCTTCACAAGAACCCATGGAACATTCATCAGGGAAGATCATATGTTAGGTCACAAAACAATTCTTAGCAAATTTAAGAAGAAGGAAATCACATCAAGCATCTTTTCCAATATCAACGGTATGAAACTAGAAATGAATCACAGGGAGAAAATGGAAAAATCACAAGCTCATGGAGATTAAACAACATGCTACTGAGCAACCAATTTTTTTTAAAGAAAAGTAGACAAACTTTTAACTAGGGTAACCAAGAAAAAAAAGAAGTTTTAAGTAAGCAAAAATACAAATCAAAGAAGAGAACTTGATACCATACAAATACAAAGAATCAAAAAAGACTACAATGAACAATCATACACTAGCAAACTGGACAACCTTGAAGAAACTGATAAATTTTTAGAAACATACAACCTACCAAGACTGAGTCATAAAAAACTGAAAATATAAATGCATACATTACTAGTAAGAGTACTGAATTAGTTATCAAAAAAAAAAAAAAACTATTTTACAAGCAAATGAACAAAACACCTGGGTCCAAATAACTTCATTGGTGAATTCTAACAAGGATTTAAAGAAAAATTAATACCAACATTTCTGAAATTCTTCCAAAAAACAGCAGAGTCAAGCACTCTTTCAAAATCATTTTATAAAGCCAGCATTACCCTAAAACCAAAACTCTCAAGGGCACTAAAAAGAAAATAAAATTACAGGCCACTATCTCTGGTGAACACAGGCACAAAAATCCTCAACAAAATATTAGCAATCCAAATTCAGCAGTACATTAAAAGGATCATACATCATGATCAAGTGGGATTTACTTCAAGGATGCAAGGCTGTTTCAACATCTGCAAAATTAATTTGATATACCATGCTAACAGAATGAAAGATAAAAATCATATGATCACCATATGCAGAAAAACCATTTGACAAAATTCAATATAGTTTTGTGATAAAAAAAAAATCTCTCAACCAATTGAATAAAGATAGAATGTACCTCAGAATAATAAAGGCCATGTATAATTATCTCACAGCACAGATCTGAATGTTCTTACAACAGGTAAGAAATGCTATGGATGTGACATGATTCAAGTGTTAGATAAATCTCTGGGGCAATCATTTGCCATATATTCATCGATCAAATCAACACCTTGCACACTTTAAACTTATACAATGTTATGTCAATATATTTCAATAAAGCTAGAAAAACAGTAAATATTGATATATCAAAATAATTTGTTACAAATAAAATATTAATTTAAAAAACAATGTAACTACCTTTAACTAAGAATCACAAAATGTGTATTGATATTGACAAAAGTATCAGAGCAATAATTCTATCATCGACAGATAGTGGTGTTGACTGCATGTTTATCTTCATTTTAGATTTATGAGTAATGATATTTAAAGACAGCTTTTCTTAAGTGAATTTATGTGAATAATTAGATGTACATTCAAGAAAATACTTGGAAATAAATTTGCCAAGTATTACCAGTCTAGTAAGAATGATGAGACTATTTCTCCTGTATTGATAAGAAAGAAAAGAGTGAAGTTGCTCAGTCATGTCTAACTCTTTACGACCCCTTGAACTGTAGCCCACCAGGCTCCTCTGTTTATGGGATTTTCCAGGCAAGAATACTGGAGTGGGCAGTCATTTCCTTCTCCAGGGGATCTTCCCGACCCAGGGATAGAACCTGGGTCTCCCACAATGCAGGCAGACTCTTTACCATCTGAGCTACCAGGGAAGCCTGTATTAATAAAAATCGTTAAAAAGATTATGTAGTAAATTTGGCCTTATATTTGAGGCCAAAAATGAGATTATTGGGTAAATATATAAGCACAAAATTAAAATTCTGAAATGACTTATCCACATTCATCGTATAAAAATGGTAAATTTCCTATAGCGTTGCGTTAGTAAGTATTCATCTGACTGCTAACAAAATCTTCCCTTAAAAACCAGTGCACCACTTATTCTTTGCTTTTATAGTGTGATGTGAACAACAGAAAATTCTACACCTGAGAGATCATTTCATGATTTAGATCTTTAAGTGGTCTGGAAACCGGAAGAGTTATCAGCATTTTCATGGCACTCAATGCATGCCAAGCACTGTTCTGAAACCACTGTTGTTGTTCTTCATTCGCTAAGTTGTGTTCAACTGTGACCCCATAGACTGCAGCATTCCAGGCTTCCCTGTCCCTCACTATCACCCAGAGTTTGCTCAAGATCATGTCCATGGAATCAGTGATACTATACAACCATCTTATCCTCTGCCACCCTCTTCTCTTTATATCTTCTGTCTTTCCCAGCATCAGGGTCTTTTTCAATGAGTTGGCTATTCGCATCAGCTGCAATTTTACCATAATTTTACCATCTTTGAGCTTCCCTGATAGCTCAGATGGCAAAGAATCTGCCTTTGAGGCAGGAGACCTGGTGCAATCCCTGGGTCAGGAAGATAACTTGGAGAAGTAAATGACAACTTACCTCCAGTATTCTTGCCTGGGAAATCCCATGGACAGAGGAGCCTGGTGGGCTACAGTCCACGGGGTTGCAAAGAGTCGGACATAACTGAGCCATTTTTCAGTTTTCAGTTTCCCAGTTTTACCATAATTTTACAGTGATGAAGATGCTTTTATTTCCCCTATAAATTTGAGAATACTGAGGCCCAGAGGGACTAAGTAAGTTCCCTAAAGTCATACAGGTTTCCCTGGTGGCTCAGATGGTAAAGAGCCTGCCTACAGTACGGGAGATCTGGGTTCGATCCCTGAGTTGGGACGATCCTCTGGAGAAATAAATGGCAATACAGTCAAGTATTTTTGCCTGGAAAATCCCATGGATGGAGGAGCCTGGCAGGCTACAGTTCATGGGGTAGCAAAGAATCAGACATGACTAACTTCATTTCACCTCATACAGCATGAAGACATGGAGCCAGCACCTGAACCCAGAAATGAGGTTTAGGGTTGATCCTCTTGATTACTACCCCACACAAATACAGCAGCTGCCTTACAGACATCAATGAGATGGCACAGTATTATTAACATTTAAGGTCAGTATGAGGTGTTAGTTATGAAGGTATTTTATTATATGCAATTATCAACATATGAGAAGATGTCTCTACCATCCTGTTTTTAAGCTAAGGGGAGAGCGCTGATTTGTTCCTAGATTTAACCAAGTTAAGTCTTAACTGGCATGGAAACAACTATCAAAAGGAATTGTTTTCCTATTTGCTTAAAAAAAACTTATTACAAAAAGTTGAAATATGTTGAAATCAGACATAATACTCAGGTCAAACCCTTTAAACTATAAAATAATAGCTAAGCACATTTTGTGGAAGATAATGTACAACTGATCAAAGTTACTGTTCATTTAAAGCTTATAAATTTATGTATGTGTAATAATTCACACCTTTAATCTAAATTTTCAAAAATTATATTTTGGCCCATTTTTCAACAGTTATTAAACACAAAGAAGAAATATTTTTGACTGAGCAACAGTGTGTATCTTAGTCACTCAGTCATGTCCGGCTCTTTGCAACCCCATGGACTGTAGCTTGCCAGGACATAGAGGGCACTGACAAACACTACATTTTGCTGGTGAGAAATCTAACCTCAAATTTTAACAACTTGTCTAATATTTTATTTAGCTGAAAAATCATCCTGGTCATTGCTTTACATAACTTTCCAATAATGCAAATGCATTCATTATTTGTGACTCGCAGACACTGTTTTGGCGTCACTCTCTAACTGTTGTTGTTGTGCAGTCACTCAGTCTTGTCCTGCTCTGTTGTTGTTTGGTGGCTCAGTTGTGTCCCACTCTTTGTGACTCTATGGACTGCCACAAACCAGGCTTCCCTGTCCTTCACTATCTCCCAGAGTTTGTGCAAAGTCATGTCCATTGAATTGGTGATAACATCCAATCATCTATCTTATCCTCCATCATCCCCTTCTCCTGCCTTCATTTTTCCCAGCATCAGGATCTTTCCCAATCAGTCAGTTCATTGCCTCAGGTGGCCAAAGCACTGAAGTTCAGCATCAGTCCTTCCAATGAATACTCAGGGTTGATTTCCTTTAGGATTGACTGGTTTGATCTCCATGCAGTTCAAGGGACTCTCAAGAGTCTTCTCCAGCACCACACCTCCAGTATCAATTTTTCAGCACTCAGCCTTCCTTATGGTCTAATTCTCACCTCCATACATGACTACTGGAAAAACCATAGCTTTGACTATTCAGACCTTTGTTGCAAAGTAATATCTCTGCTTTTGAATATGCTGTCCAGGTTTGTCATAGGTTTTCTTCCAAGGATCAAGCATCTTTTAATTTCATGGTTGCAGTCACTGTCTGCAGTCATCTGCAGCCAAAGAAAATAAATTCTATGCCCCAACCACTAATGTTGAAGAAGCTGAATTTGAATGCTTCTATGAAGAGCTACAAGACTCTCTAGAAAACACAGAGAAGAGATGTCCTTTTCATGATAGGGGACTGGTATGCAAAAGTAGGAAGTCAAGAGATACCTGGAGCAACAGGCAAGTCTGGCCTTGAAGTACAAAATGAAGCAGGGCAAAAGGTAACAGAGTTATGTCAAGAGAGTGTACTGGAAAGAGCAAACACCCTCTTTGAACAACCCGAGAGACCATTCAATAAATGGACATCAACAGATGGCCAACACTGAAATCAGATTGAGTATATTCCTTGCAGCCAAAGATGGAGAAGCTCCATACAGTCCCAGCAAAAACAAGACTGGGCGCTGACTGTGGCTCAGATCATGAACTCCTTATGATTCAAAATTCAGGCTTAAATTGAAAAAAGTAGGGGAAACTAGGCCATTCAGGTATGATCTAAATCAAATCCCTTGTGATTATATAGTCAAAGTGACAAATAGATTCAAGGGATTAGATTTGATAGACACAGTGCCTTAAGAACTATGGATGGAAGTCTGTAACATTATACAGGAGGTGGTGATCAAAACCAGCCCCCAGAAAAAGAAATGTGAAAAAGCAAAATGGTTGTCTGAGGAGGACTTTACAAATAGCTGAGAAAACAAGAGAAGTGAAAGGCAAAGGAGAAAAAGAAAGATATACCCATCTGAAGCAGAGTTCCAAACGATAGCAAGGAAAGATAAGAAAACCTTCTTAAGTGAACAATGCAAAGAAATAGAGGAAAGCAATATAATGAGGAAGACTAGAGATTTCTTTAAGAAAATTAGGGATAACAAAGAAATATTTCATGCAAAGACAGGCCACCCTCTAGATAGGACACTAAATTTCCCTCTCTCTAGTAGACCTAGACTTTCTGCCTTCTAAATATCTTTAGTTATAAATGTATCACAGACTTGTGCCTTGTAAATTCCACAACCAGTATGAAGTTGACCCTCTTAGCACTGAGTAAACATTGTGTGTACATTTGTCTGTCTCCACAAACAGATGCCCTGTTTCCCCTGGGTAGGAATGTTACTTAGCATAAAGTTTTGTGTCAAGCTCACAAATACATGATAAGGAAAGACTGGCAATGAAGTAAAAGCATATAGTTTTAAACATGCATGTGATTTATTTGAGATACTTCCAATGTATTCTTATACAGTATTATATTTTATACCCTATAAAATAATCTAGAATAACATATTTATTGTTTATCCATGCCTTTCATGGGTTATTGTGAAAACAAGCATTGTCAGCTATCACTTAAAACTTGCTCTACCATTTCAGAAACCATACTGTGCAAAAGGTGGCAGTAACAAATCATCTTTGGACTTCATAAAATAAAAACACCATGGTTGAAAGTCAGCTATTTGATTTAGAATGTAACACAAAGTCTGATGACATTTTTTCCCATTTCATATACAAACTGAAGAGCAAGAGACAAATTGACTTTATCAAGAAAAATTGGCAAATAAAATGGCTCATCACTGCTATTTATCTTGATTCTTTTGTTTCTTGTTCTTAATTGGGGGCTGTTTTAGGATCCAAGCTTTTATTTCTTTTGGGAACAGCATGTGTCAACAACCTCAACTTCATTTATTATAATTAAAAAGTAAATTTTATCTTTTCAATTTCTGTGTGATTTTATCTGCGTGTTTATAGACATACTTTTTTTTTTTTCTTCTAATTATGAGTTCTATTGTTTGACTTTTCAGATACCTGTAGGCACAGCACTTAACAGAAGACCTTGGTTCTTCTGCTGGCCAGAATGCTTACAGGCATGTGGCCTTACAATAGTCAGTTCAGTTCTGATTCTCAGCTTTCAGCACAACTCTGTAAAATAAAGACATTCTAATGTGCTCAGCTTAATGCATTCACTGAACTACTGTGAGAACCAGTTGGAGTAACTTCTCTGAAAACATCTTAGAAATTATAAAATCTACAAACATAAAGTATTATAAGACATAATACAATCCCTAACAAATATAATACAGATATTTTATATTTGTATAACTAGTTTCATAAATTAGTCTGATTACTATCCATTATCTTTATCACTGAGAGTAACTTTTTTCTGCTTAACTGTTGTTAAGCAGTTGGTCCTTGTAATTAGATTTTCCTGAGAGCCTGGGAATATGAACTCCTGAGATTAGCTGTGAAACCCAGTTTGTTCCTCTATATTGAATCCAAGTACCTACAACATGATCCCGCCCAAACCACAGTGCCTTGCTTTGGCCCTAAACAATATAAAGAAAATGATAATATATTGTCCAGGCTACTCATAGGTTTATGACTTCTAAGTTTTTTGTCAGAATACCGGGAAAACTTCACCTATTTAATTTTTTAGTTGATTTTACACTTGTTTCTCTGCTAAATTTAAATTGAGTTTAAAAAACCGAATCTTTGCTTGAGTATCTTTACTCATTAAAAACACAAAATTGATAATATATATAATAAAATTACACTTGGGGATGTATCATTTTTGAGGTCTCTATTTTAGGCATTGATGTCAAGTAGATACAATTAATTTGGTATAAAAATTTCAACACAAAAATATTATCATTATAAATAATATGTTATATATAAATATCTAATAAATATATAATATAAATTATATAAATATGTGTATAAATATATAAATTTTAAATATATAAACTCTAAAATTTCATTTCCTTAAAATATAAGTGCCTTGAACAGTAGTTTAGACATTTATAATTTTATTATATGAAAAAAATGAATGATAATTGAAATTGCAATTTTATAATACCTCCTTGAGACTGTAATAGAAAGATATTTAACACCATAAAGGCAATTCTTACAGTGTTTAAAATGAATTATTTATTTTTTCAAAATATATTCAAATAGCTACATGATTCACTGGAGGCAACTTTAAAATAGAGCTGTTTTTACTGACCGCATTTTCAAAGTAGGCTTATGTATTTTATAAAATATGTAGAAACGATGATGATTAATGCTAGAAAACCAATATCACAAATCTGGCCAGGACAGATCTTGTAACAAAAACTGTATCAACTGAGGATAAATTCTGAAAGTTTGAAGTACAGTATAAATTATAATTTGCTTTGTTCCCAAGTCTGTATAGATTTCTCTGACTGCCTTGAATCTGAAGCACAAGAAATTTTTGAAACTGCATAGCCTTGGACTCTATGCTTTGTAAGATTCTAACAGAGAGTTTTGCAATAAGCGCTATTAGACCTACCCCGCCTCCCTCTCTCCTCACATTCTCAATGACTAGAGGGATACAGTCAACGTATCTCAATGAAGTGTAAGTTTAAAATCTTAGTTTTGTCTTTTTTTTTTAAGCAATATGCTGCTGCTGCTGCTGCTGCTAAGTCGCTTCAGTCGTATCCGACTCTGTGCGACCCCATAGACGGCAGCCCACCAGGCTCCCCCGTCCCTGAGATTCTCTAGGCAGGAACACTGGAGTGGGTTGCCATTTCCTTCTCTAATGCATGAAAGTGAAAAGGGAAACTGAAGTTTCTCAGTCCTGTCAGCCTCTTCAAGACCCCATGGACTGTAGCAATATGCACAGTGACTAAAACATGATAATGCACTTTTCATACTTGACTTAAAAGCAACAGCAGCAAAATGTAAGTAAACAGATGTGACAAATGGGGGAAGAGCTATACTTGAGATGCTCAGTGAAAGTTTTCTGATTTTACTGGAGGCAGAAAATATGAAAGTGCTAACAGCCAAATATGAAAAAAAAATAATAATAACCTCTAACACTCTCAATAAATTTGCCTGTTAAAAAACAGGTTATACTAACACTAGCCATCAAAAAATGGGCTTAGTTTACATGTCATTGTGCAAAATTAAGAGTGTTTCTAGTTACAGTGTAATTCAATAGTACTTTGAACATTAATCTTAATTTCTTAAAGAGGAAAGAAGTAATGTGACATCTCACTAAATATCTGAATTCGTAATAGATGTTTTTCATGCATTTTGGACTTCCTCCAGTTGTTATTTATTTTTCTTCTGTATTTACTTGTGTGCTGTATTTTGGAGCTAACATTAGAAACAACACATAAAACAAATACTGTACGATCTTACTTAAAGGTGTAATTTAAAGACAAAAATCAAGCTCATAGATGGAGAAACCAGTTTGGTGGCTGCCAGAGGTGGAGAGTTGGGGGGTGGTCAAAGTAAGTGAAGAGGATCAAAAGGTACATGCTTCTAGTTATAAAATAAATTATGAGGAAGAAAAGTACAGCATGGTGACTATAGTTAATAATACTATATTGCATACTTGCAAGTTGCCAAGGGAGTTAATCTTAAAAGTCCTCATCACAAGAAAAACAAACTTTGTAACTATATACGGTGATGAAATTTTAACTCAAGTTTTTGTGGTGATTTTACCACATGTACAAACATTGAATAATTATGCTATATGTGTGTGTGCATTAGTCACTCAGTCGTGTCGGACTCTTTGCGATCCCATGAACTATAGTCTGCCAGGTTCCTCTGCCCAGGGGATTCTCCATGCAAGAATACTGGAGTAGGTTGCCATTTCCTTCTCCAGGGGATCTTCCCAACCCAGGGATTGAACCGGGGTCTCTTGCATTACAGGCAGATTCTTTAGCTCAAATGCTAAAAATGGCTCAAATGCCAACAGGGAAGATCTCATTATGCTATATACCTGAAAATAATGTTATAGAAATACACCTCAATAACAAAATCCATAACAAAAAGGAAAATCTCAGTGTCAAAAGCAATTCTGTCACACTATACACACTGAATAACGCATCATAAACATACTTATCTAAAGACTTGATTGTAAGACCATGCTAATTCTAAGAGAAATATGCATCCTATTCTTAATTGTAACATTATTTGCAAAAGCCAAGATTTGGAAACAAGTGTTCATTGATGGATGGATTGATAAAGGAAGTGTAGTGTATACACACAATGGAATACTATTCAGCTATATAAAGACCAGAGTCTTGCCCTTTGTAACATCATGAATGGACCTTAAGGGCATTACATTAAGTGAAATAAGTTAGACAGAGAAAGACAAATACCATGTGACTTCATTTATATGAGGAAAGCTAAAAACAAAGCAAGAAGATTGATACAGAGAAGAGACTGGTGCTTTTGAGTGGAGGGGGAGTGTTTTGTGAAATAGAATGGGTAAAAGGGGCCAAAGGTAGAAATTTCCAGTTATAAAACAATTAAGTCATAGGATATAAAGTACAACATGGCAGTATGGTGTCCATGCTAGACAATAATACTGTCCTGAATATTTAAAAATTCCTAAGAGAACATCTTAAAAGTTCTCATCACAAGGGAATATAGAAAAAAATTTAACTATGTATGGTGACAGATTTTAACTAGAATTATTATTGTGGCCATTTTGCAGTATATCTAAACATTGAATCATTATGTTGTTTACCTGAAACTAACATATAGTCAATAGTCAATGGTCGCTCAGTGGTATCCAACTCTTTGTGACCCCATGTACTATACAATTCATGGAATTCTCCAGGCCAGAATACTGGAGTGGGTAGCCTTTCCTTCTCCAGAGGATCTTCCCAACCCAGGGATCAATCCAAGGTCTCCTGCATTGCAGGCAGATTCTTTACCAGCTGAGCTACCAGGGCAGCCCTCCATAAGATGCTATCTCTAAGTAATTTGATGTAAAGCAGTATGTGCATGCTCAGTAATTTTTGACTCCCTGTGACTCCATGGTCTGTAGCCCACTGGGCTCTTCTGTCCATGGAATTTTGCAGGCAAGAATACTAGAGTAGGTTGCCATTTCTTAGTTTGGGGGATCTTGCTGACCGAGGGATCAAACCTGTATCACTTGCCTCTCCTGCATTGGCAGGCGGATTCTTTACCAATTGAGTCACCTGGGAAGCCTGCCAGCTGAGCCACAAGCGGAACCCAAGAATACTGGAGTGGGTAGCCTATCCCTTCTCCAGTGGATCTTCCCAACCCAGGAATCGAACTGGGGTCTCCTGCATTGCAGGTGGATTCTTTACCAACTGAGTTATGAGGGAAGCCCTATGTAAAGGAGAGAGGGAGAAGCAAATGACTGCACCACGGTTTTGGTGATGGGTGACTGAGTCCTCATCCCATCAATGATGGAATAAATTCAAAAGTGTGAATAGGTTGCATAACATAAAACATTGAACAATTGGAAGATAATTTAATACATTTTCATTTACTTCCGTTTAAAACTCTTTAAAATTCTATAGTTTAGTATCTTAGAAGAGATGGAGCCAGAGTATATAAAAACATATAACAATTATGATCAATAGAAAATAATTCTAATAGTGAATTCTAATTTCTAAAGAAAGATCACTCATCAGCTCACGCAAAGCTATTAAAATTTTTTTATTCCCCATTTTTCTAAAATTTTAGGTGAACAAGTTTAATGGACTCATTCATTCTGGTTTGTCTAGAGAATAAAAGTGTAATAATTTCTGGAGGCTATGTAAACATATCCAAAATGAAATTGAGATTTGAAGTTAAAATGCAAATTGTTCATCTCAGTCATTTGACTATATCAGATGAAATATGCCCTTTAAAAAAGGAGGAGGCATTACAGACAAATCAGAATTTCAAATCTGAAAAATATCTTTAAACTTCATGTAGTTTTATTTTCCCCTCTGTTGCTATTAAAATAATATAAAAAGTCCTGTTAAGATTTAGCTAAAGATATAACTCCCAAGAACCTTGATGCTATAGCCTTCCTTACAGTAGTTGAGAACACTTAAATTTCACAAGTTAGCAAGAGAAATATGTTTGAAAGGACATAGCTAAACAAAAGAAATGAGATCAAATCTGTTACTCAGTTCTGATCATTTTTATGTAATTCCCCCAAATGGTTGCTTCTGCCCCTTTCCCCCTACATTTTTTTTTAATCAACCTATATTTTAGGGCATGTTGATGCAACACTCAGAAATGTAAGCAAGCTACCTTAAGTATTTATTTAAAACCCAGAATTATTAAATCTGAAGCAAGGCCTGTGTGATTCAATTGCTATTTTTCCTTTGTTAACACATGAAATGAAACAAAGTAAGTTACATCATCTTTTTGCAATACTGATATCAAATTAGATCTGAGACTCTGATAGCTATTAAATATATAAAGTGCAAGATAATAAAATCTGCTTCCTTGTTCCTGTTATCTTCTATTTGGAAAATCTGAGTGTTAAAAACTGAATTTGGAAATTGCCCACCCATGTGCCATACATGTCTTTGAAACCTTCTTTTTCTTTTTTTTTTTTTTGTCTCATCTACAGTAACATGCTGTCTTTTCAACATACCTCTAAGTATCTGAGATCTGAGTTTCACTCTCTGAGAATGTAGATATATTTCTCCCTGTGTGTGTATGTGTACTAAGTCGCTTCAGGCATGTTGGAGTCTTTCTGACCCTGTCAACTATAGCTCGCCAGGCTCCTCTGTCCATGGGATTCTCCAGGCAAGAATACTAGAGTCGGTTGCCATTTCCTCTTCCAGAAGATCTTCCTCACCCAGGAATCAAACTAGCATCTCTTATATCTCCTGCATTGGCAGGCAGGTTCTTTACCACTAGCACCACCTTGGAAGCCCCAGAATATTTCTCCCTGTGTGTGTGCTTAGTCGCTCAGTCATGTCCGACTCTTTGCAACCCCATGGACTGTAGCCCACCTTGCTCCTCTGTCCATGAGGATTCTCCAGGCAAGAATACTGGAGCGGACTGCCATACCTTTCTCCAGGGGATCTTCCCAATCCAGGGATCGATCCCAGATCTCCCACATTGCAGTCAGATTCTTTATCATCTGAGCCACCAGGGAAGCCCATATTCCTCCCTACTATAAGCCAAAGGAAGTCATCTTCTTACTTGGAGGTCTACACGTTAGATAAGAGCATCCTCAGAAAATAAGTCCTAGCTAATAATTCTCCTTATTCAACTGGTATTTTTAAGCAAAACTAATATAAGATAATTAATTTTTGAAATAATAGGTTCCACAATTCTCACAACTTTTGCTTTTATCACTGTTTCCTCTAGTACTATATCCCATCTTAGATCTTAATGTAAATCTGGGGAACAATGAAGCAACTATAAGATCCTGGAGGAGAACTATAAGATAATTGAAAACTGAGTTGAGACATGGATCTTGAGGAATCACTTGGAAGAAAAATCAAGCCTTCGCCACAGTAAATGAATTTCTCTTCCTATGTTTCTTTTGCCCAATTAAAAGAGGATTACTCTACTCCACAGTGTATTGGGGATTAAAATTGCTTGATACACTCAGTTACTTTGAAGATACTGTGCGAAAAAACTGCATGAAACTTTTAAAAGCCGGGAAGATAAAACATTTGCATTTTGGAAATACTCCTTGAGACTTTAGTGGTGGTGTCCACTGAAATGGACCTCACAAAGAACACAGAGGTTTCAGAAACATCCAGAAAAGGAGAGAAAAATAGTATAATCATACAAATGATGCTTTAATACAAATCAATGCTCTTGAATCAAAAGGAAATATCCTCCACAAATTCTACAGTGAAGGTAAGAATGCCCATGTTATGTTAAGAGTTCACAATTGTTTTGAAAAGATCTGTGACTCCAGAGAACTCAGTATTTTTAAAAATTCAAACAGGATCATTTCTTGTAATATATGGCAAATTTGAGAAGGTTGTCTATGATTATTAAAAATCAATCTACTGTTTTTGATTGGGATACATATTTCCATGAAATATTGGCAGAAAGGATTTAACATATTTTCATGTATCAGTAGGCTGTTACAGCTGAAAGAACATTAGAGATCATCTAGCTGCTTGTTTTACAGATGATGGATCAGGAAATGATGTTTACAGTTTTATTAATATGAGGATGACAGAAATTGAGTCATTAGCTCTTAAGCATATATTTTTCCAATGCTATTCTCTTTATTAAAGCTATTAGAAAAAGTGTACATCAAAAAACTTTGGAATCATTTACCAACTTTAGAATGCTCAGAAGTGTTGTACAATTAGTAAGATTATTATTTGAATTAAGCATTTTTAGATGAAGGCAGATCCAAAGGCCAACATTTACCTGCTCATGACCTATACAGTTCTTCTCCTGTGTGTTCTGACACTAATGAATACATATAATTTCATCTCAGTGCATTTACATTTCCAGAGCACAATTTTCATATGTTCATCTTTTGAAAAGTCAGTTAAATATTTTCTTAAACCTACCCTAGCATCAAATTTACACTCACACTCAACTGAATTGAGGGAATTATTCTTACGTGAGGGTAATATTTTTATATTTTGCTAACTACAAAATATACTATGGGACCTCACCTAATACTTCTCATTTATTTCTCTGAAATATTTTTTCTTTCTCTTTTTATTGTGTCTTTCTTTTTCCACTAGGAAGTAGGGATGAAATACACTGCATTACTATGCATATAAAGAAGTCCTCAGATTTTATTTTACATGCATTTCCCTGAGGACAATTCAAAACATTATCCTTGAAAACTCACTGTGTTTTGAACCAAACTTTTTTTTTTTTTCAGTAACGAGAATTTGCTAATGGTGGTGCTGAGTCAGTCGACTCCTGCTTAGTAATGGAATGTTTCTGTAATTTTCCTTGATAAAATATAAGATTGAGAAATGTTCAGAATAAGGGAGAAAAATTATATACACTAATATAGTCTAGATTATATTAGACACAGTAATACTTGTACCAGAATATCTGTGCTTCTAATATATAATATTTGTTATCAAACAGAAAAATAGTGGACAAGAAAATGAAGAGCAACAACAAAAAAAGGAGAAAATAAAAAGAATGAGGAAAAACTGAAGCAATGATGAGAAAATAAGTGTTAATGAACTTTCTCATTACTTTCAGGGGCATCTGTGTGTCTACTGTTGTTCAGCTGTCAAGGCGTGTCCAACTCCGTGACTTCATGGACTGTAGCACAGCAGGCCTCCCTATCCCTCACCATCTCCCAAATTTTGCCCATGTGTCCACTGAAATGGCATTTATTCTGAGATTTAGTGGATGTCTGGGGAATCCTATCATTTGTATTGAGAAAATAGCACCTCATGTAAAATCACTTTCTTACTTAGTTGTGATGCAATTCTGAAGGATCTGTTTTCCAGAATGACCATTGCTTTTGGACTGAATTGGCCTATAGGCAATTCAGAAACCAGAAACAGAGTATCACAAACTCTGCCTTGAATATTAGAACGAGTTTTTGTTTGGGTAAATTACATTAAAATATTCTGATTATGATAATTAGCTTGGGCTCCAAAATCACTGCAGATGGTGATCGCAGCCATGAAATTAAAAGACGCTTACTCCTTGGAAGGAAGGTTATGGCCAACCTAGATAGCATATTTAAAAGCAGAGACATTAATTTGCAAACAAAGGTCCGTCTAGTCAAGGCTATGGGTTTTCCAGTAGTCATGTATGGAAGTGAGAGTTGGACGGTGAAGAAAGCTGAGCGCCGCAGAATTGATGCTTTTGAACTGTGGTGTTGGAGAAGACTCTTGAGAGTCCCTTGGACTGCAAGGAGATCCAACCAGTCCATCCTAAAGGAGGTCAGTTCTGGGTGTTCATTGGAAGGACTAATGTTGAAGCTGAAACTCCAATACTTTGGTCACCTCATGTGAAGAGCTGACTCATTGGAAAAGACCCTAATGCTGGGTGGGATTGGGGGCAGGAGGAGAAGGGGACGACAGAGGATGAGACCGCTGGATGGCATCACCAACTCGATGGCCATGGGTTTGGATAGACTCTGGGAGTTGGTGATGGACAGAGAGGCCTGGCATGCTGCGATTCATGGGGTCGCAAAGAGTCGGACACGACTGAGCAACTGAACTGAACTGAAATATTATTAAAATATTCTGATTATGATAATTAGCTGGAAGCTTATCAGGCCCTCTTTCAGGGAATGATTGAGGTAGTAGTAGTAATAACAATAATAATAATAATAACAATAATTAACCTTTATATAGAAAAACAGTTGGACTTCCCTGGGAGATCAGATGAAGAATCTGCCTGCAATGAAGGAGACCCAGGTATGGTCCCTGGATCTTGGTTCTGGGAAATCCCCTAGAGAAGGGAATGGCTACCCACTCCAGTATTTTTGCCTGAAAAATTCCATGGACAGAGGAGCCTGGCAGGCTACAGCCCATGGGGTCACAAAGAGTCAGACACAACTGAGAAAATAACACTTTCTTTCTTTCATACAGTGGGGACATGGATCCCACACATGGAAGCAGTATCTGTTACTGCAATATCTACATTCTTATATGTGCAAAATTATCATATGTTCTATCTCTTGCATTTATATTTGAGTGTATTAACTTTTTTAATAGCTCGGGATCACACTTATACACAATATAGTTTTTAAGCTGATTGTTGACCCACTGTTGACTACTTTTTGAAAATAATGTCTTGTGCACCGATTTGCAAATAATTGCTTTGGGCTTCTGGGACAAAATAGCTAAATAAAATGTCTGAATACTCCTTGAAGTAAGTAAGGCAAATAATGAAGTAACATTTCAAATTAACAGATACAAAATAACACATTTGCATTTAAAATAAACTTTAAATGACAGGAGCTACCTGCAGAATAAGAATCAATAAAGACTCACACTCACATTTCCCTTTAGATAACCCATGACGGTAGTATCTGTGCTTTCCAAATTCAGTAACTATGAAAGTAAAAAGTCAAAGTGTTCTTTCACTTTTATTCTCCAGGCAAGAACACTGGAGTAAGTTGCCATTCCCTTCTCAAGGGGATCCTCTCAACCCAGGGATGGGACGTGGATCCCCTGCATTGCAGGCAGATTCCTTACCATCTGAGCCATGACCCTATAATTAGAAGAGGCTACGCACACTGCCACATGAGAATGTTTAAATAAGTTTTTATGCAATGTGTTTATGTCTATAAGGTTGTCAATTTCTTATTTATGTACAACTTCTACACAAAGATATTGTGAAGGCTGTGATTATCTCAACATTAAAACAGAAGAACCATACTGGTTATACTTGTAAGTTTCTTAGACAGTGTATTATTTTGATACATATTAACTATATGAATCACTTTTAGGGAAAGTAAAATAACTATTTTTTTTGGTCTGTAATTATTTTCATTATTAGCAAAGTGACAATGACTTTTATTTTAACTTATTTATACACAAGATCCTGAACCTATGTAGATTTATATTTCCTGGAATGGAGAAAGGAATTGGGGGCAGGGGGATAAGCTGAAGAAGTAAATCACTCGTGACAGTCTGCAGAGACTGCATAACTCCTGACTGTTGAATTCTAGAGGTCTCTCTTGATCATGACGAAGCTTTTGTGGGCCAAGCCAAAAACAAGCTCGCATATGACCAATTTCCCATTAACTTCATGGGCCTCACTGACTAAAAGCAGCATAAAGCCTTGAAAAGTGGCACAACCTTATAATGAGAGTCCAGACATGAGAGAGGATCCCAAGTATTTTAAGGATAGAAAACTCAAAACTTAAAGATAAAAAGGAGTTAGAATATTGTTTTCAGTTTCTTTCCTCTTCACATATGAGAAGGCTAAGTGATTTGTACTAAATTCAAGGTGGGACAGTCAAAATACAACCCTGCTCTATTTCTGCATCCAAAACCTGTGATCTTTCTAACAAAATTACTTTTCTGTGTTGATGACAATTAAGGTGAGGTCACAAAGGAATTTTTTAAATTAATTTTTTGTTATGTCACAGGGCATGTGGGATCTTAGTTCCCCAATCAGGGATCGAACTTGTGCCCCTTGCAGTGGAAGCATAGAGCCTTAACCACTGGACAACGAGGGAAGCCCCTCTTTTTATTTTAAAGATTTAATCTACTATAATGTACCATTTTCACATACAAAAGTATTTCAAAAAATCTGACACTTCTTTTCCCTTTCTTTGTGGAAGGCAAGATTGACCTTCTGATTTTATATAGATATGTCTTCTGCATACCTTCTGAAGGGCTTCCTGCTGGTTCAGTGATAGAAGAATCCACCTCCCAAGCAGGAGACACAGGTTCGATCCCTGTGCTGGGAAGATCTCCTGGAGCAGGAAATGGCAACCCACTATAGTATTCCTGCCTGGAAATTTCCATGGACCAAAGAGCCTGTTGGGCTACAGTGCATGGGGTCAAAAAGAGTCACACATGACTGAGCAACTAAACAATAACTACATTCTTTACTTCAATAATATTAGAGGACCTTATAAAAGATTGTGCATGTCTGAAACTTGGAATATATAAAATCAGACTTCAAAATATCTTTAGAAAACAGAAGTAGGAAACTCCTTTACAAAGCACTTCTCGAGTTTCAGGACTGTTTTACGCTTACATAAGCTTTGGCATGTTGTGCTTGTCAAGAAAACTTCATAACCTAACACTAACCTTTTTCTATCCTTTACGTAGTGCTGTCCAGACAAACTGTCACGATTTCCACTGAACAAGATTGATGACGCAGCAAACTGCAAATGCAGAGCTTCGGAGAATATACCCTTCAATGACCTTCAGGCCACTCCAAATCACTTCCCTGGACCAGGATGGCAGTAGTCCCTCAAGGATTGTGAATTACAGGCTGTAAACTGCCAAAGATACAACTCCCAACATGATAAAGTGGGTCTAAAAACTAAACCTTTTCCTTCAAATATAGTTTATGTGAATATTTGTTGGTGGGAAGAGAGAGAAGTTAAAAAAAAAAATGAAAGAAAAAATTAAGAATATGGAGGACTTTACAATATACAAAAAGTAAAATTTTGTTTACAAAAGCTTTTATTAAATAGAAATGGACTGTAAATTGCGGCACAATGTTAATGTTTATCACCACACTCACCATAATTTTAGTTATTTTAGAAAATTCATAGACCTCAAATATTCTGCATATTTTATCCAAAAAAAATTCCCCAAACCCAAGCACCACCACTCTGCTCTTCTCATACTATTGTATAACACTATTTCTAAACTCTATTATTTTTGAACGGGATGTTCACTTCTTTAATATTCTGAAATGATATGTCCAATAAGTTGAAATTTTATTTTGTTATTAAAAATTGGTCTATGCTTAGAGTACATATAATATTTTATGTGTTTGTATATATAATTTTTTTTAATTAAGGGCACAAAATTTAGTCTTTCACTTATTTGCATTTTATCAAACTTTTGAAGGACTGGAAAGATTCACTTCATCACTTATCACTTCTACTCAATCAGCATCTCTAGCTCTGTAAGGAAAGTCAGGGATCAGATGATGAAGAAGAAAGTCAACATCAGAGCTGCCAGACTGGCCTGTACATTTAGAGTTTAGTAGCATCATAATGATGTGATGATGCCTATGTGTAGTCAAGATTTCCACATGTGAAGGGTTCATCATGGGAAACGACTTTATACACTGAAGTAAAAAATAATTAACTAGAAAATATTTAAGTCTGACCTTTTGCAATGTCTTAGAGCATATTTGTGTGTGTGTGTGTGTGTGTGTGTGTGTGTGTGTGTGTGTGTGTGTGTGTGTGTGTGTGTGTATGTATGTGATGGAGAAGGGAATAAGTCAACTTATTACTCGCTCAGTTGTGCCCAACTCTTTGTGACCCCATGGATTATAGCCCACCAGGCTCCTCTGTCCATGGGATTCTCCAGGCTAGAATACTGGAGTCGGTTGCCATTTCCTTCTCCAAGGGATCTTCCTGACCAAGGGATTGAATCCAGGTCACCCACATTGCAGGCAGACTTTTTACCATTTCAGACACCAGGGAAGTCATGCCCATGCATGTACCTCCAACAAATGGTAAAAAGTGCATGTGCGTACACAAACAGGCAAAACAATCATACCCAGCCTAAAACTCTCCCCTTCAACATGGCCTTTATTCCTTTTCTCCATAGAGATAATTAATAATATTTGGCCTGAAGGCCACTTCTTATGTTCTCTTTATTACTTTGAACTTTCTTGCAACAGAAAAGTTGAAAGTGAATTTTAAATATTTTTTTCATTGAGTAATCAAAGCACCCTGTGATTAACTGTGAAGTAATATAATTTGGTAATAGTGAGAGAATTTCATTTAGATAACTCATAAGAACATGATGCTAGCATAGCTCTGGAGGTTACACAAATTAAGTTGACTGAGTTACATGACTAGGATATTAACATATATTCAAATGTTGTGTAGGACCTGCTCAAAGGAACAAGAATGTAGTGATCATACCATAATCTCACCTATTTCACGTTATCAATAGTGTTAAAATTTTGAAAGTGATAAGGAATAAACCATCTTAAAAAGATTATATATGCACTGTGGGCTAAAGTGATTAGTATGACAGATACACATATAATTTTTTCAGAGCTAACAAAGTCCTGTGATTGTAGATTTTATAAAAAATAAAACATAATGAGGAGGAGACATAATGAAGGAGGAAAGCGAGGAGAGGGTAAAAGAGCTATCAAAAAGAATAAAGTTATTTGCTATTAAAAAGAATAATATGCAATAAATAATATCACTCATAATTAATACCTACAGAGGTGTAATCTTCCCTGAATCTGATTAGGTAAATCCAATTTCCTTTTCTCTTTGCTAGGATTCAGCCATGATCACTTCCTTAATATTAAACTGATTACAATGTTTTTAAAGAATTTTCATAGGTCATTCCCTTATGCTAGATTATTAATTTCTTAAGAGGAATTTCCTATTTAAGTAACTCATACCAAACACTGTTTGCTTTAAAATAGATTGCCAATAAATATTTACTCATTAAGTTATTAATTTTGTCAGAACTCTCCACCATGACCCATCCATCTTGGGTGGCCCTACATGGCATGGCTCATAGTTTAATTGAGTTAGACAAGGCTGTAGTGGGTCACGGTGGAGAGTTCTGACAAAAAGTGGTCCACTGCAGAGGGAATGGCAAAACACTTTAGTATTCTTGCCTTGAGAATCCCATGAATATTTTGAAAAGACAAAAAGATAGGACACTAAAAGATGAACTCCTCAGGTTGATAGGGCCCCAACAGGCTACTGGAGATCAGTGGAGAAAAAACTCCAGAAGGAAAGAAGAGATGGAGCCAAAGCAAAAACAACACCCAGTTGTGGGTGTGGCTGGTAATGGAAGCAAGGTCCAATGCTGTAAAGAACAATATTGCATAGGAACCTGGAATGTTAGGTTCATGAATCAAGGCAAATTGGAAGTGGTCAAACAGGAGATGGAAAGAGTGGATGTCAACATTTTAGGAGTCAGAGGACTAAAATGGATTGGAATGGGTGAATTTAACTCAGATGACCATTATATCTACTACTGTGGGCAAGAATCCCTTAGAAGAAATGGAGTAGCCACCATAGTCAACAAGAGTCCAAAATGCAGTACTTGGGTACAATCTCAAAAACAACAGAATGATCTCTGTTCATTTCCAAGGCAAACCATTCAGTATCACGGTAATCCAAGTCTATGACTTGACCAGTAATGCTGAAAAAGCTAAGGTTGAATGGTTCTATGAAGACTTACAAGACCTTCTAGAACTAATACCCCCAAAATGTATCCTTTTCATTATAGGGGACTGGAATGGAAAAGTAGGAAGTCAAGAAACACCTGGCGTAACAGGCAAATTTGGCCTTGGAGTATAGAATGAAGCAGGGCAAAGGCTCATACAGTTTTGCCAAGAGAATGCACTGGTCATAGCAAACATCCACTTCCAACAACACAAGAGAAGACTCCACACATGGACATCACCAGATGGTCAATACCAAAATCAGAATGATTATATTCAATATTTTATAATAACTTATAAGGGAAAATAATCTGAAAAAAGATAACAGAAAAATACATAATGTACACCTGAATCACTCTGCTGTACACCTGAAACTAACACAACATTGTAAATCAATTATACTTCAATCTTTAAAAAAGTCTTATGTGAACTATGAAAACAAAGAACAGCAATTAAAATAAAAAACGAATCACTAATGTGGAATTAATTTAGACTTTTGAAGAAAATTATACTTATTAAACAACTTGGATAGTCATTACAAAGAATCTTGGTGACTTATTGAAAATAGTAAAGTGTAAACCATAAGAAAATGTTAGTGTATTGAAATGTGCATATTTGAGATTAAGGGAAGGTTGATGTAGATCAAAAATGAATGCACTGCCCTTTCAAACTCATGAACCTGAGTCATGCAGTCAATTCTAAAATAGAAAACAGAGATATTCACAATCTTCAACAATTCAGAAATCACAATATAAATACAAAAAGTGAAAGGAAGCTGAATTTTTAAAAGTTAGATTGTAATATGCAAAAGTACTTAAAGTAAAAATGTAAATATGACTTTAAAATGATTACAGCTTAGAATACTCTATTTGAGTTCTGTCCTAATTCTGGAATCCCTTGTTGAGCTCCTAGGTGATAATTTACTTGAACAAACTATTACAATCACATGCCCTGTTTAGTAGACTCATTATATAAAGATTTTATAGTTAAATAATTAATCCCTATTTTGTATTTTGTAAAATGGAGAGAAAGTGATACTTTAAAACAAACAAACAAAACTTTTCAACAGAAATAACACCCAAATATCCTAATACCTTGGTGACAGTAAACAAAGGACCCCAGGTTATGCATAGCCAAATGCGAAAGAAAGAAAAGTGAAAGTGAAGTCGCTCAATCGTGTCCAACTCTTTGTGACTCCATGGACTGCAGTCCACCAGGCTTTTCCATCCAGGGGGTTTTCCAGGCAAGAATACTGGAGTAGGTTGCCATTTCCTTCTCCAGGGGATCTTCCCCACCCAGGGATCGAACCCAGGTCTCCTGCATTGCAGGCAGACACTTTACCTGCTGAGCCACCAGGGAAACCAAATGTAAGCTTACAATGATTAGAGGAAAATATATAGTCAAATCAAAAGGCTTTGTTTTCCTGCCTCAATATTCACTATGTACTTCTGGAACCATATGAAAAGGATGATATTGATTTTTTTCTGCTAACCCTCTTGATTGAAATACTGTCAAGGGCTTTCATTTTTAAGATGATTGCTTTGTGTTTGTTTGTTTGTTTTAATGCAAGGTGCTGCATCACTGTAAAATACCACAGAATGGTTTCAACAGCGGGCATAACCACATATCTGGCAACATTTAGGTAGGCTAAAAACATATGACCCAACTGCCCTTGGATTACAGATTATTATGTTAATATGACTTCTCTCAATGCAAAATATGTTTTCCACTATAATGGAAAAAGATAATGCTCCCCTTGAAACTGACATAAAATTCTGCTTCCCACATTGTCTTACAGGTTTTGGAATTGGATTTTGCTGAACCAGGAAAATAGATCAGAGGGCATTATCCTTGAAGGATAAATGTAGAAGAAACTCATATAGCATTTTAGCTAAAATTATAAAATGAAAAATATGGCCTAAAAGGAAAATATTTTGAATCTTGAAATGGTCTGCTATTAATATGTCTAAATATATTTTTAAATATTTGAGGACTTAATAAAATAATACATTTTAACACTGCTATTGGAGGTAAACTGTTCTGATTGCTATTAACAATTTAAATTATCATGGAAATATTTATGTCTATCATTCAAGGTCTATCTCACCTATGACCTTTTCCCCATCAATCACTGGGCTTTTCTTTTTCTAAATCTTTATTTTGCTTATCATATTTTGGCAAATAATGTATAATTTAATTTTATGGATATCCCCATTGTATAGCAGTCTTTTTTGTTTTGTATATCTGTGAGTACAAATAATTGAAGTAGATGAATGTTTATGTCACCAAAATGGAAAGACTGACAAATTTAGCATGTTCACAGAAGTTAAAGTACAAAACAAATCTGACTGACATACAATTCACTGTAACAGAATCCTTAAATAAGATGCACTACTTATATGTAAAAATATCATGTTATATTTAATTTCTTGATGACTCATTTAAATCTGTACTTTTTATTGTGGTAAAATACATAATAAAAATGGTTTAAATGGTAAATTATAAGTGTAGAATTCAACGACAGTATGACACTGTTCTTTAACCATCACCACTGTCCATCTCTAGAACTTTATCTTCTTTCCAAACTAAAACTCTGCAACCTTTAAAGAGTAACTCCTCATATACTCTTCTTTGTGATCTCTAGTTACTTGAACGTGCAAAGTAATATAAGAATATATAATCATTTGGAATACATTGCAGGAAAAATACAATATGAAATTCATTGATTAGGAAGTCACATTAATAACACTGGCATTATGTTAAATATGTTACTGATACTGCATTGAAATCGGATTTTCTACTTGAAATGCTGAGAATTAAACACTAATGGTCAGTTGTCTTGTACCTAGCTAATTTTCTTACTCAAATTATGTGTGTGCGTGCTCAGTTGTTAAGTCATGTCTGACCCTTTGAGACCCCATGGACTGTAGACCTTCAGGCTCCTCTGTCCATGGGATTTTCCAGGCAAGAATACTGGAGTGGGTTGCCATTTCTTTCTCTAGGGGATCTTCCCAACTCAGAGCTTGAACACACGTCTCCTTAGTCTCCTGCATTGGCAGGTGGGTTCTTTATCACTAGGCCACCTGTGTGTTTTATTCCTAGCTAGTTTTCTTATTCAAAGTATAACAATAAAAAAGATTTTAAAAAATGGAAAACAAAGAAAGAAATCTCAATGAAATTATCAGAGTCCCCTGACTAAGCAGGAATCCAAGAACAGATAAGAGAACCAGCTGGTTTTAGAAAAGGCAGAGGAATCAGAGATCAAATTGCCAACCTCCGATGGATCATCGAAAAAGCAAGAGAGTTCCAGAAAAACATCTATTTCTGCTTTATTGACTATGCCAAAGCCTTTGACTGTGTGGATCACAATAAACTGTGGAGAATTCTGAAAGAAATGGGAACACTGGACCACCTGACCTGCCTCTTGAGAAATCTGTATGCAGGTCAGGAAACAACAGTTAGAACTGGACATGGAACAACAGACTGGTTCCGAATAGGAAAAGGAGTACATCAAGGCTGTATATTGTCACCCTGAATATTTAACTTATATGCAGAGTACATCATGAGAAACGCTGGGCTGGAAAAAGCACAAGCTGGAATCAAGATTGCTGGGGGAAATATCAATAACCTCAGATATGCACATGACACAACCCTTATGGCAGAAAGTGAAGAAGAACTAACGTGCCTCTTTGTGAAGGTCAAAGAGGAGAGTGAAAAAGTTGGCTTAAAGCTCAACATTCAGAAGAGTTGGACAGGACTGAGCGACAGAACTGAAATGAAGTGAACCAGCATAGAGTGAGCTGCTTTTTCCCTCAGGGCATTTAACCAATTTTTAGCATGGATCCAGAGACTGGGAGTACTAGAGTAGGGATGGAGCTAAGAAAGGCCAGTGAAGTTCTGAAAAGTTTTCAGGGCAGCAGAGATTCCCCGAAAACCAACAAAAACTTCCTAGGACAGGGAATTCAGAGAAACAACACTTCTAGGAGGCTGCTCCCCTAATAGAGGCATTTATTGAAGTCTCCAGCTGTGGAGGATTAAAAACTAAAAAACCACTGAAAGCAGAGTGTTTATAGCAGCAGATTCCCAGTGCCAAGATGATCAAGAAAGGGCAGACTTTTACTAGGAGGGTACCTCGTAAGTATTCCTTTTTCTCAGTTGAGATTCAGAGTAAAAAAAAAAAAGCACACAAGTAGAATTTGAGTTATTACAAAACCAACAACCCAGCCTGGAATCAGCTCAGTGCCTTATTGGATTAGAATGGTGTGTCTCCAGCTTACATGTCTATTAGACTTCAGGGAAATAAATCTTCAATAGAAAAAAAAGTATCAGTATTCATGACCTCTAGACTTTCTAAAAATTGCCAAAATTAAGAGAATAAAGAAAAAATAGCAATAGACCTGCATATAATTCTTGATTTCTAAGTTATCAGTGATAGACTTTATTCAACTGTGAATAATATGTTCAAAATTATTGAAAGGATGTATATATGAAAAGAGAACTATAGTATACATGAAAAAAAGCTAAATAAAAATTTTTGAACTAAAAAAAAAAATGAAAGTAACCTAAATGTCTATTGACAGATGAATGGATAAACATGCCATTCATATACACAATGGAATATTACTCAGCTATTAAAAGGAATAAAATTGGGTTATATGTAGAGACATGGATGGACCTACATAGTGTCATACACAGTGAAGTAAGTCAGAAAGAGAAAAACAAATACTGTATATTACCGTACACATGTGGAATCTGGAAAAATGGTACAGATGAAACTATATGCAAAGCAGAAATAAACACAGATGAAGAGAACAAATGTATGAACACCAAAGGGGGAAAATGGGGATGGGATGAATTGGGAGAGTGGGATTGACATGTATACACTGCTATGCATGGAAGAGAGATAACTAGAGAAGAGCCTGCTGTGTGCAGAGAACTCAACTCAGTACTGTGTGGTGACCTTGATGGGAGGGATTCACTTCACTGTACAGGAGAAACTAGTAAAAAGTGGTAAACTATTTATGCCCCAACAAACAGAATTAAAAAAAAATTAAGAATGGAATTGATTATTTAATGACAGACTGGAAATGACAGAAGAATAGAGAACTGGAAAATAGTTCAATAGGAAACGTGCAGGTTGAAAAAGAGTAAAAATAGTAAACATATTGAAAAGAGTGATTTGAGAAGGAGATCTAATATAAGTTATTGGTATTCAAGAAGTGGGGAGAGAGAATGGAAAAAAAAAAAAAAGTAAATCAGAGAAAAAGCCCTAAAATAAAGTTTCCCAAATTGTTAAAAGATATTAAGGAAGGTAAGTACTCAGAAAACCACACCCAGGCCTATCATATATATTTCTTCAAAGGGATAAAAGGCTACGAAAAAGTACTGGAACAACAGATCAAAAATATCTTTAAACTGCTGAAAGAAAATAACTGTCAACTTATGCTTTCATTCCCAGTTACAGTGTTTTTAATTGTGAAATAAGATAGAGATTTTTTTTTTTTTCCAGAACAGCAACAGTCATACAATAAACTAAACTATAAGAGAACATTTTTGGCCCAAAAAATATATACCAGAAGTAAATACACATATAGAGAAATAAATGAATAGGAAAGAAAAATAAATGCATGTGAAAATGCATATAAATTTTAATTTTATGAAAATTAAAATATATATATATAAGTTTAACATAGAATTAAAAGGCATAGAAATGTTATATAGAAATACATTGTTTTAAGACATCAGCATATTCTTGAGAATGGTATTCACATTACCCCAAAGAAGTCAATTACACATTTGGTATCTCTGGGCCAACTAACTGTGCTAGAAAAAAAAGTTACATTTTACTAAAAAGAATCTATAACTACAATGTTAAAAGAAGAGTCAATATACTTCTAAAGAAAGCAAAAATGAGAGAAAATGTTACATAAAACAATAAAACAAGTGGACCAAAGGGTATGATAAAACACATAAATCCAAATAGCAATGATTTATCTTACAGGTGAATGGCACATATCCATTTGTTAAAGACAAAATTTATCAAAATAGATGAAAATAAAAGTCAACTACACATTGCTTACAAAGCTTGCTTTAAGAAAATGAAAGCTACTGTGTAGTATAAATGGCAATTCTTTGTCATTCTTATATATGACACACAGATTCCCAACTAAATGTGTATTTTCAATAGTATATTTGGTCTTACAAACATTTTAAAAACTCCAAAACATATCTACATTCCTGAAGGATTCCTCAGTCTTAATTCGTAGAGTTTTATCTACTTCTTGATTACACATGAACTATTTCTCCTAGATTTTCTTGTCACATTTTGTTTTAAGTTTTAAATGTAAATCTTCAAACTTCTTCTAGATCAATAGTCAGTTTCGCTGTTCAATTGCACACACACACACAAAACAAAAATGGCTGAAAAAAATGACTTTCAACTTACATACAATTATGTATATTGTAATCAATTTGGGGATGTTTTATTTTGTTCCACTGCTTTACTTGTATGTTTTATGTCAATAAAGAACTGCTTAAGATGGATTTGTATTATGCACCAATGACTAATAAAAGAATAATCATGAGTTACTATGTAAATTGCCATTTATACCACACAGGCTTTATGGTTTTCCACATGTCTATTCTTACATATACTTAAAGGTGTTTTATCTGAAGACACAAACTACTGTTGTAATTTTATTCAAAATACATTCAGTTTATATATTAATTTTAGAGAAACAGGCATTTATGATAGTAAGCTTCATATTTCATGACACTGTACAGTTACTTTTCACTTCTTCTGACCTAGTTTTATCTTTCCATTACATTACACAATTTATTTATGTAGGTGCTAACTTGTTAACTGTAATTCTATTTTATTTTATTCTGCATTAAAGGGAATATTTCCCATTTTCATCTCTAAAGAAAGTTAGAGGAGGTAAAAATGTGATTTTTAACAAAGTTTACTCATTTAATTTTTCTATACTTCCAAAAAGGTTTTATTGGATATGCATGATAAATCATATCTTCTACCAAAATAAGCCATCCCTTATTTTTGAATTTTTAACTTTTTTTTAATTTTATTATTCCAATCAGTAGAACTTCAAAAAATGTGCTACTCAGTGATGAGAACAACAGGTAGCCTTTTATATAGTTTCTTATTTTAACTGTAATGATTTTAATATTTAAGCGTACTTAGTTAAGAAAATAATGTGTATTTGTTGCATAAGACAGAGGTTCCTGTTATACTCAGCCACAAACACCACATATGATTTAGAAAAACGACCCTTTTAATTCTTAAAATTATTAACCACAGATATTAAAGTGGGCCAATATTATTTTCCTATCTTTCAACTCTAAAATTCTATCATATATCCACTCTCTTTCCAAATTAGAGAATATCCTATGGGATGGCCTAGAGTGAGACAATAACTTGAAAGAAAAGGGGAAAACAATTTATATTTTGTGGATAATATTAAATCTCATCAACTATTTAGAGTGAAACATAAAATGCAAATCAACATCTAGACGCTGGGAAAGATGTTAATATTTTGCTAAACTTTTCAGTCTTTATCCAGATGTCTGGCAGCACATAAGGAAAACAAAACACTCTGTGAATAAACATAATCTCAATTACACGAAAATGCCATTTTCCCACTGATTTCCAATTTTCTTTTTAAGCAAGGATATAATCACAGGTTGGGTGATTGTAGAGATTAACAATCCTCATTTCTAAGAACACACCACTATAGTTCCTTCATTAGGCATTCTGATGCCTATGCTATTGTAACAAAAGCTGAATTAAGCAGCAGTGAAAATTTTCCTGTTTTGTTCTTGTTTCTACAGTCATTTTGACATGAACCGAACTAAAGACGATGGTCTACTGAGGGCTTATTAACTCTTGAAAAAAGTTGTTCTTTTAAAAGTTATTTTGCTTTCTGGAGAAAAATTATTATCACCCTTTTTAAATATTTTTTATTCTCATGTAAATTTTATACTTATCCAGTTGGGTGTATCAACAGTTTTACTTTAACAACATTTTTCTAGTATCAGGGCAAATTATGACCCACAGAGTAACATCCAGTTTTATTTATTAATTTCTAATTAAAGCAATAATTATTCCACATCAAACACTGGTGAAGTCTTCATAAAGTATTAAAAGAGATTACTTTGTATGTTATTAGACAATTTTTTTTAGTTTTCTGACTAAAATAATTTCTAATTTTGGATTATTTGGAGGAAATATTGGACTCTTCAGACGTACTTCTCAATAAAGAAAAATTTTTTCCAAGAAAAGAGAATCTTAAGTAGGCTTGCACTTGGGATATAATATTGAAATTTTGTCTGTTCTTGTAATCCTAAATATTAGTATAACTTTTTATTTTATAATTTGTTTCCCTGGATAGTATTTCAGCGTTTTTACTGAAGTAAGAAACATATATTCTGTTCCAATTACAATAAACTCTGCCACTAAATTATAAATTCAATTAGGACCACCTGGCTATATCTATTTTAATTTCTATTTCTTACAGCAGTACACCTTAAGCTTACAAAATATTTTCCCTCTGATTATGTTGTTATCATATATACTGACTTTGGTAAAAAGAAAAACAAACAATTTTCTCATGTGTTATGTGATGAGTTTTGCTTAGGTGTTTATGTCAGAAATTATCTCATAGCACCTAAAATTAGTTCTAATTGCTGTATATTTGGCCTCCATTTTCTGATCCTCTTTCCCCAGCTCTATTTCTTCTCCAGCTTTCAAAGGTACTTAATATCTTAATGGGCTTCATGACACATCCTCACTAATACTTGCATGGAAATGTCATTTACTTATTAGTATGAATTTTGTATTATACTTTCATACATTTAGAAATAATTACCTACCTAATTATAATTCTAATTGAGGGGAGTAAATATATATTATAATATGATTATGGCTTTTATATAAATTGAGGGGTTTTTTTGCCTGTCACAGGAGAGGTGCCATTAAAGACTAAAATTGCAGACTGCTGCAAACACTAGAATTGTTGACAAGATTATTTAGGAAGGATTCACCAGACACTCACTTTTTGGAATGTGAAAGCTACTCTAATTTAGTAAACTTTGTGATAGTTTACAAACCTTCCAGAGCCCCAACGGATTACAAATTTAAAAGAGGAATTAGTTTACCAATACATCTGGGGGTCTGCAACAGGGCAACTTGAAGGAGATGTAAGAGATTCAGCTATTTCCATCTGCTATTTCTTTCTTCCTGATAATATTGCACTAGAGTCCATACAGCATCAAATCAGGAAGATCATTAAGTGAAACCATGGAAATACAGGTGATACTGACTGTTTCTAAGTGGGGAATTTTAACTATCAAAAACAAGACCGAGAAGTTTCCACAATTTGCTTGGCCCCTGGTATACAGACTCAGTTGCAGGGCCAGCTCTACTTTAGGACACAAATCAGAGTTCTTGGTGGACAGACTATGAGCCAATATGATGAGAGAAGAGCTGATCATCAAAACAGGTGAACTTCCATTTTGCGCTGCTAACATTTTATATCAACATCTTAAATGCAAAAAAATAGAAGCTGTTAAAATCAAAAACAAATGGAGACCAGACATGAAAATCCCCTAAGCAGGCCAAAACCAGTTTAGTCGTACAAGCAAAGTTAAATTCATTTTACTTCACAAACTTAACTTGAACTGGGTAATTTCTTGTTCATGCCTCTGGAAATCAAGCAATATCTAAACTGTTGCCAAAACTGATATGAACTAACCATTAACCAATTCCCTATCATTTGAGAAAATTCTAGCATTATAAACAACCGCCGAAGAACATGACCTTCCCACAGTATAAACTGCTCTAAAGCAATATGAAGTGAAGTGTTAGTTGCTCAGTCGTGTCCAACTCTTTGTGACCCCATGGACAGTAGCCCGCCAGACTCCTCTCTCCATGGGATTCTCCAGGCAAGAATACTGGAGTGAGTTTGCCGTTTCCTTCACCAGCAGATCTTGCAGACTCAGGGATCTAACCCAGGTCTCCAGCAATGCAGGTAAATTCTTTACCATTTGAGCCACCTGGGAATCCCTACTTAAACTTTATTGGTTTGACCACTCCCTGTTTACAAACTGTATTTTTGGTGTGTGTAAAAGAAATAGTACTAATTTCTACTTCAGTAAATCATCGGTTTTACTTCTGTCATTTTTGAAATTTTGATACTGTAAATACTGAAACTGTGCAGAGATTTTCTCCAGGTATTACCAGTAGTGTGTGTGAGAGAGACAAAGTTCATAACTGAGCTAGGTATGAGAAAGGTACTTGTGGCAATAACATATTTAATCTGTGTTCTCCTCCCCCTTAAACCTTCCGTGCGCCATGATTCCCACGTCCATACCTTCTTTTCCAGCTTCTAAAGAAGCTTCTCAGCAAACTCAACGGACGACTTCGGCAAAGATAACGGTGTCAGCCCCCGACTGGAGCTGACAAGAAATGCAGCGTCTGCCAGGAGACGGATGAAGATGTGCTGAGCCGAGGGCCGAAGAACCAGGAACTCCCGCAAGTTAGAAGCTGCGTCAGACTCACGCGAGAACAGGATTGGGATTTCCATAAGCACCTGGGTCTAACTGAGGTGGAGGCTTCCTCTCCAAACCCTCTTGATTCCACTCACCTTCAGCTGCAGAAGCCAATTTGTGGATGTTCAGAAACTAGTAAACTACACCAAAGGTAGAATGAGTAGGAGTAGAAGGAGAAGCCATTGGGAAGGCAATAAAAATAGGGCCGGGTTTGTGAAAACTTCTTCAAATTAGTTGAAAGAAAAAATTATATTGTAAATCACCTGTGACTAGAAAAATAAGAGACAAAATTAATTAAGCCTCCCTACAAAGAGCATTTTTGCATAGTAAGTTGTTTGGTCTTCTGTTCTAGATAAAAGAAAAACATGATATCCTGCATGTGCTTAAAACTGACTCGACCAGACTGTTACAAAGTAATATTTTCAGGCAAATTTCTACCCAAATTGACCTTTCTGGGAATTCAGTGCCTTAGAAAATATCTTTGAACACACCTCATGCCTATTTTGCTGTATCATGCGTCCATTCAGTACAGACAAGAATTCTTTGTAACGGCCCCTGTCAAATTGTTGGCTTTTAAGCAATGTTCTGAAACATGTCTATACTTTTAGTCATCTCTGTTTTTGAAATAGCTGATTACAGTGCTCTTCAAACTGACAATTTGCTTGAAATGCTTTCAAATATCCTCTTGAAAAAGAAATCAGACTCACATATCATTGGCCAAAAGGATTTATAAAAGCAACCCTGTGACTGCATTTTGAAAGGAGAACACAAGAAAATTAAGTAGGAGGCAGATGAGTGATAATACTGTCGACTGAGATATTTTTTGGAAAAAATATACAGTTCCTATACTTAAATACAGAATTTTCATGGCTACTGTAGCAACCAAAAGAACTGAGAGAAAGAAAACTTAAAAAAATAAATGTTAAGCATAATTAAATATTACCTTAGAAAAGGAATCAAGTTGCATAAAGCTACTTTAGGTCAGAAGGTGTCCAGTATGCTATTGGTGAAGAGCAGAGGACGACTACGGACAGATCCAGAAAGAATGAAGTGGTTGGACAAAAAATGTAAATAACACTCCGTTGCGGATGAAAGTAAAGTCTGATGCTGTAAAGAACGAAATTGCATGGGAACCTGGAATGCTAGGTCCATGAATAGAGGTAAATTGGATGACGGCAAGCAGGAGATGGCACCAGTGAACATCGGCATTTTAGAAATCAGTGAACTGAAAGGTACGGGAATGGGCAAGTTTAATTCAGACGACCATTATAGCTACTGCTGTGGGCAAGAATCCCTTAGAAGAAATGGAGCAGCCCTTACAGTCATCAAAAGAGTCCAAAATGCAGTACTTAGGTGCCATCTCTAAAAGGAGAAAATGATCTCACTTCATTTCCAGGGCAAGCCATTTAACATCACAGTAATCCAAGTTGATGCCCAGCCCCTGAGGCTGAAGGAGATAAAGTTGAACAGTTCTCTGAAGATATACAACAGTTTCTAGAACTAACACGAAAATAAAGAGGTCCTTTTCATCATAGGCAACTGAAATGCAAAAGTAGGAAGACAAAGACCCAGGAGTAATAGGAGGTTTGGTCTTGGAATACAAAATAAAGCAATGTAAAGGCTAAAAGAGTTTTGCTAAGAGAACACACTGGTCACAGCAAACACCCTCTTCCAACAGCACGAGATGTCTCTACACAGGGGCACCATCATGTGGTTAACACCAAAATCAGATTGGATTCTTCTCAGCCGAAGATGGAGAAGCTCTATACAGTCATCAAAAACAAGATCAGGAGCTGACTGTGGTTCAGATTATGGACCCCTTATTGCAAAATTCATACTTAAATTGAAAGAAGTAGGCCATTTTAATTGGAAACTGCTAGACCATTCAGGTATGACCCAAATTGAATCCCGTATAATTACACTGTGGAAGTGACAAATAGATTCAAGGGATTAGATTGGACAAACAGAATGGCTGAAGAACTACGGATGGAGGTTCATAACATTGTAAGGAGGCGATGACCAAAACCATCCCAGAGAAAAAAAGATACAAGAAGGCAAAGTGGTTCTCTGAGGAGGGACAATCAGGACTGAAGGTGCTCAGGGATCCCCACGCAAGCTCCCATCCTAATTACACCTGAGGAACCCCAGGTATTAATAACTGTGGGAGGCCAATCCGTCAATTTCCTTTTAGATACTGGGGCAACTTACTCCATGCTTACTGAAGCCCCTGGCCCACTTTCTTCCCGATCCGCTTCTGTAATGGGAACGTCTGGATGAGCCAAAAGGTATTATTTCAGTTATTAAGCTATAACTGGGACTCTGTGCTATTTTCACACGAGTTTCTGATTGTGCCAGAATCACCCTCACCCTTTTTGGGGAGGGATATACTGAACAAGATCCATGCCTCTGTTTTCATGAATATGGAGTCCTTCCTTTCTCTCCCTTTAATTGAACAAAATGTAAATCTTAGAGTATGGGCTGATGGAAAATCTGTGGGTCGAGCACAAAATGCTATTCCTGTAGTTGTCAAGCTCAGAGACCCACACTTATTTCCACATAAGAAGCAGTATCCACTGAAACTTGAGATTAAGGAAGGGTTAAAACCCATCATCGAAAATTTAAAGGAGCGGGGACTATTAATTCCCTGTAACAGTCCATGCAACACTCCTATTTTGGGTATAAAGAAATCAAATGGTAAATGGAGACTAGTTCAAGATTTATAAATAATAAATGAGGATGTAGTTCCTTTACACCCCGTGGTTCCTAATCCTTATACTCTATTGTCTGAAATTCCTGAACCAGCCAAATATTTTTCAGTAATTGATTTGAAAGACGCCTTCTATTCAGGGCTTTTGGCGGAGGAAAGTCAATTTCTATTTGCTTTTGAAGACCCTACACAGCCAGCTTCTCAGTTAACCTGGACAGTTTTACCCCAGGGATTTCGTGACAGTCCTCACTTATTTGGACAAAAGTTTGTCATGGGATCTACAAAACTTTAATAGTTCTGAAGCAGTGGTGTTACAATATGTATATGATATTTTGCTCTGTGCTGAGACAGAGGAAGCTTGTTCACGAGCCTCAGAAGATTTCTTAAACTTTCTGGCAGGCTGTGGTTGCAAGGCATCAAGAGAAAAGGCTCAGCTTTGTCAACAATGTTAGATATCTGGGCCTAATCATATCAGAAGGGATAGGCCCCGAGAGAATTAAACCTATACTAAATCATCCCCTACCTATGACTTTAAGACAACTGAGAGGATTTTTGGGAATCACAGGCTACTGTCGAATTTGGATTCCGGATTATGGGGAACTTGCCCAGCCTTTATATAAACTTAGAGCTGAAACTCAGCAAACTGGTTTGGTCTCCAGATACTCAAAAGGCTTTTAAGGTTCTTCAGACTGCTCTCCTGCAAGCTCCCGCTTTGAGCTTGCCCACAGGGTCAGAATTTAATTTGTTTGTCACTGAAAGAAAAGGTATGGCCTTGGGAGTTTTGACACAACCCGGAGGGCCTCACCAGCAACCTACGGCTTATCTAAGCTGAGAATTAGATGTACTTTCACGTGGGTGGCCCCACTGCCAAAGAGTAATTGGGGCAGCGGCTTTATTAGCACCAGAAGCTTTAAAAATAATTAATGGACGAAACCTAACTGTACTGACTTCTCATGATGTGAGTGGAATCTTAAATTCCAAGGTCAATATTTGGATGATAGACAGTAGGCTTCTTAAATATCAGTCATTGTTGTTAGAAGGACCAGTAACTCAGCTTAAAAGTCTGGGGAAATTTAAATCCTACCACTTTCCTTCCTGAGAAGGAAAATGAAACACCTGATCACGATTGTTCCCAATTTCTAACTTTAAACTATGCAGCTCGGGAAGATCTAAAGGATACCCCATTAGACAATCCTGACATGGAAATATTTACAGATGACAGTCTTCTGTTCGAGATGGAAAGCGTAAAGCATGTTACGCCGTGGTGACTGCTGAACAGGTTTTAGAAGCAAAATCTCTCCCCCAGGGAGCCAGTGCTCAGTTAGCAGAGTTTGTGGCTTTGACCGGAGCTCTAGAGTTAAGCAAAGGGCAGCGGGTAAATATCTACACTGATTCTAAGTATGCTTATTTGACTTTACATGCTCATGCTGCAATACGGAAAGAAAGACAGTTTAAAACAGCAACAGAGAACCTATTAGCATTTCAGAGAGATCTAGAGACTTTTAACAACTATATATTGTCCTAAGGAAGTAGCTGGTATGCATTGAAAAGGGCACAGCAGGGATGGGAGTAAAGTAGCCCAAGGTAATCAGCTGGCTGACTGTCCAGCCAGAAAAGCAGCACTTCAAGAAACCCCTTCAGAATAAGAGACACAGATGCATAGAACAGTCTTATGGACTCTGAGGGAGAAGGTGAGGGTGGGACGTTCTGGGAGAATAGCATTGAAACATGTATATTATCATATGTGAAACAGAACACCATTCCAGGTTCAATGCATGAGACAAATGCTCAGGGCTGGGGCACTGGGATGACCCAGAGGGATGGGATGGGGAGGGAGGTGGGAGGGGGGTTCAGGATGGGGAACACATGTAAACCCATGGCTGATTCATGTCAATGTATGGCAAAAACCACTACAATATTGTAAAGTAATTAGCTCCCAACTAAAATAAATAAATTTATTAAAAAAAGAAACCCCTTCACTGCAGACACCTTTGATCTGGACAGGCCCTGTGGAACAGGAAAAACTGCAATATACTGAGGAAAAATTAGAAAGATATGAGAAAAGAGGAGCAAAGATTACTGATAAAGGGTGGTTACAGTCCGAGGATGGACGACTAATAATTCCTGAAAATGCTCAATGGAAAATTCTTAAGGGTTTACACCAGTTTTCATTTGGGTGCAGAGAGTACTTACCAGATGGCTTCTCCTTTGTTTGAAGGTGAAAATGTAATGAAAACTTTAAAGAACATTATCAAAAGGTTTGAGGTTTGTCAGAAAAATAACCCAAAGACTGAAAAACTAGCAAAATCTGGATTACAACGAAGTGGAAAGTATCCTGGAGAGGACTGGGAAATTGATTTTACTCATATGCCAAAAGCTAATGGATATTCTTGCTTACAAGTTTGGGTGGATACTTTTACTGGATGGATTGAGGCTTTTCCCTGTCATAGTGAACAGGCTAAGGAAGTTATAAAGATTTTAATCCATGAAATTATCCCCAGGTATGGGCTGCCACGGAGCCTTCAGAGTGACAATGGCTCTGCCTTTAAGGCTGCTGTAACTCAGGGGATGTCTAAAGCTCTAGGAATAGAATATCACTTACACTGTTCCTGGAGACCCCAATCCTCAGGAAAGGTTGAAAAAGCCTTTTGACATTATCAGAAGACATCTGCACAAATTAACTCAAGAGACGCAGGACAATTGGATTAAAGTCCTATCCTTTGCTTTAATGAGGGCTTGAACTGCCCCCAAAAAAGGAGGGACTGTCCTCCTTTGAATGTATTTATGGAAGGCCTTTCTTACGCACAGACATTGTTATAGACCCTGAAGCCATGGAATTAACTAATTATGTAACTCAGCTCTCAGCTTTTCAACAAGCATTAACAGAACTCCAGGAGACGACTCCTGACCCAGCCTCTGAGTCAAGCAAGCCTCTATTTTAGCCAGGAACCGAGGTCTTCATAAAAACAATGGGGTCTGGTGGCCAATCCCTTGAGCCCCTCTGGGAAGGCTCTTACCCTGTTATCCTTTCTTCTCCCACAGCTGTCAAAGTGCCAGGAATTGATTCGTGGGTACATCACACTTGAGTAAAGAGGTGGCACCCTGACCAGAACTAAGTGACTTCACTTTATGTCTTTACTTTCTATGCTCTGACTTTGTACTTTTCAGATGGGCCTGATAATCTATGTGAGCCTACTTCTGCTGACTCCAAAGATCCTGAGTCAGCCATTTGATCCTCAAGACAATGCTTTCCTGTCCTGGGCTCACTCCTATGCGGCATTTCATAATCGGTTTAATTGCTGGGTCTGTGGAGCACTCCCCTCTTCATCAGTGGAAGGCGTCCTGTGGTGGACATCTCCACTTCAAGGAAAAGGCTTTCTCCAAGTCTGCGAATACCTTCAACAACAATCGCATGTGATGCCTCTTCTTAAACTCGTGACATCTAACAATCCTAAAATGGACTGATGTAACTATGGACATAATATGACTTTTAATTTTGATTTTAACTTGTTTTAATGACTATTTTGCCTTGCATCTGTAACTGTGTAATTGGATTTGTTTCTAGTCTCATGAAGGCTTTTAAGTTACAAATGGTTGTCCAAGCTCCTACGAGTGCCACAGCCTCCTCAAACTATTACTTGGGGCCCTTGGATCAGAGACCCTCAAGATGAGGGTTAGGAGAATATGTTGCCTCAACAATTTAGGGACCACACCCCTAAACAGCAGGAAGTAGTTATGGAATGAAAACGACGCCCCTTTCCCTTGGCAACATAATTCTCCTAAAAGAAAAGGGGGGAATGAGAGAGTCATTCTAGGCAGGTTGATAAGAAGTCTAGGGGTCCCCAAGGAGAGAGGGGTCTGAAATTCTCAAGGAGGAGAAAAGGACAAACTTTTTTTTTTTCCTCTGCATTCCTTAGTCTTAGTCAATTATACAACTCAGTTTAAACTCTATACTAGGGATTATACAACAACAATGTATCCAGCTGGAGGACAGTTTCTCCTTCCTGAAAACCTTCTGACTAACCCTGATATTTTAGAATGTATATTATGGGAGTGGGTCTGGAGGATTTTTCTATTGTCAAATGCTAATCCTGCTATCCTAAAATGTAAATTATGGGAGTGGGTCTGGTGAGGTCTTTACAACCTCCAGACATTCTTTTGATTCAGTGTAATAATTAATTAGAGAATATGTAATTCCATTGCTAACACTAGCAAGGGGGTACTCTTTCTGCCCCCTTCTGATGCCTATGTCAGAAGCTTTCTCTATCCCTTTTATACTTTAATAAACTCTATCGTACAAAAGCTCTGAGCGATCAAGCTTTGTCTCTGGCCCCGGATTGAATTCCTCCCCTCTGGAGGCCAAGAATCCTGGCCGTCTTTTCGTGGTCCAGCAACAACCTTTCAATCTCATGCGGCCATTAGGCTCCCCTGTCAATGGAATTCTCCAGCAAGAATGCTGGATAGTCAGCTCTTCCCTTCTCCGGAGGATCTTTCCATTCCCTTCTCCAGGGGATCTTCCCCACTAAGGATCAAATCCAGGTCTCCCACATTGCAAGCAGATTCCTTGCTGCCTGAGCCATCAGGGAAGCCCAGCCACCAGGAAGACTAAGTAACTCATTAAAATGACTAACTCCCTCACCTTAAGTATAATTTTCAGCTAAATATGATAGAAAGTGTAGGGGAATAGGAGTTTAGGACTTCGAAGAGGAGAGAAGAATTGACACAAATAGTTGGTAAACAAATGTTTGCAGAGCCTGCAGAGGGACAGAGTGGATTCATCTCTAGGTCCTGCTGAGTCTCCCTCACCACATTTACAGCGAACTTGCAGGGAACTCCGGTGCTCGCTCTATTCAGTTCAGCCGCTCAGTCGTATCCGACTCTTTGCGACCCCATGAACCGAGCACGCCAGGCCTCCCTGTCCATCAGCAACTCCCGGAGTCCACCCAAACCCATGTCCATCGAGTCTATTAAAGGAATATATTCTTCCAGGAAATTCCTGAGAAGGCCAAAGCCTCTTCTTGAGCTTCTGAGCCTTGATTGTTTTCAGCTTGAAATAATCGGCATGCCAAAGAGATAGATTAGGGTGGCAAATTTTTCTCTTCTATATAGTTAATATTAAAGACAATAGGAGGATTCTTCATAATGCAAATGATTCGTATTCCCTCTCTCCCAGTACACACATACACATGTATGTATCCTTTTTTGTCGGCTGAAATTTTGATGAGGTAAAATTATACTTGTGGGAGAATTTCAAACTGAATTGTGTGCAGGTATTGCAAATATTATTTTTAGCCCATTTTGAAAATGTGCCCCTTGACTGAGAGTCCAATGTGATTAGAATCTTTCTATTGATTTCTTTTTATTAAAATTCTCCTGCCAAGAAAGCTGTGTTGGCTTAAAATAAGACAAAATACAGCCATTGGTGACTTATCTCTTTCTTGTTCTTGCAGAACTTGTTCGTTAGTTCTTGTAGTAAAGGTGAACATACATGTTTCTAATATGCTAATGATATTTTAACAAATTTTTCATTTTAGTAAACAGTAGTAGTTTTAAAGATTTTATTTCATTCTGGGAAATACTGAGTTGAGTTCACCATATTGAAGCCTTTAGAAGATAAAATGCTGTCAGCCGTCTTCATTGACAAGATGCCACTGTATTCCCATTTATTGAAAGAAGGATTATTATGTATCTTATCCAATCTGGGACCCTTTTATTTTCAGCCAACATATTGGCTATTTTTTTTTTTTGCCATGCCTCACAGCATGTGGGATCTTAGTTCCCTGAAAGGGGATTGAATCCATGTCTCCTGGACTGGAAGAACACAGTCTTAACCACTGGCTCTCCAGGGAATTCCCTTTCTGCTGACATATTAGTCTTTAGTACTTTTTCTTTTTGTTCTCTATCTGTTTAAAAAAAAAAAATGTGCTTTCAGTTTGAGACTTTATTGAAAGCATTTTGCATTCAAAACATGCAACATTTCTCTCCCCACCTCTGAAAAAGAAACAACAAACCACTTCACACTTCTGTCTCTGGCAGAATGATTGCATTCTGATGCCAAGCGTCTGATTTCAGAATTTAGCTGTGATACACAAGGCATGACAATAAAGTAATGAAAATGGCTTTAAGAAATGTAGCTCTAGTAGCTCTTGATCAAAGTATTTCAATAAAAGGTATTTCAAAACTGTCATTAGCAATAGCAACTTCATGGGTTAGCTAGAATATAATAAGGTCAATGCAAAAGTTTTCATGAAGCTTTCTTGAAAAAACAGTATGAGATAAGAATTTAAGTAAAAAAATATGTCAATAATCATAACATTAATTTCTAAGGGAATAGTTAAGAAGAAGTCAGAGCAGACTTCCCTGATGGTTCATCAGTGAAGAATTCACCTGCAATGCAGGAGACCTGGGTTCCATCCCTGGGGCAGGGAGATCCCCTGGAGAAGGACCTGACAACTCATGCCAGTATTCTTGCTTGGGAAATTCCATGAACAGAGGAGCCTGGTGGGCTACAGGTCAGGGGGTCCCAAAGAGTCAGACATGATGGACTTGACTTAGCAACTAAACAACAACAACAGATGTTAGAGTGGCCAGTCCAGAGAGAAACTGGGAAGAGAAAGAAAATACAGGGTGACAGGGAGGTAGTAATTTATAATGGGCTTAATAAGAACTTTGATATAAAAGAGAAACTTTTAAAAAAGAGTTTTCTGAAACTCTTACGTGTTTCGTGATAGAATCTCTGTTTTTTTTCCCTAAAAAGGTCTTTGGCTAACATATGCATTGTTACTGATGGCTGCTTAGAATAGCATTGTCTCGTTTTGATTTGTTTTAGCTTGATATTGTTGTGTTTAGTCACTTAGAGGCATTTGTGTATCGTACACGTCTCTATGTGGAGGGCTCTCAGCTCCATATGGCCCAGCTATATTCAGCATATTCAATCAATTTATTATTTGAATCACGAAGAATAGAAGTTTCAGTAGCCATTCTGTTGAATAATCTATTCTTTAAAAATATCCTTGAGTATTTTTTGGAAATAAAAATATCATCCTGATTTATACTTCCAGCCCAATAATGTAAGAGTCCTGTGGTGGTATTAATCAATCCTTCCTTCTGCTGCAGTCACCCAATCTTCTATCAAAATATAATTTAAAGGACAAAGAGAAACCACTAGGTCATTGCAAAGTCCTTGTGCAATTAGAGGTTTAGATAAAGTCAGAAGAATCTTCTGCTAAAGAAAGAGGTATTTTTAATGAAAATACATTCAGGGATCATTTAAGTTCAACATTAAGAACAAAGATGTTTATTGAGCTCCAGCTACTAACAGGTGCTGGGATATGACAGAGAACAAAACAGACCAAACTCTATTCTCACGGACTTTTCCTTCCGATTACAGGAATTGTAAACAATAAACAAATGTGAAAATGAATATTGTATGAGCTGGATGATGTTATGGACATAAAGTGGTAAGATATTCAGTAAAGACTGACAATGGAGTTGGTGACGGAATTCAGAGAACTAAAAGAAAGGATTAAGGAAGCCATGCAGGTTTGATCCTTGGGTTGGGAAGATCCCCTGGAGAAGAAAACTGCAAACTACTTAAGTATGAAAATCCCATGGACAGAGGAGCTTGGCAGGCTACAGTCTGAAGTGAAGTGAAGTGAAAGTCACTCAGTCGAGTCCGACTCTTTGCGACCCCATGGACTACACAGTTCGTGTATTTCTCTAGGCCAGAGTACTAGAGGGAGTAGCCTTTCCCTTCTCCAGGGGAACTTCCCAACTCAGGTATCCTGCATTGCCAGCAGATACTTTACCGCTGAGCCACAAGGGAAGCCCCAGACTACAGTCTATGGGTCTCAAAGAGTTAGACAAGACTGAGCATGCACACAGGAACTTCAGCTCAATAGAATCAGCACACCAGAAGGGGGAGCTCTCCTACTTTGCTACCATAACAGCCTGACAAGAAGGAAGACTCCACTTTCTTTCAGGGCAAGGACTCAGTCAATGAAAAGCCAAGGGCTCTGTTTACTATGGCTCCCCAACTTCCTTTCCCCCCCTCTATAAAAGTGCTTTCCTTCTCTTGCCATGTGGAGACTGGAATGTGATACACCATGGTGATAGACCCTGAATTACGATCCCCTGCTGATCTGGAATAAATCCCTCATTGCTGGAGACATATCTAGTCATCTCAAGGCAACATGGATATGTAGAGAATGATCACTGCACACAGAAGTAATAGCGAGAGGTCCGCATTTGCCATCTGCCTTTGCAGAGACCAAACAAACCCTGTGCTGCTGCAGCTGTTGACCTTCAACACCCCTGTGGGAGTTCAGGGTAGAGTGAGGCACCCTTTGTTTCAGGGAATCTGGTGGGACAGGTCTTTAGATTGTTGGGTGTTTTTAGGAACAGATTGTATTATCTCAGTCCTTGCATCTCCTCATATCTAGAAAAGCACTAAATCCCTTAATGGTGACATCAGGCGACTAGCAAAACATCTTTTGTAAAATGAGTGCTTAATGTTATTGAATTCCCCCTTCACCAAAACCTTATATACTGACCTCCCTCCCACTGCCTTTTTGGAGCAGTCTCTCAGAGCTATCTGAGGTGCTGCCTCCTGGGCTGAAGTCCTCATTTTGTCACAAATAAAACATAACTCGTGACTTTCAAGTTGTGCATATTTTGTAGTCAACAGTATGTAAGGCTATCAGTTTACACTTGAGATTCCTGTTAGACTTCATATTAGAGTTACTGGCTGGGATATTACACATGAGTCTAGCTTTGTAGAAAGAATCTGATATTTTATAAGCACAGAGAAGTGCAAAATTCTATCATAAGTCTCTTTGATCTTACTAAAAATGTGATAGATTCAGACAAATTTAGAATCCTGAACCTTGAGACTCTATAATGGTTACATCTGAGAAAATGAGAAAAGAATTAACATAAGTGATTAGAGAAGAAATGACTAGTGAAAGAGATGAGTTGTGTCCTGGAAGCAGTGGAAGGTCCAGAAAGATGAAGCAAGCAACTATTACTTTTTTAAGAAAGATAAAAATAATTAGATGCCATGGATTTGGCCTAAGAAGACAGTAATAATTTTGCTAGGAGTAGGAGAAAAAAAATCATGTTAACAGGTGAAATACAATTTTTCATGTGAGAGTAGATTCCGAGTTCATCAAAAGCAAAGTCACATCCCTGATGGCAGGCTGTGTGAGCCCATGGAGGACTAGGGAAGAAATCAGCCGTCCTCACTGAAAACTTGGATCCAAGCAGCTTCCAAAGCCCTCTTCTCTCCTCTCTTCTCCAAACACAGAAAACTAGGATCTCACACCCATCCTTAGAAACTGCAGAAATCTACACATACGAAAAACCCATGGATGCTTGTAAAGGGCCAGATTTGTAGCAGAGGAGAAGGGCCAGGGCTATGCTGTATATTGGGAGGAGTGTGGAGTCCCTAGAATAAGAAAGTTACCGAGTCTGAGAAGCAAAAGGAAACAAGACGTGTTGAGTCAGAATCAAGGAATCCATGTGTTACACAACGTGCATGCGCATGCTTGCTCAATCCTGTCAGACTCTTTGGGACCCCATGGACTGCAGCCCACCAGGGACTCTCCAGGCATGAATATTGGAGTGAGTTGCCATTTCCTTCTCCAAGGGATCTTCCAGTCTGACCAGTGATCGAACCCATGTCTCCTGCATTGGCAGGTGGATTCTCTAATACCAAGCCACCTGGGAATCACTACAAATATGCAAATCATGAGAATTTGTACTCTTGCCATGCCTACTGATGCTTATGTTGGCCCAGGGAAGACAAATGCCACGCTGATGAACTAAGAGGTTGCCTCTTATTCAAATCATGGCCAAACACTACTTATTTCCTTATAGATTATGTAAGGGAAGATTAGAAGTGAGTTCCCCAAGCCTGGTAGTCTATGCAGAAAAACCTCCCATTAATCCCATCCTCTCCTAGTCCTAACTCCAGTAAGTAATATTGTATCTTCTCTTCAAGAGTAAATGATGTTCTACTTCAAAAATTATGGCAGATTTATTTTCATTAATTTGGGGCGGCAGTGAGGATATTCAATATTTTCATTTTGCCCTTGCAATCCCTCCAGAACTTTCAGGATATACACTTCACTTTGGTGACCAGACAGGAGTCATCAACACCCACCTATTCTGCATCACAGTTAAACTTTTAATTTTAAAGAGAATTATCAGAATACAACTCAAAAGATGAGAAAGCACTTTAAATTTGCTAATAACAGCACAATTAACCAACTTTATCTATCTAAATTACTTTTTCCCCTAATATTCCATGAAATTAATGATTGCCTGAACCTCAGCAGAAAAGTGGCAAAGAAGAAATGATACATTCTTTGTGGCTTGACAAATAGAAGATAAAGTGATGCCTGCAGTTCAGTGAAGGCTACAGGTGGAAACTGGAATTTAGTATAGTGGATGAGCTATTTAGCTATAGAACTAAAAAAATCATTTTGTTAGGAAAATCAGCAATTTTTCCCAAAGGAAAATTATTCCTATGGAGCTATTTATAAAAATAGAAAAAGAAAATAAAATGTTTTAACCACTATTAAGTTGAACCTGAAAATAAAGCCATTGATACATACCTAGATTTTAGTAAAATTATATTTCACTTGGAGAAGAACTTGGTTTTAAGTGACTGTTTCTTAGTATGGCACCATTGAAAGGTATTTGATTCAAATTCTTTTCAACTTTATCATTTACTCAAACATGTTTTACATTTAAATGTATGTGCATAATATTTAAGCACAACTAACAACTCTTTTATCCTCATGTGTACCTCTAAGACCTTGAATTCATAGTTCTTCCACATATACTTGCAAATTAAAGCACAAAAACATATCCTTATGCTATACATCAAGGAAAAAATAGTTTTCTGATTTGACCTCATTGTAAACAAATCATTTTGCATTGATAAACAAGGCATACTAAGAGAAAAGAAATATGACTAATTTCCCTTCAATTATTTCTGAAAAGCAACTTCACACAAAAGCTTAAGGTAGAAAATATTCTTCTTCTTAAGAGGTTTTATTAAGATTACTTGTTTATTTGTGCCAGTCAAATCTGACCTTTATAATTCCTTATTTGTTTAGATCTAGTGGAGATAAATTGAGTGCACTGATTCTAAATTGGAGATCTATTAAATAATAAGTAGGATGCAGTTTTATAATCACCTTCAGGTTATAAACAACATTTACCACAAGATCAAAACATGTTGACTTAGAAGAAGCAAATGCAAATTAAAGTGGAAGAGATTTTAGAAATTCAGTGAATAGAATTATAAGATGTGGTGCTACTAAGAATTTTAAAATATTTCTAATTTCATTTGATTAATTGGTGATTATGCTCTAGAAGACTTATCTAACCAAAATTTTATGGCATTTCATGAAAAACAAAGTATTTTTGGTTTAACAGACAACAATATTTAAGATACAGGTATTTAGATTTCTTGATAGAATAATTGGAACCATCACTAGTTTTTTTCATACTGCTTTTGTTTTTTAATTTGCTATTACAAAGTGAAGGAAAATAAATGTTTCTCTTCTGATGTCAAGTATGAGATCTCAGGAGGTATGTGTGTGTGTGTTAGGTGTATGTTAATATCACTGATGCTAATTCCTTTGTAATACTACTTCATTATTTTATGCAAATAATTCCCAGAATGGATCAACTTATTAAGAAGAATTAGAAAAAAATAAATGTCATCAGTATAGAGTGGTATGTCAGCAAGTTGAAAATGTACATCACATTAAAAATGAAGTCATAGAGAACTTTTCCAAATTTTTTTAAATTATAAAATAACTTTTAGAAAAATAATGTTCAGAAGCTAAAGCAATTATGTGATGGCATTCCAATTTTTGTTTAAGAGATAATTTAAAAAATATAAACAGAAGGGTTCACTTCAAATACTAGAGAAAGTCCTGTTAATAACTATTCTTCAAATAGTTCTACTTGTATTTATTAGAAATTTTAAAGATTAACAATTTTTTTAAATAAAACTACCATTTCACTATTTAAAGTAGCTGCTATGAAATCCTGTTACAATGATATAATTTCAACAATATTTGGAAACACTAATCCACGTCAACTTCAGGACATAATCCAATTTCGTAGGTCATTTAAGGCCTCTGTGTATGTCTCTAGACTTGTCTTCTAAAATTTTCAAGTAGTATCATCATATTATCTAAGCTATAGTTTTAAAGTTTAAAAAGAAATGTTAAACCTAAAAAAAAAGTGCCATCATTGTGCTTGTGTTTCCTCTTGGAAGAAATACACTTTCCTCTATTCCCGTTTGATCAGTGGCTGAGACTGCCTGATGGCTCACCCTTCAGTCCTGCAAGCAAATATGTTTGTATCATCCCAGGTGGAATTACTTAGTCTCTCCATGTGCCACCTTGGACCAAGTGCACATACCAGGTTCTGGAGTGCACAGTCTGTCAATTATTTGTGTTGTAATAATAAATTTCTCCTTTTGCCTACTAAATATGTGATTTATATTGATCTACTGAATAAATCAATATATGATCAGAAGACAGTTTTGAAATAGTCCATAAGACTATTTCTCATATTTATGCTCTATATATGGGGGTCATAATGTCTCAGTTTAACGCTGGAGGTGATCAGATTCATCCTCCTACACTGTGAAGCATCACTGTATGTGGCCTCTCATTTCTGTTCCTGTAAATTTTCTGGAAGAGTCTATGGAAATGTGAAGCACTGGTTTATACTGTTGGACCAGTCTAATTATTAGGAAGAACTTCCCTTTGCTGAAATCAGTTCACTTTAGCCTCTACTTCTCTCTGAAACAAAATGTGAGACAAGGTTTTACATCCTGTTCAAATGGTTGCTTCAACACCTAGGTATCTTCTCTAAATACATCCAGGCCATTCTTATACACATCTTATAATAGATGTCCCTACACATTGTTCTTCCAATCAACAACTGAATGTATGATCCCATCATGGATTTACTCGAAATAATTTGAACCACAGTTTAAGTATCTGCTAATGTGTCTTATCTGTCTTACTTGAATTTGGTCTCTTTCAAGACTAGAGAAATACTCCATCTTTCTCTCTCTTCCTATCTATCTATCTATCCATCCATCTATCATCCATATATCTATCTATCTTGAAAGAATCAAGGAATGAATGGGTAGAAAATCAGAGGGAAGAGAAAACATGCAGAAATCATAGGGAGCAGAAGAGCATATGCTAACTTTTCTAGGGCCAACAATATTAATAGAAACCAAGGTTAATTTACAGTAAGTCCAAGCATACCTTTTAAGTGCACATTCATTCATTCTTTCATTGAACATTTCTTTCATAACTACTACTAGGCCAGGCACTGACCTAGGTGGGGATAAAGCAGAGCAAACACCTAATGTAATACAAAAAGTATGGTTATTGTTCATGGAATTACACATGTGATATGTTGCTAGTGATTCTCAGTATATTTCTTTCATCACTATGGCATACTAGCATCTAATTGGAGTACTGATAATGCAGTACATTTAGGTTTTCTTGAGTAGGCCGTATGTTTCTTTCTGATTATTTCACGTAAGAGACAATAATCTGAATGGTATTAGTAAATTCAAAATTGTTCTTGAACAATGGTTAGATTTAGCTTGACTCAATTATAAGCAAATAGACTTTTTATGTATTTATTTTTTATTGACGAGAGTATATTTCATTCAACACATTTGCAATACTGGTTTTCCTTGGATTTCAACACTCAGTATTCAAATGATTATCATTTACTTACTGCATTGATTGCCCTTAGGAATTGCTATTCACATAACAAATTTGGATTTTCTGATAAAATTTGACAAATATTTTGAATTGTTTAGAGTAGTACTACCCACCAAATGAATAGGTAGTTGATATGTTATCATAAGATTTGTCTGAACAGCAGTATTGTGCATTCACGAATGTTAATCCAAATGGACTCCAAATACTTTCACACCATCTCCACCTCTAATTTAGTGGAAAGTATGAGGTCAGTTGGGACTTTTTTAACGTTTTATCTGTTCAAAGCACATTGTACATGCAGAAAGGAAACATTATTAATTTGTGAGATTTTTTGTAATAGGTATTTCTTCTAAAAGCATTTATTTGCAAGAAAATTAACTACAACTTGATTTAATTTGTAAGTTATTTTGAAACCCTCCTGAAGAGTTTCCAAGTCATTGATGCTTTAGGCCGGATTAAATAAAATAAAATTAACTCACAGGAATTCTTCACATTTGTTTTCTAGCTAAAAAAGTAGAGCTTCATGACCTCAGCTGCTTTTTAATTAAAGCTTGTTTTTGTTGAAAACTCTGCAAGCCCACATGTTTGTTACTATTTGTATTCATACAGTAGATACTAACCACGCTTGTAAGAAAAAGCAAAAAATGTTCCTCCTCAAAGAGAAAGATGAGAATAGGGGTGTAAAGCAGGTGCAAGACACAACCAGATGGAAATTATCACCCGTTAGCTTGTAATCAGCATCCTAGAAGAAAAGACTTGAAAAACATGAAAAGCTACATCTTTCTCTTCTTGCTATAGGAGGCTAATATTGAACTCCTGCACTTAAACACACATCTCAGCAGGTCTCCAGCTATGGAAGGGAAATTCTGATGATCATACAAAAAGCAGAATCATTGAAAAGTTCATGCTGAATAGGGAGGCTGAATTTCTGCTTGCTCCTGTTAGTAAGCTGCTGCAGAATGCTCTGGAATGTGAAATTAGCTTAAAAATAAAATAAAATAAAACAACAAAACTGAAGGCTCAAAGTGTTTTGTTAAGATCTTACTAATATGGTATAACCAAGCTGAAAACAGGGTAAAGTCATTACTGTAATTTCACTGTCAGCAGAAAGCTAAGAAACAGCACTGTTTAACCCTTACCCCTCCCACAATGGGGCTTCCCAGGTGGCAATAGTGGTAAAGAACCCACCTGCCAATGCAAGTGACATAAGAGACGTGTTTGATGCCTGGATCTGAAAGATCCCCTGAAGGAGGGCATGGCAACTCATTTCAGTATTCTTGTCTGGAGAATCCCATGACAGAGGAGCCTGGCGGGCTACAGTCCATAGGGCTGCGAAGAGTCAGACACTGCTGAGCATGCACACATGTAAGCCTCCCACAATGAAGCATGTAGAAATGGGAATTTCATTAAAACAAAACAAAAGTGGAAGGTGTAAATCTTTTCTTGTATTCTTCTCCATATCGTATGAGAATTTTCAAATAATTCTGTTCCACAAGTTCCTGGTTTTACAGCCTCAGGGAACACTATCCATAAATATGTGGCTTTGTCACTAGCAAGTATAATGCCTACATTTGACTGGTTTAAGCAAAATTGTTAGATTCGTGCCCTTGAAAGTTAGAGAAATCACTTTTCTTAGCTTGCCTTGCTGTTTCTCTGTAGATTTTTGTGAAGAATTTGAAGAATATGAGAATCCTATTTATGGAATGACAGAGATTCTTTTATAATGGTCTATAAAATATATTTCATTTACTATGAAATATCAAGTATTCAACACAAGGGAAAACAGATTCTTCACCTAAATGTAGTGAAACTATTAAAATTCCTAAAATCAAGGAATTTTTGAGTTCAAGTGTGCTTATTTTATACCAGTAGTTTCCCTATGTGGGTGCTTAACATTAACTGCTATTTACTTAATTATCAATTATTATTTAATGCCTCAATGTATAATGAGTCTCCCTACTACTGTTACAGTTTTCAGAGATTCTACTGAAGATATTAAATAATGTAACATATAAAGTTGATATCAAATGCAATTGTTGGACTATTTTAAAAGCACATTATGGCCTGTGAGGATATCCAGACAATTATTTAAGCCTGTATGAATGAAAGGTACTTATTTCTTATAATATGTCTGAGAACATTTATTTCTATACCACAAAGTATTTACTTGTGGAAATTATTACATGTACTACTCTCTCTCTAATCATTGCAGAATACTTTATTTTCTGCTTTAATATTTTTAAATGACGGGCTACTGGAATTTATTTGTATGCTTATATGTTTAACTATATAAATGCATTTAGTATTCATATTCATTTTTATATATTTACAGAATTTCAAATACTTTATTTTAAAAACATATGTGGAGCCAACAGCCTGTTGTACTACCACAGAATGGGTTAAGTGTAAGGGATATACATGGGATGAGTGAGGGTGTTAGTCGCTCAGTCGTGTCCCCTTACACCCCAGGGACTATAACCTGACAGGCTCCTCTGTCCAGGGGATTTTGCAGGCAAGAATACTTTAGTGTGTTGCCATTTCTTCTTCCAGGGGATCTTCCCAACCAGGGACTGAACCCAGTCTCCTGCATTTCAGGAGGATTCTTTATCTTCTGAGCCCCCAGGGAAGCCCATGGGATGCAGGTATATAAAGAATATGCATATGAAAGGAGTACACAAGATGTAGTTCAGAGTGAAAGGAGATACTTCCAGGGTCCTGCATCAGTCTAGACAACATGCCTCCCAGAACTTCTGCTGTGAAGAACTTAATTGGCCAACAGCCCCAGCTGCTGCTCTCTGAAATCCAACTTGTGGATGATGATGGAGGATGTGCTTCTTATGGTCTGCGGCCAGCTCATACTTGAGGACTCCAGAGCACAAAGGCTGTCTGTTCCTAAAGGCAACTCTGGTTCCTGACAACTTTGCTGAAACTCAGAATTGAAGAGCTTCCTTCCTTCTCTCACAGGGTTTCAGTCTGTTTCTCAGGAAATGAGTCCCACATATCTCTAGCAGTGCATTCTTAATGTTTTAAATTTTCACATAAAATAATAAATAAATTTATTTTTAACATTCTGGGTGTTGTCACTTGTGTATTGTTGACTTAAAAAACACACACAAAATGTGAGCTTTTTAAGTTGTTTTATTTTGGGTCCAATGAGGACTCCAGCCTGGGAGACAACACCTCAAATAGACACTTGCCCTCACAGATATTTCCACTCCCAAATCTCTTGCACGTTTAACTGCATCTTGTTGTCTGCTTCTTAGGGATCTAGACAACACAGATAGAATGAGAAGAACTACCCAAGAGAGAATTGTTGAGGACATATTTTGAGCTCCCATTTAGGCACCAGACTGTGCAGGTTGATGTGCGAAATGCAGATTAGACTATATATTCCCTCAGAGAGTTTACAAACCAATACTGAAAATCATTTAGAGGAACAGAAATTTGTATTCTTAGCTCTAAACTGACACTTGCCATGGGTACCTGCCATCAGCCTCCACAAGGATCAAATCATATGCTGCTGCAGATGCTGAGTTTCAACACACTGAAAAGAGTTCAGGGTGGAGAGCTCGGGGAAAAACTGGCAGAACAAGGCTTCAGATAGAAATTTGCAGGAGCCAATTTTATGAGCCCAATTCTTGTATCTCCTCATACCTAGAAAAACACTAAAATCCTTCATGGTGATGACCGCTCCTTGTGACTAGCAGAAAGCTTCTGAGAAAAATATGCCCATGATTGCACATATGCCCCTTTCACCAAAACCACTTATATACTGACTGTCCCCCTGCTTCCTTGGAGCAGTTGCTCAGAGCAATCAAAGGTACTGTCTCCTGAACTGCAGTCCTCATGTTGCCCCAAATAAAACTTAACTCACAACTCTCACATTGTTTATTTGTTTAAAGTGGACAATACGTATGTAACAACAGCCAGAATTTTATATACACACACACACACACACACATATATATATATATATATATATATAGAGGCTTATTATTATAATAAGTCCATATATACATACTTATTATTTTATATGAAAACATGAAACATGAAGAGTGTGGCCTCTCTGAGTGCACAAATCAGAGTGTTGTTGGATGAGCCCTCAGAGAACCTCCATAAGTGACAGAGGATATTTGAGGAAGAGGAGGAGGAAGAATCCAGTCATAACAAAGAAGGAATTTTATTTGCTGAGAGGGAGCATGTATACTTCTGTTACTTGTCTGACAGGAAATGTGTAAGATAGAGTATCTCACGTTGATATAGAAAAGTAGATCAATATCTTTGAGGTGCTTGTTTGTAAGCTAAGAAAAAGAAGACTTGTGCTACAAACAACCACAGCAGGTCTTTGCATCTGAGGAAACCCGATTTAAGGCAGGAAACAGGGGCTTTAACTCAGTTACATCTGATACAAGCTGTGCAAAATCACCTTGAATAGCAGGCTCCTCAGTGAAAGTTACAATTGCTCTGAGGATTAGAAGAGATCATATTCAGGAAAAAAAAATAATCCTAAATCCTTGGTCTCTTTTAGGGCTCAGATATACCCATACATTTTACTATTTGCTAAGTTATTTCTCTACAAAGATGAAAGCTTCATCTGGTAACAAAAACATGCAAAGTCAAGTTGTGTTTTGGTGAGAGTATGTTAAAATGTGGGCTTCCCTCATGGCTCAGTAGGTGAAGAATCCACCTGCAATGCAGGGTACCCAGATTCAATCCATGGGTCGGGAAGATCCCCTGGAGAAGGGAATGGCTACCCACTCCATTATTCTTGCCTGGAGAATCCCATGGACAAAGGTGCCTGGCAAGCCATAGTCCAGGGGGCCACAAAGAGTCAGACACAACTGAGGCATCTAAGCATGTACTCACGCGCGCGCACACACACACACGTACACACACATGCTAGACTGTACTTTCTGTGGAGGAAGGGATTTGTGTCAGTTTTGCTTACTTATGTATCTCAAGGATCTAGGAAGGCACCTGCCACATAGGTGCTTGCATGTGTTTGCTAGGTAGCTAAGTAGTGTCCTAACTTTGTGACCCCATGGACTGTAGCCCTCCAGGCTCCTCTGTCCATGGGATTTTCCAGATAAGAACACTAGGAGTGGGTTGCCATTCCCTTCCCCAGGGGATCTTCCTGACCTAGGGATAGAATCTGATTCTCCTGCATTGGCAGGCATGTTCTTTAACCCTGAGCCACCAGGGAAGCCCGCCACGTATGTAGTGCTCAATAAATATGCATTGAATTATTAGAAAAAAGAGGCATTGATCCTAAGGCAGAAGAGTTTGGTTGCTAACTACCTCCTCAGTTCAGTTAGTCTCTCAGTCGTGTCTGACTCTTTGCGACCCTATGAATCCCAGCACGCCAGGCCTCCCTGTCCATCACCAACTCCCGGAGTTTACCCAAACTCATGTCCATCGAGTCAGTGATGCCATCCAGCCGTTTCATTCTCTGTCGGCCCCTTGTCCTTCTGCCCCCAATACTTCCCAGCATCAGGGTCTTTTCCAGTGAGTCAATTCTTTGCATGAGGTGGCCAAAGTATTGGAGTTTCAGCTTCAACATCAATCCTTCCAATGAACACCCAGGACTGATCTCCTTTAGGATGGATTGATTGGATCTCCTTGCAGTCCAAGGGACTCTCAAGAGTCTTCTCCAACACCACAGTTCAAAAGCATCAATTCTTTGGTGTTCAGCTTTCTTCACAATCCAACTCTCACATCCATACATGACTACTGGAAAAACCATAGCCTTGAATAGATGGACCTTTGTTGGCAAAGTAATGCCTCTGCTTTTTAATATGCTGTCTAGGTTGCTCATAACTTTCCTTCAAAGGAGTAAGTGTCTTTTAATTTCCTGGCTGCAATCATCATCTGCAGTAATTTTGGAGCCCAAGAAAATAGTCTCTCACTGTTTGCATTGTTTCCCCATGTATTTTCCATGAAGTGATGGGACCAGATGCCACGATCTTAGTTTTCTGAATGTTGAGCTTTAAGCCAACTTTTTCACTTTCCTCTCTCACTTTCATCAAGAGACTTTTTAGTTCTTCACTTTCTGCCATAAGGGTGGTTTCATCTGCATATCTGAGGTTATTGATATTTCTCCCGGCGATCTTGATTCCAGCTTGTGCTTCCTCCAGCCCAGCGTTTCTCATGATGTACTCTGCATATAAATTAAATAAGCAGGGTGACAATATACAGCCTTGACATACTCCCTTTCCTATTTGGAACCAGTCTGTTGTTCCATGTCCAGTTCTAACTGTTGCTTCCTGACCTGCATACAGGTTTCTCAAGAGACAGGTCAGGTGGTCTGGTATTCCTATCTCTTTCAGAATTTTCCACAGTTTATTGTGATCCACACAGTCACATATTGGCTTTATTGGCATAGTCAATAAAGCAGAAATAGATGTTTTTCTTCAACTCTCTTGCTTTTTTGATGATCCAGCGGATGTTGGCAATTTGATCTCCGGTTCCTCTGCCTTTTCTAAAACCAGCTTGAACATCTGGAATTTCACGGTTCACGTATTGCTGAAGCCTGGCTTGGAGAATTTTGAGCATTACTTTACTAGCGTGTGAGATGAGTGCAATTGTGTGTTAGTTTGAGCATTCTTTGACATTGCCTTTCTTTGGGATTGTGATGAAAACTGACCTTTTCCAGTCCTGTGGCCACTGCTGAGTTTTCCAAATTTGCTGGCATATTGAGTACCTAGCAACATTTGGTATAAGACTTAAGGAAGAGGCACTTTAGGTTTGAAATACTAGAGATGGAATTCTGTTTGTAATGGTAACTGGATAAATAACAGGTGCCTAATGATCATATTTATGGGCATGTGGAAAATTTCAACACAAAATCTGGAGTTAAAGATTGGATTAACAAGAGGAACATAGTTTGTAACATTTTATATATATTCTATTAAGTGAGTTATCATGAATTTAATGTCAGCAGATATAGCAATAAAGGTTTACACACACACAATAAATAAACAAGAATCCATCCCCCCCACTCTAACCACACACACACACACACACACACACACACACAACACACCTACTGGCCTATAGCACAGGAGTGTGCCAGACAGTTTTTAATCAATTTGCAGTGAAGAGGGAAATTTCTTTTTTTTTTTTCTCTCCCTCAAATGGCTGTTGAATTTATTTGCTTGATCAATAATGGTCCTGGCAAAAATTAGTTAACCAACGCTGAGACAACTGTAATGAAATACTGATTTTAAAAATTCATGACACCGTGATAGAAATTAGAGTTTACACAAACAAAAAAGAAACCTTCAGTATTGCCAGCAAATATAAAATAAATGTTACATGACCGACAGGACAGCAAGAAGGCTTTTATACATTTATATTTGACACCTGACCATATTTTCAGTCACCATAATATCTTCTCTCCAGGTTTAAAAAAATAGTATGCTGATTTCTATAACAAAGCTTTTTTTTCGTACAAAAATCAAATAATTTCTATTCAGGAAAAACTCTAAGAGTAAATGTAATTAAAATGAAGTACTGGCTCAATTATACAACTCGGCATGTGTGTGTATCGATACAGCCCTTCTCTTAAATTTGTGTCTACTCTGTTTTTTAAGTTGTCTTGGTGACTTTCTATTTCTACATTATGTTTTATTTTTAATAAAAATGTTTATATACTCTAATGTATTCATATTATTTATACAGAATATATGTTTGAGTAGGTTCTGACTGGTTTTTCCACAATTTGATTCTTAACATCTTCATGTTTCATTTGGAGGAGCAAAAACAAAAATAGGTTCTCAAATTTTGCATCTATCTTATTCTGTAATTACGTACAGAGTGTTTTCATTTAAAGTTTCTATATGGCTCTTTCCTTAGGAAAAAAGATTGGTGCATGAACACACACGCCTCGAGTAGTATTTTTTTAACCTACTAGAAAAAAAAAATGTTTCTTTCATGGCTCTTGGAGCAGAAAGTTCACACTGATCACTGTGCTGAACTCCCCTTCACAAAAACCACTCCCATCAATCACCTTCAATTCCTCTGTTTCCTGAGGACTCTTGCTTTCAACCTCAATACCGTAATCCCTTCTTAGTCACACCCTTCCTAGACTTGCACAATGACAGTGACCCAGGTCAGATCTGATCTTGCCATTCTAACCTAAAATTGATCTCTGGATATTCCAGGTCCTTGGGGAGGAGAGATTGTCCTCACTTCCCAAGTATAATCACAGTCTTCCAATAGGCTACTCAAGATCGATGCCAACTCACTCTATTATCCTTAATGGACAACAGAGATGTCCTTCCTTCTCCTTGGAAGACATTTCAGCATCATTCTGTTACTCCAGTAAGAACCTTTTCATCTCTCTCAGTCTCAGTTTCCTTCATGTGTAATAATAACTCACCCATTCATCTCCCAAAGCTATTGTGAAAATAAAAACTAAAAGTCCTTTTAAGACAGTATACAAAAATACAGTGCTATTATTTTTCAGAAAACCTGGCTAAAATGTTGCTGAACTACAAAGGAATTCTATCAGAAAAGAAATGTACACAGTAGAAGTTTAAAATAGAATTTCTTTAGGGTGTATAAAATACTGTGTAGTAAACCACCCAGATTTGGGCTACCACTGAGCTTATTGTTACCATGCTGCAGTGTTCTGACTTGTCTCCTTGGTATAAATCAATAAATTGACCACCACTATTGATGAATATCTTTTACAACACCTCCAGGGGAAATTCATTGTCCATCTACTCTATTTCAGAGATGAGTCAAAATGCTCTAGTTACGGGAACAGCTGAGTTTGTCAGGTTAGTACCCTTACCAACTTATAAGAACAAAATGTGGGCTTGCAAGGAGTGATATGTTAGAAATAGTATTACTAAGTTTTCTTAGTGATTGCTGTCACATTTCTGTACTGACTTAAGAAAAATTAAGAAAACAATAACATTTTAGATAATAAATGCTAAGACTTAAAAAAAATTAATTTATTTATTTTAATTGGAGGCTAATTACTTTATAATATTGTAGTGGTTTTTGCCATACATTGACATGAATCAGCCATGGGTTTACATGTGTCCCCCACCCTGAACCCCTCTCTCACCTCCCTCCCCATCCCATCCCTCAGAGTTATTCCAGTACACCGGCCCTGCTAAATGCTAAGACTTTTAAAAAGATTTACTGAAAACAGTAGTATTTTCCCCCCAAGGTAGCACACTCAATGCAAACGTAGCAGACAATTTTCAGAATGCTGTCCACTTATGACCATGAACCCTTCCATCAGAATTGATTCTCTGTAAGAGAAAAGATGTCACGGTCATGTTTGAAAACAATCATATGTTCATAGTTGATTCAACCATGAGCAGACTCTTTGACCATAAGCTTCTCTGGTGGTTCAGTGGTAAAGAATTTGTCTGTAATGTAGGAGATGTGGGTTGGATCCCTGGGTTGGAAAGATCCCTGGAGAAGGAAATGGCAACCCACTCCAGTATTCTTGCTTGGTAAGAATGGACAGAGAAGTCTAGTGGGGTATATGACATGGAGTTCCAAGAGTTGGATACAACTTAGTGACTAAACTGCCACCACCTTTTCTATGAACCTTGAGTACCCTGATACCATATGGAACACATTCCAGGAGCTAATTGGTGACCAAAGTTTACTCCCTCCATGACTGTGAATCCAAATCACCTGTGTGGTTGATGAAGTGATGTGATGAGCAGACTCTTGAGAAATGCTACAAGTACAAGATCCTCCATGTTCACAATCTGAATATCTATATCTGGAATTCAGTAACGTTCCCCATATGTCTTGAAGCACATGTGACTTGTAAGAGAAGTAGCTGCTATTCAGTTTTGCTTCATTAGGTGGATAAAGAAGTAGAAAAGGTTGGCTCACACATGCACATGCACACGCATACACACACACACACACACACACACACACACACACTCAGTGAGAGCAAGACTGAGAACTGACAGTGCAAGCAAGAGAGGGAGAGAGAACCACACATCAAACAGAAATAAGAAAAAACGAGACTGACTCAATAGGCTGAAAAAAATGTTCCCCAAAATGTGTCTCTGAAAATGGTGAATGGTATTTCATATTTTTTTTTAAAGAGGAGATAATTATTGCAGATGATTAAGGATCTTGAGAAGAAGAGATTATCCCAGATAATACAGATGGGTCCCAAACACAATCACATGTATCCTTATAAAATGAAGAGAGCTGGATTTACATGCATACAGAGAGAAAGAGAGATTTGAGTAAAGTCACCCTAAAGACTGGACTGATACAGCCACAAGTCAGGAAATGTCCATAGCCATGAGAAGCTGGAAGAGGCAAGGAACACATTCACTGCTAGACAGAGGGAGTCTGACTCTGCCAATACCTTGGTTTCGAACCAATAATAATTTCATACTTCTGACCTCCAAAACTATGAGCGAACAAATTTCTATTATCTTAAGCCACCCTGTCTCTGGTAAATTGTTATAGCTGCCGCAGTAAACTAATACACCCATTGACTTTAATTTGCTCTTTTCAGTCTCTTTCTGGGGTCTCCCTAATTTCTGCCTTTCAGTTGCATGATCCAAGAATATATAGAACAAAATCACACATTATACTTCCTATCTCAAGCTGTGTTCGGTGACTAACATCTGACAGCATTATAGCAACATACTGTATGAAAATGATTCAGTAACTTAATAAGGAATTTATCATATAAAAGAAGTACTGGGTGAGATTTTATATAGGTTAGGACATGTAAGTTTCCTTGGTTAAAGAAATGTGAGTGTATGTGAAATATGCCTTTTATGAGCAGAATCTTGAAAAAACATGATACAGTTGGAAACTTTTTATTTCTATCTTCCATAAGACCAGCAAAGTTTAATGATAGAAAGATAACTATAATATTTATAATACATCACAGAATACATAACACTTTGAAGAATTGAAAGGACAAGAAAATTGCATACTAGATAATACAGTTTGGGGTGATGAATCCTTAAAAGCACAGAAATAGATAACATTTTAGATAGATCTTGAAAAATGGCAATACAGAGAGCTAGTCTTAGTGGTAAGTGTGCTGAAATATGGATTTAGTGAAAATGACATTTTTATCATTGGATGTGTCTGAGAAATGCAATTAATAAATTTTGAGAGAATTCGAGGTACCTATGTGAAAATACTTAGACATGAACTGTGAAAGTCAGGGCTTTCCAGATAAAATAGAACCAACACTCTGTGTGTGTGTTTTTGTGTATATGTGTGTCAAGAGCAAGAGTGAGAGTGAGTGTGAAAGCTAGAGAGAGAAGAGAGAATTTATTTTAAAGAATTGGCCCACATAGCTGTCGGGCTGCAAAGTCTGACATCTTCAGGGTAAGATGACAAGATGTGCACCGAGAGGGAAGTTGATATTGCAGCTCTAGTTCAAAGGCAGTTTGGAAGCAGGATTCTCTCTTCTTTAGAGGACCTCCTTGTTTTTGTTTTTGTTTTCTTCCATTAATGTTTTCAAGTGGTTAGAAGAGTCTCACCAACACTATGAAATTCAGTGTTTAACTCAAAGTCTAGTAATTTAAATGTTCATTTCATTTTAAATGGGGTTCCCTCATAGCTCAGTTGGTAAAAAATCTGCCTGCAATGCAGGAGACCCCAGTTTTAATCTTGGGTCTGGAAGATCCCCTGGAGAAGGGAACAGCTACCCATTCAATAAATATTCTGGCCTGGAGAATTCCATGGAGTGTATACTCCATGAGGTTACAAAGAGTCAGACATGACTGAGGGACTTTTACTTTCACTTTTCACATTTCACTTTCCCTGGTGGCTCAGATGGTAAATAATCTGCCTGCAAGGCAGGGGACCCAGCTTCATCCCTAGATTGGAAAGATCCCCTGGAGAAGGGAATGGCTACTCAATCCAGCATGCCAAAGGCTGCTCCAACTACCACACAATTGCACTCATCTCACACGCTAGCAAAGTAATACTCAAAATTCTCCAAGCCAGGCTTCAACAATACATGAACCATGAACTACCAGATGTTCAAGCTGGTTTTAGAAAAGGCAGAGGAACCAGAGATCAAATTTCCAACATCCGCTGGATCATCAAAAAAGCAAGAGAGTTCCAGTAAAACATCTACTTCCGCTTTATTGACTATGCCAAAGCCTTTGACTGTGCGGATCACATAAAATGTGGAAAATTCTGAAGGAGATGGGAATACCAGACCACCTGACCTGCCTCTTGAGAAACCTGTATGCAGGTCAGGAAGCAACAGTTAGAACGGGACATGGAACAACAGACTAGATCCAAATAGGAAAAGGAGTACGTCAAGGCTGTATATTGTCACCCTGCTTATTTAACTTATATGCAGAGTACATCATGAGAAACGCTGGGCTGGAGGAAGCACAAGCTGGAATCAAGATAGCTGGGAGAAATATCAATAACCTCAGATATGCAGATGACACCACCCTTATGGCAGAAAGTGAAGAACTAAAGAGCCTCTTGATGAAAATGAAAGAGGAGAGTGAAAAAGTTGGCTTAAAGCTCAACATTCAGAAAACTAAGATCATGGCATCTGGTCCCATCACTTCATGGCAAATAGATGGAGAAAGAGTGGAAACAGTGGCAAACTTTAATTTGGGGGCTCCAAAATCACTGCAGATGGTGATTAAAAGACACTTACTCCTTGGTAGGAAAGTTATGACCAACCTAGACAGCATATTGAAAATCAGATGCATTACTTTGCTAACAAAGGTTTTTCTATTCAAGGCTATGGTTTTTCCAGTAGTCATGTATGGATAAGAGAGTTGGACGGTGAAGAAAACTGAGTGCCAAAGAATTGATGCTTTTGAACTGTGGTGTTGGAGAAGACTCTTGAGAGTCCCTTGGACTGCAAGGAGATCCAACCAGTCCATACTAAAGGAAATCAGTCCTGAATATTCATTGGAAGGACTGACGCTGAAGCTGCAACTCCAATACTTTGGCCACCTGATGCAAAGAGCTAACTCATTGGAAAAGACCCTGATGCTGAGAAAGATTGAATGTGGGAGGAGAAGGCGATGACAGAGGATGAGATGGTTGGATGTCATCACCAACTCAATGGACATGAGTTTGAGTAAATTCTGGGAGTTGGTGATAGACAGAGAAGTCTGGCGTGCTGCAGTCCATAGGGTCGCAAACAGTCGGGCATGACTGAACAATTGAACTGAAATAACTGAACTGAACTAAACTCACTCCAGTATTCTTGTCTGGAGAATTCCATGGATGAAGGAGGTTGGTGGGCTTTGGGGTTGCAACTAACTACTGAGCTACTGAGTAATAGCAACTGACTGAGCAGGTAACACTTTCTAAAGTAAAGTTTCATGGTGCAGCTAGACCAACTATCTGGCCACCATTGCCTGGCTGAACTGACCATGAAATTCACCACCACAGGTAGATGTTTGTGTATTTCTAAGTTTAATAATTGACAAGCTATTTGACATTTTTGAAAGGGCAGATCCAGGATCAGAGATTCAGGAAGAATCATCAATGGGTTAATGTCAATAAATTTGTAGCTTAGAACCTACATTTAATTAGAAATTTTAATAAAGCCCACTTTCAAACAGCAGTACATATCAGGTTAATCAAAAAATTTCCTTTGCATTTTTCTGAAATATGAAACGGAAAATCCTGAACAAATTTTTTGGCTAACCCCATATATTCGAGTGTCCTGCAGTTAATTTATTGCAGAGTTTCTCCTTCCCATCTCTCATGAGATTGAGCTCAGTCATTTCACTCTCATAGGAAATGGCAACCCACTCCAATATTCTTACCTGGAAAACTCCATGGACAGAGGAGCCTGGTGGGCTACAGTCCATGGGGTCGGAAAGAGTGGAACACAACTGAGCAACTAAGTATACACACACATTCTATAATTACCTAATTACTATTAATGCTTTATTCCAACCATTATTTTTTCTAAGAGTCCAGAATTGTTTTTAACGGAAATAACTGAATTGTTTAGACAAAAGCAGTAACAGTGGTGTCTATGACTTGTAACATATGACTTGTAAACTCTATACCAATAACAGCATAAAGTCTAGAAAGGGCTAAGTGGAGTGCCTATTGTAAGGTTCTTATATAATCAAGAAATAGTGTAATGTCACTTGAAATAGACTATGATAAGTTAAAAATGTATACCGGAATCCTAAAACCACCACCAAAGTAACAGAACAGAGAGTTATAGCCAAAAGCTGTCTTAGTCTGCTTGAACTACCATAATGAAATACTACCAACCATTATTTTTAAGTAAAATAAAAATGAAAAAAAAGTTTGACTCTCATTTATTCCTCTCTAATTATCTTCCCCTTTTATGTGGATCCAGTTTTCTTAAGTATATTATTTCCCTTCTGTCTGGAGAACTTGCAACTTTTCCTGCAATTGCTGGCTTTCTGGCAACACATTTTTTTTTCACTTTGTATTTATCTGAGAAAGTATTTTGCATTCACTTTTGAAGGATAATTTCATCACCTATAGAATTTTAAAGTCTTGTACTTCACTCTTTTTTATTTTTCTATCTACCATTAATTTTGGGAAGTCCTCATCTACAATTGCTTCACAAATAACTTTTCTTCTTTCATATTCCTTCTGCCTTTCCTGTTACACTAATGTTGCACCTTCTTATACTCTCTCACATTTCTTGGGCTTTCTCTTATTTTTCTCTTTACGTTTCAGTTTGAAAAGTTTCTCCTGATTTATCTTCCAGCTCCATGATTGCTTGGCCGTGCTCAATCAAGTGGTCTTTATTTCTGTTATAATATTTTCAATTTCTAGCATTTTCTTTTGATTCACTCTTAGAATTTCCATTTCTTTGGTTGTATTACCCATATGTTGGTACATTTTTTCTACTTTTTTCATTACAGCCTTTAACATATCAATCATCGCTTATTTTTAAATAATTGGTCTGGAGATTCTAAATTCAGTTTTCTATTTCAATCTGTTTCTGACTGCTGTCTCTTCAGGTGGTGTTTTCTTGATTTGTAATCTATCATGGAAGTATTTGCTATTTAACTACAGATGCAGGAAGTTTCTGAAGTAGGAAATGGCAACCCACTTCAGTATTCTTGCCTGGAAAATTACATGGATGGAGGAGCCTCGTGGGCTGCAGTCCATGGGGTCATAAGAATCGGACTAAGCACAGCATAGCACAGCAGGCGCTCCTCATCAGAGAGCCTGTCCTGCAGGCCCTTCAGTCAGAAGCTGTGTTTATTATTGTCAAGTCACACTGGTGTGGTGGTTAGGTGTGGGGAAGAGGGAGTGTTTTATAACCTTCCAATGAAATCTCAGTTGTTTATTAAGCCTATTCTCCAGATTGTGTCCTACATGAGAGTTTCTTCAGTAATTTAAGTTTTTCTCCTGCTGTCTCCAACTTACTTCCCTGGCTGCAGAATTTTCCTATACTTTCTTTACAACTAGACCTCGGTTGACTATGTTTATTTTTCCCCCTTGGAAGAGACAGGAAGGTCAGATAGGGCTGGTGTGAGAGAAAATTCCTTAACTCTACAATGATACATTTCTGCTAAAATATTTTTACCTAGAGAATATGACTTGATTCTAGTAAAAACTCAGAGCTTACTTCACAATAATTACTCTTCCACAGAAATTACTCTTCCAATCAGACCCACAAAAGTTTTATTCTCTCATTTTCACCATAAAATTTTGTTGTGTTGCTCAGGATATATATCATGAAAGTGTAGGTTTCCTTAAATCTGGAGCTTCAAGGTGTTTCTCACTCTCATGCTTGTGCAGATTGAGCCTCTGTCAATTAAAATACAGTTGGCCTTGAACAACATAGGTTTGAATTGCTTGCGAACAAGTTTACATGTTGTGTTTTTTTTTTTTTTAATACAAATACTTACAGTACTACACAATCCACAGTTGGTTGAATCTGCAGATACAGAATCATGGATATGGAGGGTTAACTGTACAATTATGCTCATATTTTAGGCAATTCCCTAACCCCTTCCTGTTTAAAGGCCAACAGTCTATTACCATTTAAGAACTCCACGTAGAGCAGCATCCGTGTCAAATAAACAGATCTCAGCAGTATCTCGCTGGATGTACCTGGTTCTCCAGATGTTAGGGTAAAATAGTATTCTGTTACCTCAGCTTTCTAAATGAGTCTGACAAATGTTACTCATTTTCAATTTGTTAAGCTTCTTTTTTGGTAGATATGGGACTGATACATGTCAACTTCTTTCTATGTCACAGCTGAAACTGGGAATCCCCTTCTGAAGTACATTAAGTTAAGTTTATTAACTTCCTCACTCTACTTATCTCCCCGTATGATAACACACATTTCCACTAAACTTTTATAAAACCTGGGATATGTGCCAATTCAGGCTCTACTTTCTTTCATTAATTGACAACCTGACACTCACTCAACTTCCACACGCTCCTGATCTCTGTCTTATGATGGTTTGATTTATAATTTTTCATCTTTATGATGAAAGTGAGACATATTCAGCAGAATCCACACTTTGAGTTTTGATCTCTTCCCGGAGAGCATTCTCTGGCACTGCATCTCTCATGATGCTGGCCAGCGGCAGTGAGCCCCAGCTCCCAGTTAGCCACACAGTCCTGAGTATAAACAGCTAATCAATTTCAACTATCTATAACCATATGACCATCCTGTTCTTCACTTTCAGTATATTATTCAATAAATTACATGAAATAATCAACACTCCAATATAAAATAGGTTTTGTGTTAAATGACTTTGCCAACTGTAGGCTAAGGTAAGTGTTCTGAACATGCTTAAGGAAGGCTAGGCAAAGCTGTGATGTTCAGAAGCTTAAGAGTACTAAGTACCTTTTTGACTTACAAGTTACAATGAGTTTATTGGGTTGTAACTCCATCCTAAGATCTTACTCAAATGTCACAGTTCATTTGCACTTGACTTTTCCAGGGTTTAGAAAGTGCTTATCAGACCAGTGGCACTCCCATTCATCTTCTATTTCCTTCTCCACAAAGCAATTCACTCTGAATCCCCAGGGACTAATTCTGAATGGCATGCATTCATAATTGACATATGTGTGCTTCTATTTTAGCACTTATAATTAGTACTATGCCTATTTATAGGCACCTGTCATCCAACTAAAATTTATTTCTTGAGTACAACACATTGGATTTGGATATCCAATATTTTGATACATCAGCCCACTTAAAAATTGATTCAAATGACTTGATGATGCTGCTAGGAGAGAGTGAGGTAGTGTGAAACCAAAGAAGGAAGAGAAACAAGAATATTAAAATATCCAAAGTACGGAGCACATACAGTAGCATTTTATTCATGGATATAGAAATGAGGTTGATATTTGAAATATTATATTAAGAAGAATCTATTACTCTTGGTGGTGTATAATTTATGTTGTGAGATAGATGGAAGATTCTACATCACTCTAAGGTTGAGCTAGGTAACACTGATAGTAAAAATGAAGTCAGCCTGAAGAATTTTTATGTGGAACTTTGGTTTGTGATAGATGATAGATTTGAGGCCACCCAATGACAAAGATACAGCCAGCCTTTTGAATTATTGGAGCCTGAAGTTCAGAATACAGATTGAAGTTTAGAAGGCATTTGCAGCAAAGAGTTTATTGGGTATAAATTAAATGGGAACATGACATGATAGAAAAGAAAACAATAAAAATAAAAAAGAGAGAGAGACCTCTAAAATTTGACAGTGAATGTAAGGGGTAGGATTTGGAAAGAAGGTAACGATTGTGCCATATTGTTAAAGCCAACAAATAGGGATATTATAAAAAATAATGTTATTAATAAAAATATTAATTTCAGCAAAATGTTAAAAGTAAATTTTTAAATGTTATGTAGGCAATTAGAAATTTTATATGGAAGACTCATATCACCATAGATAGTTAGAAATCTGTAGAATAAATACACATAGTGAAAAAATTCTCTTTCAGGGTGACTTTCTATTCAGATTGACCAGGAGAAAGCAAACAATCTGGAGTCTCAGCATAAGCAGGAAGGGAGGCTAAAAACTGACAGCCAGCCACCAGAAGCTAGGAGAGAGGCAGGCACCAGATTCTTCCTCACAGTTCTCAGAAGAAATCGACTCTACCGACACCTTGATTTTGAGTTTCTGACCTCTAGCACTGTGAGACAATGTTTTCTTGTTGTTCATGCCAACAAATTTGTGGCAGTTTGTTGAGACTCCTGCTGATGCTAAGTTGCTTTAGTTGTGTCCGACTCTGTGGGGCCCCATAGATGGCAGCTCACCAGGCCTCTCTGTCCCCGGGGTTGTCCAGGCAAGAATACTGGAGGGGGTTGCCATTTCCTTCTCCATTTGTTGAGACAGCCCTAGCAAATTAATGCAGATTTTAACGGCAAAAGTGGGTTGCAGCTGCTCAAATACTTAAAAATGTGGATGTAACTTTGGAACTGGGTATTAAGTAGAGACTGGATGAGCTCTGTGGTGTGTGATTTGAAAGGTCTAGATTGCCTTGAAGAGACTAGTGGTAGAAATATGAATACTAATGGTGATTCGGGTGAGAGAACAGAAAGAAAAGAGGAGAGCTATTGGGAAAGCTTCTATCATCTAAGAAAATACATATACAATCATGAAGAGAAATATGAATGTTAATTCAATATCCTATAATAAACCATAATGGACAATTTTAAAAAAAGAGAAAATATGAACATTAAAAATTATTCTGACAGACCTCAGATGGAGATGAGAAACATATTACTGGGAACTAGAGGAAAAAACAAATTTGATAAAAAGTGACAGAGCACTCACTTGAATTGTATTTCGTTGGATAGAAAGTATATAGGCAGGGGATAGCTTGGACATTTAGCTGAAATTTCTAAGTAAAGTGCTGAAAGCATGGGGGTCTTCTTGCTGCTTACAATGAAATGTAAGAGGAGAAATATACATTCAAGAAGAGACTCCTTAACAACAAGAAAGTAGCATTTGATGATTTGAAAGATTTCTTTTTATCCAGAGAAAGTGCTTTACAAAAAGAGTCCAGGATGTAGCAAGAAAATCATGTGCTAAGTAGATTGTGTGAGACATGATCCAATCAATTATCTCAGCAGGATAAAGTGAAGTGAAGTCGCTCAATCATGTCCAACTCTTTGCAACCCCATGGACTGTAGCCCACCAGGCTCCTCCATCCATGGAATTTTCTAAGCAAGAGTACTGGAGTAGGTTGCCATTTCCTTCTCCAAGGGATCATCCCAACCCAGGGATCGAACCCCGGTCTCCCGCATTGCTGGCAGATGCTTTACCGTCTGCTTCACCAGGGAATCCCTTCAGCAGGATAGAGATGGAATTATTCAGGAATGATCTGTGGAGGAGCCTCTGGTAGGGTGCCTTGGAGCTCTGTGAATTGCATGGGAGGCTAACAAGTTTTAGAGGATTTTATAAAAGGAGAAACATGGCCAGCCTGAACTGCCAGAGACAGATGGAATGAAGTGAAGGAAGAATGACTTTGAGGAAAGAGCCAGTAAAAGAAAAATTACTGTGAGGGGAGGCCATGGATCTAGAGAGCAGACCCACCCCCTTGGATTTCAGAGGGCAGACTGTCATCAAGAGCATAGGGAATGGGCCACCAAGCAAGGAGGAAGTTATAGGTGGGGTGGGGCTAAACCCAGGTCTGTGAGGGCTGAGTTGCCTCCAGTCAGCCCAGAAAGCAGAGCACCATCAAACCAAGGAGGATTATCCCCAAACTTGAAAATCGAATGGAATTTGCCTGGCCAGGTTTTGGACTTGCTTGAGATCTGCCATCCCCTTTTTACCTTCCGATGTTTCTCCTTTGGAATGAGAACATCTCTACATCTCTACGCCATCATTGTATTATGGAAACATAACTTGTTATATGATTTCACGGGTACACAGATGGAATTTTGCTTCATGATGAATCACACCCTAAATCTCACCCATACCTGATTTAGTTGATACTTAGAAGAAATTTTAAACATAAAGTTGATACTAGAATGAGTTAAGATACATGAGGGTGCTGAGATCAGACAAATATACTTTGCATGTGAGAAAGACAGTGATGTTGAGAGGCTAGGAGGCAGACAGTTATGGGTTGAATTTTGCCTCTCCCCACAAAAGTCCTAACCTCAGAATATGGCTTTATTTAAATATAGATTCTTTACAAAAGTAATACAGATTTTAATCTAGTATGACTAATGTTATTATAAAGGTGGGAATTTGGACACAGATATGCACAAATAGCTGGCACCATGTGAATATGATGACAGAGATTAGGGTGATGATCTACAAGCCAAGAAACACCAAAGAGTGCTTGCAAACCACCAGAGGCTATAGGAGAGCCACGGAATAGATCCTTCCACACAGCTCTTAGAAGGAACCAGTCCCGTCAGCACTTTGATCTTGGACTTCCACCCTCAGAACTGTGTGACAATGTGTTTCTGTTGTTGAACCCACTCAATCTACTGGTGTTTTGTTACAGTCAAAATAATATAATGTCATACAGAAAATAAAACAAGAAAACCTTACTTTTAATAACTGAAAAAAACACTGAGATGTATACACCTTCATTAATAATTGAATTTAATGTTTCATTTTTGTTTTGGTACATCTAGATGATTATAGGGGCTTCCCTTGTAGCTCAGTTGGTAAAGAATCTGCCTGCAATGCAGGAGACCTGGGTTGGATCCCTAGGTTGGGAAGATCCCCTGGAGAAGGAAATAGCAATCCAATCTAGTGTTCTTGCCTAGATGATCCCAGGGACAGAGGAGCCTAGCAGGCCACAGTCCATGGGGTCACAAGAGTCGGACATGACTTAGCAACTAAACCACCAACAGATGACTATAAATTCATAAAGGAGTCTAAGGAAATTTTATTAGCATATCTCTTTTTAATAAAAGGCATTTTTTGCATGTGAAAAGATGAGTGTTTCATAACTATGGTTAACATTATTGTATTAAATATGCTGTGTATACTCACCTGACAAATATGCTCATTTGTTTCTTATCTTTCTCTCTGTGTCTGTGTATGTGTTCAATTGTCAGATGTTTTGCAACCCCATGGACTGCAGCCCACAAGGCTCCTCTATTCATGGAATTTTCCAGGCAAGAATACTGCAGCAGGTTGCCATTTCCTTCTCCAATCTTGCTAAAGCTACTTTGAATTATAATCTTTTTAGAAATTTTGTCATCTGGCATATATATATATATATATATATATATATATATATATATATATATATATACATGAAGAAGAGTGCTATGCTTCACAAACACTGATGTTGGAGATTTTTTGGTTTGATTTTATTTTTCTTTATCTTGTTTGTTTTAGTCTCAGTACTAAACATAGTTTTCTCTAAAAACTGCCCTTCCCTACTTGACTACTAGCTATGATTACAGCTACTTTTTCCCCAGCTTTACTGAGATCTAACTGACATAAAACATGTGAAGTTAAAGTGTACCATATGTTGATCTAATACATTTATATACTGCAAAATTATTTACCACCATAGTGTTATCTACATTTATTTGCATAACCACCATTTCTTTTTTGTTGGGAAAACAGAACTGACTTTTTGCCATCCATAATGTGGTCCCTGGGAGTGAAAGTGATGCTCTCATCTATTGGATTTGATGCAATATTGTTTCATTTTAGCAGCCAACATTATTTAAGAATTTGTTTACATCTTAAGTCTGTAGTATCTTCAATATTAAACTATATTTAAAGTAGAGATACTTCAACCCCTAAACTCTCTGGTCTTAATGTAATGGGAATAAGGAGCTGTAAGTCCCCTTTCCACTCCATGTCCCAGAATTTCATATGGTTATCTAGATATTGCTTTATTTCTTACTGCCATCAAAAGTCACGGTCACAACTAATGAGCCTGAAGTATTAATTTTCTATATTATTATGGAACAGCTCCTATTGCCTACCGACATTCTGTAAAACTGAATATACTTAGAAGAACACATTAAGCTAGTCCTTATCTGTCAAGACTATAAGAAAACTAAATTTTGCAACTTTACACTCTTTGTCTAAAAGAAATCAAAACTGCATTAATAAAGCAAGCAGTAAAATAAGAGACTTAGAAATAATAATTCTCCAGTTAATTTTTTATACTTGTTTATGGGGAAAGGTGGAAATTACTGGAAAATAAGCCACTATTAAGATACTTTTATCTTAGAAATCATGTAAAACTTGCCAGATAAAACCTAGTGTAAGATATGATATTTTTTTCTTTCTGACTTTCTTCACTCTGTATGACATTCTCTAGGTTCATCTACATCACTTCAGCTGACTTGGCATATATATGAAATCTAGAAAAATGGTACTGATGAGCCTATTTACAGGGCAGGGAATAGAGGTGCAAACACAGAGGGCAGACATGTGGACATGGTGGAGGGAAAGGAGAGGGAGGGACGAAATCGGAGAGTAGCATTGACATATGCCCCTTCCCTCTGGGCATCGGTAACAGAAGTAGAAACCTTCAACCGGGGGTACAGGCTGCCTGCTCCAGAGGGACCTTGCACCAGCCACCCAGCCACCCTCTCAAACAGGCGGGACCACCTGGCCCCTGGCTGGGCTCATAGACATCACACGGGAATGGGTCCTGTACGCTAGCTAGCGCAGGCTTTCAAACCACAAAGACTGACTTCCTACAGCCTGGAAACTAGAAGTTGTGTCTGACTCTTTGCAATCCCATGGACTGTATCCTTCCAGGCTCCTCTGTCCATGGGATTCTCCAGGCAAGAATACTGGTGTGGGCTGCTGTGTCCTCCTCCAGGGGATCTTGCCGACCCAGGTACCAAACCCGCATCTCCTGCATTGGCAGGTGGATTCTTTACCACTGAGCCACCAGGGAAGCCCCAATACATAGACTACCATATAAAAAATAGCTAGCAGGAAGCTGTTGTATACACAGGGAGCTCAGCTCAGTGTTCTGTGATGATCTGGGGAGAGGGTTGGGGGTGGGTGTGGAGGGAGGCTTAACAGGACAAGGACATATGTATATATATGGCTGATTCATGATGCTGTACAGCAGAAACTAACACAACATTGTAAATCATTTATGTGCAATAAAAAAAATTTTTTTTAAAGCACAAAGTGATTTTCCCGGTGACAAACAAAAAAAAAAATCTAGCATAAGCGATCCAACAGAATTTTATAAGACCCTTCATTTACTTTTAATCACTGATATCAGCATTATCAAATGTTGACTCGTTATCATCTCTGCTTTCAACCCATTTGTTTATATTAGTCTGTTTCTATGTGGCATTTTATCCTAGTCTGCTTCTCTGAAACCCCTCCCCTCAGGGGCATTGATGGCCCCTCTCTTGCCACATCCCATGCCCCCTTCTCTATCCTCATTTTGGTCACTTTTTGATTCTAGTATTATGTCTTCAAGTTCAGCCACTTAAACCTATCCTTCTTTTCTCTCTATCTTTTTTGTCCTAGGTGCCTCCATTATTTTTCTTTCTAGGAGGTGTTATCTAGGTCTGTATCTTAATTTTTTTTTGAGTGAAATGTTTACATTTATACTGAAATATACACTAAAACAGAATGACTTCTGCTAGTCCCATGAAACTTTGCCAAAGCAGAATCACAAACTTCCATTAGGGAGGTCCAGTCAGCTAACAGCCATGATCCCCAAGCAGGAACACCAAGGAGAAACCTGGGTGATGTCACCCCCAAACCCTCTTTTGAAGAGACCCCGACTTCCTTTCCTACATGTACCCACACAGATTTAGGAGCATAGTCATGCTCCTCATTTTCATATACCTTTAGCTTCTTTTTTGCTGCAACAAACATAAAATTGGCAATGCTAATACATCAGAGCACAGATAATATGTCAGGCTTTAGCACACAACTCTAAACAGTGACTAGGTTAAACAAATAACAAAGAAAAAGAAAGCTGAACATTACTTTTAAACAATGACAGAATCCCTCAGAGCAGGTCATGAGCTACTTAAGATTTGTTTTGGAGGGTTAAGGGTTTTGATACAAAGCTCAAGTTTAGACACATGTCCAGAAAGAACGTGGTAGCCAGGGCACTGCTCATGGCAGTGCAGAATGTGTGTGCAGCAAACAACATGCCCTCGATCACCTCTGTCAGTACACCTTCAGCCTGACACACTCAAGATGGCGGTCACTGTACTGTCACCCGCTGCCATCTAGGGTGGTGCGAAAGGGTGCGCAAAAGAATGCGAATTTGCTGGGAGACAAACAGAATAACACCTCAGCTGGCGTCCTGCAAAGCTGGCCCCTTCATCACAAGGACAATTAGGAGATTTTACTTGGACAGTTCATTAATCTCCATATATGTGTGTTTGTGTGTGTGTATGCGTCTGTTGTGTGTGTTTTATATATATATGAAAACTAAAGAGTAAGCATTAAGTACTGTCACTTCAGCAAACTGGGGTGTTGATTGAAGGAAAACAGATGAACACTTTTTGCCTGAAGCAGTGCAAAGAAAGCTGAGTACTGGTGGACTCAGTACTGCACACTAGCAATGGGACAGATTTTTTTTTTCAAAGCCTAGTGTTTCAAACACTATTGCTCGAATACCTCTGGTAAATATAAAATGTAGTAACATCCAAGGTTTATACACAGAAACAAAGGAGCTGAAGACCAGCCTAAAAAGGGCTCTTTGATTCTTAGTCAAGAGAGAAGCTAAAAGGGCAGGTGAATGAGTGACCTAAGGGGGTTTGACTGGTAGGCCTATACCTTTAAATAGCATCAACCAAGTGATAACTCTGAACCATTATATCTAGTCCTGACTCCTTATTTGCCTCCAGATCTTTATATCTGACTGCTTATTGAACATCTCCATTTGAATCCTTGTTGTTGTTGTTAGTCGTTCTTTCATGTTCTACTCTTTGTGACCCCATACATATACTGCAGCACGCCAGGCTTCCCTGTCCTTCACCATATCCTGGAGTTTGCTCAAGCTCATATCTATTGAGTCAGTCATGTCATCCAACCATATCATCATCTTTTGTCCCCTTCTCCTCCTGCCTTCAATCCTTCCCAGCATCAGGGTATTTTCTAATGAGTTGGCGCTTCACATCAGAGTGTCAGGGTATTGGAGTTTCAGCTTCATCATCAGTCCTTCCAGTGAATATTCAGGACTGATTTCCTTTAGGATTGACTGGTTTGATCTCCTTGTAGTCCAAGGGGCTCTCAAGAGTCTTCTCCAAAACCGCAGTTCGAAAGCATGTATTCTTTGATGCTCAGCCTTCTTTATGGTCCAATTCTCACATCTGTGGGCTTCCTTGATAGCTCAGTTGGTAAAGAATCCACCTGAAATGCAGGAGACCCCGGTTTGATTCCTAGGTTGGAAAGATCTGCTGGAGAATTGATATGCTACCCAATCCAGTATTCTTCAGCTTTCTTTGTGGCTCAGCTAGTAAAGAATCCTCCAGTAATGTGGGAGACCTGGGTTTGATCACTGGGTTGGGAAGATCCCCAGGAGAAGGGAAAGGCTACCCACTCCATATTCTGGCCTAGAGAATTACATGGCCTGTAGAGACAACAGGGTTGCAAAGAGTCGGGCACGACTGAGCAACTTTCACTCTCATTTTCTCACATCTGTACATGACTACTGGGAAAGCCATAGCTTTGAATATATGGGCCTGTGTTGATAAAGTAATGTCTCTGCTTTTAAATATGCTATCTAGGTTGGTCATAGCTTTTCTTCTGAGAACAAGCATCTTTTGTTTTCATGGCTGCAGTCACCATCTGCAGTGATTTTGGAGCCCATGAAAATAAAGTCTCTCACTGTATCCAAATAATAGCAAGGAGAGATAAGAAAGCCTTCCTCAGTGATCAGTGCAAAGAAATAGTGGAAAACAATAGAATGGGAAAGTATAGAGATCTCTTCAAGAAAATTAGAGATACCAAGGGAACATTTCATGCAAAGATGGGCTCAATAAAGGATAGAAATGATATGGACCTAACAGAGGCAGAAGATATTAAGAAGAGGTGGCAAGAATACACAGAAGAACTGTACAAAAAAGATCTTCATGACCCAGATAATCACGATGGTGTGATCACTCACCTAGAGCCAGACATCCTGGAATGTGAAGTCAAGTGGGCCTTAGGAAACATCACTACAAACAAAGCTAGTGGAAGTGATGGAATTCCAGTTGAGCTATTTCAAATCCTTAAAGATGATGCTGTGGAAGTGTTGCACTCAATATGCCAGCAAATTTGGAAAACTCAGTGGTGGCCACAGGACTGGAAAAGGTCAGTTTTCATTCCAATCCCAAAGAAAGGCAATGCCAAAGAATGCTCAAACTACTGCACAATTGCACTCATCTCACACACTAGTAAAATAATTCTCAAAATTCTCCAAGCCAGGCTTCAGCAATACGTGAACTGTGAATTTCCATTTGTTCAAATTGAATTTAGAAAAGGCAGAGGAACCATTCATCAAATTGCCAACAACTGCTGGATCAATGAAAAATCAAGAGAGTCCCAGAAAAACATCTCTTTCTGCTTTATTGACTATGCTAAAACCTTTGACTGTGTGGATCACAATAAACTGTGGACAATTCTTCAAGAGATGGGAATACCAGACCACCTGACCTGCTTCCTGAGAAATCTGTATGCAAATCAGGAAGCAACAGTTAGAACTGGACATGGAACAACAGACTGGTTCCAAATAGGTAAAGGAGTACGTCAAGGCTGTATATTGTCACCCTGCTTATTTAACTTATATGCAGAGTACATCATGAGAAATGCTGGGCTGGATGAAGCACAAGCTGGAATCAAGATTGCTGGGAGAAAGATCAATAACCTCAGATAGGCAGATGACACCATATATATGGCAGAAACTGAAAAATTTGGCTTAAATTTCAACATTCAGAAAACTAAGATCATGGGATCTGGTCCCATCACTTCATGGCAAATAGATGGGGAAACAGTGGCCTACTCTATTTTGGGGGGCTCCAAAATCACTGTAGATGGTCTGCAGCCATGAAATTAAATGCCGCTTGCTTCTTGGAAGAAAAGTTATGAACAACCTAGACAGCATATTAAAAAGCAGAGGCATTACTTTGCCAACAAAGGTCAGTCTAGTTAAAGTTATGGTTTTTCCAATAGTCATGTATGGATGTGAGAGTTGGGCTATTAAGAAAGCTGAGCACCAAAGAATTGATGCTTTTGAACTGTGGTGTTGGAGAAGACTCTTTAGAGTCCCTTGGGCTGCATGGAGATCCAACCAGTCCATCCTAAAGGAAATCAATCCTGAATATTCATTGGAAGGACTGATGTTGAAGCTAAAACTCCAATACTTTGGCCACCTGATGCAAAGAGCTGACTCATTTTAAAAGACCATGATGCTGGGAAAGATTGAGGGCAGGAGCAGAAGGGGATAGCAGAGGATGAGATTGTTGGATAGTATCACCAACTCAATGGGCAAGAGTTTGAGTAAGCTCTAGGAGCTGGTTATACACAAGGAGGCCTGGTGTGCTGCAGTCCATGGGGTCGCAAAGAGCTGGACACAACTCAGTGACTGAACTGAACTGGAAACTGTTTCCACTGTTTCCCCATCTATTTGCCATGAAGTGATGGGACTGGATGCCATGATCTTATTTTCTGAATGTTGAGTCTTAAGCCAACTTTTTCACTCTCTTCTTTCATTTTCATCAAGAGGCTCTTCAGTTCTTATTTGCTTTCTGCCATAAATGTTGTGTCATCTGAATATCTGAGGTTATTGACATTTCTACCAGAAATCTTGATTACAGCTTGTGCTTCATCCAGCCCGGCATTTCGCATGAGGTACTGTGCATATAAGTTATATAAGCAGGGTGACAATATACAGCCTTGACATGCTCCTTTTCTGATTTGGAACCAGTCTGTTGTTCCATGTCCAGTTCTAACTGTTACATCTTGATTTGCATACAGATTTCTCAGGAGGCAGGTCAGGTGGTCTGGTATTCCCATCTCTTGAAGAATTTTCCACAGTTTTTTTGTGATCTACACAGTCATAGCTTTTGGCATAGTCAATAAAGCAAAAGTAGATGTTTTTCTGGAACTCTCTTACTTTTTTGATGATCCAACTGATGATGCCAATTTGATCTCTGGTTCTTTTGCCTTTTCTATATTCAGTTTGTACATCTGGAAGTTCTCGGTTCACATACTGTTGAAACCTAGCTTGAAGGATTTTGAGCATTACCTTGCTAACATGTGTAATGAGTGCAATTTTATAGTACTTTGACTATTCTTTGGCTTCAACATGTGCCAAACAGAAATCCTGAACTGTCCTTCTCTACATAAAGCAGGTCTATATTTTCTGGATCTCAATTAATGGTAGTAGTATTCACCATGTTGTTCAGAATGCAAACATAAGATGCATACTTGATTTCCCTCTTTCACTTACATATATTTGGTTAACAGTATGAATGCTAACGCAATAGTCTATGTATCAATAAAGCTTTTCCCAGAAAACAAAACCATAGAAGGACCAATAAAACTGAATAAATCAATTATATATACAAAATTGGAGAGGCAGAGAGAAAAGTGATTTTAGGTAGTTGGCTAAAGCAAATCTGTTATCATAAGTCAGGCCAATAGCCTGGAATTTTTGTCAGGCTGTTGCAGCCTTGAGTCTGAAGGCACTCTGGAAGCAGAATTCTGTCTTCTTCCTTTACTTTTCTTCCTTCCCTCTTTTCTCTAAAGTTCTTCAAATGATTGGATAAGGTCAACCAGCATTCTGATGAGTAATATACTTTACTCAATGTCTGCTAATTTAAGTTTTAATCGCATATAAACAACACCTTTACAACAACTTCTAAAGTGGTGCCTGACTGAATGGCTGGACACCATGGCCTAGCCATGTTGACATATAACATTAAGGCTGGACACCATGGCCTAGCCATGTTGACATATAACATTAATCATCACAACCTACAATTTACTAAAACTCCTCTGATTTCACTCTGGTAGAAATGATCACTAAATTTCATTTGGACCATTCAATAATCTTCTAACTGTTCTCTGTATTTACACTTTTACTCAACCCATAAGCCCATTCTTCATATATCATCTGGTGTGAACTTTTAAACTTTAAAAATATCTACAATCATGTCATCATCACACTTAAAATCTGTACTTCTCTTCACATAAGAACAAAATCTCAAATTCTTGCAAAGCAATGAGCTAGGAGAACATGATTCCTCTCCGTTATCTTCATATTTTTCCCACTGACCATATTCTCCCTCACTCCCTGTTCTCCAAACACACTCATCTTCTCCCATTTCCTCATTCAGGCCAAGCTTACTCCCATTTTAGGGCATTCAGTCAACAAATCTCTCCTCCTGAAATGGTCTTCCCTAAGATTTTCATCTGGCTGACTCATTTTCCTCTTGCAGGATTTGGCTTGCATTTTGACAAGTGAAGAGCTTATTCTGACTTCCTCCTTAAAACTGTAACCCCCATCTTTGCAATTTAGTCACTCTTCATTCAGTTATCAACTTGGATTTTATTATACTGTATTATACCATTTATCTCTTTATCCACTTATCTATTGTTTTGTATATAAGCTTGGTCCATGAAATCAAAATCTTCTTCAAATACATTCCTCTCTCCCTCTAGAACTTACAGTGTTTATAGTGTTACTCACTCATTCATGTCCAACTCTTTGTGAGCCCATGGACTATGCGGTCCACCAGGAGCCATCAGGCTCCTTTGGCCATGGAATTCTCTAGGCAATAATACTGGAGTGAATAGCCATGCCCTTCACCAGGGGATCTTCTTAACCTAGGGAGTGAACCTGTGTCTCTTGTATTTACAGTCTGAGCTACCAGGGGAGCCCTTAAAAATGTTTCATAAGTGTTTAATAAAATGTTGCTAAACAAATGAGTGAATGAATAATACCTATAACAAAAATAATTTTTTTTATTATAAGCAAATAAAAATATCTTATTTAACACAATTGTTTAGTAAGGCTAAAGCTTAAATGCTGTATATAAAAAGTTTTAGTTAAGGCAGAAATTAAAAGGTAAGTTACTTAAACTTCATTTAATTAGATAAGTGTTAACTAAAAATATAATATTTAATAATTTATTTCAAACAAGTTAAAATTCTTCTTTTGAACATAGTATACTCACAAGCAATTATTTTCATAATTTTGAAATGACTCATTTCTCTATATTAGATATTATGCACTACCATTTATAAATCCATTACCACTGTTCTTCCACTCTTTGGGGAAAGACTGAGAAATAAAAGCTATAACTTTATTTATTAATTCATGAATTTATTTCTAAAAATACCAACACAGTTTTATAGGGCTTGCTACTAAGAGGCACTCATCATGGGGCTTGTAAAAAAGTTTGAAGTATCTCCAGTTCCAGAAAAATATGACTCTGGAAACATTGCTAAAGGGAAAATTGCTCTGATTTGTTTTCAATTTTAAGGTTGAAATATGATGATTACATTATATTTACAAATTCTTATTGTTTGGGTTTAATTTGCATAAATTGTATATTTAATAAGGTTGATTCAAAGAAATAGTACTTAGGGAGTTGGTTGCAAAGACTGCTTCTTTTTTGCTTTGAATTTTTAACATAAGTATACAAACAAATATAAGCTGTGCTTACACTAATGTATTGCAATACATATTAAGCAGAAATAAATTGATTGCAATTTTATCCCCTCCAACTCAGCTAGAAGTATCATTAGATTATACTGTTTAGGAAAAGATAAATTGATTCATAAAAAAAGGAAAAAAAGAAAAGAAAACATAAAATGAGAAAATTTAAAAAATCACAAACTCTTTGATCTCTGGAAATAGTTTTCTTCTCAATCTATATCACAAAAGCCTAAAGTTGGAAACATTCCAGACATACACCTAAATTTATTATAAATTTAAAGTTTTAATACAGTTTAACAATACATGAATTTCAAAACCATATATTTTGAAAAAATTTGCTTTGGTTTGTTTTTATTCTCATCACCCCTTTCTTCATATGACCTGTATCCTGCATTTAGTCCCAGAGCAGAAACTACATTGTCATTTACTCTGTTAAAATAGAGAATATACATTTGTTTTTGGCTGTTGTTCCTGAAAACTGCTTCACCTCCTATGTAGGACTTGCAAAGGGGTTTTTATAGCTGCTATGCCAGCATACAATTTTACTAGTTAAGATGGCTCAGCCTAAAGCTACCAAATAAGTAAAAGCACATTTGAACGATTTGAGGGGTGTGTGTGTATGTTTGTGTGTGTGTAAGGGCGCTTGGTGGTTGGGTTTGTACACACACAAATTTTTTTGACTTTTTTTTCATCTCCCTTATTGTCTTGCTTAAACCAACTTGGTTGTCTAAGTTTTACTAAAAATAATATCATGATTATACAAGGAGAAGTAAAAATATTTTGATTTTTAAATTATAAATGATTCAATTTAAAGTATACAAAGACTTACAGTTTCTGAGCCAGGCAGTATCCTTGGGTAAAAAAAGTGGGGATAGGTCCTTGTATTTACTGGATACTACACATTCAGATCACACAACCTAAAGTCACAAACACCATGCCCACTAAACTTAGTTACTTTAGTGACAATGTGCTTTCTTGTTCTGGTCCTCCTTTCTGCTTTGTCCTCTGGATTCAACCAACCAGTTACACAATCAAGTAAATACAGAACCAAGTTCTGTGTATCACTTATGATAAAGTTATCAGTGGCAGCAAAATTAACTCTCAATCTTCTAATGGCTCTTTTACTATTGATGCTCATTTGTTGTCCATATAAAGTATTGTGTAAATAAGTAGATAAGTGGGGTGGCCCTCTCATGCAGTTAATTCAAAAACACAGTCTAAGAGAAGCTATGTCATGTTCAATATATGGATTTCAAGGTCTTCCCCTCCAGCCAGGCAGCCAGAATGTGAAAACAGCATGGAGAAGTAAGCATAGGAGATGCTATGGGCTGGGCCTGGAAGGAGAAATATGAATGCCATTCACATCCCATATGTTAGAACTTTGTCTCAATGCAATATTTTATTTCAAAGTAGCTGGCAAATCTAGTCCTTATTTGGGCAGCCAGTTCTCTTCATTAAATTGACAATGGGGGATATCAGTAGATGATCACATTCTCAGAGGAGTCTGACTATTCCTTTGGCCTGACTATTCCTTGACTGAATTCTGACTTATTTCTGAAGACACTCTTTCTCTTTGAAACGCTCTTTGTACCACTAAATCAATAGGTAAGTCTTTATCCTCATTGTTTATTGTTGTCTTAACACAATTATCATTCTATAGTCATTGAACACCTGTAAAGAACATGGACTAAAGTGAAAGCAATGAAGCAATAAGTGAGGAAATATTAAACCAGTAAGTGATAAAAATAAATCTTTTTTTGAGAATCTTACATTTGACTTTATTATCTTCTTCTTTATCTATTTCCTATCCATGTTTTTTAAATGTCCGTTTTCTAGCAACTTTGTTTCTTGCTCTCAATTCTTCTTCCCACCAAACTACTTTGATACCATAATGCATGAACCAACCAACAGCTTGAGCTGCATTTCTTTGACTGTCTCAGTTTAAGTATCCTTATCCTTGACTTCATCAAATTAATCTTGGAGTAGAAATTGTTATTCCTACAAAACCACTGAATCAAATCATTTCATTTTCTGTTCATAATCTAGTGTTCTTTAAGTCTCCTTGTCTAAATATTCTTATGCTTCGTTGTTATGAATAATAATAGTAATGATTTTATTTATAACTTTTCTTGCCTAATGTTTTATTGTTTTTCATCATTTGGCAGTTTATTCAATATACCTTTAACCTAAATCTATATAAATCCACTTACTCCCTTTCTCTATGATAAATTCGCCATAACAAAAATCGTGTAATAGGACAGATTACTGTTACTATAAATTTACTAATCAACTCTGTTTCAAATGAATTCTGAAGTTCTCAGCCACTGTCCTAACAATTTCAGATATTCTCCAACCTGCTCAATATCCATACCCTTCCTATAATTATCCTATTACTTTAAGCAAACCCTCTCACCTCCTACTTAACAGAGAAAAGAGAAAACATCAGGTGTAGATATTCTTTTCTATTTTAAGCACAATCACAAACCTGAATTTTTATTTATTCTTTTCAAGTTTCAATAAAGAAACTTTAATTGCCCCATTATTCACTTCTACAAACACCCTTAACGCAATCAATTATCCCTTCTCATATCTTCAAAGAATGGTTTGACACATAATACTGCTCAGCAAAGTCTGAACAGGTTTAAATATTCCTCAGGGCAAATGCAACAAGGATTGCAACATAAAAAATAAAACACTGTCATCTTATCTATTCTCAATTCAGCAATAATATCATCTTTCTGTTCACCTTCACAGACAAACTGTTAAACATATGTCTACATTGAAATTTCTCAGCATGCCCTCATCTCCTGCTCACTCATGAATCTTTTCCAAAGTGATTACTATCCTCATCAATACGTGGACACAGCTCTCCATGGAACATCTCCATGTTAATAAAATCAACAGACTTTTATGTCTCCTGATATTTAATTTTTAACTGCACTGGAAACTGAAGTTATCCTTTTTGAAATACTCCCTATACTCAGCTTGTTTAGCACTATTACTCTGATGATTTAATGGCTTTTTCCTCGTTGACTGTCTCTGAGGAGAGGGGTTAGAAGGGGATGCACATCCATGTTATCTAGCAGGTGGTATTACTGATACTGCATCCGTTTTTAGTCACTTCTGTTCCAATCTGTCTGGAAATGAGAATAAAAAACAGAGGAAAATTTGTGTATAAGTTTAGTTTCTATTTTAGTCTACATAGAGTCCTTTAAGACAGCCTTCATTTCCTTTGCTGAGTACTGGATCAGAAGGACACATTTTTTATGGATATTCATTAGTGGCTTATATGGGGGCTTCCCTGGTGGCTCAGTGGTAAAGAATCTGCATGCCAATGCAAGAGACACAGGTTCAATCCCTGCGTGGGAAGAACCCAGGAATAAGAAGTTGGGTTGCAGAGTCAGACACCACTGAGCGACTGAGCACACATTAATGGCTTGGGAAAACTGGAATTGAATTATCCTTTCTATTTAAAAAAGTCTATTCTGCTATCTTGACCATGGTCTGAGCCACTCACATTTTCTTAGTAATTTCTTTGTCATCTGAAAAACTCTGCTCTAACTACTCTAAAACTTGAGGAATGGAGGAAGGAAGAAGAGAGAAGATTATTAGGAGAAAGAAAATGAAGGTTAAAAAGAAGGTAGATTAAGTCCCTAAATTGATTCATCCCTGCTGTCTCGATCACAATTCAGAGTTGCCCACCCATGGTGTATTAAAGATGTGAATATATAATTATATGGGAAGTTAGCAAGAAAAAAAAAATGATGACTGTATCCTACCTTAGAGTTTTTTATTCAGTGGATTTGGAACAAGGTCTAAGAATAGATATTTTTAACCAGTTCTGTGGGTAATTATCATGAAAACGGTTTGGGGACTTTAGTTTGAGAAGAACTAGATTAAAGGAATTATAAAATTAACCTACAGAAAAGATGATGAGAACATTATGATACTGCCTCAATTACTGCAAACTTAGCTTTATGGGAAAAAGAGTAGCCTAACCATATATTTCCAGGAAACTCAAACAGGACTTAACAATTAACCTAGATTATTATAATAAATATGTACATTATAGATTATTATAAGAAAGAGATTTCTAAGATAAGAGATTTGAAAAACATAGAAGCTTTTTTTTTTGAAAAAAAAAAAGATACATTTTGTCACTGTTGCTGTTCAGTCACTAAGTCTTGTCTAACTCTTTTGTGACCTCATGAACTGCAGTTCACCAGGTTCCTCTGTCCATGAGATTTCCCAGGCAAGAATACTGGAGTGAGTTGCCATGCCCTTTTCCAGGGAATCTTCTCAACCCAGAGATCAAACCTGCATCTCCTGCTTGGCATGTAGATTCTTTACCACTGAGCCACCTGGGAAACCCTGGAGACAGATACCTTTAAACTACAGCAGATTAGGATGGACATGAGAAACATAAGGATGTGATTGTAGCTGAGCAAGTGTTTGCATTTGGAAGGAGGTGATAGGCTTATCTGGGATGGTGAACAGAAGACAGATTTAGAGATGTCTGTCAGTTTTATTTCTTGGTCTAGGTGGTGATTACAGGATAGTGATAGCTATCTTTATGTTTTCATTATAATAATTCTTTAAGCTTTATATTTGTTTTACATGGTTGTTTGCTTATTAAAGAATAGATATACAAGCTGGTGCAAGTTGCAGTAGGGTGATCCATGATGGAGCTCAAAGGATACAGCCACTTCAAATCTAATAATCCTGATCATTGAAGCACACGCTTTTGCAGCTTGACTGCTTTTTCTAAATTGCAATATACTTTGATATAATCATATTGACCAAAAACATATCTCTAAGAATTGTAATTTGGCCGTTCTGATGAGGATGTGATTGTACCAATTTTATTTTCTTATATGTAGGTTTTGGTTTTCTGTGACTCCATCCTGCCTTTGAAGTCAACAAGTTCTATCAAAGGATTTAGATAGTTTCTTTATACCTTCACAATTTTATAATTTTAATAACTACTTTGTATTTTTAATAATAACTTCTTTACAGAATTTTGTGGTTTTCTGTCATGCACCAACAAGAATCATCCATAGGTACACCCATGTCTGCTCCCTCCCGGACCTTCTGCCCATTACAGAACCACAAAATTCTGTAAAGCAATTATCCTTCAACTAAAAAATTAAAAAAATAATTTCTTTATACCTTCAATAATTTTAAGAATGAAAATTTAACACTTCAAGTCATTAAGGTCTATAACCCACCAAAAGAAATTATCTCAGGAGACCCATCACTAGAAATATAGGGTATCACATGAGTTGAAAATCAGTGGTTAGAAATTTTTTATGAATGTCAACAACTGTCAAGCTTACAAATCTCCATTCAGTCTAGGAGACATATTCAGACTAGTAATTAAATTGTATTTACTCTTAGAAAGCTATTGAAGAAATGTTCCTGAGAAGGTAGAATTAAATAAGAGATTATAATCAAATATCTTAGTGCTAAGAACTTTTTTGAGTAAGAAACTATATATTACATTCAAGAGCAGATTAAGACACCATAAATAGATAAATTCCTATAAGACACTCTATCTTCAGTATCGGCATTCCTTAGACTTCTTTATATGTTTATTATATTGCACATTTGTTTACAGAGTAATATCAGAAATAAAGTAAATTGTATTGAGTTCTAGAGCACTTGCCTTGTAGACTTAACGATTACATTTCTCTTTTATGGCTGCAGAATGAGTATTGCATTTTCAGCTGGTTTATCCATATAATCTATTACCTAATCTCAATTCCCACTAAAAATAAAAAGCTTGTTAAAAGAAGATAAGAAGCTATCTCCTCACTGAGGGCTAATTCTTGGTCTCTAAAAATAAAATAAAATCTTACTCTAATGAAATTCTCATGTAAATTAAATTAAATGTAAAAATGCACTTAACACAAAACGGTTCTAAGAAGATTAGTACTGAAATGAGATCACCACAATGCCCCAGTTAACTCAGTTGCAGAATGCTATTTGTGAGGCCAAGATCATATACAGTTATAGCTCCCCCAGGGCTAATTAATTTTGCTTAGAGAAAAGTTGTTTCTCTTAACTGACTTCAATAGAAACAATAAGTGCAAAATTATGAGTCATTTATTGCAAACAAGCGGTGAAAATTTTTGATAGATTTGTATAAATAAGTGATTTTTTAAAGTATTTTGGGGTTATAGGTATCAAAACAAGATCTGACAAATATTGTCATTGTCTGCCTAAAAATCACTTTATATTAAAAAAATGCACAAAATTGTATATAATCCATAGAACTCTGGGATTCATTCATAAGCTGCCTGCTCTTTAAGGTTCAGAGTAATAATGCACTGAAAAAGTGTATTCAATAGACAAAAGAGACAAAAAACAAAATAGAACATGCATTCTATTATTCCATTAGTTTATAGTAGTTTTATTATCATGTATAGAGAAGACCACATTAACTCATATCACTTACTGAAAAAAAAAACCACACACACACATGAAAGTTATTGAAGAGTTACAAGACTTCTTGGATATCAATTGGAAAGGTACCCAAGGTGGTGATTTATTCATTTTGATGTGTTTAATTCAACAATTTCTCCTAGGCTTTAACATATGAACAAATTTTCAATAAGAAGTTTTCTTTTAGAAGTTAGACAGTAGAAAATCAAAACAGTGATATGAATTCTCTATGTATCATCACAAAGAAAATCATACTGACCTATCTGTTACTTATCTCATAAGACTATTTAATACAAAATTTAGGACCATTATCACTAACAAACCTGTCTTCAATTTGTTCTCTGTCATCCCACCATTAACTTACCCCTGGTCATATAACAAAAACTTCTGTCTGACAATATATTATTAACTAGGATTTTTTTTTCACAGTTAATACTTAATTTTCTCAATTAGTAAGCAAGTATGGTACAATAGCACCCAAAATTTATTTCAACTTTCTGGACTACATGGGCTAGAAATCCAAAATCTGCACTATCTATTCTTCCTGATCTTGTGTTGGCTTATATCTGGTGTTTAGAGAATCCCTTTGCAACTCAGGTTGTTGGTATCACCCAAAAAATTAACAGGAAGCCTATGAATCACTGGTTTCCAGCTTCTCTGGTATCTAAGTGGTTCAAAAGTTGCAGCTCCTCTGACAGAACAATTTTAGATAGTCTTTGTGTGTGTTAGTCACTCATTCATGTCTCACTCTGCAACCCCATGGACTGTAGTCCACAAGCCTCGTATGTCCATGGGATTCTCCAGGCAAGAATACTGGAGTGGGTTGTCATTTCCTCCTCCAAGGGATTTCCTTTACCATCTGAGACACCAGGCAAAACCCCTGTTTTAGAATATTCCTATATTCCACCTAGGGTCTGTGTTTTTCAGCCTTTCCAATATTTGTATAAATACCTAAGTCCCTGCATTAGCTCCATATCTACTGAGCTTACCAGCTTATATTTTATTATGTGCATAAAAGGGATTCCCAGGTGGCTCAGTGGTAAAGAATCTGCCTACCAAGGCAGGAGGTTCAGGAGATGTGAATTTGAGCCCTGGGTCAGGAAGATCCCCTGGAGGAGGGCATGGCAACCCACTCCAGTTTTCTTGCCTGGGAAGTCCCATAAGCAGAGAAGCCTGGTGGGCTACAAGTCCATGTGGTCACAAAGAGTTGGACTCGACTGAGCAACACACACACCAACACATACACACACACACCCACAAACACTCACTGTTACACATGACATAGAAGTAAAAGAAAGAAAGAAAAAAAAAAGCTAGTGAAAGTGTATTGCAAAATGTTTTCTCTAGGGGCTACCATAGCAGAATGACATAGACTGGATGGCTTAAGTGAAATAATATTATTTTTTCATAGTTCTGAAAAGAAGTCCAATATTAAGGAGTCTGCAGGATTGATGTCTGGTGAGACAATGCTTCCTGGCTGGCAGAATGCCACCTGTTCTCTATGTCTCAACATGGTCTCTCCTTTTGGCAGGTGCAGACAGTGTGAGGTTTTTTTATATCTCTTTCTCTTCTTGGTCCTAGAAAACACCCTCTTCCAATAACACAAGATAATATTCTACACATAGACTTGAGCAGATGGTCAATACTGAATCAGACTGATTATATTCTTTGCAGCCAAAGATGGGGAAGCTCTATAAAGTCAGCAAAAAACAAGATTGGGAGCTGACTGTGGCTCAGATCATAAACCCCTTATTGTCAAATTCAGACTAAAATTGAAGAAAGTAGGGAAAACCAATAGATCATTCAGTTATGACCAAATCAGATACCTTATGATTTTACAGTGGAAAACAAATAGATTCAAGGGATTAGATTTGATAGACAGAGTGCCTGAAGAACTATGGACAGAGGTTCGTGACATTGTACAGGAGGCAGTGATCAAGATCATCCCCAAGAAAAAGAAATGCAAAAAAGCATAATGGCTGTCTGAGGAGGTCTTACAAATAGCTGAGAAAAGAAGAGAAGCTAAAGTCAAAGGAGAAAATGAAAGATACACCCATTTGAATGCAGAGTTCCAAAGAATAGCAAGGAGAGATAAGAAAGCCTTCCTCAGTAATCAATGCAAAGAAATAGAGGAAAACAACAGAATCAACCCCCAAAAAAAGGCAATGCCAAAGAATGCTCAAACTACCACACCATTGCACTCATCTCACATGTTAGCAAAGTAATTCTCAAAATTCTCCAAGCCAGGCTTCAACAATACGTGAATCATGAACTTCCAAAGATGTTCAAGCTGGTTTTAGTAAAGGCAGAGGAACCAGAGATCAAATTGCCAGCATCACTTGAATCATAGAAAAAGCAAGAGAATTCCAGAAAATTATCTACTTCTGCTTTACTGATTATGCCAAAGCCTTTGACTGTGTGGATCACAATAAACTGTGGAAAATTCTTAGAGACGGGAATACCAGGCCACCTTACCTGCCTCCTGAGAAATCTATACGCAGATCAAGAAGCAACAGTTAGAACCAGACATGGAACAATAGACTGGTTCCAAATTGGGAAAGGATATGTCAAGGCTGTATATTGTCACCCTGCTTATTTAACTTAAATGCAGATTATATCATGTGAAATGCTAGGCTGGATGAAGCACAAGCTTGAATAAAGATTGCTGGGAGAAATATCCATAACCTCAGATATGCAGCTAATACCACCTTATGGCAGAAAGCAAAGAACTAAAGAGTCTCTTGATGGGCATGAAAGAGAAGAGTGAAAAAGCTGGCTTAAAACTCAACATCCAAAAAACTAAGATCATGGCATCTGGTCCCATCACTTCATGGCAAATAGATGGGGAAACTATGGAAACAGTAAGAGAGCTTACATTGGAGGGCTCCAAAATCACTGCTGATGGTGACTGCAGCCATGAAATTAAAAGACACTTGCTCCTTTGAAGAAAAGCTATGACCAACCTAGACACCATATTAAAAAGCAGAGATATTACTTTGCCAACAAAGGTCAGTCTAGTCAAAGCTATGGTTTATCCAGTAGTCATGCATGGATGTGACAGTTGGACAATAAAGAAAGCTGACTGCCAAAGAACTGATACTTTTGAAGTGTGGTGTTGGAGAAGACTCTTGACAGTCCCTTGGACTGCAAGGAGATCAAACCAGTCAATACTAAAGGAAATCAGTCCTGAATATTCTTTGGAAGGACTGATGCTGAAGCTGAAACTCCAATGCTTTGGACACCTGATGCAAAGAACTGACTCCTTGGAAAAGACCCTGATGCTGGGAAAGATTGAAGGCAAGAGGAGAAGGGGTCGACTGACTTGATGGACATGAGTTTGACCAAGATCTCCGAGTTGGAGATGGACAGGGAAACCTGCTGTGCTGCAGTCCGTGGGGTCACAAAGAGTTGGACAGGACTGAGTGACTGAACTGTGCTGAACTCTCTTCTTATAAAGGGCAGTAATCCTTTCAGATAGGGTCCCACTTTAATGCAGTCATTTAATTTTATTTACCAATGGTGGTGTAGACGGTAAAGAATTTGCCTGCCTTGTAGGAGACCCAGGTTCGATTCCTGGGTTGGGAAGATCCCCTGGAGAAGAGAAAGGCAACACACTCCAGTACTCTTGCCTAGAGAATCCCATGGACAAAGGAGCCTGGCTGGCTACAGTCCATGCAGTCACAAAGAGTCAGACACGACTGAGTGACTAACACACACACATGCCAATATAAAGGTTCTTTCTTCAAACATAGTCACATTGGAGGTAGGACAATTAACATATGATTTACAAATATAGTGCGGGTAGGTGGCACAATTCAGACCATAACTGTTTCCACACTGCACGCCATATGATGCTTTAAACACACACACACACATACACACACACACACAGACAGCCCTACACCTTCTAAACATGAAATATATAAAAACAGAGATTATTATCACCATTTTATTCTCTCCTCCCTCCTCAGCCCAGTAAATTTACCATGAATCACAATCACTGTTTTTAGTACTTTTGTTCTTGGAGAGAATTTATTTTCTTTCTACAATTAAATGTTCTACCAATCGTGCCTAGAAGAATGACTCTTATTTAATACATGCTTATAAATATTTGTTTTATTAATTAATTAATATTGAATGTCAAATCTTTTCTTCATATGTAAATTATTTTCTTTCTATATCCTTCAATTGCTTTCCTGGCTTTTACATTTTAATAATATACCAATATTTTAATAACAATTGGTGACTTTTTATATAGATGAATATCAAGACATGACATTCTCTTTTCTTATCGAACGACCTGACATTCTGCCCGGAAACTACATCTCACCTTGTTCCTCCTTTCCAATTCCTTTTGGAAACAAAACACAAACCTTAGTACCATTTAAGCTATCTGAAAATTTTGTTGAATCTATCTTGAAAATATATCTCTAATTGATCACAATTAACGACTTTATTTTCACAACCCTATCTAAGCCCCTATGGCTTTCTCCTTTAATAATACAACAACCTCTAAAAAACTCTCCCTGATTCAACTTTTGTCCTATTCTAGTTTTTTTTTTTTCCCCACAAGTGTGATTTAGTCAAACCTCTAAAATGCCACTTTTGTTTCCCTTCTCCCTCATGCTGAATCCCATAGCCCTTGTGTTTTCCAAAACCTTCCATGATGTGGCCTCATTAATGCTCTGACTTCAGCCTGTTTCCCTGCCTTTACTCTTAGCTCATTCCATCCAGTCATCATGGTCTGCCTGCTGTTCTACAAATAACACACAAATTGCATTGTTGGTTCTACCACTTATTTCTTACCCAAGTATTCCCTTGGCTAGCAATTTCATTTTCTTTAGGCTTTTGTTGAAAAGCTACCCTGCATTAGTAGCTTTGCCCATGTAGGATTTTCTACAAGGAAACTCTATAAGAAACTCCATTTCTATAAGGAAAATTTTGTACTTGCTCTTTATCATTTTTATTATTTGAATGTCACCTAATATTGTTCAATTACTTCTGTTCCCCCCACTTGCTCTGTATAAATTTCTAAATAACTAAAGTGATAACTTTAATCATAATTAATATTCTTCTGAAGTTGTACAAAATATCTTATGTTTCTATAATAAAAATTATGCAAAGAATCAAGTATTTACATTTCACTTATCTTCTAAAGAAAAGTTTATGTTACAGTGACATATATGTATTAATTTTTGATTTGGTTCTTTGTTAAAGTTGATATTTCATTTTTCTTTTAAATTACCATAGGGCTTCCCTGGTGGCTCAGATGGTAAAGAGTATGACTGCAATGAGGAGACTCGTACTTGATTCTTGGGTCGGGAAGATCCCCTGGAGAAGGGAATGGCTACCCACTCCAGTATTTTTGCCTGGAGAATTCCATGTGCAGAGGAGCCTGAAGGGCTACAGTCCATGGAATTGCAGAGTCAGACACAACTGAGTGACTGATAGTTTTATTTTATATTTAAAAAAATTTCTACAATAGATGTTATAAAATATGTTAATTTAAACATCACCTCTTGAAAAAAAAACAAGTAATAAAATTTAAGTTTAGGGTGGAGTATGTGGAAAAATGGACTTCCCTGGTGGCTCAGTCAGTAAAGAATCTGCCTGCCATGTAGGAGACCTGGGTTTGATCCCAGGGTTGGGAAGATCCCCTGGAGAAGGGAGTGGCAAACCACTTCAATATTCTTGGAGAATTCCATGGACAGAGGAGGCTGCCAGGCTATCGTCCAGGGGGTCACAAAGATGTGGACATGACTGAGAGAGTAACACTTTCACTTTTTTCTTGTGGAAAAATATGAGTACAGAAACTCCAAATGCCAATAAACCTATTCACTGAATTAAAGTATGTGGAGAATAAACTCTTAACCTTGAAGAATTTAAACATGATTTCCCTGTTATTATCATATCCACTGGGACATGAATGACCTGTGGAGAATCTGATGATGAATATCATTTTAATGTCTATTTCTGTTGAATATAGCTATTTTATATTTCAGATCATTTGCTTTGTTAATGCTGAATATGTGATGTGGTTAAAATCAGTTAAATAAAATTCAACATCTTATACAATTATAAAGTACTTTGTCCATGTAGGAGTCAATTTCTTTAAGGAGGATTTTGCTGACTTTCCCTTTTTCATTTATATGTGTTAAATGTTGTGTAAGATTGTGTAACTGTTTATAATTATGGTTAATTTGAATATTGCAAAACTTCAGAATTATGCAATGTACAAGAGAAGAGGATTAGAGTAGATAGAATAGAGATGTAGATAAAAAGTATCTGTATAGATATTTGGCATTATACTTATTAGGAAGGATAAAAAGTGTCTGTATAGATATTTGGTAGTATACTTATTAGGAAGGAGACTAGCACAGAGAAATAATAAAATAGTCTTGACCTTGTTATAAAAGTTATAAAAGTACAAAAGTAACCACTTTTAAAAGTAACCACTGTAAAAATAAAATGCGAGTTACTAAATAAGTGAAAATTTTCCCAGTAAAGTCTCTTATGGAAGTAATGCCACAAAATATTTATTGAAGTGGGTTTGGAATCTAATCAGTTTTGAAAATCTGCATGCTAATTTGTCTCTATAAATATTGCATTTCAGATTAGCCACGTGATTCATTGAACCTTGCAGTAAAACAACACATTACACTAATTTAATTATTATAGCTGATTTTTTCCCATCCCACTCTTAAAATTGCACAGTGAGTCATTCCCTGACCTAGGGCCTAGGGTTGACTAAGGACTAAATAACAGATGAGCAACAACTCTGGTGTTGCAGTTCAAAGCAGAAAAACTCATAGGACCATCTTTCATGGACAATATGCTAAGAATAAATCAATCTTGATGATGGTAAACATTTTGATTGTGTTACAGTGACTTGGCTCTAGGGCATGTTTTTTTTTGTTTTCCCCTTCCCTCTTCACCACTAGTTTACTACTGCTTTTAAATGTGAACATAGATGGCATAAAGTAACCAGTAATATACACAAAGGTCTGACAAATAAAGACCAGGCCAGGAGACTAAGGGATACTAAAGAATTGAAGGTGTTTCAGGACCATTAAAAGAGGGGAAGGATAGAGTTCAATAGGAATAAATAGATTTCCTACAAATAAAATTAAAAACTGTCCTCTGAGAAAGAGTGTCTAGCATAAAAATCTCTACTTATTTAGAAATCAAAGGGAAAAGTTGGATTAAATAGGTTGACCAAGCCAATGTACTCACTCTAATCTGAAGATCTATAGATTAGAAAATGCAATGCGAATCAATAGAAGTAATTATTTTGTACCTGTTTCTGCTTTTGCTTAAGTGGGAACAGTTAACAGTAACTGCCAGTAACTTTATTATCTCTTCTTGTGTTAGAGTAATTGTCATGAAAAGACTGTCTCTTCACTAAGTGGTACTGGAAAAACTTGACAGCTACATGTAAAAGAATAAAATCAGAACATTTTCTAACACAAAAATAAACTAAAATGGATTAAAGACCTGACTGTAAGACTGGATACTATAAAACTTCTAGAGGAAAATAGGCAGAACACTCTTTGATATACATTGTGAGATTTTTTTTTTTATCCTTCTCCTAGATTAATGGAAATAAAAACAAAAATAAACAAATTATACCTGATCAAACTTAAAAGCTTTTGACAGCAAAGGAAAGCATAAAGAAAACTAAAAGACAACTTACAAGAATGGGAGAATATATTTGCAAATGAAGCTACCAACAAGGGTTAATTTCCAAAATATACAAACAGCTTAGACAGCTAAATATCAAAAAAGCAAACAAGCCAATCAAAAAATGGCAGCAGACCTAAATAGATATTTCTCCAAAGAAGACATACATATGGCTAACAGGCACATGAAAATGTGCTCAGTATCACTAATTATTAGAGAAATGAAAATCAAAACTGCAGTGAGGTATTACCTCACATCAATCACAATGACCATCATTAAAATGTCTCCAGGGGATCCTCCCAACCTAGGGTTCAAAATCAGCTCCCTTGGATTGCAGGCAGATTCTTTACTGTCAGGGCCACTAGGGAAGCCTCATTAAGAAGCCTACAAATAATAAATGCTGGAGAGGGTGTGGAGAAAATAGGACACTCCTACTCTGTTGGTAGGAATGCAAACTGGTGCAGCCACTATGGAGAAGAGTATGGAGGTTTCTTTAAAAAACTAAAAATAGTTACCATATGATCCTGCAATCCAGCACTTCAGCATGAAATGAATGTGAAAGTGAAAGTAGCTCAGTCATGTCTGACTCTTTGGGACCCCATGGGCTGTAGCCTGCCAGGTCTCTCTGTCCATGGAATTCTCCAGACAATTCTACTGGAGTAGGTAGCCATTCCCTTCTCCAGGGGATCTTCCCAACCCAGACCTACATCCACATACAATTCTAAGTCAAAAAGATACATGCACCCCAGTTTTCATAGCAGCACTATTTTCAACAGCCAAGACATGGAAGCAGCTTAAATGTCCAACAACAGACAGATAAAGAAGATGTGGTAAATCTACACAATGGAATATTATTCAGCCATAAAAAGAATGAAATAATGGCACTTGTAGCAACATGAGATTGGACCTAGAGATTGTCATATTAAGTGAAATAAGTCAGACAGAGAAAGATAAATATCATATGATATTGTTCATATGTGGAATCTAAAAAACATATGAACGAACTTACTTACAAAACAGAAGTAGACTCACAGATGTAGAAAAAGAACTTAACGGTTACCAAAGGGGATACTGGGGAGTGGACTGAGAGATAAATTAGGAGTTTCAGATTAACATACACACACTACTACACACAAAATAGATGAACAACAAGGATCCACTGTATAGCACAGGGAATTATACTCAATAACCTGCAATAACCTATAATGGAAAAGAATGTGAAAAAAAAATATATATATATATATTGTATTAATTGGATCACTTTTGCTGTACACTTGAAACTGACACAATATTGTAAATTAACAACACTGAGATAAAAGAAAATAAAAAGGAATCTTACAATCAGAAATAGTCTAGTCAAACTGCAAAATGCAAAAGACAAAAAAGAAGAGACAAATACTAGGCACAATGAAAAATCAGTATCTACGGAAGAGCCAGCCCACTTCTCAATGGTACCCAAAAGACAATGTAATATTATCTTTGGATCGTTAAGGAAAAACAAAACAAAACAAAACATCATCAACTTAGAATTATGTACCTAAATAAGTTATTTTTCAGAACACTAGCAAAATAAAGACATTTCCAGATGGAATAAAAGTAATGGAAAGAAGTAGATCTGGGGTGCAAAAGGGGATAACGAGAAAAATGAAGCGGACATGTAGGGAAATCAAAATTCATGGAGAAAATAATATATGGAAACAATAAACTCAAATGTGTTTTATTGACATAAGTGAAAGTAAAAGCCACTCAGTTTTTTCCAACTATTTGCAACGCCATGGACTGTAGCCCACCAGGCTCCTGTCTGTGGAATTCTCCAGGCAAGAATACTGGAGTGGTTTGCCATTTGCTTCTTCAAGGAATCTTCCCAACAAAGGATTGAATCTGGGTCTCCTGCATTGCAGGCAGACTTTTTACCATCTAACTTATATTTAACAACAAATCTAAAAATAGTATTACAGATAAGTTTAACCTTTCTTTTTCACTTGTTACCAAACCTTTGCATTGCAATTGATTAAGGAAACACCTTAATATAGAAAAAAGAACTATTCTCTTCAACTGAAGCATGTTTCTCTACAATTTATACTAAAAGCCAAATTCAAATTCAATAAAAACCTGTAAGAAAACCTTTAAAGTGTAAATAAATCCTTAAACTGTACCCATTTTACTAACTGAAAAATATAACTTCAAAATAAAGACTCTTTAGTAAGGGGTTCAAATGTATGTAGGTTAGATACCAACAAACAAAAAAATCTTAGCTCTGCTGAAAGATGATGCTGGAAAGTGCTGCACTCTATATGCCAGCAAATTCGGAAAACTCAGCAGTGGCCACAGGACTGGAAAAGGTGAGTTTTCATCCCAATCCCAAAGAAAGGCAATGCCAAAGAATGCTCAAACTACCGCACAATTGCACTCATCTCACACGCTAGTAAAGTAATGCTCAAAATTCTCCAAACCAGGCTTCAGCAATACGTGAACCGTGAACTTCCAGATGTTCAAGCTGGTTTTAGAAAAGGCAGAGGAACCAGATATCAAATTGCCAACATCTGCTGGATCATCAAAAAAGCAAGAGAGTTCCAGAAAAACATCTATTTCTGCTATATTGACTATGCCAAACTTTTGACTGTGTGAATCACAATAAACTATGGAAAATTCTGAAAGAGATGGGAATACCAGACCACCTGACCTGCCTCTTGAGAAACCTGTATGCAGGTCAGGAAGCAACAGTTAGAACTGGACATGGAACAACAAACTGGTTCCAAATAGGAAAGGGAGTATGTCAAGGCTGTATATTGTCACCCTGCTTATTTAACTTATATGCAGAGTACATCATGAGAAATGTGGGCTAGATGAAGCACAAGCTGGAATCACGATTTCCAGGAGAAATATCAATAACCTCAGATATGCAGATGACAGCACCCTTATGGCAGAAAGTGAAGAGGAACTAAAAAGCCTCTTGTTGAAAATGAGAGAGGAGAGTAAAAAAGTTGGCTTAAAGCTCAACATTCAGAAAACTAAGATCATGGCATCTGGTCCCATCACTTCATGGGAAATAGATGGGGAAACAGTGGAAACAGTGTCAGACTATTTTTTTTTTGGCTCCAAAATCACTGCAGATTGTGACTGCATCCATGAAACTAAAAGATGCTTACTCCTTGGAAGGAAAGTTATGAGAAACCTAGACAGCATATTAAAAAGCAGAGGCATTACTTTGTTAACAAAGATCTGTCTAGTTAAGGCTATGGTTTTTCCAGTAGTCATGTATGGATATAAGAGTTGGACTGTGAATAAAGCTGAGTGCCGAAGAATTGATGCTTTTGAACTGTGATGTTGGAGAAGACGCTTGAGAGTCCCTTGGACTGCAAGGAGACCCAACCAGTCCCTCCTAAAGGAGATCAGTCCTGGGTGTTCATTGGAAGGACTGATGTTGAAGCTGAAACTCCAATACTTTGGCCACCTCATGCGAAGAGTTGACTCACTGGAAAAGACCCTGATGCTGGGAAGGATTGGGGGCAGGAGGAGAAGTGGCCAACAGAGGATGAGATAGCTGAATGGCATCACTGACTCGATAAACATGAGTTTGGGTAAACTCCGGGAGTTGGTGATGGACAGGGAGGCCTGGAGTGCTGCGATTCATGGGGTCACAAAGAGTCGGACACGATTGAGTGACTGAACTGAACTGAACTGAAGATATGAATGACACAATGTTATCATGAGGTCTGTCTCAAGAAACAGATTCTAGATATATTTTATAATCAAATCACTATCTTAAAATGGAAATACAATTCTTGTATTAGAGACTATAATATGAGCTACATAGTTCTAACATAACTGTTTTATTACTGTTCAGTTGTATACAAATAATTGGTTATCTCTACAAAATTATCTTTTCAACTATTAATATTAAGATCAGAGTATGAAGATTGCATTTCCCTGGCTAATACCAATGGTATGATACAGTATCTGTCTAAACCTAAGTATGTAGCTCAAAGACTAAGACAAGAAAATTCTAACTAAGCCTTAAAATTGAATCAATCTGAGTAACATGTGGATAGAGATAGCTTTTTTAGGAAAATAGGAAGATAGTAGATTTGATTGGACATAATTATAAAATTTTCAACTGCTGATTTTTGTACTAGTCTGAAAGATTGTATCTTTATAAACCTACCAACCTTTTCTTACATGAAATATTCCACATGAACATGGAATTACAACTTGCAAGTACTAAGGGAAATAATCTCATATGTTTTGTCCCCATCACTTGACAGATATTTAATTAAATTTGAGTTATAACTTACAAAAAAAGGCTAAATCATGACTCACATTTTGAAAATGGAATAAAAGCTCAAATGGAAGTGATATTAGAATAAAGAATTAAAGACCTGAGATGTAACAAGCAAAGTACTTTATAGCATCACCCAACTTCCAGTAACAATTTTTGTTTGTTATGCATTGATGTGTAACAGACTGATGTAAAATTTAGTTGTTATATCAGGGGTTAGAGAACTACAGTCTGAAGGTCAAATTATGTATACACCTGTTTTGGTACACAGTGAACTTAAAAGGGTGTTTGTCTTCTTAAATGGTTACATGACATACTTTGTGACGTGAAAATTATATGAAATTAGAAGTTCTGTCTCTATTAATGAAGTTTTATTAGGAAACAGCCTTTTTTTTTTTTTTTTACATATTGTCTATGATTGCTTGTGTGTTACAAGACACAAGCAAGTAGTAGTTAGGACAGAGAGTCTATGACCCACAAAACCTAAAATATTTATTATCTGTCCTTTAGAGAAAGTTTGCCTCATACTGCTTTAAAATCATATTAACTTATTGTGTGATTCTGTGTGACTTAGCTGAGGTCATCTACATGGTGACACTCAACTAGATGCTTTAACTGGTCCCAGAATATCCACAATGGTCCTAGACTCGACTGGCTCTCATAATCCAGTAGTATTTCCTAAGCCTTTTTGCAGCATGAAGACTGATTCCTAAAGAGGAGCATTTCTAGAGAATACACCCAATGCGCAAGTGCTTATCATATAGCACTTGATAATGTATTCAAGCCTGCACATTCTTGCTAATTTCTCTGTGACCAAAACAGGAAAAATCATCAAGTCCTGAATGAACATGGGAGATGACTGTATAAAGACTGAATTCTGGGAAGTAGTTCACTGCGTCAGGCAATGTCAGAGTCTCATGTAATATTTAACTGCAATTTATGTGTGTTTTTATTATTCTTTCTTGTTCCTTATCAATGGCAAACATATTTAATGTATATTCAGTTTTTAAAATTCAATTTTGGGCTTGCTTTTTTTTTTTTTTGGTCTAATCCAATGTTCTGTTTGAAGAAGTAAATGGCAACCCAATCCAGTATTCTTGCCTGGAAAATTCCATGAACTGAGGAGCCTGGGGAGCTACAGTCCATGGGGTCACAAAGGATTGGACACGACTGAGTGACTAAACACAATGTTCTGTTGATCGTGCCATCTCTCTCATCTTATTTCCTTGTATGTTTTGTGATTTTTAACTATCAGCTCATTCTCCATGGAACTTTACCCATGGTGGGAATTCTTTGGGGCACATAGAGTTCCTTCAGGGTGATTTGTGTTTACTTTAGATTTCTTTTATACCAAACAGATCAACTGAATTCAGAATGTAGGACTGCTAAAACTAGAGCATCATTATTAATTCTCAGGAAAGGTTTCTTTTTCTTTCCATCTAGTTCTTCATTTTTGAAGCAGATATGTTTTCTTGACCTAGCACGGGATGGGGTGAGAGAAAGCCACCTTGTATTTAGAACACTCATACAATGAAGTTATAGGCATTTGAATTCACAACTGTATTCAGAAGTTCCACTAAAAGGCTTATCACCTTGAGCCAGTTCCACAAATATATAAAAATCAGAGCTCAATTTACTGAGGTTTTGTTTTATAATGCCTTCAAGGCAAGAAGCTGTTTCCAATAAAATGCCATTTACCTCTCTTCATTCTTGCTTTAAATTAGTTTTTGGTCTCAGTATTTCATGTTTTCTTGCCAGCTCATTGATGCAATCACAAGTTGGTTTTCTCCTTTTGATTTTCGACAGTGTTTTAGGTATTTTTTAGCAGTAGGATAGTCATGGTGTATAGTCCAACCATATTGTGGAGATAGAGGGCAAGATTATTTCTTTTAAAAATATTTCCAAACTAAGTTTTATTGGAATATATTAAATATATATAATAAAGAAAGTAAATTTTTGTAGATCTTTTACACGGATTCAATCATTATGAAGATATTATAATACTGATCCATCTATTCACAGGTTTCCTGAAATACATTAAAGATAATCCCTGACTTTATATCATTTTACCTCATATATTTCTACAAGCATCTTGTAAAGGTATGGAGTTCTGCTGCTACCATTGCAATGCCCTTACCATGACTAATACTTAAATTAACTGCTTTGTATCATCTAATATCATCTCCTTTTCAAATTTCTCCCATTTCCTCAAAAATGACTTTTTATAGCTTATTCAAATCAGAATCAATGTTCACATTTCTATGCAGTATGTCCCTTATGTATGATTTAATCTAGAACTGTCTCTATTCTCCGATTTTTTTCCACTTTCTTATATTGAAAAAAATAGATGAGCTTTTCTACAAAAAATCTTGTCTATGTGTCCTTGAATATCTTCAGCAACTTCATTGCTGCTTTTGTCTTTCTTCGTATCTACTTACATAGAGTTCACCATGGACTATATTTTGCCAATCCAGTGGTCATCTCTGGATTTCCATCTTGCTTGACCTCTTAGCAGCAAATCAGCATTTTTGTGGGGAGACTGATTAGCAATTACTCCAGTAGAGAAGGTAGCTCAGCTAATAAAGAATCCACCTCCAATGCAGGAAACCCTGGTTCAATCCCTGGGACGGGAAGATCACTACACACTCCAGTATTCTGGCCTGGAGAATTCCATGGACTCTATAGTCCATGGGGTCACCAAGAATCAGACATGACTGAGTGACTTTCATTTTCACTTTCCAGTAGAGAAAGCTAACACTGAATGAAGAGCACAAGGTGAGTATGAACGTCAAAAGTTGAAAAGCAGAAAAATATATAAAAAGTGATGACTCAATTTTCTCAGGTATCATATTTGTGTAATAGGCAAATATACAACATCCCATGAAATAAATTCAAAATGCATGTTTTTTCATAAAAAAAATATTTTTGTGAAAATCACCTTTTTAAAATATGGCATTTTGTGTTAATATGTATGAAATATACACAAATAGATGTGAAGCATTGGTACTGGTTAACTCATTTGTATTACATATGAAAGGCTTATTTTGTGCACGATACCTAATACTGATGACAGAAATTATCATTTACTGAAGGCAACTAATAGCTTCAAATACATCCATCAACAACCCAACAAGGTAAAGCTATTTTCTTCATGCCATGGTCTAAAATGTTAAAGGATTTATAGATGGTTATACAGGTATTGCTGAGAGGTGGAGCTGTATTCCCTCCCTGTAGTTTGGCCTTAGGCCAAACTATGGTAGAGGAAATGGAGGTAATGGTGACCTCCTTCAAAAGGACTATGCCAGCATGTCACAGCTCCCAGGACTGTTGTAGCCAGTGCCCCTGACCTCATGGTAGGCCACTGTCAAGCCACCCTGCTCCCACCCTGGGACTCCTGGACACTCACAGGTAAGATCTTAATGACCTAGATAATCATGATGGTGTGATCAATCATCTGGAACCAAACATCCTGGAATGTAAAGTCAAGTGGGCTTAAGGAAGCATCACTATGAATAATGCTAGTGGAGGTGATGGAATTCCAGTTGAGCTATTTCATATCCTAAAAGATGATGCTGTGAAAGTGTTGCAATCAGTATGCTAGCAAATTTGGAAAACAACAGTGACCACAGGACTGGAAAAGGTCAGTTTTCATTCCAATCCCAAAGAAAGGCAATGCCAAAGAATGTTCAAACTGCTGCACAACTGCAGTTATTTCACATGCTAGCAAAGTAATGCTCAAAATTCTCCAAGCTAGACTTCAACGGTACATGAAACAATAACTTCCAGCAGGCTTTTGCCTTGATGAAAAGGGTTATCTTTGCTGTGTGATACATGTGTCAATTCAGTTCAGTTCAGTTCAGTTCAGTCACTCAGTCGTGTCCGACTCTTTGCAAACCCATGAACTGCAGCACACCAGGCCTCTCTGTCCATCACCAACTCCCGGAGTCTACCCAAACCCATGTCCATCGAGTCAGTGATGCCATCCAACCATCTCATCCTCCGTCGCCCCCTTCTCCTCCTGCCCCCAATCCTACCCAGCATTAGGGTCTTTTCCAATGAGTCAATTCTTCGCATGAGGTGGCCAAAGTATTGGAGTCTCAGCTTCAACATCAGTCCTTCCAATGAACACCCAGGATTGATCTCCTTTAGGATGGATTGATTATATCTCCTTGCAGTCCAATAGTTAGTCAATAGTTAGCTTAATTACAGACAATTAACGTAGTTACCACATGATTGAATATGTATTCCATTCTGAGGATAGAGTAATGGCAAAAGGGCAGTCTCAGACACGGGGGCATTTACTTGAATCCAAATAAAATTTATGAACAATTATGATCAGCAAGAGGCTTCTTGAGTGTTTACTAAGTGCTTGAATATTTTAAGGGTAAGTGGAAAAATATATAGTTGAATATTTTAGTGTTTGCACTTATCTATTTATTTAATGAATTTCAAGAAAACAGATATATTCCTTAAAAATCAACTCTCTTGATTTTAACTGTTCAAATAGTACTTATGAAATATCCATCTGTTATTGCATTTGAGTTAGTTACTCATCATCCTCTTTCTCTTTATCTATGATTTTATTAATCTTCCTGAAATCTCTAGAATATGCTTCCTGCTTATATTTGGAAGGATTTGTGTGTGTACACACATGTATTCATAAGTATGCATGAAAGACAGTGAGAGAGAAACAGAGAGAGACCTTGATTAGGGGTTCGTATCTTTGACAATTAAAGAGGAAAGCTTATAAAGAACACTTGAATAAAAATGCATGATTAAAAGCAAGATAAGCTCCAGTAAGAATTCCTTTGGGGAAGATAAATATCATATAAGATACAGTTTTTAGGGAAAACTTCAATTAAATGGCACAACCACATGCATAGCATCTCATGTATTATAAGTGTACTTAAAATCAACCCTAAAATCCAAAATTCTTGAAACTGGTTCAAATTAGGGCAAGGAGAAAAACAAAAACAACTCATTCCAATCACATAATAAACAATATATTTTTATTATAATCTGATTAGAATTATAGTATTTTATGTCACATTGCTGTCATTTGTTTCTATTCCTGAATTACAATCCAAATTTTATGAAATATAGTTTACCTCATAGGATTATTACAAAACAACAGCATGCATTATTTGAGTGTATTACAAGAATCATAATTGTGATCATTTGCAATGTACAGAAATATTGAATCACTATGTTGTACACTGTGAACTAACATAGTATCGTAGGCCAATTATACTTCAGAAACAAAAAACAAACTCATAGAAAAAACTGTGAGATTTGTGGTCACCAGGGATGGTGGCTGGCAAAGGTCCATATAGTCAAAGCTATGGTTTTTCCAGTAGTCATGTATGGATGTGAGAGCTGGACCATAAACAAGACTGAGTGCCAAAAGATTGATGTTTTTGAATGGTGGTGTTGGAGAAGATTCTTGAGAGCCCCTTGGAGTGCAAGCAGGTCAAACCAGTCAATCTTAAAGGAAATCAACCCTGAATGTTCAATGGAAGGACTGATGCTAAAACTAAAGTTCCAATAGTTTGACCACCTGATGCGAAGAGTGGATTCATTAGAAAAGACCCTGATGCTGGGAAAGATTGAAGTCAGAAGGAGAAGGGCACAACAGAGGATGAGATGGTAGGATAGCATCACTGATTCAGTGGACCTGAGTTTGAGCAACCTCTGGGAGATGGTGAAGGACAGGGAAGCCTGACGCGCTGCAGTCCGTGGGGTTACAAAGAGTCAGATAGGACTGAGTGACTGAACAACAACAAGGGATGGTGGATGAAGGGAAAGGGAATTGAATAAGGTAATTCAAAGATAAAAACTTCCAGTTATAAGATAGATAAGTGTGTACGGATGTAATGTACAGCATGAATTTTATAATCAACACTGTTTTATGTTATATATGTACGTAGTTAAAAGAATAAATCCTCAGAGTTCTCATCACAAAGGATTTTTTTTTCTTTTTCTTTATTTCATATCTATGTAAGATGATGGATGTTCACTAAACTTACTGTAGTAATCATTTCATAATGTATGTGAATCAAATAACTTTGCTATATATCTGAAACTTATACAGGGCTCTGTGGGAATTATTGAAAGTTGCTCAGTCGTGTCTGACTCTTTGCAACCCCATGAACTATACAGTCCATGGAATTCTCCAGGCCTGAATGCTGGAGTGGGTAGCCTTTCCCTTCCCCAGGGGATCTTCCCAACCCAGGGATCGAATCCAGGTCACCTGCATTGCACGCAAATTCTTTACAAGCTGAGCCAATTATATCACAACAAAACTGAACGAAAAAAAATTAAAATTAATTCCTTATCTTAAACTTGAAGAATGTTTCATAAAATAGTAAAAATCTGTGCCTCTGTATATCCAAATTTTAAAATATTCTGTTCTTTAATGTTTAAATGATTTAAAAGGCTTTTAATGTTTCTTAATTCAAAAAGTATTCTTTAATTGCTTCTATACAGTAACTTTTACATACAATGAGATGGAACCATAACTTCTTTAACAATTCTTGAAAAATGATATTCTTTTTGGTGTGTATGTTTTCTATAATTATGGACAACACACATAAACATAAAAATCTCTTTTTAAAAATCTCCATTGTTGATTAATGCTATTTGATCATGTATGGCAGAAAAATTTGCCACCCTTAAATGTGTTTCTTTGGCAAGAGGATTAATTTACACTGATTATTTTTAAGAAATAGAAGTCTCAACAAGACTTTCTTCTTACCTCCCACTTAGCTGTCTAAAGAGCTTAGATAAAAGGCTTATTCCCAGAGTAGAGCTATCACCAGGGACATATGCAAGGAATATTGGCTGGGTGTGGTGGGGAAATCAAGCTGAGCAGAGAGGTCAGAGTCCACTCTGTCTCAGTGTCTCTGCCTGGCCCTGGAAAACTTTGTTTACCAATCATTTGCTTTCATATCTCTGTGTGAAGTGTTTTCCTCCTCTTTGAAGTCTCAAACCACTACTCTGTGGACCATGAGCAATAAAATGGAGTCAGTCACATTAAAAGATCTAAGATGAAGCCAGGAGGCCATTAGGAAAGTAGAACTTAAACGCGGTTCTATTCCTAGATGCAATATAAACTTTTGACATAAGCATCCATGGGTCACTTTTAACTCACTTTCTTTACCCCCTAGAAACCACAGGTTAGCAACCAATCTTCTGCCAAGTAACTGAATGCCTGCCAGCACCAATTGCAGTTCTGTAAAACAACCTATGTAAATTATTTTTGCTGTCTTTATAAACCTGTCATTCTCTACTTCTTCAGAGCACACTTGAGCTGTTCTTTGATTCAGTACTTTCCAAACCGAAATACCTAAGATCTCAAATACAAGATTTTTATTTGCAGACTTTTGCTTGGTTTTTTTAAATGATGTGGTGTAAGAAGTGGGATACAGAATGACCTGTTCCTTCCTCTGGTACCACCATGAATTTAAGAGAGGCACCTACAAGAGTCCACCATGCTCTCTTGCCTCTTTTGATGGTCCTAGAGAGTGGTGGTGAGTCCCTTTAAACCCATTCCTCAAAGCGTGATAGAAGTTTTGTATTTATTTGAGTATCCTATGTTGCTACTGACTTCTGTTCTTGGGAGTTTATTTCTCATTTTCTTCTGAGGAGTAATTACTCTTGAAATAATGGGAAGTTCACAAACTAAGGGAAGGCTAGAGAGGAGCCTCCTTCTGGAACTTCTGCTGGTTTTATGTACACACAAACTGTGCACGGGCTATCCTTGTGCAAACATGTGTCTCCTTGGACTATGATTATCCAGAATGATTTACAACTAAATTGTCAGGCTTGGAGATCGTTTGAAAATCCTAAATTAAGTCTATCTGCACATTCAATTGACAAAAGAATGTAATGCAAAACAGCCCAAATGGTAAGCTTATTTCAATTGGCATTTTTAGCCCTCAAAACGAGTTAGCAATTCCAAAATTGCTTCCCTCCAGGATACTAAATCCAAATCATCTAAGGCTATTTCTGAATTGTCTCAGAGACTGACTAAACTTGAAAATATTACTAAATGTTCTCCTAACATTCACTCTTCTCTAGTTTCTATTCCTGCCGTTGTCACACCTGTCCTGCTCCTCTTAGCCCTTTCCTTGCCTGCCTGTTTCCCTCCCCATCTCTATCCTTCTCTTGCCAAAGGTTCTTTTCTAACTACTATTCAGATGATTTCAAAGCCCCTCTAGACTCTCCTGACCTTGTACTCCTTTTAAAGTGAAGCCAGGCAAAGGTCCTGTTAGAGCCACCAACATTTTTCTTACACCTCTGAACTAAAGCTGAACTCCATGCAATTACTAAGAATTTTCCAATTCACAAGGAAGACCCCATTGGTTTTCTACAGGAATTTCTTCTTGCAGTTCAGACTTATGAGCCAGGATTTTCTGATCTTTACCAGCATATTTACTTGTTAGTCAGGGAAGGTCTCACTAAAAATGGATGACATTAGCAGATTGGAATAGCCCAGTAAAAGATTTTGTCTGTAAGGGACATAGTGCCATGCGTGAAGTCTCTACACTGGCAAAATGGCCTTATGATAAATTCCTGTGGCTTTTGCTCAATCTATTGCCTGGAAAAAAAAAATCCAAAGTGTGTGCAAAGAATTGATGAATCCATCTTTGATTATTATGATAGATTTGAGAAAGTCTTTAAACAATATTGTGGTATAGATAATTATTGTGGTATAGATAAAATTAATAATGAACCTCAACACTTTATTCCTGCCCTTGTCAAAGGTTTATAGGAAGAAGTTATACAACCTATTTGAAAATTACAACTTAATTGTGCCACCATACAACTTCACACTTTTGTGAACTATAATGAACTGTTCTCCTGAGTTATTAATAAAAGATCCAAAAAAGAAAGCTGAACAATCTTTCAATGATCAGATTCAAGCAATCCAAATAATGCACTTACACCTACAACAGTTTTCTGCTAAATCAAACACACACAGAACCCAAGATAAATGGCAAGCCAAAGGGGCCTGCAATTACTGTAAAAAGCTTGGCCACTGGAAAAGGACTGTTTTAGACTCAAACAACTACTGGAAAATCAACAACCTAAAAATAAAAGCCATTCTCACAAGTTCTAATCTGACTGGTTCCAAAAGAGGGGCTGCTTCAAGGACAAAAGGGGAATCTTACCCATGCTCCTATTTGAGAGAAATTAACTATCGGGAACAAAATTACTGAGGCCCTAATAGATACAGGGTCACCTTATCAGTTCTTAGCCCCACCAGCCTCTCTGTTCCCCTTCCTCAAATTATCAGAACTATACAAATTATGGGAATATCTAACCAAACTATGAATATTTTTTTAAGTCTTTTCCCAGTCCCTTTTTAATTAGAATTTATTCAAAGGCTTCATCTATTCCTCCTAGTCCCTTCTGTTCCAGATCTACTATTAGGGAGAAATTTTCTAGAGGTTCATAAAACCAACATTTCTTTTCCCAAGAGGAGGAGATATTTTATATATTGAGGGATACCTTGATTCTTACAATTCTCCGTGAGATTCATCTATGCCCATTCCAATTTTCTCAGTCTCTATGGCTGATTTTAATTCTCTTTTACATACCATCCCAGGCTCAATTTGGTCTAATAACACTACTGGCATCAGTTGCACTCACTATCTACCACCCATAATGATTCAGGTTGGCAGAAGAAGGCCTCTGAAAATATTCCCCTAATATTTACTGAATGCAGAGGCCATTCAAGGAGTTAAACTGATAATTGAAGAATATATTAAAAAGACAACTTGACAGCTTTTTAGAACTTATGGGAAACTGTAGAAACTGGGTCCCAAATTTTCTTGTTTTGGTCATACTCTCTTACAGTTGATTGGACTGAACCTCTTGTTTGAAATAAAGAAACTCAATAGCTTTTACTCTTATTAAAGATAGGCTTCATGACCCACCAGCCTAATTATAAACTGCTTTTTTTTTGTTTTTGCCCATGAAAGAGTAGGAAATACCCTCAGGCTACTTACTCAGTGTCACAGGGACCACTGCAGACAAAAAAGGATATTACAGCCAATAACTAAACTCAGCAGCCAAATATCTTCCTCCTCGCACAAGAGTCAATGCAGCCACTGCCAATTAATTACAGCAAGTGAACTAAGTTGTAACGGGGTCTACACTGACCATTTTTGTGCCTTATTCTATGGAAGCCATGCTTAATTCTTATCATATTCAGCCTCTTTCTATCAGCAGACTAATCTACAAAATTCTTCTACTGTCTTCCTCTGACATTTCTATGTGCCACCGCAACACCCTGAACTCTGCTTCCCCAACCAACTGATAAAGCCCCTCATGCCTGTTTAATACTGACTAACCAACTCCTAATTCCACAAATTGATTGCAGAACGTGCCTCTTGAAAACACCTGATCTGAGCTGGTTGACTGATGGATCTTATTTGACAAATGAGTCCAGTTACTACCAAACTGGCTATGCTATAATATCTTTAATAAAAATCATTGAGGTTAACACCATATCAGAAGCCCTGCTCAATGGCTAGACCTCTTTGCACTTACAAAGAACTGCTTTTTAGTAAAAGATAAAACTTCCTATATATATGTACACTGATAGTAGGCACACTTTTGGCTTTGGTCTTAGATTTGTCATGCTTTGGAAAACACTGAGGGTTTTTTACTTCATCAAGACAAAAAATCAGAAACAGTTCTTATGTTCTAGGATTCTTAGATTTCATGCAACAGCCTAAATCTTTAGCAATAATGAAAACTCATGGGTACTCAGCAACAGACCATGCGTAGAAGAAAGCAAAGGAAATAATTCTGCTGACATTGCTGCTAAAATAGAAGCTCTCTTAAAGTCTAAATTTTTACTAGAATGGCCTTATATACCCATTAATTCAGCATCTGAGTTAACTGCTAAAATATTAGAAGGATGTCAACTTCCTAATTGGAACAAAACAAAACAAAAAACAGAATGGATCAAAATGTTTGTGTGCACGACTTTAAGAGAAAGCTTTGATTAGGAACAAATGATAGACATATTCTCCTCGACTATTTATAAAAATTTATCCTGGAATATATATATATATTTATAAAAAAAATTATCCTGGATATATACAGTGGCTCACTGGAACACATAAAATGAGTTGACGTGGAAAATAATATTATTGGAAATCATCTCCTAAAATGCCTCACAAAGTGTATCAAAGTTGTCATATTGTCATAAACATAACCCAAGAAAATTTATCTATACTTCCATGGGTTATTTCTTATACATTCGGGATCTTTTGAGGCACTGTGATACATACTGAGTATTAGTTTGATGCTGATGAATCATCAAATGGATGATTCCTCTGGATGAATTATCTACTGTCACCCATTTAATAAATTATATGAAAAAAGAAAACAAATTCTATGGATGACTCAATATTCAATATTATCTTGGAGAAATACCAAAAGATCGCTTTTTCTCAGATGAAAGTGGCTAAAATCTTTGCTTATAACATTGGTATTGATTCTTGTGATATTAATGACTGTCTGTGTATTGTCTAAGTTGATATGCACTTTATTTCTTGTTGTTGCTCAGCTACTCAGGATAGTAAGTTTATGGCTTCTCAGAGACTTGAATTACTCAACCAGATGCATCCTACAGTTCATATCACAAATAAAAAATGGACTGAATTTACCATTATTTCAGGTAGGGAAGATGCCTAAGTCCTGCTTGCTGAAAACCTCTTCGATGCTTAAATGTGACTGTTTCCTTTTGAAAGTGAAAGAAAGTGCTCAGTCGTGTCCAACTCTTTGTGACCCCATGGACTGTAGCCTGCCAAGCTCCTCCATCCACGGGATTTTTCAGGCAAGAATACTGGAGTGGGTTGCCACTTCCTTCTCCAGGGAATCTTCCTGACCCAGGGATCGAATTCAGGTCTTTGGCATTGCAGGCCGACTCTTTCCCATCTGAGCCACCAGGGAGGGCTATTCCCTAATGACTATGACTCTTATCCCCTTTCCCTCCATCATGGAACATGACATACCAGTAACATGTCTTCCTGATGCCAAGGGAATTTTTATAAACAAATTAACTAATGATTGCTAACATCACAAGACAATTGATTATCAAGGAAAGATATTGATCAAAAGAGGAAAATAAGAGGCTGTGAACAACAAAATGGAGTCATTTATGTCAAAGGCTCCAGCATGGAGCCAGAGGACCTTTAGAAAAGTTTCACTTACACGTGTTTATCCTTGGATACAGTATAAATTTTGTCCCAGGCATCTACAAGGCTTCTAGAACTCATTTTCTTCACTCCCTATAAACCAAAATTTAGCAACTAATCTGCTGCTGACAAGTAACTGAATGTCTGCGGGTACCAATTGTAGTTCTGTAAAACAATGTATGTAATACTGCTGGAATGTCATTGCCTATTGTTTTTATAAAGCCCCTCCATCTTCTACTTCCCTCAGAACACATTCCAGTTGTTACTCAAATCATCGCCTCCCAGATTGCAATTTCTAAGACCCCAAATCAAGTCTTTTCCTTATTTTTTTGTTTATTATTATCATTATTACTGGTTGACAGCTCATGACATATTCTTTGTTAGCTGAAGATGATATTTAAGGTGAGGACTTTGGCCATTTTCCTAAGTAACTCAGTTATTGTGGATCTTATTGTGTGGTGTGTGTGTGCCTGGTATGTCACTTCAGATGTGTGTGACTCTTTGGGACCCCACGGACTGTAGCCTGCCAGTCTCCTATGACCATGGGATTCTCCAGGCAAGAATCCTGGAGTGGGCTGCCATACCCTTCTCCAGGGGACCTTCCCAACCCAGAGATCAAGCCCTATTTTCTTATATTTCCTGCACTGTTGAGAGGGTTCTTTACTACTAGCACCACTTGGGAAGCCCATATTGAGTAGACATGGTATTAAACTTCTTTTTATTTTCTTCTGTTAAATGTCCATGTCAATTTAATTTTTAGTCACTCAGAAGAACCTAGAACAGTAGAGAAAAATTTCTTCCTTCCTGACCATGATTAGAAAACTATTGCTATATGGAATACATTTCAAGAACACACATTTCCAGTCAGAAACATCTGAATAGTGTTTAATGGGGGAAGGCATGATGCATTTCTCTATTGAGTTTACACACAAAAGACATGATCTCTCCTCAAATGGAAAGGAGAGTGCTATCACAATATACCTTGTCACATTTTAAATTCACAGCATTCAGGATCTTTTTGTGGGTTTGCTTTTGTGGATTGGGATTTTGAATTTTGGGATCTGTGGTATGGGACGAGGGTAGAAGTTGAGTCCTTTAGAACTAATTTTACTTAAAGACAGGCAAGAAAAAAAAATGGAAAGGTCTCTGTTCCATCTAAAATTCTGAATGGATGAATAAATAAATAATAAATGGATCACTAATGAATAAATAAACCAATAAAAGAGAATTATCTTGATATTACTAAGAACCAATTTGGGTAAATAGTAGATAATGGTGTTAATCTGGGCATAGCAAGAAAATTATGGGACATCCAAAGTTAGTAGCAATCAAGCAAGTGTATGTACAAATGACTTTATAAAGAGACATGTAACTGTGTAATAAATGAGCTGCCACAACTCCTAGACCCAAGGGAACAAGGTAGAAAAATTCATACAAAGAAGCCTCTTTTGAGTGGAGTTGGATACCTTCATCAAGGGGCACAGCTACATGAGGCAACATCATGGGGTGGTGGGTAGAAACACTCTGACCTAACTCTACATTCTCCCTGGTACTGTCTGCCTAGGTGCCAACTCACTTAACACAAGCAAAAGCAGAGAAAATGTGAAGTCCATCCAGGTCAGCTTTATGAACCAGGAAGCTGAGTTTAAAAATGTGTAGTGTAGTGACTTCCCTGGTGTTCCAGACTAAGACTTTGCCTTCCAGTGCAGAGGGCTCGAGTGATATCCTGGTCAGGGAGGTAAGATCCCACATGTCTTATGGTCAAAAAGAAAAAAAAAAAAAGCATAAAATAGAAGCAATATTTGAATAAATTCGAAATAGACTTTAAAAATTATCCACATTAGAAAAATCTTCCAAAAAATGTGCAGTGTGGATCTGGAGGGGCCAACAGCAAATGTCTAGCCCAGAATATTCAAGTATATTTTGAATGGATGAGTGAATGATGAGTAAGACATTTTACTGTAGAGAGTGTGTTACCAAATGCTGTGGAACTATTAGTCACTTTCCTCAGAGTAAATAAATGCATTAGCGGTTCTATACCTGTAGAGGAAAATGTTGTCGTAAATATCTATTATTTACATATTTGAATTAAAAATACATTTTTAGGGTTAACTTTTTAGATAAAATATCTAAAATGTATGATTCATTGAGAAATAAATTTAGGATATATAAAGATTCATATATTTCTTAAAGAAAGTCTCTAAGCTATTTGATACTTCTTTTCTATTTTCTTTGACTGACTGGCAAGGTTCTACATATGCTGTTTTAAGATAATGATGCTAAAATTGGTTCAGAAAGTAAGCATATGTCATACCAGTGATAATGGTAGGTAATAGTTTTAAAGATGATCAGTGAACAATATGAATTCTAAAATTAAAAATCAATGTTATAGTTTACACACATACAAAAATAGTAGTAATGAGTTTTTGCTGTTTTGCTGTGTTTGTTTTATCAATATATTGGTCCAACTTGCCAAAGTATAACATACTTAAGTGCTCCTGCTTAGTCGCTTTAGTTATGTCCAATTCTGTTAGCCCATGGACTGTAGCTTGGCAGGCTCCTCTGTCTATGGGATTCTCCAAGCAAGAATACTGGAGTGGGTTGCCACACCCTCCACCAGGGGATCTTCCTGACCCAGGGTTTCAACCTGCATCTCCTGTGTCTCTTGCATTGGCAGGCAGATTCTTTACCACTGGCACTACCTGGGAAGCCCACACTTTAATATATAGCTAATTATAATAATAATGAGGCTAAAAATAAACCAATTGAGGAAAACTATGTATACTTATAAATTAGTGTAAAATGGCAAAATTAACCATTATAATGGAAAGTGACATAAAATTTTCAAATCTATATAATAATGCCTTTAGATAATTAGTGTCGTCTATTTGTGAAAGGCAGATATAACTGCATAAATTCAATGTGCATGATCAATCCTCTGCAGAAGTTATTATAAAATACAGATTCTAGTGTGAAGCAACAGACCATATAAACATAGAGTAATGTTACAAAACACAGTAGAGAATGGTATTCTAGTCTCCTTTTAAATGACACAACTATTAAATAAAATGGAAAGTCATATTGTACTTTTCAACTCCTTTCAATAGAAACAGAAATTTTTTAAATTTCTGCAAAAAGATTCCCAAATCAAGAAGAGAGCATTAGTTTGAGTAACCTTTTTGGAGTGGATCACAAATTTTCAATAAAGTATAGCTGGTTCACAGTAAAGGAAGTAGTTCTTCAAGCAGCAGCACTAATAATAATGTTCTTATGATCTCTCCTAGTGGGTAAATTCCTTCAACTGTAAAACCAGAGAAGTTTCTTAAGTGCCAATCTAACTTACTCAGAATATTTAGGTTGGTGCAACAGTAATTGTGGTTTTGCATTGATGAAATTTGCTGTTTGATATTGGAATGTATTTTTAAATAAATGTGGTTATATTATATATCATTTTAATGTACTTTCTACCTTTATGATTTTTGCTTATGACTTATTACTTGCTGTGTAGTCTATACTTAGTTTAGACTAGGGAAATGATGTTAGACAAAAAGAAAATTTGAGTGACTTTCTTATTTGAGTTCAAATTGGGTTGTAAAGTAGCAGAGACAACTTGCAACATTAGTGACACATTTGGCCCAGGAACTGCTGCTGCTGCCGCTAAGTTGCTTCAGTCGTGTCCAACTCTGTGTGACCCCATAGATGGCAGCCCACCAGGCTCCGCCGTCCCTGGGATTCTCCAGGCAAGAACACTGGAGTGGGTTGCCATTTCCTTCTCCAATGCATGAAAGTGGAAAGTGAAAGTGAAGTCGCTCAGTCCTGTCCGACTCCGTGCAACCCCATGGACTGCAGCCTACCATGCTCCTCCGTCCAGGGGATTTTCCAGGCAAGAGTACTGGAATGGGTTGCCATTGCCTTCTCCACCAGGAACTGCAAATGAACCTATAATGCAGTGGTGGTTCAAGAAGTTTTGCAAAGGAGACAAGAGCCTTGAAGATGAAGAGTGCAGTGCCTAGCAATTGGAAGTTGACAACAACCCACTGAGAGGCTCATTGAAACTGATCCTCTTACAACTACACAAAAAGTTGCCCCAAATTCAACATTGACCAGTCTATTGTCTTAGGACATTTGAAGCAAAATGGAAAGGTGAAAAAGCTCAGTAAGCATACGCCTCATGAGCTGACCAAGAAAACAGAAACAAACAAACAAAAAATCATTGTTTTGAAGCAATGTCTTCTCTTATCCTATGCAACAACAATGAACGATTTCTAGATCGGATTGTGACTTGTGATGAAAAGTGGGTTTTATATGACAACCACTGACAACCAGCTCAGTGATTAGCTCAAGAGGAAGCTCCAAAGTACTTCTCAAAGCCAAACTTGCACCAGAAAAATCTCATGGTCACTGTGTGGTGTTCTGCTGCCCGTCTACAGCTTTCTGAATCCTGGTTAAACCATTACATTGGAGAAGTATGCTCAACCGATCAACGAGATGCATCAAAAACTGCAATGCCTGCAGCTGGCATTGGTCAACACAGTGGGCCCAACTCTTCTCCACAACAACACCCAACTAAATGTTGCATGTTGCACAACTAACACTTCAAAAGTTGAACAAATTGAGCTATGAAGTTTTGCCTCATCTGCCACATTCCCCCCACCTCTACCAACTGACTGCCACTTCAAGTATCTTGACAATTTTTGCATGAAAACGCTTCCACAACCAGCAGGAGGCAAAAAATGCTTACCAAGAGTTTGTTGAATCCCAAAGCATGGATTTTTATGCTACAGGAATAAACAAACTTACTTCTCATTGGAAAAAAATGTGTTGATTATAATGGCTCCTATTTTGATTAATAAATATGTTTTTGGGCCTAGTTATAATGATTTAAAATTCACAGTCCAAAACTGCAATTGTTTTTTCACCAACCTAATATTTTAAGTTAATTTTGCTCCTGATCCTCTTCAAAGCTTATTTGGCCTCATGTACTTTATCCATTTCAAAAGTAATCCTTTCTGTTATGAAGTGTTATCCAAGTCATTTAGATAATAAACACAGTAACATGTTGGTAAAATATCTAGTTCCAGATATATTAGCTTTTTAATTAAAGAAGAAAAATATGTAATTAATGAAATCAGAATGGTTAGTATTTTTATATTCAGAAGAACTGAAGAGCATATTTATTTAAACTCTATTGCTTATATCTAATAACCTAATAATCTGAGTATTGAAGAATGATCATTTTAAAAAGTAAATTATTTTAGTGTCTTATTTCAATCAATTTTGATTATATATTTATGGATCTCTCTTTATAGTCAACTATATCTTAGTCAAATTAAACTATTATAGAAACCTCAGTGCTTTATACATTAATATAACTATAAAAATTATATTTTAATAGCATGATAACAGTTTGGTGGAAAATATTATCAAGCATGCCTGACTAGATAAAAGAAAGGCTTGGGTTGGATAACAGGAATAAATATAAAAACACATATTTCTTCAAAAATTTTGATTTGATTTAGTTAGATTTTCATATTTATGGAAAACTAGAATGATTAATTGTCTATTACCACCTCATGACCATTAGATTTATCACATGCTGTTTCAAATTTAGGTCAATTAAGGTATAGTAAGAACATTTTTATTGAAAGCATTGTATAAATATCCCTCTTTAGCTGCTTAAGATTTTCAGTAGTATCACAGAATGCTCCTTTAGCTTTACATGCTGTTCCTTAACCTTTGAATTATATTATCACTTTTATGCTATTCTTGTTTGCTTCCTTTGTGTTTTTACATTATTCCTTTTAAAAATCAGTTGTGGACTCTACAAATTGCAATATTGAAATGTCTTTGAAATTGTGTTTCAAATGAGATCTGGGATCCATTTAATTGAAATGGCAGAATGTTAAGCACAGTATATGAGACCACAGTGGTTTTCTTGTGAACTCAACCATTCAGTAAGTTCTGCTTAACAAGCCACTATTTCCTAAGTGAAGTATTAGGGGTAGGGTGGGGTGGGGTGGGAAGGAATGCTTGAAAGCAGTAATTTTCAGAAGAGAATATAGATCAGGTAGCTCTGCAATTTTTCTTAAAGAAACTTTTGTTATCTGATGGAAATACTAAACACAACTGGAATTATTCAGAAATTATTCAATCAACAAATCTGCATGTTCTTAATAGCAACACTGCACTAGAAGGCGTGAAACTACTGAAATATAAAACCCCCATTGCTAAGGCCCCCATGGCGTGTGAGTGAGTAACAGGTAGCTATAAACAGTAATCGGACAGTCTACACGTGGACATCACCAGATGGTAAATGCCAAAATCAGGTTGATTATGTTCTTTGCAGCCCAAGATGGAGAAGCTCTATACAGTCAGCAAAAACAAGGCCTGGATCAGAATGTGACTCAGATCATGAGCTCTTTGTTACAAAATTCAGACTTAAATTCAAGAAGGTATGGAAAATCACTAGGCCATTCAGGTATGACCTAAACCAAATCCCTTATGATTATACACTGGAAGTGGCAAATAGATTCAAGGGATTAGATCCAATAGACAGTGCTGAAGAACTATGGACAGAGGTTCATAACACTGCACAGGGGGCAGTGACCAAAACCATCCTAAAGAAGAGGACATTCAAGAAGGCAAAATGATTGTCTTAGTAGACCTTACAAATAGCTGAGAAAAAAACAGAAGTGAAAAGCAAACAAGAAAAGGAAAGATATATCCAACTAAATGCAGAGTTCCAGAAACTAGTGAGGGGAGGTAAAGCCTTCTTAAGTGAACAATGCAAGAGAGAGGAAAACACTAGAATGGGAAAGACTAGAGATCTTTTGAAGAAAACTGGAGATTCCAAAGGAACATTTCATACAAAGATGGGCACAATAAAGACAGAAATGACAAGGAACTAATAGAAGCAGAAGAGATTAAGAAGAGGTGCCAAGAATACATAGAAGAGCTATACAAAAAAAGGGCTTTATGACCCAGATAACACAATGGTGTGGTCACTTATCTAGAGCCACACATCCTGGAGTATGAAGTTAAGTGGCCATTAGGAAGCACTACTATGAACAAGATAGAAGAGGTGATGGAATTTCAGCTTCACTATTTCAATCCTAAAAGGTGATGCTGTTAAAGTACTGCACTCAATATGTCAGCAAATTTGGAAAACTCAGAAGTAGCCACTGGACTAGAAAAAAATACAATTTTTCATTCCAACCCCAAGAAATAGCAATGGGAAAGAATGATTAAACTACCATTCAGTTGTATTCATATCATATGCTAGCAAGGTCATGCTCAAAGGCCTTAAATCTAGCCTTGAAAAATACATGAACTGAGAACTGCCAGAGGTACAAGCTTGATTTAGAAAAAGGCAGAGGAACTAGAGATTAAATTGCCAACATCTGTGGGATCATAGAGAAAGCAAGAAAATTCCAGAAAAACATCTACTTATGCTTCACTGATTATAATTTTAAGTGTTTGTTCTATGTGATTTATTTGTTTTTCTCCTTCAGGAAAGACTATATATGCATTTTTAAAATATTCATTTTTAATTCTTAGCTGAGTTTATTCCCCTTCATTTTCCTGTCTTGCTTCTCTCTGATCACCTCATTTCTGGTATTTTATAGAACTGATTTATAACTTTATGCTGAAACTCTACAACTTCATGTTATGGAACTGTGCAACTTTATGTTATGGAACTCATAACTTCTATCATCTTCTTTGTTTCTTCATTTTGAAATATCAGGTTACATTTTTCATTTGTCTTCTGAATATGAATTTCCAACATGCTTTCTTTATTTGTAAGAGGTTCATATCTTATTATTTTTTTTTCTGTAACTTTTAAAGATCAAAGCCACAATATTATTCAGTGACTTGGTTTTAAGTGAAATATATTTTCATCTAATTCAAAGATAAATGAGTGAACCAAAATCACTTTTCTACTACTATAAAGTAGCTTTTCACTACTATAAAGTTCCTTTTCCTTTGTTTTCACCAAGACTGGGGTTTGACTTTTTGAGGTCTTGGTCATTTTACCTGAACCTTTTCCAATTCTTTGCTCATTATCCTATCCAACTCATTAGGATTCCACTCCCCAGCTTTGATTTGGGAGAATACTTTGGTTCTAGGAGTCCTACTGACAGATTTCTGATCTACTTGATGACTATTGACCTTTCTTTGTCCCACTGCAGTCATTCAATATTAGAAGCTTCAAATTATGCTAACTAACACAACTACTACTTTCAGATACTCTATCAGGATTGTCCACTGAGTTTTCCAGTGTGCCTATGATGATGATTTTTATTTTTTATTTAATTTATTTATTTTTTATGATGATGATTTTTAGTTCTCTGCCTCTCAGGGTTATCTTTCACTTCCTCTTATATAATTTTTGAAAGCAATTGTGTCCTGTAGCTATTGGCATTTATCTCAAATCATTTATATTCTGGGGCTCATGAGAATTATTTTTTACCTAGTTTTGCTGTAGGTGTTGTCCTACTTACTGTCCTACTTGATTTGTGCTGTCCTACTTGCTCTTTTTCATTTCATGAGTGGAATTCTAACAGATTATCAAGATATACCACTGCCAAAGCCATTTTCCCAGAACACCTCATTAAATAACATTGTAACTTCATTGCAATACACTACAATAATGCATTTAAGTAATAAACTGTATATGAGGTTATTATAGTAAAAAAAAATCACACACAAGTCTTTATTATCAGCTCTGAGTCAGATCTTTGTAAAATGCATAGATGTCTTCAATTCAAAGTAATGTGAATTACTGAGCAACTACAAAATTGCTTTATGTGCAAAAAAAAAATTGCTTTATGTATGCAAAAATTGCTTTATGTGTTTCAGAGATGAAAGAAAGCACAAATACTCAATCCAGGACTTTCAAATTCCAATGGGGGAAATAAATATATACACAATTAACTCAAATATGAATTTAATTATAAACAGCTAAATCATTTGCTCTTTCGGGTGGGAACAAATATTAGCATTGCCAACTATGGTTACTTAAAGACTTCAACAAATGGAATGCTATGCAACCAGTACAAAAGTACAAATTAAAGCTCCTTAGCCTGGAAATATGTCAGTTTTATATTTCTAAGGAAAAAAAGAAATGTTTTTTCACAACACTTTGTAAAATATGACCTCATTTCAATAAGAACAAATATATACGGAAAATATAGATTACTTTTTATCCAAATATTAAATAGTCATGATCTCTGAGTGATGGGGTTAGAGAAGTAGTTATACCTTTTAATTATGTTTTCTGTAATATTTTGTTATATTTGTTTGACTCTTTTTTTGCAATGAACAAAAATAAAATAAAAATGAAGCTCTTTCTATTTGCGTTGTTGCTTGGTCTCTGAACTGTGCCCAGCTCTTCGGCAACCCCATTAACTGTGGCTCACCACTTTCCTCTGTCCGTGGGGTTGCCCAGGCAAGAATACCTGAGCGGGCTGCTATTTCCTTCTCCAGGGGATCTTCCCAACCAAGAGATCAAACCCGCGTCTCCTGCATCGCAGGCAGATTCTTTACCACTGAGCCACCAGGGAAGTCAGGAAACACTGGAAAAATAGTGAAAAATATTTTTGTGTATCTATCAAAGTAAGATAAATCTGTGACAAAGACAGTTTAGACATTGTCTGTTCAAGATACTTAGGCATGGAACGTTGGCCTATGAATCCATTTCAGTCCTTGTGAAAGAAGAGGAGGAGGAAGAGGAGACGAAGAAAATCACATGAGTAACCTATTCAAACTCAAGCGCTGTAACCACAAACTCATTCATCTGACACTAGCAGTTATGATCGCATGGACTTAACCAGGACACCCCTGCCGCCTCTTGCTATTCCTGAGAGACTTAAATATCAAGATCATTTTCTTATTTTGGCTGATATTGTCACTTCTCTTTCCAGTTAACAGTTCATGTCGTAGGCTAATCATCAGCAAAGGGCCTACGGATCCAACTGTTATCGTTTAAAGTGTATCCCTTTCAAACGGGTTTATCAGTGGTGTCAAGGTTGGCTAGGGACTCTTTCCAGGGCTTATAGCTAACCTCTATTTCCCATTCCCTCCTGGCATTCTTGAAGGACTTTGTGACTATTTCTAGCCAAACAAGTGAGCTTGTGTAGAGTAGAAATTGTGAATAGAAATTGTGTATCATTTTTATCCTAGGACATTTTAACAGAGGGTGTGTCTTCATTTCTGTCTGTCTCTGTCTCTCAGTCTGTCCCTGTCTTTCTCCACAGACAGAACGGTGCATCAAAGTCCTCTGATGAACATAAAAGAGCCACAGATGATATGTGTAGACCTTAACAAGCATTCCTGAACGACTCTAGGAAGTTAATTCTCCCTGTCAATGTCATTGAATGATGCTGGAACAGAACAACTGTGTGGCCTAGTTTAGCTGCTAAACAATTAGAAATATTACCCTAAAGAATATAAGTAATTTTAAAAATCATCTTTCTGGATACTTGGTTGAATTTTATTTAATTAAAAATATTTAGCAGCACAAGATATGAATCAACTATTGCTCTCTGTTTTTCATGGACCAAGTTAATTGTTTCCTTGATTGGCCTTGCTTTAAGGAGTGGCTAATTTAAAGAAAATGGAAATAATAGGCATTTATTTTCTATAACTCTTTCCTAGATCACACCATTTTTCAAAGTTACTTTTCTTATTCTCCCATATGGTTACAACAAAACTGTGAATTTGCAACTTTTGAGTATTTCAGCAAATTCTGTACAAATTCTTTAACTTAATGGAATTAGGTAAAATACTGAGTTTAAAGTACTTGGAAGGTATTCAAATACAGTTAAAGCTTTATATAAATTTATAAGATAGATATGGTCCATCTTTCTTCATGTTGTTATTTTAATTATGTGATTAAAATGGTGACTTAAAACTTCTTTATTTGAGAAGGACACTATATCTGTTAGCTAAAAATATCCGTTCTTATTTTTTGGAAGCAAATTAACTTTTCAGCCTAAGAGGAGCTGGTAAGTTAATTTGCAAAATGTTTGCAGTGCCCCAGAAAAACATTGGTGTATATTAAAAACCAATGGAAATGTTATATATTTTCTATGTATATAGAAAATATATTATGCTACCATAATAAAACTAGTTTCAATTAATTCATTTTAGAATAAGCTTAGTTTGGTATTTTATTTTTAAAATTTTTGACTTTCTTATTTTCCATTTCTCATTTTGATAAATAAGCATACTTTGAAAATAAAAAAAAAATATTTACATGATGGATAATATTGGACTTGTGACATAAGTTTTTTCTGTTCTATAATTTTATTTGCTTGAAAATATTAAAAATATAATAGTATTATTTCCAGAATTCTGTTACTATTGACACAATTTTTCACAATGGGCAGTATGGAGAGAAATTCAGTTGCCATAGTAATAGGTCAAAGGAAAAATATATATATATATGTCACATCGGCTATGACCTAAGCCCTACTGTCTCAGAGTCCCAGTAACAGAGTACCAGGAAATAGAAGAGAACCAGAGAATGCTATTTGTATCTTGGGATTATTACCTAATTCTTTCCTATACACATCCAATTTAGGATAAATTGTTAAGTTGAAAATATGAACACTCAACATTACTTGTAGACAGAAAACTGTAAATGTCTATACATTCCTGCCTCTCCTCACCAGTTATTATGGTCAATTCTATGTTTCAATTTAACTGGCGCTTGGGGTGCCCAGGCATTGCATCAGATGTTTCTCTGGGTATGTCCCAGAAAGTCTTTTTGTATGCTGCTAAGTCACTTCAGTCGTGTCCGACTCTGTGCGACCCCAGAGATGGCCGCCCACCAGGCTCCCCCATCCCTAGGATTCTCCAGGCAAGAGTAGTGGAGTGGGTTGCCATTTCCTTCTCCAAGGCATGAAAGTGAAAAGTGAAAGTGAAGCCACTCAGTCTTTTTGTATGAGATTAATTATAAAATAGGTGGAGAGAGTAAAACAGATTCTTTTCCCCAAAATGGGTGTGCGTGCTAAGTCGCTCAGTCATGTCTGACTTTTTGTGACACCATGGGCTTTATAGCCCAACAGGCTCCTCTTCCCATGGGATTATCCAGGCAAGAATACTGGAGTGGTTTGCCATGGCTTCCTCTGGGGTATGTTCTTGACCCTGGGATTACACCTGCGTTTCTTATGTCTCCTGCATTGGCAGGCAGGCAGGTTCTTTACCACTAGGTCCACCTGCAATGCCCAATGTGGTAATAATGCTCATCCAATCATTTGAAGCCCCAAATATGCTGATCCTCCTCCAGGTAGAAGGAAATGACTCTTAGGTGACTGCTGAACTGGGGCATTACTATTTTTTTTTTAATTGGTTTAATTTATTTTTATTGTGGTGTTGGAGAAGACTCTTGAGAGTCCCTTGGGCTGCAAGGAGATCAAACCAGTGAATCCTAAAGGAAATCAGTCCTGAACATTAATTGGAAAGACTGATGCTGAAGCTGAAGCTCCAATACTTTGGCAATCTGTTGCGAAAAAATGACTCCTTAGAAAAGACCCTGATGCTGGGAAAGATTAAAGGCGGGAGAATGGGATGACAGAGGATGAGATGGCTGGATGGCATCACTGACTCAATGGACATGAGTTTGTGCAAGCCCCAGGAGTTGGTGATGGACAGGGAAACCTGTTGTACCACAGTCCATGGGGTCACAAAGAGTCAGACATGACTGAGCAACTGAACTGAACTGATTCATTTTTACAGCAGTGTTAGGTTCAGACAAACTTGAGAAGGAAATAGATTTCCTATGTACTCTTGTCCCCACATATGCATAGTCTCCTATGTCATCAACATTTCCCACCAAATGATACATTGATGAATTTCCATCAACACATCATAGTCATTCACAGTATGTTCAGTTCAGTTCAGTTCAGTTGTTCAGTCATGTAATTCATGTTATATTTCACTCTTGATGTAGTACATTCAATGGGTTTGAACAAATGTATAATGAATGCATCTGTTATTAACTATCACAGAGTATTTTCATTGCTCTAAGTGTCTTATATGTGTGCACATGTGTTAAGTCACTTCAGTTGTGTCCAAGCCCTCTAAAGCTCTTAAATGCCCTACCTACCTACTCATGTCTCCTCACCTCCAACCCTTACTATTGCTGGCAACCACTGATCTTTTTAATGTCTCCATAGCTTTACCTTTTCCAGAATATCATGTCACTGGAAACATGCAACACATAACATTTTTGCTGACTTATTTTGCTTAGAAACATCTTTTTAAGGTTTCTGCATGTCTTTTAATGATTTGATAGTCCTACTTTAATATTATGTTAGTTATTAATATCCAGAAATGATATGGACCTAAGAGAAGCAGAAGATATTAAGAAGAGGTGGCAAGAATTCACATAAGAACTGTACAAAAATGATCTTCACAACACAGATAATCACGAAGGTGTTATCACTCACACTCACCTAAAGCCAGACATCCTGGAATGTGAAGTGAAGTGGACCTTAGGAAGCATCACTATGAACAAAACTAGTGGAGGTGATGGAATTCCAGTTGAGCTATTTCAAATCCATAAAGATGATGCTGTGAAAGTGCTGCACTCAATATGTCAGCAAATTTGGAAAACAGCAGTGTCCACAGGACTGGGCAAGGTTAGTTTTCATGCCAATTCCTAAGAAAGGCAATGCCAAAGAATGCTCAAACTACCGCACAATTGCACTCATCTCACATGCTAGTAAAGTAATCCTCAAAATTCTCCAATCCAGGCTTCATCAAAACCTGAACCGTGAACTTCCAGATGTTCAAGCTGGTTTTAGAAAAGGCAGAGGAACCAGAGATCAAATTGCCAACATCCGCTGGATCATCAAAAAAGCAAGAGAGTTTCAGAAAAACATCTATTTCAGCATTATTGACTATGCCAAAGCCTTTCACTGTCTGGATCACAATAAACTGTGGAAAATTCTGAAAGAGATGGGAATACCAGACCACCTGACCTGCCTCTTGAGAAATTTAGAACTGGACATGGAACAACAGACTGGTTCCAAACAGGAAAAGGAGTACATCAAGGCTGTATATTGTCACCCTGCTTATTTAACTTATATGCAGAGTACATCATGAGAAACACTGGCCTGGAGGAAGCACAAGTTGGAATCAAGATTGCTGGGAGAAACATCAATAACCTCAGATATGCAGATGACAGCACCCTTAAGCCAGAAAGTGGAGAAGAACTAAAAAGCCTCTTGATGAAAGTGAAAGAGGAGAGTGAAAAAGTTGGCTTAAAGCTCAACATTCAGAAAACTAAGATTATGACATCCGGTCCCATCACTTCATGGCAAATAGATGGGGAAACAGTGGAAACAGTGGCTGACTTTATTTGGGGGGGGGGCTCCAAAATCACTGAAGATGGTGATTGCAGAAATGAAATTAAAAGATGCTCACTCCTTGGAAGAAAAGTTATGACCGACCTAGACAGCATATTGAACAGCAGAGACATTACTTTGTCCACAATGGTCTGTCTAGTCAAGGCTATGGTTTTTCCAGTAGTCATGTATGGATATGCGAGTTGGACTATAAAGAAAGCTGAGGGCCGAAGAATTGATGCTTTTGAATTGTGGTGTTGGAGAAGACTCTTGAGAGTCCTTTGGACTGTAAGGAGATCCAACCAGTCCATCCTAAAGGAGATCAGCCCTGGGTGTTCATTGGAAGGACTGATGTTGAAGCTGAAACTCCAATACTTTGGCTACCTGATGAGAAGAGCTGACTCATTTTAAAAGACCCTGATGCTGGGAAAGATTGAGGGCAGGAGGAGAAGGGGACGACAGAGGATGAGATGGTTGGATGGCATCACTGACTCAATGGACATGGGTTTGGGTAGACTCCGGTAGTTGGTGATGGACAGGGAGTCATGGCGTGCTGTGGTTCATGGGGTCACAAAGAGTTGGACACAACTGAGCGACTGAACTGAGCTGAACTGAATAGGCTTTCGCCTCTTCAAACAAACTTTACAATTACTTTGCTGCTGTCCACAAAATGACTTGTTCAAATTTTGAGTAGCATTGCACTGAATTGATTGATCAAGTTGAAAATAACTGACATCTTGACAATATTGAGTACTTCTGCCCATAAACATGTAATATATCTCCATTTATTCAGTTACTTGATTTTGTTCATCAGAGCTTTGTAGTTTTCTTCATGAAGATATTGTACATATTTTCTTAGATTTACATTTAAGCATATCATTTTGTGGCATGCCAAGGTAAAAATGCTGTGATTTTAATTTCAAATTTCACTCAGTCATTGTTGATATATAGAACAGCAATTGACTTCTGTATGTTAACTTTGGGTCCTGTTTGAGTGCTAAGTTGCTTCAGTTGCATCCAACTCTTTGCTACGATATTGACTGAAGCCCACCAGTCTCCTCTATTCATGGGATTTTCCGGGCAAGAATACTGGAGTGGGTTGCCGTTTCCTCCTCCTGGGGATATTCCAGATCCAGAGATCAAACCTGCATCTCTTATGTCTCCTGCATTGATAGGTGCATTCTCTACCACTGGTGCAATCTGGGAAGCCCTTGTATCCTACTGCTACTGCTAACTGCTAAGTCACCTCAGTCATGTCCAACTCTGTGCCACCCCATAGATGGCAGCCCAGCAGGCTCTGTTCTGTCCCTCGGATTCTCCAGGCAAGAACACTGGAGTGGGTTGCCATTTCCTTCTCCAATGCAGGAAAGTGAAAGTGAAGTCGCTCAGTCGTGTCTGACTCTTAGTGACCCCATGGACTGCAGCCTACCAGGCTCCTCCATTCATAGGATTTTCCAGGCAAGAGTACTGGAGTGGGGTGCCACCTTGCAATAATTTCATGTTAGTTCCAGAAGTTTTTTGTCAATTTTTTTGTGTCTTCTACATAGATGGTCATGCAGTCCAAGGATAAAGACAGTTTTATTTCTTCCTTCTTAATCTATATACTCTTTTCTTTTATTACATTAACTAGAACTTTCAATAGCTGCTGAAAAACAGTAGTGAGAAGAGATACACCTGCCTTTACCTGATTTTAGTGGGAAAAATGAGTTTCTCATCAAATGAATGTTAGCTGTAGTGTTTCTGTAGATACTCTTTATCAAGGTGAGATAGTTCCTCTCTATTCCTAGTTATTGCTGCTGCTGCTGCTGCTAAGTCGCTTTAGTCATGTTGGACTCTGTGCGATCCCATAGACAGCAGCCCACCAGGCTCCCCCTTCCCTGGGATTCTCCAGGCAAGAACACTGGAGTGGGTTTGCCATTTCCTTCTCCAATGCATGAAAGTGAAAAGTGAAAGTGAAAGTGAAGTTGTGTCCAACTCTTAGTGACCCCACGGACTGCAGCCTACCAGGTTCCTTCGTCCATGGGATTTTCCCAGGCAAGAGTACTGGAGTGGGTCACCATTGCCTTCTCCATCTAGTTATTGAGAGGTTTAATTATGGTTCTCTTAAATACTAATACATGTTTTGCATCTATTTATATGACCATGTGATTTTTCTTATCTAGTCTGCTGATAAGATGAAAAACAATAACTTTCAAATGTTGAACAAGCCTGGGAATACTCCATATGGTCATGGTATATAATATTTTTTATACATTGATAAATGTGAATTCATATTTTTTGAGAATTTCTTATGTATGCTAATAAGAGATACAGATCTATAATTTTCTTTCCTGGTTGTATCTTTGTCTGGTTTTTGTATTGGTGTAATGCTGGCTGCTTAGAATGAGTTAAGAAATATTCCTTCTGTTTCCATCTTCTCAGAGATTATAGATAATTGGCATAATTTATCTCTAAATTATTTGATAGAATTCACATTGAACCTATCTAGACCTGGTATTTTCTGTTTTGGAAAGTTGGTATTGATTTCATTTTTAAAAAACAGATAAGGAAGCTGTGGTACATACATACAACGGAATATTGCTACTGCTAAGTCACCTCAGTTATGTCCGACTCTGTGCGACCCCATAGATGGCAGCCCACCAGGCTCCGCCATCCCTGGGTTTCTCCAGGCAAGAACACTGGAGTGGGTTGCCATTACTCAGCCATAAAAAAGAATACATTTGAATCAGTTCTAATGAGGTGGATGAAACTGGAGCCTATTATACAGAGTGAAGTAAGCCAGAAAGAAAAACACCAAAATAGTATACTAACACATATATATGGAATTTAGTAAATCGGTAAAGATAACCCTGTATGTGAGACAACAAAAGAGACACAGATATATAGAACAGTATTATGGACTCTATGGGAGAGGGCAAGGGCGGGATGATATGGGAGAACGGCACTGAAGCTTGTAAATTATCATATGTGAAACGAATCTCCAGTCCAGGTTCAAAGCATGATACAGGGTGCTCGGGGCTGGTGCACCGGGATGACCCGGAGGGATGGGATGTGGGAACACATGTATACCCGTGACGGATTCATGTCAATGTATGGCAAAACAAATACAATATTGTGAAGAAAAAAAATAGATAAATAAAATAATTTAAAAAATAAATAAATAAAAAATAGATATAGGTCCATTGAGATTGTCTGTTTCTTCTTGTGTGGATTTTGTCTTCTTTTTGTATGAATCTTGTGTGAACTCTCAGATTGCATCTGTCAAAGAATTGGTCCATTTCGCCTAGGTTATGAAATTTAACAAGAAATACATTCAAATTTTGTTTGTCAAGTAAGTATTTTTCTCCCCTTACTTTTGAAGGATAGTTTTGCAGCAAACAGAATTCTAGGTTGGTGGGTTTGTTTGCTTGCTTATTTTTTTTTTCTCTCTCAGAACTTTAAAATATTTCAGTCTTCTTTTTTTTGCATAGTCTGAAGAGGGATCAAATGTAATTCTTATCTTTGATTCTCTACAGGCATTTTTCTCTTCCAGGATTTTTTTTCTTTATCTTTGATTTTCTGTCATGTGAAAATAATGTGCCTAGGGGTAGCTGATGGCATTTTTCTTGAATGATGCTCTCTGAGCTTCTTGAATGTATGAATTGGTGTCTGACACTAATTAAGAAATAATTCTTAGTCATTATTGTTCAAAATATTTCTTCTGTTTTCTTTCCCCTTTGTTTTACTTTTGGTTTTCCATTTTGTTGTGTTAGAAAGATATGACATCTTTTTTAGTTGTCACAAGTCCTTGTCATTTCTGTTCTGGGTTTCTGTTTATTGGTTTTTTTTCAGTCTTCACTCTTCTTGGTTTTTGAAGACTTTATTATGTTCTAAATTTCACAGATTCTTTCCTCAGCCACATACAATCTACTAATAAGCCTAACAAAGACATCCAACAAAGACATTCTGTGACAGTGTTTCTAATGTAGAATTTCTTTTTGATTCTTAGGATTTGCATGTCTGTACTTACATTGCCCATCTGTTGTTGCATATCCTCTACTTTATTCATGAGACATCTTAGAATATTAAGAATACTTGTTTTAAGTTCTTAAGTTCTTGATTTGTTACTCCCAACATCCCAGCTTTGTATGGTTTGGATTTTTGCTCTGACTCTTCAAATTGTAGTTTTTTTCTTTTTTCTCTTTTTGCCTTTTGGAATATCTTGCAATATTTTTCACTGATAGAAGGATATTATGTTCCCAGTTTAAAAAAAACAAAATCTTTTGCAAACAGGCCTTTAGCCATGTGGTGCTGAATATGAAGAGAAGGGAGAATATCCTTTAGTGCTACAATACTGTGAATTTCACAAGTGTTACTCAGTATTTTTCAACCCCTTTAGGGGAGAAAGGATGACTGGAGCCAGTAAGAGTTGGATTATTTCCCTTTCCTAGAAAGTTAAGCTCTGATAATACCCCAGCAGATTAGCCTCTAATCAATTTGTTACCCCTGAGGGCAGGTCTTGTTAGGAAGTGAAGATTGTTCTGGAATATTACAAAACTGTTAACTTTCTTTTTCTGGATGCACAAGGAAATTTTTCTCTAATATTTGCTATGTAAACCTGCTACTTCTTACAATATTGTGTAGGCCCCTGTATCAATGGGCTCCCCTGATGTTTTTAACTTAGACTTGTCCACATTGAGTCTCCAGCATTTTGTCAATTCTGGTTTATGTTTTATTATTCTGGCACTGATTCCTGTGAGAATTTTCATTTATGAGTCCCTGCTCAGGTAGGCTGTGACTCCATATATTCACTTGTTTCTCTCTCCAAACTTGGGACAGTGGTTACCCTATGTCCTCCCCTTTCCTGTAGAGCCAAGAATAATTGTTGATTTTCAATCTGTTAAGTGTTTTTATTATTATTATTATTATTATTATTAAAACGAAGTGGAAACTTCCAAGGCCTTTGTGGAACCACAAACATGAAGTCTGGTATTATGTTTTCCTGCATTCAGAGTCAAGCTGAAAAACTGGCTCTTCTTCACTCCCAAGTCTGTGGACTTTCAGATTTGTCTTTGGACTTGGGCTTGAATTACATCTCCTTTCTTTCTTGAGTCTTGAGTTTGCCTGCTGCAAATCTTAGGACTTCTTAGCCTCCATTATTACATGAGCCCACCTCACCCCTCGCCCCATATAAATACATACACATATCAGTTCAGTTCAGTTCAGTTGCTCAGTCATGTCTGACTCTTTGCGAACCATGGACTGAAGCACAACAGGCTTCCCTGTCCATCACCAACTCCCAGAGCTTGCTCAGACTCATGTCCATTGAGTCGGTGATGCCAGCCAACCATCTCATCCTCTGTCATCCCCTTCTCCCCCTGCCTTCATCTTTCCCAGCATCAGAGTCTTTCCTAAACAGTCAGTTCTTTGCATCAGGTGGCCGAAGTATTGAGTTTCAGCTTTAGCATCAGTCCTTCCAATGAATATCCAGGACTGATTTCCTTTAGGAAGGACTGGGTGGATATCCTTGCAGTCCAAGGGACTCTCAACAGTCTTCTAGAACACCACAGTTCAAAAGCATCAATTCTTCAGCATTCAGCTTTCTTTATGGTTCAACTCTCACATCCATACATGACTACTAGAAAATCCATAGCTTTGACTATATGGTCATTTGTCAGGAAAGTAATGTCTCTACTTTTTAATATGCTGTCTAGGTTGGTGATAGCTTTTCTTCCAAAGAGCAAGCATCTTTTAATTTCATGGCTGTAATACCATCTGCAGTGATTTTGGAGCCCAACAAAATAAAGTCTGTCATCACTGTTTCCATTGCTTCCCCATCTATTTGCTATGAAGTGATGGGACTAGATGCCATGATCTTAGTTTTTTGAATGTTGAGCTTTAAACCAGCTTTTTCACTCTCCTCTCTCACTTTCATCAAGAGGCTCTTTAGTTCTTCTTCACTTTCTTCCATAAGAGTGGTGTCATCTGCATAGCTGAGGTTTTTGATATTTCTCCCAGCAATTTTGATTCCAGCTTGTGCTTCATCCAGCCTGGCATTTCACATGATGCACTATGCATATAAGTTAAATGCACCAATACATATATGTTTCATACACATACATACATGGTGATTGTTAAGTTGTTGAGTTGTGTCTGACTCTTGTGACCCCTATGGACTGTAGCCTGCCAGGCTCCACTGTCCATAGAATTTCCCAGGTAAGAATACTGGAGTGGGTTGCCATTTTCTTCTCCAGATTTACCTGACCCAGCAATCAAACTTGGGTTTTGCACTTTGCAAGCAATAATCCTGCATTGCTGGCAGATTCTTTACGAACTGAGTCAGTAAGGAAACCATATATATATATGTTTATGTCAGTAAGGAAACCATATATATATATATATATCGTTATATATATATACACGTGTGTGTGTGTGTGTGTGTGTGTGTGTGTGTGTGTGTGTGTATGGAATTCCCTGATGGCTCAGTAATTAAATAATCTGCCTGAAATGCAAGAGACCCAGGTTTGATACCTGGGTCGAGAAGATCCTCTGGAGAAGGAAATGACTACCCACTCCAGTATTCTTGACTGGAGAATCCCGTGGACAGAGGAGCGTGTGTGTATGTGTGTGTGTATACACACATATATCTCATTGTTTCTGTTTCTCTGGAAAACCCTGATGAATGTACCACTCTTCTTTATTTTTCTTTTATCTGTTAGCTAACTGAAGATAAATGAGGTAGATTCCTTTAAGTTCTACTTTTTTAAAAAATGAAATACCTAGAGCAGGTGTGAGAGGAAAGCTTTCTTCAATAATTAGTGTAAATAGTGTTTCTCTCTTTCTCTTTTTCCTGAAGAAATAAGAATCCTGCTTTTATCACACATCAGGTGGCAAAACAGAGTGAAAATACATGAGAACAGTGGGAGTGTGCAACAACAATAATAGTACCTTCCCTGGCATTGTAGTTTATCATTTTCAAAGCATTTTCTCATAGATTTGAGTCACACAAAATAACAAGAGGATGGGGAGAGTAGATATTTTCACCCTTTACAGATGAGAAAAATCAAGGCATTACTGAGGAAAGTAAGTGGCAGAACTAAACTTTCAAACTGAGTCTTCTGACAATGAATCAAGTGTTCTTAACAACTGAATGACTCTGCTTGTGGACAGAACTGCATTAATTATATCTTTCAAGAGGGAGTTGACAGTCACTCAAAAGAGAAAGGACAAATAAGAGCTAGTGGATTTCTGCTCCAGAAGGCAAGAGGGATGATTTAAACTTAGAGAAACTAATAGCTACATTAAAAAAAAAATGTCATGGTGAGTTGTAGGTCACTGCAAAGAGGCATTTAATGCAGGGAGTTTAAACAAGAATATTAATGAAAAAGTAATATTAACAATAGTGGTAGAAAAAGACTGCATTTACTGAACACATGCTAAATCTGAAGAATCTTCCAGGAATTTTTGCTAGTTCTAAAAACATTTTGGCAAGAAAAAATGTTATTACCTCATTTTAACAGTTTTTATGTAACAGACTAAGAGATTAAATAACCTCTTCAAAATCTATGGCATCAGCAATATGTTATGCTGAAAACCAGGAATATTTCTAAAGTGAAAGGAAAACAAACCAGGAAACCTTTTTGAGAAGTTTGAAATTATTAAATAACTTCACCAAGTACTTAATTTCTTTTTTTACTCATTATAAATCTAGTACTAGAGCTTACAAATACAAAAGCAAGAATTAACTATATTATGTGCTACTGTCACAAATTGTCTTAGATTTTGTTCTCCTGAAATCGGCCTCAGACAATGACTCCTGTAAAAGTTTACTTGTTAAGAAAAATTGCTATGAGCTTAAAATTGGTTAGGGAGGTGGAAAGTGGGATTAGGAAGGGAGGAAAACAAGGAAGTCAAGCAAGGTGCCATATAGAGTAGGCATACTCAATCTGATACAAAAGATTAAGAAAAAAAAAATTAGTCATGTCTTAACAGCCTTCAATTGGGAAATATTTGTTTCCCTGGGCACTTCATTCATTGGCTAAAGGCAAGGGTGGACAGGCAGAGGGGACTTTGGTTCTCCAAGACTGGAAACCAAGAAGGTGGTGGTGGCCTGAGGGCATCTATCTAAAAAATAGGGTAGATGTTGGCCATTGAGTGGGAAAGTCACCAGAAACCAGCTACTGATATACACAAACATTGGAAATTAACTACAGGATGTAGGCAGACCACTGACACAGCAGTTGCTCCAGCCAAGTGATTATTCAATAATGCCTTTATATGAAACATGTGGATTTATTCATCTCATTCCTCAGCCTCTTCACTTATGCTGCACCTCCCCTTTAATCATGGGTCACTGATCACTGAGGACAGTTATTTGAGATGGAGGAGGAAATCTCTTCTGGTATGTTTTAAATTCCACAAGCCTGTGAATCTCCTAAGGTAAATGTAGGTGTTCTAGAAAGTTTCCCCAGACTTCATAGTTTAAACTGCAAGAAACTAACAATCTTCACCTGTGCTTGGCTGTTACTTTAGGGTCCACCAGATGAACACCTTGAGTGATTCTTTGACTCTGGGCTTGGTGAGGCAATTTGCTGTAGTGGATGGGCAGATGGGTATTACCATGTTAATGCACAGACTTTTGACAATAATTTGCATATATTGGGTTTGTCCTCTTAAAAGAATACCTCTTGGTACCTAGCTTCCAGGTTATAACAAATCACAGGATATTTTACTAGAGAGAAAGGGGCCTATTGAGAGGCTATGGGGGTTAAGACACTGTTACAGTGAGAGATCTCAAGGAGGAGAAGCAGTCTGTCTCAGTTGACTTCTCAACTGAACACAACCATGCAAACGACCTCAGGTTACAAAAAGAGGAGTAATTGCCCAGATGATCTACAGAATCATAAAAATAGCAACTCTTCTTTTTGCAAGCTACTAAACATTGTTGTGTTTTGTTACACAGAAATATATAATTAAAACTTTGAATCACAAACTGGAATTAAGATTACTAGGAGAAATATAAACAACCCCAAGTATGCAGTGATAACCATTCTAATGGCAGAAAGCAAAGAGGAACTAAAGAGCCTCTTGATGAAGATGAAAGAAGAGAATGAAAAAGCTGGCCTAAAGCTCAAAACTCAAAAAACTAAGATTATGGCAACTGGCCCCATGATTTCATGGCAAATAGATGGGGAAAAAGTGGCAACAGTGGCAGGCTTTATTTTCTTGGGCTCCACAATCACTGCAGATGGTGATCGCAGCCATAAAATTAAAAGACGCTCGCTTCTTAGAAGAAAAGCTATGACACAGCTTGCTGTGTCATGTTAAAAAGCAGAGACATCTTTTTGCCCAAAGGTCTGCATAGTCAAAACTATGGTTTTTCCAGTAGTCATGCATGGATGTGAGAGTTGGACCATAAAGAAGGATGAGTGCCAAAGAAATGATGCTTTTGAATTGTGCTGCTGCAGAAAACTCTTGCGAGTCCTTTGAACTGAAAACAGATCAAATCAGTCAATCCTAAAGGAAATCAACTCTGAATATTCATTGGAAGGACTGATGCTGAGGCTGCAACTCCAAAACTTTAGCCATCTGATGTGAAGAGCCAACTCATCGGAAAAGACCCTGATGCTGGGAAAGATCTACCACCAAAGGAGAAGAGGGCAGTATAGGATGAGATGGCTAGATAGCATCACTAACTCAATGGACATGAACATGAGGAAGCTCCGGAAGATAGTGAAGTACAAGGAAGGCTGGTGTGCTGTAGTTCATAGGGTCACAAAGAGCTGGACATGACTTAGCAACTGACCAACAACACCTTTTCCCCTATTGAAGTCATAACTTCACATGATTCAAACTAAAATCATCAAAAATAATAATCACATCAATGCCCATAGGCATCTCTACCAGTTATCCAGTCCTACTTTGGCTAACACACCCTGCTATTTTCCTTCCAGTTATTTTATGCTGTGAGGCAGATTTTAATGCCTAATCCCAGAGCTGAAGGAATGAAGCCTCAGAGAGGTCAAGTGGCCTGTAGAAGGCAGGGTAGTATTTTGCAGAGTCATAATCTGAAACTACATTTGCCTGAATTCAAAATTTCCTCTTCCCACCCTGCTTCAAATTGCACTTTCATATGAGTCCTTAAACATAATGGCATAAATTACCATCAGAACTGTTAGTTTACAAAAGCATAGATAATGTGCATGGGTTGTCTGCTCTGCAAATTTGTTGTTGAAAATCCTCTATATCCAGGAAGGATTAGAACAAACTAGTGAAAATGATCCTAATTTCCTTCCGTGCAAAAATTATTCCCCTCTTGAGGGTTAATAGTGAAACAACAACCACAACAAAAATTATATCTTTTGGTAATCTGAATAATTTGCATATTTGAGTTACTTCAACTGTAATGATAAGGAAATAAACATTTAAAACTTTCCCTAGCAGAATGGCACTGTAGCATATTGAAGAGTTTAGGCTACAGAGTGAGAGTGTCTAAAGTAAATCCTGGTTATTTTTCTTACTTGCTCTGTGATCCTGAACAAGTTATTCAAATTCTCTAGGTCCTCTGTTTCTTCATTTATAAAATGATGATAGTAATATTATCTACCACATTGTCTTCATTAGTTGTAGGATCAAAACGATTATATGAACCACTAAGAATGGTGCCTAGCACAGGGCACATATTCTGTGTTAGTTATTACTATTATTATTATAGTTATTGTCATTATTATTATTAATTTCCTTTTAGAAGTCAAAGTAATCTTACATTCATAGATACAAAACCACTCTTAAAATTTTTGTCAGAAGTTAAGTTCCCAAACAACTATTTTGTACAGTAAGTGTAACAGATTTGACAGAATAAAGGGCTTTGTCATTTAAAAGGGATAACTTCAACGCTTATTTAAATTTATTAATATAATATTAAAAAATGATAAATTTTTATGTATCTTTTATTTTCTGAGTTCATCCTACTCCTGGGCATAATGGGGAAACATGTTTTTAAATAGAGAAGAAATAACAAATCCAAAACAAAAAAGTTAAAATAATAACCATGGAAGCAAAAAGACTGCAGCTTTTGATTTTGATATTGCACTGTCTTCTATAATAAGGAACCTTTTCTTATCTATGTTTTCACAGGCTCTTTGTTTTTCTTTAATATAATATTTAGTACATTTTACAGAGATTCATTCGCAGGTGGTTTTCTCTGTGACTGACTGTTCTGAATCTAAAGATTGCTTATTCATCATCATCACATTTGTGCTGAGATGCATGCTTGGCACTGTCAGTTCAGAAACTATTTGTTGGATGAATGAGCAAATAAACTAAAAATTGGATGATTCATTACCACTTGACATATAATTATTTTGGTTAATATTGATTTTATCTAATAAAACTTCCTCAAAATTCACAATATCAATGGCTATTATAAGAGGTAATAAGAAACTGACTTACATGAAAATATATGCACTAAATTCTAAGTGTTTTCCTTCAAGTGACATTTCTTGACAGTCTTTCTTAATTCCTTGGGAGCAAATTATGACAGTCATCCAGGGCACTGTAATGATGAAATGCTCTCAAAGCTGTTGACTCTGTAATTTAAGGGAACACTCATCTAGCAATACAAGTCTTCAAAAACCATATAGACATTTTCCCAATTATATGTGAAAGCTTTAAATGAAGGCATTTTAATGAACACTCATTGAGATACAAGGTAAAACAAAGAAAAACTGTTATGACTTGATCATTAATTTATCATCAGTAGTACTTTGAAAAAAAAATTTATTAGAGTATAGTTGACATAATGTTGTGTTAGTTTCAGGTGTACAGCAAAGTGAATCATTTATACATATACATATACATATATCCACTCTTTTATTTATTTATTCATTTATTATTTTTAGAGCATCCCTGGTGGCTCAGTGGTAAAGAATCTGCCTGCCAATTCAAGAGATGCAAGAGATGTAGGTTGGATCCCTAGCTCAAGAAGATTCCCCTGGAGGAGGAATGGGCAACCCAACCTGGTATTCTTGCCTGGGAAATCCCATGGACAGAGGAGCCGGGTGGGCTACAGTTCAGGGGATTACAAAAAGTTGGACACAGCTGAGCATGCACACACACACTCTTTTTTAGATTCGATTCCTGTATAGGTCATTATAGAGTACTGAATAGCACTCCCTGTGCCATACAGTAGGGCCTTATGAATTATCTGTCTATGGGGTCTCACAGAGTCGGACACAACTGAAGCGACTTAGCAGCAGCAGCAGCAGCAGTGTGTGTGTGTGTCAAGTTCAATCTTTCAATTTATCCCTCCCTTCCCCGACCCCCTGATAATCATAAATTTATGTTCTCCATCTATAATTCTATTTCTGTTTTGTAGATAAGTTCGTTTGTAGCATTTTTTAGGATTTCACGTGTTCTTGACCTAAGAAAGCTCCCTGATGTTACCAGTGAAATCAAATACTGACCTTATTCACTGTATATCCTCATAAAATGCAGCTCTGTGCATCTCTCCTACTTTACTCTTGTATTTTTTTTCAATGATCAAATTTTAAAGTCTCCTCTGTAATGTAAGCTTAAGACATCCAACACTTTCCTTCTGACTCTGTGTTTCAGAGATAATATGTTTCTGTGATAATGAAAATGAGCATCAGTTTCTGTGTTTGGCTTTCTGTAATCCTCTGAGTAACTCACACTTCAGAGTGATTTTAGGATCGAATTGAGGTTAAATGTAGAGCAAACATCATGAGAACTTATTTGCTCTAGTAATTAGTTGGTCTAATGAAGATTATTTCAGTTGTCTCTTGCCCATTGTTGAAGGCAGTCAGAAAAATAATTTCTCTTTAGAAATCTCTATATCAGGAAATCAATGTGATGTAAATTAGAAAAAGGAATTCACTGTTGGTTCTACTGGAGGAGAAATGGCCTCAGGTCAGAAGTTACTCCTCTTAACTAAGTGTGTGACCTTGTCCACCTTAATTAAGCTTTGGACTCACAGTTGCATTAAGATACCTCCATTGCCTGAGAGCAAAGAATTAGATCTTAAAAGTGCAAGTTCACCTCCAAATTCTAATTCAATTCATTTGAATTATACTAATACTAATTATATTAATGGCATGCAGGGCCACCCAAGACAGATGGGTCATGGTGAAGCATTCTGACAAAATGTGGTCTACTAAAGAAGGAAATGGCAAACCTCTTCAGCATTCTTCCCATGAGAACCCCATCAACATTACGAAGTCAAAAAAAAAGACACTGAAAGATCTGTAGGTGCCCAATATGGTACTGGAGAAGAGTGGAGAAATAACTCCAGAAGGAATGAAGAAAATGAGCCAGAGTGAAAACAACACCCAGTTGTGGATGTGACTGGTGATGGAAGTAAAGTCCGATGCTGTAAAGAACAATATTACATAGGAACTTGCTGTGTTAGATCCATGAATCAAGGTAAATTGGAGGTTGTCAAATAGGAGATGGTAAGAGTGAAATTCAACATTTTAGGAATCAGTGACCTAAAATGGACCAGAACAGGCGAATTCAGTTCAGATGACCTTTATATCTACTACTGTGGGCAAGAATCCCTTAGAAGAAATGGAGTAGCCCTCATAAGTCAACAGAGAGTCTGAAATGCAGTACTTGGATGCAATCTCAAAAAATGACAGAATGATCTCTGTCCGTTTCCAAGGCAAAGCATTCAATGTCACAGTAATCCAAGTCTATGCCCCAACCATGAATGCCAAAGAAGCTGAAGTTAAACATTTCTATGATGACCTACAAGGCCTTCTAGAACAACACCAAAAAAAGATGTCCTCTTAATCACAGCAGACTGGAATGCAAAAGTATGAAGTCAAGAGATACCTGGAGCAACAGGCAAGATTGGCCTTAGGTAACAAAATGAAGCAGGGAAAGGGCTAAAATAATTTTGCCAAGAGAAAGCACTGGTCAGATAAATCTCTTCTTCCAACAACACAAAAGATGAATCTAGACATGGACATAACCAGATGATAAATACTGAAATCAGATTGATTATATTCTTTGCAGCCAAAGATGGAGAAGCTCTATAGACTCAGCAAAAAACAAGACTGGGAACTGATTGTGGTTCAGATCATAAATTCTTCATTGAAAAATTCAGACTTAAGTTGATGAAAGTAGGGAATACCACTAGACCATTCAAGTATGACCTAAATGAAATCCCTTACAATTATATAGTGAAAGTGACAAATCCCTTCAAGAGATTAGATGTGATAGACAGAGGGCCTGAAGAACTATGGAAAGAGGCTCCTGGCATTGTACAGGAGACATTGATCAAAACCATATCCAAGGAGAAGAAATGCAAAAAGGCAAAATTATTGTCTGAGGAGGCCTTACAAACAGCTTAGAAAATAAGCAAACGGAAAGGCAAAGGAGAAAAGGAAAGATATATCCATCTGAATGCAGAGTTCCAAGGAACAGCAAGGAGCGATAAGAAAGCCTTTCTCAGTGATCAGTGCAAAGCAATAGAGGAAAACAATAGAATGGGAAATACTAGAGATCTCTTCAAGAAAATTAGAGATACCAAGGGAACATTCATGCAAAGATGGGCACTATAAAGGAAAAAAGTGGTATGGACCTAACAGAAGCAGAATATATTAAGAAGAAGTGGCAAGAATACACAGAAGAACTATACAAAAAAGATCTTCATGACCTAGATAACCACGATGGTGTGATCACTCACCTAGAGCAGAGTCCTAGCACGTGAAGTCAAGTGGGCCTTAGGAAGCATCACGACAAACAAAGCTAGTGGAGGTGATGGAATTCCAGTTGAGCTGTTTCAAATCCTAAAAGATGATGTTATGAAAGTTCTATACTCAATATGCCAGCAAAATTTGGAAAACTCAGCAGTGGCCACAGGACTGGAAAGGGTCAGTTTTCATTCCAATCCCAAAGAAGGTCAATGCCAAAAAATGTTCAAACTACCAAACTATTGCACTCATTTCAGATGCTAGCAAAGTAATTCTCAAAATTCTCCAAGAAACGCTTCAATAATATGTGAATGGATAAGTTCCAGATGTTCAAATTGTATTTAGAAAAGGCAGAGGAACCAGAAATCAAATTGTCAACATTGTTGGATCATAGAAAGAGAATTCCAGAAAAACATCTACTTCTTGTTTATTGATTGCACCAAACCCTTTGACTGTGTGGATCACAACAAACTGTGGAAAATTCTTCAAGAGATGGGAATACCAGACCACCTAACCTGCCTCCTGAGAAATCTGTGTGCATCCTCTGATGAAAATAAAACAGGAGAGTGAAAAAGTTGGCTTAAAACTCAACATTCAAAAAACTAAGATCATGACATCTGGTTCCATCATTTCATGGAAAATAGATGAGGAAACAATGAAAACTGACAGACTTTTTTTTCCCTCCTTGGGTTCCAAATTCACTGCAGATAGCGACTGCAGCCATGACGTTAAAAGATGCTTGCTCTTTGCAAGAAAAGCTATGACAAAAGAAAAGAAAAGAGGAAAAGAAAAAAGAAAGAATGGAAAGAAGATAGAAAGGAAGAAAGGAAGAAAGAAAGGAAGAAAGGAAGAAAGAAAGGGAGAAAGGAAGAAAGAAAGAAAGAAAGGGAGAAAGGAAGAAAGAAAGAAAGAAAGAGAGAAGTCGCTCAGTCATGTCTGACTCTTTGCGCCCCATGGGCTATAGCCTACAAAACTGCTCCATCCTTGGAATTTTCCAGGCAAGAATACTATAGTGGGTTGCCATTTCTTTCTCCAGGGGAGCTTTCCAACCCAGGAATCGAACCCAGGTCTCCTGCATTGCAGAGAGATGTTTTACCACGTGAGCCACCAGGGAAGCCCTTGACCAACCTAGACAGCATATCAAAAAGCAGAGATATTACTTTGCCAACAAAGGTCCATCTAGTCAAAACTATGACTTTTCCAGTAGTCATATATGGATGTGAGAGTTGGACCATAAAGAAAGCTGAGCACCAAAGAATTGATGCTTTTGAACTGTGGTGTTGAAGAAGACTCTTGAGAGTCTCTTGGACTGCAAGGAGATTCAACCAGTCCATCCTAAAAGAAATCAATCCTGACTATTCTTTGGAAGGACTGATGCTGAAGTTGAAGCTCCAATACTTTGACCTCAGATGTGAAGAACTGACTCTTGGAAAAGACCCTGATGCTGGGAAAGATTGAAGGCAGGAGGAGAAGGGGACGACAGAAGATGCAATAGTTAGATGGCATCACTGACTTAATGAACATGAGATTGAGCAAGTTCTCCGAGTTGGTGATGGACAGGGAATTCTAGCGTGCTACAGTCCATGGGGTCACAAAGAGCTGGACACAACTGAACAACTGAACTGAACTGAATACCAATGGGGTTAGTTAAAATAAGAACTACTTATAGTTGACTCCATCACTGGTAGATTTATTTCATTTCTCTCTCAACTTGATTTATCAAAAAATACTCAATTATTCTCAATAAATAGCAATTCTACTCACCAATTTCTTGCACTTTAAACCTTGGAGTTATCCTTAATTCCCTTTATCTCCTACCCTATATGCAGTTCAATAGGAAATTCTGTTAACTCTGTTTTTAAAATATGTACTTAGTCAGATCATGTCTTATAAACTTCACTGTCAACTTCCTCCTCTGAAAGGCATCTTTTTTGGCATCTAATCTTATTATAGCATCTTCATTGATCAGTTTACACCTATTCTTGCCCCTCCCAGTACATTCTCAAGGTAGCAATCACAATGATACTTTGGAAGATAAATTATATTATGCCACTTCTCTGCTCGATACACTCAATTGCCTTCCCTTTTTACTCAGAATAAAAGCCAAGTTCCCTGCTCTGACTTCTAAACCCTGTGTATCTTGGCATCCTTTAGCTCTATGACCATCCCAGAATACTCTCTCTCGTGCTCACTTCAGCTACACCAGACCCTTTACTGGTCCTCAGAAGATCTTCACTCTGGCAGTTCCTTCTGTTGATATCTTGAAAGCTCAGGTTTCCCCTCCTTAAGGTCTCTGCTCAAATATTACTGAATCTGAATATATGCCTTTTACCATTTCATGTAAAGCAGAACAATGCTCACTATTCTTTTTTACTGTACACTGCTTTATTATTTTTTATTGTATATACCACCTTTTGTATTACATCAACATACAAACACAGTTTTTTTTGTTTTCTATCACAAACTCCCCCAAAGTGTTGGTACAGATGTGTACAAATTTTGTGTTTTATACTTTGTAATGATAACTTTTACAATCAATAATGTAATTATATTTGGCCACATAATATCTATAATTTCTAGTGTAGTAATAATTTAAGAAACCCAGGTTTGAAGTCACACAGAGCCAATGTGGCTCAGAAGACTGAAACAACTCAAATTCAACCAACAAGACTCAAATTCAGCCAGCAAATCAATGACAGAGGATTATTCACTTATTGGCAATTTCTTTATTCCATTGATCACCCCCAATTCTTTATATTATATAATCAACCCTACTCAAGGACTACATTGTCCATAGCTACACTGGTGCCATACTTGACATCTTCAATTCCTTAATCATTTTTTCATCATCATTACCATTATCATCATCCTCATCACTCTCATCATCATAATTTTCAAAACGAACCACTCACTATGTCAGGAACTGTACTAAGTACTTTATATACTTCCGTAAGAAGGAAATTATATTTCCTTTTCTGCTGTCTCAGAATTTAAATAGCTTGTTTAAAATTAGGCAGACGGTAAATAGTGGGATTAACAATATCAATCTAGCTCTCACTGACGTATACAATGTTCTCTTAAGTTTCCATTCACTCATTTTCTTGCTTATAGGTCTGAATCAAGGACAGAATCGATTTACAACCTAGGCTACTGATGACACTTTATTTCCATGCTTTTTTTATTTTGGCAAAAAGAAAAAATGCCTGAATACTTCTTTTCTTTCTATGTTAAACACATCTCAGTGTCTGAAGGATTGTACTCATAGCTTGGAAAAGCCAATTTTTCTTTAATTGATATTTGTCAATTTATTTAGTTAGTGCCTCATTAAGCTTGTTGTGGTACATATACATTCAATGGAAAAGCTAGTTTCTTGAAGTGAGTTCTTGGTCACCTGCTTGCCACTTCCTTTGGATCACTGCTGAACTTGACATTTTCCTCTACATTTTCAGTTGCTTGGTTATTACTGGTGTTTTCTTAACTCCTGAGGATGGTGAGTCCCCTGATTAAATATTTCACTGTTGGCATTTCTTATTCATCCAGTTGTAAGGAATTCCCCTCTATTCCACTTACATAGCTTTAGAAGAATATCATAAAAATAATCTCTTAATTTTCAAGTCATATTACCTACTTTTGACTGTCATTTTACTACTCTTGATCATTGGAGGTTAATAATCACTCTCCTCTTCTTAAAGTGTACTTCTTAACTTTTCTTAATATAATCACCTTCTAATTTTCCTGATATTTAATACCTTTTCCTTTTACACCAGAAGTATAAATGTAGGTGACAATGTGTCCTTCTATTCATTATCTACATGACCTACACAGACATTCATTCTCATGACTTTTAAAATCCTGTATAATGAAGACTTTCCAATAATAATAATAGTTACCCCTCCTGTGGAATTTAATATGAGGGATAGACTATTATTATTCTCATGTTACAATGAGAAAACTGAGGAACAGCCAGGGTGCATGACTAACAAAAGGTCAAAAAGCTAGTGAGAATTGGAGCCACGGAGGGTTATAGGCAAAATAAAACAGAAACACACAGACTCTCTGCTTGTTTCTGCCATATGCTTTTCCCTTAAATTAGCCATTCCAAGACTGAGATTCTATATTACCTTAGCACATTTCTTTTACCTGAAATGCCAAGTTCAGTTATGAACTGTGCCATTTATCTTATATGTTGTCTTTTGGGTCTCCATATAGTGTTCTATGCATACTTCTCTGTTCTATATATGTTCTCTCTATATTTAACTCTCTATGTATGACTCTCTCTACACTTTTCTTGGTTATTGGTGCTGGGTCTTACACTCCTTAACCCTCTAACTTCTTTTTAGGTTTGGCTAAATGGAAGACATAGAGGATGTGTGGAATGTGGCAGGTAGGGAGAAGAATCTTTGTCTTTTAGATTCCCTGTTGGCATCACTTCAACAGCAGCAAAGAGTAGACTAGCCCTTAGCTTCTTTAAACACTCTATGCATTAGATTTGCTGAGTAAGCCAGAAAGAGATAGATAAATATTATATAATATAATTTATGGCTAGAATCTTTAAAAAAGATACAAAAATGAACCTATTTACAAAGCAAATAGACCCACAGACATAGAAAATAAGCCAAAGGAGAAAGGTGGGGGAATGGATGAATGGGGAGGTTGGTATTAACATATATACACACTATATATAAAGTAAATAACCAAAAGGACCTACTCCCTAGCATAGGGAACTATATTCAATATTTTGTAACAACTGATAAGGGAAAATAATCTGAAACAGAATATATATATGTATATGCATATATATGTATATGTATGTATATGTATATACACACATATATCTGTACAATATATTATACAATATATATTATATTATATATTATACATATATATATACTACATATATATATATATATATATACTACATATATATATATACACATACACACATACAAACATATAACGAAGTTACTTTGCTATACACCTGTAACCAACACAACACTGTAAATCAATCATACTTCAAAAAAAATTTTCTTTTGTTTGTTTTTTGCTGGGTCCCCGTCCTAGGGGGCTACAGAGGATGACACGGCTGGATGGTATCACAGACTCAGTGGACATGAGTTTGAGCGAACTCCAGGAGATAGCGAAGGACAGGGAATCCTGGCATGCTGCTGTCCATGGGGTTTCAAAGAGTCAGACACGAATGAGTGACTGAACAAAAACATTCCTAGGGGTCTCCTCTGAAGTTCAAGAGTACAGAGTGCTGACATCTTCCCTAAAAGAATGAACAACAGCCTTATAGGACCTGTTCTTAAAATCCTTGGTTCTGATTAGTCTTCAGGTATTGGGGTTGAAGATAATTCTTACAGTAATTGCTCAGTTACTTCAGTGTATTTTTTATTTTTGCAGCCTACTCACCTCTATGTAACCAGTGGTCTTTCTTAATTTCTCTTGCCTTGAAATGTTTCTGTTTTCCTGACTAAACCCTGACTCATCCCCTAACAGTAGACACAGCCTCAGCATCGACCTGCTTCCTGTTGCCCTCCTCACGATACCCTCCAAATCGCATCAGCTATAACTGGCTGGTACCTCTTCAATCTGTCCCATCCCCTAACTTTCGCAGTTGCTGCGTTAGTTCTCATCATTTTTAATCAAACTTCTAGGGTGTATCCGTCTTCTATCTGGAGATTTCCACAGGACTATCTTTGTATCACTCAAGAATATGCTTCATACTTGTTTCCATATTGCTAAAGGAAAATAAAAATATTTGACCATGTCATAACTACCACTGACTCCTCCTGAGCTCCTAACAGCACAGATTAAACTCTTAATAGGGAATGTCAGGTCTTTCACCACCAACTGTATCTGGTATCTTTCTCTCCTGTAGATGCCTATATGCTATAACCATGCTAGCACTCCTTCTGAAATTCTCTCCTATTTTTGGCAAGCATATATACTAATCCTTTGAGATATAGCAGAAATGTTCCACCAGAAGAATAAGTTTCAGGATTCTCTACACTTCCACTGCACCATATGTCTACCTTTGTACTTATTCCTTTAGATTTTTCAACCCATTTTTCACCAGTGTTCATGATAGAGATAGTTTACATGCCGTTCCATTTTTATAAACCTAAAACTTCCATAGAACATTTTAAGTACAAAAATGTGTTCTTTGAGTTAATGAGTTTTAACAATAATGTTATTAATTAATCATGAATAAAAATGAGAACAAAAATATGAATCACTACCTTGGGCTTCCTTGGTAGCTAAGATGGTGAAGAACCTGCAATGCAGGAGACCTGGGTTTAATTCCTGGATTCGGAAGATCCCCTGGAGGAGGAAATGGCAACCCACTCCAGTATTCTTGCCTGGAGAATCCCATGGACAGAGAAGCCTGTTGGGCTACAGTCCATGGGGTCACACAGAGTCGGACATGACTGAAGCGACTTAGCATAGCACATCACACGTTGGTTTATATACACTGAAGTTCATTCTGCTTCTGTTAAACACTTCCTAATATATGAGTAATCACTGATGCCTGTAAAATGTCAAAATGGTATCTTATCCAGAACCTTCCATTAGGTAACACTTCCTCACTTTCAGTAGTATTTTTAGCCACATTACCTATAAGCCTTTGCACAAAAAAAATAATTTTTTGTGTTCATGGGTTATAGTTCTTTCATCTTTATGTCTTTTCAGACCGTTATCTCTGTTTTGAATTTAATTATGGGTTGTGATAACCAGCAGTTAGAATGACCGCAATGATACTATAAGAATGGAATACCATAAGTAAATCAAATTTACAAAAATAGACATAGCAGCATATATATTCATAGGTGAAAATATGAAATTGCTGTTGGATCAGTTGGCAAAAGAGACAGAGATTCAACATTAGCTATATGAGCAGAGCATAGAGTCATGAATATCTGTTGACCGAGTGTGAGAAAGAGAAAGTAAGAACTAGAAATGGAATGTATTACCTATTACATCTGGTTAGACTTCCCATTTATACTTTATTTACAACTTTCATAAACTTTGAGGCAAAGTTCAACAAAAAAAAAGAGTGGTTTGCCTCTTGCCCATCTATATGCAAGGCAAATTTTCCACAACACTTAGCACTTCCCTGAATGTTACCGTTGATACAGGAATCTGGGTTGCCAGGAGGGACTTTTAACCCTCCCTCATCACTCTTACCTAGATCTGTTCTCCTGAGACCAAAAGGCAATTTCAGATTTGCATTTCATCACCATAACTGCAAGCATGATTTAATTTTTCCCTCTAGGTTTATTGTCCCTAGTGAAAATTATCAGATTTGGTTTCAACATTTTATTTTCATCAGGCTGCTTTCAAAGTCTGTAGTTGTTCTGATTAATACACTAAATAGTTTTGATTTTTAAAATCCTTTATTAAATGGAAATACAGAGATCCAACACTATAACTTCTAAAATTCTAAAATATGTAATATGCAGAAGCCTACAGGTACCTACATCTGAATTAGCAGCCAGTTTTATATGAATCTGATCATTAGTATATGCTGAAAACTATATTTTATGAACAGCACAACACTCGAGGAACCAGAAAATTCAATTATTTGAAAGTATTTATTGCTTATCTTATTATAAAAAATAAAATTTAGTATTTTAAGCACACAAATGTATGCACTATTGGAAAGAATTTAATATTATCCATATTTTATTTACATTTTATCCCTATGATGTCTGTATCTGCCTAATCTTGATAGTATTTTCCTTCTTTTCAATTACGAATTCCATTGTAGAGTAACTGATCACTAACATTTTATTAACTATTTTATTAACTATAAAGACTTCAGAAAATTAATCATGAGGTTACAGATTGAAAGCCCTGGGATCAGAATGTATTAAATGGAATCAGTGCAAGCAACATAATTATTTAAATTATTAATGATGGCCAGATTCCTTGACTGTATCAATAGACACCTTGGAATAGCTATGGCTGAGTGTATTGAAATATTCAAGTATATTTTAGTCAATGAATAAATATGTTTAATTTGAATTTGCTTTCGCTCTAATAATTTAAGAATGACAAAAGATTATATACTTTAAAATTCTAGTGGACTTCCCATATATATATATATATGGACTTCCCTGGTAGCTCAGGTGGTAGAGTCTGCCTGCAATGCAGGACATCTGGGTTTGAACCCTGGGTCGGGAAGATCCCCTGGAGAAGGAAATGGCAACCCACTCCAGTATTCTTACCTGGAGAATCCCATGGACAGAGAAGCCTGGCAGGCTACAGTCCATGGGGTCACAAAGATTCAGACACGACTGAAGATACTTAGCATGTGCGCGCACGCACACACACACACACACACACACATATATATATATATTTTTTTCTAACTAATAATTTGACAACTTAAATAGGATATATTAGGATATATTTAACTCAAGGAGTTCATAGTGCAGGTTAACTATCCTTAGTTAATTTTTTTTTTTGAAAAATTTTTTTTTTACTTTCTTTTTTTAAATTTATTTTAATTGGAAGCTAGTTACTTTACAATATTGTGGTGGTTTTTGCCATATATTCACATGAATCAGCCATGGGTGTACATGTGTTCCCCCTCCTGACCCTTCCTCCAACCTCCCTCCACATCCCATCCCTCGGGGTCATCCCAGTGAGTGCACCAGCCCTGAGCACCCTGTCTCACGCATCGAACCTGGACTGGCGATCTATTTCACATATGATAATATACATGTTTCAATGCTATTCTGTCAAATCATCCCACCCTTGCCTTCTCCCACAGAATCCGTAAGTCTGTTCTTTACATCTGTGTCTCTTTTGCTTTGCTGTCTTGCATATAGGGTCATCGTTACCATCTTCCTAAATTCCATATATATGCGTTAATATACAGTATTGGTGTTTTTCTTTCTGGCTTACTTCGCTCTGTGCAATAGGCTCCAGTTTCACCCACCTCGTTAGAACTGATTCAAATGCATTCTTTTTTAATAGCTGAGTAATATTCCATTTGTATATGTACCACAGATTTCTTATCCATTCATCTGTCGATAGATATCCAGGTTGCTTCCATGTCCTAGCTATCGTAAACAGTGCTGCGATGAACATTGGGGTACACATGTCTCTTTCAATTCTGGTTTCCTCAAAGTGTATGCCCAGCAGTGGGATTGCTGGGTCGTATGGCAGTTCTGTTTCCAGTTTTTTAAGGAATCTCCACACTGTTCTCCATAGTGGCTGTACTAGTTTGCATTCCCACCAACAGTGTAAGAGGGTTCCCTTTTCTCCGCACCCTCTCCAGCATTTATTGTTTATAGACTTTTGGATAGCAGCCATTCTGACCGGTGTGAGATGGTACCTCATTGTGGTTTTGATTTGCATTTCTATGATACTGAGTGATGTTGAACATCTTTTCATGTGTTTGTTAGCCATCTGTATGTCTTCTTTGGAGAAATGTCTGTTTAGTACTTTGATTGATTGGGTCACTTATTTTTCTGGAATTGAGCTGCAGGAGTTGCTTGTATGTTTTTGAGATTTATTCTTTGTCAGTTGCTTCATTTGCTATTATTTTCTCCCATTCTGAAGGCAGTCTTTTCACCTTGCCTAAGACAGTTAATTTATAATTCATTATGAGGCCTTTGTAAATATTGACTCACTCTTCCTTAGCCATTTAAAGGGAGGTTTATAGATTCCTGAAACTGAAAAATATAGGTGATTTCAAACTTCCAATAAATGAACACAAGTAAAAACAGGCTGAAACCAGGTGATTAGGAATATGTTGAAATGATATATACTATACATTTGACCATTATAGGATAGCATGAAAACCTAGTTTCCTTCCTGAAAAATATGGGCATCTGTTCATCTTCTAAGTCAATGAGTAACAGATGACTGTACATCTGTTTGCATATAAAGTGAGAGACTGATGAGCAGGGTGTTGTTTCTAGGGTTTGTTTTGGTTTGTTTTCATTATAATTTTCCTTACTGACATTCAGCCCAACATTATGTTGATAGATCCCAGAATATATTTTCATAATTGGTTACAGTTACAGTGCTCACTAATTTTCCAGACAATAATCTAAATCTTTACATAGTTTCTCTAATAACCATAAATAACTATTAGACAGAAATTCTCCTTAACTCTATTTTACAAACAAGACTGAAGTACAGAGTATGGAGATACCATACAATATCACACTACTTATATGTGGGAAATTCTAGAAATTAAATACAGGTAATCTTATACTGAATGATTTGCCTTGGACACAAAGTGAGAGCATTCTGTCCTTTTAGTGATTGGACCCAAATGCTGCATTTCAGACTTTTTTGTTGACTGTGAGGGCTACTCCATTTCTTCCAAGGAATTCTTCTAAATAGTAGTAGATAAAATGGTCATCCGAATTAAATTCACCCTTTCCTGTCCATTTTGGTTCACTGATTCCTAAAATGTTGATGTTCACTCTTGCCATCTCCTGCTTCAGTCATTTCAGTCGCTCAGTTGTGTCCAATTCTTTGTGACCCCATGCACTGTAGCACGCCAGGCTTCTCTGTCCATCACCAACTCCTGGAGCCTGCTCAAACTCATGTCCATTGAGTCAGTGATGCCATCCAACCAACTCATCCTCTGTTGTCCCCTTCTCCTCCTGCCTTCAATCTTTCCCAGCATCAGGGCCTTTTCCAGTGAATCAGTTCTTCGCATCAGGTGGCCAAAGGATTGGAGCTTCAGCTTCAGCATAGTCTTTCCAATGAATATTCAGGACTGATTTCCTTTAGGATTGACTGGTTTGATCTCGTTGCATCCAAGAGACTTTCAAGAGTCTTCTCCAATACCACATTTCAAAGGCTCAATTCTGTAAGGCTCAGCTTTCTTTATGGTCCAACTCTCACATCCATATATGACCACATCCAATTTACCTTGATTCAAGGACCTAACATTCCAGGTTCCTATGCAATATTGGTTTTTACAGCATCAGACTTCACTTTCACCACCAGACACATCCACAACTAAGCACTGCTTCCATTTTGACCCAGCCTGTTCATTCTTTCTATAGCTACCTCTCCACTCTTCCTTAGTAGCATATTGGACCTGCCGATCTGGGGGGCTCATCTTCTGGTGTCACATCTTTTTGCCTTTTCATATGGTCCATGGGGTTCTCGAGGCAAGAATACTAAATCTCTGTCCTCAGAAGTTGTACTCCTCTGCCTCTCAATGAATATTCAATTTGTAGTCCTAGTAAAATTAAAGCAATTGTTTTAAACTGGAGAAAAATAATTTCAATTGAACTTAGAGTTTTGCATATGCAGTAATAGAAATATAGCAATAAATATTAATTCAGTGTTTTTCTTTTTACATAACTCAATTCATACTAAATAGAATTTGAAGACAATATTGCTATAAGAATGTTTCCAGTTGGATAATATACTGAGCACTTGATCAGAATGTAAATATAGGTAGTTTGAATCACATATTTTTTCACAAAGCACAGTTACTTGTTTACTCAACTCACAGGTACCACATGACAAAATTCCTCTGAAATGCAACACTTTTATAGTCATCTGAAACGTTGCCACACAAATTATATAAAGTCATAGAAGTGCTCTGCACTCTTTTGTGTGTTTTAGTTGAATTCGGTTGTTCTGGAGGAAGCATGGCTTAACCTCGGGAAGTGAAATTGATAAAGCACAAGCTTCACTGCCTCCTTCTTCACTTCTCTTATATTGTATAGTCTCTTTACGTCTATAATTTGCAGCTAGTGGATAAAATTTCTTAGATAATAAGTTAAATTACCATCAAGGGAAATAATTATCTTTCTAAATATAAAATGACAGATTTTCCAGTGGTGCAATTTTTAAGGGATACACAAATCTTCGCTCTTCCTAAATACCCTTGACATGTAAATTAACAGACTCATAAATTTATAGTTGGAGGAAGCAGAAAGTTACTTTGCACAAATACCATTCACAGTGGCAATGATCACGATTCTGTCCTAGGGCATCTATCCAATCTTGCTATTTGCTATTGCTGAGTCCTGAAATGTTGGCATGACATTTCATTCTGGCAACCATTAAAGCCAGAAAGCTGTATCACGGTTTAGAGAGCAAAATGTATTACATGTAGGATAAATGTACAAAGACAATACCCAAATGCAAGTCTAGAAAAGCAGCATCAGATTTCTAGAACCAAATGACTTATTTATAAGTTTTAAAGGAACAAATACTTTCTTTTTGTAAACATGGTGCCAAACATTTCATTAAATCAGAAATTTTCTTTAGACATGCAGGCTTTCTTGAATGTAGGTGTGTAAGCACATCACCTGTTGTCCCAATTTCAGTTAATGATAAGAATCAAAGAGAGAGAATGTATCCTTTGAAAATATCAGATTTTGAGGCATAGTAGATTGAACATCAAGCTTCAGCTCAGCAATCAGTTATAATTGCTGGCTCTTTGGCTTACCAAATATGAATTGCAGAAAGAATATGTGGCTTGAATACAGGTATCAGTGACAGGATTGTGAAATTTCCTAGGACTCTGCTCACATAGCAAAAATATATTATAATACTCACTCTATGTGACATGTCGTGTGATATTCAATATCTTAGGAAATACTGTAATTGAAAGTTGTTTGCAAACTAAGTTCTATCCAGATGCAGTTGATTATTATTGTGATACTTTCTATCAGAAAGATATCATCATATCTGTTTGTATGTGTGCACACTGCATCGCTTCAGTCATGTTCAACTCTTTGTGACTCCATGGACTGTAGCCCACCAGGCTCCTCTGTCCATGGGATTCTCCAGGCAAGAATATTGGAGCGGGTTGTCATTTCCTTCTCCAAAAAGAAATCATATGTCTTTACAAAGGCTTAATTAAACTATCTCATGATTTAAAGTGGAGTGTATTTACTATTATCGTTTGCTCCTAATGATATTAGCTTAATATTAGCTTTTCAGGGCTGCTGTAACAGAATACCACAAGCTAGTGATAAGACAGAAATGTATTGTCTCATAGTTCTGGAGGCTAGAAGTCTTCAGTCAAGGTGGCAATAGAGCCATATACCATCTGAAGCCTGGGGTTGAGACTTCTTCTTTACCTCATCTTGCTTCTGAGATTCTCCAGCATTCTTGGTTCTCCTAGGTTTGTAGACACATCACCCAGACCCCACCTCCCTTGACACATGACCATCTTCTCCTGTGTGTCTCTCTCTTTACATGGTGTTTTCTGTTCTTTTCAAGGCACCACTCACACTGAATTCAGGCCTACTCTACTGACCTTGGGGTTCCCAGGTGGCACAGTGGTGAAGAGCCTGCCTGCAATGCAGGGGACACAGGAGATACAGGTTTGATCCCTGAGTTGGGAAGATCCCCTGGAGGAGGAAACGGCAACCCACTCCAGTATTCTTGCCTAAAAAATTCCATGGACAGAGAAGCCTGGCAGGCCATAGTCCACAGGGTCGCAAAGAGCAGGATACAGCTGAGAGCACGTCTGCATGCACTAATGACCTCATCTCCTTTTGATCTTATCGGCAAAGATCCTATATTTATTTGTTTATTTACTGATTTATTTTTGACCAAACTGTGCAGCATGTAGGATCTTAGTTCTCTGACCAGGGATCAAACCCTTGCTCCCTGCACTGAAAGCATGAAGCTTTAAACACTGGACTGCCAGAGGAAGTCTTCCTATTTTTAAACAAGTTCACAGTCACAATTATAGGCACTAAGAGTTCAATGTACTATTCTTTCCGGTGGATATCATTCAATGTCTTTAACATTAGTGAATTCAAAAGAGGTAAGCATATGCATACAGGGTACTAAATACATAATGTAGACGTTTATGGGTTTTTTTCAGTATTTATTTAGTATTCTATACAAACAGAAGATGACACATATCCTTTGATGCACAAAACGTAAAATAGCTGCATATAACAATAATTTTAAATAAGTATTATTGGATAAAAATATATATTAATGAAAGTTCATTAATGAATGCACTATATAAAATACTGTATATTATGAATTTTTTTCTGTTATAAAGCAAATAATAGAATGGGTTAAGCAAGTAAGAGATCAGGTAGAAGTTGACATTAGATTTGTAATAATTTGACTAAGGAAGACTGCACATCATGAAACAGGAAAAGTTAAGAGAATAAAATAATCAGAGTGCTTCCGGGAAAATCAAGGTGCTGACACACAGGAAGTTATTTAAAAATAAACATTGGAAATACATTCAGGTAAGTTAGAGTCAATCCAATAAAATGGGGTAAAATTTTGAATTTGATTTTAGAAGCACTTGGAGTCGTTATAGAAACTACTAGAGGACCATCAGTTCAATTCAGTTCAGTCGCTCAGTTGTGTCCAACTCTTTGCGACCCCATGAATCGCAGCACGCCAGGCCTCCCTGTCCATCACCAACTCGCGGAGTTTACCCAAACGCATACTCATCGAGTCGGTGATGCCATCCAGCCATCTCATCCTCTGTCGTCCCCTTCTCCTCCTGCCCATAATCCTTCCCAGCATCAGGGTCTTTTCCAGTGAGTCAACTCTTTGCAAGCATAAAGCAAAATTTCAGGGATAGAACGTGAAAGAAGCAGGCTATTCCATTAATTTGGTTCTACATGCTTCTAAGGAGAACATATGCCTGCAAACTGTGTGCTGAGGTTTTCTGAAACACAATAGTAAATTGACAGAGGGGAGCACCCCAGGCTATTTTAAATTTCAAGAGAAACACTGGGACATCTGTAAGAAATCCAACAATCAACTAGTCTTAGGAGATTTAGACATTTCTTTAATGAAAAGAACTATTAGGTTTTGGGCCTAGGGCAACTGTGAAAAAAATTACTGAAATATCAATATAGCCATGATCCCAAATAGTCTAGAAACCTCTAGTTTATTAATTAAATTAATGAATGTATTTGCACTTTTTGATCTGAAGCTCTATACAATTTTATACACTCAAATATTTCCATTGTTTTCAATTAGATCATTCTTGATTATACACCAACTTTTGTTCTTGTTGTTGTTGCTCTGGCATAAAACTAGTTAAACTCCATCCTGAACCATTAAAATAAATAAATTTATATAAAAAAAAACTATTTAAACTCTTTTGGTTTTTTTTTGATTTTTTTTGGCAAAGACTAGGGAAAGGACATTTTGCCCAAATGCAGTAATCTCTACTTTTCCTTTAACAAATATTAGTCACCTATTTGCAGGTCTTTTTGACATTTTGCTAAGATCAATTACAATATTACTGTTGTTACGTTCATATTTTAACTTTTTTCCATTAGCTCTCAATTTTCTAGTTTAATGTACACACAGTCATTCATCTGTAGCCTTAGCGGGGGATTCCAGGGCCTCCTGCAGATACTACAATCCAAGGATACTCAGGGAACTTGTATAAAATGGTGCAGTATTTGCATATAATATATACAAATCCTTGCATGATATACTCTAAATACTATGCTTTATGTGTGCATGCTCAGTCGCGTTTGACTCTTTGTGACTCCATGGACTATATCCTGCCAGGCTCTATCTGTGAAATTTTCCAGGCAAGAATACTGGAATGGCTTGTCATTTTCTCCTCCAAGGGATCTTCCCAACCCAGGGATTGAATCTGTATCTTTTACAAATCATGCATTGGCAGGCAGATTCTTTACTATTGCACCACCTGGCAAGCCCTAAATACTTTATACTTTAAATTATCTCCAGGTTACTTAAAATAGTTAATACAATATAAATATTATGTAAACAGTTATAAACACAGTGTACTTTCCTTACAAATGGTTGCTGGCATGTAGCAAATTTGTTTTGCTTCTTAAAAAATTCTGAGATTTTATTCTTATTATTTTTGATCTGTGGTTGGTTGGATTTGCAGACACAGAACCCACCACATAGAGGGTTAACTATATTACATATAGCTATTGAATCCATTCAATTCCTGGGTCAACTCTAACATACATGCTTATGTTAATAAATGAAAGCACATAAGATAAATAGATGTTGATTAATGATCTAGAACTGCATCTTCACAATATATTTTAGGAAAGAAATATATGTAAAATCTTTAAAAGTTGCTGTTGACTCCAAAATCAATGATAGTCTGTTTAAATCAGTTTGCATAAACAAAAGTAGGAATCTGAGGATAAAGAATCAGAACTCAGGATAGATTTCAACTATGATTCCTTGTACATTATGACATATTGAAATATGTCCCTATTACTTCCCTTCTTTCCATTAGTAATGTATCTTTCCAAATGTAGGTTCTTAAATGATTATCTGTAACATTTTAAACTAGTTTCTTTTTGAACTTCCCATCTTTCCCAACAAATACTGCCAGTCTTGCCTATGGAGACCTTCCTCTCTTGCCATCAGAGAAATCAATAATTGCAGAATTATCAACAGTAATTTAAAAAATGCCAAAAGAACAACAGATATCAATAGTGTTGCCCCAACATACCTAGTAGCATCATTTCCACACTTCTCCTGTTTATGGCGCTCAAACTAAAATCAGGTTGAAATATTTATTCTTCTCAGTGCATGCCAACTTCAGTTCAGTTCTATTAATACTTTCATTTACAATCTTGTCGATTTCTGGAATGTCCCTCTGATATTCACCAATGCTCAGTCCTGCCTCAGATCCCTTGACTTCAGAAAGACCAGCTCTGGCCTTAAGCCAGGGCAGAGAGGATGAGAGGTCCATGAAGCTAAGGAGATGCATTCAATAGGGTTCAATACCACACATCTAGACCATATAGATGCTAACAGGACAATAGAAAGAATAAAGACTCTCAAGTTCAGCTGAATTTGCTGAAGAGAAGATCAGTGAACTCTTGGTTTAAACAGAAATTCTAATTACACATTACAAGATGAAATTAGTAAATAACAAATACCCTTACAGTTCAGTTCAGTTCACTCGCTCACTTGTGTCCAACTCTTTGCGACCCCATGAACCATAGCACGTCAGGCCTCCCTGTCCATCACCAACTCCCAGAGTACACCCAAACCCATGTTCATTGAGTCAGTGATGCCATCCAGCCATCTCATCCTCTGTCATCCCCTTCTCCTTCTGCCCCCAATCCTTCCCAGCATCAGGGTCTTTTCAAATGAGTCAGCTCTTTGTATCAGGTGGCCAAAGTATTAGAGTTTAAGCTTCAGCATCAGTCCTTCCAATGAATATTCAGGACTGATTTCCTTTAGGATGGACTGGTTGGATCTCCTTGCAGTCCAAGGGACTCTCAAGAGTCTTCTCCAACACCACAGTTCAAAAGCATCAATTCTTCTGAGCTCAGCTTTCTTTATAGTCCAACTCTCACATCCATACATGACCAGTGGAAAAACCATAGCCTTGACTAGAATACCCTTACACATTCACATGAACTTTAATCCTTACAATATCTCTGTGCTATAGGTTTGATGATTATACTTATTGTATGTAAGAAAATGGAAACACAAAATTTTATAAAACTTGCCTAAGCTATACATGGATTTTCATCCAGGAAGTATGACTCCCTAGTAAAACACTCCTAAGTAATGAGGTCACTAGAAATAATACTTAGCGAACTAGAAATATAGATCTCTGTGTCCTCATTTGGCAGGAGCATAAAGTAGCAGGACAAATGTAAGGAAAAGAAACAAGTTCATAAAAAAGGAAAGAGTACAAAATATGGCACTTTCTAGAGCTGAGATTTAACTTACCTATTTTGGTTTCCAAGAATTATGCAGATTTTTTGTTTTTTCAACAGCGTGACTGCAACCTATATAACTAGGAGAATGATTCGAGAAACAAATGACTTGAATTCCATGTTTATTCCTTTAATGGAGGAACTTGAAAGTAACTAGAATTTATAACTTTCTGACACTTCTTTCAGTCGTTTGATTTCCTTATAGCCATTTATTACCGTGTTTAAATTTTTTTTAATCTCACAACTGAATGTACTATACAAATTAAGTGAAATATCACATAAAGCTTCCTACATTTGCCAAAAGAGCACTTATATTAATAGTGTTTCCCCAAGATTTATTCTGACTACCTAAGTCACTGCTGTATGTTGTTTTAGTCACTAAGTCATGTCTGACTCTCTTGTGACTCCATGGACTGTAGCCCTCCAGGTTCCTCCTTTGATGGCCATTGAATGAAAGCTATATATTACATTAGGTAAGAAATATTTCTTATGATTTCTGGATGAGAAAATTATGGAGTTTACCAAACTTTTATTTGAATAATAAAAATAATTTTTTTCCAGAGAAGGATTTTCTTCTCCTTTTATATTAAGCTTTTATAAAACAGTGCACCTTTTCTGTATCTCCTTCTTTTTTTTTGAAATTGCAGAAGCTCCACTGTCACAGAATATAAATTGAGGTGTCTTTTAACCAGGCCTTTCTGACTTTCAGATTCTCTAAAATCTAGTTCTGATTGTGAATATATAAAATTACTTTGGCAGACAGTTGCCTCACTCTTGTTTTAAGAAATATAGGTCAAGTATTTAATCATCAAACAATTTAACAGGCTCATATTTTTCATGATAATAGAAAAGCCTAGGGTTATTTTGTAGTGGAGCAGGTTATATTACTCCTAGTTCAAGGAATTGTGAGTGCTATTTTATTCAGAATATTTGAATTCCTGACGGGAGGGGACCCTTATATCTGAATACTCATATTATTTTTATATTTTGGGGTTTCAACTCAAATGTATAACCTAAATGTATTGTTAATAGTTATATGAGTTTGTGCTACTAAGCTTGGATTTTAGTTAGGCCAGAATTCTGGATTTCCTTTTCCCTTTTTATTTCAAGCTTTTATTTATTACAAAATCAATCTGTGCTGGATAAGCCATCATTAATATTGATTTGGTATTTTCTGCTACATATATTCTATTCACATGTCTTTTGGTTAAAACTGCTGACATAATGAAATGCATTATTTTTAATTAAAAAACAAAAGGTGTTTCTCTTTTTATTGGTTTGATTAATGCTTCAAATTATGATATAAAAGCTTGCCAAAAATTTCCCATTGTCATTTTATTTTTTCTAATTTGCAAGAGTTTGTTTCAAAATTACTTTAAAGCATTGATCTGAGAAACTCACAAATGTTTTTGAATATTCTGTTGTGTCACAAACATTCACTCTAATTTGCAACCCATGGGTTGTAGCTCCCAGGCTCTTCTGTCCATAAGATTCTCTAGGTGAGAATACTGGAGTGGGTAGCTATTTCCTTCTCCAGGGGATCTCACTGACGCAGGGATTGAACCCTGGTCTCCTGTATTGCAAGCAGATTCTTTACCATCTAAGCTACGAGTGAAACCCAATATATAAACATACATGCATATATGTCCTTGCTCTGACTGTGTTCCTTCCTTTTCTCCTCCTTGCTCCCTGTCTTCAACCCCACAATGCCCTTATATTCAATTAGATGGAAAGTAGAGAATACTCCAGTATTCTTGCCTGGGAAATCCCATGGACAGTAAAGGCTTTGGGAACTTCCCTGGTGGGCCAGTGGCTAAGACTCTGCTCCTAATACAGAGGGCCCAGGTTCCATCCCTGGTCAGGGAACTAGAGCCCACATGCAGCAACTTAAAGTTCACAGGCAGCAAGATTGGGATTGGCACAGCCTAAATAAATAAATATTTAAAAAAGAAAATTAAAGCCTTTGTAAGAAGTCCTCTGTATGCTCAGAAGAAATCCTCATCTATAGCAGTAGCACAATATTTTGTCTTTTCTCATCTCCTTCAGGTCCTTATTCAAATGTCATTTCATTGGTGAAATATTCCCTGTGAGTACTATTATAACACGCAGGTTTCTGTGCTGGCTCAGTCAGTAAAAGAATCCACCTGCAATGCAGGATACTACCTGTAATGCTGGAGACATGGGTTTGATTCCTGGGTTAAGAAGATCCCCTGGAGAAGGAAATGGCAACCCACTCCAGTATTATTGCTGGGAAATCCCATGGACAGAGGAGCCTGGTGGGCTACAGTTATTGGAGTCACACGAGTCAGACACAACTTAGTGACTAAACCACCACCATCACCACCACCATTATAGCACATACCCTATAATTCACTGTCTACCTCCTTACTTTATGTAATTTTTCCTTTACAACTTTTCTCACCTCATCTGACATACCATTATCCACAACTAGAAAGCAGTCTCCACTAAAGAACAATACCGACTTTGTTCTGTTCCTTGTTGTATTCCCACAGCTAGGAAAAATGTCTGGAATATGGTAGGCAATAAATATTTTATAAGTAAACAGATGCATATGTTATCAACCTATGTTGATCACAGATTTCTGTGTCAGGAAAATAGTAAGTAAAAGATGATTTATATACTATCAGCAAAAGCTTGTTAATATCACCACTGTTACCACCACCACCACCATACTCTACCCAAAGACACACACAGACACACATTGTGTTCTGAGCTGTAGAAACTCATAGTTTCACTATTGTACCTAAGAATGGAGTACACAAGATGTTTGGTAGGGCTTGGCATGGGTTTTCCATAGAGAATGATGAGCAGATAGAAACTTGGGGTTAAATGCTTACTCCTCTCATGGAGAATTACAGAAGCAGTAGGAGTTCATTGGGGTTGCCTGTGATGTCAAGGGCAGAGAAGCCATGGTATAGGACGACAAGCATATGGCGAATAAAGAATGAGTGAGGTTTCTATGAGCAAAATGTATGCCCCCCGAAGATGGCATGGCCTGAACCACCCTGAAAGGTATTTGCTCAGTAGGGCAAGAGTGTTTGTGAAACAGCAATTAGGTGCAAAATGGAAAGTTTTACACTAGAGTGGAGGGGACTTGGAGGGATCTGAAAGTAAGTTGCCATTACTGTAGAGAAATATTCTAACTGTACATAAATGGAAGGCTATGGGATCTATCCATGGTCATACCAAGGGAAGGTCAGTGATATGACAGGACACATTTGTAAGGAAGTGATAGGAGAAAACATAAAGGCACTGAGATCTTCTGGATTTGAACAAGTGCAATAAATTCTTGTTTATGTATGTTACGTATCTTAAATCAGAAACGATTTGAGTCTGAAATTTCTTTTAAAAAAGGCAAGACAGCAAACATCAAGGAAAAGTGCAAGAGCCACTTATACATATACACAAACACACTGGCCTTTGGAAAGCAAAAATCTGATATTTGAAAGAATCTTTAGATGTATTCAAACCATTAAAGGAACTATTTTAAGTGAAAGTATGTAAAACAGCAATTGGAATTAGCTGTCACTGTCATGAATAAGAACCAAACTATATTTCACAATCAAAGCTTCAGCTGCATAGTAATCTTGACTGATTATTATAATTAAAAGCAAATGAACAATATGTTAACTTCACAAATATAGTGTTTGTTAAAATGAATCATTTCTATATTGATGTGACTGATGTCATAGATACATAGCAACTAGAACATTTCTTCCTTGATATGGTTGATGGAAGACTTTTCAACAGTGAAGCAATTATTTTAAGTAAAATTGTTTAAAAGCAGAAAAAAATAGAGCTCTAAAATAGATCTTCTACTATAACTTCTTTCAAAACATTAGATTTTTTCGTACTATTTAAATTAGACTCTTAGAAAACTAAGAAATAAATATCAGACATATAACTATTTATAGCTCCTTAAATAACTTTAACAAATCATAAGTTGTTATAAGTGGGAGAATTATTTACTACCATAATCTAAAAATATATTTAAGCTACTGAATATATATAAATTATTATGGTGGTGTCAGTAGAGGAGACATATTTTATATGAGTTTTATTGAACTATAGTTACAGAGTTGGTTAAACTTTTTTTAACTCTATTAAGAATACATGTTGAGATGTGTTCAGTAAGTTTAATTAATAGAAACTTACATCCCTACCTATATTTAATTTTTTCACCTATTTTATAATTTTTTTAGTAGATTCTACTTCTACAGATGGTAATAAAAAACTAGAAACATTACATAATTTATACTAAGTTAGATGCTAGTCCTCGGAGAAGGCAATAGCACCCCACTCCAGTACTCTTGCCTGGAAAATCCCATGGATGGAGGAGCCTGGTAGGCTACAGTCCATGGGGTCGCGAAGAGTCGGACACGACTGAGCAACTTCACTTTCACTTTTCCCTTTCATGCACTGGAGAAGGAAATGGCAACCCACTCCAGTATTCTTGCCTGGAGAATCCCAGGGACGGCGGAGCCTGGTGGGCTGCCATCTATGGGGTCGCACACAGTCAGACACGACTGAAGCGACTTAGCAGCAGCAGCTGAGATGCTAGCCCTAAGGCAGTTGTTTCAATAAGAAATCAACATAGTATGTCTCTATTTTTATTTTTTAAACCACTCATTTAATTTTCATTTTCAATGCATGCAGCATTGGAGAAGGAAATGGCAACCCACTCCAGGTTCTTGCCTGGAGAATCAACGACTGCAGCGACTTGGCAGCAGCAGCAGCAGGAGCAGCAGCTGGAGCGTGAGACTCTCCATGTCAAAAAATAAACACATAAAATAAATATTTTCTTCCTTTTGCACCATCTCTAGCCGCCACCATCTACCTCATCTTCTCACCTCAAAGAGCATTTTACTTTTATATATGTAACGCCACATTTACTGTCTAACTACTCTGGCTCCTGCCCTCAGAACCCACTGAAACTGTTCCATATAAATTTACTACCTACTTTGTCAACCTGGCACTTTAACACTTGATGTCTCTATCTTCTCTCCCACCCTGATCACTCTCTTTAATATTCTCTGATGCACCCAGTCTCAGTCGTTCTCCTGATTTTAACTGCATTATATCCACCACACTTCTCCATACACATAAACGCACTTTCTTCACTAACTTCTAAGAGCATGAAACTATTCTATTTAACTCACCAGCTAAACATAAGCAATTGGAAAGGTCTCGCCCACTCCAATACTCCCCAGGCAACTGTTCCCTTACTCATTTATTTTCTAATTTCTAATCTGTTGACCCAATTCCTTTCTCCATACATACCAGATCCTCCCATTTTCACCTTTTTCATCCAATTCAAATCTCATAACTGGTGAGATCCAAGCCCACTTTTAGTGATATAATCAACATATATGTCCTTCCTCTCCCTTTCATGACCCTCAGTGTTGTCAATATTCTATACACATGTCTTCTACATCTAAGCTTATATAAAGATATTAATAATCTATAGTTATAGATAATTTATAAAAACCACCCAGACTCATATAAGATCCGTTTGCAGTTATGTTTTCTCACAACACCTTGGATATCAAAACTGTGCTGAAATCTTCTCTTCCCCTAGAAAGCTTTCTGACCAATACTGTCAGGGTATATGTCAGCATTCTTTTACTTTCCACGATGTCTTAATTCACCTTGTGTTCATACATGACCAGCATGTGACTAAGCTATCATTAAGACAATAAAAGTCATGGTACAAAAATCAATCCTCACTCAACTCATAAAAATTCATGTCTATCTAATCTTTGTTTCCTCCACCCTATATTCTCTTTATAATTGGTTATTCTACTAGATTACAAGCCATTTTTATTCACATCTCAGAAATCTAAGACCATTTTTTTCTATAAGTTCAATTTCTACTCTACTAGCCTCTTCCTCTCAGTGTTTCAACATATTCAGATCTTTCCCATCAAAGGTAGCAAAGCAAATACAGAATATTCTGAGTCCTATTTTCCTCTGTAATTTTTCCCTTCTTGGCCACAGACATCATTCTTTGCATTTCATCCCCAGCTTATTTCTAAGCTCATTGTAGGCTAACTAAATGCCCTTACAATTCAGTTGGCATTTCTTTTCTAAGACCATCGAACTGATTTCTTTATGGTAAAGGCAGTGTGTATTAAGACATGTCTTGGGTTTCTGCAAATGTTTGATGGTAGTGGCCTAATTTTCTTACTGGAAATATTCTGAATTCAGCTCAGTATCAAAATGTGTGTTTTGTTTCATTTTCCTTCTACCTTTTGGTCATTTCTTGTTGACCTCTTAAATTCATCTTTTTACAAACCCTGTCTCTTGTTATCATGATGTCATAGCACCTCTCTCCTCAACCCAGAACATTTCTTTTGACTAGGATGTTTTTTTTTCAAAGTGGAAGAAAAGTGACCAGTGGTGAATTCATGGTTTTGAATGCTTTCAAAATTCTCTTTTTGACAGAAGAGTGGACACTTATCTTCCTCACTAATTGTGTAGTTGCAGTTTTTCATGTAAGACATATACTTACGTAAGGAAAATTTGCTTTTGCTCAGTATCTAAGTTGTGTCTGACTCTTTACAACCCCGTGAACAGCAGCATGCCAGGCTTCCCTGTCCTTCACTATCTCCTGCTCATTAGGTCAGTTCATTTTTTTTGTAAGTTTCTAAACTAGACTGATAAATTGATAGTTGATCAATATTCTTTTTATTCCAAAATATAGAGGTCTTTTTAATTATTATTATTTTTTTGTCATATGAGAATGTCAATGGAATGGGAGTATGGTAAAGAATAAACCTGGGCCATATTAACAAGGCTACTAAGACACTGACATTTTATTTATAAGCATATAAAATCAGATTGTTGATTAAAAAGTTAGACCAGAATTTAGAATCACATGTGGTTCTTACGATTGCATTGCGGACCTCACATAAACCTCATCTAGGCAATTTATTGTTCTGTCTTATTGAATTTTCTCAATAACCACCAAACCCAAAAACTCTAACCAAAGATACATGCTGATTATGAATGGCACATTGAAAAGATCTGCTTCCCTAACTCTTCTATTTAAGACCAGGGGTTATCTCAGCTACAAAACAAGGTTCAGAAGTCACTAATATTTGTTCTATTTAGATACTTTTCAGTACCATTAAAAAAAGATCTGTATTTTGGTCGAATATTTTTAAGTATTATTCTCTATCAACACAATAATTATTTTTCTATTTCTGTAATGCTATCTTGTTTCTTATTAATAATACACAAAACTGACTTACTAAGTTACAATTACACCATTTTCATTTTTAATTCAGTAAAAGTTTTTGTTTTTCCTTATTTTCTTTCCAACTGTTTTCTCTTTGGACAAGCTTTTTCCTCTCTTAGTTACGTATCTTTTTTTGTGGTTGTGCTTCTGGGAAAGAGGCCCAGTTGGTATAAATTTTGTCTTTTCCTCACATAGTCTCCCAGATTCTGTTCCGAGAGAAGCATTGTAAATTAATAATATAATTACAGTGTTACTCCCATTTTTTACTTTCTATAGAATTTAGCACATTAAAGTATATTATTTGCAGTACTCAGCCATGAAGAAGGCCACAGCTTGGTTAGTTTCCATGCATTGCAGTTATTAGCATCTATTTTTTTTTCTTTATAATGTTAGTCATACCCCTAATATCTTTTAGGAATATGAACTAGAACTGGCAAGTTTTTTTTTTTTCCTAAATTTATCATGAATTATAGTTCTTAATGATCCAGGTTGCACAATGTTCCCTTCATTAGAAATAGTACCTTATATTTATTTATGTTCTAATAATTATATGTGCCTAATAGAAAGTTCTTTGTGGATCAGTGTGGGACACAGATATATCAATCACACTAGGAATCAGGGCACCTGAGACACAGTTCTGCATCATTTACTAAGGTGTTAAAAAACTCACAGAAATGGAATTGATGACTCTAGGCTATAAGATATTGGTAACAAATTAAAATACCTTTTCAAAATCAAATATCCCCTATTCTTTTAATGTTCAATTCAAAAGTGATTTGATATATCTACTTCTGGGATGAGAAAAGCTGGAATTCCTAATATAGGAATTTATTATTGTCTAAACCATCTGGTTGGTAACAAAAATAAACGTTTTCTGAGACTTATAACCATCTATCTTACTAACCCAGTAATGTACTTAGTTATTAGTTTCCCTAGTGACTCAGATGGCAAAAAATCTGCCTATAATGCAGGAGACTTGGGTTCAAACCCAGGGTTGGGAAGATCCCCTGGAGAAGGAAATGGCAACTTATTCCACTATTCTTGCCTGGAGAATTCCAGGCACCGAGGAGCCTGAGGGACTTGCGAAGAGTAGGACACGGCTGAGGGACTAACACTAACGTATTTAATTATTACTAGATCTCTCTTGATATGCTCGCATGTCATATATATGTCTTCACTTCATATATGTATGGATTATTAATATTATTTTATTCGTGAGATTATGTTTTAACTATGTTCCACTTGATTCTTCAGGTATATTCACTTTAACAAAATGAATTTGATCATTTCATATGGTCTGGGAATTAGTTGCCTTATTTTCTATTACACATACTTTACCTGGAATCTAACAAAGCAAAGGCTATCAAAATTCACCTCATTTCTCTTAACAAGTAGAGTATAAAATAGTCAGTATTAGCAGTCAAAAACTTTCTTGAGACATTATCCTGATTAGACAAATGTGATAAAAGCATACTCAGAGAAGGAAAGAGAAGTGGAAAAAATATGGATATTAAAACACTGTCTCTCATGTGAAATGATGGTTCAATGTACAGAGCAAGAGATCTGTGTATCAACAAGTGATCTAGGTTTATGCTCAGGTAGGATATTGGAATTGGTGGTCATGATAGTGAATTCCTTCCATCTATGGTCACTGAAGTGATGTGTTGAAAACTCCTTTATGTACAAAATCTTACCTATACACAAAAATTTAAAACCAAAATTGTACAGCAACTGATGAATTTTAAAACTGAATAACATAAAAATATAAAAATTGAACTTTAGGAGGTTTGGTCCCTCCTAGGGGTAACTGAGTGCTCAAAATTCAGTGAAAATTGCTAAAGAACAAAAAATTCCATTCATATTACTTTAGAAATCACTTGACAATTCCATCAATTTACAAATTTTGATATAAGGCCTAGAGACATTAGGTAGTTTGCAAAGACTAAAATGCTGTATGATAGCAAAAAGAGTTGTTCTGATTTCCAAATAATGCTGATTGAGAATAAATAAAAATATTTAGCTTATTTGTTTATTTCTAGCTAAGACAATAAAACATTTTTCAATACCTTAATTTAATATGTCTATAAATATATTAAAAAATTAAAATTCTAATCATAGCAATGACTTTTTAAGCAACATCAATAGATTTCTATTTTTAAAAATGAATGGGTGCTAGAATGTAAAGGGAAAAATAAAAATATACTGGCTTTATAACAGTAAACACTTAAACTCTTCTTAAAGTTTGTTTTGCCAGATATAAAGACAAAAGCTTTTCTGTCCTTAAGACTAAATAGCCAAACAAACAAAGCAATTCTTAAATGATTTTATTAAAATACATGAAAGGGTGTTTCATCTCTCATATTTTTTTTTTCTTTTTAATAAAGAAAGTTGTATTGGTGCCCTCTGCATGCAGACTGGGACTAGGAGAAAAAGGCAATTTGAGGATTACATTTGATAATTTTTCTTACTGTCATAAATGATCTATATGTTTCATTACTTTATGAACTTAAATCCTCAGGCAATGAGTTCTTGAACAGAGTCTAAGTCAAACCTACATATTTGAAATAAATATAACTATGTTACAAGTGCACCTATGATATGTTGAAAAATAAAGAAATAAAATCAGTGTCTCATTAACTTTAAATTATAGTTATTTGGTTTTGTCAAACCACCATTAAAGTTACATTCTGTTAGTTTAGAATATGCACCCAAAATTATTTTGAGATTGTTTATGCTTTGAGTAATTTCAGCAGTTCTGGGCTCATTGCTATTTTTCCCTTTTCATACGTCATCTTGCTAAATAGGATATACTGTTGACCCTTGAAAATATAGGGGTTAGGGTGCTAACCCTCCACACAGTCAAAAATATGCTTATATTTTTATATCCCAGCTTTTTGAATGCACAATTTTGCATCTGTGGATTCAACCACCTGCCTGTGGATTGCTTAGTACTGCAGCACTTCATTATGGAAAAAAATATCTGCATGTAAGTATTGCTTAATCAAACTGGCAAAGAACATCTACAAAAGATGAACAATCATCATACTTAATGCAGAAAGACAAATGTTTTCTTTTTATCCTAAGATAAGGAAATACACAGGGATATCTATTCTCATCAATTCCTTCATTACTGTACAGGAGTTTCTTGTCAGGGAAATGAAGTGAGAAAAAGAAAAAAGTGCAAGCAAATTGGAAAGGAAGAAGTAGAAGGTATTTATTCACAGATAAAATAATCATCTATACAGGAAATCTGATTGAAACTATAAAAAGTGAATAAACTTAGTTCAGTAAGATTGCAAGTTACACAAGCAGATACAAAGAAAATCAATTTGTCTGTATACTATCAACAAAGAATCAGAAAGTTAAATTAAAACATATCATCAGTTATGACAAAGTAAAAACTTATGGAGCACTTAAGGTAAGCTGACAAATATATGAAATATCTGCATAACAAAACTATGAAACAAAGACAAGGATAATTAAAGTAGACCTAAATAAAATGAAAGAAATATTCTGTTCATTGGTCAGAAGATGTGATACTTTCAAGATGTATATTCTCCACAAATTCATTCATAGAATTAACATCATTCCAATTGAAATCCCAGTAAACTTTTTCATCGAAACGAATGAATTAAAATGAATTCACATAGAAATGAGAAAGAACAACTAGAGTAGCCAATCAACAACAACAAAGGGGCCAAGAAATTAATAGAAAAAGGCTAACCCTGCAAGACAACTGAGCACGTAGCCCTGGCAACAATGATATTAGAAAAAAAATTGGATCTATACCTTGTACCATATACCAAAATCAACCCAAAGTGGATTACAGACCTAAACAGAAGAAATACCCTAAATATTTTAGAATAAAACATAAGGTAAAAAGTTTGTGATCTTGGATAACACAAAGATGTATGAGATATGACATCAAAATTATATAATCTATATCCACACCTACATATTCATCAAATTATCTATATGAAATATATGATAAGAAAATAGAAAGACAAATGACAAAAAGATTAATTACTTGTAAATCATTTTTCTTGTAAATAATTTATACTCAGAAAATGTATAGAAATCTCAAACTTGATATGGGAACAGGCTAAACAAAGTTGGGAAAACATTTAAACCAAAATTTCACCAAGAAAATATATGGAAGCAAATAAGCACCTGAAAATATGCTAAACAGCATTAGTCCTAAGAGAAATAAAAACCACTAAAACCACTAAATATTCTTTAACCTCTATTAAAGTAGCTAAAACCAAAAGATCAATCATACCAAGTGTAGACAAGGATGAACCTGAATTCTTAGCTACTAATGGTGAGAATGTAAAATTGTACAATCACTTTGCAAGACGAAATATATACTTACCATTTAATGTAGTCTTTCTACCCATTTGCATTCACTCTAGAGAAAATAAAATATAGTTCTATACAAAGACTCTGTATGATGTTCCTATCCACTTCATTTGCTTTAGCTAAAATCTGGAGACAAATCAAATACCTCTCAAAAGATGAATGGTAAAATAAAACCAAGGTATATCTGTACATGGAATACTACTTGGCAATAAAAAAGATTAGACTGTTGGTAAATGCATCTATATGGATAAATGTAAAGATAAAGATTCTTAATGAAAGAAGTTAGACAAAAACAGAACATGTTATGTCATTCTGTTTACAAACATTCTAGATTATACAAAGTAATCTATAATACAGTGCCAGATAGAGATGGAAAGGCAGAGATGGTTATAAAAAGGGGATTACCAAATAGACAGAGGAACTTTTCCAGATACTAGTAATATCAACTGCCTTATGTTGGTAATTTCACAGTATGTATTTATTTCTAATCATATCAAATTTTATAGTCTAAATAGATGTAGATTTTAATGTCAATTATACCTCAACAATGTAGTTAAAATCATTTATAAGTAAGAATATCAAGATATTTAAAAATCTTCCAAATATATCTTCCCATCATCCTTGCTTATGTTTAAAGTCTCCTTAGATCTGGGTCTTTTGAAATTAACATCTGGATGCAATGAAGTACACATATTATTAGTTGAGCATGTGTTAAAGAAAAATAGACAATACGGACTTCTTGAAAGGAGAATTTATTGTGTTAATTAGTCTTAAATAAAGTGGAAATAATAATATATACTAGAGAAAAAATTATTCAAATATTTTAAATATGTATTTGAATATAAAAAGGGAAAAAAGACAACACTGCCATGATTGCTAAAGAAAAAAAAATAATTGTAGTATCCAAGTATGGCTTCGATTTGTTAGATTTTTAAGACAATGAAGTTAACAAGGCAGTTACTTTAAAATGTAAAATTAGTTAGTTGCCAATGAGAGAAATGTCTCAAAATGATTTTGTATTCAAATTATGTGTAAGAATAAATTGAGTATATATGGAAATTCTTTACATGATGAAAATAGTGGACAAATTAATTTTCTGTATTACTTAGAAGAATGCTTCATGCATAGGTGTTTACAAATGGTTATTGACTAGACTTGATACATTACTAACTTTATAAATGACTCCCAAGTTTTTGATAACGTTCTTCTATTTTAAATCGATAGCTTGAACAGTTGCTAAATAGGTAGCAATCTTTGAATTTATTTTACAAGTTCAGAGGCAATTTACAATGTGGTAAGTTCTAAAGCAAAACACTAATAATAGTCTATAATTATACTCTTTTCTACTTGAATCCATTTTAACATCTGTAAAGCTGTGTTAAATCCATGCTGTCTCCTATTTCTGGAGGCTCTTCCCTGAGAGGGCTGAAGATGTGGAATCTATTAAGGGCTCAGTTAACTACTTTGTAACTTCCAAATGCTTATTGCTATTTCATGCTGCTTGTTTACAATAGAAAGATCTATTACATACTACTTTAAGAATAGGAAACTATTTTGCAAAAGCTTAATGACATAGAAAAACACAAAATTGAGAGAGAGAGGAATTATAGAAAGGTTTACACAGTTAATCAAACAGTGAGATTAGGAATCATTATGGTTTTCTTCTTTTTTTACTTTTATGTTTTCTCTTTTTATGTAAAATAAATAAATAACAATCAAATTAGAACACTTTCTGAATATTTTACTAATACTTCTTTTGAAAATCTGTAAACAAGCTTATTTACATATGCACTCTACCTTTGGGTACTGAAAGTGAAAGTGTTAGTTGCTCAGTCATATCCAACTCTTTGCAACCCCATGGACTGTAGCCTGCCTGGCTCCTCTGTGCATGGGATTCTCCAGGCAAAAATACTGGAGTGAGTAGCCATTCCCTTCTCCAGAGGATCTTCCCAACCCAGGGATCCAACCCTGGTCTTCTTCATTACAGACAGACTCTTTACCATTTGAGACCCGAATGATGACAAAAAAATGTCAAATAGAGATGTTTTTATTGAGATATTTATATGTGTCAGGGATCGCATTATTAGCTACTCAAAACAACCTTTGCTGTTTTCTCATTTGTTTTTGTAGATGATAAACATTTAGGTGTAATTTTCTGTACAATATCTCATAAGTGCCAGAACTGAGATTTGACCCCAGGTCTCAGGTTTCTCTCCGCCCAGATTCCACATGTAAGCATATATTCGTTGCATTATGTCTGTCCTAAAAGTGGAGTGCCTGACCATGGTGTGAGTGTGTGATGTGTGCTGTTCTTGCTAGCTGAGAGTTTAGGGATAAAGACTTACAGGTGCTTTGATGGCAAAAATGAGATACTATCTCCATCAAAATAATAACTCCTAACTCCTCGGAGACATATTTACATATTTCAAAAATAAACAAATCATGCTTATTTAGAGGCACAGTTTAAACTCTCAATAAATAATTGTCATATAAATCTGATACCTGAAAGATTAGTTAGGAAGATTGAGGAAGCTGAGGAAATGAAAGTTACAGATTTAGTCAAGGATATGGGCTTCCCAGGTGGCATTAGTGGTAAAGAACCCACCTGCCAATGCAGGAGACATGGGTTTAACCCATGGGTGGGGGAGATCCCTTGGAGGAGGACATGGCAGCCCACTCCAATATTTTTTCCTGGAGAATCCCACGGACAGAGGAACCTGGCAGACTACAGTCCATGGGGTCACAAAGAGTCAGACAAGACTGAGTGACTAAGTGCAGCATAGCATGCACCCACATACATAGGATAGATTCCATATACTAGAACTTTGTCTCAGTGCAATCCCTAACTGCAAGTTACCTAATACATTTAGTTCCTGTTTGTACCAATTCACAGCAATAAAGCTATACAAAGGAATATCAGAGGACAGTTACATTGTATACATCATCCAGATTTAACAATTATGAACATTTTGGCATTTATGTTTTGTCTACATATTTTGATGAACTCTTTTATCACAAATCCCAAATATAAAAAAATTCCTTCTAGATAGTAGGAAGCTTTAAAAAATACATTTTCTTACAGAATGAAAAGAATGATAGCATTATTATAATTAATAAAATGCTGTCATTCTGTGCCATCTAACACCTTGTCTAAATAGAAATATTTCTGTCTCCAATTATACTTCTACATTTTTGTTGTTTTAAACAGAATTCTGAGTCCAAAAACTGAACCTGATTGAGATATTCTTTTTAAGAAACTACAATTTAATGTTAATACCTAAATAAATCAGAACTCTAAATGAAATAAATATATCATTACAATAAACTCAATCATCATGCTTATCACTGTAACGTGAACCAGTGAAACTGTGTCAGAGAGGCCTCAATTCAAGAACTGGGTCTTTGGAACCACAAACCCACTCCTACTTCTAATTATTAAATAACGATCCTAAGGCCCAGAAAGAGTACATTAATTATTCAAGATCATACAGCTAACAGAGGTCAAAAACAAGAGCTGTCAGCAAAGCTTGGACCTCTGGACTCTCAGCTAAAGTTTTTTTATTGTGTTATTTAATTGAAAATGTATGATATATGATTGAAATATTGAGCATTATACAGCATTTAGGAATTTTACTCAATATAAATATCTCAAAAAAGTCATCTTCAACATATGATTGAAAAAAGCAAGTAAATATAATTTACCATAAATGACAAGCAACATCCTTCACAGGTGTTGCTAGTTATAAAGAACCTGCTGGCCAGTGCAGGAGATATAAGAGATGCTAGTTGCTGATTTGATCCCTGGGTTGCGAAGATCCCCTGAGGAGGGCATGGCAACCCACTCCAGTATTCTTACCTGGAGAATCCCCTAGATAGAGGCACCTGGAGGCTATAGTCCATAGGATCCCGAAGAGTCCGATGCAACTAAAGCGACTTAGTATGCATGCAAGCAACATATAATCAAATAACAACCTCTGTTGATGGGTGCTGAATCTTGTGTTTCAAATTCTGCTTTGCATGATCTAAACTAATATTTTCAGAATCAGGGTGTCAGTCCAAGCCATGATACATAAAGTGAAAGTAAGTGTTAATCACTCAGTCTTGTCTGACTCTTTGGGACCCTGTGGGCTGTAGCCCACCGGACTCCTCTGTCCATGGAATTCTCCACGCAAGAAAACTGGAGTGGATTGCCATGCCCTCCTCCAGGGGATATTCCCCACCCAGGGACTGAACCCCTGGGGCTCCTGCATTGCAGATAAAGCTATTCTTTACCATCTGAGCCACCAGGGAAGCCTGAATGATGCATATGTCTGCACCAGATATTTTTCTGTTAAAAAAACTATCTCTGATATGGTTATGGGTGTGATTATGAGTTCTGCTAGGTGACCTTTAGACATCATCTGCATTCAGTATCCCAGAACCCTTAGGCCCATATTGGACTAGATTCATCATTTTAATACTGGAAAATAACAGTGAAACCATATTCAAAAAATTGACTGCTTCCACAATGACAAACATTTCCATGTTTAACAAGTTTTTAAATTTAAGAAACTGATTTAAGCACAAGGAAATGACAGACTTTCTTATTCTGAAGGTAAAAATGAAAATAATTAAGTTTACTTATGACGAAGAGGCACAAATGTCATATTCCTGACACCTTATAATTTTTACAACCTCTGAAATTAAGGAAATTCATTGAATGTCTTTGAATTGTCATGATTTTACATAATGTGCTATATTTTTATTGAATAAAATTTGTTATTTATAAAGTCCTCTTTTCCACGCTCAACTTTTAAAATCAATGGGATAAATGAAAAACCAAGATAATTTCCCCAGTCAAGGCCAGAGAAGAAAAATGTCTAATTGTGCTAAGCATCGGTTTGACATGGAGCCGCAAAACTTAAAAATCTTATGTTTTGTCTTGGTATCATAGCAGGTGATTTACTGGTGCCCAAGAGTTACGTTAAATCAGAATAAATGGCCATTTGTTAGTAGATATGTCTTCAGCTCTCTGCAATGGCTTTTCTTGTCCTTGCAACACAGGCTTAATAAATAAACCTGCACTCACACTAAAATCAGTCCAAACTTGATTTTACCTTCTTACAAAAACAATCTGGATACACCATTTCTGCAATAATGTTGAAATAGTTGACATTATGTTGTAGTATATTCTAGTTCAAAACAAGTGCTGTTAAATCAAAAGAGATTCTAAAACATTTTTATATCCCCATAAATATGCCTGGATTTAAATCTCAAAACAAATGTGACCAAAAGCAATTTATTTCTCTGAGGTAAAACAGAAATCACAACAGAAGTTAAAAAGAACAGATGTCAAACAAGCCTGTTGTGATATAAGAGAAAATTCTAAAATTATAGCCAGAAAACCTAAGTGTGACTGCCCAAGTGATTTAGACTGAGTTGTTTACTAAGTTTTACTCTGAAGAAATGGGGGTATTAATACCTACCTCATCAGATTATAAAAAGCACTCAGCCATATAATAATCTACATTGCAGCTCTCTGCCTGGTACCTGATACTGTAATTATACAAAATTACTCAGAGCTTAAATAACATGATTTAAGATGGGTCACAGACCCCTGTTTAAACACACCACACCACATATTAAAAACACTTTACACATTAAACACAATAAAAAACTATAGTCTGTTGTAGAACAGAAATCCTTGGCTCTGAGTTTTAACTGCAGTATGGAATCAAATTTCAGAAGGGACTAATCACTATTTTTGATTCACAGACACGACCCTAAGGAAAAAAGGGCACAGTAAAATCTAGATGTTGTAATAGTTGTTTTAAGGAATGATGGAGTGGCTGATGGTGAACCAGAGAATGACCGTCAACATTTGAGAAAAGCAGCAGCGAAATTTTGTAAAATATACATAGATTTTTTAAAGTGGTATTAAATACAAAATGTGGAAGAGCCAAATTACAGTTGCTTACTACATGACTTGGTCATGAGTTGATTTTATAGAATCTCAAATTAAACACACAGCTATTAAATGAGAAGATAAGCACAGAGGTTATATTATTATTATTATTATTTTTGTAAATTTACCTCATAAAAATCCTTTCTCAGGTTTTGTAAACTGTATTCAGGTGACTATTCATTATTTGTGTGAACCAATTATTGCATACTGTAATTAGGAAACCACTTATAAATGCAGCTGTGTTTTCTAACTGATTCATATTTCAGTACAATTTTTTTCTATCCCTTTGTTGCTTTTTTTAATTTACTTAAAACTCTTTATTGTTACAGATCTACTGGGAATTTGATGAAAGGTATGCAAACTCTAGGCAAAAATAGAGCAAAAAGAAACAAAAATTTGCACATGTTTTGAAGGGATTTGAAATAGGGGTTCTAGTATTTTACTTAAAGGGAAGCAGGAAGTGAAAACATAAATCCACACAGTTGGAAAGAAACCAATAATTCTAAAAATACCAGTGAGCCTCAAGCATGGTACATATCCGACTGAATATAACTATATCCATTCCTGATGGTTAAGGCCAAAGGATTGGTGCCAGAAGGACCCACAATCAATCTAGGTTTAGTGTCCTCATCAATAAAATGGAGACAATTACATTTGCTAAATAATAAATGCGGTTGTGTATCCCAATCACTTAGTAAATGGCTTGGACTGGACATCTAATAATTTACACACATAAAGTCAAAGTATCCAGTATTTGGGAATTTTTCTTTTTTTAATTAAGGAAATGTCATAGGAGAGGTTAACCAGCTACCATACACTCAGCTATTCTTCTTGTGCTCAGCTTAGCCACCCGATGTCCTTCTGGTTTTCTCCCCTTCCTCTCACCTACTAGAGTGATGTCAATCACAATTCATTTCTTCTCAGTTAATGTCTTTAAAACCATCCAGCCTAAGAACTGGCTAATCTAATAAACCTGTTCATGCTAGTGAATCTAGTCAAGATGCTCCTCCATCATCTCTCACCAAACCTCTGTCCTCTGATGCTCCTTTGTGTATTTTAGGGGCCATGCTCTATTAAACCAGCTCTTCACCATTTTCCCCTTAGTTCACGAAGTTGAAGATTTGGTGAGATTTAAATAGTGAAGAGATGGATTTAATGAATCCTGGTTGAAGGATATGTCTTCAGTGAGATGTGTCAAGTAGATGACATTGTTGAGTTAAGTGAAAAGGGATAAATGTTTGACTTTAAGCAACATGGATAATGCTGTTCATCAACAAATGTGAAAGAAACTCGAGAGTATATAATAATATTCTTCCTTATGAACTGTCAGGTTGCTTCCATCCTCCAGAGGATAGACAGTGCTCACAAATCTGCCATGCCTACTTGACAAGAGAAAAACATTCAGCCTAGAGAAATAAGTGCACATTCTCCTTGCCATCGACTCTAATATCCAACCAGATGACAGCACAAGCAGTGAAATGCTGAGGGCCCCTTTTCTCTTTAGTAGGGTAGTCCCTAATTTTCGGAATTACCTCCACACAACCTAATGACTGCAACTAGAAACCAGAGTTTTTACCAGTTTAACCAAACCCAGACAAGCACCAGTCCCAGGAGACATTCTGGAGCTAGAGGCCCCCTGCTGATTTTTTGGCATCATTTGACTGTAAGTTTTACTCCTCTGTACTTAAACATGTGAGCAAGCTTTGAACTCAATATAATTATTTTTTACATTACACTCTTTTATACTTTAAAATAACTGTCTAAAGTCCTATAAAATCATGCCATTTCTATTTTATCCACAGTTCTCCTCTCAAGGATTGTAGTAATCATACCTATATCATAGCAAAGCTTTAAGGAGTAAATAAGTTTGTAAACACCAATCAATGGGAGCATTCAATACTAGCAATTTGTAAGATGAAGTCATATTAGTGGCTGCAAAACTATACTGTCTATTGTGTGTTTACATCAGAGAATTATGCAATTTATTTGGTTTCTTTATGCAATTATATAAGGAATACTAATAAGAAAGTACATGAAAACAAATAAACAGAAAAATCTGAAACTACAATTAAGTATAACCAACAGATAATATAAACTGTTTGAGGTAGTATTTATAGAAATTTATAGACTAGGACTACGTAGTACTCACATTTTTGAGATGATAAAAGCAATGAATAAATATTAACTAACTTAAGTAAAGATTAATTATGCAATTTTTGTAAAAGATAAGAATAATCTATTGAAAATGACATGAGATAAGCTTTGAGTGTCAATATGTACAAATTATGTACTCACATGAACTTCATTTAAATATAGAAAATTTTATTATTCAATTGTCTGTCAAAGTTGAGATATTTTTTTTAAAATTATGGAACAGCTATCAACTATTTTATAACATAGAAATGGAGTTTTTGGTTCTATTCTACTAAACATTCAACAGGTTTATTTTGAATTCTGTTGGATTTGAATTTGATTGATTTGTCTATTAGAGACAATTTAATCACAAATTTAAATTGAACATGTGCCTTTCTCAGAAAATTCTGAGGAAAGATTTCCTGTGATATTACAGAAGATAATTGGGGTATGAATAATCTTCTGAAATGCAAGCACTTTATGTAGGACACTGTTGGTTGGAAACTGGAGATTTTTTTTTTAAGATGTAGATTGAGAGTAAAATTGCAAACGTGCTAATCAGTTTAGTGGCAAAAAACTTCCTTGCTCAAGGATATTTATCTTACTGCTACTGCTGCTACTGCTAAGTCGCTTCAGTCGTGTCCGACTCTGTGCGACCCCACAGACGGCAGCCCACCAGGCTCCCCCGTCCCTGGGATTCTTCAGGCAAGAATACTGGAGTGGGTTGCCACTTCCTTCTCCAGTGCATGAAAGGGAAAAGTGAAAGTGAAGTCGCTCAGTCGTGTCCGACTCTTTGCGACCCCATGGACTGTAGCCTACCAGGCTCCTACATCCATGGGATTTTCCAGGCAAGAGTACTGGAGTGGGGTGCTATATTTATCCTACACCTGTCTTAATTTGTTAAATACTGTATTGTCTTTATAGTTGCATCCTCAAATGTCATTAATGTATTTTTCAATGGAGTTGAAGATGTCAAAGTTTAAGTGAGATTTCACATAAAATCAACATAAATATATGTTTAAACTTTAACTCACAGTATAAAATCTTTTTTAGCTTTTTTCTTTTCTTTTTAAATAAGCTGCATTAATTTTGAATTTAACAGGTACACTTATACTTAAATTTATACTTATATTCACTTATAAACATTATCATATTCTCTCTTTATATTCTATATACCTCTGTTTAAATATGACGTAAAGCCATGGAAACTTGAGAACATTAAAAATCTAATTAAGCTTTTCCTTATAAGACAATAAACTGCATGATACCACGCTTGTTCTAATATAACCTTTCTGAAGATATGCCATGAATCTTAGTTCTCATAGGCAGAACAAATGATTCAGTGTAAATATAATTCTGTTTCAATTACCTACAATCTTAAGGATGCCACTGTAAAATAGAAATATAATAACTAACATAATAAATTATACACTAGTGTTTCAATTTTCAAAGTTATTTATGTTTCATCTACATCCAAAGAATGAAAATGGATGTAAATTTTCACACACACACAAACCTACATTTTTTTCTGTAACAATGAAATATACTCATGATGGTAGGTAAAGTCTTGTTTATTTGTAAGAAAGTAATTTATTTATTATTAAGACGATTAAGCTATTATATGTACGGCACAAAAACTTTCATGTCACAAATTTTTCTTTTTCTTTTACTCCCATGTGTTTCTGAATTCCACAAAGCATTTTCAAACAAAATTGGTCTCCAAAGCAAATACATTTTGAACCTATATGATTAAAAAAAAAAAAATCATTCTTGAGAGGGGTTTCCAACATGGTCAAGTTCATGGTGTCCTAAGTGGAGGACTCAGGACAGATGTGGGTGGTAGGGATGAATGAGGCAGGAGAGATCAACACTTGAAAACTGTATTACCTCATATCTTTTTTTTTTTTCAATTGAATGGAATACAATGGTTTAGAGTTTGTTTCTTTTCACATTTAAAAGAGTACCACAAAACATCCATACATAGAGGTGTCTTTCAAAATAATGAGAAGCACATTATATAAAATAGCAGAATTCAACTTTGAAAATGGTGGTTGTTTTGATATGCCAGCCTTTTTCATTATTTTTGTTGCTACAAATGAGCAGGATTTAATAAGACATTTGCATACTTACCATAAAAGCCAGGCAATTGTATAGAATATGTGTGATGAAATATATTTTACAGAAAATAAATGAAAACAGAACTTCTGATCTCATGGCTTATATCCTTATATTTCATCTTTTCACAAGAAATTCAGGTATTCAAGATGTTTCTTATAATGCAAGTCAATTTTATATCAGATCTCATTAGTCACCAAAATAGTAGAGGGTATACTATTATTTTTATCTACTACTTATTAAATTTTCAGTATCTATACCTATTATATGTATTATTTAAATATAAGCATCATTGTTTCAACAAACCTGATCTATAAAACAGATTTACACAGAAAAGAAGCTGTTCTATCAAACCTCTAAATATCTAAGAATAGCTAGAAAGATCTTTAAGAGAAACAATCTTTACATTTCTATAACTTTTTAATATAACAGACATTACATAGAAAGTTTTACCTTGCAATTCACTTTATGAATGTTTGATGATATATTTTCTTATGTGTGTCTGTGATTGGGTCCTGAAGAGAAAAAAAGAAAGAAAAAAATACATGAAAAACTTTTTAATCTTCATACCATAAAAAGCTATGCAAAACCACGGACTGTTTGGAGAAGGAAATGGCAACCCACTCCAGTATTCTTGCCTGGAAAAGTCCATGAACAGAGGAGCCTGGTGGGCTGCAGTCCATGGGGTTACATGACTGAGCACGCGTGCATGAGGGTGGAGGGAGATGGGTTGGTAGCAATAAACTGGTAGAACTAAAAAAAAAAAAAAAAAAAAAAAAAAAAAAACAACCACGGACTGTTGCCTACAAGTCTCCTCTGTCCATGGAATTCCCCAGACAAGTATACTGGAGTGGGTTGCCATTTCCATTTCTAGGGCATAATCCCCACCCAGGAATTGAACTCAGGTGTCCTGCATTGCAGGTGTATTCTTTACCATCTGAGCCACCAGGGAAGCCCATAGAAACTAATAGTTTATTACAAATTTCTTCATATCACTCAAGAATCCAACTCATGAGGACATAATGGAGGATAAGGAGTAAATACAGTTTTTGAAGAGGAAAAATATTGAGAGAAATTGAACTACCAGATTTTTGTTTTTGTAGATCATAGCCTTCTGAAATAGAGACTCTAGTGGAACATTAGTCTCTTATGAGATTTGAACAATTTTAGTTACATTCTCTGAACCACTGTTACTGCAATTGATTAAGATGTATATGCTCTTCACAGAGGTTCAAATAACAACTTAGGGTTATAATCCATTTGAAGACCTTAGCTTTGTGTTTAATATGTAGTCAATAATAAAATATCAAGTATTCATAGTGATTTTAAGTAATAAAATAATACTTATAAGAATAGTAATTAATAATAATATGCATCATAAATTTAATATTGTACTTTTAAACCACAGATTATGAAAAACATATCAGAATATAAATGCAAGAAACAGAGTAAAATTTACCTAAAATATAATATGTAAAACAAAAGGCAGTTTTATAAATCAATATGAAGTATATTGTTCTAGAATTGTGACAGATGATTGAGTAAATTAATAATATTTTTCATATTCTATTATGTACACAACATAATTTCAATTATATTGAAGTGTTTACATTAAAAATGCAATGTTAAAAGGAGAAAAATAAAAGGAAATATATGTGATCTCAGAAGGTAATAAAGGTCTTTCAGAACCTAAAAGCAAATGGCATAAGAATTATTCTTATTCTTAGCTAAAACCATCTTAGCAAGTCTTTAGGTGATGATGCAATTTGCTATGAACTCTTTTTCCTAAAACTTATAAGGTCATTCATGCAACAATGATTTACTGCATACCTGATATGTACCAAACATTATTATTCATGCTGGGGATACAGCAGTGACCAAAAGAGACAAAACACCCACCCTCATGATGCTTAAATTGTGGGGATAGGGGTGGAGAGACAAAAATACATACTCAAATAAGTACGTATGTGTTGTATGTAAAATCATTGTTTAATCATTGATAAAATGACTTTATCAAGTGCCATGAAAATAGGCAGGAAGGGTTAAGAATTCCTGGCATTCATCCGGGGAGAAACAACAAGAGAGATAACATTGGCATCCAGGAGAAAACTTGGAACTGCAGAAAAATATTTGGTAATTTACTATGAGTGTAGAAATGATGACCTACACATAGATTATAAACCCCATAAATTAAAAGTTTAAGACTGAGCCCTTTAAGGTCAGAGGAATGAGGAGGAGCCACAGTTAAGACAGGAACAGTAGGAAGATGTCCTGGGAGCACTGTTAAGAGAAAGAGATTTGAAGTAGTTTGGAGATCTTGATTATCTACCTGTCTGTGCATGCTGGGTGCTAATTCGCTTCAGTTGTATCCAACTCTTCGGGACCCATGGAGTGTAGCCCACCAAGTTCCTCTGTCCATGGGATTCTCCAGGCAAGACTACTGGAGCGGTTTGCCATTCCCTCCTGCAGGATATCTTCCCGACCTAGAAATTAAACCCAAGTCTCTTACATCTCCTGCATTGGCAGGCAGGTTCTTTACCACTGAGCCATCTGGGAATGCCATCTACCTGTCTAACTATTATCTATCTATTGAAAGCAAAATATCTCAGAGTCCTTTAGAACACATACTACTCAGAAGTTTCAGGCTCCCTAGGCTCCCAACATATGTATTCTCATGGCCATATTCCTAATTCAGAACTCTCACCTCTTCAATATGGCCTTTCCTAAAATAAGAGATAAAACCCAACATGACTGGTTTCTAAGTTTGAGCTGAGGAACTACTGTTGATATAGGGTTCACATGCCTTATTACTAGGAATTCAAGTCATTCACTGATAGTACACAATGCATCAAACTCTTGTGTATGATCTGAGTTGAGGAGCATCAAGAGTTTGCAAGGAGTAATTTTGAAGTATTGGGTTATTTGAATGTTCTATGAGAGGGACACTCAAATGTGAGCATATAGGGACTTACTTATGTGTAGCATACATTTTCTGCAAAGCTTATCATAGGCCTGTTGGAAATGAGACCAATAGTATATGTCTGGACATTTCATCTCTGCCTCATTGCTGGAAATATGATGCTCTCTTCCCTATGTATGGCATAATGTATGGCATGGACTCTAATTGTGACACAGTCCTCTAGGACTTCTCTGATGGCTCAGATGGTAAAGAATCTGCCTGCAATGCAGGAGACCTGGATTCAACCCCTGGGTTGGGAAGATCTCCTGGAATAGGAAATAGCAACCCACTTTCATGAGCTTGCCTGGAGAATTCCATGGACAGAGGAGCCGGGTAGTCCATGTGGTCACAAAGGTTCAGACATGACTGCGAGACTAATTTAACTGTTTAAAATCTGACAAAAGAAAATTAGTTTATAATTATCCTTAGCTTATTGAAAACTGCTCAGTCAACCAGAAGATGTCACTAATGAATAATAACTCCATCTACTGTGTTGCAAACATTTATTCAAATTTATGGGAACAATTCAGCCAAATGCTTTCTGTAAAGGATTTATAATATTGTTCCCATATTAGGAAATATACATTTCACTTTTCTATTAAATCACATCTTTCTTGCCTTTACTCCAGCAATTTCTATGTGTCTAATATTTTAAAATGTAACAATTATTTTAGAGACAATTTCAACAAGTACTAATTTGCCCTTCTGAGCTTGTAAAGTAATAAAAAAAAAAGTACACTTCTAACTAGAGAAGGAATATTTTAGGAAATATATATGTAGTCACTTCAAAATGTATTCTCAGTTACTATATAGGTCACTGTTTCAAAGCTTTTCATATTATATTGTATTCCACTTGATTTCAAACCTCTTTCAAAATTATGGGCTTACATATTCACAGAAACTGAAGTCTTTCCAGGTTGTCTAAAAATAACAAAAAAGAGACATGGTAGCATAAATACAATAATACTATAGCTCTTTGATTTAATTTTATTTTATGAAGACATTATTGTGTTAGAGCAGTTTAAGGTTCAGAGCAAAATTGAAGGGACATCCAGAGATTTCCATGTACCCTTTGCCCTCACACATGCATGGCCTTTCTCATTATCACCATCCCCAACACAAACGGTGTATTTAGTATGATTTATAAACCTAGACTGACACATCATAATTAACCCAAAGTCCATAGTTTACATATGGTTCACTCTTGGAACTGTACATTATATGGGCTTAGAGAAATGTGTGACAAATATTCATCATTAGGTATCATGCAGAGTATTCTGGGGCCTCCCTGGTGGCTCAGTGGAAAGAATCCACCTATAATGCACAAAACCCAGGTTCAATCCCTCGGTCAGGAAGATGCCCTGGAGGAGGAAATGGCAACCCACTTTAGTATTTGTGCCTGGAGAATCCCATGGATGGAGGAACCTGGCGAGCTACAGTCCATAGTGTTGCAAAGAGTCTGACAAGACAAAACCAACTTAGCACACATGTGGAGTATTTTTACTGCCCTTAAAATCCTCTGTGTTCTGTTCACTTCCCCCCTCCCCTTTTCAGGTCCTGGCAAACATTGAACTTTTTATAGTTTTCATGTTTTGCCTTTTTCAGAATGTCATGGAGTTGAAATCATACAGTAGATAGCCTTTTTAGATTGGCTTATTGTGGCTCGGCTGGTAGAGAATCTGCCTGCAATGCGGGAGACTTGGGTTCGATCCCTGGGTTGGGAAGATCCCCTGGAGAAGGGAAAGGCTACCCACTGCAGTATTCTGGCCTGGAGAATTCCATGGACGGTAGTCCATAGGGTTGCAAAGAGTACATGACTGAGGGATTTTCACCGATGATGATAAATACATATTCAAAGTTTCTTCATATCTTTTCAGGGCTTGAAAACTGTTTTTTTGGTGCTGAGTAACATTCCATTGTTTGGATGTACCACGGTTTATTTATTCACTCATCCACTGAAGGACATCTTGGTTGCCTCCAAGTTTTGGTAATTATGAATAAAACTGCTAAAAACACCAGTGTGCAGGCTTTTGTGTGGATGTTTTCCACTCCTTGAAGTAAATACCCAGGACCATGATTTTTGATTGCATGATAAAAGTGTATTTAGTTTTGTAAGAAGGGCTTCCCTAGTAGCTCAGCTGGTAAAGAAACCATCCACAATGCAGTAGACCCCGGCTGGATTCCTGGATTGGGAAGATCCACTGGAGAAGGGACAGGCAACCCACTCTAGTAATCTCACATCCAGTACTAATGTGAAAATTGAACCATAAAGAAGGCTGAGAGCCAACGAATGAATTGATGCTTTCAAACTGTGGTGCTGAGGATGACTTTGATAGTTCGTTGGACAGCAAGGAAATCAAACTAGTCAATCCTAAAAAAAATCAACTGTGAATATTCATATGAAGGACTGATGCTGAAGCTGAAGTTCCAATACTTAGGCCACCTGATTTGAAGAGCTGACTCATTGGAAAAGGCCCTGATGCTAGGAAAGATTGCAGGCAGGAGAAGTGGGTGACAGAAGATGAGATGGCTGGATGGCCTAAGGGACACAATGGATATAAGTTTGAGCACACTCTGGGAGATAGTGAAGGATAGGGAAGCCTGCATGCTGCCGTCCATGGGGTCGCAAAGAGTCTGACATGACTGAGGGACTGACCAACAATAAAAACAACAGTCTATATACATAAATATTGGCGGGTCTATGTCTTGTCTCTGTTCTTTTCTATTAATTTACTCACCTATCCTTTCACCATTATCTCACTGTCTTGATTACTTTAAATGTGTAGTAACTCTTGAAGTCATTCAGTCTCATCCCTCCAGTTTTGTTCTTCTCCTTGAATCAGTGTTGATTTTTCTGGTTCTTGTGCGACTCTTTGTAACATTCAGACTCATTTTGTTGACAGCCACCAAATAAGTTGTTGGGGCTTTTTTTAGGGATTGCTTTGAATCTCTAGATCAAGTTTTGAGAAGAACTGAAATCTTGACAATATTCTTTTTCTAACCATAAGCATGGAATCTCTCCATATATTTAGTTCTTTGATTTTGTTCATCAGAGTTCTTTAGTTTTCCTCATTTAGATCATGTATTGATACATGTTTGATTGGTTTATCCCTAAGTATTTCATTTTTATATGTTTACGTAAATGATATCACATATTTAATTTCAATTTCCACTAAGTCAATGCTAGTATACAGAAAAGCAATAGACTTTTGTGTATTAAACTTGTATTATACAACCTTTCTATAATCATTTATTAGTTTTAGAAGTTTTTTTGTCAGTTATTTTGGATTTTATGTATGGATAATCAAGTCATTTACAAAGAGTTTTATTTCTTCATTCTATATACCCATACATTTATATTTCCTTTTCTTTTTTATTGCATTTTTAAATTGGGGGATAATTGCTTTACAATGTTGTTTTGGTTTCTACCATCCAAAAATGTGAATCATTCATATGTATTCAGTAGATTTTTTAAAGGAATGGGAACATCCTTGATTTATACCTGATCTCAGCAGGAAAGCTTCCTGTTTCTCATAATTAAGTGTGATGATAGAATGATTTGATTGTGCTTTTAAAGAACCATGCCAACCCAAAGACAAATTCAAGTATAATATTGCCTTTTTTTTTTTTTTTTAAGAATCCAAATCTATCAGTAAGAATCCCAGTGAGAATATAATGTATCAAAAGATCTCTGTTAAAGTAAGCTTCTCTTCCAAGGTCATGTTCTCCTCCCAGGAAAGCTCATATTTAACAGTGGATTCTCGTTGAGATATAATGACATGTTTTTCTTATTCTGAGTGGAGAAATTAATAAAGGGTCACCATCATCAGAATTTCTCACAAAATCTGTTGAGACATCTTTTACAATTACCTTTGAACTTAACTTCTGCCGCTGCTTATTTCCATTTGCTTCCTTCTCTCTCTTTACACATATTTTCATGCAAATATCACCAGCCAATTAAGCTCTTGCATAATAATCTCCAACTTCTAGTCCTTTTTAACACATAAGTCAACCTGAAATATAGTCCATACACTCTGCAACTTACTGCACATATGGTGGGAAGGCAATAGGTTCTGAAGTAGGATCATTTGCTTAAAAATCCAGATAGGCATATACTAGCCAGATGACTGTCAGCAAGTTATTTACTTTTCCTGTTTTGGTAAACCCTGATTCTTTAACCTAGAGGATATCTTGAATGGACCTAAAACAATATATTTCGTTAGGGCTAGGGGAATTATGAACATGAACAGAACTGTATAACACCAGGTTATATTTTGACAACAATTTCAAGATATTCACAAAAATAATTTTAAATTAAGGTAAATATTTACCTATAGAATGCCGAAGAATGCTCAAACTACTGCACAATTGCACTCATCTCACACGCTAGTAAAGTAATGCTCAAAATTCTCCAAGCCAGGCTTCAACAATACGTGAACCGTGAACTTCCAGATGTTCAAGCTGGTTTTAGAAAAGGCAGAGGAACCAGATATCAAATTGCCAACATTGGCTGGATCATCGAAAAAGCAAGAGTTCCAGAAAAACATCTATTTCTGTTTTATTGACTATGCCAAAGCCTTTGACTGTTTGGATCACAATAAACTGTGGAAAATTCTGAAACAGATGGGAACACCAGACCACCTGACCTGCCTCTTGAGAAATCTGTATGCAGGTCAGGAAGCAACAGTTAGAACTGGACATGGAACAACAGACTGGTTCCAAATAGGAAAAGGAGTATGTCAAGGCTGTATACTGTCACCCTGCTTATTTAACTTACATGATGTGTACATCATGAGAAATGCTGGGTTGGAGGAAGCACAAGCTGGAATCAAGATTGCTGGGAGAAATATCAATAACTTCAGATAAGCAGATGACACCACCCTTATGGCAGAAAGTGAAGATGAACTGAAAAGCCTCTTGATGAAAGTGAATGAGGAGAGTGAAACAGTTGGCTTAAAGCTCAACATTCAGAAAACTAAGATCATGGCATCTGGTCCCATTAATTCATGGAAAATAGATGGAGAAACAGTGGAGATAGTGGCAGACTTTATTTTTTGGGCTCCACAATCACTGCAGATGGTGATTGCAGCCATGAAATTAAAAGATGCTTACTCCTTGGAAGAAAAGTTATGACCAACCTAGACAGCATACTAAAAAGCAGAGATATTACTTTGCCAACAAAGTTCCATCTAGTCAAGGCTATGTTTTTTCTAGTAGTCATGTATGGATGTGAGAGTTGGACTATAAAGAAAGATGAGCACTGAAGAATGATGCTTTTGAACTGTAGGGTTGGAGAAGACTTTTGAGAGTCCCTTAGACTGCAAGGAGATCCAACCAGTCTATTCTAAAGGAGATCAGTCCTGGGTGTTCACTGGAAGGACTGATGTTGAAGCTGACACTCCAATACTTTGGCCATCTTATGAGAAGAACTAGCTCATTTGAAAAGATCCTGATGCTGGCAAAGATTGAATGTGGGAGGAGAAGGGGACGACAGAGGATGAGATTGTTGGATGGCATAACCAACTCAATGGACACGGGTTTGAGTAATCTCCAGGAGTTGGTGATGGACAGGGAGGCCTGGCGTGCTGCAGTCTATGGGGTTGCAAAGTGTCGGACACAACTGAATGACTGAACTGAAGTGAACTGAACTTATTTACCTATAGAAAGATTCATTAAGGAACCTCTTGTGATAAACAGAACATTTAAAATAATTAAAATATTCAAAATTAAACTATAGTTGCATGTGGCCAATGAAATTATATCTGAAGATTTTAAGGACATTAGTAAATATTCATGGCATAATGCTGCAAAGTCGTTTCAGTCATGTCTGACTCTTTGGGACCCCATGAGCTCTAGCCCACTGGGCTCCTCTGTCCATGGGATTATACAGGCAAGAATACTGGAGCTGGTTGCCATTTTTCCTCCAGAGGATCTTTCCAACACAGGGATCAAACCTACATCTCTTAAGTCTACTGCACTGGCAAGTGGGTTCTTTACCACTAGTGCCACCTGGGAAGCCCTCATGGCAGAAGAGTAAACATGTATATATGAAGATGGCATTGTTAATGCTTATAAATATGCAACATTTAGAGAAGGAGGAAATAATTCCCAAAATGTCAGAGGAATATGGATGAAACATCACAGAAAAGATCAATGAGAGATCGTATTGCATTGACAAAGTGATTCTTGAACACCTGACAAAGTGGTTTGGTCTTTATTCTAAGAATAGGGTACTAGGTTAAAGAGTGTTCTTGCTAAATATCCTTTTCATCACTTATTATCTAGATTAAAATATGCTTGTAGTGCTTAATCATATATAAGAATAACCTACTGGAATTTTATAAACTGTATGTCTGGCTCTGCTCAAAGATTTTACTTCAGGATTAAAAGATATTGATGCATTGAATGATTAGAAATTTATAAATAGTAGTGGAAAAGTAGCGCATGGTATATGTATGAAGAAAGAATTAGCAGAAAGAGGAATCAAAAGCCATTATTATATGTATCCCTATCATTGTAAATAGAAGAATAAACAATTGTCTTAATTGGGATGATAGCAATTAAAGTGATGAGGAAAGATAGATGAAAACATTTCATTAACAGAGTCTCTTTGATTTGGTACTTAATTAGACAAGGGAGCCCGGAAATTGGAAAGCTGTGGTAATTCACTGGAAAAAAAAAAAAGTGGGGTGTGTGTGTGTGTAGAGGGAGAGAGAGAGAAAGAGGAAAAGCGGGGGGATTTCAAGATAGAAATATCTCCATGTAGGCATATAAAGAGGAGCGAAACATTGATAGAAGTAGATATTGGTGTAAATACAGAAGTAAATCAAAATCAAAATAATAATATAGCCACAGAAATGGATGAAAATATGGGATAGAGCAGAAGTTACCATTGTTTCTTCAGTGAAATTCCACTTTATAAAGAGAATCAGAGAATAAAATAAGGCATATTTATCTCCAGGAAAGAACAAAACAACTGAGGGTTAATGTAAGCAGGCCAGTTGCTACCACTGCTTTGAGCTTACAAGACCCTGCTCTTTATCAAAGCATTACAATTGTAAACTTTGAAAATAACTTAGTTCTATACATATTATTTCATTCATGTATCCATTCAATTATTTATGACTAATTTATTTCAGGCCAGGCACAGCAATGTGGCCTGGATATACAAGGAAGAGTCTATAGTATGCACCCTCGAGGAGATCATAGCTTTACAGTGATAAAAGAGAAAAGCAAAATTCAATGAATGCAATGTTAAGGAAAGCTTCACAGGGCTTGTTCCACTAGAATAGTAACTTTTCAGATGGGTCACTGGGTGGCAGGTCTTCATAACAAGAAAACATACACACAAAAGAATTTATTTTCAGTTAGATTTTTTTTAAATGAAGGAAGAAGAGAAGTGAAATATGCTTCTCCCAATTATTCATTCATTTACTTTTCTGTCTTTCCATACCATACTGGTTTCAGCAGCATTCCAACAACTGAATATAAATGTAGATTGGGTAAGTCTAAATTGTGGAAAGTTGTAGCTGTTTATAATGTTAAGACTCCATATAAACATGGAGACTTTAATGCTCTGTTTAAACTTCTAAAGATTAACTCAAATGTTATATTGAATTTGTAATATTTGACTAAGTAATTAATGAACAAATTAACTATGGAATAAACAGTATAACAATTTTTTTCAATACACTATCCAGTTCCTATAATGTACATGTTTGTGATTACCATTATCATTATCATGCTTATGCCTGATATAATAACTGCTAAATAGAAACAGAGTTCTAAAATATCTGAATAGCCATGGAACTGTTTTTGGCTGGTTTGAGGCCCAATAATCTCAGAGAAAGTTGGCATTAGTCATTGACGTGAACTCCGGGTATTCTGACATTAAGATTCATACCATTTTAGCTAGTGAAACCTTAAACCAAGAACACAGAGAAACCATGCCCAGACTCTTGACCCACGGGAATTTTCATATAATTTGCTACGTAAACAGAGAAATGCATAAAGATTTTGGTATTTTGAATTGAGATATTAGTACAACAATGACAAAAACAATTTAAAAATTTGCAAATAGCAACTTCTTGAAATCAAGAAGTTGGTGAAGAGTTTGAAATCTGAATTTGGAAGATCCTACCGGGGAGAGTTCAGAAGGAAGTGAAGAACATGTTACTGAAAACTAGACAAGGGAAAACCTGTGTTATACAGTGTGATATAAGTCTCGTAAAACTGTGCCCTGCAGCTTCCCAGTTGGTGCCAGATGTAAAGAATTTGCCTACCAGTGCAGGAGAAGAAAGAGATTCATTATTTATAGTGAACGCCGTCAGATTCGTGATAGCCGAAGAAGAAGATTTAGCTTCGGGACCAGTGACCAGACTTGATCACTCTAGAGCTTTTGTGTAGCAGAGTTTTATAATAATATAAAAGGGGTGGAGAAAGCTTCTGACATAGACATCAGAAGGGGGATGAAGAATTGTCCCTAGTCACTAGTCTTATCAAGGCCTTATACACTTTTACCAGACCCATTCCCACAACATACATCTTAAATTAAAAGATTAGAACTAACCATACAAAGGTCTTACCAGGCTCACTCCCATAGCATACGTCTTAAGATAACAAGATTAGTCAGAATGTTCTTATTAAGGATAAACGTGTCCTTGAGCAAGATACATTGTTTTATTGACTAAGACAAAGCAACCTAGAAAAAGAATGTTGTCCTTTAAGAATGTTGTCCTTTGCTCCTCTTTGAGAGCTCCGGATGCCTTTCTCCTCCTCAAGGGCCCTGACTCCTAATCAACCTACCTAAAAATTAACTCTCTCAAGATGTGGGTTCAATCCCTGGGTTGGGAAGATCTCCTGGAGGAGGGCATGACAACCCACTCTAGTACTCTTGCATGGAGAATACCATGGACAGAGGAGTTTGGCATAGGGTTGCAAAGAGTCTGACAGTACTGAAGCTATTTAATAGGCAAATGCATGTCCTGCAGCTATGTGGGAATTAGATTTTATAAATGATGGACTTAGACTTCTAGATAAATGCCAGAAGTGCTGCCTAGATGCTTCTTGCAGATTATAGTAAAATGCAAAAGGAGAGAGAGATAAATTTAGGGAAGAATTGTTAAACAAAAAAGTAGAACTGATGACTTTAAAGTTATTGGCTTATCCAGATGGCAAAAGATGCTAGAAGTCATAAATGAAAAAGTGGAGGATTTAGTCACAGGAAGTGCCTTTCAAGAGGTTAAAAATTTGCCTACAGATCACTGACTCAATGGACATGAGTTTGAGCAAACTCCAGGAGATGGTGAAGGACAGGGAAGCATGGCATGCTGTGGTTCACGGGGCTGCAAAGAGTTGGATACGACTGAGGGACTGAACAAAAACAACAACACAGATTTTTCTCAACCAGAAACCCAAGGGGTAGAGCCAAGATCACAAAGCTTTCTTCTAGGTTTTTACTCAGTGAAAAAGAACCCATTTCAGAATGGTTATGGACTGATTACTCATGCTTACTTTTCATTTTTTTAAATCACAATGTTTTTTAACAGTTTTTCTGTGCCTGATCTGCCATTGTTAGTCAGGAATGTTGTGAGCTGATAACTTCTCACTTTGGATTTCCAGGACCACACATGAAGAAGAATATGACCCAGAAGCTCTACTTCATAGATTACATCCAAGCCTATCATCCACACCTGGACCTGATTTAGATTTTGCACTCTGAGCTACGGTTGTAATGGACTAAAACCTTAAAAACCCTGGGAGAGGGTGAATATAATTTGCATTTCAGACAGTCTTAAATAATTGGGGGTCAGAGGGTGGCAGTTTCCTACCTCCAGGTGTATTGACCCTCTGTAATCATCTCCACTTTAGTGTAGGCCAGAGCTAAGAATATGATAGCATAGTCAGTCCATGATTAGATTATGTTATATAAAACTCCACACAGCAGGGTGATTTTCCTGCTTGTTTTGCAGTAATAAAGTTGCCATATTTGATTAGGACTTGAAAACTACCTCCAGAATCTGAAAAGGACACCTGCCTACAGCCAGCAAGAAGATAGGGATTTCATTTCTACAATTGCATGGAACCAGTTTCTTCCAACAAAGAATGATCTCAGATTCTCCTGAGCCTCAGATGGGCTCGGAGTCCCTGTCAAGTCATTGTTCATCCCAGAGAGAGTCAGATAACCCAGGCCTGGATCCCTGATTCACAGAAACTGTGAAATAACAAATAGATGTTTGAACCTAAATTTGTGATAATTTGTTCATGGCAACAGATAACTTATGAAATTACCCTCAATGTAACACTAGGAATCAGTGAATTTTTAATTCAACTTTTTGATTTATAAAGTTAAACATAAATGCATTTATTTTAGCCACTCCAGAAGATGTTTTTCCTTCAGTATTATATTTTTGTGAGTGTTATAATTATCAGTAGAACATTAATTTTTTCAGATATTTTGAAATGTGTTTATTTGTTCAAAATATGAAAAAAAAGAAAAAAATGAGTTGAGCAGATGAAATGCTTTTATCATATATATAAATTGATCATTATAATTCATCACTTTCCAGCTTGGAATGCAGAAACTGACTCTATTCCACAGAAAAATAATTATATACTGTGAGGTTTGGCTTTGTACTTGTAATATAATGGTAAAATAGACATTTTGACTGAATCACATTGGAAAGGCATCAACAGTAAAATGCTCTACGTAATATAATTAGAAGTGCAATGAATAAATAATTCTTTGCTCCTTGATACAAGGTGCTGCTCGTTCATTAGTGGAAGGGTCATTTGTAAACCAATTTTTGTTATTACACTAAAATGACATTGTTGTTAAATCATGATAAAGGGGAAACTGTAAATTGGGAAAGAATTTTAACAGTCATTATCTTCATTAGCTGAGGAGATGTGCTAATTACTTTCTTAAATGATAATGATTTAGTAGCCTTGACATCAAGGGCTCACAGAGCAGTAACTAGGAAAGTCCCCTTCAGTGTGTTTTTACAGTGTTGAAAGAGACATAGTGACTGAGAGTGATAATTATACTATCTATAATATTATTCATTTAAAATGTCTATCTGTGTTATGTCTGATTTTATGTTGTTTTTCATATGATATATTTGCCCCATCAGGAGATGCGTAGTTTCAAAATTATTTTAACAGTAATTCAATGCTGTATTTACTATTTTCACTGTGTTGGCAGTGTTATTGATGGTAAAAAAACATAATAAATAAAATCGCTTGTTTCTTAGCATAAATCAAGGAAGTGGTTCTCTAATGTACTAAAAATTATTATAATCTTCAAATCTTCAACACTGTACACTTGCAAGAAAAAAAGACTGAGAGAAATGACTGAACAAGCACTTTACAGAGGTGAAAATAACTACTGCACAAAAATATAATGCATGATAATTCTCATTAGTAAATAGCTCAACTTGGCACTCAGTACACACAAAAACCAGTGATATCAAAAGTTAGAAAAAATGTAGACAATGGTCTAGTTATGTGTTACTAATGGATGTGAAAATTTCTACTTATACCTTGAGGGGAAAAATTTATTTTTAATATTAGAAAATTTACTCTTAACCTTTACTCAGAGTGACTTATATAAGTCTGCTAAGACAGGCAAAACCAACCTTATATCCGCAACAGAATATATTAACAACAGAAAGATAGAATGTAGCAGTCATACAATGTGATACTAGAGCATGGCATAATTGACTGAAATGCAGCTGCGTACATCAACTTAATGATCTCAGGGGGAAAAGTCAGTAAAGAAAATATACACTGATTTACTTGTACAAATTTTAGAAACAAAAATTGTGGATTTCAGATACAATTTTGTAAACTTCTAGAGAAACCAAAGGAATTACTGACACAAAGTTCAGCTAATTGCTTACTCAAGGGAAGAGGGAAGGGAGTGAGATCAGAGAGGCAACTGGAAATTCGGCTGCTCAGTAGATAAAAGAGTTGCCATTTTACTATTGTCTTTTAATCCCACATGCTTGTTAAAAGTATTCATCTGTAGATATTAAATAATTTGTTTAAAAGTCAGAAAAGTGAATGAATTATCTATTTCATTATGGATATATATGTTCTGCATGAATAATATCTAAAAATGGTAGATATCATACACTGGCGGTTCTCTTGCTATGGGTGGAATATACCATAGAAATGACAACAAGGTACAACCGTGGAGCGCAGTGGTCCACTGTTCTTCATTGCCAGAATCTCATGTTATTTCCTTATCAGAGAACATGATATTTATTCTGTTTGGAAGAAAAGCACATCCAGAAGCTTTTCTTTTCTTCTTTCTTTTAAAAACAGAGCTTCTATAATTTATAAATGCAAAATTTCATCCACTACTAAACAGGAATGAACTAATGTTTGCAAATTGGGTCATTCAAAGTGGATGGCATAAGTATACAAAATCAGTCCACAATGTTCCCCAGAGACATTTCCTCCTGTTCTCAAAACCTATTATAATTCCAAAATATTTTGGTCAAACTGACTCTCGCTTTTCAGTGAGAGATAAGGTAATTGAGATACTGCATTTTAAAGCTTAGAAAAATAGGAAAACTTTTATGCCATTATACGGAGAAATACAGACTGGTTTTAAATAGGAAAAGGAGGATGTCAAGGCTGTATATTGTCACCCTGCTTATTTAACTTATATGCAGAGTACATCATGAGAAACGCTGGGCCGGAGGAAGCACAAGGAATCAAGATTGCGGGGAGAAATATCAGTAACCTCAGATATGCAGATTAAACCACCCTTATGGCAGAAAGTGAAGAGGAACTGAAAAGCCTCTTGATGAAAGTGAAAGAGGACAGTGAGAACGTTGGCTTAAAGCTCAACCTTCAGAAAACTAAGATCATGGCATCTGGTCCCATTGCTTCATGGGAAATAGATGGGGAAACAGTGGAAACAGTGGCTGACTATTTTTTTGGGCTCCAAAATCACTGCAGATGGTGATTGCAGACATGAAATTAAAAGATGCTTACTCCTTGGAAGGAAAGTTATGACCAACCTAGATAGCATATTAAAAAGCAGAGACATTACCTTGCCAACAAAAGTCCATCTAGTCAAAGCTATGGTTTTTCCAGTGGTCAGTTATGGATGTGAGAGTTGGATGGTGAAGAAAGCTGAACACCAAAGAGTTGATACTTTTGAACTGTAGTGTTGGAGAAGATGCTTGAGAGTCCCTTGGACTGAAAGGAGATCCAACTAGTCCATCCTAAAGGAGATCAATCCTGGGTGTTCATTGGAAGGACTGATGTTGAAGCTGAAACTCCAATATTTTGGCCACCTCATGCGAAGAGTTGACTCATTGGAAAAGACCATGATGTTGGGAAGGATTGGGGGCAGGAGGAGAAGGGGACGACAGAGGATGAGATGGTTGGATGGCATCACTGACTCGATGGACATGGGTTTGGGTAAACTCCGGGAGTTGGTGATGGACAGGGAGGCCTGGTGTGCTGTGGTTCATGGGGTCGCAAAGAGTCAGACACGACTGAGTGGCTGAACTGGACTCATGGAGAAATACATTAGTAGTATTCACAAAAGTCACTTTTTAATCCAATTTTCTGTCTTTGTGTGAGTCTAAGAGAAGGACATAGAAAGGTGATATGATTATAAGCCACTAAATTTCTCTGCTTATATCATTCCTCTTAAGCAAGTCACATTATTTTTTATGGATTATTCAATGAGAGTAGAACCTTCTAAATGAAAACTATATTTCTGTTGTTTAGTTGCCAAGTTGTGTCCAATTATTTGCAACTCCATGGACTGAAAACAGGGAAAAAAACAACCTCAAAGAAAAGTCATGTCTTTATCTTCTTGTTCTATTCACTACATAAGATAAATGATCTTTATGATCAAAAATTTTAATTATCTAGAAAACTATTCCCAAAACAATGATTTTTAAAGAGTTACCCCTTATTCCCTCAGTCACCCTCTTATTCTGTTATTTTGTAAATGTACCCATTGAATTTGACATTTAACCTCTGTTTTTCTAAAATGTAACTAATATTTCTTCCTGAATATTTTTCATGCTTCACCTGGGATCAAAAAACTATCCTTCTGCTTGGCTGTATGTATGAGCTCTTTCATTATTTACTACTTCCTGAGAAAAAGATCATGGTTTTCTTAATTTTCATTACCTAACTATAAAAATATAAACATATAACAGTAGGTAGAATCAATTGTATATTAAGCCTACTTATTCAGAAGCAAATCATAAAAACATATTTCTAAATATTTTTTAAGTAATTAATACCAATGCAAAAGCAATCAATTAAATAATGCTTTATAACTTATTATTATTATTTTAATTAATATAATGTGATAGTCTTTCTGGACATGTATAAAAGACATAATGCTAATTACAGACATGATAATCCTCAGGTTCAAATGCTATAATCAAACCATTGATATTCAATGAAATACTGAAATTTGCCAATGAGGATGCTGATAATTGTGACCTATTCACTAGCTTGTATATTAAATCCTCTAGAAGTCTTTAATCAAAAAGGCTTTTAAAATTATCTCAAGGAATAACATTTAAAAATACTACTGTAATTGTTCCATAATCACTTCAGGTAATAATCTTTTTGTGAATGATTGCCCTTAAAGTGAAATATAAATAGGAGTTAAATGTGAAAATAAACAAAACAAAACTTAATTTAATAGTGAATCTCTCAATGTAATATCAAAATTTACACTATCTTTATTATGGTAATTCTAGAAATAACTAGATGGCTCTCTCTCAGATCACATAAACCTAGCCATTGGTAACATACTTATTTTAATGATTATACACCACATCAAAAAAAGTGACAGCCAACTATAAAAGAGAGAGATCTTGCTAGCTATCTAAATTTTTCAGAATGACTGAATCCATGATTTGATAATTATTCTAAAAAAAAAATCACACAGAATAGCATGTCTTATAGTTTTAAATTTCAAAATATTTGACATTATAAATGGGAGACTTTACAGTAATACACATGAAGCTTCTTTATCAGACAGGGAGATATTTGTACGCTCTGCAGGCATGGGAGCTGAGATATTCATCAGGCAGAGTTTAAATTCTCCATTTCACTAGTTGACAAATCTATTGGGATGTCTAGTTCTCCCAAGAATGATTTGCTGGCGATAAGAAGAAAGATATGAAGAAAAGAAGATTGATATCAGGATATATTTAGAGAGTGTTAAAAGAGAAGCCTGTGTAACCTGAAGATAGGATCTAAACAAGCCCAGTTCAATCTAAGACAAATGTTACATCACTCAAAATTTACCTAAGCAAAGACAGCATCTGTTATTTCTGTTGGATGATATTTAACATGCAACTTTGAAAGTAAATTTATTTTGTATTGACTTTTTAAGTTTTATGCCTGTTTTTCCTCAGCCATGTCCCCTATTAGAGCTGATATTTCTGAAAACAGGAAACATTTTCTTTTTTGGTTTGTTTTCGTTTATGTGTAGAAAAGAGAGTTCTTCATTAATAGAACTACATTTCTAAAAGTCAAGAGAAAAAAGTCCAAGAAAAAGAAAAGATACTCTTTTTCTCTCTGAATGCTGATCACATGTTTCCCTGTGTGAGAAGAAAAATCAAGCACCCTAGAAAATCTCTCTCTTTAAGAACAGATATGCAGTTTTGTGCTGTGCTTAATTTATCAGTCATGTCTGACTCTTTGCAATCCCACGGCCTGTAGCCCGCCAGGCTCCTCTGTCAATGGGGTTTCTCCAAGCAAGAATATTGGAGTGGGTTGTCATGCCCTTCTCCAGAGGATCTTCCCAACCCAGAGATCGAACCTGGGTCTCCTGCACTGCAGGTGGAATCTCTGCCACCCGAGCCACCAGGGAAGCCCATGCGGTTTTGTAATTATCCCAAATACGCTATTTCTTTTTGACGAAAGATGAAGGATAAAAATACAGTTTATTTGAGAACCCTCAGAGAAATAAGGTATAGGATGGACATAATAGATTACAGGAAGTAAAGAATATGAAGTTAATCTGGGGCTGGAGTAGGTGTTAAAATTAAAAAAAAAAATCATCCAACATATGGAAAATTGAGCCTTTTTTTCTAAAATGCCTATGCCTTACAATTCCTAAAAATAAAACAAAAAATATTGAAATAAATTATATTATTTTCTCTTTGCTCAATGATCAGTTGACATGAGTGACTGCCAAAGCACATAGATTCCTTCTTGAACACAACTGTTATTGGAAACAAAAGCAGATATAATGTTTCATGCAGGAGAATAATGATATAATATTTGCAGTAAAAAAATTTCCCTGGGTAACAATTCAAGATTGAGGGAATAGAAATGAAGACAGGAAAATTAGTTAGACTATGGCCATAACATAGGAACAATATATTTATATGTGGTTTAAGGCTGGCTTCTTTCTTTCTTTCTTCCTTTCTTTCTTTCTTTTTTGTTTCGTTTGGCTGCGTGGAAAGTGGAACTTCCCCTATCAGGGGTTGGATCCATGCCCCCTGCCTTGGAAGCACAGATTCTTTCTTGCTGGCCCACCAGGGCAGTCCTATATATAATTTAAGTGAATGGAAGAGGGGAAGATATTTGTTGGCCATATTTAGAGGTATAATATAAAAGAATAAATAGATTCATAGAAGGAGGTATGAGCTAGAAGACTTGTCCCTATCTTTCAGATTTTTATCTTATAAAGGGAAATTTAGTAACAAAGAATTATGGCAGAAAATGAGACATTCAAATGGGGGTAGGAAGGAAATCATAATATATATACATTTATAAGATGCCAATCTGTAGTGTTCCATGTAGTCAAAGCTGTGGTTTTTACAGTAGTCATGGGATTGGATGCCATGATCTTAGTTTTCTGAATGTTGAGCTTTAAGCCAACTTTTTCACTCTCCTCTTTCACTTTCAGTAAGAGGCTCTTTAGTTCTTCTTCACTTTCTGCCATAAGGGTGGTGTCCCCTGCATATCTGAGGTTATTGATATATCTCCTGGCAATCTTGATTCTAGCTTGTGCTTCTAGTCCCATCACTTCATGGGAAATAGATGGGGAAACAGTGGAAACAGTGGCTGACTTTATTTTTCTGGGCTCCAAAATCACTGCAGATGGTGATTGCAGCCATGAAATTAAAAGACGCTTACTCCTTGGAAGGAAAGTTATGAGCAACCTAGACAGCATATTAAAAAGCAGAGACATTACTTTGCCAACAAAAGTCCATCTAATCAAGTCTACGGTTTTTCCAGTGGTCATGTATGGATGTGAGTGCTGGACTATAAAGAAAGCCGAGTGCCAAAGCATTGATGCTTTTGAACTGTGGTGTTGGAGAAGACTCTTGAGAGTCCCTTGGACTGCAAGAAGATCCAACCAGTCCATCCTAAAGGAGATCAGTCCTGGGTGTTCATTGGAAGGACTGATGTTGAAGCTGAAACTCCAATACTTTGGCCACCTCATGCGAAGAGTTGACTCATTGGAAAAGACCCTGGTGCTGGGAAAGATTGAGGGCAGGAGGAGAAGGGGAAGACAGAGGATGAGATGGTTGGATGGCATCACCGACTCGATGGACATGGGTTTGGGTGGACTCTGGGAGTTGGTGGACAGGGAGGCCTGGTGTGCTGTGGTTCATGGGGTCGCAAAGGGTCGGACATGACTGAGCGACTGAACTATAGAAAACAGTATGGAGGTTTCTCAAAAAATTAAAATACAACTACTATATCCTGCAATTTCACTGCTGGGTATATATCAAAAGGAAATGAAAGCAGGATCTGGAAGAAATAGCTCCATCCCAAGTTCAGTGCAGCATTACTCACAATAGCCAAGATATGGAAACAACCTAAATGTTCATCAAGGCATGAATGGATAAAGAACAAGTGGTACATCTATACACTATGGAATAGTTATGATGATGAGAAGGAAGGAAATCCTGCCATTAGTGACAACATGGATGAAGTTTGAGGACACTATGATAAATGATGTCAGTCAGGAAGAGAAAGGAAAATACTGTGTGATATTACTTTTATGTAGAATTTTAAAAAGCTGAACCTACAGTAAGAGAGTAGAAAAGTGGTTACAAGGAGTTAAGGGTTGGATGAAATGGGGAGATGCTGGTCAAAGTTACAAACTTTCAGTTGTAAGATAAATAAATTCTGAGGATCTAATGTACAGCATGGTGATTATAGTTAATAATATGTTATTATGTACTTTAAAGTTGCCAAGAGAATACATTAAATGTTCTCAGCACACACACACAATTGGTAATTATATGACCTGATACAAGTGTTAGCGAAACTTGTGGTGGAGATCATGCACATTTTAATATACAAATATATTAAATCAACATGTTATATACCTTAAACCTACACAATGTTATATGTCTATTATATCTCAATAATGGAGAAGGAAATGGCTACCCATTCCAATATTCTTGCCTGGAAAATCCCATGGATGGAGGAGCCTGGCGGGCTACAGTCCATGGGGCTCCAAAGAGTTGGACACGACTGAGCAACTAACACATACATACACAAATCTCAATAAAGGAGGAGGAGACATTACCTGTATTTCAACAGGCCAGACAACTCATTATCTAGGGCCTTGGGGACCTGACCTTTGTCCAGTAGAGCTGTAGAGGCTTGGCAACCTCTACATGGACTTCTAAGCATGGAGGGACTGGGAGCTGCAGTCATGCAACCCAGGCACGTGGGCTGCTGGTCAGAGGGCTGACCAAGGCCAGTTCACTGGAGAGAGGTTCTGCTAGACAGAGTCATCTTCACCTTGACCCCACACCAGACCAGTAGAGCAACCGGTGTGTAATTCTACCCCAGAAAAGCTACAGACATGAACTCCGAACTTCGACATTGTCTCTTTCTTCTTTTCCCCCTTAGAAATGGGGGTTTTAGGCCTGTTGCACCATTGTATTCTGTAGATTTTGTTTTAAAGTAACAAAACTTGTTTGCTTTCACAGTTTTGCTGCTGGAAAGCAATTTGCCTTCATTGAATCATCTTACTCCTTTCTAATTTAGATGATATTTAGATGACTTTGGACTTAAACTAGAGTTTATGCTAGATGGGGCTTTGGGAGCTATTGGGCTGGAACAAATATATTTTGCATAGGAGATAGCATGAATATGGGGCACAGAATGATGTGATTTGAATGTCTGTGTCCCTCCCAAATTCCTATGTTGAAAACCTAATCCTCAGGGTGATGGTTATAGGAGGTGGAGATTTTGAAAAGTGATTAGGTCAGGGGCAGAGCCCAGAATGGGATTAGTGTCTTATTAAAAGAGACACCAGGGGATTCTTTGCCCTTTCTGCCCTGTGAGGCGATAAGGAGAAGTCTGACCCAGAAAAGAAGAATGCAACCTTGATGGGGCACTGATCTTGGGTATCCTGCTTTTAGAACTAAGAGAAATTTGATGTGTATTGCTTATTAGTTACCCAGTTTGTGATATTTGTTATACAGAAGCCCAAAAGACTAAGACGATGACACATTTTCTTCTTTTTTTGTTTCCAATAGGAAGGTGGTGATTAGTGGGAAGACTTTAACACAGTATCTAGAGACTATGGATGATTTTTTTCCTTTCCTGTATATTTTTTAGATGAGAGAAAATTATTTCATATGCTGAACGTAAAGAGTCAATGTATAGAGAGGGAAGTGGGAGGGAGGTTCAAGAGGGAGGGGATATATGTATTCCTATGGCCAATTCACGTTGATGCATGACAGAAACCATCACAGTATTGTAAAGTAATTATCCACCAATTAAAATAAAATAAGCACAACAGTGGAATGAAAATTCAGAAGAAAGAGAAAATCACTAAGGCAGCGATGTCCTTTTGCTGGGAATAGAATCAAATGGAAGAGGATGATAATAATACAAAGCACATAATATTCCTTTATAGAAAAGATAAAACTGGAGCTAAAATGTGAAGTAATAATTCTAATTAAGGCAACATTCTAGCAAATAACCCTAGGTTGACCTGATTTCAAAGCCCACTCATTTTTTCCACGGCATCTTTCTATCTCAGCATATTCTGTACATCACTTAAAAGTGCAAATGGGTATATAGGAAGTAAACAACAATCAGAGTAAGTAAAATACTTTCGTTGATGGAAAAGCTTCAAGGATTTCCAAGAAATTATAAATGGCTGCTATTATGCTCTGCCATAAACATGTTTGTCCATAGTACCTGATATCAGGTTTTTTTTCAATGTGATAGTTAAGTTCTATGAAAATAAAATAAAGTAAATGTACCTGGACCGACATTAAGAATACAACTAATGCATATAGATAACTATTTGGATTCAAACAATTTACTACATACTGATAACCACTTATGACTGTGCCAAGTGCATTTTATTGAGGAAAGCAACAATTGGAATAGGAACTAATCAGTGTCTCTATTGCTATATTGGCAAGAGTTCTCCACTCATCTAGGCAAGACTTGTTAATTACAAGCTATTAAGATAGATACCATCGCTCGATGTCTCATTTATGAATAAATGAAAATACTACCATTTAATGATCAGCCCCTTTTATTACAAGATATTTTCTATAAAGATGAATACAATTTGACCTTCTGGATTCAGAGCAATGGTGTTCTTGTTATTTTATTATACTTGTTTTATGACATCATTCTGATGTTAAAATAGCACAAAGGGCTTGCGTAATCTATGATTAAGATAACATGGGGAGATGAAGTGGATGTGACTTAAGAAGCAATATGATTAATAGGAATCATAGTATATTAAAGGTCAGATTACTAAGTGAAAGTCCCAGGCGTTACTATTATGCTTTCAATTAATGGATTCAATGAGATAATAAAGAACGACCACTGACTAGCCACTGATATTTCAAGTTTGATGTGACATTTAGCTTTCTACATGTAATTTCTGAATTATCAAATCTTGACCAAAAATTAAAACTTAAAATATTACAGTATAAGTCAAACAAAATTCTTATTTCATATTTGTTACATATACTTTGTTTCCATTTGTTGGCTTACCCATTTGTGGTGTCAGGTGTTAATCATCAGTGCTGCTAGTAAATCGGTGACTACCATGATAGGCGTCCAAACTGGAAATATTGCTTACATCAAAGCTATGCCAGGACTTGACAAACATACCTCAGAGATACTGTGGATTCTCTTCCAGACGATCACAATAAAACGAAGATGATAATAAAGGAAGTCATACATATAATTTTGTTTCCCAGTTCATATGAAAGTTATGCTTACACTATACTGTTGTCTATTAAGGATGTAATGAATTTATGTCTTAAAAAAAAAAACAATGTACATAGCTTAATTAAACAATATTGTTAAAAATTCTAACTATCATCTGAGCCGTCAGCAAGTCCTGGTAATAACATCAAAGATCCCTGATCACAAATTATATAACCAATATAATAACAATTCAAAATGTAACACAGAGACACAAAGTGAACAATGCTATTGAAAAATAGCACTGAGGGATTTGCTCAGGACAGGGTTGCCACAAGCCTTCACTTTATTAAAAAAAAAAAAAAGGAGTATCTGCAAAGTACAATAAAATGAGGTACCTGGACATATAAACTAGATTAAGTTAAGCATCTGCAGAGGTCAGCTGTTATTGATTGAACTGTGTCTTCCAAAATGATACACTGAAGTTATAAGTCCCAGTGCCTGTGAATGTAACTTTATTTGGAAATATGATCTTTGCAGATGTAAACAAGTTAAGATGATGTTGTTGGGTTGGACAACGATCCAATATAATTGGTGTCTTTAAAAGAAGAGAGGGACACAGGCAGAGACATACATGATCAACACCACACAACAATGCAGTCACAGGTTTTCAGTGATACACCCATAAGCCAAGGAATATAGCAACATCAGACGCTGAGAGGAAAAGCATGGAACCAATTCACACCCAAAGCTTTGAGAGACAATGGTCTTCCTGACAATCCTAGCTTCCAAAACTGAGAAAATCAAATTCTTTTTAAGTCACCTAGCTTATGGGATTTTATTATGGCAGAGCTAGGAAATTAGTACATCTGCCTCTGATATAGGACACTCTATGTGTCCACTTGGTATAAAAGTAAGAAAGGTAAATATTGAGAACCCAACAAGGTAAAAGATGGAGTGACTTCTAATTAAAATCACTAATAAGATGTGAATTCTGCATTTACTGCTTTTAATCACCATTAAAATACAGGCACTGGCTAGTACAATAAGGTAAGAAAAATAAACAAAGGCATCCATATTATTAGAAAGGAATAAGTATTAAATAGAACTGTCTTTATTTGCAAATGACATGACTTTCTATGTATGAAAAAAATAGAGTGCTACAGAAACTAATAAGCAAGTTTAGAAAGTCTACAGGACATAAGACCAACATAGAAAAATATTTCATATCTGTATACATACAAGCTGCCAAAATTGAAAATTTAAATTTTAAAAACATAATTCTATTAACTATAAGCATCATAAGCAAAATGCTTAGGGAATATGACACAAATATGAATGGCCTTTTAAAGAAAAGCTACAAGAGAAATTAAAATTCTAAATATATGAAGATATATACTATGTTTATGTGTATGAAAATTCAATATTTGCACTATATCAACTTTCTCAAATTGATCTATAGATTTAACTCTGATTAAATCTCCAGTACACTTTTTTTTTTTGGAAATTAACAGAATTATTCTAAAATGTATATGGAAATGCAAAGGACTAAAAGTGGAGAACATCTTTGAAAAAAAAACACATTTGGAATATGAACATTCTCTGTTTCAAATGTTATTATAAAGCTACAGTAATCAAAACAATATGGTATTAGGTAGAAATGCCAAATAGATCTCCAAAATGGGGTAGAGTCCAGAATAGACCCATATATATAAGGAGAAGGGATTTTCAACAAAGGTAAACGGCTATTCTCTGGAAAAAACTAGTCTTTTCAACAATTGGTGCCGAAATATTTGAATATTCATATTAAAACATAGAATATTGATCCATCCTTGTACCATATTAGGGCTTCCCTGATAGCTCAGTTGGTAAAGAATCTGCCTGCAATGCAGGAGACCCCGCTTCGATTCCTGGGTTGGGAAAATCTGCTGGAGAAGGGAAAGGCTACCCACTCCAGTATTCTTGGGCTTCCCTCATGGCTCAACTGGTAAAGAATCTGTCTCCAATGCAGGAGACCCGGGTTCAATACCTGGGTTGGGAAGATCCCCTGGAGAACAGAAAGGCTACCCACTCCAGTATTTTGGCCTGGAGAATTCCATGGACTGTATAGTCCATGGGGTGACAAAGAGTCAGACACGACTGAGCAACTTTCACTTTCACTTTTCACTTGCAACATATTAAAAAATCAACTTGAAATGCACTACATATCTAAAGGGAAAAGCTAGGAGTATAACATTTCTAGTATAAAACATAGTAGAAAACTTTTCTGACCTTGGGCGACATATGAATGTATACTGGTATCTTAGATACCAAACTAAAAGAAAAAGCCCTGAAAGAATAAACCAATAATTTGGACTTCATGACATTAAAAACTTCTCAGGACTTCCCTGGTGGTCCAGTGGTTAAGATTCTGTGCTTCCATTGCAGAGGGCATGGGTTCTATCCCTGGTTAGGTAACTAAGATGCCACATGCCGCATAGCACGGCCAAAAACTAAAGGTGTTTCTAAAAATAAAAACTCCCTTTCAAAAGATCTTCTTAAGAGAATAGAATAATAAGCCATAGATTTGGAGAAAATATTTGAATATCAAAAACCTAAAAAAAAAGACTTGTACTCAAATACATAAAGACTCATATAAATTAGGAAGAAAACAAACAGAAAAACAATTTATAGCTTTCCAAAAAATGGCCACAAGATAGACATGTTACAATAGTAGATATGCAGATAGCATGAAACACACTCCAATATAAGCAGTATCAAAAAACTTTAAAGAAAAGCAAATTAATACCATGATTAGTTATAACCACATACATATCAGAATGACTAAAATTAAAAAGTCATATCCTGGCATGTATTTGGTGAGGATGTGGAGAAACAAGAAATCTCATATATTGCTGCTGAGAAGTAAAATGGTAAAAATATTTTTGGAAAATATTTTGATAGTTCCCTAAGAAGTGAACATACTTCTACAATATGATTCAGATATTCCAGTCATTCTAGGCATTAATCCAAGAGAAATGAAAGCATATGTCTACATAGAGACTTGTAAACAAATGTTTATAGCAATTTATTTGGAATAGCCAAAAACCAGAAAAAAATGATCAAATAAACAAATGTGCCCAAACAGATAACTGAATACACAAACTGTGTTATATCTATCTGTACAATAGAATGGGCTTCCCAGGTAGTGCTAGTGGTAAAGAACTTGGCTGCCAATGCTGGAGACTTAATAAGAGTTGCAGGTTCGATTCCTGGGTCAGGAAGATCCCCTGGAGGAGGAAATGGCAACCCACTCCAGTATCCTTGCCTGAAGAATCCACGTGGATGGAGGAGCCTGGCCAGCTACAGTCCATGGGGTCACAAAGAGTTGGACACAAGTGAAGCGACTTAGCACACCCATACAATAGAATACAGTTTAGCACTCAAAATAAACAGCATGGATGAATCACAGAATAATTATGCTGAGTGAAATACACTGGAACCCCACCTCTACCTAACAAACAAGCCTTTGTTACATTCAATTTATGTAAAATATTAGCAGTCATGAAATGTATAGTAACAGAAATCTGGCCACTGTTTGCCTGATGAGGAGAAACGAGGCTGGGACCTAGGAACATATGCTCTATTTGACAGTGATCGGAGACAAGCACTCTTTATGGCATTTTCCACTAAGATTAATTCAATTACTTCTTTTGCTTTGAGTCCATTAAGAGTCATTAAGATTATAACTTGGGCTTATTATAATGGATTTTTTGAGACAGACAACATGCTCATTAATCAACATGTATATCATCGTCCTTTCGTCATTTTTTTTTTCCCACTAAAATCAGAAGGGCTGACATTTGAGTTAGGCGAACATCCTTCTTGTCGGTGATGTCAGTCATTCCTGTAAGACCAATCGACGTATGATCTATACAAAAACCTAAATTTTGACCTGATGAATAACACTCAGTATCAGACTACAAACAGACTTGACCTCACGGACTAATGACTCTCTCTGAGCCTCTGCTGATTTCACCAGGGAGTTCTCTTTCATAACTAACATTTTTAAGTAACATCTTTATGACTTCAATTATCAGAGACTAATTGTTATATGATCTCATTTTGCAATGTAAGGATTAGAAGTCAAACTGCATTTGAGGTCTGTGCCATAGCTATACTGTGCAAAGTTAATTCTCAAGGATAGCACATGGATTTTAAAGCTGTACTACAGTTCATCTTTATGCACTACTTGAAAAACACTTCCAAGGAAAAATAAGCATAAATATTGGTATATTTTATTATTTAAGAGAGCCAATTCATCATAGAAGTTATTTTTTAGACAGCAGTGTTTCTGCATTTTGCCTAGTTATATTATAGTCATCTTTTCTCAAAAAAGAGAGCCCTGTCTGCATTAATTTGGATTTTTCCTAGTAGCACAGCACAAATATTAGTAAAATACAGTTTGCAGACTCTCCCATAATCAATGTGTACCCCTCTTAATGATAACCTAGAACTTCAATTATATGCTTTATCTTTAGAACTGAATTCTCTAAAGAATAAATTTTGTTATTAAAATGAAAAAAAAAAAAAACAAATGTATCTTGTCCTTCAGTTCTCCAATTGAGTCAGCACACTTAACAGTATTGTTTTAAAATAATATTCGATGAAATTATATCAATGTATTTAGTAACTTCCCCTTGCATACTTGTATTTGCTATTTTGACATATACTTACTTTTCATTACCCATGACATATCACTCATTGTATTTAATGTTAGCAGTAAAAACATTATTTACTACCTTTGTACTGAGGGAGCTCAAAGTCCAAAGAAAGAACCAGGCATGTAAGCAAGAAATTATATGCAAACTCTATAGCTCTGTAACCAAAATATAAATATGATATTTGGGGTGGTCACTCTAAAATATCATTATTTGCTTTGTCACTATTGTCAGTAAAACAAGTATTTTATAAATTAAAACTCGATATTAAAGGAAACAACTTCAATATCTAGTTAGGTAGCAGTAGCAACAGTTTTTGATAAATATATGTATTGTGTAGTTTCCATTTATAACAGAGGCTAAATACCAATAACAATGCTTATATTTATGTTAAAGGGGAAATAATAGTTTTCACTGTGAGAAAAAAGTACAGTGCATTAGTAATTTAAATTACCATAGTGTATATATCATTTGCAAGAAGAATGAGGAGTAAATGAGAAAAATTGCTACATGAAAATAAACCTTGCTATTTGAGTGTATTTCTTTGTATAAGAATTTTCTTCATGATTGTTTGTTGAGAAAATAGTTCAAACCTTGCTGTGCATTAACCTTTTTATAATATGCCCTGTATTAATGTAATTGTTTAGATCTATAGCACTTTCATCTAAACACCAGTGACAGCTTTGGGAGCTCGGTGTGTTGAAGTGACTCAGCAGACCGGGTTGCACAATATTTCTTTATTTCTTGCCTTCATCTCTGGTGACCAAGTTCATGGTGCAGCTCACTGAAACTTAAAGGGATCTTGTATATTCCCCAGACACACATGACGGTCTGTGCAGTGAGGACGCTGATTGGATAAGACAAAAATCATTCACCTGCATCACAGCATCTCTCAAAAATTGCAAACTGCATTAATTCTTCCATAGCTCCTACAGCCTAGACAGTAGATATTTTTGAGGTTTTTAAAATTAAATGAGCAAAATGCCATCCTGTTATTTCATTGCTAATATAGGCCAGGTTTTCACCCAAAGATCCTTTTGAGAAAATTTCCTAAGGTTTATTGTGTATGAACTGTGATTCCATGCCTAAGTGGATTGATATCTGTATTAGGCAAAATAATGCAACTAGAGGTGTGATGATTTTTTTTTAATTTGTAGAAAATTTCACTAACTTGACTCTGAAATAATACTTTAAAAGAAGTTTATCTTACTTTTTCTGTAATCTCTTATAACCAAATCAGAATTGATCACAGTATCTGAGTCACACACTTTAGAATGTTAGACATATAGAAAGATCCAAAGAATATTTATTCAAACCTAAATTCAAGGAGAAAAGTGTGCCTCATTCTTCACAGGTGCCTCTGATTTTCATATTTGATTACTTTTCTGTTTATTGTAAGTTTTGATAATAATCTAAAAATTTTCTGCTTTTATTAGAGAACTAAATATTTTCTCTATTTAAGTACTGAAAATATCCTAAACATATACAAATATCAAACACTCACAGCCTCCGAATTTTGCTGATGTTTACAATGTTTAGATAATTGGATTTTCAGCTCAAAAAGCATGCCATTTACACATAGGCATACTCACAGACAGACACATACACTTGTTTTGAATTATTATGAGCAGTTCATCCTTGAAACAATATTCTCTAAATCTGATTGGAAATAATAGCTGCTTTGATAGCTTGAATAAATTTTTCTTAACACTATAGAACAAGGAGCATTCACATGAAACAAATCAGCATTATGACTTCTCTGCATCACATTTAAAATGTAACATCATATATCATGCATTTCTCATGCCACAAAATAATAGAAGAAAAATGACATTGATGAAACTGACCTGAACAATATTTGTTTTCAGAAATGAATCCTTGTGTGAGCAGTTGAAGCCCTGGTCGCAGTTTGTGCATTTGATGTATAAAGCGTTGCATAAGCAAGAAAGCATTTCACAAGGTCAGAAATGAAACACATCTGAACCTGCTGTTAACATTCAGCAAAATATACTGCAGATATTCTGGAATCATTTTTTTTTGCTGCCACTGTGGATCAGATGCCATGCAACCTACATAGAAAACGATGTCATAAATTCCATTTCTGTAAGAATAGACTTTGCAATATAAAAAGAATGGACTGCTACCAATTCACATGCAGAATCTCACTGCATTGCATCTTCAGTTGACTGAAATCTTTAACTCTAGCAGAAGTTATTTATAAAAATGTAAGCATGTCTATGAAAGTGAATGTACAAGTTAAAAATATGATGAAGAAGATCTGGTGTCAAACTGTTTTATAAAAGACAAGTATTTCCCTTCTAAATTAACCCAAGCAGAGGTAACATGTTCAAAGCCATGGCACCATGAGGAAGTTTAGCTAACTGGGAAAAGCACCAGTAATAGCCAAAACTATCTATAACCAAAAATGAAAAAGCACATGCAAGAATTGTGAGAGAGGAATCGAAAGCTTGCACTCAGTTCAGAAGACCACTATGTAGTTTGCCATCCTATGAAACTGGATTTGATTCAATGTTGCTTATGAGTGACACAGAGAAATTTCAAGAAGGGTGGCAATGTTTTGAAATTCTGGTTTCAGGAGCAGAATGTGGGATGAATTAGAGAGCAAAACTTGAATGCAGAGGGTACACTTAAGACAATATTGAAACAGACATGGGGAATGAAAACACAGTCTTAAACTATGAGAGTAGTGGTAATAATGTAAAATATATGGTTTCCAGAGATATTTAATCACGCCACAAATATACTTGATTATCATTTCAGTTCACTCACTCAGTTGTGTCCAACTCTTTCTGACTCCATGGGCTGTAGCTTTCCAGGCTCATCTGTCCATAGAATTCTCCAGGGCAGAATACTGGAGTGGGTAGTAATTCCCTTCTCCAGGGGATCTTCCCAACCCAGGGATCGAACCCAGGTCTCCCACATTGCAGACTCTTTATCATCTGAGACACCAGGATGCCCAAAATTTATAATAGAGAGAAGATATATTCTTGAGAGGAAATGTATTTAGTTTGGAGCATGCCAAGTTTCACATTGTTTTGGAATTAGTAAATTCAGGAGTTTTTAATTTAGAGGAAATTTCTGGGTTAGAAATATTAATTTGAGAGCCATTAGCAAACATTGGGCTGGCCAAAAGTTTTTTTCAGCTTCTTCCATAAGATCTTATGGAAAAACTCGAAAGAACTTTTGGGTCAACCCAGTAGATAATAGCTGATCGCATAGGAATTGATGAGAATTCTTAAGAATTGAGAGAAACTGGCCATCAGAAAAAAAAGCTGAGACAGGCAGGGGGAAGAGAAAATGAAGAAAGAGCATGAAAACACATGAGGAGTTGTCTTAAGAGTAGTGGTGGGTAGTTAAGTATAGAAAGAGCATGGAAAGTTTTTAAAAAGATACAAACCAAAAACTGTCTTCCCTTTGACAATATACAGATCACTGAAGAATCAACCAACATTTTAGTTCATAGAAAGCCGAATAAGTATTTCAAAAGGTTGAGGAATAAAAGGAAATTGTGCGGCTATATAGAAAGGCATAATTTAGAAAGTGCATTTGATTTGTATTTGATTTGTTTTATACTTATTTCTTGTGTGGGAATGGCTTTTAATGTCTAGTTTTTAAAAGATGGAAGGTTTTTAAACAGGTTTGTTGTATGCCAAAAAGAGCTAGCAGAAAGGAAAAAAAAATGTTTAGTTTCCAGAAAGAGAAAATAATTAAAGATATAAGGCAAACCATCAAAGCATCAAGCTTTGATTTTTCATGACAAGTAGGTCCCCAAAGCAAAACAGGCCAAAGCAATCTGTCAAGTCACTCACAGATCCCAAGCCGATTTTATTTTATTTATTTTACCATAGGGCAAATTCTTTTGTTCAGAATATCTCCTCTGGCCCTACTGGCTTTTCTAGTCGTATTGCTTACTCTGATTCCCCTCAATGATTTGACCTCCACTCTCCAGTAATTTCTTTCATAGCCTCCTCTCTGTCATTGTCAGGACATCATATCCAATTTTCAGAACGTTTCAATTCAGTGACTCTCTGAAGACCTCAAATACTCTCTTCAGCTAAAGTAGACCGAATCCAGTACTGAACTTTCTGCAAAGGTCAGAACTAGGATACCGATAGTGATGTAGAAATTATATCAGAAGATGAATGGGGACATGAGTGTTTGGCAGAGAATGAGAGGATTTTTGTTTGCTTGCTTTTATATCAATTACTTCTGAAAATGAGGGATAAGAATGAACATGGACAGTCTAAGAGGCAGTGATTACTCGCTTATCCGTTTCTAAGGCTGTGAAACGATGTTGGTGGTAAATATAATTGGAATTGAGAAGTGAAAGATGCTGAGAGAAATAAAGGAAAGACATAGCTCCACTCAAAGATGGAGAGAATGATCACAAAGTACACATACTGCCTTACTAATGTTATGATGGGACTGGCTCCAATTTGATTTCCCATTGATTTGAAAGGGCTTTACATTATGGTTGTAGATGTTGACGAAGCCAATGGCAGTTATGTTAGCTTCCTAAGGCTGCCATGACAAAGAGCTACAAACTGGGTGGCTTCAAACAATCATTTTATTGTCTCAGAGTTCTTGAGCCTCTAAATCTGAGATCAAAGTGTCAGAGGGCCATGCTCTTTCAGAAGGCTCTGGGGAAGAATATACTGCATGCCTTTCCCTCAGTCCCTGGTGTTGCCAGCAACCCTTGGAATCCTTGCCTTGTGGAAGCATCACTCTACCTCCATTATCACCTGACACTTTCCCTGTATTCCCTTCATATCATCTTCCTCTCTGTATGTCTGTCATATTGGATGAAGGCCCACTCTTTAATAATTCTGTCTGCGAAGACCCCATTGGCAAATAACGTTCACAGGAACCAGGGGTTAGGGCTTCAGCGTATCTTCTCAGGGTGTACCACTCAATCTTTGGCAGCTGAAATGACTGAGTAGAGCTGTGCAGGGTGCTGGCAGGGAGGCTGTAGACAAAGGCTGAAAACAGAGACAATGGCTGCAGAATATCCAGATACCCATCGACCCAATAAGAAAGAGATGTGTGCTGAGGGAAGAAGAAAGGACACTAATAGGATGTTCATACATAAGAGTAAAAGAGAATTCATAACGGAGAACGAGAGGTGCTTGACTTAAACCTCAAAATAATTATGCTTCCTCTGGGGTATTGGTATGTTTAGGTTTCCATGGCAAAAACATAATTTTCATATATTACTCATAAGGGGCAGATAGTAACAAATAAAATTTAAAATAAAAATGTCTGATTAATCAATTTTAGAAAAGAATTGGAGATATGTGAGTAAATGAATAAAATGGTAGTAACCAATTGCTTTTTAGCATGACTAAATGCTTTTGAATAATTAATTCATATAAGCCACTTCTTTTGATGGATTTTATATTATGCACATATGATATAAAATCTGAAGCTAATATATAAAACCACAGGACTATCAAAATCTAAAATAATTGTAAATAGGATAGAAATGACTCTGGGTTGCTTTATGGTGTCTTAAGATTACAACAAACTGGAAAATTCTTAAAGAGATGGGAATACCAGACCACCTTACCTGGCTCGTGAGAAATCTGCATGCAGGTGAAGAAGCAACAGTTAGAACCCCGACATGGGACAATGGACTGGTTCCAAATAGGGAAAGGAGTACTCCACGGCTGCATATTGTCACCCTGCTTATTTAACTTATATGCAGAGTACACCATGTGAAATGCCGGGCTGGATGAAGCACAAGCTGGAATCAAGATTGCCAGGAGAAACACCAATAACTTCAGATACGCAGATGACACCACCCTTTGGCAGCAAGTGAAGCAGAATTAAGAGCCTCTTGATGAAAGTGAAAGAGGAGAGTGAAAAAGCTGGCTTAAAACTCAACATTCAAAAAACTAAGATCATGGCATCTGGTCCCATCACTTCATGGCAAATAGATGGGAAACAATGGAAACAGTGACAGACTCTATTTTCCTGGGTTCCAAAATCACTGCAGATGGTGACTGCAGCCATGAAATTAAAAGATGCTTGCTCCTTGGAAGAAAAGATTTGACAAACCTAGATGGTGTGTTAAAAAGCAGAGACTATTTTGCCAAAAAGATCCATCTAGTCAAAGCTATTGGAGAAGGCAATGGCACCCCACTCCAGTACTCTTGCCTGGAGAATCCCATGGACGGAGGAACCTTGTAGGCTACAGTCCATGGGGTCGCTAAGAGTCAGACACGACTGAGCGACTTCACTTTCAATTTTCCCATTCATGCACTGGAGAAGGAAATGGCAACCCACTCCAGTATTCTTGCCTGGAGAATCCCAGGGATGGTGGAGTCTGGTGGGCTGCCGTCTGTGGGGTCGCACAGAATCGAACACAACTGAAGTGACTTAGCAGCAGCAGCAGCAGCAGTCAAAGCTATGGTTTTTCCAGTAGTCATGTATAGGTGTGAGAGTTGGCCCATAAAGAAAGCTGAGCACCGAAGAATTGATGCTTTTGAACTGTGGTGTTGGAGAAGACTCTTGAGAGTCCCTTGGACTACAAGGAGATCAAACCAGTCAATCCTAAAGGAAATTAGTCCTAAATATTCATTGGAAGGACTGACGCTGAAGCTGAAACACCAATACTTTGGCTTCTTGATGTGAACTAACTCATTAGAAAAGATCCTCATGATGAGAAAGATTGAAGGCAGGAGGACAAGGGGACGACAGAGGATGAGATGGTTGGATGGCATCACTGACTTAATGGACATGAGTTTGAGCATACTCCAGGAGTTGGTGATGGACAGGGAAGCCTGGCGTGCTGCAGTCCATGGGGTCAAAAATAGTCAGACACAACTGAGTGACTGAACTAAACTGAAGTGAATTAAAGATAGACTCAACGTCATTAATGTACATAGTTATATATGGACACTTTTGAATCTTCTCTACTTTCCTCTAATTAACGGGCATCTAGAAGGCCCTCAATAAACACTTCTTTAATGAATGTGCATTAATTGTTAAATAATAGTATAGACAGTTTATACACATTTTGAGTCTCAGCAAATATCCATTGCTTTAGAGTCTAATATTTATCACCTGTCATATTTTGCATATGTAAGTTCTGGCTTGAGCAGTACACAGTTAAGAAGCACTTTAAGACCAGTATTGATCCTCTTATCTACTCCAAATGGCTGTTTTGTCTAATAAATATGCAATTTTATAACCAACATCCCACAAAGGTTATCAAACATTTTTTTCCCATTTCCCTGGCACAATATTAAGCCTCAAAGCTGAATTAATGTATCCTGTTAGCCCCAAACAGGAAAGCAATAAAATCTATCAACCAAGCAGTTTGTACTACAAATACACACTGTTTGCTTTTCAGTGTGGTTTGTATGTTTTGATTTGGTTTCCCCTCAAATGAGAGATGATAAGAGGGGCTGCTAAGGGATTGCCTTTATGCCTTACAACTAAGTGTAATGGTAAACACTTATTCATGTGTAATAAAAATATCACAGTAACAAGAAAAGGAGATTAGTGATCCCAGTAAAATACACATTATATTATTTAGTTTAAAGTAGTAACACTATTCAAATTATGTTGCATCTAACTTCATTTTATTTGTCATGCTTTTGTTTTCTGGTTCTCTTAACCTTAACTTGATTTAAAATGGTCTCCTATAAGTATCATTTCCTAGGTGGCTCAGTGGTTAAAGAATCCACCTGCCAATACAGGAAACTGGGTTCGATTCCTGGGTTGGGAAGATCCTCTCGAAAAGGAAATGACAACCCACTCTAGTGTCTTGCCTAGGAAATCCCATGAAAAGAGGAGCCTGGTGGTCTACAGTTTATGGGGTCACAAAGAGTCAGACAAGACAGCACTTACATGCATGTACTACATGTATACTTAATTTTTGTAAGCTTATCCACTGCCTTTTGAAGAGTGTGGCTAAAAATTAAAGAAAAACATCAAAGTATATTAGATAAAATACAGCTAATTCATTCCCTTTAACTCTCAATTGATAGATAATTACATAAATTTAAAAAAAAAGCCTTATAGGAAGTATCTTCTAAGCATGGTAACAAAGGCTGTCATTTAACTCTAGCAAAAAGCAATGTGTGGAATATTCAAACTGAATTTTGAGTTCCATGTGTGTGTGGTTGGGGGGATAATTTGGTCATTTTCTGTCAGAAAAAAAGATAATTAAAAAGAGAAAACTGTAATATATTAGATTGTCCACTAGTTAAAGCTGTCAAATTACTCCACCGTGAGGATTAACAAATGGCACATACATACTTTCAAATGTACTTTGGGCATTACATGTATGATTATCTTAGAACAATAAGAACATCATCACTAAAAAAACAAGATGTTTTATACTTTTATACTATGGTGTATCAGTCTGTTTATCAAATTCTAGTACCACAGACTTTTAGATCTCTGTGAGGGAGTTATAATATCAGCTTATGTAATTGTGATGGGAATAAACAGAAAAGATTTTGTTGGAAGGAAGCCAGAGGACCCATAACAGACAATGAATAAAGAGAAATAATTTTAAAACAGTTTCTTGGAAGATTACCAATTACATAAGGATTATAGGGTAAAGTAAACTTTGGAAAATCTCCAAACAGTTCAGATTTTATATATATAAACAATGAATTATACTCTACATTTGTAATCACATTTGACAGGAGCATATCAATCTGCTGAAAAATTCACAGTGCTCCCACTAAAACATTGTATCAAAGATTATAATGCTACTAAATTACTATAAAATCAAATCTGCTTCTATGACCCTAAATCTACTTCAGTATAATATGCTATAAGTAAATTAATTTATAATATTTGTGATGCATTATTCATTAAGGTTTTGTGGCATCTTAAATTCACTTAAATTTTTGTATGCATTTTACACATACTGAACCCAATATATGATTCCAGAAAACATGACATTCTCTCTTAGTTTGAAAAAGCAATAACCTCACTATACTATTTATATCTCCACCATTTTGCTTAGAGTGAGATAAATGAATGAAGAAACTCTTCAGATTATTAACACAATCTCATAAATCTATGAAAATACAGATTTTTATTATGTAAATAAGAATTTAATATTAGTTATAAACATGTGTTTTATATTTATGGCAAGATAGATATAAGATGGACAGATATATATATATATATCCATTTGTATCTATTCTATCTACCTATTCTATTTATCTCTATGAGAAGAAATTTATTGCAAATTTTTAACAGAATAGGCTTATATATATTTAAAATATATAATACACATTTGGAGAAGGAAATGGCAATCCACTCCAGTATTCTTGCCTGGAGAATCCCACGGACAGAGAAGCCTGGTAGGCCATGGTCCATGGGTTCACAGAGAGTCGGACATGACTGAAGTGATGAAGCAATACACTTTGGATAATAACTTATTTTAAAAGAAGTAAATGAAGAAAACAGGGTAAAGTAAAAATGCAGTATGTGAATTTAAAAACTTCAAAATGTTAATACACAAAATATATAATGATCTCTCTCATTTTGATAAAATGCAGTTTTAAGCATTTTTGCAAACTGTCACCTGTAATCATGACAACTTTCCTCCAGAGCTATGCTCACTCACCAAACTGATGCACAGAAAGTCTGAGCCACCAGCTAAGGTCATACTTATGATAGGGAGCAGAGGCTGCTTTGAAATTCAGCAAAGGTGACTCCAAAGCATGATCTCAATTCAGACAGAGGACTTCCAACTTTTTCCTAGAGGATGATCATAACTTTGGCTTTAGTTTTTATTATAAAAATAATGAAATCCATTTGATGTGTCACAGCATTCACAATCCAAAAACAGGTCAGTTGCACAGAAGTACCACCAAGAGCATAAAACCATTGCCCTATGAGTCTTCATAAACTGGATACTGCATAATCCAAGGTAAAGATTCTAACTAGCATTGTCACAGTGAATGGAATTAATGTCCAATCACTTTTTCTTACAACAGTTTTCAGTGCCAGCAATGGCAGCACAATTCCAAGACAAAGATCATTTGGTTGCTGTTGTTTTTGTTGTTGGGTGGTGTGATTCAAATAAAGACCTCTCTGGAGCTTTTGCTGAAGTCATGAGTAATTTACAGGATGAAGTATAGGATAAAACAATTCCCTTCAGACTATCCTCTGAATCAAACATTGGAAATCGATTGTGCAGCAGTAAGTTTGAGATCATTCTCCTTGAAAACACCTATAATATTTTCATTCTGATAAATAACTAGAAATCACCTATCTTTCTAAATTACTGAAGCCTCTATCATTGTATAGTCATCTGAGCTAGCCAGCTTTATAATTCTCATATTTTCTTAGGAAAATGGAAGAGAAGGGAACTTGCCTGGCTAGAAAACCAGCTTGACTCTGCAGAGAGGTATACTGTGGCAAGCCAGGACCCTGCTTTAAGAAGTTTCTGGTTATGAGATGAAGAAGTGTACTCATAACTCAGTCCCATAGTGGGGAAAGAAAACAAAATCTTTCTCCCATAAGATCTCTCAGGTAGCTGAAAAAGAAATCTATAGACAATTTAATCTAGAAAAATATCGTTTTTTTAAACTCAGACCATCTTCAATAACTAAATGCCATATATTCACTCATGCAGCTGATCATCCTACAAAGAATGACAAAAGAAAATCCAAGAGATTGACTGCTACCAAAATTGAGGGTTCTAGAGGATTCTAGAAGATTAGTGGTCTAAAGAAACTGAAAATCCTTAGTTTGGGTAAGCTATCTACTCAAAGCAAGTTGTCTCATTCTGCATAATTAATTTATCAAGGATGACATGCGTGTGTGCTAAGTCACTTCAGTTGTGTCTGACTGTAATGCAAGGGACCGTAGTCCCCCAGGCTCCTCTGTCCATGGGGTTCTCCAGGAAAGAATACTGGAGTGTGTTGCCATGCCCTCCTGCAGTGGATCTTCCCAACCCAGGGATCAAACCTTTGTCCCTTCTATCTCCTGCATTGGCAGATGGGTTCTTTACCACTAGCACCACCTAAAGGCATTCAACTTCAAATTTAAAAGTTAGAACAGGGAGTACCTGCCTGTGTTCTTGACCATCAAATTAGCATTTAGGTCTAAGAATTTGGAAATTCCAAAATGAGAAAAAAAAGTCATTCAGTCAACATATGTTGAGTGTTTACTTTATGCCAGGCACTGTTCCAAAGAACAATGAAGATATCTCACCTTATATTCTGGCAAGGAAGGCAAATGGTAATAACTAATGATAAGTAAATTATGAAGTACAATATGCATATTATGGCAAACCACTTCAGTGTTCTTGACTTGAGACCCCTGTGAACAGTATGAACAGGAAAAAGATAGGATACTGAAAGATGAACTCCCCAGATTGGTAGGTGCCCAATATGCTACTGGAGATTAGTGGAGAAATAACTCCAGGAAGAATGAAGGGATGGAGCCAAAGCAAAAACAACAGCCAGCTGTGGATGTGAGTGGTGATAGAAGCAAGGTCCAATGCTATAAAGAGCAATATTGCATAGGAACCTGGAATATTAAGTCCATGAATCAAGGCAAATTGGAAGTGGTCAAACAGAAGATGACAAGAGTGAACATCGACATTCTAGGAATCAGCAAACTAAGATGGACTGGAATAGGTGAATTTAACTCAGATGACCAGTATATCTACTACTGTGGGCAGGAATCCCTTAGAAGAAATGGAGTAGCCATCATGATCAACAAAAGAGTCCGAAATGCAGTACTTGGATGCAATCTCAAAAATGACAGAATGATCTCTGTTCATTTCCAAGGCAAACCATTCAATATCATGGCAATCCAAGTCTATTCCCCGACCAGTAATGCTGAAGAAGCTGAAGTTGAATGGTTCTATGAAGACCTACAAGACCTTTTAGAACTAACACCCCCAAAAGATGTCCTTTTCATTATAGGGGACTGGAATGAAAAAGTAAGAAGTCAAAACATACCTGGAGTAACAGTCAAATTGACCTTGGAGTACAGAATGAAGCAGGGCAAAGGCTAATAGAGTTTTCCCAAGAGAATGCACTGATCATAGCAAACACCCTCTTCCAACAACACAAGAGAAGACTGTACACATGGACATCATCAGATGGTCAACACCAAAATAAGATTGATTATATTCTTTGCAGCCAAAGATGGAGAATCTGTATATAGTCAGCAAAAATAAGACCGGGAGCAGACTGTGGCTCAGATCATGAACTCCTTATTGCCAAATTCAGACTTAAATGGAAGAAACTGGGGAAAACCACTAGACCATTCAGGTATGACCTAAATCAAATCCCTTATGATTATACAGTGGAGGTGAGAAATAGATTTAAGGGACTATATCTAACAGACAGAGTGCCTGATGAACTATGGACGGAGGCTCATGACAATGTACAGGAGACAGGGATCAAGACCATCCCCATGGAAAAGAAATGCAAGAAAGCAAAATGGCTGTCTGAGGAGGCTTTAAAAATAGCTGTGAAAAGAAGAGAAGTGAAATGCAAAGGAGAAAAGGAAAGATATATCCATTTGAATGCAGAGTTCCAAAGAAAAGCAAGGAGAGATAAGAAAGCCTTCCTCAGTGATCAATGCAAAGAAATAAAGAAAACAATAGAACAGGAAAGACTAGAAATCTCTTCAAGAAAATTAGAGATACCAAGGGAACATTTCATGCAAAGATGGGCTCTATTAAGGACAGAAATGGTATGGACATAACAGAAGCAGAAGATATTAAGAAGAGGTGGCAAGAATACACAGAAGAACTGTACAAAAAAGATCTTTACAACCCTGATAATCACGATAGTGTGATCACTTACCGAGAGTCAGACATCCTGGAATGTGAAGTCAAGTGGGTCTTAGGAACCATCACTACAAACAAAGCCAGTGGAGGTGATGGAATTTCAAGTGAGCTATTTCAAATCGTAAAAGATGATGCTATAAAAGTGCTGCACTCAATATGCCAGCAAATTTGGAAAACTCAGCAGTGGCCACAAGACTGGAAAAGGTCAGTTTTCATCCCAATCCCAAAGAAAGAAAATGTCAAAGAATGCTCAAACTACCACACAATTGCACTCATCTCACATGCTAGCAAAGTAATGCTCAAAATTCTCCAAGCCAGGCTTCAGCAATACGTGAACTGTGAACTTCCAGATGTTCAAGCTGGTTTTAGAAAAGGCAGAGGAGCCAGAGATCAAATTGCTAACATTTGCTGGATCATTGAAAAACCAAGAGAGTTCCAGAAAAACATCTACTTCTGCTTTATTGACTATGCCAAAGCCTTTGACTGTATCGATCACAATAAACTGTGGAAAATTCTGAAAGAGATGAGAATACCAGACCACCTGACCTGCCTCTTGAGAAATCTGTAGGCAGGTCAGGAAGCAACAGTTAGAACTGGACATGGAACAACAGACTGGTTCCAAATAGGAAAAGGAGTATGTTAAGGCTGTATATTGTCACCCTGCTTGTTTAACTTATATGAAGAGTACATCATGGGAAACACTGGGCTGGAAGAAGCACAAGCTGGAATCAAGATTGTCAGGAGAAATATCAATAACCTCAGATATGCAGATGACACCACCCTTATGGCAGAAAGCGAAGAAGTAAAGCGCCCCTTACTGAACGTGAAAGAGGAGAGTGAAAAAGTTGGCTTAAAGCTCAACGTTCAGAAAACTAAGATCATGGCATCTGGTCCCATCAGTTCATGGTGAATAGATGGAGAAACAGTGGAATCAGTGGCTGACTTTATTTTTGGGGGCTCCAAAATCACTGCTGATGGTGATTGCAGCCATGAAATTAAAAGACGCTTACTCCTTGGAAGGAAAGTTATGACCAACCTAGACAGCATATTAAAAAGCAGAGACATTACTTTGTCAACAAAGGTCCATCTAGTCAAGGCTATGATTGTTCCAGTAGTCATGTATGGATGTGAGAGTTGTACTATAAGGAAAGCTGAGTGCCAAATAATTGATGGTTTTGAACTGTGGAGAAGACTCTTGAGAGTCCCTTGGACTGCAAGGAGATCCAACCAGTACATCCTATAGGAAATCAGTCCTGGGTGTTCATTGGAAGGACTGATGTTGAAGCTGAAACTACATTATTTTGGGCCGCAGATGCAAAGAGCTGATTCATTTGAAAAGACCCTGATGCTGGGAAAGATTGAAGGCAGGAGAAGAAGAGGATGACAGAGGATGAGATTGTTAGATGACATCACCGCCTCGATGGACATGGGTTTGCGTGGACTCCAGGAGTTGGTGATGGACAGGGAAGCTTGGTGTACTGTGGTTCATGGGGTCACAAAGAGTTGGACATGACTGAGAAACTGAACTGAACTGAATGATAAATAAATTATGAAGTACAATATACATGTTGAATATACATGTACAAAAGAGAACAGAACATTTCAGTGAAGATGCAATCCGAGGTATGATGGATACTGAAGGAACAGAGGAAGAAAGTGTGTTGGATAAGGGGAGAGCATTTTGTGGAAGAGAACAAATTTCACAAGGATGTCTAGACAGAGACATCTTGGATTTCCAAAAAAAGTTAGTGTAGCTGGAGCAGAGGAATGATGTAGACAGAGAGCAATAGGAAATGAGTCAGAAACATAAGGAGTGAGAGGTGGGGGGAAGGCAATGTTGAGGCTATAAAACATGTAAGGGATTTTTTTTCTTTCTTTTACTCTGAAATGGGGAAACTATGGCTGTATTTGAATACAGCTTCAAAATGATCTGAGGGAGATTTAAATGAAATATCATGATATCTATCAACATTCTGGGGATGGGGGTGCACAATGGAGGAAGCATGAGGTCCATTAGGAGGTGAATACAGTACTGGGTCTAATCGAAAATGCCAAGCTAAATGCCATAGACTGCTGGATACTCATAAGAAAATTAAACACTCATAAGAAAAGTATGTTCACACATGCGATTGTATGTACACACACACGTGCACACACACACAGTAATTGCTTCAGGCAAAACCTCTTGGGGTAGAGAAATTGTAGTGACAGGATGATTTGCATGACAGTGATGTCCTATTTCATGTAATTTGTAAAGGGAATTGATTGTTAACGTGGTGAAAGAGGGAAGAGATGGAAAAGAGCATAGAGGATCCTGCTTTAATCAAATGGATGCCCCTCCTTTCCTTCATTTTGGCCTCTCCATCTTATACAAACCTAGGTTAGAAGACTAATTATCTAAATAGGCAAGAAAGACATATGCTACAGTTCCTATGGTTTGTTGCTAACCAAAATAGAACCTGCAAATCATCCAAAAATTAAATTGGTGTTATGATATTTGCATGCTCAGTTGTGCCTAACTCTTTGCAACCCCAGAGTGGCTCACCAGGCTCCTCTGTCCATGGGATTTCCCAGGCAAGAATACTGGAATAGGTTGCCATTTCCTTCTACAGGGGATCTTCCTGACCCAGAGATCTCCCATGTCTCCTACAATGCAGGCAAATTTTTTTTACCACTGAGCCACAAGGAAAGTGTAGATTATAGATGTATAATTTATTATTACAAAACACACATGAATTGGGGAGCATGCTAAATCTCTTGCTGATTACATGAGACTCAGTGCAATGAAGAAGCTCTGGAGACAGCTTCTTGGAGCCTTGGTTCCTGAAAGTCTATCCAGACAAATGCTAATTCTGGCTTCAGTTTTTTCTGGTCCATAGGGATCAAGAACTAAGGGAAAACATGTAGGATATGCTTCAGTGTAAGGAATTCTCTTCAAATCTCTAACTGTGACTATGGCTCTTAGATATTCAAATGCTTAGAATTATAAGTCCATGGTCATATTCAATGTCATTTTTTTTTCTTTTCATACTTAACTAATCCTCTAGCGAAATAATTGTTGGTGATATTATTATTACGATTAGAGTCGTAACAGAATTGGTAGTAGTGGTTGTACTAGTATTGCTAGGAATGTTCTATTGAAATTATTTGTCTTATAGAATCTCAAAGGCTATGGACTTTTGCTACACAGGCATCTTTTTAATTCTGTTTTCCTAATCTACCATCCTACCCCACACTCTTGGCTTTTGGTACTCTGCTGATATGATTTGCCTCATCTAATTGCTATATATGTTAGAGACCATGCACTTTAACTCAACACTAAATTAATTTGTGACTTGAATGGTTTGAGATCCAATCAATCCATCCTAAAAGAGATCAATCCTGGGTGTTCATTGGAAGGACTGATGTTGAAGCTGAAACTCCAATACTTTGGCCACCTCATGCGAAGAGCTGACTCATTGGAAATGACCCTAATGCTGGGTAGGATTGGGGGCGGGAGGAGAAGGGGATGACAGAGGATGAGATGGTTGGATGGCATCACCGACTCGATGGACATGGGTTTGAGTAGACTCCGGGAGTTGGTGATGGACAGAGAGACCTGGCGTGCTGCAATTCATGGGGTCACAAAGAGTCGGACACGACTGAGCGACTGAACTGAACTGAACTGAATGGTTTGAAATGTCAGGAAGCAGCATTATTTCAGTAAATCAAAGATGATGTCTGTTGTGAGAAATATCTAATTGAAGAGGCAGTTAAACCATGTGTCTCTCGGATTGTCTATATACAGAAGATTCTGTAGGGCCATACCTACAAGAACTAAGGGAATGTTTCCAACAGAGGGGGTAAAGAAAAACAAACCTCTTCTGCATAATATGTTTATTTTCCTAATAAAGCTCAATATTAGATGTGTTTCTGTCTATATTTCAAAGGACTTAATTAGATATATTATAATAAAAGTGGTTGAAAAACTCCAACATGAGAATTGTTTGAGGATCAGCATAATTTAAAACTGAGACATTATTTACTTTTTATTTTCTATCCAAACAACAGTGCAAAGTTTATAAGAGAGATCAAGAACAGAGGTGGCAGAGGATCCCTGGAATCTCCCTTTGTTATTCATGGAAGGACATGAAGATGCATCCATGTTGCAAGGTCTAAGTAGCCTCAGTGTTGAGAGGAATCTGGAACTATGAACTTGCTGCGTTTAGAGTGTGATGGTCTAGGAGGTGCTATGCAAGCACCAAGTAGACAGTTTCAGAAAGTAATATTTTTTTAAGACACAGCTACTTCCAAGTTCTACTTACCGGTTTGAGTCTATTTAAGATTTCAGGCCATCAGGCAAGGCTGCAGGCACTAAACATGTAGATGTTTCTTCCAGAAGTAGGAGCCCCTTGGCTTTGACCTCGGATTCTTTTCAGACTCCTCATCTGAGAACTGGGATAAGCTGCTCAAGTGCCAAGCAAAGTACCATATTTCTAAACTGACATCAACTACATTCACTGCTCTAAAAGGTCCAAGTCCAGTCAAGGCAGAGGAGACAGTTATTTAAAAGGACATGAAATATGACTTCCAATTCCATTTTAATAATAAACTTAGATTATCATATTCCTATATATCTCGGGCTCCAAAGTCACTGTGGATGGTGACTACAGCCATGCAAATGAAGATGTTTGCTCCTTTGAAGAATGGTTATGACAAATCTAGATGGCATATTAAAAAGCAGAGACATCATTTTGCTGACAAAGGTCCATCTAGTCAAATATATGTTTTTTTCAATAGTCATGTAAGGATGTGAGAGTTGGACCATAAAAAAGACTGAGCACCGAAGAACTGATGCTTTTGAAATGTGGTGCTGAAGAAGATTCTTGAGAGTCCCTTGGACAGCAAGGAGCTCTAACAAGTTCATCCTAAAGAAAATCAGTCCTGAATATTCATTGGAAGGACTGATGCTGAAGCTGAAGCTCCAGTACTTTGGCCACCTGATGTGAAGAGCTGACTCATTGGAAAAGACCCTGATGCTGGCTAAGACTGAGGGAAGGAGGAGAAGGGGATGACAAAGGATAAGATGGTTGGATGGCATTATTGACTCAATGGACATGAGTTTGAGCAAACTCCGGGACAGAGTGAAGGACAGGGAGGCCTAGAGTACTGCAGTCCATGGAGTCACAGTCGGACATGACTGAGAGACTGAACAGCAGCAAAATAAACATATTCTAGATTTTATAAATAATAATTGTTAAATTGCATTGCAAATAGAACTTATTGCTGATCAGCCTGAATTATCTAGTTTATATATGAAAGTTTTACATTTACAGATCTTGCTCCTAATGGTCATCTCACTTCACTCCTTGCCACTACTTTAAAAATCTAAGCATATTCTGACATTCTCCATTCCTTTGGGAATCAGTTAACTTTTTAAAAAGACCACATGAAACAGTAGTGATACATAAAAGCAAAATTCAGAAAAAAATATATTTTTGAAAAAAAAAAGTTCAGAAGTTCAAGTCCCAAGAGATACATTTTTTTACATACCCACATACAAATATAAAACATAAAGTTTAATAATGTTTGTTAGAACATTATTAGAACAAATATAGAACATAAAGTTTAATAATCTTACATAGTTAAGATTTGTTAATTTAAGGAAAATTCCTTATTGTCGGTCTGTAATTTGCATGGTGCTGGGAATAAAAGGATGAGTGAAAAACAAGTTCATTATCATCACTGACCATACAGCCTAGTTGTAGCATGGTCATCCAACTAAATAGATATTTACCAACTCTGGTATGTTATGAGTAAGAAACAGGATGTGTTAAGAACAAAGAACATGGAGCCCAACTCTAGGTTTGGGGATCAGGGATGAATTCATAAAAACCCACATAAAATTATATCATATAATGAATCCTAAGGGAGGAAGTACATGGCAATATAAAAGAATCAAAGAAAAGGAAGCCAGTGTGACCGGAGGGCAAGTTCAAGGAGAGTGTGCATGACATGAAGTCTTTTATCCTAAGCATAGTGGAACATACATTGAGGAGATTCTGGTAGGGCTGTGATATGAATGGATTTATGTTTCAAAATAATATTTGGGCTTGAGGGTTGAAAAAAGATCTCAGGTCACAGAGTGTAGGAGATCTGTTAGCCTGATAATAGCTTGGTCTCAGCTAATTTATCAGGGAGACACATCCAACGCATAATATGAATTTTGCAGATTTTCTCTCACATCAAAGAAAACAAAACCCTAACAGGTCTTACAAATTCAAGTTAGAACAGCACTAGAAAAATAATCTAATTCACAAATATTAAAAAGAATAGCAGTAAGGCTGTAAAAGATTTAAGTTAACCACATGTATAGTGTTTCATTTATATGCGTTGCCTACTGATGAGAGTTAAATGGGGAAATGGATGTCAGAAAGAAAATAAACTATATTTACAATCCCTTGATATTTGTTTATTTTCTCATTAAGCAACAAATATCCCAAGCTATAATTAAGAGAGAGGACACTGTATGATCATTATTCTAAAACTTTCTCTAATACTCACAAAATAGTCTTCGCTGAGTATAGCAGTCTGCACTGACACAGTCTAACATTATCTTATCTGCATTTTTTCACAATGATCAGTTTCAGTTCTACATGAACCTTAAACATGCACATTTTTACATATATAAGCATTAACAAAAATTCATATTTAATTAATTTGGAAGTTAGAACACTTTTTGTATTGCTTTTAGGTAAACTGAGGGTTTTTTAGAAAAAAGTGCATATTAGGATGAAAGACTTTTTTTCTTTTTTTTTCCAAATCAGTATACATTATACATGCCTAGAGTTGTTCATTTGCCTCTTTGAAGACTGCTGTTTTTGTTGACTGCATTTCAAATTATATTTCACAGCAAACTGTTTACAGAGTTTAAATCTGCTAAATTTGTGTTGCTGGAAAGTCAAAATGAAGATTTCATTTCTATTTCTAAAGTATTTTTGTAGGTGGAAATGAAAACAGGGAGGGAGACTGGTGCACTGATTTAATAAACTTCATAAACACCAAGAATAACTAACAAATGAGGAAGGAAAGTGCTTCAATAAATAAGCATCATAAAGCAGTACAAAAGTTTCCAGAAAAGTTAGTTTTTCCTATATTTCCAAATCTTAAAGGTCCACGAATTGGCAGTACTAAATGACTTTCCTTTGAATAGTGAGAGCCCTAGTGTACCTCAGCCATAGGAATCCACAGTCAACTGTTCACAGATACAGAAAATTCCTTGTTATACTTTTTATATAATCTTGCATTTTGTTTTATATAAAACTCAGTGATCACAGCAATCACACAGAGTCCTTAAATCACATGTGATGTTGCTTTCACACATAGGAACAACAAGATTAGGTATTTGATTTACTGACATTAGACAGAGGGTTTGGTCTAATCTAAAATATTAAATAAATGCCATAGACTGCTGGATACTAATAAGGAAATTAAACCTACATGCACACATGCTTGCATATGCATGTGTATGTACACACAGACACACAATACACACACAATAATTGCTCCATGCAAAACCTCTTAGGGTAGAGAGGCTGTTGTGACAGGTGGACTTATTTGCTGGTGATGTCCTAGCTCATGTAACTTGCAAGAGGAATTGGCTTGCTAACATGTTGAAAGGGGAAAGAAACAGAAAAGAATATATGGGGTCTTGTTTTAGGCAAATAGATGTCCCTCCTTCCCTTCATTTTGGCCTCTCCATCTTATACCAGCCTAGGTAAGAATATTATTATCTAAATAGGCAGGAAATGCATATGTCCTAATTCCTGTGGTTTGTTCCCAACATGACTTGATTTTGCAAATCATCCAAAAATTAAACTGATGCCGTGATGCATGTTTGCTCAGTTGTTCAGTCATGTCTGAATTTTTGCAACCTGATAGACAGTTGCCTACCAGGCTCCTCTACCCATGGGATTTCCCAGGCAAGAACACTGGAATATGTTTCCATTTCCTACTACAGGAGATCTTCCTGACCCAGAGATTGAACCCATATCTGTTGTGTCTCCTGCATTGGCAGGCAGATTCTTTACCACTAACACCACCTGGGAGGTGTCTGTGTTACGGTATTGACAATAACCAAAAACAATAATTTTTAAAATATTAAGAAAAAGTACATAAAATAACAACTCACATCTGACTTGATAATTTAATTGTGAAAATTCATCCTTGAAAGATTTTTTTTTTCCCCTATTGGACTGTAACTGAAGGCAAGTCACAACCAGAGTGTGATGATATTGACTCCCAATTACCTCACCACCAACCACTCAGAAGAATGTCCAAGAGTTTATCACACACACAACCATCTGCCTATGTAATTCTGTCTTCAAAGAAAAAAAAAAACTGTCCGTTGAAAGTCTTCAGAAAGTTTGTGTCTTTTGAGCTCCAGCTACCTAGACTCCTTGCTTGGCACCATGAGATAAATGCTGCAGTTTTGCTCACCATAATCTGATGTCAGTACATTGACTTTACTGCACACACCCAAGTTCATTTTGGTAATAGCAATAGTGTTGAATTAGATGTTTGTTGTTTGCTTTATTACTATTAATTCAGTTTGCATCCTCTTATATAACCATTGTAATTTCAGCAAATTACTAATCCCATATTCTTGGTAACTTTTGCTGCAATTTCAAAAAAATGAAATTATTTTTTAAATTGCACTGAACTCTACTATTGCTATCTGATTATTTACCCTCTATTATACATAAAAATGCATTCTCTGTAGTTATTTCTTTTTATTCTTCTGTAATTTCTAAGTGATATCAGTCCAGTTCAGTCGCTCAGTCATGTGCAACTCTTTGCAACCCCGTGGACTGCAGCATGCCAGGCTTCCCTGTCCATCACCAACTCCTGAAGCTTGTTCAAACTCATATCCATCAAGTTGGTGATGCCATCCAACCATCTCATCCTCTGTCATCCCCTTATCCTCCTGCCTTCAATCTTTCCCAGCATCAGGGTCTTTTCCAATGAGTCAGTTCTTCGCATCAGGTGGCCAAAGTATTGAAGTTTCAGCTTCAGCATCAGTCCTTCCGAAGACCAGAGAGCTCAGTTGGTAAGGAATCCGCCTGCAATGCAGGAGACCCCAGTTCAATTACTGGGTCTGGAAAATTCACTGGAGAAGGGATAAGCAACCCACTCCAGTATTCTTGGGCTTGCCTTGTGGCTTAGCTGGTCAAGAATCTTCCTGCAATGCGGGAGACCTAGGTTTAATCCCTGGGTTGAGAAGATACCCTGGAGAAGGGAAAGGCTTTGCACTACAGTGTTCTGGCCAGGAGAATTCCACGGCCTATACAGCCCATGAGGTCGCAAAGAGTTGGACATGACAGTGACTTTCACCTTGCTTTTTACTTTATCAGTCCTTCCAGTGAATGGTCAGGACTGATTTCCTTTAGGATTGACTGGATGGATCTCCTTGCAGTCCAAGGGACTCTCAAGAGTCTTCTCCAACACCACAGTTCAAAAGCATCAATTCTTCAGTACTCAGCTTTCTTTACAGTCCAACTCTCACATCCATACATGACTACTGGAAAAGCCATAGCTTTGACTAGACGCACATTTGTTGGCAAAGTAATGTCACTGCTTTTTAATATGCTGTCAAGGTTGTTCATAATTTTTCTTCCAAGGAGCAAGAATCTCTTAATTTCATGGCTGCAATCACCAACTGCAGTGATTTTGGAGCCCCAAAAATAAAGTTGATCACTTTTTCCATTGTTTCCCTATCTATTTGCCATGAAGTGATGGGACTGGATGCCATGAATTGATGGGACTGGATGCCATGATCTTAGTTTTCTGAATGTTGAATTTTGAGCCAACTTTTTCACTCTCCTCTTTAGCTTTCATCAGGAGGCTCTTTAGTTCTTCTTCACTTCTGCCATAAGGGTGGTATCATCTGCATATCTGAGGTTATTGATATTTCTCCCAGCAATCTTGATTCCAGGTTGTGCTTCATCCAGCCTGGCATTTTGCATGGCACACTGTGCATATAAGTTAAATAAGCAAGGTGACAATAGACAACCTTGATGTACTCCTTTCCCAATTGGAACCAGTCTGTCGTTTCACGTCCAGTTCTAACTGTTGCTTCTTGACTTGCATACAGATAAGGTAAGGTGGTCTGGTATTCCCATCTCTTTAAGAATTTTCAACAGTTTGTTGTGATCCACAGTCAAAAGCTTTGGCAAAGTCAATAAAGCAGAAGTAGATGTTTTTCTGGAACTCTCTTGCTTTTTCGATGATCCAACAGATATTGGCTCTTTGATCTCTGGTTCCTCTGCCTTTTCTATATCCAGCTTGAAAATCTGTAGGTTCACAGTTCATGTACTGTTGAAGCCTGGCTTAGAAAATTTTGATCATTACTTTGCTATGACGTGAGATGAGTGCAACTGTGTGGTAGTTTGAACATTCTTTGGTATTATCTTTCTTTAGTATTGGAATGAAAACTGACCGTTTCCAGCCCCGTGGCCAATGCTGAATTTTCCAAATTTGCCGGCATATTGAGTGTAGCACTTTTACAGCATCATTTTTTAGGATTTGAAATGGCTCAACTGGAATTCAATCATCTCCACTAGCTTTATTTGTAGTGATGCTTCCTAAGGCCCACTTGACTTCACATTCCAGGATATCTGGTTCTAGGTGAGTGATCACACCATCATGATTATCTGGATCATGAAGATCTTTTTTGTACAGTTCTTCTGTGTATTCTTGCCACTTCTTCTTAATATCTTCTGCTTCTGTTAGGTCCATACCACTTCTGTCCTTTATTGTGCCCATCTTTGCATGAAAGATTCCCTTGGTATCTATAATTTTCTTGAAGAGATCTCAGGTCTTTCCCATTCTATTGTTTTCCTCTATTTCTTTGCATTGATCACTGAGGAAGGCTTTCTTATCTCTCTTTGCTATTCTTTGGAACTCTGTATTCAAATGATTTTTTCTTTCCTTTTCTCCTTTGTCTTTAGTGTCTCTTCTTTTCTCAGCTATTTGTAAGACCTCGTCAGAGAATCATTTTGCCTTTTTGCATTTCTATTTTTGGGGATGGTCTTGATCCCTGCCTCCTGTACAAACCTCCATCCATAGTCCTTCAGGCACTCTGTCTATCAGATCTATTCCCTTGAATCTATTTGTCACATTCACTGTGTAGTTGTAAGGAATTTGATTTAGGTCATACCTGAATGGTCTGGTGATTTTCCCTACTTTCTTCAATTTAAGTCTGAATTTGGCAATAAGGATTTCATGATCTAAACCACAGTCAGCTACTGGTCTTGTTTTGGTGACTGTATAGAGCTTCTCCATCTTTGACTGCAAGGAATATAATCAATCTGATTTTGGTATTGGCCATCTGGTGATGTCCATGTGTAGCGTCTTCTCTTGTGTTGTTAGAAGAGGGGGTTTGCTATGGTCAGTGCGTTCTCTTGGGAAAACTCTATTAGCCTTTGCCCGGCTTCATTCTGTACTCCAAGGCCAAATTTGCATGTTACTCCAGGTATCTCTTGACTTCCTATTTTTGCATACCAGTCTCCTATAATGAATAGGATATCTTTTCTGGGTGTTAGGTCTAGAAGATCTTGTAGGTTTATTAACCTTTAACTAACTTTACTAACATGATATAGTAAAAAGGATATTGGCTCTGAAACCAAAGGAATCTGGACATGAATTGTGATGCTCTCTTTTAATTGCTCTGCAAACTGAAGAAGGTGTCTAATTTTTCAATGCACTGAATAAAGAAATGTGTTAACTACTTGATAAAATGCATGATAAATAGTGGATATACTATTACAAAGTTTAACTCAGTTTTTCTCTTCTCTTCTGCTAGTTATGTTTATTTAGGGTCTTCTTTTATAAAAATGAATCAGTTCCAAAACCTCAACCTTTTCTTACTGTGCACTCCATTCAATCATTTTAAACTTGTTTCCTTTCATATTTAAATACTACAAGTACACAAACTGTATTTGTTGTTTCCATGCCCTGGTTACCCTCATTACTAGTATATAATCCAGATTTTATTTCTCTGCTTCATTTGGGGAAAAATAAATGCCTAGCAACCGACAGTAGAATATATATCATTGATTAAAATTAGATCATGATTCTGCAATCAGAATTCTTGGTTCAAATCCTGTCTTTGATTTACTGGTTATGCAACTTTTCACTTGTTTATTTTTGTTTAACCTCATTCATTGTGCCGTTATCTGTCAGAGGAATTTTAAAATAAGATGAGTTAATATGCATTAATCTCTTAAAAGAGAGTCTGGCCTAGAGTTATTGCAGATTAGGAGTTAACTATTATTATAATTGTGCCAATTCCAATAGCATTGTCTGCTTTGTCCAACTTCATTTTCAGTATTTGAAACTACTTGCCACTTCTTGAAACTCTTCTTTTTATTTATAACACACTTGAATGCCCTACCTATTTTTTACTCTATTCTTTCCCCTGTTCTGTTTATTAAATAGTCCTCTTCTACTTTCCCTCAGCACCAATTACTAGCACTCTGTCCTCACCCTTTTGGTCACCTCTCTGGATTATCATGTCCCTGTAAATTCCCATTCTATAGCTTCATCTATAAATTATATTCACGACAACCAAATTTTCATTCCAGTCACTTTTTAACTCTCCAATTCTTATATTAATAACAATATGAATCCACACATCCTTGGTTCCTTTAGAAGAGTTGGTAAATTTATCAGACCTCGAGCTCAATATTTTATATATCCCTGTCCCTGGAAAATTAGAAAATACTTTTGCTTCCTCCAAGGCCTCTCAGTCATCTCAACACAGACACCTAGGAAGTATTTCAAACTCTCTCTTTACTGAACAAATGGCAGGCCCACCCTTCCCCATCCTTTTTGTAAGGCTGTGCATGCAGTGTCATCCCTTGAACTTTGAGGGGATATTACATGTTATATTTAATTGTCAGCATTCTCTTTCCCTCTGTTACAACATCTGTCAACTTGCAAGGTGATGGCTGCTCTATTAGCTTGGGTAATAGCTGGACACAGGAATTAAAGCTCTCAATTAACACACTGGACTAGTGATGAGCAAGATATACACGCATCAGCCATTGAGATTTTGAGTCTGTCTGCATTCTCCAGCATAACCTAGCTTAATACAATGACCCTAAGTTGACTTCCTTTCATTCCTTCCTGATGATTACAGTACTTTTTTTTCTTTTTAATTTGTTTAACTTACAAATGAAAGAATATAAAAGAGAAAAAGGTCACATAGATTGGCATTCGATTCTGAATTTTTACGGCTTATTTGATTCTTGGCATTTGGGTGAAGGAATAACTACTCGTTCACTTGTTCACATAGTAGCCATTCAGCACTTGCTGACTTTTTTGCTCCAACCTTAACTTTCCCAATGCCATCACACATACACAACTCATATTACCATTGCTCAAAAATGTCCAGGTCTCCTTAAGTCTGCCATGTTGAAGCCAAAATCCCCTGTATATCTGTCAATCCTTTAATAATTAATACCAAGCCAAAATTTCTATTACAGCCTGAAAGATGGCTTAGATGAACTGGAAAAAACACCTATTCTAATTTTTCAAATATTCTCATTTCGTTTCCCAAATCTGAGGGTGATTCATCATGTTTCTAAATTTGACCTATCCTTCATATCATTTTAACCTTCATCTTTTAAATAAATTCTTCTTTATTTCTTTAATGTAAAACTGTGATCTCACCAATTATAGACAAGGTAATTATAATGTGCTGGGCTAAAGTAATGCCTTATATACAGCAGCTGCTTAAAATTTTGCTAAGGAAAGGAATTAGTCTATCCAATGGCTTAGGAGATTCTTATTAATAGTAATAGTAAACAGTAATAATTTTGTATTGATAAACTAAAGTCTTACTTAACTTCAATGTCATGATAAAAGCTTTCAACTTAAGTGCTTATGCAAGTAATAATACTTTGACAAGATACTGAAGAGTTTTGATTGGGTTTGAAAAAAACATGTTTTCTATTAACTTTGTTAACTCATATAATATCTCATTTCACCCAGCCATGCTGCCTTTACTGAGCAAAAGAGTTTTATTCTTACATAAGACGGTTATCATCTGCCATCTCTACTTTTATTAACTCCACTATCCTTAAACACTAATGCCAGAAGTACAAAAGGAATCCATTTCCTATCATTTGATTCATTCAGCTTTGATTAATCTCAAGTAAATTTTACATTAATTTCTTTTCTGGAATTAATACATTTTAGTTTATATTTTTCCTCAACCACATATCTGGTATTCCTCAGTTAGTCAGTCAGTTCAGTCACTCTGTCGTGTCCGACCCTTTGAGACATGATACAGAAGAGACTCTTTTAATACAATCCTGGTATCCCTAAGTTGTATTAGAAATAGAGCCAATAAAGTGCATCCATAGGTCTTGAACATAAAATTACTGAAGATTAAACTTGTACAGTGCTACTGATTTAAAATTCAAGAAATTGCAGGGTTTCTGTGCTACACCTGCTGCCAAGAATATCTATGGCTATAGGTTCTCTATGTCTTAGTTTCTTTACCTAAAAAATATAGGTCACACTATATAAACTTGGTAGCAAAGCTCCTATTATAGCTCCGAATCCTCTATTAACGCTAATTTCTGTTTTGTTTAAATGCAATTGCTTCATCCACTATATCTCTTCTTTTGCCTGCATGCAACTTGAAAGAGGAACAACTGATTAAGAAAATTTCAAAATATTTTGGTCACTTAACAACACTTTAATTGAAAGTGAATTAAAAGCTGGCTAGTTTGGGATGTATATATGTATGAGCTTGTTATTGATAAACAATCTGTGGTATTCTTCTTTGTAGGAATTACCAGTATTGATCTCCTTATTTTCTGAGCACATACAAACTTGTTTCCTTAGAGCTTAGCTTATAGGATAGATAGGAACATTAGGAAATAATATGCTGAATTTTTTTTAACATTCATAAACCATATCATCCCCTTTCTGTGAATTGATATTTTTATTAACCCACATCTCTGAATATTTAGGGTTGAATTCAATAGATGAATATACAATGACACACAGTAGTAAGTAACCATTGATAATAATAATGATTATTGATTATTAAAATTTAATAATTGCTATAGTTAAAAAAATGTTGAAGAATTTCATTGAAAAAATAACAGTATTTTACAATGCCATTCTTCTTGAAGAATGTATATTCTCTTCACAAACTAAGAAGAATCATTGAACAATTTTACCTACATTAATAGGCAGATTGTTATTGCAAATGGTGTTTATTTATTGGACAAAAATATATCATGATGCATAGCTACAATTATTTAGATAAGATTAGGAAAAAACAAAACTTAAAAATAAAACTTTTCTTGATTTCAACTTTTCTTTTTTTTACTTTATTTTTAGTTTACTTGCATACTCTATTAAATACCCTCAACTCTATTAAATACACGTCCATGTACCCCGTGTCTAATGCCAAAAATTTAGAAGGAGCTCATCATTTCTCTTTTTTCTTCACTCTCCCTGGTTTCTGCCAGCTTTACTCCCAAGCTCTATCTTAACTCCATACATTATTATCCTTCTCTATTTCAGCTGTTTCAAAATTGCAGATGTCTCTAAATTGTTTTCCTAAACCCAATATTCTACCTGAAATCCACTCACCAAGTATCAGTCAACAGTGTTCTAGAACTAAAATAAGCAAATAGCCACAGGATTCTATTCTTTGCTTCTCATTAGTATTTTGCTTACTCCCATAGAATCTTGAAAGTGAAGTGAAGTGAAGTGAAGTGAAGTCACTCAGCCGTGTCCGACTCTTTGAGACCCCATGGACTGTAGCCTACCAGGCTCTTCCGTCCGTGGAATTCTCCAGGCCAGAATACTCGAGTGGGTTGCCATTTCCTCCTCCAGGGGATCTTCCCAACCCAGGGACTGAATCCAGGACTCCCGCACTGGAGGCAAATGCTTTACCATCTGAGCCACCAGGGAAGTTCCAAATCACAACATAACACTCTCACTTCTAACAAAGGTCTACACAGTCCTGAGGACACATCTCTCATCTCCCTCTAACTCACTGTACCAAACAACAACTTTTTGATTCTTAGAACAACATGCCAAGCTCATCCTCATTTTGCCAATTTCACTCTTGCTTTTCCCTGTGCTTGAAACTTCATCCCCAGATCTACCATCTTTTCATAATTCATTTCTCAAGAAACAGTCAATTTTTCATGGTAGACATTTCAGTTATGTCCAACTCTTTGCAACCCTGCGGACTGTAGCCCATCAAGTTTCTCTGACCATGGAGTTTCCTAGGCAAGAATACTGGAGTGGGTAGCCATTCCCTTCTCCAGGGGAATCTTCCCAAAGCAGGGATCAAATCCAGGGTCCTGCAATCCAGGAAGATTCTTTACTCTCTGAGCCAGTCTAAAGCCAGTCCAGGGAAACCAGACTGTTCTAATCAACAGTGTGAATTTGGCAAGACTCACAAACTCTCCAGGGATTCAGTTTTGTTTTCTATAATTTTTGTTGTTTGTTTGTTGTTTGTTTGGCCTTGCTGTTGGCATGTGGGATCTTTAGCCCCCCCAACCAGGGATTTTACCCTCCCCCGTGAAAGAGAAGCTTAGAATCTCAAACACTAGGCTGCCAGAGAAGTCCCAATTTTGTTGTCAACAAAATGAGGAGGTTGAGTTAGACATATTCAAATTGAATAGAGTTCTGATATACTAGGAGAGTCCTCTTTCTTTTTGAAAATTATTAATTTCCTTAGTTCATGTTATTCAATTTTTATTTGGAAATTTGTAAACTTCTGCAAATGACATTATTGAGGTAGGGAAGTGATTAAAAAGGCTAAAAAATAGTGTTGTTAAGAAACAGCTGAAAATAGCAACTTGAGTTTGTTTTTTTTTGTTTTTTTATCACATCACAGATTATGACATAGTGGTTGTAAGTAAATATTGTAATAACAGTATTTGGATGATTCCACACTGGCTAGTGTTAGCATCTTATAAAAAACTAAATTGTGTATTATTTAATACATAATTACTTTAATCTAATGAAAAGTGTAGTGGTAATTTGAAGCAGTTCTTCCTCTGAATAGAAGCTGTCAAGTTTATTAAATTTGAACTAATTGGAAATTCTTTGGCCTTGTAATGAGATAAGGCACTAATTAGAGCCTTCCATTTAACTTAGAAATTTTGACCTTGGAGAAGAGAGGAGAGAAGAGAAAGGAGATGATAGAAAAGAAATATGAGAGCAAACAGGGGCAAAGACCGAGACAGAGAAAGAGAGAGGGAGAGAGTAGAGGCACCAATAGCATTTCATTGATTTTTAAATTTTTTTTAGCATTTTATTTTGATTACTTATTTATGCTTTGTCTTGAACAGAACATTTAAATAAATCTTAGAATGCTCTATATTTCCTGCTGTATATTTTGTACACTGATTTTTTCCTATTAAATATTTTAATGAACTCTTTTATTTTATGAATGGTAAAGAGTTTTAATAAAGAAAAGAATATCCTACAGAAGATATCAGAATGCAGTCACACATGTAATAGAGAATCACAGCAATGTTTAGGCAGCAAAATAAATTTTCTATTAACAGTAGGTAATACAATAAAGTATTTCGCTAACATTTTTGTCTGGTCTATACTAACCCAAATCAGTTAAACATTTTGTTTTGTTTTGTTTTTAGAATTTCATCCTCTTTTACTGAGAATCAAGCAAGCAACCATACAATAAATGTCCAGGCATATCTTTAAATTTCAGCAAAATCAGAACAGAATAAATTCTAAGTTAAGAGCATGTCCTTGCTTACAGCTGCGTAAAGAAGCATGCATTTAAATACAATTTCATATTCCTTGACTTGAAAGTACAATTGAGATTCCAAAATAAAGATACCCTGTTTGTATTTTTATATTGGAGGGTGAATCATTTCATTGTATATTTCATAAAGACATGTTATCTTTCCATGTTGTGGCTTTTAAAAGGATGCAATTTAAGAGCATACTTTCAGTATTTAAATGTCAAATATACTTTTACTGACATAACTATCTAGAAGTGCAAAATGAATAATGAATTTAAATTAAGTTTAATATATGCTTTTAAGCATATTCAAAATGACTTCTTGGATGAAAGCACATTTTATTTACAAAGAAATTATTATATAGTCAGATAGATCACGTGGCATATTCTGAATTGTGTAGTTGATAAGTGAAAAAGTGAAAGTGAAAGTTGCTCAGTCATGTCCTACTCTTTGTGACCCCATGACTATATACAGTCCATGGAATTCTCCAGGCCAGAATACTGGAGTGGGTAGCCTTTCACTTTTCCAAGGGATCTTCCCAACCTATGTCTCCCGCATTGCAGGTGGATTCTTTACCAGCTGAGCCACAAAGGAAGCCCAAGAATACTGGAGTGGGTAGCCTATCCCTTCTCCAGCAGATTTTCCTTATCCAGTAATCGAACTGGGGTCTCCTGATTGCAGGCAGATTCTTTAACAACTGAGTTCTATGGGTAGCTGATAATCATACAGCTATTCACAAGTTTAGACATCTTTCTATAAGGATGATGGGAATGGCAGCAAGTCTCCAATGTAGAATTTCTGAAAATGTTTTGAGGATTTCTAGCCCTCTGCAACATTCTACTTAACAATAAAACAAAATTATGTCTACATTAAAATAGTTTTGGCAAATGCTGCATTGTGTATTCTCTGCTTGGACCTTAAAATGCAAAGTGGCTTATTAAAGGCACTGAAAGTATTGTAGTTGTGGAAATTATTTAGTTTTTAACCTACAACTTCTACAACTTTAGTGACCACGGAGGTGCTATTATATAGTTATTGTTTTGTCTGATTTGCTTTGTTTTGTAACATCTATTAGCAACTGGTGGAACAGTCATGGACTTCTGGGAAATTCAATCTAACTGAGTGAGAAAATGGGAATTTTCAGCTTACCAAGCACAAGAGGGTAAGACAAGAAAAAGACGTTGCAGGGTCTTTATTTTTTAGTATTGTTTTTCATTCTTTATTCTACCAGAATAAGAGTTTATTTACAATCCCCCCCCCCAAATCACTGTGACTCCTTCATACAAGTTTGAGTAAAAACCAAAGAAGCAAACAAACAATGACAACAAACATTGTTCACAGGTTCCAGGCAAGAATATAAAGCAGTGAAATTTATCTAAAGTGCTCCTCCACCGTCAGGCTTTCTGTCTGTTTTCTCCTCTCCACACACAGCCTAGGGACGCTTGGGAAACTATAGTGTTTTAAGCACCTTTGCTTGGATGACCACTGTGCATTCTAGACCCCTCTGTACCTGTTTATCACTTGCTGTTTTATCACCTCCTAATGATTCTGCTTCCCAGGTGGCTCAGTAGTAAAGAATCAGCCTGCCAATGCAGGAGACTCAGATTTGATCCCTCCGTCAGGAAGATCCCCTGGAGGAGGAAATGACTACCCACTTCAGTAATCTTGCCTGGAGAATCCCATGGACAGAGGAGCCTGGCAAGCTACAGTCCACGGGGTTTGCAAAGAGTTGGACATGCCTGAGCAATGGAGCATGCACAAGGTAAGATAATGATTCTGCTGTTTTTCTGATTTCTAGCTAACTACTTCATTCTGTATTAAGACACACAGTACTTACTATACCAGAAGCTAGAGATGCTTCTGATTTTAAGTCTTTATTGAATTTGTTACAATGTTATTTCTTTTTTTAATTAAACATATTTTACATTGGAGTATAGACAATTAACAATTTTGTGATAGTTTTGAGTGGACAGCAAAGGGACTCAGCCATACATATACATGTATCCTGTGCTGTGCTTAGTCTCCCAGTCATTCTGACTCTTTGCAACCCCATGGACTGTATCCTATCAGGCTCCTCCATCTATGGGGATTCTCCAGGCAAGAATACTGGAGTGTTTTGCCATGCCCTCCTGGAAGGGATTTTCCCAACCCAGGGATACATGTATCCATTCTTCCCCAAACTCCCCTCCCATCCAGGCTGCCACATAGTATTGAGCAGAACTCCATGTGCTAAAGAGTGGGTCCTTGTTGGTTATCCATTTTAAATATAGCAGTGTGTACCTGTCTATCCTAAAATCCCTAACTATCCCTTCCTCCTATCCTTCCTCCCTAGCAACCGTAAGTTCATTCTCTAATTCTATGAGTCTGTTTCAGTTTTGTAAATAAGTTCCTGTGTACCATGTCTTTTTAGATTCCTCATATAAGGGGTGTCATATGATGTTTCAATTTCTCTGTCTGACTTACTGCACTCAGTATTACAATCTCTAGGCTTTAATTATTTCTTTCTTACTAGAAGTTGTACTCATTCTGTCATTTTTGAGATTGAACCATGGTGTTAAAGAAGCCTCTTGAGAGTCTCTTGGACTACAGGAGATCAAACCAGTCCATCCTAAAGAAAATCAGTCCTGAATATTCATTGGAAGGACTGATGCTGAAGCTGAAGCTCCAGTACTTTGGCCACCTGATGTGAAGAGCTGACTCACTGGAAAAGACCTTGATGCTGGGCAAGACTGAAGGAAGGAGGAGAAGGGGGCGACAGAGGATGAGATGATTGGATGGCATCACTGACTCAATGGACATGAGTTTGAGTAAACTCCAGCAACTGGTGATGGACAGGGAAGCCTGGTGTACTGCAGTCCATGGGGTTGCAGAGTCAGACATGACTGAGCACTGAACTGAATTGTAGTATAGGATCTATGATCAAGTTAAAAATCAAAGTACAATTATTTCCAAATAAACTTGTGTCCTCCCCCGCCCATTTTTTGTTGATTCAGTGTCAAACCCGTGTTTATTTCATCAGGCACTACCCACACCCAGACTCAGTATGAATGTTGGCTTCTCCATAAACTTTCCTGTATTCATTACTTCACTTCCAGGGCACATCTACATTTGTTATAATTTTGTCTATTTTTGCATTTCTCTGTGAATAAATGAAAGCTACTGTACTGTTTGCTTCAGACATACTTGCATTTTTAGGGACTTGGCTTTCTAAAGATAGAATAACTTAATTTTAATGGTAAACTTTGTTATAGACACCAAAGAGGAATAGGAGTAAAAATCTTAGGTCTGTGTGACTGCTTAGCATCTTTCAGATGCCCACACAAATAAGCATGGCTTTCTCAAAAGTGGTCTACAAAATTGTACACTCACTTTTGCAATTAGAAACTTTATATAGTGCTGGGAAAAAATCATTATACAGAAGCAAAGTTAGAGACCAATGATTGTGGGTACAGTCAATGTATGCATGGCTCTCTGGTTAGATTCTCTAATCACATCTCTTATTCTACATTCTGATTATATGTTTTAATTAACCTTTATACGGACATGAAAAACCTGGAATTTTAATATCTGTCTATATGATTGCTATGTTCTAATTCTTATAGCACTTACCAGTAGTTCCCTGCAATAATATATGGAGACATCACCTCTTTGTTATTGTGAACTGTGCTATATTAACATTGCCCCCTTTTTTTATTGTTATTCCATGGCATCATTGCATTGGCTTTGCTCTTGCATGAAAATCTGAATGTGCTTGTTGGTAGTTTGTGTTGATAATGAAAGACATATTTAAGAATCAGAAAATCAACTGTCAGACTGAATTTAAAATTCTTTAGTCTTCTTTTACCCACAGGCACTTTTTCTAGACTAGAAATGAGCAACTGAGCTCACATCTAATAAAAATAAAAAATCCCCAAATAAGATCACTTTTGTGTTCTCACACGGAAAGTATTATGCAATACTTTTCTGAGGTGGGTCGAAAAGAAATGACTCTGTAGAAATGTAACAGAGACAAACTACATAGTCAGAAATCTAAGTATGAAACCTAAAACTCTGTTTCCTTAATAGAATCTAATTCACTTTTTGGAGCCTCATGTCTGCTTGATAGAGGAAAATTTAACGTTGTTATCTTATGATATTCTAGTCACTCTTACTTTAAAAGAGTTTCAGTCAGGTAAATATTCAGTCAAGTTCAGGCATCTTTATCTCACTCAATATTCACAGGTACCCCCTGAGATTTCTCATCTTCTCCAGGATTTTTCCCTCCCTAATACACTTGTTAGACAGCCAAGAGGCCAGCAAGCCTAATCCTGTCTGAAAGAGGGCACTCACTGGGTCTCTGTTGCACATACCTCCCGGCTCTGATCCAGTGATGCTCACCTTTTCCTGCCTTCTTCACCAGTTTCCACCCCAGGCAGTGCTGGTGGCCGGTGCTCTGCAGGGTCATAGAGGAGATCTCTTTGTCCCCTAATAAGACTTCCAGATCAGTTTGAGGTGATGCATAGGCGGCCAGTTGTGGCTGCCTCTCAACCCATGAAGCTCAGTGATTCTCAGTACATCCTAGAAGTCCAGACTTGTATTTTCCTTTTTTCACACTGTTTCCTTTCTCTCCTTGGCTGTCTCTTTTGCTCTGGAAATGTGAGGCATATTCTCTAGGATCTATAGCTCAGCCTACTCAGCAAGAGGGCTTTAATTCTTTATGCTGAGAATCACATTCTTTGGCAAAACAAGAGTTTCCCCAGAGCCTTCTCCAACACTGAGTGGGTAAAGGAAGAATACCCTTCTGCAACACAGTTCCCTAAACTTCCTTCTCCAGGCTCAAAAGGCCTCTGATCTCTGGCCATTATCTACATTCTTTCCAACTCTGCATGAAATGAGTGTGTCTGACACTTGGGATTTGATGTCTTTGTCCTCAGCTGTAAGCTACCTGCCCCTTGTATGTGTGTGTGTGTGTGTGTGTGTGTGTGTGTGTGTGTGCGCGCTCAGTTGTGTCCAACTCCTTGTGACCCTATGAACTGTAGCCCACCAGGCTCCTCTGTCCATGCGATTGTACAGGCAAGAATACCGGAGTGGGTTGCAATTTCCTTCTTCCCCAGGGTACCTTCCCAGCCCAGGGATCAAACCTGCATCTCTTGAATGTCTCCTGCATTGGCAGATGGATTCTTTACCACTAGAACCACCTAGGTAACCCACTCACCCCCTTTTAGCTTGGGACAAATGACAAGAAAAGCCAAGCAAAATCTCTGGAAGAAAGAAAACCTCCCCTTAGATCCTCAGATTGAAATTTCATCTCACTTGAATGAAACAGCCTTGATTGTTATATGAAAGTGTAATCCTCCCTCCTGTGATGTTTGCTTAATAACATTTACTTCTCAAGTATCCTTCGTCTCAAAAGACTGCGCTGTTCCTCTCCGCTCCTACCCATCTCCCTTCCTCTTCTTTTCTCTCCTCTCCTCTCACTAATTTTTCTTTCCTTTCCATCTTTCGCTTTGGATGTTTTATTGCGAGAATCATACCTATGGTCTCCTATACATCTTGAGGAAGCAAAGACAATATAGAAGATGCCTGAACCCAAACCCGTTATTATGAAATTTATATTATTATAAATTTAATAAATGGTTATTATTAAATGGTGATTTATTAAAGACTCAACGATTATTGACTTATAGTCAAGCGACACAATTCTTAACCTTCTTCCCCATCGCCCCAAAATGGCTAAAAAAGAAATCCCCGTTTCCGCAAATCTACCCAAAGTCTATTCTTTCACACATCTGTTGTCAAGACTTATTTGAAGTATATTCCTCCAAATTTATTTTATTCCAGCCTGAAGATGCTGTGAATAATTAGAAATTCTCTGTGGTTATAGGTTTTAACTGTGAAGAAGCAAGTTCCCATGGCAGAACAACATTTTATGCAGGAAAACAGGGCATGGCTGGAATGTGAAGCCCACTTTCCTACTGCAAACACAGAAGAATTTGGGGATATGATGCTGTATTTTACACCACTAAAGAGAAACCATTAATTTCAGCTGATTCACATGAACAGACTGAATGTCTATAAAACACAAAATTATTCATAATGGTATTAATTAGTGTTATAATTGTGGGTTGTTATAACTATTGGAATCCACAATAGAAAAGAAAAAACTAAAATTGAAGTTGCCAATGATCCCAGAAAATAGATATAAATACAATCTATACATGAAAAAAGCCATGCTTTGTTGAACAGATATGAGGGGAGACTTGGCTTTGACTTTGGGAAACACCCTGAAGTCTTCTTTTTAAATCAATTAATCAGTTAATTTGTGGCTGTGCTGAGCCTTCATTGCTCTGCGTGGGCTCTCTCTAGCTGTGGTGAGCGGGGATTACTCTGTAGTTGCACAGGCTTCTCACTGCAGTGGCTTCTCTTGTTACAGAACACAGGCTCTACAGAGTGGGTCTGGGTAGTTGTGGGGCACAGGCTTAGCTGTCCCCCAGCATGTGGGATCTTTCTGGACCAGGGATCAAACCAGTGTCCCCTGCATCGGCAGGTGGATTTTTAGCAACTGGGACACCAGAGAAACACATCCTTAAGTGCTGAAGCTTTAGTTTCTTCCTCCTCGGTGGATATATTAACACAGCATATCACAGCCAGAATCCAATTGCCTCCTATGAAGTGCTAAGCCTGCATAAATATGCTCAGTAGCTTTCAACTCTTTTAAACAAGAAACTCTTGTAAAATTATTACAAGATTTTGTTATTTTAAGTTACTAATTAGAAATTCCAGAACTGAGACCAAGGCAGAAAATAACTCTTCAAAGAAGGCAATGAATTGACAAAAAGAAGTTTGACAGAGCAATTCTAAATGCTCTGTTTTGGTTTTCATAGTGATACTTTGAAATCACAATCTTCACGAAGAAACGTGTTATGCTGACTACCTAAAGTAAATAGAATAGTTGAAACAATTTATAAGACATTTGCTGCTGAATGATTCATTTTGCAACACTGCCTGCCAAAATATGAAAGTAAACTTTTGTTTTAATTAATATAGACTCTAGGTGGAATACTCTTTGGTGCAACAGGAGTCTATTTTTAATGGAATAGGTCAAAAAGAAAAGTGAGCTGAAATGATATGACATGATTTTTGTCATACAGTCTGGATTCCATCTCAGATGTGAACAAGTACTTAGAAATAATTCATGTAGTGAATGAAAGGATCAGGCGCTTATAAAACAAGCCAAACATGGAGAACATTCATGTATTTTAAAACGAGCTACAATCACTGAGATAACATACGTTAAATCTTTAAATTTCACTGGAATAGAACTTAGCTGTATAACCTGTGGTGCATTATAATAATATTAGACAGGCCCCTGGACTATAGATCTAAAACTTACGTGAAATGATGCTATTTGTGAGTGCAAGTTTAAGACGGATTTTTTTTTTTCTTTAGTCCTTTACTTGGGTGCTTCATTTATAATTCATGTGAATGACATAGCATTTGCCTTTAAGAGACAATATTATACATTTTTAAAAGCGATTCCATTCTGTTTCCTGAGAATATACTTGGCATTAAATGGTGCACAAGCTGTTTTTCTCCCAAGAAGTGTTTTGCTTGTTTCATGTGCTTGAAATTCAGTAGAGTACACAGATAGTAAGAGAATTTTTTCCAACTCAGTTTAAAGAAAATATCATAGCTAACTGAACGCATTCTCACACTTTGGCTTTTTAATACAAATTACATCCAATGAGAAATCCTTTCCTCAAAATCCAGCAGATACTGTAGCAATAGATTTTTGCATTTATGTATTTACCTCCATTTTTTCCTCTAAATCATATAGTAAGCAATTGCTGTTCTAAACACTTTTTGCTATAATCATTTGCAAGCACTGGAAACTCTACACAGAATGTATAATACAGATCTAAGAACTCATTTTTCTTTCATGAGATACACAACCCTGGAACTCAGTATCTTAATTCACTTGAACATTTATTATAGAGTGTTTTATGGAAATGCTTATATGGCTAAGCTTATGGAAAGTAAGTCAATTAAAGCCATTAGAACAACATGTTAATTCAGTGGCCTACTTCAGGCATCTGCATCTTGCTGGGACTAACATTCTATAGCTAAAAGTTGGCATGCTGTAAAATGAACTAGCCACTCTCCAAATATGTTATATTAATTGAAAAGAAAAAATCAAACCCTCAAAGTTTAACAGAGTGGATTGTTTCGAATCTGAGTTGAATTTGTGAATTTTACTACTTCAGGAAAAATGGAAGTCTGTCACTAAGTCATTTTTGACTCTTTTGGGACCTCATGGACTGTAGCCCACTAGGCTCCTCTGTCCATGGGATTTCCCAGGCAAGAATACTGGAGTGAATTGCCATTTCCTTCTCAAGGGGATCTTCCCTACTCAAGAATCAAACTGGTGTCTCCTGCATTGCAGGTGGATTCTTTACCACTAAGCCACCTGGGAAGCAAGCCCTTTGGTAAAGATATGTCATATTAAATAAATTTTCGAGCTATCAAAAACTAATAATATCAGCTATTTCCTCTAATCTCTAGATCACGTTTATTCTCACAAAAATAACTGTTTTAATAACCCCCCTCCCCAAAAAGACAGGAGCTAATAGCTAGAAAACATTCTTAAGGGCTTTAGTGAAGATTTTCAAATGCACTGAGCCTTGAATAATGCACACCAGAAGGATGGTGAATTGCAGAAGTTTCTGTAGCAGGTACAGCACGACTTAACAAAGGCACACAAATTACAGATCACTATTGATCTGTTTCTTTTGAAGTCATATTGAATTTTAGGTAGTTCCAATATCTGCAACTTTCAACTTATGAAAGTCTCTGTTTGATCAAACTACATTTGTGGCCAAAATATACAGAAAACATAAAATGGAACAAGTGGTAGTGAATTAAACACATACTACTGGAAATATTCTGAAAAATAACCTATGGGAAAAATGCTTACAAAGAATAAGCCTTGAATTTTTGTCTGCCTGTATTTTGATATTTTCAGACAGGTACTTAGTGATGTTTCATAAAACTAACATATACATATTTCATATAGCATATGTCACTGAAGTTAGAGTAGATTCTGGATATTTTAATGCCATTCTGTCTGCTAAGAGCATATCATTCCTCATAAATAGAAAACTTACAACTAAAATCCAGGTACCAGTAATAAACATTAGCTTAGTAACTCCAAATGAGAATTTAAAACAATACATAGATAGATACATCTTTCAACATAAAATAAATTTTCACTTATGTGTATATCAGAATTTCACTACCTCTATAAAAATAACATTATATATGGTTTAATGGCTGTTTGTATTAATTATCAAGTTTTGCAATGGAGCCTTGTTGCAAAAGTAACCATCTTGGGTAGGGAAATTATTAATAAATAATAAAAAGGTAAATTTTTTTGAGGATTCTCACTGTGTTTAGGTTAGTTTGTTTTTTATTCTACAGGTTTCCCCAGAGTTTGTCTCATGACACAGTACTGACATATCAAAAAGCTCATGTTCTAAGAAATACACTTTAGGGAGTTCAGGCCCAGTCATACAAAAGTTTGGGCTAAGGCTAAGATTTAAGAGTGGTGATACAGAAAAGATTAAGGATCAAATGCATTTTTTCTTTAAATTTGTCAAATCTGGGAAATCCAAGCATATAGCCAAAATGAAAATCTGGATGTCTAGAATTTGAATAATCCTCTGGTTTGTCTTTTTATGTAGATAAAAATAGAGTATATGCTGAGCTATCTTTGTTGCTATTTTCTTTTTTCTTTCTTCTTCCCTTTCTCCCTCTCTTCTTGTCTCTTTCATTCTCTCTCTTTCTTTGCAAAATTTCATTGAAGATGGCATAGAAAAAACCAAAAGAAATTTCACTTCTCGTCAAAGTTCTGACAGTGATTTGATCTCTGAGTGACTTTTGTCAAGACTTCTCACCTCTTTGCACCTATGGAAGGCATGAAATTGCTTTTTTGAGAGGCCTATCATAAGCCCCTGTTGGCTCAGATGGTATAGAATTCATCCGCAATGTGGGAGACCTGGGTTCAATCCCTGAGTTGGGAAGATCCTTGGGAGGAGGGCATGGCAACTCACTCCAGTTTTCTTGCCTGGAGAATCCCCATGGACAGAGGAGCCTGGTGGGCTATTGTCCGTGGGATCGCAAAGAGTTGGACACAACTGAGCGACCAAGCACAGCACAGCACATCATAGACTCAACATTCTGTAACACATAACATAGATGTTTCTCTCCTTCACCTTGCAGCCTGGTTATTATGAAAAGCACTAGTCTTGACACTGACATTTCATCCGAGGTGCTTAGTGGATATGCGAGTAGGGTTAATAGTATCAGTAAAGTATTAGATAAATAAGCACACTTAAAGGGCTTAACTGAAACAAGGCAAAATTCATAATCACAGACGAGAACTTCTGGAATTTTGCCTTGTTTCAGTTAAGCCCTTTAAGTGGCATTTTTATTTATCTTAGTTTATGTCTAAATGTGCTTATTTGATTTCTATCCAACACATTTGATCACAATTATCCCTAGAACTATATTATTTTTAAGCTAGAATACTTAACTTGAACTCTTCAGATTTGGTCCTAATATTAATAAGATTTTAAATGACAGGACATTTGATATTTTTTATTTCCCAAATTAATGCAATCTCCTTCCATATTTCTCTACCCTTAAATGCTCCAACTATATCATCTACTTTGTCTTTTCACCATCCTTCAATAGGTTTATTGATTTTTTTACTCCTTTCAGCCTAAGTCTTTGGTGATAAGAATAGACATTTAAAATAACTCTTATAGTAAAAGGTCTTTCCTGGCAAAAACTTAAGTCTTTGCTTCCCTTTGAACATGGGGCCTATGATCTAAGAAAAACAAGCTACCACCAAAATTGATCATATATCTACATACTGGGTAGTAGAATTGATCTCAAGATACAATTATAAGAATACTGTTGTATGGGTACATATATGGGATCAAAATCCTATATCTTTACCATTTGTAAAGGTAATCCTTATCTTGTTGATATTACAAGCAATTTCATTTCTCCAACTGAGATGAAGCAAGTGAGATTAAAAAAAATGCATTCAATATTTTAAGAATTTACAGCCATTGACTGCACTGGTATGATTGCATTGGTCTTAAAAACCGTATGTGTTACACTGTTTAACAGTGTAAGTGTACACCTTGACCATAGAAAGTTCCATCTCTACCTGGATTATCTTTTAGCCAAGCAAGATCTTCTCTGGAGGAATCACTTTATAGTTAAAGATACAATTTTAAACTCATACACATAAATAGTATAACAAAATTAAAAATGGGAGTTTGAATAGAGACTGATTGCTATCTATTGGTGGTAGGAGTTGAGTATGTATTCAAGGAGAGAGAATTACAATTGATCTCAAATGAAAAGAGGTATGGTCGAGTGTGAAAATGGGTTGAAAGGTTAGGAGGGAGATGGCTAATCCTATCATAAGGAACAACTCAACTGATAGAATTGCAATTAGTGGTAAGCAATAATGACAAATTTTAAAGATGGAAGCTTAGGGTTAGATTTTGGAAAATCTTGAATACCAGAAGAGGAAATGAACTGGGAAAAGGAGCAGAAGTCTTCAAACATCTCTGGACTGAAGAGTGACATCAAATCCACAGCATTTCAAAAGTATTAATCTGTCTTCCCAGGTGGCGTTAGTGGTAAAGAATCCACCTGCCAGTGCAGGAGACAAGAGATGCGGGTTTAATCCCCAGGCCAGGAAGATCTCCTGGAGGAAGGCATGGCAACCCACTCCGCTATTCTTGCCTGGAGAATGCCACGGACAGAAGAGTCTGAGTGGGCTACAGTCTATGAAGCCACAAAGAGTCAGACGGGACTGAAGTGACTTAGCGTGTAAGCAATCTGTCTTTAATGCTTGAGGTGAACAAGAGAGAGCAACAATGAGTAGCAGAGAGAGCATGAAGAGGTTGTGTTAATAACTCAGACAAGAAGGATTGAAGAGCAATGTCAGTCGGCGAGTACAGGAAGCTGACACGGGATCCAGAAAAGTGACAAAGGTAGAGGCAAAAGAAACTAACAACTAATTGTTGATGGGATAAAGGAAGGTAGTCATCTAGATTATAGAACTTGATCTAATAATTATATTAAACTTATCAATAAAAGAAACTCCACCAATTCCCCTGAACACACACACAAACCACCATCATCACAGCCCCCACACAAATGGCTCCTCCTATATCTCAATAAAGGGTGACCCCATTCTTCCATCTTTTCAGACCTTAAAGACTTGCAGATATTCTAGGCTCCTCTCTTTGTCTCTCACCAATATTAAACTATCAGAATATACTGTCATCTCTATCCTAAAAACACACTGAGAAATTGTGTGTTTCACTGCCATTTGGTCAACACCATCATCCTTTCTCACTTGACCAAGGGGTGATATAATGAACTGCTGTTAAAAAGATGTCTATTAATCACTTAATTGCAATGTTCTAAGACAAATATGTCAGCAAATCTTGGCCTTGGCCACAATTACAATGTAAGACAAAATATTTATGCAAAAAGTAGGTTGACAGGATGACATCAGAATAAAATCATCAATGAAAGATCAGTGAAGTCTTAATGCCTGTGGGAAGCAAGGCAAAGCAATTTTTGTTTCCTTATCAATTTGTGTTGGCTTTTAGGAGTGAGACCACTTGGCAGTACACACACATGGGGAGATGATTTGTTCCTGTGACAAAGACAGGAAAAAAAAATCTGATGTCAAATGAGCCCAAGAAACAAACTGAACAGGTGATCAGAGATTAGTAAAAGCAGTGAAGGGATTTGTACTGGACTCGGAAGACAGCTTTTAAAAAGTAAGAATATATAATGAAAAACAAGACAATGCAAAGTGCATGGATTCATTAAAGGAAGAGACAGAAGAGATGCGACAAGTCTAGCCTCCAGACTCGAGCATTTTTTAGGGAACATTACATCTGACATAGTTTAACAAGCCCCCTTTTCTCCGGCAGCAGAGAGGATGACAAAGTTCTGTCTGGCCCTTCATCCTCAGAACAAAACAAAACAAAAACTCATCTTTTGCACACACCCTAAAGCTTTTACTTCCTCTGATACAAGGTCTGAAGAGCATACATATTTTTCCTTAGATGAGTAGAGTTATTTATCAGAATGGTAGATTCTGTTTTGCACATTTGTATTACCATTTTATAGGAAAACAATATTCAGTGAAGTTAACTATCATGTAATTATCAAAAAGAAAAAGTACTTAAATGTTGAACTTTACATCTATCTATGCTATGATTTCATACACTGTACCATAAACGAAGGAATAGAAGTAAGGTTTCTGTGGTGTCATAAGGAACAAAAAATAACTTCTCAAGGTCATTTGGAATTTCTTTTACTCCTATATTATCACTGAAATTTTAAACATCTGCACAAATCAGGGATACTTTGGAGATAGGTCTTTTTGGGTTTGCGTGTGTGTGTGTGAGTGAGTGTGTGTCTGTGTGTGTGTGTGTTTACATACTATTTGGCTTTTTCCAAGACAAAAGGTCACATTTTACTGTAATGTGCATCAAGTTCAAATGCAATATATACATTCCTGATAAATATGTAGAACTCACTGAATATTCTGGCATCTCTGACTTTTTGCCTCTAATCTTTATAATGCACAGGTTTATTTTTTTAAGTAAGAACAATAGATGGAAAAATTGTTTGATCTTATTAATGAAAGGAAGTGTTTGATCCAGTAGGCATTAGAGTTCAAATGCACAGATGAAAGATAAAATGGTAGATTACTGAAGAGAAGCTCTTGGGATATGTACTCAGAATAAGAAAAAACATGAAAATATGTAATATCAGTATATCAAGCATCAGGAGTACACAAAGATTACAAGATATAATGATTTAGCTGCTTATCTATAAATGGAATGGATATTATTCTTGCATATGTAACACTTTATTGCAGATGTCCAATTTTCAAAAGATATGTCTGAATACATTGTCTCAAAGCTGGGAAGAAATCATTGTTGTTGTTTAGTCACTAAGTCATGTCTGACTCTTTGTGACCCCATGGACTGTAGCCCACCAGGCTCCTCTGTCTGTGGGATTTCCCAAACAAGAATACTGGAGTGGGTTGCCATTTCCTTCTCCAAGGAATAAATTATATTGGATAACTATTAACACAGTACAAACAGTGGAACATATTTTCAAGTCCATTTCTGATCCCTTAAGAGGCACTGAGTTAGAGACAGTATAATAAATAGTTTGAAATCAGTATGTAAAATTATGTTTTCACATTTTCACATAGAGTACCATGCACAGCAGTTTTCATGGTTTTAAAGAAAGTGTCACAGGTGACCGAGGCCTCTCAAGAAAGGCCAACATATACTTTCAGTACCGCTCACACAGCCCAGCAGAAGAAATAGTGAAGTTCTGCTCTAGAGAAAACTGGAGCTCTTATATATTTTATATTTGGATACTTGGCTTTCAAATGATAAGACAAAGATTCATTAAGGGGTCTCTTTGCTTGCTGATATCCTCCAATGTTGATTCATACATTAGGAAACAATTTCTTTTTTAGTTGAAATATTCATCCCATCACAGTACCACTTACTGGCTACACATTAAAGCCAGCAGCCAGCTTTTCATGTTTGTAATACATGACAAAAAACAAACAAAACACTAGAACAAAATAAGAGTCAGTGATTTTATACATATACGTTTTCTGATATGTTTTATTTAATTTAATCCAGAGAAAGTAAAGTCCCAGAGATTTTTATCTCTAACAATATTGTTGCCAGACAATTATAAAAAATCAATTTTCCTCTGCAAAATATAGTCTATTTTCTGATCTTCAAGGCTAGCATAATATTACTTACAATTTCATTTCAAAAAGGCATTGTGAAGATACGACATTGTTGCATTTGTTTGCTGCATTTAGTCACCAAGTCGTGTCCACCTCTTTGCAATTCCATGGATGGTAGCCTGCCAGGCCCCTTGTCCATAGGATTTTCCCTGGCAAGAATACTGGAGTGGGTTGCCATTTCCTCCTCCAGGGGATCAAATCTGCGTCTCCTGAATTGGCAGGTAGATTCTCCTGCACCACCTGAATATCTCTATTTTGTTAAAGTATCAACCCTAGCTTGCCAATATATAATTCAATTGTGGATTAAATGTCTTGTGCAGATGTCATATCATGGGTATTCTCTGTGCTTGATGAGTTGGCACTGCCAAATTTCATGATTTTCATGGGCTTAGTTGTGTAAGGATCACTTTAAGAATCTTTGTGATTATTCATGATTCATGGGAAATTCTGACAGAAGAATAAGATAGAAGGAAGTAGCTCAGAATTTTGATGAAAGGAAAAGGAGAAAGGGAAGAATGAACAGTTTAAAAACTTTTAGCTTGAGCCATATAGAATATTATTAGGCTTAGAGGTGCTCTTTCTTTTCACATTTTTACCTCCTCTATAATAAAAGAGGATAAAGAAACAGGAAGGAAACTTAAACTATTCCAACAGACTTCTAAATCTTTTCATTTTGTAAAAGAAATAAAAAGAGTTTTCGTGCTCATTTCCATTAAATCTTTGCTCAAATGTCAACTTCTCAATGAGTCTTGCCCTGACTGCTCTATTTAAAATGCAACTCCCAGGGCAAACTTTTCTTTGACCAGCTCTTTATTTTCAACATTTTTTTTTAATTGGAACATAATTGCTGTACAATCTTGTGTTCCTTTCTGCTATGCAACATCATGAGTCAGCCACGTATATCCATACAACCCCTCCCTCTCCAGCCGTCCTCCCACACCCCCATTCCATCCTCTAGGTCATCACAGAGCACTAAGCTGAGCTCCCTGTGTTATACAGCAGCTTCCCATTAGCTAGCTATTTTACACATGGAAGTATGGGCTTCCCTGACAGCTCAGTTGGTAAAGAATTCAGCTGCAATGCAGGAGACCCCGGTTTGATTCCTGGGTTGAGAAGATACGCTGGAGAAGGGATAAGCTACCCACTCCAGTACGCTTGGGCTTCCCTTGTGGCTCAGCTGGTAAAGAATCCGCCTGCAATGCGGCAAAGAGTTGGACACAACTGAGCGACTTTACATTCACTTTTCATATATTTGTCAATGCGACTTTCTCAATTCATCCTCCCTTTTTCCCCGCCCCTCATGTCTACAAATCTATTCTTTATGTCTGCGCCTCCACTCCTGCCCTGCAAATAAGATCATCAGTACCATTTTTCCAGATTCCATATATATGCATTAATATACAATATTTGTTTTTGTCTTTCTGACTTACTTCCCTCATACATAGTGAAGGCTTTAGGTTCATGCAACCTCACTTCAACTGACCAATTTTATTCCTTTTTACGGCTGAGTAACATTCCATTGTCCATGTGTACCACAGCTTCTTTATTTTCTGACATCTATCCCCTTCAAACCTACTATGTAAATGCCTTAAATTATTGTGTATACGTGTTGTCTTTGTGTTGTCTATTTTCTGTCTCCTTTGACTAGAACATGAATCCTGTGAGGACAGAGATCTTGTTTTTTATGTTAACATGTATTGAGTGCTTAGAACTATGCCTAGGTAACGACAACAACATAGGCTTTTGCTATTGTTTACTCGCTAAGTTGTGTCTAACTCTTTGCAATTCCATGGACTGTTGCCTGCCAGACTCCTTGATCTATGGAATTTCTCAGGCAAGAACCCACTGAAGTGGGTTGTCATTTCCTTCTCCAAAGAATCTTCCCAACCCGGGGATAGAATTCACATCTCCTGCATTGGCAGGCAGATGTTTTATCACTGAGCTGTATGTCCTAGCACATATGACATGTTCAAGGAACATGTGCTTAAAGAGTTATTAAAAGCACATAAAATTCTTTCCCAGAAAATATCTTATTTTCAGTATTGGCAATATAAATATCTATCTGCTGCTTATTTAAGTGTTAAAGTAATGTATCCCTTATGACAGAAAGTGAAGAGGAACTGAAGAGCCTCTGATTAAAGTGAAAAAGGAGAGTGAAGAAGCTGGCTTAAAACTCAACATTAAAAAAACAAAGATCATGATATCTGGTACCATCAGTTCAGGGCAAATAGTTGGGGAAACAATAGAAACAGTGACAGTCTTTATTATCTTGGGCTCCGAAATCACTGCAGATGGTGACTGCAGCCATGAAATTAAAACACACTTGCTCCTTGGAAGAAAAGCTATGACCATCCTAGACAGCATATTAAAAAGTAGAGATGTCACTTTGCTGACAAAGATCCATATAGTCAAATCTATGGTTTTCCCAGTAGGTATGTACAGACGTGAGAGTAGAAACATAAAGAAGGCTGCGTGACAAAGAATTAATGCTTTCAAACTGTGGTGTTGGAGAAGACTCTTGGGAGTCCCTTGGACAGCAAGGAGATCAAACCAGTCAATCCTAAAGGAAATCAGTTCTGAATATTCATTGGAAGGACTGAGGCTATAGCTGAAGCTCCAATACTTTGGCCACCTGATGCTAAGAGCTGACTCATTGGAAAAGACCCTGTGCTGGGAAAGATTGAAGGCAGGAGAATAAGGGGATGACAGAGGATGAGATGGTTGGATGGCATCACTGACTTGATGGACATGAGTTTGAGCAAGCTCCGGGAGTTGGTAATGGACAGAGAAGCCTAGCATTCTGCAGTCCATTGGGTTGCAAAAAGTCAGACATGACTGAACAACTGAACTGACTGACTGACTGAAAGTGATGTTAGAAAGACAGATCCTTCACTTACAAACTTTCTGAAGTTTTCTTAATGCTGTCTGTATGACAGATCCAAAATCTGGCTTTCTGGAAAGATAATTTCTGCTTCAAGTTCTCATAGAGACGAAGCACAGACAATTTGAATGGGGCAGAAAATATGTTTTATTTTTCCAGCACACCTAATTGTTTCTTCATATATTTTATTTTTAATTTTCAGTATTATAAAATGTATGAGGTCTCTGTTGACTGAATGATATCGCCATGCAATAGCTCACATATTTTTTGACCAGCTGCTATACGAAAATTCAATTTTACAAATGATAGATAAAACTTAGTAGTGTGAGCATATAATGGTCATGATATGAAAGCCCGTTGTGAAAATGCAGGATTCACTAAGTGTGTCCTGTAGTCAGGTCATACGGCTACTGGACAGCTATTAGTGAGATAAAATCTATAGTTTTTGTTGTCATTTTATTTATTTGGAATATAGTTGATTTACAATGTTATGCTACTTTCTGATATACAGTAAAGTGATTCAGTTATACATGTATATCTATATTTATACCTATTCTTTTTCAGATTTTTTCCCTTATATATTATTACAAAATATTGCATGTAGTTCACTGTGCTATACTGTAGGTCCTCATTGGTTACCTATTTCATATACAGTAGTATGTATACGTTAATCACAAACTCCTAATTTATTCATTTCCTCTCTTTTCCCATTGGTAACCAAAAACTTTTTATTTTTTTCTATGTCTTGGGTCTATTTCTGTTTTGAACATAAATTAATTTGTATGATTTTGTAAGATTCCACATGTAAATGATATAATGTGATATTTGTCTTTGTATGACTTACTTGACCTAGTCTAATAATCTCCAGGTCCATTCATGTTGTTGCAAATCATCTTATTTCATTCTTTTTGATAGGCTGAGTAATATTCCTGTGTGTGTGTGTGTGTGTGTGTGTGTGTGTGTGTGTACACGGACATACATACTACATTTTCATTATCCATATATCTGTTGGTAGACACTTACATTGCTTCCATGTCTTGGCTACTGTAAACAGCTCTGTGGTGAACACTGTGGAGCAGGCATCTTTTTGAATTACATTTTTTGGTATCATTTTGCTATGATTTTTCAAAATTTCCATGCTGCCCTGGAAATTATGGAATCCAGATGTTCCATTGAGCAAACTTTCCTAAAGGGCTAAACTGTCAGTGAGAGAGGAAGCGATGGCAGTTTCTCACCTTTTTCATAAAGACAAAGCACAGCAGCTTAAGGAAACTAGAAAGTGAAAGTGTAGTCACTTGGTCATGTCCAACTCTTTGTGATCCCATGGACTCTAGCTCGCCAGGCTCCCCTGTCCATGGGATTTCCCAGGTAAGAATACTAGAGTGTGTTGTCATTCCCCTCTCCAGGGGATCTTCCTGACCCAGGGATCAAACCCGGGTCTCCCACATTACAATCCAATTCTTTGTCATCTTAGCTACAAGGGAAAGAGAGGGTGGCTCTAAATTAATCATATAAAGCAGCCACATCCTTATTCAGCAACACGGAAGAAGTAATTTTTAGATACTTATTGCATGACTGCTGATATCTTCAAAAACAGACATGGAAAATTTTCCCCAATTTTTACAATAATAGTATCATTTTCCCCATAGCACAGATGGGCAAGTAGAAATTTAGTTAGAGAATGAGAATTTTGACAGGATCCAGATATGGAATACAACATTTATAGAGGATTTAACTCCACATGGATGTGACTACAATACTCATGCCCTTTCCATAGTATCCTACTGCATTCAGTTACCAAAAATATTCAATAAACATCCACATTTATCATTCATACAAGTGGTTAAATATACATAATTATCTTAATATTAACATTTTATGTATAGAACCTAATGTCCTCTGTTGATGTTATCGATGCAGTTTATTTTTTTATTGTTCAGACATCTTTATTGCTAAATATCTTCTTATACAACAAGCTGGAATTTATAAAATTGGATAACACAAAATAAAACAATATCTGTCACGTATATTAATAGAAAGAAACTTTTTAACAAAGATGCCACACTTTTTCTCCTAAATATATTACAAAGGGTAAAGAGAAGATAGTTTTTTTGTTTGGCTTCATTTTTTGGTTCTAATTATTGAAAGAAGGTTACACGCAAGTCATGAGATTTATTGTGCTCTTGTGGTGTCCACTAGAATACTTTCTTCTGTTCCTCACTCATGAGTAAGTTATAACAGTATCTGCATTGCTTCTCCATCCAGCAACTGAAGTTTGATTTTCCTCATTTACTTTTGGCAGCTCCCCTCAAAGTGCCCAAGTGTGTGTATTCAAGATTCCAGTTTGCAAACAAGTGCTTGTCAGCAGAATGATGCATTTCAGAGACTGCTTTTCAGGAAGACAGGCATCTAACGTTATCATATTTTAGGTTATTAATAGGGCGCTAGTCATCACTTCTGTGCTTTAATTAAATACATTATTAAATCAAGTAAACTCAAAATTCATAAAAGAGGCTATCATTCCCTTGAGCAACTTCAATAAGTAAATAACAATAAATATTCCACATAATTTTAAGTCCTATTTGATTTGGCTTCTTAATTCATCCTCATCATACCTATAGCCTTTTATTAGAACATTCTCTTCTGACGCACCTGGAATTCAGGTGTTCAGTCAGAAATTCCTTCTGATGTTTTTCCTCAACCTTCAGGTTCTTGGCAACCAAGTCTTTCTGGAATGGCTTATCATACAGCAATCAGCCATCACCACCTTAGCAAGGGTGATTCATTTCCGTGACTATTTCCCAGCCCTTGAAAGCTGTAATTTGTCTTTTCTGGCACTCTGGATCAGCTGTACCTCCAGAACTCCAGCATCCATTCATTCCTTCTCCCACAGTGATGAGAAATAGAAATGAAAGTGGACAGGCTTCCCTATACACCAGCCGCTTAGAGAGTCCCCTGCTCACCATGATTAGCACTCTTGAGTTCTTACAGTTCTTTAAAGTTCTTTGGTCAATTTGCTTTTCTGAAAATTCTTTTTTTTTTTTTTTTTGGAGACATGTGTTTAGCCTCCTGCATCCATAAGCTATAAGGTTAAATTCTTATTTCAAAGAAAGTACAACTACATTATCGGCATCAGAAGTTAAAGCAGCCTATCTACTTTGAAACAGAGGTTTCAGGAGTGTTTGTGAGAAAGTTTTAAACCCTTGACAAAGAACAAAACAATATCAACAATACATTAAAAAGAAGCATTTACAAGTAACATAAAAGTGGTTAGTGACACTTTGCTGTCTAATTACAGGAAGAGCATTTCTTTGAAATTTCACATTAACTGATTTAAACTGAGGGGATTGTCCTTACTTGGGATATACTTTAAAATGTCTCTGTTAAATTTATCCAAACTTGTACATTACAGAATTCACACTGTGAGTATACTGTAATCATATACCTTCATATATTTACTCTCTTACTTGACTCCTGAGCTTTCTAATTTATCCTTCGATGAAGAATCAATCAAGGGGCTTCCCAGTGGTAAAGAACCCGCCTGCCAACGCAGGAGCCATGAGACACAGGTTTGATTCCTGGGTCCAGAAAATCCCCCGGAGGAGGAAATGGCAACCTGCTCCAGTGTTCTTGCCTGGAGAATCCCATGGAGACCAAAGGAGCCTGGCGGGCTACGGTCCATGGGGTTGTATAACTGAACAACTGCGAGCACAAAGGATCACAGAGTCTGTCTAGAAAAAGAGCAGTGGTATTCAGATTGGAAGGACAGACATGGGGGCGGTGCAGGTATTCAATACTTTGGCTGATATGACACTACTCCTATTGTCTATCAATCTCCTACATACATGACCGGCGGCCTCAGGAGCTGCCTGCCAGTTAAGGGGCAGAATATGCTTGTATGGATGTGATGATTTTCACAACTGCTCCTAGGCAATGACTGAACATGACAGGTGTACTAACATAGGGACCATATCTGGGAAATGGCATTTGCTCCAGGACTGCCTGATACCTCTACTAGAGTTTCTCTAAAACCATGCTTCACTTTCTTTCTTTCTTCTGTTCTTTAGGGGGTGAGACCTCCACCATCATGCAGAGGCTTTCCCAGACTTCTCCCATCCCATTCCTTCTTCCCCAAGTAAATGTCCCGCACAGCTAATTTGGACCGTCTAAACTAATGAAGGGTTTCCCTAGTGGTTCAGCCAGTAAAGAATCCACCTGCAATGCAGGAGACCCAGGTTTGATTCTTGGGTCAGGACAAGCCCCTGGAGAAGGGAATGGCAACCTACTCCAGTATACTTGCCTATAAAATCCCATGGATAGAGGAGTCTGGTAGGCTACATTCACTGGGGTCGAAAAGAGTTGGGCACGACTGAAGGACTAACACAGCAGACTAATGAGAGTGACAGATTTTGTGGTTGTGTTAATGTGGCACTTCATTTAAGACTGAGAAAGTGTCATTAATCTGTGTCAGAAACCCACACCTAGCAACTCCAAGGGTATCCTCCATGAAAACAATGACCAGTCCTTGACCATTTCATTTTTGTTCTCTTGGCTTTTCCAAACCTGATGTATCTTTTTTGCAATGTTATACTCAACTGCAAGCAACATTTCACACGTGAATTCAGCATAGCCTGTGGCTGAATGAGAGGTTATTTTCTCTTTCAGTTACAATACCTCACTTGAAAGGTATGATTTGACCATGCAAATCTTACACTTGTTTGCCTTGACATTTAATTATTTTGTAAGAACTCTTAGTCTGCACTGACATAAAAGACTGGAAAGTGTGTATTGCTCATTAACTTTGATTAGGATTACTTTAGCTATGTGAAGAGTAATTCTACTTCACAAGGCATTTTCTTGGTTGTTAAACAGTATTTTAAGATAAGGGAAAATTATTTTTATGTATCTGCAGCTAAATTTTTATGCATCTGGAGTTTTACCTATATATGTGTGGATATGCAGCAAGTTTATTATTTATGTACAACTCATGGCCGATATTGGAGAAGGAAATGGCAACACACTTCAGTATTCTTGCCTGGGAAATCTCATGATCAGAGGAAACTATCAGGCTACAGTTCATGGGATCGCAGGAGTTAGATACAACTTAGTGACTAAATCACCGCAAACCAAGGCCAATATATCTTTAATTATAAGGTCACAAACACATAACATACTTATGGAAGCACAAGAGAAAAGGAATTTTGCATCTTTCACAGTCCAAAGAGCAAAATTTAAGTAATACTACAAGTTGTTTTGAGTCATCTTACCCATGTTTTTCTTCAATATGCATTTGAGATTTATTTTGGAGAGAGTATATTTAATTCTGGGCTTCCCTCATAGCTCAGTTGGTAAAGAATCTGCCTGCAATGCAGGAGACCCGGGTTCAAATCCTGGGTCAGGAAGATCCCCTGGAGAAGGAAATAGCAACCCACCCCAGTATTCTTGCCTGGAGAATTCCATGGACAGAGGCGCTTGGCAGGCTACAGCCCATGGGGTCACAAGGGCCGGACACAACTTATCCACTAAAGAGAGAGAGAGTATTTAACTTCCTATTTCTTTTTAAAATAACTTTAATGATTTAGTTAGAAACTAATTATGTTGATAGTCCTATCTTAAAGCAATAAGGGCATATTTTGCTAATAAATATATTTGCTTTTTAGGATAGGAAATTACCTCCATATCTATTTTGCTAGTCAACCTATAGTGCATATCTATATTGTCTGTTGTTGGTTGCTCAGTCATGCCTGGCTCTTTGCGACCCCATGGACTTTAGCCCACGATGCACCTCTGTCCATTGGATTTCCTAGGTAAGATTGCTGGAGTGGGTTGTCAGTTCCTTCTCCAGGGGATCTTCCTGACCCAAGGATCAAATCCCTGGCTCCTGCATCAGTAGGCAGATTCTTTATTGCTGAATCACCAGGGTCAGTGTCTGTATTGTCTAATACTATAACTGGCATGCTTTGCTTATTTAACAAAATCATAAAGGTTTTCATAACAATGGCATCTTATGTTGAGGCACTTTAGTAAAACAATTTAGAGATTAGCATTTGGCTTTCACATGGATTATAAAGCAGTTGGAAGCGTTACTTTTATAGCAATTTTGCCTTTTGAGAGTTCATGTTGTTTTACACTGGAAACATCTAAAAGAGATCTTTCTCTTAGTATTTAATTTCTTTGTAAACTGTGGCCTTTAAATACTTATATATATATATTTTTAAATTTTCTTGCTCTGTCAATTGCTAAATTATGTAAAAAGAACACCAGTATCTAAGTGTACTAACTACCTTTGTGAATCAGATTCAGTCTCAGCACTTTTTATTATACACCCAATAAACTTCAACTAGGAATGTATACTAGCTCATTTTAGTAAACACCAGAAATTGTTCATCAGTTTTCTCAAAAGCATTTCCTAGTTACATATTTTAAAAATATAATGCAATTTTTAAGGACCATAATACTGAGTCTCTCAACAAAATTTATTCTTATCATACATTTTCATCAACAGTCATCCATGGGTAAAATGACCCAGTGAATTATTAATTTTCACTATCATGCAAAGGTCAAATGTACATAATTATTCACACATTATTCATATTTACTTACAGCTTTGAGTGAATATTGTGAGAATATTAAGAAAATCAGCAAGCATCTTTTAAAAACATCAGTCCTATATGTTATGTTACCATATCATTCATAAACAATAGTTCAATATGAGTGCAGTCAACACAAAGTTTTGAATTAATGGCATTTAAATTATTGCAATCATAATGAACAATGAGATAAACAACAGAGTAAGGATTGGGCAATTAAATGCATGAATCCAAAGCTACCTATTCTTTCTCCAGCTTAAAAAGATAATAGAGATTAGTGACTAAATTGCATCTCTAAAAATAAATTCAAGGTTAATTCTAGTTCTATGGGGATTAAAAGCAGAGCAACCTCTTCAAGTTGGCACCGTTTTTCTGAACATGGTTGAAGACTTATAACTGGGAATCCTGCCCTAAGTAAGCACATTTGATATGTGAGCCTGGACTCTCGGCCTTGGCACTTTCCGCTCATCTGTTAAGTTGGCGCCCTTCCTGCTTACAATTTGGTTGGAATTTTGTCTGAGAGCTTAGGTGCCAAATGGCAAGATTTTTAAATAGACAGTGCATACAATACCTCCTGCTCTGGGTGGAATATCCCTTACAACTGAATCCAAGCAATAGCATAAAGCCCGGGTTTTATTCTTCATCACAACCGTCAGGCATGTGTTCAAGTTGAGAAAATTAACAGATTAAATATGCTAACATCATATTTCTATCTGTCAGGCAAGTCTGCCATTTTCAGAAATGATTGCATTGAAAGTTACATGACTAGTATTTCTATTGCCATTGTTTCTATTTTATAGTTTATATAGCTAAAGTTTCTCTATAGACCAGCAAAAATCTTTATTTTTTAATAAGGAAATATTGCAAAGATATCATTTTCCCTCTCACCCACAATAATGTTAAATCTAAGATACACATTCAAATACAGCATGCTTTTAAATTATAATAGAGTATTTAATTGCAAACGAATTTATTTTAATGCAGTACCACACAGTAAAATACTAAGAAACCTTAAGATTGACATATAGATAGAATATGTATTCAAAATACACCAAAAGTCAGTAATGATTGGAGAGAGTGGAAAAATTACCTAAATTTTTAGTTCTGTAATTCTCTTCATCACTGTAAGTTAGATTTTAAAGTGTTCATTCATTTGTTCATTCTTTCATATAATGAATATGTCTAAGTCATTGATATTACCATTTCAAAAGAAGGACATCAGTGTAAAATTAAAAGACTCCACAAGTGTTTTGTGCTAGCATAACAGAAAACATTAATCTCTACATCGTCAGATTCAGAATAAAAAAAAAAGTATATTAATTACTAAATGGCAACTTACAAGAAACAAGTCATTTTAAATCAAAAGAAGATGGTTGTATTCAATGTGAGATGGTCAAATTTAATGTCCTCAACTAGATTGCAGGTATCCTTGCTTTTCAAGTTTGCTTTATGCCACTTCACTTTTACAAAATGAAGACCTCATTAGTACCTGTTTCAGACAGCTAAAATAAATCAAAAGAGGATTTCTACTTTTATGAAAAAAAAAGGTGAAAATTGAAAATTGATTCACTTTACTCTCTTTCCGCTTGAGAAAATTTTCATAGAAACACTCTACCTTCAAATAGCAGGAGAAACCTGTATTTCCATAACTATTTGATAAGATATTAAGCTAACTGTTCATAGATCTAATATATGCTCTTATTGGAACCTTGAGAATCATAAGTAGGGATATTGAGGGTGTCTGTCTCAACTGTTGTTGCTCAGTTGCTAAGTTCTGTCCAACTCTTTGTGGACCTATAAACTGCAACATGCCAGGCTTCTCTGTCCTTCACTATCTCCTGGAGTTTGCTCAAACACATGTCCATTGAGTCAGCGGTGACAACCAATCAACTCATCCTCTGTTGGCCCCTTTTCCCCCTGTCCTCAATTGTTCCCAGCATCAGGGTCTTTTCCAGTGAGTTGGCCCTGCATCAGGTAAGCCAAAGTCTATCTCTGTAGGTATATGAATTAATTTGGAAATTTTTTTTTTTCATGTACTGAGAATAGGTAACTATATCACCTTGATTTATGTTAACTTCATAAAGCTGGCTTGTTGGAAAGGCAAATACATCGAAAACAATGACCTAACTGGGTATATTTTGGTTTTTAATACTGAATCTATATTGTCTCACTCATTATTGTCTATCAGCATATTGTTTTCTTGCATCTAACCAAGCCTTGCCAAATTATTTTAAAGTGCATTGTTGTAGATTATTTACCTTGTGATCAAACTAGTTTAATGTGAAAAAAATTAAAACACAGCTTCTACTATATGCTCAATGAATATTACTAGAATAAATAAACAAGAAGAAGAAAAAAAAACACCAGCAAATCACTTAGTACATAGAAATACAGCTTCAAGACAACTTTAACTGACTGCAATCAATGGTATGAGGGAAATAAATCACTGTTTAAATGCATGCCAAAGCCAAGTGTGCATACTTGATAATATAATAAATGAGAAAAATATACCCAGGTGTTCTTTTCACAAGGTAAATTTTCAAATAATGTCATGGAACATAATTGTTACACACAAAACATAAACATTTACATTAAATTGAATGTTCTTGTTTGGTCTAGAGACACAACTTACTTTTGAGAGCTATATATATAGCTCATAATATTCACTCTACTTATAGCAAAACAAAAGCATAAGCCAACAAACAGAACACAAGGTATGGTGCAGCACAATTCCTCATGTTAATTGGGTTTGGAAACAATAAGAAAGAGCTTTTAGATGAGAAATAGTAACAGGAAAGAGTAATCGAAGATACTATTCATATAGCACCAGGGAAGCATCTGAACTAAATACTTAGCTACAAAATTACCCTCCTTTCCATTCCTCTTACTCAAGCTTATCCAAATAGCAAAGTTTAGTTGTTTCCTTTTCCTGTCCCTATGATAATATGTGGCCTCAAACTGTATGAGAAAGTTACACACTGAAGATGAATCAAATCTTTTTTTTCAACTTCAATTAAGAGGATTGACACACCATTGGCAAGGAGAAAAGAAGGGGTGTGTGTATTGGGAGAAAAGAAAGTGAGTTTCTTCGCAGGCATATTGAATTTGAAGTATCTGTGAGACAGTCAATAAAAAAAAATGCCTGGCAAGAAATTAGAAATATAGATCTGAGGACAAAAATAGCTTTGAAGATACCTCCCCTGGGATCGGCCCCTGCCCTCTCCAGTGGTCCCTCTCTGCCCCCAGCATCTGGGCCCGACTTCTGGGTGCAGACAGGTGCAAACTAGGTGTCTCTGCCTAAAAGGTCCTCCTTCCAAACTCAAGCTAATTTAAAACAGATCCTTCTTCAGCCTTGTCAGAAATAAGTTTCCCTTTTTCAATTTCTGAAGCACTGGTTGCATTACCCTGTTCATCACTCTGTGTGGCCATCATTTGTAACACAATAGGAAACAGGATTGAGTTACTGCTCTGTGCCAAGTATTGTATCAGGAACTTGAAAAATAATCTCTAATAACATCTTCAACTAGGCATTCCCATTTCCTTTTTGCAGGTAAGGACACTAAGATGCCAATAATATTATGTAACTTCATAAAGGTGATACAACTCGCAGTTGATGGTACTGAGGGCAGGACTCAGTTTTCCCAATGCCTTTCAAGATTCTATTCTCTTGTTCTATTCTCCCCAAATAAAGAGGTTGGGTCCATTAGAGTCAGGGGATATTTATTGATTGATTTATCACAGGCATACCTCATTTCATTGTGCTTTGCTTTGTCGCATTTCACAGATTTTACAGTTTTTACGAATTGAAATTCTGCGGCAAGCCTGTGTCCAGAAAGTTAATTGGCACCATTTTTCCAATAGGGCTTATTTATTTCCTGTCTTTGTATCACATTTTGGTAATTTTTTCAGTATTTCAAACATTTTCTTTTCTTTTTTGTTGGTTTGTTATGGTGATCCATGATTGGTGATCTTTGAAGTTATTGTAATTGTTTTGGGGCAGCCATGAAAGATGGCAAATTTAATCCATAAATGGTGTGTTCTGGCTACTCCACAAACTGGCATCTTCCTCACTCTCTCCTTCTCCTCAGGCCTCTTAATCCTTCAGACACAACAATATTGAAATTAGGCCAATTAATAACACTGTAATGGCTTCTGAGTATTCAAGTGAAAGGAAAAATTGCATGGTTCTCACTGTAAATCAAAAGCTAGAAATAAGCTTAGTGAGGAAAACATGTAGAAAGCCAAGCCAGGCCCAAAGCTAGGCCTCTTATGCCAAGCAGTCAAGTTATAAATGCAAAGGAAAAAATTTTTGGAGGAAATTAACAGTGTTACTCCAGAGAACACATAAATGATAAGAAAACTGAAGTCAATTGAAAAATCTTCCAGAAAGAATTCATCATTCTAGATGCTATTAATAACACTGTGATTCATGGAAAGAGGTCAAAATACCAACATTAACAGAACTTTTAAAGAACCACACCTATTGCTGAGATGGAAATAGTTTTGTTGGTCTGGATAGCAGATCAAATAAACCACAACATTCCTTCCAGCCAATGCCTAATTCAGAGTAAGGCTTTAGCTCTCTTTAATTCTATGAAGACTGAGAGCAGAAACTTCAAAGGAAAAGTCTGAAACTGGCAGGGGTTGGTTCATGAGATTTAAGAAAAGAAGCCATCTTTTTTTTAAGAAAATGCAAGATGAAGCCCCAAATGCTGATGTAGAAGCTGTAACTAAATTATCAAGAATATCTAGCTAAGATAATTAATGAACATGGATGGTTACACTAAACAACAGATTTTCAGTGTAGACAAAACAGCCTTCTATTGGAAGAAAATGTCAACTAGGACTTTAACAGCTAGAGAGGAGAAGTCAGTGCTTGGCTTCTAAGCTTCCAAGAATAGGCTGACTCCCTTATTTAGGTGTCATTGTTATTGGAGACTTTAAGTAGAAGCCTGTTCTCACCTATCATTCATTCCAAAAACCCCAGGGTCTTTAAGAATTATGCTAAATCTACTCAGTTTGTGTCCTATAAATAGAACAACAATGCTTGAATGACAGCATATTGACCTATAATGTGGTTTACTGATTATTTTAAACCCACTGTTGCAACTTACTGCTCGGGAAAAAAGATCTCTTTCAAAGTATTACAGCCCATTGGCAGTGCATTTGGGTTCTCAAGAGCTCTGATGGAGATGTTCAGTGAGACCATTGCTTTCATACATGCTGTGTACTCAGCTATGTCCAACTCTTTGTCACCTCATGCACTGTAGACCACCAGCCTCCCTCTGTCCATGGGGATTCTCAAGGCAAGAATACTGGAGCGGATTGCCATGCCCTCCTCCAGGGGATCACCTCAACCCAGGTATCCAAAACAGGTCTCCTGTATCGCAGGTGAATTCTTTACTGTTTGAGTCACCAAGGAAGCCCAAGAATACTAGAGTGGGTAGCCTATCCCTTCTCCAAGGGATCGTCCCAACCCAGGAGTCAGACTGGGGTCTCCTGCATTGCAGGCAGATTCTTTACCAGCTGAGCTACCAGGGAAGCCCCCACATCTGCTAACTCATATCTCTTCTGAAGCCCACTGATAAAGGAGCAATTTTGACTTTCAAGACTTATTTTTTAAGAAATACATTTTGCAAGACTATAGCTGCCATAGAAATTGACTTCTCTGAAGGATCTCGGAAAAGTCAATTGAAAACTTTCCAGAAAGAATTCATCATTCTACATGCCATTAATATCACTTGTGATTCATATGAAGAAGTCAAAATATCAAGATTAACAGGATTTTTAAAGAAGTTGATTTCAACTCTTTTGGATGCCTTTGAGGGATCCAAAACTTCAATGGAGAAATTCCAGATGTGCTGGAAATAGCAAGAGAACTAGAATTAGAAGTGAAGCCTGAAGATGTGACTGAACTGCCGTAATCTCTGATAAAATTTAATGGATGAGGAGATGCTTCTCATGGATGAGCAAAGAAAGGGTTTTATTAAGATGTAATCTACTCCTGGTGAAGATTCTACAAAGATCATTGAAATGAAAACAAAAGACATAAAATATTACGTTAACTCAGCTGATAAAGCAGTGACAGTTAAGAGAACTGACTCCAATTTTAAAAGATGTTCTACTATGGGCAAAATGTCACCAAACAGCATTGTATGCTCCAGAGAAATCTACTGTGGAAAGAAGTATCAATTAAGAGTATTTTTCTTCTAAAAGAAAAAAGAATTGAGAGTCTGGACATCAGCACACATGTTTCAGTTCTCAATCTAATGTCTCACAAGTACTGAGTATTGGACAATGATTGTGAATAGACATTCTATATATGTATCTATACCATATGCATATCCATCTCAATTTATCTAGATCTTATTTCCATAGTGATTCATATTTCTCATAGTATATATTATGTAACTATTTTCAATAGGAATATGATAACAGTTTTAACAATATTAATGCACAAATAGAATGGCATTGGAGGGAAGCACTGTTATATGAAATATGAACATTAATGTTTGACAAAGAATAAATTAGTATATATGTATTACATCATCCTTATTCATTCATCTGTCAAATAGGTTGCTTCCATGTCCTGGCTATTGTGATATAATGTAGTGCTACAATGAACACTGGGGTGCTGAGCCTTTTTGAATTATGGTTTTCTCAGGGTATATGTCCAGTAGTCAGATTGCTGGGTCAAATGGTAGCTCTATTTTTAGTTTTCTTAAGGTATTTAGAAAATGGTATAGGTGAACTTATCTTCAGGGCAGGGATAGAGACTCAGAGGTAGAGAACAGACATGTAGACATGAGGGGTGGGACAAGGCAGGGCCAGGATGAATAGGGAGATTGGGATTGACATATATACATTACCATGTGTAAAATAGACAGTGAATGAGAAGCTGCTGTACAGAAAAGGGAGCTCAGTTAGGTGCTCTGTGGTGAGCTAGAGAGGTGAGATGGAGCTGCAGTGGGACGGAGGTCCAAAAGGGAGGAGATATATATATATATACACATAAAGCTGATTCAGATTTCCCAGCTGGCTCTAGTGGTAAAGAACCAACCTGCCAATGCAGGAGACAATAGAGATGCTGGTTCAACCCCTGGGTCAGAAAGATCCCCTGGAGAAGAACATGACAACCTACTCCAGTATTCTTGTCTGGAGAATCCCAAGACAGAGGAGCCTGGCAGGCTACAATCCATGATTTAGTTGCTCAGTTGTGTCTGACTCTTGTGACCCTATTGGGTGCAGCCCACTAGGCTCCTCTGTCCCTGGCATTCTCCAGACAAGAATACTGGAGTGGGTCGCCATTTCCTTCTCCAGTAGAGCTGCGCAGAGGTAGACACGACTGAAGCAACTTGGCATGCACACACAGCTGAATCACTTCACTGTACGGAAGAAATTAAGGCAACATTGGTTTGTTTTCGTATTTTATTTCAACACACCCAAACAACAAAAAGAATAATTCCAGAAGATAGTGAAGGACAGGGTAGCCAGGTGTGCTATAGTCCAAAGGGCCACAAGGAGTCAGCAGGACTTGGTGATTGAACAACAGCAACCAATAAAAAAGAAAGATAAAATCAGTAGCTATTAAATGATAAAAGGATACCTCTGAATGTTTTCTGCAGATGAACTAACAAATATCTGAACTAACATAGTTAATTTTGGTTATTGCTTAGGGTAACTTAATACCTGATTTCCTATGGTAAGTTCTACACAATCCAACATTACCAACATGCTTCTATATATTTAGATATGCCATTTTTTTTAATTCTAAAAAAGAAGTTATCAGATCATTGATATATGCTTAGCTGTCAAAATTAGTGTCCCCATGATTCTCCTTTACTTTATCATCAAATAAGTAAACATACATGAAATTACGACTTAGAAATTAGGTCAAAATTAATTCCTTTCCCCAGCTTATAAAATTTGCAAGCATTTCAGTATTGTTTTCTACAACATTAAGACAATAAATCATGCAGATATCTTTCAATTCTGCCTTGATCCCTAGCAACAATTTTGGCAATCTTCAAGCTTTTTAAATTTCATTTTCTTTTTTATTTCTGTCTATTACTGAAAATATATTCTGTCTTTCTTTCTTCTCATTTGTACTTGTGATTCCCTAATACTAGGCATCATTTTGCTTCTCCTCTAGCTCATTTTTTTCTCAATATGAATTGTGAGTTGCTCTTCGTTGACTGGGTTCTAAGTTGTTCAGACACTAAGTCATGTCTGACTCTTTGTGATCCCATGGATTGCAGCACATCAGGCTTCCCTGTCCTTCACTAAGTCCTGGAGTTTGCTCAAACTCATGTCCATTGATTCAGTGATGCCATCCCACCATCTCATCCTCTGTAATCTCCTTCTCCTCTTGCCTTCAATCTTTCCCAGCATCAGGGTCTTTTCTAATGAATCAGTTCTTCCCATCAGATGGCCAAAGTACTGGAGCTTCAGCTAGAGCATCAGTCCTTTCAGTGAATATGCAGGACTGATTTCCTTTAGAATTGACTCGTTTGATATCCCTGCTATCCAAGGAACTCTCAAGAGTCTTCCCTAACACCACAGCTCAAAAGCATCAATTCTTTGGCATTCAGTCTTCTTTATGTTCCAATTCTCACATCCATACATGACTACTGGAAAAACAATAGATTTGACTATACAGACATTTGTAAGCAAAGGGATAACTCTGATTTTTAATAATATTCTGTATAGGTGTGTTATAGCTTTCCTTCCAAGGAGAAGGATCTTTTAATTTCATGGTTGCAGTCACCACAGTGATTTTGGAGCCCAAGAAAATAAAATCTGCCACTGTTTATATTTTTTCCCCATCTACTTGCCATGAAGTGATGGAACTGGATGCCATGACGTTAGTTTTTTGAATGTTGAGTTTTAAGCCAGAAAGTTACAAAGATGCCCTCTGAACATTTTTTCTCTATTTTCCTTTTTCTTCAATTTATTAGCCTTACATAACTTCACTGCAATACTCAATTCAAAATTCCAACCAAAGCAACTTCTTTGATCATGATTATCTGAGTAAATATAAATAATATACACAACAACCTACTTGATTACTCCAATTGAAATATTACAGCTCCCCCAAATTGGTCTTGTCCAAAACTAAATGCATGATCTTCCAGACACACATCTCCTTTATGTCCAGTGCTCTCTATCTCACCTCACCAGATAGGAAACCAAGAACAGTGATTGATATTTCTGTCTTGCTTACCTGTCACAAGCAAGCACTTAATCACCAAGTCTAGCTAATTCCAACTCCATAAGTGTCTCTTGAATCTGTCCACTTGTTTCCTATTTCATAGGCATGTCCTTGTCTAGGTCATATTCACCGTTATAACTGCATTCTAACTAGTCTTATCATGGTCATCAGAGCTCCTAAAAAATTCAGTGTCTAAAAAACGTATTCACTCACACCTTGACAAGCAGCACTAGAGAGTTTCAATCAACAGGACATAATTTGAAATCAAGCTCTGCTGCCCACCTGTCTCATAATCTTTAGCTAGTGACTTACTGGGCTTCCCGAGTAACTAAGCTGGTAAAGAATCCACCTACAATACAGGAGAAAGAAAGAAAGGGAAAGGGAAGTCTCTCAGTTGTGTCCAACTCTTTGCAACCCCATGGGCTGTAGCCTACCAGGCTCCTCCGTCCATGGAATTTTCCAGGCAAGAGTACTAGAGTGGGTTGCCATTTCCTTCTCAAGGGCATCTTTCTGACCCAGGGATCGAACCTGGGTCTCCCACATTGAAGGCAGACTCTTTACCATCTGAGCCACCAGGGAAGCCCAATACAGGAGACCCCAGTTCAATTCCTGGATCAAGAAGTTCCCCTGGAGAAGCAATAGGCTACCCACTTCAGTATTCTTGGGCTTCCCTGGTGGCTCACATAGTAAAGAACCCACCTGCAATGTAGGAGACCTGGGTTTGATCCCTGGGTTGGGAAGATCCCTTGGAGGAGGGCATGGCAACCCACTGGAATATTCTTGACTGGAGAACTCCCATGGACAGAGAAGCAGGAGCTGGAGACTGGTGGGCTACAGTCCATCGGGTCACAAAGAGTTGGGCACGACTGAACAACTAAATACATGCACAGTGACTTTATCTCTTTTCATCTCTAACAATGAGATAATAATAATTACTCTTTCACAGGATTGTTTTGAAGAATGTTTCCCAATTCATACCAAGTGCTCAATAAATATCAGCTAACAATTTTTTATTGCATCCGTGTGTTTTAATTGAATGCCTACTAGGTAGAAGTATTGGACTAGTACCTGGAGCTGGGCAAGCAGTGCAGAATGGCTCTTTCATGCTCAAGAATGATTTGGGGCCTCTGGGAATTGCAGGACACTTACAGCCAGGCTGTAGATACTGATTTTCCTAGAAGGCCACCCTCGTAATAATTTTTAGACTAGACAATGCATGCCCATAGGCTTTTCTTAAAAATTACTCTCTGTCATCCTGAGGTGTGTATGGTCTGTATCACCAGGGTGATGCTCAGCTATTTATAACCAGTTTTCAGAATTCTTGGGTTGTTAATGGTTATCCTAACAGCTCTCACAAGCCACACAGAATGGATTGCTCACACAGGAGGTACAAAGCTATCCTTTGAATGGGAGAAGTAGATTGAGTGATGGTTAGTGTTTGCTTGCTCAAGATTGATCTCATCTGGTCAGCCTCCCAGAAAAAGGACTTGGCTTCTAATGAAGCCCTGGGCAAAACTGGCAGTGGCCCTGGATTTACCACTATTAATCTTGGCCACATCAAAGGATTCCAGGCCCTGTAACACCAGAGAGAGGCTCAGCTTCTCCCCATTATGAACACTGACATAGCAAAGGCTGTCACTAGCTTGTCAGTTCACATAACTTCACCCACAAGGACTGGTCCATTCCTTCATGATACCAAAGGAAGTATGGGCGTTAAACCCAACCACTAATACTGGGCTGCAAGTCATAGTCAGAGCCAAGCTTCCAATATGTCATATTGCTTTTGTGTCACAACCCTGATTATATCAAAAAGAGCTCTGGCTGTGCTGTGCTTAGTTGCTCAGATGTGTCCAACTCTTTGTGACCCCATGGGCTGCAGTCCAGGCTCGTGTGTCCACAGGGATTCTCCAGGCAAGAATACTGGAGTGGGTTTCCATGCCCTCCTCCAGGGGGTCTTCCCAACCCAGGGATCAAACCCAGGTTGCCTGCACTGCAGGCTGATTCTTTAGTGTGTGAGCTACCAGGGAAGCCCAAGAATACTGGAGTGGGTAGCCTAATCTTTCTCCAGTAGATCTTCCTGACCCAGGAATTGAACCAGGGTCTCCTGCATTGCAGGTGGATTCTTTACCAGCTGAGCTACCAGGGAAGCCCCCAAAACCGCTCTACACCTCCCTAATTGTGCAGCATTAACAGGCCTACAACTCAAGAGCCAGCCACTACTTCAGACTCTGAAACAACTGTGCTAGATCTCTGAGTATTGCTCTAGGGTGAGCCATTGAGCCCACACACCTAGACCTGTTGCTCTAAGTTCCCCCGTAAATGTTTCTCTAGCAGACATCAAGTGAGTCCTGTTTCCTATTGTCCTTGCTTGCACAACAGGCAAAGAAGGTATTTTAGATTCTGTTTTTCAGTAGCAAATTCACTCTGTACAGTTTATAGAACAATAGTCACCCTCACACATTCCCTTTTTACATACAAGTAACTCCAGTGCTCTTGAATACTTTAGTTGTTAATGTTTCTATGAAAAAAAAATCTGCAAAAGAAATGCAAAGTAAAGTAAAATCAAGAAAATCTTCTTCTTATTTTTTTTAACATCCTTAATTCTAGTCTTGCTAAAAATTAGCAAGTTACTAGAAAGGCCATGTATACTCTTAGGCATATTCTTGTATTTTTAGGATCACTGATTTAGGATTAGTCTTTATGTGGTTGTACTTCCTCAATTACATCCTTGCTTTGCTTCCACAAAGACACAGACTATCCCTTTACATAGGAGAGTGTTCTCAACTCTAGTGGCACATTAGAATCAATTGGGAAGCTTTAAAAACACGGATGGCTAAGCCCTACTTTCAGAGATTCTGATTTAATTGGTCTAGGGTAGGACTAGGGCAATGGTACTTATTGTGCTGTTCCTTAGATGATTCTGTGGTGCAACAAGGGAGTGAGAATTGCTGACACAGAGTTTAGGACTTCACAGATGTAATATGTGAACACTTAATAAGAATTTCCTATTATAGAGAATATTGGAAGTTTCTGTAGCCTTGTATATTATGGGTATGATGTAGCCAGAAGAGGATGTGCAGATACTTCACTGTTATAACAAGAAAAATAATTTCATGCCCTCGGGACAAAACAGAATAGTGGCTTACAATGGTACCACATTTTAAATAATTGGCTGGAGGCAGGGAGAGATAAAATGGGACATTGGGATTCATATATAAATACTACTCTATATAAGATAGATAACAAATAAGAACCTACTGTATAGCACAGGGAACTCTATCCAATACAGTATAATCAACCATATGGGAAAAGAATTTTAAAAGAAAACAGTGAATATATGCATATGTATAACTGACTCACTTTTCTGTTTACCTGAAACTAACATAACATTATAAATCAGTTATGCTGCAATAAAAATTTTAAACTGGCTGGAGACTATATCATTAATTATGGCCACCTTAATTTCTGTGAATTATTATTCATGGCAAACTGGTTCTTAAGATCAAGGGATATCATTAGTACCCACGGCAGAGAAAATAAATATTTATCTAAATCTAAAAGCCAGAGGAAATTGACACAAGGCTATACTACCCAACAAAAAGCAGAAGTAGACAGAAAAAGCTTTCTAGACTGTTTTAGATAAGTTCATTGACAGGGAAATGTTTCAGATCTGAATTTTCTGAGGAGAGTGAATTTATTTTAATGTGACAGTTCTACTTTTAAATTGAAGTAAAAAAATGCACTTCTTTATGCCATGATCATTTGGCTGTGGAGAGGCAGTGGTAAAACTTGATAAATTTTAGCTTTCAGATCTGAGCATCTAACGTTGGCACAAAAAGCAGAATGTGAGCATGCAGGCCTGGCATTAGAGCAACAAAGCCGCAATTCTAGTGCCAACAGCAAGTGCACATTTCAAGCCCTATCCTGGGAGCTGGCACATGATTTCAGAAATTCATTGCCCTCCATCTGTGTATTGTCGTTCAGCTCCCTAGTCAAGCAAGAGGTAGAGCTTCAATGACACAGATGATGTCCTATGTTCTCGCATAATTTATTACTCTGAATTTTCAGAACAAAGGTCATATTCAGTACAGACCTATAGGAGTTTGCTTTCTTTTACTTTCCCTTTTTCTCATTATTCTTGGCTTTTTCTTTTATCTTGGGACTCGGCTTTCACTGAGTTGGAAATAAATCTTTTTTTTTTTTTTTTTTCTCCTTCTTCTCAGCTTGCCCTTGACTGCTATAGAAACCAAAAAAGAGCTATAGAAATCCTGGAAAATTGATTTTTTTTCTCCCTTGGATGAGGCTGGAGTAGCCACTGAAGGTCTTTTAAACCCTAATGTAGGCTTAAATGGTTGAAAAAAGGGAAATATATACTCTATTGTATTGAATCTAAATGATTTTGGCCATTATACACAAGGAAGAAGCTGAAAGTTGTCTCTCAATGTCAGTATAATTATACTAGTATAATTGCAACCAGCAAAAAGAAAGAAAGAAAAATTAGAAAGACATGAGATGTTATCTCAGTAGAAAGGAAAGGGGCTATTCACTTGACTTCTATGCTAAATTTGTGCTCACTTTTCAGAAAATTCCAGCTTCCAAAGTCAGGCACCAACTTCTTCATTTGCTTCACTTACTGTGAAACGTGACATTAATAAGTCATCTTTTGTGATGGTTCATATTACAAGTGTGTTCCTATTCCTTGTTGAACAGGAGTTCAGTGTGGAAGAATTATTGAGAGAGATGGGTAATCAAAGAAAATGCTTATTTCTCTTTTGAAAGTATCTTCCCTGGCCTTCCACTTTGCCTCTCTGTGCCACAAATGAGTTACCAAAAGCTTCTGGTATTGTCTGCTTATCTGGTTGTTAACAAATCTTGTGGTCATCTGATTTGGAAATCACTTGATGTGAGAAGCAAGAAATAAACACATAGAGCAATTCATGAAAAAAAGAATTATTCTTTGAAGATTGAAATCGTAGATACCATTAATGCATTTTATTTCTAAGATACAGAGGCTTCAGAGTCCCTCAGTAAGTAATTAATACTGTCTTAAAAAAAATACATGGATAACAGTGTTACATCTAGACAAATTAGTGAATCATCATCACCATCATACTTCAAAAAGATGATTCTAATGTTTACACATTTATTCTTTTATAAATTCTGTGTCCTAGTTACTGTTATCATTTTAGAGCTTAGGGAACCAAAGTCCAGAGAACTGACTTCACTAGCAGGCAGAACAGCTGGGATTTATGTCTAGCATTTTGGGATTATCACCCATAGTCTTACTTCTCTGAAGCAGTAGTATAAAGTAGTGATGGTAAAATAATAGAAATCAATCATTCTCTCACTCATAAAATACCTACTTTATTAGACAATATGCTAAGTGTTGAATATAAAGTATTGTATAGACACACATGAAGTTTAAGCACTGTAACCCACTCTTATGCTAAATATAGAAGAATGGCATAATCAACTGTATATTGGGAGAAGATCACACTTTCAACTTTGTGGGGAAAATTTCAGGAGGGCTGTGAGAGTAGAGATAGCTAAGGACTAGAAGACCACATGATTAGTCTATGCAGCAGATCATGCTGGTGTAGATGAAGGTGGAGACAGAGGTGATCAGACAGGGTTTGTACTTTGGAGAGTGGAGGCAAGGAAACATTCAGAGAAGTACAAAGGTGGTGGAAGGAGGACAAGCCTTGGTGAGGAAAACAGAATCAAGAATAATGACTGCGGAAACTTCCTTGGTAGTCAGTGGTTTAGAATCTGCCTTCCAAAGCAGGGGTCTTGAATTTGATCCCTGGCCTGAGAATTAAGATCCTACATGATGTGGAAAACTAAGCCAGTTTGCCACAACTAGGGAAGCCTGAGTGCCACAATGAAGATCCAGCACAGTCAAAAAAAAATTAATAATGACTGAGATCTTGCTTGAACAATTGTGAATAATTCATGGTGTAAATGATGGTGGTAGATTATGGATCAGCAATTCTCTTTTGCACCAGATTGATATGTTTGAGACATCTTTCTAAGTAGAGATGTCAATTAGACATCTGTTGAGTGAACAAGGACAATGGAAAAAAGGTAAGTCTCAGATACATATTTGCTGATCTCCAGGATATGGAAGAATGGCAGGCAAGCTCTGACTTTGGCAAGATGGAAAATGACAACAGTGTGTTTTGGTAAGTGGTAGTGAAGAAGCCTGATCATAGTGGCACAATTTATGACACAGATCAAACGCATGGAGAATATGACAGTTCTTTCTACAAATGTGCTTGTAATGGGGAACAAAGAAATAAGATGACTAGGAAATGTGCTTTTTATAAGATGGATGCTCACAAGTCAATGAAACCAAGATTCAGTAGATTGTGAGAAAGTCTTGGGAACAGAAGACTCCTGAAAAAGAGGAGCCTTGGAGAGCAAGAGTGGTGATGGGATTGAGAGGACTAAGTTCACACATGTCGTTTGACAGGAGAAAGGATTTCTCCTCCAGGGAAAGAAAAGAACAGGGGAAGAGGTGCTTATGTGTACTCTGAAGCCTTGCTGACAAAAATATGAGAGTGGCTCCTATGTCTTCAATAGCTAGTATTTAACATCCAACATTCAGTGAGCCCTGCCACATGCCAGGTGTGTTCCAAAGCACTTTGCATGGGGCTTAAATGAGGCATTAAATGAGGAAAGTGATATTGATAATAGTGAGGAAACAGGCATGGAGAAGATAATTTTTGTGAGATCGCAGGACTGGATGCCAGCTCAAAGTGTCCAACTTTAGTGAATGCTCTTACTCATTAGGCTAACTAACCTCTTGAAATAAAACTCTTAACCTCCTGAAATAAAGTGAGGAGAACAAAGATTTGGATTTTGTAAGGTATCTTAGGAGATTTAAGAATAAATGAATTTTTTTTTAAATGAAATGATCATGTGTATAAAAAAATCTGACCTTCTTGAAAAGAGTAGTAATTTCAATTGAAAGCAGTTAACAATTAACTTTAGAGATATGGGTTTGATCCCTGGGTCTGGAAGATCCCTTGGAGAAGGGAATGGCAAATTTTTCTCACCTGTAAACTTCATGGGCTTGCAAAGAGTTGGACACTACTGAGCAACTGATAAAACACACAACAATTAACTTAGTTGTGGGGAGATTACACACATATACAAATACACATGTATATGCATTTATTCTTTCCATATGGAAATGCCGTTTGCAAGCATAATAAAAAAAATGAAGTAGATTCCAATCAATTTTATGATACATACTGAAAAATTATATTGGCTTTTCTTACACTGCTCTATTTTTCTCAAATTTTAGTATTATCTGACAGTGTTTAGACAAGAAACCAATTTTGACTTGGTTCATTTTTGTCCTTGTTGCACACTGGGGTAATTTGTCTGAAATTAAATCTAGACTCTATCACCTAGATATTTCCATATCTACGAGACTTTGGGCAAGATAATTTATATTTTAAGCTTCTTTCCTCAAAGTGGGAGAATAAGAGAACTTCATCACTGGGCCATTGTGAGAATTAAACAGCAGATATTAAAGACAGGTATAAACGCCTGTATTCTTGTTGATCATGTTGTTATAATTAGACTATTTTTCTTTCTGCATTCATTTTTGTCATTCTTCAATCTATTTTTCTAAAATCAGTCAAAGTGATATTTTAGAAATTCACATGGACTGTACCTCTCCTGTACTCAAGATAATTTAGTGACTATTCATTTTTGTCAAGATAGAATCTAAAATATACGTTATTTGTCAGACCCCGTGTATAGTCCAGGCTTACTTCACAGGCCCTAACTCTGTCCTCTCATTTAACATGGCATCTTTATTTAACTCCTTAGATGTGCCATGCTCCTTTGCACCCAAAGGACTTTTCATGTGCTTTCCCACAGTTTGAATGGTCTATAAATCTCTGGACACATCTGTCACTCATATCACTATACAAAAATTTTTAATACGATCTTTGTATACTTTATATCTGGCTTGATTTTACCTTTTCAAATTAAACAACATTCACACAAACAACCATTCTTCTGCATCCAGAGTAGATTGTATTTCACCTGGTCTATGAATTTTAAGATCTTGTAACTTAATTTTCAGCACTTTTCACATTTGTAGTCAAAGAATTAATTGTGTACTTGATTGTCCAATCTCAGTCTCCCTTGGCAAAAAAAAAAAAATGCAGACTCCATTAGATCAAATATTGTCTTGTGTGGCTGTCCTTTGCACGTAGTGGGTGTTTGATAAATTTCTCATAAATGAATGAATGAATAAATATGGAAATTCAGGGCTAGTCCACTCAATACCTGATTGAATGTTTCACTGGTAGTATTACTGAAGATCTGTCTTATCTATTCAAAAGCATTTAAGTAGCCCTAAATACGGTCAACCCTAAAGGAAATCAACCTTGAACATTCATTGGAATGACTGATGCTGAAGCTGAGGCTCCAATACTTTGGCCATCTGATGCAAAGAGTCAACTCATTGGAAAATACCCTGATGCTGGGAAAGATTGAAGGTAGGAGGAGAAGGGGATGCCAGAGGATGAGATGGTTGGATGGCATCACCAACTCGATGGACATGAGTTTGAGCAAGCTCCAGGAGATAGTGAAGGACAGGGATGCCGTACATGCTGCAGTTTATGGAGTTGCAAAGAGTTAGACACGACTTAGCGACTGAACAACAACAACAAACCCTAAATATATAGACCGAAAAAGTATTTTTAGCTCTAAGTAAAAGTTTAATGGAAATCTTTGTAAACAAGACAAGCTATACATGAATATCTAATTTCTGAACTCTAGTAGTTTAACCATATATGTCAAATAACATAACAAATACAGAATTGATGCCTATGGATGATATTAACCTAGTCTCTGCCGAGCATAGTCAGTGATCACTCACTGTGTGCCATGCGGTGTGCTAAATGCCCTCATGCTCAAGGATGCTGGGTCCTAGAGAGGCGCATTTCCTCTGTCATTCTACTGCTAAATAACAAGGAATGGATTAAAATCAAGATCTGTCTGATTTACAACTTATGTCCCATACATTGCCCCCCGCCCCCGCCCCCCGCAGAATCACTGCCTGAACTCAGGCTCAATATGCTGCACTAAATATGCCAGCAAATTTGGAATACTCAGCAGTGCCCAGGGACGGGGGAGCCTGGTGGGCTGCCGTCTATGGGGTCGCACAGAATCGGACACGACTGAAGCGACTTAGCAGCAGCCGCAGCAGCAGTGGCCACAGGATTGTAAAAGGTCAAATTTCATTTCAATCCCAAAGAAAGCAATGCCAAGGAATGTACAAACTAATGCACAATTGCACTCATCTCACGCTAGCAAAAGAATGCTCAAAATGCTCCAAACTAGGCTTCAACAGTACATGAACCGAGAACTTCCAAATGTTCAAGCTGTATTTAGAAAAGGCAGAGGAACCAGAGATCAAACTGCCAGCAGCCACTGGATCATAGAAAATGCAAGAGAGTTCCAGAAAAACACCTACTTCTGCTTCCTTGACTATGCTAAAACCTTTGACTGCGTGGATCACAACAAACTGTGGAGAATTTTTCAAGAGATAGGAATATCAGACCACCTTACCTGCCTCCTGAGAAACCTGTATGCAGGTCAAGAAGCAACAGTTAGAACTGGAAATGGAACAACAGACTGGTTCCAAATTGGGAAAGGAGTATGTCAAGGCTATATATAACTTATATGCAGAGCACATCATGAGAAAAGCTGGGCTGGATGAAACACAAGCTGGAATCAAGATTGCAGAAAGGAATATCAATAACCTCATATATGCAGATGACACCTCCCTTACGGCAGAAAGCAAAGAGGAACTAAAGAACCTCCTGACCAAAGTGAAAGAGGAGAGTGAAAAAACTGGTTTTAAAACTCAACCTTTAAAAAACTAAGATCATGGCATCCGGTTCCAGCACTTCATGAAAACTATATGGGGAAACAATGGAAACAGTGACAGACATTTTTTTTTTCTTGGGATCCAAAATCACTGCAGATGGTGACTGCAGTCATGACATTAAAAGACACTTGCTCCTTGGAAGAAAAGCTATGAGCAACCTAGACAACATATTAAAAAGCAGAGACATTACTTTGCTGACAAAGGTCCATCTAGAAAAACCTATTTTTTTTCCAGTAGTCACGTGTGTGTGAGAGTTGGACCATAAAGAAAGGTGAGTGCTGAAGAACTGATGCTTTTGAACTGTGGTGTTGGAGAAGACTCTTGAGAGTCCCTAGGGCTGCAAGGAGATCCAACCAGTCAACCCTAAAGGAAATCAGTCCTGAACAGTCATTGAAAGGACTGATGCTGAATCTGAAGCTCCAATACTTTGGCCACCTGATGTGAAGTACTGACTCACTGGAAAAGACACTGATGCTGGGAAAGATTGAAGGTGAGAGGAAAAGGGGACGACAGAGGATGAGATGGTTGGATAGCATCACCAACTCTATGGACATGAGTTTGAGCAAGTGCTGGTAGTTGGTGCTAGACAGGGAAGCATGGCATGCTGCAGTCCATGGGATCGCAAAAAGCTGGACACGACTAAGAGACTGAACTGAACAGAACATAAACCAGGCTTTTCAGAACCAAAAACCACTAATTGAGATGATGTTGAACTGAACAAATCAATCTCCGTGGAAAGAGGGAGCCAGACAAAATATTGCCTTCTACCTTCTGAATATTCATTCACTAATAATATTAATAACAGTCACAATGATAATAACAATGTCGTGCATAGGTAACTTCAGTCTTGTCTGACTTTTTGCAACCCTATGGACCTTAGCCTGCCATGCTCTTCTGTCCATGGGATTCTCAGGCAAGAATACTGGAATGGGTTGCCATGCTCTCCTCCAGGGTATCTTCTAGACCCAGGACAGTAAGATATCAAAACGTCAAAATGCATCCAAAGCAAAATTGATGACAATGTGTTAATCTGAGATAAGAATCAAATTCATTTTACACATAGATGCTTTTATTCCATTAAATGACCTAAAATGGAGTGAATTCAGTAAGCAACACTAACTCTGCCATATACTTATTAAACTCAGAATAATTTAGAATTGCTTTTTTGGTATTAGCATGGAACACTAAACACTAGCAATGCGACTAGTGTGACTGGGGAACTGAATTTTTTATTTTGCTTAATTAAATTAATTCAAATTTAAGTGAGTACATGAGGGCTGTGGCTACTATATTGGACAATGAAGGTCAAACGTCTCATTAATTGTATGTAGGTAGCATTTACATCCTAACCCTCTTTGTTAACTTTGTTTGTTTTGAGGTATACCTAATTTGATTTACATTCAGTTTAATTAAAAATGAGGACAATAAAAGTGAATTACCTTTCTGTGATTTCCTAAAGTAATATACATATTGTGTCTCTTAGATGTTAGTTCACAACACTGTTGGTGTCATTGTGCTTAAAATGTCAACCATGTAGTAAAAGATACAAAGTCTGACTTCTGTAAAGTGGTCGATTCCTTTTTTAGAGTAAAAGGATTTTTCTCTACAAGAAATAAGCAACTATCTCTCAAATTTCAACACTTTTCAATGTTTGTCTGCTAATAGAATTTTGACAGAATACAAAAAAAACCCCTGCAGAATTAAATGTTAAATATTTATCTACACCATTCATGGTAATTCATGTACATGTACCTGCAAATTATTTCCTTTTGCTCAAATATTTGTCCAAACTAAAACATGAGTATAAATCTTATTTCAAATAAAAATTGGGAAGATATATTTCTTAGGTATTTTAATTTCAAGAGATCACTCTGGGTTAATTCTTTTCTTAGTACAGACAAATCTCCTTTATATGAATTCATTATAGGTTGCCAAAGTTGACTTTTTACTTAGATGCTTCAAGTTTTGTTACTCACATCTGAAAATACGAGAATATTAAGTCAATGCCATCATCCAGACATTTGATAAACATAGGAAGATAATAGTTACTACATATTGAATAATCTTGGAAATGTATTTGATAATAAAGACTAGCTGAGGCATCTAGCAGTGAGTACAAAAAAGGTCAAGCTTGAGCTACCACAGCAAAAATCACAATGTAAATAATCCTATATCATTTCCAAATTTTCTAATATCACTTCAGTTCAGTTCAGTTCAGTCGCTCAGTCGTGTCCGACTCTTTGCAACCCCATGGACTGCAGCACACCAGGCCTCCCTGTCCATCACCAACTCCTGGAGTTTACTCACACTCATGTCCATTGAGTCAGTGATGCCATCCAACCATCTCATCCTCTGTTGTCCCCTTCTCCTCTCGCCATTAATCTTTCCCACCATCAGGGTCTTTTCAAATGAGTCAGCTCTTCGCATCATGTGGTCAAAGTATTGGAGTTATAAGTATTAGATTTATAAGTATTGGAGCCAAAGTATTTTCTAATATAGAGGTGAATAAAACTAAAATTGAAAAAGAAGGATTCAGACTTTGTACATTTTTTCTGAATATTTCTAATGAAAAACATAATTATTGATAAGAATGTGATGACTCAGAGGAATCCCAAGTTACCCATTCCAATATATTAACTTCTCAATTGTGAATTTACTTCTTTAAACTTAGTTTTAGCTTGGCACCCGCTAGTCCTTATGCCTTAAGACACTGATATTGTGATAACTTTTGCCTGAGATCACAGATTTTTTTTTTTGTCCTCCTGCAGAAATTCAAGGCACTTCTCAGTTAATCTGTTAACAGATAAAGATCCTTTTCTTGAGAGCACAGTCTCCAAGGAGGAGGTTGAGGGCAGTCCTGTGAGGTCCAAGCTCAGTTCTAGGTAGATGCTATCCTATTTAACATATATTACCTCCTTTATCTTTTGTCAAAGCAATCTCCTCAGTTTTACAACAGTATATGAATTTTATAAATGAGAAAAAAAAATATTTACAATATTCCATTAACTTTTGCAAAGCCATAAAAAATACTAGGAATTAAATCCAAACGTGTAATTCCAAAAACTCTTCAACATTAATTACACCAAAACCCATATGCTATAGAGTTTGACACCAAAGTCCCCACTGCAGTTGAACTGAACTGAAATCCTATAATAATCATGGAGAATTAGATTTTATCATGCATCTGGGAGTATGTACCATTCTACTCTCAGTACCTGGGTGTCTTGTTGAGCCTGAGGCTAGGCTGAGTAAAAATTGAACAGCTAAGGGGTTAAGGTAATACATGAACAAACAAAAGAAAAGTTTTCTTTTCTTTTTAATTAATGATTAAATACTTGATTATTTTACAGCATCCAGAAATGTCAACCTTAGAATATTCTAGGAAAGACTATGACTACTCAACTTGGCTGAGTGTCAATCATATTCACTTAGGCAAATGGGTATGTCGGTACATGCCATATTCCATATTCTCAAACATAAGACATAAATCGGTTATTATTAAATACTGTTAACTCTGGGGGCATCCCCATTGATTTAGTTTAAACAATTTAATGTTAACTTCCTGATTAAAACTAAAGAACTGCAAAATATAAATTGTACCTCAAATGTAGAAGGAGAGAAACAACAGTGAGTTTTCTTATAATATATAGCTTTTTAAAAAATAATTATCATGTATGGTTTTCTCTTTAATACTGCTAGATCCCATAGCCATAGATATCCCTTACTCACTGTCTGACAGAAAATACGTTAGAGGTCCATATTGAGGCAATTTTAATTAGACTCATCCCTAATAGTATAAATGTCAACTTTAGTTTCTGCTGAGCAGCTGTTATAGCATCAATATTAAAAATATGTATATGATCACCACGGACTATTATGAACACATCATAAAGGCTATAATACCATTCTCTTATTTAAGGTAATGCTATACATATAGCATTTAGACACTAAAATACACACAAACCCCAACAATATACTTATGACAAATATGAGTAAATATATTCAGTTTATATTTAGTTCAATATATTAATTACATAATAAATGACATAAAGATATATTTAGAGAGATTATTTTAAGGTATCTTTAAAATTATTTATATGTCTGCATGTAGGATCTAAAGAACTGATTCAGTATATAGCCACTGAAGATTAGAGAATAAAAATGTAAAATGTGAATTATTGATAGCATTTGCAAATTAAAAATATGAAAAAATCAACACTAAATAATTTCTGACTATCAAAGAATTAGTATGAAAAAGGTAGAGAGAAAAAGAGGGAGGGAAACAGTCAGCCCTAGGTGATGACCCCAATCACTGAAGCAAAATTGGCCTCTTGGATGTATACTGAAAAAACCAGGGTAAAATGATGGTGCAATTGCAAAATGTTCCAGTATCTGAATTCCATAAAGTATCTCAAATGTTTTATTGTTTCTTTCTTTGAAAGATGGACTGTGCCTCCTAATGATTGATGGCTAAAGACACAAAGTGAATATCTTTGCAAAATGAGGGAAGAAATAACATGAAGGAAATAGCTAGATCTAAAATGCAGCATCTCTTAAAAATATATTTGTCAATTTAATAGCATTTGGATGGATGGATTGAATTGTGGTAGAAATTAATCTCTGAACTCGTCTTCGCAACAGAGATAAGTTCTAGGGTTTTGAAGTAAGGCGAATCTGGGTTCAAATACATCTCTAAGAATCTAAAGTTATGAGAGTTTGAGGGGTTATTTAAACATCCTCAACTTCATTTTTCCTCCTTTGTAATAAAAATGCACATCTCACTGGGTTGTTTAGTAAATAATAAACTTACTTAAAAACAATTCTTATGGTTACTGTGAAGATATGCATATATTATTTGCTCACTATCTGGTACACAGTAAAATCTTAATGCATGTCAATGCATGTTCTTAATTAAGAGAATCTAGCACTTAATTTTATTTAATATTAGTAGTCTTATTTTTAGCCAGATCATGATAGCAACCTTGGAGAAACTGTAATAGATTAATTATACATACACAATACATAGTCACTAATTAGTTGAGAGGTTAAGGTATTATATATATATATATATATATATATATCTCCTCTTTGTCTGTATGATATCATTTCTAGTTCTCCTCCCAACTTCCTTGTTGGGCAAAAATCCATCAACTTTCTAAGACAACAGTAATAAATTATTTCTAACAAAACTCAAACTAGAATAAAAAGACATAATATTTTAGCCCAAAAAGCCACAAGGATTATTCAGGTTGTCGTGTAAATAATTAACACAGCTATTCTGAACTAGCCAAGATAAATTCTCTATATTTGCTTGCCAAATGTCCCTGTTAGGGGGCTACATCATATCCTTCCAAAATTCACATGCTGAAACTCTAATTATCACTAGTACCTCGGTGACTACTTGGATATAGGGCTTTTAAATAGGTAATTTTACAATGAGGTCATGAGAATGGATCCTAACCCAATCTGACTGGTATCCTTATAAGAAGAGAAAATCTAGACACACAAAGAGACACCAGGGATACACATATACGGAGGAAAGGGCGTTTGAGGCTAGTGAGAGGATGACCATCTACAAGCCAAGGAAAGTGGCCTCAGGAGAAATCAAACCTATGGACACTTTGATCTTGTATTGCCACCCTACAGAAATGTGGAAAAATAAATTTATGCTGTTTAAGCCACCCAGTCTATGGTGTTTTCTTATGACACAACCCATTCTAAGACCACCAACAAACAGATCAGAAGAAGCAAAAGGTGGACTCTGGTGGGCCTGAAACTATATATCTTGGGAAGAATGAGGGATGTGTTGATGGAGAGCTGGGATTATAGAGTCTAAGGATGGAAATGTCATTAAATCAACCAATTTAAATTGTCCTCCTCCTCCCTGCATGGTGCCCACGATTCTCTTTGTTATCCCTTTCCCACATTATCAACCATCTTCCAACATACTATACATTTATTTTCAACTTGATTTTCTCCCCACTCCGAACAACAGGGAGGGTCTGGATTCTAGTTTGCTTTCTTGTCTAATTTCTTTTTCTATGATATGCATTCAGCCCCTAGAAATGTACCTGGCATTTAACAGAAGACCAAAATAATGATGAAAATGAATAAATGAGTGAGTGCATAGAGAACAGACAACCACACGGGTGCCCGTAAAAGCAAAAAAAAAAAAAAAAAAAAAAAAACGGAAAGAGTTGGGGAATTTGGAAGAGACCCCTTCCCTTCAACCAAAGTAGAATTAATATTGACTATAACAGAAAGTGAACTGTTCTGAGGTAAAAAATTCTGCCAAATCTTTCTACTGATTAGTTAGCAGAAAGAAATTTTACCTTAACTCTTTCTGATGTTCAGGACTTACAGGGGAGTTTGTCTCAGAATAATTAAAAAGAGGATACAAAACATAGAAAATGAAATCAATACCACTGAAACTTTTTGCATGTTAATTTTGCAAGCCTCTGAATTTTAATATTGAAAATCTAAGCTATGCTAAAATGAAATACTTACTGTGCATGCTCACTCATTTCCAAAATGTAATCCCGTTAAGAACACAAAAAAATAGCAAACACGAAATCAAGAGAGCATGACCAAAGTAATTAGCCCATTACTAGAGAGCACAGCACTGTTTGTAAGACATGTAAAATTTCAGAGATTGTCACTGAGGTGAGACGATATGTTCGGTGTCATCAGAGAAGTGAAAATTAAAGTATTTCTTTACACTAGCCAAAACGAATAGGTACCGGGACATTCAGGGTAGAACAGACATGGGTTATAATAGAGCAAGTGGATTGAAGGACTTTTTTTAATTGGAGAGGAGAGGTAAAAAATGCTGGATAATAACTAGCCAGTTTATGAAAGATACTGGCTTTCACAGTAAAGAGTAGGAAAAATTGTAGATTTTCACTTAAGGAATGCCAATTATGGCAAACCATGAAAGTAAGTTTCATATGATAGTAGTACTGTATGATCAACAGGAAGAGTTGGTGTAGGAGAAAGTATGTGAGGCTATAAATCATCCTCACTTGTAGAAAGGTGTATGGGAGGAACAGAGCTTAAGGGCTGAGACCAATAACATCGAGTGAGAAGCAGTAAGAGCAACATCAAGGTCTAGAAATAAAGACAAACAACTTCCAAAAGCACTGTGTTTCAATCTGTCTTTTGCAAATCAAAGTCAAATCATGTGTGCCTGACTTTATTGTGGACTGTATTATAACTAAAATCTGGACTGTCCTTTTCCCCCACTATAATCAACATACCGTTTCTTTTCACTTCCTGTTCTACAAGTCATTCAATTCCATCCCCAGGAATTCTATACTGACCATTTAATCTGCCATTTAAACAGGGACACTTTTGTGAATACTTATATTGGGCCAACATGTATAAAATTGGTAATAGCATGCAAAGTAGGAGGTGTATTGTGCAACCTCTCATTCCAAACATGAGAATTAATTTTCCTCCTTTCTCTAAAAAATCCCTTATTATATATACAGATATGGGTAATTTAATAAGATTTCCTTTTCTATATCCAGTTATTACTAATTAGTCATTCTTCTATTGTAGCCAGTATTATAAAGTGGGCTTGAGATTTCAATATTGATTTGTAATAGGAATTATTTTACACCTGTGATACTGCTATGTTTGGAAGTTCTGAGTCAGCATTGTTGAGTCCATTTAGAGGAAAAAATATTCAAACCCAAAATGTATCTGAACAGCAGCCACTTAAGCAAGTAATTTAAAAATTAAAGCTTAGCACATTATTTGTAACTGCCTATATATTGTGGAAACACTCTTTACCTCAAAAATAAATTTTTCCAGGAATGGTTTCAGAGCTTTCAAAGGTGGATAGAATTGCTACTTCATTTGGAAATTGCTAAAGAAATCCTCTGGAACTATTGAAATGTAGATTATCTAGCCTTTGTGTTTTGTTTTGTCTCAGTATTCCAGATGTCTTTAGTATCTGCATGAATGGAGAGCCATTTCTAGTTGATCAACTGACATACAATGCTTTGCTTAATCTACTATTGTATCAAAATGCACTTTTGGATACATTTTTTAATTTGCTGTTGTGCTGAAATGCTCCTTTGGATCAATTTTTTTTTTCCCCCCTAAAGACCAGTGAAGAGTGACAAGTTATTGAAAGTGGTTGGTAAGCCACATCATTACAGAACGTAATTTGTAATAACAGAAATATACTTGCAGTCATAGTAAATGATATGAAAATGTTTAACTTCTGTGAAGAAAGTGTAATATTTTTTTCACAATTAGACAGAAATAAGAAGAATAATGTCATTATCAACAGTATTGTTACAGAGATCACTATCTGGCAAGTCTGGTCCATGAGATAACAGACCGAACATTTAGATGAAATGTAATTGAAAATTTAAATACTATTATCTGGAGGAGAAATCATTTCATGTACAATGTTGAGCAATCTAGTGCTTTCATTTTAATTTTAAAAAAATATTTGAAATTTTAAAAAACTTATGAGGAAAACTGTCAAAGTTGCATATGTTTTTATATTACCTGTTTGACCATATTAAACGATATGCTTTATTATATATAAATGTAATATTTACTCTTTTAAGGACTTTTTTTGGATTATGTCTAATCAAGAAATCCCCAAAACACCACATGTCATATATCATATGGTTTTGACATTCATAAAATAGCGAAATTCTACAGATCAGTCTGTTATGGGCAAACGTAATAAAGGGAACAAAGCTGAGATCCTTGTGAAAAAGCTAACAGACTATTCTTGGTTGTCTGGATAATCCTGATCTAAGAGTTCTGAGCTCCGGTATCCAACTGTCTCTCCCCAAAGACTGAGGTCGAATATTTTCAAAACCTTCATAACAAGCACTGTGCCAGCATGAGGGTCGCGGAGCTTCTTTAGGCTAAACTGGCAGGCTTTTTAGAATCCTGATACTAACTAGGATCTTGGGCTTTGCAGAATGAGCAACAAAATGATTTGTGTTTCTGCTCTCTCTGCTAATGCAGATGAGGAAATTCTACGGCTCAATGGATTTTGCCAACTTTTGGCTTGCTGTCAACCACCTGATCAAACTTGTGATAGCTAAAAGATCAAGAATGGGATATTTCTCCTAAGTGGAAAAAAGAATCCTTTTAATTTTCTCCCTCTCACTTTCTCTCTGATGTGTGTGTGTGTCTGTATGTGTACAGTTTGCCATAGTATAAAATAAAAATATTATGGAAATTGTGTAAAATTATAATTGTAATTAAAGCTATGTAGCAGACACTGTAACTAGATGCATATCTCTGTACATTCAATTTGTTCAATGATATTTTTCAGGGTGGAAGTTAAACTTTGCTTTTAATTTTAAAATAATGCATTCCTTTCATTGAAAAATATAGAAAAAATTAGAGAAAATTAAAATCTCATTTAATTCCATAATTGTTTTTATACATAATTTAAAAATCATTTGCATGTAAATGTGTGTATCTGAATCTATTACATTCTCTTAATGAGAAGAGAGCATCATTTGGGTCATATTCCTGGATTTCTCTTGCTCCTCATTCATTCATCTCCAAGTTAGGAGATGTAACTTGATTTGACAGGTAAGTTGGAATTTTAGAAAACCTGAAAGTATAGCTTGATCAGTACCTCACTCTTCCTTCTTGAAACTGGCCAGTGGGATGTGAGATTTTGATTCCTATCAGTCATGCTGTCAGTTTAGGGGTAAAAAAATTGTTCCCAATTGAGAGATTTTGTACAGTCTCCCGAAATTGGCAAGTCTCCCAAAACTGGACACTCAATATTAGCAAATCAGCTTGGCTATAGAAATTAGTCACATGCTGCAATGTCACTTTTATCAGAGATAAACAGAAGACTTTCATCTCAATTCCACCTCACATGTATCTTGTAACTGATTTACAATCAGAGGAGAAGTGAGAAGCAATGTTTTTAAGTTACAAAAGCTATATGATGAAGTTACTCATAAATCCACACCCAACTCTCTTCACAGATGAGAAAACTGAGGAACAGTGAACTAAAATAATGTGTTCAAGGAATGAGTATGAGAAGGCTGTATATTATCTGCCTGTTTATCTAACTTATATGCAGAGTGCATCATGTGAAATGCCAGGCTGGATGAAGTTCAAACTGGAATCAACAGAGCCTGGAGAAATATAAACAACCCCAGATACGCAGTTGGTACCATTTAAAACTCAGCATTTACAAAACTAAGATCATGGCATCTGGTCCCCTCACTTCATGGCAAATAGATGGGGGAAAAGTGGAAGCAATGCCAGGTTGTATTTTCTTGGACTCCCAAATCACTGTGGATGGTGAATCCAGTCATACAATTAAAAGACACTTGCTATTTGGAAGGAAAGCTACGACAAACCTAGACGGCATTTTAAAAAGCAGAGTCATCATTTTGCCAACAAAGGTCTGTATAGTCAAAGCTATGGTTTGTCCAGTGATCATGTACAAATGTGAGAGTTGGACCATAAAGAAGGCTGAGTGCTAAAGAACTGATGCTTTCAAATTGTGGTGCTGGAGAAGGTTCTTGAGAGTCCCTTGGACTCCAAGGAAATCAAACCATTCAATTCTAAAGGAAATCAACTGTGAATATTTATTGGAAAGGCTGATGCTGAAGCTGAAGCTCCAATACTTTGGCCATATGATGCTAAAAGCCAAATCATTGGTAAAGTCCATGATGTTGGGAAAGATTGAGGGCAGGATGAGAAGGGGTGTGACAGAGGATAAGATGGTTGGATAGCATCACCAACTCAGTGACTATGAGTTTGAACAAACTCTGGGAGATAATGAAGGACAGGGAAGTCTGTTGTACTGTAGTCCATGGGGTTGCAAAGAGTCAGACACGACTTAGCTACTGAACAACAACAACAACAAAATGTATGCATAGATCATAAGTGAGGGAACTCAGATTCTATTTTTTTGGATAACTTACTCTAGATAATCAATCTCCTATGTATGATATTCAACTGGTTTACAATGATTAGTGTTATAAAATAGTATTATATAATATGGGGCTTCCCTTATAGCTCAGTCGGTAAAGAATCTGCCAGCAATGCAGGAGACCCATGTTTGATCCCTGGGTTGGGAAGATTCCCTGGAGGAGGAAATGGCAACCCACTCCAGTATTCTTCCCTGGATAATCCCATGGACAGAAGAGCCTGGCAGGTTCCCAGTCCATGGGGTCACAAGAGTTGGACACAACTTAGCGACTAAACCACCACATTATATAATATGCAAGCTGAAGACATTTACATCTTCCTGATTTTCACTTTGAAATTTTAAACATTACTTAAAACTACAATTTTCCCAGCATTTGTTTTTTATTTATAGAGAAAATAAGAATTTTAAAATGCATATTTTACAGGACATCCCTACCACAGTGATTCTTCATTTTTTTTTAATTGTAATAACCTTACTCAAACATTACACACTGGTATATCAGATGTTCAGTATCTCTTTAGTATCAGTGATGTGCTTACATTGAATTCTCCAATCAAAAAGTTGGCAAATTTTTTCTGTAAAGCATGAGAGTATAAAAAATTTTGGCTGTGAGGCACTTAGTTTCAGCCATGGTCATAATGATTGGTTATACGAGGACCAGGCACACTGGGAAGAGTTTTCCAGCCCTGCCATGATCCTGTATATGATTCTGTCTCACTTAGGATCAAGAGATGCTCAGATTGCATAATCTGAACTATGATGCAGTAGCAACAAACATAAACTTTGGAACCAGAGTGTCTTCTTTTATGCCATGGTTTTATCTTGCATGTGTGTGTGCCTGTTAATTCGCTTCAGTCATGTCTGACTCTTTGCCACCCCAGCGCCTGTAACCTGCCAGGCTCCTCTGTCCATGGGATTCTCCAGGCAAGGCTACTGGAGTGGGGTGCCATGCCCTCCTCCAGGGGATCTTCCCGACTCTGGAATCAAACGTGTTTCTTATTTCTCCTGCACTGGCAGGAAGGTTCTTTACCACTAGCGCCACCTGGGGAGCCCTAGACATGGAAATACTAAGAGTTTCTACATCAAAGAATTGTTGTGAGGATAAAAAAGCATCAACATACGTGAAACAATTGTAAAAATTCAGACATATAAATGGGCTTTATAAATGTGTGTGTGTGGGCTCAGTTGCTTCAATCATGTCCAACTCTTTGCCATCCTATGCCTATGGACTGCAGCTTGCCAAGCTCCTCTGTCCAAGGGATTCTCTAGGCAAGAATACTGGAGTGGGTTGCCACGACCTCCTCCATAGGATCTTCCCCATCCAGGGACTGGCTCTGTGTTTCCTGCATCTCATGTATTGCAAGCAGATTCTTTACCACTGAGCAACTGGGGAAGCCCCTTAATCCACTATTTCATTCCTAATATATTATTAATATCAAGCATAATGACCTGCTGAATTTCTCCTATCAAAGTTCATACATTTAATCCTTTTATATTAATTCATAGATCTTGGCATTACTTTAAATTTGGTTTATGCTATAGGAGAACAAGCTCTTTTAAATCCATCATGGATGATAATTTCCCAGGAAATCCAGGAATTCTATTAACTTTCCTCTCCTTATTCACAATAGGAATAAACTAGAATTTATAAACTTTCTATCACTGAGCCATATTTTGTAGCTAATCTCCCTTGAAAGTGAAGTGGCTTCATTTATAATGACTATCTCCTCAAAGCTCTGCGATGATGAAGAACAGCATCAATTTTCAGGGACAGAGAGTAACAGAAATGATTAATTATACCATAGTAATGAACAGTCAAATATCCCGTATATTTAGGCTCCAAACAAAGTGCCATTCTTATATAAAATCTAAACTAACTCTAATCAATCCATTTATTTTTCAAAATCACAGTGACCAAATTTATTGTAGATAAATATAATGATTATATTTGCCAAAACATTTTTTTTAAATGTCTCCCCCTTTAATGCAGATCATAATAATTGTAGAATGCTCTGTGATTGACAACACTCAGAGGCACACACTGGATGCCATTAAGTCTTAAATTAGTTTCCTATATTATTGTTGTTCAGTAACCCAGTCATGTTCAAATCTTAGCAACCACAACAACTGCAGCATGCCAGGATGCCTTATCCCTCACCATGTCCCGGAGTTTGCCCAAATTCATGTTCATTATATCAGTGATGCCATCCAGCCATGTCATCCTCTATGGCCTCTTCTCCTTCTGCCGTCAATCTTTCCCAGCATCAGGGACTTTTCCAATGAGTCATCTGTTCACAACAGATCACCAAAATATTGAAGCTTCAGCTTCAGCATCAGTCCTTCAAGTGAATATTCAGGGTTGATCTCCCTTAAGATTGACTGGTTTGATCTCCTTGCTGTCCAAGAGACTTTCAGGAGTCTTCCCTAGCACCACAGTTGGAAGGCATCAATTCTTTGGCATTCTGCCTTCTTTACGGTCCAGACCTCACAATGGTACGTGACCACTGGGAAGACCATAGCTTTGACTATATGGACCTTTGTCGGCAGAGTTCTGCTTTTCAACACACTATCTAGGTTTATAATAGCTTTCCTGCCAAAAAGCAGTCATCTGATTTCATGACTGTAGTCACCATCCGCAGGGATTTTGGAGCACAAGTAAAGGAAATCTGTCACTATTCCATCTTTTCCCCTTCCATTTGACATGCAGTAATGGGGCTGGATGCCATGATCTTAGTTTTTCTTTGTTTAATATTTAGTCTTAAGCCAGCTCCTTCACTCTCCTCCTTCACCCTCATCAAGAGTCTCTTTAGTTAATCTTTGCTTTCTGCCATTAGAGTGGCATCACCCACATATCTGAGGTTACTGATGTTTCTCCCACCAATCATTTTATTTTATTTATTTTTTAATTGAAGGATTATCACTTTATAGAATATATGTATACCTATGGCTGATTTATGCTGAGATTTGACAGAAAACAAAATTTTGCCAAAATATTTTACAGAAAAAAATAATCTCCTACAAGTAGAAAAAACACCATGATATTCAGAAATCATGATTATGTTCATTGTCTTCTTTTGTACACTACAACACAGTGATGGTAAGAGTTTACTTATTTATTAAATAAATAGTTGTTGATTGATGGATTAAGCGAGTTGGAAAAATAAAGAATTAAAGAGAAGAAAAGAAAATATCCCTATGACTTTTCAGAACAGGTAACTAGCATTTTAACAATCTTAAACAGAAAGAATTTTATAAGAAAAGCAATATTAATTTTTTACCTTGGAATGATGTTTTATAATATCACAGTATAGTTTGTCTATGTCCCTTAACTACCAAAAACTTTTTTTTTCTATATATTTTTTATTTGTGAGGGTACTTAGCTCCTGTATGAAAGTGAAAGCCACTCAGTCTTGTCTAACTCTTTGTGACCCCCGTGGACTAACAGTCCATGGAATTCTCCAGGCCAGAATACTGGAGTGGGTAGTCTATCCCTTCTCCAGCAGATCTTCCCAACCCAGGGATCAAACTCAGGTCTCCCACATTGCAGGCAGCTTCATTACCAGCTGAGCCACAAGGAAGCCCAAGAATACAGGAGATCCCTTCTCCAGCGGATCTTCCCGACCCAGGAATCAAACTGGGGTTTCCTGCTTTGCAAGCAGACAGTTCATGTATATTTATATTCTATATGTAAAATTTCCTCAAATCTGATTATTCTTGTGTATAAAAGACAGTGAATATTACTTTCCTGTTTTTATAGATGAGTATGCTGGAATTCAAAGAAAGTAAGTAACATGTCCAGGAAGAAAACATCTTTCAGGTGATGAAGGCAGGATTTGAACATACATTTTTTTTTTCTAATTCACTTTCTTTCAACTGTTACACTGATTTATTCTTAGATAAAAATACAGTGATAGCTTAAATTATTTCAAAAGGAAAAAAAAATGATGACACATTTACTTATACATGTGAAAAACTAATCACTCTGATTGACAGCCAGTGAATCTATTCAATTTTGATGCAGAACTTAATTGAATCCTGATTACTTTTGATACCACATTTCAATTGCCACACAAATTCTTGTAATATTTTGGAAGAGATTTAATATAGAAGAAACATACACCCATCATTTGATATATTTTTCTCGAACAAATCACCTGTAATATAAGACATTCAATATTTCTATCAAAAAAGTCAAGAATTATATTCATGTAGTCATGACATTGAACATCTTATACACACATTCATAACAGATTTAATGGGAAGATGAGATAATAAGGAGGCCTTAGAAAAAACTGTGAAAAGAAGAGAAGCAAAAAGCAAAGGAGAAAAGGAAAGATATACCCATTTGAATGCAGAGTTCCAAACAATAGCAAAGAGATATAAGAAAGCTTTCCTCAGTGATCAGTGCAAAGAAATAGAGGAAAACAATAGAATGGGAAAGACTAGATAGCTCTTCAAGAAACTTAGAGATACCAAGGGAACATTTCATGCAAAGATGGGTTCAATAAAGGAGAGAAATGGTATGGACTTAACAGAAGCAGAAGATATTAAGAAGAGGTGGCAAGAATACACAGAAGAACTGTACAGAAAAGATTTCATGACCCAGATACCCACAATGATATGATCACTCAATAGAGCCAGACAACCTGGAATGTGAAGTCAAGTGGGCCTTAGGAGGCATTACTACAAACAAAGCTAGTGGAGGTGATGGAATTCTAGTTGAGCTATTTCAAATCCTGAAAGATGATGCTGTGAAAGTGCTGCACTCAATATGCCACCAAATTTGGAAAACTCAGCAATGGCCACAGCACTGGAAAAGGTCAGTTTTCATTCCAAGCCCGAAGAAAGGCAATGTCAAAGAATGCTCAGACTAATGCACAATTACACTCATCTCACACACTAGGAAAGTAATACTCAAACTTCTCTAAGTCAGGCTTCAACAGTATGTGAACCATGAACTTCCAGATGTTCCAGCTGGATTTAGAAAAGGCAGAGGAACCAGAGATTAAACTGCCATCATTCACTGGATCATCAAAAAATCAAGAGAGTTCGAGAAAAATATCTATTTCTGTTTTATTGACTATGCTAGAGCCTTTGACTGTGTGGATCACAACAAACTGGAAACTTCTGAAAGAGATGGGAATACCAGACCACCTGACCTGCCTCTTGAGAAATCTGTATGCAAGTCAGAAAGCAACAGTTAGAACTGGACATGGAACAACAGACTGTTTCCAAATAGGGAAAGGAATACGTCAAGGCTGTATATTGTCACCCTGCCTATTTAAATTAATTCAGAGTATATCATGAGAAACGCTGGGCTGGATAAAGCACAAGCAGGAATCAAGATTGCCGGGAGAAATATCAATAACCTCAGATATGCAGATGACACCACCCTTATGGCAGAAAGTGAAGAAGAACTAAAGAGCCTCTAGATGAAAGTGAAAGAGGAGAGTGAAAAAGTTGACATAAAGCTCAACATTCAGAAAACTAAGATCGTGACATCCAAGCCTATGACTTCATGGCAAATAGGTGGAGAAACTGTGGAAACAGTGACAGATTTTATTTTGGGGGGCTCCAAAATCACTGCAGATGGTGACTGCAGCCATGAAATTAAAAGACGCTTACTCCTTGGAAGAAAAGCTATGACCAACCTAGATAGCATTTTGAAAAGGGGAGACATTACTTTGCCAACAAAGGTTTGTCTAATCAAGGCTATGTTTTTTCCATTAGTCACGTATGGATTTGAGAGTTGGAGTATAAAGAAAGCTGAGCGCCGAAAAATTGATGATTTTGAATTGTGGTGTTGAAGAAGACTCTTGAGAGTCCCTTGGACTGCAAGGAGACCCAACCAGTCAATACTAAAGGAAATCAGTCCAGTCCTAAATATTCACTGGAAGGACTGATGTTGAAGCTGAAGCTCCAATACTTTGACCACCTGATGTGAAGAACTGACTCATTGGAAAAGACCCTAATGCTGGGAAAGATTGAAGATGAGAGGACAAGGGGACAACAGAGGATGAGATGGTTGGATGGCATCACCGACTCAATGGACACGAGTTTGGGTAAACTCCGGGAGTTGGTGATGGACAGGGAAACCTGGCATGCTGCAGTCAATGGGGTTGCAAAGAGTTGGACATGACTGAGTGACCTAACTGAACTGACATGCCTTACCATTTCATGTAACGTAATCAAGCAACTGTATAGACATGGAATAAATGTACATAGTTGGGCATGGTAGTTTTCTAATGAAGTGCAATCTATACACTTTTGAAACTTGGTTCTTTTTCAGTTCGCAATTTTGATAAGGCCAATCTTTGACCTGATGAATGATTCATTTATAAAACTAAGCAATATGTTTCAGAAGAATGTACATAAACCAAACTATTTGCACTGTGACATAGCACGTTACTGAAAGCTCTTTACAACTGAAGGATGTCCAGCCCCAGCTGGAGATGAGCTATTACATGTTCCCTCTTCTCAGCTCATTTCAATTCACTAGCTTTCTGATTACATAATAAGTTGATTTATGGTTACAGTAAGTAACTGACTTGTCAAACCTGAAAATCTAATAGAGTGTTCAAGTTTACATATTGCATTCCAGGTAAACATTAAATATCAATAGTTATATTAAAGTTTCAACCAATTTACAATTTATGTTTGAGGCATTTTTGGCAAAACTATTACATTTTCCATGTTTTAAGATGAAATAATATGTGTGGTAAAATACATGAAGTTAAAATTTTCTTTTTGCTTATTATTATAGTTTTGAAGTTTGACTCAATGGTAATTACTTAATCAAGTTCCTACTTAGAAAATAAATAATAATAAAGTGTCATTTGGGCCTGTGTTTCCTTATTAATTTTCTGTTTGGATGATCTGTCCTTTGATAAATGTGGTGTATTAAAGTCCCCCACTATTATCATGTTACTGTTGATTTCTTCCTTTATGGTTGTTAATATTTGCCTCATATTTTGAGGTGTTCCTATGTTGGGTTCATATATAATTGTTACATCTTCCTCTTGGATTGAACCCTTAATCATTATGTAGTGTCCTTCTTTGCCTCTTATAATAGTCTTTGTTTGAAAATCTATTTTGTCTGATATGAGTATTGCTATCCTAGCTTTCTTCTGATTTCTATGACATAATGCTATTTGCAGTAACACGGATGGACCGAGAGTGTCATACTGAAGTTCATTAGACAGAGAGGGAGAAATATCATATGACATCCCTTATATGTGGAATCTAAAAAGAATTGGTACAAATGAATTTACTTAAAATTCTCAGACTTTTGAATTTACTTAAAATTCTCACAGACTTTGAGAATGAGCTTATGGCTATTGGGGGAAGAATAAGGGAAAGGGGTAGTTAGGGAGTCTGGGATGGGCATGCATAACTGCTGTATTTAAATGGATAACCAACAAGGACCTATTGTATAGCACGTGGACCTCTGCTCAGTGTTAGGTAGCAGCCTGGATGGGAGGGGAATTTGGGGGAGAATGGCTTAGTCCCTTCACTTTTCACCTGAAACTATCATATTTTTTGTTAATCAATATATCATAATAAAAGGTTTAAAAAACAAATCATAGTAAATCTTATCAATATAAAAATAATAATATATAAATGTTATTGACTCACTGAAAATTTGTAGTAAAAGTAAGTAAATCATACATATTAATTATTTACAAACATGCTAAAGTGGGAAAAAATGAAATGGATTGCTTTATCTAATGCATTCATTAGACATCATTTAGATACACTGAATTTTGTTCAAAAAAATGAGTATAGAGCCAGCATAATTTATTTGAAAGTAATTTCAAACTTGAATATAATGATATACAGCAGTATTATATTTCTATACTGAATTTGAATAAGGATATATTGTGAAAAATTGAGACATATTTGTTTGTAACAAATCAGTGAACATCCAAACACAATTATTATTCACTGCAAATTAAAAGGATCCATGTATCACTTGAATTAAAATGTTTTCCAACTTCTATGTTCATGGGGTGCCTGTGCTCCTAAAGCTGACACCAGCTGATAGTTAAATGTCCTTAGTTCATGTTCATAAATTTTCAGGTATTATTCCAGCACAAAAAGGGAAAGATTCAAACCAAACCATGTTACAAGGAAAACACTTTTTATTCTATACACTTTATTGTGTGACTGTATAATTTAATTTTTTTACTAAATTTCTAGAAGAGAAAGTGACCAATAGGTAATTTTCAGAAATTAAACTTTTTCATATAAATGTTTATCCCTGAGGAGTTCAACTGAGGTAAATTGGTAGAGAGTATAGCAATGTTCTCTTTATATCTATCAGTTTAGTTCAGTCACTCAGTCGTGTCTGACTCTTTGCAACCCCATGGACTGCAGCATGCCAGACTTCCCTGTCCATCATCGACTCCCAGAGCTTGCTCAAATTCATGTCCATTGAGTCAGTGACACAATTCAACCATCACATCCTCAGTTGTCCCCTGGTCCTCCCACCTTCAATCTTTCCCAGCATCAGGGTCTTTTCAAATGAGTCAGTACTTCGCATCAGGTGGCCAAAGTATTGGAGCTTCAGCTTCAGCATCAGTCTTTCCAATGAATATTCAGGACTGATTTCCTTTAGGGTTGACTGATTTGATCTCCCTGCAGTCCAAGGGACTCTCAAGAGTCTTACCTAACAACACAGTTCAAAAGCATCAATTTTTCTGCACTCAGCTCTCTTTATAGTCTAACTCTCATATCCATGCATGACTAGATGGACCTTTGTTGGCAAAGTAATATCTCTGCTTTTTAACATGCAGTCTAGATTGGTCATAGTTTTTCTTCCAAGGAGCAAGCTTCTATTAATTTCATGGCTATAATCACCATCTGCAGTGATTTTGGAGCCCAAGAAAATAAAGTATGTCACTGTTTCCATTGTTTCCCAATCCATTTGCTAAAAGTGATGGGACTGGATGCTATGATCTTAGTTTTCTAAATGTTGAGTTTTAAGCCAACTTTTTCACTCTCCTCATTCACTTTCAACAAGAGGTTCTTTAGTTCTTCTTCACTTTCCGCCATAAAGGTGGTGTCATATGTATATTTGAGGTCATTGATATTTCTCCCAGAAAACTTGATTCCACCTTGTGCTTCATCCAGTCCAGCATTTTCCAAGACGTACTCTGCATATAAGTTAAATAAGCAGGGTGACAATATACAGCCTTGACATACTCCTTTTCCAATTTGGAACCAGTCTGTTGTTTCAAATACAGTTCTAACTGTTGCTACTTTACCAGCATACAACCATTTATATCAATGATTTATTTCAGATATTAATAGAAAGATAATATAGCTACGTATGTATTTTTAAATTTAGTAGTATTCACACTATAAACCCAGTAAAATTAATTATAATAATATATTTTATTTGAACAATTATACCCAAATCATTATCACGTTATCATGCAGTCAATAAAAATTGTTAATGAAATAGTTTGCATTTTTTTTTTCATTTGAAGGATTCAAAAACCATGTACATTTAAAATTTATAGCATATTTCATTTAGAATGTTAAAATTTTAATAGAGAAAAATGTAAGATCTAAGATATTAGTCATAAAAATGAGTGAAATGTGAATGAAATAATGCCATTTCTGCTACATGAATGCACCTAGAAATCACCATACTATGTGAAGTAAGTAAGGAATATAAGCACATATGCCATGTGATATCACTTATACTCGGAATCTAAAATATAACCCATCTGAACAAACCTATCTATGAAAGAAGTGCAGACACAGAGAACAGACTTGTGGTTGACAAAGAGGGGTAGTTGGGGGATGTTTGGACTGGGAGTTTGAGAAGAGCAGAGCAAACCATTATATACAGGCTGGATGAACAACAAGGTTCTACCTACCACATAGCACAGGGAATTATATTCAATTTCCTGTGATAAATCATAATGGAAAAGAACATGAAAATGAATGTGTGTGTGTGTGTGTATCACTTTGCTATACATGAGAAAGTAACACAACATTGAAAATTAACTATACTTCAATTCAAAAAAAAGTAAAAAATAGTAAAAAAAAAAAAAAAAAAAGGAAAATGTAGTCCTAGTAAAACAGTTATGTTAAACAGAAAAAAAAAGTATTACATTACTTACTTCAGTTTATATATGAAAATTTAAATTAATTTAAATGAAATAGAGTTAAAAACCCATTTTCTCAGTTTCAATAGCCATATTTTAAGTGTTCAATTGATACAAGTGGGTACCAGACTATGTGCTATCACAGTGGACAGTATAGTTCTAAAGCAGGTAGGAGATCAGAAAATGTGAGCTTATTTCTTTAGTAATGTCTTGTTTTTAAATGAAATGCAGCTACAAATTTAATATTTCTAAATTTATGAAGTGTAAAGTCTTCTACAATGTTTATCTCTAAAATGTTTTAATGTTTTCCAGAATGATAAATCCATACAGATATATGATTACCATTTTTGAAGTAACTAATTTGACTAGCTCTGAAAGAAATTAGCTTAAATTTTATTAATACAGTATCATTCAGAAATTCAGTCTGTAAAACAGTCACGTTCAGTGAACAAGAGAGCATAATTTTAATACTGCTATGTGACAGAAGCAGAGAACAGAACCAAGAGCCTTGCTCTGTATAACAAGAAGATTAGTAGATTCTCAGAAGGGAGAAGCATGGCAGTAAGCATAAAAAGCAATTAAATAGATCACACAAAACACTGATCACAGAATTCTTATTAAACCAAAATAATACAGCCATCTGATATGAACTCTACACTTGAAGGGAAAACAAATATAAAGATCTAGGAAAAAGAAAACTAAGAATCAAATAGACAAATATTAACATACATTTGTTTGCCAATCTATTTTTGCTTTTCTGAATTCAATATACCTTATTGTCAAAGGACACAAAATTGATGACAAAATATGAAACAAAGGACACATGAAGATAAAAAATACTAGGGAGAAAGAAGTTAGAGATGGTATTACAAGAGAAAAGGAATAAATTACTGGAGGAAGTAATGGAATGGTTGATGTAAGCCCAAATTAGAATGAATAAAAATGTGAAAGAATATATACAGATATAGGGGTTCAAACATAGGTCATCTAGAAACTCTTCTCTGAAATGTTTTAACTGAGACAAAAGTCATACTCATTCATCAGGAGAAATGTTTACTTTGTATTCTTTAAAAATTAAACCTTTGTAGCCATAGGTTAGGCTGCCCAGGTGGCTCAGTGGTAAAGAATTCACCTGCTAGTGTATGACAGGCAGGAGACGAGGGCTTTATCCCTGTGTCAGGAGGATCCCCTGGAGAAGGAAATGGCAATCCATTCCAGTATTCCTGCTGCAAAATTCCATGGACAGGGAGACTGGCGAGCTACAATCCACAGGATTGCAGAGTTGCACACAACTAAGCAACTGAGCACACACACAGCCATAGCCCCAAATTAATTTATCCTAGAAAATCTGCATTGTTATAACTGGTTACAGAGGAAGGTTGGTGGTGACTATTTTTGAGAACATAATAAAGTTCACTCATTAACATAGTTGTGTAGGTCTCTATAAGTAACCCATGTATGAGGTAAAATTATAGTATCACTGTGTTATTTATAAGATCAATTCTATATAACAGTACAGTTCAGCTCAGTTCAGTTACTCAGTCATGTCCAACTCTTTGAGACCCAGTGGACTGCGGGACACCAGGCTTCCTTGTCCAATACCAACTCCCAGAATTGAATTAAACTCATTTCCATTGAATCAGTGATGCCATTCAAGTATCCCATCCTCTGTCATCCTCTTCTCCTCCCACTTTCAATCGTTCCAAACATCAGGGTTGTTTCAAATGAGTCAGTTCTTCACATCAGGTGGCCAAAGTATTGGAGTTTCAGCTTCAGCATCAGTCCTTCCAATGAATATTCAGGACTGATTACATTTAGGATGGACTGGTTGGATCTCCTGGCAGTCCAAGGGACTCTCAGAGTCTTCTCCAACACCACAGTTCAAAAGCATCAGTTCTTTTGTGCTCAGTTTTCTTTATAGTCCAACTCTCACATCCATACATGACTACTGGAAAAACCATAGCTTAGACTAGATGGACCTTTGCTGGCAAAGTAATCCCTCTGCCTTTTAAAATGCTGTCTAGGTTGGTCATAATTTTTCATTCAAGGAGCAAGTGTCTCTTAATTTCAAGGCTGCAGTCAAAATCTGCAGTGATTTTAGAGCCCAAATAAATAAAGTCAGTCACTGTTTCTATTGTTTCCCCATCTATTTGCCATGAAGGGATGGGACCAGATGCCGTGATCTTACTTTTCTGAATGTTGAGTTTTAAGCCAACTTTTTCACTCTCCTGGTTCACTTTCATCAAGAGGCTCTTTAGCTCCTCTTTGCTTTCTCCCATAAGGGTGGTGTCATCTGCATATCTGAGGTACATATTGATATTGCATATTGATATTTACCCCAGCAATCTTGATTTCAGCTTGTGCTTCTTCCAGCCCAGTATTTCTCATGATGTACTCTGCATATAAGTTAAATAAACAGGGTGACTATATACAGCCTTGATGTACTCCTTTCCCTATTTGGAACAAGTCTGTTGTTCCATCTCCAGTTCTAACTTCTAACTGTTCCTTCCTGACCTGCATACAGATTTCTCAAGAGGCAGGTCAGGTGGTCTGGTAGTCCCATCTCTTTCAGAATTTTCCATAGTTTATTGTGATCCACACAAAGGCTTTGGCACAGTCAATAAAGCAGAAGTAGATGTTTTTCTGGAACTCTCTTACTTTTTCAATGATCCAATGGATGTTGACAATTGGATCTCTGGTTCCTCGGCCTTTTCTAAATCCAGCTTGAACATCTGGAATTTCATGGTTCACGTACTGTTGAAGCCTGGCTGGGAGAATTTTGAGCATTACTTTACTAGCGTGTGAGATGAGTACAACCGTGCGGTAGTTTTAACATTCTATGGCATTGCCTTTCTTTGGGATTGGAATGAAAACTGATCTTTTCCAGTCCTGTGGCCACTGATGAGTTTTCCAAATTTGCTGGCCTACTGAGTGCAACACTTTCACAGCATCATCTTTTAGGATTGAAAATAGCTCAATTGGAATTCCATCACCTCCACTAGTTTTGTTGGTAGTGATGCTTCCCAAGGGCCCCTAGACTTTGGACTTCAGGATGTCTGGCTCTAGGTGAGTGATCACACCATCATGATTATCTGGGTCGTGAAGATCATTTATGTACAGTTCTTCTGTGTTTTCTTGCCACCTCTTCTTAATATCTTTGCTTCTGTTCAGTCCATACCATTTTTGTCCTTTATTGTGTTCATCTTTGTATGAAATTTTCCCTTGGTGTATCTAATTTTCTTGACGAGATCTCTAGTCTTTGTCATACTATTATTTTCCTCTATTTCTTTGCATTGATCACTGAGGAAGGCTTTCTTATCTCTCCTTGCTGTTCTTTGGAACTCTGCATTCAAATGGGTATATCTTTCCTTTTCTCTTTTGTCTTTCACTTCTCTTCTTTTCACAGCTATTTGTAAAGTCTCCTAGACAACCATTTTGCCTTACTGCATTTCTTTTTTGGGTGATGGTATTAATCCTTGCCTCCTGAACAATGTCAGCAATCTCAGTCCACAGTTCTTCAGGTGCTCTATCAGATCTAATACCTTGAATCTATTTCTCACTTCCACTGTAGAATTGCAAGGGATGTGATTTAGATCATACTTGATGGCCTAGTAGTTTTCCCTACTTTCTTCAATTTAAGTCTGAATTTGGCAATAAGAAGTTCATGATCTGTGCTACAGTCAGTTCCTGGTCTTGTTTTTGCTGACTGTATACAGCTTCTCCATTTTTGGCTGCAAAGAATATAATCAATCTTATTTCGGTATTGACTATCTGATGATGTCCACATGTAGAGTCTTCTCTTGTATTGTAGAGGGTGTTTGCTATGACTAGTGTGTTCTCTTTCCAAAACTCTATTAGCCTTTGCCCTGCTTCATTCTGTACTCCAAGCCAAATTTGCCTGTTATTCCAGGTATTTCTTGACTTCCTACTTTTGCATTTCAGTCTTGTCTGATGAAAAGGACATCTATTTTGGGTGTTAGTTCTAGAAGGTCTTGTAGGTCTTCATAGAACGGTTCAGGTTCAGCTTCTTCAGCATTACTGGTCAGGGCATAGTTTGAATTACTGTGATATTGTATGGTTTACCTTGGAAAGGAGCAGAGATCACTTGGTTGTTTTTGAGATTGCATCCAAGTATTGCATTTTGTTGACTATGATGGCCAGTCCATATCTTCCAATGGATTCTTTCCCACAGTAGTAGGAAGTAGACTCTTGGAGGGCATAAACAGAACAATGTGTGCACCAGAACCCAGGAGAAAGGAGCAGTGATCCCACAAGAGACTGACCCAGACTTGCCCATGAATGTCCAGAAGTCTCTGGTGGAGGCGTGGGTTTGCAGTTGCCTGCTGCAGGGTTGGGAGCACTGAGTGTAGCAGTGCCTTTCTGGGATCTTCTGAAGGAGATATCTTCATCACCTCCACCATACTTTTGCCTCAGGTAAATAACAGAGAGGGAACACACCTTCACCCACCAAGAGAAAATTGGATTAAAGATTTACTGAGCATGACCCCACACATCAGAACAAGACCAAGTTTCCCCCTCACTCAGTTGCTTCCATTAGGAAGCTTCCATAAGCCTCTCTTATCCTTCTCCATCAGAGTGCAGACAGACTGAAAACCACAGTCACAGAAGACTAACCAATCTGATCACATGGACCACAGCCTTGTCTAACTCAATGAAACCATGAGCCATGCCATGTAGGGTCACCCAAGACAGACGGGTCATGGTGGAGCGTTCTGACAAAACGTGGTCCACTGGAGAAAAGAATGGCAAACCACTTCAGTATTCTTGTCTTGAGAACCTCACAGACAATATGAAAAGGGAAAAAGATAGGACGCTAGAAGATGAATTCCACGTCACTAGGTGCCCAGTATGCTACTGGAGATCAGTGGAGAAATAAGTCCAGAAAGAATGAAGAGACAGAGCCAAAGCAAAAAAACACCCAGTTGTGGATGTGACTTGTGACAGAAGTAAAGTCCGATGCTGTAAAGAGCAATACTGCATAGGAACCTGGAATGTTAGGTCCATGAATCAAGGCTAATTGGAAGTGGTCAAACAGGAGATGGCAAGAGTGAACATTGACATTTTAGGAATCAGCAAATGAAAATGGACTGGAATGGGTGAATTTAACTCAGATGACCATTATATCAATTCTATATATAATAACATCAATTTTGTTAAAGAGATGTATTAAGTTTGGTTATGTTTCTTTAAATGTAAACAGCATATTTTTTCTATACAGATCGTTCATAATTGAACTATTTGTATTCATAACAGAACTTTTGAATTGCAGTGGCTATACTAGAAAACACAGGTGCTAAAAATAGAGATCTTACCGAGGATAGTCAACAAGGCTAATTTTTATTTATTAGGTTTTAAAGACAGAAACTAATATAAAAGTACAGTTATTCAACTTGTTTACTGTAAGTTTCTGTCAATTTCCAACTTTTTGAAATTAGCATCAGTGATGTACTACAAATTTGAACAAGTTGTAAAAATGTGGCAGAGATAGAGGTACCGGAAAAAAGCAGATGTAAAGTTTATTGGAGTAGAGAAAGCCAGAGAATGGAAGCTGATTATTTCACCATTTCACATGAACATTTGAATTTCATTCATTTCTTCATTCATCTTACTTAGCAATAATTTTTCAGACAAACATGATAGTCACTGTGATAGACTTGCAGCATTGCACTGCAGACGGTGACTGCAGCAATGAAATTTAAAAAGGCTTGCTTCCTGGAAGAAAAGCTATAACAAACCTAAACAGCATATTAAAAAGCAGAGCCATCACTCTGCTGACAAAGGTCCATCTGGTCAAAACTATGGTTTTCCAGTAGTCATGTATGGTTGTGAGAGTTAGACCATAAAGAAAGCTGAGCACTGAAAAATTGATGATTTTGAACCGCAGTGTTAGAGAAGACTCTAGAGAGTCCCTTGGATGCAAGTAGATCAAACCAGTCAATCCTAAAGGAAATCAATCCTGAATATTCATTGGAAGGACTGATGCTGAAGCTCCAATACTCTGGACAACCAATGCAAACTGATGACTCATTGGCAAACCCTGATGCTGGGAAAGATTGCAGGCAAGAAGAAAAAGGGGATGACAGAGGATGAGATACCTGGTTGGCATCCCAGACTCAATGGACCTGAGTTTGAGCAAACTCTGGGAGGTAGTGAAGGATGGTGAAGCCTGGCATGCTTCAGTCTATGGGGTCACAAAAAGTCAGACAGGACTGAAGCAACTGAGCAAACACACACATGCACACTGTAATTACAACATTCAGTACTGAATTATTGTAACATAATATTTTCAAAAACATCATTAAATTAATATATAACTTATATTCATGGATTACCTAGTTCATGATATGAAACTTTGTATGTCCTTTTATATTTGAAATCAATGTTCCATTTATTAGCCAAGCAAGTAACTTAAACTTGTAAAGTCTGGACAGTTCAATTCAGTTCAGTACAGTCACTCAGTCATGTCTGACTCTTTGTGACTGCATGAATCACAGCATGCCAGGCCTCCCTGTCCATCACCAACTCCCAGAGTTTATCCAAATTCATACCCATCGAGTCGATGATGCCATCCAGCCATCTCATCCTTTGTCATCCCCTTTCCTCCTGCCCCCAATCCTTCCCAGCATCAGGGTCTTTTCCAGTGAGTCAACTCTTCGCATCAGGTGGCCAAAGTACTGGAGTTTCAGTTTCAACATCAGTCTTCCAATGAACACCCAGGAATTATCTCCTTTAGGATGGACTCACATCCATACATGACTACTGGAAAAACAATAGCCTTGACTACATGGAGATTTGTTGGCAAAGTAATGTCTCTGCTTTTTAATATGCTGTCTAGGTTGGTCATAACTTTCCTTCCAAGGAGTAAGCGTGTTTTAACTTCATGGCTGCAATCACCATCTGCAGTGATTTTGGAGCCCCCCCCCAAAAAAAACTCTGACACTGTTTCCACTGTTTCCTCATCTATTTCCCATGAAGTGATGGGACCAGATGCCATGATCTTAGTTATCTGAATGTTGAGTTTTAAGCCAACTTTTTCTCTCTCCTCTTTCACTTTCACCAAGAGGCTTTTTAGTCCCTCTTCACTTTCTGCCATAAGGGTGGTGTCATCTGCATATCTGAGGTTATTGATATTTCTCCCAGCAATCTTGATACCAGCTTGTGCTTCTTCCAGCCCAGAGTTTCTCATGATCTACTCTACATATAAGTTAAATAAGCAGGGTGACAATATACAGCCTTGACATACTCCTTTTTCTATTTGGAACCAGTCTGTTGTTCCATGTCCACTTCTAACTGTTGCTTCCTGACCTGCATAGGGGTTTCTCAACAGGCAGTTCAAGTGGTCTGGTATTCCCATCTCTTTAAGAATTTTCCACAATTTGTTGTGATCCACACAGTCAAAGGCTTTGGCATAGTCAGTAAAGCAGAAATAGATGTTTTTCTTGAAAACTCATGCTTTTTCAATGATCCAGCAGATGTTGGCAATTTGATCTCTGGTTCCTCTGCCTTTTCTAAATTCAATTTGAACATCTGGAAGATCATGGTTCACATACTGCTGAAGCCTGGCTTGGAGAATTTTGAGAATTACTTTACTAGCGTGTGAGATGAGTGCAATTGTGCAGTAATTTGAGCATTCTTTGGCATTGCCTTTCTTTGGGATTGGAATAAAAACTGACCTTTTCCAGTCCTGTGGCCACCACTGAGTTTTCCAAATTTGTTGGCATATTGAGTGCAACACTTTCACAACATCATCTTTCAGGATTTGAAAGAGCTCAACTGGAGTTCCATCACCTCCACTAGCTTTGTTCTTAGTGATATCTTCAAAATGGTTCCTGGGGGATTTTACAAATTAACATTTTAGCATATGCATACTTCACAATGCCACACAATGACATAGCATAAGAAAAGAGGAATGGAGTCAAAATTTAATTTCAAAGAGGTGAAGTATCCAAAATGTAGTAAAAATAATTAGAACAAGAAATGATGTGGAAAAACCATCATCTGGCTGGAACTGTTTTAATACTGCCTCTCTTTGCATGTTTTATGTATTTGTATCACTGTTTTTATTTCCTGAAGCAATACTAATTGCTACTGATGATACACTAAATTTTGTTGAAAAGACTGATGAGATAAAAATTCAACATGCTCTAAATACACACACAAACACACACACACACTCACACTTATACCCTGTGTATAGAGACCTGAAATCAATTTACCTTTCATTGATAATTGGAGACTTTGTCTAGTGAAACTGTTATTATGGACATGCTTTTAAAATTCCCTGTCAACATAGATAATTGTTTTGTATTTTATGGCTTCTAAAATAAAATACCTATTATTTACAAGGTTTCTCCCACCCATTCATGGTTATAATATGCTTATAATATAGCCTTATGTTATTGAAGAAATATAAAAAAGACAAATAATAAATTTGAATGAGAGTCATTTTATAAATTAAAAAAACACTTTATCAAAGAATAATGAAATATTAGTTCATATAATGAAGAAACAATCAACTAACAAAATAAATAAATCCTCAGAGAATCTAATGAAATTAATGATCATAAATTCTAGAACAAGAATCAAGGAGATTGGGTCACCCATTTTTTGAAGCTATCATAAATAAGACTAAAATTTCTTTTTAAATGATTATTCTCTCAAATATTTTCCTGAAAACTGCTATGAAAATCAACAGGGAATAATAATTTAATGAAGAAGTTAAAAAGTCAAGCAGAAACACTGAAAAAATACAACTGGTTACTAAAATCCAATAGGAACTATCAAGAATTTGATGAAGTTAAAAAGGAAGCACTATTATGGATTAAGCTTCGTATAAATACTGAAGTGTCTAAGGAAGGGTTTATCTTGAGTATCATGTCAGTATTTATGAAAAAGAGATGGACTTGATCTTCTTGAAGTGAACAGTGACTTCCGGAAGAAAATCAGTCACCGAGGGATAAATAGTTTGATCATCAATTCTCTCTATTGAAAGATTTGCAAACAAAAGAGGAAATGACGAAAAAAGATTGCATGTATTGAGGTATTGAGAAGTCAGTCACACTGATACATAGTTTAACTTAAATTTTACTAAACAAGGTGAAGTTGCTCAGTCGTGTCCGACTCTTAGCGACCCCACAGACTGTAGCCTACCAGGCTCCTCTGTCCATGGGATTTTCCAGGCAACAGTACTGGAGTGGGATGCCACTTCCTTCTCCAGAGGATCTTCCTGACCCAGGGTTCAAACCCAGGTCTCCCACGTTGTAGGCAGACGCTTTACCGTCTGAGCCACAAAGCTGCCTGTTTTATGGCTTTTCTGACATGCATCATTCATCTGCTTTGGCCATTGAGAAAGGGACCGAATTTGAAAGTCAAAAAGTTATAACTATGTTTCAGACATGGAAATCAATCTGAGAGATCTGAATGGGAAAATATCAAATTTGAAAGGATTTAATCTATATTATATGTATAAATGGAATAAGATTAAATATTCACAGAATTTGGTACTATATTTAGTCACTAAATTACATACAAGGAAAAAGGCCATTGCAAATGAAAATGCATTCCTAAAATGCACAGATAACAGCAGATCTTATGGTGCAAATATTCATCCACCAAAACTAACATGAAAAAGTCTACTCATTTGAGTCTCCTTAGAAAGTAGTATGATCACAAAGCTCACAAAATGAGAAAACTTAAAGACAATTTAGAGGTATGCCCTGAAATATAAATACATAATTCCATAATTCTAGGGTTACAATGGGCTTCCTTAGTGGCTCAGATGGTAAAGAATCTGCCAGCAACACAAGAGACCTGGGTTATATCCCTGGATCAGAAAGATACCCTAGAGAAGTGAATGGCTACCTACTCTAGTATTCTTGTCTGGAGAATTCCATGGATGGAGGAGCCTGGCAGGCTACATCCATGGGGTCACAAAGAGTCAGACATGACTGAGTGACTAACACAGGGTTACAAGGAGATTTAGGTTACTCATTATAGAGGAGGAGGACACAAAATAGACTAATATTTTTTCAATATAGACATTATAGTAAAAAGCAAAATTATACCTGGGAAAAGCACTATAGAGGGAAGAGTAACACTTAGTTTTATTTGTTAGCTTCCAGGTAACACCTTAAATGAGTTACTCAGAACTGTGTGGATAATAAACTATTTGATTTTTAATATTCAAAGTGTAAATTTATAAACAGCTAGCCTAAAAGTTGAGAGCAGTATTGAAGAGTCATTGTTTATAGAGATTTTCCTTCTACATTGTGATTTGTCGATAATTTGTAAGAAATGATACATATTTAATAATTTAGCTGTTTTGTTTACCCAACGTATGTATTGTAAATACAATAGGACGGGTACAAACTTAAAATTTTCTTGCCAACAAAGTTTATATTATTTCCCAGATATTTATTTGTCTAGAATTATTTATTAATTCCTCTTTACTCATTATTAATAGAAAATCTTTGGAAGAAAGTAAGTTCAGTTCAGCAAATATAGGATATATGACCCACAGAACTATACATATATTTATGCTATTAACACAGATATGTGATTCCCAACAGTCCACTTCCACCATTTAAAACTTGAATTAGTTAGAATGTATTCCAGAACTAAATAAGTGAGATGAGAACTCATTTTGGTCTTCGGGTCTGAAAACAGAGGGAGGTCTTCTTTTAATAAACAAATTTCAGAACGTGAATCTTATTTGTTTTATGGAAAAAATAAAAAAAAATAAAAACTCTCTGGTCAAAAAAAGATGCAGAAAGAACCAAGAGCAGTCAGCACCGCTTCATTTATGTCCCGAAGTCACACGGGATTCAGGCGCACTGTTGTGTCACCAGCCGCGATATATTCCTACAGATGGAAGAGAAGAGGCCACATTGTACTCTAATGATCCAAGGACAAGGCAGGGGCATTCAACTTAAAAACAGTTACCAAAGCTCTACCTCCGAAGACAGTTACCAAAGCTCTACCTTTCCTGGATAATAACAATTATAGACTAGTAGTCACCACAGCTGTCTTTTAGTAGCTCTGAGGACATCCCAGACCCTCTTCTAAGCAATTTTCATGCGTGAACTCATTCAATCTGATCAACAACTTTATGGGGAGGATTATCTTCTTAGAAGCATATTATAGAATGAGAGACACAGGGATTAAGAATTTTCCACAGATGATGTAACTTCTGTCTGGTCTCAACCAAAAGAGTTTGAATTAGCCCCTGTGTTATGTCCTCTCTACCTATGTAACTCCTTCTGGGGAGACTGTTAAACATACACATGTGTGCATATCCACACAATCTGATGGGAACAAGTCTGTAGATAAAGCTTCATGCACCATAACCATCATGGAAGAAGAGCAGCTGAAAGGGTCTCTCACTTCTGCTATCTGACGAGGGCTATTTTTCCAGAAGCCTCCAACAGATTACTCATTGATCCAAATGTGATCATATATCCACTTTTAACTGCAATGAGGACAGAGAAAACAACCTCTTGACTTTGTATTTTGTGGACTGAAGGTGAAAGGAAGCATGAGGAAAAGGGGATTGAGATATGACTTCCAGATGTCAGCACTATCACCTACAGTAACATCCTTCTCATAAGAATTGTTTTATTTAGGACTAAGTGCTGAAAAAGACTTCCTAGATGGCTCAAAGGTAAAGGATCTGCATGCCCCTGGAGAAGGAAATGCCCAATCCACTCCAGTATTCTTGCCTGGGAAATCCCATGGACAAAGGAGCTTGGTGGGCTGCTGTCCATAGGGTTGCAAAAGAGCTGGACTCGGCTAAATGACTAAATAAGTACTAAAATAAGCATGAACTACAGAGTACTCCTAATAGTAAAAAAATTCTGTAAAAGAATATCCTGAGATTTATATCTTTTACTAAACTATTTTAAAAGTATTTTTAAAATGTTAAATTTTGAAAAGGGACTAAGAAAGATTTTTGGACATTCTAATTGAAAAAAAATTCATAATCATATGTTACCACAAGGGATCTCCACAGATAAGTACATTGGTTCAAAATAAAAATAAAATGTCAATGTGTTTTATTAAATCAAACTGAAGCTCAAGCATGAAAATAATCTGAAATAATGAAATAAGGTGACTACAACAAAATAATGTAGATGTATAAATAATTTATATATTTTATATATGATTATATATAAATATATATATTTATAATTTATCAAACACAATGAAAATATTGTATCAGCATTATTTCAAGTCATTTGTTTTATATCTAGCCCCATATAATTAAAAATGTATTTTATCTGTTTTCTATGATCAAAAATTATCAAGCTCTCTTTTTGTGGACAAGTTCAGCATGAAGACATTCTCGTGATAGTGACATATCACTCTAATAGTTTTCCTATAAAGGAAAATCTAATTTTCAAATGTATATGGTAATAAAATATGAGAATAAAAATAATTCACTATGTTGTTGGACAATAAAAATTTGTTTCAAATTTATTTATAATATAAATTCCAATTATAGTGACATTGATTTGTTGAAATGTCCATAAGTAAATTTATGTCATAACTAGGAGGAAATGAACATGGTTTAGTATGCCCAAGTATTTGAGACACAAATGTCTTAATCTCTGTAGTATTAAAAATGTATGTAATCATGTTTTGTGTCAGTTCAGTTCAGTTCAGTCGCTCAGTTGTGTCTGACTCTTTGCGACCCATGAACCACAGCACACCAGGCCTCCCTATCCATCACCAACTCCCAGAGTTCACCCAAACCCACGTCCATTAAGTTGGTGATGCCATCCTACCATGTCATCCTCTGTCTTCCCCTTCTCCTCCTGCCCTCAATCCTTCCCAGCATCAGGGTCTTTTCAAATGAGTCAGCTCTTCGCATGAGGTAGCCAAAGTATTGGAGTTTCAGCTTCAACATCGGTCCTTCCAATGAACACCCAGGACTGATCTCCTTTAGGATGGACTGGTTGTATCTCCTTGCAGTCCAAGGGACTCTCAAGAGTCTTCTCCAGCATCACAGTTCAAGAGCATCAATTCTTTGGCGCTCAGCTTTCTTCACAGTCCAACTCTCACATCCATACATGAACACTGGAAAAACCATAGCCTTGACTAGACAGACCTTTGGTGACAAAGTAATGTCTCTGCTTTTTAATATGCTGTCTAGGTTGGTCATAACTTTCCTTCCAAGGAGTAAACGTCTTTTAATTTTATTACATGTTTTGTGTAGTATGTAATAAAATAATTATTTCAAATAAAATATGCTTTTAAAAATATGTTTAAAATATGCTTTCAAAGTTCTTTTTATAGACTCTTTAATAATAGTCATCCTTACAGCCAGCTATAATTTTATACATATTTAAGTGACACATGGGCAAATGTATACAAATTAATAATGTAAGTTAAATGTGAGTTTTTCTATAAAATAATTTTTAAGTTACACATAAAGTTTATCTTTGCAACCAAATAATATGAAACTTTAGCTGAAGCCAGTGTTCAGCTGACGTGACAAAAAATGCGGTCCTCTTTTCTTTACACTCACCGTGTGTGTGTGTTAGTTACTCAGCCATTTCTGACTCTGTGACCCCATGGACTATAGCTCACCAGGTTCCTCTGTCTGTGGGATTCTGCAGGTAAGAGCACTGGAGTGGGTAGCCATTCCCTTCTCCAGGAGATCTTCCTGATCCAGGTATCAAACCCAGCTCTCCCACATTGTGGGCAGATTCTTTTTCATTTGAGCCACCAGGGAAGTCCATACTCACTCTAAAATAAGTAAAAGATGAGAAATCTATACTCTATTTTAATAAAAATAGGTAGTCATAACTCCAATTACAACATATAAATCTTGAGTGCCCACAGTCAATAACATGTAAGATCTGAGAGAGATGGTGAAATAATAAGAAATGTAACCAAATGGAGGAAAAGCAACCTTAAATCCCTTAGAGGCAGATGTTGAGAGAAGCCATCAATATTTACCCAGAACCTTTAGGAAACTGAAAAATCATGCACCCTCTGCAGCAGAAGTCAGGAGGCTGGTGGGAAGTGTATATAAGCCTAAAACAAGGTGCTTGGTTTGAAAATTAACATTATGGAACAATTAGACCTCAAATCCTCACTAGCACCGCTACCCTTCCCTTCTCCTGTCTCTGAAAGAGGCCAAAGATATCTGGAAAAAGGAGAATTGAACGAGGAAAAGCTTTGGACTTGGAATCACCAAGCACAGATAAAGGGAGCAGTGATATTCTAAATGAAAACAGAGACTGAATGGACATCTACATAATGAATAATAAAACCCTAGCCCCTTTCCCCAGTTTGGCTCTGAAAGTCCTATAAGCAGACTTCTGGCAATTGAAAGATCCTTTAATATAAAAAATAAAAACTTGTGAAGAGGCCACAGATAGTAAAAATCGAAGGTTTCCAACAAAAAGCACAGCTAGCCACCTGGTTACCCTACAGGCCATATCATCAATTTAATATACATACTTGAAAGTGAAAGTGAAACTTGCTCAGTTGTGTTCGACTCTTTGCAACCCAATGGACTAAACAGTCCATGGAATTCTCCAGGCCAGAATACTGGAGTGGGTAGCCTTTTCCTTCTTCAGGGGATCTTCCAAGCCAGGAATTGAACCCAGGTCTCCCACATTGCAGGCAGATTCTTTACCAGTTGAGCCACAAGGGAAGCCCAAGAATACTGTAGTGGATAGCCTATCCTTTCTCCAGCAGATCTTCCCAATCCATGAATCAAACCAGGGTCTCCTTCATTGCAGGCAGATTCTTTACCAACTGAGCGATCAAAGAAGTCCGAAATATATTTATAGACCTATATAGTCTATGGAATTCTCCAAGTTAGAATACTAGAGTGAGTAGCCTTTCTCTTCTCCAGGGGATCTTGCCAACCCAGGGATCAAACCCAGGTCTCCTGCATTGCAGGTGGATTCTTTACCAACTGAGCCACTTCCTTACTCCTAATAATATCCATATACATCCTTGCACACACACATATACACAACAAAGAGTTTGTAATAAGAATTTAATGCTGTCTTTATGAAATCAAAATACTCATCACCAGATATTTTGGTAAAATTTTCATCATGAAAAGCAATAACCAAAGAAAACACATATTACAATGCAGAAACAATTGCAACAATACTGAGAATAGAATAAAAAAATTATAAATACTACACCCAAAGATATATGCAAAGCTATCACATCCATAAAATAAAAATTGTAAGGTATAGAAAATGCAGAACCAAAAGTTGTTCAAAATTTTAAAATAATAATAGAAATATAAAAATCAGCAAATATTTTGGAAGCTGACATTAAGATCTTCAGAAATTATACAAACAATTGAGTATTATAACCAGTTCAGTTTAGTTCAGTTGCTCAGTCCCATCTGACTCTTTGTGACCGCATGGACTGCATCATGCCAGGCTTTCCTGTCCATCACAAACAGCCGGAGCTTGTTCAAACTCTTGTCCATAGAGTCAGTGATGCCATCCAACCATCTCATTCTTTGTCACCCCCTTCTCCTGCCTTCAATCTTTCCCAGTATCAGGGTCTTTTTCCAATGAGTCAATTCTTCACATTAGGTGGCCAAAGTATTGGAGTTTCAGCTTCAGCATCAGTTCACTTCAGTTCAGTTCAGTCGCTCAGTCATGTCCAACTCTTTGCAACCCCATGGACTGCAGCTTCCAATAAATATTCACGACTGATTTCCTTAAGGATGGACTGGTTGGATCTCCTTGAAGTGATTCTCAAGAGTCTTCCCCAACACCACAGTTCAAAAGCATTAATTCTTCGGCACTCAGCTCTCTTTATAGTCCAACTCTCACATCCATACATGACTACTGGAAAAACAACAGGTTTGACTAGATGGACCTTTGTCGGCAAACTAATGTCTCTGCTTTTTAATATGCTATCTGGTTAGTCATAGTTTTCTTCCAAGGAGCAAGCGTCTTTTAATTTCATAGCTGCAGTCACCATCTGCAGTGATTTTGGAGCCCAAGAAAATAAATTCCACCACTGTTTCCATTGTATCATAATAGGCAAGAATTTTTAAAAATCAACCCAGGAGGGATGAAGAGAGGACCTACTAATGAGAACTTCATTCATTAAAAAATAATATTCTGAGAGGCAATGCTGAGATAAAAGACATTAGTTCTCATCTAGAAAATCTGGACTAGGAAGTCATATGCTTTTCCACCAGCCACTATCATGTAGATATGAAAGAGCAGACATTTCAGAGCTAGCAAGGGTTTTCAGATAATCTCTTTGTTCTTTTTCTAAGAGAAGTATTATAAATTCTGCTCCCTCAAAATGAGGAAGTATATCAAAATGGAGGAAAACATGAGTTCCAGACATAAGAAAGAAGCAGAGGAAATTCTCAACAGAGGACTAGAACATATAGTGGGCAGCTTCATTTGTCCATCTGGCCTTGAATGGAAGAAGAAGTGAAAGCATGGGAAAGGGTGTTGTGTGAAATACAGACTTGTGAACTGGACAATCCAGTCCATCTGACGAATTAAACTGCCTGGAAAATTCAATTGACATGTCCCTTAGCAACTAGAGAATAAGGCAAGCTTAGCCTCAGGATTAAAAAAAAAAAAAGATTAAGACGAAAATATAAGTCAAATATTAACTCTCAGAAAAAAAAAATGAAATTAGAAAATCTGTAAACAAAAATGATGGAGTATACTATAATTTCAACAGTAGAAAAAACTTCTATAATCATCTAAGCTAAAATCTTGAATGCTGATTTTACCAAAAATGTATAGGGAGTATACAGGAGCCAGAGATATACATTTTAAGATAATGAATATCTCTATTTTATGCAAGTGGTTGATAAGGAAAATTGATAAGTCAATAGACAGATCTAATAAACTGATATATAGAATAAATAGTTAAAAGAATTTTAAAATAGTTCCTTTTGGTGAACAGCAATCTGAAGATGGAGTATAAAACTTATTTTTGCTATTTCAACTTAATTCATAAATCTTAGATGTTACATAACACACAATATATTACTATAGTATATTGATAAAAAGATTAAAAAAAAGATGCAGTCCCTTATATTTAGCTTGAAATTTAGCTGTATTTACAAATATTTTGAATTATGTTATTTTATACTATAAAGAAGTGACTGGTTTATTTTTATATTTGTTTTTAAATAGTTTGATCAAACAGATGGTTTTAGGCTGCTATTTACAAGCTCCTACTCCAAATAACACATTTTGTTGTGGATAGACTTTATGCCAAATAAATGAAAACCTGAATTGGATACAAACATAATTATAATAATTCTTTTTTTGTATTGACTTTTGAAAAACATATCATGTGCTACCCAATAATTTTAATCAAATATTAGACAATACATCATGGCAGGGATGAGCTTTGTTTGCTTTGGACTCAGACCATGGTTTCTGCTCTCTATGTGACCTTGGCCAAGTTTCCATGACCTCTTTGTGCTCCTCTTCTCCCATATTTAATAACACAAAACTAATAGACAAGAATCATAATGTTTGTGAGAATTAGATAATTCACAGTAATAAGTAAGAACTGCACTTGGCAGTACTAGGAGCTTTATAATTATTAGCCATGTTACCATTATCAGGACAAGGTGTTTTATGAGTCTAGTGAAGAACAAAGAGAAAATCTGAAAAATCATTAGACATTTTATCCTTTTCACTTTCTTTTTATAGCTTTCCATTCCATCTTTATTTTATTCTTCCATTCATTCATAAGTATATGTTAATCTTATTTTCATTAACAAAATAAAATAGTTTTAAAGAAAAACAAGAGTTTACTTGCATTTTCAACTTTTTAATCAACTGCATCACAATGTATTAATAATCCAGGTACATACACTAACACTTATGAATAAGATTCACAGTAACTTAAACATAAAACTCAAATCATCCCAATTGTAGGTCACTCCAAAGGATTAATTTCTGGAAATCTACCAACTGTTGTCTATACAGCTCTCTAACTTCCAATCAGAGTACATTATGCAAAATGCTGGGCTGGATGAATCACAAGCTGGAATCAAGATTGCCAGGAAAAATATCAACAAACTCAGATATGCAGATGATAATACTCATGGCAGAAAGTGAAGAGGAAGTAAAGAGCTTCTTGATGAGGGTGAAAGAGTAGAGTGAAAAGATGGCTTAAAACTCAACATTCAAAAAACTAAGATCATGGCATGTGCTCCCATCACTTTGTAGCAAATAGATGGGAAAAAAGTAGAAGCAGTGACAGATTTTATTTTCTTGGGCTTCAAAATCACTGTGGATTGTGGCTGCAGTCATGAAATTAAAAGGTGCTTGCTCTTTGGAAGTAAAGCTATGACAAACCTAGACAGCATATTAAAAAGTACAGACATCACTTTACCAACAAATGTCCATACAGCCAAGCTATGGTTTTTCCAGTAGTCATGTAGGGATGTGACAGTTGGAACAAAAAGAAGTCTGAAGTACTGAAGAATTGATGCTTTCATATTGTGGCGCTGGAGAAGACTCTTGAGAATCCTTGGACTGCAAGGAGATCAAATCAGTCAATCCTAAAGGAAATAAATCCTAAATATTCATTGGAAGGACTGATGCTAAAGCTGAAGTTTCAATACTTTGGCCACTTGATGTGAAGAGCTGACTCATTAGAAAAAACACTGATGCTAGGAAAGACTGAAGGCAAAAGGACTAGAGACTGGCAGAGGATGAGATGGTTGGACATCATCACTGACTCAGTGGACACGAATTTGACCAAATTCTGAGAGACACTGGAGGACAGGGAAGCCCAGTGTGCTACAGTCCATGGGATCGTAAAGAGTTAGACACAACTTAGCTATTAAACAACTTCTGATAGCATCCTCATCATTTCTGTTTTAGAGCAATACATAAAATCCTTACTGTAACTTCTTCAAACAAAAACTAAAATAAATATCAATATAACTTTTAACGTTATAGATTCCCCAACTCTATAGAATGAGAAGATGGAAACGTCTTTTCAGTGCTTCTAATAGTATGGGTTCTTATGAAAAGTCACCTAAGTCTATGTTCTCATTGAGTTATTCCATTCTTTTAGGTCTCTTCTTTCTTATTCAGAAAACAGAAATTATCATAAATTGTATACCAACAAATTGGTAAAGTGATTAAATGCGATAGTGTTTAAAATTCTTAAATTACAGCTCAGAAAAGACTAATTAGTTATTAACTGCAGATTAAACTATAGCAAAACTACAGCGATGAAAACACTTGGTAGGTTTTTAATTATTTTCATGTAACAGCCAAGCTTATTTTCAACCAGGAAAAGAAGTTAAATGTCAGTACAAATGTTTTCAAATACTCACTACAAATGACAGTGAATTTGTTATACTTATACTGAATTCAGCAGACTTACATCAGGATTTAAAATAACTACGCAGTAGAGAAAAATGTATCCTAGATAGTATCCAGTTTCCTCATTTTACAAGAAACATATTCTCAGTAGACAGCCAGGGCAAACAGAATAAAATTAATATATCATCTTGCAAAACATATTTTACTTTAAGAGATATTTAGGAAATGGAAACGAATGTATTGTTTAATGAAAGTATATTCTGGGCTTGATTTAGGTCATACCTGGATGGTCTAGTGGTTTTCCCTATTCTATTCAGTTTAAGTCTGAATTTGGCAATAAGGAGTTCATGATTTGAGCCACAGTCAGTTCCCAGTCTTGTTTTTGCTGACTGTATCGAGCTTCTCCATCTTTGGCTGCAAAGAATATAATCAATCTGATCTCACTACTGACCATCTGAGATGTCCATGTGTAGAGTCTTCTCATGTGTTGTTGGAAGAGGGTGTTTGCTATGACCAGTGTGCTCCCTTGGCAAAACTCGATTAGCCTTTGCCCTGCTTCATTCTGTACTCCAAGGTCAATTTGACTGTTACTCCAGGTGTTTCTTGACTTCCTACTTTTGCATTCCAGTCCCCTCTGATAAAAAGGACATATTTTGGGGGGTGTCAGTTCTAAAAGGTCTTGTAGGTCTTCATAGAACTGTTCTACTTTAGCTTCTTCAGCATTACTGGTCGGGAAATAGACTTGGATTACCGTGATATTGAATGGTTTGCCTTGGAAATGAACAGAGAACATTTTCTCATTTTTGAGATTACATCCAAGTACTGCATTTTGGACTCTTTTGTGGACTATGATGGCTACTCCATGTCTTCTAATAGATTCTTGCCCACAGTGGTAGATACAATGGTCATCTGAGTTAAATTCACCCATTCCAGTCCCTTTTAGTTTGCTGATTCCTAAAATGTCGATGTTCATTCTTGCCATCTCCTCTTTGACCACTTCTGATTTGCCTTGATTCATGGACCTAACGTTCCAGGTTCCTATGCAATATTATTCTTTACAACATTGGCCCTTGCTTCCATCACCAGTCATATCCACAACTTGATATTGTTTTTGCTTTGGCTCCACTTCTTCATTCTGGAGTTATTTCTTCACTGATCTCTGGTAGCATATTGGGCACCTACTGTCCTGGGGAGTTCATCGTTCAGTGTCCTGTATTTTTGCCTTTTCATACTGTTCATGGGGTTCTCAAGGCAAAAATACTGAAGTGGTTTTCCATTCCCATCTCCAGTGAACACATTTTGTCAGAACTCTCCACCATGACCTGTCCGTCTTGGATGGCACTACATGGCATGGCTCATGGTTTCATTGAGTTATACAAGACTGTGATACATGTGATTAGATTGGTTAGTTTTCTGTGATTGTGTTTTCAGTCTGTCTGCTCTCTGATGCCCTCTGATGCCTTCTCTCAGTACCTACTGTCTTACTGGAAATTCATTGACCTTGGACCCGGGGGTTCTCCTCTCGACTGCTCGCTGCTCCAGGCCACACAGCCACCACTCCTCACAATCACTTATGATTATACAGTGGAAGTGAGAAATAGATTTAAGGGACTAGATCTCATAGACAGAGTGCCTGATGAACTATGGATGGAGGTTCGTGACACTGTAGAGGAGACAGGGATCAAGACCTTCCCCAAGAAAATGAAATGGAAAAAAGGAAAATGGCTGTCTGAGGAGGCATTACAAATAGCTGTGAAAAGAAGAGAAGTGAAAAGCAAAGAAGAAAATGAAAGATATACCTATGTGAATGCACAGTTCTAAAGAATATCAACGTGAGAGAAGAAAGCCTTCCTCAGTGATCAGTGCAAAGAAATAGAGAAAAACAATAGAATGTGAAAGACTAGAGATCTCTTCAAGAAAATGAGAGATACCAAGGGAACATTTCATGCAGAGATGGGCTCAATAAAGGACAGAAATGGTATGGACCTAACAGAAGCAGAAGATATTAAGAAGAGGTGGCAAGAATTCACAGAAGAACTGTATAAAAAAGATCTTCATGACCCAGATAATCACAATGGTATGATCACTCTCCTAGAGACAGATATCCTAGAATGCGAAGTCAAGTGGGCTTTAGGAAGCATCACTATGAACAAAGCTAACGGAGGTGATGGAATTGTAGTTGAGCTATTTCAAATTCTAAAAATGATGCTGTGAAAGTATTGCACTCAATATGCCAGCAAATTTGGAAAACGCAGCAGTGGCCACAGGACTGGAAAAGGTCCGTTTTCATTCCAATCCCAAAGAAAGGCAATGCCAAAGAATGTTAAAACTACCACACAATTGCACTCATCTTATACACTAGTAAAGTAATGCTCAAAATTCTCCAAGCCAGGCTTCAGCAATATGTGAACCGTGAACTTCCAGATGTTCAGCTGGTTTTAGAAAAGGCAGAGGAACCAGATATCAAATTGCCAACATCCACTGGATCTTCGAAAAAGCAAGAGATTTCGAGAAAAAAAACATCTATTTCTGCTTTATTGACTATGCCAAAGCCTTTGACTGTGCGGATCACAACAAATTGTGGAAAATTCTGAAAGAGATGGGAATACCAACCACCTGACCTGCCTCTTGAGAAATCTGTATGGAGGTCAGAAAGCAACAGTTAGAACTTGACATGGAACAACAGAATGGTTCCAAATAGGAAAAGGAGTATGTCAAGGCTATATATAGTCACCTTGTTTACTTAACCTATATTCAGAGTACATCATGAGAAACACTGGCTGGATGAAGCATAAGCTGGGATCAAGACTTCCGGGAGAAATATCAATAACCTCAGATATGTGGAATACACCACCCTTATGGCAGAAAGTAAAGAAGAACTAAAGAGCCTCTTGATGAAAGTGAAAGAGGAGAGTGAAAAAGTTGGCTTAAGGATCAGCACTCAGAAAAATAATGCACTCATGGCATCCAGTCACATAACTTCATGGAAAATAGATGGGGAAAAAGTGGAAACAGTGGCAGACTTTATTTTGGGGGGCTCCAAAATCACTGCCGATGGTGATTGCAGCCATGAAATTAAAAGATGCTTGCTCCTTGGATGGAAAGTTATGAAAACCTAGACAGCATTTTAAAAAGCAGAGACATTATTTTGCCAATAAAGGTCCATCTAGTCAAGGTTATCCTTTCCAATAGTCATGTATGGATGTGAGAGTTGTACTATAAATAAAGCTGAGCATCGAATAACTGATGCTTGTGAATTGTAGGGTTGGAGAAGACTCTTGATAGTCCCTTGGAGTGCAAGGAGATCCAACCAGTCCATTCTAAAGGAGGTCAGTCCTGAGTGTTCATTGGAAGGACTGATGTTGAAGCTGACACTCCAATACTTTGGCCACCTCATGAGAAGACCTGGCTCATTTGAAAAGATCCTGATGCTGGCAAAGATTGAAGGTGGGAGGAGAAGGGGACGACAGAGGATGAGATGGTTAGATGTCATCACTGACTCAATGGACATGAGTTTGAGTAACTCCAGGAATTGGTGATGGACAGAGAGGCCTGGCGTGCTGCAGTTCATGGGGTCGCAAAGAGTCAGACACGACTGAGTGACTGAACTGAACTGTCTTCTGTGGCTCAGCTGGTAAAAATCCATTGCAATGCAGGAGACCTGGGTTCAATCCCTGGGTTGGGAGAATCCCCTAGAGAAAGGAAAGACAACCCACTCCAGTATTCTTGCCTGGAGAATTCCATGGACTATATAGTCCAAAGGGTTGCAAAGTGTTAGACACACTTCATCTACTTTCACTTCACATATCATACATTATAGTAAATCTAGAGTTGAAGAAAATTTCCAAATATGAATTATTGTTAAGACTTTCTGTCTTCACCAGAGTCTTACTACATTCCATCTGTGGTGACTGATACTTGGTAGTTTTTTGAAAAGAACGGATATGAGTGGTTGGTAAAATTGGTTACACATTAGAAGTAGAATGACATCATTTAAAATTCCAGCTTTGCCAATTTTCTCCACAGGAGCATTTCCATTTCCTTCTTTCTACTGTGTTCTATGCATAAGTGATAAAAATTGTGTCCTTTTCTTAAATAAGCATCTGCTGAGAATGGGACAAAATTTGAACATAGTCCTTCTAGGTTGCTACTGCAAATGCAACTGATAATAGAAAAGAAACTGAGTTCAAAAATTGAGTATAAAAATTAAATTATCAAAGTTAATCTATGGAACCAACCAAGAAGCCATAGAACTGGCTTTGAGGGAAGACACCAGATTTTATGAGCCATCATCTTTGTTTAGCAGGGGTTTCCCAGGTGACTTAGTTGTAAAGAATCCACCTGTTGTTGCAGGAGATGCCAGCACCGGAGATGTAGGTTAGATCCCTGGGTTGGAAAGATCCTCTGAATGAGGAAGTGGCAACCCATGCCAGTATTCTTGCCTGGAAAATCCCATGAACAGGGGAGCCTGACAGGTACTGTCCATGAGGGTTCAAAGAGTCGAACACAACTGAGCAACTGAGCGCACGCATACACACACATCCAGGCTTAGAGGATGTTTCAAAGAAGTTTATGGTAGCCAGTTTCTAGAAACAACTTCAAGTAAATCATATAAAGAAAAGTCATCATAATAGTAATCTTATATAATTTATTATGCACTGATATTCTGATGCATATTATCATCCTGGCTTGTTTGGGTAAATTTATAAATACTATGCTGATAATATAACATAAAGCATTCTAAAAATTAATATTTATACTTAATTTTAGGCAGTGGTAACTGCCTAAATGATCCCATAAATAATGCACGAAGGGATTATTAAAGAACTAAAGATTAATTCTGACTAATTTCACATGAACAGTATTCAGAATAGAAATAAAATTATGATGAGGCTTGAAGTAGTCATGAATTTCAACATGGAATTATGATGGGGAAAGATATCTTGAGCAAGAATAATGGTTTAATCAGAAAAAAAATACATGTTATCTGTCAGGAAGAGTGAATAGCCTGCCAACTAAAGAATATTGCTGGCCATGTGATTCCACAAGAATGAAGTCACTGGCCCTGTAGGCACTGACTATCAACACCACCTGAAAAGAGTCCAGGGTGGAGATCAGGAATTAGGCTATCCATGTTCTGGGAAAACTGGCAGAATTGGCCTCCAGATAGATATTTTTAGGAGAAGATATGATGAACCCAATTTCTTACATCATCTCATACCTAGAAAGCACTAAATTCACTAATGGAGACATCTGTTCTTCATGACTAGCAGCAACCTTCTACTGAGATGTGGACTTGATTGCCTGTACCCCTTTCACCAAAATCATATATATACTGACCCCCTCAACTCTATGGAACAGTTCCTCAGAGCTATGTGAAATGCTGTTTCCTGGGCTATAGCCCTCAGTAAGCTCCAAATAAAAACAGCTCTCATGCTGTGCATTATTTTTTTTTCAGTTGACTAGTCCTATATTTACTTGTATAACATCTAAATTATGTTGATAAGTAGTCTATGGAAACAAAACTAACACATTTTATCTCTAGCACAATACAAAGAGTACTGCCATTTTTTTGGTAATAAAACTAATAATTTCACATTTTAATTGTGGCACAAAAATAATGTATCTTGGTGAAAAAGGGTAGTTTTAGTATATTTGTTCAGTCATCATGGGGATCGGATCAAGCAATTCTAGGAATTTGTCAGTTGACATTTTTCCTGACATGAATTCCTTTTTGTGGACAGAAAATACAGAGGAAAAGTTGGGAAAGAGTATCACTAAAACACCTGGTTACAGGGAGCCTGCGATTTTTTTGATTTTGCATTTCTTTTAATTTTCATACAATAATTCTTCAAGAAATTATCTTTAATATCATAGCACAGCACTTGGCAAAATTATTTCTAGTTCCATGCATTTTTCTCTTCCATTTTCTTTTGATCTTCTCAAAATGTGTAAGTTAGGTAAAAACGTACTAGAATCAAAACTTCAAAAAATTGTTTACTTTTCTTCTATATGATGTAATGTTCATCTTTGAACATATATTGATACATAGCAACAGACATATATGTTACTAAGGAACAATTTTCATAAAAACTTTAAACTCCTTTATGAATAATAAACAGATGTTCTAGTATTCTTTATATTTTTCTTTGTTTTAAACTCCTCAAGAAAGACCCATTTAACTTAAAAATCATGAAACTTTGATCACATTCCATCACAAATGGCCAGAAACACAAATTCTGTTAAAAGATAAGTAGGCTTATTTTGCCTAATATTTTATAACATTGTAAAATCCTTATATGTTTGTTTTTGGCTATCTCCATTTTAAGAAAATAACCAACATACAGCATTTCTTGTAAATCTGAATATTCTTATGAAATTATCTCCCTTCCCTCCATGCTTGACCAAAGCAAAATGTCTTGTTCATCATTAGACTACCAAATCATAATATGATTTAATATGGTTTTAATTAGTAATTCCAAGACCCAGAACTTTGCAAATTAGCTCTTTGCTAGGTCCCTCCTTTCACACTTACTGTCACTGTTCCATTATATTTGGGAGTATATGAATACTTTTTGTTAATTTTTAAGAAATGTTTAGTAATGGGTATATAAGGAAATGACACAAATCTATTCCAATTTTCAACCAATCCTACTCTTTTAAGAATAAAAATGTCTGTGTGCAATAGCAAAATATTTAATATTTCTTTAGAGGTACAAATTCATTCACTGAAAGTTGCCACTTTTCTAATTAGAAAACCATGAAATTGTTTTTTACCCAGTGTTCTGTATCACATAAGCAAAATGGACCACAAATGCTCGTCCACGGCTTTTCTGATTCTCTGCTTCCTTTCTCTGAAAGTGTTCTCGTCCGAGCTTTCTCCTCCAGGGAGACTTGATATTCTTCTTTGCAGTCTCTGACTCATTCCAGTTTTCATTCAAAATTCCCATAGAAGCCTGCCTTTCTGCAAGGCAGGAAAACCATGGTTTTGCTTTCCAGCACTTCTCCTACCCAGGGGCCTCAACTTAAGGAGAAGGTGATCAAACACATTGCTTGACTGGCTTAGTCACTAAGTCGTGTCCAAGTCTTTTGTCGAATGGACTGAAGCCTGCCAGGCTCCTCTGTCCATGGGATTCTCTAGGCAACAATACTAGAGTGGGTTGCCATTTCCTTCTCCATCAAGTACGTTACTGCACTCTTTAAATTACTATTAAAAAAAAAGTGGAGCAGAAAAAGAGGAAATACCAGCACGCCCTCATTTAAAAGGGATGAACCCACTGTATATTCCTGTTTTCACAGGTTGGAAGACAAGCACTCATTTCCTGAATCATTCATTTGATATCTTTAATTCCACAACAGAGATGTCTAATATAAATGTGTATGCATGCTCAGCCGTGTCAAACTCTTTGGGACCCCATGGACTTCAGCCTGCCAGGGTCTTCTGTCTATGATTTCCTAGGCAAGAATACCGGAGCACGTTGCCATTTCCTACTCCAAGGGATCTTTCTGACCCAGGGAATGAACTTGTGCCTCTTGCATATCCTGCATTAAGCAGGTGGATTCTTTATCACTAGCACCACCTGGGAAACTCTAATATAAATGATGAACTAACAATTATCATCAGCTAGGCCTAAGGTGAGTGACATTCAGTGTGCTGTTATGTTTGCCCTTTTCCTTCACTGGTTTTAAAATGTCTTTTGAATTTCATAACTACCATGTGGAGACAAAAGGACATGCAGTTTTTATGTTTTCCTATCAGTGTGCTGTGCTGCAGAAAGACTGAGCTTCTTGAGACTGCATTTTGCATCAACTTTAACATAATGGGGTATTGTTGCCATAACTGTGATATTTATCCAAATAAAGAAAAGGAAATGGTATCATTAGGTAACCCTAGATGAATGTCATTATATAACAAATGTCTTACTCTAATTTTAAATGAAAGCTAATATGTGAAATGCTGTGCCCATACAAGTATCTATTGATTCAACGAAGTCATTTAGTAACAGAGCTCATTCCAAAGGAACCCTTAATTTACCAATATTTTATATGATTGTTTCTTATAAAAAAACTCAATATTTGTCTCATTTGTTTCTCACATGATTTTATTGAAGTCAATTACTTCAACTATTTAGAATCCCTATATGGAGGGGAAAAGATAACTAGAGAGACAGAAATGCTGCAAGACTTTTTTTAAAAAATCTGTTTGCTTGTTTCAGTAAACAAAGGCTACACAAAATGTATGCAATATGTCAGCTATAAAATTAACAGGTCATGTTTTGAAAACTTACAGTTTTGCTGAAAACTGAACTAATATTACTTTTGTACTATGGAAAAAAAAAGCAGAATTCAATCGCTTGTATGTTATAGAACATTCAGTTTATTAGGCATGTCTTTGGCAGATGTATCATTAAACACCCTACAGAAATTGACTCACACAGTTGTTACAGCATGAGGTATGCAACATTGCCATTAACAGATTGGTAAACAAACTGATGGGCCTCTCCAGTGGCTCAGCAGGTAAAGAAGTCTGCCTGCAATACAGGAGACATTAGTTTGATTCCTGGGTTGGAAAGATCCCCTGGAGGAGGAAACAGAAACCTACTCCAGTACTCTTGCCTGAAAAATCTCATGGACAGAGAAGCCTGGTGGCTACAGTCCAGAGAGTTGCAAAGAGTTGAACACAACTGAGTGACGAGCAACTGAGCACACAAACTGACATTCACAGGGCTTAAGTAGATAAACCATGGTCATGTAACTCCGGGGTCTTTGATTCTAGATTCTAACCCCAGCTGCCATCTCCCAACACTGGTTTCTAACCAAAAGTGCATCACATTAAGACCATGAGGCTGAGGACATACTACCAACCTATCTTGAAAAGTGTCACCCTCTGCCTATTCTATGACCTTTTGCAGTTGATTACCACTGATACAGACATTACTTTGCCAACAAAGGTCCATCGAGTCAAGGTGATGGTTTTTCCAGTAGTCATGTATGGATATGAGAGTTGGACTATAAAGGAAGCTGAGCACCGAAGAATTGATGCTTTTGAACTGTAGCATTAGAGAATACTCTCGAGAGTCCCTTGGACAGCACGGAGATCCAACCAGTCCATCCTAAAGGAAATCAGTCCTGAGTGTTTAGAACCAGACAGGGAGCCAGAAGAGAATCAACATCCAAAATATAAATGGAGACCCTCCAGGGACTAATCACTACTAAGGCAATCACACCGAGTAATTTTTTTGTCTCTTGGTTTCCAACTATTTAATATACATTTTTATATTTTCTATTTTATAACAAGTCAGTGCTTTCATCGAAAAGAAGTATAGTAAGGCTCTATATTTATAAATAATATATGGAGAAACACTAAATTCTTTAATACTGTTTTTTAAAATGTGATAAATATATGTATCTATTTCTCTTGATATGGTCATAGGAATGAATGAAACTTGTTTTTAGGGTTTCTTTATATCTTTGGTATTTACTCACTTCTCTTTTAGAGTGAAATTTACTTTATAATAATTCTTATTGAATAATGTTTGGTACAATTTAGTGAGGAAAGGATACCTACATGACAGTATCCCACGTACCAGGCACTGTGCTAGAAACTTTCAATTATTTAATCCTATTTTATACCTTATGAAGTAAGGAAATTTCTCCCATGAGAAAAATAAATGCTTCTAAAAGCTAAATAAATTGGTCTCAAACTAATAGACATTAAATGATAGAGCTAACTAGAAGATCATTCTGTCTGACCATTTGCCTGGAATAACAGGCAAATTTGGCCTTGGAGTACAGAATGAAGCGGGGCAAAGGATAATAGAGTTCTGCCAAGAGAAAACACTGGTCATAGTAAACACCCTCTTCCAACAACACAAGAAAAGACTCTACACATGGATATCACCAGATGGTCAACACCAAAATCAGATTGATAATACACTTTGCAGCCAAAGATGGAGAAGTTCTATACAGTCAGCAAAAACAAGACCAGAGCTGAATGTAGCTCAGATCATGAACTTTTTATTGCCAAATTCAGAGTTAAATTGAAGAAAGTGGGGAAAACCACTAGACCATTCAGGTATGACCTAAATCAAATCCCTTATGACTATACAGTGGAAGTGAGAAATAGATTTAAGGGACTAGATCTGATAGACAGAGTGCCTGATGAACTATGGACGGAGGCTCACGACATTGTACAGGAGACAGGAATCCAGACTATCCCCAAGAAAATGAAATGCAAACAAGCAAAATGGCTGTCTGAGGAGGCCTTACAAATAGTTGTGAAAAAAAGAGAAGTGAAAAGCAAAGGAGAAAAGGAAAAATATACCCATTTGAATGCAGAGTTCCAAAGAATAGCAAGGAGAGAGAAGAAAGCCTTCCTCAGCGATCAATGCAAAGAAAAAGAAGAAAACAATAGAACAGGAAAGACTAGAGATCTCTTCAGAAAATTAGAGATACCAAGGGAACATTTCATGCAAAGAAGGGCTCAATAAAGGACAGAAATGGTATGGACCTAATAGAAGCAGAGAATATTAAGAAGAGGTGGCAAGAATACACAGAAGAACTGTATAAAAAAGATCTTCATGACCCAGATAATCACAACGGTGTGATCACTCACTAGAGCCAGACATCCTGGAATATGAAGTCAAGTGGGCTTTAGGAAGTATCACTACAACAAAGCTAGTTGAGGTGACGGAATTCCAGTTGAGCTATTTCAAATCCTGAAAGATGATGCTATGAAAGTGCTGCACTCAATGTCAGCATATTTGGAAAACTCAGCAGTGGCCATAGGACTGGAAAAGGTCAGTTTTCACTCCAATCCCAAATAAAGGTAATGCCAAAGAGTGCTCAAACTACCACAAAATTTCACTCATCACACACACTAGTAAAGTGATGCTCAAAATTCTCCAGGCTTCAGCAATACGTGAACCATGGACTTCCAGATGTTCAAGCTGGTTTTAGAAAAGGCAGAGGAACCAGATATCAAATTGCTAACATCCACTGGATCATCGAAAAAGCAAGAGAGTTCCAGAAAAACATCTATTTCTGCTTTATTGACTATGCCAAAGCCTTTGACTGTGTGGATCACAACAAACTGTGGAAAATTCTTAAAGAGATGGGAATACCAGACCATCTGACCTGTCTCTTGAGAAACCTGTATGCAGGTCAGGAAGCAACAGTTAGAAGTGGACATGGAACAACAGACTGGAAATAGGAAAATGAGTATGTCAAGGCTGTATATTGTCACCCTGTTTATTTAACTTATATGCAGAGTACATCATGAGAAACTCTGGGCTGGAGGAAGAACAAGCTGGAATCAAGATTGCCAGGAGAAAAATCAATAACCTCAGATATGCAGATGATACCACCCTTATGGCAGAAAGTGAAGAAGAACTAAAGAGCCTCTTGATGAAAGTGAAAGAGGAGAGTGAAAAAGTTGGCTTAAAGCTCAACATTCAGAAAACGAAGATCATGGCATCTGGTCCCATCACTTCATGGCAAATAGATGGGAAAACAGTGGAAACAGTGGCTGACTTTATTTTTTGGGCTCCAAAATCACTGCAGATGGTGATTGCAGCCATGAAATTAAAAGATGCTTACTCCTTGGAAGGAAAGATATGACCAACCTAGACAACATATTAAAAAGCAGACATTACTTTGTCAACAAAGGTCCATCTAGTCAAGGCTATGATTTTTCCAGTAGTCATGTATGCATGTGAGAGTTGGACTGTGAAGAAAGCTGAGTGCTGAAGAATTGATGCTTTTGAGCTGTGGTGTTGGAGAAGACTCTTGAGAGTCCCTTGGACTGCAAGGAGATCCAACCAATCCATTCTAAAGGAGATCAGTCCTGGGTGTTCATTGGAAGGACTGATGTTGAAGCTGAAACTTCAGTACTTTGGCCACCTGATGTGAAGATCTGATTCATATGAAAAGACCCTAATGCTGGGAATGATTGAGGGCAGGAGGAGAACGGGACGACAGAGGATGAGATGGTTGGATGGCATCACTGACTCTATGGACATGGTTTGGGTGGACTCCGGGAGTTGGTGATAGACAGGGAACCTTGGAATGCTGTGGTTCATGGGGTCACCGAGTCAGACACAACTGAGCGACAAGTGACTGAACTAGAAGATCCCCTGGAGTAGGCATTGGCAATCCACTCCGGTATTCTTGCCTAGAAAATTCCATGTAGAGAGGAGCCTGGTGGGCTACCATATATGGGGCCACAAAGAGTTGACACACAACTATAAATTAGGTGCACTAGCTCACAAATTATTAGCACCACAGTTGTTTGGAATACATTCTGATATCATTACGTATACCTGAGTGTTTGGGTGCTTACTCTACTATACTGAAAAAAGAATCATGGATGGCTATAGAGGTGATTAGCTAAGGTATGAATCCCTTAATTACTAACACTTAATTTTCCTAATCTACTAATTGTTTCTCAGTTGATCTCATTCAGAGCTCAATATTAATTTGACATTGAGCCCCAGAAATAATTTCATAATCAGACAGGAAAGTAAGTGTAGTTAATGATGGACTTGGGGTGGGAACACAAGAAAAGCTGGTTACTACAGAATGAATTCAGGGTAAATATAATTAATATTTGCTAAGCCACTTTAGTAATGTTTGACTCTGGCACCCTATGGACTGTAGCCCACCAGGCTCCTCTGTCCGTGGGATTCTCCAGACAAGAATACTGGAGTGAGTAACCTCCTCCATGGGATCTTCCTAAACCAAGTATAGAACCTGTGTCTCTTACATCTCCTACATTGGCAGGTGGGTTCTTTACCACTAGCTCCACCTGGGAAGCAACACCTAATAAGTGAATGCCATAGTATTAGTTTGCTAGGGCTGTTATAACAAATATTACAGACGGGATGGCTTAACAGAAATGTGTTTTCTCACAGTTCTGGAGGCTAAACCAGAGGTCAAAGTGTTTTCAGGTTTCCTTCTGAGACCTTGCTCCTTGATTTGCTGATGGCCCCCTCTTCCCTATGTCTTTACCTGCTGTTCCCTCTGCGTTGTCTGTGTCCTTATATCCTCTTCTTATGAGGACATAAGCCATACTGAATGAAAAGTTAAAGTGCTAGTTGCTCAGTCATGTCCAAGTGTTTGCAACTCGGACTGTAGCCCACCAGGCTCTTCTCTCCATGGACTTGTCTAGACGAGAATATTGGAATGTGTATTTAGCCATTCCCTTCTCCAGGGTATCTTCCTAATGCAGGGATTAAACCCAGGTCTCCTATACTGCAGTCAGAGGGGCTTTCCCATCAGAACCACCAGGGAAGCCCAAATATATTGGATGAAAGTTCAACCTAAAAACTCTGCTTTGAATAAATTGGGTGTCAAGGCTTCAACATATTTTTTTTAGAGGGACACAGTTGAGCCTATCACTGTTAATATCCTAAGTCTCATGTTGAAAACAAAGATAGAATGAAAAAAAAAATGTTTTCAAGAAGTTCCCAGGCTAGTAGGAGTATAATTCTGTCTTGAACAAGCATCTTATTCTTAAAGCAGGTCATTCTATTGATACCAGAAATTTTTGTCTATAGCACAAAATAGTGATGCTTTTGCTTCACTTAAATATCTTTAATGTGCTTCTAACATTTAGAGATGAATTTCACAACCCTCAGCATTATAATTAAGGTTCTGGTTTACTAGTCCATCTTCTCTCAGCACAGTAGCATCTTCTTCTATAGGACCTTCTCAGTTTTTGAAACTTTCTCAATCAGCAAACACCCAGTAATATGGTACCAACACTAACCATGCTCTTACTTCCCCCCTGCACTATATTTTCTGCTTCTATTTACACAAAAGTTTCCCTGCCTTGTAAATCTCTCCCCATTTCCATGGTAGAATAGGCTGTTAAGCTGATCTTCATAACTGTACAACTTTTTAAGGCTGCATTTTCCAGATTTTCTTGCAATTATATTTAGAAATGTCTGAATCTAGTCAAGGAAATGAGAGTTTAGCCAATATAGACCATTTCTGAGTCAAGACTTTTAAGAAAATGGTTTGTCCTCTTTATCACTTGGATTCAGACAGTACAGACCTGAGGCATGGACACAGGTCTCTGAATTACCCAGGGAGAAGTATCATCTGTTGACTTGGATAACACCACTATGGCATGATTAAGAAAACTACTTCCATAGTGTTTGAGACATTATATGTCTAGGTCTGTATGTTAGTTCATTCTAGCTTACCCAAGCAATATACTAAATTCATATTTGTATTTCAAAAACCAGTTCAAACATTATTACCTATGAGTTTTTTTCCCAAGTTTTCCCCTGCCAGACCACACCCTGTAGATCTAGGAAAAAGTAGCAAATATAAGACACTGTAATAGAAACATCATTAAAATTTAATGATGAATTAGATGGCTTGAGAGGATGAAGCATAGATGGTGTAGGAATGGAAAAGAAGGTTGGAACATGATTCTAAGTTCAAAGGATAAAAAGCTATTTGAGGTACAGAGCTGATAACTTCAGATGGAACATGAAATCAGATACATCTAATCACTATTTATAAATATAGAAAGACTGGAAATAAATTTATATTCATGGTTTATCCGCTAAAAATGTTTGGAAAGTCTGTATGAGACTTGAAAACATGAAAGGGCGAAATGTGAAGGAAAGAGAATATGACTGAAAATAGGATTTTAAAGATTTTGAACTTTAGAAAGACCAATTTAGAGCTCCCAAGGTAGCACTGTACTATTACAACAGAATAAAAGGAGAATTTAAAAAGGAGAAGTCATGTGAAAAGTTGAGTGAAAACATGAGAAAATTTGTAAAAATTTATGGAAGACTAAACCAAATCACTGTGTTGCACAATCAGTGGTATGAGGATGCTCTCTGAAGCAGGAAACTTCTTTTTGGACTTCCATTTTCCTATGACTTTAGGGGCCTTTAAGATTGTAATGTTTTGCTTAAACCAGCCAAAATAGATTCTGCTGTACACAATTAAAACAATATTAGCAATTAAAATTAAAATATGATTTTTGCCTATTGTATTGATATTCAGGGTAGCTGAATGTTATCACCTGTTGACATATCAATGCCTGATTCATTCAACTGCTCTAGGAGATTAAGGATTAAACCAATCTTGCTTTCCTCTGATCCATAGGGCTAAGAACATCATATATATATACATATATATATATATATGTATGTGTGTATCATATGTATGATACATAAAATGTCATTAGTAAGTATATGCTACATGAGTAAAAGAGTTAAGGAGTGAAAACTTGCAAAATTCATGTCCATTTGGGACATTCTGCCAGAATTAACTTAATAAAGTATGTGCATTCAATTCAATTCAGTTGCTCAATCATATTCAGCTCTTTTTGACCCCATGGATTGCAGCACGCCAGGCTTCCCTATCCATCACTAAATCCCAGAGCTTGCTCAAACTCATGTCCATCGAGTCAGTGATGCCATCCAACCATCTCATCCTCTGCCATCCCCTTCTCTTCTTGCCTTCAATCTTTCCCAGTATCAGTGTCTTTTCCAATGAGGGTTCCCTAACCTCAGGCCTACAAATCACCAGTTACTCTATGTGAAATAGCAAGCTCGAGCACAACTCAGGCAGAATCTATACCTGATACTGTTAAAAAGACTAACACTCTTGTAAACTGGCCAACCATATGCTTATTCCAGCTGGGAGAATCTTGATAGAACACTTGGGTATAACCACACTTTATGGTGAACCCTGATGCAGGGTTATTAGAAGAAGACAGAATCAGCCTTCCATCCCACTCCCAAATAATGCAATTACACATCAAGAGAGGACAGAGAAGAAAAATAAGACACTCATCAAGAGTGGGAGGCCAGAGAAGAAAAATAAGGCATTTTCGACGGTAATAAAGTGTCACAAAATCTATAAATACAAGTTTTACAGGTGGTAAAAGATTGGTAAAGATAATAATACTTCAGCTACCTGATGTGAACAGTGGATTCATTGGAAAAGACCCTGACACTGGGAAAGATTGAAGGCAAAAGGAGAAGAGGGTCATAGAGGATGAGACACTTAGATGGCATCACCAACTCAATGGACATGAATCTGAGCAAACTCCTGGAGATAGTGAGGGACAGGGAGCCTGATGGGCTGCAGTCCATGGGGTGGCAGAGTTCGACACGACTTAATGACTGCACAACAGCAAAAATACCAAATAGCATATTTATTTGGGAATCACTTATATAAGTGATAATTTTTGTGAACTACTTTTATCATTATTATTATCATCATTTTTAATATTACTTTTTAGACAGATTTAGCCTACATACACCTACTTCTGCTTCACTGACAACTGCTAAAGCTTTTGATGGTGTGGATCACAACAAACTGTGGAAAATTCTTCAAGAGATGGGAATACCAGACCACTTGACCTGCCTCCTGAGAAATCTGTATGCAGGTCAAGAAGCAACAGTTAGAACCGGACATGGAACAATGGACTGATTCCAAATTGGAAAAGGGGTATGTCAAGACTGTATATTGTCACCCTGCTTATTTAACTTATATGCAGAGTGCATCATGAGAATGCTGGGCTGGATGAACCACAAGCTGGAATTAAGTTTGCTGGGAGAAATATCAATAACTTCAGATATGCAGCTGACACCAGCCTTATGGGAGAAAGTGAATAGGAACTGAAGAGCTTCTTGATGAAAGTGAAAGAGGAGAGTGAAAAAACTAGCTTAAAACTCAACATTCAGAAAACTAAGATCATGTCATCTGGTTCCACCACTTCAAGGCAAACAGATGGGGAAACAATGGAAACAGTGAGAGCATTTATTTATTTATTGGCTCCAACATCACTGCAGTTGGTGACTGCAGCCATGAAATTAGAAGACACTTGCTCTTTGGAGGAAAAGCTATGACAAACCTAGACAGCATATTAAAAAAAAGAGACATTACTTTTCCAACAAATGTCTGTCTAGTCAAAGCTATGTTTTTACTAGTAGTCATGTATGGATGTGAGAGTTAGACCATAAAGAAAACTGAACACTGAAGAATTGATGCTTTTGAACTGTGGTGTTGGAGAAGACCCTTGAGAGTTCCTTGGACTCCAAGGGGATCCAACCAGTCAGTCCTAAAGAAAATCAGTCCTGAATATTCATTGGAAGGACTGATGCTGAAGCTGAAGTCCCAATACTTTGGCCACCTGATGTGAAGAACTGAGCCACTGGAAACGACCCTGAAGCTGGGAAAGATTGAAGGCAGAAGGAGAAGAGACGACAGAGGATGAGATGGTTGGATGGCATCACTGACTTGATGGACATGAGTCTGAGCAAGCTCTGGGAGTTGGTGATGGACAGGGAAGCCTGCATGCTGAAGTCCATGGGGTCGCAAAGAGTTGAACAAAACTGAACAACTGAAATGACTGACCGAGCCTACATACTTCTATATTTTAAAAAACTCTATATGAAATATTCTGTGTAGAAGCCCATGATCTACAAAGATAAAAAAAGATCTTAATCTCATAACTCAAATATTTGATGGATTATATTTATGGTGCTTAAATAACCAATTCCCATCTCTGATGGACTATTATATTACTGTTTTATAAACATAAATGACTCTAGGCCAGAGAAAGAGGAAGAAATAGATCCATTCCTCTACACTTCCAGAAAATGTAGTTACGTTTCAAACTGCCAGAAGCACTTGTTAATTGCTTCCATTGATTATTCCCTTCTGTTGTGGGAATCCAGCTCGCCTTCCCATCACCTCTGCATTGTAAAGTGAAGTATTATTTGATTCATGAATTCTTAAATTGAAACTGATACCAAACTTCCCACTATTATGCCCCTGTGTATATCCAACTGCTTACCTCTTCTTAGCCTGTCTTTATTCAACTCCCTTCCATTGTTTCAATTCAAAGCAATGTGGCTATTATATTCAAACATAACTGGTTGGATGACATGCTCCCGATAGATTGTTACATTCTTATTGATCCTGAACACAGATGCTCGAAGTATAATAAACATATTTAATACAATACTCATTTATCATTTAGAAATATATATGTGTGTGTATATATATATACATACATACACACATGTGACCAAGGGACCACTCATAGAAAACAGAAGGAAGAAACTCTATTATTCAATCTTCTTTGAAGTACAAAGTATGTAGATCAAAAATTGAGATAAAAAATCATAGTGTACACACTTCTACGTATGTGTGTGTATATATACACACACAGGTATATTTAAAATATATATATATATATATATTGACACAGATTTGCTTGGATTTTTTTCTTGTAATTTCTTTGTAGCTTTAAAATGTAAACAGAATTTTTCCTTTTTTCTAAGAATGTAATGCCAAGGAGCTGAGGGACCATACAATGTTCAAAAATGTCACTAAGGTGGTTGTGCTTCTATAGAAATTTAAAATATTATTCCATAATAAATATTTAATTTTGAATTGAATTAATAATTTTTGAATTCTAACACAATGCTAATGATTTAAATAGAAATTACTTTAAAATAGAAAATAAGTCTAAAATTCAGAGTAGGCAAATAAAATAGACAAAGATAATTTTCTGTTGATACAAAATCTATCTTTAGTCCATTGCTAATAAATTCCTACATAAACAAAGAGTATTACTATTTATATGTATGCCACATCAAGACATTCTAATAGAAAATCATGGTTTATAATAAGTCAGACTATTTGTATAATAAACAACTCAAGGTTAAAGAATAACTAAAAGTGACAACAATGAAGACATTTTTATTTAATATAAAGAGTATATTGAAATGGCAATCCACTCCAGTATTCTTGCCTGGGAAATCCCATGGACAGAGGAGCCTGGTGGGCTACAGTTCATGAGGTCACAAAGAATCAGACATGACTTGGTGACTAAACAAAATATCGTCTTGCATTAGATATCATTTTGTAATCCCCTATTTTCCGCTTACAGCCTTAAAGAATTAATTCTTATTTACTACATAAGACTTAATACAGTTATCTTTTTCCTTTGAAAACACTTAACACATAATATAGAAAAATATCAATAATAAAATGCCTCTTGTCCTATAGAAAAATTGTTTCATGTTCTAAAAGAGAAAGTTGCTAGATAAATAATTTATGGCTAGAGTAACTAATATTTTTATATATGGGTAGGCTTTCTTTGTACTTCAGAAGACAGAAGAATAATGTTTCTCCCTTGTGTTTCCCATGAGTAAAGCCTTGGTTACAATGGAAACCGATACTGTCCATTTCAACAAGCTTAAACTAACTGTGAAACGTAGCCATTTGCATTCAATGATCTGTAAGTGAATAAACTTAAAAGAAATGAATGTTTTGCCTAAAGCAATACAATTTAGAGCTACTTTGAATGTTTTTTTATGTACCTAAAATATAACTTTACTATTTTTTTAAAATAAAGATGAGTGTTATTTATACTCCATGAAAAAGGATTAATATTATAGAGCAAAAGATACTCTTACAGGAAAACATATTAATTACTCACAGATAAAACTGACTTGAAAAATTCCTGTGCACATAATAAATACATTCACACAATGAAATGTTCTCACTCTGCTCCAGTGTCAATCTGTTTAAAGATGATATACCATAAAAAATTTTAAAAGATGCTAAGGTGGAAGGCAAATATAAATCTCACTTGAAATATAAGTAGATTTAAAAGGTATTTCTTGACATTATAAAATGAATGTTTATCTGCAGTGACATTTAAATTTGCTGTTAATTCCATTGTCATGGTTTTGACACATTAACAAGTCAAATAGGCTAAAAGCACTTGTTAGTACATAGTCCTTGTGCATGAATTAATAATTGCTTTTCTTTTTCACATGGAACAAGGAATAAATGCTATTATCAAATTATCATAGACTGAAAAAAAGAGTATGCCTGAGTTCTTTTGTATCTATGCAACATGAACCATTCTTTGAAATTAGAAACAATGAGTAGCAAACTTAGATAGGAAATAATTCATTAAGTATAAAATTCATAATACACATCCACAAGAAGCTTCTTTGAAGATTGATACATAATAACCTTCTCTAGTAGGGCTAGTTAGTTTGTTGTTAAACTGGTATAAATTGCATGGCCATTCATGAAGTCAATGAGGCTCTGTCTTAAACCCTCTTTTAGACTTGGGCCAGATAATAATGAATGAATTCATATTTATGTAAATTTATTACACACCAAATGAAGAGGGGTTAAGGAAACCAATTAAACAGTAGAGATTAGGAGTTTTGAAACAAGGTGTGTCAGTGTAATGTCAGTGTAAGAACTGAAAAGAGATTTTTTTTTTTTAATAATTTTCTTGAATTCTGGTCAAAGACTGAGGCGAGTAGGAGGATGTTACATGTATATTTTATATTGCTCTAGACTGTAATACTACCACCTTTGCCTACTTAGCCCCACTTTATATTCCAGTCTATTTCTGTTTCTGCTACTAACACACTCTTTCTAGAGCAACCTGCATCCCTTCAATAAGATATACAGAACGTGTACTATGTTAAGTGTTGTTTGTGCAGAAGTACTATATATATATATATATATAAATTAATTTGTAAATGATATACGTTTCAGTTTCCTCTCTCATTTAAAAATATTCAATTTTTTAATATTAATTCATATGCTGTGCTATGCTTCATCACTCAGTCATGTCCAACTCCTTGCAGCTCCATGGACTGTACCCTGTCAGGCTCCTGCAGAAGCCTCAGAGATTCTCCAGGCAAGAACACTAGAGCAGGTTGTCATGCCCTCCTCCAAGGGATCTTCCCAAACCAGGGCTCAAACCCAGGTCTCTGGCATTGCAGGTGGGTTTTTTGCTGTCTGAGCCACCAGGAAGCCAATATTAAAATGGTTATAAAACATCAAAACCCTTGGTTATATATATTTTTAACTTTCTTTTCCAGTTAATGAATTACGACACTCAATCTTCTTTTCAGTATTTGTCTCCTAAACTTTAGCAACACATACATACATAATCAAAAATGGGACTTAGATAACTTATTGGTTCATTGATATAATCTATTAGTTCTATCACATCAAACAAAATATTTGTAATATTTGTTGGTAGTCAACAACTTCACATTAGCACATCTCATCTTCATGATAGAAAACCAGTCATATTGTGGGAAAGTGTGTTTTGGCAGATTCCTTCAATAATCAGGTATTCTCCATAAAGTGTAGACTCCTGATTGTGAAATGATTTTGGAGACTCCCTGAACCAGGTCTTCTGACTTGTTTGCTCAGAATGAAGTGTAGAACACACACATACTCAAAACAAAATTTCATAATGTGCAATGTACTGTTGTTTTAACCTCACTTGTCATTTTTAGTTTACTAAAAGTGCATTCATGCAAAGTCATTAAATTGATTTATACACTAAATCATTTGAAAACAATCTGAAAAGAGTATAACAGACCAATTCCATTTTATGCTTGATTTAACTTTGCATCAACAATTGTAACATGGTTAAGATGGTGATGCTAATAAAACATCATCTGAGGTAAAATATATGAAAGTGAAAGTAAGTTGCTCAGTCATGTCTGACTCTTTGTGACCCCATGACCTATACAGTCCACGGAATTCTCCAGGCCATAATACTGGAGTAGGTAGCCTTTCCCTTCTCCAGGGTATCTTCCCAATCCAGGGATCGAAACCAGGTTTCCCCATTGCAGCTGGATTCTTGACCAGCTGAGCCACAAGGGAAGCCCAAGAATACTGGAGTGGGTAGACTGTCCCTTCTCCAGTGGTTCTTCCTGACCCAGGAATCAAACCAGGGTCTCCTGGATTATACTTTTTAAATAACATGATTCTTAAACTAATCCATGTACATATCTTGCTTACTCTACTCTGAATATCTGCAATGTTCAAAATTCAACATGTTCTTTCTCAGTTCAGTTCAGTCACTCAGTCGTTTCCAACTCTTTGCAACCACATGGACTGCAGCATGCCAGTCCTCTCTATCCATCACCAACTCTTGGAGTTTACCCAAACTCATGTCCATTGAGTCAGTGATGCCATCCAGCCATCTCATCCTCTATTGTCCCCTTCTCCTCCTGCCTTCACTCTTTCCCAGCATCTGGGTCTTTTCCAATGAGTCAGTTCTTTGCATCAGGTGGCCAAAGTATTGGAGTGTCAGCTTCAACATCAGTCCTTCCAATGAACACCCAGGACTGATCTCCTTTAGGATGGACTGGTTGGATCTCCTTGCAGTCCAAGGGACTCTCAAGAGTCTTCTCCAACACCACAGTTCAAAAGCATCAATTCTTCATTGCACAGGTTTCTTTGTAGTCCAACTCTCACATCCTTACATGACTACTGGAAAAACCATAGCCTTGACTAAACGGACCATTATTGGCAAAGTAATGTCTCTGCTTTTTAATATGCTGTCTAGGTTGGTCATAACTTTCCTTCCAAGGAGTAACCGTCTTTGAATCTCTAGCATTGCATATATTTAAAAATATCATGGAAAATTATACTTGAAAATTAGCATATGCCTTTGAAATAATTCCAAAATTAGAGCACTGTCTATTGAAAAGGAATCTCCTTTAGGCACTGTCAGAGACGTTTCATCTAAGTATAGCTCTTATATTGCTAAAAACTCATATAAGATTTGTTTCTCTATTTCATATTCACTTATTAATTATATACTACTAGAAAAGACAATGAATTACTAGATACACAATATGAAAAGAAACCAATCATCCATATTCAAATTCCAGAACTTGATTTTTCACTCATTATAAAGGACCGTAAGATATTAATTCAACAAATGTGTTCAGATAATTGAATCAGAATTCAGTACTTAGTCAGAAGCCAGCATTAGATTCTAGGAGTGTAAGACTAATGTAACATGATCTGAGCTTGAGAGTGTATGCTTTGCGGAAAGACAGTGGAAGAAATAGTGAGAATCTGACCGAATAGTCCGTTTGGAGTATGTACAGTGTACACCACCAAAGACAGGGACTATATTCTAAAAGGTGAGCAGTATCGGTTAAATGATAAACACATCTGGGGTCATGTCTTAAGAAACTGAACTAGAATATTTACCTCTGAGGGACAACACACTTGTCAGAGGTTCTTCCTAAAATGGATGCAGTATCTCCTTCCTATGATGAAACATAAAAAGGAAAGCAAAGGTGGATATAATGAGAATGGTTATCAGGCTGACTTTTTCCAGGATCACTTTCTAGTTTAGCAGAACTAAATGAATGAATCTTCAGGCTGGAGTCAACATCAGATTAGCTCAAACTTTCTGTACCTGTGGCTGAGAACTATTAATTTACAATAATACTCTGATGCGTTCCATTTTATCGACCACCAAAATTTGGGAGACACATCTTATTTTATTAAAAATCAGGTATTTCTATTTACTAATTTCATGAGGGCTTTTTAAAAGTTCATTGAGTAGACATCAGCCTGGCTAAACACCCTTCAATGAGTGTGCAGAGGAAACATAATTCCAGAGTCTCAGCAGTTTTTCCACGGACTAGTGGTGGGGGATGGTTTCAGGATGATTCAAATTCATCACACTTATTGTGCACTTTATTTCTTTTATTATTTCATGAGCTGTAGCTCAAATCATCAGGCAGTAGATCCCAGAGTTTGGGATCTCCTGCCTTAAAAGACAAAAATAGGGGACTGATGAGGCTCAAGTTTTCTTTCTTTCTTTTTAACAAATTTGTTTCTCTGTGTAAAAAAGTACCATTTTCTCAATTTATGAAATTAAAATAAATTTTTGCTAACTTTAAAAATAGGTACAGTTTCTATTACAGAAAATAGTTGATGAACTTAAAATTGAAATAGAGACAAAGGCATAACTAATTGATTTCACATTCATATGGACTTAAGAAGCACAAGACTCAAGTGTCACTATCATTGTGTATCTGGGTGCTATGTGCTTTCAAGCATGTGTAAAATGGTACAGGAATCATATGTGTTTGTTTAATGTGTATGTGCATTTAATTCCAAAGATGGCCTTAGATATAAGCATATATAGCAATCAAAAAAATCATCTTATCTTGATTTGAAAGATCACAATATAACTTTCATATGAAAAACAGCTAAATTGTTACACATTGATTTCAAATAAATGGATATTGATTCTAAACTCATAACCTGTACAATAGAGTCGAGATAATTCTCTAAGAGTACTAAATTCTCTTAACTATTGTCAGTTTCAAAATTTCAAGGACTCTTTTTATCATTACTATTTTGATTTCAGGGAATCACAGGTTGCAAATCAGAAAACTAAAGAGAAAATACTTATTTAGATCAACAACAAATCCAGAATTGCAAGTATCTAAATTGCCAAACAAATTATTATCAGTACTGTTCAATCAGGTGATGTTTTTCTGGGGCTTTCTAAGTACATAATATCAATGAAAATCATTAAAACAAATATATTAGATGCAATAAATAAGGTTCTCACATCCAGATAAATAGAAACAGCCAAAGCAAAATCTTAGCAGAGAAGAATGTTAGCTCCATAAATGCAGAAATTGTGTCTATTTTGTTAATTGCTATGTTGCCTACTAGAATAGTGACTGCATCATAGGACTCTGTGGTACTTGTTGAGTGAAATAATATACTCAGTAACCCTGGTAACATGGTTGGTCCATCACTGCAAAACACTGTTACTGGCATCCTAGAAACCAACACTATAGATACACAGGAGAGGAACGTAGCCATAAACTAGCATGCTATTTGGCCCCAATAATTTTGTGCTGTAGAATTAAAAGTCTTAAACACTGAATCAAATGAAATGTTTATACTGACATATTTTGATACTAAATACATGCTTGTTGTTTTGTTGTTGTTTTAGTTGCTAAGTCATGTCTGACTGTTTTGCAACACCATGGATGTTGCCCAACAGGCTGTTCTGTCCATGGGATTTTCCAGGAAGGAATACTAGAGTGAATTTTCAGTTCCTTCTCCAGGGGATCTTCCTGACCAAGGGATTGAACCCCATTCCAGCCTGGCAGGCAGATTCTTTACGACTTCAGTTTAGTTCAGTCCAGTCTCTCAGTCGTGTCCAACTCTTTGTGACCCCATGGACTGCAGCACCCCAGGCCTTCCTGTTCATCACCAACTCCCGGAGTTTACTCAAACTCATTCATGTCCATTGAGTCGGTGATGCCAACCAACCATCTCATCTTCTTTAGTCCCCTTCTTCTCCCACCTTGGATCTTCCCCAGCATCAGGATCTTTTCAATTGAGTCAGTTCTTTGCATCAGGTGGCCAAAGTATTGGAGTTTCAGCTTCAGCATTCGTCCTTCCAATGAACACTCAGGATTGATTTCCTTTAGGATGGACTGGTTGGATCTCCTTGCAGTCCAAGGGACTCTCAAGAGTCTTCTCCAAAACCACAGTTCAAAAGCATCAATTCTTCAGTGTGCAGCTTTCTTTATAGTCCAACTCTTTATGACTTAGACACATAGAAAGCCCAAACACATAATCAAATAAAATGTATATATTGACATATGTTGAATCTAAGTACAAGCAGATGGTATTAATAGGACATAACTCTCTAATAACCTATCTAAGAATCATGGAAATTATACTCTCTTGGATGGAAGATACTGGAAATCTGCATCTCAAATATAGGACTCTTTTTGGGCATAAGTTACTCTTGTATCCAGTGCCACATTAAATAGCATAATCTGATGGCAGATGGTCCTGGGAGGCTCAATTATGCTGAAAGACAAATTGCGTCATAAAAATAACAGTCACTTCCTCTGAAAATATCATTTTTTATAAACCAATGAATAAGAGAAAAACAAAACAAACACAACTAACCTAAGCAAAAGCACTTACTGCCTACCTAGATTTAACTGATCTAGCAGTTATTGACTGTTGCTGAAAAGAAGCCCCCCGGGAGCTGCTTGCTGTCCTAACAATGCAAGTCACAGGAGAAATAATGATGATGCCAAATCAAAGTGCCAGCAGTTGATGAACTGAAAGATTAGTGTGCAAAAATACCCAGATTCAACAGATCAAATATTCAAATACTGCCAAAAAGTAACTTAGGGGTTCCTATTTTGTTATCATCAAAATGAATGTTAATCCAAATATGTACTGATTTTTGGCAAATAAAAGTATCTAGGGAACTAAGGGGAAAAGGGCCAGTTAAAAATATTTTAGATCCTTGATTTAAGTGGAACAACCATCAGAAATGATAGAACTATATCTTTTGCATCCTTACATTACAGTTAACAAGGTACAATGGCAATTTTGGGTTTATCAGGTGGATCAGTGGTAAATACCCACCTGCCACTGCAGGAGACATGGGTTTGATCCTTGGTCCAGGCAGATTCCATGGATAAGGAAATGGTAACCCACTCCAGTATTCTTGCCTAGAAATCCCATGTGCAGAGGAACCTGTTGAGCTACAGTCCATGGGGTCGCAAAGAGTTGAACAGGACTTAGCAACTCTATAACAACAACAATGTGAACCATCAGTGATGGTTAACCATGACTTACTCCCTGGCCACAGACTGTATACAGCTTCTACTTGACTTCACTGCAACATGTCCTAGGACCACCACAAACATGTTTGCTTACTGTTTGTTTATTTTTTTTAAGATTCCAATGGTGTTTAACTGAGAGTGAATGACAAACATCTATGGATTATTTTCCTTGAGAGAGTGATTGGTGTCAGTATGTGTGGAGACACACATTAGTTGGCTCTTTAGAAACCACTATAGCAGAAATTCAGAATAATCCATCTATAAAGATGGGTTCCTTCTTTTAGCTTAATTCTTAAATATTACCTTTTCCATATCATTCTGTGCTTTTGTAGTATTTGTCTGTTTCCCCCATATTTTAGTCAACTGTGTATTCATTACTCTCTATCTAGTTAGTAGATGTATCAAACAGATAATTCTACTCTTGAAGTCTTGAGGGGTTCTTAGAAAAGGTTAGAATCAGACAGACTCTCTATTTCTGTGTGTGTGTGTCTCTCGCTAAGAGTTGGACACGACTGAGCGTTCTTGCTTTCACTTTTCACTTTCTTGCATTGGAGAAGGAAATGGCAACCCACTCCAGTGTTCTTGCCTGGAGAATCCCAGGGATGGAGGAGCCTGGTGGGCTACCATCTATGGGATCATGCAGAGTCGGACACGATTGAAGCGACTTAGCAGCAGCAGCAGCAGCAGGATTTAATTCTAATCTTATTTCCTTCTCCAATTAATTTCTTTGCTGCTGCTGCTGCTGCTAAGTTGCTTCAGTCGTTCCGACTCTGTGCGACCCCATAGACGGCAGCTCACCAGGCTCCCCCGTGCCTGGGATTCTCCAGGCAAGAACACTGGAGTGGGTTGCCATTTCCTTCTCCAATGCATGAAAGTGAAAAGTGAAAGTGAAGTCACTCAGTCGTGTCCAACTCTTAGCGACCCCATGGACTGCAACCTACCAGGCTCCTCCGTCCATGGGATTTTCCAGGCAAGAGTACTGGAGTGGGGTGCCATTGCCTTGACAATTAATTTCTTACTTGTAACATGACAGATTTGGGTTATAATTTATATACAACTCTAATTCTAATAATCTAGTATTCTCCCTTTATTGTTAGGCCTTATAAATCAAAGAAAGAATTTCTAATTGCATCACAGTCATGTGAGGAGTTCTTATCCAGTATTACATTTGACCATGCCTAAAGAATATTCCTGCTAGTTCGGGAGAGGCAGGTTTGATCCCTGGGTCAGAAAGAGCCCCTGGAGAAAGAAATGGCAACCCACTCCAGTATCCTTGCCTGAGAAATCCCATAGATGGAGTAGCCTAGTGGGCTATAGTCCATGGGGTCGCAAAAGAGTTAAACACAACTTAGTGGCTAAACAACAACAGCAACAACTGGTTATATGTGTAATAATGCTGAATTATAATCAGTAACAATTCCTATTATAACGATAAATATATTTTAAGCATCTTCATGATTTACTTTTGGAGAAGGAAATGGCAACCCACTCCAGTGTTCTTGCCTGGAGAATCCCAGGGACGGGGGAGCCTGGTGGGCTGCCGTCTATGGGGTCGCACAGAGTCGGACACAACTGAAGCGACTTAGCAGCAGTAACATGATTTACTTTAGCTCTTTAATTTAAAAAAAAAAATCTATTTGTTCAGAAATCAAATTTTGAAAGGTGTGAAGAATCTTTGTCAGAAAATCATGTAGTATTTGTATAAATAATTGAGTGGCGTGTCTTTTCTTGCGTGGACTATTCAATAGGGATCCTTAAACAAATTGCTTAAATACACATCTAACACCAAATGCTTCACTGATTTTCAGTATCCTTTACAATCATTTTTCATGTTTTCCTTTTATTTTCTTGAATAAAAATGAGACAGAAATTTCAAAAACTAATATCCTTATCTGTGATCGTCAAGAGATAAAAAAAAAGAGTGAGAGAGACAGAAAAGAAGTGGATTAAAAGTTTCAGAGCTTAAATATATCTTAAGTTAAACATTAAATACATTGCAAGAAACCTACATGTAGAAGGTTTAAAGTTTTTCATCACTAATTAATCAGACCACGAAAATACTGATCTATGTTGCCACAGAGTTTAAACACAGCACTTTGTATTGTTGTCACAAGGGTTTCTGAATTGTGTAATATGCAGGAAACAAATTGTCAGGATTCAGTTTGAGTTGGAGATTTAAGCAAAATCTGTACCTGGGAGCAATTCCATGATTAATTCCAATAAAAATGAAATGGCATACATGATCGGAGGTTTAAGACATGATGAAACTTTTGGGTACAAGGGTAAGATTTTGGGGAGAAAAAAACAAGATATGAGTAGCCTTAAGAAAATAATTCAAATAGCATTGAATTTCTGTTAAAGGGATCATATCTGAAATAGTCCCTTGCAGCTCAGCTGGTAAAGAATCCACCTGCAATGTGGGAGACCTGGGTTCGATCCCTGGGTTGGGAAGATCCCCTGGAGACAGGAAAGAGCTGTCCACTCCAGTATTCTGGCCTGGAGAATTCCATGGACTGTATAGTCCATGGGGTCACAAAGAGTCAGACATGAGTGAGCAACTTTCACTTTCACTTTCATATGAAATAGTAAATCAACAAATCTCTCTCCACTCATAAGGTTCTTCAACCTAAAGAAAGTTGGCAGAAATTTTCAAGTTAATGATTAAGTCATTTCAAGTGCTGTGCTGAAAGGCTTGAGCACAGATAAATAAATAAAGCAAGTGGAGTAGAATGCACTGTAGTCTGCCAGGCTCCTCTGTCTGTGGAATTCTCCAGGCAAGAATACTGGAATGGGTAGTTATTGCCTTCTCCAGAGGATCTTTCCAAATTAGGGACCGAACCTGGGTTTCCTACATTGCAGACAGTTTCTTCACCACCTGCACCAACAGGAAAGCCCTAAGAATTGTATAGCAACTATCAAACTCAAGTCATTTAAGACTACTGATCTAATTAAGCATAAATGAAGCAGTCATATTTTTATTTTATTTTCAAATTGGAAGTATATGTTTGAGAAATCCTTAACTCGTTAAGAATAAAATAGGATTGTTTTTAATAAAACACATTTATCTACTCTTCATTTATTAAAATTGGAAAACTCACTATGTAAATTAAGTAGTATTCATTTTCATCTTTTTTTCTAGTAGACTGAGATGCTATAATTTATTTATCCCTGTATAAAGCCTAGCACTTAACAGGGATGTATAAATGTATGTGAATACATAAATCAATAAATAGAAGCTTATTCTCTAATCAGAGTGTTTAAGAAACATTATTTTTGCTGATATTATTGCTTAGTCATGCAGTTGTGTCCAGCTCTTTTGTGTCTCCATGGACTGCAGCCCACCAGGCTCCTCTGTCCATGGGATTCTCCAAGCAAGAATCCTGGAGTGGGTTGCCATTTCTTTCTCCAGGGGATCTTCCTAACCCAGGGATTGAACCCGAGTCTCCTGCATTGCAAGTGGATTCTTTACTGTTGAGCTATTACAGTTGGGTAAGATACCACCTTATTTTTCACATATTTGTATCTTCCAACAAGATTTCTACTTAGTTACACCTGGCTACATAATTCTTAAACTGTGACATTAGAAACCATCTAAATTAGGCAGTGAGTTAACATGGGATCCAGTGGAATTTTCTTCCTTACCATCAACATTTAAGCCTATAGTTGGTTCTCTGAATCAGATACAGACTTTTAAGGCTCTTTTGGTCATTGCTGTTCTGTAAGACTTTATTTGATATGGGAGAAAAAAAAAAGATCCCAAAGTAGAGATGTAGCCAGTCTGGCAGTCAAGTAAAACTTGAACTTTTCATTTATTTGTTGACAGATACATCAGCAAAAAGATAAGAGTTGGTTGTAAAAGGATTCATTATTCATTTACATGCAATGGTTATTTGCATCCAGAGACACAAATATTAAGCTATGCTGATCATCTATAGCTTTCTCTCCAAAGTAAATCAAATTGGTGTAATCTTCATGCTTTTAAACACTGCTTTTAATATAGTAACATTTCCTTCACCCAGATTAGTGCTTTCTGCTGTTCCTGCCTTCTAAATAGTCTCAAATTAAAAGTAATGGAGAAAATGACTTCTGGGTTACACAAATTGCTGTTACAAAGACTAAACATTAGAACATCATTTAGAGTTTATTTCTTTACTTAACAGCTTTGATTATCTGGTTTCTTAAACACTACAGATTAGAAAAAGAAAATTAAAAGGAAGGAGGCTATAACAAACTGCAGAGAAACAGTGTATGTGACAGATACAAATGGACACTCAATAATATTTGGTCTTCATAATGATTTGGAGTGCAGAAGGAAAATTATCCTTCCATTTGTTAAAAATAGCCAGGGAGACTTTATTAAAGACTATTTTAATGGGGCTCATGACTACTGAAATAGGGAGAGAGATTGAACTTAACTACAAATCAAGGACAATTGATGACTGATTGATTGATAGCCAATGAACAGAGTAAGAGGGTAGATGGGAAATCACTAAGAGAAACTTGATTAGTTATAGAGGATGGGGGAAGGGGAGCTTGACTGGATATCAAGGATAGGGGGATTCTCCAGAAAGTGGTTTTGCAGGATTGTTTGTCAGAACTGGACAAGGTCAGGGGGCTAAAACAAGAGAAGTTCTTTTTGTTGCTGTGTTTAGAATAATTTATCTCTTCTTAACTGGACCCTGAGTTTGATACCATACTGGTACCAAGCATATTCCCAGGAAAGGAAACCTTATAAAGGAGATTCATGAATTGGTTAGTTGTACCTTGCCGTGAACAATGTGCTGAGCTCCTTATCAGTGGGAAATAAGAAATCAGTAAATTTTGCCATGCCATATACCATGATTAGTTAAATCATCACTTGTGATCAAGTGTCTAAAGAAACTGGAACCAAGCATTTGCTCTTGATGCATATGGGCTAGGATATCTCATTACTGTACTGAAAGCAGGCAGAAAACAACTGACAAGTCCAAAGCTTTAAGCTCTTAGTTCCACTGATAGATAAAGAACAAGAGGTTTTCTATATGTCTCTAAAAGAATTTCTTATTTCACTGAAAATAAAATTCAACTGAAGGAGTTTCAGAAATAAGGACAAGGTTAAAATGACAAACTCCTAGGGCTGGACAACCCAAGAAAAGAAGTATTATAGCATGCCTAGAGGTCATCCTATTTCTTTATTTTTTATATGCTACTCACAAAATATCAGAATAAGCAGAAGTGAAAATATAATGATCCTATTGTACTTTGCAGAAAGGCAATGTTATCTTGGAGTCTATGCACAGAAATAGTATAAGACACAATGGACATGGTTACAGTTATTCAAGATAAGAAGAGATTCTTCTAGCAGCCTTAGAAAATGGGTAATATATCAATTTCACTTGACCTGAGAAAATAATTGAGAGAATTTGTGAAAGGAGCCGATAGGCCTTTGAATACTGGGGAATGTGGGTAGGCCTACTACAGATTATGACCCTGGAAGTAGTTGTTATTTGATTTTCATTTGTTTAGACTCTTCACCAGAATTGACTCACTGATCCAAGAGGTGAGTCCAGTATTCATTGTTCATCAATGTCCTTCTCTTTTACTTCTTCTTTCTTCATTCAACAAAGTTATAGACACAACTCTCCTAACACTGTTGGTACTCCAGGTTCTTTTATTGTCTTTTGTTTTTATCAAGTCTAATCTCCCTAAAAAAAGCATGACTTAAAGAACAGAAAGTGTTATATAATCCTAAAATATTTTCTTTCTATTCATTCATGTAAGTTATTTTGAAAGTAAACTTGTTTGAGTGTTCTTTCGAGCCTACTTTAAGCTTTATGTTTGAAATATTTTACTTTATTTATATAGCAAGTAAAATGCACCAGATATAAATTTGTACATACAAGTGTATTGTCTTTTAAATGATTTCTAACCTTCTTCGACCTTCTTCAACAATGAAAAATATGTTTTGTTTTATGCAAACATTTGGAAAGCTAATTTTCTTTAATACTGTAAAAATTTATTAGCTACAGCCAAGTAAATTATTTTGCTTGAAAAAAGAATAACTTGTGACTGAAACAGTTTTGCCTAGAGAGTTACACATCTCAGATCATTAAAAAATGTTTACCCAAGCTTATTTCTGTTGGGATTCTGCCTGACACTTATCAGATTCTGGTCATTTCCAGACATTTGCTCTTCCTCTCTGATGCTGGGACAAATACAGTACTTATTTTCACAGATGCCTTAGCAGCTAGAAATGTCATTTGGTCCATTTCTAGAGAGTATGAGCAGAAATCTGCAGGGTATGGGAGGGAGAAAGATGCAAGTGAGAATTTATGAAAAGTTTTGCTTTTCTAATTTATCATAACAATAGAAAAGGCAAAGGTATAGCCAAAAAAGCCCTTCCTTCTTGGCATGATTTACTGCCTTGCACTTAGATCTGATCTGGAATTGCAGAAGCTCTCTTGAACACACAAATAACCAGCATGTAAGAAATGCCGAGAGTGTCCTGCTAGGAGCTAGGAGAATTCCTAACCTTTACCAAGATAAATTATGGATGATTCTCAGGTCCCTACTTCATGGGTTTGAGTGGACTGGAGGAAATTTATGATGACCATGAATTCTTTTGCCCATATATTAAAATCTTGAAATCTTGATGAAACATATCTGTTTTTGCTGACTTATCAATTCATTGCTAACTTATGTCTCATGGCCAGCTTACATCTACTCCCTGCAATAAAAATCTAATTTCTATCATAAGTAACATCTCATTTTCTAGAGTACCTGTTCTCCCCACCCCACCTGGGAGAGGGAAGCAAATTGTTGAATATCAGTAGTATCTTTTTTCCTAAAAAGAGATTTTTTTTAGACTTTGGAAAAGAATACTTGAGCTAATGAACTCAAAATTTAATAACTAAAATTTGTAACAGATAATAAAATTATTTTGGACTCGTAAGATTTCAAATTGAGATAATAGACAAAAGTGTTTTAGGAAACTCTTCTTTATAGTCACCAAGTATTTATCAGCAAATGTTCTATATTTGGTCATGATGATTTTGTCATTTTTAGGTTTTCGTAAGAATGTGATCTAAAGAAAGGTTAAAAAGAGATGCTAAAACAACTTTCCAAATGATATTTTTAAAATGCAGTTTTGACTGACAAATATTTGAACAAGTCACGCACATTTAAAGATGGGAGTTTAGAGCAGGGACACCATCAAAAGAGCAGTATAGGCATTCCCTACCATTTTCCTCACAAAGGAAAAGTTTTGACAATGATCCACAGATGAGTGGGCTATGCTGGAAGTCCTGGGGATCAGCAGAGGAGTTCCGGCACATCACTGGGGCAAATAGATCCAAAGTGGATGCACTGAAGAGGGTAAGTGAAAGAGTTACAATTTACCTGTGTCACCTCTTCCCCAAGGTGGTACTGCCTGGACCCAGAAAGGAGCATCTCAATCTGATTTTTCTCACTAGGGTAAGTGTGGATGTGTAAGCCAGCACCCAGTTTCTCCAGCTATGCAGGATGCTGCCTGAGAGACCCACAGCCTTCTCTTCGGAGTCACCAATGGTGTAACTGGTTGTGGGGGTGGGGTGGGCGGGGTGCATGAATGGGAGAAGAGCAGCCAGGGCTCAGATTAGAACACATCAAAAGGAGTGAATCCTATCATCACATCCTGGTCTCCAACAGGAAGCCTGCCCCTGAGCTGCTCGGGACACCTTGACTTAGATCCACCTCACTGGTCCACAGGCATCTCAGACACCACCCCTTGTGTGGAGGCCCCTGATAAGCAGGGAGTGGAAGCACTTAACAGATGGCTGATGAGCACATTCAGAAAGCCTGCACACTTTGCAGGGTTATGAGAAACAACACAAACTTAAGCAGTTAGTACTTCCCCAGGGAAAGCAAACAAGATACTATCAGTATGTGACCTGTTTTTGCAGGCTTACAGTCTTAAAAATGAGTGGGAATGTACGCTAATTATTAATAAATACAAATCAAAACTACAATGAGGTACCACATCACACCAGTCAGAATGGCCATCATTAAATAGTCAATAAACAGCAAATGCTGGAGATGGGGTGGAGAAAAAGGAGCCCTCCTACAATGTTGGTGGGAATGTAAATTGGTATAGTTACCATTAAAGATGGTACAGAGTTTTCTCAAAAACTAAAAATAGAGTTGTTATATGATCCAGCAATTCCACTGCTGGGCGTATATCTGGAGAAAGGTCTAATTTAAAGAGATACATGGATCCTTACTTTCATAGCAGCACTGTTTACAATAGCCAAGACATAAAAACAACTTAAATGTCCATTGAAAGATGAACAGATAAAGAAGATATGCTACATATACACAATGGAATACTACTCAGCCATAGAAAAGAATAAAATAATGCCACTTGCCAGAATATGGGTGGAGCTAGAGATTATCATACTAACTGAAGTCAGAAAGACAGTTACCATATAATGTCACTTACACATGGAATCTAAAATATGAAACAAATTAACTTTTCTATGAAAAGAAACAAACTCAGAAACATTGAGAGCAGACTTGTGGTTCCCAAGAGGTTGGGGAGGGAGGGATTGGGAGCTGGGGATTAGCAGGTACAAACTATTATGCATAGAATTAATAAACAGTAAGATCCTACAGCATAACGCAGGGAAATATACTCAATATCCCATTATAAATCATAATGGAAAAGAATAAGAAAATGAATATATGTATACATATGTATGTATTACTGAATAACTTTGCTGTACAGAAGCATTCAACATAACTTTGCAAATCAATTATATCTTGATAAAACATTTTTTAAAGAATTAATAAGAAAGTCAATTTGCACATCTACTACAGAAAACAGTATGGCGGTTCCTCAAAATAGTAAAGATAGAACTGTGTTCTTTCCTGGAGAATCCCAGGGACGGTGGAGCCTAGTGGGCTGCCGTCTATGGGGTCGCACAGAGTCGGACACTCCTGAAGCGACTTAGCAGCAGCAGCAGCAGTGTATGATCAAAAACACTAACACTTCCAGGTATTTATCCAAAAGAAGTTAAAGCTCAAAAAGACATAAACCCCCATGATCATTGGTACAATAGCCAAGACATGGAAACAACCGAACTGTCCACTGATGGATACAGGGATAAAGAATATGTGATACACACACACTGACATATTATTCAGCCATAAAAGGAAATCTTACCATTTAGGACAACATGGATGGGCCTTGAGTCATTATGCTAACTAAAATGAATCAGAGACTGACAAATATTTTATGATTTTAATTGTATGTGAAAGCTAAAAAAGATGTTGAACTCATAGAAACAGAGTACAATAGTAATTTCTAGGGACTTGAGGAGGATAGGGTAGGCAATTGGGAAGATATTAGTCAAAGTGTACTAACTTGCAGTTTTAAGAAGTTCTAGGGATCTGGTACACAGGATGGTGAATATAATTAATGGTACTCTATTGCATACTTAATATATATATATATCAATTATATCTCAATAAAGCTGGAAATAATCAAATTTAAATTTATTATCTTTCATAGTATATGAATTCAAGTTTAAATTTGCTCTTTAATTTCAATTCATATCAAACTGAAATTTTCATTATAAGGTAAGCTAATATTACTGCAAATTGGGACAATGAAGCTTAACATTTTATAGCATTAGGCTTCCCTCAGGGGCTTCCCTGGTAGCTCAGATGGTAAAGAATCTGTCTGCTAATGCAGGAGACCCGGCTTTGACCCTTGGGTTGGGAAGATCCTCTGGAGAAGGGAGTGGGTACCCACTCCAGTATTCTTGCCTGGAGAACTTCATGGACAAAGGATTCTGGAGTGCTATAGTTCATGCAGTCACAAAAGAGTCAGACACTTATTTCTACTCTGATCTTTATGATTTCGTTCCTTCTGCTAATTTTGCTTTTGTTGTTGTTGTTCTTATTTTTCCAGTTGTTATAAGTGCAAAGTTAGGTTGTCTACTCGATGTTTTTCTTGTTTCTTGAGGTAGGATTGTATTGCTATAAACTTACCTCTTAGAACTGCTTTGGCTGCATCCCATAGATTTTGAGTTGCTGTGTTTTCACTGTCATTTGTTTCTAGAAATTTTTTTATTTCCCTTTTGATTTCTTCCGTAACCCGTTGGTTATTTAGAAATGTATTAATCTCCATGCGTTTGTGCTTTTTACAGCTTTTTTTTTTCTTGTAATCGATATCTAGTCTCAGAACATTGTGGTCAGAAAAGACACTTGACTATGATTTCAATTTTCTTCTACTTAATGAGGTTTGATTTTTGACCCAAGATGTGGTTTATCATGGAGAATGTTCCATGTGCACTTGAGAAGAAGTTGTATACTTCTGCATTTGGATGGAATGTCCTAAAGATATCAGTGAGATCCATCTCATTTAATGTATCACTTAAGACTTGTGTTTCCTTATTGATTTTCTGCTTTAATGATCTTTCCATTGATGTGAGTGGGGCGTTAAAGTCTCCTACTATTATTGTGTTACTGTCAGTTTCTCTTTTTATGTCTGTTGGGGATGCTCTTGCACTACTGGTGGGAATGTAAATTGATACAGCCACTATGGAAGATGGTATGGAGATCCCTTAAAAAATTAGGAATAAAACCACCACATGACCCCCTTCTAGGCATATACCCTAGGGAAACCAAAATTGAAAAAGACACATGTATTCCATTGTTCATTGCAGCACTATTTACAATAGCTAGAACATGGAAGCAACCTAGATGTCCATTGACAGATGAATGGATAAAGAAGTTGTGGTATATATACACAATGGAATATTACTCAGCCATAAAAAGGAACATATTTGAGTCAGTTCTGAGGTGGATGAGCCTAGAGCCTATTATTCAGAGTGAAGTAAGTCAGAGAGAGAAAGATAAATATCATATACTAACACATATACAGGGAATCTAGAAAAATGGTACTGAAGAATTTATTTGCAGGGCAGCAATGGTGAAATAGACATAGAGGATAGACTTATGGACATGGGGAGAGGGGAGAAGAGGGTGAGATGTATGGAGAGAGTAACATGGAAACTTACATTACCATATGTAAAATAGATAGCCAATGGGAATTTGCTGTATGGCTCAGGAAACTCAAACAGTGGCTCTGTATCAACCTAGAGAGACAGGATGGGGAGGGAGGTTCAAAAAGGAGGGGATATATATACCTATGGCTGATTCATGTTGAGATTTGGCAGAAAATAGCAAAATTCTGTAAAACAATTATCCTTCAAGTAAAAAATAAATTAATTTTTTAAAAATGTATCTGAAGGGTACTCATGGTCTGAAGAACAGTACAAAAGCAAAATAAACAAAATATACTTCTAAAAAAAAGAGTCACAACTGAGTGACTAACACGCACTTTTTCACAGTCAAGAATAAACTATAGCTATGAAAATATATATCACTAGAAAAATATAATTGTTTAGAAGGCTACTATGCTCCCAGTTTATTTATGTATGTACACCCCTAAAAAACTCTCTATATAAATATATCTCTCTATATAGAGATATATATCAGCTCTATTTCATCAATGATATGCAATTTCTAGTGCTTCCAAATACAAAGACAATAAAAGTGCTAAGATTTTATTTTGTTGATAGCTAGAAATCACCTGGAATCCCTGGAGAGAGATATTTCACAGAGTTTGAGACAGCAGGTATTCTTTACAGTGTGTATATATACATATATTCAAGATATAAATGCCTCAAAATATGGATATTATCATGAGATCATTCTTGTTAAAATGTTCAGAATGTTAGACAGGATTGTAGTATCAATTTTCTGTATTATTTTGAAATATTCAATTCTTCAATAGAGAAAGGGCAACAAACAGGTTGGATAAGACTCAAAAAAAAAAAAAAAAACAGCTGTGGTTGCATATACTTGTGCCTCTGTCTAAACATTAAGGCAAGTGTGAGTCACTAGTTGCCTTCACTTTGCTTACATTCAACAACAAACTATCAATGTGGAACGACGATGCTGTAGAAAGAAGCAGAATGCATTAACATTGTGTAGCCCAGACTTAGGCTGCGTTGTCTTTCTACTCACACCCTGTCCGAAGTACCTGAACCTACCCCATCTCTCCTTCCCAACTGTGTTTGAAATTGATGTGATCCGAGCATCATAATTTGATCTGTGAGCCTCTCTGTTTTGTGACCTAAGGGTGGCTTGCCTGGTGGTACCTTTAGAGACTATAAGTCCATCAAAGTGATTCAAGATCTGTTTTAATTTTTCATCTTCATTTCCCATTTAAGAAATATTGCAAAATTTCCATATAACAAATAAGCTAGAAGGAGATTATCTCATGCTTTCGTTAGTTTTAGTGCAGAAGAAAATTAAAGTGCACATTAGTCTTACTTACGATCAGCATTTTGACGACAGAGATACTTTTTTTTAACTTTATGTTTTTTTTTCTCCCCCTAATATAAGGAAGAAAGAAACAGTAAGTTGTGTGGTTAGGCATTCTGATCATGATCAGCTTGACTATTAAAATCCCAGCCCTGTTATCACAAGATTCTGTCCCCTTGGGCAAATTAATAGTCTCTCTGAACCTCATTTTCTTCATTTAAAAACTAGAGATAATAATGGGTCTACTCTCATAGCAACTGTGAAGATGTAATGAGAAAATATTTGTAAATACATATAAAACAGCCTGATACATGAAAGCATCCAGTAACTGTTGCTATCTAATGGAGAAAAAAAATCAATAGTTTTTAAATGTGGCAAATAATTCAGACAACTAGCATGGAAAGTACTGTACCATCTTCTTCTGAATCAAAATAAATATGAGTAACAATAAATAAGATAAAATTTGTCAGGCACTTAACTAGGCCTGTGTAAAATAAATGTGTCCTTTGGCTTCTAAAACTGCGGCTTTCACATGTGCTGAGTCCGAAGGCAATTTTACTTTTTCTAAGTGCTTCTGTTTTTGAGTTGTCTTCAGTAGGGATGGCTGACAATAACAAGCCTGTTTCAGGCTGCTGCCTCATCAATAGGTTTGCTTTGTTTTACATTACTTCAGTTCAGTTCAGTTCAGTCGCTCAGTCGTGTCTGACTCTTTGCGACCCCAAGGACCGCAGCACACCAGGCCTCCCTATCCATCACCAACTCCGAGCGCTTGCTCAAAATCACGTCCATCGAGTCAGTGATGCCATCCAACAATCTCATCCTCTGTCGTCCCCTTCTCCCGCCTTCAATCTTTCCCAGCATCAGGTTCTTTTCCAATGAGTCAGTTCTTCGCATCAGGTGGCCAAAGTATGGGAGTTTCAGCTTCAGCATCAGTCCTTCCAATGAATATTCAGGACTGATTTCCTTTAGGATGGACTGGTTGGATCTCCTTGCAGTCCAAGGGACTCTTAAGAGTCTTCTCCAACACCACAGTTCAAAAACATCATAGTTTACTTTATTACTTACTTATTGTCATTCTTATAAAGATAGAACTATGTTGCATTTAAATTACTTTCAATTTTTTGGAGAGAAAGTTTTCCCCAGGTGACTCAGTGATAAACAACCTTCTTGCAATGCAGGAGATGCAGGAAACACGGGTTCGATACCTGGGTTGGGAAGATTCCCTGGAGAAGAAAATGGCAACCCACTTCAGTATTCTTGCCTGAGAAATCCCACTGGCAGAGGAGTCTTGCGGGACACAGTCCATGGGGTAGAAAAGAGTCAGACATGGCTTAACAACTAAACAACAACAACAAAGATTACAAAAGTAATTAAATACTCTATAGGTAATCTACAGCAATCATATTTTTAAAGGTTGTTGTTTAGAATATGGTTATGAAACAGATGTCAAATATTACTTAGGTATTGTCAAAAAAGTTTCAGAAATAGGATCAGGGTATACTATAGCTCAGTTCGGAGAAGGCACTGGCGACTCACTCCAGTACTCTTGCCTGGAAAATCCCATGGACGGAGGAGCCTGGTAGGCTGCAGTCCATGGGGTCGCGAAGAGTCGGACACGACTGAGCGACTTCACTTTCACTTTTCACTTTCATGCATTGGAGAAGGAAACGGCAACCCACTCCAGTGTTCTTGACTGGAATCCCAGGGATGGGGGAGCCTGGTGGGCTGCCGTCTATGGGGTCGCACAGAGTCAGACACGACTGATGCGACTTAGCAGCAGCATAGTTCAGTTGGTAAAGAAACTGCTTGCAGTGCAGGAGACCCCCAGTTACATTTGTTTTTCCAACTGACTTACATTAGTCTTTTCCAACTGACTCATTGGAAAAGAACCTGATGCTGGGAAAAATTGAAGGAGGGAGGAGAAGGGGATGACAGAGGATGAGTTTGTTGGATGGCATCACCGACTCCTTGGACGTGAGTTCGATTCCTGGGTCAGGAAGATCTGCTGGAGAAGGGATAGGCTACCTACTCCAGTATTCTTGAGCTTTCCTTTTGGCTCAGCTGGGAAAGAATCCACCTGCAATGTGGAAGACCTGGGTTCAATCCCCATGTTGGGAAGATCTCCTGGAGAAGGGAAAGGCTACCCACTCCAGTATTCTGGCCTGGAGAATTCCATGGACTGTATAGTCCATGGGGTCACTGAGTTGGACAGGACTGAGTGACTTTCACTTTCACATACTGTTTTATTCCAGGCATAGAAGAACACATATAAAGAGAGGAAGAGGGGTAAGAGAGGAAATAATACCCAAGGATTGTGCAGGACTTGAGACTTTACACTTCTTACCAACTAATAATCTATTTAGTGACTCTTCTACATGTGTTGGAAGAAAACATGAGGCTTCTGAATTGGAGACAATGTACCTGATTATAGGCAGCACAGGCCTTTGCCAGAGATTTCAGTTCCATGAGCCCATGGGAGTAATGTAGGGCCTATTATACAGGATTGCTGCCTTCATCAGTTTGAGCTGCTATAACAAAATGCCATATACTGGGTGGCTTACATAAGAAATTTATGTTCTCACAGTTCTGCCGGCTGAGAAGTCCAAGATCAAGGTGCCTGCTGGTTTGATTCTTGGTGAAGGCTCTCTTCCTGGCTTGTAGATAGCACCCTTCTCAGTATGTGCTCATATACCTTTCCTTGGTGCAAAGGGAGAAAATTCCAGTGTCTCTTCTTCCTCTTTCAAAGGCACAGGTTCTATCATGAGGTTCTACTTTCATGACCTCAGGTAACCTAAATAAGTACCACTCATCTCAAGTACCATCACATTGTAAAGGAGGACTTCAACATAGTGATATTGAAAAGACACACACATTCAGTTCATAAAATATGAACATCCAGTGGGTTGTGTTACTGAAGTGGAATTTGAGCATAGGGAATTCAATGCTACTATAGCAAACAGAAGCAAGATTGTATATTGTCAAGGGGAAGCATTTCATCCACACTTCATGCTTGCCTGCCATGAGCGTGCCCTGGTAAAGGACTCAGGTAAAGAGTAGTCAGAGTGATGCATTCTTGTTTTACCCATGAAGATGATGCAAAGACACTGATGTCCAGTTGTAGACTGACTCTCAAGACACTAGCAAAAACGTAAAGCTTAAGGAAAACTGTGAGCAGAACAAAAGTCCCAATACTCCTCTATTCAATCAGAAACAGTGTCTGGCATGCACATAGGAAACTCAATAAATACTGGTTATTATAACTGAATAACTGAGGAAAGCCATTAGAATTTGAAATCTGAGAAGAGTGAGGGGTTTACATAAGGCCACTTATACCCTGTAGGAGTTTGAACTTAGCTGAGAAATCACTGAAGTTTATAACAAGGAAGGAGCATGGTCAGATTTACATTTTGGGGCAATCACTTTGACCGCAATAGAGTGATGGATTTAAGAAGAGCAAGACAAGGACAGGAAGATGGATTAAGGAACTATTGCAATAGAAGAAAAAGATTGTGATAAAGGTATAATCTAGAGAATTACTGCATAGGAAAACATTGTGAGAGATTTCAAAATGATTTAAAGTACAATCAGCAAGACTCATTGCTGGATAGAATGAGAGGAGAGAGGTAACGACTGAGAAGATGCCTGGGATCCTCACTTGAGACTGGGGCTATGTGCCATAAGAAGAAATCAGAATTCAGAAAGAGTAGTGTAGCTTTTAAAATTAGATCCATTCAAAAGAATCTATTTGATAAATAATTTATATTTTAGTTTTCTGATAGATTTCAAATGTATGTGATTTTCTACATCCATTTATATATACATATATATATAATTAAACATTTAAATGTTATCACTATAAAAGTCTCTTTACATAGGAATGCCATTTTTTCCCCTTAGAGCATCCAAATACATAGCTAAAACTGAATTCTCTGTTCTAAACAGATTCTTTTCTCACCTGTTTCATATCCCACGTGAATTAATTCTATGCTCATATAGGTAAAGCAACTGTTCATCTTCATGACTTACCCTTTAAACCATTTGTATTTGTGTGTGTGTGATTATGTGCCTGGTAAACTTGGTTTTGATGAATTACTTTTTGGGCTATATTTCTTAAGTTGGCAAATTTCTTGCTGTGCTGTGCTTAGTGGCTCAGTCATGTCTGACTCTTTGTGATCCCATTGATTGTAGCCCGCCAGGCTCCTCAGTCCATGGGGATTCTCTAGGCAAGAATACTGGAAAGGTTTGCCATGCCCTCCTCCAGGGGATCTTCCCAACTCAGGAATCAAACCCAGGTCTCCTGCACTGCAGGCGGATTCTTTACTGTCTGAGCCACCAGGGAAGCCCACATTTGGATAAAAAGACAGATCGAGTTTTATCAACAACTATAATTCCCCAGGCAAGAATGCAGAAGTAGGCTGCCATTTCCTTCTCCAGGGGATCTTTCTGACCCAGGGATGGAACCTGGGTCTCCTGCATTGCGGGCAGATTATTTACCATCCGAACCACCAGAGAAATCCTTAGATATAATGCCATTGATTTGAACTCGGAAGCTCAGTAGCTTTCTCCACCAAAACTTGGTAAATTTTTAGGATGAAAGATACCATTGAAATGAGAGAAGAAGAAAAAAATAAAATAGAGAAGCCTGCACACTGCAAGAAAAGTTCCTATGTGCCACAACTAAGACTCAGTGCAGCCAAACAGAACCACTTCGACTCACCATGTAATGGTTTTAGACAATAGCTTATATTTTGCAGTGCAAAACACAAAGAACAAGTGTTTGCATTTGATTGCACTATGGAACTCCCAGTTGGAGCTAGTGGTAAAGAATCTGCCTACCAATGCAGGAGACACAGGAGATGTGGTTACGTTTAATCCTTGGGTGCAGAAGATCCCCTGGAGAAGGAAATGGCAACTCACTTCAGTATTCTTGCCTGGAAAATCCGATAGACAGAAGAGACTGGTGGTCTATGGTCCACAGGGTCACAAGAGTCAGACAGACTGAGCAACTAAACCACCACCATGGAAACCTAAAATTACCTTCAGTCATAGAGTTTCTTAGCTGCATTATCAAGACTTCCCCATGTAACACGATCTTACTCTGCCTGGTAATTCTTGTTCAGGTTGAGGAAAAAAGACATTTTAAAACAAACTGCTTCTTTAAAACACTGCTTTCTAGGAAGAAATCTCTTTAAATGTAATTAGTTTTCTGTTTTATGGACACAACAGGCATTTGTTGTAAGGTATCTGAAGAATACAAAATAACTCCAAGAAAAGCATAAAAATCACATACTAAGTCATACGTATTTGCCAGTAACATTTTGCTTAACATTCTACATTCAGTTCAGTTCAGTTCAGTCATTCAGTCATGTCCAACTCTTTGCGACCCCATGAACTGCAGCACGCCAGGCCTCTCTGTCCATCACCAACTCCCGGAGCCTACCCAAACCCATGTCCATCGAGTCAGTGATGCCATCCAACCATCTCATCCTCTGTCGTCCCCTTCTCCTCCTGCCCCCAATCCCACCCAGCATTAGGGTCTTTTCCAATGAGTCAACTCTTCGCATGAGGTGGCCAAAGTACTGGAGTTTCAGCTTCAACATCAGTCCTTCCAATGAACACCCAGGATTGATCTCCTTTAGGATGGACTGATTGGATCTCCTTGCAGTCCAAGGGGCTCTCAAGAGTCTTCTCCAACACCACAGTTCAAAAGCATCAACTCTGTAGTGCTCACTTTCTTCACCGTCCAACTCTCACATCCATACATGACCACTGGAGAAACCATAGCCTTGACTAGACGGACTTTTAGGCTTCTGTAAAATGCATATGCGCTTTTGTTATAGGTTATCACAGTCTATATTGGCACAAATGTAAAGTCTCAGAGAAATAAAGATGGCAGAAAATTTAAAATTCAATAATTTCACTCGTGGAAAAATGGTATATGTGTAAGTTTAACAATGAATTGTATATCATTTCTGGAATTATTTAAGAGACATATATACATATATATAAAATTTAAGGAAACTCATTTTAAACACACACAAAATGGCATAAATAGCATATTATTTTACCATTATAATAGATGTATTTGCAGATAATGCCTCTGTAATACCAAAGTGAATGACTAACAAAGAATGCATCTGCAAAGATTTTCTCTAGTGGAGAAGGAAGTAAAAGGAAATGCTGTAATTTTTATTGTGAACTAAAGGGGGGTTCTTCATGACAGAATTGAGTTTTCATGAATGCCAGGTTGGCATTTGCAAAACTGATATGCCTTGACATTTAGATGAGTTCTATAGCATAATGTACATGTTCTATCATTACGAAAACTAAAATACATTTGTAATGTTTAAAGTATTTAAGAGTATTACTGTTATAAGAGACTGAGAACAAGTCTACCTTTCAGTGCAAGCAGATTTCAGACTTGGAGAGTGAAACAATGACATCTGATTCAGAAGCTGAATCTCAAAGCAAAACAGATCAAAAAGTCAAACTATTGGAATAGTATTACATATTCTTATTTTGTAAAAAAAATACTTCAAAGGCTTGACTTACAGGGTAGAAGAATGGCAACATGACATTATAAAAAGAGGACAGATAAATTCATGTTGAGCCATGTAAACTACTGACATCCAAACATTTCAGCTTGTAAAAGGAGACTGATAGCAAACGATGTAAAATGATAGTGTGATACCCCAAGTGCTTTCAGTATGTCAAGCACTGTTCTCAGACCTTCACATGTTTCCACTAATTCAGTGCTCCCCATGTCCCAAAGGTTGGGGCTGACAGTATCCTCATTTTACAAATGAAAAAATGAACACAAAGAAATGAAATAACTCACCCAGGCTACACAGGTAGTTAATGACAAAGGCTGTACCTGAAGCCAGCTGTATTGCTACAGAGCAATGCTTCTTCCTAACCACTATGTCATTCTGCTTCAACTGATGGAATAGGGGCTGGATGTGGACTCATTTAAGCATCACTTTGTTTATTGTGTGGGCTGCTTTGAAATGCTGCCCTTGACCTTCTTTAAGCTTTGGAGGGGTCTCCACGTCTAACAAATGTGATGACAAGTCAGTACATCAGTCTCAGCAGTGCCCTCAGATGACTAATTCAGAGGCAGTGTGAATAGAAGATAATGGCAGACCAAAGACTGGACGCCCAAAGGTTGGTTAACAATTGTTAGGCAGTGTAAGCTCTGCCTAGCACAGTGATGATGGGAAATAGGAAGGGAGGATATAGAGGGGCCATCACAAAAGGAATATACAGCTTCTGACTGGATAGAATAGAGAAAGAAAGAAAGAAAAGAAATACTCATCTTTTCACCCCACTTAACTGAGAAAATTGCCTTAAAGTTGCAAGAAATAGAAAATTTTAAAAAGACATGTTGGAAAGTATCTTAAAATTGAAGTTATGAGGCAAATATTCTGTTTTATATGCTAACCATAAGGCAGTTTGGTAGTTTTAATTTTTTTAATGAAATTAAATAATGTAAGTATGTATTAAGTGCTTAATAATTAGTGGCTTCCCTTGTTATTTTGAGTTTTATTACTTATGCATAAGTCCCTTTCAGAAGCTGAATATGAATATTTGAAATCTGAATAACTGACATGACTATTATTCTCTATTCAGCTAAATTTCTATTCCAAAGAAAACATATTTTGGAAATACTTAGTTTTGATTTTTAGGAGAAATTCCTCTGCAACATTTGGGAGAAGAAAAATGTAAATACTAAAGCTTGTTCTCAAGATTGGTAACTAATATTATAACACATTTCTTCCTAAACAATATAAATATCATTCTCAGTTTGGCATAACATTTAAAATACGAAATGTGGTGACTTGACTTTCGGAATGTGCCTATATTCACATAAATATGTACGTGTCTGTGTGTGCATGTGTCCGCAAAATATCTAAGGGACTCTGCATTGTTCCTATTATTTATTTGTTTCAGACATGGAGAAGGGAATGGCAGCCCACTCCAGTATTCTTGCCTGGAGAACCCCATGGACAGAGGAGCCTGGCGGGCTATGGTCCACAGGGTCGCAGAGAATCAGACACAACTGAAGCGACTAAGCACTCACATTTCGACAATTCAATTACTAAAAGCAAGCGTGTACATTTGAACACGTACCTGCAATGATACTCGAACAAACAAAGCACACTGGAAGAGGCGCATCGTCACATTAATGTATATATTTTTCAAGGCCAGGCAGAACATCTTACATTTGAAAGTAATTAGTGAATTCTTCGAGGAGAGAAAAAAAAAAAAGGAATTCAATTGATCCATGAAGTAGTTGTGCTCAGGATAGGCCTTCCTTATTCTCACAAGTGGGTTTTCTGTACTAAAGGTTTTCTTTTAGCAGGTATAACTTTTCATTAGAAAAGGCCCTGATGCTGGTAAAGATTGAGGGCAGCAGGAAAAGAGGGCAACAGAGGATGAGATGGCTGGATGGCATCACCAATGCAATGAATATGAACTTGGGCAAACTCGAGGAGACGGTGAGGGGCAGGGAGGTCTGGCATGCTGCAGTCCATGGGGTCACAAAGTGTCAGACACGACTGGGTGGCTGAACAACAACAACAAATTTTGATTTGCTGGTTTCATTTTCTTTGTTACTTTCCACTTTTGTTGTCATTTCCAGGAAATACAGTTCTTTGAAATAGTAAGTACTTATCATATCACACAAAGGAATCTACAGTCTCCTCTCGCTCTCCCTTTTTTTTTCTCCAGAGGAGGGGGAATTCTGGCAGGAGGAGGAGCGACAAGTCTGATTGTGACAGCGTGGGATTCACTGGGTGACAACAAGCGAGTGGACAGGGTTTTCCATCACTTCACCATGGCATGGCGTTGTCTTCTTTTCCTGTATTTCACAGAGGGAGATATCCTTGCCCTATTCTAAGCTTCCTGCCTTTATACACTGTGCATTCATATGCGGATGGGTTCTGGGCATGATTTTCATAGGCAGAAGTGGAAGTTGTTCTGTCGCTAAGTCATGTCTGACTCTCTGTGACCTCATGGACTGCAGCATGCCAGGCTTCCCTGTCCATCATGAATTCCAGGAGCTTACTCAAACTTATGTCCATTGAATCGGTGATGCCATCCAACCATCTCATCCTCGTTATCTCCTTCTCCTCCTGCCTTCAATCTTTCCCAGCATCAGTGTCTTTTCCAGTGAGTCAGTTCTTCACATCAGGTGGCCAAAGTATTGGAGTGGTTGGATATCCTTGCAGTCCAAGGGACTCTCAAGAGTCTCCTCTAACACCAGCATTCAAAAGCATCAATTCTTCAGCATTCAGTTCAGTTCAGTTCAGTTCAGTCCAGTCACTCAGTCATGTCCGACTCTTTGTGACCCCATGAATTGCAGCACGCCAGGCCTCCCTGTCCATCACCAACTCCTGGAGTTTACCCAAACTCTTGTCCATCGAGTTGGTGATGCCATTGAGCCATCTCATCCTCTGTCGTCCCCTTCTCCTCCTGCCCCCAATCCTTCCCAGCATCAGGGTCTTTTCCAATGAGTCAGCTCTTCGCATCAGGTGGCCAAAGTATTGGAGTTTCAGCTTCAACATCAGTCCTTCCAATGAACTCCCAGGGCTGATCTCCTTTAGGATGGAATGGTTGGATCTTCTTGCAGTCCAAGGGACTCTCAAGAGTTTTCTGCAACACCACAGTTCAAAAGCATCAATTCTTCTGCGCTCAGCTTCTTCACAGTCCAACTCTCCCATCCATATATGACTACTGGAAAAACCATAGCTTCGACTAGACAGACCTTTGTCGCCAAAGTAAAGTTTCTGCTTTTTAACATGCTGTCTAGGTTTGCCATAGCTTTTTTTCCCAAGGAGCAAGTGTCTTTTAATTTCATGGCTGCATTAAAAGAATACATTTGAATCAGTTCTAATGAGATGGATGAAACTGGAGCTGATTATACAGAGTGAAGTAAGCCAGAAAGAAAAACACCATTACAGTATATTAATGCATATATATGAAATTTAGAAAAATGGTAATGATGACCCTACATGTGAGACAGCAAAATAGGCACAGATGTATAGAACAGTCTTTTGGAGTCTGTGGGAGTAGGCAAGGGTGGGACGATTTGAGAGAATAGCATTGAAACATGTATATTATCATATGTGAAACAGATCGCCAGTCCAGGTTCTATGCATGGGACAGGGTGCTCAGGGCTGGTTCACTGGGATGACCCTGAGGGATAGGATGGGGAGACAGATGGGAGAAGTGTTCAGGACGGGGAACACATGTACACCCATGGCTGATTCATGTCAATGTATGGCAAAAACCACTACAATATTGTAAAGTAATTAGCTTCCAATTAAAATAAATACATTTTTTAAAAATAATAATTTCATGGCTGCAGTCACCATCTGCAGTGATGCTGAAGCCCCCAAAATAAAATCCATCATTGTTTCCATTGTTTCCCCATCTATTTGCCATGAAGTGGTGGGACCGGATGCCATTGTATTTGTTTTATGAATGTTGAGTTTTAAGCCAGCTTTTTCACTCTCCTCTTTCACTTTCATCAAGAGGCTCTTTAGTTCCTCTTCACTTTCTCCCATAAGGCTGGTGTCAGCTGCATATCTGAGGTTATTGATATCTCTCCCAGCAAGCTTGATTCCAGCTTGCACTTCATCCAGCCCAGCATTTCACATGATGTACTCTGCATATAAGATAAATAAGCAGGGTGACAATATACAGCCTTGATGTACTCCTGTCTCAATTTGGAACCAGTCTGTTGTCCCATGTCTGTTTCTAACTGTTGCTTCTTGACCTGCATACAGATTTATCTGGAGGCAGGTAAGATGGTCTGGTATTCCCATCTCTTGAAGAATTTTCCGCAGTTTGTTGTGATCCCCAGTTTGCTGTGATCGTCCTGCTGCCCGAGATGCTTTGACCCACACTATCTCAGAGTTTGCTCAAATTCATGTCCATTGAATCAGAGATGATCTCTAACTGTCTCATCCTCAACTGCCTCCCTCTCCTCCTGTCTTCAATTTTTCCCAGCATCAGGGTCTTCTCAAAGGAGTCAGCTCTTCCTCTCAGGTGGCCAAAGTACTGGAGTTTTGGCTTCAGCATCAGTCCTTCCAATGAATATTCAGGATTGATTTCCTTTAGGATTGACTGGTTTGATTTCCTTGCAGTCCAGGGAACTCTCAAGAGTCTTCTCCAGCACCACAGTTCAAGAGCATCAGTTCTTTGGCACTCAACCTTCTTCATAGTCCAACTCTCACACCCATACTTGACTAAGGAAAAAACACTTGCTTTGACTCAACGGACATGAGTTTGCAAAGTGATTTCTCTGCTTTTCAATACACTGTCTAGGTTTGTCATAGCTTTCTTTCCAAGGAGCCAATGACTTTCAATTTCATGGTTGCAGTCACCATCTGCAGGGATTTTGGAACCTGAGAAAATAAAACCTGTCACTGTTCCCCCTTTCCCCCCATTATTTGCCATGAAGTGATGGGACCAGATGACTTGATCTTAGTTGTTTTTTTTTTTCTTGCTTGTTTTTTGTTACTGTTGAGTTTTAAGCAAGCTTTTTCACTCTTTGTGTCAACAGTCTGATGACTGGGAGGTTGACCTGATGGTTCTGAAACAGACTACTGCTGTATTCCATTTGGGGTGATTAATGAGTAAAATGTAGGAATAAAAGAGTTACTTTGGCCCTAGTTCTAAGACATTATTAAATTGAGATTTAGCTGAGAATTATCATCAAGGGTTTGGGGTCACTGCCTAGCAGTTATATATTTTGAAACATTATTTTATCTTTTGGGTATATTCTCTTCTTCATTTGTATCAGAAGGGAGAAGAAAACAACCTAAGTCTTCTCTCATCACCCAGGGCTCTGGTCCTTTAAAATGAACCAAGGTGTTGTTCTCTAAAATATCATTCTTGACTACAAAATCTACCATGTGCAAAACAATATAATATGTGGAGAGTCAAAGCACCACAGGAACTTGGCACGCCTGCATCGCGATGGCCAACTATTTAGTTGCATTTGACTTTGTAGCCATATGACATTCTTTGATTATGTAAAAAATAATATATTTTTATTATAGTCAGGTTTATTTCTAAATACGAAGACCTGTGTTTGATATTTTAGACACCCATGATCGAAAGTTTCATTAGGGAAAAGAGAGATAGGATTGTGCTAGAGTATTAGGCATCGTATATAATTATGCATTCTATGTATAACTCTAGGCACAACCCTCTTAATTTTATTCTTGAGACCTAAATCTTGGCCTCTGCGACTCCAAGAAAAAACTTTTCTCCATCAACAGAATTCAACATTTGCAAATCAATTAACTCTGGCTTTTAGAGTGTTTCCCAAGAGTGGCTAAAATAATAACAATCAAAATAATAGTCATAGTTGTGTAAATAATTACTACATATCTGTCACTGTTCAAGGATTTGTTTGCATTAATCAATCAACAAAATAATGTTACACAGTATATTCTATTAAAATCCTATTGATTTGCAACCTTGAGACTTTATCAGGTAAACATTGATACCAGACCCTTTACACAGAAGGCAAGGAGAGGCCCAAGAAAGAGGCAGACCTCTCAAGATTGGCACATGGCATGTTTAACAAGCAGGGGAACTTGCATAAGAGGCTTGTCTTGGACAACTGCAAGATGAGCAGATCTCTCCCCTTGCCCTCCAGAATCTGAAACTTTATAAAGAGAGAGACTTTAACTGGGCTCAGTCACTATATAGATGCTCTAAATTGCACCTTACTCTCTCAAGGCTTTGTCCTTGGAACAGATCCTAAGGTCGAAACAGAGAGCAAAGCATATATTCCAAGGACAGGGGGATGGATGAGGAGCCTGCAATGGCCCAGGCTCAGCTCACCAGTCAGCTAGTGGTCACATCCTCTCAATTACCTCCTCCAACAAATCCATGTTGCATAGATGAGGAAACTGAGACAGAGGACGGAGAGTGATTTGTACGAGTAAAAGGATGTAACCAAGATTTGAACTAAGTGTTCTGGTCCCATGCTAACTGTTTTTAAGACTATGACTATGTTGTTTCTATCCCAAACTCTACTGGAAACTTAAGGATGTTCTCATCAGCCTTTCCAAAAGATCCTCTTCCTATGGAGTCACATGTTCCAGAGCAAAACTATGAGCATAGGGACAGTTTCAAACAGCAAAGTTAACAACTCCTTGGCTTAACATGTGTAAATATTTTCTGCAGAAAAACAAAGAACCAAAACAAAAAAGATCTGTTCATGATCGGATTGCATCCTGATTTGGTCTCCTCCTTTTGCGGACATAATAGAGCAATGACTATTTTTCAGGTCATGAGATTAAACAGCAGAAAATGCTGTAAAGAAGACATAGACTAAAATAAACAAGCAAACAAAAAGCTCAGATATAGTTTAATGACTATGTTGTTATTGATGTTCACTGGGTAAATCATGCCCAACTCTTTTTGGACTGCATTATGCCAGGCTTTCCTGTCCTTCACTATCTCCCAGAAGTTTGCTCAGATTCACATGCATTGAGTCAGTGATGCTATCCAACCATCTCACCTTCTGTCATTCCCTTTTCTTCCTGCCCTCAGTCTTTCCCAGCATCAGGTTCTTTTCCAATGAGTCAACACTTCATATCAGGTGGCCAAAGCACCAGAGCTTCAGGTTCAGTATCAGTCCTTCCTATGCATATTCAGGGTTATTTCCTTTATGATTGACCAGTTTGACTGGACTGCAGTCTCCTTGCAGTCCAGGGACTCTCAGGAGTCTTCTCCAACATCACAGTTAGAAAGCATTAATTCTTCACCACTCAGCCTTCTTTCGGAGAAGGCAATGGCACCCCACTCCAGTACTCTTGCCTGGAGAATCCCATGGACGGAGCAGCCTGCAGTCCATGGGGTCGCGAAGAGTCGGACCCGACTGAGCGACTTCACTTTCACTTTTCACTTTCATGCATTGGAGAAGGAAATGGCAGCCCACTCCAGCGTTCTTGCCTGGAGAATCCCAGGGACGGGGGAGCCTGGTGGGCTGCCGTCCATGGGGTCGCACAGAGTTGAACATGACTGACGTGACTTAGCAGTAGCAGCAGCAGCCGCCTTCTTTATGTTCCAACTCTCACGCCCATACATGACTCCTGAAAAAAACAGCTTTGACTATACGGACCTTTATCAGCAAACTGGTGTCTCTGCTTTTTAATATGCTGTCTAGCTTTCCTTCCAAGGAGCAAGTGCTTTTTAATTTCATGGTTGCAGTCACCGTCCACAGTGATTTTGGAGCCCAAGAAAATGAAGTCTGTTACTGCTTCAACGTTTTCCCCTTCTATTTGTCATGAAATGATGGGACTGGATGCCATGATCTCAGTGTTTTTACTGTTGAATTTTAAGTCAGTTTTTTCACTCTCCTCTTTCACCCTCATCAAGAGACTCTTCAGTTTTTCTTTACTTTCTGCCATTAGAGTGGTATCATCTGCATATTTGAGGTTGTTGATATTTCTCCCAGCAATCTTGATTCCAGCTTGGGATTCATCCAGCCCAGCATTTCACATGATATACTGAGCATATAAGTTAAATAAACAGGGTTACAATACACAGCCTTGTCCTACTCCTGTCCCAGTTTTGAACTATGTCTGGTTCTAACTGCTGTTTTTTTTGTCCTGCAAACAAGTTTCTCAGGAGACAGGTAAGGTGGTCTGGCATTCACATCTCTTTGAGAGTTTTCCACAGTTTGTTGTGAATTAATTACTGGATTTCACAGGAATTATTTAAACCCAGTGATGATGTTTATACATACAAAGGGAGGAATCAATTAAGGGAAGCCTGAAGATAAAATGAAGAAGAGATGACCATCACATTTCAGAGATTGTGAAATAATTCAGAAGGAAACAGTAACAGCTGTGGACTATACAGCTGCATAATCAACATCAAGAATGGCATTACAAACACCACCACCAACCACAGAAAAAAACAAAAATTTCCTTATTTTCCTTTGCCTTTCTTGTACAGAAGACTGCAAATATGGATAATAATGTAAAAATGTTGTATTCCAGAATATTGTATAAGCATAGAGCACAGTTGTTAAAGAAAGAAATTGAACTGAAATTTTAAAAATAAATGACATTTTAGAGTTATTCAAATTTTATGCTTGCATCTATCTTAAATATGTATTATGAAATTTTTAAAAATCATATTACTGATTAGTGTGATTTATAGAAATAGTTTTACAGACTCTCATGACTAAATGAAATATTATGAAGGGTTCTTTCATTAAATTTAATAGATATTTTAATTCTGTTCTACTAACATATCTAATTTTAGATACTGTTATGTTTAAGCAATCTGAGTAAACATAATGTTGACATTCTGATCATAATTATTTTTCTCTGAGAAAATAAAAGCTTAAAAAAATATTTTATTTTTTATTGGAGTGTAGCCAATTAACAATGTTGTGATAGTTTCAGGTTCACAGCAGAGCCACTCAGCCATACATACACATGTATCCATCGTCTTGAATTATATTTTAGTTCCAATACTGCATTAACATAAATTGAAATGCAGTCTTTACAAGTCACTATAACATAATAAAATGCAGAATGCAATGCACTTGAGGAATTAAAGCCTGAAGCCATCATTTAAAATATCAATTGTTAATTAAGATGACAAACTGTGCATACTAGTAAATTTACTATTTTATTATGCACTTTTAATTTTAAATCCATGATGTGGTTCCACATCTGCTAATATATAAGAAAGCTGTGGTTTCAATCACATTTGCAGTGTGTTCAATCACTGACCTTGAGATGTCTAATTTTCTGGTTTCTAATATATGTCTGTATTGATCGTCCTGAAGGGAAGGAGGCCTTCTCATTTTCTAACCATGCTTAGAAATCTATAAACATTTTAAAACATCTTCTAAATTAGGCACTAGTGGTTTTTATGCAATTTTCACTTTCAGTGACTAATGAACATCAAGAATAGGGAGATAATTTCCAAGTAATTACTGAAAATAAACTGATTTATTAGGCCAAGACTTCAATACAGGAATACAAGGGGCAGTGTATGATTTCCATTGTTATATCAGATTGGGAAGTTCTTTATCATAAAAATCAATAAAATCTTGCACACTTGCATTGCTACTAGAATCTGAGTTCTCTGTTGCTATATAAATTATTTTTTAAATATCATAAATTATTTCTCGTGATGCCTTTGAATTATGGTGCTGTAGAAGACTCTTGAGAGTCCCTTGGACTCAAGAAGATCAAACAGGTCAGTCCTAAAGGAAATCAATCTGAATATTTATTGGCAGGACTGATGCTGAAGCTAAAGTTCCAATACTTTGGCCACCTGATATGAAGAGCTGACTTACTGAAAAAGACCCTGATGCTGTGAAAGACTGAAGGCAAAATAAGAAGGGGGCAGCAGAGGATGTGATAGGTAGTATCACTGAGTCAATGGACATGAACTTGAGCAAACTCCCAGGAGATAGTGAAGGACATAGGAGACTGGCACGCTGCAGTCCAAGGGGTCACAAAGATTTGGACACAAATTAGTGACTGAACAACAACAAGTGTCTGTATCCAACAACATTTTTTACATGGTTTTAAACAAACATATACAGGCTAAGGGCTAAAACTTACATTACACTTCAGAATTCCTTTGTTCTTGTGATCACTAAAACTGTCTTTGTATTAAACTTTTAGCAGAGTTTCTGAGTCACAGCCACATTTTATTGTTTCTCTAGACCTAGCTATGCACGGGCACAATGGTTGTTACAAGTTGTCTTTTCACTACAAGGGGCAATGCATCATCAGTGACTCCAGTCTTAATAGAATTCTTTTCCTTGATTACGTCCCAGGTGAGGCAGCGAGTTTGAGTTTTTTAGGGGAATGTACATCTTTGTTGTGCTGTTTCATCCTGCTTGCTTTCATAGACAGATAATTAACCAGGCTTGTTATTTTACCCAACTTAAAATTATGATGGCAAGTTGAGAACGAGGAATGTGTTCTACTTTCCTCTCATAAAATAATCAGTAAATATCTTAATAAATATTCTGAAATCATGATTGGATAATAAAGGTAATGTTGCTTGTTGCAAGAGAGACAGGGATAACATGAAACCAATAATGTCAAAATTATAGAGAGTCTAGAAATGTTTTACGGACTCAAAAATATACAAAATTGAGCACTGTTCATCAAAATAAAGGAAAATATAATTCATTTACCTAAAGACTGAGTCAAGGATTATGTAAATCAACCTGGCTATTGTGCATAATATAGCAGTGGCTACCAACATTTTCCATCTCCAATTTAAATGCCCATCTTTTACTCAACATACAAGTATCTATAATTGACTCTGATTCTTAAATGTCAAGAATGGTATAAATAGCTACCCCTACTTAAAAAATATAACAGTATTTTAAAAAGCAAGTCACTTATATACACATTGTTGATAACAGGTATGGAAGTTGGGCTTTCCTGCTGGCTCACACAGTAAGGAATCTGCCTGCAATGCGGGAGATCTGGGTTTGAACCCTGAGTTGGGAAGATCCCCTAGAGGAGGGCATGGCAACCCACTCCAGTATTCTTGCCTGGAAAATCCCAACGGACAGAGGATCCTGGTGGGCTACAGTCCATAGGGTTGCAAAGAGTTGAACATAGCTGAGTGACTAAGCACAGCACATCACAGCGCATGGAAGGTGAGCACATTACGCTGTGAGTGAGTCAGATGAAAGCAAGTACTGTATAATATCGCTTATATGAGGAACCCAGCAAAGCCAAACTCATACAAATAAGGAGAGTAAAATGGTGGTCACCCAGGCATGGGTATTGGGGAATGGGATGGATACTGTTTGAGAATACAAATTTGCAACAAGTAGTAAACAAGCCCTCTCTAATGCACAGTATAGTGAATATAGACTACATTATTGTATTATAATCACCACATTTACCAAGAAACGAGACCTTAATTATTCCAACCACTAAACAGAAAGGATAACTATGTATCATGATACGGGTGATAATTATTGCTACAATGGCAACCATATTATAATATTTAAATGTGTCAAATTAATATGTTAGATACCTTAAGTTTATATAATGTTGTATGCCAAAATATCTCAATTAAAAACATAAATGAATAGAAACAGAAAGATGCCAATTTTCTTCTATCTGTTGGCATCTTCATTTCATGTTCTGCTACCTTTCAGAATAATTTCTGTATGATAAGCATCTATTTTAAATGTGTCTGAAAGGTGAAAGTGTTAGCCACTCAGTCATGTCCAACTCTGCAATCTCATGGACTGTAGCCTGCCAGGCTTCTCTGTCCATAGAATTCTCAAGGCAAGATTACTGAAGTGGGGAGCCATTCCTTTCTCCAGGGAATCTTCCCAACCTAGGGATTAAACCTGCATCGTAGGCAGATTCTTTACTGTCTGAGCCACCAGGGAAGCCTCTTAAATGTCTGCTTTCTCTACAGAGCTTTTTCTCTATTATTCAGAAACAACTAGTCAAGTTTTCTCCCCTGTAAAGGATTTTGTAAAAGTCTTCATGAAAATAATTTAGAATGCCTGTCCAACCATGATTTTAAAAAATAATTATTCTTAAAATGTAGACTGATAAAATATGTCAAGTGTATTGAATTTATGTCAACATAGCAAAGCAGTTGTTTAAATAGTTGTGATAAGTAGCAATCACAGAAAAATTTACTAAAATTGGTAAATGATATAAGTCAGGATAATAAAATCAAAGGGGTAAATTGAAAATACATTATCACTATGTGTTAAACATTATCACTATGTGTTAAACTTGTATTAAACACCATATTAAACTTGTATTAAACACTGGACAAAGAATTCATAATTCTTTAGAAATTGGTCATCCTAAGGAAGACTTTTTTTGTTTTTCAAATGCTGTATATTCCTTGGTTAAAGGCAGTTCAGCCCTACCATTTTATACCCTCTTTACAACACAATCTATACCAGTAATGGCAGCAACCACATGGCAGAAGGGAGGGAGTGATAAGGATTTTTACCACCAAACAAAAAGGGACAGACAGTAATAGGATGTAGAGTGGTAAGAAAGATTGAAGAGACCTTACGTGATACCCAGTCTGAATTGTACACTGTGAACAGGAAAACTCATTTGTTCTATTCATTTTTGTGTGTATTGACATTTAAAACATGTAACATATTTTTACAACTGAAACTAAAAAGAGGCTATCAAAAATAAAATATTGAAGTAAAACTTAGAAGACTCTTATCTTTGCCTCAGCCCTTCCCAATTTTCCAGAGATTGCCCTTATTAGATATACTTTTGCAAAAGTAAAGTTTCATCATCACAGAAACCTTTCTTCAACCTTTTCACTGAAAGTGCCCTTTACAGTTTTGCTCTAATGGATGCCTGGATCTCCCTCGAGGACACTACCAACTTCCCCTGCAGCACTCCTAAGTGGAAGAGGATTTCAATTAAGTTTTATTTTTGCTTTGTCTACATTTCTCTTATGACCGAGCTTGTAAGTCAAATGGAGTTTGTACTTGTTCTTCACTGTTTCTTCCAGTCTATTCTTGACCTTATGCAGAGATTTGAATCCCATGCTATTAGGTATTATCCCTTAGAAACTTTCATCATTCTAGTATCTACTCACACTCTGTGTTCTCACTAACTCTTCTTATTTCTTTTCTTTTTATTTAATTGGGGTATAGTCACTCTACAGTCTTGAGAGAACCTTCTTGCACTGTTGGTGGGAATGTAAATTGATATTCCCACTAAGGAGAAGAATGTGGAGGTTCCTTAAAAAAACTACAAATAGAACTACTGTGAAAAGTGAGACATGAAAGTGTCAGTCTCTCATCTGTGTCTGACTCTTTACAACCCCATGGATTGTAGCCCGCCAGGCTCCTCTGTCCATGGAATTCTCCAGGCAAGAATACTGGAGTGGATTCCCTTCTCCAAGGGATCTTCCCAACCCAGGGATCAAACCCGGGTCTCCTGCATTGCAGGCAGATTCCTTATTGTCTGAGCCATATGAGCCAGCAATCCCACTACTGGGCATATACCCCAATAAAACCACAATTCAAAAAGACACATGCATCTCAATGTTCACGGCAGCAATATTTTCAATAGCCAGGACATGGAAGCAGCCTAAATGTTTCACTGATTCTTGATGTCTCTAGTTCCCACCTCATTGTTACTTTGCCTGTCAGAAATTTTGATGATTTTAGTCCATAGTGTAAACAACAAATCTGACCATACCATGGCTTCTTAGTTTCTTGAACTACTGTGAACTTGTCTTGCACACTCCCCGGGCCACTCAGTTCCATAGCCGTGACCTGGTCCTTGTCATTACCTGTAATAGCAACTCCTCCATAATTTCAATTTCACGCATCACACTCTGTCAGCTCGACTTCCTGACTTCTTGCTCATACTCACCGCTTCAAGCAATCCTACTCGATAAGCCATCATGCCACCGGGACCTATATTTATTGATCCCACATTATGCTCACTTTCCCTAATCAACCATATATTTCTCTCTTCCATAAAAGCTAAGCTTAAATTCCACGGTTGGTTGTTTTAATGACTCCCCTGCATATACCCTCAACTACGCCATTCTTCTTCAATTTTGTCATGCAACTTAGCTATACCCTAATTAAATAATTCTTTACTATTCTAGTCCTGAACTTGAGCACTGACATAATGGGAGAAAAACACATAAGCACCCTGTCCAATCTTGTTTCACATTCTCTCTAAACCTTAATGGAATTCAAATTTCTATTATTTGTTCTCCTACTCTTTTAAAAAGACTACTCTGTATCCTTCCTGATCTCCTCAAATGTTCATCATCTGCTTCCTCATACTCACATGAAACTGGTGAACTTGCTTCCTAATTTGTTGAGGAATGAGGTCCAATCACTGTCTTCACATCTATATGCATATTAGTATTTATACTTGCATACTCTGCTTTCACCCCTATTAGTGTGTCAAAGGCCAATGCCTTCACTTGCTGGCAATGGCCTCTCTCCAGGGTTCTAATCTCTGTATAAATTATCTTTGAAAGAAAAGGGCTCTCTCTCTCTGAGTGGACTCAGCCCTTTGCTGAGATGCAAGTGCTGACAACAGGCCTCAGCTAGATGACAGCTCCCCTCACCTTCTGGACCCAGAACCTCCAGGTCCTACACAATTCTAAGTGGGAATCAGCCACCTTCCTACTCAGGAACATCTCTCTGGCAATTCTGTACTCTCTCTCCAATGCCATCAATTTCCTCTCTCTGCTAGATCACTCCTATCCTGCTGTTACCCATTTCACCCTAAAAATATAATCTTTATTGACCTATCCCCTCCTTCCAGATCTTTACCATTTTTACTCTCCCTATTGCAGCTAAAATTATTCTAAGAACACTTGATAATATTTCTAAATTCACTTTCCCCATTACTCTTAAATTCACTCTAAGTGGATTAGAGTAAGAGATCCCCATTCTCGTTTTCAACTTCACTAAAAGTATTTTTTAGTGAGGTCATCAATGATTTCTATTGAAAAAGGTAAAGCTAGTTCTCAGAACTTATGTATCTTGGACAAGCTGGCATCACTCTCTTCCTGTAAACACAACTTGATAAATAGTACCCTCTGTTTACTTGATCCAATCACTCTTCACTACTTTTCACTGTTATCATACCACCATGGTCAAAACCATCATACTATCAAACTTGAATTATGGCAGTAGCTTCTCAGCTGTCTCCCTGCTTCCATGCATGACAAACTTGAAGGATATTCCCCACAAATAACGGGAATTATTTTAATAGACATCCATTAAGTTACTTTTCTGCTCTCAACCCTCACTTGTTTTCCAGGTCATTCAGAGTAAAATACAAAACAAAACAACAACAACAAAAAAACAGTCTTTATAATCTTTGCAAAGAATTAATAGCTGCATTTCCTCTCTGATATCATTTTCTTTCTCTACAGCATGCTAACTCTGATGTCCTATCACAAGTCTATAATACTGTTTTCTCTAACTTCATTTCTTTGTCCTTAAGATCTTTCTAAAATTGAAACCCTCATCTCCTGCAAGCCTTCCCTCAAGCATCACATTCACAGTGAGGCCTCTTCTATCCAAATTGTGTAAAACTGTATCTCTCTGCAAGAACTCCCACCTGCTTGGCTTTATTTGCTCCTCAAAACTTACTACTTTTCCCCATATTACATTATATTTATGAACTCTCTTACTTTCTAGAATGTAGTTTCACTGAAAGCAGGCAGGCTATTTTTTTCTGCCTTGTTCATTGTTGTACCTTCTCAAGTCCCTACGTTGCTTCTAGGAAGATAGTAGACAATAAAAATTCATTAAATTGAATTAGAGTCTATGTAACAAATGCTATTCTGGCCACTGCAACTATAAGGTGAACAAAACATCTTTAATATCTTCATAATTTTCCTGGTATCTTCTAGTTCATACACTGTAAAATTTTTTTAATCTGTAAAAAACTAAACATGTGGTATCATATGATACATCAATAACAAATATAATAATCAGCACAACCATCTTTAATGATAACTTTAAGGGGATAAGTTGTACAAATTAAATGATTAGTGTTAAGGCATAATTTTTAAAATTATTTATATTCTATGTACAATTGATGCTAATGAGATTCTGCCTTTGAGTTCTGTCCTAAAGTTTCTTGACTTGGAAAAAAGAGACCGATACAAATTATGAAATTGGGATAATAATGACATGCCAGATGCAAGTACATTGATTGTAACATGTGTGTGCCTCTGGGTAGGGCTTCTACAGAAAGGAAGGCAGTCCTTTTGTCGGAACAGGGAGTAATGAGAAGTTTGTACTTTCCACTCAATTTTACTCTGATTCCAAAATGGCTATAAAATATAAATTTTATTAATTAAAAAAGGAAAGATATAAATGAATATGATTGTGGATTCGATTTGGAAATAACTATGTTTGGCAGTTACACGTCATCTCTGATTGGGAGTCACTAATTCCAATCTAGCTAATAGAGAGTGAATGTCCTTGGCAATTAGGAAAGTTTAAACCTCACTTTTGACCAGTGTGTTATGCTTGAGTTAATTGTGATGACTGACTTATGGAACTGTTATTAAAGCATACTTGATATGTGATATTATCTGTACCATTTTAGTACATGATGTGGGCTTTTTCTAATACACACATATACTTACAATATACCTAACCAAGATTTTACATACTGCTCTTCATTTTTTATTATCTGCATCACACTTTAGAAATGAGATTTTAAGTAATACACACACTATTTTTAAATAGGTAATATTATGTGGTAAGCATTTGTTGTATTATAAGACATAGTAACCAGCACATATAAACCCATTTAAGCCACAAAATAGTTCATACAAGAGTTATGAGTAGGCATTAATATTATAAGCTTAAAGAAAATAAGCATTAACATTAAAATATAAAGTAATTCTCTGAAATGTAGACCTTGTTGGAATGAGTTGTAAGGATGAGAGTCAACCATAAGACTATCCAATGTTAAAGGATCTTTAGGTTCTTAATGTTTTGTTAGACATAATACAACTCCACTTCAAGTTATTAATTAAAACACAAAGAAACAAAAATACCAAAAAGAGAAAAGTAACTCGAGCTCAGTAAGTCAAACTGTTGACATTTTAATGTATGTCTTTTCAATTTTACATTTGATTTTCTATAATTTATAATATGGTAATGCTTAATGCTTTGTGATAGAACTTTCATACTTAATCTGGTATTCTCAGGAGTATCTGATTAGATATTTCTCTTCAGGCATTTTTTTCTCATTCCATTAGCTAAATGTGCCATAGCTTCACTAATTCCCTGCTTTGGACATTTTTCTCTATTTTACTATAATAAATAATCTTGAGACATATTTTTCTTTCATTTGGATTTCTTAACATGTGCATAGAATAAATTTATACTATTAAAATAAGACGCATTTTATCCATTTCTGTATAAATTCCTAAAGTGTCATCTGAAATGTACCAATCACCAGTTTCAACAATTCTTGATTTCTTATTTTCTATAATTTGTCCCAGACTAGATATTATTACTTATTTTTGTTGCAGTTGTGTTGGTTTGCACTTGATAATTTTAACAATAGCATGTCAATAAGAAAAAAAAAAAACTTTGTTTCAGATAAATAATGAGGGGAAACATTGTGTATAAGATTATATGCCACTTATAGTCTTTTCTGATTTTTTTTTAATGTGTTATTCCTTTTTTGTTGTTATTTTATCTGCTTCAAATTTTAATGACTTGTAAATGCTGTTAATAATAAGAATATTATCTTTCGGCTTACCACATAATTTGTGAACATTTTTATCCTCCAAATTTGTAAAAGCATCATTGTATGTGCATTGTTACACACCAGTTTGTGCAATGAAGAATTTAATATTTATTTAGCCACATTTTTGGCATCTCATTTTTGTGCTTAGAAAAACCTTCATGATACTAAAATAAGGAAATAATTATATTTCCTTCTAGCCTTCTTATGATTTTTACATTTATTTCTTTGTTCCAACTGGAATGTGTTTACCTTTGAAATATTAGATTAGGAGTTATTATTTTATATCTAAGTAGGTAAAAGTAATTCTTCCAGCTCCAATCATCAATAACTTTTCATAACTGTTGGCAGTTTTATCTCCACTAGAAATGTCAATCACTTTTACTAAGCTGACATCTATTCTTTTAACATGTAAAAAAAAATTATGTAGATTATTTTTAAAGTCATTAATGAATTTGTTACATGATTGCTTCTCTTTTTTTATGCTTTGGTGTTTTGACTACAAAGTGTGTGGGATCTTACCTCCCTAACCAGGCATCAAACTCACACCCTCTGCATTATAAGGCGAGTCTTAACCACTGGACCAACAGGAAGTCCCTTGATACCTTCCTCTTGCTTACTTATTTCTTAGAGATTTAGTCCTCTTTGTCCTAAGAGGGGACTGTACATGGTACCCTGTATCTGACCTATGTTGGCCAGTCTGTTCTTATGCCTGGAGCTTGGGAATTGGCTTTTGGAAACTAGGTCAACTCATTCAAGGTTGGTCATTGAAACCATAAAACTGGATAAATCATTTTCTGCACGAATAGGTTGACCTACAGAGAGAGAAAAAAAATAATAAAATAAATACCTAAAAGGAAGTGATGATACATTTTATGCCTCGAGGAGAGGAAAGTAAATCAGGGAAAGCAGCTGCCATGGCTCCTGGATGAGAGGAGGATGCACCCTTTTGCCATTCCAATAAATTCTGCCTTTTTCAATTAATGTTATAGATTATTTTCTTCATCAAATTATCTCTGATGAAGCCTCAACCAATTATACTACAGTGCACTGTTTTTAATTGGATTCTCAGTTATTCTGCTCTATTTGTTCCTTCATCAGGACTGCGTTGGTTTAAGTGGCATTAACTTCTCAGTGAATTTGAATAGACAGCAGAAGGTCATCATCATGTTTTCCTATGAATCTGCATAAACATATATCTTTAGATAATATAAGTACTTATATATACATATATATATATATATGGGAAATTCAGTATCATTTTATCTTTTTGGAAAATTAAAACAAATTCTATGAAAATCCTGATTATATTCTCATACGTACAATAATTCAGTGGGACTGAAGATTTTTTGCAATATTGCATACAAAGATATATATTTCTATGCTAGTTTTTACATTTTCATTGTGTAAGAATCCGTGCATGTGTCATCAAAGCTTCACCAAACATTTACTGAATTCCTATGATGTTCCAGGCTTTCACCAGGGTAGTAGATGGGTAGAGATAAGACTAGGACTGACACACTCCTACACCACAGAGAGTTGGTGTCTAGGAGGAGAACAGACATTAGACAATCACTGAGTGAGATGACATTGGAGAGGAAATAGAGAATAGGTAATTTCAGCCTTCATTGGTCAAGATAAGGGATTCAGTGTTTATAAAAGAATGATGAAAGTCATTGATGATGAGTTCTAGACAGAGAAGTGACATGATCAAATTTATATAAGATATGTTCATGAACACTTACAATTTGGCAGTTTATTATAATTCCAACTGCTTTACATAGGAAAGCTATTGATTTTTGTGTGCTGTTTATTTGTAGTATTTGTAACTTCTCAAAGCTTTTCAATTTTCTAATTTTGATAGTCCAAGTAGATAATAATGTAAATTTATATAATAATAATACATATAAGCACAATGAGAATAGACCTATATTTTTCCTAAGATCACCTCTAGTTTTCCCCTATTTTTAGTGGATATCTTTTGCTTTTGCCTACTGCATTATTCAGTGCTTAGTCAGGAAAAAAGAACATACAGTGCGTATTTCAGAGAGAAATATATTTAAGGCATGGTATTAGAGGCTTATCTAGCCATTGAGTTAGTTGAAGTACTGAAAATCAGGTAGACCATTAAGAGGAAATTTAGATGTGTCTGGAGCCATACAAGTCATCACAATGATTCCAGTTGTCTGTGAAACCAAATCACATGTCTCTCAGGAGAATACTTTCGAAGAATACCATGAGAAATGTCAACTAGTAAGTAATCTCAGCTAGTTTCTTCTAACAGAATTCTAAATTTCCTTTGGGGAGAAATTCTTGACCCATTTTTATTCTGTGTAATTTAAATAGAACTGAGATCTCAAGTCCTCTTGCTATCAGTAAGAATGTTACCAATGACTGATCACAGTGATGAGCTGAGAGTTCTGCATGTTACCAGGTCAAGTTCATTAGTCCCACTATATATATTTTACTAAGACGAACTATTTTCACTGAGGACTTATTAATTTAACAGATGATCCTTAAACTGATGTTGTCCATCACTGTCACCATATGGAAAAACTGGCTGAATAGAAGCCCAACATAAAGGAAAACAGAATAAAGTTGATGCGTCATACTTGTAATAATTTTTTGAAAAAATTATTAAAGCAATATTTGGAGCTAAGTTTGGAACTGTATTTCTGTACTATATTATCCAGTTTTGCTTAAGTCATTTGACTTGAATTTATGCATTTCTACTAAAATAATACTAACTACTATACCTATTAAATATACTTTTATATATTTTTAAAAAAGACTTGACTTTTTATTAGTATGTTCCAGATTTCTGTATCCATATTACACATTTAGAATATTTTGTGCTGCCATTTTAAAGTTCCATATGATGTTAGAATAATAATGTTACATCAATTATAAAGTTCTCTAATTTGTCTCATTTTAAAGCTTCTACTGAGATTCTTTCATTAAATAACATCAGCTTTAAATTAATAACTTTAAATACTATTGTTACCAGATACCTGTTTGCATATAAATTCTCTTTTTTTTAATTATTTATTTTTACTTGGAGGATAATTGCTTTACAATGTTGTGTTGGTTTTCACCATACATCAACATAAATCAGCCATAGGTATCCATACGTCACCTCCCTCTTGAACCTGAGAAAGTCTTTATCAATTTAAAATTATATTTCAAGGTTACCATTTTGTTTAGGCTTTCTATTTCTTAATGAATCAGTTTTTGAAATTCATATCATTCTATTTACAGAAATTTTCATGTATATGAGCTTAACAACTAATTAACTTTCCTTGAGTTTGTTTCTGCTGCTTTTTAAATTCTATTGTAGGATTTATTTTAGGATTTGGGGAATGTAATCGTAGAGTTTCCCTAATGGTGTCCAGGGGATTACTTTATAGAGGGAGGGAGGGTAGAGATAGAAGCCCTAGGGAACAAATGTCTCCTATTAGGAAAAAAATAGTAAGCTAAACCTTTGAATGGATCATCTCATGGACAGATGTCAAACGGGAGACGGCTGCTAAGGTGTGATTCTGACACATGGCAAATAATCCACTGGAAGCCAAAAGGGATAGGTGGAAGGAAATGAGTGTTTCTACCCCCTTATTAGCTATATCTGGTCTATTTCATTCCTTCCTTTATTTCAAGACTCAGGCACTTTGTACCTCAAGCTGCTAATTTCTCTCTCTTATTTTCTCTTTCCTGACATGTCTCTTCTCATCCTGTTAGTACTACTAGATCGTGTTTTAAGGTAGACTGTTGGCTTGAGTTAATACAAACATTTTATTCTATGGACTTTCCATTCAAGATGACATGTATGAAGTTGCTGTTGGTCATTCAAAGAATTAACTGTTTCTAACAAAGTGTGCAGGAGGCCAGTTATCTTTCCTGACTGACACTAGGCACAATTTAAACACCAATAAAGACAGGAATATAGAAGTGACATTGCATGAAGCCAAAGTAAAAGTCAATATATTGCTTAAACTATCACATAGGCACAAGGCCAAGATCAAACAGACTGGGTGCCAAAGAGTATAGATAAGTAAATATTCATTAAACATCAGGATATATACATTTAGATTAATATCCTTGGTTTTTATGAATCTGAGGATTTAGAGAGTCCAACCTCTTCTACGAAAGGACATTTTGATTACAAATATTACTAACTGAAAAAAGTGATTCTTTTTTTGTGTGGGTTGCTGGCTGTATGACTTGCAGAAACTAGTTCCCTAGTCAGAGATTGAACACTGGGCCACATCCATTTTTAAATGACGCTTAAAAATTAAATATATAAATGGTGTGCATGTGTGTATGTAGCATGTACACTTAAAATTTATATTTTCTTATGTATATATATTTTTATAAATAAAAGAAATTTCACCCAATTGATTACCTTCTATTTCAAATCAATTCAACCTCACTTTTTTTTTAAATTATTCCATTTCTAGCTATAGAAATAATATGATATGATACTGAATCTATCCTACTTTTCAGGATTATTGATGGAAAATTTTGCTTTGCTTCTTTTTGAAAGACAGTTCTGTATGTTTCCAAAGATTAATTTGAAGATAAGCTGTAGACACAAAAATGAGATATCTTGTTGAGAAGGGATGCTATTGTTAATACAAGAAATAAAGTAGTAATTTCATAGCACACAGAGAAGGTGGATGAGTAAAATACCTCTCTATTTCAGGGTTTTCTAGGAAGTAGTAGAATATTACTCTATTTTAAGTTTTATTGGTAACACATATGAAAGAGTTTTAAGCAAAAGAAATGACACAACAGGCCCCACTGGGCATTCAGAATCCTCTGTCACTGAACCTACAGACCAAGAAGGGGGTTGCTCTTTTGGCCTAGTGATCCTGATTTTCAAGGGGAAAATACATTGTTATACCATGTATTTGGTACAGTGAGTGCAGAGAAATACATTCCTTGAACCCACGGGATCATCTCAGTTATTATTGTGTTAGTGAAAGACAGGATAAATCAGAAACAGATAAGAATAATGAGGACCTTGATCTTCCAGACTGAAGTTCTGGGTCATTTCCTCAAGTCAAAAATCCTGAAAAAGTTTAATGATGTCTAAGAACAAAAGGAATAGGATATGAAAAGGTTAATAAATAAGTTATAAAGACCAACTCTGGTCTTATAAGTAATGGCTGAAACGAAGACTATACAAGAGTATTATCACACATTTCACTTAATATATGTATGCATTATAAATAATATTATATATCCACACATTTATATTACATAAATTTTACTCCAACTTCTTTGCCTTTACTTTATAAATATTTTGTGATAGTGACCATCTTTATGATTTAATGTTCAGGTTTACAGTTATTAAAGTTGTACAGTAATCAAAGGGCTTCCCAGGTGGTAGAGCGGTAAACAATCCACCAGCCAATGCAGGAGATGCAGGTGACGCAAGTTCAATCCCTGGGATGGGAAGAACCCCTGGCAACCTGCTCCAGTATTCTTGCCTGCAAAATTCCAATGGACAGAGGACCTTGATGGGCTACAGTACATAAGGTGGCAAAGATTTGGAAACAACAGAGTGACTGAGAACACACAGCACAGGATGATAAAATGAGAATGAGAATGAATGTCACCCAGAAATAGAAGAGCAACCAATGAATTTTATATATCTTTTTTTGGGCAAACAATTAGCATATTTTCATTAACATGCAGGAGACTTCATTACGTTAGATGCTAATGAGTTGTTTTTCCTGATGTTGTCACATTTAAATATATATCAGTATTCTGGCCTAGAGAATTCCATGGACTGTATAGTCCATGGGGTCGCTAAGAGTTGGACACGACTGAGTGACTTTCAATTTTTTTTTAAAGTGGTGTGTATTGATGTTTAATAGTAAACAGGTCGCTGTTGTTGCTATTCAGTTACTCAGTTGTGTCTGACTCTTTGCCACCCCAGGGACTGCAGCACACCAGGCTTCCCTGTCCATCACCATCTCCCAGAGCTTGCTCAAACTCATGTCTATCGAGTCAGTGATGCCATCCAACCATCTCATCCTCTGTCATCCCCTTCTTCTCCTGCCTTCAATCTTTCCCAGCATCAGGGTCTTTTCTAATGAGTCAGTTCTTCGCATCAGGTGGCCAAAGTGTTGGAGCTTCAGCATCAGTCCTTCCAATGAATATTCAGGACTGATTTCCTTTAGGATGGACTGGTTGGATCTCCTTGCAGTCCAAGGGATTCTCAAGAGTCTTTTCCACCACCATAGTTCAAAAGCATCAATTCTTCGGTATTCAGACTTCTTTGTGGTCCAACTTGGTCTATCAGGTTTTGGCAACCTTTTCAACCCCTCGTAGTTAACTGAATAGCTCAGAGTCTTGAAAGCTGATAAAAACCATATTGCCTAGATTCTGTTACTCAGAGTCTAGACAAGATGTGATTTTGGTCCATGAGCTTCACTGACAGGAAATCTGCAGTGATGCCAAGGAGGCAGAAGATGCTGTTCTTGGAGTGATTGCAGTCAAGGACTGTGCTATAACAGGTAGGACTGTTTTGTGGAACAGAACCACATCTTCTGACTGTGCAGTGGTTTACAGTGGCAGACAGCAGCCATAGAAGCACCACTGGCTGCAGTGACAGCAGTTTTCCAAACATATGGACTGTAATTGTGGTGGCAAGATCTGGTAAGCAAGTATCATATTCCCACAGCAGGTCTGAGTTTTCCCCTCTAGCCCTCCAGGGATGTTGTGCACCAAATTTCCTGTTGGTCATCCATTCTTAAAATAAATGATAAACCCAGAGTTTTCTGTGTTCAACTGTGAATTCTGAGTCATATAAACATTTTTCAACCATGTGTTACACAATATCAATAGTTTCAGAATTTATTTACAATTTGTCAGGGAGAAATACTGGCATCATAGGACTAGATCATTAACATTTGTTTTATGGATGGTAAGAAATGTAATTATTTTAGTAAATTGAGCATAGAAATCTCTCTATTTCGATAGATATCAATGTAGATAATATATATATATATACACACAATTTAGTTATACTCTATGTTCATAAAATATTATATTTTAGCATTTGGAGTATATCTGAGATCACTATACAGCCACAGGATATCAAAATGCTTATTATATTTCAAAATGTGGAAATATAAATCCTAAGGAAAACTCAACAATGCTTCCATTATTTGTCTCAATTATATTTTAGGCAGTTATAAACATGAAATTATGAATTGTAGAGCCAAATATATACTGTACTATTTTATTAAATACTACACACTATTTAAATCACATGGCAATATTTTTCAGATTTTGATAGAGACAGATTTATGCTATCTCTAGAATTTCATAGATTTCTTCAGCCTCAATTCAAGTTTCGAAAGTCAAATCTGTACAGTAGACACAGTAGCAGTATACTCAAGCTTGTTCAGTGAGTTTGAAGGTGCCTTTAGCAATGGCGTATCTCTTGTGAGCTGATTGGCTGTCCTGTCTGTCATTTCCATGGATGCTGTTTCTTTTTTATGCCTTGCACTGCTAAAAATGTCATTTATTTTGTTTCAGAGAAACAATATTTTTATCTTTTTCAAATTTCAACATGTTAGTATAATTTAAAATACATATCCTAGAGCTACAAAATATATTAATGGGATTCTAAATGCTTGATAGTCATTCAAAATACTTTGGTCTGTATTTAAATTCCTAGGTACAGCTTAAAACATTCAAGTCTGTAACAAGTGTTTCAACTAGGTCTATACAGACACATATACAAGAGTACAATCATGTTAAAAATGCTTTGGTTCGAGATGAATCACTTATAGCATTTTCATGTTTCCTTTTAAGACATTGTTTTCTGATAAGATGAGCGAGTCTTTCACTATGATCAGCATGGCATGACATGCAGGGAATTTAGGACCCTTAAATCTTAATTCGTCTTGGGAGCTTTCAAATTTTAGGGCAAAGCCTGGTATCAAAAACATTATGAGATACCTTTCTGACAGCTTGAGAAGTGAAAGTGAAAGTCACTCAGTCGTGTCCAACTCTGCGACCCCAGGGACTGTACAGTCCATGGAATTCTCCAGGCCAGAATACTGGAGTTAGTAACCATTTCCCTTCTCCAGGAGATCTTCCCAGCCCAGGGATCTGATACCTTGCCATCTATTAAAGCTAGTTTCTTTCCTAAAATACTCAAAACAAACAACATGTATGGTAGATTTAGGCTTTAAATGTTCGTTGTTGACGGGATATAGGTAACTGATGTTCTGTGTATGCATGCATGCATGCTTTAATATACTTTATTAAATTTAAATTACTACTTTAAAGGGAAATAATAAAATTAGCTGCTCTTGTTTCTAAATAAAAATCACATTCATGTCAATCTAAGACATCATGGAGAGAGGTAGATGTTGCTTGAAAACATGCCTTCTCATAGAAATATTTATTAAATAGGCAATAAGAGCCAAAATGATAAGACAGATTAAATGTGGCTTTGATTTCCATTTGTTAATTTTAGTGGCAAACTGCTTTCATATGTTCACATCTCAGCATTAACTCTGGAATGGAAAATATGAATTACTAAATGCTGAGTCTGTACACCCTAAGTTTAGCTATGAGTATTCTGTACCTACTTTGGAAAATAAATACTTTTGAAAGATAATACTATATTTATTTTTCAAGATAATGAGATAGCATATTTTAGTAAGTTGGCCATGATCATATGCAGAGTGGTAGGTATTGAATGTTTTGACAGTAGCAAAACTTCCAAATATGAATAAAGAGATGATTGCTACTTAAAATGTTTTAGATAAGAAATTGCGATATTCAAAATCTTTTTATTTTTTTTTGTAAAAATAGTTTCTTGTAGACTCAAAAGAGCTCAAATGTTTGGATTGCTGATATTCTCTATTTGTTACTTTGGTCTTCCCTGGTGGCTAAGAAGTAAAGAATTGCCTGCCAATGCAGGAGATTCAGGTTTGATCCCTGGGTCAGGAAGATCCCTTAGAGAAGGAAGTGGTAACCCACTCCAGTATTCTTGCCTGGGAAATCCCATGGACAGAGGAGCCTGGTGGGCTATAGTCCATGGGGCCACAAAGAATCAGACACAACTTAGCAAATAAACAACATTTATTATTTTATGTGATTCACAAATAGTTTACAGTACTAATTATATCATAGTTCAATATAAAAGATACTTTCCCAGATCCTTCTATAATTCTTATATTTTTACTTGTAGCTATGCCTTAGATTAGCAAAAAATTACAATTTTTTCAAAGTTAATTAAAATTCTAAAGCTAGGGATGGAAATGTTATGCGAATTTTTTTTAAACAGTGTGAAAACAAAGCATTCAGGACAAAACAAACCATGGTTACTGTGGAAATCAAAAATTTTAACTTTCGTTTAGACTTTCATTAATGTTTATTAGGTCTTTTTTGTATTCTGACATTCATGTTTCTTCTCCACAAATAGATTCAAGCCTCTATAATATCCAAAGGTAATACTGGAATATTGTTTTCAGATGCAAACTACAAAGGTCTTTTTGTGTGCTTGAACTTCTCTGGGAGAACCTTAAATAAGCAATGATATAATATTCTTGCTAAAGATGATAGATCAATATTTTTGATAGATAATAATTTCGACTCATAATATGCAAACACCCTCTCAGGCTATTTTTATGATGAAAGGACTTTAAGTTACTGGCAAGCATTATGGTATATCACTTCTAGAAATCATAGCATGTTCATGGTCCTCAGTGGTAATGGATTTTAAATATTTCCTTTTTCTTATAAGTGATAGCCAGAGAGATTACATATGCAACTTTTCAGAATGAGGGACTCAGAAAATGCCATGGTTTATTTCTCCTAACTTCAGAAACAGACTTATTTGTTTCCTTATTCAGCTTTAGTGCAAAGATTTGAAAACACTTTAGGTAAATAATTAAGTAATGAAAAAAAGAGAAAAGGGAGATATGACAATAAAAGTACCTTCAAGTCTGAGCAGATAAGAGTAAGGCTGTCATGAGCACGCCATAGAGAAGTTTAAATATTAGTTCAAAAAGAAGGTAAGTAAGTGCACTGACACAGATTGAAAGTTACTTTGTAATTAACAGTCTAGACTTTGAGGTCAAGTTCTAAGCCTGCAATTCAGTAGCTGCCTGATTCTGGGCAAATCCCTTTACTCTCTATGCTGTGTTTTTCCATATTCATAAACCCACTTAACATTTCTAGCTGCATAGAATTCTTGTGAGGAATGAGAGCATATAAAAAAGGCATAGCTCAGTACCTTGTACATATTAAGCACTCAGTACATTTCAACTCTTCTCATAATTACCTCCCACAGGCAGCACTAGTGGTAAAGAATCATCTGCCAATGCAGGAGATGCAGGAGACCAGGTTTTGATCCCTATGTTGGGAAGATCCTCCAAAGAAGGAAACGGCAACCCTCTCCAGTATTCTTGCCTGAAAAATCCTATGGATTGGGGAACCTAGCATGCTACAGTCCATGGGGCCCCTAAGACTCGGACATGACTGAACACACACACATTAAGAATATTTTGGAGACAATAAAAAGTTATGAGATATCCTTAACATTTTGAGGTATTTTCATGGGAATCAAGTAGCTCCCTTCACAAAATTATCAAAGGACATCAAAGTAATATCTATTTTATTTACATGGCACAGCTATTTGCAAATTTAAATATGTATGCAATTTTAATATAAATTGAAGGTATGTATAACATTTTAATTTTTTCAGTACTTCCTGCAGGTTTGGTTTCTACAGAGAATTGACATTGTAAAACTGGTATAATTTTTCCTATAAATCTTAAGTATACTCTGTGCTTTATTATTAGTCTAAAAAGCTTTTGGTAAACTGAGTATCATTTAAATTTTTCACCATTTGACTATATTGATTTCCTGAGTTTCCAATGACGTTTTTGCCAGAAATCCAAGAAATTGACATATGCACATTATAAATCTAGCAACTCTTAACTCTCACACAGGAAAATGTTAGGTAAGTGAATTTATCTTTGTAACAACCAAAAATGAATTTTTACTTAAATTTTGAACTCTAGTTATGATAACATTCAATCTCCTTATTATTTGTAAATGTAGTTTCTCCTAAGCTAATCCTTTATCTTACCAACAAAGGCCCGTATAGTCAGAGCTATGTTTTTGCTTTTGTTTCTTGTTCAGTAGTCATGTATGGATGTGAGAGTTGGACCATAAAGAAGGCTGAGTGCTAAAGAACTGATGCTTTTGAACTGTGGTGTTGGAGAAGATTCTAGAGAGTCCTTTGCACTGCAAGGAGATCAAACCAGTCAATCCTAAAGGAAATCAATCCTGGATATTTATTGGAAGGACTGATGCTGAAGCTGAAACTGCAATAATTTGGCCACCTGATGTGAAGAGTCAACTCATTTGAAAAAACCCTGATGCTGGGAAAGATGGAAGGCAGGAGGAGGAGAATGGGATGACAGAGGACAAGATGGTTGGATGGCATCACCAACTCAATGGACATGAGTTTGAGCAAGCTCTGGGAGATGGTGAAGGACAGGGAAGCCTGATGTGCTGCAGTCCATGGAGTCACAAAGAGTTGGATCTGACTGAGTGACTGAACAAAAGAAAGATTATGAGAGAGATGTAATTTAAAAATTGAGCTTGCAGAATGCAGAAAATAAAATAAAACTATGGGAAAATACAATAAAAATAAAGCATATTAGAAACAACATTTCAGTATAATTAGCAAGGTATCCAAAAAGTTTAGGGAGCATGAGTAGAACTTGAGTAAGTTGCAAAATCTAAATATATAAATTAGAAAGGACAAAGAAATAAACTAAATATTAGAGAAAATGATAAATATGTTAAAGAAAGAAGACTTGAATGGCATATATAATCATGATATCAAAGAAAAAATGACAGAAAAATATGAAGTGAAAAAATGAAAGACAGTTATTTTAACATAGGTACGAATCGGAAGACTACAAGAGTATGCCTTATACTAAGACAAATTAATGTAAAAGATTCAAGAATTTTCTTTATGATATTGGTTATCTTAAGAGATGCACAGCCTCTGGGAAGGGAAAGCAAATTAATTAAAAAACAAAAAAGGAGAAATTGAGCCCAGTGAAAAATTAGATATTTTAAATATAATAAATAAATAAGAACAGAGATTAAAAATAAAAGAAAGAAATGGAGATACAGTTTGTCTTCAGGTTTATTTACAATGCTAAACTAAGATATTGCTGCAATATTCACATTTTTTCTTTTTCTTTATTGTTTTCTTATTGAGTTATAACTGACATATAATCATGTGTGTTTTGGAGGGGGTTTTGGCCATGCTGAACAATTTACTGAATCTCAGTTCCCCAACTAGGGATTTAAACACGGCCCATGGCAGTGAAAGTGCCCAATCCTAACCACTAGACCACCAGGGAACTCCCTTGATAATGTTATCTTATAAAGGGCATGACTCAGGCAATTTGTATCGTACCATATAGTCTTCCTAAAACCTGAAAATGTGAGTGGATAAAACAGTCAGCATAATTTTTTTAGGAGAAAACCTAGTGGACTAAAATGTGCTAACCAAAAATAATGAACTCCCGAGTCCAGAATATTCAATTATTTAAAATAAATGATTAAAACTGTTATAAATAGCGCTCTCAAACATACAAGAAAAAACATGCAAAGTATTGCTTCAGAGAAAAATTTCACAATAAAAGGGGATGAGTTATAAACATGCTCCTCATCTTTACAGTTGTTTGGTATGGGGAAAAATAAGTGTACCCTTCAATTCATTAAAGTAACAAAGGTTAATTAGTACCTGATATGCTCAAGATGCTCTTTTACCGGGGATAAACTGGATATCATTCATCTTAGGTAGCTTTCACTCGTGTGTGTGTGGAGGCTTGGAGAGCAGATAAAGACAATGAACAGAACAAATAAGTAAATTTTATGGTATGTTAGAAAGGGCAAGTTCTACAAAGTGAAAAAAAGGAGAAAAAGCAGATGGTGGTGCATGGGTGCGATGAGAGATTATTTTGGGTGCCCTCGCAGAAAACATGCAAGTGGAGAAAAGACCGCAAGAAGGAAGAGAGTAAACCATGCAGAAATTTGAAGGAGAAGCAAATGTCAAAAGGAACCACCAAAGCAAAAATAAGTGCTTGTGTCTGAGTCCACGGCAAAAAGGTTCATGAGACTAAGGTGGAGAGAGCCAAGAGGGAATCAGTCTGAGAGGGCTAAGGCTATTTTTGAACCTTAAAAGGAGGCTAATGTGAGAGCCTTCACTTTCTCTGTTTTCTTGATGGGGGATCACCAGTACTGAGAAAATTTGAAATAAGAGTAGAAAACAAGAAAAGCTCTTTGTTTTTATTAACCCTCCCCCCACCATGAAGGTGGATATTTTAAGAAATAACACTTCAAAAATGAAAGAAAATACCCTCTCGAGGAAATATTCTATATTATCTAAACAAGCCAGAAAGAAAAACACCAATACAGTATACTAATGCATATATATATGGAATTTGAAAGATGGTAACAGTAACCCTATATGCGAGACAGAATAAGAGACACAGATGCATAGAACAGTCTTATGGACTCTGAGGGAGAAGGTGAGGGCGGGACGTTCTGAGAGAATAGCACTGAAACATGTATATTATCATATGTGAAACAAAACACCGTTCCATGTTCGATGCATGAGACAAATGCTCAGGGCTGGGGCAACGGGATGACCCAGAGGGATGATATGGGGAGGGAGGTGGGAGGGGGGTTCAGGATGGGGAACACATGTAAACCCACGGCTGATTCATGTCAATGTATGGCAAAAACCACTACAATATTGTAAAGTAATTAGCCCCCAACTAAAATAAATAAATTTATTAAAAAATAATAAAATAAACAAGAGCATTTATTTAAATGTGGGAAAATCTTCTTGCTGAACCCCATAGTTTGTGGATTAAAGAACACTAGCTTTATACTCTTATGACTTTATGGAATTGTCAAGAGAAAAAAAATATGTTTTGCACCAGCTATCACGACTCTCTTCCTGTTGCATATATGCATGTTGAAATGTGCTTTCCTTCATCTAACCCTTTCCTTATATGATATAGATAGTGTGTTAATTTCCTCTCTCTCTGAAATTCCTCTCACATCTGCTGTCATTCATCCTATTCTATTTTTCCCTACTCTGGGGAAGATTTCAAGATTAATCATAATTTCTAATATATGGACAGAAATGTTTATTTATTTAAAAACTTTTCATGTTTTATCTTTGATAATTAGATGATTCTGCAAAGATTGGGGTGATATTAGATTTAAATCAGGCTTCCTAGGTGGCGCTAGTGATAAGGAATCTGCCTGCCAATGCAGGAGATGCAAGAGACATGGATTCAGTTCCTAGCTCGGGAAGATCTCCTGGAGTAGGAACTGGCAACCCACTCCAGTATTACTGCCTGGAAAATCCCATGGACAGAGAGACTGGTGGGCAACACTCCACAGGGTTGCAAAGAGTCGGACATGACTGAGCAACTAATACTATTAGATTTAAATTAACTCTGTGATGTTCACTAATTTTATCCCCAATGTTAATGTAATATTAATACAATATTTTATTTTATAGAAGACTATGGTTTAACTTCTCATGATTTATATTTTTAAATGATTCCAGTTCTAAAGTAGGCTAAAATTAATTCCACAGATTATCACAAAAATATCAAATTGGGTTCAACTGACTAAATTTAAAATAACAGACAACTTTTTAAAATGTTTAATACTCTGTTATAAATGCTATACTGAAATTGAATTTTTAGATGTTTAGTCAACTAAAACTGTGGACCAAGTGTAAATCAAGTTAACTATTAAATATTTTGTCACCTTGATACGTTCAAAATAAAATGATAAAGACAACAGTCACTAAACAGCTTTAAATTAAAATCCTGGTTTCTCATTTTATGTATAAAATATCTATAGTTTAGAAGAACTTACATATGTTTTTAAATTTCTGGTCCTGTGGTGATGGAGAAGACTCATGAACGTCCCTGGGAGAGCAGGGAGATCAAACCAGTCAATCTCAGTTCAGTACAGTTCAGTCGCTCAGACGTGTCCGACTCTTTGTGACCCCATGAATTGCAGCACGCCAGGCCTCCCTGTCCATCACCAGCTCCCAGAGTTTAACCAAACCCATGTCCATCAAGTTGGTGATGCCATCCAACCATCTCATCCTCTGTCATCCCCTTCTCCTCCGGCCCCATTCCTTCCCAGCATTAGGGTCTTTTCCAATGAGTCAACTCTTCATATGAAGTGGCCAAAGTATTGGAGTTTCAGCTTCAACATCAGTCCTTCCGATGAACACCCAGGACTGATCTCCTTTAGGATGGACTGGTTGGACCTCCTTGCTGTCCAAGGGGCTCTCAAGAGTCTTCTCCAACACCACAGTTCAAAAGCATCAATTCTTCGGCTCTCAGCTTTCGTCACCGTCCAACTCTCACATCCATACATGACCACTGGAAAAACCATAGCCTTGACTAGACGGACCTTTGTTGGCAAAGTAATGTCTCTGCTTTTAAATATGCTATCTAGGTTGGTCATAACTTTCCTTCAAAGGAGTAAACGTCTTTTAATTTCATGGCTGCAATCACCATCAGCAGTGATTTTGGAGCCCCAAAAAATAAAGTCTGACACTGTTTCCCCATCTACTTCCTATGAAGTGATGGGACCAGATGACATGATCTTAGTTTTCTGAACATTGAGCTTTAAGCCCACTTTTTCACTCTCCTCTTTCACCTTCATCAAGAGGCTCTTTAGTTCTTCTTCACTTTCTGCCATAAGGGTGGTGTCATCCGCATATCTGAGGTTATTGATATTTCTCCCAGCAATCTTGATTACAGCCTGTGTTTCTTCCAGCCCAGCGTTTCTCATGATGTACTCTGCACATAAATTGAATAAGCAGGGTAACAATATACAGCCTTGAAGTACTCCTTTTCCTATTTGGAACCAGTCTATTGTTCCATGTCCAGTTCTAACTGTTGCTTCCTGACCTGCATACAGGTTTCTCAAGAGACAGGTCAGGTGGTCTGGTATTCCCATCTCTTTCAGAATTTTCCGCAGTTTATTGTGATCCACACAGTCAAAGGCTTTGGCATAGTCAATAAAGCAGAAATAGATGTTTTTCTGGAACTCTCTTGCTTTTTCGATGATCCAGCGCATGTTGGCATTTTGATCTCCGGTTCCTCTGCCTTTTCTAAAACCAGCTTGAACATCTGGAAGTTCACAGTTCACGTATTGCTGAAGCCTGGCTTGGAGAATTTTGAGCATTACTTTACTAGCTTGTGAGATGAGTGCAATTGTGCGGGAGTTTGAGCATTCTTTGGCATTGCCTTTCTTTGGGAATGGAACGAAAACTGACCTTTTCCAGTCCTGTGGCCCCTGCTGAGTTTTCCAGATTTTCTGGCATATTGAGTGCAGCACTTTCACAGCATCATCTTTGAGGATTTGAAATAACTCAACTGGAATTCCATCACCTCCACTATCTTTGTTCGTAGTGATGCTTTCTAAGGCCCACTTGACTTCACATTCGTCAATCTTAAGGGAGATCAAACCTGAATATTTACTGGAAGAACTGATGTTGAAGTTGAAGCTCCAGTATTTTGGTCATCTGATGCAAACATCCAACTCATTGGAAAAGTCCCTGATGCTGAGAAAGATTGAGGGCAGTAGGAGACGAGGACGTCATAGGATGAGATGGCTGGACGGCATCACTGATGCAAGGAATGTGAACTTGGGAAACTCCGGGAGATAGTAAGGGACAGGGAGACCTGGCATGCTGGATTCCGTGGGGTTCTAAAGAGTCAGGCACAACTGGGCGACAACAACCACCACCACCACCACATGAGGACTTTGTACTGAGCTTGAGTTTCTGGGTTTAACTGCATATTCTAGGTTCCTGGGTTAAACGTGCATTTCAAACTTTTCTCTTTGCTTGCTTCAAGAAATAATACCTCCTCAAAGGTAAGTTTGTGAACAAATTAAACAATATATTTATAAAAACTAACAGTTTGCTCATCAGGACTTGCTTTAGGGCCCTCATCTCACAATTCCCACTAATCCAGTTATAACATTGTGACATGTACCCAATCCCAACCTGACCCTTGTCTTAAAGGATTCACTTTTGAATCCTCCAGACTCTAAAATTATAAAATCAAATTCCCTTAATGCCTAATTTGAAGCATTACTCAGACTCTGTCACAGTATCTGACGTTCTTCCTTACAGTACATCCAAGAACCTTAGTTGTGCCTGATCAAAAGGTTTTATTGGGGGCTTCTGTCAATAGCCATCAAATGCAAAGACAGTTTGTTAAATGAATGCATGATGGTGTCTTTTGCATATAACATGAATAATATAAGTTTTCTGTATATTAACAGCCATCTCAAACTATAAAAATGTATACTTAATATGAGCCAGGCCTAATTCTAATAATATATGAACATGCCTATTCCCCTTGTGCTCAGCAAAAGTAATATCATAAATTATTTCACCTGTCACTTCCGTGAGGATATATAGATTTTCAAATTGTTACACAGTTATAGATAGATGTGTATATTTGAGATTTACATCTGCCTTATGCCCATGTGTTATCATGTACATTTCATAAGAATTTTTTTTAAATCCCTATGACTTCGCTATGCAGAAAATAAACACCTTAATATGAAAGGCTAGAAAGTGCCTATAAATATTTTATACAGCTTTATATTCATTCTTCAATGATTACATTTCAGATGCTATTTTAAGTACATTTAAGTGACTGCTTATTAAAACAGTTCATATATCATTATTCCTATTGAACTGCTTTGGAATCTTACAAATGTGGTAGCCTCCATTAAGTAGATTATGGGTTTTCAGAAAAGAGAAATAGACTTTTGATACTCATGTGCAAATAGTTGGCTTAAAACAGCCCAGCTCTTCTATTTGCTCGCTCTCCTAACAAATGCTGTGTTTCAAGGAAACAATTCTAAACTTCAGTATACCAAAATTCCTGGACTCTAACAGTAATTATAGGAGTGAATGGGCCAGGGGCACCTAGGGAATTGAGCACATATCTCGCCTCTAAATTACCTTGACCACCTGGGAACACATATAATAGCCTGCAGCTGGTCTGTAGAGGAAGTTTGTGATTCATTATCAAAGGAACTGCGAGCCTTAGATATGTTTTGAACATGTGCTGCCCCTACAGAAGGCATGCTGTAAATGGATTTAAAGCATCATTAGGCAAATATTTTAGCACAGTTAGGAAAATTGACTACACAGCAACAACTGCCATGAGATGAGAAAGCCTACAGCTGTGCAATGTCAAAATATGGGCATGGGCATGGGCGAGGTTAAAGATGAAACGTGGGCACACACTTCCTTCCAATGGCATCCAGAAGATAAGTGCATAAAACATATACCCAGATTATCATGATAGAGTCTCATTATATACCATTTAAATATTAATGCTGATGCTACAAAGGAATGTTTGATATTTAATCAGTTATATCTATGCTAAGAAATAGTTTATATTTTTAACCTTTTTGTTTTAACTTAAGAAGGAGTCTGCAGTGAAAATTTAATTTTACTAAACTCTAATCAACCTGGAATAATAATTCAACCAGAAGGACCCAATAATTCTAAAGGCTTTGGGCAACTTTAGTCATTCTTTCTCAAATGTGAATATGGCATTAGAGAGGAAACTGAAATGTCAACTCTGCCAATAAGTAGCTAAGTGACCTTGAGTCGTTCCTCTAATATCCATTTCTTTGTATCTTAAATATATAATTAAACATGATACTGTCCAGTATTACAGACGTGGAATTCTTAAATGTAAATAACCGTGAGAGTGCTGAAAGCAAATATTCACATGTATTTATATTGCTTCTGGAAAACTGTGACACTGTACAAATGGTGTTCTGAAGTTTATGCTCTATATCACTAAATAATCAGCTATTTCTGTAACTTATTATCAAGTACTACCAAAACCTAGCAACTTAAGAATTTATATGCATATATGAGAGTTGGACCATACAGAAGGCTAAGCACTGAAGAATTGATGCTTTTGAACTGTGAGGCTGGAGAAGACTCTTGAGAGTCCCTTGGACAGCAAGGAGATCAAACCAGTCAATCCTAAAGGAAATCAGTCCTGAATATTCATTGGAAGGACTGATGCTGAAGCTGAAGCATCAATATTTGGTTATCTGATGCAACGAGCTGACTCACTGGAAAAGACCCTGATGTGGGAAAGATTGAAGGCAGGAGGAGAAGGGGGTGACAGAGGATGAGATGATCGGATGACATCACTGACTCAATGGCTACGAGTTTGAGCAAACTCCAGGAGTAGTGAAGGACAGGGAAGCCTGTCATGCTGCAGTCCATGGGGTTGCAAAGAGTCAGACACTACTTGGTGACTGAACAACAACAACAACATAACTCTTTAGAGATTGAATAAGAATAGATTAGTAGTACTTTTGTCTACTTACAAAGGAGTAGAAACACAAGTTGAATATTTCTTGAGTTAGGCCATTAGGAGGTTGAACATTCTTAAAGAAATACATCTCTATACACATGGATACAAGTCTTACTATTTTAAACAATAAAAAGATTGGTTTAAATCATAATGCTAAATAACAAATAATAGTTTGCCATTAGTTAGAAAGTCATACAAACTTTTCAGAAAAATAAAAGAAATAGATGGTATATCCTTGAGAAAAGTTTTTGACATTGTTGTTCAGAAATGAACTTGCTATCCCAAATATTACTAAATGTAGTTTTAGAGTAGACCACTTAGCTTGCAAAAAACAGAATGTTCGCTTTCTACATTTCACATCATCCTTCTTATTACTATTCCAAGGATGACTAGTTTCATTGTCCATTGATTACTTTTTTTCTAAACCAAGAAGATGGATGCTGCAGGTGAATGTAGAGGATACACTCAAACTGTAAAAACATGAGTCCAGGAAAGTATATCACATTGTCAAGGGACAAAGTATATTAGCAGCAATTCAAATATGTCTCAAAATTTTGCTTATTTGTCCACTAGTTAATGCCTAAGGAAACCCTGTGCTATTGAATATGATAGAGCTAGAAACGTTATCCATGTTTCTTCATTCTAATGGGCAGATTAATGAAGTGGGCAAAGAGTAACCAACTGGGCAATTGGTATAAATGTTTGCTTCCTACAGACACCTTTAGATAAAAAAAAAGAATAGATGAACTTGTTTGTAAACATGCATTCATTCAAGTTGTTGTTCAGTCCCTATGTCATGTCTGACTTTTGGGATCACACAGACTATAGCCCACCAGGCTCCTCTCTCCATGGGACTTCCCAGGTAATAACATTATTTGGAGCAGGTTGCCATTTCCTTCTCAAGGGGATCTTCCCACCCCAAGGATCAAATCCTAATCTCCAGCATTGGCAGGCAGATTCTTGATCACTGAGCCACCCAGGAAGCCTATTCATTTAAGTAATGGCTTAAAAAACCAAATAATTGTGATGCGTTTGATTTTCAATTATATATATATATATGGTGCTAAATTTGACCTTAGGACAGATAAGGTATGATAAAGTGAGGATATCCTTGGAAAAATGTTGGGAAATGACCAAAGAAATCTGTGAAAGAACTTTCACAAACTACCTTAAAGAAATAAGAGAATCAGTCAGGGTTAGTACATATATAAACTGGAATTGGGCAGTTTGATGGGTTGACATTTTGCCTTGACAAGTTCAGAACTTTAACTGATCTTAGAAATGTCAGAGAGGAGCTTAATAGGCACGTCAGTGAAAACATTAACTACACAATTAAACTTAATGAGAATAAATTCTCTTTTTATAAGAGAAAGGTCAATGCTAGCCTGATCTTGGGGGAAAAAAACCAAAAAACGGAGTTCACACACACATGAACAAAGCCAATTAGAGAAGTGAAGTTAATGTATGCTACAGAGAGAGAGGCTTTTTATCAGCTTTCTCAACTATTACTTTCATATTAATTGAAATTTGAGTCATGAAGAAGTACAGTATACTAATATCCATAATCTCATAAGACAGGCCATAAAGAACTGCAAGCAACTTTAGGATTCTAAACATGCGATAATCTTCTTTATTATTTTTTGTACATATTCCCCACCAATGGAACAATGAACTTTTTAAACTTTAAAATTGTATATAAGTGAAAAATCAAGCCCAAAACTAAGTGACTAAGGTTCCAAGTGATTGAGGTTTATTTCAATGTTTACCCCATTATTCATGGACCTCCAAAATAATAAAAGCTAACAATTATTGAGCTCCAACTATGTAATAAACTTCAAAACCTTACAGCAACATTATTAGATATGGGATATGATTATTTCATTTCATATACAGGACACATGCTTAGTCAAAATACTGGCTCACTCTGTAGCAAGAAACAAACCAACAAAAAAACAGATTCAATGTATTTCCTGGAATTTTCACAAAATAGCTTCAGCTTTTTATTTCTTGTTCATTTCTGGGTTTTTTTTTTTTTAGACACCTAAAGACTTACCATATGAAAGTCATATAGATATTGTAATGTTTAAGTCACATTTCATAAAGTAAATGGGTGTGTTTGTGTATAATACAATATTGAACATAGATAACCAAAATCTTTATAATAAATAAATGAAATTATACATATATTTTGAGTATTTACCTAAAATAAGAGTTTTGAAAAGAACAATATGAAGGTATTTTTTTTTCTCTCACAAGTAGCTTACAATCTAGGAATATAGAAACTATATAATACAAAACACAATACTAAAAGGTTGATGTACTTATTATGAGAGTAATATTTTACAGTTAAAGGAAGATGTATCAGAAATAGAGATCAAAATCATTTTAGGGAAGGCAAGAAAGTTTAATGGAAAAGGTGAACAAGTAAATTAAGTTAGAAAGATAGAGACTTTGGAGGTAGAAGAAATAGACAGGAAAGTGCATTTTAAGCAAGGGCATCAGTAAAAATATAAATCTAGAATATGGGGGAGTGATATCATCTTACCTAAGGATAAGATCCATGCAGGTAAAGAGTAGTAGTATAAAGAGAAATATTAAGCAGAGAATGTAATGTGAAGATTCCAAACAGAAAAGTGACATGATTAGATATGTGTTTGAAAGTGCTCTTTAGGACAGACCAAAGAAATACTAGAGCGTTCTATATGAAGAATATTCATGAGGGAGTTAGAGATCACTATTTTGTCCAATTTAACATTTTATATCTATCAGACTAATAAGAAGCATATGTTAGTAAAGGTAAGAAAGTAATCTCATTGATTTTGTGGCATTAATTTTCTGAGATAATATTATCATGTACTGAATTACAAATATTTCATTATTTTAAACTTTTACATACAAAATTACTAACACATTTTTGTCCATCTGGTTTAGTGCCCATGTCTTACATGTTATATTCATGACTTATTTAAAATTAATAATTTTCTTTTATATATTTTTTCTATGTGTTAATATATATGTATATCATCGTGCATGTGTATGTGCTAAGTCACCTCAGTTGTGTCCGACTCTGTGCAACCCTATGGATTTGTATCTCACTGGGCTCCTCTGTCCATGGGATTTTTTTAGACAAGAATACTGGAGTGGGTTGCCATTTCTTCCTCCAGGGGATCTTCCTGACCCAGGGATTTAACCTGCATCTCTTGGGTCTCCTGCATTGGCAGCCAGGTTCTTTAGCACCACCTGGCATTAAGATAACATATAGAGATACACGAGGGAATAAGTCTGATCATAAGTCAAACACTGGTGAATTATGAAAAAGATCTGATTTAGAGATACATTTTCTGCACATTATTGCAGAAATATTTCAAAATGTCCCATGAAACTAAATAAGTTCAGCTTCTCTTTAAAAACAACAGGTTAGCTGGTACACCACACCCTTACTTCTGATACGAGGCAGTCAGTGAATTTGCAGATGGACTATTACACTCTTTCCATTCTGGGAATATTATACTCTTCCATTCACAACCTAACACACAGGTTGGTGCACTCATGTACATCCCCTGCCTGACAGATGTCCCCTGATGGCCTGTGAATTGCAACCTATGATTTATAAAAGTAGCCATCAGGACATGGCAACTGACTAGATAAGGAGGATGAAAAGGTTTAAAGGAGTGGAAAAACTAGGATTTTAATTTATTTTGGCACAGAGTGTCACCAAACTTAAGAGCTTATTGAGGTACTGGGATTCTCCCCTAAATCCTACTTGCTGTGGACATACTCTTAATGTGATCCTCACGATCCCTGCTCTTTGGAGTTCATTTCCTTGTGGGTACCCTCACGGTAAGTGTGTGTAAGAACTGTGACTTCATTCCAAGCTACAGAATATAAAAAAAGTATGGTGAGAATATTTGATTGTGTTGGGTGCATGCCTGCATTCTCAGTTGCTCAGTCGTGTCCAATTCTGTGACACCACAGACTGTAGCCCACCTGGCTCCTCTGTCTAGTGGATTCTCGAGGCAAGAATACTGGAGTGGGGTGCCATTGCCTCTCCAAGGGATCTTCTGACCCAGGTATCAAACTCGCATCTTCTGCATTGGCAGGCAGACTTTAACACTGAGCCACCTGGAAAGCCCTAAATGTGATCATGTGTCCATAATTATGTGGTTTCTATGTGAGACCTTAGTGCCCACTTGCCTTCCTGGTCTGAGGATGCAAACAGCTCTGTTGGGGAGCCCCTCCTGACTCAGAACTGCAGGTGGCCTCTAGAAGCTAAAGGCAGCCTGTAAGTGACAAGGAACTGAAGCCCTCAGTCCTACAACCACAAGAAAAGGAACCCCTCTAACAATCCATCAATGTGGTGCACATCTCCCAGATAAGAACCCAATCCAGACTAACACCTTGATGGTCACCTTATGAGACCCTAAAATAAAGGACCACACAAAGCACGCCCAAACTCGTCATCAATGGAAACTGTGAGCTATTATATATTGCTTTGTATTATATACTGCTAAGTTGGTGGCAATATTCTTACACAGCAATTAACAAAAAATACAATGCTAATTTTTCTTTCTTACAAAAATACCTCAGAGATGCCTTCCCATATCTCTAAAAATATTAGGGTTAATATTCAATTTTATTAGGGTAATTTTAATTTTAACCCTAAATTATTTCATATTAACCCTAGTTAATATTCCTAAAGATACCAATGCTCCTTATTTACAGAAATCTGCAAACATGTAGGGATAAGTTTATCATCATCTATAATTATTGATTTGAATCTCCTTATAATTGTTGGCTGGATCCCTACCTCTTCCATATACCAGGAGTGATGGATTAAAAATATCATAAAATCTTTCCTACTTCTCCCAACAAAAGTTAAGTTTTGCTTTTTATGGGGGCGGGGAGGCGGTGTTTGTTTGTTGTCTTCCTGTTGCCTGGAATCTGGCTGGGCCTGAGACTCCTTAAACTAATAGACTATGATTGAAGTGCTAGTGTCAGGACAGACCCAGCTCTGAACACATCGCTATCTTTCAATTCTTCCCTTTGGTAATCCCTGTGTCTTGCTATAAGGAAGCTCAGACAGCTTTGTGAAGTGTCTCTTCTAGAAAAAATGTGAACCCCAACAACATTTTTTTTTTCCAACAACAAATTTACCTGAGCTCCTAGCCATCAGCCAGCAAGAGTTTTGTTAGCTACGTGAAAAAGAAATCTTGGGAATGAATCCTCCAACCCAGTATTGAGCAAGATGACAATGCATAGAGCAGAGATAAGCTCTCCAAACAGTTATAACAAAATTGAAAACCATAGACAAATATATTTTTGTTGAGCTAAACCTCTATATCTTGTGGGGATTGATTACACAACAATAGACAATCCAAGTGTAAAGCAATGGTCGAAGTGGTGCTAGTGGTAAAGAATCCACCTGCCAAAGCAGAAGACAAGATACATGGGTTCAATCCTTGAGTCATGAAGATTCCCCAGAGAAGGGCAACCCATTCCAGTAGTCTTGGCTGGAGAATCCCATTGACAGAGGAGTCTGGTGGGCTAAAGTCTATAGGGTCGAAAATAATTGGACATGACTGAAGCGACTTAGCATGCATGAGGCACATGTATATTCTCAGTGCTTGAAAGTGTAATTGGCCTATAGAAGCTCATATTTTCTTGCAGGCATTAATGTTATATTGAGTCTTTTAGTGAAGATTTTTAAAAAAACAATTTAATATGACGATATGAAATTTATTAAAAATACTTTGGAATGGAGATGTATTTTTAGACATAGATTTTCATGAGAAAATATTTAGATTTAGAGATGCAGATTTCATCTGCAAAGAGGAAAGAATTTAAACTGTGGGAAGCTTAGCTATCTGCAAAATAAAAGAAAATAGCGAAAGAAAGGAGGCTTAACAAGATAACTGGAATTAGCAGAAAAGGATAGATAATTCTATATCCTATTGTTTATCTTTATTTTTAAAGAACATGTTTTTATTACTGCACTTTCAGTCTCCAACTAAGAAAAATATACAACCATATTTGGAAAGGAAAAATAGATTATTCACCTAGTACATTAATGTTATTTCTTTATAAAAGCATTTGAGCACACTGGTTTAATACTTCTCATCAACTATAGTTTTAAATGATTAGTCAAACTAAACATTTCATTTCTCTTTTTATACAATACCTAGATATGTAAGAATTTTTGTTACTCAAATCTGACAATAGTATGGAGCCTTATTATTTACTAGAAAACTCCCTCTTGCCATATGTCTTAACGTGTCAGTGCTTTCAATTTATCAAAAGAAATTATTAATTGAAGTATTGTTAATATGATGAGTATCATGAGGTTTAGTGAAATAGCAAGGAGATTGGAGAGAACAGAAGGTATCAAAAAATTTCGTACAACTGCTCTGCAAATTATTTTATGTAGTCCACTTACATATATCTCCATCTCTGTGAGCATAATAAAACTTTTCCAAACACTCAAAGAGTCCAAAGGCTCAAAAATTCAACACATGATAGTTAGCTTGATATGTGGGGTCTTTCTCTAAATTTGGTATCTAAATCTTATGTAGTTTTATGAATACAATTACATTTTTGGGAGAAGTTTTGCTATTAAATTATATTAGTATAATATATCACTGGAGAAGTCCTCTGGTAATAAAAGGAAATATAAGGACATGCTGGTTTAACCTAGCATGTCTCAAATGTATTTTACTATATTTGGCTTTATTTTAATGGAAGAACACACTAATCACGTTAGAAAATAACGATCCATGATTGCACTTTGGGAAATAATATTTTGGAACGAGGGACTTCAAAATTCATAATGTATTGATAGGTATGATCCTCTGGGAAGGGCATGATGTTTATAAGTACAGCTGGCCCTTCACGGTCTTGGATTCCCATATTCACAAATCCAACCAACCACTGACCACAGCTATCCAAAAACAAAAATGTTTCAAAGAAGCAAAACTTGAATTCTTTGCATATCACTTACACTGTATTAGATACTATAAGTAACTTGGATAAACAGCGAGGTCCTACTGTCCCACCCAGGAATCGAACCTGGGTCTCCTGCATTGTAGGTGGATTTTTTACCGTTTGTACCCATGAAACACAAGGAAACTTATTTAATAACCCATGATAAATCATAATGGAAAAGAATATGAAAAAAAGAAAGTGTATATGTGTATATATGCATAATCACTTTACTGTACTCAATTTATACATTTTAAACAATTATATTTCAATAAAACATATTAAAAAATAAGTAACATGGAGGTGACTTAGAGTATACATAGATTGTATTAAAACACTAAGCCATTTTATCCAAGAGACTTTAGTGTAGGAGGATTTTGGTGTCCATGGGGGTCGTGGAACCAATGCCCTTGAATACTGAGGGATGACTATATATAAAGCTAGTTTCATGTAGCTCATCTATTATGATCCTAGGGAAAATGTTATTTTCTAGAAACCCCAGTTCCTTTGTTCATAAATCACATTACTTTGACAACTTAAAAAGATCATTCTGAAGAATTTTTTTATAAACCAAAATGTAGTATATGAATTTTCATAATTATCACCTCATTTATTGCATTATATGATCTCTGCCTGAATAATGGAAAGTTAACTATGTAAAATATGTCACACATTCCCACTAAGTGATTCTAATTGTCTGAGTCTTTTCTTCACAGTGATGAACAATCTAATTCCCATAATATTCATTTATCTAATTTCAGCTGCTGCACAAAAGTTCTGTCTTGAACAACCGCAAGGTTACACCATGTTCCCAGATAGGAAGGCAAAATTATAACAGCGCCAATTCTCCCTTAGTTAATTTACAAACTGAATGCAATTTCAATGAAAGTGCCATCACGATTTATTTCCTTGAGCTATACAAACTGACTAAAAAGTTTTTATTTTTAGTAAATTTAGGAAATTTAGTATGAGATTTAAAAATGATACCTCAAGTTAGTGGAGCTAAAATTATTTAATAAGTTGTTTTGGGATAATGGACTTCCCTGGTGGCTCAGACGGTAAAGCATCTGCCTACAGTTCGGGAGACCCAGATTTGATCCCTGGGTTGGGAAGATCCCCTGGAGAAGGAGATGGCAACCCACTCCAGTATTCTTGCCTGGAAAATGCCATGGACAGAGGAGCCTGGTAGGCTACAGTCCATGGGGTCACAAAGAGTCGGACACAACTGAGCAGTTTCACTTTCAACTTTGGGATAATTGGATAGCCCATGAAAAAAGATAAAATGAATATATCTTTATACCAGCACAAATTCAAAATGAATCCAATTTAAATTTAAAGGGGAGGTAGAACAGATTGTGGTGAATTCTAGGTGTGACTCAGAATCTAGAAGAAATGATTAAACTATGTAGTTGTATTATAGGAAGTATGCAGGGAAAATATCATAATCCAGTTGTAACAAATGACAAAAAGGAAGAAAATACTTTTATTTTATAAATATTAAATTACAGCAAAGGATGCACATGCATTAGACAGAATTTCCAAAAGTAGAGACAATACTAACAACCTATAACTGAACAGCATATGGCTAGATGGTTCAGAGAAAATAAATGCAAACTGTCCTCATATATATTAATAAGAAAATTAACTTTTCCCATAATAAAGGGAATGCTAATAAAAGCTACCAGATTAAGACCTTTTCTTAAATCTGTAACACTGAGAAAACAGTTTAACGATATATTCCATCGTCTAAACTATATGAAGAACAAGAACATTTATAATTAATGTAGCTTAAAAATGGTATCAGCCCTATGGATACTGAGTTAAATTACAGTTATAATAGCCAAATTTGCTAAACTTTCTTATTAAATTTAATATAATCACAGAATTTGCAAATAAGTTATTTTTAAATTTTCTCACACTCAAACTTCATAAATATAGTTTATATATCTACCCAGGATTGCATATAACACTGAATAGAAGTGATGATTGTTGACATTTGTGATTTAATGAGCATATATTTACCATTTTACTATTAAATGTGCCCATTACTATATGGTGTTTTGTGTTAAACTATTTATTTTGCTTGTTAGTAAAGTTATTTTACTTTGATCATTGCATGCCAATCATTTTTTTTTATTGAAGGATAAATACTTTACAGAATTTTGTTGTTTTCTGTCAAACCTCAACATGAATCAGTCATAGGGGTGTGTGTATATATATATATATACACACACATCCCCTCTCTTTTGAAACTCCCTCCCATCTCCCTCCCCATCCCACCCCTCTGGGTTGATACAGAGCCCCTGTTTGAGTTTCCTGAGCCCTACAGAAAATTCCCGTTGGCTGTCTATTTTACATATGGCAGTGTAAGTCTCCATGTTACTCTTTCCATACAGCTCACTCTCTCCTCACCATCCTTTTTATAGTAACTTTTTATATATTATAGAAATTATCAGTTATTTGGGGGGAGTCTCTGGTGGCTCAGATGGTAAAGAATGCCGGTCACCCAGGTTCAACTTCTGGGTTGGGAAGATCTCCTGGGGAGGGAAATGGCAACCCACTCCAGTACTCTTGCCAGGGGAATCCATGAACAGAGGAGCCTAGGGGGCTACAGTCTATGGGGTCGCAAAGAGTTGGACAAGACTGAGTGACTAACACTTACGTACTTATCAATTACTTTATAAGTCTTTTAAAATCTCTTTTATTTGATGGTTTACATTAAATTTCTTAAAATAATATAATTTTATGCTTAGAACAAGTTCAATTTGTTGTTGCCTTATATTTTTTAATTGTTTGATTATTTTAATGGTTTCTGAAACCATTAATATTATGCAATATTTTAATTCACCATATAAAATTTGAATCATAAGACACTTGAACGGAAATAAATATTTTCACTATCAAACAACAGTTTTATGTGAATAACTTGCTACAGCTACCCACAGCACATACCCTGGAACTATGCCACAACAATGAGAACTCAAGTATCTCTACTTACCCTGTTTAATACAAACGTTTGCTAAGTGACTGTGAAACATGGTGATAATGGGGGAAAATGAAGACAAAGGATGAAGAAGGAAAACACCATATCTGTGTGCCACGTGGATGATCGCTGATACACCTTAGGGAAGAAATACTACACCTTACCTGGAATGCTCAAAACCACCATAGGTCAGTGACCAAGTGTGAGCATTTAGTTTTCTTTTAATAGTATAGCTAAGAGAATAGAACACTCCATGATTACAAGTACTGAATAAAAATAATTAATATCCTAGCATTAACCTACCACCTCATGTCACTTTGGAAACTATTAAAATATCCAAAACTAATAACTTACATTTTGTATACATAAAGCAGCTTACAAAATTCATTATTTAATCATGAGAGTAACTTGCTTCCAGGAATTTAGAAATGTGATAAGTAAAATTTAGCAAGTGACTTTTTCAGGTGAACGGAACTGTTGACCATCAGGGAGAAGTTGTAGTTTGTCAGGGACATGGTCAGTCACTCAGTCATGTCTGACTTTTTGCGACCCCATGGACTGTAGCACACCTGGCACCTCTGTCCATGGAATCCTCCAGGAGAGACTCCTGAAACTGGTTGCCGTTTCCTTCTCCTTCTGCCTTATATCTATTCTCATTTTGATTAATATTTTTGTATCGATATTCATGATTGAATTTGCCCTGTGGTTTTTTTTTTTTATTGTGCATGTTAAAAATGGGTAATTGATGCTATATATAATTATGTATCCATGTGACATATTCCATGTCACTGTAAGTTATTTGAAAGTAAAACCCATGTTGTATTTCTAGGCACCTTTGTTTTTTCTCATTCCATCCTTGTTTAACTTGCAAACTATGGTGTTCTAAAAGCTTAAAAAGTGACCTAAGACCCCTAGATGCTTCTCCTCTAAGGAATCTCGGTCTAGAATTTTTCTGCAACTATTTTTCAGTCACAAATGATCTCATCTTATGAAAATCCAATAGCTGTTGAAACTATTGCATCATTTATTTTCTCTCTTGAATTGGGCACAGTAATTCCTTATAGATTTTTCAAACATTTGATAGAATTAATAAATAAATATCATTAACAGCAAAAAAAAAAAAGCAAGCAAATATTTATTACAATTAAGAAGTAAGATCAGAACTAAAGTCTTCTCTCTTTAAATGCTAAGAAAATGGAGAGGACAAAAAAAATCTTAAGAGCAACAGTTAATTTCATATTTATAAAGGAAGTTCCACTTTCTGTGGAAGTGCTGTTCTAAGAATTACCATAGCAATTTTTTTCTTAAACCTTTTTATGTTTTCCCATGGGGAAAATTGTAGCTTGGAGTTTTGACCAGTGGCCAAATTTCTGCATCAAATCATTGAAGGAATGATAAGCAATGCATCATAAGCACAGATATTCAAGTTTAACGTATTCAGGCATGCTCAGACTTCACATTGAGGGACTTTAAAATCACTGCAGATGGTGACTGCAGCCATGAAACTAAATGACACTTGCTCCTTGGAAGAAAAGCTTTGACTAAACTAGACAGCATATTAAAAAACAGAGACATTACTTTGTTGACAAAGGTCCTTCTGGTCAAAGCTATGGTTTTTCCAGTAGTCATGTATGGATGTGAGAGTTGAACTATAAAGAAAGCAGAGCACTGAAGAACTGATGCTTTTGAACTATGGTTTTGAAGAAGACTCTTCAGAGTCCCTTGGACTTCAAGGAGATCAAACCAGTCTATCCTAAAGGAAATAAGTCCTGAATATTCATTGGAAGGACTAAAGCTGAAGCTGAAACTCCAATACTTTGGCCACCTGATGAGAAGAACTGACTCCTTGGAAAAGACCCTGATGCTGGAAAAGGTTGAAGGCAGGAGAAGGGGATGACAGATGATGAGATGTTTGGATGGCATCACCGACTTGATGGACATGAGTTTCAGCAAGCTCCAGGAGTTGGTGATGGACAGGGAAGCCTGGTTTGCTACAGTGCATGGGGTTGCAAAGAGTCGGACACGACTGTACAACTGAACTGATTTCCTTTAAGTTTTCAGAGGAATTTGGAGAGTTAATTTGGATGTTCTATATCTCTTTTAAAAATTGTGCAGCAAATTGGCCTGATCATTTTAATTTTCTAAAAAAAATTCTGCAACAAAGAAATTTTTAAAAATCTATCTGGATCATAATTAAAGAAGAGCATCAACATATATATAGTACCATTTGTAAAATAGATAGCTGATGAGAAGTTGCTATATAACACAGGGAGCCCAGCTTAGAGCTCTGTGATAGCCTAGAGGGTGGATCGGTGGAGGGCGGGAGGTTCAAGGGGAGGCGATATATGCACAGTTATGCCTAATTTGTGTTATTGCATGACAGAAACCAATATAATATTTGTAAAGCAATTTTCCTCCAGTAAAAAACTAAATTAAAAAAGAATACATTACACTCAGCCATTCAGTATACAATTATATATAGGAGGTATTTGTGATAATGATAATGATGATAAAACTTACACACCACTTATTATACTGTTTCACCCTTCAACATGCATTTTCACAAATGTTAATGTAAAACACTTCAATACAGTTAAGAAGGTAGAATGGTTATGATATTCATCTCACAGGTTAAATTATTCTCCTTTGTGTTACAGGTCTAAACCTCTCCAATCTTAAAACAGATCTATTTCCCACAGTATTTTCTAGCTAATTTCTTATATATCAGTTCCTTTTCAATTCCAAAATGTTGGACTAAGGTACTTCTTTCCAAAATCATATCTTGACAAGCTGACTCACATAAGCAAACTGAGAGAGGCAAACGTATGCCTAGAATCACGGGACAAGTGAGTTACAAAACTTTTGCACAAAGAAGGTACTAGTGTCTTAGATCAGGTTGGTAGTTTATATCTGTTCACTGTTGTCATACCAATTTCAAGCAAAGTCATTATGATTTTTTTTTGGTTTAGTTCAAAATCTCAACCCTGGTCTTCAGTATGAAAAATTTTAGAAATCAGGACTTTAGGCCTTTGTTTTGATGATAGTTTATTAGGAGAATTTTGTTGGCAAATGACATAACTGTAAATTGACTGAGTGAATGAGTGTGTTTGTGTGTGTGTTTGTAATCAACACAAATTTATTATACTACCTCTTTAGCCCTTTATTATACCATCTCATTAGATTTATGCTGAGACAGTAAGATAATGCATCGCTCAATAAGCATGGAATGAATAAACATCAAGTAACTTGAAAGTGACAAATGAAAAAGAATGAAATATTTTGGTTATTTAGATTGTGTTTTCAGGTGTCTTCTTCACTAAAAATCTCTGGCTATCCTGCACGATAAAGTTTTTCACTCGTGATTTAGGATTAATTGGGCCCTGTCCTACACTTGTTCATATTTCATGGAGATTTCCTCCTAAACAATCTTCTTAAACATGTCTACATGCCAAAGAATTAATAATACTCATCATGAGGAGTGAAACATTAAAACAACAATACTAAGGAAATGTCAACATAGAAGGGAAAAGAGACAGCAATGGAAAGGGAGGTAATCTATGTGTCTAAGATACATATATACTGTGTGGCATATATATGTGTCCAAATATACTTTTTGAATGAACATTAATATGAACCAATGGTGAACGGAATAAATACTTATTTGAAAGGGGAATAAATGAGTTAGCTAAATGTGCAACAGTATTCATTATGAACCAGAATTTAAATGTTAACATTGGCAGAGCTTGATAAAGAATGAAGGGGGAAGAGAGTGAGAGTGATAAATTTAAAAAAAAAAGGAAAAGAAAAAACAAGTCATGACCACTTCTTCCTACATGCCACTGAGAACAAGTGTTCAAGTAGTTTACAGTCTCTTGCCAAGCGAGCATGCTTATTATGTCCCTTGGTCATCTTACCAACTAAGTGCTTTGTTTCCCAAGATTTATTCTCCAATTATCTTTCTATTAGATGCATCAAATTTAAATTCCACCAAGACAGCCATTTTTGTCTGTTACTGCATGTTCCATTCCACTGCATAAAACCCAACAACTCCCTTTTAGCAGCTATTTCAATCAAAACAAATCCAACCCCTTACATTAGAGCTATATAGTTCATCAAACCCATCTAGGAAATGTTGACTGACGGTGTATTATAGAATGTTCACCTTGGAACTTCTTTTCACATATAGTTTAGAGAACAATGACCAGCTAATTGACTCCAAAGTTTGCAATTTCCCCAAAGTACATGGGAATTCTTTCTTAGAAACAAATGATAATTCCATGTTTTCCTTTGATGGATGTTGGCTGACTTCTCACTTTCGCATGTATAAACGTTTGCAATTCTATCATCAGTTGAGCCAAGAAATAGATGAAGCTAAGCTGCTTGACTAATTGACTGGCATTAACGTAATTAAACATATTAAGACCTAGATTGATAGCCACTGAGTGATTTTAACGACTAGCATGTTCATTTCAGTTAATCTGCCTTTAACATAATGGGCTCAACCGAACACAAAGTTATTATTTTCAAAATTTTAGACATATGGGATATCATTATTAATATCACCATAAAATTACATATTTAACAGTGAACGATAATTTTAAGAGGTTTTCAATAATCATAATGGTAGCCTTGTTATAATTCGAATTTCTTTCATTTTGTAGAACATTAATAAAACGTAGGATTAGCTATGGAGAAATTCACTGTTGGCAACTTTTCATTAGCACATAAATTCATTTCTTTATGACCTTCCATATGCACAGAAGTAAGACAGGCTTCATGAAACCCTGGAGTGTTGAGAAAGTAGCTGGGGAAAGGCTTTATGATCTTATAAGGAACACATAAAATGCAGCTAAAAATCAAATGGAAAATGCAGTGAGATAGTTTCCTGAAAACATCAGACACGTTTCTGAGGGAATGTAAACAAAGTCATCAACAAGACAGAAGAGAGGTAATAAGAAAAATTATTTTAATAAAACTCACCTTGGGCTCACATTTTTAATTAGGTAGTTGTCATTCACTGGACAATAGAAAGTGATGAAATTTCAGGGATTTGTGTGTAGTACCTGACAAAGTGGGCTTCCCTGGTGGCTCAGTGCTAAATAATCATGCAATGTAGGAGAAACGGGTTCAATCCCTAGGTCAAGAGGATCTGCTGGAGAAGGAAATGGCAACTCACTCCAGTATTCTTGCCTGGAAAATCCCATGGACAGAGGAGCCTGGTGGGCTACAGTCCATGGGGTCTCAAAGAGTCAGACATGACTTAGTGACTAAACAACAAAAATCATAACCTGTCTAAGAAGCCAACATGTTCCAAAGAACAGCAAGGAGAGATGAGAAAGCCTTCCTCAGGGATCAGTGCAGAGAAACAGAGGAAAACAACAGATTGGGAAAGACTAGAGATCTCTTCAACAAAATTAGAGATACCAAGGGAACATTTCATGCAAAGATGGGCTCGATAAAGGGCAGAAATGGTACGGACCTAACAGAAGCAGAAGATATTAAGAAGAGGTGGCAAGAACACAGAGAACTGTACAAAATAGATCTTCACGACCCAGATAATAATGATGGTGTGATCACTCACCTAGAGCCAGACAGCCTGGAATGTGAAGTCAAGTGGGGCTTAGAAAGCATCACTACGAACAAAGATAGTGGAGGTGATGGAATTCCAGTTGAGCTATTTCAAATCCTGAAAGATGATGCTGTGAAAGTGCTGCACTCAATATGCCAGCAAATCTGGAAAACTCAGCAGTGGCCACAGGACTGGAAAAGGTCAGTTTTCATTCCAATCCCAAAGAAAGGCAATGCCAAAGAATGCTCAAACTACCGCACAATTGCACTCATCTCACATGCTAGTAAGGTAATGCTCAAAATTCTCCAAGCCAGGCTTCAGCAATACGTGAACTGTGAACTTCCAGATGTTCAAGCTGGTTTTAGAAAAGGCAGAGGAACCAGAGATCAAATTGCCAACATCCGCTGGATCATCGAAAAAGCAAGAGAGTTCCAGGAAAACATCTATTTCTGCTTTATTATGCCAAAGCCTTTGACTGTGTGGATCACAATAAACTGTGGAAAATTCTGAAAGAGATGGGAATACCAGACCACCTGACCTGTCTCTTGAGAAACCTGTATGCAGGTCAGGAAGCAACAGTTAGAACTGGACATGGAACAACAGACTGGTTCCAAATAAGAAAAGGAGTACAGCAAGGTTGTATATTGTCACCCTGCTTATTTAACTTATATGCAGAGTACATCATGAGAAACACTGGGCTGGAAGAAACACAAGCTGGAATCAAGATTTCTGGGAGAAATATCAATAACCTCAGATATGCAGATGACACCACCCTTATGGCAGAAAGTGAAGAAGAACTAAAGAGCCCCTTGATGAAAGGGAAAGAGGAGAGTGAAAAAGTGGGCTTAAAGCTCAACGTTCAGAAAACTAAGATCATGGCATCTGGTCCCATCACTTCTGGGAAACAGATGGGGAAACAGTGGAAACAGTGTCAGACTTTATTTTTTGGGCTCGAAAATCACCACTGATGGTGATTGCAGCCATGAAATTAGAATATGCTTACTCCTTGGAAGTAAGGTTATGGCCAACCTAGACAGCATATTTAAAAGCAGAGACATTACTTTGCCAACAAAAGTCCATCTAGTCAAGGCTATGGTTTTTCCAGTGGTCATGTATGGATGTGAGAGTTGGACGGTGAAGAAAGCTGAGTGCCGCAGAATTGATGCTTTTGAACTGTGGTGTTGGAGAAGACTCTTGAGAGTCCCTTGGACTGCAAGGAAATCCACCCAGTCTATCCTAAATCAGATCAGTCGTGGGTGTTCACTGGGAGGACTGATGTTGAAGCTGAAACTCCAATACTTTGGCCACCTCATGCGAAGAGCTGACTCATTTGAAAAGACCCTGATGCTGGGAAAGATTGAGGGCAGGAGGAAAAGGGGATGACAAAGGATGAGATGGTTGGATGGCATCACTGACTCAATGGACATGTGCTTGGGTAGACTCCGGGAGTTGGTGATAGACAGGGGCCTGGCGTGCTGTGGTTCATGGGGTCGCAAAGAGTCAGACACGACTGAGCGACTGAACTGAACTGATAGAGAGAAATCTTAAAATTCTTAAAATAATTTATTTGTTTATATGTATTAATACTTTTTATAAAAAGTCATGATGGCATCAGATAAAAAAGGGTACAGTGAGTAATTAAACAAAATACATCTTAATTTTAACAAAATTGAACTTTAGACAATGATATTAATCAATAAAAGCTTGAAAGAAAATTTTTGTGAAAACAACTATATTCAAGGTGGTTGACTCCTCCTGTGAAGGATTAAAATATGTTTTGGGATGAACTATATGCCGTTCAAAATTCCCACGTTCAGATGCTGACCTCCAAGTACATCAGTATGTGACTATTTTTGAAGACAAGGTCTTTATAAGAGGTGATTCACAGGGAGCCCCAATCCAGGATGGGGCTTCCCAGCTGTGAAGAACCTGCCTGCCAATGCAGGAGACATAAGAGAAGTGGGTTTGATCCCTGGATCAGGAAGAGCCCATGGAGGAGGAAATGGCAACTCACCCCACTGCTGTTGCCTGGAGAATCCCATGAAGCGAGGAGCCTGGAGGGATACAGTTCCTGAGATCACAAAGAGTCAGACATGACTGAGTGACTTAGCACAGCCAATCTAGTATGACTAGTGTTCTTATAAGAGGACATTTGGAAAGTCCCTGATAGTCCAGTGGGTAAGACTCCACTCTTGCAATCAGAGATTGTGGGTTCAGTCCCTCGTCTGGTTACTAAGATCCTGTATGCTGCAGGGTGCCGCCAAAAAAATGGGGGGTGGGGGTGGACGACAGGGGAATGGACAGAAAAGGATGCCCATGTGAGGACATGGAAAAAGGACAGCCAACAACCTGCATGCCAAGGAGAGCGGCTTCAGGAGAAGGCAAATCTAGCCACAACTTCATATTAAACTTCTATCCTCCAGAAATGCAAGAAAGTAAATTTCTGTTTCCTAAGCCAGTCGGTCTGTGGTATTTGGTTACAGGAGCCCTGGCAAAGTGATAAAGGATGGAAGCCAGTTGACATCAACACAGCTAGGTCTTTTGTTCCTTTTTAGTCTGCCCAGCTGCAGCTGCTGCTGCTGCTGCTGCTAAGTTGCTTCAGTCATGTCTGACTCTGTGCGACCCCATAGACGGCAGCCCACCAGGCTCCCCCGTCTCTGGGATTCTCCAGGCAAGAACACTGGAGTGGGTTGCCATTTCCTCCTCCAGTGCATGAAAGTGAAAAGTGAAAGTGAAGTCGTTCAGTCATGTCCGACTCGTAGAGACCCCATGGACTGCAGCCTACCAGGCTCCTCCGTCCGTGGGATTTTCCAGGCAAGAGTACTGTGTGGGGTGCCATTGCCTTTGCTGAGTCTGCCAAGCAATTACTATTAAATATTTGCTGATACGATTTAACTGATATAGATAAGGATGACTGGTTAAACTATAGTTTATGTGCGTTGTCTTTAATTACAGTTCACTACTCCTGGATATATTTCTCGAGCAACAATGCACTTACATATTTATCCTAGTGAGGATAATATATGGGTTCTCCAAGGAAACCAGATGGAGTTTCTTTTCATTTGAAACTTGAATACTATTAATTTGAGGCAGCGTAAGATGAATTTGAAATTATGTCCTTCCCTAAAGGCAAGAGAGCCTTTATCCACTATTTCCAGAACCTTTCAGGACCAATAAATTTATCTTGAAGAGAAAAAAAAAATCTTCTCTTAACAGATGTTCTCAAATAAGTCTAAAACCTTTCACGAAGTGTTGTTCATTACAGACATGCTTCATGATTTAAATGAATCTTATTTCTAATTTATGTGCACATACTTGTAACTCATACACAGCCATATCAATAATTCTGTTGAGTATGACTTCTAACTGAATAGTGATTAATATGCAACCAATGAATCAAAGATCCTGTGTTTTCCCTTCTTTGAAGTAACAATCTGCCTTGTTTTCATGCTAGCCATGAAACCACAAGATGCAGGAATTCAACTGAGAACAGTCTCAAAAATCCTTATTTTAGTACACAGAAGTTCATTTCTCTATACAATTATTGAATGCCCTGCATCTTTGTGTAAGATAGTTACTGCATTTACAATCTCTTTTGAATCAATTTATAACTCCTATATTGCTAAGAACTTTAATTTTTACAAATGTCAGAAAAAAGTTTGGTGAAAGCAGTTTTGTTCGTGCAATCCTTTTACAAATGTCTTCTTATTCTTTGCCATCAGATGAATTGATATTTTGATCGGTCTCTCAATCTGGAAAGAATGCTGGCTGAGAAATAAACATGTTCTCAAGCACTTCTTTCCTTTTGGTAACAGGCTGATCCTGTACAAGTTTGAATTCAGTTGAATGCATGTTTGATCCTTTACATCATAATTATTAGAGTAATCAATGGAACCACAGTTTATTATTCAATATAAACAAAACAGGATAATTAATTTATTGAAAATAGGTTTTCATATTATAGAATATTATAATGCAAATACAGGCAAATCAGTTCAGTTCAGTTAGGTCCCTCAGTAGTGTCTGACTCTTTGCAACCCCATGAATCGCAGCACTCCAGGCCTCCCTGTCCATCACCAACTCCCGGAATTCACTCAAACTCATGTCCATTGAGTCAGTGATGCCATCCAACCATCTCATCCTGTCGTCCCCTTCTCCTCCCACGCTCAATCTTTCCCATAATAATGGGGGTCTTTTCAAATGAATCAGCTCACCGCATCAGGTGGCAAAAGTATTGGAGTTTCAGCTTCAACATCAGCCCTTCCAATGAACACTCAGGACTGATCTCCCTTAGGATGGACCGGTTGGATCTCCCTGCAGTCCAAGGGACTCTCAAGAGTCTTCTTCGACATCACAGTTCAAAAGCATCAATTCTTTGAGGCTCAGCTTTCTTTATAGTCCAACTCTCACATTCATACATGACTACTGGAAAAACCGTAGCTTTGACAAGACGGACCTTTTTTGGCAAAGTAATGTCTCTGCTTTTTAATATGCTGTCTAGGTTGGTCATAACTTTTCTTCCAAGGAGTAAGCATCTTAATTTCATGGCTGCAATCACCATCAGCAGTGATTTTGGAGCCCAAAAAAATAAAGTCAGCCACTGTTTCCACTGTTTCCCCATCTATTTGCCATGAAGTGATGGGACCAGATGACATCATCTTAGTTTTCTGAATATAGAGCTTTCAGCCAACTTTTTCACTCTCCTCTTTCACTTTCATCAAGAGGCTCTTTAGTTCTTCTTCACTTTTTCCATAAGGGTGGTGTCATCTGCATATCTGAAGTTATTGATATTTCTCCTGGCAGTCTTGACTCTAGCTTGTGCTTCATCCAGATCAGCATTTCTCATGATGTACTCTGCATATAAGTTAAAGAAGCAGGGTGACAATATACAGCCTTGACGTACTCCTTTTCCTATTTGGAACCAGTCAGTTGTTCCATGTCCAGTTCTAGCTGTTGCTTCCTGACCTTTATACAGATTTCTAATGAGGCAAGTCAGGTGGTCTGGTATTCCCATCTCGTTCATAATTTTCCATAGTTTATTGTGATCCACACAGTCAAAGGCTTTGGCATAGTCAGTAAAGCAGAAATAGATGTTTTTCTGCAACTCTCTTGCTTTTTCGATGATAGAACAGATGTTGCTAATTTGACCTCTGGTTCCTCTGCCTTTTCTAAAACCAGCTTGAACACCTGGAAGTTCATGGTTCACATATTGTTGAAGCCTGGCTTAGAGAATTTTGAGCATTACTTTGCTAGCGTGTGAGATGCACGCAATTGTGTGATAGCTTGAGCGTTTTTTTGGCATTACCTTTGAATGAAAACTGACCTTTTCCAGTCCTGTGGCCACTGCTGAGTTTTCCAAATTTGCTGACATATTGAGTGCAGCACTTTCTCAGCATCATCTTTTAAGCTGCATGGCACTGGAGCGGTGAGCGCCAGAGAGGAGATATCCCATGTCCAAGATCAGGAGCGGTGGCCATGAGGAGATACAGGCAAATACATAGCTCTTAAATACTTGATATTTCTATACTTAAAAAAAAAGTTATGTTTGCATGTACATGTGAGAGATAGAGGGAGGGAGGGAATGATAAACAGAAATAATATATGTTTATACAAACATGCTAAGTTGGGGTAAATTTTTATGATTTTAGTTAAGAACTCAACTATGTATTAAAATTTTATAAATTATTGCTATATTTTACCTATGTGAAAAGAAATTTACTTATCTGTAGAGTGAATTGAGAAAATTTGATCATAAACAATGTTGTTGTTCAACTGCACAGTCGTTTTCAACTTTTTGTGATTCCGTGGACTGCAGCACGCCAGGCCTCCCTGTCCCTTACCATCTCCCGAAGTTTGCCCAACTTCATGTTCATTGTATCGATGATACCATCCAGCCATCTCATCCTCTGATGCCCTCTTCTCCTGCCCTCAATCTTTCCTAGCATTAGGGACTTTTCCAGTGCGTTGGCTGTTCTCATCAGGTGGCTAAAATATTGGAGCTTCAACTTCAGGATCAGTCCTTTCAATGAGTATTCAGGGTTGATTTCGCTTATGACTTGTTTCATACTTGTGCTGTCCAAGGGACTCTTAAGAGTCTTCTCCAGCACCACAGTTCCAAGGCATCAATTCTTTGGAGTTGTACCTACTTTACAGTCCAGCTCTCACAATCTTACGGGACCACTGTGAAGACCATAGCCTTGACTATATGAACCTTTATCAGCAGAGTATGTCTCTGCTTTTTAACACGTCATCTACGTTTGTCGTAGCTTTCCTGACAAGAAGCAATTGTCGTCTGATTTTATGACTGCCCTCAGCATCTGCAGTGATTTTGGAGCCCAAGAAGAGAAAATCTGTCACTACTTCCACCTTTTCCCATTCTATTTGCCATGAAGTAATGGGGCCAGATGCCATGATCTTAGTTTTTTTTTTTTTTTTTTTAACATTTAGTTTTAGATTCACTCTTTCACTCTCTTCCTTCACCCTCATCACGAGGCTCTTTAGTTCCTCTTCACTTGCTGCCATTAGAGTAGTAACATCCACATAGCTGAGGTTGCTGACTTTTCTCCTGCCAATCTTGATTCCAGCTTTTAACTTACCCGGCCCAGAATATCTCAGGATGTTCTCAACGTATAGGTTATGTAAACAGGATGACAGCAGATAGTCCTGTCATACTCCTTTCTCAATTCTTAACCAATCAGTTGTACCACACAGGGTTCTAACTGTTGCTTCTTGACCCGTTTTTTCAGGAGACAGGTAAGATGGTCTGGTATCCCCATCTCTTTAACTCAGGCTCACATAGGAAATTCTTTAAAACGTCACTAAAGCACCACTTCTTACTACAGTATGATAGTGATGCTTTACTAATTTGGTTCTTTGGAATTCAGAAAAAATACTTTAGTTAAGAATATGATATACCTCATTTCAAATTTAATTCTCTGAAAACAAATAGATTATAGTCAGTTCTCTCAGATTTACATATATATTTATAAGTTGAACAATTTTTTTACTAAATGTACTAATAAATAAATATACTTTTAAAATATCTTAAAATTAAAATCAATGACTGCCTACTCATTGATTTGGAAATCACAGAGGTCAGTTGTCTCTAATAACTCTGGAGAACTTGGGCTACATCCTCAGTCTTAAATTGTGCTTTGAAATTTTGAGTAGTTGTCCTTTCTTTACTAAAAAGCTTTTTTCTATATTAAAAACAATTCAATTAGCATCTTGCAAATAAAGATTATACTTTCACCTGGATTAAAAGAAATCACACTTGAAATAACAATTTGAAATTACTTCAGTGGCTATCAATTTTCATAGCTAGGCATCTGAATATTCTTATGTTTTCAAACTTTTACATATCAGTTTTATGTATTTGTTTTCTAGAGAGTTCATTAATAGCAGTATGTGCTCTCATGTGTTAAATGCCTATGCTGAGGGAATGTGTGTGCTAGAAATCTTAAATGTTTTACAGTTAATATTAACAAAGTCCCTCAGGGTAAATACATATATGCCCATTGAACAGAGGAAGAAACGCAGAGAAGACTCTAAGTTAAATATCACATTCGAAAAGATAGTTAAGTGACCAAGCCTGGAATGGCCTAAATCTTTAGTCATTGTTCTTTTAATCCTGTTTCCCTACTTTGTCATATTTTCACATGATCTGAATATTATATAATTTTTTAAACTTTGCAAAAGTAAACTGTTATCTAGCAATTGAGCACAGGTGCTAATGAACGCATGCATAAATGATTTCTGCAGATGAAGACTGAAACCTTCATTTGTAAACCTTGGAATCTCAAAACTGATTTTATAAAGAAAAGAAGGACTATTGCTGTAATAAACACTAAATATCCATAATCCCCTGTTTGTACCTAATCTACCGCTATAAAACATGCGTTGTGGGTTTCATTTTGTGTGTGTGTATGTGTGTGTATGTTTATGTATGTGTCTGTGTGTGCACTGATTACTCTAGAACTGGCCTTCAATTCCTTCCTCTGTAAAACTCCATTTCTCCAAGAATGCTGACACAGTGCTAATGTTCTTGTTGTGGAAGTAGGAGGAAGTGACTGCCTGGTGGTTATTTTACACTTCTATAGTTTGGCATACGATCAGCTGAACATAATATAAATTTTCCGATTTGGTATTTGTGTTTTTTGTAACTGGTTAGACTGACTTTAAAGAAATGGCTTTTATTAATCTCTTGAGTGAGCCAGAATTTTATAAGATTATATTTTTGGATGTCACATTTTGCCAAGTCTTAACTTTGTATATATAGTATTATCTGTGAATGTGTGGAAAATAAAAATGAATTTGCTTTTCTTTTTATTCTTCTACAGCACAGAACTATCCCTCTTTGATTAGATGGCTAGAGAGAGGAGTGGTGACTTTGGCATTTTAGAGAAGCACTCCTAAGAATAATGATCTGGTAAAATTCATTTTTACTTTCTTGAGAAACTTTCTTACTGTTTATAACAGTGGTTGTAGCAATTTATATTCTGACTGACATGACAGTGTACGAGGTTTCCCTTTTCTCTGTATCCTCACCAACATTTGTTATCCGCGTTCTTTAAGATGACAGCCATTCTGACTTGTATGAGGCGATATTTCATCGTAGTTCTGATTTGCATTTCCCTGATGATTAAGGATGTTGAATATCTTTCCATGTGCCTAATGGCTGTCCACATTTCCTCTTTGACAAAATGACTATTCAGTTCTTCCCATTTTTTTAACAGAGTTATTTGATTTTATCAATGTTGAGTTGTATGGGTTATTTATAAATGTTGGCATATTAACCACTTAGTCATATAATTTGACCCAGCAATTCTACTACTGGGTATCAGTTCAGTTCAGTTCAGTTCAGTCACTCAGTCATGTCCGACTCTTTGCAACCCCATGAATTGCAGCATGCCAGGCCTCTCTGTCCATCACCAACTCCCGGAGTCTACCCAAACCCATGTCCATCGAGTCAGTGATGCCATCCAGCCATCTCAACCTCTGTTGTCCCCTTCTCCTCCTGCCCCTAATCCTACCCAGCATTAGGGTCTTTTCCTATGAGTCAACTCTTCGAATGAGGTGGCCAAAGTATTGGAGTTTCGGCTTCAACATCAGTCCTTCCAAAGAACACCCAGTATTGATCTCCTTTAGGATGGATGATTGGATCTCCTTGCAGCCCAAGGGACTCTCAAGAGTCTTCTCCAACACCACATTTCAAAAGCATCAATTCTGAGGCACTCAGCTTTCTTCACCGTCCAACTCTCACATCCGTACATGACCACTGGAAAAACCATAGCCTTGACTATATCCCTCCAAAACAAAAATACTGATTTGAAAAGAAACATGGGCCCCAATGTTCATAGCAGCATTATTTACTATCATCAAGATATGCAAACAACATAAGTGTCCATCAAGAGAGGAATGGATAAAGAAGATATGGTATATAGTAAACCCCCTACATATGACCCTTTAAATTACATGTTTTCAAACGTGCGGATGTGTATGCTAGCCCCTGCATGTGTATGCACTACTGTACCTTTTAAGGTACTGTAGTATAATATCAAAAATAGTTTTATTTTTGTTTCCTTTTTATGTACGTATTATTTATGTGAAGAGGATGACAAACCTATCATAGGTTTTAAGCAACGAGGAAGTTCTGGAAGTGAAGAGAAGGAGAAACAAAGACGAAGAGAAGCCAGTAAAGTCTTCAGAGCCCAATGATTCTCCTCTAAGCCCTTGCCTTGGGAGAAGGCAGCCATGTCCCTTAGATGATGAAAGGTCCTCTGAGGGTTGATATGGTTCTGAAACCAATTTCCTGCTGGGAATTTGAAGGTAACAATATGAGGAGCAACAAAACAAATGATGGAGCATCACCAGACCAGTACTCTGGTTTCAGGTCTTTAACTGTGTCATCCGAGAAGGAGTGGCATGCCGTTTTAGGAAAGGCTGCTAAATGAGCCATACGCGGGTAGGCCAGATGGTCATCAGAGCCAGACCTCTTGGTGTTCAGTCACTAAGGTGAGTCCAGCTCTTTGCGACCCCATGGGTTGAAGCAAGCCAGGCTCCTCTGTCCTCCACCATCTCCTGGAGCTGACTCACTGGAAAAGACTCTGACCATGGGAAAGATTGAAGTCAACAGGAAAAGTGAGGGGGCAGAGGATGAGATGGTTACATAATATCACCAACTCAATGGACATGAACTTGAACAAACTCTGTGAAACAGTGGAGGACAGGGGAACCTGGGGTGCTGCAGTCCATGGGCTCATAAAGAGTTAGATACAACTTTGTGACTGAATGATGAACAACTTACAGAGATAATCAAGTTAAAACGAGGTAATTAAGTTGGGTTCTGATCCAACATGACTAATGTATTCCTAAAAAGTGAAAATTTGGAAGTAGACTTGCAAACATGGGGAAATCCATGTGAAGAAGAAGGCAAGGATCATTACGATGTTTCTACAAGCCAGAGACTCCAAACTCTGCCAGCAAACCACTGAAAGCAATGTGAGGGGTATGGGGCAGATTTCCTCACAGCCTCAGAAAGGACCAGCTCTGCCAACTTTTGATCTTGAACTTCTATCCTCCAGAACTGTGAGACAACACATTCCTGTTGTTTTAACACCCTGGTTTGTGGATAATGGAAGCATTAGCAAATGAATATACTCCTCAAAGGAGGAAAAAAAAAAATCATCTCACTATATCTGAAAACCAGGCTGCTTATTACAGGGCAAGCAGCAGGCATGCAAAATGAAATAAGTGGTTTTGACTTATTTAAGGTTTTAAGTATGTTGAACCTTTAATATTATTTAAATAAATATGTAACATAAAATTTCCTGATTTCAGATTTATAAATCAAATGGGTGGGAGGAATTTAAAAACATGCTACATTGAAACAAAGTCCAAATAGATGTACAGGCTTCTCTGACTGTAAATGAATCACAAATAATAATAATAAAATAATACATATTTTTTAAATGAAATGAGTATGTTTATCTATACACCAAAGTAGAGGTGCAAAACAGACAACATGCAATTGAACTTATCACTTTTCATAGAGGCAACACTTAAACCATTTTTGAGTAGAAAAAAAGTGATATTTTTTTCATTTGTCTCTTTAAAAAAAAAAATCCAGTTGTCTTTATAACTGAAAACTAAATTTTTCACTCATGATGACTTTGTTCTGAACATACCGTCCTAACTGAATTTTATACTCTTTGTACCTCATCCACCCACCTTCAGCACCAGTACTATAAGAAATTTCTTCATCCACAATATAGAATAAATCTTCACATTTTTTAAATAGAAAAAAAGAAAGGAAGAAATAAAGAAAGGAATAGATGAGTGAGAAAGAAAGAAAAAAGAAATGAGGTCTAATCTTTAAGAGTTTCATTAAAATTAACCATTGTTCTTTCTTTATGAAGCTAAGTAGCCCAGATTGTTTTAATCCTTTTACATATCCTATAGGCTTTTAGTTACTGCACATTGTACTGCCTTCTCTTTGACTTCTAAAACTATAATAATAAAATCTGATCTGTAAATTATTTAGCATAGTATTGATGGCTAACTTCTGAGTTCTTTGCATCAGCTTACTGTAGATATATACTAATTTTGTGTATGTGACTTTTAGTTTTAAGATTTGTGCTTTGTTCTGATTATGGCTTACCTTGGACACAGAACTTCCTGATAACTACAGCATTTTCTCATGTATGCTTTTCTGTTGGGGGCAAAATTGCTTAAATATACTGTCAAAATGCATGGATCAAGACAATAATCTTCAAATAACAGCCACTTGGAGATATTATTAAAAGCCAACAGAAACATACCAGAGAGAAACTGTTTCTTGTTCATTCATTTTATTGGCAGAATTCAGTTCCTTAAGGCTGTAGGACTAAGGTTATGATTCACTTGCTTCCTGCCACCTGAGAACAGTTTTCAGTTTCTGGAAACCACCTTCATTCCTGGACTCGTGCATGAACCCCTGACTTCATCTTCAAAGCCAACAAGGACAAGTCAAGACAACACATGCTTCCTATCTCTCCTGCTTTTTCCCTCTGCTGCCACATTTCTTTGACTGATTGTTCTGCCCTCCTCTTCCATTTCTAATGAACAAGGAGATTACATCTGGTGCAACTAGACAATCCAGGATATCCTCTCTATTTTAGGTTAGGTTAATGTCATTTTCTTAATTAACTAATTGTTTGTATATTTCACTGTTTAATAACTAAATGTCTGTTAAAAGTCTTCTCAATGAATCTACTATATGTATCTCTGTCTGTTCAGTGGCTCAGTTGTGTCTGACTCTGTGACTCTGTTCATGGGATTTTTCAGGCCAGAATACTGTAATGTGTTGCCATTTCTTCCTCCAGAGAATCTTCCCAACCCAGAGACTGAACCTGTGTCTCCTGCATTGCAGTCAGATTTTTTACTTGCTGAGTCATAGGGGAAGCTTTCTCTATTTTAAGGTCTATAATCTAGAGTTCAGTTGTAATGTCCCTCTGCCATGTAACACAATCAACACAAAGGAACACCTCACAGTTTTTGAATAAAGGAAATATTTACTCAAAAAATGGATTTGCACATTGATGTTTAGGTTTTAAACCATGTCATTTGGAAAGTCCTTTGTAACTGAAGCACTTTCAAGAAAAAAAATATATATATATATATACACACACACTGAGCTTAAGGTTACCCACTACCTAATTCCTAGCATTCACGTTTCTCTTATAGTGAAACATTTTCATTAATAAGATGATTTTTGTAATGCATGCTATTTCAGAAGAACCATTATCCTTTCATAGGTTAAAAGGGTATATTTCAAAGAAAACAGACTTATCCTGTATCAAAATGGGCACAGGTAATTTTGTAGATGGTTTCTGGATTGGCAGATATCATAATCTTGAAGAAGGACATAAATCAGCACTAATTTTGTGCATTTTTTTCTAAACAGTGAACCATGGAGGGACTGTAACAGGTATTATGCATTATAAAAAGAATAATCACTAACCTGTTATATAGAGGTGATTTTGTCTGCATCTGTACCATTCACAAAGAGAGACTTCCTCACTCCTACCACAGTGTTTTTCAACACTGCTTGTATCTTAGAACCACCTGCAAACCTTAAAGAATTACTTATACCTAAACTAATTAAAATAAACAATGTGAATAAACAAATAAGAACTTCCAACATGATACTAATATATACCCAGCGTCATAAGCTACTACTTTAGTGGAAGAGAATTAGAGTTAAGCAAAAAGGCAAGGAAATTAGTATCTAAATTCTGAAATATCTGTATGTCTGATTTATCCACATATGAAGCTGAGGCCCCTTCATAAATCCTGTTGCTTTAAGAATCAATTGTTTGTTTGTTTGTTTGTTTGGCAGATGCCATGAACTCTATCTAAACCTATTTTCTCCAATAATTTTATAATTTAATAAAATAATATAAATCTGAATTCCTTTGAATGGCCATCTGTTTCTTATAATATATGTGATTTCCTTTTCATTAAAAGACACAATAAAGTTTAAACAGCTTTTAGAATGTTACACTGTTCCTGGATTTACCATTACCAACTCTTCTTAAATATTCATTTCAATGAGAACAAAAAAGGAAAAATAAATCAAATTACCAGGGGAAAAACAGAGGTTAAATTGTATTTTTAACTCTAAAATATTTGGCAAATTCCTAATCTTCTTTTATGTCACTACAAAAATAGCTAAAACTGTTGGCAGTGGAACCATTCTCAGAAAGAACCCCATACTGCCAATACTCTGCTTTCCCTTATATTTCACTGTTGCCAGCAAAATCCTTCTATCCACTTCCTCAATAGTTAATAAACATATTGCTTATTTCCCCAAAGAGTTCAGAATTCAGTGAATAACAGTGAGGTGAGAGCCAAAAGAAAACAGCAAGAAAAGGGGTTTGGCAAGAATAAACCTTCCTAACGTTTCTGAAAGCATAGACATGATTGGCACCTGGGAATTAGCACCAGTGTTGCAAAGTGCTTCTTATCAGCAGACAGGAAATGGTCATAAACAGAGTTCCAAGAGAAGCTTGGTAGAACTCAGCTAGCCTAGGACTTGACAAGTTACTATTGTGTGTACGGTGCTTCAGAGAAGACTTTCTAGTGAGAGGATGTTGACAGGGCAGAACATCCAAAGTGTTAACAGAGACATTTGGGTTGTTAGAATTTAACTGTTCAGGAAACTCTATTGGTCCCACTTTTATTTGGCTTCAAATGAATATGGTATTTTTGATTGTTAGGTCTAGAGAAGACATGAGTGTGGAGGGGTTTGATGATGGAAAAGCTTTCTTCTGCAGAAAAACAGCCAGTTGGAGCCTTGGATGCTCTAAATCTTCAAGTAACAGCCTCTGAACTGGGGAGACCTGATAACATTTGTTTCTCAACAGTGCCCCTCCATGTGGGAGGGTGGGCTTGCTAATCCCCTCTTGTCCTGATGTCCACCAGCATTTAGCCCATCTCATGGATTTCTCTTTCTCTTACATAATCTTATAGCAGCTATAGCATTGACACTTTTTATGTATAATATTGCTCAGTTCAGGTCAGTCACTAGGTCGTGTCCAACTCTTTGCAACCCCATGGACTGCAGCATTCCAAGCCTCCCTGTCCATCGCCAACTCCTGGAGTTTACTTAAACTCATGTCCATTGAGTCGGTGATGCCATCCAACCATCTCATCCTCTGTCCTCCCCTTCTCCTCCTGCCCTCAATCTTTCCCAGCATCAGGGTCTTTTTCAATTAGTCAGCTCTTTGCATCAGGTGGTGAAATATTGGAGTTTCAGCATCACTCCTTCCAATGAATATTCAGGATTGATAACCTTTAGGATGGACGGATTGGATCTCCTTGCAGTCGAAGGGACTCTCAAGAGTCTTCTCCAACACCACAGTTCAAAAGCATCAGTTCTTCGGCACTCAGCTTTCTTTATAGTCCAAGATTCACATTCATACATGGAAAAACCATAGCTTTGATTAGACAGATCTTTGTTGGCAAAGTAATGTCTCTGCTTTTTAATATGCTATCTAGGTTGGTCATAACTTTTCTTTAAAGGAGCAAGTGTCTTTTAATTAAATGGCTACAGGCACCATCTGCAGTGATTTTGGAGCCCAAGAAAATAAAGTCTCTCACTGTTTCCATTGTTTCCCCATCTATTTGCCTTGAAGTCATGCGATCAGATGCCACATCTTAGTTTTCTGAATTTGAGTTCTAAGCTAACTTTTTCACTCTCCTCCTCGAGGCTCTTTAGTTCTTCTTCGCTTTCTGTCATAAGGGTGGTGTCATCTGCATATCTGAGATTATGGACATTTCTCTCGGTAATCGTGATTCCAGCTTGTGCTTCCTCCAGCCCAGCATTCCTCATGATGTACTCTGCATATAAGTTAAATAAGCAGGGTGACAATATACAGCTTTTACATACTCCTTTTCCTATTTGGAACTATTCTGTTGCTCTATGTCTAGTTCTAATGGTTGCTTCCTGACCTGCATAGAGATTTCTCGAAAGGCAGGTCAGGTGATCTGGTATTCCCATCTCTTGAAGAATTTTACAGAGTTTGTTGTGGTCCACACATTCAAAGGATTTGGCATAGTCAGTAAAGCTGAAGTAGATATTTTTCTGGAACTCTCTTGTTTTTTGATGATCCAAAAGATATTGCCAACTTGATTTGTGGTTCCTCTGCCTTTTCTAAATACAGATTGAACACCTGGAAGTTCAGGGTTCACATACTGTTGAAGTCTGCCTTGGAGAAGTTTGATCATTACTTTGCTAGCGTGTGAGATGAGTGCAATTTGTGTGGCAGTTGGAGGATTCTTTGGCATTGCCTTTCTTTGTGATTGGAATGAAAACTGACCTTCTCTAGTCCTGTGGCCACTGCTGAGTTTTCCAAATTTGCTGGCATATTGAGTGTAGCACTTTCACAGCATCATCTTTTAGGATTTGAAATAGCTCAACTGGAATTCCATCACCTCCACTAGCTTTGTTCATAGTGATGCTTCCTAAGGCCCACTTGACTTCGCATTCCAGGATGTCTGGCTCTAGATGAGTGTGAGTGATCATGCCATCGTGATTATCTGGGTCCTGAAGATCTTTTCTGTACAGTTCTTCTGTGTATTCTTGCCACCTCTTCTTAATATCTTCTGCTTCTGTTAGTTCCGTACAATACCTATCCTTTATTGTGCCCATTTTTGCATGAAATGTTCCCTTGGCATCTCTAATTTTCTTGAAGAGATCTCTAGATTTTCCCATTCTATTGTTTCCCTCTATTTCTTTGCATTGATCACAGAGGAGGGCTTTCTTATCTCTCCTTGCTATTGTTGGGAACTCTGCATTCAAATGGGTATATCTTTCCTTTTCTCCTTTGCCTTTAGCTTCTCTTCTTTTCTCAGTTGTTTGTAAGGCCTCCTCAGACAGCCATTGCGCCTTTTTGCATTTCTTTTTCTTGGGGATGGTTTTGATCACTGCCTCCTGTACAATGTCACAAACCTCTGTCCATAGTTCTTCAGGCACTCTGTCTATCAGATCTAATATCTTTAATCTATTTGTCACTTCCACTGTATAATCGTAAGGGATGTGATTTCAGTCATACCTGAATGGTCTAGTGGCTTTCCCCATTTTCTTCAATTTAAGTCTGAATTTGGCAATAAGCAGTTCATGATCTGAGCCACAGTCAGCTACCAGTCTTGCTTTTTCTGACTGTATAGAGCTTCTCCATCTTTGGCTACAAAGATAATCAACCTGCTTTCGGTATTGACCATCTGGTGATGTCCACGTATAGAGTTTCTCTTGTATTGTTGGAAGAGGGTGTTTGCTATGACCAGTGCATTCTCTTGGCAAAACTCTATTAGCCTTTGCCCTGCTTCATTCTGTACTCCAAGGCCAAATCTGCCTGTTACTCCAGGTATTACTTAACTCCCTTCTTTTGCATTCCATTCCCCTGTAATGAAAAGGACATCTTTTTTGGGTGTTAGTTCTAGAAGGTCTTGTAGGTCTTCATAGAACCATTCAACTTCAGCTTCTTCATCATTACTGATCGGGGCATAATTTTGATCAAAAATACCTAATTTCTTCACACATGCATTTTATGTTGTAGCTGCAAATTCTCAGAAGAGAACACAATGATGTGATGTTTCATTTCCCATCTCACCACCTAACACAATGCATTAGAACACTTAATTTCCTGCAGATCATTTAGTTCATGACTCACCCACTATTCTACAGATATGTACCCTTGACCTGTGCATACTACCACCGCTATGGCCTTAAAACTCCATCTTCCCCCACAGATCCAGCCATGCACTGTCTCATTCATGGATGTGAATGCTACAGGTATAACCAACTACTGAATCTCTCATGAATGTCTAATAAATTAAAACTTATGTTGGGCATAAATGAATGGTGGAGAAAAAGGAAGAAGTTGCATGAAATTTACCATACTCTGAAATTTGGTCAATTTACCCATACCCTGAAATTTACTCTTCTTCTTGGTCAGTGAAGAGAGGGTAATCAAACATGGAATAAAATTAAACAGTCTTCCCATTTTAATCACAATTATATTGCTCTCCAACAGAAGTTTAATATAGAACTGAAAGAATACTCCTTACCTAACTTATTCACTGAATAATTTCACAAGAGGTTAGTAATTGTCTAATACTATCCCAATTTATTATCATACGTTAAAGTTTTTTTTTTTTAACATACCTAACATTTTGAATGCCTTTTTTAAGCTATATTTTTATGATTTGTTTTGGAGTGTTTCTAAAGGCATGCGTGTGTAGCTATTTATGCATACACACATACTCTACTGGGAAGCTAATAGTAAATATTTAACTAAAATTGTAATAATATCCATAGATAAATATGTAGTCGAGCCCTTCAAGCAAATATGAACACTGAAAAATGTTCCATTATACAGTCAATGTTTGCTTTCTATCTTTTTAATTAGCACTTAGTAGCTCCATTTCTGAGATCAGGTAAGCAGTATGCAAAGATTTTTCCCACAATTTACCCTATCCTATGTTGAACTGCAAACTCTATGGAATGATCCTTCAGATTATATTTATAAAAGGCCATAATATTTATAAATATTTTGAATAGTCTAGAAATTATACAGGAAGTCAACTCCAAGTATTCAGATTCTGAAACTTCTCCGTGTCTAAAGGGGCACTGAAAGAAACAGAAAACTCACTGATACAACAAGGATGGTTAAGCTCCTCAGGGGTAAAAGCTACTAGAGCTGTGAGTCATGAAGAATCAGATGCCTTATAATTCAAGTACTAAGCATCTAGAATTAAACTAGCACCGGAGCCAACAGACAAAATGAAACCAATGCCATATACTCTTTTTTCATATAGGAAAAATTCTGAGGGAAAAAAAAAAAAAAAATTTTTTTGAAGAATAAAAGCATATGAGAAAATTTGCTCAAAGTTTCTAGTTTTGTGAAATATTATTTACTCTTTTGTGGCATCAAAATCTGGCAGCATTTGACTACAGCAACTTAAAGTTGTGCTATCCTGACCCCATATCCCATACCTGTGAGAAATATGAAATACTTAGTGAAAATCCATTTGGGGAATTTGGAAAAGTTTAGGAGCAGACTTATTTTAAATTTTAATGTCTCAAGGAGCAAAGAAATTAATCTTCTCTTTGTGTTTTAGAGAATTTGAGGGCCATTCTATTTTGTAATAGAAAAAGCACCTACTCTTTTGAATGATAAACTCATAATTATGGCTTGACTTGCCAACAGAGAGAAGTGCAGAGACACTGATAGACTTAAGGCACCATTTTCCTAAAATATAGAATAAGTGGGAATATAGAATTCAAAATCTGTAATTCACAAAATAGAATGATTGAGAATGAGACGAAGTGTAGAGGCGAGAGCTTGTTTCAAAACTGCTCCTGATTAAATTACAGAGCCAACAGGAACTTGCTTGTATGGCTCAAGAAACTCAAATAGGGACTCTGTATCGACCTGGAGTTGTGGTATGGGGAGGGAAATGGGAAGGAGTTTCAAAAGGGAGGGGATATATGTATACCTATGGCTGATTCATGTTGAGGTTTGACAGAAAACAGCCAAAGTCTGTAAAGCAATTACTTTTCAATAAAAAATTGAAAAAAAAAACAAAACTACTCCTGATTAAATTGATCAAAGCCACTTTTCTAGTGTATTCATCCTGTGAATACGCTAGACAACTGGATGCTGTAATGGAAATGGTTCTTTCCTTAACTTTAATCTATTATCCTTCACAATAGACTCTACCACATAACCTAATATATCCATGCTAATACGGTAATTATATAATCCCAATGGTTTTTTGCTGGGAGTATACATGCCAAAATGAGGGAATATCAAGCTACTAAGTAGCTTGACCTTTTGGTCTTGTCTGGCTTTGTGGCTGAAAGCATATGTGGCTCTAGCAGCATCTCATGCAGAATAATGACAGAATAATCACTGGGGCATGAAACCACAACCTGTAGGGAGTTAATCATGACCATTAATCTCTGCCGCATTCCTCCAGTCTTTGATGCTAGGAGCAGTGACAGAGATTTCATTTTGTTTACTGAATATAAATGAATCCCAAATCAGCTTGTAGGTAGAAATGGAGAAGAAAACAATATTACAGGTTAACTAATTTGAAATTGCATATTGTGTGAAATTGCATATTGAGACTCACTTCTATTTATTTGATCTTTTTACTGCAGTCGTCCCGTCTGAGGACTCAGAGGATACGTATCTACATTGCTAAGTTCTTATCATCAAAGTTCTCAGGCACAGACATCTGAGAGAAGTTTATGGAAAGTAAACTTTCCTGATATCCTCACTTGAAATAAATTATAGTCATGAAACTAAAAAAAAAAGATTTAAATTATTTTTTTTTTACTTTTTACATTGCCTTTCTAGTATAGTCTTAACCATGAGATTACTGCATATACTTATACAGAAATAATGTTAGCTTGCTGCTTCTAAAATTCCATTGATAATAACCTCTAGCAAACAATCCAGAAGAGCTCTGCAGACTGAAAACAGGAATCATAAGACCTTATAACAATGTGTTTTTTAATAATAAAACAATGGGAAAATTTTTCTGATATTTGCAAGTAATGGGAAGTTGGTGGATAGGGCTGTTCAGTATTTTGGAAAGAGCTAGAAGTACATTAAAAAGAAAAATTTAGCAAAGATTTCGACTATGTTGGTGTCTAAGTTAAAAGTTTTGTGTTAGGTACAATAGCTTTATAAAATCTATGTAATATGCATTACTCACTGCCACCATCATCATTCACACACACATACCCTCAGAGGAGAATAATAAACACAGTAAAGAAGAAGCTTGCTGTATAAAGAAGATCTGGATGTTGCTTAAAAATTTCCTGATTGGAGACCTGATTTTGTCCCTCATAACTCAGACAAGTAACTTAACCCACTGAAGCCTCAGTTTCCTCACCTCAAATGTAAAAGAACTGAACAAGCTATTTTAATGGATAAGCTGTCAAAATGTTTCTTCATTTAATTAAACTAATTGCCTAAATATTTAATGCCTAAATTTTAATATATGAATTTGCTATATTAATGATTATTTACATCCACACATAGTATGAGCAAATCCATCTGCTTTCACTAAACCTTTAATATTGTCCCACGTTGTTTTGAATATATCAGGTGATAGACATATCACAGATGCTATAAATACTTCAACAGTAACCTGAGAAAGTATATAGACATGTGTCTTCTCAAAGTACACGCATTTAAGTCTCATTGTACATATTGTTTTTCCTAACTTGCAGTTAAGTCAATGAAATATACTCATCAAATCCAGGTAACACTAAATTACAAGAAAAAGTCAACTTAAAAAAAAAAAAAGCTCTGATCACACGGCAAGCCTTCAAGATGGTGCAGAAGAACGACAAGAAACCTAGAAGAAACCTTAAAAAAGAATAATCTTCCTGATTGGCTTTGTGTGGTTGCATCTGACAAGGAGACTTATGAGCTTTGTTACTTCCAGATTAGTCAAGATGAAGATGAATCTGAGTCTGAGGACTAGATGATGCCATTCTTTATAGGGCTTTGCTTGCTAATCAAACAAATTAAGCATACTAAAGAAAGAAACATCTTGAAATAGCTTCTCAGTGAACAAAAAACATTCCTCTGTATGTTAAACATTCATCTTTTTTATTTAAGTGTATGCTGTTTATATGGAACTGGCCTTCCTTTAATACTTTCTTCTATTTTTATTGCAGTATAGCTGATTTACAATGTTGTGTTAGTTTCAGGTGTATAGCAGAGTGAATGAGTTATACATATATCCACTTGTTCTTTTGTCATATAGACCATTACACAGTATTGAGTCGAGTTCCCTGTGCCATACAGCAGTTTTTTGGTTACATGGTTTGTGTATGCTAAGTCGCTTCAGTCGTGTCCGACTCTTTGGAAACCCATGGACTATAACCCACCAGGCTCCTCTGTCCATGGGATTCTCCAGGCAAGAACACTGGAGTGGGTTGCCACTTCTGACTCCATCTCTTTTATGAATGGTAGTGTGTATATGCCAGTGTCAATCTCCCAATGTACCCCACCCCCCCTGTATCCCCTGGTAATCATAAGTTTTCTACATCTGACTTCTGTTTCATAAATAAGCTTTTGCCCCCTCTCCCCTTTAAATACTTTGTATAAGCAATATTTAAATAGCTTATAGTTAGTGGAATTTCTTTCAGGATTTCTGTAATGTACTGATTTTACAGATGTCCTCAAGTTAAAAGTATATAGTGAAAAAAGCACAATTTGGGGTATAACTATACAATAAAATATTTAGATTTGAAAAAGAAAAAAGAAAAACATGCAGAATAAGCTTGAAAATGTTGGAATCATAATTACATATCAATATAAATTAAGGGTCAATGTAATAACCATAATAATCCCCATCCTCCTCATCATAGCTAGTTATTACTGAATCCTTTGCACCAGGCATGGGTTTAAGAGGTATGTGCCTGTTGTGCTAAGCTGCTTCAGTCATATTCAACTCTTTGTGACCCCATGGACTGTAGCCTGCCACACTGCTCTGTCCACGGGATTTTTCAGGCAAGAATACTGGAGTGGGTTGCCATGCCCTCCCCCAGGGGATCTTCCCGACCCAGGGATCGAATCCAAGCCTTTTATGTGTCTTCACCATTAGCAGGTAGGTTGTTTCCCACTAGTGCCACCTGGGAAGCACTTTTAAGAGATATAAATCATACATGATAGCATGAAATTCTACATTAGTCCAACAACTTTTAATATGTTTATCTCAATAAAATAACTACATTTTGAAACAATAATCTATCTTCATAACTTAAATGTTTGGGATTGGGGAAACATTGATTATTACTTACATTTTATAAAAAAGTAAGACTCTTAGGCTCATATGAGAGAAAATCAGATAAAACTACTAAGGAAAAAGTCTTAAGCCATGTATAAAAATTTTGAGCAACTGCAAAAAAGAAGAAAAAATATCTGTCAGGGTGTTACCGTTATGTGCAACCTGAGATCTGGGAAAAGTGAAAAAGTGTTAGCCTCTCAGTCATGTCCAACTCTTTGTGACCCCATAGACTCTAGACTGCCAGGTTCCTCTTTCCATGGAATTTCCCAGGCAAGAATACTGGAGTGGGTTGCCATTCCCTTCTCCAGGGGATCTTCCCACCCCAGGGGTCAAACCCTAGTTCTCTTGCATTGCAGGCAGACATATTTGGGAGCACACTTAAATGCAGCACAGCCTCAGTTGTCAATGATGAACATTTAAAATCACACAGTAAGAATCAACTCCAGAAGTGCTTCTAGCAGAAACCAAACCATCAAACATTCAGGAAAATTCTGGAGGCACATTCAATCTGAGGGATAAGCTCTATAGGAGAGCTGATGACCTTGATCAAATAAAAGTACACACCAATAGAAGTGACTGATCGTGAAAAATATGGCCTTTGCCTGTCTGAGTATATAGCTCATCAGAGGCTCATTATACAATCTTCTAGTCATGAAAGTCATGAGTGGTGATAGGGTGAGTTCTCTTCTCACATTCTCGATTCCAACTTCCAATCCAGCTCTTAAGAGGCCTGAATCTGCTCCACTCTTACACCATGAAGCTGTTACTCACCACACCTTCACTGTGGTCCTCACAATGGCCTGGCTCTGTCCCTCACTACAGACTGCCTCTGTCATCCCTACAGGCTGTGTCCCTCAATACAGCCTGATGCTATTCCTCACTACAGCCTGACTCTCCTCCTCTCTATAGCTTGACAATGTTCCTCACTACAGCCTGACAATTCTAACCACAGCTTGAATCTGTTCCTCATTCAGCGTGACTCTGTTCCTCTCTATATCCTTACTGTGTTTCTCACCATGACCTGACACTGCTCCCTTATGTTATCTGGTATATGATCATCTCTCTACTGGATTAGTGCTATCCTCTTAAAAGACATTAAGAACCAGAGTGAAAGTCTATTTGAGGTCAGAATAGGTAGGACATTTATGAATAGATGGTAAAGATTTCAACAGTACTGTATCAGAGAACCTAATAAAATTTTTGGAGCCTTTAGTTTAATTTGGGACTGAAAGAGCTATTGCACTTCCCCTTAACATGTACACACCAACCTAGAAATACTTTTTCTGTGTGTTTCAAGCACTAGTACATTGGTTTCACACTAAATGCTTGAGACATTAAAATATATCATTAAAATTATTAAAGATCTGCTGGTAAAACAGATTAAGAGGTGAAATGGAATGGCAGATAATGACAAGATAAATGGCAGTCTTTGAATGAAATCTATTTACAACTTTGCCCTTTACACAATGAATTTGAGGCCACTTACAAAAAATACAGAAAGTACTTTAATAATTAAACATCTATATAAAATGATAATTGTAGTTAGGATCAAGCAAATATGATGCATCTATACCAATGCAGGTGACTGATAGGTCTTGCTCTTTGTATCTCATCGTGGTCAAGCAAATGAAACAAAATAAACAAAACAGAAAATACTATGGTTGTAATTGGGCATGAGTTATAGAGTGAATCAAGACATAAAATGAAAATTTTACATATTGCTTCAACATTCCAATCCTTTGATAAATATGATTTTTTCCTCTACGTTTTGAGAAAGAATAAGTGGCACCCAGTTACACTTCTACTCTTGACTCAAGATCTCAGAATTCTAGGATGGTATGTAGAACATTAAATACAGATTTACACTCTTGTAAAACCATAGAAAAGACTGTTGTTCAGTTGTTAAGTCCTGTCTGACTCTTCGGAATCCCATGGACTACAGCTTGCCAGGCTCCCTTATCCTTCACTATCTCCTGGAATTTGCTCAGATTCATGTTCATTGAGTTGGTAAGACTCTCTAACCACCTCATCCTCTGCCATCCGCTTCTCCTTTTGCCTTCAGTCCTTTCCAGAATCAGGGTCTTTTCCAAAGATTTAGCTCTTTACCTTAAGTGGCCAAAGTACTGGAGCTTCAGCTTCAGCATCAGTCCTAGAAATGAATATCCAGGATTGATTTCCTTTAGGATTGACTGGTTTTTAAAGTATAAATAGTGATTTGCTTGTATGGATTGCCATTTTTCATTATTTTTAAATTTGGGGGCATCATATACTTGTTTGAGCCTCCAGTAAAAACAAATAATCCTATCTTCTACAGACTACAATATTCTGGATTATATTTGTATAATACATATGCCTTGGAAGTGAAAGATAAAATAAATTTTGAATACATTTGACTTTGAATATTTAATGTACATTTTGAGTAAATTAACAAATTTGACTAGCCAGTAACTTTGATGTTAATAATTGATTTAGAGTGTTTGTTAAATAAGAAACATGTGTTTCTTGAAATGAGACAAGATATCTTAATTGAACCAATGCATTTGATTCAATTAAGCACCTCCTCTCTGGAATGAGTTTTAAGAGGAAATAAGCCAGGAGGAATACATGTTTCATCTCATGGTGACATCCTCCAAAAGATAAATAATCAGGGAATTGTTATATCTTCAAGGAGAATCATGTGAGAGGTAACTGGAATGATTAAGTAGAGAGTTAATATGTTAGTTTCAAGGTTTCAGAGTTAAAGATTTCAAAGGTTTAAAATTTATTAGTTTTATATTCCTTATCAGGTATGGAATATCTCAAAACACAGTTTTCATAGTGCCTACTGTACTGTTTTTTGTAATGAATTTAGCATTTACGCTAGTTAAAGTAAGTGTCAATAACATCAATTATTGCTATTATCAGCAGTAGCAGTAGTAGCAGCAGTAGTAGTAATGTGCATGCATGCTCAGTCATGTCCGACTCTGTGATCCCATGGACTGCAGCCTGCCGGGCTCCTCTGTCCATGGGATTTCTCAGGCTTGAATATTGGAGTGGGTTGCCATTTCCTCCTTCAGGGAATCTTCCCAACCCAGGGATCGAATCCACATCTCCTGCGTCTCCTGCCTTGGCAGATGGATTCTTTACCACTGTGCCACCTGGGAAGCCCCAGTGGTAGTAACAGTAGCAGTAAATAGTAAATGCTAAATAAACATCAATTATTATTGTTATTATTATCTGAGATGGGAAGAAAATGGGGCAAGCAATTATAAAGGATTTGCATTATGGTCTTGTGGTGAGAATTTTTTATCACTGTTATAGTCTATATACTTTAAGTATATGTCATATAAAATTATAGGTGCCTTTTTATGTAAATATTTAATCCAGCTGGATTTAAGCCTTGTATATGGTATAAGGTAAGGATTTAACTTTTTTATTTCCAAGAGGAGACTGTTTCCTATACCTTCTACTAAATGGTTCAAGTTTTCCTCATTGGTTTTTGATGCTACCAATATTATACCATAATTTTATATTTACATGGTTCTAGTTCAAAACTCTTCAGTTTGTTCCATTGGTTTATTTACACATTCTTATGCCAATTCCTTGGACTGCAAGGAGATCTAACCAGTCAATCCTAAATGAAATCAGTCCTGAATATTTATTGGAAGGACTGATGCTAAAGCTGAAACTCCAATACTTTGGCCACCTGATTCAAAGAACAGACTCATTGGAAAAGACCCTGATGCTGGGAAAAATTGAAGGTGGGAGGAGAAGGGGACAACAGATGATGAGATGGTTGGATGGCATCACTGATGCGATGAGTTTGAGTTTGAGTAGGCTCCTGGAGTTGGTGATGGACAGGGAAGCCTGGCGTGCTGCAGTCCGTGGCGTTGCAAAGAGTCAGACACGACTGAGTGACTGAACTGAACTGAGGCCAATTCCACAACCATCTTCATAGTGTAAACTTATAGTCTATCTTAATGTCTGTTAATAAAATATTAACATTCTACAGCCTACTTTAAATGAACTTCTTTGTTTCAATATCATACTTGTGGTAACCCCTATTTAGTGAAAGAAAGATAATTTAACTTTTTTTTTCCAAGAGCTCATTCACATAATGTAGGTTACTCTTTTGATAATTTAAGCAGTTGTACAAAATTATTGTGTAAAGCACAAGTTGTTACAGAAATTAAACAATCTATATATCTTGTTAGATATTACATAAACATATATTCTGTATTTTGGTTATGGTTAAAAGTTTAAATTTAATATATTTTTCTCATAACTCTAACAGTGTTTTCAGAGAGAACTATTCTTGGAATATTAAAGCTATTTTTTTTTCCTGTAAATACCCTAGGAACACAGAACATGACTTTCTTTTCCTTCAAATGTCTATGATTTTTTTCAGTAAGAATGCATTAATACTTCATTCTCAAAGATCAAGATCAAACATGTGCAAGGCTTTTTAGTTCAAAGGTGATTAGGCTTATTGCTGAATCTATTTCCCTCTCTGTCTTGCCAGATTTGATTGTAGCCAAACATATTACAAACTGAGAGATGCTAATTCAAAGAGACATTTACAAATTGGAGAAGTAATCACAAGCACACAGCACATTTGGGAAAGATTCCATGTGGGTAGGTTAAAAAAGGAAGCCAGAGCTCACAGGCAGAATATGCTGTGAGTAAAAAGAAAAAAAAAAGTATTATAGTAAACAGGATAGAGATTTAGTAACTGTCTTTTCAACCAAGCATACTGAAAAGACAATTTGTTTTAAACTCTCTTTCTTCCTGAAAGTAGAATGCTCACTTGGCCAGAACTGAGAACTTGAAATCTATAAACCACTGGAAGAAAAGTATTGGTCCTCGGTAACTAGGTTTTCTGACATTATCTCCCTGTGTTTGATGGTGGCAGGGCTTCTGGTATTCCCATAAATGCCTTCCATCAAAAGGTAGAGGTGAGAAAATAACGACAAATACAAAACCAAACAATTTTGTACAAGGGGAGGAAAAGTTCACCCTACTTCAGTATCCATGGATTTATACTTTTGACCTGATTACTAACAGAAATCAGGATTTCAAATGATTGGTACAGAGACAATAATGATGCATAAATTTCTGAGTCACATAGACTAGAATCTTAAATAAAAATTCCAAGGGAGTCAAATTATCAACCTATGAAGAAAAGATCTCACTATCAACTATGAAAGTGGTATAAAATTTGGTAGCATTATTTATCTAACACTGAAACATTCTAGTTAGCATGGTTGGCTTGAAACATGAAAAGTGACTGTGAGCAATTTTTCCAGGTAAAATAAGATGGTGTCTGCTACAAAGTGAAAGGTCTCTAAACTTATTCTTCTATCAATAGGAAGACTGAATCAGTTCAGTTCAGTTCATTTCAGTCACTCAGTTGTGTCCAACTCTTTGCGACCCCATGGACCACAGCAGGCCAGGCCTCCTTGCCCATCACCAACACCCAGAGTTATCCAAACTCATGTCCATTGTGTTGGTGATGCCATCCAACCATCTCATCCTCTGTCATCCCCTTATCCTCCCACCTTCAATCTTTACCAGCATCAGGGTCATTTCAAATGAGTCAGTTCTTGGCATCAGGTGGCCAAAGCATTGGAGTTTCAGCTTCAACATCAGTCCTTCCAATGAACACCCAGGACTGATCTCCTTTAGGATGGACTGGTTGGATCTCCTTGAAGTCCAAGGGACTCTCAAGAGTCTTCTCCAACACCACAGTTCAAAAGCATCAATTCTTCATTGCTCAGCTTTCTTTATACTCCAACTCTCACATCCATACATGACTACTGGAAAAACCATAGCTTGACTAGATGGACCTTTGTTGGCAGAGTAATGTCTCTGCTTTTTAATATGCTGTCTAGGTTGGTCATAACTTTCCTTCCAAGGAGGATGTATACCCAAATATTTTGTTTAATTGTTTTAAAGGCATAATAAGAATCAAATTCTGTGACAGTAGGGTAAACTAGTTATTGGTTTATCAGTTTCTCATGACAGTGCATATCTCATAGTTAGAAATTTTTCTTTCCAAATATACCAAGAAAAGCATGCTCAAGGAGGACAGAGTCAAAGGAAGGAAAAACAAGTGAGTATCTCTGATCATGACTGGAGAACTTTGAACTGGCTTCAAAGAATCAGTTTTCTACACAACTACTCCTAAAATTAATTTGCTCTGAAATTGTGATATAGTCATTGGCTTATCCAGTCTTTATACTATTTTCGACCACATTGTGTCTAGGGCTGGGCAAGATGGGCACCAGTAAGCCTATCTTGGTAATGAAAACTCAAGCCCTGATCTTGAGAATCTTATGTGTACTGAGGAAAAGAGACAAATGAGAAAATACATCAGATCCATGGTGGTGCATAATAAATGCTATGGGACACACAGAGAAACTATTCAGCTTTGGAGAGTTTAGGAAAACTTAGTAGAAAAATAAAATTGAAACTAAGACTTATAGTCAAATGGAATGAAAAGACATCTCATACTGTATGTAATGGTGGTGATAATTTGAGAAAGAGGGAAATTCGTCAGGCAGAATAAACAATTTGTACAAAATACTTAGAGCAATCTATGAATAAATATTTGAGAATCACTATAAGTCCACACTGAATTTTGTGACAATTCAGGATGAAATAGTACAAATAAGGGAAAGAAAATAGTTAATAAATTTAAATATATCTATATGGTTTTTTAATGTTTGAATTTACATAGTGATTTTAGTATTAAAGTGTTATCATATGAAATAATTGTGACATATGTATATATAAATATGTATATATATATATACTGTGTATGTTTATTAAATATGTATTTATATATATATATATGTGTGTGTGTGTACATATAGGATGTGTAAATACATATACATTTAGCCTCCTTGCTCAGTAAATGCACAGTTTGTAAAACTGGGTACCCATATGTCTTTTTGTTTTTATTTTCCTTCCATGAAATGACTCCAAGAATCCACCAGCTGTTGCTTTAGGTGAACTGCACAGACATCAATATATATAGAATATTCAGAGACACACTCAAGAAAGCTTTGAACCTACCCAAAATAGGTTACAGAGGTAACCATGGGCCAAATAACAGAGAATTTATATTTAAAATTGTTTGCACTTTTTTCTTGATTCTGTGGGAAAACATTACAGAATTTTAAATAAGAAAGTGAGAAGATTAAATGTGTCCTTTTGAATCATTATCTTAGCTGCCACATAAAGAAGAAAGAGTTGTGGGGCAAGACTGAATGAGACATGAGATGTAGTAAAATGGCTGGTACAATAATTCAAGAGACAGTTGACATTGTTTTAATCTAAGGCAGTATCAATGAAGACAGGGAGCTATAGTGAACTAATAGGATCTGTGGGTACAGAAAAATGCATAGAAGAGTCTGCTACGTATTCTTATATATTTATCATACTCCAGCATATTTATTACAAGTGTTGAATTTTTATTCAAAGGACAATAGCAATCCATTTTTTCCAATATATATACTGGAGGAGAAGATAAAATATCAATGGCATCTTTTAGTGAATCCTCAATGTAAAATTTTTCTCATGCTTCCAAACTCTTTGAAATGACATTTTTCTCCATTTAAAGTGCCCTTTACAGTGTGTCAACTAATCCAAATACTTAAAAGACAGTGATTCTCTCATACAAAATGGTTTGTTTAATTTTGAGGTTTATTACACTCATCATGTTTACAGATGAAACACCAGGCATTAAGTTCATGTAGAAAGACATGACTAATGTTACTTTGCAAGATAACTGTAAACAATTACTACAACAGTAATAACATCAACACTGGGCATACTGGAGAAACTTCTAGCACAAGCTAATGTTCTATGGAAAACATCAGCCTAAAGAACTAGCATTCTACCACATATGCAAAGTGATTTAAAGTCACACAGTTATTACTTTAAAACTTCTTGGTAGCTTATATTGCAATCACCAATTTTATAATACACATAGCTGGAGATTAAAATAACAAATGAAAGCTAATATTTTTAAACTAATAGTGTTGCCAATAAGATTGTCTTACTAGATCTGAATTTTGATTTTGATTTAATCAATATCTCTAACTAATAGTAACTATATCCATCAAAGTAATATCTTTGAAGTACTTGCATTCCAAACACTGTGTTAGAGGTTGAATGAATGGGTTGGGAAGATCCCCTGGAGGAGGGAATGGCTACCCACTCCAGTATTCTTGTCTGGAGAATCCCATGGACAGAGGAACCTGCCAGGCTACAGTCCATGGGGTTGCAAAGAGTCGGACACAACTGAGCAACTAACACACACAGAGATTGAACGAAGCTTTAAAAGAATCTGTCACCATAAGATGTAGAATTAAAAGCACTAATAAATATTAGAATCATTTGAGTAGTGCTTAATAAATACACTGTTTACAAAGTCATGGGCAAGGTCGAGCATAACACAGCTGAGGAGAGGGATCTGTTCCTGGAACCCTGTCTGAGAGTACTGGAGAGGGGCAGTACTCTGGAGAGGAAGCCACCTTCAGAGGCGCAGGGCCCTTTGTCAACAGACACTTCCAGCCTAAGGTGAACCTTACAAAAAAGAACAAGAAAAAACATACGCATTGAATTGCCCTGCATCCCCCTCTACTTTTGTACTGAAGTTTCATACTCGCTGAACAGACATGAAGAACAGGAGATAAGGGGGCCTGTTGATGATATTCATCTGTATCAGCATTCCACAGAAGAGAGCAGAGTAGAGAAAAATCTCAGTGAGCAAATGGACAATACCCAGAAGTCACACAACCTAGTAGGCAAGGGATCACAGTTCTTGGAGGTGCCTGCTCTAACAGCAGTGAATAATACCACTTACACTGAACTCTGTTCTAGTGAAAGCAACTCACAACAAAACATGCCTATCATGAAATATTAAGGATGAGATGGAATTAGCCAGGCAAAGAGAGCAGTCTAATACCCTAGACTCACATTTCTCATACTTTTGTATAATCATTCTCAGACTCATTTTAAGAGGAAAAGAAACATACAAAAACCCACAGGTCCTAGAATTTGCTTATCTATTTAAATAAAACTTGATATGTTCAACTATAAAGCTAAATATAAACATTTGTTCATTGTATATACTACAGTATAAAGTTTCAACAAAATAAGTTACTTAATAACAATACAAAACAAAATTCAAATTAATATTGATATAATTGAAAAATAGAGTTTTGTGGAAACCAAATTGCTTTTTGTAGAATATAAAGTAAATATAAATATCAGAGATTTTTGTAGAGACCATACATACAAACAAAATTGAGTACTAGCTCAATTTTCTTGCTTGAACGTTTCTTGAAATGTTCAAGACACGGAGGAGTCCGCATTCACAGTTTTTTGTCTTATGTATGTTTTTTACCCTCACCTTACAAGAATGCCTCTTTTACATATCAAGGTGACCTTCCTTCTACTTTATCCATATCCATGAAAATCAGAATACCATATCCTATGACTACTGTGGAGAATACAAGCAAGTATAACTGTTTTAGCTAGGGCCATTGTAAGGAAGTATCATAAAAAAAATGGATTGAAAATAGCAGAAATGTATTTCTCACAGTTCTGGAGGCTGGAAGTCTGAGTTCAGGGTAAAAGCAAGCTTGAGTTTGTGGAGAGCCTTCTGCTGAATTGCAGAAGTTAACTTCTCTTTGCATTCCCCCAATCTCCTTTGGAAGAAAGAAAACCAACTAGCTATCTGACCTCTTCTTATAAGGCTACATGATATGAAGAGCTAACTCACTGGAAAAGACCTTGATGCTGGTAAAGATTTAGGGCAGGAGAAGAAGAGGATGCCAGAGGATGAAATGTTTGAATGGCATCATTGACTCAATTGATATGAGTTTGAGCCAAATCTGGGAGGTAGTGAAGGACAGGGAAGCGTGGCACGTTGTAGTCCATGGGGTCACAAAATGTTGAACATGACTAAGTGACTGACCAACAACAACAATCTCATTCCTGAGAGTTCATCCTCATGACCTAATTACCTCCCAAATGCCCTACCTCCTAATACCATCACATTGGGATTAAGTTGGGCTTCCTATGTGGTGCCAGTGGTAAAGAATCTACCTGCAATGCAGGAGACCCAGGTTCAATCCCTGGGTCAGAAGATCTGCTGGAGTAGGAAATGGCAACCCACTCCAGTATTCTTAACCTGGGAAATCCTATGGTCAGAGGAGCCTGGTAGGCTACAGTCCATGGTTCACAAAGAGAGATTAGATTTTAACATAGGAATTTTGCAAGGACACAAACATTCAGTCCATAACAAGCAATTTACATGTTAGTTCTGGCACTTAGATTGTCTTCCAGATGTTTCAGAATGTACTCACATTAATCTTCTTTAAGCCATCATAAACATATAAGCAAAAGTATATATTTGTTCACAAGTATATCTCTGTCCTCATATTAAGGAACTGTGCACTGCTCAATCTTACTGCAATCATGCAAATATTTTGCGGGTTTCAGAAATTTGCCTTATGTTACACCAGTGTTTCTAAAACTTAAAGTGAAACAAAATTCCTTGGAGAGCTTTCTAAAAGTGTGTTATCTCAATCCAACTTCAAATACTGGTTGGCTGGGGTTATACATTTTAAGAGGCATACCAGATGATTTTGATATAGATGATTCACTGCTGAGATTTTAGATAAAACTGATTTAAAGATTCAAATTCTCATTTAAAATACCAGGAAAGCAATAACTAAGCAAATTTGATTAGGATTTATTTATGGTCATGATTTTGTAGGCACGATTAACACAGACTTTTAGTGTAATATTTCTTAAACATACAAGTCTTTATTAGACAATACCAGGTTGCATGCACACAGCTGTAAAAACTTTTAAGATGCCTCCTGCCTCTCACTGGGACTTTGAATTTGTCCTTTCTGACCAGCAGTTTCTTCCTCTTCCTGCCAATTTTCTATTCTTCGACTTTTACTCATCCTTTAGTTTTATCTCAGAAATATCACTCCCAGGGAAGCTTCTCATTAGACAAACTCCTCTGAAAAACGTTATTTTAGCAACATGGACCTTCCCGTGTAAGTACTTATTCACATCTATATAGTAATACTTTATGGTGACCTCCAAATGTCCTAGTTCTCTTCCCAGAGACCCAGAAGGATTCTCCCTATTATGTTGAAGTTATGTTTGGATGTGTGACATGGTTAATCAGTGAAAAGTGAGCCAAAGTGACAGGTATCACTATTAGGTAGAAGCTTTAGGAATCCATATGCAATTCTCTCTGCTCTTTCTTTCCCAACACACTCAGATGGAGCCTGCTACTTCAGTATAAATTCGAGTCAGAATATGATGTGCAGCAGCCCTTGCTGACAAATTATAGCGTGTGGCATGAGTGAGAAATACTTGTCACCTAAATCCCCTTATATTTAGAATAGTTTATCAGAGGAAAAAAAAATGATCTGACATGTCACAGGTGCCATTTTATATTTATATGGCTGATTATCTACCTACCCCATCTAAATATGAGCTCAGGAAGGGATAGAATTTTTATTTGTTTTTGCCAACATGTGCTTTACTTTGAATTTCCAACAAACAAGGGCATTCTCCTCGATAATCAGGGATAGTTTTAATTTTCAAGGCACATGACTTTTTAGATTTTTTTTTTTATATCAGAGTATAGCTGAGTAACAATGTTGCATTAGTTTCAGGTGTACAGCAAAGTGATTCAATTATACATGTACATATATCTATTTTTTCAAGTTATTTTCAAGTTATTTTCCCATTTAGGTTATTGCCAAATATTGAACAGAGTTTATTGTATTACACAACAAGTTCCTGTTGGTTATTTATTTTAAATATAGAAGTATGTACATGCATATGGAATTTTTGATACCTAGCAAATACCTAGTAGATAGCAGGCACTTGATAGAATAAACGTCCCCCAAAGATGTTCATGTCTGAATGCCCGGAATCTGTGACTATGGTACCTTGAGTGGAAAAAGGTTAAAATATTAAAAGAAGGAGTTTATCCAATTATGGTGGGTTTCATCTAAATTCATGAGCCCTTAAAAGTTCAAAAGGAAGACAGAAGGGTGAGAGATGTGACAGCAAAAGAAGGAGGAGGTGAAATCCACTTTGTAAAGACCAGGCTTGCCATTGCTGACTTTGAAAATGCAGCAAGGGGGCCCTGTGAAAAGGCACATAGGCAGTTTCTGAAAGGTAGCAACTGCCATAAGCTAACAGTCAGAAAATAAACCAGGGACTCCAGTCCTACAACCACAGGAACTAAATTTCACCAAAAACCCGAAAGAGCTAAGAAACTGATTCTGTCCAGAGTCATCAGAAAGCAATGCACCCTGCTGTCATTTGATTTTAATCTGGTGAGACACATGCTGGTTTTATAAGTTTATGCATTTGCGCTGTTTTAAGACCCAAAGTTTCTGGTAATCTGTTATAGCAACAATTGCAAGTTATACATGTCTCAACATACTCACTCTGAAAGAGTAAATGACTGAATGAAAGAAACATCAATAACACATTTAAACCTGTCACATAAAAAAATTAGCAAAAATACTATCTAAAATGTCCTTATTTTTAATATGCTACTGTACTGTTTTTCTTATTCCTTAAAGATAAATCTTTCATTATCATTCATTTAAGACTTGGAATAGAAGGAAGTTTGCTCGGGGATGGTTTTTGGTGCTTAATCTGCTCCTGATTTTTAAAGAAGTGTCAAAGTCTACTAATTAGGTTTTTATTCCTTCCAAAGGAAGGCCTTAAGTTCCTCTCAACCCAAATCTTCTAGTTTTGCCAAGAAAGAAATTGGTCTAATTACTCCAAGTTAAAGTTGTAATTGCCTTTCTACACTTAATGCCATGAGCCCCTGTCTTATTTCTACTCACAGTTAATGAAAACAGAAAGAAAAAGACACTTGGGCTGTTTGCCTCACCAGCTTTCTTTAATGCTGATGTTGTCTGGAACCTGGAGTGCCTCTGCCTTGACCATTATAGGAACAGATTCCCCATGTCTCTGCAGAATGTCACTCCTCGCACTGATTATGTTGCAATGGCCAAAGAAGATATCTTAAATTTCCAAACATCTAATCATTTTAATTTAGTAACTTTCCCTATTTTTTTAAGGGGTCATACATGTGTAAGTCTATGAATTAGTGTAGTTAAAGAGGATTTCTTCAAGATATCTTAGAGTTTTCAAAGAACATCAGTAATAGCAGAAATGTCTGTCAAAGATCTGCTTGAAAAATATGAAAAAAAAAAAAAAAAAACCCTACACCTTATCACAAACACACTGTACCTACAACCTCTACAAACACACACAAGACATAAAAATATAAAAACAGACCTTCAAATATAATGTGTTTATTTCTTTCTTCTCTGCCTATAATTTTATATTTGGGACTGACAAATACTGGGGTGGGTCAGGGGTAGCCCTAATAATCTCAAATGTTGTTAGGGTTTGAAATATATCAAAAAGTCAAATTATAAAGATACAGAATTAACTAAGAAAATACATCATATAATCAACTTTTTGCATAACAATTTAATCAATGTGAAATATTATTTCCTCAAAAAGAAGACTCTAATATTTTCTTGGGATTTTTTTTGTCCATCAAATTTTTTTTTTCAATTTTCCTAAAAATAAATTTTATTGTCAATATGCTTTTTTTTTTAGAAGTGTGCTACTATATTTTTAGAGATTTATAATACAACGATTTTTATTCTGTGGAAAGGCTGCAGTTAACATGGTTATTTTGAAAATATCCCTCAAAGTTAACCTAGGCATATTTTCTTTTCATTTAAAAGAAATCTCTGTATCATCTTAATCCTTATGATTATGGGCACCACACAGTCTTTCTTAACTACCTTGTTATTATCAGGATAATTCTTAAGTAAACAAGTTTGACCAATGTACAGCACATATCAATAGTTTGATATTTTGGCAATTGCCATTAAATATCACTTGAACTCTTTTGTCCTTGTTGATCAAAACAAGATGGTCCACACTTTCTCAATTCCTTCTTTCCTTGCAGTAGTACAGTCTCAGTTTGATGGCCATTGTAAAATTAGCCCACATTCCTGGACACAGTTCTAACACAAGAAAATTCAGAGAAGCATTTATTTTCTTACTTATAATAATGAATATAAACATAAAAGATATCCTACCTTCATTAAACATGAAAGAGTAATTTTTCCTCCCACTTTCTTCTCTACCAAATGACTGACTACTCAACATCAATTATTTTTTACCTTGAATGTGATTGTGGTTTTACTTATTTGGAACTGAATCATCATTGCCAGTGAGTATCTAACGTTCCTCCCACTTTCTTCTCTACTGAACCAATCACTGACATTGCTCATTTGGGATATTGACAGGGCCACCTTTCTTTTCACTCATGCAAACAACCTTCTCATTTAATTCCTTGTCGAAACTCCTTAATAATGCTGCCTGATATGCTATGGCAACTGTTTCCAAAACAAACAAACAAAAGAAAAACCTAGAAATAATTGCTAAAATTTATTGTTAGCCTTCAAAACAAAACAGACTCAATTCTTTCCTTCTGATGTTAAAAAGTCAATCTTTAAAAAGCTTAACTTTCTAGTCTACCTTATTACACTGAATATTCAATATTTATAAATAAGACTGTTACATTCTATCTCTACTTCCTCACCTCCCATTCAATTCTCAAGTCCCTAAAATCTTGCTTTTGTCTTTATCTTGGGTGAGTTATGTCCCTCGACAGCATAAACCTAACTGGCGTGTTTTAGTTCTGTCATATTTTATATATCCATCACATATAACATTTTAGGTCACCTTCTTTATGTTGCACATTGAATATTTAAAAGATGGCAGAAGTTTCTTCCACTACACATGCTCTTCCAGAACCTCACCATTTCCTATCAAGGGATGGAATCTAATCTTCCACTTTAATCCGCAGGGGACTGTAACCAATTAGAACCCTGCGGAAGTGACACTATTTGACTTCTGATGTAAAGTCATGCTGCTGCTGCTGCTAAGTTGCTCCAGTCGTGTCTGACTCTGTGCGACCCCATAGACGGCAGCCCACTCTGCACCGCCGTCCCCGGGATTCTCCAGGCAAGAACACTGGAGTGGGTTGCCATTTCCTTCTCCAGTGCATGAAAGTGAAAAGTGAAACGGAAGTCGTTCAGGCGTGTCTGACTCCTAGCAACCCCATGGACTGCAGCCTACCAGGCTCCACCGTCCATGGGATTTTCCAGGCAAGAGTACTGGAGTGGGTTGCCATTGATGTTAAGTCATAGACGCGGCTTATTAAGCTGGAACTCTTGCACTAGCTCCCTCGGCCACAGTATAAATAACCCCACTGTTCTGAAACTGTCTTAAGTAAGCAAGCTCAAATCGCTCATATGAAGAGATCCCTTGGAGAAGTTTTGATACTAAATGAACAGAGAGAGATGCAGGGGTATCTTCCAGATGCTGTTGTTCCAGCCATCACATAACTGCAACTAAATCAGAGACCTTCAGCCAAAAGCATAAAGCCAAGTCTTCCCCAAATTCATGACACACACAATCTTAGGAAGTAGTGGAAGATGGGTGCTGTTTTAAGCACTCAAATAACTGGGATACTCCTTCGAATTGTTTACTTTCTTGAATTCTAGGTACTGATTACTCTAAACATACTCTTATTTTTCTAATATTTTTTTCAGGCTACATTACTTCATTCTTCTTAAATTCTGACTTTCCATTGTGGTATTTTCTGTGGTTCTGACCTCAACTAATATCACCCTGTTCCATGTTTCATGTATCAAATATTACCGATGGCTATTCTCAAATCTCTCCTGAGGTTTCAGACTAAATTCCCAAAGGTCTACTGAATGTACATTTATAAACACACACACACACACACACACACATATATATATAAATATATAAATACATATATATATACACACACATATATATATATATGAATTCATAATACTCCAGCCCAATATCATCATCTACATTGCTCTTTCTGTGCCTCCTTTTTTTAATGTAATGTCTGTGTATCATTTGTCCAATTTCAAAAGGCAGAAAATAGTGAATCATCTTTTTAGTTCTATTCCCATTAACTCATCATCCCATATTAAAATCAGTCACTGATTCCTTGTGTTTTTCTACATATTTCCCCCACCTTTAGTCATTGTCACTATCACTAATATAATGTTGTATCTCAGAGAAAAAATCTGATCTCTCATATTTTGTGAAAAAAATAAAAGCACTTTAAGAGCAATTAAACTTGCCTCATCCTTTCCGTACAAGCTGCAGGCTAAAATGCTTAGCCACCAATCAACATGTTCAGAAGATCTAAAAGATCTCACATTTAATTCAACACTCTCTATTTAGGTGGTTAGGATGTGTAGAGGGTCTATAGAAGACCCTGAGAGTCTTAGGGGTGAATAACTTCGAAAAGTTTAAATTCTAGATACTCCATTCCCTGAAAAATGGCCATCCCTCTTTTTACTGAAGGCTATAACATAAAACACCATTCCCAAACAGCTCCATTCCTATCTCTTGCTTTACCCTCACGCTTATCCCTATATGCTCCAGTATTACCCTTTATATAGGTTGTGCACTTAGTCGTGTCTGACTCTTTGCAGCCCCATGGACTGCAGTCTGTCAAGTTCCATTGCCTATGGAATTTTCCAGGCAAGAACAGCAAGAATACTGGAGTGGGGTGTCATTTCCTACTCCAGGGGATCTTCCAGACCCAGAATCAAACCCACATCTCTTGTGTCTCCTGCATTGTCATGCAGATTCTTTATCACTAGTGCCATCTGGAATCCCACCTTTTACATAACTCTAGCCTAAGATTCAGCACTTGTTCTCATATGTGCCTTTTCCTTCCATGAGACTAGGCTCCTCAAAAGCATCATTGAATATTTTCCCCACTCCTCCTACTGGGCCTTTAGCTTACTAATTTTGAGCCTAAAATTTAGAAGGAAAGTAAGTGCTTTTTCAATAATAAATTGATCAGTGAAGGACTAATACATGTTTGTATTCTCTTTAGGATATTTTGCAAACAGAATTCTCCTCTAAAATAGATGGAGATTATTCTCCCTTAAATATGATTTATGTAATTGGTGACATTTTCTGGTAAGTATTCTTGTTGGGAATACCAAGAGGAGATGTTACAAAATAATTCAAAGAGGAGTTGTCTTAAGTAATGTACCTCAGCGCTGGGAAAATCGATTCTTAAAAGGAAGCAAGCAAATTTCTTTCAAGCTTTAGAATAGAAGAATACTCATTAGAATACCTAAATTAAAATATAAGAAAGATAAAAGAGGCTATTTCAGGAAATTACTGGCATGTACATGCAGATTCCTGGCAGTGGTGGTGGTGGTTTAGTTGCTAAGTCCTATCCGACACTTGCGAACCCATGGACTGTAGCCTGCCAGGTTCCTCTGTTCATGGGATTCTCTAGGCAAGAATACTGGAGTGGGTTGCCATTTCCTTCTCCAGGGATCTTCCTGACCCAGGGATTGAACCCAGGTCTCCTGGATTGCAGGCAGACTCTTTATCGACTAAGCTATAAGGTAAGTCCTGGTAGTAGTAGGCACAAAATAAAAACTGGTTATTATCATGAGAAATACTGCTTTTCTTTGCTTCACGTATAATGAGAAACATTTTATAGAGAATAAGTGAAAATCCAAAACAATGTCAGCAAACAATCACATCAAGAGGAATGGAGAACAAAATCAAGAGTAAAATAAAGTAAGAATGAAAATTTTTTATCATCACAGTTATTCAAAAACATGGATGAGGATATATATTAGCAGCAACAAATAACATAAGTTTTCTTCACATGAGATTCCTCCACTGCCAATACATTCAATAAATTGCTTTGTGGCTGAAAAAAAAAATCAATATACTTCTTCATTAAGAAAAATATCACATATTAAATTAGGGAGATGAGCATCCTTTATCCTTCACTGATAAGATCAAATCTGAAGGAGTGTATTCAGTTCTGATCACCATATTTTAATGGCACTGTAGTGGAAAAGATTTGAAGGAAAGTGACTAGAATGGTAAAAGTTTACATGAAGATAGTTCAACTGAATGGGGAAACCACCTGAGAAAGCATTCAGTATGTTTTCCATGTGGCTCGTGGCACAGAAAAGCTCTAAAGCCAAGAATGGGAATCACAGAGACACAGACTCTAAATCAATTTAGAACAATTAGACACATTTTATTCAGTTTTCAATAACTTGAGATGCCCAATCAAAAGGAAGAATGACCACTCAGTGAAAGATTTTACACGTTTATCAATACAATTCAATATAGGCCAAAAAGAGAGGAAAGGGTATAGATAGATAGATAGATAGATAGATATAGATATAAATAGGTATAGACTTAGATATATAGATATACAGATGCATAGATATATGGATACAAGTGCCTCCTAATGAGAGTATATCTTGTTTTACAGAAAACTGTTTTGGCCTCCTGAAAGACTTTTTGGGTTAGATTGAAGCTTGAGGGGAGCAGTAAAGAAGAGATGAATAGTCCAGACTGCAAAATAAAAAGAACTTAGCATTCTTTTAAATAAGTCAGAAAGTAAGGAAGCAAGTAGAGAAATTAGAAAGAAAGATGAGAACAGTCTCAGAAAAGATATGAACCAGGTGCTTCACGTAGCAAAGAGGCAAGGGCAGGATCCTTGGTGGTTTGGTAGCTGAAAACATTAGAAACAGGAGTGTCTGCTTAGGTTATAGTATCTCTGAGTTGTAGCCATTCCTCTCTCTCCTCAAGTCCAAGTTAAACACCTAATCTTTGGTTTAACACTTACTTTGGGTTAAACACTACTGTCCACACAAAACAACATACCAAAACGTTATTATCTTTTTATTTATGACACTGGAAAGGAGATAGTTCTCAAAATGAGATAAAGATTAGATCCAGATTTATGCAATTCAGAAGGAAAAAAGACAAAGACCAAAGAGATTTTTTTTTTTTTTTCATAAACTAAGAAGACCTATATGTGGACCAGATCTTTTCCCAAGATTTTGTATAACTCTCAGAGAAAACACTGGGTCTCTCATTGCTTGAAATTGTGGAAAGTGGGCTGATCTCAAATAAATACAACTCTGATAGGGAACAGGAAATCACCAGCTGACATCTGGTTTATATATAGTCCAGCTACCCTGTCTATTACAGCCTTTTTGGACCATATTAGTCCAAAATGATCCCTCTCCTCTCTTAATTCACTTAACATGCGCCATGCACTGGGTGGCACTTTGCTGTCCTGAACACTCATTTAATTAATGCTGTGTTGTTTGTATGTATTTGTATATGCTTGTATCAAGCCTCAGGAAATATTTATAACCTGCCAAAGGACAGGGCTCATTTTATAAAACATTTTGACTATAACCAACAGCTACCTTTTGCCTTGTTGAAGTAGGCACTGTGTTCAGTTGTTGAGTTGATGTAAATCTCTATATGAAGCCACAAATATTATTTATGGGCAGATTAGATTAATACCCATGAAGGACCCAAACTCTTCACCTTCTCATCTCAGAAGCCACTCACAATTGTGCCTAAGTGCAAAAATATTTGGCAATGTAAAACTAAAAAAAATAAATAAATAGGAGTGCATTAACATGTAAGATTTTCAGGCAGAAAAACTACGTCATTCTGGATATATTTTCCCTATTTATGTGAAAATGTTTAAGATTATTTGGTAGACATACATTTATCATAGTTTGCTAACATCTCCTTTTCCAACGTTAATATGAAGATTGAGTCAGATCACACATTTAAGCAGTTAGCATGTTGTCACAAACTCTGGCCTCCAAATATAATAATGTGTCATTGAATAATGTGCTGTTATTCAATAATGTGCTGCTATTCAATAATGTGTCATTATTATGATTAAAATATTTATATAACAAGTTACTAATTTATATATATCTATAACATATCTATATACTAATTTATATATCTATTTTGAAATATCCTGTAGAATATAATCTAGCAATCTCTTTAAACAGCTAAAAAGTATTAAAATTTCAGAAATTACATGTCAATTTTATGAAACTAGTGTATGAATAAATGTCATGTAATTATTTGCTCATAATGTAGTGATTAGAAGCATAGACTTCAGTTCTGAGATAGTCATTCAAGTTTTAATTGGACCACCTATGAGCTTTACAGCCTTGAAGGCAGCATTTAACCTATTTATCGATTTAGTTTCCATCAGTTCAGTTCAGTTCAGTCGCTCAGTTGTGTCCGACTCTTTGCGACCCCATGAACTGCAGCATGCCAGGCCTCTCTGTCCATCACCAACTCCCGGAGTCTACCCAAACCCATGTCCATCGAGTCGGTGATGCCATCCAACCATCTCATCCTCCGTCGTCCCCTTCTCCTCCTGCCCCCAATCCTACCCAGCATTAGGGTCTTTTCCAATGAGTCAACCTTTCGCATGAGGTGGCCAAAGTATTGGAGTTTCAGCTTCAACATCAGTCCTTCCAATGAACACCCAGGATTGATCTCTTTTAGGATGGATTGATTGCATCTCCTTGCAGTCCAAGGGACTCTCAAGAGTCTTTTCCAACACCACAGTTCAAAAGCATCAATTCTTTGGCGCTCAGCTTTCTTCACCGTCCAACTCTCACATCTATACATGATCACTGGAACGGGCCTAGACGGACTTTTGTTGGCTAAGTAATGTCTCTGCTTTTAAATATGCTATCTAGGTTGGTCATAACCTTCCTTCCAAGGAGTAAGCGTCTTTTAATTTCATGGCTGCAACCACCATCTGCAGTGATCCTGGAGCCCCAAAAAATAAAGTCTGACACTGTTTCCACTGTTTCCCCATCTATTTCCCATGAAGCGATGGGACCAGATGTCATGATCTTAGTTTTCCGAACGTTGAGCTTTAAGCCAACTTTTTCACTCTCCTCTTTCACCTTCACCAAGAGGCTCTTTAGTTCTTCTTTACTTTCTGCCATAAGGGTGGTGTCATCCGCATATCTGAGGTTATTGATATTTCTCCCAGCAATCTTGATTCCAGCTTGTGTTTCTTCCAGCCCAGCGTTTCTCATGATGTACTCTGCATATAAGTTGAATAAGCAGGGTGACAATATACAGCCTTGACGTACTCCTTTTCTTATTTGGAACCAGTCTGTGGTTCCATGTCCAGTTCTAACTCTTGCTTCCTGACCTGCATACAGGTTTCTCAAGAGACAGGTCAGATGGTCTGGTATTCCCATCTCTTTCAGAATTTTCCACAGTTTATTGTGATCCACACAGTCAAAGGCTTTGGTATAGTCAATAAGGCATAAATAGATTTTTTTCTGGAACTCTCTTGCTTTTTCGATGATCCAGCGGATATTGGCAATTTGATCTCTGGTTCCTCTGCCTTTTCTAAAACCAGCTTGAACATCTGAAGTTCACGGTTCATGTATTGCTGAAGCCTGGCTTGGAGAATTTTGAGTATTACTTTACTAGCATGTGAGATGAGTGTGTGACTAAATCCATTATCTGCTTCATAGCTTTTTATAAGGTTTAAATGAGTCAGTATGTGTAAGGCATGTGGCTCATGGCACTTAGTTGTTGTTCTGTCACTAAGCTGTGTCCGATTCTTTGAGATCCCATGGACTGAAACACAGCAGGCTTCCCTGTTCTTCACTATCTCCCAGAATTTCTTCAAATTCATGTCCATTGAGTCAGTGATGCTTTCTAAGTGAAGTTGTTGTGATTTTGTTGACTTAGTCATTAATAATGCTATTTTTATAATAAATTACAAACATATCAGGTTTCAATCTAACAGGGAAATGGTAGTTCGATCTAACAGGAAAATGTTAGTTCAGTTTAACAGGAAAATGTTGCGTAGAAATGTAAAGGAAATTAAGATAATATTGAATTTAAAATTAAATCTGATAACATAAAATTCAGAAATTGCCAACTACTTCCAAGGTCAAGGTTACAGATTTGCTGCCAAGTTTGTTTTCTAACCACTAACATCCCTAATAAAAGAGGAAAGCATTTAAAATTTGGCTGCATGCTTTCTCCAGAGGTAGTAAAATTAATTAGGGAGATGTGCAGGCTGCTGATTCATTTGATTATGTGTTTCTACCTAAAGTGCAAAATTTCCCTGCTAGGTCTGTTTCCTAAAGGAGTTTTGGTTGATTCATCACCTCTTTCACTCAGAGGGTTGATCATTGTAAATGACTTTATTGACCCGTGGCTTGGTTCAGCATCATATGCTCCAGTGAACCAAGCAATAAACAGCTGCTAAGTGCAGGTGAGAAGTCGTCATGGAAAATTCAAGGACTGAATCAGCGTTCTCTCTGCCATCAGGCTCTTGAGCTGTCACAGATTTCTGAATTTCTTGTTTGACAGGTATGATTTTTAGAGGTACTTGCCCTAGAAGAATATATTTTCCTATGGACTTTCATGACTTAGATAGTGATAGAGGGCACTATATTTTCAGAATCTGTATTCCAAATTCCTGGATCCACAGTCACAATTATACTATATTTTTAATGGTATATTAGGTGTCAGTGGAAATCTCAAATGAAATACAATTTGATAGAATATTATATAATATTGAAGGGTTAAAATAGCATTGTAGAAATCATCTGATGTCTTTAAACATTGCAAAAATAAAGAAAGTAAATATCCATAAAAAAAAAAAAAGAGAGAGAGATCAAAGGTAATTCAGTGACTGAGGGATCCAGAGTAGGGATATCTCAGCTGCCACCAGCTCCTTCCTTTCACTAAACAGCCTTGACAGATTCCCCTTGTTAGAAAAGGCCCGATCTTCAGGACAACTCTTCTACTTAAAGCTGATTTATCTATCTCCTCCATTAGAGTAAGTTGGAGATGGATTCAGTTTTACTGTTGTCCAAAGTACAGAGGGAATATTTCACAAGTAGGTGAATGGATAGAAAGTAAATTCTAAAAAAAAAAAAAAAAAAAAAATTCAATATGAAGAGAACTGAAAAGTAAGTTACAGTTTGGGAGAAAACATTTACAAAAAAACATATCTGATGAAGGATTGATATATAAACTAGACAGAGAACTATCAAAAACTCAACAATTAGAAAACAACAACCTGATTAAAAAATGGGCCAAAGCCTCAAATAGACATCTCACCAAAGAAGACAGAAAGATGCCAAAGAAGCATATGAAAAGAAAATCCCCATCATGTGTCATGAGGGAACTGCAAATTAAAACAAGATACCCACTACACATGTACTAGAAAGGCCAAAATGCAAACACTGTAAACACCAAATGCTGGAGAGGATTCGGAACAACACAAACTCTCATCCATTGATGGTGACAGCGCAGAATGGTACAGCCACTTTGGAAGAGAGTTTGGAAGTTTCTTACAAAATGAAACCACTCTTAACCATAGAATCCAGCAAATGAGTTGGAAATTTATGTTTACATATAAATTGCACAGGGATGTTTATAGCAACTTTATTTATAATTATCAAACTTTGGAAAAAAACATGGGGTCCTTCAAAAGGTGAATGGGTAAATAAATAGTGATATATTCAGAAAATGGAACCATTCAGCACAAAAGAATTGAGCTACCAAGTTTTGAAAAGATACGGAGGAATCTTCAGTGCAGACTGCTAAGTGAAAGAAGCCAATCTGAAAAGGTTACCTACTATATGATCCCAACTTGTGACATTTTTGAAAAGGTAAAACTATAGAGACCATAAAAAAGATTAGCAGTTGTCATGAGTTTGGAGGGAGGGATGGACAGGTGGAGCAGAAAGGATTTAAATGGAAAAAATAGATATGTGTGTGTGTATATATATATATATGTATAAAGATAATTCCCTTAGTCTAAGCAATTCCAGTTGAGTAAGATTATACACACAACTCATTCTTACATTGTAATATCATTATTATTCATCTTTTCAGTTATCAAAAAACTTGAAATGACTCCTTGCCTTTTATAGTTGAACACATGATTCTATGATACTGTGTTAACACTTGTACCACAAGTCTCAAAGCAAGTTGTGTCTTATACACAGAAGGGGATGCAATGATGTTTACAATGATACTCAAAAGTTTTGTGAAAAAAAGTTAGATGTTAGGTAAAAAATTAAGAGTCTTATATAAACTGGAGATCTATAATACAAAAGAAAATGGGTGACCTACTTTGAACATTCACAAATCTGAAGGGTAAAGGAATTTGGTGGGAATTGATTTTTCACTCATATGAGTTAATATATGTTATAAGCTCTTGAAAGCAGGAAGACAAATTAGTATCAAGAGTTTTAGAATTGTTAGGAGACAAGGAGCAGTACAAGTTTAGTGCTATACATGAAGGAATGTAGATATTTTTCAATAATGCCTGAGGAATCTTCCTAGAATCAGAGAAGGGCAATATTTGAGGAAACACTTTAGAGAAGGCTTATGTACTTCAGTTATTAAGTAAAATGTAAAACAGGGTTATTAACTAACATTTTAATAATATGAAATATATAAAGGCATAGTTGCCAAAAATTAATTCAAGTCAGAATACTTTATATAAAAATATTAAAAGATATACCAGTACCATTTAATAAAAATAACACAATTAAATTTAAGTTGTAGAATAACTAAATTTGTTTAGTACTTCTCACTTCACCATGAATTGATCATTAGCATATGACTGTTTAGTGTAAGAACAAAAACACTTGTGACTCTGCAACAACAAAAAATATGTTTTTATTTTCTAATACCATTCAATTGAAATATAGGACTCAGGGTGGAGCAGGGCAAAGCACAATGGGATCAATAAAAATGTTTCTCATGTTAGGCTTCTGAAAGCATATATAAGATGGTATCCTCTGAACATATTGTTAGTCAGTCACTCAATCGTGTTTGACTCTTTTCAACCCCGTGGACGGTAGCCCACCAGGCTCCTCTGACTGTGGGATTCTCCAGGCAAGAATATGCAAGAACACTGGAGTGGGTTGCCATTCCCTTCTCCAAGGGATCTTCCTGATCCAGGGATCAAGCCCAGGTCTTGTGAATTGCAGGCAGATTCTTTACCATCTGAGCCACCAGAGAAGCCACTAAACACATTAGCAGAGTCCACAAGTTGAAAGTTAAAATATTCTAGACACACTTTTCCTTGTTTGATCAGCATTTTAGAGCACTGTTTTTATCTTTAACAGAATAGATACGTTCTTCTACATTTTTGCTTATCTATAGCTAGGTCTTGAATATTCCTTTAATTTTCTTCCATTTAATTATTGACAATCAGTTCAACTTTTTTAAAAAATAAATAAATGACATTGAAAAAAGAAGCTATTTATATGCTAGTGAACACTTTTTTAATTAATGTTCACTGGGTTTGAAAATCTTTTGCTGCTGCAGTTCAGATACCCAGTCACAAGCTTAAGTTGAACAGCTGGTTGTGACAGATCCAAAGTATGCTTAGCATGTTTAAAAGACTCACTGGTATGTCGAGGAAGTTCTATTGCTTTAGGCAACTCATTTATTTATGTTAGATCTAGTATAGCAATGGTCCCAACAGAGCCCCTTGAACTTCTGTTATTAGCCAAAACAAAATGGAATGCCAACCTAACTCAGGTTGAAATCTGAAATGAAAAAGCTAGTAGAGAGACCCATATCCAATATATTTGTCTCATATTCTCCAATTGAAGAAACAATCCAAGCAGATGTATTCTATTATTACTAACATTTAAGGTAATGACAGAACCTTTGGCCAAGTCAGATCATATTATCTCATTAATTGAAAACATTTAAAGACTTATTCACAAAGTTTATCTTCCTTCAAGTACCATATATAGTATACTTTGGCAATCAATTTGCCTATTTCTCTATGACCAATAGCCCCTGCATCCTCTTAAAGACCCTACATCCCAGCCAAGCTGGCTACCTGCCCTTTTTCCCAACCCTCCATAATCCCACAATATACCCCTCCCGTCAGTTCTTTCAGGATTTTTTTTCTCACCATTTTACAGACAGCTGAAACATCACATTCTCTAGGATACCTTTTCAGAATGAGGGGAAAATAAAACAAAAACAGGTAACTGACTTCTTCTTTATTATCTCTCACATTTTGCAAAGCATCTTGCATTAAAAATGATTTTAGCCATTGTTTCATGCTGTATTATGTTTGCCATTTTGGATTTGAAGAAATCCACCAAAACTTTTATTTGGCTCTCCCCCACATACTATTGTTATTTTAAGGGTCAGAAATCTTGCCATGAATTACTTTTATGTCAAGTATACTTTCAGAAATTAGGGAAAGGTTGACAGAGTGAGTTAACACAACAAATGAGACCCCTGTGATTTAATTCAAAATGTCATATATCATCTGACTACCATGATCTCTGAATTTGGTGGATCATCCTATATTTTAAAAATTAGCAACACTTCAGAGACAGAAAGCAACTTTTCAGGGATTGATATTTTCTTCTCTTCTCTGTATGGTTACTCTAGAAAGTGGCTGTAGGTTTGTTTGTTTGTTTAAGACCGTATGGATGGAAATTTACAATGGAAATTTCATGCAGTGTGATGGATCTTCCCCCAAGGGAGCCCACCAATCCTGTCAATCAAGCTGTTCCAGATATGTGAAGCAGCCTTGTTCAGGGACTCGAGTCAGAGGCCGGCCACTCCATTGTGAGTTTAAGTCATCTTTCTGACCACAAACGTAAAATGTGTTGTTATGACTGAATATATTGAGTGCAATTTTAGGAACAGCATAATCAATTGGCCAATAGCAAGGATACCAGAAGATAAAAATATCCTGATTAGTAATTTGTTCCTGCCGTTTTTTGGTCATATGACCATCTCAACCTTGTCAGTTATCTCCTTGATTTGTATGCCTCTGGAATCCCTCCATTTGATACACTGATATCAGGATGCTCATCTCAATAGTAAGAGATGAAAAATCAATGGTGACATCCCCCACCCTGTCTGAACTATTGTGGCTAGTACCTGAAAGCTTTTCAAGTGGTCCTTGAAATGTCTGGTATCATTACCTCATATTGAGTTTTCACTGCCTTTTTGAAGAGAGTATCCTCTAAGTCCTTCTGATGGGAGTGATGTGGAAGAGAGAAGGCAGAGAGCTTGCACATAATAAACCCATCCTAACATTGCTCTCTCTAAGCTTTTGAACTCTTTCTTGTATGTTATGATAAGTAAGTTACGACATTTCAACCTCCTTGAATTTAGGTCACTGCTAGTAAGCATTTCAACCAACCTACCAATTCACTGAGTGTTACTTCCAGATGTGTAATCAAATCTATTAAATGAGGAATCCCTATTAGGTTAATCCATATCGAGAAATCCAGGCTTCCCAGGTGACACTAGTAGTAAAGAACCTTCCTGCCAATTCAGGAGACAAAAGAGACATGGGTTCAATCTCTGGTCAGGAAGATCCCCTGGAGGAGGGCATGGCATCCCCCTCCAGTATTCTTGCCTGGGGAATCCCATGAACACAGGAGCCTGGAGGGATACAGTCTATGGGGTCACAAAGAGTCAGACACGACTGAAGCAACTTAGCATGGACACATGTCTATTGGGAAATTCAGCACCATCCACCATTATATTTTGTCATTCTTTGTCTAAATTTCTTATAGTGCAATATCTGACATATTTCTTGGTTTTTTGCTGGTATCACTTAGCAAAATCTTGAAATTATTCTGTGGAGGCTTTTGAACTGTGGTGTTGGAGAAGACAGTTGAGAGTCCCTTGGACTGCAAGGAGATCACACCAGTCAAGAATTCCCCAGGCAAGAACACTGGAGCAAGGAGCCATTCTCTTCTCCAGGGGATTTTCTGAACCCAGGGATTGAACTTGGTCTCCTGCATTGTAGGCAGATCCTTTACTGTCTGAGCCACCAGATAAACCCCATTTATGGAAAAGACCATGTTAAATTCAAGAGAAGAGTGAATCGGTCTGTTAAATCTAATAAAAATTTTACTATAGTTTTGAGATTATCTTCATATATTATTCATGTAATATTTAAAAATTAGCCAAAAGAAATGAATAAGCTCCTTGATATTAAAGGTAACAATAAATAAATTCATTTGGCATATACAAACTTTTTTTTTTTTAATATGCTGTCTAGGTTGGTCATAGCTTTTCTTCCAAGGAGCAAGCATCTTTTAATTTCATGGCTGCAGTCACTATCTGCAGTGATTTTGGAGGCCAAAAAAATTCAGTCTCTCACTGTTTCCATTGTTTCCCCATCTATTTGCCAAGAAGTTATGAGACCGGATGCCATGAATGTTTCTGAATGTTGAGCTTTAAGCCAACTTTTTCACTATCCTCTTTCACTTTCAACAAGAAGCTCTTTAGTTCTTCTTTGCTTTCTTGCCATAAAGGTGGTGTCATCTGCATCTCTGAGGTTATTGCTATCTCTCCTGGCAATCTTGATTCTAGCTTGTGCTTCATCCAGCCTGGCATTTCACATGATGCATAGAAGTTAAATAAGCAGGGTGACAGTATACAGCCTTGATGTAATCCTTTCCCAATTTGGAAGCAGTCTGTTGTTCCATGCCCGGTTCTAGCTGCTGCTTCTTGACCTACATACAGATTTCTCAGGAGTCAGGTGAGGTCATCTCATATTCCCGTCTCGAAGAATTTTCCATTTTGTGGCGATCCAACAGTCAAAGGCTTTGGCATAGTCAATGAAGCAGAAGTATATGTTTTTCTGGAACTCTCTTGCCTTGTGGATGATCCAATGAATGTTTGCAATTTGATCACTCCAGATATTCAAGCTGTATTTAGAAAAGGCAGAGGAGCCAGAGGTCAAATTGCCAACATCTGCTGGATCATCAAAAAAGCAAGAGAGTTACAGATAAACATCTTCTGTGTTACTTAAGTCACTTAAATTCAGATATGAAGTGTCCTCAAGAGTTCTGGCTCTTTACCACCCCACCCATGGACCGCAGTGCTCCAGGCTTCCTTGACCTTCACAGTCTCCTGGAGTTTGCTCAAACTCATGTCCATTGAGTCAGTGATGTCATTCAAACATCTTATCCTCTGTAGCCCCAGCATCAGGGTCTTTGCCAATGAATCATCACTTTGCATCAGGTGGCCAAACTATTGGAGCTTCAACTTCAGCATCAGATGTTTGGGAGTGAATTTGTGACCTAAATTGAAAGTGTAATATGGAGAAATAGGCAAAAACCTAATATATACAGATGATACCACTGTAATAGAAGAAAGTGAAGAGTAACAAAAGATCCTCTTGATAAGGGTGAAAGAAGAGAGTGAAAAAGCTGGTTTAAAACTCAGCATTCAGAAAACTAAGATCATGGTATCCAGTCCCATCGCTTCATGGCAAAAGAAGGGGAAAGAGGGGAAACAGTAACAGATTTTCTTTTATTGGGCTCCAGAATCACTGTGGACGGTGACTGCAGCCATGAAACTAAAAGACACTTGCTCCTTGGAAGAACAGCTATGACAAATCTAGATAGTATATTTAAAAGCAGAGACATCACTTTGCAGACAAAGGTCCATATGTTCAAAGCTATGGTTTTTCCAGTAGTCATGAGGGATGTGAGAGTTGGACCACAAAGAAGTCTGAGTGCCAAAGAACTGATGCTTTCAAATTGTGGTGTTGGAGAAGACTCTTGAGAGCTCCTTGGACAGCAAGGAAATCAAACCAGTCAATCCTAAAGGAAATCAACCCTTAATATTCATTAGAAGGACTGATGCTGAAGCTGAAACTCCAATACTTTGGCCATTTGATGCGAAGAACTGACTCTTTGGAAAAGACCCTGATGATGGGAAAGACTGAAGACAGGAGGAGTAGGGGACGACAGAGGATAAGATGGTTGGATGGAATCACCAAGTCGATGGACATGAGTTTGAGCAAGCTCTGGGAGTTGGTGATGGACAGGGAAGCCTGGCGTGCTGCAGTCCGTGGGGTCGCAAATAGCTGGACGTGACTAAGCGACTGAACTGAACTGATAATTTAGCTCTTCCTAGGTCAGTTTTTCTTGCATATGTTGAGAGCTTGCTGAGTTCTAGAAGACCTCTGATTCTAATTATGGGTCAAGTCTAAATAAGGGGTGATAGACTCTTGAGGAAAGTGGAAAGTTTTTGCATAGCAAGTCCATCAAGTGAATTACTATGGGATCTTCAAGCAAGAGAAAACTAGTCTCCTCAAACAGAAAAGAAACTTTTTTTTTTTTTTTTTTTTTGCTAAGGTAAGAGGCTTAGCAAAACTCAGAGTATAATGTTTACCAGCCTAATCCAAACCCACTCAGATGGCTTTTGAAGTTTTCTGATTTTCTTGCAATGCCATGATCTAATAATTTAAAGGCATGAGCTTTTGTGTATGGTTTGTTTGTTTCTCTGTAAGCTCTCACGTACTAAAACAATTATTCCATCTTATAGCTTTGTAATCAGCACCAAATAGTGAGGACAGTTATGACTTGGCTTCAAGATCTTTGCTTCAGAGGACCCTTCATCACAAGTAAACATATTTGGTTATTTAGTTAATTGGTAAGTCACAGAATACTAGAGATTTCTAGTGTCGTATTTACCTCCAGCAAATGGTTCACTATTATGCCATGGCCAAGGACATAATCAAATCAGTATATTGGACTCAACATTAGTATCCTACACCATTTCTATTTTTCAACTCTTCTGGTACCAACTTCTTCAGACAGCATTGAGAAAGGAGAATAGAAACCATAAGAGAAAGTTAACACACACTTTGGAGGATTGAAAACACAAGAAGACAACAGTGAGGTAAGAAAGAGAAAGTAAGTGCTGAAAGCAGCTCCCACCCTTAAGGCTAGGGGAACAAAGGAGAATTTCTTGGTTCTTTTTCTATGATCTTTCAGATTCAAATAAATGTTTTTTAAAAGTGACAGGAATAAACCTTTAATTTACACTCTGTCTTGAAGTATTTCTCCCACCTTTTTTTTTTTAACAAAGAACTTTGAAATATTTTGTTTTGTAAGAACAGCTTATTACAGCTTGATACTTATTAAAGATATAATAAACCTGAAACATGGAGGAGGGTACCCCTGGGGTGAGGGGACGGTATCTATCTGCCTGCCTGTGCCTAGTCTGCCACTGAGGGGGACAATGAAGCCAGTTCTGTGAGAACTGAAATCAGCAGGATGTGGGCGGTGCTGAGGTGAAGAGCAGCGTGAGGTAATACTGTCAAGAAGAGCAAAGAAAAAAAAGAAAGGAAGAGGCTTTCTTTCATTTTCCTGCCTTCCAAATCCCTCGAGGACTTCCTTAGGGAACACGATAGAAAGCAATCTAGAAAACAAAAAATGTTGTTTCAACAGCCATCATCCACATTAGAGGGTGAGCAGGGTCACATCTGCAGTTAAAAATACAATAATTTCATTACTGACATGGTTTTACTCCTAGTCTCCCAATGGGGAGTCCCTAACATATTTTTTATTCATCTCTCTAGCCACTCGAATAGTTAAGAATAAATTCTCATGCCTATTAGCTTCCCAGCAATGTTTCTTGAATGACTGAAAGGATGCTAGCAAGAGAGGCATTTTCAATTCCCTTTTCAAGCACGGTGGATTCAGAAGCATTTAACGCACATCAACCCTGCTGTAGTTTTTATGCTTGTGATTATGTCAATCACTTTTCTAAGTTTTTTACCCATATGATTTTATTGAACCCTTGGATTATCTCTATGAGGTAAATACCATGATCTTCCTTCTTATAAAGTGGGTGAAACTCAGGCTTACGAATATTCAAAACAAAAGCCAAACAAAACAAAACAAAGCACCTCTTCTCTAAATTTGGAGCATAAGAGAGGCAATATAACATAGTGTTTCAAAAATATATTCCAGAGATAGAAAGACCTGAATTTGAAATTCAGGCTCTCTGTTTCTCTTTTTTCTTCTATCAAACAAATTTCAAAATTGGGCTTCAGAAATTTATTCTAAGAAACCTCCAGTGTTCTTTCTTGGCAAAAATGTTGTTGCTTTGAGTCAGTGTTCTGTCCTTAGTAGAAACAGTTTATCAAGGAGTATTCTTGGCAAAGAATTGGTCAGTTCTCTAGTTCCAAGCCAAGAAGTTAAAGTCATATTGATTTATGACCAAAGCACTCAATAACTAGATGGCAAAATGATACCCTGAGTACTTCTACCAGCCAGCAAGTAAACTTTATGAAAAAGAACATTAAAATCACATATAAGTTATTAAATGAATGTCCAAAAAGGGTATATCAGAATAAGTTAATTTATAAGAAGAAAATATGCCAAGACACATATCCACACAGAGAAGAGAAGATGGTGACAGAAAGCAATGGCACTGTAAGTACTTTTTCCTATCTGTTGTTTTGCAGGACCTTTAAACATCTTCAGAGACCAGTGGTTTTATTTATGCTTCAGACAGACCTTGATCTGTGCGTTGTTTCAAGAGACCTTCCAAAATTTAATTAGCATGTTAGCAAAATAGTTCAGTTGCTTGCCTAGTCTTTCAATACATTTTAAATTCAAATCAATGACCCAAAAGGGAACATAAACAAATCTTCAGCTTGTATTCTGCCTTAAAGTGCTTTATTTTACCAAATACCTTAAATTTTGTTTTCTGAGGGGTATCTAATAATACACACTGTATAATGACCCTATATTTTCTATAGTATTTTTTATCTGTAAGAGACATATACACATAGCTAAGGTAATATGTATATGTATATGTATATATCTCTTACAGATAGAAAATGCTATGGATAAATATAGGGTCATTATACAGTGTGTACCTTACCTTCATGTAGGGCTTCCCCAATGGCTCAGTGGATAAAGAATCTGCCTGCAACACAGGAGACACAGGAGACATGGGTTCAATCCCCGGGTCACTTCATGTAAGAGCTTCCCTGGTAGCTCAGATGGTAAACAAACTGGCTGCAATGTAGGAGACCCTGGTTCAATCCCTGGGTAGGGTAGATCCCCTAGAGAAGGAAATGGCAACCCACTCCAGTATTCTTGCCTAAAGAATTCCATGGACAGACCATGAGGTTGCAGAGTCAGACACAAATGAGCAACTAGCACTTTCACCTACCTTCATGTAAGGATTAGCACATGAGAACTTTCCATCAAATGGAATGCTCCTCTTTTTGTAAAATCAAAAGAAAGGAGGGGAAAAGGCAAGGATATTGGAGACATGACAACATTTTAAAAAATTATTTACAAAGTTTATTTATAAGAATTAGCATTTTGGTTTTTGTTGTGATGTTCAGTCGCCAAGTTGTGTCTGACTCGTGGCGACCTCATGGACTACAGTATGCCAGGCCTCCCTGTCCGCCATCATTTCCTGGAGTTTGCCCAAGTTCAAGTCCATTGAACTGGTGGTGTATTCCTTCAACTAACAGGCACTAATCAGTAATATGAACACTGCACTTTAAGGAATGAAAAAAAAAATTACAATGGATTATCCTTCTCTCAGTCATATAGTTTGCATAGAATGATATAATTAAGGTACAATCGATGCAATGATTACTAATGTGAAGTTTTATGTGATAAATAGTAGAGGCATTCTCAACAACAATTTGTAGAAATATTGGTAATGTTTGAATTAGTAAAGAATGAGAGGAAGACCAAATCAGTAAGACAATCATAAGCAAAAATTGAAAGTTGAGAGAAGGGGAGAGGGAAAAGGTAGCTTAGCTTGAGCTCAGAGTGATCACAAATGACATAAGAGACTGGCCAAAGCCAGATTATGAAAAATGTCAATCTGCCTAAGGATTTTGCTTTTTAGCTTATAAGTAATATAAAAGAAATTTCAAATCTTAAAAATATGGCTAGAAAGTACAATAAGGAAATGCAAAGAAATAAGAAGGTTGACAAAGTGAAATCAGAGTGGATGCTATTATAGTTGTTAGGTTTTTGATGTATAACAAAGACTAATTGATGGTGGCTTATTTAGGGCTTCCATGGTAGCTCAGTGGTAAAGATCTCTCTGGCAGTGCAGAAGACACAGGTTTGGTCCCTGGGTGAGGAAGATCCCCTGGAGAAGGAAATTGCAACCCACTCCAGTATTCTTGCCTGGAAAATCCCATGGACAGAGGAGTCTGGTGGCCTACAGTCCATGGTGTTGCAAGAGTCATACACAACTTAGAGATTAAAAAAAAATTGTGTTTTATGAGTCTTTATGTCACTTAATTCAATCACAGTGCTTGAAAAATATAAAATTATGGTTACATCTGATTACTGACAAGAATTACTTGATTGTTCTAATTTATACATTCATTGGACCTCCCTGGTGGCTCAGCTGGTAAAGAATCTGCCTGCAGATCGAGAACTGGGTTCAATCCCTGGACTTGGGAAGATCCCTGGAAAAGGGAAAGGCTTCCTACTCCTGTACTCTGGCCTGGAGAATTCCATGGACTACACAGAGTCCATGGGGTCACAAAGAGTTGGACACAACAGAGCGACTTTCACTTTCATACATTCATTACACCAGAGCCCTAAATTGTGACTAGCAAATGTGAGTTACAGATAATGGATGGCTCCCTCTCTGTCAAATACATACCGTGTGCAATTGATTATGGACTTTGGATTATGCTTTCCACAGATCCAAAATGTCCCTTGGACTTATTCTCAACATGGCACAAGCAGCTATCACTAACCCAAAATATATGTCAAAAACAGCAATGAGAAATACTATATACTTATGAGAATGACTAAAATACAAACCACTGACAACAAATTCTGGGAAGGATGTGGAGCGAAAGGGACTCTGCTGATTGAGAATGCAAATGAAAAGCTATATTCACACAAACAACCTGAATCTGATGTTTAAAGCAAGTTTATTCAGAAACACCAAAACTTGGAAGCAACCATGATGGCTCTCAGTAGATAAATGGGTAAACAAACTATGATTAACCTATACGATGGAATATCATTCAGCAATAAAATGAAATGAGACCAAGCTTTCAAAAGACATAAAGGAACTTAATGCATGTTACTAAGTGAAATAAGGCAACCTGAAAAGAGCCCATATTGTATGATTCCAATCATAGGATATTCTTGTAAAGACACAATTATGCAGACAGTAAAAAATCAGAGGTTCAGAGGGAGGAAGGGAGAGAGGCATAAATAAATAGGTGAAACACTGGAATTTTAGGGCAGTGGAATTTTTGTTCAAGTATAGGTCATTTGTACATAAAACTATGCATCTGTCATAACCCATAGAAGGTACAATACAAGGACTGAACGCTAATGTAAACAATGTGGTGGTGATTTAGTCGCTAAGTCATTTCCAGCTCTTGTGACCCCATGAACTGTAGCCTGGCAGACTCCTCTGTTCATGAGATTTCCCAGGCAAGAATACTGGAGAGGGTTGCCATTTTCTTCTCCAGGGGATCTTCCTGACCCAGGGATTGAACCCATGTCTCCGGCTTTGCAGGCAGATTCTTTACCACCGAGCCACAAGAGAATGTAAACTATAGACTTTACATAATAATATTTTATTACTAATGGCTCATTCATCACTACAAACGCATGTTGAAAATGTCAAATAGTAATAACAGGAGAAAGTAGCATGGTTAGGGGAGTAAGCTAGCAGGGTAGACAGGAGATGGAAGTAGATATGGGAAGTGTATGTCACTTCCTCTCATTTTTCAGTAAACCTAAACATAATCTAAAAATTTAACTGTTCATTAAAAAAATTGATATATTGTAGATGTTTGAAACCCATTTGACATACCTGCTCTAAAATGGGGTATTTTCCCATTTTCTTTTTTCTAGCAATCATAGGTTAGATTCAACTACTTGACCTGAGTGGTATTTGTATATCTTTTAGACAAGTAGTAAAGCTCATTCTTATTTCTACCTACATCTTATCCATTCTATGATAAACAGAATGCATAATAATAACTATTTTCTATGATTCTCAGGAGCCCTGTGGAAAAATCCTCTCATGTATAATTTAGAGTAACTGGAATTTGATAAACAACAAGATTTAAGTATTCAATTACATGACTCAAGACACGGTACTAACGGACATGAAACAATCCCCATAAGAAGAGACATCAGTTCAGTTCAGTTGCTCAGTTGTGTCCGATTCTTTGCGACCCCATGGACTGCAGCATGCCAGGCCTCCCTGTCCATCACCAACTGCCGGAGTTTACCCAAACTCATGACCATTGAGTCAGTGATGCTATCCAACCATGTTATCCTCTGTCGTCCCCTTCTCCTCCCTCCTTCAATCTTTCCCAGCATCAGGGTCTTTTCAAATGAGCCAGCTCTTTGCATCAGATGGCCAAAGTACTGGAGTTTCAGCTTCAACATCAGTCCTTCCAATGAACACCCAGGACTGATCTCTTTAGGATGGACTGGTTGGATCTCTTTGCAGTCCAAGGGACTCTCAAGAGTCTTCTCCAATACCACAATTCAAAAGCATTCATTCTGGAGCACTCAACTTTCTTTATAGTCCAACTCTCACATCCATACATGACCACTGGAAAAACCATAGCCTTCATTAGACGGACCTCTGTTGGCAAAGTAATGTCTCTGCTTTTCAATATGCTATCTAGGTTGGTCATAACTTTCCTTCCAAGGAGCAAGTGTCTTTTAATTTCATGACTGCAGTCACCATCTGCAGTGATTTTGGAGCCCTAAAAAATAAAGTCAGCCACTGTTTCCACTGTTTACCCATCTATTTGCCATGAAGTGATGGGATCGGATGCCATGATCTTAGTTTTCTGAATGTTGAACTTTAAGTCAACTTTTTCACTCTCCTCTTTCACTTTCATCTAGAGGCTCTTTAGTTCTTTTTCACTTTCTGCCATAAGGGTGGTGTCATATGCATACCTGAGGTTATTGATATTTCTTCCAGCAATCTTGATTCCAGCTTGTGTATTGATCAATCTAAGGTCATACCTAAGCAAATTCTAACGTTACATATTTAGAGGTAATCATATTGGCCAGGTAAGTGTGTTTGCAGTGGCAGGGATTTAAATACAGTGAAGACAAGTTATTAAAGAGGAAAATGGAAGATATAGAACACAAATCAAGTCACATATTAAAGGTAATTATATTTTTATCCTATTCAACTGTATAAAAACTACACTCGTACACCCACATATATATTCTCAACCAATCATACTCACACATAGTTTCACAAAAACATATAATCTCAGGAGTGATTTTAAAAGTGGAATTCAATTAATTGGTAGTAGCAACAACAGCAATAACTATAAGCAGATGTATGCTTTCTAATTATTTACATCCTGTATCTCAATCTATAAGATTAAACTCAATATCTTGTTTCCTGAGAAAGTCTGATATTAGGCTATGATATTAGTAGTTATCCATACCAGGCACTGATTTTTCTACTTTTCACACCTTTATAGAGATCTATCCTCATATCATGTGAGATATAAAAAGTTACATTTCAGTGGTATTTTTACCATTTCACCATTAAATAGGCAACATTAATATTTAACATGCAATATTATATATTTTAGTTCTGGGTAAAAGTTTATTATATAAAGAAGAATCACATGCTGTCACTGAACTTTCATGTCTCTGTCCCGGTTTTTAATTCAGCCCTCTTCCCCTAGCCCCGGTGATGCTCTACTGCCACTGCTACTACCTGCTCTGTCACTCAGTCGTGTCCTGCTCTTTGTGGTTTAAGGACTGTAGCTCACCAGGCTCCTCTGTCCATGGAATTTTCCAGGCAAGAAGACCAGAGTGGGTAGCCATTTCCTACTCCAGGGGATCTTCCTCACCTAGGGATCAAACCCTTGTCTGTTGTGTCTCCTGCATTGGCAGATGGATCCTTTATCACTGGCACGACCTGGGATGCCCTGTTTTTGTTCAGTCACTAATAACAATGTTTGTGACCCTATGGATTACAGCATGCCAGGATTCCCTGTCCTTCACTACCTCCCAGAGTTTGCTCAAATTCGTGTGCATTGAGTTGGTGATGCCATCCAACCATCTCATCCTCTGCCACTCCTCCCTTCTCCTCCTGCCTTCAATCTTTCCCAACATCAGGACCTTTTCCTATGATGTCCTACTTTAACATAAAAGACAGCCTCTTTTTAGAAGAAGCAAATTAAATTTCTTAAAATATTTTTCATTATTGATTACATCAACCTATAGCATTAAGATTCCCACTCAAACTTTATTACTCAATAATTCACATTAACAAAACATAATTTAGTGATAAAAAATACATTAGATCATATGCCAGCCTATTTCAGATATACTTGGGATGATTATCACATAGCTATACATATTATACTAGTTGTACTCAAAATTCACTCGTTTCAAGGTATGCAAATTTTCTGTCAAAGAATAAAATCCTTACACATTTACTTTCAAAATACCAGTAAGTGAAATGAGTGTACCATGCCTGTCTTCCCATTTTATTTAAGCAACTATGCTTCTACCCTGATAAGTCAATGAACCTTTCAATAAAGGATTGGGATTCCATGATTCATTGTCCAGAATCCCTTCCCTCATTGCACTTTCTGACATAAACATCTCAGAAAGTAGATGTCACCTTTTCTCATTTCCTGGAGTTGCCATCATGTGATGAAAAGTCTAGACCTACCAAATAGATTGTTTTTGCACAGAAACATCACTAAGTGTTGACTGATTCCCAAATACAACAGCAGTCAGTGTACATCTTTAGCTGCTCTGGAAATGTGAGGACTCTGTTTCCATTTATTAAGAAAGGCTGTAGTGTAATTCAATGAGTATGGCTTCCACAGTGCTTCCCTGGTGACTCAGTCGGCAAAGAATCTGTCTGCAATACAGGAGACCAAGGTTCAATCCCTGGCTTGGGAAGATCTCCTGGAGAAGGAAATGGCAACCCACTCCAGTATTCTTGCCTGGAGAATTCCATGGACAGAGGAGTTTGGTGGGGTATATAGTCCATGAGGTCGCAAATAGTCAGACGTGACTTAATGACTAAACCATGGCTTCCATAAGTGATGCAGGAAATACCTTTATCCCCACAATAAGCCCTTACATCACCCTCTGTGTCCATGTATGAAAGCTTCATACATAATGATAAAGAATTTGAGCAGGTGGCGCTAGTGGAAAAGAATCCACCTGCCAATGCAGGAGACACAAGAGACGCAGGTTCAATCTCTGGGTCAGGAAGACCCCCTGGAGTAGGAAATGGCACTCCACTCCACTATTTTTGTCTTGAAACTTCCATGGGCAGTGGAGCCTGGAAGGCTACAGTCCATGGGGCTGCAAAGAGTTAGATATTACTGAGCAACTGAGCATACACACAGATTTAAAAATATAGCTTCTGAATGTGTATAGATAGTGAAACCATTCTTATTTTCAGCTCTTCCATGTCCGTTTTTGTAGAAAACAAGTAATATTCTCTTAGCACACTGCTGTTCTCTTCTGGAAGCAAACTGCATGTGAGCCCAGAGTCACTCATTCTGTCTACGTGGTTCACAGTTATTTTCAGACAATTGTAAAAAAAGTGTCCCCGTTTAGTCTTTTTCCTTATGTGAGCATTTATGATGCTGGCTGCATAATATATAACCTTCATATTTTCTTAAAATGAGTCATTTTAATATTTGAAGCCTCATCTATTTTCAAAAATTAAACCTTTTATATATAAGAATGTTTAAAAGAGAAAACTTAAAAAGCGTTAAGATACATTCACTTTCTTGTGAAAACGAAGAATTTTTGTTGATTTGGAAAGTTTTCTTTTTGTGGGGAATAGGAGAAACCTACTGCAAGCATCCCTCAACATTTTAAAAACAGGGAAATACTTTAAGAAAGCAGTAGAACCTCTCACAGTGGTTTGCTGAGTATAACACAGGAAGAAAGAGCCCCCTAATGGTGCAGATGCCTATAAAAAACAGAATAGGTGGTGCTTGCTCAGTTCTTGTTGGTTCACTAAGCCTGAAAGACATCTGATACTATGGAAATGAATGGAAAGTTGAATAAAATGTCAGATGGAGCCCTCCAAAGATGGTATAGAAAAGTGAAAATTCCTGAGCTGAACTGACTAAACTGCTGAATTTCAGACCTAGACTGGTTTATATACATGACTGCTAGGATACATGTCTTCATGCCTGCTGAGAGGCACTGATCTGACATGCAGTAGCCATATTAATTACATAGCTGGGAAGTGTGAAATATTATTTTTTAAAGTAATGTTTTTTTTCCCCAATAATGATACAATTTCCTTTTAGAAGATGGGGAATCAAATCCCTTACAGGGGTAAGCACAGAATTTGTAAAATAACAAAAAAAGAGAGAATCAAAGTAATACCGTGAGTAAGCTAAGAAGGATACCTAAATATCAATTTAAAGAAAGTATTTTAAAAGTCTTTTTAAAGGAGAAATAAGCCTAATCATGTGAAAAATTAAGGATGAAGATTTACAGCTGTCCATACTAAAGTATTAATTAAATTTTCTCATATAATCATACAACACAATTGAGAATTTCTTACTGTGTTTTCCCCAATAGAACCCATAAATAAATGCTATAAGGAAAATTTACTGCATAAGTACCTGACACTAATACTGTTGAAACAAAGTTATGAAATTTTAAATAATTTTGTGTATTAAATATAGAAACTATAAGACTAATTCACAAAATCTTAAGTATGTCCTTTGTTGAAATGTGTTATATTATTTGCAAAAAAATTAAAATGAAAGGATTAAAACAGTATTTTGGATTTGAACAAAAAGTTGGCATAATTAAACAAAATTATAACTGATTTAACATAAATGCTATATGTGGATTTGAGGCAATAGTGCTTATACATAGTGTCTCAAATATGATACCCAGAAAGATCTTTTAATGAGTCAATTCAAAGTTAAAAAATTCAGTATTCTCCAATACATATTTCTATTCCTTTAGTCAAAACGCACTTTAAAAAGTCTACATTAATGATACAATCATTTCTTTCTGATATGGCTATTATAAATAGAAATATCTAGGTAGTTATAATATTTACTTAAAAAACATGATAATATTATTTCACATTTGGAAAACAAAATAGATATCATAAAAATTTTTGTGTTTCAAGTACGTAGTTATGTTTAAACACAGTAAGGGTGATACATACACAAATACTGCCATTCAGAGAATGTAACATGAAGTTCAGCTACACTGTCTGCCAAGATTGTGGCCATCACCTTCTCATGTGAAACACTGTATAACGTATTTAAAAGTTTTGTGGACTTATCACAGATGGAAGCTTGGTTTTGATTAGAGGAGTGACTCAGGGAACTTTACTTGAAACTGACAATCAAAACAGCTCTTAGAATACAATATCTCACACTTCATTGATCCCAGACCAAATAAATTGCCATCAAAAAATCTCACAAACCATTTTAGTCCTAGCAAGGATGAAATAAATCCTTTATGTCTGATGTCACAATGCTGTCTCGTTAGCAGTTGACATTTGTGACCTATAAACCTAAGGTTAATCAATCATATTAGTACTGCATTGCCCCAACCCACTATTCCTATTCCATCCCATCACTTTCAGCAGAAACATGAAAAAAAATCCCTGTTCCCAGAAGAGAATTTAATATGTGCAAAGTTTCCATATATTCACAGATAATTTACCAGCGCTTACCTTCACTGACACTGATAACTGAGGGAACTGTAGCTCTAGTACTAGCTGAACATCTCCAGACTCATTTCCCTGACTGAGCTCAGGACTTTCTTAAGACCAAATTCTAGCTGTCAATAACTTAGCTATAATAAGATGGCAGTCTAACGTCAAATCATTTAAGACGCATCATATTTATGCTGAAGAATTAAGACCGCAATCAAAAGACAGATTTAGGGGGAAAAAATCACCACTGACAATCACTGAAAAGCACACAGTAGCTTCTAAGCATGAAACATAATAGTAGACATTTAATGCAGCAGTGCTCCTTTCCTGCTTGGCTATTATTTTTCAAAGTTTCTTAACAGCTAAGAGCCATATATGTAAACATATTTCAGGGCCGTCACCCAAAATGCTCTTTTTTAGTGTGAACTTTGCTTATTTCTCTTCTTCACACAGATTATCTACTCATAAACTTATAATCTAGTGGTTTTATAAAACAGAAAAACAAACTTACATATCCCTGGAGATAAAATAGCAAATATATTCATATAAATATGCATTAACACATTCCTAAATCCACATGCCTGTGTACTGTATTAACTTTAACACATTACAGCAAACTCAATTTTTAAAGCACACAAAGCTCTGCTGTATTTTACTGTGGCTGACTCAAAAAGAAATCCAGGGAGAAAAATTTAATTCTCTTACCAGGAGCCGGACACGGTTTCTATTCAATTCGGGAACAAAGTGGGGCTGGAAAGGGAACTTGATTGGGGTTTTCTTTTCAAAATCCTCATTAATGAAGCAGGAGTGGATGAACTATTCCAAGGTGAAGTCTGTTATTTCTTGCAGGGGCTCGGAGCTGACATCCTCTTGTGAAAGAAATGACGCCTCAGTAAGTTGTTGACTGAGGGAGCTGCGGAGCAAGGCGCTGGGCACAGCAGTCACACAGGGATGTGCTGGAACGCGCCTGCCCTCCTTCCACCCCCGCACCCTGCGTCCCCTCTCTCCTTTTCACCCTGAGGCTCACTCAGCTCCTAGTCTCCGCTCTCGCTGCTGCTGTATAATCAATCTAGCCTGTCTGAAGCTAATAGTCCTCTATTTAACCAGCCAATCAATAGGAAGGATTCCACTGCTAGTCCCAAGAGACTGTTTCCAAGTGTGGTACAAACAGGAAGAGTTTTGCCAGCAGTTTAGCCAAATATTTTTTTCATTATTTCATCTCCCCTTAGAGATAGGGCTAGAGAGAGCAGAGGCTCAGAGCAAGCTTCCTATGATTGCAGATTTCTGCATTTAAAAAAGTGTACCTTTTGTTTTTCATCTGATACTAATTTATAATTACACACCTGCTATCCATCATCATTTAGGAATTACAACAGGTGCATATGTAATTTAAAAAAGCTTTCTCATTCAAATATATGAGAAAAATACAGGAACAAAATTACAGACATGGACAGTTTTTGGTTTTTGTTTTTTTCCCCTGAAAACAACAGGAACCTGTATGGCTTGGATCAATTAAAGAATACCTCATTATATTGATGGATGTTAAAAGTTATTCATTTAATTCTAGAAAAATAGTGAACTGTAGTGTTTTTTCTCAAAAGGAAAGAGAAGCGATGTTCATAGATTTTATTGAACTAGAGCCTGAGTCAGACCTCAGCGTGTAAAATGTTTTTCAATTTTATAGCATAAATCTAGGAAAGCATCCCTCCGAATGTATCAAACAGAACATTTCACACCTGATTCATCCCTTCAAGGTTAAGAAGATTTTCTTCTTAAAGTGACACATTCACTGCTCATCTCCTATAACTGACTGTAACAAAGAAGCACAAAGTGAGCCACTGAAGACCAGACTGGCTTTTTATTCCCCAGATACTTCCAAGGGGAATAAAAACCATAAAAATAAAAGAAACTATGGGGTCAATTTGGTGTTGGTTTGTAAACTGGCCCCAGCACACAGAAAACAAGGAGAGACCTAGGAAAGAGGCAGCCACTCGGGTTGGGTCGGGGGCAGGTTTAATCAATAGGAGACTCACCTGCTAGGCTTGCGTTGGCGGCCCCAGGATGCGTGGATCTCTGCATCTGCCTGCCAGACGATTAAGAATTTATACTGAGGCCTGAACTCGGTTCATGTACACCATTCACCTGGTCTCAGCAACGCATTTCTCTCTCAAGGCTGTGTCCTTGAACGTGGCTCCCACTGTGGGAATGACAGGCAGAATGTACATTCCCAGGCTGGGAGGAGTGATGAACCTCTGTTTTTCCGGGGTGGAGTTCTCCAGTTCAGCCTGCAGTCACGTCCTCTCGATGACCTCCTCCAACACTTAGCCAAACCCTAGAAATGCAGACTCCTTTCATTTCTAATTAGGAAGTGGTTGCTTATCTCAGTTTCACACTGCATGGTCAACCAACCTTTTAGTTACTTTTTCTTGGTAATAATACATTATGGCTCTCATTAAACTAAATTGTATAGGAATGCTTAACTACATCACAGTTCTCAGCTGGAATTTAATTCCAGGCCATAGCCCTTGTAGCTACAACTTTCAACATTATGTAACATGAATAAAAGTTTGGAATATGTGCTAAGATATCTTGTAAATGAAGACCAAAAAGATCATAAGAAATGTATGGTCATGGAGTTACACTCAAAGTTCAAATTATGAAGTGTTGTAACACTTATTAGAGGTAAACTTCCTCTATTTAATTGACTCAGTTCAGCAAATATTTATTGAGCAGCTCTTTGTATCAGGCCTTGTACTCTCAGTAATAGAAAAGTAATTAAGTAACGGAAAGAACAAGCTTCTTTGTATTCTTGGTGTTTTCAGCACACTAGTAGGACAAGTCAATCTTCTAGGAGTTTACATGCTGGTGAGTAGATAAGGAATCCTCAGGTAAGCAACATACAAAGGGAGAGAGCATTGGATTCTTGCCTTCTTTAGCAGTAGTTCAAAGGGCTGCTGCTGCTGCTGCTGCTAAGTCGCTTCAGTCGTGTCCGACTCTGTGCGACCCCATAGACAGCAGCCCACCAGGCTCCACCGTCCCTAGGATTCTCCAGGCAAGAATACTGGAGTGGGTTGCCATTTCCTTCCCCAGTACATGAAAGGGAAAAGTGAAAGTGAGGTCGCTCAGTCGTGTCTGACTCTTAGCGACCCCATGGACTGTAGCCTACCAGGCTCCTCCGATGGGATTTTCAAAGGGCAGGGTACTCAAAATTCCTCCTCTAGGAAAACAGAAAGACTCTGTAAAAACCATGCCATTTGCAATGATCTTATTAAGGAGAATAAAAAAGATCTTACTGGCAGAGGGAAAGAAGCAACAGAGGAGAGAGAGAGAAGCGAAACTTTGGGGTCATAGGAAGCAGGAGATGGGGGAGGGGAAGAGCTAAGTGGGAAGCTGGCTGGAGGACATACAGCAGAGATGGTATGAATATTCTAGAAGCAGGTAATGTGAAGGATCTTGAATGCTAGGTTGAGAAAAAGCAACTGGGTAATTGGGAGCCTTTCAATTTCTTTTTTTTTTTTAATAGAAAACCAATAACATTTCAACTGTGCTCTTGGGAACTGTTGCCGAATTGACCTCTGTATGCCTGTGCCAGGTTAAAGCTCTGAGTTTTGGGTTAAGTAGAAAGAAATAGCTTTACTGCTTGACAGGCAGAGGGAGCCACAGTGGGATAATGCCTTCAAAACTGTGTCCCACCCCGGAGGGAGCAGTGAAAAGTCTCATAGTGTTTCAGGATCAGGGTGGGATCAGCTCATGAACATTCTTCTTACTGATTGGTGGTGAGGTAACTGGGAGTCGGCATCATCAACACTGTGGCTCCAAGTGGTTCATGGTCTCTGTGTTTGTGGGCAGCATGTGTGTGTGTGTGTCTGTGTGTGTCAGTTGGTCAGAGTGGGCAGCATACAATTAACTTTTTCCTCCTGGTGGGGGTTTCAATCACTGCAAAACAGCTCAGAGGACTTGACTCAGAGTATTGTCTATAGCCCTTGAGGAAGAACTAAATGTCCTTGACTTTGTTTAATGACTAATGTATTACTTTGTTTTGCTTGATTGTTTTCCTTTCTTTCTGCAGTTTCTCACTTCTCTGATTAAATTTATTATATGACTAAGTTTTTCCTACAGATAAAAGGCAGGGAAAGAACAGAGGTGAGGGAAACTATTCACAGACCTGTTAGGTTACAGAACCTCAGTCTTACAGGAAGTTGCAGGATGCACTGGAATGAGACCTTGGTGAGAGTGAGGAACCACTAGGGACCATTGCCAAGGTCTCCTTCAGGAGTCCTAAGGAGAGAGCTGGTGTGCTCATGGTGGAAATGGGCAGAATGAACTAATGCTGAGAAACATTCTAAAGTAGGGTCTCTACATGATGTAGTAACCTACTCAGGAGATGTGCAAATTAGGAAGACTTAAAACACTCAGCTACATGGGTGACTGAAAGAAAAGGTGAATTATAAATGGCACACATTTTCTATAATTTTTGTTTCTGTTATAGAAGTCATCCTTCCTTAATTATGTGTGTGTGTGTGTTTGTGCATCAGTTGTGTACGACACTTTGTGACCCCATGGACTGTGGGTCCCCGTGTGACTCACCAGGGTCCTCTGCCCATTGAATTCTCCAAGCAAGAAAAATAGAGTGGGTTTCCATTTCCTTCTCCAGCAGATCTTCCCTGGCCCAGGGATCGAACCTGGGTCTCTGGAATTGCAGGAAGATTCTTTACTGATTGAGCCACCAGAGATTATAATTGCTATGTGCAATTTATAATTATAATTAGAAATATAATTAGAAATATAATTATAATTGCTATGTGCAATTTCCTACAACAATGTAAATTCCAATGAAACTAATTGAATTTTTCCAGTACTCTTTCCTTCACATATTTTAGAATTGTACCTGATATATATTGGTACTCAATTCATAACAAATGCTGAGCTAATAATTCTGCAAATATTATCTCATTTAAAACTCTGTGGATGATTGTTTTTGTTCAGTCACTAAATCATGTCCAACTCTTTGTGACTCCATGCACTGCAACACGCCAGGTCTCCCGGTCCCTCACTATCTCCCGGAGTTTGCCCAAGTTCATGTCCACTGAGTCAGTGATACTATCCAACCATCTCATCCTCTGCTGCCCTCTTCTCCTTTTGTCTTCAATCTTTCCCAGCATCAGGGTCTTTTCCAAGGACTTGGCTCTTTGCATCAGGTGGCCAAAGTATTGAAGATATTATTTTATTTCATATCTAAAGAAAGTAATTGTTGAATAGGTTAAGTAGCTTGCCCAGTGAAATGCAATTAGTGTCTATTGAATCTCAAAGGCCATATTCTGAACAGTGTTGAATTTTTAGGAAGCAGCAGTATTGTAAAATAAAACAGAGAATTCCCTGACATTCCAGTGGTTAGGACTCTGAGCTTTTACTGTTAAAGGCCTGGATGCAATTCCTGGTCAGGGAACTAAGATCTTGTAAGCTGTGCTATGCAGCCAAAAAAATAGAAAATGATTATCAGGATACTGATCTGTGGGTCATATAATTGAAATAGATGAAGGAGGCAAAAATAAATGAAATTCAAACAAGAGTATCAAAGGGACGTATATGAAGGATAGAACGCTGAAGTTTTCAAGTGGGATAACCACTAGAGTCATGTACTGAGAGTAAGAAGACTGTTGGGAGGCATTAGGAGCAAGGTTAGTAGCAAGGTGGGCATGATAGAGATAACTGCTGAGCCAAAGGACAACAGGGACCTTATTAAGTAGAAGAAGCTTGGCTGAGCTACTCTGAGGACCCAGCAGAGCCTACAAGTCATGCATTTCCACTGGCACCAATCTGTAAGATTGCATGGATTTGCTGAGCTGTGCTCAGCAGCTTGGATATCTGAGAGACTGAAAGGATTATTAGAAGGCAAAACGTTGGTTTCTTTTAGGAGAAATTTGGCAAGAATGGGGAAAAATGGATGAGAAGCAGGGAGGGAGGAAGAAAAGACCATAATATCTTGCATAGTTGGAGTTGTCTTAATAGTTGGTTGTAGAGTGCATTTCCGTACAAAAGGGAGAGGGCTGGTTGAAAGAGACACCTTGAGAAAGCAAGTGAGAGAGAGATAACTTAATTTGTCAAGATCTTGAAGAAAATGGGAATGTAGAGGCAAACAGCTTTCCTGAGAGACTTAGTACTGTCAAAGTACTGTCAAAAATTCTGCTGAATTCATTTATTTCAAAATTAATAATAAACACTTTATGGCTCCAAATAACCTATTAGAAGCTGAGGATTTCAATCTAGATGGATAGGATTTCTTCTGTCTACCAGTTGACTGATTTAATGAAACGATGAAAGTGAAAGTCACTTAGTTGTGTCTGACTCTTTGAAACCCCATGGACTATTAAGTCTGTGGAATTCTTCAGGCCAGAATATTGGAGTGGGTAGCCATTCCCTTCTCCAGGGGATCTTCCCAACCCAGGAATCAAACCGAGGTCTCCCACATTGCGGGCAGATTCTATATCAGCTGAATCACCAGGGAAAACCAAGAATACTGGAGTGGGTAGCCATTCCCTTCTCCAGCGGATCTTCCTAGCCCAGAAATCAAACCAGGGTCTTCTGAATTGCAAGCAGATTCTTTACCAGCTGAGCTACCAGGGAAGCCCTAATACTTGTAAGTATATAAAATGTATATAATTATAGTTATTAATCTAAGTTCTGCAATAAAATTGTATGCATAGCACAAAGAATCATGGAAATGGAAAACCTAACAGTATGAAAAGTTATGTCAGAAGATACCAGAAGAAGAAATAAGAAAAAGATTAATGAAAAATAAAAATGGAGAGAATATTTGAGCTTAATGTAGGGTTCCCATGTTTTTAGAAAAAGAAAATAGTATGCTAAAATGAGCATAAAGAGATGGTTATAAAGGTTGGAAGTATTGATCAGCACTGATTTTGCTTCTATGGTAAGAATTACTCAGAAGGAAAGAAAACCATGAGGTCAAGGTACATTTTATTTCTGTTATTGTACTTATTCCCTATAATCTTATAAAAACTTTGAAGAAACAAAACCATGAAAATATTATCATGCATGATAACAATCTTTATAGAATGATGTACTTTTGATGATGTTTTAGAAAAAATAATAATATTAACACTAATGATAATAATGTTTTGAAAGAATTTTCAGTGGCAACAAGATAAGAGGAAATTTATAAAGGCACTAACTATGAGAATAGAGATGAGGGGAAAAGTTTGAGCAGTTTTTAGGTGATAAAACATTCAGGGCTTTATGAATTTTGAATATTGGCTAAATATCAAGACAATGAGTCTATTTTGATGTTAAGTGAGAATAGGGGCAGAAAGGTATATTTTAGTTTTGAAAATGATGATGTTGGTATTTGTGGTGCAAGTATAGATGCAGAGTCCAGTAACAGTTTAGTAGCTGGGTTTTTGATATCTTCAAGAGTCATTTAAACAAAAGATATAGATATAGATAATCATTCATCTTATTCTGGAGAATCAAGAAAGAAGACTTAGAATAACAAGATAAAAAGGATCAAAGGCAGGAACATGGAGAAACCTGACATTTGAAAAGCAAGGTATAGAGGTAAGCCATTGAACAACACTGAGAAGGATTGACATGAGAAATCCAGAAATTAGAGATTTGAAGAAACCACAGTGAAAAAAGTAGCAAGCATGCACTGCTGCTCTAAAAAGAGCAGTTTTAAGTTGGTAATGTGGTGCATTTGGATCAGTTACAATAATGGAGACGACTACTGAATGAAGCATATATAAATGCATCAACTCTTTGATTCTTTCTTTTTTTCAACCACTGGTTATTTCCTCTCATGTGTTTACTAGCCTATGAATAACTTTATATTGAGTAATTATACATGCAAAACTCAATGCCAGACACAATAGAGAATGCAAAGATGAAATGAATAATGTCTTAGAACTTATACTGCAAATATTTTAATATGAAAATGAGATAATATTTCCCATATAAGAGATAAACAGAATTCTGTATATATAAATAAGCTTTTTAAACAGTCTATTAGAATGTTGAAAGGATTCACACTTTATCAGTTCAGTTCAGTGCAGTCGCTCAGTCATGTCCAACTCCTTGCAACATCATGGACTACAGCACGCCAGGCCTCCCTGTCCACCACCAACTCCCAGAGTTTACTCTAACTCATGTCCATTGAGTCGGTGATGCCATCCAACCATCTCATCCTCTGCCATCCCCTTCTCCTCTCACCTTCAATCTTTCCCAGCATCAGGGTCTTTTCAAATGAGTCAGCTCTTCGCATCAGGTGGTCAAAGTAATGGAGTTTCAGCTTCAGTATCAGTCTTTCCAATGAATATTCAGGACTGATTTCCTTCAGGATGGACTGGCTGGATCTCCTTGCAGTCAAAGGGACTCTCAAGAGACTTCTGCAACACTACAGTTCAAAAGCATCTATTCTTCAGCTCTCAGCTTTCTTTATAGTTCAACTCTACATCCATACATGACTATTGGAAAAAAAACATAGCTTTGACAAGACAGGTTGACAAAGTAATGTCTCTGCTTTTCAATATGCTGTCTAGGTTGGTCATAACTTTTCTTACAAGGATTAAGTGTCTTTTAACTTCCTAGCTGCGGTCAACATCTGCAGTGATTTTGGAGCCCAAAAAAAAAAAAAAAAAAGTCTGCCACTGTTTCCACTGTTTCCCCATCTATTAGCCATTCGTTTCCAAGGCAAACCATTCAATATCATGGTAATCCGACCAGTAACGATGAAGAAGCTGAAGTTGAATGGTTCTAAGAAGACCTACAAGACCTTTTAGAACTAACACCCCAAAAAGATGTCCTTTTCATTATAGGGGACTGGAATGCAAAAGTAGAAAGTCAAGAAGCACCTGGAGTAACAGGCAAATTTGGCCTTGGAGTACAGAATGAAGGAGGGCAAAGGCTAATAGAGTTCTTTCAAGAGAACGCACTGGTCATAGCAAACCCCCTCTTCCAACAACACAAGAGAAGACTCTACACATGGACATCACCAGATGGTCAACACCAAAATCAGATTGATTATATTCTTTGCAGCCAAAGATGGAGAAGTTCTGTACAGTCAGCAAAAACAAGACCAGGAGCGGACTGTGACTCAGATCATGAACTCCTTATTGCCAAATTCAGACTTAAATTGAAGAAAGTAGGAAAAACCACAGACCATTCAGGTATGAACTAAATCAAATCCCTTGTGACTATACAGTAGAAGTGACAAATAGATTTAAGGGACTAGATCTGATAGACAGAGTGCCTGATGAACTACGGACAGAGGTTCACATGACATTGTACAGGAGACAGGAATCAAGACCATCCTCAAGAAAAAGAAATGCAAATAAGCAAAATGGCTGTCTGAGGAGGCCTTACAAATAGCTGTGAAAAGAAGAGAAGCAAAAAGCAAAGGAGAAAAGGAAAGATATACCCATTTGTATGCAGAGTTCCAAAGAATAACAAAGAGAGAAAAGAAAGCATTCCTCAGTGATCACTGCAAAGAAATAGAGGAAAACAATAAAATGGAAAAGACTAGAGATCTCTTCAAGAAAATTAGAGATACCAAGGGAACATTCCATGCCTAGATGGGCTCAATAAACGACAGAAATGGTATGGACCTGACAGAAGCAGAAGATATTAAGAAGAGGTGGCAAGAATACACAGAAGAACTGTATAAAAAAGATCTTCACGACCCAGATATTCATGATGGTGTGATCATTCACCTAGAGCCAGACATCCTGGAATGTGAAGTCAAGTGGGCCTTAGGAAGCAACACTAAGAACAAAGCAAGTGGAGGTGATGGAATCCCTGTTGAGCTAATTCAAATGCTAAAAGATGATGCTGAGAAAGTGCTTCACTCAGTATGCCATCAAATTTTGAAAACTCAGCAGTGGCCAAAGACTGGAAAAGGTCAGTTTTCATTCCAACCCCAAAGAAAGGCAATGTCCAAGAATGCTCAAACTATTGCACAATTGCACTCATCTCTCACGCTAGTAAAGTAATGCTCAAAACTCTCCAAGCAAGGCTTCAGCAATAAATGAACCGTGAGCTTCCAAATGTTCAAGCTGGTTTTAGAAAATGCAGAGGAATCAGAGATCAAATTGCCAACATCCGCTGGGTCATCGAAAAAGCAAGAGAGTTTCATAAAAACAACTATTTCTGCATTATTGACTATGCCAAATACTTTGACTGTGTGGATCACAATAAACTGTAGAAAATTCTGAAAGAGATGGGAATACCAGACCACTGAACTGCCTCTTGAAAAAATTGTATGCAGGTCAGGAAGCAACAGTTAGAACTGAACATGGAACAACAGACTGGTTCCAGATAGGAAAAGGAGTACTTCAAGGCTGTAAATTGTCACCTTGTTTATTTAACTTATATGCAGATTACATCATGAGAAATGCTGGGCTGGATGAAACACAAGCTGGAATCAAGATTGCTGGGAAAAATATCAATAACCTCAGATATGCAGATGACACCACTCTTATGGCAGAAACTGAAGAGGAACTTAAGAGCCTCTTGATGAAAGTAAAAGAGGAGAGTGAAAAAGTTGGCTTAAAACTCAACATTCAGAAAACTAAGATCATGGCATCTGGTCCCATCACTTCACGAGAAATAGATGGGGAAACAGTGGAAACAGTGGCTGACTTTATTTTTTTGGGCTCCAAAATCACTGCAGATGGTGACTGCAGTCATGAAATTAAAAGACGCTTACTCCTTGGAGAGAAAGTTATGACCAACCTAGACAGCATATTAAAAAACAGGGCATTACTTTGTCAACAAAGGTCTGTCTAGTCAAAGCTATGGTTTTTCCAGTGGTCATGTATAGATAAAAGGCTCTTTAGTTCTTCTTCACTTTCTGCCATAATGGTGGTATCATCTGCATATCTGTGGTTATTGATATTTCTCCCAGCAGTCTTGAATCCAGCTTGTGTTTCATTCAGCCCAGCGTTTCTCATGATGTACTCTGAATATAAGTTAAGTAAGCAGGATGACAATATACAGCCTTGAGGTTTTCCTTTACTGATTTGGAACCAGTCTGTTGTTCCATGTCAGTTCTAACTGTTGCTTCGTGACTTGCATACAGATTTCTCAAGAGGCAGGTCAAGTGGTCTGGTATTCCCATCTCTTTAAGAATTTTCCAGTTTGTTGTGAACCACACAGTCAAAGGCTTTGGCAAGGTCAATAAAGCAGAAGTAGATGTTTTTCTGGAACTCTCTTGCTTTTTTGATGATCCAGCCTGTGTTGGCAATTTGATCTCTGGTTCCTCTGCCTTTTCTAAAACCAGCTTGAACATCTGGAAGTTCACGGTTCACGTATTGCTGAAGCCTGGCTTGGAGAATTTTGAGCATTACTTTCGTAGCATGTGAGGTGAGTGCAATTGTGCTCTAGTTTGAGCTCTTTAGCATTTTCTTTCTTTGGGATTGGAATGAAAACTGACCTTTTCCAGGCCTGTGGCCACTGCTGAGTTTTCCAAATTTGCTGGCATATTGAGTGCAGCACTTTCACAGCATCATCTTCTAGGATTTGAAATAGCCCAACTGCAATTTCATCACCTCCACTAGCTTTGTTCGTGATGCTTCCTAAGGCCCACTTGACTTCACATTTCAGGATGTCTGGCTCTAGATGAGTGATCATACCTCTACCTATATACCTGATCACAGTCTATATTGAATCCAATTAACATTAATATTAGAAATTACACCAAATGCAGAGAAATAGAAAATTAACCTATTGAATTCGAATTTTTCATAATATGTTTAATCTTTGGAATTTTGAGAAGTACTTGTTTATTACATACTACGTACTAGTATATTTAAAAGGAATTCATCAAAGGTGTTTATATTGTGTTTATATACTATTCCCCAAACATTCTCAGTATACCCATTTTATTTTTTAAATATTCTCCTTTATCTTTGAAATATGATTTGTGCATATAAAAATATTAATCTTTGAAGAAAGATTTCCTTCACTAGATAACTTATCAGAAATGTCTATACAATGAAAGGCCAAGTTAATAAGCAAGTAATTTTCTTTGGTTTTGATAAGCCATCATTTTCACTTTCATATTTGAATTTGTATTTTATTAAACTCTAGTAGTATATATATTAACTATTACCCATTCCTACATTTTGCTTTTTCTCATATGTATTTTGCATGCATGCTAAGCCACTTCAGTGTGTCTGACTCTTAGCAACCCTATGGACTGTAACCCACCAGGCACTTCTGTCCATGAAGATTCTCCAGGCAGGAATATTGGAGTGGGTTGCCATGCCATCCTCTAGGGGATCTTCTCGACCCAGGGATCGAACCAGTGTCTCTGATATCTCTTGCACTGGCAAGTGAGTTCTTTACCACTAGTGCTACCTGGGAATCCCATGTGTATTTTAACTCTCTGAAAAAGCTATAAGCAATTTTTAAGCAAAAATTAAATTTTGCATTTTTTCTTCTAAACAACTACTGTAGTTTCCACAAGTGATTATTTTGGATTCTTAAATTATTTAAATTATGAGATATGTCAGTATTATGAAGAATGTAATTGTTTTAAGATATGAATACATAATTATTTTCAAGAACTATCTAGTTTTAGAACAGATCTTGCTTTAAAGGTGAGTTTTTCTAAGTATGTCTTGAATGAGCTCGGGTTATCCAAGGAGAGATAGGTAAATAATGGTAAGCAAGAAATGAGCAGAATTTTGAAGCTGTGGTTAAACGAGGAGAAGAGGAGGCAAAAGGTTTTGGGTGGAGCAATAGGGCATCAGATACCTACTGGAAGGAGGAACTGGGTTAAAGGAATTAATAATGGCAGAGATGGCTGAAGTACAATTTAGTTTAATTGCACTGCTTCCCTACAAGACAGCAAAATGCCAGAGGAAACTCTACAATCCAAACATGTGGTATGCATAGTGATTGAGACTTTGATTCTTTTCTAGGTCGGCTGAAAGAATGAGGAATTCTCAGGATACAAGTTGAAATAAAGATGAGATATTTAATTGAAACAGGAATTAAAAATAAAGGAATTCTCAAAACACTGAGTAACAATTGAATTTTTCTGTGTTGTGGGATAGGATATTCAAGCCAAATTCAATTGAAGCTCTAACCTTCCATGACAATAGCTAAAATACAGGTTACCGTGGAAGTCAGACTCACTGTTCTTTTCACACTCCTTTTTCAGATCTCCTTGTGTTAAAGTCTGAAAGCTAAAATCTGCCTTTGTTAGACCTGCTATCACATCAGTTATTGGTGCGTGACTTTGTATCTGCCAATCAAATGTGTCTTCATGAGACTTGAAAGTGGAAATGAGCAAAGCGAGGTGGTTATTGACTACAGCTATCCGCTAGCAAGCATGCCAGTGTATGCATCTGTTTTGGCAGGGACGGGGGAAGGGTGGAGACAGCAGGAGCAGAATTCTTGGGTCTGTTACCTACTGTTTTAGGTGATAAGTGAAATACAGTGGTATTTCCATTAGAAGAATGTCTGCATTTGGTTGTTCGTAAACATTTCTCAATTTCCTTCCCTGAATATATATTTTCTGAGTGTGTAGAATCCCAGCCTAGTTTACTCCTCTTCTGGTGAATCTGTGGCAAAACTAATATCTGTCAACTAAGAATCGCACAAAGTGAGATTTGCTCATTAAGTTTTATTTGGGGCAAAGTGAGGAGGGCAGCACTGCAGACAGCACCTCAGATAGCTTTGAGAAATTGCTCCAAAGTGGGGGGAGGGAATTAAGATATATGGTTTTACTGAAGGGAGAGTTCATGCAATCAAGCACTTATCTTTACACAAGTTTTCTGCTAGTCATGAGGAGCAGATGTCAGCATAAAGGCATTTACCATTTTTCTAGATATGAAGAGATGCAAGAATTGAGTGCATAGTTTATATCTGAAGACCTGTTCTGCCAGTTGTCGCAGAGAACAGAGTGCATCATTCCTGATATCCAGCCTGAACTCCCTTCAGGGGGTGTTGAAGTTCAGCTGCTACAGCGGCACAGGATACAAACTCCACCAAGGCAGTAGGCAAGTGCCAAATTGTAGTGGACATACCCTTAATAAATTCCTAACTGCTAGAATAGCTAGACTGGTTCTACTATGTGCAACTTTGGACTCCTACAGGAATAAATATATGTGACAATATATCATCATAAACCAGAAGTAGGAAGTAAGGATGGCATTTTGAATGGTATGAATCCTGGTATAATATTAAAATGCCACTTACCCAACATCTTCCCAACTTCCTTAGTCACTTTCCCCCACTACACAGAGTCAAAGTCAAAACCCATCAGACCCAAATAAATAAGAAAAACATCCAAAGCCTCTGAAATAGAATATGGAATTTGTAGCAAAGTGAGCTTCCCTGGTGGCTCAGATGGTAAAGAGTCTGCCTGCAATGCAGGAGACCCTGGTTTGATCTCTGAGTTGGGAAGATCCCTTAGAGAAGGGAATGGCAACCCACTCCAGTATTCTTGCCTGGAGAATTCCATGGGCAGAGGAGCTGGTGGGCTATAGTCCATGGGTCACAAAGAGTTGGACACGATTGAGCCACTAATGCTTTTACCTTTTCTTTTTCAAAGATTTTCACTATATTAAAATTGAAAAGCAAGAAAAAAAAAAATGTTTCCCATTCCCAGGGTTTTCTTTCTAATAAGAAGCAGTTGGGAAAGTAATTTTCAGATGTAATTTAGATGATTACAGAAGACCTGTTAATTTCCCCAAAACATAATCACTAACTTTTACTGATTACAGTTATAGGAAAGGGGAGAATGTTGGCCATACAAATCTCTTTGTTAGGAATTAATATCTTGACCGCTCTAAATTTGAATGGGGAGCTGAAGTGGAACAGGATCAGATAGGGAATCTCCTGCCACACTGAAGAATATAAGGTAGGTGTTCCTTCTGTATAAAGGCCTGATCTCTGCTTAGAGCTTCTCTCTATGCAGCTGGAGTTTAGGCATCAGATAGATATGAACTGACACTACAAGAAAAGGTACATGCAGCTGGGGCTGCTTATGGTGCTAAGAAGCGTAGTGCAGTTAGAGCAGATTATTCCAAAGAGGAGCATTTTGTTAAGGCTGCAGCTAGCGCCAGCTTTAAACGCAACTGAAGTGTCTGGTTATTGGTTTGCATATGTTTTGCGGTGAGTTCTGTGCATTGCTCATCTTAAATTGTGTTGTTTCTCTCTCTGTGGTCTTCACTTTTATCGAATTATTTCAACACTGCTCTTCCTGTTCTGCCCTTTCTAACTCCCAGAAGAAAGAAACATCTTGGTGTTGAAATAGATTGATTTGTAGCATTGTACACAAGTAATAGAAACATCACAAACCTCAGTGAGACTGTTAAATATCTATGGGAGTGCTTATTGACTGTGTGTCATTATATTTAAAAAAGAGAGTATTATGTTGTTATTCTTATAGAATGGTGGATAATCGTTTCCCAAAAGAACATGTTTACTCAGGTTTTTTTTTAGTTTAGTTTGCTTTCTGGAGAAGATTACAGTAATTCTGCAGTGAAAGGTTTTTCTACCTCGGGAAGTATCCTGCATTGAAATAAGTAATAGTGCTGCCTATCTAATCTAATAAATAGATATGAAGTTTTATAGAATTTAGAACTGATATTTCCAATGCCATCATATTCATTTTTTAACGAATCTTTTCAAATGTATTTTGAGAGTTTACTCTATAGTCCCATTTTCTCTTAAATTATACATAGAGCGGGGAAGATTTGCAAGCTTTCAATATGTAAAAAGGGAAAAGTAAACTAGAAGTTTAAAGTGATTGTTGGGAGTTGAGAGTGAAAAGAAAGTAAGGAGAAAAATCAATACTATCACAGGAATGAGAAAGTATCAGTGGTATGAACGAAGCTGCCTATCAAGCTAGAAAGAAAATAAGAAGTCCAGTGGATTTAGGGAAGAAATATTCTAAGATTATTAGGGAAAGAGCCCAAGGAGAAAGATACACAGAGAACACTGAGGCAAGTTTCTTGTAGCCTTATATCTAAGAAATAGTCCAAGATACTCTCATAAAATATATGTTCCCTATGAATTGCTCTTATATATGTATGCATGTATGAATATATATAGGCTTCTCTGGTGGCTCAGTGGTAAAGAATCTGCCTGCAATGCAAGAGATGCAAGTTTGATCCCTAGGTCAGGAAGATCTCCTAGAGGAGGAAATGGCAACCCATTCCAGTATTCTTGCCTGGGAAATCCCATGGACTGAGGAGCCTGGTGGGTTACAGTCCATGAGGTCACAAAGAGTTGGACACAACTGAGTGACTAAACCACCACAAAGTATGTATATATTCATGCATATGTGTATATATGTATACATATTCCAGCATACATATATATGTATATGCATACTATATACACATAGAGAGAGAAATGGAGTGAATGATTTTAAGTTCATTTAAGGAGGATAAAAACAAGATGCAATTAGAAGGAGACATGTCATAGTCAATAGTTTTAAGCTACAGAGGTTGCTGTTAAAAACCTATGAATGGTAAAAAGAAAGAGCAACAGATATATACACCTGTCTGTATCCAATACTTATATCATGGAGATATTTTTAGGGGACAATAAAATGTGATTATTTTGTAAATTAATTCTAGAAAAGGTCAAAGCTTTCTCTTATTTAGACATAAAGTCTATGGGTTAAGATTGTGCATTATAATGGATGTTTATCCTATCAGAGGCTCTGGCAAGATAGTCAACAAATTTAACAATCTTAAAAGAAATAAGGAAACAAATGAATTTGATCAAGTCGGAGGGATAAAATCAACCAACCAACCAACAAATAGACAAAACAAGCCAAATAAACAAATGGTATTGGGAATACTAAAATGTTTACGGTGCACAGAAGACTTTGTCCACAAGTTAGAAGAATTACTTAGGATTAAGAGCTGTTTTTTAACTAAAAGAAATAGTGGAAATTGAGAGAGAGATAAAATTTTTCACTAGAAATTTGAACCATAATTGTGAAAACATTTTGTTTGCATAACTCTTTGATTGGGAAAGGGAGTGAAGAATTATGGTTGAAGAATGGAGGATATTTTTCATAGCAGTCTATTCACTTTTCTTTTTTTTTACCTCTAAGGATCTGTGATAATTCAGAACATATTTATACTTGACTTTGGAATGTAGTAAAATTTTAACTCAATTTATCTGACATTTAAAATAAATAAAATATTAAATTATTTATTGAATTTAAATATTTTATATTTCATTAAAAGAAATCAATGTTTAAAAAACAGCTTCGCTCACAGATGTCTTTAAGTTTATTGTCAGAAATCTGAGCTTCTTAGGAGTAAGAGGCCAGAGTATTTAGGCTTATTGCCATCGTGTTACGTCTGGCAGATTGTAATGATTCCATCAGTTTTATGATTAAGTAATTTTCATCCTATTGTTCTATTTCAGTTAAAAAGGTATCACCCCACAAAGTTCCCTTTCTATGAGTGATCTTCCCTACCAGGCCAAAGTTAGTTTCTGATTTTATCATTAGACATTTCTTATTTGTGAGATTATCTTGAATTTTATATAAAATTACCTGTAGGAGAAGCTGAGGAAACTTCTGTGACCCAATTCTATGCTATTGCTGAAAATGAGTAATTATCTTGTCTTAACTTATGAGTCCTTGCTCTATCCTTCTTGATAGAAAATGTTTCAGAAAATAGCAGAAGTCATTTAGTTCCACTTTTCTCACAACCACTTTTAAGAGCTGACACTGAGAACTCAGGGGAAAAAGAGGGAGACTGAGATGGTTTTGAGCTCTTTTTAATTGTTGAATCTGTGTGTGTGAGAGAGAGAATATGAATGATAGAGAATGAGAAACTGAGATTCACAAGATTATGAAAATAAACGAGAATTACATTGCTCATTACATTACATTGCTAAAGAGAATTTATTTTTATAAAAATAAAAAAGAGACTGACATTATAGAAAATTTAAAATTAGAAAATTATTATGGTGGCCTATTTATAACATGCCAATAAATTCACTTCCATAAATAAAAGAGAGTAGAGAAGAGCCTATGCTCTCAAAAGGAGTGAGAAATATGTTAGCATTAGAGGTCTCCACGAAAGCAGAAAATGAATAAATAAATGTGTGTGTGTGTGTGTAAAGGAATTGGGAATGGCTCAAATGTTTCGGGGGCTGGCAAGCCCAAAACCTGTAGAATCGACCAACAGGCTAAGGAGATATCAAGGACTCTGCAGTTTTGAGAAAAAAAGTTTTCCTCTTCAGGAAAGCTTAGATTTACTCTTAATACCATTAGATGATTTCAAGAAGCCCATCTAAATTATTGAGGAAATTCCTTTACCTTAAATAAACTGATTATAGTAATTAATCACATCCAAGAAGTTGAAGCTCCAATACATTGGCCACCTGATGTGAAGAGCCAACTCACTGAAAAGACTCTGATGATGGGAAAGATTAATGGTAAAAAGAGGAGGGGGGTGGCAGAGGATGATATGGTTAGATAGTGTCACTGACTCAATGGACATGAATTTGAGCAAACTCCAGGAGATAGTGAAGGACAGTAGAGACTGGCATACTGCAGTCTATGGGGTTGCAAAGAGTCAAACATGACTTAGCAACTGAACAACAACAACATGATGTAAGCTACCTTCACAGCTAAACTTACATTGGTGTTTGATTAAATGCCTGGGTACTATACACTTGGGCTTTCCAGGTGGCTCAGTGATAAAAATCCACCTGCCAAGCAGGAGATGAGGGTTCCATCCCCAGGTCAGGAAGCTCCCCTGGAGAAGAAAATGGCAATCTACTTCAGTATTGTTGCCCGGGAAAACCCATGGACAGAGGATCCTGGCAAGCTACAGATCATCATGGGGTTGCAAAAGAGTTGGAACTGACTTAGCAACTAAACAACTATAGCCTTGCCAAGCTGACATGTAAACTGATCAACATGATATCCAAGGAGTCCCATGTTTTAAGATCCTTCCAGCCTAGACTAGTAAATTTATTTTCTGAAATTTAATGACACAAGAGTCGTGTCCGACTCTTTGCGACCCCATGGATGGTAGCCTACCAGGCTCCTCTGTCCATGGGATTTTCCAGGCAAGAGTACTGGAGTGGGTTGCCATTTCCTTCTCCAGGGCATCTTCCCGACCCAGGGATCGAACTTGGGTCTCCAGCATTGCAGGCCTATGCTTTACCGTCTGAGCCACCAGGAAAGCCTAATGACACAATACTATGTGTTTAACATATTACACAGTTCTGTGTTGTACTAGAAATTGGCAGAAGAAAATGTATTATTTTTATAAATTATAGTCTGATGACTTTGTCCTGTTATCAGTGTAATATTCCTTCCTCTTTCTGTACATTGTCTGATATAAATGAAAACACTCCAGCTATCCTTTGCCTGGCATTTGCATGAAGCATCTATGTTTTAATCTATGTTTTCAATATTTAAAATGGTTTCCTGTAGACAAGTCTATGGTTGGATCTCACATTTTATCCAATCTGGCAAAGGTCTGCCTTTAAACTTATTGGAATTATCAGTATGTTTGAGTTTAACTCTGCCATCTCACATTTGTTTTCTATGTGTGCCATCTATAATTTAGTAATTTTTACCTTTTTCCTGTCTTTCTTGGGTTAATGTAATATTTTTATAGTTCCATTTTTCTTTATTATTGACTTAGCAGGGAAGGAGAGAATTCACTACCCCGAATATCCCCTTTGGCATAAGATTATCGCGTGATGGTTATTTTTAAGAAACAGCAGACACAAAAGAAGCTTTGAGAACCTAGAAGTTACACTTTTGTATGAGACATTAACCTACTCAAGGGAAGTCTCTATTTGCAAAGGCATCTTCCACTATGTGTCAAGAAAAAAATAATGACTAAATCTCTAGAAACCCTCATTAACGGACAAGTTTGTTGTTGTGTTGCTTAGTCCCTCAGTAATTTCTGACTCTTTTGTGACCCCGTAAACTGTAGCCCACCAAGCTCCTCTGTCCATGGGATTCTCCAGGCAAGAATACCGGAGTGTGGGTTGTCATTTTCTTCTTCAGGGGATCTTCCTGACCCAGGGGTGGAACCTACATCTCCTGCCTTGGCAGGAGGATTCTTTACCCCTGAGTCACCAGGGAAGCAGATAATGGAAAAGCAAAGACTTAAATCTTCAAATTTGCACAAGAATAAAACCCTCCTTTACTGTGCTTTGCCTGAAATCTCCATAATTGGGCTCCCAAACCCCCAACATCTTTTTTTGTCTTTCATGGAGATTGTATCTAAGATGATAGCTTGGTCCATTTCAGAAACTTACTCAGTTTTTCTGGGTCTCCCTTGGAGAGGAGGTATGCATGCTATAAACTGTTTTTCTCCCGTTACTCTGTCTTTTATCACAGAAAGATCTCAGCCAAAAGTCTAGAAAAGTAGAGAGTAGAGAGAAATTCTTTTTTCTCCTCTACATTATTTAAGTGGTTTTTTTTTTTTTTTTTTTTTTTTTTTTCTTGTATTTTTAAAGGTTTCCAGATTGAGTGAGTATCACTGGTTCAAGAAACCATCAACAAAAAATGGAGAGCCCTTTCTTCTTTAGAGAAAGAATGATCTTTATAGTAAATGTTGCTAGGGCAATATTAGAAAAGCCATGTAAAAATGACACAACAAGGAACAATTAAGTTACGGTGTATTATAAATATTAAAGTTAAAGTAACAGTACTTTAACATAAGAACATATGAGTATTTTCATAATTTGAGGATAGGCAAAGAATTCTAAACAATTACAACAAAAGAGTATTAAAACTTTTAAAAGTTAAAAGTTGGACTTCATTGAGTGCTAATATTGAGAAAATTAAAAGGAAAGTCACAGATTGAAAACTGAAGTCAAAACTCAATAAGATACTAGTATTCTTTATCACAATATCTACAATTAAAGGTCTGATAATAATCAACATTAGCCAGAATATTGAATGAACAGAAATTGTTACATTTCTTGGGAATGTAAGTTGGCACAGACATTTTGGACAACATTTTGGCAGTGTCTTCTAGAGTTAAACATATTTATGGTCTAGGAACCAGAAATTCTTCAAGCAAGATAGATGAGTGTTGATATCTACCAAAAGATACAGACAAAATTGTCCACAACAGTATTGTGTTTAAGAGCCAGAAACTGGGAAGAACTCAAAATGTCCATCAGCAAGTGAGTATATTATGGTAAAGTTGTACAGTGTAATATGATATAGCAATAGAAAGATAAACCACAACAACTCATAACAACATAAATAAATTGCATAAGTACAATTTGAAAAAATAGCAAAAGGTTATAGGCACAACTAATCTATGGTGCTGGGAATCAGAATAGTGGTTACATTCAGAGTGATGTGGGCTCCAGAGCATCATGAAGGAGTCTACTGGGGTATTTGAAATAATTTGTATTTTCTACTGGATGATGAATAAACAGGAGTACACATAAGTAAAATTCTGGTAAGTTATATAAGCTTAATGCTGTGTCCTTTATTTTGATAACTTAGATCTCAAATGGAAAAAAAAAAATACAACAAGCACACACCTACACAGTCCTCACATTTTCAAGAGAAATGTAAACTAACATACCTATAAGTAAATATTTAGTTAAATAATTCTTATGGAATTTAAAAGAAATTAGAGCCATCACTAAATATCACATTTTTGAGATCTGCTATACCATTTGATGACAATAAGCCAAAAGAATTTGGAAACAAATAAGCTGTTTTATTTAAACTCTGAATACATTTAGTTACAGCTACTTTCTCCTAACTCTCCTTTTAAAAGTTCTGTAAAATAAAACTACATTAACTGATAAGGACAAGATGTATAGGAGAGGATACAACAGAAAACAAATGATAGCAAAAAGTTTAGAAACTGGAAAGAAGATAAATGAGTGTTCAGTGATTTGGCAGAGTGGAGTAAACTCATTTTGTGTTTATGTGTGTGTAAAATCATCAGGTTCTGCAAAGACTTAGGAATTTAAGGTACCATATATACCTGAAGCAAAATACTCTGGTGTCTGACAACAGGTGACTCCGTTGAAAGTTTATCTATGCAGCAGCTAGACTTTGGAATCTCCAGTCCTAGTTTGAAATGCCAGATATCCACACCTCTCTTGCAGAAACATGGAAAGCTGAAAGTTAGAGGAATTGGATCAGACATTGTGTGAACTCCAAGATAGCAGGCAAATTGAATGTGTTTTAGATATTCAGTTGAAAGCAAGAAGATTAATTAAAATTCTAAAACGCTTTTCTCACTAAACCACCAATATTGGCAGCCAGGCTTATACAACTCAGGTGGGAGATAAGAAGTTTACTTTCTGGGGAAACTGAACATCTCTGTGATAGATAGAATAATTGTCTCCCTCCAAATTCTCTGGCCCAAATCCCTAGAACCTGAGAATATGTTATCTTAAGTGCTAAAATGGACTTTATGGATTAAATTAGGGTATGGGCCTTAAAAAAATGGGGGTGGGGAGAGATATTATATGAATGGGCACAGTCTAATCACATGAGTCCTTAAAAGCACAGAACTTTCTTGGTGGGGGCAAGAGAGATGAAACAAAAGTTGAAATAAGTGAGATTTTTTAAAATTAAACCATGTAATCCAATACTCCATATAATTGGATTAATCTATGTAAATGGATTACATGCTTTAATTTTTAGATATCTCACTGATTTCACTTCTTATTTCATCTAAGTACCTGCCTGTAATGCAGGAGACCTGGGTTCGATCCCTGAGTCGGGAAGATCCCCTGGAAAAGGAAATGGCAACCCACTCCAGTACTCTTGACCGGAAAATTCCATGGATGGAGGAGCCTGGTAGGCTCTGGTCCATGAGGTCGCAAAAAGTTGGACATGACTGAGCAACTTCACTGGTTCACTGGTTCATATCCCTTGCCCTAGCCCAGAAAGTTCTGTGGTTTTAAGGACTCATGTAATTAGACCATATCCAGCAAAGGCAAGTAACGGAGCTATCATTGTATAGAGTGCTCAGTCACTTCAATGGTGTTCCACTCTTTGTGACCCTATGAACTGACCCAACCAGTCTTCTCTGTTCATGAGATTCTCCAGGCAAGAATACTGGAATGGGCTGTCAGGCCCTCCTCACAGGATTTGAACCTTTGTGTCCTGTATCTCCTGCAATGCAGACAGATTCTTCACTGCTGAGCCACCAGGGACGCCTCATCCTTTTATGGTAGGACCATCATTAGACAGGCTTCATCTGAAACACAGAACTTTGAATCAATTATTTTGTGTTTCTCTCTGCATTATTCAAAGGCAGTCAGACAAAATCAAACATTTGAAGAAATATCTAAATAAAAGTCAGAGACTAAAACTAATGAATGCAAACCAAGAGAAATTCAGAAAAATTTTGAATAGATTGGAACAAAAGACCCACAAGTAATATCTCCATAATCATGGGAGTTGGCATTTCCTCTGGGCAACAATACAGAGACACTAGAAAACAGTGTACAGTGTACAGATGAAACTAAAGTGGTTAGAAATTTAAAATATTGTAGATATTACAAATAAGAATATATCAGATGATAAAAGATAAAGATGTATGGGAATTTTTAAAAAGAAATAATATAATTAAAAATGGAAGCATAGAAATTATCAGAGAAGATATAAAAACTAATTTTCAGAAGTGAGGAAAGGAATTTCTAGATGAAAAGAACTCACTACAAACATCACACAATCAGTAATAACTAACTTACACAGCATTCTGGAATTTTAGACTTGTGGGGATGAACAAAAATTCCAAAAACCCTCCACTGTTGGAAGACTAAAACAGGATCTTACGGTAGGCAAAATCCTAAGATTTTGCTCCATGATCTCCACTACATTCATGCTTGTATGCTTAATCGCTCAGTTGTGTCTGACTCTTTGTGACCCCGTGGACTGTAGAGCGCCATATTCCTCTGTCCATGGGATTCTCCAGGCAAGAATGCTGGAGTGGGTTGCCATTCCTTTCTCCAGGGGATCTTTCCAACCCAAGGATCAAACCCAGATCTCCTGCATACTACTGTTTGAGCCACCAGGGAAGCACGCATTCATGCTTAAGTTACATCATGGCAGAAGTACTAAATGTCAAGTCCTAAATCAATCTGTTCTAAGTTAATAATAAGAGATAGGCCTGCTCAACCATTTTGGAATTCATCCAAAAGGGGATGTGGGCCTCCCTGAGTTCAAAGATGTTCTTCTCTGTTGGTCTGGAAGATGCTGTGAGTTCTACAGCCATGAGGAAATGAATTCTACCATCAACTTCAATGTGCATCCAAGTGTGCTTGTCCTCATTCAAGACTTTAGAATGCAGCCAGATCAACCTGTTGATTGAATCCCTGTGAGGCCCTGAGCAGAGGACAAGTTAGGCCATGCCTGGACTCCCTGACACAAAATAATAAATATATTTTAAGTAAAGTATGTGGTAATGCCTAGCTTAAACTAATGCAATCATGAATCAGAATAGCACTGGGTATCTTAACATCAACACTTGAAGTTACGTTAAAATGGGGGGGAAAGATTTCAATTATCATGTTTATATAGGTATTTCAAGGTTTCATGGGTAACAACTGGGATCTCTATTAGGGAATAAAAAGTATAGGGGAATTGTAAGCAGTGGGATGGTGTGAGGCTAAATTATGCAGGAGAGTTTGCATAAAAACTCATAGCATACCATATATAATTTTCCACTCTTTAGTCTAAATATTTAACAGAATGAGGATGCAGTGATGAAACTAGCCAACTAGCAGGTGTGATACTAGGACTGCCCTATTAGTGGGAGACCAAGAGCATCAAGATAATTGGAAAACTACTAGATTCAGTGAGAGATTGTGGTTCAGACAGTAAAGAATTTGCCTGAAATAGAATTTGCCTGAAATTAGGAGACCAGGGTTAAATCTCTGGCTTGGGAAGATCCCCTGGAAAAGGGAATGGCAACCCACTCCAGTATTCCTGCCTGGAAAATCCCATGGATTGAGGAGCCTGGCAGGCTACAGTCCGTGGGGTCACAAAGAGTCGGATACAACTGAGTGACTAACACTTTCACTCATTAGATTCAGTGAGAGAAATACAAGCTTAAGAATGAGCACTTCAACTCAAAATCAGGGCTTAGATATTGTTGATGGTAAGACATGCTCCTGAGTGTTCAGTCTTATCAGATTCTTTTCAACCCCGTGGACTGTAACCAGCCAGGCTCCTCTGTCCATAGAATTCTGTATGCAAGAATACTGGAGTGGATTGCCATTTCCTCCTCCAAGGAATCTTCCCAACCCAGGAATCAAACCCACATCTCTTGCCTTTCTTGCATTGGTAGGCAGATTCTTCACCACCGTGACACCTGGAAAGCCCATTGATGGTGATAGATCTTAGGAAAAGTCATGCATGTCTCTAAGAATGAGTGCTGTGGAAAATTCTAGTGCTTGTAATTTTTTCAATCTCCTATTTTTGCATGAATCTGGGAGGATTAAACTTTCTTGCTTTGACTGTTGACATTAAGGATTGCCCAGTTCTAGACACTGGATTGTGAGCAGGGGTGAACTATATCAGATCTGGGCTGAAGCAATTTCTGGACATGATGAGATCCTCCTGCTTTCTCTTCCCACTGTTCGCTGGGGAAGCATGTGCTCCAAAATGTGAAGCTACAGATGAGCAGGCCTCCATTAGCCTGGAAAATTGAGTTCTGACTTAAAAGACTTTGGATCTAAAATGTTACTGGAAACTTCAGATTTTTTTATGAGTAAGACATGGACTTTTAGTGTATTAAGTCATTGGAATTCTGGGCTTGTTCATACTATAAGAATTCTAATATATGTTGACTGTATAATAAGGAAAGATAGCAGATTATAGAAAGCTTAAGACACTTTTCTCAAGATGAGTGTGCTGCTAAGTCACTTCAGTCGTGTCTGACTCTGTGCGACCCCATAGACAGTAGCCCACCAGGCTCCCCCGTCCCTGGGATTCTCCAGGCAAGAACACCGGAGTGGGTTGCCATTTCCTTTTCCAATGCATGAAAGTGAAAAGTGAAAGTGAAGTCGCTCGGTTGTGTCCAACTCCCAGCGACCCCATGGACTGCAGCCCACCAGGCTCCTCCGTCCACGGGATTCTCCAGGCAAGAGTACTGGAGTGGCGTGCCACTGCCTTCTCTGCAAGATGAGGGTAGAATAGATTTAAACGTGGAATTGGTAAGGACATGATGTGGTAAAATAAATAGGGTAAGGCTCTGACTCCAGGATGGTGAAGGGGTGATTAATTCAGGTCCTGAGTGTGACTTTCAAAATCCAACAAGTACTTCATCCCAATGGGTCAGGCTGTGCTCCATTCATTACAAGAAAGCAACCTCAGAAGGGGGATAAACGGAAGAGGGCTGGAGTAGGCAGGGCAACAATCTCTCCAAAGCATCTGTATACGAATTCCACAGAATTTGTGACTATGACAGGTTCATGGGATAGGGGGATAAAAGTTGCCAATGCAAGTAGGTTTGTAACTTACTGATCTTAAAATAGAGATATTATTCTGGTTTACTTACATGAGACCAATGTCATCACAGGATCCTTAACACTAAGAGAGAATCAGAAGAATAATTAAGTAAAATGTGATGTGAGCTGAACTCCACCTGCCACTGATTGGTCTGAAAAAGGAGGAAGGGGACGACAAGCCAAGAAGTGCAGGGAGCCTCTGGAAGCTGAAAAAGACAAGGGAACAGATTCTACTCCCGAGATGCAGTCTGACTGACATCTTCATATTAGCCCAGTGATACCCATGTTGGGCTTTGAACCTACAAAACTGTAAAATTATACATCAGTGGAGTTTTTTTAAGCCATTAAATGTGTGGTGTTTTTTATGGCAACAATAGGAAATGAGTTAAGATAGTCATATAACAGTTTCTGCAGGTTGACACAGGAGATAGTGGTAGTAATACCACATGCCACTGGAAACAGGCCACTAGAATATGGACACCATATCTCACTGTCAGCAAGAAAATAGATCCCTCAGTCTTAGAGAACTCCTAAGTCTTATAGAATCTCCCTGCAATGCAGGGGACCCCAGTTCGATTCCTGGGTCAGGAAGATTCCCTGGAGAAGGAATAGTTTACTCACTCCGGTATTCTTGAGCTTCCCTTGTGGCTTAGCTGATAAAGAATGCACCTGGAATGCAGGAGATCTGGATTCGATCCTGGGGTTGGGAAGATCCCTTGGAGAAGGGAAAGACTAACCACTCCAGCATTCCAGCCTGGAGAATTCCATGGACTGCATAGTCCATGGGGTCGCAAAGAGTCAGACATGACTGAGCAAACTTCACTTTCACTAGGGAACTACATTTCACCAACAATTTGAATAAACCTGGGAGCTATTTCTTCCCAAAAGCCTCTGGAAGGGTATATTGTTGTTATTGTTGTTACTTTTTAGTCACTAAGTCTTGTCCAATTCTTTGTGACCCCATGGACTATAGCACGCCAGGCTTCTCTGTCCTCCACTAGCTCCGAGTTTGCTCAAATTCGTATCCATTGAGTTACTGATGATATCTAACCATCTTATCCTCTCCTGCTTCCTTCTCCTTTTGCCTTCAATCTTTCACAGAATCAGGGCCCTTTCCAATGATTCAACCCTTCACATCAGCTGGCCAAAGTATTGGAGCTTCAGCTTCAGCATCAGTCTTTCCAATGAATATTCAGGGTTGATTTCCTTTAGGATTGACTGGTTTGATCTCCTTGCTGTCCAAGGGACTCTCAAGAGTCTTCTCCAACACCACAATTTGAAAATATCGATTCGGAGCTCAGCCTTCTTTATGAAGGATATGAAGCCCTGCCAACACCTTGCTTTCAGTCTTGTAAAACTTACAGTAGAGGTCTAACAGGACCCACTAGGATTTCTGACTACAGAATGCAAAACTGTAAGAATGTGGTGTTTTGGTTATGTTTTGTTTTAACGGTATCTTTAGGACTTCTGATAGGTTGGAGTCCCTGATTCTGATTCTGCATATTAGTTCTTTTTTTTTGGGGGGGAGGGGGGAGTGGGGTTAATTTTCTCTTTTGCTTGAAAAAGTCTTCCTAAAAAAGGAATTACAGGAAAGTAATTCCTTTCAGGATTTTTCCCCCAAGTTTTATTGTCTTGCATGCTTGGTTACTAATTTGGCTAGAAATAGAATTCTATCTAAACATGATTTTCTGTACGAGTTGTAAAAGTTTTGTCCAATCTTCTATCATCCAGCAATGCAATGTTGTTGAAAATTCAGCTCCAATTGCATTATCACACCTCTATAGATAAAGTGTTTTTTCCTCTCTCAGCTCTGTTCAGATTTTCCCGAGTGAATTGAAACACGAAAATGAGCCTTGATGTGGATTTAAAAAAAATCATAGCACTAAACACTTCTTGTGCCTCCTTACACTATTGAATCATACTTTGTTTCCAGAAACTGCCGTTCTGTTATTTATGTATTTTCTCCACTCTGATCTTAATCTCTTTCTGGAATAAATATTATGCATGTAGGATGCTAGAGATTGTTCCTCTAAGTCTTTAAATTGCTAAATTTTAAATTTAAGTTTGCATTCTGTATAACATCCTCAAAGTCATCTTCCAAACTTCTGATTAAAGTTCTTTGTAATGTCATATTTTTTACTTTAAAAACTCTCTATTTTAATCTGATTCTCCTTCTTTAGTGAATTATTCTTCCTGTTTTATGGATGCAATTTATTTTCATTTCTCTGAAAATCAACTGGCTTTGCTTTGATGTGGCTACCTGATACAAAGAACTGCCTCATTGGAAAAGACCCTGATGCTGGGAAAGATTGAAGGCAGGAGGAGAAGGAGATGACAGAAGATGAGATGGTTGAATGGCATCACCGACTCAGTGGACGTGAGTTTGAGCAGGCTCCGGAAGTTGGTGATGGACAGGGAAGCCTGGTGTGCTGTAGTCTATAGGGTCGCAAAGAGTCAGACACAACTGAGTGACTGAACTGAACTGTGCACATTTCTCCCGTTTCTTCCATGATCTCTCCATTCTTTTTCTCATGTTTGTAATTTGTGTCTTTTGGGTTTCACTTTTGCATGGGGTGCTTTCCTGCTTTATCCTGTTCTTTGGTAGTCTATTAATATTTTAAACTTGATAGTTGTCCACAATATCTAGCTCTTGTTTTCTCTATGATACTCAATTATTTCCCTCTCCATTCTCCTACAGCCACAGTGACTTTCTTGCTCCTTTTAAAAAATAGCAAGAACTTGCAGAGATTACAATGGGGCTATCAGTCTCCAAAGCAAGGGAGTTCCGGGATGAAATAACAGGAAGAAACACACCCTCCACATGCATCGTCTTTGAGACAAGCAAGCTCATCCCATCTATGCCCTTACACTCCAATTTCTCACTGAAAGTGAAACTGAAAGTGAAAGTCATTCAGTTGTGCCCATTCTTTACAACTGCATGGACTATACAGTCCATGGAATTCTCCAGGTCAAAATACTGGAGTACTGAGTACCAACTGAGCCACAACAGAAGCCCAAGAATACTGAAGTGGGTAGCCTATCCCTGCCCCAGCGGATCTTCCTGACCTAGGAGTCAAAGCAGGGTCTCCTGCATTGCAGGCAGATTCTTTACCAACTGAGCTATCAGGGAAGCCCCCCGTTTCTCATTCTCCACCCATAAATAAACCAGTGGCATCATGATGCACTTATCACAGAGCTTCCCTGCCTTGTCCTCCCAAGATCCTTCAATCCCTTGGGCAGACAGCTGATCCAAGTCCCAGGTCTCTGTTCCTGAATCCCACTTCTCTCAGCGGTAACCCCAGACAGCTACCTGGCTTGCAACTCCTGACTCTCCCTTTCCCCTTATCCTTTGGTCAAGGAGGCTTCTTTCAGTTGACAACTTTTAATAGTTAGTATCTTCAGGCTGATTTTCTCTAGACACCCCTGGCACACAGTGTGGAGCCCAGAAAGACACTCAAGGTCATTGCCCCTCCACAAATATTCATTTTTGCCTCATCATGTGAAAGGTTAAACTTGCTATTATAATGTTAATGATACAGTCCATTTGATCTCTGTTCTCTAAGACTTTATGATCTCAGAGTTATGGGTTTAGCAACTTAATAAAATAAATATATTTAATATATGCATTGAAAAAAGCAGTAAGTGTATTCATCCTGTGTCCTTTGCACTTCTTATCCTCTCTGCCTGGGGTTCTCTTCCCTGAGATACCCACGTGACCGATTCCCTCACCTCATTAAAATCATTGCTTGATTTTCATCTCCTCAGTGACACTCCCCTTGGGCATTCTAATTAATGTTAGAACTAATTCTGCTTTCTTTAGTATTCCCAACACTTCTTATAACGCAGCTCTACTTCATGTTTGTTTTTTTTTCCTCTCTTTATTCATAGCACTTACTTTTAGGTTATTTTTGTATTTTTATCTCTAACTTTTATTGCCAGTCTTCTCCATAAAGGATGTAAGTTCCTTAACAGAAGTGATCTTCTCAGGGATAATTACTGACATACTTTGATCACCTAAAAGTTACTGACCATGATGTGTATGTATTTATTTATTAATTGAATGAATGGAGGAATGAATGTGTGAATTAGGGGCAAAGCACTAACAGTGTCTAATGGGAGAATTTTATATATGGGTAGGGCTTGTCCCTTTGATGACATCATGCAATATTGACTGGGGAAGAGGATACTCTTCTGTCATGTCAGTGATGACATGACAGAGCTGGTGTTGGAATGTATATGTTTCTAAATGTCCCATTGGTTCCTTGATATCAGCCAATATCTTCCTCAGTAACCTGCAGTCTCACAAATCCCCTTTTTCAGGTCTTTGTCTAGGTGTGTGCACCTAATGTTCTCAAAATAGATTCTCCATAAATATCCTGCACATCTCACTCCTGTTTATGACCCTACTTGACTCTTCCCCATTGCTAACTTCCCCAGGAATGGGTGACAAACGTTATCCTTATCTTTTGCTTTGGCCTCTGCATGTTCTAAATGCAGAGCAGAGGTGTCTGCTAAGTTTGTTGCCATTATCTGTTTTCTGCCTTTTCATCTGTAGACTTTCCTTCTTCTTTCCCTTTTTATCTATGAATCTGTACCATTTACCCATATTTACCTTCAAGAGGTATCAAAGGGGAGAAGAAATATATCTGGGAATTCCTCATCCCTGCCTAATTTTAACTTGGCTATTATTGTGTTTTTTATTATTTTTTATCTCTAGGAAGTCTAGTATTTCTGAAAGCTAGTTATCATATTATTATCTTATTTCTTATTTACAATACCTTACTTGTATGAAATATAATAATATATTTTACCTATGGACACTCTTTACTCCCAACTTCATCAAAAGTCATGTTGAATGACATATTCAATTATTTGGTTTATTAAGCAGGGTATAGTGCTTTATAGAAACAATAGTTTTAAAAGAAGTGTTTAAAAAGGCACCTGAAACTAAACGTGCCCAATTAAAAAAACAAAAACATGTTAGAACCAATGATATATTTTTAAATAAAACTATAAAATTAAGTGAGAGCTGATTATTTTACTCATTTTAATGTGCTGATGCATATTTTGGATTTTAACTAGATTAAAACTGAAATTTTAGTACAGGTTGATTTTGAAAAGAGCAGGAAACTAAAACTATGAAGATAAATGGTCTCTGATTATGTTTGTAAACTAACCTCTGATTCTCTGAAGAAGTTAGTAAAGGTTGTTGCTTAGAGACATTATGTGGACTTGTTAAAAAAAAAAAAAAAAGGATAAAATGTTTCAAAATGACTGACAAGGTTTTTAAATGATCTGAAATAAATAAGAGCTATTTCCTTCTTCTCAGCACTGTTTCTAATCCCTTCGAAACTACTTGCTCAAAGGAGCACATAAAAAAGAATACAACCACATCAGCCTATAATTATAATCACTTACTTTTCAATAATTCGGTATTTCAAGATGCTAGTTCCTCATTGTTGAGTGTTCTTTAGTTCATTATCACAAACCGTGGTTTGTTTATGATGCTAATTCTTTCCTTTTAACAGCCATGATTTTAATTTTAGGAATAAACTATTTTGGTAGAATATAACCAAAGTGGATCAAGTCAAAATTACATAAGTTAGAAGTAGAATCTATTTCTTTCGACTGAATTAATGCATCTTTTGAGTGTATTTGGCGATATAACTAGTTTAAAGCCAGCCTATCTCTGCTTCAGTTTCCCTTGACTTGCTACGATGATTTATGTGTATGCCAACACTAATTCACGTCCCAAAGTGACAGTTTGAGAGACTGCAGATGTTGCCCTGGTGGTTGGTTATCAGGAAATTTATTGAAATATATGAAGTTAGGTATTCAGTGGGTGGTACCAGTAGGTCAAATACAATTTATCACACCTGATAAAAATATCCTTGGCAAGATCAATTACATTTGTAATATCCTCAAATGAATTACATGTTAAAGTAAAAAGACAAATTAATGGACATATTTCTCTGATTTTGACCCTGACTACCTGCTAAGGTAGACTAGCATCTAGACTAGTCTGACTAGATGACTAGACTGTCATCTGGTGTATCTACTGTGCTCTTTTTCAGTTTGGGCATATGTTTTGCATTGTGAAAGTTTTTAATGCATTTTTCAATTTTTTTTTGTTATTATTAAATAGTTATCACTGTTGACATTGTGTGCAAGAGAATTCAGAATTGAGTAGTAAAGTGAAAAATTGTTTCATACAGTTGATAATTTCATTTCTATGGGGTAGTTTTACAGTTAAAATCTACTTTTGAGTTGTGGCTCCATGGTTAGTAATTCATAAAAGGTGATTATTCACACATCTTTTTGATATCGTGTGTGCCTCCTCCAAAGAGAACACTGTATCAGGAGATGGTCCAGGCTTAACATTCAGTGGCTGAATATGTCAGAAATGGTTCCAGCACTAGACATTCTCAGAATATACTCAAATCCTTTGTTCCTTCTTACAGTGATAATCTTAATTTCATTCAAGGGTAAATGCTAACTATTTCAGTGGTTACAGACAGTGAGAAAAAATATTATTTTCTCAGGACCAGAGAGAACATTTTCTGCTTGTGGTTGACACATGTGACTGGGGGAGTATGGTAGGAAGGATTCTAAGATGGCCTGCAGGATTCTCGTCACCGGTATACAGGGTTTACCTTTGACTATACACTAGACTAGTAAATATGAGAGTAGTCACTCCTGTGCGTATGTTAAGTTGTGGTATTAGCTGACTCTAGAGAGAGATTTTCTGTTGGTTTTGTAGAAGGAAGCTGCCATGTTCTGGGCCACATGACAAGGGACTATGAGTGGTTTCCAGAGAGTTAAAGCATCCGCCAGCAGACAGAGCAAGAAAATGGGACCTTGATTCTATAGCTAGAGAGAATTGAATTCTGCCAACAACAGCAAAATCTGGATGATGTTCCCAAGCTTTAGAAGGAAAGATTACCCAACTGGCCTCTTAATTTTAAAGTTGTGAAATCCAGAATAGAGGATTACCTAAAATGTACTAGAATCCTGACCCAAGGTAACTGTGAGATAATGAGGGTGGACTTTTTAAAGCTGTTCAGTGTGCTAACTTGACTCAATAATAGCAAACTAGTAAGAGCAGAGAACATAGCTTGCCCTAGTAACTGGAAAACTGGTTAGGTTTCTGAGGAAGAATTCCTAAAGTTTTGATTTCATCAGTGCTAAGAGAGTCTGACTTTAGGCTGTCTTCATAGACTCAAAATGAAATAACTGTATATTCTAGAAGGAAAGTTTGAAGGGGAGATTGTATTTTAAACTTGGTCATCATGAATGTGTGTTAACATGATATATATCACAGCCAAATTATTTTTGCACATTTTAATACAATTTGTAAAGGCTCATTGACCAAAATATTTTAACTGGATGCCACAATTAAAATAATTTACAGGCTCTGCTTGATTTAAGGCTACACTAATGCAAGGTCATTAATTCATGTAATTATGCTCAATGCCATTTTTTTTACTGTGAAAGAGAATATATATACCACAAGACTCTATGAAGTTATTCTTTAAATTACTATAAAGAACGTTTCACCAATGAGAGGTTGATGTTTTATATTACTTAAATAATGAATGAGGTAACAAAGAATTTGCCGCTGAAATAGAGGTTGTAAATTTAAAATGTTTTCACTTTTAGTTTTGTCCTCTGTGTTTCCTTTTCTATATGGGATGCTAGAAGAAGGTATTGACTTAAGATTTAAATGTGATAATGTTAAAATTACCACATCAATAAGAAAGGAAGGGAACATTTTCTATTTGAGAAAGACCCCAAATTTGGATCTAAAACTGATATCCTACAAATTTTGAGGGAAAAATTTCATTTAATTGTCTTCACCTACCTAATATTAAATATCTAAGAGTGAAGGAAATTCAACATGAAAGTGCTTTATTCTAACACAGAATTTCTTTCATAAATTACAAAAGGAATTTCACATTGCTCAAAAAGACTTCCAAGAAGGCAAGTTATATACACCTTTTGAAAAATGCTTTTCTCATAATACAGAAATTGCATGCAAAAAACAAACAAACAAACAAACATTTGTAACAGGGGTGTAAGTTGTTAATATAATATAAGGGATACTTGTGTGCATAGTGTCCTGATTAATAACTAAGTATACTGACCCTAGGGACTACCCAGGTGGCCCTAGTGGTAAAGAACCCACCTGACAATGCAAGGGATGTAATATAGGCTGGTTTGATCCCTGGGTTGGGAAGACTGCCTGGAGGAGGTCGTGGCAATCCATTCTATTATTCTCGCCTGGTATAGAGGAGCCTGGTATATTCCATTGGATCGCAAAGAGCTGGACATAACTGAAGCAACTCAGCACTCACCCATGCATCCTGACCCTTGAAGACTCCTGACCATTCCCTTTACTACATGCAGAATTTTATTTATAAAAATGCTTTTCTTTATAAATCTACTGTCCAAGGCTATGTCCTTATCAGTACAATGCTTTAGTTTTACATGTAGGTAAACTTTATATGAAAGGGATCATACTACATTTTATACAGATATTTCGACAGAAAAAGGTAGGAGAACAAAAGAAAGAGGTATTAGATGAAGTATCTAGAAAAAGTTATGATTGATTCCAGAGGCTTTTCATGATGGTAGTCTGCCTGTCAATGAGATTAAACACTCAAAACTCCACCTATCTGCTTTGGATATGGTTGTGCTAATCAGTCAGAGTTCACCTCTCTCTCTGCTTCATCTGCTTTTCATTTCTTTACAATTGACCTACTGAGGGAAATATTATTTCTTTATCAAAGGCAATAAAGCAAATTAGGTTACTACTCAGCCTATTTGGGTGGTGTATTGCTACTCTGCTTTAAAGATAATTATGCATGATTCAATCTTGAGTTTTAGTTCCAAGTTTAGATTTTTAAAATGCAACCACATTTTCAAGTTCATTGAATAAGGGAAGGAGAAAGATCACCTCAATTTCATCATCCATAGTATCTATAAATATATTAAAACTTTCTTTCATTTGTTCTATATATCTATGTGTATATCCTTGGCGAGATATTTAAGCTATACTGATAAAAAAGTCATGCTTTGGTCCTCAAACAGGCCACAATAAAGAGCACAAGTCAGTAAAGTATGGTTTGTGGGGCAAATCCATCTCATGAGCTCTTATTGTGAATAATATGATATTAGAACTCATCTATGCTTATTCAGTAACACATCATCCACGCCCATTGTTGTCCAAGGATGAGAACATTTGGCCTGGAAAGCCTAAAATATTTACTAACTGGCCTCTTACAGGAAATGATATCTGCTCCTGGATAGAGAGGAAAAGAATTACATAGATAGTTAAAATTCAATAGGTCTAATTTTAGTATTTGTATTTGTTGGTAGTCTGATTCCCCTATGTAATAATGATAATTTCTAAATTGTCTCCTAATAAACTACCTGTATTTGACTTCCTGTCTCAGGCTTGATTTGGGGAAATCCTAAACAAAGACAGTTGCTGCTGGAGGTGGATTCCTAGCAAGCAAATTCTTGTGATTCCAATACTGGGCCCATTCTCTGGTCTGGCCATTAGTGGCAATAAATTAGGAAGTGAGAGCTGTTAGCCTGTTAAGCATTTGAAGTATCGAGACACTCATGTTTTGTGGATTTAGATGGAATAAAGGTAGAAAGGTTATATTGGATTTGAGAAATACTTGATAATGGCAATTATAAGTAATATATTATGTTACTACTTATTATAAGTAATAAAGAGTGATGAGATAATTGGAAGATCCTAACTGAAATCTAACTCCTAAAAGAAAATAAAAATAATGTTGTAGTCATGCATTCCAGAAACAAACTCACTCAGAAGGACGATGCAGATAGTGAAGATTACACCGGCGGGCCCAAGGCAGAGTCTTCTCTTAGCCAAGGACCCCAACCAGTTTTCTTTGAAAACCTTATATACCCTAAGTGTATGTGCCCAAACCTACCTCTCCAAAATCCCTGAAACTAGTCTAAACAAAGGAAAAGAATGATGCAATCAAAGTTAACCCGTGATTCATATGCCTTAAGCCTAAGTAGTTAATAGTGGACAATTATCGATAGGCCTGTGGTTATACTCCAATAAGTATAATAGAATTTATGATTCTATTCAGTTACCCAGATACTTAAGGTATTCTTTTAGGCAACGGAGAGTCTAGGTATGATTCCTGGGGCTCTTCCATCTGGGGGGTCTGGTTTTCCAGTTGATATGGCGTTTCCATAGATACTGGGCATATAGCGCAAAATCCACAGTCCCACACAAGATGGAGTCCTGCTTTCAAGATGGAACCTGTTCTGTTTCCTCCTTCAATAACAGGCTTAAGCAGTCCACTCTCAAGTCAGAGAATGCTTATATCCTGTTTAAAGAGAGTTCCCTGTGACAAATGAGCCACTTACAAAAGTGGCTTAATTTTCAGCCCTGGGGAACATTTTATGCTAAAGTGTTCATTGTGATGGGAAAGAGGTGAGATCCTGAGACCTGAGGCTGGCACAACTGGGCAGACACTCTCAGAAACCTGAACTCACAGATATGCTTGATCCATGCAGACACAGAAGTGGTCCCTGCAACTTATTATAGAATAGAGGCCTTCCCTTTATCTGAAAAAGATGTACAAATGTCATTTGAATTGAATACGTTATGAAAGGATGTTTGTCTTCCTCAATATTTGCCTTTACTTGCCCAAATCACTAGACAAGTGGTTCTCAGACTGTTCTGAACAAAACATACAGATACCTAGACAGAAGGTTAAACATCTCAGTCCCCACCCCATGCCCCAAATTCCAATTTGCTAAATCAAGGTGAGTTATAAATGTGCATTTTGACAAGCTCACCAGTTATGATGCTTCAGTTCAAAGGTAATGCTGTATATTATACTATCCTATACCAATAACTTGGGTCAAGTCTCAACCTGGCTCCATAATTACTGTCCTTCCTATAGGAAGAAAGTATAAAAATGAATAAACAGAAACCTCAATCAAAATAGAGTCAGAATACAAGAAGTGGAAACTCTCACACCCTATAGTGATAGCAGAGTTAACAGCCATAAAAAGAATCGCTTTGTTGCCTGGCAAAGTGCTCAGTGAGAACCTTTACAACTTAGTCAATGGAAAGTAGCTTTACTTCAAACTCTCAAATCTTTCAATGGACTCTTATTTACAGTAGCTTGCCTCCCCCGCCTTTCTTTTCCCCTATATATGAGTCCTCTTCTCCTTGTTACAACAGGACTTGCAAGTGACTCATCATGGTTGCAGACTCTGAATCGCAATTCTTTGCTATTCCTCAATAAACTCATTTATTGCTGAAGAAATAACTGGCAGTCCATTTGTTTTAGGTCAACAAAAGAGAGTATTTACCAAAGGAATTGCAGAATATAGGTATAAACTTGTGGGCACCAGAAGAACATGTCTGCAAATGGATCATGAAGGTCCTGGACCCAAGCAGTGCAGAGATTTAAACTAATTTAGGGAGAGTTTGTTGACATTGGGAAACTTTCCCATGATTCAGGATTCTACTTGTTGTTAAGGAGCTGCTTCTGTGATGTTACTGAAGTTGACCACTTTTTTTTAACATTCCCCTCATATTTGTTTTTTTCATTTTTTTTTGTGAAACATTTAGATATAATTGCTATACAAAAATCTGTACATAATTAATTAGTGCAGCACAACATATTTGGAGATTCATATATTTATATGAAAATATCAACATAATGTATGCCATGAACAAATTCATTGCCTCCAAAAGATTTTTGTCATCCTCTTTATTTTGTTATTATTATACTATTTATGTGTGTGATAAGAACACATATGCAGGAAAAGTACTTGACAAAATTCACACTTTTCATGATAAAAACTCTCAAAAAATTAGGTGTGGAAGGAACTTGTACAATAAAGTCCCTATTTGAAAAGCCCATCATTATCATTCTACTCAATGATGAAAACTGAATTTTTTTACCCTGAGATCTACAAAAAAGCAAGAATGCTCACTCTTATCACTTCTATTCAACAGTAAATATTATACTAAAATTCTGGCCAGAGTAGTTAGTCAACAAAAAGAAAGAAAAAAAAAAAAAAGAAAAAATCATCCAAATTGAAAAATAAGAAGTAAAATCATCTGTTCTCAGATCACATGATCTTTCACGTAGAAAATTTCCAAGACTCCACAAAACAAACAAACAGAAAAACTGTTAGAGCTAACACACAAATCTGTTAAAGTTGAAAGATAGAAAATCAGCATAAAAAAAAAATCAGTTGTGTTTCTATACATATACAAGGAACTATCCAAAAAGGAAATTAAGAAAACAATTATGTTTATAATAGCATCAAAAAGAATAAAACTCAGAAATAAACAACACTCATAGTTACTTAACTTCAGACAGGTTTTTTCCTGCTTTAAGTCCCTGACCTACCTTTTCTGTGAGTATTTACTAGTTGAAGAGCATTTGCTAGTTGAAAATTCATTTCTTGACCCTTTGAGATGTAAATATTTTTAAAAGCTTCTTGCCAGGTTCTACAATCCAGGACTAGAAAGATCTTTTTCAAGGGCCTGGGAGCTACCCCTTTGATATGTAATCATGAAGGATGATAATGTCCCTTTCTTTTTTATCTTTTTAAAGGTTTATTTTCAACAATTTTCAAATGTGCAACACAGTATTGTTAACTATATAGTCACCATATTGTACATTAGATCCCCATAACTTAATTAAAGTCTGTGCCTTTGGATAGAATGCCCCTTGTCCCTATGGGAGGGTAGAAATCTAATGTCCTTTAATGAGCATATTACTCCAAGGCATAAAACTACTTGCACTGTTTCTATGAGAAAATTTAAATTATCTGTGAGCATGTTTACCACCAGCAAAAAAGACTATAATGGCTGATATTGCTTTTGTCATCCAAAGTAGGAAGTACATTATTTGTGTGTGTGTGTGTGTCTGTCTGTCTGTGTGTGTGCATTAGTTTTCTATTGCTGTTGTAGCAAATTACCACAAACTTACTTGTTTAAAACAACATAAGCATATTAACTCACAGCTCTGTAGTTAGAAGTTCTAGTGGACTGACTGTTGCTGGTTACACAAGGTCAAGGTCAGGTCTTGGCTGGCCTGAACTCTAAGGGAAATCTGCTTTCAAGATCATTCAGATTGTTTGCAGAATTCTTGCAGCTTTTTCTGGCTGAGATCCTTGCTGGCTATTATCCAGGAGACTCTCAGTTCTTTACAGCCACCTGCTATTTGCCTTTTCTGTCTTCAAACCTTGATCTCATGTTTTGTGAGTTCTCCTAACTTATCTTCGACCATAGTTCTTTTGCTCTGCAAGATACTTTGCTTTTGGTCTATGGACTCTAAAATGTACCTGGAATTAATGCAAAGGTAATTCTGTATGTCTTTTAAAAAAGTACATGTATGATAGACCTGTCAAATTTTTGATAGAAGCAGGTAATATTTTCTTTTTAAAAGTCTAGTAAGTAAATTCTGAAAAAATTGATAGACAAATTTGCAAGCTTGAAAAAATTGAAATTGAATTATTTTTGTCTTCTTTTGTCAATAGGTAGGTAGTTCTGCTCAAATATCAGGTGAACTGAAAACAATGTTTTCCATATTCAAATTGGTTGCATTATTTATTTAACTAAAGTGCTTGAAAATCAGCTAATATTTTCCTTGAAATGATGAAGACACCTCATTTTCATTCTTTCTAAACGTACTTTACCTGCCGAGAAAATTTAGTATGCTGTGTGATATTTTCGGCCTTTTGGCAAATCAGGCATTTCTTGAAAGTAATGATAATCCCTACCCAGCAGGTATTTCTAAGTGAGTACAAACAAAATTAACTGTGTGCAAATGTTCATATAATTATGGCTTGACATGATGTGAGATAAGACACTCTGTTTTCCTTATTACCAGTAGGCAGATTGCAGACTAATTTACTGATTCCAAAGACATAACCAACTAAGTTTTGAAGCACAAAACCCAACTAAATCAATGTTTGAACCATACTTTTACATGTTTTGAAAGGAAATCTTTATTTTTGTATTTTCATTTTCTTTCATGTACTAATAATAGGTTTTGAAATGTTTCCTCTGTTTTTAAAATCTATATTATCATCTATATTTTCCTAGTCTTCTAGTTATTTTAAACATAATCATAAACAGGGAATCCTTTGGTGGGCCAGCGTTTAGGACTCCAGGCTTTCATTGCCAAGGGCCCAGATTCATTCCCTGGTCAGGGAACTAAAATCTCTCAAGTCATGTTGTAGAGCCAGGAGAAAACAGTAATAATAATTTTTAAAACAAAGTCAAGTACTTCTCATTAAAATATTGCACTGAGTTAATACATGCTATATATATATATATGTGTATATATATATATATTTATATATATTTATATATACTTTTTCAGTATTTTCTGTTACTCATTACTTGTAGAATAAACTTGAAAGTAAAGGTGGTTGTTAATATGATTTATTATTTCTATTTGAAAAGTGGCTGCGAAGAGTCAGACATGACTGAGCAACTGAGCACACACTCAAACTGCAAAGTCTTTCCAATACATATCAGCTCCAAGAATAAATTAATGCTGACTATTAAGCTCCTGTAACTCCATGTCTCAAACACCACACAAACTACAATCTATTACTCATAACTAGAGAATTCTACCATAGGGTATTTATGAATTGGGTGCTTGTATTTTATAAAATAAATGGTGGAAAAGTCCAGAAATGTTAATCCAAACATGTTAGAATCTCATCTCAGCCACTGAAAAATGGCCTTAATTTTTCCTTTCCTCACTGCATATAATAAAAGTATCCTTTGAGAACTGGGTCAAATGATGCCTCTGGTCCCGCATTGCTTTGGTGGGAGCAACGGCAATGGAGCAACATTACTTGCAGATGTGATTTCATAGTTCTAATGTGTTCATTTCTCATTCATGTGTGCTTAGTCACATTTCCACCAAAATATAAACCTTTGGTTATTATTAAGAATATTAAGGGGTAGAAACTGGAAATGTTTCATAATTATTTTTATTTATAAATAGTATTTATGTTAGTATTTACTTATTTATTTAGTATTTATTTCTTATTTTAGATTTAGAAAAATAACCATGAGGCATGAGTAAGGCTAACATTTTGAGTGAGAATTTTTGTAAACAGACATTTTATTTAGGAGTATAGAAACCAGCTCACTGGAAAAGACTGATGCTGGGAAAGACTGAAGGAAAAAGGAAAAGGGGGCTGCAGTGGGGATGAGATGCTTAGATAGAATCACCGACTCAATGGATATGTATTTAGCAAACTCTGGGAGATTGTATAAGGCAGGGGAGCCCGGTGTGCTGCAGTCCATCAGGTCACAAAGAGTTGGACAGGACTTAGCAACTGAACAATACCAAGCAGAGGCCAACATTAGGCTTAAGTGAAAGATCTTATTTGGGTTATCTGATTTGAATATGAAGAAGACACACTGGTCAACGCTGTCATTTACTTGATTGCCTCCCCACAGTTCCCAGATTCACATCCACAAGTGTCACTTAGTTAAATTTGTGACATATGCCTCCATTAACAATTTAAGAAGGGTGAATGATTAAAGCTTTGGATTTAACAAATCAGTACACTGAGTCATACTTTGCAGTAAATTGCATATAATTAGTTAGTTGAAATACACTGGGCTGGAAGAAGCACAAGCTGGAATCAAGATTGCCAGGAGAAATATCCATAACCTCAGATATGCAGATGACACCACCCTTATGGCAGAAAATGAAGAAGAACTAAAGAGCCTCTTGATGAAAGTGAAAGAGGAGAGTGAAAAAGTTGGCTTAAAGCTCAACATTCAGAAAACGAAGATCATGGCATCCAGTCCCATCACTTCATGGCAAATAGATGGGGAAACAGTGGCTGACTTCATTTTTCTGGGCTCCAAAAACACTGCAGATGGTGATTGCAGCCATGAAATTAAAAGATGCTTACTCCTTGAAAAGAAAGTTATGACCAACCTAGAGAGCATATTGAAAAGCAGAGACATTACTTTGCCAACAAAGGTCCATCTAGTCAAGACTATGGTTTTTCCAGTGATCATGTATGGATGTGAGAGTTGGACTATAAAGAAAGCTGAGTGCAGAAGAATTGATGCTTTTGAACTGTGTGGTGTGGGAGAAGAGTCTTGAGAGTCCCTTGGACTGCAAGGAGATCCAACCAGTCCATCCTAAAGGAGATCAGTCCTGGGTATTCATTGGAAAGACTGATGTTGAAGCTGAAACTCCAATACTTTGGCCACCTAATGCAAAGAGCTGACTCATTGGAAAAGACCCTGATGCTGGGAAAGACTGAGGGCAAGGGAGAAGGGGACGACAGAGGATGAGATGGTTGGATGGCATCACCGACTCAATGGACATGGGTTTGGGTAAACTCCAGGAGTTGATGATTGACAGGGAGGCCTGGCGTGCTGCGGTTTATGGGGTCGCAAAGAGTCGGACACGACTGAGTGACTGAACTGAACTGAACTATACACATACATAATATACATTCATAATCACATACTATACACATACATATATTATTACCAAATAGTGTGGAACCACATTCCAATTCCTTGTCACTGACACATTCAGGTATTTCTATGGCCATATTAAAAAAAAAAAAAAACCTCCTATAAATTCTCCTTCTCATCATTTACCCATTATTTTCATTTGCACTCTTACCTTGGCTCAGAGATTACGCTGATCCTGTAGATTACTATCAGATTAATGAAATCTTTATCTCAAAGTTTTTTTTCTTAAGTTGTGCAGTTTTCACACCACTTACAATGTTTAGAATGTTCATTGTACAAAGCAAGAAAGATTCGCGTCTATTTATCTTGATCTAACACTTTCTGTCTCTATGGTACTGAATAAACTCATAAAAATGCAGGATTTTAAAGATATGATGTGAATCAACTCTTCTAAAGATCGCTTGCCAAAAATGGCATTTCCTTTAGCATTTTTTTAAGGATGGATATAGGATATAACTCTCCCTGATTTTAAATGGAAAAAATAAGTTTAGGTTAAGTGATACCTGAAAGAGATCCTTAAATTTGTGGTTTCTAGACTCAAAATCCATTGAGATGTCTCTGGTGTTTCAATATATAACAATTTCTAAGCCACATAAAAGCATTAAGACCGATACCTCCGGTATTATGGCAACATTATCATCACATTTTGGTGGTATTTGCAAAGTGTTGCAGTAATGCATGAAGAAGCTTTATATTTCATCTTAGGAGCTAAGGACATAGTAGTCTTAGTTGTTGAATAATGACCGCAAAGTTTCTAGCTGGGTTGACAAAGGCAATGCAGGAAGTAGAAACTGTACTGTCAGAGAGCTTTACCAAAGCACAGATCTTTGTGAAAATTGGTGTGATTTCAGACTCAGAGCTGTTTGTACGCCTGAACAAAGAGTTTTTAAGGATAGGGATAGATCCCCTGGAGAAGGAAATGGCAACCTACTCCAGTATTCTTGCCTGGAAAATCCAATGGATGGAGGAGTCTGGTAGTCTACAGTCCATGGCACAAAGAATCGGACATGACTGAGCAACTTCACTATATTAGAAATCTTGAACTGGAAAATACGTTATTTGGATTAGAATGATAAGGATAATGAACATGTGAACTTGAGCAAACGTGTGGAGGAAAAAGTTAAGTATATGCATGTATATGGCTCAGATGGCACAGAATCTGCCTGCAATGCAGGACACCCGGGTTCGATCCCTGGATCAGGCTACCCACTCCAGTATCCTTACCCAGAGAATTCTATGGGCAGAGGAACCTACAGTCTGTTCTATGGATAGGTGGGCTACAGCTCATAGCATTGCAAAGAGTCAGACACAACTAGCACACACACATACACACACACATATAGGCACAGAAATACATACTTTGTTTCTTAAGATTTCAAGATTCTTTTGATGATGGGCCACAACACAGTGACAGTTGCATAGTTGAAAAGCAGTCTGTATTAACAGCTCAGAAAGAGAAAAGGGCCACACAGAAAGTAGTGTCTGAGCACAGGGTAAGAGCAAATGAAGGCTGTAGGAACAGCTCACCTTTGGCACATAGAATGAGGTTAGCCAGGTGTCTCGAGTTTCTGGTGAGTTTCCCAGTTTGAATAGCTCCATGACATAGAGGCTCTCCTCAGTTGCTTGGAACCTGACCCTGGAAAGAACAGAGCAAGTTCATATAGTGGCCTAGAATGTTAGAGCTGAATAAGAGATGTGGTTGAGCTGTGAAATTAATAGGCTGTTTGAGGAGAACTAGTTACACCATCTCCAAACAAGGTCAAGACAGCATTTAAAATAAAAGTTAAAAATCTGTCTTATACTCCTTGTAAATATTTCCCATCAAGTCTACAGCTTTTTTCTCCTCTATGTCCAAATTTCTGCAGTTAACCTTACCCTGAGAGCAGAGTACAAGCAACATTTCTGAAATTTTGGTATTAAGACTTAAACTGTATTTAGTTTATTTAAATTTATAGACACTGTACCCACTAAATCATATTCAGGTAACTTTATTTTTCATGAAAAGTTCATGCATATTTTTTACCCAAAGTGTAGAAAATTCACACTGGCATGAAGAAAAAATATAAATCACTAGTAGTAGTTATAATCCCCCAAATATATCCTATTCAAATTTTTATCTGTATCTTTTGTTTTTTTCCATAACATAAAAATTTCTTTGTATTTAACATAATTCTATAGCTCTTCCCCAACTATCATAAGGTTTTATAATTTACTTTTATCATGTGATGATATATCATGAATATTTTTTCATATCTACCCGTTATATTTCTACATCATTTTAATAGGTATTTAATGTATGAATGGGGCTTCCTTCATAGTTTAGTTGGTAAAGAATCTGCAATCACTGCAGATGGTGACTACAGCCATGAAATAAAAAGACACTTTCTCCTTGGAAGAAAAGCTATGACAAACTTAGCATATTAAAAAGCAGACATTACTTTGCCGACAAAGGTCCATCTAGTCAAAGCTATGGTTTTTCCAGCAGTCATGTATGGATGTGAGAGTTGGACTATAAAAAGGCTGAGCACCAAAGAATTGATGCTTTTGAACTGTGGTGTTGAAGAAGACTCTTGAGAGTCCCTTGGATTGCAAGGAGATCACACCAGTCAATCCTAAAAGAAATAAACCCTGAATATTCATCGGAAGGACTGATACTGAAGCTGAAATGCCAATACTTTGGCCACCTAATGCGAAGAACTGACTCATTGGAAAAGACCTTGATGCTGGGAAACATCGAAGGCAGGAGGAGAACAGGATGACAGAAGATGAGATGGTTGGATGGCATCACCGACTCGACGGAGATGATTTTGAGCAATCTCTAGGAGTTGGTGACGGACAGGAAAGTCTGGTGTGCTGCAGTCCATGGGGTCTCAAAGAATCAGACATGACTGAGTGATTGAACTGAACTGATAAATTCTCCCTCTCATCATTTACCCATTAATCTCATTTGCACTCTTACCCTGGCTCAGAGATTACGCTGATCCTGTAGATTACTATCAGATTAATTAAATCTTTATCTCAGTTTTTTCTTAAGTTGTGCAGTTTTCACACCACCTACAATGTTTAGAATGTTCATTCTACAAAGCAAGAAACATCAAGTCTATTTATCTTGATCTAACACTTTCTGTCTCTATGGTACTGAATAAACTCATAAAAATGCAGGATTTTAAAGATATGATTCTCTTCAAATATGAATCTATTCTTCTAAAGACTGCCAAAATGATATTTTCTTTAGCAATTTTTTTCAGATGGATATAGGATATAAATTTCCCTGATTTTAAATGGAAAAAAAACAACTTTAGGTTAAATATTATCTGGAAGAGGTCCTTAAATTTATGGTTTACAGGCTCAAAATTCATTGAGATGTCTCTGGTGTTTCAATATTTAACAATTTCTAAGCCATATAAAAGTGCTAAGACAAATACCTCCGGTATATTGGCAGTGCTGTTGGGGAGAAGGGGAGAAGATATCACTTATTTTCCATTTAATTTCCCCCAAACCTCTAATTTACAAAAGATTGTTAATGAAAGTGATCTCATCCTCAAATCAGAATTTCCTAACTAACGTGTGTACATAGATCCCTTCACTTTAGCTCAGCAAAACAAATTATAAGTGTGTCCAATTTATCAGGTGGTGATAGTTTGGAGAAAATATAGTGTAACTTGGCCATACCAGTTAGTCTTAGCAAGTCTACTTACAGTGGGAGCTCGACATGTAGTCGCATAAATATGGCAACATTATCATCACATTATGGTGGTATTTGCAAAGTGTTGCAGTAATGCGTGAGGAAGCTTTACATTTTATCTTAGGAGCTGAGGACATATTAGTGTTAGTTTTTGAACAATGACCTCAAAGTTTCTAGCTGGGTTGACAAAGGCAATGCAGGAAGTAGAAACTATACTGTCAGAAAGTTTTACCAAGGCACAGATCTTTGTGAAAACTTGTGTGATATCAGACTCAGAAATGTTTGTACACCTTAACAAAGAGTTTTTAAGGACAGGCATATTAGAAATCTTGAATTGGAAGATACATCATTTGGATTAGAATGATAAGGATAATGAATACTTGAACTAGAGCAGATGTGTATAGGAAAAAGTTAAGTATGGTGCTGCTGCTGCTAAGTCACCTCAGTCGTGTCTGACTCTGTGCGACCTCATAGACAGCAGCCCACCAGGCTTCTCTGTCCCTGGGATTCTCCAGGCAAGAATACTGAGTGGGTTGCCATTTCCTTCTCCCAAAGTTAAGTATATGCGTGTGTATACGTTTATGCATAGACATACACACCTCTTTGTTTCATAAGATTTCAAGATTCTTTTGATGGTGGGACACAACACACTGACACTTGCATAGATGAAAAGCAGAAGTCTGTATTATTTACAGCTCAGAAGGAGAGAAGGCTGTCACTCAGGGCCACACAAGAAGTAATACCTGGGCACAGGGAGAGAACAAACTGGGGCTGTAGGAAGCAGCTCACCTATGGTGCATAAAATAAGGTTAGCCAGGTTTCTTGACTTCCTGGTGGGTTTCCTAATTTGAATAGGTTTGTGGGTTCCATGACATAGGGGCTGTCCACAGTTGTTTGGAACCTGACCCTGGGAAGATTAGAGCAAGTGCATATAGTGGCCTCGAATGTTAGAAATGAATAAGAGAAGTGGTTAAAGTGTGGAATTAAATTAATAGGCTGTTTGAGGAGGACCAGTCAGAACAGTATTTAAAATAAAAGTTAAATGCTAAAAAAGTTAAAAACCTAAAACATAAAAGATAAAATAAAAGTATTATACTCCTTCAATATTTACCATCTCATATACATCTTTGTTTTTTCTCCTCTATTTCCAGATTTCTGCATTTAGCTTTTCACTTACAACAGTGTGCGAGCAACATCTGAAATTCTAGTATCAAGAAACTTAAATGATATTTAGTTTATTTAAATTTACAGATACTATACCCACTAAATCATATTTAATAACTTTAATTTTCATAGGGCTTCCTTGAAAGCTCAGTTGGAAAAGAATCCACCTTCGATGCAGGAGACCCCAGTTCGATTCCTGGAAGATCTGATTGAGAAGGAAATGGCAACCCACTCCAGTATTCTTGCCTGGAGAATTCCATGGACAGAAGAGCCTGGTGGGCTACAGTCCATGGGGTCACAAAGAGTCAGACACGACTGAGTGACTAACACTTTCTTTTCAATTTATCATGTGATGATAAATCATGAATATTTTTAATATCTACCCGTTATTTTTATACATCATTTTAATAGGTGTTTAATATATGAATAGGTTATGATTTTTAAAATCTTATTTTGTAAATTGCAAGTATTTTTGAATATATTAATTCACATAAATGCCTGTTCAGCTCAGTTCAGTCCCTCAGTCATGTCTGACTCTTTGCAACCCCATAAACCACAGCACGCCAGGCCTCCCTGACCATCACAAACTCCCAGAGTTTATCCAAACTCATGTCCATTGAGTCAGTGATGCCATCCAACCATCTCATCCTCTGTCATCCCCTTCTCCTCCTTTCCCAGCATCAGGGTCTTTCCCAATGAGTCAGCTCTTCTCATCAGGTGGCCAAATTATTGGAGTTTCAGCTTCAGCATCAGTTCTTCCATGAATATTCAGGGTTGATTTCCTTTAGGATTGACTGGTTTGATCTCCTTGCTGTACAAGGATCTCTCAAGATTCTTCTCCAGCACCACAATTTGAAAGCATCAATTCTTCAGCATTCAGACTTCTTTATGGTGCAATGCTCACATCCGTACATGACTATTGGAAAAACAATAGCTTTGACCAAATGGACCTTTGTCTGTAAAGTGAGGTCTCTGCTTTTAAATACACTGTCTACAGAATAAGAAACACAGATGCATAGAAGAGTCCTATGGACTCTGAGGGAGAAGGTGAGGGTGGGACGTTCTGAGAGAATAGCATTGAAACATGTATATTATCATATGTGAAACAGAACACCATTCCAGGTTCGATGCATGAGACAAATGCTCAGGGCTGGGGGCAATGGGATGACCCAGATAGATGGGACGGGGAGGGAGGTGGGAGGGGGGTTTAGGATGGAGAACACATGTAAACCCATGGCTGATTCATGTCAATGTAAAGCAAAAACCAGTACAATATTGTAAAGTAATTAGTCCCCAACTAAAATAAACAAATTTATTAAAAATAAATAAATATACTGTCTAGGTTTGTCATAGCTGTCCTTCCAAGGAGCAGGTGTCGTTTAAGTTCATGGCTGCAGTCACCGTCCACAGTGATTTTGGAGCCCAAGAAAAGAAAATCTGTCACTGTTTCCACTTTTTCCCCTTTTTTTGCCATGAACTGGTGGGACTGGATGCAATGATTTTAGTTTTCTGAATGCTGAGTTATAAGCCAGCTTTTTCACTCTCCTCTTTCACCCTCATCAAGAGGCTTTTTTGTTACTCTTTACTTTCTGCCATTAGAGTGGTATCATCTGCGTATCTTAGGTATTTGCCTATTTCTCCATGTTACAATTTCAGTTTAGGTCACAAATTCACTCCCAAACATCTGACGCTGAAGCTGAAGCTCCAATACATTGTGTAACTGATGCATAGTGCCAGCTCATTGGAAAAGACCCTGATCCTGGGAAAGACTGAGGACAGGAGAAGAATGGTGCAGCAGAGGATAAGATGTTTGAAAAGCATCACTGGCAACCCACTCCAGTATTCTTGCCTACAGAATCCCGTGGACGGAGGAGCCTGGTGGGCTTCTGTCCATAGGGTCTCACAGAGTCAGACACGACTGAAGCGATTTAGCATGCATGCATGCATTGGAGAAGGAAATGGCAACCCCCACCAGTATTCTTGCCTGGAGAATCCCAGGGACAGAGGAGCCTGGTGGGCTGCGGTCTATGGGGTTGCACAGAGTCGGACGTGACCAAAGTGACTTAGCAGCAGCAGCACCACCACTGACTCACTGGACATGAGTTTGAGCAATCTCCAGCAGACAGTGAACGACAAGGAAGTCTCACACACTGCAGTCTATGGGGTGGAAAAGAGTCAGACAGAACTCTTGAGGACACTGCATATCTGAATTTAAATGACTTAAGTAACACAGTTTTTGGTATGTGATTATGATCACCTGACTTACTCTTCCAAACAGGTTAATTCCTCTGAATGAGAGAAATAAGCTGCTGAAAACTCAAAACAGCATAAATGGAGAATTTCCAAGAAGATTATTTTTATGTAAATGTATGTGATTAAAATCATTCATATTTCTGTTTCCAGCTAAGGCTCTCCTCTGCTTAGTTGACATCACAAAAGTTAAAATGATCAAATAAGCACATATACGCAATTAAAATAGATTCTTATATTTAGTGTCAATATTTCAGTTCCTGTCTAATATTGACAAACCCACAGTAACTAGAAAATATTTAGTTATATTAAATATCTTTAATAATAGAGAGTGTGTTATGTAACTCAATTGACGATTATACATATTTCAAATTTGTATTTCAGTGTTGTGTTACCAAAGGTTCATGTTATTGAATCCATTTATGTTATTTGTGCTTGGCTTCATGGACGGAGAAGCCTGGTAGGCTGCAGCCCATGGGGTCGCGGAGAGTCGGACACGACGGAGCGACTTCACTTTCACTTTTCACTTTCATGCACTGTAAAAGGAAATGGCAACCCACTCCAGTATTCTTGCCTGGAGAATCCCAGGGACGGAGGAGCCTGGAGGGCTGACGCGACTTAGCAGCAGCAGCAGCCATCATTACCATAAAGCTGAGTCTAAGGAACATAACAAGAACAGTGAATCTAAATGTGAAAATACAGCCTAACCTTTCCTTTATAATTGAAGATCTGTCAAAACCAATTGTGTATCTAGCAAACATCTACAAGAAATGTTTGCTTTTGCTTATCTATACTTAAATCACTATTTTAATAAAATAAATATGGCAATTTCCTACAATGGAGATATATTATAAATTTAGACAGTGGAAACTATTAATTTAGGACCCACGGTCATCTTGAAAATAAATCTGAATGTGTATTATTATTTATCAGATATTTAAAAACATTTATTTTTTGTGTGATGATGATTTCCTGGTAGCAATAGGAAGTGGGGCTGGGAGGGGAAAAAATCTTATTTTTCCCTCTGTTTTACTCTTTCTTACATTTGGCTTTGTATCTGCCAAAAGAGAAAAGCAATTCATACTCCATTCATTGCCTCTTATTGTTTGGAGGAGTAATGTTGGCAAAATCTTGAGAGGATAATGCTAACAAACTTTTCTCAAAATATACAATAGTCTCAATTTTTTGCTATTAGCTTTTTGTCTCTTTGTTCTTGGCTTTTCCCTGCCTCTTCAAGAAGGGTTCATTCTGGAGAAAGATAAGATTTCTGTGATCCCACAGAAATTTTCAACACAGTACACTATAGGAAGAATTCTTTCTTTATTCTATAAATGGTTTGGAGAAATAGCTGGTCAAATACAAAAGAATAACAGATTTATTATCATACCACTGTATGTTTATATAGGCAAAATAAACTTTGGTTTATTGTTACCTTTAATTTCCAGGGGTTTATTCAATGTTTTTCTCAATTATTAAATATTGCATGAATAATACATGAAGATAATCTCAAAATGACAATAACAATTTTATGAGATTTAAAAGACCAATTCATCATCTTCTTCCATTCAGCATGCTCTTTTCCATAAATGGGGCCTCTTTGGTGGCTCAGACAGTAAAGAATCTGCCTGCAACACAGGAGACCCAGGTTCGCTCCCTGGGTTGGGAAGATCCCATGAATAAGAGAATGGCTACTCGCTCCAGTATTCTTGCCTGTGGAATTCCATGGACAGAGGAGACATAAATAAAGCACTACCAACAGTTGGTGCAAATCACTGGTTCTCAGCTTGGGATGGTTCTTGTCCTGAGGTGCATTTGTAGACATTTTTGAGGCCCACAGTTGGAGGGGATGGAGGCTGTTACTTATTTCTTTTGTGCTGAAGCCAGAGATAATGTTCAACATCCAATAATGAAAAGGACAGCCTCAAAACAAGGTGGTGGTTTCAACTCTTCCGCTAATCTTCCTTTTTCTTTCCCAGATTGAATTTATACATATGGACATGAATGCTTTGTTTACTGCTGTATGTCCAGACTTAAGGAAGTTCAGGAATATAGTAGATATATTATACCTATATGTATTATATATATGTATTATATTTTCTTCAGTCATTAAGATTGGAAGATTTAATACATTATTTGACTATTAAAGCTACCTTAAAATGTCTCTTTATAAAAAAATTAGGAACTTCTCAATTTTATAAAACACTTAGCTTTTTAGTAGTTCACTGTAGTATAAACATCAATTAGGTGTTTTGATTTTTTAAAATAAAACTACCCAGCTTTTATATGATTCCTGGATTTCTGTTTGTCAGTTCTAAGATTTGTCAAAACTTTGCATCATGTTAGATTGCTTCTGAACTTTCAATTGTTCCAGTATTGTTTTAATCTATGATCAGGATGCCCGAACTTCACAGTACTCATCAATAACTCTCTCCACCTCAAGAACTTGTGAGAGAGATGACAGACATATCATGAAAATACCATATTGCAGAGAACAAGGTTATGATACATGGTGAGTAAATGAATAAAAATGGAAAAAGTAGAGAGTTATTTTCAGAGCTGATGGATGATCTGGTTGTATCACATGTGCTTTCTAATAACAAACTAATAAAATTTACTCTAACAAATGTGCAAATACAAAATTCTCTCTTTTTTACTTGAACAATTTTAGCTGCAATACTGCAACTAACTGCTATAATATTCAGTTGAAAACTAACTTTCTTTTTCACACTGGAACCTTGTTTCTTTTCAATGTAGATAGTTATAATTATATCTTTTCCTTCACATCAATATTCTATTGCAATATTACTGAACCTGACAGATGAAAAATCATCTCTTTTTTATTAATGGACTTTTCAGACAAAGAATAAGGACTTTTAATTAAATATAATAATTTAATACATTTTTAATTTGCTCTATACCAGAAACCTCTCATCGCCTGCATGTGCGAAAAGTGAAGGAAAAAAAAAAGGAAAGGCAAAAAACAGAGGGAAAAACAGACAGGAAAGAAGAAAGACAAGGAGAAAGAAAAGAAGGGAGAGTCAATAGGAAATATATATATATATGTATTTAATGAGAAATAGGCTACAAGAAGAAGTTTTTTTTTTTTTAAATCTCAATGCTGGTAATATTTTCAGATGGATAAGGGTAGCATTAACTCTTGAAATGCACATTTTTTTTCCTTCAAAGACTAGTAGCACTTCAGCACTTTTCACTATTGTTCAGAAAAAGGCTTAAATACAGCAGTTTCTTGCTGAATCACAGCTTTCCATGTGTGCCACTAAATCCCTTTTATAGCAATTCGATGCTCTAGTAGTTTCTATTGGTGGTTATTGACTACTAGGGGTACAGTGGAGGTAGACCATGCATAAAGTTTTACCAGTCTGTCATGAAAGGAGCAAAATGAGGACAGAAACAACACTTTTCTATAAAGATAGTTATTTAATTTGAAAGCAATGACCTTTATCTGATTTTACACATTCAGTTCAGTTCAGTTCAGTTCAGTCGCTCAGTCATGTCCAACTCTTTGCAACCCCATGAATCGCAGCACGCCAGGCCTCCCTGTCCATCACCAACTCCCGGAGTTTACCTAAACCCATGTCCAGCGAGTTGGTGATGCCATCCAACCATCTCATCCTCTGTCGTCCCCTTCTCCTCCTGCCCCCAATCCTTCCCAGCATTAGGATCTTTTCCAATGAGTCAACTCTTCGCATGAGGTGGCCAAAGTATTGGAGTTTCAGCTTCAACATCAGTCCTTTCAATGAATACCCAGGACTGATCTCCTTTACATTAGCTATTCTATAATATTAAAATGACCTGTGTATTGTTGATATGTTGTATTTTTGCTGTCCTTACTTATTAAAGAAATATATTGCAAACCTAAATTGATGTTTTATAATTCTTTTGAAAAATTATGGTTTGTGATATTCAATAGTACGTCAGGTCAAGGTGCACATTAGTAAAATATGCCAGGGACATATATTGCACCTCTTTTTTGTCTCAGTTACTTACCATTGTGAATATTATTGCATTTGAATACTTTTATTCAGCCATTGTAGTTTTAAAGATATTATCTGATTTTTGTGCTTATTTTTAATATAAATGAAAACAAAAGGGAAATTGGAAACTGTTATAATTTTATTCTACTCATTAATGCATGTTCAAAATATAATTAGTATTCTTGGCATTATTCACAAACTAGATGGCTGATATATTATGAACTCAGAGTTGTGTTGATGAAAAGAGAGGCAGTTTTATAAATAATAGTATATTATTATGTATATTATTATTTTTATGTGTACTATTATTATTTTAATAATAGTATATTATTATTTTTATATTAAAATAAAAATTTTCCTAAAGTATTCAAAAACATTACTTGGATTTCTCTAAGACATTTATTTCCTACATTACTGTCAATGCTCTAATTCCTTGCTTTACATTTCTATAGATTTTCTAATCTATATTTAAAATAATTCTATCTTCAAATTTCAAAAAGAACTAAAAATTGCTATACTCTTCTATTATGCACATGAACAGCCCACTCCAGTATTCTGGCCTGGAGATTTCCATGGACTACATAGTCCATGGGGTCGCAAAGAGTCAGACACAACTGAGTGACTTTCACTTTCACTTTCATACACATGAATTTAAGACGGCTTTTGTGTATGGCCTACTAGGTTGTTTCTTTCTTTACTGCAGGCTAAGACTCTTTTGCTCAAAAGCTGACTGGTGCCAAACTAAATTTTTTCATGTGCAATTATTTCCAAAGCAATCCAAAAAAAGCAGGTTTTTCACCATTTAGAGCTTGCCTAGATATCCCATTCATATCTCATGAAATGCCATCCAGTATCTGCAGGCTATTCATAAAATAGATCCTAACTTGGGGTGGCCTTTTTGAGCTCTCTGATCCGAAGACAACCTGCATTGTGCTGAGCGCATCACCTACACTCATAAGCCCACTCCCAGGCCCCTCTTTCCCAGAGTTCTCTTACTGTCTTTCCCTTCGGTGTGGTGACCCCCCTACCATCACCCAAGTGTTCCACTCATAATCTCCTGCTATGAAGAATTTCTCCCACCATGAAAACTTGTCCAAATCTTTCCAAAAAATCTTTATGTCTGATACTGCCTCTCCTGCTCATCTTTTCCCCTTGATCAGCCCTCAAATTCCCTGAACTAAAATCTCCTACACTTTCATAACTGTGTATGGGGAAAATGAAATCACTTTGTAAAACATAAAGAGTAAACACATGAGCTTTGCAACAAAGTAGAACTTTTATTAGATTTAAAAATCTCTTAGTCTTTTTTGACACAGATTTATAAAAAAAGGGAGGAGGCAATAAAATAATGAGTTAATTCGAGCCTTGTGAAAGCTAAATGAATCTAAATTGGATAGTGTATTTAATTATGTATAAAGATAATATGTATATATACTCATGTATTGGGCTTCCCTGATAGCTCAGTTGGTAAAGAATCTGCCTGCAATGCCAGAGACTCTGGTTTGATTCCTGGGTTGGGAAGATCCCCTGGAGAAGGGAAAGGCTACTCATTCCAATATTCTGGCCTAGAGAATTCCATGGACTGTATAGCTCATGGGGTCACAAAGAGTCAGACATGACTGAGCGACTTTCACTTTCCCTTTCATTCATGTATTGGCGTATGAAGACTGTGTGTGTTTATAATTACATATGGAGATAATAAACTTATGCATATATTTATATGTGAAGATATATGGCAAAATGCTTATTCCCAAATGTGCAATTTAATTTAATTTCATCTCCACCCCAACTCTGAGTCTTACATATTCAACTTTCTATCTCACATCTCCATTCCAATCTAATAGGCATTTCAAACTTGAAACATCCAAAATTGAACTCCTGGTTTCCATTCTTACTCAGACAGCTTTTTCTGTCACCTTTAAGGTTTCTGAAAATTATAATTTGCTGAAGCTAAAACATTAATGTTATTCTTGACCCCTCTCTCACAACACACTTTGAAACTATTAGTCAATCTTGTTAATATTATCTTCAAAAAATAATGAGAATTGGATTCTTCTGACTAAATGTATAATATCCTTCTAACATTAGTTTTCACATAGTAAAACTGTTTCCTACTGTTAAAGGAATTACCACATATTTAGTGACTTTAAATAACACCTGTGTTACAGTTCAGGGGATCAGAAGTCTGAAATGGATTCCACTTGATTGGAACCAAGATGTTGGCAGGGTCATGATTTCTTTGGAGGCTATAGGAGGGAACTCTATTTCCTTGCCTTTTCTGGTTTTTATAGCCACCTGCATTCCTTGGTTCATGGCACCTTTCATCATCCTCAAAATACATCGTTCCTACATGTTTTCACTGTCAATTATCCTCTTCGTGACTTGAATATCATGATGCCTCTTTGTTACAAGGACCCTTGGGATTTTATTTGTCCCACCCAAATAATCTATAATCATTTTTATATCTCAACACCCTTAACTTCATTACATCTGCAAAGTCTTTTTTGTCACATAGAGTAATATTCACAGGTTTCATGCATTAAGGCATGAATATTTTGGGGGGTATTCTTCAGCTCACAAAACATTAATTTTTGTAATACCCCCCCAATATTCTTTCTGCTTCTCCCCCTGTACCCTGTACTCTGGGCTCTACATGCTAGTAAATGAAAGTGAAGCTTTTTAACAATACTTTCTTATTTGGCTCTGTTGGGTCTTATATGAGGCATGCAGGAATTGTGTTGTGTCATACCAGATCTTTTGTTGTAGCATACAGACTCTCTAGTTGTGGCTTGTGGGCTCAGTTGTTGCAGCTCACTGACTTAGTTGTTCCCTGGCATGTGGGCTCTTAGATCCCTGGCAAAGGATTGAACTTGTCTTTCTTACATTGCAAGGCAGATTCTTAACCACTGGACCACTAGGGAAGTTCCAAAAGTGATGCTTATAACATACAAAGGATGCTATTTTACTGTTTTTAAAACCTACCAATTGCTTCTCATTTAAAATAAGCTAAAGTTCTTACCATGGCTGAGGCCATGAACGATGGCCCTTCATCATCTCCCAGTGGTCCCAGTCCCCAACATTCTATTCCTAACTCCACTCCAGTCACACTCCTGCCCTCTCCAAACTTGAGACACTTCTTGTTTTCTCTTCCAAAAATTATTTTCCAGATTGACGCATGATTATTTCCCCTACTTCCGTCAATTGAGTGTCTGCTCAGTTGCCACTGCTATAAAGAAGACTTTGCTTACTGCTCTAAATAAAATAGAAAGGCATTTGCACCTTCAGAACTCCTTTGATGACATTCACATGATTGACTGAATTCCATAGGACTTATTACCAGTTAAAATAAATCTAACGTTATTTGTTGTTATTGTTTATTTTATATGTGTTTACTGTCAGTCTTTCCAAAATCCTCTATCATAGGAAAAACATTGCAGATATTGTTCACCTCTATATTCCAAGCTCTTAGAACAGGCAGGACATGAGAAAGGTATTTGATAAATACTTCTGGAATGACTGAAATATCATTTATTCCATTCTTACTCTCTAGAGTTTAAATACTTGAATGTAATACTATTGGCACAATTTATCTCAAACTCAATATGGCAAGTATACATGAATTATCGAGGTAATGACATATTACTCTAATAATACTTGATATACAAATATTTATGACAACTGTTTTAGTTTCCTGGGGGTTGTCCAAACAAAAGGCCACAATCTGGTGGCTTAAAACTGGAAATGTATTATCTCAAGTTTCTGAAGGCTATAAGAACAAATTCATGCAGAATCATGCTTGCTTTCACAGTTGCAGAGGGATACATTGTTGCCTTTTTCTAGCTTCTGAGAGTAGCTCTCATATTGCAGCTACATGACTCCAGTCTCAGCCCCTGCCATCAAATGGCATTCTGCTGTGTGACTCCAAGGAACATGACTATTTTCTTATGAGAATAGAAGTTATGGTGAACTATAGACCAACCTTACTCCACTATGCCATAATCTTAATTTAATTCATTGCATCTACAATGACCCAATTTCAAATTAGATCACATTCTGAGGTAAGAAAAGTTAAGGCTATAACATGTTTTTCAGTTCAGTTCAGTCACTCAGCCATGTCTGACACTTTGGGACCCCATGGACTGTAGCACACCAGGCTTCCCTGTCCATCATCAACTCATGCAGTTTACTCAAACTCATGTCCATTGAGTCAGTGATGCCATCCAACCATATCATCTTCTGTCATCCCCTTCTCCTCCCACTTTCAATGTTTCCAAGCATCAGGATTTTTTCCCATGAGTCAGTTCTTTGCATCAGGTGGCCAAAGTATTGGAGTTTCAGCTTCAGCATCAGTCCTTCCAATGAATATTCAGGACTGACATCCTGTAGGATGGACTGGTTTGATCTCCTTGCAGTCCAAGATACTCTCAAGAGTCTTTTCCAACAACACAGTTCAAAAGCATCAATTCTTTGGCGCTCAGCTTTCTTTATAGTCCAACTCTCACATCCATACATGACCACTGGAAAAAGCATAGCCTTGACTAGATGGACCTTTGTTAGAAAAATAATGTCTGAGCTTTTTAATATGCTGTCTAGGTTGGTGATAGCTTTCCTTCCAAGGAGCAAGCGTCTTTTAATTTCAAGGCTGCAGTCACTATCAGCAGTGATTTTGGAGCCCCCCAAAATAAAGTCTCTCACTGTTTCCCATCTATTTGCCATGAAGTGATGGGACCAGATGCCATGATCTTAGTTTTCTGAATATTGAGCTTTAAGACAACTTTTTCACTCTCCTCTTTAACTTGCATCAAGACACCTTTTAGATATCCTTCGTTTCTGCCATAAAGTTGGTGTCATTTGCATATTTGACGTGATTGATATTTCTCCCAGCAATGTTGATTTCAGCTTGTGCTTCATCCAGTTCAGCATTTCTCATGATGTACTCTGCGTATAAGTTAAATAAGCAGGGTGACAGTATACAGCCTTGACATACTCCTTTCCCGATTTGGAACCAGTCTGTTGCTCCATGTCCCATTCTAACTGTTGCTTCTTGACCAGCATACAGATTCATCAAGAGGCAGGTCAGGTGGTCTGGTATTCCCACCTCTATCAGAATTTTCCACAGTTTGTTGTAGTCCATACAGTGGACTAAAGGCATTGTTATTGTCAAGAAAGCAGAGGTAGATGTTTTGTGGAACTCTCTTGCTTTTTCGATGATCCAGGGGATGTTGGCAATTTAATTTGTGGTTGCTCTACCTTTTCTAAATCCAGCTTGAACATCTGAAAGTTCATGATTCATGCACTGTTGAAGCCTGACTTGGAGAATTTTGAGCATTACTTTACTAGCTTGTGAGATGAGTGCAATTGTGCAGTAGTTGAGCAGTCTTTGGTACTGCCTTTCTTTGGAATTGGAAGGAAAACTGACATTTTCCAGTCCTGTGGCCACTGCTGAGTTTTCCAAATTTTCTGGCATATTGAGTGCAGCACTTTCACAGCATCATCTTTCAGGATTTGAAATAGCTCACTGGAATTCCATCACCTCCATTAGCTTTGTACCTAGTGATGCTTCCCAAGGCCCACTTGACTTTGCATTCCAGGCTGTCTGGCTCTAGGTAAGTGATAACACCATCGTGAGTACCTGGGTAGTGAAGATTTTTTGTATAGTTCTTCTGTGTATTCTTGCCACTTCTTCTTAATATCTTCTGCTTCTGTTAGGCCCATACCATTTCTGTCCTTTGTTGTGCTCATCTTTGCATGAAATATTCCCTTGGTATCTCTAATTTTCTTGAAGAGATCTCTAGTCTTTCCCATTCTGTTGTTTTTGTCTATTTCTTTGCACTGATCTCTGAGGAAGGCTTTCTTAGCTCTTCTTGCTATTCTTTGGAGCTCTGCATTCAAATGGGTATATCTTTCTTTCTCTCCTTTGCCTTTTGCTTCTCTTCTATTCACAGCTATTTGTAAGGCCTCTTCAGACAATCCCTTTGACTTTTTGCATTTCTTTTTCTTGGGGATAGTCTTGATCCCTGCCTCCCGTACAATGTCACAAACCTCTGTCCACAGTTTTTCAGGCACTGTGTCTATCAGATCTAATCCCCTGAATCTATTTGTCACTTCCACTGTATAATTGTAAGGGATTTGATTTAGGTCATACCTGAATGGTCTTGGTTTTCCCCAGTTTCTTCAATTTAAGTCTGAATTTGGCAATAAGGAGACATTAATGAAATAATGATGATAATGAAAGACATTAAGAGAATGAAAATCTTAGCCACAGACTGGAAGAAAACATTTGCCGAACACACACCCGATAAATGATATATAACCAAAGTATCCAAAGCAATCTTAAAATCCATCATTAAGAAAATAAACAACACAATTCAAATATCAGTAATCTATAATTTACCCATTTCAGTCATAATATGGAAAAAATAATTAGAAACACCATCATATATATTGTTCGCATATGCTTATGGGATATATTGAAAAATTTCAAAATTAAAAGAATGAAAAGTTAATAGTAGAGATAAATAGAATGTAATAAATGTAAATTTGTAATTGAACCCAACACATTTTTTACCCAGATGATTTTCTTTAGATATATAAGTTTGTATTTGTAAAATACAAATTTTAGAAAAACAGTTAGGTATACGAGCTTGGTCTTTAAGGTCAGTTATTCACCTTTAGATTATGTTCTTATTCTTGAAAAAACATTCATCTGGTAGCTCCAGAACTACAAGCCCAAATATTTAATAGTAACTTTTCAGTTCCAGGCTTACACCTTGAAATGATGACATTTGTTAAATTCTGAGGTGGATTATAATTTGCGTGATGTTTATCCCTCTAGTACTCTATGTATAAAGCTAGATTATGAATTCTGAATTGCTAATGTCATCTTTTGGACTCCATGAAGTCCTAATTAATTGACTGACCAGCCCATTTTAATGTCATGTTTCCTAGCACCTATATTCAGTTAGTCAATTACCTAAGACCACACACTTTTAACTCCATAGGCTGGTTTCTAGGCATTAAACAAACCAGTTAAATAAGACTCACAATTCAGTATATTCCAAGTAAATTTAAATATATTTTCTGTCTTACAGATCATGTGGTGAAATAAAAAGTAACTGGCAGTAAAACCGGCTGGTATTAATCAAAACATTATATTGCACCCAAACCACTGGCATGTTTGGATGCTTTAAATGAAGTGATTTACAAGTATTTATACATTTCAAACTGTGTATATAGTTGTATATTCTATATAATCACAGTTACATTTCAATCACAGCATGAGCATACACACATTTCATGCATGCCTGCATATATGTAATAAATAACAAGGTCTAGCTGATGTCAGCTCTCAAGTACTTCACTCAGTCAACCTGTTTGTTCTGACCTTACCGTCATGGTTCTACTTAAATTATCCATAAAGTCTATTTTAACAGCCTCTTAACTGGTATCCTTGCTCCACTCATACTCTCTTAAATATTTTCAACACTCGGATGCCTAATGGGCTAAGAGATATATGCATTTGTATTACTACTCATTGCTTATAAAAAGAGATCCAAGTTTCTTAACATGATATATAATAGCTAATAGAAGTACAGCAGTCTTTCTAACTAGATTGCATACATGAACTGGAAAAATAACAAAAAAAACCCCAAAAACAAAACCCACAACCCTCTAAAGGAAATACTGTGTTGTGCATAATCACTCAGTTGTGCCTGATTCTTTGCAACTCCACCAGGCTCCTCTGTCCATGGGGATTCTCCAGGCGAGAATACTAGAATGGGCTGCTATGCCCTCCTCCAAAGGATCTTTCCCAATCTCAGGGATCGAACTCAGGCCTCCAGAATTGCAGATGGATTCCTTACTGTTTGAGCCACTAGGGAAGCCCAAAGGAAATATCACTATTGTCCTATTAACAGATGAAGAAATTGAGACAGGTACAGCTTATAAGAATCTGCCTATAATGCAGGAGACCTGGGTTTGATCCCAAGGTTGGGAAGATCCCCAGGAGAAGAAAATGGCAACCCACCCCAGTATTCTTGTCTGGAGAATTCCATGGACAGAGGAGCCTGATGGGCTACAGTTCATGGGGCCACAAAGAGTTGGACACAACTGAGCAACTAACATTAATGCAATATAATGGGGCTAATCAGTGATATAGAGTGGATTCAAACACAGCAATTTGATAAAGTCTGCACCCCTAATCATGATGCTTTATTTCCCAAAGGTCCTACAAGATCTTTCTCAATTTGATAATGTACTTCATCTTTTTAAAGGCAAATAGCAAAAGATAATTAGACACAAGTCTGTAGTGTAAAAAAATCATATTTGTTGACTGGCTGCAGCAATGGAGGGTACCACAGAGAAAGGGGGAGTGCTTGCTGCTCAAAGAGAAGGAGGAAATAAACTTATTTCATAAGGTTTGCAATAGAGCTGATGGACTCTGAGGAAAGTCTTAAGCAAAATATGGACATGTTTGAAATTAGTTACTGTTTAGAAAGCAGGATTAAGAAAAACATTAATTATAAACTGTGCGCTGTCATGAGACAAAGGGGACCTAGAAATTTGTCTTCTCTGGTAATAAAAGAGAAAATAAAAGTGGTTTACATAGGAAGGACTGATGCTGAAGCTCCAACACTTTGGACACCAATACTTTGGATTCCAATACTTTGATATGAAGGGCCAATTCATTGGAAAAGACCCCTGATGCTGGGAAAGATTGAAGGCAAAAGGAGAAAGGGATGACAGAGGATGAGATAGTTGGATGGGATCACTGACTCAATGGACATGAGTTTGAACAAACTCTGGGAGATGGTGAAAGACAGGGAGGCCTGGTGTGTTACAGCCCATAGGGTCACAAGTGTCGGACATGACTGAGCAACTGAGCAAAAACAAGAGTGGTTTCAGAGTTCATGTCCGAATCTTTGTGATTCCATAGACTGTAGCCCACGAGGCTCCTTTGTCCTTGGAATTTTCCAGGCAAGAATACTGGAGTGTGTTGTCATTTCCTACTCCAGGAAATAAAACAGTAGTCTCTTAAAATGTGGCTGCTAGATATTTCACAGATACTGTATGACTTTAGAATAAGTAAGGTGTTCTCTGAGCTTGAGCAAGCAGGTTTCTGATTCCTCTCTTCAAACCTAATTTCTTAAATAGTTCCATGCTGCTGCTGCTGCTGCTGCTTCTTCTTCTTTTTTTTTTTTTTAACACAACATACTCTGTCAGAAATAATCCCCTCTATATTCCCTTCATTAATTTCTGTGCTAAATCGCTTTAGTCGTGTCTGACCCTTTGCGACCCTGTGGACTGTTGCCTGCCAGGCTGCTCTGTTCATGAGATTCCCCAGGCAAAAATACTGGAGTGAATTGTCACACCCTTCTCCAGGAGATCTTCCCAACCCAGGAATCGAAAACTTGTCTTTTATGTTTCCTGCATTGGCAGGCAGGTTGTTTACCACAAGCACTATCTGAGAAGCCCATTAATTTCTACTACTTAGTTTAGATAAAATTCAATTATCACTCCTTCTGGGAAAGATTCCATGGTCAGTTTTATAACACTGACCACTTTTATTTGTTTTTCTTTCTTCTTCCTTTTTTTTTTCACAGAGGTTTTATTTATTTGTTTTTAACATTAATGCATTTATTTTAAGTGGGGGCTAATTACTTTACAATATTATAGTGTTTTTGCCATACATTGACAAGAATCAGCCATGGCTGTACATATGTCCCCCATCCTGATCCCCCTCCCGCCTCCCTCCCCATCCCATCCCTAAAAAGTTTGTTTTCTTTAACTGTCTATGCCTATGTGTTTCCTACTAGATTATTGCTGTTATTCAGTCACTAAATCGTCTCCAACTCTTTGCAACCTCACAGACTGCTCCTCTCTCTTTCACTATCTCCCGGAGTTTGCCCAAATTCACGTCCATTGAGTTGGTGTGATGCTATCTACCTATCTCATCCTCTGTCGCCCCTTCTCCTTTTGCCTTCAATCTTTCCTAACATCAGAATCTTTTCCAATGAGTTGGCAATTCTCACCAGGTGGCCAAAGAGCCAATTTAAAGCAGGGACACCTTTTTTCTTCCTGTGGTATTTGCTTCACTTCAGAAAGATGCACAATAATGGTAGCTGAAAGGGATTAATAAATTAATGAATAAATGAATTCTGGCAAAAAAAATGTTTTATGCCAACAGAACATTCCTTTCTACTGTGATTGATGGTTTACGTTGCTACCTTGGGAAAGTGCCACTGGGTGAAAGTCTGCCCCTTACATAAGGCTGGCTAAAGTTTGCATAAAATCAGCTATCCACAAGCTAATGATGATGCAACCTGACTGTTAATTGTCATTCTATTCCTATAAACTCATAGCTCTTCTATGTAATTTACAAATTGCTCTCTTTCCCTGAGGTTGGTACTTATTCTGTGTCAGCTTGCCCAGTAACAATTTCTTGGGTTCTGTACTTCCTTGAGTCTTTTACATATAGGAATAAATATGCAGCAAACCTTTCCTGATTAAGAAGACGTGGCTCTTATGTAGATACTAGAAAATTGTCCTCTTCTCTTGAATAGAGATGAGAAAACTGATCATCTGTAACTCAGAGATGATGTTCAGGAAACAGACTCCCAACTTTACAGTTTTCAGGAGTTTTAAAGCTAGACTTTATCAATATTTTTCAGGATTCTTTGTCATTTTGCTACTTTATTAATGCTGTATTTAGTGACATGGGTTTCCTTAATTCACACTTTTAATTATTTTCAGTTTATATATAATTTTCAGTGTTGTCTTTGGTAATAAATTACAAATGACAGTATTCAGCTCCATGAAATATAAATGCATAATCACTGGATCTTTTATCTATTGGATGGATTAAATGTAGAAGAATTTCATGACTATCTCATTTTAGATGAGAGAAATAAGAAATATATGCTTAGTGGGTATAGAAGATAATGGGACATGGTATTTAAATTAAAATATTTATGAACCTTTACTATTCAATGAGCATAAATATTTATATGTTGATATCTCGAATGGAATATGTGAATAAAATCAAATAAAATAGTGACAAAAGGGAATTTTCTAAAATGTGCATAACAAAGGGTCTCTTGTCAGAACATTAAAAATCATAGTGTAATTCAAAAGCGTCCAACTATTGAATATTCAAAATCAAAACATGGACCTATATTTTTATTGACTTGAAAGCTCTTATCAACATGTTTTCATTATTATGGGGGAAATCTTTCTAATTAAGTGGATCACATTACTATATATTATTGAAAAATCATCAATAACAAAAAACTTTTGTGATATTATTAACATTTATCAGGTTAAGATAGTAAATATTTGCTCCTGATGTTCTGATTGCCAGAATTTTCTTTGACTATGAGCAATGCATTATGCTCATTAGTGCTTGGGTGTGTATGTATGTGTGCATGTGTATGTTCAGTCATATCCGACTCTTTGTGACCCCATGGACTGTAGCTAGCCAGGCTCCTCTGTCCATGGAATATTTCAAGTAAGAATACTGTAGAGGGTTGCTAATTCACCCTCCAAGGGATCTTCCTGACCCAGGGATTGAACCTCTGTTTCTTAAATCTCCTGCATCAGTTCAGTTCAGTTCGGTTGCTCAGTCATGTCTGACTCTTTGCAATCCCATGGACTGCAGCACTCCAGGCTTCCATATTCATCACCAACTCCTGGAGTTTGCTCAAGCTCATGTCCATCGAGTCGGTGATGCCATCCAACCATCTTATCCTCTGTCATCCCCTTTTCCTCCTGCCTTCTATCTTTCCCAGCATCAGGTTTTTTCATGAAACAGTTTTTCACATTAGGTGGCCAAAGCATTGGAGTTTCAGCTTCAGCATCAGTTCTTCCAATGAATATTCAGGACTGATTTCCTTTATGATTGACTGGTTTGATCTCCTGCAATCTAAGAGACTCTCAAGAGTCTTCTCCAACACCACAGTTCAAAAGCATCAATTCTGCAGTGCTCAGCTTTCTTCACCGTCCAGCTCTCACATCCATACATGACTACTGGAAAAACCATAGCCTTGACTAGATGGACCTTTGTTGGCAAAGTAATGTCTCTGCTTTTAAATATGCTGTCTAGGTTGGTCATAACCTTCCTTCCAAGGAGTAAGCGTCTTTTAATTTCATGGCTGCAATCACCATCAGCAGTGATTTTGGAGCCCCCAAAAATAAAGTCTGACACTGTTTCCACTGTTTCCCCATCTATTTCCCATGAAGTGATGGGACCAGATGCCATGATTTTAGTTTTCTCAACGTTGAGCTTTAAGCCAACTTTTTCACTCTCCTCTTTCATTTTCATCAGGGGGCTTTTTAGTTCTTCTACGCTTTCTGCCACATGGGTGGTGTTATCTATGTACCTGAGGTTATTGATATTTCTCCCTACAATCTTGATTTCAGCTTGTGTTTCATCCAGCTCATCATTTCACCTGATGTATTCTGCATATAAGTTAAACAAGCAGGGTGACAATATACAGCCTTGATGTACTCCTTTCCCAATTTGGAACCCGTCTGTTGTTCCCTGTCCAGTTCTAACTGTTGCTTCTTGACCTGCACACAGATTTCACAGGAGGCAGATAAGGTGGTATGGTATTCCCATCTCTTTAAGAATTTTCCACAGTTTGTTGTAATCCACAGTCAAAAACTTTGGCGTAGTTATCACCTGCATAGCGGGGTTCTTTACCACTGAGCCACCCTTGCTATCATTAGTGCTTACAGTAGGTCAGTTCCTTGGATGCAGTTTCAAGGAGAGATAATTATCCCCTTTCCTCTAAGAAAATGTGGGGAGAATAAAAGGGATTGAAGCAATCATGAAATTTGTATAGAAACTCACCAGTAAGTAAGACCTAATACTATGACCATTCTACTGCAGTTTTGCTTTCATATTTGATAGTTAGACCTTCACTTACTAATCTGTAATCTTTATAAATTATACAATATATTTGAATGCCAGTTTCCTACTATATAAACTAGGTTTGATAATGACTCCCTTGCAGTGTCACTGTTGGTTTATGGAGACTGTAACTGAAGTGGCTGGCATTTATAAGGCACACATGAGGGATAGCTATGGAAATTGAAAAAAATGTTGCTGACAGGTAAATTTCATCTCAAAACTACCCTGAAATTGAAGAGAGAGTTAAGTGTCCCTTACTTAGTACCTTGAGGATACTTCTTTGTTTAAGATCTAATATAATATATTTAATGTCTTCCTGTTGGTAATCAATAAGTACTTGGGGGCAGCAAATGCATTTTAATAAATATTTTACTCCCAGAATGTAGTAAGTTCTTGGAATTTTAAGTGCTAAATAAGTGTTAAATTACACTGAAATATGTAAGATATCTGACAAAAAATTGTAAATGAAATTCTTAGAATAGTCTATATGTCTAGAGAATAATCAATATAAAAATCAATGTGTTTATTTAATGTGTTAAGAGTTTATCATGTAGAATATAATTTGGTATTCTCATAGCCTTATATTTACATTTGAAGAAAACTTAAACAACCTAGTTTACAAGTTTATTTTTCAAATATGTTGCCTCGTCTCTGAGTGCAAACATTTTAGATATTTTTTTTTAAAGTTTTAACCTTATGATTCTTTGTTGATACATGCTAAAACAGTATCTACGTGTTTGTTTGTATTTTGTACAAATACCAATTCTTTATCCCCAAAACCTAATGAAGATAATGGATTAATTGTTTTTGTGGTCATAAATGTTAATCTTTCATGAAGAAATGACAACTTCCTTATACTTCCTCTGCATAAGTTAAATAACAATCACCACCAAACTATCCATGGTTAATGATAAAGGAAAGCAGTTCTATAATGTGCCTTGAAAGCAATTTTAACCAGCTGTCAAACAGCAATCAAAATGAAACTTCATTGTTATAATTTAATAAAAGATAGTAATATTTATGACTTTATATTGTGGGTAGTTGATACACTATTCTCTTAGTCAGTCGTGTTCTAACTTAGTGGAAAAAATAAAATAAAATCTTCATAATGCAAGAAACTCACTGAACACATAACCTGATGTTAACTTTTAAAATTGTAACACAATTATATAGTAGTCAATATAAATCATGCAATAAAACAAATGCCTACAATTTTACTTTAAAAAATAAAATGTCTTCACTGAAATGAGAAAATTAGACTGTTTAATCTAAAAGCGTTGCTCACTGTTTCTCTTACATTGAGTTTTATCAAGAGAGATAGGTGAGAAATAGCTCAATTATAGTTAACAGTTTATCAGGTTCCAATCATGTATATGACTTAAAAGTAGCAACTACTTTTTTTTTCATGTACAAACTCATTTAATACCCACAGCACTTGATGTAAATATTTCTGACTTTTTTTTACAGCTGAGAAACCTGAGAGCCAGAAACGATGATAAATTGTCAAAGGTTATGGGTTAGAATCGAGAATGCCGATATAATTTCATGTTTTTAGTGAGAAATGTATAAAGTTCATTACTAAATTATGAGAGTATTAATTACTTAAATACAATATTTGATTGGTCTTAAGTCATGATATTTAAATTGAATTATATATATCCTGTAATAAAAATGACCTTTCTAGACATACTATAAATGAAGATATAACAGCTAGATACAATTTTATACTAATTGTCAAAATACCACTTAGATAAGAATTGTTTATATGATCCCCAAAACCATTCCATCCATCCATGATCTATGAATGGCTAATGCCTCAAGAATATAGCCTAGTAATGACTAGAATCAGTAAAGGAAACAGCTTCTAATACTCTATTTATTTTGTATTGCATGGAGAAGAAATTCTATTTCTTGAAGCCTAAATTTTATCACATTAAGTAAAAATAGGATTGCAACTACTTATGCTTAATGATTACCCCTCATTTAGAGTTCTATTACATCTTCAGCTAAAGCATTTCATTTAAAATGCAACATATTAATATATTTTCAGCTAAACAATTTATACATCATTATTCATTGTTTAAAGAGAAAATAGATCAAAATTAAATACATTTACAATTTTATTTGCAATTATAAATGTTTTGCTTACTGAATTTTGTTTTACTCTAACACCACTTGAGAAATAATATTTTGAAAAAATTTAAAATAAAATTCCAAATTTTATCAACCTAACACAACCAATGATAGATTCCAAATACTTATGTCAAATAGACCTGTATATATTTCTAAGATCCCTGCACTAATGACTGGCAACAGAGCCTAGTGCATGAAATTGTGGATCCTGGACCTCTGGATCCCATGTTCTGAATCACAGCTCTACCACTTAATGGATGGCCTTAGCCCAGTTGCTTGAACTCATAGTCTCTCAGACTGCCACCCAACCAGTACTTTGGCATAATCAAAGAATCTAGAATCTTTTGAGAATGAAGTAAAACAATGTACACTAAGTACATGAAAAAGTTTCTATAATAAAATAAAACCACAATCAATATGTTAGTTTTCACTTGGCATGGGTCACTGGGTCATAAGCTAAATCTTATTTCTAAATTTTATTTTCTAAGTTTTATTATCTAAGTTTCATTTTCCTTGAAGACCTACGTGTGTGAATAGAGTGTTACTAAATCAAAGAAGATTCTTGTTCCATATAAAAAGACAGTCATTTTCTACTACAATGTTGCTTTAGAATTGAAACACGAGAGGCCATTCAAGCAGCAGCCCTATTATTTGCCTACTATCTATAAAGTACTGATCCAACATAAGAGGTTCTAAGCTTTACTTAAGATTTTGCCTCAAGTTGTAAAGATAAAATGTGTATACATAATAGCTAAATAGCAATATGAGTGTTCACCAAAAAAAAAAAAAAAACATGACATGCTACAATGCTACAAGGTTATTATTAAGTGCCAAATAATTAATATTAAAAATAAATGTTTTATTTTCATGTCGAGTAAATTTATTATAGACTGAAAATGATTACAAAGACTTCATGGACAATTTTGTGTCCAAATACTGAATAAAAATAAGTTAATTTTCAGCTATTTATATTATATGAATAATATTTGAAGTAAATTTTTTAATTTATCAAAAGTTCTTTCTTTATTAATAATTGAAGAGGTAGATAATAAATGACATGTAAAATGCTGCTGGGGATTGAATTTCAGGAATGATTACATAAGTGACATTGAATGTTTTGAATCATCAGGTCCAACAGTTTAAATGACTGTAATCATTTTATAGCGTTCCTTTTTTGTTGTAACAGAGATCTGTTATGCCACCATACTCTAAACCATTAATAAGTGAGCAAAGTTAGTATGCTTTTAAGAAAGCTGAACCATGATTACTCATTCTAGACTTGAATTTTTTTTTTTTAATAATAGAAATAGTTGTACACACACCAGAAACACAAGTGTTTCAGATATGGTTCTATCAAAAAATTCTGCAAAATGCTTTGATATGTATAGTACTTTTAGTCTGATGGACATAGTCTCAGGGATACATTTATTAAAAACCTGCCAAGTGCCAAATAAAGACTAAGCAAACCCATTTTTTTTCTTGTCATACTTAAGGTGTTTTCTTCCCTGTAGCCTCATTTGGTGTCTTCCTGTTTCCTTCAGATATTATTCACTTTAATGAGCTGCACTGAATAATCATTCAAACAAAAAACATTCATACTACAGGAGGCTGAAGAATAGCATCTTGACTGTACTAATTATTAATTATGGTTTCCAATGCTGAAAACGTCTTGTAAAAGTGAACTCCAAAAAGCTTCCAGTATGTATTTTCTCCTTACATACAATGTAATTTAAATTACATTTCTCGAATAAATGAAAGGATTCAGTAAAGTTCAGTTCAGTTCAGTCACTCAGTTGTGTCCAACTCTTTGCAACCCCATGAATCACAGCACACCAGGCCTTCCTGTCCATCACCAACTCCCAGAGTTTACCCAAACTTACAACCATCGAGTCGATGATGCCATTCAGCCATCTCATCCTCTGTCGTCCCCTTCTCCTCCTGCCCCCAATCCTTCCCAGCATCAGGGTCTTTTCCAATGAGTCAACTCTTCACATGAGGTGGCCAAAGTATTGGAGTTTCAGCTTCAACATCAGTCCTTCCAATGAACATTCAGGACTGATCTCCTTTAGGATAGAGTGGTTGGATCTCCTTGCATTCCAAGATACTCTCAAAAGTCTTCTCCAACACCACAGTTCAAAAACATCAATTCTCTGGTGCTCAGCTTTCTTCACACTCCAACTCTCACATCCATACATGACTACTGGAAAAACCATAGCCTTGACTAGACAGACCTTTGTTGGCAAAGTAATGTCTCTGCTTTTTAATATGCTATCTAGGTTGGTCATAATTTTCCTTCAAAGGAGTAAGTGTCTTTTAATTTCACTGGTTGCAATCACCATCTGCAGTGACTTTGGAGCCCAAAAACTAAAGCCTGACACTGTTTCCACTGTTTTCCCATCTATTTCCCATGAAGTGATGGGACCAGATGCCATGATCTTCGTTTCCTGAATGTTGAGTTTTAAGCCAACTTTTTCACTCTCCTCTTTCACTTTCATCAAGAGGCTTCTTAATTCCTCTTCACTTTCTGCCATAAGGGTGGTACCATATGCATATCTGAGGTTATTGATATCTTGATTTCAGCTTGTGCTTCTTCCAGCCCAGCGTTTCTCATGATGTACTCTGCATATAAGTTAAATAAGCAGAGTGACAATATACAGCCTTGATGTAATCCTTTACCTATTTGGAACCAGTCTGTTGTTCCATGTCCAGTTCTAACTGTTGATTCCTGACCTGCATACTGGTTTCTCAAGAGACAGGTTGGGTGGTTTGGTATTCCCATTTCTTTCAGAATTTTCCACAGTTTATTGTGATCCACACAGTCAAAGGCTTTGGCATAGTCAATAAAGCAGAAATAAATGTTTTTCTGGAACTCGCTTGCTTTTTCGATGATCCAGCGGATGTTGGCAATTTGATCTCTGGTTTCTCCACCTTTTCCAAAATCAGCTTGAACACCTGGAAGTTCACGGTTCGTGTATTGCTGAAGCCTGGCTTGGAGAATTTTGAGCATTAATTTACTAGCCTGTGAGATGAGTGCAATTGTGCAGTAGTTTGAGCATTCTTTGGCATTGCCTTTCTTTGGCATTGGAATGAAAACTGATTTTTCCAGTCCTGGGCCCACTGCTGAGTTTTCCAGATTTGCTGGCATGTTGAGTGCAGCACTTTCACAGTGTCATCTTTTAGGATTTGAAATAGCTCAACTGGAATTCCATCCCCTCCACTAGCTTTGTTCATGGTGTTGCTTCCTAAGGTCCACTTGACTTCACATTCCAGGGTGTCTGGCTCTAGGTGAGTGATCACACCATCGTGATTATCTGGGTCATGAAGAACTTTTTTGTACAGTGCTTCTGTGTATTTTTGCCACCTCTTCTTAATATCTTCTGCTTCTGTTAGGTCCATACCATTTCTGTCCTTTATCGAGCCCATCTTTGCATGAAATGTTCCTTGGTATCTATAATTTTCTTGAAGAGATCTCTAGTCTTTCCCGTTTCTCCTTACACAGAACGTAATTTAAATTACATTTCTTGAGTAAATGAAAGGATTAAAATTAGCAATTTTAAAAGTCTTGTTAAAGGAGGTTAAAAATGTATTGAAGTTATATATGTTTCTTAATTGTACAGAAAGTTGCATCAAATGGTATTTTGTAAGTAAGTGCTTTGAAAATGCTCCTATACCTAATTAAGTCACTAAATGTTTTCCATTATGTATTTACAAATATATGTATTCATATATAAAGTACATACCTATTTATTTGTATATATGTATGTATTTGATTTAAGAAAAGGCAATTTGTATTCATGATTTATTCAAGAGTTTGATATGATCTATGGACAAAGTTTGTTTTAAACTTTTCCAAATATGTAACACAATGAAAGTGATTCAGAGAAAATTTCACACTCATTCATATACAAATCTTGAAACTTTCAATAAAAGTCAATATGTGGGGGGATAAGATATAATTCTTATTGTAAGAATGATTTGTTCAGGCTCCCTAGGGCATACTGCATTGCAGGCCGACTCTACCATCTGAGCCACCAAGGATACCCCTAGGGTATATTATATTCTATATTTTCTTCTTGTCCTGGCTTTAAAAATAAAATAAATAGTTTTTCATTTCTCTGGGTGACATTTATATAATTAAAACTTCAGGAGGGCAGAGATATTTGTCTGTTTTTTTCAATGATGAATTTTTCAAGCCCAGAGCAATGTTTGACACATAGTTGATAAAAAAAATTAGTCAATAATAATGAGTAAAATATAAGAAGACATCTTGCTCATTCCTAAACAACACAAAATATTTTATTAATTTCCACAAAATTCTTAAGAGGAAGAGAAAGATGGTTCCCATTACAATAAAATATTTTAGTATTCTCCCTAATCTACTAAAAATGAAGAAATTCATAAATCTGTGAGAATGCCTGGAAAGTTAGTTGTAACTCCGATAAAGCTTTAAGGTTTAAAAAAAATGAATGGTGATGAAAGACAAGCCTCCATTGTTACAGATTTCTTAATTATAGAGCATAATATTAGTTGTTAAACTTGTTAGAATTCAAAAGTGAGACTTTTTTGAAAAAAATAAAGCTTTAATATCCTTAAACAAATCTTTGATTAACATGTTTGACTTCTCACCTCTAAGACCAAGATGGAACAATCAAGGCATGCATTAGTTTATTATTTAAATACAATTGATTTCTTACATTGTTAATAGTTATAAAATGGAAAAAACTAATAAATTAACTATAAGATAGAAAGTACTTAAAATATAATGTAAAGAAGTAAATCCACAGTTTATCTGTTCTCATTTTTTTCCATAAGATAAACACATATTATATCAAGATATCAATTATACTGTTTGTGTGGAGAAGGGTTGAAATATATGTGGGGTATGTAGATAAGTATTAGAGGTAAAGAAAATCAAAATTTATCTTTCCTAAACTCAACAGTTGGAATTACTATTTTCTTACACTTACTGTCCCAAGATTCCTTCTTCTGTGACACAATTTTGACAAATGAGAGAAATATTATCAAGACTATTAGCCCTGTAGTGGTTCAGGTCTACATTATATGGACCTAAAGTAGCTTAAGATGACACCTGGACGCTCAGTTATGTCACTTTCATTTCACATCAGCTTGAATGCTCCACATTCAGGGGCTACTCCTTCAAACTGCATCCCAACACTTCAGGAAATTAAGCACTTCTCTGAACTTCACACTATGCAACAAAGCTATTGAAATTCAAACAAGTTCACATTTCTCCCCTCTTTTAGACTGTTGATTTCCATTCTCATAGTCCCACGAACTGTCTATTATATACAGAGTAAATGCTCAAAAATGTCACTATTACTATAAATGTACAACACATCCCTAAAATCTTCTTAATTTACCCAAATTGATAGATGTTCAGACAGATGTTCAGAAAAACCAAAGTGGAATTTGGTATAACAAATATAGCAACATTTGCAATACTCATTTTGATACTATACATTGGACTTGATCAGTTGAGGCTGCAAAAACCAGCCTAGAAGATCTTTTTGCCCATTTTTTCTTTTTTTTTTTTTCTTCTCTACCCTGAGCTTGTTGCTGACTTTCATCCATGTTTTGAACATAAGCAAATTCAAGACATGAAAAGACATGAAGCTTACACGAGAAGACACAACACTTAATTAGAGAATGCATGTATAAATACAGTGAGAAATAAGATTAGATGGAATAGAGGTAGAATGGTAAATATCATTTTAAATAACCAAAAACATAGTCTATGAGTTGACAATTTACAAATATTTTAGCTTCTTGAATGAAAGAGCAACCAGAGTAAAATATTTTTCTATATTTAGTGATTAAAAAAAGTAAACAGATATTTTGTGATTAGCAGGACAGGGTAAAAAAGAAAGTGGCTGAAGACGAGAAAATCAAATCAAGAATTATATTAATAACAGTTATCAAGAAATCAATTTTTAGTAGAACTGTTCTTCTTGATCTAGGCAAGAAAATATAAAACCAGAATATAAATAGTAGCTACTAACCTGATAAAGGAGATAACTAGGCTAAATAGAATCAGCGAATATCGAGCCATTTCTCTTGGGAGAAATTCAAGGTTAATTTTCTGCAAGCTACTGGTCACAACATTTTTGTTAGCCAATCAGTAAAGAATCTTGTTTTATATGTGTTTCTGTTAAAAGAGATATTGTTTAACGTATAGTTCTTACAAATAATTAATTGGCTGTCATTTCTTTATAACAATAACTCAGTAGCCTTTTCTCCTAATATTTTCTTAATCCTGAGCAGCATAACCTAAACTTTATCTGGTTTTTAGCCTGATAACAGTGCTATCCACTAAGCTTTTTAAATTTCTTATCACCACATGCATCCACAAAATTTTAACTTCTATCTTTTCCATAGCTTCATCAAGTATTGTAAGTGAGACATCACTTTATGGAGCAGCCTCATGCACAGATTTGCAAATTTCTTTTTATCCCCTGGATGGATAGTGTTATTCATTTGTTAGTACTGAACTCACACCTGAGAGCATTATAACTAATGCCTGAAAAAGCTTATCTAAAACGTGCATTTTCTCTCTAAACCACATCACAGTCTTTTTGTGCTTAGGAACAATAGAGAATACTTCCACACTAGAGTTGGGGGGTATTTTAAACAACAAAATCACTAGTGAAAAGCACAAAAATGGAATAAATATGGCGTTAAATAGAACATGAGAAGGACACATGTTACAATAGGAGAGTTGAAACAGAAGAGAGGTCATCTTGTTGAGGACTAGAACTTTGAGTGACTCAAACTTTTTGCTGCTCTGTGCATGTCCTCAAGTGACTGTGATAAGCTCTCCGAATATTAATTTTCAGGTTAGAAATACATTCTAGAGAGCAAATTCATGAACATGGAATTGAAAGTGAAGATCGCTTGTGTGTGCTCAGTCACTCAGTTGAGTCCAGCTCTTTGCAACCGCGTGGACTGTAGCCCTGCCACACTCCTCTGCCTGTGGAATTTTCCAGGCAAGAATACTGGAGTGGGTTGCCATTTCCTCCTCCAGGGGATCTTCCCCACCCAGGGGTTGAACCCATGTCTCCTGTGTCTTCTGCATTGGCAGGCAGATTCTTAGCACTGCACCACCTGGGAAGTACTTATAATGAAGACTGACAGTATCTCTCTCTCTCTCTCTCTCTCTGTCTACATATATATATATATATATATATATATATATATATATATAATAAAAGACTGGCTGCAAAACATAAGTTAGCAACATTCTTACAGGAACACCTGTTTAGGATTTAAGCTTTTGCATATTTTTTAGGGAGAAATCTTCATTATCAGCATCAAGACATTATCAGTACTGTCTTGAGGTGTTTACTTTCTTGAATTTTAGTCATTCTTAATGCTTCTGATTTATGAATGTCAATAGGATTAATTTCATCTTTACAGACCTAATTTGCTGCAGATTACTTGGCAAACTACTTAATTCCAGTAATGTATATGTACATATAAAGAGTGTTTTTTACTGTAATTTTCCAGTAATTAGACTTTGAGACATTTATGTATTGCAATTCACAAATGAATGACTCCATTTTTGTATGTCTGGTCATCTTGTTATTTATCTACTCTTTGGATGAATGCTATTTTAAGAACTAGCAAGTTACTTATTGATGCAATTATATAAAACTGATGGATTGAATTGGTATTTCAAGATATAAAATTAAATGCATGGTCTATTGTATATTCTATCAAGTGAATAATGTTGTAGGCAACCTACTTATTGCATTTTTCTTCTAGTTTATGACAGCTTTCTATCAAATGGGAGAAAAGAGGCGTAGAACACATGCACTGTCTATAGATGATGAGGCCACTACTACATTCCTGATGTAAGGCTAGCCAATAGAAATATGATTTCCTTAAGTTTTAAACTAACCATTATCTCTAAGGTAATATTGATTTGTCTTTATTGAGTGCTGGCATGGCTATATGTGGGTTTCCCTGGTAGCTCAGTGGTAAAGCATATGCTGCAATGCAAGAGATGAAGGAGATACGGGTTCGATCTCTGGGACAGGAAGATCCCCTAGAGAAGGGCATGGCAACCCATTCCAGTATTCTTGCCAGGAGAGTCCCATTGCAGAGAAGCCTGGGGGTCACAAAGAGTTGGACACAACTGAAGTGGCTCAGCATGCATGCGTGGTTATATGTGGCCAAGATAGGTGAAAACTCACACAAAGTCATGCTATAGTGAAAGAGAAACAGAAAAAGTTTATAAAGAAGCAGATGTAATAAAGAATGAGAAAAGTTGATAGAGTAGCTGCATCTTATTATATATTGAGCATATCCTTACGTGGTAATTAGTATGGACTATGCACTATTTTAAATACTTAATACTCACAATGACCATATGAAGTGGTCCTGTATTAAGGCCATTATACAGATAAGGAATGGAGAAGGAAATGGCAACCTATTCCAGTATTCTTGTCTGGAGGATCCCAGGGATGGAGGAGACTGGAGGGCTACAGTCCATGGGGTTACAAGAGTCGGACATGACTTAGCAACTTCACCACCATCACTATCACAGATAAGGAAACAGAGCACTAAAGATTAGGTAATGTCCTGACATCATAGACTTAATAAGTGGTAGTATCAGAGTTCAAGTCCAAGGCAATCTGCAGGCAGAATCCATGTCATTTAACACTATATTAGGCTACTAGCTATTAGCTCTGTACATTCTATTTTTTTGTCCATTATTCGTCTATGCACTTTTGACCAAGAGACTTCCAAATTCCAGAAAATATCTATTCAGTTCCTAAAGGATTTCCTTAAAAACAAAAATCTTTATTTACTTACAGTGCTCCCTCTCTACACCACGGGGAAAAGGAGAGAAGAGCAATGCACACTGACCAGATTTTACAAGGTGTGAACATATAATACCATTTGATTGTGTTAGTGAATCCTCACTATAGAAGCTTCTGGAAAATAACCAGAATGATTCATTAAAAATTATGTAATTTGTACTGATTTGTAATATTTCATTGTTGTTTCCTAAGTAAAATTAAGTCACTGAAAAAAATCTATCTGTGAATAACTTGATTATCCCCTAAACCTAACATAATTTTCTTTCTAAATCTTGAAATCATAGAGATAGTCTTTATACCATAGTTTCAAATAAAGTGAATAGTGGAATACTTTTTAGGAGAGGAGAAGGTAGAAGACAGTATACTTCCACAAAGTATTAACTGGAAGTTTACATGATTTTCTTCTAGAACTTTTGGACTATTTTTGTAGTAAGAAATTGTTCCAAGAGCTTTCTGTATTTCTCTTAATTATATTTGCATTATAAAATTAGTGAATATGTAGCAAAATAATTGAATAGTTGCAATATAATACACTTAGGGAATCTCTACACTGTTTAATAAAGAGTGTGAAACCCCAATATTAAAGTTTATTATTTCTAAAGGTGGAATTCAGTTCAGTTCAATTTAGTTGCTCAGTCATGTCTGACTCTTTGTGACCCCATGGACTCCAGCATGCCAGGATCCCCTGTCCATCACCAGCTCCCACAGCTTGCTCAAACTCAAGTCCATCGTGTTGGTGATGCCATCCAACCATCTCATCCTCTGTTGTCCCCTTCTCCTCCTGCCTTCAATCTTTCCCAGCATCAGGGTCTTTCCCAATGAGTAAGTCCTTCACATCAGGTGGCCAAATTATTGGAGTTTCAGCTATAACATCAGTCTTTCCAATGAATATTGAGGACTGATTCCCTTTAGGATTGACAGGTTTGATCTTGCAGTCCAAGTGACTCTCAAGAGTCTTCTCCAACACCACAGTTCAAAAGCATCAATTCCTCAGTGCTCAGCTTTCTTTATAGTCCAACTCTCACATCCATACATGACTACCGGTAAAATCATAGCTTTGACTAGATGGACCTTTATTGTCTAAAGGTGGAAATCAAATACAAATTCCAATAATTTTAAACCTGCTAACTTTTCTTTCCTGATAAAGAGCTTAAATAGAAAATGTATCTTCTAATACATAAGACGTTCAATGAATTTTTGCATTAATGAAAAATATCTAGTTCTTGATTCTGCAATCTGGTCAGATCAATAGGAATTGTCATATGTGAAGATCATTAAACCTCAAAAGTTACTTTCATCTAAACAGTCCATGGACACACAACCCAAAGTCTCTTTAATAACTGGAATCAGTTCTGAATACGAACTTAGAATTGAAATCTGTCACTGACATTTATAACTCAAATTCTTTGTCCAAACATGCAGGAATAAATAGCAACTCAGTTCCTTCTCTTTCCCTATCTCTTTAAACTCTATCTTCAAATATAGAGTTACTCTGGATGACTCTTCAAAATCAGCTGCAAAACTAGCTTAAGATGGATCTTACAACACTAGTAAAATTGTGACCTCATTTTTCCTCTTTTCATTCTTTTTGCCTAACTACTGAAACTTCAAAATAATCCCATGAAATTTATGTAGCCAAATTTTAACTTGGTTATTTCACTCAAAGATCATGTATTTAGCTTCACTTTTTTCTCCACTTCAACTGCTGCATCTCTTTGTATGCAGAAATATTTCTTCAGGGGATGTCTCTGTGACACATCCTCTCACTCCCCTGAACATCTCAGTCCACTGTAAATGGTTGCCAGTGGCACGACTGAAGGAAGTGATTGTCTTCAGGCATGCACAAACTCATCTGATGTATCTTAGGCAAGAACTGAATTGAAGAAAAGGAGGAAAATGATTTTCTTCTGAACATCGTTGATATCATTTTCATAAGGTCACGTGAGAGTCTATTGTATGACTTAATTGATATTTTTAAAAAATTGGAACAATTGAAAACTCTTAAATAACATTTTGTCTTTTTTTTTCTATTTAATTTGTAATTCTCTTGTCTGAGAACTACTTCTCCATGAATATGTGTTACATTTATTCTCACTGATGAATCATTCCCTCTCAGAGTGATTTGCCTAATTTGAAAGTTATTATTTCCCCTTCAGTTCAGTTCAGTCGCTCAGTCGTGTCCGACTCTTTGCGACCCCGTGAATTGCAGCACGCCAGGCCTCCCTGTCCATCACCAACTCCCAGAGTCTACCCAAACCCATGCCCATCGAGTCAATGATGTCATCCAACCATCTCATCCTCTGTCATCCCCTTCTCCTCCTGCCCCCAGTCCTACCCAGCATTAGGGTCTTTTCCAATGAGTCAACTCTTCACATGAGGTGGCCAAAGTATTGGAGTTTCAGCTTCAACATCAGTCCCTCCAGTGAACAACCAGGATTGATCTCCTTCAGGATGGATTGATTGGATCTCCTTGCAGTCCAAGGGACTCTCAAGAGTCTTCTCCAACACCACAGTTCAAAAGCATCAATTCTGCGGCGCTCAGCTTTCTTCACCGCCCAACTCTCACATCCATACATGACCACTGGAAAAACCATAGCCTTGACTAGACAGACTTTTGTTGGCAAAGTAATGTCTCTGCTTTTAAATATGCTATCTAGGATGGCCATAACCTTCCTTCCAAGGAGTAAGCGTCTTTTAATTTCATGGCTGAAATCACCATATGCAGTGATTTTGGAGCCCCCAAAAATAAAGTCTGACACTGTTTCCACTGCTTCCCCATCTATTTCCCATGAAGTGATGGGACCAGATGCCATGATCTTAGTTTTCTGAACGTTGAGCTTTAAGCCAACTTTTTCACTCTCCTCTTTCACTTTCATCAAGAGGCTCTTTACTTCTTCTTCACTTTCTGCCATAAGGGTGGTGTCATCTGCATATCTGAGGTTATTGATATTTCTCCCAGCAATCTTATTTCCCCTTATATCAGCTCAAATGGCTGATGGATTTTAGGTATGGATTTTGGCATATGGGCCCTCTCTTGTAAGTTTCAATTTGCTCCATAGTAGAATCAACATAGGAGTTTTTTTTTTTTTTAAATCCCAGTTTCTAGGCTCTACCCCATACCAATTAAATCAGAATCTCCATGGCCTGGGAAGGAGAGTTGAAGGGGTATAGGAATAGGTTTTTTGTATTTCAATAAAATAATTAAAATCTCAAGCTATTTATCTTGATCAAGCAGAAAGTTCATTTTCTTATATATATATATATATATTATTCTTGCTTAAAATCAGATGGAAGACAATTAAAAGATAGACTTGTATAGTGAAATAGTTCCCAAGATTGTCAAAATTTCCTGACCTTAGATGGAAATATAGTTTTATACTAATTCTCTTGAAATTTCTCTAATGAATAAATTTATATATTTTGTATCACTGCCAAATATTCTAGTTGAATAAGATATTTTTAACTGTCTCCTAATCCTAGTTATTATCTACTAATCTCTTCCTAAATTAGAAATCAGAACGAATTCACTACCCTTTAGATATTTTATTCTAACTCAATTACTTGCTTGTCTCATATCACACTGAAAGCCAGTTCCTATAATTCATTAACTAATATACTTGAGAAATGCTGCATTTTAAAATCTCCTGGAGATTCACTTCTACACAGTAGCATGTGAAGGAGTTTGATGAGTGATTCTTTTCATTTTCTTAAATTGCAAAAATCATAAATTTATACATTGATGCAATTTTATATATACGTATCCTCATGTACCCAATTCTGAACTGTGATACAGAGAATTTCCTGAACTCTAGAAAGCTCCTTCATCCTCCTGTCAGTTAGTATTACTGCTCCCATCTTCAGTACAATTTTAACCACCATTCTGATTTTTATCATTTTAGATTAGTTTTGCTCAATTTTAATTCCATAAAATGAAACCGTACTGCTTTGCTTCTTTTATGTCTGGCTCTTCATTAATATTATGTACAGGAGATTCACTCATACTATAGCAATGAATTTTTCATTTGAGGCCTATGGTAGGTATTTGGGTTGGTTCAAATTATGGTTATTATGTAAAGGTTGTCTATGAACATTGTTTCTATTTTGCTGGACATATGCACTAGTTTCATATAAGTATATACCCAAGAGTATAATTGTTGCATCACAGGCTAAAGATATGCTTATATTTGGTAAGTTTTGCATTGGATCTATAGATTAACCTGGAAAGAATAAAAGTCTTATCAATATTGAGATTTCCTATGCATATAAATGGTGCATCACATTTGTGAACATGTGAGCTCAGTCATATCCTACTCTCTTTGACTCTGTGTGCTATACCCCAGCAGGCTCCTCTGTCCATGGGATTTTTCCAGGCAAGAATGCTGGAGTGGGTTGCCATTTCCTTCTCCAGGAGTCTTCACAACCCAGGGGTCGAATCCCCATCTCTTGCATCTCCTGCACTGGCAGGCAGATTCGTTACCACTGAGCCACCTGTGAAGTCTGGCATAATTCTATTTAGGTCTTCCTTTGCTTAAGTAAAGTCTATAAACTTCCAGTTCCTACAGGTTTTTTGTTAAATTTATTGTAAATATTTGGTATTTTCAATGCTATTGAGTGCAACATTGTTTAACAATTTTGTTTTCAATTGTTCTTTGCTAATATATATAAATATACTTGTATTTTTATACTGACCTTGTATTTTGATTCTTTGCTATATGCACTTATAAGGACACGTAGCAGAACAAAACATGGCTAATGTAGCAAACTAGAGAACAAGCTCAGAAGTCTGACAGAAATATGTCAGGTTTTAAAGACCTCAAATATATTATGGGAAAGGTAATATCTAAAGAAGGGAAATAGGCCTAATCTATGATGGATATACATTTTAGAATGTCTTCCAGAAGAGACTGAGGGAACTAAACAGAGGCTGTAATGAAAGAAAATATATGAAACCATTTCTAGGCAAAACTCAAATATTCTTAAAGACTATAAATGGGCTCAGCAGGAATGACAAAAAACAATACATTCTAAAGTAATTCTACTGCTATTTTATAACTGAAACAGTTTAAATTATCTAAATCTTTAATAGAGTTATAAAAAATGCAGTATGTACTGTAATTAAATTTCCCTCATATTTTGTATTTAACACAGATACCAACAGTAAATGGATAGACATTTTCAAATCTCTAAGGAAAAAAATTGAATCATAGCCTTCTATGACAATTAAAATTAAACTTTTGGTATTATTAAAATATTATTTTAAAAATGCTACACAGAGAGATGCATCAGATAGTAAGAGTAGAATTTCCTCTCTCTAAACAATTATATAAGTGGATTTTGAGTAGAGGGAATAGGTCAAGAAATGACTGAAACTATAGAGAAAGGAATTCTCAATGGCCAATATCCTGTCCACTGAAATTGGATAACCAGTGACCAGGAGATTTTGTACATAGAAATACTTATTTCTGGTCAATAAATTCTTAGGGAAAACTCATTTCTATTAGTTTTTTTTTTTTTTTAAACATCAAATCTCCACCTTCCAGCCACATGGAGGGACATGTAGGAAATGGCAACCCACACCAGTATTCTTGTTTGGGAAAATCCCATGGACAGAGGAGACTGGCAAGCTACAGTCCATGGAGTGACAAAGAGTTGGACATGACTGAGTGACCAAAACAACAGCGACAATCCTTGTGAAACTTGTGGCATGTTAGAGTCCATGTCTAGTAAGGTCTATAACACAAACTTGTGGCATGTTAGAGTCCATGTCTAGCAAGGTCTATAACACAACCATGATAGGTCTTCTGAATCAGTAGCTGAGGGCTTAACCCAGTTTAGGATTTAACAGGATTGACTTCCCTTGGATGAACTGGTTAGGACAATCACCTTATCACTTCCTTTCCTGGAGACTCTTTTATAGAGTGGCTGAATGCCATGCTCTGGGAGACACTCCTCCGGACCTTCTACTAGGGAAGCATGGTGAAAGAGGCAATCTCATACTTGTTCTTAGGAATAATATGATTGGGAAAAAATTCTTCATAAGTGCCTTGTATTCCTGAACATCTTGGGAAGAGTCATTGGCGGTCTTTGTTCTGGGATATACTTCTAAGGAAGTTTGTAGAACGGTCTTGAAAGATAATGTTCTCTGTGTCAGAGGACAGGTTTGTTTCCTGATCAAAGTAATAAAGGTAATTTCTCCCTCCTGGGTAAAGTTTGGACTGAGTCTTTTTTAAGGGCATCAAATATATCACAAACTATAATATTATTATTTCCACTCTAAAGCAGCAGGTGAGCTCCTTAAATATCATTACACAGCCAAATTTTATAGCAAAACCCACAAACTTTATGAAAATATGGTGAGATACCCAATGCTCAAAATTGTGATCAGTGTCACATTAACAACAACAAAATATCCACATAATAAAAACAATAGCACAGCTTTAGGCCTGTTACATGATTCATAAATAAGTATTACAAATCAATACGGCACTTCATCTTAGTCACCAGACTCCAATTTAAAAAAATAATAATTAATTAATTAACAAAAATAACGACATTTGCTTGTGCATATATGTACAACACCTTCTCTTACTATGTGCGAGAGGAAGAGAATAAAAGTTGGATAGAAAATGAGTGAATGTAAAGGGAGAGAAAGAAAGTAAAAAGAACAGATAACACAGTGGATGAAAATACAGGAGGCAGAGAGGAAAGGGGAACATTAAAGAGAGGAGGGTGTGCTGAGCCAGGTTGGCTGCCAGAAGGGTTGAAACTTACGAGCTGTTGTAAATGGATGTAAGGTTTGTTCTCTGAAATCAGAGCAGAAGTCGCAATACCAGATTGGGATGAATGCAATTCCTCCTTGCTTCGTGTGTTCCTGTGTGCAGTTTTAATTTTTTGGATATTTTTGGATATTTTTGGATGGCTCCATTCAGTTGAGTGTAGTTTTCTGTATTCACTTCTTGTCTCTCACAGATGAAACCACACATAAGCAGGCAGAATCTCTATCATGCTAAAACTGTTCCCTGATATGTCAATTGTTTGGAAAAACGCTGGCTTTCAAGACAAGTGTTATAGAAAAACTGATTGGATTCATCAAAAAAAAAAAAAAAGAGCTTAAAGTTCTCACCACAAGAAAAAATACATAACTTTATATGGGGACAGATGGTAACTAGACTTATTGTAGGGATTATTTTGAACTGTATACAAACATAGAATTATTATGCTGTATACTGGACACCAATATAACAGGTTTTTCCTCAGTTAAAAAAAAATAAGATGGATAAATAAATGTTGATATATCTGTACAAAATCATCACCATTGCTGGATAGATGGGTATTCTGAATGATTACTTACTTTAGGAGCCATCTCTTAATGGGTTAAAGCCACAAGGGCCTCAATTACTAACACCAAGAGCACATTCCAAAATAATATTGTCCACAGGGATAGGAATGAAGAAGTTAGCCACATTTTAATTATTAGACAACACACATTTCATGCTTTTATATTCAGCTATCATGATGAAAAATAAAGGATGTTAAAATGAATAAGTTGCACCATTTTGTTGAAAATTATGTGAAAAATAAGTATTTCCCTAAATTAAAGTCATATTTTCTTTGTTTAGATCTCGCATTTTTTTTCCTTAAACATATATTTCATTAATCTAAAATAGTTTTTATAGTGATTAGCATGCTCAAGAAATGTTCCAATTTCTGCTGCTCCAACTTTTCAAACTATAAAATCAAATAATCTCTGAGGCTACATGTGTTTCAGATTCAAAATAAAAGATAACATTGCTCATACCTTTAATTTGTTAATTTAAGGATCTTAATTTGCCAGTTGAAAGTCGTCTAACATTTATAGAAGAAAATAAAATGAATCCAATGGAGTGGTCATAATTTTAGCTATAACTACCATCAACACCAGTTGTAACCCAAGGAATCAAGAGTCAACATCTCATTTCAACCAACTAGTAACAGCCCTTCTTTTTTATCCTGGTGCTCAGTTGTCCTCAAATAGTCTGTGAAGTTAACTACTGCTGCAGTCTGCTGAGATTATGCAAGTGTGAAGCCTGCTGATTTAGTTAGCAATCGCTTTTGAGGGGGGAAAAAAATATTGGCGCTGGTTCCTGTGGTTGACATCTTGTACATTTCACTTCAGTTTCAGTTTTTATTTGGATTTGCATGAGTTTCAAACCAGGTGAAAAATCATTTCATTATGGCCCAGCAGGAACACAAAATAATTTCACTGAAGCCCAGCTGGTTTGAAAAATGCAATGACAGAAAATCAGGTAGGTTTTACATGTTGGCAGCTTTGGAAATTGAAGCTTTACACATCTCTGATTACATTTAAATTAGGATTTATATTAAAGTCACACTTTGTACCCAATTCTAATGATCATACTGTAATTCTGGAACTATTTCAAACTTATAGCTAGTAGGACTGGTTTGGCAATGTTTCTTTCCGTTAGATGCTTCCCAGGTGGCGCTAGTGGTAAAGAACCCTCATGTCAATGCAGAAGGCATAAGAGACCTAGGTGTGATCCCTGGGTCCAGAAGATTCCTTGGAGGAAGGCATGGCAACACACTTTAGTATTCTTGCCTGGAGAATCCCATGGACAAGGGAACCTGGTGGACTATGATCCATAGGATCACAGAGTCAGAAACGACTGAGAGACTGAGCAAGTAGGCATGCATGCATGCACTTCCCATTAGCTTCACCTGGGGGCGGTTTAGGAACAAGGGTAGAGCTTTGCAGTCACTTCTAAGTCTTGATCACAAAACTGAGAGTATAACCTGTTATTCGCACGTCACTTAGTTATCCTTCAGTATATGTCAGAAGGTTTGATGTCTGCATTCTAAACTTATGAAATATTAATAAACATAAATTATTGATTATGTTACTTCTTTTACAAGTTTTTGATTAGTGGTCTTGAAACAATTGTCATTTTCTCTATATTTCCTTTTCTCTAAGACTTTTCAAATTACATAAAAATTAGGGTTATTAGATTAAGTACACTTTCAAGATAAATACACAATTAGTGTACACTTCTATACACTATTAAATTCTCATCATATTTAAAGGGCCAAATAAACTAAAGTTGATTTAATCTGAACTACTGAACTGAACCTCTCCTTTATTTTGGGAGTTAACTATAAACACATATTAATTTCATGACTGTTCTAATAGGCATCATTGCTAGTTAGGTTTAGATTTCCCCAAAGCACTGCAAATTAAGATGAGGTGACAGAAACTAGAGCTATCACTTCTAATTCACTTATTCATTCATTTAAGTTCATTAGGAAAACTAAACCAAGAATTTTGAATTTGTTTCATAATATATTCTACCACACAAATCATATAAAACAATTAAGAAAACAGCTTTCAATATTTAAAAAGAATCCAAATATGTAGCCTGTAACCTAACTACAATGAAGATCAGTCAATCAGTTTGCTTTTATCTCACTTCTATTCATAAGCTGCTGTGGTGTTCTTTAGTCTTTGTCTACCTGTCTCACACTTTCATAATCTACAGATGCTTGAATTTTAACTGTTGTATAGATTCTTCATCACAATTACTTACAGCAACATATTTTAAACTGGTCTCAGTTATGTTAAATTCAAGTCAATTTTTTTTTTGAGTAAATGTTCTCTGTAAAATTCTCCACTGCCCCCTCATCTTTACTCTGAATCAAAATCTCTTGTAATGATAGTTTGGTTGCTTCCTCCTTCAATATTAATTTAAGATATATGAACTGAGGGCCTACTGTGTGTCACGCACAGTTTTAAGCGTTGCTCAAACAGATGAATATGACAAATTCCTGTTCTCAAGAACTTCACAGATGAATATAAAGAAGTTGTCTGATTACTAACACAGATTAGGATCATAGTAGAAAATACGGTCAGTTCTCTAGCGTGTGAGAGAACAGTGTGAAATTAGGCTTCCTATGGAAGGTCCTCCTGGCACTGAGCTGAAAGACTCAGCCATCTTCAGGGACAACTTTCTTATCAGCAAAAACGAACTGGAACTGCCTTTTACACTGGAATCTCTGAGTGGCCAGCCCCTTCCTAATTAACTCATTCAGGTCCTTGCTCTTTCCAAGAAAATGTCAGCACTTTAAAATTTGACATTTTAAATGAAACGGAGCATTTTGACATCAAATCAAATATATGTTAATTAAAATTAGCCCGTGAAATGTCACAAAGATAAGTGAGGCAAAAGAATCTACTTTTTCTCCCCCACAGTTGCAGCAAATTGCTTAATAAGGGAAAATAAATAAATAACTATGGGTAAGAGATTGCTAGCCTTTCATTTCCTTAAAGAGAGGGACAGAGCTGCCCAATGCTGCTAGGATATCTTAATTTACTGATTCAGTATATATTTTTTTTAAATTTCTGAATATAGTTTGCAATTACTATTTTCTTTTTTACTTTTGCCTAGCAGGAACACAGTAAACACCAAAACAAAAACATAGGCAAACAAAACACTCAATTTAAAATTTCGCCTGAATCTTGAAAGAAAAGGATTGGAAGATCATAATGTTAAAACAGTGAGGGAATTTATCCTTATGATAAGCTCATGTATTTTTCTTATTTCACTTCAGACATATGAAAACATTCTCAAAACCCCGCAGCAGAACACAGAGCAGTACTGAGGAATACTTGTCTAGATCATCAATCCCCAGTCAATCCCTGACATCTGCAGTAGACGGTGGGAATAGGAAGCTGAGGACTGTGGAAACTACTCTTATATAGGGCTGTGGTGACAGCAGCATTGCTGTTCTGTGTAAGGAAGTTTCACTCTATGTTCTTTTTGCCAACAACAACAACAAAAACTGGCACTTGCCATCTGTCTCTACCAGGTTTAAGTCACTAGTCACTGCAGCCACTGACCTTCAGCACACCCTGAAAGGAGTTCGGGGTGAAGATCAGGAATGAGACATTCTGTGCTCTGGCAGAAGAAACTTTTAGACAGATACTTTCTGGAGAAGATTTTATGAGCCTATTTCTTGAATCTCCTCATATCTAGAAAATCACTAAAATCATTAACAGTGACATTGGCTCCTTGCGAGTAGCAGCAAGCTTCTGCCAAAATGTGTGCTTGACTGTACCATACCCCTCTCCACTAAAATAATATATAACACTGACCTCCCCTCTACCTCTTTGAATTAGTTTCTCAGAGCTGTTGGAAGTGCTGCCTCCAAGGTTATAATCTTCACTTTTTCCCAAATAAAACTTAACTCACAGTACTCATGTTGTGCATTTTTTTAAGTCAATACTTTCATATACACCTGCCACTATAAGTTTGGAACAGTGGAGCTTTCCATTTATGTTGTACTTCTTTGTATACAAGCCATATTTTATAATATCTGGGCCATAAGCAGAGCAGACATTAAACCTGTCTAGCACCTATAGTAGGGGCTTCCCAGGTGGCTCAGTGGTAAAGAATTTGGCTGCCAAGCAGGAGACACAGGTTCAATCCCTGGGTCAGGAAGATCCCCTGGAGAAGGAAATGGCAAACCACACCAATATTCTTTCCTGGGAAATCCCATGGACAGAGGAGCCTAGTAGAGTAGAGTCCATGGGGTTGCAAAGAGTAGGACATGACTGAATGACTAAACAAGAGCAAAGCACCAGTAGGAGTATAAGGTATCTGATGTTTACCAGGGTATGATTACTATTTACATTTTATATCTTGAATTAATCTAATGTTTCCCATTTTTTCGTACTAACTTGCTTTCACTAATTCACACTTCAAAATATTTCAGCACAATTATTGAGATTGCCTCAGGGTGATATAGGAAAATTTCTTACTACTTCTTTGGGAAACTCTGTTGATAATAAAAAAAAAACAAAATGCTATTCCTCTTAATGAAAAATTTGATACAATAAATGATATAAATAAGCAAAAAAAAAGTTAACATCTGTCTCAATCTCACTAATATTTGTAATCAAGTATTTATGACCAGAGACTTAAACAGAGTTCTGTTTGATCTAAAAAATAATGGCTTATACCAATAATTCAAACTACTGAATATCACCTTTAAAAATGTTTGACACATCTATTTTTCCACATCAGATCAGAGCAGTCACAAAGCATTTCCTTCATGTGCCTAGGATTGTGTATCCAGTCAGGACTCAATAGAAGAGCCACATCTCAGATCTTGAAATGCTCAGGTCAGGACTGCAATTCAGTGTAAGAGTTGCAGGAGACACAGGTTCAATCCCTGGGTTGGGATGATCTCCTGGAGGAGGGTGTGGCTCCCACTCCAGTATTCTTGCCTGGACAGTACTTTAAAAAACAAATACAACACTTTGTAAACAAAGATCCGTATAGCCAAAGTCATGCTCTTTCCAGTAGTCATGCACATATGTGAGAGTTGGACCATAATGAAGGCCGAGTGCCAAAGAATTGATGCTTTTGAACTGTGGTGCTGGAGAAGACTCTTCATAGTTCCTTGGACTGCAAGGAGATCCATCCTGTCAACCCTAAATCAAATCAACCCTGAGTACTCATTGGAGGGACTGATGCTGAAGTTGAAGCTCCAATACATTGGCCACGTGGTGTGAAGAGCCAACTCATTGAAAAGACCCTGATGCTGGAAAAGATTGAAGACAAAAGGAGAAGGGGAAGACAGAGGATGAGATGGTTGGATGGCATCACTGACTCAATGAACATGAACTTGGGAAACACCAGGAGATGGTGAGGGGCAGGGAAGCCTGGAGTTCTGCATGCAATGGGGTTGCAAAGAGTTGGAGATGGTTTAGTGACTGAGCAACAACAACATCAAAATGATGTGTGCGATCCTCAAGTAACTTGATTTATAAGGAATCTGTTGTCTCCTTTTTTCCCTGCTCATTTCATCTGGATGAGGATGTAATGTAGGAGCTTCTGCAAGCAGAAATCTTTGAACCATGAGGTGACAGTTATAACTTCGTTGTTATTCAGTTGCTCAGTCATGTCCGAGTCTTTGCGACCATATAAACTGCAGCATACCAGGCTTTCTTGTCCCTTACTATCTCCTAGAGTTTGCTGAAACTCATGTCCATTGAGTCAATGCTGCCATCCAACCATCTCATCCTCTGTCGCCGCCTTCTCCTTTTGTCTTCAAACTTTCCCAAATTTACCGTCTTTGCCAGTAGGTCTGCTCTTTGCATCACAGGGCCAAAAGATTGGAGCTTCCGCTTCAGGATAATTCCTTCCAAAGAATATTCAGGGTTGTTTTCCTACTGGATTGACTGGTTTAATATTGCAATTCAAGGGACTTTTAAGAGTCTTCTCCAGCACCACAGTTCCAAAGCAATGATTCCTCAGCGCTCAGCCTTCTTTATGGTCCAACTCACATACTTACAGAACTACTGGAAAAATGATAGCTTTGACTATAAGGACCTTTGTTGGCAAAGTGATGTCTCTGCTTTTTTATACACTGTCTAGGTTGGTCATAGCTATAACACTGTTCAGGTCAGTTCAGTTCATTTGCTCAGCCATGTCCAACTCTTTGTGACCCCATGGACTGCAGCACGCCAGGCCTCCCTGTCCATCACCAACTCCTGGAGTTTACTCAGACTCATGTCCATTGAGTCGGTGATGCCATCCAATCATCTCATCCTCTGTCAGCCCCTTCTCCTCCTGCCTTCAATCTTTCCCAGCATCAGGGTCATTTCAAATGAGTCAGGTCTTCCCATCAGGTGGCCAAAGTATTGGAGTTTCAGCTTCAGCATCAGTCCTTCCAATGATTATTTGGACTGATTTTCTTTAGGATGGACTGGTTGGATCTCCTTGCAGTTCAAGGGACTCTTAAAGTCTTCTCCAACACCACAGTTCAAAATCATCAATTCTTCAGCACTCATCTTTCTTTATAGTCTAACCCTCACATCTATACATGACTACTGGAAAAACCAAAGCTTTGACTAAATGGACCTTTGTTGGCAAAGTAATGTCTCTGCCTAGGTTGGTCATAACTTTTCTTCCAGGGAGAAAGCATCTTTTAATTTCATGGCTGCAATCACCATCTGCAGTGATTTTGGGGACCCCAAAAAATAAAGTCTGTCACCGTTTCCATTGTTTTCCCATCTATTTGCCATAAAGGATAAGAATATGATGGAAAGAGATGGGGTCTCTGATGTTAGAGGAATTCCTCTACAATTGCTGCACGCTTTAACATCAAACTTTGCTGATGTGGACTGAATATAAACATCTATCCAGCTTTTAACCACTATTCAGGTTTTATTGTTTTTATTTGTCAGCTGAAATAGTATATTTTGGCCCTATTCAATTTTCACTGTCTTAAATATTAAGGAATCATGTAAAAGCATGATTTATGTGAAATTAATTCTGTCAAAACTTCACTTAATCCAGTTAGTGATTTATGCCTTGAGTTGACTTCAAAATTATCTTTTCTGGTTAAAGTTTCAATCACATCTAAAAGAAATTTAAATTGAATAATGTCAATATTATTTCAGTAGCATCAATCAATTTTATAATATTCAAATAAACAAGTTTGTTTGAGCTCTCTTCTGATATAGTCCCCTATTTCTGGAGAGTGAGAGCTGGCCAACTACTACTACTTTGTTGCTATTAGAAAGAAGACAAAACTTTGAGTTATTTGAGTACACAGCCAAAGATCAAAGTCCTGATAAACATGATAACAGCTGAAAGCATTTGACAGAAAATGAATTACCAAGGTAAGAAAAAGGATGCTGTAAACTACTTTTCTCTGTAGAGCAAATTTTATGTATTTTGATTGCTTATATGTATAAAATAAATCTTGCTCACAATAAAAAAAATCTATAAAATACAAAATGATTGTATCTAAACATGTATTCTGAGACACACATACGCATATTTAATGGCTTCCCAGATGGCTCAGTGGTAAAAAAAAAAAATGAAGGAGACACAGGTTCTATCCCTGTGTTGGGAAGATCCCTTGTAGTAGAAAACGGCAACCCAGCCCAGTATTCTTGTCTGAAAAATTCCATGAACAGAAGAGCTTGGCAGGCTACAGACCATGGGGTCATAGAAGAGTCTTACATGACTGAGTGATGCTGCATATGTGCATACATTCCAAATAATATATAATTCATTATAAAGTTGATGTGTTCCCTTTATTCACAAAATTTAGCTATACGCCATATGAACTAAAGTTAAACTGTCAGACATATAAATGTATCTCTTATTTTAAAATTTCCAGGATAATTTTCATCTGGAAATCGGAAGCGGAAAAATATTCAATAGCAAAACTTCTAATGGACAGCTGGGCCTATTTTCCTCTGGGTCACAGTCTTGACTGAATGAGAATTGTCCTTTAAACAATTTGTTGGACATAAGACAGAAATATATGTCATTTATGTAGCTTTTATTTTTATTAGCTATTTTATAAGATATTCACTTTGAAATTTGATTTAACTATGTTCTATAGATAAAGAGAAAACAAAAAATAGAGAAAATTTTATGATCCTGAACCAAATAACTGCATCACATCAATAAATGAGTGAACTTAACTGAATTTCAATAATATAGAGTGTGTGTGCTGTGCGCTTAGTCACTCAGCTGTGTCCAACACTTTGTGATTATATGGTCTGTAGCCCACCAGGCTCCTCTGTCCATGCAGATTCTCCAGGCAAGAATACTGGAGTGGGTTGCCATGTCCTACTCCAGGGGATCTTCCCAACCCAGAGATCGAACCCAGGTCTCCCACACTGCAGGTGGATACTTTACTGTCTGAGCCACCAGGGAAGCCCAAGAATACTGAAGTGGGCAGCCTATGCCTTCTCCAGAGATCTTTCCAACTCAGGAATTGAACCGGGGTCTCCTGCATTGTAGGTGAATTCTTTACCAGCTGAGCTACCAGGGAAACCCAATATATTGTGGGCTATAGCTAATACTGAGGTCTTCCCTAGTGGCTCAGTGGTAAAGAATCTGCCTGCCAATACAGGAGACACGAGTTTGATTCCTGGGTCTGGAAGATTCTCTCAAGAAGGAAATGGCAACCCACTCCAGTATTCTTGCCTGGGAAATCTTATGGACAGAGGAGCCTGGCAGGCTACAGTCCATGAAGTTGCAAAAAAGCCAGACACAGCTTAGCTAGTAAACAACTTACATACTATGTTCTTTTAAACAAAAGAGAATTTTGCAGAATAATGTGCATGGTATGTTTCCATTTTTATAGAACATTAGTTAACACTTTCAAGCACTTCTCATCTGAATCCACATTAAGAGATTTATACACATTACTCATAAATTCTTATGTGAATTATGTGATAAAGGTTTTTTATCATTCCCCGTTGAATAAGTGAGAAAGTGGAGGCAAAGAGAAGTTGAGTAATATGCCCAAAGTTACAATAATAATGAAGGGTGAAGCCACTTGAACATTAAAATTTTGAAAGCTTTGGAAGGGATCTGGAAGTCACTGAAATATAGCACTTATTATATTCCCTAAGCCTCATGACTGCTTTTTTCAAATAAATAATGTCGTTAGTTTTGTGCTTACCTGTTTTATAACATATCGTAAAGTCTCAAGAGTTTATGATGCAGAAAATACAAAAAAAATTGGCAAACTTATTGATAAATCAAACATATACATATATGTGTATATTATTCACCCGTTTATAAGTATAAGCTATCATTATAAATAATAGATCCAAATTTCTAAATCATAAAAATATGCTTTACACAATATTAAATACAATAATAAAATTCTTGAAAGAAAAATGTTACAGTTTAGAGAGTTTCAATGTGTGAATATTTACATCAAATATTAATATGGACTTATTTTCTCCCTTTCCATTTAAGATGCAATAGTGTCTGCATTGTGGAATGGGGGGGCAGCTCTCCTATTTCTGAAGAAGGAAACATTTTTATTTGAAGCATAATGGAAAGTTGAACATTCAGAAATATCTGAGCAATGAAAACATCATTTTCATATTCCCAGCCTGTAGGGGCAAAGTGAATTTAATTTTGTATCCATTCAACCAAAATACTGAGTTAACACAAATTGAGATAAACAAGATATAAGTTTTAAAGAAAACTAAGAGAAGCAAAAGCAACCACTTTATTATATTTTATTGAAAGTTTTGTTTATTATCAAAACACTTGCTTTGGGAGTAGGTTATGGGGATTTTGTTTGGGCTGTATTCTTGTTCCTCATTTAGAAAAGCTAAGGAAAATTTCCACCACTCTACCCAAAGTTGATTACATCAACAAATGTACTTTGATCCAAGAGGCCACTAATTTATTGGCTGGGCATTGAGTAGTTCAGCAAGAAAGTTCTACATAGGAGGAATAACAGTTTTTACTGAATGATCAGAGCCTTGATCACAAATACAGTGGAGGCAGAGACTTTGCTATATTAAGGGCTGTATCTCTTTGTTTTATAACAATGCCTGACAAAGAGTAGTGATTTGTTGAATAATAATGGATTTTAGGTAATTTGGGTGTAAAGTATGAGAAGAGAGTGGTAGTAATTTGTAGTAGGGACAGGAGCTGAAAGGTGAATTAAGATGACACAATAAACTTGAAACATGAGACAGGAGTTGCTCTAGTTAAGTTGCAAAGTTTCACGTTTGATTTAAAAGACATTATGCATTAGGTAAGGGAAGGCTATGGAGAAGAGAGAAAGCTATACAGTGGTAACTGTTATTCCACAAGCAGAGACTGAGAATAGCCGTGACAGATAATGATGAGAAACTGACTTGAGAAAGAATGCTTATGATAAGTAAATTGACCACTTTTAAAAGATAATTACTTCTATTAAGCAAGAATAGCTCCTAATGAAAAGGAAATAAGTTTAAAAATAGAGAAAATGTGGAGAAAACAAAAATCCCTATAGATACTGTCATAGAGTTACTGTTTTTTCCTTAATTGTGGTTTGGTCTTCATTGGTTTTATCTATTTGCTGTTCTCAGAATATTCACAATAGTAAAATCTTGACTAATTTGCGTGACATGCACATGTTTCCAAACCTAACAACCCCAAATAACTTATCAAAAACATAGTGTAAGTTAAAAGAAATTGTTATCACAAGTTTAATTTAATTAGGAAATATCAGTAATGGAGTATGACTTGTTATTAATACTAAGCATAATGAGACAATTAAAGTAAATGGATTCTGTGAAAAATGCCATTGGTAATTTTATAGGTTGCATAGAATCTATAATTGCTTTAAGTAGTATAGTCATTTAAAAAATATGGAAAAGACTGCAAATAGCCAAAGAATCTTGAGAAAGAAAAGTAGAGCTGGAGGAAGCATGTTCCCTGACATCAGACCATACTAGAAACTACAGTAATCAAGGCAATATGGTACTTGCACACACACACAAAAAACGTCAATGGAATAGGCTTGAAAGCCTAGAGATGAACCCATGCACCTATAGTCACCTAATCTATGGCACAGGAGGAAAGGATATACAGTGGTGAAAAAGACAGTCTCTTCAATAAGTGGTGCTGGGGAAACTGGACAGTTACATGTAAAAGTGTGAAATTAGAACGCTCCCTAACATCACACACACACAACTCAAAATAGATTAAAGACCTAAATGTAAGGTGGGACACGATAAATCTCTTAGAGGAAAACATGGGTACAGCACTCTTTGAGATAAATTTAAGCAAGACCTTTTTTGATTCACCTCCTAGAGTAATGAAAATAAAAACAAAAACAAATAAATGGAATCTAGTGAAACTTAAAAGCTTTTGCACAGCAAAGGAAATCATAAACAAAATGAAAAAGCTCTCAGAACGGGAGGAAATATTTGCAAATGAAGCAATTCACAAGGGATTGATCTCCAAAACATACAAACAGCTTATGTGGCTCAAAAAAAAAAAAAAAAAAGAAAAGAAAAGAAAAGAAAAGAAAAAAGTGAGCAAAGGCCTACATAGACATTTCTCCAAAGAAGACATACAGATGGCTAACAAACACATGAAAAGATGCTCAATATTCAATATCACTAATTATTAAAGAGTTACAAGTTAAAACTACAATGAGGTATCACCTTAAACCAGTTGGAATGGCCATCATCAAAAAAACCTGCAAACAAAAAATACTGGAGGATGTAAAGAAAAGATAACCCTCCTGCACTATTGATGGGAATGTAATGTACCATTGGTACAGCCACTGTGGAGAACAGCATGGAGGGAACCTCAAAAAACTAAAAATAGAACTACGATATGACCCAGCAATCTCATTCCTGGGGCATATACCCAGATAAAACTATAAATCAAAAAAAAATACATGATTGCAGCACTATTTAAAATAGCCAGGACATGCAAGCAACCTAAATGTCCAACAACAGAAAAATGGATAAATAAGATGTGATACATACACATGATAGAATATTACTCAGTCATAAAAAGGAATAAAATAGTATCATTTGCAGAGATGTGGATAGACATAGAGCCTGTCATACAGAATGAAGGAAATGAGAAAGGGAAAAAATGAACATCACATATACTATCATTTACATGTGGAGTCTAGAAGATGGTACAGATTAACTTATTTGAAAAACAGAAATAGAGACCAAGATGTAGAAAACAAGCTTACAAATACCAAGTGGGAGGAGGGATGGGATGAATTGGGAGATCAAAATTTACATATACACTACTATATATAAAGCAGATAACTAATGAGAATTTACTGTATAGCACAGGGAACTCTACTCAATGCTTTGTTGCTGCTGCTGCTGCTGCTAAGTCACTTCAGTCATGCTTTGTTAGGTGACCTAAATAGGAAGGAAATCTAGAAAAGAGTGCATATACATATACATATAACAGATAACACTTTTCTGTACAGCAGAAATGAGCACAGCACTGTAAAATGAATATACGCTAATAAAATTAATATAAAAAATAAAATAAATGGACATAACTGAACCATTATTTTGTTGAAAATGCTTCTTAAATATTTGCCTGTAGAAAATATTTGCAATGTGATTGATTGTCTAATATCTGAAAGAGTTGAAGTATTCTATTTTAAGAACTTCCATGACTGAGGAAAGAATTCAAACAGACTATATCACTCCATCTATTGAAAACAGAGAAGCTCAGAAATTTGTTCATCTATTGCATTGTTCTATAAATCAAGAACTAGAGTTCAGGTATAACTTTTTAATTTTTTCAGTTTCCCTGGGAACAGGCAACAGTCTCTTAGGGTCTGAAACATCCTTTTTTTCCAGTACATCTCACAACATCATATAGAAATATGTTGCAATGACTTGCCAAGTTAGATGCTTGCTTAATGTCAGCGATTTTCTTTCTGAAACCAATTCTGCACTCAGCATCATGAGAAAATATTGAAGAGAGACTTTGTGCCCTTTGTGCTTGGAAGATTTATATTTCCTGGGATTAAAAAAAAAGCAGTCACATTTATCATCATGGGATCTTGAGAAGAAATAAGAAAAAAATGAAACAGAGAAAGCATTTTATTATTTGAATAGTCTAAAAAAAAGTCTAAATTGCTTTTTACTTTACCAAATAAAAAAAAAATCTAGTATTTGAACAGGGGAATTACTTCCTATGTGAAAAATTAAGATCTGCTACACTAAACATTTCAGGAGAATTTATAACAGAAGAAATGTTATCTTTGTATTCTTGTGTTCATGGCTGGAGGATAAATTTCAACTAATCGGTTCTAAAAAATATCTAATTAACTTCAAAAAATGTTGAATATATTTTTATATATTTTTTTAAGCAAACTTCAAATTCTCTTACATATTCAGTAAAAAGTGTTAGAAGCCAAAAACTTTCCTGTGAGCTGTACTATTTTATATATCTGTAGTGAATAACATATTATTTAAAAAAGGCTTTTGTTCACTTAATTTATCATTTAAAAATAATTTTACAACAAATAATTTTATCTCATCTTAGAAGAAGTATTAATTGAACTCAGAATATCAGTGACAACAGTTACAGTAAGTCTGTGGTGAATATTTTTTCTATATCATGTCCTGAGTTCAGTAGTTTACATACATGATCAAATCTCATGTTAATAATAAACTTGAGTTGTGTTACTAATCATACTTTATATATTTGGGGAAGTGTGATGCAAAGAAATTAAGTAAATGCCCCACAGTTATAAAGTTAAGAAACACAAAAGCATGTGTCAAACCCAGGTATTTCACTCTAAAACACATGTCCTTTCCAAATTAATTAATAGCTTTACTCTATAAAAGAGAAAATCTATTAAATATTTTCACTGTACTTAAACTGTGATATAAGCACTGACTTCTTGCTACTAATAATCTGGCAAGATCCATCTAAATCAAGTAATATTTACCTGAAGTCATTCCAACATCTTTAGGGTTTTAAAGATGGCAAAAGGTTTTTTTTTTTTTAAATAATGGAATGCAAACACTGTGATTAAAAACCTGGGTTTAATATGTAGTAACTTAAATATGAATGTAAGTAATTATAACTACTGATGCTGACTTAAAAATACAACAGGGTTGCTTTGTCAGTGTGGCAACAGCAGTGGTTTGTTTCTGGAAAGCCTGAGTTTTTGTTTTCTTTCCTTGAGCACCCATTGTTTATTTGAGAGTGAAAGTGAACGTCACTCAGTCGTGTCCGACTCTTTGTGACCCCATGGACTGCAACACGCCAGGCGTCCCTGTCCATACAGTCTATGAAATTCTCCAGGCCAGGTTACTGAAGTGGGTAGCCGTTTCCTTCTGCAGGGAATCTTCCCAACACAGGGATCGAACCTAGGTCTTCCTCATTGCAGGCAGATTCTTTACTAGCTGAGTCACCAGGGAAGACCAAGAATACTGGAGTAGGTAGTCTAGCCCTTTTCCAGCGGTTCTTCCCAACCCAGTAATGTTCTTTACCTGTTGCTTCTCACTTAAAACTCCTTTCTACACTTTCAGAGTCTATCCTGGAAACGTGGGGAGGGTTTTCTTTCCTACAATCTATTTGTATTTTGTCATACTGGTTTAATTTGTTAAACATGGCCAGTGTTTTGTCTGCTTCACTGGGCAACTTTCTCTAAAACCTGAATTACTGCTCTCTTTGAACTCTGGCTGAGACAGCATCATTTTCTCCAGGAGCTGAGGTGAAGGATGGCATTTTATTCTAGGAAGAGCTACATTATTGTCAAGGTTAAGTGGAAAATATCTCCTATGACTCTTTCTATTTAATATCATTGAACATTTTTCTGGCAACAAATTCTCAGCTACTCCTTAATCACATCATTCTCAATGATATGCTGGCTGCCCCTACAACATTCTGAAGTCCATCATTTTGCCTAAATTTCTTTAACCTCTTGTTAAGATATACAAGGGCATTTTCATATCCCCAGTGTGCATGCATGCATGCTGAGTCACTTCAGTCATGTCCAGCTCTTTGCAACCCTATGGGCTGTAGCCTGCCAGGCTCCTCTGTCCATAGGATTCTCCAGGAAAGAATACTGAAGTGGGTTGCCATGCCCTCCTCTAGAGGATCTTCCTGACCCAGGGATCGATTCTGTGTCTCCTGCATCTCCTGTGGCTCCTGCATCACAGGCAGATTCTTTACCTCTGAGTCACTGGGGAATTCTCCTAACTCCAGCATCCTATCCCAACCTCCAAATAATTCCTTTTAACTGAATTATCTAATTGGTTCTTGTTTGTGTGTATATGACATTTTATACTTAAGCTTTATTTTCCTTTTAAAAGATAGAAATGCACTAAAGTTCCCATCAGCTGGAAGGGGTGGGGGTTCAGGAGGGGGGACACATGCACCCATGGCTGATTCATGTCGATTCATGGCAAAAAAAAAATCACAATATTGTAAACTAATTATCCTCCAATTAAAATAAATTAATTAATTTAAAAAATCCCACCAGCACTGCTATGCAAAAGTCTATGCCATATATTATCTAATCTCTTTTTCAACTTTCTACTCTAAAATTAAAATCGTGTTTTTTAGACAAATTATCATAGATCAAAATATTCTATAAAAAATAAACAACAGAAATGTCAATTAAATAGTTAGAAGACTAGAATGAGGAGCTCTCATGCTCTGTGAAAACAGTGATTCCAACAGGAAGAAGAGATACTTCCTTCTTCCAGGCAAGGACTCAGCATATGAAAGATCATGGCCTCTTTACTATTGCTCTCCTTTTATTGCAATTCTCTGCTAATCCTGAATAAGCCTTTTTTTTTTTCCCCTGGAGAAATAACTGGCAGTCTATTTGTTTTAGGTCAACTATTCTCTATAGTGGTTGAATATGATCTCATTATTTACGTTTGCTAAGTAAACATAAATTACAGAATCCTTACCTAATAATCTATGCCATAATATATAACTTAAATTTGGAAAACTTTGTTTCTAGAGTATGTAATAAAAATAAAATTGCTAAAACTCCCATAATTAATCATCATAGTTGAATACCAAAAAGTAGTATAATATTGAAAAAACATATTAGCATATCTTCCTCTAGATTGTCAATTAACGAAGGAGAATTAGCTCTAATTTTGGAGCCATACTTTTTTTTCCCTCTGTGTTTCTTCCCTTTCACTTATTTAACTATATTATTTCCCTGGTGATGGATGAAAAATCTGAAATTGCTAGCAAAATGTACTCCAAAATGGAAATGCACTCATGTTCATGTTTTCAAAGATAAACACATTAAAGACAAATGAACTGTCAGTAAAATTCACACAGAAATTATTATATTTTTAATCTGCATACCTACACACATGATGGAGGAACCACTGATTAGAGACACGCTCAGCATTTGATTATGCATAATTGATTGAAAGGAGTTGCAAAAAGTCATGTTAAGATGAAAAAAACACAGGAATTCCTTCTTGTTCTCTACTATCCATGGCACAAGAATTTCAGCTACAAAGAAAAGACCAAGCAAATGAGAGCAATGACAATCTTTCCCAAAGAAAACCAGTTCAAAACCAAGTGAATTCTTCAAAACAGAGCCAACACCCCAATCTCACATCTATAATTTGTTTGAAGTTATTTTTAGTTATGAATCCCATATTATTAATTTACTAAGAGGTGATCTTAGAACGGATTACCCTGCACAAACAACAAATTCTAAACTTCATAAATCATACAATCCAAAACAAATTTCTGCAATATTCTGTTCCCTCTTTACTGTACCAATATAAAATACTTATTATATGCAAAGATAAAATGCACATAAAAGCAATAAAGAATTTTAAAATACTCTACATTTAAAGTATCTATGGAAATAATTTTCTACCACGTTCAGTAATTCAGAGCTGGGGCCAGTTACTTTGTTTGATTATGTACTTAATGTGCAAGATAAAAACCATTAATACAATATGCATATCTCAAAATACCTTAGGCTGTATAGTGTAGGGAGAACCAATCCAAAAGTAAGAAGATTTTCTGTAATAAAGTGGTAAAAAGAAACTAATGAAAATTAGATACATGGCTTAGAAGGAAATCCTGAAAATTCTCAAATGGTTTCTTAAAAAGAGCCATATTTTGGTCAGGAAATTCATTGGTTATGACCTATATATTTATAATAACTATTAAAGCACCTAATCCATACATCCATCAATATTTTCAGTAATCATATCTCAAACTTTGTAATTATATATCATTTGCAAAACTCTTCATCTATGTTTGTTTCATAGGTGGTTTTATAGAAATGTTCATTGAAATCAAGGATTAAATGTGAATGATCAACCAAGTAACAGTTCCTGCAGAAAGACAAAAACTTTGTCTCAGTAAACTGATTCCAGGTGTCCCATGTGAAAAACAATAACATATCCAAACAGATTAATCAATAACTACACTATAACTACTTTTCATAAAACTCCCAATGTGCCCAATTCATAACAAGGATTTTTTAATTTGTTTCACTATTTAATGTCTTTAACTGTAAAGGGGAAGGATTAATTTTTCTCATATATATTTTTTGAGTTGAATAAACTATGCTCTGTTTTAATGGTTGAAAAATCATGTCAAGTTTTGAATTTTCATTTGAAAGCTGAAATTTTTTTCCAAAGTCGTCTGATAGTTGGATTAAAACTCAACATTCAGAAAACTAAGATCATGGCATCTGGTCCCATCACTTCATGGCAAGTAGATGGGGAAACAATGGAAATAGTGACAGACTTTATTTTCTTGGGCTCCAAGAAAATAAAATAAAATAAAATAAAATAAAATCACTGCAGATGGTGACTGCAGTAATAAAATTAAAAGACACTTTCTCCTGGGGAGAAAAGCTATTACCAACCTAGACAACATATTAAAAAGCAGCGACATTACTTTGTCAACAAAGGTAAGTCTTGTCAAAGCTATGGTTTTTCCAGTAGTCAGGTACAGATGTGAGAGTTGAACTTTAAAGAAAGCTGAGCACTGAAGAATTGATGCTTTTGAACTGTGGTGTTGGAGAAGACTATTGAGAGTCCCTTGGACTGCAAGGAGATCCAACCAGTTCATCCTAAGGGAAATCAGTCCTGAGTATTCATTGGAAGGACTGATGCTGAAGCTGAAACTCCAATCCTTCGCCCATCTGATGTGAAGAACTAACTCATTTGCAATGACCCTGATGCTGGGAAAGACTGAAGGCAGGAGAAGAGGACGACAGAGGATGAGATGGTTGGATGGCATCACCGACTCAATGGACATGAGTTTCAGTTAACTCCGGGAGTTGGTGATGGACAGGGAGGCCTGACATGCTGCAGTCCATGGGGTCGCGAAGAGTTGGACAAGACTGAGTGACTGAACTGAAATGAAGAAGAATAAACTGGGACTTCCTTGGTGGTCCAGTGGTTCAGAAACTGCCGCAGTGCAGGGGACATGGGTTAGGTCCCTGGTTGGGGAACTAAGATCCCACATGGCACGGAGTGACTAGAGACTGTGTGCCACAATGAAGATCTTGCATGATGCAGCTAAGACCTGTCACAGCCAAATACATAGATAACTATTTAAAAGGAAAGAAAACAAACAAAAAAAAGAATAGACAGCATTTTTTTTTCCTGAAATTTCTTTTCTGTCTTTTCTCCACTTTTAAATATAAAGGAAATGGCTTTTTATTTCCTTCTTTGTACTTCAGATTTTTTCTCTCTCTGTCCCTTTCTCATTCTCTCTTTCTCACCAATAGTTATTTTCAGTCTATCATATGTCCAGAATTACTGAATTAAATTCTTACAATGATTTTAGTAGGTAAGTGGGTAACACTATCTTGCCTTTTCCCCCCCAAACTAATGATGTGCCTAGAATTTAGACACTAGAGATATTTTCCCAAAGTCGTTTATTTAATAAGTGATGGAGTTGAGATTTGAATCTGAGCTGACTGACTTTAGAGAGTAACCAAACTCTTAACTGCTCAAATGACCCTGCTTTCTCTGATTCTTAGGGAGTGTGGTAGTGGTGAGCAGTTGTATACCCAGCTCTCTGATAGACCATTTAGAGGCTAAGTTTATCTCCATTCCAGGCACTGGGCAGACCAATTATAATTCCATACATGAAGAGAATGTATTTGAAAACACTGTAGACTTCTAACAATTTAATGAAGCTTATGCAGGTATGCAATGTTGGGACAATTCCTTTGCAGAGAGATTTGAGAAACGTCATAAGGATTTTAAACAAAAAGCAAAAGAACAATTGGGGGTGATAGGAGTTCTGTTAGAAATTTATTCTGTTTTTTCCACCTGTCTACCCAATTAGTGTATTTCTAGGAACATAGAGTAGGCTTCGTTTTGGTCTAGGCTACTCTGGTCTCTTGCTTATTGTCTTTTCTCTTCTATCTTGGATTTTAACAATACAAGTCCAGCTGATCAACACAAGTCTGAGGGCAGGTGTTTCCTAATGAACTCTGAACTCTGATTCTGCTTTTTTTCCCCCTTCTTCTTAATTCATGTTAGCTTTTTAATCCAAAGATAGGGACTTAACCTCTTTATAACTACTTTGTCTACTTATATAGTTGTATACTTTTACAGTTGTTACTTAATTTATTCTCAAGTAACTTACTTCCAATTTCTCTTAGAAAATGCTAGAACTGTTTCTATGCTTATCTGTGTATTTTATCTTTAATCGTTTTCTTGAAGCCTCTAACTTTTTAATATTTTAACTATATATATGTATATTTTTTATATATCGGCATTCTCTAGACTGTTTACAAGAAAAAGTACAGGGACTAAACCTGATATTTCTATTTAACACAGCATATTACCTGGGAAGTCTTCAAATTTCCCAGTGTTATTTTTAAAGACCAAGAATTAACTAGTAAAATAGAAAGAAAAGACATTCAAAATTAAATTTTAAAAATTTCATTACTGGACTTTAATTGGAAAAATTACAAGTTTAAATGAAGACTATAAATTATCCTTGGACTCCTTACATCTTTCTCCTGCCAAATTGTGTTTGGAACATTTTTACAAAATTAATTGTACAACCTCTTTAATGAGTATTCTTGTTTGCAGCTTGTCATAATTGTTAGAGGTCATTATGATTCTGTCATGTTATTTCAATCACTTATTTGCATATAACAAATCTCTGTTATTTGTATAATTTGGTGAAAATGAGGACATTAAAATTAGTATATTAAAATTAGTTTCTTGGGGAAAACATTTTATTACTCTTGAATGAGTTGCATGCCTTTGTTCAACTTTCTAAATATTTTTATTATAAAATAACTGTTTTCATAATAGTCATTAATAAATATTAAATAAGATTATCATTGTTTTTGGCATTCAAATACATGACTTCTTTCTTTAGTAGAAATGATCAGATAGTAGACATTGATTTGATAACTGTAAACTGAAATACCTAGCTTTTTGATGTTAAAACCAACAAAACAAAAATTGTGAAGAGATACAGAAAGCACAAATGACTTGATTAAGGTTATCAAGAATAGCATTAAAGTGCAATTAATAAAACTACTCTTTATATATTACTTATTTGCTGTACTTATTCATTTTTCATGAATAAACATATGTGTATGAGTGTGTGCATGTGTGTGTCTATATATTTTTTTCTAAATCCCTCTCTTCTTATGTCTTCTATAATTTAGTGTTGAGGGTTGAACCTTCATAAAAACCTGTGCATGTGAGTAAAACCTAGGATTATAATTATTCCATACTTTATTTTTTTTAACATTTGAGTATCCCAAAGTATCTTCAAACAAAGTAAATTATTCCCTGAATGAGTCAGAATAATTTACATGAAAATCTTAATAAAAGATATTCTGGCAAATTCAGGTTTGGTGTTCTATAGCTATTTGCATGTGTACTAATTTACCTGTCATCTCAAGATAAATAATTTTGAGGGAAATTAAATTGGCTCCGGGAAACTACATGATGATTATGATGTTTAAGGATGTAAATTTATGAATAAATGGTCACATAATAAGTAAAAACTTCTCAGGAAAAATTTTTTTTTCTTAAATTAGACAACAATTTCATGGGGGCAATGTTTGTATATAAAAAATAAGATTAATGAATCACATTATATTTCACAATGAGTTTAACTGCATGACAAAGAGAAGGTTTCCTTAGATTGAGTTTGCTGTTAAATAGACCAGGCCCTCTGCTTTCTTCCACCTGAACATATACAAGGAGATAGAGAGGGAAATAATGATAAGGTCCCTGGGGAAGTAAATCCTGAACAGTAATAATGAATAAAATGTAGATACAAAGAATTTTAAATTGTTAAGTTTGTGGGTAGGTATTATTTCTGTACTTTTACAGTAATAAAGCTCCACCAAGTGGCATCTGAGAACCACACAGATTTATTATCTTACAGTTCTGTGGGTTAGGAGCCCGATATGATCTCACTGGGCTAATGCAGATGTTGGCAGAGCTGTGTTCCTCTCTGGAGGCAACAAAGGAGAATTAACTGCCTTGACTTTTCCAGCTTCTGGAGGCCACCTGCATGCCATAGCTCTCGACCTCCTTCTTCCATTAAAGCCAAAAAGTTGCATTTCTCTGGAAAATTCTTCCAGAGTCACAACGCTCTTTCTGACCACAGCCAAGAAAAGTTCTCTGCTTTTAAGGATGCATATGGATGTCATCACCCATGCACTGGACATGAACTTGAGCAAACTTCAGGAGATGGTGAGGGACAGGGAGGCCTGGCATGCTGCAGTCCATGGGGTTGCAAAGAGTCGGACACAACTGAGTGACTGAACTGAACTGAATCATCATTAAAGAGCCATATTTGTCATTATCATTTAATATTTTAGCCCATGCTATATATCAAACCAAAAAGACAGAAGCAGGATGTATAACTTCCTTAATGATTTGATGATTAAATGAAAACCTATCACTCTCCTATGTTTAGCATATTTGGGGTAGAATATTTTTTAATCCTCTTATAAATAATTCCAAATTTCTCTATCTCTAACTTTCAATACAGACACAGTGAAGCAGCTAGTACTCTGCTGACTTGTTATTTTGAATTAACTTTTCTACTGGGAAATTCTGTCTATCGATAGAGTTCTTAAAAGGATTTGTTTCAAGCCTTCCACAGATACCCTAATATTAAAATCATGTCTGGGTAAGCAGGTGTATTCTGTGTAGTTAAGATCAAATTCTGCTATAAATATGCCCAGCCATGTAATCCAATTTACTATTCACTTTGGAGCTGATATGAAGGTCAAAAGGTGCTTGGCAATATGTTTGGGATTAGGGTTATTTGTAGGTTATTTATTCTCCAGAAATAGTGTTATATTAAAGATAGAATGCATTATTTCTTACAAACTCTCCAAATCAAAAAGGGACTGCTTTACATTCTGATTTCTGTTGCCTTTTACTGTGTACATGGAGAATCAATTCTTTGTTATTATAGAGCCAATTATAGGACCGAACCATAATTTGTTTTTATTTATTCTTTTTTACTCAATGTCCTGACAATTATAGCTAAGCTATGTTTTGTAACTTTAAAGAAATGTTCTAATTGTAACTTTACAAGCAATTTCCATTATTCTCATGATATCTGTATTATATAGATTAAAAACAGTCTCTAGCCGCTAAAAGGGTAACCAGGGAATATACAGTCATAAAAATGTGCGGGTTGGCATGCAATTACTGAATTGTTATTTAAATCGATCAGCATGTTTTTATCCCCCTGCCAGTGGTTCTCAACTCTCAGTCAGAGTAAACTGGCAAGATTTTTATAAATACAGATACCTGATTCATACCTTCCTACCTGGAGATTCTTCTCTCTCTCACACACACACACTACCCAGATGATACAAATGTGCAGCTGAGGTTGAGAGCTGCGGATCTTGGTGAGAATATATCAAATAGATGGAGTGAGTTATCACTGTCCACAAAATGCCAGTGGTTAACGGATTTAACTGAAAGCTAATTTTTAGCGTTTTAACAATTTTGCCTCAAGTTTTAAGACAGAATTAATATTTTGCTAGGAGGACAAAGAGGGGACATTTAATTAATCCAATTAACTGCATAAGGGATGAATGAGTATTGCCCACTAGATTGTGCTTTTCATAGAAGGAGGAACTCCTAATTTAAAATCTTTAGAAATACTTTTAGTGGTGGAATAAATGAATAAACTTACTTGTTTTCATTCATCCCAGCTTCAATAGGTTGTGATTAATCAGAAAGGGCAAAAAGCTTATTATGCTTTCTCTTCCCAAAAACATGCTTAAAAGTGATAAAAATTAGTAAATTCCAATTTCATATGATTACTTTTCTATAGTAAGAAGAATAAAGAATTTCATAATACTTTGTCATTATGGCAAAAACTCTGCAAGTTAATAGAAAACTATTATCATCAGGATTATATATACTTTGCATTATTTATACAAAATGACTTTTCATAATTTAATAAAATAATTGATTTCATACTTAAGATATGCAATTGAACTTATAATAACCTGAATCTATAAAGTGTGTATACTTCTTTGATATATTTCCTTATCAAAAATTTCATAAATAATATATATTACATAAAATAAAGAATTTGATAGCATTCAAACCTTGAACTAAGAAAATTGATATCTAATTCTTTATAGTAAATGATAAGCTGGATTGTGTATATTTCATAAGTTCTCTGGGCTTCAATTTCCTATATGGCTATGTTTGTTTGTGTGTGTGTATGTGTGTGCATGCATCTGTTCTCAGTTGCTCCGATATGTCTGACTCTTTATGAACCCATGAACTGTAGCCCACAAGTTGCCTTTGTCCATAGGCTTTTCTGGTGAAAATACTGGAATGGGTTGCCAGTTCCTTCTCCAGGGGATCTTCCCGACCTAGGGGTCAAACCTGTGTCTCTTGTGTCTCCTGCGATGGCAAGCAGATTCTTTACCACTGAGCAACTGGTTATGTCTACAAGGAATTAAAACTCAGGAAACAAAACAAAAAGTTGATTAAAAACTAAAAAACAAGACTAAGTTTGTGATCCCTAAAGTCTTTTTGGAAAGGCCAGCTAGGAAACTTTGTGACAGACAGGCTTGGATTGCTGGGGCATTATGAAGGCTTGGATTGCTGGGACAGACAAATATTTCAAAAGCATTTAGAAAGAAGGGGGCAGAATGGAGAGCTGAGATATGTTTACTTTAGTGTTTGTGAATTTAGTAAGGATCTACTACCTAAAATTTGTTTCATTTCTTGGAAATCCCTAAGGGTAAAACAAATGACTCTCACACTTTCTCATCTCTATATGGATGAGATAACACTTCAGTGTGAGTTAATGTTTATTTATTTCCCTATTAAAATATATCCCAATGCTTCTATATCATACTCCAGTGAAGGAATTAAACACCTAGGACTATAGTAAGCACTTGAAAGAGAGGCTTGTGTGTAAGGAAAGGGAAAGTGAATTGAAATCCATGCCTGGTCATTGAGAGGTCACTCTGGTTACACTCACCTCTGAACTACCTGGGTTTTGAGAAATGTGGCAGGACATGGTGAAAGGATTGTGGCTAGTTTGTTACCTTACCCGAAGAGCCACCACCACCAGTACCAATGTAAGTATAACACAAGGGCAATCATGCAGAGCTCACAACAGCCAGCTATTCAGGATGCATTTGTCTCTGCCAAGAAGCTAGACCATTTCCTGGTGTTCGGCACATACACTGCCCCAGGGTCCCAATTAGCATTTTTAGTTAAGACCAACGTCCTTGCTTGACAAAATGATGATCTGTTTAATATTATCAGATATTATGTATTTTTAAAGAAATACCGTCATATAAAATACATTGTTTAAAAACAAGAATCTATAAATTACAAAGAAATTACTTACATAATTGAAAAGATTAGTAACTATTCTGTCTCATATGAAAGAGCATTCCCTGTGACTATTATCTCCAGGAAAAACTAGAAATCTACTGGAAAATTCCTGTTCCAAGAAATTCAAGATCACCCTATAAAAATCGCATTGCTGCTTCCTATATAACTGGAACTGAGAGGCAGCATTAGTGGAATTTGTTTCAGCAATCTTCCCCCAAAGCATCAGTGGTCAGTCTTAATAAGTACCCTTTTGCTAAGTTCTGTATTTTCTTGATCTGACTGAAAATAATCACTTCTCTTTAGAATTTACTTTAGTCTTCAAAATGGCAACTTTTGACTCATGCCAAATGAATAATTGGCAGAGCGGGAACTGTAAAATTAAAGGTGTTCAAAGATCTCAAGATAACATAAAACTTAGAAATCTAAAATAACTACAGCGTTGTACAAGTGCTATTTTGCCTTGTGTAGAAGCTTTAATTTCTGGGCTGAAATCACTTCATGTTAGTTAACCCCTTGGATCTATCTTTCTCTTGATGGATGATTACGGGCACTACTAGGTTCTGAGCATCACGCAGTATCTGGCTAAATGAAGAGGGTCCTTGTTAGGGCCCTCAGTCCTTCAGATACTAACTCATTATTGATCTTTGCAGAAACTAACAACTGTGGCTGGTAATTTTTATTTTGGCTGGTCAAAATTTAATTGTGTTATTTCACTAACACTTTGTGGGTTATACACTCAATGGTCACACCTGATGCACTTGTAAAGTCTTCTCCAGAACTGAAAGTTTCATTTTCACTTTTTGTATCAGAATCAATCACTAAAGTCCCTGTCTTTTTGTTGGTCTAGTATTCACATTGTCTGAATCAGAACTATATTCTGAAGAAATATCCTATTCTAAGAGACAAGTATATATGGTGCTCAAACAATCAAAGGAAGTATCTACATAAAATTCACCAAAAAATTCTTCACTTAGAAGGGGCAAATATTTTCTCCAATGGTCTGATATATTTCTCATCTGAATATCTCTCAATAATTAATCATCTTGAACAAGATGTGTTGGCCAAGTTAATAAATTTAGAATTAATATTTCTACATTCTTGACTAAAGGCATATTACCCTAATACTTCTTTAATCTTCCTTGCCTCTCTAAGAACTTGAAGTCTTCATAATTCACTCAGGATAATGGAACAGCATTCCTTAGAAAAACTCAAATGATTTCATAACTGGCTCACTCTTAAAGCACAATACTTTCCCAAACAATATTCATGAATCACTGATTATTCTACCTACCCCAGGAGGAGGATTTTACTACTTCTTTTTCCAGAGACGTTTTTGGTCTTTCTTCTATTTCATTACGCTCTGTATCTCTCAGGGAAACTTTCCTGAAATCTTCAACTTTCCTCTGGGTCAAAGCAATTGACTCACAATTTCTTTGGGTATAGCTTCCAAGGAGACTGTGTGCCCTCTATTTTTTGCTGTGGGTGTGCTGTTGTACTAAGAGTAAAATTAAGTGGCAGGGAGTCAGTACTTTTACACTACATCCAATAACGTATGCTGACATTTTGTTCTACAAGATTTATGTCCCAGCTTTGCTCTGTGGCATCCAGTTCAGCACTTGTATGCACTTATGTGACCTGTCTTATTTTTTTTTTTTTACCACAAATAAAGGGGTACTTCTGATAAAAATATTATTTTTATGAATTCAAGACAACCCAGATCAGCAAAGCCTAATATGTAAATTAACTATCATATCTATTGTGCATATTTAAAATAAAAGGTACTCTGTGTGGTTGTGGCTTAGTCACTAAGTCGTGTCCAATTTTTGCGACCTCATAGACTTACGATCCATCAAGTTTCTCTCTTTATGGGATTTCCCAGGCAAGAATACTGGAGTGGGTTGCCATTTCTATCTCCAGGGGTAAGATCAAATTGACTTGAGGGCCTTAAAAATTGAGTTGTGTAGATATTTTTCTCAGTTTTTGACTTTGGTAGTTTCACTTACTTATTTACTTGACATTTATAAAATTTGTATAATGGGGAAATTAAAATCATCCTTGCCAACTTTGTAGATGTTGTCTGAGAAGTTAATTATGTCATGTCTACAGCATTGCTTTGAACTCCAGGATGCCAATTAAATTTTAAAATATTTAAAAAGCAAATATGCAGAAATTTCTGGCTTAAATTTCAATCAAGCCAAAGGAAAAAGATCTTATATGACTGCTCATTCAGCTGTTAAAGTATATGAGTCCATGATAATGATATTAATTTTTCTTTAATTTAGAAAATAATTCTTGTATAGAGCCTTGTATACCATTATCTATACATAGGGTGACAAAGTCTTAGTATTATCATTCCTGCTATTTCACAACAGGCTTGTGATTCAGAATCTGTTAAAAATTGTATATCAATTTGGTTGACTCTTCATGACAAAATACCACAGACTAGGTGGCTTAAAAAAGAGAATATGTTCAGCCTTACGGTCTGCAGTCCAGGTGCCTGATATCAAGGTGTTGGCAGGCTTGATTTCTCCCAGGCCTTTCTCCTAGATGTGCAGATGGCTTTCTTCTCGCTTTGTCTTCCCATGGTTGCCTCTCAGCGTGCACACAGGCCTGGTGTCTCTCTGTGTCCTAATCTCTTTTATAATAAGGCCAGACATATTAGAATAAGACTTACTTTAATGACCTCATTTAATTTAAAAACCTCTTTAAAAATTCTAAATTTGTTCACATTCTGAGATACTGAGAGTCAGGGATTCCACACATAAATTTGATGAGGATACAAATCAGCTCATACACGTTGTTTGTTCTCTACCAGATAAAGCATGAATTCAACTTGAAGTCTTCATTTATTTTATGGAAAATTAGCAGAAAGATAACTGCATTTATACAAATGTAAAATAATTGACTTATTTCTGAATGTGGTTATTGGTATCCACCTATGCACATGCCAACGTGGAAATGAGAGCTATAAAGCCAGTATATACCTGAACACATATGCTTTTGTGTGCTTATAAGAGGATTACCTTTCAAAGAGTTAGAACACAGTTTCACTGTATTAGTATGTAGTTAGATAGACTTCTGGTGGTCCCCATATAATGTTATTTAGGATTAATTATTTCAGACTATGTTCAGCACTGCTATTTTCTCCCAGACATAGAGATTTGATAATTCCTGAAGATAGGAGAAAGGGTGTGATGCTGAGGAAAAAAAAAAGATATTTGTGCTGTAACCCAATTTTAGAGTAATGTGGTGGTTTAGCTGCTAATTCATGTCTGATTCTTGCAACCCTATGGACTATAGCCAGCCAGTCTCCTTTGTTCATGGGGTATCCCATGCAAGAACACTGGAGCTGGTTGCCATTTCCTTATCCAGGGGATCTTCCCGACCCAAAGTTTGAACCCCCATCACCTGCATTGCAGGCAGATTCTTTATTGCTGAGTCACTAGGGAAGCCCCTTTAGAGTAATAAACAAACTTTGAATTTGAGAGAAGATACACTCCCCCATTATTTTTTAAAGAGCTTACTGAGATACACTTGATACAAAAGAAAAACTGAACATATTAATATATGCAATTTGATAAGTATGGAATTATGCATATCCTTGTGAAACCATTACCACAAGCATGGTAATAAACAGGATCTTCATTCTAAATATGAGAACATAGATAGACTGAAACTGAAGAAATGGATAAAGATATCCTATGCAAATGGTAAGCAAGAGAGCAGGGGTAGCTATGTTTACATCAGATAAAACAGACTTTAAGTCCAAAGCTGTCACTAATGACAAAGAAAGTCCTTATAGAATGATAAAAGGATTTTCCTCATTATGATTTTTATTGAAGTATAGTTGATTTACAATGTTGTATTAGTTTAACCCTTCATTCTTTAAGTTTTGGGAATCAGGATACAGAAATTAAGAATCTGGTGAATGGAGAACTCAGAGTTCAGTACAACCCTAAAAAGAATTTGATGGATTGTAACTGAGCAGACCTTGGATATATGAAAACTTCCCAGGATCCTGATATTTGTATTGGACTTCTGGGCCCTGATAATAATCACTTTGTTTCAGAGGAAGTCATTTTCTGTATTGCATTTTGCTAATTTATTTAGCTTTCAGAAAAGTTTTGGCAAAAATTACAGTCAGCTATAGGATAAGTTCTGATCAGTGATAGAAGTGACTTACGTCCAATTGTGGGAAAAAGTTGGTATGGGGAAGGGCAACACAAGATCTGTGAATCTATGGAAATGTGTGTTGACCCTCAATGTGTTAAAACAGCAATCAAACAATACTTTCTGGCAGAGGAAACAAACACCGGATAGACATCAAGATCATGCAAATATCATTCAGAGATTCTCAGAAATGCCTTGCAGAAAAGAATTTACTTCGAGAAAGTGCTAATTGTTTTGTAGCATTGTAATTTGGATAATATAGTTAATAGACACATACAGAAACATGAGATTTTCAGATGTATCAATACCTGAGCAATAATTCCTGAACTACACCCCATGATAGCTCTTTTTAAAGTGTTTTTACTGCAATTATGAAAAACAGTAACATTTCTTTCTATATAAGGCTTCCTTGGGGGTTCAGGTGGTAAAGAATCCACCTGCAATGTAGGAGACCTGGACTTGATCCCTGGGTTGGGAAAATCCCCTGGAGAAAGGATTAGCTACCCACTCCAGTAATCTTGCCTGGAGAATTCCATAGACAGAGGAGCCTGGCAGGCTACAGTCTGTGAGACTGCAAAGAGTCAAACATGACAGAGTGACTAACAAGGAAAGTAATGCAAGCAAAACAGTGAAGAATCTAGCACTTAAAATTTCCTTCATGAAATCTAGTAGATGATTGCATTTACATATATATGTCTATCAAATCTTTCTCTCTGTGTATCTCCCTTTGTCACTTTCTGTCTTTGGCTCTAAGGCACTATCAACACAGAACACCTAATTTTATAAATGTATCTTGTTTTTTCATCATGTGTGCCCTTAAAGTTAACACATCATTGGTTACTCAATTCAGCCCTTATCCAACTCCAAGACCAGAATCTCCTCCCACCTTGAAAAATAATAAGAAAACAAAAGTGAAGAAATATTAATTGTAGTAAATTTCTAGTACTATTTAACATATAAACATCTCAGAAAAAGAACTAGTCCATGCTTTATCAAGAATATAGTTCATTAGAAATGAAATATTAAATGTGATCAGGTCACATTCAAACAAGGCAAAATTAGGTTACTACAGTTAAATTTATAGTCATTCACAGCTTAAATATCTAGGGTTGGTTTATGCAGTTTTTTTTTTTTTTTTTTAGTTACCAGTTTTTCACTCTGAAAAATTAAAAGAATATATATAAACAGATTACCTTGATTTAATACTTGCAGGGTCCTGAACTTCACTGTTTTCCTTAAAATACAGTTATGTGGGATAATAGCCAATGAAAAGTTTCCAGATTTTGGAAGTCATGATACAATATCATCAACTCAGTTCAGTTCAGTCAATCAGTCATGTCCAACTCTTTGCAACCCCATGGAATGAAGCACGTCAGGCTTCCCTGTCGATCACCAACTCTCAGAGCTTGCTCAAACTCATGTCGATTGAGTCGGTGATGCTATTTAATCATCTTATTCTCTGCTGTGCCCTTCTCCTTCTACCTTCAATCTTTCCCAGCATCAGGGTCTTTTCCAATGAGTTGGTTCTTCATATCAGGTGGCCAAATTATTGGAGTTTCAGCTTCAGCATCAGTCCTTCCAATGAATATTCAGGACTGATTTCCTTTAGAATTGATGGGTTTGATCTCCTTATTATTCAAGGGACTCTCAAAGTCTTCTTCAACACCAAGTTTAAAAGCATTAGTTCTTCAGTTCAGTTCAGTACAGTTCAGTCGCTTAGTCATATCTGACTCTTTGCGACCCCATGAACCACAGCACGCCAGGCCTTCCTGTCCATCACCAACTCAGAGTTTACCCAAACCCATGACATTGAGTTGGTGATGCCATCCAACCAACTCATGCTTTGTCGTCCCTGTCTCCTCCCTCCCTCAATCTTTCCCAGCATCAGGGTCATTTCAAATGAGTTAGCTCTTAGCATGAGATGGCCAAAGTATTGGAGTTTCAGCTTCAGTATCAGTCCTTCCAATGAACACCCAGGATTGATTTCCTTTAGGATGGACTGGATGGAGCTCCATGCAGTCGAAGGGACTCTGAAAAGTCTTTTCCAACACCACAGTTCAAAAGTATCAATTCTTCAGCGCTCAACTTTCTTTACAGTCCAACTGTCACATCCATACATGACTACTGGAAAAATCATAGCGTTGACTAGATGGACCTTTGTTGGCAAACTAATGTCTCTGCTTTTTAATATGCTGTCTAGGTTGGTCATAACTTTCCTTCCAAGGAGTAAGCATCTTTTAATTTCATGGCTGCAGTCACCATCTACAGTGATTTTGGGGCCCAAAAAATAAAGTCAGCCACTGTTTCCACTGTTCCCCCATCTATTTGACATGAAGCGATGGGACCGGATGCCATGATCTTAGTTTTCTGAAAGTTGAGCTTTAAGTCAGCATTTTCAATCTCCTCTTTCACTTTCATCAAGAGGCTCTTTAGTTCTTCACTTTCTGCCATAAGGGTGGTGTCACCTACATGTCTAAGGTTATTGATATTTCTCCCAGCAACCTTGATTCCAGCTTGTGCTTCCTCCAGACCAGCATTTCTCATGATGTACTATGCATATAAGTTAAATAAGCAGGGTGACAATATTCAGTCTTGATGTACTCCTTTTCCTATTTTGAACCAATCTGTTGTTGCATGTCAAGTTCTAACTGTTGCTTCCTGACCTGCATACCGGTTTCTCAAGAAGTAGGTGAGGTGGTTTGGTATTCCCAATTTCTTCAGAATTTTCCACAGTTTATTGTGATCCACACAGTCAAAGGCTTTGGGATAGTCAATAAAGCAGAAATAGATGTTTTCCTGGAACTCGCTTGCTTTTCCAATGATCCAGCAAATGTTGGCAATTAAATCTCTGGTTCCTCCACCTTTTCTAAAACCAGCTTGAACGTCTGGAAGCTCACAGTTCACATATTGCTGAAGCCTGGCTTGGAGAATTTTGAGCGTTACTTTATTAGCATGTGAGATGAGTGCAATTGTGCGGTAGTTTGAGCATTCTTTGGCATTGCCTTTTTGGGATTGAATGAAAACTGACGTTTTCCAGTCCTGTGACCACTGCTGAGTTTTCCACATTTGCTGGCATATTGAGTGTAGCACTTTCACAGCATCATCTTTGAGGATTTGAAGTAGCTCAACTGGAATTCCATCACCTCCACTAGCTTTGTTCCTAGTGATGCTTCCTAAGGGCCACTTGACTTCACATTCCAGGATGTCTGGCTCTAGGTGAGTGTGAGTGATCACACCATCGTGATTATCTGGGTCGTGAAGATCTTTTTTGTACAGTTCTGTGTATTCTTGCCACCTCTTCTTAATATCTTCTGCTTCTGTTAGGTCCATACCATTTCTGTCCTTTATTGAGCCCATCTTTGCATGAAATATTTCCTTGGTATCTCAATTTTCTTGAAGACATCTCTAGTCTTTCCCATTCTATTCTTTTCCTCTATTTCTTTGCATTGATCACTGAGGAAGACTTTCTTATCTCTCCTTGCTCTTCTTTGGAATCCTGCATTCAAATGAGTATATCTTTCCTTTTCTCATTTGCCTTTAGCTTCTCTTCTTTTCTCAGCTATTTGTAAGGCTTCCTCAAATGGCCATTTTGCCTTTTTGCATTTCTTTTCTTAGGTTGGTCTTGATCAGTGCCTCCTGTACAATGTTATGAACTTCCATCCATAGTTCTTCAGATGTTCTGTCTGTCAGATCTTATCCCTTGAATCCATTTGTCACTTCCACTCTATAATCGTAAGAGATTTGATTTAGTTTATATCTGAATGGTCTAGAGGTTTTCCCTACTTTCTTCAGTTGAAGTCTGAATTTGGCAATAAGGCATTCATGTTCTGAGCCACAGCCAGCTCCTGGTTTGGTTCTGCTGACTGTATAGAGCTTCTCCATCTTTGGCTGCAAAGAATATAATCAATCTGATTTGAGTATAAACCATCTGGTGATGTCCACGTGTAGAGTATTCTCTTGTGTTTTTGGAAAAGAGTGTTTGCTATGACCAGTGTGTTCTCTTGGCAAAGTTCTATAAGTCTTTGCCCTGCTTCATTTTGTACTCCAAGGCCAAACTTGCCTGTTACTTCAGGTATCTCTTGACTTTTGCATTCCTACTTTTTCATTCCCATTCCCTACAATGAAAAGGACATCTTTTTTTTTTTTTTTTTTTTGGTGTTAGTTATACCAGGTCGTGTAGATCTTCATAGAACTGTTCAACTTCAGCTTCTTCAGCTTTACTGTTTGGGTCATAGACTTGAATTACTGTGATTTTGAATGGTTTGCCTTGGAAATGAACAGACATCAGTTCAGTTCAGTTCAGTTCAGTCGCTCAGTCGTGTCCGACTCTTTGCGACCCCATGAACTGCAGCACGCCAGGCCTCTCTGTCCATCACCAACTCCCAGAGTCTACTCAAGCCATGTCCATTGAGTCAGTGATGCCATCCAAATCATTCTGTCATTTTTCTCAGTATCAAAAGACAGTATAATAGTCAGTAGAGAAATGAGGCCTATGACTTTTCCTTCACTATTGCAAAGATTTTGCATTACAATTATTATTCCAGTAAATCATTAAATAGGTGTATCAAATTTTTCTTTTATGGTAGCAATGATTTTCACATTATTTTGATATCACGTGAACATGACCTCTGAAGTGTAAATGTGACCTTGAGATACTTTTTCACTTTTATTTAGTAAATGGAGACCAGAATCCTCAGATTCATGCACACATTCAACACTCTGCAACTCAAATGTGTTGAAACTCTATTAGGAAGTAATAAGATTTTAGCCACATTTCCCACAGCACTTTGAGGTACTGCTGCTTGACGAGATTTTCTTTAAAGTAACCTTTCAAAATCAGCCACAAAAGTTCTTATTCTAGATCATACTGGCATTTGACATTTGTATACTTACACTCATGAAAAAAAACAAAAAAAAAGGAAGATGTTAAGAGAGACACTTATCTATTTCAAACTACAGTTATGCCTACAATCTACAGAGATATCGTGACCTATAAAGTTCAGAGTTGTGTTGATTCTTCCTAACAATTACCCACAGTTATTATGATTTTTCTGCCATCACTAAAAAATGTCATTGCTGAGACAACTGCTCAAGTTTGAGATGGTGGAAGATTTAACAAGTAATTCATATGTAAGATTGGGTGAAAAGGTTGATTTGATTACTGCCATTTCAAATTGCTAATTGACCAGGTAATAAGATGTCTCATTCTCTCTGAATCTTTATCATTATTCAGACACTCTTCACAATATTTTATCCTGATATAGTTCTTTGAAAAAGAGGTTTTTTTCTTCTTTTAAATTGGCTCTGAGATGGCCAATGTCCAATCTAATTATGTGATAATAAGTGTTAATGACGGTATTATCAGATGGTAACTGGGCTTCATTAATGTGTCTCATTACGAGTTTCAGTCTCTTGTGGAAGGTTTGAAGGAAGGATCTTGGGTGTTCCAAATTATATATGAATATAATATTTATGTTATACAAATAAGAAAAAGAAGGTATCAGAGACATACTTAAGCTTTTTCTACAGGCTTTTTTTCCCCAAACTTAAGCAGTCATCAATTCCTTCATAAAATTCACCACAGACCTTTAACATAATGACCAAAATAAATAAGGCCCTGATTAGATAAATACTGTGTAAGACCATCTGAGCTGCCAACTTTAATATACTTTGGTAGAGGTATATAGGAGTTCATGTACAAAACACTGCCAGCCTGTTTAACCATCAACAGGTTTAAACCAGTTAGACAGAGGAAACAAAACTATTTTAACTGGATTCAGCTACACAAGTATTAATATTCAAAGGGTTATTATAAAGTTATCATAGATTACAATTCTTAATGTATCCAATTGAAAGGTTGTTGCTGGACCATGGAAAGATGACCGGGATTCTTGGCCTCCAGAGGAGATGAATTCAATCTGGGGCCAGAGACGAGGTTTGATCGCTCAGAGCTTTTGTGTGACAGAGTTTATTAAAATATAAAAGGGATAGAGAAAGCTTCTGACACAGGCATCAGAAGGGGGCAGAAAGAGTACCTCCTTGCTAGTGTTAGCAATGGAATTATATATTCTCTAGTTCATTATTACACTGAATCAAAAGAATGTCTGGAGGTTGGAAAGACCTCACCAGACCCACTTCCATAATTTTCATTTTCAGATAACAGGATTAGCATTTGACAATAGAAAGATCCTCCAGACCCACTCCCATAATATACATTCTAAGCTATCAGAATTAGTCAGAAGGTTTTCAGGAAGGAGAAACTGTCCTCCAGCTGGATACATTGTTGTTGTATAATCCCTAGTACAGAGTTTAAACTGAGTTGTGTAATTGACTAAGGAATGCAGAAGAAAAAGAAAAAAAAAGTTTGTCCTTTTCCCCTCCTTGAGAATTCCAGACCCCTATCTCCTTGGGGACCCCTAGACTTCTTATCAACCTGCCTAGGAGATGACTTCTCACAAGTCAACTTCTTATAGCTTCTATTTGAGATAATTGCGTGTGTATGTGTGTTTGTGTGAAGCATATATTAACGACTAACTTGCTGTAAGTAAAGAGAGTTGAGTGAAAGTCACTCAGTCGTGTCTGACTCTTTTTGACCCAATGGACTACACTGTTCATGGAATTCTATAGGCCATAATACTGAAGTGGGTAGCCACTACCTTCTCCAGGGGATCTTCTCAACCCAGGGATTGAACTCAGGTCTCCCACGTTGCAGGCAGAGTCTTTATCATCTGAGCCATGAGGGAAGCAGTGCAGTGAAAGTGAAAGTTTCGCTCAGTCGTGTCTGACTCTTTGTGACCCCATGGAAATCTCCAGGCTAGAGTACTGGAGTGAGTCGCTGTTCTCTTCTCCAGGGGATCTTCCTAGGGATCGAACGCAGATCTCCCGCATTGCAGGCAGATAGTTTACCAGCTAAGCTACCAGGAAAGCCCAAGAATACTGGAGTGCGTAGCCTATTCCTTCTCCAGCAGATTTTCCCAACCCAGGAATCTAACCGGGGTCTCCTGTGTTGCAGGTGGATTTTTTACCAGCTGAACTACCAGGGAAGACCACTGTAAGTAAGATTCAACTAAAACTTTAAATTTTACTTATGACCAAAATTTTGTCTTATTAATATGACCTAGATTAAAAATATGTGGGTAAGACATATCTGTCGCACACTTTTATAGTTTTGAGAAATAAAAGTTTGCTACGCAAACAGAACACTATTTTTTTTTTTTTCCCTTGAGGAGAAATGAGCCCTGTTGAATAGACAAATGTAGCTGAATCACCAGGGATGCTACCAGGGCTGCCCTCTAATAAGATGCTTAATGGAATATGTTATTATATTTTAAAAGTAAAGACTAGGTTTAGGTTTATATTTGCATTTGTGAGTGTACACGATTGCTTTCTTAAATCTAATAAAATATCTAAATAAGGCTTGAACTTTCTTAAGGCCCAGGAAAGAATAATAAAGACACATATGATATGTTTCAACATTTAAAAGTTATAAATCAAGTTAAACTATGAAATAAAATATGCTTTGTCTACCACTTTGACAAATATACCCTCTTCATAAAAGCCAGATTTGAACTACAGTTCCTGGATACTCAGAATTCAACACCAGATTCTGGGGACATGAGTTGAGTTGGCCCCCAGACACTGTCTCAGAAATGCTTTGGGGTCAGGAGTTCTCTGACCCATCTAAGCTCAGTCTACTACCAAGCCGCCTACAAAAAAACTTCTTATTAGTCCCTGTGGTGTCTAATTTTCCACACGGTACATGTAACTTGTGTGACAGAGCTGGGGGACAGGAATGTGGACCACGTAAGCAATCTCAAAGCTAAGTCTTAAAGTACCACAGCATGATCTAAAAAAGTGGGAGCAAAGTGATGTCTTTAGCTCCCACTAGCCCCACGCTCTTGGCCGTATAAATTCTTCCTCCTCTCGGGAGGAAGATGTAAGATGGCCAGAGGAACAGTCCTGGTGAAGCCCTCTATTAGCCCAGAGCCCAAGGCAGGCTCTCCTCTGACTCAAGGCTACAGCCTTTGTTTGTTAAATATATATTGTTACTTGCTTGTTACCACAGACTGATTGCAATTAAATACTGCTACAATGGAAAGATAATGATCTGCATAATGGAGGGATCATTTGTTAGCTTATTCAGTAGAAAGAGTAACTCTTTTTACAGAAAGTATCTAAAACTCTCCAAAACCACTTCTCTATTCACACATGCATTTCTTTCATGCTAGAAAGCATGTAATATGGTGTAGTGATCAGAAAGAAGACAAATAAAGACAATAATAATAAGGAGGAAAAGAGAGAGCCCAAACTTCACATACTTGCAGAGACCATTCTAGAGGGGAAGCTAAGGAATAGATATTGATGTATGTGCTTGGAACAAGTGCCTATAGAAAAATTAAAATTTAAAAAAAATATCCTGGGGAAAATATTTGTAGGAAAACAGGACATCATTGAATATAAAAAATTGGATGCCAGAAAGAAAAATATTGATTAGACAAATGTCATTTCCTTAGGCACTCTGATTAATATCAGTTCTTTAACCAAAGCAGAACTAGAGAGTAATAACAGAAGGCCCGGTATAACTTTTTTATTTTATTGTATATAGTTATGTTGATCAATCAGAAAGGCTTTGATTCAGAATACAGGTTCATTTAAATCTCGGTAGATACATTTTATCTATTTATAATTTCTGGGTTAAAGATACAAAGCCACTTCCATCTAGCGCAGGAATTGAATATTTGGACTAGATGATAATTACATGTCTATTGTCATTACAATTCTTATGCAAGATTCATCACAATAATACAGGTTGCATAGCAGTTAATAAAGGTCTCAATGAATACTATTTTGACTGAGTGTTTTCTGTTAACCAGCAACACACCATAGAGGTAATAATAGGGACTTCACATGGACAATTTATAGAAATGTAAACTGGCCACTTCTGTATCAAATTCACTTCTAAACATGGTACGTTTTATTTTTATTTTAAATTTATTTATTTTAATTGGAGGCAATTACTTTACTATAGTATGATGTGTTTTGCCATACAGCAGTATGTATTGACCACAGGTATACATGTGTCCCCTCCATCCTGAACAACCCCCAACACCCTCCGCACTATATCCCTTAAACATGATATATTTTAGATAAACATTTACTCTCAATATGAGTAAAATATTTCTTCCAGGCAAGTAAGAGGACTTTATATCATTATTCGCATGCACCAAATAACATTTTTAAAGTTTTTTTTTCTTTTTAACCAATGTACCCTTAATTTACAGTAAAACATTTTTAATCAAGCTTGGACTATTTCCATTTATAGGCTTGAAGTCCTTTAAGATCCAATGTGTGTGTAAGTTAGTTATATTCGTTCAACTCTTTGCAACCCCGTGGACTGTAGCCCACCAGGCTCCCCTGTCCATGGGATTTCCCAGGAAAGAATACTGCAGTGGATTGCCATTCCCTTCCCCAGGGGATCTTCCTGACTCAGGTATTGAACCTGGGTCTCCTGCTTCACAGGTAGATGCTTTAACTTCTGAGCAACCAATAGTCACCTCATAATTCTATCCTCTTTTTGCATAAAAAGTTTACAATAAAAAGTAAATAAATTGGGAGCTAGTCATGGGTCTCAAGAAAGTCACACAAATACCATTGCTTACTTGTCTCAAAAAAAGATATATTTTACTTATTGCAATATATGGAAAATATCATGCTTAGAACTCTCTTAGAACTACATTTAAATTTTATCTGCTTAATGTTTCATGTTATCATAAAGGCAAAAGCCACGTTAAAATGTACAAAAATATATAAAAAAGATTTAAAAAGATGTCATCATTGCCCATGATTTTTGGTCCAGGAATGGTTAGAAATGTGCAGACAGCACATTGTATTTGTGCAGCCTACTGCAGGTAGTAGACAAAATCAGGTGTCACCACCCTCCAAAGGTAGGTATCCAAAATTTCTCACAGTAAAATAAAAAAAGTCTCACCTCCTGAAAAAAGACTAAGTCAGTGTGTTAAAATTAATATGATTGATTACTTTGAATATAGAAAAATATTTCAATTTTTATCTCTCAGTTTCCTAAATTCACAAATATACTTTGTGAATTATTTTCAAAGAACAAAAAAAAAGTAGAAGCTGCCTGCACTTTTGGAAGGTACCAAATATAAACTGTTGATAAATATATGGGAAATAAATGGGAAAGATTTGTGGGCATGGAGCACAAGGTTATATTCTTGAGATCTGACTGGAGCTGTGGAGGTTGTGGGTACATTTAGTGAGAAATATATTTATTAATGGGCTTCCTTAGTGACTCAGATGGTAAAGTATCTGCCTGCAATGCAGGAGACTTGAGTTTGATCACTGGCTCAGAAAGATCCCCTGGAGAAGGGAACAGTTACCCACTCCAATATTCTTGCCTGGAGAATTCCATTGACAGAGGAGCCTGTCAGTCTATAGTCAGTCCATGGGGTTGCAAGTAGGACACGAGTGAGTGATTAACACTAATCACTATACTTATTATTAATGGGTAAAGAACCCGCTTGCCAATGCAGGACATGTAAGAGATGCTGGTTCAATCCCCGGGTTGGGAGGAGATTCCTGAAGGAGGGCATGGCAATTCACTTCAGTATTCTTGCCTAGATCCCATGGGCAGAGGAACTTTGTGGACTACAGTCCATGGGGTCGCAATGAGTAGGACATGACTTAGCAGTGCATGCATGAATGCATACATACTTACTAATTCTTCTATAGTCAACTATTATCCCTCTCATTTTGCTGATGAAGATGATGGAGTTTCATCTCCTGGGGTTTCAAAATGACTTACAGGGAGAGGAATGTTTTCATACTTGCCAGCTAGTCCATCCCTCTACCTATACTTCAACTCTTGGAGCATAAAAGAACAGCCCATGAGACTGAAGTTATTGAGTCTGTCTCCTCCCCCTCTTTGCCTTGTGATGGAGAGTGGCAACCTCATGGGGCTTACAGGTAGAGCAGATCCACATTTATAATTAACAGGCCTATGACCGTTTTGTGAAATCAGTCATGAAATCAATCACCTTCATTGAAGATCTTCTCATGTATTTCCCAAAACAGATTACTTAGAGCAAAAATTAAGTGAGTCCTTATTTTATCTTAAACACAAAGGTTGCTTAAAATAACACAAAAATCTTTACTCAACTGTGTTTTGAGATGTGATGATAGATGAAAAGGGATCTAAAAAGTTCACCAGCTGTCCAGGGATTTGTCCATCTCTGTATAGAAGTCTTCAAAAATAAACTTATTAATTAAAGGATGGATGATCATAAGAATAACATTTCAAGGCCTATGTGGGAGTTGTTTTACCTGTTAGTAACTCTTTTTTAATGTAAAGAGTGCCTCTTTCTGACTTAACATTAAAGTACCCATATTTCTGTAAAAGTGCTTTGACCTTTAGCAGTGTGGTATGATCAAAGGTATTATAAACTAATATGAATTTTTTAAAAAAAGCCACATGAGCTTTTCAGAGTTTTGGAACTAGATATCTGTTTGCAAAAATAGCATCCCTGTATTTCAAGCACAGATTTTGAAACAATTCATTGAGATATAAGCCTATCCTTTGGGGAAAATAATCAATGCACACACATATGCACCAACACACCCCTGCACACACACACATGACACAAACTCACACATCTGATTTTCTGAAAATTTTCTTTCAAAAATGAATATTTCAGGAATAAAATTGATGGGAAAAAGAGACATGTTTACATCATATAAAAAACTAAAAAGTTGGGGTTTTATCAATTTGAAGGTGCTTGTTAATTTGACAAAGACAAAATATAATGACAGTTTTAAACTTATAATTTTAATTTTTAGCAATTAAAAACTATATTCTACTGTCTTGAAAATTGGCAGTATAACAGCATAATCACAGGAAATATGCCAAGAATATAGTTAAAGGGTTGGACATTTAAAACAGATTTCTTCTGAAAATAAAAAGTTTCAGAGGAAAAAGAACCAGACTTTATTTCCTTAGTCCTAATTGGCTAACTGAGATGCAATATACAAACAAATAAAGACCTTACATATTTGCTAAAAGACTCATTTCAGTCGCTCAGTCATGTCTCTTTGTGACCTCATGGACTGCAGCACGCAGGCTTCCCTGTCCATCACCAACTCCCGGAACTTGCTCAAACTCATGTCCATTGACTAGGCGATGCCATCCAAACATCTCAACATTTGTTGTCCCCTTCTCCTCCTGCCTTCAATTGTTCCCAGCATCAGGATCTTTTCCAATGAGTCAGGTTTTCAAATCAAGTGGCCAAATTATTGGAGTTTCAGCTTCAGCATCAGTCCTTCTAATGCATATTCAGGACTGATTTCCTTTAGAATGGACTGGTTTGATCTCCTTGCAGGCCAATGGACTCTCAAAAGTCTTCTCCAACACCACAGTTCAAAAACATCAATTCTTTGGTGTTCAGCTTTCTTTATAGTACAACTCTCATATCCATATAAAACTACTGGAAAAATCATAGCTTTGACTAGACAAACCTTTGTTGGTAGAGTAATGTCTCTGCTTTTTACTAGGCTGTCTACTTAGTCTTTAGCTTTTCTTCCAAGGAGCAAGTGTCTTTTAATTTCATGGCTACAGTCACCATCTGAAGTGATTTTGGAACCCCCAAGAATAAAGTCTGTCACTGTATCCATTGTTTCCTCATCTATTTGCCGTGAAGTGATGGGACATGATCTTAGTTTTCTGAATGTTGAGTTTTAAGACAACTTTTTCACTCTCTTCTTTCACTTTCATCAAGAGGCTCTTCAGTTCTTCTTTGCTTTCTGCCATAAGGGTAGTGTCATCTGTGTATCTGAGGTTATCGATATTTCTCCTGGCAATCTTGATTCCAGCTTGTGCTTCTTCCAGCCCAGCGTTATGCATGATGTACTCTGCATATAATTTAAATAAGCAGGGTGACAATATACAGCCTTGACATACTCCTTTCCCAATTTGGAACCAGTCCATTGTTCCATGCCCAGTTCTAACTGTTACTTCTTGACCTGCATATAGATTACACAGGAGGAAGGTAAGGTGGTTTGGTATTCCCATCTCTTTCAGAATTTTCCATGGTTTTCTGTGATCCACATAGTCAAAGTCTTTGGCATAGTGAATAAAGCAGAAATAGATGTTTTCTTGCAACTCTCATGCTTTTTCGATGATCCAGCGGATGTTGGCAATTTGATCTCTGGTTCCTCTGCCTTTTCTAAAACCAGCTTGAACATCTGGAAGTTCATGGTTCATGTAAAGTTTAAGTCTGGGTTGGAAAATTTTGAGCATTAATTTACTAGCATGTGAGATGAGTGCAATTGTGCGGTAGTTTGAGCATTCAGTGGCATTGCCTTTCTTTGGGATTGGAATGAAAACTGACCTTTTCCAGTTCTGTGGCCACTGCTGAGTTTTCCAGATTTGCTAGCATATTGAGTGCAGCACTTTCACAGCATCATCTTTGAGGATTTGAAATAGCTCAACTGGAATTCCATCCCTTCCATTAACTTTGTTCATATGCTTCCTAAGACCCAGTTGACTTTGCGTTCCAGGATGTCTGGCTCTAGGTGAGTGATCACACCATCATTGTTATCTGGGTCTGGAAGATCTTTTGTGTATAGTTCTGTGTATTCTTGCCACCTCCTCTTAATATCTTCTGCTTCTGTTAGGTCCATACCATTTCTGTCCTTTATTGTGCCAATCTGTGCTTGATATGTTCCCTTAGTATCTCTGATTTTCTTGAAGTGGTCTCTAGTCTTTCCCATTCTATTGTTTTCCTCTATTTCTTTGCATTGATCACCGAGGAAGGCTTTCTCATCTCTTTTTGCTATTCTTTGGAACGCTGCATTCAAATGAGTATATCTTTCCTTTTCTCCTTTTCCTTTAGCTTCTCTTCTTTTCTCAGCTATTTGTAAGGCCTCCTCAGACAACCCTTTTCCTTTTTTTGCATTTCTTTTTCTTGGGGAATGGTGATGATCACTGCCTCCCGTACAATGTCACAAACCTCTGTCCATAGTTCTTCAGGCACTCTGTCTATCAGATCTACGCCCTTGAATCTGATTGTCACTTCCTTTGTGTAATTGTAAGGCATTTGACTTAGGTCATACCTGACTGGTTTTCCCTATTTTCTTCAATTTAAGTCTGAATTTGGCAATAAGAAGTTCATGGTCTGAGCCACAGTCAGCTCTTGGTCTTGTGTTTGCTGACTGTATAGAGCTTATCCATCTTTGGCTGCAAAGAATGTAATCACTCTGATTTCAGTATTGGCCATCTGGCTAAAAGTCTAATGTTTCATATATATATATATATATATATATATATATATATATATATATATTATGCATGCATGCATGTACAGTTGCTTCAGTCATGTTCAGCTCTTTGAAGGCATTCATAGGACCCTATGTACTGTAGCCCAACAGAGTCTTCTTTCCATGGGATTCTCCAGGCAAGAATACTGGAGTGGATTGTGCCATGCCCTCCTCCAGGGGATCCTCACAACATAGGGATCAAACCTGGGTTTCCTGCTTTGGAGGTGGATTCTTTACTGTTCAGTCACAGTGGAAGATCTTATATTATGCATACATACAGATATATACATATATATGTACATATGATTGCAGATTTAATAGATGTTGACAATCTTAATTTTAAAGAAATTAATAATGTGAGTTATAAAAGCAGTCACTTTAATATTTTGCTTAATGGTGAAACACTTTTTTGTAAGATTAAATTACATACACTAGCTTACTATTTTCATCAGGGTAATCTTATGGTTACCACAAAAACAAAATAGAGATAACAATAATGAGGTGCTTTAATCCTTACAAAAATTCAAATATTTTCATCACACATAAAAGGACCAAAATTTTCACTACTACAAGCTAATGGTACAGAACCTGTCCGCTAATGCAGGAGACATAAGAGACTTGGGTTCAATCCCTCGGTGGGGAAGATGCCCTGGAGTAGGAAATGGTAACCCACTCCAGTATTTTTGCCTGAGAATCCCATGGAGAGAGAAGCCCGGTGGGCTACAGTCCCTGGGGTCACAAAAAGTCAGATATGATTGAAGCAACTTAGCAGAGCACCCAAAATATGTAGTCCAATAAGGTACATAGTATAAGGTCATTCTCCACCTTGGGATAGGAGAAAGGATGGCAATGATGACAAATGGAATTGATTTCAGTCTTTCCTTTGTGTGTAGTAAAAAATTTGGCCTTTTTCATAGAGAGATCTGGCCTTGCCCTCAGCTTCTGGGAGGTAATCTATATCATACTTGATGGGAGTTATATATAGTGGCTGAGCATGTCTTAAATCTCAGCAAGAATAACAATTAACACTGGATGAAGGTACATAACCATCTGAACTCATTTCCTACCTAGGGTTTTAATGCACCTTTTAAAAATAATACAGATTTCATTGTATTTCAGAAATGCCATTTTAATACCCACTGTTACCAATTAAATAGTTTGCAAGTGCTCACTGAATATATGTCATGAATTTCTACAACTTAAAACTTTTGACATATTTGATATAATTGTATTAAAAGGTCTTAATGACCTGGATAACCACAATGATGTGGTCACTCACCTAGAGCCAGACGTCCTGGAGTGTGAAATCATGTGGGCCTTAGGAAGCATTTCTACAAACAAAGCTAGTGGGGGTGATAGAATTCTAGCTGAGCTATTTCAAATCCTAAAAGATGATGCTGTCAAAGTGCTGCACTCGGTATACCATAAAATTTGGAAAACTCAGCAGTGGCCAGGGGTGGAAAATGTCAGTTTTCATTACAATTCCAAAGAAGGGCAATGCCAAAGAACATTTAAACTTCTTCACAAGTGTACTCATTTCACATGCTAGCAAGGTAATGCTCAAAATCCTTCAAGCTAGGCTTCAGCAGTACTTGAATTGAGAACTTCTAGATGTACAAGATGGATTTAGAACAGGCAGAGGAACCAGAGATTGAATTGCCAACATCCACTGGATCATAGAAAAAGCAAGAGAACTCCAGAAAAACATCTACTTCTGCTTCACTGACTACAGTAAAGCCTTTACTGTGTAGATCACAACATACTGCGGGAAAATCTGAAAGAGATAAGAATACCAGACCACCTTACCTGCCTCCTGAAAAATCTGTATGCAAGTCAAGAAGCAACAGTTATATCCAGGAATGGAACAATGGACTGATTGGTTCAAAATTGGGAAAGGAGTACATCAAGGTTGTATCTTGCTCATTTCACTTCCATGCACAGTATATCATGCAAAAGCCGGGCTGGATGAATCAAAGGCTAGAATCAAGATTGCTGGGAGAAATATCAATAGCCTCAGATATGTAGATGACACCTCCCTAATGGCAAAAGTGAAGAGGAACTAAAGAGGCTTATGATGATGGTGAAAGAGGAGAGTAGAAAACTTGGCTTAAAACCAACATTCAAAAAAGTAAGATCATGGCATCTGATCCCATCACTTCACGACAAATGGATGGGGAAACAATGGAAACAGTGACAGAATTTATTTTCTTGGGCTCCAAAATCACTGCAGATAGTGATTGCAACCATGAAATTAAAAGATGTTTGCTCCTTGGAAGAAAAGTTATGACAAACCTAGACAGCATATTAGAAGGCAGATACATTATTTTGCCAACAAAGGTCCATATAGTCAAAGCTATGGTTTTTCCAGTGGTTATGTATGGATGTGAAGGTTGGACTTATAGAAGGCTGAGCACTTAAGAACTGATGCTTTTGAACTGTGGTGTTTGAGAAGACTCTTGGGAGTCCCTTGGACTGCAAGGAGATCAAACTAGTCAATCCTAAAGCAAATCAAACCTGACTATTCATTGAAAGGACTGATGATGAAGCTGAAGCTCCAAATCTTTGACCACCTGATGCAAAGAACTGACTCACTGGAAGATATCCTGATTCTGGGAAAGATTGAGGGCAGGAGGAGAAAGGGGAGCCAGAGGCTGAGATGGTTAGATGGCATCATCTACTCAATGGACATGAGTTTGAGCAAACTCCAGGAGATAGTGAAGGACAGGGAAGCCTGGCATGTTGCAGTCCATGGGGCTGCAGAGTCAGACACAGCTGAGTGACCGAACAATAAAAACTAAATATTCTGTAAAAAAAAAAAAATAGCATCAGAAATGTATGTAATATCCAGACTTTCTTCTGGCAACTAGCAAAAGATAATAGAGTAGAGAATACTGTCATCTTAGCAAAGTTTTATATTCTAGAGGGGTTATATTGCACAATAGTTCATGTCTTGAACTGTAGAAATCAACCGTCTGCATGTAAAAAATTCTATGCCAATTTCTAGTGGGAAAATCTTCAAAATATTATTTAATTCCCATTCCCATCAGCTTATGTTTTTGCCATTATACCACATACATTTTCTGTGAAGCACACAAAAGCTCACAGGCAATGCTCTTAGAAGAGTGCCTGGCACATATTACACAATAAATAAATATGGCCTATTCTAATAAAAATATTGTTATATAATTAATGTTAAAAGTGACTATCTCATATGGAAAGTGAAAAATAGATACAAGAAAAAAGGAAAAGGATAGCTTTTCTTGAAATATATTTGACCTATGAACTATACCTGGTAGCTCAGCTATTAAAGAATCCACCTGCAATGCAGGAGACCACAGTTCTCTTCCTGGGTTGAGAAGATCTGCTACCCACTGCAGTATTCTTGGGCTTCCCTGGTGGCTCAGCTGGTAAAGAATCTGCCTGCAACGCAGGAGACCTGGGTTTGATCCCTAGGTTGGGAAGATCCCCTGGAGAAGGATACAGCTACCCACTCCAGTATTCTGGCTTGGAGATTTCCATGGACTGTATGGTCCATGGGGTCACAAAGAGTGCAACAGAACTGAGGGAAACTCTCATTTTCACTTCACAGCTTCCTTCCTGGCTCAGCTGGTAAAGTATTCACCTGCAATGTGGGACACCTAGGTTTGATCCTTGGGTTGGGAAGTTCCCCTGGAGAAGGGAATGGATACTCACTCCAGTATTCTGGCCTGGAGAATTCCACGGACTATATAGTCTATTGGGTGGCAAAGAGTCAGACACGACTAAGTGACTTTGACTTTCACTTTCACTATACTAAGGTACAAGATATTAAAGAAAAATCTTCTGAATGATTATATTACACATGAAGATGTATCAAGTTGCTTTCACATTAAACAAAAGGCTTGCCTGCACATTCCTAGAGTTAATTTTTCAAGCAATACTCTATACCTATTTTTCATTGAACTGATAGCCAGTTATATTTGGGAGGGTAATTACCACAAGATATTCCATTATATTCTACTTTTCCTTCCCTTCTTCTCTGCACAAATAAAAGAGAGAGAGAGAGATGCTGCTGCTAAGTCGCTTCAGTCATGTCTGACCTTGTGTGACCCCACAGACGGCAGCCCACCAGGCTCCTCTGTCCCTGGGATTCTCCAGGCAAGAATACTGGAGTGGGTTGCCATTTCCTTTTCCAATGCATGCATGCATGCTAAGGCACTTTAGTTGCGTCCAACTCTGTGCAACCACGTGGACAGCAGTCCACCAGGCTCCTTTGTCCACGGGATTCTCTAGGCAAGAATACTGGAGTGGGTTGCCATTTCCTTCTCCTGAGAGAGCAATAGAACACAATAAAAAGTATATAACTCACAGAGCAGAAATAACAGTGTGTGGAAATATTTTAAGCAAAATATTTTACAATATTATTGTAAATATTTAGCTGTCAGTGAAGACATGAGTTCATATTTCAGCAACAATATATAATAACTGTGTATTACTGGGCATGGAAATATATGTCTCAGGATCTATATCTGAATAGAAAAACATAACATTTTTAAAGAGTTTAAATTACATAACAAATCTAAAGGATTTAATAAATTACTTGATATACACAAATTGCCAAACTTTCTATAGTTATTATTATCATAACCACAAAAATTACTTTGAAAACCAGGCAAATCTTTTTAAGGAATACTAAATCTGACCAGCAGCTCTCATCAATAGAAGTTTCTGTCATTGGAACGTTTTGTTTTTGACTATATAGCAATAGTTCAGCCACTATCACAACACATACACAGCCATACAATAGTTATCTCGAAAGCCTGACTAAAGCATTTATCAGAATTTATTAGAACACAAATAATCACTTAAGGAGATATGGAAGGAGTTCTTGATTTTAATTAATTCTGCCTAAGAGTGTTTCAAAGATTTGTAGAATTATCGCCTTCAGTAAATTTGGATAGATAGGCGGATTCAGTGAGATTTCCTGAGGCAAGAAGTAGAAACCACATGATCATTCATTCTTCTTTCTATTTCCCATTACCTAAGGTATGTGTGTGCATATATGTGTATCTGAGAAAAAAATATGTGTTATATTGATATATATGACTTATACCCTTTTCACATCTAAATGTATTCAATGTCAACTTTTTCACCTTTTTCTTATATTTTATTTTCTAATGTTTTCGTTTTGCTTTCCACTCCGAAAAAGTTAATTTACAAAAATTTCATAAGATTATAGACAACTGTAATTAAGGCAAAATATCAACTAAAATTGACATTCTTTAGCATAAAAATATTGATTTTGGAATATTTTTCTGGAAATATTAGTGAAGTTTAGAATTATTTGAATTCCTGGATACTGTAGTTCTGAAGCATACATGAGTGATGATGCAAATGTTTAAAGTTGATATGTTGTACCACTTAGCTGCCTACAATTTACTGTAAAAGGTCTGATATTTTTTATAGGACACTCCCTTGAAATGGTATAAAAATGGACTAATCTATTCCCTGATTTTAATTCAATTCTAATGTTTATGTTCAGGAAATTATGTGAAAAAAGAAAGCACTATGGTAGACAAAGTTATGTCCTTCTCAAAGGATTCCACCTATTAAAGCCTAAAACCTGTGAATATTTAAGTTACATGGCATGATAGGATTAAAGTTGAAGATGAAATTGAGGTTGTAAACTAACTGGCCTTAAAATAGGCAGTTATCTTGGATAATCTTGTTGAGTACAATGGGATCATTAGAGTCTTCAAAACATGGAAGAAGTTAAGTGGGAGAATTGATACCAAAGTAATGTCAAAAGAGAGATTTGACCAGTCATTGCTATCTCTCAAGATGGAAGGGGAGCACAACCGATAAATACTAGGCAGTCTCTAGAAGCTGGAAAATCAAGAAAATGAATTCTCTCCTAGAAACTCTAAAAACACATGCTGGTCTGAGGACACCTTGGTTTTAGCCAAACAAGACACATTTTGGATGTCTGACCTCCAGATCTGTAAGGTAATACTTCTGTGTTGCTTTAAGTGACACATTTTGTATTACTTTCTTATAGAAGCAACAGAAAATTAAAACAGCTACTGATAAAAAGGAGACTTCCGCAAGCACAGTATACAATAGAGAGTGGCCTTTGTAGGACTGGAGGAGCAGGCTTGGAGAAATTTCTTCAGCACAGTCTCCCTGATGTCGCATCTTCAAAGCAATACGGGGTCTGACAAAAAGGGAAAATCTTGCCTGATCACTGGGATAATTCTCTTCTTTAGAAAGATGTGGCAGATTTTAATATGAAAGATCAGTGACATTCTAGCATTATATGATAGATTAAGATTTCTCCCCGAGGAGAGTAACTAGGAGACTTTACACACTGATCAAGTCCCAAGAGCTTGAATTGTTGATTTTTTTAAAAGCACATTCTCAGTTTAACAATTCTGCTGGCATTTACCGTAGATCAAAAGCCAACGTATTATTTCAATTTTTAAAAAGAGGGACTTAATAGTGATAAAACTAGCATTTTTTTGAGTGTTTTTTTAAGTTGTTTTATTAGTCAGTGGATTTCACTGACTGTGTGTAGGCACACGTGTTTGTACACATTTGTGTGGGGTTTGGGTGGTAGGCATTGGGGCAGGGGTGCAAGCAGGATGATTTTAATCAAAAGCTGTAAATGCCACCGAATGATAAGAGCAGTTCCCCAGTGTCAGAGATTAAACAAATCATTTCAAGAATTGAGAGGCTTGAAAGCATTTACAGAGGGGAAAAAAAAGGCTGAAGATAAGAAAATTTCAAACCAGATTGGGCCATTTTCCACAAGAATGGTGCAAGGTTCCTGGAAGACATTTAGGGAACCAAGAACACCAGGGTAGTTCTTGTTTTTTGTCTGCTCTCTAGAAGAAGATGGCTTTCCTGGGGACTTTCTTTCAATGACATAGCCCAGCTGCACATAGAATCAACACCAGCTACAAAATTTTGTGAGGCCCAGTTCAAAATAATAATGGAAGTCTCCTTACTCAAAAATCATTAAGAATTGCAAGATGCTGACAACAGAGCACTAATCCAAATGAAAGGCTCTTCTGAGGTTGGGACCCTGGGCAAGTACATAGGTGATACACCGATGAAGTCATGCTGGAGTGGAATGGTGGGTAAGGAAGGTCTTGGCTGAGGCTGAGAAAGGACTTGAAGAAGCTGCCTCTTACAATCCTGTTGTGGTTCTTTCTCTCGTGGGACCTGGGGGAGAATCCATGTGTTCCTGCACACTAGACTGTAGTCTGGAAGGGAATGAGAATGGACGGGCTTGTTTTGCTTTCCAAGGGGGTGATAACCGTGCAAAGTGGTTAATTCTCTGGTTAATTCCCCACCTAATTCTCTGGTATTGAGAGCCCAAGTCACATGCAGGAGTGGCTGAGTCTCACCAGCAGTGAGCCTGTAGCACTTGGAGAACAGACTGCCCTCTCAGCCCCTCCCAGCATCCCTATCGCAGTGCATCACAGACATAAACAGTGAAGACAGCAGAGGGCGACCAGGGCCCAGCTGACCTTCTCTGAGTACCATAAAACAGTGCCTATGGCCCTGGAATATGGATATTTTAGTAAAATAGTAAAACCTAAAAAATCTATAATATTTACTTAATTCATAAATTCATTAGAATAATATAATAACTCTCCGCTTTCTAGCTTAAACAGTGCAAACATGCTCAGTTTACGGTTTGTAAGTTTTGTGTTTAAAAAAATACAATTTTAATTTTCTTTTACCAAGTTTATTTCACTCATATTTCAGAATAGCAAAAATCTCAATTTCTCCATGTATATGTACATACACAATTCTGGTTTTAAATTAGCTTACCTCTTCGTAAGCTCTCAGTAAAATTCAAGAGGAAATGAAGAGCAAATATATGTGTATATGGGGGGGTGTGAATTTCAGTATTTCACATAGCATGTTTCACTATGTTATTATAAACATATACATTGTAAAACATAAAATGAAATTATAATTATTCTAATAAATTTATGAATTAAGTAAATATTACAGATTAGTTTTTACTATTTTACTAAAATAAAATATCAAAAATGAACCATGTGTGAACAGAGAATAACTGGACAAGTATATTCTTTACATTTTCAAGTATAATATAATCATATATTGACTTACCACACGTTATATATTTTAACAATATAACTGCTCTGTTGTGCTGGTTAATGGAGAATTATATAATCTGAATAAAGCACTGGTTAATCAGAAAATCCTCATACAACAAAACATAAAATGATAGCGTACTACAATTAACATCCTTTTACAATCAATATTTAGAACTTCAAGAAAGTAACAGAAAAGAGGGAACTGAAGATGAAAATTATGTAGAGGTTTAATGCTTCACCTGGAAGAGAACAATTTCCTGGAAATTAAAAAATATGATATACGTTGCTGTATAAGCATGAGACGGAGAAGGCAATGGCACCCCACTTCAGTACTCTTGCCTGGAAAATCCCATGGACGGAGGAGCCTGGTAGGCTACAGTCCATGGGGTCGCTAAGAGTGGGATACGACTGTAGCGACTTAGCAGCAGTAGCAGCATAAGCATGAGAAACTGGTACTGAGTTCACAGCAAGTTTGGGACAAATTTATATGGGACCTCTGAGGATAGGCCTAATTAAAAAAATGTGATTCCAAGAAAGTATGAGTATATTAGTTTTGATGCTTCAGAATTTAAGATTATTCATATAGGCTTGTAGAGAAAAATATTCTCCTGCATGGACCTGGGGTCTCCAAGGTAAAGTAATCACATTAAAAGACAGGTATTGAGGTAGGGTTTCTGGAATGATCCCTGGTGGCTCAGATGGTAGGGAATCTGCCTGCAATGCAGGAGCCCTGGGTTTGATCCCAGGGTTGAGAGATTCCCTGGAGAAGGGAATGGCTTTCCACTCCAGTATTCTTGCCTGGAGAATTCCATGGACAGAGGAGCCTGGTGGGCTACAGTCCACAGGGTCTCAGAGAGTCGGACACAACAGAGTGACTAACACTTTCATTTTCTTGAATGATAGACTGAGGAGCCTGGCAGAACTTCTCCCCAGCAAAAAAGACAGCTATTTAATTGGTAAAAACTATATGTGTAATATAATGGTTTAACTTTCAGGAAATTGACATAAGGTCAACGGACATATGGAGAAACATTCATTTAAGAGAACCTCCTAAATCTTGGTAAGTACAGCCAGTCAGCTGCAACCTGCTTCCTCACCAGTTCCCCATGTTACCCGAGCTCTCCTCCAGATGCTCTGCTGGAGAGCGTCTGTATGGGAATGGCTAAGAATAAAGGGACTCTCTTCCTCTAGTTTCCAGTTTAAGACTAGAGTTTTACCCTTGGAGTGACAGACTGCTGGCACTCCTTCACTCCATCTATACTACCTCTCCACTCCAGTTCCTTGTTGCAGAAAATTTACCCTGGGTGGACTGGGGTAAAAGACTCATTCCCAAGCAGCAAAGGCTATGAATCCCGGAGACCTGGTGGATCCTACCCCAGCTCACTTATAGGGAGGAGATTTAATACCAAGAAGGGCAAGTTAAGGAGATGAGGGTCCACCCTGTCCCACCCCAATAATGCCTGCTCATTGAGCAGGGGTGTCTCTCAGGAGAAGGGAGCTGCTCCCCACACTCCCAGCTCCTCGTTTTGATGCAGAGTTTCTTTCCAAGGGGAGAGGTAAGTCAGCAGTACAAAGATATCCCCTGCTCTCCCTAAGCAGACTTTAAAACAGAGCATGAAGAAGGTTACACCCAAAGACGTTGTCAAAAAGGATGAAGAGCTTGGTGGGGAGCAAATACGAGGATCTTGGTAGCTTCATAATACCAGTGGCAACAAGTGAAAGAACAGAGCAGCTAAAAATTCATCAGAGAGGATCAAGTCAGCCAAGAAAACTAATCCTGACCCCTGAGGGTTGGGAAAAGCCACGTGGCACGGGATGGGTTGACCTGCTGAGCAGCAGAGTAGGACATGAATTAGTTAAAAATAATTTCCCAGCTGACACATAGATCCATCAATGCAAGGAAGAAGCCTTGCAGGCACAAGGACCTTAAGCACAATCTCCAATGAAAACTGGCTGAAGCATTAACTTCTCTTATTTAGGGGCAACTCTTAGGAAGTCAGACAAAACTAAAATTGCACACATCCCTGTCAGTCTGCAGGACTGTGCATGTTCAAGAATTCACCTTCTCAGGAGGGATCAGAGAACAGACCCCCACCCCCACCCCAAGCAATCAGTCATTGTCTGAATATGAAGCAAAAAATATAAACTCCCTGTAGCAGCTTCTAAGTCACACAAATCAGAGTCAAAGAGAAAAAAAAAAATCTAACTGACTAAAGTGGCTTAAGTACAACCTGTGACCAATAAGAGGCATATACCAACCCAGTGGTGACTCTAAGTAGCCAATTTAAAAGATGAAAACAAACAAAACAACAAAAAATCTGAACTGGGGCATCAAAGGGAGCATAAAGCAAGGGGAGTAGACTTCGTGGAGATAGTTCAACCAGTCACTAGAAAAAATAGACAACTAAATAAATAAAAAAATCACCAATATCAAGCAAGGATGCTGTTACCAGAAACTGACTCTGGAAATAAACGAGTGCTCTGCCACCAGGAGAGCAGTATGTTTCTTTGTGGCCTAAGTTGGTCACATTATACCCACCCTACCCCACTCACAACTTTCTTCATTTAGAAAAAAAAAAAAAATATATATATATATATATATATATATATATATATATATATATATATCTCTCCATGGAAACTATGAGGACAGAAGTAACTGAAAAATATTGTAGATAATTACAGTGTTTTCTGTAAATAGCCCCCACCCCCGAAAAAAGCTGTGTTGCTAAAAATGGCTTAATGGCTCCAATTTTGCCATTTATTCTTCCAAACATTTATAGTCTATTATTTATAAAAGTGTGTTTAGGGTATTAAAAACAAACTATATTTACCAAAAATAACAATAAATTCAATTATTACCAAAAAAAGAAAGAAAACTGAATTGAAAAATGATTTTTTCAACAGTAACTGGAGTTCACGTAAAGAATGAAGATAAACAGAAATTAATTAGAAGAAGGTTAATATAATAAACTATAAACTCTCTCTCTCTCTCTCTCTCTCTCTCTCTCTCTCTCTCTCTCTCTCTGTGTCTCTAAGTGCTTAGTTGCTCTGTCAAGTCCTACTCTTTGCAACCCCATGGACTGTAGCCCGCCAGGCTCCTCTGTCCATGGGGATTCTCAAAGCAAGAATACTGGAGTGGATTGCCATGCCCTCCTCCAGGGCATCTTCTCAACCCAGGGACTGAACCCAGGTCTCTAGCATTGCAGACAGATTTTTATTGTCTGAGCCACCAGGTAAGCCCAACAATACAGGAGTGGGTAGTGGGTCTCCTGCCTGTCAGGCCAGTCCTTTACCAGCTGAGCTACCAGATAAGCTTCTCTCTCTCTCTCCTCTCTCTAAAAAGCCATTTCATATATGAAATGGTAATTTTAACAATATGTTGGTAGGTTATAAGTTCAGTTGCTCAGTCATGTCCGACTCTTTGCGACCCCATGGACTGCAGCATGCCAGGCATCCCTGTTCATCACCAACTCTGGAACTTGCTCAAACTCATGTCCATTGAGTCAGTGAAGCCATCCAACCATCTCATTCTCTGTCGTACCCTTCTCCTCTTGCCTTCACTCTATCCCAGCATCAGGGTCTTTTCCAAGTGTAGGTTATATATAAATCTAATACTTATGAGAATAATAGCAGACACAGATGCAGGAGAGAGTTGAGGTATATAGAAATAAAGTTTCTATCTTTCACTGCATTCAAGTCAGTACAAATGTGAAACAGATTTTGGTGGTTTTAGTAGCCAGTTTTAATCCATAGAATAACCTCAAAAATAACTAAACGATGTAATTAAATATCATTTAAGAAGTTAAAATATTGTACTAGAATATATTTATTTAAAAAAAAGAAACACAGCTTAAAAAGAACAGAAGTACAAAAACACGAGTCATATAGAAACAAAAAGAAAAGAAAAATGGGACATATATATATCCAGCCATATCAATAATGGCATTAAATGTGAATGGTTGTATAAAACAATTGAAAGTCAAAGACGGTGAAATTTGATAAAGAAAATCAACATCCGACTATGTTGTTTGCAAGGGAGACAATTTAGATTCACATAAAGGCATATTGAAAGAAAAATACTAGAAAAAGATACACTATGTGAAGAGCAACAATGAGAGCTGAAGTGGCTTTGTAAGTATTAAAAAAGTAAAACTTTAAAACAAAGCATGTTACTAGAGATAAGAGGGAGAGTATATAATGCTGAGTAAATTGAACAGGAATATATTTTAAAAATTAAATACATAATCACTATTCAACAAAGTTCCAAAAGGCATTAGGATAAAATTGACAAAATCAAGGGAAAACAGGTTATTCAAAATTATAGTTTGAGATTTTAATATTCCTCTTTCAATAAGGATGGAAAAACTAGGCAGATTGACAAGGAAATGGAAAGCTACAACAGCTGCTGCTGCTGCTGCTGCTAAGTCACTTCAGTCATGTCCAACTCTGTGCGACCCCATAGACGGCAGCCCACCAGGCTCCCTCGTTCCTGGCAGTATAAACCAAGTAAACTGAATAGACATCTATAGAACACTCCACACAGCAAAGCACAGTACATATTTCTCAAGTGCACAGGGAACATTCTCCATGATAAACCATATGTGCAGCCCTAAAAATAGCCTCAATAAACATAAAAAAGCACTGAAATAATACAAAATATATTCTCTACCCTCTATAAAATTATAAATCATTATTAGGAGGAAACTTACAACTATGAAAATTAAACAACCTATTCTTAAATGCCAGGGGATCAAATGGGAAATTACAATGGAAATTTGAAAATATTTAGAGCATGAATGAAAATGAAGAGTTATAGTTAAATTACATGACGTACTTGAAGCAATTCTCTGGTTGAAATTTATAGCTCTAAATTACTGTATTAACAAAGAAGAAATGCCTAAAATTAATATAATAAAACAGCATTTTAGATACAGCCTGAGAGAAGACGCAGCTATATATATATATATATATATATATATATATATATATAAACAGCAAAAAGACTTATTCAATGATTACCACAGAGCGGCATCGATGGAAGATTATGAAAGACAGTTTGAGAGACATGTATGCAGATCAATACTGTCTAACACATATCTTAGAAAAGGTCTAGGGAGCCATGGAGTGTGAAAGAAGGAATCATTGTTAAGGAATACCAGCTGAGATACGTCCAGAATTGATGGAGGATATCATTCCCCAAATTGAGGCAACATGATTACAAAACTGATGTATCCAACAATCTTAGAACAGATAATGACTTAGCAAACATTTCCCTGGTGGCTCAGTGGTAAGGAACCTGCCTGCCAATGCAGGTGACATGAGTTTGATCCCTGGATTGGGAAGATCCCCTGGAAAAGGAAATGGCAATCCACTCCAGTATTCTTGCCTGGGGAATCCCATTGACAGAGAAGCCTGGTGGGGCACGGTCCATGGGGTCTCAAAAGAGTCAGACACAACTTAGCAACTAAATACAATAACAAAGATTTGTTGAATAAATCCAAAGACATTCAGGTAAAATTGTTGTTGTTGTTCAGTTGCTCAGTTATGTCTGACTCTTTGTGAACCATGGACTGTAGCATGCCAGGCTTGTCCCTCACCATCTCCCGGAGTTTGTTCAAATTCAAGTCCATTGAATTTGTGATGACATCCAATGATCTCATCCTCTGTCATCCCCTTCTTTTCCTGCCTTCAATCTTTCCCATCATCAGGGTCTTTTCTAATGAGCTGACTCTGCATCAGGTAGCCAAAGTATTGGAGTTTCAGCTTTAGCATCAGTCCTTCCAATAAATAGTCAGGATTGATTTCCTTTATGGTTGACTGATTTGGTCTCTTTGCAGTTCAAGGGACTCTCAAGAGACTTCTCTAATACCACAGTTCAAAAGTATTAATTTTTCAAAGCTCAGTCTTCTTTATGGTCCAACTCTCATATCTGTACACGACTATTGGAGAAACCGTAGCTTTGGTTATATGGATCTTTGTCAGGAAAGATAAAATTGCGAAGTATCAAATGTAAGGAAAAGTTTTTAAAATCTAATGTTCATTTAGATTTCCTAAAAACATGGCAATTAAATGACAACAGAATTTTCGATGAAAAAAACCTGAAATTAGGTAATTTCCTTGAAGGAAAATGGAAGAAAATAATTCTCAGCCTAGAATTGTATACACAAATAACCATAAAACAAAATTGAGGGAAAATAAAAATGTTATAAATAAACAAGAGCATAGAGCCTAACATTAACAGACTTTCACTGAAGTTACTGTATTTTTTTAAGAGATAATATTCAGAAATAGACATATATCTTACTGCAATATCAGAAATAGGTAAAAATGGTGATGAATCTAAACAAGTATTAACACTAAACAAATATTTGATGTTATATATTTGGGGGTTATAAAGATGGAATTAAAAAACAGACACAATGCTGTTTTAGAAGAAAGATGGCTCAGAAGGCATGAAATCCTAATAACATTTTATATTGCTCAGAAGGAGAATGCAGATCTAATTTTATGAAATTTGGTTAGTAAAATGTACATGTAAAGTTTTTAACTAAGAAACTGAACATTTAAAATAGAATGTATAATTTCAAACTGATAAAGAGAAAAAGAGAACTGGAAAATCAAAAATAATAGATAATCAATCAAAATAAGAAAAGGTCAACACTGCAATAATATAACCATTACATGAAATATAAGTTTTATGCACAAAGAAAAACATAAGTTATGGGACATTTGAAAGGTCAAAGATGTTTCAATAGCTTGATTATTTTAATTATGTACCCTTGTTCAAAACCCAGGTATGGAACTAAATAAAAAGGAGCTTGAATTTAGCAACAAATTATATATAAGACATTAGCAAATAGATTTTTTGTTTGCTATAGACACTCAATACCTATGGCCATTGTTCAGCTACCTCTTTTCCAGTATTTCTTGAGGGCTAATTTTTCACCTCTGCTTCAGTGAAAAATATGCATTGATTTTGACATTTTCAAAAATGAATTGCAATTAGTATTTGATGACACACTGACTCCCAGCCAAGAATTCATTAGGCAGATGATACAGTGAAATTTAGATATAATTTTGTTCACATAGTTTCAATTTGACATATCCTATTTAAAACTATGACCCATTTAAAGATGACTGAGAAACATCTAACAGAGCCATTCACCTTCCTTATTCACTCTCTAAAGAATTTAGAATGACACAGAAAATAATGTGTGCAATTTTTCAATGGTCCTGAAAATTTCCACTGAAAATGACAAAGCCTAATCAAGAGAAATTCCTTTAATGAATGTGACTCTAATGGAGATAATATTTTCTCAGAAGCTGGTGAGTGTTAACTTCTTCATGATTTGGATGCTCTGATTTTAATAAATTGTTCTAGACCTCACAAATTTTATCAAATCTACTCTCAAGCAAAATATTTCATAATTAAGAAATAAAATACTGTGGCCCATATTATCTGCATAATAAACCACTGCTGTTGGGGTTGTATTCTAATGTACTAGATATTTGAAACTGAATATTTGCTCACAATATTTTATTTTCTGCTATTAAGCAAAGCTGTAATATGGAGAAAAAAATTCAATAGTATGAAAACACTTTTTATTTTTTAGTTTTCCCTAGGTAATCTGGTCGTCTTTTCATTTTTTTCACATCTAGCTGGAACTCTTTTCTTACTGCTTTATTAACTTTTAAAATTCTCCTGGATAGACACTGCTGGTAAGTGCAGCACAGTAACAATAGAAGGTTAAAAATAAATGAAACAAAAGGAGAAGCAATATTGTTCCGGCTAATTTCCATTTACAGAGACGAAGAATGACTAGTCCCAAATCTCCTAATAGTTCCATATAGGTCCTAGCATAATATTTTGGTTTGCTTGTTCATCAAATCTGCCTAGAAACCAAAAGACATTTTCATGCCCTTTTGTTCTACGAGTTCATGTTTCAAAAGATAATTCATGAACCCAATGTTATGATTGTTATTTTAGTGTCTTGTTCCCAGAATCTATGTTTTTGAAGTATAGGTTATGTGGCTTATATTCACAGTCATATAGTATAATCCTCACTAAAAGCAGGGACTTTAAATATAATGTAGCTTATGCTGTGTGTGCTCAGTCGTGTTTACTCAGTGTTCGACTCTTTGCAACCCCATGGACTGTAGCTCACCAGGCTCCTCTGCCCATGGAAATTTTCCAGGCAAGAACACTGGAGTGGGCTGCCATGCCTTCCTTCAGGGAATCTTCCCAACTCAGGGATCAAACCCATGTCTCCCACATTGCAGGTGGATTCTTTTAACATCTGAGCCACCAGCAAAGCCCATGAGTATTGGAGTGGGTAGCCTATCCCGTCTCCAGGGGATCTTCCCAACCCAGGAATTGAACCAGGGTCTTCTGCATTGCAGGTGGATTCTTTATCAGCTGAGTTACCAGAGTAACTCATATATGATAAGCCCCATATCGTAGCGTAGCTTAGGCACATTTTATTAGGAAAGAATGTGATCTACTACAAATTGATTTAACATGGCTTCCAAGAAAAGGAGATTCTCTCATATGAGAGAAGTCCAGAAAAAGACAGCTTAAAACTGGTGTAGGATCTCCACGATAAAAGCACATAACCAGGTTTTCTCTCCCTTTTCCTTCTCTGATTCTTACCATGTGATTTTTATCCTCATTCCTGCTGCCTTCTAGTGACCGTAAGTCTGCTGTAATACTGGGTATCATGTCTAAGATTAAGAAATAAAAGGATCATAGGGGCAAGATATCATGACTATCTACTGCTGCATAATGAATAAACTCAAACTCATGGCTGAAAAGTTGATTTTGATTGTTATATTTTCATTATTATTAAAAAAAGAACAGTTTATTTCACAGATCCTACAACCTGTGCTATGCTCACCTGAAAGAATCTAGTGGTCTTGAAAGCTGGAGGATTAGCTGGAGTCTCACTGAATGATCTTTCTCTCATTTTCCTCTCTCAATCCTTTGACCCAACCACTGTATCTCTCCTGCCTGCTGGAAAAAAAAAAACAAAACAAAAAAACGCTTATGCAGACATATTTTCCAAGAGCCCAAGTGCAGTAATGTCTAGGCCTTCTAAGAGATTTGGTTTAATATCATTCTTGCCACCTTCCACTCCTATAATAACCCTCAGGCCCATCCCAGTTTCAGAAGGAGACAATACAAGAATCTGATACTGAAAGCATAGTTCATTTGGAATCATCATTTAACAGATAATTGTGGTACATCATTTGTCTCTGAAGGATTCACATTTCTTCCCCATATCAAAATACACTCACTTTCCCTACTCCCCACCCAAGAACAGCAGATGTCTCTTTGTATTGCAAAGTCAGAATGTCAGGCTTGAGATTTGGAATATCGTGAGATCCAGTTTTGTATAAGGATCTTTAGCTGTCAGAGCACTTTATCTGAAATCCTTTAAAGTAGACAAGTTAACTTACACACACACATCCAGTATGCAATGTTGAGATTAGGACAGGAAAGCAAAAACAGAGAATTTTCACAAAGAGAGATTGTGAAAGGCACAGAGCAGGAAATGGTACCTTGTAATTCTGAAATCTAATCAGGTAAATGTCAAGTCATGCCAAGTGTTGCCAAACATGACTTGCCAAGACGTGGCATGACTTATATGCAGAGTACATCATGCAAAATGGTGAGAGGGATGAATTACAAGCTGGAATCAAGATTGCTGGTAGAAATATCAACAACCTCAGATATGCAGATGATACCACCCTAATGGGAGAAAGTGAAGAGGAACTAAAGAGCCACTTGATAAAGGTGAAAGAGGAGAGTGAAAAAGCTGGCTTAAAATTAAACATTCAGAAAGCTAAGATCATGGTATCTGGTCCCATCACATCATGGCAAATAGATGGGGAAACGATGGAAACAGTGACAGATTTTATTTTTGGGGGGCTCAAAAATCAGTGTGGACAGTAACTGCAGCCATGAAATTAAAAAATTCTTGCTCCTTGGAAGAAAAGCTATGAAAAACCTAGACAGCATATTAAAAAGCAGAGACATCCCTTTGCTGACAAAGGTCCATCTAGTCAAAGCTATGGTTTTTCCAGTAGTCATGTACGGATGTGAGTGTTGGAACATAAAGACGGCTGAGCGCTGAAGATTTGATGTTTTCAAATTGTGGTATTGGAGAAGAGTCTTGAGAGTCGATTAGACCTCAAGGAGATCAAACCAGTCAATCCTAAAGGAAATCAACCCTGAATATTCATTGGAAGGACTGATGCTGAAGCTGAAGCTCCAATACTTTGGCCACGTGATGCAAAGAGCTGAAACATTGGAAAAGACCTTGATGCTGGGAAAGATTGAAGGCAGGAGGAGAAGGGGATGGCAGAGGATGAGATCGTTGGATGGTATCACTGACTCAATGGACATGTGTTCGAGCAAACTCCAGGCAATGGTATAGAACAGGGAAACCTGGCATGCTGCAGTCCATGAGGTCACAAACAGACACGATTTAGCAATTGAAGAGCAACAATCAGGAACATAATGACAATTACTTGATGAGGTTCCAGTTCTGCTCCATGTTTCCTGAGAACTCTCTGAGTCATCTTTCCTTTTCCATAAGTTTTGCTTTTTAAGCTCAGTGTCTTTTTAATCTGTTCCCTGCCTGAGAAATTTGAGTATATTGAAATTTTATATATCTTTTAATTTGGGGTTTCTTGTTATTATCTTTCTCTTAAGTTTATAAAATTCTTTCACAAAACTGTGTATCTCTCAGGCCTATAATCCACTCCATTACACAAAGGCAATACCATACAACATCTCATTTTAAGTCACACCTTTCTACTTTAGACTGAGAATTAGGGTGCTGAGGTATAATGCTATCAGGATTCTTAGAATAACTATTATTCTTAGAATAACTATTATCTTAGGGACTAATAGGAATACATATAAGGTTTTCCAAAAGTCATGTTTTCCTCCTTGAGAATTAGGTATCCAGTTGACATTTTTTGAATATCACTAAAAACTCTAAGAACCACACCCTGACTTAAGGCTATTTTTAATGGCAAGAGCGTACATTTAGTATTTATTTTAATAATATTTCTTACCTGGAGATTTTTGCCAAGAGAGACTGGGGGTGAGAAATAGTTGTGAACTCAGTAACCACTGACTTCTTCATATTACCTCTAAATTATGATTTGAACATGAACAATCCCTTCTATAGCTCATCTCACCCCTTCACTATTTTATTTTAGGCAGTTAATAGGAGCCAACTGGCACTTTCAATATCCTGTCTGGAAACTTCATAGCCATATCCATTAGTTCAACGTGAGGATTTTCTATCTTTCACTTTAGTGCATTCAAGAGTTTTGCTGATTGTTCTGCACTTAACTCAGATCTACTTAAGTTTTGTGATAGAAATTTTCTCACTGTTCTTTCAGAATTTATTAGCAGTTTCCCTTCAGATATTTGTCTGCTACCCAATTTCAAAATCAATGCCACTTAATTTTGGGTTTCTGTTACAGAAGCATCTCTCTCTGTGTCAATTTCTATTGTGATAATCTCTTATAACAAAATTCACTATTCCAAATTTGGTGACTTAATGACCATTTTATAATTTTTCACAATTGTTCAATACTGCTTGGGCCCATCTGGGCATATATTCTTGTTGTCTTGCCAGTGGTCACTTGTGTGTCTGCATTTCTCTTCCCAGTTTCCAGAGACTGGGCTTTCTTTTCCCATATCATCTCAGATGGTCTCCCTTTCCACAGCAGTGCTCTAACTGATTGCTCCCTGGGGATCTTCTGTCAGGATTGGAGGATCCCTTACATGATAGTTCTGATTTCCAAAAAGCAAACACAGAACCTGCCAAGCCTTCTTAAAGCTTAGGCCAGGGACTGACACAATGCCATTTCCACCAGACTCTTTTAGTTAAAACAGGGCCAGGAGGAAGGAATGAAACAAAGAGTAGTTACTAGGACACGTGATTAAATTAGGTAAAATCTCAGGCAACAGACCATTGGAGGCTAATGTTCACCAGTTCTTGAAGGTTTACATAGAACACGCCACATTCACATTATATTAGGAATGATCTACTAAAAATCAAGTAACTGCACTTAAAGTTAAAAGAAATTTACCATACGTAACAAGGAGAGTCCAGAGAGAGTGAAAGCATCCTTGGTGTGCATTCTCAGGGATCATACCATGGGCCCTGTTCCTTCTGTCTTTTCATTCTCTGGTTCTCAGTAGGCTGACTTTCCTCTTCATCTACCCTGGCTAATGATTGACATGAGGCTGATTTAGATCCACGTGTCAAGATGTTATTGCAGGTGGAAAAACTATAAATGGGACAAAATAGATTGTGAGTCAGGTTGTTATCATCAGAAAAGCAAAACTAGGAAACTTTTACATCCTCTTCATTAGACAGATTTGTATCATCTGGCTACTCCCAGCAGTATGGGAGAACTGCAGGCTAGAAAGATGCTGAGCATTTCCTGTCACTGAAAAAACATTTGATAAGAAGGCTATTTGGCAAAAACCTATAGCTTTAGGGTAAATAAATTCAATATACAAGAATATTGGTGTGTTTTGGATACTCTTTAATTCCTTCAGCAAAAGGGTATACAAGGTTTATAACATTGTTTGGAAATAATTCGTAAACAGAGATGAAAAATAAATGTAACTCTGATAACAAAAGCTGTCTGTCAATAGTCTGTAATTCAAATTGTGCTAAACTGTTTCAGTCGTGTCTGACTCTGTATGACCCTATGGACTGCAGCCCAACAGGCTCCTCTGTCCATGGGATTCTTTAGGCAAGAATACCAGAGTGGGTTGCCATGCCCTCTTCCAGGGGTCTTCCTGACCTAAGGATCGAACCTGTGTCTCCTACATCTCCTGCATTGGCAGGTGGGTTCTTGCTTGGTAAATCCCATGTACAGAAGAGCCTGACAGGCTACAGTCCATGGGGTCACAAGAGTCGAAAATATATTGTGACTACACAAAAACAACAATGGTGGAAAAACCAATTATTATTATATTCCAAATAATAGGAGAAACAATGATTATTTTGGGCCCTTTTCAAGAACTTCCTAGTAAATGTTCTCAGACAGTTAATGTGATACTGTGCAAAGGCAAAGATTAAATATAATATTTGCATTCACTTCAGTAGGAGCCTACTGGCTCTCATTCAAATCAGTTATGTTCATGGCTTAGGTTCATGGCCATCAAGCTTGAGATTGAACTTCTCAGCTTCCTTTGTGGCTAGGTGTGCCTACTGCCTAAATTCTTACTAAAGGGACACAGCATCAAATACATCTTAAATATGACTGTGAATAACTCACTCTTTCTTTACCTTGCTCCCAAATGGAAATGGTAATGACCAGAACAACACTTATAGCTTTGTGATGTGGATTGTTGTTGTTCAGTCACCAAATCATGTTCAACTTTTTGTGACGCCATGGACTGAAGCATACCAGGCCTTTCTGTGTCTCACCATCTCCCAGAGTTTGCCCAAGTTCATGTCCAGTGAATTTGTGATGCCATCCAGCCATCTCATTCTCTGTCACCCTCTTCTCCTTCTGCCTTCACTCTTTCCCAGCATCAGGGGCTTTTCCAATGAGTCGATTCTTTGCATCAGGTGGCCAAATATTGGAGCTTCATCTTCAGCATCAATCCTTCTGACTTCCTGATGAATATTCAGGGTTGATTTTCTTTAGGACCAACTGTGGTGTAGATAGCAAAGGCAATTTGCTGGGTGCCTGTACTGTGTCATGGAACATTGAATTCCTGGACCTACAATACACATGTATTGTGTTTAGACACAAAAAAGATGAGATTTATTTCTTTAACAAATTATTCTTTAGCCAATAAAGACTTGTGTATTGGAAGGCTTGCTGCCTGCCACAAAGGCCTAACAACAACAACAAAAAATGTGGGTGTCACATTGCAGTCAGAGTGAAGGTAGTGCATTTATTTAAAATGTCACCTCTGGTAACTGGAAGAGCACACCGCTTGCCTAAGCAGCCTGCAAGTCTAAGAGAAGGTATTGGAAAGAGTCAGGATGTTGCCATGTGTTAACTGTTTATTGCTGCATTTAGCCAGCTTATTTCAAGAATTAATGAGCTCAAGCAAGAACCAGACAATTTTCAAGCAGAGACTGAAGGGAATAGAAGGAATTCTGAGATGAAGAATCTGATTGTTTTTATCATCTTAGCAGTAGGAAATAACCCTGCTGCATAGACCCTTTCTACCAGGGCCTGTTAAGAATTCTCAGCACAACAAATGAATCTGTAGATGATTCATGCCAATGAGCAGATTAAGGGTGTTGCTTTCCAAATAAGCCTATTGTTTTATATGGTTTTATGTTTTCAATAGAGCCATCATTAAAATGATAGCACATGCTACTCACTGACTGAAGAAGAGAGCCATTCCATAAGAGCAGGTTTAATAATTATCTCCAGGAAAGAGCCTTGGAGGTGGTTGGTTTCAAGCACGTGGAAATAACTGGAACAATTCCACCAGAAGCTCACTGAGGTTTTTCTTTTGTTTGTTTTTGTTTTTAAGAAATTATTTCACTAAGAAAGTCATATATTCAGCCTTCAAAAATTCTCTAGCTCCCAAATCAGTGGGAGCAGAAGCAGGCTATAAACATTGGCTGTGCTCCTGAGAAAAGCAATCTCTTTAATATCCATGCAGATGTGACTAGGGACGATACACAATAAGAACACATTTTTTCAAAGAGAAAGCCAGGGGCCACAAAGGAGATAATTTTTTTCCAATAAGCAGAAATGACTTCTAAGCAAGAAACTTACTTTAGTGTTGGGCAAAGAGTCTTTGCAGTTCTTTTCTAGCAAAATGGCATTGCCCTGATGAGGGACTGCTTGCCTGATCATTCTTTACTTTTTTAAATGGAAAAAAAATATTATAATTGCAATATTCTTACTCCAAGTAAGTTATACATTTGGTGTGAATAATAGGCAGATAATTTATCTTGCAGTGAGGACTTCTCCCAAATACCCTAGTATTTGATTTGAATATAATGAATAACACCATCAGTTGATTTCCTTGTAAAGGTTGCTATTAAGTTACTAAGTCATGTCCAACTCTTTGCGACCCCATGGACTGCTGCACTCCTCGATCCTCCACTGTCTCCTGGAGTTTGCTTAAGGTCATGTCCATTGAATCTGTGATGCTATCTAACCATCTCATCCTCTGTCATCCCCTTCTTCTTTTGCCTTCAATCTTTCCCAGCATCAGGGTCTTTTCCAATGAGTTGGTTCTTCACATTAGGTGACCAAAGTATTGGAGCTTCAGCATTAGTCCTTCCAATGAATATTCATCCTTGTAGAGGGGGTGATGCATTTAGGGAAAAAGGGTATGCATCAATACTCTGGTGGAAGATTGTGACACAGACTATTTTCTTTTCCTCCTCTTAGTATTAGGTTGGTGTACGCGTAACTGTGGTTTCAGACCATGAATTTTAAATCCTTATACCTAGGCTGAAACACATCTTTATTCATCAAAATAATAACCATTAAAGTCAACATATTTTTGCCAATGAGAAGTAAGTTTGTTTTTCCCATAGCATAAAAGTCCATGCTTTGGGATTTGACGAGGTCTTGAAAGCATGTTCTGCTTCCTGTTAGTTGTGGAAACATTTCCCCTGCAAAAAATTGTCGAGATGCTTGAAGAAGTGGTAGTCAGTTGGTGAAAGGTCAAGTGAATATAGCAGATGAGGCAGAAACTTCTTAGCCCAATTCGTTCAACTTCTGAAGTGTCCGTTGTTCTATGTGTAGTCAAGCATTGTCCTGGAGGGGAATTGAGCCATTTCTATTGACCAATGCTGGCTGCAGGCATTGCAGTTTTTGGTGCATCTCATTGACTTGCTGAATATACTTCTCAGGTATAACAGTTTCATAGGGATTCAGAAAGCTATAGTGGATCAGATGGGCAGCAGACCACTGAACAGTGACCATGACCTTTTTTTGATGCAGGTTTGGCTTTGGGAAGTGCTTTGGGGCTTCTTCTCAGTGCAACTACTGAGCTAGTCATTGCCCGTTGTCTTGTACAATCCACTTTTTGTTACATGTCACAATGTGCTCGAGAAATGGTTCTTTATTGTTGTACAGAATAAGAGAATATGACACTTCAAAATGATGATTTTTTTTTTTTTTATTTGCAGTCAGGTCATGAGGCATCCACTTATTGAGCTTTTTCACCTTTCCAACTAGAAGCATCAAATGCTGAATGACCATAGAATAATCATTGTTGAGTTCTTCAGCAACTTCTCCTGTAGTTGTAAGAGGATCAGATTTGAGGATTGTTCTCCATTGGTCATTGTCAACTTCCAATGGCTGACCACTGCACTCCTCATCTTCAAGGCTCTAATCTCCTTTGCAAAACTTCTTATCACTGCACTGAACATTATTTAGCAGTTTCTGAGCCAAATGCATTGTTGATTTGCAAGTTGTCTTCGTTGCTTGAGGACCCATTTTGAACTCGATAAAAAAATCACTCAAACTTGCTTTTTGCCTAACATGATTTCTATAGTCTAAAATAAATATAAAATAAGCAGTAAGTAATGTCATTAACAAAAAAAAGTGAGTAATGTGCAAAAAATGATGTATAACATAACCATATTTATTTAAGAATGTATTCCAATATCAAATGTATTTCAATAGCAAATTTCAACAATGCAAAAACCACAATTACTTTTGCACCAACCCTGTAATAACTGTCCCCTCATTAGAGTTTCAACTGGCATATATCACCTAGGAACGGGTATTTTACTAAACTTTAAACAAAGGGATATGCAGAGAAGTGATATATACAACCTCCATATCACATCTTTGGGGGGGACATGCTGCTTGCTCTTTAATATCTTTTCCTCCCCTCATGTTGAACCTGTTGGACTGTATCTTTTATATGCGGCACATAGATCTATGTCCCATCCCTCATGTTCTTACAATCAGGCATCCTCAAGGTTTATTGGATTCTATGTTGTCATCTTGTCAATTTTGTTTGAGACTTGTGATTATCTTCACGACTCAGATAATCACGATGGTGTGATCACTCACTTAGAACCAGACATCCTGGAATGTGAAGTCAAGTGGGCCTTAGAAAGCATCACTATGAACAAAGCTAGTGGAGGTGATGGAATTCCAGTTGAGGTGATGGAATTCCAGTTGAGCTATTTCAAATCCTCAAAGATGATGCTATGAAAGTGTTGCACTCAATATGCCAGCAAATCTGGAAAACTCAGCAGTGGCCACAGGAATGGAAAAGGTCAGTTTTCATTCCAATTTCAAAGAAAGGCAATGTCAAAGAATGCTCAAACTACCACACAATTGCACTCATCTCACATGCTAGTAAAGTAATTCTCAAAATTCTCCAAGCCAGGCTTTAGCAATACGTGAACCGTGAACTTCCAGATGTTCAAGCTGGTTTTAGAAAAGGCAGAGGAACCAGAGATCAAATTGCCAACATTCACTGGATCATAGAAAAAGCAAGAGAGTTCCAAAAAAACATCTGTTTCGGCTTTATTGACTATGCCAAAGCCTTTGACTGTGTGGATCACAATAAACTGTGGAAAACTCTGAAAGAGATGGGAATATCAGACCATCTGACCTGTCTCTTGAGAAACCTGTATGAAGGTCAGGAAGCAACAGTTAGAACTGGACATGGAACAACAGACTGGTTCCAAATAGGAAAAGGAGTATGTCAAGGCTGTTTATTGTCACCCTGCTTATTTAACTTATATGCAGAGTACATCACGAGAAATGCTGGGCTGGAAGAAGCACAAGGTGGAATCAAGATTGCTGGGAGAAATATCAATAACCTCAGATATGCAGATGACACAACCCTTATGGCAGTAAATGAAGAGGAACTAAAAAGCCTCTTGATGAAAATGAAAGAGGAGAGTGAAAAAGTTGGCTTAAAGCTGAACATTCAGAAAACTAAGATCATGGCATCTGGTCCCATCACTTCATGGGAAATAGATGGGGCAACAGTGGAAACAGTGTCAGACTTTATTTTTTTGGCCTCCAAAATCACTGCTGATGGTGACTGCAGCCATGAAATTAAAAGACGCTTACTCCTTGGAAGTAAACTTATGACCAAGCTAGATAGCATATTTAAAAGCAGAGACATTACTTTGTCAACAAAGGTCCGTCTAGTGAAGGCTATGCTTTTTCCAGTAGTCATGTATGGATGTGAGAGTTGGACTGTGAAGAAAGCTGAGCGCCAGAGAATTGATGTTTTTGAACTGTGGTGTTGGAGAAGACTCTTGAGAGTCCCTTGGACTGCAAGGAGATCCAACCAGTCCATCCTAAAGGAGATCAGTCCTGGGTGTTCATTGGAAGGACTGATGTTGGAGCTGAAACTCCAATACTTTGGCCACCTCATGTGAAGAGTTGACTCACTGGAAAAGACACTAATGCTGGGAAGGATTGGGGGCCGGAAGAGAAGGGGGTGACAGAGGATGAGATGGCTGGATGGCATCACCAACTCAATGCACATGAGTTTGGGTAAACTCCGGGAGTTGGTGATGGACAGGGAGGCCTGGAGTGCTGCGATTCACGAGTTCGCAAAGAGTTAGACACGACTGAGCGACTGAACTGAACTGTGATTATCCTGACAAATGGAGTATGGTAAAAGTGATGGACTAGGAATCCTGAGTCCAGTTCATAAAGAAAGAAAGAAAGAAAGAAATTGTTTCCATTCGGCTTCTTTCTGTTTCTGGATGTTCAACTTTGGAATGTACACACTATGCTGTAAGGGAGTTCAGGACATATGGAGAGACCATGGATTGATGCTATTTTCAATAGCCATAGCCAAGTTCTTAGAGAACAGTCTCTATCAATTGCCGGCTATGAAAATGAGCAAACCGTCATAAGATTCAAGCCTCTCTCAAGGGAATGTCAGAATATTAAAAAAAATGAATCTGAACACTGGATGAATTTGTGGCACATAGATGTCTATTTGGATTACTTTCCCTCTTCTTGATGTTTTGAATGAGAAACAAGTATTTGTCTTATTGGACACTTGAAGTTTGAGGATCAAATATAGTGGTAGTATAAGACTGAAGCTTTCATAGCCTTCTCCTACTGTAGGATGCTTGGGTAGCATAGAGCTTTGCCCATATGGTAGTCTATGTCTGTCTGTGTGTGCTAGTTGCTTCAGTTGTGTCCAGCTCTTGATACTTCATGGACTACAGCCCACCAGGCTCCTCTGTCCATGGAATTCTCTAGGCAAGAATACTGGAGTGTGTAGCCATTCCTTTCTCCAGGGTATCTTCCCTGACTCAGGGATCGAACCCTGGCATCCTACATTGCAGGTGGATTCTTTACTATCTGAGCCACCAGGGAAGTCCAAAACAAATATATTCTAATTCTGGAGGTTAGAATTCAAAAATCAGGATATTGGGAGGACCTGGATCCTTCTGAAGGCTTAGTGACCAGTCCATTCCCTTGCCTCTTCCAGTTTTCAGAGGCTGCCTGTATCCTTGGCTTATCCTGCTCCACTCCAACCTCTGGTCCTATTGCCACCTCATTGTATTCCTTTTTTTTTTAAATTTTATTTTCTTCCCCACTTCTTATCTTTAGTCTGCCTCTTATAAGACCTCTGTGATTCATTAGGCCACTAGGATAATCCAGAATAACCCCCGTCTCAAAATGTTTAACCTCTGCAAAGTCTTCTTTATCATGCAAAGTAATATATTCACAGGTTCCAGGGTTTTGGACATGGGACATCTTTGAGAATCCATCATCAATCTACTGCAGTCCCCATGAAACATACAACCTCTTTAGGAATGTTGAAAACATCTTTACTGAGAATTAACTCTTTAGAAACATTACTTAATAGTGTTAGAAAAGTTTATTAGTGTTATTTCAGTCCATATTCTCCAGTGAAAATGTTCAGTACTTGACTTTTGCCTGAACTATTTGGGATACAACCTTGAGGTAGACAAAGTCATTTTCCGTTCTCCCTTCCTTCCTTTGTGAAAATTGTTATTTATCATAGCTCACATTAATACCTTATCTGCCTTCAGGTAGAGACAGTTCTAAAAGTTAATAAGTCACACAGAGGAATCATTGTGTATCTCTTAAGTATATTTCTGTTATTCTATGTACATTAAGGGGGCTTTTCCGGTGGCTAAAGTTGTAAAGAATCTGCCTGCAATGCAGAAGCCACAGGAACCACAGGGTTCCATATCTTGGTTGGGAAGATCCCCTGGAAAAGGGCGTGGTAACCCACCCCAGTATTCTCGCCTGGAGAATCCCATGGACAGAGGAGCATGGGGGGTTACAGTCCATGGGGTCACAAAAGAATCAGACACAAGTGAAGCAATTTAGCAGGCACACACATGTTCAATTAAAAAGACCATGTGATGGTGTCACCAGCAAAACGTATTAACAGTTCCCAGGAAGTATGTATATTAATATAATCTGGGTAATAAAGCCTACCTTTTATTTCCCTCTGTGCTTAATCTGGTCTTGCTCACAGAGGGCCGTGTGCAGAAGCTTCACATCTGGCACCTCAGACCAGAGTTTCTTCTGTGAAAAAGACCTCGTCTGACACCTCAGCTCTGGGTACCATTTGCAGAAGCTGCTACTGCTGCACAAAACGCTCAATCAAAGATGGTGGTGTCAGGCCATGTGCAGAGGCGCTCAGGACTCTGAGCAGCGCAACTGCACAAGCCTCGCGAGAACGCAACAGTACAAGCCTCGCGAGACCTCGCCTGACTGAGGAGAACCCCAAAAGCAGCCCCGCCTAGGGCCTGTTGTCTATGGATGCTAGAGTGAGAGCTCACACCTCTTCAGAATTGAACTCGATTTTGTTTTATTAGTATGAGTTACACCTGGAGGACACTTTTCAGAACCTAACTGCGAAGGATTGCTAACACATTTTGGCCCACCCTGGCTCCAGTAGGAAGACGGCAGAAACTTTGGGAGGTTTGTTTGAGGATGCCTGGATCTGGTTTCTGAGTTTACTCTGATGGGGTACAATGGCGGCAGCAGCTGCTGCTGCTGAGTCACTCAGTCGACGTGTCCGACTCTTAGCGACCCCATGGACTGCAGCCTACCCGGCTCCTCCGTCCATGGGCTTTTCCAGCAAGAGTACTGGAGTGGGGACCATGGCGGCAGCCTGCAGTTGAATTCAGAGCAACTCGGCCCAGCAACCTGGGTGGTGCACATACCGCATAGCCCACAGGGCCATCTGTGCTGTGTGTCATTGGGGGTTGAAGACTGAAACTCACTCGAATTTACCTGCCTTTGGCTGTCCTTCCTTGGGTGCAGGATGCCCTGGATGACGCGGACCTGTGGATGAGAGGGAAGCCTGAACACTCTGCCCATTGTCTCGCCTGATCCTGAAGTAAGCAGTAGCAGCCGCGCCAGCGCTTGTTGTGCTCCCGACCTCCAAGATGAACAGTAGATTTTTCCCTTGTCACTTCCGGTTTGTAAAGAACGCTGGGCAGCCCTGTGAAACCGCTGTTGCTGTGCAGCAGGAGCTGAGACCTAGAAAGGCCCAGGTAGTGAGAATCAGCTTACAAAACTAGTTGAAGATCCTGGACCTGAATTTCTGAAGTAAGCTGAGGGCTCTTTGAGCCACTTACCAGATTCTGCGCTGCTGGTGAGAAAAGGAAACACCGACTTCCACCCTCTAGAGGCAAACCTTGGGTGTTTTTTCATCGTTGGCGGTTCTTCAGGCTCTTCTCCCAGCACAGTAGAGACTACCAGCTGCCCCAGTGGTGTGGTGAGTACCTCATGGGAATCCCTTGTGCATTTAGCTCTCAGTGGGCTGGGAGTCTGAAAGCTCCTCCTGTTTGGCTGCAAGGGAAAAAGAGAAGACCCCCCATTATTAGAGGTGAAAGATCTCACATCCATTCTATATAGGCTGTATAACACAGCTGTATCTTAAGAGGTGAAAATCAGATTGTCTCATTTTATAATATATCATAAGTGAGACAGGAGTGCTCTTCCAAAAGCGGAGCAGTTTATTTCTATTGGAATATACCTGTCTAAGTGAACACTTCATATTCACATTATAAAGTGTGAATAGATACATCTAATAAGCTCTCATGACAGGATTTTATTTTACGTTTTTGCATGTATACTGAGCATATCTCTTCTGAGTGCCATTGAAGCCTAAAATTTCCATATACACATTAATTATATTTAGCAATGACCCCTGTTAAAGTGAAAGTATTAAAATACTAATTTAGCATATGATCATTATATAAAGGAGTTTTGGCTTTCAAAATATGTAAAAACAATGAAACTATAATAAAACAAAGTAGATTTTATGGAAAACCTAACAATAAATGCAAGAATTAATGTAATGCTTACTCTGTATTATCTAGCAGGAATTGTTTTGCAGCAGTAATTAACCTGAAACTGTCAGGTTCTGTGGACTTGGTTGAATTAGAGGGTGGTAACTAGGCTAGTCCTAATTTTAACTTCTCTTCAGTATGATACTGTAGGACATATTTCACAAAGTTTTAGTTGTATTTATGTGTGCTTGTTAAGGAGAGCAGCAACAGTAATTTTAAGGATTTTAAGAAACAAATTGTAACAGTTAACTATTTTTAAAGCAAACACAGAGTCTTATGCGTGTTTACATTTTGATTGAGAAGTGGCTAGTAGTTTTCCTTCTGCCCTTTAAAGCTCATTTACTTCTCAAATTTAAGTACAATATTCACTGTTCAAATTATCATGATTTATAGAACAGCTTCTTCCCTTATTCTGGCAGGATACTTTATTATTTAATTACAAGATTTTTTTCCTAATTACCCTAAAAGTCAGTTATGTTTGTAATAAAATCTTTATGTTCTTTAAATAACTTAAATACTAACATAATATGGAAAGGACAACTAAGTAAAATAAAACACCTTTATCAATTTAGGATTGCACAATTTCTCTGAAGTTTTCAGGAAGAAGTCTTAGCCATACTTTATTTGCTAGCTAAGTTTTGCTGAATAAAGTTTATTTCCATGCCAGTTACATTTGATTTTTAAAAAGGATGACATTATATAGATAAATATTTTTTGTCCCATGAATATAATGTAGCTACTGTCATCTGATGTAAAGAACAAAGATTTAATGGAAACAAATTCTATTAAGATACAAAATGTAAAATGATGAGCTTGAACAATCACCTTCAGTGCCTGAAAAACCTGTTAAAAGTTTTCCTTTAATTGCTTATGTGTGTGTTAGTCGCTCAGTCGTATCCGACTCTTTGCTACCCCATGGACCGTAGCTCACCGACAGGCTGCTCTGCCCATGGAATTCTCCAGGCAAGAGTACTGGAGTGGGTTGTAATTTCTTAATTGCTTATGAAGCTACAACAAAGAGATAAAATGTGACTGTCCCTTTAATTTCATAGAGGAATGAGAACATATACCAAGATGTAGAAATCGGTTGTTGCAGAAGAAGAGACTGATATAACCAACATCAGTGAGAACGATTTTTAAGTATGTTCTTGGACTACATTTTTTCCATTACCTACCCTACACTAAATCAACTTCAGTGGGACCTAAACAAGGAACTTAAACAAATATATTTTCCAAAACCTTAAGAAGATTTTGCTTCACATGCATTCTTTATTCCTAAACTCTAGACTTATTTATTGCATTGACTACAAAAATAGAAGAAAATAATCATCAATTTGAGAGAAAATTTCTCTGAACCCCCTAAAGCTCAATACTGATGTGCCTCACCAATAAACTAATCTATTTCTAAAACAGACTATAGTGTTGAATTCATAATTCCTGTGGCAGGAGACTTTCTCACTACATTTACTTTATTATGGAAATTAGCCTGTCTAATATGCATAGGAAGTAACACAGGATTAATTCTAGGACATGGAGAAGTTCAACATGATGAAGGATACAGCACAGATGTGCAACTAAATGTATTAGTCAGGGAAACTTCCAGTGAGAAAAGAGAGTTCAAGTTCAGAAGAACAGGTGACTGCCATGAAAAGTTGAATATTAGCACCTCAAAATTCACTTAGGAAAAATATGCATTCCTCTGTCCTCATATAAGATTGCAAGAGAGGAAAATTGCAACTTGAGCTTTGATTTGATAGTCACAATACAAAGATGAATAAACAACACACACAAAATCAAAGTTGAATGAATAAAGTATGACAGCTAAAGGATAAGAATCAAGTTCAGTTTATGTATGATTGTATTTCTAAAAATACTTTTGATCAGAGATAAAATGTAAAGTAAGAAAATACAAATAAGAAAATACTCAGAGAGATAAAATGGGACATGAAATCATAAGATAAGAGAGGGCAATAGAAAATAGGCAGGTATATTTCTTACAACTAAAAAGTCTTGCTGAAATTAATAAGATAAAATGTATATGCAAAATTTAAGAAGCCAATAGAAATATATTTGCCATTGAGAATATTAACCATTGAGGAAAAAGCCATGCATTTGTCTTACATTAAAATAAAAGAAAGTAAATTTTAGATATATCATTATATAGATACATGATCATAATTTATGAATAAATATATTTTGGAAAAAATTTAGATTTGCTGAAAACATGCAAAGAAAATACAAAGAGTTTCCATACATCCTTCATTTAATTTTCCTAATATTATATAATCATGGTAGGTTTTTCAAAAACAAGAAATTAACACTGGTACAGTATTCTTAAGTAAGTTAGAGACATTTGAATTTCTGCAGTTTTACCACTAAGTTTTTTTCTTTCTAGGATTCTATTCAGGATGCTACCAGTTTATTCAGTCATCATGTCTCCTTGGTCTCTTATGATCTGTGACAGACTTCTTTTGCTTTTCATGATCTCAACTGGTTTAGAATATCTCTTAATTTGAGTCTTTCTGATTTCCTCTTGGTTGCACTGAGTTTATAGTCTTTTGTGAAGAATGCCACAGTAGCCAAGTTTCCCTCTTATCAAAATATGTTGGCAATTAATTATATCAATATGATTTTCACTAGTGATATCAACCTTGATCAGTTCAATAAACTTGGAATATAAAATTATACAGCAGATATTTAGCTGACAGTTAAATATTTATGAACTTTCTATATAAACTAATTCAGATATACATTTGTTTAAATATATATGTCTTTATAAATTATAAAATTATAAGTGCATATGCATACGTGTAAATATATAATTGCATGTTTTGTTCATCTATGCATATACATATTTAAAACTAGATGTGGCTACCTCAGTTTTTAAAATTATGTTTCAAGTGACTATGGCTGTAGTTGCTCAGTCGTGTCTGACTCTTTGTGACCCCATGGACTATATAGTCCATGGAATTCTCCAGGTCAGAATACTAGATGGGGTAGCCTTTCCCTACTCTAGGGGATGTTCCCAACCCAGGGATTGAACCCAGGTTTCCCGCACTGCAAGTCAGTTCTTTACCAGCTGAGCCACAATGTTTCAAGTACAAAAACCATTAAATGGAAAATTATAGACTGTAACAAAATATGTAACAAAATAATATTAATAGAAAGATGGTTAATGTTCTTAGCATCTAAAGAATGTAAGCAAACAAATTAAAAGTCTTCAACAGCAAGTGGATGAACAAAAGTAGGACAGACAACATATTGTAGCAACAGAAAATAAACTGAAGAGATTAGATTATTATTAATTTTTTTTAAAAGTTTTACCTCACATATTAAATGAAAAAGTACCCAGCCAGCATAAAACATATAGTTTTAATACAAAACCAGAGCCTATAAAAATCAGTTATTTGCCACTGTTATAGTGGAAATAAAAATTGAATGCTTGGATTATGGTGGGAGATTAAATTCTTGCAATTATTTTTTTTCCTAAGAGCAATTTGTATTTCTTTATAAATATGCATGTCTATTAAATTTTTCAATCGTATTTAATATTTTTTCCCTTTTAGAGTACATAGGACCATAAAAAAAATAACTTTAAGAATTATCATCATGGTGACATCTAAACAGTAGGTTGAAAACTCCCTAAATGCTTAACAAGGACAATAAAAATCTACTATAAAAATTAATTCAATGCTATATTTTCATTAGTCCAATTAAAGAACACTGGCATAGGAAAAGAATAAAATTGCTAAGTGGAAATGAAATTCATGTTATTTAATGTTTGTAACGCCATAGCAAAATTATTACAAAGGAAAACAAACATAAACTATATGTATGAATAAAGTCCAGAAAATTATACACCCAAATGCAGGTATTATTTAATAGTGAAATCAGACTAGTAAATATGTTATTATTTTTCTCATTATTTTAAATATAAGAGCATGTATTTTTTACTTCTGTGAAGAGAAGAAATTAGCTAACATGAGGTACAGTGAGTCATGATGTTTCTCATCATAATGACATATATAAAAAGTAGTTTTTTTCTTGTCTTTGAATGAAGATTGAGATTTCATTGTATACTGCTGATGTGTGGATATATACAGTACCACACAGGTTTTTTGAACCTCAGTTTTACTCATTGTATAGCAAGAGCTTTACATTTATTTCACTCTGAAGAATCTGTTTTGAAATAGACTTTTATTGGTTGCGTTTATGTCTGATGTATTATATTAATGAAAATTGGACATTCACTATACACAGACAAGAGCAAACAGGTGAAAGGCACTTTGTATATCATCTTTGGATTACATTTTTGCTTCTTTCAGGAGCAGGAATGTAACTAAGCTGGAAACACCATTGAGTCTGAAGATCTACTAGGAAAGCAGGGAGACAAGCATATTAATAGAGGCTCAGAACAGATTGAAAGGTGATCTATAACAGGGAAGGAGGCTCCCAGATCTGCAACATTGACTAAGGTTGTTGAAGTTTATAGGAACCATTTAGAGATGCTCTGTAAATTCTAGAAAGAAGGGTGCAGTGGGGCATCAGGCATTGTAAAGCTTCTCAGTAAAAGGCCACATAGTAGATAAGGCACTCCCTTGGTATGGTCAGGAGAGAATTGCACGACTTGACAAATGTAAATTAGACCAATGTTCAGTTCATTTCAGTTCAGTCGCTCAGTTGTGTCTGACTATTTGCAACTCCATGGACTGCAGCACCTCAGGCTTCCCTGTGTGTCACCAACTCCCGGAGTTTACTCAAACTCATGTCTTAACTAAGTTAAGACATAAAAATGAACTAAACCGTATTAGGTTCAATTCTTGATTGCAGAACATGCATGCATATGCTACCTGAGGGGAACAATTAGCATTTTTCAGAACGAGGCAATGAAGTGATGATAACAAGATAACAAAAGATAACAAGCAGTGTTTTTTTTTTTTGATACAAAATGATATATAAATTTCCTGAGAACATTACATACATAAGAATATAGAAAGGCTTATATTCCTCAGATTCCCATAAGCTCCTTATTGAAACTGTTGTGACTTAATCCAGCCTGAAGGAGGATTTCTTTGGAGGAGAACATCTCGCTTCCCCTGATCTTAAGCGTTTTCTCTCCTTACTCACCCCCACTTCACTGTTCTGGAGACTCTCACTGTGCACTTGGCTCCGTAACAGTAGTTTAACAAATGAGTAAGATTCTCAGCACATTTGCTGAGATTCAATTCTCTGGACATAAATGTCCAGTTTCCAGGAGCATCCTTTGACAGGCTGAGTGTTTAGTTCTGTCAATGGTTAAGTTTTGTTCAGCACCCTTTGATGTCAAGGTGAATATCAATGGAGCCTAGCAAAGCTGAACTGTAGGGAAGAGTTTGAATTACTGACTAGGTCTGTTCAAATCATATCAATGTGTCCTTGCCTTACATAACAAGTGAAGGTTTGAATAGTCTTCAAGTACTGTGAACCATTCTAATTCAATTTTAAATTCAGTGAAATATGAGGAAATTATCTATGAAATGAAAATTCTCTGTCCTGTCTACTTTAATAAAATTTGTTAGAAATAAGTTATTCACAGTTCCTATATTAACATATTGGATTCTCTTCACACCGTTGAATATATGTTGTTCCTCCACATCACACACCCTAAGTTTATAAAATATATAATAAAACTCATGAAATTAACATACTAAATTGATTTTAACCCTTTCTCAGTAACATTAAGTTTCCATGTCCTTCTTTAACAAAATTGCTTATTATTGACAACATTCCCAAGATACGTACAAATAGATCTCTAATAAGAGAGTTTAGGAACCATGGGGTCTATGACATATATTGACAGGAAAGAAGATAAAGAATCTGCCTGCAACACAGGAGACCCAGATTTGATCTCTGGGTTGGAAAGATCCCCTGGAGAAGGGAATGGCAACTCACTCCAGTATTCTTGCCTGGAAATCACCAGGGACAGAGGAGCCTGGCGGGCTACAGTCCATGGGGTCACAATGAGTTGGACAAGACTGAGAGACTAACACACACACATATGATGTATATTAGTTTCCTTGTCTCGGCATGTACTTTTTAAGTAAATTAATGACAGGGTATAGCTGTATGCTTCTGAAGATGTTAATCTCTGACGTTGAAGTGTGAACCTAACAAGAAATTACACCTCTCAACCCAAAATGTGCTTGTTGTAAGATGTGCATAATTGTAAAAATTTGAATTTATTGGGTGATTTGGAGTTGGGAGTGAATAATAGACTAGAAAGGAGCAAGTAAGGCCTTCTGTGGTGAAATAACTGAAAAACTATATATTAGTCTATATGGTATAATCTAAAGAAAGAGAGCCTAGAAGAGTAACTAGAGCACATGCTCTGCCTGCAACCAGACAGATGATTCAGAGCAAGCTCTGGTATTTATTCAAATTCTGCTCCATAATTTCCTACTGTCTCAGCCTCTGGAACTATAGTCTCTTCCCTTTCAACTCAGTGAAGTGACAGGGCTCTGCTCACATTCTTCTGCTTCTGAAAATTGTTCCAGGCAGAAAGTTTGGGTGCTTGTAGAACTAATAATATTTATATCCTTTCTCCCAGGGAGTATCATCTCATGTTCTCAATGTTTTGAAGTCAATAGTCTTTCCAGTTTGCCAACTGTTTGAAGTCAAAAGTTAAGTCTATTCTTTTTTATTGTAGTGCGGCTTGAAGAGAAAGCCTCTTATTTACTTAAATTTCTCTCTCCCCATTTACAATCTAGCCTACCTAAACTTATAAGAAAAAAAAAAAACATTTCTCTCATTCATTTATGTTAGCCTCTTTTATAATCTTAGTAATGTTGCCTTTGCCAGTCCCCAGGATTGATGAATTTGAAATGGTAAATTTTAAACCATCTTTTCTATCTAGTGCTCTAATTTCACTTGTCGTAATATCTCACCTCTAGATCTCTTACTGATCACTGATCATGAACTATATTCTCCTAAAGTTGATGTGCCTTCCTTCTTTTATTTCCTCCTTTATCTTTCTGTGACTATCATGCAACCAAGTCAAACTCAATAGTCCAAAATAAAATTCTTCAATAAATCAATTTTTATAGTGGTTTTTACTTTATTAAATGGCACCAACATCTATCCTAAACATCTTTATCTTTTCCAGCATCTATTTACATACCATTTCCAGTCACCTTTACTTCCTAGATAATTTTGGATTCTATATTAACAGTTTACACAAATTGTCACAATTCTAGATTAGTTATTCCTCCTCACTTGAACAATTACAATGACATCTTAATCTGTTTGCCTGTCTACTTTCAGTCTACACTTCCATCAAAATTTAAAATTTATTTTTAAATATAAATCTTATCAATATAAACCATACTTCATTACCTGTTCAGTGAAAACTCTTAACAGTTTCCCTTCCTTTCCTTAGGGAAAGGAAGCTATTAAACATTTATCATTTGAACCCTGTCAACATCTTTGACATTGGTTACTCAACCTTCCCAATGTTGACAGAAATAACCAATTAAAAATATAATAGTAATAAAGAAATGTTTTATTCCAGCCAGACTGATGTCCATAACCTGGACGACAGTCTCTCAGATAGCTGTGAGGAACTTCTCTGTAGAAGCATGGTTTTCAGCATAGTTTTATATCTTCTGATAACAAAAGAAGCATGGCAGGGGTACATTCCTTCAAGGCTTACAGGGGAAAAAACAGAATCATATGTACATAGTGGGTCAATATGGCCTTGGCACCTGAGAATTGAGTCTTACCATGGATGGAATACTAGCAATTTCATCCCAGAAATGGATGCATTTATCACTATCTTCAAAATAGACAGTCCTTACTTCTGGACAGTGCATGTTTTAATGGTTAAAGCAGATTTAAAATGTATACCTGATAGGCTACAGTATAGGCTCTTCTAGTTAGCATAAACCCAATCATGTATTAGCCAAATGACTTCTCCTCACCTTCATGGAGAAGGAATGGCAACCCACTCTAGTATTCTTGCCTGGGAAATCCTGTGGACAGAAGAGTCTGGCAAGCTATAGTCCATAGGGTTGAAAAGTGTAGGATACCAGAAAGAAAAACACCAATACAGTATACTAATGCATATATATGGAATTTGAAAGATGGTAACGATAACCCTATATGCGAGACAGAATAAGAGACACAGATGCATAGAACAGTCTTATGGACTCTGAGGGAGAAGGTGAGGGTGGGACGTTCTGAGAGAATAGCATTGAAACATGTATATTATCATATGTGAAACAGAACACCATTCCAGGTTCGATGCATGAGACAAATGCTCAGGGCTGGGGCAATGGGATGACCCAGAGGGATGGGATGGGGAGGGAGGTGGGAGGGGGGTTCAGGATGGGGAACACATGTAAACCCATGGCTGATTCATGTCAATGTAAGGCAAAAACCACTACAATATTGTAAAGTAATTAGCCCCCAACTAAAATAAATAAATTTATTAAAAAAAAAAAAGTGTAGGATACTATTTAGCAATTAAACAACAACAATATACCTTAATAGGTGGAATTTTCTTTCCTTATTTCCAAGTTTTGATTGCGAACCTTCTGATATAAAGATTTGATGATTGGTGTATTTGCCCCTTGGTGCCAGGGTGGTACTACCTGCTTGTAGTGGGTCCGTTGTGTCCCTCAGTGACAAGCTTTTTCATATATATGTGTATATATATATATATATATATATATATATATTTTCTTCTTAGTTATCCACACTGGGGGTGGTACTAATCAGATATAGTGAACAAACACAAGAAAACATTTTATATGTTGACATTTTATATGCTGACAAGAAAACATTTCATAGACGACACATATTATCAATTATATCACATTGTTGAACAAACACTGCAAATGTGTTTTTAGCAATAGATTTAAAGAAAGCAGTGATACATGTCATAAATAGATTGATAACTAGGAAAAGAATAGTAATACATACTATGAAAATGATAAGCATCTGTAAAACAGGGTGGGAAAAACGCTTATTTCAGAGAGTAGTCAACTAAATAGATCACTTAAAGAGTTATTTTCCCTTATATCTTATAACTAATTTATCTTTGGGGGATTTTTTTCTAGGTATGTCTCTACTTCTCCAGGGGTATCAATATAAGAGCAACAATGTTGTGAGCAGGAGCACAAACATTTCTTGTTTAACCAATAGAAAATCTAAGGCAACCCTGTTATCTGATACTTCTTGGGCTAAGGTATTTAGGGATACTTGTTCTGACATGATTTGTGTAGAGTCCTTGGCTCTTTGACTGATGATAGTTGATAGATTTCTGATCATATACTAGTGCACTAAGAACTAAAATTCCCAAAATACTTTGCCACCAAGTGTCTTGATATCTTACTAACATGGATTTATTGACTCTGTAATAAAGAGAGAAAGGAGATTCATCTATTTCCTTATATATAGACAATGAGGTAACATAATGTCCCAATAAGCATAAAGCTTCTATATGCCAGATATTAAGACAATTTATGTGCCCATCTGTCAGGAGCCGCATTAGGCATTACTGAAAAAATGGAGGCAAGGCCCCAACCCCTTCTCCTTATCCCGCAGGCAAGGTCCTGGGATGAAGGAGTTAGGTCTTGTGATTCTGACTTGTCCTTTCCTTCCTTTGGTTGAGTTGGCTGGAAAGAATGTTAAGGTGCTTTTTGTTCTTGCATGAAAAAGCACAAAGCCTTCTGCAGTTGCCCAGGAAATAATCCATAAAGTTACATTTGTTCAAGGACCTTTACAAAGAATGTTCCAGGATGAGCACATAGGCCGCAGCTTGAGGCCATGGGAAACATTGTTATCTGAGACCTGCATGTGAGGGAAATGTTTATGGTAAAAGAAGTTTGCTGCGTTTAGGGTTTAGGAATAATTAAGAATAGTCAGAAGCTAAAAGTTTAAGGTATGTTGTAGTGTTGGCATATTTTACTATAGCTTATAGAGACTAGGAATTTTAGAGATACTAATAGCTAGAAGCCTTTTTAGGAGATAATGAGCTTTAGTTACTAGGGGATAGCAGGATTTAGAAAGATAAGAAATAAACTGAGGAGTGTGATATACAGCCCAGAGACAAACATGAGTTACAATGTAATCACAAGGACACTTAAGAGGGAACTCTGAAGGACAACAATAATCCATGGAGACAGTAAATATGGGTGAGGAGAAACTGAGGATGTCAAACCTCTGACCTAATGCTTTTGTAAAAGTATAAAAGAAAACCTGATGCTTAAAATAAACATGCAGTTTCGCACTTTGAGTCAGAGGCTGCATCATTCTCCGCAGACACCACTCATCCCTTCAGGCCGATTCCCTGGCTGCTGGAGCTGAACTCCCAGCACCCATCTTTCAGAAACTGGGTCAATTACAATATTAAGACAAAGCCTGGGGGACACAAGTGATTCCTCCCAGAGTGCTCTCATTGAAAGTCTCATTAATTGGGAGTTTTGTAAACACAATGTTAAACCATAAATCATTTTCCTACAGGCTTTCTAAAAGTCATCTGTATTGTATTTAACATATAGGAGTTACCAGAATAGTTTACTCCTATTTTTCTCTGTAAGACATTTGTTAAACAAGCAAGTGATGCAACAAGACTGCTTTGGGGTGTGCCCAGTCTTTAAGTATTGAGGACATTACCAAACAAAGGATGGATCCATTAATATGTTGAAGAAATTGAACATGAAAGATTAGGCCAGACTGAGGTCTCTCTAGTTGAGTGGTAATTTTAGGAACACCTGAAAAGTTGGTGACAGGAATTATGAAGGGATTTATGTCAGTTTTTATTGACTGGGGAATTTGAGGACAGATCCAAACAATCAGTTAGATAGCCGTACTTTGTAACATATTTACTAGATAATTTTATGTCCATAATGATCATTAATAACTTAGAGTAAAGCAATAATTTTTGATTTAAAGACAATAACTCAATTTTCATAGGGAGACAAATATTTAGTAACTAGTTCATCTGAACTACCAGAATGGGTCTTACAGTCCCGGTTTGATTCTTGGGTCAGCCATCTACCACTGTTGTCTTCTTCTCCTCCTGGTATGGATATTGTTTCTCCTCTGTTTGAGCACTGATTTAAGTTTAAAGTCAGCAGTTCTTTCTGCAGACCAGTCTAATGCAAAGACACTTTTTAAAATAAGAGATGTGAACCCATGAGTCTACGCCTTTTAATTTGGCAGTGCATGGATTATTTAACAATACCTAATAAGGTCCTTTCCAATGTGGCTGCAAAAAAATCTTTTATTTGGCATATTTTCTAATAAATAAAGTCTCCATATTGTAAATCATTATCCTTAAGGCCTTTGTTTCTGGGAAGTTCACCAAGAAAGGAATCAACTACCAGCTTTTTTCATTTCTTTTAAGTGCCTCAATAAGACCCTGACAATAATGTAATATATCTCCCTTGAGTGAGATTGGTTCATATATTCTCTCATCTAATTACGTAGGGTGTCCTGTTAATATTTCAGAAGGAGACAGCTGATGTTACCAAAAGGCATAGGCTTAAATTTGAGAAGCACTAGCAGAACTTTTGCCCATGAGAGATTAAATGCTTCTGAAGGTTTTTGCCAATTGAGTTTTGACAGTGCCATTAATTCTTTCCACCAGTCCTGAAAATGGGAGGTGATAAGTTCACTGAAAATACTGCATTATTGGCCATATGTCACAAATAGATTTAATTATTTGTCCAGCAAAATAATTTCCCTGGTAACTGTGTAATTTGGAAGGAATTCCCCAAACAAGAATTATCCTTTCAAATAGCAATTTAACCTTATAGCCGTTCCTCTTCTGTAAGGAAAAGCTTCACCTCAGTGTGAAAGTATACAGATTGTTACCAAAACATATTTATACTCTTGAGACAGTGGCATTTGGACAAAGTCCAGCTGCTATATCTCAAAGGGTGCCTTAGGAAGGAAAAAATGGCCTTGTGACCCATGGGGTGATTTTCCAGGATTATATTTAGGGCAGATAGTAAGACAAGCATATACTTTATGAGCCGTCATGGGAGAAAGTTTCCAAACATATAGTTTTCCCCATATAGCCATTTTCTCAAGTGCCCATTGAGTTAAAGATTGTACATACTGGGGTAATGGTTGAACTCCAACAGGCACTATAATTTTTTATTTGTTTTGTTTGTTTTATCATTTCCAAATTATATATACATGATGGGATCAAAATTCCCTCTTCTTGTTGCCCTATTTGTTTCTCTTTTTCAGTGGCAATTTCCTGAGCCTGCAGATGGAAATCTTCCACTGAGTTGGCAAAGTTAACAGAAAGCGGTGGCCATTTTCAAGGCTAGACAGAATGGGTATTTAAAGCTCCCTATTTGGCTACATCATCAATAAGCAGATTTCCTTTAGTTCCATACTGCCAGATTTGGAATGCCCTAGTATTTTAATAATTGCCAGCAGTTTTGGTATATAACACTTAATAACTTGGCAACTTTTTTTCCGTTTTTTAATAAGCTGTCCTGAAGAGGTTGAAACTTCTTGTCTTCATAGCATTCCAAAGACGTGTGCAATTCAAAGGCATAATGAGTGTCACATTTGATATATGATCTTTAGCTGGTTGATGAGTTCAAGTTAGAACTATCAATTCAACTTGTGCTGACTCTGTTTTTGGTTTAAAAAAAAAAAACTTTCAATTATGTTCATTGTGGTTGTTACTGTGTATATATCTTAGTAATGTCCCCAATCATTTTTTAAGTAGGACCCATCTGTAAACCCGGAGAAGGCACTGGCGACCCACTCCAGTACTCTTGCCTGGAAAATCCCGTGGACGGAGGAGCCTGGTAGGCTGCGGTCCATGGGATCGCTAAGAGTCAGACACAACTGAGTGACTTCACTTTCACTTCTCACTTTCATGCATTGGAGAAGGAAATGGCAACCCACTACAGTGTTCTTGCCTGAGAATCCCAAGGACGGGGGAGCCTGTTGGGCTGACGTCTATGGGGTCGCACAGAGTCGGACACGACTGACGCAACTTAGCAGCAGCTTAGCAGCATCTGTAAACCAAAGTAGACTAACATTACCTATAGAATTTTCTTGTAAATTATTCCTTGGAGTAACAAGATAATTGTTAGTAAAATGCAATTGTAGTCATTTCCTTTCCATGGTTCTGGAAGCAAAGTTTCAAGGTTGAGGTTATTTTTGTGACATACAATAATGGTAAAACTAACTAAAATTATGATTAATACCATTAAACCAGAATATATTTGCATTTTAGCAATGTCATATAATCTCTACTACATATACTAATATCATTTACCCAAACAATATGAGCTTCCCTGGTGGCTCAGGTGGTAAAAAAGACCCGGGTTCAATCCTGGTTTGGAAAAATCCCCTGGAAAAGGGAATGGCTACCTACTCCAGTATTCAAGCCTGGAGAATGTTGTGAACAGAGGAGCCTGGTGGGCTACACACACACACACACCACTCCATCCCACCCCACCCCCCAGACAATATAATCAGAGAAGATTTAGCACCACTCATTTGACATTGCTTCCCATGTAATTTAACATAGCAAATAAGCCTAATTAAGTTTAATTTCTATCTTGGATATGCATCGGGTGCTCTTGAGGAAGTTTTTCAAAGACATCAAAAGGTTTCAAAAACACTTTGCTAAGTAGGAAAATAAATCAGTATGAAACAATACTTATTCACTCAACCAAAGTGACAATGAATGATTTGAAGGGCAAAAATAAAGTTACAACAGACTATTCAAAAAGTAAAACAACTTTTCAGTCTGGTATCAACAGCAGATAGATAGTTCAAGAAAACTTTGTCACTTAACAGACAGAATATCTAATCCAAATTTTGCACAAGCTTGCTACTAATACCAAAATTCACTTAATTAAATCCATTCCAATATTAGTCAGTCCTGTGCATGTGTGCTAAGTCACTTCAATCATTTCCTACTCTGTGTGACCCTGTGGACTGTAGCCCTCCAGGATCCTCTGTCCATGGGGATTCTCCAGGCAAGAATATTGGAGTGGGTTGCCATGCCCTGCTCCAGAGGATCTTCCCAAACCAGGGATCGAATCCATGTCTCCTGCATCAGCAGGCAGATTCTTTACCACTGAGCCAACAGGAAAGTCCACCTGTAAAGATATACCTATTTAATTAAACCAATAAAATATTAGCTTGTTTTCACTCATTAAAGATTAATCTAAGATCACCTGATCCTTTACAAAATTCAGGTTAGTTTCTATTACATTTATAAATACATAATTTTTAAACACTTATTTTAAGTAAATTAAAAAGATCTCTTTTACAAATTTTTCTAAGACGACCTGAAGGTAAAGAGGTATCATATTTCTAATATACACACATGCACATAAACAGACACAACCAGAGAACTCATAACCTTATTTTAAAACAGTCACAAATCAGGCATTACAAAGTAAACTCAATGGTTTGTAAATAAAAGCTGGAATAAGTTAAATTTATTTTCTTGAGTTTAAAGACAACTCTTATACTACCCTCCTTTTTTTTCAGTGTTGGATTTTACTGATTGAGCAAAGGCTGTAGTCTCAGGCAATATGGTCTATGTTTACAGTTCAAGGACATAAAATTACAACCTTAAGTTTTCTCCTAGGAGTATATTTGTTCCCTTAGGGTAAGAATTTTGAAAGGATCAAGTCAGTTTTTATTTATCCCTAGTTTGTATATGCAGAAATCAGTTTGAGAATGTCTCAGTTTCTCCTGCCAGGTGTTAGAAACCGTACTGGCGGCTCAGAGCAATGGGTGACCAGTCCTTATGTGTGTATGTTCCAGGATCCAGGATGAGCCATACATTACTTACAGTGTCCTGATGAGGTTCCAATTCTCAGACATATTTTCTTGGTTCCTGGTCACCTGAGAACACCTTGTGACTGGTAATGTCCCTTCTTTTCATAACTGAATAGATTAAGTCTCTCATTTTGCACCCAAACACTTTGTTCAGCCCATAAATATACAAATTTTTCCAATCTTAAGCTATATTTTTAAAGGTCAACCAATCCAGTTTACTCCAAAATTTCTTTTTGGTCTTTCCTGCTTTGAAATTCTTCCAAGTCCCTGGCTAGGAATGTCTTCCTATGTCCCTTTTACCTAGGAAGGGTCAGAGTATCCCCTTAAGACTCCAAGTCTTAAGATAACAGCTCAAATAAAACTTGTAGGCCATCTACTTAAGATAATGAGGTCCTGATTTCAGAGGAAATTTACCAAAGCACCTGGAGTGCTGTTAAGCTCAGAGGGTGGAGTGGATGCTCAAGGGACTCATGGTTAGTGCAGGGCGCCAGTCCAAAGCAGACTCCAGGTGAACTTGGTAGGTTTCTTTGACATACTGCAAACTACATCAAGCAATGTTGATGCCCTGTCCCCCCTACCCCCACCTTTCTAGCAGCAGGGTGATGGACTCTTTATTAAAAACTAATGTTTAAATGATTAAACATCAGTCAATGTTTTGACTAATTTTGGTCCATCTTCTTTGAGTCCATGAGGTGATAGAAATAATAATAAAAAATATTTAATAAGAATAAAGGAGAATTTTATTTGAGCCAAACTGAGGACTATAGTCTGGGATATAACCACTCATATAGCTCTGAGGAACTACTCTGGAAAAGTATGATTTTCAACACAGTTTTATATCTTGTTAGAACAAAGAACATCAAATATGACACGAGTGAATTTTTTCAAGTTTTCAACAACAAAAAAAAGAAAGACAGGTTGGCCTATACACAGTGAGTCAGTATGGCCTTGGTACCTGAGAAGGAAGCCTTATCATTGAAGGTGTACTAACCCTGGGATCCCCACGATGGAGGTGTTTATCTGTATCTTCAAAATACACACTCTTTACTTCTGTACAATGTACCCTTTTCTTTAATGGTTAAAATAAATATGAAATGTGTGTTTGATAGGCCATAAGACAGACTGTGCTAATTAGCATAAAGTTCAAGCCAAACCATGTATAAGCCAAACAACCTCAATATGTGAAAATTTCTTTCATCACTACTAACCTTATTTTATTCTGATTAGTCTAGCATATGTTAAGCTTGGTATCTATGGAATACCTTATTGTTAGCTTATAGAGAACACATAGATAGGCAGTTTTGTGAATAAAGAACAGACCACTTAAGAAATGTCAAAACCTGAGGCTTATTTGGTCAAATATCAACATTCTTTAAAGTTGGAATTTATTACTATGTATTCTCTTTTTCTTGGATCTGTTCACTCAAATTTATGTGGACTTATTCTTGGTTTTTGCAAGAAAGAACCCTTTAAATACAAATATTACCTGTATTCTCCTAATCTTGGAAACATATAGTTAATGAAGCTTCTACTTAGCTTTGAGACATTAATTTTCTTTATCTCCATGCTTATCCATCTTTATCTTAAAGGCCAAGAGATAACTTAACTTCTCCTGTAACTCCCAAAACTGATGAAAATTTGCAAATTTTATTCATGTCTGCCACTACTTCAATTTGCCTATTCTTTCCATAAATGTTGATGGGGTGTTTTCTATCTACCACACATTATGATAGGTGTTGGGAAGAGAACAATAAAAGACTAATTTTGTAATGTCTTTGAGTATGCATTTTAAGAGTGAGATATGTAATGAGCAAATAAAAATATAGTTTTGCAGATAATAAAATGTTCAATGTAGAAAAATAAGGCAAATAAAAATTTAGATAAGATGGAAAGTTTGAAAGAATCTCTGAAGATTTGAGATATGTGTGAAAACCAGTCACTACATGTCTTGTAATTAACTATGTCAACATGAATCTCTCTTTTTCTCTTTCTTCCCACTTAAATCTCTCTACACAATGCTTAAATACAACCTATACCTGACTGTAATCCTTTCCATTTTCCCTTTAAGAATTTCTTTGAGTAATAACTCTGAAAAAAATAGCATAATGAGATTTCTCCTAGATTAAGAATTTCTATTTATTTCCCATTTCTGAAGAACGGCCCTAATTGCTTCTTTTTTTTTTTTATTTTATTTTTTTTTATTTTAGTTGGGGGCTAATTACTTTACAATATTGTAGTAGTTTTTGCCATACATTGACATGAATCAGCCATGGGTTCACATGTGCTCCCCCTCCCGAACCCTCCTCCCACCTCCCTCCTCTTCCCATCCCTCTGTGTCATCCCAACGCTCCATCCCTGAGCATCCGTCCTGTGCATAGAACATGGAATGGTGTTCCGCTTCACATATGACAATATACATGTTTCAATGTTATTGTCCCAGAATGTCCCACCCTCAGCTTCTCCCTCAGAGTCCACAGGACTGTTCTATGCATCTGTGTCTCTTATTCTGTCTGACATATAGGGTTACCATTACCATCTTTCAAATTCCATATACATGCATTAGTATACTGTATTGGTGCTTTTCTTTCTGGCTCACTTCACTCTGTATAATGGGCTCCAGTTTCATCCATCTCAATAGAACCGATTCAAATGTATTTTTTTTTTTAATGGCTGAGTAATATTCCATTGTGTATATGTACCACAGCTTCCTTATCCATTCGTCTGCCGATGGACATCTAGGTTGCTTCCATGTCCTGGCTATTGTAAACAGTGCTGCAATGAACATTGGGGTACACGCATCTCTTTCAATTCTGGTTTCCTCGGTGTGTAATTGCTTCTTAATTCATTAAGTTTCTGCCATGAGGGATATCTCACAAAGAAGTGAGAAGTCCGTAGCTTTTACACCATGTCAAACAAGAATGACTCTTGGGAAAATAATATTATTTACATTTATTACTGAACATTGTGATAAACTATTGCACTTCTTCTGCAAATATCAGTTCATCAGCATAATTGTTTGTATCTTTTCTTTACCCAACTCTCATGTAAATATACACATATATATGTTTTAGACAAGAAAAGAAAAACATGCTGTAATATCTCTAACATCCTACGATACAACATCTAACATTCACTTAGACATGATCTGTATAATCTGTTGAAACAATATTTTTTGAAAAGTCACATAAAGTAGGAATTAGAAAAGAAAAACAGCTATTGAAAATCACAAATGGAAGCAGAAAATTAACATTTATATTACTCTCTGTGTTCCAAAAAGCATTCGTAAGACTTGTCCTACTTTAATTATTTTTCTTAATGTTTTACTACTCTCCACATGGTTACAAAGACATTCTATTCAGTTTATCTTTCACAAAACACAGATTCTAGGTGTTAAATAATGCACAATGAAGCTTAGCTCACAGCTGTATTACCAGAAGCCTAGCCAAAAACAGATATGGTTGTTTTTGAAATCAGAAATCACTCTTATTGGTTTTCCTCTAGCACATAGAACTCAGCATTTAGAGAGGTTCCTGTGACACAGATTGATACATTAAAATGTATATTTTACTATTGAATGGCCTCATCCTATTACAGCAGGACTGTTGCTAAGCGAAATGGAAAAATTGGAGACTGTATCTCCTAATTATATCTAATGGCTTTGGTGGGGGAGAGCAGCTCTCAAAAGCAGCACAGTCTGTTGGAAGGGAACTTGCTCAGCATATTTGTTGGTAGACTTCTGCCTCCTTGATTAACAGTGTTAAACATTTCATGAAGACCAAGACAGATAAGGAAAAAATGTGGCCAGTGAATTTGAAAATAAACAAATCACTGACAATATTTTCCAAAATGTGTTTGATAAAATGAGAGAAATAACACTAATAGAGGAAAATTAAGTTGAGAAAAATCTACAGAGAAATATTGCAAGAAAGCAAGACTATGAATATACTAAGTTTTTTTAAAACAAGAACAGATCTTGGTAGTTAGATTTATACATAAGTTAAGACAGAAATGGTCACAATGAAGAGAAGATAAATGAGACATTTGGGGAGTTGGAACACTGTTGTTTTGTTGTTCAGTCACTAAGTCACATCCAAATCTCTGAGACCCCATGGACTGCTGCATGCCAGGCTTCCTGATCCTTCACTATCTCCCAGAAATTGCTCAAATTTATGTCTATTGATTTGATGGTGCTGTGTAACTATCTCACCCTCTGCCTCCGTCTTCTGCTTTTACTTTCAGTATTTCCCAGGATCAGGGTCTTTACCAGTGAGTCTGCTCTTTACATCAGGTAGCCAAAGAATTGCAGTTTCAGCTTCAGTATCAGTCTGTCCAATGAATATTCAGGGTTGATTTCCTTTAGGACTGACTGGTTTGATCTTATTGCTGTCCAAGGGACTTCAAGAGTCTTCTCCAGCACCACAATTCAAAAGCATCAATTATTCAGCAGTCTGTCTTCTTTATGGTCCAACTCTCATGTCTGTACATGACTACTGGTAAAACCATAGCTTTGACCATTTGGACCTTAGTCAGCAAAGAGATGTCTCTGCATTTTAATATGCTGTCTAGGTTTTCCATAGCTTTCCTTCCAAGGATCAAATGTCTTTTAATTTCATGGCTGCAGTCACCATCTGCAGTGATTTTGGAGCTTCCCAAAATAAAATGTGTCACTGGAATCAAGATTGCTGGGAGAAATATAAATAACCTCAGATATGCAGATGAAACCACCCTTATGGCAGAAAGTGAAGATGAATTGAAGAGCCTCTTGATGAAAGTGAATGAGGAGAGTGAAAAATTTGGCTTAAAGCTCAACATTCAGAAAACTAAGACCGTGGCATCTAGTCCCATCACTTCATGGCAAATAGATGGGGAAACAGTGGAAATAGTGTCAGACTTTATTTTTCTGTGCTCCAAAATCACTGCTGATGGTGATTGCAGCCATGAAATTAAAAGACACTTACTCCTTGGAAGGAAAGTTATGACCAACCTAGACACCATATTAAAAAGCAGAGACATCACTTTGTCAACAAAGGTCCATGTAGTCAAGGCTATGGTTTTTCCAGTAGTCAGGTATGGATATGAGAGTTGAACTATGAAGAAAGCTGAGTGCCGAAGAATTGATGCTTTTGAACTGTGGTGTTGGAGAAGACTCTTGAGAGTCCCTTGGACTTCAAGGAGATCCAACCAGTCTATCCTAAAGGAGATCAGTCCTGGGTGTTCACTGGAAGGACTGATGTTGAAGCTGAAACTCCAATACTTTGGCCACTTGATGCAAACAGCTGACTCATTTGAAAAGAGATCTGATGCTGGGACACCACCCTTATGGCAGAAAGTGAAGAAGAACTAAAGAGCCTCTTGATGAAAGTGAAAGAGGAGAGTGAAAAAGTTCGCTTAAAAGATCAACATTCAGAAAACTAAGATCATGGCTTCTGGTCCCATAACTTCATGGGAAATAGATGGGGAAACAGTGGAAACAGTGTCAGACTTTACTTTTGGGGGCTCCAAAATCACTGCAGATGGTGCTTGCAGCCATGAAATTAAAAGACACTTACTCCTTGGAAGGAAAGTTATGACCAACCTAGATAGCATATTTAAAGGCAGAGACATTACTTTGCCACAAAGGTCCATCTAGTCAAGGCTATGGTTTTTCCAGTGGTCATGTATGGATGTGAGAGTTGGATAGTGAAGAAAGCTGAGCACCCAAGAATTGATGCTTTTGAACTGTGGTGTTGGAGAAGACTCTTTGAGAGTCCCTTGGACTGCAAGAAGATTCAACCTATTCATCCTAAAGGATATCAGTCCTGGGTGTCCATTGGAAGGACTGATGTTGAAGCTGAAACTCCAATTCTTTGGCCACCTCATGCGAAGAGTTGACTCATTGGAAAAGACCCTAATGCTGGGAAGGATTGGGGGCAGGAAGAGAAGGGGATGACAGAGGATGAGATGGCTGGATGACATCACCTACTCAATGGGCATGGTCTTGGGTAGACTCCAGGAGTTGGTGATGGATAGGGAGGCCTGGCATGCTGCAATTCATGGGGTTGCAAAGAGTTGGACACGACTGAGGGACTGAACTGAACTGAACTGATGCTGGGAAAGATTGAGGGCAGGAGGAGAAGGGGACGACAGAGGATGAGATGGTTAGATGGCCTCATTGACTCAATGGACATGGGTTTGGGTGGACCCCGGGAGTTGGGGATGGACAGGGAGGCCTGGCGTGCTGTGGTTAATGGGGTCACAAAGAGTTGGACATGACTGAGCGACTGATCTGAACTGAACTGATCTGCTATGCACTTATTTTAATGAAGTAAATCTAGAGAATTATTAAAATAATTATTTCTTGATAAGTGCTATATTTAACAGAAAGTATTTGGCTTTAAACCTCCAGAAATTATCTCACTGTAAATCATTTCCTTAAGTTTTAAGAGTTATTTTATCTATAAAGTTTTGCTTTCCCTGAGATATTGCAAAGACAGAATAAAATGTCCTACAAATGCATATGGATATTTTAATTGGCTTTCTATCATCAGAATCTAGAGCTCTGATTATTTTGTTAAGTAATAAAAGTTAAAAAGATTCTTACTGAAAGGCTTGGTCATTGCTTGGTCATTTTTCCCCAAAATTTTCCTACACACTTGTATCTGCACAGTTCGCCAAAAAAAAAAAAAAAAAAAAAAAAGTCTGCTTTGTTGAGAAGGTGTACAGTATTGGGTGAAGTGACATGTTTTGTCATGGTTACATATTATGTTCTGCTTTAGCTTAGTCATAAACAAGGTATTAATCAGATATTCCTTGTATATGTAATTTTTTTGTGAATTCGTTACCTGAAAATGTCAAACTAATCTATTTCCTGAAGTGATATAATTTTACTTCATAAAATTATGGCAAGATCATGGCTTAGGAATGTCTTATGTCCTTTTATAATATTAGTTATTATACTTCCAAACATAGGAAGAATTTCACTTAAATTACTTTCGAAAACAAGTGTACTGAAATGACTAAATTTTATCAAGAAAATGTTGGGCAGAAGATTTAATGGCTAGTGTAAAACTCGGTGTCTCCTCTATCCTCTGCCCTTTCAGCAAGCAGAGACCCTTAATTTCTTTACAATAGCCAGGGAATAATTAGTACAGAAAGAAATATCTTATTGCCTAGAGGTAACTTCATGAAACTTTACAGCATTTATTGGTTACAGAGGTGTTAAAGGCTCTATGGTTATTTTTGTTTGTTTGTTTTACAAACAAAAAAACTAAAGCACAGCTAATTCTTTGACTTATCCAAGATCACAAAGAGGCAGCATTAAATTCCTTTTATTAGGAAATTGTAAAATCAGATTATTCTTTCTAAGTTAAATTTTGGCATGTTAAAGAGAACATTCAAAATATATATTATAAAATAACACATTGAATCTAGTAAATTTAAATACAACTCTTCTATAAATTTTCTATCTGTTAAATGTTATCATATATATAATATATGAATATGTATATACATACAGTTCAGTTCAGTTCAGTCGCTCAGTCGTGTCCGACTCTTTGCAACCCCATGAATCGCAGCACGCCAGGCCTCCCTGTCCATCACCAACTCCCGGAGTTTACCCAGACCCATGTCCATCAAGTCAGTGATGCCATCCAGCCATCTCATCCTCTGCCATCCCCTTCTCCTCCTGCCCCCAATCCTTCCCAGCATTAGGGTCTTTTCCAATGAGTCAACTCTTCGCATGAGGTGGCCAAAGTATTGGAGTTTCAGCCTCAACATCAGTCCTTCCAGTCAACACCTAGGACTGATCTCCTTTAGGATGGACTGGTTGGATCTCCTTGCAGTCCAAGGGACTCTCAAGAGTCTTCTCCAACACCACAGTTCAAAAGCATCAATTCTTGGGTGCTCAGCTTTCTTCACCATCCAACTCTCACATCCATACATGACCACTGGAATAACCATAGCCTTGACTAGATGGACCTTTGTTGGCAAAGTAATGTCTCTGCTTTTAAATATGCTATCTAGATTGGTCATAACCTTTCTTCCAAGGAGTAAGCGTCTTTTAATTTCATGGCTGCAGTCACCATCAGCAGTGATTTTGGAGCCCCCAAAAATAGTCTGACCCTGTTTCCACTGTTTCCCCATCTATTTCCCATGAAGTGATGCGACCAGATGCCATGATCTTAGTTGTCTGAACGTTGAGCTTTAAGTCAACTTTTTCACTCTTCTCTTTCACTTTCATCAAGAGGCTCTTTAGTTCTTCTTCACTTTCTGCCATAAGGGTGGTGTCATCTGCATATTTGAGGTTATTGATATTTCTCCCGGCAATTGTGATTCCAGCTTGTGTTTCTTCCAGCCCACCGTTTCTCATGATGTACTCTGCATATAAGTTAAATAAGCAGGGTGACAATATACAGCCTTGACATACTCCTTTTCCTATTTGGAACCAGTCTGTTGTTCCATGTCCAGTTCTAGCTATTGCTTCCTGACCTGCATACAGGTTTCTCAAGAGACAGGTCAGATGGTCTGGTATTCCCATCTCTTTCAGAATTTTCCACAGTTTATTGTGATCCACGCAGTCAAAGGCTTTGGCATAGTCAATAAAGCAGAAATAGATGTTTTCCTGGAACTCTCTTGCTTTTTCAATGATCCAGCAGATGTTGGCAATTTGATCTCTGGTTCCTCTGCCTTTTCTAAAACCAGCTTGAATATCTGGAAGTTCACGGTTCACATATTGCTGAAGCCTGGCTTGGAGAATTTTGAGCATTACTTTACTAGCGTGTGAGATGAGTGCAATTGTGCGGTAGTTTGAGCATTCTTTGGCATTGCCTTTCTTTCGGATTGGAATGAAAACTGACCTTTTCCAGTCCTGTGGCCACTGCTGAGTTTTCCAGATTTGCTGGCATATTGAGTGCAGCACTTTCACAGCATCATCTTTGAGGATTTGAAATAGCTCAACTGGAATTCCATCACCTCCACTAGCTTTGTTCCTAGTGATGCTTCCTAAGGGCCACTTGACTTCACATTCCAGGATGTCTGGCTCTAGGTGAGTGATCACACCATCGTGGTTATCTGGGTCGTGAAGTTCTTTTTTGTACAGTTCTTCTGTGTATACTTGCCACCTCTTCTTAATATCTTCTGCTTCTGTTAGGTCCATACCATTTCTGTCCTTTATTGAGCCCATCTTTGCATGAAATGTTCCCTTGGTATCTCTAATTTTCTTGAAGAGATCTCTAGTCTTTCTCACTCAGTTGTTTTTTTCTATTTCTTTGCATTGATCACTGAGGAAGGCTTTCTTATCTCTCCTTGCTATTCTTTGGAACTCTGCATTCAGATGGGAATATCTTTCCTTTTCTCCTTTGCTTTTCTCTTCTTTTCTCAGCTATTTGTAAGGCCTCCTGAGACAGCCATTTTGCTTTTTTGCATTTCTTTTCCATGGGGATGATCTTGATCCCTGTCTCCGGTACAATGTTACGAACCTCTGTCCTTAGTTCATCAGGCACTCTGTCTATCAGATCTAGTGCCTTAAATCTATTTGTCACTTCCACTGTATAATCATAAGGGATTTGATTTAGGTCCTACCTGATGGTCTAGTGGTTTTCCCTACTTTCTTCAATTTAAGTCTGAATTTGACAATAATAATTTGTATATACATACAAATGATAGTAATTTTAAAATCTGTACTAAGTATGAGTTCTGAAGTCATAGATGCGTGGATTTAGAACTTGACATTTTCACTTAGTAGACAAAGTTAAGACATTTGCTTTTATTTTTTTTTATCAGTTTACTGATTCTAGAATTATTAAAGTATCACACACTTGTAGGATTGCTGTATTAAATTTACACAGAGTTAAAAGCACAAAATTTTACACACAGTAAATATGAAATGCATATATATTTACATTTATACATATATAAGTAAATAATTTTGCACTGTCTCAGTATACAAGCCTTGTTGTCTAAAATACCCACTGTGTCGTGCGAAAATACCTCACTGCACATTGAAGCTCCAAATAGCATTTGGTGTATAACTGCACTTACATTATCTTTGAGCAGAAGGAAGACCCTGGCTGACCCTTGCTGATTACTTTTCAGTGTGTTTTATATGCTGATTATTCATCACCTCAGGGAATGTGATGGCTTCTAGGAATGATCCTGAAATATGCAGTATTTGAGCAAAAGTCTATTGACCAAAATGTTTTCAAACTTTAAAGCCTGGGCTAATGCTTTCCTATCGATTTGATAGTCAGAGATGATGCTGTTCTTTGATAAGGGCTGTTCTCATTAAGTAGCAGCTTGGGTACATCCCAGCAGTGCTCATTGAAAGCACAGCCTGCAGATCGAAAAGCAATTAGCATGCTGGACTGTGATAATTATCCACAGTATGGAGGCTTCTCTAAGATAGAGCTTCTACCGTGTCTAATAATAGGATTCCTTAAATGGCGATATATTTTCATAGACACACCACCATCCTCACTTCAACCTTGTCACTTATATGGGATAGGGAAATAAACATCCTTCACTTTTTTTTTTTCTTCCCCAAGTATGGCTCCCTGCTGTTTCTTACAATTTGCAGTGTCACCTGAATGTTGCTTGAATCATGATTTAATCTGCCAAGGCAAAGCAACATCTCATTTATTTCTGCTATTTCTTTGCCTTGCAATGAAATGATTGCCAAGATGCAACAATTTAAATTGAGCTCTGATTAAAATTGAATGTGGAAACAGATGGAGCAGTTGTGTGTCTCCTATGATTTGCCCCTTTACTACAAAAGGTCAAGGTGACTCAAATTTTTATTTACTTGGGTAAAAACAATCTTGGGATGTAGCATAAGCCACATGACGGTTTGTTTCACTCAACAAAGATCAGTTGTTGCCGAATAATCAGTCCTTAACATGTTGATCTACATATATTGTTATCATTAGTTGGAAATTATATACAATAACAAACGTGATATGATGGATTGCTTTAATACTTAGGTGTACTTCATGAATAGTATAAAAATATTTTATAACTCTACTGCTTCATCAAAGATAGCATCTTAAGAGCTAGATTCAGGACTTATTATTATAAATAAACAATGAAGACTAGACTTGTTCTTCTCTAAGAAAGTTTTAGGTTCATAAAATGTCTTACAGTTCAGTCCTCTTATGTGTTTATTATTAGGTTTTCTTCTACTTGAGGAGAAAATGGCAGCCCACTCCAGTATTCTTGGCTGGAAAATGCTATGGACAGAGGAGCCTGGCAGGCTCCAGTCCATGGGGTCGCAAAGAGTCAGACACAACTGAGCAACTGACACTACTACTACTACTGACACTACTTCTACACACTTTAATTCAGACGTCTATGATCATTTACAAATGACATTTACTAACTGAATTTTCAAGCTGCTTGATAGCTCACATTGGGCAGTTATCTATGTTTAATTCTTTGTTGATTCAAATTAAATAACATGTAGAGGACATGCATATAGCAAAAGGCATCGGATAATTAATAGAATGGAAGTACTACTTTTTAAGTATGTAATGTGTTTCTTCTGCACCTTTGCCTATTTGATCTTTTCCCTAATGATTGGTAGGTTGTAGATGAGGATTGTTTTATTAGGAATAAAAAGAAAAATAAAACACTTTTTTATGGTTTTTTGTTTTTTGGGTTTTTTTTTTGGCCAAGGTTTAGAATCAAACATTTTTCTGAGAGGAAATAATTTATTTTAGACACCTTTAGCTCTCATTTTGTATATCAAAAGGAAAATGCAATGGCTTAGATCAAAGATCTTTTATTATATGTTTTTATTATTTTATATTTTTTATTATTATTTTATGTTTTAAAAGTTGTGGCAGATCCACTCCATCCAGACTGAGGTATTTTTAGAAGAAAATAGTGAGAGGATGTAGGGAAGACCAGAAAACCAAATCTTGTTAGAATATTAAGCAAAAAAAAAAAAAAAAAAATAATATTAAGCAATGCTAGGTAAATACAGATGGAAGAGTGTCGTTTATCTCAGGTCCTATTTGGATAATGGGAGAAGATAACCTTGTAGCTTGTTCCATTAAAAACCTCAAGTGACAGAGGGTGCCAGTATTAGCACTTCTCAACCACACACAGCAAGTGTGCTGTAAAAGAAGTACAGCTGTCCCTTCCTACTCTATGGGGAGACGTGGGCAATGTCTGAGGCTGGAAGGCAAGCTGAGCAGAAGGTTTGCAAAGGTGAGAGAAGTGGAGGGCTGTACTGTCGTTCTTAAGCTAAAATCTGCAAGATGATCAACCTGGCCTGAAGGTAGGTGGATTATCACTGCTGGGTATCAGGTGGAGGTAAATGAACAGAGACATCAGTGGGCCTTCCTCAAACCCAATAAGAACACAATTTGTTACAGAAGCTCACTAATAGACCCCAATAAAATACCAACTTACCAAATAGACATCAGCCGCAGCACATCAGATAACAAGACAAATCAGTTTGGTTCTCAGATACATTTATCTTCACACTGTGCTAAGTTGCTTCAGTCTTGTCTGACTGTGCAACCCTATGGACTGTTGCCTGCCAGGATCCTCTGAACATGGGATTCTCCAGACAAGAATACTGGGGTGGGTAAGTATCCCTCCTCCAGGAGATCTTCCCAACCCAGGAATTGAACACACGTCTCCTGCGGCTCCCAAATGTTTAGTTTGGTAGTTCAGTTGTGTCCGACTCTTTGTGACTACATGGACCACATATTAGGTGGATTCTTTACAGCTGAGCCACCAGAGAAGCCCATCTTTACACTAGGTATAGCCCATTAGTATGACCAGTGTTCAATATCTAAGCACCTGGTGTCCTGGAAAGAGGTTAAATGAAGTTCCACTATTCTTGCCTGGAGAATCCCAGGGACAGAGGAGCCTGGTGGGCTGCCGTCTGTGGGGTCACACAGAATCGGACACAACCGAAGCGACTTAGCAGCAGCAGTAGCAGTTATATAGTATTTAATATTGAAGTCCTATGTATTTTGTATTTCTGTACTTGGAAGAAAAGCTATGACCAACATAGACAACATATTAAAAAGCAGAGACATTACTTTACCAACAAAGGTCTGTCTAATCAAAGCTGTGGTTTTTCCAGTAGTCATGTATGGATGTGAGGGTTGGACTATAAAGAAAGCTGAGCACCGAAGAATTGATGCTTTTGAACTGTGGTGTTGGAGAAGACTCTTGAGAGTTCCTTGGACAGCAAGGAGATTGAACCAGTCCATGATAAAAAAATCATTCCTGAATATTCTTTGGAAGGACTGATGTTGAAGCTGAAACTCCAATACTTGGGCCACCTGATGCGAAGAACTGACTCATTTGAAAAGACCCTGAGACTGGGAAGGATTGAAGACAGGAGGAGAAGGGGATGGCAGAGGATGAGATGGTTGGATGGCATCATTGACACAATGGTCATGAGTTTGACTAGGCTCTGGGAGTTGGTGATGGACAGGGAAGCCTGGTGTGCTACAGTCCATGGGATCGCAGAGTCAGACAACTGAGTAACTGAACTGAACTGAACTGTACTTGGCTGTGCCTTCTTCTCAGTAACACATTGTTTGTTTTTAGATTTGTTAATAGTTGTGATAAGGTTAATATCAAGTCCTGCTGGCCTGGGAGCTCAGTGCTCTCGAGGTGATTGCTTAACTAGTCTCAGATCCATTATGAATTTTACCACAACTTTCACTGTCAGGCAACAATATTTCCACTGTATTTTTAAGTCAGCCTTTCAAAGTTTTATATTTGAGTTATTTGTAAAATATGCTAGAAAAAATCATTACACTTCCCTATTTTTCATATACTTTTTTTAAAGAATTTTAAAATTCTTAAACTTTTTTCATAAAACCTTAAGAATTTTTTTTAATTCCAAATTTTGATGTTAATAAACAAGCATCTCAAATAAAACTTGTCACCATTTGTCACAAAAGAATAAATGTTAGAAAAACTGTAGGACTAATTGGACTACATTTTTTAATTTTCTGTTTGGATAGTTTTATTTAAAAAAAATAGGTAGTTTTTGCATTAGAGGTCAGTTGATTTTTTTTTTTTTTTGGATCATAAAATTAGTGCAGTGGAAAAAAAAAATTACCAGTTCTCAGAAGGAGGATTACTTACCAATATTTTAAAAACTTGAGATTTCACATAGAAATTAGGGGTACTGCTTCTGACTGCTTCTAAACTCTGAATTGAATTATGGACCATTTGGTAAAACAGTTGCAGGTGAGTAGAATTAAGAGGAAAATTAAATATTTCTTTGTTATTCACTGTTAAAAGTGCAAAAGTAAGAGTAAACATAGAGAGCCATACTTTTTCAGTGAAAAAGACTTCATCTCTTAGTCTGAATAAAGAATTTTCCTGCTATAACACCAATTTGTTAAGATATTTTATGACATCATTGCCAGTCACTTTTCCTCCTCTGGGTTACCTAACCTGCTTCTGCAAGGCATTCCAGGGAGTGATTCTTAAGCACTTGCATTACCATGCATGTTCTCACTGACTGGCTTATAAGTTTGTGGTGCTAAGTGGTTATCAAGATCTACTCTGTTGAGATAAATAAGAGGAGCACCACCTGATGGAAATGCATTGAGATGATGTGACAGTTGGCCATTGCCTTCAGTGGTAACTTTGGTGAAATGTCACTACAGAAGAATAATGATGTCATTGCCAACATAAGTCAAAATAGCTGATTGTGAAACAATGAGTTTGTGTTTTATTAAGCATGATTTCTTCATGAACTATTTGTCCTTGAAATCTGCAGCTACTAGATGTCATTGAAATTTCAAGTGATTGACATACACCTTGGCAGATCTGAAATTCTGTGGCCAAAATTACAAAGTAAACTAAGCTTTCTAAATAGCTTATATATTATCTTCTGCACCAAATAAATGAATAACTGAAAGAGAAAAATATGTTAAGCTTGAAGCTCAGATGCTCAGTTGTGTCCAACTCCTTGTGATCCCAGGGACTAAATGAAGCCCACCAGGCTCCTCTGTCTGTGGGATTCTCCAGGTAAAAATACTGGAGTGGGGTGCCATATCCTCCTCCAGGGGATCTTTCCCATCCAGGGATTGAACTCATGTCTCTTGTGTTTCCTAAATTATCAGGTGGATTCTTTACCACTGTGACATCTGGGAAGCCTAGATGGTATAGTAAACCTAGGCCATGGGAATCATCCATATGGCTGACTTTTTGAAGCACATCTAGTTATTTATTTTGATAAAAATCCATAAATTTCTTGAATATTATTTTTAAATTCACAATGTGCTGTAGGTGAAATGAACATTTCTAGTGAAAAATAGATTCAAATGAGAGTCAAGAGTATCATTTTTATGAAGATAATGTGGAAAAACCATGCCATTATGTCAGTTCTATGTGGTGAACTAGGAAATAAAATGCAATGTCAAAGAATAATTGGTTTTAACTAATCAAGTTACATTTTTCAAAAAACATATAAAAGAACAATTTATTCTCTGGGTTTATAAGTTTAACTCTTGTCAGAAAATCTCTGTTGTGTTGGGAATATGTGTTTAAGGTAATTTTTCCTTTTTATACAAAATTGTATCTTCCTTTGTCCCTTTCAAATTAAATTTCCGGAGAGCTAAACACATGATCGTATTTCACATGTTGTCTTTATCTTTGGGCAATAAGTCTGTTTTACCCACCACTTACAAATGTATTTTTGACAGACAGTTGAAAATATAGGTTTCATTAACATCCATGGAAGTATATTCCTGTGATATTCCTTCACTTAAGTAATTAACACAATTTTCTTCTACATAACTTTTATTTTATTTTATTTATTTATTTTTGGCAACCCACTCCAGTATTCTTACCTGGAGAATCACAGGGACAGAGGAGCCTTGTGGGCTGCCGTCTGTGGAGTCGCACAGAGTCGGACATGACTGAAGCGACTTAGCAGCAGCAGCAGCAGCATAGAAAACAATTTCTTCTACATAAGTTTTAATCCTTTTAATCATCATTAGTTGTAACCTGCTTAGTAGTTTACAGACAAAAATATCCAATTCATTAAATGGACTTTCATATATTTATTGTTCTAAGTTATAAACACTTGAATAATAAAACACTGTAATAGATATTAGAAGTTATTTTCTTTAATCACTCTATTTCTTGGCATATGAGGCACAGACACACACAAAACCATAGAGAGATACGAAGACATAACAAAGATGTTAATATAACAGTTCTGGAACTAAAATCTGTCAACTCCACATGGTACAAAAAACTTTCAATAGAGAGGCCTTGCACACTTGTGATTGATAAATGAATAATTACACCATTAAAAATATCCCCTTGATTAACTTAATATTAAGTCTCATGGCTTTCATATAATGTGTATTTCCCAGTTCTTTTTCTGAAATCCACTGACCCAGGACCTGCTCCATTCACTGTTACTCAGTATTTCTTCCAGTCCTGTCCCTGTCCTTTTCTTTTTTGTGTTTTTAAAAGTTATACCCTGAGGCTAACATCTCCCCTTTTCTTCCACACTTCCCCCACCCCAGCCCCTAATAGCACCATTTTCTTCATTGTTTCTATGAGATTAGCATTTTTTGAGATTCCACATGTGAGTAATATCATACAGTATCTTTCTTTGTATGAGTTATTTCACTTAGCATAATGCCTATAAGATTCATCCATGTTGTCACAATTGCCAGAATTCCCAATTTTTCTAATGGCTGAATAATATTCTAGTGAAATATATATATATATATATCTCACAAAAAATCTATACATATCTATATATGTATAGATTTATATAGATATATATATCAAGATATATCTATATGTACATCATATATCTGATATATATATACACATATATATCTTTGTGTATAATCTTTGTACATATAAATATCTTTGTATATATTTATATATATACATATATATATCTCACAACTTCATTATCCATTTACTTATTGAAGGATATTATTATTTTATCTCCATATCATGGCTATTGTGAACAAAGCTGCATTGAACATGAGACTGAAGCTTTTTCTTCCTGATTTCATTTCCTTTGGATATATACACAGGGATGAGTTTGCTGAGCATCTTTAGAACAATTGTTTTGAATTTCCTGTCAGGTAATTTTTGGCTCTCCATTTTTAGGGGGCCAGCTACTGAAAGCTTATTGTATTCCTTTTGTGGAGTCACATTTCCCTGACTCTCCTGATCCTTGTAGCCTTGCATAAGTGTCTGCACATTAAAGAAGAAGATACTTCTTCAGACCTTATGAACTGACTTTGATATGGGAAGACTGTCACCTACATGGGGCAGGGGACAACTTGGAGTGTGCTGTTACCCTGAGTCTAGTTGTGCAGGACACCAAGTGTGGGGGCATGTGGCAGCATTGAGCCCAGGGTGGTATGATGTCTCTTCAGCTCAGGCTTCTGGGTTCCACAGAATCTACAAATATATGGCCATTGATGAGCAACATGGAGCATCCATAGTGGCTGTGGGGTTCTAAGTGCAGCAGCTAGGAACAAGAGCTGGCAGTGGTTGTGGCCAGAGCTGGTCCTGTGTATACATGTGACTGCAGGGCCAGCTATAGGTGTCTGAGTTGTGACAGATGCTGAGTACAGACACACATTTAGTGGTGCACCAGGGTAGACAGCAAGGGCCTGGGCCAACTCAGGGTGTGCGTGTAGCTGTGGGGGCTCTGCTTGCCCAAGTGTGTTACTGTGGCTGATGGGTCTTGCCATAGTTTCATGGCAGTGGATGCAAGTGACAGGGGTCAGACTAGAGTCAGACAAGTACTCAGCTGGAGGGGTTAACTACAGTGAGCACAGTGGTTCAGGCCTGTGACTGAAGATAGGTGGTGATGTAGTCACTAAGTTGTATCTGACTCTTGCCATCCCATGGACAGAGAAGCCTACCAGGCTTCTCTGCCCATGGGATTCTCCAGGCAAGAATATTGGAGTGATTGCCATGCCCTTCTTCAGGAGATCTTCTCAGCCTAATCTAAGCCTACAAGGCCATGACTGTGAGACATATTCTCTGCCAACTAAAACAAAACGAAACAAAAATGCCTGCAAGTAAGAAAAGAGTCTATTTGGAGTCATTGGAACTGTAATTCAGTTCAGTTCAGTCACTCAGTCGTGTCCGACTCTTTGCGACCCCAAGAATCACAGCATGCCAGGCCTCCCTGTCCATCACCAACTCCTGGAGTTTACCCAAACCCATGTCCATTGAGTTGGTGATTTCATCCAGCCATCTCATCCTCTGTCGTCCCTTTCTCCTCCTGCCCTCAATCGTTTCTAGCATTAGGGTCTTTTCCAATGAATCCACTCTTCACATGAGATGGCCAAAGTATTGGAGTTTCAGCTTCAACATCAGTCCTTCCAGTGAACACCCAGGACTGATCTCCTTTAGGATGGGCTGGTTGGATCTTCTTGCAGTCCAAGGGACTCTCAAGAGTCTTCTCCAACACCACAGTTCAAAAGTATCAATTCTTCAGCACTCAGCTTTCTTCATAGTCCAACTCTCACATCCATACATGACTACTGGAGAAGACCATCCCCATGGGAAAGAAATGCAAAAAAGCAAAATGGCTGTCTGAGGAGGCCTTACAAATAGCTGAGAAAAGAAGAGAAGTGAAAAGCAGAAGAGAAAAGGAAAGATATTCCCATCTGAATGCAGAGTTCCAAAGAATAGCAAGGAGAGATAAGAAAGCCTTCCTCAGCGATCAATGCAAAGAAATAGAGGAAAACAACAGAATGGGAAAGACTAGAGATCTCTTCAAGAAAGTTAGAAATACCAAGGGAACATTTCATGCAAAGATGGGCTCGATAAAGGACAGAAATGGTATGGACCTAACAGAAGCAAAAGATACTAAGAAGAGGTGGCAAGAATACACAGAAGAACTGTACAAAAAAGATCTTCATGACCCATATAATCACGATGGTGTGATCACTCACCTAGAGCCAGACATCCTGGAATGTGAAGTCAAGTGGGGCTTAGGAAGCATCACTACGAACAAAGCTAGTGGAGGTGATGGAATTCCAGTTGAGCTATTTCAGATCCTCAGAGATGATGCTGTGAAAGTGCTGCACTCGATATGCTAGCAAATCTGGAAAACTCAGCAGTGGCCACAGGACTGGAAAAGGTCAGTTTTCATTCCAATCCGAAAGAAAGGCAATGCCAAAGAATGCTCAAACTACCGCACAACTGCACTCATCTCACACGCTAGTAAAGTAATGCTCAAAATTCTTCAAGCCAGGCTTCAGCAATATGTGAACCGTGAACTTCCAGATATTCAAGCTGGTTTTAGAAAAGGCAGAGGAACCAGAGATCAAATTGCCAACATCTGCTGGATCATTGAAAAAGCAAGAGAGTTCCAGGAAAACATCTATTTCTGCTTTATTGACTATGCCAAAGCCTTTGACTGTGTGGATCACAATAAACTGTGGAAAATTCTGAAAGAGATGGGAATACCAGACCATCTGACCTGTCTCTTGAGAAACATGTATGCAGGTCAGGAAGCAATAGTTAGAACTGGACATGGAACAACAGACTGGTTCCAAATAGGAAAAGGAGTATGTCAAGGCTGTATATTGTCACCCTGCTTATTTAACTTATATGCAGAGTACATCATGAGAAACGGTGGGCTGGAAGAAACACAAGCTGGAATCACAATTGCTGGGAGAAATATCAATAACCTCAAATATGCAGATGACACCACCCTTATGGCAGAAAGTGAAGAAGAACTAAAGAGCCTCTTGATGAAAGTGAAAGAGGAGAGTGAAAAAGTTGACTTAAAGCTCAACATTCAGACAACTAAGATCATGGCATCTGGTCGCATCACTTCATGGGAATTTAGATGGGGAAACAGTGGAAACAGTGTCAGACTTTATTTTTTGGGGCTCCAAAATCACTGCATATGGTGATTGCAGCCATGAAATTAGAATATGCTTACTCCTTGGAAGGAAGGTTATGACCAACCTAGAAGCATATTTAAAAACAGAGACGTTACTTTGCCAACAAAGGTCTGTCTGTTCAAGGCTATGGTGTTTCCAGTAGTCATGTATGGAACTGTAATTCAGGAGGCACAGATTCCAGTAACAACTCCAATGTTCTCTAGTTAACAAGGCAGTGGACAAAGACATTACAGAGAAGTTATATAAGTTGCTTTGCAGAACTATAATTGGTGTCAGGAGGCATTCAATTACTCCTTAGCAGTCGATTGTTTGCTAAGCTAAGGTTTCATAAATGAGTTCCAAGTGTTCTGTAGTTTACTGAGTCAGAAGTTTACATTGCCTCTGGGTGTGGATGTATCTAAGTTCTACTTCCTCAGTGACCTCCTAGTTCTGTATTAGACCTCTTTTTCATGAGTAATTGATTTCATTTTATTGTTCATAATTCACATCTCTCTTGGCTGCACTGTCTACCTCTTACTTTCTACCTGGGAATTCTTCTAGATCAAGATTCAAACACCTCAATCTTCCAGTAAATGGAAATCAGTCTAGCAAGTAACGTTGCAATAGCTTTCCATCCTATCTTGTACTCTGCTTCATTCCCAATGTTTTCTAGCTCTGGAGCTTGGGACTTTTCTATTCCAGTGGTCTAGAAATTTAACATTACCTTTTTTGATTTCTCTACAAAATTGCTTCCTCTAGTATTAGGTCATGTTTTGCCTGTATTTCACCTCCAGTCTTCTCTAATGGCTCAATGGGTAAAGCATCCACTTGCAGTAAGGAAACCCAGGAGATTTGGGTTGGACTCCTGGGTCAGGAATATGACCTGGAGGAGGAAATGGCAACCCACTTCAGTATTCTTGCCTGAAAAATAGCCCATGGACAGAGGAACTGTGATCTACAACCTAAGGGTTGCAAAGGGTGGACTCCACTGAGTGAGTAAGCATTGAAGCATTCAAAGGATTGTTACTATAGGTTACCGTAGCCCTAGGGGAACATGGCTTCTACTATCCCAAACTTGCCTGGAAACTCAGTGAGGAGACTTGTTATTTCACCCTAGGCTCCCTAAATCCATTATTTAAACTTGAGTTTTCTAATCATATGCCTAGTTTTCCTCAGTGTTTGCACATTGGAACATATTTTTCTATTTGGGTGAAATGCAGCCTTTTGCCAATGGAACTATAATAAGGAAATAATTCATTTTGCCATATTAGCAATTGTATTAAAATTCAAGTTTATTTATGGAAATTAGGGAACAAATAATTAAGATTTGCTATTAATAAGAGAACCATGTATTAATTATTTCTTGATGAACTCAGAAGAATGCTAGTGCATACATGCATGTAAACAAATAATTGAGATACTGAAATTTAAAATGCAATATAATAAGTTTATTATCAACTGTTATTCAAAATACTAATGGATAAAACTCGAAGAAAAAATGATGTCTTCAGCTTACTTTAGTTACAGGATTATGTTAAAGTTGCAGGAAAATGACCTCCTTGAATTTGATTACAACTTGAATTTTTCAAGTTTGGAAAATGATCATTAATGTTTGTTTTACTGGCAATTAGTGTCAAGCTTGGATACAGATGGCGTGTTGTTAATCTGTGAAAGTTGGGGCTGTCTTTCAAGTAGTAAAACAAATCAGCACTGATGATTACTATATAATTGAATATCCACAATTTCATTTTGCTCTAAATGCAGTTACTATCACTAATGCTTATTGAAAAATTTGTTATCAACCTGTGACTTTGAGCCTGTGAAGCTATTTGAAGGACAGAATACCATCTGAGAGTCTTGCAAAAGATTGAGGGTGACTTTACTTGAATGAATGCAGTATTCTAGCATAAAATAAATTGCTTGCAGTGTTTCAATTTCTTTAGGTATTAAAAGCTGGAATTATTTTCAGAAAATCAAATTCACTTGATAAGTAAATGCTACAATGCTGCCTGATCCCCATCTCTTCCCGCTCATACATTTTTGTAAGCCTTAGGAATGTTTACACTCTTTTAAAATTTTATTCTATTTAAATATTATTTTTGTTGGTATTTTATAGAATAAAAAATAAATGCGAGTTTCTTTCTTACAGTCTCTAAATATATGTGAAGGGAAACAAGCCTATAAATGATTGAGAAACCTCCATTGGATAAGTGACAGAGGAGGGTTTAGATAAATTGTGGTTAAATAAATAATATACTAAGAGTTAATGTCCCTTACTTTCCTCTCATTATCAAAGTAACTAATAATTACTATAAAATATTATAGCTTGTTTATATATTTGGTACATAAATTTATAATGGATACATATATTAATGAACTCATAAAAAACAAACTATGATCATGGCATCCAGTCCCATCACTTCATAGCAAATAGAAGGGAAAAACATGGAAGCAGTGACAGATTTGACTTTCTTGGGCTCCAAAATCACTGCGGATGGTGACTGCAGCCATGAAATTAAAAGAAACTTGCTCCTTGGAAGGAAAACTATGACAAAGCTAGACAGTGTATTAAAAAGTAGAGACATCACTTTGCCAACAAAGTCCCATATAGTCAAAGCTATCTTTTTCCAGTAGTCATTTATGGATGTGAGAGTTGGACCATAAAGAAGGTTGGTCACCAAAGAATTGATGTTTTTGAACTATAATGCTGGAGAAGATTTTTGAGAATGCCTTGGGCAGCAAGGAGATCAAACCAGTCAATCCAAAAGGAAATCAACCCTGAATGTTCATTAGAAGAACTGATGCTAAAGCTTCAGTACTTTGGCCACTTTATGCAAAGAGCCGACTCACTGGAAAATACACTGATGTTGCAAAGGATTGAAGGCAAAATAGAAGGGGGCAGCAAAAGATAAGGTGGTTAGACAGCACCACCAACTCAATGGACATGAATTTGAGCAAACTCCTGCAGATAGTGGAGGACAGAGGAGCCTTGTGCATTAAGTCCATGAGGTTGCAGAGTCAGACACAACTTAGTGACTGAACAACAACAAACATTAATAAACTAGTTTAGTCATTCATTTTAAATCTAGTCTACCATGACATTAACTTAAGGAAATTTTGTTCTACCAAGTACTTGAATGACATGATATCTCAAGTTTTTCAGAATAAATCCTTAAGTAACAAGTTAATCTGGACACTCAATTCTAACTAATAATAAAAAATCCACAAGTCCATGGCAATTTTCATTGATAATTTAAACTTCACGTTGGAAATACTGCTATCCAATCATCCCCCCATATTTCTGAAAATTTTTACCAGTACCCATGCAGACACCAAATTCTGTGGATGCTCAAGTAGCTTACACAGAGTGGTGTAGTACAGTCGATCCTTCATACCTGCACTTTGCTCATCCACAGATACAGAACTAAGGAATATGGAGGGTAGACTGTATTCTGTAACACAAGATGTTTTAACAGTATCCAGAAACTGATATTTCAAAGATTTTCATGATGCTATCTCTGTCCATGAAATAAATTGTGCCTAAATATTTGGGCAACTTAATAAAAAAAATGCAGTGTGTTATAGCATAAATAGGTGATAAAATTAACCACTGCCTACTGTTTATTATGTCAATGTATCATATTTTTGTAAGTGTCATGTTAAAAAGATCTTGTATCTGCAAGAAAAAAAAATCCTAAAGATAAAGTGAAATAAAAGCATTCTAAGTTTACCTGTTGCTCACTTTGTGATAGTGACTGGGTGAACAGATCTGTAGAACTCCCTTGCTCCACATGGCCATTCAGGGATAAAGGCTGACAGAGGACCTGCTGCCTTCAACACATGGCTTGTGAAGATACCCTAGGGCTCATGTTACTTTCACTCCAGAAAGATGAAAGAAGAAAAGAGTCCATGAGAAGTGTAACAAACAAGGTCTGGATGTCCAGTTTCTAACTAAGGCTGACATTCAATTGCCTAGAATTTAGTAAAATAGCCTCATTTAAGTAAAAGAGAAGTTGGAAATGTAGGGTATCTGTGTAGCTAATAATAGGGAGAAATCACAGAATATACATTGTTGCCATCCGTCTCTTTCACACATACTTTCCGTGCATGATCCCATTTAATCATTTCAACAACTCTTTATATTTCTGATGTGTTAATGAAGTGAAGTTTAGAAAACTATATAACTTTATCAAACCATGCACAGATAGTGTGCCAAGATTGAGTCTTTCCAGTACAGGATATCTCTGTTTTATGTCTTTTTAATATTATTCAGTGCAATTACTGTTCATTGATTGTTTACACCTTCATTATTATTTCTGTAAATAGGAATGAAATGTTTGATGGACTCTTTATATGAAGAATTTCCATTTCTAATTGTGAATATGCTACATTTTATTTCACTCATCTATATGTATTCGAATATCTGCCAATGATATTATATCCTCCCAACCCTCAAATTCTTTTTTCGATACTTAATTTAGTTAAAAGTCAGATTTTGCTCCCTTTCTCAACATAATTTATGCTTTTCTTTTTGTGTGAGTATTTCCCTCATTTTCTCAAGCATAATCCTTGGTTTTAAGCTGTGATATACAAAAGACAAGCAGACTTTTATTTCACAGAGACTCAGCAGAGGCCACTGGAGAAAACTTTCTCATTCTCCAGTGATTCTTTCATTTATTCTGTCTACAAATGCTTTTAGAGACTATTATGCATCAGCCAGTTTTGTGATATAGGAGCTGGAATAGATCTCAAAGCAGGTAATGCATTTGCCTTCAGTGAATGACCTTCTACTACAGTAGAGAACCCAGATGATAAACAAATAAAAAGTTAGATTACATAATATGTTGTCATTAAAAAAGATTTGTTAAAACATAAAATAGGTAACTGTATAATATTTTTACCAAAAAATATACAATTTTAGCTAAAGTCATGACTAAAGTCTTTTATCAAAATTTTGCATTTGAACATGAATCTGAATGAAATATAGATAATAAGAAATACTGCGTTTACTAATATTTTAAACAGAATTTTATCAAGTGGCCAGTAAGCAATTATGGTGTTTGGACCAGTTATGGGATTAATTAAAGAATGGAGAAACTTTAGAAAGCAGATCTTCAGTGAGTGGCAGCTTCACATAATGGAAAGGTTAATGAAGTTTGTTGACATAGAAGCAGGTGTTGTTTGCTGTATTTCTAAATTGAGGCAAAGGTGAAACAAGTAAACTTGTATGTGATTAAATTTTACCTACGGCTTAGTTACGATACCAGATATGGCTTCCTATTCATGAATATTCATAACTGACCAAATAATAGAGAATTTAATTACTTATGACATAGATAAACTCAGGTATACATATTTTTATATCACTAAAAGAAGGACATTTTCGTAGTGTTATTCTCCATGAATTGCAATTTCATAACAATATTTTTATAATTATTATTTGTTGACTTCTTACATTGTAGATCATCAATATAAAAAAGACTGGATTTATTAAACAAATATATCATGGCCATAATATTATAAAATGAGTATTTATAATATTTTAAAATGGTGGGTGCATGCTAAATCACTTCAGTCATGTCCAACTCTTTGCAACACTATGGACTGTAGATCAGCAGGCTTGTCTTTCCACGGGTTTCTCCAGGAAGGAATACTGGAGTGGGTTGCCATGCCCTCCATAGGGAATCTTCCCAATACAGGGATAGAACCTGTCTCTTAAATCTCCTGCATTGGCATGCGGTTTCTTTACCACTCACTAGTGCCACCTGGGAAGTCCAGACTTTATGGGGTTTGCATTTGACTATCTCTTCAGAAAAACTTGTAGAATTAAACCATTATTTATTAAAAGAAAGGATTCCTGATTTCTGCTCATGGGAGTTAAGCAAATCAGGTGAGAAATACGAGGGATCAAGAAGATCAACTGATTTTATGTTAGATCAGTTTTATGTGGGAATAATTCAAGGTTAGTGTGGCAGAAACAGTATAAAGCTTTTTTTTTTTTTGAGAATAGCATTTAAGAGCATCAGAAAGAACATAAATGGCAAGACACAAGAAATCAGAGACGTTTCAAAACGAAATCTGAAGTGAATTTAGAGTCATAAAGAAAAACTGCCAAATATCCTACTTTATTGGCAGTTACTGGCAATCACATATGGAAGTAGCAACGGAAATAAAATCCAAGAAGAGTTTATATTTTCTATAAGCAATAATTTTTAACATCTGTCACTTTACAGTATAGAGTAGGCATCTGCATGCCTTTGTCAGAATGGACTGAATTACCTTATCAATATCTACTATTGGCATTGTTATTCCTAAGTACCTAGAAAGCAAAGTAAATCATTTTTGAAAACCCCAAGTTACAAATGGAAAAAAATAGTGAAAGTGTGAAGTTGTGACTGAAGCACATTTCTAGATATTCCAAGATAAGAAAGAAACTTACTCCTTTCAATGTTATGTTAGTTCAGTTGAAGGCATATATAAAATGTAAGCATTTTATCATTAATATGGAAAACTTAAAACATATGCAAAAGAAGAGAGTACATAGTTTAGTGGATTCAGCACCATTTTCAAGATAATCAACATTTTTCCCACATATTTTCATCTTCTTTTCTACTAAAAATATTTTATTATAAATCTCTAAACATTGTAGGTTTTTAAAACGAACAAATTGTTTCATTATTATCAAATTATTACAGTCAAATTTGCAACGTTTTCTTGATGTCATCTACTACCCAAAATACATGTGATTTGCCTCAAGATTGTATTTTCTTAATCCATTGGTTAAATCAGGATCCAAATATGCCACATGTTGCAATGACATGTTGTAAGTCTCGTGAAAACTTTAACAACTTCATTTTGCTTTTCAATACAGTTATTTATATACTTTGTTTTTCTTTTTGAGAAACCAAGTCACTTGTCCTACAGAATATCCCTCACTTTATATTTGACTGATGGCTTCTTTCTGGTGACACAGACAGACATATAAGCATGTTAGGCTCTATAGGCTAACTATGACTTTGTAGCATAAAACAATCATGAAAAATATTTGAATGAATAGGACTTTGTTCCAATAAACGGTTTTATGAAAATTGATGCTTGAATTTTATATAATTCTCATATGCCACAGAATATTCTTATTTTAATATTTTTCAACCTTTAAGATTTAAAATTCTCATTTTAGCTTGCATACTGTACAGAACAATGCACTGGGGAGCCATTTTGGCTGCTGCTGCTGCTCCTCAGTCACGTCCAACTCTTTGACCCCATGGACTGTAGCCTTCCAGGTTCCTCTGTTCATGGATTTCCCAGGAATACTAAAATGTGTAGTCGTCTTCTCCTCCAGAGGATCTTCCTGACACAGGGACTGACCCTAGGTCTCCTTCGTTGCAGTCAGATTCTTTACAGCTGAGTCATTATTTCGGTTACTACTGTTTTTCTTCTTTAACACACACACACACACATACATATATATATATTTTTTTTAATATTCTTTTCCATTATGATTAATCACAGGAGACTGGACATAGTTCCCTCTGCTATATGTAGGACTTTATTGTTTGTCCATTCTGAATGTAATAGTTTTTATTTTTAACTTATTTTAATTAGAGACTAATTACTTTACAATATTGTGGTGGTTTTTGCCATATATTGACATGAATCAGCCATGGGTGTACATGTGTCCCCCCATCCCAAACCCACCTCCCGCCTCCCTCCTCATCCCATCCCTCTGGGTCATCCCAATGCACCAACTTTGAGTGACTGTTTCATGCATTGAACTTGAACTGGTCATCTATTGTACATATGGCAATGTACGTATTTCAATGCTATTCTCTCAAATCATCCTTCCCTTGGCTTCTCCCACAGAGTCCAAAAGTCTGTTCTTTATATCTGTGTTTCTTTTGCAGTCTTGCACATAGGGTTCTAGTTACCATCTTTCTAAATTCTATATATATGCATTAATAAACTGTATTGGTGTTTTTATTTCTGACTTACTTCACTCTGTATAATAGGCTCCAGTTTCATCTACCTCTTTAGAACTGACTCAAATGTGTTCCTTTTAACAGCTGAATAATATTCTTTTGTGTATATGTACCGCAACTTCTTATCTATTCATCTGCCAATGGACATCTAGGTTGCTTCCATGTCCTAGCTATCACTGCTGTACTGAACATTGGGGTACAAGGGTCTCTTTCAATTCTGGCTTCCTTGGTGTGTGTGCCCAGCAGTGGGATTGCTGGGTCATATGGGAGTTCTATTTCCAGTTTTTTAAGGAATCTCCACACTGTTCTCCATAGTGCCTGTACTAGTTTGCATTCCCAACAGTGTAAGAGGGTTCCCTTTTCTCCACACTCTCTCCAGCATTTATTGTTTGTAGACTTTTTGATGGCAGCCATTCTGACTGACGTGAGATGGTACCTCATTGTGGTTTTGATTTGCATTTCTCTGATAATGAGTGATGTTGGGCGTCTTTTCTTGTTTGTTAGCCATCTGTATGTCTTCTTTGGAGCAATGTCTGTTTAGTTCTTTAGCCCATTTTTTGATTAGGTCATTTATTTTTCTGGTATTGAGCTTCATGAGCTGCTTGTGTATTTTGGAGATTCATTCTTCATCAGTTATTTCATTTACTATTATTTTCTCCCATTCTGAAGACTTCCTTTTCACCTTGCTTAGAGTGTCCTTTGTTGTGCAAAAGCTTTTACATTTAATTAGGTCCCATTTGTTTATTTTTGCTTTTATTTCCATTACTCTGGGAGCTGGGTCATAGAGGATCTTGCTGTGATTTATGTCAGCGAGTGTTCTACCTATGTTTTACTCTAGGAGTTTTATAGTTTCTGGTCTTACATTTAGATCTTTAATCCATTTTGAGTTTATGTTTGTGTATGGTGTTAGAAAGTGTTCTAGTTTCATTCTTTTATAGGTGGTTGACCAGTTTCCCCAGCACCATTGCTAAAGAGATTGTCTTTTTCCATTGTATAGTTTTTTCTTCTTTGTCAAAGATAAGGAGTCCAAAAGTCCATGGATTCTTCTCTGGGCTTTCTATTTTGTTCCATTGATCTATACTTCTGTCTTTGTGCCTGTACCATACTGTCTTGATGACTGTAGCTTTGTAGTGTAGTCTGAGGTCAGGCAGGTTGATTCACCCAGTTCCTTTCTTCTTTCTCAAAATTGCTTTGACTATTCGAGGTTTTTTGTGTTTCCATACAAATTGTGAAGTTATTTGTTCTAGTTGTGTGAAAAATACCATTGGTAGCTTGATAAGGATTTCATTGAATCTATATATTGCTTTGGGTAGTATTCTCATTTTCACTATATTGATTCTTCTGATCCATGACCATGGTATATTTCTCCATCTATTTGTGTCATCTTTGATTTCTTCCATCAGTGTTTTATAGTTATATATATATAGGTTTTTTGTTTCTTTAGATAAATTTATTCCTAGGTATTTTATTCTTTTCACTGCAATGGTGAATGGGATTGTTTCCATGATTTCTCTTTTTCTCATTGTTAGTGTATAGGAATGCAAGGTATTTCTGTGTACTAATTTTATGTTCTGCAACTTTACTATATTCCTTGATAAGCTCTAGTAATTCTGGTGGTATCGTTAGGGTTTTCTATGTAGAGGATCATGTCATATGCAAGGAATTAGAGTTTTACTTCTTTTCCAATCTGGATACATTTTATTTCTTTTTCTTCTCTGATTGCTGTGCCTGAAACTTCCAAACTATGTTGAATAATAGTGGTGAGATTTTGGACCATTTTTACTATCTTTATTCTGAATTCTTTTTCAGGTAGACTCCCTATCTCCTCCTCTTTGGTTTGGTTTGGTGGGTATTTATCATGTTCCTTTACCTGCTGAATATTCCTCTGCCTTTTCATTTTGTTTAGATTGCTGTGTTTGAGTGCACTTTCTGTAGGCTGGAAGTTCGTGGTTCCTCTTTATTGTGGAGTCTACTCCCTATGGGTAGGGTTGGACTAGTGGCTTGTCAATCTTTCCTGGTTGGGGGAGCTTGAGTTTGTGTTCTGGTGGGTGGAGATAGATCTCTTCTCTCTGGAGTGCAGTGAAGTGTGCAGTAGGACATTTGGGGTGTCTGTGGGTTTGGCATGGCATTGGGCAGCCTGTCTATGCTCAGGACTGTGTACCTGCTTTGCTGGAGAATTAGTGTGGTATGTCTTGCACAAGAACTTGTTAACTCTTGAGTGGAGCTTGGTTTCAGTGTAAGTATGGAGATTTTGGGATGAGCTCTTGTCTATTAATGTTCCCTGGAGTCAGGAGGTCTCTAATGTTATCAAGTTTCGAAGTTAAGTCTCCTGCTTCTGGCTTTCAGTCCTTCTCTTACAGTAGCCATCCATATAGCACAGATGATAAAACATCTAGGTTACTGGTGAAACAATTCTCCACAGTGAGGGACACCAAGAGAGATTCACAGAATTAAATAGAGAAGAGGGAGGAGTGAGATAGAGGTGACCAGGAGGAAAGAGTGGGGAGTCAAAACAGGAGAGAGCAATGTAGTCAGTAATCAATTCCCTAAGTGTTCACCACAGCCTGGAACCCCCAGAGAGATTCACTAAGTTAAGTAGAGAAGAGAAGAGAGAGGAAGGAGATAGAGGTGACCTGGGGGAGAAAAGGGAGAGTCAAAAGGGGAGAGAGCAATCAAGCCAGTAATAAAATTCCGAAGTGAAATTGGATATTGAAGATTGGATTCTTAAAGGTGCAAAATTGATAACAAATACCAGAAAGCAAAGATTAAAATTCTAGAATAGAGGTTAGACTCTCAAAAATACAATATAAAAATTTTAAGACAAAATCACAAAATTAAGAAATATATATATATGTGTGTGTGTGTATATATATATGAAGTTTGCTTTAAAAATAGAAGCAAAAAATAGGTAGTAGTAGGTTACTGTTTTTTTGCAAGGTAATTGTAGGTTATAAAAGTGAAAATTAAAGGAGTAATGAAGAACTTAAATTTAAAAATAATTAAAAAGTGATAATAGTAACACTATATCTAGGAATTTCTCTGGAGCTCTTGTGGGCAGTGTGGGGTCAGTTCAGTTTCCGATAATTCCTTGTTCTAGCTTGTACTTGTTCTCAAGGTCTGTAGGCCCCTTCCAATGCACAGTCCAATATCAACTGCAGGGTTTTAGTCTGTTGCACCTGTCACTTCCAGAGTGGTTTCCTCTCCTTTATTAATTTTGGCTTCCTCTGTTTGCAAGTCTCTTCAGTATCTAATTTCTGTCCTCACACAAGGAGGTGAAGGTGGTCACTTATTTAGGTTCACTTGTTCAGTTGTGTTGTGGAAAGGGAGGGACACTGAAAATGAATGTTGCTGGTGTGTGTAGGGAGTGCTCACAGTGGACGACACTGGTTTCACCACAGCCCAGGGTGGAGTGTGCTTCACAGTTCTACACTGTTCAGGCTCCAGAGTGCTCTGAAAGGACACTGTCCCAAGTGGGCCCTGCATTCCATGCCTTCCTAGGTCTAAGCCTCTCAGGTTCTCAGGTACTCTGCAAAGGGCTCAGACCCGGTCGGGGTATGCATTTTGTGTCCTTCCCAGGTTCAAGCAGCTCAGGCAACTGGGTGCTTGGTGAATGCTCTATCCCAGGTGGGCTGTGCATCTTAATCACCTCCCTGGTCCCAGCCTCTCTGTTTCCTGGGTGCACTGCAAGAACACTGTCTCAGGTGTGCCATGAGTCTCCTCTGGGGAGCTGATTTCAGGCTGCAACACTCCTGGCCGATGCCAACCGTCCAGGATCCCAGGAAGACATGGTTAGCAACTGGAAGCTGGCTCATAGTTTGGTGGAAGATGCCTTTTGTGGGGTCAAGATTGCAGCAACCCCTTGCCTTCTGGCTTTCACTGTCATACATCTGCCTCTCTGCCTCTTGGGTTGGGGGGTATACACAGCCAAGTAGCTCTCCTTTGGTATTCACTCAATCCTTTGTTCTGTGAGCATGTCAGGCTCAGCTTTAGAGCCTTTCTTGGGAAAGTCCCCCCCGCTCCCCGCCCCTGCAATCCCATGGTTTGGGTTGCTGTCTCAGGTTACCTCTCACAGATTGTCCTCAGGGTATTCAGGTCCGGTCCTTACCCTAAGGACCAATGATGCAGCCCATGCCTCCCTGCCCAGCCCCTGCTCGCTGGTGGCAGACACGAGCATCTGGACTGCTTCTTCACTGGCAGTTGTGGTTAGGCACGTATTCTGTGAGTTTTTGTTTTTGTTTCTTTTCCTCCCAGTTATGTTGCCCTCTATGATTCCAAAATTCCCCAAAGATCTGCCTGTGGGAGAGTTTCCTACTGTATGGAAACTTCTCCTCCTTCATAAGTCCATCTCCAGGACAGGTCTCCATACCTAAGTCTTTTGTCTGTGTCTCTCTCCTTTTTTTTTTTTATACATATATTTTGTTCTATCTCCTTTCAAAGAGAATGGGCTGCCTTTTGGGTGCCTGGTGTCCTCTGCCAGTATTCAGAAGTTGTCTTGTGGAAATTGTTCAACATTCAAATGAGCTTTCGATGCATTTGTGGGGAAGAAAATACTCTCCCTGTCCTATTCCTCTGCCATCTTGGGACCACCTGAAGTTACTACTTGAGGTTACTACTGTTTTATCCATTTTATTCTACAAGCTGACAATTGAATTTAAGATCTGGATAATATTTTGATCACATTTTTCAGAAAAAAGCACTTTTTGGATGATATTACTACATTGTAATTGTTACTGAATTAAATCATAAAATCCCTGATGTTTGGATGCCTGTTTTTGAGTAATGCTGATTATGGTCTGTCTAATTCCTCCATTACAAATTTCATATGAACTTTCATTTATTGACATTAGTTTCTATTAGTGACTATTGGCTTTATTGTTTCCTTTGGGTAAATAAATTAGTGATTTTTTTAATACCACTTTTCTTTTTTAAATGTATTAGCAAGAATTTGTCCAAAGATGTTGGGAGCCGTTCTGGAACTACTGCTGGATGACAAAGTCACGGCACCAATCAAGAAGAAACTGCAAAGCGGTTTCTCTCTAGGATTGGAACCGTCACTCCTTCCTGTTTCTATGCTTCTGTTGTGGCTAGCTGTGTTTCTTTCTTTCTGTTGGGAGCCGTTCTGGATCTACTGCCAGATGACAAAATCACGGCACCACTCAAGAAGAAACAGAAAAGTGGTTTCTCCTCAGGATCGGAACCTTCCCTCCTTCCTGTTTCTATGCTTTTGTTGTGGCTAACTCTGTTTCATTCTTTGATGACTGGAGTTGTAGGGGCTTTCATGATGAGGTCATGAGAGTCCAGGAAAAAGATAAATGATTCCTTGATCCAGAGAAACACTTAAAAAATGATTAAACCTACTGAGGCCCCTGACTGGTGGGTCCCTAACATTGAGCCAGGGGATAAGGCCATGATCATTTGGAAAACAAGCCCTAAGCCTATTGTGACCTGGCCTCATGAGGAGATTGTTATTGACGACTGGAAAACTTGGGTCATGTATCAGGGAAAATTACAGAAACTAAGCTAATTGCCTTTTCTCATAAAGACTGGGATGCTAGAGATGTTTGTGCCCCTTAGAATCTAAGCATAAACGGAAAGAAATATGTGACTTGTATACTAATCTGTTGGTCCATGTCCAGTTCTAACTGTTGCTTCTTGACCTGCATACAAATTTCTCAGGAGGCAGGTCAGGTGGTCTGGTATTCCCATATCTTTAAGAATTTTCCACAGTTTGTTGTGATCCACATAGTCAAAGGCTTTGGCATAGTCAATAAAGCAGAAATAGTTGTTTTTTTAAAAAAAAATGTTTGTTCATAAATATAAATGCATCCTAGTTACAGTTGCCAAATTAATATTTGAGTACATCTTGATATTACATAATGAAAACTGAACACCCTGTGAAGTTTAGTCATAGTTAAGGTGAAAACAGAATCTTGAAATCTTTTGTTGTATCTCAGTTTATGAAATAATGATTTTGATGCTTTTAACTTGCAATGTTCAAATTTTAAAAATTCATTGCTCTTTTAAAATCTGAGACATGTTAATAAATCACTGCTGTTTGGGAAAGTACTAGATACTCCTTTAAATGAATAATGTTACAGTCATATGTCTTAATTTATACGATGTTAAAATTCTTAACTATAAAGCTATTACAACATAACTTATATTGATTAATTGATATGAAATATGGAAAAATGCATTGAGTTCCAGGGAACATATCTCCAGCCATAGTTTACTTTGCTAATTTGTACTTGTTTTCAGAAATATCAGAAATTTCTAAATAAGAAAGCAAAATAGGACCCGGATCAAAAGTCCGGTGAGTGTGACTTTTCCCTACTCAATTTTGGTATGTATGTTTATTTCCAAACCATTATTTATCTCTGGATTTTCCACTTAGTCTATTAAAAATTAATGCTATGAAAGTTTTCTAAAATATTCAGTTACTTTATGGCATCTCTCAATGATTACAACATTGACCAAATCTGCTTCTTCCACTGTGAATGTTTAATGTAGCTGTTTGAGGAAAGGAAGTAGCACTGCTAAGAAAGGGAGGACTTTGAGATCCTTGGTATTTTCTGATAAAGTCTTTGATGTAACTTGCCCTAAACCTATGGGATGCAGTGCAAGCAGTATTTAGAGGGAAATGAATAGCTATAAGTGCCCATAGAAAATATAAACCTTCTGGTAGATACTTTTCCAATTGGCTAACCATATCTGACATCTGGTCCCATCACTTCATGGGAAATAGATGGGGAAACAGTGGAAACAGTGACAGATTTTATTTTGGGGGGCTCCAAAATCACTGCAGATGGTGACTGCAGCCATGAAATTAAAGGACACTTGCTTCTTGGAAGAGAAGTTATGACCAACCTAGACAGCATATTAAAAAGCAGAGCCATTACTTTGCCAACAAAGGTCCGTCTAGTCAAAGCTATGGTTTTTCCGGTAGTCATGTATGGATATGAGAGTAGGACTATAAAGAAAGCTGAACACCAAAGAACTGATGCTTTTGAACTGTGGTGTTGGAGAGACTCTTGAGAGTCCCTTAGACTGCAAGGAGATCCAACCAGTGTGTCCTAAAGGAAATCAGTCCTGAATATTCATTGAAAGGACTGATCCTGAAGCTGAAACTCCAGTTCTTTGGCCACCTGATGCAAAGAGCTGACTCATTTGAAAAGACCCTGATGCTGGGAAAGATTGAAGGCAGGAGGAGAAGGGGATAACAGAGGATGAGATGGTTGGATGGCATCACTGACTCAATGGACATGAGTTTGAGTAAACTCCGGGAGTTGGCGATGGACACGGAGGCCAGGCAGGCTGCAGTCCATGGGGTCGCAAAGAGTCGGACACAACTGAGCGACTGAATTGAAGTGAACCAGATCTGTATTTTAGTAAAAATATTCTAGATTACTTAGTGGGACAACAGGCAGAGTGTCTTTATTCTCATCCTCAATAGTCTTTTTTTTAGGAAAAAAATAATTAAATAAATGGTGTAACATCTTCCAATCTGTGATCCTGCCCTGAGGAGGGCTAAAATACAGGCTTCACTGACATTATACACTTCTTCTTTTTTTTTATTTTTTATCTTCAGCTCACATCCACCACCTCTTTGTCAAAATCTCTGGTAATTCTGAAGGTAATTCACAATTTGATGGCTCTACTTGCACCATCAGAATAGCTTCTGAAATCCTTGGTGACTTAGAATCCATTTTTCCTTTTTTGTTGTTGTTGTTATTTGTTTTTTTATACTAACATTCACCTGTGCTTTGCCATGGATGACAAGCAGTTAGCACCAACCATCTTAGCTTTCTTCAATGGCTGTTAACAGAATATTCAGAGTTCACTATGAGAGTCCACTCGGCTGTCAGAGGCTGTTTCCCAAATGTGTTCTTCTGTTAAACCCATTTATTCTGGATATTTTCAAGATTACTTACTTCGTTCATTCCCTTTGCTTTACTTTGGGTGTCATGGCCTCTTCCCTGAATTTTTTCAAGGGCTCTGGGAACCTGCCACAGCATTCAACCTGTACAACCTTGCCCCATGGCCACTTCATGGGGCCCTTTCCACAGGAGTGCTACTCCTTGAACACGTTTTGTTGTTGTTGTTAGAAAATTTAGTGGTATACTTGTATAAATATAGGGATGTTTGAGTTCTTTGTATTTAGATATCTATTTATTCTCTCTATTGTTCTTTATGCCTTTTGTTTCAAAATCTAAAACTATCCTGCAACATTTCTGGGCAGTGTTATTTTGCAGGAGATGAATTCTTTAAGATTTTTTTTTTCTATCATTTTATTTCTAATATGTTTTCACAGGAAATTGCCTTCTGGACTTTCTTTTTTAGCTCTTTAAAGATTTAATTTTGTTGCCTTCTGACTCCTATTATTTCTATGAGAATTCAGCTATCATTTTACTGTCAATTCATTCTGTGTCTTTATTTTCTCTCACTTGTTTCAAAAATTTCCTTTGTCTTTAGTTTTCTGTAGTTTTATTATGATGTACTTGGATTTTTTTTTTTTAATTTGCGTTTACCACACTTCAAGTTTCTCTGAACTTCTTGGATCTGTGGGAGGCTTTTTTCTTTGTTTTCAGACATTTTAAAAATTCTCAACATTATTCTCCTAAAATATTTCTTGTGACCTTGTCTTTTGTTTTTTTTCTCCTCCTGGGTTTCACATACTTGTATATTTGAATGTTTTGATATTGTCCAATAGTTTCCAAGTATTCCATTTTTCCCCTCTCTTATTTTTGTGCTGTGGGTAAGATAATTTCTCTTGTCACATCTTCAAGTTCAAAATAATTTTCTGTCTTTTGTCTGTTCTGAGTATAGCATACCAGCCTAGTTTGTTGTTGACTGGAGTGAGGAATTTTGGGTTATTTATTTAAATCAGTACCCCACAGACTTGAAAATCCTCTAGTGATAGACAGCTGCTGCTTTTTGCCTGGCATGAGTCATGGAATGGTTAAGGCTCTCTCTCTGGGTGTTCCTGTTCCACTTTCTGCTTAGAGCAGGCCCAGGAAGACGACTAAAGATGGGTTTTTCCTGTACTTGGCTCCTCTCTCAGTTGTAGGGCATTACTTGCTACCCAGTGTAAGAGTTCTCCAGTGGGGAAAAGATTTTTTCAGTTCCCCTGCTCCCAGCACAACTTGACACAGGCCCTGTTTCCTTGAGTTTCACATCTTGGGTTCTCTCAGCATTTCTACTCTTCCACAGCAATCATTTCCTCCTATTTAGTGCAAAGTCTTCTGAACCCAAAGAGACTTCTTGGTAGTCTCTCACTACAGTTGACCCTCAACTGTAGCAAATTTTGCCTCATACCAATGCTTAGTCAAAAATGGGCATGCCATTTAGGGGCAGTTGGCTTAATGCCATGAATTTAAAGAGTCTGTGGAGTAAGTGTTTCATAGCATCGGAGAGCTTTGTCTTTGAGGTCAGTACGGAATCTTTCTGGCCCTGTCTCAGTGGTAGTCAGTCTTGACCTCGTATTGATGTATAGGAGTGGGGATATTTGTCATTTTTCTGTCTTTCCCCTGTGACAATACTGTCTGCTTCAGGCAGTGAAAGATCTGGGGCAGATGGCCTTCCATTTCCTTCCTTTCCCTAGTAGTGGAGAGCTGCTTCTTTCATCACATCAAGGTCCAGGGTGAGTGTGGATGGTTTTCCTACATGCTGCCCAGAGAGGCCCACCTTTCCTTGCAGTTGTGCAGGGTTTGGGGGACAGGCAGGCTGCTTTAGGTTCTCCTTCTTCACCCCAGACACTGGCACATTCTGCATCCTGTGCAGTTGGTATGACTGCCCTTCCCGTACGCAGTCTGTCTCATGAACCATTGACCTGTGAAAAGGGTCAAGTGAAAGCAAGTCTTCTTTTATGTCTGGGGCTCTCAGGGATTCTAAGTTAGCATGTTAGCCCATAATTGGCATTTAACAGTTCATTAAATTTAAGCTTTCTTCTTCCAAATTAATTTTATGGTAGCTAAATCTATCTCCCATTGTTATATCTTAGCTGAAACACTTTATGTGTCTCATCCTTTCACAGAAATGCATGTTCTTCATTTGAATTTCTTTTATTAGAATAGCTTTTGATCTTACTTTTTTCTTGGTCAGGCCTGTTCTCATTTTTAACGTGATAACAGATGTTTTCTTTTATTTTTGTTGCTTTATATTTATTTTTGCAAAAAAAAAAAGAAGAAATTTCACTCTTTAATTTTAAAACATAACTTTGGAAAGTTATGAAGTGTTAGCATATAACATTCACATGGCTTACACTTTTCTAATGGGCACTTTAGCCACATTTTTTCCTCATTCTGCCTCTCACAGTCATATAAAAATATAGGTGTCTAAAAATATATGGAGATATTTGACTCAGTTTCATGCTAAACATAAGAACTTAATAAATTAGAAGCCCATTTTATTTAGTATGTGACTATTATTAAATCCATCAGGCTATATATTTCTGAAGAACTACATTAAAAAGAGAATGGAGAGCAAACTCTAAATTCTTTATTGTCTACAGAAGTATTTCTTATAGGCATGTATATACACTGAGATACAAACAGATCCATCTAGATTTTTCAATTCTACATTTTTACTGTCATCACCTATTCACAGAGAGACATTTTTGGGTCTTCACATATTTTTTTCCCAGCACTTTCCAGTTAACCTCAGATATTGCATGGGCTCAAGGACAGTTTATTGATATAATGATATAGTTGTTTTGTGACAACATGGAGTTTTTGCAAATCTTTATTAGAGGCTTTGACCTAGTTTTTTTCAGATCCTACAACACAACTTTTTTCATTATTATTAAACTGCATGGTTAGAGTGTGTGGATCATTAAACTTTGCATTCAAACTAAATAGCAGCAAACGTGTAGGATTTAAATAAGAGAGAGTACTAGGGTACTAAGAAAGAGAGTGTCATTTTTGACTTTTCAGAGGTGAAATCCTTGACTAAATGGCTGATAAACAGATAACTTTGAATATTTATAATAGATTTGCAAGAAACTCCAAGGTAGTTATGCTACCTGTAATAATGAAAGTGACTATCTTTTCAGCGACAGACTTATTTCAAATAATAGTAATTTGTAAATGTTCTTTCAAGGAGAACTAATAATTATACTTTCATTTTTTAGATATGCAGCAGAAATAGCAAGTTATTCATGGATTTTAATGAATCATGCATATTTTCAATCTATGCTTAATAGTTCTAGACTTACCGCTATATGCCATTTAGCTTCTTAGGGCTTCTCAAAATATTTTATCAACTTATTTTTTAATATAAAAAATGTTTATTAAATTTATAACCTGAATCCAGAATGATATGCAGCCATAACTGTACTGGTGATGAATTTACAGAGAGTAAACACATGCATTATTTTTCTTTCTATAGGAAGAAACAGTTTAAGCTCGTTAAATTCTAACTCTGATCTAATTCTATACCAGATCCTGCAAAGTCTCCTTCACAACCTCTTTTCATTGGTGACTACAGCTGCCCCTCCCTCGAAAATGAATAGCAACAGTACTGACATCGAAAATAACACATTGTTTGTGCACTTAATATAAAAGGGATCATTCAGTGTACTATTTCTGTGTATTTTATTTTCATTAATATTTTACACATGATGTTCACTTGTATTGTTACGTTGGTTGTAGTTTATTCATCTCACTGATGAGTAGTCCATTTTATGAATGTATCACACTTAATTGTTTTTGCTGTAGATAGACATTTGACTATTATCACAATGTTAGCTAGTTAACATAAAAATTTTGCTGCCCTGAATGATCTTTTTAATATATTTAGCTGATAATATGTGCTGAGGAGATACACACAAGTGAAGTTACTTGCTCAAAAATATGTAGGTTAACTATAGTAAGTACTACCAATTGCCTTTGTAGAGTAATTTGATTAATTTAAATTCTTAACAACAGTATATAAAAACTCCACTTGCTCCATGTTCTCCCCAAACAGGAAATTGTATATTATTTTTATTTACCCTTCTGATGAGAGTATGGCGGAGCCTAGTGGGCTGCCATCTATGGGGTCGCACAGAGTCGGACACGACTGACACAACTTAGCAGCAGCAGCAGCAGATGAGAGTATGTGTGTGTGTGCATGCTAAATCACTTCAGTCATGTCTTACTCTGTGTGACCTGATGGAATGCAGCCTGCCAAGCCCCTCTGTCCATGGGATTCTCCAGGGAAGAATACTGGAGTGGGTTGCTGTGCCCTCTTCCAAGGGATCTTCCCAACCCAGGGACTGAACCTGTATCTCTTAAGTTTACCTGCATTGGCAGGTGAGTTCTTTACCACTAGCACCACCTGGAAAGCCCTGATGAGAGTATATTCTTCTTTTCATTTGTATTTATAATTTTATGATGAATGAAAGAGGGCTTTTTCCTGAGATTTATGTTCATTTGAATATTATGTTTTGTGAATACCTTATTTGAATCTTTTGCCAGTTGTTCCATTAGGGTGTCCTGCTTTTTATTAATTTATGAATATTCTTTATATATATATATTCCAAACACATCCAGTATTATTAATATATATATGCATATTAATGGACATATATTTTACATCTATTTTGTAAGTAGCCCAGAATATATTTATCTACTATTTATGCATTTAGGTTAATCCTAGAGAAGAACTAAAAGTTGAATAAAATGGAAGGCACAGATTATTAGAAATTGAAAGATCATCTTGAAGCTATGTCCTTGAAATCTCTTTCATGACATAAAAATATAAGATTAACTGAAGATCTCGAGGGAAAAATTGCCATGTTAACAAACATTTTTTTTCCACAAAAATTTCACTCTTATTTTGGCCATGAACTCTACCTCATGTTTTTAATTTGCTCTTTAAAGGTCACTAAACTCAATCCCTTGTATTCTTCTCTTCATCAAAGTGTGTAAGTCATTTCCTTGAAATGTTCTAGAATTCATTATGTTAATGGTTGTCTTACCTGTTTTTTTTGTCCCAGACCACTGGGATCTGCCATGAAAAGTGTTAATTGCTCAGTCATACCAACTCTTTGCAACCCTGTGAACTATATTTTGCCAGGCTCTTCTGTCCATGGAATTCTCTAGGCAAGAATCCTGGAGTAGGTAGCCATTCCCTTCTCCAGGAGATCTTCCTGACCCAGGGATCAAACCCGGGTCTCCTGCATTGGCGGCTGATTCTTTACTGTATGAGCCACCAGGGAAGCCCAGTAGAAATTGTGTGCATTATAAATTTTCCTTTGAGTGGTATAACATCAAACAATAGCATTAAATTCTATCTCTGCTATACTCTATGAGTTATTCATTTCTCCTTTTACCCATTTCTATTCAATTTATTGCCTCATATTTGCATGATTTCATTTGCTTGCTGACTGATCCTTATGACTTCTGTCTACCTCCCTTCCAAGTCATCCTATATAAGGCTAACATATATATATATATATTTATTTAAAAGCTAAATTTCTTTATGAGAATAACCCACTTGAAATTATGTAATGCCAAAGTCTTAGCATGCAGACAGAGTCTTCCAATATTTGATCTGGCCTTACGTTATTAACTTATGCCCTAATAGCCTCGTGTAATTGGGACATGATATTGAATTTCATAATATTCATATGGTAGTAAGGAAGAATTCTGCTTAAATCATTGTCCCATAGCTATATTCTGTTAATAAGCAAGCATCTTCAATTTAATAATCATATAAGTTTTTTTTTCTGTAGAATTCAACTTTTAACTGTTTTCATTCATTTCATTGCAAGTCTTTTGAAAACTTGTTTAGGACATGATTAAGTTATAACATCTAAGCTTACAATAGTGCATTCTTCACTTAGTCATTGCCAGTGTACTCATATATGTCTTAGTCTTCAGAAATGATTTAAAAATTTACATCTTTCAAAAATCATTTAAGATTAGTTTAGAGTTGACTTAGAATGGCAACAGGGATTTTATTTCAACATTAATATTTCACAAAAACCTTGCTCAGATCCCCATATGTTCATATTATGTTGTTTATGTCAGAGCCCAGAAGATTAATATTAAATATCAGCTTTGATAAGACCCCAAGGGATTTAAGTACATCTTGGATTCATTTCTTTCTGAATTCTCTTGAATTATCTACTGTGGAATATGAAAGCATTTAGTTTTACTTACAAAACTCAGTCTAAAGAAAAGCTGGTTGCTTCTTCCAAAGGAAAATATTTTTACTTAAAATTCCAGTTAAAAATATTCCAGGATATTTTTCTCTTTGTAATGAACTCTCTCATATGAATCAATGTTTATTTTGAGTAATTCTGTTAAATTGTAGAGAACATGTGTACACCATGTTTATTTTTACATCTAATCTTTGTTTTTGTTATTTACTGTTTTATTGTTCAAAATATTACCTGGCATAGAGTTGGTACTGAATGAATATTGTTTTAATGAAATTTGCTTGTACACCGTGTACTATTATTTGCTCTTGAGCACAGTAGTCCAATCCCCCAGTTTCTTGACATTTTCTGTAAAGTGTCAATTATAAAGTAAGTATATATTGCAGAGGGTTGTTACTAAGATTAAATGAGATAATGAGCATAAAGCAGTGTAGAGTGCTAAGCACACTGTAAGCTTTCAATCAGTATTGGATTTTCTTATTTACTTATTAAAATATTTTCAGGATTTTCTTAAGGAAAATTCTTAATTGGTTTAAGTAACTATATTCAGTTTTAATGATTTAAAAGACCAAATGCACCATGAAATCACAAAGACATTCCTAGTGTAGATGAATGAAGCACATTCACAATGAGCTGGGTGAAGAAATAGCTGGAATCAAGATTTCCAGGAGAAATATCAATAACCTCAGATATACAGACGATACCACACTTATGGCAGAAAGCGAAGAAAAACTAAAGAACCTCTGGATGAAAGTGAAAGAGGAGAGTGAAAAAGCTGTCTTAAAACTCAACGTTCAAAAAACTAAGATCATGGCATCTGTTCCCATCACTTCATGGCAAATAGATGGGGAAACAATTGAAACAATGAGAGACTTTGTTGTTTTGGGCTCCAAAACACTGCAGATGGTGACTGTAGCCATGAAATTAAAGGATGCTTGCTCCTTGGAAGAAAAGTTATGACCAACTTAGACAGCATATTAGAAAGCTCAGACATTACTTTACCAAACAAAGGTCTGTCTAGTCAAAGCTGTTTTTTCCAGTACTCATGTATGGATGTGAGAGTTGGACTGTAAAGAGAGCTGAGCACCAAAGAATTGATGCTTTTGAACTGTGGTGCTGGAGAAGAGTCTTGAGAGTCCCTTGGGCAGCAAGGAGATCCAGCCAGTCCATCCTAAAGGAAATCTGTCCCGAATATTCATTGGAAAGACTGATGCTGAAGCTGAAACTCCCAATACTTTGGCTACCTGATGTGAAGAACTGACTCATTGGAAAAGACCCTGATGCTGGAAAAGATTGAAAGTGGGAGGAGAAGGGGAGGACAGAGGAGGAGATGGTTGGATGGCATCACCAACTCAATGGACATGAGTTTCATTAAGCTCCAGGAGTTGGTGATGGACAGGGAAACCTGGCATGCTGCAGTCCATGGGGTCTCAAAGAGTCAGACATGATAGAGCAACTGAACTGAACCATTTTTTATTTCTTATAATTTTTGTTATGATTTAAAGCTGAAATTTTGCTGTTTGTTTTCTCTTTTCCCATCTGTTACCTTTTATTTTTTAAAAATGTTTCATGCCTTACCTGGATTTTTAAAATGTCATTATACATTAGGTGCATATATTTGTTGCATTATTGTTTAACAATGATTGCTTTATGGTATGAAATATACACCTTTAACACTGCATTCTACCTGGAGATTACATTGTACTACTTATCTTACAATGCAAGAATAGTACAGCATATACTTTTTTCATTTCTTTTACTGTATTACCATTTCTCTACTGCATTGTTAGACATTTAACCTGAACACAGATCTCACAGAGCACTGTTATTGATTTCTTTGGGGAGTAAATTATCTTTTAAAGATAATTAAAGCAAGAAAAAAGACATTGTCTTCTATCTTATGCATGTATTTATTTTCACTGACACTTTTCATTCACTTTTGTCTGGTGTAATTCTATTCTAAATGTAGGAATTACTTTTTCATATCTTTTGGGCAGGTTCATAGACAGTGGATTTTGAACATATATTCCTGAAAAAACTATTTCCTTTTTATTATTACAGTACAGTTTCTCTGAGTTTAGAATCTTAGGCTGACATATTTTTCTCACAACAAGTTAATATTGTCATTTCTTTTGTTGTCTGACATGAATAAGTTTGTAATAAAAAGTCTATTGCTTTGCTTGTTTTTGTTCCTCTGTACACATCAGAGCTAGTTTCTTTTGAGAGATTTTCTTGATTACTAGATAAGTCTTCTGATTGGTGTCTTTATGTCTATTGTGATTGTGACTCATTTAATTTCTTGGACCTATGAATGTATGACTTCAACTAAATTTTGTATTAGCTCCTGTATTCATCACAGATCCAGTACGGAAGTTGTGTCCCATCATCCTTTTGTCAACCATGTTGAAATAGGAGTTAAATTTTCCAGAATCAAGTTTCCTGTCAAGTCTTAAGTTAGAGTTAGCTAGGAACTTTCACAGTGTATGAGATGAAGTGTGGCATTGACCATCACTCAATGATTGTTCTTTGTTTAGATGCTGAAGTATCCAGAAAATTTCAGCTTGTCCTACTGTCCCCTTAAAGCATTGTCTGTATCTTATACCAATGGGCTTTGGATGACACAGATTCACAGAGACTCACACTCCAAGTAGCTGTCTATTTGCACTTGCCCATCTATATAGCTGAGGGGCTTCCCCAGTGGCTCAACAATAAATAATCTGCCTGCAGTGGAGGAGATGCAGGAGACGTGGGTTTGATCCCTGGCTCAGGAAGATCCCCAGGAGGAGGGCATTGCTCTCCATTCCAGTATTCTTGCCTGGGAAATTCTATGGACAGGAGAGCCTGGTAAGCTACAGTTCATTGGGTTGCAGAAGTTAGACATGATTGAAGTGATTTAGCTCTCACGCATAATTCTATAGCTGAATATGTTCTTGGATTCTCAGATTGACAACAGGGTGATGCAGCTGAATCTCTCTTACCTGTGTCTGTGTTGCATGAGAGTGGAGCGTGAGAGGATGGTCATATCAGTCATTTCTGAGTCTGTAGGACGCCTGTCAAGAATGTTCTCAGCTTCATGTAAGAAAGAATTTAAGAGCAAGCCATAGTAAAGTGAAAAGGAGGTTTATTCGTGGAGGAAACATACTCCATAGACAGAGTGTGGGCCTCTCAGAAGGCAAAAGAGGCAAGGGAGGAAAGAGAGGCACTAGTGTATGGGGTTGTCCGTTTTTATAGGGGTGGGTGATTTAATATGCTAATGAGTGGGAGCAGTGTTCCAGCTATTTGGGGGACAGCATGGGGATTACCAGGAATTGAGCCCTCATATGCTTTATAACTTATGGTCATGGTACCTGTGGGTGTGTTATTTAACATACTTATATGTTACAGTGAGTATGTCCTGAAGCCTAAGGTCTAAGGGAGGTCAACTCATCCACCATCTTGCACTTAGTTGGTTCTAATCAGTTCATGACCCGTTCTTGGGCTATGTCACTGTTTTAAAAGTTGTGCCCTGCCTTCTTCCTGTCTTATTTGGAGATTCAGTTTTTTCAGCCTCTTTCCATAATTGTGCAAGTTTTAATTCATATAATAAATCACATTCCCACTATTAATGAATTTCCATTTTCATTTGTCAACCTTTGCTGATATAATAGGTATTATGGTGATCTATACTTTTTAAATAAGTAAAATAAGAAATGGAAATAGTTAGCAACTTCTTTAATATTAAAAAGAAAATGAGTAGTAGAGCTAGGATTTAAATATGTGAAGCCTATTTAACCACTTTGTCATATTTCCTCTTTAAAGCTCTGCATTTAGAGATAATATATTTTATTTCAAAATGTATATTTTTATGACCATACATATTAAAACATTTGGCAATGTTTATTTACTTGTTAGAACTCTTTGCCAACTCTCACATTCATGTAATGATGTCAGAGTATTAAAATTAAGTTCAAGAATAGATGTTATTTTTGTGTTTTATGTCAGGGATAATACATACAAAAGAAGCATTTTGGGAATAAAGATATCAATAAAATTAATGTCTCAAAAATATATCTGGGTAAGAAATACTAATAAGTATTGATATAAGTAAAATTTTTTAAAATTCAAATGTAAATTTATATTACCTAGATTTTCTTACATTTTTTCTGCCATAATTATGTCCTGAATTATTTCTTTCATTTGCCTTTATTTTTAAATAGCCACAATGGTAATGCATTGCCTATGGAAGAGTAAATAATCTAATTAATAAATGTTGATTTCAATACCTCAAAATATATAATATTTCAATAAAACACATTCATAATGAAACCAATTAAAGTGAATAATGTGTGTTTACATCCGTTATTGTATCCAACAATTTGACCACCTGATGCAAAGAGCTGACTCATTGGAAAAGACCCTGATGCTAGGAAAGATTGAGGGCAGAAAGAGACTAGGGTAACAGAGGATGAGATGGTGGGATGGCATCACTGACTCAATGGACATGAGTTTGAGCAAACTCTGGGAGATAGTGAAGGACAGAAAAGCTTGACACACTGCACTCTATTGGGTCACAAAGAGTCAGACATGTATTAGCTGTCTGTCAACAACAAATGCTTACATATGTGCATTTACTAAAATGTGAATGAAATCTTTCATTAACACATAATTTTGGTTTTTGAACACAAAACACTTTTTAAAAGGAGAAAGTATTTTATTTATTGCTTTATTTGCTTATTCAAGATATACACTATCCCTTCTATATTCCAATCACCTAAATTTTATAAGTAACACTTTTCATTAGTGTTGATTGTGTTATTAAATGCCACATTATGTATTATATACAATTCAAATCAGTAGGTAGCTAACTGTGTGGATAATATTTACATAGCTTCTACTGAATTTGCAAGCATTATCATAATATTATATTAAAATATGTTGTCACTTGTCAATTAGATAATCAGCAGAGTGCCTAATTCAAATGAGAGAATATCAAAAAGACTAGAGTAGTACTTTCGCTTGTTTGTAAAAATAAATGTCTACATTTTTATGTTGAAATGAATAAACTTAGTTTTTGTTTTCATTTACAAAATACTGTATAGCTGTTTCATATACATATTTAATTTTAAGTTAGCAAAGACTTAGAAAAATTTTAAAGTGCAAAAAATAATACATAGAATAAATACTACAAACACATAAAGTAGCGTTGGAATAACTGGCTACTTCTCTTGGATCTATAGATGAATTTATAAATGATTTTGAACCTCTGGTTCTGCATCTATACAATGTAAAGGAAGAAAAGTTATATGAGGTTTGATCTAACTACTTAACAAAAGTTTTCCAAATCTTCTGGCATGTTGAGTGCAGCACTTTCACAGCATCATCTTTTAGAATTGGAAATAACTCAACTGGAATTCCATCACCTCCACTAGCTTTGTTCATAGTGATGCTTCCTAAGGCCAACTTGACTTCACATTCCAGGATGTCTGGCTCTAGGTGAGTTTTCACACCATCGTGATTATCTGGGTCATGAAGATCTTTTTTGTACAGTTCTTCTGTGTATTCTTGCCACCTCTTCTTAATATCTTCTGCTTCTGTTAGGTCCATACCATTTCTGACCTTTGTTGTGCTCATCTTTGCATGAAATATTCCCTTGGTATCTCTAATTTTATTGAAGAGATCTCTAGTCTTTCCCATTCTATTATTTTCCTCTATTTCTTTGCATTGATCACTGAGGAAGGCTTTCTGATCTCTCCTTGCTATTCTTTGGAATTCTGGGACTTTGCATTTAAATGGGTATTTCTTTCCTTTCTAGATATTTCCCGTATAATTTTTGTAATGAAAAAAATTACATTAGAGTTAAAGTGAAAATATTTATAAAAACAATGAATATTCATTTTAGAAAATTAGTTATATTTTTCAAGATGTCTTTTCAAAGCAGAGGATTGTTAAATGTGTGCGTTCAGTTGAAAGACTTAATTACTTTTTCAGTTATAAATATCAAAAATACTACATAATTTATGAGCCGGTATAGACTTGCTAAAATTAACTTCAAAAGTTATTGAACACCATGTGTATCTCTATCCAGAACATGAGAAATAATTAATCTTGATGTCCATAGAAAATGTAAATCAATAAGTATAAGCAAAATGAAAAGAAGTATCATTACTAGCATTTTGTAAATGATGTCTTAAGGATGCACTGTAAGTCTTTGATTCTAAAGAGTAGCATCGCTGAAAGTTATTAAGCCTAACTGAAGTATGACTTATGTAATGTACCAAGATTACAACCATGTAGAGAAGTATTAGGCAACTCTCCAAATCTAAGCCTAATAGATGAAAATATATTTAGACTTTTTTATTTAATTGAAAAATAAATACTAGTAACTATCGAATTGTTATTGCCATGTACTCCTAGGTTTAACATCTGCTAAAAGTTGCATTTTGAATAATAGAGTCTGTTCATTGAATTGTCAATAAATTTTCATGCAAGATTTAATTATATCATAACGGGGTGAGGTGACATGGATTCTGATACTTGCCTATCCTCTGTGACCTTGCATGTTCCAACTTAAAAAAACAAACAAACTATTATTGACTTCAACCATCAAAGCACTGAGTCAGATGTTGCAAGGATAGAAAGCAAGAGGAAACAGTGTCCTTGCTCAGACGGAGTTTGCAATCCCCTTGAGGACAAAAGTAAGAAAATATGCAAGTTGCTATAATGCAATAGAGATATTAAGTGCCTTTGAAAAGATTTTTTTTTAATATCAGGAAACTAAAAGGAAGGAAATATTATACTAATGAGATAGTTTTCAAGGTAGGCTTTCAAATTAGTGTACAATTTCAAAAGATAAATGGAATATTGGGTTGGAGGGCCCCATGGTCAGGGAAACAGCATGAAGTGTTGAGAAAAAATGTGTAAAAGTAACATCTTTAGAAAGAGCAAGTCATAAAGTGTCATTTTATCTTTTTTTATTAAGTGTTATTTTATGTTGAGGAAATGTAGAGAAATTATAGTCTGTAAAGTCATAAAAGTAGTTTAGAATCAAATAGTTGTTTAGTCACTAAGTCTTGTCTGACATTTTGCTACCACATGAGCCTGCCAGACTTCTCTGTCCATGGGATTTCCCAGGCAAGAATACTGGAGTTGGTTGCCATTACCTTATCCAGGGGATCTTCCTGACCTAGGTATTGAACCCACATCTCTTGCATTGGCAGGCAGATTCTTTAACCACTGAGCCACCAGGGAAGCCCTTAGAATCAAATTGTGAAAGTTGCTCAGTCGTGTCCGACTTTTTGCGACCCCATGAACTATATGGTCCATGGAATTCTCCAGGCCAAAATACTGGATTGGATAGCCTTTCCCTTCTCCAGGGTATCTTCCCAACTCAGGGATTGAACCAAGGTCTCCTGCATTGCAGACAGATTCTTTATCAGGTGAGCCACTAGGGAAGCCCAGAATCAAACTGTAGACCAATTTAATTGACAGAATTTAACGGATTAATTCTACAAATGATTTATTTGGGGTTGTAATTCCAGAGATAATATCACACACTGAAAATCCATACTTCATGTTGTAAGAAACACCAGGTCTTGAGACTGTATAGTCTAAAGGAAATAGAAACAAGTGACATAATTGCATACAAATATCTGAAATTACAATTATTACAGTTGAAAGCTGCGATAGACAGTTGTACAATTCTGAGAAATGCATGATATAAAATCTGACTTCATCTGATGGAGTAATGAAGAATTTCCTGAACAAAAAAAAAGTAGTTCAGAAGGATAGTGGTGAAAGGAGGACAAAAGAGTGTACTTGGTTGTGCGAATGTTTGTGTGAAATGTAAGGCCAGCACGGCTGCTGCACTGAGAGACAGGTGTTCTCCAATTGTAGGGGAAGTAGGAAAGATAAAACAGTCCCAGATGCTGCAGGGTTTTTTTTTTTGTTTTTTTTTTTTTAAAGTGAGTTTGTTCTTTATCCTAAAATTAAAGCGTAGTTAAACAAGTGACTAATAAGAGAAAATTTTATTTTATTGTTATCAGAACTTCATTTTAAAAATTAAACACTCATTATTGAGTGAAGAAAAATTGGAGGGACAAAAGATTTGGAAGGAAGAAAATGAAAATGTTGCTACAATTGACCAGATGAGAGCTAAGGATTGCTCCAAATAAGTGCTTTGGACACAGACACCATCATACTAATTTAAGAAACATTTAAGATGTACAATGGAAAGTGTATTGTGGAGAATTAGAAATTAAAGTGACAAAGTTATCCACGGTTACTCTTTGTTGCTGAATTGTGGTATTTAGTTGGTTTTATCCCCAGAGATAGAGAATTTAGGCAAGGCTGGGAAATAAAATTCTTCCAAGGATGGAGACTATAAACTCATTTTTAGTACCTGTGGCAGTCCTTTGAAATAGATGTTCAAACAAAGATGCAGATTTGCCATTTCAAAGAAAGATGCTAAACTGGATAACTTTGTGTGTAATCTTTACACAAGTAATTGTTGATGTGGGAGCAGTAATGGGACTTTGCTAGGGATCAATGAAAAAGTAAAAGTGTTCCCCTAATATACTGATCAATACTGTGGATAAGACTGAGAAGAGATTAAGAAAGAATAAATGAATGTTCATAGAAAGTGTGACATCTAGAGTGTGACATCACAGAATCGTTTCAAAATAGTGTCAACAAGCACAGTAAATGCTGAGAGAGCAAGTAAAAGGATATTAACTACTAGTTTTTCAGGCGGAAAAATCAATGAAGATTTTAGAAGTGTTATTTCAGAGAAGTTATAGAAAGAAAACAGATTTTTCTGGGTTGAGGAGAGAAAGGTAGTGAGGAAATATAGCCAGTGTTCAAAGGTAACTATTTGCAAGAAATGGTTTGTACAGAGAGATGACAGGCCTAGAATTGAAGTGTATTGGAGGACGTTAAAAATAAACTACTGAATATATTCAATGGAAAAATACAGTCAAAGTGAAATGGAATTGCACTTCATTTGGTACACGGCATTAATAATAGATTTTTCCTAATAAGAATGACAAGATAGACCACTTCATTTTAAAAATTAATACAACTAGGTTAAAATGGTGACTTGAAGCTAAGTCCCTGTTGAATGAGATGAGAGTATGCAAAGGCTTATATGAACATGTATAACTGAACTTCCAACAAAACAAGAGAAGACCTCCAACAACACAAGAGAAGACTCTACACATGGACATCACCAGATGGCCAACACCAAAATCAGATTGATTATATTCTTTGCAGCCAAAGATGGAGAAGCTCTATACAGTCAGCAAAAACAAGACTGGGAGCTGACTGTGGCTCAGATCATGAACTCCTTATTGCCAAATTCAGACTTATTGAAGAAAGTAGGGAAAACCACTAGACCATTCAGGTATGACCTAAATCAAATCCCTTATGACGATACAGTAGAAGTGAGAAATAGATTTAAGGGACTAAACCTGATAGACGGAGTGCCTGATGAACTATGGACGGAGGTTCGTGACATTGTACAGGAGACAGGGATCAAGATATTCCCCAAAAAAAGAAATGCAAAAAAGCAAAATGGCTGTCTGAAGAGGCTTTACAGATAGCTATGAAAAGAAGAGATGTGAAAAGCAAAGGAGAAAAGGAAAGATATTCCCATTTGAATGCAGAGTTCCAAATAATAGCAAGGAGAGATAAGAAAGCCTTCCTCAGTGATCAATGCAAAGAAATAGAGGAAAACAATAGAATGGGAAAGACTAGAGATCTCTTCAAGAAAATTAGACACAAAGGGAACGTTTCATGCAAAGATGGGCTCAATAAAGGACAGAAATGGTATGGACCTAACAAAAGCAGAAAATATTAAGAAGAGGTGGCAAGAATACATGGAAGAATTGTACAAAAAAGATCTTCACAACCCAGATAATCAGCAATGGTGTGATCACTCACCTAGAGCCAGACATCCTGGAATCTGAAGTCAAGTGGGCGTTAGAAAGAATCACTATGAACAAAGCTAGTGGAAGTGATGGAATTCCATTTGAGCTATTTCAAATCCTGAAAGGTAAGGCTGTGAAAGTGCTGCACTCAATATGCCAGAAAGTTTGGAAAACTCAGCAGTGGCCACACGACTGGAAAAGGTCAGTTTTCATTCCAATCCCAAAGAAAGGCAATGCCAAAGAATGCTCAAACTACTGCACAATTGCACTCATCTCACGCACTAGTAAAATAATGCTCAAAATTCTCCAAGTCAGGCTTCAGCAATACGTGAACCATGAACTTCCAGATGTTCAAGCTGGTTTTAGAAAAGGCAGAGGAATGAGAGATCAAATTGCCAACATCTGCTGGATCATCGGGAAAGCAATAGAATTCCAGGAAAACATCTATTTCTGCTTTATTGACTATTCCAAAGCATTTGACTGTATGGATCACAATAAACTGTGGAAACTTCTGAAAGAGATGGGAATACCAGACCACCTTACCTGCTTCTTGAGAACCCTGTATGCAGGTCAGGAAGCAACAGTTAGAACTAGACTTGGAACAACAGACTGGTTCCACATAGGAAAAGAAATACGTCAAGGCTGCATATTGTCACCCTGCTTATTTAACTTCTATGCATAGTACATCATGAGAAAAGCTGGGCTGGAAGAAGCACAAGCTGGAATCAAGATTGCTGGGAGAAATATCAGTAACCTCAGATATGCAGATGACACCACCCTTATGGCAGAAAGTGAAGAGGAACGAAAAAGCCTCTTGATGAAAGAGGAGAGTGAAAAAGTTGGCTTAAAGCTCAACATTCAGAAAACTAAGATCATGGCATCTGGTGCCATCACTTCATGGGAAATAGATGGGGAAACAATGGAAACAGTGTCAGACTTTATTTTTTTGGGCTCCAAAATCACTGCAGATGTTGACTACAGCCATGAAATTAAAAGACGTTTACTCCTTGGAAAGAAAGTTATGACCAACCTAGATAGCATGTTAAAAAGCAGAGACATTACTTTGCCAACAAAGATCCGTTTAGTCAAGGCTGTGGTTTTTACAGGAGTCATGTATGGGTGTGAGAGTTGGACTGTGAAGAATGCTGAGCGTGGAAGAATTGATGCTTTTGAACTGTGGTGTTGGAGAAGACTCTTGAGAGTCCCTTGGACTGCAAGGAGAACCAGCAAGTCCATCCTATAGGAGATCAGTCCTTGGTGTTCATTGGAAAGGACTGATGTTGAAGCTGAAACTCCAGTACTTTAGCCACCTCATGCAATGAGTTGACTCATTGGAAAAGACCCTGATGCTGGGAAGGATTGGGGACGGAGAAGTGGAGGACAGAGAATGAGATGGCTGGATGGCATCACCGACTCGATGGACCTGAGTTTGGGTAAACTCCAGGAGTTGGTGATGGACAGGGAGGCCTGGCGTGCTGCGATTCATCGGGTTACAAAGAGTCGGACACGACTGAGTGACTGAACTGGACTGAACTTTTGGAGTTTATATACGTCGATAGTAGAGAGATGAAACTAGAAAAATAAGGCAACGGAGGTGATAGTTTTGAAAAGGTAGAATCTATTGCAACTGGTAAATGGTTTTACCTAGAAATTTGAGCTACTTATGGTGAACCACAGGCTTCCCTGGTGGCTCAGATGCTAAAAATTCCGCCTGCAATGCGGAAGAACCCAGGTTTTTCCCCTGTGTTGGAAAGATCCTCTGGAGGAGGAAATGGCAACCCACTTCAATATTCTTGCCTAGAGAATCCCATGGACAGAGGAGCCTGGTGGGCTACAGTCCATAAGGTCACAAAGAGTCAGATGTGACTGAGTACACATGCATGTTAAGTCCAATGATTAGTTTCCTACATTCATTTTACTTCACCTTGTAGCAACATTTGGTAAAGGTTGGTTGTTGTTCACTTACTAGGTCATGTCCAGCTCTTTGTGACCCCATGGACTGCAGCACCCCAGGCTTCCCTGTCCTTCACTATCTCCCAAAGTTTTCTCAAATTCATATCCATTGATTCAGTGATGCTATCTAACCATCTCATCCTCTGCCACCCCTTTCTTCTTTTGCCTTTAATCTTTCCAGGTGTCAGGGTCTGTTTATCAGTCTCTTAAAAATTCTTTCTTCCTCTGACTTTAAGAAAACAAACACTCTTGATTTTGTCCAAAAGTATTAGAATTCTCTTTTGATATCCTGGAAAAAATCTGGGGAGATCCAGGACTCAGTTCTTGGAATTCTCCATTTTACTATTCTCTGCAAGATATTTTCCATTAAATACCTTGAGGTGCTTTTAATTGGCTAGCAAGTCCTATATTTTTATCTCAATCCTGTGCTCTAACAATATATCTTTTTAAAAATATTTTTCTTAAAAATGTATTTTTAGCACTATTTAGCTTCTTTGATTGAATCTCAAATAGGTCTTTCACAATTAACAGGGCCCAAACCCATATTCTAATTGGAACACCCCCAGTAAGAGCCTGCTTACCTTTCAGTCTCTCTCCTTTAAATTTACAGGTACACTACCCTTGATCTTGAAGTCATTGAACACACCTCACAATAGTTCCATCAGCATATATTGCTTGGCTCCTTGTTCAGAATATATTTTATATCTGAACACTTCTCACTGTTGCCACAGCTACAAAGCCTCTTCCTTACTTCTCCTATTATTACTCTTATTCAGACACACAAGTCCCCATGCTCTTTTTGGTATAAATTAAGCATGCTCATACCTTAGAACCTTTATAGTCGGCAATCTCTCTTCTTAAAATACCCTCTTTCATCATATCTACATACCTTCTCCCATCTTTCTCTATACCCAAATTTAAACAGAATTCCCCCTGAATACCTTTATAAAGGTTTCCATGATGGGTCAGGTGGTAAAGAATCCACCTGCAGTGCAGAAGATGCAGGAGACAGAGTTCGATCCCTGGGTTGAGAAGATCCCCCAGAGCAGGACGTGACAACCAATTCCAGTATTCTTGCTGGGAAAATCCCTTGGACAGAGGAGACTTGTGGGGTATGGTCCATGGGGTCACAAACAGTTGGATATGACTGAAGTGACTAAGCACACATGTGCACCGTTTTAAAAGAGACTATACCTCACTCCCATGCTTTCTATAACTTTCCCATGTTTTATTTTCACCCATGGTAGTATACTATGTGATGTAGAGTTTAATTTTCCACATAGGTATTTTAGAAATATAGATAGAATGACTGAGAATATGTATCATAATTTTATCTAACTTATTTTTAGTTGTAATTTATATAGCCACCCATGGCCAGTGGCTATCATCTTGGAAAGTGCAGAGCTAAAATGTTAAACTATTAAGGCAGGCATTGTTCTCTCTTTTCTCTATACTGTTTTCATTATTTTGCATAGATTAATATCTAAAGCACAATAAATACCCAATATACGCATGCATGCTGAAGCTGAAGCTCCAATAATTTAGTCACCTGAGGGGAAGAGAAGACTCATTGGAAAAGACTCTGATGCTAGGGAAGACTGAAGGCTCTGGAGATTGTGAAGGATAAGGAAGCCTGGCATGCAGTAGTCCACTGGGTCGCAAAGAGTCAGACATGACTTAGCGACTGAACAGCAACAAAAACAACAGAGAGTACACATCCAAAGAGATGGCTTTGGATTGACTCAGATTAATACATATATTTATTGAAAAGGAAGAGGTTCTTTCTTTCTGTTTCTCAGTCTCTCTCTGGAGGAGGAAAGGAAATGTTAGAGAAGAGATAAGCAGAAGGGTTAGGGTTAAAAAATGTGTTTTCAGTCTTTCCAAATCATAACAGAATGGAGGGGAACTACTTAATTCAAGCTGAGGATAACACTGCTCTGGAAGATACAATAAGAATTAATAAAGTGTTTTTGAGCAACAATGTAGGTTGAGCTGGGTTTAGAAAACCTGAACAAATCATGTTTTTGTGAATATTACCAATCATACTTGACAGCTCTGTTGTTAGAAAACACAAAAAGGCAGGGAAAAACAAGAGAGGTTTCAACTCTGCACTTTCTTATATGATGTTAAAAATTAATCTGTGCCAAAATGACAATCAGAAACCCTGTACCTAGAAAGATACATGTTTCTGGGAGAAGTGATAGATCATAATAGAGCGTGCACAAAGGACCCTCCCAAAGTGCTGCAGTGTAAAGAAAGACAAACAGCTGCATTTGTTCCTGTCCACTGACAAATGTAAATGTGGAAGTAAATTGAGCTATTGCACCTATGTGTGTGCTCAGTCGCTTAAGTCATGTTTGACTCTTTGCAACCTCATGGACTGTAGCCCACTAGGCTCTGTCCAGGGAATTTTCCACGTAGAAATACTGGAGTGGGTTGCCATTTCTTCTTCCAGGGGATCAAACCCAAGTCTCCTGTGTCTCCTGCATTGGTAGACTGATTCTTTACCACTAAGCCCCCCTCACCTATAACTGCCTTACATTTTTAAAACACGGATACCTATACTAACATTGATTACAATAAGGTATAAACTTGCAAATATATTTTTCCACACAGTCTATAATGAAATGGAATTTTTAGATAGTATCTAGTTCTTCCATTATGAATTTTTTCAGGTCATTGAGAATAGTCGCTTATTCAGGAAGTGATTTCCTTTCCTTAATCAGCGACTACAATTTAATTTCTCAGTACTAATTTTCACATATTAGAATGTAAACTTCACCCCTTAGCCCCAGGCTACACTGTGCACATTTGAAAATGTCTTCCTGATGTTGCTCTTCCTCTGCCTGTCCTGAGCATCTTGCATGCTGTCTCTGGCAGGACCTGGCTTAATCCTCTCTTCAGCTTCTGAGGGTTTTTCTGGTTGTTTATAGTCCAGTCCTTCTGACTGTGATACTTAAGGGTAAATTTATGTTAAAAACCTCGCTCAGCTAGTTTGTGGTAGCATGAAGCTTAGCATCCTGACCTCTGTACTGAGCTTGTCTGATGTACTCTTTTTGAATTTCTCTGCATTTGAAGTGGTAAACTTCAGCTTTCTGATTTGACATTTCAGACCACTCAGGAACTTCCCTGGATAGATTTGTAATTTATACTCCCCTGTACAAAATTTTCAGGTCAGTTTGAATCCTTTCTTCCTGAGCTTCATGTGCTTCTGCTTCTTGCTTCACTGATTGTGCTGCAATCCATCTGCAATGGACTGAATGTTTCTGTCCGCATGCCTCCTCAACCCAAATTAATCTTGTTTTAGTATTCTGAGGTGGAGCCTTTGGGAGGTTACTATAATAGAATGTGATGAAATCTTGGGGTGGAGCTCTTCTGAAAGGGATTAGTGTCCTTGTAAAATAAATGTGAGAGAGAGCCAGGGCTCCTCCTGCCATGAGAGGTTATAGTGAGAAGAGGTCTGTCAGTGAATAAGTGGTTCCTCATCAAACATCAAATCTGTTGGTGCCTTGATCTTGGACTTCCTACCTTCCAGAAATGTGGGAAATAAAACGTCATTATTTATAAGCCACCCTATTTACAGCATATTTTTATGGAAGCCTAGATGGACTAAGACTCCACTTCAATTAACCTGCCCAAAGCAAGGTTTTAGTGATATAATTTTTTTTACTGTTTGCACATTGGAAAATGTCTTTATTCCATCTTCACATTGGATTTGTGATCTGCTTGCATGCCTGTTTTAAATTCTGTTGACTTTGCTCTTTAAGAACATTTTCCCCACCATGTGTTCTGAATGGAAGTCTGGTGCTCATTTTTATTGTTCCTGCTTTATGATATGTTTATTTGATTTTATTTCCTATCACCTATTTAATTTTTTCCTCAAGTTTTCAAAACCTTATTTAAATTTAAAAGAGTTTACAATTTTTGTTTTGTGTCAAAGATGCCTATTCTTATAGATTGAAAGAATACTTTGTTCATCCAATTAGTAAGAACAGTGTATCTATGATTGGTTTGGGCTTCCCAGGTTGTTCAGATGGTAAAGAATCTGCCTGCAATGCAGGAGACCTGGGTCCAATCCCTGAGTTGGGAAGGTCCCCTGGATAAGGGCATGGCAACCCACTCCAGTATTCTTGCCTGGAGCATCTCCACAGACAGAGGAGTCTGGCAGGGTACAGTCCATGGGGTCACAAAGAGTCAGACACAACTGAGTGATTAAGCACAGCACAGCACAGCATGATTGATTTAAACTGATTTCTAGGGCACACTGTCTAATGACATTGTCACTTTTGTGGATTGAAATTTTGTTTTTAATTATTTGGTCAATTCTGGATAGACAGAATCTGGTAAAAGCTGACTATGAAATGCTATGAAATTATGAAAAGCTGTGACAAATGTAGACAGTGTGTTGAAAGCAGAGACATTGCTCTACCAACAAAGATCCATATAGTCAAAGCTGTGATCTTGCCAGTGGTCACATATGGTTGTGAGAGCTGGACTGTAAAGAAGGCAGAGTGCCAAAGAATTGATGCCTTCAAACTGTGGTGCTGGAGAAGACTCCTAAGAGTTCCCTGGACCGCAAGGAGTTCAAACGAGTCAATTTTAAAGAAAATCATCCCTGAATACTCCTTGGAAGGACTGATGGTGAAGTTGAAACTCCAGTATTTTGGTCATCTGATGTGACAGCCAACTCATTCCTTGATGCTGGGAAAGATTGAGGGCAGAAGGAGAAGAGGGCATCAGAGGATGAGGTGTCTTGTTGGCATCACTGATGCAATGGACATGAACTTGGGCAAACTTTGGGAGATGGTGAGGGACAGAGAGGCCTGATGTGCTGCAGTCCATGGGGTCTCAAAGAGTCGGTAACAACTGAGTGACTGAACAACAACAACAAAAGATGATTAAGAGATAGATAACTAGAATATAATTACATGTTTGTAAATTTCTTATTTTTTCTATACATTGGTTTAAGTTCTAGATAGATCCTATACACTATCTTACTCCATTCAGGCTGCTATAGAAAAATGCCATAAACTTAGTGGCATATAAACAACAAAACATAATTTTTCATGGTTCTGGAGGCAAGAAGTCTGAGATCAAGGTACCAGTATGGTCAAGTTCTGATAAGGGTGTTCTTCCAAGTGGCAGGCTTCTGAGTTCTTATGTCCTCTCGGAGTGGATAGCAGAGAGCAGTAACTCTTTAGTGGATCCTATAAAGCCACTGACCCTATTCATGAGGATTCAGGCCAGAGACCTCATCTAATCCTAGTCTCCTCCCTAAAGCCCTGGCTCCTAATACCGTCACATTATGGGGCTCCCTGTATTGTTCGGTGGCATCACCGACTCAAAGGACATGAGTCTGAGTAAACTCCGGGAGTTGGTGATGGACAGGGAGGCCTGGCATGCTGCAGTCCATGGGGTCGCAAAGAGTCTGACAGGACTGAGTGACTGAACTGAACTGAATGGAACTGAACTGTGTTGTTCAGCGGTAAAAGAATCGGCCTTACAAGCAGGAGACTCAGGTTTGATCCCTGGACTGGGAAGATCCTCTGAGAAGGAAATTACAACCCACTCCAGAATTCTTTCCTGGGGAATGCCTTGGACAGAAAAGCCTGGCAGGCTACGGTCCACGGGTTCACAAAGATTTGGACATAGTGACTAAAACAACAGCAACAAGTGTTAGATTTCAGTGCACAGATTTAAGGGGAACATGAAAGAGAGAACAAGGATGAAAAAAGGGTGAGAGATTTCTGGAAGTCTGAAGATTAGTAAAGAAAAATGAGAGCCATGCATCCTGCAAATATATACTTTTTTCCATAACTAGATTCTATGCAGTCTCTTTCACTGCTTCATTTTTAGGAAACTTTGGCTAGTCATTCTGTCACAGAACTTTTGAATCCTGTTTGTAACAATTCATTCTGTGATATCCATCCCCTAACACAACTCTCTGTGTAAATGAGACCTTTATTTGCTATATTGCCTCAGGCTTACCTTCAAATGTTCTCATTCCATTATAATTTTGTCTCGAAAACTAGCATACCTTATGTTTCAAAGGGGAAATTGCAGACTTTGAAACTATATACTGATTTATGGTTAAAATTTTATCTCTTTGTTATCTATCCCTCAAAAGTAAAGACATATTATGCCATTGTGGGAATGTGTGTATGTATGTATATATGTTATTTCCTACAGCACCCAGGTGGCGTTAGTGGTGAAGAACCCATCTGCCAATGCAGGAGATTTAAGAGACGCTGGTTCTACCCCTGGGTCAGGAAGATCCCCTGGAGGAGGGCATGGCAAACCTCTCCAGTATTCTTGCCTGGAGAATCCCATGGTCAGAGATAGCTGATGATCTACAGTCCATAGGCATCACAAAGATGGACACTACTGAACTGACTTAGCACAAACTCATAGCACCCAGATTAAATATACAGATTGTTTGAAAATATTTAAAAAATAAATGATACAATTTGACATCCTTTGGATTTACAGGAAGTCAAAATTTTTCTGGAATGAGTTTATTTACAAAAATCACTTTTAAAACTTTGCTTGCTGGTCAAAGGGGATCTTGGATATAGGCCTTTTCTATATATATATATATATATATATATATATATACACATATATATATATATATACACACATATATATATATATATTTCATCAGAAAAAATGAAATGAGATTAATGAAATGTAATGATTTGATCAGTTTGGTGTTAGAAAGCTGTGCTTGTCCTATTAAAGGAGATAAATTACACATTTGCAACAAGATAGTAAAATTATATCAAAAATGTTTTGTGAAATCTTTCATTTTAAATGAGTTTCCAGGGAATATATTCTGGTTATTTTCCATTTACCCTAAATTTCTTCCCTTGGCCTTGATGTCAGTCCAGGATGCTGGCCCTAACAGATGCATTATCGTAAGTCACCACTATCATCTTGCTTTCAGTGGGCTTGGGAGGAGAGACAGTTTGGGTGCATGTTTTTCTTGCTCTCTCTTTGCAGAATAAAGGTTTAGTAGTGGTGGAATTTCCTCAGCGCTTCTTTGAGTGTCAACTCTATCTTTGAGTGTCAAAGCTATCTTTCCCTTTAGATTCCATTAACTGCACTCTCCCTTTGCACCCCAAGAACTGAGATAATAGGGTTTCCCTCACCACCATTCCCTATGACTTGAACTGGATAATTTACCATCTTCTGTAGGTTTCATTCAATTAACCTTTAAAGATGTTAGAATCATGACATATGCTTAGCATGTGTGGTATGTATTCATTTAGTTAATTCACAATTCACTATTCATCTTAACATTATATATACTATACTATATGTTTTCAACTTATATAATTTCAATATATCTTTATCTTGTTCTTGCTCTCTCTTTGCAGAATAAAGGTTTAGTAGTGGTGGAATTTCCTCAGCACTTCTTTGAGTGTCAACTCTTCTTTGAGTGTCAAAGCTATCTTTCCCTTTAGATTCCATTAACTGCACTCTCCCTTTGCACCCCAAGAACTGAGATAATAGGGTTTCCCTCACCACCATTCCCTATGACTTGAACTGGATAATTTACCATCTTCTGTAGGTTTCATTCAATTAACCTTTAAAGATGTTAGAATCATGACTGCATAAAATTGCAGCCAATTTTCTCTATTCTTATAATGGCATAAATGATGAGATGCACAATCATTTTCCTTGAAGATATTTCTCGGCCCCATAGACCGAGCAGGATCATGGAAAAATCATTCAAGATGAAGTGTTCAACCTCTTTAGACACTTGAAGCAACAAATTTCAGCAGCAGAAAAATTAAGATAAAACAGTGTGTGTTTAATGGCATGTGTAATGTTGAGAATGAGAGAAAAAGATAACTCTTTATCTTGTTTCTAAATGTCCAAATTCCATTGTTTAAAATGAAACAATTACATAAATTAAAACAAGGAGTAGAATATTTTTAACGATCCTAAAATGACATATGCTTAGCATGTGTGGTATGTATTCATTTAGTTAATCCACAATTCACTATTCATCTTAACATTATATATACTATACTATATGTTTTCAACTTATATAATTTCAATATATGTATAACATAACATTATATTTGAAAATGTGTTCTATATTCATACTAAATCATTCCTATGTGAAGTAGGGACATTTATTATCCTGTAGATTATTAATTAGTAATGACTAAATTTTATTGCCCAGAAGTAATTTTAGCAGTCTAAAGCAACATAAACAAGATTTAGAAGGATGTTTTAAATTTTAGATTCTTTTTTTGTTGCTGTTGTGTTTTAAATTTTAGATTCTTGACTTCAGTGATTTTCAAGTAAATACCTTCTTGATACTAATTGGGTATTTTTATTTTTCAATGCTTTCTTGCAATCTACCAATATCTTATCAAAAGTCAATTAAATAATATTAATTATACTAATAATATTTTAACACTTTCTATCAATATAGTGTCAAATTTTCATGTTCTGATTAAAATTTTAATATTAGTCATTCAATAATGTATTTTATTATACTTTGACTTTAGGTCTCCATGTATTTTTAAATATTACATTTAAAAAAAAAAAAACTTAGATGATTGACTTGATAACTCAGTCCTTGATTTTAAAGTTATATTTCAATGACTTGTTACAACAAATGTTTGTGAGTTATTTGCTCCATTTTAAACTTTTTCTATCCCAGTAAAAATTGAGACATTCCACCTTTTACTTTTCCTTGAAAAATATTTGAACAACAGATAGATAAAATTTGGCATTTTGTCTTTGAGATTCTGTTTCAGAAACTTTTGACTTATGTTCAATCAATCAACAAGTTACAACAGTTCAAATTCTCTGTTTTGCAATTCTTCATAAAGTAGCTAGCAAATGATATACAACCTTTTTAATTATGCAAGTCACTTTTACTGAAAGGATAAGTTGATAAATGCTACTCATGTGACTAATAAAATTTTATGAGTCCTTTGAAAATTCTAAAATGATACTTACATACAGAAGTAACAAAAAGTTTACAAAACTGTAAACTAAAGATCATGGACAATCTATTAAAAAATGGTATTTTTATCATTATAGAATCAAAACAAACATTTCTTGCAACAGAATTGTCAATTCTGCTTATGTTTGTTTTCCAACTGTAGTAATAGTAAATCTTAGATGAAAGGGAATCCATATCAGAATTTTATAATCATTAATTTTGTTAACTTAGAAGCTATTTTTTTGATGGAAATTAACATTTATATTAGTGGACTTTAAGTCAGTTACACTCCACAATGTGAGTGGACCTCATCCAACTAGTTGAAGTCCTGAATAAACAATAAGGCCCTTCTACTTGAGCAATAGGGCGTTCTATCAGATTACCTTCAGACTGTATCAATGAGCTTGACCTTCCTGGATCTTGAGTCTGCTCTCCCACCTTGCAGATATGGACTTTTCTGTCTCCACATACTCTGAAAAATCCTACTGAATGTAGTTGTATTGCTTACTCCATACATAACTTGGCTTCCCTGGTGACTCAGTTGGTAAAGAAACTGCCTACAATGCAGGAGACCTGGATTTGATCTCTGGGTCGAGAAGATCCCCTAGAGTAGGAACTGGCAACTCACTCCAGTATTCTTGCCTGGAGAATTCCATGGACAGAATAGCCTGGCGGGCTACAGTCCATGGGGTCACAAAAGAGGAGGACATGATTGAGCGATTAACACTTTCACTTTTCACTTTCATACATTACGTATCAGAAATTTTGGTATGATTGTCATTCATATGAGTTTTTGAGAGAGCTTTCCTAATTTTTGTGTACTATCATTCTTTAATGCTTGAGTAGACAAGAAAAAGAGCCAAATTAAAATACAGTTAAGTATGGGGCATTCCATGAATGATAGTGAGATTATATTGGGCAATTTCTTTCAGAAAACATTAAACATAGAACACAACTGTTAAAGACATACATTTGAAAACACAAGAAAAGGGCCAAAATAGACAGAAACTTGAGAAAAATGTACTCTTAAAAGAGTGCTACTATATCTAGTTAAACATGCAATCTGGCAGCTCTTTCAGCCTCCCCTCCTCAGTTCCCATCTGATATTCCACAGCTCTGGTGGCAAACAGCAGTGTTATCAACTTGAGGAGGCAGGTGATGGAGATCAGAACAGTGGAAAAAAGTTAACATTAAAGTGGAATCACTGAACCAAAAATGGCACCTTATGTATATAAGCAAACCAAAGCAGATTAATAGTTTATTTCTCATCAGAAACAATGGTGACCAAAAGCTTTGTACTTAAGATGTAGAAACAAAAATTACTTTCGGCAAACTTTTCTATATTCTATAAACATATTGTTCGAAAGACAAATTGAAAATAATGGCATTTTAAAATTCATTGTTACCAGAGCTGTGCTTTAGAAATAGATAAAATGCTGGAAGCTGAATGGAAAATTATACCAGATGGTAAATTTGATAAACGGAAATAAATGAATAACACTGTGTATAATATATATGTCATGAGTTATACACGCAAATATATGAATTAATTTATATAATATATAATTTTAATTATATATTATATAAAATCTATTATACATGTGTACTGCTCAACTGTGTAAAATATAATAATGCAAAGCAAAAACTATAATACTCCATGTTGCTATCATGCATAGGTGAAATATAAGGTAAAATATATAGCATTGAGAGAATGTGTTAATTGCAATATATTACTGCAAAATTCTTATATTTTACAAATTATTTCTATGGTAAATTCAAACTGGATTGTAAAAATATAAAGAAGCATGTTGTAATCCCTAAAGCAACAATTAAAAATTAATTCAAATAAAAGCTAAGGTCCAGTTGAGCGATTTCAAATCCTAAAAGATGATGCTGTGAAAGTGCTGCAGTCAATATGCCAGCAAATTTGGAGAACTCAGTAGTGGCCACAGGGCTAGAAAAGGTCAGTTTTCATTCCAATCCCAAGGAAAGGCAATGCTAAAGAATATTCAAATTACTGCACAATTTCATTCATCTCACACGCTAGCAAAATAATGCTCAGAATTCTCCAAGCCATGCTTCAACAGTGCATGAACCGGGAACTTTCACATGTTCAAGCTGGGTTTAGAAAAGGCAGAGGAACCAGAGCTCAAATTGCCAACATCCACTGGACCACAGAAAAAACGAGAGTTCCAGAAAAACGTCTACTTCTGGTTTATTGACTATGCCAAAGCCTTTGACTGCATGGATCACAACAAACTGAAAAATTCTTCAAAAGATGGGAATACAAGACCACGGAGCCTGCCTCCTGAGAAATCTGTATGCAGTTCAAGAAGCAATAATTAGAATCAGACATGGACCAATGGCCTGATTCCAAATTGGAAAGGAGTATATCAAGGCTGTATATTGTCACCCTGTTTATTTAACTTATATGCAGAATGCATCATGCAAAATGCAGGGCTGGATGAAGCATAAGCTGGAATCAAGACTGCCAGGAGAAATATCAATATCCTCAGATATGCAAATGACACCACTCTTATGGCAGAAAGTGAAGAAGAACTAAACAGCCTCTTGATGAGAGTGTAAAAGGTGGCTTAAAACTCAACATTCAGAAAACTAAGTTCATGTCAACTTTTCCTATCACTTTATGGCAAATAGATGGGGAAACAATGGAAACAGTGAGAGACTTTAGTTTCTTTGGCTCCTAAATAACTGCAGATGGTTACTGCAGCCATGAAATTAAAGGACACTTGCTCCCTGGAAGAAAAACTATGATCAATCTAAATAGCATATTAAAAAGCAGAGACATTATTTTCCTGACAAAGGTCCATCTAGTCAAAGCCATGGTTTTTCCAGTAGTCGTGTATGGATGTGAGATTTGGACCAGAAAGAAAGCTGAGGACAGAAGAATTGATGTTTTTGAACTGTGCTGTTGGGACTCTTGAGAGTCCCTTGGACTGTAAGGAGATCCAACTAGTCCATCCTAAAGGAAATCAGTCTGGAATATTCATTGGAAGGACTGATGTTGAAGCTGAAACTCCAATACTTGGCCACCTGATGCAAAGAACTGACTCATTGGAAAGAACCTGATGCTGGAAAAGATTGAAGGCAAGATGAGAAGGGGACGACAGAGGATGAGATGGTTGGATGCTATCACCAACTCGATGGACGTGAGTTTGAGTAAGCTCCAGGAGTTGGTGATGGACAGGGAAGCCTGGTGTGCTGCAGTCCCTGGGATCACAAGGAGTTGGTCACAACTTAGCAACAACTAAACTGAAAAGCTAAATGATTCAATAAAATTGAAATGGCATTTTAGAATATTTGCATAATAAAATAAGAAAAGGATAAACAACCAAATTAAAGATTAAAAAAATTTAAAGCAATTAGCAAAAATCAAGATTTTTCCTATGTACTTTATCAGGAGATGTATTTCAAATAGAAAAACATGGATCTTCTAGCTCTCCCCCAGAACATAGAAGTCTAAAAAGAACATCATATATATTCTGTCAGCTAGGAAATTTGGGGTGATTTACAAGACAATAGCTTTCCTTGAAACTATTAGAGTTAAGTTTGAAGAATGACAAATACACTGAAATACAAGGATTACAAATACTTTTAAGACAGGGGGAACACAGGTATAAACTCATTTGGTCACAGAGAAAGAAAAAGATATGAACACTAGAGAAAAATACATAATAGTTAAAAATCTGACAGGAAAAAACAAAACAGCAAATACTGTTATTCCCAGAGAAGCAATAAACAGCTACTCAAAAGGAAGAAAAGAAAAAAAACATCTCTGTCTTAGAGGAAGGGCAAAAATCATTGTGAAGTCAGATCATGTAGAGATCTCTTATCAGTTGGGGATGGGCAAAATCACTGAGAAATCTGCCCTCTTGAGACACAGGAATAGGATCTGCCTCCTGCAGAACAGAGGCCTTGTAACTGCCCTCTGTCATCAGGCTAGCAAGCGCTAAGGAACCGGGAATTGCAGTGTATAGCAGGAGAAGAAGAAGAGCACGGAGAGATACTCCAAGTGTAGGTGCGCAGGGAAGGCATAAAGCTGAGGACAGAGCAAGAATACTGGAAAACACCTTCTCACTGAGTAAACAAACTAGACCCTACTCCATGCATAAGGCAATGCTAGAGAAATCTGACAGTAGTGTTGCTTTGAGTTAGCGATAGTCAAAACCCAGATCAGTTTCTGACTAGATGAATTACATTGTGCTGTGCTTAGTAGCTCAGGAATGTCTGACTCTTTGTGAACCCATGGACTGTAGCCCACCAGACACCTCTGTCCATCGGGATTCTCAAGGCAAGAATATTGGAGTGCGTTGCCATGTCCTTCTCCAGGGGATCTTCCCAACCCAGGTCTCCAGCATTGCAGGTACATTCTTTACCAGCTGAGCTACCAGGGAAGCCCCTGTGGAAGATGAATAGTGTTAACCACGTTAATATCCTAGAAGAATGAGGCATGCCTGTAACTTCAGTTATCACCACTCTATATACAATGTCCAGTTTTCAATAAAGAAGAAAATGGCACAAAAAATCAAGAAAAAGAATACAATGTCTAGAAATAAAAATTCAACATCACTAAACTAGGTTAGATGTTGGAAGTATTAGGCAGCAATTTTAAAACAAAATAAAAAGAATGATATGTTCAAAGCTCAAGTGATAAAGGTTAGCAACACACAAAGAATAGTAGGGATCCTAGCAGAGAGATGAAACTGTGAAAAATAATTAAAGAAAATTGTGGAAATGAAAAACACACAAAGTGAAAAATCACTGAGAAATTTTCCCACTTGAGACATAGAGACATGGTCTGCCTAAGAGTGAGGCTGCACCAGCACAGCTAAGAACATGCACTCCACCCAACATCACCAGGTATTTTAATAATGAAAAATGGATTTTAAGCCAAGGATTATTGCTAAAAATAACTAGGGATATTTCACAATAAAAATGATCAAACAGAAGAAATATGCAAAAGAATATATAACCTTAACATAGGGCTCAACTAAGATCATGGCATCTGGTCCCATCACTTCATGGCAAATAGATGGAGAAAAAATGGAAAGAGTGACTGATTTATATCCTTGAGCTCTGAAATCACTACAACCGGTGACTGCAACCATGAAATTAAAAGATGTTTTCTCCTTGGAAGAAAAGCTATGACAAACCTAAACAGTGTATTAAAAAGTAGAGATATCACTTTGCCAACAGAGGTCCATATAGTCAAAGCTATGGTTTTTCCAGTAGTCATATACGGATATGAGAAGGACCATAAAGAATGCTGAGAATGACTCTGAGCAAACACTGGGAGGTAGTGAAGGATAGGGAAGCCTGGCATGCTTTTTCAGTCCATGGCTTCGCAAAGAGTTGGACACCACTTAGCGACTGAATAACAACAACAATCATATCCAACTCTTTGCCAGCCTATGGATTGTAGCCTGGCAGGCTTCTCTGTCCATATGATTCTCCAGGCAAGAATATTGGAGTGGGTAGTCATTCCCTTCTCCAGGGCATGTTCCCAACCCAGGGATGGAACCTGGGTCTCCTGCATTGTAGGAAGATCCTTTACTGGCTGACCACTAGGGAAGCCCATACTATCAGTAAGGGCATTTTAGTAGCCAGCCTTCATGACCACCTTCAATGGTTCCAACCTCCCTGTATTAACAATCTGTTCTAGTCCCCTATAATATTTTTTCAAAAATGATCTGTATGACCAATGCATATGCAGAAGTAGTGATATATTATGTCAACTGTAGTCATTCAACTACTGTATGGCTATTACAGGCTGTATCATTCCCTCCCTCTCTATGATTTTATTAATGGCCAACACTCAACAAACCAATTTTAGAATGAGTGAATTTTATTTTATGTAAATTATATCTAAATAAAGCTGTTCAATGTCACTATTAAAAAATAAACTACACTAAATTTCAGGATTTCTATTTACCTAAATACAGAATTAAAGTAGTAAGTATATAAGACAAGCCACAGGTGGTGAAAGATTCCCAATATCTATGTCTGAAGCAAATATATATCCATAATAGGTAAATCATTCATACATATCATTAAGGAAAAATAGAATCAACCCAATAAATAATTTAAGGTGCATTAGTATAAGAATATAAATGAACAAAAACAGACCATTTAAATGTTCAATTAGTGAAATATATTGAACTTGGCATCATTAGTCATCAAGGATGATAAAAGTACAACAGTATTATCCTACTACACCCTTCCAACAAAACATTCAAGATTAAAAGGATGGAAAGTACTTGTGCTATGAAAGATGCAGAACAACTTGAAATTCATAACTTCCAAGTAATAGTAAAAATTGAATAACCAGTTTGGAAAACTCTTTTTCAGAATTTCTAAAATTTTGAGCAAAAGAGATTAAATATCACTTGACACAATTTTTATAAATTTCAAAGATGAGCAAATGAACCTATGATGCTAGATCTGGGGGAGAGTGTAACTAAAGAGGTGCTTGAAAGAATTGGGGTCATAGAAGTGCTGTGTATCTGGAGGAGCATAGTGATTTTTGGGGTATATAAAATTACAACATAGTACCAAGCTCAGAAATATATTTTCCTTAGCAATAACAAAGTAAATAGATATTTTATGTTAAAAGACTAAATATAGATTCAAGAAAAATACTCTGTATGAGAAAACAGGTATTTTTCCAATTTTGAACTTTCTAAATGAAGAATAAAGTGAGTAAAAAAGGAAAAGGAAAGTCTTTTCTAAAACAGATTGTATGTCTGTGCAGATGGCTATCAAACACATGAAAAGATTCTCAACATCACTCATTGTTAGAGAAATTCAAATCAAAACTACAATGAGATACCACCTCGCACCAGTCAGAATGGCCACCATCAAAATGTCTACCAACATTAAATGCTGGAGTGGGTGTGGAGAAAAGGGAACCCTCTTGCATTGCTGGTAGAAATGTAAACTGATACAACCACTATGGAAGGTGGTATGGTGAGTCCTTAAAAAGCTAGGAATGAAGCCATCATATGACCTAGCAATCCCACTCCTAGGTATATAGCCTGAGGAGATCAAAATTGAAAAAGATACATGTACCCCAATGTTCATTGCAGCACTATTTATAATTGCTAGAACATGGAAGCAACCTAGATGTCCATCAATAGATGAATGGATAAAGAAGCTGTGGTGCATATATACAGTGGAGTACTACTCAGCCATAAAAAGGAATGCATTTGAGTCGGTTCTCATGAGATGGAGGAACCTAGAGCCTATTATGCAGAGTGAAGTAGGTCAGAAAGAGAAGTATAAATATCATACACTGACACATATATTTGGAATCTAAAAAGATGATACTGATGAATTACTTTCAGGGCAGCAATGGAGAAACAAACATAAAGAACAGACCTATTGACATGGGGGATGGGGAGAAGGAAGAGGGTGAGATGTATGGAGAGAGTAATATGGAACTTTACAATATCATATGTAAAATAGATAGCCAATGGGAATTTGCTGTATGACTCAGGGAACACAAACAGAGGCTCTGTGACAATCTAGAAGGGTAGGATGGGGAGGGAATTGGGAGTAAGGTTTGGGAGAGAGGGGACATTGGTGTACCTATGGCTGATTCTTGATGTATGACAGAAAACCACAAAATTCTATCCTTCAATTAAAAAAATAAATAATTGTATGTCTGCATGCTCAGTTGCTTCAGTCATGTCCGACTCTTTGCGACTCTATGGACTATAGCCCACCAGGTCCCTCTATCCATAGGATTCTCTAGGCAAGAACACTGGAGTGGGTTGTCATGCTCTCCTGCGGGGGAGTCTTCCCAACCCAAGGATTGAGCCTGCATCTCCTGCATTGCAGGTAGATTCTTTACCTCTGAGCCACCAGGGAAGCCCCCATATGTCTGTATACATAATGTTTAAACCCAATGGAGTAATATTTATATTTGGTACATTCTGAAAATGGATATTTAATTATCTGATTACAGTTTTCATTTATAATATAGTCAGATTAAAATTTGAGAAGTAAAAACAGAATAAAACAAAATTCATTTTAAGTGTAGTTATATATATAGATATATTATATCAGTTATATGTATTTATATTTATAAACAGTATCAAAATTAATATCATTCTAAAAGAAATTCTGGAAATGAACCAAGAAATCATTATATTTTTTTATATTCTCTGATATTTACTTGGAGGAGGACATGGCAACCCACTCTGGTATTCTTGCCTGGAGAATCCCATGGACAGGGGAGCCTGGCGGGCTACAGTTCATAGTGTTGCAAAGAGTCAAACACGACTGAAGTGACTTGGCATACATGCATGAACTACATTCATTATTTTAAAATATTGTTTTTCTTAAATATCTTAAGATATTATTGGGTTTTTTTAATGCATCTGGTCTTTCTTATAGGAACATTTTTATTGCACTTACTTTTCAGAAATTTAACATGAATTATTGAAAAAGCCCTTTCCTCTAAATGTTTCCTAGCATCAATATTTCTATCATAATCATAGTATCAACCAAATAAATCAGAGATACAAAAAATTGCCACTTAAACAAAAATACAAATTTTATTCTGAAAGATATGATCTGTACTTTTAATCTTTAGGAAGTATTTAGAAATAAAAACAAGATGAAGGACAGAAGAACACATTTCCAACCTTAATGCCACATTTTTTCATATGATTGGTAAGTGAACATATTAAATGATAGGGCTGCCAATAAATTAAATAAATATGTTAATAATAGAAAACTCATTAAAGAAATGCTTAATAGATATTTTGACTGGCAATTAATACATGTGTTCATAGAATAATTTCTAACTAAAGTGGTGATTTTATTGGACAATAAGAAAGCCTATGCATGATACAAAAATTTGTAACATTTCAATAAATTATCACATTCATTTTTGTAATCCTATAGTTGGCTTCTTTCTTTTCTGTTCTTTCAATTCAATACAAATTTTGAGTTTTGTAAGCAATATGAAACTTAGATAAATTAATACTATGAAACACTATATTCAAGGAAACACTAAGCAATATAATGCCATAGTCACTGTTTTTTTCATTGTTTGTGGCAGAAAGATAAAAAAATTACAGATGCAAGTGAATAATAGCCTGTCAAAATGAACAAGGGAAATAAAGATACTTGTTAAGTTGTGTTTTCATTTGAATTTATTTATATAGAAAATGAAAAATGAGTTTCTTACAAATGATTTATTTTATCCTTGGCACAAAATACGCTGCAATTTCTTAAACTTGTGCTCTATTGCTCTATATATACAAGTAGACTCTGTTATTGCATCATTTCCAATATGAAAAGAGTAAGAACACACTTGCAATTCAGAAATTCTTCAAAGAATAAAATTGGAGTGCACAACTTATACCAATCTCACTGTGGAAAAGGGTAATAGAATTTCTGTCCACACCAAAGTGTCTTCCAGGAACAATCAAATCACACATACCTGTTGCTACTAGATCACAGATTACTGTAGGAGACAGGAAGAATAAAAGAAAAGCAGGCCCCAGCAAGGGCCACAAAAGAAATTTATAATTATTGAAAAACTGGATGCTATAAGGCATGAGACTCTTGGAACAAGTCCAGAGGGAACAGTTCATAATCTTGAAAACAAGGTATGATCCTGGGGTCAGAAAACCGACCCCAGACTGTTTCTCAACTGGTGTCTCAGAGTCACATGTTTTACATATCTGGTGGAAAATCTATAGATAAGAATATTAGTCTTAGTTACTGATTTGTTATTGATTACTGTTTCCTAATTACTCAATTGTTAATGATCACTTTGTTCTTTGGCCCTGAAGGCCATGTGAGTTATAGTTTAACTCCCCGCATATTCTTTCATTCACGGCTGAAAGTATAATAAAGCTAGCTTGGATTCAGTTTCGGCACCTTCACCTTGGAGTGGTGTTCCCTGATCCTCGCTTTTCTCTGAATTCTTGTGTCTCGGTTCTCATTCTTTCACCGTATCGTGCTTTTGGAAACCCTGCTTTGTCGAGCTGGTCTCGACAGATTACAACTTATTTTCAGCCTGTGCTGGGATGAATGGATCAGTGGAGGCATGGTAAAGACCTAAACCACTGGATTTGGTCTGCAATACAAGTGAGGCATTGCCTTGGGAAAGATTATGAAAAAGTTGTGTGCACTTAATAGGAAAACCATATTCCAGCTATTAGATTGGTAACGATGTGAGGCACCTGGGACGTGTTATTACTTTGAAGAGTTATGTTAGGAAATAGATACGTAAAATAGTTATACCACAATAAAATTTATGTTTCTTTTATCTCTTCCTTTCTTCAAAATTGTAATGAATGTCCATGGAGATTATATTTTAAGTCTCTGAAAATATAAAAAAGAACATTGATGATTGGTCAGTGTATTTATCTTTTGTGGATAAATGTTATAATTTGCCTTTAAGGTGTGCTCTATCCATCCACACACTATTAGATAGTTTTCAGTAACTCGCAAATACCAGTAGCTTTCAAATACCCTACACATAAAGTTTATTTTTCATACTTGAGAATTGACTAGAACTACCTGAGTATGAGAATTCTTTTCTAGGCATTTTCTCCTTGGAAACTGAGAATCAAGAGTATTTTGTGATTGAGGAGTGTACAGCCCTCTCGTGCTTTTAAAATCACAAAAGAGAAAGGCTATCCAGTGCTCTTAAAAAATTATACAATATAGCCATAGATATTTTGGATCAACTCAGACCATAATGGCTTACCTTCACAGTTTACTGACATAATTAATAGACTGTGACAAGAAAGTTTCTGAGCAAAAGTTCCAAGACTTCATTAGAACATAAACCACTTTGAGGATTTGAATAGATCATTGAGCCATCTTCCTAATAAATGCAGGGATGTATACATCTGATCATATATTCAATTTCCAGTGTTTTACAAAAGTCTATATACAAAATCTGTATCAGTGAGAGTTCTCCAGGGAAAGAAACAATAAAGAAAGATGGATATAAATATATAGCTACAGTAATCCAAATCTATGACCTAACCACTAATGCTGAAGAAGCTGAAGTTGAACAGTTCTATGAAGACGTACAAGAACTTCTAGAACTAGCACCCCAAAAAAGATGTCTTTTTCATCATAGGGAACTGGAATGCAGAAGTAGGAAGTCAAGAGAAACCTGGAATGAGAAGCAAGTTTGGACTTGAAGTGAAAAATGAAGCAGGACAATGGCTAACATATTTTTACCAAGAAAATACACTGGTCATAACAAGCACCCTCTTCCAACAACACAAGAGACAATTCTATACGTGGACATCACCAGATGGTCAACACCGAAATCATATTGATTATATTCTTTGCAGCCAAAGATGGGGAAGCTCTATACAGTCAGCAAAAACAAGACCAGGAGCAGACTGTGGCTCAGATCATGAACTCATTATTGCCAAATTCAGACTTAAATTGAATAAATTAGGGAAAACCACTAGGCCATTCAGGTGTGACCTGAATCAAATCTCTCACCACTATATAGTGGAAGTGACAAATAGATTCAAGGGGTTAGATCTGATAGCGTGCATGAAGAACTATGGACAAGGGTTCATAACATTTTTCAGGAGGCAGCAATCAAAACTATCCTCAAGAAGAAGAAATGAAAAAAGGCAAAATGGTTGTCTGAGGAGGCCTTACAGATAGCTGAGAAAACAGGAGAAGCAAAAGGCAAAGGAGAGAAGGAAAGATATCCATCTGAATGCAGAGTTCCAAAGAGTATCAAAGAGAGATAAGAAAGCCTTCCTAAGAAATGAATGCAAAGAAGCAGAGGGAAACAATAAATAGAATGGGAAAGGACAGAGATTTCTTCAAGAAAATTAGAAATACAAAGGGAACATTTCCTGCAAAGATGGGCAGAATAAAGGACAGAAATGGTATGGACCTAAGAGAAGCAGAAGATAATAAGAAGAGGTGGTAAAAATACACAGAAGAACTATTAAAAAAAATCATAATGACCCAGATAATCATTATAGTGTGATCACTCACCTAGAGCCAGACATCCTGGAATGCAAAGTCAAGTGGGCCTTAGGAAGCATCACTATGTACAGAGCTCATAGAGGTGACAGAATTCCAATTGAGCTATTTCAAATCCTAAAAGATGATGCTATGAAAGTACTGTGCTCAATATGGCAGCAAATTGGGAAAACTCAGCAGTGGCCACAGGACTGGAAAAAGTCAGTTTTCATTCAAATCCCAAAGAAAGACAATGCCAAAGACTGTTCAAACTACCACACAATTGCATTCATCTCATACGCTAGCAAAGTATTGCTCAAAATTCTTCAAGCCACGCTTCAACAGTTCATGAACTGAGACCTTCCAGATGTTCAATCTGGATTTAGAAAAGGCAAAGGAACCAGAGATCAAGTTGCCAATATCTGTTGGATCATAAAAAAAAGCAAGAGGATTCCAGAAAATCATCTTGTTCTTAATTGACTACGCTAAAGCCTTTGACTGTGTGGATCACAGCAAACTGTGGAAAATCCTTCAAGAGATGGGAATGCCAGACCACCTTACCTGCCTCTGCCAGAGTCCCGCTCCAGCTGGTCCAGGGGTCCTCAAGGGATGAACGGCGTTGGCGAAAGGAAAAGAAAGGAGACAGAAAGCTTTTGATGGCCCAAGGACCGTAATCTTGATGGCTTTAGTCTCTATTTATATAGCACATGATCTTCTACGTAATGATTCTTACAATATTTTTCCATTCAGATCAACATCCCCTGATTCTAAGATGTGTTAAAAGTTTTTTCCTAGTCTATTGTCACATTTTGGTTACATGTTTACCCCGAAACCTATTTTTATATTACTAAAACATAATTTATAAATCATATTATTCCATCTACTTATTTTGTACAGCCTGCTACTATAGCGAGTACAGTGTCTTGCTCCAATGACTAAAAACTATAGCGGTGGCTAAGGGCAAAGTTTTCATAGTACAGCCATTGTCAGTGGTGGCTTGTTTACCATCTACCCACATACCACAAGACTATTTCTGGCAGGGGGAAGTCTTTTGCAGTTTACCTAGAAACTATTTACAATACAATTTATATATATCTTTTCCGTTTATGCTTAGATTCTGAGGGGAAAAGGCAATTGGCTTAGTTTCTGTAATTTTCCCTGATACATGACCCAAGTTTTCCAGTCATCAATAACAATTTCCTCATGAGGCCAGGTCACAATAGGCTTAGGGCTTGTTTTCCAAATGATCGTGGCCTTATTCCCTGGCTGAATGTTAGGGACCCACGAGTCAGGGGCCTCAGTAGGTTTAATCATTTTTGGAATGTTTCTCTGGGGCAAGGGATCATTTTTCTTTTTACTGGACTCTCATGATCTCATCATGGAAGCCCCTACAACTCCAGCCATCAAAGAATGAAACAGAGTTAGCCACAACAAAAGCATAGAAACAGGAAGGAGGGAAGGTTCCAATCCTGGAGATAAACTGCTTTGCAGTTTCTTCTTGAGTGGTGCTGTGAGTTTGTCATCCGGCAGTAGATCCAGAACGGCTCCCAACAGAAAGAAAGAAACACAGCTAGCCACAACAGAAGCATAGAAACAGAAAGGAGTGAAGGTTCCGATCCAGGAGAGAAATGCTTTGCAGTTTCTTCTTGATTGGTGCCGTGACTTTGTCACCTGGCAGTAGTTCCAGAACGGCTCCCAACATGCCTCCTAAGTAATCTTTATGCAAGTTAAGAATAAAAAGATAGAACCAAACATGGACCAGTGGACTGGTTCCAAATTGGGAAAGGGGTATGTCAAGGCTGTATATTGTCACCTTGCTTATTTAATATACATGCAGAATACATCATGCAAAATGCCAGAATGGATGAAGCACAAGCTGAAATCAAGATTGCCAGGAGAAATATCAATAACTTCAGATATGCAGATGACACCACCATTATGGCAGAAAGTGAACTAAGAAGCTCTTGATAAAAGTTTAAGAGGAGATTAAAAAAGGTGGCTTAAAACTCAACATTCGAAAAACAAAAATCTTGGCATCCGGTCCTGTCACTTCATGGTAAATAGATGGGGAAACAATGAAAACAATAACAGACACTATTTTCTTGGGCTCCCCAAATCACCGCAGACAGTGACTGCAGCCGTGAAATTAAAAGACACTTGCTCCTTGGAAGAAAAATTATGACAGAACTACAATGGCATATTAAAAAGCAGAGACATTACTTTAGCTACAAAAGTCCATTTAGTCAAAGCAATGGTTTTTCAAGTAGTAGTGTATGGATTTGAGAGTGGTACTATGAAGAAGGCTGAGCACCAAAGAATTGATGCTTTTGATGCGCCAAAAATGGTGTTGGAAAAGAGTCTTGAGAGCTCCTTGGATTGCAGTGGGATCAAATGAGTCGATCCTAAAGGAAATCAGTCCTGAATATTCATTGGAAGGACTGATGCTGAAGCTGAAACTCCAATATTTTGGCCACCTGATGTGAAGAACTGACTCACTGGAAAAGACCCTGATGCTGGGAAAGATTGAAGGCAGGAGGACAAGGGGACGACAGGATGAGATTGGATGGCATCACTGACTCGATGAACATAAGTTTGAGCAAGCTCTGGGAGTTGGTGATAGACAGGGAAACCTGATATGCTGCAATCCATGGGATTGCAAAGAGTCGGACATGACTGAGAGACTGAACTGAACTGAAGGACTTGAGTTGGCCGACAAAATCCAAATCCTTGAGAGAGGCCAGCAGACTGGTGTCCCAGGAGACCTGGTGTTGCAGTTAACATCTGACAACCAACATAATTTCCCACTTTTGGTAGAAGTTAGTCATTTAGTTCTACTCACCTTCAGTTAATTGGACGATGCCCATCAACATCATAACGGGTTATTTACCTTCCTTTACTTCGTCTCGGTTCATTACAGTTCAGTCACTCAGTCATGCCCAACTCTTGGTGACCCCATGGACAGCAGCATGCCAGGCCTCCCTGTCCATCACCAGCTCCAGGGGTTTAATCAAACTCATGTCCATTGAGTTGGTGATGCCATTCAATCATCTCATCCTCTGTCTATCCCTTCTCCCACTTTCAATCTTTCCCAGCATCAGGGTCTTTTCAGATGACTCAGAACTTCACATCAACTGACCAGAGTATTGGAGTTTCAGCTCAACGTCAGTCCTTCCAATTAATATTGGAATATTCAATATCCCATTGAATATCCCATTCAATATTCAATTGAATATTCCAATGAATATCGGAATCAGGACTGATTTCTTTTAGGATGGACTGGTTGGATCTCCTTGCAGTCCAAGGCACTCTCAAGAGTCTTATCCAACACCACACTTCAAAAGCATTAATTCTTTGGCTCTCAGCTTTCTTTATAGTCTAACTCTCACATCCATACATGACTATTGGAAAAATCATAGCCTTGACTAGATGGATGTTTGTTGGCAATTTAATGTCTCCGCTTTTTAATATGCAGTCTAGGTTGGTCATAACTTTTCTCCCAAGGAGTAAGCATTGTTTAATTTCATGGTTGCAGTCACCATCTGCAGTAATTTTGGAGCGCAAAAAAAATAAAGTCTGCCACTGTTTATACTGTTTCCTCATCTATTTTCCATGAAGTAATGGGACCAGATGCCATGATCTTAGTTTTCTGAATGTTGAGATTTAATCCAACTTTTTCACTCTCCTCTTTCACTTTCATCAACAGGCTCTTTAGTTCTTCACTTTCTGCCATAAGGGTGATATCATCTGCATATCTGAGGTTATTTATATTTCTCCCATCAATATACTTTAAATAAGCAGGGTAACAGTATACAGCCTTGACAGACTCCTTTTCCTATTTGGAGCCAGTCTGTTGTTCCATGTCCAGTTCTAACTGTTGCTTCCTGACCTGCATACAGATTTCTCGAGAAGCAGGTCAGGTGGTATTCCCATCTCTGTCAGAATTTTCCAGTTTGTTGTGATCTGCACAGTCAAAGGCTTTGGCATAGTGAATAAAGCATAAATAGATGTTTATCTGGAACTCTCTTGCTTTTTTGATGATCCAATGGATGTTGGCAATTTGATATCTCGTTCCTATGCCTTTTTTAAAACCAACTTGAACATCTGGAAGTTTACGGTTCATGTATTGTTGAAGCCTGGCTTGGAGAATTTTGAGCATTACTTTTCTAGTGAGTGAGATGAGTGCAATTGTGTGGTAGTTTGAGCCTTTCTTTGGGACTGGAATGAAAACTGACCTTTTCCAGTCCTGTGGCCACTGCTGAATTTTCCAAATTTTCTGGCATATTGAGTGAAGCACTTTCATAGCATCATCTTTTAGAATTTGAAATAGCTCAACAGGAATTCCATCACTTCCGCTAGCTTTGTTCATAGTGATGCTTCCTAAAGCCCACTTGACTTCACTTTCCAGGATATCTGGCTCTAGGTGAGTGATCACACCATCGTGATTATCTGGGTCATGAAGATCTTTTTTGTACAGTTCTTCTGTGTATTCTTGCCACCTCTCCTTAATATCTTCTGCTTCTGTTAGTTCCATACCATTTCTATCCTTTATTGTGCCCATTTTTGCATGAAATGTTCCCTTTGTATCTCTAATTTTCTTGAAGAGATCTATAGTCTTTCCTATTCTATTGTTTGCCTCTATTTCTTTGCACTAATCACTCAGGAAGGCTTTCTTATCTCTCCTTGGTATTCCTTGGTATTCTGCATTCAAATGGGTATATCTTTCCTTTTCTCCTTTGCTTTTCCCTTCTCTTCTTTTCACAGCTATTTGTAAGGTCTCCTCAGACAGCCATTTTGCTCTTCTGCGTTTCTTTTCTTGGGGATAGTCTTGCTTCCTGTCTCCTGTAGAATGTCTCGGACCTCTGACCATAGTTCATCAGGCACTCTGTCTATCAGATTTATTCCCTTAAATCTATTTCTTACTTCCACTGTATAATCGTAAGGGATTTGATTTAGGTCATACCTGAATGGTCTAGTGGTTTTCCCTACTTTCTTCGATTTACGTCTGAATTTGACAAGGAGTTCATGATCTGAGCCACGATCAGCTTCTGGTTGTTTTTGCTGACTGTATAGAGCTTCCCCATCTTTGACTGCAAAAAATATAATCAATCTGCCCTGCTTGATTCTGTACGCCAAGGCCAAATTTGCCTGTTACTCCAGGTGTTTTTTTGTCTTCCTACTGTTGCATTCCAATTCCCTATAATGAAAAGGACATCTTTTGCTGGGTGTTAGTTCTATAAGGTCTTGTAGGTCTTCATAGAACTGTTCAACTTCAGCTTCTTCAGCATTACCTGTCGGGACATAGACTTGGATTACCATGATATTGAATTGTTTGCCTTGGAAAGGAACAGAGATCATTCTGTCGTTTTTGAGATTGCATCCAAGTACTGCATTTCAGACTCTTTTGTTGACTATGATGGCTAATCCATTTATTCTAAGGGATTCTTGCCCACAGTGTTACATATAATGGTCATCTGAGTTAAATTCACCCATTCCAGTCCATTTTAGTTTGCTGGTTCCTAAAACGTTGACGTTCACTCTTGCCATCTCCTCTTTGACCACTTCTAATTTGCCTTGATTCATGGACCTAACATTCCAGGTTCCTATGTAATATTGCTCTTTATAGCATCAGACATTGCTTCCATCACCAGTCACATGCACAACTGGGTGTTGTTTTTTCTTTGGCTCCATCCCATCATCCTTTCTGTAGTTATGTCTCCACTGATCTCCAGTAGCATATTGGGCACCTACCGACCTGGGGAGTTCATCTTTCAGTTTCCTATCTTTTTGCCTTTTCATACTGTTCATGGGGTACTCAGAGCAAGAATACTAACATGGTTTGCCATTCCCTTCTCCAGTGGACCATATTTTGTCAGAACTCTCCACCATGACCCGTCCATCTTGGTTGGCCCTACATGGATCGGCTCATAGTTCTATTGAGTTAGACAAGGCTGTGGTCCATGTGATTAGATTGGTTAGTTTTCTTTGATTGTGGTTTTCAGTCTATCTGCCCTCTGATTTAGAAGGATGAGGGGCCTATGGAAGCTTCCTAATGGGAGAGACTGACTGAGGGGGAAACTGGGTCTTGTTATGATGAATAGGGCTATGCTCATTAAATCGTTAATCCAATTTTCTGTTGATGGGTGGAGCTGTGTTCCCTCCATGCAATTTACCTGGGGCCAAACTATGGTGGAGGTAATGAAGATAATGGTGACCTCCTTGAAAAGATCCCACCCATGTATTGCTACACTCAGTGCCCCTAACCCTGCAGTAGGCCACCACCGACCCTTGCCTCCGCCAGAGACTCCTGGACACTCACAGGCAAGTCTGGGTCAGTCTCTTGTAGGGTCACTGCTCATTTCTCCTGGGTCCTGGTGGACAAAAAGTTCTGTTTGTGACCTCCAAGAGTCTATTTCCCAGTCCTGTGTATGCTCTGCCAGCTCTATGGTGGGGTTAATGGCGACCTCCTCCAAGAGGGCTTATGCCATACCCAGGTCTGCTGCACCCAGAGCCCGTGTCCCTGCGGCAGTCCACTGCTGACCTGTACCTCTACAGGAGATCCTCAGACACAGTTCTGTCTCAGTCTCTGTGGGGTCCCTGGGTCCTGGTGCGCACAAGCTTTGTTTGAGCCCTCTGAGCATTTCTGACTGGAAAGGGGTTTGACTCTAAACGCAAATTCACCCCTCCTACCATCTTGCTGGGGCTTCTCCTTGCCCTTGGGCATGGGGTATCTCCTCACAGCTGCTCCTGTGCCTACTGTCTTACTGGGGTTTCTCTGACCTTGGACACGGGGTATCCCCTCTCAGCTGCTCCCTCCAGCGCCATGCTTCACCTATTAAATATTATGACTTCACCTATTTAATGTTAATTCCATCCACAAATAGCCTTACAAAAACATCCAGAATGAGTTTTGACTCATATCTGAGTCAAATATTTGAGCACCAACTCAAACTGACACATCAAATTAATAACCATTAAATCCAACCATTGTCCAGTTGTCACCATATGTCTTTTAAATATTTATTTATTTATTGTCAGATTTTAGTTGTGGCATGCAGCCTTTCTAGTTGTGGCACTCTGGCTTAGTTACCCAACACCATGTGAGACCTTAGTTTTCTGAGCATGGATTAATCCCATGTCATCTGCATTGCAAAGTGAATTCTTAACTGCTGGACTGCCAGTGAAGTTCCACACCCATATGACTTTAATCACCAAATAAAGGCAATACAGTCATACTTTGCCTAACATGGTAAAACTTTCCTGCACACAAACAAAAGCATACTAATGGTATTTAAATATGATTTAAATTCAATACATCTTATGTTACATAATAAGTGGAACAGAAAAGAAAGAAAAAATATGCTTACTTAATATATACAAACAATTATACTAGTAATAGAATAAGGAAGAGACACACAACAATTGCACCCCTCTTTTCTGTAGCTGATCATTAGTTATAGCTGATGTTTATAACAACATTTTTCTACTACCCATTATGTATCTCCCTTGACCTCAATAAGCACCTCCACTAGTCATGCTCTATAACCCTAGACAACCACTCACTTTACTAAAAAAAGAATCCCTCCCTGTTAAGTATAAGAATTAAATGTGATAATGAATGTAAGGCATATAAAAAGATATGTTTCACTGTCTCATTCAGCTTCCAGAGTAGTTGTAAAATTAAACATTAAATGAATAAACATACATATAACACTACATAATTAAAATATTCTCAATAAAAATAAAATGAAGCATCTAATTAAATGGAGAAATTGTTCTGAGCAAGTAACGTTTAAGAAGAAATAAGATTTGGATGGAAATTAGGTAAAGAGCTAAGAAGAAAACCATTACAGTAAAATGAACCATATATAAGATCCTAATGCAGAAAAGAACCTAACACATTCGAGGAACTGAAACATATGTGTGTCTGCATCTTGTGAGAGCATAAAACTAAAGTTAGTCTGAGTTAAGAAAACACTATCTGGTTGTGATGAATAACTATGTGTATATTGACTAGGCTATTCAATCAAATATTCAGTTGAACCCAGTATTTAATCAAAACCAAAATGTAAATATATGTTATGTTATTTAAACTGTGCTGAGGTTAAAAATGTTGAAGCTTTCTCTTTACTATGTTTAAAATATATAAACAAAAATGTGCTGAAGTGAAAGAGGATATTTAATTCACTACTTAAGAATTAGAAATTTCCACAACAATCTTTATGCTTACCTTTAATGATTATACTAATGCTAAACCTCTTTATAGGAAAAAAAAGTCATACTCTTGATTATCTCATATCTTTAGCAGTCCTCAAGGTTATAATCACTCTTATATATCTTAAACCTGGAGAAATGCCCAAAGCTTTAGCAGGTCCTATATTTTATGCTTGTGTAAGATACCGTTCAGAATCTATTACACTAAGTCCCTTACATACGAGCATTCAAGTTGCGAACTTTCAAAGATGCAAACGTGCATTGGCAAGTCTGTAGGTTAGTTTATGTGTCTGGTGTACATTGTCACATGTGTGCCTCCTCTCTAAGTGGTTGTGCTTTTTTGTACTTTACTCTGAAGTAATGTACCAAGTGCAGTATTACAGCAGCTTTATCTCAAGCCCAGGATGTCTGGAAGCAAGCATAAAAGCAGCAAGGACATAGCTGGTATTGCTGAAGAACTGAAGAGATTCATGATTCAGAGAATGGCAAAGGGATTTTCTTTATTTGAGGAAGCACTGTTAGTTTCAAGGCACAAGATGTGAATGTAGAACAGTATGGGAAGGCTGCAGCAGCACTTCAGAATGCAATCCAATGCTACCCAGTCATCTGTGGTGAGAAAAACAAGTGCTAAAAATACTACCCAGACATCACTGGATCCTTTTTTCAAGAGAGTAGGAAGAATTGAATCCAGTAAGGAACCAGAATCTGTGCCATCAATGTCAGGCATGAGTGAAACTCCGGCTTGCCCTTTGTCTCCTATTGCTGATGATCCTTCAACTCTACCATCTCCCCCCACTTCCTTCTCCTCCAGTTAGTAATTCTTTTTGCCCGTTCACTCAATGCCAGTCCCTGTATACCAACTGCTATACTGTACTGCCGCACTTTTCAAGGTACTATACTATAAGATTAAAATGTCTTCTGTAATTTTTGTGTTTGTTTTTTATGTATTATTTTGTGAAAAAGTATTATAAACCTATTACAGTACTATATAGCTAACTATGTTAGTTGTATACCTAAGAATAACTTTGTTGAGCTCATTTGCAAATCAGACTTACAAACATGCTATTGGAACAGAAGTCATTTGTATGTAGGGAACTTACTGTATCTTCACTTGCCCTCACTTTATTACTGGGCAACTGGAATTCCAGTTTAATCCAGAAAGACAAAGACAACGTAGATCTTAGAGAAAATAAAGTCCTACCCAGCCCTAGGGGTTGAATCATGATTAGTTGAAGCCAGGAATAATAATCCCATTCTATATGTTCACACTGGTTAATCTAATGGTGCTTTTATAATTCAGTGCTAGTAATTAGGAAAAATCAGCTTTATTAGCTATTGGAAAAAGAAAAACTTCCCAAGGCAAATCTTTGAGAGGAATTATCTTTACATTCTGCCCTTTCTTACTACTATATACTATAAGGTGAATGTTTAAAGCCAGAATCTTCTAAGGAATGCATAAAATGAATGACATAGATGTGATTGTTGAGTGGCTGAACCAGCGATGCAACCAACCTCCAGCTACATTAAAGGGACATCTTATAATTTGTGACAGTCTTATCTTTTTATCAAAAGTTTGAAAAATTTGCAGACTTTTATGTTAGTGTTAACAGAAGGAAAATGTTGTTTCAGAAACTATCTAATCCATTTTTCAGAATTATAAATTTTGATAACTAAGTGAAGACAGTGAAGATGAGCCCTTGGTCTCAAAATGTGTGGTTAGGGCTATGATCTAGAGAAACACCGTCCGTTATATTTAAGCTATTCACATATCAACTGTAGTCAGAATTTTACTAAATGGGGTTGTTTTTGTGGAGCAAACACATTGCTATGCCAGAAAAAGTTGTGAAAATTTTGGCTTCATTACATGAAGCTGATTAGGGGATTTTTCACTTGAAAGTATCAACTAAACTTGCCTGGCAATGTGGGAGTTAGCCATAAACTGGAAAAAAAAAAAATATATATATATATAATACATTGTACGCAGCATGCCCTGACACAAACATCTAATTTTCTCATGGAAAGGGATCAAGATTTCTTGGTTAGAGGGCATGTTAATTATTTGGGACCACATCATGCAGAGAAAATTGAGTCCTTCAGAAAGTGACTTCTGTGTTCCACATAAAGCCCTGTGGCAGCATGATAGGCCCATATCACATAATGAAGTGGAGCCATATCTGAGCTATCACTATTGTCCCACATCATTTCAAGTCTGTTTTAAGGGTAGCATGACAGATAAGGTAATCCAATGGGAGTTTTTGGTGAAAATACGACAGCAGCATCCATTATGTATCTTACTGTTCATCATTTATAGAAAAGCACTTTGATGGTAGAGAGCACGTCTTCCTTGTTCAGTGCAGTATCCCCAGTGTTTTTAATAATGGTATCTGATGCATGATAAGTCCTGTTGAATGAATTATTAGTCTATGTAGCATGTCCTATTATAAAGTGTTCTGGGTGTGCCTGCATAAATAATGAAGTAGGTGTGTAAGATATAGATGATTATTTATAAATAACCTTATTATTTATATTATAAGCACTACATATTATAAGCACTACCCTCCATGACTCTCTTTCACTCCTTTTCTTGAACTGTAGAATCACTGAGATTGAATTTTTTACTCTAAAACAAAAGACAAGCCATTTTCTTTTACTTTAAAGAATATGTAAATTGCAAATACAGTGTGCAAGTAATTAAGTAAATAAAACATATGCATGTTAAAGCATTAAGTAATGTTAGGCAACCAAGGGAAAAATAAACAGTGGGAATACACCAAACTCTAAAACTTCTGAACAGCAGAGACCCATGAACTGAGTGAAAAAAGTCTACCAAAACAGATAGCATATTTACATGCTCTATCTCGGACAATGAGTAAATATTCAAAATGTAAAAGGCACTTTTACAACTCAGCCTCATTCTCACAAACCTGGATGAAAAATGGGCAAAGGTCTAGAAAAGATATTTTCCAAGAAACATCCAAATTTCCTTCAGATGAAAAGATATTCAACATCAGTAAATATCATTCAGGAAAATGCAAATCAAATCACCCCGAGATATCACCTCACATATGTTAGTATGGCCACTATTAAAAAAAAGTATTAATAAGATAAGGAAAAATTAGAATCCTTGTACATTGCAGGTAGGAATGCAAAATAAAACATCTATTATAGAATACAATATGGATTTTTATATATAAAAAATAGAACAACAACAAGATCTAGCAATAACACTTCTCAGTATTTATTAAAAAATATTGAAATCAGAATCTTGAAACATCTGCATTTTGATGTTCACTGTAGCATTATTCACAATAGCCAAGAAACGGAAACAACTCAAGTGTCCACTGACAGATGAATGGATAAAGCAAATGTTGTAGACACATATATTAGCATATTATTATTCACCCTTTAAAAAGAAGGAAATCCTGCAATATGTGACAATATGAATGAACATAGAGGACATTATGCTAAGTGAAATAAGTCAGTCACAAAAGGACAAATACAGTATGATTCCATTTATATGAGGTATCTAATATAGTCAAACTCATAGAAGCAGAGACTAGAATGGTGCTTGCCAGGAGCTATTGCTGTGGTTGTTTAGTTTCTAAGTCATGTCCAACTCTCTTGTGATCCCAAGGACTATAGCCCACCAAGCTTCTCTGTTCATGGGATTTCCCAGGCAAGAATACTAGAGAGGGTTGCTATTTCCTTCTCTAGGGGATCTTCCTAACCTTGGGATCAAACCTGTATTTCCTGCACTGGCAAGCAGATTCTTTACCATTGAGCCACCAGGGAAGCCCACCAATGGCTATGGGCAGAGGTAAATGGGGAATAATTATTCAATGAATATTCAGTTGACCAGGATGAATAAGTTCTAGGGGGTCTGCTGAACAACATCAAACCTATAGTTAACAATACTGGGCTGTGAAATTAAAGTGCTGTTAAAAGGGCAGATATCATGTTAACTGTTCTAAACACAATAGAAACCTAAATATGCTAAAATAAAAATTGAAAAATAATGTACGTTAAGTTGAATATACTATATTTCATGGGTCTAAAAGAAATATATTTGGTTCCTTTACTAGGATTTGAATATCTTGTGGTGCCAGATGGTATAATTATAGAAATGACAAGTCATGGTTAACAAAGTATGACCACTAGGTATTTTTGGACTAACACTGAAGATACTTGCCATCTCTCCAAATGTAGATGTCAGAGTTACTGAAATTCATTTATTTATCCATTCCTTCAGAAACTACTATATGCATGTATATATGTATGAATTGATTGATTGTCTGGACATTGTCTTAAGCACTGGGGTTAGAGAAAGAACTGATTCAGAGAGAGACATCTTTTCATCCAGAGAGAGAAGCTGATATTATGTTGTCAAAACAAGGGAATGAGAATATGTTGAGATGCAAGAAGATTCAAGCAATGTTGATTATTGCTGAAACTTTAGATAATGTAAGAACCCAAAAGTGCCCTTGAATTTAGAAACATATAGGACCCTGTTGACCTTAGCCAGAGCAATCTATATCTATATTTATATCTATAATCTATCATCTATCTCTCTCTATATATATATATAAATGGAGGTGGGGATGGATTGTGATTATCCAAAATTTGAGCATTTTATTCTGGCAGCTCTAAATCATAGTTTGATTAGTTAATGACACAATTGACGGTTAAAATAGTTAAGGAGGCAGAGGTACAGTGAGACACGGTATAGTCCTATTTTTCCTTCAGCTTCTTGATATGTGAAACCTGGATACACCGAGTACTGAATTCTGGCATGGAGAACAAATAAAATATGCAACCAATTACGTAGAGCAAACGTGAAAAATGATGACCTTTCAATTGGTAGATAAAATGGCACAAACCCCAGCTTGGGTCAGAGTGTCCTAGAAGAGAATATTAGGCACAATACTCTGCAAATTACTTTTCAGCAACTGGTTTATTACTCTAGTGCTTCAGATTAATGTTTTTTTTTCATAGTAATTAATGAACAGTGATAGTTAATGACTCAGCGTTTATCTTGTACAAATAGAACAAGCAACTTCAGTATAATATATTACTATATATTATAATATTATATATTATAATATATATAATATAATATATATTATATAATATATTAATTTCAAACATCATATTGATTCCTTGATATTTTTTATTCCAGTTTCCAGCAAGATTAAAAGAAAAAAAAAGTCTTTGGCATTATAGGTGTCCTGGAGTTATTTTAGTGAGACAGCTTTTCTAAACATAGAATATTATGTACAGGTAATTTATATAATAAATCAATTGATATTGACTATATAAACATGTGATATAAATATTTAATATGTTACATATACATTATTTTATATGGAAATGTACAAACTTATTAAATACCATGTAACATATACATGTGTGAAAAAATATGAAATATAATCACCTATTTTTGACTAGGCAATTTATACCTAGTAAAGATAGTAACTGTTTTTCCTAAATAGTTTAAAGTAGAATATAAAAGTGTTTGAGTGTTATGTTAGTCACTCAGTCATGACTGACTCTTTACAACCCCGTGGACCCCACCAGGGTCCTCTGTCCATGGAATTCTCCAGGCAAGAATACTGAGGTAGGTTGCCATTCCCTTCTCCAGGGGATCTTCCCAACCCAGGGATGGAACTCACGTCTCGTATGTCTCCTGCATTGACAGGAAGGTTCTTTACCTTATGAGCCGCCAGGGAAACCCAAAAATGTTTGACTTGGCTAGTTATTTGGTTAGTTTTTTCTGTGAATCCAACTATAATTCTAAAGTTTCATTTCTCTTAATTTTTTAATGAATAAGAGTATATGTAAATAGAGCAAATATTTTTCCTGTTTTATAGTTTTTGCTGACTATAGTTTATCAGTTATGAATATTTATTATATCATGTCCCCTCTATTGACATGTAAGTTACATATATTTTTATAATTATTTCTTTCTTTTTATTATTAAACATATATTTCCAATTTGTCAAATCCAGTGCTAGTTGGTACATTCCTTTTTGTTCCAGAATAATGCAAGGAGCATGAAAAATTTATATTTAGCTCACTCTATTAAACTAACATGTCTTTGTCATTCTGTATTTCAGTAATGAATGTTTTATTTAATTTCCACAGAATACTGTAAGGCAGTCATAATTAATTTAAATTTACTGACATGGTTTCTATTTCCATTGCACTTCTTTCTTTTCTGATCTTATTGTTGTTGCTGTTTAATCCTGTTTCTATGACATTTTATCTTTGCTTATCTCTGATGTTAGGATTCTCCTTGGTGCTGGCTTCCTCTCAAAATTTCACTCAGATGTATTTCCCATAATATCCCTATTTCAAGATATGTGCTGCTCATGCTGATGCTGCCCAGGTGGTGCGGTGGTGAAGAATCTGCCTGCCAGTGCAGGAGAAGGAAGAGACACGGCTTTAATCCCTGCGTCAGGAAGATCCTCTGGAGGAAGAAATGGCAACCCACTCTAGTATTCCTGCCTGGAAAATTCCATGGACAGAGGAGCCTAACTGATTACTGTCCATGGTGTTGCAAAGAGTCAGATGTGACTGAGCACGCACGAGCACGCACAGCAACACCTCTATTTCAAGATAAGAATTATTATTTTAATACTTAATAAAATGTTTCATTTAAACTATTATTCTGTTATTTTCTGTTTCAGTTACCTAACAAAATCATTTTATATTTTATCTCTTTTATAATACCAGTATCTGAAATTCTTACAGATCTACTTCTACTGTTAGTCTTGCTGGTTGTTATTTAAAATTTAGTTTCTCCTCATTGGCATAGTCACTGTAATACTGTGTGGAAAGTGCATTTAAAACATGTCTCCAAGTATTGAAGTATTGAACTTATTCCAAGTAATGTTATTTTCCTTCTGATATAATGTATTTGTTTATTCTACACATCTCACAGACAGAGGAGCCTGGCAGGCTACAGTCCATGGGGTCGCAAGAGACAAACATAACTTGGCAACTAAACCACCACCATATCAGACATCTCAGACCATTAATAAACCGAGATCATCATATTTAAATTTCAAGCATAAAAGTAATTCAAAGCTAGTTTTTGGTTAACTGACAGAAAATTCATGCCAAACTCCTTCAGGGTCACAAAGTAATGATTTTGGTGGTGGGGGTTAGCAGAAATCCCCTGCATGGATGAGTTTGGTTTTCAGATTTTGTTCTTATATTCCTGTGAGGCTCTTAAAAGCAGATCTCAGGTAGTATGCTGCCTCTTTCATACAAGTCAAATGTATACTGGGGAAAAATAGTTCCAAATGCTAGATTCAGATCTCAGAATATGTGTTGTTTTCGTCCCTGGGAAGATGGCCTAGACATTCTTGAGTATTTTGTTAGCTCTTTGATTCCTACAAGCAGATTTTAAAAATACCTATATTGTCAAGGTTTCTTAATTGCCTTCAGTAGAATTGATCCAATGATCTGATATACCATTAACAGATGTAGAAATCTTACATATTCTTTGTAGGATAAAAGAATCTGCCATTTGACTCTGTATAGTAATAGGGCAAAGAAAATAAAAGAAGTTTGATAAAAATAACTTGAAAAGGAAACTTATTCAGAGTCTGCTTTTCTTGTAGGTTCTCAAGCATATGTCTGTAATTGAACCATTTTATGTCTTTCACAATAGCCAATCTAATGGTTTAAATGCAGATACATTTCATGAGGATAGGCAAGTTGAAATATTAATATCATGTATTGTGAAAGTTTTAAAATCTTTGTGCATTATTATTATAGCACATGGACAGATTCAGTCCATTAACTTTCATTAAATGTCATGATATTTTTAATAAAGAAAATATTGGAACTTTAAAAAGTAGGAACTTTAATGATTAAATCTACTTAACTGAATTGGCCTGCTGCAGTCCATGGGGTCACAAAGAGTTGGACACGAACTGAACTGAAATGAAATGAATTTCCTATGCAGTTCAAGGAGGAAAAAAAAATATATATATATATATATACACACACACACACACACACACATGCTGCTGCTGTTGCTAAGTCACTTCAGTCGTGTCCGAACTCTGTGCGACCCCATAGATGGCAGCCCACCAAGCTCCCTCATCCCTGGGATTCTGCAGGCAAGAACGCTGGAGTGGGTTGCCATTTCCTTCTCCAATGCATGAAGGTGAAAAGGGACAGTGAAGTGGTGTCTGACTCTTCGAGACCCCGTGGACTGCAGCCTACCAGGACCCTCTGTCCATGGGGTCTTCCAGGCAAGGGTACTGGAGTGGAGTGCCATCGCCTTCTCCGATATATATATACATGTATATATATAAAAAATTCTATGTATTTTGGTGGGCAGTTCTCACCTAGTAGCAAAATAGGCTTCAGAACTACCATATGATTAATATTTCTTTTTAAAAGTCAAAAATTTTTTTGAGATTTGTTGTTGTTCAGTCACTCAGTCATATCTGACTCTTTGCAAGCCCATGGATGGCAGCACGCAAGGCTCCCCTGTCCTTCACCATCTCCTGAGTTTGCTCGAACTCATGTCCATTGAGTTGATGATGCCATCCAACCATCTCATCCTCTGATGCCCCCTTCTCTTCCTGCCCTCAATCTTTCCTAGCATCAGGATCTTTTCTAATGAGTTGGCTTTTCGCATTAGGTGTCCAAAACATTGAAGGTTCAGCTTCAGCATCAGTCCTTTTAGTGAATATTCAGTTTGGACTTCCTTTAGCATTGAATGGTTTTATCTCCTTGCTGTCCAAGAGACTCTCAAGAGTCTTCTCCAACACCACAGTTCGAAAGCATCAATCTTTCAGCACTCAGCCTTCTTTATGATCCAACTCTCACATCCATACATGACTACCGGAAAAACCATAGTTTTGATTATATGGACTTTTGTCAACAAAATGATGTCTCTGCTTTTTATTCATAATATGCTATCTTGTTTTGTCATAGCTTTCCTTCCCAAGGAGCAGGTGTCTTTTAATTTTGTGGCTGTAGTTACTGTCTGCAGTGATTTTGAAGACCAAGAAAATAAAATCTTTTACTGTTCCCATTTTTTCCCCTTCAAATTGCCATGAAGTGGTGGGATTGGTTGTCATGATCTTAGTTTTTTGAATGTTGAATTTTAAGCCAGCTTTTTCAGTCTCCTCTTTCACCCTTATCCAGAGGCTCTTTAGTTCCTCTTCGCTTTCTGCCTTTAGAGTGATTTCATCTGCATGTCTGAGATTACTGATATTTCTCCATGCAAACTTGATTCCAGCTTGTGCTTCATCCAGCCTGGCATTTTGTATGATGTACTCTTCATGTAAGTTAAATAAACAGGGTCACAATACATTGCCTTGACATACTCCTTTCCCAATTTGGAACAAGTTCATTGTTCCATATCTGGTTCTAACTGTTGCTTCTTGATCTGCATACAGGTTTCTCAGGAGGCAGACTAGGTAGTCTGATATTTCCATCTCTTTCATAATTTTCCAGTCTGTTGTGATTGATACAGCCAAAGGCTTTAGTGCAGTCAATGAAGCATAAGTAGATGTTTTTCTGGAATTCTCTTGCTTTTTCTATGCTCCTATGGGTGCTGTCAATTTGATCTCTGGTTCCTCCGCCTTTTCTAGCTTGACCATCTCTGAGTTCTCAGTTCATGTACTGTTGAAGCCTAACTTGATGGATTTTGAGCATCGTCTTGCTAGCATATGAAATGATCACAGTTGTGTGTTTGCACATTTTTTGGCATTGCGTTTCTTTGGGATTGGAACAAAAACTGACATTTTCCAATCCTGTGGCCAGTGCTGAGTTTTCCAAACTTGCTGGCATATTGAGTGCAGCACTTTAACAACAGTAAAGGAGTAACCATGTCCTATATGGCTGTCCTTACAGTATTTTCCCTGGTGGCTCAGACGGTAAAGCGTCTGCCTACAATGCTAGAGACCTGGGTTCAATCCCTGGGTCGGGAAGATCTCCTGGAGAAAGAAATGGCAACCCACTCCAGTATTCTTGCCTGGAAAATCCCATGGGTGGTGGAACCTGGTAGGCTACGGTCCATGGGGTCACAAAGAGTTGGACACGACTGAGCAACTTCACTCACAGTATTTTCATAGCGCCTGGTGCGTCGGTCCGTAGCGCATAGACCAGCAGTACCACTTAACGCCTGGTGACTTATCAGAAGGCGGACCCTCTGAACTCAGCCTAAACCTGTCCAATCAGAATCCCTGGTTAGAGACAGAAGTCTGATGGTTTTTTAAATAACACTTTTTGAGAAATATTGCCAACCAATTTCAAATAAAAGAATAAGTAAACCAGACTGTTTATTATGAATAGAAATTCAACCTATATCAATACATTAATTTCAGAGTACATTTTATTTGAGAAATAAAGCACTATTTCATCCACTACACTAATATGATGCTATAGAAAGAGATTTAGACACATATCACATCCTTAGATACATTGGAAACAACATCAAATTGTTTCTTTCTCTGTAAATCAAAAGAAACTTGAGTTGTTCAAGTTCCTTTTTATTGTTGGTGGCAATAAAATAATTTGGGGTGATATAACCACACATCAAATTTATGTTTTTCAACTGTATATATTTAATTGTGATATTGAAAATTGTGGGATATAATAGAAGCTGTCCTCTTCATTTCTAAAAGTAGAAATTCTTTTGAAAAAGTAACTGAATTAAAATGCTCATGTGTTATGCATGGTGTTCTTGTGAAAAAAAAAATCAGAGTTACCTAATGGAAAAGACATTAAACTCGTTCTCAGGCACATAGCCAGAAGGATTTTCTTGCTCAGTCACTTATCAGTTTATGAGTTTGAACAAGTCATCCAACCTGAACCTCTATGTGATTAGACTCTCACTATAACATCATGTGATTAGATGATGCACAGACATTTGTTTAACAGAAAATATTTGAGGATATAAAATTTCAGGTTCAAGAGAGTGATATCACTGAAAGTCAAGATATATGGGGCATTTAAAGCCAGGGTTTATAAAAAAGAAGAGACTCCTTTGGATTACTATCCCTAACACTGTTACGTCTTAAAAGTTAAAAGTCTAGAAGGGCATAGCATGCACAAGCACATGCTTAGTCATGTCGAACTCTTTGCGACCCCATGGACTGTGGCCTGCCAGGCTCCCCTGTCCATAGAATTCTCCAGGCAAGAATACTCGAGTGGGTTGACATTTCCTACTCCAGGGGATCTTCCTGACCCAGGGATGAAATCCACATCTCCCACGTCTCCTGCACTGGCAGGCAATTCTTTACCACTGAGCCACCTGGGAAGCCTAGAAGCATATGAAAGAAAGAAAGTGTTAGTTGCTCAGTTATGTCCAGCTCTTTGTGGCCCCATGGATTGTAGCCTACCAGGATCTTCCGTCCGTGCAATTTTCCAAGCAAGAATACTAGAGTGGGTTGCCATTTCCTTCTCCAGGGGATTTTCGTGACCCAGGGATTGAACTTGGGTCTCCTGCATTGTAGTCAGATTCTTTACTATCTGAGCCACCAGGGAAATAGTAAAAAGAAAACAGAATAAAAAGGAAAGAGGGAAGAAAACACTTTATATAAATACAAATGTGTATATATATTTATATATAATATATATGCTTAGTCACTCAGTTGTGTCCAATTCTACGACCCTATAGATTGTAGCCCACCAGGCTCCTCTGTCCATGGGAATTCTCCAGGCAAGAATACTGGAGTGGGTTTCTATGCCCTCCTCTCTCTCTCTCTCTCTCTCTCTCTCTCTCTCTCTCTATATATATATATATATATATATATATATATATATATATATATATATATATACTTAGAATAATAATTCTTCTATTTTAAAATGACCTCCAATTAATTTGTTTTGTGGTTAAATATCTAGTCAGTTGTAGCCCAAATTGTCTATGAAGACCAAGTCTTCTCATGAAGATATCTGGCTGTACTTCTATAGCAACTTGGTGATCTTGGGTCCACATGTTGCTTTTTGGTGCTCCACTAGTCTCAGGTTTAAGATGATGCTATGATCTGGTCCCTATATGTCCAGGATCCATGCACACAAAACATTATTTTTCCTACCTAAAGCTTTTTAAAAATGCCACCACCAATTTATAATATTAGAGGTCTATACCTACCTGCATGTAATGGCACTTTGTGATTTTCTTATTCTTAAACCAAGACTTTTCTAGTTAACTAGTTGCTTCATGTTTCTCCATCCCCATGTTAAGGTAACTGTTTTGTATGCTGGGGTGCCTTAGGGTTAGGGTTAAGGTTAGGGTGTACAATGTAGTGATTCAATATTTCTATACATTTCAAAATAATAACCAGAATAAATTCAATTTCCATCTCTCACCATAAAAAATATTACATAATTATTGTCTTTATTTCCCACACCATACATGTCATAACTGTGACTCATTCATTGTGTAACTGGAAATTTGCATCTCTTGATCTCCCTCAGCTTCTTATCTCATTCTCCCAGCCACCTCCCCTGTGGCAAGCACCTGTTCTCTGTGTCTATGACTCTATTCCTTTTTTTTTTTAATATTTATTTATTTGGCTGTCTCGGGTCTTAGTTGAGGAACATGGGCTCTCTATCTGCGGCACACAGGCTCCAGAGCATGTGGGCTTGGTAGCTTCTCTATATGTTGGATGTTAGTTCCCCCACCAGGAATTGAACCCATATCCCCGTGCACTGCAAGGTGGATTCTTTTTTTTTTTTTTTAAAGTCTTTAACTACTTCATAAGGCAGTTTATATATTTTACATATAAAAGGAAATTTTATATAATACTCATTTATTAATATCTTCTGCCAGTCATTTAAGGAACAGTGGGTATTTCCACAATAACCGCCCACATGGAAGTTACATATTAGCAAGTGAGGAAAGGAGAAAATAAAAATCATAACTGATATAGTGAGTTAGTATAGAAAATTTAATGTGGGATAAATCACTATGGGAGGTGGTTCAACTTTGAACTGGAAGGATGGTGATCCTCACTGAAAGGTGATTTGAAAGGTGATTTTCATGCAAATTTGGAAAAATATGAAGAAAAAATACTATGTGTCTCTGATTCACGGATATTCCAGGCAAAAGGATAAGCAAGAGCAGATGCCCTGAGGTGGGAAAGAGTGAAGAGTCTTCTAGGAACAGTGCAAAGGCCCATGTGACTCATTTGAGTGAGACAAAGAATAGCAGGGAGAGAAGTGAGAAAGAAAGAAAGACAGATGGTTTAATGCCCTTCTGGCCATTGCAGAAGTGTTGCTTTTTGTTATTTGTAGAGACAGGAAACAATTAAGGAACTTTGAGCTGAGGAGTATAGGACAATGTATTTTGCTTGGTCAGTTGAAGTGTTGTATTGAGAATAATATGAAGAGTCAAGGGTACTGGGAGCTGACTGTGGCTCAGATCATGAACTCCTTATTGACAAGTTCAGACTTAACTTGAAGAAAGTAAGGAAAACCACTGGACCATTCAGTTATGACCTAAATCAAATGCCTTACAATTATACAGTGAAGGTGACAAATAGATTCAAGGGATTAGATCTGATAGAGAGTGCCTGAAGAACTATGGATGGAGATTTGTGACATTGTACAGGAGGCAGGGATCAAGACCATCCCCAAGAAAAAGAAATGCAAAAAGGCAAAATCATTTTCTGAGGAGGCCTTACAAATAGCTGAGAAAAGAAGAGAAGTGAAAGGCAAAGGAGAAAAGGAAAGATACACCCATTCGAATGCAGAGTTTCAAAGAATAGCAAGCAGAGGTAAGAAAGCCTTTATCAGCGATCAGTGCAAAGAAATAGAGGAAAACAATAGAGTGGGAAAACTAGACATCTCTTCAAGAAAATTAGAGATACCAAGGGAATATTTCACGCAAGGATGGGCACAATAAAGGACAGAAATGGTATAGACCTAACAGAAGCAGAAGATATTAAGGAGAGGTGGCAAGAATACACAGAAGAACTTTACAAAAAAGATCTTAATGACCTAGATAATCAAAATGGTGTGATCACTCACCTAGAGCCAGACATCCTGGAATGTGAAGTCAAGTGGGCCTTAGAAAGCATCACTAGCAACAAAGCCAGCTAAAGTGATGGAATTCTAGTTGAGCTATTTCAAATTCTAAAAGATAATGCTGTGAAAGTGCTGCACTCAATATGCCAGCAAATCTGGAAAACTCACCAGTGTCCTCATGACTGGAAAAGGTCAGTTTTCATTCTAATCCCAAAGAAAAGCAATGACAAATAATGCTCAAACTACCGCACAGTTGCACTTATCTCACACGCTAGGAAAGTAATACTCAAAATTCTCCAAGCCAGGCTTCAACAGTACATGAACAGAGAACTTCCAGATATTCAAGCTGGATTTAGAAAAGGCAGAGGAACCAGAGATCAGGTTGCCAACAACTGTTGGATCATGAAAAAAGCAAGAGTGTTCCAGAAAATCATCTACTTCTGCTTTATCGACTATGCCCAAGCCTTTGACTGCGTGGACCACAAACAAACTGTAGAAAATTCTTAAAAATATTGGAATACCAGACCACCTGACCTGCCTCTTGAGAAATATGTATGCAGGTCAAAAAGCAACAGTCAGAACTGGACATGGAACAACAGACTAGTTCCAAATAGGGAAAGGAGTACATCAAGGCTGTATATTGTCACCCTGCTTATTTAATTTATATGCAGAGTACATCATGAGAAGTGCTGCGCTGGATGAAGCACAAAGTGGAATCAAGATTGCTGGGAGAAATATCAGTAACCTCATGTATGCAGATGACACTACCCTTATGGCAGAAAGCGAAGAAGAACTAAAGAGCCTCTTGATGAATGTGAGAGTGGAGTGAAAATGTTGGCTTAAAACTCAACATTCAGAAAATTAAGATCATGGCATATGGTCCCATCAGTTCATGGCGAATAGATGGGAAAACAATGGAAACAGTGAGAGACTTTATTTTCTTGGTCTCCAAAATCACTGCAGATGGCAACTGCAGCCATAAAATTAAAAGACTCTTGGTGCTCCTTGGAAGAAAAGTTATGACCAACCTAGGCAGCATATTAAAAAGCAGACATTACTTTGCCAACAAAGGTCCATCTAGTCAAAGCTATGATTTTTCCAGTAGTCATGTATAGATGTGAGAGTTGTACTATAAAGAAAGCTGAGTACAGAAGAATTGAGGTTTTTGAACTCTGGTGTTGAAGAAGACTCTTGAGAGTTCCTTGGACAGCAAGGAGATCCAACCAGTCCATCCTAAAGAAAATCAGTCCTGGGTGTTCATTGGAAAGACTGATGCTGAAGCTGAAACTCCAATACTTTGGCCACCTGATGCAAAGAACTGACTCTTTTGGAAAGACCCTGATGCTGGGAAAGATTGAAGGTGGGAGGAGAAGGGGAAAACAGGATGAGATGGTTGTTTGGTATCACCAACACGATGGACATGAGTTTGAGTAGGCTCCAGGAGCTGGTGATAGACAGGGAAGCCTGGCGTGCTGCAGTCCATGGGTTCGCAAAAAGTGGGACACGACTGAGCAATTGAACTGAACTGAGGCAAGGGTAGAATTGGCAGTCCAGTGAGTAGCTGTTTTATCAAACGTTGGAGCAGTAGCAGTGGTTTTACACTTAAGATCATTATCAAACTCATGAGACAAGGTAAGATTTACTGAGCACCAAATATGTATAGCTAAAGTGGACAAGGATAGAGCATGCATAATTGTGGGAACCATATTTTAGTGCTTTCTCAGAAGTATCTCCTGGAATTTCATCTGACTCATTCTCTCTTCCTTGCTCACTCTTCACCCTACCCCTTGCTCCTCTGTTCTTACCTTAAGTTAGACATCCTAAGTGACAGGCCAGCATTAGCAAGATGCTATTCCACACACAAAATAAATGCCCTTATCTCAAAGACTTTTCTTTTTGACTCTCATGTGATTACCTCTGGACCTCCAGGAGGAAGCCTCCTTAATCCCAGAATTACGGTCTTTGTCTTGCTTTACTGCTTTTAGTTAAAGATAACAAGATAAATTACCAATAAAATATGCAGCCAGAGTTTTCTCCTCACTTCTCTCTAAGCCTTCCTGTGCTGTCTCTCATAATCCTGTGTGTTTGTGAGAATTATTCAGTGTGAAACTGCCACTCTTAATGACAGCCTGGTGGGAGACATGGGCTGTACCCTGGGATGTATGTAGCCAAAGAAAGGTTCCTCAGCTCTGGGAAGCCATTAATCTGGATGTTCCTGCTACTTTCATGACTTCATTGCCTAGTGCAACTGAATTTAATCAATTTCAAGTTACTTTCAATAACTTTTACTCATTAGTTACAGATAACTGTATAACCAATCTTTATTAGATGATATAAGTACTGGATTCCATATGTAACATGCAGAACAGAACTGTGATTTATCTTAGAAACAGTACTATAGTCTACGGCTCTCCTTAAATAAGTGTAGCAAGAAGGATTCCACCAAGGATTAAAACCTCAAATCTGCCTGAAGCCAGAAGAAATACTATAGATCTTAAAAGATGTTGTTCCTCATGCCCAATCCTATCCTGGGCTTCCCTCGTGGCTCAGATGATAAAGAATCCTCCTGCAATGCTGGAGACCTGGGTGTGATCCCAGAGTTGGGAAGATCCCCTGGAGAAGGGAATGGCTACCCACTCCAGTATTCTTGCCTGAAGAATGTCATGGACAGAGGAGCCTGGTGGGCTATAGTTCATGGGGTTGCAAAGAGTCAGACATGACTAAGTAAGTTTCGTTTTCACAACCCTATCCTAACTACATTTCAGATGTAATTTCAGAAGATTTTTGGTGATTTAGTGGCCTAACTCACAAAAGTCAAGTGGCTTCATACTTAGACTTAAAAGTCTTCCTGAATGGGAATTTTACAGAACCTCATAAATAGCTGCCTTTTATGGTTGGTACATTAGAACTACTGCAGAAACAAACAAACATTTGTTATTTTTCTCTATTTCTTTTTTATAATGTCTCACATGGCAGTCAAAGAAGCTCATGAGCAAACAATATCAATCAACCAATAAACAAGAAAAATACTATCCAAGTTCCCACTGCAATAGTAGTACACATGTTCCAAGAAATTACATATTGGCAATTATTCTGGAGAGAAAAATACCAGTTTCCCTCTCTGTGTCAGCCACCATTTCTGTAATTTTCTTCCCCAGTCCTCATTTAGTTTAATGGGAAGAGCCCTATTCGTTTGAGGAGATATGCGTTACTGCTACAAATTCCTTCTTCTATGAACATATCTTTTATGTTCTGTTATGCAGACTTATTTAGGGGTTGAGAATGCCACATATGTTTTGTTAGCTATGAAAGTATCTTGTATAGTCATTAGAAAGAGGGTGTAGTCATCTCCTATTTTCCTCAGCTTTCAGCTAAAATTCTGAGATTATAAAATATACCATTTTTGACAATCTAAAATAATAATCTTTACCATATTTATAAAATAATTCAATTTTCAAAGTAATTTCATTTACTAAGAGTTCCAATCTATGTAAGATGCTGCCTTTTCTTATGTCTTGAAAATACACAGAATGGAAGACAAATTGGGTGAAGTTGCCTCTTAATGATTTATGCTGTGTTTCATCAAACACTTATTCAGCAGAATTAAAGATAAGAAAGAAAAGTCAAATTATTTGCAAATTTATCAAGGTATGTTTTGCTTGTAAAATATGCAATAAAAAATCTCGTACTTCAAAGGATACAATAAATCAGATTCCAGTACATTCTTTCAACACTTGTAAATGACACTTTCTTCTCTCAAGAATCTCATCATTGTGACTCACACAAATCTACTTAGTTAAATGTTAGATCACTCTGCGTAAAATGAGAAACTGCTTGTCAGATTTTTATTTGTAATTTCTTCTGCAGGAGACTTTCTCACACAGTTATCAGTATCTGTGCCATGATTTAGAGATAAGAATAGATAACACACAATGTGATACTTTGGTGCTTTTAGGTAACTAGCTCTTGTACAATACAGTCTTTGGGAATGAAGTATTCAAATAGATATTTACAAAATCAATAACTCTATTGACTTTGAGAATCAAACCTCTGGCATGTAAAAACTAAATTATGACTAGAGTCAAATGAATGAATGTGCTCATTTTACTTAAAAAAATATATAAATTGTTTCTAAGAAAGTCTCCCAACAAATATTAGAAATTATATTCAAACGTGTCTATATTGGGACTTCCCCAATGGCTCAGTATATTAAGAATGTGCCTGCCAATGCAGGTGATGCCGGAAACAGGGATTTGACCCAGTGTCAGTACAGGAGACACAGGAGCTTGGCAAGATACAGCCCACAGGGTCCTAAAGAGTCAGACACTACTGAGGGACTATGCAAGCACACATGTTTATACTGAGACTCTGTTCTTTATATTTATTCAATTATGCCTTTGCAAAAATTAAAATTTAGTAATATATGTAATTGATTAACTGAGGGGACATTTAAAGGGCAGTTAATTATATATAGTAAATTATCGCAAATAGTTAATTAAGAAAATAACATAAAAAGCAAATAACGTGAACCTGTCAGTAAAATATGTAATTTTTAAGTTTTTTATGCAACTTCTACATAATTCTAATTTATTGCTACTTTAGGAGCAAGGTTAACTGGAGAATAAAATATGAGTAAATGCATGTTTCTCGTATTAAAACCAAAAGAATTATATTTAAAAAACTATTTCTTTGAATTTTCAGGTGGTTCCCCATAAAGGGATTTTATTAATATTTTATAATATGACTAACTGCTGTTGTTTGGTCACTATGTTGTGTCTGATTCTTTGCGACTCCATGGACTGAGCCCACCAGGCTCCTCTGGTCATGAGATTTTCCCAGGCAAGAATACTAGAGTGGGTTGCCTTTTCATTCTCCAGCAGATATTCCCAACCAAGGAATCGAAACAGCATCTCCTACATCTCCTGCTTGACAGGCAGATTCTTTACCACTGAGCCACCTGGAAATAGTATGACAAATATTTTCAGTTCAGTTCAGTCGCTCAGTTGTGTCCGACTCTTTATGATCCCATGAACCCCAGAACACCAGGTCTCCCTGTCTATCACCAACTCCTGGAGTTTACCCAAACTCATGTCCATTGAGTCGGTGATGCTATACAGCCATCTCGTCCTCTGTCGTCCCCTTCTCCTCCTGCCCTCAAACTTTCCCAGTATCATGGTCTTTTCCAATGAGTCAGCTGTTCGCATAAGATGGCCAAAGTATTGAAGCTTCAGCTTCAACATTAGTCCTTCCAATGAACACCCAGGACTGATCTCCTTTAGGATGGACTGGTTGGATCTCCTTGCAGTCCAAGGGACTCTCAAGAGTCTTCTCCAACACCACAGTTCAAAAGAATTCTTCGGCACTCAGCTTTCTTTGTAGTCCAATTCTCACATCCCTACATGACTACTAGGAAAACCATAGCCTTGACTAGACGAACTTTTGTTGGCAAAGTAATGTGTCTGGTTTTTAATATGCTGTCTAGGTTGGCCGTAACTTTCCTTCCAAGGAGTAAGTGTCTTTTAATTTCATGGCTGCAGTCACCATCTGCAGTGATTTTGGAGCCCTAAAAAATAAAGTCAGCCACTGTTTCCACTGTTTCCCCATCTATTTGCCATGAAGTGATGAGGCCAGATGCCATGATCTTAGTTTTTTGAATATTGAGCTTTAAGCCAACTTTTTTACTCTCCTCTTTCACTTTCCTCAAGAGGCCCTTTAGTTCTTCTTCACTTTCTGCCATAGGAGTGATGTCATCTGCATATCTGTGGTGATTGATATTTCTCCTGGCAATCTTGATTCCAGCTTGTGCTTCATCCAGCCCAGCATTTTGCATGATGTACTCTGCACATAAGTTAAATAAGCAGGGTGACAATATACAGCCTTGACGTACTCCTTTTCCTATTTGGAACCAGTCTGTTGTTCCATGTCCAGTTCTAACTGTTGCTTCCTGACCTGCATACAGGTTTCTCAAGAGACAGGTCAGATGGTCTGGTAGTCCCATCTCTTTCAGAATTTTCCACAGATTATTGTGATCCAAACAGTCAAAGGATTTGGCATAGTCAAGAAAGCAGAAATAAATATTTTTCTGGAACTCTCTTGTTTTTCAATGATCCAGTGGATGTTGGCAATTTGATCTCTGGTTCCTCTGCCTTTTCTAAAACCAGCTTGAACATCTGGAAGTTCATGGTTCACATATTGCTGAAGCCTAGCTTGGAGAATTTTGAGCATTACTTCACTAGTGTGTGAGATGAGTGCAATTGTGTGGTAGTTTGAGCATTCTTTGGCATTGCCTTTCTTTGGGTTTGTAATGAAAACTTACCTTTTCCAGTCTTGTGGCCACTGCTTTAGTTTTCCAAATTTTCTGGCATATCGAGTGCAGCACTTTCACAGCATCATCTTTTAGGGTTTGAAATAGCTCAACTGTAATTCTATCACCTCTACTAGCTTTGTTTGTAGTGATGCTTCTAAGGCCCACTTGACTTCACATTCCAGTTTGTCTGGCTCTAGTTGAGTGTGAGTGACAAATACTTACATGTTTACATATTGTATTCAAACATATGAAGAGTTTCAAAATCACTCTAAAAAACTTAGATCTTCTCTGCTCAATAGTATGAACAGCTAATACTCACTGACTGTAGTCATATAGATTATTTATCATGTGTGCTGTGCTTAGTCACTAAGTCATGTCCGACTCCTTCTGATCCCATGAATTGTAGCCCACCAGGCACCTCTCTCCATGGGGATTTTCAGGCAAGTATACTGGAGTGGGTTGCTGTGCCCTGCTCCAGGGAATCTTCCCAATCCAGGGATTGAACCCAGGTGTCCGATATTACAGGCAGATTCTTTGCCATCTGAGCCACCAGAGAAGCCCAAGAATACTAGACTAGGTAGCTTATCCCTTCTCTAGGCTATCTCCCCAACCTAGGAATTGAACCGAGATCTCTTGCATTGAAGGCAGATTCCATACCGACTGAATTACTAGGGAAGCCATCATAAAGACAAATAAAAACTGAAAATTTTGCCTAAATGATAAGCAATTTATATGACCTAAGGCAGTGAGTATCAGCTGTTGATACTACTGGACAGAGAAGGATCTAAGTTATTTACAGTGAGTTTGAAACTCTTCATATGTTTGAAGCCACGTGAATATTTGCTTGGGTAAATGTGATTTTGAAAAGAGTCAAAGCAATACCATTTCCACAGACAAAAGACATCTCAGTGGGGAGAAGAGGAAGATTCTATCCAGGAACCACAGGGAATATTTAAAGAGTGGAGAGTATTCATTTTCACTCTATGATTCAGATAGAAGATACTGCAATATAATTTTCCCACCCCCCCCAAAAAAAAAAAATCCAAGGGCAAAAGCTCAGGGACAGAAAAAAAGTTGAATTTCAAAGAATTTTTTTAAAATATATTGACTGAACTTCAGTTTTTTATTTAAAAAATAAGAAAAAAATATACATCTCATAATTAACTATTCAGCACAGACTTATCAATACAAACCAACAACTTTTCATAGGTATTATGCTCAGGGAGCTTTATTTCAGAAGTCTTTGGATTAAGTTTTCACTCTTCCTGGATTAGTAATTATTGTGGGCTTGCAGTGTATTTTACAAAATAAGATTTTCAAAATTGCATTGATAAATGATGGTTATCTAACAAAAATATATTCAATGACTGCAACAGGTCAAGAATTTTTTTGTAGAATAAATTGATGCTAATTAGAAGGATAGAGGATAAAAACAAAGTAAAAAATTACTGGGATTGTGTAATGGAAATACAGTGAAAGAAGTCGTGGACTCACAAACATAGTATGTGTGCAATACACACACGCATACATATATGGTTCCACACATGTCATATGTGTGTGTGTTCATGTGCATGTGTGCAAAAGATTATTGCAGAGTTGAGGATCCTTAATAAAATTTGCTAAAATTCAGTAGATGAGGAAATTCTATGCTGCAAAGTTGCTCAGTCACGTTCTACTCTTTGCCACCCGATGGACTGCAGCATACCAGTCTTCCCTGTCCTTCACCATCTCCCAGAGCTTCTCAAGCTCATGTTCTCTGAGTCTTCATTCCATCTAGCTATCTCGTCCTCTGTTGTCCGCCTCTCCTCCTGCCTTCAATTTTTCCCAGCATCAGGGTCTTCTCCAATGAGTCAATTCTTCACATCAGGTGATCAGAGTATTGGAGCTTCAGCTTCAGCATCAGTCCAAAATGAATATTCAGTACTCATTTCCTTTAGGACTGACTGGTTTGATCTCCTTGCAGTCCAAGGGACTTTCAAGAGTCTTCTCCAACACCACAACTCAAAATCATTAATTCTTCGTCTCTCAGCCTTCTTTATGGTTCAACATGCACATCCATAAATGACTACTGGGGAAATCATAGCTTTGACTATATAGACCTTTGTTGGCATAGTAATGTCTCTGCTTTTTAAATGCTAAGACATAAGGTAAAACTTCAGTTCTATCATTTTCTAGTTGAGAGCATTGGAAGAATCATTTAAATTTTGCATTTGTCAGTTTCCAAACATCTAAAACATGGTAGCAGTAATGAATAACTCCCTCAAAGAATTGCTGCAATGGGAAGTTAGTATTGCTAAAGAACTTACAATAGTTACTGGTAATAATAAATGCCATATAACTGTTCATTATAAACATATCAGTGAATGTTTCAAAATGACATTTATTGAATATTCATTTATTGCATCTAAGGAAAATGATATGTGTTGAAAAATAATTTGAAAATTGACATTTCAGCATTGAATACAAAATGAATCATGTTTTATTTTTACTTTGTCCTTTCAATATCATTATATAATCTTCCATGGTTTGATAAGTAATGTAATGTTTCTAAAAACTAAGTTGTTTCTAAATATGTATAGATTTATTTAAATGTTAATTTGACCATTTGGAAGGTCAAAATTGTATTTTCCATTTATTGATATTGCATTCTAACATCTTGAAAGAAACCAGCTCAATTAAGCAAAAGTGTTTGACATTTTAAAATGTTAACCAGTGTGCTTTATTGTCCAATATAATGAACAGATTGCCAAAACACTCAGTCAGTTTTGAATTATTTTAAAAGAAAGAGCACAGTATGAATGACAATATTTTTCTTGAAATTTATAAAGCCCAAGGCAATTAAACAAAGCCATTATGTTGCAGCTAAAAATGAGATAACCACATATTTCTAAGAAGTAAAGATTCAATTGTCTTAAAGCAAATTTTAATCATTTTTAGACAGGAAAAGTCAGATATAATTGGAGGCTGGTAATTATAACTCAAATTTGCTTTTTCTCAAAACTGTATCTGTATAAATAAGAAAAATAAAACTATTTAAAACATGAAAATTTGTCTAAAATCCAGACTACATCAGGCTATTTTATTTATATATGAGTATCTACCACATTTTTGCTAACAGTTTATTTTGTCTTCCTCTTGCATTTTAATTATGCTATTGGTATGTAGTGCTAACCCATTGAGTCTTTAACTCACATTTACCCAAAGACTGATGTCAGTTATCTTTTTAAACAGTTATTGTCAATCAGTATATTTTCCTTTGGAGAGTATCTCTTCAAGTGTTTTTTGACTAATTTCAGTGGATGGCTTATTTTAAAAAATTATTACACACATACATATGCAAACACAGACATGTATCTATAAAATATTCATTAGCTCCTTGAGAAAATATTACACATGCTCCAAGTACTGTTTATATATGCAAATATAAATGAGATTATATTTGTCTATATATGATACTATAATTTGCATAAATTTGTCATTTACAGTTGACCTGAGAACAATGCAGGCTTGATTTGCGCATGTCACTTTTATGCAATTTTTTTCAGTAAGTACTCTACCCTCTCGTGAATTGGTTGAATCTGTGACTGTTTAACCTTAAATATGGAATAGTGATTATAAAGTTTTACACGAATTTTCCACTATGCTGATGGTCAGTGCCCCCAACTCCTGCATTTTTCAAGAGTCAACTGTATTTTGTTACTTGAAAATAAATATTAGGGAGAGTTTTATATCAGTATACATATTCTGTTAATAACTACTAGCAGAATGTTTTCTTCTTTAGCTCACAATTAACTTATTCACTCTTTAATTACTGACAGTTTTGGCTTACATTGTTTTGCTATTACAAACAAAGCAACGACTATCCCTGAAAAACAAACCTAATCTATTCCCCTTATTTCATAGATTTAATATCTGATATTATAAGCATTTTCATCCTGGACTTTAGAGAATTATTTAGTATCCTTGTCAGTAACACTATAGTTTACTGACTGCACCCTTCTCATATCCCCTGGTTATCTAGGATCCCCACAAGGCATTTCCACCATGACCTGTCAGCCAGCTTTCCAGTGTTTCACCACTTGTTCATTCACTCAGTCACATCCAACTCTTTGCGAGCCCGTGGATTTCAGCATGCCAGACTTCCCTGTCCTCCACCATCTCCCAGAGTTTGCTCAAACTTATGTCCATTGAGTCGGTGAGGCCATCCAACCATCTCATCCTCTGTCGTCCCCTTCTCCCCCTGCCTTCAATCTTTCCCAGCATCAGGGTCTTTTCAAATGAGTCAGCTCCTCGCATCAGGTGGCCAAAGTTTTGGAATTTCAGCTTAGCATCAGTCCTTCCAATGAATATTCAGGGTTGATTTTCTTTCACCATTGGACATCTCTGCTAATCTAAAACACACCCAGAACACATCTGAAGCAGGTGTTGTCTCATGAGATTGTCAATTGTTAATAATTTTGACATGTCTAAAGCACAGTTTCCATTTTGGTCTCTAGTACAATGATATTATAGTGAAAGTGTCAGTCGCTCAGTTATGTCTGACTCTTTGTGACCCCATGAACTGTAGCCCACCAGTCTTCTCTGTCCTTGAAATTCTGCAGGCAAGAATACTGGAGTGGGTAGCCATTCCCTTCTCCAGGAGACCTTTCAGACCCAGAGATTGAACTCTTGTCTCCCACATAGCAGGCATATTCTTTACCAGCTGAGCAAATTGGTTCAGATAGAAGTGGGAATATTTTTCTCCTCAGATTTCATAACTAGCTGATAGCTCTTCTTGCAGAAGTACATTTCTGCTCTGATCTACATTTCCTGATATCTCTTATCTTTGATTCCATGCAAAACTGATCTTCCAAGGCTTCTACATGTTTGCATTAATTATCTGGATACAATATCTAGGGTTCATCACTTTCAGTATAGAGACAATAAGGGTGAAGTATTTGAAACATTTCTGGGTCTTCATTTTCCACTTTAGAAATGCTGTGAAGCAGTGAAGCAGTAAATACAGTCATTTTTATCTTTATAGAATTGATTTTCAATAGAAAACATATAGACATGTCATAAGCAGTTCATTTTGAAGTCAGACTTCCACTATGGGCAACTGGGAAGGGTGTCTGGTATCAAATCTAATATGAGTTATGAGTATTTTGATGGGTGATTTTCAACATTTTTGATTTCTCAGGACAAACAAGACAATGAATATTTCACAAGTAGTTCAAGATAAGAGCAGTCTTATACTACTGTTATTAACTTGGCTTTGTTTCTTTGTTTTCATTTCTTTTGTCCCTTTTTTGGATATGAGAATAATATTGGTTAGTGATCCAAAGTCAGGAAAAAATAAATCAATCTTAAACTCTTCGACTTTGCAGTTAGTGATTATAGAAATAAAGATAAGATGTACCATTAGTACCACTTAAAATATTAGTAAAATTCTCATTAAATAACCCAAGCTATTAGATTAAACATATGTTAAAATATGTATTTAATATGAAGATTCCTAAATGTTTAGAAAATATTTAATTAAGGATAGTAATAAATATTGAATATATTAGTGAAAATTAAAGCAACATGGAATAATAAAACATTGCAAAAGTTTTAAAATCATTGTTATTAAACAGTAGTTCTGTAGATCTGGCAAAAGCAAGATAAGGTGCTAAAATACAAATGGACAGAGTTGTTAGATATTGAAAGTAATAGGAATATGAAAAGAGATAAAAAACTCCACATTTTAAATATGGAGGTACAGAATAACCTCAGCAAGGAACCTGAGATGCATAGTACTTGGAACTTGAGGACCAATCTAAAATCAAACAACAAAAATTTGAGAATTTCGTAGTGAAAGTGATCATAAGTTTCATTTGTAGCAGAGAGGTCTAGAACATCAATGAGTTGTTATAAATGCTACATCCCAATTAAAATATTAATGATTTTTTGGGAAAGGGTAACTTCAGTGGAGCAGTGGCACAGAGCTGTATATATGACAATCAGTTATTGAAAGAAAGGAGGTGAGAAATTGGAGATTATGCAAAATAGTCATCCTTGCTTTGATCTTTGCAGAGAGCAAGATGGTGGAACAGGAAATTGCAGCCCTCATTCTCCCACAGACACACTAACTTAACAACCATCAGTTCAGTCAGTCAGTTCAGTTGCTCAGTCTTGTCTGACTCTTTGTGACCCCATGGACTGCAGCACACCAGGCCTCCCTGTCCATCACCAACTCCCAGAGCCTACTCAAACTCATGCCCATCTCGTCAGTAATGCCATCCAACTATCTCCTCCTCTGTTGTCCCCTTCTCCTCCCACCTTCAGTCTTTCTGAGCATCAGGGTCTTTTCCAACAAGTTGGTTATTCGCATCAGGTGGGCAAAGTATTGGAGTTTCAGCTTCAGCATCAGTCCTTCCAATGAATATCAGGACTGATTTCCTTTAGGATTGACTGGTTGGATGTCCTTGCAGTCTAAGGGACTCTCAAGAGTCTTCCCCAACACCACAGTTCAAAAGCATCAATTCTTCAGTGCTCAGCTTTCTTTATAGTCCAACTCTCACATCCACATGTGACTACTGGAAAAACCATAGCTTTGAGTAGATGGACCTTTGTTGATAAAGCAGTTGGACCAAAATACCTTTATGAACAGCCCAGATATTTAAAAAAAAATAATACCAATCTTTCTCAATCTCATCAAAAAATTGAATCAGAGGAAACACTTCCAAACTCATTTGTTGAGTTCAGCGTTTGCCTGATACCAAAGGTAGGCTATGATAAAATTATCCACTAATATATTTGATGAATATAAATGCAAACTCAACAAAATACTAGCAAATGAAATTCAATAGTTTGTTGAAAGGATCATACACCATGTCACATGGGATTTATCCCTAGGATGCATGAGTATTTATCCCTTGGATCAAGGTATGCAATTCAATTGATATGATACCCTACATTAAGAGAATGAAGAATAAAAATCACATAGTAACCTAATTAGATGCAGAAAAATAATTTGACAAAATTCAGCACTGTTTCATAAGAGAAAATCAACAAGGTAGTTAGAGAAGAAATTTACATCAACATAATAAACATAATGAAAGTCATATGTGATAAGCTCACAGCTAACATCATACTTAATGGTGAAAAACTGAACGCTTTTCCTCTAATATCAGGAACAAGACAGGGATGTCTAGTTTCACTGATTCTGTTCAACATAGCACCTGAAGTTCTAGTCAAAGATATTAGGGAAAAAATAAATAAATCCAATTAAAAAGGTAGAAGTAAAGTTATCTGTTTGCAGATGACATACATTAAGAAAATAAAAATTATAAAAGCATCAAAAAGAATCAGACACTTAGAAATATGCTTAACTAAGGGGAATGAAAGATGTACACTGAAAACTACAAAAAATTGGAATAAATTATATCAACAAAAATTATATTAAGTTCAATAATTGAAAGACTTAATATAATTAAAATATTCATGCTATCCAAAGTTATCTACAGATTCAATATGTACCATTCAAAATCTGAATGGTAATTGTTATAGAAATGGAAAAAAAACATCTAAAATTTATAGGGAACCACTAAAGAAATAGTCAAACCAATGTTGAGAAGGAATAATAAATACAGAGAGGCTTTCCTGGTGGCTCAGTGGTAAAGAATCCATATGCCAATGCAGAAGACACAAGTTCCATCCCTGGGTGGGGAAGATCCTCTGGAGAAGGAAAGGGAAACCTGGAAATGGAAATGGAAACTCCACTGTTCTTACTTGGGAAATCCCATGGATAGAGGAGCCTAGAGGGCTTCAGTCCATTGGGTTGCAAAAGAGTCAGACATGTCTTAGTGAGCAAACAACAACAATATAGCTAGAAGCATTATATTTCTTAAATTCAAAATATATTACAAAGCTGCAGTAATCAAAATGACATAGTATCAGCATAAATACAGATCTGTAGACCAATGGAAAAGAATAGAAAGCTGTTGGGCTTCCTTCATATCTGTAAGCCCAGGCTCAGGAACAAAGAAAGAACTCAGAGCCAGAAAGAGACACTGATGGTTTAATTGATAGGGGATTTTACCTGTCCAAAATAAGGAGAGTCCTGGAGAGACACCCCACCATGGACCTCAGAGAGCCAGCAGCTCATGGTGGCAATCTTTCCTACCAGGGAAAGAAGAAAATTGACAGTTATATGGGGTAGTCCTCAGGTTAGCTCACTGGTTACCAGGGAAACTAGCAGAGGATCAAAACCTTCATTGCCCCTTTGATAAACTGTCATAGTGGAGATAGAGATTATGATAACAGAACAACCCACTAACTGGGACCACAGCTAAGCATTTAGACATTTACTGATTAGGTTCTGTGGCTGAGAGGGAAAGTCAGTTGCATGAGTAGGGTGTAGGTGAGTCAGGGACTGGTTTATCAGTTCAATTCAGTTGCTCAGTCATGTCCAACTCTTTGCGACCCCATGGACTGCAGCACACCAGGCCTCCCTGTCCATCACCAACTCCCGGAGTTTACCCAAACTCATGTCCATTGAGTTGGTGATGCCATCCAACCATCTCATCCTCTGTCATCCCCTTCTCCTCCCGCCTTCAATCTTTCCCAGCATCAGGGTCTTTCCAAAAGAGTCAGTTCTTTGCATCAGGTGGCGAAAGTATTGGAGCTTCAGCTTAAGCGTCCGTCCTTCCAATGACTAGTTAGGGTTGATTTCCTTTAGGATTGACTGGTTTGATCTCCTTGCTGTCCAAGGGACTCTCAGGAGTCTTTTCCAGCACCATAATTTGAAAGCATACATTCTTCAATGCTCAGCCTTCTTTATGGTCCACTCTCACATCCATACATGACTACTGGAAAAACCATAGGTTAGACTATACAATCTTTTGTCGGCAAAGTGATGTCTCAGCTTTTTAATACTCTTAGCTTTTCTCACTAGGGACAATTGCCTTTTAATTTTGTGGCTGCCGTCCACAAAATTAAGTCCACTGTCCACAGTGATTTTGGAGTGCAAGAAAATCAAATCTGTCACTGCTTCCACTTTTTCCCATTCTATTTGCTATAACGTGATGGGACCGGGTGCCATGATCCTAACCTTTTGAAAGTTGAGTTTTAATCCAGCTCTTTCACTCTCTTGCATCCTCATCAAGAAGCTCTTTAGTTCCTCTTTGCTTTCTGCCATTAGGCTGTATCATCTAATTATCTGAGGTTGTTAATACTTCATTAATGAAGCTATCTAATGTCTCTTCTACTTCAGTGGAGAGGTTTTTTTTCTAATTTGGTAGGAGGTTTTGTTTTTAATTTCCCAGAAATAATCTACATATTTTAAATTCTAAGAGGAAGATGATGGTTTCTTCTCACTTTGGCACCTTACCATGTTTGCATAGAGATGTTGTCATTAAGTCTATGACATAAATTAATCTACTTTTAAAGTTTAATGCATTCCTTATGTGATATGGATTGTTAATGAAGTTATAAGATTTTTGGTAGAATAAAATTTTAAGAAGCATACACACTAACTTTTAAAAAATCTTACCTGTTGTTCTTTATGTGTATCATCTGATAGCATCTCAAACATAAGAAGGAAAGTAGCAATTTCTGCAGATGTAGTATTTTTTCTTTTAATTAGCTAACATGTCATGCAAGTAGTGGAGTACCTCAGAAGTAACAATGAAATTGAAGGTCATTATCTCAGATATCTAATTAAAGTGACCACACTTCTGAACTGGCCAGGCTTAATTAGTTAGAAAACATACGTTTTCAACCAGCTGGATCCGTTTTAAAGACAAAATATTATTGCATTAGGCCCCTATGACCTATACAAATGCTTTTGCAAATATCTGGTAAGAGTAAAATTGGATAAATTCTGTGGATTTTATTATGGATGAGAGGCAGAATAATACATCTGGAATTTGTCACAATGGGGGTAAAATTGTGTAACATTTGATTAAGCAGATAAATAAGTGATGCAATTCTTATCTTCTCTTTTTGCTTTATCGTAGCAATACTTTACATTTTCTATGTATTTTCTACAATATGCATTCTCCTTGAGGTGAAATCCATTAACTCACTCCAGTATTCTTGCCTGGGAAATCCCATGTAGAGAAGAGCCTGGTGGGCTACAGTCCACGGGGTCTCACAGAGTCAGACAGGAATGAGCAAGTGAACAGCAGCAGCAACACTTCTCCTTGCAGTGTAAAGGCGAAAATCACCGTTTTATGCTCAGTCTCTCAGTCATGGCGGAGTCTTTATGACCCCATGACTGTTGCCCACCAGCCTCCTCTGTCCGTGGAATTCTCCAGGCAAGAAAACCAGAGTGGTTTGCCATCACCTTCTCCTAGTAAAGTAGAAAATAGGGATGTAAATGAGAAATCAAGGAAAAGAAATAGAAAAACACACATATTTAAAGGAATGTCGAGTTAGGGAATATAGGTTGTTGGTGTAGGGATATTGACATGCAATTTATTCAATTATAGGAAACTTTTATAGGGATGAACAGTGAGTGACCAACAGAGAATTTAAAAAAATTTCACAAGATTTTTTTCTTAGCTTTGGTTAAAGAAGAAAAGGAACAAGAATTATTTTGGTCATCTAATGCTAATTGAACATAACAAAAAGCAGGTATGGCAGAGAATTCATCAAACCATTCTCCTCTCGGGAGTGCAGAAAAATCACATTCCCAAGCTTCCCTTGAAGTCTGTTTGGAAGTCATGCAACAGGTTCTAGGAAACTAAAGATGCACCACTTCTGATTCCTCTTCCCTTTCCATGTTTCCTTGGAAGGACTGTGTTAGATGGCACAGCTATAAGAAGGAGGAGTCACAGAATCATCATTAAAGAGAGCATTTGTGGAAACAATGATGTGATCAATAAATAAAACTTTATTTTATTTTTTTATTTATCAATAAATAAAACTGGGAACTGGAAACTTAGTATCATAAGGAAGTCTAGTCTACTCTGATTAAGAAATGAATTGATACATAGGTGGGATGATGCTGTACTATCGAAAACATAAATTATATCTAAAAGCATCGCTTCTCATGTTCAAGCAACAGGGTAACAACAACAAGGGCAACAAAGCAACAGATGTAAGAGGCTGAAAGTATAAAAGTCACCTGTTGTAAATTTAAAGGCAGATTTCATGTTTGGGAGACTTAGAGAAAGAGGGAAGATGATAATATCTGTTTGAAATCATTGGCAGAGTTTTCAAAGATATGGGAAGCCACTGGTGAATTTTTTAAAGATATCATCAGATCTATTACAGGGATAAGAGATAGTCCAGAAATTCAAGGCTTTCCAAGAATGAATAAGAATTTTCTGAAACAGAATTTTATAGAAATTTTGCGGGAAAGGGGCTAATAAAATAATCTTGGTTTTGTAAAGTAACCCAGGGAAAATACCATTTTTAATGGTCTGCCTATCAGTTATTTTTTCAGGTAACTGCTTGTCTTTTTTTTAATAGCTAGTAAGTGAATGAGCAAGTCATGGATCTAGAAAGCAGGGAATTAAAATACACTTGGCAGCTGTGTCCAGAAAATATTATCAATTTCAAGTGACAAAAACAAATGGATCAGAAGTGTATTAAGTTTTTGCAGGTTTATCAAGAAAGCCATCAGCTCATCCAGAAAAGACCTTAAATCATCAAGATTTTTAGAGCTTTGAGCCCCTACCTTCTTTTAAGAGAGGAAAGGATCATTATAAACCCCTCAAGAAGTAGATGGTCTCCGTTCACCAGTTCAAATATGGCCAAGGAGAGGAGTGAAGAAGGAGTTCTCAGAGGTCAGAGCCAGAGTTCAAGAAGAACTGTGGATGAGGGGCTCCTTCCAGAGAACAGAATCAGTGTTTAATCAATGCAATTTCTTCATCCCTGCAATGTGTATGCCTGTTGTTCAATCTCTTAGTCGTGTCCAACTCTTTGTGACTCTGTGAACAGTTGCCCGCCAGGCCCTCTGTCCATGAGATCCTCCAGGTGGGAATACTGAAGTGGGTTGCCACACCCGCCTCCAGGGGATCTTCCCAACCCAGGAAATGAACCCGTGTTTCTCCTGTCTCCTGCATTGGCAGGCAGGTTTTTTAGCATTAGCACCACCCGGAAAGCCAGATGAGCCTGGGAGCTTTATCACAATCTCTTTCCCGGAGGATTTATATCATTGCTTGCCAGTGGATACTGTATGCCTCCCATTCTTTGCCTTTTTCAAAGGGAGTGATTACTGCATGTACCTGGTACCTGCTCCATCACTGCAAAGTAGGAGGCATAAATAATAACCTAAACACTTTCAGATTAGTCCACTTGTACAACATCCCCCTTCCTTATTTTCCCTTCAGCAGAGAGTTTGGATCTGAGTGTTCCACATCTACATCTGCACAATGGAATGGCCAGATTCCCAATTCATCAAAGAGGAAGGACCAGGCTGCAGCAGGCTGTGATATAATAGGAAGCAAAGATATACTGTGCTAATCCACTGATATTTTGCAACCTATTTGTCATAATAAGAAAGCTACTCTATCCTCTCTAGTGAAATTATATAACACTGATAAAAATACCAAACAAACAAAAAGATATAAAGTCCTAATGAGACCCCTGCAATAAAAGAAAAATGTCCCCAAAGTTTCATATAATTGTCTTCTACTGTCACTAAAACCAAAATCTGTCCTTTGTTTTTCTGTTTTTTTTTTTTTGTGTGTGTGATGATTGAAAAGAGAGGAGCAGTTTCTGGTTACATGTTGGAAATGGGAGGATATAATATCAGATGGTCTTTAGCATTGGTGAAGGCTCAGGAGTGCATCTTGAATTGAAGGATTATCCACTGTCCTTTTATAGAACAGAATAAATCCTTGCACAGTACTTTCAATAACTTAAAAAATGTAGAGAGTAAATCTAACAACTGAAATTAACAGCAGTCCAGGTGAGCCCTACTTTCCAAGATCATTGGAAAACAGACAACTAAACACCAGTAGCTCTCCTAAAAAATGAGGAACTGGTGGTAAGGGACATAATGGACCAACAATAGTGGGGTGCAAAATGAGAAAGACACAAAGGAAATGTAGAACTCATGACCAAAGATGATAAAACAGGAAAAATATATCAAAGTAGTAACCCAAGGGAAAGTAAGCCAGAGTAAAATAAGACAATAGCAATAATACCAAATATATATCTCAAATAAATAATTTTAATGATATACATTCATTTATATAGAGAAAAATATATTTAGATATCCCACATATACATGCAGAGTGAATAAAAAAAAAAGGCCAGCAAAATGTGAGTATAAGAAATGAGAGAGATCATTAATTTTCAGTTCAGTTCAGTTCAGTTCAGTCGCTCAATCGTGTCTGACTCTTTGCGACCCCATGAATCACAGCATGACAGGCCTCCCTGTCCATCACCAACTCCCGGAGTTTACTGAAACCCATGTCCATCTAGTCAGTGATGCCATCCAACCATCTCATCCTCTGTCGTCCCCTTCTCCTCCTGCCCTCAATCTTTCACAGCATTAGGGTCTTTTCCAATGAGTCAACTCTTCGCATGAGGTGGCCAAAGTATTGAAGCTCCAGCTTCAACATCAGTCCTTCCAATGAACACCCAGGACTGATTTCCTTTAGGATGGACTGGCTGGATCTCCTTGCAGTCCAACGGACTCTCAAGAGTCTTCTCCAACACCACAGTTCAAAAGCATCAATTTTTCGGTGCTCAGATTTCTTCACCGTCCAACTCTCACATCCATACATGACCACTGGAAAAACCATAGCTTTGGCTAGATGGACCTTTGTAGGCAAAGTATTGTTTCTGCTTTTAAATATGCTATCTAGGTTGGTCATAACCTTCCTTCCAAGGAGTAAGCGTCCTTTAATTTCATGGCTGCAATTACCATCTGCAGTGATTTTGGAGCCCAAAGATGTAAAGTCAGCCAGTTTCCACTCTCTCCATCTGTTTTCCACGAAGTAATGGGACCGGATGCCATGATCCTAGTTTTCTGAATGTTAAGTTTTAAGTAAACTTTTTGACTCTCCTCTTTCACTTTCATCAAGAGGCTCTTTAGTTCATCTTCACTTTCTGCCATAAGAGTGATGTCATCTGCATATCTGAGGTTATTGATATATCTCCCGGCAATCTTGATTCCAGCTTGTGCTTCCTCCAGCCCAGCGTTTCTCATGATGGACTCTGCATATAAGTTAAATAAACAGGATGACAATATATAGCCTTGATGTACTCCTTTTCCTATTTGGAACCAGTCTGTCGTTCCATGTCCAGTTCTAACTGTTGCTTCCTGACCTGCGTACAGGTTTCTCAAGAGGCAGATCAAGTGGTCTGGTATTCCCATCTCTTTCAGAATTTTCCACAATTTGTTGTGATCCACACAGTCAAAGACTTTGGCATAGTCCATAAAGCAGAAATAGTTGTTTTTCTGGAACTCTCTTGTTTTTCAATGATCCAGTGGATGTTGGCAATTTAATCTCTGGTTCCTCTGCTTTTCTAAAACCAGCTTGAACATCTGGGGCTGTGCGGCACAGGAGCGGCTGAGAGGAGCTACCCCATGTCCAAGGTCAGGAGCAGCAGCTGCGCTTTGCTGGAGTAGTTGTGAAGAGATACCCCACGTCCAAGGTAAGAGAAACCCAAGTAAGATGGTAGGCACTGATTGAGGGCATCAGAGGGCAAACAGACTGAAACCACAGTCACAGACAACTAGCCCATCTGATCACATGGACTGCAGCCTTGTCTAACTCAATGAAACTAAGCCATGCCATGTGGGGCCACCCAAGACGGAAGGGTCATGGTGGAGAGGTCTGACAGAATGTGGTCCACTGGAGAAGGGAATGGTAAACCACTTGAGTATTCTTGCCTTGAGAACCCCATGAACAGTATGAAAAGGCAAAAAGATAGGACACTGACCCCAGGTCTGTAGGTGCCCAATATGCTACTGGAGATCAATGGAGAAAAAACTCCAGAAAGAATGCAGGGATATAGCCAAAGCACCCAGTTGTGGATGTGACTGGTGATAGAGGCAAGGTCCGATGCTGTAAAGAGCAATATTGCATAGGAACCTGGAATGTTAGGTCCATGAATCAATTGGAAGTGGTCAAACAGGAGATGGCAAGAGTGAACATTCTAGGAATCAGCAAACTAAGATGGACTGGAATGGGTGAATTTAACTCAGATGACCATTATATCTACTATAATGGGCAGGAATCCCTTAGAAGAAATGGAGTAGCCATCATAGTCAACAAACACTCACTCGTGTAGTAAATATTCTATCGAAGCAAAGCATGAATCCAGGTCCCTACAAATTTTTTGTAATGCAGAGTTCCTGAAAATATAATAATGCTTCATGAGGGGTAAAGTCAAGAAATCTTCCTTAATATGGATGGATATGTGTCTACTGAAGAATTTTGTGAAGGGTGGCAGTACCAGATGAAAACACAGACAAATTTTTTTTGGCAAAAAAAGAAGACAGGATACAGAGTTTATGGCCTGTCCTCCTGCCGCTAACCAGTTTAATTAGCTGAACCAATTGTACTGTGCGATAAGTCCACAAAAACATTCTAAAATATACATTTTCAGTAAAAAAAAGGCCATTTTACTCAAAACAATACCTAGAATATATAGACTGGTTTAGATATAGAGGTGGTGAGTTGATCAAGTGTTCATCCATAACCTAATCCCCAGAGTGATCACTAGAAAATGGTCAACATAGATCCTAAGTGAATTCATTGCATTAAAATATAATAGTAAGTAAGAAAAGTTAATAACATAGATGCGTGTTTGCATGTCCGACTGTTTGCTACCCTATGGACTGTAGCCCACCAGGCTCCTTCTGTCTGTGGAATTTTCCTTGCAAGAATACTATAGAAAATTGCCATTTCCTTCTTCAGGGGATATTCCTGACCCAGGGATCGAACCTGTATCTCCTGTGTCCCCCGCACTGACAGGCAAATTCTTTACCACTGTGCCATCTGGGAAGCCCCAGTAACATCTCATGGTTAATATGAAAATTGACACACTGTCTGCAAGCGATCAAAGAAATAATGTTTGAGCTTATTAGCTATGGGATAAAACATGACCTTTAAAATGGCATTCAAATTTTGAAGTTGCAACTGGAGGAAAGAAATAGAAGAGAAATTGCAAGGACAAAAACTCCAAAGAAAAGCAACATATTGTCATAGGGAAGGAGAAAAAAATACGAATAACACAAAATATTAGGAAGGTGAACTTCATTGAGACATATTAAAGAAAAAGTCACTAAGAAGACAAGATAGTGAATCTCAGATATACAAAATATGAGACTTGGATGAAGAGATTAAAATCAACGTCTGGAGTACCAGTAGTGTAGAATAGGTTCTTAACTGTCTTTCTTAGAGTTAAGAAATATGTGAAGTATTCAATTAATGGCTGTCCTTATAATGTAAGATTTTTAAAGGGATTTTCCCAAGGCATTAGGAAATATTATACTTGATATCCTATAAAATGGAGCTTTTAATATATTTGATTTCAGATGTTAAGCTCTCTTTATCTCTCTTCTTCAGGCTAACTTACTCTTTCCTTCAATTAGCTTAATGACACTTGAATTTCAGGCTCCTTCTTCAGAATAGGTAGCATATATTTCATGAATTTGCTCTAGGTATTATTGTTACAATGGGGTGAATCAAGCAGAACATAAATATTTTAGGGATAGTTTTATAAAGCCACTGAGTAGATGGGTTTATCATCTCTTTAACTCAATATTATACTACTATCAATGTCATATCTCACACCTAAGTCATGGAAAATTGGAATCTCCCATCTCTTCAGTTACCTGTGGCTACTAAGGTATATCTTATGAATCTAAAACTTTGTTTTCCTTGATTATATTCCAGATCATTTTTAGGACATGTTTTAATCTAAATTTATCATTAAAATTACACAAGAAAAAAATCATAAAATTAATTCTTTATATCAACTCCATTTCTTCCTCTATCATGGCCAGTGGCAAGGTAATATAGACATCGTTCATATTCATTGTGTTTGCTAATATTCTGGCTCCATTTTTATCTGATTTCTATAAATCCACAGCTTTTGTTTTTCTTCCTTACCTGAATATATTCTGAATATATATTTTGCATAACTGTAGATGTTTTTTTGTGAAGTACTAAGTGCATAAATACAAAATTAAAACAGTTTCATTATACTAATTCATGTTTATGATTCGAGCTATGGCTAGGTGGTAGAGGAGGGACATATTTATAAATAGGATATAATTTCTGTTACATGAACTCACAATTTATTGTCAAAGAGAAAGTGATAATAAACTTGCACTATAAATTATGTTATTATTAAAATGTCCATTGTGCATGATAATAATCTAGAGACTAAAATTAACAATGAAGAATTTTCAGAGGTGATATTCTTTGTGCCTGCTAGTGAAGATGAATAAGTCTTTTTCAAATAGATAATAAAAAATAAGAAGTATCATATACAAAGTCAACACAAAATGAAGAATATTGATGTAGAAAGAAATAATTAAAATTTCAGTACAGCTGGAGGTTAGAGTCTCTGTTAGCAATTTGTGGGATGCTTCCAATGTCATGTAATGTTATCTATAGGATAAAGTTTATTTTTTCGTTTCAACATATATTTTTTAGAATCCACTTCACCTTTTAGGAAAGCTGTTTAGAAGGAGCATTAAACAAAAGAGTTCTGCTCCTTGATGACTTGGGATTTATGTATACATGTAAAATAACAACCACAGTCAAGGTTATTAACATATCCATCACCTCTCACATTTACCTTTTTCTTTTATTGTTTGGTTGGTTTTTCTCTTTTGGTGGTGAGATCACTTTAAAAATCTGCCCACTTAGCAATTCAGTTATACAAATCAACATCGTCAACTATTATATTGTAGTACATTAGATCTCTGGAAATTATTCATTTTACATGCCTGAAACTTTCTTGATCAACATTTTATTTGTACCCCCAAGCAGCCTCCAGCTACTACCACCCATTCTTTTCTCCTGAGTTTGACTATTCTAGATTCAACATGTAAGTGAGATGTAGTATTTGTCTTCCTTCATCTGGCTTCTTTCACTCAGTGCAATGTGAACAAACTTTCATCTAATTTGTCGCAGATGGCAGGAAACAACCTAACTGTTTGTCAACCAATGAATAGATGAAAAAATGCAGTATACATGCACAATAAAATAGCATTCTCAGTATTTTGAATATATACTCATGGTTACATCTTCACTAACAGAAGTGTCTGCAGCAGTTCTAAACAGTATGGGTTCACACAAAAATTATTCAATTGCAGGTTAAAGAAAACTGTTTCATTAATAAATAAATTACTGTCTAGAATAATTCAGATGGAAGTTCATTTGTGGCACTATGAATATGCTGTTAGTTTGATATGCAGTTATTGAATTTTTCCAGTCACTATATTATATTTTTAGGTTGGGATCCATAGAAAATAAAGTTTAAAAAAATACCTGGAGTCAGGCTAAGGAAGACAAAATTAATTTTAATGTTGATAAAGGTGATAGAGTATGACAATAATAAGCTTCCTATGACTGCACCCCAAAATTGAACATAAATCACTCACTCATTCTTATCACTTTCAAGCCCTACTCCAAGCTATTTTCCCTGAGGAAGAAACTGTAATAGCTTTTAAATGGAGTAGCAGAAAGAACCTTTCTAGCAATCAACCAGATTTTGCAAAAGAGACAAGGCAGAATTCCTACCTTTTCAGTTTATCCTTACAAACACCTCTATTAGAGCAGTGATACCATTCTGGTGAAAGGTACACTTGTCTTTGTTTAGTGGTGCCCCCTTTACATGAAAATGTGAGTCCAGGAAAAAGGAAGGTTTCCGACAACAATGTTTAAAGAATTAATTGTATTTATGTGTGTCTTTCAAATATGTAGGTAATGCTGACAGTATATTTTTTTTAACTAAGATCATATATATATATCAGTTCAGTTCAGTTCAGTTGCTCAGTCGTGTCCGACTCTTTGCGACCCCATGAATTGCAGCATGCCAGGCCTCTCTGTCCATCACCAACTCCCGGAGTCTACCCACACCCATGTCCATCGAGTCAGTGATGCCATCCAACCATCTCATCCTCTGTCGTCCCCTTCTCCTCCTGCCCCCAATCCTACCCAGCATCAGGGTCTTTTCCAATGAGTCAGCTCTTCGCATGATGTGGCCAAAGTGTTGGAGTTTCAACTTCAACATCAGTCCTTCCAATGAACAGCCAGGATTGATCTCCTTTAGGATGGATTGATTGGATCTCCTTGCAGTCCAAGGGACTCTCAAGAGTCTTCTCCAACACCACAGTTCAAAAGCATCAATTCTGCGGTGCTCAGCTTTCTTCACCATCCAACTCTCACATCCATACATGACCACTGGAAAAACCATAGCCTTGACTAGACGGACTTTTGTTGGCAAAGTAATGTCTCTGCTTTTAAATATGCTATCTAGGTTGGCCATAACCTTCCTTCCAAGGAGTAAGCGTCTTTTAATTTCATGGCTACAATCACCATCAGCAGTGATTTTGGAGCCCAAAAAAATAAAGTCTGACACTGTTTCCACTTTTTCCCCCTCTATTTCCCATGAAGTGTTGGGACCAGATGCCATGATCTTAGTTTTCTGAATGTTGAGCTTCATTGCCCCAAATAAATAATTATTTTGTAGCTAATACAGAAATTTTTGATGTAAGAAAATGCTACTCGCTACTTATATAATCCCATCTTGATCAAAATACATTCTGCTATATGAGATATATTTATATAACATAAACATTGATGAGTGCATTCTTTGTAATACATACATACATAGCATGTATTATTTATGTATGAGTCAGTGAAAGATTTTCAGTCATGTCCAACTCTTTGCAACCGCATGGGCTGTAGCGTGCCAGGCTCCTCTGTCCATGGAATTATCCAGGTGAGAGTAATGGAGGAGGTTACCATTTCCTACTGCAGGGGTTCTTCCCCACCCAGGGATTGAACCTGAGTCTCCTGCATTGCCGTCAGATTATTTTTACCATCTGAGTCACCAGGGAAGCCCAATATTATGCACTTACATAAAATGAATATAATTTCTGAAAAGTGTGTAAGTTTGATAATGAGTTTTCAACAGACTGGCCATTTCCTTTTTCTTTCTGAAGTAGGTCATAAAGTCATCTATAAGAAACAAACAGTGTGGGTGGACCATAAATTTGGATACACTAAATTTTTACATTCCATTAACTTTTATTCTGATTATCTGTTATTTCTATAAACCTAAAGTCCACATACTTAGTTTACAATTATACATATGTATAAAGTATTTTAATTTTTTTCAAAATAAATATTTTAATCTTTTATTAAAGTATACTCAGTTGAATAGGATTCCCAGGTGGCTCAGTTTTAAAGAATCTGCCTGCCATTGCAGGAGACAGAGTTGCAGGTTCAATCCCAGGGTTGCAAAGATCACTTGGAGAAGAAAATGGCAACCCATTCCAGTATTATTGCCTAGGAAATCTCATAGACAGAAGAGCCTTGTAGGCTAGAGTCCGTGAAGTTGCAAAAGAGTTGGACATAACTTAGCGACTGAACAACAACCCAGTTGAATACATTAAGATATTTTCTCTGAATTATCAAATTCTAATAACATGTCACATGGGAGTCAACATAAATTGGAAAGTTTCAGTCTGATGCAAATAATTAAATCTAAGGCACAAAGTATATCTGTATGTAGCTAATTGCTTTTTTAGAAACATATATTCCTAATGTCTTTCTGTGTCAGAAAATGAAAGTCAATAGTTTTACCATAGCTGTATGAGTCTGCCAATTTTATATTTATCCACACAAAAAATAAATAAAATAGGCAAACCATACTAAATTTCCAGACATTTAATGGGATTAAAAATTATATATAGATTTCATGGCTTGGATAATGTCATTTTTGTTTCATTGTTTTAAAATCTCCTTCCCTGGTAAGTAACATTTCCATTAAAAGGGAAGGTACAATAAAACGCATACTGTTGGATGCACTGCAATAATTGGCTAAACCAGGTCTTTAGTCATAGTAAGTTTAACTTTTTATTTTAATTTAAATTTCAGTATGATATCAACTCTTAACAATGTAAGGAATACTATGCTCAACTCCAGTCTATACATCTCATTTCAAAATTTAAATGCACACATTTATAGCTTAAAAATGTATCTACTTATCTATATTTTATATGGTTTTTGGTTTTGTATAAATTTTAAACTATTCTTGCCATAATTGGAATTACTATTATTTTTAGATTAAAAGCAAGCATCTTATCCTAATGCAGTAATTGATTATTATCATCAAATATATTACTCACAGGAATATGCTAGGTTCTTAGTAATAATAACAATATAGCTATTACTCTTCTGAGAATGCTCAGTCTATTTATAGATGTGTGACAAAGGCAATAGAATAAATAAGATGATGATGTCACCTATATGGTTTATATAGAAATTCAGAAAATAAAATAATTCCTACTAATTGTAAATCCTTGAGGAATGATGCTTTGTCTTTATTTTATTTTCAAGGCCTAATTTAATATAAAGCCTACTTAAGCATGTCATAAGCACATGATAAAATTAACAAAATAATGGTGAAATTACAAGGCAAAGATTGACCTTAATCTATGCATGAATGGAAGATTAGAGAATAAATAGAGTAGCAGATTTTTTACAGTCATGATTTTGTTTTGATTCACAATCTGAAAATAGTTTCCAGGAATAATAAAGAAGGTGTGGTACATGAACACAATGGGATTTTACTCAGCCATAAAAAGGAACACATTTGAGTCAGTTCTAATGAGCTGGACAAACCTAGACCATATTATACAGAATGAAATAAGTCAGAAAGAGAAAGATAAATATCATATACTGACGCATATATATGGAATATAGAAAGATGCTACTGATGAATTATAGAGAACAGACTAATGGACATGGGGAGAGGGGAGGAGAGGGTGAGATGTATGTAGAGAGTAACACAGAAACTTACATAATCATGTGTGAGATAGATAGCCAACAGGAATTTGCTGTGTGTGTCCAGCAACTCAAATAACCTAGAGAGGTGGGAGGGGAGGGAGGTGGGAGGGGGGTTTAAGAGGAAGGGGACATATGTATACCTATGGCTGATTCATGTTGATGTTTGACAGAAAACAATAAAATTCTGTAAAGCAATCATCCTTCAATTAAAAATAAACAAATTTTAAAAAAGACAAGAAAATAGTTTCTAGGAATACATGATAACTATAAACAGAGATTGTGCTTACTATGGTGTTCATCGTATTTATACTTAAATTTTAGATTTAGTCATATTTTCAGTATAGGAGAATAAATTTCATAAGTATCCCATTAGCTTTAGAAAATACCTATTTTAAAAGTAATCAATTATGTATACAAATCAATTGGAAAAGATTTGGCCTTGTTTAGTACTAATCTTCCCACACAGTTCAGGGAAGAATTAGTTTTCTGTTTTACGTTTATTTCTTTGTGTGTGCTCAGTCACACAGTTGTGTCCAACTGTTTGTCGCCCTTTGCACTGTAGCCCACCAGGCTCCTTTGTCCATGGGATATATCAGGCAAAAATACTGGAGTAGGGTGCCATTTCCTCCTCCAGGGAATCTTCCTGACCCAGGGATTGAACCCGCATCTCCTGCATTGCAGGCATATTCTTTACCTGCTGAGTCATCTTTATAAATACCAATAAAAATGTGTATTTTCTTCTGGATAGCATATATATTCCAGATGAGAAAATGGCAGGGATAAATGGAGTACAAGTAACTGTGCAAAAGCCAATCAGTTTTTAACATTAGAAAATTACACATTAAAGTTTATATTAAAGATGTTTACATTTGATATAAAGTAAACAAATGCTAGGAAGGATTGGGGGCAGGAGGAGAAGGGAACGACAGAGGATGAGATGGCTGGATGGCATCGCCCACTCGATGGACATGGGTTTGGGTAGACTCCGGGAGTTGGTGATGGACAGGGAGGCCTGGTGTGCTGCAATTCATGGGGTCGCAAAGAGTCGGACACGACTGAGCGACTGAACTGAACTGAACTGAACTGAACTGAAACAAATGCTATCAGACTGGCTCAAAATGTTCTACTATAGCAGAATGGACACTGAATTGTGTAAATTATCCTACTAACTACTGGTATGAACTTAGGAAACTCTTAGAAATTTTCCATGCCTCAAGAGTCTAAGCTGTGGAAAAAGAAGTGTGGAGTAGACTACATTAAGGCCCTTAGAGTTTATGAACCAGATTCATTCAGTTCATAAACTGTTCTTCACTATTAAGAACAGTGCCTTTGGAAGCTGCATTAACTCTTTCTAGCTAATTAGTTTAATTTACGTGTAAGGCATAACTTTATATGCAAGGATATTTGGCTTCATTGAATTCCAATTATTTTCCCTTATGGTATACAATTTAGTTTCCACTCTTTTTTTTTTTTGGCCTTTTTCCTCAAATGAGCTAAACTCATTATGAGATTCACAGCAAATAAAATGAGCCACCTGTATTGAAATCATTAGATGGGCACTAATCAAAATGATTCTATATTATTTACTTTTTCATTTCATTGATTACTGTTTTTCAAATATTCTAGAAAAGAATGGAACAAGTTATTACAGATATTTTTCATAAGCTCTGTATTTGGTCCTCAATTTCAAATCATGCTTAGCCTTGATGAAATTCAAGTTTACTTCCTTATCAACTTATCATAATTTTTTCAGAATTTAATGACATTATGAAACCTCTAGCCTTTCTAGAAGGCTAGCAATTTATGAAAATTTATTAAAAAAACTAACTTTGCTTGTCAATTTTGCTTTGTATTTTTTTTGCCTTGCATCCAGTTCATTATTATTGTTGTTTTTCCTTTATTATTTATTTCCTTCTTCTGTGTTTGCTTGTTTTTAGTCTGTTCATTTAGTTCTAGTTTCCAAAAATGGAAATGTAAATTTTAAGCATTCTTTTAAAATGTGAAAATTTAGAACTATACACTATTCCCTTAGCACAGCTTTGGGTATATTACATTAATTAATTTTGATATGGTATGGCTTCATTGGCATTTGATTCAAATTTTAGCAAAATACCTTATGGCTTCTTCTTTGAACATTGGTAGTTGACTTGTCAAGACAGGGTGAGTGGCAAAATACAATAGCTCTATTTCTATAGAGGAAAGACTTCTTTAATGGTGGAGAGAAAAACCCACTTAGGTTAACTGGCCTGGACACTTAAAGTTAGGAAGTCAGTTGGAATTTAAGGGAGAAAAAAACAAAGACTTAAAAACCTGAGTTCAGGGTCCTAGCTGAGAGAACAGGTGACTAGTTAGCAATTTAATGGAGAAATCCTGGAAACAATGAAAGATATTAAGGTTTTCAGTTCAGTTCAGTTGCTCAATCCTGTCCCACTCTCTGCGACTCCATGGACTGCAGCATGCCAGGCCTCTCTGTCCATCACCAACTCCCTGAGTTTATTCAAACTCATGTCCATTGAGTTGGTGATGCGATCCAACCATCTCATCCTCTGTCGTCCCCTTCTCCTCCTGCCTTCAATTTTCCCCAGCATCAGGGTCTTTTCAAATGAGTCAGCTCTTTGTATCAGGTGGCCAAAGTATTGGAGTTTCAGCTTCAAAATCAGTCCTTCCAATGAATATTCAGGACTGATTTCCTTTAGGATGGACTGGTTGGATCTCCTTGCAGTCCAAGGGACACTTAAGAGTCTTCTCGAACACCACATTTCAAAAACATTAATTCTTCTGTCCTCAGCTTTCTTTATAGTCCAAGTCTCACATCTATACATGACTACTGGAAAAACCATAGCCTTTACTAGACGGACCTTTGTTGGCAAAGTAATGTCTCTGCTTTTTAATATGGTGTCTAGGTTGGTCATAACTTTCCTTCCAAGGAGTAACTGTCTTTTAATTTCATGGCTGCAGTCACCATCTGCAGTGATTTTGGAGCCACTCAAAATAAAGTCAGCCACTGTTTTCCCATCTATTTGCCATGAAGTGATGGGACAGGATGCCATGATCTTAGTTTGCTGAATGTTGAGCTTTAAGCCAACTTTTTCACTCTCCTCTTTCACTTTCATCAAGAGGCTCTTCACTTTCTGTCATGAGGCTGGTGTCATCTGCATATCTGGGGTTATTGATATTTCTCCCAGCAATCTTGATCCAGCTTGTGCTTCATTCAGCCCAGCGTTTCTCATGATGTACTCTGCATATAAGTTAAATAAGCAGGGTGACAATATACAGCCTTGACGTACTCTTTTCCCTATTTGGAACAAATTTGTTGTTCCATGTCCAGTTCTAACTATTGCCTCCTGACCTACATACAGATTCCTCAAGAGGAAGGTAAGGTGGTCTGGGATTCTGATCTCTTTTAGAATTTTCCAGAGTTTGTTGTGGTCCACACAGTCAAAGACTTTGGCATAGTCCATAAGGCATAAGTAGATGTTTTTCTGGAACTCTTCTTGCTTTTTTGATGATCCAATGGATGTTGGCAATTTGATCTCTGGTTCCTCTGCCTTTTCCAACTTGAACATATGGAAGTTCATGCTTCATGTACTGTTGAAGCCTGGTTTGGAGAATTTTGAGCATTACTTTAATAGCGTGTGAGATGAGTTCTATTGTGTGATAGTTTGAGCATTTTCCGCACTGCCTTTCTTTGAGATTGGAATGAACACTGATCTTTTCCAGTCCTGTGGCCACTGCTGAGTTCTCCAAATTCACTGGCATATTAAGTTCAGCACTTTCAAAGCATCATGTTTTAGGATTTGAAATAGCTCAACTGGAATTCTATCACCTTCACTAGCTTTGTTCCTAGTGATGCTTCCTAAGGCCCACTTGACTTTACATTCCAGTATGTCTGGCTCTAGGTGAGTGATCACACCATCGTGATTATCTGGGTCGTGAAGATCTTTTTGTACAGTTCTTCTGTGTATTCTTGCCACCTCTTCTTAGTATCTTCTGCTTCTGTTAGGTCCATACCATTTCTGTCCTTAATTGAGCCCAACTTTGCATGAAATGTTTCCATGGTATCTCTAATTTTCTTTAAGAGATCTCTAGTTTTTCCCTTTCTATTGTGTTCCTGTATTTCTTTGCATTGATTGCTGAGGAAGGCTGTCTTATCTCTCCTTGCTATTCTTTGGAACTGTGCATTCAGATGGGTATATCTTTTCTCCTTTGCCTTTCACTTTTCTTCTTTTCACAGCTATTTGTAAGGCCTCTTCAGACAACCATTTTGCCTTTTTGCATTTCTTTTCCTTGGGGATAATCTTGATCACTTCCTCTTGTGCAATGTCGTGAACCGCCATCCACAGTTCTTCAGGCACTCTATCAGACCTAATCCCTTGAATCTGTCACTTCCACTGTATAAACATAAGGGATTTGATTTAGGTCTTAACTGACCTGATCTTTAAGGTTTTAAAGATCTCTTAACATGTCTTTGGTCTCCCCTGGTGATTCAGCTGGTAAAGAACCTGCCTGTTAATGCAGGAGACACAAGAGACCAGGTTCAGTACCTAGATTGGGAAGACTCCCTGGAGATGGAAATAGCAACTCACTCCAGTATTCTTTCCTGGAAAATTACATGGACAGAGGAACTGGGCAGACTATAGTCCATGGAGTCCCAAAGAGTAGACACAACTGAACACACATGAATACACACACACTTATGTATCTTTGACTGAGAATTACAAGCATGCAATGCAAAGGGGAGAAATAAAAGTGAATGGGGGCAAGGTAAACTTAAAGTACATTTTTAGTCCTTTTGGGTTTGACTGTTCTACACAAACTACGCTCAGAGCCATTGGGAGTGATGGAAAACTTCTGTGCTTGCTTGTGGCATTGGCCCACAACTTTTGTACAATCACAGGTCGACCAGAAATACAGGCAACTCCTGGGAGGCAAAGCTAAAAATTTAAATAAGAAACATAAACATCAAAAATGGACCAAAAACCACAGCAACCGTAAATAACAAGGACTTCTTACAGAATAAGTTCAGACAAGTTATAGACACAGAAATAAATAAGTCAATTAAAACTAACTCAGGAGGACTTACTTGGCACTCCAGTGGTTAGGACTCTATGATTCCACTGCAAGGGGCATGAGTTGTATCCCTTGTCAGGGAACTAAATCTTGTATGCTGTCATTGTGTGGCCAAAAAAAAAAAAAAAACTAAAAAGAGCCTAATACAAAATTCAGAGTTGCTGCAATATGCTAGGTAAAATATCCTATAAAGGGAAAAGAGAGACAAAGGGTTTGAAACAATATTTGATGAAGCAATGTTTGATAAAAATATTAATCATGAGTTCCATAATGCTGATGAATCTCAAATAATTTAATACAGGCACCCACACATAGTACTTAACTACTAAAATTAAAATGTAGAAAGTCTTGAAAACAAGAAACAATTACCTAGGGAAACAAAAATATTACAAATATATGACTTTCCATCAGAAAGTATGGAGGCCAGAGGATAGTGGAATGAATGATGCATTCACAGAACTGAAAAACCACAAACAGAAATTGTCAACCAAGAATTCTATATACAACAACATATCCAAAATCAATGTGAATTAAAACATGACCAGAAAAGGAAACACAAAAAATTTTTTACTAGAATGCCTAATTTATAAGAAAGGTTATAAAAAAGATAAATATGTGGTTAGTATGAAAGATGCATACATATATCTTTCTATGTCCTTTTAAAAATTTCTTTAAAAATTACTTGTATAAATCATTAGTTGTAACACTTTGCTAGCTTATAGTGTGTGTAGATTTAAACTATATGACTATTTATATAATAACACTAAAAACTGAGGAGGAAAAGAACTATATTTTAATAAATTATGTTTCATTTCTTAGAGGAAACATACACAAATGCATCTACCTTGAATTTTCATTAAAAACCATCAGTATATGAAAATAGTCTTAATTCTCTGAAATGCCAATATAGTATTATACATTGCAAATATCATAACTTATATACACTTCCTATATTGGTCATATCTACTTCTGACTTCTTAATTTTATAATAAAACTACATTGGAATGCTTCATAGATGTATTAACACTCTATTAAAAAGATTTCTAACAGAAAATACATTTTTGATATAAAATTGACATAGACAATGTGTAAACATTTTAATTTTGAGAGGAATTTAAATTGTCCCCATTATACACTGAGAGAAACTATTTTCCCCATTCTTTTCCAACATGGAACATTCTGAAATTATTATTTACTATATACCTGTGAACATAAGCAAATATATTTCATGAACTTTTTTTTTTTTTAATGTTCAGTTGCCTGAATCTTAGTTTGAATCGAACTAATTTTCATATGCATTAGTTTTTAATACTATTTTATCAGGGACTTCTTATATATATCTGTGATTTTTTGACTTCCCTAATATTAAATTTTGATCACATATATTTTCTGTTTTTTTCTCTGCCTTTAACCTTAGTTATTGGTGTTTCTCGTTATGAAACAGTGTTAACTTTGTCTGTAGTTAAAAGTGTTAATATATTTCTTATGGATTAGTCAAGAAAAAGAGCAGCAGAAGCATCTGTGAATTGATGCCATGCAAAGCTCAGAGCTGAGCACTGTTATAATGAGGCCAGTGGCTGGTTGAAACTGGAGAGATGGACAGGAAACGATTTTAATGGAATGACAATATCTAGGGTCAGAACAGGGCAATTACAATAGAAACTCCCAATCAGGTTCAAGCCATCCTGTGAGAGAAAAGGAGCTCTAGTTTGTGAGAACACTGTAAAGCCTTTAAAATGTTGTGAGATCAAAGAAAGAATGGTGCAAGAGAACAAAAGTCTTCAGTTTTACACTGGAGATTATTGAGGTGGAAGATAATGAATATATTGTGTCATCTCTTTAAGAAGATATCTATAATATATTACCTTTTAAAATACTTTTCCTATGCACTGATACAACACTAATATAAATGAATATCTGTGTATTCTAAAATAAATTTGAGGATAGTATATATGTAACATTTTGTAGCCTGCTTGTTTTAAATTATCGATAAATTGTAAAGCTTTGCTCATGTCATTAGCATATTAAGTTTTAAGATTAGAGTGTAATTTTAATGTTTATAAAACATCACTATTTTATTAGGATTGTATATTATTTCTTAGATATTTAATTATAACAAGCTTAGTTGTTTTCTATTCATTGATGGCATTATAAGAACTATTATAAGTAAAATTAACTTGATTTTAAGTTAATGTGAAAATAAACCTACACATAAAATTTTTGTGGGCTGTTGCATATGTAATAGATAAACTTAAGAAATAACATATTCATACTTAGAACTGAAACAGGCTCAGAATGATGTTCTCTGGCCTCATATTCTACTTGAGAGCTTTTAGAGGTAGGGAACTTTTCTCACCATCCATTATGTGTTAGCATGAAAGTTAATCTAAACAAAATTTAGTTAGCAAAGGCAATTCCCATCTGGTAGAAAAGTCAAATATACAGTAAATGCTTCAATTATAATTGAAATGTTTACCTCACCATGCTTTCAAATAATTCAGAATTTAAACACTATTTCTGTAACTTTAGTGAGCATCTTAGTATGATTTAGGGAAAAAAGTATAATCTATTTCCAGACTGCATTTTGGCTATGTTTACCTTCTCATTAGAATTTTATAAAATGTGCAGTCTTTCTACTTAAAGTGTGAAGCCACATTTTTTTTTGAGAGATGGTATCAGGTGAGAAGATCTTATTTAAATACTCAAACACTGTTCAACCACTCAGTTTCCTGACATTTTTCTCCTCCTGGGTAGCATCAAAAATCAGTATTGTGGGTGTTCTGAGATCTTTAACTCTGTAACTTTTTCAGTTTCTGATCAGTCATGCTGTTGGGTATGTTGTGGATATTAAGAAACATTTTTCCACTGTGGCATTTCTTAGATTTCCCTTGAGAGGCAGTTAACAAAACATTCACCAGAATTATTCAGGCCTAGAGTTGCTTTGTCAATTAAGAAAACGGTGGGGCTCCCAGTGTGTTCCAAGATGTTGTGTACTATTGGAAGCAAATACAGCCATTCTTTTAGCACTGGCTTCAGAAACCTTGGCATCTCTGCCTTGCGTGTTGGTTAAAAAAATATTCCCTGAATTTCATGTTGAAAATCATTCTTGAGATCTCGATCTCAAGATCATCTATTGAGAAAACATGGATGATGGCCTTTGGACTTCATACAATAAATCCAAATACTGAACGAACATGTGCATTGTTATTTAACCCAGAAATATTCTTTCTCACGATTGCTATTCATAATCTTTAGGGTACCATCAACAAAGATAGTTACAATAGAGAAATATCCGATAGCAACACTGTTCAGCATAACACTTTTGATCAAAAATTTTATAGAGATTTTTTTAAATGATTTTAAGAAAATGTTTGCAAAGCAATCAAGTTGCTTGAAAGGAAGTTCAAATGTCAACGTAAATTATATTAAGAAATAAATTTTGGGTAGATTATAGAAGGTTACTTTATTATTTTATCTGCAACGATCTGCTACATGTTGTTTGACAATTCCACTATGTCTCATAGTTCCTCTCTATAAAGTTAAGGAGTTTTATAATATTTCAAAGTTCCAGTGAAACTGCTAAGAAAATATGTCTTATCTAGACATTATATTTTAGTTTTATGAAAAGAATTTGTGTTGTGTTTAAATTAGAAAACTTCACTTGGAGTTATTCTAGTTAAAATTGTATCTATGGATAAAAAAGACTGGTGAATACTGGAGTTTTAAAGGAAAAATAATCTTGTGAAAAATTTTAACCATCAAGTTTTAATTTGTGTATTTATGATTTTATCTTCTTTTTGAATAAACTTTATATTTTTCTCTCCAAATGCTATTCATAATCTTTAGGGTACCATCAACAAAGATAGTTACAATAGAGTTACCTTATATCATCATTTCTGAAGTATATACATGCAATTACATAGATTGAATTATCAAAAAATCAGATTTTAAGGCTTTAACAACATAATGATTTTATTAAAGATACTTTGCCTTCAGCAGTTTGTATTTCCTCAAATAGACACTAAAATATATGTGTCTATATTGAAGACACAAAGGGCAGTGGAAAAGCAGCAGTGGAAAAGCAGCATATAATATAGCCAAATTTTCCTGGTGGGATAGAGAATTGTATACACAATGTTAATTTTTCAACTTGAAATATGTAAAGTTTTATATGAAAAAAAGGGTGCATTTTTTTTTCTCCAGTAATAGAGAACACACTTTTTAAAGCTTGGAGCTGTAAAAGTCCCACTACTTCAGATCATGACACAATAGTCTGTGATGAGAGGAAAACATAGCTGGAAAGATAATATGGAGCTGGGAGCTTTGAGTGCTTCAATAAAGAAATTTAAAATGAAAACTCCTGACATTTATAATAAGAATGAGTAAGAGTGAAATCATTAGGTAAGGACTGATCTTTAGATAAATAACTAGTGGACAATGTAAGCAAAAACATTTTTATATTATTTGTGTTACACCAGTCTAATGGATAAGTTGAATATAATCTGAGTAAGATACTATCTTATAACTAACATGAATGTGAGATTTCTAAAAGTCTTTGCATCTAGTCATCCTGTCTCAGGGCTATGAGCACACTACTCTGCACAGTCTGTATGTCATACATTAACACACGCACACATCACAAGCATCATTGTCATCCACTTAACCATCATCAAATAAAATTATCAGAGATTAAAATATAGATACTTCCAGAAAGTATCTGGAAGTAACATATTTTATTCATCCCATAAGAAAGAACACAGCTTTCTTATTCTAAATATTTACAGTTGCATACAATTTGAAAAAAATAGATGAAAACAGGACATTTTTCAGTGAAATAATATGACTGGAAAAGTAAAGAAGATAAGATGAGAAATGCAGGTATTCACATTGCAGAATAGTCTCCCAGATTGTAATAAGATAACAACAGGGTCAAAAATCAATAACCATCATTCTGTATTTACACGTCACTTTAGAATTGAAGCTGTTATAAATTTGCTAGGTCATTTGATCCCACAATTGTCCTGGGGTAGATAGAGAAAAACAAGCTTGTAATCAAACTGCAATTCCTGTAATAGGATGCACTATGAACTAAAGTATGAAATTGCATGTATTCATATTCTTTCAATTCAGTTAAGTTCTGTCACTCAGTCGTGTCCAACTCTTTGTGACCCTATGGACTGCAGCACACCAGGCTTCCCTGTCCATCACCAGCTCTCAGAGTTTGCTCAAACTCATGTCCATTGGGCGGGTGATGCCATCCAACCATCTCATCCTCTGTCGTCCCCTTCTCCTCCTGCCTTCAATCCTTCCCAGTGTCAGGGTCTTTTCCAATGAGTCAGTTCTTCACATCAGGTGGGCAAGGTATTGGAGTTTCAGCTTCAACATCAATCCTTGTGATGAATATTCAGGACTGATCTCCTTTAGGGTTGACTGGTTTGATTGCCTTGCAGACCAACGGACTCTGGAGAGTCTTCTCCAACTCCACAGTTAAAAAGCATTAATTCTTCGGTGCTCAGCTTTCTTTATAATCCAACTCTCACGTACATACAAGACTACTGGAAAAATCATAACCTTGACTAGACAGACATTTGTTGGCAAAGCAAAGTCTCTGCTTTTTAATATGCTGTCCAGGTTGGTGATAGCTTTTCTTCCAAGGAGCAAGTGTCTTTTAATTACTTGGCTACAATCACCATCTGCAGTTATTTTGGAGCCCCCCAAAATAAAATCTCTCACTGTTTCCATCATTTTCCCATCTATTTGCCATGAAGTGATGGGACCAGATGCCATGATCTTAGTCTTCTGAATGTTGAGCTTTAAGCCAACTTTTCACTCATCTCTTTCACTTTCATCAAAGGACTCGTTAGTTCTTCACTTTCTGTCATAAGGGTAGTGTCATCTGCATATCTGAGATTATTGATATTTCTCCCTGCAGTATTGATTCTATAGCCCGGTATTTTTGCATGTATGATGCATATGAGTTAAATAAGCAGGGTGACAATATACAGCCTTGGCATACTCCTTTTCCTATTTGGAACAAGTCTGTTCCATGTCCAGTTCTAACTGTTACTTCTTGACTTTTTACAGATTTTTCAAGAGGCAGGTAAGGTGGTCTGGTATTCCCATCTCTAAGAATTTTCCACAGTTTATTGTGACTTACACAGTCAAAGGCTTTGGCATAGTCAATAAAGCAGAAATAGATGTTTTTCTGGAACTCTCATGCTTTTTTGATGATCATATTCTTTAGTTACTCACTTTTTTCTTTTTTTTTTTACTTCTTTAAAATTTGATAATAAAGCCCACATTTTAATATGAAGCATTTTGTTTACATATGCATTTGATTTTATTCATGAAGTATGCACACACAATTATACAAAAGGTATTCACTCCATTAAGTTAAATCTGAATAATTTATAAAATATCTTAATTATGTTAATATAATTCAAATAGGAGATATCATCTTACATATTGTATGAGTTTGCTTTTGATTGTTGTAAAAATTAGTATAAACATAGTGACTTAAATAATAAATATTTATTCTTTCACAGTTCAGGAGGCCAAAAAGTTTGACATCACTGTCACTGGGCTCAAGTTAGGTTGTGGTGGCAGGGCCACAATTCCTCTGAAGACTCAAGGTCTAATCAGCCCTTGCCTTTCCAGCTGATACCCCAGCATTTTTGGCCTGTACTACGTCACTCTAATCTTTGTATCGATAGTCACATTGTCTTCTTTGCTCTGTGTCTAATCTCTATGTCACCTTTTCCATATGGATCTTTTGTTGTTTAATCACTAAGTTGTGTCTGACTCTTTTGTGACTCCATCAACTATAGTCTGCCAGGTTCCTCTGTCCATTAGATTTCCCAGGCAAGAATACTAGAGTGGGTTACCATTTCCATCTCCAGGGGATCTTTCTGACCCAGGGGTCAAACCCAGGTCTCCTGAATTGGCAGGCTGATTCTTTACCCTGAGCCACCAAGGAAGCCCATTTCCATATGAATACATATGATTAAATTTAGGGATCACCCATATAATCTGGATATTGCCTCATCTCAGCATGTTCATTTTAATCAAGTCTGCAAAAGCCTTTTATTTTTCCCAAATAAAGTTACAACTGCTTTGTGGGTATTTGCTCAAGGGATTAGATCTTAATATCTTTAGGGTATACAATCCAGCCTTCTATAATCTCTCTATCCTCCAATGATTCATGTCTATAGCAGATGCAAAATATATTCACTGAGGCCAAGATCCCCAAAAGTCTCAACACAATAAAGCATCAACACCAGCCTAAAATTTCATCTAAATACATGTTACAAAATTCCAAATCTCATCATCTAAATCATTTAAATTAAGATTATATGAGATATTGGGTACAACCTATTCTGAGATCAATTTTTTCTCACTCTCCAAACCTGTGACTTGGATAACTTGGAAAGTTATCTGTTACCAAAATACAATTGTGGGATAGACAGAGTATAGTATTTATAGACGTTCCCATTGCAAAAAGAAGAAAATGGTTTAGGAAGGAGAATATTCACAAATTCCAAGCAATTTTAAAATCAAGCCGGGGTAGAGTTTTAAGGCCTGGGAATGATCCTCTGCAGCTCAAGACTGATAGCGGCAACACAGCTCTATCTTCAGCTGTTATACGTTGACTTACAATTCTTCTGAGCCACTGTTATGGCCTCTGAGCCCAAGTCTCTACCCTCAGCATCATCCTTCCTTTTACTTGAAAGTGAATGTATGTGTTTCTCAGTAGTTTTCTCACCCTACTTTCTGCCTGTAGAGTTTTGTAGTCCAAACGCCTTTTTCATTTTATATCATGTTATTCATTCCACTCCAAGCTGGTCATGTTTATGGTGGTATAACATTCTCAGAAATCTTTGCGGGTTGCCCATGTACATCACAGAGATTCACACCTTTAAACATAGCATCCTCCACAGATCTTTGTTTAGTAACTCATCTCTATTCCAGACTTCTGTGGTTGAGTGAATTCATGAATCACTTATATAATCTCTTCAGCAATAAAGACAGTTTTCCAGCCATACCATTGGCCTTCTCTCCAAAGCATGCTTTCCTAATAGTTTTGTTGTTGTTCAGTCACTAAATTGTGTTCAACTATTTGTGAATCCACAGACTCTAGGATGCCAGGCTCCTTTGTCCTCCACTGTCTCTTGCAGTTTGCTCAAATTCATGTCCATTGAGTCAGTGATGCTATCACACCATATCATTCTCTGTTGACTACTTCCCCTGCCCTTAGTTTTTCCCAACATCAGGATCTTTTCCAATGAGTCAGCTCTTCACATCAGGTGACCAAATTTTTGGAGCTTCAGGTTCAGTATCAGTCTATCCAATGAATATTCAGGATCAGTTTCCTTTATGATTCAGTAGCTTGATCTCCTTGCAATCTTAGGGATCCTCAAGAGTCTTCTAACAGTTATTATCCTAATTTTATCATATTTTGCCATCTGAATGGCTGTTTCCCAAATAATTAAGTGCTGATTTCCTTATTTTATATCTGTCTACTTGTGTTTTGCTATTATCAGCTAACACTTTCAATGTTTTGCTTAGAAATATCCTAAGCTAAATATCGAAATTTCTTGTTTATGAGTTTTTCTTCTTCAAACAGTTGGAGAGCGCAATTTATCTAAGTTCTCTATCTCTATATACCAAGATTTGCCTTTCCTTTGGTTTCCAATGATGTACTCCTTACTCCCTTCTGAGCCCTTGCCTTTAACCCACTTTTTAACCAGTTTGTCTATGTGCATAGTCATTTTCTATAATGTGTCATAGAATTCTTCCAGCCTCTATACATTATTTGATTCCAAAGCCCCTTCCATATTTTAGGCATTTATTACACAATATACTTAAATCTATATTAGTTTCCTATGGGTTGTTAAACCACTGCAAACTTGGTGATCAAAAATAACATAACATTTTGTTGTCTCATTTTTCTGTAGGCCATAAGTTCAAAATCAGTGTTAGTGGACCAAAATCAAAGTGCCAGTAGGGCTTCTTTTCCTCCAAAAGCTCTAGGGGAAATTTGGTAGACTGCCTCCTCCAACTTTTGTTGGCTGCCAGCATTCCTTAGCTTGTGTTATATTACTCCACTCTGACTTTATTTTCACAATACCATGTGTATTTCAAATCTCCTTTTGCATCTCTTATAAAGATATATGTGATTGCTCTTCAGACCCATGACTTAAGATCCTTAAACACATGCGTAATTTTTTTTCTCTAAATAAATTGATATTTACAGGCTCCAGGCATTAGGACCTGCTATTTTTAAGGAGACTTATTTTTAGTCTACTATATATACTTTACGTAATGTTACTTTTCAAAAAGAAGTTTCATTTTATTTAATTTCATGAAAATTTTGCTATTATTACTCTTTAAATATCATCAGTTTTCCCTTCTGAATAAATCATTTAAGGGATGTTAGAGCATGAACTATTCTATTGTTTTATTTTCTTATTGATACACAACATGTAGGCTTTCTCTAGAATAATGATGCTATCTTAGTAGGCTGTTAGACTTATTTACATACTATTTTCAGGCATTCAGTAAATGGTGTATCATGTGATTATCATTACAGACTTAAATTGCTATGTTATAAAATGGACCATTCTATTTATATTTCAAAACACATCACAGTTCATTACCTTATGAGAAAAACCGAGCTATAACATTAATACATATATTTAATACTCTTTGTTAAGTAACAAGTTATTTCAAGACAGCCTGCTAATTTGAAGCAATAGGCTGATATAAAAATGAAACAATTATAGGTGTACTATGCTTCAGAAATTGCCAGTCCCTATATTTCAGCTCATTATCTACATGCTTCTTCAAAGGACCAAATGAGTCTCCATCACTTGTTACTGGGGAGTGAAACTGTTGCAGTTTGATTTTTGGAATGATATTTCCAGAAGTATAAAATGCTTGTACTTTGAAATACAGATACTTATTCTTTCACAGATCTGCCTGGTGATACTCTGCTTATCATAAGTGTATGTTCAGTATGAATCACTTAGGGAATTTGAACCAGCAAAGAGCGAGATCCTTTTTGCTCACTTGTTACATGCAAATGCAAAGTGTAATTAGGGTCTTGTGTCTGGGGTATAAGATTAAGTATATGTGAACAATGAAGTGTCATAGCACAAAATAGTGTCAGACATAATAAAGTAGACTTTGGAACCACATTGCTTGAGGTGAACTCTACTTATGCCACCAGCTAGCCACGTGACATTGATCGAGTTATTTATCTTCTTTTCAGTAAAATAGGAAAAGCACCTTTGGTCAATTGTATTATTGCTTCAGATTATTTTCTTCTTTCATAAGAAGCTCATACAAAAACGCCTAGGGTCATAGTGCTTGAAGTCGCCTACTGCATGGGAAGAATACACACCACTACACCACTGACATTAGAATTAATCATGTGATTTGCCTTTGCCAGTCAAATATGAAGAGAGTGGTAATTACCACAGAAGCTTTATGAAACATCAGAAAGTTTTGTCTTCACCTCCCCCACTCTTCCCAGGTGACTATTGTGGTAAAGAACCTGTCTGCTAATGCAGAAGATATAAGAGATTCTGGTTCGATCCCTAGATTGGGCATATCCCCTGGGGAAGGAAATGACAACCTACTTCAGTATTCATGCCTGGAAAATCCCATGGACAGGGGAGCCTGGCAGGCTACGGTTCATGGGGTCGCAAAGTGTCAGACATGACTGAATTGTCTTAGCACATGCCCTACAAGTAATCCCGCACTCTTGCACAAGGACCGTATGCCTCAGATGGAAGTTGTTGTTTAAACCTGAATCTTAGAGTTAAGAGTCTGTGATAAACAGAGTCACAGCCAACCCACAGACAGCATATCATGAGCAAAATATACACTGCTTTTTTGTAAGCTAACAAGCTACTGAGGGGTTTTCCTGGTAGCTCAGCTGGTAAAGAATCTGCCTGCAATGCAGGAGACCCTTTCAGGAAGATCCCCTAGACAAGAGATAGGCTACCCACTCCAGTATCCTTGGACTTCCCTGGTGGCTCAGATGGTAAATAATCCAACTGCAATGCGGGAGACCTGATTTTGATCCCTGGTTTGGGAAGATCCCCTGGAGGAGGGCATATCAACCCACTGCAGTATTTTTGCCTGGAGAATCCCCATGGACAGAGGAGCCTGGTGGGCTACAGTCCATGGGGTTACAAAGAGTTGGACATGACTGAGCTACTAGGCACAGCCTAGCACAAGATACTGTGGGTAGTGGAGAACTGCACATAATCCAGCAAACCTGAATAATAGTAGTATCTACTTCATGTTCTTATTTTTAGTAAGGCTCAGAGAAAGCAGTTAGTAATGAGGTAGATTCTTATAATTATAGAAAGAGTTTTTGTTATTATTGTTACTGTTATATTTAGAAGTCCAAGGAGTGACCAATGTAAAGATGGTCAAATGTTACAGTGTAGAGGTATAAGAAGAAAATTCTGTTTCACTAATTGTAATATACTCTACTGAGTCTAGGAGTGATGGGCATAATTTTCCAAATTATATTGAGGAATAACAATAGACACTAACCTTTGAATATGTGGGGTTTCAAATACTCATAAGATTTGTTCATTCAAAATATTAGATAGACTCCCATATTTCTCATATTTGCGGACAATTCTGCCACTTCCCTTTACCCACCCCTCCCCCAACAGCAAAACTGGCGAAAGCATTATTTCCCAGGCTGTATTCATTCTTTGTACTCTCAGATATATTTAACAAGATTTCATTTGGAATAGGATAAAAGAAGCTTTGCTGGTGGCTCAGTTGCTAAAGAATCTGCCTACAATGCAGGATACCCTAGTTCAATTCCTGGGTCAAGAAGTTCCCCTGGAGAAGGGATAGGCTACCCACTCCAAAAATGTAGGAGACTTGGGTTTGATCCCTGGATTGGGAAGATCCCCTGAAGGAAGGCATGACAACCCACTCCATTTCTCTTACCTGGAGAATCTCCATGGACAGAAGAGCTTGGTGGGCAACGGTCCATGGGGTTGCAAAGACTGAGCAACTAAGCACAACACAAAAATAGCTTTCAGTAATGATTCTTTAATAGTTAAAATTATCTGTAGATTGTTTAGATGCTCAATCACATAACACACAGGCACACAGGGGATTAAAAAGTTGTTTGAGAAAGTCACAGTAATGCCTTGTTCTGCCACTATATTAAAATCCTATCTCATGAACTGTCACCTATTTGAAATTGAAGTGGCCACACTTGCCTCCTGAACTTTAAGTATTCATTGTTCTATAACTTAGTACATACCAGTCTAAGTGGATCATTATATTCTTACAAGCATGAATTAATCGTTCTATTTTTCTGTATCTATCTCTATCATTGGCCCTAAATGACAATTAATTTAAGAAGTTACAGTAAACCCTCCATATATGCAAGTTCTGGATTGCAGATTCGACAAACTGCAGATCAAAAGCATTAAAAAAAATTCAGAAAGTTTCAAAAGAGCAAAAACTGAATTTTATCTTTGATAGTCATTTTTTTACATAGCATTTACAATGCAATGTTGTAATGAATCTAGATTTGATTTAAAACATATAAGAAGATGTGCATATGTTATATGAAAACACTATATCATTTTATTGGCTCTGCACCCTGGGCCAAATTCAGATTTAAATTGAAGAAAGTATGGAAAACCACTAGGCCATTCAAGTAGGACCTAAATCAAATCCTTCACGATTATGCAGTGGAAGTGACAAATAGATTCAAGGGATTAGATATGATAGACAGAGTGCCTGAAGAACTATGGACAGAGGTTCATGACATTGTACAGGAGGCAATAATCAACACCATCCCCAAGAAAAATGCAAAAAGGCAAGATGGATGTCTGACAAGGCCTTACAAATAGCTGAGAAAAGAAGAGAAGCTAAAAGCAAAGGAAAAAAGGAAAGATATACCCTTTTGAATGCAGAGTTCCAAAGAATAGCAAGGAGCAATAAAAAAGCCTTCCTCAGTGATCAATGCGAAGAAATAGAGGAAAATAATAGAATGGGAAAGACTAGAGATCTCTTCAAGAAAATTAGAGATACCAAGGGAACATTTCATGCAAAGATGGGCACAATAAAGGATAGAAATGGTATGGACCTAACAGAAGCAGAAGGTATTAAGAAGAGATGGATATAATGCACAGAAGAACTATTCAAAAAAGATCTTCATGATCCAGATAACCAGGATGGTGTGATCACTCACCTAGAGCCAGACATCCTGGAATGTGAAGTCAAGTGAGCCTTAAGAAACATAATTATGAAAACAGCTAGTGGAGGTGATAGAATTCCAGTTGAGCTATTTCAAATCCTAAAAGATGTTGCTGTGAAAGTGCTGCACTCAATATGCCAGCAAATTGGGAAAACTCAGCAAACGCCACAAGACTGGAAAAGGTCAGTTTTCATTCCAATCCCAAAGAAAGGCAATGCCAAAGAATCTGCAAACTACCACACAATTGAACTCATCTCACATGCTATCAAAGTAATGCTCAAAATTCTTCAAGCCAGCCTTCAACAGTATGTGAACCATGAACTTCCAGATGTTCAAGCTGGATATAGAAAAGACAGAGGAACCGGATATCAAATTGGCAACATCTGTTGGATCATCTAAAAAGCAAGGGAGTTCCAGAAAATCATCTATTTCTGCTTTATTGACTAAGCCAAAGCCTTTGACTGTATGGATCAGAACAAACTCTGGAGAATTCTTAAGGTGATGGGAATACCACTGCCTGACCTGCCTCCTGAGAAATCTGTATGCAGGTCAAGAAGCAACAGTTAGAACTGGACATGGGAATACAGACTGGTTCCAAATCGTGAAAGGAGTATATCAAGGCTGTATACTGTCACCCTGCTTACATGCAGAGGACATCATGCAAAATGCTGCGCTGGATGAAGCACAAGCTGAAATCAAGTTTGCTGGGAGAAATCTCAATAACCTCAGATATACATATGACACCACCCTTATGGCAGTAAGCAAAAAAGAACTAAAAAGTCTCTTGATGAAAGTGAGAGAGGAGAGTGAAAAAGTTGGCTTAAAGCTCAACATTCAGAAAACTAAGATCATCGCCTCTGGGCCTATCACTTTATGGCAAACAGATGGGGGAGAAATGGAAACAGTGAGAGACTTTATTTTCTTGGTCTCCAAAATCACTGCAGATGGTGATTGCATCCATGAAATTAAAAGACGCTTTCTCCTGGAAATAAAAGTTATGACCAACCTAGACAGCATATTAAAAAGCAGAGACATTACTTTGCTAACAAAGGTCTGTCTAGTCAAAACTATGGTTTTTCCAGTAGTCATGTAGGGATGTGAGAGTTGGACTATAAAGAAAGCTGAGGACTGAAGAATAGATGCTTTTGAACTGTGGTGTTGGAGAAGCCTCTTGAGAGTCCTTTGGACTGCAAGGAGATCAAACCATCCTAAAGGAAATCAGTCCTGAATATTCATTGGAAGGACTGATGCTAAACCTGAAACTCCAATACTTTGACCACCTGATGCGAAGAACTGATTCATTGGAAAAAAACCCTGATGCTGGGAAAGACTGAATGTGGAAGGAGAAGGGGATGACAGAGGATGAGATGGTTGGATAGCATCACCGACTTGATGGACATGAGTTATGATAAGCTCCAGGAGTTGGTGAAGGCCAGGCAAGCGTGGCATGCTGCAGTCCATGGAGTTGAAAAGAACTGGACATGGCTGAGTGACTGAACTGAACTGAACTGAACTGATAACATTTTATAGAAGGACCTTGGGCATCCGAAGATTTTGGGGCATTTTGGGGGATCCTCGAACAAATCCCTTATGAGATATTAGTGTCCTGTATATGGTGGGTCAGGAAGATCCGCTGAAGGGCGTGGCAACCCACTCCATTATCCTTGCCAGGAGAATTTCATGGACAAAGGAGACTGGAGGGCTACATTCCATGGGATCACATATAGTCAGACACCACTGAGGCAACTTAGGACAGCACAGCAGATATGGAATGTTAATATGATGCAACTAAGAAGAAAATTTTTATTTCCTTATTCTTATGGGATGCTTGGTTTCACCAGTTTCCAAAATTTACCAGCCCAACTCTTTTGATGGTCTCCTTATAAAGAAAACATTTCTAGATATCAGATGTAGATATTTGCTCTTGATATCATTGTCCTTTTAGAATGTTTATTAAATCTAAAACTCAATAATAAATTAAATAAATATTTGATTTGCAAAAGTGCACTTCTTTAAATGTTTATAATCAATGTAAAATATACGAGATAAAATTGATCTGGTAATGTCAAAGAAATTGAAAGTTCTCACTTGTCTAATTTCCATTTAGAAATTATAAGTATAATTCAATTGAACTTTTCCGGGGCCATTTGTGCTTTTAAAATATTTTTATTTATTATTAATGTGTGTAGAGTACCAGTGATACACAAAATATTGTAGGAGAGCTAAATTTGTACACAATGACTATTTGATTATGAAATTATATGAGAGACTGACTTTAATGTTGCTGTTTCTCATATGTATAAAATTATTATTTTGTTCCAAGTAGTATGTTAGGTACATGCATTTTCTCATTTAACCAATGCAGTGATTCAGTATAGTAAATGTAATTATAAATCCAGAATTATGAAGGATTTAAGAGCCTTACATATCTTTATCAAGGTCATAGACCTAGGACTTTACAGTCAACAGAAGATAGGTTTATATCATTAAAAACAAGTTTATATCACTGCATATTCTGAGTTTTTCATGTAATATTTGCCATGTAAGATTTGAAAATAGGCTTTGGTTTTGTTTTAGTTTTAAGATTAAAGTAGCATGTTTATTAAAGAAATATTTGAAAAGTGTGGAATAACATAAATGAACTGAAGAAAGAAAACATACAATGCCAGCAACTTATTTCCCTGAGTCTTCTTTCAGAGCTTTATGTTACAGTTCAGATTAACACACATACACACACACACACACACACAAACACACACAATCTGTAAAACTGTATGTCAAAATTTTTACTTAATATTATTGCGTAAGTGGGCTTCCCTGGTGGCTCAGATGGTAAAGAATCTGCCTGCAATGTGGGAGACCTGGGTTCGATCCCTGGTTGGGAGGATCCCCTGGAAGAGGGCGTGGCAACCCACTCCAGTATTCTTACTGTAGAAGCCCCATGGACAGAGGAGCCTGGCAGGCTTACATTCCACGGGGTCACAAAGAGTCGGACACGACTGAGTGACTAAGCACAGAACGTGGCATTAGTTTTTAAGTCATTGACTATCCTGATAAAAGGCTTCTTTCCCTGTGGCTCAGATGGAAAAGAATCTGCCTGTAATTCGGGAGACCCAGGTTCGATCCCTAGGTCAGGAAAATCCCCTGGAGGAGGGACTGGCAACCTGCTCCAGTATTCTTGCTTGGAGAATTCCATGGACAGAGAAGCCTGGCCGGACTACAGTCCATGGGGGGTCACAAAGAGTCAGACACTGCTAAGCGAATGTCACTTCACTTCATCCTCATAAAATACTGCTAATTTGATGCATAAGAACTCTATCATGTTATTATACACAATAAATATCATCTTATTGTTACACTTAGAGTGTTTTCTATTTTGAAAAAAAAGAAATATTCACTGGCATTACAAGTGTGTGGTATTTAGGCATCTGCTCATTTTTTCAGAATGCCATGAATACTAGGTCAAAAGGAATGAACACTTTTAAGTCTCTACACAGCTCTTAAACAATTTGCATTTTGAAAGATACATAAAATACTATGTATAATGCAAATAAAAGATACAAACAGATGCAAAGGAATTTAGGGTAACTTTTACCTTGAGACATGTTAAAGCTAGTACAAAGGAGGAAATTTTCAATGGAATGTTTGAGAATAAGAATTTCTGTAGTAATAACTCTATGAATGATAGCTAAATACCTCTCATAAGCAGTCCATCACATTTTGCAGTCATTGATGCTGTTATTCAGTCAGCTGCCTTTTCTCAGTCTTGTTATTATTCTGTGAGAAGAGTTTCATTTGTTACGTGGTTTGGTTTTTGACATTTTTAATTGTATATTTCTTTGGTCATTAAATCAGCATATATTCTATTGCGAATTATATAGCAGGTATCATTCTAGGTGGTAGAATACAATAAACAAAATAAAATTAGCAAACAATGAAATCTGGCTTTCATGTTGCTTATAATCCACTGATAATGGCACCCTTGACTACACAAGAAAGGGCAAATGTTTGTATTAGTGAAGCTATAAATTCCTGGGTTTATATATATTTTCCTAATATTTTCTTCTACTGATTTAAATAGTGAAATGAAGTATTCAGTGTGCATAGTAATTTTATCAGGTAAAAGGATGAGAAAGATTCAAGAAAGTGTGTCATGGGACAGAGTTATAAGTGGAACATTGTCTTCAGGTAGCAATAAACTATACATACGTGTGCATACACTTAGTCGATCAGTCATGTCTGACTCTGCAGACCCATGGACTGTAGCCTGCCAGGCTCCTCTATCCATGGAATTTTTCAAGCAAGAATGTTGGAGTGGGTTGCCATTTCCTCCTCCACGGGATCTTCCTGACCCAGGGATGAAACCTGCATCTCTTATGTCTCCTGAATTGGCAGAAGGTTCTTTACCACTAGTGACACCTGGGAAGCCCCAGTAGCATGGTACAGACTCTAAAATTTTATAGGGGAAGGGAATTATCATATTTTTTGCTCTAGAGAGGTAATTTGGTGACACTGAGGAGCTAGGATATGAGTGAGAAAATGGTAAATGTGAGACTGGGAGACATTATTCAACTACCACTAAAGTCCAAGTCCAAGTGTGGTGTTGCAGAAGACTCTTAAGAGTCTCTTGGACTGCAAGGAGATCAAAACAGTCAATTCTAAAAGGAAATCAGTTCTGAATATTCATTGGAAGGACTGATGCTGAAGCTGAAGCTCCAGTACTTTGGCCACCTGATGCAAAGAACTGACTCCTTAGAAAAGATCCTGATGCTGGGAAAGATTGAAGGCAGGAGGAGAAGGGGATGGCAGAGGATGAGATGGTTGGGTGGCATCACCGACTCAAGGGACATGAGACTGAGCAAGCTCCAGGAGTTGGTGATGGACAGGGAAGCCTGGCATGCTGCAGTTCATGGGGTCTCAAAGAGTCAGACACCAATAAGTGACTGAACTGAACTGAAAATCAAAGTGTAGCTTGATAGTTCTGAATTAATACCATGAAAGTGAAAATAGATAAAAAATATATAATCAGAATAAAATCTATATTTGGTCAAAGAAGCATTTGAAAAACATGTTTTAAGATATTTTGAGATATTATTATTCTTCTATGTCAGAAGTTTTCTTTGTTTTTTGTCAGTCTCTCACCTTTATGCGTCTAGTGCATCCTGCTGTCCCAAGGGCATGGTATGGTATTGGAGCTGGAGGAACTTTGTTTGAAATATTGTCCTGGTCGTTTATTCATTTTGTGACCCTTTGACTCTATTGTGTAGTTCGCGAAGCCTTTGTTTCGGAACCTAAAAGTAGAGAGATAATTATGCCATACTCACAGCATTTTAGGTTTATTAAAACAGATTATATGCCTCAAGTATTAAAACAGATATATGCCTCAAGTATTAAAACAGATATATGCCTCAAGTATTAAAACAGATTATATGCCTCAAGTATTTTGTAATGTATATATTGCTTTATATAACTGTTTAGAATAGGAGAAAATTATAAGTTTATACATAGACCACCTTTTTTATTCATTCCTGTTAATAAATGATCTTGATACTTATCCTCTATTTATAAATGTATGGAGAATTATTTACAAGATTTTTTGTGTTTGTATTGTGGGTTTTATACGGTTATTGTATAAACTCCAATACAGCAAATGTGAGAAAGCAAATATTTCATTTTTTAAGTACATTTTTCTGTCTCCTTGCTGGCCTATAGCACAATTGTAGTTTATATTGAAAAAACCAATGACTATATTTTGGTCTAGCTCTCTGTTTCTAATCAAATACCTTGTCACCTAAGTGTCACTGTGGAAGGAAGTAAATTAATCCCTTCAGATATATTGCCAATTGACATTGATTAATCCCTCCATTTTATTTGCTGCTTAATTTTGTCACCTTCATAGTGAGAACAGGGAGTGATAATAGGGTGCCAGGGAAGGTATTTTTGGACAATAGTTTCCTTCTTTTCCTTCTAATACATATAAGTGTAAAGAAGAAAATGCCATACAATTACAGGATTTTAATTATTGGTAAAAATTTCTCCATGGTTTACTTGCCTAAATGAATCTTTTCCTAACTTTTCCAAGAAAACAATAATAAATATTGTGTACATTTATTGCTTGATGGTCAAAATAGAGTTATTTCAAAAAAATAGAGTTTAAAAAGAGTCGTTGGATCTGGATATGCAGGCCAAAAAGGATATGCTAATGTCTAAAACATATGAGAATGTATTCAACAAAGATTTATGTAAATAAAATATATATAATTTCTGTCAACTAAATTCTTAAGTTAATCAGTTTTCTGAAGAATATTGTGAAAAGGCACCGCATACAGCTGCTGATTAAATCAATTAGAAGCTGAGAATAGTAGCTTCCTAGTATATCTCTGGAGAAGGCAATGGCAACCCACTCCAGTACTCTTGCCTGGAAAATCCCGTGGACGGAGGAGCCTGGTAGGCTGCAGTCCGTGGGGTCTCAAAGAGTGGGGCACAACTGAGCGACTTCACTTTTACTTTTCACTTTCATGCATTGGAGAAGGAAATGGCAACCCATTGCAGTGTTCTTGCCTGGAGAATCCCAGGGACAGCGGCGCCTGGTGGGCTGCCGTCTATGGGGTCGCACAGAGTCGGACACGACTGAAGCGACTTAGCAGCAGCAGTGTATCTCTAGAGATTTAAATATGTTTATACCCATTGTCCTATTATTTAGTTTTTAATATTATATTTTATGCCTAAATATCATCTAATTGTAAGGTCAGAAAATCTGTTTTTATTCAATTCTGAAAACAACCCAAGTTTAATAATAAGCTTATATTTATTTTAATATGCCTGAACTAATCATTTTGTAGGTTTTGAATAGACTGGAATGTGAAGCATGGCAAAAGGACAAAAGAAATTCTCATATATTATGTAACATATTTCAAGTAAATCACAATGCATTTAAAAATAAAATTCTATCACCTTTAATTTACATATTCAGGATAAAATAAAATATTTTCTCTTACCAACCTTTAGTCTTTTCTTTACATATATTGTCTCCCATGATTACAGCCTAAGATCAAGCAAAAGGTAAGCATGACATCTTCTTAAGCCAAAGTATAAAAATAAGGTTTGCTAAAAGTAACATAAATATCACTGCTATTGATAGTTTTCTGCAATGTTCTATAAATCTAGGCTGCTTTAAATGTACCCAGAAGCCACATGTGGCAATTAAGACTTGAAATGTGAGTAATTATTTCCTTTAAACTTCAGTGTAAAGGCTATGGCTATCACGTTGGATAGAGCAGGTCTAAACTTTGAATGAAGCAAAACTGAATAAAACAATGTGGGGAAGGTAAAGTAAACTTGTAAGGACAGTACCAAAGAAAGTCAGTACAAGTTATTGAGTAGAAATAAGAAAATGCTCAGGAGGAATGTGGAATCCAAAACCATTCAGTCACGGAAAGCTGAGGAAAGTGATTATAAATCAATCATCATAGAAGAACAGATCCTTTACTATATTCATTTGCCACTGATCAAGTTTGCATACTTGATTTTTCCTAATAAAGATATGTAACTATGTTAATTATAATTTCCTAATGCATTTTGGAAAGAGATTTCATTAACAATGTTATGCAAGTTGAAATTCTACCACATTTTACGATTCACTACCAGCTATAATCATTTTCTATATTTTTCTCAAGTTCATTTCTATTAAACAGATGTGTATTTTTTTTGTTGTTGTTGTTTGTTTTTTGCTTTTTGGGCATGTGTGTGTTTTGGCATTACATAAAAAGTTCTATATCAACTTTATAAAAAGTGATTCATATGCATATCAATTTTATTGTATCACTCTTTTTACCTCTCAGTCATAATTATATCAATATTAACTATTATGGCTTTCTAAAGCAATTTTTGGACTTTCCTGGTTGCACAGTGGTAAAGAATCCGCCTGCCAATGCAGTGGACACAAGAGACATGGGTTTGATCCCTGGGTCTAGAAGATCCCTGGAGAAAGAAATGGCAGCCCGCTCTCCAATATTCTTGCCTGGTAAACCCTATGGACAGAGGAGCCTAGCAGGCTACAGTCCATGGGGTTGCAGAAGAGTCTGACTCAACTTGGCGACTAAACAATAATAATAATTTTTAACCTGTTTTATTGTTATATTATTATAGCTATATGTAAAACAGAGAATTGTATTTTCTGCATGTATTAAATATATATAGTAAACACAACTCTACTGAACAGTTTTGGGTCATTTTCAATTCATTGATTGATATGAATTTGGCCATGTTTTATCAATTGCTGCTGCTGCTGCTGCTAAGCCACTTCAGTCGTGTCCGACTCTGTGCGACCCCACAGACGGCAGCCCACCAGCCTCCCCAGGCCCTGGGATTCTCCAGGCAAGAACACTGGAATGGGTTGCCATTTCCTTCTCCAATGCATGAAAGTGAAAAGTGAAAGTGAAGTCTCTCAGTCATGTCCGACTCTTCGGGACCCCATGGACTGCAGCCCACCAGGCTCCTCTGTCTGTGGGATTTTCCAGGCAAGAGTACTGGAGTGGGGTGCTATCGCCTTCTCCATTTATCATTTTTTATTGCAAGATAATTCCCAGTGAATAAACAGAATAAAAAGCACTCAAAGGTAACTTTGTTTCTCTAAAATATAATCATAATTACACATTTAATGGGATGTGAGTAACATTTAAACTGTATGACTTCATAGAAGTTGCTCTGTGGCTTTGCTTGTTGAATATATATACACATATGTTACATATACTTATAAATAAATACTATGTATAATTTTTATAGCATTAGTTACACACTTTTAAAGTTTTAAATAATAAGTGATAATCACAAAGAAAACAGTTTTAAAGTAAAAAGTTTTGCTTCATTTGATCTCTCTCTATAGGTAATAATTTTAATAGGTCTGGATGTATTCTTCCAAATCTTACTCAACAATCCTATATATACATAAATCTTATAGCAACGGTATTCTTTATCTTTTTATTCAACTGGCCATTTTAATTGTATTTTTCATTGATTACTTCCCTTGCTTGTTAAAATGTGGAGTTTAATGAATATGTAATATTCCAGAGCATAGACATGCCATATTCTATTTAACCAATGCCCGTATGATACATGGGCTTCCCTGGTGACTCAGACAGTAAAGAATCTGCCTGCAATGTAAGAGACCTGGGTTTGATTCCCTTGGTTGGGAAGATCCCTTGGAGGAGGGCATGGAAACCCACACCTGTATTCTTGCCTGGAGAATCTCCATGGACAGAGGAGCCTGGTGGGCTACAGTCCATAGAGTCACAAAGAGTTGGACACAACTGAGGTACTAAACACACCGCACACATGTGATACATATTTAGGTTGTCTTTATATTCAGATATTAAAAAGCAAGAAAGACCTATGGAAACTTTTGTGCCTGTATCCTGCACACATGTGTGATTCATACTTGTAATATACTATCAAAAATTAATGGTTGAAAAAAAAATTAATGGTTGATTCAAATAACAGTTATGCTTTAAATTCTGTTCTCAAATATCTGTACCACTCTAAATAGTTATATATTCAATCTCATATTTTTCCCCTGAGCTCACAATAAATTTTATAATAGGACAATTTTAAATGACAATCATATTCATAATTAATATTTTGGGCTCTCATTATATGTCTGATTATTAAAGTGATTGAATATCTGTCCATATATTTCTAATTTACAAAAAAATAACTCCAAGTTTCTAGTTTTGAAATAATTTCAATGTTAAACAAACCTCTTAGAAAAATATGGAAGTATTAAAGACAGACTCTATAGACATTTTTTTCCTTAACCAGCTGGCTTGATGTTTGGCTTTGCTGATAGAGGGTGCTAAAAGGGGGAAGAATGTGTTTTCTTTTCTCTTTCTTTGTCCCTTGAAATGGGCTGTTTTTCTACACAGTAGTCAAAGACTCTGTTGGAATAGGTGTTGTCACTGGTAACCTTCTCTGCAGTGATCCTGTTGCAGGAAGAGAAACCTCTTCCAGGGCCCACAAGTAGACTTTTGTCTAACACTCTAAAATGAATTGTTCAAGGAGACACAAGTGCTGACAAAGCAAAGACTGGGAAATGATGCCTGGGCAGAGACCAGTAGGTAAGGGAACCCCCAGAGAACTGCTCCACCATGTGGCTCACAGTCTCAGGTTTCATGGTAATGGAGTTAGTTTCCAGGTTGTCTCTGGCCAAGCATCTTGCTTGTGCCCATATTTGGCCTGATTCAGGGTCCTCTCTGGTGGTGCATGCAACTCTCAGCCAAGAGAGACTCCAGTATGAGGATTTCTAGGAGGTTGGTAGGACATATCATCTCCTCTTTCCTCCTTCTTGCCCCTCCTGAATTCTCCCTGATAGCTTTCAGTGGCAGCACCACAGTGTTTATCCTGACCTCTTGTTTTAGGACAACTCGGTTCAGTTCAGTTGCTCAGTCATGTCCGACTCTTTGCAACCCCATGACGGCAGCACACCAGGCTTCCCTGTCCATAACCAACTCCTGGAGCTTGCTCAAACTCATGTCCATGAGTCAGTGATGCCATTCAACCATCTCATCCTCTGCCATCCCCTTCTCTTCCTGCTTTCAATCTTGCCCAGCATCAGGGTCTTTTCTAAGGAGTCAGTTTTTCGCATCAGGTAGCCAAAGTATTGGAGTTTCAGCATCAGTCCTTCCAATGGATATTCAGGACTGATTTCCTTTAGGATTGACTGGTTGGATGTCCTTGAAGTCCAAGGGACTCTCAAGAATCTTCCCCAACACCACAGTTCAAAAGCATCAAAAGCATCAAATCCTCGGCCCTCAGCTCTCTTTATAGTCCAGCTCTCACATCCATACATGACTACTGGAAAAATCATAGCTTTGACTATATGGACCTTGTCCGAAAAGTAATGTCTCTTGTTTTTTCCATCAATGGCTCTTTATCTGTCCAACAGTCCAGATAGATAAATCAAGCTGGCACTTAACTGGCAAGGTTCTCCATCAGCCAGCAGTGGGCACCTCCTCAGACCTGCTGTGGTTCAGAGACTACAGCTTCCACATCCATCATCAATCAAAGGACATCTCTTACAGACCAGAGGTGACCTGAACACTCTAGCATTTCTCATTCTCACCAGATGGTTGCTGCTTATTTGGTGGCCATTCTTCTCTTTAGTTGTCTGAAACTCGGTGTTGAGTTGGTATCCCAGGCTTGAATTTCTAAGTCTATCCTTATTCATTCTTTGTCAGCCTTAGAAAAGTAATTGTCTTGTGAAAATTCAACTTACGTACTCCTTGAAGTTCTCGGTCAACCTTTTACTAAAATTTAAGTAAAGTCCTTTTTAGATAAAAAATATTCCCTTTACTGATGTGGATTTCACCTTCCAGCAGGAATCTGGCTGATAAATTGTTTGTTTTGCTTTCTGTTCTGTTGTTTTCCTTCTTTCTACATATTTTCCTGTTTTCGAGCTTTTACTTAAGTCGTGAATAAATTTATCCAACAGTGATTACTGAATGGCCAAATGTCTTCCCATTACTTTGAAAGGACACTTTTGTTCAGTTAAATATCTCATGGCTTGCTCTTTTTGTTTTACTCAAGTGCCTTTTTGTCACTTCAGTGCTGATTAAGCTGTGTTTTCTTTATTTTACATATTAATCTACTTTGAAGCAAACTAACCTATATTATCCTGCCCTCAATTGAAAAATAAATAAATAAATAAATAAATAAATTGACCTGTAGACGTTCCAGGATATTATTTTAGTGTTGTTTAATTTTTTCATAACCACTATTCTCTTCCATTTTTATACTTTTTATTAATCAACTTCTTAATCTGTCTTTTTTTTCCCCCAGACTACAAAGTGTTTTATGTGTTTGTTATTGAATTGCAAGGCAAACTTGGAAAGTAGATTTTAGTACTTCATCAATAAAGTTTTAAAGATGTTAATTTTCCTTCTAAAAGTTGCCCATATTACTCATTTCCAAGTTTCTCAATCTACACAAGAGACATCCTAGCTGGTATTTGGGGCATATTAAATTCTTTTTCTGTATTATATCACTTGGGGAAATTTGAACTTTAGCCTTTGTAATCCCCACGGGGATATATATACTCTTCCCCCACTTAAAACAAAGTTTGGTGGAATTTTACTGCATTCCCTCTAAAGTACACTGATTTAGTTTCCTGAACATCTCCTCCTGGAGTTTATTGCTGAATTTCAGCCAAATGTATAATTATTCCCCAAACAATTAACAGTAGGAGGCTGATCACAGTTATTTTGATAGTCTATTCAAGAAATTCTGCCAGTTTTTCAAACAGTATATTATTAGCTTAATTTTGGTCCCAAGGATAAGCTATATTTAGACCGTATTTCTTAATCAAATCATATCTAATCTACCTCTAATTAGACATCTACTGTGGCATTATAGAACAGTTTGCCAAATCCACGGGGGTTTTGCCATAAAAATTATATAAAGCAAATATTTCCAAGGGGAATAGGATAGGGCTCTTAGGAGATAACTTTCATCGTGTATATTAATGTATTATCTGAACAGATAGAAATGTAAATCTGCTACCCTGTCGATTAGGTAAGCGTTAGTGCTCAGTTGTGTCCGGTTCTTTGTGACCCAGGGACTATAGCCCGCCAGGCTCCTCTGCCCATGGGATTTTCCAGGCAGGCAAGAACACTGGAGCGGGTAGCCATTCCCTTCTTCGGGGGATCTTCCTGATCCAGGGATTGAACCTGGGTCCCCTGCATTGCTTTGATTCCAAGTTTAAGAAGTAGCCGATGAAATGTAAATAAATTTTGGATGGAAAATAGCAATGCGTTTGTTTTAAATATAATTTCATTGTTCAGAAATGATAAGAATACCCTTCCATAGCTTCTTCTTTCTCCCAAATTTAGTGTACAGAAATGTACATGGTTGATGTTACCCTATCAGACATGTTGCACAATAGCACCTTAATTATATTAATTATAACAATTATATTCAGGCTTCATTTGTAGCTCAGTTGGTAAAGAACCTGCCTACAATGAGGAGACCTGGGTTCAATACCTGGGTCAGGAAGATGCCCTGGGGAAAGAGATGGCTACCGCCTCCAGTATTCTTGCCTGGAGAATCCCGTGGACAGAGGATCCTGACAGGCTACAGTCCATGGGGTCACAAGAATCAGACATGACTTAGCAACTAAACCACCACACACCTACATTGCAGGTAGATTCTTTAATGTTTGAGTCGCCAGGGTACTCAGGAGACCCTGAATTGGGTACCTTTCTGACTAACACTAGAGTAACAAAAAGAGGCGGAAAAGTTAAAACACTATATATCTTTAAAGGAGTGCATCCAAAAAACCATAGGGAACAATTACCATAAGCATCTGAAACCTTAATATGGTGAAATGCTACCCAAAAAGGATTGATGAGACTCACCTCATAATATAGAAAGAAAATACAGTAATTCAATAGATTTTATTATGATTTCCCATTATTCACTGCCTTTAGTATAAAAGAATTTTACATCTTGGTCTTTTGTCAAATTAAGTGCCCCTTATGGCAGGAGTTTAATTTCCTGCCCCATTAACAACATACTTGGCTGTGTAACATGCTTCCATCAATGAAATGTGAGCAGAAGTGACTGTATGCAGTGTCAGAGCAGAAACTTCCACAGACATCACATCATTCTGCCCTCTCACTCTAAGTCCTAAAACCAGAGCAGGTGAGGAGTAGAATCTCAGTTAACAGCAAAGCTGGCCTGTAAAGTAAGATATATGTTACCTTGATAGAGTTGGGGAGGGGCGATATTTGCTGTAGCACCATCAGAAGGAAGCTATCAGTACACTTGCTCTCCTACCTAACGTATGGATGTGTCACATAACCTCAGCCCATTGAAAACACTCATGAAGTAAGAGAGAATGACAAACATTCAGAACAAGTGAATACATTCTGTTGGAGGTGGCGCATGCATTTTCCATGGGAAAGAGTATCTATTGCTTGATGCTGCAATGGAAGCAACAGTGAAAGTGTTGGCAATTTGATCTCTAATGTAAAACTGTGGAGTCATAGTTGAGGTTAAAATCATCAATTTGATACTGAGAGCCCAGAGCAGGAGTAGACAGAAATTCTTCGTCAACACTCGCCTCTTCTTCTACATGGACCTGATGGATTCAGATCCCCTATAGAAACAGAGTATAAGTACTCTGTTTCTTGTTATTTTCTCCAAATTTACTGAAGTAAATGAGAAGAAATCCCTTCTTAGAGAAATCAAGAGTAAGTAAAAAAAAAAAAAAAGGCAAAGAAATGCCATGTAAATAGGAACTAAAAAAGAAAGCATATGCTAATATCATAGTACCATAGACTAATACAATAGTTAATAACATAAAATATGGAATTTTGGCAGAGGAGGGTCAAGTAAAATAAAGTATTATTGAAAATGCCAGAAAAGTATGCCACTGGAAACTGCTAGTTTTGAAGCATGAACCCTTTCTGGAGGGCATTATGACAGTAACTGATCAAAATAAAAAATAATCATTGCATGAAATCTATACTGCTATTTTTTGTCCTCTAAGGAATAACCAGTAAATGTGGTATAGACCTGACAGAAATCAGGTAGAAATCCACAATCATAGTACAGACTTCATGCCTCCAAGTAAAACGTAATGGCTGAAGGATGAAGAAAGGTGAGCAGAGATCTCATCTACTGAGAACAATACTTGGAGATTCAATATAATCCCATTATAAAGGCTTGGAAAACATTTATTATTCTGTCAAAACCCCAAAAGGATCATCCTTTTACGACAATAGCTATGCCAAAGCTGTGGATTCACTCCCACTTTAAAAGTAAAATATAAACAAATAATAAAATTGATACATCCTAGCAAGACTGATTAAAACTAAACTAGAGAAAGTACTAATTATCATTATTAAGAATAAAAGAGACATTACTTACAAATCCTTTACAAATTAAACACATAATAATGGGAAATTATGAATAATACTTTGCTAATTATATGAACAACTTAGATATAATGGAAAGTTTATTTTTAAAGAATTAATGAAAAGAAAGAAAGTAAAGTCGCTCAGTCGTGTCTGACTCTTTGCGACCCCATGGACTGTAGCCCACCAGGCTCTTCCGTCCATGGGATTCTCCAAGCAAGAATACCGGAGTGGGTTGCCATTTCCTTCTCCAGGGGATCTTCCTGACCCAGGTCTCCCGCATTGCAGGCAGATGCTTTAACCTCTGAGCCACCAGGGAAGCCCAAAAGAATTAATGAAAAAATATTAATAACTCAAGAACAATCAAATAAAGTGAATGTGAATACTAGGCCAAAACATTCTACTCATATATATATATGTATATATATGTAAAATATAAAGTTACATATACACGGTATTTATATATAGTAGTAGTAGTGTTAGGCACTCAGTCGTGTCCAGCTCTTTGCCACCCCATGGACTGTAGCCTGCCAGGCTGCTCTGTGCATGGGTTTTCCCAGGCAAGGATACTTGAGTGGTGCCAGTCCCTTCTCCAGGGGATCTTCCCGACCCAGGGATCGAACTCAGATCTCCTGCATTGCAGGAAGATTCTTTACCATCTGAGTCACCAGGGAAGCCACGAGAGAAACCCTACATATATATATGTAATAATTATTGATCAATATCCCTTATAAATATAACAGATGCATTTATACTCAGTATAGTATATTCTATCTCAGTAAAGTGAATATCCAGTAAAGTGAATTAAAGTGAATATCTTCAAATAGATCATGATTATGCATGAAAATCCCTCATGTACCTTTGTACCTAATGATGAAATATTAAGCTAATTCCTAGTAAGCATGAAAAAAAGATAATAGTTTCCACCCTCTTACTGTCACTACTTCTTTTCAATGTTTCACTGAACAAGCTAAACTTTAAGATATTTAAGATAAATATATGTATAAAGTATAAAGGATAATAGCAAAAAGAAATGAATTGTATAAAATTAGAAGTAAAACTGTTCCTACTCAAAGATAAGCTATTTATATAAGATACTAAAAAAATATGCAAAGTAACTACTAGAATAAGTAAATAGAGCCAGTTTGCAGTATGAGAATGAAAACAGAAAACTTTATTGTACTTTGAAATACAAGTAACAAGCAACTGGAAAAAATAAAATAAACCAATTGAAGTATTATATTCACCATAAAATAGTTAAAAGTGTGTATAATAAAATATTTAAATTCTCTACGCTGTAAACTACAAATATTGCTAAGAGAAATGAATAACTATATAAGCTGGGGATTTCCGGGTCGGGTGGTTAGGACTCTGCACTTTCATGGCCGAGACCGGGGGAAATAAGATCCCACAAGCTACGTAACAAGGCCAAAAAAAAGAAATAACCCTAAGTTGTTGGAGACATATAACATATAAATAGTTGGAATACTCAGTATTAAGACTACTCTCATAAATTTTATATAGAATGCTTAATGCGATATTGGTCAAAATTCCAAATGTGTCTTTTGTAGAAATTCATAGTATACTGTAAGAATTGTATAGAAAAATTTAAGTGAACTTTGTTTTCTCTTGGATTTCCCTGTGGCTTAGCTTGTAAAGAATCGACCTGCAATGCGGGAGACCTGGGTTCGCTCTCTGGGTTGGGAAGATCTCCTGGAGAAGGGAAAGGCTACCCACTTCAGTGTTCTGGCCTGGAGAATTCCATGGACTATACAGTCCATGGTGTCACAGAGTTGCTCACGACTGAGCGACTTTCACTTTGTTTTCTCTTAGAGTTGAATTAGAGACAGACACCATCTAGCAAATGTTTCAGATTAGTATTGTCACCAGTTGTTCTGAGGGACAACTGTCTTTACTGTCTTTCATTATCAAAACTTCCATTTCCTCTTATGCCCTGGTTTCGAGGACCAGGAGCTGTTCCATGCTGGGCCCACTTGCCAACGTTCCCTTTACCATCTCTTCAGATAGCATTTTTGAGTCCTGTGCCCTTTATGATGTCTCCACTGCCTTTTGTTAGAGAATTCCAATGCCTGTAAAACACAAGGAGTGCTTCTTCTTTATCCTCACATTTATTTCTACTGTAGACATGTCCTCAATAGATTCCAGAGCTGAAGCTGTGATAAATGTTGAAGCTTGAGTCCCAGGAGTCCTGTAGGTTGCTCGAATTGAATGACTTCCTTTCTTTATTTTTTCCTTTTTTATCTGATTGAGACACGCTTTTTTCTAGCATTCACTTACAGATTTGATATTCTGGTGTTTCTTATCATAGAAACATGAAGTCAAATCTTCATGTTTCTCCCAGAAGCATCTATTATTCAAATAAATCTCATCTACCTTTTTCTCCTTTAACAATTCCACAGCAAAATATTCTTCGACTGGTGCAGCCAGGCATATACTTAATAGATAATTATCTTGACTGAATCTCCTTTAGTATCTTTCATGTATTTATGCCCTTCTAAGGCTTACTTTTATAATTTCCCCAACAATCACTCAAACTCCCAGCGGTATATCAGCATCTTCATCTGCAGTGACTCTATCCCCTTGAGAACATCTAATATCATTCTAATTATTTTCTACTAAACTTCGTCTTGTCTTTCCTTGTAACTCAGAGGTGAAGAACCTGCCTGCCAATGTAAGAGACGTGGGTTTGATTCCTAGATTGGGAAGATCCCCGGAGAAGGAAATGGCAACCCACTCTGGTATTCTTGCCTAGAGAATTCCGTGGACAGAGGAGCCTGGCAGGCTCGTCCGTGGGGTCAGACATGACAGTGATTGAACAACAACAACAGCCTTCATCTTAAACTTGTATAGATTTTCTCTAATCACCAGTTATGGCTGTTACCAGTCTTTAAAGATGATTTCCGTATAGTAATGAAATCTGTTCTTTCTCTAATGTTCTTTTTTATAGCAGTTTAGTATGGCACTTTTTTCATTTTATTTTCTTAGTTCAGCATGTATATTCTAAAAATAAGGACTTCACTGTTGCTCTGCAACAGGAGAAAGTTAGCTGCTTTGCAGTTTTAAAGCATCAGATACCATTCTGCACACTGATATTTAAGGGGCACATAGGAGCTCTTCTGTCTTGTACAATGAAGCTTTGCTTCAGCCAAGCAAGCTTTGTAAAAGCCGTGCCTAGATAATAAGATGTGACAGGCTAACACTGAGATCCTCTCTGCCCTTAAGGACACTTCCCTTGTTAAGATTTCTCTGGTCCTTGCACCTTAACTTATAGATAATCATTTGTAGACAAATATTCTTTGTTCTGTACTGAGCCACCAAGATTAAACACCCTGTGATCAGGTTAAAGATCTTTACACTAGTACTGGGGGAAAAAAAAAAAAAAAAAATCACTAAGAGAAAAACTCCCTTGTTGTAAAATAAACTTCTGAAAATACCTAAGAAAAATACCAATCTGTCAAAATATAAAACGCTAACACCAGTGCCAGACTTCAGGCTCCACCAAATTCTCTCCATGTAAATACTGTGTTTTTGTGAATTCTACTATTTTATGTATTTGTATTTTATCAGTATTAGCCTGTTGTGGAGGACATTAAGGACTTTTGGATATTAGCACCTGTCTTCCTTACCCTATCTGTAATATAAAACTGTGGAGTCATAGTTGAGGTTAAAAACATCAATTTGATACTGAAACCCCAGAGCAGGATTAGACAGAAATTCCTCTTCAACAGTCCCCTCTTCTTCTACATGGACCTTATGGATTCAGATCTCTTATAGAAACAGAGTATACTCTGTTTCTTGTTATTTTCCCCAAATTTACTAAAGTAAGTTAGTCTGCTTTCCCAGTTAGGAAAAGACAAGGGGATGTATGGAGGCCAGGAATGTGTTTGGAGAAGAAATCCCTTCTTAGAGAAATCAAGAGTAAGTTAAAACAAACAAACAGACAAAAGAAGGCAAAGGAAATGAAAGCATATGCCAATATCATAGTACCATAGACTAATACAATAGTTAATAACATAAAATATGGAATTTTGGCAGAGGAGGGTCAAGTAAAATAAAATATTATTGAAAATGCCAGAAAACTGTGCCACTGGGAACTGCTAGTTGAAGCATGAACCCTCTGTGGAGAGCAGTATGACAATAATTGATGAGATTAAGTCTGTAGCCACCTTACAGCTCAGAAATTTCAACCTTGAGTATTTGCTCTGGAGAAACTTACATTATGGACCATATATGTCATATACAAGAATAGCAGAGAAAACTGGTTTGTAACAGTAAAAACTGGTAGCTGTATGTCCTAGAATTGTACAACATTTAGAAACAATGTATTAGAGGTAGATATAGTACCATACATTGATTTTTTTTGAAGTGAAGTTCTCAATGAAACGTGAAAGACACAGAATCTATAGAGCCATATAACATGTTTATTAGAACACATAACACTGAAACCAATACTATATATTTTATGAGGACAGATGGAATCCACACATATCTCAACAATAAAATGAAGGCCCAGGGAAACAAGAAAACAGCAAAGGATCTTGCAGTGATCTGTGAAATTGTTTTGCCTTGAATCAGGAGAGTAGTCAATGATCTTCACCAGAGATTTTTCACGAATAAATTTTAAGCAACAGCAAAAGATGAATACACAAGAGAAAATATGCCATTAATAAATTCACAAAAATCATAATGGAGATACAATAACAATGAATATGCTAAGAAATTGTCAAAATCACTACTGATTAGAGCAATGAAAATAAAAAGAACAGGGTATCAAGTTTTACCATTACATTTGTTAAAATAATTTAAAGATAAGAAAGTATTATGTTTGCAAAGTTGTCTGTGAAATAAGTGGTGTTCTCTGCTGGTGGAACTATAAATTTTGATACTCATTTTGGAGGAAAATAGTGGAAGAATTAACAAGCAACTCAATTACAAGTTCATATCATATACATATGCATAGGGCATAAAAAGCATAAGAATACCCATTGTAGTTTTGATTATAGTAGTGAGTAGTTAGAAAAACTATTTTCATCATTATGTGAAAAAGTATAGTTTTCACATACTATATATTACTATACCACTTTAACAGTGGTTAAAATGAATACAATAGATATACATATATCAATAGTTTAAATAGTCAATAAAGTTTCATAAGATCAGCAATATTTTAAATTAACATAACAAGGTAATATTTAATTATGGGTACATATGTATGTAACCATATATGAAGTTGCCTAAAAGAAAGAACATCATAGGTACCCAAAAAATATATCCAGCAAGGGACTTTTGGATATTAGCTCCCGTCTTCCCTACCCTATCTGTAATATAAAACTGTGGAGTCATAGTTGAGGTTAAAAACATCAATATGATCCTGAGAGCCCAGGCATAGTGAAAATAAGACCAACTGAGCCCTGACTCTTAAAGTTTCTGTTCAGAAATGTCACATTCCTGCCCATATTTAATTGGCTAATGGAAGTTACATGAAGATCTTGAAACTATTATTGGAGGAGGGAGGTATCATTCTTTCCCAGGGAGAAGCAGTGAATAATTTTTAGTCACAGTCCAATCTAACCTAGACAGTTAATGAACATAGTTTTCACTATTCAGAAATAGACTTCCAAAAGTAGATTCATTTAAGTCAACACTTTACAAATATTCTTAACCAGTTGTAAAATGATGTAGTTTACAACACAAATTGTGTCATAAGGGATCATTAGAGTCACTTGAAGTGTAAATCATAAGCAACACCATTTGCAGATAGTGAGGACAAGGCTCTGTGACTGATGGAAGACTGCTAATTGTTTCATTATCTATGTATTATGAAGGGCTCTGGATAATGGGTATTTTCAAAGGTAAACACAGCTGGGCATTAGCTAAAGTGGTGAAAGCATACTTTATTCAGTAAGTATTGACAATAGGGGGCTCCCCGGGTAGCTCAAACAGTAAACAATCTCCTTGCAATGCAGGAGACCTGGGTTTGATCTCTGGATCAGGAAGATCCCCCGGTGAAGGACATGGCAACCCACTACAGTATTCTTGCCAGGAGAATTCCATGGACAGAGGAGCCTGGCAGGCTACAGTCCATGGGGTCGCAAAGAGTCAGACATGATGAGAGACTTTCACAAACATACATAGAGATTACCTTCAATGGTGCTGTACCATATACTTCAAAATTGCTATAAGACTAGATTTGAAATGTTATCGTCATAACAAAGAAATAATTCTGTTATGTGATAGACATATTATCTAACTCTACATTGATGACCATATTACTATATATGTGTATCAGATCAGCAGATTGTACACCTTAAACATACACAGTGTTACATGTTAAATATAACATTCGTTAGTTAATTGAGAAAGAGACAGCAGAGAGGGAGATTGGCCAGACCTTGAACAGAATCAGGAAAGGGAAAAATTATAAGAAGCAGCAAAGAGAGCCTGTGCATGTGAAACCCATCTGGGCTTGCTGACTGTTGCTTACTGAAGTTAACTCACACCCTCTTAGGAGTGGGAGACAGAGGTCTTGAGCATCAGGTGTTGGCTGGAACAAACAGTAAATTATTTTGGCAGCCTGGAATGTTTCTCAGGCAGGCTAGTGTCATCCTAGTGATATGGACTTGAGGCGTTAGAAACTATGTTAGTGTTTAAATCTATATAAGGCAAGCTGAGACCAATCAAGATGAGGGTCTGATGATTAGATTGTGGTCAAGGAGAGATTGCTTCTAAATACCTGCAAATGGAAACTTTTATGTTGCATCCCAGGAAGAAAAAAAATACTGTTTTCTTTCCTCAAAAATGAGATTGTTTCAATGTTTAATCAGAATCATGCAATTATGTGGATATGATCCCATATAGTCTATTTATCAACATTTCTCTCTAATTTTCTAATAGGGTATGAAATTCTTTCAGAAAGAGATTTTTCCCTTTTTATAGTTATCTGATATTTTTATATTATTAATTTTTATGCCTCATTAGTCAATCCCCACTGATGTATAATAATCCTGAGTTATTGAATAATCATTCTATTAGGTGCACATTGGGCTTGCTTGGTTGCTCAGATGGTAAAGAATCCGTGTGAAATGCAGGAGACCCGGGTTCCATACCTGGGTCGGGAAGATCCCCCAGAGAAGGGGATGGCTACCCTCTCCAGTATTCTTGCCTGGAGAATTCTAAGGACTGGTTACCGTCCACCGGGTTGCAAAGAGTCTGACGTGACTGAATGACTAACACTTTCATTATGTGCACATTACTTTTTTTTAATTGTAATTTTTCTGACTGATTAGCTGAAGGTCATGATTTGTGTCATTACTGATAAAAAACTGGTTGAAGATGTTGTTCAATGGCTGTCCCCTTTATCAAGATGCTGTTTAGTTTCTCTTCACTTTCTGCCATTAGAATGGTATCATCTGCATATCTGAGGTTGTTGATAGGACCTTGGCAAATATCTTAAGTTATTAAAGAGAAACTGTATCACTTATATTTGTCAAAATATTTAGAATTGTATAATCTTGCTTAATATGGAAAAATCTCTGACGTCAAAATTAGCTTATGATCACTCATATAAACAAAACAAAGCAAATCAATGGAACACAAATCAACAACAAAAAAATCTCTCGTGTTTCCATTTAGTCCCAGGTTTCTTGAGCAGGGGAGATTAATGATGCAACTGTATCGTTCTAGGGAAAGTGACACAACATTGAATTACTGGGGCAAGTGTCAGTTGTTCTTAGTGGAGAAAATCTCCTGCTCCACCTCCTTAAATAGGTTTTTTTTTTTTTCCCCCAGAAATAAGAGTTTTCCAAAAATAGCTTTGGGAACCCATGCATCTTGTGTGTTCCTCTGTGACCATTTAACCTCTTTTTTCCTCTGGTGATTAAAGGTGAGCGTTGCACACTTAATGCTGGCGGCCCTTTTATGTGCCTTCACTCTCACATGTTCAGTAGCTTTCCAAATTAAGTATACTTTCAGCTCAATGAAAAGAAGAAAAGGAATTATCCTCAAATCAACTCACTGTATGGTCCACACTTTAAACAAGGTTTGAAATGACCTTTGAACCTTGCCTACTCCTAGAGGGAAGGACATCTAAAATGCAGCTCTATACATTAGTCCCTTTAGAAGACACAGCTAGTGAGACACTTTTAACAGGCAGAAATGTCTTCATATTCAAATAGTCCCAGGAGTCCCATATTAGATAGAACTGAATCTGGCAAAAGCAAGATTTATCCCATCTAAAATTACGTTAAACATATCGTACACCCAGTAAAATACATTCTACCTAACTGGATGATACTTTTTTCATGAGAGTTAAGCAAACAAGGTAAGCAAACCATTTGAATTCTTGGATCACAATTCCTGCTGGAGTCAAGATCACTCTACTCTCCCCTCTTTCCTTTACTTCATTCTTACTTTCTTGTACTTTCTCTACTATTTCTCCTAACTTACTCATACTAGCCTGTGGACAGAGCTACACAAATATTGTTCATAGACACAGATGGTGCTAAGGGAGAAAGATACTCCTCACCTGGCATGTGTTTCCGTGTGCATGCATGAGCCAACCAAAAGTGCTTAGTTTTAATTTTATTTCTTTTCTTTTTTTTTGGGGGGGGGCACACCTGCAGCATATGGGATGTGGTATCTTAGTTCCTTAACCAGCGATCAAACCCGTGCCTCCTGCATTGGAAACACAGTCTTAACTGCTGGACCACCAGGGAAGTCCAGTTTGGTTTTAATTTTGAGATTGAAACTTTCTTTCCTTCCAAACTGAGCACTTGACATAAGTAGTCAAGTGAAAAAGAATAAATAGTATCTGGGTTAATATTGGTAAACTAATAAGCTTTCTCAGTTATCAGTTCAGTCGCTCAGTCATGTTCGACTCTTTGCGACCCAATGAACCACAGCACGCCAGGCCTCCCTGTCCATCACCAACTCCCTGAGTCCACCCAAACCCATGTCCATCGAGTCAGTGATGCCATCCAGCCATCTCATTCTCTGTTGTCCCCTTCTCCTCCTGCCCTCTTTATGCCCAAAGCGAATATGGGGTTTCCTTACACTCCAGACTTAGACCTAGATCTTGAGAGACATTAGAGGAAAAGGCATTGACATAACTAATTTCATGATGTCCGTGGATTTGTTCCATAAACCCAGTTGTCAGCAGCAAAACGAGCATCAGAAAAATATTATAATAAATAGGCCTAAATGTCCATGTGAATCTACTGGTTCCATCCTTTATTTTGCCTGGCTCTGTTTTCCCTGGGTACTCAGAACTGTAAGGGTGAGTAGAATCAAGTTTCCTTCTTCACAATATTTTGGGGAGATTGAATTATTACATTAATTTTCTATTTTATGGACTACATTTTAAAGGATGCTGTGATGGCTGTACTTGTTAAATATATCCTAAAAAAAAGAGAAGATAATTTTAATTAACAACTTCAAATATAATAAAAATGAAATGGATGAAAAACTATACTATGTAATGGGAAGAGCATTAAGTAGAGAAATCTTGACTATCAAATATACTTGGATGGAAACAACATTAAGGTTATGGGCTTAGAAAACATATGGAAGATTTTCATGTTAAAGTATTAGAACCAGTTTAAGAACATACTGTAGACTATAACACCTTTGGAAATATGTTTGCTTTGGAGATCCTTGCCTTATAAACACAATACCGAACATCTGGGTCCATTTCTAATGACACATTCTATTTTATTATTATTTGTCTATTATTATTCACATACTTTTCTCTGGAGGTTGTTTTCAAGGGAAGCAAAATATTTATCAGAACTAAGTAAACCTTACCTACTTGTCAGTTTTTTTTTTTTAATCAGTGTATGTGTTTTAGTCAGCTTGAAAAAGGTTTTTTATAACTATGCTTTTCATCGTATTTCTTTTTTTTAATGTATTTTTTAATTGAAGGAAAATTGCTTTTCAATGTTGTGATCATTTCTGCCATACAGCAACACACATCAGCCATAATTACACATGTTTCACCTCCATCCTGAGCCTCCCTCCTCCCCACCCCTCCCACCTCTAAGTTTATTACAGAGCACCCAGCTGGGCTCCCTGTGTTATATAACAACTTCTCACTGGGTATCTGGTATACACATGGTAGTGTATATATGCTGATGCTACTTTCTCCGTTTGCCCCACTTTGCCGTTCCCTCACTGTGTCCATTACATTTCTAAAGTAGTCATTTCACTATCAAGTTTGGAAGAATTCAGATATTATTTGTTGTCTAAATCAACCATCAATCTAATGAAGGATTTTTTTTTGCAACTTTCTATATGTATTATTCTCCTTTTGTCTCTTATTCTTACCTTGGTACCTTCTATCATTTCATAAACATCAGTCACATGAATGGCTTAGTAGGTTTATGCTGTCAAGACATGTGCTGTTCCCCTTAAATTCTTTCTGTACTGTTCTTCCATCCAAAATGTCATGCCCTTTTATTATATCATGTCATAAAAAATTAAGGTAATTTGTTTTGGTTTTTTTCCCCAGTAATAGTAAACAGATGAAACTTTAAATTCATACTTGTTGTGTTTATTTTGCATATTACATATTAGTGGATAGATTTTTGAAATATATCAGTATACTATGCCATCTTCTTTAATATTTAATATTTCTCCCTAATTTACTAGAAATTTCCATCTTTGTTTTTTATTGTATAGTCTTTATTTTTCATTATTTTGAGACCTTTGTCCTCATTTCCAAAATGTTCCTCTTTAATTCAAGTATTATTTCTTCCAGTTTTGTTGGGCTATAATTGACATATAGCACTGTATAAGTTTAAAATGTACAGCATAATAGTTTGCATCATGAAACAATCACAATAAATTTAGTGAACATCCATCATCTCATATAGATACAACGTTAAAGAAACAGGAAAAAAAAATGTTTTCCCTTGAGATAAAAATCAAGATTTACTCACAACTTTCATATACACTGTCCAGCAATGTTAATTATATTTATCATGTTATACATTGCATCCCTAGTACGTATTTATCTTTAACTGGAAGTTTATACTTTCTGACTCCCTCCAATTTCCCTACCCTCACTCCCCACCTATGGTAACCACAAATCTGATCTCTTTCTATGAGTTTGCTTGTTTGGCTGGTTTTTAGGTATTATTGAGCTATAACAGCATGTCAGTTCCTGGTACACAAAATAGTGATTTGATATGTCTATACAGTTTCAAATGATCATCATGATAAGTCTAGCTGTCATCTTTCATCATACAAAGATATTACATTATTCGTGACTATATTCCCCACACTGTACATGTCATACCTGTAACTCATTTATTGTGTATCTAAAAGTTTGTACCTCAATCTCCCTCACCTATTTCTCTCCTGCCCCAGCCTACTTTCAATAGATCAATGATTCGGATAATGAATAGATGCTACTGGCTCATATTTATCAAAATAACATTTCCCATTATGTTTTTAACCAACAATTACTGTGTAAATATTTATGTTCAGAAAATTACTAAGTAATTGAGAAATTTTAAAATTTCTAGAATACTATCAGCTAATAACATTGAGAATAACTAAAGTATTATGTCATTGACTCAAAATTAAATCAAGCTTTTGCAAGACTCAGTTAAACTTATGATAAAAAGAGCAATAATTTAAACAATTGATCCACTGTGATGTATGCACTTATGTTAAAGAACTACAGTTTATGCAGAATCAAAGTAGATGAAATATAGAAAAGAAAGCTGTTACTTCCTCCAATAATGTGATAAGGAAAGATGCATAAGTGAGGTATATCCCTTATGAAATTATCATTGTTAAAATATTTACATATTTTAATCCCAGTTTATGCTAAAACTCTGGACACATCAACAATATGATTATTTAAACTTTTTGAATAACTATTTCTAGACCATATTTATCCAAATATACTTGTGTGTGGGACATAAAGGTAAATAGTTAGGAATTTTAAAAGCCTGCAAATAAATTTTGGTCTGTCAAATAAAATGTATACTAGCATTGTTATGTGACAGATTTTTAAGTGACTATTGAAAGATTACTGACATTCATAAAATACTAGTTTTAGAGAATAAAAAAGAATGATGTCTGCATATATTAAGAAAACATTCTTTCTTGGAAAAGAACGACTCCCCGTAATTTTTATATGCTTTACTTTATTTTTCTTTCTTCTACTATGTTTTTTGAGTGTTGCCAGCTCTAGTCAGGGATGGAAAATATTTTTAGCTAAAAACATGTAACTAAACAATTTACCTCTGTTAAATAACATTCAAATTTTGACTGAAATATTTTTTCAACTCTCTTAATTCATTGTCATGTCATTATGCACTAAAATCCATGGGTGTGAACTTGAGCTTTCTCATTCTATTTGGCATAATAGAGTTTATTGATTTCCTAGTATTTCCCTTCTTGATATACAAGATGGAAAATAATTTCAAGGTCTCTATCACCTTTACAGGGATTTTATTTTAAAAGCCTGCTTTCTGTCTTTAAATATAACATGCTGTTTATAAATAAAAGTATTACTTTGAGATAAGAGAAATCAAGTTGTTTGTACTTGGTTAGTAATTTTTTCACTGCTATGGATAACTGGGTATTAGATATAGTGTTAGGTTTCCATACTGAGATTTCTGACATTATTTTAAAAGTTAGTCATTGCATATAATGCTTCTAAATATAATTGTTTATGATAATCTGCAAACTGAATAAATTTTGCATGAAGTAGATTATCTGTAAAAAAAAAAAAGCAAACCCTTTTTGCATTTCTACATAATAGAAATAAACGACATCACTGTGTTTTATTTTAGAAAATGAAACATTAGAAGAGCTGTATATTTTTCTCTACAAACCGAATCAATCCTTGTCAGTATCTTGCATATATTTTTGATTTGAAACATTTTTTATCTCACACTCTTTTAAGTATGAGTAAAAAATAGTTATTCCTGTACTTAATAGCAATATGTTTAAATACTACACTGTACAGGCCTGAAAGAAAGGAAATATATACTGTCATAACTTGTATTTTAGAATTCATAAGTCTAAGAAAAAATCCCTGTAATGGTAGTCATTTTAAAGCAGTGCAACTTTCTAAAACTTCTTCGTTTATGTGAACTATGGAAAAGTGCCATCAATTCAGAATTTAAAATAAGCTACAAAATACATGGTGCAGAAACATTTTGTTCTTATTAATCTCGTCTTGGTTCACTCAGACTTTACTATTTCCTTAAAATTCTGTAAACGTATACTCATGTCAAACTTCTTTTTCTTTATAAAAGTTAAGTAGATACTTCTCTATTTTGAGGGTGCATAACTGTTAATTCCGATTCCGGAAATGTGTTTTGTAAGTGCACACACATCCCTTTAAACTGCTACTTTGCTTCTCTATTATTTAAAAACAAACCCCCAAAAGAACCTACTTTAAATGTGAGAGTTAAGCATATGGGGATAACTAGCAGAAACGTGTAAGTGAAAGTGTTAATCGCTCAGTCGTGTCCAACTCTTTGCAACTCTTTGTGACCCCATGGACTGTAGCCCATCAGGCTTCTCTGCCCATGGGATTCTCCAGGCAAGAATACTGGAGTGAGTTGCCATGCCCTCCTCCAGGGGATCTTCCCCACCCAGGGATTGAACCCTGGTCTCCCCCATTGCAGGTGAATTCTTTACTGTCTGAGCCACCAGGAAAGTCCCCTCATAATTGTGAAGAGCTATATTCAGTGTTTGGCTAAGATGTTTTTATGATTGAGCAGGTACAAGGAAGAAGTTGGGGTTCACTGGGGCCATTTACTAGGCTTCCCTGGTGGCTCAGACAGTAAAGAATCCACTACTAAGGCTCTCCAAATTCTTGGACACTTTTCATGCTTCAGCTGAGAAGAAAACATTATGGCTTGAATCTGTTAATGAAAAATCTCATGTAAACATGCCTGCTTCATACAGCTGAGGTGCTATGTTCATATGAAAGGCAACAGTTTGTGTGTCATACCCTCAACACAGTTATATGAACTCATAAAAACACCTTCTTATGGTAATCGACTGTTTATATTTCCTCTCAGCTTCTATGGAGCCCGGACACAAATTCCAGATTCCCTAGATAGATTTCTTTCTTGACTTCTAGTCTGATGCTAATGTATTATTATAACAAAAGCACAATTTCCTACTCCCTTAGGCATTTTTCTTATTTGGAATTAAAAAAGAAAACTGAACATTATGTTCACATTGTCATATCATTTTTACTTGTCAAAGTGGCAACACATATTCTCGTGACTAATGAGGGTAAGAAAAATAGAGAAATAGTTATTTCAAAAATTGTATTCAAAAATAGTATCTCACAACACCCCTGGAATAGACCTTAAAAAATGTAGCGCTTTCAAAATCATTTGGGTATTATATAGAGTTGGCATCAATTATTGGGCTCAAAAAGCATAAAAATCTTGCTTGTTGTCATTAATAGTCATGCTTTACTTCCTTTAGTTAATTAAACTTTTGTTTCCTTTATGTATTAATTTTTTTCCCCCATCTGAATCCTACACTACTCCATCCCCTGATGCCCTGCCCTTCTCTGCCTGGCTTGCTATTCATCTTGTGAGTTGGCCCATACTGACATCTCTCAGACAACCTTGGAATGGAACACAATAGTGAAAGGAGTTTTAGAGGGTAGGAAAAAAGTTTGATAATATTCTCCACCTTTTCTCTACATTGGCGCTGATATTCTGGTGCAATTTTGATGATTCCACTTAAATCTGGCCCAAAAATATGCTCTTTCATCCCTTAGCATCTTCAGCAATAGGAGTAACAATAGCTTCTTGGTATTGTTGATCACCAAATAGATCACTATTCTTTCCTTCCTGAAATTCGATCAATATTACATTAATAGAACCCTCATTCAGATCTTCACTTTTTGCCACTTCTCTGTAAAATGTTTTTTTCTTTAATTTTGCCCCCAAATCATTTTCTTTTATTTTTCAGTTCAGTTCAGTCGCTCAGTCGTGTCCTACTCTTTGCAACCCCATGAATTGCAGCACGCCAGGCCTCTCTGTCCATCACCAACTCCCAGAGTCTACCCAAACCCATGCCCATCGAGTCAGTGATGCCATCCAACTGTCTCATCCTCTGTCGTCCCCTTCTCCTCCTGCCCCCAATCCTACCCAGCATCAGAGTCTTTTCCAATGAGTCAACTCTTTGCATGAGGTGGCCAAAGTATTGGAGTCTCAGCTTCAACATCAGTCCTTCCAATGAACACCCAGGGTTGATCTCCTTTAGGATGGATTGATTGGATCTCCTTGCAGTCCAAGGGACTCTCAAGAGTCTTCTCCAACACCACAGTTCAAAAGCATCAATTCTGTGGCACTCAGCTTTCTTCACCGTCCAACTCTCACATCCATACATGACCACTGGAAAAACCATAGACTTGACTAGACGGACTTTTGTTGGCAAAGTAATGTCTCTGCTTTTAAATATGCTATCTAGGTTGGTCCATAACCTTCCTTCCAAGGAGTAAGCGTCTTTTAATTTCATGGCTACAATCACCATCAGCAGTGATTTTGGAGCCCAAAAAAATAAAGTCTGACACTGTTTCCGCTGTTTCCCCATCTATTTCCCATGAAGTGATGGGACCAGATGCCATGATCTTCGTTTTCTGAATGTTGAGCTTTAAGCCAACTTTTTCGCTCTCCTCTTTCACTTTCATCAAGAGGCTCTTTAGTTCTTCTTCACTTTCTGCCATAAGGGTGGTGTCATCCACATATTTGAGGTTATTGATATTTCTCCCGGCAATCTTGATTCCAGCTTGTGTTTCTTCCAGCCCAGCGTTTCTCATGATGTACTCTGCATATAAGTTAAATAAGCAGGGTGACAATATACAGCCTTGATGTACTCCTTTTCCTATTTGGAACCAGTCTGTTGTTCCATGTCCAGTTCTAACTGTTGCTTCCTGACCTGCATACAGGTTTCTCAAGAGACAGGTCAGATGGTCTGGTATTCCCATCTCTTTCAGAATTTTCCACAGTTTATTGTGATCCACACAGTCAAAGGCTTTGGCATAGTCAATAAAGCAGAAATAGATGTTTTTCTGGAACTCTCTTGCTTTTCTGGAACTCTCTTGCTTTTTCGATGATCCAGCAGATGTTGGCAATTTGATCTCTGGTTCCTCTGCCTTTTCTAAAACCAACTTGAACATCTGGAAGTTCACGGTTCACGTATTGCTGAAGCCTGGCTTGGAGAATTATGAGCATTACTTTACGAGCATGTGAGATGAGTGCAATTGTGCGGTAGTTTGAGCATTCTTTGGCATTGCCTTTCTTTGGGATTGGAATGAACACTGACCCTGATCTTTTCCAGTCCTGTGGCCACTGCTGAGTTTTCCACATTTGTTGGCATGTTGAGTGCATGACTTTCACAGCGTCATCTTTTAGCATTTGAAATAGCTCTACTAGAATTCCATCACCTCAAATGGCTTTGTTCCTAGTGATGCTTCCGAAGGCCCATTTGACTTCACATTCCATAATGCCTGGCTCTAGGTGAGTGATCACACCATCGTGATTATATGGGTCGTGAAGATCTTTTTTGTACAGTTCTTCTGTGTATTCTTGCCACCTCTTCTTAATATCTTCTGCTTCTGTTAGGTCCATACGATTTCTGTCCTTTATCGAGCCCATCTTTGCATGAAATGTTCCTTTGGTATCTCTAATTTTCTTGAAGAGATCTCTAGTCTTTCCCAATCTGTTGTTTTCCTCTATTTCTTTTCACTGATCGCTGAGGAAGGCTTTCTTATCTCTCCTTGTGATTCTTTGGAACTCTACATTCAGATAGGAATATCTTTCCTTTTCTCCTTTGGTTTCACTTCTCTTCTCTTCCCAGCTATCTGTAAGGCCTCCGCAGACAGCCATTTTGCTTTTTTAAACCAAATAAAGTAAGCATTTTGCCATTCTTTTCAAGGCTACTCATTTCTCAATCACAAAGTAATAGTCCAGTTGTTAATTCCAAATCAGAATAAAATTAATTGTTTAGCAGAATAAAGTACAGTTGATGATTCTTTTCATTTTGATTCAAAGTTTTTAAAACTTGGCTTCTTAATTTATTGCCAATCATTGTCTTTTCCCATAACTTTATTATAGATTGCTTGGGACCCTGTACCTAGCTCACTTGTTTCTTTCTATATTTATTGTCTTGTAGATTGCATTCCAACATGTGAATTTATGTATTATCTGTATGCTGATGACTTTGGCATGTAACAAATCATTTCAAAACATTCTGGTAAAAAAGAAAAGACAAGATTTATTGTCTGTCTTGGCTCAGACTGGCTGACTGGACTCAACTAAATAATTGTATTTTGGAGTTTTTAATGCAGTTGCAGTTAACTGTCAGTAGGACTAGTTGGTGTCATCTGAAGGCTTAATTATGCTTTTCACCTAAAAAGCCTTTTTCACTCATGTTTGGAGTCTGGGCTGGTATGGCTGGACCTACTTGGGGCTGGAAAGACCTTCTTTTTTCTCTATGTGTCAACCTAGCACTTAATGACATAATAAACTTAAGTTAGTAAAACTTATATGGCAGTTGACCTCCTCCAGAGCCATTGCTATAATAAATCCAAGTGAAAACTATGACTTCTCATCTAGGCTTGAAGTCATGCACCATCACTTTTGCTACATTCCGTTGATTACAAATAAGCCACAAGACCAGGCCAGATTCAAGAGGAGGAATCTATCCAGACTATGAGTACAGACAGATGTGGTTCATGATATGGGGAATATTTTGGAGGAATAGCCACAGCAAATTTCGCATTATATCTCCTTCCTGTACTCATTGCTATGGACTGAATTAAGCCTTTTCAAAAGTAATATATTGAACCCATTTTTGTTGTTCAGCAAATAAAGATCTAGTGGTTGTTTGTTGTTTAGTCGCTCAGCCATGTCTGACTCTTTGCCACCCCCTGGACTAGAGCATGCCATACTTCCCTGTCCTTCACTGTCTGCCAGAGTTTGGTCAAACTTATGTCCATTGAGTCAGTGATGCCATCCAACCAGTTTGTCCTCTGTCATCCCCTTCTCCTGCCTTCTATCTTTCCCAGCATCAGGGTCTTTTCTAATGAGTTGTCCCTTCCCTTCAGCTGACCTAAGTATTAGAACTTCAGCTTCAGCATCAGTCCTTCCAATGAATGTTCACAGTTGATTTCCTTTTGGATTGACTAGTTCAATCTCCTTGTAGTCCAAGGAATCTAGCTGAATACATAACCTCCAATATAAAAGTATTTGGAGATAGGTCCTTTAGGAGGAAATTGACTTGTGAGAGTGGATCAGATTATAAAAACAGACACAAGGGAAATTTCTTTCTCTGCCATGTGGATACATATTCAGAAAGCTGTTAAAGAAAAGGAAGAGGGTCTTCAATAAGAACTTCAGAATGGTTGGCACCTTGATCTTGGACTTCTAGCCTCCAGAACTGTGAGAAATCTCTATTTTCACCAAGTCTGTGGTATTATAGGCTATAATACCCTATACTCACATATCCAGTTATTTACCTACAGTGAACGTCTCACACACATTTAAAATCCAATAAGCTCCAGTGTGAATTCCAGCTATTTTCTTAAAATTAACTTCTGTGCACAATCATCTTCCGTTCAGTGACAACAGCTTCTTTAAACTTCCAGTCGTTAGGTCTCAAAATCTTAGAGACATTCTTAACTTCCATTCTGTTTTCAGAACATCTCATTCAGTGTTTCAGGAAGTCATGTTATCTCTGCTTTCAAAGTATGTTAGGAACTCAACCTGCTTCACAATTTTCATTCCATCCTCTTGTGAATGTTGAGTTTTTATCATCCCTGATGGGAATGGTTGCAGTTGTCTTCTGAATATTCCCGTTACTCCCATCCATCTCCTCTATTGTCTGTTCTCAATACAGTAGCCAGAGGGATCCTGGTGACCCATAAGTCAGATTATGTCTCTCCAGTGCACAAAGCTCTGAAATCAAAATCAAGCTAAAATCTTTATGGTGCCCAGAAGGCTCTAGTAAACATAACCTCTCAGTCTCTTTCACACAACACCTCTGCTCTTCTCTGTCTCTGTTCACTGCATCCTCACTGACATACTTGCTCTTTCTCATGTGGAGGATATCTCTGCACTGCCCTTCCCCTCCATCTGAAAGGTTCCCTGCCCCATATCTGCATGTATATCTCTCTCAAGTCCTTCCAGTTTGGGTTCGGTCTTTCTCAAAATGTACAGACCAGCCTATTTAGCCTTTGTCTAAATTGACAAAGCCTCAGAAATATGATGGCCCAGTCTACAGTTTCTAGAATATGTATTATCTTCTCACCTAGTTTATAGTAGTCTTTGCTATGCTTATTGTCTCTATCAGATCCCTAGAATATGAAGTATATTAGATAAAAAGATCTTTGACTGTTATCTTCATTGCTGTACTCAAACTACCTTAAATGGTACCTAGCACATGATTTGATTCAATACATGTAATTTGAGACTCTTTTCTTAAATGTCCAAAGAGAAACTGTGGTGCTTGGGGGAAGTTGGCATGCAAGTGCATGTGTTTGTGTATTAGAGAGAGAGTGTGTGTGTGAGTGCCTGTGTGTGTGTGTTTGAATGTGTGTGTACCCCTGGGTCTGAAGGAGTAGTTTGGAAGATGGAGAGCAGATATCATCCTTGGCATTCTGAACACAGGAAAGAATATTCCTCACCAAAATAGCTGTGTAAATGTCTAGGGAATGGAAAAGAATTTGTAGAAGTAAATATTATAGATTTTAACATTTCAGATAATCTTTTTTCTTTGCTGCCAGCAACTGGATTATAAGGGAAAACATAGATGCAAAGGAAAGCTATAATAGTCCATGTTTGCTGGACAGAGTCTTGAACTACAATTTATGGACTTCATTCTATTAATTCTCTCATATATTTAACAAGTAATTTGAGCAGCAATATAGTAGGAAGAAACTCCAATGGTAATTCCACATCCATCTATTGGCAAAGACTGTGAGGGCACAGACAAAGCCTCATTTGAATACAAGTAAAAAGTAGGAAATTGTGGTTCAAGGCCAATAGAACAAAATCCCTCTGACAAAAGAAAAGAATGTGACTTTGAATTATCAAAGTAAGAAAAGAACTTTGGAAATATTTTATTAGAGAAATAAAGGCAGATTTTTCAGAAAAGCTGTTTAAATCTTACTACAGCTCAATTTAAATCTTACCAAAGAATTCATAAACTAGAAAATGAAAGATAAAATTGAAAGGAGAATCTGACAAAATCAAATGGAAAGAATAGAGATATGAGGATAAGTGTTGCCATACCTATGAAAGATAGAAAATAGAGATCCAGTCTAGAATTGTTTATTCCAGAAATAAATACCAGGATGACTGGAGCAATCCTTAGCAAAGGATATTAGTAAAATGTTTAAACCCTTATAGAATACTGAATTACAAAGGCCAAAATTCTTTTTTAGCTTTGAGAAAAAAGTTATTCACATATATTCATACTAGTTTGTAAAACTATCAGTAATTAAAAATATTTCAATTATTGAAAGAAATATTTAAAAATAAAGGACTTTGAAAAAAGAAATTAAGCAAGTCATAAATCAAAAAGACTATAGCTTTTCCTTCTGAAACACTATGATTTAGAAAGTGATCCCTGGTTACAAGTAACAGAACCTTATAGTAGTAAACAGGATTTTTCTGAGGAAGAGAACTTGACCAATAGGAGGAACTGAAAAGATGAAGATAATTAGGGCAAAGTGATATGAATCACAATGGCTGAAACACAGAATATGAGAGAAAAAGAGGTGGATTGAGTTTGATGGTATGGTAAAGACTGCTGTTCTTAGTCATGCAGTCATGTCTGAATATTTTTGACCCCATGGGCTGTAGCCTGCCAGGCTCCAACTCTCCTTTAATACCCAGTTTCTGCTTCTCCCTTACAAAGAATTTCCCAACTCTTAGCTAGCCTTCCATTTACACACTCTATTTCGTTGTTTTCATTTCATTTAACTATCAGTTGCAGGCTGAGTTTAGGATAATGGGATATTAAAGGAGCTATGAACAATTTCAGATGATTTCCCTACATTCAAAATTATTAACCCTAGAATTTCTTTCCTTCACGTCTAGAATAAGAACATCAGTCTGGAATAGAAACATCTCTCTGAAACTTGCTTGAAACATGCAGATAAGGGAACACTTTGAGAAACATTTGGACAGGATAATGAAAGGGACCAAGTTCCCCTAAAAAGGACTGGTCCAGAACTAAGTGAAATATAAGTCTACCATTTCAACTACTCTTTGTTGTTTGTTTGAGGGCATCTATTTAACGCAATGGGGCTTCCCAGGTGGTGCTAGTGGTAAAGAACCTGCATGCCAATGCAGGAGATGTAAGAGATGTGGGTTCAGTCCCTGGGTTGGAAGATCCCCTGGAGGAGGGCATGACAATCCTGGGTATTCTTGCCTGGCAAATCCCATGGACAGAGGAGCCTGGTGGAATACAGTCCATAGGTTGTCAAAGAGTCAGCTATGACTGAAGTGACTTAGCACACACACATTTAATGCAACATCATAGCCTATACCATGGTACCATGGCCTTCCCTGGTAGCTAAAGAATTCACCTGCAATGCAAGAGACCCCGGTTCAATTCCTAGGTCAGGAAGATCCCCTGAAGAAAGGATAGGCTACCCATTCCAGTAATCATGGGCTTCCCTGGTGGCTCACATGGTAAAGAATCCACCTGCAATGCAGGAGACCTGAGTTTGATCCCTGAGTTGGGAAGGTCCCCTGGAGGATGGCATGGAAACCTACTCCAGTATTCTTGCCTGGACAACCCCATGGACAAAGGAACCTCATAGGCTACAATACATGGGGTCACAAAGAGTTGGGCACGACTGAGTGACTAAACACACACACAACCTATAGCATAACTATTACAAATGACTCTTACAAGCCTTGGGCTAGATTTGGCAAAGTATTAGAGATAACTAGAGAAGTAATAATAGGATTTTATTTTAGAAAAAGCTCTCTGGCTACAGATCAGAGATCCAATTAAACTGAATGGTATACTAAGAAAATTGATTTATGAATACAGGCAAGGTAGGTTTACAAGTTTACTGAGTATGGTAGATACGGTTTACAATGAACAGAAACAGGCAAGAAGAAAATGTGTGAGAGGGAAGAACATTAAGGTTTGAGATCTGTGTGAAATATATGTGGTCCAGGATCACTAAGGAATTACAGGCGTGAGTCTACAATGCTGCAAGATGTTGAACTATTAAAAATAGTTATGTGTACTCTAGCTATGACTTATTTGAACAGCTTAAAAATAGAACTTCAGTGTAAATTGAAAACAAAAATTGTTTAATATTAGAAATGTCACTATTAAATAACATTAGAAATGACCTGCTTTATGTAATTCAGTGACATAAATATACAGTTTGCTTTTAGTTTTATTAAGGATGATCAGAAAATGATGAATTAAGGGAAGTCATAAAACAATGTCATCTTTAATAATGCTATTATTTTATACCAAAATGCAAATTCTATCATTCACAAGATAATCTTATTAGAAGTCTGCATACATGAGGAAAAATACAAAAAATACATTAGATAAATTTTGAGGGTGAAAATAATAAATATATGATTTCATATCACAATAAAGCACAGAAATGATATGGATCTAAGAGAAGCAGAAGATATTGAGAAAAGGTGGCAAGAATACATAGAAGAACTATACAAAAAAGATCTTAATGACCCAGATAACCAAGATCGAGTGAGCACTCATCTAGAGCCAGACATCCTAGAATCTGAAGTCAGGTGGACCTTAGGAAGCATCACTATGGGCAAAGCTAGCAGAGGTTATGGAATTCCAGCTGAACTATTTCAGGTTCTAAAAGATGATGCTGTTAAAGTGCTGCATTCAATATGCCAGCAAATTGGGAAAACTCTCAGTATCCACAGGACTGGAAAAGGTCAGTTTTCTTTCCATTCCCAAAGAAAGGCAATAACAAAGAATGTTCAAACTACCACATGATTGTACTCAGCTCACACTCTAGCAAAGTTAGGCTCAAAATTCTCCAAAGATCTTCATGACCCGGAAAACCAAGATGGTGTGATCACTCACCTAGAGCCAGACATCTTGGAATCTGAAGTCAAGTGGGCCTTAGGAAGCATCATCAGGAACAAAACCAGCTGAGGTGATGGAATTCTAGTTGAGCTATTTCAAATCCTAAAAGATGATGCTGTGAAAGTGCTGCACACAATATGCCAGCAAATTTGGAAAACTCAGCAGTGGCCACAAGACTGGAAAATGTCAGTTTTCTTCCAATCTCAAAGAAAGGCAATGCCAAAGAATGTTAAAACTACTGCACAATTGCACTCATCTCACATGCTAGCAAAGTAATGCTCAAAATTCTCCAAGCCAGGCTTCAACAGTACATGAACCATGAATGTCCAGATGCTCAAGCTGGGTTTAGAAAAAGCAGAGGAACCAGAGATCAAATTACCAACATCCACTGACTCATCGAAAAAGCAAGAGAGTTCCAGAAAAACATCTATCTCTGCCTTACTGACTATGCCAAAGCCTTTGACTGTGTGGATCACAACAAACTGTGGAAAATTCTTAAAGAGATAGGAGTACCAAACCACCAGACCTGCCTCCTGAGAAGTCTGTATGAAGGTCAAGAAGCAACAGTTAGAACCAGATATGAAACAACTGATTGGTTCCAAATAGGACAAGGAGTATGTTGAGGCTGTATATTGTCGCCGTGCTTATTTAATTTATATGCAGAGTACATCATGTGAAATCCTGGGCTGGATGAAACAAGTTGGAATGAAGATTGCCAGGAGAAGTATCAATAACCTCAGATATGCATGACACCACCCTTCTGGCAGAAAGTGAAGAAGAACTGAAGAACCTCATGATGAAAATGAAAGACGAGGGTGAAAATGCTGACTTAAAACTCAAATCTCAGAACATGAATATCATGGCATCCAGTCCCACCACTTCATGACAAATAGATGGGGAAATAATGGAAACAGTGAGAGACTTTATTTTCTTGGGCTCCAAATCACTGCAGATGGTGACTGAAGCCCTAAAATTAAAAGATACTTCCTCCTTGGAAGAAAAGCTATGACCAAGCCAGATAGCATATTAAAAAGTGAAGATATTACTTTGCCAACAAAGGTCTGTCTAGTCAAAGCTAATGGTTTTTCCAGTAGTCATGTATGGATATGAGAGCTGGACTATAAAGAAAGCTGAGCACCGAAGAATCGATGCTTTTGAACTGTGGTGTTGGAGAAGACTCTTTAGAGTCACTTGGAGACTCTCAAGGAGATCAAACCTTTCAATCCTAAAAAGAAATCAGTTCTGAATATTCATTGGAAGGACTGATGCTGAAACTGAAACTATAGTACTTTGGCCACATGATGCAAAGCCCTGACCCAATGGAAAAGATATTTATTCTGGGAAAGATTGAAGGCAGAAGAAGAAGGGGAAGACAGAGGATGAGATGGTTGGATGGCATCACTGACTCAATGGACATGAGTTAGAGCAAGCTCCAAGAGTTGGTGCTGGACAGGGAAGCCTGGTGTGCTGCAGTCCACGGGGTCACAAAGAGTCGGACACAACTGAATGACTGAACCTATCTGAACTGAACTTTTATCCTTTTTTGTGTCCAATTTACATGTAAATGTGTACATATGTACATAGATAGATTTCAAAGGAATGTGATCACTTTTTTATGTTTAAATGACAAGCTTCTATCTGCATATGCACATAAATTCATATTCTAAACTATGATTTACTAGAATCCATAATTATCACCAGTGTCTAGAAGATAGAGTGAAAGCGCAAATCTGCTAAACAAAATTATTGCTGAGATGATTCTTTAAAATATTATACTGTTTGGTTTTTGCCGCTGTGGTAAATGTTAACGTGTGAGCGATATATTATTCACTTCCCATCTCAAAATTATAGTCTAGCCTCTGCGTTGTGAGATATAGACCATTGCCCAGGGCAGAGTTGTATTGTGGAGAACTTGTGTTTCAATGATATCCTGAAGAACAACCATGGCTGTGTTGGCCAATCAAGGAAAAGGGGTTCAAGGGTTTGGAGAAGATGGAGCTGGAATCATTCAAGACAGAAATATTCAAGTTAGTTAAAGATGGGGAGGATTTGATGGAAGAATAACCATGTAAGTTTGCAACAGATTTGAGAGTTTGATTGCGCTGGTAAGCTTAACTCTCTGTCGTGGTGGAAGGGAAAAATAAATAGATGAATAAATAAATAAATAATTTCAGCATCAAAGAGGTGAACTCACTTGTCTTCCAACATATCACTCACATGTCAGTGATGAAATCTCAGTCATCCTCATGATGGAATGGAAAAGATCCCCCTTTGCAACTTTCTTGAGCCATGTTAGAAAAGGAAAATGATCTCTATTTGTAATAAGTAAGATATTATAATTATGGATTGGAGAACCAGCAAAATATATTTAAATCAAAATACTAATATTTTGACACATAATACACAAATATAAACATGTATCTTTTTCAAGTGTGTGTAACCTTGTTATTTTAAATTTGAAATTGGAATTTTTAAAAATGGTCCTATATATCATATTCTGAAACAATCAAAAGCTTCTTAGATGATAACAACATACTTTGAGGTATAATTCTTTATTAAAAATTGCAAATGCAATTTCTTAGTCATGGTTTAGCAGAGGTCTTTGAACAGAGTTGTAAAACTGAAGCACACTCTTCCTACTATAGAAGATATTGTATTTCAGCAACTAGAATAAGTACCAGGACTCATCCTATTTCAATCTCTCATGCAGGAGTAGAGCTGTGTTCACACAGAGGGACTTTTAATATGAATTTAGATGTCTATAATTCTTTACTTTTCTCTTGATTTTTTTAAAGGCAGTTGATTTACAATGTTGTGTTATTACAACAAACAGCAAAGTGATTCTGTTATGCATATATATATATATACATATATATATATAATATATGTACACAATCTTTTTTTAGTATACTTTTCCATTATGTTTTATCATAAGATATTGAATATAGTTCTCTTTGCTACATAGTAGGACCTTGTTGTTTATACATTCTGTATATAAAAGCTTACATCTGCTAACCCAACCTCCCACTTCTTCCCTCCCCAAAACCCCTAACTCTTGGAAACCACTAGTCTGTTCTCTATGTCTCTGATTCTGTTTCTATTCATTCGTGTTATATTTTATATTCCACATATGAATTATCATATAGTACTTGTCTTTCAGTTTCTGACTTATTTCACTTAGTATGATAATCTCTAGTTGCATCCATCTTGCTGCAGATGGCATTATTTTATGGCTGAGTAGTATTTCATTGTATATATGTACTACATCTTTTTTACCCACTCACCTGTTGATGGACGTTTAAGCTGTTTCCATGTCTTGGCTATTGTGAATAGAGCTGCTATGCACACAGGGGTGCGTGTATCTTTAGACATCTATGGTATTTAATGATTCCTGCCATTTTGAAAATCTTTGTTTACAGGGTTACAGACAAATAACAATTATTGCAAATCATCCTTGTGAAATAGTTTGCAATATTTTGATAAATTTAATGGTATGAAGAAGACTTCTGAGAATCTAGTGCCCAGAAAACCAAGTAATTGTCAACTACAGGTGTTAGTATTTTATTCAAACATATTTTCCCTTTGTTTCTAATCCAACAGTCATTATCTAAAGGTGTTTTGTTTTTTTTTTGTAAACATCCTTATGAAGAAAAGATCTTGGAATTGGCCTCTAGAGTTATCTTTTCTGCAACATGTTTGTAATAAAATTTTGACACCATTTCTAATTACCAAAATATTTTTTCATTTGAAATAATAGCAGCATTCACTAAAGTTTCAATGAATTGTGTCTAAAACTGGTACATAATGCAATCAGAAAACAAATATTTAGAAACATGCACAAATAATTACACTTTCCACTTGAGATGATTATATTGCATTACATGATTTCTCTAGTGAATTGTACAATTTCCTATAAATACTTTAAAAGCATTATATAAAATAATATATACTTAGCTTATATTAATTTTGAGAATACTTAAAATATTTTGGGGGATGTAGCACTATGTTCTTATATTGTAGCTTTATTGTCTTTAAATTTTGAATGTCTATGTCAATTTGTTTTAAAATATATATGTAAAAATATAATTATACTGCTTAATCCTAGAATAAAGGTCCCAGATTCTTAAACATTTAGTATCTGTAATAAATAGTTAGAAATGTTACTTTTCATAGATTAAATGTGTCATAGTTACTGTAAGGGTGGACCTTGAGATTTCTGTTCTTATTGTTTTAGGAGGAAGAATTTGGCTATGCTTTCTTGACCATTTATATATAAGTCTTTTAATCATTTCTGCCTAAAGGATAGTATTTTTCATAAATACCAAATGATTTTAAATAGTTAATCACTTATTATTTAAAAGATAAAAGCAAGAAAACAAAATACCCTCTCAGATTTATAAAATGAGACCTTGATAATTGCTGTATCAAAAAGTACAGCTTAGGAAAACATCTTGGTAGCTGCATCCATCTAATATATTTTACTGAATTCTCCAAAGATTTTAATTATCTCTCTTCATAACTTAAGAAAAGTTTTGCATAAACGTTTAGCTTCAAGATGCCTAAAGACAGAACAGTGTATGGCCTTATATTTGAGTGAAGGAAAATCAAGTCGTCATTTTGAAACCAATAGAATATTTTCTCTTAAATGATGTATTCAAGCATGTTTTTGTTGTTTTGAATTTCTTTATATAGAAATTTGATTGTTTGTAGAATGAAATAATCTTTTTTTTTCCTTGTAGGGTGAGAATGATCAGAAAAAAATATATATCTTGAATCCCTCGTTTCCCCTAAGTATAATGTATGCTCTCAACTGAGAATAGATTAGAAGAAAGCTCTCAACATATGTTTTCCCAGAATGTTTTAGTTTTGATTGGTTTTGATGTTGACGTCCTTTTCAATCAGGCTTTTTTTTTTTTTTTAATTTTCCCTCCAGTTGGGAAATTGATTCACAGTGTTAGGCTTTTATTTATAGTAAAGTGCCCAACATGAGAAAGGGTTATTTAAATTATCACAGGTACCTAGCCAAACTTGTCTCTGTTATTATTGCTTTATAAAAAGAGGACTTGTTAGAAAGGCTTGTCTCTTTAAGAAATTTTTGACTATACCTGAAATGTTGGTGAAAGGAGTTGAAAGAAGAGTTTTATCCCTTTGTATTCAAAGGGGGGGGGAAAGGATTATGCTGTATATAAACAAATGAGAGGTAGAAAAATTACACAGAACAAACTACATTTTTTTTCTTTGATTTTTAATTTACTTTCTCAGTGTTGCATTTCAGGAGAACCCAATAAGAACAGAATTAGAAAACTATACATAAAATAAAATCTACTTAGTATGGAAAACGATTCTGGTCATTTTTTTATTTCTAATATCAATGTGTATATGTAACATTAAAATGCTTCAATATGAAATAAAGCAGATTTTTAAAATATGAATGAATACATCTTGCCTTGGAATTTATCACAACCTATTCAATAGGTGAAAATTGTAATCTTCCAAGTGAATTCTTTTATAAAAACTTAATGCCATATGTGCTGCCACCTTTTAAAAGTTTATGATTGAAAAAAAATTTAAGACCAGCTCTTCACAGCTTTCATAAAAATTGCTTTATAAAAGTCTGCCCCTAAGGAGATATAAATAGCATAAAGAAAGTATAAAGAAAGTGAATCAAACGGTACATTTTATAAATAGAACCAACAACATCATACATTTATAGGATACTGCAAATCATTTGGATTTTAGCACTCAGAGACAATAATTGTTTCAATTTTTCAACTCAGTATTTCTCAGTAAAGTAGTTTTGTTTTATTTTTTAAAATGTGCTCCCTCTTGTATACTTGTCAGATTCAAGTATATGGTATATATTCAAGGACATAGTTCATATATCCATCTATAGAAGAAAATCATGGTTAAAAATTTTTCAATGATATGAGATAAAATTTATAACATTTCAATCATTGACAATATCCCTTCTGATTAATTTCTGATTTGATATTTAAATTTTTTAAATGACTGAATTGAAACTTTTAAAAATCATGAGTGTTCTGTAGTTCACAACTTATACAGTTGTGTTAAAATATATCTATTCCTTTTTGTTACTACAATTACCTATAGTTGTTTGTCCCTACTATTAAATAATCATTACTAGGATTATAAATTCAGTCTAATCTTGGGATGACCAAAAGCTTATGACAGACAGATAACTGAGGAAACTCTCAGTCCTGTAATAGAGAAATAACAAACTTGAATTTAATTAATAATTGACCAGAAACTACAACACATAAAACCTCCACATTGATTGGATAGAATTAAAGTATTGTGTTGCCACATAATTATTTTAAATGTTTTATGGGTCCATTAAAATTCTCCATTTGTCTTTACAAGTTACAAAAGTAACACACAATGGACATTGATTTTCTTGATTCTTATGGCAGCTCCACCATTAATTAGCTGTGTAATACTGAGTAAAATGTGTTAACTTTCAAAATTTATTTCTTCCGTATAGTAAATAGAGATAACTTCTGTACCCATCTCATAGTACCATTCTGAAGATAAAACAAATTATTTTATCATCAATGAAGCATTTGTAAAAGTGGAGAATTGCTTATTATATTTCTATCATATTGGCATACAATATATTTTTTCTGCTATATATGTTGTCTTTGGAAGTTTCTAAGTAATACCACAAAATATCTTTCTGCTTTGTTTGTCACTGTTACTGCTTAAACTACTACTACTAATATCATTATCATTTCATTTATCTTTAATTATCTAAGAGAATTGTCCTAAATAATGGATGGTCTTCAAGTACATATACATACCATTGTATGTATCTGTACTAACATTGCATCTGTACTAACACTGTCTCTTAAGTTCTTACTTATCAATGAGGAAAACATAATTTTATTTCCAACAATGGTAGGTTAGGTTATTCAGACAACTCTACTGCTTAATAGTATAAATAGTTGCATGAAAGGCATCTTTTTGAAATCTATAGTATCTGACAGAAAATAATGACTTAACAAGTTGCAACTGGAATGAAATTCTAACACAAAGAAGTAAACAAACATGGAAGCCACATGTATCTATATTCATTTGCCAATTTGGTAAAATTGATTATTTTTTTGCAAGTTCTATGAGAAGAAATAGACAAAAATGAAAATTCAACATCAAAATAAATTATGATGGTTGAATAAAAGATCCTCTCCCCCCAAATATAAAATCTTTAAACTTGTAGACAAACAATGCATTGCCCAAGTGAACTGATGAGGATTTTCCCATATGTAAACAGCGGTGAAGAGCATAGAAAGAACTAAATATCTGAAAAGTCTAAATCATAACTGTGTAAACACAAAATATTCATTGGAGTTTAGAAAGGCAAGACTTAGATCTATGTAATAAAATACATATTCAGCTGAGCTGGTAGCAAATGGAGGTATATACAGTTACAAATCATTACTTTTATGCAGAAGGAGTGTATAGGTATCAGTCACTTTTCAGTTTCGTGGCTTAGTGATACATGCTTTAAAAGTATGGAAATAATATGTAATGTAGATCTGTGAAATTACTGAAGGAGAAAATTACAACAATGAAAAATAATTAACCATTAACTAAGAAAGCATAAAAATCACAAAAGATCAGGCAGACCAGGCAGTATATAAGCAGAGATAATACACTGAAAATTCCAAAATATCACCAAACCTGTTGCTTAGAAATGGGTCAAAATATTCAGGTAAAAGAAATGAACGTCCGAATTTTTAAAATGTAACAAATATCTGGTTTCTAGCTCTTAGCATGTTAAATATTTGAAAGTTAACAGTCTGGTCCTTAAAAAAAGAAGAAAAGACACTGAATAACTTGAAAATCAATAACTTCTCCAGGATCTGCCAGAGAAGTGAAGTCACAAGGCAAATAAAGATCCTGAAATAGTAAAGAACCAATAATTGTCCTCTTGGCTGTGGCAGAAAGAGAGGAAAATAAACTTTGCTAAATATGCTGAGTGTGTTTTCCAAAACAAAGGCTTACTAACCAAGAAAAATACTTTACTAGAGCCTAATCCATCAGAAGGTGCCCCAGGTGGTGCTAGTGCCAAATAACCCACCTGCCAGTGCAGGAAATGCAGGAGACATAGGTTCCGTCCCTGGGCTGGAAAGATCCCCTGGAGGAAGGCATGGCAATCCACTCCAGTATTCTTACCTGGAGAATCCCATTGACAGAGGAACCTGACAGCTACAGTTCATAGGGGCTCGGCACACACACATGATCCCACCAGAGGGAAGAAGTTCCCCTGACTTAAGCCCCTTCCAGCTTTTCTGTCTCAATTAAGCAGAGCAAAAAGCTAAGAAACCTTAGTAAAGGTCATAGGGCCCCTAAAAGTCTGGTAATTAATTATGATTGCAGGAAATTTCTACTCTCACAGACTTTATCATCAAAACAGCAGGGCTCCAATAATAACAGAGGTTCACAAGTAAAAAAGCTGCAAGGCACAGAGTCTAAGGAATAGCTCTTAATTAATTCAAAGACAACAAGGGAGTAAAAAGTAGTGGTAATATAGGACATTGAAACCACTGGCAGCTACAGCAACAGCAAATGTTAACTGTAGCCCAACTCCTAGCCAGAGTAGCATAAAACTTTACACTAAAGCACCATTTACCTCAGTTCCATTTATCCAAAACATCACATTTGACTTTCAACAATAAATAACCACCAAATTGCATGTCTGTGTATAAAGAAAACAAGCATCAGAAACAGATATGACACAAATGATGGAGTTGCCAGAAGAAAATTGAAAAAACATGTTTCATATACCAAGAACATTAATGGAAAAAGGACGAAACTAAAAGGAAAATTCTACAAATCAAAAACACTGTAACAGACATGAAGAACACTTTTGATGAGTTCATCAACAGATTTACCATGACCAAAGAAATGATAAGTAACCTGGAAGAAATGTCAATAGAAACTTTCCACATTGAACTGCAAAAGAAAAAAAGAATAGGGAATAATAATGAACAGAAAATGCCAGAACTTTGGGACAATTCCCAAAGGGTAACATGTACTTGACATAATAGGAGAAAAAATAACAAGACAGGAAAAAGGTACTGAAATAACAATATCAAAGAATTTTCCAAAATAGAAAAACACCAAATCACAGATTCAGGACTCTGTTCTCTAAAGAATACCAAGCAGATTGTGTGAGTGCATGCTCAATCACTTCAGTCGTGTCCAACTCTGCCACTCAGGGATTGAACCCATGTCGTCTGCATCTTCTGCATTGCAGGTGGACTCTTTACCCACTGAGCCACCTGGGAAGACCACCAAACAGGATAGTTGCCCCCAAAATCTATACTTAGGGATACATACTAAAACAACAGGAAACTAAGACCAAGAGGAAATCTTATAAGAAGCCAACCAAAGAGGGGGAGATAAGGCTGGAGGATTCAACCTTATCAACCTAGTAGCAAGGCTAAGAATTACGTCAAACTTCACATCAGAAACTATGAAATCTAGAAGACATTTGAGTGAGAGCATTGAAAGAAAGATGAACAAAAACAAACTTCCATTTTATACTCAGCAAAAATTTCCCTCCAAAATGAAGTAGAAGACTTTCAGGGGGAAACAAAAGTGGAGGAAATTCATCACTAGCAGACATATCCTGCAATAGATATTAAAATAACGTATTTAAGGTGAAATTATATAGGTCTGTAATTCAGGTGTAAATAAAGAAAAATTATCAGGGAAAGAATAAAGTTACAATACAATCCTTTGTTTCTCTTAATTGATCCAAGTTATGACTATTTATGCAATATAATAATAGTAAGAATGTATTGGGCAGTTATAGCATGTGTACGTGTTCAGTGGCTCGGCCCTGTCATACTCTATGCACCCCCATGGACTACAGCCTGCTGTGCTCCTCTGTCCATGGGATTTTTTTTTTCAACCCACTGGAGTGGATTGCCACATTAAAAAGCAAAAAGTAATGTCTTTGCTTTTTAATATGTTGTCTATGTTGGTCATAACTTTCCTTCAAAGAAGCAAGCATCTTTTAATTTCATGACTGCAGTCACCATCTGCAGTGATTTTGGAGCCCGCAAAAATAAAGTCCGTCACTGTTTCCATTGTTTTCCAATCTACTTGACATGAAATGATGGCAATTGTAGCATGAATTGTAGCATAGAGATATGTAAAATGAATGACAACAAGTCATCAACAGAAATGCTTTGTTACAAAGTAGGAGGACTATAAATGAATTGCTTGAGTGTTATTTGAAATTGAACTTAGGTTAGTTAAAATGTATTTTGAAAACTTTACAAGAATTTAAAAATAAGAATAATTGCTATGCTAAGAAAGCAGACAAAATGAAATAAAAAAAAGGCTTTAAGAGAAAACAAAAAGGGAGGAAATTAAAAAATAATTAGAATGACTAAGAAACAGCTGCAGATAGGTATTATCACAATGAGATCTATAATCACATTAAGTATAAATAATTTAAATAAGCCATTTATTTTGTCAGAGTGGATTAAACAAACATGACCCAAATATATGTTCTCCCCAAGAAACCCATTATAATTATAAGGAAAGATAAATTAAAGAAATGGAGAAATGCCATTATGCTCAGTTGCTCAGTTGTGTCCAACGTTTTGTGATCCTGTAGACTATAGTGCACCTGGCTCCTCTGTCCATGGGATTCTCCAGGAAAGAATACTGGAGCAGGTTGCCATTTTATACTCCAAGAGGTACACCACTAATGTTAATAAAAAAGAATGCCTGGATAAGTATATTAATTTTAGACAAAGGACTTTTGTGAACAGGGAAAATATGAGGAATAAAAAGATTTGGCGTAATAATAAAGATATCAACATCCCAATAACCCTTAAAGTGTATGCCCTTAAATTTAAAATAGATGAAGCAAAAAAAACCACCAGAAATTCAAGACAAACTTGGCATTCCACCCTTAAGGTTGAGACTTCAACATCCTTATTTTAATAATTTATAGAATATTCAATTTGACAATGGCAGAACCTAGATTTAACTGGGTAGGGTCTTTTTGAGCCAGAGATTATTAAAAAAGAAAGAAAGAAAGAAAGAAAGAAGAATTGAGTCCTATATCCTGAGGGAATTCAGAAGGGAATAGAAGTCAGGGAAAGGTGAGATAGCTGTGCCATATATTATGTTGCTTCAAAATTTCAATAAATTCATTAAATTTAATGATGTTCAGCTTTGTTAGACTTTATTACTTTTTTTTCCTTTTATGTTCATCTTTTTAATGGATAAAAATGGTAAATGGATGATGTGAAGAGTGTTTACATAACTTTCCAATGTACAGAGGAGAACTCAGCTGTGTTTTATGCAGAACACTAAAGAATAACATTTCCCTCACAAGTTATCTTTGGTATTGATAGCAAATAAAATTCATATGCAACAAAATTCAAATAGTAGTGTTCAAAATTTAGCATATTCCTGAGTTGACTTCTTTGTGTTTCTAAATTCAGCTGTGTGTGTGTGCTCAGTCACATTTGACTATTTGTGACTCCATGGACGGTAGCTCCCCAGATTCCTCAGTCCATAGAATTTTCCAGGCAAGAATACTGGAATGGGTTGCCATTTCTTCCTCCAGAGGATCTTCCCCAACCAGAAATCAAACCCAGGTCTCTGATGTCTCCTGCATTGGTGGGCAGATTTTTTACCCTTAAGCCACTAAATTAAATTATATGGCACATATTTGCATTGTGCATTTAAAATTCTGAAATGAAATAATAAAATACATAGTTATTCAATTTGTCATCTGCTATTAATATGGACAGCTTAGTTTTTTCACAAGATTAATTTTATTAATATAGTTTAATACATAGTGAGAACTTATTTTATAGAATATATGTCATATTGTACACATTTATGCAAATATATAATTATAGCATATTCAAAAGGTAATGCAATGAAAATACAAGCACTTCGCTACACTGAAAGCTAATGAACTATATCTTAATGGACAATTGTGTTTGGGGTTCCCTTGTGGCTAAGCTGGTAAAGAATCCGCCTGCAATGCAGAAGATCTGTGTTTGATCCCTAGGTTAGAAAGATCCCAATTGTGTTTAAATTATATGATAAAATTCTGAAATTTATTATTTCTTAATCATTGTACAGGAGTAGGAAGTATGAGAAATGTAACAAGAGATGAAGGGAAACAAAGAGAAATTAAACATAACAGTCACATAGCGGATCATATAGTCGAGTTCCATGTAATTTAAAATGCATTTATATGAAGAATGGCCTTCCAGACATCTTATTTATTCAAATAGGTGAGGGTCTTGAAACCTATCCTTTTGCAAGACTCAGAATGAGCTGAAAATGCAGAAAAGGGACCCTTCAACCGCCTCAGGATTCCACTGATGACTGACATCAAACATAACTGGGTCCTTTCATCTCTAACTTAAGAAGATGGTCAAATTTTTTCTGTATGTGCCTTGAAAGAAGTTAACCTGCCTTTATGTATTTTTAATATGAGAGTTACTTTGTATAAAATACTACCATCCAACTTAGCAACTAAGCCCCTAAAGAAGAATATGCAACTTGTAATTAAATGAGTTCTAAATAAAATTTTTGCTATGTAGGAGATCATGGTTTTCAAATATACAATAAAAATTTAATATGCTTAACTTCCAGAACTATGTATACAGCTTAATATTGGCGGAAAACTTTTATCTTTAATCTTGACCATATTGATATGAAGATTATCCATTAAATTTAGATTTAGAAAATAAAGATGTCAAGGATTTCAACTAGTGTTAACTTACTTTTGATTTAATCTCTTCATCCAGAGCAAGTGTTATATATTCATGTAACAATGTTTAAAATATTATATGTTAATATTTATTAATGTTGCAAAATGCTGCATTTTTCAGTATCATGATGATAAATGCCATGTAATATTTATCAGAATTAATAAATTAAATCATAGAGAACATACCTGAAATAAAATGGTATTTTACTAAATACAAATTCATAAATATGGATGATTTTAATCTTCTGTGGGGCTTGTTGTTTCTGTTAGAAATAAAAAACAAATGGAGGCCAGCCTTGAAAATTCCCTCAGCAGACAAAACTAGTTTATTCATATAAGCAGAGCTTAACTTAGCTTATTTTACAAGAGCACAAAGCAAACATCTTCCTGCAAGACTGGAGGAGAAAGACAGGCAAAAACAGGGAGTCTCAGCTGAGCAGAACAGGGAGACATGGGGAAATCACTTCAGGAACCAGAGCCAGGGTAGGAGAATCTGAACCAACAAATGTAAGGAGGCTCTGTGTGGACAAGTCTGAGAGTTCAAGACTCTCCTTATGAGTGGGTTGCCCACAATATTGTGAGATTTACCTCCAGCTCAAATAAAGGTCCATCTAGTCAAGGTTATGGTTTTCCCAGTGGTCATGTATGGATGTGAGAGTTGGACAGTGAAGAAAGCTGAGCGCCAAAGAATTGATGCTTTTGAACTGTGGTGTTGGAGAAGACTCTTGAGAGTTCCTTGGACTATAAGGAGATCCAATCTGTCAATCCTAAAGGAAATCAGGCCTGAATATTCATTGGACGGACTGATGCTGAAGCCAAATTCCAATAATTTGGCCACGTGACGCGAAGAACCAACTCATTGGAAAAGACTCTGATGCTGGGAAAGATTGAAGGCGGGAAGAAGAGTATGACAGAGGATGAGATGGTTGGATGGCATCACCAACGCAATGGCCGTGAATTTGAGTAAACTCTGGGAGTTGATGATGGACGGGGAAGTCTGGAGTGCTGAAGTCCATGAAGTCACAAAGAGTCGGACACAACTAAGCGACTGAACTGAACAACCAAGCTTTCACAATAAATATTGGAGAAAAATCCCCTCAGGCTTTTGGCAGAGCAAAAGAAAAGAAACCATTCCGAAATATACTAGAGTACTTAGAACATAGTTAACCACAGCCTAACCTGCTGAAGTATACTGAGAATCTAACTGACCTGGAGAAAGGGAAATACTAAGGCTGAGGCCTAACCATAGGACTATAGTATGCTTCCTCCCTCTCTGCCCATTTCTCACTATACCTCACAACTAAAGGCCTATTTTTGGCAGTTCCTTTTACACCGTACGTCATCTCCATCTCTGGCTATCAGTAAAAAATTATGGGGCATACCAAAATGTGAAAAACACATTTTATGAGCTAGAGTAGGCTTCAGAACCAGACATGGCAGCAAAGATATTGGAATTACCAGCCCAGGAATTTAAAACAGTTATGATGAACATGTTGAGGACTCTAAACAGAAAAAGGAGGCAGCATGAAAGAAGGACCGTTAAAGGAGAGCAGTGGCAATTCAAAGAAAAAACCAAAAATGAATGCTAGAGATGAAAAAAATACTGTAGCAGAAATATCTTTCATAGTCTCATTAATAAACTAGATAAAACTGAAAAATAAATCTCTGAGCTAGAGAATATATCAAAGGATGCTTAAAAACTGAAAAGAATAAAAAAAAAAAGTACAATGGAAAAAACACCAGGGTATCCAAGAACTGTGGGAAGACTACAAAAGCTGTAACCTGTTGTCGCATTGTTCACACTATTCGCTGAACCCAGGGTAGACAAGGCATGAGAGGGGAAGCTGGAAGAAAACTCGAGGAGCCATAGGAACTACAGACATGTTTATTCTCTCTGGACTGGCACAGCAGCAAAAGGGGTTTCTCAGGTGGGGTTTCTATAGGTTTTCAGAACAAACGTGGCCCCTGGCCAAATGGGTACATCATGATGCGCATGCGCAATGCTATAAGTGACCTCAGCTGTTATGTAACCCTGCAAAGTCATTGTTAGCAGAATGTGAGGTGAGGGCAAGAGGACATAGGGCTAGAGAGCCCGACTGACGCCATCTTGGTAGGTGCTATTTCCCCACAGCTGTGTAAAAGGAATACTAGAAAAAGAAGAATGGATGGAACAACTAGAATCTTTGAAATAATAATGGCTGAGAATTTCCCCAAATTCTTGTCATATACCAAACCGTAGATACAGTAAGCTCAGAGAACATCAGACATAGTAAATGCTCCAAAGCATCAGAGAATATAATTTTTAAAATGTTTTAGTTGTTGTTTAGTGTCCAACTCTTTGCAACCCCATGGACTGTAGCCCACCAGGTTCCACTGTCCCTCGGATTCTCCAGGCAAGAATACTAGCGGGTGTTGCCCTGCCCTCCTCCAGGGTATCTTCCAACCCAAGGATTGAACCTGTGTCTCTCAAGTCTCCTGCATTGGCAGGCAGGTTCTATGCCACCTGGGAAGCCCTATAAGTTCCTCCTTAAGCTAGAGACTGCTCCAGGTAAAGATGTCAGCTATGAGCGCTCAGCAAGCAGCATTTCCAGCTGCTGAGTCACTGAAGGATTCTGTCCTGAAGCAGAGATCTTGCTGGTGTGCTGCAACCAACTCTACATGTGCTTTTGATAAGGCAGTAGAACATACTCCTAAAATAACTTCTTCTCTATCTGAGGGCATTGCTAGTTTTCATGAGACATTGGATTGTGGACAAAGATTATGAATTTTTTATTAAGATTAGTTTTCTTGACATGGCCTTTTTTAGCTAGGTGTTCATTTGGACAGAATCTAATACCAGGGGGTCTATTGTCTGCTGTTCTTTGTTGAAATAAGACATTGCTTATGTAGGACTTCAAGTATGCATGTGGTTTTAGCATTACTCTCCACAGGAGGTAAGTTAAGCACCTTTGAGTGTGCACTACACGGAGGCCATTGCCAGAGAGCTAATAGTCTGTGCGCAGCTGGCAGAGCTCTGTTAAAATGTTGTATTTGTCCTCTAGTTTGAAAGCACCAGTGTTACAAAACCTACCATGTACCTTAATTGCTCCACTTTTAAAGCAATTAAATAATTTAAGTGAAATGAATATAATTAATGATTCTGTATGTCCTAATAAATGTGTATCACTTTATCAGGGAACATATTTTGCAAAATCTAGATGTGCTTTCAACTTTTCATAAGTTACTCAAACATTTGCCATTATAATATTTCGTTTGTTAAAGAATTTTGATGGTTTCATGGAACCAAATTCCTTGCTTTTATACACAAATTGAAATTGTGTTTTTCATTCAGTTATTTTCATTTGAGATGAAAACTATTTTCTTCCTCTGTGTGTATTAGTCACGTAGTCATGTCCGACTCCTTGCTACCCCATGGCCTGTATCCCACCACCAAGCTTCTCTATCTATGGAATTCTCCAGACAAATAAAACAAGTTATTTTGCTTACTAAGTCTTGCTAAGTGTCTTAAGTACATGTTAATGTAGATTAACTTTAGATATGATCTCTTTTAGGGCAGTGTCGTTACAAGTACACATAGTGATTATTCTAGCTTTGGGATTCATTTACAGGGAAGGTAAATATGTATAATTTCTAAACCATTCTGTCACATTGTTGCTGTTGCTTAGTCACTAAGTGGTGTCCGCATCTTTTGTGACTCCATGGACTATAGCCCACAGGCTCTTCTGTCCATGGAATTTCCAAGGCAAGAATACTGTAGTGGGTTGCCATTTCCTTCTCCAGGGGATTTTCCTGACCTAGGGATTAAATTATCATCTCCTGCATTGGCAGGTGACTTCTTTACCACTGAGCCATTCATACCACTGAGAGGGAAGCCATTCTCTCATGTAATGGGTACATTACAGTATTTCATGAGCATCTGCTTTGTAACAGGAATTTGCTGATTTAAATATTAATGGAAAAAATTGATAATAGGAACAAGAGGGCAATTATATATTTGGAATTGTGCAAATGGTTAAACTGTTGAAGGTCAGAAGAAACATCTTTAGTTGGATAAGGCAAATCTGTAGGTGAAAGGAGCAGCTATTATGTTAATATCTATGCGAGAAATGTCATGTAGTTTTTAAAATGCTTTTAAAACCATACCTCTAGGAATATTGTATATGTAGCTTAAAAATATAATATGGAACATAAACATGGAAAAATAATTATTTATCCAGTGATTTAAAGAGTTGATGTCAATTTCTATATAATTTGAACAAAAGACATATTCATACAAACCCATTCACACACCAATACCTTTCCTTGTTTTTGCTGCATTTACATAATTGAAATCTGACTATAAAAATGTTTTGGAAAATTGCCTTCATTCAATAAAGAAAAGATCACAAATATATTTAATTAGTAGCTATATTTTTATCTCCTTATTTGAATTAGCTAAAATACAAAATTAAAATCATCCAGCTTGTCATTTTCCTATTGGTGTGAATATTCAAATTGTCAACTTATTTATAATTCAATTTGCTATAATTCAGTGCATTGGTATTTCAATTTATTTATAATTGGTTGGTTTATTTATAATTGAATTGGTTATTATCTTGTAAAGGCCTTTGCACATATATATGGACATTCCTATCAGGTGTATTCTTGATAGCAGAACTGCATAATCAAATAGTAAGACAATCAGATACCAAGTAATACAACTATCAATACATCAACAATGTATCGATAAGGATCAAAAAAGTAATGCTTGCTTTAGCTTTTGAGAGTCAGAGAGAGAGAGAGAGATGGGATGAGGGAGAATGCTCAGGTCTACCTCTGGAAATTGATTTAAGTCAAGTTACAGGAACTTGACGAATCTGTTATATCACAAACAACCATGAAATAATTATGAAATTGATAAAACAATGACACATGCACAAAGGAAAAAATGTATATTTTGATAATTTGAATGCAATCACTCTTATATAAATCTGTAAGATAAATCACAGCTCAATTTAAGCCACTGAATAAAGAGTTTCTCTTCTTAGGAATGAAGAACACCTTCTACTGCAATTTTGAACTAAATTATTTTCTACTCACCTCACAGCTAACAGAGTTGAAAATTAAGTGAATTTCAAGTGAAGTCAGGTGAAGTCATTCCATATTCATGATTCAATGTCTACCAGGCAGAAATAGGATTATTTAAATTAGAATTTTGAAGAGTGTAATGGAGAACTATATTAATGATTTGTGAAAAGTGATCCGATGGTTTGAGAATGACACAAGTAAATAATGTCTAGTGAAAGTTTGGTTCTCATGTGGATGTTTCTACACAGGCTTATGTCGACTTAAATGATAAACTGTGCTTAAGGAAAAGACTTGAGAAATGTAAGAAAAAGGTAATTAACCCATGCCAGCCAATTTATTTTAATTGCATTCATCCTTCCCAGTTTATAAATAAGTTCTCCAGAGATGCTTCTTTCATTTTAAATTGAAAGCACTGAGCATGCAATCTTAAAGGCACCACTCTGCATTATTAACAGCTCAGTGACTTTATTTTCAGTTTTTTTTATACTTTAATCCCATGGAAATAAAGCATGAGACATTATACCTGAAAAATTTATGAAAACACATTTATTGACAGCTACATTAAATATATTTTCTACATGTATATGTACATTATACATTGTATATGTAATGTGCAATTACTTTGGGAAATAATACTTATGGTTCTCAAAGTAATTAAGTTTATACTTATATAATAAAGGTCAATGAAATCAGTTCTAATATTTCTTCAGCCACCACTTCTCTTCTAATAGAAAGCTAACAAGATTTAACTCCTTTATTTCTGCTATATTAAAATGAGTCTTTTGGACTGACCTCTCTTTAGTTAGCCATTAAAATGTTAGTGCAATTAAAAAAGAGAAATTGCACCTAATACTTCAGGAAAAATTGTATATATTTACATAGTTTTTCATTAAGTGAAGTATTTATAGAGCCATTATTAAGGATTTAGAAAATAAAAATTAAAATAAATAAAACAACAGCTACGAATATTTCCATTAGGCAACATCCTTATGAAAACAACAGTTTAATGCTTGTTTTCCAGTCAACATCTCTGAGAGTTCATATGTTTGTGTGGGCATGGAGCGCATTTGCAAAACTTCAGTCTTTTGAACAAATAATTTATATGTAATTATATTCCTTGGCATCATATTCATTATATTTTGCATGCCTTAAATTTTGACTGAACATGGGCTTTTAATGAGGACGTAACATTTCAATACATGCACAGGTGATTTAATGTGACATGACTCGATTCTAAATATTTAATTTGTTCAGAAATGTGTCAATCTAGATATTATGGAAACCAAATGATGCAGTGATAGAGGAGAGAGGCATTGGTTTACAGAATCACCCTTCTGCCATTTAATGATTATTCGATTTTTGGTACTTTATTTTATTTACTATGAGTATTGAATTATTATTCCTTGGTAATAATTTGCATGTCTAGAAAACTATGGGAGCCCTTAGTAAAAAGAACTAATATACTTGCTGTTTCCCAATTCAGAGACCAGGATTCAGCATATAATTGTCATTTATTCAAAGACTAAAACCTTTATCGACTTCCCTGGTGGCTCAGTGGTAAAGAATCTGCCTGCCAGTGCAGGAGATGCAGGGTTGATCCCTGGGTCACGGAGATCCCCTGGAGAAGGAAATGACAACCCACTCCAGTGTTTGTGGGCTTCCCTGGTGGCTCAGACCATAAAGAATTCAGCTGCAATGCAGGAGACCTGGGTTCGATTCCTAGGTTGGAAAGATCCCCTGAGGGAAGGCATGGCAACCCACTTCAGTATTCTTGCCTGGGAAATCCCATGCACAGAGGAGCCTGGCAGGCTACAGTCCATGCAGTCACAAAAGATTTGGACATGACTGAGCAACTAAACACAGCACATCAACAATACTTCTGTCATCTCACATAATTACCATTTCTTTTTTTTTTTTTTTTGTAGTGAGAATATTTAAAATCCGTCTTCTAAGGTACTTTTATTATACAATACTGTTAACTATAAGCATACTGCTGTACATTCAGTTCATTTCAGTCACTCAGTCATGTATGACTCTTTGTGACCCCATGAACTACAGCATGCCAGGCTTCCCTGCCAGGCAGTACTTTGGATCCCTCAAACTCCCGCATCTTAAAACTGAAAGACTTTCAAATGAATTAATTGAACAATCTATAAATTGATCAGTAAGTAGAATAAGACTTTTCCTGTGTACCATTGATGGAACCAATAATGTAATCCAATATTTATTTTCTATACAACAAAATTATGAATAATTACCTATAAAGATATTAAGATCTTAAATAAATTTATGATATGATGTAGGTAATTGCCAGGCAAGGTCATTTTCTATGCATTTCTTCTTCAGTTTATAAGATAGCAAGATGAATTGTCTCCCGGCTATTTTGCTATGCTTTGTAAGTCACATTCATTTTTATTTAATTATAAAATCAATTTTTTATAAGGTAAATTCAGTAACTGCTATAGAGAATGTGATAGAATATCATATTAAGGCACTAAAAATCAAATAATTACCTTTTCTTTGTGCTTTGACACTCTATCTAATCCTTCAGCCACTTATCCATAAGAACACAATAGTAATATTTATCTATCCTATTTCACAGTGATTTTCTGGGTAACATATGATAGGATATCAATGAGTATAACTGTAAAATGAAATACTACATAAATACAATATTATATTCATTTATTAAATTCATATTTTAGATTAATTTAGCAGTTTCTAATCATGATATGGTGGACGGATGAGAGCAAATGCCTGGTACAGACTTTAGCACTCACTGATGTCTGGAAAAGAACTTTCAAGTGAAGGCTTTAAAGAATTTTGTGCTGCTAATGAGAAAATCATTTAAAAGCTTGCTAAGTATGTCAGCATTTATTGGCTGAAAATGTAAACTAAATTAGACCTAGCTAACATCTAAAGTGCCATACACCACGAGTATGAAAGATTGCTTATGCTTTTCTTGAGAGAGAGTGAAATTGCTTAATATGAAGTTTAACATAGCAATGTTTGATGACAGCAGTGATGATAAGCATGATATTGTAAACTATTTGAAAAGAAGTATCTTTGGCATGGTAGATATGTGTGCTTATATAAATTTTGTTCTTAAAGATGCTTAGATAGAAATTTATGTTAATCAGGCAGGTGCCACTGGAAGAGGCCCTTACAAAAATTATTTCTCACAACTTTAGTTATTAAGCCCCTTAAATCTTTCCCATCATCAGATGTCCAGTTCTAGCAAGATGTTGAAGTTGGGGGGAGTAAGTGATTTATCTTTTTCTCAAGAATCCTCAAATAACCAAGGGTAGTTAGTACTTACCGCATGTGTACAGATATTTATCAGTACCTTAGTATATATGACTTATTAAACACTACTCTTAGAAATAATATGTACTCAACTAGCTATGGGGCTTCCCTGGTGCCTCAGTGGTAAAGATTCCACCTGCTAATGCAGGAGATATGGGTTTCATCCATGGGTCAGGAAGATCCCCTGGAGAAGGAAATGACTACCCACTCCCAGAATTCTTTCTTGGAGAATCCTATGGACAGAGGAGCCTAGAGAGCAACAGTCCAAGAAGTCACAAAGAGTTGGACGTTACTTAGCAAGTGAACAACAATGATGACAGCTATAGTCTATAATTATCTCATGATTTTTAATAAATTTCATATTTTCCAAGTAAATACTGAATAAACTATAATATTATTAAGAGTCTTTAAAATCATATTAATGTGTTTCATCCTGAATGATGCTCCAGACCTCACTTAAGCTTTCCGTAATACATGGAATATACACTCTATTAGTTTTTTTAGTTTAAGCTGAATTCTGAAAAACATATTGATATAAGTATTTTGGATAGAGAATGGTGAACTTGTATTACATAATTAGTTTACAAAGTAAATGTTAGTCCAATAAGTGTTTCCCCAAAACATTTAACATAGAAATATGTATTTCATATTCAGTTCTGTTAAGTCACTCAGTTCTGTCCAACTCTTTGTGACCCCATGGACTGCAGCACGCCAGGTCTCCCTGTCCATCACCAACTCCTGGAGTTTACTCAAACTCATGCCCATTGAGTCAGTGATGTCATCCAACCATCTCATCCTCTGTCGTCCCCTTTTCCTCTCGCCTTCAATCTTTCCCAGCATCACGGTCTTTTCAAATGAGTCAGTTCTTTGTATCAGGTGGCCAAAATATTGAAGTTTCAGCTTCAACATCAGTCCTTCCAGTGAATATTCAGGACTGATATCCTTTAGGATAGACTGGTTGGATCTCGTTGCAGTCCAAGGGACTCTCAAGAGTCTTCTCCAACACCACAGTTCAAAAGCATCAGTTCTTCGGTGCTCAGCTTTCTTTAGTCCAACTCTCATATTACAAACTAAAAAATATTAACAAACCAAATTTGTTAATTGTAAATATAAATATAAAATATTTTCAAAGTATTTTGCTCACTTTATTCAGTTTTGATTTATTATTTATTTTCTCATAAATGAATGCTTGCTTTGCTAAATTGTTCCAAAAACTTAAATCCCTATTAAGTCAAAACCCAAAAGATTTTGAATGTTAAATATCTATGATATTCTGAATAGTAGTTTTTAAGTAGGGATAACAATATACTAACAGTGTTTATTTATATTTATTCCTTTGTACTTTAAATATATCATTCATTCTCTTATTTATAGTTTTGTATTAAGATTGTTTAAAAATATTAGAGGTATGTATATGTGTGGAGCTTAGTCATGTTATAGAATCCATGAGTCCAAATGCTGTAAAATCATATAAGAATGTTATAAATATAAGCATAATACATAGAAATATATAATACCCTATATCAAGAGAACAGTGTAAGAGTATCTTGCTGTTTTTTCCTTCAACTTTTAATAAGAATGTTTTAATACATATTTAATGCAAGGTCTAGATTGTATGTTTTTAAAATTTTGTTATTATGAGAATTTTATGTTTAATAATTTTTAAAGACTTTGCACAAGAAAATAAAATTATTGAATAAATGTTTTATGTTTTTGCTATCTAAATGTATTATTTTAATATATATTTTAGTAGGAATTCAAGAAATTTAATGAGAAACTTTAAAGAACCAGAATTTTTTATCTTCGCTTCTGGTGCTCTAAACAAAGTGATTCTCCCCTCTGGAACTGAAAATATTATCTTAATAAAGGATAATAATTTACCTTTTACATTGTATCTTTATGAAATTTATTTCATGTTATTCCTATTATGTATGCAGCCTGTATTGCAAAGAGGGCTGATTATTATGTTAAAGTTCCTGGCCTCAAGGATCTCATCAGCTCTAGGAAAATAAGTATCATATTGACTCTACGATATTAAAACTTTGCTGCCATAAAAATCTCAGATAATATTTTGGAAAAAATATTCCTATTTCTGACCTGAGATTTTCATGTCAGGAAAAAAGAAAGAAGCAACTGTAGCTACTTCTCCTTAATCTGTACATCAAGTTTAGAGCTTCTTCTTTGTATACAAGAGAACCTAAGTTTCTGCACCTCACAATTCTAGGAATTTCTGTAGACCTTCAGGAGACAAAAAAGACCCCAGGAACTCAAGTAATCACAGTTCAAAAAGGTATTTGAAAGAGATAAGATCCAATTTACATTTAAAATCAGATTCATATATGTTGTTGGAAAAAAAGTGAAGTCACACTATTCAATTGAAAAAAAGTGTGATAATAAAGAGCTGTAAATTGGTCAAGTGAGTAAACACTAAACTCATGTGTGTGTGTGTGTGCGAATGTGTGTGTGAGACTATGTCTATTTCTCTGTCTCCCCCTCATTATTTCTTCATGGATACAATGTTTGGCAATTTATAAATGCCATACTCAAAAGTTTGTTTAACTGAGAAACACTGTTGATGAATTCTTTATTACTTGCTATTTTAAATTAACTTTTATTGGAGTATAATTGCTTGACAACATTGTGTTAGTTTCTGTTGTACAACAAAGTGAATTAGTTATATATATGTATTATATATATTATATATATGTATATATATGTATATATATGTATTATATATATATATCCACTCGTTTTTAGATTTCCTTTCCATCTGGGTCACTGGTGAGTAGACTTCCCTATGCTACTGTGATATACAATAGGTTTTCATTAATTATCTATTTTATATATAGCTATGTATATATGTCAATCCATTTTTGCCATTATTTAGAGGTATAGCAAAAGAAAGTAATAGGTCATCTCCATAAATTCAGAAGTATATTAATATTATAAAGTCAATCTAATGGAGAAAGTAAATATGTGATTAAAATGTGTATATATGTTCAATAAGGCATTATGTATAAATTGTGTATTTCTATACAAAATATGTCTTGTTGTTCAGTCCCTCAGTCGTGTCAAACTCTTTCCGACTCCATGAATTGAAGCATGCCAGGTTTCCCTGTCCTTCACCATCTCCCAGAATTTGCTCACAAACATGTCCATTGATGAGTCAGTGATGGCATCCAACCATCTCATCAATGAGTCGGCTCTTCCCATTAGATAACCAGAGTACTGAAGCTTCAGCATCAGCCCTTCCAATGAATATTCACAGTTGATTTCCTTTAGGATTAACTGGTTTGATCTTGCTGTCCAGGGGACTCTCAAGAGTCTTCTTCAACACCACAATTCCAAGCATCAATTCTTCGGTGCTCAGCCTTCTTTATGATCCAACTCTCACATCTATACATGACTACTGGAAAAACCATAGCTTTGACTATATGGACCTTTGTTGTCAGAGTAATGTTTTTGCTTTTTAATATGCTGTCTAGGTTTGTTACAGCTTTTCTTCTAAGAAGCAAGTGTCTTTTAATTTCATGTGTAAATATGTAAATTAATATCATTCTGTTCAATTACTTATATTTCATTTTGTATTACCTTTAAAATGATGATAATTCATCTGTACACAGGGTACATAAGGTTTTTATTTTTGGTATAAGATGATTGTGTCAGTATCTGTTTTGAATAGCATTGGTTGGTAAATATTGTGTGTGCACTTGCTATCTTAAAACTAATCAATTATCTAAAATTTTCTTCCTGGGATTTTATAAAAATCACCTGATTTATTGCCTTTCTGATGGCCAATTATTTGTGCCCACGTTACTGAATTGATTGCCTGGACTCATTTTGGGTTCCTAGCCTGTGCTCAGACTCCTTGTCTCAGCTAGGGAGTTTGTTTTTCTGCCCAGATTCTCACAGTCAGTAATGAAATTGATGCTGAAACTGGAACTGCACAAGCTTTATTCAATGACCAAAGATTGGAGAAGCCAGAACTTAGTTTGCAAATCAACTTCCCAACCCAATTTAGGGAGAGACACACAGAGACACCACTAGTCAGTCCTAAAGGAAATCAATCCTGAATATTCATTGAAAGGATGGATGCTGAAGTTCCAGTACTTTGGCTACCTAATGCAAAGATCCAACTGATTGGAAAAGATCCTGATGCTGGGAAAGATTGAAGGTAAAAGGAGAAGGGAGTGCCAGAGGATGAGATAGTTAGATAACAAGACTGACTCAATGGACATGAATTTGAGCAAACTCTGGGAGGTAGTGGAAGACAGAGGAGCCTGTTGTACTGCAGTCCATGGACTAGCAAAGAGTAGGACATGACTTAGTGACTGGACAAAAATAACAGCTACATATATAGGAAGGTCAGGGCAAAATGAAGGGAATTGGAGAATAGGAGGATTATTCGTGAGTTATCCAATAACAAGGGTGTGGTTTGGACCCAAAACTGATGCAGCACTCCTTTTATCCCTTTGAGGGCTTTTTGGGTTGTTGTCTTGGTATTTGTCAACTGTCACTGTTCTAATGCCTGTGTAATTTAGCTAATGTATTACAATGAATGTATAATAAGGCTCAAGGGTTACTGGAAGTCAGATCTTCTGCTTGGGCTAATTGGTTCTACCCAGTTGTTGCTTTTCTCTTTGCAGTGTCAACTGAAAAAAAAAAAAAAAAGCACAAGCTAAGCTGAGAATTGTGTTTTATTCAGAGGACAAAACTGAGGATTTAAGCCTGAGACACTGCATCTCAGATAGCTCAGAGAAACTGCTCCAAAGAGGATAAGGGAGGAGACAGTATATATAACAGTTTTTGCAACAAGGTAGTGATAACATCAAAAAATTTCTGTTATTTAAGAAAACCAGACACCTCATGTTAAGGAATTATACTATTCTATATATGGGAAGATGCAAGAGTATGCAAGTTGTAAGGCTCACTGAAATCATTCATGTGATATGCACCTCAGCTACCTAGGATCAATATCTTCTGCTTTCTCACGCTGAGTCTCCTCAGGGTGCACCTTCAGGGATGAACTGCAGAAACTGACTGCTTGATTGGCAAGTTGTTGTTCAATGGCTCAGTCATATCTGACTCTTCGTGACCGATAGACTGCAGCCCGCCAGACTACCCTGTGCTTCAGCATCTCCTGGAGTTAGCTCAAACACATGTCCATTGAGTTGGTGATACCATCCAACCATCTCATCCTCTGGGCTTTTCCAATTAGTTGGCTCTTCCCATTAGATGGCCAAAGTATTGGAGCTTCAGCTTCAGCATCAGTCTATCCTGAGTTTCCTCAAACCTCACCATGAGATGGCTTTAACATGATGGACTGATGGCTGCACCATCTTTGTGTGGAAGGCAACATTTTTTTTTCATTGACAGCAGCTTCCTTCTGAAGTTTAGATAAGACCAATTGGCTTCTATTTGGAGGAGGGGCAGAGTTATGATTATGGGGCAATAGTCTTGGTAACAACCCACACATACACTATTCTAATCATTTTCTTCCTCTAAATCATTGTCCTGAAATAGTTTTGATATATTTCAAATAAACTGGTCATCTCTCTTATATTCAGAATAATAATATGGTCATACATTTGCCATTTACATTAATTATAATTAACAAAGTTTCAACTTTTTGAAATAGAAACCTGATATTAATAAATTTTATTCTTCACATTAAAAAATTGCATTTAGTGTATACATGCTAAAGCAAAATATTCAACAATGTATTTCTTTCAAGAATTATTCCAAGCTTCAGCAAGGTATTTTTTTCAACTTTTCATATCCAAAGGAAATTGTATTATATAATTGGAATTCCTGATATATCTATAGTATGTATATATACTATGTATATAATTGAATATATTATCATTCAGATAAGCACAACATGATAGAAAATGCAAACAATGAACATATTTGTGAATCATTTCTGCAGATCCTAATAGAGTTTGGTATTTTATTAAACTGGAAGACAAATAAAAATTTTATAGAAATGTCACTATTATCTTATATTAAGATTTTGGTTTTATACCCCAAGAGGTCAAAAAGTGGTAGTTAGACAATTATTTCTGTCCCCAGCAATTATAGTCATATGATTATACACATAGTAGCTGTGACACCTTCATCTAGTATTGATTAGTCTATGAAATGTCATTCTGAAATGAAATTAATGATCTGGTAGCAGGATTTTCATCAAAATGGAATGTTTAGAGATATTGAAGAAATAGAAGCACAAGATTTAAAGTAGTTTTTTTTTAATTTAAGATGGATAATTTGGGTCATTTTTTATCTACAGTTTTATATGTAGAGTGATGAAAATCTCTTCAATTAAAAATAAAAATACAATTATATGAAATCTTATCTTTTCACATATAATCAGCACAAACATTTTAATTACAAAGATATTTCAGTTATTTCACTTCAGTCGTTCAGTCGTGTCCGGCTCTTTGCAACCCCATGGACTGCAGCACACCAGGCTTCTCTGTCCATTGCCAACTCCCGGAGCTTATTTAAACTCATGTCCATCAGGCCAGTGATGCCATCCAACCATCTCATCCTCTGTCGTCCCCTTCTCCTCCCACCTTCAATCTTACCCAGCTTCAGGGTCTTTTTCAATGAGTCAGTTCTTCACATCACGTGGCCAAAATATTGGAGTTTCAGCTTCAGCATCAGTCCTTCCAATGAATATTCAGGACTGATTTCGTTTAGGATGGACTGGTTGGATCTCCTTGCAGTCCAAGGGACTCTCAAGAGTCTTCTTCAACACCATAATTCAAAAGCATCAATTCTTTGGTGCTCAGCTTTCTTTATAGTCCAACTTTTACATCTGTACATGACTACAGGAAAAAACATAGTTTGACTAGATGGACCTTGGTTGGCAAAGTAATGCCTCTGCTTTTTAATATGCTATGTAGGTTGGTCGTAACTTTTCTTCAAAGGAGCAAACATCTCTTAATTTCATGATTGCAGTCACCATCTGCAGTGATTTTAGAGCCCCCCAAAATAAAGTCTCTCACTGTTTCCCAATCTACTTGCCATGAACTGATGGTATGATCAAACAAATGGTATGATCTTGGTTTTCTGAATGTTGAGTTTTAAGCCAACTTTTTCACTCTCCTCTTTCACTTTCATCAAAAGGCTCTTTAGTTCTTCTTCGCTTTCTTCCATAAGGGTGGTGTCATCTGCATATCTGAGGTTATTGATATTTCTCCCAGCAATCTTGACTCCAGCTTGTGCTTCATCCAGCCCAGCGTTTCTCATGATGTACCCGACATATAAGTTAAATAAGCAGGGTGATAATATACGGCCCTAATGTACTCCTTTCCTGATTTGGAACCAGTCTGTTGTTCCATGTCCAGTTCTAACTGTTGCTTCCTGACCTACATGCAAATTTCTCAGGAGGCAGGTCAGGTGGTCTGGTATTCCCATCTCTTGAAGAATTTTCCATAGTTTGCTGTGACCCACACAGTCAAAGGTTTTGGCGTAGCCAATAAAGCAGAAGTAGATGTTTTTTCTGAAACTCTCTTTCTTTTTCGATGATCTACCGGATGTTGGCAATTTGATCTCTGGTTCCTCTGCCTTTTCTAAATCCAGCTTGTACATCTGGAAGTTCACGTTTCACGTACTGTTGAAGGGTGGCTTGGATATTTAACAAATATAAATGAAGATATTTAACAGTAAGCCTTTTTATTTTATTGGATATTTTTGAGGGTATCTTATCAATACCTTCAGTTTGAAATGGGAATAAAACTATTTACTTGCATATTATGTATGTAATATATATATATATACAACAAGAAATCAGAAGATTTTCATAATATTTCCAGAGCAAGACAAATTATTCAATATATTGATATCTACCTGGAAAATATGCATAGATTATGACAATATATTGAATCAGATTTTTTAAAAATCAACATAAGGTTGTTAAAATATTATGCAGTAATCATTAAAGTAACCAATATTACAATGATAAACAACTCATCAGTGTATATATGTATTCAAATAACTTACTTATAACATCTTATGCCTGAAATAAAACTTATCAGGCCTTTCTCCCTTCAATTTCTATGTTGATATAAGTGAAAGATTAACCTTAGAAAGCTTCAGGGGATTTATTTTGCTGACAGTTTGGTTGACTAGATAGTTGAAAAGTCTTCACAGTGAAAAATAAGATTATATTATAAAAACATGTCATTACTTTTGTTTCCAAAAGTTTTGCAAGCTCACAGAAAGCAATAGGGATCCCCAAAGAGAGAATAAAAACAATAAAAATGAGGGCAGAAAACAGGTGGGTGAGCAAAATCTGGCTTCACCATTGAGAGCAGACGCCCATCCTAGGCAGGTGCCAGATGCTAACAACCACATCAAAGGATGATAAGTTTGATTTTGAGTCACTATGGTGGGAAGGAATCAATTGAAATCGAAACCTAAAGATTAGGCCTTTGTGGAAAGAAACACTAAATAAAAGGGAGAGCTTCAAGAAATAAAATCAACTTTTCAGAGAAATACATCAAGAGTAAAATTGTTTTCTTCTACTTTTTAAAATATTAGATAAGAAGACAATCATTACCTTTCCTGAGAACATCTGTGATGAGAAGTTTGGTCACTCCAAATGTGTAGACACATCATGGGCTATTCCTATGGTGAAATAGCTATGAATATTAACAGATTGCTCCTCCACGCAACAGCATGGCTTAAAGTGGTATAAATAAGCTTAAAAGAAGACAATACCAAAAGATTATGTTTCTAACATCCAGTTTTATGAAGTTTGAGCAATGACAAAGCATAACAATTCATTACAGAGTGAAGAAAATTTGTCTTGAAGCAAGATAAAGACCAGAAAGTAAGCCCAAAGTGGGTTTCTGGTATTCTGCTGGATGCATAGAAAGTTTAATTTATGAAAATTCATCCACATATGCATTTTTGATCTGTATACATGTCAACATACATATTACTATTCTAGAAAGTTCTTTAAATAAAAAAAAGAAGACTTCATATTTGTTATGGTATCCTAAGAGCCACTGGTGATGGATATATTTTCACTAATGAAGTTATACTCTCCACCTTGTTCAACTACCTGCAGTGGTTTCAGTTCAAAAGTTGCAATCAAGATTTATGATCAAACTCACAACACAAAATGAGCATCTCCCTACTTTAAGTTTTAAGAAAGAATTCATGACAGGTGACAGTATAGCATACAAACCAACAGCATAAGTGTTGACATGCTGAGGTACAAATTCCCATTGCTCATTTCCACTTTGACATATGACCATGATGGCTACAGTTGAATATTTGCCCACACTGCAGTGATGACTTACCAATTTGAAGCTGGTCGTATATCCTGAGGCACCAGCTCACCTGATAACTGTCTTAATTTGATCAGACTTTTTGTCCTTTTCTAAGGTGCATGGCTTGAACATAGCCAGTTTCCTTGAAAATAGCTCCCTCTTGTGTTTCTATCTAAGTAACAAGTCTTATCATAACCAAGTCTTTTCATACCCAAGGTGAGCCTCCAGAAAAATCCTTTCTACATCCAATTCACACCAAATCCAGTTTCCAAAGCCCCAAGAACAATCTGACTTCATTGGGATCAGTGATAGCTGAGCCATGAGAAGTGCTGAGGACCTGTGGTGATGGTGAAATTCAAGTAAATTATATGCACCCTCAAGAAATGAGTGTCTGGGCAATGGTTAGTTAATCATATCCAGTGATGTGTTTCAAGATACATTTCCATCAATATGCAAAAATGGCTATGCAGAGTTATAGTTTATGAAGTTCCAGAAAAAATTATTACTGATTTTTAACTGTTACATCACCAATATTCACAATTTTGGACATTTTGCTGATTCCTTCTATAGCCACTTTCATAAAGGTCCATCCATAGTCATATGTGGCCTAAGAACAAAGCAGAGTATGTTACAGGAGCAGGCAGTAAAAATTCCTTGGCTTTGAATCCATGCAGTTGTCTAAAAAAGATTCCATCCTGGTTCATGGCCACGTAGTGCACCAGCTTCTCATTGCCTGTCCTAGACCATACAGCCTAGCTCTAAGGTAGTAGTTCTTGTAAGATTATAAAAGAAACAATATGATAACACAACCAAGAACATGCTACAGATGTGATAAATTAAACTACTTTAATAAAAAGATTCATCAAAAAATCCTCATTGATGTCTTTTCTCCAAATGATTCAAGTTGTCTGAGGGTAAATCTTTGAATTTGGCTTCAGCTGCATTCTCCTTTGCAGTGAAAAGACATCTTGAGCTTCCTCCAGCTTTGACTATAAGTCAGCCCTACAGCTAACAGAAATGGCCAAGAAAAACATTATTATGCTTTGGGAAGCTATGTTAGATAAGGAATAATAATTTCCTTCTCTAGTGTTCTCATCCATCTATAAACCTCCTTTCAATTAACCACCGTTTCTTCCTACCTCTGCCCCAAAGTACCACCTGTGAACCTAAATTTTGAATCCCCAATAGTGATACCAAAACCCCACAGGGATAGCGTTGCCATAGTTTCTCTTTTACATATTTCCAGGAAGAAGGAACATGTTTCAAAATATAACGGATTTATGAAAACAAACCAATTTTATCAGTTTTGTTATCAGTACTTTCTAATTTTCTAAGACATATATGTGTACTTTTTATTGAACTATATTTTACAAAAGCTTTATAATTACAAAAAGGCAACATGAAATAATACAACAAGTTTGCATATATTCCATACTCGGATTATCCTAACACCTTACACTAGACTAGTCCATATGATACCATTAACTAATATTGATATATAATTGTTATTAACTAAAATTCATTATTTATTTAGGTTGACTTAGTTTTTTCTTAATTTTCTTTTTGAATTCCAAGATCCCAAATTGAATTTAGTGGCCCTGTCTCTCTAGGATCCTCTCAGTCATAATGGTGACATGTTTTCCTTGACCTTGGCAGTTTTCAGGAAATCTGGTCAAGTATTTTGTAGAGTGAGCCTGAGTTGGAATTTGTTGATGTTTATCTCATGATAGACTGCAGTTTTGGATTTTACAGAGGATAACCACAGAAGAAAAGCATTATTGTTATCACATTATATCAAGAGTACATATTATAAACATGGCTTAACACCCCTGATGTTAATGAGGAGTTTATCAGGTTTCTTCACTGTTGAATTAATCTTGTTGGCCTCCTCCATTATTTACATTAGGCTTCCCAGGTGGTGCTAGTGGTAAAGAATCTGCCTGCCAGTGCTGGAGACGTGAGTTTGATCCTTGGGTTGGAAGGATACCTTGGAGTAGGAAATGGCAACACACTCCAATGTTTTTGCCTGAAAAAAATCCCATGGACAGAGGAGCCTGGTGTACTATAGTCCAGGGGGTCACAAAGAGTTGGACATGACTGAGTAACTGAGTACATACTTTCCATACTATACTCTTTATGATAAAGTAATTTTCACAGTCCACAATTAAGGAGTTGTTTCACCTCCATGAAAAAGAAGAATATACCTAAATTATTTGAAATTTTCTATACAGGAAATTGTTTATTATCCACCATTTATTTGTTAACCATTTACTTATAACACTAAAGACATTTGTGTGTGTGTGTGTGTTGTGTGTGTGTGTGTGTGTATATATATACATATATACATATATATACTATATTAAGGTTTACAATGCAATACTATTTTATTTTGTGGCTCAAAATTTCTAGTTTTAATTGTTTGGAACGTTGGCTTCTATATCCCTTTGATGTACTGCCAACACTTTCTTTTCTACTTATTTGGGCTGTCTTACTTTGGCAAAGCAAGATGCTCCAAACTCACTTGTTTTCTCACCCAGTCCTAGAATCAACCATTTCTCCAAGGGCACTGCCTGATTTCTTTTGTTGGTAAATGATACTAGAAACTGGGATCTTTTCCTAAGTGTGCTCATTGGTCCTGGGGTATCACTACCTCTAGATTTTCTCAGCTGATAACGCAAGGGAATACATATTTATGTACTAACCTATATACATATACACTCCCCCTCTATATCTATCTTCACAGGTATATGCATTGTTGCAATCATTTTTCTAATACCTTGCTAGGAATTTTTGTCTGTGTTCCTGAGAGCTATTGCTCTGCAGGTTTTTCCCCCCCATTGTAATGTCTTTATTTAAAATATTGCTAAGTCAAAGTGGAGAAAATGCCTTAGATAAGACACTGTATAAGGTGTTCTCTGAATGGGATACTTATGCTAGGAATGCAGATATGTGTATGAGCATGACTGGCCTGGGTGTGAGTCCTTGACTGCAGCTCCTGGAAACTGCAATGTACTGGTACGGGGAGGACAAATCATCTTCCTCCCTCAGCCTTGAGAAGACTGTCATGCAAAAATCTTATAATGGCCTATGGTCAGCTCTGAAAGATAAAGGATTTAGATTTGGGGTTAGAACTATACTCTCAACTCTTGATCCTTCAAAACTTGAGTGAGTAACATAAGTTATCTATCCATCGTGTACTTAAATGACCACAACTTTAAGAGGCTGTGAAAATAACTGGTTAATCTGAGGCAACAGAAGGTCAAGATTATAGCAGATACTATTCCAAGCAGGATGACAGGCTGCCCAGAGGACTGAATGTAGCCAAGAACTTACCTGAAGTTGTTTACCAACTTAGTTTTGTTTGAAGTAACGAATTGAGCAGACATTTAATATTTTATATACCTTTTGAGCTGCATAACTTAATATTTCAATACTTGACAATTTGTTTTATTATGTAATTGATAAAATGGTGACGTGTATAACGTTAGCTCAACCATATATTTATACTGTGGGGCAACATGTGGTTATAGTTCTGTGGGAGAAATAATTTGTCAGTGTTCACCAGCTTGTAAAAATCTAGTGCAAGAGCTTAATCATGAAATGAATGATGAAATGCAAAAATAAAAAAAGAACTTCAATTATTACCAAACCAGGAAAAGATGCCCCAGAGGCCAGTAGGGTCCTTTCTAGAAGACCCAGGAGGTCTTCTGATCAAGCCTCATAGAGGCTAATTTGTCATTTTTGTTGATCTGGATTAACACTCTGAGGTTGGCAATTGAATAAGCTGTTTGAGAACCATTTGTTGAAAATCTTAGGGAATTATCACTCAGTTTCTCACCAGTAAGGATCTCATCATTGCATGCTGTGTGGTAAGCTGCTTCAGTTGTGTTCAACTCTTTGAGACCCTATGGTCTGTATCCTGCCAGGCTCCTCTGTCCATGGGATTCTTCAGGCAAGAATACTGGAGTGTGTTGCCATTTTCTCTTCCAGGGGATCTTCCTGACCTAGGGATGGAACCCTAGTTGCATGTCTCCTGCATTGGCAGGTGAGTTCTTTACCACTAGCACCACCTGGGAAGACCAATCTTATCTTTAAATGATGGTAAATTCCTCACCATTAAGTATCTGAAGTCTCAGATCCATTATTCTCTAAATGTAACTGTTGTACTGGAGACTCTATTTCACCGTATTAATTGACCATTGTCATTTAGTAATATGTAGATACTTTCGCAGTTTTAAGTTCCTCCTTGACTTTTTTCTTTGAGAAGAAATACATCATGATATTATAGCTACAATACTCTCACACGCTAGCAAAATAATGTTCAAAATTCTCCAAGCTAGACTTTAACAGTATGTGAACCGAGAACTTCTAGATGTTCATGTTGAATTTAGAAAAGGCAGAGGAACCAGAGATCAAATTGGCAACATCATCTGGATCATAGAAAAAGCAAGAAAATTCCAGAAAAACATCTATTTCTGCTTCAATGACTAGGCTAACGCCTCTGACTGTGTGGATCACAAAATGTGGAAAATTCAAGAAATGGGAATACCAGACCACCTGAACTGCATCTTGAGAAATCTGTATGCAGGTCAAGAAGCAACAGTTAGAACTGGACATGGAACAACAGACTGGTTTCAAATTGGGAAGGAGTATGTCAAGGCTGTGTATTGTCACCCTGCTTATTTAACCTGTATGCAGTGTACATCATGCAAAATGCCGGACCAGATGAACCATAAGCTGGAATCAAGATTGCTAGGAGAAATATCAATAACCTCAGATATTGAGATGAACCACTCTTATGGCAGGAAGTGAAGAGGAACTAAAGAACCTCTTGATGAAAGTGAAAGAGGAGAGTGAAAAAGCTGATTTAAAACTCAGTATGCAAAAAACTAAGATCATGGCATCTGGTCCCATCACTTCATGGCAAATAGATGGGGAAACAATGGAAACACTGACAGACTGTACTTTCCTGGGCTCCAAAATCACTGCAGATGGTGACTGCAGCCATGAAATTAAAAGACATTTGCTCCTTAGAAGAAAAACTATGAAAACCTAGACAGCATATTAAAAAGCAGAGACATTACTTTACCGACAAAGATCCACATAGTCCAAGCTATGGTTTTTCTGGTAGTCATGTATGGATGTGAGAGTTTGACCACAAAAAAAGCTGAGAAATGAAAAATTGATGCTTTTGAACTGTGGTGTTGGAGAAGACTCTTGAGAGCACCTTGGACTGCAAGGAGGAAATCAACCCTGAATATTTATTGGAAAGACTGATGCTCAAGCTGAAGCTCCAATAGTTTAGCCGCCCGTTGCAAAGAACTGACTCATTGGAAAAGACCCTGATGCTAGGAAAGATTGAAGACAGTAGGAGGAGGGGATGGCAGAAGATGAGATTGTTTGGTGGCATCACTGACTCAATGGACGTGACTTTGAGGTAGTTCTAGGAGTTGGCGATGGACAGGGAGGCCTGGTGTGCTGCAGTCCATGGGGTTCCAAAGGATCATACATGACTGTGCGACTGAACTGAACTGATTATTTCTATAATGAATCAATTTTATTTTGATAGTGATGAAATTCAAATTTGGTTTCTGGATTCAATAAGCTTGCAAATTCAGATATTCTGCCTGAATGGGAGGATGGTGATGTAGAGTACAATATTACAAAAAGGTGGACTGTACTTCATTTTCTTTTATAGTTAGAATAAAATAGGAAGCATTCAGCAGGCTTCTATAAGAATACTATTCCCTTTAGACTATGAGACTTACTGAATAGCTTTCATGATGTCTGATTAAGTGTAGGGTAAAATGAATGAATTTATTCTAACCACAATAATCAATAGTCCTTATGAGCCATTTAATTTTTTTTTTACAGAGTACTCAAGATAAATATGATGCAATTTGGTGAAGATTAGAGCCCTTTCTTTCAACATATCTCATTTAAAGCTGATATTTCCTATCCTTGTAAAATATGATACTACTTAGTAGTATTATGATGTAATGTTTGGGAAATTTTCAGTTTTCTCACGTGGCATGACCAACTGAAAGTAAGTCTGTGAGTCAGTCTGACTCTTTGTGGCCCAGTGAGCTGTAGCCTACCAGGCTCCTCCCTCCATTGGAGGCAAGAGTACAGGAGTGGGTTGCCATTTCCTTCTCCAGGAGGTCTTCCCAACCCAGGGATCGAACCTGGTCTCCTGCATTGCAGGCAGACGCTTTACTATCTGAGCTACCTGGCAAAGCAGACACTTGCCCCAAATCCAACAAGTAATAAATTGCTAAGCCTTTTAAATCTCACTCCTATCTCAATTGTACATTCAATGAATGAGTGATGACCCGTAAGGTCTACTTACCTTTCTTGTTTTCCACTGTATTATTTCTCTATAGCCTTTCTGTCTTCCACTACAGCATCACTTTAGCCACCAGAACCTACATTTAGTTTGCTTACAGCCCCCTGACATTTTCCATCAGGTACTGAGGTGCATTGTGAACCAGTTGGCGTTTAACATTATCCTCAGGTTGTTGCATTTAGACAACAGCAAATGCCACAAATGGTCCTTAATCTCCTGCTGACTTTTAGGCAAATAGGTTCTAGACCTCAACTCAATCATCTTTCTCTCTCCATCATAATAAATTGAAAACATTCAATAACCTGTCCTAACAACCATTTTCCAATCTTATTCACCATTATTGGATTTACATGGTTCTATCACAGTTGTCCTTGTTAATGTATCAGTGACGTCTGTATACTTATTTTTCAATCCTCTTATTTCTTGATTTCAGTCAATCTCTCATTCTTCTTTAAAACTGTTTCCTCGCATTCACTTTCCTATTTTGTTCACCTTACAGTCTGTGCACTTCTTTGGATCTTCTGCTTACGTGTCTCTCCTCCACCTTGTTTATGGGTGCAGAATATTAATAGTCTAGTCTACACTGTCTGATAGTCTTTTCTTTGATTTCTGTATTCTCTTGATAATTATGCTGGGGACTCAGCAAATTTTCTCTGTAAAGGACCAGAGAGGAAACATAACTAGAAAGTGAGTTTATCTTGTGGGTTGTCTGGTGTTTGTCATAATTACTTAATTCCAGATTGTAGTGTGAAAATAGCATAGACAGTGTGTAAACCAGTGGGTATAGCAATTAAAAAGTAGCATATCATTTAGAAAATATAGGTGGCCACTGATGTTTTTCAATATTGTGAATTTTATTTGACTCTGTACTATTACAACATAGGTACTTTCTAGCCAAGAACACTTTTGTTACCTGTACACTTTTTATTTAACCCAATGTTCAATGAGCCCACTATCACAGAATCTTAAATTCAAGATTTCAAACTATAATTATAATTTTCTCTTTCAAAATTTCCTTTATGTCAGAGAAAAATTATGAGTTTTGTCTCCTGTTTTTCTGCATCAACTGTTTCAACTTGGTTTCAGTTTAATGATGATTTGGTGATTTCTCCTCAGTTTCTTCTTCTCTGCCACCTTCCTTAGCTAGCTCAAACACAATTTAGAATAGATTTGAAATGACTACATAAGAAAAAAAGGCTCATGATAAATTTTATTGAGGTTTCCTGTTGTGTGTTCTTATAATGAACTGTACAAAATTTTTTTACACTCATCAAACCTGTCATTACATAGGCAGTAGTTGTCTTTCTCACTTTGAATATATGTTAAAATCAGAGATGGTGGCTCTCTTGTTACTTGATTTTGTATTGTAGTGAATCCAATGAAAAGAACCCATTTTCAAAAATATATTGAATAAATTTATGTTTTTTTAAGACTTCCCAGTTGGCTCAGTAGTAAAGAATGTGCCTGCCAATGCAGGAGCCACAATCAGGTTTGGTCCCTGAGTCAGAAAGATCCCCTGAAAAGGAAATGGCAACCTACTCCAGTATTCTTGCCTGGAAAATCTCATGGACAGAGAAGCCTAGAGGGCTACAGTACATGAGGTCACAAAGAGTCAGACATGACTGAGAATGCACATGTGTTTTAAATAATGAGTTGTAATCTGGTAAGTTAGATTGCTAAAGCTACCACATAGCAAAATACCACAGACTTCACAGACTGGGTGTCATATACAACAGAAATTTATTTCCTCACAGTTCGGGAGGCTAGAAGTTCAGGAAATGGAAGGGCTAGTTGCTCTGAGGGCCATTCTTCTCAGATTGCAATTGTCTGTCTTTCTCTGTGTATGCACACATTCCTGGTAACTTTTGTGTCCAAAGTTCCTTTTTTTTTTTTTAAGTTTTCTTTTTGCCTGTGTCACTGGTTGTAATTAATTGCATTTAGGTTGACATAATCAATGATTCGGAGACAGCAATGGCACCCCACTCCAGTACTCTTGCCTGGAAAATCCCATGGACAGAGGAGCCTGGTAGGCTACGGTCCATGGCGTCGCTGGGAGTCGGACACGACTGAGCGACTTCACTTCCACTTTTCACTTTCATGCACTGGAGAAGGAAATGGCAACCCACTCCAGTGTTCTTGCCTGGAGAATCCCAGGGATGGTGGAGCCTGGTGGGCTGCCGCCTATGGGGTCGCACAGAGTCGGACACGACTGAAGCGACTTAGCAGCAGCAGCAGCAGCAATCAATGATTAAGACTAAGTTTATACCTGTTTTTTAATTAAGAAACTATGATAACACGTTTGCAAGTATGGAGACTTGGAAAATACAGGATAAAGCTACATATAGTTTCACTATATTACAATTATTTTAAGTAGATGTATTAAGATTTTTAGTTGAATTTTCTATATCAAACTCTCAAAAATTAATAGAATGAATAGACAGAAAAGTAGAAGGATATAGTAGGCCTGAAAAGCACTATGAATCAATTCAACAGAATGAAGATTTATACAATTTTCACACAACAGCTGGATACAAATTCTATTCAAGTTCCCATAGACTATAAACCAAGGGACACTGGAACATATCCGGGGACATAAAATAAGGTGCAAAAATTTAGTGGTCTAAAGATATTGAAATCATATAGATTCTTTTCTTTTATCATTGTGTTATTATGTTAGAATTTAATATCAAAAGATTTGAAAATAGCCCACATATTTTCAAGTTGAATGTGACATTTGCCAAAAGAGATATTTGACTTAGTCATTGAAAAGCAATAAAGTGAAAAGGCTGAAAAAACTCAGAGGGCAATTGCAGAGAAGAAAACATTTAAATGAGACATTAACATCAAAATGAGAAATTAATATCAATGATATTTTGAAAACCCCATATATTGGACATTAAATGTCCACTTTTAAATTATAACTGTATGTAAGAAGCCATAACAAGGAAAATCAGAAAATATTTGTAATAAAATAAAAATTAAAAGAATATTTATCAGAATTTGTTGCATGCTGCTGAGGCTGCTCAATTCAACTAAATACAATGTAGAGTATTGAATAAGGTATGAAAACACATAATGGGCACTAGCATAAAATTTCGTGAAGTTTGAACAAAATATGTACTTTAGTTAATAATGCTGTATCACATGTTAATCCCCCCCCTTTTCTGCAACATAATATTTCTTTATATTCTCGGATTCAAAGTTTTGTTTCTTACAAGAGTACTAGTCATAATGCATTAGGGCCCATCCTAGCAGCTTTATTTTAACTTAATCACTTCTTTAATGTAATATAAGTGAAATTTTCAACAAGTGAATTTGGGAGATGAACACAAATTTCTCCATAATATCAGAGAAAGAAAATCAAATGTAGATGGTAAAGTATACATTGGCTTTTTTTTTTTCTTTTTGTCTAACAATCACTCTAGAGAATGAGCTCTCAAGGACAACGCAATGTGTTATTTTCCTTCTCTCTGCACCTGTAGCCTGGAACCTAGTAGAGAATTAAAAAAAAAAATAGTTTGCTATATTTAATTAAACTGAATTAAATGCAAAGTTGTAAAATAAGATTCCTTATCAATGAACAATTGATATTCACTTGGCATAAACATATTCTTACTGCATTAATTATGTAAAACACACAGAACTTGAGGGAGAATCTGGATATTTTTAATGCTGTACTTTTTAATTTTCTAGTTTGGATTCTTCTGTGAAGGAATGAAGAGGGTAAAACCACCAGAATTGCCATAAAGAGGTAATAAAACCAACTTTAATTTTTAAGATTAACTTTTAAGAATGAATCAAGTCTTAGGTAATTCATAGTATGTTTGAGCAAAAAAACTAAGCTTGAGATTCTTTCTAGCACAACATACTCATTTTATTATTTCTTGAAAATCATGAATATACATTTATGGCCAGTTATTTCAATGGGAAATAGTTAAAAATGTCTTACATGTGTGAGTTTTATCTATTAGTACTCTTCACACAAATTCAAGATGTTTAAGTTGTCGTTCCACTTACAAGATGAAATTTAATCAGGCTTTCTAGAACACTTATATCTCTCAGAAGTAGAAGGGTGTATGATCATTTTGGAATATAAAATCATGATGAAAGTTGATGTGATATGCTTTCATATAAGCACTTATAGAATAAATAAATCAACTCAAACACTTACTACTCTATATGAATCAGGCATGAAATATTATCTTTCATAGAAATTGATTTTTGTCATTACATTTAATTTTTTCTGCATATGTTTTTCAAATTAAAACCTTGAAAATACACAAATTAATTTTTTTCTTTTCCAATTATATGATATATGGCTTTCATAAAAATTGAGAAATAATTGTTTGTTTACTTATGAGATGATTACTAATTAGGGGTTATTTTTGGCTTGTTTGTTTGGATGCCAAGTTTAGTTGAAATTTTTTCAGTGCTTTACTATTTTTGTTTTGGCAACTTTTTCTTGAATCAGGGGAAGTGCACTAATATTTCTCAATGTAAACAATCAAAAGATTCCCAACTTAGACCAGAAGGGAAGTAGGGATTAAGGATTGTGAGGAATATTGAGAAAGAACAATAAAGGATTCTCTGGAAGCAGTAAAAGGACACTAATAAAAAGGCACTAGTTAGGATAGGAAATAGAAAGTTCCTAGCTCAATAAAACTTCCTTACTTTGTCCTTAGTGAGAAAAGTGTCACAGGCTGAGAGCCCTGGCTTTCAGGGGGCTCAGCTCACTAATTTTGCTTCTCTCAGAGATTGTAGCCTTGTGGAGCCTGTCAATCACTAGCCAGAAATTGTAATCCAATGTGTATTGTTCATTTTCTTCTCATTTTTGGTGCTAGGGTTTCCCTGATGGCTCAGACAGTAAGAATCTGCCTACAGTGCCAGAGATTTGGGTTTGATCCCTGGCTCAGGAAGATCCCTAGAGAAGGGAATGGCTTCCTACTCCAGTATTCTTCCCTGGAGAATCCCATGGACAGAGGAGCCTGGCAGGCTCATGCAGTCACAAAGATTTGGATATGACTGAATGCTAACACACACAGGGCTAGTTTGATGCCATTTACTTTATTAGAATTAAATGTTTCATTTCATTTTTGCCTAAAATGTTCTCAAAATACATTTTCCAAATGGGAAAAAAATATGCTCAACAACTTTTCATCTTATAAGGCATTCAAATATTTTCTTCTGTGATTTACTTATTATCTTCATTCTTTCAAATAGGGTGTTAAGCCCTGAGGTTGCCATTTTTTCTATTTTTCAACTTTTTGGACTTGAAGAACTTGACTGTTGTTCCCTATCACTTGAATTTTTCATTCAAACTATGCAAGTCAAACCTAGCTACTCAGTCTACCAATGTTGTGTCCAGTAGGCTGATTTTGTGATAATTTAACTCTTTTGCCATTGTGTGTCATGCACTATTGATTTCCATCTCCAAGAAGAATAAAATCATCTTTGCCTTCAAACCCAACTAGTTCAGATAAGCAATCCCAGATTTCCAATTCTGAGCATATGTTACTTGATTTTTTTCCCCCAAACTATAAACTTTTTATTTTGTATTGGAGTATAGCCAATTAACAGTGTTGTGGTAGTTTCAGGTGACCAACAAAGGGACTCAGCCATACATATACATGTATTCATTCTCCCCCAAACTCTCCTCCCATCATGCTGACACCTAACATTGAGCAGAGTTCCATGTGCTATACAATACAATAGGTCCTTGTCGGTTATCCATTTTAATATACCAGTGTGTACGTGACCGTCGCAAAGTCCCTAACTTTCCCTTCCCTCTGGCAACCATAAATTCATTGTCTAAGTCGGTGAGCCTCTTTCTGTTTTGTAAGTATGTTCATTTGTATCATTTATTTTTAGATTCCACATATACAGGATGTCATATGACGTTTCTCCTTCTCTCTCTGCCTTACTTCACTCAGTATGACACTCTCTAGGTCCATCTATGTTGTTGCAAATGGCATTATTTCATTCTTTTTAATGTCCCCCAACCCATAGGTTGGGAGAAAATATTTGCAAATGATGTGATTGATGAGATTAGTTTCAAAAATTTATAAACAGCTTATGATGCTTAACAGCATCAAAACAAACAACTCACTCAAAAAATGGGCGGAAGACCTGAATAGACATTTCTCCAAAGAGGACATTCAGATGGTCAATAGGCACATGAAAAGATTTTCAACATCACTAGTTATTAGAAAGATGCAAATAAAAACTACAATGAGATATCACCTCATTCCAGTCAGATTGGCAATCTTCAAAAAATCCACAAACAACGAATGCTGGAGAGGGTGTGGAGAGAAGGGAACTCCCCTACACTGTTGGTGAGAATGTAAATTGGTACAGCAATGGCAGAGAATAGTACACTAGGTTGCTTCAGTCTTGCCTTCTTGCCTGACTCTGTGTGAACCCAAGGACTATAGACTTCCAGACTCCTCTGTCCTTGGGATTCTCCAGGTAAGAATACTGGAGTTGGTTGCCATTTCCTTCTCCAGGAGAATAGTATGGAGGTTCCTTATAAAACTAAAGCTAGAGGTACTAAATGACCCTGCAGTCCCACTCCTGGGCATATATCTGGAGGAAAACATCATCCAAAAGGATACATGCATCCCAATGTTCATTGCAGCACTGTTTACAATAGCCAAGACATGGAAGCAACCTAAATGTCCATCAACACAGGAATGGAAAAAGAAGGTGTGGTATGTATTAACAATGGACTATTTCTCTGTTACCTAATTTTATTGTTAAACATTGTGTCCATCTCTAGTGGCTCAGTGGTAAAGAATCCACCTTCAAATGCAGGAGCCGCTGGAGATGCTAGTTTGATCCCTGAGTCAGGAAGATTCCCTGGGAGAGAAAATGGCAACCCATTCCACTATTCTTGCCAGAAAAATCCCATGGACAGAGGAGCCTGGTGGGCTACAGTCCATGATTTTGCACAGAGTAGGAAACAACTGAGTGACTGAGCATGCACATACACGAGCCGTCAATCCAGAGAAAATAAAATAAACCAACTATTTACCAGAAAGAGTTATGTACAAATATTTAGGTCAATAATCTTAGAAATGACAATGTGTTAGTTTCCTAGGGCTGTTGTAACAACACGAGCTTCCCAGGTGGCTCAGTGCTAAAGAATCTGCCTACCAGTGCAGGAGATATGTGTTTGATCACTGGGTCAAGAAGACCCCTTGGAGAAGAAAATGGCAATCCACTACAGTATTCTCACCTGGGAAATCCCATGGACAGAGGAACCTGGCAGGCTACAGTCCATGGGATAGCAAATAATCTGACACAATTTATCAACTGAGTATACAGACCATAACAAACTACCACAAGCTGAATGACTTAGAACACAGATTTATTTTCTCACACCTCCAGAGGCTTGGCATCCAGGTCAAGTTTCTGGCAGGGTTAGTTTCCTCTGAGACCGCTTCCCCTGGCTTACAAACGTCTGTCCCTTTCTAACTCTTCACATGGTCATCACTCCTTACATGTGTGGCACTGGTGCATTTCTGTATATGCTAATCTCTTTTTATAAGGGCAACAGTTATACTGCATTGGTTCCAAACATAATGGCCTCATTTTAACTTAATTACCTCTTTAAAAGCCTTATCTCTAAATACAGTCACATTCTGTTGTACCTGAAGTTAGGACTTCAGCATACAATTTTCAGTTCAGTTCAGTTCAGTTCAGTTGCTCAGTAGCGTCCGACTCTTTGTGACTCATGAACCACCGCACGCCAGGCCTCCCTGTCCATCACCAACTCCCAGAATCCACCCAAACCCATGTCCATGGAGTCGGTGATGCCATCCAACCATCTCATCCTCTGTCGTCCCCTTCTCTTCCTGCCCTCAATCTTTCCCAGAATCAGGGTCTTTTCCAATGAGTCAGTTCTTCGCATCAGGTGGCCAAAGTATTGGAGTTTCAGCTTCAACATCAGTCCTACCGATGAGCACCCAGGACTGATCTCCTTTAGGATGGACTGGTTAGATATCCTTGCAGTCCAAGGGACTCTCAAGAGTCTTCTCCAACACCACAGTTCAAAAGCATCAATTCTTCGGCCCTCAGCTTTCTTTATAGTCCAACTCTCACATCCATACATGACTACTGGAAAAACCAAAGCTTTGACTAGACGGACTTTTGTTGGCAAAGTAATGTCTCTGCTTTTTAATATGTTGTCTAAGTTGGTCATAACTTTCCTTCCAAGGAGTAAGCATCTTTTAATTTCATGGCTGCAATCACCATCTACAGGGATTTTGGAGCCCCAAAAAATAAAGTCTGACACTGTTTCCCCATCTATTTGCCATGAACTGATGCGACCGGATGCCATGATCTTAGTTTTCTGAATGTTGAGCTTTAAGCCAACGTTTTCACTCTCCTCTTTCACTTTCATCAAGAGGTTCTTTAGTTCTTCTTCACTTTCTACCATAAGGGTGGTGTCATCTGCATATCTGAGGTTATTGATATTTCTCCCAGCAATCTTGATTCCAGCTTGTGCTTCTTCCAACCCAGGGTTTCACATGATGTACTTTGCATATAAGTTAAATAAGCAGGGTGACAATATACAGCCTTGACATACTCCGTTTCCTATTTGGAACAAGTCTGTTGTTCTATGTCCAGTTCTAACTGTTGCCTCCTGACCTGCATACAGGTTTCTCAAGAGGCAGGTCAGGTGGTCTCTAATGCCCATCTCTTTCAGAATTTTCCACAGTTTATTGTGATATACACAGTCAAAGGCTTTGGCATAGTCAATATAGCAGAAATAGATGTTTTTCTAGAACTCTCTTGCTTTTTCGATGATCCAGCAGATGTTGGCAGTTTGATCTCTGGTTCCTCTGCCTTTTCTAAAACCAGCTTGAACATCTGGAAGTTCACAGTTCATGTGTTGCTGAAGCCTGGCTTGGAGAATTTTGAGCATTACTTTACTAGCATATGAGATGAGTGAAATTGTGCAGTAGTTTGAGCATTCTTTGGCATTGCCTTTCTTTGGGACTGGAATGAAAACTGACTTTTTCCAGTTCTGTGTCCACTGCTGAGTTTTCCAAATTTGCTGGCATATTGAGTGCAGCACTATCAGAGCATCATCATCCAGGACTTGAAATAGCTCAACTGGAATTCCATCATCTCCACTAGCTTTGTTCGTAGTGATGCTTCCTAAGGCCCTCTTGACTTCACATTCCGGGGTGTCTGGCTCTAGGTGAGTGATCACACCATCATGATTATCTGGGTCGTGAAGATCTTTTTTGTACAGTTCTTCTGTGTATTCTTGCCACCTCTTCTTAATATCTTTTGCTTCTGTTAGGTCCATACCATTTCTGTCCTTTATTGAGCCCATCTTTGCATGAAATGTTCCCTTGTTATCTCTACTTTTCTTGAAGAGATCTCTAGTCTTCTCAGTAGAAAACAATAGAATGTTTTCCTCTACTTCTTTTCATTGATCACTGAGGAAGGCTTTCTTATCTCTCCTTGCTGTTCTTTGGAACTCTGTATTCAAATGGGTATATCTTTCCTTTTCTCCTTTGCTTTTCGGTTCCCTTCTTTTCCCAGCTATTTGTAAGGCATCCTCAGACAGGCATTTTGCTTTTTTGCATCTCTTTTTCTTAGGAAAGTTCTTTATTTATGTCTCCTTTACAATGTTACGAACCTCCATCCATAGTTCATCAGATATTCTATCAGATCCAGTTCTTTTAATCTATTTCTCACTTTCACTGAATAGTCATAGGGATTTGATTTATGCCATACCTGAATGGTCTAGTGGTTTTCTCCACTTTCTTCAATTTCAGTCTGAATTTAGTAATAAGGAGTTCATGATCTGAGCCACAGTCAGCTCCCGGTCTTGTTTTTGCTGACTGTATAGAGTTTCTCCATCTTTGGCTGCAAAGAATATAATCAATCTGATTTCGGTGTTGACCATCTGGTGATGTCCATGTGTAGAGTCTTCTCTTGTGTTGTTGGAAGAGGGTGTTTGCTATGACCATTGTGTTCTCTTGGCAGAACACTATTAGCCTTTGCCCTGCTTCATTCTGTACTCCAAGGCCAAATCTGCCTGTTACTCCAGGTGTTTCTTGACTTCCTGCTTTTGCATTCCAGTCCCCTATAATGAAAAGGACATCTTTTTTGGGTCAGCATACAATTTTAGGAGGACACAATTCAGTCCGTAACAGGTAGGATACACCAGATCTGGTTGTAAATATAGAAATGGCTTCCAGAAAGCCACAAAGCTGACTCTCTAGTGATTTAGAAATACAACTGGAGCCAAGTAAAGCACACTATTAAAACTCACATCAGAGTGTTTCCAAACTTAGTTTTGACTTCTCCTCACTCACAGGCCAATAATTCAAGAGGCAAGTCTTACTAGAAAGGAAAGGTGCTTTAATTAGGAAAGTTCCAATCTGGGTTGATGATGGACTCCAGAGACCAACTCTGAAGATTCTGCTCAGTTAGGACAGTTTTTAGAGGCGGGTGGGGCGGGGGGGAAATGAGGAAGAATCTCAGTGAATCATCCAGGTAGGAGGTTGGGTTCTGAACCATGTTCCATTGAGTGCAAACTGACTGACTCTTTCTTTAGATATTATCTTGCCTTCCTAATCTGCATGCAGGATTGCTTAGGGTGTTGTTGGAGGTAGAGAGCTAATCATTCTTTAATTACTTAATTCTTCATTCTTACCTATTTTTATTTAGGAAAAGAATCTAGATTATACAAGGCATAGTGTGCATTCAAGAATGAGTAACAGGAGATAGGTTAAATTGCCTAGTAATCTCATTTCTATAATTAGATTCTTTTAAGGTTAGAAGGGAACAGAAATGGGCAAACAGGAAATGGGCAAAATAGAGGCTAAAGAGTCAGGAAATGGCTGTGAAATGCACTGTAATATTTGTCTGAAACCCTGCTCAAAACTGGTTAAAATACTTTAAATCATCACCTTTTTAAAATGCTTTTTTATTATTATTAGCCTAACTTAAAATCCTGTTGCTTCAGTTTTCTTGATTCTTTGAGCACAGACAGACAGGTATTATAGTTTTTTTAGTTTAATTATTATGATTAATTGTGTACATATCTTTCTCAACAGATTACCGTTTTTCCCCTTGACAACACATTTAGTCATCAATTGTCAGACTTCACCTTTCAGATGTTTACTTTGCAATCATATTTATTTGGCATGTTAAAAAATGTGCATTTCTAAAACCAATTTCTCATCTAGAAATAAAGTAGTTTGGGCTTAGAACACCCTCATTTTGTATATTATACTGACATTTTGAAATGTGCAATTAAATTTAGCTTTAGTTTTATAATACTTCTTCTGAGGTTCCCTGTCATTCATCCTACAGATAAATGTCTTATTTGAAATATAAGACATTCAAATGGAAGGTTAAACATGAGACAGGTTAAGAATGGAAACTGTAAAGTATATATTACAACAGATTTAATAAGAGTATGGAGAAAACATAGAAATCCAGCAGTATAATTTATATACTTATGGATGATTCCTTCACTTTTTCATTAGTTTTTATTATAAATAATTGTGCATGTTAATTCCCAAAGTTATGAAAAATAGATTAAGATACAATGACTATTTTACTGAATGCATTTTTGTTTCACTGGACTGTTTACCTGAATGGAATCTATATTGGTTGCATTTCTCATTACTATGTTGGTAGAGACTATAAAGAGAAAACAAATGAATTTGGGATTAATAAAGGAAACTAAATTGCCTTTGAGGCAGGAGATAGATGGGCCCCAGGCTAGGCATTTACAACTAGCTTCCTGTTTACACTTCATGGGGCAGGAAAAAAAGTGGACTTCAGGTGGGATCCTTACAACTAGCCCAGTAGGTGGGCTTCAGATTAGATATTTACAGCCAGCCTCCTGTTTGCTCTCTGAAATGGAAGTAACAACTGAAACAGGGTGAATAGCCAGGTTCTGTCTCCTTATGATAATAGTTATGCAGGAACAGAGAGGGGTTAAAACTTGCTTGAGTAAAAGGTAAAGAGGCCATAAATTTCCCATCTTTGGGGCAAAGGAGGCATTGCAGATGTGCAGAAATGCTTCTTAGGGTTCAAAAATAAGGGAATGCCAAGCCATAATGAGTCATGCTTCTCCTAGACAGCTTTACATTGAAATCCCTATTGGGAAAAAGTTGTGCACACATGTCAGAGAGGATCCTAGCACTGGTCAGATTGGAAAAAGAAACCAGATAATTGGCCGAAGGTAAACAAAGACCTGGAAGAACTGCTCTATAAAATGATTTAACCACCTCTTTCCTATGCTCCTCAACATTTACGGGGATGCACACACCCTTTCTCTTTGGGTTTGCTTCTCTACCTTACTTCCATATTAACTAAACAAGCTTTCTCTGTTTAAACAAGCTTTCTCTTCCACTTGCAGTCATCCTATGTCTCTAATAATAAAATGTGTACCTGTGTTTACAGCCTTTGTCCCTGTGAGAAATGCATTTTTCACTGGGGTCAAGAACCAGGGAAAAATAGCTTCTACCCTCTGGCCCTTGCTGATCTGGTAGCTAGGATTCCTGGTTTTCAACCAGGCTACCAAGATGTAATTCCTGGGCACAGAATTAAGATCTTGCTTCATGCCACAACTTACTCTGTGCCTCTCCAAAATCACCTTTGCCTAGCTGACTGCGGTATTAAAAAGCATTGACCTTGTCTGTTTCCATGCCTCTATAACTCCTTTCTATTGCCCTGTTTCATTAAACCTTCCACTCAGAAAAGAGACAAAGTCCGTCTAAGTGATGTGATTCCTGATCTTGATTGGATCATGTTTATTAAGGTGCAGTACTCTCTGTCGAAAGGTCAAAGGCTTTCTTTTGTCCCTGCTAATTTATGCTTCTCAAACAGCTGGGTATATCATGTAAGCCCATTCCTGGATCTATATGGAAAATTGATATTCTTGCTTAATTCCTCCTTTTCTTCTACAGAATATTACATTCTTGGGTATTTTTACTAAATTTGTGTTTAGTGACTGTTAGGTAGTTAGAATAGGAAAAAGGAGTCCAGAATGGTGGTGGCTAAAAGACAAGGAACGGAAAAGCCCGCAAAAATAGAACAAAGGAAGGTCCCAGGACGGAGTGAGGACCTCAGATAGAACAAACAGCCCTCTTGGCTAGCGCAATTTACACAGGGCAGGCCCAGGGGGAGGAAAAACATATAAAAGGAGGAGCAAAAGGGCCGGGGGTCTCTCTCTCTCTCCCCTGCGCATGCACTCGTTCTCTCTCTCTCCTTTTCATGTCTTTTGGGTCAGCATACCCTCATGCCTTGAGGATGCATTTTCCTTTATTTTAGAAATAAAACTGATCTGTCCAAGAGCTATAACACAGTCTGTCCAAGAGCTGTGATGTGCTGAGGGCTTTAACGTCCTTCGCTTCAAATTTTTGTTGTGACAAAACAACTGAGGAGATTACACTCTCCTGACATAAAGAAATCTGAGTGCCCAGGAATTGATGCTTTTGAACTGTGGTGTTGGAGAAGACTCTTGAGAGTCCCTCGGACTGCAAGGAGAGCCAACCAGTCCATCCTAAAGGAGATCAGTCCTGGGTGTTCATTGGAAAGACTGATGCTGAAGCTGAAACTCCAATACTTTGGCCCCCTGATGCGAAGAACTGACTCATTTGAAAAGACCGTGATGCTGGGAAAGATTGAAGGCAGGAGGAGAAGGGGACGACAGAGGATGAGATGATTGGATGGCATCACCGACTCAATGAACATGAGTTTGGGTAAACTCTGGGAGTTGGCGATGGGCAGGGAGGCCTGGCGTACTGGGGTCCATGGGGTCGCAATGAGTCGGACATGACTGAGTGACTGAACTGAATTGAACTGAACTGAAGATGTATGGTTTAATTTGTGAGTTTCTGAAATAGGCCAAACTAATCTGCAGTGAAAAAAATTGGAAAAGTGGTTACCTTTAAGGAAATAGAGTTGGGAACTCTGGGAAAGAGCTTGTAGGAACTTTCTAAGGAGATGGTAATTGTTTATCATGAGAGAAGTTTCAATTATATAATATACACATTTCTCAAAATTCTCAGGAATTTTGTATATATCTCTTTGTATAAAGATTTGTATATATCTCTGTATAAATCTACCTAAAACAAATGAAGAAACCTAAACAAATATTGAAATCTAGTTACTCTTGTGCATGCTGAAATCTAGAGGTGAAATGGATTATGTCTGCAACATGGTTTGAAAAGCATCAGAAACTGAGATAAATTGACAAATGAACGGAATATCAGTGGACAAATATATAGATAAATGATACAGCTGTATGTTCATTCTAGAATCTATGAGGTAAATATATAGGCACATTATTTTACCTTGTCTGTACAATTAATTTTTGTAATAAAATATTATAAAACTATAATGACATATCTTTCCTAATATTACTACTGTTTAGATTTACATACTGTCAGATTTATAAGGAATAGCATGCTCATCCCCGTACTTCCTTCTCTATGAGTATTTGTCATAAAGAAATATGTCCCAAATAGCTCATGTGTGTAGGATATATACAGTTTATCCATTTTTATAAGGATTTAATTGTAAGATATGTCTGTAACTAGTTAGTTAGCTATCAGTTGCAAGAGGAAGCTTTTTTTCTCCCTTACTTCAGGAAATAATTGCTTTCCCATTGTGAAATATGTCCATAATGAGAAAGCAATATATAAATAAATGGCACTCAGGTTTCATTAGGAAGCCATGGGTTATTTTGACTTTTAGAGTTTTATAATACTAACAGATTTACTTCTTCACTACTATTCCTTTAATTGACTATGTCTAACAATGTTTTTATTTGTTTGTATGTTTTATTTTTTGCCCTCTTTCCCATCAGAGAAATGTATCACCTCAACTCGCTTCTTAAGTATTCATAAAATTATATAGTCTACCAGTAGATTTATCTCCTTAACTTGTAACCTCTTTCTCTTTCTTCCTCTCTTACATTTTAAATGAAATTGGAAAAAATAAGGCAGGATTTATGGAGTATAATAAGCAGTTAACTTATGTCTGTAAATATAAGACAGAAAACCCTCTACGATAGAGGTGAAATCACATGTTTGGTCCAAGAGTTTGTGAAAAGAAAAATTAAATGAATCCCAATTAAACCTAGCACAAGGCTTAGTAGACCTGGTGTTTATTTTTCATTAGAAATTGGAAGAACACACTCCTGGGAATAGAGAGTGTTTTAAAGGAAGATCTTTGGTTTCATGTTAATTAAAAATCAAAACTAACCTCAGACTGAGTAAAGAAATGCAATTGCTTTTTTTTGTATGAGCAAAGCACCAGAAAGAATTTCTTGGCATTTAATTGTATGTGTGAACTTGCAGTTAATAGTATTTCACTATAATAATTTACCACACTGCACTAAAAAAAAGCTCATAAGTACTTTTTGGCTACTGGACTTGGGTATCAGAATGATTCTCCAGATCACAAATTTCAGATATTATTTTGTATTTTCTTTATCTGTAAATAAAAATAATAAAACAATTTTCTAAGCACCATGGTTCAAATTTATATAAATAAGTCAATTACATAATTGTAAACAAAATTGTAAATAATTTTGTCTACTTAAAATTTTCTTTTCATTCACAACATTTAGTTTTGTCATCGAAATAATAATATCCATTGCAATACATTTCAAATAGGGATTAAAATTAATTTAACATATCCTTAATTAATTAATTTAATTAAATTTTAATTAATTAATTAATTAAAATTAATTTAATATATCCATATTTAATAAAATGTTGATTTAAAGTATGCATGCTTGCTAAGTCACTTCAGTCATGTCCAACTCTGTACAACCCTATGGACTGTATCCTGCCAGGATCCTCTGTACATGGGATTCTCCAGGCAAGAATACTGGAATGGGTTGCCATTTCCTTTTCCAGGGGATCTTCCCAACCCAGGGCTTGAGCCCATGTCTCTTTATGTCTCCTTTATTGGCAGGCAGGTTCTTTACCACTTGTGCCACCTGGGAAGCCTGATTTAATATATGGGAGTCAACTAAATATTTTAGATTGAGAATCACATATTTTTTAAATTGTTTCAAAAATAAAGCAAACTGAAAAATTAAGAAAATATTACAGATGCTTTTTAAAAATGTTTATCAGTTCAGTTCAGTTCAGTTGCTCAGTCGTGTCTGACTCTGCGATCTCATGCACTGTAGCACGGCAGGCTTCCCTGTCCATCACCAACTCAAACTCTTGTCCATTGAGTCAATGATGCCAAAAAAAAAAAAGTTTATATTTCTGTATTGAGAGAGGAAAGCATTGATTGAATTAAACAAAATCACTTCCATTTGTTTGTTTCAGAAACAAAACAACAATTTCAAAGTAACAAACTAGTCTATAAGTATATTTCAGAAACAATAACTGAATTTCAGACTAAAGGTGTATAAAATTAAACCTTTTCCAGATGTCATGTTTGCTAAAGTATTAATTATATAAATCCTACGGAAGACATATATTAAAAACTGGTTTGCCATATGTACAACACTTAAAATTTAGTGTGAACTCCTAAATTTAGGACTCTAATTTTGAAGGCCAAGGAACTAAAATGTGACTATGCTTTGAAACAGCAACATTTGTAAAAGTATAACTTTATTGATCTTTATTGAAATTTGAAGTTCTTATGCACAATACAATTGTTACAAATGATAACATAAGATCATTTTATTATAAGTAACATATAATTGCTGTATCAATTTATACAAAAACAAATAAAGTTTAAAAAATAGTTACAAAGCCCCAACAGCTAGGGAGAAATCTAGAGTAGTAGAATAATAAAATAGTAAAATAGTAGAATAGTAACATAATAAAAAGATTCCAATTGTGATCCATTCTGAGAAACAATGCATGAAAATATAAAGTAAAAAGAAAATTACAATCTCCTGCATAATGCATGTCTCTTCAACAAAATGTGCTTAAGTTGTTGAAATTCAATTTTTATAATATATTTTTCCATATACAATGCAGGTCAGATTTTACCAGTGTGGTACCATTTTGTATACCTCAACCCAAATTTGGAGAAGGCAATGGCACCCCACTCGAGTACTCTTGCCTGGAAAATCCCATGGATGGAGGAGCCTGGTGGGCTGTAGTCCATAGGGTCGCTAAGGGTCAGACACGACTGAGCGACTTCTCTTTCACTTTTTACTTTCATTCATTGGAGAAGGAAACGGCAAACCACTCCAGTGTTCTTGCCTGGAGAATCCCAGGGACGGGGGAGCCTAGTGGGCTGCCGTCTATGGGGTCACACAGAGTCAGACACGACTGAAGTGACTTAGCAGCAGCAGCAGCAGCAGCAGTACTTTATTTTTTAGAGTAATTTTAATTTCACCAGAGTGGTGCATATGTTAAAATTGATGAATCCACATTAATGCATCTCTATCACTTCAAGTCCATAGTTTGCACTAGGGTTTTGCTCTTGTACATTATATAGATTTAGAAAAATATATAATAAATGCTATGTGTTCATTATTACAATATTAGGGAGATTATTTTCACCACTCTGGAAATCCTCTGTGCTCCACTTATTCATTTCTCTTTCCTCTCAAATCTCTGGAGACAACTAAACTTTTTACTGTCTCCACAATTTTGTCTTTCCCAGTATGTTATTATATACAGTTGAAACCATACAGTACATAAGCATTTCATAATGGCTCCTATTATTCCACATTCTCACCAGCATTTGGTTTTGTCAGTGTTTGGGGTTTTTGGTTATTCTAATAGGTGTATAGTGGTATTTCATTATTGTTTTAATTTTCCTGATGATGTGATATGGTGCACTTTAGATATTTTAAAAACACAATCAAATATAACTGAAATGTGATTTCAGTAGTTTCTTAAAAAGTATCATCTTAGGAATAATATGTCAATGTAAAATTTAAAACAGATAAATTTAGTGGGTTCATGAAATGGATCTTAGACCTAAACTCACAAATAGTACACTATATCCAAAAAATAAAATCACTGGGCAGCCTTGGCAGCTTATAAGAAAAAGTTAACCTGTTTCTTTTAAGAAAAGACCCATATAAGTTTATGTGCATACTCAATTAGAATAAAACTACCTTATTTGTATTTAAGTCAAAAACTAATACTTATGATCTCAATCATAAAAAACATAAACAAGTACTAAAGCATGTTTACTATACTTCTCTAAGCCTGAAATATTGTCTTTTGAAATTTTAACATGAATATAAACATCAATTACAGCATAAGCTTTAGCTCATAAGGAATTACTTTCAGCTTACCATCTAATTTATCTATGTGAAATTAAAAATTATCTGATGATACCAAACAAGTAAAAATACCTATACTTAGTTCATCATGATGTTGATAAAAACCAATGATGTTAAACAAAAATAAATGAATTTGATTTCATATACTGCACAAAATTTTAAATTGATTAATATTGTCAATTTTGTAATAGTAATTGCATAAATGCTAAAACTGAAAACTTTGATGATCAAGATTTAAATTATATGTGCTATTCAAGTCAAAATACTGCAAATACTTGAGTGACTTGCATTTGTTCAATATAGGAATGCACATAAGTCTTTTTAAGGAAATAAATTAAAAACTAATTTATAGCAATTCAGAGTACTACACAAAATCAAAATGAACCCAGAAACACCGCTGGTCCAAAATGATAGATTATAATACATCCAGCTGACAGTGCAGAAACCAAGTCATCATGAATAAATATAAGAAGAGCCTTGAACAGCTTAATAAATTCCTGTAAATCACTGACTCAATTCCACCTACTGTGTCAGTGACCGCAAAAATACACACATTGGTAAATATGATGGAGCTTAAATTCTGATGATGATAAAAGACTGAATAATATTAGCAACCATAGTACTTAGACTTCTGTGAAAAATTTTGGAGGCACATTAATGTATAAAAATAATTACTTCTTTTTATAATATATTTTATCAATATTTGTCAATATATTCCTTTCCCCTCCTAGACTAGTTATAACTTCTTAATGAAAATTTGACAAATTCCTGACTTTGCTTTGAATCTTTTGACTATCCAAATCATTTCTAAAATTCTGGAAAATGGTGTTTCTAAGTCACAATAATCTCTCTGTTGTCAACACTCTTTTCTAAAGGAAATTATATTCTCTTTGATATACTTTAATTTTCCTAGATTCACTCTGGAAGTCTCTGTCTGCCAGAACCTCATTTCATCTCTCAACCCTATGTAACTATATCTTCATCAAGTGCTCCAACTAAATGAAGTAAATTCGTGTTCTTCTAGAGGCGTTATTTCTTGTGCCTCTTAACATCCATGAATGGCACAAATGTTTTCTGATGTATCTTTACATTTACTCCAAGTTAAACTTTTCATCCTCTTTGGAATATTTTCTAAATCTTGTCTTTCTTTCTTATATCTGGCTACATATATATACATATATATGCACACATAGATATACATATATATCTGGCCTTATATGCATATATTTGCATAAATTATACATGCATATATAAATTATAATGTCTATCTCATAATATTGTGGCTCATATTTAGTTTTATCCACTACTACCTGGAAAATGAATAATGTGCTTTTAAGTCCTGAGTTCCTAGTATTTAGCTTAAGTCTAGAAACACATCAGACTTTTTATGAGTCTAATAACTGAATGCTTAAATTTATAATACATAAATTATATATAGATGCTATTAACAAATAATTAGTAACTCGTTTGATAATAATTTTTTAACCTTAGAGTGAGATAAAAATGTAAAGGGCATAGATTTTGTATAGTTTATATTAAATCTCTTTGATGACCTCACAACTCCACCTACAAAAATGCATCTATCAAAAATACAAAAAAAAATGTACAGTGTGTAGTGTGTTTTGTTTCAAACATTAAAGCTAATTATAATTTTATGTTGTAATAATTAAGAGAACAAAGCTAGACAAATGTTTTTATATTTTGCTTGTCTTAAGATACAACTACTGAGTCAACAGGATTTTTTATTTTTCTCATCTCTGGTTGCATGTTAGAAGGAACAAAACCATCTATGTTATTGATGCCAAGCTCATACTGACTGTACAACAGGCCAATAAATCTAGAGAAATGGTGTGGGGTAAGGAATATACACTTTTTTGAGAAAGCCAACAGACCAAGAAAGTGACAGACTGGTGTGCCAAAGGAACCATCTTACCAGACTTGAAATTTAGACTTTTTTTATACTGAAAGTGGAGGTGTGTGGCTAGTTGTTGCAGACTTCTAGGTACCAGTATCCTTTGTTCTTGCAGCTATCTGCATAAGTCTGATCACCATGTTCCTATCAACCTCCAACAAGACAAATGTTATTTTCTATTCTGCCATTTTTTATCTATATATGAATGGAAGGTTTTATGACTTTAAAGATCAAGCTGGAGGTCAGAGCCTTGAGAAAGGGCTATTATGTATTAATATAGGTATTATGATCCTTCAGGCTATAGGCAATATTCTTTGACTAATTGAGATCGAGGTGCTAAGCTTGCATGACTAAGCACAGGCGAGAGCACAAAGATTAGAGCTAAAGAAATAGATTCAGTGTGGAGCCAGGTTTGTTCTTCTCTGATACATTGGGACTGAAATTTGAAACTTCTATTAATGATATAAAAGAATTTTGCATAAGAAAATAGTGAGCAGCTGGTTATGATTTGACTGAATAAATTTGATGTGTTTAGCAGTTAAATGAACAACCAGATACCTGACCTAAGGTTGCATCAGCTGTAATTACAGTCATCAAAGTTATAATGATGGTGTAGATCCTATATTAATTTTCTGGTTCATCTTAGGTTGGGGAAGATAGTAAATTATTTATGAAACAGGGAAGCTTGGAAGAGTAAAAATATTATGCACAAATAACAAGGTGTGAGAATTTGGGGTGGACACAATGAATGATAGAAGTCAATTCAAAATATTTTTATCCAATTATTTGGTGATTCATTCTCAATTCAATGGCACCAGTTGGGAGATTTAAAAAATAATTGGAAACATCATCTATTTTATTCAATAATCGTTAACTACAAAACTGTAACATGTTCAAACTTGAGAAAACATTAATGTCTTAGTGTTTATTGATCGTGTATATATTCAATACATTAAAAAAAATAAAACTTGGAATACACTAAAAAAAAAAAACCTTAAATACAGTCTTCTTGAGTTTAAAACATTCTTAGCATATTTGCATTTAGTAGTTTATTTTTGTTGTTGTTGGATCACTAAGTCATGTCCAATTCTTGTGATCCCATGGACTGTAGCTCTCCAGGCTCCTCTGTCCATGGATTTCCCAAGAAAGAACACTGGAATGAGTTGCTATTTCCTTCTCCAGGGAATCTTCCCAACCCAGGGATCAAACCCGTGTCTCCTGCATTGGCAGGCAGAAGCTTTACCCCGAGCCACCAAGAAAGCTCATTTAGGAGTTTAAAAATATATTATACAAAGTTTATCAGATATCCAGATTTCTGCCTCTTAAAAAAAAGCAAACTTGCATTGCTGCTTTTTCTCTTCCACAGTCCAATATTTGGAGATGTCATAGGTGCCAAAAAGCAACAAATATGAGAGCTTAATTTAACCAAGAAAAGAAAGAAAGAAAGAAAAAGGAAGGAGGGAAGGGAAAAAGAAAGAGTGAGAGCGAAAGGGAGGGAACAGTGGAGAGAGAAAGTGGGGGTGTGGGAAGGAATAAAGGAGGGACACAGGAAAAAAAGTCGGAGCCCATTATGAGACTCTATGATTTGTTGTGCAAAGTGTACGAGGAGAAGCCCCCAGTGATAAGATGTTAAGAGGACTGTTTCAGTCATATGTTTTATTTTCCCAACATTGTGCTTCTACCCCATCAGTATTACAAAGAGTAAATGCAACAACAGTATGTTACAGGGTCAGATGACCACAGCAAACCAACTCACAGAGCCTGCAGGCATAGGGCTGAATAGGAGGCAAGGCCCACTGCTCAGGTTACATACATTTCCTCCTGACCTCTAGGATACTACAGCTCAAGAGAAGCTTTGGCAAGTGCATTTCCTCTGGCAGGGCACAGGGAGTGTTATGCTTTGGTTAGTGGGTGTAAGGGAAATGTAGCAATTGGTTGAACCAGATTGTAATGCTAGAGCATCTAAACAAACTAACATTCACAAAAAAACATCCTCTGCCACGTTAGCAGGCATGCTAACCAGGACCTGAGCTATAGGCTCTCGTACATAACCCACCGAGAGAGCATAAGATGTAAAAGTGAACGTGTTTCACTTGCTCTTTGAGACCACGGGCATGTCTGACTCTTTGCTACTCTGGCCGTGGAATCCTCCAGGCAAGAATAGGGGAGTGTGTAACCATTCCCTTCTACCAGGAAATCTTGCTGATCTAGAGATAGAACCCAGGTCTCCTGTATTGTAGACAGATTCTTTACCGTCTGAGCCACACATAACCCCAGAGCAATACAAGTCTAATGGTTAAAAGTACAACAGAACTCAATTGACCTAAAAGAAACACCACAAATGAAAAAAATCTATAACAAATGAAGCAGAGTCACGTACCCAGCGTAAGTAAATATTGAAAATAAATTTCCGTATATTCCCAAAGAGTTTAGAAAAAAAAAAATTAGAGAGCAGAATTAGAACAACCAAATGATGAAAAAGGAGCAAGTACTAGATAAGGAAAGATACAAGTTAAGTCAAATAATTACCAAGAAAGGTAATGAGTGGATTTAATATCAGAATAGAGACAGAGAATAAATGAATGAGGTGGAATAATAAACCAAAGACTCATCCCAGAAAATATAAGGAAGCCAAAAAGGGAGTCAATGTATATCACAACACTTACGTGACATGGAGTTTAGACTTAACATGAACATATTGCAAAATATTAATGGCAGAGAAGAAATGATTGAAGAAATGACCCAAAATTGCCTGCACTTAGTAAAGACACTAGTCATCAAAATGAAAGGATTCATGCGTTTCTAGTCAGTAATAACAAAACATTACTGGACCACACTACAGTGAAAATTAATAATAAAAAATTGGAGAAAAATCATTAAGTCTCTTTAAAAAAAAAGAAAAAATCCAGGTCACCCAAAGTCAATAGAATCAGATTGAAATAAGATTAGTCAACTGCAATAATGGATATAAGATGATTGTGGAATAGTAAGTTCAAGGTAGTACAGGAAAATAACTTTAATTTTATAGCAAGCAAAATAAATATTTAAATCTGAAAGTAATATAAAGATATTCTAAGTCACACAAGATCCTTTGGAAATAAAAAACTTGGAGAAAATCAGTCATAAAAGAAATGCAAGTACAAAAATGCATTTATTAGATAAATAAGTAATTATGGAAACATTTTTTGTCTACAAAAGTAAAATAAGAATATTTATAAACACCAGACACACACACACACACACATTAGTAAAATTAACACATTTCTCCTGCAATTGCCTCTTTACCCTGGTGCCTCTTCATTTCTCTTTTTCTATAATAATCAGAGAAACCCCATGAAATATTGTAATGCATATGGTAAACGACTGAGGTTGTACTCAGAATCAATCCGTACCTCTTTCTGGGTACCGAATCTGAGATGCTAAGCGGATTACTAACAGATGTGTGGGCAGGGGTAAGGGGCCACAGAAAGGGTTAAGGACCACAGAAGTGCCCAACATGAAGGGCCATCACTTGAGCTGAGGATGCTTAGTGAATACAAAATGTGATTGGAGCCCTGGGAGAGCTCAAATTGAGGAAGAAGATTTACCAGGCAAGAGTGATGTCTTCTAGATTAGATTGATGCTGTTTTAATATCTAATTATGTGTGTTAAATTTCTTTAGTTTTAAAATCTCTGTGAAGTTTTTCTATTTCCTGCCACAAAATGTAAACCCTGAATTAAAAAGTTGCTGTCTTGATTCCATGTCCTTATGGCATCATTTCTATGCAACTCTTTACTGTAGCTGGAAAGTTTATACACTCCCTGTCTCCATTACTTCTCTGATTTTCTATTTGACTCACTCCACAGCAAGTCATCCCTACCCTTTTACCCTCACTTCTTCAGATCAAGTTCTTGTCAAAATCACTAGTGGCTTTCATTTTGACAGAAACAATGAGGAAATTTCATTTTTTGTCTGTCTGGACCCTTGAATTTCTTCCCTTGCCATATCACTCTGTTATTTCCCCCACTATTCATGAATTCACATAATCTGCCACTGAGTCACTTTCATCTTTCCACCTTCCACATATCTGAGACTTGCCAGTTTCAGTTCTCATATCTCTTCTCTTCCTTATCTTTGCTTCCTCTTCAGCCAACCTCATTTGGTCCCATGCTTTTAAACACAATCTCTGTTTTTCTGACTCACAAATTTATATCTTCAGCTATTCTTCACCTTGCATTTCAGACTTATACAGAAATGTCTCCTCAATATCTGTATTTGTATTTTATTGTTGTTGCTCAGTCACCAACCTGTGTCTAGTTTTTCCAGATTCCATGGACTGCAGCACACCAGGCTTCCCTGTCTCTCACCATCTCCTGTAGTTTGCCCAAGTTCATGTCTACTGAATCAATGATGCCATCCAACCAACTCATCCTCTATCGCCCTCTTCTCCTTCTGCCTTCAATCTTTCCCAGCATCAGGGTCTTTTCCAATGAGTTGGCTGTTCACATCAGGTGGCCAAAAGATTGGAGCTTTAGCTTTAGCATCAGTCCTTCCAATGAGTATTCAGGGTTGCTATGTTTGTATATCTAATGATTATTTCAGATGGAAAGGACTTCACTCAACTTGATCTTCCCACAACTTACCTGTCTTTCTAAATGGTATTTCCACCTTTTCTCATGTTTGGGTGAAAATATGTGGAGTCGTCCTCCACCTCTTTTTCTCTCATACTTAATAGAACTCTTCCAAGAAAAAGAGAGAGAGAGAGAACTACTCCAAGACCTAGTTCTCATTTTGATTATAGCCTGTTTGAGACTCTAAAGGAGAGGACCTGGTTACGGCATGCTAAGTCTCTTGACTCTCAGAAATTATGAGCCAAATGTTGTTTAGATCCACTACATTTTGGAGTATTTTTAAACAGAAAAGAAATAATATCTCCTCCATAGAGGAAGCACTTAGCAAATATTCGGGAGATCAAATTACGTTGTCATTTTTATGTCAAAATGTTAAAATATCAGTATTTTTATGAACTTTAAGATATGTTTGTTGAATGGTCTAATGAAGAGCTTGCAGAAATACAAACAAGAATTTAAAAGTATAAAGTTTCTTAAAGAACTTAAGTAATTTAAAGTTGCACTTTACTCATTTAAAGTAATTTAAGGAGTAACCAGTACAACCTAGTGGGAAAATATTAATGTAAGATTAGGAAGGGTTTTTGAATTGTCATTTTATGACTTTCTGGCAATGAGATATTTGGTAAATTATCCTCAAATATTTTAATGGGTGATGTTAATTATTTTGGAGTATTCTTATGAAGATGAAGTGATAAAAACGAGACAGCATAACTAACTTACTGATTGACAGTGAATTGGAAAAAAAAAAAAGGACTGTTCAAGGAAAAAATATTGCTTATTTCACTATATGTCCATGTATATTTTGGTGTGTTTTCCCAAATATGAGGAAACTGAAATGAAAGGAAGCCAGCTAAATAATTGGTATAAATATATTGGGCCTAATAATCTTTCTTTATACCATCTACTTTCTAAGATCAATCATTTGTAATGTAATGTTATTCTAAATATTCATTTCTGTAGAATCAAGATAATACACTTAGAAGTTATTTAATCAATCAAATTTAAGGTAAATTTTCTCAGAATCTTATTTCAAAAGGAAATGATTATCTTAGTTTTGAATCAAAGTCATATTTTAAGTTCAGAATTAGACTTTTCAGTAACAGCCTCTATAAAATATTCAAAAGCTAGAAGACATTTGTGTTAAACGTCGAGTAAAGGATGAACATTTTAGAAACAAATCTTAGTGATTTATGTGTGATTTTTTTTTGTTGTTAATTCAGTTATGTTAGTAACTTAAAACTTTAACAAAGGATTAATAGAACTGGTTAAAGAAGAGAAAATCTTTTATATTTAAGAAAGGCATGAGAGATATTCGGAGAAGGCAATGGCACCCCACTCCAGTACTCTTGCCTGGAAAATCCCATGGACGGAGGAGCCTGGTAGGCTGCAGTCCATGGGATCGCGAAGAGTCAGACACGACTGAGTGGTTTCACTTTCCCTTTTCACTTTTCATGCATTGGAGAAGGAAATGGCAACCTACTCCAGTGTTCTTGCCTGGAGAATCCCAGGGACAGGGGAGCCTGGTAGGCTGCCGTCTATGGGGTCGCACAGAGTCGGACACGACTGAAGCGACTTAGCAATAGCAGCAGTAGCATGAGAGATATTTTCATAATGGGTGTACAAATTAAAAGGAAAGCAATAGTTCAGGGAGCAAGTCCTTATGTTTATAAAGCATAGGAAATATGTATGTAGAGTTTAAGCGTGCTTGCTAAGCTTCTTCAGTCGTGTCCAACTCTTTGCAACCCTATGCACTGTAGCCTGCCAGGCCCCTCTGTCCGTGGGATACTCCAGGCTAGAAAACTAGCGTGGTTTGTCTTGCCCTCCTCCAGGAGATATTCCCCACACAGGGACTGAACCCATGGCTCTTAAGTCTCCTGCTCTGGCAGGTGGGTTCTTTACCACTAGAGCCTCCATAGTGTGTGTGTGTGTGTGTATGTATATATATATATGTTTCATGTGAGAAAGAACTATGAACATTAATTAACTGCTAATAATCTCAACTTCTAGTCACAACTTTTTGTTAAAACAGTTTGTTTCCCATTATGAATATGCATTTTAAAATTATGTAAAATGTCAAAGTATTTTATTCAATTTGTATGATTCCAGATATGCCTTTCTTTCAGTAGGCATTTAGTTATTTGAAATACACACAGTATGGTTCCACATAGATAAGAGATATAAACTATTGCCTGAACTCAATTTAATTATAACTGAAAACATCTCTTCATGAAGTTGAAATGAATTTTAATGATTCATGAATTAAATATATTGCTACAGTATGGACATTGGTGACATACCAAGAATGAAAACAAAATATAAATAAATATGTATATGGCACGATCATCTTAGCATGCTAGAAAACGTTAATATTGTTTTGGACTTTTATACATTTGCCATTTTTTTGCTTTAGTTGTAAAAAATGTAAGTCTATTGGTAAAATATTTATTTTTATTTAAAAACATTAGGTTGATTGTAAAATACAATGCTACCATGTGTATATGTGTGCACACACACAGACAACATATATACATATATATATTTATATATGCATATATTAAGACATGTATTTTATATAAAGCAAATCAAGCGTTGTATGTGTATTTATGGTTGATTCACACTGTTGTGTTGTTGGAAGATGGTGTTTACTATGACCAGCGAGTTCCCTTGGCAAAATTCTGTTAGCCTTTGCCCTGCTTCATTTTGCACTCTAAGGCTAAACTTGACAGTTACGACAGGTATCTCTTGACTTCCTACTTTTACGTTCCAGTCCCCTATGACGAAAAGGACATCCTTTTGAATGTTAGTTCTAGAAGGTCTTGTAGGTCTTCATAGAAACATTCAACTCCAGATTCTTCAACATTAGTGACTGGAGCATATCCTTGGATTACTGTCATATTGAATGAACAGAGATCATTCTGTCATTTTTGAGATTACACACAAGTACTGAATTTTGGGCTCTATTGTTGACTCTGAGGGCTATTCCATTTCTTCCAAGGGATTCTTGCCAACACTAATAGATATAGTGATCATCTGAATTAAATTTTCCCATTCCAGTCCATTTTAATTCACTGATTCCTAAAAAGATCGATGTTCACTCTTGCCATCTCCTGTTTGGCCACTTCTAATTTATCTTGATTCCTGGACCTAACATTCCAGGTTCTTATGGAATATTGTTCTTTACAGCATTGGATTTAATTTCACCGCCAAACAAATTTACAACTGGGCGTTGTTTCTGTTAACCCCACACATTAGTATCTGTACAATTGTTGATGATTTTGTTTCAACTCAGATATGTATTAATATTCATTACTACTTACCTACTTATTTGCTTACTGTTTCTTCTCACATCTCAGAATTTCTTCTGAGTTCATTTCCCCCTTCTTTCTGGATTCAGTCCTTTACAACTTCCTACACATTGTGGAGATATTTGTGTTTTTATGCTCTCCCTTTTTTGATTTCTCTGACCTCTCGTTATCTTTTTTTCTTGAGAAAACTGATCATTGGTCACTGATTCAATTGTACGTAACTCTCAATCAATATTTCCATTCATGATTGTAAAATATATCTATTCTCTGTGATTATTATAGGTTTAATTTTTAAAATATATTTACACTTGTATATTCTTCTGCTGTGCTGTAACTCGTTTTATAGCTATATTTCACCAATTCTAGACATTTCTTAGCCACTTTCACTTCACATATTATGGCTCACTCCTATATTTTTTTATATTGTCTCCTTCTGTAGTTTGAACTAGATATTTTTGAACCTCATTTCACCCTATTTTCTTTTTATTCTGTTTCTAAACTTTCTTCCATATTTTCTTTAATCTTGTGTACCTACTTTGCATATAGTAATTTTTCAGATATATCCTCCAGTTTAACTATTCTCTATTCAGCAATAGATCATCTGAGTTATTTAAATGGCTTAATGTCTTTTTAAAATCTCCTAGATTAATTTTATTGTATATTATTCCTTGAGCAACATTTTAATTATATTTATTTGAAAATCTGTAATTATTCCTCTAAATGCTATAATTAATGATTTCATTTTTATTTCTTTTTCTGCTGTCACTTCTTTTGTGTTGTTTCTCTCTGTGTCACTGGCTTCAATTGGAACACATATTAACTTGAATTTACTATGTGAAAAATTGGAAAAAACTAAGTAAGGATGTGATTTTTTCCCTTGTTAGAATTTGAAGTTACTTCTTTATTACTAAAGTGTTCTATTCATCTCTATTTGGTGATTAAGGACTTTTTATATAAACTAATTTATCCCTCCTACCTCATCTCCCTTGCTATTGATAATATTGATTTTTGCATTACCTACAAAATTAACACAATATGTTTCAGCTCACCTTTTATTTCTTACCAGATCGACAATAGGCAATATTATATGCTATTTAGATTTTAGTGTTCAAAAGCAGAATATTTATTCAAAGTATATATGTTCTGCCAGATATAAAGTGTGTGTGTGTTAAAAAAAAAAAAAACCCACTTAATTATTTTTCTATGTGGTGAACTGCCTACCAGTAAATAAAATGTTAGCTATGATATATTAGGAGTGATTAGGACTAATATTAGTGTGATTACTATATAAAGAGAGATCCACATATTTGTTTGAAGCAATACAAACTCTGCTATTTTGCAACATTTTCTCAGTAAAATAAAAAACCACTTATCATTTTTAAAATGTCATTAATTCAAATATATACTAATGAAATATTTTCAACTTATTTGAAGTCATGAAATCTGATTTTAAGGTAACACTTAATTTTAATGCATATTTTTCCAAAGAAATATGTTGTTGTTCACTTGCTCAGTCATGTCCAACTCTTTGCAACCCCATAGATTGCAGCACTCCAGGCTTCCCTGTCCTTTGCTATCTCCCAGAGATTGCTCAAACTCATATCCATTGAATTGGTGAGACCATGCATCCATCTCATCCTCTGTCATTCCCTTCTTCTCCTGCCTTCAATCTTTCCTGACATCAGGGTCTTTTCCAATGGGTTGGATCTTTGCATCAGGTGGCCAAAGTATTAGAGCTTCACCTTCAGCATTAGTCCTTCCAATGAATGTTCAGAGTTGATTTCCTTTAGAATTGTTTGCTTTGATCTCCTTACTGTCCAAGGGACTCTCAGGAAGCTTCTCCAGAACTACAGCTTGAAAGCATTAGTTTATACTTATTTGTATGTTTTGTTCATCTAAATGTGCCTTGTAGCGTATTCTTAACTTGTAAAGCCTCGCTTGTGGCTCAGATGGTAAAGAATCTGCCTGCAATGTGGGAGACCCCAGGTTTGATCCCTGGGTCTGGAAGATCCCCTAGAGAAGGGAACAGCTACCCAGTCCAGTATTTCATGGACACAGCAGCATGTTGGGCTACAGTCCATGAGATCGCAAAGAGTTGGACATGACTGAGCAACTACTTTTCACTTTCAGTGTGCACTGTAGCATATTCTTAAAGAGTATGCTTGGAATCTCAGATTATGTTATAAATTTGTCAATAGAAAAGACATATTCCTTTCCAAGTTTAGAATTACCTTGATATCCTGGTGATGCCATGGTCAAGAATCTGCCTGAAATGCAGGAGGCCACCTGCAAAGCGGGAGACCCAGGTTCGATTCCTGGGTTGGGAAAATCCCCTGTAGAAGGAAATGGCAACCCACTCCAATATTCTTGCCTGGGAAATCTCATGGAGAGAGAATCCTGGTGGGCTACAGTCCTTGAAATTGCAGGAGTCAGACACAACTTAGCAACTAGACCACCACCACTATCAAGTAGCAATAAATTTGGTTAAAAAAATGTAATTTTGCAATTCTTTTTCAGTTTTTGAAATTTAGTTATTAACATATGCAATATTTGGTGACCAATACAAACAAAATGGTTGAGAATCATAAAACCTCAACTTCAGAGTTCAAAAAAAAAGAAAAATAGGCATAATTCTCCAAAAAACAAAACAAAACACGAAAAAGTGTAGAATGCATATTAGTGAATTTTTCTACAATAACAAGTAATTGCCCCCAAATCACATGTCTTACAAGAAACATCCATATACTGTTCTCATCATATAACAAGGTTGTGAGTTACCTATTTATAGCACTTCTCTGCATATCTTAACATCCTAGGATAGAAGTTAAAGTGAATCCTACTTAAGATGATCATCCTTTTGGTAGAGAAAAAGAGCATAAAACCTGGCAGAATTTGCAGTAACTTAAACCTTCAATTTAGAATTGTCACATGGCATGCCTACTCAAAGCAAAGAGTCAAAGCAAGTCACATGCCCAAGCTCCAAACTCAGAGCACATGCCCTTAATTTGCAATAGATAAGGAGATACGATCTTTCTTCTTAAAAAGGAGGAACAAATAATTGGGTAAAATAAATACAGACTGTAATAAGAGAAAACACAAAAAGACAAAGAATAAATTTAAGTTTGTACTACTTTTAAAATAATAGATGCAGTAACTTTTTGTTCATTTGTGATGCGAATGCTTGAAATCATTTCTCAGCCAGTTTCAAGTATATAATGCAGTATTATTAACTATAATTACCATGCTGTACATTGGATGCCCAGAATGCTTTTTACCTTATAAGTGAAATTTCTACCCATTCCCAGTTATACTTTAATAAATATGGAAAAAAAAGAAAGAAAGGAAAAAATTATATTCAGTTCTCTGGTTGAACAATAATAATATGTTTTCTATTAAAAACTGTATTTGATTGAAAAGACACATGCAGCCTCCAGTCTATCCTCCATAGAAAGGCCTTTGTTAAAGCCTGCTATAATTATTTAAATTATCTTATCTAGAATTTAAGTGTGTGGTTTGAACACTTACAGAATGTAGATCTTATAGGAATATTTTTTTTTTCAGTTAACATAAGATGGCTGGCATATAAAAGTGAAATGAAAGAAATCTATTTAACTTCGCTTAATTTCCTAAGTCTGGGAATGTTAGAATCCCATAGCCTTCCCTTGAAGAGAAATGAAAACTGTCATCCCCAGGTACTGAAATTTGTAGCTTTATGTTTTGTGTCCTTTTTCCTTCAAGATTTTGTCATGGGAGATCAGTAGAGTGGTCAGCTTTTATTGTGCAATAATATACAAAAATAACAGTGGGATCAGTTCAGTTCACTCACTCAGTCGTGTCCAACTCTTTGTGACCCCATGGTTTGCAGCACATTAGGCTTCCCTGTCCATCACCAACTCCCAGAGCTTGCTCAAACTCATATCCATTGTGTCGGTGATGCCATGCAACCATCTCATCCTCTGTCTTCCCCTTCTCCTCCCACCTTCAATCTTTCCCAGCATCAGGATCTTTCCAAATGAGTCAGTTCTTCACATCAGGTGGCCAAAGTATTGGAGTTTCAGCTCCAGCCTCAGTCTTTCCAATGAATATTCAGGACTGATTTCCTTTGGGATCGACTGGTTTGATCTCCTTGCAGTCCAAGGGACTCTCAAAGAGTCTTCTCCAACACCACAGTTCAAAAGTATCAATTCTTTGAAGCTCAGTTTCTTTATAATCCAACTCTCATATCCATATATGACTTACTGGAAAAGCCAAAGCTTTGACTGGACAGACCTTTGTCAGCAAAGTAATGTAACAGAGGGTAGCTAATAGTAAACTGTTTCAATATTTTGCAAATATAAAACAATAACGATATGGTATTGTTAAAATTGCTTTGTTAATTTAATATGACAAAAAGCTACACATTGTATCTATATAGAAATGTGGCACTCAGACTAATTATTAAATTCAAGTCAGTGATCACATAGTAAATGAATTTCTAATAGGAGTGCTTCTATTGTACATAAAAACTTATGTGCAAATCTTTCTTCATCACAAACATTAGTTCTTCAACAATTTTGTAAAGTTCAGCAGAAAATTTAAAATCAAAATATTCACTGATAAATAACTAAAATTCAAACTCCATAACAAAATGTTGAGTGGTAGTATAACTGAAAGTGGAGTCCAGATGCTCACCACTCAAAAGCCAATACACTTTTTGTTGGTGGAAAGTAAAGTACTGCTTTATTTCTGCATTTGGGGTGGTAGGGAGGGTGGACTTCTGTCCAAAGGGCAATTCTCCCTCACTGACTATGAGTGAGCAAGAGATTTTATAGACAGAGAGAGGGCAACATAAAGAAATAGCACAACTTGGCAGTCATCTTCATATTAGTCCTTGGTGTTCTGATCAGCATCATCTTGATTGTTTTAGGTAATTAGTCTTCAGTTCTAGCATCAGCTTGTCCCCATTTCTTTGAGACCAGTTCTCAGAACTGTGATGGTTATGTCATGGCTACGGTCTGGTCATCATGTAGTTAATTCTTCTGCCTAGTAGAGGTTTAATATCTACAAAGTAACTCACAAGATATGGCTCAGGATATTATCTGTAGACCTTGAGAAGGAACTAAAGGGCCATGAGTTTGCTTAATGACTAAACTGTATTTATTTTGTTATGTTTTGACTTTTTTTTTTGAATTTTCTCACCTCTAAAAGGAAGGTTGAGAAGACGGTGGTGGCAGAGGGGGACAAGGACCACAGGGTCGTGCTCTGTCTCAGTAACTCTTTTCTGTAAGGTTGAGTTGATGACAGTGACAGCCACTCAGTCATGTCCGTGGAATTCTCCAGGCCGGAATACTGGAGTGGGTAGCTGTTCCCTTCTCCAGGGGATCTTCCCAACTCAGGGATTGAACCCAGGTCTCCCACATTGCAGGTGGATTCTTTGCCAGCTGAGCCACCAGGGAAGGCCTGAAGTTGATGACAAGAAAAGCACAAACCTGGAATGTTAATCTATGGACCTCAAAACAACAGGAGTGACCTCCAGTGTCAGAAAAGATCTCAGGTGCATAGCAACCTAAAGATAATGGTTGTTGTTGTTGTCAGTCACTAAGTTGTGTCTGATCCTTTGTGACCTTGTGACCTGCAGCACGCCAGGCTTCCCTGTCCTTCACTATCTCCTGGAGTTGGCTTAAATTCAGGTCCATTGAGTTGATGATGCCATCCAGCCATCTCATTCTCTGTCACCCCCTTCTCCTCCTGCCCTCAATCTTTCCCAGAATCAGAGTCTTTTCCAATGAGTCAGCTCTTCACATCAGGTGGCCAAAATATTGGAGCTTCAGCTTCAGCATCAGTCCTTCCAATGAATATTCAAGATTGATTTCCTTTAGGATTGACTGGTTTGATCTCCTTGCTGTTCAAGGGACTCTCAAGAGTCTTCTCCAGCACCACAGTTTGTACATATCAATTCTTTCATGCTTAGCCTTCTTTATGGTCCAACTCTCACATAGTTAAATGTAGTGGTAAAGATAGCGAATCGGTATAGTGTTCCTATGGGCAATTAGACAGGTAACCCACTCAGATTCTGTTAACATCTTCAGTAAGACAATAGCAAGAATGGTGGAGCAGGAAGAAGAGAGTCACCCCAGTAAAAAGTCTCGATCCTCTACTCAGTTTCTGGAATTGTGCAGATTTTCAAATCCATAGTTCATTTAGTAGTTTAGAGGGGTTTTAGCTAGGAAGGGTTTCTGCAACAATGCAATCAGTATGTATTACAAGGATTTCTTCAGTTCTTCTTCAGACACCCCAGTAAATTCAGAAGAGAGCTACAGTTTGATTCTGAAAGCTGTCTGTTGACTGAAATCCCTTTTCTCTTAAGGTTTTTAATTGATTAGGTGGGGCCCACTGATATTATAAAGGGTAGTCTGCTGTACTCAAAGTTTACTAATTTAAATGTTAATCTCATCTAAAAAATACCTTCACAGAAACACCTAGAATAATCTTTGACCAAATATCTGGTTACCACTACCTAAGCAAATTGATACAGAAAATTAACCATTCCATTTTGTAATATTTTTTCTTTCTTCATTTTCTCCTTCTCCTCTCTCTTCTGTTTCCTTCTTCTTAATATCCTTATGCCTTTGTGTAGATAAGAGATTGAGGTAATAACTAAGAAAGAGACATGCAAACAGTAATCAACTGTATTCTTATGGTAATCTATAAAGATCAGACTAACTGTGAGAAATCATGATTGCTGTAAAGTAGTGCTATTAATCATGAAAAATAGATTTGTGGAAATATTTTGATTTTATAGTTTTCACTTGTAGCTTTTAATTCACTTTCCAATTAATTTAGAAGATTTTCCTTTTCAGATTTTGATGGCAACAATGATAAAAAAAAAAAAAAGAGTATCATTCACAGTATTCCTGACAGCAGTATGCAAGAAAAATGCTTTGTCTGATAAGTCTAAAACTCATTTAAAAGATTGCTATCTTTAATTTCACACTCTCTGTTAAATGTCAACAGTGTTTGACCATTTACTCAGACCTAAAATGAATAGTCCTTTAATTCACAGTCCATTTTTCAAGATTATCTGATAGATATTCAGGTGGAGTCCCCAAACTAAGCTGTGTTTTCCATCCTGTTGCTTCATATACTGAGCACTGCTTTTTTGAAGAAAAATTCAATCTACCATTTTTACTGTTTATTTTTCTTATTATATAAAGTCATGTAATACTATTTAGAAAGGGCTAAATTCTACTTCATGTGTTTTGAATAAGAGTGGTATAGAATGACAAAACCCTAAATTCTAACTAATTGGGGTAATTTCCTAATGGGAAAATCTTGATACCTCATTTAACTAAGAAATATTTATTATTTGTATCAGGTCAGGCACAGAACTATACAATGAAGTTAATGTGGTAAATACAAGGTGTTCTGCATGCTTCCTCTTAAAGGTATAGAAAATGAAAAAGAGATAGAAATAAAGATGTCAAAACAGTGATTATAGAATGGAAAGTACAGAGTGCTATGCCCTGGGCCCCTAGTTGAGGGTAAGAATCAGAGAGCATGATTTATTCAAGTATAGTGGAAAATTTAGAAGCCAGGGGGAAAAAATTTCAGACATCAACTGATAGTTTGACAGAATAGTCAAAGCTATGGTTTCTCCAGTAGTCATGTATGGATGTGAGAGTTGGACCATAAATAAGGCTGAGCACCAAAGAATGGATGCTTTCAGATTGTGGCACTGGAGAAGACTCTTGAGAGTCCCTTAGACAGCAAGGAGACCAAATCAGTCATTCCTAAAGGAAATCAATCCTGAATATTCTTTGGAAGGACTGATGCTGAAGATGAAACTCTTAATTTTTCAACCACTTGATGGGAAGAACCTACTCACTCTGATGCTGGGAAAGACTGAGGGCAGGAGGAAGAATGGGACAACAGAGAGTGAATTAGATGGTTAGATAGCACTGACTTGCTGGGCATGAATTTAAGCAAACTCCAGGAGACAGCGGAGGATGGAAGAGCCTGGCATGCTGCAGTCCATGGGGTCACAAAGAGTCAGACACGACTTCGCAACTGAGCAACAACAATAAATTGGGAGAGAAGCCACTAGCGTTTTTGTGCTTGGGGAAAATGCAAGTTACCTGTTGGATATTCTTTCATTTTTAGACTTTTTCATGACCTGGCACCTTCTCAGTAACCCTGGCTTAACGGGATTAAGGGTCCTTTTGCTTAAAAGGATTTAGGAAGAGTTATAACAGATTTATAGGCTGAAAAATGCTATCCTTGGTTTTATGAAGTGGCTGTAATGGCTAGAATAGATAGTGTTGAAGATACTTCTGAGGAGAGGATGCACCACAGATTATGAACCTGATAATTTCTCTTTGGAGAAAAAAAAAAAACATTATTAGGACCCCTCTAATGGAATTAGATTGTTCAGAATGAAGTCCAGTCACATTAAAGGATGCAAAGACCTTCAAGGGGCACTCATAAGGAAGCAAGAGAACATCTGTATGTGTCTTGCATAAAGATTCAAAAAATATCTCCAGCATTTTTGGGTTTGTCTAGATTATTCCTCTCTGGTTATGTTTGTAGTTGAGTCTACAGTATCAGCCACTCAGGCACAGTGGATGATAAATATGGTACTTTGTGGGACCCTGGAGAATCTTTCTAGGAATATGACTCACCAGATGAGTCATCAAAATAGAGACCAAGATTCACTAGAGTGTGTTAGACATTTCTTTTTCCAGTTAAGGTTTATTGGAACTACGTGGTCTGATTTACAATGTTCACATCTTCCAGAAGTCAAGGAAAATTTCAGGTGATATCTTAATAATTTGCAGACTCCAGCAAAGGGAGGCAGCTTCCATCCAGAGGTGCCCCTTGGGATTTTGGACTCTTTGGGATTTTAATGACCCTGACATAACTAATAGGTATTTTTATTTTTTGTTTCTGTTCTTTTTATTGTTGTTGGTTTGCTTTCTGTTACAACTTTCTTTTTAATAAGGGTATGTTGCACCTCATTAAATTGAGTTAAATGCTAAAAAATAAATATAATTTGCCAGCTGTTCCTTTTCCATGAATTTACAAGCCATATTGTTTCCACTGGCCTGTCTTATCAGCTGAGTTCCTGATCATTTGTTTGGAGGTTATAATAGCAACCATTAAACAACCCACTCTCTTCTCACTTTTGAGACTGTAGCTAGCCAACATTTGCCAGCCATGTTGCTGTTGTTGATGTTCAATGTGGCCTTGAGGCCAAGTTTTCTCAAATAAAATATGTGTATCTGTCATATGTTTCACTTCCAGTTTGGGCATTTTTCACTCTATAGTATAAGAGTATTTCTATCTGAACTTAATTTTGCAGTAGTTTAGTCCAAACTAAGAAGTTCATGGCTAAAATGATAAAGGAAAATGGCTTCTAGAAAAATGATGATTTCTTGATGCCAAAGCTAAGTAAGGGGCCCAATTAATATTTTTAAAACTGCATATGTATATATTTTAATCCAAGTTTGTGAGAAAAATGTTAATTTTTTATACATTAATGGATTCAAAATTAAATTTCATTTTAAAATTTTAAGTAAATATTCAAAAGTGGCACAGTTGGTAAAGAATCTGCCTGCTAATGCAAGAGACATGAGACGTGGGTTTGACCCCTGGGTTGGGAAGATTCCCTGGAGAAGGAAATGGCAATGCACTGCAATATTTTTGCCTGGAAAATCCCATGGAGAGAGGAGCTTGGTGGGCTATAGTCCATGGGCTCGCAGTCAGACATGACTGAGAACTCATTCACTATAACAATTAAAAATTTGATTTTTCAAATTAGCAATCCATTCACAAACATACACATACATACCTAAATATAAAGGTGATAATTATGGTCATTTGTGACTTTGTTTTGCAAACATTATATTCAGAAGTTAAAATTGTTACTTTACTTGTTATTTTTAATAATTATAATGGTATCATCCAGTTACTTAAGATAATTTGCAAAATAAAACAAAAATGTATAAAATTACTAAAACTGCTGAAATCAGTAACTTCATATTTAAATGTAAGTATGAATTAAAATATGCCATAGCATAAGTTCTATATAAGAAATAATTTGAAGAGCACATATAAAATATTTTACGTAGTACAAATCAATATTTTCAGTATAAATATTTCATAATTTTTCTTCAGAATTATCACTTCTTGATTTTAACAGTAGAAACTACGTACTCAATTATCTAGGCACTTTTTTTGTTTGCTATAATTATATATCCAGGAATTTTGTGTAAAAATATGCCATAATTTAGCTTTTAAATTAAGCAAAATGATACACTGAATTATATGTCTTAGAAATATGACGTTTAACGGACTGCAGGAAGACAAGATGTTAGAAGCCACAAGCATTTTTGTTGAATTTTTGTCAAAAGAGGGCAGTATTTAATTCAACTGGGGATACACACTATCCTTTTGAGTGGAAAAAAATCACTTAAAATTTTTGATATATATATAGACATATATATACTACTGCATTTGATGAAGATCTGATTATTTTTATAGTAATCTGTAAATATTTAGATTGGTAATTGCAGTTTATTTAAATCATTATAACTAGGCTCAACCACATTTTTATGAATCAAAATAGGAACCATTAAAACAACATATTTTTGCCAATGAGAAAGAAATAAGTTTGTTTATTCCTGCAGCATAAAAATCCTTGCTTCAGGATTCAGTAAACTCTTGGAAAGCATTTTCTGCCTTCTGCTGGTTGTGAAAGCAGTTTCCCTGCAAAAGGTTGTCGAGATGCTTCAAGAAGTGGTAGTTAGTTGGCAAGAGCTCAGGTGAATATGGCAGATGAGGCAAAACTTCATAGCCCAGTTTGTTCAACTTTTGAAGCATAAGTTGTGTGACCTGCAGTAGGACGTTGTCGCAGAGAAGAATTGAGCCCTTTCTGTTGACAAATGTTGGCTGCAGGCTTGGCAGATTTCAGTGCACCTTACTGATTTGCTGAACATACTTTTTAGGTGTAATGGTTTTGCTAGAATTCAGAAAGCTGTAGTGGATGAGATGGGCAGCAGACCACCAAACAGTGACCATGACCTTTTTTTTTTATTTGAAGTGGGGTTGGAGGGGGGCAAGTTTGGCTTTGGCAAGCACTTTGGAGCTTCTGTTCAGTCCAGTTACTGAGCTGGTCATTGCAGGTCATATAAAATCCACTTTTTGTTGCACATCACAGTCAAATTGAGAAATGGTTCATTGTTGCATAGAAGACGGCACTTCAAAATGATTTATTTGTGGTCACCTCACGAGGCACCTACTTATGGAGCTTTTTCACCTTTCCAATTTGCTTCAAACGCTGAATGACCATAGAATGGTCAATGTTGAGTTCTTCGGCAACTTATCTTATAGTTGTAAGAACAGCTTCTATGATGGCTCTCAGTCGGTGTTTGTCAGCTCCCAATGGCTGATCACTGCGCTCCTCATCTTCAATGACACTGTCTCCTTGCAGAACTTCTTGAGCCACTACGGCTCTGTAAGTTCCTTAGTAGTTCCTGAGCCAAATGAGTTGTTGATGTTGTGAGTTGTCGCTCCTGCTTTATGGCCCATTTTGATCTTGAATAAGGAAATTGCTCCAATTTGCTCTTTGTCTAACATCATTTCCTAGTCTAAAATAAATATAAAATAAATAGCAAGTATTAAGTCATTAGCAAAAAAAAAAAAGAAAAAGAAAAACATAAAGTGAGAAATGAGTGTTAAAATGATGTATGGTATTATTATGTTTATTTATGAATGCACTCCAATATCAAAGTTCAAAAATACAAAACCACAATTACTTTTGCATCAACCTAATAGTTGGTCAGGTATTTAAAATTATTTGCTCAGTGGTTTGTTTACAATTGTAATTTGAGTTTCTCCTTATAAAAGAAAATTTCCTGTAAATATTTCCTCTGAGTCTGTATTTAGGAAATGTTACTTTTGAAAATTAATTGTACATGAGTAGACCTCTATATTTACATAACCTGAAAGATTGATTACGGTAGGTCTATTTATACATTAGACTAAGTATTGAGCGAATGACTATCCTTATATGAAGTGACCAATTCACATCAAAGAAACAGATGAAAAATATATGTAAAAGTAACAAAGATACAAAGATATTGGTCTCTTTTTACATTTTATAAAGAATCATGCCTACGTATTTTTAAAATATTATTACTACTTTTAATTTCGACAGATTTTTTTGAAAGATATTTCAATGTATACTCAAGGACAGCAACAAATCTGCCATCCTTGGATTTAATATATATTTTTATTGCATTAAAGAAGAATATACTTTATAATACAGTTGCTTATCTTAGTTGTGATAGATTCACCAGTTATTTTATAATAAGTTTGTGGTTTAACTCATCATCTAGATTCTAAAGAATTAGTCTTGCTCATTTCCATTTAGATGAGTGCCTGATTAAAGTACAATGGCACTATGACTTCTTAATATAAACCTTTACAATTTTTTGATAGGAAAATGTATTGTTTTCACACAGTTTAACAGAGTAAAGTTTGATGCCATTTGAACACTAAGTATTTGTTTTAGTTCACACTTTCATCATGATGTACTTATACTATAAGTTTGTGTAAGTGTATAATGATTTCTAGTAACAATTTCTCCCAAATAGTGTTTTAATTTTTATAAAGAACTTGAAAATTAATAGTCAGTATATAAGGAGAAATGTGATGGAGAAAGGGGTAAATAAAAAAATGAAAAACTGAAAGCAGGATAACAATGAATATGTGAACTAAAACATTAGCTGCATTGTCTTCCATAAATAATTTTTGAAACTTCACTGAGTATATATGTATTTTCCCCTTCTTCTCTAACTTAATAAGGAATTTCTTTCTGCTAAATCTCCAGTAATTATTCTTGTTATCCTCCATTAGCAACTTATGAAAGAAATGTCTCCTGTTCTTACTTGATATTCTGCTTTGTTAATCTCTTCCTATTATTAGATAATCACATCAACATTCAAATATACCTTAAAATGTGTGTGCTTATTCTCTCAGTTGTGTCCAGTTCTTTGCATCCTCGGGGGCTATAACTTGCCAGGCTCCTCTGTCCATGGGGCTATTCAGGCAAGAATACCGGAGTGGGTTGCCATTTCCTTCTCCAGGGTATCTTCCCAACCTTGGGATTGAACCTGCATCTCCTGTATGATCTGCTTTGCAGGTGAATTCTTTACCCATTGAACCATCGGGGAAGCCCCATACACTAGAAGCTCTTACCTCAAATAGGAAAAAAAAATGTCAAAAAGATTAGTTAGGTCTTTAAATTAAATGTCTGGTCCAGTTACACAGTGATACGCATTGTAACACAGACAGACATCACCTTCTTAAATCTAGGGACATTTCTTTCTATCATTCTTTTACTTTTTTCCCTTTTTAACACATTACTGTGTATTGTCTTATTGGAACCAGCTAGTAACACTCCAATTCAGCTTGTCACTGAATTCCTATTCTGCAGCTTCCTATTCCTATAATGCTGGCCTCACCATTTCTTTTATCCCTTATTTGATTATATAGAAAGTAAAGATAATGTCACAGATATAAGTGGTTGCTTACTTCACTTTCAATCTCCCTACCAGGTTATCAATTTTGTCCATATTTTTAATTCTCTCTCATATGACTCACTGTTAAATCCTGCTTACATTAAACTAACCAATAAAATCTTATTCTCTCTGCCAATGATAGATGTAGGGAAGATTACAAAACTTTGATCCTGCCCTAAAGATAACATATTTTATTCATGGTCATATTTGTATTCATCATCATTTACATTCGGTGAAGTCTGCTGGAAAGACTCTGGGGAATATTTCCTCATTAAAAAAGGAAGACACACAAGAAGTGTTACCACACTTTCTACTACATATTCTTATATTTACACACACAGTTATAAACATTTTATTCTCAGGAAAGGAGGAAGCCTGAGAACAAAGGTGCTGAGGAGCACAGTTCAGAAAATAAGGTGAAAACCTGAGTTCTTGACGGGTTCATACAGCCACTGAATTAAACAACCCTGGGGGTGCCTGACCTCTAGAGTCTTTGCTATATGAGATAATGATTTTTTCATATTGAATTGGGCTTTTTTATTTTTTTTTTCAGGAAAAAGAATCTTATATCACAGTGTAGTATTTAAACACAATTCTGGTGAGATGATTTAACAAGTTAATTCACATACAAAATAGAAGAGAACTTGAGACATAAAATACATTAACAATGGAAATTATTACAATTGAATTTTCCTCTATTCCTCTCCATCTTCTCCTCTCTTTGCTCCTTCTCCTGCTCATAGTATTAGTATTAATTAATACTATATTATTCTACTATTTCATGTGGTCTAAGTAAATTTTATTTCCCCAATAGCAGCATCATGCATCTTTATGAGGTAAAACAAGAAACTATATTAAATAATTAGATAACACAAGACAAACACATAACATTTTTTGTAGTTTAAGAATTGTTTTTTGGCTTACAAAATTTTCAAATGTAGGGGATTTTAAATGCTTACACAATTCTTCAGTACCTGCTGATTTATCCATGAACTGAATATATGCCTTACCTTTACATTTTCACAATTAGACTCATATGCCTCTTTCAGGGGTGATACATTTAACTTAATAAAGCATATCAGTACAGTCAGTTCAGTTTCTCAGTCATGTCCGATTCTTTGTGACTTCATGGACTGCAGCATGCCAGGCTTCCCTGTTCATCACCAACTCCCGGAGTTTACTCAAACTCATGTCCATTGAGTCTGTGATGCCATCCAACCATTTCATCCTCTGTCATCCCTTCTCCTCCCCACTTCAATCTTTCCCAGCATCAGGGTCTTTTCCAATGAGTCAGTTCTTTGCATCAGGTGGCCATAGTTTCAGCTTCAGCATCAGTCCTTCCAATGAATATGCAGGACTGATTTGTCTTAGAATGGAGTGGTTGGATCTCCTTGAAGTCCAAGGGACTCTCAAGAATCTTATCCAACACCACAGTTCCAAATCATGAATTCTTTGGTGCTCAGCTTTCTTTATAGTCCAACTCTCACATCCATACATGATAGTGGAAAAACCATAGCCTTGACTAGCTGGACCTTTGTTGGCAAAGTAGTCTCTGCTTTTTAATATGCTGTCTAGGTTGGTCATAACTTTTCTTCCAAGGAGCAAGCATCTTTTAATTTCATGGCTGCGGTTACCATCTGCAGAGATTTTGGAGCCCAAAAAATAAAGTCTGCTACTGTTTCCCCATCTATTTGCTAGGAAGGGATGGGACCGGATGCCATGATCTTAGTTTTTTGAATGTTGAGTTTTAAGCCAACTTTTTCACTTTCCTCTTTCACTTTCATCAAGTTCCTATTTAGTTCCTCCTCACTTTCTGCCATAATGGTGGTGTCATCTGCATATCTGAGGTTATTGATATTTCTCCCGGCAGTCTTGATTCCAGCTTATAAAGATGTAAAATTTAAGCAAATAATAATGTGAGGAATGAATCCTAATCATTTTGAATCTTGTATTTCTCATTTAGAAAGTAACTAGCTTTCCAAAGTAATAACAAAGCAGATGAAACATCTCATGACATTAGTTCTCATTGTTCTTACTGTTGTACCAGAATATGATGTGTCTTTATTTTTCTGATTATTTTCAAGATTTTATTTTTCATTTATGATGTTTACTAAGATGTGGTTTTCTTTAAAGGTATTCTATTCATGTCTTGTGGAATTTTTTTTTTTCAGGAAAAAAATATAGATTTACAGAGAAGTTGAAAGGATAATACACACATTTCCCTTTACCCAGCCCTAAGTTACATCTGCCCCTGTTCTGGATTCCCCTGACCTTCTAAATGATTATTTTTAAATGTGGTTATAGTAAAGGATCCGTCCACAATGCTGAAGACCTGTGTTCAATTCCTGGGTGGGGAAGATCCACTGGAGAAGGGAAAGGCTACCCAGTCCAGAATTCTGGCCTGGAGAATTCCACAGACTGTATAGTCCATGAGGTCGCAAAGAGTTGGAAACGACTGTGCAACTTTCACTTTCACATAAATGTTTATTATTTGAGCTGTAAATCTGTATGGAATTTCACAAATGGTTAGTGTCATATATCTGCAATAAAAGTATACAGGATGGTTTCAAAAATCTGAACATATATTCTGTGTTTCATCATCAACATTTCTAGCCCTCCTTTGATCGCCTTCATTAGCCGTTACTGATTTACCATCTCTATATGTTCGGTCATTTCCAGGTGTCATATAAGTACAATAATTCAGTAGGTAGACTTTTTCTACTGACTTCTTTCATTTTATCCTAAACATTTAATATTCTTCTATATATTTTCATGGAGTGTTAGTTCATTTATTTTTCACTGAATAATATTGTCTTATTGAATGCACCACAATAGAGGAAAACAACAGAATGAGAAAGACTGGAGATCTCGTCAAGAAAATTAGAGATACCAAGAGAATATTTCATGCAAAGATGGGCTCAATAAAGGAAAGAAATGGCATGGACCCAACAGAAGCAGAAGATATTAAGAAGAGGTGGCAAGAATACACAGAAGAACTGTACAAAAAAGATCTTCACGACCCAGATAATCATGATGGTGTGATCACTCACCTAGAGCCAGACATCCTGGAATGTGAAGTCAAGTGGGCCTTAGAAAGCATCACTACGAACAAAGCTAGTGGAGATGATGGAATTCCAGTTGAGCTATTTCAAATCCTGAAAGATGATGCTGTAAAAGTGCTGCACTCAATATGCCAGAGAATATGGAAAACTCAGCAGTGGTCACAGGACTGGAAAAGGTCAGTTTTCATTCCAATCCCAAAGAAAGGCAGTGCCAAAGAATGCTCAAATTACCGCACAATTGCACTCATCTCACATGCTAGTAAAGTAATGCTCAAAAATCTCCAAGCCAGGCTTCAGCAATACATGAACTGTGAACTTCCAGATGTTCAAGCTGGTTTTAGAAAAGGCAGAGGAACCAAAGATCAAATTGCCAACATCTGCTGGATCATCGAAAAAGCAAGAGAGTTCCAGAAGAATATCTATTTCTGCTTTAGTGACTATGCCAAAGCCTTTTTGACTGTGTGGATCATAATAAACTGTGGAAAATTCTGAAAGAGATGGGCATACCAGACCACCTGACCTGCCTCTTGAGAAACTTGTATGCAGGTCAGGAAGCAACAGTTAGAAATGGACATGGAACAACAGACTGGTTCCAAATAGGAAAAGGAGTACATCAAGGCTGTACATTGTCACCTGCTTATTTAACTTAAATGCAGAGTACATCATGAGAGATGCTGGGCTGGAAGAAACACAAGCTGGAATCAAGATTGCCGGGAGAAATATCAATAACCTCAGATATGCGGATGACACCACCCTTATGGCAGAAAGTAAAGAAGAACTAAAGAACCTCTTGATGAAAGTGAAAGAAGAGAGTGAAAAAGTTGGCTTAAAGCTCAACATTCAGAAAACTAAGATCGTGGCATCTGGTCCCATCACTTGATGGGAAATAGATGGGGAATCAGTGGAAACAGTGTCAGACTTTATTTTTCTGGGCTCCAAAATCACTGCAGATGGTGATTGTAGCCATGAAATTAAAAGACGCTTACTCCTTGGAAGGAAAGTTATGACCAACCTAGATAGCATATTAAAAAGCAGAGACATTACTTTGCCAACAAAGGTCTGTCTAGTCAAGACTATGGTTTTTCCAGTAGTTATGTATGGATGTGAGAGTTGGACTCTGAAAAAAGGTGAGCCCTGAAGAATTAATGGTTTTGAACTGTGATATTGGAGAAGGATTTAAAATCCCTTGGACTTCTAGGAGATCCAACCAGTCCATCCTAAAGATCAGCCCTGGGTATTCATTGGAAGGACTGATACTGAAGCTGAAACTCCAATACTTTGGCCACCTCATGTGAAGAGTTGACTCATTGGAAAATACCCTGATGCTGGGAAGGATTGGGGACAGAAGGAGAAGGGGATGACAGAGGATGAGATGGCTGGATGACATCACTGACTCGATGGACATGGGTTTGGGTAGACACCGGGAGTTGGTGATGGACAGGGAGGCCTGGCGTGCTGCGATTCATGGTGTCTCAAAGATTCAGACATGACTGAGCGACTAAACTGAACCCTTTCTTTATCCATCCATCTATTTCTCTCTTGCCTGCCTTTGACCATTGTGAAATATCAGTTGATTCTATTTTTGTGCATCCATTTCTATGCTGTGTATACGGTTTAATTGATCTGTATGTCTATTTTTAAGCCAATATCATGCTGTCTTAATTACTGCTGCTTTATAGTAATTCTTGAAATCAGGAATTGTGAACACTACAACCTTGCTATTATTATTTTCTTATTGTTTTGGTCATTCTAAGTCCTTCTCCTTTCCGTATTAACCTGATAGTTGTTTGTCAGTATCTAGAAAATAGCTCACTGGAATTCTGATTGGGATTGCATGGAATCTATAAATGCAGTTAAGAAAAATAGATATCTTAATAATATCAAATTTTACAGTTAATAACCACAGAATAACTCTTGATTTACTCACTCTTTGATTTATTTCATAAACATTTTATAGCTCTGTACATATACTTCCTATAAATATTTTGTGAGACTGTGTTTATTTTTATGGTACAATATACATGGAATTTAAGAATACAATTTATTTATTAAATACATGTTTGTTTATATTTATATGTAGTATATATATATACACACACAATATATATATATATATATATATATATATATATATATATATGTATGCTGCTGCTGTTGCTAAATTGCTACAGTCATGTCTGACTCTTGCAGCCCTAAGGACTGTAGCCCTCTAGGCTCCTCTGTTCATGGGATTCTGCAGGCAAGAATACTGTAGTGGGTTTCTACTTCCTCCTTCTGGGAATCTTCCCAACCCAGGGATTGAACTTTAATCTTCTGTATTGATAAGCAGATTCTTTATCACTGAGCCATTCTGGGAAGCCCCATATAACCACCTACTCTTGGCTAAGTGAGGTCCTTGAGTGCCTCACAGAGGCTCTTTACCCATAGTTCTTTATGATCTGGGTTTAGTGGTATGGTTTTAAAAGTTTTTGTGGAAATCTAGTTACCTAGAAGTGCTGAGTTGTTTATTTATGTGTTTAAAACTTGACTAACATAAATATATTGTTCTTCTGCTTAGTCCCCAAGGACTGACATACGGATATTTCAATTTGTCCTTTTAGTATATTCAACATACTAACAAATCAACATGCTCCATTCTCCTTCAACAGTCCTTGTTGCTCCCATTCACTACCCACATGATAATAGAGCTGTCCTTCATGTTTATCTCAAAATTACATGAGAGGAGTTTGAGAAGAGTTAAATATGAGAACCATCATAATATTAACTAGTAGTAAGGGACCATAGATACACATGGGGCTTCCCTGGTGGCTCAGTCAGTAAAGAATCCACCTGCAGTACAGGAGATCACCTTCAATGCAGGAGACGTGGATTTGAACCCTGGGTCAGGAAGACCCCCTGGAGAAGGAACGGCAACCCACTCCAGTATTCTTGCATGGAGAATTTCAAGGACAGAAGAGCCTGGTGAGATAAAATTTGGGGTAAAAATTGGGGTTGTAAAAATTGGACACAAATCAGTGACGAAGCCATCACCACCATTGATACACACATAGATATAGATATTCATATCTGTCTCCTCTGGAAAATTTTACATGATACATTCATTTATGGGAACACATTTTTCAGAAACTATGTAAAGGCCATATTTTGTGTATGTTTGCATATATTACATAATACTCCTTGTATATGTAGATAGAAATCTAAATACCAAAGTTCTACTGCATTTATGTAAATATTAAGATTATTTTTATAATGAAATGTTTAGACTTCAGAGAATTGTCATTCCTTAATTTTCTCCTAAATATTAATTTAGTTATATAGGGGAACATATAATATAATTTTCTTAATAGTTATATCCATATAGATGCTAATTTTCAACTCTTTTTTTTCATCAAGTGTATACATTAACAAGGTGTGCCATTTTAAAATTCTAGTAATAGCTTTAGGTATAGATATTAATTTATACATATAGGAATTAGAAACTGCACAAAGAATTAGAAACTAAAAAATTAAAGTAATAAAATTTAAAATAACATCACAATGTGAAAGGGATATTACGTTGAATTAGGTTAAGCTTTACTTGCTAAAGTGTGCTACCAGAAATCTTTAGTTCCTTTTAATTGGCCAAATTGATCAGAAGCTAGTATTATTAGTAATGATTTTGTAGAAAGACACCTTTAATTATTCCATAAATTACTACCATAAAGTAGATAAATTCAATCAATTTAAAGTAACTTGGCTCTTATAAATAACCTTCAAATTGAGAGAAAGAAAATTTAAAAAAAAAGCTCCTTAAAACAATCTGAGTGTCCCTTGTCTAGTAGATAAAATCAATCCACATCATTTAACAATATAATTACTCATTTATTTATCAAGAATTTTTCTGGCTTACTGAAATCCAAGAGCATTACAAAAATTTTGATGCGTTGTTACAGTGATAGTAGGAGATGAATAATTTAGCAGAAAATGTAGATGGTAATGAGAATATGAGAGAAATAACCAAATGTAGTAATTCTAAAAACAAAGTAAGTAAAAGTTTTGCCTATAGTTTCTTTAGTTTGAAACCTAGGATATGCATATTTTCTTTCATAATAATTACAGTTACATATATTAGGAAACTTTCTGTTAGTATATGACAAAATTAATTACCTCCTTTTTGAGCAATATTTTTGTATATGTGCTTCTTCATAAATTTCTGAATTATAAAACCAATATCATTTAAATTTTGAGAACATAATTTTTCAAATTCAAAATTGCAGGTAGTTGGATATGCTGATAATATGATATGTCCAAGAACAAGAATAAAATACTAGAAGAGTTGAGTAAAACTTGGAGTGGAAACTGACGTCCTTCTGAAGGTAAGCAATTAAGGTGATAACTTTTGATTGGAAAGAAAAGGAAAAAAGAAATCCTTCTAGTGATATAGTTTATATCCAATCAGTTGATTAGAATATTCATACTTTTTGAAATGTGAATTGATTGCCATTTTTTGTCTAAATGCCAAGTAAGCCTATTTGTTTTGTTGTTTGTTTTTTAAATGAAATATGTATGTGTGAAGCCACTTCAGTCATATCAGACTCTTTGCAACCCTATGGATTGTAGCCCACCAGGCTCCTCTGTCCATGGGATTCTCCAGACAAAAATACTGTAATGGATTGCCATGCCCTCCTCCAGGGGATCTTCCCAACTCAAGGATCAAACCTGTGTCACTTATGTCTCCTGCTTTGTCAGACTGGTTCTTTACCACTAGTGCCACCTGGGAAGTCCAATTTAAGTGTATTGCTTTATATTATATTCAGGTATACAAGATAATGATTCAATATTTTTATAAATTATGCTCCAGATAAAATTATTACAAAACATTGGCTATATCCCCTGTGATGTGTATTACATCCTTATAACATTTACTTTGTATCTAGTAGTTTCTACCTCTTAATCTTGTCCCTCTCCTACCCCTCTCTCCACTGGAAAGCACTGATTTGTTCTCTGTATTTGTGAGTCTGTTTTGTTACATTTGTTCATTTGTTTTGTATTCCTCATGATGAATGGAAACATCAGTCTAATTTTATAACATTACTCTCTGAACTGTGAAAATAGTGATTTGCTTTTGGACACTGACAATTAACTATAAGGCAGTTCCATGAATAATCTCCCATGGAGCTAAAGGTAGTGAATCTCTTCAGGAAATCTAACGGGTGATCTAATAGTCAATCTATTTAGAAATAACAATAGCTACTGCTAACGTTGCTGCTGCTGCTGCTGCATCGCTTCAGTCGTGTCCGACTCTGTGTGACCCCATAGACGGCAGCCCACCAGGCTCCCCCTTCCCTGGGATTCTCCAGGCAAGAATACTGGAGTGGGTTGCCATTTCCTTCTCCAGTGCATGAAAGTGAAAAGTGAAAGGGAAGTCGCTCAGTCGTGTCCGACTCCTAGCGACCCCATGGACTGCAGCCCACCAGGCTCCTCTGTCCATGGGATTCTCCAGGCAAGAGTACTGGAGTGGGTTGCCATTGCCTTCTCCGAGCTACTGCTAATACCAGCTATTTAAAGAAATATATTGGTAGATCATGATAGAATTCATATTTCCTTCTCTAAAAATATCTGAATTCTTCAACTTAAAAATAAGTTGACTTACTTTATTTTATAACAAAAAATTAATTTTTAAAATTGAGATATAACTGAAATTTAACATTTTATTAGTTCCAGCTATACCAGGGGAAACCATTGGTAACAGTTCTGGAGTAATATATTATATCCGTGAAAAGTTCACACCAGTTTTGGGAAGAATGACAAAACTAGAAAGACCAAAAGTTCTAATGGTGAATGGTATGAACCTTAAAACTGTTTCACTTCTAAAGCGAAGCAACCAGTCTAGTTGACCAATGGGAGTTCCAAGTTCGGGTAAACAAGTTGTTTGGAATTCTGCAGTTATCCTCCCTACAGGTGATAAAAACATCAGCTAAAGTGTCTAGGGCAAGAAGACACAAAAGGGAAGATGAAGACAATATATAAAGCAATGAAATAAGAATCGGATTCTATCTGGACACACATGAACACTTGACTCATGTCAACTCTTGATAGAATTGTCCCATGTTCAAGTATATGGGCAGTGGTGGTACCCAGTTCAGATCTGCTTAACAAAGGCTGTAAATCACTCACAGCAGCCATAGCTCAGGCTAAAAATGACTCACATCTTCACTGTATTTCTCACTGTACTTTGTAGGAAGGCCCTTGCTTGCAGAAATCATCAGAAGTACTTTACCGCTCCTGGATTTTAATGAGTCAAGAAAATTACTGCAAAACAAACTAGTTATTTAAGGGTTTGTCAACCCTTGCCTCAAATGATTGGATTCTATCAATATTATTGTATTGTTAATACAATTGTAACATTTCATGTGGAAATTTCAAGAAAGAATTAACGTTTTTCATGTGGACAATAGCTATTTACTGGAACAGAACATAGCTTAAATGCTCAGATTGATGCTTTTTTTCCAGCTGCAGGAGGTACCTACTTGAAATAAGCAGACACAGACATGCTTGAGGTATGCATCATCAGGCAGGAAAAGGCTACATACCTCTATTATCCAACAAAGCTGCTAATGTTATGAAAAATTGTGTGAAATATCAATAGGAAATATATGTTTGGGTAAGATTATCTGAGAAAATATCCTCCACTGAGCTGGGGGTTGCATTACACAGGACCCTAACCAAGAGATCCAGGTGGCTTGAAATGGATCTTGACTGTGATAGACAGGCAATCCACTTTGGATTCTGCTTACTTTTTAACCAAATCAATAGCATCAATACTAGTAAGTGTGGGAAAAAGAGTATTTTGTATCAATCTGTTCTTCTCAGCTCTATCTCCCAGTATACTATCAGAACAAGGAATATATTTTTCCTGCTACTGATATTCTAAAATGTTCCATAAAGCATTATGTCATAAGGATGTATGCTATCCTTTGTGACTTGCAAGGTGTTTGTTTGAGAACTAGGATAGAAAACTGAGCATCTGTTAATAGAAATTAAAATATAATATGGATAAAAAATGCTAGCTGACTCAAATGGATAGATTTGTTCATCTAAATGTGAGGGTGGGAAGGGGGATGTGTTTGAAAAGACTTGGGAGATGTAGTGCTTAGAGGAGAGAATTATTGGCTCATGTGATCGCCCTGCTATCTATTTTCCCCAAGGTGTAGATTATTACATTTTCTTGAAATAGGTTGAATCCAGGGTAGTTTCTGTGCAACCTGGCAGAGTAAAGCACTGCTGTCTAGAGCACTATTTTAGTTTTTTCTGACCTTGTCTGTGAATTGTCTAAAGTGAAATGAACTGCAGAGTAATTTTATCTTATTGACTAAACAAGGACCAGATGGTGTTCAAACTAACTTTTCATAAAGATGTCTTCATCATCCTTTACCTCCTTAATGAGAAAAGCCAATATAAGAAGATGCAGCAGTTCCAATCCTACTACCTGAACTGAGCATGTGCAGCATGGTTGGAATCATCTGCTCACTGATTTCTGGGCTGAGTTAAGTTATAAGCTGAAAGTAGAAAAAGGGAAAATTCTACCAGTTGATCATGAAGCACATAAACAAGACATGTTGCTGTAGAAAATAGCATCTTTTTTTTTTTCTTACTAGTGCTATGTTTCCCGGAGAAGGCAGTGGCACCCCACTCCAGTACTCTTGCCTGGAAAATCCCATGGACGGAGGGGCCTGGTAGGCTACAGTCCATGGGGTCACTAGGAGTCGGACACAACTGAGTGACTTCACTTTCACTTTTCAGTTTCATGCATTGGAGGAGGAAATGGCAACCCACTCCAGTATTCTTGCCTGGAGAATCCCAGGGACGGGGGAGCCTGGTGGGCTGCCGTCTATGGGGTCGCACAGAGTCGGACACGACTGAAGCGATGCAGCAGCAGCAGCAGCAGTGCTATGTTTGAGGGGAATTCTATATTTTTTTGTTTCTCTCAGATGTGATGCTGAGACATAGCTGCTGGTGAGAAAGCTCTAAGGTTTGATTTCCTATAAGAAGAAGAATAATATGTAAGCCACTGAAAACATTTTAAAGCTCCATATGTATAATTTAAAGAAAAGACATTAACCAACATCGTTTAATCATTAGTCTCCATAATAGATGTTATTATTGATTACTAAGTCACTTCAGTTGTGTCTAACCCTTTGTGTCACTATGAATGGTAGCTCGCCAGGCTTCTCTGTCCATGGGATTCTCAAAGCAGAAGTACTGGAGTGGGTTACCATTTCCTTCTCCAGGGCATCTTCCCAAACCAGGGATCAAACCTATGTCTCTTACATCTCCTGCATTGGCAGGGGTTTCTTTACCACTCCCAGTGCTCCCTGGGAAAGCCCACTATTGATTGTGTTAATTCTTTGGTTACACTTATTATATCTGTTTTTTCAAAGACTTGAAAGATTCTAATTTTGGATCATTTTAGGCATTTTGATGTTGCCAGTGGTTAGCTAATACTCTGAGTTGTGAACAAAGATAACACACTGTTAAGACAAATATCTGAGTATGAAGGAATACACATCACTGCTGTCTGCTTGGTGTGGCAGCACTTCTATTGCTCCTTTCATTATTCCAAGTGGAAAATGGGTTTCGAAAACCACACAAGCATCAGAATAAGGTCTGGGTAGGTGAATACTGGCATGACACAGTGGGAAAATACCTCTTATTTTTCACACCTAATACTCAGGAAATACAATCTTGAGAAAGCTTATGACATACTCAGATGTAATCCTACCTATTGGTAAGATATTCTCAACTAATAGCATCTCAGAGGACATAGCATCATCAGCACATTCAAAACACTCTGATAATATTTAAGACTCATAATGCATGAAATTGAGCAAACTCTTTTTTTTTTTCAGAGAAGTGCCAACTTTATTAGCGTGAGAGCAGCGTATTGCCTCACATAGCCACCGACAGATCTCAGAGACACACTACTGACCTTGCCCTGTAATTATGGGATGTCTCTAGGGTTGGAAGATACCTTAAAAGGTCATCAGGTTGACCCTCCCATCTGATTTGTTCATCCTCCTTAAACATCTCCCTCCAGTGGACTGGGGTCAGTTTCTGTTGATGGTGGAGGGGCCATGGGTCATGATGGAGGAGGACATAGTGGATGACAGAGAGTGGAGGACAGAGGAGCTCGCATGCTATAGTCTACAGGGTGGCAAAGAGTTAGCTACTTCACTGAACAACAACAAGAACATAATACTGTGGCAACAATTTTTGTGATGCCTTAACCAACAGCAGCCCAAGATTTTAGGGATCTTGTAATTTGGTGTGTTAGTGAAGGGTAGATTATTTTTCTGGACATTCACTTACAGGCTGAATGGTCTTATTACATCAGTTAAGGACACTAGAAGTTTTATAGGTGTGTAGAATAACATGAAAAGTGGCCAAGTACCAAACTAAACTGTTTACAAGACTAAGAGATGCAAAAAGAAAAAAAAAAATCAGACAACTAGCAATGTTGGCTATCGGTGCCAAGTCTTTACTAGGGTTTAGAAAAGGAATTTTGGAGAATATGACATTTAATTTAGGTGTTGAACAGTAAGTAGAAATTAAGTCAAATATGGAGAAATTTATGTCAAATAAGAGATGAAATAAAGTTTGAATGTTTAAATGATACTAAAAACATAAGACATGCTGAATTACTTTGCTTTTGAGATTAACCCCAGATCAAGTTCTCACACACTGAAGTATACAAAAAAATATTTCATCTTATTCCTTGCTAAAGGCATTCAACATATTCTGTACCAATACTGGGGCATGCTTTTACTTCTGGTATATTTTGCTGTGCAACTTTTCGAATACCAGCTCCATTCTCTCACCATCTCTGTATAACTATCCTAAGGAGCAAATGTATTTTCTTGAGGGGATAGAAGATACAGAAAATAATTGTCATTAACTGGTAATCATCTTAGAACTGGACTAAGAGTATGATTTTCTCAAGGATTATTTTATCATAATAAATATTTAATAGTTGATTTTAATGCATAAACATTTTTATTCATAAGTAAAGGAAGGGTAATATAAGCCTGAAGGAAATACACAGATAAAAATTTCAATATAAAATTTGTAGAAGGAAGTAGAGAGTAGGTCTCAAAAATGCAATATTGACAACTGTTATCTGTACATATATTACATATGCATTATATTTATAGTATATATGTGTATGTTGGCATTTATATGGTTGTTTGGCACTATATGACATTTACAGTAATATGTCAATGGTATACAATATATATTATATTTTATATATGAATATATATACATGAGAAAAAAGGTAAAATAATTAAACAACCATGCCAGAAAGACCAACATCCCCCCAAAATAGAAGTAGGAAATACCCCATTTCCAATGTTTGTTCTCTGTCCCTTGATTTAAAAAGTAAAACCTGGCATCAAATATTTTAACAGCTGTATTTGCATGTGTTTATGTTTATGTATGTGGGTTCTTATTTTCACATGGATTTATCTATTGCTGGATAAAATATCATTCCAATACTTGCCAACATAAACAATGCATATTTCCTTTATTTCTTCCCAGTTTTTTGGGTCAGGACTCTGGGCATGGCTTCGCTGGGTCTTACCTCCAGAAATGGCTCAGTTTCAGTTTCTCATAAGAAGGAAATCAGGGTGTTGTCCACAGCTGAAATCTGGAAACTTAACTAGGGACGTGCTCACTTCTAACTCACTTTCATGGTTGTTGGCAGGACATTATTCCTCAAAAGCTACTAGAGTAGGAGCTTTAGTTTCTCTGTGGCTCTTGCCAGAGCTTACCTCCTCAGTCTTGCCAAAAGGACTATTCCACCAAGATAAGTTATTTCAACAAAGCTCATACATTAAGTAATGGAGAGAATCCGACATTGAGATAAGAATAATTTAATCACTGGAGTGGCACACCCCCTTAACATTGTTCTCTTCTGGTTTTCAGTAGCAAGTTTTTCAATAAGAGAAATTTACAAAAGGTTATGAATACTTTGGCCACCTGCTGTGAAGAGCCAGCTCACTGGAAGAGACCTTGATGCTGGGAAAGACAGAAAGCAAAGGAAGAGGGCAGCAGAGGGTGAGATGGTTGGATAGCAGCCTAGTGCCACCAGGGAAGCCCATCACTAACTCAATGGACATGACCTTGGGCAAACTTTGAGAGATAGTGAGGGACAGGGAGGCCTCGTATGCTGCATCCCATGGGATCGCAAAGTTGGACATGACTTAGAGAGTGAAGAACAGCATCATGAATACCAGGGGCAGGAGTTATTAAGAACAATTTTGAGGCTGCATCACACAGGTTACGGGTATGGATGCTGAGTTCTCTTGTTACATAGATTATGCTTGCAGGCTTAGTTTGATTTTCTTATTTTCTTTTGTAGTGTTTTATTTTTATCTTCACTTTGTAAACTTGACTATTCAATTCTCTTTTTTATAAATGCCTTTTGCTTTCTGGATTCATACTCATTCAAGAACTTTTGAGTTTATGAGTAAAGGTTGTAAAGCAGAATGCCGTATTATGTGTTCTGATTAGGCTATGTTCGGACACTTCAAATTTTCCAGATTTTCTTTCCTTTTTTCCATACTTTCTTCTTTTGTTTCTACCTATCTCCAATAAGTTAAACTTTTTGTAGAAGAATATTTAATCTTCTGACTATGCTGTATAATCCTTGGTGTCTGGTGAGGAAATTGAACTGGAATTGAGAGTAGTTTTCATCACTCAGTTGATAGGCTCAAGCAGGTAAATAATCTGCATGCAATTCAGGAGTCCAAGGAGACATGGGTTTGATTCCTGGATCAGGAAACTCCCCTGGAATAGGAAATGGCAACCCACTCCAGCATTCTTGCCTGGGAAATCCCATGGACAGAAGAGCCTGACAAGCTACAGTCCAAACGGTCTCAAAGAGTCAGATACAACTGAGCATGCATACACTTATAAGTGTAAGGTAGGTGATTCATATCTGTGCATGGTTTTCCCTTTTTTATGTTCGGCATATTTTACTTACTTTAAGGAACAGGACTTTGATTTTCTCCCTGCCTTTAGAGGAATAGTTGTCTTTCTGTCCCTGTTGATAAACATTTTTTGCCTTTCTCATAATCTAAATAATTCTTATTCTCTCTCCTACTTTAAACTCCACTCTCTTGTAATGATTGCTGCCCCTAATTCATGAATCTTTCTGGAGTTCATTTACACAAATCAGAATTCTTCCAACGTTGTTCAGGAAATGTTTAAACTTCCGTGAATTTTCCAAGTCAATTATATCTTGTTTATTCTCAAACTTACTTATATTACTGCTATTCTAATTTTTTTCTAATTATTTATTGGTGTGTGCTTTTTTATTTTATAACTTTATTGTTGTTATTGTGAATCTAAGGGGGGAATTGAAGTCAAAACATCTGTTCAATCCACCTGTCTTTTCCAGATGTCTTTTATTTTATTATTATTTTTTACATTTAGCTTCAAATTACTTTGTATATCTCTATGAAATTAATGTCCCATTACTTTATCCATGTCTTGCCTAATGAATTTTAAAACACCCCTCAGAGCTACCAGAAAAATTTCAAATATCTTTCTTCTTCAGTACTTGATTCATATTTTCTCACACATGTCTCTTCCTATCCACAGGGGCTGTCATTCCCATAGCCTGACCAATCTTACATTGTCTTGCCATTGTGTGAATATATATTCTACTCCCATTTGCAACCGTGGGTCTCTGGAGGGGTTTCTTTATTTGTTCAAGTCAAATAAGAGTGGGTGTTAGAGTCAATATTTGTTGCTACAACTATCAGTGTCAAAGTATTTGTTTGTATTACACCAAGATGCTCTATAACTGCAAGTTCAAATCTGAAATTCTCTAGATTGCATGTGTTCTGCATTAATATTAATACATTATATAACAGATAAGTTACCAACTTGAGTTTTACAAAAATAAAATCTCTATGATTTCTTCTTTGCAAGTATAAATTATATATTTAAGATAAAGATTAGGGAGGATTGACATGCCTGAGAATTTTTAGGAAAAAATGAATAAAACTTAAAAAATGCCCCTTCTGTTTATCTGTACCACAGATTTGTGTTCATCTTTAATACAAGCACTGTGTTCTAAGAAAAACCAATAATCAGATTTTTATATAACTATCTATTGATTTGTAAAACAAATCAGTTATATAAATTGAAAATAATAACATTGTTTTTATCTAACTTTTGGTGATGTAAGCCCATGTCTAAAAGTTCTCCATTTGACATTAAGAAAGAAATTCTATAGGGAAAAATAATCTAAATTTTATATTATTTGCACTTGAGTTTTCTAAATTAAGTAAACCCCTAAAAATATTTTATTTTTTGTGATTTGAAGAGTCTACTCAAGTGAACTCTGTCTATAGCACATGACATTTAAATTATGAGAATTTGGTTTCTTTTGCTGCATTCAAAAAGAAGGTCAGATTTCATTGGTTTCTGCTTAGTAAATCCCCAGACAATATTGAAACAAAGAAGCTGAGTCACTCAGATTTATGGGGAATTTCTGAGAATGCTGGGCTGCGACAAGAGCAAATATGTAAAGTTACATGTGTTATTGTTAGAAAACACCAAAGCACAACTGTAAAATAAATGAAACACACATACAATTTGAAAGGCCCTAGTATTTACTTCAAAAATTGAGTTTCTACTAATCATAGCATTTGTATATATTATTTCATCAATACTATATTTCATTGAATCTCAGATGTATACTAATGGTTAATTCATTTTGTTCTTTAATATGGAAATACATACTCAGAGATGTAAAGAACACCCTTCAAGTATCTCTTGGAAGAAATCAGTTTGCAATTGTACTATTACTGATCTGTATTGTTCAACATATCTCCTTTGGGAGACGGACATGTCAGCGTTTCAAGTAGAAGTAATTATGTTATTAAAGGACTTCAGAAAACATTTCAAAAGAGTTGAAAATAACACCTGTCAATTTTTAAACAGTCTTTGATTTAAAATTATTTCATACATAAAATTTTTCATTGTAGATGATGCAATGCTGTTATAATCCTAAACAGAAAAGATTAGCAGAACACAATTCTGACCATAATATTCGCTACTACCCAAGGCATGTCATAAATTATAGAATAACTCCATTTCAAAAGGAATGCTGGTATTTGGTTTTTCATCACTTTTGAGTTCCTGCAAACAGTTGGAATAGGACATTTATTTAGCAATATTCTGCATGGCAATCTACATGTTCCTCTTGTTTTCCTTTCACTGTCATTTGCTTCACTTTGACCTGTTTAGCTCGCTTACAAGATAACATATTTTATTTGATAATTAACATTCCATTCTTTTGAGAAAACTGAATAGCAACAAACAATATATTTCTACTCTCAAGACACAATTTCATCCTCTACTGTCTGGTCTTTATGGCATGGTTTATGTTTTGATATATTTTTCTTACATATTGAGAAAAATCATGTTTTAATGACCAACAAAGCAGGGCCACACCATCTTTCTCAAACGAAAAATTTGATATATTTGGTAAATGACATGTATATAAAGGTCAAAGTAAAAAATTTAAAGTTACTTCTTATCAGAACCAATTTGCATTTATATCAAACCAAGAAAGATCTCAGTATCATTACATGTCAATGTTGGTGAAAAAACTTCCTGTTATAACAATGCTTTCCTTAATATAAAGTAATATTTCCTGTCCCAAATTATTGACTAAATACTAGAATATTTTATGTCAAGTATCTGCTGTTCTGGATAGCTTGTAGATATCATATCAAATTTTACTAAAATAGGATGTATTTCCTAATTTATACCTGATTATATGTTATGCCATATTTATTATCCATCTCTTTAGGGTAATAAAGTTGCCCTGTTATATGTGTGGTTTCTAATGTCTGCCCTTGGCTTAAACAGAAAATGGAAGGAGTATCCAGTTGAGAAACTGCCAGAGGCATTCAAATGAGCTGTATGCCATTAGTAGGAGTTATTTACTCATAAATCCCGTATTTATTGGGGGCACTTTGCAATTCCAGAAGGTAATCATAAAGTTATCTTGCTATGTGTTGGAACAGTAGCAAACAGAAATTACTGTCATGAAATCATTAGACTGAGACTATGTCTGATGGCCTGAAATAGGTTCTCATGTTGAAAAGAACATCAGGCATATGGTACTCTTCAAGTTACTTGATACATATATGAAAAATGGCTCTGTTAAAATACTCCATTAAAAATTAAAACTGATTTTGTAGGTATGTTGAAGCAAGAACACTAGGATTGTTTTAGTTGCTTCAGAAAGTCTGGTATGAATTCTCCATCCATATCATATCTGATGTGGCATGTAGTGTTATTGCAAAGTCACTTGGTAAGAAGTATCTCCTCTGGACCATTAGCTATTAATTTTGAAGCTAAGCTTTTCAAATTCTCACTTATCAGAAACTTAGAGATGAAGATAACAACATACACACACACTTCTCAAGGTATCAAAGTGTTAAAATAGCAAGGTTACCTGTAAAATGGACCATTTCCTACTCAGTAACTGGGGGTGTAATCTATTATGTGTATTTTTCAAAAACCATTTGGAAGTACAGAAGTTGACTTGTTTGTCAAGGGTCTTAAAAACAAACAACATCATTAATCTACTCATACCTCTTCTGGAAATATGTTGAAGCAGGATATTCTTAAGAATGTTTCATACAAGGAAATGTATTTCAGTGCTACCTATAATAATCATAAATTAGAAATATAATTATCATAATAAGTCACTAACATTTTTTCAGCTCTTATGTGATTGGCCTTTGTCTATTCCTTGCCTTCTTAACCTTGTCAATGACCTAATAAGTTAGGGCCAACTCTTACATGAATTTTGAAAATGAAGTAAATAAATCTCAGATTTGTATAAACTAAAGAAATCTAGTTGCTAGCATCTGAAACATGCTTTGAACACAAATCTGATATTTTTAATATTCATGAGTTAGAGCTAATGTCATTTAGACTACATTGCAAAAATATTTCATAATAAAGTTTACTATAAAACATCAATGGGATACCTACTTGTATTTTGTGTGAATATTTCTTTCTAACTGAAACACACAAGAAACATTCACTGAGCTCTAAGATTAACCAATTCCTAATTCCCAGGTTCATAAAGTGATGTGTCTGGTAAACTTATTCTCAGCCATTCTTGGGATTTCCCACTAACTCCATGCAGGACCAGATTTGTGGGTAAGCCATTAGAGCAGGTATACAGGGCCCCACTCTCAGAAGACCCTGAATTTGATGTTTGTGCTCAGTCGTGTCCAACTCTTTATGACCTTTTGGACTGTATCTCATCAGGCTTCTCTGTCCATGGGATTCTCTGGGCAAGAATATTGGGATGGGTTGCCATGCCCTCTTGCAGGAGGGATGCCCTCTTCCCAACACAAGTATCTGACCCATGTCCCTTGCATCTCCTGCATTAAGGCAGATTCTTTACCACTGAGCTATTAAGGAAGTTCATACTCGATGTTTAATGCTCTGCAGGTGCAGTCTTAAAACTCTTAGTAATGTTATCATTGAACTGATATTTTGTAAGTGAATTCTGATGGAATGTTGGAGCATGGGTTGGGAGTTTGAAGACCAAACTCTCATGGTCTTCATGGCTGGGGGCTTTGTACCCCACAGGTCCCCAGTCTTTGACAAGTAATCTCTGCTCCCCTCCACTTCCTGTGTGTGTTGGTATCTGTAGTGGGGATAGCAGTGACCATCTCTGCCCCATACTGGCAGTGCCAAGCTGTGTTTGGGGGATGACTGAACTGAAGATCTTGACAACTCCTGGTCCAGTACTAAGTGCACTGGAACATGAAAGATCTTGGCAATTATGGTGTGAAGAGATGCAATGTGGCCAGAAAATTATGGATAGTCTGACTACTGCAAAGGCACCAGCAGGCACTGGCAAGGATGCATCCTTCTCAGCATAGCAAACACTTTCTGGCAGGAAATCTCCATGGAGGAACAACTTCACACAGTGAAATAAAAGGATATTAGCTGTCAAAACACTAACAAAATAGAAGGGGGATGACATTAAGCCATTTTTCTGAGACTGGCCCCTCTTCACCTTTTCCCCATTCAAAAAAAAAATGCAGTCATTCCCTTTAATATTTCATGTTCTTTTGAGCTTTATCAGTGTGATTATGTGTTTTTAAAGGCCTAATAATTTAAGGAGAGAATAAGATTACTTTTAGTTTGCTTTGTGGCCCAAAGTTGGAGTTGTTGGAACAGAGAATAGGCTATGGGTAAGTGGAGATAGTACATTTACAGAATTCTTACTATGTGCGTTGTTGTGGAAAGTATTAGAAAAATGATGTGGTAGCCAGGAATGTTTGTGTATTCAACAGATTATAGTGATTTTGCTATTTCACTGGGATGCTGCTGCTGCTGCTATGAGATGGGAGTAATGAGATGGGAGTAATACGTACATATATATTATGACTGGGAAAGAAAAGTAATGACTGCATGAGCTAGGTCCTGATACAGGAAAGAAGAGATGAACCCCAAAGCACAAGGGATCAGCTGGACTTCAAGCGTGGGAGGGTGACCTTTCCCAAGTAGCCCCAGATGTGGCAGAGTGTGTATATAGTTCCTGATCTTTGGAGGCACATGTGCTGCATCTGCTTTGTCTCTGAATTGTGGTGTGAGATGATCGACTAAGCATGAGGGATGAGATATTCCTCTAGAGAACGGGAACCATCAAGGGGATTTTCAGAGAATTGTCTGAGTTTATGGAGATCAAATTTGAGATTGTCGTCATAAATGTGAAATGAGTCCAGTCATCACAGTTTCCTTGGCAGTAATCAGCGACCCAGATGTAGATTCAGAATATGGACATAGCTGTCTACCAGCAGCTCATGTTTGGCGAGAACAACAGAAGGATGAAGAATCGTGAGAATAGGAGTTAAACAGCACAAGTATTTTGAGGCTTGCTGAAAGCAACCTACCTCAGGTGATAAGGTGAAAACATAACGAGGTGTCCCAGCTCCTTTTTGCACCCACTTCTAAGGTGACCGGCAGGTGCAGTGAGAAGCTCTTGTGGATGCTGATATTCTCCCACTCCATGTGCCCTTGGTTCCCAGTTCATTTGCCTCAAAGATTTCTGTGATTCTTCAAAGGTTGGCTCAACTTACCTTCAGCACAGTATGACAGCCAGTTGTTGTTTTTCTTCAGTCACTCAGTCATGTCTGACTGTGCTACCCCATGGACTACATCACGCCAGGCTTCCCTGTCCATCACCAACACCCGGTGTTTACGCAAACTCATGTCCATCGAGTCAGTGATGCCATCCAACCATCTCGTCCTCTGCCATCCTCTTCTCCTTCTGCTTTCAATCAGCAAGTAACAAAAATTACCCCCCTCCCCAGTTGCAAACCTTAACCAATGAGAGTTTGGGGTCATCAAATAAATGATTCAACTTTTGCATCTCCCAGGAGAAGACACTAAACTGTGTTTACACAGTTCCACAGAGGGTCCAGAGTAAAATTGTTCTCTATTTCTCTCTGTAAGTGGCTCACTATAGTGAGCTGTATCCATTTTATTGGCTTTTCTCCCTTCCCTAATCCCCTTTCCCCACATCCTATATTGTTCTTTTCAGAATCACCTCCCAAATAATCTACACTCATCCAGGCCGTTGTTTTAGCACAAAGAAAGACAGAGGATGGTGACAGAAAGTGAACCACTAAGGACAATGAATTAGAAATACTGTTGAGTTGAAAAGCTGATAAATGTACTAAATTGTGTAACCTGGAGAGGTGGGAAGTGAAGTTTGAAGAATGGAAAGTCAGAAGAAGAAATATCAGAGCTGGTGAAATGCCAAAGTGGTACCTCCAAAGAAAGTTGGGAATATAAGAGATGAATATTTTACTGAGATGTGCCTAGAAAATCCTGGTGAGAAATAATACATCATCTGTATAGATGCTGAAGCTACTAAGAACAGAACAGGGAAGCTGGTAGTTTAGGATGTAGAGCTAAAATCATAATTAGAGGATGAGAATGACAAGGGGATTGGTAGAAACTTTAGGCTGATAACATTTCATTCAGAAGAGATAGGATATATGAAGTGTGAAGAAAAATAAACTCTTTGAAAGCCATAAGAGAAACCAAGAAGGACACCCAAACCAATGTGGTATTCTAAACTATTTGACTGTGGATTGAAAAAAAAAAAAAAAAAAACTTCCACTGTGAATACTACAAGAGATCAGTGACTTCTGTAGGCAATAGAATACTTGAAGCAATGGGCTATTCACAGTCTCCACATATTAATATTTGCCCCCAGTAAGAGACTGATTCATAGCCCCCTGCCAGGAATGAAGTTCTAGTATAGTGGGCATGAGTTCTGCCAGGGACTTGGGTGGTAGCTATATGTGAAATAAGATGTGAAGACTCTGAGGCCATTGGTCTTTTCAATAGGAACCTAGCAAAAACTGTTTAAGAGTTGCAAATAGTAGTGTGTTCACAAAAAGAATATGGCTTTGGCCTTATTTTGCAAAATAAATTAAGAGGTCAAAAATAACAATCTTAAGTGTGCTACTAATGGGTTGTCATTCTGGGCTAGGTTCTTGATTTTTATTTTTCCTACTTTAATTTCTTCAACTTGAAAAATGTAGATGAATATCATGGTGTGAGTTAATTAGTCAGTGTTTCTAAAATATAGAGCATTATTAAATGTGGTCAGAAGAGCTAATTACTCACATTGGCAAAAGGGCATGTTTGGGGCTAGAGCAGTGTCTTCATGCTAAGAGTAGTAAGTGCCCTTTAACTTTTTAATTTCATAAAAGTGTCTTGTCTTCATTAGCAAAGATGTCTCTTACTTTGATGCCTATAAATCAAACAGGTTCTTTTAACTCATGACACGGGCATCAGCCAAGTAGATATTTGTTAAGGTTCTCCGTATCACTTGATGTAATTAATCCCATGATAATAGACAAAGTGATGTAGCAAATAGTGCTGGTGGTCTGGGGTCAAAAGAAATAAATGTAGTGCTCCCTAATTGTGTGACTCTGTGCTAATCACTGACATGCTCTAAGATTCAAGTTCATAATTGATCAAATATGCATAATCATCTCTCATTCAAGACAATGTAAGGCTTCAGTTAGAATATTTGAAAATATTTGTGAACTGCGAATGGGTAAAGGAACATTACTATATGCTTGCTCTAGTCCAAACAAAAGGAAGGCACAGATTACTGTGTTTGCTGCTATGCCCATCAAGATAAGGACATCCATCCCTCCACACAGAAATTACAGCCCAGGTTTGTGAATGGGCTGTGCGTAGAATATAACTTCAAATATTTTAACCACAGCAACTGGAAGAATGGAGTTATCATTCACATTGATGGGAAATCTGTACCAGAAATGTTGCATGAGATTTTCATTTTCAAGCTTGGATCCCTGGGTCTTCTCATTGATAACAGGAAGTTTAGAGATGCCAAAGGAGTGTAAGTAGAAATGGGTGGTGTGCAGCAATGCAGATGACCAAAGTAGATGGTTCAGCTTTCTTTTTTTTTTCTTTTGTTTCCTTCCAGCCACCTTCAGAAGCTAGAAGAGTTAAGAGAAATGTTAGATTAATCATGTTTGAGGATTTTCAGATAAATAAAATGAAAAGAGATAAAAAAATAAGAGTAAAAGGTTTGAGGAAGTATGTAAGAGCGTGGTTATTATGGATCATGGATTCATAGTTTGGAAGAAAGGAAAAAGATAACATAGGGTTGGAGGTAAGGGACAGTGAAGGACAAAGTGCTGTGATGTATGGTGCTCAAGGAGATACCTAGAGAGACAGAAGGTGACAGATTAGAGTGTGCATGCAAAAATATAAATACTAGGAATAGTAGACATACTGTTTAAACCCAACTGCTGGGTTGCTTCTGGGTTATGCTCAGGAACCCGGGTCACTACAGATGTTCCTGGGTGTGATCCAGCCCCCACATTGATTGATTCAGTCCTTTTCCATGGAGTTCACCTGCTAGATTACCATTCCCCCAAACTGGTGAAAGTCAGCCCATGGCTGTAACATTCCTCAAGTTTTTTCTACCTGTTCTCATCCTTGGGGGAAACCAACCAATTGTTGGCTTGCCCCTCCCAGAGTTATTATCCTCTTTATTTCTAAAGTAGAACACCTATCTCTTTATTCAATTTCAGGTTTTATAAAATATGGAAAAATCTTTGGCTTTAAGCAGCTTATTTCTGCTTTCCTACAACAAAGGTATGTTGAGCAATGAAATAGAAAACCACTATCTGATTGAAATTTTAGATGCAAATATATGTAGAAAAATATTATTATCTTAACACTGTCCCATATCTACACATGTTTCTGATCAGCACCTTTTGTATTTGGGGGTGACGTAGTGTGTTGTGATATTCAAAACCCTGACATGATTTTCAATAAAGAGACTTCTGAATGCCGCATCCAAAATGACTGTAGCTTTGGGAACTCCATGGTGGTCCAGTGGTTAAGACTCCACACTTCCACTGCAGGGACATGGTTTCCATCCCTGGCCAGGGAACTAAGATCCTACATGCCCCATTGTGCAGCCATTAAAAAAAAAAAAAGACTGTAGTTTCATTGCTGCTGCTGCTGCTGCTGCTAAGTCGCTTCAGTCGTGTCCAACTCTGTGCGACCCCATAGATGGCAGCCACCAGGCTCCACCATCCCTGGGATTCTCCAGGCAAGAACACTGGAGTGGGTTGCCATTTCCTTCTCCAATGCTTGTAAGTGAAAAGTGAAAGTGAAGTCGTTTAGTCACGTCCGACTCTTCGTGACCCCATGGACTGCAGCCTACCAGGCTCCTCCAGCCATGGGATTTTCCAGGCAAGAGTACTGGAGTGGGGTGCCATTGCCTTCTCATTATTAATTGTCAATTCCTTTGGGCTAACGTGGAGTCTGTACTGAAATGCAAACATTCTCTGAAAAAATAGCCCTGATATTACCAGTTATTATGCCTTAATGTAAATTAATTTGTCAACTTTGTTAGTATGACCACTAACAGCCAGTAGACTGCAGCTTGTTAACATTGGTTATAAAATTGATTGTAAGATGTGCTTTGCTGGAGGATGGGGAAGAGGAAGTTTCTGAGCCTAATTGATATTCTCAAGCTAATTTACAGTGCAATCTTAGGAGCTGTTCCTGTCTGCAATAGAAGCTCTTAACCAGAGAGCGAAGAATGACAGGAATATTTGCCTCTTTCATTGCTGCTTTGTTGTTCAGTCCCTAAGTTGTGTTCGACTGTTTGTGACCCCACAAGCTACAGCATGCCAGGCTTTCCTGTCCTCCACTATCTCCTGGAGTTTGCTCAAAATCATGCCCACTGAGTCTGTGATGCTGTCTGACCATCTCACCCTCTACCGCCCCTTTCACCTTTCGCCCTCAATATTTCCCAGCATCAAGGTACTTTCCAGTAAAGTCAGCTTTTCACAGCAGGGGTCCAAAGTATAGGAGCTTCAGCTTCAGCATCAGTCCTTCCAGTGAATATTCAGGGTTGATTTCACTTAAGATTGGCTGGTGTGATCTTGCTGTCTAAATATATCTCACTTTCCAAAAATGAAAGGCTATATATTTCCAGTTTTTCTTTATTAATAGGATTATAAAGATTGATAAAAGCAAATTAAAAGAAACTGTCACAAAGAGAATGATCCTTTGTTTGTGAACAGCCTGGCTTTCAATATAAAATACTTTTACAAAAGAAAATTGTGCTGAGTTGTACTCAGGGTAGTTAACTTTTCAGATCCCATAGCTTCAAACTATTTATGTTTCTTGAAAAAAATTATTTGTAGGCAATTTGTTTCCATTTCTTGAACCAGGGCCAGTTATTATAGATATCACAGAAGCAGTAGCTGCTATTCAGCAGGGTGATACTTCGCTCTGTTCTCTCAACAACTCCTGGTTGGAGATACAAGGGCACAGAATGGCAGGGGGTTTCTAGCTGCGTTGCTTTTAACACTATTATGATGCCATTGATGATTGCAGCTCACTAGCTTATAAGCTATGAGAGTCAGGCAAAGAGTTTGAACCTGCAGTATAAAATTCCTTAGTTCTATCCTCTTCGCAGTATCTGGCCAATCATTTATTTCACTATGTTTATAGAGAGCCACTTTGGACAATGAAATGAATGTCCTATGGGTAAAGATTTCCTGTCTGGTGCAGTCTGGGGCCTCATAGTGCTAACTTGCAGCTCCTCTCTCCCAGTGTCTTGTACTGGAGTTAGTAATGTGCACATCTATTCACAGTTTCTCATTCCAGTGAATTGCAGGGTTCTTGAAATTGAAGGCATGATTTAACAAAGCTTGTTTCAAGGAGCAGACACACAGAATATGAGTGCTGATTACATTTAATAATTACATTCATGTTTGTTCTAATATAAGCATTGAGTTTCTCCTTTGCTTTCATATTAAGAAAACCTTGTGACTTACAAGATTTGACAAATAACTTAGCGCCTTGATTATATGCTTATTATTTTTACATATTATTTTTGACCTGGTATCAGAGTGAACACAGCTAAATACAACCATGCTGGGAGTTTTTGTACACATGTGAAGAATGAAAGAGAAAGGGTGTTGCTAACAGTGGGTGCTGACAGCAGGAGGAGATTCGGGGGGTCCTTAAGGATGATACCTATTGTTAGCTAGTGGTGTAACTGAGGAGTCTCAGTATTCCAATGATGCTTATTTTTGTTCTGTTTTTTATCTTCAAAACGTGTATCTGAGCAGCAAACTCCTGATTAGTTGTATATTACTGTATGTATTACTGGTCTTCTGCATTGCACCTGACTCTTTACCATCTGAGCCACCAGGGAAGCCCTATTAATTATCTACTGTGTGTGTATTAGTCACTCAGTCATGTTCAACTCTTCATGACTCCATGGACTGCAGCCCACCAGGCTTCTCTTTCCATGGGATTTCCCAAGCAAGAATACTGGAGGGGGTTGCCATTTCCTTCTCCAGAGGATCTTCCCGACCCAGGGTTGAACCCAGGTCTCCTGCATTGCAGACAGGTTCTTTACCATCTAAGCCACCAGGGAACCTCCAATTATATACTAATTATCAATTATTAACTATAATGCAACATATGTATATAGTTTGTTAAATTTATCTACATTTTATAAACTTTTTATGCTATTTATTAGATTTTTTGCAATCTTATAAAAATATTAGCAAGGATTTAAATGACTGATATTTTTTTCTTTACAGTAAGTATGTTGTGGACTTTGGAAAAAATAATCATTTTAATGGATGTAATCATTCCCACATAAACTGCATATGTAGGAATCCATATGAAAATGTAAGACTTGCTAGATACACAGATACATGCTGGTTAAGATGTTGAATGATGGCTTAAAATTATGGCTCAGATTGAAACTGTGATGAGAAGGAATAGGGACAATGGCTAATTAGATAAACATTTAGTTTTATTTTTTTTAAAGAATCTGGGAAACAGTGCCTTTTAAACATGGCAAGCACAAGAATTACATGAAAAGAAACTGTCATAAAGGGGTTTTGATTTTCGAATCTAATTCAAGATTATAAACCAACTCTGGAATCGTGTGTGAACCATACCTAATCCTTGTTTGTTGCTCAATCTAGTGTGCCTAACTCTGAGGAGCAGATTTTGGAAGGACAAAAGAAAAGATGCTTGCAATACTAGGGCTATGAATTAAACCCTGCTTTGTTCTACTCTTCAGTTTTACTGTGTACTAATATAGTATTTTTCATATTATCTCCACAACAAATAACTCACACTAAAATATAGCTTATGGCATTAAAATATATATTGCTCAGAGCCATTCTCCACAGAAGAGGAGTAAATGCATTTTCCCAAACTTAAAACTTAAAGTAATAACCTTTTAAAAATCCTTGGAATATTGAATGTGACCAATGTGTAAACTGGGTACTGTCCTATTCAAAGATGCTTGCAGATATTTCCTCAAATGTTAATAGATATACTTATTTGGATTTACTATATTTTCCATCACTCCCTCTCTTAATTACAGCAAGAGTTTCATAATTAGGTGACCTGATTTTAACCTTGCCCACAGCTTCTCTGTATGGTAGCTAGAATTATCATTAAAAATAGAAATTCAGTCTTTCTCAATCAGTTCCCATTTTACTCTGAAAATAAACCAAACTCTTCACAATGACTTAAAACCGACACTGGTATTTTCCTGAAACAGAAATTTCGCACTTAGTCATGCTTTTCTGGCCTAAATGTAAATGATCCCCTGTTCAAGTTTAATCAAATCCATTGTCATTAGAAACAATTAAACAAAAGGTAGAAACTTTCCCCCTCCCACCCCCACCTTTAAAAACCAGAAAATTGTGTAGAATTGAGAATTTACATTGGAGCAATTTAGAATTCATGTGTTGTTTGAATTTTGATTTCGCAATATCTTTTTAGTGGTACATGCACACTCGATTGGGTCTGACTCTTTGTGACCCCATGAGCTCCTCTGTCCCTGGAATTTTCCAGGCAAGAATACTAGAGCAGGTTGCTATTTCCTTCTCCAGGGAATCTTCTCCCCTCAGGGATGGGACCCTTATCTCTTGCATCTCCTGCAGTGGCAGGTGGGTTCTTTATTAGCTGAGCCACCAGGGAAGCCAAAGCAATGTCTTTAAGTTCACCAAATTAATCAATGAAGCAAAACTAAGAATCTAAATCCAGACTTCCTTACAAAGTGCATATTAAATGATCTTTAAAATAATATGCTCTGGGAGTTGGTGATGGACAGGGAAGTCTGTCATGTTGCAGTTCATGGGGTCACAAAGAGTCAGAAACGACTGAGCTAATGAAATGAACTGAACTGAAAATGATCATGAACAATAAAGTAAGCGTCCAATGCTATATATCAGGAATATTTTTATAAGAAAATATGTCGTTTGATTTATTTCAATAAGTATTATTATGTTCAGCAAATCAAATGATGATTTAATTTTTCTCATTAAAGTTTTGCAAGTTTCATCTAGTTTAATGTCCACATGTTCTCATAATTTTTGTTCTCTTCGTTTTTTAATTAAAATGGAGTTTTTCCCTTAAAGAAAAATCTTCCTTGTATTTTTCAAATACAAGTACTTGTTGCAATATTCAAATAACATATATTATGCATCTGCTCCATCAGTATATTGACAGATGTGCTGCTGAAGCATAATGGATTGTTGCCTTGGTTAAGTCTCAAACTATACTGTATGTTGTCATCCTGCTTATTTAACTTACATGCAGAGTAAATATTGAGAAACGCTGGGCTGGATGAAGCACAAGCTGGAATCAAGATTGCCAGGAGAAACATCAATAACTTCAGATATGCAAGTGACACCACCCTTATGGCAGAAAGTGAAGAAGAACTAAAGAGCCTCTTGATGAAAGGGAAAGAGGAGAGTGAAAAAGTTGGCTTAAAGCTCAACATTCAGAAAACTAAGATCATGGCATGCGGTCCCATCACTTCATGGCAAATAGATGGGGACACAGTGGAAACAGTGGCTGACTTTATTTTTCTGGGCTCCAAAATCACTGCAGATGGTGATTGCAGCCATGAAATTAAAAGACACTTACTCCTTGGAAGGAAAGTTATGACCAACCTAGACAGCATATTAAAAAGCAGAGACATTACTTTGCCAACAGAGGTCTGTCTAGTCAAGGCTATGGTTTTTCCAGTGGTCATGTATGGATGTGAGAGTTGGACGGTGAAGAAAGCTGAGCGCTGAAGAATTGATGCTTTTGAACTGTGGTGTTGGAGAAGACTCTTGAGAGTCCATTGGACTGCAAGGAGATCCAACCAGTCCATCCTAAAGGAGATCAGTCCTGAGTGTTCATTGGAAGGACTGATGTTGAAGCTGAAACTCCAATACTTTGGCCACCTGATGCGAAGAACTGACTCATTTGAAAAGACCCTGATGCTGGGAAAGATTGAGGGCAGGAGGAGAAGGGGATTATAGAGGATGAGATGTTTGGATGGCATCATCAACTCGATGGACATGAATTTGAGTGGACTCTGGGAGTTGGTGATGGACAGGGAGGCCTGGTGTGCTGCCGTTCATGGGGTGGCAAAGAGTCGGACAGGACTGAGCGACTGAACTGAACTGAACTGATACTGAATATTACACATGAAAAACTGCCAAGTAGGGATTAAAAAAAAAAAAGAAAGAAATTGGCCAGCAAGGCCTGTGGGATCTTAGTTCCCCCACCAGGGATTGAGCCTGCACCTCCCCCCGCCCCCCACTGCAATGGCAGCTCAGAATCTTAACCCCTGGACTACCAGGAAAGTCCTGAACTAGTGATTTGATAGAATGTCCTCACCTTCTTTTTCCTGTCCTTTAATGTTTCATTATGAGGAATTGAAATATAACTCTGAGCAAGATCCCACTGCAAAATCATTGCTTTCCCTTTTGAGTAATGCTTTTCTGATACTGAAAATGTGAAGAAATGAAAAGGTTAGAATATGCTTTAACTCCTTCTTGCAGAGGTTATGATTACATCATTATTTGGGTCAAAGTCAAATCATTGTTTCCATTCTTCACGTTAGCCAGAAGAGTGTCAGATAAACAGAGCATAGTATTTGTACTAACACTTAGAGATAGTATGTTATTGTAAGCCTTTAATCTTAATGACTTTCAAATATATTTCACACCTGAATATTTATTTCCTTAGATGTCAACCCAGCATTTAAGCTATTGCTCATGTAAGTCAAAAAGCAGTCTATCTTGATTCAGGAAATGTTTCTCATATGGCTGTTTAGGTGTAGCAATTAGGATGTAAAGAGTTAGAAAATCAATTGAATGCTTTCAGAATATAATTGGCAGCACTTGATCAGAAGTATCAGTCGACGTGCACAGAAAAAGGAAATCACATCAATAAACATGAGTGGTGCTCCCTCACATTTTGTATCTCAGTACCAACAGGAAACTAAAAAATGTTGCTAGGATGTTAGTGTCAAATGTTTCAGCTTTTAATGATTACTCATTCTGAAATATATTTAGTTCAGTTCAAACAAGTAAGGATTAGCATCATAGTAAACTGTCATCTTTTATACAGTTCATGAAGCTCTCAGGTATACTATTTCATGAGGCTCTCAGGTTTGCTATTCGCTCCTCCAGCGGATCATATTTTGTCAGAACTCTACACTATGACCCATCTGTCTTGGATGGCCCTGCATGGTATGGCTTATAGCTTCAATGAGTTACACAAGGCCCTTTGCCATGGCAAGGCTGTGATCCATGAGGGGAAAACTCAGGGACATGGTGAGGGACAGGGGGTCATGAAGAGTTGGACACGACTTGGCGACTGAACAACAACAAACTGCCACCAGTCTTATGAATAAGCAAGTGCGCCTATGTCTCTTACCCTGCTGAACAATTATGCCCTTCCACAAGGGATCTGTGTCATTCTCTCTGAAATCTTCCAGTTGCCTCATTGTCATCCATGTGCTTGAGGTACAGATGATCCAGGTTTACTGTCAAAACATGATTGTGAAAATAGATGCAATCTTTTGAACTGTAAAATATGTGAATCTAAAAATTGGTATGAAGAAACTGAAATCCCCACCACATGTTGATTACAACTTTGCAGTTTGAACAGAATATATGTGCTAGAATGGAACATTTCAATCATATTTTTGTTTGCTTTTCCAAAAGACTGTTAAGTTCTGTATTCAGTTCAGTTCAGTTCAGTTCAGTCGTTCAGCCGACTCTTTGCAACCCGATGAACCGCAGCACGCCAGGCCTCCCTGTCCAACACCAACTCCCGGAGTCCACCCAAACCCATGTCCATCGAGTCGATGATGCCGTCCAACCATCTCATTCTCTGTCGTCCCCTTCTCCTCCTGCCCTCAATCTTTCCCAGCATCAGGGTCTTTTCCAATGAGTCAGCTCTTCACATCAGGTGGCCAAAGTATTGGATACTCAAATCTAAAATGTTGCTATCACACAATCTTATTAAATATACTCTATGACTCCTTATTAACTTTAATTGATTTTTTAATTTTAAAACTGATTAAATATTTTATTTTATATTTATTATTATTATTATTTATTTTGGAGGGATACTTGAGAAACTAGTCAAGTCTCAGAAAATCTCTACATTAAAAAAATCTGTATGGCATACTATACTTAAGAATGATCATTAAACTATAGATATCATAATCTGTAAATAATTGTTAATAATCTTTTAATTAGATGACATTTTCCTCTAGGTCTATTTATTCTGGCCAGTGCATAAAGTCTACATTTATATTTAATGTTCTTTTCTCTTCCCACAAAGGACATCAACTCTAATGAAAATTATTAATGTAGGAATAGGAAACTTCAGCCTCTTCTTCCCTTTTTCCATTAAAAAAAAAAGTCTTGCTTGATACTATTTCTTTATCTAATTAAGTTGACATACAGCAAATTACTACTATACAATTAGCTAGTGAGATATGCTTTCTTGCATATAACGCGTAAAATATGAAGTTTTATTTCAGTAAAATTTAAGTTGAGCAATGAAAGGAAGGTGGATATATTTTCTGGAAAAATAAATATATAAAAAAGCAGATACTGGAGGGAAGTTAATGCTCGGAAACAGAGAAGAAACAGAGTAAAGGATAAGTTTCTCATCTGTTTTGCTTTTAACCTGAGACTACTCCAGAGTTACATCTGCCAGGCAGGCTAAAACTGCAACAGAAAATCAGCCTCTTTCTTTTGAAGAACCGGGAGACAGAGTACAGAGCAAACACAGCTGCTGGAATCTGAAGGTGAAGATGTCAGAAAGGACAGAGTTAGGGAAAGGAAGGTCAAAATTCTGTGTATAAATTTTGCCAAAGCATATGGCTGACTCCTTAACCAGACAAACATGGGGCTGGCTTAAGCCTAGCTTGAGGTCAAAGAATTATAAATTTTGGTGCCTCCCATATGAGGGAAGAAGGAGTTCTGTACCTGAATTAATTGTTGAGCTAATTATCTGCTAAAATAAAACAGAAAATATTAGCACTCTTAGGAAGAATATAACAGAGCCCAGATTTTCTGCATCATAACATTCAAAATGTCCAGGATGCAATTCAAAATTATGAAATATGTTAAGAAACAGAACAATATAACCAATTTTAAAGCAAAAACTTACCAGAAGAGGCAAAAATCTACATAAGCTTAAAATCTAGATGGTGACATTAGAAGATAAGAATTTCAAAGCAACTATTTTAACTACTTATCACAAAATTCTTCCTCATCTCTCAAAGTCAGATTCTGAGATTGAGATGATTTACAGGAAGAAACTCTTCCTAATCATACATTTGTATTTAAAGGAAGGGGGAAAAAAACCTGCATAATTTTGTTGGTCAGATCTTCCAGATGGCTTAAAATAAAGCTTAAGACTTGTTGATTTTCCCCATATCTCTGATTCCCAAGCAGAAATAGGAAGATTTCAAGATTTTCTTTTGTAGCATGATTTTACATTCAGTTTCTGTAAACTTCAAAAAGTTTACATCTGAAGAAAAAATATTTTCCCCAGTGTCTTTCAGTGACTTGTACAACTGGATCGTGTAATGACAAATGCTTAAGTGAACTAGTTTCTGCAGCCATTTTTCATCTTCAAGCACTCAGCAAATCTGCTTGTTCTTTCTTCTGTGTACTCATGCATTGTACCTTTCAGCTTATCACCCTGTGGAAAACTCATCTTTTGGTGATCTACAGCATTTCTATATTTAACAGGAGTTTTATATCCCCTAAGTGAGATATTCAAGCGTTCTTTTCTTAAACACACTCAGATGAACTAGTTTTTATTTAATACATGGAAGCCTTTCTGTAGCTTCCTCTACAAGCTTTAAATTTAATCTCTAAAGGTTTTTGTCACAGAATCTCTCTGCAAAGAAATCAGCTTTTAGAGTCTGCCCCTGTTCCTGAGCTGTGGTCCTCTTTCACCATCTTCAAAGCCATCAATGGAGACAAGTCCTTCTGACCTCATGTTAAGCTGAAACTATGCTCACATTTTTTTTCTTTTTTCTGACTCTTCTTTTATGCCTAACTCTTTCATTTTTAAATAATTTTGTGTTTCATTTGGGACCACACAGGTAATCCAGAATAATCTCCTTACTATAGAGTCAGATGATTAGCAAACTTAATTCTGTTTTCATCCTTAGTTTCTCTTTGCCATGTAACCCTTACATATTCACAAACTCTGAGGATTTGAATGTGGACATTTTTGGAGGGCCAGTGTTTGCATTCCCACAGGACATATACCATATTCGATGAGATAAAACTTCTGTAAATTTTGCCTTGTTGAAATTATAAGAGCATAGTAGAATTGTAACTGTATATACTTTACAGGATGTTGGAGTTTATTCCTATTTGAGCAAATATCATCTTGTGTGCTGTGCTAAGTCACTTCAGGCATATCTGACTCTTTGCGACTCTATGGACTGTAAACTGGCAGGCTCCTCTGTCCATAGGATTCTCCAGACAAAAATACTGGAGTGAGTTGCCATTTCCTTATCCAAGGAATCTTCCCAACGTAGAGATTGAACCCATGTCTCTTATGTCTTCTGCATTGGCAGGCATATTCTTTACCACTAGCGCCACCTAGGAAGCCTAAATCTGTTCCTAAACTCACATAATATTAAAAATAGAGATAAAGTCAAATAATTTGTAAGAATGTGTGAATTATGAGAATAAATATCTCTAAAGCTCATGTCAAACTTATAGATGACTATATATTTATAAGAAGTGTAAACTGTGAATAATTGTATCTCTTTCACATGCCTTCTTCCAAAACTTCAAAAGTCATGTATGTGTACATAGTCACACACACACACACACACACACACACACACACACACACATATATATATATATATATGTACATGTGCTGCTGCTGCTGCTGCAGAGTTGATTCAGTCATGTCTACTCTTTGCGACCCCATAGAAGGCAGCCCACCAGGCTCCACCGTCCCTGGGATTCTCCAGGCAAGAACACTGGAATGGGTTGCCATTTCCTTCTCCAATGCATGAAAGTGAAAAGTGAAAGTGAAGTCACTCAGTGGTGTCCAACTCTTCGTGACCCCACGGACTACAGCCCACCAGGCTCCTCCATCCATGGGATTTTCCAGGCAAGAGTACTGGACTGAAGTGCCATTGCCTTCTCCAGCATGTGCACAAACATGTTTAAATTCATATGTGTGTGAATACTCATATTTGCTAAGTATATTTTCAATTTTCCTTTTTCTCAGATCCAGTATTTACAAGATTTCCTACTTGCTAAAATTTATTTGCAATCCCCAAATCAATACTTACAGCACTTTCATAGTTCTTCAAGGACACATGCAAAGCAGAAAAACGATTGAGTTACCTGACATGCCTGGTCTCAGATGAGATTGAAAAGGGAGACACTCAGCTTTCTTATTTTGGCTTTTGTACTGAAAAGTAATGTCTCTTTTCTATGGCCCATTTAGTGCCACAGAATATATATATACATATATATGTACATATCTATGTACATACATATATACATATGTACATACATATATACATACATATATATACATATATATATATTTGTATATTTGTGCTTTTTGATATTTATTTTCCTATTTAAAATGGTCCCCAATATAGTGCTAAAGAACCCTCTAGCATTTCTAAGTTCAAGAAAACTGTGATGTGCCTTATGGAGAAAACAGATGTGTGCAATCATAAGTTGCAGTGCTGTTGATAGTGAATTCAGTGCTAATGAATAAAACAGTATACATTGACCTGGGTGTCATTAAATAAAAACACACACAAAACGAGGTGATGTACTAATCAGTTGATAAAAATGTTGTGACCAGTGGCTCACAGGAACCTTATCCTGTGTTTCTCCTGGGAACAATAGTTCAGTGTTGCCTAATTAAGTATTCACATAGATTTCATAGAGTGTAACTACTGTAAATATTGTAGATTAAACCTCTAGTTCTCTCTTTCTGTTTATCTACGCATACACACACGCCCAAACACACACTGAGTGGGACACTTGATTTTCTAAGAGAAATATAGAACACTGCTAATTACCAAGCAGGTGAAAGAATGAAAGGGCTTAACAATGAAGGATGACACCAGTGAGGCTGCTGCTAAGCACTTGCCTTCATCTTTTCACACTAACAGAAGTGTGTGAGTAGATAGAGAAATATAGATTAGAAGAGTACATGGTGAAGTTTTACATCAGATAAAACAGAATAAACCTTTCTAATACATATATACTAAAAGAGCATTTTCTATTTTTCAGATTTCAGTAAACTAACTTCTTTAAAAATCATTCATAACCATTGTCAATAAGATAAATAATCTGACAATTTTTTAAATGTCATGTCTCCTTTCAATTTCAACAATAACTTAATGATAAAAAAAATACATATATGGCAGAAGAAAGCAACAGATAAAACAAATACTAATATATAATTAATCTGTAATCTATTTTATTTGACCTCATAAATCAGAAATCAAATGGTAAGTATATTCAGAATCCTCATTTACATTTGAATCACATTCTGGTAATTTTTGATCTAACATGTATTTTTAAATGGAAATTGCCTTCACCACTTAAGGAAAAACACACATTGAACAAAACAAAGTTAATTTCTCATTCTTAGAGATTTCACAAGAAGTAAAAGTGTTAGATTAAAGAAAACTGAGAATATAAATTTTGCTTCTTGTTTTTTTCCTGCCTTTGGCAAATGTAGTCTTCAGATTCCATTTCGGAGTGAGTTTGATGATTATATTTGAGGGAAAAAAAGCTTAAGGAACCAATTAAAAATCCAGTTTGGGAACTTATTCCAGCCTAAGGAAATGAAGCAATTTAAACTTAATTCTAGCTACTTCCTCCTTTAAAAGTAGAACTCTTGTCTCCTAGGGAATGGGCTTATTGTTTTATATTTATTAATTTAATTTTTTCAAAGACTGGAGATTCACCAAAATTTCAGTAACTTACATTAATTATTCTTTGGTTAAAAGAAATTATATTATATCTCAAACTGAAACATATCTATACAATCATATGCTTATATACAATCATATGATTCTAATTTATCAAGTAAGCTAGTAATGGAACTATCACAGACCCTGATTCATTAAAGATGACCTATGAATTATCTTTTGAATAACAGACTGTAAAGAGAATGAGAGAGTGTGGAATATACAATCTTTTATTCACACAGAGCAAAATATAAATTCTCCGAGGTGACAATAAGTGAATTCTGTAAGAGTGAGGGTGAGCTTTCCTAAAATATGTCATAATTTTTTGGCAGACCCATTGTTAGTACAATCGTCATAAATAAGAAGTGATACATTGAAATTATACTTAAAACAAATACTGTTCCTGAAAAAATGCCTTAGATTTTGAGGCCTGGGGGGAAAATAAAGTGATTATTTTAAATTAAAAATGCTTAGGTCTTGAGTAGAATAATGACCAACAACACAGGGTCAACAGTATTTGTTGTCTAATTCAGTTTGGTCAACCCAGTGTTATTGACCGTTAGAACCTCTGTTGGCCACTGAGAAGCTCTAAAGTGGGTGATGACATGCAATGGGAACATAATTCATTGTAACACGATGATTGCTGTGATAAAGCTATGCAAAAGAAACTAGTTTGGCACAAATGTAGTAGCATAGAAATTGATTTAGAATTTTATATATGGCTTCCTGGAGAAAAGAATGTCTCTCATAGCTTAAAAAATAAGCAGAATTGAACCTGCTAAAAAGCAAGGGACAGATATTCCAGAGAATGAGGAGCTAAGAACAAGGAAACATGAGCTGGAGAGAAACTGTTGTTGTCAAATCTGTTAAAAAAAAAAAAGTGGTAGATAAGATAAAGATGGACTCAGAAACATGGGAAATGTTAGAGATTGTTTTACACGAGACTAGAGGCCTCACTTTCAACTTCTGTCCTTCAACTGGATCATTAAGGGACAGGTTCACTACAAATTTTTTAAAAAGGTAAATGAATTTGATATTTAGCTTGTTAAGCTGATTTTCCAAGTGAAGTTATAACCTAAGGGAGAGTAGAAAATTGAAATTTTGTTAATACAGAGATGCAAATGATCATTGAAGCGATGATATCTATTTAAGTGTTCAAAAAAAGAGAAAAATAAGAGCAAGTTCATAGTTTGGGAGACTATAGGAAATGGTCAGTATGTCTCATCTTGGGCAGGAAGGTAGTATTTGTAATTGGCAGAAGTTATTAAAAGAAAGTGAAAATTAAAACATGAAAAAATGGTTTTCAAATGAACAAACCTCTAAGTAATTTTCAGCTTTCATAAATGTTTATATGAACATCTATGTTAAGTGAAATCATTCATTTCATTGCCTATAAAACCTAACTATGTTAAGCTTTCCATCCATTTCATCACATAATTCTGATAAAGGAAATATTCTGAATAAATGTAGTAATATAAAGGATTTACATATATTGGAAAAGCAAGGAATCAGATACATCATCCAATTCTATTTTAATCCACTCTGTCCTCCTAAATTTTATACAAGTAGTTAGAAATCGCAGAGGTCATAGCGATAAAGTAAAGAAAAAAGGGAACTGTGAGTAACCAAATCCCAATTTTTGGCCAGAACACCTCCTAAAGGTAATTAGTTCCAGCAGACTGCATCCTTATTTCTTTATTGTCCTTAGCCATAACCTTGATTCTCCCAAATCATTAATATGCATGCAGTATTTTAAAAAAAGATACTGAATATGCAATACATTATATTATTAACTGGTCATATTCATTATATTATTTTGAATCATTCTTTGATAATTTGGAAAATAATTCATAATACATATCTATCTAAATAACAAATTAATATTTCATTAATGTAGTAAAATTGTAAGAAAAATATCATTTGCTGATAATATATTTTGTGAAACAAGCATTGATGGTGCTACTGCTGTTATCTTACATCATTATTTTCTTCACTGTGGTTTTCTACATTTCTTCTACTTTTCATGTTAGATAGCTTTTTCAGCATAGAATGACATTTTATTTAAAATACAGCAGTGTATACATGTCAGTTCCAAACTCCCAATCTATCCCTCTCTGCCACTCTTCCCCCCTGGTAACCATAAGTTCATTCTTGAAGTCTGTGAGTCTGTTTCTGGTCCATAAATAAGTTCATTTAATTCATATTTTATATTCCACATATAAGCGATACCATATGATATTTGTCTCTTTGTCTGATTTACTTCTCTTAATGTGATAATCTCTAGATCCACCAATGTTGTAGCAAAAGGCATTTTTTTTCATTCTTGTTAATAGCTGAGTAATATTCTATTGTGTGTATGTACCATATATTATTTATCCATTCATCCATCAATGGACATTTAAGTTGCTTCCATATCTTGGCCATTGCAAACAGTATTGCAATGTACAAATATCCTTTGAACCATGTTTTTCTCTGGATATATGCCCAAGAATGGGATTTCTGGATCATATGGTAGCTCTATTTTTAGTTTTTGGAGGCACTTCCATGCTGTTCTCCATAGTGGCTGTACCAATTTACATCCACATCAGCAGTGTAGGAGGGTTCCCTTATTACCACACCTTCTCCAGAATTTATGATTTGCAGATTTTTTGATGATAGCCATTCTGACTGGCATGAGGTGATTTCTCACTGTAGTTTTGATTTGCATTTCTCTAATCTCTAGTGATGTTGAGTGTCTTTTCATATGTCTATTGACCATCTGTAGGTCTTCTTTGGAGAAATGTCTTTTTATGTCTTCTGATCATTTTTTGATTTGGTTGTTTGCTTTCTTTTGATTGAATTTCATGAGCTGTTTCTAGATTTCTTTAAATTCAGTTACCTCATTGGTTCTGTTTTAGTTTTTGGATAAGAATAAACCTCTGTAAGCCTTTTTGGGGGTCTTTCCAGGTGGCTTAGTGGTAATGAGTCCACCTGCAAAGCAGGAAACCTGGGTTTGATCCTTGGGTTGGAAAGATCCCCTGAAGAAGGAAATGGCAACCAACTACAGTATTCCTGCCTGGGAATTCCTACAGACAGAGGGTGGGGCCTGGTGGGCAACAATCCATGGAATCAGAATCAGACACAATTTAGTAACTAAGGAGCAGCAAGACTTTTGTTTATTTGATTTACTTTGGGGACAGAGATAATGGCAATACATATTATATTAACATACTAAAAAAAAAGACAATTCAGAAAGTACACCATACATTTAGTGGCTTTGTGCATTTATTCTACCATGTATGTAACTCATGTGTTCAGTAAAAGATCTGTCATCATTCTTATATGTAACATTAAGTTATACAGTACACATTAAAATCAATCTATTATTATAATTATTAAGTAATATTTTTGAACAGAATTTGATGACACCTTACTTTTAACTAAAACCTTTTGTTCATAAGACTTCATGTTGATGCAAATAAATTATTGATTAAGCTAAAAGGCTTTAGGAAGTTACAAATAGCTAAAACATATATTACTTTCTGGGCTTCCCTGGTAGCTCAGCTGGTAAAGAATCCACCTGTAACACAGGAGACCCTGGTTTGATTTCTGGGTTGGGAAGATCCCCTGGAGAAGGGATAGGCTACCTACTCCAGTATTCTTGGGCTTCTCTGGTGGCTCAGAAGGTAAAAATTCTGCCACAATATGGGAGACCTGGTTGGATCCCGGGGTTGGGAAGATCCCATGAAGGAGGGCATGGCAACCCACTCCTTTATCTTTGCCTGGAGAATCCCCATAGACAGAGGAGCCTGGCAGACTGCAGTCCATGGGGTTGCAAAGAGTTGGACATTACCAAGCAACTAAGCACAGCACATAATACTTTCTATGTTCATAATGGTATTATATTCACTGTATTTATTTAATCCAGAATATAACTCTTTGAGGCATATATCAACATTATTAACACACCATTTATAGATGGGAATACTGAGGCCCAGTTGGGATATTTTTCCAATGTCACAAAGATCATAATTGATAAGGAAGGGATTTCAACCCAGGCACTCTACTCCAAAACTATTACTTTTAGCCCATACACAATATGGCAAATTCGATAGCAAGATGCTTTTTGTCCTTCACCTCGGATGTTGAGAATCCAAACAAAAAAGATATGTGATTTATAATACACTGATGAATATTGCCAAATATAACATTTTTGAGACTTTTTTCAATCTGCCTATTCAGCACTTGTGTACTTCTGTTTCATTACTTACAAATTTTATTTATTAAGCTAATTTTTTTAATTGGGGATGCATTTTTTTTTTACATTTTCTTTCCTAAGAATGGACACCATAGTTCTATCATAACCTAGCAACTCCCACATACTAACTATTTGTAATGCAAAAAGTTTTTTGACCTTGGAGAACTAGACTTGCACATAATATTTAGTTGTTTAGTCACAAATAACCATCTTTATGATGTCAAGAGTCAAGGGTGCAGTTTCTGATCATATGTAACCATATGCATCCTAATGAAGTGTTTTGTGAAATTATCTCCAATTTCAGATCCACATGATATCACAGAGTTTTTTAAAAAAAATATTAGAGTGTAGTTGTTAGTTTCAGGTGTATAGCAAAGTGAAGCAGTTATATTGTTGCTTAGTCACTAAATAGTGTCCAAATCTTTGAGAGTCCATGGACTGTAGCCTGCCAGGCTCCTCTGACCATAGGATTTCCCAGACAAGACTCTTGGAGTGGGTTTCCATTTCCTTTTCCAGGGACTCTTCCCAACTTAAGGATTGAACCCATGTTTCCTGCATTAGCAGGTGAATTCTTTACCAGGGAAGCCCCAAATCAGTTATATATATATATATATATATATATATATATATATATATATATATATATATATATATATATGCTTCCAAGTTGGCACTAGTGGTAAAGAACCCACCTGCCAATGCAGGAGCCACAAGTTTGATCCCTGTGTCAGGAAGATCTTTTAGAAGAGGGTATGGCAACCCATTCCAGTATTCTTACCTGGAGAATACCATGGACAGAGGAGTCTGGTGTTCTACAGTCCATTGGGTTGCAAAGAGTTGAACATGACTAAACTGACTTAGCATACATACATTGTATACATCCACTCTTTTTTAGATCGCATCACTGTTTGTTTTTTTTTTTTTTTTGCATTTAAAGATGTGGTACATATATGGAATGGAAAATTACTCAGCCATAAAAAAGGAACACATTTGAGTCAGTTCTAATGAGGTGGATGAATCTAGAGCCTATTACACAGATTGAAGTAAGCCAGAAAGAGAAAGATAAATATCATACACTAACACATATATATGGGATCTGGAAAGATGGTACTGATGAAATTAGTCACAAGGCAGTAATGGAGACATAGATGTAGAGAACAGACTTATGGACACTGAAGGAAGGAGTGGGTGAGATGTATGGAGAAAGTAACATGGAAACTTACATTATCATATGTAAAATAGATGGCCAATGGGAATTTGCTGTGTGATTCAGGGAACTCAAGCAGGGGGTATATAAGAACATAGAGGGGTTGGATGGGGAGGGAGATGACAGGGAGCTTCAGGAGGGAGGGAACATATGCATTCTTATGGCTGACTCAAATTGATGTTTGGCAGAAACCAAAAAAATTATGTAAAGCAGTTATTTCTCAATTAAAAATAAATAAATTAAAAAAATATTTTATTTGCTTTCAGTTGAGTGTTTCTTTAACAATAACATTTTTTTAATTGAAATCAAATCTCTACAGTAAACTGGAAAATACTATAGTATACAATATATTGAAAAATAGTATGTTTATGATCCCTGCAGAAAAGACAACAAAAGCAATAATTTTAAACAGCAAGTTGAATTGCAAACTGGAATTACCTAGCTTAAGGTGGCTTTCTTCTAGTATGCAAAGTTTTACGAATATTGTCACATATATATTTTTAAAACAGGACTAAAACAAACAAAGTATTTGCTAGATAATATTTTCCTTTTTCAATTATATATTCACTCTCTGTAGTAAAGAGAGTAGGAGAAGTGATGAGATCATTTAAAAACACAGGTGTTTTAAAAAATCTATTTATTTCTTATATATATATATATATGTATACATTTCAAGGCAATTTATATAACATAACCAAACTGCTTTGTTTTGCAGATATAAGCACAAGTCAAAATTTGAAAAACTGTCTCAAAAAACAAAAAGAAATAAATTATATTGCATTAAAATAACTTAATAAATATGAATAAATATTCCAAACTGTGGCCATAATTAGTACTTACAATCATTATATCACACAATCAAGAGTAGTTGTGATTTCAGTGGCCTGTGTTTTAAGTGAGTCTGAAACATGGTTATAGGTTCCTAGGGCTGACTCTGATATGTGGCTTAATGTTCAAATTATTCAGAACACACTGCAGAAACAATTCACAAATATGGAATGGTATGTAGCCCTACCAAATGATTCAATGTTTTTTTCAAGTCTTGAGAATTTATAATCTTAAATAAAATAACCATTTTTTAGGTGGTTGTCATGAAAAAGTAAACCATGCAATCCAGTTATATTATAGGCCAAAAATAAAATAAAAACCAACAGAACAAGTAAACCCAGCAGTAACTTGTGTCTCATTTCCTATCCATAAAAATGACTTGAGCTGAAGCCCATAGCTCTCCATGGTGCAGAGTCAGACTCTTGAATCAATTTCAGAGGTTATTGGACAATAAGAGAAGAAACATCAATTTTAGATCTTTGATTTTTCAAATGTCTTGGAAAGACCCAGAGTGGGTGTCTGGGGCTGAGAAATAGTTGGAAAGTTTTATTTAACATATTCCCCATTGTATCAAAGCTTAAAACAATAGAAAGTAAATTCCATCCTTTCCACAATAGCAACACACAATGGCAAATTCATTAGTAACCAAAAGCAATTTCTTTGAATAAAACAGAATTGAAAACATGCAGATTTTATGTTTTCCTGATACATTATTCAAGTCATAAGATGGACATTGAAAAATGACTTCAATATTCCAATCATGGTATCCAAAATGATTTGACTAACATCTTGACATAAAATAAAGAATATACAAATGCGACTAGCACTGAATTTCTAATGAGTGCAAATCTAATAAACAAGCAAAGCAAACATTATTACATGTGTTCAGATGAATTTCTATTGCTTATTATGAAAATCTATTTTACTGTCATCAGAGCTACCATAAGTAGTGCCATCAAACATGGGTGGTAATTAAGCCTGATTTTCTGAATAAAGTCAATATACCAAAGAAATGAAATAGCTTCAACTACGCTTTTGCAGTTTTAAGTATTTTCTTCTTGAAATGTCTAGGAAAACTTTCAAAGTGTCTACTAATACAGAGTATTGAACAATTTAGTCTCACTGAATTATAATGTCTAAATAGTAAATTGAAATAATTGAGAATGTATGCATCTTTGTTTAAATATATAAAATTTTAAAAGAAAAAATGATACTGCTCAAAAGAATTAGAAATTACAAGGTGAATATTGTAATCTTAATTCAGACATTGCCTATTGTCTTTTCAAAATATTATTTTACAAATAATTGAAGGCTCTATTTGTTTTTCAAGCATACAGCACGTTTTTATTGCACAAAATAAATGAATTACAATCTATTATTTGACAAGCATATCTTCTAGAAATAGAAACACACAAATAATGTACAACCAGGGAATTTTTTTTTTTTTTTTTTGGTTTGAGAGGTAGTTTTGTGATCAAACAAAAAGCAAACAAAAACAAAAGCAAAGCTGAGGACTTAAAAAAAATTTAAAGATACAGAATTAGGGTAAAAGGAAGAGTATTTAGACATTCAAGTAAAGCTTGACTATAGAGGTGACACCTGTTAAGTGGATGTTGTAATGTTAGTGTGGTTGTTTGACAATTAACAAGGACACCTCAGGAATATCCATAAGCAGAGAAAAAGTGTGTGAATTGCCTAATCTATTACATTCCCTAATAGATTTTAACTGTAATGAACTATGCACACACCTTTTCTCTGCCTATGGATATTCCTGAGTCATCCTTGTTAATTGTCAAACAAGCACGCTAACATTACAACATCCACTTAATTATCACATCTATAGTCAAGCCTTACTTGAATGTCTAAATACTCTTCCTTTTACCCTAATTCTGTATCTTGCAATTTTTTTAATTCTTCAGCTTTGTTTTTGTCTGTTTTTTGTTTCATCACAAAACTACCTCTCAAACCCCCCCCAAAAAACCCCTGGCTGTACATTATTTGTGTGTTTCCATTTCTAGAAGATGTGAAATGTAAGGTTGTGGAAATCATAAATGATGTAAGAAAACTGACAGTCAGCACTCAGGAGCTTATGTCATTTTTGGAAATATTGAATGATAGTAAACAAAGAAGTATGGATAGAATGGATAATACATGTTGTGGGGGATTAGTTTCAGAGCCAGTTGACCTGTAAAGGTAAGACTGAAATACAGTAAAACATTTTATTGAGGTCTATTACCAATTCTACATTGAAGATTACAGTAAAGTCTACATTGAGATAAAGTAAGTGTAAATAAAAATATTAATAAATATAAAATATATTAGGTAAAATTTTATGAACCTCAATCTCAACTCTTCAAACTCAGCATCCATAATGTCCTGCCATTTCCATCTCTAAAATAGAATTTGCCTCTAACCAGTAATCTGTATCATCACAATTTTATACAAGCTGCAGTCATCTCTTACCTGGAATCTGTCCCTGACAATTTATTGTAGCCCCTTCTAAACCTCTCTTTTAAGTGAAAATAAACAAAGCACAAGTGTAATTGTGATCAATGACACAGTTAGAATTGTGCACCAGGGAAGACTAAGCCCTTTAATATGGCCACTCCTTCTCTTTTTCATAGGGTCTTTCCTTTTTTCTTGGATGGTCAAACTGTACCTTATTGTTGAGTTAAATGGTATTTGTTCCTCAGTTATTAGCAGAATCATGATTCCTTCGAGGAATGATTACTAATGTCCTTAAGGTGATTACCTCTATTTCACATTCTTATGCAATTAATTCTTATTCTTTGCCACACTTCTCAACTCCAACGTTTTACATACATTTACTATTATTTGGCTTATATTTTACTTTTTCATTAGATTGTCATGACATGAAAGAGGGAATTGTTGTGATTTTGTTCACCAGATCCTAGATCATACTTGACATACAACAGATATATATTAATTATTATTGAGTGAATAAATAATTTAAGACTTTATTATAAAGGTTCAAAATTAGACCAAAATACTTTTTTAAATAAAAATGAGGAGTGGCTAAAAGATTTTGAGGAGGTCAGTTTAAGTGATGAAAAATGCATTGTAAGACAATCTGGAATCAATATATTAATAGAAGATGGATTAAGGGACAAGACACAGAAGATACAGAGAGCAGAAAGGGCAGTGAATAAAGAAAGACAGGCTAAACTGGAATGGTGCCAGTTGAAAGGAAAAGGTGGTGACCAGGAGTAAGTAAACCGTAAAAATAATTTATGACAATTTCAGTTCAAATGAACATCACAGATCAAAATAGGCATGGAAAGGGGGAAGTGCAAATGTTACAAATCTTATGTATCAAATGAATGAACATTAATAACTTTCTATAGTATATTTTAAAATTTAAAATTACTAGATAAACAGAATTTACTCAGACCAAATCAAATAGAAATTAAATTTGTTTGTCTAATAATCATTTAATATGTTAGTAGTTAAATATCTCCTCTCAAGCAAATGCTTGGGGATGTGCTTGGCTGAAGGTCCCTACACGAGAAGGGCTCAGAATGGACTTGGGCTAAAAACTCAGATCTGTGTGTAAGCATGGCCAGCTTCAGCCTGGGCAGGAGGGCCCTCATAGTCTGCTCCTTCCTATTCTCTATGGTGAATGTGGGTTTGAGTCTTTTTTTTTTAATTTATTTATTTATCTATTTTTTTACTTTACAATATTGTATTGGTTTTGCCATACATTGACATGAATCTGCCGTGGGTGTACATGTGTTCCCTTCCAGAACCCCCCTCCCACTCCCTCCCCATCCCATCCCTCTGGGTCATCCCAGTGGCTTCAGAGGCTGCAATCCGTTGACGAGGGAGAACCCAGTCAGCTGTGTGGAGAGCAGCTCTCCTCCGTGGGACCTGCCAGGTCAAGCATATACGCACTTGCGGGATACAGGGCCGTTTCATCTTGGGGACATACTTGTTTGACCAGAAGAAGGTGGTTTCTTTGTTTTGTTGTTGTCTCTTTTGTTGTCGCTTCACAATTGAAGGTAATTTTAGGATTGTGAGGCATGTTGCGCCTGCTCTGACTTGTGCCTCATCCCAAACTCAGTTGCTGCCCCCATTCATACTACTTGACTGCTTTCAAAAAATTAGAACAACTTCCTCCAAACAACAGCGTTCTAAACTTTTCTTTGTCTAGTGTCTGTCTCCAACTTTGAAATTTTGAAAAAGTCATCACATAAATATTCATGGCAGAAGTGTTTTCACATATTTTTCCAGTACATTTGGAAAAAAAAAAATTCACGTACTAAATGAGTAATGGAGATTTCTCCAGGTCTGTATACCCACTGTCAGATGAAAATGTCAGATGCAAGTTTGTATTACTTCAATTACCAGGACCAACATACCCAGTAGTGTTTTACTCACAAGGCTGTCAAGATTGGCATCATATAGTTTGACCAACCATATTTTTAATTTTCTGAGATTTTCTTTGCAATATATTTGACTTTTCAGATATTACCTGCTATTTACCTGACATAAGACATTTTTATTAAAAATCAACTATACTTCAACAAAAAAAAAGAAAGGAAAAAATGGATAAATTTTGAGTAACTGATTAGAATGAGATAAATTCCAGAGGTTAAAATGTTAATAACATTTAACAGGACAAAAAGTTTATTCAATTCTAATTAGTAATTATTGCAAAGAAAAGAAAAGGAACAGGCTATTTTATACATGTGGGTATATAAAGTATTTTACTATATAGGCACACTGGTACCTCCCTGGAGAAGGAAATGGCAACCCACTCTGGTGTTCTTGCCTGGAGAATCTCATGAGCAGAGGAGGCTGGTGGGCTACCATCCATGGGGTCGCAAGAGTCAGATGTGACTTAGTGACTAAACCCACCCCACCCCACCCCACACTGCTACCGAGAAAGGCAAGTGGGTCTATGCCTCTGATTGAAATGAATTCTTTACATTGTTTGAAGTGAATTCCCGGTACAAGTTCCATAGATCATAACAGTATTATACTTTTCAATTAAGCTTAAGATGACACTTAAAAATAAAATTATTTATTTAATTAACTGTTCTAAACCAACCTACACTTTTGAGAAAAGTTATGTCAAAAGTAATAGTAATAGTAAGTAATTAATATTAATAGTCATCTTCCATTTGCTACTCAGTTCATCTATGATCTCATTTTATGACTCAAATTGAATTGATATTTGTCCACTTATTATACATTTGCAATTTGCATATTCTCTCACAGATTCCATTAAAATCACTTTTATAGACTCACAGATACAGAAAACAAGTTAGTGGTTACCAGAGGGGAGAGGGAATGGGAAGGACAAAATAGTGGTAGAGGATTAAGTGATGCAATATACTAGGTATAAAATAAATTATCTACAAGGATATATGGTATAGCACAAGTAATATAACTCATATTTTATAATAACTATAAATGAAATATAACCTAATTGAATATATTGAAAATGAGTCACTATATTGCACACCTGAAACTTGTACAACATTGCACATCATGCAAGCATCAATTTAAAAAATAAGACTTAGGAAGCAAATTTTCTTAGAAAAAAAATCTGGGTGGAAAATTTCTATTGGACAGCAAAAGCACCTCTTTTTGGGTCTCACAATTAATTGTCCTCCCAAGAAGAAACTTATAAATAAGCAAATATGTCAGCAGAAATGTCACTAGAAAGACTGTATTTGCATGATGAAATCCATGGAACAGGTTGACTGAACTATGGTCTCCTCTGTATGAGCAAAACTCAGGAAAATAATAAGTGTGTTCCAAACAATATTTACAAATTGAATAAAAAATCTTAATTGCCTACAATGTATGGTTTCACTGATTCTAGAACAAGAAGGAACTCTGCCACGGTGGCTTATTAAGAGGTAGACAGAGATGACAAGAAATAAATGAAAGGAAAATTGCCTCAATTTTGAGTAAATCAAAATTTGAAAACAATATAAGGGAATGGCTCCCCACTCCAGTATTCTTGCCTGGGAAATCCCATGGACAGAGGAACCTGGTGGGTTACATGCCAAGGGGTCACAAATAGTCAAACACGACTGAGTTACTAATACTTCATTTCACTTTCATTTAGAAAACTAGAGTCAGATTCTAAAATTAAAGAGAGAAATAAGATTATATTTCATACGATGGGTAGAAGAGGCTTAAGTTGAAGAAGAAAGATAAAAAAGAGAAAATAAGTAAGAAAGGAATGAAAGAACTTTAGAGATTCAGGAGTCTTGGGTATATCTCATTTCAACTTTTAATTCCTCACAGAAGGAAATAATGTCTAGTTATTTGTTCAAAAAAATTGCTATTTAATGTCATGCCTGGTCTGATATACATATTGCTTTTATCTATATGATTATTTTAATATATTGTGCTTTCTTCTAGAGGTAAACCAGGTATTATCAATCATTTTTCTTGTATTTAGTCATATCTTATGGAGTTATAGTAATTGATAGTGCTATTTTATTCATTTTTAAAGCTATATATTATTTTTAAATTTTATTTATTTATTTTTGTCTGTGCTGGATTTTCGTTGCTGCACGGGTTTTTCTCTAGGTGCAGCGAGCGGGGCAGCTCTCTAGTTGCAGGGCACAGGCTTTTCATTGCAGTCACTACTACGCCAGCTGCAGAGCACGGCTCTAGGGTGCGCGAGCTCGGTAGTTGCGGTGCTTAGGCTTAGCTGCTCCACGACAAGGCATGTGGGATCTTCCCAGACCAGGTATAGAATCTGTTTCTCCAGCATTGGCAGGCAGATTCTTTACCACTGAGCCACCATGGAAGCCTGATACTGCTATTTTAAAAAAATTGTGATTTTAATAAAAGATGAAACAAAGATTCAATTATTTCATGAGTGCCATGCCAATTAAACAGATCAATGGCAATAAGTGTCTATCTATTCTTTTATTGAAAATGTGGATTAAAATTTCAGTTACAGAGGAAGACAACTCTGGAGAATAGTATTCTCTATTCTGAAAAATAAAATAAATGAAACGTAATATTCACCAACTAGAAAAACACCCACCTATCTCAGACATATAAAGATAATTTAAAATTTCTTCAAATTTAAATGATGCAGTTGTTTAATAGACCATGGTTATATTGCACATATTTATAATATTAAAATGAGCTTTAAAGACAACCAAAAGGACCCCCATAAAATCAGTGCATTCATTGGCTAGAATGACACAGAAACAAAAGTGTTAATGATTTGAGAACATCTGAATGATAATGTCTATTTTTGTGACAACTCAGTCTCAAAAAACACTGAAGAGTTAAAAATAAGAGTAATTCTTAAATATGAAAATAGAACTTCACCATTCACTTGCTTCATGAGATTAAAAAAAAGATTTGTGGAATTTTTGATATATATAAAAGAGATTTTAAATAGCATGACTTTTCTAACTTTCTAATTCTGGCAAGTATTGACAATTAGGAATTCTTAGACTACATTTAAGTAGAAGAATGGCCATAAGAAATGAGTCTCCTTCTCTCTTTCTCTTGTTTCTCTCTCTCTTTCAGTCTCTTCCTCTTTCTCTCTCTCTGTCTCCCAATACTCATATATGTCTTGGAAACTTTCTATAGGATATATTCTTTATTTTGTGCTAATATATGCTTGACTATATGATTCTCTTTTTGTCTGATTCCCTTTATCCCTCAGACGAATGCTAAGTAGCATTTCTTTTTTTTGATCCTGTATTGCTTTGATTAATATTGTTGACTTAAGGTCATACATCCATTCCATTAACTGGTCAAATTTTTACCCTCCACCCTGGATGCCAGGAGTTCCCACTGGCATAGATAGCCTATGTAATTAATCACAGGAATAGTCATCTATAAAACAAACCATTAAGTAGAAAACAAAATGTCAATACGTGTGCGATCAATTCAGTGGAATGAAGAATGAATGCCTAATGTTTGCATATGTCAGGCTAGCCTTGGTTCCAAACTTTGCAACTGCCTTGTTCTTACAGCAAACTGTTGCCACTTGTTAGTCATCTAAAAATACAGAATCATTTTGAAACTCAGAGATAAAAGTCTTGATTTTCATCTATTCCTCTTCGTCATCCGCTTTCCTTTCCTTCTCAAACAGTTTAGTTCAAAAACTACTGTGGATGACTGAGCAAGTTAGGTAAATACTGTATGAAAAGGTGAGGTGAGCGTTTTCAGCAAGCTAGTAAGGGTTTTGAGTTCAAACTGAGTAAGCAAGACTTCTGCGTGAAAGGCTGACCCAATAGGTGTGGTCTCAGGGATAAAGGAGGACACCCTTGAGTTGGGAGGAAGAAGGTAGATATTGGGGTGTTGGAGCTTGAATGTAGTCAGCAGAGAATTTGCAGAGGGTAGATTGCTTAGTTAGCCACAAGAGAAGATTGGTTATACTCAGCAGAAATGGTCAAATAAGCCCATACACAAATGTATGTGATTTTTTGGGTGATGTTCACATTTCCCATTGACTGAACTTATTATTTATTTATTTATTTATTTTTTTATAAACAACCTGTAGTCATATGTTTGTTGGATTAAACAATCTTGGCTGTCATTTGGGATTCCTTGCACTTTTTTTACTTCCATTTAGAAAATAAATTCTGCTCAGACCTGCTTTTCTGGTCATTTAGATCCAGATAAAGATGGTACAGACTCCTTTCCTATCAACCCAGCACCTGTAGAGTGGTGGGAGAGGGGGCTCCTATGACTCTCCCGTGAAAACAGGACTCCAGCATTTTTCAAGTAGATCATTTCCCACTGATAGAAGTGCTGAGCGAGAGCAGAAACTTCACAGTACACTATTTCAGTGTTGAGAATTTGAAGAAACTAGCATACAGGGGAAAAAAATTGAGAGTTAAAAAATTTCAGCTAAAAAAATAATTTCTTAATGCATTCAGTAGAATAGAAGAATAACCTTTTGAATGCCCTTCTCAATAAACTGTTATGCAACACCAAGCTCAACCTACAAAGACGCTGGGTCACTACTTTCCTCCTACCATCTGTCTTATCTTTATCACTTTATTGACTTTCTCCTTTCAAGTGTCTTAAATATCGAATTCAAGTTTCCTCCTTAAAGACAAATTTCCTATGAAGATGTGCATAGTAACACAATGGTTGTTTGGGAAGAATTCATTGTAGTCCATTACTGAAGTTACAATATAGGTACGAGCGCTTTTGAATCAGACAAGAAGGTTACTTAAGTTGCTGCCATGGTTCCTATGTGGGAAGTTTCTAAATAGAAGTTATATTTCTGGGGAGCATGTTTTGACATGATACATTTAAATTTTACCTCCTATTTTTTTTGTTTCTTTGTATGTTAGTATGCCTGTATGAACCTTATTTTACAGAATGCATTCTGCTCATATTACCCAAATAGAGGATGGTGGCTTTGAGAACTGAAAAAGCAAGTAGGTATGTTTTCTTTGAATTAAATGGAAGTTTCTGTCCAGCTCTGTTGAAAAGTGCACATTACTTAGTGCATGGCATTTATGTTGAAATCAGGTATGGGTAATATGAGAATGGAAGTTGAGTTTTGACAGAAGATTTTGCATTTATTACCTCTTTCAAAAGAAAGGTAATGAAGCAAGAAATAGCCACAAATAATAAGAAGCAGTTGAATACACAACAATCTCCACTATCCTTTAAATTTTCAACCTCTGTGGAGAAATATGCAGTGCTTTCAATCTTATGTTAATATATGGAAAGCAGTATCCGTTTCTTGAAGACTCTTTCTTATATGACCTTCAAATGTCAGAGATTTCTCTATAACTTCAGATAATGCATATAATTTGAATTTTGACTCACTACTTGATGTTAATTCAGACTTGCTTCCCATAAATGATTCATTCATTCTTGGATTTACTTATCTCATCCCTATAAATGGTTCTTATGTGGGCCAGTCAGTTAATGAGAGCACTGTATTTTTGACATCCCTTAGTGATAAGTTTGAAAGGCTTATGGGTAATTTGATGTCAAAGAATGGCAATCATTTTTTGCAGAGAAAGTTTACATGGCCAGTATTAAATAAAGGGGTGTCCTTGGAAAAATAACAAAAATGGTTCGTATGGCTACACACATAAATATTGAGATTGAGATACAGATAGAGATACAGATATAGAGAGAGATATGGGGCTTCCCATATGGCTCAGTGGGTGAAGAATCTGCTTGCAATGCGGGAGATGCAGTTTCAATCCCTAGATTGGTAAGGCACCCTCAAGAAGGGCATGGAAACCCTCTCCAGTGTTCTTACCTGAAGAATCCTATGGACAGAGGAGCCTGGTGGGCTACAGTCCATAGGGTTGCAAAGAGTTGGGCATGACTAAAGCGAATGAGCATGCATAGGTATAAGTTTAGTTCAGTTCAGTCTCTCAGTCACTTCCGACTCTGCGACCCCATGGACTGCAGCACACCAGGCTTCCCTGTCCATCACCAACACCCGAAGTTAACTCAAACTCATGTCCATTGAGTGGGTGATGCCATCCAATCATCCTGTCCTCTGTCGTGCCCTTCTCCTCCTGCCTCCAATCTTTCCCAGCATCAAGGTCTTTTCAAATGAGTCAATTATTCATATCAGATGCCCAAAGTATTGGAGTTTCAGCTTCAACATCAGTCCTTCCAATGAATATTCAGGACTGATTTCCTTGAGGATGGACTGGTTGGATCTCCTTGCAGTCCAATAGACTCTCAAGAGTCTTCTCCAACACCACAGTTCAAAAGCATCAATTCTTTGGTGCTCAGCTTTCTTTATAGTCCAAATCTCACATCCATACATGACTAGTGGAAAAACCATAGCTTTCACTAGATGGACCTTTGTTTGCAAAGTAATGTCTCTGCTTTTTAATATGCTGCCTAGGTTGGTCATAGCTTTTCTTCCAAGGAGAAAGTGTCTTTTAATTTCATGGCTGCAGTCACCATCTGCAGTAATTTTGGAGCCCCCCAAAATAAAATCTGTCACTGTTCCCATTGTTTCCTCATCTATCTATGCATAGCTATAGATAAAGTAAAACATTTAAAAATGTCTTTAAATCTAGTTTTTTAATTTTAAAACTACAGTGTAAGAGTTGATGGGAAATTCAATCCTGGCTATGACTGATACTTTCTGCTTAGGGATTGTACAAAAATACTAGGTTCTTATACACATCTCCAAAGGATTTTGATGCCTCTTTGATCATGGTGATCATTCCTCACTGGTTACTACCAAGAAATGCACTGTATTGTCTAAATAATTCCATTGGGTTCTAGGAATCTTCTCTTTACAGGAAATTCAAGGGGACAAGTGAAACTTGGATGATGCTAGGGGACATGTGAGTCCTAGAAATCTCTCTGGGTGCTGTCTAGTGGAAAAACACACACACATCGATATCTCCTTCCAAGTCAAGGAAGAAAAAAACAATCTCATTTCATATTGTGCTTAAAGGCCATTAATTCCCTCCCCCATCTCTCCACCCCTAATCAAATCTAATGCATACCATTTATTATAGTTGGGATTTTCAAAAGGCAGCAACTGCAAACTGAATCAAGGATTGCTTGCTTTGGATATTATATTTATAATATCCCTGGAGAGAGATTATGAAAAATCTGGCACTTCTTGAAATAGGAGAAGGGAAGTGGTAGGGCCAAACAAAAACAAAATATATCATTCAAGAATTAGATTTAAATAATTTTAAAAACTGACTATTCTCCAATATAAAATAAAAATTAGGGTTAGGGCAACAGACAAAGAATTAATCTCAAAAATATACAAGCAACTCCTGTAGTTCAATTCCAGAAAAATAAATGACCCAATCAAACAGTAGACCAAAGAACTAAACAGACATTTCTCCAAAGAAGACATACAGATGGCTAACAAACACATGAAAAGATGCTCAACATCACTCATTATCAGAGAAATGCAAATCAAAACCACAATGAGGTACCATTTCACACCAGTCAGAATGGCTGCTATCCAAAAGTCTACAAGCAATAAATGCTGGAGAAGGTGTGGAGAAAAGGGAACCCTCTTACACTGTTGGTGGGAATGCAAACTAGTACAGCCACTATGGAGGACAGTGTGGAGATTCCTTAAAAAACTGGGAATAGAACTGCCATATGACCCAGCAATCCCACTGCTGGGCATACACACCGAGGAAACCAGAATTAAAAGAGACATGTGTACCCCAATGTTCATCGCAGCACTGTGTATAATAGCCAGGACATGGAAGCAACCTAGATGTCCATCACCAGACGAATGGATAAGGAAGCTGTGGTACATATACACAATGGAATATTACTCAGCCATTAAAAAGAATACATTAGAATTAGTTCTAATGAGTTGGATGAAACTGGAGCCTATTATACAGAGTGAAGTAAGCCAGAAAGAAAAACACCAATACAGTATACTAATGCATATATATGGAATTTAGAAAGATGGTAATGATATGCGAGACGGCAAAAGAGACAGATGTATAGAACAGTCTTTTGGACTCTATGGGAGAGGGCGAGGGCGGGATGATATGGGAGAATGGCATTGAAGCATGTAAATTATTATATGTGAAATGGGTCTACAGTCCAGGTTCGATGCATGATACAGGATGCTTGAGGCTGGTGCACTGGGATGACCCAGAGGGAAGGGATGGGGAGGGAGATGGGAGAGGGTTCAGGATGGGGAATACATGTACACCCATGGCAGATTCATGTCAATATATGACAAAACCAATACAATATTGTAAAGTAAAAAAATAAATTTGAAAAATAAAAAAAAAAACTGACAGGAAGAGTCTAGGAAAATTTTCATCACTAATATCATTGGTTGTTTATGTGAGCTTCCTATAAAAACAAGTAACACAAGACTGTAACTAAAGAAATGCATAATTATGTTATTTTTCTCACAGAAGAAATTAAAAAATCTACTAATGCTATAGAAGGTGTGTATGCAACTGCTTGTTATTTATTTTTTTTATATCAATCTTTAGGCATGGCAATAATTGGAAGAGTTAAGTGAGGTGGGATCTATGCAATCCCAAAAGATTCTTAGTGATGTTTCTGCAAATAATATGATTAAGCAAAGGCAATCTTTAGAGGACAGAAAAGACAGGAAATATGCATAGACTTATTGGACCAATTTCTACTCTTTATTCAATAATGTATGCTTAGGACAGTATTTTAGGAAGCCTGTTTACTTATTTTAAGAAATTTTAAAAAGTTAAGACTCTGGACCCCATAGATCTTCCATTCTTTTAGCAGACATTGAATGCATAGCAGATAAGATACATTCTGAGTGTGCTGTTAATTGAAAAGTGAAAAACTCGTGATTACTGTGATTGAATGTAGTTGGAAGATGAATGTTATTTATCCAGGACAGCTGCATAAAACTTTTTTGAAAGGGAGATTTTGAGCAGGGACCTTACTAAATGACAAGGAAATCCATCTATGATAAGACCTGGATAAAGAGCATTCTAAATCAAATTAACAGTAAATGCAGGGCTTTTTCTCTCCCCATGTTGTGACAGCTTGGGTTTTTCTCATTCTTTCTTGGCCTTTTCATTCTTCCAGGCTACTTGGTAGCAATTTGAGTCTAAAGCATCACCTTCCACTGGAACCCAAAGATCTAGAAGGAACTTCAAGCTGTGATTACACTCCTAATTGATTCATCAGAGGTCAATCCAGCCTGGACCCTGGCTGGATCCAGCCAGGATCCAGCCCTCCTCAAATGTCCATTGATGAAAATTCTCAGGGAATTCCAGCTGCCTCTCAACCTATCTCTGCAATGTTACCTAAAAAATAAAAATGAAACTCATTAATTTGACCATAGTAGAAAATTGCCACCTACTCTATCAGAATATTAACCACAACAGGTTGGACAGAGACTTAATGTACAGGGGTCGAAAGGTGAGGACATTGTTAACTGCTCACAGAGAAAGGATGGAAAGGATGATTAAATAACACTATAGTAAATGACTTCCTCTGTCTGAGTTTCAAAGAGAACTTCAGCAGAAGGACCTTGAGACTCAATTAAGAATGGAAATATTTAGATGTAGCTGTCATTATTGCCTATATCATAAACATCCTTCTGAGGATAGTTATGAGACTATAAGACAACAATTATGACGCAGAGTTAGATGAGACATAGACTATTTTTTATTGCTAGTGATTTTAGGATCATTATGAAGAAGTTTGGGAAAGCTACTCTCACTAGGATAGACTGGGCACCAATATTTTGACAACCTATATTATAAATTCTGTGATGTCTGTTTTTCTTGCATCTCTTTTCTACCTTAATGCTGGTAACTTATAAGGAATCTATGTAGCTTGCATTTGGATGACTTGAATATGCTTTGGTTCCACTTTGATTTCACACAAAGAATCACTAAGAGGTCTTAGGTATTGCTTGTTTAAGAATCCTGAAGTCTGCTATAAGACGAAACTCAGTATCAAGTGTTTGAAGCTAAGTTGTATGGAAAGAATGTAAACAAAACGTTGGGTGGGTTGGCCAGAGCATTGTTAGAGCAGTGTGTTGAGTTGTAATAAGATTTATTGAAGTTCTGTTTCAATTTTCAGTAGCAAATAAATATGTGTGTAGAGGATCTTATTAAAATTCGAGACATATTTGAGTGCCCTTGAAATAATTCTTATTCTTATTTTAGACTTGTTTTTGCTAGCTATGTATTAAATGAAGAATACTGACCTCCACTATATTCCCAGGATATAAATATTTGGTATTTTAATTTTTTGTGATATTGTCCTTTGGGAAGGAAGTTTATACATTTAGGGAAGTTTAGAAAACTAGGGAGAATGGAGAGGGAAATGGCAACCCACTCCAGAATTCTTGCCTGGAGAATCCCATGGACAGGGGAGCCTGGTGGGCTGCTGCCCATAGGGTTGCAGAGCAGGACACAACTGGAGTGACTTAGCAGCAGCAGCAGCAGCAGAAAACTAGGGCACAGATATTTGCATATATTAACCTCTTGGAAGTGATATCAAAATGGAGGGAGACAGAAGGGAAGTTAGCATGTTAATGCTGATTGGTGAGAACTGAAAGAATGATAGTGGTATATAATACTAAGGTGAGATGAAGTCTGATGGTGTTTTACTTCAGTTATTTTCTCTCCTGACCCACGTGTATACAGACCTGGATTTCTTTGTTGGGTAAGAGAGATATATAAAATTAGTCTTCTGCCCTCCAACTCTGTTTGAAAGTGAAAGTCAGTCATGTCCAACTCTTTATGACCCTCTGTTATTGTTCTTCTTCTGTTGCTAAGTCGTGTCCAGCTCTTTGTGATTTCCTTTCCTTCACTATTTCCCATAGTTTGCCCAGACTCATGTCCATTGAATCTGTGATGTCACTCAACCATCTCATCCTCCATCACTCCCTTCTCCTCTTGCCCTCAATCTTTTCCAGCATCAGGGTCTTTTCCAGTGACTTGGCTTTTTGCATCAGGTGGCCCAAGTATTGGAGCTTCAGCTTCAGCATCATTCCTTCCAATGAATATTCAGGGTTGACTTCCTTTAGGATTTCCTAGAACTCCATGGAATTCTCCAGGCAAGAATGCTGGAATAGGTGGCCATTCCCTTCTCCAGGAGATCTTCCCAAAGCAGATATCAAGGCCGGGTGTCTCGCATTCCAGACAGATTATTTACTATCTGATCCACCAGGGAATCCCCTCAACTATGTTTAGTTCACTTTAAAAAGATATTGGAGAATTGGATCCCTAAGCAAAGCAGCTGGAGACATGATTTGAAGAAGTAAATGCCATCCTTAAATTATGACAGTTAATCAGAAAAGACCCTGATTCTGGGAGAGATTGAAAGCAGGAGGAGAAGCGGACGCCAGAGGCTGAGATGGTTGGATGGCATCACTGACTCATGAGACAAGCTCTAGGAGATGGTGAAGGACAGGTAAGCCTGATCTGCTGCATTCCATGGGGTCACAAAGAGTCAGACATGACTGAGTGACTGAACAACAATGAAAGTAAGGAACAACCACCTGTTTGTATTCGGAATGAAACAGAAGCAGAAATAATCCAGACCTGGAGAACTGTTCAAGTAAAACGCAAAAAATGTTCAACAGTAAAGGACATTAAATATTACATTTACCAAAGTAGAGTTTCAAAGGTTATTCTGTTAGCAGAGAATCTGGTGTCCCCTCCTCCTGTGGGCCTGGGTTCTTGGTAAAGACACAAAGAAGAATCTTAAGTCTTACCCATTGCAAGAAAGTTCCTTGAAGATAAGAAAAGAGAGGATAGAGAGAACACCTCAAGAAAGAAGTGGGCCAGGTTAGGGGAGACAATGGCCCTGGACAGTCGCAGTGCAATTTTTAAGGCAAGTTCATTTGTATAATTCAGGAGGTCATTGATTGACAGCTACAGGTGATATAACAAGAGGCTCTACTGCGCATGTCTTTCCCATAGTTCAGTCTGTTATAATTAGCTGTATGTATTCATGGAATATTTATGAGCAGTTAATGAGTCCAGTGGTCACCAAAGGTTACATAAGTACATGATAGTGTGAGGTGTGCACTTGTGCCAAAGAGGGAAAAGTGCCTCCAGCCAGCCAGTGGGGTGGTCATGGACATTTATCCAACGGAGCCACCTCTTGTTGCTCATGGCTAGCTTCCTGCATAAAAATTCTACTTAGAGCTAATCAAAACCACTATGTGGTCTACAACATGTGGTGTGGTCTTGAGGTTTTGTTAAATTTGCAGGTTGTTTCCAGACACAGGGTCATCTTGATTACTGTATGCATTTGAAAGTCATTGACTAGTTAAAAAAATAAAACAACTTATTTCTGTTGCAATCATGTTCATTTATAAGCTTATGAAATCTAATAATCCAAAAACATGGGTGAGCAAAACACACACAGGCACACACACACACAAACACACACACACACACACACACACACACAAATAAACGCAAACAGTATGAAGCAGGCTGTGTTTGAACTCCTGACCCACAGAAACTGTGAGATAAGAAAGATGCTGTTTTCACTTGGTAAAGTTTCTGAATGGGTTATGCAGTAATGTATAGCTAATATATTTCTAGCCATAGTTTCTTTACTCAATTCTGGCAAGTTTCATATATGTGCTTGATTTTGTGTCTGTCATATTCATGTGAACTTCCCTAATCCTTTTAATGACTCTCAGCTCCGGCTCTTTAGAATTACAAGTGTATAAGTCTTTAAAGGAGAAAGAAATCTTAATCCAAAAATTTCTTCATTCTAGGCTTATAATTCTTACAAAAAAAAGCATTTCTGTTAAAAGTTTAATGAGTAATAGGGTATTTAAATTTAAAAAGTGTAAAACAGGCACCACTGACATTTTGAGTCAGAAAGTTTCTTTTTGTTGGGGGCTGTCTTACATATATATATATATGTATGTATGTATACATATGATGTGATGTGATATAGCATATATAATTTACTCATATATACCTACACAAACATATTTTTGTGTATCTATATATAACACATACTCATACATTATATATATATATATATATACACACACATATATATATACACATACATACATGTGTTTATTTAACACAATTCTACCTATGTAAAATTATTGTTCATGATAAATATGTGCTTAAAAGTTTGCATTAAAAACATAAACCATAGCCATCATTATTTTTAAATTATTTAGCATCACAAATACCAATGAAAGTCAGCATTAGTGGACATTTTATCATCCATGCCCCCAAAGAAAATTATGTTTCTATTCTAAGTGTGACATATGGTACTAACCTTTGTGTGACAATCTCGCTCACATTCAGCACTTGCAGCACCAGATTGCCACTTTCTCTGGAATCTGAGATGACGTGAATAGTAATTTTGAATTAAATAAAAGTCAGCAGGCTGTCAGTTCTGGGTAGGACTTTTATTCACCTGCTTCAAAGTCCAGATGTCAGTGCCATGATGTTTAATCCCTTTCTGCAGACGGGGATGGAAGCCTTTTTTTCCCCCTTTCTCTCCTTTTAAAATTTTAATAACTGCAGGGAAACTCAGAAGCAGTAATTCATGAGTTTCATGGGGTGTTTCAGCAGAGGGTTCTGTCATTTTCAAGCGTCTAAAATATGATTTTTGATTAAAGACTAAAATAGCTAAGTTTATAATTTGACCCTGCCTTCCTCATTCAAAATATTAGAAGTTAGTAATGCTTAATTATAAACATATGTAGGTTTAGGTATGTGTGATTATACATAAAAGTATATATATTAATTTTTTCCAAAAGAATCTATCAGAGAATAATATAGAACATCCGATGTAATAAAATGTAATGTAAGTGTCTATTTATGAGTGTGAGGATTTGACTAAATTGAAAAAGCTCTGGTTTGGACATTAAAAGACATACTTTAAATCCACAACCTGAAGTATTCAAATGTAACTTTTTTGTCAAACTTCAAGAATCTCAAAACAAACCAAACTGGAGAAAATATTAACAAGAAGAAGACAATCTCTGATATGTGTTCTGACAAAGCTTTGGGTAGGAAAATTTCATGTATTTTTAAATAAGATTTTGTACCAAAGGTTGAAAACTAATACAGTGAGTATGCAAATATCCTCCACCTGGATTTAAGAATTTTAATTTTTTGTGTGTATTCTTTATCTTTTTTATTTATCTATACATCATCTGTTCTGCTATACGTTTTGAAAATAGTCTGCCAAATGATATTCCAGCATGTCCTAAGAGAAAATAAACTCCCACAAAATGTATGAATCCCATGTAACATCTATATGATAAATAAGAATTACATAATGTCATTTAATATTCAGAAAATATTTCAATTCCCACAGCATTCTCTTAAGCTATTTTTTTTTCCTCCACATTAAGATATAACTGAGATTGACACATGAGGATTCGTGAGTGTTTCACTTTAAAATCAGGGCCTCTAGTAAACTAGCTATGACAAAAGTCAGCTCTCAATTCCTCAAATAACTATTTAAAAACTCACTTGATCAAGCAAATATAGTTTATTAGGTTTATTGTAAAAATATATAGTCTTGTACTCCTTTCCCAATTTTGACCCAGTCAGTTTTTCCATGTAAGGTCCTAACTGCTGCTTCTTGACCTGCATGCAGATTTTTCAGGAGGCAGGTAAGGTGATCTAGTATTCCCACCCCTTCAAGAATATTGTACAGTTTGTTGTGATCCACACAAAGGCTTTCCAGAAGGCAATGAAACAGAGTAGATGTTTTACCTGGAATTCCTTTGCTTTCTCTATGACCAAACAAATGTTGGAAATTTGATCTTTCCTTTAGGATTGACTGGTTTGATCTCCTTGCTGTCCAAGAGACTCAGGAGTCTTGCCAGCACAATTTGAAAGCATCTATTTTTTAGCCTTCTTTATGGTCCAACTCTCACATTCATACATGACTACAGGAAAAAAAAGACAGCTTCGACTATACAGATCTTTGTCAGCAAAGCAATGCCTCTAGTTTTTAATACGCTGACTAGGTTTGTCGTAGTTATCCTTCCACAGAGTAAGTGTCATTTAATTTCATGGCTATACTTAATGGTCCACAGTGATTTTGGAGCCCAAGAAAATAAAATCTGTCACTGCTTCCACTTTTTTCCCTTCTATTTGCCATGAAGTGGTGGAATTCCAGCTGAGCTATCTCTAATCCTAAAAGATGATGCTGTGAAAGTGCTGCACTCAATGCATCAGAAAATTTGGAAAACTCAGCAGTGGCCACAGGACTGGAAAAGGTCAGTGTTCATTCTAATCCCAAAGAAAAGCAGTGCCAAAGAATGTTCAAATTACCATGCAATTGCACTCTTTTCACATGCTAGCAAGAAAATGCTCAAGATCCTTCAGCTAGGCTTCAACAGTACATGAACTGAGAACTTCCAAATTTAAAAGTTGGGTTTAGAGAATACAGAGGAACCAGAGATAAAATTGCCAAATTCATTTGATCATAGAGAAAGCAAGGGAATTTCAGAAAAAAAAAACAAAACATCAACTTCTGCTTCATTGACTACACTAAAACCTTTGATTGCATGAATCACAATAAACTGTGTAAAATTCTTCAAGAGATGATGATACCAGACCACCTTACCTGCCTCCTGAGAAACCCATACATGTGTCAAGAAGCAACAGTTAAAACCGTGCATGGAGCAATGAACTGGTTCAAAATTGGGGAAGGAGTGCACCAAGGCTCTGTGTTGTCACTTTGCTTATTGAACTTATAGGCAGAGTACATTATGTGAAAGCCCAACTAGATGAATCACAAGCTGGAATCAAGATTGCCAGAAGTATCAACAACCTCAGATATGCATATATATCACTCGAATGGCAGAAAGTGAAGAAAAACTAAAGATCCCAGCCTCTTCATTCTTTCTAGATCTATTTCTCCACTTTCTGCAGTAGCATATTGGACACCTTTAGACCTGGGGATTCATTTTCTGGTGTCATATATTTTTGCCTTTTCATACTGTTAATTGGAGTTCTGGCAGCAAGAAAACTGGAGTGATTTGCCCTTACCTCCTCCAGTCAACCATGTTTTATCAACACTCTCCACTATGTCCCATCCATCTTGAGTGGCCCTACACAGCATGGCTCATAGCTTCCCTGAGTTATGCAAGCCCCTCTACCCCAACAAAGCTGTGATCCATGAAGGGGACATCACCACATCAGTTCAGTTCAGTCGCTCAGTCGTGTCCAACTCTTTGCGACCCCATGAATTGCAGCACGCCAGGCCTCCATGTCCATCACCAACTCCCGGAGTTTACCCAAACCCATGTCCATCGAGTCGGTGATGCCATTCAACCATCTCATCCTCTGCCATCCCCTTCTTCTCCTGCCCCCAATCCTACCCAGCATTAGGGTCTTTTCCAATGAGTCAACTCTTCGCATGAGGTGGCCAAAGTATTGGAGTTTCAGCTTCAACATCAGTCCTTCCAATGAACACCCAGGATTGATCTCCTTAAGGATGGATTGATTGGATCTCCTTGCAGTCCAAGGGACTCTCAAGAGTCTTCTCCAACAACACAGTTCAAAAGCATCAATTCTGCAGTGCTCAGCTTTCTTTACCATCCAACTCTCACATCCATACATGACCACTGGAAAAACCATAGCCTTGACTAGATGGACTAGAGTTCAACAATATTTCAATATTGTTATTGTGATATTTTATTTATCTGTCTTATTGTACCCTAAGAAAAAGCACATCTATTTGTATAAAGTTAGAATCACACCTAAGATAGTCAACATAATGCATAATATCATCCATTAGCCACTGCAAATTCAAATTTTCTCAGTAGTATAAAAACAAATCTAAAGCTTTATTAATTTAGTCCTCAACTGAGACTTGATTTTAGTTCTTGCTTTCCATTGGGTTGTTTCATAGCAGATTCTTTCACTAGAGAAGAACCTCTCAACCTGAGTATACACTTTGCAGTAATAAAAAGTGTTGGAATCATCTAAAGGTGTCTTCTTCCTACACTGATACTTACATACAACTTTATGTAAATACAATTTTTTTAAGATTATGTTTAGAATAAGTGATAAAAATGACTTTCTGAAAGTAGTATAATTAGGGTAAACTGGAAAATCATTTGAGAATGCCTAAGCCAGAAAATTGGGCTTTCCCTGTTGCTCAGCAGTAAAAAATCCACCTGCAATGCAGGAAATTCAGATTTGACCCCTTGGTCAGGAAGATCCCCTTCTTGCCTAAAGGATCCCATGGTCAGAGGAGCCTGGTGGGCTACAGACTATGGGGTAGCAAAGTGTAGGACACAACTGAGCAACTGAACACACACACGTGCAAGCCAGAATATTAGATAAAAATTTCTTCCGATGTTATTTCCAGAAAAAGTGTTAAAAATATATTTCTCAATGTAGCATTATTAGGACACACTAAAAGGTCATTTCAGAGTGTCTCAATGAGAAAATTAATTGAATTGGTAACCAAAAGTTAAGAACATTTATACAAATTTTATGTCTCAATTTGTCTTAGAAACACATGCTTTATTAAGTTTGTTTAAACAATTAGCATTTCCTTTAATGGGGCTGTATTTTGTATTATGTGTGCATGCTTAGTCACTTAGTCATGTCCAGCTCTTTGAGAATCCATGCCAGGCTCCTCTGTCCTTGGACTTTCCCAGGCAAGAATGCTGGAGTTGGTTGTCATTTACTCTTTCAGCAGATCTCCCAACTCAGGGATCAAACCCTTGTCTCCTGAATTGACAGGTGGATTCTGTATTACTGAGGCACCTGGGAAGCCCAATTTGTATCTTCAGTTCAGTTCAGTCACACAATCGTATGCGACTCTTTGTGACCCTATGGACTGCAGCATGCCAGGCCTCCCTGTTCGTCACCAACTCCCGGAGCCTACTCAACCTCATATCCATTGAGTCGGTAATGCCATCCAACCATCTCATCCTCTGTCATCCCCTTCTTTTGCCTTCAATCTGTCCCAGCACCAGGGTATTTTCCAGTGAATCAGCTCTTCACATCAGGTGGCCAAAGTATTGGAGTTTCAGCTTCAGCATCAGTCCTTCCAATGAATATTCAGGACTGATTTCCTTTATGGTTGACTGGTTTGATCTCTTTGCAGTCCAAGGGACTATCAAGAGTTTTCTTCAATACCACTGTTCAAAAGCATCGATATTTTGGTGCTCACCTTCTTTGTAGTCCAACTCTCACATCCTTACATGACTACTGGAAAAACCATAGCTTTGACTAGACGGGCCTTTGTTAGCAAAGTAATGTCTCTGCTTTTTATATGCTGTCTAGGTTAGTCATAGCTTTTCTTCCAAGGAGCAAGCGTGTCTTAATTTCATGGCTAGATTCACCATCTCCAGTGATTTTGGAGCCCAAGAAAATAAAGTTTGTCACTATTTCCATTGTTTCCCCATCTATTTGCCATGAACTGATGGGACCGGTTGACATGATCTTAGTTTTCTGAATGTTGAGTTTTAAGACAACTTTTCACTCTCCTCTTTCACTTTCATCAAGAGGCTCTTTAGTTCTTCGCTTTCTGCCATAAGGGTGTTGTCATCTGCATATCTGAGATTATTGTTATTTTTCCTGGCAATCTTGATTCTAGCTTGTGCTTTATCCAGCCCAGCATTTCACATTATGTACTCTGTATCTAAGTTAAATAAGCAGGGTGACAATATACAGCCTGGACCTACTCCTTTTCTGATTTGGAACCAGTCTGTTGTTCTATCTCCAATTCTAACTGTTGCTTCTTGACCTGCATACAGATTTCTCAAGAGGCAGGTCAGGTGGTCTGGTATTCCCATCTCTTTCAGAATTTTGCACAGTTTGTTGTGATCCACACAGTCAAAGGCTTTGGCATAGTCAATAAAGCAGAAGTAGATGTTTTTTCTGGAATTCCCTTGCTTTTTTGATGATTCGATGGATGTTAGCAATTTGATCTCTGGTTCCTCTGCCTTTTCTAAATCCAGCTTTAACATCTGGGATTTCATGGTTCACGTACTGTTGAAACCTGACTTGGAGAATTTTGAGCATTAGTTTGCTAATGTGAGAGATGAGTGCAATTGTGTGGAAGTTTTAACATTCGTTGGCATTGCCTTTTTGGGGGGATTGGAATGAAAACTGACTTTTTCTAGTCCTTTGGCCACTGCTGACATTTCCAAATTTTCTGATATATTGAGTGCAGGACTTTCATAGCATCATCTTTCAGGATTTGAAATAGCTCAACTGGAATTTCATCACCTCCACTAGTTTTGTCCGTAGTGATGCTTCCTAAGTCCCACTTGACTTCACATTTTAGGATGTCTGGCTCTAGGTGAGTGATCACACCATCTTAGTTTTCTGGTCCATGAAGATCTTTTTCGTATAGTTCTTCTGTGTATTCTTGCCACCTCTTTTTAATATGTTCTGCTTCTGTTAGGTCCATACCATTTCTGTCCTTTATTGTATGGATATTAGGTATATATTTTAAAATCATATTGTCAAAATTTGTATTTCCTGCACACATACTCACAACCCTGCCTGATTTTTATTATGACTCTATTCAGAGGATGGATACATTCAGAGAGAATTAATAAAAATGATCCAGTCTGTGGGCATGTTTTATTTCCTGATCTATTTGTTAATTTTTGAAATTTTTCTCTCAAATCATCTTGCATTTTTCAATGCACAGGTTGCAATTGTTTTAACATGTGTCTGCAAATTGTTTGACACTCGTTACTTCCAAAGGCAGAAACTAGTTCTCCTGCCCTTGATTGTGTGCTGGACTCTGAGACTTATGTAAATGGAGAGAATGTGGCTGAAGAGATGTAATTTGAGTTCTGAGTAGATGTCAGTAAATGCTGTGTGTGCCTCTTAATCTCTTGGAACCTTCATTCTAGAAGAAGCCAGTTGCCATGTTACTCACTTTCATGCCATGGAGATCCTAGGGAACCTAGGAGTGGAGGAACTAAAGCTTCCTTCTATCTGTTGTGCTGTGCTTAGTTGCTCAGTCCTGTCTCACTCTGCATGAACCCATGGACTATAATCCATCAGACTCCGCTTTCCACTGGGATTCTCCAGGCAAGAATACTGGAATGGGTTGCCATGCCCTCCTCCATGGGATATTCCCACCCAGGGATGGAATCCAGGTCTCCTGTATTGAAGGCAAATTCTTTACCGTCTGAGACGCCAGGGAAGCCCGAGAATACTGGAGTGGTAGCCAATTCATCTCCAGGGGATCTTCCCAACCTAGGAATCAAACTGGGGTCTCCTGCATTGCAGGTGGATTCCTTACCAGCTGAGCTACTAGGGAATCCTCATATTAATTAGTCAATCAGGCAACACATGAATAAGCAAAGAATTAGTGCACTTTGTAGTTACTAAATTTTAAAGTGCTTTATCAGAGAAATGGATACCTAATACACAGATCTTATGGAAATTTGTTAAGTGCCCACCTAAATTTTCATAAAGTATAATTCTTAATGCTAATGTAATTGAATTTTTTGTTTTTCTATTTTAATTATTCACATGTTAAGTAGCATGTGACTATATATATAAAGAATATTTTTTCGTTAAATTCTTTCCTCTTAATATAATTCATACAGGATTTGGTTTAATGTGACAAAATTCAGCACAAATAATAGTCCATCATGAATAAAATAATTTAATTTACATAGTGAAAATATATTGTATTTTTTTGAAATCACAGTTGAATTTTTACACAGTGTAGCCTAGTATGTATTAGTAGAGTTTACTATGTGATCTGTACTTAGGTTATTTATTTACTTCTCACTAATAACCCATTCTTAAATACTTAAAAATATCCATGAAATTAAATTTAAAAAAAGGATGCAATTTTACTGATAAGAAAACTAAAGCAGAGAAAATCTATGACTTTTCTCCAAGTTATAGGTTTGGCAATTGCAGGAATAAGATTTATATGCAGAATTAGTTAAATCTAGAATCCACATATTTAATACATTAGACTGCATCATATATTTCATAAAAAAGAAGATGCAGAAATAAAATGATAAATATTTTGTGACATAGGAGTTAAAAATGAACCATTTCCTTGACATCTGTTTTGTAGCATAACAACTTAGAAACAACAGAGCTATAGTGCTTGGTACTTTTAAAATTTGCATCCAAAAATGTTTTTATTTCTTTATGTTTTTTACTGAATTCCTTTAAATAATTTATTAGTGACAAAATAGGATAGTGGATTATGTGGGGTTTTTTGTTATCAATAGGAAATTAATGCAGTTTTTCTCAGGCTTGAATCATAACAATAAAAGTTAGCTCACTGAAAATTCATATATATATATATATATACATATATATATACATATATATACACACACATGTATTCAACTAATATTGGGTATTGACATATTTATGAGTTAATTAAAACATATATACTTATTTGATATACACTTAATCATTTTAAAATGTATATAGTGATTCTATATACTGTTTAAATCTATATACTTTATATATTTACATTATATAAATCTACATATTTAAATATATATGTTTCTATATAATATATGTGGGTTTAACCCTGAAGAAGGAAATGACAATACATTCCAGTATTCTTGCCTGGAAAATCCCATGAACAGGGGAGCCTGGCAGGCTTGAATCCATGGGGTCACAAGAGTCAGACACAGCTGAGCAGCTGAGCACGTGTATTTTGTGTATATATATATATATATATATATATATATATATATATATATAAAATCTCACATTCAGTGTCACTTTGTTTGAATTCCATTCATTCTGTTGATGTGCAAGTCACTAATGTCAGGACAGATTTAAAGTGAGGACTCTCATAAACCAACTTTCTTGAAGGGAGGATTAGTAAATAATTTTTAGACATGTGATTATTAAAAGAGCAGAAAGGGACATTATAAACCAAATTTATATAAGGTATTGGCACCTAGATAGATAAGATCTGAAGGCAAATGTAGGCAGGAAAGCAAAAAGTAAAAAAACAAAACAAAACAAAACATAGAACAAGTCAGGAAAAAAAGCATTTTACCCCTAAATATTCCAGTAATACTATTAAATCAAATAGGTTAAAAGACTCAGTTTAAATAGAATTTGAGAATGCATAAGAAAAAGCATGATTAAGATTATGCTTTTATAAGAGACACATCTAAAAATACCCACACTAAAGATTTTAAATATAAAGATGGCAATATATATAGTATGCAATGCAAGGTTTGGGACAACTATAATTAGTATTAGTTAGAGGAGGCTGCAAAGCAAAAAATATTACAATAGGAAATAAGATCTCAGTGAAAAAAGATCCAGTCCACAAATGACATAATTTTCAGTATATATGCATTTCAGAAATGGCCTCAAAACAGGAGTAGAGTCAATTTTTATGGGGTCTGAACTTACACAATTTGTAAAATGTAATGAATCCTCTTTAAGAATAAAATACACAATCTTGAATATACAATTAAGTTTAACTTTTTGTATAAAGAAAAGAACATCACTACAAATACAAAACAACTGACAAATAGTGACAAATACCTCAAATTTAGTCAATAATACAAGTATTTTATAAATTATCTGCTTACAGCATTTTCTGATATTTTTTCACCAACAAATTTTGAGAATTTCCTTATATAAAAGCAATTTTATAAAATTGTTTTTAAAATTCAAGCTTTCCACTAACATAATTGATCAATATTTATTTCTTTGGGATTGTTAGTAGGAACGAGAAATTTATGAGGACATGATTATGTGATTATGTCACACAATTATGTTATAATAAATTGTTATACAGATAGTAATAAACAAACAATATTATTACTGCATGTTTAAACCTTCAATCAGAGATCCTATAACTTCAATTTTACATTACTCCTAGAAAATAGTGTATTGAGTATTGTATGTGATATATCATTGCACCTTTCTGACAAAGTAGAAAGTCAATGAGACCCAACTCCTCCATTTCAAATTTTGTGACTACCAGTGATCAGAAGCATTTTACAAAGACTATATGTAAGTCCTTGTTTCTTTTCTATTACCCAAGTACTTGCAGTGCTATGTTCTATGATCCAGTCATATCCCAGTAAGGCTTGGTGTCAGTATGAGAAGTTGATAATATGTACAACTGGAGAAGTCAGGGAAATTATTGTTACCCTCAACAGCCTCAAATAACTTTCAGTTCAGTTCAGTTGCTCAGTCATGTCCGACTCTTTGCGACCCATGAATCTCAGCATGCCAGGTCTCCCTGTCCATCACCAACTCCCTGAGTTTACCCAAACTCATGTCCATCAAGTCGCTGATGCCATCCAGCCATCTCATCCTCTGTAGTCCCCTTCTCCTCCTGCCCCCAATCCTTTACTAGATGCTAAATTAACGGAAAGCCACACCCTACTACACAGAAACTCTACTTAGCCCAATTTCTCTTTAGCAAGATGCTACAATTGCCTAGACTGCTTCAGGGTCACTTGTAGTAAAGGGAAATTCCATGAGAATGACAGAAAAAAGGATGGAAAGAGTATAAATGAAGCGTTCTTTAAAATGTTGAATACTTTAAAAAACTGATCTGAATAGTCTCATGTCAAAGAAATTGATAACAACTTTCCAGTAAAGAGATAATCAGAGACCACATGTTTTCTCTGATGAATATTATATAAGAAAATACATATAAGGAATTATACCAATCCTCAAAAATGTCTTCTGGAAAATAGAAGAAGAGGAATCATTTCCTGTTTTGTCCTATAAGGCAATATTGTCCTAATATTAATACCCAAACCTAAAAAAAAATTACAAGAAAGGAAACTATGGCCTAATATATCTCATAGATGCAAAAAGCCTCAACAAAATATTAACAAATCAAATTTTTCAAGTATAAATAATTATATACTACACTTAAGTGGAATTTATTACAGCTGTACAAAGCATATTAAAGTGTAAAAATCGACTAATGCAGTATAGCACATGAATGGGCTAAAGAAGAAAACACACATGATCATACTAATAGATGCAGGAAAAACATTTGACAAAAAACAAAACACATTCATGATAGAAAGTACCCTCCTAGAATTCTACAAGTAGAGGAGAACTTTCTCAACTTGATAAAGAACATCATCAGAACATATATACATGTTCTGTAGACCATACATAATTAATATGCTTAATACTGAGAAACTCGATGCTTTCTCCCCTAAGATCAGGAGCAATGTAAGGATAACACTTCTTACTATCCCTCTTCCACATTATACTGGAAGGCTTAGAAAATGCATTAAAAAAATAGTGTATCAGTGTTGATTCATCAATTATAACAATTATATCACACTAATGCAAGATATGTTTAATACCTTAACTGTATTTCAAAGGAAAGATTGTACACTAAAGTAAAACATCATTTGCCGACAAAGATCCATATAGTTAAAGTTACGGTTTTTCTAGTACTCACTTGTGGATGTGAGAGTTTGACAGAGAGTTTGACAGTTTAAAGAAGACTGAGTGCCAAGGCATTGATGTTTTCTAATTGTGGTGCTAGAGAAGACTCCTGAGAGTCCCTTGAACTGCAAGGACACAAAACCCATCAATCCTAAAGGAAATCAAACCTGAATATTCGTTGGGAGGACTGATGCTGAAGCTGAAGTTACAATACTTTGGCTACCTGGTAAGAACAGCTGACTCATTGGAAAAGACCCTGATGCTGGAAAAGATTGAAGGCAAAAGGAGAAAAAAGTGGGAAAGGATGAGATGGTTAGATAGCATCACTGACTCAATGGGCATGAAGTTGAGCAAACTCCAGGAAATAGTGAGTGACAGGGAAGCCTGACATGCTGCAATTCATGGCATCACAAAGAGGTGGACACGGCTGTGAGTCTAAACAGCAATAACTGAATTAGGGGGAAGATGAGGAGGAGGGGTATGGAAATTCTATATTATCTGTTGAATTTTTCTATAAACTTAAACCTACTCTAAAAATAGAAGATGTTAATTAATTTTGTAAAAATTAGAATCACCAGTCCATGTGAACACATTGCTTTGGCCCCTGGCAAGGCTTTAATAGGAGCAGGGCTGTGTAATGAAATAGAAGACAAAATCTTCCAACTCCATGGGCTAAATCTTGATAGCATTCATGGCAATTCCAGGAAAATAGGGCTATGGATATATTGTGCTTCTGTTTCATCACTGGCAGCTGGCAGTAACTCAGGAAATACAAGCCAAGAAATGAGTAGAAGAATAAAAGACTGATCAAATGAATGGAAACAAACCAAATCAAATGTTAGAGCTGTTTACTTTTTCTTTCCTTTGTGGCAACAAGAATCTTGCCTTATTTCCATATACTCAATGCTACTGTTGTACCAAATTACTCATAACTGTCTATTCTCAACATTATTACTTCCTTAGTAATCTCCTCTCTGTCCCTTTTGTCTGAACTGTTTAGTTTTTTGTTCTTCAATCTCACCTCACATATCAGGTTCATTGAAATTGTTCTTTGCTGCTCCCTTAGTATGTTGTAATTGTTCCCAGTTCTACTAAATCTTTTCAGCGGTAGTTACACTCTTTCAGAATCACAGAAGTGTGGGCTAATCAAGACCAATACAATGTCTTCCTTATTTATTATGGTTTACCTAACTCTTGCAATAGTGCCTGATAGTGTTATAAATTAATTATTGGTACTGTGAATAAACTAATGAATGTTGCTGTCCTTGCATGAATCATGTCATAGAAAATCTCTGCCTACCCATTTTAATAAATGTAGTCAATTGCAGAGATGCCTAAAGCAGTAGGCAGGATTTGTAGTGAAGTAAACAAAACATAATTGCCAGAAGGCAGACTCGTGTAATTGAATGTGCATAGGCTTTATATTTAAAAAAATCACACTTTGGTTGTACAATTAGGTACTTTATGACCTTGGGAAGTGAGTATAATCACTTTCCATTCTCCTTATGAAAGAGAATAATACATTTTTGTTTTGTTCTTGTGAGAATAAGTGAGATAGCAGAATGGAAAAGACTAACAATGCCTGGCACATAGGAAACATTCAAAGGATGTTATGTTCAATCTCTTTAACTTTTATGGAGAGACTTGGAAACCTTGGGCCTGATCTCAGCTCTGCCATTTACAGTTGGTTGACCTTGAATGGGTTATGTAAAATCTTGGATTCTTTGTTTGTATCATCTACAAAACAGTCATAACAGCACCATATGGATGCTATGGACATTAAATTCTATCTCAAAGTGCTTAGTAGAATTACTTTTATAGCAAAGTGTTTAGTTGAATTGTTGTTATACATAGTAGCTCCACAGAGAATTAACCAGTTTAATATAAAAAATGTTAACTAAAATCTTGTCAGGCTGTGATCCCAAAGTCAGGGAACAACTGAGTAGGTACCAAGGACCCTAAAATCTTAAAACTTGGTGCTAAACTAGCTCTTCAGGATGCACCGGAATTTCTGGAGCTGGTTTGACCAGCCTTAGTCTATCTCCTACATGAACTGTGTAAGATCTCTTTTAGAAGGGCGATGGTCTCCAGTGTTCTTGCTTGGAGAATCCCATGGACAGAGGAGCCTGCCAGGCTACAGTCCATGGGGTCGCAAAGAGTCAGACACGACTGAAGCAACTTAACACACACGCATCCACTTCATTAAGAGTTACTGACATGTGTGCATCTTGGGGTGTCTTCTCTAACATAAGTTAAACAAACAGCCTCTGGTACTGGTGGCTATTTAGCAAAGTTCTCCTGCTACATGAGAAAAAAAAAAGACATTTATTTTAAAACCTGAGTCATGTAGCTATTCCCAGTCCTTTTATTTGCTTTTACAACCCAAACCACCACTGGGACATGTCGCAGGAAAAGAATTATCATTGCCTATAATTAGACATTTAATATACTGACTCATGAGAAGTTTTTAGATATCCAAGGCATCCATGAGTCAATTATATTTCTAATCTTTATAACTCTACTAAAAACAGTGCTGCTGAGAGTCATTACTCCTGACTAATAGCAAAGCATAATTATTAGAAGAAAAAGCCTATATTTCTCTTTGATTTCTAACTGCATGCATGTATACCAATTGCCACAGAGTTTATTCAGCTGGACATTTGGGACCTCAACCTGCATATTTATAGCGGCTCCAGACAGAAAATCTTCTCCATGTCGATATATTCAATGCAGCCAAGCAACAAAGATGACAATTTACAGTTGGTGGCCCTCTGAACTTTCCTCCTGTCCTTGAGCTTTAATGAAACAATATATCTTAGTGGAATCTATAGCACCAGAAGTTTCAGTTGCCATAAGTATGACTTTCAGTATGAGATTGCTTTTATTTGGATTTCACATTTTCAGAAATTTACCAAGATAAACTTTGAAACGTTGTGACTCTCTACCATATTTTCTCCATCCCCAGACTGATGCCATCCTCCCATTCTCATTTGTATTGAAATGCTCTGCTACTGACTTTGTAATAGCAAATGAGCCTTGCAGAAAACTCCATCCAGAGAGTCATGTTCTTCTATAAACGTGATAATTACCCCCATTTGACTGCTGATTCATTCGGCCTTCGTATGGGTAATTAAGAACCACAGAGCTGTGGTAATCACCTAACCACATGGTATTCTGAACATTTGCAACATCCTATTTAAATCACACCAGTTTAATTAAATACATCCTGCAAAAGTTTTTTTTTTTAAACAAAAGATGATCATAATTTTTTTTTTTTTTACTTTACACTTGAAGGTTGAAACCAGGTATGATATTTTTCCTTGGTCAAATATTATGATCAGTCAACATGTATTGTTATGCTAATTAATTACATAACTTAGCTGTTTCTCATTTTCCTATAATGTGTGTGAGAAAATTTTCTGTTTCCTTATGTAAAAAAAATAGAGAATTTCAGACATATACCTTTATTTTAATACATTACAAAGGAGCTTTTATTTTGTATTAGATGCTTGTTTTACATGGCTGAAAGAGAAGGAAAAAAGACTGTTCATAAAAGATAGAATGATCAAAGAATTCAGTTGTTGTAGGTAATGTTACTTTTCTCAGTGATTCTATTTGATTAGTTGGTTAAATTGATTTTGATTCTGTTTCAGTTTTCATTTATGTTAGAATAATTCAACATAACATAAAATTGAATTATATTAATGTTTTGCATTTGCATAAATCTTGATATTTGCAGACTTCAGAGTTCCACTCTATCTATAAATTAATACTATGGCATTTATTCCAAAAACTTAAATCTCCATTGTACGATGGCAAATGAATGGGGGCTGGAGAAGAAAAGATGACTTGATCAGCATTATTTAATCTCCTGACTTCTTTGCCAAAGTATCTGACTTTTCTCCCCTTTTCACAATGAGCTGAGGAATGATGGTTTCCTCCAAGAACTTCAGGGGATCAATTCTGAAGATTTTCAGAGTTTAATCCCACTCCCCTTTGTCTTTAATTAGTTTAAGGTTGGAACAATAATCAAAGAAAACATCAGAAGACATCTGATGTGAGGTTTCTGGGAAAGATTATGCTAATGTATTTAAGATTCCATCCTAGCTCAGTTGGTAAAGAATCTGCCTGCAATGCAGGAGACCCAAGATTGATCCCTGGGTGGGAAAGGCAAGGAAATGGCAACCCCCTCCAGTATTCTTGGCTGGGAAATTCCAAGGACAGAAGATCCTGATGTGCTACAGTCCCTGGGGTCACAAGAGTCAGACTTAGCAACTAAACCAACCAGAGAAAACTGAAAGACCACTTGATTTCTTTGGGGTGACGGATACTGTCAAAAGAAGACTTGAAACAGTGACAGCTCTAATGGAACCATATTATCTTAAGAGAGTCAACTAAGAGAATCAAACCAATTCAGATTCTTCCACTACTGAGCTACCAAATTAAACACTGCCACCAGCTTAGCTTCCTCCAGGACTTTTTTACAGTGAGATGATCAACAACTTAATGATTGACACATTTTCTATTTCTTATAAAGATGATAAAAATAAAGGGATATCATAGAAATATTGGACTTAGTCTGGTTTACAGAAGATTTTCTCTGATAATGCTCCTAACCTCTTTCAGACCTTGAGAGGGAGCAGTGACTTATCTAATTGATATATTTTTGGGGGAAAAAGTCAACTATGATGATCAGTTGAGCTGTATCTTTTTCCTCTTAGGAAGAAGGTGCCATCCTGCCACTGAGTGGGTGAATTTGTCTCATCCTAGGATTTGGAGTCAGGAAGTGCTTTTAGGCTCATATTCTCAAATTAGACACTGTTCATTTGCTGTTAGATATTTCAGTCTCCATATAAACCTCCTTCTTTGTCAATTAATTCATTACCTGGGTGGAGGAACAGAATGTTTTTATTGGTGCCTTGTTAGTAGCAACTATAGATTGAGTTAGTGATTAAAACACAAATGACTTCTGCAGTTCCTTTTTTTTTCAATCTATTTTGAACAGACGTATGGATTACTTAAATGATGGCATTTTCAAGGCGATAAACAATTTCTCCCCAATAGCGAACTCCTCACTCCAGGTGTGAAAAGAAATTTCCATTGTTAATCTGGTTTGATTCTTCAGATCTTTTTTTCTCTTTCCTCTTTCTATTGATCATAAAGCCTTGTCTCTTTTATCTGTGGAATGTTTTTGGAGGATTTCTTTCTCCTTTGCCACTTCAGCTACTTTTCTCTGGCTTTATCATGTAAATCACTGTAACAAAGTCCTAAATACATAAAAATATAAAAGAAATCTTGAATTTAAAAAATAAGTGGCTAGTAATTGTTACTGTACCAATAGCTAATTGGCATGCTGCAGTCCATGGGGTCGCAAAGAGTTGGACAGGACTGAGCGACTGAACTGAACTGAATAGCTAATTGTATGACTTTGATGTCTAAACCCATGATTTCTCTGGCCTGAATACCATCCCCCACTCCTAATTCTATCCTGCATTTTGCTCCAACAGTTCCAGCATTGGATACTGTTAAGTACTTTGATATTACATGCTGCACTTGAATGGAATTTTGTTTTAATAAAAGTAAGACTCTTAAGGTTATGAATCACATATTATTTGACTGTGTCCCCAACATCTGTTGTAGTATTTAACCTAAAACTGTTAAACAAATAGTTCCTGAATTAATATTAACCCATGGCATTTCAATCTTTATTAGCCTCATAATCTGTTAATAAAGAAGACTATCCATATCTTTTCTCATTACTATTACTACTGTATTCCGGATTATATAATTCAAAGGTGAAATGGACAGCGAGGGCAGCATTAGACATCATAACTAGGAACATCATTTATAACAGGAGAAAGAAAGGAACTATATATAGATCTTCCTTAACTTACATGGGGTTACATTCTGCTAAACGACTGTAAGCTGAAAATTATGGCAAATCAAAATGCATTTCACACACCTAACCGACCAAGCATCATAGCTTTTCCTGGATAAAATCACACTCAGAACACATACATTAGCCTACAGTTGGGTATAATCATCTGAAACAAAGTCTCCTGATAATGAAGTGTTGAATATCCCATGTAATGTATTGAATGCTGAAACTGGATAATGTAAAACAGAATGAGTGTATGCATTCAGAACAGTTGTAAATGTATCAGAGTTGTTTCCCCTTGGATGAGGAGGCTGCCTGGGAGCTGCAGCTCACTGCCACTGCCCACCATCCTGAGAGGGCGTTGTCTACCACATACCATTAACCCAGGAAAAGACCAAAATACAGTTTGTACTGAATGCATGTTGCTTCCACGTCATGGTAAAGTCGAAGAACCATTAAGGTGAATCATCATAAATCAGGGAGCGCCTACATATAAACGTAGGGAGAAATAAACACTCCAGTGGTCATTTCTATGATTTTTTCCCCTTAAATAGAATGTCAATATGAAGTGGGATATGGAGCTGAAAAAAAGGATCACAGGGGAAGACAGATAAGCTTGTCATAAATCTGTCATTAGAGGCTTCCCAGGTGGTATTAGTGGTAAAGAATGCTCCTGCCATTGCTGGGAAATGTAAGAGATATGGATTTGATCCCTGGGTTGGGAAGATCCCCTGGAAGTGGAAATGGCAACCCGCTACAGTATTCTTGCCTGAAAAATCTTATGGACAGAAGAGTCTGGCAGACCTCAGTCCATGGGATCGCAAAGAGTTAGACACGACAGAGCAGCTAACACTGCCACTACCTAAATCTGTCATTAGTTTTGAAGACAGGTTTGAAACAGAAACCTCATATTTATTTATTAAATTTTGAGTTTTGCCATACCTCAAAAATTTTAATAGAATTGCTTAGAGTGGTGGTAGTAGTGGCAGTTGCTCAGTCCTGAATAATTCTTTGTGATCCCATGAATGGTAGCCTGCCAGGCTCCTCTGTTCATAGGATTTTCCAGGCAACAATACTGGAGTAGGTTGCCATGTTCTCCTCCAGGGGATCTTCCTGAACTGGGGATTGAATCTACGTCTCTTACATCTCCTGGATTGTCAGGCAGGTTCTTTACCACTAGGAAGCCTCTAGGGTGGGAATCACAGATCTCTTTTTTTTGTTGTTCCCATTGTGATTTTTTTGTGCTCTAAAGTGAGATTCTGGCACCACTCTTCTCATCAATTGAAGACTCACGTTTTTAATTTGGTACATTTCAGGCAGACAGGAAATGGCAAAGCTCCAAATCCCAATAAAGTTCAATTCATTTAAAATACATCATCCTCTGGAACCATCAGTGGTAGCTGTTGTTTTTGCTGTTCTGTAGCTAAGTCATGTCCGACTCTTTATGACCTCATGAAATGTAGCATGCCAAGATTCTCTGTCCTTCACTATCTTCCAGAGTTTGCTCAGACTCATGTCCATTGTAGGTAGGAGAATTAGAATCAAAATGTCAGAATCCTGATTAGCTCTTTTTTCTAATTACAATTCCCATTTCTCCAACAGGACTGCTCAGAGGGGCCAATGAGATAATTTGGCAATACTTTTCACATTCTGAACTGTTACTGCTACTTTATTAATATTTCAAAATAAAGCTTCCACTCTGATCTTATTTTATTATTCAGCTCTCCACTCCTGCCAATTATAGTTTATAGCATGTAAAATTTGGACCCATCATTCAGGAAGTTGAACCCTTTATATATCTAGGACCTAGGGAAAGTCACTTTACCTCTGTCCGTCTCAATTTTCTTGTCTATCAGTTCAGTGCAGTCACTCAGTCGTGTCTGACTCTTTGTGACCACATGACTGCAGCATGCCAGGCTTCCCTGCCCATCACCAGCTCCCTGGGCCTGCTCAAACTCATGTCCATCGAATCTGTGATGCCATTCAACATCTTGTTCTCTGTCATCCACCTCCCATCTTCAATCTTGCCCAGCATCAAGATTTTTTCCAGTGAGTCAGTTCTTTGCATCAGGTGGCCAAAGTATTGGAGCTTCAGCTTCAGCAACAGTTCTTCCAATGAATATTCAGGACTGATTTCCTTTAAGATTGACTGGTTTGATCCTATACACGGGTACCGGTGCTGAATCCCATCTTGGAGACAGAGTTTTGGGTGAAGTAGAACGAAAAATAGCTTTATTGCTTTGCCAGGCTTCCCTGTTAGCTCAGCTGGTAAATAATCCACCTGTAGTACAGGAGACCCTGGGTTGATTCCTGGGTCAGGAATATCCTCTGGAGTAGGGGTAGGGTACCCACTCCTATATTCTTGGGGTTCCCTGGTAAAGAATCCGCTTGCAATGTGGGGGACATGGGTTCCATCCCTGGGCTGGGAAGATCCCCTGGAGGAGGACATGGCACCCAATCCAGTATTCTTGCCTGGAGAATTCCCATGGACAGAGGAGCCTCGTGGACTAGAGTCCATGGTGTTGCAGAGTCAGACATGACTAAGTGACTAAGTACAAGACACAGCATATTGTTTTGTCAGGAAAAAGGGGTCACAGTGGGCTCTTGCCTTCAAAACTATGTGTCCCAAATAGAGGAGCTTGGTGAATCTTTATGGCAATGGTTCAAGGAGATAAAGCTAAGATTAGAGTGCGTAGGGGGTCTGCACTGCTTTAATCTCATCTCAGATAATCTTGAAGATCTTTTCTGGTTTCTTTAGTCTGGCCTCAGGTGGAGAATCAGACATTCTCCATTGTTGCATTTTAATTCTATGCTGTCGTTCAGTCACTAAGTCCTGTCTGACTCTTTGTGACTCCATGGACCGCAGCAAGCCAGGCCTCACTAAGGGCTTAAAAATATTGTTATGTGTGTTCCTTGAGGAGGAACAGGGCCCCTTCCCCAGGGCTGCATTACTATTTCAGATGCCCTTTGACTCAAGGGAATCAAAAGGCTCCCTTGACTCTGCAGCCCTTCCCTTCCTGAAATAGCAAGTGTTCAAATCTGCTATTTGGAATGCAGGCAAGTTCATGGAGACTGACAAGACAGGCTCCCCATGCCCAGGCGACCCTACAGGGTCCTGCTAGATTTCAAGAGTAGGGCTTAGAAGTCTGCTTCTATTGAGTTGAAGATGGAAGCCTAGGGTTTCTTGAGCTTACTCTTGTTTGGTGAATTTAAAACATAGGCATTGAACATTTAAAGAGAGAAGAGAAAAAATAAGTGGCCCAAGTGGACAGTTATGAAAATCAACCAAGATCTCTATTTCTGATTCTTTTGCGACCTCATAGACTGTAGCTGGCCGGTCTCCTCTGTCCATGGGATTTCTCAGGCAAGAATACTGGAGTGGGTTGCCATTTCCTTCTCCAGTGGATCGTCCCAAACCAGGAATAGAATATAAGCCCTTACAATCCAAAATTTAGGTATTCAGCCTCTTTGTCAATGATGTCTTTGACTCATAAAATGTGGGAAGCCTATATTTTGGAAATACAACATGAAAGATTTGCTGATGAAATATGTGAGTAGGGCTTATCAATGAGGAGAATTAAGAAAGACTTTTAGAATCTTCTGTTTGTGTGATTGCTTAATTTTCTATTTGGATAGAATAATAGGTGATGTTTCTCTGTTGAAACTCAGCATTCTGTGGGAAGAAAAAAAAATAGTTTGGCTTGTGGTTAAGCAGCATTTCACTGAGTGTCACGTTCAGTATATTTTTCTCTTCTTTCCCATTGCCACTGCCATCGTTTAGGAATTTAAGATATTTCCTACCTCTGTGTGACTACTCTAGGTACAGAGGCACAAGCTTTGGATTGTAAGCCTCGCTTCTCATGTTATAGTTTTGTGTCAGACAGATTTTTGAATTCCAGGTCTAAAATTTAATATATCTGTGAATGGAGAAAGCCATTTAATCCCATTGAAATTAATATCTTTCTATGAGATGGAATAATAATAGCTACCTTGTAAAGTTGTTAGGAGAGAATGTATATATAATAGCACCAATTCTAACACCTGATATATACTTGCAGAATTGGTTTCCATGGGGAATAAACTTTTTTCAGTCACCCATATATATCTTGACCTTACAGATCCTTCAGATTTTGCTTTCTTATTTAGAGTACCTTCAAGATCTCTAATTTGTAACAATTTACTTTTATTTTATTTGATTCTTGGTTGCACCAAGCAGCTTGTGGGATCGTAGTTCTTGACCAGGGCTCAAACCTGGACCCTTGGCAGTGGAAGTACAGAATCCTAACCACTAGACCACAAGGGAAGTCCCACAGTTTACTTTTTAAAGGTTATATAGAATTTTTGTCCAAATGATTTGATTTGGCATTGTGGCATATGCTTCCATAGATTTTTATGTGATTGGAATACAAGGTTGCCTCCTTATATTAGGCTGAGGTTCAGTTAGAAGCCAGTGTCTTCCTGTCACATACACACTTTACAAATAGCTCCTCTTAAAGGAATATCTACAATCTCAAATGACTAGAAGAGATATTTTGTTTTCCATTATATACACAGGAAAACAATAGTGACACATATACAACAGGGTCCAGCCCCCAGAGGAGAGCTGAGGTAGATACTGTGATTTCTTCAGAGGTTCAGAGCTCCTCCACATATGGTTAAACATGGATAAAACATGTGTGTCTGTGAATTATGGACCTCGTCCTTGGACAAATACCACAAAGAAGATGCAATGAAAGTAAATATAAATGTGGGGAACAAAAAATGTGCATGCTTAGTCGAGTCCAACTCTTTGCAACCCTATGGACTGACTGTGGCCCACCAGGCTCCTCTGTCCATGGGATTCTCCAGGCAAGAATAGTGGAGTGGGTTGCCAGTTCCTTCTCCACAGGCTCTTTCCAACTCAGGGATCAAACCCACTTCTCTTGGGTCTCCTGCATTGGCAGGCAGATTCTTTAGCACAGTACCACCTGGGAAACCCGTGGGGAACAAAAAAGGAGATAATATAATTGGGGAGAACTGAGGATAGTTCTGACATTTTCTGTTTGCTAATCTTGTTTGTTTTAAAGGAAATTCTTAATCTCCCTCATCTTTTCCATCATCCTTCTTCAAGGAATGTCAAGTTTAAGTGAGGAAACAAAAGTGATGCGCACTGAAAATTAAACAGAGGTGTGCTCCAAATGCCGAGGCTGGAGCGTCCCACAGAAACTCAGGGCAAGCTGTTTTTCATCAAAGCTTGTTATGGCCATCCATAAAAGAAGACAATAAGCAAGCAACAAAGAAGAAAAAACAAACCAACCAACCTCCCGGTGCTTTAGTAAAGCTTATCACTGGTAGATCTGCATTTCCAGACCTACCTATTCATAGGCATAGATCTGCCTGTTAATTGGAAGAGAAAACAAAAACTAAGGGAGAAGGAAAGATTTTATTACTTATAAACTTTGTCACATTTATTTTCCCATGACAATTATGGGAATTTTAGAAATGCAAAGCAATATGAATATTTTCTCTAGCAGAAGACAACCACTGTTAACAGTTTTGTGTTTCTATCCAGCCTTTTATTTTTTTAAGCATATATTCTTACTGTAACCCTAAAACACTTTATGTTTGTTTTGCTTTTACATGTTTTTTTTTTCAGATTTATTTTTTTTTAAATTTCTTGTGCAACTTTAATAAAATTGCTTTCCATGTGTTTCTGTCCTCTTATAAGCACTATATAAGAAGTTCATAACAGAATATAAATCCAAAGCTCCAATAAAATTATACACATCTCTGGCAATTTCAAAATGTTTTTTGAAATACAGTTGACCCATGAACAACACAGGATTGAACTGCATGGGCCAATTTATATGAAAGTTTTTTTTTTTTCAATAAATACATATATGTGCTGTAAATGGATTTTCTCTTCCTCATACATTTCTTAATAACATTTTCTTTTCTCTAGCTTACTTTATTATCAGAATACAGTGTACAATAACTTCCCTTCTCCAGGGGTTCTTCCCAACCCAGGGATCAAACCCATGTCTCCCACACTGCAAGCAGCTTCTTTACCAGCTGAGCCACCAGGGAAGCCCTCAACATACAAAATATATGTTAATTGACAGTTTAGTCATCAGTATGGCTTCCAGTTATGAGTAAGCTGTTAGTAGTTAAATTTTGGAGTCAAAAGGTAGAATTAAAGCATATACTCATTGCTAAATCATTTTTACATATTTTGTCAAAATACTTTTGCTTAATGTGTTAAATTAATTTACACACCATGCAAAGTGTTTATACATAGTGTTCAATTCACCAGTGCTGTTACTGTCATTTTAATATATTTGCTAATTCCATGAGAGAGATATAATTTTTTAAATTGAGTACTAGTGAATATTAAAATATTTCCATGTTCTTAATCAGTTATATCTCTTTCTTATCAATTCTTACTTGCTTAACTTTACTATCATTATCATCATGCATTTCTTATCAATGTGTAGGCCTTACTAAAGCTTGGCCATGATTTTATATTTGTTTACACAGTGTTGTTTTCTTATAATTGACTTGATATTTCTTATAAACTTAATTAAATGTCCTTTTTTTAATGTATTACATTTTAAAAGTTGCATTGATACACTTTTTTGTTTTACATGCTTTTAATACACTCACACCAAATTCTTTTTTAAAATACCTCAAACAATTTTTGTATGAAATGCATCTCTGGTGTTAAATCTATAATTTTTTTTAATATATACTGTTGTGTATTTGTGATTATACTTGTAGAATTATTTAGATAGTCCTTTGATATAATGGATATATTTATCATGTTATGAAACCAAAAAAATTTTTAAAAAATGGTTTTAATATCCTAAGCAGTTTATTCTTATTTTTTGTTCCTATTGAGATTTAAAATTGTTATAATCTATATAATAGTGTGGTGACTGAAAAGAAATTACAATATTCATTTTTTATCAATGTTTATCACTTCAAAGAATTTATATAAGAGAATAATAGGATAATTTTGCAAAGCTCTTGTCTTTATAAGTCATAAAAAAGCTGAATATGTTTGCAGTATCTTCAATATAGCAATAAAACTGTGGATAATTGAAGTATAGTATCACCATATTGTGAAATGCTGATCAGCTATTAAAGCATGTATAGATACATGTGTATTAGTATAATAGCAATAATAATAATGACACATTGTTTTTGTTGCTGTTGTCACGGCTGTTTGCTAAGTCCTTTCCAACTCTTTGAGACCCCATGGACTGTAGCCTGCCAGGCTCCTCTGTCCATGGGGTTTTCCAGCCAACAATACTGGAATGGGTTGCCATTTCTTTCTCCAGGGGATATAGTGTTTACTATATATAACAGGCAAGTTCTAAGGGCATTTAATCTTTCCAACAATCATAAGTAGGACTATGTTATCAGTTGTGGCTAAAATTCTGTTGCACCAGAATCCATGCTCTGAACCTCTTTGCTCTACTGGAAAAATACTCATGTTGTAGTTATATTTTTGATTAGAAAAATAAGAAAATAAGATCTAATTTTATTTTATTTTTTGATTATATGTACACACACAGAGAGAAAGAGAGAGAGGAAGGAAAAAAAGCAAGCAGGGAATAAGGGAGAGAAAGGGATATATGATTTAAATTCTTATCGAATTTAAAAATGTTTACTAAAAATTAATGGTAGAGACATATGGATGGGAAAATTTATTATGATTTATACTTCCTACTTATTTCCCTTAAAGGAATTTTGGCTAACTTTCATTAAGAGCAGCTGGGCCAATTTAAGACCCACTAATATACCATGTGGGTGTGAATGGTTCCAGACAGAAAAGAGTGAAAAGACTCTCTTAGGATTCAGCAACACTGACTGGTAGCTTGTGATAATGTCTTTCAAATGCTAGGCAGATGCCTAGACAGAATCTCTATCTCCTCAGAGGATATGGGTAAGCAAGCCTACTGTTTTTATAAAAATTCAATTTTTATAATTTTAAGATTCTACTTCCTGAGATTTGTTTTACCTAATGGAATGGTTATGGGCTGAACTGTTTCTTCCTAAAATTCATATGATCACATCCTAACTCTGGTACCTCAAAATGTAAATGATGGTCAACTTTACATGTCAACTTGACTGGGCTAAGGGATGGCCAAGAAGTGGGTAAAACATTATTTCTGAATGTGTCTGTGTGTTTCCAAAAGAGGTTAGCACTTTGTAGGCTGAATAAAGAAGTTCATCCACATCAATACATGTGTGCATCATCCAATCCACTGAAGTCCTTCTGAGTACAACCAAAAAGGCAGAAGAAAGATGAATGTACTCTCTGTATTAGCTGGGAAATCCATCTTCTGCCCTCCACATTGGTGTTCTTGGTTTTTGGGATGTCAGACACAAACTAAATTACACTACCACACTTTCCTGGTTCAAGCTTATAGAAGGCAGATCATGGGATTTCTTATCTGTAATCACATGAGCCAATTCTTCATCATCTCTTTCTATAAATTTATATATATCCTATTAGTTCTGATTCTCTGGAGAACCCTGACTAACACAGTAACCATATTTGGAGAGCAGGTCTTTAAAGAGGTAATTAAGTTAAAATGAAGCCATTAGTTGGAGCCCAATTTTAATATGGCTGATGACCTACAAAATGAGTAAGAGAAAGGCACCAGGGAGATACATACAGGGAAGACCATGTGAAGATATCAGAGTGTTGCCATCTTCAGACCAGGGAGAGATACCTCAAAGAACCCAACCCTGGTGGCCCCTTAATCTTTGACTCCCAGTTTCTGAATCTGAAAAAAATAATATCTATCTTTAAGCTACTTTGTGATATTTTGTTATATTTTGTTATATTCTTGCAAGTCAATGAACTCATTAATGAAGTTAAAGTTACCAAAGGAAGCTTTTTCTTTTCCCACGCCCTAATAGAATATGACATTGAACTAAGAACACACTATGCGTACTAGTTGATTAAATTCAATTCGAGGCATAGATCTCCAGACCATTGGTATCAGCATAACTTTTTTAGAAATGCACATTTTTGAGCCCAAAGATACTACTGAAACAAACTCTGGGGATGGGATAAAGCAATCTGTTTCAGCAAGTCCTCCAGGTGATCTGATCCACATTAAATTTTGAGAACAAGGGTTTCAGATGTACTGAACTAGGGACCAGGCAAGTGACATCCATGAGTGATGAAGTCCAGGTGTGAGTCAACAGGAAATGTCTGGCATCGTAGCAAACTAGAGAAGGCATATGTCTCCACTGGGGTCAAGGCCAGCCAAGCCAACTGGTTAATGTGAAATGATTTTTTTTAAAGGTAAGCAAGCAGAATAGATTTGTTGATGTATATCTCATGACTTTTAAATATTGGTAGCCAATTCTGATCATTGTTGGCCAACCACCTAAAACATGTTTGCAGTATATTTCCATCCCACATAAGCTCTATTTAATGATACGGGAGTTTGGAGGAGGGCTGTGTGATAAATCTATTCCTCTTTTGTATATGTGCAATTTCTTGCTACTTCAAAGAGAATTGAGGGAATTATCATATTTTATTGTTTTTCTCTTCTTCTTGGTGATTTTTATATATGTTGGATGAGAGACTTAAACACACTCTGTGCTTATAACTTCTCACTCTGAAAATGTACAGTTTTAGAATGCATACCATTCTTTGTTTCATGGTAATATCATCCCAGGGCAGGATTTGGATTTTGGTTCATTTACAGCTGATGCAGGCATGCCTTTAATGGCATGTCTCAGGTGGACAGAGAGGTCTTTTTTCAGAGCCCTTGCTGTGTGGAGCCACACTCTCACTGCCATCTGTGACTTGTATATGGGGATTTAAAGATGGAGATGTACTGACTGGAACACTTTCTTCTTTACTGACCATCTGCCACAGGTGCTGGAAACAGTGCCCATAGTATTCAATCTTCAGATAAAAGACTGAATTAGCTGCCATCAGTTTCTTACTAAATTGTTGCACCTACTGTTTGAATGCCACATTCTATGGCAGAACCTAACTTGTTTTTTTGGCTGCTTTTGTTTGCTTGTTTGAGGGAATTTTTTTTTTTTGCACTATTTAAAAATGAATACAATTTTCATTGAATACTTATGCAAAGAGTCGACTCATTGGAAAATATCCTGATGCTGGGAAAGATTGAGGGCAGAAGGAGAAAAGGGCAACAGAAGATGAGATGGTTGGATGGCATTATCGACTCCATGGCCATGAGTTTGAGCAAACTCCGGGAGATGGTGAAGGACAGGGAAGCCTGGTATGCTGCAGTCCATGCGGTCGCAAAGAGGCAGACATGACTTAGCAACTGAAAAACAACAACAACAAATGAATACAGACAGAGAAAAAAATGAAACATTTTACTAAGTTGTTGATGGTTATAAAGTAGGAACATTTGCCAGTGTCTTACACAGCTGGTCTTTTCCTCTGCCCCCACCTCTACCCCATTCTCACCCTAGGACTATAGATGAGACCTGAAAGATGATGTGTTCTCTAGTAACACTACCATAAATAAGGATTATTGTTGCAAGAGCATGAAATGAAGCCACTTCAGTAAAGGAGAGGAAGTGCAGCTTATCAACTAAAGCTGTGAAAATAATCAACAGAATCCCTACATCTTTCAAAGAGAAGGGTTGAAATGGGACAATTTACTTCAATCAGTTAAATCATATATCCAGTCCTTCATTTTGGGAAAATGAATTTTATTTATTTTATAATCTAAGTGATTGATTATATTTAGAAATGTCACTATATTTAGAAACAATCTTAATTAAAGTACACACAGGGAAAGGAATTATGGCCTTTATGATAAAGATGAAATATTAGCTTGGGAGGCTAAATGTCAGATCAAAATATGATAGAGTTAGAATGCAAACTGTATCTCGTCTTTATCCAAATTAAAAAATGCGACTACTTATAGTAATCTTTTTACACATAATTAACTCATATATTGTTGAACTCACAAATCCCATGAGTCAGATAATTTTGGATCATCTATGGCTTTATTAACTCATTTCCTAATTCATCAATAGACTCAGGACTCAAAAGGCTATTCTGATATAAACACTCCTCATGATTAGAAGGGAAACTATCCCTTTTTGGACGGTTTCTCATTTTGCCCTCCTCCAAATCCCAATATTCTTTTTTTTTAAATTATAATACCTTCCTTATTTTCTTCACAGCTCTCAGATTTGGTGTTAGATATTCTATTTCATTTTCAGCAGTTTTGCTGTTGCATATATGAGGGTAACATTAACATACTGAGCATGGAGTAGATGAGAGAAAAAACAGTCCTTTGATTTAGCAGAGCCTCATACTAGAACCTCTACAAGAAAATCAAACCCTCTGCTCTGAAGTCTGACAGCCTATTTTCTATGGATTTTTATCTTATAAGAGTCTTTTTCTATGCCATTGTTTGTATTTTCAAAGTTTCCCTTATTCTCTCAATTTCTGTTAACTTGAGATCAGCATGTGCTAAACTGAAGAAGAATGAAAGGAGCTGAAATTGGTGAGGAAACACGTTTGCTTACATCATCTCACATAACACCTTAAAAGGACCTATCCCCATTTGTTTTCAGATGAAACTATAAAAAATTAGATATTTTATAGTCTAAGATGTATCTACCTCTACACAGATGTGCACTTCCTCTCAAATGGCCTTGATGTTCTTGGAAAGAAAAGAAAAGAAAGGATTGTGCAATAAAATATGACATATATTTGTTTTGTTGTAACATTTTTTGGACAGATTTCCACCCAGATGTAAGACTGAACTGCATAATCAAAATAATTAATCTGGAGACTTAAACTTAAGGAGAACAACCACTACCAATGCATTCAGTCTGAAAGAGAGCAGACTCTGACTCAGGTCAAGTCTATATTTTAAGAAAACAAGCAGCATTTTGTTATCTCTTTTGCTTATTTTCACAATAATGTGACAAGTATTTGTTGGGCTGCCGCTTGAAGACACAGATGGCTACTACATGATCTCCAAACCTATACTAATCTAGGAAATTCTAATTGTGATAGTAATATGGATTTATTTGCATTTTCAATGGCATGAACTGTTGATTTATTTTCATCTCAACTGGAATGAAACTGATTCAGTTATAGATACCTTAGCCAAAAAAAAAATACACCAAAGATATCAATATTATTTGATCAATATTGTAATATTGATCAAAATATTATAACATTTTGTGTGCTCCAGAAAGTACACATGGACCTTGCTTACCTCTGTCTCCTCTTACAAATTGAGATTTTAAAAATGCCTGTATCTTCACAAAATGTATCCCAATCATTAGATGAGTTTTCACACAGAATGCATCAACCAATGAAGTCTCAACTGTATTGTCTACCTACAGTGTGATTGAGCCATCACTACCTTTCATCAATGATTATAATTTACATCTTTATTATTTTCCTTCACACTGAACACTGACAAAAGCACACAAGAATTCTACATTCTAAGTTGATTTTAAAAATCCTATAAGGGCATGCTTGGTTATACCAGAGAAACAGTACATAGTGAAGGGTGATGATCTGGGTGAAGCCATCAATTGGTGCAGTTGACCTTATTTCTAATCTTTAGTGCTTTTTAAGGCCATGGAAGCAATCACCACATGGGAACGTGCTCCACGTCCAGTACCCTCCCTACCTTCTGTCCTTCTCTTATAGATGGATCTCTTTTAGACTCTCCTTTCCAGAATCCTCTATCAAATTATCACAATAAAAATAAGAACCTAGTCTATTGTTTCTGATTTTCAATAGATTTCTTACTACTATTAGAGTAATGATGTGACTACAGACCAAAAAGGAAAACCGGACCTGGTTTTCCATCTCTACAATAATCTAGGATGCACCATTACTTTCCATTGCTGAGAGAAAATTCTGAAGAGGAACTCAGTCTCTAAAATCAGCAGAATCACGTTATATATTCTAAACTTTTCTATCTCAGGCAACAAAAAGATCTTTTTTATTTCACTTTATCAGACAGCAGTAATTGAATAGATTGTCAGTGTTTAATCCTCAGCCAAAAAAAAAAAAAGGATAATACTTTCAAGTAGCATATATGAGAATTTTTTGTACAGAATCTGTGATCTTCAAATATAGATTTTCAGTATTCCTTTAAGCAGTCTTTTTGAAGTTCACCAATTTATGACTGTTCTGACTTTTCTCTTCCCCTTCAGGTCATGAAGTTTCATCTCTCTAAATTAAGGGTCATGGGGGAACACTCAGCAGTTCTCAGAAAAGGTTTATGGTTTACTCATGGAGAAAAGGGGTTCTTGGATTTTGAGGTTTTAAGAGGTTATGTGGAAGCCTGAGCCTTTGGATTCTCTCAAAGGAGTCATTATAAAAAGCAAAGTCAAATTTATAAATTGTGAACTTTAGCCTTTTTTCAGGCTTCTCTTATGGCTCAGCTGCTAAAGAATCCAGCTGCCCTGAGGGAGACCTGGGTTCATTCTCTGCGTTGGGAAGATCCACTGGAGAAGGGAAAGGCTGGATACCCACTTCAGTATTCTGGCCTGGAGAATTCCATGGACTGTATAGTCCATGGGGTCACAAAGAGTCAGACACGACTCAGGGACTTTCACTTCACTTTCAGCCCTTTTTCACCATATTTCCCTGCACCAACCTCTCTTCCTGGAGGATGACCTGGGAGATGAAGGACTCTCCCCTTCCATGGGCTAATAGCATACATTCTGGATCATAAAACGAATGTGGAAACAGTGCCTACTGTTTTGGCAATAGCTAAGTATATGCGCGCTGGGTCCTGTCTGACTCTTTATGACCCCTTGGAAGGTAGCCAGCCAGACTCCTCTGTCTGTGGAATTCTCCCAGCAAGAATACTGGAGTGGGTTGCAATTTCCTCTTCCAGGTGATTTTCCCGACCTAAGGATTGAACCCGTGTCCCTGGCATCTCCTGCACTGGCAGAAAGAAATATTATACTCCAACAAAAATATAATTTTAAAAAAGGAATATTGTCCGTGGACAACATCTTCAACCTATGCTCAAGAGTTCTAGTTGACCCTTTTTGAAGCCCTAGTGTGCTACACATTTCAGACTTCACCAGCCTGACAGTCGCATAAGACAATTTCTTGCAATAAAAAACTAATACAAGTGTTCTGTTTTAAATAAAAGAGACAACATTATGATAAAGTCAAATTTCTTTTCTTTGCAACATTTAAAATATAACAGAAGATAAACTACTAAATATACTCTCACTATCCACATCTCTGTTAGTTTTCTATTACTGTTTTAACAAGTGACCACAGAATTAGTGGCTAAAAACAAATTTTGCAGTCTTTCAGATTTGAAACTCAGAAGTCCAAAAGGGTTCTTACTGAGCTAAAATCAAGGTGTCCTTGTGGCTGAGTTTCTTCTGAGGTTTCTAGGAGAAAATCTCTTTTCCTTTTCCCAGTTATTATAGACTTCCTGATTTCTGTGGCTTGTGATCCCTTCCACCATCTTCAAAGCCAGCAGTATGCCATCTTCCAATCACTCTCTCTGATTCTTTGCCTCACTCTTCCTTATAAGGACACTTGTGATTACATGGGGATCATCCAGATAGTCTAGGACACCTTCTAATTTCAAAATTAGCTTATTAACAAATTTAATTCCACTTGCCACCTTGATTCCCCTTTACTATAAAAATTAATATATTCAAAGTTTCCTGGGATTAGGACACAGACACCTTTGAGGGGTCATTATTCTTACTACAACACCATCTATTGCATTTGCATCCCTGTTACTAATATTGAATTCTTGTGTGCTTTTGTCTGTCCTGAAACCTCTAATGCGACCGCTCCACTTTCCATAAATGTAAACTCTTTGCTCCAGAGGCTAATCGTTGTTGTTGTTTTTCTAACACCTATTCAAGTGGCGATTAGACTTAAATTCATACTTTCATGAGTCTACCAATTTAATACTGACTTTGAATACTGACTTCTCTAGTACTATAACTATACTAAAGTATAGTTTATGTATCTATCCTTAAACTATAATTTTGATCTCACGTTACCTTGAATCCATACTTTCCCCCAAATCTGGCTAAAAACCTTCTCTTTTCCTCCCTTTTCAAAAGTCGTTCACTATTCTTTAAACATGCTTACTTTGCCTAATCTAAAAAGCACCTCTTTGATCCTATAATTTTTTTCTACTTATTCAGTCCATTCTATTAAAAAGTTTTATCTACATTTAAACTCTGTAATCTTTCTGAAACTGTTGCTGTTTAGTATTTAGAAGACCAAAAGAGGGGAAAGCAAAAAATAAAAAAAGGGAAAAAAATACAAGGAGCAAATTCTGATCCGTTTCCATGTTTGCTGGTTGCCTAATCTCTACAGATGTTCGGATACACATCAGCTTTATGTGTTTACTTGAAGACTAAAAGGATATCGAGCTGAGCTGTCTCAGGAGCTTTTCAAGCAATGAAACAGTAAAGAACAATAGAAAGAACTTCTGAACTGAGATTTGACTCCTTTCCTTGTCTCTTCTAGAGAGACAAGGAGAAAGCATTCTAACGTTGAATGCTTTGGGGACTATTATCCTTGCCTACTTCACAGGGTTGCATAGGGAATAAAGTGTTGAGTTACATATTTACATAAATAAAATGAATGTGATAACTATTGGAAACTACTTAATATATAAGCATTATAAAATATAAATGATCAGAGGTATAGATACTAATTTTAATGTTTAATACATTAAATTTATACATGTATTGTATACATGTATAAGTTACATAAGGTCCTTGTAAATATATAAGGACTCTGTAATGAAAAATATGGAAGCTTTGAGGTACTGAGATTCTGAGAAATATTCATTGTTCAGTCATTCAGTCATGTCCAACTCTTTGCAGCCCCATGGATTGCAGCACACCAGGCTTCCCTGTCCTTCAGCATCTCCTGGAGCTTGCTCAAACTCATGTCCATTGAGTCAGTGATGCAATCCAACCATCTCATCCTCTGTCATACCCTTCTCCTGCCGTCAATCTTTCCCAGCAGCACAGTCTTTTCTAATGAGTCAACTCTTCACATCAGGTGGCCAAAGTATTGGAGCTTTAGTTTCAGTGTCAGTCCTTCCAATGAATATTCAGTGTTGATTTCCTTTGGGATTGACTGGTTTGATCTCCTTGCTGTCCAAGGTTTGGAAATAATCTGTGTGCTTATTATTGACTGAATACAAGTGATTAAAAATTTGAAGAATTCAAATAAAATTAATCTGCTTTCCATTTTTTATGTGCTGGAGCAGTCATTTCTTTCTAAGTTTGAATTTTCAAATTATAGAAAAAAGTAGCTCGATTCACTTTTCAGATGTGACATTTGGCACATTTGTCATATTTTTTTCAAGTATGACATTTATTCACTTACTCATTCCATGAAATAAAATCGTATAAATTTGACTTCTTACACAAAATTATTAAGTAAATTGTAAGGATCTTTACCTTTGAAAGAAAAATTGATATAAATTGAACATTGCCATTCAGAAAATTACCTTCTTATTTTTCTGTACCCTAATACTGATATTCAGGAAAACTGATAGTTACACTGTCATAGATAGCCTGACATTGAATATAAACATTTTAATCTTTGGATAGTTTCTGAAAATGTACAAGATGAAGACTATTGAATGACACCAGATGCTATTATTTCTGGGGGGTCTTTCATGCATTCATATGTTTGGATAAATATAATATTAAGCATTTACTGCAAATTATTAGAGATATTATAAAAGATAAATAAAATTAGAAACAACATTCTAGACTATGCTATGGCCTTATTTTTGTGGAATCTAAGAGAAAGAAAGTGAAAGTATTAGCGGGTCATTCGTGTCCAACTCTTGAGGATCCCATGGATCCTTTGTGATCCCATGGACTATAGCCTACCAGTCTCCTCTGTCCATGGGTTTCTTCAGGCAAGAATACTGGAGTGGGTAGCCATTTCCTTCTCCAGTGGATCTTCCTGACCCAGAGATCAAACCTGGATATTCCACATTGTAGGCAAATTCTTTACTGTCTAAGTCTCCAGCGAAGACAGTGCTTAAGAAAACATGGTTGATTAAGTGAAATAAGCTTAAATCCTTTCAATGTATTTCCCTATAGGCTTATGTCAGCTGATTAAAATTAAAATAGAACAGCAGAGTTCATATGCCATTAAACTATAAGTTTCATTCATAAACATTACTTCCCAATGCTAGTAGAGTAGTTTCAGTTTAGTTTTGAAAGTACATCGTAGCCCACTCTATAATCTACATAAGTTAAATAATTCAAGATGGGAACTACTACATATGGCATATTTTTAGTGATATATTTTTAAAAATAATGTTTTATTTATGATGCTAAAAGAATGTTTAATTCCCAAGAAGAGAATCATAGATTTGTTCATGATGCAAGTACTTTGCTTTCCCATGTTTTCTCTATTTTGCCTTACTAGCAAATTATCTCTAAATTAAAATTTACTATTTTTTGAAATAATGTAAAATTTAACAATATTCTGAACTTCAGCAATAGAGTTTTATTTGAGTGGAAGTGTGCGCAACACTCACTAATACAATTCTTAGTTTGCTAGATGTGTGACTATATTAAATAATAACTATATATTTCCTAAATATGGTACATATCTCATAGTTTTCCTAGAGTAGATCATTGGGATGCATTCTCACGGAAGAAAGACTTCCTATTCATGCCTCTCAAGAGCTCAGCCAATGAGAAACTGTCACAACTCAGCCAGTAAAATGTTACTGTATTTCAAAATCCCAATTCCTTCAACAAACTCTTTGCTTACTATAATCTTCCCAATTTATTTTCTCCTCTTTAAAAGAGTTCTCCTTTCCTTGTTGAGAAGAACTTGTATGTTGCAGACCCTGAATTCTAATTCCCTGCTGATGTTACATTAACTCATTTTTGCTGGAGAGATCACTGACAGTCAATGTGTTTTAGAGAGACAATTATTATGCTTTTTTTCAAATATGTTTATTTAAAAACACTTTAAAGTGTTGCTTATTTCCTAAATATTTCTTTCCATGGATTCATAATGTCAAATATAAGTGTGTGTGTTTATTCACGTCCAGCTCTTTGTGACTCTATGGGAAGCAGCTCTTCTGTCCCTGAAATTTTGGAGTGGGTTGCCATTTCCTTCTCCAGGGGATCTTCCCAACCCAAGAATCAAACCCACATCTTCTGCATCTCCTGCATTTACAGGCAGGTTCTTTTATCACTAAGTCACCAGGGAATGCTGTTAAATATAAATGATGAGCTAAAGGAATTGGAAGGCTTAATTGGATGAATAAAAGCTTTGTTTAAGTGCATTTTTTAAAATCACACAAAGAAATATGTGATCCTTTATTTTTGAATAGAGATCAACGTAGAAAATTAGGCTATTTAGATTATTATTTTTTTTTTTGGCTGTTTCACATGGCGTGCGGGATCTTAGTTCCTTGACCAGGAATTGAATTCATGCTCTGTGCAGGGAAGTCCGGATTCTTAACCACTGGACCACCAGGAAGTCCCTGTTTAGAGTTTTATTTATTGTTAACTTTAAATAATAAATGAAATTATGTAGATGGCTTTATAGCTGAACTCAAGAAGCATTAGCCAAGTAGGACATATTCTGTTAAGTGTAAACAGCTTTTGGTACCTTAAAGATGCAGGATAAACTTACCCAAGTAGTAAAACAATATTTAGAAACATGTAAAATATTTATTTACACTTAGCAAGGATCACATGGCAGTTGCTGAAAAAATACGAAAATACTAAAAGGTCTTTATCTTGGATTTTTTTTGTGTGTCAGTTGAATAAAGCAATCAATCCCATATGAATTAAAACTTATTTGCTCAAAAGCAGAAAGATTGTTGGAATATAATAAATTTTAGTTTGTCAAGTTGAGGCAAACCCTTTTTTCTGGAAAAATATTTTACCATAGCAACCATGTAATTGCGTGAGTATGTATGGTGTGTGTGAGTAAACGTGTGTGTGTGTATTTGAAGAAGGAATGTGTAAGGTTATAAACCAATGTTTACAATTTCAACTTCTGAAACATAATTAGCTTGGGGGTAATGACCAGCACGAGCTTCCCAGGTGGTGCTAGTGGTAAGGAACCTACCTGCCAATGTAGGAGACATAAGAGATGCAGGTTCGATCCCTGGGTTGGGAAGATCTCCTGGCAGAGGGCATGGCAATCTTCTTCAGTATTCTTGCCTGGAGAATCCCATGGACAGAAGAGACTGGTGGGCTACCACCCATAGTGTCACAAAGAGTCAGACACAATTGAAGCGACTTAGCATGCATACAGGCAATGACCAACACAACACTTAATTAACAGCGTGCATCTTGCAAGATGATATCACTGCTCGTATCTATTTCTAGTTATCTAAAAGGTCACTATTTTAAAACTAGAGCTTTAAAGCTATGAATGCCTAAAATTTTAATTTTCATCAGGCTGAAAGTGAACATCTGTGATCATAATTTAGTAGTGGAGTGGAGTGTGTGTGCTCAGTCACCTGACTGTCTATGAACCCACGGACTGTAGCTCACTAGGCTCCTCTGTCCATGGAATATTCCAGGCAAGAATACTTGAATGGGTTGTCATTTCCTCCTCCAGGGGATGTTCCTGACTCAGGGGTCATACCGGCATCTCTTGCAGCTCCTGCATTGGCAGGCGAATTCTTTACCACTGGGCCACCTGGGAAGCCCCATAATTTAGGAATAGTACATCAATTTTGATCCTCAGTTTTAAGTTGACCCCTGAAGCCACATCATCAAAGGCACAGACAACTTGAAGAGAGGAGTCTTAAAGCTCAAGGAGACACCTGTAAGGTATTTACAGTTCAAATATGCTCTTGTTGCTTGAAAAGTGCCTGTTTGTCCAAAGGAAGACAGACTACTGCTGCTGCTGCTGCTGCTGCTGCTAAGTCGCTTCAGCCGTGTCCAACTCTGTACGACCCCATAGACGGCAGCCCACCAGGCTCCCCCGTCCCTGGGATTCTCCAGGCAAGAACACTGGAGTGGGTTGCCATTTCCTTCTCCAATGCATGAAAGAAAAAGTGAAAGTGAAGTCACTCAGTCGTATCCAACTCTTCGCGACCCCATGGACTGCAGCCCACCAGGCTCCTCCGTCCATGAGATTTTCCAGGCGAGAGTTCTGGAGTGGGTTGCCATTGCCTTCTCCGGGAAGACAGACTGCTAACATGAAAAGGTCAAGATGTTGAGGTTCCAAATAACACCTCTTTTTATTAAGTTGTTCACTCAAAATAGGTGAATATAAACAATGGCAAAGGACATTCAAGATAAGGAATAAAATTATTTTTCTATTTTAAAAGTTTATCATTACAACAAATTCAGTGTAGTATAGAAGTGACCTTTCTGTTGTTATTTTACTCATATCAAATACTTAAATAGTATTAAATTTACAGAAATTAAATAAATAAATAAATAAAACAAAAAGTTTTGTAAATATGACTCCTGGGGTAAAGGAAACCTGCATTGTAAATGGATTGAGCCTACGTCTCCTACATTGGCAGGCAAGTTCTTTCTGACTAGCGCCTCCTGGGAAGCCTGCATTGTAAAATAGAATTAGGACTCTAATAAAGAGTTTTCTTAGCTTTTCCATCAAACAAAATATATCTTGGGAGATTAAGAATAAATTAACTTCTGTGATGAGGAATACCAAAAAGTTAGATTCAAAAATAATCTGAAGAAATGCAACTTGGTTATTTAAAACAGGGAAATGCACAAGGGAAGGAGGCAGAGAATGGGAGGAATTTTGCAAGCTCTTTTCTTTTACACTACTTCTTACCACGTGGAATGATGTATTATTATCAATCTTGTATCATTTTGAAATAACATTTCAAAACTATCACAGTTTAGTATTGATTCCCACCACTTTGATGACCTAGAGCCAGAAAATATAAGTAGAAATAATTGAGCTAATCTTCACAAATTAGCAATGTTTAACACTGCTTCCCTAGTGGCTCAGACATTAAAGCAATGGAGGAGACCCAGGTTTGATCCCTGAATTGGGAAGATCCCCTCAAGAAGGAAATGGCTACCCAGTCCGGTATTATTGCCTGGAGAATTCCACAGACAGAGGAGCCTCGCGGGCTCATGGGGTCACAAAGAGTCAGACATGACTTAATGACTAACACAAATACTTCTTTTAAAGTTATAAGGTATCAATTACATAGCAGTTAACGGGACAGATTGTAAAGAAGAACAGAAAGAATTAGGAGAGAGTAAGTTAAATTTGATACCTGAAAGCTGGTTAAAAGTATTTGTTTAGCCAGAATCCTCTTTATAAAGTTTTCCCTTAATCCCAGGTGTTGACAGACATTGGATTGAATTTAGGAGCCTAAATGACAATCAACCAAATCAGTTTTATTTTCTGTAAAGTAAAATCTCCAAATTCATTTTAAAATTCAATTTAATGTGTTTTGAAGGGTCCTGATGACAATCATTTCAATGATGAATTCTAATTTTAAGACAGATGTGTCGACAGTCGCATTAAGAGATAGCTTCCTCGGTCCCTGGGCTGCATCATAGAAACTGAACACAGCACTGAAGACTGGTGGTGGAACTAGATCCTAATAGGTCTCCCAAGAACCAATTCAGAAGGGAAGTCTCTGAGGTAAAAGGAATGCATAAGAGAAACACCGTAGATCAAGGGAGATGGAGCCCTGAAAGTCAGGCCATTTTTGACTTACTTACACAATTTAATCGTCTGCCTTTTCTAAACTTTGCAGACTGTAAGGACAATCAGTCTTCAGAGAAGATAACTATCCAAAACCATTCAAGGGATATGGTTGTTAAATGAGTCCTTTCATCACTTGATATGGTTAGTAGGAACTAAAAAATAATATCCCTTCTGGTCTCAGTTCAGTTCAGTCGCTCAGTCACGCCCGGCTCTGTACGACCCCATGGACTGCGGCACACCAGGCCTCCCTGTCCATCACCAACTCCCGGAGTTTATTCAAACTCATGTCCATTGAGTCGGTGATGCCATCCAACCATCTCATCCTCTGTCGTCTGCTTCTCTTCCTGCCTTCAATCTTTCCCAGCATCAGGGTCTTTCCCTTCTAATTTAATACTATTCTAATACGATCTCTGTGAATGTCCATTCTTTCTCTGTTGTGTTCTCTCTAGCTTTTTCGTGTTCTCTCTTTCTGCCCCAGGCTAGAGTGCAGTTAGACAAATTAAGGATCCAGGCAAGCTAAGTGTTCAGAAGTAAGAGCATACCCAAAACAAGACTACCTTTCTCTTCCCCAAGGTAGAAACTATCAACAGATAATATGAGATCAAGATTTAATTAAAGATATGGCACTGAAGGTGGGATTCCCAGGTGACGCAGTGGTAAACAATTCACCTGCCAATGCAAGATATGCAGGTTCAATCCCTGAACTGGTAAGATCTCCTGGAGTAGGAAATGGTAACCCACTTCAGTATTCTTGCCTGGAAAATTCCATGGACATAGAAGCCTGACAGGTTACAGTCCATGGTGTCACAAAGAGTCAGACACTACTGAGCAACTAAACAATAGCACTTCTGACTGGACAAGATGAGAGGTGAATCACTATCAGATACATGTTTGGTTGTATTTCACCCTTGATAGAGAAAAATAGGAAAAAAAAATAGAAATTAGATTAAAATTAATGCTTCTTTTCTAATAATATGAAATGTAAATCACAAAACAGCAACTACAAATAAGTAGTAATCGCATGGATTTAAATGTACTCTGTCGCCTTGGAGAAATAATGTTTATATCATGTAAGGAATCCATTCAATAGTACAAAAATGGAAAAGGAGAATAAATAAGCAAGACAGAATCCTCTACTAATTTAGTAGTGACTGCAGATTTTCATCCCAAAAAAGGCATACTTTGGTAACATGATCCAAAAGGATTTTTATCTAGGTAAAAGGCAAAGGTTTTGCATAATTAGGTTCATTTAGTGTAAGGATTGTTGCAAAGTCTCCTTAATAGTTGTGAAATTAAACAAAATCTCTGGCATGATAACAAGCAAAGATATGTATCAGAGTTTGATATAGCAATGAATAGCCATGAATGCTTGTATTTGTCAGAGACTAAAGGAGAGGAGGGGAGTGGGAAAGATTTATAGCAAGGGGAAAAAATAAGGGGGGGGGATACAAGCAGAGCTGATAAGAGATGCTGGCACAGGAGGTCTGGTGGGTGGGCTAACCAGAGTGGGGCATCCTATGTGATTGGTTAGGGCACAAAATTGGCTTTTTGTACTTGGCCTTCAGATGGAGCCAGGGGGCAAAAATTAGGGAAGTTGTTAGTTATCAACAAATTCCTTGCTATTTGGGATCAAATGCTACAGAAGTTGTGGTTCAAACTGGTTGCTGCAGAGGCTGTGGGTCAGTGTTCTCTTTTTATGCATGAGATGGCCATTGCCCATTCATACATTCATCTCATAGCATAAGGGAAGAAACTACTTCAGAGTTCCAGGTAATAAGGGTTTCGTATATCACACCGTCCTTAACCTCTGCTTTCTGGATGAAGTGATTGGCCCAAAGGAGCATTTTTCATTCAAGTTCAAGATGCATAGAATATATTATCCCAATTCTGAGGAGGCTAAACTGGAAACTGGAGTCCTTCATGAAGAGAAAGCAAGACTCAATTGGGAAAAGAGGGAATATATAATTTAGACTTGACAGTTCCACCTGTGTGGCTGTGCCAGAGACCCATCTGAAAAAATAACCCAGGAGAGTATAGAGAGATCTATCGAAGGAGTATCTAAAACTGGATAAGTCCATGTTTCTGTGAATCATAAAATCAAGCAGTACCCCTGGCTTTCTTGAGATTGCACAAGAGCTGCTTAATCCCCATGTTTGCCATAGTGTTTTTGTGTCATCTTTTGCAGTCTAATGAATTATCACTTACTAATTTACAAAATTCCTGTTATGGATCAGACACTGTGGCCCATAGCACCATGTTCTCTGATACTTGGTTCTTTTCTCTTCAAGGCACACTGGAGGCTGTACTTCCGATACCACCCTCCCCCACAAATTCCTTGCAGTTAGGAAGAATCATGTGACTCTGGGGCATGACATATAAGAAGTGACAGATGTCACTTCTGAGCTTAGACATTTAAATGCTGAAGGAATTATCTCATCTCTTCCTGTCTTCTGATACTAAATATTATGGAAGAGGCTTCATGTCACCTAAGTGACAGTGGGTGATGATCAGTAATGAAACTGAAAGGTCACCAAATGCTGTGAGTGAAGACAGATTAGAGTTTGGACTTTTTCCTGGGGACATGCAATATTCAGCAGGTATTTTTGATTATGTATTCTGTTCAAGCAATGTGCTGGTGACAATTGAAAGTGATCACTCTCTTGTAAGCAGGGGGTTGACATGGTCAGATTGCTCTGGCTGCCTTGTGCAAAATAGATTGGAGAGGAAAGTGAATGCAAGGGAGAGACTAGTTAAAGAGCTCAGTTTTTGTATGAAGCAGCAAAAGTGGGCTGTACTTCCCTTAACTACTTTTACATGCAAAACAATGGAATATTCTCTGGGTTCTTATACATAGGGAAGTGAAAGAATAAAAAAGAATTAAGGGCATGTGTGCTCAGAAAGGAAAAAAAAATAGTGTGTGTGTCCGACTCTTTGCCATCCTATGGACTGTAAGCCTACTAGGCTTTTCTGTCCATGGGATTCTCCAGGCAAGAATACAAGAGTGGGTTGCCATTTCCTTCTCCAGGGGATGTCGCCAACCCAGGTCTCCTGCATCTCCTGCATTGGCAGGTGGATTCTTTACCACTGAGCCACCTGGGAAGCCCAAAAAAGAATACAAGTCCCTAAAAATCAGGAAGTTTATAATTTAAAGAATAGCTATGTGCCAGTGTGCTTATAATTTATTTTCATGCCTGAGAATGCCTTCCCTAAGCACATTCTGGCAAACCATAAAACAAATAAACAGAAATAGAATAAAGCCTATTAGTCGTTACAATTGTAGCACCAGATAATCACGTTACTGCAAAATATAAATATGCAGTTTTACATCTAGAAGCACATTAAGTTGAAAGAAGTTTTAACTGAATTTCTGTAAATTAATCAATAAAAACATGCTTTTGTAAACAGCCTTTTCTGTCATATCAAATGTTCTTAGTCTTTAAAGCACATGAATATAATACCTCAGGAAAGATCTGTTCTCCACATATTTCCTGTATAAAATGCAGAAAAATAAATAATAAAAACCAGTGTGTCTTCCTCTGTGGGGTGATGCTGGCATATGTAAATAAGCTTCTTTGTGCATAAAGTAAAAGACGTGGGACCAAAGTTTCTGATTTGTACAGTGCTTTTTTATTCTTTCTTTAAAAAGATAGCAAGATTGAGGGGAAAGCCATTTAGGAGAAATAATTGTCTTCTAACGGCCAGCTTGCAGAAACTAATACACATAGAAATGATGTTAAAAATTGTTTTGACACTTTGGTAAATGAAAGTATAAGATGCATAGGGATATATCAGAGGTACATGTGAGTCTGTGGTCCATGAAAACTGCTGATTAGAAAGGAGAGACTTAATGGTCTCTAATTGCACTGTAATTGAGTGTAGTATAAAAGTAATGAAGATAACAGATTTGTGTGTTAACATGAAAAATATTAGAGGGGTGGATGCACAATGTTTGGGATAATTAATTCTATCCCCCACTCCCTATAAACATATGCGTGTATAAACTGAATTAGATTTGAAAGAGAATCCAAAGAACCAAATATAATGTCTGAACAAGCTTAATATTATATGGGAGATTAAATTACTATTTTTGATGTTCTCTGTGACTATCTCATTTAGTTTCTATTGTGCTTGTTATTCATTCTAAGGTGTTTTTTTTTAAATGAATTGAATAATGCATAAAAATCTGCAGACCTACACAGAAAGTTTAGATGCAGTGTCAGTTAGACAGCAAATCCTAATAATTTTCTGGTCGTATATGTTTTAGTTTTATTTGTTTGCTTAGAGCTCTGGGTGTGTGTGTGTGTGTGTGTGAATCTTACTCTTTGCACTTCAAAGAAAAAATATTAGACAATTGACATAGCAGATATTTTGCATCCAGCGTTAAGCAGCTTCTATTTAAACTAAAAGAGAAATCAAATAGCTTGTGAGAACGGTGGAAGCATGTCATTTAAGAACAAACTACCAAGAAATGGATAAAGGCATTTAGAGGTGAAGAATAGAAATGCAAATTAAGAAGTAGAAGATAAGATTGTTCAGCTCTGTTCCTAAAAGCAGATGATGCCCTTTTCACAGTTCCAAGACCCTACAAAGCAGTAATGATTTCTTCCTCATTTTTTTTTTTTTTTTTTTGCTATTCCCTATCCACGTTATTTAGATAACTGTTATGCAAAATTATTTTGCTTGGGAGACTTTAACAAATACCAGAAACTTTCAATTCGCCACTATAATTATCACAGCGTTCCCAGGAATCCTTAAAAACCAAACCAAACTGAACTTGATATGTTGTTTGCAAAAGGATTTTGCATTTTATTTGCTTTTAATGCAAAGCATGGCAGTCTGTCTCTGCCTGTGTGTCCTCTGTTCTTAACAGTATCAGCAGTAAGTTCAAATGTATGGAGAGACCAGATACTGATGTCACCTGGGCAAACTAGATAATGCTTAGGTATTAATATTTACAGACAGAAAAGAATCACATTCAGGTTCATGGCAAAAATGATGAATGTTTCAAGAGTCTGGATACCAGTATCCTTGTCAGGGGAGACCCCACCACAGATTAGGATTTCTGAGGAAGGTGAAAGTTACACCTCAGGAAGCTCCACAGCCCAATCAAAGTGGATCCTTCACTCATAGCTTGAATGATTCTTCCTTTAAGCTCCTCTGGACATATGGCAGAGACTAGCTTATCTAGGCCTGGTACAGTTCATTTATCACAAGTATACAATATGCAATTTGACTAAAGGGTTCCATATAGGTCATTGCATTTAGGCATAACAGAAGGTTTTATTAATCATCCCCAACCCCTGTGGGCTGAGTAATCCTCCTTGACGTTTATATATGTGTTTAGAGCTAGAACAGAATTTTGAAAGTAGAATAAGGGTCACTTAGCCCACTATCTTTGGAAGCTCATGAGATTGACTCTGAATGCTACACTGCACCCCTCGGAATAGCTTTATACATCAGTAAGGTCATATTTTACCACCATCTGTTTCACTCTCATTCCTGTATCTCAGTTCATTCTGAATGTGAATAGGGGGAAATGGAGAGTTATTTATTAGTCTTCTGTAACAGCTTGGTATCACTAGTTGCTTTAACAAACGATCCTCAAAGTCCAATGAGATTAAAGGTTAAATTTGATTTCTCATCGACCAGCATTAAAATGAAGACATTGCTGATTGGTTGAGTGCCATGAGAGACTTGTACATCACTATAAGAACGATACACTAAAATGCAGTAGCTTATATAAAATTGTTAATCTCTCTCTACTGAAGTAGTCAGTTGGGAAGAAATCCACACTTATATGACTGTCCTCCTAAAAAAATTGTATTTTGCCCTTTGTCCTTTAATACTCATGGCATTGGCCACAGGTGCATGGCCAAACAATGACAGATTTTCTCTAAGATATATATTCCATTTTCCTGGTGATAAAAACTTAATCTGAAGAAAAAAAAATCATTGAACTGAGATGAGAGGATCATTTCCAATTGGATGAGCTTTTTGCTCCCATGCCTAGATTATATTTATATCATGAATTAGTAAAAGTAATGAATTGCATAAAATATGGACAGAGCTATATTAACTTGGAGAACTTTAGCACTATAACATTCCAGTTCAAATTATACAGTAATATCCCAACCTGTTCTATATACTCAGATGCATGTTTTTCACATACATGATTAGAAAATCCCTAACGCTCATCTTCTTCCAGTGACCCAGAGAGTGAGAAATGTGGAAATTAGCATTAGCTGTAGAAGAACTATATGCAATAACTATGTCTGAAGGATCTTGCTGTAGATTGTATACAGTGTATACAGTGTAACTAAATGTGTTTGCTGCAAATGATTCATCATGTTTTGCCTGTTATAAACCTAAAATTATTTATTTTTCTGTTTAATAATGGATTTTAAACAAATTGGAAATAAACCTTTAGCAGCAATGTGTTTAAAGATGTGATTTTAATAAAAAAAATTAAGACAATGTTGATGAGAAGTTTATAGCTTGCAATACCTAAGGGCTGATGTGTTGTTACAAATCCTATAAATAGATGCATCAATATCTTTTAGAAGAGAAAGATAAAAGAGGGGGAAAAAAAGGAAGTATTATTCCACCATGGTATGACTCCCATAGGAGAAATATTTCCAACAGGCTCATGATTAGATGCAGAGGACAGAGCTTATCTACCCTAAATAAGGGTGATATTGGCTAGTTACAGGAGACCAGCAGAATAAGTAGATACCTCATTATAAAGTAGTTTTGTGTACAATGTTCACCTCACACTTTCACAAAGATCATTACCATCATCAGATCTCCAAGGACTTCTACCCTCCAATGGGGATGCTTCTGACTCCTTAGATGGTACTGAGAAAAGTACCAGACAGAGAAGACAGAAAGAGCAAGATATAATTAAACCCCTTTGTTAGAGGAGCCTGCATTCTTGACTGAGGTTTTGCTGCTAATATAGCCCTGGGAGAAAATTTACTGAAACAATAAAAATGATCAATTTAGGCTTCAAATTTTGTAACTCCCAGTAAAGCTTTTTCCTTCTCTCACTTCTGCTATTTTTCATAATCAAAGCATAAAGCATACTAATGCTTTATCACAAATAATGGCTGTGAGATTATATTAGAGTTTGGGGATTTCAAAGTCATTTTATAAGAATTAGTTCAGTTGTTACACGATTTTGTCTGGAAAGTCTCAGTAATATCATTAAAAGCCCAGTTTAATTAATTTGAAAAAAAACATGTTTAACATGATATTCAGTCTTTCAGACTTCACATTTCATTCTCTGTACATCAGCTTCTACAATGACTCATTGTCTTTTCTCTGAATTCCTTCCGTTAGATTTCAAAGCATTAAGACTCAGACCCATTAAAATCTATCAGTGTTATGTAATTATACATTCATGAAAATGTATTAAATATCTAGTTGCAATCTAACTTAGTCTTGAAAACACAGAAATAAACACATATATGTCCTATTAGCAAAGAGTTCAGAATTTAATTTGGAGGAAAACAAGCAAACACTAAGGAGTTTTTGTTAGTCCTAGAATTACAGCAGAGATCTTATCTAGAGGAAGTTTTTAACAAGGACTTGGTCATTGCAAGTGGCATAAAAGGTGAGTAAAAGCATAGCTTCTGTGGATTCTTATGAGAACTCCACCGTGTAAGAACCATTCTGTTGGCTTCCCTTTGTACTGATTTCTCTTATATCAAAATGGACTTCCCTGGGGGCTCAGACAGTAAAGAGTCTACCTGCCATGCAAGAGACCCAGGTTTCATCCTTGGGTTGGGAAGATCCCCTGGAGAATGACATGGCAATCCACTCCAGTATTTTTGCCTGGAGAATTCCATGGACAGAGGAGTCTGGAGGACTACAGTCCACGGGGTGGCCGAGTCAGACAGGACTGAGTGACTAACACTTTCATTTTCTTTCACGTCAAAAATAGTGTAAATAAGGGGGAATACTCTCCAAGTTGGGCTTCCCAGGTAGTGACAGTGGTAAAGAACTCGCCTGCCAATTCAGGAGATACGAGAGATACGGGTTCAATCCCTGGGTCGGGAAGATCCCCTGGAGTAGGAAATGGCGCCTGCTCCAGTATTCTTGCCTGGAGAATCCTATGGACAGAGAGCCTGGCAGGCTTCAGTCTATTGGGTCTCAAAGAGTCGGACAAGACTGAGCAACTGAGCATGCACTCAAAGTTAGAAGGACTTTCAATCCTCTTCTTGGATTCTACTCAGTGGAGGGAGGTCTCAGGGGAGCCATGAAAGTAGAGAGAGTGCGATAGACTAGATCTGACACAAGATATTTTTAAATTCCAGGAGATACATTAAGTAAATTGAATAGTAAACTAGAAAATTTGCCAAAGCCTCAAACATATGGACACCAAGGGGAGAAGGGCGGGTGGGAGGGAGGGTGGGATGAAATGGGAGATTGAGATTGACATAGATGCAGTACTATGTATAAAACAGATTACTGAGAACCTCCTGTATAGCTCAGGGAACTCTACTCAATGCCTTGTGGCGACCTAAATGGGAAGGAAATCTAAAAAAAAGGGAAGATGCATGCAATGCACATAGCTGATTCATTTTGCTATGCAGCAGATGCTAACACATTATTGTAAAACAATGATACTCCAATAAATTTACTTGCCAAAGAAATAGGAGTTAAATGAACAATAAATCTTAAACTTTGCCAAAGCTATTGGCAGATAGCTCCATTAAAAGTGAAGAGGATTAAAAAAAAAATGTGTGTTCTAGATAATCATGCAGGGAGTTAGTGGTATTTCTTTAAAAATAATTGTGAGCATTAGCACTGTTAGATCCCAAATAAGTGAAATTTTAATCAATATGGAAATAGATGGGACATATAAGCTGTAGGCTACTTTTTAAAAAAAAATCATCTGTACGTATGGCTAAAAGAGAATAAAATATCAAACTAAAACAATTCACAGAATATTAAACAAGGAGGTAATAATTGCTATTTTTATTACAGAGGAAGAGAAACATTTAATAACTAATCAAAATTGTAGTGAGGAGCTAAACGGTTAAAAATCAAGGAGAGCCAGTTTATAGGATTTTTATATAATAAAGCACTGAGTTTTTTGGTAGTGCTTTAATTATTTCCTTTATCAGTGGACTTTAAATGAAATTATTAAAAATAAGGATTATAACTGGGATTTTTTTCAAAACCTAATTATACCAGAAATATAACTGATAATAGAGAAATTGAGTATATAAAGAGTGAAGTCTATGCATATATAGAGGGTGATTTCTATATAGCATTATTCGCATTGAGGAAATAATGGGCATTTTCTGTGATGATTTGGCTCAACAAAAACATGTCATCATTTTGAAAATGTCTGCACGTTGTTTTTAGAAGCTTAGAATATAAAGACAGCAGCCTCAATATATACCTGATTGCAATGAACTGTAAAATCCTGTAGTAACCCTGTTAAAAAGCCTATGAATTCCATTCAATTTTGCTAGACTGTAAGCAAAATAGTGAGGGAGAGAGATTTTATTAAATACCCCTTAAGATAAAATAAAACTTTGTTGTCTCCTAAAACACTATATTTAGTTTCATTCCCATTTTTATAATAAAATATGTGATGTGTTTCCTTTTGCAGGTAAAATCTAATGAGTGGCAATGAAATGGTATTAACTTAAGTCATAGTAAAAGTAAAAGTGCCATGGATACTATATAATCTGAATTAAGTTCCAACTTATTTATTTTGAAACTCCAGCTCTTTTACAGATGTCATTTATGTGTATGTGTATGTGCCTATACAGAGAGAATTTTAATATAGCAAGAAAAATAGAACCCTTTATTTACATTGGATCATCAAAGAAGTTAAACTAAGGATCTGAGATGTAATAGATTATAAAGTTTTTAAAAGTTAGGAAACATAAAATAATTGAAGTGGCTTTCATCTGAAAATGTTTCAAAATCACTTGTAAAGGCTGAGAATAAATTTCAATTCACATTTTATTGAATAAAGCTGATATGAAAGATAAGAAAACCGTTTCTCCTTCTTAGTATTAGATCACAAGTTATTGCAAACTGAATCTTGATGATCAATTATTGATCAAAAATAATGGAGATCCAGAGTTCATTTATTATCAAGTTATTTGAATGTTATGAGTATCTTCACAATGAAAAATTACTTATGTTATTTATATGAACTTAAAAATGCTTCCACATAAATAATGCATTCCCTTAGTGAAGAACAGTGAGCTGTGTCTTTTGGTTTTATGTATGAATTAAAGCTTAAGAAATTTTCATGAAACACTGTTTTATGTAAAAATGCAGCATTATATAATTTCTGTGCTTTCTTCACCTTTCAGTTTAACTATCATCCCTGCATTTTTCTTTACTGATTGTTTTATTTTATCAATTAAATGACATAGTTTATTAAAACCCAGAAGAATATTGAACAACTATTAACTTTTCTTAACCTCTGTAGGTCATTTCTCAGGCATTAGCTTCTAGCGTATTTGTTTCTGCATACTCTACATATTTAATACCTACGAATTTCCTTCTCATAATATTTGTTCACTCATCCACATCATTAATAGTGTTATTAAGTGAGGACAAAGCCAGCACTGGTACTCCCTTCCACCTTGAAATATCCTGCTGATGTAGAGGTTGTGTCTCATTGAATTCTTTTTAATTCTTTAAGGATTGTGTTAATTGTTCAATTGTGTCCAACTCTTTGTGACCCATGAACTGTACCCTGCCAGACAATTCTGTCCATGGAATTCTCCAGGAAAGAATACAATAGTGGGTTGCCATTCTCTTCTCCAGGGGATATTTCCAACCTAAAGACTGAATCCAAGTCTCCTGCATTGCAGGCAGTTTTTTATAATATCTGAGCCATCAGGGAAACCTTTCTTTAAGGACTATTGATGTGGAATTAGCCTTTGAATAATGGAAATCTTTAGTGCACATTTAAGTAAAACTGGGTTAATGCACAGTTGTTGTTCGGTCGCTCAGTTGTGTCCAACTATTTGCAACATCATGGACAGCAGCACACCAGGCTTCCTTGTCCATCACCATATCAAAAAAACGGCTCAATTTCATGTCCATTCAGATGGAGATGACATCCAAACATCTTGTTCTCTGTTGTCCACTTCTCCTCCTGCCTTCAATCTTTCCCAGCATCAGGGTCTTTTCCACTTAGTTCTTCGCATCAGATGGACAAGATATTGGAGTTTCAACTTCAGCATCAGTCCTTCCAATGAATATTCAGGATCAATTTCCTTCAGGATTGACTGGTTTGATCTCCTTACAGTCCAGGGGACTTTCATGAGTCTACTCCAACATCACAGTTCAAAAGCATCAATTCTTTGGTACTCAGCTTTCTTTACGGTCCAACTCTCACATTCATACATCACTACTGGAAAAACAGTAACTTTGACTATATAGACATTTGTCAGCAAAGTAGTCTCTGCTTTTTAATATGATGTCTAGGTTTGTCTTAGCTTTTCTTCCAAGGACCAAGTGTCTACTAATATCATGGCTGTCATCAAAATCTGCAGTGATTTTGGAGCCTGAGAAAATAAAGTCTGTCACTGTTTCCATTGTTTCCTTGTCTATTTGCCATGAAATGATGGGACCAGATGCCATGATCTTAGTTTTCTGAATGTTGAGTTTTAAGCCAGCTTTTTCACTCTCCTCTTTCACTTTCATCAAGAGGCTCTTTAGTTTCTCTTCACTTTCTGCCATAAGGGTGGTGTCATCTGCATATCTGAGGTTATTGATATTTTTCCCGTCAGTCTGGATTCCAGCTTGTGTTTCATGCAGCTCGGTATTTCGCATGATGTACTCTGTATATAAGTTAAATAAGCAGGGTGACAATACACACCCTTGAAATGCTCCTTTCCCAATCTGCAACCAGTTCATTGTTCCATGTCTGATTCTAACTGTTGCTTCTTGACCTGCATATAGATTTCTTATGATACAGGTAAGGTGGTCAGGTGTTCCTATCTCTTGAAGAATTTTCCACAGTTTTTTGTGATCAGCACAGTCAAAGGCTTTAGCGTAGTCAATGAAACAGAAATTTATGGTTTTCTGAATTGTCTTGTTTTCCCTATGATCCAGCAGATGTTGGAATTTGATCTATGGTTCTTCTGACTTTTCTAAATCCAGCTTGAACATCTAGAAGTTCTCAGTTCACGTAGTGCTGAAGCCTAGCTTGGGGAATTTTGAGCATTATTTTGTTGGCATGTGCAATGAGTGCAAATGTGTGGTAGTTTGAACATTCTTTGGCATTTTCCCTCTTTCATATTGGAATGAAAACTGACTTTTTCCAGTCCTGTGGCCACAGCTGAGTTTTCCAAATTTGCTGGCATATTGAGTGCAGCACTTTCATAGCATTATCATTTAGGATTTGAAATAGCTCAGGTGGAATTCCATCACCTCCACTGGCTTTGTTCATAGTGATGCTTCTTAAGGCCCACTTGATTTGACACTGCAACATTTTTGGTTCTAGGTTATTGATTACACCATCATGGTTATCTGGGTCATTAAGATGTTTTTGTATAGTTCTTCTGTGTATTGTTGCCACCTCTTCTTAATATCTTCTGCTTGTATTAGGTCCACATCATTTCTGTCCTCTTTGTGCCCATCTGCATGAAATGTTCCCTTGGTATCTCTAATTTTCCTGAAGAGATCTCTAGTCTTTCCCATTCTATTGCTTTCCTCTATTTGCATTGTCTACTTAGGAAGGCTTTCTTATCTCTTCTTGCTATTCTTTGGAACCCTGCATTCAGATATGTATATCTTTCCTTTTCTGCTTTGCCTTTCTCTTCCTTCTTTCCTCAGCTATTTGTAAGGCCTCCTCAAATAAACATTTTTTCTTTTTGCATTTCTTTTTTTGGGGATGGTTTTGAATACTGCCTCCTTTACAATGTTATGAACCTCTGTCCATAATTCTTGAGGCACTCTCTTAGATCTAATCCCTTGAATCTATTTGTCACTTCCACTGTATAATCATAAAATATTTGATTTAGGTCATACCTGATTGGTCTTGTGGTTTTTCCTATTTTCTTCAATCTAAGTCTGAATTTTGCAATAAGGAGTTCATGATCTGAGCCACACTCAGCTCCTGGTCTTGCTTTTGCTGACTGTTTAGAACTTCTCCATCTTAGGCTGCAAAAAATAGAATCAATCTGATTTTGATATTGATCATCTGGTGATGTTCATGTGTAGAGCCATCGCTTGTGTTGTTGGAGGAGGGTGTTTGCTATGACCAGAGCATTCTCAGGGCAAAAATCTGTTAGCTTTTGCCCTGCTTCATTTTGTACTCCAAGGAACAACTTGCCTGTTGCTTCAGGTATCTTTTGACTTCCTACTTTTGCATTTTAGTCCCCTGTGATGAATAGGACAACTTTTCTGGTGTTCATTCTTGAAGGTCTTGTAGGTCTTCATAGAACCATTCAACTTCAGTTTCTTTGGCATTAGTGGTTGGGACATAGACTTGGATTACTGTGAAATTAAATGGTTTGCCTAGGAAATGAACAGAGATCATTTTGTAGTTTTGGGGATTGCACCTAAGTATTGCATTTTGGACTCTCTTTCTCTTTTTCTTTTTTTTTTACTATGAGGGCTAATCCATTTTTTCTAAGTGATTCTTGCCCCACAGTAGTAGATATAATGGTCATCTGAATTAAATTCAGCCATTCTGCTCCATCTTAGTTCACTGCTTCCTAAAATGTCAATGTTCACTCTTGCCATCTCTTGTTTGATTACTTCCAATTTACCTTGTTCATGGACCTAACATTCCAGGTTTCTATGCAATATTGTTCTTTACAGCATCAGATTTTACTTCCATCATCAGTCACATCCACAACTGGGCATTGTTTTCACTTTGGCTCAAACTCTTCCTTCCTTCTGGAGCTGTTTATCTGCTCTTCTCTGGTAGCATTTGGGCAGCTACCATCCTGGGGAGTTCATCCTTCAGGGTCTTATCTTTTTACCTTTTCATGGTAGGGAAATGGTTTCCAAAACAGTACCGGAATGTAGCAGGTTTGAGTTCAGAGTGGACACCCTGCTGGAGGGTCAGATATTTTGAGATGAGGGAAAAGGATATTAGCAAAAGCTGAAGCAAGAGGGACAAAAAAATATTTGTCTTTGCAAATTTGTTAAGAATCAGTTCTGAGGCATTTTTAGTTTTTGTTGTTGAGAGGCATGTGGGATTTCAGTTCCCCAACAAGTGATTGAACCCACATCCCCTGCACTGGGAATGCAGAATCTTACCCCAAGTTCCCCAAGGGAAGTCCCACATTTTCAGTTTTTTAGGCTCTCCGAGGATGATTTTCTTGAGCTTTTTTAAAATTGATAACAGTTACATTTCCTTTCATGTATTGAGATAGGAATTTTTCACTTGAAAGAGACATTTTGGCTTACAATCTATTATATAGCAGGAAATCTATTTTCCTGTTATTGAAGTAAGTGTACACATTTTTTAAACAAAATGATTTTTTTTCAATTTTAGCTTATTTTTCTATTCTTCTTAAATTTATGCATTGAAAATTGCTTAAGTATATGCTTTTCATACTCATAGTGCAATGATAACAGATTAAACAAGGAATTTTTACTTTTTCTTTATTTCAATTAAAATGAAGAGATAAGTCTGGTATTTATATTTTAGGGAATATGATAAGCTTTATAAAACAGACAGTCTATCTCAATAAAAAATATTTTACCCAAGCAACAAGAATAAGCCAGGAATAGTATAAAAGTGAAAGTCGCTCAGTCATGTCCAGCTCTTTGTGACCCCATGGACTATACAGTTCATGGAATTATCCAGGCCAGAATACTTTAGTGGGTAGCCATTCCCTTCTCCAGGGGATCTTCCCAACCCAAGGATTGAACGTCTCCTGTATTGCAGGTGAATTCTTTACCAACTGAGTCACCAGAGGGCCCAAGAATACTGGAGTGGGCAGCCTATCCCTTCTCCAGCGGATCTTCCTGACTCAGGAATTGACCTGGGGTCTCCTGCATTGCGGGCAGATTCTTTACCAACTGAGCTACTAGGGAAGCCTGGAATAATATATACTCTTTAAATATAGTGGAGAATAAAGGCACAAACCTTAAGAGATTACCTTATTTTTCTCTCTAGCGTGACTTGCTCTAAAAACATCCATTAGTTTAAAAAGGGCACTACTTAGAAAAAATCAACTCAGCTCTATTTTGTGATTAAATTTTCCTCTACTCTTTCTATCCATTTGCTAAGCATGCAAAATTAAGAGAATGGAAGAGATATAGGAGATGACTCTCAAAACAAATCAACTTCATAGCAACTAAGAAACTGTAACAGCTAATGACAGAAGCTACTACTCAACTGACAGTTAAAAAGGAGACTAAAGGAAACTATATTTTAGAAAGTGTAAGTGTATTCATACCAATACATATGTATTGGTTGTGTTTTTATTAAATATATTAAATTGAAGAATTTGATTAGTAATTTATTGATTAAAATATACTATTCCATTGTATTTCAAGGTTTCATCCAGCTATAAGGCTTCTAAATATAATCTAGTTTTCCATTCCAATTTGCCACTTTTCTATAAAAGTCTATTTTCCTCTTTTTTTTTTTTCATTTTCTAAATGGATTTATCTGCTTGGTTTTTATAGATAAATGTTAAAAAGAAGAAATATTTTTGAAAAGTCAAGATTGAGAGCCATCTGAAGGATTTATACATAGTGTTTATATCAATGATCTAGCATACAAAATTATAAACCAGCCCTTCTGTTTTTAATTGAAAGTTCTCTCCTTGCAATGTGTTAAGATACTGAGTTAAGTTTCATTCACTACCATAAGGTAAATTGATTAAGTTAAGATGCATGTTGTAATTCTTACTTAAAATACAGATTTTTAAACACATACACACACATAATGCTATGTATAAGAAACAATTTTAAAATATATAGCAAAATAAAAAGATATAATACAATGAAGAATGCATTAGTCAAAATAAAGCTGACTAGTTATATTAAAAGTGAAAGTTGCTCAGTTGTGTCTGACTCATTGTGACCCAATGGACTATACAGTCCATGGAATTCTCCAAGCCAGAATACTGGAATGGGTTGCTGTTCCCCTCTCCAGGGGATTTTCCCAACCCAGGGAATGAACCCAGGTCTCCTGCATTGCAGGAAAATTCTTTATCAGCTGAACCACCAGGGAATAAAAAATGAAATAGAAATCAGAAGAAGGGATATTACCAATAGGCATCAAAAGGTATATTTCATAATTGTAGAACAATTGGAAATATATCTTGATTATAAATGTGTATGCTCCTAACAATAATCTTTAAAATGCAATAAGAAAACCATGTTAAATATGAAAAAAGAAATAGAAAATGCATAATAATAACAGAAAAAATCAAAACACTTCTTTCAGTAATTGACAATAATATAAAACAAATATCTGGAATTAGATTTGTACAACATCCCAAATGACATATCTAATCAAAATTTATAGAGTATTCCAGCTAACAGTAACAGAATACATATTATTTTAAGGCACACATAAATATTTCTTGCAAGATAAATTACATTGTGTGCCATATAACAAATCTAAGATAAATAAATAAAAATAACTAAAATCATGCAAAAGGTATTCTCTGATCATAGTGAAAAAATAAGAAAAATACTGAGAAAATATCCAAATATTTGGAAATTAAACAAAGCACTTCTAAATAATACATAGGTTAAAGAAAAAAATCCAAGAGGAAATTTGGACTTTTGAATTAATTAAATATTATTAAATATTTATTATTTATTAAAAAAAATTTGAATTAAACAAATATTAAACCACAACATGCAGAAATTCATAGTTTGAAGCTAAATCTATAATCACTTGAGAATTATAAGCATCAGATGCTCATATTAAAAGAGTGAAATTATTTTAGATCAATGTTCTATTTATTCATTTACAGAACCTATATAAAACAAGTTCAAATAGAAGTGATAGCAAGGGTATATATCCAAAAGAATTTTAAGCAGGATCTCAAAGAGATATTTGCATATCCTTATCTTCTTATATTGACTGAAATTGTTTCATTAGTTGATTTTTCTTGTTCATTCAGCCCAGTGACTATTTTGCACAACAAAATTCCCAGGCTTATTTCTACCTCACAGGCTTTGTACCACTACTTTTTTTATTTAAAGATTGTACCCATGTATTCAATCTGCTGACGACATTCCCAACTCCATATGCAGGCAATCATGTTAATATCTTGAAATCAGCCATGATGGGAGTATTGGAAATCAACAAAGATGATACATCAGGGCTTTGTTATTTGGAGCACTAGCTTACAACATCCCTGCCTAGTAACTATCATTTAGCCTGGCTTATCAAATCACTTTTCAAACTACAGAATTAATTGCTTATTATTTTTAAATAAAGACATAGACATTTTAAAAACATCTTAATTTAGCTAATTCTTTTGAATAATTTTAAGTCTATCCCAAAAAGGACAAATCAATATATATCCATGACAGATTCATGTCAATGTATGGCAAAAACCACCACAATATTGTAAAGTAATTAGCCTCCAATTTAAAATAAATAAATAAAATTTAAAACAATGAATAAATGAAATAAAAAAAAGTGTTATCATTTAACAGCCAGTTTTGACTTGATGGGGATGAACTCTTGTGGCGACTAGTTGGAGTTCTCAGAACACTAAGATTTAAATTGGATCATAGATAAGCAATTTTTAAAACACCTCTTAAAAGAAAGTGAATTTTCCTAATATTGCTTTTGACCTTAAACTATGCATTAAGCTTTAATTTTCTGGCATTTGTTGTTGTTTTGCATAAATACAGTTCTAAAAATGGCAAAATCTTGATCACTATACTATAATCTTTGAGGTTACATTTAACTGCTTATCCTAATTAATTTCTTGACTCCTTACTGTCTCAAATCTTGATGTCATAATAAAGTCACACATCTAATCACTTAAAAAAATCAAGTTTTAAATGGAATTTTGTTTTAATTTTAGGGCTTTTTTGATCTTATGATGATAAAATAATTTCTGGTATGGAAAAATCCTGTTCAAAAATATCATTTAGTTCACATTCCTGATTGAAATTATTGTAAAAGAAAATTCTCTTAGTTGTGTCAGTGTAAAAAGTAGTCTTTCCACACACAGTGATGAGCATCCCATTTGCCTGAGATAGCTAATTCACACTAGTATAACCCAAGAATGTAATCTCATATAGCATACATACCTGCAAATAGCACATGAAATATATGGTATGCTGACGGATAGAAACTCCTACAAGACATCAATTTATCATGGGAAAATGCTTATTAGGTATTTAGTTACACAGAATTGAACATAACTGATTATTAATTGTCAGACTTTATTTTTTGGGGCTCCAAAATCACTGCTGATGGTGATTGCAGCTATGAAATTAAAAGACGCTTACTCCTTGGAAGGAAGGTTGTTCCCAACCTAGATAGCATATTTAAAAGCAGAGACATTACTTTGTCAGCAAAAGTCCGTCTAGTCAAGGCTATAGTTTTTCCAGTGGTCATGTATTGATGTGAGAGTTGGAAGGTGAAGAAAGCTGAGCGCTGCAGAATTGATGCTTTTGAACTGTGGTGTTGGAGAAGACTCTTGAGAGTCCCTTGGACTGCAAGGAGATCAAATCAATCCATCCTAAAGGAGATCAATCCTGGGTGTTCATTGGAAGGGCTGATGTTGAAGCTGAAACTCCAATACTTTGGCCACCTCATGGGAAGTGTTGACTCATTGGAAAAGACCCTGATGCTGGGTAGGATTGGGGGCAGGAGGAGAAGGGGATGACAGAGGATGAGATGGTTGGATGGCATCACTGACTCTATGGACATGGGTTTGGGTAGACTCCGGGAGTTGGTGATGGACAGGGAGGCCTGGCGTGCTGCAATTCATGGGGTCGCAAAGAGTTGGACACGACTGAGTGACTGAACTGAACTGAACTGAACTGATTATTAATTGTATAAGTTTTGGTACCAGTAAAAGTGGAATTTCAAACTGTATCTTACTAACAGCGTGATTTGTGGCAAGATGATAATCTTTGAGTCATAATTTTCTCATTAGAAAGGTAGAGATCATAGAAGTGATTCAAAGTATTTTATAAACCTGATGGAAAGTGCTTCAGCCCTTAAAAAGTGGTACTTATATGTGAATCTACTCTCTGAAATAAAGCTGAGCACCGGAGAATTGATGCTTTTGAACTGTGGCATTAAAGACTCTTGAGAGTCCCTTGGACAGCAAGGAGATCCAACCAGTCCATTTCTAAAGGAAATCAGTCCTGAATTTTCGTTGGAAGGACAGATGCTGAAGCTGAAACTCCAGTACTTTGGCCACTTGATGCTAAGAACTGACTCATTTGAAAAAATCCTGATGCTGGGAAAGATTGAAGGCAAGAGGAGAAGGGGACGACAAAGGATGAGAAGGTTGGATGGCATCACTGATTCAATGGACATGAGTTTGAGTAAGGTCCAGGAGTTGGTGATGGACAGGGAAGCCTGGTGTACTGCAGTCCATGGGGTCGCAAAGAGGTGGACACGACTGAGTGACTGAACTGAACTAAACTGAACTCTCTGAAATTAAAAAAAAACTTAAAGACACAACTTCGATTTTCTTGTTTTCTGTATTATTATAATGGCAACAATTTTATTTAAATTACTGTACATGCTAATTTAAAAGTTTCAGGCCTTATAAAATTCACAATTTAATTCAGAAAAGCATTCTTAATATTATCATTTGATGAAAAACTATAATAACATTGTTGATTTAAAGGGAATGCACTTCTGTTAATCCTCTGTGATAAAGGCTCATAAACTTATAGTAGTTGTATTATTTTTTCACTCTGCAAGCTTTCCATTTAACAAAGTATCAGAAACCAAGGCACCCACACAACAGGAATATGAATAGAAAAACATCTTTCCTGAACAACTACAAGCTTTATAATTTAATTATGTTTACACTGATGAGTGCACACAAAGAAAAATCAATTTGTGGGAGTTTATTTCATTGGTATTGAAATTGTATCTTCCCTGGTAAGCTTGGCACAAAGGCCTAGTTTGTCTTCTAAGTTCATTAAATTATTCTTTTGCTATATTCTGTGATGTTATGTAGTTTTATATGTGCTTACTAGTTGGATGTTCAAAATTTCTTCTCCAAACTACAGAATATTAACTTCCAAAATATACCCCAAAACTTTCTCACTTAATATAAAGTCACAATAAAAAAGCATAAAATGCATATAAATATACCATTTATTCAAGGTTCTTCTGAAATTGTTCTAAAAGAATTTTAAAAAAATAGGCTGAAAGGGAATAGGGTTTATTATATTCACTATTTTCTCTACCAGCTTAATACCATTAAACTTGCTCAGTATGCTTTCTGAAATAAGTAAAAATATATTTTATCCATAAGTCTATTGCAGGAATTCTGGAAGGAAAGAGAGCATTTTCAATGTACTCAAACAAGACAAAATACTGCCTGGCCACCTCCAAATCAATCAATCAATCAATCATCAGTCAAGAGAGGTGCCATGCATTCCCTGTCTACCCACAAATGCTTCCATCATGTTCTTGGTTGTGCCTTAAGCACATCCCCCCTCTGGAGGAAGCTCTTTATCCTCCCTGTATAAAAATCCAGAGGTGAAATCTTCCATTATTTGATCCCTGTGTGTCTGGGAATTTTCTATTTCTCCTCCCAGGACTAAAATCATCTATTCTCTGAGGCAATTGCTCTCCCAAATCAAGAGCTTTGCTAGTCAAATTATTAGCAAACAAGCTTATGGACTTTTTTCTTGTTCCCACGTCCAAAGCTCCAAGACCAGTAGTTTCACTGGATGATATTTGTAACCTCTATGGCCTTTATCTCCCCTTCAGTTGAGCCTTCCTCTCTGCGAACCACCTCCTTTATTAGTTATCTGCTGCTGCTTAATTTATTACACCAAAATTGATGTGATTAAATCCATAAGTGTTCATTATTTCACAGTTTCTCTAGGTCAAGAATCCTAGCAAGGATTAGTTAAGACCTCTAGCTCAGGGACTTTCTTAAGGCTATCATCATGATGTTGATCGGGGCTGCCACCCTCTACAGGCACAGGCATGGTGGACCTAAGTCTGAGTTCTTTTATGCAGCTGTTAGCAGGCCTCATTTCTTTACTGTTTTCATCTGGTGGCATTGGTTACTTGCCATGTGGGGTTTTCCATCAAGTATCTCTTCACACAGCAACTGGCTTCCCTTAGAGTGAAAGGGAGGGTTCCCAAGATGGAAGCCAAAAATTTTGCAACCCTGTCCTGGAAGCGACACCCCTGAGTGGCTCTGAAAGAAGAGAGTCTATTTAAAAGAAGTGAGTTTATAAATTCAGGCAAGCTCAAGAGTAGGGGTTTCTTCAAGGGTATAAATACCAGGAGATAGGAATCAAATGAGGTTTTTTTAGAAGCTGCCTGCCAGTGCCTGAAATAATAAATTACAAAACCTGTGTTATCACTAAACCAAGCACAGCAACCTTTTACCAGTCTCCTCTCTACTCAGCTTGTGTTAACTGTTCACTGCAGCTGCTTTCCGTCTCAAAGTCTTCTAGTCTGGAGTCACCTCTGCCTCCTCGCATACCATTAGTGTCCCATTGTGGACTCTTATTCCCTTTGAGCACTAAATGCATATGGCTCTCCTTAACCATTTCTTTTAATGTTAACATCACCTGGGGAGATTTTTAAATTTCCATGGCTCTGGCCCCCTCACTGCAATGAACTGAACCAGCACTTCTGCGACCAGACACTGGGCATTAGTGCTTTGTAGTCGGACACAACTGAGCGACTGAACTGAACTGAACTGAACAACTCCTTTTATGATTCTAATTATGTAGTCATATTTGGAAATCAATATTATAGATTCCATAATTGAGTAATTTAAACATTCTATTGCCAGTAACCTGAAACTGAGATTGGCCAGCTGCCTTCTTTGGGTCAACTCTGACCCGCCATCTATCTTCTAAGTGAAGATTTATTGGAACACAGCCACCTTCACTACTGCTTTTGCAGTATAAGGTCATAAATGAGTACTTGCAAAAGAGACAGTATGGATCACAAATTGAAAATATTTACAACCTGGTCCTTTCCCTGAAAAATGTGCTGATTTCTGATGTATCCCCTTTCATGTCACTTTTTTTTTTTTTTACTAGCATGTTGCCAATATCTTCCCTGATTGAGTTCTACTGTTTGAACACTACTGAAGAAAACCATACAAGCAAACAAATTACCAGACCAAAGTTACATCAGTAAGGAGGGAAAGTTGATGCCAGGCTATAAAGGAGAAAGTGCATGCCCGTGATCAGTCACTCGGTTGTGTTGACTCTTTGTGACCCCACAGATTGCAGCCTGCCAGGCTCCTCTGTCTGTGGAATTTCCCAGACAAGCATACTGGAGTGGGCTGCCATTTCCTCCTCACAGGGATCTTCCTGTCCCAGGGATTGAACCCACATCTCCCACCTCTCCTGCGTTGATAGGCAGATTCTTTACCACTGAGCCATCTGAGAATAAAGCAGCAAAGGATAAGCTAACTCTGCTGTTTGATGATATGAAGCTGAAGCTTTTCTTAGTTTATCATCCAGAGGACCCAAGAGCCTTTAAAAACATAGCCACAGCCTCTCTTCCTGTTGTGTGGAAGAGGAATCCCAAAATGTAAACCCCTAAGTTACACAGGCCATTTTCCAGGACTAGTTTTTCACCACTTTATGCTGGAGGTAGAGAAATATTCCTGGGCCTATTGGTATCAGTACATTTTTCATTATGTTGTAATGCCCGATTTGAAACATTCAAATGAAATGTATTGACACCTTTTCTGCTTATTTGATATTTTAAAATGAGGACTTGATTATTATATATTTAAATACAGTAAGTCCCCTAAAATCAAACGAGTTCCATTCTGAGAAGGACTTCATAAGTCCAACAAACTTAGCCTAGGTACCCAACTAACACGATTGACTATATCATACTCTACTGTATTAGGTTGATAATAATTTTCACACAAATAATACATAAAAGACAAATACAAAAGATAGAGAAAACATATTAAATCTTACCATACAATACCTTGAAAAGTACAGAGTACAGCACAACAGTTGGCATACAGGGGCTGGCAGCAAGCGAAGAGGCCAGAACAGCTACTTACTGGAGGGTGAGAGGAGGTGGGAGCCGGTAGGTAGAGCTGAAGGATCATCAGCAACAGGAGACAGGGCCAGCTGCAGTGCCTTGCATGCCTGATGATGAAGGCACAGGTTCTGGTTCCTTGCTGGATTCAGCTCTATCTTCTCTCCTGAAAAAACAATCCAGAGATGTCTGGGTAGTAGCTCTGTTTTGCTCATCATAGATGACACAGTAGCACTGGGTTGCATTCTGAATGGCTGTTGTAACCTTAGAGCATTGTTTTATGTTCAGGTCCTGTGCCTCAATCACTAACAGTGCCTCTCAAATAGAAAAGATCCCTTTGCCATTTCCTGCATCGTGAATCTCTTTGGTTCTTCAGTTACTTCTTCCTTTAGTCTCTTTTCATCCTTGCTCTCAGCCTCCAATGCCATCAGGTCTTCATTAGCAAGCTTCTTGGGTTGCACATCAAGGAGTCCAGTGAAGTTGTCCTTTTGCAGATCTAGCACCAGCTTACCTCTGAGGGTTACTGAGTTGCTAAAGACCTTTTTGGACTCCTCATCCACCTTCTCAAATCCACCAAAATCATGAATAATCTTCAGGCAAAGGTTCTTCGAAACCCCATTCACGGTGATGGCTGTAACCCCACACCAAGCAAAGTCAATGTTTTTGATGGCCTTGTAGCTGTTATAGTCCTTCCAGAATTATCACAAGGTTATTTCTTGCCTTACTGCCTAAATAAAAGTGTGACATAAATAATATTTCTTGAAAGTTGCTAAAACTCCCTGGACCATAAGTTGGATGAGCGACATTAGCATTCAGTGACATGACATTAGAATGAAAGTGCTTTGACACTGGAGAAGGCAATGGCACCCCACTCCAGTACTCTTGCATGAAAAACCCCATGGACGGAGGAGCCTGGTAGGCTGCAATCCATGGGGTCGCTAAGAGTCGGACACGACTGAGCGACTTCACTTTCACTTTTCAGTTTCATGCATTGGAGAAGGAAATGGCAACCCACTCCAGTGTTCTTGCCTGGAGAATCCCAGGGACGGGGGAGCCTGGTGTGCTGCCGTCTATGGGGTCGCACAGAGTAGCAGCAGCAGCACAGTCTTGAAATTATTGTTATATCAAACCATCCAAAAGTGCTTACATGTAAAGCATTTAGTTTCTTAACTAATTACAGATTTTCACCTATGTGGCTATTCACTGGACATTTGATGGGAGGCACTTTTTACAAAATAGGCTTGCTGGATATATGGCATTATAGGCCACTGTATGTGAAATGTCATTAGTGCCTTCCAATCAGTTTGACAATTAGACACCCAGAAATTTCTAAACAGAGAAAGCTGGTACCATCATGCTTGAGGACCTATATCCCAGGAAGGAATGTGAAGATTTTAATAAGATGGTAGACAACTGTAAAAGACCATAAATATATATTCAATTATTCTATACATACTAAGCTCCAAATATAAACTATATTGTAACTGCAGATAATTAGTATGATATTTAAATTTTCAGTAGATATTTTCATTTTCTTTCCTAGTGTTTTATATACCACCAGGCTCTTATATGAATCTTTTCATAGTAACTTATGAAAAAAAAAAAGTTTTGTTAGGCTCTTACTTAATGATATTCTCTATTGATATGTGATATTTAAAATAAGAAAGAAGGCATGAGGGAAAATAGCACAGTTGTACATATATTTTATGTTAAGTATGATAGTAAGCTCTATTTTATATAAATGTTCTCATTAAATCTATTCTAAAATTTTGTGCTTTTCATTTTTATGAAAAAATGTGAGCTTGGTAGGGGTTAATTAACTCTTTTTTTTTAATTAACTCTTTCAAGAGCTTAGAATTATAAAATAAATAATGTGAATGTTCATAATTTTTGCCACAAAATTTTAAACTACATTTTGCCACACATCTGAATATATTTAGGAAGATATAAATAAGTATATTTAAATTGCTATTTTAATCTTAAATAAAGGCTACTTATAATAGGTAAAATATGTGGGTATACAAGCTATTCTTTCATTTTGAAGACTATTTTCATTTTTAAAGGTAATAGCACATTTCATAAATCATCCCACAATTAGGACTCAAACTTAAAATTGAAAGTTTTTTAAATGAATTAACAATGGTGATAAAAATAGCTTGCCATTTACCAATACCATATTAAATGTATAACTCATACACATAAATAATGCATTCTATGAAAATTAATTCTAATATAGCATGAATATTTATATAAGTAGACTTAATGGAGGCCTATGTGCAATTTCTAATTACTGTACTATCTTCACCAAGTGCATTTTGATTGCATTCAAAAATTATATAAAATCAAATTATGTATAGTAGCATTCAATTATTGAAACCACAGAAATTGTTTTACTAGCTCGCTGTTTTGGTCACAAGTTTACAATAAAATCTACAATCAGTTATCCTCCAATGCAATATCTTGTTTGTTTGTTTGATTTTAGCTGGTAAGTTGTGTCTGACTCTTTTGTGACCCCACAGACTGTAGCCCACACAGCTCCTTTGGCCATGGGATTTCCCAAGCAAGAATACTGGAAAGGGTTTCCATTTCCTTCTCCAGGGGATGTACTCAAGCCAAGGATTGAGCCATGTCCAGTGTACTGACAAACCGATTCTTTACCACTGAACCACATGGGAAGCTCCCAATGCAATATATATCTCCTAAAAATATTCTGCTATTCAAAATCATGCAAAAAATACCACAGAGCTCATGGACAGAATGACACACACAGAGACTTGGTCAGTGACCCCCCCCCCAAAAAAAAAGGTCCTGATAATAATAGCATAGTTTTAAACACAGTGAAGTGTTCATGCATAAATATTACATTGAATTTATCAATTAACTTTAAAAAATAGCTGAAATTTGCTTGCTGAAGTAGATATTAGAGGAGGTGCAGCCTGTGAACTATTATGAAGTAGTAAAAGGAGGGTTCTTTGTAACTGAAGGGAAATTTTCACACTTGAGGTGGATGGCGATGGCTCATACAAGTAAATAGTTAACTGAAATAGCTGCTAGATACCTGAGGTGTACCGATGTTTGCATTTTGTGTGTTTCTATGGCTCAATTCATCTGGGTTCTTTTTTCTGCATCCACTGAGTATTTCTTGAGATCAAAATCTCACATTAGCAAACCCATTTCCACACTGCTTCCTAATTGTTCCCAATATATAGATCTGTTGAAACAAATTCACATGATCAATACAGGTATTGTGATAGGGCAACTTTAGTTAACACTATTTTCATTTTGCTTTGCCAATTAACTATTTTATTTCATATTATTTAACTGTTAAATATTTTTTGCCTACCAATCACTTTTAAGGGAAATAATATTTTCAAATTGATGTGTTGGTGCAACTATCCCACAGACTAAACTGATACATCTTATTTCGATAATTGATAATAGAAATGCTTTGTTGTTATTGTTATTTTAGTCACTAAATCATGTCGACTCTTTTGCAACATTGTGTACCACAGACCACCAAGCTCTTCTGTTCTTGGTATTTCCCAGGCAAGAATTACGGAGTAGGTTTCCATTTCCTTCTACAGGGGATCTTCTCAACCCAGGAATTGAACCTGTGTTCTCCTGCATTGACAGGCTGATTCTTTACCATTGAGCCAGCAGGGAATAGAAGTGCATCTTTCTTAAAAGCACAGTAAAAAATTCAAATACATTTACAATTACTAATAATATAGAAATGAATGTAAGGACACTAAGAAATGCTTTGTGTTTCCCAAATTAAAAAAAAAAAAGCAGATATCTTTTACTTAATCACCACTTCATTTCCATATTTTTCAGGAGCCAAATTATTTTGGTAAGAAACTTCAGGGACTACATGAAAGAATTTTTCTTTCTTTTTTTTTTTTTTTTTGGTCAATGGACATTAACCAAATGTATTCCTGCTATGTTGCATATAACTAATTTAGTGAGTAAATGGATAGGATCTTCAATAAATTTAATGAGATAGGAATACAAGTTGTTATAGTGTATAAAATCATATCTAAAACTTTATTATGAAAGATGGATCATCCAAAAAGCTCTTTCTGATGATAGTTCCAAGAATTAAAAAAGTAACTTTTTCTTTTTCAATTACTGAATCCATATGTTCATTTTTTTATATTGAACCTGTCAGTGAACTCTTAGCAGTAGTTAATGAACTTTTAGTCAGTTGTTACCTAAGGGAAAATAATTTTCAGTATTGTAAGAGATATAAAAGGGATAATTGAACTCAAGCTCTTGTTAAATTTTATACATATATAGTTTCCACAATCAAATCCTTCCTCTTTGAACTGCCTTGCCGTGTAAAATGGCACTCTGCAACTTCCAAATCGAGGTAACTTCCTAACTTACAACAATTACATTTCCGGTATCAACAGTGGCTGCACAAGGCTGAGTGAATCTCTGTAGCCACATCACACCCAGGATAGAGTAATCTGATTCATTCTTTATAGTTTTAATAGTGAAGCTAAGGAATATAAGGAATCTCCCTGTCCCCTCCCACGCTTTGGTTACAGGTGAGTTTCCTTTCTCCTACTGGAGAAAAAATAAGCACATCTACAACAGGAGAGAATAACATTAGACTCGTATGGAAGCAGACACAAGAAGAAGAGCATTGATCACGGTGAAGCTCTAGCCTCAATTACATTCTCCAGGACTCTTGAGCTGCCTTCCTTCCCAGAGAGCCTCCTTTGAGTCCCTGAGCTCTCCAGTATCTTCCAAAAGACTCTTCTTTTAGCCTAAAGGTAGAGTTTAGTTAGAAGTATTGGCAATTGAAAGAGCCCTGACTATAAATATTGCTCTATCAAACAGACATTCACGTTTTAATTTTAATACAGATGGCATAATTACATAGTAGGTCTAGTGGATATGCATCAGATTATGATATAATGTAAAGCAGCATCAAACAGGTTACTTATAAATTGCAAAAGGAAAGTGTAAGTTTGTAATATTTTAACCACAAATATGGACTTCCCTAGTGGCTCAGTGATGAATAATCTACCTGCCAATGAAGGAGATTCAAGAGACATGGATTTGATCCCTGGGTCAAGAAGTTTGCCTAGAGGAGGAAATAGCAACCCACTCCAATATTCTTGCCTGGACAATCCTATGCACAGAGTGGCCTGATGGACTGCAGTCCATGGGGTCACAAAGAATAGGACGCAGCTGAGTGACTTAGCATGCATGCACGCAACCACAAATATAACCTAGCATCAGTAATGACACTTTATTTCCAATGAAGTTAACATTTAGATATAAATGGCCAAGTCAAAAGCGCTTTTAACAAGACAAGTGAATTGATGTTCACGTTTTATGCTGCATAAGTAAAAAAATCTAGTCAGATCAGCTGATGCTAAGAAAATGAATTAGGAATCATCTTGATAGCCGATGCCTCAAGAAAAAAAAATCAATATAATGATGTCCACAAAATGGCTTTGCCCTGGAACATGAGCAAAATATATGTTTGTGTATAGATGATTCTGAGCAAGACAACATAGAAACTAAACCTTACAAAATGGCCTATAGACTGCACATCTGGAGAAAATATTATTGCAGAAGACATTAAAACTGAAAAAGAATACAAATTTTTTTCCCAAAAAGAGTAAGTTAACTATCTTCCTTATGTTGAAACTCATAAAAAATGTTACTTGTATTGCTATAAAACTCACACTGTAAGTGAAAAATGTTTCCTTTAATATACAAAAAAATGCAAATGCAGGGAAGGAAGAATAAAAGTTCAAAAAACAGTGAAAAAACATAAATGAACGAAAAGAAGAAAATATGACTATAGAGAAAAAATAAGATAAATAAGGGCTTAAAATTTCTATGTTAGCTGTCAAAACAATGATTTTAATGACTGAATGGTGAGCATTGGAAGTACTAGAGGACCAGATGACTCCCTCACTGAAGCAGAATCAGGCTTCTTATAGAAGCAAAAGTAGACTATGGGAGGTTTGGGCTTGACAGAAATTTTCAACTTTAACTGAAACCTAAGGTTGGCAATTTTTTGTTTGTTTGTTTGTTTTGTTCTTCTGTGGCACTTGCTCAGAGTTCCATTATCCATCAGGACTCTATCTTTCAAAATCTGTTTTTGGAAACTTTGCAAATGATGGAGTAGCTGTGTGTAGTAGTTCATGAGCTGTGGCAAGTAGGTAGCAGAAAGAAAAAAAATGATGCAAAAGGAGAAGAAAAAGGGGAATGGCCCTCTATTATGTTCATTTTCATCAGTTTACACAGTTACCATTGACTTTTCAAATGTACTAGACAATTTAATGTGATTCAGGTCACAAAATGAGAAGTTCATTCATTTTATAATTCAATGATATAATTTTTGAGTGTTAACTCTTTACAAGAAGCTGATTAGACATTGGAAGCCAAAAATGAACTGCAAGTGAGATCCCTGTCCCCCGAATTCACATACATAAAGTATAGAAAACCAAAATTAAACAAATTTATGTTATGTTCAGCAAGAATTTATTTACATATAATTTTGCTAATCCTATAATGTTAAACATATATATATATGGGTTTCAAGAGTCAAAAAGTTAATGTGTTTTCCTGAGTGAACTTAATAAGCGAGTGACCAAAATACACTAGCTTTTAAATACAAATGGTCATTCAAATAAGTTGTTTATCTATTTTATATGTTAGAAAGACATACTGATTGATAATTTTATGATTCTCTCCATCCAGTAAATTAAATAAATTAATAGTCTCATCAAAAATGTTTCTGAGAGGCTATCCTTGAGCAAGTAGATCGTGACTAGCACTGGACATTAACATCATGTAACTTTAACGTAAGTCTGTATATAGGACATTTACATTTGTTGTTCAGTTGCTCAGTCATGTCCAACTCTTTGCAACCCCATGAACTGTAGCACTCCAGGCTTCCCTGTCCTTCACTGTTGCCCAGAGTTTGCTCAGATTCATGTCCATTGAGTTGGTGATGCTATCTAATCATCTCATCCTTTGCCACCCCCTTCTCCTTTTGCCCTCAATCTTTCCCAGCATCAAGCTCTTTTCCAGTGAGGTGGCTCTTTGCATCAGGTGGCCAAAGTATTGGAGATGCAGCTTCAGCATCAGTCCTTCCAATGAATATTCATGGTTGATTTTCTTGCAGGATTGACTGATTTCATCTTTAGGATTGACTGGTTTGATCTTCTTGCAGTCCAAAGGACTCTCAAAAGTCATAAGAGAGTTAAATCACATGTAGACTCCCACTCAGCAGCAGGAAAAAGAGTCAAATCTCCAGGTGACAACATTTGGAGGCAACATGGAGTCTACTAGATTCTTCCTTGGCAAGTGGTGGTTGATGCTCTATGAGCAACATATCTACTTCATAATTCCTCTGTTTTAAGCAGATTTTGGAACTGTTTAGGATTTTGTATTAGCTGAACTAATTGCTGGGCAGCTCTTCTCTTAAGTAAACTCTTGTTTGTATATGGTATTCAACCTTCTGTTTTGATATTTTAAGGAGATCACTGGATTTTGATGTTTCAGAAATATGTCATAACCATTTGCCAAATAGACATGAAAGTTGTGTGCCCTCAACTTCTCTGAAACTCTAAACTAAACGACAAGATCTTCACCAATGTTTTTGATCAGACTGCAAGATAAAGGGAACAATGGAAATTTCGCTTATGTAAAGAACAATATCGCAATTTCTCCTTGATACATTGGATCATGCGAGAGGTGTATAACCATTTAACTAAAGAGAAATTCCTTCAAAAACCACTCTAAAGTGCTTTAAGAGATAGCATTGCTGGAGGAAAAAGATTGAAAACAATTGGCTTAGCTGTTCAGAAAGTGGAAAGACTGAAAGAGTAATCTGTCATTCTGTGGGCAGACAAGTTACCAGAAAATTGGATAAATTGGAAATCACTGGAAGGCAGCTCTTTTGTCCGTAGGTGCATTAGATATCTTGGGAAAATGTTATTAAATGGTGAACAGTTGCTACTGCAAAGTTTCTAGCCATTTGGAATACAGAGTGGAAATATTTAATTTTTATTCTAATAATAGATCAATCTAAACCTAATTAATTTAATTTTTACTAGGCTGATATTTTAAAAAATATGATATTTACCTGGTACTTCCTGGTAGCTCAGATGGCATAGTGTCTGCCTACAATGTGGGAGACCCAGGTTCAATCCCTGGTCGGGGAAGATCCCCTGGAGAAGGAAATGGCAACCCACTCCGGTATTCTTACCTGGAGAATTCCCATGGACAGAGGAGCCTGGCAGGCTACAGTCCATATGGTGGCAAAAGTCGGACATGACTGGGTGACTAAGTACGACACAGTACAGCACAAATACACTTTACTTACGATCAAGAGTAAGGCAAAAATTACTTCTCATTGCTCTATTTTCTGCTTCTCTTCATTTTTATTCAGCATTGTACTGGAGTCACTAACCAGTGATAGATCAGTGGGAAATGACTGATTGGCCATTCCCAATCAGAACTGGGACATGACCGGTTTTGACCAATAACCCGAAGTAACAGGAAAAATAACACATGAAATCAAGGAAAAAAAAGAGAAATAAGAAAGGAACAAGGTAGGTTCTATTCCTCTTTTCTAGGGACAAAATTAAAGATATTCTTGAGTTTAAACGTCAGTGGTCAGCGAAATTCCCAGTGGAGCAACATACCTTAATTGGTTGAGGCAGGTGATTCCATTTGGTCATCTGGTTGGAACAAGCTACACAAGGAAGTATAATTTCAAGATGTGCGTGCGTGTGTGCTCAGTCACTCAATCTGTCTGACTCTTTGAGATCCCATGGACTGCAGCCCACCAGACTCCTCTCTCCATGGGGATTCTCCAGCCAAGAATACTGGAGTGGGTTGCCATGCCCTCCTCCGGGGGATCTTCCCAACCGAGGGATCGATCCCGGGTCTCGTGCATCTCCTGCAATGCAGGCAGATTCTTTACCGCTGAACTGCTGAGTCACTGGGGAAACCCATATTATATTATATTATATTATAATATTTATTATATCATCATATCATGTATATTAAATGTCAGATATGAGTTTATATACACCATTGCTATTTAATTTTCCTTGGATATGAAACATTGTTCCTTAGATTCAGTCAAATAAGAGCTTATTCTGTCATATATTAGTCAAAAGCACAACATTTTTGTAATGCTGAGAAACATATTTATTTTAGAATGTATTATTACCACACTTCAAATGAAGAAATCAAAATTCCTGGCAGACAATTGCATTCCAATCCGAATTAGAAAAATGCAGTAGTGAGTTTAACATAAGGCAAATTGCTCACAAATGGAATCAACATAGAACTATATCAATATTTCTAAAAAATATTTATATAGCTGTTTTAATTCCCTGGAGAGAAGTACAGAATTCAAGCAACAATTTCATTTTTTCCCTGATTTGTAAATAAGAAACTCTGGCAATTTATTTTTATTTTTCTCCATGTAAGCAGTTTTATCTGAAGCTTTAGAGAATCCTGTGAAGAATATATAATAATGGTCATTTTGCTTACTTCCACTCCAACAGAAGGAAATTTATACTTTTATGCCTTGAAGAATTGATTCTTTTCTGTAAATGACATCTGGTGGTGAATCCTTTTTGAAAATAAATACTTTTGCTTTCTTGCTGAATAGGTTCTTCATTTAAATTCACAAAAACATATCAAAAAGTTTGCCATAAAAATATAAGCATTTGAGTAATAAAGGATTTAAAGAATCTAATACTTCTTAAATTCAATTTAAATTGAAATTTTAGAAACAATATCTTGGAATATGCTGACAGAGTACACACACACACACACACACACACACACAAACCCAGCTTGAGAAAGTTGTGACAGCTATAACAATTTCATTAAAGATCAGAAATTAAAGTTTCTTTTAGGCTTTCAGCTGAAGCTCATAGCAAATAAAAGTAAGTGGTCTTTGCCAGATGTTATTAATTTATAGTACACAGAAACTTTAGACTATCTTTATTTACATAGCTTAACTGTCAGAACTGAAATCTGAGGCCATCTGTTTCAATACGATTTAAAAATTTATTTCAGAAAATAATTTTCTGGGAAGGTAAGGCTGTAATCCAATAAATAACTTCATTGTTTGCCTCAGGAAATTCCTGCACACCAATTTGTATTAGCAAACAACTCTTCTCTTAGACAATAGATTGCTCACCTGGGCAGAGAGCTGTTTATTAAATAGCAGTTTATTTATGAAGATTCACTCCAAGGCTCTCTACTCACTGTCTCTCAATCCTAAATGCTTATGTCATGAACTCTACCTCTACAAATCAGTTACTGGCCTTGAAAGGCCCATCTTAACCACTTGAGCCCAGACTTCAACGGCTATAAATATCACCTCATTATTTACTCATCTAAAACACCCTGTCAAAGCAGAGTTCTCCCTTACAGTCATATTGCTGTCTCATTAAGCTTTGCTTAATCAACATGCTTTAGTGGGTTTTTTGGGGAGACAATAGTGTGGAACCTCTAGTGGTTCCACACTCACCAGCCAAGATGCCCTTCCCATTATGGTTCAAGATATTGGCACTTCTCTGAGGCTCCTTGAACCATCCACTTGGAAGCCTCCTTGGTCAGGTTGATGAAATTCATTTTGTGCTGGATCTGAAATCTAATTTATTTTCATTGAATTCTCAAATTCTCTGTTTCCTTGGACACTTAGAAATAAGAAATTGTTTTTAGGAATTCTTTGATCATTTGATCATATTTTATCCACTATAAAAACCTGCCTTAGTACTTGTGACTCTCTTTCTATATTATCATATTTTCTGAGCTTTTAAAATGAAATTCAGTGGGAAAAGAACAGGCTTAAGTCTAATAAGTTTGTCTTGCTGTTTGACCCTAAGGCCTAATGAGCTCAGAAGATCTCATGAGATCAGCATACTTACAGAACACATTTTGCTTTGGCTCACCTATCAGAATTTTACGAAAGCTTTCCTTAGTCTTGTTATGTTTTACCTGTGAGAGTCTATTCCTAAAAAGAGATCTTTGATCTGTATATTCTGCCTGCTTGGGATTTCAGATTGACTGGCCCTTAATTAAAGAGATCCAAACACCAGGTTAGGGTTCTATGACAAATTTCAAAAGCAAACTCTTCACTTATTCATCACCAGATTCTTATGGCTTCAACTTAATTTAGATCCACAATTCCTATAGGCAAACTCCTGCTTCTTATATATGTTTACACAATAATTCTATTCTTGAGCTTATAATTTAAATAACAATTTTGTGAAGTATCATTTAAAGTTACGGTCATCTCTTTGGAGATCCTTTTGCAGGATAAAAATGTTTAATAAGTTACTTAGAATAATAGTGAAACAAAAAGGAACCAAATATCTAAAGTCCTGAAATGTTGTGTTGTTACCTGGAAACAGGAAATAATTTGGAAATAATTTTAAAAAGACATATATGGGCAAGGCAAAATAAAACTCTGAAACTAGCTCATTTTTTTTTACCCCTTCTCTGCAAATCTTGACTCTAAATGGCCAGTCTTCATCTTACAAATTTTTGTCTCCCATTATATTCTTTGTTTATAACATTCTTTCTGGCATCTTTCTCACCCTAAATATCCAAAAGCTCAGCTCTATTCTAAAACTAAGCTTTGTATATTATAGAGAAAGCACCTGTGGTTACATTTTATCCCAATGCTAGGCTATGCTAAGTTGCTTCAGTCGTGTCCAAGTCTTTGCAGCCCACCAGGCCCCTCTGTCCATGGGATTCTCCAGGCAAGAATATTGGAGTGGGTTGCCATGCCCTTCTCCAACATTTTATCCTTAGTATTGATTTAAGATTTACTTTCAAATATTCTCCAAAGTCTAGACAAATTTCATATAAAAGGACAGAATAGTTATAATAACATATACTCCACAGTACCTAGATTTATATTAGTTGGTTTATATGATATAAGGAATTACAGTTGCAAAAAATATATATATAGAAAGGCAGAATTGGAAATTCTGAAGATGGCATGATACCTCAAACTGCATGAGAATTGAGAAAAATCTAGAAACCTGTAGACGTTGTGTAAGCCCTAAGCTTTTATCATTTAAAAAAAAAGAGGGGGAGGATTAGGCACAAATAAACGCCTAAAAACATTGAAAGGGTATGTTCATGGGAAATATTTTTGATGTATTCTGTAACACTTCTATACAACATTCAGGAGTAGATCCTTACACAAATGTGATCCCAACCCTTTCTGCAGGCTTTGTGAATGAACTTAGTTCAGTTCAGTTCAGTCCCTCAGTCATGTCTGCCTCCTTGCCACCCCATGGATTGCAGCACACCAGGCTTCCCTGTCCATCACCAACTCCTGGAGTATACCCAAACTCATGTCCATTGGTTCCGTGATGCCATCCAACCATCTCATCCTCTGTTGTCCTCTTCTCCTCCTGATTTCAATCTTTCTGAGCATAGGGTTTTTTCCAATGAGTCAGTTCTTCACATCAGGTGACCAAAATATTGGAGTTTCAGCTTCAGCATCATTCCTTGCAATGAATATTCAGGATTGATTTACTTTAGAATTGATTGATTTGATCTCCTTGCAGCCCAAGCCACTCTCAAGAGTCTTCTCCAACACCACAGTTCAAAAGCATCAAATCTTTGGCACTCAGCTTTCTTTATTGTCCAGTTCTTACACCCATACATGACGACTGGAAAAACCATAGCTTTGACAAGATGGACATTTGTTGGCAAAGTAAAGTCTCTGTTTTTTAATATGCTGTCTAGGTTGGTCATAGCTTCTCTTCCAAGGACCAAGCATCTTTTAATTTCATGGCTACAGTCACCATGTGCAGTGATTTTGGAGCCCAAGAAATAAAGTCTATCACTGTTTCCATTGTTTCTTCATCTATTTGCCATGAAGTGATGGGACCAGATGCCACGATCTTTTGTTGTTGTTGTTGTTGTTTTGAATGTTGAGCTTTAAGGCAACTTTTTTCACTGTCCTCTCTCACTTTAATCAAGAAGCTCTTTAGTTCTTCTTCTCTTTCTGACATAAGGGTGGTGTCATCTGTATATCTGAGGTTATTGCTATTTCTCCCAGCAATCTTGATTCCAGCTTGTGCTTCTTCCATCCCAGAATTTTGTATGATGTCCTCTGCAAGTAAGTTAAATAAGCAGGGTGACAGTATACAGTCTTGATGTACTCCTTTCCCAGTTTGGAACCAGTCTGTTGCTCCATGTCTCGTTCTAACTATTGCTTCTTGACCTGCAGACAGATTTCTCAGGAGACAGATGGGGGATCTGGTATTCCCATCTCTTTCAGAATTTTCCACAGTTTGTTGTGATCCACATAGTCAAAGGATTTGATGTAGTCAATAAAGCAAAAGTAGATGTTTTTCTGGAACTCTCTTTCTTTTTCAATGATCCAATGAATGTTGGCAGTTTGACCTTTGGTTCCTCTGCCTTTTCTAAAACCAGCTTGAACATCTGGAAGTTCACGGTTCATGCACTGTTGAAGCCTGGCTTGGGGAATTTTGAGCAATACTTTGCTAGCGTGTGAGATGAGTGCAATTGTGCAGTAGTTTGTACATTCTTTTGCATTACCTTTCTTTGGGATTGGAATGAAAACTGATCTTTTACAGTCCTGTGGCCACTGCTGAGTTTTCCAAATTTGCTGGCATATTGAGTGTAGCACTTTCATAGCATCATCACTTAGAGTTTACAATACCTCAACTGGAATTCCATCACCTCCACTAGCTTTGTTCGTAGTGATGCTTCCTAAGGCCCACTTGACTTCACATTCCAGGATGTCTGGCTCTAAGTGAGTGATCACACCATCATGGTTATCTGAGTCATGAAGTTCTTTTTCATGTAGTTCTTCTGTGTATTCTTGCCACCTCTTCCTAATATCTTCTGCTTCTCTTAGGGCCATACTGTTTCTGTCCTTTATTTTGCCCATCTTTGCATGAAAATTTCCCTTGGTATCTCTAATCTTCCTGAAGAAATCTCCTAACTTTCCCATTCTATTGTTTTACTCTATTTCTTTGCATTGATCACTGAGGAAATGATTAACTCTCCTTGCTATTCTTTGGAACTCTGCATTAATAGTGGTATATCTTCCCTTTTCTCCTTTGTCTTAGGTTCTCTTCTTTTTTCAGCTGTTTATAAGGCCTACTCAGACAACCATTTTGCCTTTTTGCATTTCTTTTTCTTGGGGATGGTTTTGATCACTACCTCCTGTACAATGTCAAGAACCTCCATCCACAGTTCTTCAGGCACTCTGTCTATCAGATCTAATTCCTCGGATCTATTTGACACTTCCACTGTATAATTGCAAGGGATTTGATTTAGGTCATGTAGTGGATATCTCTAAAAATCTTTAATCATTCCCTGTCTAATACTGTGACTTGTACCCTGAGGTCTTTCAGCAAGATCTCTTTCCTCCTTTGTGAAATTACATTCACTAATTCATTTTTGTGAAGAATTTGTGCTGCAAATGGAGTTTCTAGTTTGAATGCTCTTTTTCAAATCTCTGAGGTCCCATTCCACCTCCTCCATGCATAATGAAATCTTAGTTAATATGAATACCAACTAAATGAAATCTAAATTCAACATATCTACAAGGTATCAGACTCTTTTAACTCCCAGTTTCAACTGGGTTGGTTAAACCCAGTGTGCATAGAATCTTTGAAAATAAAAAATTGAAGTTGTTTTAAAATTGATTGAAAAGCTATTAATAATACAAAAATATTAAGTATATCTTAAATGTATCTATGCCCAGTTAACAACTCTACCCAGTGAGAGCATAGATTTATTTAGAACCTCAAGGTCAAAAAAAAAAAAAGAAAAAAAAAAACCTCAAGTGTCAAGACCTATGATACTGAATCTCTTTTTTATTGGAATGTAATCATTTTACAATGTTGTGTTAATTTCTGCTGTACAATGAAGTGAATCAGTTGCATGCATACATATATCCCTTACCTCTTGGACCTCTATCCCCAACCCCTATCCCACCCAGCTATGTCATCATAGAGCATCAATCTGAGCTCTCTGTGCTTTATAGCAAGTTCCCACTAGCTATCTATTTTACACATGGTATTGCATATGTGTCAATTTTGATGTCTCAATTTAGTTCACCCTCCCTTTCCCATGTGTCCACATGTCTTTTCTTTACATCTGCGTCTCTATTCCTGCCTTGGAAATAGGTTCATAATCTTAATACTATGATGTTTTCTTTGCCACTTGAGAGTGCATATTTAAAAGTGTAGACACAGGTACTGCTTTCTTTAGTGTACCATTTGATAAAGATAACAGAGCTTTAGCATAATTGTGGTTTATTTTTGAGAACTTTGTATTTAATGATGATTAAATAATTTTGCCATCACATTTGAATCAATTGAATGATATTATCAATGGAAATAAAAGCATTTTATAATACCTGTTTACCAACATCTTATTAAAACATTATTTTGCAACAAGGTTTCATGCATTCATCAAATCAGTCCCTTAACATGACAGAGACAGATTCACAGATTCATATGCTCACAAACATCGGGGTTCTATTTTTTTGGCTAGACACATGGATGACAGTTCTCAGCTTTATTTGCATTGTATTAAGCCACATGTTTAATTTAAGAATTGTAAAAAATGAATATAATGTATTTTATACTCATAGTTAATCTCAAGTTCCTTCACATGCACTCTCCCATCTACTTTTTCCATTCTGGATCACTAGGGTGGCCAATCTTGAAACAGTCTTGGAAGCAACATGCTGCAGATTTAAAAGCCTTAATAACCTAGGTCTTTGGTTGAAGGCATGGAGAAGGATGACTTGCCTGTTTGAAAAACATATCATGTGAGCGTGAAACAAACTTCTGTTGTGTTTAAGGTATTATATGTCATTGGGTCTAGTTGTCCAAGCAGCTAGAATTATTCCAAACAATAGCTATCAGTTGCTTGAATTGGCTCTGCCATAGCATATCCTAAAGCATTTGCACTGAATTATCATGACACTGGCAAGTCAAGCAAACTCAGAGGATTGGAAGATGGAGACCTAGGGTATTCACTGAAAAAAATGTCTTGAAGCTGTCATCTAAAATCAATTGAAGCTCAACTAAATGCCCTAGGTCATTACATTTGGGAAAAGCCAGAAAGCTAATGTGCGTTTGTTCACACTTGTTGTGTTCCACAGTGAATTTCAAGAAAGAGATGAACTCGGACAAGAAAGAGCTGGTTCTTAGGAAATAAAGTAAAAGGAGTAGAGCTGAATTTCTAAAACTTAGCACTACCGATATTTTATGCCAAACATACTGCTGTTGTTGTTGTGGGGAGCTATCTTTGGCACTGTAGGATGTTTACCATTGTCTCTACCCTCTCCTATTATAGACATGGAGTGCCCTTACCCAATTACCATAATCAAAAATGTCTCCAGACATTGTGTCCTATGGGGAGAAAAATATCATCTGTGATTAGAAACTACTGATATCAAGAAAGTTTGTAAATGCTGGGACCATAGGTCAGAAAGCTGAATTTTTCCAGATTAGTTTTAAAAGAAAAAGACCTTTCAGAGTTGAAAGCCTGCTGTATTCTTAGTTAAATAGAGAAACTCAGCCCTGAAGTAAATAATTGATTAGGAATGTTACATTTCTTCTCAAGCCAATATTTGATAAATAGCCTGAATATTTGTTACCTTTAAAATGAGGAAGGATATGTATACTGGGGAAAAGGGAAAAAAAGAAAATGAAGCACACATTTTTCCTATCTCCAGTTTTGTAATGAATCTCCCATACTCAGTTAATAATAGGTAAGATCCATTAACTGAAGACAGAGAAGCTCTACACAGTCAGCAAAAACAAGGCTTGGAGGTGACAGTGGCTCAGACCATGAGGTCTTTATTGGAGAATTCAGGCTTCAATTGAAGAAAGTAGGGAAAACCACTAGCCATTCAGGTAAGACTTAAATCAAAACCCTTATGATTATACAGTGGAGGTGATGAATAGATTAAAGAGGTTTGATCTGGTGGTCAGAGTGCCAGAAGAAACTATGGACGGAGGTTCAAAACAGTGTACAGGAGGTAGTGACCAAAACCATCCCAAAGAAAAAGAAATGCAAGAAGCAAAGTGGCTATCTGAGGAGGCTTTACAAAGAGCTGAGAAAATAAGATAACCAAAAGGAAAGGGAGAAAGGAAAAGATATATTGAACTGAATGCAGAGTTCCAGAGTATAGCAAGGAGAGATGGAAAGCCTTACTAAGTGAACAATGCAAAGAAATAGAGGAAAACTATACAATGGGAAAGACAAGAGATCTATTCAAGAAAATTGGAGATATCAAGGCAATATTTAATGACCTGGATATCCATGTTGGTGTGATCACTCACTGAGAGCCAGACATCCTGGAATGTGAAGTCAATTGGGCCTTAGGAAGCATCACTACAAACAAAGCTAATGGATGTGATAGAATTCCAGCTGAGCTATTCTAAATCCTAAAAGATGATACTGTTAAAGTGCTGCACTCAATATGTCAGCGAATTTGGAAAACCCAGCCGCGCCCAAAGGACTGGAAAAGGTCAGTTTTCATTCCAGTCCCAAACAAGGGCAATGCCAAAGAATGCTCAAACTACTATACAATTGCAGTCATTTCACATGTTTGCAAGATTATGTCAAAATCCTTCAAGCTAGGCTTCAGTAGCGTGTGAATCAAGAACTTTCAGATATACAAGATGGATTTAGAAAAGGCAGAGGAACCAGAGATCAAAATGCCAACATCTGTGGGATCAGAGAGAAAGCAAGAGAATTCCAAATAAACATCTACTTTTGCTTCATTGACTACCTTAAAGCCTTTGACTGTGCAGATCACAATAAACTTCAGAAAGTTCTTAAAGACATGGGAATACCAGACCTCCTTAGCTGCCTCCTGAGAAATCTGTATGCAGGTGAAGAAACAACATTTAGAACTGGACATGAAACAATGACCTGGTTCAAAATTGGGAAGAGAGTATATCAAGGCTGTATATTATCACCCTGCTTACTTAACTTATATGCAAAGTGCATCATGCAGAATTCTGGGCTGAATGAATCACAAGCTGGAATAAGAGACTGCCAGGAGAAATATCAGCAACCTCAGATATGCAGATGATACCATTCTAATGGCAAAAGTGAAGAAGACCTAAAGACCCTCTTGATGAGGGTGAAAGAGGAGAGTGAAAAATCTGGCTTAAAACTCAACATTCTAAAAGCTAAGATCATGGCATCTGGTCTCATCATTTCATGTCAAAGAGAAGGGGAAAAAGTGGAAACAGTGACAGATTTTATTTTCTTGGACTCCAAAATTACTGCAGCCATGAAATTAAAAGATGCTTGCTCCTTGGAAGAAAAGCTATGACAAACACAGAGAGCATATTAAGAAGCAGAGATATCACTTTGCCAATAAAAGTCCATCTAGTCAAACTATGGTTTTTCCAGTAGTCATGCACAGATGTGAAAGTTGGACAATAAAGAAGGCTGAGTGCAAAAGAATTGATGCTTTCACATCGTAGTGCTGAAGAAGACTCTTGAGAGTCCCTTACTGCAAGAAGATCAAAGCAGTCAATCTTAAAGGAAATCAATCCTGAATATTAATTGGAAGGACTGATGCTGAAGCTGAAGCTTCAATAATTTTGCCACCTGACGTGAAGATCTGAGTCCTTGGAAAAGACCTCAATGCTGGGAAAATCTAAAGGCAAATGGAAAAGGGGGTAGCAAAGGGTGAGATGATTAGATAGCATCACTGACTCAATTGACATGGGTTTGAACAAACTCTGGAGACAGTGAAGAACGGGGAAGCCTGGTGTGCTTCAGTCTATGGGGTCACAAAGAATTGGACAACCTTAGTGACTGGACAACAATAGCAACAACATAGCAGCTGAACAACAATAACAGTGCAATGGTTAGTACAATATTTGGACTATTTAATGTTCACGCAGAGTCACCACTTGATCAACTTGAAATTAGCTCATCTATTAAAAAAAAAAGTTTCTCTGCTTAAAACTGTGGTAGGCAGAATAATGGTCTCCAAAGATGCTCTTTTCCTAATCCCCAGAATCTGGGACCATATCACCTAATAGAGAAAAAGAGAGTTTGCAGTGTGACTATGTTAAGAACACTGAGATGGGAGATTAATTTAAATTTTCCTTGCAGGCTCAATCTTATCATGTGGATTAGAAATGGAGAACCTCTTTTGGTGAGAATAAGAGAAAAATGCAACTGTGGAAGAACAATGTTAGCTTTGAAGAATGGGAGAGACATCCCACAAGTCAAGGAATGAAAGTAACCTCTAGAAGCTGGAAATAGAAGGTGATGAAGTTTAGGAGGTATAGAAACTCTCCTGGAGTTTCCAGGAAGGGACATAGCACTGCACACCTAGTAAGACCCATATTAAACATCTGCCCTACAGAACTGTAAGATAAAAGATCTCTGTTCTTTTAAGTCACTATGCTGGTAATAATTTATTGCAGCAGCAATAGGAAAATAATGCTTAGAGTGTTTCAATAATGGAGAAAATCATTTATAAGAAACTGTGGAATTTCCTTCCTTCAAAATGTTTGCAAAATAACAAGAAGACAAATTATAACACTTTATTTATTTAAAAATTTTTATTTTATATTGGAGGATAACCAATTAGTAATGTTATGACAGTTTCAGGTGGACAGCAAAGGGACTTAGCCATACACAGAGATGTATTCATTCTCCCCCAAACTCATGTCCCATCCAGGCTGCCACAAAACATTGAGCAGAGTCCCCTGTGCTATACAGTAGATCTTTGTTGGTTATCCATTTTAAATATAGTAGTGTGTACATGTCCATCCCAAATTCCTAACTCTCACTTATCCCCATCTTCCCCCTCTGGTAGCCATAAGTTCTATAGAACAAACCCTAACACTTCAATATTTGCTGGAGCTATGAAAGAAAATAGAAATTATAGAACTACAGAATAAGAATTTAACTTATCTTTCGTATTCATTTATCCTCCCTTTTCCACAGATTCACTTTCCGCAATTTTGTTACCTGTGGCCAACCACAGTGAAAAAATGTTAAATGGACAATTCCAGGAATAAGCAATTCATAAGCTTTAAATTGCACACTCTTCTGAGCAATATGATGGAATCTTACGCTGTCCTGATCCATTTGATCCAGGAGGTGAACTTTCCCTTTCCCCAGCTTATCCTGCCAGATTAACTACATTAACTACAACTACTCAGTAGCTAGCTCTATGTCTCTGTATCACAAGGTTTGTGTTCAAGTAGTTATTTCACTTAACAATGGGCCCCAAATGAAAAAGTAGAAGTGCTAGCAATTCAGATATTCTCTTACTGTGCCCACTGAACCTTATCATGGGCATGTATGTACAGGAGAAGGCTTAGGATATATAAGGTTCAGTACCATCTGCGGTTTCAGGCTGCCTGAAGAATACCATGAACAGAGGAGTCTCGTGGGCTACAGTCCACAGAGTTGCACAGAGTCGCAAAGAGTCGGATAAGACTGAAGCAACTTAGCACGCAAGCATGGAAGTTTGTTGTAAAAGAAGTGAAGCATCAGAAGGAAATGGAAGTCATCAAGGTTTTAGGCATTAACTACAAATTGGAATTACCTCAGATATGCAGATGACACCACCCTTATGGCAGAAAGTGAAGAAGAACTAAAGAGCCTCTTGATGAAAATGAAAGAGGAGAGTGAAAAAGTTGGCTTAAAGCTCAACGTTCAGAAAACTAAGATCATGGCATCTGGTCCCATCACTTCATGGGAAATAGATGGGGAAACAGTGGAAACAGTGGCAGACTTTATTTTTTGGGGCTCCAAAATCACTGCTGATGGTGATTGCAGCCATGAAATTAAAAGACGCTACTCCTTGGAAGGAAAGTTATGGCCAACCTAGATAGCATATTTAAAAGCAGAGACATTACTCTGCCAACAAAAGTCCGTCTAGTCAAGGCTATGGTTTTTCCAGTGGTCGTGTATGGATGTGAGAGTTGGACGGTGAAGAAAGCTGAGCACCACAGAACTGATGCTTTTGAACTGTGGTGTTGGAGAGGACTCTTGTGAGTCCCTTGGACTGAAGGGAGATCCAATCAGCCCATCCTAGAGGATATCAGCCCTGGGTGTTCATTGGAGGGACTGATGTTGAAGCTGAAACTCCAATACTTTGGCCACCTCATGCGAAGAATTGACTCATTGGAAAAGACTCTGATGCTGGGAAGGATTGGGGGCAGGAGGAGAAGGGGACGACAGAGGATGAGATGGTTGGATGGCATCACCAACTCGATGGACATGGGTTTGGGTAGACTCCGGGAGTTGGTGATGGACAGGGAGGCTTGGCGTGCTACAACTCATGGGGTCGCAGGGAGTCGGACACGACTGAGCGACTGAACTGAACTGAACTGAACAAATTGAAAAAAAATGTTAATAAATGCATTCTAACTTCTAGAAAAGACATGCCTGACTTTTAAAATCACAAGTGCCCTCTAGTCACTGTTCATTTTGATTAGAGTGCTGGGGGGAAAATACAACTTAAATTATTTTATCACAAACCATCTAGTAATAGAAATGAATTTCAATGCTGCCATGCTCTTCTGACATCTTCTTACACTGTCGTGGATGAAATGTTAATTGTCCTTCAGTGTCATGGAACAGAGCCTGGGATTAAGCTGATGGGGTTGCAAACTGGATAAATAAGGATGAGACTTGGAGAAAGAAAATCATTGCTTAGTAAAGAAGGTTAGTCTTATTTTACATTTTCTGGACAGCTGAACTAATGTGAAAAGCACCTGTTTTGTTCCTTCCTAGTTTTGCATATGCTTGATTGTGTCAGTGGAGTTGTTTAAGTGATTTTTCTCTCTGAAGTGTCAGGGCCATTCATCCCCAAATCAGTTTTCCTGTGTATGCTCTGGTGGCAAGGACTCAAGTGTAAGTGAGAGGAGTGTCTCTGTTGCTTGATTGGCTGTGTGATTACTGTTTGTGATTGTCTTTTTCCCAAGATGGCATGTGATTTTACAGCACAGATTATTTTTTCAAAACAATTACATTCCCAAGTTTTGCAGAGAGGGATGTCCATTTACTGAAATATAAACTTAAATTTCTGGAAAATAAATATCAAATCCTCATACTCATCTGTAAAGTAGCTATAAATTGTTATTTTTCAGATGAGGTATTTCTCAAAATGGCTAGTTTTGATATATACTAGAAAAAATATTTATTCCTTCTATGACCAGGAGCTGACTGTGGCACATTACATTTGTACAAAAACAGGATATAATATTACAATCAAGAAAACAAATTCTCAATTGACCAATTCAATACTAGTAACTAAACCAGAATTCTTTTTATTATTGATATACCTTTCCCAATTGGATAATTAAGTCATCAGATTGTTACCTGCTTCCCATCCACACACACATGTACAAACACACAAACCCAAGTATGCACTCCACAAATGAGCATTTGTGCTTTTGTAAAGAGAAACGCTCACCAACGGTTACTTGTTTTCCAGGATGCTGATTATGTTAGCTCATTCCCTATTTAGCATAATATAACATCAAGCTATGCATATAGCCGTCCATTAGAATGTACATTCACTGAGGATCCGTTTTTGCTCAATCCTCTACATCCCTATCATTTAAATGAGCACCTGGAATCTAGTATGTGGTTTAAAAAAAAAATCTGTTAATTGCACAGTAAGCAGATTTTGAAGTTACGAGTACTATCTAGTGAATACGGCACAATCATAACTTTGGGGAAAATTACCTGAACTAGCATTATTTTGAGTAACTTCCCCAAATATCATCAGATAGCTTGTTTTTAAGGCAAAAATAAATGTATGAAAATCCACTCCGTCAAGGAAGCTATGACACTTCGACAGAGTCTTAGCTCTGTCTTGACAGGGAGGACTGAGCAGGATTTTCCTGTATGTGGAGCATGGGCTCAAGTGAGTCTCCTTCCACGGTGAGTGACATTGAGATGGTCAAAAATTGGCAGATAGTAGCTCAGGATTGGGGGCCACAGCAACCTTTACAGGTGAGGGCCTTGAAGCTCCTTTTGACAAGCAAACTATCGTCACATAGGTAAGACATTGGACTTCCCTGGTACCACAGTGGATAGGAATCTGCCTGCCAGTGCAGGGGATAAAGGTTCAATCTCTGGTTCAGGAAGATCCCACATGCTACAGGGCAGCTAGGCTTGTGCACCAGGGCTACTGAATCAGCGTGCCACAGAGCCTGTGCTCCGCAATGGAAGAAGTGAAATGAAGTCACTCAGTCATGTCCGAGTCTGCGACCCCTGGACTGTAGCCTGCCAGGCTCCTGCATCCATTGCCATGCTTCTCCATCCATGGGATTCTCCAGGCAAGAACACTGGAGTGGGTTGCCATTTCCTTCTCCAGGGGATCCTCCCAACCCAGGGATTGAACCGGGGTCTCCCACGTTACAGGCAGACTCCTTAACGTCTGAGCCACCAGGGAAGTCCACAGTGGAAGAGGCCACCCCAATGAGAAGCCCATGCACCACAACAAAGAGTGGCCCCACTTGCCACAACTAGAGAAAGCTTGCACAAAGCAACGAACACACAGCACAGCCAGAAATAAATAAATAAATAAGTATGTCTGACTCTTTGCTACCCCATGGACCATACAGTCCATGGAATTCTCGAGGCCAGAATACTGGAGTTGGTAGCCATTCCCTTCTCCAAGGGATTCTCCCAACCCAGGGATCGAGCCCAGGTCTCTTGCCTCGCAGGCGGATTCTTTACCAGCTGAGCCACCACAAAATAAGTATATATATTTATGTATACATTTATATGTTTGTCTATATTTTTAAAAAAAAAAAGATAAGATATTTACCCAGCTGAGCATGTGGTCTCTAATAAATTGTTCCTCAGTATTTTGCTTAGGAAAATAGCAAATTTATTTGGTATTTTATACTCTTTTCTTTCCTGGAAAAACACTTACAGAAGAGAAAAAAGCAATTGCTAAATTGACATAAGTTGTTTTGCATCAGTTGGAAGAGAGATCATTATTATTTGAGGGTGTGATCAATCAGACATACCCTGCTATTTGAAGAGACATAATTATATATTGCATTTCTATCGGGAGTTACACTCACCACTACATAGTCTGTTTTTTCCTATTCTTTTGTTTGGATGACCATCTGCTATATCGTTTGATGGGACAACATCTGAACAAAATAATCCAAGACTCTAGAAATCCCATATTTGAACAATATTGCAAATACTAACAGGAGGATTAGGATCAATGTTTGTAGTTCACTTCTAAAGGCACCAAGAGAGGGAGTTCCCCGGTGGTCCAGTACAGTAAAGAGATGAAGATAATTGGGGACCTACCTGGTGCTTGGCTAACTTAGGAGGACTCACCAAATTGCCTAATTATGTAAATTATGTGTATGTTTCTTACATCGTCTTAGTATAATGAGCTATCTCATAACATTCTATACATATACAATATTCTTTCACTAAAGCTTTCATTGTATCGTTTCAGAAGGCCAATATTAGATTTAGGGCTTCTTTGTTTTAAACCATCATCTGCCCATTGTTATTAACTTCTTGTTGAGGATTTTCTTGGCTTTGCTGACATTTTATGGCTCACCTGTAATCGCTAAAACATAGCATGTAGGAAATCTTCAACTTCCATGTAAAGCTTTCTGGAATTCCCCTTTGATAATAAGGTGTCAAAGATTTTAAATATTGATTAGAGTCTCAAATTTTCTCCTTCAAAAAATTGTAGTAATTTAGTAAAATTGTCTTTGTTGTTTTTTATTGTTTTTTTTTTTTGAGAGATATAGTATTTTTGTCAGCATATTAAATAAAGCAGTGCATGTTGGATTTAACACCTTAGTTATTTGCAACAATTTCTATAAAAAACAAACCATATTGTTTACCTTGCAGGCCCCTCTCTGTATTTATACCAAGATTGTAAACAATCTACTTGCAATATAGGTGACCCAGGTTTGATTCCTAGGTTGGGAAGATCCCCTGGAGAAGGGAGTGGCTATCCACTCCAGTATTCTTACCTGGATAATTCCATGGACAGAGGAGCCTGGCAGGCTATATAGTCCATGGGGTTCCAAAGAGTTGCACATGACTTAGTGACTAACACACACACACACACATAGTCTCAATCATTTTTTTAAAACACTTTAGTAAAACTATCTATATTTTTTTTTCCAAAGAAAAACAAATGCACATATTCTTAATAGATGTAATAATAATGATAAAAGGGAACTATAAAGATGACAGAAGTATCTTCAACGTAATCTTGCAATTAAATTTCAATTATTTTATAGATTCTGTATTTTCATAATTCAGAGATAAAAAGTGTGTGTATATATATATAGACTATTGGCTGCCCTGAGTCTTTGTCGCTTTTGTGTGGGCTTTTCTCAAGTTGCAGCCAGCAGGGGCTGATCTTCGTTGCTTTGTGCAGGCTTATCATTGTGGTGGCTTCTTTTTGAGGAGCATAGGCTCTAGGTGCATGGGCTTCAATAGTTGCAGCACATGGTTAGGTAGTTTTGTCTCACGGACTCCATAGTGAGGGCTCAGTAGTTGTGATGCAGGGGCTTAGCTGCTTGGTGGCTTTCAGAATCTTCCCAGACCAGGGAAAGAACCTGTGTCCCTTGCATTGGCAGACAGATTCTTATCCATTGCAGCACCAGGGAACTCTGATTCAAAGCTTTTCTTTCCCACTGTATCATACCATTTTTGACTTGGAAGATTGAACTAAATGTATGCATATTTGAACAGAGGGGAAAAAGGAGAAATGATAGATAACTCCTAGATTTCAGACCTGAGAAAAGAGTAATACTATGATTTTCTCATACGATTGAGTCACTTGGACAGCAAAGAGATCAAACCAGTCAATCCTAAAGGAAATCAACCCTGAATATTCGTTAGGAGGGCTGATGATGAAGCTGAAATTCCAATACTTTGGCCACCTGATGTGAAGAGCTGACTCACTGGAAAAGGCCCTGGAAAAGATTGAAGACAGGAGGACAAGGGGATGACAGAGGATGTGATGGTTGGATGGCATTATGGACTCAATGGACATGAGCTTAAACAAACTCCAGGAGATGGCGAAGGACAAGGAAGCTTGGCATGCTGTAGTCCATGGGTTTGCAGAGTCAGACAAAATTGAGGGACCAAGCAACAACAAAAGATCTGCTCAGTATCCTACTGAGTAGGAGGTTATAAGAGAAGAACCAAGTTAACTCTAGTACTGATAGGGGTAAAGTATCTGTTTTTAGACCTGGTGAGTTTGAGATGCTCATGAGACATCCAAGCTGTTGACAACCAGGCTATAATTCTTGTTCCAGTTGAAATTTACGTGTAGAGGTGACTCATTAAACATATTTTTAAGGGAAAAATATAATGTTATTAAATTTATGTAGACACTTCCCAGGTAGTGTTAGTGGTAAAGAAATCGCCTGCCAATGCAATAGACTTAAAAGAGGTGAGTTTGATCCCTAGGTCAGAAAGACTCCCTGGAGGAGGGCATGGCAACCCACTCCAGTATTCTTGCCTGGAGAATCCCATGGACAGAAGAGCCTGGTGGGGTATGTCCATGGGTCTGAAAAGAATTGAAGGCAGCAGAAGTAACTTAAAATGCACACATGCATGAGAGATCTTCATTTTACAAAATTGCATATAAACTTTTCCTAGAATCTGTAGGGTACTAAGCACAGCATTAATAATTGTGGCAAGTGTAGCATATTTAATTTTATATGTTTTTGCTTCTTTTTTTAATTTTCTTTGATTAAAGATATATGCTTTGGACATAAACTAATTAAGTTAATTATAAAGAAAATCATTACCACTGTCTAAAACTGAAACACTTGGAAATAATCTAAAAATTCAACAAAATGCAACTATCTGAAATTGTGCTTTAGTTGAATATTCACTGATAGAAGAAAATACCTATAAAGAATTTTTTGAATTGCATTTGCACTGCAATCCCTAAAATATCCTACAGGTTAACTTTATTCCATTTGCCATTCAGTTCAGTAGCTCTGGTGTCCAACTCTTTGCGTCCCCATGGACTGCAGCAAGACAGGCTTCCCTGTCCATCACCAACTCCCAGAGCATACTCAAACTCATATCCATCGAGTTGCAGATGCTATCCAACCATTTCATTCTCTATTATCCTCTTTTCCTCCTGACTTTAATCTTTCCCAGCATCAGGGTCTTTCTGAGTCAGTTCTTCACATCAGGTGGCCAAAGTATTAGAGTTTCAGCTTCAGTATCAGTCCTTCAGTATCAGTCCTGAATATTCAGGGCTGATCTCCTTTAGGATGGACTGGAGTCTTCTCCAAAATCACAGTTCAAAAGCATCAATTCTTTGATGCTCAACCTTCTTTATAGTCCCACTCTCACATCCATACATGACTACTGGAAAAACTATAGCTTTGACTAGATGGAAATTTGTTGGCAAAGTAATGTCTCTGCTTTTTAACATGCTGTCTAGTTGGTCACAGCTTTTCCTCCAAGGAGAAAATATCTTTTAATTTCATGGCTGCAGTCACTATCTGCAATGATTTTGGAGCCCAAGAAAATAAAATCTCTCACTCTTTCCATTGTTTCCCCAACTATTTGCCATGAAATGATGGAACTGGAGGCCATTATCCTAGTTTTCTGCATGTTGAGTTTTAAACAAACTTTTTCATTCTACTCTTTCACTTTCAACAGGTGGATCATTAGTTCTTCTTTGCTTTTGACCATAAGGGTGGTGTCATCTGCATATCTGAGGTTATTGATATTTCTCCCAGCAATGTTGCTTCCAGCTTGTGCTTCATCCAGCCTGGGATCTCACATAATGTACTCTGCATATAGGTTAAATTAGTAGGGTGACAATATACACCCTTGACGTACAGAAGTACGGGAAAGAATTCCCTATTTGGAACAAGTCTGTTGTTCCATGTGCGGTTCTAACTGTTGCTTCTTGACTTGCATGCAGATTTCTCAGGAGGCAGGTCAAGTGGTCTGGTATTCCCATCTCTTGAAGAATTTTCCCCAGTTTGTTGTGATCCACACAGTCGAAGGCTCTGATGTTAAAAAAGAAAAAAAAAAGCAGAAGATGTTTCTTGTGGAACTCTCTTGCTTTCTCGATGAGCCAACAGATGTTGGCAATTTCATCTCTGGTTTCTCTGCCTTTTCTAAATCCAGCTTGAACATCTGGAAGTTCATGGTTCACATAATGTTGAAGCCTGGCTTGCAGAATTTTGAGCATTTCTTTGCTAGCGTGTGAGATGAGTGCAATTGTGCGGTAGTCTGAGCATTCGTTAGCATTGCCTTTCTTTGGGATTGGAATGAAAACTGATCCTGATCTTTTCCAGTCTTGTGGCCACTGCTGAGTTTTCCACATTTGTTGGCATGTTGAGTGCATGACTTTCACAGCGTCATCTTTTAGCATTTGAAATAGCTCTACTAGAATTCCATCACCTCAAATGGCTTTGTTCCTAGTGATGCTTCCGAAGGCCCACTTGACTTCACATTCCATAATGCCTGGCTCTAGGTGAGTGATCACACCATCATTGTTATCTTGTTTGTGAAGATCTTTTTTATATAGTTCTTTTGTGTATTCTTGCCACCTCTTCTTAATATCGTCTGCTTCTGTTAGGTCCATACCATTTCTGTGCTTTATTGTGCCATTCTTTGCACGAAATTTTCCCTTTGTATCTCTCATTTTCTTGAAGAGATCTCTAGTCTTTCCCATTCTATTGTTTTCCTCTATTTCTTTGCATTGATCACTGAGGAAAGGTTTCTTATCTCTCCTTGCTACTCTTTGGAACTCTGCAGTCAATTGGGTATATCTTTCCTCTTCTCCTTTGCCTTTAGCTCCTCTTCTTTTCTCAGCTATTTATAAGGCCTCCTCAGACAACCATTTTTCCTTTTTGCATTTCTTTTTCTTCAGGATGGTCCTGATCCTTGCCTCCTGTAGAATGTCACAAACCTCCATCCATAGTCCTTCAGGCACTTTATCAGATCTAATCCCTTGAATCGGTTTGTCACATCCACTGTATAATCATAGGGATTTGGTTTAGGCCATATCTGAATGGTCTAGTGGCTTTCCCCACTTTCTTCAAAGAATATAATGAATCTGATTTGGGTATTGACCATCTGGTGATGTCCATGTGTAGAATCTTCTCTTGTGTTGTTGGAAGACAGTGTTTGGTATGACCAGTGCGTTCTCTTGGCAAAACTCTGTTAGCCTTTGTCCTGCTTTGTTCTGTGCTCCAAGGCCAATTTGCCTGTTACTCCATGTATCTCTTGATTTCCTAATTTTTAATTCCAGTCCTCTCTAATTAAAAGGGCCTCTCTTTTGAGTGTTAGTTCTAGAAGGTCTTGTAGGTCTTCATAGAACCGTTCAACTTCAGCTTCTTCAGGATTACTGGTCAGGGCATAGACTTGGATTACTGTGAAATTTAATGGTTTACTTGGAAATGAAGAGAGGTCATGTATTTATTGTTAGATTTTCCTTTCCATTAGCAAAGAAATTCTCTTCCGTTTGTTGTGGTTTAGTCACTCAGTCATACCTGCCTCTTTTGTGACCCCATGGACTGTAGACCGCTAGGTTCCTCTGTCCATGACATTTCCCAGGCAAGAATACTGGAGTGGGTTGCCATTTCCTTCTCCATGGGATCTTTCTGACCTAGGAATTGAACCTGTGTCTCCTGCAGTGGCAGGTGGGTTCTTTACCACTGACACCAGAGAAGCTTTCTCTTCCATTCATTTTACTTATTTTAATAATCAGAGAAAAATCAGTATTACCAAAGGACAGGACCAAAAGTTAAGTATCTATAGTAATGACAAGACAATAATTTAATTCTCATTCAATCAGATTGATCAAAGGAAACAGTCTTAGAACTTTGCATTCCCCTGGATATCGTCTGTAACACTGAGGTTTAGAATTAGTACTGCTTTTCTTCGGCCCTTGATAGGTATTCTGGGCTTCCCCACTGGCTCAGGCACTAAAGAATCTGCCTGCAATGCAGGAGACCTGAGTTTAATCCATGGGTTGGGAAGATCTCCTGGATAAAGGAATGGCTACCCACTCAGAAGTCCACGGTCAGAGGAGTGTGGTAGACTACAGTCCAGGGGGTCACAAAGAGTCGGACATGACTGAGCGACTAACACTTTCACTGAGAGGCATTCTACTGATGGACGTGAAGTCAGGGACGCCAAGGACAATGATGTGTTCCTTTGTGAAAACTCTCCTCTGCTTTTAATTGTCAAGTCCTGTAAGTAATTTCAACACCAAACTATGAAAGGGCTTTGAAATCCAGCATGATTAGATGAGAGTGAAGCACTGTCTCTTGGGATTAAAATCTAAGGAAACCACAGTATTGAAATACTAGATCTGAGACTATCTTTCTGAATGATTTTAGCCCTTGAAATCAGTGTTTCAGCCTATTTAGATAAACAGGACAGTTTTTTCTTCGTGGTATTTCAGTTGTATTTTTATCGTAAAAAGCAAAAGCACTTCCTTGTAAAGAGCCCACAGTACCTGAACGATGCCACGCATAGCATTGACTGGCAGCCATAGGAGAATGGTCGACAGCCAATAAATCATTCGGAACTGTGTGTCCTTCAGTGCAACTTTAAAAATGTACTCTTGCTCCCTTTATGAAGTGTATTTCAATATCAAATATATTTTTTCTCTATTTAAAATTGTACATCGATCTGAATATTGGTATATGCAGTGAAACTAATTGATTTGGCAATGATCCCTTAGAGCATAGCTATAAACTTAATGCAATTTACACTTACACGACAGATCTGGTTCCCAAACCAACAAAGTTCTTAGTTATCAAAGGCATGCTTTAGTCCTTGTTTCTGTCCAGAGGAATTTATAAAATTGGATAAATAGAAATATTCTTTTTTTTTTTTTTAAATTCCTGGATTATGATATATTGGTCTTGTGGATTTGTAAGGAAGCATTCAAAAAACTGTAAAGCAAACAATTTAGGTTTTACAAGAGTTAAAAGGAAAGCCCTGTGATTGGATACTGACTCTACTTCAAGGATGCGTTTGCCCCAGCTGCTGGGAGCAATATCATAGGAAAGCCTTCAACTGCTAGCTCCTTCAAGGATTGCCTCTGCTACAAGTTATCTGATCTGACATGGGTCCTTTCTGGAGCACACGGGATCTGAATACTGATGGAGGCAGGGGTATAAAATCGCGAGCATAATCCCAATTTTCCCATCCATATGTTGTTACAAATAACACCCTGTCATTCTGTTTTATGGCTAGCATTCCATTGTACACATGTACCTGGAGAAAACCATAATTTGAAAAGGTACATGCACCTCAGTGTTCATTGCAGCACCATTTACAATAGCCAGGACGTAGAAGCAAACTAAATGTCCACTGATAGAGAAATGAATAAAGGAGATATGGCACATATAACACACACATTAAAAAAAAATCTTGTTTCTAGGAAATATTTCCAAAACTTATAAACATAATATATATAATTATTGATTGTTTAGGTGAATATTTGAGGAGAGGGAAACAGTGATGGAAGGTAAAAGGAAGTATAGGTGTGTGCGTGCTAATTCACTTCAGTTGTGTTTGACTATTTGTGCCCTATAGAATGTAGCCCACCAGGTTCCTCTGGCCATGGAATTCTCCAGGCAAGAATACTGGAGTGGGTTGCCATGCCCTCCTCCAAGGGATCTTCCAGACCCAAGGATTGAACCCAAGTCTCCTGTGGCTCCTGCATTGCAGGCATATTCTTTACCGCTGAGCCACCAGAGAAGCCCTAAAAGGAAGTAAGAGGTTTTGTTAAATAATGTCTTCCTATATTATAGAAATGGAAACAGTGACAGACTTTATCTTCTTGGGCTCCAAAATCACTGCAGATGGCGACTGCAGCCATGAAATTAAAAGATGCTTGCTCCTTGGAAGAAAAGCTATGCCAAATACAGACAGCATATTAAAAAGCAGAGGCATTACTTTGCCAACAAAGATCTATCTAGTCAAAACTATGGTTTTTCCAGTAGTAATGTATGGATGTGAGAGTTGGACCATAAAGAAAGCTGAGCACTGAAGAACTGATGCTTTTGAACTGTGTTGTTGGAGAAGACTCTTGGGAGTTCCTTGGAAAGCAAGGAGATCCAACCAGTCAATCCTAAAGGAAATCAGTCCTGAATATTCATTGGAAGGACTGATGCTGAAGCTGAAATTCCAATACTTTGGCCACCTGATGCAAAGAGATGACTCATTTGAAAAGACACTGATGCTGGGAAAGATTGAAGGCAGGAGGAGAAGGGGATGACAGAGGGTGAGATGATTGGATGGCATCATGGAATCGATGGACGTGAGTTTGAGCAAGCTCCAGGAGTTAGTGATGGACAGGGAGGTAGTCCATGGGGTCGCAAAGAGTTGGACATGACTGAGTGACTGAACTGAACTCATGTTATAGCAAATATACAAATTGCATGTATACAACACTTCTTCCTTATAGTTCAATATTTCAAAATATTGCACGTTTGTGTGTGCGTGTGTGTGTGTTTACTGAAATCATTGTGGATTTTACTGGATCTCATATATAAAGAAATTCTGAGGAATATGTCTGGAATTGTTTTGAATAGAAAAGGATTTGTATGGACATAAGAAGGCTACTACATTGGATTTCATTAGTGTATTATTGTAACAGACATCTCCAAGATTTAGAATATATTTTTTGCATTTGCTATCTTTTTAAATTTATTTATGTGAAATTGATAACTCCTTATTATCTTAGAAACAAAAACAGTTTGTAATGATTTTCAGATATGAATTTATTGTCAGTAACCCATATTGACTCATGGTATCTTTGTGAAGCCATTTAAAAAATTGAATTGTATTATAAGGGAATAAAAACATATTATAAGAGGTTTGCTTTATGTAATGGATCTGTTTAACTACAGGACTATTTTTGGTTTGAAAGCAGATAAGATAGAATCATTTTTGTAAGCTGAACTGGAGGTAACATTTGTCATTTACCCCCTCTCTCAAGCTCTTACTGGTCTTTAATTCACCTTAACACTTGTGAATAACACGTTATGTATTTAAAATATATTTTACCTTCTGTTTATCCAAATGAAATCTAAGTTCTATGAGAAGAAGCTTCCTTGTCATTTATTTCATTCTTGTTTATATATCAAGTATTTAAACGTCATTTGTTGAATGAATAACACTTATTTTAAAGAGAAGCCAGCATTTTTATGTTAGTGAAGAAAATTCATGCCCACATCTAGCCCTGAATATGATATTGTTTGCATGACTCATCTACCAAAATAATTATTTAATGATAGAGAAAATCATTCAAAGTAACTTTGTATCTGAAGAATATTTCCTTTATGTGAAATTTAAAAATAATGACAATAGTTCTGACTCTCATATTAATTCAATGTGTGGCAAAATTTTATCACACTTGGAAACTGCTGATCTACCTAAGTGCTGGCATTAATTAATATACAGCAGGTATGTATGGGGGTGGAGATAATGAAGAGCTGTACTCTATATATCTCCTCTGCAATATAATTTGTTATATTTCTTATTTTTAAGTTACTTATTTATTTTTATTTTTGGCTGTGCTGCATCTTTGTGGCTGTGAACAGGCTTTTTCCAGTTGTGGCAAGCCAGGGCTACTCTCTAGTTGTGAAGCGTGGGCTTCTCATTGCATGGCTTCTCTGTTGTGAATCACAGGCTCTAGAGCACTGACTCAACAGTTGTGGTGCATGGGCTTAGTTGCTCCAAGCATGTGAAATCTTCCCAACCTGGGCTCAAACCTGTGTCCCCTACGTTGGCAGGCAGATTCTTTACTACTGGACCACAAGGGAAGTCCCATAAGTTGCTATATTGATTTTCCACTCTTTGCTCCCCAAGTGAAACTTTGCAATGGCCATTTGGGAAACTCTGGCTATAAGGAAGAGAAGTTAATATCCTACACTGAGACAAGCGGTGACTTCATTTTGATTTCCCATTTAGAGTTTATAGTCTAATTAAAGAAAATGAACATATATCTAGAGATAATCATGGATAATAAACATGTATAATCACCATTATCAGTGGGTATTACAGCAGCTGAAGCACAAAAGAAATAAAAAAGGGATTATCAGCATTATGCAAATGTACATTCTCTTCAAGAATTCCAGTTACAGTGAAAGTATTAAAATAATTCAACACATTCGGAGCCCATATACTTTGTGATCATTTTAAAAAGCATTCAAAAAATTTTGGTGTGCAAAACATCTTTATAATGATTTTGTTTAAATGAAGGTATTTATAATAATATGATATAAAATTACACTGTGGAACACAATTATTTTTCTCTTTAGAACACACATAATAAAATGTAATTATCTCTGTTTTTTTCATTAACATGAGTTTTAGTGCTGTTACTTGATCCTGCATAATCAGGGTACTTTTTTCCTTAAGGTAAATGTAGTATGGTAATTCTTTGTTAATTCAGAAAGTATAGTTACAGTCTAGGCAGAAGGGATCTCAAGATCACACAGCAAGTGCAGTTAAATATCCCAATTATGTAGAGTTCTGGAAAGAATGTTATAAGTTCTCATTATCAGTGCATACACATAACTGATAACTCAAAAGTGAACTCTACAAACTCCTTTGCAAAAATCTCTTGTCCCCAGAAGTCTTTCCTAAGAATAATCCTTACAGATTCTCTCTACATAGGGGGAGGTATTGTGTACAAGACTGGTGAGTGTTCTAGAAGCAGAATCTGAGCCCCTGTTGCTCAGTCGTTCCTGCTCTTTGTCTTCTTGTATAGGGCAACTGGGCTTCCCTGTTGCCTCAGATGGTAAAGAATATGCCTGCAATGGAGAAGACCTGGGTTCGATCCCTACTGTGGTCTGCACTCTACACCATGAAAATTTGGGAGCAAGGTCTGATCCTCTGGGTGGTCTGGCCACTTCCTAAGAAAGTTTATATCAGGTGATGAATACAAATAACCTGGCAGGACCCACCTTACAGACAAATTTTCAAACAATAAGTAACAGAGCTGAGATTTTCATCTCTGCTTTTAATCACTCCTTTTATAATGCTATAGATTGTAACATTGAATGGAATAGGAAGTTTTTATGTTATCAAATATAAATGATAATCCACTATACATCAAATGAATTATTATATGCTTATACTCTTATAATAATAGTTTCATTAAAGCTTTTCAGTATTATTTATTGATTAGTTTGTCTTTGCACTAATATCATTCATAATATCAGACTCTGAATATCTTGAAAACATGGATTAATAAAAATACAAATTTCTGTTCCTAAACTTAGAATCTTAAGAGAGTCACTCTCAAAAGTGGATTGTTGATAGTCTTGATGTGTATTGTTATTTAATTAATACATTTGATCACTGTTAAAGAGAGTCAGTCTTCTGGCCTGCTTTAACACAAAAAACATGTACTCATAAGTTGTACATTATTTCTTCACTGATGTTTTTAGTATCACTATTTTTCCCCTGTTAATATTCCATGTGTATACAGCATTGCTTGAAGATTTAATTTAAAGTCTTTGTCATATATGCCACTGGAGACTGAATTGACCTTTCAATATTCACGGCCCTATTCTTAGTCACAGAATCCCTGTTTACCTGAGCTCAACGTGCCATTTTCCACCCTCCCTTATGTCTTAAAGCAACCATATTAAGACAAGTTGTGTGCAGCTTGTGAGATGGTTCATTAATTTCAGTTGACTCAGCAGGTAAAAATGTCTTTTTTATTTTTCAAGTGAATTTTTATTGGAGTATAGTTGATTTACAATGATGTGTTAGTTTCTGCTATACGTAAAGTTGAATCTGTTACACATATACATATATCCAGTCTTTTTTAGATTCTATTTCTGTATAGGTTATTACAGAGTATTGAGTATAGTTGACATAAGTTGAAACATACTGTTGAAACCTGGCATGGAGAATTTTGAGCATTACTTTGCTAGCGTGTGAAACAAGTGCAATTGTGCAGTAGTTTGAACATTCTTTGGCATTGCCTTTCTTTGGGATTGGAACGAAAACTGGCGTTTTCCAGTCCTGTAGCCACTGCTGAGTTTTCTAAATTTGCTGGCATATTGAGTGCATCACTTTCAAAGCATTATCTTCCAGGATTTGAACTAGCTCAACTGGAATACCATCATCTCCACTAGCTTTATTTGTAGTGATGCTTCCTAAGGCCCACTTGACTTCACATTCCAGGATGTCTGGCTCTAGGTGAGTGAGTGATCACACCATCATGGTTCTTTGGGTCATGAAGATCTTTTTTGTACAGTTCTTCTGTGCATTGTTGACATCTCTTCTTAATATCTTCTGCTTCTGTTATGTCCATACTGTCCTGTCTATCAGATCTAAACCCCTGAATCTATTTGTCATTTCCACTGTATAATCATAAGGGATTTGATTTAGGTCATACCTGAATGGTCTAGTGGTTTTCCTTACTTTCTTCAATTTAAGTCTGAATTTGGCAATAAGGAGTTCATGGTCTGTGCCACAGTCAGCTCCCGGTCTTGTTTTTGCTGACTGTATAGAGCATCTCCATCTTTGGCTGCAGAGAATATAATCAATCTGATTTTGGTATTACCCATATGGTGATGTCCATGTGTAGAGCCTTCTCTTGTTTTGTTGGAAGAGGTTGTTTGCTATGACTAGTGCATTCCCTCGGTAAAGCTCTGTTAGCCTTTGTCCTGCTTCATTTTGTACTCTAAGGCCAAATTTGCCTCTTACTCCAGGTATATTTTTCTTCCTATTTTTGCATTCCAGTCCCCTGTGGTGAAACGGACATCTTTTTTGAGTGTTAGTTCTAGAAGGTCTTGTAGGTCTTCATAGACTGTTTCAACATCCGCTTCTTCAGCATTACTGGTTGGAGCATAGACTTGGATTACTGTGATATTGAATAACTTGCCTTGGAAGTGAATAGAAATCATTCTGTTGTTTTTGAGATTGCACCCAAGTACTGCATTTTGGACTCTTTTGTTGACTATGAGGGCTAATCCATTTCTTCTAACGGATTCTTGCCCACAGTAGTAGATATAATGATCATCTGAATTTAATTCGCCCATTCCAGTCCATTTTTAGTTCACTGATTCCTAAAACATTGATGTTCATTCTTGCCATCTGCTGTTTGACAGCTTCTATGTTACCTTGATTCATGAACCTAACCATCCAGCTTCCTATGCAATATTGTTCTTTACAGAATCAGACTTTACTTCCATCACCAGCCACGTCCACAACTGGGTATTTTTCTCACTTTGGCTCTGCCTCTTCATTCTTTCTGGAGTTATTTCTCCACTGTTCTCCAGTAGCATATTTTTGGACCATAGTTTAATCTCAGATCAATCAACAAGGAGGGAACACAGCCCTGCCCATCAACAGAAAATTGGATTAAAGATTTACTGAGCATAGCCCCACCCATCAGAACAAAAACCAGTTTCTCCCACAGTCAGTCTCTCCCATCAGGAAATTTCCATAAGTCTCTTATCCTTCTCCATCAGAGAGCAGACAGACTGAAAACCACAATCACAGAAAACTAATCAACTGATCACATGGACCACTGCCTTCTCTAACTCAATGAAATATGAGCCATGCTGTGTAGGGCCACCCAAGACAGACGGGTCATGGTGGAGAGTTCTGACAAAATATGGTCCACTAGAGAAGGGAATGGCAAACCACTTCAGTATTCTTCCCTTGAGAACCCCATGAACAGCATAAAAATTTATATAATGTGCTAATAACTGTATGTGCTGTTTATTTGCTTGTAAACTCTATAGTTTATGGTTAGTAATATTTTTATTTTTTATGCAACAATTTGCCTGTCAGGATTCCTATAATAGTTGTCAGCTATCAGTGTACTAATAATGTTTTCTTAAGTTTTAATGCATTTCCAATTGTGAGTAATACTAACAATTGTATTTTGTACTACATTTTTTATTTTGTATTGAGACATGGCCGATTAACAGGATAGTTTCAGGTGAACAACCAAAGTATTCATCCATACATATACATGTATCCATTCTTCCCCAAACTCTGCTTCCATCCAGGCTGCCACATAACATTGAGCAGATTTCCATGTGTGATACAGTAGGTCCTTGTTGGTTATTTGTTTTAAATAAAACAGTGTGCGCATATCCATCCCAAACTCCCTAACCGTACCATCCCCATATCCTTCCCCCAGCAACCATAAGCTTGTTCTGGAAGTCTGTGAGTCTGTTTCTGTTTTCTAAGTTCATCTTTTATCATTTCTTTTTAGATTCCCCATATAAAGGATATCCATATGATCTTTCTCCTCTGTCTGACTTATTTCCCTTAGTATGACACTCTCTAGGTCCATCCATGTTGCTGCAAATGGCATTATTTCATTATTTTTAATGGCTGAATAATATTCCATTATATATATTTACCTCTAAATGTCCAATGAGAGAGGGATGAGGACCTTTCAAATAAGAGAAATATCTAAGGATGTCATCTTTAAGAGATATAGTCTTTTCACTAAAAAAAGACAGCATGGGACATAGTGTAACATTTATTTACAAATGATATTTTTGTATTAAAGAGATGAAAAAGAAAGTTGTGCTATACTGGTTGTGAATTACTCTATATACTTCATTTTACAGAGCTCTTATTCATATTATTAGAAAATTTGCCACTTCAAAAAAATAATGAAGATAATTCATATAATTTAAAGCAAGATATTAATACAAAATCAAGACTATCTTTCAATAATTTTAAATGGTTTGTATATATACATATACACACATAGACACAGATATATTCTAAACTTTTCCTGTGACATATTTTCTGTTGTATAATTTTAGTTTAGCAAAATTTTAAATTTGAAGTTTCAATAGGACTTTAAATTATTCAGTCATTTTAACCATACTTTTCTTCTGTAAATTTATTTGTTAGTGTTTTAACTTCATTAATTTTACATTTACATAGCTAGCTTTAATGCTCAAGTTTTACTACAAGCCATGATTTTACTGGCTTCCAATTGATCATGCATATTTTTAAAAATGAGTTATTGACTGGGGTATGGCATTGAGAAATTGACAGAAATGGGCTTGATTACAAATAAATCTAGTTTCAAAGTCTATGTTTTTATACTGCAATATGCAAAAGCCATCTGGTCTACTGCAATATCTGGACATTGAATCAGTTTCAGAAATGAAATAATGGCTTTAATTATAATACAGCTAAATTAAATAAAACAATATATCCAATGCAACCTCTTAAAATCTTTTGATTAAAATATGTAAAGCAGGTATTTTTAGTATATAATGAAAGATATATATTATCCATGAAGTTTTCTACATGCTTATGTGCATTTTATATTGAGAAAGTCTGTACCTGTTTCTTTCAACCACATTTTGAAAGTGTCCCCAGGCCTCAAACCAGTTCATAAGCACTTATCTAAATGCTTCTGACAGTAATATACTAGGAAAGAAGAGACTTTTTAATACACTTTTGTATTTTTCTGTGATTACCCACTCCAGTACTCTTGCCTGGAAAATCCCATGGACGGAGGAGCCTGATAGGCTGCAGCCCATGGGGTCGCTAAGAGTTGGACACGACTGAGCGACTTCACTTTCACTTTTGAGTTTCATGCATTGGAGAAGGAAATGGCAACCCACTCCAGTGTTCTTGAAGGCAATGGCAACCCACTCCAGTGTTCTTGCCTGGAGAATCCCAGGGACGGGGGAGCCTGGTGGGCTGCTGTCTGTGGGGTCGCACAGAGTCGGACACGAATGAAGCGACTTAGCAGCAGCAGCACTTCTCATGTGTTAACTAGCCCATTTCTCTGAAAAAATCCACCTGTTTTTAAGTGAGCCTTTGGAATCAAGTGGGATACTAGATGCTATGTTTCCCAGCCGCTTACTTCTCCCCTTCTTTTTCTTTTGAATGAGAATTCTGATCTGCTCTGGGTCAGAATTTTAGCTTTGAAGTACTTGGATTTCTGTTTTCTTTTTTCATAGTAAACCAGGATCAGATGTTTAGCTTTTAATTTCCTGGATCCTCAAAATGTTCAGATTTTTTTTTAAATAAAGCAACAATCAATTTCATGAATAATTGTGCCACATTTAATTGTGTAAAAATATAGGCTGATGTTTCAAAATATTAGCATAACAGGTAGGTTCAGGCACTTGGGTTAGTTTAAACATGGAGGTGACATTAGAAATAAAGACCATAATAAAATGTTCAGTATTTTTAATTGTTTATTTTAATCCAAATCACTTTAAGGGTATATATATTTGTAATATTTATCAAACTTGATGTCACAAATAAAGAGAAATAAATAAGTTGTTAAAAGGTAAATATAGATTAGATCCTAGTGCAGACTATATAGCCTACTAATCCATATTTTAGGCAAAAACAAATTATATAATTCCAAAAAAGATTATTTTGTTCTGAGTTGATTATTTAAAGAATGCATCTAAATAAAAAAAAAAATTTATAATAATGTCTGCCTTACTTTTTCCCAATGTTAGTAATGGAAAGTGACATTTAAATACACATGCTTCTTTTCTCATTGGCGTTTACCTATATATCTTTAACGGGCTTCCCTGATAGCTCAACTGGTAAAGAATCCGCTTGCAATGAGGGAAACCTGAGTTCGATCCCTGGGTTGGGCAGATGCCCTGGAGAAGGGAAAGGCTACCCACTCCAATATTCTGGCCCAGAGAATTCCGTGGACGCGACTGAGCAACTTTCGCTTTCATGTACCTTTAATAGCTGTATTGCTTTAACTCTGTTAAGATGTTCAGTTCAGTTCAGTTGTGCAGTCGTGTCCAATTTTAGTCAGCGTGACTCTGAATAATTTTGCATTAACAATGTATTAAACTGAGCAAATAAAATGCTATTGCAAAAGTAAATAAACAAATAGTCTAGGTTAAGTTGTATTTTCCCTAAATGAAGTAACTGACAGAATTAAAGACTATGCTATAATAAGAGCCATATTTTATACATATATCATAATTGTAGTTCTTTCTTTCCTTTCTCTAGTTACTGCGTCCCCTAATTATCTCATTATTTGGTCACTTAAAAGCTAGTCAACAAATGATTATGTCATTATTAACATCACAAACTGAAAGTCCACTGTCTAAAATGATCCAAAATACCAATTTCAAGATCTACTTGCAAATTTAATTCACTTTATAAAACAAGATTTCCTTTTGAGAATAATATAAAGATCAATTCATTATTCTGCGTATTAATATTACATCATTTGTAGTTTAAATTTTTCACGTGATATCAGATTACTTGCAGGAGTCTGCAATTACTCTGGCAAGTGTGCTTCAGAAAATGCAAAAATAAAATGTGGAGATTCATATTGGAAGATTTACTGTTGGGATAAAATGCTTTATTAAATAAAAGATTTTGTTTAAAATCTTCAGTCTACCACAATTAGATAGAGATTCCTGAATATCAGAGAATTTAAAATAGATTCTTACTTTAAACCTGGCATATTGTAAGATATAGTATAATTAAATTGAACACAGCTGTCTATAAAACTATAAATATGATCAGAAGAGACTCCAACTAAATTAAGTTTTAGCAGACATCAATTTATTTTAAACTAACACTGACATAAAAAATGGTTTATTGGGATTTGTAAATCTTATTCTGTAAGGTATTGCTAGAGATAGTCTAGAAGTTTTCTGCTCAGATTATGTAGATTAAGACAAATTTCTTTTATTAGTAACCCTATTCAGAATATGATTTTCTTTTGACTGTATAAATGTAAAATTCTTAAAGTATTAAAATTTTATTTTTAAACAAATGTCATTGCTTTAAATGTCTTAACAATGTAGGTGAATCTTATGTAATTCCTTAGTTCCTAGATAGATGAGTTAAACAATGGCATCCAAAGCCACAAGGTTATGTTCTTTCCGCTACTAAAAAACTACCTGTCCTGGCTTAGGTGTGAGATTGTCATAATAGGTAGGCTTCTATATAGAGTAAAATCTGCAGTTAACATACTGATGATTTATATACTAGAAGATGCATTGATAATTATGCATTTTTGAAAACACTGAAAACATGAATAAAAGCTATAACAGACATAACAGAATACAATTTTCAATGCACTTCTTCCCAAATTGGAATAATACATAAATTCAAATATTTTGAGCACTTCTTTACACTCTGGCACTACAAGTTGCTCCACTTTCATCTTGTATATTTTCTCCCCATTCTTGTATATTTTCCCCCATTTTTATATTGGCCATTTTTCAAAAATCCCAGGTTTCTTCATGTCTAAATGCTAGGTGTGCTTCATGCTATGGTGGTATCATTTTTTTTAAGGACTTCTCAGCTGACAAGAAAATAAAAATATGTGTGTATTCTTTCCCATGTACATACTTATCTATAAATAGTTCTATATGCAACTATCTATATCTATATTAAGATCTACCTAAGTCCTTATTTATGTCTCAAACTCTAATCTACATGATCACCCTAACCCTATCTCCGTATCTGCAAACTCCCACTACAACAATGAAAAATCTGACTTCCTCCATCTGACATGTACTCCTTTAAATGTTCAATTCCGTTATATGTGTGTAGAGGTAAAATAGTTGATAACCTGTACCTCACAGAGAAACTTCTTTGTCAGTTAAATAAATGTGTGTGAACAGATTTTTTGCTTTTAGTATTGGACTCCATTCTTTTTCAAAGTCACCTTGGTCAGCTCTCTTTCTACTTCATTCAGTGAAGTTATTTTAAATGTTTGTAAGATAGATTCTAACATTTTGCATTCTATCCTGGGATCACATAGCCTCCTAACTGATCATCTTCATTGCATACATAGGCTTCCCAGGTGTCACAGTGGTAAAGCACCTACATGCCAAGGCAGGAGATTCAGGAGACACAGAGACGTGGGTTCCAACCCTCAGTCAGAAAGATCCCCTGGAGTAGGAAATGGCAACCTACTCCAGTATTCTTGCCTGGAGAATTCCATGGACAGAGGAGTCTGGCAGGTTAGAGTCCACGGGGTTGCAAAGAATCGAACACAACTGAACACACAGTCATGCACTGCATATATAAAGATTTACTATTTGTGAAGTATAGCTCTGTGGATTTTGACAAATAGGTATTCTGCTATTATTGGATGGAGTGTTCTATTAATGTCAGTGATATCAAGATCAGCGATAGTGATGTTCAGGTCACCAATATCTTTAATGATTTTATGTCGGCTTGATGTATCAGTTATTGAAAAAGAGTGTTGAAGTTTCAACTATAATACTGAAATTATCTACTGCTTTTTTCTCTTCAGTCTTATAAAAAAAAGTTCAATAATTAAGTTTCCAAATGAGTTGATTTTAAGAAAAATAAAGTATTCCTGATGGGCCTGACCTAATCATAAGGCCCCTTGTAAGGGCTGAACTCTTCAAGGTAGAAGAGATTAAGAGAATAAGAAAGAATAAGAAAGATTAAGAGAATAAGAATAAGAAAGAGTATAAGAAAGATTCCTTTTCTTAAACTGTATTTTTAATTGAAATATAGTTAATTTACAATGTTGTGTTAGTTTGAGATGATCTAGATAGATAACATATATATGAGTTCATGGAGTTTCCCATCACTAAGTAAGAGAACCTTTATGAATATCATCAGCCAAATGAATAACAATTTCAAGCAATGGAAGACTCTATACCATATGAATAATATAATAAAAAGTAAGGGTGTAACAATATGTTTTCATATTGGTCATGTAATTGGGCTTTAAGTATTTCTAAGACATCTCCTAAAGTCACTCTGTTTTGTCAGACTCTTTGTGAGCCCCCATGGACTGTCCGTGGAATTCTCCAGGCAAAAATACTTGAATGGGAAGACATACCCTTTTCCAGGGGATCTTCTTGACCCAGGGATCAAACCTGTGTCTCCTGCATTGCAGGCAGATTCTTTACCTTCTTTACTGTCTGAGTCAGAGGTAATTCAGCTAAGAACTGATAGATGCCTCTGAAATTACCATCCAAAGACCAAAGAAAACAGTTCTAGGTAGAAAAAAATAACATGTGTAAGAACCCTTTGGGCACTTGATGCAAAGAACTGACTCATCAGAAAAGACCTTGATGATGGGAAAGATTGAGGGCAAAAGGAGATAAGGGCAGCAGAGGTTGAGATGGTTAGATAGCATCATGGACTCAATGGACATGAATCTGAGTAATCTCTGGGAGAAGACTTGTGTGCTATAGTTCATGGTCACAGAGAATTTGACACAACTTAACAACTTGACAATGACAAAATAACACCAAAGGACTTTACTAGAGATTTTATCTTTTAGATGAACTTTAAGAAGTTCCTGGTGGTTAGAATATAAAGATTGATAGGAAAAGGAAGCAGAATAAAGATGGAATGGCAAGTGGAAATTTATAGGCCAGGCTAAGAGTTTTAAATTTTATCCTAAATGTACTGGAAATATTCTCAGTGTGTGTTAAGCAAGAGAATTCAATGATCAGAACTATTGAAAATTAGTTCACTACAGTTTTGGGAATGAGTTGGGTGAAATTGCTTAGGATGAGACTATTCAAAGCAAAACAGCAGGTTGATTTTTAAAAATGCTTTAATAATTTGGGTGAAACTGATTTGAATAGATCAAAATACAGTTTGTAAAAGGTGAAAAGAAAATGGATATAGTTATATATTGATAAGACTAAATTGACAAGATTTAATGATAGATTGGATAGACAGAGTAACAGAAGTGAAACATAAAAACAGGTTTCTAAAACAAGCAAACAAACAAAAAAAGTGCTTTAAAAAGAACCATATTTCGGGCTGCTCATATTGTGAGCAGATAGGAAAACAGTTGATTCAATAAAGTAATATTGGAACTGTTAAAGCAGATCTGGTCTGGAGATAATACATTTTGGGGTCTCTAAGTATAAATGGGTCTTAAAGTCATGGAGAGAATGCATTTATCTAGGGAGAGGGGTAGGGGCTTCTCAGGTGATAGGGTGGTAAATAATTTGTCTACCAATGAAGGAGATGCAGGTTCCATCCCTGAGTCAGAAGATCCCCTAGAGGAGGAAATGGCAACACCCACTAGTATTCTTGACTGGAAAACCCCAGGGACAGAGGAGCCTGGTGGGCTACAGTCCATGGGGTCTCAAAAGAATCATACATGACTCAGTGACTAAACAAGCACAACAACAGGAAGGAGAGAGGCGGCATAAGAAGAAAAGAAGATACAGGAAATGCATAAGAAACTCAGTTTTAATTGGCACATGTAGGAAGATGAGATAGCAAATAGACTGAAAATGAGTCATCAGAGAGAGAAATAAGTATGGAATATGATAGAAGGCAAAAAACTGGACTGCTTCAAAAATGGAAAACAAAGAGAAAAACCTGATGGATCACCAGAGATTATAGCAACGTTGACATTCTCTCCTCAGATTAGCTTTGGTTTCTGGCCATTTTATAATGAAAATCTTTCATCAGTTCAGTTCAGTTGCTCAGTCATGTCTGACTCTTTGCGACTCCATGGACTGCAGCATGCCAGGCCCTGTGTCCATCACCAACTCCTAGAGATTACTCAAATTCATGTTCATTGAGTCGATGACGCCATTCAACCATCTCATCCTCTGTCGTCTCTTTCTCCTCCCGCCTTCAATCTTTTCCAGCTTCAGGGTCTTTTCAAAAGAGTCAGTTCTTCGCATTAGGTGGCCAAAGTATTGGAGTTTCAGCTTCAGCATCAGTCCTTCCAATGAATATTCAGAGCTGATTTCCTTTAAGATGGACTGGTTGGATCTCCTTGCAGTCCAAGGGACTCTCAAGAATCTTCTCCAACACCACAGTTCAAAAGCATCAATTCTTCGGGGCTCAGCTTTCTTTATAGTCCAACTCTCACTTCCATACATGACTACTGGAAAAACCATAGCTTTAACTAGACCAACATTTGTTAGCAAAGTAATGTCTCTGCTTTTTTTAATATGCTATCTATGTTGGTCACAACTTTTCTTCCAAGGAGCTAGCATCTTTTAATTTCATGGCTGCAGTTGCCATCTGCAATGATTTTGGAGCCCCCCAAAATAAAGTCTGTCATGGTTTTCATTGTTTCCTAATCTATTTGCCATCAAATGATGGGAGAGGATGCCATGATTTTAGTTTTCTGAATGTTGAATTTTAAGGCAAGTTTTCACTCTCCTCTTTCACTTTCATCAAGAGGATCTTTAGTTCTTCTTCACTTTCTGCCATAAAAGTGGTGTCATTTGCATATATATGAAGTTATTGATATTTCTCCCGGCAATCTTGATTACAGGTTGTGCTTCATCCAGCCCAGTGTTTCTCATGATGTACTCTGCATATAAGTTAAATAAGCAGGGTGACAATATACAGCCGTGCCATACTCCTTTCTTGATTTGGAACCGGCCTGTTGTTCCATGTCCAGTTCTAACTGTTGCTTCCTGACCTGCATACAGATTTCTCAAGAGGCAGGTCAGGTGGTCTGGTATTCCCATCTGTTGAAGAATTTTCCACAGTTTGTTGTGATCAACACAGTCAAAGGCTTTGGTGTAGTCAATAAGTAAAAGTAGATGTTTCTCTGGAACTCTCTTCCTTTTTTGATGATCCAACTGATGTTGGCAATTTGATCTCTGCTTCCTCTACCTTTTCTAAAACCAGCTTGAACATCTGAAAGTTCACGGTTCATATATTGGTGAAGCCTGGCTTGGAGAAATTTTGGCTTCTCTTACCTTTTTTTTTTTTTTTCTTGTGGCAGGAGAAGTAGATTGGAAGCCATGTTGATTAGGGTATTTACTGTTAACTAAAATTGGGGATGATTTTGTTAGCATGCGAGATGAGTGCAATTGTGTGGTAGTTTGAGCATTCTTTGGCATTGCCTTTCTTTGGGATTGGAATGAAAACTGACCTTTTCCAGTCCTATGCCCACTGCTGAGTCTTCCAAATTTGCTGGCATATTGTGTGCAGCACTTTCACAGCATCATCTTTTAGGATTTGAAATAGCTCAGCTGGAATTCCATCACCTCCACTAGCTTTGTTAGTAGTGATGCTTCCAAAGGCCCCCTTGACTTCACATTCCAGGATGTCTGGCTCTAGGTGAATGTGAATGATCACACCATTGTGATTATCTGGGTTGTGGAGATCTTTTTGTATAGTTCTTCTGTGAATTCTTGCCATCTCTTCTTAATATCGTCTGCTTCTGTTAGGTCCATACTGTTTCTGTCCTTTACTGTGCCCATCTTTGCATGTTCCTTTGGTATCTCTAATTTTCTTGAAGAGATCTCTAGTCTTTCCCATTCTATTGTTTTCCTCTATTTCTTTGCATTGATATCTGAAGATGGCTTTCTTATCTCTCCTTGCTGTTCTTTGGAACTCTGCAGTCAAATGTGTATATCTTTCCTTTTCTCCTTTGCTTTTCACCTCTCTTCTTATCACAGCTGTTTGTAAGGCCTCCTCAGAGAACCATTTTACCTTTTTGCATTTCTTTTTCTTGGAGATGGTCTTGCTCACTGCCTCCTGTACAATGTCATGAACCTCAGTCCTTAGTTCTTCAGGAACTCTGTCTATCACATCTAATCCCTGAATTCTATTTGTCACTTCCAATGTTTAGTCATAAGGGATTTGATTCAGATAATACCTGAATGTTCTAGTTTTTCCCCCTACTTTTTTCAATATAAGTCTGAATTTGGCAATAAGGAGTTCATGATCTGAGCCATAGTCAGCTCCCGGTCTTGTTTTTGTTGACTATATAGAGCTTCTCCATCTTTGGCGGCAAAGAATATAATCAATCTGATTTGGTATTGACCATCTGGTGAAATCCATGTGTAGAGTCTTCTCTTGTTTTGTTGGAAGAGTGTTTGCTATGACCAGTGTGGCAAGTCTTGGCAAGACTCTATTAGCCTTTGCTCTGCTTCATACAGTACTCCAAGGCCAAATTATTCTGCTGCTCCAGGTATTTCTTGACTTCCTACTTTTGCATTCCAATTCCCGATAATGAAAAGATCTTAATTTGGGGGCATTAGTTTTATAAGGTCTTGTAATTCTTCATAGAACTGTTCTACTTCAGCTTCTTCAGCATTACTGATCGGGGCATAGACTTGGATTATTGGGATATTGAATGGTTTGCCTTGGAAATGAACAGAGATCATTCTGTCATTTTTGAGATTGCAACCAAGTACTGCATTTTGGACTCTTTTGTTGACTATGAAGGCTACTCCATTTCTTCTAAGGGATTCTAGCCCACAGTAGTTGATATAATGGTCATCTGAGTTAAATTCACCCATTCCAGTCCATCAGTTCGCTGATTCCTAAAATGCCGATGTTCAGTCTTCCTATCTCCTGTTTGGCCTGTTCCAATTTGCCTTGATTCATGGACCTAACATTCCAGGTTCCTATGCAATATTGCTCTTTACAGCATCAGACTTTGCTTCCATCACCAGTCACATCCGTAGCTGAGCATGGTTGTTGCTTTGGCTCAGGCTCTTCTTTCTTTCTGGAGTTACATTTCCACTGATCTTCAGTAGCATATTTTGCATCTACCAACCTGGGGAGTTCATCTTTCAGTGTCTTATCTTTTTTTCGTTTTCATGCTGTTTATGGGGTTCTCAAGGCAAGAATACTGAAGTGGTTTGCCATTCCCTTCTCCAGTGGACCACATTTTGTCAGAACTCTCTACCATGACCTGTCTATCTTGGGTGGCCCTACAGCGCATGGCTTTTCATTTCATTGAGTTAGAGAAGACTATGATGCATGTGATCAGATTTTTTAGTCTTCTGTTATTGTGATTTTCATTCTGTCTGCCCTCTGATGGTGAAAGATTAGAGGCTCTTGGGAGATTCCTTTTGGGAGAGACTGACTATGGGGAAACTGGGTCTTGTTCTGATAGGTGGGGCTATGCTCAGTAAATCTTTAATCCCATTTTCTGTTGACAGGGGAGCTGTGTTCCCTCCCTGTTATTTACCTGAGGCCAAACTCTGGTGGCTCAGATGGTAAAGTATCTGCTTACAATGTGGGAGACCCAGATTCAATCCCTGGGTTGGGAAGATCTTCTGGAGAGGGAAATGGCAACCCATTCCAGTACTCTTGCCTGGAAAATCCCATGAATGGAGGAACGTAGTAGGCTACGGTCCATGGGGTCGCAGAGTTGGACATGACTGAGAGACTTCACTTTCACTTTAATTTCAAACTCTGGTAGAGGTAATGAAGATAATGGCAATTATCTTCATTACCTCCATCATTACCTCCACCATAGAAAATCTTTCATAGGAAATAATAAAACTGAGAAATAAAGGTATAGAAAATTATGTGTGTGTACTTAATAACTCAGTTGTGTCCAACTGCTTGTGATCCCATGGACAGAAGTCTGCCAGGATCCTCTGTCTATGGGGTTCTCCAGGTAAGAACACTGGAATTGGCTGCCATTTCCTCCTCCAGGGGATCTTACCAAGCCAGATTTTGAAACCGTGTCTCCTATGTCTGTGTTGAGGCAGTCCAAGGGTGGATCGGAAAAGAACTTCCAGACACAGAATATTTCAGAAAGGAGGGAGTTTTCAAGGACAAAGAACAGAGATAAAGTGGGCTGTGTGAGTGCAGTGCGCCAACCAGGGAAAACCAACAATTTTTCTGGGTTTAGACTTTTTTCATAGTCTCAATACAAAGAAAATTCCTGCTGGAAGGTTAGTGTTAGGTGATTGGTTGGGGTGCTATAGGGTACTTGCTGGAGTGGGCATCTTTGCGTAATTGGGAGTCAGGAAGCTTGTTAGTGATTTTCAGGGGTCTTTTGGCAACAGTTAGAGAGGGGCTCAGTAAGCTTCAGAGGAGACCTTGATTCTGGGCTCCACTTCTGTGGTCTTGGTGCAAGGCCTCACACCTGTGGCCTGGGGCAGGGCTTAATGCCCTGCATTGCAGGCAGATTCTTTACCTGCTGAGCCATCAGGGAAGCCAGAAAATCATATGATTTAGCCAAAAATCAAGTAAGATAAGGGAAAATTTAAGAAATGGAGAACAAATATAGCTAAAGGTAATGATATATCACCTCAATGTGCAATCTTTGTCTCTGTTTAATTAATTTTTAAGTTTTTATATTCAAAAGTAATAAACTCAATTTCCTAAATTATCTTATTATTTGTTTTATAAGGAATAATTCCTTATTATTCTAGCTGCAGAGTATCACATAACTGTTCAATTATTATTAAAATTACTGGAACTGTTAATCCAATAGCCTAATCCACTCTTGACTATCATCAGTGGGTGGGTGGGGGGACTATTAAATGATGATTACTTACAGAGGAGTGGTTTTATTCTTCATATTTACATATGCATAACCATATGAATTAGTATTGCTAGTGTAACAAGTGAAAAAACACAACAAAGAATAATATTAAAAAAAAAAAAAAAAGCTTACAAGTACCATATAGAAAAATACATGGCTTAACAACATGGGGTAGTTGTACTATTGTAGTCTCTTAATTGATATAATTTATTTTTTCATCCTGGAGTTACTTAGATCAAATTGCTATCTAAAGCATTGTAATGCAATGTATGATTAAACTTAAAAACATGATGAATTTTATTTCAAATTGACCCACCTGTAGTAGAATGAAGTGAATTCTTCTAGAATTTCTCTTGTTTACTGCTTGAGATCATCTCTCCTGGTCACAAATCAATATTTCTTTCATTCATCAGTGATCATAGAGCTTTTCAATAATTCTAATTTTAAAGAATGATTACAGTGAGTATATATTCATTGATTGTTTAAAGGTTACAGCTAAAATGAACACAAAGTTCAATTTATTTTTAATGAGTGAGCCTTTTTGAAAAGTCAAGCATTTTTCCTGACAAAACTTTATGCATTGAGGTTATATTTTTGATTATGTGTGACCTTGGAGTGTATGTGTGTGTATGGCTTCAGTAATCAATTCCTGAACCACTCCACAGCTAGGGAATTATTCTGCTCAATTGAAAATGCTGTTTTACTTTAAAAAATTATTATTTTAGTGTTATAAAGTGGGTTTAAATAGTTTAATGACCTGTGGTGATGTTAAACCTGTGCTCACAGATACTGTTATTCTTCACTTTCAGAAGAATTTCATGGTTCTCCCCTTGGGTGTGGGCAGAACTTAGTGACTTACTGCTAAGGAATAAAATATCAGAGAATGATTGGGATGTAACTTCTGAAATAAGATTATGCAAGTCTAGGGCTCTAGTCTTGAGTGCCCTTTCTGCATCCTTGGGGACTTGGTGCTCTCTCCCTCTCCTCGGTCTCTCCCCTCCCCTTTCCTCCTCTCCCCTCTTTTCCTCTCCTTTCCCTCTTCTTCTTCTGCTTGCCCTCATCCTTGACCTCCTTGTTCTCCTGCCTTCTTACTTCTCTGACTCTCTGTCTCTCTTCACCAATGTCTCTCTGAGCCCAGCCACGATGCAGGGAATTTCAGTTTTTCTTGTTAGAGAGGCCACATGGAGAACCAATGCTTGAAAGATAGGAAGCACTTGGACAGAACAGAGATACCTTAGGTGGCATCTATCACCAACTCCCAGCTGTATGATTGAGTCACTTACAAGTAGACTTTCAGCAGTTAAAGGTTCAGAGGATGCAGCTTGGGCTACCAGCATCACTGCAAACTTGATTCATGCAGATCTTGAGTCAGGAAACTCTACCTAAGCCATTCTATTTTTCTTAACCATTAGAAACTTTAAGATAAATATTATTTTAAACAATTAAATTTTAGGGTAAAATTTTAACATGGCAATAAGTAATACATGATTATCATGATTATATATAAAATCTTAACTCAGAGAAAATTTAATTATAATACAATTTACTTGGATTTACCTTTAAAACTCTACCAAAATCATTTTTATTTCATTTTTTGATAATCTAGTGATGTGCTAAGATGAGACAGTCTCTTAGGTCTTCATTCAGTGTTCATTAGTCCAAAAGATACCTTGTCATTGACTTCATTATTTATTTAACGAGTAGAATAAGATTCTTACTATTTATATCATATGATGATATGATTTTTATAGATAACTGTCTTAAGCAGCTCTAACATTAGGAAGATAAATATAATCTGCATGACATTGTAAAAGTTCAATAGTGAAATGGGAGAGTAAGTATAAAGCTAATGAAGTAACACTTGTAGAAGTGTAGCTTTGACTCAAATGTTGAGTAGGGAAGATGGCAAATATACATATTTGTCCATATTTCAGGGACACTGGGGAAAAAAAAGACTTATGACAAAAAGGAACATAATGGGTTTAATTTTCTACTGATGAATTTAAGATGACCCTGAAATTTCCAAGAGAAGCCATCACAAAGGCAGTTTCACTGGTGGTCTGGGTATGGGGGAGACACTTGGGCTGCTTATTGTTCTCAAATTTGGCTTGATTAAAACTGTCCATTTCTTTCTTAGATGCACTGATTTATTTATGGGGACTCAGCTTCAATTCATTACACCCTCTTTTTGATGCTGAGTGCTCTTCCTCTGTACACTGGTGCCGAATCAAATCTTGGAGACAGAATTTTGGGTGGAGTAGAAGGTAATAGTTTTATTGCTTTGCCAAGAAGAGGGACACAAACAATTTGTGTCCTTCAAAAACTGTGTCCAAACTCAAGGTAGTAAAGAATCTGACTGCAGTGAAGCAGACCTGGGTTCCACTCTTGGGTCTGGACGATCTCCTGGAGAAGGCAGCGGCAAAGCACTTCAGTATTCTTGCCTGGAGAAGTCCATGAACAGAGAAGCCATTGTGGGCTACAGGCCACGGGGTCGTAAAGAGTCAGACATGACTAACACTTTGAAACTCAGGGGAGGTCATGGAGGCTGAAAAGAAAGGCTCCCTTGACCAGGAGCCCCACAGAATCCTGTTGAGTTTCACTTTCCTGAAATTGACAAATAGAAAGGAGAAACCACACTGAAACCAAGTAGGGGCCAGGCACAGAGGCCTTTCTGTCCCCTAATTCTTATAAGCATGACCTTCCCTGACTTCTAAAGGGTAAATTCCAACAGTTGCTAAGCAAGGGAGGAGAAGCCAAAAAATCCCTGAGGCAAGATTAAAGGTACCAGAGAAACTCACTAAGATTAGGAGACTGGTGGGGCTTCCCCCAGGCAAAAAGAATTTGCCTGACAATGCAGGATATGTGTGTTCAATCCTTGGGTGGGGAAGATCTCTTGGAGAAGTAAATGGCAACCTTCTCCAGAATTCTTGCTTGAAAAATTCCATGGACAGAGGAGACTGGTGAGTTACAGTTCATGGGTTTGTGAGGTAAAAATTGCTAGGCAGACAGTGTAGGACTCTGAGAACCTGGTCTTGTTTCCAACAAACATCTTGCTCTATTAGCCTAAATCTACACCCTTTGTCCCAAATTTCTGAAATGTGTTCTTGGTCTGATAAATTATCAGCACTCAGATCCAAAGAAGGGCAGTAATTAACTTCTGTTTCATATGCTTGAGAGAACAGAAGCAGAAGATAGTTGGTTCTTCTCATCAGGTGGCCAAAATATTGGAGTTTCAGCTTCAGCATCAGTCCTTTCAATGTATATTCGGGGGTGATTTCCTTTTGGATGGACTGGTTTGATCTCCTTGCTGTCTAAGGGACTCTCAAGAGTCTTCTCCAACACCACAGTTCAAAAGCATCAGTTCTTTGGCACTCAACTTTCTGTATAGTCCAACTCTCACATCCATATGTAACTTACTAGAAAAACCATAGCTTTGACTAGACCCACTTTAATTGGCAAAGTAATGTCTCTGCCTTTTAATATGCTGTCTAGGTTTGTCATAGCTTTTTTTCCAAGGACCAAATATCTTTTAATTTCATGGCTGCAGTCACCATCTGCAGTGGTTTTGGAGCCCAAAAAAATAAAGTTTGTCACTATTTCCATTGTTTCCCCATCTATTTGACATCAAGTAATGGGACTTGATGCCATGATCTTCGTTTTTTGAAGGTTGAGTTTTAAGCCAACTTTTTCACTCTTATCTTTCAGGTTCATCAAGAAACTCTTTAGTTCTTCTTCTCTTTCTGCCATAAGGGTGGTGTCATCTGCCTATCTGAGGTTATTGATAGCTCTTCCGGCAATCTTGATTACAGCTTGTGCTTCATCCAGCCCTGCATTTCGCATGATGTACTCTGCATGTAAGTTAAATAAGCAGGGTGACAATATACACACATCAAACTCCCTTCAGGGTGTGTCAAAGGACAATAGCTACAGCAGCACAAGTTTCAGTCTTCACAGAGGGAGATGGCAATCACATAAAAAAGGATAGCTTTATTTCTTTGCCAGTCAAAAGGATACATGCTGGATTTCTGCCTCAAAAGCTTTGTATCTCAAGCCTAGAGGATTTGATGAAGGGTTTTACAGCAGTGGATCAAAGGTTAGGTCTTTGAAAAGATTAGGGTTTGAGCAGTATTGCTGCTATGCAACTGAAAGGGGAATCAGATTTCTTGTTTCCAGAGCCAGAGTGGAATCCAGGAACATGCAAATACTCATGATACCAAGTAAATAGGACATAGTAGAGAGGAAGAAAGTGCAAGGCTTTGAATATGAATATTCAGGACTGATCTCCTTTAGGATTGACTGGTGGGATCTCCTTGCAGTTGAAGGGACTCTCAAGAGTTTTCTCGAACAGCACAGCTCAAAAGCATCAATTCTTTGACGCTCAGCTTTCTTTATACTCATCTGTGGGTGGTGTCATCTGTGTATCTGAGGTTATTGATGTTTCTCCAGCAATCTTGATTCCAGCTTGTGCTTCTTCCAGCCCAGCGTTTCTCATGATGTACTCTGCATATAAGTTAAATAAGCAGTGTAACAATATACAGCCTTGACGTACTCCTTTTCCTATGAGGAACCAGTCTGTTGTTCCATGTCCAGTTCTAACTGTTGCTTCCTGACCTGCATACAGATTTCTCAGGAGGCAGGTCAGATGGCCTGGTATTCCCATCTCTTTCAGAATTTTCCACAGTTTGTTGTAATTCACACAGTCAAAGGCTTTGGCATAGTCAATAAAGTAAAAGTAGATGGTTTTTCTGGAACTCTCTTGCTTTTTTGATGAGCCAACAGATGTTGGCAATTTCATCTCTGGTTTCTCTGCATTTTCTAAAACCAGCTTGAACATCTGGAATTTCACAGTTCATATACTGTTGAAGCCTGGCTTGCAGAATTTTGAGCATTACTTTGCTAGTGTGTGAGATGAGTGCAATTGTGCGGTAGTTTGAACATTCTTTGGCATTGCCTTTCTTTGGGATTGGAATGAAAACTTATCTTTTCCAGTCCTGTAGCCACTGCTGAGTTTTCCATATTTGCTGGCATACTGAGTGCAGCACTTTCACAGCATCATCTTTCAGGATTTGAAATAGCTCAACTGGAATTCCATCACCTCCACTAGCTTTGTTCCTAGTGATTCTTCCTAAGGCCCACTTGATTTTGCATTCCAGGATGTCTGGCTCTAGGTGAGTGATCATTCCATTGTGGTTATCTGGGTCATGAAGATCTTTTTTTTATAGATTTTCTGTGTATTCTTGCTACCTCTTCTTAATATCTTCTGCTTCTGGTAGGTCTTTACCAGTTCTGTCCTTTATTGTGCTCATCTTTGCATGAAATAGTCCCTTAGTATCTCTGATTTTCTTGGCCAAGCAGATGAAGTCTATCATGTCTGTGTTCTCAAGATACAAACCACAACTGATCCTCAAGTAGATGACTTAACAGCTCTGTCACATATAACTCACCTTACATTCATTTGTTAATCGGAGTGACCATCTATGTTAGCTAGTGGCTTTCTCTAAAAGAAGAAAACAAACTTCTTACAGTTTTACAACTAGGAACTAGACACCCCAGAAGTTAAACTCCTCCCCTCCCAGGGATGTTGAGAGTGTGTGTCGGGGTGGCAACATATCTTTTCATCTTTACATTTAAAAGGAATGGCTTTCATATTTCAAGGTTTTTAAGCTGGCAAGACACTGATTTAGCCTTTTTAAAACTGACTTCGATTTCAAAGAGAGAGATAATTTATAATTACACATTTTCTAAAGTAAATGCTCTAAGAAAAGTGAGCACTTTCTCCTCCCTTATTTTTAACAGGAAGAGTTAATTCTATTAATTTTATTATGCACTTGTGTTCACGACATATATATTTTTTACCCATCCAAAAAATCAAACTTCCTCAAATTACATTTTGACTTTTTTACCAAGTCTGTCCTCCCAGGCAGATATAAGTATCCTGTGCCCATTAGGCCCTGGCCTTCATGTAGCAGACACCATGGTGCCCTGCCACTTTCCCTCCTTTGCTGTGATTACACTCACCCTGCAGCAGACAGATCTGTGTGACTGGAGACTCACTTCACAGGGGTACCTCTCATCTCATTTTGCTTTCTGCTCCATCTCACAGCTGGAGCCCATTCAGCCTCATTCAAGCAGAGCATAAAAGCAAGGGAGTTGTTATCAACCCTGGAAAAACTCCTTCGGCAATGTGCAAGGACTGAAGGATAAATTTCTCAACCTTCATCTTTCAAATGGACAACTTACAGTGGCTTTAGGTAAGCCTCTATCTGGAGTCATTAGCAGAACTGAGAGCTTATCACCCTCAGCATCACTCAAAATCATGCACCTTATATTGGCTTTGCATATTTCTCCTTCTTGTTTCTTTCTTATTATCTCACTCTCTCCCCCTGTTTCATGATGCTGGCTGTCGCTAGCCTCAACTATAAAAGATCCTCTGGATTTGAAGACTTGGGTGTTTAAATCGGGACCACTTAGATAGTCCATGATAATCTTCCCATCTCAAGGTCCATAACATTAATAACATCTGCAAGGTCTCATCTGTCAGGAGGTAACCTATTCTCAGGTTCCGGAGATTAGCGTGCAATCTTTGAGAGACGATTATTTCACCTACTATAATACACCCAGTCAAGATCTGTCTATTTATCTGTATGTTTCCTCTGAGTAACAGAAAGTGATGTATATAGTAGAGTCCAAGTATACTTGTTGAGTTAGAGATAGATAAGGGAATATAATATTTAATTTTCATAAAACCTAAAAGCAATAAAAAGATACTCTGAAAGCTTCAGATTTTGCAGGGATTAGAAATAATTCCCTCATTAGTCAAGAAAGGGTAATGAGTATATCAAACTTAGATGAGACTAATATTGAAAGGGCAGGAATATTTTCAGAGCAGGAATAAAGATGCAGATGTAGAGAATGAACATATGGATTTAGGAGTGGAAGAGGAGGGTGAGACAAATCAAGAGAGTAGCAACGACATATAAACACTAAGTGTGTGTATACTCAGTCGCGTCTGACTCTTTGAGACTCCGTGAAATGTAGCACTCCGGGCTCCTCTGTCCATGGGATTTCCCAGGCAACAAACAATACTAGAGTGGGTTGCCATTTCCTCCTCCAGAGGATCTTCCCGACCCAGGATCTAACCTGTATCTTCTGCGTTGCAGGTGAATTCTTCACTGTTGAGTCACCAGGGAAGACACTACCATGTGTAAAATCTAAACTGCTGCTGTATAGCACAGGGAACTCAGCTCAGTGCTCTGTGATGACATAGAGGGGTGGGAGTGAAATTTAAGAGGGAGGGGATATACATATACATATAACTGATTCACTTTGTTGTACAACAGAAACAAACACAACATTGTAAAGCAATTATACTCCAACAATTAAAAAAAAAAAAAAGAAGGAAAAGGTAGAAGGGAAGACAGGTACTTGGTCTCAGTCGTGAAAGTAGCTCAGTTGTGTCCTACTGCTTGTGAATGGATTATCCAGCTCTAGGCAAAAATACTGCAGTGGATTGTCATGCCCTCCTCCAGAGGATCTTCCTGACCTAGGGGTTGAACTCAGATCTCCCGCATCGCAGGCAGATTCTTACCATCCGAGCCACCAGGGAAGCCCAGGTCTCAATAAGTTATCTATTAAAAGATTTTTCTTACCACTTTGATATTAACAATAGACTAATGGCTTACAGGCTGCTCAGGATAATTTGTCATTACAATCACAGCAGCTAAAATATTACCTAGGACTTCTGATGAAAATATCACAATATACAATCTGAGGTCCCTCATATCCATAAAAGTTTTATGTAAGCGGATATGTTCAACATTAAGGAATAAATGGAATAAGTAAAGAGTTATCTTACTCCTAATGATGGCTATGCCACCAATGCATTTTATGTTTCCCCATAAATGCACTAAGCTTTTGAGAAGGTTCCATTTTAAATCTCCATTTCAATGTTTCCATTTTAAAATCTCTTTAGCTTGTGTATTTCAACTAGATTCTCAAGGCCAAAGTTGATTTTTCTTTTCTTTTTTTTTTTTTTGTTGAGAAAGAGCTTCAGTTTGTGAACGAATGCCCATTTCAGCATTTGTCATCACCACAGGAATTACAGAGTAACAGCACTTTCACTGTTCTCAGTGACAGCCTGGCATCCATTAACTAGAGAGCAGTATTTCCTCTAACGCTCCCTGATTAACTCTCCCTTCTCATGCTGTGGATCTGTGATCTTTTGATGATGAATGTGTCACTAACAGAAATATTTACCAGCTTCTAAAAGAAGAAGAGTCTTTGTCATCACTTGGGAACAGGGCTTGTTTTCATGCAATATCTGAAATAGACTTATAACACTAAAATATGATGAATGAGATGGTAAAAAATGGTAAGATTTAACGAAACTGAGCATTCAATAACTTGAAAACTCATCACCATTGGTGAACTGCAACAGAAGCACTTAAATCTCATCCATCAGAGGTTTAATTCCTTGTAGTTAGCAGAATTATAGGATAAACTTTTAAAACTATAGGTTATCAAATTCTGAAATATTCAAGGAGCAAAATCAAGAGTGTGTATGGTTTTTGTTTGTTTGTTTGTTTGTTTGTTGCAGTACAAACTGCATGTTTTATTTTTTATTTTATTTTTTTTAATAAATTTATTTATTTTAGTTGGGGGCTAATTACTTTACAATATTGTAGTAGTTTTTGCCATACATTGACATGAATCAGCCATGGGTTTACATGTGTTCATTTTACCCCGCAGGGGTCTACTAATAGATAATAGAGGAAAATGATTAAGAGTTTGACCTCCACAACCAGAATCTCAGGATTTAAATCCCAACTCCACCTCTTACTAATCATCTAATTTCATCAAGTTCCTTAAATTATAAAAATTAGTTTCCATAGTTGTAGAATAGGGAAATACTTATATTTATCTCAGAGAATTAAAGCAATATAAGCCAAATGGCATAATCTTTAGAAATATTATCTATTATCTTTATTTTTTGCTGCCTGCAGAATTAAAATACAATAAACCTGTCCTTTCAAAACACACCATCTCTACATAGACAAGCTAACTAGATCTTTTCTAAAACGTAGTTAGATTGTCCAAAATACTATCAGATATTTTCATGTCTTGGTTGGTGTATACTCAACAGGAACACAGTTACCTTGTTATAATGGCTTAATTGTAACAACTATTTCTGTGAAGCCTGGAATCTCAGGAGGAAAGCTTTTACATTCTATTAAATATAAGATAAATCAAGGCTAGAAGGACATACTGGAGATAAAATCCATATTAAACTACTGGCACTCTGGATCGGAGACTTCTTATTATTTGGACAGCCCGAGAAGGCAGGTCAGATAAGATGAGAAGCCTGTGTAGTAAGAACATCTGCATGACTTTGTGTAACAAAGCAGGAAGTCAGCAGCTACACAGTCTTTGCCCTGAGTACTTTACATCTCCTAAACTACTAAGAGACAAAGCAACATAGCCAGAGGTTTTCGAATACCAAATTATATGCAAATTGTAGAGCAGAGGCCCAAGATCCAGCAAAAGGAAAAAGCCCAGAGGCTTCAAAATCAGTAATAAAGTCAAGGAAATGGCAACCCTCTCCAGTATTCTTGCCTGGAGAATCCCATGGATGGAGGAGCCTAGTGGGCTACAGTCCATGGGGTCGCAAAGAATCGGACACGACTGAGCGACTTCACTTCACTATGAACAGAAGTATAATAAAAGGTAGTGTTCTCTTCTTATTTAGTACCAATCACAAATGAATTTCTATTGCTTTCTCTCAGATTGGAAGGATATTTCACAAGCTGTTAAGATTTGTTTAAAAGAAAAAGTAAATGAATGAGGTACCAGAATATCTGATAATCTTGAAAGGAAAATTTGGCCCATGAGGCCACACATCTAAGCCTCAAAGGAATGCAAGTTGGAGCAAATACCTGAGTTTCACCTACTAAGTCACTAAAAAGAAAACTGACTTCTGAGTGTGGACTAGGAAAGTAGTGGCAGATGATTAACTTAAGGCCTTTTATGTGTCTTCTGGGCTTCCCCGGTGGCTCAGCAGTAAAGAATCTGCCTGCAATGTAGGAAACTAGGTTTGATCCCTGAGTCAAGAAGATTTGCTGGAGAAGGAAATGGCAACTCACTCCAGTATTCTTGCCTGGGAAATCCCAAAGACAGAGGAGCCTGGAGGGCTATAGTCCATGTGTGTGTGCTTAGTCACTCAGTCGTATCTGACTCTTTGTGACCCCATGGACTGTAGCCCTCCAGGCTCCCCTGTCTATGGGATTTCCCAGGTAAGAATACTGAAGTAGGTTGCCATTTCCTCCTTCAGGGGATCTTTCTGATCCAGGGATCAAATGGGGTCACAAAAGAGTCAGACGTGACTTAGTGACTTAACAACAGACAGCAAAACAATGTGTCTTCTACTGTGTTAGAAACCGACCAATGTTGTCACCTTGAATTTGTGGTGGCAATCCCTGAAAGGTGTCTTCTGAGAGCCCTGTGTGAGCAACTGTCAGGCAGTGATCAGACCTTCTTGGTTAAAAAATTATTAATGATGAACAACCTTCCCTGGCTGATCTTGAGGGGCTGACCATGACCTGATGGGTGAGCACCAGACCATGCATGAGGCTATTAACTGAATTACAACTTCCCAAACTCATTTGTTGAAGCCCCAGTCTGGGTTCGATCCCTGGGTCAGGAAGGTCCTCTGGGTCAGGAAATGGCAACCCACTCCAGTATTCTTGCCTGGAGAATCCCATGGACAGAGGAGCCTGGCAGGCTACAGTCCATGAGGTCGCAAGAATCAGACACAATTTTAGCAACTAAACCACCACCAATCCTCAATATGATAGATTTTGGAGATAGGACCTTTTGGAGTTAATTCATTTTAGGTGAGCTCATGAGGATGAAAGTGAAAGAAAATGAAAGAGTAGGACCCTTTCATGAGGGTGGGGCCCTCTTAATGAAATTAATATCTTTATCAGAAGAGACATGATAGCTTGTTCTCTATCTTTTCTTACCATGTGAAGACATCAAAAGGAGGCAGTTATTTGTAAGCCAGAAAGAGGATTCTCACTAGAATCCTATCATGCTGGCACTCTGCCCTTGGACCCCATACCTTCCTGAACTGTGAGAAATAAATTTCTGTTGTTTAGGATACCCAGTCTGTGGTGTTCATATGACAATCTAGGCTGGCCTGGAGAGTGACCAAATGAATCTATGTGCAATAGCAGGAAATAGACAGCTCCAGAATCACAGTGGATTTCCAAGTTGATGCCACTACAGTGTGAGGCATACCTGCTCTGCCCCTTGACCTTTAACCTGGATCCTAACAAAGGCTGGAGCTCTCTGACAAGCTTAGAGCTCCAGGAGTTTTTAGGTGTTCCAGGTCTACCATCTCCCCAGTATTAGACACGAGGGAGAAAGCCACAAGTATTCATGCTCTTGTTAGAGAGATTATGACTTCACTACTGCCAAATTTGAAGCTGAGATCTGGGTACACAGATGTATGAAGAGTTTTTTTAAAGGTGATTCTAAGGTGGTAACCAGAGAACCAGAGTAATGAGAATCACTATAGAAGTGATGGCACAGTAGAGAAGCCAGATTTCCTGATTAAAATTTTTTGCTCTGCTACTAATTTGCATAGCAAGTTACTTATCTGCTTGATGTCCCCTAGATGCACCTTTTAAAATATGCAGGACATACCATAAGGTTGTCTTTAGGATGAAATAACAGGTAAAGGATTTAGCCTAATGCCCAGCATATTACTAAAGAAATATTGGCTCTTGATACTATTGACTCAAGATTTCAATATAGATCCAAAGGTAGGGAAGGCTACATGCTGTCAGGTTCATTGACAAGGCTCCCCTGCCAGATGTAGACACTATGGGTGGAATATTCCCTTTGACATTCTCAAGATTTTTCTGGACACCCAGGACCAAACTTTCCATTTTAGGGGTTATTTGAGTCAATGGAGGCCTTTTTTTCCAAAGGGTAGGTCTTAATAAAGTAAACTGGTTGACGACAAGGCAATCTCTTAGGTTGTTGTTCAGTTACTCAGCCATGTCACATTCTTTGCAACCCCATGGACTGCAGTACGCCAGGCTTCCTTGTCCTTCATCATCTCTCAGAGTTTACTCAAACTCATGTCCATTGAGTCGATGATATCATCCAACCATCTCATCCTCTGTCTTCCTCAGTCTTTCCCAGTATCAGAGACTTTTCCTGTGAGTCGGCCCTTCGCACTAGGTGGCCAAAGAATTAGAGCTTCAGCTTCTGCATCCTCTTGCTGAACAGTCAGTGTTTGCTGGTGTAATGACATCTGCCAAGGAGATAGCAGCTTTGAGTTGATTATGACTCATGAATTATGAAGGCTGCTCCTCTGTATTTATTTATCAATTGTGGAATACTTTTCCTCTATGGAAACTTGCAGGAGAAAAGATGATAAGCACTGATATATTTAGCATCCAGATTTTGATAAACCTCATGCCCCTTCCTAATTAAATGGACCCTGCCAAACACACCAGAGACCAAACTAATCCCACTTTCATCTCTTCTCATCAGAGGTGGCCACTATCCAAATAAGTTGTTCATCATATGCAGAATTTTCTATTTCACTTGACTATACATGTATTCACATAACAAATAAGTTGTATTGTTTTTAATGTTCATGGCATTTTATTGAGTTGGCCAAAAAGTTCATTAAGGCTTTTCCAAAAAGCAGTATGGAAAAACCCAAACGAAATTTCTGGCCAACTCAATGTATAACAGTATTTGATAGCCAGCCTCAAAAATGGATTCTAGTTTTCTTCGTAGTTGTTGTTCGGTTGCTAAGTTGTGTCTGACTCTTTACTGCCTTATGGACTGCTGCACACCAGGCTCCGCTGTCCTTCACTATCTCCCAGAGTTTGCTCAAATTCATGTCTTTTATGTCGATAATGCTATTCAACCATCTCATCCTCTACCATCCTCCTTTTGTCTTCAACCTTTCCCAGAACCAGACTCTTTTCCAATGAGTTGGCTCTTCGCATCAGATGGCCAAAGTATTGGAACTTCAACATCAGTCTTACCAATGAATATTTAGGGTTTATTTCCTTTAGGATTTGCTGGTTTGATTTCCTTTGATGTAGTTTTCTTTGCCTCCTAGTAAACTCTGCCTGCAAAACAGGAGATCTGGGTTCTATCCCTGGGTCAGAAAGATCCCCTGGAGAAGGAAATGGCAATATTCTCCATTCCACTCCAATATTCTTACCTGGAAAATTCTATGGACAGAAGAGCCTGGTGGGCTACAGTCTATGGGGTCACAAAGAGTTGGACATAATTGAGTGACTATTAGCACCAACAAACACTGTCACCGTGTGAGCTGTGTGAGCAAGCCACCTTGGGAGAGGGTGATCTGTCACTAAGAGCCAGTAGATGATGGTAGCATGTGACAATATCTGTCTATGATCTCATTCAGACTCTGAGCCAGAAGAGTATAGAAATGCCACTCCTGTGCACCTGACCACAGAAACTGTGAGAAATAATAAAAGCATTTTGTTTTTTCAAGCCACTAAATTCTGGTGTAATAGGTTGTACAGAAAGGTTGATATTGATACTACATGGGATCATGTTAGTATATATATATATATATATATATATATATATGCACATTGATTTTTTTCACTCAACATTTTCCCTGTTTTAGATTTATTTTGGTTGTTGCTTTTATTGATATCTCTGTATCATTCATTTCAACTGTTTCATTGTATTAGAGCATGATATAATTTATTTTGTGTTAAAGTGTAGAGGGGGAGTTCCCTGGTGGTAAAGTGGTTAGGATTCCAGGTTTTCACTTCCCTGGCCCGAGTCCAGTTTCTGGGCAGGAAACTGAAATACTGAAAGCCATGTGGAGTGGCCTAAAAAAATTTTTTTTTTTTTAATAAAATTTTTTTTAAAAAAGTTTAAAGAAGCATAAGTTGCTTTGAATTATACACTGCAGAATAATTGTTTAGTAAAATTCTTGAAACATCATTTTCTTTAGTATATATTCAAAATTTTATATGTTATTAACTTAATAGTGGGATTTATTCATGACCAGTGACCAGTTACCTGTGTCTTTAAATTGAGAGATACTATCAAGTTATTCTTCAAACTGTTTGTACAAACCTGTATCCCTCAAACAGTGTAAGAGTGTTGCCACAAAGCACATTCCCATCAACAACTGGTGATACTAGACTTTAGTCTTGGCTAATCTACTTTTTATTTTTATTTTTTTTACTATTTTTAAATGTATATTTAATTGACCACTACTGGGTTTAAATTCTCTGCATTATAATAGTAAAACATTGTTAAACATTAGACATTCTGTGTAAAAATGCAAGCAAAAATCTTACTTCCTATTATTTCAAAAAGGAAAAATTTTAAAGCTATGCTTACCACTGCAGAAACACTAATAACATCTCTAATGCATCTACACATATAACATGTTGTGTGTTGCAAAATATTAGAAACATTGCTTACTGATCAGCAGTTGAGTGTTCACATCTGAGATAGTGTTGTCTTTTATCGATGCATGATATGCTTGGTTAACACTTGTATGTGATTTAGACATTCTATAATGAGAATCAGAATACCCCAATATTGTCATATGAACTTACTGGGATTCTTGCCAGAAAAATCTAAGAATAAATAAAATTAGGGGAAAAAAAATTCTCCAAGCTTCAACTCCCGTGTAATTGCAAGGAGACTCTGGTAAAAAAGTAATGGCTTTAGGATGGCTTGACTACTATAAATCAATCAAAAGGAACAAACCTAAGCTCTGTCCAGGAAAAGACCATGGACAATGAAGAAGGAAAATTTCAGGTAAAGAAGAGGAGTGAGAAGAGCATTAGAGGAAAATCTAGAGCCACTGACCTATAAAAGATAATGGGGCATCTTAATATATCTTAATAATATGATAAGGTAAATTTGGAATAAAAAAATTCAATCAAGTAGTTACAGAATATTTTGGCCACCTAATGCAAAGAAACGACTCATTAAAGACCCTGATGCTGGGAAAGATTGAAGGCTGGAGGAGAAGGTTGAGATGGTTGGATGAGATGGTTGGATGGTATCACTGACTCAATGGACATGAGTTTGAGCAAGCTTGGGGTGATGGTGAAAGGCACGGAGGCCTGTCATGCTGCAGAGGGGTCCATGGGGTCACAAAGAGCTGGACACGACTGAGCAATTGAACTGAGCTGAACTTAAGTAACATGCAACACTGTATACACTGAAGGTATAGAATATAATGATTTGACTTACATACATCATGAAATTATTATCAAAATGTTTGGTGAACATCCATCGTCTCATATAGATGCAAAATAAAGGGAAAAAATTTTCCTTGTGATGGGAACTCCTGGGGTTTACTATCTTAACAGCTTTTTGTGGTGCTAATATGTTTATCATGTTGTATTTTCCATCTGTAGTACTTTTATACCTTATAACTGAAAGTTTGTACATTTTGACTACATTCATCCATTTCCCCTCCCCCTCTGTTAACCACAAATCTGATCTTCTTTTATATGAGTTTGTTGCTTCTTAAGTATAGTTGACCTACAACACTATGTTAATTCTTGGTGTACAACATAGTGATTTTCTATATATTTGATAATGATCATCATGTTAATTCGAATTACTATTTGGTGGCTCAGATGGTAAAGAATTTGCCTTCAATGCAGGAGACCTAGGTTCAGTCCCTTGGTCAGGAAGATCCCCTGGAGAAGGAAATGGCTACCCACTCCAGTATTCTTGCCTGGAGAATTCCATGGATGGAGTAGCTTGGCAGTCCACAGTCCATGGGGTTGCAAAGAGTCAGACATGACTAAGCAACTAAAACTCTCACTTTTATACAAAGATATTACATTATTATTGACTATATTCTCCTCATTGTACATAGCTATGAATCATGTGTTTTGTAACTGGAAGTTTGTATCTCTAATCTCCCTCACCTACTTCTCTTACCCCGTGACCCCAACCCTCTTCCTCTGGAAACCACTTTGCTTTCTGAATCTATAGCTTTGTTCCAGTTATGTTTGTTCATTTGTTTTTTAGATTCCACATAAAGATGAAATCATTGAGTATTTGTCTTTATCTTACTTATTTCACTTAACATAATACTCTCTAGATCCACCCATGTTGTTGCAAATGGCAAGATGTCTTTCTTAAATGGTTGAGTGATATTCCATTTTGTATGTATACTAGATCGTCTTTATCCATTCATCTATCAATGGGCTCTTAGCTTGCTTACACATTCTGGTCATTGTAAATAAGGCTTCTATGATCGTTGGGGTGCCTAATATATTTTCTAATTAGTGTTCTCATTTTCTTTGGATAAATAGCTAAGAGTGCAGTTGCTGGATTGTATGTTTGTTTATTTGTTTTTTAATTTTTTGAGGAAACTTCAGACTATTTGCAAGTGGTTGAATCAATGTACATTGCCACCAACAGTGAACAGAGTTCCCTTTTCTGTACATCCTTGCCAACATTTACTATTTGTTTCCTTTTAGAGAATAGCCAATCTGACAGATGTAAGGCTATATCTTATTGTGGTTTTGATTTGCATTTCTTTGATGATTAGTGATGTTGAGCATGTTTTCATGTGCCTGTTGGCCATCTGTATATCTTTTTTCAAAAATGTCTATTCAGGTACTCTGCCCATTTATTAATCAGGTTGTTTGGCATTTTGATGTTGAGCTTCATGAGTTTTATGACGTTGAGCATTAAAATCAAGTGATATCTACCAGAAAGCGTTAGCAGTTTCATGTAGTTTCATATATAGTTTTAAATCACTTGAGATTTCTGTTCTGTGAATAACTTATTTAGACAGGTTTTAATTTTTCTTTTAATTTGTTGGGGTTTAAAAAATGTTTTCTGTGTTATTACACAGCTTTGATTCTAATTAGAATTAGTTAAATTGTGTTAAATTGTGATATAGCATGTGACTAAATTTTGTTATAGTGAAAAAAAAATTAAACCAGAAATAAACAAATAGATTTAGATATCACTAATGATACAAATTCATTGTGAGTCAGCCAGGCCTTTGCTTCCATCATCGTCGCTCTGGGATCCATTGCTGAGCAACCTCCATGTGGTCTAGGATATTTCTGGTCCCCAGAGACAAAAAGAGAGGAAGTAAACTGAGAAATGGCTGTCAAAGCTCTGACCCAGAAATGACACTTTGCACATGTCACTTTGCAGAGGTCATTGATCAAAGCAAGTTAATGGCCACACAAATTCTAAGTGGGCAAGGTAGGAAAAATAGAACAGTTACTAAACAAAACCTTAGGAATATATAAGCATAGTTAACTGGATAAATATTTTCTCCCTGTCTACTTTTATCACTTTATTGGTAATTTGTGGACAAAAGATTTCAATAACAAACTCGTATAATTTATTAAACTTCCTTGTTAGTTTTTTCTTGAGTGTTTTAAAAGAAATATTCCCTACCCTGAATTCATATAGCTATTATATCTTTAAAATGTTTATAAAGCTTGGTTTTTCATATGTACATCTTTAACTTATAAGGAATTGTTACCACAAATAAAATCAGCATTTTAACTATGGTTCAATTTATATAATATTTTTATTTAAATATGGTTTATATTTAATATTGTGAAAGTGTAAGCTTCCCATGTTGCTTTCATACCTCGCCACATGATTGCCATGGTAGCATTAGCTATCACCTCTCTCATGTCACATAACTACCATTTCCTTTTTGTGGTTAGAATAATCAAGATCTAGTTTCTTAGCAAAGTTGATGTTATAAGGGAATATGGTTGTTTCTAATCACTGTACTGTGCATTATGTCTCTGGACTGATTTATCTGCTAGTTGCAAGTTTGTGCTGTTAAAATATTTCTTGTATCCACCACCAGTTAGCCACTTATAACTTCCATCTTACTCTCTGGTTTTAGGAGTCTCACTGTTTTTAGATTCCATATGTAAGTGATTTCATACAATATTTGCCTTTCTTCTTCTGACCTATGTCATTTAGCATAATGTACTCAAGTTTCACCCATATTGTCACAAATAGCAAGATTTCCTCCATCCTCATAACTGAATAATATTTTTCTTTATCCATTCATTTGCTGACAGACACTTAGGTTGTTTCTGTATCTAGGCTATTTGTGAATGATGCTACAGTAAACTTATGATTGCATATACCTCTTGTATATCTTGTTTTTATTTCCTTTGGATATATAAAAAAAGTAGAATATGAATTTCTGGTTCATATCTGTAGTTCTATTTTTAACTTCTTAAAGAACCTCCGTATTGCTTTCCATAGTAACTTATATTTCTTTGATAATTAGTGATGCTGAGTCTCATTTCATTTCATTCTTTCTCAAGTGAAAAAAGCCATCTGGATGTCTTTTTTGGAAAAAAATGTCTATGTAGTTTTACTTCCTATTTCTAAATTGGATTATTTGTTTCTTTTATTATTGAGTTGGTTGAATTCTTATATATTTTGGTTGTTAACATCTTATCTAACATATAGTTTATGAATATTTTCTCCAATACTACAGGTTTTCTTTTCATTTTGCTGATTGTTTCTTATTATATGTAGAAGCTTTTTGGCTTGATGCAGTCACATATTGATTGTTTTTGTTGTTTGTATTTTTGGCATCATATCTAAAATAATAATTTCCGAGACCAATGTTAAGAATTTATTCCCCAAGTTTTCTTCTAGGAATTTTTATGGTGTCAGATTTTGTGTTTAAGTCTTGGATCCATTGCAAGTTAATTTTTGTATGTGGCATAAGATAGGATCTAATTTCATTTTTCTTCATGATTTATCCAATTGTCCCAGAAACATTTGTTGAAGAGGCTATTCTTTTACCATTGGTATAGTTTACTCCTTGTCAAATATTGTTGTTATTGCTGTTCAGTCACCCAGTCATGTCCAACTCTTTGTGACCCCATGGACTGTGGCACACCAGACTTACCTGTCCCTCATCATCTCCCAGATTTTGCCTAAGGTTATGTTCATTGCATCGGTGATGCCATCCAACCATCTCATCCTCTGATGCCCTCTTCTCCTTCTGCCCTCTATTTTTCTTAGCATCAGAGACTTTTCCAATGAGTTGTCTGTGTGCATCAGATGATCAAAATACTGGAGCTTCAGCTTCAGTGTCAATCCTTCCAGTGAATATTCAGAGTTGATCTCCCTTAAGATTGACTGATTTGATCTCCTTGCTGTCCAAGGGAATTTCAGTAGTCTTCTCCAAGACCACAGTTTGAAGGCATTGATTCTTTGGTATTCAGCCTTGTTTACAGTTCAGCTGTCACAACCATATATGACCACTGGGAAGACCATAGCCTTGACTATACGGACCTTTGTCAACAGAGTAATGTCTCTGCTTTTCAACACGCTGTCTAGGTTTGTCATTGCTTTCCTGCCAAGAAGCCATCGTCTTCTGATTTCATGGCTGCAGTCACCTTCTGCAGTGATTTTGGAGGCCAAGAGGAAATTTGTCACTATTTCCACATTTTCCCTTTCTATTTGCTAGTCAATAATGAGGCCGGCTGCCTTGATCTTAGATTTTTTTGATATTTAGTCTTAAGCCAGCTCTTTCACTTTCCTCCTTCACTGTTATCAAGAGGCTCTTTAGTTCCTGTTTGCTTTCTGCCATTAGAGTGGTATCTGCATATCTGAAGTTATTGATGTTTCTCCCACCTGTCTTGATTCTGGCCTGTATCTCATCCAGCCTGGCATTTCTCATGATGTGTTCAGCATATAGGTTAAACAAACAGGGTGACTGCTGATAGCCCTGTCATTCTTTTTTCTCGATCTTGAACCATTCAGTTGTTCCACACAGAGTTCTAACTGTTGCTTCTTGAACTGCATACAGGTTTCTCAGGAGGCAGGTAAGATGGCCTGATATTCCTTGTAAGAATTTTCTACAGTTTGTCTTGATGCACACAGTCAAAGGCTTTAGCACAGCTGATGAAACAGAGACAGATGTTTTTCTGAAATTCCCTTATTTTCTGTATAATCCAGGAAAAGTTGGCAATTTGATCTCTAGTTTCTCTTCCTTTTCTAAACCTAGCTTGGACATCTGGAAGTTCTTGGTTCACATAATGCTGAAACCTAGTATGCAAGATATTAAGCATGATTTTACTAGCATGGGAGATGAGTGCAACCTTCCAATGGTTAGAATATTCTTTGGTACTACCCTTCTTGGGAATTGGGATTTCCTTATAGCTCAGTTTGGAGAAGGAAATGGCAACCCACTCCAGTATTCTTGCCTGGAGAATCCCACGGGTGGCGGAGCCTGGTGGGCTGCCGTCTATGGGGTCTCACAGAGTCGGACACAACTGAAGCGACTTAGCAGCAGCTATAGCTCAGTTGGTAAAGAATTCACCTGCAATACAGGAGACCCCAGTTCTATTCCTGGGTCGGGAAGATCTGCTGAACAAAGGGTAGGCTACCCACTCCAGTATTCTTGGGCTTCCATTGTGGTTCAGCTGGCAAAGAATCCGTCTGCAATGCGGGAGACCTGGATTCGATCCCTGGGTTGGAAAGATCCCCTGGAGAAGGGAAAGGCTACCAACTTCAGTATTCTGGCCTGGAAAATTCTATGGATTGTATAGTCCATGAGGTCGCAAAGAGTTGGACACGACTGAACGACTTTCACACTTTCTTGGGAACTGGGACAAGGATTGACCTTTTCCAGTCCTGTGGCCACTGCTGGGTCTTCCAGACTTGCTGACATAATGAATGCATAATGTTGATGGCATCCTCCTTTAGGGATTTGAATAGTTCTGCTGGAGTTTCATCACATTCACCAACTTTATTAACAGTAGTATTTCTTAAGGCCCATTGACTTCATATTCCATAATTTCTGGCTATAGGTGACTAATCACACCATCAGAGTAATCTGATTCATTATGATCTTTTGTATGGAGCAAAGGAGAAGCCCCAGCAAGACATAGGAGAGGCGAAATAGTGTTTAGAATCAAACTCCTTACATGTAAGAGATGCTCAGAGGGCTCAAACAAACCTTGTGCATACCATGACCCAGAGACCCCACAGAGACTGAGCCAGAACTGTGTTTGAGTGCCTCCTGAGAAGGTACAGGTCAACAGGAGCCTGCCACAGGGGCAGGGGCTCTGGGTGCAACAGACCTGGGAATGGCATAAGCTTCTTGGGCACTGATGTTGAAGCTGAAACTCCAATACTTTGGCCACCTCATGCTAAGAGTTGACCCATTGGAAAAGACCCTAATGGTGGGAAGGATTGGGGGCAGGAGGAGAAGGAGACGACAGAGGATGAGATGGTTGGATGGCATCACCGACTCGATGGACATGGGTTTGTGTAAACTCCAGGAGTTGGTGATGGACAGGGAGGCCTGGCGTGCTGCGATTCATGGGGTCACAAAGAGTCAGACACGACTGAGCGACTGAACTGAACTAACTCATTACTTCCACCATAGTTTGGCCTCAGGTCATACAACAGGGAGGGAACACAGCCCCACCCATCAATAAAAACTGGATTAAAGATTTACTGAGCATGGCCCATGAGAACAAGACCCAGTATCCCCCTCAGTCAGTCAGTCTCTCCCATCAGGAAACGTCCATAAGACTCTTATCCTTCTCCATCAGAGGGGAGAGAAAATGAAAACCACAATCACAGAAAACTAACCAAACTGCTCACATGGACCACACCCATGTTTAAGTCAATGAAACTATGAGCCATGCCCTGTAGGGTCACCCAAGACAGATGGGTAACAGTGGAGAGCTCTGACAAAATGTGATCCACTGGAGACAGGATTGGAAAACCACTTCAGTATTCTTGCCTTGAGAACCCCAGAAATAGCGTGAAAAGGCAAAAACATAGGACACTGAAAGATGAACTCCACAGGTTGGTAGATGCACAATATGCTACAGGAGATCAGTGGAGAAAAAACTCCAGAAAGAATGAATAGACTGAATCAAAGTAAAAACAACACCCAGTTGTGATGTGACTGGTGATGGAAGTAAAGTCTGATGCTGTAAAGAGCAATATTGCATAGGAACCTGAAATGTTAGGTCCATGAATCAAGGCAAATTGGAAGTGATTAAAAGGGGATGGCAAGAGTGAACATTGATGTTTCAGGAATCAATGAACTAAAATGGATTAGAATGAGTGAATTTAACTCAGATTACCATTATATCTACTACTGTGGGCAAGAATCCCTTAGAAGAAAGATAGTAGCCTTCATAGTCAACAAAAGAATTCAAAATGCAGTACTTGGATTCAATCTCAAAAACGACAGAATGATCTCTGTTCATTTCCAAGGCAAACTTTTCAATATCACAGTAATCCAAGTTTATGGCCCAAACAGTAATGCTGAAGAAGCTGAAGTTGAATAGTTCTATGAAGACCTACAAGGCCTTATAAAACTAACACCCCAAAAAGATGCCCTTTTTGTTATAGGAGGCTGAAATGCAAAAGTAGGAAGTCTGGAGTAACAGGTAAATTTGGCCTTGGAGTACAAAATAAAGCAGTTCAAAGGCTAACAGAGTTTTGTCAAGAGAACGTACTGGTCATAGCAAACACCCTCTTCCAAAAACACAAGAGTAAACTCTACACATGGACATCACCAGATGGTCAATACCAAAATCAGATTGATTATATTCTCTGCAGATAAAGATGGAGAAGTTCTATACAGTCAGGAAAACCAAGACCAGGAGCTGACTGTGGCTCAGATCATGAACTTCTTATTGGCAAATCAGATCTCAATTGAAGAAATTAGGAAAAACCACTAGATCATTCAGATATGACCTAAATCAAATCTCTTATGATTATACAGTAGAAGTGACAAATAGATTCAAGGGTTTAGATCTTATAGACAGAGTGCCTGAAGAGCTATGAACCGAGGTTCGTGACATTGTAAAAGAAGCAGTGATCAAGACCATCCCCAAGAAAAACAACTGCAAAAAAGGCAAAATGGTTGTCTGAGGAGGTCTTACAAATAGCTGAGAAAAGAAGAGAAGTGAAAGGCAAAGGAGAGAAGGAAAATATACCCATTTGAATGCAGAGTTCCAAAGAATAGCAAGGAGAGATAAGAAATAATTTTTCAGTGATCAATGCAAAGAAATAGAGGAAAATAATAGAATGGGAAAGACTAGAGATCTCTTCAAGAAAATTAGAGATACCAAGAGAACATTTCATGCAAGGATGGACACAATAAAGGACAGAAATAGTATGGACCTAACAGAAGCAGAAAATATTAAGAACAGGTGGCAAGAATACACAGAAAAACCATAAAAAAAGATCTTCATGACCCAGATAATCATGATGGTGTGATCACTCACCAAGAGCCAGACAAATTGGAATGTGCAGTCAAGTGGGCCTTAGAAAGCATCACTACGAATAAAGCTAGTGGAGGTGATGGTATTCCAGTTGAGCTATTTCAAATCCTAAAAGGTTATGCTGTGAAAGTGCTGCACTCAGTACGCCAACAAATTTGGAAAACTCAGGAGTGGCCACATGACTGAAAAATTCAGTTCCCATTTCAATCTGAAAGAAAGGCGAATGCTCAAACTACCACACAATTGAACTCATCTCACACACTAGCAAAATAATGCTCAAAATTCTCCAAGCCAGGCTTCAGCAGTACATGAACCATGAACTTCCAGATATTCAAGCTGGATTTAGAAAAGGCAGAGAAATCAGAGATCAAATTGCCAGCATCTGCTGGATCATCAAAAAAGCAAGAGAGTTCCAGAAAAACATCTGTTTTATTGACTATAACAAAGCCTTTGACTGTGTGGATCACAACAAACTGTGGAAAATTCTTCAAGATATGGGAATACCAGACCACCTGACCTGCCCCCTTAGAAATCTGTATGCAGGTCAAGAAGCAACAGTTAGAACTGGACATAGAACAACAGACTGGTTCCAAATCGGGAAAGGAGTACGTCAAGCCTGTATATTGTCACCTTGCTTATTTAACTTATAGGCAGAGTATATCATTCAGAATGCCGGGCTGTATGAAGTACAAGCTGGAATTGAGGTTGCTGGGAGAAGTATCCATAACCTCAGATATGCAGATGACACCACCCTATGGCAGAAAATGAAGAAGAACTAAAGAGCTTCTTGATGAATGTGAAAGAGAAGAGTGAAAAAGTTGGCTTAAAACTCAACATTCAGAAAACTAAGATCATGGCATCTGTTCCCATCACTTCATGGCAAATAGATGGGGAAACAGTAGAAACAGTGGCTGACTTTATTTTGAGAGCTCCAAAATTACTGCGGAGGGTGGCTGCAGCCATGAAATTAAAAAACACTTACCCCTTGGAAGGAAAGTTATGACCAACCCAGACAGCATATTAAAAAGCAGAGATGTTATTTGGCCAACAAAGGTCCGTCTAGTCAAAGGAATGGTTTTTCCAGTGGTCATGTATGGATACGAGAGTTGGACTATAAAGAAAGCTGAGCACCGAAGAATTGATGCTTTTGAACTGTGGTGTTGGAGAAGACTCTTGAGAGTCCCTTGGACTGCAAGAAGATCCAACCAGTCCATCCTAAAGGAAATCAGTCCTGAATATTTATTGGTAAAACTGATGCTAAAGCTGAAATTCCAATACTTTGGCCATCTGATGCAAAGAACTGAATCATTGAAAAGACCCTGATGATGGGAAAGATTGAAGGCAGGAGGAGAAGGGGATGACAGAGGATAAGATGGTTGGATGGCATCACTGGCTGGATGGACATGAGTTTGAGTAAACTCTGGGAATTGGTGATGGACAGTGCAGCCTGGTATGCTGTGGTCCACTGGGTTGCAAAGAGTCAGACACGACTGAGCGACTGTTCTGAACTGATACAGTTCTTCTATGTATTCTTTCCTTCTCTTCTTGATCTCATCAGCATCTACTCGGTCTCTACCATTTTTATACCTCATTGTGTCCATCTTTGGGTTGAATACTCCCTTGATGTTTCCAGTTTTCCTAATGAGATCTCCAGACTTTCCTCTTTTGTTGTTTTCTTCTATTATTAAGCATTGTTCATTGAAGAAGGCCTTCTTGTCTCTCCTAGCTATTCTTTGAAACTCTGTGTTTCATTGGTTGTATCTTTCCCTCTCTCTATTGCTTTTCGCTCTCTTAGTTCTGCTATTCATAAAGCCTCCTCAGATAACCATTTAACCTTCTTGCTATTCTTTTTCTTTGGGATAGTTTTGTTCGCCACCTCCTGTACCATATTATGGACCATGTCTATAGCTCTTCAGACACACCGTTAAGTAGATCTAGTCCCTTGAATCTACTCACTACCTCTGCTGCAAATTCATATGGGATTTGATTTAAATCGTACCTGATTGGCCTAGTGTTTTTCCCAGTTTTCTTTGGTTTAAGCCTGAAATTTGCTATGAGAAGCTGATGCTCTGAGCTACAGCCAGCTCAAGGTCTTGTTTTGTCTGACTGTATACAGCTTCTCAATCTTCAGCTGCAAACAATGTGACCAGTTTGATTTCGATATTAACCATCTGGTGATGTCCATGTGTAAAGTTGTCTCTTGTGTTGGTGAAAAAGAGTATTTGCTGTGACTAGTATATTCTCTTGGCAAAATTCAGTTAGCTTTTTCCCTGCTTCATTTTTTTCTCCAAGGCCAAACTTGCCTGTTACTCCATGTATCTCTTGACTTCCTTCTTTTGCATTCCAATCCCCGATGATGAATAGAATATCTTTTTCTTAGGTGTTAATTCTAGGAGATCCTCTAGGTCTTCATAGAACTGATCAACTTCAGCTTCTTAGGCATCGATTGTAGGGGCATAGACTTGGGTTACTATGCTGTTGAATGGCTTGCCTTGGAAATGAACCAAAATCATTCTGTCATTTTTGAGGTTGTACCCAAGTACTGTATTTCAGACTCTTTTGTTGATTATGAGGGCTACTCCATTTCTTCTAAAGGATTTTTGCCCACAGTAGTAGATATAATGGTCATCTGAATTAAATTTACCCATTCTGGTCCATTTTAGTTTGCTGATTCCTAGGATATTGTTTCCAATTTTCTGTGATTCATGGACCTAACATTCCAGGTTCCTATGCAATACTGTTCTTTGCAGCATTGATTTTACTTTCATCATCAGACACATGAACAGCTGAGTGTCATATCGGCTTTTGGCCCAGCTGCTTCATTCATTCTGGGGCTATTGGTAATTCTCCTCCGCTCTTCCCCAGTAGCATATTGGACACTTTCAGACCTGGGGGACTCATCTTTTGGTGTCATATCTTTTTGGCCTTTTTATACAGTTCATGAGGTTCTCAGGCCAAGCACACTGGGGTGGTTTGACATTCCCTCCTCCAGTGGATCCTGTTTTGTCAGATCTCTCTGCTATGACCTGTCTTGGGTGGCCCTGCGTGGCATGGCTCATAGCTTCATTGAGTTATGCAAGCCCATTCACCCTGACAAGGCAGTGATCCATGAAGGGGATCAAATATTAGCTGACTCTATATGTGGGAGTTTAATTACTAAATTCTCTGTTATTTTCTGTTTTCCTATTAATTTCAGTGCAAAGCAAGAGCTAGACACTGCAAACAATACTGTCAAGTGTTGCTGAAGGTAGGATTTTTTTGATGTTACAAAAAATTGTGCATAGTACTACTCAGGTTGCTTTTATTTTAATTGAAGCCAAACCCACTCACAAAGACAAGATAAGGACTTTTCCTATATCACAGAGCAAAAGTAATTTCTTAATCATTTAGCTGATTTAGAAAAAAAATGCTTAAAATGTTGTCTTTTCCCCTAAACTAATGATTCTCTTCAAAGAAAAAGTATAAAATGTTTCTCTTTTGACTCACTTCACTTTGCATAATAGGTTCCAGGTTCATCCATCTCATTAGAACTGATTCAAATGTGTTTCTTTTTATGCTGAGTAGTATTCCATTGTATATATATACCACACTTCTTTATCCATTCATCTGTCGATGGACATATTCTAACACATATATACAGAATCTAGAAAAATGGTACTGAAGAATTTATTTACAGGGCAACAGTGGAGATTCAGAGAACAGACTTATGAATATGGGGAGAGGGGAGGAGAGGGTGAGATGTATGGAAACAGTAACATGGAAACTTACATTACCATACATAAAATAAATAGCCAGTGGGAATTTGCTGTATGGCTCAGGAAACTCAAACAGAGGCTCTGTGTCAACCCATGGGGGTGGGATGGAGAGGGAGATGGGAGGGAGTTTTAAAAGAGAGGGCATATGCATATACCTATGGCTGTTTCATGTTGAGGTTTGACAGAAAACAGCAAAATTCTGTAAAGCAATTATCTTTCAATAAAAAATAATTTAAAAAAGCATAAAATGAATATTGAAAAAAGCCACAATTTATAAATATTGTTTATAAAGTGCTGAGTTCACTCAAAATCATTAAAACTGTGTCAATAGAGTTTTGGCTGCTTAATAACACATCCATGGTTACCAAGGCATGATCATGTTTGGTATGATAAGATAAATTAGATGAATAGGAGACCCAGGAAGACAAATATAACTTTTAACCAATTAATTTTCTACAATTTCTTTCTAGATCCCAAGTCGGTATATTTGTAACAGCCGTGATAGCTTAAAAACAAACCAATGAACACAAACATGTGCTTGATTCTTTTAACTCCACAGCATTTGTACTTTGGGATATGAGCTGGAACTATCTGTTTTTCTCTTTAGATGGAAAATTTTACAAGTTTCCTTGTGTTCTAGACCACATCCCATATTTCAGAAGGAGGCTTGGTTACCAGGAAAAAAAATTTCCCAAGTTATGAAAGATAGAAGGACAAAATTTAGGTTAAATTGAAAAGAAGCATCTAAATCATGATATTTATCTAAAAATTACAATGGCTGACTTTGAATATAGAGAATTTTCCACTATTAAGGAAGTCAGCCATGGCATGGAATAGGGGAGAGTATGTTTACAGAGGGCATTCAAACACAAGATATGTCATTTTCTAAAGCTTTATTTGACATACAAATTTTAATATTTTAGAATAATTTATTAAATTTAATATTCATATTTCAAAGTTGGAATAAAGAAAAATATGAGATAAAAAGTGCTCTGTTCAGTTGTTCCTACCAACTGATAACTTGTATATCCAAGAAAATTTTTATAAGTTGAAAGAAACAAGGGCAAATTTCAAACAAGAAAGAAGTCCTTATAATTATTATTATTATTATTATTTTTTACTATAAGGTAAGCCATACATTAGACATGTTTTGATTTTTCTATTATGTTCAGTAACCACTTAATTAAATAACCTTAAAATAAATGCAAGTTAGTAATAGAAACTTTCTTAACAATTTCAATACCATAAGTGCTAAGATAAGGAATAATTATCTTACTTTAATTAACCTGTCAATGATTGATAAACCATACAATTTTAACTATCTTCTGTTATCAGCAAATTTACCATTACTTAAATAAACAAATAGTAACCTTAGTTTTTCACTTCAAAAATGTGAACTGTGGACTGCTTCTGATAGTCATCTAGAAATCTTTACAATTTGATTCAGTTAAAAAGATAAGAAAGATTAGACTCAAATTACATCACTTTAGAGATTGTCTCTTCTTTCACCTTCAGCTGTTTCTCTCAGGTTTGCCTTTATCATTTTCCTCACCCTCTAATTCCTCTTTCTTTCTCTCTCTTTTTTTTTTTTACTTCTTTCCCTCCCCATTTCAACAATTGTTTATTGAGCACATCTGACTGTCAGATGCTGTCACTGGTTGTTACATACAAAGACAAAACCCTAGACAGTTACCTTCAGTCTAACAGGACATGCCTGTATGTGTGTGTGCATTCATGTTAAGTTCCTTCAGTCATGTCTGACTCTTTGTGACCCTATGAATTGCAGCCTACCAGGCTTCTCTGTCCATGGGATTCTCCAGGCAAGAATACTGGAGCAGGTTGCCATTTCTTTCTCCAGGGGAATCTTCCCTGCCCAGGGATCAAACCAGCATCTCTTATGTCTCCTGCATTGGCAGACAGGTTTTTTACCATTAGCACCACCTGGGAGCCCCTATTAGGACACTGATCTTCAAATAAATAACTGCAGCATAATGTGAACATTATTCTATTTATTTTTCCAAACTCTATTTTTTATTCATTAGCTTTCTTTTGACTAGGAAGATTTGTGATTTCAGTTTTGTAAACTTGTATAAAATTTGTTCTTAGGAATGAGTGAAACATTTATTGTAAGTTACGTGTTCTGTGCTGTGCAAGTCACTTCAGTCATGTCCGACTATTTGTGACCCTAAGGAGTGTAGCCCACCAGATTCTTTGGTCCAGGGGATTCTCCAGGCAAGAATATTGGAGTATCCCTTCATTATTAAACCTGAATTAAAGCCTGATTTTCCTTGATTTTTTTTTCATCTTTCCTAGGTTAAAAAAAGAAAAAAAAGCTGGATTTATATCTTTACTATATGCAATCAATAATGCACAAATAAAAGCCTACTACTGTAGGCAATAATTATGTCAAAATGCATTTTGTTTCATTTTATGATGGACTGCCAAATTCCCATTAAAAGGCAAATCTTGTATTTTGAAAGGTTAAGTAGGATGATATTTAAATAGTATCTTAGCAGGTTCAATTTAGAATGCAGAATATATTCAATAGAAGACCAATCTCTACCTTATTGAATTGTACTTAAAGAGAAATTAGGCCCATTTTTAGTCCCATTAAGTTCCTAAATTGCTATACCATTGCAATTTGTGAATTTGCACAAAACCATTTTTTTTTAAGCTTTTTATTCTATATTGGAATATACCCCATTAACAATGGTGTGATAGTTTCAGGTGGACTGCAAAGTGCACAAAACAGTTTCCTAAAAAAATGTGCTTAAAATTCATAATGATAATAAATTCTACAAAAACATTAAAAATGAAACAATATGATAGTATATTGGAATGAAAAATGGTAAACAAAAAAGTAAGTTTTAAGATAGTAACTAGAGGGTAAACATATACGCAGGTGGATATACATGAATAGTTATACTCAGTTTGCACGTAAAAATAAAATTACATTAAAAAGAAATTTAGATTTCATTGACTTATTCTGCCACTTTCATAATTTGTACTCATCTTTTACCTCTTATAATGTGTCCCAGGAGAAAGTTTTCTAGTGTATTCTATTAATATCCATGTAGAAGCTGCTTCTTGTGGAAAAATGACAACAATCTGCGTCATACTGTTGCTGACTTTCTCTCCCAACATTTTATATAAAACATCTCAGGAAAATGAGTACTAATGCTGCTGGCATACTGCCTCATCTTCCATGTAATAAATGTTTAAAATTTTAATATCAAAATAAGTTTACTCTTTACATGTAAGTTTATGAATATGAAACAGTTGAAGAAATGTACAGCAATTATCTCTGAGTGCAAAGTATTACAAATTATTCCTTTTTATTTTATTTATTTTTAAATATTTTCTACAATGAACATATTTTTAAAGAGAAGTGTAACAAAATCTATTTATGAATTTAAATTGCATAAAACTCAGCAATGCCTAATAATAAAATGATCCATTTGTTGTAGTTTATTGAGCATTAGTCAAAGACCTACTGCATTTGCTCAAATCTAATATTGATGGGGAGTAAAACAGAATCTAAATAAAATCAATCCTTTTTTTTTAAGTTATACATTGAAACATTGGACAGTTCACTAATTCTACTGTTTGAATTGTGTTTACTCTTCAAGGCATGGCATGTTGTGAAAATGTAAAAATATTCAGCTTTTTTATATTAATAGAAATGCTAATTATTTGTTAATATATGTTTTTTCCTGTGGATCAAGGGATAGAGATATATTACTAAGCACAACTGCCATAAAGTGTGATGAGTGTGATGATTGCTTGGCATTAAGAAAACACCGTAAAGGACCTAATTAGTTTGAAGGTCTAGGAAGGATCCTAAGAAAGTAAAATGAGGCCTCAAATGTGAAAAGGGGTTAGTCTGGGTGAAGGGGAAAGGGGATAATTTGGAATGGAAAATGACACTATTACATTATATATTATATAGTAAACATATATATATATATTTGATAGATTTATTTTATATAAATTGTATATTATAAAATATAACATATATATTATATAGTAAACAGATATATAGGTTTATTTTATATAAAATATATTTTATATATATAAATAACCTATAAATACATATATATGTGTGTGTGTGTATATATGTATATATATATATATAACTTATAAAATAGGTCTCCCACACAGGTAAAGAATCTACCTGCCAGTTCAGGAGACAAAAAAACATAAGAGTTTGATCCCTGTGTCGGGAAGATCCCACAGAGTAGGAAATGGCAACTCACTCCACTATTCTTGCCTGGAAAATCCCATGGACAGAGGAGCCTTTGGGCCTTCAGTCCAAGGGGTCACAAAGAGTGGGACACGACTGAGCAACTAGGGACACACACACACATATACACACACACACACACACAGAGATATATATATATGTGTGTATATATGTGTGTGTGTATATGTGTGTTTGTGTATATATATATATAGTTCAAAGAAATAGACTCAACTGAAACCAGAGAGTTAGAAGAGTTTCCTGAATGGAATATACTATTCACAATTGAAGATATCTCACTAACTTTATTCAACAAACATTTGATAATTTATACGTACCATATGCTTTACAAGGTAGTGTAATAGTCCTATTGTTTATAGAAAATACTTTCCTATTATATTTCTGCTTCTTCCCTAATTGCCAGATGATCTGTACTATATGCTTATAACTCTATTTAAGGACATGTTTGTATGTGTGCTTGTGTTTTTGTAGATGTGTTATAAGTAGGATGGCTTTCTTATTTACTTCTTCACTCCTATTTCTCAAGGCCCTTCATTGTATAAGTATTTGTCATCAGAAAAATATATTAGTGGTACCTAATGTGTCATTGCTTTTTCTGTATGTGTAGTAATGTTAAACAGTATATTATTTAAGGCAAAGTGATACTAGTTCCTATTGTTTCTACTTTCTATTAAGGCAAAATTATGTGAATATTAGCCACAGAAATATTATTTACCGCTACCTGCTAACTCCTACCAAATGGCAAAGTGTTAACTAATATAAATGTTCGGGGGCATAGCTAACAACTGATTTCTGGCCTTGCATTCCCCAGGAAACAAATGCAACTTAGCTTTGCACTCTCCTGATTTTAGAACTACTGGAGGCAAATTTATCTTGGTAATTGATAGCAAAGGTGAAACTAGATAAGAAGGATATTTCTTAACAGGTCTCCCTATAAATGATGGGACAAAAACAAGTCATCCATTTCACTTGCCTGAAAATAACTCTATTTATTAAAGAACTTTGTGACCCTAAAGAGATGAAACTATATGCAAAGTACAATTTAATTTTTTAAAAAATTCTATGTTGTTAATTTTTAAAAATCCACATGGTACTTCCCCAATGCAAGATGTATTAACTCTTTAATACCGTAGGGAAACATTTAATGTCCTGAAGAGCTTAATTTAATAGGACCCAGGAGCCTGAGAGCAATATACACAGTGGGAGAATCTCGCTCGTTAATTTCCGTGATGCAGCACCCAAAGGTATTGAATTTTAAATGAACTCACGAATATAATAAATCATCCTGACTGTCAAGTGAAATATGATTTGTAAAAAATTTATTACCCATGATTATCATGTATTAATCATAAGGTTTAAAAATCTAAACAAATGTTATACTCCTAGTTGGATAAATAATCTAGATTGCAAGGAGTATTTAATGCATTTTGGCATCAAGCTAGCCATGGCAGAGTTTATATTTATAATGAACACCGTTTTAGTCCTTGATAGCTCATCCTCTTCTTGTCAAGGCACTGAACCCATCTGTAATAATGTCATATATATCCTTGTGCTTTGACTTCTAAATCTATGCATTCATCTCTTTCTAAATGCTCATATATCTCCCATGTGTGATCCAATGCCTCAGTGTCATTTTGGAGATGATGGCAAACAACACAGATTCTGCAGGAGTGGTTTGTGGGTGCAAAGTATCCCAAAATCTCTAAAAATCATCTTTGAGGTTTATGGCTGCCTTTCATTGCAGCCATACAACTCAATGAAACATTGGTGTTTTTACTTTTGTCTTGAACAAGATAGCCTGTTTCCATATGTGAAAGCAGACATTATATCTTCATTCATTTTTATGCATATCAAAAAAGTCAACATTCACAACAATCAAGCCCTAATTTCTTGGACTTATTGTCAAGCTCCATGGTATCATGGAACTTGTCAAGCAACCATTATTGCTGTTAAGATTTGTATATGATTGATGGAAAAAATTGATAAGCATTTATTCATTATTCTATAAGACCATGTGTGTGTGCTCAGTCTTGTCTGACTCTCTGAGACCTCATGGACTGCAGCCTGCCAGCTTCCTCTGCCCAATAAATTTTCTAGACAATAATACTAGAGTGCCATTTCCTTTTCCAGGGGATCTTTCTGACCCAGGGATCAAACCTGAGTTTATTGTGTCTCCTGTATTGGTAGGCGAATTCTCTACCGATAGTGCCACCTGGGAAGCCCCCTGTAAGACCATACTAAATATAATTCACATCATGGCTGCAGCAAACCAGATAGGAGGGAGTTATATCTCTGTGTCAGACATTAGAAGATAAAAATTCTAGGAAACCTATCATTTGTCCAAGCTGCAATTTCTAACAGTCTCCATAGAGTCACTGATAGTTCTGTAAATGGTTCAAGCACAATGTCTCAAATGATTGAGTCTATTTGTAAAATTTATTGTAGAGAGATATTAAGTTCCTTTTCGGGGGAAGTATTGTTGTTGTTCAGTCACTGAGTCATGTCCGACTTTCTGCCACTCCATGAACTGCAGCACTCCAGATGTCCCTGTCCTTCACCATCTCCTGGAGTTTCTTCAGACTCATGTCCATTGAGGCAGTGATGTCATCAACCATCTCATCCTCTATTGTCCCCTTCTCCTCTTGCCTTCAATCTTTCCCATCATCAGGGTCTTTTCCAATGAGTCAGCTCTTCACATCAAATGGCCAAATTATTGGAGCTTCAGCTTCAGCATCAGTCCTTCCAGTGAATATTCAGGGTTGATTTCTTTTAGGATTCACTGGTTTGATCTCCTTGTTGTCCAAGGGACTCTCAAGAGTCTTCTCCAGCCCCACAGTTCAAAAGTATCAATTATTCGGCACTCAGTATTCTTTAAGTCTCACATCCAACACAACTAGTGGAAAAACCAAAGCTTTGACTAGATGGACTTTTCCCAGCAAACTGATGTCTCTGCTTTTTAATATGCTGCCTGGGTTTGTCATAGCTTTTCTTCTAAGAAGCAAATGTCTTTTAATTCTATGACTGCAGTCACCATCTGCATTGATTTTGGAGCCCAAGAAAATGAAATCTGACACCGTTTCCATTTGCCATGAAGTGATAGGACCAGATGCCATGATCTTAGGTTTTTTTTTTTTTTTTTTTGTAATGTTGAATTGTAAGCCAGCCTTTTCACTCTCCTCTTTCAACTTCCTTAAGAGGCTCTTTAGTTCCTCTTCTCTTTCTACATTAATGTGGTATCATCTGTGTATCTGAGGTTGTTGATATTTCTCCCAGCAATCTTGATTCTAGCTTGTGAGTCATCCAGCCCAGCATTTCCTATGATGTACTCTACATATAAGTTAAGTAAGCAGTGTGACAATACAGAGTCTTGGCATATTCCTTTCCCAATTTTGAACCAGGGGAATTATGAAATTCACTTATATTATGCTGCTGCTGTTTAGTCACTAAGTCATGTCCCACTCTTTGCGACTCCATGAACTACAGCCCACCAGGCTCCTCTGTCCATTCGATTTCCCAGGCAAGAATAATGGAGTGGGTTGCCATTTCCTTCTCAAGTGATCTTCCTGACCCAGGTATAAAACCTGCATCTCCTACACTGGCAAGTGAATTCTTTACCACTGAGCCAACAGGGAAGTTCATAAAATCAACTCTACTCGTATTAAAAGAAGACATGACTAGGAATTAGGTGGTGTGAAAATCTGTAGAGAGAGACCTTTTGGAATGGAGAAAGAGGCAGTGCAAAAGCCAAACAAGAACCATAGATGCCCTTGATGTATTCAAAAACAGCAAGTACAGTGCCATTTAAGAAAAGGATGTGTGATAGGGTCTAACACATGATTCAAATGACTTTTGACTGAGAGGCAGAGCTCACAAGGCCTTTTATTGGGCTTGTTAAGGACTTTGCTTTTTGTTCTGAGTGAAATGTGAAATCATCTAAGGATTTGTGACAAGTGCCAAATTCTGATTTATCATTTTTAAAGGTCAAAGTTTAGAAAATATACAGAAGGGAGGAAGAATCTCATGTGATTAAACTGGTAGCTATTTTGATAATCTCAATCAAGAGTTTTTTTATGAGTATAAGACCCAGGAAGGCACAGTTTTTTGTCTGTTTTTCTTGTTTTTTTTTTCCCTACTGTTGTATCCACAAAAGAACAATGTCATAGATGTGGTAATCACTCAGGAAATATTGTCTAATGAATGAATAGTGGATGGAATGTAGTTTATGATGGGCATGGTGATATGATGGAGTTCTGATTATAATTTGATGGTTCAGTTGAATTCAGTTGCTCAGTCATGTCCAACTCTTTGCAACCCCACGAACGACAGCACACCAGGCCTCCCTGTCCATTACCAACTCCCAGAGTTTATCCAAAATCATGTGCATTGAGTTGGTGATGCCATCCAACCATCTCATCCTCTGTCGTCCCCTTCTCCTCCTGCCCTCAATCTTTCCCAGCATCAGGGCCTTTTCCAATGATGAAGAGATCTCTAGTCTTTCGTATTCTATTGTTTTCCTCTATTTCTTTGCATTGATCACTGAGGATGGCTTTCTTATCTCTCCTTGCTATTCTTTGAAACTCTGCATTCAAATGGGTATATCTTTCCTTTTTCCATTTCCTTTAGCTTCTCTTCTTTTCTCAGATGCTTGTAAGGCCTCCTCAGACAGCCATTTTGCCTTTTTGCATTTATTTTTCTTGCGGATGGTCTCGATTCCTGCCGCCTGTAAAATGTCACGAACCTCCATCCGTAGCTCTTCAGGCACTCTGTCTATCAGATCTAATGCCTTTATCTATTTCTCACTTCCACTGTATAATCATAAGGGGTTTCATTTAGATCGTCCCTGATGGTCTAGTGGTTTTACCTACTTTCTTCAAGTTAAGTCTGAATTTGGCAATAAGGAGTTCATGATCTGAGCCACAGTCAGCTCCTGGTCTTGTTTTTGCTGACTGTATAGAGCTTCTCCATCTTTGACTGCAAATATAATCAATACAATTATAAGTCACCTAGAGATTATTTAAAATATACAGAGGGATGTGCCTCGGTTGTTTGCAAATATTATTCCATTTTATATAAGTGATTTGAATATTTTCAGATTTTGCTAACTGCCAGGCTTCCCAGAACAAACAGACTACTTACCATACTTTGAAGGTGACACACATTTAAGCTGCTTCATAATGTTGGTTCCCTGCTCTTTTTTTTTTTTAATCAACACAGATATTTGTAACTAATGTCTATCTAGTTGCATAAGTTGCTGCAAAGGAAATGAAAATTACCCTAATATTTCAACTAATGTAACATGTTATTGTAAGCTAATAATTTATTTTATGTAATCAACACTAGAAGTCACCTCTCCCACTTAACTATATTCTTCTATTAATATGTGTTATTTTAAAGTTCATAACAGCTTTCCACAGTAAATATTAGAAAGGATTTGAGTTATATAATACTATTGTGATGTGATCATTTCATAAAATGTTAGAGATATATGGTACACTTTTAATTAGATTTTTATAGTGCATCTTTAAGCTAACATTTGCCTATTTAGGAACACTGGATTAGATGTTATGAATGACCATATAAAAGCCAAAAAAACTTTAATAATAAGGACCTGCTTGGTAATAATAATCTATTCAGTTCTGCTTAGCATATAAAATAAATAATATTTATCAAAGTGATTACTATAAATTAATAAGATATTTTCAGAGAGTTCATGCTACTTTGCTAGGTTAACATTTGTTAGCATTTGTTACACAAAAATATTTCATAAAATGCGTGTATTTATCTAGAATTATTTTTAGCTGAGATCATATCAAGCTACATTCAATACATTTTTAATTTTTTTCTGATAACACTGAAAAGCGGGAATAATGCACCACCTAAGATGTTCATTGAAGAAAGCTATGCATACAATTACTTTATATAATTTAACTTAAAATATATTTGAAATGTACGTTCTTAATACAAATCTTAAAACCTTAAGAAGGAGTACTTTAGTTAATCATGTAAATCAGGAATTTTATTCTTAAATGCACCGCATGCTGTGAATACTTTCTAAGTGATATAACTATTAACCATTATAATTTTTAAAATATGTTTTTATCCCACAGATAGTGATAAAAATAGATTTTATGACCAAATGCCTTGCAAACTAAAACTGATTACCTACACACCTTTGATCTAGAATTTTGATTCAAAGTTTGAAATTATCCATGATTTTATGAGCTCTAATCATTTGAACGAGCACTTAATTTACAAGTAAATTTTTGTCACCAAATTTAAGTTCCTTATAACCTCTAAATTTCTCTTTTTTCTCAGTCCCTCTAATTCTTCCTACCATCCATTTTAAGAAAATCATGGGCTTCCCTGGTGGCTTAGATGGTAAAGAATCTGCCGGCAAAGCAGGAGACATGGGTTAGAATTCTGGGTTGAGAAGATCCCCTGCAGAAAGGAATGGCTATCCACTCCAGTATTCTTGCCAAGAGAATCCCATGGACAGAAGAGCCTGGAGGGCTACAGTCCACAGGGTCTCAAAGAGTTGGACACAACTGAGCAACTAACACTACTATTGCTACAATGTCATTGATGGAAGAAGTTAAGAGAAAAAATACTAAGTAAAATCATTCATTTTCTGCTGTTCTTCATGCTTAAAGATATATAATGTGCATGCATGCCAAGTCGCTTCAGTTATGTCCAACTCTTTGTGACCCTGCAGACTGTATCCCTCCAGGCTCCTCTGTCCATGGGATTCTCCAGGCATGAATACTGGGGTGGGTTGCCATGCCCCCTCCAAGGAATCTTCACCACACAGGGATCAAACCCGCATCTCCCGCATTGCAGGTGGATTCTTTACCACTGAGCCACCGGAGAAACCCAATATGTACAGTACAGGGGTTAATTCCTTTGCCACTTTCTGTTTCTTCCAAAATGAAGTCTTCATATTTCATTCACCATTATCATGAAAATTTAGTTCCTTTAAAACATATTTTCTAGCCTTAAACGTATATTTTCACTTATGCTAATTCTATCATTTCCAGAATTTTTCTTACAATATGCACTAAATATAAAATATTAATTTTTCTCATTTAACTTCAGATCCAATCAACTGACAGCATCAGACCCTGTTTTGTACATAATTTCAAGCATATCCTTCTCTCTCCACTTGATTATGACAAGAACCACATTTTTTACTATACATACTGATTATACAAAAAGGAAGAAATTAAATAAGGTTTGTAAAATATCAGACCAGAGCTTAATCACTTGTCATTTATATTCCTGGTTATGCATAGATCATCTGCTTCACAAATGGGAAGGAATTAGCCTATTGAACTTGATATAATGGTCATGATTTAAACTGAAATCATGAACAAGAAGAAAATTTAAGTTTTTAAAAATGTGTTGAGGGAAATAGAAAAATAATATGAAGTATTAAAACACTTTTGTGGATAACACTGACATTGGAAACTTATACTTTAAAATTCATAGATATTACTCTTTGAGAGGAATAAAGAGTTCACCTGAATGCATCTTTCATAAATTGTATAAATATTTAAAGGATACTTTCTATGTGTCATGCTCTCCACTTGGTATGGAGAATACCAAAATAATGATAGAGAAGACAGAGATCTGTGTCAAAGAATCTGTGTCAAAGATGTCAAAGAATCGGACATGACTCAGTGACCGAACAAGAACAAGTACTAATAGATGAATTTAGAATATGTAGAAAATCCTATGGGCTTTCAAATGCGTAGGATTATGTAAACCAAATTAAAATACTGGTGGGGCTTACCAGTAGCTCAGCTGGTACAGAATCCACCTGCAATGCAGGAGAACCTGGTTCTATTCCTTGGTCAGGAAAATCCGCTGGAGAAGGGAAAGGCTACCCACTCCAGTACTCTTGGGCTTTTCTTGAGGCTCAGCTGGTAAAAAATCTGCCTGCAGTGCAGGAGACCTGAGTTTAATCCCTGGGTTAGGAAGGTCCTCAGGGAAGCCCAGGAACACTGAAATGGTTAGCCATTCCCTTTTCCAGGGGACCGTCCCAACCCAGAAGTTCTTTCTTCCTGAATTTGATAAATTGAATAGAGTGTAAGCCCCTTTGATTTACCTTCAAAATTCTGATTGTTGCTGATATTTTAGTGTTTAGTCCATGGGGTCACAAAGAGTCGGACACAAATGAGCGACTTTCACCTAACTATTGGTATTGGTTTAGTATTTTGCATACGTTAAGTTAGAAATAATGAACTAAATTAGGAAATCCTCAAGAGTTCATAGTGAGAAAAAGCAAGGCAGTAATCAGAAATTCCCTATTGCCTAGGCAGTTCAAGATACCTAGTTGACATTAGCAACAATTACTGAGTTATTGGGCCTTTCTTTTTGAGAAAATGCAGGTGAAAATTGTATCCTTGTTTCAGGCCCAAGTATTTTCCAGGGCACCTCTCTCTGTAGCTAGTATCAGAGATACCACTAATGATTTATGGTTCAATGACATTGAGTGATATGTGGCATTGTAAGGAGAATGACAGTTGTCCAGGCTTAAGAGTATAGATAAACAGTTTTGAAGGTAAATCAAAGGGGCTTACACACTATTCATTTCATCAAATTCTGGAGGAAATATGCTTAAAGAGTGCAATCACCAGACAACTGCAGTTTCAAGATTATTAAATATCATTTAGACAACAGAGGTTAACTGAGCTTCTTTCTGTGAAACAGAAAATGGTCATTTGACCAATTGGGTGAGAATAGAACTTCACGTGCTCATTGATATCTTGTGATTCTCTCCTTTAAAAGACAAGAGGGTAATACTTAGGTTTTGAGTGAAACAACATGAGTAGTTTTTACGCATCAGTTGTGGCTGGAAGTGATTTGTTTCATAACTGGAGCAGAGTTACCTTGTGACGAAGGACCTGGATTTCTCTTCTAACGGTGTGGTCACTGCAGAAGATTTGTTGCTGTTGTAGAGACGATGTAGCCGCAAAATCCAAACAGCACGAATCACTGGGTCACTGAATCACTACCTGCAAGACAGTTGTCCTGGGAGGCAACCTAGAATTTTTGAGCATAAAATATATATTTTGTTGTGGGAGACCAGTGAAATTTGGGGATAGTTTTTTTAAAGACAATTTTTAGATTAAATTGAAAGGAGGTTATACTCTTTCTTTCCCCCACATGATCAATATCCCCCACAGAAATGGTACATTTCTTTCTTTTTTTTTTTTTTTTTTTACAATGAATGGACCTCAGTGACATATAATAATCCAAGTCCATACTTTAACTTTAGGCAAAGTAGTTTTTATTATTATTAATTTTTATTGGACTAAAGTTGCTTTACAATGTGGGGTAGTTTTTCAAGGGAGATTAACCTACAGTTGCAAGTCTCTGTGGATCTCTCAAATTAGTAAATATTGCTCATTTTAAAACCACATAACTCTAAATAGCTTCATACCACAGAAGTGTTAATGCAATAACACAAGACACACACAAACACACACACACACACACATGCACATACACAAACACAGGTTTTCAGAGTTGATGCTATTAGAGGCAGGAGGTATTAGTTTTCTGGTTTTATGCCAGAAACTATAAAATGAGTAAGAAACGTGGGGAGTGTGCCTCAATTTCTGTGGATTTGTTTCTTCCGAGGAAGTGGCTGTGATGTTTCTTGGGTGCCAAGAGTTCTATTCTTTCAGTGTCAAGGCTCTTCAGTGTTTCATTTCTTTAAAGAGTCCAAAGTAATGATAGGATATACAAAAGTGTAACAAGGTGCCTACATCAACCAAATTTAGAAAACAGCCAAATGCCAAGTAAAAGCAGTCACTTCAAGCTTTATCAAGATTGAGGACCAAGAAGTACCAAGATGATAGCTGATGTTCAGTGACAGTTAATGGGAAAGGACAGATGGAGAAAATCATGGTCACACATTTGCTGTTTCAAGAGTCGATTACTTTAATTTTCCATTGCACAGTGGAACTATGATGACCATAGCTGAAGGTTCATCTCAAAGGGTGGTGTCTTAAAAACAGCACCTGAGAAAGGTCAGTTTTATTACAAATTTGAGAAATTGGCCATGGTAGTCACTTGAGAAGACTTCCTTTTCTATTTACGTATCTGAACCCTCTTAATTTCCAGGTTCCTTTTGTGTTTCTCATTTAAAGTGTTCCAGCACTCAATTAATTGTGGGTACTCTCTGGTGTCAGCTTCAGAACTCACTTGTAAGTATTCATTTTCATTTCTAGCACACAATTACATTTCTCTTACGACGTGAGCCTTCTCAGGACATATTCTCCATCACCTCAACTTCATTTCAGTTGGAGAAAGACCTTCAGGACTCTCACTATTTGGTGTTATTATTGATGTCTCTGGGTCAGGTGAAGACCAAGACCAGGACTGTGTGGTCAAATACTGTCCCTCCTCAGATTTTAATACTCTAGGCTTTGAATCTGTTTCATTTTACTTTATTTTCTTTGCTATGTTGGTAAAGGGAGTTATATATGATTATTGATTTAGCTAACCAAACCTTAACTCTGAATGGATGCTTCTCCAGAACAATCTGATGTTCCTATTACCACCAGGAGGAGAATGTTATTGGCAAATATCAGCTGTGCATTAAATGGTGGGAGTAGGCCAAGGCTCCTGACTTGTCCAGTAGATGGAGACCAGATTTTCTTGGAAATGAATTTCGTGGTAGGGATTTTGTTTACTCAGATTTCAGAAGATTTACCTGGGTACAGGCTAATTATTATTGTCATCCTGACAACATATAGGCAAATAATATCAGGGATTGTGACAAAGGATATTGTCTTAGCTACATTATAGAAATGCACTAATGTTTAGCAGCTTCTGCCCTAGGTGGGATGGATCTTGGTGGTTGGAAATTGACAGACTGTGACTGGTGATGCTTTTTGATCTATGCAAGGATGCTAAGGTAGAGAGGAAAATGATGAGGACTGGAGACCAAGAATTTCTAAAATATTTTAGTTCAGCATACACCAGGGGGGAAAAGACTTTAAAAAGTAGGATTGTTACAAATTTATCTGATTTTAAGTTTGTTTGGGAGATGTAAGCATTTTTCATCTCTTTTGTTTTTTGGACTGACCTTTCTGTGAATGTAACACCATAGTGATAATGAGCTATATTCATTTAAACTACAGACAATTAACAATTTGATGAATAACATGCACTTTATCCACTTAATTAGATGTTCAAAATATATATTTGGATTTATCTGGATGATAACAAAACTATCAACTTCAATCAAATTACATTGTTTGACACAACACAGAATTATTTTACTTAAGCTATAATTAGTGTTGTGTCAAGGGCCAAATATGAAGGATGCTGAAAGAATAGATCCATGCCTCTTTTACTTATTTATGAAATGTTGTTGGCCTTATTGTTTACTTATTGTTAAACTAATTATTGTTTAATACTTAGCACCATTTATTTTGTGAAAACTTATGGGAGATATTTTTTGATGATTCTGTAATAGGAGTAATTGCATCTCTTATTTACCAAAACAGATTTTATGTTATGGATGTTGAAAAATCATGCTCCAAGTGATCTCCCATTTTCCATGACCACTCAGGAACCCCAGAATCAAATCAGAGGTCTACACCTCTGAAGTGTACATCACCTTTCCTATTCTAATCTGCAAAGTCATTTTTACCATTTTATTATCACTAAAATGAGAAGAAAACAGTGAAAGTAATAGTATTAGTTACATTAGCAGTGTGTGTGTGTGCTCAGTCACTCAGTCATGTCCAACTCTTTGTGACCCCATGGACTGTAGCCCACCAGACTCCTCTGTCCATGGGATTCTCCAGACAAGAATACAGGAGCAGGTTGCCATTTCCTCCTCCACGGGATCTTCCTGACCCAAAGATCAAACCCGTGTCTCTTATGTCTCTTGCATTGGCAGGTGGGTTCTTTACCATGAATCACCTGGTAGCAATGGACACTAATAAATTCCTTACTTTATATCAAACTACATGTCCTAAGCCACTATCCTACTTATAATTTTGGCTCTAGTTATAGGTTGCTCAGCAGTAAGGAATCTGCCTGCCAAGCAAGAGATGCAAGAGATACAAGTCAGTCCCTCGGTAGGGAAAAATTCCCGAAGTTGGAAATGGCACACCACTCCAATATTCTTGCCTGGGAAATCCCATGGACAGAGAAACCCAGCAGGACTACAGTCCATGGGGGTCAAGGACAAAACCGAGTATGAATCACATACATTATCTTACGATTATCATTCTTTTCATTTTTTCGTATCATTAAACAATGGGAAAGTCTGAAAACAGAAACTTGAAACACATTTTACTGTCTTTCAAATATGAATATGGCATTGAAAAAAATCATCCTATCTAATCAATAAAAATAAAATTGTTTCTATACACAGACATTGGTTTTTATTTATAATGTTTAATGCTAATTACTGTAAGGGTAAATTATAAATGAAGATTTTATTTAGAAAATAGTGTTTGTGTTTGTGGTAAAAACTATAAGCCCCTCAAAAGCAAATTGTTTTCATCTCAACAGTGGTCCTCATGTTGATTTGTGCAAAGGGCTAGTATTCTCTTCATGGATTTCATTAAATGAGTAAATGGATGATAACATTTTTTGGCCAGCTAAAAAGCAAGAGTACGTTCATAAGGTTGGGACTTTCCTGGTGGCTCAGTGGTAAAGGATCCACCTGCCAGTGCAGAAGATGCAAAATTGATCCCTGGGTTGGGAAGATTCCCTGGAGATGACAATAACAACCCACTCCAGAATTCTTTCCTGGGAAATCCCATGGACAGAGGAGCCTGGTGGGCTACAGTCCTTGGGGTTGCAAATAAGTTGAACAAAACGTAGGGATTAATCAACAACAATTCATAGGGTTGGAAGCTGATGAAACGGAGCAGTGAGAAATCCAAACAACAAAAATTAGTTTTCTCAAAATGAATCTCAAGACTCTGTAGGAAAGCATGGTCATAAATATTAATTCAACTTAAGTCTCTTTTAGGCAAAAGTCATTTTAATTTGTCGTGTTCACTAATGTTTTATTTAACTGCCTCCAGTAGAGTTCTTTTGATGAAAATCCCAAGTGCCCAAGATCCTCATCAGTAATGTCTGCTCTGTTATTCCCTAAAAGGTCACTCCAACGACATGGCAGACCTCTGACTTACACTCCTGTCTGTGGCTATAAACATCTCACTTGCTGTTGAAGGAGGTAATTAAAAGGTTTCTATGACAAGGATGTGCCTGCTTAGAGATGAGGTCCAAGTGTGCACCGCTGAAGGATTTATGAATTAAATTTGCCCGCTGAGCTGCAGCTAAGGTGGTGGCAGCTCCAGTTCACAACCATGTTTTTAATTTAGACATGTTATGCATGGCCAGAAACAACAGCAGTCATTTCCTTTTTACAAGTCTTATTACTTATAAATCATGACAGCAGCATAACTGCATTAATTTGAAGGGATGAGTAGATAATGCTACCAAAACCGCTTAATTAAAAAAAAATCCTCTTTCCCTAAAGAAGAAGTAAACAAAACAGTATTTTCTATTTTTTTCACATAAAAATATATGATTATATTGAAGTATTTAGAGGGAATTATGTTTGTTGATGCCAAAATATACTTTGAATGGCATCTCAAGTTAAGAATTGCTGATTGATGGATAGAAAGAGGGCTAGATAAAGCCAATATAGGAAAATGTTAGCACTAATATCTAGATGACAGGTTTATGGACATTCACTGTAAAAATCTATCAAATTTTCTCTGAAAATTATCATAATGAAATGGGAAATATAAATTGAAAGAGATTATTACAATGTTAAGGGTAACATGAAAAGTGTATGGGGATATATTTCACTGTTGACAATTATCCTTTAAAAACTGAAAGCAAATTGGGTTAATTGTCAGTGTGCTTTCTAATTGTCAGTGTGCTTTCCATACATCACTAAGTATCTGGAATGGAAGTTGGAAGTCCTTACGCATTTCAGTATGTCTCTGAACTTTCGGCTTTTATAGTTCTAACAGGTTCTACCCAGAAGAAGAAAATTGATCTTCAGGCAGCACATTTGATCATTTATTTAATAATGCTCCGAGTGGATGACTGAACCTCAGTCTAATCTGGTACATTCTGATCAATCACAGTGATGATTTATATAAAACCGCTTTCCTTTAAGTATTGATTGGTTACTAAAAGCTACTGATGACCACATACTGCCTGGCATTTTGCTCTTAGATTTTCACTTTCTTTTGACAGTACACATTAGTCTCTATAAAGAACATCACTGCAGGCTTTTCAACAAATTCTAGTTGGTACTGAATTGGCAGATGGATTCTTTATTACCAGCACCACCTGGGAAGCCCTGGAGTGCAATAATACTATGTAAATTCAGATTACTTAATAAAAACTATTTTTTTATACCTGAAAGTTTGAAAAATCCGGCAAATTTATACAGAGGGCTGTTTTAAAAATAACAGATACTACAAAGAAGGAGGCATCTCATTCTTCTGAGAGGTAACATTCCCTGAGAAAATGTGTTGACTGAAGAAGGCTAGGTTGGTGAATTTATATTTAAAAATATATTTTCCTTAAGAATCATGTTACTTATGTTAAAGAGAAGATAATTATTTTATAAACAAAATAACAGAGCAGTGATACCATAGGTTTCTAAGAGTTACCTGTAAAAAAAATATAAATTATTTTAAAAAATCAATGAAAATGCACACTCATATTTCAAATATTTACTTCTGAGAATGGGATGGAATAAAAAACAATACTATGAGGGTAACATAGATTGACATTCAATGTCTTAATAAAAGGAACATATTTAACCAAGATACTTGTTGTCCCTGGAGGTGATATATACAAGCTATAGGAAGCTGAGCCTTTTAAGCAGCAAACATGCATTTCACACGCACACAATCAGTTTGTAAAACTGTAGTCATATTGGCAACCCACTCCAGTATTCTTGCACGGAGAATCCCATGGTCAGAGGAGCCTGGTGGCCTGCTGTCCATGGGGTCGCACAGAGTCGGACATGACTGGAGCGACTTAGCATGCATGCATGCATTGGAGAAGGAAATGGCAACCCACTCCAGTATTCTTGCCTGGAGAATCCCAGGGACAGAGGAGCCTGGTGGGCCGACGTCTATGGGGTCACACAGAGTCGGACAGGACAGAAGTGACTTAGCAGCAGTAGCAAAGTGCATAGGATTTCGTAGAATATAATTTGTTAAAATACCATGATTGATAGAATATCTATTCATCTTAACTATTCCTAAGGATATTCAAAATGAATATTTATATGTCATTTTTTTCATGAATGAAATAAAGTAAATGCTAAGAAAATAGATTTAAACACAAGTATACACAATTGCACTCATCTCACACACTAGCAAAGTAATGCTCAAAATTCTCCAAGCCAGACTTCAGCAATACGTGAACTGTGAACTTCCAGATGTTCAAGCTGGTTTTAGAAAAGGCAGAGGAACCAGAGATCAAATTGCCAACATCCCCTGGGTCATCGAAAAAGCAAGAGAATTCCAGAAGAACATTAATTTCTGCTTTATTGACTATGCCAAAGCCTTTGACTGTGTGGATCACAATAAACTGTGGAAAATTCTGAAAGAGATGGGAATACCGGACCACCTGACCTGCCTCTTGAGAAACCTGTATGCAGGTCAGGAAGCAACAGTTAGAACTGCACATGGAACAACAGACTGGTTCCAAATAGGAAAAGGAGTACATCAAGGCTGTATATTGTCACCCTGCTTATTTAACTTATATGCAGAGTATATCATGAGAAACGCTGGGCTGGAAGAAACACAAGCTGGAATCAAGATTGCTGGGAGAAATATCAATAACCTCAGATATGCAGATGACACCACTCTTATGGCAGAAAGTGAAGAAGAACTAAAAAGACCTTCTTGATGAAAGTGAAATAGGACAATGAAAAAGTTGGCTTAAAGCTCAACATTCAGAAAACTAAGATCATGGCATCCGCTCCCATCACTTCATGGCAAATAGATGGGGAAACAGTGGAAACAGTGGCTGACTTTATTTTTTGGGGCTCCAAAATCACTGCAGATGGTGATTACAGCCATGAAATAAAAAGACACTTACTCCTTGGAAGGAAAGTTATGACCAACCTAGACAGCATATTAAAAAGCAGAGACATCACTTTGTCAATAAAGGTCCGTCTAGTCAAGGCTATGGTTTTTCCAGTAGTTATGTGTGGATGTGAGAGTTGGACTGTAAAGAAAGCTGAGCACCAAAGATTTGATGCTTTTGAACTGTGGTGTTGGAGAAGATTCTTGAGAGTCCCTTGGACAGCAAGGGGATCCAACCAATCCATCCTAAAGGAGATCAGTCCTGGGTGTTTATTGGAAGGACTGATGTTGAAGCTGAAACTCCAATACTTTGGCCACCTGATGCGAAGAGTTGACTCATTGGAAAAGACCCTGATGCTGGGAAAGATTGAGGGCAGGAAGAGAAGGGGATGACAGAGGATGAGATGGTTGGATGGCATCACCGACTCAACGGACATGGGTTTGGGTGGACTCCGGGAGTTGGTGATGGACAGGGAGGCCTGGTGTGCTGCAGTCCATGGGGTCCCAAAGAGTCAGACATGACTGAGCAAGTGAACTGAACTGAATACACATTAAAGGGCTTCCCTTGTGGCTCAGCTGGTAAAAAATCCACCTGCAATGAGGGAGACCTGGGTTCGATTCCTGGGTTGGGAAGATGTCCTGGAGAAGGGAAATGCTGCCCACTCCAGTATTCTGGCCTGGAGAATTTCATGGACTGTATTGTCCATGGTGTAACAAAGAGTTGGACATGACTGAGCAACTTTCACTTCCATAAACATTAGAATACATTATATATTTTTAAAGTCAATGTACTTTGGGAACTAGGAAAGTTCAATTTTATTCATAAATGTAGGAAGAAGAGAAATAGCATAAAACTTAACAGAACATGTGCTATTGTGTTTTTTTCCCCTCATAATTAGAATGTATGTGAATAGAAGGAATACATAATAAAAACTGACTGGCAGTTGAAAGAAGTGAAATACATTATAAAATTAATTGAGATAAACAATATTTAAAATACTGTTGTCTCATGGACACTAATTTGAAAAAAAATGTTTTCTGTTATACAAGTCATACTGCTTTAGTTGTTCTGTGTGTATTACTTCACTTAATCCTTCATTCTGTTGTCTACAGTAGATACTAAGTGTTTGTAAGGTATCTGCCCTTCTGCCTAACTCAAGAAATCTACATGATGAAGACATTCAGTTCAGTTCAGTTCAGTCGCTCAGTCGTGTCCAACTCTTTGTGACCCCATGAATTGCAGCACGCCAGGCCTCTCTGTCCATCACCAACTCCCGGAGTCTACCCAAACCCATGTCCATCGAGTCGGTGATGACATCCAACCATCTCATTCTCTGTCGTCCCCTTCTCCTCCCACCCCCAATCCTACCCAGCATCAGGGTCTTTTCCAATGAGTCAACTCTTCGCATCAGGTGGCCAAAGTATTGGAGTTTCAGCTTCAATGTCAGTCCTTCCAATGAACACCCAGGACTGACCTCCTTTAGGATGGACTGGTTGGATCTCCTTGCAGTCCAAGGGACTCTCTAGAGTCTTCTCCAACACCACAGTTCAAAAGCATCAATTCTTCGGCACTCAGCTTTCTTCACTGTCCAACTCTCACATCCATACATGACCACTGAGGCTTAGTAAATCCAACTTTAATTTCTGGGTTTTGGTAATTTTCACTTTTCAAGAAAAATTATCCATTCCATTTGCCCTTTCAAAAGTTTCAAAACAGAGGAGTGTGATGTAATGAATTATAATAAGAATTTTAAAAACCCTGCATTTCCTCAAAAAACTAAACTGATCACACTTTAGCATTTTTCATAAACAGGTACATTTAAGATTTTTGGATTTTTTTCAGGAGTTTCACATCTATATCTATAAAAATGATTAATCTGAGATACCCTATATTGCATTAGCTTTGTTAAACTTTGGTCATGTCATTATTTTATGTGATTTTAGATTAAATAATATGGAAAGTATTTGATTAGCTATGCAATTATTTATAATAATGTGATAATCAAAATATATCAATATATACAATATAAATTGCATACAATAATATATAATTAATAAATACATATTTTGTGATTGCTGTTTAGTCACTCAGTCACGTCTGACTCTTTTGTAACCCCATGGACGATAGCTAGCCAGGCTTCTCTGTCCATGGATTTTTTGGGAAAGATTCTTTTAGAGTGTTACCATTTCCTTCTCTAGGGGATTTTCCAGACCCAGATATTGAAACAGAGTCTCTTACAGCTCCTGCATTGGATACAGATTCTTAGGGAATCTGGGAAATGCAGAAAGTCCCAGTTGCTAGTAAGTACTAATGCTAAATAAATACATATAATAATATATAAATGTATATAAATTGTATCTCTGGACTTTAAAGCTCTTTGGCCTTGTAACACTTTTAAAGCTAGTTTTTCACTTTCAAAAATTTTCTCATTGATATCTCCATGTCTTTTTTGTTAGAAAATTTCAATTCAGTTCAGTAACTTAGTATTGTCTGACACTTTGCGACCCCATGGACTGCAGCACTCCAGGCTTCCCCACAATCTCCACCTCCTGGAGCTTTCGCAAACTCATCTCCATTGAGTCGATGATGCCATCCAGCCATGTAGTCCTCTGTCATTGCTTCTCCTCCTGCCTTCAATCTTTCCCAACATCAGGGTCTTTTCCAATGTGTCAGTTCTTCACATCAAGTGTACAGAGTATTGGAGTTTCAGCATCAGCATCAGTCCTTTCAATGAATATTCAGGACTGATTTCCATTATGATCGACAGGTTTGACCTCCTTGTAATCCAAGAAACTTGCAAGAGTCTTCTCCAACAGCATAGTTCAAAAGCATCAATTCTTCAGCACTCAATTTCTTTATAGTCCAACTCTCACATCCATACATGGCTAATGGAAAAACCATAGCTTTGACTAGACACACCTTTATTGACAAATGCGGTCTAGGCTGATCATAGCTTTTCTTTCAAGGGGCGACCATCTTTTAATTTTATGGCTGCAGTCACTATCTGCAGTGATTTTGGAGCCCAAGAAAATAAAAAGTCTCTCACTGTTTCCACTGTTTCCCCATCTATTTGCCATGAAGTGATGGGAGCAGATACCATGATCTTCATTGTTTGAATGTTGAGTTTTAAGCCAGCTTTTTCACTCTCCTCTTTCACTTTCATGAAGAGGCTCTTCCGTTCATCTTCACTTTCTGCCATAAAGTTGGTGTCATCTGTGTATCTGAGGTTATTGATATTTCTCCAGGCAATCTTGATTCCAGCTTGTGCTTCATCCAGCCTGGCATTTCACATGATGTGCTCTGCATAAAAGTTAAATAAGCAGGGTGACAATATACAACCTTGATGTACTCCTTTCCCAATTTGGAACCAGTCTGTTGTTCCATGTCCCATTCTAACTGTTGCTCCTTGACCTGCATACAGATATTTCAGGAGATACGTAAGGTGGTCTGCTAATCCCATCTCTTGAAGAATATTCCACAGTTTGTTGTGATGTACACAGTCAAAGGCTTTGGCATAGTCAATAAAGCAGAAGTAGATGTTCTTCTGGAATTCTCTTGCTTTTTCAATGATCCAAAGAATGTTGGCAATTTGATCTCTGGTTCCTCTGCCTTTTCTAAATCCAGCTTGAGCATCTGGAATTTCACAGTTCATGTACTGTTGAAGCCTGGCTTGAAGAATTTTGAGCCTTACTTTGATAGTGTGTGAGATAAGTGCAATTATCCAGTAGTTTGAACATTCTTTAGAATTGCCTTTCTTTTGGATTGAAATAAAAACTGATCTTTTCCAGTCTTGTGACCACTGTTGTGTTTTCCAAATTTGCTGGCATATTGAGTATAGCACTTTCACAGCATCATCATTTAGGATTTGATAAATAGCTCAACTGGGATTCCATCACCTCCACTAGCTGTGTTTGTAGTGATGCTTCCTAAGGCCAATTTGACTTCTCATTGCAGGATGTCTGGCTCTAGGTGAGTGATCACACTATCGTGATTATCTGGGTCATGAAGATATTTTTGTATAGTTCTTGTGTGTATTCTTGCCACCTCTTCTTAATATCTTCTGCTGCTGTTAGGTCCATACCATTTCTGTCCATACCATTTCAGTTAGGTCAATACCATTTCTGTTAGGCCCATACGATTTCTTAGAAAATTTACATTTTTCTAAATAATTTTTAGTTTTATCTCCATTTTTAAAACATTTAGCCTATATAGAGCATATTATTCTTTATTTTCCTTTAAAATTCTATATTGTCATTGTTATGTTATATCTATTGATACTTTCTTATTTTTATGTGTTTCAGGTTTTTCTTTTATATTGGATAAAATCTTGAAATTTTTTTGACAATGATTTATTAAATTTGCTATTCATTTTGCCTTATTGTAATTAATTTTTACAATTATTTTATGATAGCTTTTTTCTAAGTTTGTTTGTCTGAATCTTCTAAATTTATTAATTTTTCCCTAACACTATACATATATTTTTTATAGATCACATATGTATTTCAACTTAAAGCCCATGTTTTATATCATATTTACATAAGATAGCTATTTAATGGAAAAATCCAAAATCGTTTTTCTAGCTTTGTCAAGCTTTAATTAAGTTAGATAACATCATGATTTGATACATTATTTATAAATTGTGAAATAATTACCACAGTAGTTTAGCTCCTACCATTGTCACCTCATATAATTACCATTTCCTTTTTGCAATGAAAAGCTTTAAGGTAAATATATATCACATCTTACTCATTCATCTGTAGGTGTACGATTGTTCCAAATTTTCATATTGGCTACTGTGGCTATTGTGACTAATGTTGCAGTTAAGATGGGAGTGCAAATAACTCTTCAAGATCTTGATTTCATTACCATTGGGCAGACGCTTCAAAGTGGGATTAATGGAACACATAGTTCTATTTTTACAGCTAGTTTTAAATTATTGAGGCAACTCTAATATTTTTCATAGTGGTTGTATCAATTTACATTTCCACAAAGTGCACAAGGATACTCTTTTTTCCAGAACCTCACTGACACTTTTTGTCTCCCATCTTTCTTCCTAATAACCATCCTAAAATGTATAAGGTAATATCTCATTGTGCTGTGGATTTGCATTTCCCTAATGATTAGTGATGCTGAGCACTTTGATAATAGATATTGATCCCTTAACCACTCCTCTTATTTTTCACTCATGCTCACAGATTTTGTTCTCCCTAATAAAGTATTAACAAAAAAGGCCTCTGACTCAAGATTTGCTTTGTAGCAAATCCAAATTGTAGTAATCTACAGTATTAAAGCAAGAAAATCTAGGCCTTAAAACCTAGGAGGGTGTGTGTTTTATGAAATAGTACTAGAGTCATTACTATAAGATAGTGTCTTGGGTGTCTAGTTCCTAACAAGATCATTTCATGAGGTTACTCTTTCCATTCATATGGAAAACTGATTAATATGAAATTGATTAATTTAAACTTCTATTTCTTTGACAATCAAGGCAAGTACTGAGCTAACTCAATGTTGGAAGTTTGAGGAGTGATTTCAACAGATTATGATGGTTTTGTTACAGTTCCAATGAAGCAGATTCATGGAACAATCAGGAGTGAAACTTTAGTTTATACCACTAATAGTTTGTAGCAGAATTTAATAAAGCTTATTAAATCATATAAATTAGGTTGCTAAATAGCATCACTTGAACACAAACCAAATTAATAAGGGATAATTGAGCATTTATAAATTTGCAAGACAAATGGTTACATTAAAAAGAGTTAATATGGCAATATTTTGATACAGAAACTATATAAAAAGGATTTTGACAATTCCTACATATTTTGAAGTTAAAATAATGGTTCTCTAGATCAAAATAAGAGATATTATGTCCTAAACATGTTAAAGGAGAAGGAAATGGCAACCCACTCCATCATTCCTGCATGGAGAATTCCACAGATATAGGGGCCTGGTGAGCCCCAATCTATGGGGTCACAAAGAGCCTGACATGACTGAATGACTAACACTTTCACTTTTCTTTCACTTTCAAATATGTTAAAATATTTTTAATTTGTGATGAATTTAACTCGTAGAGATACTTACGCCTGTCATGCATAACTTCAGTTTTCATTCAAACTAATTATTAAGATTATAGATGTGAGATTTGCAGTTGCTAAAAATAAATTCTTCTCCATTTCAGTGTTTGAAGTATAAAGCATGGAAGGCTTGGCATGTTTATTGGATGCACTTCGAGTATATCTTATTATTCTTTGGCTGCCCAATAAACTTTGATGGAAAAATGGATCATTTTGCCATTGCAGTTAAATCAATATTTAAAGACCTTTATCTTCTGACTACAGTTTGATGGAGCTATAAACAAAGTTTTTGCTTAATATACACCTGTTAAAATCTAATATTTGGAAAAAAAATCTTTAGTTGAGAGTATCATATAACACACATACTGGAAGAATTTAATTTCTTACTCATTGTGCTTAATTTAATTAAAGTTTGATGCAATATAATAATAATAAATACTTTTATCTCTCAGGATGGAGTGTTTCTATTCAATCAGAGATGTTAGGTATTGGTTTTCTCTAAAAAATATGTCTGCATTTAAGATTAATATTTTAAAATTTTATTGTTAATTACTAATGCTGCCAGCAAAATTGCATATTAAAGACACCTTATAACTGAGCTTCAATTTAAAAACTGCTCATTTTTATTAAATATTGATGTTCTCTAAGTTTCACTTCTTAAGCTACTGGCCCACCTTTCCAGTTGATTTCATGAGCTTTTATGATTTCAAATAACATATTTAAATGATTTGTCCTTAATGTATTTATTATATATTATATATAAGTATATATTCATTGATATTAGTGTTTTAGGTGATAGAATATTATTGGAGGATTATTGTTAGGTCTTTAAAGGGCAACAAAATATCATTTTTGAATTTTGATATATAAACAGTTAAGTTTGAAGATCAGATAGTCTACTATGCAATTTTCATTGTATTTAATATTTAATAAAGTATATAAAGTATGTGGTGTGCGTGTGTTTATAAATGTGCAATTGCTGTGCAATATCTTTAACTGTGCTAATGAAAAGCTAAAGAAGTGTTAAAATTAACCATTGTCATGAATTGTGTCAAATACCTCATTTACTCTACTCATCTATAGTTAACAATTTTGCTTAAATAAGATTTAATTTAAAATTTCCAACAAACCTGTAAATATATATTCTTCTCTGGTTTCCTTTTATTATAAATAACTGGGGAAATATTTTATTTTCCAGAAGCTTTGGGCAGAATGTTGACTTCTATTTGTAATTATTAGGCTAAATCAGCTTTAAAGCCTGTAGTTAATTGTATGCTTATTCCAAGGCTGTACTTTTTAAACAAGTGGTTTCTAAAGTTGCATGTGATTAATACATTTACTTTCTGAAGTATCTTTAATTCCTGTAGCATTGGCAATGATTGTTTTACATATATTTGTAACCATAACATGTCTTTGATGTCTAGTTTTCAAATACTTTGAGCCCTTAAAAAATAAAATGTGGGCATTTCAGAATATGCTATGCTGATCCAACTTTGATAGGAGTGATATATTTTTATTTTAAAGTCTGTCCAAATGATATATTACACAAGCAATAGAGAAGATGAGTCTGCATAAATGCAACAATCAATTCAGCAATTGAAAGGATTCAGTTTTGCTAGCTTTGCAGTTCTATCAGAACCAAAGTCATTAACCAGAATCTTAATATTTGTTTAGATACAGAATGTTTTAAAGGACTTGTAGCATCTCCAAGGCAGTTATATAAACTGCAAGACTTAGCAAAATACTGGTTGCCCTGAATTAAGCAGCAAATAATCATTTTGTACTGGAGTAAGGAATAGTATCCCTCTCCAGTATTCTTGCTTGGGAAATCCCATGGACAGGGGAGCCTGGCAGGTTATGTCCATGGGGTCGCAAAGTCAGTCACAACTGAGTGACTTTGCATATAATAGCACAATCATTTTGTATAAGTATGCCTTATGTGATATTTTGTCCACACTTATATTAAAAAAAATCATTTGTTTTTTATCTGAAATTAGAATTTAAGTAGGCATCCTGTATTTTATCTAGCAAACTTAATCTAAGAAATGATGTTGAATAATTTGAAACTTCCAACTTTTATACTAGTTTCCTTTTTCTCTAAACTGATAGGAGGTATACTGTATTTAAAGATATGTCTGTATGTAGTTAATTTTATGTATCCATATTTATATTTATATCTGTATCCATAGAGCTCTATCTACATATCTAGTCTACAGATTTTTGACAACTGTAGAGTAATTTATATTCACCATTCCAGATTCATAAAAAGTTTCATCACTCTAAAATTCCCCAGTGCTCAACCTATTCATTCTACCTGCTTTTATCCAAGAATTCCTAACAACCAGATCATTTGCTGTTTCTTTCAGAAAGTTGTACACTGAAATCATTCAGGACATAATCTTGTAGTCTTTTCAGATTGATTTTTTTTCACTTTGCAATATATATTTTTTATGGCTTGCGTGCTCATGTTTTTCTTTTGCCTTTTTTTGACTGAATAATATTCCATTGTATGAATTACCTATAATGTGATTATCCATTCATTCACTGAAAGAAATTTTGACTGCTCCCAGGTTTTGGAAATTATGATGAAATCTACTCTAAATTTTTGTGTGCTGATTTTTATGTAAACATAAGTTTTAAAGTCATCTGACCAATGACTTTATACTAAGGAGCACAATTGTTGGACAGTATGTTCAGAATATATTTAGTTTTGTAAGAAATTTCCAGCTGTCTTCCAAACTACCTGTACAGTTTTGCATGGTTTTACTTTTTTTTAAAGTCTGAATGAAAATATTTTCTTGACATGGATTGAATTGAAAAGTAATAAGTAGAAATAAGAGATGTTCAAAAATAATGAAGACACTAGCTGGTATGGAAAAATTGTAAATTCATATGAATCAGTCCCAGTATTCTGACTGACAGTTGCCATTCACCAAGTGTCACCATGGGTAAGATTATTTAATGTTTCAGAATCTTTGTTTCCTCACCTGTAAAGCTGTAACTTTAAAACCTACTAAATTTCTGTGTGGAAGTATTTTGACCAGGGCCACCAATGCAAGTGCCATGGTGGGTTCTATCCCTGGGCTGGGATCCACTCCAGTATTCTTGCCTGGAGAATCCCCATGGACAGAGAAGCCTAGCAGGCTATAGTCCATAGGGTCACACAGAGTCGGACACAACAGAAGCACCTTAGCACGCACACACATGCACTCTTAGCTACTCCCGCTCCCCCCACTGAATAGAGAATCTTGACTAGCAAAGCATTCTCTCCTATACCGTAGCTTGAAAAAGTACAGAAGGTCATTTATTTATTTAGTTTTAATGTCCTTAACTTTTATTATGAGAAATGGAAACACAAAAAAATAAAGTCATTTATCACCAAATTGCAACAAGAAATAATTCTTGCTGATGGATTCCTGTTGACTTTTGGCATTAAAACACAAAGCAGGTTAAAACAATTGAGTTACATTGCTCCAATACTCTTTTCTGTCTATTCTCTCCCTTACTTTTGTGACATGATTTCGGAGTGCTTATACCTGGATGTCCTGAGTCCATTCAAAGGACTGATAAGCCATTTTCTCTTCCTTGCTGATCAATTCCTGCTTCCAGATTTCATCCTGGTGGAGCTCTGTTAGGTCATTTAGATTTTTCTCTGATGTTTCACATCTATATCACTCCTCCTGTAAGGCCTGCATTATTAATGAATAGTCTCTCTGATAATGCTCCTTATGGGTCTCAAAGTATTCCTCTAGTCTGTCCTGAGTTTCCCAGATCTCATGTAATAGTGCATCATATCTTGGGCTCTGCATGTCCAGGGTGTTTGTTTTGGAGCTGGATGCTCCTATAGCTATGCCTCTAGTGGTGCTATTGGCTCTCACTGATCTTGAAGTGGCACTAGAACATTCTTCCTCACTACCATATTGGGGGCTGGACTGAAAGTTTGAAGCCACTCTCAGCCTTCGAAGCATCTTCTACTGTTCTTCCTCAAAATAGTCCTTCATGTATGCATGTGTGCTAAGTCACTTCAGTAGTGTCCAACTCTTTGAAACTCTATGGACTCCTCTGTTGATGGAATTTTCAGGTAAGAATACTGGAGTGGGTTGCCATGACCTCCTCCAGGGAATCATCCTAATCCAGGGATTGAACACACATGTCTTATGTCTCCTGCATTGCAGGTGGATTCTTTACCATCGTGTCACCTGGGAAGCCCTAGAATAATTTGTATATCCCTCAATCACTAATGTAATATATTTTATATAGATTTTATGAAAACAATAGGCAAGAAAATATTTTTTTTCTGCACTGTAAAGATAAGGCAAACAGTTTAATATATTTTATCTTTTGTTGCTTTATTTCATGAATTAAAGTCAGGACAGTAAAAGTAGAGATTCCATGTGACTTTGAGAGCTTCATTACAATCTAATTTAAGGAAGCCTTATAAATTTCAGAGATTTGGGAACTGAAATAGCAATGAATATATTTAGTCTCCTCTTTAGTAATAAAATTCTACCAATATATTTTGCAATAAATATTTTTATTTCACATAAGTACAAAGATAATGCATGCTTTGAGAATTTACCTTAGGGGGGAAAATGCTAAATCATAATTTTATTTCAGACTCTTAAAGAGAACAACAAATCACAATAACTCAAGATTTCATGGACTTATATAATATTTTAGCAAAAGAATGGATTTTAGTACAATCCTTCTTGAACATATAAAGAAATAAAACTGAGCTTTGCCCATGGGTTTATACTTAGTCATTAAGTCAATCGCATTTTTTAAAATAAATTATTTCTTTGAATCTAGAGACTATCAAAGCATGTGAATTCCTATTTCGATCAAACACATGTTGAATATAGCATTTTTTTGAAGTGTTTCTAAATTTAGGTGCCCTTCAGTTTTTAAAATATCATACAAAACAAGATATTTTTAAAGTGAAGAATTTCAGAACATTTAGCAGATTTATTGTTATAACTCAAATAGAAGTCAAGCCACCAAGGGGCTGCAAACAGTTAATTCAAGTTACTATATGTGAGGAAGCCAGTTTGTATGCCAGCTAGATTCCAGTAAGTCAATTTATAATATCGCTGTCTCTACTTTTGAAACTTCTCTTTTTTCCTTTCAAATGGGTTCTACTACATCAAATGTGAAAGGAATGTCAGTCTTTTGTGAGAAACTTGAGTCAATAAAATTGGTAATCTTCACCCATGCAATCTCTGAACTCAAGGGAGGGAAATATTTCACTTTATTTTTAGTTCTGTCTGTATAAACCACCCAATTGCCCTGCTGAACTTTTCCCAGTGGTGATATCTTACAGTGTCATCAAACTCAGCAAGGTTGCAAACTTTATTAGGCTCACAAAGTGAGAGAATACATACCACCAGGTCAGCAACAAACTTCTTTTTTATTAGTTTTTATTTCTAACTGCACAGATTCAGGTTGATGACTGTCATATTAGAACTTTTAAGAATACTAAGATGAAATTGGGGAACAGAAGGCCTATATGTTTTTAAGGTACTTATATATATATATATATATATATATATATATATATATATATATACACACACACACACGTATATATATATATATACATGTATGTATGTACCATATATATATTATATAAAGTGATATTGGACTTCAGAATGTATTTGGTCAACATATATTAATTAAATACACAATGTATACTATTAATATATTAACATTTTTAAGATAAAAATTAGCAAATGAAGTATTTATTTTTATGTCACTATCACTAATCTTTAATTATATGCATTAATTACATATTACATATTTATGTTTCTCTATATTTTATATGGTTGAATGGTTTTAAAGTTTAATAGCTCATAAGATATATAATGTCAGAAGCATACAATAGAAATTCTTATTTTTTTTTCTTTTGTGTTCTCTCTTCTCTCCTTGAAACTGATAAGCTTTCAACTACCAATTCAACTAGAGGCCACTAAAGTTGGGTCACATGAAAACAAAACATAATTTTTTTACATTCTTTATAGGAACTGATTGTAAACTTGACAAGAAGCTTTTTCTAATTCTTTTTCTCTCATTATACCACATTCAGGGAATACTATATTCAATATGAGGTGTTATATTATACTACTCTTCATAATGTAATGGGTCAAAAGTTGTTCCCTACTCTAGGAATTAGCATCATAATAATATTGAATGTTAATACCCAATAGCAAGTTTACTTTTTTTTATTGTACTACAAAGAAATAAAGTAGCAAAATTTTTAGGTTGTGGTCATATTAACAAGATTTAATTTAAAAAATGGTTCCCAAATTATGAGTTAGATTGTCACTAGAACCTTGGGGGAGGGATTCAAGTTGGATAGTCTACACATAGATCTAGAGCTCCAAGAAATGGCAAAATGTGTGGTGAGATTTGAATTTGGATATGTTGAATTTTAGGGTCAGATGGTGTCATCAGTTGCATGTAGCAATTTAGGGAAGAATATTTAGTGCAGAAGAGATGAGCCTCAAAATTAGAATTCTGGTGAATTCCCTGATGTATAAGCAAATGTCAGGAAAAACATTGAAAAGAAGTTGTTAAAAACTTAGAAGAAAAAATAGAGTGTGAGGACAGAGAATTCAAGAGAACAGAACACTTCCAGAAAGGAAGAGTCAAGCTCTGAAAAGTAGAGACACTTGGTAAGTGAAACAAGATTCATATATATTGGATCTGTCAATTAGAAAATAATGTTTGTCAGAGTATTTAAAATGAAGCAGGATCACTGATAACTGTGTGGAGAACTAAGAGGCTGAAGGAAGCATTTCCTGATGCTCATTTTTGTTGTTGTTGCTTTCATGAATTGTGAAGAAGCACTTGTTATGAGAATGAAAAGAAAGCCAAAGAAGGAAACATATGCCAAAGGTTGAGTTAACTACAAGGGTCATAAAAAAAGGGACTTGATAAGGATTTGTCAGTCTGGGACCTTCATATGTGGCTTCCCAGGTGGTGCTAGTAGTAAAGGACCTGACTGCCAAGACAGGAGTGGTAAGAGATGTGGATTTGATCCCTGGGTGGGGAAGATCCCCTGAAGGAGGGAATGGCCACCCACTCCAATATTCTTACCTGGAGAATCCCACGGACAGAGGAGCCTGGTGAGCTAAGGTCCATAGGGTCTCAAAGAGTCACACATAACTGAAGTTGACTTAGGATGAACAAAACCTTGACATGAATTTGGCTCCTACCTATGTCACATACAAGTTACTTCTTTGGAATATCTTATTTTCCTTGCTAACATTGTTTTTTATATCTGCTCTTTCACTTATTTGTAACTATTGAATCTTCTCTATAGATGTGCATTTATTTCCTTTAAAATAATCTTTCTAATTCCCTCCCAACAAGGCAAAATATCACCTTCCTTTGAACTATAATTATAGTAGTTTCTATTTTTTGGTTCTGTTTACAACCCTGAACAATTTAAAACACAAAATCAACATATGATTATTTTCTTATCTCTCCATGTTCTTGGCACTGGAAGCAAATAAATCTTACTTTAAGAAATAAGCTTCCTGTCTCCCTTCATCCACTGAGACAATTCAGAATGCATATCTTGAAAATTTGAAATCCTGTCGTTACTTATGAAATATCACATACTTGACCAAAGCTAAAATGTAGGCACAAATCTCATCAAAGGGTATATTCTTGAGAACAGAGAAGGAAAGGAGGAAAGATGCGAAAGAAATGCGGTGAGGAAAGGGACAGAAATGTGAATATTGTTAAACACTGTGCATTTTCCTATGTCCTTTTAAAAACTCTCCTGTAAATTTTGTTGTTACATTTGTAATTAAGAGAAAAATTGGAACTCGGAATATTCTCTGAAAACAAAAAGTACACAGATGTAGATATATAATATATATGGGCTTCCTAGATGGCACAGTGGTAAAGAATCCACCCGGCATGCAGAGACACAAGAGACATGAATTCCATCCCTGGGTTGGGAAGATCCCCTGGAGTAGGATGACTGAGAGACTAAACGAGCACGTGTGTAAATACATACATTATATACACGTGTGTGTACCATGTCTGACTCTTTGTGACCCCATGGATTGTAGCCTACCAGGCTCTTCTGTCCATGGAGTTTTCCAGGCAAGAATCCTGGAGTAGGTTGCTATTTCTTTCTCCAAGGGATATTCATGACCCAGGGATCGAACCAGCATCTCTTCCACCTCCTGCGTTGGCAGACAGATTCTTTACCACTAGTGTCACCTGGGAAATCATAATATATGTGTAATATTTTACTAATATAGTATAATATAAACTTTAACTTACAAAATCACATAGTACTTGATACATTGATTAATATTTTGATACATACAAGATATATTTAAAATGTAATTATAAAACTGTTACAGTGTTTACTTGTTCAGTATATAGAACACAATACTAATCTATTGATTTAGAAGATCTCTTTAATTTATTTGTGAAAAATTGTTGTAGAGGTTGCAATAAGAACTAAATGACTTTGGCTGAATGATTATATACACAAGATAAGAGAAGTTGAGTGTTAAATTAAGTATCTGAAGAGAAAGAAAGAAACATTTATCTAGTACACATTTTATTTTTCCTTGAACCAATTTCAAGTTGTAGAATTACTGAAGGTATGTGCTCAGTTGTGTTTGACTCTTTGCAGCCCTATAGACTGTAGTCCAACAGTCTCCTCTGTTCATGGAATTTTCCAGGCAAGAGTACTGCCATTTCCTCCTCCAGAGGATCTTCCTGACACAGGGGTCGAACCCACATCTCCTGCATCTCTTGCATTGCAGGCAGATTCTTTATCGCTGAGCCACCAGGAAAGCCCCTATGGTGATAGCTAATACCTATTAGAAAGTCTCATAAAACACACTATAATCAAGCTGTGAGATTATTTAATACTGTCTCTTAAGATGCTGCTGCTCTACATGGTCCTGTTTTCTTGATATTTTCTACAGAATCTTAAGTAAAACACACCAATGCATAGTTTTTTGCAGTAAAATGGAAACTTAGAAGTGACTGGAAAGTAAAGGTAAATATGTGCGTGCATGCTCACTCACGTCCTACTCTTTGTGATCCCATGGACTGTAGACCACCAGGTTCCTCTGTCCATGAATTTCCCAAGAAAGAACACTGGAGTGGGTTGCCATTTCCTTCTCCAGGGAATCTCAACAGAGGGATGGAACCCGGGTCTCCTGCACTGCAGGCAGATTCTTTACTGCTGAGTCACCGGGGAAGCCCCGGAAAGTGATGTCATTTATTTTGTTGCTGCCCTAATACACGCCGGTCAGTGGCTTAAAACAACATAAATTTGTCATCTTAGCATTCTTGCGGTCAGAGTCTGAATAGTACTCACTGAGATAACAACATGAGCAAGGTCACGCTCTTGTCTCCAATTACCTATTTTCTTGTCTTTTCTAGTTTCTGGAAATTGTTTTAATTCCTGAACTCATGGACTGCTCTGTCCTTTTCAAAGCTAACAATGCTGCTATGATCCTGCTTTCACTGTCTTATATCTTTCTCAGAATAGAGTTGGGAAAATCCCACTTAATCCAGAATACTCTACCATTTCAAAGCTCATAACCTTAGTCACATCTGCAAAGTCCTTTTGTCAAGCAAGGTCGAAGCCACAGGCTGAAGACATTAAGACATGGACATCTTTCAGGGACCATTATTCTAGAAACCACAGTGATATAGAAAGTGGAGTTTTGGATAAGTGAGTTCACATTATAAGTTGTAAAATCGATATCCAAATTTAATGATCTGAACTTTAAAATTGATTATAGGTATCATATATCCAAATTATTATATAAGCTGAGAAAACTTTGAACATTATTTTATTTTTCTGAGTTACAGGGATTTTCAAAATTCATAGTTAATGGCAAACAGTTGAATAGTGAATTATAAATGTAATTGAACATAAAGGAAAATTAAATAGTCAATACCTAGTAGGAGTTGTTATTAGAAAAAGCTTGACATTTGCCCTTATAGGATAAGAGGTAAAATAAAGACATATAGTGAAAGTAAAAATACAGCATTGTTCTCTGCGTTCTTAATGCATCAAAGACTCTTTGGCTTATACTTGCATATTTCTCAAATTTCAATTTGTTGAACTTTATCATTATCCATTAAAAACTTTTCACAAAAGTTTAAAATTTAAACCTCTTTAACATTTACTTCATACTGTTTACTTTGAATTTCTTAGATGAGTAAAAACAAGCTTGTTGCTTTAATATATTTTTATTGAATTATAATTGATTTATAATGCTATACCAATGTTTGCTGTACTACAAAGTGACTCAGTTATACACATATGCACATTCTTTTTTAATATTCTTTTCTGTTGCGGTTTATCACAAAATATCCAGTATAGTTGCCTGTGCTATTCATTAAGACCTTGTTGCTTATCCATTCTAAGTGTAATAGTTTGCATCTACCAACCCCAAAATTCTAGTCCATCCTTCTCCATCTCCCCCTCCCCCTTGGCAATCACAAGGTGTTCTCCATGAGTCTGTTATATAGACAGGCTCATTTATGCCATATTTTAGATTCCACATATAGTTGATATCAAATGGTATTTATCTTTCTTTTTCTGACTTACTTCAGTTAGTATGATCATCTCTACATGTATCCATTGTGCTGCAAATGGCATTATTTCCTTCTTTTTAGGACAGAGTAGAATTCCATTGAATATATGTGCCACATTTTCTTTATCCATTTATCTGCAATGGACATTTCAGTTGTTTCCATATCTTGGCTATTGTGAACAGTATTGCTATGAACATAGGGGTGTATGTATGTTTTTGAATTAAGTTTTGCTGAGCATGTTCCCAGGAGTGGGATTGCTGGATCATAAGGTAGTTTAGTCTTAACGTTTTTAAGGAACATCTATCTGGTTGCATCACCTCATGGCAAAAAGATGGGGAAACAGTGGAAACAGTGGCTGACTTTATTTTTCTGGGATCCAAAATCACTGCAGATGGTGATTGCAGCCATGAAATTAAAAGATGCTTACTCCTTGGAAGAAAAGTTATGACCAACCTAGACAGCATATTAAAAAGCAGAGACATCACTTGGTCAACAAAAGTCCATCTAGTCATGGCTATGTTTTTTCCAGTGGTCATGTATGTATGTGAGAGTTGGACTACAAAGAAAGCTGAGTGCCAAAGAATTGATGCCTTTGAACTGTGGTGTTGGAGAGGACTCTTGAGAGTCCCTTGGACTGCAAGGAGATCCAACCAGTCCATCCTAAAGGAGATCAGTCCTGGGTGTTCATTGGAAAGACTGATGTTGAAGCTGAAACTCCAATACTTTGGCCACCTGATGCGAAGAGCTGACTCATTTGAAAAGACTTTGATGCTGGGAAAGATTGAGGGCAGGAAGATAAGGGGACGACAGAAGATGAGATGATTGGATGGCATCACCAACTCAATAGACAAGGGTTTGGGTGGACTCCGGGAGTTGGTGATGGACAGGGAGGCCTGGCGTGCTGCGGTTCATGGGGTTGCAAAGAGTCGAACAAGACTGAGCAACTGAACTGAACTGATACTGTTTTCCGTAGTATCTATACCATCTTATAGTCCCACCAATCATGTAGCAAGTTTCCTTTTTCTCCACATCCTCTCCAGCATTTATTTGGAGACTTTTTAATGATGACCATTGTGATATGAAAAGCTATGACAAACCTAGACAGTGTATTTAAAAGCATAGACATCACTTTGCTGACGAAGTTCCATCTAGTAAAAGCTACGGTTTTTCTAGTATTCAGGTACAGATGTGAGTGTTGGACCATAAAGAAGGCTGACCAGTGAAGAACTGATGCTTTCAAACTGTGATGCTGGAGAGGACTCTTGAGAGTCCCTTGGACAGCAAGGAGATCAAACCAGTCAATCCTAAAAGAAATCAATCCTGAATATTCATTGGAAGGACTGATGCTGAAGCGCCAATACCTTCGCCACCTGATGTAAAGAGGTGACTCATTGGAAAAGACTCTGATGCTGGGAAAGATTGAGGGCAGAGGAGAAGGAGGCAACAGAGGATGAGATGATTGAATAGCATCATCACCTCAATGGACGTGAGTTTGTGCCAAGTCTGGGAGATAGTGATGGACAGGGAAGCCTGAAGTGCTATAATCCATGGGGTCACAATGAGTCAGACACAACTGAGTGACTGAACAGCAACAGTTCTGACTATCCTGAGGTGATACCTCATTGTGGTTTTTATTTTGATTTCTCTAATAATTAGTGAAGTTAAGCATATTTCCATGTGTCCGCCAACTATCTACCTGTATTCTTTGGAGAAATACCTGTTCAGGTCTTCTGCCCATTTTTCAATAGCATTATGTTTATTTTATCTTTGAGTTTTGTAAGTTGTTTGTATATTTTGGAGATTAAGCTCTTGTATGTTGCATTGTTAGCAAATATTTTCTCCCATTCTGTCCATTCTGTAGGTTGTCTTCTTTTTTTTTTTTTGGTTTCAACTCTCCCAGCACCAGTTGTTGAAGAGACTTGTCTTTTTCCCATTTTATATTCTTGCCTTTTTTGCCAAAGGTTAACTGATCATAGCTATCTGGGTTTATTTCTGGGCTCTCTATTCTATTCCATTGATTCATATGCCAATACCACACTGTTTTGATGTATTTTTTTTAATACAAATAATTTATTTTATTTTTTAATTGAGGTATGGTTGATTCACAATGTGTTAATTTCTGCTGTTCAGCAAAGTGATTTATATATGTACACACACACACACACACACACACACACATTTCTTCTTTTGGCCACTCTGTGAGGCATGCAACATCTTAGTTCCCTGACCAGGAATCAAACATGTTCCTCCTGCAATGGAATCTCAGAGTCTTAACCAGTGAACCTCTAGGAAAGTTCATAAAGCGAGCTTCTTATACTTAGTAAGTAGACCAGTTTAAAATTAAAATTGAGATTATGTCTCACATATATAGCTTGGAAAAATAGATTCCAAAAGACTGCTTTTCAGAGCTGAGGTTGAAAATTGCAGCTGTGAGTTAAAAATCATTTTCATTATTAAAATATCAAAATACGAGCCCAATTAAAAGCCTGTTCCCTGAAAGTATGTTTTCTACAAACAGCGTCTGAAAATAACTATTATGACATGTTAATTATCCTAATAAATGAAAGCTAAATGTTTTATAACTCCCCACAAGGGGCACCGTTTAGCCCTGGGCAGTTACGCAAACTTCAATCCACTGCACATAATCTGCTCCATCTGCTTACCACCACGGCTTCGCTGGTGGTTCAGTCAGTAAAGAATCTGCTTGCAACACAGGACACCTGGGTTTGATTCCTGGGTCAGGAAGAACCCCTGGAGAAGGAAATGGCAACCCACTCCAGTACTCTTGCCTGAAAAATCCCCTGGACAGAAGAGCCTGATGGGTTATGGTCCATGGGGTCTCAAGAGTTGGACACGACTTAGCCATTAAACCATCACCATCACAGTATTGTTATTTATCTTTCCACACTTTTTTCTTTTGCTGAAATACCTACAGTAACTTCAATCCACATAACGATATCTAGTAAAAGAAATACATGATTACTAACTCCCCCCCCAAAGTTCACTCATATAATTTTATCTTGCCACTGTGTTAGATGCCCCCCAACACCTCCCACCTTGGGAACACATTGCTGTGCTGGCTTCAGGAACTTGAAGATTCATGAAGACCTTGGGCTATCTGGGTTTATTTCTGGGCTCTCTATTCTATTCCATTGATTCATATGCCAATACCACACTGTTTTGATGTATTTTTTTAACACAAATAATTTATTTTATTTTTTAATTGAGGTATGGTTGATTCACAATGTGTTAATTTCTGCTGTTCAGCAAAGTGATTTATATATGTACACACACACACACACACACACACACACACATTTCTTCTTTTGGCCACTCTGTGAGGCATGCAACATCTTAGTTCCCTGACCAGGAATCAAACATGTTCCTCCTGCAATGGAATCTCAGAGTCTTAACCAGTGAGCCTCTAGGAAAGTTCATAAAGTGAGCTTCTTATACTTAGTAAGTAGACCAGTTTAAAATTAAAATTGAGATTATGTCTCATATATATAGCTTGGAAAAATAGATTCCAAAAGACTGCTTTTCAGAGCTGAGGTTGAAAATTGCAGCTGTGAGTTAAACATCATTTTCATTATTAAAATATCAAAATATGAGAGCAATTAAAAGCCTGTTCCCTGAAAGTATGTTTTCTACAAACAGCATCTGAAAATAATTATTATGACATGTTAATTATCCTAATAAATGAAAGCTAAATGTTTTATAATGTCATTATTGTCTTCTTACAAATATCTTTTAAAAACTAAAGAAAACAATTTACTACAAAATTAATTTTTCCACAAAGAGAATGCAAATATTGAATCTAGTGAAACAATTTGAGGTAAATTTGAAAACTTAATTTATCATTTATAGGTATATTGAATTTGAGTTCAAGGCAAAAAATTTCACTCTGTTTTAAAAGATCAATTTGTTATTGTTCGGTTGCTCAGTCATCTCCAACTCTTTGCAACTCCATGGACTGTAGCACGCCAGGCTACCCTGTCCTTCACCATCTCCCAGAGCTTAGTCAGACTCATCTCCATTGAGTCAGTGATGCCATCCAACCATCTTGTTCTCTGTCATCCCCTCTCCACATTCAGGTCTTTTCTAAAGAGTCAGTTCTTTGTATCAGGTGGTCAAAGTATTGGAACTTCAGCATCAGTCCTTCCAATGAATATTCAGGACTGATTTCCACTAGAACTGACTGGTTTGATCTCCTTGCAGCCCCAGGGACTCTCAAGAGTCTTCTCCAACACCACAGTTCAAAAGCATCAATGCTCAGCCTTCTTTATGGTCCAACTCTCACAGCCATACATGACTACTGGAAAAACCATGCCTTTGACTAGATGGACATTTGTTGACAATGTAATGTCTCTGTTTTTTAATATGCCATCTAGCTTGGTCATAGCTTTTCTTCCAAGGATTAAGTGCGTTTTAATTTCATGGCTTCAGTCACCATATGCAGTGATTTTGGAGCCCAAGAAAATAGAGTCTTGGAAACAATGTTTTCATTGTTTCCCCATCTACTTGCCATGAAGTGATGGGAATGGATGCCATGATCTTAGTTTTTGAATGTTGAGTCTTAAGGCAGCTTTTTCACTCTCTTCACTTTCATCAAGAGGCTCTTTAGTTCCTCTTCACTTTCTGTGTTAAGGGTGGTGTCATCTGCACATCTGAGGTTATTGATATTCCTCCTGGCAAACTTGATTCCACCTTGTGCTTCATCCAACCTGGCATTTTGTATGATGTACTCTGCATATAAGTTGAATAAGAAAGATGTTATTGGATTTCAGGACAATGATCAGATTAGAAAGTTTAAAGCTTCTCTGCCAAGAAATTAGAATGAAGTCATGGAAAAATTAAAGCAATGAACTTTAGAAGGTAAGAGTTTATGAAGGATGCATTTTTTAACTGAATGCTTTTTACTTGCCTATCCTTTAAATTGGTAAAATTTAGCAAGTTTTACAAAATCCAATGAAAGAGCTGTGTAAATATTATTTTTTCTCCTGGTTTGAAGTATAAACCCTTTGGATACTTCTTAGCCATTTTTCCCCAATAATCATAGCTGCTAAAATGTCAGCCAAGGCCTTTGAAATCCATATCTGTATTTGATATTGCACATAGTCTACACATATATAAGGTCACACACACACACACACACACACACACACACACACACAGACACACACTCCACACAAGCACAAAAAAACTCAACTCACTTGTCAGATGATAATCCATGTCTGATAATGAGAACCTACTGCATAGCCCAGGAAGTCCACTAAGTGCTCTGTGATGACGCAAATAGAAAGCACATTAAAAAAAAAAAGAGTGGATATATGTATATGTGTAACTGGTTCGCTTTACTGTGCAGCAGAAACTAACACAACATTGTAAATCAACTCTACACCAATAATAAATAATACAAAGTTGTTGCTTAGTCACTCAGTCATGTCCAGCTCTTCAACCCCATGGACTGCAGCATTCCAGGCTACTCTTGTCCTTCACCATCTCCTGGAGCTTGCTCAAACTCATCTCCATTAAGTTGATGATGCCATCCAACCATCTAATCCTCTGTCATCCCCTTTTCCTCCTGCCTTCAGTCTTCCCCAGCATCAGGGCCTTTTCCAATGAGCTGACACAGTTCACATCAGGTGGCTGAAGTATTGGAGCTTCAGCTTCAGCTTCAGTCCTTCCAATGAATATTCTGGGTTGATTTCCTTTAGGATTAACTGGTTTGATCTCCTTGCTCTCCAAGTGATGAATAAATTTTTAAAATGCATTTGAAAATTCAAATCTCTTTAAGCTAAAGTCAGTGTCAAAGTTTCCTAGAACATCTTTCCCCCAATTATTTCTGTATTGTAGAAATGGAGTCTATTTTTCTTATTTTTAGTGAAATAGTGAGAGATCCACTAAGTTTTTGCTGAGTTAATGATTACCCAGCTACAAATAGGTAATCTGTACATTGATGAACAAGATTAACATTCCTAGGACTTAGTTTGACCTAGATTAAGATAAACTATATACAAAATGGGCTTCCCAAGTGACTCTAGTGGTAAAGAACCAATGCAGGAGATATAAAGACATGAGTTTGAATCCTGGGTCAGGAAAATCCCCTAGAGGAGAGTATAGCAACCCACTCCAGTATTCTTGCCTGGAGATTCCCATGGAAAGAGGATCCCGGAGGGCTGCAGTCTATAAGGTTGCAAAGAGTCAGACAAACTGAGGTGACTTAGCACAGCACATAGACAAAACAGACCCATGGTTGTAGTTACAAAAATTCTGTACCTTTACAGGAAGCAAAATGTCTATAACATTTATCACACATGGTTGAATTCAAGGTTACCAGACGAACAGTGAATTTTTTCATTTTCCCATAAAATAATATATTTTGCTGGATGTCTCCAACATGCTGGTCATGAGGATTGTTTGGGTTAGGCAAATTAATAATTTATAATTTAAATCCTAAGATGTGACTTCAACCTATTTGAAATACGTGATATAACTCAGAAGTGGAAAAACAAACTGGATGCTTCTAAGTATTTATGCAATATTACTTATTTTTATAAAAATGTAGACTCATGTGAAGGTAGAATCCCAGGCAACTCAACCAGCTATGCACCAGAAAAAGAAGATTGCAGCTCTGTTGCCATCTTCCAGAGTCATTGAGGACTATATATATATATTGTTTAATTCAGAAATTTCTAAATTAAAAAAAAATGGACAGCAGTTCTTTCTCTAAGCACAATCCATTGATACATACTTGGAACTATGTCTGGGGTCTCAGCTGCTCATAAAATGCTTTCAACCTTGTCAGAGTATCAACAAATATTGATTTAATATGAAATTTTACAAGAAGTTACATGAGAATCTACAAAAAGACAAAATATTTGGTCTTTGTCATAATCTCAACTAAGTGAGCCTAAAGTGGGATGTTTGCAGAGTTTTGAGTCTATCATTCCAATTATTGAAAGACCAATGGCTTAAACAATTATATAATTCATTTGACACAGTCTAGGAATATATATCAATAAATGTTATTAAGGATTAGTTTAGAAAGTATACACATGTTATAAAAGCTATTTTATAACTAACAAGGTTGATTGATTATCTCTCAAAATCTGGGAAATAATACCAGTAAGGCAGTCCATAAACCGGATAATATTTTAAAGAGTGATTGCAAAGATTTTAAAATAGTAAGAAGCAGCAATTCAAAACCTCTGCCAGGGTTGCTTCAGGAGTCTAGCCAGTGTCAGAAGAAGGGATATCAGAGTGTGGAGCCACAGAATGCCCTATTATGTACATGCCACATCCATGAACATGATATTCTCATTTTCTGATCACCCCATGCACTTCATTCTGACCACATTGACCAACTGCATTGTTCCTGCTTAAGTATTATCTTCTCAGTAGGGTCATTCCTGACCAACCCATATTAAAGAAAGAATGTCTATTTTGTATGATTTTCTCATTCATTACCCTGTTTAATTTATCCCTTAACATTAATTATATCTGACATGTGATTCTGTATACATTTGAAATTGTATTGTCTATCTTCAATTAAAGAATCTTTTCTTTGAGCATATTGTTTTAATTGCTTATGATTGTGTTCTGAGTCCTGGGACATAGTGCTTGGGATATAGTAAATTCTTTATATATATATATATATGAGAAATCTGTATGCAAGTCAAGAAGCAACATTTAGAACTGGACATGGAACAACAGACTGGTTCAAAATTGGGAAAGGAGTATTTCAAGGCTGTATATTGTAGCCCTGCTTATTTAACTTTTATGCAGAGTACATCATGTGAAATGCAGTGTTGTTTGAAGCACAAGCTGTAAATAAGATTGCCAGGAGAAATATCAATAACCTCAGGTATGCAAATGACACCACTATTATGACAGAAAGTGAAGAGGAAATAAAGGGCCTCTTGATGAAAGTGAAAGAGGAGAGTAAAAAAGCTGACTTAAAACTCAACATTCAGAAAACAAAGATCATGGTATCTGTCCCATCATTTCACGGCAAATAGATGGGGACACAATGAAAACAGTGACAGATTTTATTTTCTTGGGCTCCAAAATCACTGCAGATGATGACTCTAGCTATGAAATTAAAAAACGCTTGCTCATTGGAAGAAAAGCTATGACCAACCTAGACAGCATATTAAAAAGCAGAGACATTACTTTGCCAACAAAGGTCTGTATAGTCGAAGCTATGGTTTTTCTATTAGTCATGCATGGATGTGAGAGTTGGACCATAAAGAAGGCTGAGCATCAAAGAATTGATGCTTTTGAACTGTGTTGTTGGAGAAGCCTCTTGAGAGTCCCTTTGACAGCAAGGAGGTCAAACCAGTCAACCCTAAAGGAAAGCAGTCCTGAATACTTATTGGAAGGACTGATGCTGAAGCTGAAACTCCAATACTTTGGCCACCTGATGCAAAGAACTGACTCATTGGAAAAGATCCTGATGCTGGGAAAGACTGAAGGTGGGAGGAGAAGGGGATGGCAGAGGATGAGATGGTTGGATGGCATCACCGACTGGATGAGTGTGACTTTGAGCACCTTAAAGGGAGGTTTGGCATGCTACAGTCCATGGGGTCCAAAAGAGTCGGACTTGACTGAGAGACTGAACTGAACATTCTGAACCTAAGTGCTTTATACTTGTTGAATGAGTGAATAAATGAAACCAGAAGATTGGATACATGCTTGGGTTTCAAGACACAGTGTTGTTCAGAATTTGTATTTCTTTTGATACATTAATATGATGATATGATATCAAGGAACAATTGGATTAAAAATGAGATATAATATTTCCAGAAACAGAATAAGCAGATTTTTTCCTAGGTACTATTTTTTGTTTAAAAGGACTTAAGCATGAAAGTTTTTATCTAGTTTTGAGCATATTTGCCCCACATTACTGGGGCTATATTATCTGGAATGACCTCTAACTTTCTATCTAATATCCCATCCATTTCTGCAATAAAATCAATAAAGAAAGATAGAGCCTCAAACACAATTATTTCACAATTACTTTTAGCTAATATGGCATCAGTATAATGAGTAACTTTAGCATTTGAATTAGATTTAGGCCACTTATTTAAAGCCTACCTTCCTGAATTATGGTATCATGCCAGATAATTTAAATCCCCAGGTGGTAGACAAACAGTAAATCAAATTACTAGCACTGCAAGATAAAAGCAAATTGCTCTTGCTATCCAGCACTAACAATGACTCCAAAGATCACATAAGCCAAATCAATGACTGCATATGAATCAAGAATGACTAAGAATCACCTTACAATGAGAAAATATGGACAGTCACAGTTCTCATCTAATTGTGGCTACCTTGTATTAATCTATGTATAATTCCAATTGTATTCTATAAATAATGTCCAAAATGTATTTAATTTCTGTACCAGCTAAATTGAGATCATAATTAGAAGAAAGTTGCTATCGGGTACAACCTACTCCTCTAATTTCTGCTTTAAAATTAAAGCTCTATTTATCCCCTTGAAAATATGGCAACTATGATTTTATATTTATGACTTTATTGTGGGAGGAGGTCTATAGGAACAGTCAGTTTGCATTTTCAATGAAGAGGTTGTGGCACTGTTTTTCTTCATCTTTCAAGTGAAACTACTTTAATTTTCCCCTAAAATCACAATAAACCAATTCTACTATCAGTTTAAAGAGTGACCAGGGCTTCCCTGATAGCTCAGATGGTAAAGAAACTGCCTGCAATGCAAGAGACCCCGGTTTGATTCCTGGATCAGGAAGACCCACTGGAGAAGGGATAGGCTACCCACTCCAGTATTCTTGGGCTTCCCTTGTGGCTCAGCTGGTAAAGAATCCACCTGCAATGCAGGAGACCTGGATTTGATCCCTGGGTTGGGAGGATCTCCTGGAGACTGGAAAGGCTACCCACTCCAGGATGCTGGCCTGGAGAATTCCAAGGACTGTATAGTCCCCGAGGTCACAAGGAGTTAGACACCACTGAGCGACTTTCACTTTCACTTTCAGAATCTGTACAGAAAATCACTTTGGTTCTCTATGTTCCAACTTAGAAACTTAGAAAAACCCTGCCACTGAAAATTCTCTCATCAATATCCCCAATCATGGATATAATCTCTGTTTCCAAAGCTTCCTAGTTTTTTAAATCTATTTTTAATTTTAATTATCTAAAATTTTTCATGTATATTTTATTAACATACAGTTTAGTTCAGTTCAATCGCTCATCATGTCTGACTCTTTGCAACCCCATGAACCGCAGCACGCCAGGCCTCCCTGTCCATCACCAGCTCCCGGAGTCCACCCAAACCCCTGTCCATTGAGTCGGTGATGCCATTCAGCCATCTCATCCTCTGTCATCCTCATCTCCTCCTGCCCTCAATCTTTCCCAGCATCAGGGTCTTTTCACATGAGTCAGGTCTTCTCATCAGGTGGCCAAAGTATTGGAGTTTCAGCTTCAGCATCAGTCCTTCCAGTGAACACCCAGGACTGATCACCTTTAGGCTGGAACTCGTTGCAGTCCAAGGGTCTCTCAAGAGTCTTCTCCAACACCACAGTTCAAAAGCATCAATTCTTCGGCGCTCAGCTTTCTTTATAGTCCAACTCTCACATCCATACATGACCACTGGAAAAACCATAGCCTTGACTAGACAGACCTTTGTTGACAAAGTAATGTCTCTGCTTTTTAATATGCTGTCTAGGTTGGTCATAACTTTCCTTCCAAGGAATAAGCGTCTTTTAATTTCATGGCTGCAATCACCATCTGCAGTGATTTTGGAGCCCAGAAAAATAAAGTAAGCCACTGTTTCCACTGTTTCCCCATCTATCTGCCATAAAGTGATGGGACCAGATGCCATGATCTTAGTTTTCTGAATGTTGAGCTTTAAGCCAACTTTTTCACTCTCCTCTTTCACTTTCATCAAGAAGCCCTTTGGTTCTTCTCCACTTTGTGCCATAAGGGTGGTGTCATCTGCATATCTGAGGTTATTGATATTTCTCCTGGCAATCTTGATTCCAGCTTGTGCTTCCTCCAGCCCAGCGTTTCTCATGATGTACTCTGCATATAAATTAAATAAGCAGGGTGACAATATACAGCCTTGAGTACTCCTTTCCCAATTTTGAACCAGTCTGTTTTTCCATGTCCAGTTCTAACTGTTGCTTCCTTACCTGCATATAGATTTCTCAAGAGACAGGTCAGGTTGTCTGGTATTGCCATCTCTTTCAGAATTTTCCACAGTTTATTGTGATCCACACAGTCATAGGCTTTGGCATAATCAATAAAGCATAAATAGATGTTTTTCTGGAAGTCTCTTGCTTTTTCGATGATCCAGGGGATGTTGGCAATTTGATCTCTGGTTCCTCTACCTTTTCTAAAACCAGCTTGAACATCTGAAAGCTCATAGGTCACGTATTGCTGAAGCCTGGCTTGGGGAATTTTAAGCATTACTTTACTAGCATGTGAGATGAGTGCAATTGTGCAGTAGTTTGAGCATTCTTTGGCATTGCCTTTCTTTGGGATTGGAATGAAAACTGACCTTTTCCAGTCCTGTGGCCACTGCTGAGTTTTCCAGATTTGCTGGCATATTGAGTGCAGCACTTTCACAGCATCACCTTTCAGGATTTGAAATAGTTCAACTGGAATACCATCACCTCCACTAGCTTTGTTCTTAGTGATGCTTTCTAAGGCCCACTTAACTTAACATTCCAGGATGTCTGGCTTTAGGTGAGTGATCACACCATTGTGATTATCTTGGTCATGAAGATCTTTTTTGTACAGTTCTTCTGTGTATTCTTGCCACCTCTTCTTAATCTCTTCTGCTTCTGTTAGGTCCATACCATTTCTGTCCTTTATTGAGCCCATCTTTGCATGAAATGTTCCCTTGGTATCTCTAATTTTCTTGAAGAGATGTCTAGTCTTTCCCATTCTATTGTTTTCCTCTATTTCTTTGCATTGATCGCTGAGGAAGGCTTTCTTATCTCTCCTTGCTCTTTTTGGAACTCTGCATTCAAATGGGTATATCTTTCCTTTTCTCCTTTTCTTTTTGCTTCCCTTCTTTTCACAGCTCTTTGTAAGGCCTCCTCACACAACCATTTTGCTTTTTTGCACTTCTTTTTCTTGTGGATGGTCTTATTAATATTATTTGCTTTAAAAAACACACTATTGAGGTATGATTTACATACAAAAAAGCCAAATATATTTAATGTATACAACTGATGAGTTTGGAGATAAGTTGTTGTTGTTTAGTCACTCAGTCATGTCCAAATCTTTGCAACCCCATGGACTGCAGCACGCCAGGCTTCCTTGTTCTTCATCATCTCCTGCAGCTTGCTCAAACTCATGTCCATTGAGTCAGTGATGCTATCCAACCATCTTGTCCTCTGTCATCCCCTTCTCCTCCTGCCTTCAATCTTTCTCAGCATCAGCGTCTTAACATAAGTAGATACCTACCCCTAAAACCACCATCACAATCTATGTCTTAAACATATCAATCACCTCCTAAAGGTTCTTCTTATCATATAAGCAATTTTATAAACTGGTATTAATGCCTGGAGAAATAGTCAAATATCTCTAATTTTTGAATGCCAGTGTTTGTCAGAAGGAACTTCCCTGGTTCAGAAGTAAAGAATCATTCTGCAATGCAGGAGATGTGGGTTCAATCCCTGAGTTGGGAAGATCTCCTGGAGGAGGGCACGGCAACCCACTCCAGTATTCTTGCCTGGAGAATCCCATGAATGGAGGAGCCTGGCATGTTACAGCCCATGGAGTCGCAAAGAGATACAACTGAAGTGATTGAGCATGCGTGCACACACAGCACATTGTCAGAAACATTTGGATTTCAGCGTCGCATTTATGGTCGCCACCAAGAGATTTTTAAAAGCAATTGATCTGAAAGACCAGACGCAGGGATAAATTTAAGGGGGAGTTTTTAGGCAATTCCAGCTTTATTGTTTTTGTTGTTGCTGTGGTTCTTGTTAGGTGGGGTGTGTAGGTGTGTGTGTGGGGTGGGTGGGGTGGTGTGGGTGGGGGGGGGTGGGTACCATAGGGATAATCGTTCTACTCTATCAATAGAAGTCCAATGAGGAGAGAAAAGCCATAGGATAATTTACATAGGAAGAGTTTTGTATAAAAAAGTTGAACTAAAACAAGGAATTGGAATAATGAGGAGTAACTGTTAAAAAGAGGACTGCAAAAATTTAGGAATATAGGACTGGTAGATACAAGAATACCATATACCATTAGAGCTGAATAGAGATATCCAAGTAAAAGAAACCCTCCAGCCAGGGAAACTGAACATATGACAGTTTCAAAGGAAGGAGATATTCTATTTTTAATCACTTCCACTCAGGCACAAATTATGAACAGTGATGGTATATAATTACAACATATTTTCTTTGTTGAAGTCACTGACAAATGTTTTTCCTATTAAAACTTAGAAATATGAAAATAAGATGAATAAGTTTTGGGGATCTAACATACAGCATGGTGACTATAGTTAAGCATACTGTATTATATACTTGGCATTGCTAAGAGAGTAGATGTTAAAAGTTCTCACCACACACAAAAAATGGCAATTATGTGACCTGATTGAGGAGTCAGCTAACACTATGATGGGGCTGATTTTGCAACATGTAAGTGTGTCAAATCAATACATTGTACACTTTAAAATTATATAATGTATATACCAATTATATGTCAATAAAGCTAAGGGGAAAAATTAAAAAATAGCAAGTATGATTATTTCTGATTAGAATAAAGAACGCTATTAAAAATGTGCAAAATATTTTCATGACTTAAACATCTAGAGACACATCAAGGTATCTTGTGTTAGGAAAAATGCCAAGTTTCATGCCATTTTTCCTAGAAAAGGGGAGAATTATCATACTGCCAATTCTCTGAGACTCTTGAACTAAAAATAATATAATTTTCTAAGCATGTTCTTAAAGTGTCTAGGCCCTGTTAATTCATAGTTGCATAAAAAATTTGTTGAATAAAAATCCATGAGTAGTTTTTTTTCAGATAGGGATAAGAAACTTAAAGATAGCATTTCTGTCAAATTTAAAAAATATGTAAGATGTTTTAAAGACATACATTTGCTTTAAATATCCTTACTAAAATCCGTAGCAACTTCCATTGTCAGTAAAAAAAAAAGCCTGTGGCTTTCATAACTTTAGATTCCAAATAATATCTTAACTTCCATATTATGACCTAAAGGACATATAGATATTTTTGCTTGATACTAACAATTTTATCTTTATTCTGCTAATTATATGGACCATTACACTGAAATATGCAAAATAACCACAGTTATGTGCATGTGCAGTCACTAAGCCATCTCTAAGTCTTTGTGACGCCATGGACTGTAGGGCACCATCCTCCACTGTCCATGGGATTTCCTAATCAAGAATATTGGGGTCAGTTGCCATTTCCCTTTGCAGGAGTTCTTCCCAACTCTGGGATTGAAACTAGTCATCTGAATTGACAAGTGAGTTCTTTACCACTGAGCACCAGGGAAGCCCATTCACAATTATACTGAGGACTTAGATGGGCACTGAAATTAGTAAATAATAATAATAAAAAATACGAAGTGTAGACCATCTTATGGATAAAATCTAAACTATTTCTCAGGAATAGTTGCAAAATAATAGCTTATCTTCATTTATCTATTTCATACCAAAAATTTCCTCTGATTAAAAAGTCTAGTGATAATAAAAAGATGAGGTTTAAGTGGTAGAGTCGACATTTTCTATGTCCAAGATAGAAAGATACTGTTCAGGGAAGGCTTTGTCTCTAACCAGCCAAAGAGAATCCAGGATGCTAAATTTGGTTGTACTTGCAAAGAAACATTCAGGAAAATAAAACAGCAATTATCACTGAGCTAAGTTTCAAACTTCTTTTGCTCACTGTTTTTATATTCATATAATGAATGAACAGCATTGTCAAGAGCATTTTAAAGTGCCTTAGGATAGGACTGGCATCCAGCCAGGAAATTCTGCGAATGCAGTTCTGAGGGGAATAAAAGAGAAATATAGAAACCCAGAGGGGGAGTTGTATTTTCATATTGACTTTTTTTTTTTGTACAGTCTCAGTTGATTGTGCAAATCAGTTTATGCAGCAATGGGACTCAAATTCTGAATTTTCTCTTGAAAAGAACGTAAACTGTTGAGGTTATAGTTAGAGAACAACCTCCAGTGGTTTGTATAAATTATGCAGAACAGCCCATAAATTACATTTGTCACAGATCTGACAACCTCAGAATTACACTGGAACAGAACTAACTAGTGCAATGCTCATGTCAAAGAAATTTCTTATTCCCCAATGAAGTAACCTAATTATGATAGTATTATTATCACCACGGGCTTCCCCAGTAGCTCAGCTGGTAAAAAATCCACCTGCAAAGCAGGAGACCCTGGTTCGATCTCTTGGTCTGAAGATCCCCTAGAGAAGTGATAGGCTATCCACTCCAGTATTCTTGGGCTTCCCTGGTGGCTCAGACAGTAAAGAATCCACCTGCAAGCCAGAGATCAGGGTTTAATCTCTTGGTTGTGAAAATCCTCTGGAGGAGGGTATGGCAACCCACTCCGGTATTATTGCCTGGAGAATCCCCATGAATTTTAAAATAGATAGCTAGTGAGAACCTGATAAAAAACACCAGAAACTTAACTCAGTACTCTGTGATGACCTAGATGGGTGGGGGATGGTGGGAGGGAGGTCTTAAAGGGAGGGAATATATTTATACATACAGCTGATTCATGCTGTTGTACAGCAACAAATCAACACAAAACTGTAAAGCAATTATACTTCATTAAAAAAAATAGTCTGCACAGAAAGAAGCAGGTGGAAAAAAAAAGAGCATGTGAGTGCAGTCTTTGGTTAAAGCTGAACTGTCTTGTGATGCAGGCAGAAACTTCAATCTAAACATTATGCATTTTGTATGAGTTTGAGCTGGCAAATTAACAGAGATGGGATCCTTGCATAAAAATCAGCCTTTCTGTTTGGTAAGTGGCAAAGTTAAGGTGGGGTGTGATGCTGAGATACGGCAGCATACCTCAGATAAGCAGATGCCACCACCCTTATGGCAGAAAGCAAAGAAGAACTAAAGAACCTCTTGATGAAAGTGAAAGAGGAGAGTGAAAAAGTTGGTTTAAAACTCAATATTCAAATAATTAAGATCACGGCATCCGGTCCCATCACTTCATGGCAGATAGACGGAGAAACAATGGAAACAGTGACAGACTTTATTTTGGGAGGGTTCCAAAGTCACTGCAGGTGGTGTCTGAAGCCATGAAATTAAAAGACGCTTGCTCCTTGGAAGAAAAACTATAACCAAACTTGACAGCATATTAAAAAGCAGAGACATTACTTTACCAACAAAGGCCCGTCTAGTCAAAGCTATGGTTTTTCCTAGTCATGTATGGATGTGAGAGTCAGACTATAGAAAGAAAGCTGAGCACCAAAGAATTGATGGATTTGAACTGTGGTGTTGGAGTAAACTCGACAGTTCCTTGGACTGCAAGGAGATCCAACCAGTCAATCCTAAAGGAAGTCAGTCCTAAATATTCATTGGGAGGACTAATGCTGAAGCTGAAACTCCAATCCTTTGGCCACCTGATGTGAAGAACTGACTCATTTGAAAAGACTCTGATGCTGGGAAAGATTGAAGGCTGGAGGAGAAGGGGATGACAGGATGAAATGGTTGGATGGCATCACCGACTCGATGGAACTGAAACTTCCTAGAACATAAATAATATCTGATGGCATGCATGCTTCATTTTGTCTAACATCCTGTTCCTCCTGAGTCTGTGTTGCTGCTATGGAACAAGACTTCTCTGGAGCACTCTATTGTGCTTAAACACAACTCTGAGTTCTGGAGATAGGAAATGAGCTGAGAAACACAGACTCTGAACATGCTCAATATTAGCTTATCTTGAAAGGTACATTTCTGCCAGGCTCTGGAAAGGAAATTATAAATATAACGTCCTTGGAAGAAAACATCTGAAGTTGAAATCCCCTGAACAGTGCCGGCCAAGCGTTAACTAACATTTTTACACAGGAAAGATAATGCAGGGTATGTTTATGTATAAGTTCATTTTCAAAGCAAGAATGAAAATTCTCGTTTCTCTTGGCCAAAAAGAAAAAGAAAAATATGAGGCAGAATAAATTCATCATACCATGTGGCTAGCCCTAAAAACAGAAAGGCCATACCACTATCAGGACAGAATTATAGCAAAAACCCAAAGCAAAATGTGTGTAGAGGGAAAAAAAAAATCCATTTCCTGATAAGTAGCTCAAAAGTGCTATTACAGCAAAACATCAAACTCACCTTATTTTTTTAATTAATTAATTAATTTTAAATGGAGGATAATTATTTTACAATATTTTGATTTTTTTTGCCATACATCAACATGAATTGGCCACAGACATACATGTGTCTCCCCTATCCTGAACCCCCTCCCACCTCCCTCCCCATCCTATCCCTCTGGGTTGTCCCAGAGGACCAGCCTTGGGTGCCCTGCTTCATGCATCAGACTTGCACTGGTCATCTATTTTGTATATGGTAATGTACATGCTTTAATGCTATTCTCTCAAATCATCCCACTCTCACCTCCTCTCACTGAGCACTGTAAAGAACAAACTCACTTTACCTGGAAAATGATAAAAACAATGATTAACAGAATGTGAAAGAGTAAACTCTTGAAGGCAGTTCAGAATATAAAAGAGGAAAGGGATCTGGAGCAATCTAGATGTTATCTGCCTAGAACAATTTCCTGCAGACCTAACTGGGAACCAGGATAAACTATTCAAAATTATTCCATCCCCTAAGTCTGCGAAGAAGTCTGTGAGAAAAAGTTCTTCTCTAACGTTAAACTGGATTCACTGGTGGATAAAACAGTAAAGAATCTCCCTGCAATGCAGGAGACCCAGGTTTGATCCTTGGATGGGGAAGATCCCCTGGCATGGGAAATGGCAATCTACTTCTGTATTCTTGCCTGGAGAATTCCATGGACAGAGGAGCCTGGCAGGCTGCAGTCCATAGGGTCACAAAGAGTCATACACAACTGAGCAATTAACACCTAAAATAGCAATGCTAAATTGGAAGATATGACTTAGCCTGTGAGCTAACTGACCTTTCTAACTCTTTATCTGTCCATTTTCCAGTATAGATTCTGGAAGAGTCCATCTGTGTCGGCAAACTCGCATACATGCCTGCGGAGTCACTTCAGTCATTTCTGGCTCTCTGTTACCTTGCAGACTGTAGCCTACCAGGCTCCTCTGTGAGATTCTCCAGGCAAGAATACTGGAGTGGGTTGTCATGCCCTTCTCCAGGGGATCTTCATGACCCAGGGATCGAACCTTCGTCCTTTCTGTCTCCTGCATTGGTAGGTGGGTTCTTTACCACTAGTGCCACTTGGAAAGCCTCTGCTAAAATGTCTTTTGAGTCTAACCTAGATATTGTGCTTAGTCGCTCAGTTGTGTCCATCTCTTTGCTATCCCACACACTGTAGCCCACCAGGCTCCTCTGTCCATGGGGATTCTCCAGGCAGGATTACTGGAGTGGGTTTCCATGCCCTCCTCCAGGGGCTCTTCCTAACCCAGGGATCGAAACTAGATCTCCCACATTGCAGGCAGATGAGGTACTATAAAATTAATATATACTCATGTCACTTTTGCCTTCCATAATGATAAAGTTGTGGATATTCCATTTAAAGTGAAGCTTTGAAGTTCAACTGCCTAATACTTGGTTCACTATCCAGCTATGGGTCCTTCAGAGAGGATGAATAATTATACTAAATACATCATTTGTTTATTGTGGGGCTGAAATAGTAAATAAAAAGGAAGTGTTATTGGAAGATATGTTTTAATGCTTTGCAATAAGAATAGATTATTACTGTGTTATTTGGCTGTTATTAACATTATGTTATGATAGCACCTCACAACATATTTGTAGAACAAGGAAATATATAAATAAAATAGTACACAGAAATGAAATGCAAAACTTAGTCTTTTGGAAGATATTATCCTAAATTCTTAAAGTAAGTTTACTTAAAAAGTTATCATTAACATTTTACCACATTTTTTTTCTATTTTTTCTGTGAATTCCTGCATATGCTTTTATTCACATAACAAAATGTATCAAATGCTAGTAAGTGGAAAAGTAACTCCTTTTTAAGATGTAAAATATTTGTCCTAATAGGTTTTTTCAATCATATAGATTTTTGTTATCAATATCTTATTGCAAAATATAAATTTAATTAAATCTCAGCAAGCAATTAAAAATGTGCATGAGTTTCTGACATTTACATGAAAGATCTCTTAGGAAAATAAAAAATTTAAAAAGCTTCTTAACTTTAAACAAATCACTATAAATACTACTGAGATTTATATTCTTTGCACAAAGTAACCACAAAAATTCAACATGAATTAAATTCAGAAAATGGGACAGGAATGTCTCCAACCTGTTGATATTGAATTTCAATCCAGGAAAGTGGATTTTGAAATAGTACTTGGTATCTTTTCCACATTATGTTACACAGATAGATTTATGCTTTGTTGATTCTGTGACATCTACATTACTATCTCTCTTCACTGTTTAAAGATAACTGATAAACATCAGAACAGGAAAAAATGTTTTTTACACATAACAACGTAAATCTTAAAGAAAAATTGATGGATTTAGGGGACAAGAAGATGCATAAACCATGAGACTCCAACTGCAGTTTACTTATCTCAATATTTGGAAACACAGTTATGAATGTGCTATTCTAGCTAAACAGGGAAATGTTCTCCTTCACATGCATCACCTCTGATTTTACACTGAAGTAGAAGGAAAATCAGCCTATATGTATTCATCGACCGATGAACATGAAACTGACTTTATGAATGGTGCATTGCCCACAAATTAGGTACAGATTGTCATTAATGAAAATAAGTGGAGGCAGGGAGAGAGGGACTCTATAGAGATTTCTTTAACACATTTAGCAGTAAATGTTCACCCGCAAAAACTCGCACTATGCAAATATATGCTTAGCAAATAATAAATCCTTTGAAATGCCAGTGTGCTGCTACTTCTTATGAGGCTTTGAAAAGAACATAAGGCTGATAAACATATTTTAATCTTCAAGATTGTCATAATTGGAAATAAAAATATTTATTTTACCTGATTTAGATCCATTTTCAGATAATCACACCAGCTATCGCCGTTATAAGTAATTTTGTGAAATAGTCCCGATTACTACTGATTACTACTGATTCCTTCATTGTCTGGGATATTCATGTCTAAAGTGACATAAAGAAAACTGCACTTTCTAAGTAGATTTCGACTTGCTTTGGAGAAACACTGCCCCTAAAGTATCACCAGATAATCATTAAAATCCAAGGAAATAAAGGCAAACGTTTATAGCAGAATAGCGTGTGTGTGTATGCTAAGTTGCTCCAATTGTGTCCGCCTCTTTGCAACCCTACAGGCTGTAGCCTGCCAGGCTTGTCTGACCACAGGATTTTCCAGGCAAGAATATTGGAGTGGGTCGCCATGCTCATAAACAGCTATGTACCAATTAACAAGACAAACTGAAAGAAATGGATAAATTCTGAGAAACACCGAAATTTTCCAAGACTGAATAAGGAGGAAATAGAATATCTGAATAGGCTGATCAATAGAACAAAGATTGAAATCGTAATCAAAAACTTTCAAAAAACAGAAGTCCAGGGCTAGGCAGTGTCACAGGTGCTGTGCTGTTCTTAGTCACTTAGTCATATCCAACTCTTTGCTACTCTGTGGACTGTAGTCCACCAGGTTCCTCTGTCCATGGAGATTCTCTGGGCAGAATACTGGAGTGGGTTGCCATACCCTCCGCCAGTGGATCTTCCCAACCTGAGGATTGAACCCAGGTCTTCTGCATTCCAGGTGGATTATTTACCATCTGAGCCACCAGGGAAGCCCAAGACTACTGGAGTAGGTAACCTATCCCTTCTCCAGGGGATCTTCCCAACCCAGGAAACCAAATCAGGGTCTCCTGCATTGCAGGCGGATTCTTTATCAGCTGAGCTACCAGGGAAGCCCGTCTCACAGATGATTCTACCAAAAAATCAAAGACGATTTAATGCTTGTTTTTCTCAAACTATTGCAAAACACTAAAGAAAAAGAAACACTTACTCACTCATTTAGTGAGACCAACATCACCAAAAGGATGATACCAAAGACAAAGCATAAGAATGAAAATTATAGGTGAATATCTCTTATGGCACTTAACCAGGTGGCTCAGTGGTAAATAATTTAAACACCACTGCAAGAGATAAAGGAAACTTGGATTCAGTCCCTGATTAGGTGAAGATCCCTGGAGGAGGAAATGGCAACCCACATCAGTATTCTTGCCTGGAAAATCCCATGGGCAGAGGAGCCTGGTGGCCTATAGTCCAAAGGGTCACAAAGAGTTGACCATGACTGAACAACTGAGCATGAATGCTGATGAACATAGATGCACAAATCTTTAGCAAAATAGTAGCAAACTGAATTTGAAAATGCATCAAAAAGATCATACACCATGGTCAAGTGGGATTTAGTTCAGGGATGCAAGAATGGTTTGTTCTTTTATTTCCTTGTGTTATTCATGTCTTGTATTTATAATTGAATTTACCAGGGCATCCACATAGATTTTAAGATTTCTTTATGGAATATTTTTAATAAAAATCTGTGTCCCTTTACTAGAAATAGGATGATTCAAGTTTTGTATTTTTTTAATCAGTTTTGATCATCCATACCTTTCAAGACATTACCCATTTCATTTTAGTGTTTATTCTTGGTAGCATAAGATTGTTCAATAATATTCACTTCTTATTAAATATATAGAAGAAGCTTCTCCTCACAGCTTAGCTATTTTTAAAACAAATTTAGTAATTTCAGCTTTCAGATTTATCAATTTCCTGTATTATTTATTTATTTTTTCTTCTAGGGATGCTTGTTCTAATCTTTTGTCTTTCACCTTTTGTTTAGTATGTACACTCTTCCTAACTTTTTGTAGTACACACTGTAATGATTGATCTTCAATTCCTTTCTTCTTTCCTACTGTTAGCATTTAAATCTATTTGTCACTTTCACTGTATAATCATAAGGATTTGATTTAGGTCATATCTGAATCGTCTAGTGGTTTTCCCTACTTTCTTCAATTTAAGTCTGAATTTAGCAATAAGGAGTTCATGATCTGAGCCACAGTCTGCCCCTGGTCTTGTTTTTGCTGACTGTATAGAGCTTCTCCATCTTTGACTGAAAAGAATATAATCAATCTGATTTCAGTGTTGACCATCTGGTGAGGTCCATGTGTAAGTCGTCTCTTTTGTTGTTGGAAAATGGTGTTTGCTATGACCAGTGCGTTCTCTTGGCAAATCTCTGTTAATCTTTCCCCTCCTTTATTTTGTACTCCAAGGCCGAATCTCTTGACTTCCTACTTTAGCATTGTAGTCCCCTGTGATGAAAAGGACATCTTTTTCTGGTGTTAGTTTTAAAAGGTCCTGTAGGTCATAATAAAACCATTCAACTTCAGCTTCTTCAGCATTAGTGGTTGGGGCATGGACTTAAGACTACTCTAATATTAAATGGTTGCCTTGTAAAAGAACAGAGATCATTCAGTCCTTTTTGAGATAACACCCAAGTACTCCATTTTGGACTCTTTTATTTACTACGAGGGCTACTCCATTTCTTCTAAGAGATTCCTGCCCATAGTAGTAGATAATTGTCATCTGAATTAAATTCACCCTTTTTGGTCCATTTTAGTTCACTAATTCCTAAAATGTCGATGTTCACTCTTGCCATCTCCTGTTTGACCACTTCCAATTTACCTTGATTCATGGACCTAACATTCCAGGTTCCTATGCAATATTGTTCTTTACAGCATCCGACTTTACTTCCATCACCAGTCACATCCACAGCTGGGCATTGTTTTTGCTTTGATTCCGTCTCTTCATTCTTTCTGGAGTAATTTCTCCTCTCTTCTCCAGTAGCATACGGGGCACCTACTGACCTGGGGAATTTGTCTTTCAGTGTCTTATCTTTTTGCCTTTTCATTCTGTTCATGGGGTTCTCAAGGCAAGAATGCTGAAATGGTTTGCCATTTGCTTCTCCAGTGGACTACTTTTTGTCCAAACTCTCTACCATGGACAGTCCATCTTGAGTGACCCTACACGGCATGGTTCATAGTTTCATTGAGTTAGACAAGGCTGTGATCCTTGTGATCACTTTGGTTAGTTATTCTGTCTGCTTTCTTATGGATAAAAACAAGAAGCTTATATAAGCTTCTTGATGGGAGGGACTGGCTGTGGGGAAATCTGAGTCTTGTTCTGATGGGCGGGGCCGTGCTCAGTAAATCTTTAATTCAATTTTCTGTTGATGGGTGGGGCTGTGTTTCTTCCCTGTTTTTTGGCCTGAGGCCAATCTATGGTAGGGGTAATGGCAGTAATGGCAAACTCCTTCAAAAGGACTTATGCCAGCACTGCTGTATTCAGGGCCCCTGACCCCATGACAGGCCACTGTCAACCCACGCCTCCTCCAGAGACTCCTGACCACTCACGGGCAAGTCTCTTGTGGGATCACTCCTTGTTTCTCCTGGGCCCTGGTGCACACAATGTTTTGTTTGTGCCCTTGAAGAGTATGTTTCCCTAGTCCTGTGGAAGATCTGTAATCAAATCCCACTGGCCTCCAAAGCCAAATTCTCTGAGGGTTCTCAGTCCTTTTCCTGGATCCCCAGGATGGGAAAGGTACTGAGGGTCATAGAACTTTTGCAACAGTGCAAGAACTTCTTTGATATAATTGTTCTCCAGTTTGTAGGCAGTCTGCTCATTTGGTGACTTTATGATGGGGCTAATAGTGAAGTCCTCCAAAAGGACTTATGACACAGGCAGTGCCTTCTAGGTCTGCTGCAGCCAGAACTCCTGTCGCTGCAGCAGGCCATTGCTGGCCTGTGCCTCTGCAGGAGACACTCAAACACTGAAAGTATGGTCTGGTACTGTCTCTGTGGTGTCTCTGGGTCCTGGTGTGCAAAAGGTTTTGTTTGAGCCCTCCAAGCATCTCTGGTGTGTATATGGGGCTTGATTCTAAATGCAATTTCCCCCTTCCTACCATTTGTTGGGGCTTTTGCTTTGCTCTTGGACATGAGTTATCTTTTTTTGGTGGGATCCAACATTGTCCTGTTGATGGTTGTTCAGCAGCGAGTTGCAATTTTGGAGTTCTTTCAAGAGAAGAAGAGTGCACATCTTTCTACTCCACCATTTTAGACTCTCATTTCACAATCTATGAAAGGAAGTTACTCTTATATCCAAAATTTCATGATAAAAACTCATGTCTAAAGATTCTCAAACTCCTTGTTATATTCTCATCTTTAAATTGCATTCCTAAAAATGAATAAAGAAACTTTCTCTGGCAATATAAATTTTAAAATAATGAACCTACCGAGTAGGAAGAGAACTACTGAGGAATCAAGCCACTGGGCAGTATGAGGATCTAATGTTATACCCAAAACCATGCAGTAGATGTAACCATTAAAAGATTCACCATATGAGACCTTTTTTCTACTTTATCTACGTGTCTTAAAAGTTACAAAATAGTATCAAGTGAGTTGAGGAGAAATTTAACTTAGTGGGCATGGTTATATGATGATGTTTTTAACAGGCACTTGTTCCTCATGGGGCTAAACCAGCTTCTCCTCATATTCAATGGCTAATTAAAACATTTTAATATTTCTAAAACATTCATTATTATGGTGACTAGTTGCAGTTGATTACCTAGCATCACAGAAGCTCTCATCTATCATCTCTAAATGACAAGCATAGCTCAGTTTAGCCAACAAAGTATTCTACTTTCAAGATTTTGACTTGTGATTAATCCAATTATCTCCTCTGTTATAAGGAGAAAAGATTATATTGGATGGTTTTGTTTCCTGCAGCAAAGTAATTTTCTGCATGACCAGCAATAATGTAATGTGGGGTATTTTAATAAGAGGCAATTATTTTTAAAATTAAACCTTAAACAGAATGCAGACTGTAATAATATGGCAGGGATGGGCACAAAATTTTGAGTCACTTTAAAAACTGTTAACCCTGCAATGTGCTCTAGTGTAAAATAGTGCAATAAAGGAAACATAATGGAAACAGAAAAAAATTCGAAAGCTCCTAGAAATGCATATACAATGCTGAAACTGACAAGGTAATGCTCCCTTTTTATGGTATTCCATAATTTAATGGAATTGCTTTTTCTTTGAAATTACAAGTCTATTTTTTTAAGACAAGGAAACATCTATGAAAAGGACACATGAACATAACGATTTTCTTATCAAAGAGAAAATTTTAATATTTAAGACTAGAAAATGATCAATGATGTGAGTTTTGGCAAAGTGAAGTCATTGAGTCTGCTACAGGAAAATAGAACCTCTGGATCTGTCTGTCATAGTATGTAAATTGAGAAGATGAGCAATAAAAATATCTGAAGGATCTCTGAGATCCATTGTCCATCTCTTTTTATTTCCAAATGTCCCACTCTACAGATAAGCAATCACTGAGAGGAAGCCATGCATATTCTCCTTTTGCAACTTAATCCTCTTTTATTTATCTCTGGTTTCTTTACAACTTAAAATTAAAATCTGCAGAATAAACACTTATCACATCAGCAAAGAACTGGTCAAAAATTTTCAACTCCTTTCAGAGAATTGATTTCTTCCAACACATCTACCTTTAATATTTAGCTGCCACCTGAATAATTAAGAGCACTTTTTTAATATTCTTCTTATCTTTGAGGTCAGACACATGAAATATCGCAAGAAAGCAGGCAACATGATGGGTAAAAGTTATAAAAGAAAAATAAATTTTAAAAAGCACAAAGCCAAGAGAGGCAAGCCCTTTTACAGCCTCCTAATATCATGTAAAGGTTATCTCACAAATTGTTGAAATGATTGTAAAAAATGGCAAGTTTAAAGAACAATATAAGATTTCATACAGAATCTGCTAGCTGTCTCCTCCATGGCCTTTTCCTCAATATGGCAATCCTGATTTTTAATCGACATAAAGGTCAATTAGAATAAAACATACATTTCTCATTCTGAGTTGAGGAGTGACATGTGACCAAAGAGTCAAAATCTGAACTATTAAATAACAATTAACCCTAAAAATTTCCAACAGCACTGCTGAGATGCATTTTTGTGTCTTCTACACTACTGCTTGGAAGTAGCCAACATGATGGCTCCAGTTTCTTGTTGGGCCACGAGCATGATATCTGTAATGGGTTTGGTAGAGAAGGAAGTGGATAGCAGTCTGGGTCATGGCCAACTTGATTTCTTACATGTGAATATTACTTATTGTCAAGGTAGAATATACTTCTGAATTTTAATCCATTATTTTTATGTATCTGTTATTCACACTCAAATATAACCCACACAGATATAGAATATAGAATCAGGAATTCTGTACAGTCCATGGAATTCTCTAGGCCAGAATATTTGAGTGGGTAGCCTTTCCCTTCTCCAGGCGATCTTCTCAAACCAAGGATTAAACCCAGGTCTCCCTCATTGCAGGCAGATTCTTTATCAGCTGAGCCACAAGGGAAGCCCAAGAATACTGGAGGGGGTCTTCTATCCCTTCTCCAGTGGATCATTCCTGACCCAGGAATTGAACCAGGGTCTCCTGCATTGCAGGCAGATTCTTTACCAACTGAGCTATAAGGGAAGCCCATAGAATACAGCATCAGGAGTGCTATTCTGCAGGAAACAAAATCTAAACTATGGACCCTGTTTTTGTAACTTCAGGGCTATGAGAGGTAGGAATATAGAAATCACAGGCTGGAAACCTGGTGATCTTTGTCAGGTTTCAATGAATAAGGCATCTACATTATCTAGAGACAAATCACATAATGACTTAGGATTCAAAATTAGAGAAAATGATGAGAATATTTTTTAAAAATCTTGTGTCCTGTGGATTGGCAGGCAGATTCTTTACCACTGGGATAGATGGATATAAATTAGAAAGAAACAGAGCTTTGCTGAAAGAAGCTTCCTCTGCCTGTAATCTACAATCATGAGATTTGAACATTTGCAAGGTTAAAATATCCAACTTCATCTTTTTGTGTTTCACCAGTGTTCCATTGTAGGTGTTTATCACAAGTCTTTATTCATCAAAATTTTAAAACTTTGTGACCATCAAATGACATAATAGCTTGCTAGAGCTACTGCAACAAAATACCATAGGTTGGAGGTTTGAATAGCTGAAAATTATTTCCCCATAATTCTGGAGGCATGGAGTCTAAGACCAAGAGGTTGGAAGGCTTGATTTCTCTTGAGTCCTCTCTCCTTGACTTGTAGATGGCCACCTCCCAGCTGTATATCTACCTAGTTATTCCTGTGTGTGTGTACCCCTGGTGTCCTTCCCTCTTCTCAACAGGACATCCATCCTAATAAATCTCCACTTTATGAACTCTTTTAACCATAATTATGTCTTTAAAGGTCTAGCTCCAAATATAATTACACTAGGGGGTAGAGCTTCAACAAACAGATTGTCCCTGACTTACAATGATTCGACTTAATGCATTTTTGACATTATATGCAAAATTGATCCACATTCAGGAGGAAATGTACTTCAAATTTTAAATTTTGATCTTTTCCTGGGCTGGCAATATATATGGTATAATACCCTCTACTGATGCTCGACAGCAGCAGCAAGCCAGGTGATCATTGTGGGTAAGCAACTGATACATTTAACAATCATTTTGTACCCAGACAACCATTCTGTTTTTCACTTTCAGTACAGTATTCAAAAATTACATGTGCTATTCAAAACTTTACTATAATACAGACCTTCCTGTTAGATAATTTTGCCCAGCTGTAGGCTAATGTACATATTCTGAGCCTTTTTAAGGTAGGTTAAACTAAGCGGTGATGTTTGGTGGATTAGATGAATTAAGTGCATTTTCAACTAATGGTACTTTCAAACATTGATGGGTTTATTGGGTCAAGACCCATTGTAAGTGGAGAAAGATCTGTATATATTTAGGGGGAGCAATCTAATAACAGGACATGTTCAAGAAAATAAAAAGACAACATACAAAAAGGGAGAAAAATTTTGCCGTTCATATACCTAAAAGGGGTCTAGTATTAAGAACATAAAAAAATGCTTGCAATTCAATAACTAACAAAACAATCAACTCAGTTAAAGATTGAGTGAAAGATTTGAGTAGATATTTCTCTAAAAATGGTAAATAAATAGTCAACAATTATATAAAAAGATGTTTAGCATCATTAATTAGACAAATGAAAATCAATACCAGAATACAATTTTAAATATTGAAAAATCTGATCTGTGTGTGTGTGTACACATATCCATATCCATATCCATACAATTCAAAGATTTTGTCCCTTGTATATTGGTCAATGTGTATTTAATAGTCATGAAGCTGGCTTAGCTTACTCTTTCAGTACTGACTTTTTTCTAGTATCTTTCACCAGTATAGCAGTTCCTTTTGTAAGACAACAGACTAAATTAGTCCCTAAAGTTTTGAACCTAAGCTGAGAAACTTTAGGTTCTTAGTTTCCATTCTTAGGACAGCAAGTAATAATTAATGACACAGTAGTAATTGCTGTATTTTTCAATTGCATTGACCACTTGAGCAGACAGAATTTTAAAATGAGGTTATAAAGATGCCCAGAAAATTGTAGGAATGATATTCTGTGTTTATAATCTTATTTTGAGGATAGGCAAAGAAATATGACGATCATAATATTTTATGGAGTAAAAGATAAAACAAAAACAGTTTTTCTATCATCAATAAATATGCATACAGTTTCTTCATTTTAGAGTAAATATGTCAGGTAGAAATGCTAAGAAAATATATTTCATTTCCTACTTTGTTTACTCTCAGAATAAACTATTTCTTAACAGTTTTGTTTTAAAAAAAAACTCAAATATAAATTTAATTTAGAATAAAAACTTGCATTACATATAAATTGACCAAGGAAACAGATCTTTAAAAATTAAATTTAATTGCCTGGAAATGCATGAGATTTGGAAGAGTAGTTAAGTTGACACTGAAATTTTCATATCCTTTTAAGAACTTAATACAATTCATATCATTAAGACTTAATCTTCTGAAACTCTAGTGAATAGACATGAAGATTTCAGATAATAAGCAATATCAGAACATTGCAGTTTTCAGCTGCCATAAATTCCTGACTAAGGTCCAGTAGAGTTTGGTGAAGGAAATGAACACCATCCTAAGGATATTCTTGGAAAATATATACCCTTTGGAAGAGCTGAAATTGCTCAATATCAGATTCCTTTTACTAAATGCTTTGTGATGTGTTGCCTTCATAAGACGATGAAGCAGCAAAAATGATTTTATGGATCATTGAATAGTATGCATATCAGTGTTTTGCATTATTTATTTCCCTGAATGTTCTACTACCAAAAGTAAAGTTTTATAAGAAGACGTTACATAAACTCTGTGCTTCTGTTTCAGATTGTTGTCTATACATTACTGACGTTAAGTGTGAGAAAGATAGCGATTAAAATTCTAAATGAAATTTTGGAAATGATTAAAAAACTTTTAAGGTCATATAGTAGCAGAAGTAAAGTTGAAATTCAGAGCTTCTGATCAGAAAATGAGCAAGTTTTCATAATAGTAAAGTGACTTCCCACTTTGTCACTCCTCAGGAGAGTAAACCGAAACAAAACAGCATACCAATACAGTAAATTATTGATATTTTTAAAAGAGGCAAGTAAGCTGTTTTATATAAAGAAGTATAATAGAGTGATTAGCCCAGACCATGCCACCATGTGACAGCACATTTGGGAAAGAACTCTGTTTTCTGGCTCTAAATCTAGTTCTCAATCATTATTTCTGTCTCTGGCTTAAAAGTCATTTTGCATGCATACTCACTCACTTCAGTTGTAATCGACTCTGTGACCCATGAACTGTAGCCTGCCAGGATCCTCTGTCCCTGGGATTCTCCAGGCAATACTAGAATGGGTTGCCATTCCCTCCTGCAGGAGATCTTCCCGACCCAGGGATCAAACGTGAGTCTTAATGTCTCCTACATTAGCAGGCAGGTTCTTTACCACTAGCGCCACCTGGAAAGCCCAAAAGTCATTGAAAAAGTATTTATTTTGCTTCAGTCCTTTTATATATCTTCAGTTCACAGGTATTTGAACATAAATCCTGCCTTCAACTTTCTTTCCCCACTAAGAATATTTCCATTTTTGTTATTGGAGGTAACGTAAAGTGCAGTTACTGAGCCATTATACAATGGTTTTCTTCTATGTAAATTTATTCCATTTCCTTCAGTTTCATCATATTCAAATATAGATTTTTTCCCCTGTATGTATCAAAATACAATATCTTTAAATTTGTTGTATTTGTATGATTTATTTTTAACATCAAGAAATCTACCTTTAGATTAAAATATACCCTGAAGCCTATATTTCTGTCAGTTTTGCTAATTGTTTTAAGTTAATCAAGTTTGAGTGCTTTTTAAATCACTTAGTTCTAGGAGATACTCACTCATAAAAAATATTAATACTTTTCTTAAGAGAAGATGAGAACTTACTCTTCATTTATAGGGTAAAGCAGTATTGTAAGCCTAGGTTATACAGATACTAAAAAGAGAAAGAAATGCCTTCTTCATGGTGCTTATACTAATAGTTATTCAAGGAAGACAATAAACAAGAAAACAAATAAAAACTGATATTTCAAATATTGTGATGTGTCATTTGTGTAAGATGTTAAATAACCATTTAGAAACTATTTTTCTCTCTTTGCTTTCAGCCCATGAAATATTATCATGGTCACATATATTTTCCTATTTTCAACATGGGTTTAGGAATCAAATATCCTTTTATTTTTCCTCCAGAGACTTGATTGTCATTTGACTTTAATTCCAATCACTATTTTGCATCAAATTGCATTTCTTTATAAAGTAGAATTGCATTTATTTCTAATGGAAGAAACTTAGACATCCTCCCTCTTAAGCACCCGTCTATTGTTGACACATCCTTCTTTCAACAAGGAATTGAAGCACCAGAATGTGCCAGCTCTCCTCTATGCCAAGACAGAACTTCTACAATTAATGAACTGGCTCATAAAAAGTGTGTTAAGCTACTGAAGCATCAAGTGCTACAAATCATAGTAATTCCAGGGTGTTTTTTAAAATAAGAATGTCAAGATGAATCTTGGGCACATTGTATAGGAAAAATTATTTGTTGTTATTGGGGTGGCTTTGAGAGTAGAAGTTAAAATACTTCTCTCACATTCACAAGTAAGGAAATTAGCCCTTGTGACCACTGAACAGCCATGCAGCACTGGCCATATTTGCACCCCACCCCCAACTTCCCCTCCAAAAGTCAAAGTCAGCAGATTCTGGGCAGAATAGGAGCTCCATTTCCATTGACCCAAAACCTGAAGCACCTAAGGCTTTAAGAAGGCTGAGAAGTCAAACCTTTTTCTTAAAGTGGAAAGAATTTCAATTAAAAAAAAATGATGACAGAGGCTGAAGGATTAAAACGAATGCTGAAGGAAGTGCTCAGACACACTGAAGAAAGAGAAAATAGAGGAGAGAAAGGCCATCTCCAACTTGGAACCTGGTGGAGGTGGTCAGGAAAAGTTTATCACCAAAAGCAGGTTTAATGAAACAACTTGAAGCGAACTGCCTACTAAGAACACCAGCCATATGGGACTATTTTAATTTATATTAAGTAATCATTTAAAAACAATTCAAATCTCAGTCCAGGAGATAATCATCCATTCTCCATGTGCTCAATCAACAGCCATATGTAGCTCATGATCACCATGATTGGGCAATATCAAACATTTCCTTGCAGAAAGTTTAATTAGTATTGAGCTAGTCTAGTAAGAGAAAAGGAGAAGGCAAGGGCACCCCACTCCAGTACTCTTACTTGGAAAATCCCATGGACAGAGGAGCCTGGCGGGCTGCAGTCCATGGGGTCACTAAGAGTCAGACACGACTGAGCGACTTCACTTTCACTTTTCACTTCCATGCACTGGAGAAGGAAATGGCAACCCACTCCAGTGTTCTTGCCTGGAGAGTCCCAGGGACGGGGGAGCCTGGTGGGCTGCCGTCTATGGGGTCACAGAGTCGAACACGACTGAAGCGACTTAGCAGCAGTAGCAGCAGTAAGAGAAAAGGGACAGAAGAAGAAGTCAAGAGTTTATGAGATAGCATTTTTTTTTGCAGAGAATTAAAAACATTTTTCATTAATAAAGCATAAATTATAAGGTTATAAATAAAGGGAGATATAATTGGATTTTTAGCCAAAGGCAAAATTATGGTCTTTTGTGTCATTCTAAGTAACTAAATTTATACTCTGGTCTAGGGCATATTTCCACGATGTCCCTGTAAGCACAAATCCACGTGATATTAATTGTGACAGCAACAAGTGGAAAAGTAAGGGGTTCCATGCATAAGAATTTGCTCCATTTCTACATTTTTACTGACTGATCATTCACATGATGTAAAATGTGATGTGCAATCAAAACCTGAAAACTTACCATTTAAATTGATTCTAAAATCCAAAGAGAAAATGAAAATTTTTGTCTGGATAAACATTTCCCATTTTACTCAACTAGTAGTGCACCCTAGTGGAGTATAAACGATACAGTTGTAAGCAGTTGATTTCTAGAAGGTTCTAACAGAAGAGGATGTTGGGTGTTGTTCTGTTTGGGAACAATCACTTGGCCATTGTGTGAAGGGAGAGTCTGAAAAGGCTTTGAAAACAGTCTTGACAGTTCATCTTATTATTCCATACATATATGACAAAATATTTCATTAGAACTGGAATTTTTTAATATTTTAACTTCTTTTTGATTGTGTCTGCTTTGAAGGATCAGGCCTATGGCTTCAGTTCATTATGTTTTATTACCTTAAAGGTTTATCTAAATAATTTTTAAAAATCACAGATCAATTATTGCCAATAATTTAAAAAAATGTATTCTTTTTTCTCATAATAGTATTTTAAAGGTTTCTGATATGTTTTGGGTGCTGGTATTCTGTCTTTTTTTGAATCTACAAATTTCTCATATATTAAGGCTGATTAGATTTACCAGGCATATCCCAAGGTCAGTGGTGATATATCAGTTTATCATGCAGATAAGACACCAAGTCCTCACTATTAAGTGGACTCTTGGTGACAAATGTACTAGATAGAACTTCTAGAACTAATCAGCTGGCATTACCCTCTCTGGTACAACAGCCCACGGATTTAATAACTATAGTTAAGCTTGTTTCCTTATGAGAAAAGAATTATAGATATTTGTTTTGTCCCTTATGATCCAAATGATTGCACTTCATCACATCTGAATGTGTTTGAATATAATCAGAATTTCCTCAGCGAGTGAAGATTTCTTTTTTTTTTTTCCAAATTACTAATTATATACTCTGGTGTGACTCCTGGAGATCAGTGAATATTAGATCACTTGATTTATTTGTAGCTATTATCTGCCTGTTTACCTTTTCTGGTGTTTTAAGTCGTTTGTTCCTCTAAAAGGGTTTTAACTTTTCCTTTTAACACCAGATTACTGAAAGTGAATTGTTTTCTTGCTTCTTTTATTTGCACATGTTATTCAGGTGGCAGGTGAATGTGTACAAATATATTTTATAAAGTGTAGATTATTTTATGCTAATAAAGTGTGTGGGCTCAGTTACTCAATCATGTCCAACTCTTTGCAACCCACGGACTGTAGTCCATAATGCTTCTCTGTCCATGGAATTTTTCAGGCAAGAACACTGGAGCAGGTTGCCATTTCTTACTCCAGGGGATCTTTCCAACCCAGGGACTGAATCCTCATCTCTTGGGTCTCCTGCATTGGGAGGCAGATTCTTTACCACGGCACCACCTGGGAAAAGCAGAACTTACTACTCTATGCTCATAAAGTAGCAAATTGCAGTTCATATAATGATACAAAATATCTATTATTTTGTTGCATCTTAAAATATGCTGTTTTATTGCATGTTTCTTTGTCTATTAAGTTTATAGATGCAAAAATATATTGAGAGATTTCAGCTTTTCTCTGCCATTTGTATTTATCTAAGAGGCTTACTCTGGGTATCAAGAGATATACTACTTACGAGAACACTTACAATGAATGCATACTAAGATGTGTATACCTGTATGTGTCGATGAGTTAGTGTGTCTGTTTTATGTGTGTACAAAACAGCTGCAAAAACTACAACCAACAGGAAACATTTTCAAAAGTTTCTGGGTTTGATTCAATCATCTTACCAGCCTAACTCTGCTTAGAACTATCTGCTGAATACTCTGCATCAGTCAAACCTCCAATCTTCCCCCATCCCTATCCATGCCACCCTGCCCTGAACCCTTGCCTGATAAACTATATCATAATGAGATTTTTTTTTAGTACTTAATTATCACTAGTAGCTATAATAACATCTGGAATTCATTTTGATCATTTAATTCTTGATCTAATTTGGTATCCACATTCATTTTTTTTCTTGCTTTCATTAGCAATTTCTTATTCATTTTACTTTGCCCCTTTTTAACTACTTTTACTTGCTTAAAATCCTTTTTAGAAGAAATCTTAGTGTAAATTGAGAATAACCTATGTATCATTAATTAATTCTATCAATCTTTATTGGCCATCTCCTATTTCTAAATACTATACTAGGTCTTCTGAGAAACACTAAGATGAATAAATTTTGAATTATGGTTCAAAAATACATATATACTTATGAGCATATATCCAAAGGAAATAAAATAGTAATCTTGAGGAGATATCTGCTCTTCTATGTTGTTGCAGCATTATTTGTCATAGCCAATATATTAAATTACTAAGTGTCTGCCAATGAATGAATGGGTGAAGAAGATGTGGTATATATGTATCCAATGGAGAGTTATACATCAGTGAGAAAGAAGGAAATCCTACCATTTGTAACAAACTGGATATATATATATATAAAACATATATATATATATATATATATTCACACACACACATATACATATACATGTCTTGATAAATATATATATACATACAGTCTTAATAGATCGATACATATCTTTATCTATCTGTCCCAAATATGTACAAATCCTAATTTCTGTAAATTCTGAATATTATATGGGAAAACAAACTAACATCTTGCTGTGATTCAAACACCTTGGTGTGATTCAATTTCATGGAATTGAGAGAAAATCCTGGATTATCCAAGTGGCCCTAATATGATCACGTGTGTGCGTGCTAAGTCACTCCAGTTGTGTCCTACTCTTTGTGACTCTATGGACTGTAGCCCACCAGGCTTCTTTGTCCTTGTGATTCTCCAGGCAAGAATTCTTGAATGATTTGCATGCCCTCCTCCAGGGAATCTTCTTGACCCAGGGATCAAACCCATGTCTCCTGCATCTCCTGCATTGGGAGGTAGGTTCTTTACCACTGATGCCACCTGGGAAGCCCAATATGATCACACTGAGCTTGATAAGAGGTACAAAGAAGGAATCAGAGTCATTGGAGATGGTTACATTAATCAGAGACTGAATGTTGAAATTCAGAAATGGAAGAACTTTAACCTAATTAAGCTAATTTTGGACTTCTGACTTTTCAAGAGAAAAAATTTGGGTTATTTTAAGTCACTAATTTTGTGGTAACTTCTTATATCAACAAGAAAAAACTATGCCTTTTAATTTTCCACATCCTTCACCATACCCTATAAGCTCTGTGAAAAGTGGAACAATCCAATCTCTTCCTCTCTCTCTCTCTATTTTTCTTTTTTAAAGTCTCAGTATCTCCAAGATCTGGCAGCATCTCTGAACTCTGTTCTTTTCTTCTATAAAGCTGGAGGTTGTTATATATTGGTGTTCTTTCCAGATGAGTCACTGAAACAGTATCTTCTCAAAAATAGTTTGAAATAGTATAATATCAACTAATTTGGATAAATATTTAACTACAATATGAATGAATGTGTTAGTTGCTCAGTTATGTCCAACTCTTTGTGACCCATATCTGTAGCCCACCAGGCTCCTCTGTCCATGGAATGCTCCAGGCAAGAATACTGGAGAGTCCCTTCTCCAGGGGATTTTCTCAATTCAGGGATGGAATTTAAGTCTCTTGCATTGGCAAGCAGATTCTTTACCATTTGAGCTACCAAGGAAGCTTAATATATTTAAGCATTTTAAAGAATCTAAAACTCTTAAAATATATATTAAAAAAAATTGAAGTATTTACCATGCTCTTTGAGATATATTGCACTAAGAAATTCCACTCTCCCTTTATCTTCTGTTAATGATGCCCAGCAGGATCAGTCTTCTGCTGGAACACCTAGGACAATTTTAAGCACAATTTTCTCAAGTGTCATTTCCAATCTAAAATATTATGGCTGAAATAATAGAATTAGGTTAGTCAGGACAGCCTCCTTTGTTTTAATTATTCTTTATTTTAGTTTTTCATTAGATATTCAAAGAAGGTAAGGAACATATTTTAATGTCTCTATATGCTTTTATCCTGAGCATCCTGGAGAGTGAGTCAACAGTGAGCTTCCTTCTGGGGTATCCGGGATAAAAGATGTTAGAGCTATGGTAACCTGAACTGTAAAGATACCAAGAGATGAATTCTGGGCCTCACAGAACCACAAACTAAGTTTTTTTTTTTATTTCAAATAGAAAAAAATAGAAATTTAATAGACATTATATAAATATGTGAGATGGATCAATAAATTGCACGTCCTGTGATTTTTTAAACTAGGAGCATTTCACAGATTATAAAAGTTATAGAACAACAAAATCTCTGCCAAACTGAGAGGATAATATACACATGAAGCTCATTATTCCAGATATGGTGAATCTGCAAATGTCAATGATACCTGCATACAATTTTGGATGATTAATTCACAATTTTTAAGGCAAATTAGACAGGGATGAATGTGCCCCTAAGCAATGAGGTTGTTCCAGGGAGGTTATTAAACATGAGAGAAAAGGTTCTCTGATATCACTTTCAGAGAGAACAGATATGGAAATAAATTGGCTGCTGGTCATTTCTTGCCCCTTTTTTCAACATTCAGATGAGGCCTCAGGCACAGAGCAGAATAGAATCCACACACAACAAGGCTGTTGTGTATGCATAATGTAATTTATAAAACTTTCTTCAAGTAACAATGAAAGTGCTCAGCATAAGGATAATTACAAAGAGGATCATCTAAAGAATTTACAAAGACAGGAAACCTACAACTGAAAATGAATGGATGCATCAGTAATATAAATACCACCACGTGAGAGAAAGATGTACAAATTACAAGGCAGAAAGGATTTATTTTAACAGCACCTGGGAACTTGTCCAGGAATATTTTACATTTTTTGTTTCTTTTTCTGAAAGAACATTTAATGTGCAAAGGAAATAAGGGCAATTTTCATGACAAATGCTCCTAAATAGAAGGAGCATACAAATGTCATCAAATTATGCTTCCTCTAAAGTTAAAGTATAAAATATCCTTCCATTTTTTCATTAATAAGGTGTATGTGATCTGCTTCTGTTTTTTTTTTTCCCCCCATTGATTCTTATTATAAATTACTCATTTAAAGTTTTGTCAGAAATTATACTGATTGTATTACAGGGAAAGGAATAATAATATTCTTTTATACAATTACAATATAGCTTCTCTGGTGGCTCAGACGGTAAAGAATCTGCCTATAATGCAGGAGATCTGGGTTCGATCCCAGGGTCAGGAAGAACCAGAGAGAAGGAAATGGTAACCCACTCTAGTAATCTTGCTTGGAGAATTCCATGGACAAGAGGAGCCTCATGGGCTACAGTTCATGGGGTAACAAAGGATCAGACATGACTGAGTGACTAACACTAAAATTAATTACAATATACAATGATCAAACATGCTCAGTGTTAACGTTAATGCCACAAATATTAAAAACTAAGAAGTTACCTTCTATCCCCTTTTTGGTTTCCAATGTATGAATCAAATTAAGAAGTAATCTTGTGCCAAATTTCTCTATATTTAAAGTGTGGGACTTCCCTGGTGGCTCAGACGGTAAAACGTCTGCCTACAATGTGGGAGACCCGGCTTCAATCCCTGGGTTGGGAAGATCTCCTGGAGAAGGAAATGGCAACCCACTCCAGTACTCCTGCCTGGAAAATCCCATGGACGGAGGAGCCTGGTAGGCTACAGTCCATGGAGTCGGAAAGAGTCAGACATGACTGAGTGACTTCACTTCACTCACTTGATTTCATATATATTGATCTTAATGAATGTCCATTAATTAATAAGTACAAATACTTTTAGTAAACTTGTTCATTTTTCAAGACTTTTAGATGTGCTTCTCCAAAAAGGCCTTAAATTGTTTCCTATGTTGGATTTGATAGTCAATGTAATTACATGAAGTCCAGGTTGCATACACAAAAAGTGATAAAACAAGACAAAAAACCTTCACACAAACGTCCTTACAGTTTATAACTTCTAGTCTCGTCAGCAAATCTGAAAGGTATATGAGTGTAATGGTAGTAAGGGGTGGGGAAGGGGGTAATACTTTTAATTGTAATACATTTTAACATGACAATTACTCTAGCCTGTATTATAGACCCTTAGGACTTTTCAAGAGAAAAGTGAAAGGAGAAAAATGCAGTGGAGAATAAAAAAGCTATGATAATTATCCAAAGGAAAATAAATAGATAAAAAGAACAAAAAAGTGTTTCCATAATGACCTGGGCACAGATAAAATGATAATTTATTTTACAATATGCAGAGAATTTATGTCTAATATGTCTATGTCACTGACTTCTTCCACTTAGGAACTAGTGTTTATGCTAAAAAAAAAAAAAAGAAACAGAGGATTGATAAAAGCTCAGCTTATCCTGTGAATTTTTCCCTTAAATTTAAATTGTCTTCTCCATTTGTTTACATTTTCTAAGGTTTCTTATCGCCTGCTTGAAATTCAGTTTCTGAATCTACATCAGGATTTCCATACCCACATTGGTAATCTGCATCTCAAAAGAATATTGGATGATAATAGCTTTCTTAAAATATGCTCTTCCTTCTCCATTTTCTATTTCAAAAAATGACATAAAGCCCAGGACACTTCGGTTTCTTGCCACAACCAACAAGTCACAAAGTTGTCTCTAAATTATATCACAAACTTACCTTCTCCTTTCCATCTGGAGCATCATATTCTAAAGTCCCAGTAATCATATCTTACTTACCCCTCACCACTGATCCAGGAATGGATGGATCTCCATGCCTCTAGGATTATCCTAGTTCAGCAAAACCTTCAAACCACTGATTCAGTTTAGTTCAGCTCAGTCATGCAGTCATGTCTGACTCTCTGTGACCCCATGGGCTACAGCATGCCAGGCCTCTCTGTCCATCACCAACTCCCAGAGTTTACTCAAACTCAAGTCCATTGAGTAGGTGATGCCATCCAACCATCTCATCCTCTGTCGTCCCCTTCTCTTCCTGCCTTCAATCTTTCCCAGCATCAGGGTCTTTTCCAATGAATCAGTACTTCACATTAGGTGGCCAAAAATTAGAGTTTCACCTTCAGCATCAGTCCTTCCAATGAATATTCTGGATTGATCTCCTTCAGGATGGACTGGTTGGAACTCCTTGCAATCCAAGGGACTCTCAAGAGTCTTCTCCAACACCACAGTTCAAAAGCATCAGTTCTTCGGCACTCAGCTTTCTTTATAGTCCAACTCTCACATCCATACATAACTACTGGAAAAACCATAGCTCTGACTCAATGGACCTTTGTCAGCAAAGTAATGTCTCTACTTTTTAATATGCTGTCTAGGTTGGTCATAGCTTTTCTTCCAAGGAGTAAGTATCTTTTAATTTTGTGGCTGTAGTCACCATCTGCAGTGATTTTGGAGCCCCCCAAAATAAATTCTGTCACTGTTTCCATTGCTTCCCCATCTATTTGCCATGAGGTGATGGGGCATTCATTTTTAGTTACTGGTATAATATTACCACAAATTTATAGCTTAAAACAACACATATGTGTCATGCAATCCTTCTGGAGGTCAGAAGTCCTAAAATCAAGGCTTTGGAGGACTGAGCCTCTAATGGGGGTTTTAGGAGAGAATGTTTCCTTGCCTTTTCCAGCTTCCAGAGGCCATCTGCCTTCTGTGTCCTGTGTTTTCCCTCCTTAATCTAACTAACCTCTTCTGTAATCAGGTCTCCTCTCTGATTTGATCCTCTTACCTGCCTCTTCCACAAACTCTTGTGACTACATTGGACAACTGTGATCATCCAGAATAACCACCTAACTCATGATCCCTACCTTCACCACATCTTCCAAGTCCCTTTTAGCATTTAAAGTAAACATATTAACTGGTTTCAGGGATGGTGGTTTTCTTTTGCAGGCTTCCCCAGTGGTTCAGTGGTAAAAAATCTGTCTCCCAGTACAGGAGGCACAGGTTTGATCCTTGGGTCCAGAAGATCTCCTGGAGGAGGAAATGGCAACCCACTCCAGTATTCTTGCCTGGAAAATTCCATGGACAGTGGAGCCTCTAGGGCTTTAGCCCACGGGGTCACAAAGAGTTGGAGATGACTGAGCAGACACACATGTTTTCTATTTTGGGGCAGGAAAAAAGGTAAGTTTAACTCAGCCTACCACTCTTTGCAACAATTTCCATTGAATCTTTTTATTTATTTTTTAATTTATTTTTATGGGTAGAGTAGGAAAAAAAATAACTTTTTTGCTTTGCCAGGCAAAGGCAGACACTGTGGGCTCCTGCCCTGGAAAACTATGTGTCCCTTCCATTAGATCTTTTTAGATTTTTTTTTTTTAATTCTGGATGATACACAAACAAACCCAGAAGGCAGATAGGGAATGAACAAAGGCAAGAGAATGGGAAGGAAAGTAAGAAGGGAGGAGGAAGAAACTAAGGAAACAAGTCAAGCTCAGATTATAACAGTTTAAAAAATCATGTTTGCTGATAAAATGTTAAAGATAGATATTGGGATAGCTCATGTAATACTATCTTGAAACACGGGGATTTTGAATAACCATTCCAATGTGTATTTATTTACATGCATGTGGGTATTAACTTTATTATGTTTGAATGTTAACAAAGGAGCTAGATCCTCTTCATGATATGAAATTGGGTTTAAAAACATTCAAAAGTAGTCACACATTATCTTTAACTACATGTCTAAAACACAACTTTACATTTTTAGCACAAAATCTTTACTGTTTCCAGTTGTGTCTCAGAGAATGTAGAATGCTCCATAGGGTATCCTTAGCTGTATAATATTATCCCTCAATTTGTCCTATGGAGTCAGAATTACTGACCCTCAGGGCATGGCAAGAGACCTATTATTTTTACATGTTATAAACCATGGCCTAATAAGTAAAATCCATCAACTAACATAAAAGTAGTTCCTTGTTACTCTTGGATTTAATGTCTGCTTAAAGGAGATTATCCAATGCATGACTCTTTTTAAATAAAAAGCCATTTATATCTGTTTATATCAACTCAAAATGCATAGGCAGTCTCTAGCACTAAGTAGGAAAGTCATAATTTTTTATTCCATGCAATATGTGTTTAATGTATCTCTCTTTTTAAACATTCATACCATGTAGGCATTTCATCGGTGATTCACTGTATACAATTGTCTTCTAAAATACAGTTTTATTGAAGAAGTCATTTACTGTGGAGCTTATATATGTGTGTGTGTGTGTGTGTGTGTGTGTGTGTGTGTGTGTATAATATATCTTTCTTTTAGTGCCTCATAGAAAAAGTGGCCCTTCATTTTGTTTTATTATTGAAGGAGAACCCAGTAACTAACTTAGGGTGATTCATCTTAGAAATATCTGTTCTCTCATCTGCTGTGTAGCAAACTTCCCACACAGTCTATTTTGTTCTAATGCTCTTCCCTTTAAAGTTGCAGCAATATTTTCAATTACTTTTAAAGTGGTATTTGCTGAGAAAGAATTGCATTTTACTTTATTGCCATATAGTTTCCAGATATTTTTTACTTTTCACTATAGGAGGAAGATCAAGTGCTTTCTTGATGAAACAGGATATTTTGCATTTTGCTGTTTCATAAAGCATTAAACAAGAAGTCTAAGCTTTTTTTTTTTTTACACTGTTAATAAGATATCTTGCCTACATAGGTTTTCAGGGTGGTTACTCTTCAACCATTTACGAAACCTTGTCAAAATTTTTGTATTTTTTGTTATTCTTTAACATATAATTAACCACATAAGTGCCAGCCTTTCAAGTCCTCAGACAAGACTTCAATGATTTCTCACTCAGATTTAATTTAAAATCCTTTGAATTAGAGGATACAGAGCTCAGAATAATCTGACTCTCCACTCCCAATTCCCTGAACTAATCTCTCACCACCTCTCCTCTGAGTCCATCAGCCATTTCCTCCAACTTTCTTTCCAAATGAGTGTATCTGGCTCTCGCCTCTCGCTTCCTTCTAATGTCACTCTTCTTGATCATAGTTTTGAGTATTACAAGCTTCTCCTCACTTTTATACCCTCTAGCAATCATCACCTCCTAATATGTTGTATAACTCACTTGATTCATGTTTGGTATATAAATATCTACTGGAAACCAAGCACTCTGGAAATGCCAATTTTTTTTTTCCTGTTTGTATTTAACACAAGCATCCCTAAAACCTAGAACTATGCTCAGCACAGAGGTCGTCAATAAGTTCTACTAAATACATATCTAGTGTTTTAAAACAGTTTTTTTTTTAACCATATCTTATCTGGATAATCACTGTGCTGTGCTCAGTCATATCCGACTCTTTGTGACTACCATGAACTGTAGTCCGCCAGTATCCTCTGTCCATGGGATTTTCCAGGCAAGAATGTTGGAGTGGGTTGCCATCTCCTTCTCCATGGGCTCTTCCTAACCCAGGGATCAAACGTGCATCTTCTGTGTCTCTTGCATTGGCAGGCAGATTCTTTACCACTGAATCACCTGGAAAGCCCATGGATAATCACAAGTATCTTCTAATTGGCAGGCCCTTCTCCATCTTTATTCCAAGACAATCTCAATAAAATGAAATACCATGTAAAATATTTGCTCAAGAACTGTTGACACATGGAGAAGTGAAAACTGGGAGCATCCTTAGGATGTACAAAACCTATGAGAAACAGGCCATACTGGGAAAAATGGTTCTTAAAGAAATTATTCTGTCACAAGATGATGGCACTATCCAAACTGAGATTCCATGTGTGTGTAGCCAGATCCACTGAATGACCAAGAAAGCACTGGCGGTGGTGGTGGTGGTGGTTCAGTGGCTCAGTCGTGTCCGAGTCTTTGCCACCCCATTGATTATAGTCCCCCAGGCTCCTCTGTTCATGGGATTCTCCAGGCGAGAAGACTGGAGTGGGTTGCCATTTCCTTCAAAAAAGCATTGGATTGGCAAAAATGTCCCTCCATGTTTTCATACAATGTTACTGAAAAACTCAAAAGAACATTTTGCCAACCTAATACTTCAGAGACAAAAGTTTTAAATTTTATTTTGTTTATTCATTAAAAGGGGCTTCCCCAGTGGCTCAGCAGTAAAAAAAATCTGCCTGTAATGCAGGAGATGCAAGAGACAGCGGTTCAATCCCTGGGTTGGGAAGATCCCCTGGTGTAGGAGATAGCAACCCATTCCAGTATCCTTGCCTGGAGAATCCCATGGATTGAGAAGCCTCCTGGGCTATCGTCCATGGGGTCGCAAAGATTTGAACACAACTGAGTGCATGCACACATGCACACTTAATGTAGGTGCTGAAATTTTACTGCAAAAGGATCCTTTTTACAAGAAAAGACATTAAAATATGTGAAGTTTTTCTGAAAATATATTAATAATACAATCTCTAGAAAGTCAGAATATTACGTTTATGTTGTATGAATGTTTCTCTCACAATTACCTACCAAAACAGCAGTTGCGAGGCACTAAACAAACACATCTTTAAACAGTCAATAAGAAAAGAAAAAACAGATCAGAGTATCTGAATTGAATGAAGTGCCATTTCAAAATCATAAACCGCTAGGTGGTTAGAACTGAGGCTGAGAGGAGAGGCCCCGAGGTAATATAAATGTTTCTAGGTTGATTCAGTTGTTTTCAGCCAGTAGGGAATTTTCAAAACATTGAAGACTTCCGTCATAAAGCATAATTCTAAAAGTGGTTTTAGCAATGTTGAAGCAAAGATTGCTTAAAATTATAGAATGATGATGATAATGAATTCAATATTATTTTATAACCCAAATGTTTCTCCTTGTGAATGGCTATGAAGTGTGTCAATTAGAAGCAAAACAGAAGGAGTTATTTCCCATAGAGTAGCAAATCTAAGAGCTGATAGTTTAAATAGGAAAATACCAAACCTGGAATATTAAATTCTATTATGTTGTGTATGATTATGGGTTTCCCCGCTGGCTTAGCTGGTAAAGAATCAGCCTGCAATGTGGGAGGCCTGGGTTTGATCCCTGGGTTGGGAAGATCCCATGGAGAAGTGAAAGGCTACCCAAGCCAGTAATATGACCTAGAGAATTCCATGGACTGTATAGTCCATGGGGACACCGAGAGTAGGACATGATTGAGCAACTTTTACTTTCTTTTTCATGTATGATGATAGATTAAGAAATGAAAGATGGTATATATGATTTGATAATCCAATAAATACATTTATTTATATGAGTATATAAACATCCATATGTGTATAATTTGTATCTCTATTTATCTTTGGTACATTATAAAAATTTGAATACCATCTATGGCCTAAGGGCCTTAAACATAGAAACTATGCTTTATTTATTCCTGCATATGATACAAACTCCACAAAGATTTTTTGACTTGACTTAATTATTAAATAACATTTTGTTAATATTATATAAAGGTGGATATAATTAAATTTCTTTGAATTTTAGAATTAAAGGTAGATACACAGCACTTAGACAAGTTTAGCTAATTTTTTTAACATTCTATTTTTGCCTACATGTATAAACATTTTCATGAAACATAAATTAGAAAGTGTGCTTTTTAAAAATTTACTTTGGTTACATATGTGTTTGATTTACAAGTTTATGCCAGATACTTTTCAGCTAATAACACATAATTTTTACACTTCTCCAAGTAACAACATATGTGGCTTAAGTATACACCATGTGCCAGATACTGAGTTACATATGAAATGCAATCAGTAATACTATTATTTTTAAAATTAGAGTTAATCAACATATAAGGTCTATACAAGCATACTTCTTTTTATCCTGCTTTGCTTTATGCACTTCACAGATAGTGTGCTTTTTACAAATTGAAGGTTTGTGGCAGCCCTGAATGTAGTCTATTGGTGCCATTTCTCCAACAGCATCTCCTCACTTCATGTCCCTGTCTCATACGTTGGTAATTCTCACAATACATAGTTTGAGGAAAACGGTATTTTTCATGGAACAGTCAACCCAGAATGGAATTACAGGGAGTTAAGGTTGAGAGGTTTCCCTCTTCACAGGACACAGTGGTTTTCCATTCTCTTGGTGTGTGAGAATCACCAAAAGAGTGTCCAAAAAACCTGCATTAATAGTTTTTGAGAAAAACTACAGAATCAGCATCCCCGTTATCGCTTGTGCATACAAATCTAGCTTTTGAAAATCTGAGTTTTTCAACTTGGAAAAGGATTCCAATCTAAAATGGGATCATAGGGCATGAAATGGAAAATCTCATGCATGTACCTTCATGAGACTGGAGCTTAAGAGCTGAGAGACTGATTTCCTATAATGTCAAATTTACAGAAGACTGAGATTCATCTAATGACCAAAGAGCATCTGCTGATAGTCCTTCCTCATCCTCAAGCCAATCAACTTACTGCTTGGGCTCTGGCTGAACTTCTGTATCTTTCCCTACTTGTCCATAAATCCGGACTGCCCCCAAACCTCAACAGATTCTAGTGTAGCTGGCAACACTATGCACTGTGAGAATTTTAATTCTGCTGCTATTTCTGAAAAAAACTCAATTTCTTGTCATTTGTGCTCACCTCAGTTTACTTCCTTGCTTAGTTTAGCAAAAAAGTTGTCCCATTTAATTCATTTATTTGAAACCCCAAATTTCATTTTATAGGCACTTTTGACAAAGTATCAAACCCTTTAGCCTAGTAGTTCAACATTTTCACTAGCAAATCTCACCTAAGTTGCTCCATGAAATGCCTATGATAATTAATAGTAATTAATTTGTGTCATACTATTTAATCACCTTGATTTTATAATTTGATTAAATTTGTCATAATAGATTCATAAGGTAAGCAGTGTATTCATCATCATCGTGCAAAGGAAATATATGAAGTAAAAACCTGTTCAATGCCATAATTATGATCAGTTGTTTTTCAGTCACTTTTGTGTTCAACTCTTTGCAGTCACATGGACTGTAGTACTCTAGGCTCTTGCATCCATCACTATCTCCCAAAGTTTGCTCAAACTCAAGTCCATTAAGTCAGTTATGCTATCTAACCATCATTAAGATCAGAGTGAAGATTTGAAGCCAGCTGGAATCAAGGTTGCAGGGAGAAATATCAATAACCTCAGATATTCAGATGACACCACCCTTATGGCAGAAAGCAAAGAGGAAATAAAGAGCCTCTTGATGAAGATGAAGGAGGACAGTGAAAACCTGGCTTAGAACTCAACATTCAAAAAGCTAAAGGCATGGGGCATCTGGCCCCATCACTTCATGGCAAATAGATAGGGAAACAATGGGAACAGTAATGGACTTCATTTGCTTGGGATCCAAATTCACTGTAAATGGTGACTGCAGCCATGAAATTAAAATACACTTGCTGCTTGGAAGAAAATCTCACAAACCTAGATGGCATATTAAAAAGCAGAGATATTACTTTGCTGACAAAGGTCCATATAGTCAAAACTATGGTTTCTCCAGTAGTCATGTACAGATGTGAGAGCTGGACAATAAGTAAGGCTGAGAGCCGAAGAATTGATGCCTTCAAAGTGTGGTACTGGAGAAGACTATTGAGAGACCCTTGGGCAGCAAGGAGATCAAACCAGTCAATCCTAAAGGAAATCAACCCTGAATATTCACTGGAAAGACTGATGCTGATGCTGAAACTCCAATGCTTTGGCAGCCTGATGTGAAGAACTGACTCATTGGAAAATACCTTGATGCTGAAAGACTGAAGGCAGGAGGGGAAGGGAACAACAGAGAAGGAGATAGTTGGATGGTATCACCGACTCAATGGACATGAGTTTGAGCAAAGTCCAGGAGATGGTGAAGAACAGGGAGCCCTGGCATGCTGCAGTCCATGGGATCACAAAGATTTGGTCTGAGCAACTGAACAATACCTGTGTCAAGTCTGTACTGTTATTTGCATTACGATGCCTTCCGTCTTAGGGTTTTTTCTCTGAATGCTTATTTGTTGGGCAATGTACTACATTTTTTTTTTGTATTTCTCTGGGGCACTGAACCCATCTGACCATGCAGAAAACATAAGAGACATGGATTCGATCACTGGGTTGGGAAGATCACCTGAGAAAGGCATGGCAACCCACTCCTTTATCTTGCATGGAGAATCCCACAGACAGAAGAGCCTGGCAGGCTACAGTCCATAGGGTTGCAGAGTTGGACACGACTGAAGTGACTTAGCACGATAGCATGTACTATATTTACATGCAATCCTTTCCCATTAGCCCTTATACCTGCATCTAGTTCAGTTCAGTCACTCAGTCCTCTCCGACTCTTTGCAACCCCAGGGAATGCAGCAAGCCAGGCTTCCCTGTCCATCACCAACTACTGTCCTTAAAGACCAAGTTCAGCAATCTTTCTGAAGTCTGATCCTATTACTTTTTCCCATGGCATTCTCTTCCTTTACATTTTAATAGTCCCTTGTGAGAACTCTAACACAATTACAATGGGTTATCAATATATGCTGTTCCACATTAGGGAATTCAACTCTGGATTGTGGGCTTTGTTGAGGACAAGTGGGAGTTGAGTCACCTATTCGGAACCTCAGGAGGGCCAAAAATGGAAATTAAGTGTTCGTGGACTTTAGCATCCAGAGGAGACCCTGGAATCAATCCCTTCCACCTCTATATAGATAGATGACGGGTTATTTCTTGTATCTCTCACCATCACAAAAGGATAGCGTGTGTGTTGTACCACCAAAGTACCAAGCATGGAGTCTTAGACATAAGGGTTTTTCCCTTAAAATGCTGAGAATACATTAATTCACATGAATTAAAACAGGCTATAAAATCTACCCAAGATATTTGACCACTCTACTCTGTCTCTTGCTGTAAATAGAAAATAAATAACAGATGAAGTTTATAAAAGCCTTAGTATACATTGAGAATTAAGTGCTATTCTCTACCTGGATTTACAAAGAATGTTATATTTTCTAACACTAGATTCATTTAGGAACCATAAATAATAGCATGTTGTTTTGTGGAGAAACAAATAATCGCATATCTACAGACAGTAACTTTCAATATAAAATTTACACTGATTATTTTCCTTCCTGATGTGCTGTTAACATTGAGTCTTTCTGAGAAATCCAACTTGTTACTGTCTTTAAAATGGTCAATGGAAAATTATTAAGTTCTTTATTTTATATTGTTAGAATTTCTTTACAAACATATCAATAATTTTTTTTCAATATAGGCTTGATCAAAAGAACAATAGTGCATAATTGAAAACAGCTTACCTCTACAGGCATACTTTGGAGATATTGAAGGTTTGGTTCTAGACTACCTCAAAAAATGAATATTACCATAAAGTGAATTGCATGAACTTTTTGATTTCTCTGTATATATAGAAGTTATGTTTGCACTATACTATAGTCTATTAAGTGTGCCATAGCATTATGTCTAAAAAGCAATGTTGTTGTTATTTAGCCACCAAGTCCTGTCTGATGCTTTGTGACCCCATGGCCCACAGGTCTCCATTGTCCATGGGTTCTCCAGGCAAAAACACTAGAGTGGGTTGCCATTTTATTCTCCAGGGAATTTCTCAACACAGGTGTCAAACCTGGATCACCTGCATTGGCAAGAGGATTCTTTACTGCTGAGTCACAAGGGAAGCCCTAAAAAAATCAATGTATGTGTCCTAAATTATAAAGCATTTATTGCTTAAAAAAATGCTGTCCCTCATCTGAGCCTTGTGAATTGTAATTTTTCTGCAATAGTAATAATAAGATTACTGATCATAGATTTCCATAGTGTTAAAGTGTTAGTTGTTCAGCCATGTCTGACTCTTTGCATCCACCAGGCTCCTCTGTCCATGGGATTCTCCAGGTAAGAATATTGGAATGGGTAGCCATTCCCTTCTCCAGGGGATCTTCCCAATCCAGGGATCGAACCCAGGTCTCTGACATCGCAGTGGATTCTTTACCATCTGAGCCAACATGGAAGACCCTAGATCCCCACAAAAAAAATACAATAATAATGGAAATTTGAAATATTGTCAGAATCACCAAAATGTGACACAGACAGGAAATGAGCAAAGGCAGTTGGCAAAATTGGGCTGATAGACTTGCTCGGTACAGGGTTGTCATACACCTTCAATTTGCAATAATAATAATAATAAACTGTGAAGCTCAATAAAGCAAAGAACACTAAAACAAGATATGCCTGAATAGCTTAGAATAGTAGTTAACATTTATGAGCTGCAACAGAGTCTTGGATTTTTGGCATAGTCACTATATATATGAGGAAACTGATAACTAAGAGGTTAAGTGATGTGTTCAAATTTACCATCACAAACCAACAAGGGCAGAGAAATTCTGATTTAGAAACGCAATCCTGTAACCTAGTATTATATCTCACTACTTTCCCCAACTCTAAGTCAAATCTGAAATTATTTTTTTTTCCTTTTATTTCCACTGAATCATAACATGCAATGTTTTTAAAATATTTACAGTGATAGAGCTTAGTAAAAACTAACAGTTCACTGTTGGTGCTGTTCAGAGCAACAATATCTAATTAGATATCACATCCTCATTAAGACTGTGTGGTAATTATTAATTTAAAGATAGATATTGAAAGTAAAACCATCACTTGTGTAAGCTAGTGAATATTGCAATCCCTCCTACATTACTATTTCATATACTTTGTATTGTCCATCATTCTATCATTTTGTTTTCATTTGCTAATAATGAAAACATAAAGGGAAAACTATACATATTTGTTTAATTAGCTCTTTAAGGGGAAAACATGTACACCCAAGGTGGATTCATGTCAATGTGTGGCAAAACAAATACAATATTGTAAAGTTAAAAAATAGAAAATAAACTAATCAAAAAAAGTATAATTCCATTCTTGTTCTAAATATTGATTTTCAAATACATATTTATATATATTTAGGGGCTTCCCTGGTGGCTCAGACTGTAAACAACGTGCTTGCATGCAGGAGACTCAGGCTCTATCCCTGGGTTGGGAAGACCCCCTGGAGAAGAAAATGGCAACTCTCTCCAGTTTTCTTGCCTGGAAAATTCCACAGAAAGAGGAGCCTGGTGGGATACAGTCCATGAGGTTATAGAGAGTCTGACATAACTGAGCGATTAACACTTCCTTTCTTTCTTTCTTAAATGAGTCTTGTTTTAAATCTCTAAGTTCACATTTATAAGAAAACATGTTACAATTGAGTGCTTTTGATTTTTTTTCTCTAAATTTCTACTCTGTTTTGAAAGTAGACTTCAAAATAGCTCTTTTGCTTTGGATAGGAGAGACACCAACATGCAGGAATTCATAGGTGAAGTTTCTCAGAGAAATAATGAGTGAGCCATTTATCTGTGCTTGAAGTCAGACATTTCACGAGAACGGGCTGCTGGAGTTACTTTTTAATGACCATGGAGGACCACAGACAGAGGAAGAAGAGGCAGTGTACTAAATGACGCTTCAAATAAATCTAGAGAATACTTGAAATTTGATTATTTACAGGCAACAGAGTTGGGATAAGAAAGGCTACTTGGGACTTCTTTGAAAGAAAGCTTATTATGAAATTGTTTTTGGCAAGCAGTATACGTCTGTCTTATTGAATTAAATATCATGATTTAGATGCTTTTCAGTGTATTTCTATCTTTCCCAAATACAGTTAACTGTCATGGCTGAATTACATGGAATTGCTGATAATTGAAAATTTTTGACATAAAAAGAACAGTTTTACATGGTTCAACCTACAGTAATAAACTCACTCATTTTCCCACATCTATTATACTATGTAAAAATCCATTTTCATTCTGTTTATTCTCTAAAAATGGCCAATCATATTCTCATGGCAAGAAACTGATAGGTTAATCTAAAAATATTTCAACTGAAAAATAAAATAACCAACATCTAAAAGAAACAGGAAAGGAAATCTTGCTAACATGTTGCAGTAATAAGTGAACCAAAAATCCTTGGTTGAATCAGACCCAGGTTGTGCTGATATGTGAATTAACTGAGGCTGTCAAAGTGTTTCTATTTCAGCATTTTGTGTGTGTGTGCATGCCTGCGTGTGTTATGCATTTAATTAGTATATTAACTGTTGCTCTTAGTGATGCTGCAGAAACTGTGCTTAACATTTATATTCAATTATCCTCCATAACCATTTCTTATTATACTTTCTATTTATAGTTTATAGTTTGCTTATCCTCATTCTGCATATTTCCTGTCCTCTTTCTCCTTAAATAATTTCTAGGTCTTTCATATTTCTTTTTATTAGCTCCCAGTGGAATTTCTTTCATTAAAACTACTAGATTGACATTGTTACTGAGATACACTTCTAATTTTTCCTCCCTAAGACCAGCAGTCTGAGACTTTTCAAATTGTGATAGCACCAGTTGCACCAAAAGAGATACATTTGGGCCTAATTAACTTTTGTTCATTAAAAATGACCTTGTTTCACAGAAAGGGGCATTAGGCAGCTTCTGCTTTCACAGAGATACATTTAGAAACACAGCAAAAGAAAAAAAAAAAGAAGCCATATGACTTAGATAACATTAGCTGTGGATGGTGTTATTAACATTATCATTTTTAATAACATGATTCATTTTGCCAAAGATACAAATAGGTGCTTTTCGCCAGTGAGCATTTTAGTATTAGCAGAGATATTCATTATCCTGTGATGTCAATGTCTTTACTCCTTCTTGTGACAAATGTGTACATGAATTGGATATGTGGAAAATACAAGTCTGCATGATAATATGTCATACTGAATTACAATGTGTTGACTTCCCTGGTGGCTCAGACAGTAAAGCGTCTGCATACAATGTGGGAGACCCAGGTTTGATCCCTAGGTCGGGAAGATCCCCTGGAGAAGGAAATGGCAACCCACTCCAGTACTCTTGCTTGGAAAAAATCCCATGGATGGAGGAGCCTTGTAGGCTACAGTATATGGGGTAGCAAAGAGTCGGACACGACTGAGCGACTTCACTTTCTTTCTTTCCTTTTGAAAGAGAAAGAAAAATTTTGAAAATGGTAATTGTAGATTCTCGTGTTTAATCCTCTTTGTTTTATGTTTCCATAGGTCAAATGTGTTAGTCGTTCAGTCATGTCGGCCTCTTTGCGATCCCATGGACTCTAGCCCGCCAGGATCCTCTGTCTGTGGGATTCTCCAGGCAAGAATATTGGAGTGGGTTGCCATTTCTTTATTTTAAGATGTTTGCTTTATTTGTGATGTAACTCTATCAATAGCAGGATTTGGTAAAAACTATTCAAAATACTTTAACTCATCACCAATTATAACTATGTTAATCTATAAAAGTTTAGTTTACAAAGACAATATGTATTCCTTTTGAACTCCAAGTATTTACTTACATTCATTTCTAAAAACACTTCTATATATACATTTCACTAAGAATCACACAAGTTTGACTGTTACTTCACATTTGTAAGCAATTCTTTGTTCTTTTACTTGTGCTCTCCATACTCTTCATCATATGTAAAAGAAATGTTAAGAGACCTGCTTATGAACATTTTCAGCTATTATGTGGATATTCAATTATTCAATAGGTATAAAAATCAAGTCCTGGTCTATATCTAGTGGAAAAAGTGCAAGGCAGGCCTGTTATGTCATTATATTACCTTAGATATGAAATGATTTTTATTTTGACCTTAGTATTTCCGAGATAACATTTTCTATCTTAAATTACAAATATCTATATAAAAGGAAAATAATACAGCATATTTTTAGCAGTACTGTGAGCTTGAATTTAAACTTCAACATGATATGTGCTAATATGAATGAATAAAGTTATAGGTATAAGGATGTCAAGTAAGAGGAAGTTTTTCTCCTTCTGTTAGAAAAAAATATTATGCTGTGGAACTGACTGGGTCTCACTAACAGTTTTACTAATTTCTTCAGTCACCATGGGTAAATCATTTTACCTCTTTGAACTTCAATTCCCACCCTTATTACATAAAGGAATTAAACTAGAATCAAAACTCTTAAACTTGAATGCATGTTAAAATGAACCTAGGAGGTTTTTTTAAAAGCATTTATGCCCGAGTCCAATTACCAGAATTTATCTAGGTTAGGTTTTGGCACCAGTATATTTTTAAGTCCTCAGAACTTTTAGAAAACTTGATTAGATGATCTTTAATGTTTCTCAAAGTTTGAAGTCCACAAAGAGACTAAAAAAACTAGATGTTAATATGACAAATCATTCAGAAACCAGTGAACCTAAAATACATCCTTCTGGAAAACTTGAAACGTATGTGCTGTAAAAAATGATAATTCCTATTCATTTCTTACTATTATGCACCACTGCCTGTGAGCCTCAGCATGTATTTCTAGGAATAGACTTTGCCTGGAGTTTTTAATGACTGAGGCATCCCACACTTGCCATTCATCAGAAACACATGCCCTGTGGGTTATCACTGTAGAAGCTACCTTTTTCTGAAAAGTAACAGCAATTTGCTTAAGCAGTACAGTGAGTGCTATAGAACATAAGCTTATTGTTCCAATTACTCTTCATTTCTAAGAAGGGAACTAGTGAGAATAAAATCTGGACTTAGTTTCTGTTTCCAAAACATTTCTCTGTCAAACAATGGATGTTTTTCAGATGAAACCAAGAACTTAAAGGAATCTACACAATTCTTAGTGCATATACTTAGCTACAAAGAATATATCAATACTAAGTGTAGTATGGCTGTAATGTGAAAAAGTATAGAGTTAAATAAGGAAGGCAATCTTCTTGATAAGTGCAAAAGAATTCAACAAACTTTCTTGATTATAAACTTGAATGAATCTTTTAGTATCAGAATAATTTTTTTATTTAGATATCAAGATACAATTTAAATATATGTTATATATGGCAATATATAGTTATATTTATATAGTATAATTACATATGATTTATATAGCATACACAATTATTAGGTTATTGCATTTTCTTAATTTTATTAATGAACTTGTTATCAATTATAACGACAAATGTCTGTCTAGTCAAAGCTATGGTTTTCCCAGTAGTCATGTACGGATTTCAGAGGTGGACTATAAAGAAAGCTGAGTGCCAGAGAATTGATACTTTTGAATTGCAGTGTTGGAGAAGACTCTTGAGAGTCCCTTGAACTGCAAGGAGATCCAACCAGTAAATCCGAAAGGAAATCAGTCCTGAACATTCACTGGAAGGACTGATGCTGAAGCTGAAGCTCCAATACTTTGACTACCTGGTGCAAAGAACTGACTCCTTGGAAAATACCCTGATGCTGGGAAAGATTGAAAGCAGGAAGAGAAGGGGACGACAGAGGATGAGATTGTTGGGTGGATGGCATCACCAACTCGATGGACATGAGTTTGAGCAAGCTCTAGGAGTTGGTCATGGACAGGGAAGCCTGGCATGCTGCAGTCCATGGGGTCGCAGAGTCAGACATGACTGAGCAATGGAACTGAACTGAACCAATTATAATTTATAATCTAATATATGTATATATTAGGAATTTATCAATCAGGTGAAAAGCCATCTAGAACTCAACATTCAAAAGACAAAGATCACAGTATCTGGTCCCATCACTTCATGGCAAATAGATGGGGAAACAATAGAAAGAGTGACAGATTTATTTTCTTGAGCTCCAAAATCACTGAGGGTGGTGACTGCAGCCATGACATTAAAAGACGTTTGCTCCTTTGAAGAAAAGCTATGGTGAATCTAGACAGCATATTAAGAATCAGAGACATTATTTTGCTGATAAAGGTTTGTATAGTCAAAGCCATGGTTTTTCCAATAGATGTATGGATGTGAGAGTTGAACCATAAAGAAGGCTGAGCGCTGAGATGTTTTCAAACTGTGGTGTTGGAGAAGACTCTTGAGAGTCCCTTGGACTGCAAGGAGATCAAACCAGTCAATCCTAAAGGAAATCAGTCCTGAATATTCATTGGAATGACTGATGCTTAAGCTTCAGTACTTTGTCCATGTGATGCAAAGAACTAACTCATTGGAAAAGACCCTGATGCTGGGAAAGAATGAAGGCAGGAGGAGAAGGGGACAACAGAGATTGAGATGGTTGGATGGCATCACCGACTTGATGGACATGAGTTGGAGCAAGCTCCAGGAGTTAGTGAAGGACAGGGAAGCCTGGCATGTTTCAGTCCATGTAGTCACAAAGAATTGGACATGACTGAGTGACTGCACAACAATGAATCAGCTGCTACTGAAAATGACCTGAACATCAAGTTACTTATACAAAGAATTTATTTCTCACTCATATAGGTGTGGGACCAATTCTGCATCTGCTAAATCTGCTCAACTCAGATCAGTCAATCAACTCTAAGCTGTAGGTTGAGTTCAAGTCTACTGCATGTGTATACACATTCTAGGGCAATATTTCCTTAGATAAAGCCAATCTTATAACAAAGAGTAGATTAACAATTTGTAAATAATATTTACTTCTACTGCATTAGTTTATTTACCCACTTATTCAACTATCCATTCATTCATCCCACTAAAAACCAGGTCTATACTGAGAGCTATTATATGGTTAGTATAATATAAAGCACTAAAGATACAACAGTGAGAAAAATAAGCATGGTTTCTTCTTCATGAAGTCAAAAGTCCAGTGGTACAGTGAGTGGCACTAGTCAAGCACTTGCACAAACACACCTATATGGGGATAATTTTTAAAATATAGTTAAATGAAAATACTAAGTGATATAAGTTATGTGATAGAGTATTACTAGATTTCAAGAGATCTTCACGCAGGAAACAAAAATTGAGCTGAGAACTATGTATTATTCTATCTATCTAGCCAAATGTGTTGTGTCAGAGAGAAGAGTATTTGAGGCAAATGAAGGAGGCTGTTTCAGTGTTCTGTGATGACAGAAATCATGTTTATTTGAAGGAAACTTTAAAGATACATAAGAGAGGTGAAAGAGAATGATATGGCTAAGAATTATAAAGAGAGTTGGGGTCATATTATTGAAGGTCTCAAAGACCACAGCAAGCATTTTGTGCATTTACTTAAGATCAATAGGAAGTTGCTAATGCTTTTCAGCACAAAGCCTGATGCAAAATATTTATATTTCCATTTTAAAATATCACTTTGTATTCATGAACTATACTAGAAAGAGACAAGAGTGGATATGGGATGTGTTCACCCAAGAGACATTTTAGCCTGTTCTAGTTTAATAATACAGACACAGATGCATTGGAGAGAAATTTTGAAGACAACTCAAAGTGCTCTGAAAGTTCAAATGCAGAGTGTGAGAGAGGGAGAAATTGACAGACTCATTCATACACCTCAGGCTTATGTCACTGAGTATATTATATACTTTTAAAGGATATTATCTTGACTGATCTTTCTGTCTACCCCGATTATTCTAGATCTGTCATTACCTGTCCATGAAACTACATATTCTGGCATGCTGCTGTAAGGTATTTTCTTGTTTTTATGTCAAAAATGAACTAGAATGTTGTTTAAGCAGAAACAGTATATGCTGTGCTTAGTGGCTCAGTCATGTCCAGCTCCTTGTAACTCCATGGACTGTAGCCCGCCAGGCTTCTCTGTCCATGGGATTCTCCAGGCAAGATTACTGGAGTGGGTTGCCATGCCCTCCTCCAGGATATCTTCCTGACCCAGTGATTGAACCCAGGTCTCCCACACTACAGGTGGATTCTTTACCATCTGAACCATGAGGGAAGCCCAGAAACTGTCTAATCCATCTCAAATACAATATATGATCATTAAAATCATGTCAAGATAAGAAAACAAGTCTTACTATAAATCAAACATGATTGATAATATTCTTAAAATAATCAGAATCTTAACTAGCTAAAAAAAATCATTACAGATGATTAAAAGGAGCAATCTGTATGAATCATGTGATGTTCTTCCTATTAAATGATAATCGAATCAAGGTTATTTTTGAAGAAAAAAAGGGGACAGGCATTAAACCTCAATTTTATGTCACAATGCTAGTTATAGTAGAGTAACATTATGTTCTACTTCATGCTAATCACCACCTCAGCAAAAGATTGCATATTTACTTTCTCACATAAATCATTTTTTTTCCCTGAGATAGATGACTATCCAAGTATATGGGGAAAATTATTCTCATTATTTATTTGGATAGTTATCCACATCAGTCATTCTCCTGAAAATCTTTTCCTTCAGTAATTTGAGAGCTAAAATAATTTATCTGAGAATAATTCAAACTTGATGATATTATAATATTGCAGAGAAGATAATTGGTAAATTATAGCTGTGATAATGACCTTGTTAATGTCCATCATCAAATGGATGGTCTAGCCATAGCCATAAATTATTATATTGTCCAAATTAATGTATTATCTGGAGTCCAAATTTATTTTGCAATATTTATTGAGTTTCTGAGATATGCCATGGCTCATGCTGGCCTTGATAATACATTAGTCACATTCTCAGGACTTTAAAATCCAAAGAACAGAAAAGTCTAAATACTTTTCATGTGTATAGGATAGATTTCATCTTTTAATCCAAAAAGCTAAGATTACAAGTATTGATTGATTGTACCCAGGATTGTAGAGCTGTATTATATCCTGCTGACTATTATTCTTTTATTTACCACAATCTTTAAACAATAAATCATAATTTGAAAATACTAAATCTGATTAAAGAAAAAGATGAGGGTTTCTCTGAGCTAAGCAATAAATAATGAAAACTTTGGAAGCAAATTCAAAACCTAAAGGATGATATTGAAATTCAACTGGACTGTGATGCTAGTTTTTTAAATTCATAAATCTCTTCATTCTTCCAAAGTTCATTTTCATTTTAAAATAAGAATTGTGCCAAAACTGACATTTTGAGAGCTTATATATATTAGGCTATGAACTAGGGCCTTAAATAAATTTTCTCATTACTAAAAGCCTTGCATTGTAGTCATCACTATTATTATCCATCACATTTTACAGAAGAAGAAACAAACTTACAGTTCACAAATTCAGTAGAGAGCAGAGGCACAAATCTATTAATAACTCACGATAAATTTAGACCCCATGACCTGACCACTCTAATGAGATATTAGCATAAGATATTAACCTCAGAGGGCTCTTTGGAGTTTCCAAAGAGGCTGAATATAAAGCAGACAGGTCTCATTCAGGAACAAAATATGTTGATACTTTCTCTTCCTCCTGTTAAGAATACAATAAGAATGTCCCTGAGGGTAACACTTTCTAAACTAAAAGGGAGTAAGCATAAGTGTTAGTCATTAATCTCAAATTAAAATATCAAAGAGAAAGTTCTTAGATTTTTTTTTTCCTGGTACCAATTCTGATAAAGGGACTTCCCATGCATCGACCATCAGCTATCCATGAGTTATCAGTACATAGTAGGGGTTGCTAAAGGGTCAATATGAGAAGATATAGGAACAACTCCTAAAGCTATGCAAGGAAAAGCTTCAGCTTTTTCATTTCTGATCCCTACTCATTCCTGAAAACTAGCATGTCAGGTTGCTATTGTGAGGACCAGGCCACCAGTGACACTAGGTCACACATTCTTTGACAAACACAGAAGCTGTTTGTTAACTTTCAATTCCTATGCTTGCTTTAATGTTTGACACAGAGTAGGGCACAGATTTTTGAGTGAATGGATGAATTACTCTAGTGATAATACAAAATTTGTACTTGACAAATTATCTTAGAGTAAATGAGAAATAAGCAGATGTGGCTTCCTAGGTGATGCTAAAGAACCCACCTGCCAATGCTGGTAGACGTAAGAGATACAGGTTCGATCCCTGAGTTGGGAAGATCCCCTGGAGGAGAACATGGCAACAAATCCAATATTCTTGCCTGAAGAATCCTGTGGACAGAGGCACCTGGTAGGCTGCAGTCCATAGGGTCACACTGAGTCTGAAGTGACTTAGCACGCACACAAGTCACCTTGAAAAAACATAGCTTCTACCTTTAGTTTACAGTGTGTGTGTGATACCCATGCATTAAAGGTATAGATCCAAGCAAAAGCTGTATCAGTGTCTACTTGTTTATGAACATATAGATATATGTAAGAATTAAACCACTAGGACCTAAGAAACTAAGCTGAGGTGGTTTTTATTTGTGTAAGCAAACTGTGCATGTGTGTGTGTGCACGCGCACTCCCAAATGAACACCTGCTGCAGAAGGGACATACACAAGACTAAGCAGAGTAAGTTAGACCACCATGCGATCACAACAGCTGAGATAAACTCATCAGCTTTATCCTGGATTATGGTTCAGTTCAGTTCAGTGGCTCAGTCGTGTCCAACTCTATGTGACTTCATGGACTTCAGCACTCCAGGCTTCCCTGTCCATCACCAGCTCCTGGAGCTTGCTCAAACTCATGTTCGTAGAGTTGGTGATGCCATCCAGCAATATCATCCTCTGTCGTCCCCTTCTGCTCCTGCCTTCAATCTTTCCCAGCATCAAGGTCTTTTCCAATGAGTCAGTTCTTTACATCAGGTGGTCAAAGTATTGGACTTTCACCTTCAGCATCAGTCCTTCCAATGAATATTCATGACTGATTTCCTTTAGGATTGACTGGGTTGATCTCCTTGCAGTCCATGGGACTCTCAAGAGTCTTTTCCAACACCACAGTTCAAAAGCATCAGATCTTTTGTGTTCAGATTTCTTTATGGTCCAACACTCACATCCCTACATGACTACTGGAAAACCATAGGTTTGACTAGATGGACCTTCATCAGCAAAGTAATATCTCTACTTTTTAATATGCTGTCGAGGTTTGTCATAGCTTTTCTTCCAAGGAGGAAACGTCTTTTAATTTCATGGCTGAAGTCACCATCTGCAGTGATTTTGGAGCCCAAGAAAATAAAGTCTGTCACTGTTTCCATTGTGTCCCCATCTATTTTTCATGAAGTGATCAGACTGGATGCCATGATCTTCATTTTTTGAATGTTGAGTTTTAAGCCAGCTTTTTCATTCTCCTCTTTCACTTTCATCAAGAGGCTCTTTAATTCCTCTTCACTTTCTGCCATAAGGTAAAGAAGCCAAATTTGTATATCCAAACCCACCAGTCACTGGACCAGTGCTGCCCCTGGAAAAGAACTTGATGGATGAGTACTGTCTGCCACCAGCACCCCCAGCAGATGGAAACATAATTCTCATTCCTAATGGTGAGTCTGCACTGCTCACCACAGTATCAGCTACAACCACAAAATCTAAAATCAAAGCCTGGAATTCTGAACTGTATCCAGTCTATCCTTAACCTGTTTATACCCTTTTATTTTCCCACAACTCTGCAGTATGAATCTAAGTATTTTAGTAAAGCTAAGTACACACCATTGTTTCATAATCCTTCTTTCTTTCCTGCCTTAAACAACATCTGAGCTCCCTGCTGATAACACTTTATTTATTTTTTTTTGATAGCACTTTACATATAAAGCTATTTATGATCAGATAAGTTGAAATGACCTTTCTTGGTTCTGAATTACTTTAGAATGTTTTGTCTTAGTTGAATGTATTTATGGCATGTCCCTGTATTATAATCACTAGAATATGAATTTTATCTCATTATTAGATTGTGATTTAAGTATTCATAATACTTATTAAAATAGTTATTAAATTATTATTAAAATGAGGAAATGTTTAAAGCAGAGTAAAAAAAATCAAACTATGTAGACAAGGCTATAGACAAAGATATCATATTTGAACTGGATTTGCAAATATTAGTGAATAAACGTGGCTTTCTTCATCTTTTGGGAATTCCTAGGTTATACAAAGACTCCCTGTTTTGTGATTTACTGGTTATGAGGCTCAGATCATTTGTTCCAACAGTTAATTGCAGTGTGACCTTGAATTTGTTACTTATTTTTTAAACATCAGATTCCTAGTCTCAAAAAACAATATTTGAAGGTATATCAGGGGATTAAATGTGATAATTTTAAAGTCATCACTTTTTGACAGTTACTGGTGGAATTCTGCATTAACAATGCATCTTCAGGATTATTAAAGAAATCATGAGCATTTCAAAAATTGTGATTTTCAAAATTGGTAACTTATTTACAATATCTATGACTATTTAAGTCAATTAATATATGCTACTTTTTATTGTAGTTAGAAAACAACTTGAGTCTGACCTTAAATTTTTGAGTACAATATACAATATTGTTAGCTATAGGTGCAGTGCTGTACAGTAGATCTCCATAAATTTTTTTTGTCTAGAGTAACTTAAACTTTAGTTACTGAACAGGTACTCCTTATTCCCCCCTCCCTCCAGTCTGTGGCAATTACAATTCTACTCTCTATTTATGTGAGTTTGACTATTTTAGATACCTCATACAAGTGAAATTAAACAGTATTTGTCTTTATGTGACTAGTTTATTTTATTTAGCATGGTACCTTCCAAGTTCATCTATGTTGATGCATACATAGACTTGTTTTTTTTTTTTTTAAAGGGTGAATAATATTCCATTTATATATATTATATACACCTGATTCAAAGAGATGGTTCATTGGAAAAGACCCTCATGCTGGCAAAGATTGAAGGAAAAAGGAGAAGAGGGAGGCAGAGGATGAGATGATTGAAGGCAGAAGGAGAAGGGGATGATAGAGGAAGAGATGGTTGGATGGCATCACCAACTCAATGGACATGAGTTTGAGCAAGCTCTGGGAGGGAAGGGAAGCCTGGTGTGCTGCAGTCCATGATGTCACAGAGTCAGACATGACTGAGTGACTGAAGAAGATATATCTATATCTATATCTATATATAGATATAGATATATAGATATATAGATAGTTTTTATCCATTCATTTGTTATGGCCATTTAAACTATGTTATTTGTGTCTTGGCTATTATAAATATGAGGGTTGGGAAATCCTTTTGCCACTTTGATTGAATTGTTTTGGATATATACCCAGATGATATTGCTGGATCAAATGATGTTTTAATTTTCATTTTTTAAGGAAACTCCATTCTGTTTGTCATAATAGCCATACCAATGTTGTATTTCCAGCAACATTGGGGAAGAATTCTTATACCTTTACATCCTCACCAATGCTTATCACTTTTAAAAATAATAATGATAGCTAGACTATTAGGTGTGAGGTAAGTCCTCATTGTGGTCTTTATTTGCATTTCCCAATGACTTGTGATGTTGAAATACACCTGTTGTCTATTGTTGTTGTTGTTCAATCACTAAGACATGTCTGGATCTCTATAACCATACGGATTGCAAAACCCTGGGATTCCCTATCTGCCACTATCTTACGGAATTTGCTCAAACTCATGTCCGTTGAGTTGGTGATGCCATCCAACCATCTCATCCTCTGTTGCCTCCTTCTTCTCCTGCCCTCAATCTTTCCCAGTATCAGGGTCTTTTCTAATGAGTCAGCTCTTCGCATCAGGTGGCCAAAGTATTGGAGCTTCAGCATCAGTCCTTCCGATGAATATTCAGGGCTGATTTCCTTATATATTGACTGGTTGGATCTCCTTGCAGTCCAAGGGACTCTCAAGAGCCTTCTCCAACACCACAGCTCAAAAACATCAATTCTTTGATGATCAGCCTACTTTATAGTCCAACTCTCACATCCATACATGACTAGACAGACCTTGGTCAGCAAATTGATGTCTCTACTTTTTAATACACTATCTACGTTTGTCATAACTGTTCTGCAAGCGTCTTTTGAATTTGTGGCTGCAGTCATAGTCCACAGCGGTTTTGGAGTCCAAGAAAATAAAGTCTGTCACTGTTTCCATTGTTTCCCCATCTATTTTCCATGAAGTGACAGGACTAGATGCCATGATCTTCATATTTTGAATGTTGAGTTTTAAGCCAGCATTTTCACTCTCTGCTTTCACCTCCATCAAGAGGCTCTTTAGTTCCTCTTCACTTTCTGCCATAAGGATGGTATTATCTGGATATCTGAGGTTGTTGATATTTCTCCCAGAAATCTTGATTCCAGCTTGTAATTTTTCCAGCCCGGCATTTCGCATAATGTGTTCTGCATAGAAGTTAAATATGCAGGGTGACAATATACATCCTTGATACACACCTTTCTCATTTTTGAACCTGTTCATTGTTTCATGTCTGGTTCTAAATGTTCATTCTTGATCTGAAAGAAATAACTATTCAAATATTTTGCCCACTTTATAATTAAGTTATTTGGATGTTTTTGCTATCGCAATGTAGGAATTTTTAATATTTCAGGTATGAACTCCTTGTCAGATATATTGTTTGAAAATATTTTTTTCATATTACAGGTTGCCTTTTCAGTTTGTTGGTTACAGCATTTCCTCTGCTATGCAGAAGAATTTGTTTAATGTAGTTCCATTTATCTAGTTTTTGCTTTTGTTGTCTGTGCTTGTGTTGTCGTGTTCAAGAAATTATTGTCAAGATCAATATTATGAAGATTTTCACCTATGTTTTCTTTTAGAAGTGTTACAGTTTTACATCTTACATGTGAGTCTTTAATGAATTTTGACCTGAATTTGTGTATGGTGTAAGATAAAGATGAATTTTTTTTTTCGCTTGTGGCTTTCCAATTTTCCCATAACCATTCACCAAAGAGACTATTGCTAACTTGTTGTGCACATTTGACACCCTTGTTGAATATTGTTTGATATCTCTAGTACAGCAGGAAGAGAATGATCACAGCAAATTATCAAAATCTGACCTGATCATAGAATAGAATATAGTAGCATATGTGGCTGGTGTTTGCTATTTGTCTGAAGAAATGTTTCCAATAAATGTGTCTTGCTAAAACAATAATGATTGCAACAACATTATTATGATATTAATATCTTCCTGATACTGAATACTTCTGTATTCAGTGCTGAAAAGGACTGTTGTTAGAATTAATCTAAGTACTTTACATGCAGTGTTGACTTCAGTTACCTCTCTTTATAAATTGGGAATTACTACTGATTTACCCTTGAGATATCTAAAGTTTAAAAAGGCTCAGTTCAGTTCAGTCACTCAGTCATGTCTCTCTTCAACCCCATGGACTGCAGCACGCTGGGCTTCCTTGTCCATCACCAGCTCCTGGAGCTTGCTCAAGCTCATGTCCATTGAGTTGGTGATGCCATCCAACAACCATCTCATCCTCTGTCATCCCCTTCTCCTCCTGCCTTCAATCTTTCCCAGCTTCAGGGTCTTTTAAAATGAGTTAGTTCAGGTGGCCAAAGTTTATGATGGTTAAGTAATTACAAAGTCACAAATCTAGCAAAATTCAAATCCAGAATTGTTTTTTAATATTGCCTGTCAGATAAGAGCATACCCCTAAATGGTTTGCTAAGGTTTTTAAAATACTTTGTCCATAATCCACCTGATTTATCATTTGAGAGACCCATAATGGGGTTGTGGTTGACAGGACAGATGATAACACTCATCTGACTTGTCGAAGGAGATCAAAAGCTTTTCTTCAATTGATATGCATAGTGGCTGAGCTAGAAGCCAGCTGATGTAATGGAAAGAGTCAGAAGTCAGACACATTACTAACTTATGCATTCATTCATCTGCCATGCAATATGCATTGAAAGTCTTCTCTGTCACAGGTATTGAGCTCTAATTGTCCTTTGCCTCTTTTTATCTGAGAACGTTGGGTAGCTTCATGACTCATGATTTTATAATATAAGAGCCTGCCAGGCTCCTCTGTCCATGGAATTCTCCAGGCAAGAAGACTGGAGTGGTTACCCATTCCCTTCTCCAGGCTGCCTTCCTTACCCAGGGGTCTAACTGAGGTCTCCTGCTTTGCAGGCAGATTCTTTACCATCTGAGCCACCAAGGAAGCCCAATATAAAAGCAAGGGATACCTATTTAAACAGATTCAGAAGCAAATCTTAACCAATGTAAGATTTGCCCATTAGAAAAATATCCTACACAGTTGCCATTAACCTTCTAATAATCTTTTCATTTTAAAATGAAACAGGGTGGACTAAAGCACCCATGCTATTTAGTTCTTGTTATTTGCTAGATAATAAACTAAGCACGTTAGATACAAGAACATATTTAATCCACACAATAACTCTATAATATACTTATACCATTATTATCTTCAGGTTTTTCTTTTCTCAGTTTTACAACTGAAGCACAGAGAAGTTAAATGACTTTCCCAACATTGTACAGCCCAGAAATGGTAGTTTTTATTCTAATCCAGAGATTCTATTTCTAAAGCACACTTGTATCTAGATTTATGATGCATCATAATGTTATTCTGAGGGTTAAATTAAGCTGGATAATAAATGCAGCATACCTAATAAAAAGTCTGAGACATAGTATATATTCAATAAATGTTAATATCCTTCCTGAGTGAGTCTAGGTTTTATTACTGCAAAGCAGTGCTACTTTCACTCCTCTCTATAAATAGTGTCAGAAAGGAATGCTGTGTCAGAGGGACTCTAAACAAAGATCACGTAATTTTATATTGCAAATTAGTCAAAGAGAGGATGTGGCTTCCTATAAGAAAACAATTCTCCTATATCCATTTTTTTCCCCTCTTCGCTCTGCATTTTTATACTATCAGGTCATTGAGTATTATTTAAGGGATCTGTGTTCATACAAAACTTCACATCTAGATGCTTAATGAAATAATAAATTATTTAATTGGAAAGTGAAAGCAATTTATATTCTCATTCTACACTGAAATATCTTAGAAATGAAGTAAATTTGATATAGAATTTAAGTCTTTTCACTTATGGTTAATTATTCAGAATGTTTTTGCCTTCAGGATGTACACAGAAAATGTGTATGCATATCACTATAGTCCTCATTCTTTGACCATCAAGCTAATTTACACTTTCTTATTTATTTATTTTGGAATTATATATCTCATTGTTGTATACATTCTTCACAACTGTTTGCCAAAGATCTATTTCCTTAGGAAATGAAAAGCAGACAATTGTAACGAATTACAAGAGCTCTAGAATAGTCTCATACTGTTGCAAGATATAAGCCATATTTAGTAACCCAATAGAGACCAGATCACCTCAGTAAAGTCAGCAAAAAGCAATAGCTCTTTTTCCAGTATGTTGTTTAGCTATAGCAAGTTAAAAGATATCTTGTCATCCATGAAAATGGAATCAGAGATTGCATAATTCTTCTAAGACATATTTTGGAAAAACCATAATGTTTCATTTCTCTGATATTCTGTTCCATACTAGCTAAAAGCTCCCCCTACTGTTAAAGAAACTATTGCAGAAAAAGTCCTTCAATTTTAGCTGCTTGATCAAATCAGATAAGCAATATTTTGTTCCACTGGTAGGACTAAAATGAGGGAGGGAGGAAATAAAGTCAGGGGATAAACCTGCCAGAGTCACTAAAAGATTATATGAACTGAATATGAGAAGGGTGCTCTAACGTTTTGTTCCCTCAGTCTGCCTTGTTTTGGAAGTTTGGACATTTCACCACGCTAAATGGGATCCCGGATTTTAAAGATGCTTCTTTTTTATAATATATCTCTGCAGTGAAAGTCAATTAGTTCCTCTGATGCTGAACACAAGAATGAAACAGTCTTTTCTAAATGCTAGAGGAAACGTCTTATTTTGGACATAATGATTAAAGGTGCATATAAATGAGACACAATATATAACTTACAGGTATAAGGTTTTGGATATCTCGAGAAAAAATAGCATAAATGGAAAACAGTGGGACCATTTAAGAAGGATTTATGGGATTACCTTGATTCTTAGGTTGGTTTCCCTCAGTAGCAGGCACTGAGATAATGATTTGAGTACAAATCATTTATTTGAGAAGAATCGGGAAGAAATAGGGAAGAGTGGAAAATGAGATAAGATAGGAAGAAAGCCAGTAAAGTGTGCCTTATTAAACAGCTTATTGCTGTCAGTGAATGAGGCTTTTCATGCTACCAAGCTCAGAGAGATATAGCAGGCACCTCAGAATTATCCTCTTGGGGGCAAGAAAACCGACTCTCTCTGTCTCTCTGGATGGATGGTTCCTGTGTGACTTGGGTCCTTAATTTGATGAACCTCCAACCTTGCCTGGAGCAGGTGGTACCCATGCCCAGAAATAAAGCCATCAGATAGTCACAATAAGTGTCTGCAGTAAGTGACTCCATGGTTCATCAACATAAGTTCCATTGGGATGCAGCCTCAGCAGGGCCAGTTACCCCAGCTAAGAAGACACATAACAAATTGTTGAGATGCTCTTTCATTCACAGAATCATACTTATCTTGGACATTTGAGAATTCCGTTTTTTGAGCTTTTAACAGTTTGTTCACCTGAATTTGGGGGTTTTCAGTGCATTAGCACATAGGCAGTGAGGTTTCTCAGGAAGCTTTGTGGATTGTGCACTGAGACACATGCAGACCAGTAACGCAGAAAAAGGACATCACAAATATTATGTAGATAAGCCAGCCAGAGGGCCACTTCATTGTTCTCAGGAGGTGCTCATCTTTTTCCATCTCGAGGGTAATTGTTACGTTTACTTGGCAATTGAGGGACTCCCACGTGGCTCCATGATGTGTTGAACAATAAATAATTTGAAGATTGTCACTTAAACAACTCTATCATTTCAGTTATGGTTTTCCTGTATCATGCCCTGTGAATCTGGTTAATAGGTATCTAATTTAGAAAGAAGATATTAATAGTAGAGCAGTCTTTCAAAAATGCAAGATAGATACTGATACAAGGTAAGACCCCACTATGAGACTTCTTGGTAAATTAACTATGGCAAATAGTATACAACACTTAAAACACAAAATGAGCTTTCATTATACGTTTATTTATTTGAACTATATGGTAGCAATAAATGATGATTTAAATTTAAAACATATTCACTACTTCAAATTTTTTAATTAGAATATTAGAAAATCTTAGAATTGCAGAATGTTTTAGAGATCATATCATATTCTAAATCCTTCAATTATTATTTCTCACATTTATACCACTCCATGAATACTTTCAAAGATCATAGTAAATTATCTCTTGTATATTTTTATGCTTTTTTGGACCCTGCAGTTATTCAAAAGGTAGTATTTGATACTCGTTTTCTAATACCTCAAGAATAATGCAGGCAGCAATTTAATTAAAATTGCTTAACATTTTTTTTTATTTTTTAATGGAAGATAGACATAAAAATGTTAGAATAAGTCCGTGTTCACTGTACAAATGTATATGTGTGTATATATACACCACTTGTATTCTATTTTTCTCAAATATTTTTTATTAGTAATTTATTGAAACTTCAAATCTATGACATAGACTTTAACAAAATTTTATAACAATTTTTATTTTGATAGTATGACTATTACGGTGTGATTTGCCTCAGATGCATCTTCTAGGAATGTTTTTGTACAAGTCAACTTTTAATTAATTAAAGCAAAAAACAATTTTCTGTATGAAGCTTTGGAAAACAAAGAAACATATATGTTAATAAATGTAAAATAAATTTATAATAAATACATTTTAAAATATTAGGAGTATAGATAATTATTTAAAAAAGAAAAACTTAAGTAAAACATTACTGTTTCATGACATTTTATTATCATAATATTTATTATCTAGAATTCAAAAATAGCTATTTTTATTTTGGGTATTTTCTTCCACATTTATTGATTTAGGGCAAAATTAGCATATTCAGCTGGGGATTTTTCCCATATATTAGACATAATTGCTTATTCTTTGGTATGGTTGCCTAGTTGGCATTCTGCACCTTTTATTAAGGTAAAAAATAACTCTCAGCTCTGCTTCCCTTATCAATTTAGTTTAAGAGGTTTGAAATTGTAACTCAAATCTAATTTACATCCAAATCATAAAATTATATAAGATGATGTCATTCAATAAGGACAGGAAAGGTGAAAACAATTATTAGTAATCTGATGCCACTCCACTAAAGCAGTTAAGAGTATTTATAGAGTCACATTCTAAGGTTAAATTCTTAGAATGTAAGCAACTATGGAACTATTATACTGAAAATTTTCAGATGTTCTACCATAGTCTTTTATTTTAAAAAAATAAAGCATAGGATACATGTAATTTTTAACTATTTCAGTACCAAAGTGTATATGTAACAGGAAACCAATATTTAAGTTTTGGCTGAAATATTAACTTGAATGATATCAAATACCAAAAAGTGAGCAAGGAGACAGACAACCATAAAGAAATTTCAAATTAAGTCTTGTTTAAGGAGTTCAAAAAGCTCAAATTTTTGGAAATTAAAAAGAGTCTTAAGAAAAAAAAAATTACTCTGGAGAATCCCACTATAGTACCCTATAGCCAGAGGATACAGAAATGAAAAGGGAGGAAGCTAGATTATAGCATCTGGCATTGAATTAGAATCAGAATAGGAGGTACAAGTGTGAACTTAACGATTTTCAGTAGATAGATAAAGAAAAACAACTATAATCTATAATCTGTGTGTGTGTGTGTTTGCTTTAACTATGTCTTTGGAAAAAGTGAGAGTTGAGAACATAACTAGCACAGAAAACTTGGGCTCTGATTACATTCACCACTAAAAGAAATCAAGGCTCCTTAAGATTGGTTATATGTACTTATAATGATATAGAAATAAATATATGAGTAAGGAGAAAAGGGAGCTCTTTTTTAGAGTTAAAAGGAGAAATCATAAATTTAAATCAAAGCTGGAATTAGAAAATGACCATACGGCAAGTATGACACAGTGATTGATTTTGGCACACACTATAAATGGATGCATAAACTGTGAGTAAGAGGTACTTGCCCATCTTTGCGTGAAATGTTCCCTTGGTATCTCTAATTTTCTTGAACAGATCTCTAGTCTTTACCACTCTATTGTTTTCCTCTATTTCTTTGCCTTGATCACTTTGGAAGGCTCTCTTATCTCTCCTTGCTATTCTTTGGAACTCTGCATTCAGAGGGATGTTTCCTTTTCTCCTTTGCCTTTCACTTTTCTCAGCTCTTTACAAGGCCTCCTCAGACAACCATTTTGTCTTTTTGCATTTCTTTTTCTTGGGGATGGTTTTGATCATGACTTCCTGTACAATGTTACAAATCTCTGTCCACAGTTCTTCAGGCACTCTATCTATCGGATTTAATTCCTTGAATCTAGTTGTCACTTCCACTGTATAATCATATGGGATTCGATTGCTGACAAAGGTCCATATAGTCAAAGATGTGGTTTTTCCAGTAGTCATGTATGGATGTGACAGTTAGACCATAAAGAAAACTGAGCACCAAGGAGTTGATGTTTTGGAGCTTTGGTGTTGGAGAAGATTCTTCAGAATCCCTTGGACTGCAAGGAGATCAAACCAGTCAGTCCTAAAGGAAATAAAATAGGTCCTGAATATTCATTGGAAGGTCTGATGCTGAAGCTGAAGCTGCAATACTTTGGCCACCTGATGCAAAGAAATGATTCATTAGAAAAGACTCTGATGCTAGAAAAGATTTAAGGCAGGAGGAGAAGGGGACAGCAGAGGATGAGATGGTTGGATGGTATCACCGACTTGATGGACATGTGTTTGAGCAAGCTCTGGAAGTTGGTGATAGACAGGGAAGCCTGGCATGCTGCAGTCCATGGGGTCACAAAGAGTCAGACAGAACTGAGTGACTGAACTGAATTAAATGTGGCAACTTAAAATTTTGTACCATTTGAAAAGATGCAATGGTATTCTTAACCAAAAAAAGAATGATATTATGATAAACATCAGATAGAACAAAACTCGTCAGTAACTTTAAAGTCACAACATCGTGGAAATCAGAGAGTCGTGGGGTTTTTGTTTCATATTGAACAAGATCAAAAATTACATGGAACTTACTATCCTCTGTTGTTTAGAGGCAAGTCACTTACCTTGATGACACTCAACTGGGAGAAGATCACAGAATGGATCAAGCACCAGGAGACTGGGGTCATGAGGGTCTCCTGTGTATCTGTCTGCCAAACTAACCTTTGATTCTTTCATTTTTGTTTCCCTTTTTATGCCCCTATTTTCCTGTTTGGAGCCTATGTTTGTAATATATAATACTCCATGTTCACAAAAATGATAAAAATGTCCTTGGAAACTCTCTTGGAGGAAAATTATTTTCCAAAAAAAGTCATTTTTCCTGTACATAGCAGCAGAAGCTATATGTTTCTGGATTCACTGGCAACAGCAGCTTTTTACTGGGGCAGTTATTTGGGGCTCTAATAAGAATTATGCTTGAAAGTTTAGTTTACAAACTATTTCCGTAGGTCTTCCAGTAATTTGATATGTTTAATAATTTACTTCCTGCTTAACTTAGCTAGAATGGATTTCCGATGTCTTCAGCTAAGATCCCTGAACAATACTTTACCGCATACCTAGCAAAATGAATTTATCTGGATGCTTTTTATTATATTTTCCTTAATTATCCTAATTTAAACTTCCAGTACAATGATTATAGAAGTGGCAAGAGACGGAATTTTGTCTTATTCCAGATGGTAGGAGGGAAGTACCCAGTTTTACTCCATTAAGTATGATGTTATCTGTGTGTTTATCGTATTTATAATTACTTTATTGCTTCTTGACATACTTGTGGTAATTTGTGTTTTCTCAAAATTATCTAATTTGTGGGAGTGTGGGAGACAGTGTTTTTAGTATTCTTCTGTAATCTTTTTTTCTTTTAATCTCTGTAAAGTGGGTTATAATTTTGTCTTTAATTTCTGACTTTTGTAAATCAAACTTCCTTCTTTTCCCATTTGAAAACTTTCAATTTTGAAAGCTTTTAAATTTTAGTTATCTTTTCTAACAATATTTGATTTATTTGATTTTCTTTATTTTTCTATTCTTCATTTCATTAATTTGTTTTAATTTTTCATCATTTCCTCCCTATAACTACTTCATGTTTAATTCAGTCTGAAAAAATGAGGATGAAAGCTGAAGTTATTGTTTCAAGATACTTTTTAAGGCATGCATTTAGAGTTTTATATTATATTTCTCTGTAAGCATTGATGTAGCTATACTCCATAAATTGTGGGGTTTTTTTTTCATCTTTATTCATCTCAGAGTATAACAATTAAAATTATTTAGCATGATTACTTAGGAGTGTGTTTTTTCAATAGTTGCTTTTCTGAATTTTCCAAATTTCCTTCTGTTCCATATTTTTAACTTTATGTTTTTCAAACTAATAATGAAACTGAGCATATTTCCAGAAGTTTATTGTCCATCTGGGTTCCTTCAACATGAAGTGACTTTTTGAATGTTTCAACAATATGTAATTTTTCTTTTTTATTTCTACTTATCAATGTTAATACATTCTGCATTACCTTATATTATTTTCTAAAATTTTAAACATATAAACAGTGTAATTATATTAGAAACAAATATCAGAAATATATCTGTAACATTTCCTGAATATTTGGAAACAAAAGGACATTATTTCAAATAACCCATAACTCAAATTAAAAAATGTAAATTAGAAAATATTTTGAGCTTAATGAAAATGAAATCAGCCTGTAAAAATTTACATATAGCAATGATGATTGATGTACATAGCATGCAACAATGCAGAGGAATCTCACAGACATAATGTTGAACCAAATAAATCTGAGGCTTTTTTCTTGATTCTTAAGTACATTAAGTATACTAAGTACAAACTAATTTTTCAGATGAAGTCAGGGTAATGGTTACAATAGTTAGGCTGGTAGTGACATTGAGGTGCTTGGTAGTATGCATTTTCTTTGTCAGGGTGCACATTACTGTGGTGTGTTCATTTTGTCCAAATTAACTTAATACTATGATTAAGAGATATGCATTTTCTTACATGAATATTACATTTCATTAATATTTCATAAAACCTAGAATAATCTTACTTGCTGTTTTAATAGTTAACTCCAATAAATCATCTACTTTTCATCTTTGAAATTCATTTTAAAATATAAGTATTAGATGTTTATACATAACTCCTGACCCATTGGGTAGAATAACAAATAAAACTTTTTTTCTGATAAAATGTATTATTATAATTTTCTAAAACATGAACACTTCCTTAGGTATATATTTCCAAATGAGCAAAGACACTATTAAGTTTCATTTCTCCCACTACAAGGATTGCTTTCAAATGATGCTCCTACTATCCACAAAATGATTACTTTTTCATAAATTTTCCATTAACTAATATGGCAAATTGTTATTTTTAGTCATAGATAAAAAGAGTTAACACAATCTGAAAAACATGTGTGGGTTGCAATAATTGAATAAATGCAAATAAATTTCTGATAGACCCATGATCATTATATATATATATGATCTTAGGAAACCTTTCATTGTATTAAAATGGTTTCAAACATAAAATACATGGCATGTGATTACCTCAAAGCTTCTACTATTCTACCAGAAAAGTAAACTAAATATTATTACAAAATAGTCTTTCTTTTCATTATTTTTTAAAGAAAATTTGTAATGTCACATGTGTTTGTTTACTTAATATTTTATTTATTTCCTTGAAACTTTACAACTTGTAATCCTGGATAATAACTCACTTGAAACTAAGTTTAGAAGTAGTTGGTACAAATAATAAATAAATGGATGTTAGTTTACAAATTACAAATAGATTCAACAAAAATGGTGAATGGTTAACTGTACGACCACAATTTGAACACTCCTGACAGGTGAGAAATTTAGAGAGTGCCAGAGCAATGATGTGCCCAAACACACCATAAAATGTATTTGTTCAATTGCAACCTGCAATAGAAAAAACAAAGCTAATTATTCCTATCTTGGTGCAAATAAATAATGCAAAAACTGCTGAAAGACAGTATATGATTTTAAATTATTAATGACTGTGGGGGAATTTGCAAATAAAACACTTCAATTTGGATGAACCACTACCCTGAAATGCCAAAACTCTTTTCTTCAAACCTCAGTTGTATTACTTTAAAAACTTCTTCCCTTGTGGATGTATCAGTCCAGGGGAGAAAATTTAAATTATAGATTAGATTACTAAGAGATTGTCATTTGCAATAGTATCAACTACAATGCTGCAGTGGGAAAGCTTCAAATCTCATCTTTAACTTTATCAGAACAAAGTGCACTTAGGAATCTCAGTACACTCAACCTCAAAGATTTATGAGCTTGCAACTCAAATGCAATATTGTGCTTTGAGTATCATGTGAAATGAATCAAGCAGTCAACATCAGTTACTTGGTATGGCATTGCCATTGAGCCACAGGTGAATAATTGAACCTACTACAGTGCAAACATAGTCAGAAACAGGGATTTCACATGTTTTTAATATGTGAGTATTAGTCCACCACCCCAAGGGGAAAATAATTTCAAAAAGTTTCTAGGATTTATTTTTGACTTTTCAAATGTTTGTGGCCTACTAATGTTTGGAGGACAACACGGCAACCCACTCCTGTATTCTTGCCTGGAGAATATGGATGGAGGAGCCTGGCAGGCTATAGTCCATGGAGTCATAGTCAGACACAACTGAAGTGATTTAGCGCAGCACAGCACTACTAATGTTGGTATACATTTATTAGTTGTTGCTGTTAAGTTGCTAAGTCATATCTGACTCTTTTCTACTCCATGGGCTGCAGAAGCCCAGGCTCCTCTGTCCTCCACTATCACCTGGAGTTTGCTAAAATTCATGCCCAGTGAGTAAGTGGTGCTATCTAACCACCTCATCCTCTGCCACCCTCTTTTTCTTTTGCCATCAATCTTTCCCAATGAGTTGGTTCTTTTCCAATGAGTCTTTTCCAATGAGGTGGTTCTCTGCATGAAGTGACCAAAGTATTGCAGCTTCAGTTTCAGCATCAGTCCTTCCAATGAATATTCAGGGTTGATTTCCTTTAGGATTGACTGGTTTGATCTCCTTACACAATCTATACTATAATTTAAAATGGCTTAAAAATAAAATAAAATAGTACATTTGGGGCAGAATGAAACAAAACTGGTTTATTCCTATCATTCTAGCATTGTTTATAATAATGAAGACAGAAACAATCATACTACAAAATCTTAATGACAAAAATGAGCATCAACAGCAAAAGTGTTCTAAGTGTATGGCTTACAAATCAACCACCCAGATCCTTACTCTTCACATTCTCCAAGTACTGCACTAGAGGTCTACAGAGCTGCTCAACCCACTCATGTATATCATGGTACTTATAATTACAAGGCAGGGAATATGATTCTCTATTTACCTAAATTCCATATATATCGTGAAAAATTAAATTCAAAATTAATTGTGAATCCAACTGGATTTAACTGGTCTGCGGTTAGAAGAACTAGTGAAAAGTTGTCAACAGTGACCTAGAATGTGATTTGTCTACAACGATTGAAATTATCAGCAGTTGGGGAACAGTAATGATTTTGGTAGATTATGGAATCAAGAAAGCCATATCATGGATAGTTATGCATAGGAAGCACACGTGCTTAGTCACTCAGTCACATCCTACTCTTTACAACTCCGTGGAATGTAACCTGCCAGGCTCCTCTGTCCATGGAATGAATTCTCCAAGCAAGAATATGGGAGTGAGTTGCCATTTTATTCTCTAGGAGATCTTCCCAATCCCAGGATCAAACCTATGCCTCATGTGGCTCGGGCTTTTGGCAGGCAGATTCTTTACCACGTCACCATCTGGGCTTCCATAGGAAGCATTCCCTAATAAAGAATGACCAAAATCATGTCCATATGAATAATGCTGTGATTGCAACTGTTGCTTTATTGTAGACCTCTTTTCCTCTAAAAATATCTGGCTACGGTTCAAGAGGGGCTTCCCAGGTGGTGCTAGTGGTCAAGAACCCATCTGCCAATTTAGGAGACATAAGAGATTCTGGTTCGATCCCTGGGTCAGGAAGATCCCCTGGAGAATGGCATGGCAACCCACTGCAGTATTCTTGCCTGGAAAATCCCATGGACAGAGGAGCCTGGAGGGCTACAGTCCATAGGGTGCAAAGAGTTGGACATGACTGAAGCGACTTACCACACATGCATGCAGAAGAATAGAACTTAAGTTTTTTCACACACCTATAGAAAAGATAAGTATGTGAAGTGATGAAGGTGTCAATTAACTGGACTGGGAGGGATCTTTTCACTATATACATGTGTGTGTGTGTGTGTGTGTGTGTGTGTGTGTGTGTGTGTGTGTATATATATAATAAATCACCAAAATGTACACTTTAAATATCTTTCAATTTTATATGTGAATTATACCTCAGTAAAGCTGAAATTAAAACTAATTACAAGAGAGTTAATTATATATTCTGTTGTTATAACATCTTCCTGGGCATAAAATATAATTTACCAAGTGAATTAATTATGCAAATATTTCTAACAACAGATATAGTTATTGTAGCGGCTTTTACTACCTACTTGCCAAGAAGAATTAATAATATGAATTTTACATTCCAAGAGAAATGAGAAATAGTTTGGCACAACTGTGTATATGATTTAATAATCATTACAAAAGATTGATTGCTATTTCAGTCTTGGTGTTGAAAATGGTAACTCAATGATAGCATTAGTTTATGGTTTGAGCTTTGTGAGTTGTTCATCAGTTGCTACTGACGAAAATTTAATTTATTTTGGAGACATTGTTTTTCTGTGAAAACTTGATTATAAAAATCTTCTTTTTTCAGGCTGTACTCAAAGCTGAATCTGAAAGCAAGTGTAATTTAAGTGCATATAAATGAAAATATTCCCAAGTCTATGCTAGAGTACCATATATAAGAAATAACAGCAAACTAATTTAGGTCCTGTACACCCTCCGGCAGGCTTCCCAGGTGGCTCAGTAGTAAAGAACCCACCTGACAATGCAAGAGATGTAGGTTCGTATCCTGGGTTGGGACAATCCCCTGGAAAAGGAAATGGCAACCCACTCCAGTGTTTTTGCCTGGGAAATCCCATGGACAGAGGAGTCTGGCAGGCCACGGTCCATGGGGTCACAAAAGAGTTGGGCATGACTTAGCAACTAAAATAACAACATACTCTCTGACATTCTGCAAGTATTTTAAAAATTATAGAGAGAGCATTGTTTATGGTGCATTGATAGTGCTACAAGTTCTTTGACATTTTTTTCCCACTGAGAGTAGAGTTTATTTCCTCTCCTTTGAATAGAAAATTACCTGTGACTGCTTTGACCACAGAGAGGGACAGTATGTCTCTTGGCCTGTCCCTGGGCCTAGCATTTAATAGGACTAGCAGTTTTTCCCTTGGAATCTTGGAGTCCTAATTAGTCATGTAAAATGTCTGACAAACCCTAAAGGAGAGATGGCAGGGGATGCTCTGGTTAGAAAGCAGAGAGGCCCAGCTAAGCTCACCCTTCTGGTCATCCTGCAAAGGCCCTGAGTTTATGCATCATGTCATCTTAGACATTCCTGTTCAGAGATGCTGCCAGCTGACCATTACCTAGATTCCCAGTTTACCCCAGAGGGAACTGAACAAACACCCAGGTAAAATCCTAAAGCACACAGTCTTCAAATATAGCAATACAATATCGTTCGATTACCAATGTGCTTTTAGGGTGGTGAGGATGAGATGGTTAGATAGCATCACTGACTCAACGGACATGAATCTGAGCAAAATCTGGGAGATAGTGAAGGACAGGGAGGCCTGGCACACTGCAGTCCATGGGGTCACACAGACTCAGACACAACTTAGCGACTGAACAACAAGATAACTAGAGTACTGTTTTACCTATCTTATGATATAAATTGAATTTTCTATTTAGAATTTCATCCAGTTACATCGCAATAAAACATTACGAAGCATACTCAAAATCACATAAATGTACAAATTTGAAGACTTGAAGAATAGCAAAAAGCTCTAACACTTCCACACAGTAAAATTAATTTTAGTTTTGATTTCTATAAGTGCTTATGTCTAGTTAGAGTGCTTTTGTGTTCAACAGAGGCAAAAGTCCTTGTTACTAAACCAAACACATCTTTAAACCTAGCTCAGAATAATTCTCTACAATCTCAGTTGGCTGAACTACAAAGCAATTTCTTCAAACATACATTTTTTTTTCTCCTTTGGTAAAGAAAAGTATTTGGCAGAAGTTCAGGTAGAAATCAAATACTGTTCCTAGACAACCAGTAGACAAGATGAAATTTTCCTCTTAGCTAGAGATGAAATAAATACTGCAGAAATCAGAGTAAATCATATGATGCATGATATATTGGAACTAAAAATTCCCTCTTCTGTCTTATAAAATACATCTCATTGGTTGACTTGAGAGCCTTCATTATTAGTGAGTAAAAGAAGTTTCTCTTTAGACAGGAGATAGAAAGCCTTTTCCATACCTAATGCAGAATGGCCTGCTTTGTTTTTATGAAAAATTGTTCCCAGGACATAAATGACATGTATTGTATTTGTTGATTCACTCTAAAATACAAATTGAATCATTTTCTGCATGCTTAGTCTATCTAGAGTTATTGCGATAGTGATTCAGACCTTGACATTCAGAGCCCGTCCGCTTGAGTTAGTATCTTGGCCACAATTTTTAGCTTTGTGTCCTTAGAGAAGGTGTTTAATCTTTGTGCCTCAGTTTTTCCCCTCTTTAAAATGCTTATCTTACTGTGTGAGGGTTCGGGGAGAGAGAAGTATGTGATTTAAGACATTTTAAGTGTTTACAAAAGTGTTTGATATAAAGTCAGTACTCAGAAGGTGCTATCATTAGCATCATTATTAAGTTCATATTTTTTATATTCACAAAATATCATATCTTTCACTTGAATATAGTAATGCTTCATTTTTAATGACCAAACATTCTCATTAATATATTCAGTGGATATATATATCTAAAGTTTTTTTTAACTTGAAAATATATATCTAGTATCACTTTTCAAATAATATTCTTAATATAAATTCTTATAATCTGAAAATGGTCTTACCTGCAAAGGAGAAATAAAGAAGCAGATGTAGAGAACAAGCATATGAATACCAAGGGGAAAGAGAGGTTGTCTGAATTGAGAGATTAGGATTGATGTATATACACTATTGATACTAAGCATAAAATAGATAACTAACGGGAACCTATTGTATAGCCCAGGGCTTCCCTGTGGCTCAGATGGTAAGGGATCTTCTTGCAATTCAGGAGATCCGTGTCTGATCCCTGGGTCGGGATGATCCCCTGGAGAAGGGACAGGCAACCAGTTCCAGTATTCTTGCCTGAGACCTCATGGGCAGAGGAGCCTGGCAGGCTACAGTCCATTGGGTAGCAAACACATGTGAAACAACTTAGTATGCACTCAGGTTGTTATTATTATCCTTTATATATACATTATGCATAAGCTTTGCTTGAATAAGTTATTAAATATATTTTAATAATTAATTTTTAAAATGACAAAATTTTCTTATAATTTACATTTTGGTGTTAAAGGACATGCATAGTTTTAATGACTTTGGTACATATGGAAAATACACCCTCTAGAAGTGTGCAGTGTTTTTAACTTTCAGCAATGTGTGAGATTATTTTCCAGAGCAGTGTCTACAACTGGAAAATATCAGGCTTGCTGTTCTTTTAGTGGGAACAATTAACAACAGATACATTAGTTTTACATTTAAAAATAGAAATTTATAGTGAGACTGATGTATATTTATGGAAGATTTGCATATGTTAATTTGTGAACCAACAGATCCTGCATTTTTTTGCCATTTTTATTTTTGGGTTTTGGTACATTTCCAAATATTTTTTAAGTTAACCAATTGAATGTAACTTCAAAATTAAAAAAAAAAAAAACCTGCCTATAAATGGAAAAGAAATTGATTGAATTTTAAGAGTTACACCATTTTTAAAACATTTACCAAATTATATGGAAATCAATTTACATGAAAGAGCTTGTGAGAATAAGAAGATGCAATTTCTATACTTACAAGTTAAGCATATTACTACCCACACATTTGTTATCTGTTGTCAGAGTTTCTTCAGTTAAGAATACTTTCTAACTAACTGAGAGTTTTTCTCTCATATATTAGAACTTGAAAGCTAGGAGGTGGGTCATGGTATCAAATTGCCCGGCCTCCTCCTCTTCTCCAACCAACAATCCTCTCAGGTTATTGCTGCTGCTCGGTGTCTTCAACTTCCGTCACTGCTTCCCTACACATTCTTCTCCATCACCGCTTCCCTACGCGTTTTTCTCTATCACCGCTTCCCTACGCGTTTTTCTCCATCACTGCTTCCCTACACGTTCTTCTCCATCACCGCTGCCCTACGCGTTCTTCTGAAAACTATATTTCCCTGGATCAGTACGAGACACACTTGTATTAATCACTTGTGTGAGTCAGATTAATGATCTAAGCATAAAAGCCACATGAAATGTTCTGGGTTTTTTTCCCAGGCAGTCTCACTTATTTTGTTTTGTTTTTTCTTTAGTGTTTATTGGCGTATAGCTGCTTGAAAAAGTTGTGTTGGTTTCCTGCTGTGCAACAAAGTGAATCAGCCATGTTAGTTGCTCAGTCACGTCCGACTCTTTGTGACCCCATGGACGGTAGGCTTCCAGGCTCCTCTGTCTATGGGACTTCCCAGGCAAGAATACTGGACTGAGTTGCCATTTCCTTCTCAAGGGGATCTTCCAGATCCAGGAGTTGAATCCGGGTCTCCCCCATTGCAGGCAGATTCTTTACTGTCTGAGCCACCAGGAATCAGCCATATGTATATGTATATCCCCACTATTGTGGATTCCCTTCCCATTTAGGTCACCACAGAGCACCGAGTAGAGTTCCCTCTGTTATACAGCAGGCTCTCATTAGTTACCTATTTCATACATAGTAGGGCATATATGTCAATCCCTGTCTCCCAGTCTCATCGAGCTCCCCATCCCCCTCTTTGGTGTCCTTATGGTCTCTGTATCTCTACATCTGATTTGCAAACAGGTTCATCTGTACCATTTTTCCTAAATTTCACACATATGGAATGTGGAATGCATATTCCACACATATGCACTCATATACAATATTTGCTTTTCTCTTTCTGACTTCACTCTGTATGACAGTCTCTAGGTCCATCTATGGCTCTGCAAATGACACAATTCCCTTCCTTTTATAGCTGAGTAATATTCCATTGTATCCTGCCAATGCAGGAGACATGGGTTTGATCCCTGGGTTGGGAAAATACCCTGGAGAAGGACATAGCAACCCACTCCAGTATATCTGTCTGGGAAATCTCGTGGATAGAGGAGCCTGGCTAGCTACAGTCCATGGGGTTGCAAAGAGTCAGACATGACTTGGAGACTAAAGAACAGCAACAATATTCCACATATTCTTTATTCATTCCTCTGTTGGTGAACATTTAGGTTACTTCCTTGTCCTGACTATTGTAAATAGTATTTTTAAATGAATTTTTCACTGAAGCACAGATTCAGATTTAGAGATTGATTACAGAATAATGCAAGAGTTCCTATATACCACGTACCCAGTTTCTTTAATTATTATTTGACATTGAAAAAAAGATAGCAATAAGTTGTGTCCGAATCTTGCGATCCCGTGAACTGTAGCCCACCAGGCTCTTCTATCCATGGGATTCTCCAGGCAAGAATACTGGAGTGGGTTGCCATTTCCTTCTCCAGGGGAACTTCCCAACCCAGGAATTGAACCCAAGTCTCCCACACTGCAGGCAGATCCTTTACCAATTGAGCTATGCAGGAAGCCCATTATTTGACATTAGTATGGTACATTTGTTCCAATTAGCTATTCTTAATACAACCAAATCACCAATATTGGTACATTGTAATTAAAGTTCATATTTTATCCAAATATCCTTCATTTTTACCTGTTGTTCTTTTTCTGTTTCAAAATATCATATTATATTTAGTTATAATGTCAACAAGGCTTCTCTTGGCTGTGGCATTTTCTCAGATTTTCACTGTTTTTGTAACCTTACTGTTTTGAAGAAAACAGATCAGATATTTTGTACAATGTCCCTCAATTAAGATTTGTATGATACATTTTTCTCAGGAGTAGACTAGAGTTAGGAGCTTTGATTTGTGTGTGTATGTGTGTGTGTGTGTGTGTGTGTGTTTTATCAACCTGATTTATGTTGTGACACCCTCAAGAAGCAGGATGGACCCCTTACCCACAAGGATCAGCAAGAGCCTTTGAGAGCAGGAAAAACAAACTAGCATTAGCATGTTTGTTTGTTTTTTGTTTTCTTAATTGTGGTTAGGGGTTGAGGCTGGGACAAGTATTTCCACAAGGAAAGGAACTTAAACAGTTTGAATCTCCCTCATGGGCTAAGAGAGGACTCTGAAGATTTTCTTATCAATTTACCCTAGTGTGGGGACAAAAAGGGAAGAGATGGGTGAGGCTTAAAAGATGTCAGCCGTCAAATATTAAAAAAAAAAAATGGAGTTCATTATTTTTTTAAGTTATCACTGTTGTTGTTGACCTTGATCATGGGACTGAAGTATTGTTTATTAGGTCTCTTAACTATAAAGTTACTCATTTGTTCCCCCTCTTTCCATCTATACTCTTTGGAAAGAATTCAACATGTGCAGGGCAAACTTACAGGAGTAGGGCATTACCCTCCATCTCCTTGAGAGTGGAGTATCTACATAAAATATTTATATGCCCTCTGCTAGAAGATTTGCCTCTTCTCTTTCAAAATGTATTTATTCAATAGTTCATCTATAAAAATATAAAATTGAATATTTTATATTATTTCGTAATTTGAGGTACAATCTAATACTGCTCTATTTTCTTGCTCAGATTCTTTGGTGATTTGTAAGTTTTACAATTGGCTTCTCTTCCACTTTGAGATAGCTCCATGATTGTGTGCTTATGTGTGTGCTTATCTTTTTAGCACTTTCTGATTTTCTGGCACTGTAAATGTTCTAGGCTCATCTTGTATATTTCCTATCCCTTGTCTTGAATCAACTTTTGCTCCAAGGGGTCTTAGTTCTTTTCACTAGAGAAGGATCTGAATACCAATATCTGAATGCTATTGCTCACTGCTACTAGAGTGTAATTTCCTCTATGTCCTGTCATTTGGAGTTTCACAGGTGGGACAATGGTAAAGAATACAACTGCCAGTGCAGAAGACACAGGTTCAATCCCTGGGTTGGGAATATCACTTGGAGAAGGGAATGGCAACCCACTCCAGTAGTCTTGCCTGAAAAATCTCATGGACAAAGGAACCTGGCAGGTTACAGTCAATAGGGTTGCAAAGAGTTGGTCATCACTTAGTTACTAAACAGCAATAACAACAACTCTCCCTCTATAGCTCTTCCTAGTTGTGATGATCAGAATGTTGGAGTATCTATACCTGGATGCAGTAAGGTTAACCTTAGAAAAAAGGGAATGCAAGTCGAAAAACAGGTGAGTTGTAGTAGCATGCTGGCTGGTACCATATCCACCATTCCTCAGTGGTGGTGGTTGTTAAATGTTGACTACTAATGGTTCAAGGCTCTCCTCTTTACCAGAACCATTGTCTTTAGGCTGAAAAGAACTTTCTTACTCAGGAAAACCTGAGGCAACATAACATTCTCCTGCCAGAGGCATCCTTCTTCAGTTAATTATATTGGAATTACAAAAGGCAAACCACATTACCTCAAAGTAAAGGCAGCATTTTGATGTGATTTATGTTCCAGATTCCCTATGGGTAAGGTCAAGCCAGATTTATCTGAGATAATATTGTCTGTAGTCTTATACCCATTACCTATAACTATCTTACTTTCTTCACTGTCATAGATTTCTCCTGAAAAGTATTTCCTCAGCAAATCACATGAAATTTGATCTCTACTAGAAAATATCACCAAAGACATATGCAAATATAAATTCTTATTTACAGATAATAGCTATTGTCTTATGTTAAACTTTCAAAAAAGGGAAACAAAATGAATATCTAAATAGTAAAACACATACATGAGGCAATAATACACCATGAATTGTGATGTTATATAGCCTTAAAAACGAGGCAGAAAAACCATGACAAATCCAATAGTAATATTCTTGGAAGCTCATTTATATCTGAGTAATTAGCAATCATAGCTAATTCTTAGGCAAGCCTTGTTTTTTTTCCTCCTGTTATCCAAGTCATATTCCACAAATATTGATATCTAGACTGACAAAAATGATTATGTTAGTAGTTAAAACTATCTATATTGAAAACATTTTTATAGCAAGTGTATTTATCTCTTTCCATTTTATTGCAAGAAAAAATAAGCGGTAAAACTTATTTGCTCTTCAGAAGAAAAAGTCATGGTCACATTTTTATTATAAGAGATTTGTGCTTCAGTGTGATAACTAAGCAAAGCTTTTATTTACCTAACTATACAGTCTGTTCTCTTGACAGCACACTATAGGTGTAAATAAAAAAAATCCAAGTTCAGGTGAATAGCTTTATAGTCATCATTTAATTAAATTTGAATTATTATTTTTATTAAATGCTTACATTTCTAATTTCACATTTCCCTTTCTCAAAGAGCAACTTTATATTACTTCCTTTCAGACAGAAGTGTTCTTATACACTTCTGTGTATATTTATTTAAGAAACTTTGCAACAAAATGACTGTTCAATTGTTTTCAATAATTATTTCTGAATAGGAAGATGTATCTCCTTACTATGTGTGTAAGTATACCTGAGACACAGATGCTAGATAGATAGATAGGTGATTGATAGACTAATAGAAAAACAGATTGATAGAGACAGATAAAAGAGAGATCGTATGAAACTTAGATCACAAATATTTCTAAAGGAAATTCTCTTCCTTACCAAATGTTTTTAAGAAATCATGTTCTAAGGACTTGATCTTCATCTTCCTAGCTTCCTCTTTTCCTTCTTCCCATTTTAATTGTATACCTACTATCACTATTCTTGGCTGTATTTTCATAAATTTATTTGTATGAATAACTGTATAAAAAGCACTGCTTAATTTTATTTTTCAAGTATCACTAACACACTGCTGGTGTGTATGACAGCATTTTGCATACACATGAGGAGAGAGAGGGGATTTATGTTCAATGTAAGAAATGCTCAATTGGTCAGGACTCTTCACTGCAAACAATAGAAAACAACTGTGAGTAAATTAAAGCCACAACATCAATAACAATAACAAAAGATATGACTAGAGGTTCCACTTTAAATCTCTTAATCATATCAACTTCACCAACTATGTTTATTAGTGCACTGGTAGGTGGAATAATGGTCTCCAATAATACACACATGCTAATCTCTGAAATTTGTTAACATATTACTCACACCTAACGGTGGTTTTGCAGATGTGGTTAAGTTAATAATATTTCAGATGGGCAGATCATCTTGGATTATCTAAGAGAGAGAGAGAGGCATCAGAATCAGAGAGGAGATGTGATGTTAGTGGCAGGGGTAAGAGAGATAAGACTGCTGGTTTTGAAAATGTGAAGGAATCAGAAACCAAGGAATACAGGTGACCTTGAGAAGCTAGAAAAGGTTCCTCTGTCCATGGAATACTCCAGTAAGACTAATGGAGTGGGTAGCCATTTCCTTCTCCAGGGTATCTTCAAAGCACGGGGACTGAACATTATTATCCCACATAGCAGGCAGATTCTTTACCTTCTGAGTCACCAAGGAAGCCCCCTAGAAAAGGCAAGGAAATGCATTAAATGCCTGTTGTAATTCCAATATAATTAACTGAAGAAGGATGCCTCTGGCAGGAGAATGTTATGTTGCCTCAGGTTCTCCTGAGTAAGAAAGTTCTTTTCAGCCTAAAGACAATGGTTCTGGTAAAGAGGAGAGCCTTGAATCATTAGTAGTCAACATTTAACAAACACCTTGAGCTTCCAACAGAAATTCAGCCCTGCCAATATCTCACTTTCAGTCCTATAAGACCATTCAGATTTTTGGACTTCTGACCACTAGAACTATAAGAATAATTAATGGAACTTGAGACATAATTTGATTAAAAGCTTTTATTTGTATTTATTAGGTTTCATATTCAAAATATATTACATTTATTAATGGAAAAATATATTTTCCATTTTAATATATGTTTAATATTTATAAAAAAATATATGAATAATCAACCAGTGAATGAGAAAATGGATTACAGTTTAATTTTTTTATATAATCTGCCAAAGAGATAATATAAAGAAGAGAAAAATTTTGCTTAAAGTGGGAAAGCTAAAAGTAAAACTTCAAGACCGGATAAATTTTTCATTGGATAATGGCTTCAAATATAGTTCTTACTCCATAAAGTTCTTGAAATGAGAAGTATAAACTAGAATATAAAACAACTTGATCTCTCTGACCTCTTTAAGCCCTTAATTTAGTTTATAGCTATTAAAACTTCTCTGTGGGTCTGAACATTGTTATTAGGGTAGTATAATGCTATTCTCTTTCTGTCATTAACTGTCAGAAAATCATTATAAATTGATAAAGTGATGATAAGGGTTTCATGATTCTATAGGAGAAAAAGAGGAAAGTGCTTAGCTCTTAGTGTCTGTCTCAAGGAAAACCTCTAAAGTAGCTTTAAAGTAGTAATTTTAATCATCATTGCAAATTTTAGGAACTCTATTGAATTTGCTTTTACAGGTGAAAGTTTATTTTTTTTCTTTCTTTTTTTTTTGTTTAATTCCAGACTTGGAAAATTTCTGAAAGAGTAAAAAATTTTATTATCAGTGAATGCATGCAGATATATTAATTTTATTCTGTTATCCAGTATGTACTTAATGACAATGTATATATGGAAGATATTAATTCTTAAAATCAGAATATATAAAAATATTTTGACACTGCGACTTACTTCAATACTCAGAAGAATGGAAGTACTTATTTACCAAAATACTTTCTCTTGAGAGACCTAGTGTGTTGATAAACTGAAAAACAGGAAAAAAGAATGCATTCTCTCTTTTGGGCAATATAGTTTTATTTTGACAAAGGGGGTCAACATTGGAGATAAATAGTTAACTTTTTTATTCATATCTTAAATATACTTTAGATTCACAAGTTGATATAAATGGTGTCATTTAACAGCAACTACATTTTATCTAAGTGTCCTACCTACTCCTGGACAATTGTATCTCCATCCTCTGCAAGCTATTGCTAAGTGATCTCTGGTCCTCAGGAGAGAGTGTCTCTGATGTACTCAAAGGAAAGTTCTCATGCTCATTGCTCTGTTCTTGATTCTTGCATAAAACTACAAGTGTGCCGGAGTCCAAATAGGACCAGAGAAGACTGTTTATGAAAAATAAATAGGGAGAATAGTCAAATCTCCCAATCTGGGGCGTAGTTTTCCACCTGGAAATTATAAAGCACAGTCTGTGCTGTAGGTTTCATAAAATGAATTATGAAAACAGCATTTTCACATTTCTCCTTTGGTTAATTTCTCTTCAAAGCAATATGAGCTTGTCCAGGGACTCAGACAGTAAATCAAATGTAACTTGGGATGTTTCCACTTCTTAGTCATTATGAATAAAACTGCTATGAGTTGTTGTGTGAGTGTATGTTTTCAAATCTCCTTGGTGTGTGTACCTAAGAGTGTAATTGTTGGGTCAAATGATAACTCTAGACTCAACATTTTGATGAGTTACCAAATTATTTTCCCAAGTAATTACATAATTTTATGTTCCCAACAACTATGTATGAGGGTTTCAATTTATAAACATGCTTTTCAACATTTGTTATTATCTTTCATTTATTATTGCATTCATCCCAGTGTTGTATGTGAGAAGTGGTATGTTATTGTGATGATGATTTTCACTTTACAAATGACTATCTATCTATCTATCTATCTATCTATCTATATATATATATATATTTTTCTGTAGTGATTGTCCTAGAGATTATCAATATCATCTTGATTTTTAGCAATCTATTTCAGAATAACCTGGAGTAGGAAATGGCAACTCACTCCAATATTCTTCCCTGAAAAATCCCGTGGACAGAGAAGCCTGGCAGGCCACAGTACATGGAGTCACAAAGAGTCTAGTGCCACACAGTTCCACTCATTTCTCATACTAGTAAGGTTTTCCTCAAAATCCTTCAATCTAGGCTTCAGCAGTACATGAACCGAGAACTTCCAGATGTTCAAGCTGTATTTAGAAAAGGCAGAGGAACCAGAGATCAAATTGCCAACATCTGTTGGATCATAGAAAAAGCAGTCCAGAAAAACATCTACTTCTGCTTCATTAACTACACTAAAGCCTTTGACTAAAAATTCTAAGAGATGGAAATACCAGACCACCTCATCTGCCTCCTGAGAAACTTGTATGTTGGTCACGAAGCAACAGTAGAACCTTACATGGAACAATGGACTAGTTCAAAATTGTGAAAGGAGTATGAAAAGCCTGCATATTGACACCCTACTTATCTAACTTATATGCAGAATACGTCATGTGAAATATCAGGCTTGATGAATCCCAGGTTGTAATCAAGATTGCTGAGAAATATCAACAACCTCAGATATGTAGATGATACCACTCTAATGGTAGAAAGTGAAGCAGAACTAAAGAGTTTCTTGATGAGGATGAAAGAGGAGAGTAATAAAGCTAGCTTAAAACTCAACATTCAAAAAACTAAGATCATGGTATCCAGTCCTATCACTTCATGGCAAATAGAAGAGGAGAACGTGGTAATCTGTGACAGATTTATTTTATTGAGCTGCAAAATCACTGTGGACAGTGACTGCAACCACACAATTAAAAGACACATACTCCTTAGAAGGAAAGCTATGACAAACCTAGACAGAGTATTAAAATCCAAAGGCACCACTTTGCCAACAGAAATCTGTTTAGTCAAAGCTATTGTTTTTCAAATAGTCATGTACAAATATGAGAGTTGGACCATAAAGCAGGCTTGGTGCCAAAGAATTGATACTTTGAATCATGGTGCTGGCAGAGACTCTTGAGAGACCTTTGGACAGAAGGGAAAAGAAGCCAGTCAATCTGAAAGGAAATCAACCCTGAATATTCATTAGAAGGAATGATTATAAAGCTAAACTCCAATATTTTGGCCATCTGATGTGAAGAGCTGACCCATTGGAAAAGACCCTGAAGTTTGGAAAGATTGAAGACAAAAGAGAAGACAGCAGCAGAGGATGAGACAGTTAGATAGAATCACTGACTCAATGGACATGAAATTGAGCACACCCCAGGAGATAATGAAGGACAGGGAATCCTGGCGTGCTGCAATCTTTGGAGTCGCAAAGAGTTGGACAGGACTTATTGACTGAATAACAACAAATTATTCAATTTAAACAATAAATTGGGAAAGGAGTATATCAAGGCTGTATATTGTCATTCACTTATTTAACTTATATGCAGAGTACATCATGTGAAATGCCAGGCTGGATGAAGCACAAGCTGGAATCAAGATTGCTGGGAGAAATATCAATAACATTGGATATGCAGATGACACGACTCTTATGGCAGAAAGCGAAGAGGGGCTAAAGAGCCTCTTGATGAAAGTGAAAGAGGAGAGTGAAAAAGCTGGCTTAAAACTCAACTTCAAAAAACGAAGATCATGGTATCTGGTCCCATCAGGTCATGGCAAATAGGCAAACAATGGAAACAATGAGAGACTTTATTTTCTTGGGCTCCAAAATCACTGCAGATGGTGACTGCAAACATGAAATTAGAAGAGACTTGCTCCTTGGAAGACAAGCTATGACAAATCTAGACAGCATATTAAAAAGCAGAGACATTACTTGCCGACAAAGGTCCGTCTAGTCAAAGCTATGGTTTTTTCAGTAGTCATGTATGGATGTGAGAATTGCACCATAAAGAAAGCTGAACACTGAAGAATTGATGCTTTTTAACTGTAGTGTTGGAGAAGATTCTTGAGAGTCCCTTGGACAGCAAGGATATCAAACCAGTCAATCCTAAAGGAAATCAGTCCCTCCAATGAGAGGGACTGATGCTGAAGCTGAAGCTCCAATACTTTGACCTCCTGACATGAAGCACCGACTCATTGGAAAAAACCCTGATGCTGAAAAAGTTCGGTCAGGACGAGAAGGGAACGACAGAAGATGAGATGGTTGGATTGCATCACTGCTTCAATGGACATGAGTTTGAGCAAGCCCTGGGAGATGGTGATGGACAGGAAAGCCTGCTGTGCTGTAGTTCATGGGGTCACGAAGAATCAGACACGAATGAACAACTGAACAACAGCTACAATTAAGTTCAATAGTGTACCAAAAATATAATATTAGCCCTCATATAGTTCTATCCTGTTGCTTCACAACCTCTGAAACTTCCTGGATATCATTTGCAACCAGCCCAGATTTGCTAAGGGCAAGAAAAAACAAAGAAAGAGTCAGACCACTCCAGATGGGTAGGTGTAAGGTTTAGTAAGGAAAAGAACGTATATACGAGGTTTACCTTTGGTGGCAGCAAGGTGAATAGATTTCCACACTCAGCCTCCTGAATTCTAAAAGTTGATACAGAGTCCTGAACTGGGTTCAGTCACATACACACGCCAGATAGTCATCACCACATTACCCTCTCAAGGCTGCACCCCTCAGGTAGCTTCTGGGAGGTGGCAAGGATAGCAGAATGCACATTCCAAGGACTGGGAGGGGTTGAGGAACCTTTGCTTGCCCAGGTTCAGCAGGCAGGGCACCTGACAGTCACGTCTTCTTGATGACCTACTCCAACACACCAGCTCTGCTGGCCCGTTCTTACAATCTTACACTTCCCCTCTTCTCAGTGTGGTCGGCAAGGGTTTTCACTGGCACTGAGATGGCTTACTTAGTGGATGTTTGAACTGCTTTGAAGACAGATGCCACAGCAACAATGCAAGGGAAAAGATAAATTGAGACAGTGATTCCCAAAGTAAGTAAGAAGTTTTCCACCAGAAGCCCCAGTATCTAAACCACTGACACTTAAGTCCCCTAGGATGAGCTCAGGTCATGGAAGCAGTTAGCAATGTCCTCATGTGATGTAGTGAACATGATATGTACATTAGCAGACTCTTCGGGTAAGAACACACAACCCTCTGGATACTGGCACAAATGCCTCCTTATAAGGCAGTGTCCATCCTATTTTAGAGGACAGTCCAAGTCCATCCTATTTTGGAGGACAGTTTTTCTTATTGGAGACACTTTATTGTTCAGTAAGGACAGGCTTTGCTGGTTATCATTTAAGGCTTGCTAGATGTCATGAATGAGGGCTTCTATGCATGCTGTATTCTCCTCCATGTCACTGGAGGGGACTGTGGCCAAATGATTACAACGGAAACAGAACATGCCCGCCTGGTCTTGAGGAAAGAGAGATTGGGAGCTTTAGGAGAGAGGGGCTGGCAGCTTTAAGAACTTGAGCTGGTTGTGCATACAGGCTGACCTGAGGAGGCAGCACTGTCTGCTGTGAGGAGATGGACTGGGGGCAGGTTATGCCTGAAAAGGACTCTCACCTTTTCCCCTCTCTCAGTGGTGTGTGACCCATTGAAGTTATGGTAAGTTTGAACAAGTTCAGCTGCAGCAGGACAATGGGGTCTCAGTGGAGACAGAGTAGCTCTCCCTCAGGCAGGGATGCAAAGAAGTCATCCATCCCAGTGGAATATCTCATTACAAATTCCAGTAGATAATGCTTTTCCTGAGTGTATCTGTGTTCTCAACAGCAGAAGACATTGATCTACGGTGAGAGTCAGGGCCATGGCTATTTCCCATGGATCCATTTTCCTGGTGTGAGAAAGAGGAACAGGGACATGTCTAGGGCTACCATCCCATGACATGCTATGGGGCTGTGCAGGTAACATTGTGAAAGAAATTGAAAGGTCTATTGTTGTTCCTACCGCATGAAAGCAAATTAATCTTGTGACTCAATGGCTTGGGGTATACTTAAAAAAAAAAAAACATTTCCTAAGTCTAATGTAGCATGGTACATTCCTAGGATGATGGCCAAGGTACTAAGATGGTGGCAGTGTTGGGCATGGCTGCATGGATGAGGCACTGCCAACTGTAGGATTTCTATTTGGTTCTTTCTTAATTTTTTTTTTTATTTGATGAAGAGTTCTTATACTTTCCTTTAGTTCTTTATATATTGTTCTTTAGTTCTTTTGACATACTTAAATAGCTGATTTATTGATTTTGTATAGTCAGTTCAATCTCTGAACTTCTTGAGGATGGTGTCCATTAACTGTTTTTCCCACTGAGTTTAGACCAGATATTTCTGTTTCTTTGTATTTACCTTAATTTTTCTTTATTAGAAAGTAAAACTTTTTCAATAATATAGCAACTCGGGAAATCAGATTCTACCCCATACCAGGGATTCTTTATTGTTGCTACATATTATTGTCATCGTTTCTTTTCCGAAATAATTATTTAATGTGTGTTTTATTTATCTTGTCTGGCCTTCCACAACCTTGCTGGTCTAGCTTAGTGGTCAGATTGAACACAGATTTCCTTAAATTCCTTACTCCAACAAGGATCTCAGCCTTTGCTGAGTGATTCAGCATGAATGTTGGTACACACTTTAAACACTCATAGGGCAGTGTACCACTCCACCTTAATCTTCACCTTCTATTAATACTTGCACAGAGCTTCCAGGTTAGGCAAAGGTACGTAACAGGGTAGGGCTTCTCAGTTCTTCCCTGTATGTGGACACAAGTCTGAGTTTGGGCACAGCCTGAATTGTTCATGTGATATTTTAGATTTCCAAAGGCTTCCCAGGAGAGTTGGGGTCAAGAATCCACCTTCCAATGCAGGAGATCCTGGAGACACAAGTTTGATCCCTGGGTTGGGCAGATGCCCTGGAGAAAGAAATGGCAACCCACTTCAGCCTGGAGAATCTCATGGACAGAGAAGCCTGGGGCGGCGGAGAGAGGGGGTGATACAGTCCATGCATTGCAAAGAGACCAACACAATGGAGTGACTGAGCATGCATGCATGTCAAAACATTTCGAAGTTCTCTACAGGAGTATTTTTTTAGCTTTCATTGTAAGCTTTTGCCTTAGCCTTTTGTTGCCCCAAACTATTACTCATCTCCTCAGGCAGTCACAGTATTAAACTTTTGTCTCTGATTGTTTTTGAAAGCCCACTCCCAGAAAAGTTTGTTCTTGTTAGGTAAGCTTTAAGTTGAATTTGGTAATAATTTATTAAGTGGGGTTCTGGAAACCACTAAATACATCAAATAATGGTCATTCTCTTATAAAGAAGCTCAGTCCCAACCCTATTTTCTCCTTCCAGTGGCTGCCAGGCTGCTGGTTTTCACCATGTTTGCAGGTGGTTGCTTTTCAAGATTACTGTAAAAAGGGAATGGGGAATGAAAATAAGGACCAAAATTCAGTCATTTTTTAAAAAGCCTCCTTGAATTGCTGCAATGATTCAGTTAAGTTCTGGAGTTCTGAAAAAATAGACTCTAACCAAAGCCTTGTCAGTGTTCTCACTGTGTTTATGAAGGAGAGGATTTTTGAAGATCCTCCTTCTGTCATTTTCAATTATGTCATCTGTCTTGATTTATAAAGCTTGGTATTTATTGGTGAAGCCTCTTTCAGTTTGTGTGTTCAACTGTAAATCTTAACCCTATCCAACTGGAACTGGTGGAGAATAGTAAGCATTGCACTCACAGACTCCATAAGACTCCCACATCTCTACCTAGCCATTAGTATAGATTTTCGCTTCCATTACACATTTCCTCTCATCCTTATCTCCTTCTAGTGCCTCAGTCTAGTGATAACTTTTTAACCTTCATTTTCCTGGGCTCTAAGAACTTCATGGCCCTCTCTTTTTTGGATTTCTATAGTTTTCTCAATAGACGTCTTGGAGGAAAATTATTTCATTGAATGTCCTGATTTCCAGAAATAGCTTCTTTGTTTCCATTTTGTAATAGCAACTTAATTTCCTCGAAAATAATCATAATAATTTCCCCTTTGGACCATCTCCCTAGTCTGAGCTGCCAGGGGAGCCCTAGGAATCCACATTACCAATTAAATGATCTTGCTATTTTCAAGCCCTGTCCAGTTGTATATACCATCAATCACTGAACTTGTGTTAAGATCCAAACCTCAGACCACATTCTCTTGCACACAGTGTGAGCAACCTAATATACTATTCAAAAGGCAGGTGTTTCTGTCTTCTGGGAGGATTTCACTTACCCCATGTCTTCAGTCACTCCTCTGTAGGGTTCAGAAAAAGTAACCATTCACATATCTATGGTGCGACAGACTGGGCCAACTCACCCACCTTTCAGATGCACGTTTTTGCTTTTCCTCTCTCCTCCACTGTCTGATTGTTGATACTTCATCATGAGACTTCAGATTGGAATTGAAGGAGATGTAGGCAATCAGGCTCATCTATACCCTTTCTATTTAAACATAGATTTATACTCTACATTCCAAATTTATAATGTGGCAGATTCTGTATTAACAAGTTCATGATGAGCAGTTAAAGTCATAATATCTCTGGGCTTTTGAGAATTAGACTTTAGTCCCTTTGATGTCTTATCATCAAGCCATGAACTGCTTTTAAAATAGATCAGTGCAATGTAGATCTATTTGGTATATGCTGTCTGTAATATTAAAAGAGGCTAACTAAGGGTTGTGCCATATTACTCTGCAGTGGGTAGTACAAGTTATAGCAATGTATCTTTCAATTTAGAGGAAAAGCTCAACATGAATATTTTAGTAATTCATTGTTGCATAAAAAGCCACCTCAAAATCTAATGACTTAAAGTAGCAAAAGTAAGCTAATTCACTTAGGAATTTGCAATCTCGACAAAACTCAAAGCGTGGAATGAGTGGCTTATCACTAACCCACATGAAATGAGATGGAGTGGCTTATCTAGGGGAAGAAGGAATCACTTTTAACCATAAGTTCATGGTTACCATGGGGGAAGGATGAGGGGAAGGGATAGTTAGGGAGTTTGGGATGGACATGTACAAACTGCTTTATTTAAAATGCATAACCATCAAGGGCCTACTGTCTAGCACAGGAACCTCGTCAATGTTATGCAGCAGTCTTGGTAGGAGGGGAGTTTGGGGAAAATAGGTAAATGTGTATGTATGGTTGAGTCCCTTCACTGTCCACCTGATACTATCACAACAGTGTAAATCAGCTATCAGTTCAGTTCAGTTCAGTCACTCAGTCTTGTCTGATTCTTTGTGTCCACCCATGACATCATTAGCACAACCAAGAAGTGAAACAAAACCAACAGAAAAAAAAAATTTCATTTTTAGATCTTTGCAGTTCATCTTGTCCAGTTCGCCTGCTCCAGAGAACCTGGATCTACTTGAATGAATAAAGATAAGTTTGCATTTTGTAGCATTTTATGTAAATCTAATTGCATGTTAGCTTCTTTGACAGCAAATTAATTTTCAGATGTGTTCATGTTATTGCATAGATGCAGTAGTTTATCCCTTCTTATTGCTGAGTAGCCTTTTATTGTATATACGACATTTTGTTTATCCATTCACCTGTTGATAGACATTTGGTTTATTTGCAGTTTGAGACTATTAAAAGTGAAGCTGCTACGAACATTCATGTGCAGCTTTGTGTATGAAAATGAGTGAAATGATTGGTAACACGGTTACTGCTCAGTTGAGAGAAGCAAAACCTGTCAGATATTTTCTTTGAGATTTACAAAGCACTTTATTTAAAACCCCAACCAGTGTTTTCCAATGTGGTATCTTAGGCCATGAGCTTTAGACTTCTCTTGTTACTAGTTGAAAAATTTTGGATTACAAATCAAACCTAAGAAGCAGAATTATGATTAGAATTTGTAGAATAATCTGCACTTTAAAAACTGTCCAAGTGAATCCACCTAGCCCTAAAACTTTAGAACTATTAATATGTGAGAGCTATTAATGTGTATGTATCCATACTAAGTTGTGTCTCTGTGTGACCCCATGGACCGTAGCCCAATAGGCTCCTCTGTCCATGGAATTTTCCAGGCAAAAATACTGGAGTGGGTTGCCATTTCCTCCTCTGTAGAACTATTAATAGAGACATTTTAAACCTTACTCTTAAGTCATGCTGACCTGCACACAGCAGCGTATGTGGCTTGTTCCTACACAGAACTGCTTTCTGGAAACACATTTTGCAGGGTTGCAATTGAACTCAATTAGCAATGTTATAACTATTCATAGGATACTTGATTGTATTTATTATAAGGATGTTGTTGAATATATCATATAAAATTATAAGAATTTTATATAATTTATTAAGGGTGTATCCAGGATTAACTGTCTCAGGTGTTAGTAAAAGATAAAATTCTTATTTTTTTGAAAAAAATAAAAAAGCCTAAAAAATTAAATTTACAGATACAACTGAAACTGCTTTTATATAAGAAAAATTAATCACACATGGACTTCCAGCAGGGGGAAGTTTTATGAATTTCAAAAAATGGAGAAACTCAATGAAAAGAGAAATGTGGAAGTATTTGTTGTTCTATTTTCCTCTCCCTTGGCAAGCTGATTTGCTGAAAACTATCAAGAAGAGCAGTTTTCCCTGGAGCAAACTGACTCACTTATAAGGGAAAGTAATTTCAGTTATTTATAGGTTTTCACAGAAACCTTGTGAATTCTATAGTGTCTTGTTTTTCTCTGGGTAATGGTGTTGTTTTTCCTTCTGTTGGCATCTCCACCTCACTTAAGCCCAGAATTGCCCTATTTCCCCTGCTAGAAATTTTTTGTGGACTGGTATATAATTTTATAAACAAGTTATGAATTTTGAGACTTGTTCATGTAAGTAACATACCAGTTACAAGTTCTGAAAGTTGTAGCTGAGCATAATTCTCTTTGGACTTTCACAACCAGAAAGCTACAAGCTAATTTTGCTTTCAAGTATAAGAACTGTACCCAATTTATTGCACACATTTCTGTGTTCAGGCCCTTACTGATTAATAGAACTCTATTGTTTCTATCCTGACAACTCTATGTTCCTATACTAGATTCATTTTTGTAGTCCACCACAAATTCTTTTGGAAAAATGGGAAATATTTGTTAATGCTACATAACTCAAAATGTATCATAATTAGAATTATTTTCTCTCCAGTGGGCTTTTCCTTAAACCAGGTGCATATATGGCCAAGTAAATATCTTGGCCTCATGCACTTAATTCTGTGTGTCTGACATAACTGAGATAAAGATATCAAAGAATTCTCTGCTTTCTAAATAATAAAAACATCACTGAAATAGAGAGCATAGGAAATGTCAAAATGTAAATCATTCTTATAGAGAAAACTTTCTAAAATTAAATAGAATATCTGCTACTAGCAATAATTTTGAGATTTTCATAATAATACCTTAGTGCTATCCACTTATTCCAAGCCCAATCTTAAGAAAAACTTTTATTAAAATTATCCCAACCTACTTTGAAATCTAACATGTAATCAGTATTCATCCTGAAGGCCTACAATTTGCTTCAGAGATTCCACAGAGCTTGCCAAAGCATTCTTGTAACTCTTCTCATGCATTAGTTATGAATACTTCAATTTAAAGAATAACACATCTCTTCTTTCAATGTTTGGTACTGTACTATTTCTCTGTATGTCTTTTAGCATCTTTCTCTTCTCTCTCTCTCTCAGGACCTAAAGCAGAAAAAGGAAGCATGCTTTTGTTGACAGAATAAGATAATTTTTTACTTAGATCATTCTAGTCAAAGGACAGGACTGTGTATTACAGTGCATACCACACTCAGAAAAAAGGAAATTTTCACCAAAAATGGAAAATGTTTTATGTAACAGTTTCTCTCTGGTTAACCTATATTCTTACTAAGCAAAAGAAGAATACTCAGATCCCATTGTTTTTAAGGGATTGAGTTCCATAAGGGCTTCCCAGGTGGTGCTAGTGGTAAGGAACATGCCCATCAATGCAAGAGACGTAAGAGACAAGAATTTGATCCCTGGGTCTGGAAGATCCCCTGGAGGAGGTAATGGAAACCCACTCTAGTATTATTGCCTGGAAATACCTTGGACAGAGGAGCCTGGTGGGTTAAAGTCCATAGGGTCTCAAAGAGTGGGACATGACTGAAGCATGCATGCATGCTTAGTGTGAACTTAACATGCATGCATGCACACAGGAGTTCAAGAAATAATTCATTTTGATCTGCCAGCTATAGATTCATGTCAATATCTTATATCTTTTACAATATCCTAGAGAGATGGTAGTAAAATTTTATGATAGAATGCCTTAAAGCTGCTTTAAGAAAGACCCTGGTAAACTCACTACTTCATAAAGTTAGCTGTTCTTGTGTCTGGTTTCAAAGTCAGCTGTGCAGTTTTGTTTTTCACATGCCACAAAAATTCCAACAATGAGTAATAAGGTGGAATTACCATTTTCAGTGTGTTTCAATGAGCTTCCCATATTGTTCACCAAATGAAATCAGGCGTGATATATCATTTTGATCTGCAGACGAGACTCAAATTACTCACTTTGTTATTCAATATATGAACTGCTTTTATTTCCATGGGAATAGCTAACAATGAACATTTGCCTTTATCTCCTTTTAGTGGCATCTTATGCAATGCTAATTTGATGTGATTTAAGTCATATTTAGTTTTTTAAAACTAATTTTGAAAAAAATAAGCATCTTTATTTTGATTATGTGTATGTGTGTGTTCAGTCACTCAGTTATGTTTGAGTCTTTTCAACCCCATGGACTGAAGCCTGCCAGGTTCCTCTGTCCATGGAATTTTCTAGGCAAGAATACTGGAGAGGGTTTCCATTTCCTACTCCAGGGGATCTTCCTGACCCAGGGACTGATTTCGAGTATTTTGTTTCTCTTCAGCTGGCAGGCAGTTTCTTTACCACTTCACCACTTGGTCTATAATTGTATGGCCAGAAAAGTTACTGAAACCTTTAATTTTTAAACACTTCTAATTTGTAGCCCACCAGGCTTCTCTGTTCATGGAATTCTCCAGGCAAAAATACTGGAGTGGGTTTCCATGCCCTTCTCCAGGGGATATTTCCAACCCTGGTCCCGTTAAGTAGGTACCTAGGAATAGAATCCTGGATCATATGCAAGTATATATTCAACTTTTTAAAGAAACTGTTAAAATATTTTCCAAAGAGGCCGTATCTTTTGTATTTCTATCAGCGATGCATGAGTGTTTTGGTTTCCAACACTTAGTATTAACCATGTTTTTGGATTATAGCCTTTCTTCTCAATCGTAGTGCTATCTCCTTTTGGTTTTAATTTGCATTTTCTTAATGACCAAGGATGTTGAACATCTTTTCTTGGGAATAGACACATGGATGTTATCTTTGGTGAAATATCCACATAAATATTTGCCCTCTCTTACTTGGTTTGTTTTCCTTTTATTATCCAGTAACACCCAATGTAATAATAAGTGTTCTTATAAGAGAGAGGCAGAGAACTCAGTGAGAGGAGAAGAAGTGATGAAGAAACCAGTAATCTGAATGATTCCATTGCTGGAGGGAAGAGAGAGCCAAGGAACATGGGCTGCCTCTAAAAGATGTTTTTCTCATAGCATTGTTTCCCTAACAGTGACCATAGGACATTTGCATTAAAATCACTTGTAATTCTCGCTTTAAAATGAACTGAGATCACACCTGTCAGATTTATCAGTGGTTTGGGTGATGATTTCAAATTGTACTCTTTAAAATCATCCCCATGTGATTCTTATGTACACTTAAGTTTGGAATCTATTTTTCACAGAAATCTCAGTCTTAATACACTATAGCCAGTTTAGTTCAGTTCAGTTGCTCAGTCATGTCTGACTCTTTGTGACCCCAAGGATTGAAGCATGCCAGGCTTCCCTGTCCATCATCATCTCCTGGAGGAAGCACAAGCTGGAATCAAGATTGCTGGGAGAAATATCAATAACCTCAGATATGCAGATGACACCACCCTTATGGCAGAAAGTGAAGAAGAACTAAAGAGCCTCTTGATGAAAGTGAAAGAGGAGAGTGAAAAAGTTGGCTTAAAGCTCAACATTCAGAAAACTATTATCATGGCATCTGGTCCCATCACCTCATGGCAAATAGAGGGGAAAACAGTGACAGACTTTATTTTGGGGGGCTCCAAAATCACTGCAGATGGTGATTGCAACCATGAAATTAAAAGACACTTACTCTTTGGAAGGAAAGTTATGACCAACCTAGTTCAGTTCAGTCGCTCAGTCATGTCCAACTCTTTGCGACCCCATGAATTGCAGCACGCCAGGCCTCTCTGTCCATCACCAACTCCTGGAATCTACCCAAACCCATGTCAATCGAGTCGGTGATGCCATCCAACCATCTCATCCTCGGTCGTCCCCTTCTCCTCCCACCCCCAATCCTACCCAGCATTAGGGTCTTTTCCAATGAGTCAACCCTTCACATGAGGTGGCCAAAGTATTGGAGTTTCAGCTTCAACATCAGTCCTTCCAATGAACACCCAGGATTGATCTCTTTTAGGATGGATTGATTGGATCTCCTTGCAGTCCAACGGACTCTCAAGAGTCTTCTCCAACACCACAGTTCAAAAGCATCAATTCTTTGGCACTCAGCTTTCTTTATAGTCCAACTCTCACATCCATACATGACCACTGGAAAAACCATAGCTTTGACTAGATGGACATTTGTTGGCAAAGTAATGTGCTGTCTAGATAGCATATTTAAAAGCAGAGACATTACTTTGCCAACAAAAGTCCATCTAGTCAAGGCTATGGTGTTTCCAGTGGTCATGTATGGATGTGAGAGTTGGACGGTGAAGAAAGCTAAGCGCCGTAGAATTGATGCTTTTGAACTGTGGTGTTGGAGAAGACTCTTGAGAGTTCCTTGGACTGCAAGGAGATCCATCTAGTCCATCCTAAAGGAGATCAGTCCTGGGTGTTCATTGGAGGGTCTGATATTGAAGCTGAAACTCCAATACTTCGGCCACCTGATGCGAAGAGCTGACTCATTTGAAAAGACCCTGATGCTGGGAAAGATTGAGGGCAGGAGGAGAAGGGGACGACAGAGGATGAGATGGTTGGACGGCATCACCGACTCAATGGACATGAGTTTGGGTGGGCTCGAGAGTTGATGTTGGACAGGAAGGCCTGGCGTGCTCCAGCTCATGGGGTCACAAAGAGTCGGACATGACTGAGTGACTGAACCGAACTGAACCACATCTTCTTTATCCATTTCTCCATTGATGAAGATTTCAGTTGTGTTCATATCCTGGCTATTGTAAATAGTTTTGCCATGAGCATTGGGATGCATGCTTTTTGTTTTTGTTTTTTTTTTAATTATGGTTTTCTCCAGATATATGACCAAGGGTATGGTTGCTGGATCAGATAGTAGCTCTATTTTTTAGTGTTTTTTTTTTTTTTTTTTAAGGAAACTCCATGCTGTTCTCCATAGTGGTTGTACCAATTTACATTCCCATCAACAGTATTACAGGGTTCTCTTTTCTCCACACCCTCTGCAGCATTTATTGTTTGTAGAGTTTTTGTGTTAAACATTTGGACTACTATAATAAACTGCAGTAGATTGGACAGAATAAGCAATAACACTTTATTTCTCACAGTTCAGGGGGCTAAGAAGATCAAGTTGACAGAAGATACTGTGTCTGGTGAGGACTCACTTTCTAGTCTATAGACAGCTACCTCCTCTCCATATCCTCACATGGCAGAAGCTGCAAGGGAACTCTCATGCATGTTAAGTCACTTCAGTCATGTCCGACTCTTTGAGACTCTGTGTAGCCCACCAGGCTCCTCTGTCCATAGGATTCTCCAGACAAGAATACTTCAGTGGATTGTCATGCTTTCCTTCAGGGTATCTTCCCAACCCAGGGATTGAACCCATGTCTCTTATGTCTTCTGCCTTGGCAGGCTGGTTCTTTACCACTGGTGCCACCTGGGAAGACCAAGAGAAATCTCTGGGGGTCTCTTTTATAAGAGTACTCCCTGATCCCATTATGAGGGTCCCACCCCCATGACCTAATCACCTGTCAATGGCTCCACCTCCTAACCATTCCAATTAGAATTTCAACATGTGAAACTTTGTGGAAAGCAAGGGTTTAGCAATTACACTTGTTTTTATTCTATAATTGATCCTCATTTGAGCTAATGGACATGAACCTTCACTACTTTAGATAAAGTTTCCAAAAATTCAATCCTTGGATCTGTTTATTGGCATCACTTGGGAATTAGCCCAATTCCTAGGCCCCACACAGACTTGTTAAATCAGAAAATCTAGGGCTGGGGTCCACCATCAGTTCTTTTACAAGCCCTCTATGTGCTACATACTCCAGTTTGAGAACCACTGCTGTGCAGGAAATATGTCATGACCAAACCATAAAACAAACATTTAATTTTTGGATTTTGATGATTTAAATAAAAATTCCACTGCAGAATACCTATGACTTCAAAGAACATTCACTTTCACTTTGAATCTCTAGTTTTATTTTCTTCCTATCTCTTATTAGTGTTATGGACTACTGAGAATTTCAAGGGAAAGAGAAACATGTGAATGGCCTCCCCCTCAGATTAGCTCTTTCTTAGCAGTTAGTATGCAGAGACTCAGTTTTATATCACATTATGAAATATTCTTCTCTACCAAAATACCAGGTATAATTTTGTTTAATATTTCAAGCCTCACCATGTGTTGCAAAATTTTCCTCATGTGCTGAACCTAAATTTTCTGACTAAGAGTCTTAGCATCTCCTTCTTGAATGAAATATTCAGAAAAGTGAACGCATAGAGGGTGTTATTCACCATGGTCAAGGATTGAGTCCATAAATAGGGACAATAGAAGACAGAAGAGATCATTTAATTGCATCCCATTAAAGGCTGTTATTCTAAGGGCTTCCCTGGTGGTGCAGACACTAGAATCTGCCTACCATCCAAGAGACACAGGTTCGTTCCCTGAGTCAGGAAGATACCCTGGAGAAGGGAATGACAGCCACTTCAGTATTCTTGCCTAGAGAATCCCATGGATAGAGGAGCCTGGTGGGCTACTGTCTATGGGGTTGCAAAGAGCAACTAACACACACACATGCACATTCTAAAATTCATTGATAAATATAATAAATGCACTGGACATGATCTTATACAAAATTCTGCATTACTAGGATTAAATCTGCCTATGAGTAACAATCAAAATATTCACATTGAAAAACACATTGGATTTTTTCTGCCACATAGAACAGTCTGGAAGCAAGTGATCTAGGGATGACAGAGTGTGACATCTTGATTTTATTTCTTTTTCCATTGAATTTTATATATAACCCCCATTTGGAGTTTCAGGAACACTTTTAAGCTTTAACCATTAAGTCTACATTCCCCCTAGAAAGAGGAGAAAAGGACAAAGAAATTCATCTCTCTTCCTTTTGAGAATAAGTATTCCTCATCACTTCTATGAAGCTTTCCTTGATCGGAATTTAACCACACAATTGACTGTCAAAAATGAGAACTCCTGATGCCTCAATATGCTCCACACTTCCACAAAATAATTACAGTTTCTATAAGGAAGAAGAAAAAAATGGAGACTGGGCATAACTATGAGTTTTTGTAAAACTGTGGTCTTATTAGTTTTACTGTTTAAGTTTTTTCCTTTATTGCCTTTTGATTTACCTAGACTGAAAAAAAAAGGATTTATTTGTGATATGGAGAGACATCATATTATTGTTGTTGTTCACTTTCTAAGTCATGTCTGACTCCTTGTGACCTCATGGACTGCAGCATTCCAGGCTTCACATCTTATTAGGATGGTACAAAAGTAACTGCAGTTTTTGCATTGCTGAAATTTGCCATTTGATATTGGAATACATTCTAAATAAGTGTGGTTATGTTATACATCACTTTAATGCACATTTCTCAATTTATGTTTTTTTGATAGACTTATTACTTGCTATTTATTTTATATTTATTTTAGACTATGGAAACGATGTTAAACAAAAAGCAAATAACAGTGATTTTCTTATTTTAGTTCAAAATCAGCCTTAAATCAACTGAGACAATTCACAACATCGATAACGCATTTGGCCCAGAAACTGCTAAGGAACTTACAGTGCAATGGTTGTTCAAGAAATTTTGCAAAGGAGACAAGAACATTGAAGATGAGCACAGTGGCCAGGCATTGGAAGTTGACAGCAATCAATGAAGAGGATCATCAAAGCTGATCCTCTTACAACTACATGAGAAGTTGACAAAGAATTCAACGTTAACCATTCTATAGTCATTCAGCATTTGAAGCAAATTGGAAAGATGAAAAAGTTCAGTAAGTGTGTGCCTCATGAGCTGGAAAAAAAAATCATTATTTTGAAGTGTCCTTTTTTCTTATTTTATGCAAAAACAAGGAATCATTTCTCGATTGGATTGTGATGTGCAATGAATAATGTTTGTTGGTACCATCACTTCATGGTAAGTACATGTGAAAAAAATGAAAACGGTGACAGACTTTATTTTCTTGGGCTCCAAAATTGCTGCGGATGGTGACTGCAGCCATGAACTATAAAGATGCTTCCTCCTTGGAAGAAAAGTTATCACCAATATAGACAGCATATGAAGAAGCAGAGACATCACTTTGCCAACAAAGGACTGTATAATCAAAGCTATGGTTTTTCCAGTAGTCATGTATGGGTGTGAGAGTTGGACCATAAAAAAGGCTGAGTGCTGAAAAATTGATGCTTTCAAATTGTGGTGCTAGAGAAGACTTGGACTGTAAGGATCAAACCAGTCAATCCTAAAGGAAAGAAAGGGAAAATATTAGTCGCTCAGTCATATCCAACTCTGCAACCCTATGGACTGCAGCCCTCCAGGTTTCTTTGGCCATGGAATTTTCCCGGCAAGAGTACTGGATTGGGTTCTCTTTCTCTCTTTAGTCGTTAAGTCATGTCTGACTCTTGCGAACCCATGGACTGTAGCTTGCCAGGCTCCTCTGTCCATGGGATTCTCCAGGGAAGAATACTGGAGTGGGTCACTATTTCCTTCTCCAGGGGATCTTCCCAACACAGGGATCGAACTAAGGTCTCCTGAATTGCAGGCAGATTCTTTACCAACTGAGCTATGAGGATTGGGTTACCATTCCCTTATCTGGGGATGAAACTTGGGTCTTCTGTATTGCAGGGTGATTCTTTACCATCTGGACCACCAGGGAAGCCTTTATCCTAAAGGAAATCAACCCTGAATATTCATAAGAAAGACTGATGCTAAAGCTGAAACTCCAATACTTTGGGCACCTGATGTGAAGAGCCAACTCATTGGAAAATATCCTGATCCTGGGAAAGGTTGAAGGCAGGAGGAGAAGGAGGCGACAGAGGATGAGATGGTTGGATGTCATCATTGACTCAATGGGCATGAGTTTGAGCAAACTCCGGGAGATTGTGAAGGACAGGGAAGCCTGACGTGCTGCGGTCCATGGGGTTACACACAGTCGGACATGACCGAGCAACTGAATAACAACAACATATGACAACATGCGATGGCCAGTTCAGTGGCTGGACTGAGAAGCAGCTCCAAGCCACCTCCCAAAGCCAAGCTTGCAGCAAAAAAAGGTCATGGTCACTGATTCATGGTCTGCTGCCAGTTTGATCCACTATGGCTTTCTGAATCTCAATGAAACCATTATATCTGAGAAGTATGCTCAGTAAATCGATGAGATGCCCCCCAAACTGCCACACCTGCATGCAGCATTGTTCAACAGAATGGGTCCAATTTTTCTTCATGACCATGCCTGACTGTCCATTGCACAACCAAAGTTACAAGAGTTGAAGGAATTGGGCTATGACATTTTGCCTCATTCGTCATATTCACCTGACCTCTCGTCGACTGACTACCACTTCTTTAAGCATCTCAACAACGTTTTACAAGGAGAACGCTTCAACAAACAGCAGGATGCAGAAAATGCTTTCCAAGAGTTTGTCCAATCTCAAAGTATGGATTTTTATGCTATAGGAGTAAATAAACTTATTTCTCTTTGGAAAAACTGTGTTAATTGTAATGGTTCTTATTTTGACTAATAAAGATATACTTGAGCTTAGTTATAAAGATTTAAAATTCACAGTCCAAAACCATAATTACATTTGCACCAACCTAATAATAACATTGGGCCCATAGTTTCATCTTTAAAATATTTTATTACTTAACTTTCAGTTCAGTACACCATCCTTATATTTAATATTTTTAATTGTAGCATGGATGGGACTTCTCTGGTGGTCCAATGGCTAAGACTCCATGATCCCAATGCAGGAGGCCCCGGTTTGATCCCTGGCCAGGGAACCATTAATAGATCCCACACGCCATAACTAAGATCCTGTGCATCAACATAAATAAAATAAAATAGATAAATATTTTAAAATAAGTAAATGTAGCATGGACTCATAAAACTCCCAAAAAAGTAAATGGGTTTTCATTTCACCCTGCTTTGCTGTCTCAGTCAGATAAAATGTTTTTAAAATGCCAATTATGCCCTGAATGAAGTAGTTACTCCTCAGTGGTTCTAGCAGTTATCTTCATAAAAATCCAGAAGGTTTGCATTCTTTGAATTAAAGTCACTTCCTCAACCTGTGTGCTCAGGAGTTCCTTAAGGCAATCAACTTCAACGTCTTTTCTCAGCTGGGTGGATTGTCTGCACAATACTTCATAGAGCCTGTATGCATTCATTCTACATGGACCTAACAGAATTCTTTCTGCAATTACTGGGCAGATAGCCTAAAGTCAGGCAATGCCTTTCTAGTTTAACCTACTGGAAGTTGAATTTTTATTTAACAACACATCACATAGTTGCAACTTAATCTGAAACCCACAGTACTATAACCAAAAGAAGAAAAATAAATCACTTTTTAAAGAAATCAGCAGAACAAAGTTTGTATTTCTAGTAAGACAAAATAAAGATCATAATATAGTACTGTCAAAGAACTTTAATAAAGTATAAATCTCTCTTCTTTTTCCTGATTTTTGATGGAAGGATTTTTAGTCTTTGAAGTGAAATGAAATGAAAGTCACTCACTTGTGTCCCACTCTTTGCCACCCCAGGGACTGTAGACTGCCAGGCTCCTATGTCCATGAAGTTCTCCAGATAAGAAAACTGGAGTGAGTTCCCTTCTCCAGGGGGATCTTCCTGACCCAGAAATTAACCAAGGTCTCTTTTATTGCAGGCAGATTCTTTACCAGCTGAGCTACCAGGAGAGTCCCAGTCTGGCAAATTTTTAAATAAAACATTTGCTGTAACTCACTGTTGAAAATTGGTTTTCAGTTTCTTTTTAATAAAAATTCTTATCTTCTTAATACAAAGTTACAAACATTTAAAAATTGCCTTTTAAAATGAATACAATTTTGGTACAAAATTATGTTAACTTAAAAATATTCACCTAATTTAAAACACATTATTTTTTAAGGTCATATAAATTCAGGGGCCACTCTTCTGTATACCCTACATATTAAATGGTCAATAAAGAGTTTGATAAATAAAAAGAAAAGTAATGCATATCATATTAAAATTCATAATTTTTATATAAGAATATCTAAAGTGATAATTGCTTATGAATCTTAGTCTAAACACACTTTTCAGGTCTTTTATTTTTTTTTTAATTATAAAAAGTTTATGTTTGGCTTCTATAATTAATTATTATACATTTTGTTGTTGTTCAACTGCTAAGTTGTGTCTGACTCTTTGTGACCCCATGGACTCCAGCACACCAGGCTCTCCTGTTCTTAACTATCTCCCAGTGTTTGCTCAGATTCATGTTCATTGAGTCGGTCATCCTATCTAACCATCTCATCCTCTGCAGCCCCCTTCTCCTTTTGCCTTCACTCTCCCCCAGCATCAGGGCCTTTTCCACTGAGCTGACTCTCTGCATCTGTTGGCCGAAGTATGGGAGCTTCAGCTTCAGCATCAGTCTTTCAAATGAATATTCACAGTTGATTTCCTTTAGGATTGACTAGTTTGATTTCCTTGCAGTCCAATGGACTCTCAAGAGTCTTCTATAGAACCACAATTCAAAAGCATCAATTCTTTCTTCCTCAGCCTTCTTTATGGTCCAAATATCCACATCTGTACACGACTACTGGAAAAAAAAATTGACTACAAGGATCTTTGTTGGGAAAGTGACGTCTCTGATTTTTAATATGATGGAATCTGAATCTAAAGAATTTGTTGTGTACAAACACTGAATCCTTTAGCCATTCACAAACACTTTTACAACTATAAATATTTTTACAGTGTTGTCAAATTATCTCAGTGTTAGAAAACATAGTGAAAAATGAATATGTGACACAATGTGTCCCATTCTATGTTTCCCAACATTTTGCCTTCTTTGAGACCTTAACAACATTGAGTGATTAGGTGGAGACTTGAAACATGGCCAACATAAAGAAGATAAAATTTTGATTTTTATATAGATTATTTTATCTTAATCTTAATGAATAGGTCCCTTAATGAGGGACCCATACTATAGGAAGTTCTTGCTTTTCTCATCCAAGATAGAGCCGAGGCATAGAGCAGAAATTTTAAAAAGAAGGACAGAGAGCAGAAGGAAATGGGCAGAGTCAGGAGGAGAATAACAACAAAGGGAACCTGGAGAATCAGGGGAAAAAAGAGTTAGAAAATGATCAAAGAAAGAGGAGGTAGCCAGAGGACCATCTCAAGTGAACTCTATGAAATAACAGGACAAAATATTGTAATTGTCTCCTGATACATATTTATACTTGATCTCATATATAATAAAATTTCTGATATTGCAAGATTTAAATATCTTCTTACATATTATGGCCTTATTAAGCAATTTTGAGAGAAGTGCCTTAACATCTGGGAATATTGAACATTAGAACTATAGCCAGTTATATTGAAACTAAATCCCTCTGTAGAACAGTTTCCTCTAAATGGACTAACTCTAGAGGGAATGGTGCTGAAGATGCTAATAAAGCATAAGGAGTAACGTTGTCTAAATTATTACTCACTCAAGAAGACAAGTAATGTTGGTGTGCGGAGACAGTTGGAATCACAGTATTGCAGCCAGTAGGAAAAGCATACATGTCAGGAAAAGCTGATCTAACTAGAAAATTGAGACTTTATTTTCTGTAATTTTATTCCTGCCAAATCCTTCAGGAAATTTCTAGTGTAATCTATTGTAGGAAGGAACCCACAGAGGATCGTTTATATAACTGAATTATCCACCATGAATTCTTAAAGATCTTTGAATGGTTTTTGGACAGAGGCAATTTGTCACTTGCCCCAGGCTGCTCAGATGCTAATTGTACCCAGAAAAGAGAGACTGGAACCAGTAAGGTAGGCAAGGAAGGGAGCTGGGGCTAGACACATCCAGGTAGCAGACAAGATTTTTGTGATGTAAATAGAGCAGGTATCAGAAAATGGGATGAATACATTTTAGACTGAGAATAAAGTTGGAATTTTAGACAAATGCCTGACTAGGAAACTGAGCTTGTGGTTCAGCTGGTAAAGAATATGCCTGCAATGCTGGAGACCTGGATTTGATCCCTGGGTTGGGAAGATCCCCTGGAGAAGGGAAAGGCTACCCACTCCAGTATTCTGGCCTGGAGAATTACATGGACTGTATAGTCCATGGGGTCACAAAGAGTCGGACACGACTGAGCGACTTGCACCTCACAGGAAACTAAGCAAAGCAAGTATATTCCGGAAAGAGTTGTGGTATTTGCTTGAAGAGAAAATTGCAAAAGGAAAGGATAGTGGAATAAAGAGAATGACGGACAAATCAAGCTTTTAATATCTGTAAACCCTGGTGGTTCAATGGTAGAATTCTCGCCTGCCACGTGGGAGGCCCTGGTTCTGCTTCCCCGCCAACGCAAGAGCACTACTGTTGGGATTCCTTGGTGGCTCAGACCATAAAGAGTGTGCCTGCAGTGTGGGAGACCTGGGTTTTATTGGAATCTAAGCTAGATAGTCAATGATGAATCCACCCTGGGAACTGGATTGGAAGCAACCATTCTCACATCATAGGTACTCTCTGCTCACTGTAGACATACAGCATATTGTGAACTGAGCCAATGAGACAAGCTTTTTTGTCACAGTTTTACTGAGATATAGGTTTCAGGAAATTCTCGCATGTTTTATTGTGCAGTTCAATGAATTATAGACAATAATATATTGCACAATGTCATTAAAGTTTTAGAGAAAATCTTGACATATTTAATTTCACACATAAAATTTTCTTTCTCTTCTTTGAAATAAAGACAGCTGCCATCCTGGTGCACCTTAAAACTTGGCACAGTGTTTGTTTGTTGTTGTTGTCATCGTTATTTAAGGGAACTTAATGAGAATTCTAAATGGTTCCCCCCACAGGCCAGTATGTAATAAATAGTTCATGATTTTACTCTCTGGTCAGCAGGGGGACCTGGTAGGCTATTATTGAATATTGTTTGTTGCATGCAGAACAATCTGTTTTAAACAGCAGAAAAATAAATGTTAAGCTTAAAATTCTAATATAAAAGTGGAAAAACTGAAAAAAGATTTATGGTTGGATGAAAATTATCTCACTAGAAAATGATGATGGGGGAGAGCTAAGGAAAGCTTGTAATCATTTCACTCACAAGGAATTCTGGTAAATAATTTTAAAAAGAAATTCAGGCTACACATGCTGTTTTGAAATATTATATTTGAATTTGGTTGAGCACATGTGTTTGCCTGTGCATGGTTGCTTTCTCAAGAGAGGACTCAGATCACTCTCTCATTCTTTCTAGCCCTTTCTCCTCTGCCATTTCCTCCTTTTACCCAACAAGCCTTAGTCAGTAGGGCAAGAGCTAATTTGCTTTGATGACGGTGATGGCAACAACAGAGAAAGAAATTCTCTCTTTGAGAAAAAAGTACAAATCAGAAATACAAGTATCCCTTTAGGGAGAGACTCAGCTCTAATTAAAGGAAGATTATTTATTAGAAAGATTGAGGGCAGGAGGAGAAGGGGGTGACAGAGGAAGAGATGGTTGGATAGGATCACCGACTCAGTGCACATGAGTTTGAGCAAACTGGGAGATAGTGAAGGGCAGGGAAGCCCGGCATGCTGCCGTCCATGGGGTCACAAAGAGTTGGACATGATTGAGTGATTAAGCAATAACAACGTTTAGTTAGTACTTTGCTTAGTATTAGTTAGTATTAATATTACTATATATAAATTATATATTATTCAGAATATATCATTGAATTTGGTGTTTTTTGGTCACTCAGTCATGTCCGACTCCTTACGAACCCATTGACAGCATACCATGCTTCCCTGTACTTCACTGTCTCCTGGAACTTGCTCAAACTCATGTCCACTGAGTCGATGATGCCATCCAACCATCTCATCCTCTGTCGTCCCCTTCTCCTACTGCCCTCAATCTTTCCCTGCATCAGGATCTCATAATATACTATCTTATCACATACATCCATGTAAGTACTTTGTTTATTCAGGTCTTGTGTTAAAAGTTTGCCCTATATACTGATAAGTAAACTAATATGTAAACATTTTTGAGCTCAACCGAGGATATGACTGGCCATTTAATCAGACTGATGCAACACTTATCCACGCTCTGGTGTTTATCACAAACATCCAATTTTGGTTAATAGGATTTTCTTCCCTTTAGTGTGAAGAGGTAAGAATGTCCTTGCTATAAAGTTGTTTTATTACCAAATCTCGTCTCTTCCCAACTCAAATGTAATACCTCTATTCATTAAAAATGTTTTAGTAATTGTGAAAATGATAAGAAAGTTAATTTCTAAATTGGAGCTATTCAAGTTTAACATAATTTTCAAGAAAACTTAGGAGTATTATCATCTAAAAGTGATAATGTTCACATTAGAGTCTACTCCAAAATATTTATTATAATGAAAGTGCAAACTCTAAATATTTAAATAAAACAAAAGTGCTTTAGAAGGTTTGGAAAACTAAACACAGTATAGACTTTTGCCTGTGTTTAAATGGCACCCAGGTGGCTCAGATAAAGAATCTACCTGCAATGAAGGAGATCTTAGGGTAGGGAAGATCCCCTGGAGAAGGGAATGGCAATCCACTCCAGTGGATTGCCTAGAGAACTCTATGGACAGAGGAGTCTGGTGGGCTACAGACCATGATGATGCAAAGAGTTGGACATGACTGAGCGACTAGCAGTTTCAGTTTGTATTATGTACCATATTTGAGGATGCTGATAAAAAGGGTAATGGACAACCAGCATTTTCTATCTCTCAGAGTTCAATTTAAGATTTTCTTATGTGTCCTTTGCCACAGAAAGTGATAGTGGGCTAGATATTTTACTAATTTGATTGAAGGTTATGATGTAATATACTTTTCAAAGTATGCCATCTATAGGACCATGTTTTGGCCATTAAAGTTTTCTAATACATATTTTCATTATATTTGTTAAAGCAGGGATTCCTCATTTTAGTAATTACATGGTGATTAGGAAAGTTGAAGCTATCTAAGTTAGACTAAATTTATCACTCAGATTATTATAATCCCACTTTTCCTGCAATGAGAACAAATACCCTTGAGTTTTACTTTCTTTGTAGTAGAAATCAGGCTTGATTTCTAAGATATAACCTTTATTTTCAAAATTTTCCTTACATCAAGTTTGTTTAGAAGTTACTATTACAAATGATGTGTTATATATGTAGATTAATTATGCATTAGGTAGGTATTTATTTTATTGTGGTACTCTTCTTAGCTTCTCTGGTGACTCTAGTGGTAAAGAACCTGCCTGCAATACAGGAGACATAAGAGACATGGGTTCGATCCCTTGGTTGGAAAGATCCCCTGGAGGAGGGCATGACAACCCATTCCAGTATTCTTACTGGAGAATCCCATGGACAGAGGAGCTTGGTGGGCTATAGTCCATAGGATTGCAAAGAATCAGACATGATTGAAGCTACTTATTACACGTGCATGATTTTCTTAGGAATTATAGAGTCACAAATTATATTATTTTTAGAATATTAAACGTGGAAATAAGCCTATAATCCTTGTTTTGGGAGAATATGTTTGCTAGTCTCTCTGGGTCAAAGATTACTAAGAGCCAGTCTAGTTTCTTTCTCAGGCCTATTTTGGCTGGCATCTCTGGATCAGAAAGTAAACTCTAGACCTGTCCTTTGCATCACCATGACACTCATAAACAGGCTGATCATATATCTAATGGAGGCTTAAATAGATCGTTAATGAAAGGTTAATTTTTCCAAATATTATGACATATGAGGACTGGGAATTAAGATGATATCTAATTAACAAATCCTGTTCAACCATAAAAGAAAAAGAAGGTCAGCCTCACAATTTATGCCTTTGGAGGATCTTCATTTGCATACTTCTTCACATTCAATCTTTCTTAAACTTTTCAATATCTCAGAGTTTGCTTTTTTTCCTGAAGTTGTACTTTAAACCTTCCTTCTTTCTTCCAGTTGACCTATTTCCTTTCTCAGGAATCTCCAATCTATTCTCTTTCACTGGATAATAAATCAGTCCTCAGTTTCTCCCTGTCTTAGAAATTCTGGATTCTCATAATCAGTGCACTAATGGAAGTTTTCTTAAACCCAGACTTCCAAATGAAAATAGTTCATCTTCCCAGAATTCAGCCACTTTCTCTGATTTTCATTCCTTAGAACTTGATTTTTGATGTAATTTAAAAGCATCCAAAGGAAAACTCTGCTCATTGATTATGAATTCAATAATCAATGATGCTTAGATTTTAAGCATTTTAATCCTTCTCAAGTTCATAAGATTGGAAATCAAGCAAATTGGCAACAATTAGTATATCAATTTCCCTGAAGAATTAATTCTACAAAATTCCACTAATTTATCTTGCAAATCCTATTTATCCTGATATTTACATTTCATTCCATGCTATATTTTATAATATTGCAACATTGTTGTATTACATAATTTTTCAATAACTAAAGAAATGCTTTTCTTTTTTCATGATATAAGGATTAACACCTTATTTTATATCATTTGTTCCTAGAATAAAAAATGATGGTAGTATTCAGAACAGACAAAATAATTATCTAAGTTATGATTAAATACAGAATAAGAGGCATCTGTGAAACGGGGATTTTTAGCACTTTCCCTGTTTCCTTCCCATAATATATTCCAAATTATTATTAAATTAATTTTGAATGATGAACGTATCTCTTTGGTACATTGTCTCTGAAAATTCTACCTCAATTAATCAATGTAAAATTTTTAGAGTTTTAGAGTATTTCTTGAATTGAAAGCATCTGGTCCCATCACTTCATGGGAAATAGATGGGGAAACGGTGGAAACAGTGTCAGACTTTATTTTTGGGGGCTCCAAAATCACTGCTGATGGTGATTGCAGCCATGAAGTTAAAAGACATTTACTCCTTGGAAGGAAGGTTATGGCCAACATAGATAGCATATTTAAATGCATAGACATTAATTACTTTGCCAACAAAAGTCCATCTAGTCAAGGCTATGGTTTTTCCAGTGGTCATGTATGGATGTGAGAGTTGGATGGTGAAGAAAGCTGAGCGCCGCAGAATTGATGCTTTTGAACTGTGGTGTTGGAGAAGACTCTTGAGAGTCCCTTGGACTGCAAGGAGATCCAGTCAATCCATCCTAAAGGAGATCAATCCTGGGTGTTCATTGGAAGGACTGATGTTGAAGCTGAAACTCCAATACTTTGGCCACCTCATGCGAAGAGTTGACTCATTGGAAAAGACCCTAATGCTGGGTAGGATTGGGAGCAGGAGGAGAAGGGGATGATAGAGGATTAGATGGTTGGATGGCATCACTGACTCGATGGACATGGGTTGGGGTAGACTCTGGGAGTTGGTGATGGACAGAGGGGCCTGGCGTGCTGCAATTCATGGGGTCGCAAAGAGTCGGACATGACTGAGCGACTGAACTGAACTGAACTGAACTGAACTGAACCGAAAGAAATGACCACTAGTCATAACTTATTAAAAATAAATATGAGTTTGTGAGAACTTTGATTCTGAACGCAAGTCCTAACTTGTTTTTTATGTTTAGTCACTCAGTTGTGTTCAACTCTTTTGCAACTGCAAACCATCAGGCTCCTCTGTCCATGAGGTTTCTGAAGCAAGAATATTGAAGTGGGTTGCCATTTCCTTCTACAGAGGATTTTCCTGAACCAGGGATCAGATTCACATCTCCTACATTGGCTGGTGGATTCTTTACCACTGAGTCACCAGGGAAGCCATGTCCTTAATAAATGCTATATTTGCTATGTAAAGTCCATAAATTTCCCCCGTATGATCATGCTAGCCAGTGCAGCCAGATCATCTGCATTTTTGTATATTATTATTTGTTTTGTTATGAAGTACAGAATCTGAAATTCTGTATGAATTCCCCAACTTGCTAAATGTTGGAAAAGACTTATTAAAGCCCTATATCATGTACCAATTAAAATTTGTGAGCTCTGGCATAGAATAATAGTTTACTGTAAAAGTACACATGTCATTAATAACATGCTGGGTTTAATTCTAATCTTACTATTAATAAAACTGCAAATTCTACTGTAGGCAATCTGGTCGATCTCTTATTTTACATATACATATGGAAATCCAAAAATTCTACCTGGTTTACCTCAAGGTGATTCGAATAAGTCACAACAGCTGTTATCAGTGACAAGAACACTTTCTCTTGCTCTTTGATTTGATTAAAATGTTGAACAATTTCAAAGGACAAAAAAGAATTGTAGTATATTAGTAATGATAATACAGTGAAATTCAGATTCCATGTAACTTTATTCTTAATCACATGAAATTTCAATTTAACCATTTAAGACAAAAAAAAAGAAACAAATGATACCAGATTTCATAGAACAACTTTTTGATTATATCAGTAGTTTACTGTAGAGTTAACAGAATTCCTGTCAACACTCACATGTATATTTACCCATTAAAGCAGCTAAAACTAATATTTAGAATCATGAACTGAGAAAGCTCTAAAAAGGCACTTGAAGTTTGATAGCAACCTCTGTCTCTCCCGGTTTGACAAAGGAGTCATCATTTACCTTGGCTAATCCAAAATTTCTTCATCCATAAAAAAGTCCTAAAACCCAATTTATACTACTTTAAGAAAAATCGGAAATTCATAGGCTCTTAAAATAAAGAATCCAAAGGTATGACCTGCTTTTGAAGAGTCTAGAGAATCAAAAAATGGCAACTGTACTTCCCCGTCTCTCTACTTGGCTTTTATTGTTGGTTCTGTGAGTACTAACAAGGTTGTGAGAGAGTTAATTCTTAGTAAGGTTGAGAAAGAGTCCGGGACTCTTGAGGAGAAAGGCATCCAGAGCTCTTGAGGAGGAGAATAGGACAAACTTTTTTCATTTTCTGCAATCTTTTGTCTTAGTCACATAACATTCCTTTGTCTTACTCAGATATTTTCTTTAAGCCCAAAACTAATGATTACACAACAAAACAATTCATCTTGGTCAAGGGTATGTTTTTCCTTAAAGTCTATACTAATAATTATATAATAACAATGTATCTTGCTTGAGGACATGTTTCTCTTTCTTAACAAGAACCTTCTGACTAATTGTTATCTTAGTTATCTTAGGGAGTGGGTCTGGTAAGACCTTTCTGTTGTTAGTTCTAATTTTGTTAATTTAAGATGTATGTTGGTGGAGTGGATCTGGTAAAAGTACATAAAGTCTTGATAAGACTAGAGAGTGGGGCACTCTCTGTCCCTCTTCTGATGTCTATGTCAGAAGCTTTCTCTGTCTTTTTTTCACTGCAATAAAACTTCTACCACACAAAAACACTGAGTGATCAAACCTGGTCGCTGATCCTGAAGCTAAATCTTCTTCTTCAGAGATCATGAATCTGACATCTTTGACCATAAGCTATCAAATGGTTCATGCTTTATTGTGATCATGACGTTACTTTCAGATTTATACTACATAAAACCCAAGAATAAACTTTTTTTTTTCAAATTTTCTAACAAAAGCTTTAGAATTGTTTTGTTCATGGCTTTCATCTTGGCTTCAACCAATAGTCATGAAAATGTGATTTCCCCATTTGGAAAAAGCTGAAAAGCATGGTCATCAATGAAATGAGACACTGTCAGCAACACTTTGGGTCTTCCCAGGTAGTGCAGTGGTAAAGAATCCGACTGCCAACGCAGAAGATGCAAGTGACATGGGTTCAATCCCTGGGTTTGGAAGATAACTTAGAGTAGGAGATAGCAACCCATTCCAGTATTTTTGCCTGGGAAATCTCAAAGACAAAGGAGCCATGAGGGGTAGAGTCCATGGGGTTGCAAAAGTTTGGCTTGAGTAAGCAAACTCAGCAACACCTTGAACTGGTGAGCAAAGAGTGTGGACAGAGTAGTCAGAAGCAAAGCCTAGCAAATTCTTGAGACGACGAAATGAACATAGGGCAAGAAAACCACCATACAAAATCTTCAACATTAAACATTTTTTTAAAAAATATTATGCAAGTAAGGTTACAGGATAGGCTTCCCTGGTAGCTCAGACAGAAAAGAATCTGCTTATAGGATTGTGTGTAGAAAATAGTTGTTACTCTTTCAAAATCAGTAATTCTGAATGTGAGATTATCTTCTATAATTATCAACAAGAGCAGATGTACGTGTGTACATCTATATATGAGTGAAACAAAAATAACACCAGGAAACATATTCCAAGTTTGCTTAATAGCAACTAAAAATTAAAATATTTTTGTCAATTTTTTAAATTAACATTTAGACTTAAATTAGTTTTGGTGGACAGAAAGGTATGTATGACAAGAAGCAATTCTTTATAACCACACTGATATCAGAAAAAAAACAGAGAAAAACTACAAATAATTAAGATTTCTATCTCATATATAAACGTGGCCTATCAAATAAGTATCTAAATGATGTATTTCCTTTATGTTGTACCTTCTCATTTTGAATTTCAATTTTAATATAAAAAATTATTATATTTAAATTTGTAAGCCCTTAAAATTTAGAATTTTAATAAAAGTTTCAGTCTTTAATTATTACCTAATGAATCTCTGTCATTTCCCCAGATGTACTGATATTTGATTAGATATTTTACTCCTGACTTGCTTTTAAATAGGTTGATGGTGAATAAAGAGAAAAATGTAATCAGTAATTTACAAATAATTATCAAAGTAACAAAAAGAGTGGATATCTCTTTATGTGTAACTGATTCATTTTGCTGTATAGCAAAAAGTAATAGAACATTGTAAATCAACTATACTCCAATAAAATTAATTTTAAAAAGATGCTATATTGATACAATATTATTTGTTTATAAGATGTTAAAATGTATACAATGCTCTAAACTAAATAATTCATAAATATTTTAAAGAGAATAAAAGCTAAGTATTCAGATTATTTTGTGAAAAAGTCACTTTTAATCTGCATTAATTGCATTCATTAGCAGTTACATTACACATGTATCAGTTAAGTTCAGTTCAGTCACTCAGTCATGGCTGACTCCTTGCGACCCCATGGACTGCAGCATGCCAGGGTTCCCTGTCCATCACCAACTCCCTGGGCTTGCTTAAACTCATGTCCATCAAGTCGGTGATGCCATCCAACCATCTCATCCTCTGTCGTCCCCTTCTCCTCCTGCCCTCAATCTTTTCCGGTATCAGTGTCTTTTCCAATGAGTCAGTTCTTCACATCAGGTGGCCAAAGTATTGGAATTTCAGCTTCAGTATCAGTCCTTCCAATGAAGATTCAGGACTGATTTCCTTTAGGTTTGACCGATTTGATCTCCTTGCAGTCCAAGGGACTCTCAAGAGTCTTCTCCAACACCACAGTTCAAAAGCATCAATTCTTCAGTGCTCAGTTTTCTTTATAGTCCAATTCTCACATCCATACATGACTACTGGAAAAACCATAACTTTGACTAGACAGACCTTTATTGGCAAAGTAATATCTCTGCTCTTTAATATGCTGCCTTGTTTGGTCATAGCCTTTCTTCCAAGGCGCAAGCCTGTTTTAATTTCATGGCTTCAGTCACCATCTGCAGTGATTTTGGAACCCCAAAAAATAAAGTCTGTCACTGATTTTTTCCCTTTCTATTTGCCATGAAGTGATGGAACTGGATGCCATGATCTTAGTTTTTTGAATGTTAAGTCAGTTTTTTCACTCTCCTCTTTCACCTTCATCAAGAGGCTCTTTAGTTCCTCTTCACTTTCTGCCATAAGGGTGATGTCATCTGCTGATCTGAGGTTATTGAATTCTTGAATAGAGCTTGTGCTTTCATCCAGTCCAGGATTTCACATGATGTACTCTGCATATAAGTTAAATAAGCAGGGTGACAACTTACTGCCTTGACATAGTCCTTTCCCAGTTTGGAACCAGTCTGTTGTTCCAGATCACGGAGCAACCATGGAGCAACCTCGGGAAGAATATCACAACTTCCAAGGACAGCAATCAAGGAAGACAATCGAGGCTTCAGGGGACAGCACAAAGGGAACCGAGGTGTCAGGGGACAGCGGGAACGAAGTAGAAGCTTCCGAGGACAGCGATCAGGAGGTGGCAACAAAAGTAGCAGATTCCAAAACAAAGGCCAGAAGCAGAGTTTTAATAAAGCATTTGAATAGTAATTTGTATTAGAGGATTTATTTGGCAAAAACAGAACTACATTCAGCAATGTGGAACTGAACATTATTTTTCATAAAAAGTTAAAAGCACATTGTATTTCCATCCTGACCACTTGCCCAATCCCCATCTTTTTGAGAGAGAAAAGCTTCATCTAAATTATTTCATCTGATTGATGATTCTCATTTATAACTTTTTGCTACTTTTGTCTCAGGTATTCCTTTGGAAAAGGTGTATGGATTCATTACATATTCTAATGCATTGTCTACAGAGTATAAGATAAAATCAAGCATGTATCTGCTGATAATTTTTAAGCTGACCTCTCTTTAGAGTTAGAAATGTCTCTTAATAGTAGGCTCCCCTGGTGGCTCAGATGGTAAAGACTCTCCTGCAATGCAGGATCCCTGGGTCAGGAAGATCCCCTGAAGAAGGAAATGGCAACCCACTCCAGTAATCTTGCCTGGAGAATTCCATGGACAGAGGAGCCTGGCAGGCTACAGTCCATGAGGTTGCAGAGTCAGGCACGACTGAGCAACTATCATTGCTGTTCTATGTCCGATTTTAACTGTTGCTTCTTGATCTACATACAGATTTCTCAGGCGGCAGATGTATATGTATAGCCATTGCACTGTATATATATATATATATATATATATATATATATATATATATATATATATATATATATATATGTATTACATGTCATTCAAATAATGCATATATTTAGGATCAAAACTCCTACTCATGTAAAATCACATTGTTACCATTTTCCAAAAATCGTCATCTATCAATACTTACATGGTAGGTGATTTTACAATTGTCACAACTTATCTAAATGGAAATGTAATTTAAAAAATGAAAAATTACCTGTGGAATTTATTGCTTATTTGATAAATTATTTTGATTAACTGTGATTGTTTTCTTAACTCTTCAGCTACTCTTATGTTATCCTAATTTATTATATGGAAATCAACATAAATTTCATAAAATTTTGTGGTAATATTAATACCAAAAATATACATTTTTGTTTATATATGCAAATAAAATATATGTATTTTTGTTTATATATACAAAAATATACATTTTTCTTGCTTCATAATTTCTTAAACTAACATTTAGAATTTATTACATTTCATAAGATATTACTCTAAGTTCCTTAATATTCTTCTTCTCTATTTTGTAACTATTTATTGAAAAACTTGCTATATATCACATATAACTCTGCTTTCAAAAAACTCCCCTTTAGGGAACTAAACTAGGACCTAGATAAGCACATCCTAATTGCCATATTTCCTACACTTTCATCTGTTTTGCCCTTGAATTTTTAGGCACTGCTAAATTATATATATGAATCAGATGGAGTCCATCACATTGAGTTAGTTATAATCCATCACAGAGCTCAGGTAACAGAAAATGTGTAGAAATAATCCTAATCATTAATGTCAGTTTATAAGGTTTTACTTTTTAAACGTGGGGACAAAATATAATTTCTCCCTCTTTCATTGTTGCCTGAAAGTTATAATTTAATTGGTTTGCCTGGTCAGGTTATGTAGAGACATATTTTGCATATTTGCTACCATACATATATATGCACCTATGTATACAATTTCTGGGCTTCCTTGGTGGCTCAGAAGGTAAAGAATCTGCCTGCAGTGCAGGAGTCTGGGGTTTGATTGCTGGGTCGGGAAGATCCCCTGGAGACAGGAATGGCAACCCACTCCAGTATTCTTGCCTGGAGAATCCCATGGACAGAGGAGCCTGGCAAGCTACAGTCCATGGGGTCGCAAGAGTCGGACATGACTGAGTGATGAACACACATACAATATCTATATTATGTGTCTTTATAGCTGTTTTGTATGTGTGTATCTAACAGGTGTATTAGCAAAATAAACATGTACCATTTTATCCTAAATCTATAAGAAGAGATGATTTGCTCTGCCACCAATCAATTAAGACAAAAGTAAATGAGCATTAGAGGTCAGACTGAAATAAAGTTTGCTCTTTGCTCTTCACATTTACAACCATTGTTGAAGTCACTATTTAAATTTACCTTTAAATTGATATTTTTAATACTGTTTCAAATTTAACTTTAGCGGTAGGCTAATAAGGACTAAAATTTGTATCTTCAGATAGTCCTAGTGGTAAAGAACCTGCCTGTTAATGCAGGAGCCACAGGAGACACGAGTTTGATCCCTGGGCCAAGGAGACCCCCTGGAGGATACCATGGCAGTGTACTCCAGCATTCATGCCTGGAGAATCCTCATGGACAGAGGAGCCTGGTGGGCTACAGTCTTTAGCGTCGCAAGGAGTTGAACATGGCTGAAGTGACTTAGCATGCAAAATTCATACAATGAAACCCTCATCCCCAGTATGGCTGTACTTGGAGATGGGACTATGAGGAAGTAGGGCTTCCCAGGTGGCTCAGTGGTAAAGACTCTGCCTGCCAATGCAGGGGATGCAAGAGATTCAGGTTCAATCTCTGGTTGGGAAGATTCCCTGGAGTAGGAAATGGAAACTCACTCCACTATTCTTGCTGGAAAATTCTGTGGACAGAGGAAACTGGCAGGCTATAGTCCATGATGTTGCAAAGGGTAAGATAGGACTGAGCACACACATGCACACACACACACTGAGGATGAAGTAATTAAGTTTAAATGAGATCTTGAGAGTGGGACCTGATGTGATGGATTAGACTCCTTGTTAGATGACACACCAGAGAACCTGCCTTCCTCTCTCTCATTCTCTTTCTCTCTCTCTCTGAACATGGGTAGTGGTGGTGGTTTAGTCGCTAAGTCGTGTCTGACTCTTGGGAGCCCATGGACTGTAGCCCACTAGGCTCCACTGTCCATGGGATTTTCCAGGCAAGAATATTGGAGTGGATTGCCATTTCCTTCTCCAGGAGATCTTCCTGACCTAGGAATCGAACCCGGGTCTCCTGCACTGCAGACAGATTCTTTACCAACTGAGCTATGAGGGAAGTCTCTCTGAACATAGGCACTGAGGAAAGAGTAAGTAAGGACATAGTCAGAGGTACAAGACAGGAAGAGAGCCCTCAACAAAGACTAAATTGGCTATATTCCATTCTCCAGAGTGGTGTGTGTGTGTGTAAGTTGCTTCAGTCTTGTCTGACTTTGTGCAACTCCATGGACTACTGCCTGCCAGGCTCCTCTGTCCCTGAGATTCTCCGGGCAAGAAAACTAGAGTGGGTTGCCACGCTAGTGAATAAACAGATTTCTACTGTTTAAGCCACCCCTTTGTGCTACTTTGTTATGGCATACTGAGCAGACTAATATATAGTTTTAATGCCATATATCCTAGAAATATTTTATGTTAACGTAATATTAAATCAAATGATAAATTGAAAATTTAACATATGTGCTTAGTCAAGATATAATGAGATCTCGGATAAAAACAGTTACTATAGAAAGCAGAGGAAGAGGCAGATATGTTAAGAACATAGATACTATACAATCTGTTGTTGGATTTGAAATGGAAGGAACAAACTCATGTCCATTGAGTTGGTGAATCTCTCTAACCATCTCATCCCCTGCCACCCTCTTCTCCTTTTGCCTTCAATCTTTCCCAGTATCAGGGGCTTTTATAATGAGTTGGCTCCTACATACCAGGTGGCCAAACTACTGGAGCTTCACCTTCAGTATTAGTCCTTCCAATAAATATTGAGTTGACTTCCTTTAGGATTAACTGGTTTGATCTCCTTGCTATGCAAGGAATTCTCAAGAGTCTTCTCTCGAGTGGGTAGCCTTTCCCTTCTCCAAGGGATCTTCCCAACCCAGTCTCCCACATTGCAGGCAAATTCTATACCAACTGAGCCGCCAGGGAAGCCCAAGAATACTGGAGTGTGTAGCCTATCCCTTCCCCAGCGGATCTTCCCGACCCAGGAATCAAACCAGGGTCTCCTGCATTGCAGGCGGATTCTTTACCAGCAGAGCCACCAGGGAAGCCTCTTTTCCAGCACCATGGTTCAAAAGTATCAATTCTTTGGTGCTCAGGTCTCTTTATGATCCAACTCTCACATCCGTACATGATTACTGAAAAAAAGCAAAAAATACACAGCATAGATTTGACTAAATGGTCCTTTGTTGGCAAAGTGCTGTCTCTGCTTTTTAATACACTGTCTAGGTTTTCATTGCTTTACTTCCAAGGAGTAAGCATCTTTTAGAGCAAGCTATAGTCGCTGTCCACAGTGATGTTGGAGCCCAAGAAAAGAAAATCTGTCATTGCCTCCACTTTTTTCCCCTTGTATATGCCATGAAGTGATGGTACTGGATGCTACTGGATTTATTTTTTTGAATGTTGAGTTTTAAGCCAGCTTTTTCACTCTCCTCTTTCACCCTCATTAAGATGTTCTTTAGTTTCTCCTCACTTTCTGCCATTAGAGTGGTATTATCTGCATATCTGAAGTTGTTGATATTTTCCCCAGCAATCTTGATTCTCTCTTGTGAATCATCCAGCTCAGCATTTCTCATGATGTACACTGCATATAAGTTAAATAAACAGGATGCCAATATACACCGTTTTCCAATTTTGAGCCAGTCCATTGTTGCATGTGAGCTTCCCTCGTGGCTCAGATGGTAAAGAATTCGCCTTCAGTGTGGGAGACCTGGCCACGATCCCTGGGTTGGGAAGATCTCCTGGAAGAGGGCATGCAACCCAATCCAGTATTTTGCCTGGAGAATCCTTATGGACAGAGGAGCCTGGTGGGCTACAGTCCATGGGGTCACAAAGAGTCAGACACAACTGAGTGACTAAGCACATCACAGATTGTTCCGTGTAAGGTTCTAACTGTTGCTTCTTGACTTGCCTAAACTTTCTCGGGAGACAGATAAAGTGGTCTGGTATTTTTATCTCTTTAAGAATTTTCCATACCCTCAAAGGCTTTAATGAACTCAATGAAGCAGAAGTAGAGGTTTTTCTAGAATTCCCTTGCTTTCTCTTAGATCCAATGGACTTTGGCAATTTGATCTCTGGTTACTCTGCCTTTTTTCCCTAAACCTAGCTTGTACATCTGTAATTTCTTGGTTCATGTACTGTTGAAGTCTAGCTTGGAGGATTTTGAGCATAACCTTGCTAGCATGTGAAATGAGCGCAATTGGAATTGGACAGTAGTTGGAACATTCTTTGGCACTGCCCTTTTTAGAGGCTCATAAATAATACAACTGCATCGTTTATGCATAATGATTTTGCTGCACAATGCTTAAAATTTACTTTTTATAGAGTCTAAGTAAATATACTATGCACAGGAGCTAACATACAATTGATCAATTAATCCTAAGTGTTAGTCACTCAGTCATGTTTGACTCTTTGTGACCCCATAGACTGTAGCCCACCAGGCTCCTCTGTCCATGGAATTTTCCAGGCAAGAATGCTGGAGTGGGTTGCCATTTCCTTCTCCACAATTAATCCTAAAATAGAGCATAAACTGGCGATCTCATTCTCTGAAGACTCCAAATTTAGGTGGTACCAGTTTTATATATTTATTTGACATACATATAAACATATATATTATTTAATTGTATATTCATATATTTGATTTAATTTCCCAGGAACTAGGGAATGTCAATGTTTTAATGACCTTTATTTCTTCAGGATGTAGCATGATTTCTAGACAGAGTAGGTAGCCTGTAAATATTTGCTCTATGATTAAATGACTTTGAATAATAAGGAAAATAATAATGTCACCTCATTTAATATGGTGAAATCTATAAAAATAAAATAATTAAATTGTAACATTATTTCATTGCTGTAGTTCATTTTTAAAACAAACTTGGCATCAGATTGGATAAGCAAGCTCCTCATTTCATACAACTACTGTGAAAAGTCAGTTTGCCTATGCAGACAATAACAATTTACTATGAATCTCAGAGTAAAATTATTTTTAAATGTTCTAATGACATTTATTAAGTAGTCAAGGGATAAGACCCTGATTGTGTGGAAAAGGAAGAGGATTACATTAAAGTATGCTTTAAGGATGTATGTTCCCTTTTGTGCTAAGTTAAATAATTAGAACTGAATATATATTAGTTACAGAGGTGTTGAGTAATAGTGTGAGTACTTCTAAAACTATAGTCATTTTTTTAATTGTTTATAATCTATTTGCCATTGTTCATATAAATCTATATAAAACAGAATATTAGCATAAACTTCTCCCATATAATTTTTCTTTCCTTTCTTTCTTTCTTTTTTACTGAGTAGTGCAAATGATACACAATTAATGCTTCTTGAAATGATAATTGAATGACCATGAAGGAACCCAATAGAGTAAAATCATGTGTTGTTATTGCTTAAAGTTAGTAGAAAATCTTGACAACCTGATAATAAGCAAAAGAAAGCAAAAGATAAATAAATCAGCTTATATAAAGGAAAAGTATTATAAAAAGTATAGTGATCTGAAGATTTCATTCTTTGCAGCATCATCCTTCAGATTCCAAAACATATTTAGGTCACAAATACTATGCTCCAGTAAAGGTGGTATATAATTGACACTACTGAAAATTGTGTAAATGCTCTCAAAAGACAAGACACAAGAGAATAAAACTGGGTGAGAGTTTGTGAAACAAAGACAATTAATAGATACAGCACAGGGAAATATAGCCATTAGTTTGTAACAACTTTAAATGAAGTATAATCTATAAAAATATTGATTCACTATTTTGTACACCTGAAGCTAATGTAATATTGTAAACCAACTGTGCTTCAATAAAACAAAATACTCTATAAAATTGGAAGCTTGATTTTCTGCTGAGATATGTAGGAGAAAGAGTAATGTGTGGCAGTGATTGGAAATGGATCTAGTAGATAATTTTAAAACAACTTCCATATGAAATGGAAAATGAAATAGGCTAGAGATAAGCAAAAGGTTATTAAGCTTAGGTATGTCAAGGGGAGACAGAAAAATGATATGGAAAGAGCTTAACCACTGAAGTTGGTCTAATACGTGTCCATATCAGAATTCTGAAAACTATTAGCTTTGAGACCTTGGGAAATTATATAACTTCTTAGTGCCTCAGCTTTCACATTTGACAAACATTAAAATTTCAAATGTTATTTCTAGGAAACTGATGCAAATGAATTTACCTTTTGAGTGAACTTCAAGGTGAAACATGATGTGTGTGTTGCACTAAGGAAAATGTTTACTTTTTTGATAAACTGATTTTCTTTAAGATTAGACTTATTTTGGCAGAATGGGGTCCACTTCACAAGTCAAGCATCTTTGACATTGAAACAAACAGATATAAAAGCACATATATTTATTTATATTTATGTAGAAATAGTTCTTTGCAAGGTCTAAAAGTTGGATGAGTTTGTAGCTATCATTGTTTCTGTTGCTGCTGTTTTTACTTGGTTTTACTTTTTTCCTCAAATCTGTCAATTAAACGCAATGTGACTGTAGGAGTGTCGTTTCATCAGGTTGAGAATACTTTCACAGGGATGGTGTAGATGAAATGAAAGATAGAAAAGCATATAACTTTAACTGAAACATATATTATCATTAAATGCTTATTCAGACCTTCCAGTATTAAAACTGATATGTCTGTGTATCTGAAAATAGAGGACTAATGCTTAGATGTGCCTTCTGAATTGAACCTTATACTATTGTTTCTGTATAAGGTTTCCCTAAGCTTGGTAAGGGCTTCCCTGATGACACAGCAGTAAAGAATGTGCCTGCCAACCAGGAGACATGGCTTTGATCTCTGGGTCGGGAAGATTCCCTGGAAGAGGAAATGGCAGTCCATTCCAGTTTTCTTGCCTGGGAAATCTCACCAACAAGGGAGCCTGGAGGGCTACAGTCCACAGTGTAGCACAAGACTCAGACATGACTTAGTGACTAAACAACGGCAAGCTTAGGAAGTTACTCATACAGTATTAGAATGTATGCAAGCTGTCATTCCTGAGAGCGGAAATGCTCTGAGCCCAAAAAAGTAACAACCTTGAAAGAACAAGAGGTTTAAGTACATCTGTAATATGCTTTCTGAATGCGATTTTATCTAGCTAGTTTACAGATGCCATAATAAACCTAGATTTTAAGGGTAACTATTTCACATTTCCCTCCATTTCTGTGTCTACAGTGGGAACATTTGTATGCTCAGCACCTAAAGTAGTTTTATCATCTGATTTTGCGTATGACCTTTTCACAGTTTCAAGAATTTAAGGGATGCTATAATAAATGCTCATTATAAACTATAATGAGGCAAGGCTGGAATTTGCTCTGCTCATTCTTTGTGTGTCCATCAGTTAAACGACTTGCTAAAAAAATCACTTTTCTCACATTACTTTCCAACATAGGAACTTGGTATGCCATATTGTTCTAGTATTTCTCTAATATTCTCAGAGAAATGTTAGGATGTCTCACTATGATTATGTATTTTTCTTTTCCCTTATATTTCTTTTGATTTTTCTTTAGCTAATTTTGTTTCTTTGTTGTTAAGGTGTCTAATGATTTATGATGTCCATCTTCTTTGTGAATTGTACCTTTTATCATTAAAAATATTCATCATCGTTTATTAAAAAAAGAAAAAAATGTATATTTAGCAGTTATAAAATATCAAATTCTATCTTCACTTAATAATGTTACTGAATTTAAAAAATGATAGATCCACCACATGCAATATTTTTAATGATATGCATATATGTAAGTCTATGTAATACATATGTGTATGTAAATATGTACAGACACATGCAAGAAATCACACTTAAAATTCATAATGAAAGAATACTAGGGTGGAATGCTTAATGTATTTCATTCTTTTTTTGTAAAGATGTCTATTACATTCTATTATAGTTTACTTAGATTAAGTGAAAATTTGTTTCTTTATATTAAGTACATATTTTATATGAACAAAATTATAGCAATGATATATGAGTGCATATATTAGCGTGGAATGAGGATTTGCTCATGCAATTCATTTAAAAATTTTTGAAAATATATTGGAAAACGCTAAAGATAGTAAAGGTAAGTTTTTTTTTTTTAACACTGTAACACTGGACAAATATTTTCGAAGGTCATACACTTGAGACGCTGTTTTACTAAAACATTGAGATTTAATGTGAAGATTATAGAATGCTCTCACTTTTCAATATCTTCCCACCACACAGAAGGACTTCTGTATAATGTTCTAAAAATACCAATTAAAAATCAGAAATTATCAGAGAAGAGTAAAAACACACAGAATAATATTTTTGTATGTAAGTGAAAATGGCTTTAAATCATAAAGATGCCATGAGGCAAAAAGTATAGGAGTAGATAAAGGTATCCATGCTAATAATAATCAAAAGAAAGCTAGAGTTACTATATTGAATTTCAGACAAAGTAGACTTCAGAACACAGCAAAAGGAAATTATTAGAGATTTTTAAAAAAGGAATTTACCAGACATAAAGAAGCAATCAACTCTCCAAGAAGATCTATAATCTTAAATATGTATGTAAGGCAAAAATGGATAGAAATTAGAGATAGAAAAAGCCATTCTCTTTATAGGATACTTCAACAACTCTTTGTCAGTAGCTGATAGATAAAGGAGGATAAAAATCAGTAAAACAGACATTCTCTGAATGGCTCTATCAATAACATTTCCTAAGGAACATTTATAGAATATTCCATCCAGAGGTAGTAGAAGAAACATTCTTCTCAAGGTGAAATGGGACAATTACCAAGATAGATCTTTTTCTGTGCTATAAACACACCTCAATAATATTTTAAGATCACACAAAATGTTCTCAGCTCATAATGGAATTAGAGTAGGAATCAGTAACAGAAACAAAACTGAAAAACAAAAATTAAATATTTAGAAATTAAGCAACACGTTTTAAATGACACATGGGTTTCAGGAGTTTCCAAATAAATTAAAAATGTGTTTTGGATTAAACAAAAATGAAAATGCAACCCTTAAAAATTTGAGAGATGTAGTGAAAATAGTGTGTAGAGGGAAATATATGGCCTTAAGTGCATATATCAGAAAAGAAAAAAGATCTAAAGTAAATAATCTAAGGCTCTATCATGGAGAACTGTGAAGAGAAGAACAATTTAAGTTTAAAATACTTCAAATAAAATATAAAATTAAAACATATATGTATATATAAATACATACACATAAAATTAGAAAATATACTATATATACGTATATGCATGCCTATATATACAGACAGACAGACATACATGTATACTCCCTCCCTCTGGAACATCCTTCCCCCCTCCCATCCCTGTATTTAATTTTCTAATTCTTATTTCAACATATATATATATAAATTATGATTTATTTGCATTGTTATCCTGCAGAAACAAGCACAACATTGTAAAGCAATTATCCTCCAATTGAAAAAAAAAAGAAAATTCAATAAAATCAAACCTTGGTTCTTTGAAAAGATCAATGAAATTGGTAAAACTCCAACTAGTCTAACCAGAAAAAAAAAAAAAGTGAGAAGACACAAATGAATTATGTATGAAATGAAAGAAATGAGGTCATCACTATAGATCTACAGATCTCAGAATAATAATAAATGAACACTGTGAACAAACCTATGCACACAAATTTGATAACTTAGTTAAAATGGATTAATTCCTTAAAGAAACAAACTACAAAACTCATACAAAGAGAAATAAATAACCTAGATAATCCTGAATCCATTAAATAAATTCATAATTAATAAACATCTAGCAAGAAATGTACTAGGCCTAAATTATATCTCTGGGTAATTATACCAGGCAGTTAAATAATAATCATTGTGCACAATATTTTCCAGAAAATACAATGAGAAGTAATAATAATAATAATTCATTTTATGAGATAAACAGTACCCCAATATAAAAACCAGAAATGACTGTAAAAAAAGGGAAAATAAAGACCACCATATTTTAAATGTGATTGGATTTTGTATAATTCTCTATAATTAATAGAGAATTTTATCTCCTTCATTTCTTTTAATGACCTTTCTGGTTTTGATATTTGGGTGATATATGTATACGAAAAACAAATATGATTCATTCAAAGATGAGGCTCTTTTAGCCACCATATCAATTCCACAGTGGCTCAGTGGTAAAGAATCTACCAACAATGAAAAAAACTCAAGTTTGATCCCTGAATCAGGAAGATCCCCCAGAGAAGGGAATGACAACCCACTCCAGTATTCTTGCCTAGAGAATCCTAAGGACAGAGGAGCCTGATGGGCAACAGTCCACATGGTTGCAAAAGATTTGGACATGACTTATCAACTAAATAACAACATTCAGTTTAGTTCAGTTGCTTTGTCGTGTCTGACTCTTTGCCACCCCATGGACTGCAGCATGTCAGGCCTCCCTGTCTATCACCAACTCCTGGAGTTTACCCAAACTCATGTCCATTGAGTCGGTGATGCCATCCAACCATCTCATCCTCTGCCATCCCCTTCTCCTCCTGCCTTCAATCTTTTCCAGGATCAGGGTCTTTTCAAATGAGTCAGTTCTTCGCATCCGGTGGCAAAAGTATTGGAGTTTCAGCTTCAAAATCTGTCCTCCCAATGAACACTCAGGATTGATCTCCTTTAGGATGGACCGATTTGATCTCCTTGCAGTCCAAGGGACTCACAAGAGTCTTCTCCAACACCACAGTTCAAAAGCATCAATTCTTTGGCTCTCAGCTTTCTTTATAGTCCAACTCTCACATCCATACATGACTACTGGAAAAACTATAGCCTTGACTAGATGGACCTTTGTTGGCAAAGTAATGTCTCTGCTTTTTAACATGCTGTCTAGGTTGGTCATCATTTTGCTTCCAAGGAGTAGGCATCTTTTAAATTCATGGCTGCAGTCACCATATGCAGTGATTTTGGAGCCCCCCAAAATAAAGTCAGCAAACATTATCATTAGGATAACAAAGAAAAATCATTTGATTGTAGCATTTAACATAGAAAATATTGACAAAATTTAACAGCCATTTATAACTTTAAAGATCTCAGTAAACTAGAAATAAAAAGAAACATTCATACTTGATTTAACAAATTTAAATATATATAATATATATATATAGAGAGAGAGGATGCAAAAGGACAGTTCCAAGCCCAAGTAACAACACAAATACTTAATTCTGATAGATTAAGAAATACACTTGTATCCAATGAATTTGAAACCAATGAGCTGTCCAGGTACATGTGTTCAGAAAGTAGCAAATGTATGTAAGTAAAACTTCCTCATTACTTAAAGAGCAAACATATTAATAGAGATTTAATGATTCACTGAATAATATTTGTACAAGGATGAAAAACAAGATTTTAACAGGAGATCTTCCAATGTTGACCAAAAGAAATGAGAACAGATGGTTAGACCCTGCAGGATTATTTATGTAGATTGTGTGAGAAGCATTAAAAGAAGAAACAAAAAATGAATGAGCTGAGAGGTGGAGGTAGAAATTGAAAGTGAGATATGAAGATATGCTTAACTCTAGAGACATTTTGAAAAGGGAAAGGAAGGATCATTGGGGTTTTCAGTTACAAATTTACAAGGGAACTTCAAGCAGGTGTAGTAGGAACACAGACCAGACTTCAGATTGTTAAAAGGTCAGTTATACGTGAGTGAGGTGAAAGTTGGGTATACCACATCTCATGGGATAATTGCTGAAATGTGCATATCATAGTTTTACTAGGTTCCTTTGCCACAAAGTAAACATGTTCCTTTGCATGTCTCAGCCTAGTTTATTCCTGTGCAAAAAAAAAGATAACAATAATGTAATTCATAAAATGTGAGCATTAAATTTTTGGAGTGTATTTTTTGCAAAGTATATACTCAGTGATGAGCACCTCTTTATTAATATTACTGCTGTCTTATTTTTTTAAAACATTGACAGAGCAGAAGAGGAGAAAAGGAGAACTGCTGATTGTCTCAGGTAATTTTCAGTGATGACATACTGGAGTTTTCAGTCATGGCAAATATCATGGCCAGTGAATGATGGACTGGGATAGGTATAAGTAAGTTGAATTTAAAAGTTGGAAATTTAAGTGATGGTTAGAACTAAAGTGGGCTTCCCTGATGGCTCAGGGGTAAATAGTCTCCCTGCCAATGCAGGAGATGTGAGTTCAATCCCTGCATCAGGGAGATCCTCTGGAGAAGAAAATGGCAACCCTCTCCAGTATTCTTGCCTGGAGAAATCACATGGACAGAGGAGTCTGATGTGTTACAGCCCATGGAGTTGCAAGAGTCAGTCACAACTTAGTGACTAAACAATGACAACAAAAACAAGAACTAAAGTATGTTTATACACATGGGAAAGGAAAATAGACAAAATTAGATTGAAAATTCAGGAAAGTTAAGGTCAGGAGAATATATATATATATGTATGTATGTATGTATGTATGTATGTATGTATATGTACATATGTAAATACATTGTTAATATGAATACTTAAAAGAAAGCGAAAACTGATGTCATATCAAGTACGTTGATTCTTGATAATATAGAGTTCAGTACTTTCAGTTGTATAATTGATTTCTTAATTGTCTTGTAGGCAACTGCTGTGTCTTAAAATCCTGGTTATTGAGTAATATTGATTACTCAGTAATAATAATTATTGAGTAATATTGATTTCAAATTCAAAGGCATTTGTTTTTTCCCTTTTCTTAAGAAAGTACAATATTATGTTGCAGTATGACCAGAAATTCCCAGGATGTTATGTTAATAACACTTGACATTGTGATGTAACATGTAATGGTGTAGAATGTGGAATATATTGGGGAGAAGCCCAGAATGGAAATTGAAAATAAATGAACTTAAACTCTTCACAATTGAAGGGCTTTTCCATCTATTCATTTGTTATTTTTTGGTTCTGCACAAGTTGTTTGAACACACTATTTTCCATTTATTGATCTTAAAGTTGGGCAATAAAAGCAAACAAAACAAAAACATTAAATTTCTCATAAAGTTTAACTCCTTTTTGAGAAATTTAATCACTGACTGATAGCTGTGAAAATCCACTACACTACTAAATATAAGGGACTTGGATAAAAGGATTAAGAGGCAGTCAAAAACATACTGCAAATTGGAATTATCATTTAATCACATATATATGTTAATGTGTGTATATACTGAAATACTCAGATTCTTGGAAAAATAATTCCAAGTTCTAATTGTGTACTTAGCTAAACTGTACATTAGATGAGAGTCTTCCTTGGTGGCTCAGACAGTAAAGAATCTGCCTGCAACACGTGAGACGTGAGTTCGATCCTGGGTCAGGAAGATGCCCTGGAGAAGAGAATGGCTGGCTGGTGGTGGTAGTTTAGTTGCTAAATCGTAACTGAGCAACTAACACTTTCACTTTTTCTTGTTTTTTTCATACAAAAGAGCCAACAGAAATTCTCAAACATGGAGAAAGATTTACAAAATTATCTCCCTCTCACTCTTTTTCTCTTAGGAACTAAACTGATGTAACGTGCTGACATTTTATTAATTCTTTTCAGATCTCTCAGTACTTGGAAATTGCTTCAAATATAGTGCTAGCATATTTGCATTTGTTTTCAAAAATTCTTATTTTATTTTATTTCGTTTTTTTTATGGCCACACCACACAGCTTGTGGGTATCTTAGTTCCCCAGCCAGGGACTGAACCCCAGACACAATGATAACACAACATCCTAACTACTGGACCACCAAGGAACATCCAGGAATTCTCATTTTAATACAACAGCTACTAAAACTTGTCCAATGTATTTCATTATTGTTTTTATTATTTTATTTATTTATTTTTGGCTGTGCTGGGTCTTTGTGCACAGGTTCTTGTCTAGTTGCAATGCTTGGACTTCTCATTGTATTGGCTTCCCTTGTTGCAGAGTACAGGCTCTAGGGCATGCGAGCTTCAGCAGTCACGGCTCCCAGGCTCTGGAGCAGAGGTTCAGTAGTTGTAGGGCACAAATGCTTAGTTGCTCCGTGGCACGTGGGATCTTCCCAGACCAGAGATTGAACTCGTGTCTCCTGAACTGGCAGGATATTCTTTATCACTGAGCCACCAGGGAAGCCCTGTCCAAGGACTTTTAAAATGCCCTCTTCTTAAAGACAAGGAATAATATATCCTTTCTAATCTTTTCTTCAAAGCACTTGTTTTTCCTCTTTGGCTCAAGATTAGGGTTATATTTTAACATTTCTCTCTATGCACACCTCTACCATTCCATCCTGATGAAGAATTTTAACAGCTATTACTTAAGGAGTATTTGTCTAGCTTTTCTGACATGGAACATGGTGAGTCCATGTACAACCAATCATATCCATAATTCAAAGAAGCTTGTGACTTACATTATGGTTTAAAGGTCTCTATGATTCTCATAGTTTTATGTAAAAATATGTAAACTATTTAATGGACTTCATGTAAATGTAGCTAGAACTTAAGAGTTAAGAAATTTCAGAGGAACATAAATAACACCAAGAGCAACAAATTCATTTTGCCAAAGAGGATAGATCACAGGAATTTCAAGGTGCTGACCCCAAATGACTTATAGAGTTAGTGATAGAATTTGGTTCAAAATAAATTTTAAACTTTTTTCTGGAGGATCATCCCACTGTTTCACTCATATGTTGATTTAATACTTCTTTGACCACAAAGATTACATTTTTCAAAATATGTAAGTAACATACATATATTACATAGAGTATGTACGCATACATTTCTGTAAAGGTAAACATGCAATGCAATTAAAAAGTTATGTATGATTATTGCCAACCCCCTCTCATGTAAATTTTAAGCATTTTTATATTGTTTAACTCCTGAATGAAGGCCATTTACTGCAATATTATAAATAAAAATGAATCTCTAGATATTTTCAAGTATTGAAATATTAGGCCCAGTGGTTTCAGTAGTGTGAATGATGTACCATAATATTACTAATTTACGAGCACCAAAAGACCTCTGCTCACCTTGTCACTTTTGCGGTTTCCCATTGTACATGCACTTATTTCCATTCATAATTTTTATTTATTTTTTTTATTCACCTTAATTTGTTTACCTCTTTGTTGTAAATCAAATATGTTTTTGATTTTTTTTTCCTGTTAACATCTCTATGGTTCTTATGGGCTAAATGCATCCCCATAAAATTCATATTTTGAAGTCCTAACCATCAGTACCTTAGAATATGACTATATTTGGAGAAAGGACTTTTAATGAGTTAATGAAGATTAAAACAAAAAGTTGTGTGAGTGGGCTCAGTGTGACTGCTGTCCTTAGAGAAGAGGGATGAGCCTGGGGGTGGCGGGAGACAAAAACATGCAGAGAAATGAAGAAAAGACAATTATGGAAAAGCCAAGGAAGGAGACCCTTGGAAGAAAACAGCTCTACAGACCCCTTGATCTTAGACTTCTAGCTTCCAGAACTGCAAGGAAATAAAATTGTTCAAGTCACCCAGTCTGCATTACTTTGTCATGGCGGCCCTAACAAATGAATTGTGGTTTAGCAAACATAAAAGATAGAGGTACTGAAAAAAGGCATTTATTTGGTGCAAGTAAGACCCACCAGTTTCACGTGCTTGTTTAGTATTTCAGTCACGTGCCTTGAAATGACTTACTTCCCCTAAGTCTTCTTTGTGTCATCATTGCTTCTGATATACAAATACATGCAGAGGCAGTCAGATTCTCCAGCAAGGTGCAACAAGCAGTCATTGTTGACAAGAATCAGCTGGAAGAGATTTGTATAGTAACCTTCTTCAAAGGACCTTGCATCATGGCATAGCCAGTCATGTTGCTGGGGCAGACCCAGAAGTTGACATATTTTTTCCTTCAGAATAGTTATGGAATCACCAGCTTTTTAAAAAATTACATGAATACTTCCCAAAGCAAAGTATACTGCAAATTATCACACTCCATCAAGACTGAATGCAGTTTCTTGGGATGAGATAAGGTAAAGCCATCAAAGTAGGGAAGAACAGTTGATCTTGATAAGGAAGGCAAGCAGAGTCTGCAGTTATGAGACACCAAAAGAGCAATGGGAAATACAGATACAAATGGCCAAACGGGCCCAACAGAACTATCAGATATTTATTTCTGAAGTAAGCATTTAATAATAAATAGGACTGAAGATAATTTGCTTACATGATTTCTATTTCTACCCATTTCCCCATATGTGAATGTTTCCTTCCACACTTTGCAATACAAATATAATTATAAATATTTCAGAAATGCAGCTGGATATAGATGATGTCTACAGAAAGGGTTCATTAGTAACTTTTATTTTTCCTATATATTGTTTTAATATTTCAGTAGTCACTTGTATAGTTATAAATTAGGAAAATATATTCTTACTTTATAGGTAGTTACCTGTTTTGTTAAGGGCCTTTCTAGATATTGTAAAGTTCACTTAAAAGTAATGTATCAGTATATGAGTGCAGCTTACCCGTCTGCTTATAAAATCTAGTATTTCTGAGAAACTCATCAAACTAAAAAGTAAGGTTTTTTACAAAGGAGAGTCATGATATTGTTTATATTAGAATTGTAGGTGATAGTGTAAAGAAGTAACTCTGAGCTCCAACAGAATGATGTTCCAAGTTGAAATTCGTGTTAATAAAATAAATAAATCAACTGCCAGATTTTGCATTAGTGTACATTTAGGTGTTATATTTGGTTTGAATTTTCCAAAGTTTCTGATGTTTCATTTGTTTGGTAATTATTAATCAATATTTTTAGAAATGATATAAATCCATTCTGCATTATTTGATAAATATTTTATCTTCTTGGCTCATCAAAGAGTCACTAGATTGCAAGATACTCTGAGAAGCTGTATATAAATTTTTCTTCCCTTGTTTAAATCAATGACATTTTCCCAAAAAATGTTTCATAATAACACAACTTAAATTTTTGGTATGATTGAAGACTGTAATGATCTGATGATTTGTTAAAACCAACCTTTCATGCACTGGCACAATATTAAAACAAAACCAATATTTATTTTCATCTGAGTTTCAGCCTGAGGCTTCTTTTATAAAGAGTTTTTTTTTAATCTTCTTTTTAAAAATTTTATTTCTTTGGAAAACAATTAACATTTTCATGAACACTTTTAATAGGAACTAATATTAAGATCAAACATTGCTTTTAAAATTTGGGACTTACATTTTGACTTTGTTATTATCGCATTTATTTCAATTTTCTGAAAGGGTAGGAAAAAACAAATATATATTGGCATACATTTTAAAAAAGAAAGAAGAGCAGTTTAATTATAAGAAGATGGAGTTCAGAAAGTTTTCTTCTTTTTTCCTTAAAAGGAATGAGAAGTCGGCATGTTGCTATTGCTCCTTGACATAAAGACAGTGTCTTTGTTTTATGTCCTCTGTGTCTGAATCCTGCAATGCCATCACAGCAGAGAGTACTCTACACCGCTTTAAATGATAAGAGTTTCAATAGGCACTTTAGTGGAATTAAGAAAAATCTAACACTCTTCCACCGTGATGCCACATAGCTATCTTCGTTCTAGGTTGTCACGTCAGTAAATTGTATTGAATAGGCCTGAGCTTGTCTCAGTGTGTTTCCAAAAGAACAAAACAAAACCAAGCAAGTACACACTAGAGGATTTATCTTGTGTTGGCAGAATAAACCAAACTGACAATATGATAAATATAGCAACTTGCTAGAAACCAGATAATCAAAGGAATCTTGTCCTAGAAAGCCGTGTGTGTGTGTGTGTGTGTGTGTGTGTGTGTGTGTGTGTGTGTGTGTTTGTACGCATGCATGTGCACGCGTGTGATTTCTATTTATGTTTTTTTCCCTTAAATTTCTTCTGTTGGCTGTGTTTTAACCTTTGCCTCTCCCTTAAGTGACTTTATCAGGGTTATAACTCTCTTCTTCGCCAAACATGTCTGCCAAGACTTTAAAGCGGGGTCCCCAATCTGTAAGGTAGTTGTAGTCCTGGTCTGCTTCCGTGGTCAGAGACTCTATGGAGCTAAGAGAGTCGGCTACTGATCCGTTGCCTTCATAGGCATATGTTGCCAATGAATCATATGGTGGGGCTGTGGGGTCCACATCATTTTCTTGTAGCCTTTGATTAATGAAATCCCTTATGTCTGTGTTATCTTCCACTGGTGGTCTCTGACGAGGTAAACAGAGAGAGTCTGGTTTTATATCCCTGCGAATTTTGTTATCTTCAATCACTTTTGGGTTTCTCAGAGCACCAATGTCGAAAGCCTGTGTGTCCTCCTCTCCGCCTCCTTCATCATCATAATGGATAACGTTGTCTCTGATGTCTTCTTTAGAGGTCATCAAGGTGTCCTTCTTCTTCTGCCTTCGCAGAGCCACATACAGCACAACTATGGCTAGAACAAGACAAAAATGGCAAAGTGACACTATGTTTGCTCATCTCTCCTTAAGAAATAAGGGCTGGATGAATGTTTTAATGATATCCTATAATTTTCCAAGTACACATATTGTAATCTGTATGGATCCTATCTATGCTGATTTTTATTGTTTAAATTCAATTTTATTTTGAAATTGTAACTAAAGTGAAAACATTGCAAAACTCACAAATTCCAATAATGATAGCCTTATACTTGACATGTATTTAGATATCTCAGTGTCAGGTAATTTTTTTTACAAAATTAAAAAAAAAAACAGAGAAAGGCAAATATATAATTTATATGTAGAATTTTAAAAACTAGTGTAAATGCACCTATTTACAAAACAGAAATAGAGTCACAGATGTAGAAAACAAACATGGCTACCAAGGGGGAAAGACAGGAGAGACAAATTGGGATATTGGAATGGACATATACACACTACCATATATAAAATAGATAATGAATAAGAACCTATGATGTGGCACAGGGCACTGTAGGCAATATCTTGTAATGACCTATATGTGAAAAAAATCTAAAAACAAGTGGATATATGTATATGAATGATTCATTTTTCTGTATACTGAAACTAACAGCATTGTAAATCAAATATATTCTAATAAAAAATTAATTTAAAAATGAAAAAAGAAAAGAATGGTTTGTCCAATCATCCATAAAACAGTATAACATTGAAGTAATAAAACTTTGGTCTCCCTGGTAGCTCAGCTGGTAAAACATCCACCTGCAATGCAGGAGACCCCAATTCGATTCCTGGATCAGGAAGATCTCCTGGAGAAGGGATAGGTTACCCACTCCTGTATTCTTGTGCATCCCTGGTGGCTCAGACAGTAAAGAATTCGCCTGCAATGCAGGAGACTCAGGTTTGATCCTCTGGAGGAGGACATGGCAACCCTCTCCAGTATTTTTGCCTGGGGAATCTCCATGGACAGAGGAGCCTTGTGGTCCAATTTAGCACACAGTAAAACCTGAATATTGTTGCCCACAACTGACACTTAGATATTATTCGTATCTAGATTTACATTGTGTTAACATTGCTCTATTTCTGATGAAATAAACACAAATCACAGAAAAGTCACTTTTAAAAGCATTAAACAAGAAAGAGAAAAAGAGAAAGAATATATAATTTGAGTCTTAACTTTCCAAATTATGTCAGCTAAGACCAGAAATTATTTAAATTCTGTGTCTTATCATATTAAGATATTCTCCAAACTAAATGCCTAGTAGTCAGATGGCCTTCTTCAAACAAGATCATACTTTGAAATACTTAATTTATAGACTTTTATCATTGAATATCTCTTTTTTTCCCCATAAACTTATGGTCATCATTATTTCGATTTTTTTTTTTTAATGAGTGAATAATCACAGATTCGCACCACTAAGTCAGCGCTCAATTTTGCCTGGAATAATTCTCCCCTCTCCTCCATAGCAGTGGCAATAGATTGGAAGCCAAATGTGTTTAATTTAACACAACAGTGTTTGGAAGGAAGATCTTGTCATAGGATTAGAAAATAGGAGACTAGATGATGATAAAAGCCAGTTTATTCCCTTTTCTTCCAAATTAAGGAGGAAGATTGAGGAGATAAAGGTAGAGCCTCCGTACAATGGATTTTGAAGAGATGTTTAGCGCTCTGCACTTCTGGGCTTTATGCAAATCTCAGAACTGAAAACACTATGGTTTGTTCATCCACAGTGTGTGTGAGAGAGTTTAAACATCATAGAGAGACCTGCATAGGTATAAAATGGCTTTAGAGTTGCCATGCTAAAAAAGACACTAGTTAGATGTGCTTGACAGTCAAATAGAAGTTCCTGGGCACCACAAGATTCTGATGCTTTCACTCACCCTAGGAAATATATGAAATGACTAAGAATAAGATGATCTAAAGGGATCTGAGATTCGCTGCAGAGATCAAATAGATGGATTTGTAAGCAGACCCCGTGGCAAGACTAAGAGTGTCAACATTCATAGCTGTGTACCAGCAATTCACACCTAGGTGCAAGGTGGACACTTGGTAAATACTTAGCATGTGCGTGCTAAGTTGCCTCAGTCATGTACAACTCTTCCATGGATTTAGCCCACCAGGCTCCTCTGTTTATGGGATTTTTCAAGCAAGAATACTGGAGCGGGTTGCCATGCCCTCCTCCAGGAAACCTTCTTGATCCAGGAATCAAAGCCGGGCCTCTTCGCTGCAGGTGGATTCTTTACCGTCCAAGCCACACATCCTAGTACGTATTTTAAAATTTTATTTTCTATCCCAGAGATAAAGGTATGTATGTACATTTGTCAGAATATTTTGGTTAAATAATACACATGCATAGATATAAGCTGATTCCAGAGAGCCCAACTGTACCTCTGTTGCAATTTTCATTTAAAAGAATGACTTGAAAAATAAAAAAATCTGTTTGTTTTTGTGAATCCAGTAGAGGATGAATAAATGAAACAGATTCAGCTGAACAAAGCTGATGGAAGAGGGAAGCCCCTGAAGTAGGTTTTCATTCTTGCAGAGATGTTACAGAATACGTTTTCTTCAATCCTTTCCCTTTGCTGTGCTTCTCGATATGTTAGTGTATTCTGTTCTGTCCTAGAGGGACTGGTGAGAGTTTTGATATGAGGAGATCTGAGAAAAGTGGAATAAGAATTGCTTCTGGCCAGAACTTTAGACAGAAAAAAAAAATTCAGAGGTACTTTTACTTCTTTCCCATGCTTTCTCTTTTCTTTCATTCTCTATTGAACCAGTATTGGAACTACACTTTGTCTAGTAGCATTCTAAAGGTTCTACAATACAATAATTACCAAGATGTAAAAAAAAATGAATTTAAAACTGTTGCTGCAAATGGGATAGAAAACTTCATTGCAGCAAGTGCCACAAACTGTTTGTTCATACTTGAAAATTCCCTAAGGCTTGAACATATTTTTGGTGATATTTATTTCTATTGGTATATTTCCACGTGGTAGGAAGTAGAAAATTAACTTTAATAAAAATATAATTCAGTATAGATAGTCTTCCTTCTATCTATATCCAGCAGTTCAATGAAGAAGCACTGATTTACATGGTAAAATGAGGAGAGAGAGACACAGACAGGGAGAGAAAGAGAATGCGTGATTAATATTGAAACCAACCTAAGAGTATAACAAAGCACAGAAGGATTGCAATCAAAGCCCCAGTGCTAAGTCCTACGGGTAGAAAAATTGCTTCCACGTTACAAGACAGGATGGTACCATCAGAGTCACATCGACAAACTCGAATAGTCATTGTGTTTGTGCTGCTCTGGACAGGATAACTGCTGTCTTCTATTACGACAGGGAGGAAATACAACTCTTGCTGCCTGCGGCTGTATCCATTTCTTCGGGTTTCAATTCCAGCAGTGTTGTCTACAAAACATGACATGTATGGTAAGATGGTTACTATGAGTATCACTTCAAATCTTCAAGTTGGTATCTCTTAAACAGTAGGAAGCTCTTCTTGAGTCAGTAAAATACATCCATATTTCAATTCTTTCTTTTATCATTATGAAAGCTGCCAAAATGTAATCAGATGTAATCAAAGAAAATCCTTTGGAAAAGAAGAAACGTTAATCTTGTTTGCAGTGAGAAATAAATTTTCTATAGAGAAAGAATAGAAAATTGTTTACAAAACAAGAAATCTGTTGTATCAAAACATTTTTTTTTTCTGACATCAAAATCTCACAGAGAAAACAAACCTCAGTGGATGCTTTCTTACATGATTAGAAGAACAAAGATTATAAAGGATGAATCAGCATAACATTTTACCTAAGAATGTAGTCTTTAAAATACAACACATATCAATATACTATTTCAGATGAAATTTGATTATTTACTTCTCCCAACTCTATATCTATGCTACATATATGTATATATGGTGAATATATGTATACATTTTCACTTTTCTAAAACAGCATAAGAAACATGGAAAAGAAAATAAAATGTGTTAAATCATCAAGATTCATTAAAATTTGTAAGGAGTTTGAATCATAATAACCATCAATTCTATCAATTGCCAGATAAAGAAATGTGATATATATGTGTGTGTGTGTGTGTGTGTGTGTGTGTGTGTGTGTGTGTGTGTGTATATATATATATATATATAGGTAAATAGATATACATATATACACACACAATGGAATATTATTCAGTTATAAAAAGGAAAGGAATCCTGCCATTTGTGACAACATGGATGAATCTGGAGGGTATTATGCTAATGAAATAGACCAGACCGAGAAAGACAAATACTGCATGATAAAACTTACATGGGGAATCTAAGGAAAAAAAGAAAAGTAGAACCCACAGAAATAGAAAGTAGAAAAATAGTTGCCAGGCACTGGAAGTGGGGAGAAATGGGATAAAGATGGTAAGAGGCTTAAAAACTCTCAGTTATAAGATAAGTAAAGTCTGAAGATCTATATTATAGTATGGTGACTGTAGTTGATAACACTGTACTATATAATTGAAATTTGCTAAAAGAGTAGAACTTAAATGTTCTCATAAAATAAAGGTGGAAAAAGTGTCTATCCATTTAAACCAAAAAAACCTTCCAATTACACTTAAAATATAACAAGATAAAATGGGGATATGGTAAATGGCATGAGTGGCAAATACATGTTCAGATCATGAGAATATACTATACCATGAGGCAAAGATGATTTGATTCATGCTATTATGAGTAACCAGATATAGATTCTCCAGCAAAGATAAAATGGTGGAAAACAGTCAATACTTTGGTTCCTGAATGATATGACTGTCTACTTGGTTGCCCAAGCCAATGGTCTGCAAGCCCTACTAGTTTTCTTCTTCATCATTTTACATGGAATCGAGGGGATCTAGCATCAAGCTTATGTATTCTATCTCCCAAGTCACTAACCTCCAACCTCACAGCCATGCCTCTAATTCAAGACATTTTCAACCATTTTCTGCAATAGTATCAAATATAGTCTTGTCTTCCTCTATTGTTTTCTACGCTGGATCCATTCTGATCTGCTAAAATGCTCTTGTGTAAACCTTTCAAAGATTACTCAGGTCATTGGATTTAAGTTATAAACTCTTCAAATGGCTTATAGACAGGTTAACTAAAGTCAGAACAGCTGATCAGTTGCCAGCCTTAATGTATTTAATCCAGTGTCATTTGTATTTTTGTAGTGATTTTAATAACAGCAGATGTAATAATATTAGTAACAGTGATGCTAGTAGCAGTGGTGGTAGATATATAACTTAGTTATGATGACAGAGCTGGTAGCTAAAATTATTTTAAAGGTACTAGGTTCTAGGCACTGTGTTACAGGATTTGCAATACATCATCTTATTTAATAAAACAAGCATGAGGTTAATTTATGTTAACTATGAAGTTGAAATTATTTAGTATACTTTAATGTATTGAGAATCTGTCATTTAGGATGTATTGCAGTAGGAGTTAAAATCTGTATTATTTTCACTAAAAAGCCTGTGCCATACCATGGGTCATACAAATAAAACAATTACTTGTATGCACGAGCAGTGCATGTAAAACAAATGATATATTTAAAACATGAAAACAATTTCCCGGACAGTATATTAGTTGTCTGACTCATTAAGGGAATGCCCCCATTATAAATGGAAGTAACTTGCCTCATTAGATATAGTCTACATAGGTTAAACACTTAGTTTACTTTAGTCATAAATTTTGTATTTCTCATATATAGATTTCTATATTTTATGAAGTTGAGTGCTTTTAGGAAGAGCATTGATTTCTAACTTTGTGACCTTTTACAAAATTGCCTGATAAAAGCTAAATATTTATGCGGTTACACTTACTTCTGAAGTCACGAACTGTAAAATTTGGTTTGATGGCAGCTTCAGGTGATAATTTAAAGGAGAATTGCTGTCCAGCAGGTGAAAGATCCCGGTCTGCAGCACTGACCATCTGAATTATCTGAAACAAAGTTGAGATCAGACTTGAAATCAGTCATCGATTTCAAAGGGAACTCTACATACCAAGCTAATACATGTATTTAATGGAACATGCAAGGATGACATTTTTAGAATTTATATCATTGGGCCAATCATTTACAAATACTTTTATAAACAGTAAAATATTTAGAGTCAAGAGTGGCAGGTACAATTACAGGGTATGGACCAATTCTAAATCGATATCCACAAAACTAAAGAGAATAACAATGTTGAAAATTCTCACTAATAAGCAAAATAAAATTAAAATGTACTTGCTTGCATTTTAAATTAGACAAGATAAATGCTTTCTCACCTAAATATGAAAATACTTACTGGAGACAAAATCTCTGATTATTTAAAAGTCCTTTCAAGGAAAAAAAAAAGTAATATCATTATGTTTGTGAGAATGAGTTTTACCTTCATAAATAAGTAAAATGATGAGAAAGAAGCAGAGGATGTAGATCTGTTGTTGTTATGTTTTATTCCCCCCCAATGAGTGAGAATATAAATTATGTTTTCTTGGAGGTTTTTTTTTTTTAAGAAGTAATCGTTTCAAAAATTTTCCTAAATGCTCCCGAAAGTGGTATATCTAAACAGTTAAAATTCTAATACTTCAATGAGATGCCCTTAGGAATTTGGTGATTAACTTTCAAGAGCCAAGCTATGAAACTGATAATTCAGTATATAAATGCTGCTAAGTTGCTTCAGTCATGTCCGACTCTGTGCGACCCCATAGACGGCAACCCAACAGGCTCCTCCGTCCCTGGGATTCTCCAGGCAAGAACACTGGAGTGGGTTGCCATTTCCTTCTCCAATGCATGAAAGTGAAAAGTGAAAGTGAAGTCGCTCAGTCGTGTCCGACTCTTTGCGACCCCATGGACTGCAGCCTACCAGGCTCCTCAGTCCGTGGGATTTTCCAGGCAAGAGTACTGGAGTGGGGTGCCATTGCCTTCTCCGCACTATATAAATAAACAAATACAAATGGCTTTGAGGTATTTATTTGTTAATATATGCAATGACTTTGCATCAGGAAGAAATTGCAGGACATGTGTGTAGAAGAGGAAGGCAGTGTGCTGCTCAGGTGACCACATTCTTAGACTAAATTTGAATTTGCCAGAGAAAGACCTTAGATAATCCTGTGCACTTAGATTGATGCCATTAAACATGAGAGTTATTTGCCCCTATTTGTTTTTATTCCATGGTTAAAACTCAGACTTATGACTGTTATCTGCCTTTGGTATAGATGTGTGTTTTGGTGGGCACACACAGGACCACACGCAAGTACACAATGTATATATTGGGGCTTCAAGTTCAGTACTAGGTGATTTTTAATTTGATCATGGAATCTCTAATGAGAATTTCAGTTGCCTATTTTACTGTGGGGGTTTCCAGGTGAGTAAAGTGGGCTTCCCTAGTAGCACAGATGGTAAAGCATCTGCCTGCAGTGCAGGAGACATGGGTTTGATCCCTGGGTCAGGAAGATTCCCTGGAGAAGGAAATGGCAACCCACTGCAGTATTCTTGCCTGGGAAATCCCATGGACCAGAGGAGCCTGTTAGGCTACAGTCCATGGGGTTGCAAAGAGTCGGATATGGGCATGACTTAGCAACTAAACAGCAACAAGTTTTACTGTGATTCAGTCACACAGGATCTATTTAGACTTTAGAATTGTCATGGATTCAACACAAAAGGCCAAATTGTGGAATACAGCAATTTAGTCAAATAATTACCACGCAGACCCTGTAAAGCTTCAGAAGAAAAAGAAAAGAAAGCTTCAATTTTCCTCAAATAAAATCATGTACTCAGATCACTATATCTCATCCATAAAATTTCTTTTAATTATTTGGGAATTAATTTGCCAAGTTTTGTTTTGTTTTGCCTTTGCTATCAACTAGTATTTTTTTTTTATAATAAACCAACATTAAAATTTATCAAGAAAATAACTTCACGATAAAAAAGAAAATCTTTTAAAATAGCATACAGAGGTGACCATTTTGGTATAAACTGGCAATGATCTGGAATTGACACTTGGCAGTTATTGCCCTAAGGAACTACTTAGGCCAACACTTCATTGATTCATCATATAAATCACTATTGACTTATGTAGTATCATCTTTTCTCTTCTTTTGATAGGTAGAAATAGGCGCAGAGATCAATAGATAAGGCATGTATACATACATACATGTGTATTAAGTTATTATATAATCCAAAAGAGATTGTTCTTATGCATAGTTTCTAGACCCTTAGGATGCCTGGGGTCAAAAGCAGAAAAGTGAAATAGTTACTCTATGTAAAAGAAATTGAAATAGACATCAAAACAAAGCATACTGATGGATTTTTCTTTTGGAACTTAGGTGCACAATATTGGAATAATTATATTCTTATTGCATAACACACTCTTACCATCTGCTCATGCCTGGTTCCTATTTTATATTACATCATATCATGTAATATTTCCATTCATTCATTTATGAAAGTGAAAGTGGTAGTTACTCAGTCTTGTCCTACTCTTTGCAACCCTGTGGACTGTAGCTCCTTCGCCTATGGAATTCTAGAGGCAAAATTACTAGAGTGGGTAGCTATTCCCTTCTCCAGGGAATCTTCTTGACCCATGGATTGAACCCAGGTCTCCTTAATTGCAGGCAGATTTTTTTTACCATCTGAGCCACCAGGGAAGTCCTTTATAATAGTGTTTTAAAAAAACAGCTGGCTACTCACCATTACCCACATAAATGCTAGGATTGTGACAGTAACTTTCATTAACAATGTGGTCCTTCCTCATATGCTCTCCCTACTAGAACCTCCCTCCAGAGTAATACTTAGTGAGAAAATGTAATTCAGATATTTTAAATAACCCAGATGTTCTATTCAAGGCCACCAGAGAAAGTTTTCCGTTCTTTATTGGCTTAAGAGTATATATGCACCCATTCATCAAAGCATGCCATCAGTCAAGAAATAGAAGAATAGTCTAAAGTTTTTTGCTTACTGGACTTGCAGTCACAAGTTTTTTGGAAATTTCACAGTCTACAGAAAATAGCAGAATACGCAATCCTTGAACTGTTAGTTACACAGAGAATATTCACTAGGCCATCATCATTTTTATCCCATGTGGTATTAATTCCATATCCAACACATGCCATTAATTCAAAAGAATATACTACCATTTATGGTTTCTGTTATGAAGACATATGATCCGTGTCTATATACATGCATGGTCTCATAACCTAAAACAAATGCATATAGCAGGTCTCTATAAAATCTTACTTAACAACATTGATAAGATACCTGTCCCGGTTTGGCATTTTCACACACAGCTGTCTCATATGGCACAGAAATTTCTGGAGGAAATTCATTGACATCTAGGACATTAATTAATATGTTGACTCTGCTGGTTAATAAAGGGTTACCTGTTAAAAACATACAAGGACAAAAGATGATTGCAAAATCTGATTAATCATTGCTTTTACAGTGAATATCATTAACATTTAAAAATCAGCATTCATATGGAATCCAGATGACCTTTTCTTTATGGGAAACTGAGGCATTGTGCCAAATATAAATGATAAAAAGATGAATATGGGCGCTCTCCCTGTCTCACTGTCAGAGAACCAGCAGTGCACTACACAAGAATTTATCCCTGAAAATCACCCCCAAAGTTAAGGGCAGCCATTTAGCTTGTGTTTCATCAAAAGTGCAGCCATCAAACCAGAGTGAGTTAACAGGACCAATCTTTACTAAACAGCGATATTTTTCATTGAATAAAACATATGTTTTTATACGTGTATCTATAACTTTATTCAGTAGTATCATCTACATATTTAAATAACTTTCTCAAAATGATTCCCCCTGAAAAAGACAATAAATTACAAAGAACATGAAGGAGAGATAACTTTTTATAGATGAAAATTAAAATAACTTAAGGAAGTAGAAATAAGAGATTATGGACAGTTGGGACGCACCCTAAAATTACTTGCTGATGATGAGAAAGGACAAAGTAAAGAGCATTTCCTTCCTACAGTGTCAAAAAATATTGCTTTGAAAACTTGTCTCTGTCAAAATCCCATCACAAGTTTTAGTCCCAGCCTGTGATATGGTACCAACTTCTCTGTCCTTTGCTGAAGAAGACCAGGCATAATTCAACAAATAAGGCATAACATAATGGATATGTTTCAACTTATTTATTTTACCTAATAAAACTTCACAGATGGATAAAGTGCCCTAGGTTGTTGAAGTATCTTGTCCAAAGTCACACGTCTAGAGGAACTGGGAGTTAATATCCAAACTCAGGACTATGGAAATCCAAGTATTATGTTCACTCCACCAGACCCTTTTTAATGATTGGTTATTGTGTTAGATTCTTCATCTGCAGTGCCACTGACGATTCACAGTATTGGCATTGTCTTATATCTCTGTCTGGATGCTTTTAAAGAATGCATACAAATCTTACCACCTGACTGATTCTGACAAACCTACAATATTCTGTTATGCTAAAAATGACTTAAAGAAATAAAAAGCATTGTCTGCAGTAGCTTAAGAAATGTTCACATATTCATATATGACAAAGGGAAATCCATCGTCATATACCAGTTCAGGCGCAGATCACTTAAAGGGAGGAGAAATGGAATGTTTAATAAGTTACTGTGAGGATGGGACAAGATTTCTCTCCCAATTATATTTATAATACAGATTTATGTTTATAATGTATAAACATGTTATAAATTTAAACTGATTTTTACCCATGAGAAATTCTGTTTTAGTAGTTTTAAATATTTATCCTCCTGAAATATAGATTTTACATCTGTTCTAATGAGTAATATGTCTCAAAATATAATCACTACTGTAATATCTTATTACTAAAAGTGTTTCTCAAAGATGAGCTTTTGGTATTTTAGCTAAAGCCAAATATTTTGTTGTGTGAAATTTTCCTGTGCACTATAGGACTTTTAGAATTACTATATAATGAATGTCACTAGGCATCACTCTGGCAATTACAAAATGTGTGTTAGTCATGTTCGATTTTGTGACCCCATGGACTCTATAGCCTGCCAGGCTCCTCTGACCATGGAATTCTCCAGGCAAGAATACTGGAGTGGGTTGCCATGCCCTCCTCCAGGGGATCTTCCTGATCCAGGGATGAAACCCTGGTCTCCTGCATTGCAGGCAGGTCCCTTACCATCTGAGCCAATAGGGAAGCCCCTAACAGAACAGTAGATAGTGGGCTTTATAACATGCACAGTAAAGGAAAAATGTAAAGAAATACAGCTGCTAGTTGTACTCACTCTAGGGACAGGAGGGTAGAAATAGAAGAGACTTTTTTGGCTTTTCATGGAAAGGATGCAGAGTAGAAACAACCACACAGCCTTTGAGTACTTCCTTAAAAGGGGCAGAGAGGAAGTCTTCCCTGAGTGGGTTTGAACACCTCAGCCTTTTGGTTAGCAACTAAGTGCTCCAACAGACTGTGCCACAGAGACACATGCAATTGCAGAATAAATACCCAAATAAGAAGAGAGGAAAAACTGTAACAACATCAAAGACAGGTTATTCATACCGTCCAAACTGAGTGATGGGTTTATAGTGTTCGACATATAACTCTTCTATTGTATATTTGTAAGACTCCTTATGATTAAAGGTTTAAAAATGTCACCTTCTATTTGTAAATCTGGTTAGGTAAGCAGCAACATTTCTCTTTGACAACTACTGTACTCACATAAGAATTGACCTTTTCACAAGGGAATATTTTTATTAGAGTAATATAGCTTTTTTTTTTGATTTATGTATGTAATTCACTAAATGATATGGTAAAGTAATGACATTTCCTTTCTGACCCCTCTCCTCTTTGAAACAACAGTGATGACATTTCTTTAAACTTGATTTGGCATAAAGATTATTATCCAAATCCCTTCCATATTAAAACTAGTTATCAATGAGCAATTATAAAGTCAGCTCAAATATGAACTTAGTAAATAATAAATACTCAAAACCTTACACAATTAATTGCTCTGTTCCAGTAGTCAAGCCATTTAAACTCCAATTATCATTGATTCATGTTGCTTATATTGAATAACCAACTTATTAATAGTTTTGTGGTCAATTAAGATAATCAATAACTCATTCTATTTTGTCCCTCAGGCCTTCAAGAATGTTTTGTTAAATCTTCTTTCTTCATTTTTCATGATATCTCGATCAAATCGCATAGCTTTTTGAGCCAATTTGAATTAGAACTGCCTTAACATTTTAAAGTACAACTGAAACCAAGAAAAAAAGGTTAAGGCCAAATTATAAAAATTGAGAATAAAGGAGAAGTGAAATACCATAAGTGAAATGCATATTATAAAATAATATTGCAAATTTATTCCAAAAGTTCAGTCAACATGTCAAACTGGACAAATTCCTAGAAAGACATATATTGTCACATGTGTGCGTGCTAAGTCTCTTCAGTCATGTTTGATTCTGACATCTTATGGACTGTAGCCCTCCAGGCTCTTCTGTTCTTGGTATTCTTCAGGCAAGAATACTGAAATGAGTTGCCACGCCCTCCTCCAGGGAATCTTCCCGACCCAGGAATTAAACCCACATCTCTTATGTCTCCTCCATTGGCGGGCAGGTTCTTTATCACTAGCATCAAAATGAACTAGAAAATCTTAATAGATCTAAGGCAAGAGGGGAAAATTAAGCTTTAATAAAAAAAATCTCCCAACCAAGAAAAAGTCATGCCCACATGGCTTCACTGGGAAAGTCTAGCAACTATTTGTAGACCACATAATATCAATTCTTCATAAACTTCTTCAGAAAATAGAGGAGAAAACACTTACCAGCTTATTCTTTGTATTGTAACACCAAAAGTCAATCAAAAATACCAGGAAAAAAAAGCATGGATTAACCTCATAAACACAGATACAAAAATTGCTTAAAAATATACTAGCAGTCAATCTCAGAAGTATATTATAAAGCTAATATATAATGACCAAATATCATTTATCCTAGGGATGTAAGGTTAGTTTAACATCTAATAGTATTATAATCAATGTGATATATCATATTAACAGAAGAAAGAGCAAAAAATTGCATAAGCATTTTGATAGACTCAGCGTTAGCATTTGACAAAATCTCATCCATTCATGATTTAAAAAAAAAAAGACCCTCAACGAATAATGAATAGAAGGCAACATCCTCAATCTGACATAGTCTATCTATGCTAAAGAAGCCCATAGCCAGCATCATATTCAGTGGTGAGAGTCCAAATATTTTCTTTCTCATATTGAGCACATGGCAAGAATGTATGCTCTTACCACATATTCACCATTGCACTTGAGGATTTATTTAGTGCAATCAAATAAAAATAAAATTTAAAAGTATTCAAATTGAAAAGAAAAAAAATATATTTTTTATAAAAAAATGTCAAGACCCTGTAGGTTGGAAACTATAAAATAGCCACAAAAGAACTCATAGGTATAATCAGGGCTGTACATCAAGAACAATATTAAAAGTGGTTATTGTGTATCTAATATACTAGCAAAAAAACAGAAAAAAATTGACAAAAAAATTCAAGTCACAATAGAGTCAAAGATAATACAATATTTAGGAATAAATTTAGCAAAATAAAGGTAAGAATTATAAACAGAAATTGACAAATCATTTTTCAGAGAAATAAAAGGGATTCCTGATAGAAAGGACTGCTGGTGGAAATGTAAAGTAGTAGAGTCACTTTAGAAAATAGGTTGGAACTTTCTTTAAACGCTGAAGTGAGAAGTGAAATCATCTCAGTTGTGTCCGACTCTTTGCGACCCCATGGTCAATACAGTCCATGGAATTCTCCAGGCCAGAATACTGGAGTGGGCAGCCTTTCCCTTCCCCAGCGGATCTTCCCAACCCAGGCATCGAACCCAGATCTCCCACACTGAAGGTGGATTGTTTAGCTTCTGAGCCACACAGGAAGCTCAGGAATTAAACTCTGAATGTGAATTTATAAGCCAACAATCCCACTGCTGGATGTCTACCTAAGAGAATGAAAGGAACACCCACAGCAAACCTGTATGCGCGTGTGCATGGGGGAATTGTTCACATGGTCCCAAACTGGCAACAATCCAAATGTCTATCTTTTGGTGAGTAGATTAACAGAGGCATACCCATACAATAAAATTATATAGCAAAACAGGAAACAAAACAGTGATATCTTCTGCAACAACATGAATGGCCCTCCAACATTCATGCTTTACTGATAAGACTAACAGCACTTCTTTCTTTTGTTTTAGTCTCTAAGTTGTGTCTGACTCTTTTGCAACGTGATGGACTGTAGCCCTCCAGGATCCTCCGTTCATGGAATTTTCCAGGCAACATTCCTGCAGTGGGTTGTTATTTCCTTCTCCAGGGGATCTTTCTGACCCAGGGATTGAACCTGCATCTCCTGCATTGGTGGCAGTTTCTTTACCACTGAGCATCCAGGGAAGATCAATACCACTCCTTGAAAGTGTGAATCACTCAGTCATGTCAGACTCTTTGTGACCCTATGGACTGCAGACTGCCAGGGTCCTCTGTTCATGGGATTTTCCAGGCAAGAATACTGGAGTGGGTTGCCATGCTCTTCTCCATGGGATGGGGACCTTCCTGACCCAGGGATAGAACCCAGGTCTCCTGCATTACAGGCAGATTCTTTACCATCTGGGCCACCAGGGAAGCCCCTCTTACTTGGAGCTTATTTAGCTGCAGAAATGAGAGGAGCCTGACGGGCCACAGTTCATGGGGTGCCAAAGAGGTGGACACTTCTGAGTGACTTGCACTTTTTAGAATTCCTGATCCCAAAATGTTCTATCATGATCTATTATTATGCAGCCATAGGTGACCAATTCCAATGATAAGAAATATCAAAATGCATATTAAAAGGAAATAAGCTTTCCTACTAGGGTTACAGCTGCAATGGGCCCTTCAGGGCACAGTGGCCATGGTGTTGGGAATGGTATTCTTTCCAGGGGTCTTGCAGGAGCTTTTCTCCAGGGTCTTGTTGTTGGGTTGGGGGGAGCTCACAGTTGGTCCCAGGTCTGCAGACACATCAAGCAAGGCTTCTGCTTCCAAGGAGTTTGATGCAGCTATCAACTCCCACAGACACCAGGCCTCCTGGAGAGGAGTCACCATCCTTCAGAGCCATATGTCACTCTGTCCTGACTCACAGGGGCTCTTTCCCCATCATCTGCTGAGGGAGATCACAGCTACTCTCAGGACTCTCAGGTCAAGTCAGCATCCGGCACCACTTCAAAACCCAAACTTTGAGAGCAAGCAGGACAGTCGAGGCATCATGTGTGACATCAGTGTGGACAAGGTGTGGTCAAGCTGGAGGCCACACAGATCATTGACTTCCTGCCCATCTGCACACTCACCTGCTTCCTGGGGTGCTGGTATCTCTAGCAGGCCACCTGTCAAGTCTTCCCTCTGAATTTCATTATGCCTGCTCCCAGCATCTGGTCTATTCCAGCTACATCATACCTCACATATTCTATGTGAGCACAGAGGCTGAGAAGGTGCAACTCATCAGAAATCCAAGACCCAGATCAGCAGGATGGGATGCCAATAAAGCTTGTTTTGTTAGGTTGTTGTTTAGTCACTATGTCTGACTCTTTGTGACCCCATGGACTGTAGCCCACCAGGCTCCTCTGTCCATGGGATTTTCCAAGACAAGAATACTGGAGTGGGTTGTCATTTCCTCCTCCAGGGGATCTTCCCGACCCAGGGATTGAACTCACATCTCAAGCTACTCACAAATTATTCATTAATTATGTATATATTCAAATGCTCTAGAGGGTATGGCAAGCAATATACATCAAAGATGTATAAGATAAAGTCCTGGCTACTAAGAAGTTCACGTCTGAGAGGATCCCTATGCAAATAGATGAAATACAATTAGTTCATAATGCCAGTAAAATAATATTGACAATGCAAACATATTTTCAATGTAAAAATACTATTTTTTAATTCAAGTTTTGATAGGTGAAGTTAAAACTTTTCTGTACATATCTAAAATATCATTTTATTCAAATTTCAACCTTTAGGTGACAAGCTTATCATGTAGTTTTAATTTCCAGAGAAAAATCAGATGCTAATTAAGGAAACAAAAGCCTGACACAGTTGTGTACGTGATTCTGATAGAGCAATTTTACTGGTTTAAACTACTCCTAAGTTAGCTTGATTACAGTAGGGCACCCATAAGCAGTTGAAAACTTAAAATAAAATATAAATTATCACAACAAATTTGGATTCTATTATATTTACACATCATTCAATTGTGAGAAAATTGGTATCATTTCTAAATTAAATCCATGAGTATATTGGCATTAATAATTATTATCACCATGTAGACAACACACTGAAGGCTTTATGAAATGGTTGAATATTTATAAGTAATTTATTAAATTATGTATTACTTCTCTGTATACACATACTACTGAAATGTTGTCAATACTGGTATAAAACAAAGTTACCTTTCTTTGAGAATACAAAATATTGATAGTTTCATACTTTACTTAGGAAAAAAAGGAAAATCTTAAAAGGTAGATAAACTACCTAGACTCATAAATGTAAAGTAAGGTACTCATGGAGAGTAAAAGAAAGGCAATCAGAGGGAAAAAGCAATAGCTTCAAGCCAGAATTGAAACCAATGGTTTTATTCAGCCCTCAAAAGTCAAGTAGGATCTCTGAGTAAGTACATGTCTTCATAGTAACATTAAACTGCTTTATTTCCCAAATCCATGCTAATATTTAAAGCTCTAGAGAATTTAGCAATTTGGTTTCAACATCAGTATCCATCTGGTGACCTGGGTATCATTTTTAAAGTGGAGATTTCTTGGCAATAATCCCAGAAGTTCTGATTCAGTATGTCTTGAATGGGGTCCAGGAACACTAACAGTTGACTCTGATGCAGGTGAGAGTTGGGAAGTTGAAGAACAGTAGTAGAAATGAAAGGGCCAACCTTCACACTTACTCTCAATAAATGTACACATGACTTACAACACTCAGAACAAAAGACTAGCCAAATTAGAAAGAAATGTCTCCTGCTCAAACACTGCAGAGAATCCAGTCACCCCTGTTGCTTGATTCTTGTGACATAAACCTCCATGGATACAGTGTAACCCAGACAGTGCTGATTTATAGAAAATGCAGGTCCCTTGCGTAACTACCTTGGGGAATTTGAGAGGTGCAATGTGACTCTTTGGATAGATGCTGAGCTAGAAACATACAGTATTGATGGGAACAACAGAAAAGAGGATGGGCGCAAAACACACCTAAAAACTTCGCAGTTTCTCCATGTGCATTTAAGGCTCTGTTTGACAAGGTCTCTGACTTTCTTTTATTTCTTTTTCTAAAAAATGGAGATATATTAATATTTGACATATGGTGGTGGTGGTGGCTTAGTTACTAAGTCATGTCTGGCTCTTTGTGACCCAATGGACTGTAGCCTGCCAGGCTCCTTTTTCCGTGGAATTCTCCAGCAAGAATACTGGAAAGGGTTGCCCTTTCCTTCTCTGGGGGATCTTCCTGACCCAGGGATTGAACCCACATCTCCAGCCTGGCAGGTAGATTCTCTGAATCACCTGAGAAGCCCATAATTGGCATATAACATTATATTTATTTAGGTGTACAACACAATGATCTGATATTTGTATTGATCTTGAAATGGTTGCTTGAAGCAAAAGCACAAGTGTGCAAAAAGGTGAATGTGATCAAAACATCCAGACTTCCAGTTATAAATACATCATTCCTAGGGATGGAATGCATAGCATGTGACTGCAGCTGACAATAGAGTTTTCTATACGATAAGGTCTTTCAGAGAGGAGCGCTCAGGCTGAATTTCTGAATGCACTTCCTTACCCTCCTCTCCACACTCTGGACACCCACTGTACCACCCTACTTGTAATTTTTCATCCAAACATGAGCTTTGATACCATTCTGTCTTTGCTAAAGAGGTTTTTTTCCACCTAGAACCCCCTCCTCTCCTCCTTTTTCATATCTTCTCCATCCTTTAAAGACTCAGCTCAAATGATAATTCCTATGATGTGACATACTATGCTTATGCTTTAAAATTTTTTTAAATAAAAAATATTATTTTTGATAATAAAAATAATTAATTACTTTTTATTTTGCTTGTATTCTTAATGAATTCAACCAGATCATTGTCTTTGTTACAAAATTTTCAGGCCTAGTGATTAAGTAATGGGCTTCCCAAGTGGCACTAGTAGTAAAGAATCTGCCTGCCAATGCAGGAGACTTAGAGATGTGGGTTCAATCCCTGGGTCAGGAAGATACCCTGGAGGAGAAACGGCAACTCACTCCAGTATTCTTGCCTGGAGAATCACATGGACAGAGGAACCTGGTAGACTAGAGTCCATCGGTGTGGCAAAGAGTCGGACATGATTGAAGTGACTTAGCAGCAGTGATTAAGTAGTACAGCCTCTAAACTCTCTTCACTTTTAGAGACACTTGTCTTTGTGTGTGTGTGCTTAGTCACTCAGTCATGTCTGACTCTGCAACCCCATGGACTGTAGCCTGCCAGGCTCCTCTGTCCATGGGGATTCTCCAAGCAAGAATACTGCAGTGGGTTGCCATGTCCTCCTCCAGGGGATCTTCCCAACCGAGGGATCAAATCCAGGTCTCCTGCATTGCAGGTGGATTCTTTACCAACTGAGTCACGAGACTTGTTTAGTTGCTGAGAAAACACATATGGTAGGCAAACTTCTAAAATGGTTCCCAAGGATCCCCACTTCCTGGTGCCCACATGAGTTGTATGTGTGCTAAATGACTTCAGTCCTGTCTGACTCTGTGCATCCCTATGGACTGTAGCCTTCCAGACTCCTCTGTCCATGGGATTCTCCAGGCAAGAATACTGGAATGGGTTGCCATGCCCTCCTCCAGGGAATCTCCCCGATCCAGGGATCAAACCCACATCTTTTAGGTCCCCTGCACTAGCAGGTGAGTTCTTTACCACTAGCGCCACTGGGAGGCCCACCCACATGAGTCACCTCCAGGTAATTTTCGGTCCTGAAGTGTGGCCTGCATCTAATGACTTGCTTTTATTTAGTGTATGTGTATTAGTCATTCAGTCCTGTCCAACTCTTTGTGAACCCATCGACTGTAGCCCATCAGGGTCCTCTGTCCAAGGGATTCTCCAGGCAAGAATACTGGAGTGGGTAGCATTCCCTTCTCCCGGGGATCTTCCCAACCCAGGGATCAAACCCTAGTCTCCTGCTTTGCTGAGGCAAAGGTGATGCCACTGATAAGAAGTGGCACGGCATCACTTTTGCAGGGGAGCAGAACTCTCTTTGAAAAAGACAAAACCCATGGAGTCATCTGACTTCTCCACCTCTTCCTTCTTCCTCTCTTTTTTCTCTGCTGATGCCTGGGCTGAAGCAGCAGCAGGAGTTGCAGAGTCACCCTCTAGAGGCAGGTGGGTTGGCCAGCTGGGTAATACCCTGGGCAATGACTGATATCTTCAGTGTTGTTTTCCTTTCAGGTTACTGGTGACCTTGTTGAGCCAGGTCATCATCCACCTCACTGGTACCTGCTCTGTCCAGAATATTCTTTGTATCTTTGGCACTGGAAAAGGCACTGCCACTAAAGGCAGCCAGCAGGTAGGAGGGGGCATAGCATAGGTAAATAGGATTTTTTAAACATAGGAAAATTATCACAATGAAATCATTAGGAACTGTTGTAGTTTTTTTTTTGAGTATGATCTAGTAATGAACACTTACTGGATACAGGTCGAAATCTACCCACCTAAAACATGGCCACACACATACCATTGAACATATATTTCCCTGGTCTCATATTTTGAGTCTTTGTAGATCAGGCAGGAAAGTATCTGCCTGCAATGTGAGTGTCCCAGGTTCAATCCCTGGATGGGGAAGATCCCCTAGAGAAGGGAATGACTACCCATTCTAGTATTCTCGCCTGAAGAATTCCATGGACAGAGGAGCCTGGTGGATTACAGTCCATGGGATCACAGAGTCAGACATGATTGAAGGACTAACACTTTCACATTCACATATTATTTTTAAAATGCAAATTAACTATAGAACTCTAATAGGTAAGTAATCTAATGAGCTTAAATATAGATGGATAGATAGATAATAGATAGATGCAAAGATTAACAATAATTTCAATTCAATTATTTGTACAGTGCAAATGTACATATAATCACTATGTTGTTTTTCAGGTGCTAAGTTATTTCCAACTCTACAACCATATGGACTGCAGCCCGCCAGCCTCCTCCATTCACTTAATTTTTCAGGCAAGAATACTGGAGTGGGTTGCCATTTCCTCCTCCAGGGGATCTTCCTGACACAGGAGTCAAACCTGTGTCTCATATGTTTCCTGCATTGGCAGTGGATTCTTTACCATCAGTGTCACCTGGGAAGCCCTAGGATCCAGTCTTGTTTTGGTTAGTCATTCACTGTGTGACAAATGAAATATATCTTAGCTTACATTTTCTTCACTCTTGCAATGTGGATAGTAATAAATTGAGTGAATATATAAAGTTACTATAATAGTTTGATTTACTAGCTTAAAACGTTTCTTATAATTATTATAGAAAAATTAGGTATTTTCTCTCATTTGGCAACCCACTGATCCTTGCCTGAAAATGGCAGAGGAGCCTGGTGGGCTTCTCGTGCTTTGAATGTAAATAATGTTCTATAGAAGTTTATAAAAAATTAAATGCAATTTTGTTGAGCCTATTATAGATAATCATCTCAGGTTGACTTTTCTCTACTGAAGATGACATTAGTTGCATTATGTTGAAGTAGGAAACATTAAAGCAAAGTAGTTCTAGTGTTAAATAATCTAAAAAATTAATTACCTTACAGCTTAATCCCAGCTTATAATGGTGTACTTACATACAACATATTTCCCATATTAGTAAGTCTATCAGTGATTTCTTATCTGTTCCGCAATGAATGGGAACAATGTATTACCATCTGGATAACTAACATAATCAAGAAAAGAAGAATCGTCTCTGGTACCATCCATTTATTTTATAATTTCGTAAATTTTCTAAGGCTTTAATGTAGTTATTTATAATTATCTTTGTATAATAATATGTGTTATAGTCAACACCCCCAAAAAAAACCCACAAAAAATTAGAAACATTTGCTGTTGAAAATTTCTGATAATTTGAATGAAGTGAATATTTGAGGCTTCCACTTTTTTTTCAATTCGCAAGATAAGTATCATAAAAACAGCAAAGCAGTAATGCATTAAAGAATTATTAGGAGTCTAATAAAATTATTTGGACCTCCAACTATTGTAACACTGATTAATGACTGCTTTTTAATTAATTGGAAGTTGTTCAATCATTGTACTATTTCATTTCATCTGAGAGTTTTTATAGAAGGGTCAGGGCCAAAGCATATGCTAGTATAATCTGCAACAAAGTACACTTACACAATTTTTTTCCACTTGGCAGGGCAAATGTGGGCTATTTATTTCTCATTCATTCACCATGACAATAATTTCCTGTTCAGGCTGGCTAGTTTGAGCAGAGAAAGCAACCTTAAGTATTAAAATTTAAATACAGTTGACTTTCAAACTCTGTGAGCTCAAATAAAACTCCACAATAACCTATTCTTATTGTAGAATCATTAATTACCACATGGTATGTGCTTAGCCTCTTTTGTTTCCATGGAGGTGTAAATGCATAGTGTTTATCTCATCAGACTTCTTTGAGGATGCTAAATTCCTCTCAGTAGTCTTTGAACAGACAGTGGAGTGGACAGAGGTAGATAATTTAGAAATATTAGCCAGCCACCCTCTTACAAGGTGTGCATATGTATGGGTTGTGAGTCTAAGTCCCAGTTCTGCATATGTCCCAGTGAGTGTCAACATAACTATAAGACTCCATACCGTGGGGTTTCCTAAGTTACATTTAGGTTACAACTACATAGGATGTGACTGCAGCCATGAAACTAAAAGATGCTTGCTCCTTGGAAGAAAAGCTATGAGCAACCTAGACAGCATATTAAAAAGCAGAGACATTATTTTCCTGACAAAGGTCCATCCAGTCAAAGCTATGGTTTTTCCAGTAGTCAAGTATGGATGTGAGAGTTGGACCATAAAGAAAGCTGGGCACCGAAGAATTGATGTTTTTTTGAACTGTGGTGTTGGAGAAGACTCTTAAGATTCCCCTGGACTGCAAGGAGATCAAACCAGTCAATCCTAAAGGAGATCAGTCCTGAATATTCATTGGAAGAACTGATGCTGAAGCTGAAACTCCAAAACTTTGGCCACCTGATGCGAAGAACTGACTTCTTAGAAAAGACCTTGATGCTGGGAAAGATTGAAGGTGGGAGGAGAAGGTGACAACAGAGAATGAGATGGTTGCATGGTATCACCAACTCAATGGACATGAGTTTAAGCAAGCTCTGGGACTTGACGATGGACAGGAAAGCCTGGTGTGCTGCAGTCCATGGCATTGGAAAGAGTTGGACACGAGTGAGTGACTGAACTGAACTGACCTGACATAGAAGGTAGAGATTGGAGTGGAGTCAGTGTGTGCTAATTATATTGATAATTAGCAAAATATGGCCTGAAGATAGCACAATATTGATAATCAACTACGCTCCAATGTAAAATAAATTTTTTTTTAAAAAATCTGGTTTTCTAAGTTTGAAAAATGACAAATTTAGGAACAAAGACGCTTGCATTGTAAAGTGCATACTCCCCTTACATTCTCCAAATGGTTGAAGCCCAGGCTCTGACCTGAGGTGTCGAACCTGCTACTACAGGTGCCCTCACACCACGATGATGGTTTTTGGTGGCTTTTGTAGCCCATAGGGAGAAGGAGAACTTTTAGACCTACAGTACAGGTGAGTGAAGAACTAGAGGCAGACTTTCATCTTGAGTTAAGGTATTGGATCTAATACTTTGCCTTAAAAAAAAAATGCACATTTTGCATGTGCATTAACAGAAAGGTTAGGTGACACAGGATAGTTTTAATGAAAAATATTTTATTATAGACCATATGCCTTAGATAATATAAGTTATTTAAATAAGCTACTTCTGGTCAGTTATTACCTAATACATCCAAATCATTAGAGTGAATATAATGTAGTTCATAGAGGTCTTCTACCCCATAACTTAGATATCTCATTTTCACTCTACTTGTCAAAGATCTTAGAAAACTAAAGTCTGTTTTCTAACTATATTATGGTTAGACTGCTCCCAGTATTATGGATAAAGGAAATAATTCAGAATTGAAATAATTGAAAGTGTGAAAAGGATGATGAATAACATATGTAAACATAATAGGAGGTGATATGGGAAGGAAGAAAGATACCTAGGAGGAAAGGAAACTTTAAATCAGAAAAGCGTTTAAAGAGAATGGGGGAAGCCAGCATTCCATTCTGTTCTCCCGATAGCATGTCTGTTCAGGCAGCCGACTGGGAGATCCACTCTGAGAGGCTGACTGAGCAGGGAAGGCAGATTTGAAAGGAGACAGCAGGAGAGAAAAAGCCTACAGAAGAGGAGCAGCCTTCAGGGGACATGTTTAGCACGGCAGGGATGTGTGAACTTCCTCAGGATCCAGTGGACACAATAGAAAGCTGGAATTGAGAAACCATGCTATGAGCTCTCCCAAGAAAACCATCTGCTGCACAAGGGGACCTGGACCTGAAATTAAGAAGCTGTAAGGTCTACCACTGTGTGCTCATAACAAGTTCATGGGCAGATGGGATGCTCAGAACCCCAACACCAAATAACTCAAAAATTACATGAAAAGGGTTAGTATTTGGGCAGTGCACTTAGCCAGTCCATTTTAATCCTAGAAGCAGTGGCAACAAGGGAAGCAGTCTCTCATCAACCGGGGGTATATGAGAGAGATTTTTGTGACATAGTAACATTTACAGCAACATGGATGGATCTAGAGATTATTAAGCTAAATGAAGTAAAGCCAAAGATAAATATATGATATCACTTTTATGTGGAATCTGAAAAAATAATAAAAGTGAACTTATTTGCAAAACAGAAATAAACTCACAGACTTAGAGAACAAACTTATGGTTAGCAAAGGGGAAAATCAGAGAAGGGATAAGTTAGGAGGTTGGTATTAATATATACACACTAGAATATATAAAAGGGGCTTCCCCAGTGACTCAGTCGTAAAGAACCAGGCTGCCAATAGAGGAGACACAGGTTTGATCCTTGGACCAGAAAGATCTCTTGGAGAAGAAAGTGGCAGCCCACTCCAGCATTCTTGCCTGGGAAATCCTGTGGACAGAGAAGCCTGGCGAGCTACAGTCCATGGAGTTTCAAACAGTCAGACACAACTGAGTGTGACTAACACTTTCTTATGCAGAAGAACTGCTATGATGCACTTCCATTATAGACAACTATGTTGATAGCCAATGTCTCCACTCTTACCCTGATCTGTTACCTTAGGAAGCTTGTTACCTTGATAATATCCTCCATTGTCCAGCCAAAGACACATGACCTACCATCACTCTCAGTCTAGAGGATTCTGGACCAAGCAGAAGCTAACACAAGGAGTAATGCCTAACAATCCTATAGATTCCAAATGACTCCTTGAAGAACTGCACTTGAAATTCCTGTATATTCCACAGTGGTGTTCGTAAAAACATATTCGCTAATGAAGGAAGAGAGAAAGAAGAAGGGTGACTTTATAAATGCTCTCTTCAGCACTTCACTGGGTGAGCCAGTGGTTAAGACTCTGTGCATCCAGGGGGCACAGGTTCAATTTCTAGAATGGAGATCCCACATGCTACATGACACAGTAAAATGAATAAATAAATAAAATCATGCTCTCTTTAACCTCAAAAACTATTTCAGAATAGGTGATTTTATGTGATAATGATTCCCTCCTGCCTGGCCTATGAAACTCTGCATAAAATACACAGGGGCGCAATGTGTAAAGACATCGGACCTATGGCAGATTTTTAAGGTTACAAGGTGGAAAGACGTGAGCTCACACCATGAAAAGCACTGCTCGATATTCCTGCCGTCCTGCAAACAAGGTGCAGTGGCAGCTGTCACAATTTTTCTGGACTTAGGCTATGAGGAAAAGGAGCGGGTTTCTGAGTTTCCCCAGGAGACCACTCAGCTGTCAGTCCAAAACTGAAAAACAGCTCAGCAGGGACTCGTTTAAGAGTGTGAAATTCAACGAACTGCAGTATAACATTGATTCTGTGCATGCCATACTTACTAACTTTACTCGCAATTATGGAGAAATTATACTGCGCGGTGCTTTCTCTGTCTAGTAATTCATGAGTGGCGATGGTTCCTTCAGTTGCATCTATTGTAAAGTAGCTGTCCCCATCACTCTTCCAATCTATGAGGTACCTGTGTATAAAAAGAGGAGACGCAAATGTGCAATGATTACACATTCATCATAATGGCAGTCAGGCTAACTTGACACAGTTCCTTATTTTTCTCTCTGTAGCTATTACCCACCTCGAAATAAAAGAGAGTGTAAGTGACAGCTTCTTTATTGCAAAGTCAGCATGCTCAAGGGGAAACTGGAAATAATGAAAGATTTAGTACTCCTGCTGTTCATACTATTTTAGGGTCTTGACACCTTGAAAGCTCAGCAGAGACTAAAATTCTAAAGCTGACCATGGGTTTCCTTAACCTGCTGAATATTAAAACTTTTTCAAGCAGTAAAAGATTCCTTAATGGTGGCTGTGGGAAGAGCTGGGGGTGGAGTAAGCATCTGGAAACAGCTACAAAGAACTTAGGTCAGAACAGAGGTAGCATCTTTGTTTTCCATGGACAGAAAAAAAAAAATCATGTTAGGGAAACTAAGGGAAAATTTTTAAACTGACAGGTGCTATAATTGCACAGAAATATTTTCCTCAAACACACAAAAAAGGGCCAGGGTTGTTTTATTACTTTTAAGCATCAGAACAAGTTTCTTTAAAAAAGTGACCTTGGCTATATGGTCTCTTTATGTTCTTTATTAGCCAAACTCCTTGAGAGTAAGTGATCCACTTTCTTTATGTGAAAGAGTTGGAATAATAAACCCAAGAATATGAATTAACAAAACCATATGCATTTGTATAAATCTTTTTGAACATATAGAGTGATATAGGTAAAATTATCTTAAAGGTATATCTTCAATCATATTAACAGACATTTTTAAATCTTTCCATGTGCCAGGTATTGTTCTAAATATTTATGTATGTTAATAAATTCTCACAATAACCTTAAATAATGATATTATTAATCACCTCATTCCACAGGTGAGGAAACTCCTGAAGTTTACAAAATTAGAAAGTTTTAGAGCTGATATTGGAGAAGGCAATGTCACCCCACTCCAGTACTCTTGCCTGGAAAATCCCATGGACAGAGGAGCCTGGTAGGCTGTGGTCCATGGGGTCACTAAGAGTCAGACGCGACTGAGCAACTTCACTTTCACTTTTCACTTTCATGTATTGGAGAAGGAAATGGCAACCCACTCCAGTGTTCTTGCCTGGAGAATCCCAGGGACAGGGGAGCCTGGTGGGCTGCCGTCTCTGGGGTCGCACAGAGTCGGACACGACTGAAGCGACTTAGCAGCAGCAACAGCGGAGCTGATATTTGAAGCAGGTCATAAATGTTTCCCACATAATTATCATTGTGTAGTCTTACCAATTTTAAATGGACCATTTTAAGTGAAAAGGCTATGCTAATCAAAAGGCTAAATGCACAATATATTTATCACCATTTTTGTGATTAGAGAATCAAGGTGAAGTCCTTACAAACAGTGGCTGAAGACAGATGACCTCATTGTAGTCAGCCCTTCTAAATCCCCGGTCATCATGAAATGTTAATTAAGGCTTGTGTTTAAAAAATAGCGAGTTATAATCTTGACAAACAGGTTATTTAAAATTGGGACAGTGTGCATAACATTTTATAACTAGATCAAAACTAGTCTGTCTTTATAGGTGGGGATTTATAACTTGTCAGTAATCATTAGTAACTAATAGGATCAGAGTAAGAACCAAGCTTTTTACCTGCCTTTGATATTTCTATTGTTGATTTTTGAAATGCATTGATGCTTTATGGTTCAGTGTAGCATCCTGTCTCATAGAAATGATCTCAAAAATTATAAATGAATTTAAAAGCCAGAGATTACAGCATATAATGAGCTTCATTCTCCCTATTGCAAGATGCTCTTTTTGGAACAAAAATGCATCTTCTCATAGTACCCATTTTCAGCACCTTTATTCAACTTGGTAACATGCCTAATTTGAGGTAGATTGTTACTGAACTTCCTTGGTGACAATAGCATTTCTGAAGAATTGCTGGTGTATACTAACAGTGGCTGGTGTTTAATGGTAGAATTCACTAAGTATTTACTGAATGCCCACTATGAGGCAGACATCGTAGTAGGGTAAAAGCACAAAGGAAATTATAAAGTATAATGCTCACTAATAATGAGTCTAGTTGGAGGAATGTATATAAAGAGGATTATTATGTTTGATAGAAGGACAGAAAAGACAATATAGGAGTACAAAGAAGATCCCTGTTTCAACACCTACTGGTTCAGGCAAACCTTCCCACGCACGATGTGTGACTGGCATTAGAAGGCTATAAAGGAATTATTTATGAGAGGAGCGAGGCAGACAAAGTAAGGAGAGGAGGGAAGATATTTTAGGAACATCAACAGCAGCAGCAAAACCATAGACTTCAAAACCAAGCCCACCAGGTTCCTCTGTCCTTGGAATTCTCCAAGCAAGAATACTGGAGTGGGTAGCCCTTTCCTTCTCTAAGATATCTTCCTGACCCAGGGATCGAACCCAAGTCTCCTGCATTGCAGGCAGATTCTTTACAGTCTGAGCCACCATGGAGGCCCCTTTCACTTTCAGAAGGCTATAAAGGAATAATTTACGAGAAGAGGGAGGCAGATAAAGGAGGAGGAACATCAACAGCAGTAGCAAAACCATAGAGTTTTTGTGAGAAACTATAAGCTGTTAGGCATTTCAGTAAAATATCTGAAAGGAATAATAACCTGAAAAAAGATAAGCTATTTAGGTCAAGGAGGGTCTTGTAAATTATATTAAGGAGATGAAACATGATCTTGTAGTTAATGAACAATTCAACCACTTTTAAGGCAGAGGGTGAATGTATTTGAAGGGGACAAGACTGTAAGCATTTCCTGTAAACCAGAATCTTGCCAAGAGACAAAGAGAGCCACTAGAGCTGGAAAGAGATTTAATTCAATGGGTTGTGAGTGGTTGAAATAACTAGGGTTATGCAGGCTGGGCTTCCCATGTGGCACTAGTGGTAAAGAATCTGCTTGCTAATGCAGGAGACATAAGAGATGTGGGTTTGATCCCTGGGCCCCGGAAGATTCCCTAGAGGAGGGCATGGCAACCCACTCCAGTATTCTTGCCTGGAAAATCCCATGGACAGAGGAGACTGGTGAGCTATGGTCCTTGGGGTTGTAAAGAGTCAGACACGACTGAAAAGATTTAGAATGCATTCACATGCAGGCTGAAGGAAAGAAGATACAAAACATGCTGGTGGCCTTTACTTTGACCAGGATACTCATGTGAAGTGAGTATCAGATTTGTCATATTTCAGTGTGATCGAGATAGGAAAGAAAAATGGAATCTACAGAAATTATTATTTTGGATAAATAGAATGAAGACTTTGATGTCAGAGCTGCACAAGGTCATAATGGGTTTCCTCAGAAAACCATAAGCACCAAGAGTAATCAAATATTGATGTCAAAATATTCATGTTTGGTGCAGATATGATAGAGCATTAAATCTAAGTGTGATTTGAGAGCCTAAATATCAATTGCAGTGCTGAGATTCTATTACTAATTTCCATACACAATGGATGGAATTCCCATACACTTTTCATGGATGGAATGTTTTTTAAATTATTGTTTCCTGTGACTGTTCTGTGCTGATCTTAACAAACATATTTTGCTCCGAGCACTACAATAAAGTCTCATTTTCAAGCATATGCTTCCTTTTTTCCTAAGCCCTATTTTAAATAATAGCTTTATCCACATACTATTGGAGAAGGGAATGGCATCCCATTCCAGCATTCTTGCCTGGAGAATTCCATGAACAGAAGAGCCTGATGGGCTGCAGTCTATGGGGTTACAAAGAGTCAGACATGACAGAGTGACTAGCACTTCACATACTATACAATTTCCCAATTTAAACTGAACAATTCAATCATTTTCATATATTCAAGTTGGGCAGTAGGTGGTAAGTTTTAAGATGTATTAAACTTATTAGTTCTTTTCTTTTTTTTTCATTTAATTCATTACTTGGGGTAAGCTCCAATTACCTGGAAATTTCACTTCTATAGACTGAAGATTATGAAGGTGTGGTGTTTCTGGATTTCTCCTCTGCTACTTCCTTTTGCGTTGAGTGCATATTATGCCAATGGAATATTAATTCTTTTATTAAATAATAATGTTATACTCTATATTTTTAGTTATTTTCTTTTTATCTGCTCCAGGTTTTACTATATACTGCTTAACATAGATTGAAATTTATGTTAACTTAATTCTAATGAAATATAGAAATTTTACTCCTATGTAGCCATGTGCTATTATATATATATGAAAATTGAAAGTGAAGTCATTCAGTCCTGTCCAACTCTTTGCGACTCATGGACTGTAGCCTGCCAGGCTCCTCCATCCATGTGATTTTCCAGGTAAGAATACTGGAATGGGTTGCCATTTCCTTCTCCAGGGGTCTTCCTGACCGAGGGATTGAACCCAGGTCTCCCATATTGCTGGTAGATTCTTTATCAGCTGAGCCACAAAGGAAGCCCATATACACAAAAACATATACATTTATATTAACATATATTTTCACTGGTGGTGGCTCAGTGGTAAAGAACCCATCTGTCTTTGAGGAGACACAGGTTTGATCCCGAGATCTGGAAGATCTCCTGGAGAAGGAAATGGCAACCCACTCCAGTATTCTTGCCTGGGAAATCTCATGGACAGAGGAACCTGGCAGGTTACCATCCATGGGGTCACAAGAGAGTCAGACACGAGTTACCAACTAAACAACAACAATCTGTAGTATATTGATATAGAAAAAAATTTCGTAAAACATTTTTATAATTAGTACTTTTATAATCTTATGTCTATTAAAGCTGGAAAATAAAGGGAAGCAAATATTTTGGGAAGAGCTAAAGTTGTCTTGTCCTACAGACTCTTTTACCCTGGGAAATTCTCTAACTTCTACAGGTCCTGGATGGAAGCAGCATGGTCTTCTCATTTCGTTCTCATTTAGACTCTCCAGGAATGAAACAAACAATGTGAAGTGAGGGTGACTAGACTCCAGATTTTCAGCCTGCCTGGGAGAGGACTTCTGCCCTGTGAGTGAAGTCGAGTGGAGGAATCAGCTGCCAACTGCTCAACTAGGAATTTTGCTTCTGAGAATTTAGAGGTGGAGAACAGAAATGCTGACATCCTGCCCCTCCCAGCAAGATGATATATCCCATGATTGAGAGCTGAGGACAGAGGAGCCATCTTTTCTCAGCCATTCTGTCCAGGGTCCAGAGAGAATTCTCTATCCGGCTAAACTGGCAGATGAGAGTGGAAGTGAGAGAGCAGGTCCTGGGTCAACTGCCACAGCCTCTTGCTGTTCTTAACAAGTTTTAGTCGATCTTCTTGAATAAATGTTTAATCATTTGCTATATGCTTTTAGGAAATCTTCCAGAAAGAGCAAATGGTTTTTAGTAAGCTTTAACAAATAATTTTCACCATTTATGCTTGTTTCACTGGAATGACTTCTCATGCTGCCATGCCTTAAGTAATATCTCCATTAGTTTCAGGAATTCCTTTCTTTTTTTCTCATTCACTCCAGTTAAACTGCATAACATTATTTAGAGCTCTTCTGTATTTAAACCATTGTAAAACCATGCAATGAATAGGTCCTTCTTTGCTGCCCTTAGCATTCAATTGTTTTGCAGATTTTTGGCAAACATAAGATAGATTACACACATTTTGTGCCTGTGTTTGTCTTTCTTACTCAAGGCCCTCTAAATTACTTTTGGCCCTTTATCTCTGTGTTGCCAAGCCTCTGAGGTATTACCTGCACACAGCATCTGCCACCTAAACCTTACCATCAATGCACAGGTCCCACTACCCACAGAATAGTCAAATATTTCTACTTCAAAGAAACATATCTAGGGCTTTAAGAGTGTCTTACATAGGACAATCCACTATTTCAGGTTTGCCGAGTGAGGACTTTCTCAGTACTAGCTCTGAGTGTCCTAAGGACCCTCAGAAAAAAAAGGGAAAACTGATCACTTTACTTCTACTTAACACTTACAGCATGTTAAAATTTATAAAGCTATTCAAACAGAATATGTATACAATGAATCACTATACACTCAGAGGTCATTTTTTAAATATAATTTTTACAAAAAATTTATTTATTTATGTGTCTTGGCTGCGCTGGATCTCTTGCTGCGTGGGCTTTTCTCTAGTTGCGGAGAGTAGGAACTACTCTCTAAATGTGGTACACGGGCTTCTCCGTTTGGTGGCTTCCCTTGTTGCAGAGCATGAACTCAGCAGTTGCAGTTCCTGGGCTCTAGGGCATAGGCTCCACAATTGTGGCCCACGGACTTAGTTGTATTGTTGCATGTAGGATCTTCCCAGACCAAGAATTAAACCCGTGTCTCCCGCATTGGCGGGTCGATTCTTTACCACTGAGCCATCAGGGAATCCCCACAGGTCACTTTTAATTGTGGTTTAAATTTTTTCTGGTAATGAGTTTAAAAATTCAAGAACTTAAATACTGCATACATAAAATATGTGCCTGTCTCTATTGATACATACACATATATACATATATGTATATATATCAAAGTAAAAGAAAGTGAAGTCACTCAGTTGTGTCTGACTCTTGGTGACCCAAGGGACTGTAGCCTGCAAGGCTCCTCCATCCATGGGATTTTCCGAGTAAGAATACTGGAGTAGGTTGCCATTTCCTTCTCCAGGGGATCTTCTTGATCCAGGGATTGAACCCTGGTCTCCCACACCACAGGCAGACTCTTTACCATCTGAGTCACCAGGGAAGCCATATATATCAAACTAAAATTCAATATATTGGAAAGTGAACAGACAGATTTAAGTTATTTAGTTATTTCAGTCTAACACTGAGATGAAAGTTTGCATTCCATAAATTAACCACCACTGAGAGGCAAAGAAATATATATATAGAATGAAGAACATGTACTTTTTGGAGAGATAACTAGGGAGATATACCAGTTCCTTCACTTACCTTGTGCAATTAGGTTAGGAATCTTTCTCTCTATTGTCTGTTCTCCTTGTCTCCTATAAAATTTGGAAAATAATGCCAACGTAGCCATGTAAGGGAAAATGTGATACAGATGAAATGAGATAAGATATATGTACCTAGGTATAGAATCACACATGTGGGATGTTTACACGCATGTACATGATGTGTGTGTGTAACCTTTCCTCCCACTCTCTTTCTACATTATCGATTATTTTGTATTATTTTTCATTTAAAACAAAAAGCCTTCTTCCTAACACATAATTACATCCTTTGTAATTGTAACATATATATCTTTCAACTTTAAAACATCCGAGGGTCTTCCCTGGTGATCCAGGGGTTAAGATTTCACCCTCACAATGCAGGAGATTCAGACTGGATCCCTCATCAGGCAACTAGAGCAAGATCCTGCATGCCACAACGAAGGCCCGGTGCAGCAAAAAGGAAAAAAAAACACACCTCCTGAACTACAAACCCCCACAACCCTAGAAGCACAGAGCACTGGAACAATGACAGGCTTTATTTCTTACAATAGTGCTTTTGCCTGGTCCTCATTCACTATTTTCCGGTATCTAGTTTTTATCTCCATCACCTTGTGACCGTTGGTACCCCCTTTGTTTGTATGTTATCCTCTCAGAAAGCTTGGTGGTGGTTTAGCTGCTAGGTCATGTCTTGCCCTTGGAAGACCATGGGCTGTAGCCCACCAGCCTCCTCTGTCCGTGGGATTTCCCAGGTAAGCATACTGAAATGGTTGCCATTCCCTTCTCCAGGGGATCTTCTCACTCCAGGCATCGAACCTGAGTCTCCTGCATTGCAGGCAGATACTTTACCAACTGAGCCATCAGGGACGCTTCAGAAAGCTTACTGCCTTCTTAATATTTTCTACTTAGTGAAACATCTTCAGCATCCTCCTGGAACTGGTCAAACTCTTAATACTAGGTCCTGGCATTTTCCTAAGGTCCTATCTTAGTGTGATTGGCTAATCTCTATGCCTGACTGAATGATAAGCTTGAGACAATGACCATTTTCTATTGTGATATTTTGCCCAGTATAACAATTAGGAGATATTGGTAAGAATTGATCATCAGTGAACTGACGATGAAAACACTCCTATATTTCCTGGATATTTTCAGAGAAGACATGACCCAGTTCTAAAATGCCTTTGATCAGTTTCTGGAAAACACCATCCTAGTGTGAGCCATCACTAGTTTACTTTGCTACAGCCCACATCCAATCTAAGGGTAGATTGATATCTTAATTGCAACTAATCACAACAGTATAATATGAAATGTCTAACTTGGCCCAGCTCACCAGTTTAAATGAGTAAAACCTTTAGATATTGACTGTGTTTAAGTCATATTATACTTATTAAGTGAATAGATGATATTCAAATGAAAAAGGTATTTATGATCTAAATGATACAAATCTACAGTTCCTAGTAGGCATAGTGACTGTTGCTAAGAAATTTGTTTAATAATTGAATGGAAATCAAAAATTAATGTATTAACTTAATCTGCACAAACCACTTGACAGAGAACAATTTTATTACTTTTCTGTAAATGAGTTTTCAGAAATGTCTCGAAGTTTTGTTCTCTTCATTAGGTAAGCATTTTCCTTAAAATTGTTTCTTTTAATTTGCCTAATAACTTTCTCACAGTTAATGGAAAAGCTAACTTTGACCCTGTCCCAATTCTCAAACACATTTTGTACAAAAGTTCTTGATGACACAGAGTTATATTAAAAGTATTACATTTCATTCTTTAAGCAATGAAGTGTAGAAGTAATGGCTCAAGTCCAGGAAGGAAATATTATTTTGCTAAATTACTAAAAATAGATCAAAAGATTTTCACTCTTCACTATTCTCTCATGTTTGTTTGCCTTTAAAAAAATTATGTCTGGTTGCAGATAACTAAATGAAAATAAATTCAGTTCAATTTATTTCCATAAACATTTTACAGAGAACTTAGGCCAATTAAAATGTAATTGCTTCATCAACATCACAATTACATTGTTTTCTTGGGAATCCCTATATGTTTCTCTCAAACTTTTTTAAATAGTAGTTCTAATTTCCTGCTAGTTTTATTTTTTTTCTAATCCTCCTCTTCATTCTTAGTTTCCTTTCAGCAGAATTAAGTCATATATCAGTTAAGATAGATTCCCTCGTTTATTTTAAATGTCTGATGAAAAGATAAACACATTATCAAATTATTAAATTAATAAATGCACAGTTCTTCTACCTTTAAATTCCATCTTGAGGCATGTAATAAGTATAAAATAGGTCTCTAATGATAAAGGAATATACCATAATCTACATAGTATTGAAATCACAGCTGTTATACTTTTTTTATTTTCTTCAATGTGGCTTAAGCTCTCCTCATTATGGGGATTTTTTTTTAGTCATTTTTTTTAATAATCACACATGGTTTTCAGCCTGTGTATGGCCTTATATAACTAGATGTCAACTCTCCTCTGCCCCCAAGGCTTTAAACCTGGTCTTTGATTTATTCAGCAGGGAGGGACCTCAAAGCAACTTCCTCTAGTGGAAAGAAAATTAAGTTTAGACAAATATTGATTAAATATGGGTTCTACACTTAGCTTAGATAGAAAGCATGCAGTGAAAGTTTTTTCAGTATTAAAAATATGAACAGTAATACCTGGCTAAGTGAGTAAAGAATGTGATCATACCTTTTGCTCAGGTCTTCCCATGAAGCCTTGCCAAAACCCTCTAGGAAATATTTGTTGCTTCCTTAAAAAAAATAGGGGTCTTCCCTGATGGCTCAACAGGTAAAGAATCCACCTGCAATGCAGGAGACACAGGAGAAATGGGTTTGATCCCTGGGCCAGGGGGATCCCTTGGAGAAGGATATGACAACCCACTCTAGTATTCTTGCCTAGAGAATCCTGTGGACAGAGGAGCCTGGCTGGCTATAGTCCAAAGGGTTGCAAAGAATTGGACATGACTGAGGGACTGAGCAGCAGTATTGCAAAATTCTGTATTCTTACTTTTATCTTATTTACATATTTGAATTTTTGTTAACAGTCTTTCTCAAATGAGAAGGATAAAATAATTACATTTTGTTTTAATGGTTATGCAGGAAATTTCTTTAGAATAGGGCTGGATTTATTGTTCCATCCATAATATCTTGTACTTGCATGCATGCATGCATTGAATTATCTTATAAAGATATCTGACTGTTCCTCTTAATAATGACCTGATCACATTTCAAGCAAGGAAATAGTTGTTTTATAACTTTGAGTATCCAGACTTACTTATTCTGAAGTCTTTTTATGTAGCCATATCACAACTATTCCCTTGAACTGAATCAAATGCCAGTTGTTGCAAATCAAGTTGAATCTATTTACTCTCACCGAATGCCGTGGCCAATGTCTCTTAAGAAAGATGTCATTATAACTAGAGTCATTTACCGTTTGATACACAAGTATGGGCATCACGTTTGAAAGAAAGCTTTTATTTTCTGTTTGCTTTTTTTTTCCTTTCTGATAACTAATCCTCCATTTCTTCCTTGTGATTTGTCAACTCTTTAGCTCCTTTTCTCTGAAAATTACTCACATTCTCTTAACTCAAAAATAACCTTGGATAGCTTATGATCTGGATTCTGACTATTATAATAATTTTCATGGTGAATGAGTTATATCAATTTAGGATATATTTGAAATAATCTTTAAAAAATATAAAAATTATAAATAACTGATTAAAAAAAAGCTATTCTTTAAAAGTATGTAAATTATAGAGAGTAGGGAAAGAGCTGTGAAATTTACACTTACATAGAGCACTCAACCCTTTGAGAGAAAGCAAAGAAACTGTAACTCTAGCAGACAAAATGCAAACCCCAAACATTTAGGTAAGTAATAAAGAACATAGACTTAAGGACTTCCCTGGCCATCCAGTGGTTAAGAATCAGCAATTCCAATGCAAGGGGCATGGGTTCAATTCCTGGTCAGGGAATTAAGATCCCACATGCCAGGTGGTGTGACCAAAAACAAAGAAAAAACAACAATGAAACAAAAAACATAGACCTGAACATTTCTTCATTCTGAGGAGTTACATGAAGCACAAAAAGATAGCTTCAAGACATCACCATCATAACTAGTATCTGGACACTCAGCCATCATACCATTACAAAAATGCAAAATTTGTTTTAAAATAAAAGCAAATATATCATTGGCTATCAAGATCCAATCCTTATAAAATTAGAGCTATATATCTGTATCATAAATTCACTGAATTTTATCAGTAAATTCTTAGCTATATCTAAATCTTGTAAGGACTTTGTAGTTGTCTAGAAAAATAAAAAGTACTGAACCTCAAGTAATAACCATTTTTTTCCATATGTACAAAAATGTCAGCAAAAGAACTGTATTTTTTTTTATTTTATATTTCTAGCCTGACCAATGTCAATGTTCACATACTTGAATACAACACTTTTCAGTTTTAAGTAAAGTTATTGTAAGTTTTAAACAAGATGAACCTATGTAAAGTGCTTAGAATGCTTGCAGGCATATAATAAGGTCCATGGTTATCACATGTTACTGACATGTTTTGGCATTCTATTTTAACAAGATACTGAAAATTATTAAATTTTATTTGTATTCCCCAAAATTCTGGAATTACAAAGCAGTGCAAAAACCTAGATGAATGCCTCAATAAACCCTTATTATCAGAACAATTAGAATCTAGCTAATTATGTTCATATTAGTCACTCAGTCATGTCCTACTCTTTGTGACCTCATAGACTCTAGCCCATCAGGCTCCTCTGTTCATGGAATTCTCCAGGCAAGAATATTGGAGGGGGTTACCCGTCTCCAGGAGATCTTTCCAACCCAGGGATCAAACCTGGGTCTCCTGCATTGCAGGAAAATTCTTTACCATCTGAACCATCAAGGAGGTCCTTCCCATTTTACTGAAGTCATAGTTGAGTTTTCCTGGGCTTCAGATTCTCTTGCTATAAAATAATCACTGTGATGCTTAAAAAAACTCTGGCCAGAGAATAAGCTATTATGACATCACTATTTGCTGTTAGCTAATTGCCACTGAGTATGACTAAGATCATGGCATCCAGTTCCATCACTTCATGGTGAACAGAAGGGGGGAAAGTGGAAGCAGTAATAGATTTTATTTTCCTGGGCTCCAAAATTGCTCTGAATGATGACTGCAGCCATAAAATTGAAAACAAAAACAAAAAACTTGCTTCTTGGAAAGAAAGCTGAGCTAAACCTAGATGATGTATTGAAAAGCAGAGACATGACTTTGCCGACACAGGTCAAAGCTATGGTTTTTCCAGTAGTCATATAGGGATGTGACAGTTGGACCATAAAGAAGGCTGAGAGACAAAGAATTGATGTTTTTGAATTGTAGTGTTGGAGAAGACTCTTGAGAGTCCCTTGGACTGCAAGGAGATCAAACCAGTCAACCCTAAAGGAAATCAACTCTGAATATTCATTAAAAGGACAGATGCTGACACTGAATCTCCAATACTTTGGCCACCTGGTGCAAAGAGCTGACTCACTGGAAAAGACCCTGATATTGGGAAAGATTGAAGGCCAGTGGAGAAGGGGCCGGCAAAGGATGAAATAGTTAGGTAGCATCCTGACTCAATGGATGAGTCTGAGCAAACTCTGGGAGATAGTGAGGGACAGGGAAGTCTGGTGAGCTGCAGTCCATGGGGTGGCAAAGAATTAAACAGGATTTAAGGACTGAACAACAGGAAGATAAAGAATAGAAATGTAAAGGAAACAATAGCTAGAAATGCAGCTCATGGCAAGAGAAGACAGGACATGGATTCTTTGTGGGGGCATTACATCTAACTGAACCTTTCTTCTAAAGTTGTGCAGTCCCTGGCTAATGCCATTGCTTTCTGGCTCTTTGATTTGCTCAGTGATGATGAAATAATAATATTAATAAAATACTCAATGATGTGGAATACCCTAGTCTTAAATTAATACCAGGCACAATAACCCTATGAAAATGGTAATGCAAATCAGTAAATGCAGTAAAGCAAAGGCAAACAAACAGAACACACCTACACATGCCAAGTAATTTGTTGTTTTGATGCTTATTTTTCATAACATATTTTTACTATCAATCATGTGAGCAAACATGTTTTCAGGCTTAGAAGTGATTCTTACTCCACATTCCTCAACTGACTTGATTCAAGTCTACTGTTTCCTCCAAGGACATGAAAGTAAGACAACTTTTATGTTGATTCAAAACCACCTCTGTCTTTTGACAACTCCTCACGGGGATCAATTAAATCCATCTGTGTCTACAGCTTCAGTGACTCAGTCTGCCACCCATTAGAAATAAGACTAAGGATGCTCCCTTATTTCAAAGTAGCACTTGTCAGACACTAGCTTCTGTGACATGAAAAATAAATAAAGAAGATAGGCTTGTAGCTGGAGAATTTCTCTACAGTGTAGCCTTTCTTTATTCCACACACTTGGGTCTTGATATAATTATTTCCTTATGCTTAGAAGTTTGTAATTCTCACCTTTACCTTTACAGGGTGATATTTTTAGTTGTAAATGCTCTGATTTTTTTAAAGTATTTCATTAAAATAATATTTTATTCTTAGCTTCACCCTATCATGCTATGATCAGTATTCAAAAATAGAACATACAGCAAATTAAACAGCTTAGCGTGTCCCCTAAGATAGCATGTCCCACTATGTCCCCACAATTCTCATCTATTGTGTAGAGAGTTTCAATTTATTTACCTTTTTTATTGCTTTCTTTACAACCTTCCATATTTCTTCCATTCTATTTACATTCTTGAAATTACCTGTAAATCTACTCAGCAGGCATTTTCTACTTTCACAGTGACTAGCAGCACACATGGGGTGTGCAGGAACAAGACTGATGAATGGTGACAGATTGATGTATAACAACTACTAAGGCAGCAGATTCTTGAGAATGCCCCTGTGAACACTGATAATAAACACTTTTTTGAACTTTAACTGAAAGTGAATCATGCAGTAATTTGAGCATGTATAACAAGTTGAACCCAATGAGCAAATGAGCCAGGATTCAGCCTGATAGGTAAGGGTGCTAATAATGGCACATTTTCTTCCCTTTCTCAAGACAAACGTGCTTTTAGAGTTCTCTCTTGATCACAGACGTGCTTCAAGAAGGAAGGCATCCAGGCCACTTTGGGGGATAGATGTGACACACACAAAGAGCAGAGCGTACATGCTTTCAAGCCATTGCCTGAGAGTTTTCTCTATGCCATGAGTGTGTTGAGGCTACTGCTGAAAGGTTGATCCTTTTCCTTTTTCTTTTTTTAATCATTAATTACCCCACGACTTAAAATCTTGTATGTATCTATGTATTTTTCCTATGCAACAGAGTACCGTTTTGCTTTAAAAGTCTATTTAATGTGTTCTTTGGTTTTGATTTTGTATACTAAGGTTCGACCCTTTAGAGTTAGAGGATTCTGAACAAACCCCATTTTTCTCTCTCTCTGTCTCTTTTTTAGTTTGCATCTGCTAATCCCAAACTCCCAGTCCTTCCCTCCCTCATCACACCTGCCTTTGGTAACCACAATGTCTGTGAGTCTGTTTCTGTTTTGTAGATATGCTCTTTTTTTTTTTCTTCTTTTATTCCCCACCCCTCCTACCCTTTTTGTAGGTGCATTGACACATGGCACAAATTAAGTATCCAGAAGAAGCAAAGTTGAACCAGAACAAATCTCAAAATATCTTACAAGATCAATTTATAAGTGAGGAAAAGGGAATGCTACCATGTTTGAGCAATATAAGTGGCATTTATGGGTGGGGGAAGAGTGAATATTTTCTTACACTTTCTTACTCTTGCTTTGTCTTACTGATTGCTTTGTCGGACTCACTACTCAGCAGCCATATGCCAATAAGGAGCTCCGTGCCAAGTCTGGACTTGGAGCAACTCCACAATGCATCTTACCTTAAATCTGACTGCAATTGTGCTTCTTTCAGGAGATACAATTGCCACAGTGAAAAAATAATCTGCAAATTATGAATGGTCGAACAATGTTTTTTCAAACACCAACTTTGGGTAGGGAACAGAGATTTTAGAATAATTGAAAAATGTATTTTATATGTGTGTGATATTTTGGGGACTGTGAACGTATCTTAATATTGTTATTTGTGAGACTCATCCTTTTAGGCTGACTACTACACCCCCTTAGTGGATAAAAAACTGAGGTTGATCAGCTTGAGTGACAAGTCCAACATCAGGTCACTACTAAACCCCGTTACAGGGATTGCTATCAGATGTTTTTGCTCAAACCCTATGAAGTGAAAGTTGCTCAGTCATGTCCAACTCTTTGTGACCCCATGGACTATACAGTCCATGAAATTCTTCAGGCCAGCATACTGGAGTGGGTAACCATCCTCTTCTCCAAGGGATCGTCCCAACCCAGGGATTGAACCCAGGTCTCCCGCATTGCAGGCGGATTCTTTACCAGCTCAGCTATCAAGGAAGCCCAATGGCTCTTCCTTTATTCTACTTACCATGAAAAGTCATTACGTTTTCAAGCATTGCATTCTACAACTAAATCATTCATACAAGCCTGGTCAAAGACTTTTCTTTCTCTTTCTGACACATAGAACAGAAAGCACTGCTTTTTCTTACCTAACGGCACTGCTGCCCACGTCCAGGTCTTGTGCAGTGACAGCACCAATGATGGTCCCTACGGGAGTGTCTTCATAAACCTCCATGGTGTAGAGCGGCTTGCTGAATACCGGCGGCTCGTCCACGTCCAGCACGCTGATCTTCACGGTGGCCGTGTCCTTGAAAGGGCCCGCGGAGTGAAACCGGTGGTCCAGGTGAACGTTGGAGGCCTCTACTTTAAAAGTGTAAGCTTTCTTTGTTTCAAAATCTAATGGCTATAGGGAGGACAAAACAAAAGTGAGAGATACGTTCATATAGGATGTGGCGAGGATGACGGACCTTGCTGCAGAGTAACTTGCAAGTTAGTAGCAAATTATCATTTTCCTTTAAAAATCAGTGGGTAAGGGAAGTAAAAGTTAAACAGTTTAAGAGAAGAAGCGACCACTTGTAAAAGTGCCTGGGTAACTTGTAAAGATAATCAATTGCATACATTAAAATGACATATGCACACACATATGCTGCTGCTGCTAAGTCGCTTCAGTCGTGTCCGACTCTGTGTGACCCCAAAGACAGCAGCCCACCAGGCTCCACCCTCCCTGGGATTCTCCAGGCAAGAACACCGGAGTGGGTTGCCATTTCCTTCTCCAGTGCATGAATGGGAAAAGTGAAAGTCAAATTGCTCAGTCGTGTCCGACTGACCCCATGGACTGTAGCCTAACAAGCTCTTCCGTCCGTGGGATTTTCCAGGCAAGAGTACTGGAGTGGGGTGCCATTGCCTTCTCCACACTAGGAAGGGCTTCTTTCTTTCCTGTGACTAGTTACAACAGCAGATTAAGTATCTATGAAGGGAGCATTTTATGCTCTTATCCAATACTGACATCTGGTGGATATAAGCAGTAATTACAAATACAATAAAATTGAAATTAATGCTTTTTTTTCGATTTCAGCTGAGAATTTGGTGTAGCAAAATGTATTTCGTTGTTGGATGATTTTTATTATTTTGATGACAATACCCTTTTCTATTAAATACTTTTGAATGTCTAAGTGTTTTTGCTGCAAAAGGTCTATGTGTGTTGCTAAGGTCTGTTTCTAAGTCCTGTCTGAGTCTTTGTGACCCCATGGACTACAGCAAACCAGGCTTCCCTGTCCTTGACTATCTCCCAGAGTTAGCTCAAACTCACGTGCATTGAGTTGGTTATGCTATCCAACCATCTCATCCTCTGTTGTCCTCTTCTGTGCCTTCAGTCTTTCCCAGCAGCAAGGTCTAGTTTGGGGCCTTTGTGTTGTCAGCTTTACACATATAATTGGTAGGTACTATAATGCATTATCAGGATATTTGACCAAGCATTAAGGCTTTGAGCATATATAATTAAAGAACAACATTAGACAGAATATTTGGATGTAATTTGTCCCTGGAGTCATTGATCCTTGATTTATCACTTTGCTTACATTTACCCTTTTCCTGAATATCAGTTTTATGTTCCCAATAACTGGAAATATTACATTATAGAAATATGCTGCTGCTGCAGTGTTTAATTAAAATGAACACTTTAAGGTCACTGGTTCTGACTTCTAATCACCTATGACAAACTAAGACAACATGAAATTAACATGAATATAGTTAATTAACACAGTGATTTTCTGGGACCTTTAGAAGTTTCTGCTTTCTCAATTAATTCCTTCTAGTATAACTCAAGGAGAAGGAAATGGCAACCCACTCCAGTACTCTTGCCTGGAAAATCCCATGGACAGAGGAGCCTGGTAGGCTGCAGTCCATGGGTTCGCTAAGGGTCGGACACGACTGAGTGACTTCGCTTTCACTTTTCACTTTCATGCGTTGGAGAAGGAAATGGCAACCCACTCCAGCATTCTTGCCTGGAGAATCCCAGGGACGGGGGAGCCTGGTGGGCTGCCGTCTGTGGGGTCGCACAGAGTCAGACACGACTGAAGTGACTTAGCAGCAGCAGTATAACTCCAATGATGTGCTAATTGCTGTGCTGACACGTCCCTTCTTGGCCTCAGTACACCTGGGGGAAATAAAGTGGGTACCTTTCATTCTTTTAAGGACAAGATTTCTGTTTTATGAATTTCCTGTGAAGAAGGGAAAAGAACAGGAAAAAAAAATGTTGTAAAATCAAAAAAATCACAAAGTAATCAAGTTTATCATAGCAAACAGTAACACTTCTCAGACTTGAAATAAAGTCTCTTTCACAATAATTTTCACTCAGGGAGATCTATCTTTATTTTCCCTGTAATTATTCTCTTGACTTCGTTTAATTCATCCAATATTTACTCGTATATTTACTTGCCTTGGATTCAATACTTTATTTTAGTTTTTATATTTTCACTTACTCGGCTCATAAGTCTTTACATATAGTGCTGATTTTCTCCAGCTTCCATCTCCTTTCTAAGACTTTTCATTCGTCTTAAAGCTAATACAAGTAGAGTTATTGCATAATATGCCATGGTTGATATTGCGGCTATTGGTTACACAGATAGAAACATATCTCAATAAAGAGATGATCCCATAATGCTACTGGTTTGATCAGCCTACAGCTTAAACTACTGTGTTTTGTTAAAGGAATCGGGCTCAAGAAAAGACAACCAATTGCCAGAATAGGATAGCAAATCTGATTCAAACCAAAAATACAAAACTGTTACAATTACTGAGAATGTTTACCTGGAATGAAGAAGATCGAGACAAAAAAAAGAACAAACCTTTTCAAATATTGAAGAGCTGTCATGTTGAACATCAGTTTGGCATACTCTATAAGTCTTGCAACAATAATTTAGTTTACTAAATATGTTAGTTACTAAATATGTCAATTTTAATTTAAAAAGGAAGAAGTTGCTAACAAATGAAACCATTCAAAATTAAACTAACGTTAAAAGATATTGATTGCCTACATGGTATTAAGACCTGGAAAACATTCCAGGAGGACAGAAGAGACAAAGATAATAAGGTTTTCCGTCTTGTTTAATGACTGAGTTGTTTGTAGAAGTACGAAGCCCCCCATCTTCTGATGTATTCAAGGGAAATTGGATGCCAAAGAGATATCTGGGTTATGTATAATTTATAAGCTGCACAAGCTACTTTAAGGTAACTTATAAAATATAGTTTGCTTTTGCAAACTCCTAATGCTCCATAAATGTTAAACAATATAATTTTTTATCATAGTTATCCGTAACTTCTGGTGTAAGACAATTTTGACTTCACCTTCGGTCTGTTTGTCTAGAAAGCTGTTTGATCTGCCTTGGCTGGCACTTACACCCTTCTCTGGACCAGAATTAACTACCTTAAAATGAAGAAGTTGGTACCAGCTGTTCTTCCTTTCCCTCTCTACTTCTCCTAGATATTGGAAGGCTTCTGATTGTGGGATTAGGCAAATTCTTTCTTGACAAGATCTCAGTTTTATTTACCTACTTAACAAACATGCCACTGTTATGGACTTGCCACTGATGGACTTGTCTCCCCACTTTGAAAGTCATTTCAAGCCCAGAAATGAAGGGAAAATTAAAAAAAAAATTTTTTTTTTCTACATTTCCTTTTAGGAGATCAGACATAATTTCTGTCTTTTAAGAACTCCTGACCTGTCACTGCGGGCAACTATTTAGTGGCTGTGGAGATAAAGAGTAAGATAAAACAAACTTTCTGTACATACAGATATTCTTTTATGACTGAAAACTTACATCCTGCAGTGATCAAATAACTGAAGAAAATTGTAGGAGAAATGCCACAGTAATATCTTAGATGGCCTTACTTCTTCATGATCCTGGCCCTTAGGTAATGCGATTTTATAAAACTGGATAACTCGGAAAGAGAGAGGAAAAAAAAAAAACCAATATCAGTCTCTCTCTCGTTGACTTTATCCAGCTCATCTGACAGACTGTCCTCCACCTTTTGTGGCTGCGGGGTAAGATGGGGTGGTGCTGAGGAATGAAGTTCATCTAACTTTGCAATCAACAAAAATCTTAGTATTTGAAATAAGTATAAGAAAAAAAACCAATTTTTTGTTATTGTTAGGAAATGAATCATATTCTATAATAGAGATCCATTATGATGAAGTTAATTTAGTTCTGCTACATTAAATAGAAAGCTTTGTGGTACTGCTTGGGGCACATTCAATTTTATGAACTTTTCTAGAAAAGTAAGGAAATGATTGATTGACGAGAATTTAGTTGAGTAGCTCCTTCTCCTGGGGATGTTTCAATAAAGGAAGGTTGCAAAGCCAGAGTTTTCAAGAGGTAATTCACATTGTAAGGGAGTAATATGGTAAGAAAACAACTGTGGAGAAATGAAATAAGATATCTTTAAATGCTCTTTAGAATATAAAGGGAGGAATTAATCAAGATATTATCTTTTCGATTCTATCTTTTAATCCACTTTCTCTGCTTTGACTTTGCTGAGGTCCAGGTCATGTAAAGCTACGTAAAATATTAAGTGCCAAGTGATCTTTTCATTTCAAAGAGGGAAGAACACTTTTTGGCGTAAAATACAAGAGAATAATTCCCCGGGCTCTTCCAGGCTTTGTCACTTTTCCAGAAAATGTTGAGCAAAAATGGATAGCTAGAGTCATATTTTGAGGAATCTGAGAAGCAGTTTTGGTAGACCGAATTCCAAACTCTCCGGAAGATTCTTGCCCCCAAGGACAAGATAAACTCTTCTATAATCTCTTGCATAATTTTATGCCCTTGAGTGTGTGAGGGTCCTCTGAACTAAAATCATGGAATGCAGTATTACACCATGAATTTGCTAAGTTTTACAGAAAAATAAATAATGCAAATATAATCAAGATCTTCAATCACTTAACATTGAGTTAATTACAAGGGAGATTTTTATTTAAAGGGTCTGATGTAATCATGTGAGGTTTAGTAGAAGCTACTAATTGTTCCTGGCCTTGAAGAAGTACATTTGTGATGTAGGAGCCCATCTGCCTGGGGTGCATATGGTAACTGAGATCGGACTTTGACCAACAGTCTGCAAAGTAAGTAGGGCCAGCAGTCATAAAGCCCTAAAGAAATGAATTCTGCCAACACTGGTAACCTTAGGGGGAAAAAAAAAAAAAAGAAACTCTAAGCTTCAGATCAGTTGTAGTCCTACCAGGACTATACCTTGATTTCAGCCTGGAAGACCCTGAGCATAAGACTCACTTATACTCTACTCTGACCCACAATAGCTTGCGCTTTCATCACTCTTTACTTTCTGCTCTTCTATATAGTCAAGGCTATGCTTTTTCCAGTAGTCATGTATGGATGTGAGAGTTGGACTGTAAAGAAAACTGAGCACCAAAGAATTGATGCTTTTGAACTGTGGTGTTGGAGAAGACTCTTGAGAGTCCCTTGGACTGCCAGGAGATCGAACCTATCCATCCTAAAGGAAATCAGTCCTGAATGTTCATTGGAAGAACTGATTTTGAAATTGAAACTCCAATACTTTGGCCACCTGATGCAAAGAACTGACTCAATTTGAAAAGACCCTGATGCTGGGAAAGATTGAAGGCGAGAGGAGAATGGGACGACAGAGGATGAAATGGTTGGATGGCATCACCGACTCAATGGACATGAGTTTAAGTAAACCCTGGGAGTTGGTGATGGACAGGGAGGCCTGGCTGCAGCTGCAGCCCATGGGGTCACAAAGAGTCGGACACGACTGAGCAACTGAACTGAACTTATATAGCTTCAGTTTTTATGATGAACATGTATATCTTTCACCATAGTAGTAGAGTATAGTAGTTTAGTCCTCCCTCTAAACAAAATGCATCCTTTAGAATCAACTCTATTGTTTCAATCATATTATAGATCTTAAGGGCTTAACCCTTAAGAAAATTCTCAGTGAACTCAAATAACTGAAGGCTGTAATGTATCTGAAAGAGAAGATGCTTTTTAAGCAAGCAGCTAGAAAACAGATTTATACCAGACTGAACAAGGTTAAAAAGACACTAGGAACAAGCTCTTGTAAAGTAAGTTTATGATACCATTGTGTGTGTATGCATGTGCTAAGTCACTTCAGTCATGTCAGACTCTTTGCAACCCTATGGGCCATACCCTACCAAGCTCCTCTGTCCATGGGGATTCTCCAGGCAGGAATACTGGAGTGGGTTGTCATGCCCTCCTCCAGTAGGTCTTCCTGACCCAGGGATCAAACCCATGTCTCTTATGTCTCCTGCGTCAGTAGGCAGGTTCTTTACCACTAGCTCCACCTGGGAAGCCTTTATGATACCAGGCTGAACTATAAAGATAAGATTTTCAGATCAAGCATCATTTTACAGGGAAAATCAAGTTCCCCAGTCAATTAAGTAGTTTTGATCAATACAGTAATCAGTTCATTTATTTGTTCCTAGCACTTTCTTATTCTATAAGAAATCACTCTAGAACTCTACCAGTACTGAAGTTACATATTAAATCATCCATATATGGTGTTTGTAACTACTTCTTTAATTGATTTATTCAAATTAATTTAAGTCTGCATAATTTGAATCAAATATTTGATTAGATTTTATTACAGTAGGAACTGCGAATCTCTTGGTTCATGAGTTAAATTAAGTCCTTTTTTTTTTCTTTTTATAGAAGAGGGGGAGCCAGAACAAATAGTAAATAAGTAATTCTTTTCAGTTAGTGGTGAGATTTATGAGGTAAACAGTCTAATGGGACAGAAAAACAGCTGGGGAGACATTACAGAGAGCAGATAGTACGCACTTCTCTGAGGATGTAATGCTGGAAGTGAGTTGTGAAGAACCAGGTATGGGAAAGCAGAGGAAATTGAACCTAAGGGAGGAAATTAAGAGCAAAATTCCTGTGCATTTTATTCCTCTTTTCCACACATATTTCTTGAATATCCAACTGTGTGGGCTTCCCTTGTGGCTCAGAGGTAAAGAACCTGCCTGCAATGTAGGAGATGCTAGTTCAATCCCCAGATCTGGAACGTCCCCTGGAGAAGGACATGGCAACCCACTCCAGTATTCTTCCCTGGAGAATCCCATGGACAGAGGAGCCTGCAAGGCTCCAGTCCATGGGTTGCAGAGTCAGACACTACTGAAGTGACTGAGCAAGCACGCACACATCCTACAGTGTGCTAGATATCATGAGAGATGTTGGCACTGGACAAAAATCCCCATGGAGCTCTCTCTCTTCTGGGATTTGATGGACAACAGTAAGATAAATAAGCAAACTGTAGCATCCAAACTGATCATAAGTGCTATGGAAAAATCAAAACCTTGGAAGATACATGTGTAAAGTGTGTCGGGGGATAGATGAGGAAGAATGTGTGTGTATTTACATGAGAGAGAGCTATGGGAGGGCCTGGTACCATCAACACTGAGGAAGAAATTCAACTCAGTGTTTCACACAAAAAATAGCCAAACTGTTATTTTGTTTGACTTTTAAAAATGCGACTTTGTCACATTTTCAGATGAGAATGTTCCTTTAATAAGGGGGGAAAACAATGAAATCTGGCCATTTTTAAAACAGATTTTAGTTTTGATAAATTTAAACAATATTTCAGTTCTAAAATTAAAATAAAAAAAAAACTCTGAAAGAACAGTAGAATTACAGGACAAAAAGTGTCTGTCAAAAAAAATATTAAATTGAAGAAATATGCACTTAATACAACGTATCTTTAAAAATATTGTTACAGCAGTATTCATTAGATATGAATTTAATTTTTTTATGGGCAAGTAATCAAGGATTTTGTGCAGGACTGCAAATCTTTGATAATTTAATGCATTAAGAGTCATGGCATCATTTCTAAGCCTGTATTTCAGTGACAATAATTTTTGGAACAAATTCACCAAGAAAAAAATATAATGCAAAAGAGAATTAGAAGAACATCTAGTGTTTTATCTGAGGTCTTATGGTGATATTTTCCCTAAGAAAGAGAAGATTTCATCAACTGTTATAAGTGTCTAAGCAAAATATGCCTTTTATAGGCACATGCAGTATAAATCATGACCATCTGGAGGGACAATTATATTTTTAAATTCTTTTATGACCACTGTCACATTTTACTTCCAACCTATATTGTTTTCACAGTAGTTAAAACTATGTGTTTTTAAAACATATACTATAAATTGACTGCAACTTGTGTAGTCTTGAAGAAGTTACTTTTCTCCAATGAGTTTCATATTTCCAATATGCATAATCAGTGAAACAATATTTTTCTAAATATCTTAAAATATGTTGAACTATGTGAGGATTAAGAACAATATTGCATCTGAAATTAAAGCAATAAACCAACATGAGACTTTTTCAAACAGAAATTTAAACACCCACATCTTTCAAGCATTTCTTTTATCATGGTGACACAGATATAGTAATGGCAAAGTGTCTTTAGGGGATTAAACTATAGTAGAAAGATCAGATGCATTTAAAATTTGAGCCACAATAAAGTCTCATATGTGCTTGGCCAGAGGTGGTAACTTTTGGGGAAGAGAGTAAGGTGTGATCAGTATTGCCTGGGGGACACAACAAAGTCTTTGGTGAGAGACATGGGTGAGAGCCATGTTAAAAAACAGGAAAAAATAAATGCTCAGGAAGGGTGCTACCTTCTATGTAGCTGGAAAAATAGCACAGCATCTTCAGTAGAAATTGCAATGAGTTTGGTGTGTTTGGCAAGTAGTGAGTAAATGTGTGTACGTGTGTGTGTGCAGGTGTGTGTGTGTGTGTATGCAGGGGATGGTAATAGAAACCATGCTCTCTGCTCTTTCTTAACAGTGATGGAACCCAGAAACACATGAAGGGCAAGAGGAAAATTCACTATGAAAGGAAATGGATGAACATTAGGCATGTGGCTCAGAGAATAGCCATTGTAATAGTGGAAAGAAGAAACAAGGGTGGTTGTAAGTCAACCCATGAGGAGGACATTTTAATTCAAGTTTGGGAGGGGATCAGTGTCTGGGCTTCCCAAGCCATTCGGTAAAGGGAGTTCAGTGGTAATAGAAGTGGCATAAAAATAAGCCTAGATTTCTGCTTTAAGGAACTGGAGAGGAAGTAGGGCTTTATCCAGGAAGGAGAAAATGGGTGCAGACTGCTACTGTTGGGAGAAGTAAAGGGATTCAGCTTTAGACACTTTGAGTGTGAAAAGACTATCACACACACATTAGAAATGTTTTCAAGGCGGAAAACAATCTTCATTGGTTATGCTAACTTGGGGGCGGGTTAAGAGTTGAGACTGGGAAAGTGAGGTGAAAGAAAGTGAAAGTGAAAGTTGCTGAGTCATGTCCGACTCTTTGTGACCCCATGGTCTATACTGCCCATGGAATTCTCCAGGCCACAGTACTGGAGTGGTAGCCTATCCCTTCTCCAGGGACTCTTCCCAACCCAGGAATCGAACTGGGGTCTTCTGCATTGCAGGCAGATTCTTTACCAACTGAGCTATCAGGAAAGTTAGGTGAAATGTTTAAAAACAGAAAATGACAAATACAAAAACAAGAATATAATATGTACAGAAACAAAGAACACCTTGTATTTTTCTCTGAAATTTTCATGTTTGGCAAAACAATAAATCAAGGTGTATGCTTGGCTATATAAAACAGTTGAGTTGCATGCCTGCCCAGTCCTGTTGGACTGGCTGTGACCCCATGGCCTGTATGTAGCCCGCCAGGCTCCGCTGTCCATGGGATTTTCCAGACAAGCATACTGGAGTGGGTTGCCATTTCCTTCTTCAGGGGATTTTCCAAACCCAGGGATAAAACCCGGTTCTCCTGTGTTTTCTGCTTTGCAGTCCAATTCTTTACCGCTGAGCTACCTGGGAAGCCCAAACAAGTATTCCTAATTATTTTTTTCTAAGAGTTTTTCCAAAATTAACCACGTGGTGGTGCTGTGCTACCAAACCCCTTGACACTGAGGCCAGCAAAAAAAAAAAGGAATTTAGTGACTAACAGGGCATAAGCAAAATGTCCAGTGGAATCAGTAGAGAGTTTAGCCTATTTATTTAAAATCCCGAGGAAGAATAAAATCTCTTACGTTTTTAAGGGAAAAAAAAATCTCCTGTGGATTTACTGTGATCACAAGTACGGTTATTTGAAATGAAATAATATTGTTATGTAATAGCAAAATAGTAAGGATTTATTTTTTAGTTCCAAAGAAGTTTTACTTATTTTAAAATAAATAGGAAATTACTTTGCCCTTCTTTATTTTAAATAGATGCTATCATTACTTATTTGAGTTCCCAATAGATATATTGTAGAAATAGTACAGAGTTGTTTTGGAAATTATTCAAATTATTAAAATTGCTCTTTTGCACAATGTAAGTATTCATCTCAGTATTTAACTGCCTAAATCTCTTAATCAGTAACAAGAAAACCACAGTGTGCATGTACATAAATATGTATTTTCAGTTCTTGAATATTTATAACTCATGTTAACTTTATATTTTATATTTATATCCAATAAATATATATTTATTCTCACTTATGGGCTTCTCAGGTGGTGCTAGTGGTAAAGAACCCGTTTGCCAGTGCAGGAGGCATAAGAGACTCGAGTTCAATCCCTGGGTAGGAAAGGTCCCCTAGAGGAGGGCATGGCAGTCCTCTCCAGCATTTTTGCCTGGACAATCCCTTGGACAGAGGAGCCTGGCCGGCTATGGTTCATAGGGTCACACAGAGTCAAACACAACTGAAGAAACTTAGCACGCACAGTCTCACTTATCCACTAAGACATAAAAACATATGGACTAAAAACATATGTTTAATTTAGCTTTTCTTGTAAGAATGAAACGGCTGCATTTAAAATGACTTCTTCTCTCATCTTAAATGCAACCCATGGCCTAATTTTTAGATGTGTCAAAAAATTTTTAAGTTATATTATCCTGACTTTGTTATTGTTTCTATTGTTATAATACTTAGCAATATATAGGGCACTTTTTATTTATTCACACTTTCCTTAGTGCATAGGACATAAGTATCAAATAAGAATAGTTTCTTAAAAAAAAAAAAAAAGAATAGTTTCTTAAAACGAAAAAAAAAAAGCAGTATCTTGTGCCTTGGAGAGATATATAAAGTTGCATAATGTTACTCTGAATTGAGTGACAGAGTGGAATGGCATTGTCACAATGCTGATAAAATGAACCCAAGTTGAGGTTTAAAAAATAAAAATGCCTTTTTTTTTTTATTCTGAGAAGCACATGTAAACTTGACCATCATTTTTAATCCACTTATACCTTCCACGCATGGAGAAAGAGGAGAGGGGGAAAAATAGTAAAAGGAAAGTAAATAAAGATTTTGGAAATGCAATTATAACGAAGAATGTGTATTTTAGAGAATTTTAAAGAATTTTAATTTATTCTTTAGTGAGATAAAAAAGAAAATCACTCCAAAAACAAAAAATAGCATGATATTTAAAAACAGATATATTCAAATGGAAAATACATATTTTTAGACTTTCTACATGCATGTAATATACTTAAGAATATAATTTCTATATGAATTTGATTTCATATCAAAACTCTTCATTGCAATTCTATGCTGCGCTATTGAGAGAAAAGTTTCCAAAAGTAATTTTAAGATCATTATGGAACCTAAACACTGCTGTTGATATTTACATACATATTTATTATTTTACATCTACTTTTCCTGGGACTGAATAAGTTGAAGATACAGTTTTTGAAAAACTCTCTGTATATATCCATAAATAGTCTTTTAATAGAGTTTTCCCTCAAAAAAAAAATCTGTTTAAAGAACTATAGGGCAACTAGTACACGAAGAGATGCTGAACATCACTAATCACCAGGGAGATGTTAACAGCATAATGAGATACCACCTCATATGTGCTAGATTGCTTACTATCAAAAAGACAAAAAATATAGTGTTGGATAGAATAGGAGGAAAAGAGTCTTTGTATACCATTAGTGCAAATATAAATTGGTGTTGCCATTATGGAAAACAGTATGTAATTTGCTCACAAAGTGGGCTTCCCTGGTAGCTCAGACGGTAAAGCGTCTGCCTGCAATGCGGGAGACCTGGGTTCAATCCCTGGGTCGGGAAGATCCCCTGGAGAAGGAAATGGCAACCCACTTCAGTACTCTTTCCTGGAAAATTCCACTGATGGAGGAGCCTAGTGGTTTATGGTCCATGGGGTCGCAAAGAGTCGGACACAACTGAGCAACTTCTCTGGTTGAGACTATATGATCCAGCAAAATCTTTCCTGGCTATTTGTCCAAAGAAAACAAACACTAACTTAAAAAGACATATGCAAACCCATGTTCGCTGCAGCATTATTTTGCTATTTTTATTTAGTTGCTAAGTCACGTCCAACTCTTTATGACCCCATGGATTGTAGCACACTAGGCTCCTCTGTCCTCCACTATCTCCTGGAGCTTGCTTGGGGCTTCTCTGGTGGCTCAATGGTAAAGAACCCGTCTGCCAGTGCAGAAGGAGGGGGTTCAATCCTGGGTTAAGATCCCATGGAGAAGAAAATGGACACCCACTTCAGCGTTCTTGCCTGGGAAATCCCTTGGACAGAGGAGCCTGGAGAGTTACAGACCATGGGGTTACGAAAGAGTTGGACACGATTTACTGACTAAACAACAACAGGCAGCATTATTGACAATAATGAAAATATGGAAGCAACTCAAATGCCCACTGAGAGGTGAATGGATAAAGAAAATGTGGTATATACAGTCGTCCCTTGGTATCCACAGGGCATTGACTCCAAGACCCCTTGCAGATGCCAAAATCCAAGGATGCTCAGATCCCTTATATAAAATGATAGTATTTGCATATAACCTGTGCATATTTTCTGTATACTGTAAATATTTTTTAGATCACTTATAATATCTAATATAAGTAAATGCTATGTAAATATTTGCCTGTATGCAGCAATTTCAAGTTTTGTCTTCCAGAATTTTATATGGAACTTTTCCCCCAAATAATTTGATTGAATTGTTGGATATGAAATCTGCTGTTATAGAGGTACAGAATAAAATTTGCTATTTATGACAACATGGAGGAACTTTGAGGGCATTATGTTAATTTAAGTGAAATAAGTCAAAGAAAGACAAATATCATATGATTTCATTTATATATGAAATCTAAAACAGACAAACAAGCTCATAAATACAGAGAACTGACTGGTGTTGCCAGAAGTAGAGGTTGGGTAGTGGGTGAAATGGGTGGCGTGGGGTGTGGCTCGTGTGCTCAGTCATGTCCGACTCTTTGCAACCCCATGTACAGCAGGCTGCCAGGCTCCTCTGTCCATGAGATTTCCCAGGCAAGAATACTGGAATGGGTCGCCATTTCTTCTTCCAGGGGATCTTCCCAACCCAGGGATTGAAGCCACATCTCCTACATTTCTTGCATTAGTAGGCAGATTCTTTACCATGAGCCACCTGGGAAGACCCCAGTGAAATGGGTAAAGGGAATCAAAAGGTTTTTTCTCTTTCTTACATTTACATATTTTTTCATGCCCCTTCCTGACAAAAGACAAACTTCATATCCTGAGATAATGATGTATTTATAATATTTTGAATTTTACTCTCCATTCTCTTCTGTACGGATCAAGTTAACATAACTAGAGGGCTTCCCATCACATTACACCTTCTTGTCTTCTCCCTCCTTCTGGTTATTTTTTTCTGTTTACTTACCACATCATAGCACCCTCAAGCCCAGCTTTATCCCTTCTCATTTCTTCCACTCACCTGTAGCAGAGCTTGCGCGTATCAGAATTTATCTACTCTGAGGTCTAGGCTCATGAACAAGTGTGTGAGTTAGATATTGATATTCTCATAAAAGCAGTAAATAGGGTGAGGCCGAACCTGGTACACTTAGTGTTTAATTCTATATCTTATTTTTAAATTGACCTTTCATCTAAGCTGATAACAATAACAAATTAAATTAAAATTAAACTCTGGTAAGAATTTTTTAATGACTTAAGCGAATTAATAGGCCTAGGTTTTTCAACATAAAATACGCATGTGTGTGTGTGTGCTAAGTCCCATCAGTAGTGTCTGACTCTTTGTGACCTTACGATCACCCTCCTCTATCCATCATATTCTCCAGGCAAGAATACTGGAGTGGGTTTCCATGCCCTCCTCCAGGGGATCTTCCTGACCCAGGGATCGAATCAGCATCTCTTATGTCTGGTGCATTGGCAGGCACGTTCTTTACCCCTAGCACTACTTCAGAAGCCCAACACAAAATATATACCTGTTGAGTCACAGAATAAAAGTTGGGAGTGAATATTTCCTAGTTACCCAGACAATTTTTAGTTTAAAATATTCCTGATTGAAAGGAAATGAAGATGTCTCTCATTTCCTTTGTGTGGTCTAATTTTTATTGGGTAATCTACTATCAAAAACATGTCCACGTACCTTTTTCAATTTGATAACTCCTTCTTGTGTGTCCTCATCTGTGACGATGTCAAACAAATTTCCCCCATCTCCTGGAACAATATTGTATTCAATTTCTGCATTCTGTCCAAAATCAGGGTCCACGGCTCTTATTGTTCCAATAGCTGAGCCAACAGGAGAAGACTCGGGAACTTTCAGATGGAAAATGCCTGGTGAGATACATTTATATTTTTTGTTTACAGTGAAGTTAGTCAAATAGATAAGATTACTTGGCTTGAAAATACCGTCTACAGAAAATGAAGCAACTGTAAAACAATAGTGCAAACCCAAAAGGCAGTTTGCTCTCCAGTTAAACGTTATAATTGGGAGTAGTACTTTCACTTTTCACTTCAAAGGATTCTGTTGTAGAATTTCAATCATTAAAAATAGAGAGTGTTGAAATTACTATGAAGAAATATTTTACATACTAACACCATCTAATACTTGCATCTAGCATCAAATGTGAAGGTGAGGATATCCATGAAATAAATTGGTACTAATGTAAAAGAATCCAGGATATAAGACATAGATTAAAAAGATGCATAGAGAGAAGATAGATGAATAGATAGATGAGCACACAGAAAATAGAAGAAAAATATTTAGATACTTAGAAAAATAAGGTTATGTATCCTAATATTTATTAAAAAATAAAATATTTATCCTAATATTTATATTATCCTAATGTTTATGTATCCTATATTTATTAAAAATATATAATATAAGTATAATAAAATGAAATATTTATTCAATGAGTATAATCATTAAACTAAAAATCACCTTGAAATAAGTATATGAGTATATATGTATTTAATATGTGTACATATATTTAATCTAAAATGGATTTAAGTATATTGTGCTATAGTATAATATTAAACTTATATTTGGTCAATTTTTCCTGCATTTATTTCTAGGTATTTTTACACACTTTTAAAATCAGGACATAAATTTCTCTCTCACAATTTTTTATTCTTAAAGAAAAAAGTAAAATGCTTGCTTTGTGCCACCAGGGGGAGCACCAACATTATTATAAATTTGATACTGAGTCAAGCCTAAGAAAAAACCTCTATACAAAATGCAACAGAATCACAAAAAAATACATCCCACAAAATTAAAACATACATTGTTTACAAGAATTTGAAAAATTTTATAAGGTATGACATGAAGGAAAAGATGTAGGTTATTTTTGATATCTCATCAATAAAAAATATTGACTAAACAGCAGTCTGTTTAAGTCAAAATAAGGAAAACAAAGAAAATAGGAGGAAATATAAATGCAAAATCAAAACTAAACACAAAAACACAAAGTTTCAATTAATAATGACTTTGATTAAAATTTCTATTAGCTGATTTTGGATTTTAATTTCCTATAAGTAAAGCAACCAGGGTAATTAATTTGATTTGCGCTTCTATGTAACTAGAAGTTATAGCAATTAAATTAGGAAGTAAATATGTTTTTGGATGGTAAAGTTCATTCAACATACTAGATTACAGTATTACAATTGTTTCTTTTAAGAGATATGAGAAAAAATAATAAATCACATTAGGGAGATTCTGCCAAATAATTTATTCTTTACTCCCAACTGTTTTTATAGGTTTTATTGTTCTTTTACAATCAGCTTCAAAATTTTATAAATTAATTAGCCCTGGTAGCTCTTAAATCTTGCCATCTGCTTTTCTACCACTCCCCCCCCCAAAAATTCATACCATTTGCTCTTATATTGTTAATATTAGCCTTATTTATATCCATTTAATGGACATTGCCTCAATGGGACATATCTCAAGAGAGTTAAATTCATTTGCATGTAATAGAAAATATACAGAGGTATAATATTCTTGTTAAATCAGTTTATTTAATAGTTAACTGACTGTATGTTGTTGTAATTGTTCAGTCGCTAAGTTGTATCTGACTCTTTGTGACCCCATGGACTGCAGCATGCCAGGCTTTCTTGTCCCTCACTATCTCCCTGAGTTTGCTCAAACTTATGTCCATTGAGTCAGTGACGTTATCCAATCATCTCATCCTCTGCCACCCCCTTCTCCTTTGGCCTTCAATCTTTCCCAGCATCAGGGTCTTCTCCAGTGAGTCATCGCTTTGTATCAGGGGGCCAAAGTATTGGAGTTTCAGCTGAAGCATCAGTCCTTCCAATATTCAGGGTTGATTTCCTTTAGGATTAACTGGTTTGATCTCCTTGCATCTCAGGGGACTCTCAAGAGTCTTCTCCAGCACCCAATTCAAAAGCATCAAAAATGGCTTAGCTGTAAAGAATCTGCCTAACAATGCAGGAGGCGCAGGAGACATGGTTCTATCCCAGGGTGGGGAAGATCCCCTGGAGGAGAAAATGACAACTCACTCCAGTATTCTTGCCTGGGAAATCTTCTAGACAGAGGAGCTTGGGGGGTTTTAGGCCATGGGGTAGCAAAGAGTGGAACACAACCGAGCACATAGGCTTTCCAGGTGGCGCTAGTGATCAAGAACTTGCCTGACAGTGAAGGAGAGAATAAGAGACGTGGGTTCGAACCCCAGGTCGGGAAGATCCCCTAGAGAAGGAAATGACAACCCACTCCAGTGTTCTTGCCTGGTGAAGCCCATGGACAGCGGAGGCGGGGGGCTACAGTCCACGGGGTCTCAAAGATTCAGACATGAGTGAAACCACTTAGCACACACATGAGCAAGCACTAACAAGATAGCTAGCTGCCTTCAAAAGAGATATGAGAAATCTCTCTAAAAGAGAAAATGTTATACAGATAGATAAGTAGACATAGACCAAATAAAAATACTTCAAGTGGCAATAATGGAGCATTAGGTAGACATGATAAAATAATTTGGGTTGAAAAACTCATATTTATCTATCAAAGTAGCAGTTTTTCACAGACTATAATCATGATTCATTAGGTTTCATTCCCTAAACCCTTAACAGAGAGGCTAGCCTGTAGAGTTGCTCAATGTTTGTGGTCTTAAAGTAGGGTTTGAATTTGAGGCAACAAGAGCAAAGAGAAATAATAAAATCATAGGTAACATTTTTATATACTCATGGCCTACAGAAAAGGTAAAGACAGATATCAAGGGGAATTTGTATGAGTTCAAATAGCCATGATTATATAATCAGAACATGATGCAGCTTTTTCAAACTAGTTTCTTTGGAGCATGAGTGTCTCCAATAACTATATTAAACTCTGACCCTATTAAAGCTCTCCTGAGATGTAAGCCAGCATAAAGATGCCTGAATTCCTGTTTAATGCAGCAAGAAAGCATGTGACACAGTTATTAAAGTTGCACTAAACTTTTCAGCCACAAACTCCAAACAAAAATGAAAAGGCATAGAAGATGTGAGATATTGTTTATTTCTTTTATTCTTTTTTTCTTAATGACTGTGATTTATCAGAAAGGTGTTTGCATCCTTTGCATCTCACAGTGTGTTTGTGATATCGAATGGAAGAAATACCAAAAACCTTGAACCTATAGTGTGATCTGTCATGGTCTACTCTCATGGTACATCAATAAGTGTTAGGAAAGTTCTTGAGCTTTTCCAAATAGAGGGGTGGAGGTATAGGTTGAAAAATAAATGCTCCTTTAACAGGGTGTTTAGTTAAGAAACATGACTTTATGTGCTCAGTCAATCCTTCTTGTCTCTCTCTTTGCAACCCCACGGACTGTAGCCCACCAGGCTCCTCTGTCCATGGGATTTCTCAGGCAAGAATACTGGAGTGGGTTGCCATTTCCTTCTCCAGGGGATCTTCCTGACCCAAAGATGGAACCCATGTCTCCTGTGTCTTCTGCATTGGCAGGCAGCAGTCAAGTGTGGTGGATTTAAAATTAAAAACATGAACAGCTGGACATGGTGCTGATAGTGATTCATCATTGGAGCAAGGGGAGTATTGAATGAAACTTTTAGGAAAATATGTGTCTAACTTATAATCTTGGAATATTTCTTACTCTATCCTATCTATTTAAGGGAAGCAAATATGTTACATGTCAGGTTTAGGAGTTTGCTTCTCATTTGAATATTTAAAAATAAAAATAATAGAATCAAAAAGTCAAGGAAAATCATCTAGTCTGGAATCATCACTTGGGGATTATGTTTAGTGAAGGCAAAGCATTTAGCCAGAATTGAGACTTTTGAATGTTAGGAAAAAAGTTGAAACTCAGGAAGGTTATCTAAAGGACATCAGATAATACAGAGCATGGATGAAAAAGTTCTCCTTTTGAAGACAATATGCTGAGATATGAGTTCTATGTTTTATAAAATAACATTTTATGAGGCTAATAACAATAAATGTGAAGATAGCTATTATTTGTATTATGCTATCAATATACATTAAGTAGCAGCTTTTAAAAAAACTGTCAGCATACAGTAAGTCTGCAAAACTCATAATTATTTAATAGCATTGGAGAATTTTTGATTAAAATACAATACTATCCTTGTCCACAAAAGATCTACTCAATAACATTCCATTAACATGTGTTACCCAAATTAAGATATAACAGAAGTAAAACAGTGGCTTCCCATTTACATAATTTTTGTACACTGAGGTTTTAGTGTACATAAAACAAACACAGAGACAGCACTGAATATTCTGTTGCCTACGTAAGAGGTATACATATTAGTAAGGTGGAAGATGCATTCATTAAGGCAAGCATTTCTCAGTAGAACGTCATAGTTGGTAATAAAGCCTGCAGAATACGGAACAAGTCAGAAAAACTGTGCATCAGTCTTGTCAGATTGCTTACACTCTGTCGTTTTATTTGCAATGACTTGACAGTTTATCGCTTCTAGAAACTCAACAGCAATAAAGCTAGGGTCATTCAGATTAATTCAAAACTGAAGTAAATCTTCAACTGTGCCGAACTTGGATGGCTTTTGATGTACTATGTAATTACACTGCCATCATTTTCTGGGCATCCGACTTTTGACGCGTATGAAACATCTTAATGGCACTACCTGTCCAACACAGATTAAGATATAAAACAGGTGACAAGAAATTATTCACAGTGTCAATACTAATATATACTTACATATTTATCAATATGAATGCTATGCTTAACTATTAGAACTAATAAATGAATTCAGTGAAGATGTAGGATCCCAGATTAATTTGCAGAAATGTGTTTCATTTCAATACACTAGTAATGAAATATTGGAAGAAAAATTAAGGAAACAATTCCCTGTACAGTTCCATAAAGATGAATAAAATACTTATAAATAAATATAACCAAGGAGGTGAAAACCTCTACTCTGAAAAAAGACATTGATAAAACTACTATGTAAAGATTCAATGCAATCCTAATAAAATACAAATAATATGTTTCACAGAACTGGAAAAAAAAATCTTTAAATTTGTATGAAACCCCCAAAAACCACTAATAGACAAAGAAATCTTGAGAAAAAAGAATAAAGCTGGAAGTATCATGCTCCCTAATTTCAAGCAATAGTACAAAATCAGCCATAAAAAAAAGAATCAAATCTTGCCATTTGCTGCAACATGGATGGATCTAGATGGTATTGTGCTAAGTTAAATAGAAAAATACAGAAAAGGACAAATATCATATGGTCTCACTTATATTTGATATTTGAGAAACAAAACTTGACTTGCATTGTTGTATGGCAGAAATCAACACAACATCATCAAGATTTAAAAAAAAATTTTTTTTTAAACTGGCAAAACAAAAATAGACTCATAGATAAGGAGAATGGGGCCTTCTAGGTGGCACAGCAGTAAAGAATCCACCTGCCAATGCAGGAGACAAGAGATGTGGGTTCGATCCCTGGGTTGGGAAGATCCTTTGGAGGAGGGAATGGCAGCCCACTCCAGTATTCTTGCCTGGAGAAGCCCATGGACAGAGGAGCCTGGTGGGCTACAGTCCATAGGGTTGCAAAGAGTCAGACATGAGTGAGCGACTGAGCATGCACACATACACACACAGACAGAGAACAAACAATGGGTGATTTCCAGAGGGGAGGGAAGTGTAGGAGATGGGCAAAATAGGTAAAGGGAATTAAGAGGTATTTATTTGTAAAATAAATAATCACAGTGTTATACTGTACAAAGTAATGAATATTATCAATGGTATTGTAATAGCTTTCTATGAGGATAAATTGTCATTAGATCTTCTGTACTGATCTTTTAGTGATGAATTTAAGTGTCCGATCACTCTGTTGTATACATGAAACTAACATAATATTGTATGTCAACTGTGTGCCAGTTTTTTTAAGTAAATTAATTGTTGATACATGCTACAAAATGGATTAACTTTTAAATATGTTAAGTAAAACTATTTGATATAAAGATTTAAATATTATATGAGTCCATTATATGGAGTGTACAGATAGGCAAATCTATAAAAGAAAGTAGGTAAAATTATGCATGGGACTTGGGGAGGCAAAGGAGAGGGATGGGGGAATTATTCTAATGGATATGCAGTTTCTTTGAGGATGATAAAAATAGTCTAGAATTAGATCGTGGTGATGGTTACACAACTGTGTATGTTTGCCCATTCCCTTCCCAAGAGATCTTCCTGATCCAGGGATCAAACCCAGGTCTCCTGCATTGAAGGCAGATTCATTACCATCTGCACACAAAATGATCTTTCTTTATCTATAGAAAATAAAAAGGAGATGAAAGCAAACATCATATCTCATATGATGTTGCCTCATATTTTACAGAAAAGATAATAATATCATATAGAGGATAGATCAGCTTCCTGAACTTTTAGACTATGGCACATTATATTACCAATAGTCAAAAAAAGTACAATGTGTAAGATGCAATAAAACCCTTTTCCTTTGTCTCCCACTGTTCCTTTAGAGTTTCTTCATTTGCCTTTTCTGTTCATCTTTAAATAGACAGTCCTATGATGACTTTAATTACCAAAATCTGAATTTGTAAATCAGACTTTTCTAGTATATCGTACTTATTAATGTTTTGATCCTTAAGCAAAATGAAGACTTGTCTTGTCTGCCACTCCACCTCCAAGCCAAACTGGACCAGGGCAGATGGGACTTCAGTTTAGAAATGGATGTCTTTACAGGGTTTCCCTCTGTCTTGTCATTCACTTACCAGTGAAACTCCCACCCTGGTTTACGTCAACACAACATCACTGAATTCAGATTTGAGAGGAGATCCGCATAAGTGACTGTGAGGATGTGGTAGGGCCAGCTCCAACATACAGATGAGGAAATTGAGGTGCAAACATGTAGCTACTTACAGTCAGTAAGTTGAACCAATCAAGTGTTATCTCTGCTCTAAACTACAGTCCCTTATTTGGTCTGCCCATTTCACTTTACTTTTTTTTTTTTTCCCCTGCCTTAGTGTCAGTCAAGTGGAGACAATTGTTGAGTTAACAAATAAGCCCTTTACAAATACAAATAATTCAAGTTCTTCTTAATTTCAGCTGTATTGATGAATGCAGACTCCAATTAAGGGTGGATTGAGTCTGTTGGATAGACTTGGGCAAAGTTTCTCGTTTCAATCCTTATGAAATAAATATCAATGAAGACGTAGAGAAGAGAGCATTAAGGGAGGTAAGAGGTTTCCAGGAAAGGGATGTGACTCTAAAGATAAAATGATTCCTGCACCCAAGAAAGGAAGGATTTATCACATCTCTTTCTGTCTTTCCAATTCTCTTTCTTTTTACACAGCTTTCACATTTCAAGTACAATTTTTTTTTATATTTAATATCATAGTTCTACTGATTTGTAGATTCAGTAAACATGTGGCTATATTTCCGTGTGAAACAAATTACTCTTTATAATATTATTCTTTTTCAAGATGATGTAGTGAAAATTCTGACAAAAAATTCCAAATGAATTATGAAACAAAAACCAATTTACATTACTTAATAATTGTCAGGAGATTCCTTGGTGGCTGGGGGCTTCCCTGGTGGGTTAGTGGTAAAGAATCCATCTGCCAGTGCAGGAGATGTGGGTTTGATCCCTGAGTTGGGAAGATCTTCTGCAGAAGGAAAGTGCAGCCCACTCCAGTAGTCTTGCCAGGGAAATTCCATGGACAAATGAGCCTGCCAGGCTACAGTCCATGGGGTTGCAAAAGAGTCGGATAAAACTTAGCAACTAAAAAGTAACAACAATGATTGTCAGAATAACAACTGTTCCTGATTTTCAAATATATATATATATATATGTTAATATATGTGATTTATATAACCACTCCTCCCATTACATAATAGTAAGCATGGTGGAGAGTTTGGCAGGAGCACACAACATTTCAAGGGCATCATTAACCTTCCACTGTACATTCATTTTATGGAGTACATTTAATATTCCCTTAAAACCTCCATTAACTATATAAAACTATCTTTAGTCCTTGTCTGTTTAATTTCTGATTCACCTAGTAAAACACAATAGGTGGATAATTCTCATTGATACTTTCCAATAATTTCACAAAAACAGGCCACAATAGAGATTTTATTATAAATTATAAATACATTCAGCATCTTACAAACTAGGGTCTTGAAAAATGTTTGAAATTCAAATTCACCTGGGAATACTTATTTAGCCAAAAGTTTGACTTTTCAAAGATTTTTTGAAATATGCTGATGCTAGTCTAGAAAAGTGATATTTGTTAATTGTTCCTTCCCACATGATATTTTAGTTTCTTTTAAGCAAAATTAATTTTTTCAATAGCAACAAGTTCATTGATCTACAAATTTTATTTCTAAATATTCAAATGTTAATGCATCATGTGCACATGCAATAGTTTAAATTTTCTGTAATTGTATATATTTTATTAGGTGACTATTCCATATCTCTTCCCTATTTTGTTACTTATACCTGAAATGTTTCACTTGCCTACTACTCCTCATTGCCCTTTGCATAAATTCTATTTTTCATTCTTTCAAGGACAGCTTCAAGTCATTTTTGATGAAATTTGTCCTTGTGTCTTTGCACTTCCATTTTTTCACTGTTCTTTAAATTATGCATTATGTTTTTTTCAGTGCTTTAGTATATTTTGGTACACATTTGCTGTTCCACTGATTAACTCTTATCAGATATTTCATAGATAGCATTGACATTCTTTCCTTCAGCAGCCTCTCAGATATACTCTGTAATGATTTGGGTGCCCATCTTACACATTTGTATATTACTGTGTGCATAAGTCCATCATTTACTTTACTTCAAGTAGTATAATTGTCCATTAATTTAATCTCCCCATTATACACAGAGATGCTTGAGGGAAGAGATTAATTTTTTATCTCCTTTATATAGTACAAAAATGAGATAGCCATTTATTCTTCAATAAAACTAGCAACCCATGAAACATTATTCACTAAAGGATACAATTTATTGTGTCCAATATTTGGTAATATACTGTTTCTTATGTACAAAATATTTTGTTTTTATGATTTTTAGTATTGTTTATACATGTTTAACTCACAAATATTGTAGAAGTCCAATTTCTTTGCCTATTTATGCTTAGACCAATAGTAAGGCAAATATGAAATAGATTTAAATCATGTGAAATAAATGAGAATTTAGGATGCTTTCATAACTGTGATTAAAAATGTACACCCTTGTCAGAAACATGTTTAAATGTTTGAGGTGATAACTTCTAATACTTCTAAGTTCTCCTTATACTTTCGTCATTCCCTTTCCTGGACTTTCTTATACTCAAAATTAAAGATTTATGTCCTCTTTATTCTGATTAAATTCATCCATGCCTCAAGTTTCCTTTATCATTTCTATCTTTATGTTAGAAAAGTTTTTTTTTACTTTTCTCTTTGAAACATCCTGTATTTTCAGCTGTATTTTTTCCTGATTTCCACTAATTTTAGCATATCAACAGAAAAACCATCCCTTAGTTTAAATAATTTCTTTGCCTGCTCTTTATTTTACTTATCTCTGAATCCAGCAGATCACAAAGTCCTTCATAATCTGCTACTTCAGATTTCTCAATTCTGCATCTATCTATTCCAAACAGCTACCCTAGGTTTGTGCCACATCTTCTCTCTGCTTCGGTGTTTACCAAGTTATTTTTCTAACTTATTGATTTATGACATTGCCACTCTAATCAAAAGCACACACGTACGTACATAAATATATGTGTCTGTTTCAGGTTCATGGCACTCTGCAACCAACTTTCTCTCTTTCAGTCTGTTAAATTTTTAACTATATACACATTTCTTCTTAAATTCTATATCCTTCACAAATATTTCTTAACAATTCTAGCTTAACCAAATAGCTGTATCCTCTTTACACCAATAATTATTCTTATCTTATTACTATTTTGGAATTTTATAGTGGTTGTTATTTATTTGCACATATAGATATTTGTCTTATAGAGTGCACTGTAGGGTGAGAAGAATAAAGAGAGTATTATTCAATTCATATCTCTTAAGGATCAAGAACAAGTATCATAAATACATATATTTGATTATATAAAAGCAGCAAGAATTTTTGACAATGCAATTTTCAAAGGCTACAGTAATAATAAAATAAACTTAAAGCATATTAAGATAACTGGGGAAATGATATTAACAATCAGAGGATATATTCTTTACTCTGAATAAAATTGGTTTGATAGTATTAATATTATTTTTATAATTGCCATCTCAATGACATCACTTGCTATCCAGCTCATAAGATCAGTTCCTCTGAGAGTCTGCTAATAGGGCAATGGAGCAACTAGGTTCCAATCTTCTCCACTTTGCAACATTGGGAACAGGACCAAGTAGATCATAAAAAAGTGTCAGCACTATTTTAAAAAGACTCATATACTCATCCACAAAGCACAATGTGATATTCACAGGGGCAATAATAAGAAAGGAGAAATGGTTTTAAAGTTCTATTGTTTTTCATTCGGTTACATCTGCTTACACATTCTACTGAAATTCAGTAGACCCATCTCACTGGAGAATTGGGAGTGCAAAGTTTTGAACTGAGCTTGCATTCAAATTGTACTCACTTCGATAAAATTTGAATTCAACCTTAAAGCATCAGTATCTGCCATCCATAAACTCTTTGGAAGATGTCTAAGCAAGATATAAAAATGTATATGAGTGCTTAATTGTTAAAAAATAAAACGTTCAAAATACTTAATTTAAAATGACTACAGTTTAGTATGCAGTCTCTACCCATATAGGTGGAACTTTATAGGAATAGAATTTTTTGTGAATCAAAAAATTCTCATGAGATGCAAAATAATTAACTCATTACCTCAAGTTAATGAATAATGAAAAAGCCATCTCAGAGAATCAACACTTGCCCCTTCATCACAGTAAACTGGTGGATTTCAAATTGTGCCCAGCAGACTACCTATACCAGAATATATTGGAATGCTTATTTACAATTGAGATTTCTGGGTCTAAGCTCTGTCAACTGAAGCACAGTTTTTATCGTTGTAACATAGGATCCCAAAGGATTCCTAAGGCAAACATGCTTTGAGAACCAATGGGAGACCCAGGTTATCAATTGCATGTCTTATCTTCAGGAGATAGTTATTTCTTATTTGTTTTTATTGAAATAGACAAAGACTCATTTGGGAATTAAACTGAAAGTATTTATTACACTTAGTGAAAAACTAGTTTTATAATGTGTCTTGGCTTATTTTTTAAGACTAGAAATAGAATTATCATCTATAATGACTCATGCTTACATTCTACGTGAAAACTGAAAAATTCTCGAGTATAAACTCTTTGTGTACTTTTTTAATCCCTAAAATTTATAATTTTTAATGCTTTTTAGGGCTTCCCAGGACTTCGCTGATGGCTCAGAGAGTAAAACGTCTGCCTACAATGCGGGAGACTTGCGTTCGATCCCTGGGTTGGGAAGATCCTCTGGAGAAGGAAATGACAACCCACTCCAGTACTCTTGCCTGGAAAATCCCATGGTTGGAGGAGCGTGATAGGCTTCAGTCCATGGGGTCGCAAAGAGTTGGACACGACTGAAGCAACTTAGCATGTTGCTTAGCATGGGCGGGCTTCCCAGGTAACGCTAGTGGTAAAGAATCATCCTGCCAATGCAGGAGATGTAAGAGACCCAGGTCTAATCCCTGAGTTGGGAAGACCCCTGCAGGAGGGCACAGCCACCCACTCCATTATTCTTGCCTGGAGAATCCCAGAGACAGAGGAGCCTGATGGGCTATGGTCCATGGGGTCACAAAGAGTTGGACGTGACTGAAGCAACTTAACATGCATGCACACAATGCTTTTTAAACATTTCCTCCCAAATGAAGAGAATATCTAATTGTCAAATATCATAGATACATACAATATTAAACATCAACTTATTTCATTGTTTTGTCTTAGTCATATCTTTGCGAGGTATTGAGCAGCTGAGCACACAGACACACATACCACATAAAAGCCACAGTTTAGATTAAATGGTCAGAGAATGCTAGAAAAGTGCTATGTGTTTGAAATTTCTTAAATTAAATTTTACTATGGGAATTAAACTGCATATTAAAGTTGATGCTAAATTGGCACTAGTATTAAATTTGAGAAACATACACAAACATGAGTTTATATCATTAACCCCTTCACATATTATTTTTTTTATTACCACTTAAAACCAACACCCAGTTCCAGTTAAGAAAAGACTTAACTTGCATTTGATCTACACTGTTAAATTTGCATACAACTGACCTATGCCACTCTTTCAATCCCAAATATTTGAGTGAAGCTGAAGTAGGCTTTCTCACTTAAATAGTAGTCATGGTTCTTCTGGTTCTTCTTTCAGAGTAATTGCTACCATCTCTTTCTAATTCATTCACCTAAAATAACATATCGGAGACAGTGATAAGAATAGAAGTTCCACCTTTGCCTCAGAGGCATCTTTGGAATCATGTTGGGGTTTTTAACAGTTTATTTGTACTTGACCAGCAGGTAGGAAGCAGGCCCTTGGCCAGTGTCTGCAGATAAACTAGGAGGTGAGGTTTGTACATATTTCATTCCCTAACAGGCCCAGAAGGAGACTGTGAAAAGAACTGAAGTGATTCTCAGCATGTACATATTTATCTGTGTGTGCGCTAAGCCGCTTCAGTCATGTCTGACTCTGAGACCCTGTGGACTGTAGCTCACCAGGCTTCTCTGTTCATGGGATTCTCCAGGCAAGAATACTGGAGTGGGTTGCTATGCCTTCCTCCAGGGCACATATTTACATATTCAGCTATATCCTGGGCACTCAAAATTCAGGAAATATTTTTTCCTATGATGTTATTTAAATAAATATATAAATCTATATAAAGTTTTAAATTTTCAAATTGTGTATTAAAATCAAATATAAAATATATAAGTATGCACAAATATATCTAAAAATAAATTTAAATCATGAACATGCATCTTTAGTGGGTGATCTCAGTCATCCTCATAACAATCAAACTTTGTACACCTGGGAGAATGTGAAAGTACATTTTCTGAGACTGGATCTGAGTAGTGGTTTTTAGTTCTTTATTCAGAATAACTTATTACATGGTTTTACCAAGAAAATTTCAGTGTCAAAGCTCACCATTTTCCATTTAGCAAATGGTGAACAAAGACAAAGAGACTTTGTGACCCCTCTGGATGTAACTGGGTTCATACTAATTCTAATAAATATCTTGATTAATTACATATTGTAATGACTACTTCCTTAAACAAAATACTATAAATTTTAAACTACTAGAAGAGCCAATCTTGACCTGGATGCCAAAAAAGCAATGATAGGATGAAATGAAGAGATATGTTTTAATTAAACAGATCAATATTTTTCAACAAGTAAAAATATTTTTATCACCATTTACTTAATAATTCAACAATTAATCTGGACATCCTATCATCTTTCTATATCATACATTTACAATTTAAGAAAAAATATATAGTTGGATATATGTATGCATATATTTGGGCTTCCCTAGTGTCTCAGACAGTAAGGACTCTGCTTGCAATGCAAGAGACACAAATTTGATCCCTGTGTCAGGAAGATCCCTTGAAGAAGGGAATGGCTACCCACTAAAGTATTCTTGCCTGGAGAATTCCATGAACAAAGTAGCCTGGTGGGCTACAGTCCATGGCGTTGCAAAGAGTCAGACACAACTGAATGACTAACGATTTCACTTTCATGTGTATATTTATGCATAATTCTGTAGTTTTTGATAGTTTGTTCAAAAAAGAAGATCCGATATTGCTCATTGTGCAGTAGGCATTTTGGCTGATGCATTTAATTCTTTAATTTAGATTGTTTTTATATTAACTGAAGAACAATAACATTGTTCTCTGCGGTGAATTTTAATATTTGTAAAATTAACAAACTGTAACATGGATACAATGATGTGTTTTTATAAAGTAACTCTTGTACAAATTATCGACATAATTGAATATTATTATATTAATATTATCAAAATAATTGTCGACATATTGACTATGTCGACATAATTATCAACATAATTGCATCAAAATTCCTATAATGAGAAACAGTCAGTATAAACAAATATGTTAGTTATTAGGCGAAAACAGACCTACTTTTATTTGTTGATTTTTTGGCCACACCACACCAAACCACTTATGGGATCTTAGTTTCCTGACCAGGGATTGAACTTAGGCCACCACAGGGAAATCACTGAGTCCTAACCAGTGAGTTGCCAGGGAATTCCCCAAAAAACAGACTTACTTTAAAATATTGTTTATGACTAAAAAGTTGTCTTAAAACAAATATTAATGACCTATGTTCTATATTCAAATTTGTTTACCATGCAAACAGTTCTTACACGCTTATATCGAAATAAAAGCAAACACTTCTTTACATTTCCTGTAAATTACCTCTTTTCATCTAGAATATGAAGGGCTTTATTTCACCTAAGTTGCTTTCTTATTCATTACAAAATTATTATATAGAAGAGATAAGTGAGAGAAGAATTTTGCCTAATGTGAATTAACCACATCACTTAATTGATTTGATCTCATAGTGTATAATTTAGATAAGCTTGTTAGATGGTTTTGTCATTTAGAATTCAAGTAATGGAAACCACCAGCATTTTGCTGGTAGCTTGTTTTGACAGATGGATGTCTAAGAATGTACTTGATTACAGCAGATGGAAGTTATATGATTATATATAAAAGATTTTACAAAGAAAATTTTAATCTTCATCTGACTGCAGGTAGAGCTCTTTTAACATACTGGCATTATCTCTATTTCTAAAACAGTGTTCCCTCCTTTTTTTGTGAACAGTACTCTATATTATCTGTGGGACTTTTGGCACAAAACAGGGATATCAAAGGTAAATTGCCTTTTAAGAGGGAAAGTGATAAAAATTTTAAGAAATAATTCTTGTGCATTTTTAAGCAACAATAAAATGTAGCTCCATGAAACCCTATCTGAAGGAGAATTTCTTTTCCAGTATATGATTCAAAAAATATCTCTCACCCTATTATATTTTCAGGCTGTGCATGTAACGCTTGCATATTTGAAGAAAGAAAATAATTAGATCGCAGTGATCCACTTGGTATATTTATTCTACCCTTTCATTTCTGTTTACAGTAACAATTCAACATATGTCATGTGACTTTTTGTAGAGGTGTCTATGGTTTTAGAATTGCAAGTAAAAGAAAACAACAGATTTTCATTTTCGTATTATGTTGAATTAGAAGAAATTTGAGCTGCAGAGTCAAAAAAAAGTTTGTCAGTTTTGATGATCTTGGGCAAGTTAATCCCTTTAAGCCTCAGTTTTCTTCACAGTAAAATGTGGAATATAAACACCTCAGAGTATTTCCAAAGAAAATGATTAAGTTCCTGACACAGTATGTAAATGCTCTAAAAGTTCAAACACCCTTACCTCCAAATCCTTTCTGGGTCTCATCTAGTTACTCTTAGACCTACAGATTCAACTTTGAATAAATTCCAAACAGGCCTGCTGCTTTATCCAGATTCTTTTCCCTAGCAAAGACCTGGAGGTGATTTTCCTGTTGCCCTGGGACCCGAGTGTGCCATCTTGATTCCCTGACTATACTCTAGTTTCTCTCCCACTGAGACATTTTAATTTCCTTGTTGTACCACAGTCTATTTGTCTGATGGCTGCGCAAACTTTTGTGAACTACCCTTCATTCATATTCAGAAGCTGTTTCTTTCCAATGGTTGAGTTTTATACTCCTCATCTGAAAAACTTCACCATCATCCTTGTGAATAAGAGTATTGACACCACCTACGAAGATCTCTGTTGTCTCCTATACACTAGACTGAACCTGTTTTATATGCACAAAATCCAAAACAGGATTTTAAATCACAGTACCACCTTTTATGTAAAAGTATACTAATCCTTCAAACTAGTCTCCTCAGCTATTACAAATTGTCACACATACATAGTAAAAATGTTAAAAATCAGTGTTTTGCAGGTGGGAATATGTTCTTTGTTAACGCCATATGATAGAGAATCAAATACTTTATTTTTTCCATTCACATATTTATTTGTACTTTTTCTGTTTCCCTTAATAGAAGAGAAAGAGACAGGGATGCTCTAGGGCTCTATTACTCATAACATATTATTTGCTAGCTTTTTGTCATACATATCCCATTTGCTAAAGTAGGGTGATTTCTAATTGCCAGTCTTACACCATTTGTTCAGTACACTGACTTTCTGACCACTAACTAAAGATATTTTCACAAAAATATGTTAGCAGTTTTAAGAAAAAAAATGACCAAGTATTAAAGTATGTAAAACCATACAGCTAAAGGAATAAAATATCCATTTAGCTAAATGTTCTCAGTGTTACATACTTTGGTAGATAAACTTGCCTGGAATTAGATGAGGAAAATCATTTTGCTTTGTTTTTAAAACTGTTCATGTAAAACAGTGACTTCCTCAAGTTCCTTATAGAAACAATGATAGAAATATTCAGTATTCTAAGTTCCAGGAGCACTGAACTGCAATCCTCGAAAAGTACCAAAAATCAAACAGGTACTTATTGGTGTTACATGTAATACTACAAAAGAAAACTAGATCTAACACAAGTGAGAGGTGTTCATTTTCAACAAGAAACGTAGAATTACAGAGAAGAGATAAGTGAGAAATATTCTATTATCATAGAAACTGTAGCAATTTTCACCTACTGCCAAACTCAAATAAAATACAACTAAAATAATGAAATAGCATCACTATCTCATATGATACCCTAGGGAATTATACCGAAACAACTCAACGTATATAATTGATAAAGTGAAGAGAGAAAAGTGTATGTTAGTTATATGATATAACAAATAGTACACTGGGGTGTGCATCATAAGTCAAATTATACAGTAATTTTCGTATTTGTATTACTTTTTTAACTAGTAAGAAATTAGACAAGATCCCAACCTACGATGGATACTTTACTTTCGTGTGAATTGCTGAGATAACTTGTATGATTATTGACTCATGTATGTTATTTGCTATTAAAACCACACTACGTATGACTCTCATGGAAAAATGTAACTCTGAGGACATTTAATTTTTAGCTTCTGCTTCCTAAAGAACAAAAGTGTCTGGAAAATCATTACAAGTCCTGTAAAATTCAATGAAATGCAAGACAGTTTTTAAAAAGCTGCACTGATTTAGACTTAACAGGAAAGAACGTACTTTTGGGGAATCGAGGTGGATTGTCATTGACATCCGTGAGCGTGATGTTGACTGTTGTCGTTCCAGCTAACCCTCCCAGCTGTCCGCCCATATCCTTGGCTTGGATGAGGACTTGGTATTGTTCTTTGACTTCCCTGTCCATGTTTGGCAAAGCTGTTCTAATAACACCTTAAGGGGGAAAATAAAAAACAAATATCACAAACATTCAGTTTTCCAAAATAGTCCACAACAAGAAAATGATTCTACATAGATTCTTTAGCAAAGATATGCTAACAAAAATTATGGTTTTTTTAATTAATTTAGTTTAATTGGAGGCTAATTACTTTACAATATTGTGGTGGTTTTTGCCATACATTGACACGGATCAGCCACGGGTGAATGTGTCCCCCCATCCTAACCCCCTCCCACCTCCCTTCTTACCCCATCCCTCTGGGTTGTCCCAGAGCACCGGCTTTGAGTGCCCTGCTTTATTCACTGAACTTGCACTGGTCATCTATTTTGCATATGGTAATATACATGTTTCAATGATATTCTCTGAAATCATCCCACCTTCACCTTTGCCCACATACTCCAAAAGACAGCTGTTTACGTCCGTGTCTCTTTTGCTGCCTTACGTATAAGATCGTCATTACAATCTAAGTTCCAAATATATGCGTTAATATACTGTATTAGTATTTCTCTTTCTGACTTACTTCACTCTGTATAATAGGCTCCAGTTTCATCCACCTCATTAGAATTGACTCAAAAGCATTCATTTTTATAACTAATATTCCATTGTATATATGTACCACAACTTCCTTATCCATTCATCTGCTGATGGACATCTAGGTTGCTTCCATATCCTGGCTATTGTAAACAGTGCTGTGATGAACATTGGCGTACGTGCTGCAGCTGCTGCTGCTGCTGCTGCTAAGTCGCTTCAGTCATGTCCGACTCTATGCGACCCCATAGACGGCAGGCCACCAGGCTCTACCGTCCCTGGGATTCTCCAGGCAAGAATACTGGAGTGGACTGCCATTGCCTTCTCCAGTTGGCGTACATGTGTCTCTTTCAATTCTGGCTTCCTCAGTGTGTCTGCCCAGTAGTGGGATTGCTGGGTCTATGGCAGTTCTATTTCTAGTTTTTTTAAGGAATCTCCACACTGTTCTCCACTGTACCAGTTTGCATTCCCACCAACAGTGTAAGAGTGTTCCCTTTTCTCCACACCCTCTCCAGCATTTATTGTTTGTAGACTTTTTGATGGTGGCTGTTCTGACCAGCGTGAGATGATATGATACTCTACAATTGATGGAGCATTTTTCATTTGCACCTGTGTGTCTTCTTTGGAGAAATGTCTGCTTAGTTCTTTGGCCCGTTTTTTGATCGGGTTGTTAGTTTTTCTGGTATATGGTTTGGATATAATTCAATATATTGTGATAATAGCTATTTACTGACATTTGTGTAGCATTCTGGAATATGGTTAAGGACCTCACTAAGTCAACTCCAGTTAGACATAATTTACACAGAATGATCCTACCTTTAAAAATTGTTAAAAAATATATATTTTATATGTACATGCTCAGTCACTAAGTTGTGTCCAATTCTTTGCAACCCCATGGACTATAGCCTGCCAGACTCCTCTGTCCATGGGATTTTCTAGGCAAGGATACTAGAGCTTGTTGACATTTCCTAAGTGGTTATGGTGAGCATGAAATTTCTAAAAAATGCCATATTCTTCTTCATTCTTATTTTTTTAGGATACATATATTAACTTTTTTAAACACTTGAAATATTTTATTTGTATATATATATTTTTTTGTTTCTCAGGATTCCTCTCACTAATTTTAGTCACAGATTTTTTTTTTTTTACTTAGATTTCATTAAGCTTTGCCATTGTAGGGAGTTTTGTCTCTCTTATCACCAAGTTACTCCAGCCTCTAATGGAGTGCTTATCATTCAGAAAAAAACTCGGTAAGATTGTGTTGACCATCTGACTAGTGGAATGACTAGCTGAATAAAGGAAGGAATATATAAATAATTTGTAATCATGAGTCATTTGATATATATGCATATTTATATAGCCTACTCATTTTATGCCCTAATATCCAAGTGTAGAACTGTATTTATATGTATTCATAGTGAAAAAGCTAAAACCTTCTGGATTTATTAAATGCATTTTATAACAAACACTTATATATACCCAATAATTTTATGGGGGGATTGCAGATAATTTGTCTTAAATGCATGTGTGTTTAGTGTTGCTATTTCTTAGATAATAAGGCTTATATGAATAATAAATATAAGTTATCAACACAAAATATAGAATCCAAATCATAAACTGAATACATACCCCTAATTCTTCTGTACTTATCTAATGCTGTTCTTTTGCTAATTTAGATTTAACTACAATCTGAGTTTTCTTCTAGTCCTTGGCAGGAAAAAGTTGCAAAAAAGGCAAATTCCATTTTTGCTCCTGCTGTTTCATTCACGCTCTGCTGTTCACTTCCTATTATTTCAATCTGTCTGTCCTTTCTTCAGCTCGGACTGCTGATGTTTCATTCCCAAGTGTCTTAACTAAGATACTTCATCTCTACATCTTGGCTTGGTCCTGCATACCTTAAGCTACATGACTTCCACCTGCCTTAGAATATTTATATTTTCTAAATAACTGCCTGACTTTCATTAACATTCATGCTATAGTTTCCTCTTGTTGATGAAGATTTGTGTTTACTCAATTCATTTCTAGCAAGAACATATGTATATTTTTTATTTACTCACTCCATTTCTAATATGACAATTTCCAATATCACAATGGACTTCCCTTCCCTGGTGGCTCAGTGATAAAGAATCCAACTGCCAATGCAGGAAACACAGATTTGATCCCTGGGTTAGGAATATTCCCAGGAGAAAGAACTGGCAACCTACTCCAGTATTCCTGCCTAGATAAACCCATGGACCTAGAAGCCTGGCAGGCTACAGTCCATGGAGTTGCAAAGAGTGGGACACGACTTAGTGACTAAGTGAAAACAACAATAAATACTCCACAGAAACTCCACAGTAATGATACCACAAATTGTAATTAATTTAAAAATAAAAAATTAATTTAAATAGTAAATAAATAAATTCATTAATTTATAATCAATCCCTACTTTTTAGGCATGTGTACATTGAATCCTAGTATGAGTGTCTTGTACCTGATGAACTTTCCAACATATACAATCACGATAGTTAGGGTAATAGCAAGAATGAGAAAAATGGATTTATTTCTGCCAGTATAAATGGAAATACATGGTTGAGAGTGTTACACCCTTAAATTAATATATTAAATAATATTAGCCTATCAGGGGATATATTCTCCCTTTACAATCACCCTCCTGTTGTATTCAAGCCTCTCAATTTTTGGTGAATTTGGGTGTATTTCATAAAATTGGGTTAGATACTCTGATGTTATCAAAATTGATGCTTTTGAATTGTGGTGTTGGACAAGACTCTTGAGAGTCCGTTGGACTGCAAGGAGATCAACCCAGTCAATCCTGAAGGAAATAAATCCTGAATATTCATTGAAAGGACTGATGTGGAAGCTGAAGCTCCAATACTTTGGCCACATGATGCGAAGAATTGACTCATTTGAGAAGACCCTGATGCTGGGAAAGATTGAAGGTAAGAGGAGAAGGGGAGAACAGAGGATGAGAGGGTTGGATGTCATCACTGACTTGATGGACGTGAGTTTGAGCAAGCTCTGGGAGTTTGTGATGGACAGATAAGCTTGGTGTGCTGCAGTCCACGGGGTCACAAAGAGTTGGACACGACTGAATGACTGAACTGACTGACTGACTCTGATGTCAACTTTTTGAGGTGAAAATAATATACTACTGTATTTGAAAAAGCATAAAATATTACATGTGATAATTGAGTATTTGGTTTGATCTGAGTTATTTCTCGAAGTGGCTATTGAACTGTAGGATTTAAACATGGGACAATAGAGTTAGCAAACACCTTTACTAAAATATACATTTCATCCAGGCACTATTAACTAGATTTAAGGGTACAGTGGCAAACATGCTTCCATCTGCTTCTCCAGTTCCAATCTGTATACTTTTCTAGACTTCTTTCTCCTCTCTGGCTTCTGGTTGCCTTAGACCAATATGCAAGGGATTGGATAGCAGACAGATGATGAGGTTGGGCTCTTCTTTCCATCAGTTCCCCACATTCCTCACTCTCCCCTGCCGGGGTCTGCCTCTTTCTACCCCCACCCCCTAATTTTTCAACCCCAGTGTGGAAACTGCAGCCCCTTCTTATTTATTCTCCACATTCTGCCTTATCCTTTATGGTTGCCTTATAATCTGCTCACACTTCCCATAAACAGTCCTTTTATTAAGCTAATTTCAAATTGCCCAACTGGGTATCATCTTTTTTCATCTGGGAAAATAATTGATAGAGTCTCTTATAAGGTCCCTTCATGAATTGTACATTTAATGGGTATGTGTTCCTGCAGAGTGGTGCAAAGCCCATAAAGAAGCTATTAAACGATTAAGCTAATTTCAGATGGTGATTGGTGTTACGAGGAAAGTGAAACCAAGTGCTTTTGAAGGTAGTATCAGAAATGTCCTCTGTGAGGAAAGGCTTTAGAGCTGCAATTCTAGAGAAATGGAAGAGGTAGACTTGGAAACAACACAGGGAGGAGTATCCTAGTGACGAAAAGCAGAGCATTACTTCTTCAAAGCTTACAAGAAGAGCACTTGGAGGTCGATGTGGCTGCAGCATACCACTGTTGAGAGAGATGGTATAAAATAAGACCACAGATAGGGAGAGAAATGAGATAGTGGTTTTCAAAGATAAATAAACCATCTGGGAAAGCATCTTGAAAATCAACAAGTAGGACTATGTCAAACTAAAAGGCTTCTGCATAGCAACAGGAGTAATCAACAAAAATGAAAAGGCAGTCTTTGGAATGGGAGAAACTACCTGTAAATCATATATCTGATAAGGACTTAATATCCATAATAGAAAAGAACTTATGCAACTCAATAACAAAATAAAAAAAAAATCTAGTTTAAAAAATGGGCAAAGAAACAGAATAGAAATTTTTCAGAGAAGTAATACAAATGTCCAGTAGTTACATGAAAGGGTGCTTGACATCAATATCCATCATGGAAATGTACAATTATCAAAGCCACACTGAGATGAAAACCTTAAGATTTTAGAATGGCTGTTAACAATAAGTCAAGAAGAGGACATAACAAGTATTGGCAAGAATATTGAGCAGAGAGAACCCTGTGCACTGTTGGTTGGGGTGTAGCATCCTGTTCCATCACTTCATTGCAAATAGATGGGGGAAAAGTGGAAACAGTGACATATTTTATTTTCTTGGGTTTCAAAATGACTGTGAATAGTGACTGCAGCCAAGAAATTAAAAGACACTTGCTCCTTGGAAGAAAAACTATGACAAACCTAGACAGCGTATCAAAAAGCAGAGACATCAGTTTGCCCACAAAGGTCCATATAGTTCAAGCTATGGTTTTTTCCAGTAGTCATATACAGATGTGAGAGTTGGACCATAAAGAAGGCTGAGCAACGAAGACTTGATGCTTTTGAACTGTGGTGTTAGAGAAGACTCTTGAGAGTCTCTTGGACAGCATGGAGATCAAACCAGTCAGTCCTAAAGGAAATCAATCCTGAATATTCACTGGAAGGACTGATGCTGAAGCTGAAGCTCTAATACTTGGCCACCTTATGCAAAAAGCCAACTTATTGGAAAAGAACCTGATGCTAGGAAAGATTAAGGGCAAGAGGAGGAGGGGGTGATAGAGGATGAGATGGTTGGATGGCATCATTACTCAATGGAAGTCCATAGGGTTGCAGAGTCAGACATGACTTAGTGACTAAGGAACAACATGAACAACACTAGGAAAATATTATGGAGTTTCCTTAATTTTTTTTTTTACATAGAGCTATTATATGATTCAACAATTCTTCACATCTGAGTATATATTAAGAGGAAGTGAAAATAAAATCTCTCACCCCATGTTCATTGCAGCATTATCCACAATAGCCAAGATATGAAAACAACAAAAATGTCCATCAACAGATCACTGGATAAAGATGTGATATAATGGAATATGATTCAATAATTCAGTCATGAGAATGAAAAAGAAAATCCTGCCATTTGCAACAACATAGAAGAAACTTACATTATGTTATGTGAAATAAGTCAGACAGAGAAAGATAAATAAGCTATGATATAATTTATACATAGACTCTAAAAAGCTAAACTTATAGAAACAGAGAGTAGGATAGTGGTTACCAAGGGCTGTGAGGTGAAGGAAATTGGGAGATTCTGGTCAAATGGCACAAGCTTACAGTTATAAAATGGATAAGTTCTAGGAATATAATATATATCATGGTGCTTGCAGTTAGTATTACTACATCATATACTGCAAATTGCTAGGATAGCTCTTACAAGTTCTCATCACATAAAGAAAATGGTAATTATGTGACATGATGGAGGTGTGGCTAACACAATGGTGGTGATCATTTTCCAATATACAAGTGTATCAAAACAATACATTGTATACCTTATACTTACACAACATTATATGCTAATTATATCTCAACAAAGCTGGAAAATGTTAATTATTAATTTGAGACTATTGAGATAGATTATGTGGATTAATGGATGGATAAATAGATAAAGATAGATAAAGAAAGACAGAATGAACTATAGATGAAAGACCGCATTCTTCATTCTCTGAGGATTAGAGTCCAGAGGAGACCTGGATCACCCCTCTGTTCTTAAAAGGGCAGCCAGGAAAGTGAGGTTTGAGTGTGAAGCAGGTCATAGAGCCCCTCCTAGAGGAGATCCTCAGAGACAATGCGGGTCACTCAGATTGAAGAACTCATATAATCTTCACTTTCTCACTTAACTCTGATCTTATCTTTTACAACTCCCTCTTTTGTTCACAAGAGCTTTGCAACATCACTTCCCTCTGCTGGAAATTTCTTTCGAAGATGAATAGGGCTTCCCAGGTAACTTCAGTTCAGTTCAGTTCAGTCTGTCAGTCAGTCATGTCCGACTCTTTGCGACCTCATGAACCACAACACGCCAGGTCTCCCTGTTAGTCACCAACTCCCGGAGTTTACTCAAACTCATGTCCACTGAGTCAGTGATGCCGTCCAGTCATCTCATCCTCTGTTGTCCCCTTCTCCTCCTGTCCTCAATCTTTCCCAGCATCAGAGTCTTTTCAAATGAGTCAGCCCTTTGCATCAGGTGGCCAAAGTATTGGAGTTTCAGCTTCAACATCAGTCCTTCCAATGTACCACTCAGGACTGATCTCCTTTAGGATGGACTGGTTGGATCTCCTACAGTCCAAGGGACTCTCAAGAGTCTTCTCCAACACCACAGTTCAAAAGCATCAGTTCTTCAGCACTCAGCTTTATAGTCCAACTCTCACATTCATACCTGACTACTGGAAAAAACATAGCCTTGACTAGACGGACCTTTGTTGGCAAAGTACTGTTTCTGCTTTTTCATATGCTATCTAGGTTGGTCATAAATTTCCTTCCAAGGAGTAAGCATCTTTTAATTTCATGGCTGCAATCACCATCTGCAGTGATCTTGGAGCCCCCCCAAAAAAAATAGTTAGCCACTGTTTCCACTGTTTCCCCATCTATTTGCCACAAAGTGATGGGATTGGATGCCATGATCTTAGTTCTCTGAATGTTGAGCTTTAAGCCAACTTTTTCACTCTCCTCTTCCACTTTCATCAAGAGGCTCTTTAGTTCCTCTTCACTTTCTTCCATAAAAGTGTTACCATCTGAATATCTGAGGTTATTGATATTTCTCCTGGCAATCTTGATTCCAGCTTGTGCTTCATCCAGCCCAGTGTTTCTCATGATGTACTCTGCATATAAGTTAAATAAGCAGGGTAACAATGTATAGCCTTGACGTACTCCTTTTCCTATTTGGAACCAGTCTGTTGTTCCATGTCCAGGTCTAACTGTTGCTTCCTGACCTGCATAAAGGTTTCTCAAGAGGCAGGTCAGGTGGTCTGGTATTCCCATCTCTTTCAGAATTTTCCAGAGTGTATTGTGATCCACACAGTCAAAGGCTTTGGCATAGTCAACAAAGCAGAAATAGATGTTTTTCTGGAACTCTCTTGCTTTTTCGATGATCCAGCAGATGTTGCCATTTGATCTCTGATTCTTCTGTTTTTTTAAAACCAGCTTGAACATGCAATAGAATGGGAAAGACTAGCACTATCGTAAAGAAAATCAGAGATACCAAGGGACCATTTCATGCAAAGATGGGCTCAATACAGGACAGAAATGGTATGGACCTAACAGAAGCAGAAGATACTAAGAAGACGTGGCAAGACTACACAGAAGAAATGTACAAAAAAATCTTCACAACCCAGGTAATCACGGGGTGATCACTCACCTAGAGGCAGACATCCTGGAATATGAAGTCAAGTGGGCCTTAGGAAGCATCACTATGAATAAAGCTAGTGGGGGTGATGGAATTCTAGTTGAGCTATTTCAAATCCTAAAAGATGATGCTGTGAAAGTGCTGCACTGAATATGTCGGCAAATTTGGAAAACTCAGCAGTGGCCACAGGACTGGAAAAGGTCAGTTTTCACTCCAATCCCTAAGAAAGGCAATGCCAAAAATGCTCACACTACCACATAATTGCACTCATCTCACATGCTAGTATTCTTGCCTGGAGAATCCCATGGACGGAGGAGCCTGTAGGCTACAGTCCATGGGGTCGCAAAGAGTCGGACATGACTGAGTGACTTCAGTTTCACTTTCACTCTCACACGCTAGTAAAGCAATGCTCAAAATTTTCCAAGCCAGGCTTCAGCAATACGTGAACCGTGAACTTCCAGATGTCTAAGCTGGTTTTAGAAAAGGCAGAGGAATCAGAGATCAAATTGTCAACATCTGCTGGATCATTGAAAAAGCAAGAAAGTTCCAGAAAAACATCTATTTCTGCTTTATTGACCAGGTAACTTAGTTGTAAAGAATCTGTCTGTCAATGCAGGAGACATAGGTTTGATTCCTGGGTCCAGGAGATCCCCTGGAGAAGGAAATGGCAACACACTCCAGTATTCTTGCCTGGAAAATCCCATGGACAGAGGAGCTTGGCAGGTTGCAGTCCATGGGATTGCAAAAGAATTGGATTCAACTTGGCAACTAAACAACAACAACAAACCATGAATTAGCTGTTCTACTTTTTTCATATCTCTCATCAAAGTCATCTTCATAGGACTGTATTGCTCATTCTATCTAAAATTCTACACTGAATTAGTTTTCTATTGCTTCTGCAATGAATTTTTTAAAAAGCTAGTTCATTCTTAAACTTTATTAAAAATGTCGTGTCCATGACCACACAGAAAAGGTGTATAATTTATAAAAAAATGTTGCCAATAATATATTTTGAGGATAAGAAGAGTTATCATGTTATCTTGAGAAAATTCGAAGTGTGTATGGTCAAACTTTGCACCTAGAATATACCTTAAGTATTCTTTAAGATTTAGAAGTCACTTCCCCCAAAGTTTTTTTTTTTTCTCAAAGAAATTTCCCCACTCTCATCAGCCTATATCTAGGGCCCAGTAGTCACACTATGTATCATAGAATCGTATCCTAGGAAACCCAAATATAATTTTCTGAGGACCTGATTACCTCTTTCAGATAGATGGGGATCTATTTGAGGATCGACTTGATTCATATCAGGATTCTGGCACACAGAACCTGCTAGGCCATTGGTTATAGATAAATATGTATCAATGAATTAATACTAAAATCCAGCACCTTATCACTCATCACCTGCTTTAACACTTCCAGTAATGTGAAGCTCACCATCTCATGAGGTGTTTGTCCCTCTTATTTATGGACAAGCATTAACATCTTTTTTTTTTTTTTAATGAAACCAAAATTCTTTTCCTGTAATGCCTGCCAGCCACTGATAGTCCTTCTACTCTTGAGCAACACAGAATACAGCTAGTTCCTCTTCTATACAACAGCTCCACAACTTCCTAAAGACATACCCCTGGAGTATTTTCCTTTCAAGGCCAAATATTCTGATTTCTATCTGCTGATTTGTGCATTCCATAGTTTCTAAAATAAGGCAAGTAGAGTTCGCACAGAGTTCTCATAAAGTGTGACAAGGCAGAATACAAGCAAACCATTGTCTGCGGTATATTTTTAATAATGCGATTTATTGTACATATGCAAATTATTACAAAACAGGTAACAGCATATGCTGGTTAATCTTAATACTTGTCTATTTCCAATTTCACTCTTGTAAAAAAAGAAATCTGTTTTTCACCAGCACGACTGAAATGTCTGAATTTTGTAAGACTTTTCTCTGACTTATATCAAAGGCATGTTTAAGTCATGAAACAGTGTAAATATGTACATTGTCGTTTATATAAGAATTAATTCAAAATCAGGTCTGACACATGCTTTAATTTTAATATGGCGCTTTAAAACACTAATGCATTTTTTAAGACTGAAAAACATAAATATCAGTCAGGGTGAAGGAGGATTTATTTAGGAAGTAGGCTTAAAGAGAATAATCTCTAAACAAAATGTGCTAATGGAATGAAAGAGGAAAAGTCTTGAGAAAGTGTCAGTTCTCTCAGTATTTTATCAAATTTCCCAAACAGAAGCAAGGACAGAAGCACAGAGCCTGGATCTTAGGAGAGTGGGTGTAAGAAAAGGAATAACTCAGGCTCGCAAGCCCACGCTCACTCAGCTGCTTTCATGTGATTTCTCAAAAGGTACTGTAAATACGTAGCAAAGTCTTATAAATACACTTTTTGACAGTGCACACAAACAAAAAGACATTAATGACAAATTTCTAAAGATGGTTGGTGGTGATGTTTACACAGTGTGAACATTCATAATGTCACTGAATAGTACACTTAAAATGGTTAAAATAGTAAATTTTCTGTTATGTGTATTTTACAATGATAAACAATTTAAAGTTTATAAATTTTAGAATATGTTGATCTAAAATAGTCTTATAATGCTTTTTCAGGTAGAGCTGAGTATATTTAGAAAAATCAGTGTATCATCACATGATACACAAAATAGAAATATCTAGTCAACTCAGACTAGATTTTGAAATCATTTAGAGAAAAATTCAAATACTTCAGAAGAATTTTAAATGCAAATTGTCATGAGATCAATTCTTTATAATAACATTTGTTTTCCTAAATAAAATAATTTATCAATACTATGGAAACACTTAACCTCTCAATTTCATGCATCAAATAAAATATTACAGTGCCTCTCATTTAATATTTTATAGATTATAAAAATTTTTATAATATATAATAAATATTAAGCCTATAGTATATATAATATAAAAGTATGTCAATATGACAAACATTTGAGTGTTTATGCTAAATATAAAAAGGATCAATATTATTTGATGTTTATAAATCCATCTACCCTTTAGCTTTTAAAAAATATTTAATAATCATTTGAGGCATATACATGAGTGCATGCAAATGTTAATCACAGTGAACAATCTCTTAGGTAAGCCAAATTAGGCGATTTTAAAAAGAACTATCATTTGGGGACTTATCTCATAGAATGCATCAATTTATATCATTTATAAATAAACTGGCCTTATTTGTATATTGGATAGAGATTCAAGGAATGTTTGTCAAACAGCAATATCAATGAGAACGTAAAACTTTTATCATTCCAAGTGAATAATAAATGGTTATATTTATCTTTTCATAAATATTTAGGTACCAGAAGTTTTGATGAGGTTCTTCACTTAGAAATTATTTTAAATTGTTTTCTATAGTCAAATGTGGAAATTTTTAGATAGTATTAGTTTTTCATGCATTTTATTTCACAACAGCAAAAGGAATCATAAAAGGAAGCTATATGGCTGGAACAAATGGAGGCTATTTCTGAGAAATTGCAATTACCCTTGATTTTTGATTTATTCTGATCTACTACAAGGTGATAAATTTGACAAAAAGTCTCCTTAATGGTTTCTGTGCATGAAGAACTAGTTATCATTCTATTAATGAAGTGCTTCACCATCCACTCTTTTCCTGTCTAGTGGTCTGGGGCATTGTTAGTATCAAGACTTCTGTCTCCAGTGAAAATCAATGCTTCAAAAAATCTATTCCATAGTTCATGCCAGAATTGTTTCACCTTCAGTTCTAAATAAAAGGCTTCATATAAAAATATAAATACATAATTAGAAAAGCCTTATGATGAATATATATCCTCTTCTGTAAAATGATGCTTTCAGAAGACATTAGAATTTATCTAAATTTGATACTGAACAAGTCAAGAGGAGGCAAGTATTTGATTCTTATAATTGCCAGTTCAGTATTAATTTGACCAGAGCAATTATATTCTGCACCCATGATTTATGCTTCAATTCATCTTCATATTTTGTGTTTTTTTAGTTGGATATTATCTCCATCTATAGTTATTTTGCCAATATTAAATCTTTAATCTTTCTTCTGCCACATTTATTCTGAGTATATAAACTCATCTTCTGTATAGTCAATACAACTCAGTAAGTTTAGCCTAATACTAAAAACTTCCCTCCTCACCAATGTCTATACACCTTCCTTTCTCTTTCTCTTATGCTCTCTGTCTGTGAGAAGTGCTTCTCAGAGGTTGAAGTGATCTGAGACGTATGCTGTTCTTACTTCTATTTCTGTTCGATTTTCCAAATATAATTGTATAAGAAAAAAATAACCCATAATGTTTTGATCTCAAAAAAGGATGGATAGTATCTTTGATAATCTCATTATTTGTCTATACGTTTGACATATTGTACAAACCATCTTAATTCCTCTGACACATTGTACCATCATAAACAACTTTCTCAAACTTTTTATCAGCAATTTTCCTGTTTTCTTTTTCCTATAAATATACAAACTTTCCAAAGGTAAACAATAACCACCACAAAATTTCCTCAATACATATACTGAAAATATTTACTTCTCTTATCCTCTCTGTCTACTTCTTATAAACAACTTACATTTTAGGTATAATCTTCCCATTACACACTCACTCTTAACATTTGCCACTCTGGCTTTTGATTTCTGATCTTACTTCCAAATCAAAAGAGGTTCTTTGTAGCAAACCTTTCTGTATTTTCTTCAGCATTGATGTTCCCTTCTTAATGGGCTAATATTGTCTTTACAACTATTTACCTCTTTTTTTTTTCAGGTGTACAAAAGGGAGCAACTCCCAAGCTTATTCTCGTATGTTTGGATGGCTTCTGTCTCCCTATTGGCTTGATGAAGAAGGTGAGAAGTGAGGACAGAATGTCAGGTTAAGTTAACAGAAAATTTACAGATTCTTTATTTTCACTTAATTGACCTTATGTTTCCAGGCAGCATCCATCCATGGTTAATTATTAATTAACCTATGTCTAACTGGTATTCCAGATTCCACACACTTCTGAGGAAGTATAAGTTTTGAAAAGTTTAACTCATTTGCATGTATAGTGTCAGAAGTGAATACCTTTCAAATCAATGTAGCTCTTTAAAGATCTATTTACAGATTTTAAAAGTAATTTATCAGTCCAGTATATTAACAATTGATTCCATTACTTTAAACTAATGTGATAAATAGTATGGAATTCACCATGCGATATGTTATGAGGTATTATATGAATTGATAAAACAACCATCTTTGTAGGGTTTCTGCTTTAACTGTGACACAGAACACCTCCTTTGATCACTGGTCAGCTTGACTGGAGTTCCTGAAAATCATTGTTATTCAAAAACAAATTCTCTAGAAACAGGGGTAACTTGTTTAATTTTAAAGAGAATGCAAAATCTTCCTACATGTTTTCCTGCCTTTTCTATACTTTCCATAGATTCTTATATTTTGGGCTTTGAAAACCAGAATTTCAAAAGTTTGACTTAAAAATGAGACTGAATTCAAAAACATAGAGCAGAAAAAAAAGTGATCTTGGGGTTTCAAGTTTGTCAGCCCTCTCCTTTCCCCTAGTAGAAGCATAAATCTATATTTATCCAAAGTCACCATCCATAACCCTTGATAAATAGAACAATAGAAATTCCATAATCTTGACTTGATTTGGCCCCTAAATTGAATATAATTGAACTCAACCAAGAAAAACTGAAATAAAAAGCTATTTTAGCTAGAAGGAGCAAACAAACAAAAAATATTGCCTTCTGAAAATTTAAAGTAAATTAAACAGAGAATTCCTAACAAATTTAGACTTGACATATATATATATATATAAAGATTTATTTTTATACCAATTTCGATCTGAAGGAAATAGCTCTGTAGCATCAAGCTAAGATCTGATCTTCTTGTTTGATAGTCAGCACACTGAATCTTTATTGAGGTGTTAGAAGAGGCAAGTTCCCATGCCAAGATTTAATTAAAGTTTAAATATTTGAAGAGGAGGTGATAATGTTGTCTGCAATAAAAAATTTACCTGTCTTGGGATCAATAGAGAAATAAGGTTGTCCCTGAAGAATGCTGTAAACGACTCTGGCACTGTTTCCATAGGTTGGGTCATCAGCATCCGTGGCCTTGACTTGGAGAACATATGCACCTGGAAAATAAGACAATATGACTCTAGCAACTTTGTTGTATAGAGCTCAAGGGTATGTCTTTTATCCTCTGGACTCCTTTTTCCTTTGGACTTTGGCATTCTTTTAATCTGTGAGTGTAAGAAGACACTGGTAACTCAACTATTATAACCAAAATGTTGAGCAACAATATTAGCTATTAGTGCAAATGATACCTCTTTTAACTAGGTATCATTTCCAGTAATGCCATCACAAGCCTGAAAGTCATGGCAGTAGCTTTATTGATTTGTACACTGAAGAAAACATGACTCCACTTACATTATCGCATCTGCTTATTGTAGATGTTTAATTGCATGATTAAGATATCAAAAGAAGAGATAAAAGGTTTAAAGGCTTCCTGAACTTCAGAGGGTAGAAGTAATTTGCAATTGCAATTTAAAAATCAACATTTACACACTTGTTTAGGAAGCCTTTAATTAGGACAGAATGTTTGATAATGCGAGGAACCAAAAATAATTGCAATAGTATCTAGAGAAGCACCTTTATGCCTCAAGGTTTAATTACTCTAAGCGATCCCTGATATTGGGAAACTTCAAAGACAATCCAATACCAAAGAATGATTGCAATCCAATTGTCCAAAAAAGGCAATGCCAAAGAATGCTCAAACTACCACACAACTGCGCTCATCTCACACGCTAGTAGTAATGCTCAAAAATCTCCGAGCCAGGCTTCAACAATGTGTGAACTGTGAAATTCCAGATGTTCAAGCGGGATTTAGAAAAGGTAGAGGAACCAGAGACCAAATTGCCAACATCCATTGGATCATCAAAAAAGCAAGAGAGTTCCAGAAAAACATCTATTTCTGCTTTATTGGCTATGCCAAAGCCTTTGACTGTGTGGATCACAATAAATTCTGAAAGAGATGGGAATACCAGACCATCTGACTTGCCTCTTGAGAAACCTGTGTGCAGGTTGGGAAGCAACAGTTAGAACTGGACATGGAACAACAGACTGGTTCCAAATAGGAAAAGGAGTACGTCAAGGCTGTATAGAGTCACCCTGCTTATTTAACTTATATGCAGAGTACATCATGAGAAACACTGGGCTGGATGAAGCACAAGCTGGAGTCAAGATTGCCAGGAGAAATATCTATAACCTCAGATACCTAGATGACCTAACCCTTATGGCAGAAAGCAAAGAGGAACTAAAGAGCCTCTTGATGAAAGTGAAAGAGGAGAGTGAAAAAGCTGGCTTAAAACTCAACATTCAGAAAACTAAGGTCATGAAATCTGGTCCCATCACTTCATGACAAATAGATGGGGAAACAGGGGAAACAACAGAAACAGTGACAGACTTTATTTTCTTGGACTCCAAAATCACTGCAGATGGTGATTGCAGCCATGAAATTAAAAGATGCTTGCTCCTTGGAAGAAAAGTTATGAACAAGCTAGACATCAGTTAAAAAGCAGAGACATTACTTTGCCAACAAAGGTCCCTCTAGTCAAAGCTATGGTTTTTCCAGTGGTTATGTATGGATGTGAGAGTTGAACTGTGAAGAAAGCTGAGCGCCGAAGAATTGATGCGTTTGAACCGTGGTGTTGGAGAAGACTCTTGAGAGTGCCTTGGACCACAAGGAGAGCCAAATAATCCATACTAAAGGAAATCAGTCCTGAATATTCATTGGAAGGACTGATGCTGAAGCTGAAACTCCAATACTCTGGTTACCTGATGCGAACAACTGACTCGTTTGAAAAGACCCTGATGCTGGGAAAGATTGAAGGCAGAAGAAGTGGGGGACAGAGGATAAGATGGTCGGATAGCATCGCCGACTCAATAGACATGAGTTTGAGTAAACTCCAGGAGTTGGTGATGGACAGGGAGGCCTAGCGTGTTGCAGTCTATGGGGTTGCAAAGAGTCGGACACGACTGAGCGACTGAACTGAACTGAAAGACAATCCAAATTGTCTGTGGCCTTCCTCATCTCTTGATGCTTTTCATACTTTTTATGTACTAAGTAAGAGAAGTTTTAGGCTCCAAAATCACTGCAGATGGTGACTGAAGCCATAAAATTAAAAGACGCCTGCTCCTTGGAAGAAAAGCTATGATCAACACAGTTCAGTTCAAAGTAATGTCTCTGCTTTTTAATATGCTGTCTAGGTTGATCATAACTTTTCTTCCAAGCAGTAAGCATCTTTTAATTTCATCGCTGCAGTCACCATCTGCAGTGATTTGGGAGCCCAGAAAAATAAAGTCTGTCACTGTTTCCCCATCTATTTGCCACATAGTGATGGGACTGGATGCCATGATCTTAGTTTTCTGAATGTTGAGCTTTAAGCCAACTTTTTCACTCTCCTCTTTCACTTTCATCAAGAGGCTCTTTAGTTCTTCACTTTCTGCCATAAGGGTGGTGTCATTTGCATATCTGAGGTTATTGATATTTCTCCCAGCAATCATGATTCCAGCTTGTGCTTCTTCCAGCCCAGAGTGTCTCATGATGTACTTTGCATATAAGTTAAATAAGCAGGGTGACAATATACAGACTTGATGTATTCCTTTTCCTATTTGGAACCAGTCTGTTGTTCCATTCCAGTTCTAACTGTTGCTTCCTGCCTTGAAAGAATTTCTTGCAGATTTCTCAAGAGGCAGATCAGGTGGTCTGATATGTCTATCTCTTTCAGAAATTTCCAGAGTTTATTGTGATCCACACAGTCAAAGGCTTTGGCATAGTCAATAAAGCAGAAATAGATGTTTTTCTGGAACTCTCTTGCTTTTTTGATGATCCAACAGATGTTGGCAATTTTATCTCTGGTACCTCTGCCTTTTCTAAAACCAGCTTGAACATCTGGAATTTCATAGTTCATGTATTGTTGAAGCCTGGCTTGGAGAATTTAGAGCATTACTTTACTAGCATGTGATATGAGTGCAACTGTGCAGTAGTTTGAGCAATCTTTGGCATTGCTTTTCTTATGGATTGGAATGAAAACTGACCTTTTCCAGTCCTGTGACCACTGCTGAGTTTTCCAGATTTGCTGGCATATTGGATGCAGCACTTTCATAGCATTATCTTTTAGTATTTGAAATAGCTCATGAGAACCTCATGAACAGTATGAATAGGCAAAACAGTAGGACACTAAAAGGTGAACTCCCCAGGTCAATAGGTGCCCAGTATGCTACTGGAGATCGGAGGAGAAACAACTTCAGAAAGAATGAAGAGGTGGAGCCAAAGCAAAAACAGCACCCAGTTGTGGATGTGACTGGTGATGAAAGCAAGGTCTGATGCTGTAAAGAGCAATATTGCATAGGAACCTGGAATGTTAGGTCCATGAATCAAGGCAAATTGGAAGTGGTCAAACAGGAGATGGCAAGACTGAATGTCGACATTTTAGGAATCAGCGAAATAAAATGGACTGGAATAGGTGAGTTTAAATCAGATGACCATTATATCTACTACTGTGGACAAGAATCCCTTAGAAGAAATGGAGTAGCCATCATAGTCAAAAAAAAGTCCAAAATGCAGGGCTTGGATGCAATCTCAAAAACAACAGAATGATCTCTGTTCATTTCCAAGGCAAACCATTCAATATCATGGTAACCCAAGTTTTGCCCCGACCAGTAACACTGAAGAAGGTGAAGTTGAACGGTTCTATGAAGACCAACAAGACCTTCTAGAATTAACACCCCCAAAAGATATCCTTTTTGTTATAAGGGACTGGAATACAAAAGCAGGAAGTCAAGAAACACCTGGAATAACAGGCAAATTTGGCCTTGGAGTACAGAATGAAGCAGGTCAAAAGCTAAAAGCGTTTTGCCAAGAGAAAGCTCTGGTCATAGAAAACATTCTCTTCCAACAACACAAGAGAAGACTCTACACATGGACATCACCATATGGTCGACACCAAAATCAGATTGATTATAGTCTTTGCAGCCAAAGACGGAGAAGCTCTATACAGTCAGAAAACCAGGACCGGGAGCTGACTGTGGCTCAGATCATGAACTCCTTACTGCCAAATTCAGACTTAAATTGAAGAAAGTAGGGAAAACCACTAGACCATTCAGGTATGACCTAAATCAAATCCCTAATGATTACACAGTGGAAGTGAGAAATAAATTTAAGGGACTAGATCTGATAGACAGAATGCCTGATGAACTATGGATGGAGGTACCTGACATTGTACAGGAGACTGGAATGAAGACCATCCCCAAGAAAAAGAAATGCAAAAAAGCAAAATGGCTGTCTGAGGAGGCATTACAAATTGCTGTGAAAAGAAGAAATTAAATTGCTTACAAATTGCAAAGGAGAAAAGGAAAGATATACCCATTTGAATGCAGAGTTCTAAAGAATAGCAAGGAGAGATAAGAAAGCCTTTCTCAGTCATCAGTGCAAAGAAATAGAGGAAAACAATAGAATGGGAAAGACTAGAGATCTCTTCAAAAAAATTAGAGATATCAAGGGAACATTTCATGCAACGATGGGCTCGATAAAGCACAGAAATTGTATGGACCTAACAGAAGCAGAAGATATTAAGAAGAAGTGGCAAGAATACATAGAAGAACTATACAAAAAAGATATTCATGACCCAGATAATCACGATGCTGTTATCACTCACCTAGAGCCAGACACCCTGCAATGTGAAGTCAAGTGGGCCTTAGGAAGCATCACTATGAACAAAGCTAGTGGAGCTGATGGAATTCCAGTTGAGATATTTCAAATCTTAAAAAATGGTGACCAACCTAGACAGCATATTAAAAAGCAGAGACATTACTTTGCCAAAAGATGTACATCTAGTCTAAGCTATGATTTTTCCAGTAGTCTTGTATGGATGTGAGAGTTGGCCCATAAAGAAAGCTGAGCACCGAAGAATTGATGCTTTTGAACTGTGGTGTTGGAGAAGACTCTTGAGATTCCCCTGGACTGCAAGGAGATCCAACCAGTCCATCCTAAAGGAAATCAGTCCTGAATATTCATTGGAAGGACTGATTTTGAAGCTGAAACTCCAATACTCTGGTCACCTGATGCGAAGAACTGACTCATTAGAAAACCCCTGATGATGGGAAAGATTCAAGGTGGGAGGAGAAGGGGATGACAGTGGATGAGATCGTTGGATCGCATCATCGACTCAATGGACATTAGTTTGAGCAAATCTGGAAGTGGGTGATATACAGGGAAGCTTGTTATGCAGCAGTCAATGGGATCACAAAGCGTCAGACACAACTGAACTGAACTGAATTGAGGAGAAGTTTATGGGAGTTTTAGTTATTTTGTCTCATATATTCATAGTCACAGTTAAATCCTTCTCTGAGAACTAAGTGAGCATCTCTACTTAATGTCTATTCAGTTCAGTGTTACTATTTAGAATTAAAAATAAAGTAAAATCAAAATTATCAAACATGGTATTAATAAAATAATATGTTGCTGATGAGGAAATAAATATGTTGAGCATAAAGGGAGTGATACATACATCCAGAGTTATACAGTGGACAGAGCACTCATCCTCTCTTGGAAACATTCAGTGTAACTGTCAGTTTGGAGAATGCAAGATTGCTTCATTTACTCATTCAGGCTTTTCCTTTAAGATAGTGCAAGCCAGGAACAAACTCAGTCTTAAGTGTTTCCTCTAAAAGCTAAGATAATGAACCATCTCTTCACCTCTTTTTTTGGTTATATGTAGTGTCAGAATGCTAAAAAAACAAAAAAGTAAGAAATAACACTCAGTCGACATGTGTGCTTGTGGTTAGTCACCCAGTTCTGCTGGACTCTTTGTGACCTTGTGGACTGTAGCAATGCCAAATGTTTTATCTTAAGATATTTTGGTGAATTCTAGTTATATCAACAGATGAAGCATATGTGTTATTACAACAGCCTTTCCCAGGAAAGGAAACTACTAGAAGGAAAGTAGGCAAATATTTCTAAGCTTTAAAGAATGAGAACTATTGTTCTTCATCATCCATCATCTTTATCACCGACAACAATATCTGTCTCATTATTTATAATTATTTGACAGCTAAGTATTGATAGGTAGGCACTGGAGTCTTGTATTAAAGGTTATCAAAGCTATGTCCTTCATAATGCCGTAGGAATGAACAGTTGCAAGAGTAAATTCCCATTTCTCTTCTGACTTCCCTGGTAGCTCAGACGGTAAAGCGTCTGCCTACGACACGGGAGACCAGGGTTTGATCCCTGGGTCGGGAAGATCCCCTAGAGAAGTAAACAGCAACCCACTCCAGCACTGTTGCCTTGAAAATTCCATGGATGGAAGAACCTGGTAGGCTACTGCCTATGGGGTCACAAAGAGTCGGTTTCGACTGAGTGACTTCACTTTCTTTCTTTCTTCTGAATAGTGATTCTTTTCCCCAGAAAAATAAGTCACCTGGATCTCCATTATCATTTAATGACATATGTGCTATACAGGTAAAGTATACACATATTAAATAATGACAGTTCTAGATACAAATATTGAAATTCTATGTATAAATACGTGCATTGTTTTACTTTGAAGAAAACATTATTAAATCTTCTACAGAATATGTAGTAACAAATTTAATAAACTTTTACCTAACAGTCACCATAGACTCAATGCAGAATTCAAGGACAAATAAGACAGTATCTTCCCTTTTACATTTCTGTTGTTAATATAGCATGAACCTTCACTAAGTATGTAGAAAAGTATGTTCCAAATATATACTAAATTCTTTATGTTAACAGTTTTAATCTCAAATATTAAAGGAGTTTCAAAGTATTCCCATAAGTTATAGAAGCACCAAATTCAATTCCATTTTTCCCACCTCAAAAGGATCACTGAATAGCAAGAATAATGCCACTTGTTTCGTTGGTACTATCGTTCAGAGTACCGAAAAATGATTATCCTCTCAATTTCAATAGAGCTTAAGTTGGGTTTAGTGAAAAGGCAGTTTCTGATGTAAGTTATTCAAGAATTCTTAGAGCTACCTCTATGTGAGTTTACAAGACAATTAAGCAGCATTGTATCAGCTTCTTTTGCTGACTGCTCCATGACTTTCAACAAACTAATGCAAAGGAAGACTTGATACTCCCTTCATTAAGGAGACACAACTAATTGTCTGGAGTATGTACATCTCCAAATACTACCTTTGTTAGTGCTTGAATAGCATCTTAGTTTCTGACACTAACAAAACACTAAATACTCAAGAGGTAGGAGGTGGTTGGGGGCCTATTTAGTGTGAAAAAAGGAAATAATATAATCAATTACATCCACAAAAACTGGACTCATCTTCTTGTATGCAGCCATCATCTTAGAGTTTATTCTCTTATCACTCAAATGTAACCACCCTAAATGTTGAAGCTCAGAGAGTTTTAATTATCTCTTCTCCCTAAATTCTATTCAGTGATCATGTTGTGGGTTCTGGAACCTAGTGTAGGCAAATCAGCATTCTTTCATAACACAGCTATACTTCTTAAGCTTACTTCTGTTTGCTCATGTAAAATGCAATAGTCACACTGTATTTAACTTTCTTAAAGATAGTATTATCAAGGGGGATACATTTTAGAAATAATCTAACACAATGTCTACATTTCACAATTAATTAATTGAAGCCCTATGATATCAAAACCATTCTTGTTGATACTAAAAGTCATTCTCATACATAATGGTAGAGAGGTAGAAGTAGAACTGAGCCCTACTATCTCATGATTTCAGCCTGAGTGGAAATGGATCTGTTGATTCATTCATTTCTTCTTTTAATCAAGAAACACTCAGTGATCCATAACATGCACCAGGTACTACTCTCATAAAAAATAATACTTTATATAATTATTTATTCTGTCAAACACCACTTCCAGCATGACAGGTTTATTCTTGTGTGTTCAGTCCTCAGTCCGCTTTAACTCTTTGCGAGCCCATGGACTGTACCTCTCCAGGCTTCTCTGTCCATGGGATTTTACAGGCAAGACTACTGGAGTGGGTTGTCAATTCCTACTCCAGGGGATCTTCCTGATCCAGGGATTGAACCCTCATCTTCTATGTCTCTTGCTTTGCTGGCAGGTTGTTTACCCACTGAGACACTTGGGACGACAGATTTATACTCCATGTAGTTTGCTTTTTTTTTTGCATTTGGGATAGTAAATAAACACATTTTCTAGAAATACATTGAAAATATAAGTAGATTATATTGAATTTTTGACCTCTTGTTTAACTTCCCAGATGTATAAGGTCATTCTAAAAACTGAATATGTTCTTTGCTTTTAATCACCCCTGCCACTATCTCAACTGGTTTGAATCTTCACTCTCAAGTCACAAGGCTCCAAAGCATTCTAATTGCTTCCCCTTCCAACTGCTATTACACAGGAGAATCATTTTCCCATAATACAAGATTGATGAAGTTATTCTCATTCATTAAAAAGAAAAAGTCGTGATTAAAAAAAAAACAACCTTTTAATGGATTTCTATTCCCAATGAGAGACCATTATCTAAATTCATTGACATGCTATGAATAGCATGACATGAATGGGTTTCAATCTCCCTCCCAGATTAAGTTCCAACTAGGGACCCTTGCAGTGATTATACATACTTATTTACTGTTTATTTGAGACATTTTCACCTGTGTTCTTGCTCAAGTGACCTTGCTGCCCGGAGGATATTGGTTTCCGCCATCTGGAGCTATCCCACTCTTGATGTCTCAGTTCTACTGTCACTTCTGTGAGTCTGTGCTTTTTTGCTCCCGAGCAGAGAGAATTTGTCCACTCCTCTGTGCTCCCAGTAGCCTTAGTATATTTTGATCCTTAAAACTCTGCACATCATGTGTCCTTTTCATGGACCATGCAGTCTTTTACATCAGCAGCTCCTCCATATTCATTTCTTGTACATCTAATGTCGGTCATGAATTATATCCTAAATAAATGTTTATTGGTGGATGCTTATCATATTCACATGTACACAAAAAAGACAAAAATACAACACATAACAATAAATGGCCAACCTGGCAGCTAGTTATGACCTTTAGAGTCTCTTTTAACTCTAAATTGGGAGTTTAACTTGTCTTGAATTTCTAACGCACATCACTGTTCTCATTTAAGAAAGCAGAACACAAGATGAGTGACATTGCGTTGAAAAAGATCACATAAGTAAGGTTTAGCTACAAGTTGGGACACAGACCTGAGGAAAGTCAATATACATATATCCACTGAATAATGTTAACCCTCTCACCGATGCATTAAACAGGAAAGGAAATAACCATGCAAAGTGGTGTATCATTTTCTCTTTGTGTTTGCCCTTTGTATACACTACATTATAATCAAGAAATAATACAATTAGACTTTAAAAGGTACAGAATGATAAATATAATACACTTTCTTTTCAAATAGGATTGGAAAATAAATGTACATTTTATCATATCAATAAGACAAACAGCAGAGAGAGCTTCAGAACCAAGTCAGACAGAGGGAGCAAATGAGGGCTTGTGCATACATGGGACATTTTTTAAGGGACTAGGATGCTATATGACATTGAGTCATATATGACATTGAGTTCTGCTAAAGCAGACTTTAATTATACAGTAAAATTAAACATGAATGCATAGCGGTTGAGCCTAGTCTTTAAAGGAACTGGGTCTTTAACAATTTTACATTATATTTCTCTGAGCTGCTTATGTACACTTGGCTCTTTGATTCCTTGGGCGGATTCTCTTCCTGTGCTGCTGTACTGCCCTTCTGCTCAGTCATGTCTGATTCTTTGTGAGCCCACAGACTGCAGCCCACCAGGCTCCTCTATCCACAGTATTCTCTTCCTATATATGCCCCTTAAAGTTGTAAATAGCTTCTCTGCCCCCTTTATCTTCAACCAGGGCTGCATATAAGACATTTGCAAGGGTTATTAAGAACACCACTTCCTGGGCCCTCATCAGAAAGTCTAATTTAATTGTTCCTGGTTGGGCCAGGTTTCAGACATGATTAAAAATCTCCGTAGATGAGTCTGATGAGTAACCATCACTGAGAAGTACCATTACACACATATTCCTGAGGAGATTTCTTTAACTAGGAGGGATGACACTGCTTGCCACTGAACTTAGCACTTTTGCCTCTGGGATCTTAATGCCTAAGTTTGAATCCTAGATGTACCACTAGCAAACTGTGTGACCTCAAGCAAATCACTTAATTTATCTGTTTTAGTTTCTGCATATGCAAAAAAAGTGAAAGAAGAGTACTCATTTTATAGAAGTATTAAACGAGCTAACATCTGCAGAGAAAAGAGTTTTCCATGTAGTATGTGCAATTTAAAATAAAATAAACACATACATAAATACAATAAATACACACTTTTTGTTCTCCTGTATCACATAGAGGGTCACAACACCCAGATGTATAACTGATATGATTCCTGTCTCCAAATCCATACTTTAATATTTGAATATTATTTGAATATTGAATACCAATCTAGATTTTATGTCCCATATGTTAGAAAAATGTGACTTTGAGATGTGTATTTAAGATGTATTAAAATGCAAAAAGTAGACTATGATGGTGTTGGGCCACTTTATTAGAGACACATGGATGAAGAATTTGCATACTTATTAAACCTGCTTGAAGTAAACAGAATTTTTAAGGATCAGAAAAGATATATGCCATAAAAATCCTTCAGAGTAGGAGTTATGCTCCCTTGAACTGTACTTCGAGGATCAGAGCAGGAAATTTGTTTTTTTCCTGTCTCCAACTCCAACATCGCTCAGCCTGGCCTCAGAGTATCCCCTGGCACATGTAATGCTGTGACATCAGCTTGTGATTTGTCATTCAGTCCAATGATCCAAAAGCACTCTAAGGTTATAAAACTTTCCTTCCAGATATGTCCTAAATATTTTAGACTATACATATTTACACCTTGTGATCCCAATGTACTTTGATGGATAAGTGAATCCATTTTTATGAGCACTTTATCTCTCTGTTGTGTGCCAAGAATTCCAAATGATGAACACTAACACAAATTCTAATGTGTGCTCCCAGGAACACATATTGGATGAACTCTGACATCTAGTGATGTCCAATGCTGTCTCCTTTGTACTTAATGTAATTTAGAAATTATTTTCACAGAAGTCGTGGTTGGGAAATTCCATAGAAATAACGATAAAAATATTTCCAACGTAGTGCCGTGGTAAAAGAATCTGCCAGCCAATGCAGGAGATGAAAGAGACTTAGGTTTGATCCTTGGGTCTGGAAGATCCCCTCAAGGAGGAAATGGCAACCTGCTCCAGTGTTCTTGCCTGGAAAATCCCATGGACAAAGGAGCCTGGTGAGCTACAGTCCATGGGGTCTCAAAGAGATGGACACGACTCAGCGACTGAGCAACAATGCTAAAGTATGAGTTTGGAATTCATTCACTCAGTGGCTCCCAGCTATAATTCAGTAAGATCTGAATTTTGGCTGCATAGCCAAATACATAAAGAAATCACTTCTGATCCAAATGTACTTAGCCAAGGTATTAAGGACAAATTAATTAGAGTTTATTTAAAAGATATCCAACACACCTGAAATTATTTGTTTTTATTTGATTGGATGATTCTGTCATGGTAAGAGCTTCCCAGGTGTTGCTAGTGGTAAAGAACCTGCCTGCCAAGGCAGGAGATGTAAGAGACATGGGTTCAATCCCTGGGTCAGAGAGATCCACTGGAGGAAAAAATGGCAACCCCCTCCAGCATTCTTGCCTGGAGAATCCCATGGACAGGATAGCCTGGGGTCTACTGTCCATAGGGTCTCAAAGAGTCGGACACAACAGAAGTGACTTAACATGCACACACGCATGTCACGTTAAGTATAAGAGAGACTTATCTATCTACCCACCTAATATCTATATCTATCTTCCTATCCATATATCACTTCATCTAGTTTTAGTAAAAAAGAAAAATACAAGCTGTCTACATGTGTATATACATGTGTATGTGTGTGTGTATACACCAGAAGCCAAAAGTACTGTATCCTAGAACCAGTTCTGTAATTAAAAAGATAAATGATCTTTTGCAAATCTTTTCAACTCTGTAAGGATAATAGTGTAATTTTAGGGGATAATGCAATAATCCCCTCCAAAAAAGTTAATCCCCCTAATTGTAGGAACTGTGCATATAATATTCATCTCCTTCACTCTTCAATGTTTGCTAGAAGGAACTTGACTCCCATGGAAGCATTTGATTCCATTCTAAACTTCTTGGTTAATAATGATTGGTTAAGGAATGTAAATATAATCTATTTTAAACCAATAAAACCAGAGGAGATATTTGATGGGACCTTCTAGGGAATGCTCTCTTTTTCTTTTTCTCTGGACTCTGGTGTGCAACATCTTGGGGGAAACGTGACTTGAGATAGTCACATACAAGAAGTCATACACACTTGAGAATCCCAGGGAAATTAATGAAGAGTCTTGACTCCCCCTGCCTAAAGCTCAACCTCTAAGCATTTTGATGATTTGAGACCACACACCTCTTTTTGTATGAGATCTCATACTTGAAGATGGATGGGGTTTTTCTATTACTTTCAAATTAACAAAATTTTGGCAAGTCACTTAAACATTCTAAACCTCTGTTATTTCAAATAACAAGTGGGAATATAAATAGTAGAGGTCTCATGTAACTCACTTATGCATTAATGCAGCAGTCCTCAGTCTTTTTGGCACTGGGAACTGCTTTAGTGGAAGACAGTTTTTACATGGACAGTGGTGAGTGGGAGGGTGGTGGTTTAGGGATGATCATCATAAAGCACAACCTACTTTCCTGGAATGTGGCTCATAGTGGTTCACAGTAAGTTCACGCTCCTATGAAAATTTCATGCCTTCAGTGATCTGACAGAAGGTCAGCAATATGAGCGATGGAGAGCAACTGTAAATACACATGAAGCTTTGCTCACTCACCTGACAATCATCTCCTGCTGTGCAGCCCAGATTCCTAACAGGTATCAGTCTGTCTGAGGCCCAGGAGTTTGGGACCCCTGCATCAACTCATGTAAATTGCATTGTGTAATAAATGGCACACAAAATGGTTGCGAAAATTCTTCAACTTTATAATGATGGGCTAAGATTTCCTTATTTCCTTTCAATTTTAGTAATTTGTTCGACAAATGGAAACATAATGCAGACTTACCTCTTTTTAAAATAGCTTTTCCATTGCTAAAGATTGGTCTTTTTGTTCCAAGATTTTGACCATACCTTGACTCTGTCCAAATCCTTTGATGTTATGTTATGAATTACTACACAGTATGAACACTTTCAAGACCATTTATAGTCTGATATTCATTTCTTTTTTTTCCATTCTAAACCTTAACTCAATTTTCCCAATCTTCCCTCCAGGAAATATGTTTTATCCACTGTTCAACAAAAATGAAAGCTCTGCCAATTTGATTTTGGGTAACAACTCTGAGCCTCTCATCCAATAATTGGAAATAGATATCTGAATTTCATAAAGAGTTTGCGAAGTATACATTAAGCAATATATGTATATCACCTCCTCTGGTTTCTTCCACTGTTGCCCATTGCTGAGAATAATACAGACCAACTCATTCATCGTTACACTTGCAAAGGATGGTTCCATTGTTTCCTTCCTTTAGTTGAAATCCTGCTTTCTTCTGAGCTTAGTACTGCTTATTAGCACATTTTAGGCCCACATTTTAGGAAGCTGCCTTCTTTCAGCTTTCCAATACTCTTTTTGGGTAATTGATCTTTTCTACTACCAGTAAAAGGGGCTCCTCATGTTTACCTAACTTCTTTTAGGGATATTTATCTGATTGATGTACATCTCTTTCTTCAGGTTGCCTCCAACTACGGTTGGTTTCCTCAGTGTCATTTATTCTTGGCTCTCTCCTTTCTGTCTTAATCACAGTTTCTTAGTTTTTTTCTACACACCCTTTGCCTTTCCCTGCCCTTAAAAGATTCATGTATCACAGGCTTCTCTCTCTCCCTATATGCCTAAATCTACAATCTTACTCATATTTTCCTCTAGGTTTTAGTGACTGGACTATCATTTATATATTCCAGTTGCTTAAATTACAAAATTTCCAGTTGGCTTGGCAAAGATACACTGAATTTTTTAGTTGCATTTTAAACGTTTTTCAAAATCTTTTTTTTCTGTTTACTTCCAGTCCAGTATATTTTATTTGACTAAAAGTTGCTAAAATATGTTTGCCCTTTTCATTCTGCCACTAATTTTCTTCAAAATGTTACTGCTTTTTGGATTCCCTGGTGATCCAATGGTTAAGAACCCCCTTGCCAATGCAGGAGACACAGGTTCGATCCCTGGTCCAGGAGGATTCCACATGCTAAGGGGCAACTAAGCCCATGTGTCATAACTACTGAAGTCCATGCACCTAGAGTCCAGGCTCCACAAGAAGACAAGTCACTGCAATGAGAAGGCAAACTAGACTGGCCCCTGCTTGCCACAATTAGAGAAAGCCCACACATAGCAATGGAGACCCAACCCAGCCAAAATAAATAAAATTTGAAAAGAAATCACTGCTTCTTTCCTGGATTATGGCCTTATAATATTTAATAATCACTCAATTACCTTCCATAACCACCTGTCATTCACCCTGTGTACTTAAAACCATATTCATCTTTCAAAAAATCAAATTTGATTTTGTCCTCAGCATCATCTCTAATGTCCTTTGTGACTTTGTCTCTACCTACATTTCCAGGTTTATCTCTCACAACTCTTTCTGTCTACTTCATGTTGCCTCAGTACAATATTACTTCTCTAAGCCATGGTACTATTTCATATCCTGCTGTTTATAGATAGGGTTTTGATTATCAGAAAAGTCTCATTTTACCCAGGTGAACTTTAGCCTAGGTTGAAAATTGGACCCAATGACTCCTCTTCCAGAAACTCATTTCCATATGTTCACAGAGCATCAGGTCATGTCTCTCATGCTACCACTAGGCAGCCAGCATGCCCTACCTTAAAGACTGCTTACAGTTCTTTTTTTAATTCAGTACTCACTGTGGAGCTTGGTACCTAATAGGTACATGATAAATTTCTCCTGAATAAATTAATAAAATATAAATGAGTTTCTCTTAGAATTAATCTTGATCAGCCCATGTGAGCAGTTTCCAGTGAAACCTTCGTTCTATCTCTTGACTCAGGTCCAAAACCCAAGGTCCCCTCATCTCAGCTTTTGTGGCAGTGATGCTGTTTTGCTCTCTGTTACAGATATCAAATGAGCAACTTTAAATCAAAAGTGACATGAGAACTCTTAATGAAAGTGGCAAAAGAATACAAGAAATCAATTAGTAGCATGTTAGTGATCTCGACATATCAGGCCCTGCTAACCCTATTAAAGAGTATATGACTCTACTCTCAGTTTCAAAGAAGAGGATGAACTTTTGTAAAAGCAAGGACTCTACTGAGGTCAATATCTATGGAAATTTCATTATAAGAAAGTCCAGAACCAGTTCTCTCAGTTTACATAACCTGGAGTTCAGTGATCTTAATTATTGATTATTTCACAACTCAAAGACAAGATGATGCCATTTTAAAAAGTACTCACAGATAGATTTGTCCACTGCTGGAAAGCATGTTCAGCTATGAAGTAGCATTGATTTTTGACATTATTGCTTAAATAATCTTAGCTAATAGAGAAAGCTGTGTTATTTTTATACAAGTGCTATGATTTCATATTAAGGTTTTGTTCCTTTTATGTTGCTGTGGTTAAATGCTGCGGTGATTTAGGCTGAGGTTTAGTTGCTAAAGAAATAAAAGACTTGCATGTGTCAGCTGGTGCTCTGTGATGACCTAGAGGAGTGGGATGGAGGGGAGGGTGGAGAGAGAGTGGTTCAAGAGGGAAGGGACACATGTATACTTATGGCTGATTCACAACATTGTAAATCAATTGTCCTCCAATCAAACACAATTTTTTAAAAGTATGCTATAGAAAGGAAAGAAAAGACTTTAACACAGTACAGTTGACCCTTGAACAACACAGCTTTGAACTGCATGTATGTCTGTGTGTGTGCACGCGAGCGAGCAGGCACTTTGTCACTCAGTCATGTCCGACTCTGCGACCCCATGGACTGTAGTCTACCAGGCTCTTCTGTCCATGGGATTCTCCAGGCAAGAATAATGCAGTGGGCTTGCCATGCCCTCCACCAGGGGATCTTCCTGACCCAGGAAATGAACTGGGATCTCCTTGTGGCTCAGTTGGTAAAGAATTTGCCTTCAATGCAGGAGGCCTGGGTTCAATCCCTGGGTTGGGAAGATCCCCTGGAGAAGGGAAAGGCTACCCACTCCAGTATTCTGGCCTGGAGAATTCTGTGAACTGTATAGCCCATGGGGTCGCAAAGAGTCAGACACAACTGAGCAACTTTCACTTTCATTCCTTCATTGCAGGCGGATTCTTTACCAGCTGAGCTATCTAGGAGCTGTATGAGTCTACTTATAAACAATTTTTTTCAATAGCAAATACTATTATAAGTTACCAAAGGATCCAAGGTTGGTATCCATGGGACTTGGAATGTGAATAAGGAGAAACCATGAATATGAAAAACTGACTATAAATTAAACCCAGGATTTCAATTTCATAGAAGTTAGCACCCCTAGCCCCTGTGTTGTTCAATGGCGAGCTGCGCTTGTTCTGCTATATCCACTGTAATCCAACATCAAGATAGAAATGTACTTCAGCTAAACAAAATTCAAACTTTACTATATTTCATAGGACTTCTATCCCAAATTCTCTCAATTGATGAACAAATAACAATGGATAATACAAATCACCTGATCTCAATTTATTCATCTATGTAATGGAAGGTTTGGAATAGATGTCTATAGATTCCAGGATACAAACACATGTTGTAATTCTAGACAGAAAAAAAAAAACTGATTAAATTGATAGATAGTCAATGAGATTAAACTTTGATGGGTCTATCAACTTTATTTTATTTCACCAAAGTTTCTATCAAATGGTCACTTCATATAAGTTTCTCTCCTGAGAATGGAACCTAAGATTTTAATTTGAAAAGTTATATTTATCTTTCTCATGGTGATGTATGTTTTCATCTAAAATAAATCTTCAGAAGTTGGACATGAGTTTTAAAACTCACCAAAATAGAAAAATAACATATGCATTATCACTGTTTTATAGAATAATGATCTGCTTGTTAACCACTTTGAACTTTTCAGAGTAATACATAGAAGGATAAAAAAAAAATTATCACTAAACCATAATTTTAATGCATACTATATGGAACATTGAACTTAAGTTATTAGCTTCACAATGTGTTCTGATAACTTAGAGGTATTCCTGTTACTTAAATTGGTACAATTTGATGCTACTTTAGAATGCTTGATGATGAAACTATAACTTTGCCATTATTTCCAAATAAAAGCTATATCTCTTAATTCACTTATAATTCTATTATTTTTCATGAGATTTCTCCTATTATGTTAAATTATTCCTTTGGAATATTTTGGTGAATATATTACTATATGGAGTTGTTCACATACAGTATTTTTTCTAAAAAAAGCTTTCAAGTTGTAAGCCAGCCATAAAATACAGTGCAGATTAAAAGATAAAAAGGGATTAAAAGTCTAAGAGAAAGTGAGTTATAGCCATGTGGGGTTGCTCATGAATTTATTTTATGATCTAGCTGAGGAGACAGAAAAGAGATCAAATGAAAAGTGGGCAGGCAGCATGAGACGGTGCTCCAGAAGCACAGGAATATTCGGAATATCATAGTCACGAATTCAACTCATATTTGATTTAAAGGGTAGATTGAAGACTTGGTGAAGAGCAATTTTGCTTGGTACAATTACAAATTATGGGTTCCTGGTCTTATAAAAGAAGCTGTGAGAGGATAAATTTCAGGAAAGGGTTTGATGTCCTTGCTTGGAAAGATTTAGCAGCTGGCCAGAAAGTCCACTGGCAAACCACAGTTCTTAATGCACGAAGGGTTGAGATTCAGATCCAAGTTCTCCTCTTCCTCCTTTACAGCATTAAGCCTAGTGCCAAACTCAGTAGAAGTTTACATGCCTTTGAAGGTTTGGATAGCAGTTATGTCCATTCTCTAAATCTACCCAACTGAGGAGTGATGAGTCAAAGAAAAGTATATGTCTTGCTGCTGTGGTCTCTTCCTTATTGTCTTGTCCATAGGTATTGACAGTTTTTGTTTTTTTCTTTCCCCACTGGAGTCAAGCCCAGGAGCATGGCATTTTTGTCATCTGTGACTTTAGAGCTGCTGCTGCTGCTGCTGCTAAGTCGCTTCAGTTGTGTTCGACTCTGTGAGACCCCATAGACGGAAGCCCACCTGGCTCCCCCGTCCCTGGGATTCTCCAGGCAAGAACACTGGAGTGGGTTGCCATTTCCTTCTCCAGCTAGGGTCTGTCTATTTATTACACTCATTCTCCAGTTGGGTTGCTCTACATATATTGCTTTTTGTTTCATTTTTTCTCTTTTTGCCCTGATTTTTCTTGATCCCCAGGAATCCACTTCCTGTAAAATCCAAGTAATAGAATGCAGGGTCCTAGTAGACCCCATTTTTAGAATTTTCCATCTAAGAGAGAAAGCTTCAATATCTCACAACCTCTGTTTCTTAGCTCTGAATGGTGAGATGTTGCACTGAGGTGATGCCTTGAGTCTTTCATAATGCCCAGAGAACAGAAACCCAAGAATCCCAACCCACTACTAGAGCAGTTAAGGCTAAACACCAGGCAATCTCTCAAATATGCTCTAGCGGAAAAAAAAAATTCACCAGTTTTTCATTTATTGAGCAATCAGTTAGATGACTGTTGTTGTGGTAGCTAATACTACACTAGGTACTGAGAATATAAGAAATTTTAAAAAGTAAAACCAAAAGAAAACCCTGTTCTTAAAAAATAGTTTTCAAAGAACATAAGCTTACTTTATATGATTTCTTTTGTGGAACTCAGAAAATTATACTCATCTGAAGCTCCCTCTTCTTTCTGAAGAAAAGGTTCAAGTACAACAAACATGTATTGGACAGCCAAGTGTATCAAATAATGACCAAAAGATTTTATGTGTTTATTTCACTTAAGGCTTGAAACCACGCTACCTCCTATAATTAACTCCACTTTTACAAATGATAAAGTACTGCTTGGGGTTCCCTGATGGCTTAGATAGTGAAGTACCTGCCTGTAATGTGAGAGATATGGATTCGATCCCTGGGTCAGGACGATCCCCTGGTGAAGGGCATGGCAATCCACTCTGATATTCTTGCCTGGAAAATACCATAGTCAGAGGAGTCTGGCAGGCTACAGTCCACGGGGTTGCAAAGAGTCGAACATAACTGAGTGACTAAGCACAAAGTACTGCTTTCTCCTTGGAAGAAAGGCTATGACAAACCTAGTCAGCATATTAAAAAGCAGAGACATTATTTTTCCAACAAAGGTCCACATAGTCAAAGTTATGGTTTTTCCAATAGTCATGTAGGGATGTGAGAGTTGGACCATAAAGAAGGCTGAGCACTGAAGAATTGATGCTTTCAAACTGTGGTGTTGGAGAAGACTCTTGAGATCCCCTTGGACAGCACAGAGATCAAACCATTAATCCTAAAGGAAATCAACCCTGAATATTCATTGAAAGGACTGATGCTGAAGCTCCAATTCTTTGGCCACATGATGTGAAGAACCGACTCATTGGAAAAAACTGATGCTGAGAGAGATTGAGGGCAGAAGGAGAAGGGGGGTGACAGAGGATGAAATATTTGAATGGCATCATTGACTCAATGAACATGAGTTTGAGCAAACTCTGGGAGATAGTGAAGGGCAGAGAAGCCTGATATGCTGCAGTCCACAGGCTCACAAAAATTTGGACATATTGAGTGACTGAAAAGTCACTCTTGGTGACTTAAAAGTACTTAAGTACTTAACTTAAAACTACTCTTGGTATTCTGTGGAGCTGGGAAAACTCTGGCTTTGACAACAAAGACTTTGCCCTTAGCCACTACCCTGCATCACCTCCAGGACACAGGAATTTTGTAAAGTGACTGAGCTTTTCCATTTTCCTCGGCTTTACTTGATACAACTTTCTTTTCTTTCTTGCTTTTCTTTTTCTTTTTTTTAAATCTGGAATTGAGATTTTAGCAATACATTACTTATTTTAATGTTTGTACTTTTCTAAGATATTTTAAATTCAGGAAGTGTGATACCTTCAGCTTTGTTATTCTTTCTTAAGATTGCTTTGGCTATTCTGATTTTTTCTTTTTTGCAGCAGTTCAAAATGAATTTTAGAATTGTTTTTGTCTATTTTTGTAAAAACTACTATTGGGATTTTGATAAAAGTTACATTGCATCTGTAGATCACTTTGGGTAGTATGGCCATTTTAACAATATTAAATCTTCCATTCCCTGAATGTGGATGTCTTTCCATTTATTGGTGTCTACTTCTTTCATCAATGTTTTATAGTTTTCAAGATACAAGTCTTTTACCTACATTGTTATTACCAAGTATTTTACTCTTTTTGATAATATTGTAAATGCAATTATTTTCTTAATTTCTTTTTTTTATAGTTTGCTGTTAGTGATAGAAATGAAACTAATTTTTGTATATTGATTTTGTTTCTGCTGTTTTACTGAATTCATTCATTAATTTTAATAATTTTGAGGGACATCTTTAGGATTTTCTACAAATAAAACTATGCCATCTGCAAACAGAAATGATTTTATTTTTTCCTTTTAGCTTTGAATGTCTTTTTCTCCCTTCTTTTTTTTTTCTTTTCTCTTTTCCTATTTGCTCAGGCTAGAATTTCTAATATGATGTTGAATAGATATTTTCAAAAGTGGGTATCCTTGCCTTCATCCCAATCTTTAAAAAAAATAAAAAAAAGCTTTCAGTTTTTCACCATTGAGTATGATATTAGTTATAAGCTTCATTCTTTCATTTCAAAGTAACAGTATAGGTCACTGGAACAGAAGAGAGAGCCCAGAAATAAATCTATGCATATAAGGTCAACTGGTCTATGATAAGGGATACAAGAATACACAATGGGAAAAGGACAATCTCTTCAACAAATGATATTGGAGAAACTGAATATCCACAGGAAAATAAAATAAAATTGGACTAGAATCATTACATACACAATAATTAATTCAACATGGATTAAAGGCTTAAGTGTTAAAACTCGAAACTGTAATAAAAACATAGGGAAAATCTTCATAAGTGTCAGCAAAGATTTTTTGAATATGACCCAAAAAACACAAGCAATGAAACGAAAAATAGACAAATGAGACTCTATTAAGCAAGAAACCTTCTGTTCAGCAAAGGGAACCATCGACAGGGTGAAAAGGCAACTTACAGAAGAGAAAAAAAAAATTGCAAACTATATATCGGATAAAAGGTTATTATCCAACAAACTTTAAAAAAAAAAAGCAACCTCTTACAACTCAACAGCACACACACAAAAAAAGAAAGAAAGAAAGAAAATAGGCCAGCAGGCAATTTGATGTTAAAAATGGGCAAAGAATTTGAATAGATGTTTTTCCAAAGAGTACATACGAATGCCCAACAGTTATATAAAAAGATACTCAATATAATTTATCAACTTGGACACGCAAATCAGAATCAAAATAAGATATCACTTCATACCTGTTAGAATGGTGATTACTTTTTTCTTTTTAAGTGCATGTGATGTGGAGAAATTGTTATCCTTATCCCTTGTTCATGTTTGTGGGAATGCAATATGATGGAAATGTAAAATGATGCTATAGAAATAACATGCAAATTTCTCAAAACAATAAAAATGCAATTACTACATTATAGACCAAGGCCACTTCGGGGTATACATCCAAAAAAACTGAAATTGAGTTCTCAAACAGATATCCACACTTCCATGTTCATTGTAGCATTATTCACAATAGGAAAATATAGAAACAACTTAAATGCCCATTGACAAATGACTGGATGAAGGAAACATGAAATATATACACAACAAAATATTATTCAGACTTTAAAAAAAAGAAGAAAATCTTTACATATTCAACACCACTGATGAATCTGGAGAATAAGACAGTCACAGGACAACTACTGCATGGTTCCACTTATGTGAGGTATAAAAATAGTCAAACTGAAAAATAGAGTAGTATATTGGTTGCTAGTAGTCATGTATGGATATGAGAGTTGGACTATAAAGAAAGCTGAGCGCTGAAGAATTGGTGCTTTTGAACTGTGGTGTTGGAGAAGACTCTTGAGAGTCCCTTGGACTGCAAGGAGATCCAACCTGTCCATCCTAAAGGAGATCAGTCCTAAATGTTCATTGGAAGGACTGATGTTGAAGCTGAAGCTCCAATATTGGCCACCTGATGGAAAGAGCTGACTCATTGGAAAAGACCCTGATGCTGGGAAAGATGGAGAGCAGGAGGAGAAGGGGAGGACAGAGGATGAGATGGTTGGATGGCATCACCGACTCAATGGACGTGGGTTTGGGTGGACTCAGGGAGTTGGTGATGGACAGGGAGGCCTGGCGTGCTGCGGTTCATGGGGTCACAAAGAGTCGGACATGACTGAGTGACTGAACTGAACTGAACTGAACTGATATTGGTTGCCAGGGGCTGGGGGAAGGGAGAATGGGGTGTTGCTGTCTGACGATTACAAAGTTTCAGTTTTACCAGAAAAACAACTTCTAGAGAACTGCTATAACACATTCTGCCTATAGTTACTATATTGTCCACTTAAAATTTTAGAAGGACAGATCTCACGTGTGTTGTGTTCTCATTACAATAAAAGAAAAAAGATTATATTATACTTTTTAAAATTCAAGTAGTCAATAGTTTATTTTGTTAAACTTAGTATTATTTTTAAGTTTCAGTCTGTCTGATATTAACCCACTCCAGTATTCTTGCCTGGAGAATCCCAAGGACAGAGGAGCCTGGTGGGCTATGGTCCATGGAGTTGCAAAGAGTCAGACATGACTGAGTGAGTAACACTTCCACTTCCACTAACGGATATGTAAATATGAAGAAAATACAAATTTCAAAGAACTGAAGGCTTAGTTACACACTGGGTCTCCTGTGTCTCCTGCATTGGTGGCTCAGATGGTAAAGAATCTGCCTGTACTGCAGGAAGCCCCAATCCAATCCCTGGGTTGGAAAGATCTCCTAGAGAAGGGAATGGCTGCCCACTCCAGTAATCTTGCCTGGAGAATTCTATGGACAGCCAAGTCTGATGGGCTATGTTCTAGAGTCCCAAAGAAATTGATTAGACTGAGTAACTAACACTTTTTCAAGAATAAATAGGAGATATGTCCATTGAGGCTTAGATTTATTTATTTTAATCTTATTATTTAAAAGTCTAGCACCATTGAATCCCATGTGTTCCCATTCAGGAAAACTGGAAATTAATCTTATATATAATATAGAGGCATTTTGATACTTCATGATTTACTGATTTGAAAACTGAAGATGAACAGTAAGTGTCTTACTGAAACTGAAAACAGGTTACAAAGCAACATTTGTAAGATTATAGCAAACAGTATCACCAATATTTAATTAAGAAGCAATGTCTGGATTTCAGCATTACATTTTTAGTACCAGACAGTTATTTTCAGTGGATTTTTTTGTTAATGTCATTATAAATTAGACACTGATATATCATGCAGATTCTTCCATTACTGGAAATCACATTTTATCAGTATTTATTCTTAAGTCAAGATGTTTGTGTTATCCATGCAATTTGCTCTGAAAAGAAGTGAAAGTCGCTCAGTCGTGTCTGACTCTTTGCGAACACATGAACTGTATAGTTCACGGAATTTTCTAGGCCAGTATACTGGAGTGGGTAGCCGTTCCCTTCTCTAGCGGATCTTTCCAACTCAGGAATGGAACCCAGGTCTCCTGCATTGCTGGCAGATTCTTTACCAGCTGAGCCACAAGGGAAGCTCAAGAATACTGGAGTGGGTAGCCTAACCCCTCTCCAGCAGACCTTCCCCACCCAGTAATCGAACTGGGGTCTCCTTCATTGCAGGCGATTCTTTACCAACTGAGCTATCAGGGGAAGCCCTACATTTACAGAGACATATACAAAGATCATGTGGAGCAATTTTGGAAATAATCAAAAAGATGCATTATTATTATTATTACTTTATTAATGTTTTCAATTAATTTTTTAATCAAGAAGTCATAAGTCATTTGAACCAGAAATAGATAGCCTGCATTGTTTTCACATTTTGGCAGGTCTTTCCATTATACTTCAACTACTATACTGAATTGCTAACCTTTCTATACAGCTATATATTTGATAGTATTCTGTTTTCACTAAAATATAGTGAAGTTGCTCAGTCATATCCTACTCTCTGTGACCCCATGGACTGTAGCCTACCAGGCTCCTCTATCCATGGAATTTTTCAGGCAAGAGGACTGAAGTGAGTTGCCATTTCCTTCTCCAGGGGATCTTCCTGACCCAGGGATCAAACCCAGGTCTACTGCACTGCAGGCAGTTGCTTTACAGTCTGAGCCACCCGGAAAGCCTTTATTTAAAGATAGTTTCACCTAATTTTTGCAACTACCCTATAATGTAACAACTAATTATAATAAGCTTTGTTTTAAGCACTTCTCTTTTATTAGTGCATTTAATCCTCACAACAATATTGTGAGAAAGAAATTATCACCTGCTTTTTACAGGTGATGAAACTAAGGCAACAGAGTGTATGTCATTTGCCCATCGGTGAATACCTTTAGAGATAGCTCTTGATTCAGTCTGTCTGATTCCTCAGCTGCTGTTTGAATATCCTGTTGCTGCTGCTGCTAAGTCGCTTCAGTCATGTCCGACTCTGCGCGACCCCATAGATGGCAGCCCACTAGGCTCCCCCGTCCTTGGGATTCTCCAGGCAAGAACACGGGAGTGGGTTGCCATTTCCTTCTCCAATGCATGAAAGTGAAAAGTGAAAGTGAAGTCGCTCAGTTGTGTAGGTCTCATCAAAACAGTTATATGCAGATAAATTGGGATGGTTAGCTAGAAACATAATGTTTAGTTTCAGAATGGTTCACTCTTATAACAAAAGATTCATGCAATCTCCCCAATATATGTTCAAACACAACTGTGGGTAGCAAATTTGAACCCATAGCCTAGATATAATTTCATGTTTCATCATTCTGAATTACAATTGCATCTCAGTATATCTTGTGCATCGATTTATATGGCTGTCTCTGGTTGCTCAGGGGTAAAGAGTCCACCTGTCAACCAGGAGACATGGGTTCAATCTCTGAATCTGGAAGATTCCCTGAAAGAGGAAATGGCAACCCACTCTAATATTCTTGCCTAGGAAATCCCATGGACAAAGGATCCTGGCCAATACAGTCCACGGGGTTGCAAGAATCAGACACAACTGAGCAATTATACAGTCACAACAATTAATTTAGATGTGTAAATTATAAACATAGCTTAGTTTAACACAGAATAACTTAATATGGCTAAAAGTAATAATCCCTAGCCTGTTTGTTACGTTTTCTTTATATGAATGTTTTGTTTTTTATAAGGTTTTAATTGTATTTTTTTTTACACTATTTTTCTTTACTACACCATCAAGACTTTCCAAATATCCCAAAGTTGCATCAGTATCAGTATGTTATTAAATTCTTATTTTGTTAATTGGTTCTTCCCACCGTCTTCCCATCCACCTGCTTTCCTATACTACTTGACTAGATGGATAGCTCTGAAGTCTCTATGTCATGTTTAACTCTTTCTTGGGTTAGTCCCTTATTTTTGGAGAAGGAGATTCTAGTATGACTTTCAAACGTGTATTGGGAATGTTTATTGTATATGTACTTCTTTGAATTTAACCTTGAAGTAGATGTGGCCATTTACATTGGTCATTCTTGGTTGGAAATCACCTTTCTTTATAACACAAAATCCATTGCTTCATTGACTCCTTAGCATCCGTCCTGTTCTCATGCTGCTCCTGAGAAGACTAATGTAATTCTGATTATCCACTTAGAGTGAATTGTTTGCTTATTCTCTTCTTTTTGTTTGCATTTGTGTGTGTGCATGTATGTTTCTTTTCCTCTTTTGAAATTTTGGGGTTTTCTCTTAATCCTTGTCGTTCTAATATTTTTGTCTCTTTTTTTCGTTCATTATCCGGATTGTTCAATGGGTGAAAAATTTCAACCTCCTGCTCATATCTGTTGATTATATACCTCTTATATGCTATTTCTTTCATAACTGTCTAAATCTCTCTCAGTCTTATTTTTCTAGAACTGGTATTCTTAGATCCTCTGCATTGATGATTTTCCATTTCTTTCTCACATTAAAAAAAAATAGATATTTTATTCTATTTATTTGGAAAATGTCTCAGTTTTTTTCATTAAATGTGTCTCCAAATAACTCATAAGACAAAATCTTCTTTCTTCTTCCTTTAAGGGTTTGCATTGGAGTTTTCTTAAAATATATGTTGATCTTTGATTCTGGCTCATCTTTTAAGATGGAACAATAAAATCATTTTGACGGTTCTCTGTGTGTGGTCAGAATATGTTTATTTAGGGCAGAGCCTTCTAATCCATGCACCATGGACTAACGGTGTGCTGTAAAGGTATTACAAATTCAGCATGGATTTGCCTCTACCCATGAAGCAGTTAAGACACAGTATGTGGTATTCTTTGCCATGGAGCCAATAATTTCCTCCAATGTTCAGTGAAAATATTCTTGTTATCTATATTTGTTTTGTCATGGCAATATTTTATTAATATCAGTATTTATGTTATCAAATGTGATAGGAAAGGGGTGTGTGTGTGCTAAGTTATTTCAGTGGTGTCTGGACTCTGTACAACCACACTGACTGTAGTCTGCCAGGCTCCTCTGTGCATGGGATTCTCCAGGCAAGAATATTGGAGTGGGTTGCCATGCTCTCCTCCTGGGGATGTCCCCAACCCAGGGGCCAAACCCACTTCTCTTATGTCTCTTGCATTGGCAGGCAGTTTCTTTACCACTATCACCTCCTAGGAAGCTCATTGAGATCTTAAGCAACAAATATTAATACCACTGAAACATTTAGGTTTTCATAATTAGTCATACAAAGTAACTGATGAAATAAATGATGTTCTATGTCTATATTCATGTATGTAAGTTTTTAAAGAAATCTATCCATCTATGTATCTCTCCATGTATCCATCAATCTATAATTCAGGAAATGTCCTAACATCTCTAAGCTCTGTTTTCTTATATTCTAAAAATATTAATGATTAAAAGTATATTAAAAGTATCTCCAGAAGTTACCTTCAGTTAAAAATGAAAATCTAAGGAAGAGAGGAACTAAGATGTCTTTCAGTGCTCCTACATCAAATAACAGGTAAAGCTGAGTTTATTATTTATTTATATTTAAAATATAGACTTTTTTACTCAGTCACTGGAGATTTTGGGATCCATATTTTTATGTCTCCCTATTACATTTTTGATGATTAGGAATTTGATGTAACCCCCAAAATAGTGAAATGTTTATTCCATTTTATGTATGTTATATTCTCTGACTTTAAGAAGTTTGCAATCAAGTGTAAGATGCACAAAGCAGTTAGAACAATAGACCAGACAGAACATAACTTTATGACAATCATAAGTTATGACTGTCATTAACTTTATGAAAAATAGTTTGAAGAGATTGATCTACACCTTTAGAGTAGCTGAGAGAAACATTTGTGGTGCATATGTGACTGAACTTTGAGTTTGAATAATGGGTTTAGAGGAAAAAAGTATTGGAAGGAAGCTATCCAAGTGATAAAAGTGGTATAAAAGAATACCAGAAAGCAGAAATGAGCATGCCCCCCAAATCCACAAGATAATTGTTCAGCAATAGTATGAGTTGTATTATGAAGAAAAATGAAAACAAAAATGAATAAAGTAAGAATGTGGGTTACAATCTCCCTCAAGGCCCTCATCAACACATTTCAGAAAAGTTTCTTGAGAGCGTCCCATAACCCTCAAACTGTTCATGTTACCTTTGTTCATGTTAAAGACAAAATAGCTTTTAAGATTTGCAGAAGGCAATGTTAAAAGGATTTTTTCTATCCCAATACAAAATATTTAGCTACCAACAATGATATTTTCTAACTACTTAGAATATTATTATCACAAAGTTGTTGTTCAGTCGCTAAGTCATGTCTGACTCTTTGTGACACCATGGACTGCAGCATACCAGGTTTCCCTGTCCTTCACTATCTCCCAGAGTTTGCTCAAACTCATGTCCATTGTGTTGGTGATGCCATCCAACCATCACATCACCTCATTAAGAATTTCAACTATTTTATTTCTCTATTTTTTAAATTCCCGATTTACTGGCTGTAGACCACCAGCATTTACGATAGTAGGTGGGCCGATTATTAAAAAGATGGCTGACAGACCATCACCCTTTCTCTGCGTGATCATCAGTGATAACACGACACTGCTGGTGTTTGAATGATCTTCAATCATTTAAAAACTGGCCTCCTGTGGTATTCATCAAGTTATCCCCATTTTGCTCTCTGGAGACACTGAGGATCAGTAGCTTACACGTGGATGAGTGAAGTGAAAGTTGCTCAGTCATGTCCAACTCTGTGCGACCCCATGAACTATACAGTCCATGGAATTCTCCAGGCCAGAATACTGGAATGGGTAGCCTTTCCCTTCTCCAGGGGATCTTCCCAGCCCAGGGATGGAACCCAGGTCTCCCGCGTTGTGGGTAGATTCTTTAGCAGTTGAGCCACAAAAGAAGCCCATAGCCTGCATGATGACCCTCACACATTGGAAGCTAGCTGTCATGTTTCTCCATATTGTTACTACTTTTCTTCCAGCTGAAAACTCTACACCATTCAGTTATTTCTTGGATAGCATGGCTTTTCACCGTGTCCTTCTTGTTTTGCTTCTCCTGGTCTCTCCAGAACTGCTAATTGTCATTCCTGGAACTCAGAAATGAATTTTTGAGTTGTAGAAAAATCAGTACTAGGCTTCCCTGGTGGTTTATGATAAAAAAAAAAATCTGCCTGCCAATACAGAGATACAGGTTTGACCCCTGACCCAGGAAGATGCCACACGTCACAGAGCAACTAAGCCCATGTGCCACAACTACTGAGCCTGTACTCTAGAGCCCAGACACTGCAGCTACTGAACCCACATATCACAGCTATTGAAACCCACACACCCTAGAGTCTGTGGTCTGCAACAAGAGAAGCCACAGCAACGAGAAGTCTGAGCACCACAAACAGAGGGTAGCCCCTGCTTGCTGCAACTAGAGAAAAGCCAAAGAAGACCAGCACAACCAAAAAGAAATAAATACATAAAATTATATTTAAAAAAAGAAAAGTCAGTGCCTAGTTGTGTGAGACTGTAGTTTGTATTAATTTAATCAGAACATGCATTAACTACATTAGGTAACTAATTGTATTGTTGGGTACAGGAACTAGGAATAAAACTTCGCTTGGCTCCATGCTGGCAGTAGATGGCATAAGCAGGAACTGCCTTGAATCCAGTCTTTCTTCTTTTAGCCCCAGGTTATCTTTCATTAAATCCTTTAATTGAGCACTCCCTCTACATAAAATGCCTGAGGGTGCAAGATAAAAACAAAAAAAAACGGATACATTCAAGAGAGTCATAGGACTGTATTAGCCAAGTTTGAGGCTATTACACTGGAGTAGGAAATGTCAACACACTCCAGTATTTTTGCCTGAAAAATTCCACGGTCAGAGGAGCCTGGTAGGCTACAGTGCAAGGGGTCACAAAGAGTCGGACAGGACTGAGCGACTGAGCACACATGCCCAGGGCCATAATGTACAGGCAAATATTTGGTTACAATATATGCAAAGCTTAAGTTCTAAATTGATGTTAACCTATTTGCATAGAGGATCTAGAAAAGAGAGGACCTGCTTTCCTTTCTTTTTTCTCCTATAATTTAGTTTAATGTAAATTCAGATTATTAAATATTTATTTCTTTAAATGAAACATGGGGATTTCTTTGCTTTCAAGCTTTAAGGACCTAGTTATTAGTTGATTGAGAACACCTAATGGTTAGCTCAACGCTCACATAACTTACTAACGCCAGGAGACAACGCCTCCATCTTGAAAATAAGGTACATTGTTTTATCTAAATACAGAAGTAATACATCTTTATAGAAATTAAATTCAGCTATAATCCCAATATCTAGGAGCCATTTCTGATAATACTTCTAAGTTTTATTGTCATTTCCCCACAGATTTAAGTGAACTGATAAAGACTGAACCTGTGCTGTGTGTACACTAAGTTGCTTCAGTCGTGTCCAACTCTGTGCAACCCCATGGAGTATAGCCTGCCCGGCTCCTCTGTCCTTGAGATTCTCCAGGCAAGAACACTGGAGGGAGGTGCCATTTCCTTCTCCAGGGAATCTTCCCAACTGAGGGATGGAACCCACGTCTCTTATGTCTCCTGCGTTGGCAGGCAGGTTCTTTACCATTAGAGCCACCTGGGAAACCCATATACTACGCATAATATATTATAACCTACTTTTTAAAATTTAATAATATATGGTGTGAACCATTCCGTTTTTAAATATTACTGACATACTATTAATAAATACACAATATTTCATCAAATGAGTTATCTCACTATTTTTTAAAAACTAATCCACCATTAATGTCATCTAGTTTATTTCTTACTTTTATCATTATCAGTAAGGGCACAATGTATATCCTTACATATATAAATGAGTGCATATTGAAGAATTAATTTATTCTTAAATAAGTATTTAAAATAGAAAAGAATATCTCATTGTATCTATGTATCTTATCCATATCTGATCTAATAAGAAATGGAAAGTATTTAAGATGCTACTCATGTATTTAATTAGGAAGATCAACTTTCCTCATTGTACATAATATTTTTTATAAATATTTTATATTTTACAATGATTAAAATTTTTGTGATTTTTTATAAAACCATTATTTTTCACTTTGTTATTGAAGAGCTATTTAAAATAAAGATTTTATCTAAAAAAATAGTATTACATCAACGAAAGTACTTAATTTTAAAAAGGTACTAATTTCTGAACTCCAAAGCGTATAAGAGACATTTTTCTTTAAGCAGTAATGTAACTGAGCTTAACAAAGTGGGCATGGGGAGGTCTGGCTTCTGGCTCACAGCAGAGGAGCATTGCAATTTCATCAGGAGGCCCCCAGGCTCTGAGCATATTCCCCTCCCTGTCACAGCAGGTTTTAGCAAAGCTGTAGTTGCAGCACCTGTAACCAGACAGGTCAACATCACGTTTCTGGGGCTTATCTTTAGAAAGAAACATATTACCAGTAATATGCTGTGAAGCTAGACTCTTGAAGTTACTTTTACACAGTGCTGTGAAACAAAATATTTTACCCAAAGCCTCTTCCTTGTCTAGGTATTCAACATGTGTGCAGCCTTGATAACACACATCATCACTGTGTTGAATGTTGAACAAAATGAGGAAGGAATATTTTTCTGCTCTTTTGCATTCAAGACATCACAAAATACACATTTTTTTTTTCTGTTTTATCCTTCTGATGTAAGAAGTGACCAAATCCATAAATGTAATACCACTGGTTTTCTAGACAGATGATGAAAAACAGCTGCCTTTGCCTAAAATCCCTTTTTGTGCTGGCATTGGAAGCCAGAGTTACTTTTCTGAGCATATCAATTATCAACAACTGCCAAGATTTGACTTTTGTGGGTCATGGAATGTAATAAAGTATCAGGTATAGTCTGAGACACTTCCTTTATAATACAAACTATATTTGACCAGCAAAACATAAATCTCAGAGCTTCCTTCTATGTTTCAGGAAATATAGGAAGGGAGTTTAAATGACTGATGCTTAAGTTAATCAATTCCAGACATAATGTTCTATTTTTAGCTTTGTTAAATTATGGTAAGCACTCTCACTTTGTGTGTGGGGGGGAGGTATTGTGTGCACTTATTTCTATTTTAAAATATTTTAAAATCTAAATAACTGTTTTGCTCTAGCTGCTAAGATTTACTTCCCTTAGTAATCTCCCCATGTCAGACACATTACCCAGCACAGCACTCACCACAAATATTTAATTAATCATTACTTAAATGACTCTGAATAACTATTTGTGAGTGAAACTTTTGAATAAATGTGCAAAGTCAATTATTTGGTATAATTGTTAATGGAAAATAAGAGTAAAAAGACGTGCATTCTTACTTTCAAATAATCATTTGGTTAAGTAAGGATTTCAGTTGGTGTATTTCTCATGTGCTCTGGGTATTCTAATGTACCCTGGACATCAAACTCAGTGGAGAAGGATAAAAAATTAATATGTGTTTTTAGTATGTTTTATATTCATTTATTGCATTTTTGTATTGTTAAATATGAGTGTGTTCCACAACTACTTTGCTGTTTAGTCACTCAGTTGTGTCTCTCTGTGTGACTCTAAGGACTGCAGCATGCCAGGCTTCTCTGTCCTTCATTATCCCCCAGAGTTTGCTCAAACTCGTATCCATGGAATCGATGATGATATCCAACTATCTCATCCTCTGTATTCACCTTCTCCTCACGCCCTCAACCTTTCCCAGCATCAGAATCTTTTCCAACGAGATGGCTCTTCATGTCAAGTGACCAAAGCATTGGAGCTTCAGATCCACACCCATTAAAGCACAGTTATAGAGATAAAAGTTTCTCAACATATGTAGATCGAGCAACAGAGATGCCCATTAAGTACAAGACTGTTTGTGATCCATTACATATTTGAAAAGTAGAATAGCTCAGTCAAGTCTATTTTATAAGACTATATCAAAAGTACAAGGATATTGTCAAGTATACTTTGTGATGTGACTGTAAATAGCAATATTTAGAAAATGTATAAATATAAAATTTTAAGTAAAAAAATTAAATACAGTTTTATACTAAAGAAACATACCAAAATTTTAAAAAAGCAAGTTGAAGAGAGAAAAATCTAACTTTTTACACTCGGCATAAATGTTGTCAGCTTTATCCAAATGGGGTAAATGTTATGTCTTCATAGAATGTAGACTAGAATTTCAATCAGTGATGACATTAAGTCCAAACATAAGCTGTCAATATACCCAAAACACCTTCCCAAAAGAATAGCCCACCATGTAATGTGTGTAAGTTGCTTACATATATTATAATTGCAAAGCATAATTGTATATAATTACATACATATATCACAATTTCGATGTATATTTCTATACTAAGAATAAGATCACATTCATTTTACTATCAGTATACTATTTGTGATAAACTAGGACAAAATTAAGAGTTCCAAAAAAAATACACCATCAGGTGTTTGATATTAAATTCCAATCTCTTTTACACCTAAAAGAAAACCAACTTACAAATATAGAATTTTCAGGCCCAATCCTACTTTTGGAAAACCAAACAAGAAATATTAATACTGCATCCATCATAGACTCAGAATTTTAAGCTAGAAGTTACTTAAAATATCTCTTTACCCTCCATTTTTTTAAATCAAGACAATAGAAAATGTTTAATGAATTATACTATCAGAGTTGGAAGAAAACTGAAGTGCCTCTGTTATCAAGGCAGTGCTCTTTCCTCTGCCCAACATTAAAGAACATCTTCACTCCACCAACATTTCTTACAAAGGCAAATATGAGGGCACATAAATGATGTGACTAGTGAGACAAACACAATGAAATTAATATGCATTCACCTCCTTTTCTGGGGCTCCTTTTCATAACAAATAACACTCTGCAAGGCCTCTCCACAGGCTAAATGATGATCAGAAGTCAAACTTTGGACTAAGTCATCTATTATATATTTGGAGGTGGCCAAAGTAGCTGAATTTCTCTCTGCATGGGACAGTAAAAGTTTTCTTCAAGGAAATCAATATGGTCTACAGTTTCTATAGTTGCAGTTTCTATTTTTACTGAATTCTTCTTGCTAAATGTGCCTTATCAATTATCTTGAAACCAGGCAAGAGTGTGTGGCTAGATCAAATCAAAACTTCCAAAGAAGGGAGGAAGGAAGGAAGGACCAAAGAGCAAACTAGGAAAAAATTCTAAATTTATTCTTAATTGATGGCTACTAATTTGAGTTCTTTTGGACTTGTTCCAACTCTGTGATGGGAAATTTAGTTGACACTAAGACTGTTTTAAATACATACAATTGCTTTGACTTCAGATTATTAAAACCATATTTAAATTGTTACAATTTTCATCAAAGAGTAAGAAAGGTTATAAACTGAACTCTGGTTTGAGAATAAAAAACGTAAGTTTTAAGATGAGTACTGTGTTGATTTTAGTATTAAATCCATTTGTTTCCATTTAATAATAAAAACCAGTGATTGATAAATAGCTTCTGGGTTTAGTCATATAGATATTTGGCGAGGCTCAGGGTGATGTGGTTATCAGTCACAGTGATAAGCTGTCTTGTTGGTTTAGCATGATTTTTCCTGAAATGAAACAATATCCCCTTAGAGAATCCTACAGCTGTAGAGTGGATGGTACTTTTAGGATGGCAGTGGGAATAAGTGGCACATTTATTGTTGTCACTTTTCTCAGGTTTCCCAATCATATGCAGACAGTTACTTAGACAGGATTGAGAAAGAAATAAACCTTCCTCTTCTTTCTAAATTTATTCATCAGAGGATTAAAAGCCATACATTCTTCCTGTGACAGAAACTCACATCAGATATTTTAAATGTTTATTTGATGTAAATATATGAACATCAGCAAGTATATTTAAAAATAATGTATGTACCAAAGTAAATTTATCTACAGTGGGAAATCTTTTAAGAACTCTAGTAGGAAATGGTTCTCAAGGAACTGATCTATGACTCGTCTGATCCTCAAAGAAACTGTGATGCTGCTGGAAGTGGTATTAGAAAAAGCAAAAGCATATTCTTCTCTGTTTTCTTCCTTACAAAAGCTGGTTGATCCAATAAATTTACTTAAATAACAACATAATTTATAAAATAATTTTATCCCCAAATTTATAAATATAATGTAGAGCAATGTTCAGAAAGAATAACCAAACAATGAGCAATGCTTCCCACAGAATTGAACGTACTCTGAATACAAGGATTTAGTAGAGCAAAGCTGCCTTCCTTTGATGGCTGTATCCTATTCTCTACCACTTACGAGCCATTTCACAACATTCTCCTGCATCATGCTCTTGTCCCTAGCTTTTGAACATCCATATCTACAAGTTGATATCTCATCAGAATACTTTCAATCATTACCTCTCAAGTAATCATGACACTGGAAGTATGAAAGGATCATTCTAATGGGTGTTTGTAGAAACTACTAGTCTAAGCTGTGGCTGAGGGCAGAAGATGGGATTCAGGAATCACACTAATAGAATCTGAAAAAAAAACAAAAAAACAAATAGCCACAATAAAAGGAAAATTCAACAGAATGGGAGAAGAGGACAAATTTAGGTCCAGAAATGCACAAAGAACTCGGAAATGGGCACATCAAAGAAAGGGCAAATTCAGACATATCTCTTCATGAGAACAGACTCACCTAGAGAAATATCTGGGCTCCTTCTTTCTTGCTAAATAGTGCTGTTCACATTTATTAGCTGCATATAACTGTCAACTTGGGCAAACTCTGGGAGATGGTGAGGGACAAGGAGGCCTGGGGTGCTGCAGTCCATGGAGTCACAAAGAGTCCGACACAACTGGGCAACTACACAATACTGTCAATAGGTGTATCAAAAATGTTTTTGAATATGTGCAGTACCAAACAATTATGCTTTTTTGAGCTATTCAACTTTTCAAAAAATTCCAAGTATTTTTGAAATTTTGATTCATATTAACTGTAAAATATACATATTTATTTATTTATTTATTTATTTAAATATACATATTTAGAGTCACACTAATATTGTTTTAATATTACTAAAGATTTTTAAAGATATTTAATATTACTAAGATTTCTTTCTCTGTATCATTAGCCAGAATTGAGGAATAAAGGTTTTACTTCTTAGAAGCAAGATTCAAGTTTCATACACACTGCTGCTGCTGCTGCTGCTGCTGCTGCTAAGTCGCTTCAGTCATGTCCAACTCTGTGCAACCCTATAGACGGCAGCCCAGCAGGCTCTGCCATCCCTAGGATTCTCCAGGCAAGAGTACTGGAGTGGGGTGCCATGGCATACACACTACTATACAAAAAATAAATAACTAATGAGAACCTTCTGTATAGCACAGGGAAGTCTATTCAATACTCTGTAATGACATATATGGGAAAAGAATCTAAAGAAGAGTGTGTGTTTGTATTTGTATTAATGGATGTGTGTGTGTGTGTGCTAAGTCTCTTTACTCGTGTCTGACTCGGGGCAACCTTATGGACTATAGCCTGCCAGGCTCCTCTGTCCATGTGATTCTCCAGGTAAGAATACTTGAATGGATTGCTGTGCCCTCCTCCAACAGATCTTCCAGATGCAGGGATTGAACCTGTGTCTGTTTATGTCTCCTGCATTGGCAGGAGGTTCTTTACCACTAGTGCCATTTGGGAAGCCCATATGTGTTAACAAACTGACTCAATTGCTGTACAACCGAAACTAACACAACACAGTAAATCAACTATACTCCAATAAAACTTTTTAAAATGTTTATAACCTTTTCATTCAAGAAATCATTTATTTAATACTTGTGAATGAGGCTGCTGAAGGTGCTGGCACACGGAAATGATTTGGGGAAAACAGACCTAAAGCAAAGTATAATAGGTGTCCAGTAATTGTAGAAATATACATAAACACACAGATACAACCCCCACCACATACACACACTGAAATAAATATGCAATTTAGAAAAGGAAGCAATCTTTTCTTTTTCACCCTGTAAATGTGTTCATAATTTTATCCAAATCAGATAAAAAATACTACTCTTTTTTTTTTTTGAATTTAGAATGTATTTGAAATTTTCAAAGTCTTTTTTTGTTTTTGTTTTTTTTTTTGACCAAGCTTTAAAACCAAGACAGAGTTGTTTTCCTTATTATCTGTATCACTTTAGAACATACAAAGCAATCTAACAGTATCTGCATTAGTCTCTCTTTCTGGATGACTTGTGACTATTTTTGAACCCTCCAAAAGCTCCCATATGAAAGAATGATGGCATAGAACATAGGTGGTTGGTAATATTTGCTCAAGTTAATTTAAGTGCAAGGCAAAATGAATCTATATAGAAAATAAACTGAGAAAGGTCTGGTTTTCAGACAACTATTACTTATTAACCTGCTATTTTATCACTAATTAGTTGGCTTTTTAATTTCATTTAGTTTTGTTATAAAAGAGGAGGATAAAAGATAATGTAGGCATTGGCATATATACACTACCATGGGTAAAATAAAGAGCTAGTGGGAAGTTGCCCTATAATGCTGGGAGCTCAGCTCCGTGCTCGGTGATGACCTAGATGGGGAGAGGGAGTCTTGAGAAAAAGGGTATATCAGTTCAGTTCAGTTCAGTCGCTCAGTCGTGTCCGACTCTTTGTGACCCCATGAATTGCAGCATGCCAGGCCTCCCTGTCCATCACCAACTCCTGGAGTCTACCCAAACCCATATCCATTGAGTCAGTGATGCCATCCAACCATCTCATCCTCTGTCATCCCCTTCTCCTCCTGCCCCCAATCCTACCCAGCATCAGGGTCTTTTCCAATGAGTCAACTCTTCGCATGAGGTGGCCAAAGTATTGGAGTTTCAGCTTCAACATCAGTCCTTCCAATGAACACCCAGGATTGATCTCCTTTAGGATGGGTTGATTGGATATATCCTAATAGCCGATCCAGGTTGTTGTACAGCAGAAACCAGCACAACATTGTAAACCAATTATCCTCCAATTGGAAGTGTTAGTCCACTCAGTTGTGTATGACTCTTTGTGAACCAATGGTTTGTAGTCCACAAGACTCCTCTATCCATGGGGATTCTCCAGGCAAGAATACTGAAGTAGAACAAAATAGAAAGTCTGTAGATAAATCCACGCACCTATGGACATCTTATCTTTGACAAAGGAAGCAGGAATATACAATGGAGAAAAGACAATCTCTTTAACAAGTGGTGCTGGGAATACTGGTCAACCACTTGTAAAAGAATGAAACTAGAACACTTTCTAACACCATACACAAAAATAAACTCAAAATGGGTTAAAGATCTAAATGTAAGATGAGAAACTATAAAACTCCTAGGGGAAAACATAGGCAAAACACTCTGACATAAATCACAGCAGGATCCTCTATGACCCACCTCCAAGAGTAATGGAAATAAAAGCAAAAACAAACAAATGAGACCTGATGAAACTTAAAAGCTTTAGCAGAATGAAGGAAACTATAAGCAAGGTGAAAAGACAGCCTTCAAAATGGGAGAAAATAATAGCAAATGAAGCAACAGACAAACAATTAATCTCAAAAATATATAAGCAGCTCCTGCAGCTCAATTCCAGAAAAATAAATGACCCAATCAAAAAATGGGCCAAAGAACTAAACAGATATTTCCCCAAAGAAGACATACAGGTGGCTAACAAACACAAGAAAAGATGCTCAACATCACTCATTATCAGAGAAATGCAAATCAAAACCACAATGAGGTACCATCTCACACTGGTCAGAATGGCTGCTATCCAAAAGTCTACAAGCAATAAATGCTGGAGAGGGTGTGGAGAAAAGGGAACCCTCTTACACTGTTGGTGGGAATGCAAACTAGTACAGCCACTATGGAGAACAGTATGGAGATTCCTTAAAAAACTGGAAATAGAACTACCATATGACCCAGAAATTCAACTGCTGGGCATATACAGTGAGGAAACCAGAATTGAAAGAGACACGTGTACCCCAATGTTCATTGCAGCACTGTTTATAATAGCCAGGACATGGAAGCAGCCTAGATGCCCATCAGCAGACAAATGGATAAGAAAGCTGTGGTATATGTACACAATGGAATATTACTCAGCTATTAAAAAGAATGCATTTGAATCAGTTCTAATGACAAAGATGAAACTGGAGCCTATTATACATAGTGAAGTAAGTCAGAAAGAAAAACACCAATACAGTATATTAATGCATATATATGGAATTTACAAAGATTGTAACAATGACCCTTTATGTGAGACAGCAAAAGAGACACAGATGTAAAGAACACCTGTAAAGAACATTTTAGACTCTGTGTAAGAAGGCGAAGGTGGGATGATTTGAGAGAATAGCATTGAAAGGTGTATATTATCATATGTGAAATAGATCTCCAGTCCAGGTTTGATGCATGAGACAGGGTGCTCAGGACTGGTGCACTGGGATGACTCTGAGGGATGGGATGGGGAGGGGGGTGGGAAGGGGGTTTAGGATGGGGAACATGTATACACCCATGGCTGATTCATGTCAATGTATGGCAAAAACCACTACAATATTGTAAAGTAATTAGCCTCCAATTAAAATAAATAAATTAAAAAAAAAAGAATACTGGAGTGGGTAGCCATGACCTTCTCTAAGGGATCTTCCCACCCCAGGGATTGAACCCAGGTCTCCTACATTGGAGGCAAATTCTTTATCATCTGAGCTAACAGTGAGTCCTCCAATTAAAAAAAAAAACTTAAAAAGATACTAGACACACACATGCATGCACACACACACGCACACACACATACACAGATAATGTAGGTAAGAGAATAGAGCTAAGGAGAAAATATATTTGCATGAAGTTTCCAAGGACTTTCTGAGGGACATGGAATAAACCTCCACCATCCATCTTCCACAGCCTGCTCCTCACACAAACCTTCTGTAGGGATACTAATGAGATTAACATTTGTAGTCCAAACCCAAAATGTAACAGGGAAGGCCAGGATGGTTTTTCACGTGAAACAAAAAAAGAAGCCAAAAATGAGTAGGCTTGTCCTAGAGCTGAGTAGAGAGGCTCTGAATCCATGTGTTTTATTAATGCATGAAGCCTTCTTGACAGAGCATATCACAGAGGGCTCATCCTCCCGTTAAAAAACCTATTGTTCCAGAAACAAACTTCAGTCTGTTGGGGAAGCAGGTTTTTTTCCTGTAAGCTACAAACATCTGAAACTGCATCACTGTTAGCTAGGCTGCTGCTCTTTCTTTCTGTCCTCAGGGGCCAGCTGAGCTGCTGACAGCAGATAGCTTCTTGCCATTAAAAGTGTGTCAGAGCCCAGAGGGTTCTCTGCTCCCCACCCACAGCCACTGAAGAAAGGGCACACAATCCTACCTTCTGAAAGAGGTTCAAGTCCTCCCAAGTGGACAGACATGAATGTCCATTATTGAAAGTAAAGGTAGGTCATGGGAAAATTTCCTTCAGAAGATTGGGAATGATGGTAGAGATACTAAGACACCCTGTGAATGAAGTAACAGAGTGTAGGTGCCCACTCCTGCACTGGACAGGATCCTTCACACCTTATGTCCATTCAACAGTGTGTGGCCCTTGGCTGCAACCCGAGTTCCAGGAAAAACTGAATCAAGCTAAACAACTTCCTTCCCTTGGGAGTTACCAGATCCCTTTTAGGGAAAGCAGATTGACTTTCCTTTAATTTTCAATTTATTTAATTTTAATTGGAGGAAAATTGCTTTACATTATTGTGTTGGTTTCTGCCGTACATCAGCATGAACCAACCACAGGCATACTTGTATTCCCTCCCTCTTGAACCACTCTCCCACTCCCCACCCCACCCCACTACTCTAGGTTGTCAAAGAACACCAGATTTGAACTTCCTGTGTCATATAGCAAATTCCCAGTAGGTACCTATTCCACATATAGTAATATATATGTTTCAATACTACTCTTCCTATTTGTCCCACCCTCTCCTTCCCCTTGTGTATCCACAAGTCTATTCTTTGGGTCTGCACCCCCATTGCTGTCCTGCAAATAGATTCTTTAGTACCATCTTTCTAGATTCCATTTGTTGTCCATGTGCTAAGTCATGTTGACTCTTTGCAACTCCATGGACTGTGGCAAGCCAAGCTTTCCTGTCCTTCGCTGTCTCCCAAGTTTGCTCAAACTCATGTCTTTTGAGTTCGTGACGCCATCCAACCATCTCATCCTCTGTCATCCCCTTCTCCTGCCCTCAAAATATATGTATTAATATACAATATTTGCTTTTCTCTTTCTGACTTACTTCACTCTGTATAATAGGCTCTAGTTTCATCCAACTCACTAGAAGTCATTTGAATGTGTTCTTTTTTATGGCTGAGTATTATTCCATGGTATATATGTATCACCTTTATCCACTCAACTGTTGATGGACATCTAGGTTGCTTCCATGGCCTAGCTATTGTAAAGAGTGCTGCAATGAACACTGAAGGACATGTGTCTTTTTAAATTATGGTTTTCTCAGGGTATACAGGCATGTCTTTTCAATGTCTCCATTAATCAATGGTCACAGATTTTCTTTACAAAACTGGATGAGAGAAAGTTTCAGTGTCAACCTATGAATTCAATTTCATTGGTCAAAAATATTTGCTGAATGTGACTTTGGACATCTAGAAAGCTTCTGGCATCCTCATAGCATATGATTACATGACATTGATTTCGCTTGTATTTTGGTAACACAATACTGAAATCTCCAAAATGAAACTTTTATGTTACTGAAGAGAAATAAAGCATAGAATGTATGCTATGTTAAATGAAAATTTGTTGACAAAGGTGATCTGAAGTTTCTATGATAGCTATTATTCACCTATCTTATATACCTTGAAGTTTCAGAACTACCCAAAAAACAAATTGACAGAACTGTCAATTTTTTTTTATGCTGCATTTGAGCTAACTCTAAACAGTCATAGAAATGTGAATATAGTATGTTAGTTATGTATACATATGTTTGCAACAAAATTAGTTTTATGTGAAGATTTCACAAATATTCCTGATATAATTTATGAGATTAAAACCTCAGGGTTACAAAACATATATCAGAGCTATTTTTAAACATCAAAGTAAAAATAGCTCTCCACATTTCATCATTTGCTGTATATCAGAATGCTTCTTCATTTATGACATTAATCAAATACTTCCATAAAAACACTGAAATTTAAATACTTATATACCATATTAAATTAGAGAAGGTAACATTTTAAAATGTTAAGAAAATTGTGTGGGTTATATGGCACTTAATGTTTATAATAGCTTTGGTATTTTTATTAAAGTCATCATAAAATTGACATGTTCCCTCTAAATGACAGGTATGACCTTATGTAGTAAAAGAACTGTTGAATATTCAACAACTGCTTAAATCATCAGAATTAACCAAAAAGTTTGGTTTATTAGAAGAAATTATAAGAGGAATGCATACTAGTGGCCATGAAGCATAGATTAAAATTCTTAAAGAAACCTTTTGAGGAGAGAGAATTTAAATTTTATGAAAGAAACTTTTATCAGCAAAAAATAACATCGAGTTGAATGAAGATAAGTAATCAAGAAAAATGGGGTGGGGGTGTGACCACCATGTATCTTGAATTTTATCATGGGGACTCAAAATTAAGAAAGAATCTATAATGGAAAAGGCACTTCTCCATGGTGAACACTCCTCCAAAACTCTCTTTCTAGCCAATTCCTCACTATTTGTCTTACTTCCAGGGAAACTTCACTTCTCAGTTCCCAAATATAGTCTTTCTACCTCTATGATTTAATTCACATTCTTCTTTCTGCCTGGGGGTTCTTCCTGCCTACAATTTTTATATTTGCTGTAAATATACTCATCCTTGAAATCTAAGTATCATAACCACCATGAATTTGTCCATGACCTTTCTAGCTAGAATTAATTTTCTACTCCCCTGTGCTTCCACAAAACTCTCTACTTATATTAAAGTATTTATTGCATGCCACCTCACATTACAGATCTTTATCTAACCAGCTAGCTTCATTCCCAGTGTGTAGATTTCTTGGAGGCAAGGGCAAGTCTTAAGGTATCTCTCATAATAACTAGAGAACCTTGCATAATGTTTCCTTAGAAAATAAATACTTCGTCAAATGTCATAAAAGGAGTTCATGGATATGGCCAATAAGACCCTAAATAGCTTGCTCTGGCTTCCTCAATGTCTCAGTTGGTAAAGAATTCATCTGCCATGCAGGAGACACAGGAGATGAAGGTTAGATCCCTGAGTCAGGAAGGTTTCCCCCGCCCCCACTTCTCCAGAGGAGGGCATGGCAATCCACTCCAGTATTTTTGCCTAGAAAATTCCATGGACAGAGGAGCCTGGTGGGCTACAGTCTATGGGGTCTCAAGAACCAGACCCGACTGAGTGACTAAGTATGCACAAAGTAACTAGGCTAGAGTTACAAGCTTTCAAGTTTGTTGTGTTTGGAAAAATCAAAGATAAACATTCTTCAGGAGAAAAAGAAAAGTTTCAGAATTTGAACTCATTTAAAATTCAAAAGGTCTCAAATATTTGAGAACTTCCAGTGGCAGAACAATAAGAGTTTTCAGACATTTAGGGCCCAGTATCCCAACAGACTAGTAGGTTGTTGTTTACTCGCTAAGTCGTGTTCAACTGTCTGTGACCACAAGGACTGTTGCCTGCCAGGCTCCTCTGTCCATAGGATTCTCCAGGCAAGAAAATTGGAATGCATCACTATTTCCTCCTCCAGGGGATCTCCTCAACCCAGGAATTGTACCTGCATCTCCTGTGTCCAGGCAGATTCTTTACTTACCCCTGAGCCACCAGGGAAGCCCCACAAAGGGCTATAGCACATCATTTATATCATGCTATATTAGCTTTATTAATGTTATTACACTCACCATTTATTACAGTAAAACTACACTGATGCATTAAAAACTGGCAGTGAACGAGGAGTTACATACAGTAACAAACAAATGTTGGACATTCAACAGGAAGTGTCATGATATTGCTATTTCTTCACTCTGGGTTATCACTTCTAATTTTGACTTTGAACAGAAAGCAAGTATTTCAAAAAACAGACTCAAGTGCCAGCTACTCTGATGCTGAGCACCATTTCAGCACAAGCCAGGAATATTCTGAAGAACCCACAGAGTTAACACAGTGGAAAAGCCACACTGTTGCTAAACACTCACAGATGCAAAGGGCTGTGGTATCACACAGTCATCTTTAAAACTTGTGCCTAAATAAAGATGATAAATCCTTGAGAGAACAAATGAGCATCACAGCTTCATAGCACTTGTCACATTGCAAACAAAGGCTCACGCTGTTCTCTCTCACCAGCATCCCTGCATGCAAAATCTCTGGCACAGAGCAATTGCTTGGCAAATATTTGTGGAATGATATAAATGAATTTAAAAGTTTAATCTAGAGTCAGCCAAAGAAGAGGTTACTTGTGCTTCTTCAAGATTTTCTCCAAGTCTGTAGTGAGGCGGTTCCTGTTCTAGTACACATTGCAAGTTTTTCACTGTAAAATGTAGGTTGAATCATTTCAAGAAAACATTTGGGTCTTCTAAAATCCAATAGTAAAGAAAAAAATGTTTTTATGCAGTTTATGGGGTGCCCAGAACTGTTGTTGTTCAGTCACTCAGTCATGTCTGACTCTTTGGGACCACATGGACAACAGCACACCAGGCTTCCCTGTACTTCGCTATCTCCCAGAGTTTACTCAAATTCATGGCCATTGAGTCAATGATGCCATCCAACCATCTCATTCTCTGTCACCCACGTCTCTTCCTGGCCTCAATTTTTCCCAGCATGAGGTGGGAGTTGGCTCTTTGCATCAGGTGGCCAAAGCATTAGAGCTTCAGGTTCATCATCATCACAGAAGTTAGGGATCATATTAATTAATAGAGTTATGATTCCAGTTCCAACAGTGGGCAAAAAAGGAGAAAATGCACCTTTTAAAATTATGTCTAATTATGATTTATTTCTACTTGGTAGGATCTATGCTGCATATGGTAAAAACCTATGAAAATCTTCAGTCATTCTAAATCTAGCTAAATAGTTTCTGATTCAAAATTTTTCAAATATCCTTTCTTGTTGGAAATTCAGAACTATTCTAGCTCTGCTACATGCTTTCTCAACTGAATTTAAAAGTGATATCTCAATATTGTTTGATTTATATCTCTGAAACTCCTGCTTCAGTGCTTTCTGATTTTTTATGTACATTGTAAAATTTCTTCTTGGCCTATCAGATTTTTTCAAATGACTACCATTGTATCTCTCTGGATGCTATCTTTGTCAAGTCTGTAATCTCACTTCAACCGTCCACCACTACATGATTTTTTGGCATCTCTGAGTTTCCAAGAAATCAGTTTTCCTGACTTGGTCTGTTTGCACCTAATCTAGACTTGGCAAATAATATCCCAGCCCCTCAGTCTTCTATAGCTATGGTGATTTTTCCAAACGCCAGTTGTTCAATTATTTTCTTGACAGTTTTTGCTCTATCTGCATATCGCTTGCACTATTGAATGGAGAGCAGACACTGACTGAGGAATCAGAAGAAGATCAGAAGTTCTGGGGAGAGGAGGGGTGAACACAACAGGAGGCAGGAGGAAGGAGACAGGACGGTTAAGGAAGGGCCCGCAGGTACTGGACGCTGTCATTCTAGAGAGCAGTCATGCCAGATGAGAGTGGCTAGAAAAGACTGAGGAAGACTGCCCCAAGACCGTAAGTTCAGGAAAGAGCTAATGTTCTGGGACATGATTGACAACACGGGCAGGGGAGGTTGAGGCTACACACAGAGGAGAAAGTACATAGGGAACTCTCCACCTCCAAAATAACCATAAAGTTCACAAGTGTATTAAGTAAAGGGAGATCAGGAAGACATTTATTTGCACAGCATAAAAATGTATGCTTTAATTGCCACTGAAGTTCTATCTTTTGCAACAAAATGTAAATAGAAAAACTTCAAAAATACTTTCAGTGCGCGTTAGTGAGCATAGAAAGTTGGTTGAGGCAAAGGAGAAAGACAGCAGACAACTTTGTAGAGAATTACTTCAACTTAGAGCATTTTGGAACCATTTACTTCAAAGTATATGCTTCAAAACTCACTGAAAATATACAAATGATAAAGAAAAAGTGTAAACAAAATAATTTTTAAATGAGATGAGTGGATAATTTTATACCATTGTGACCATATCCTAATTTTATTGGAGGCTTTTCTCGTAGAGTACCGGCCAGGTAGTCTCCTGGGCACTGGAAAGAAAGCAATGAATAAAATAGACAATGACTACTGACTTCCCAGATTATCTTTTCTTCACTGATAGGTTGGAAAATGACTGTATGAAGTCAAATTTACTTTTTGATTTTCTAACTTCAGGTTTTAGAACTTTTACAACTGCCTATGATGGCCAGCCTGGAGGAGGGCATGGCAACCCACTCCAGTATTCTTGCCTGGAGAATCCCACGGACAGAGGAGCCTGGTGGGCTACAGTCCATGGGGTTCCAAAGAGTCAACATGACTGAAGCAACTTAGCGGGTAGGCACGCATGATGGCTAGGCTCTAGTCACCATGTGGATTCCATCTCCTATTATTCTCCAAATCTCCCCATTCAGCTAAAAGATCGCTCCTCCCAGTCTTTGCCTCTTCTGTTTTTCTGGGCTAGAAAGTTCTGGCCTAAATCCCAATTGGCTTATTCATTCCAGTCTAGAGTCAGATGCCATCTCATGAGAGAGTCCTCCTTGATCAAGATCCTTAAAATACTACCTCTCGAGAAACTAAAACAAAAATAAATAAGCTACATCAAATTAAAAACCTTCTACACAGCAAGAGAAGCATTCAACAAAATGAAAAGGAACCTTAAGAATGGGAGAAAATGTTTTCAACTATATATGTTTGATAGATTAATATACAAAATAAATAAGTAATGCATACTGTGCTGTGTGCTTAGTCACTTAGTCATGTCCCACTCTTTGCAACCCCATGGACTGTACCCCACCAGACTCTGTCCATGGGGATTCTCCAGGCAAGAATACTGGCATGGGTTGCCATGCCTTCTTTCAGGAGATCTTCCCAACACAGGGATTGAACCTAGGTTTCCTGCTTTGCAAGCAGATTCTTTACCATCTGAGCCATGAGGGAAGCCCATAACTCATACTTTGAAGCAAAAATAACAATCATAATAATAATCCAGTGAAATCATGGGCCAAGGAACTGAAATATACTTTTCCAAAGAAGTTATAGAAATGGCCAATAGGTATATAAAAAGATGCTTAATATCATTAATCATCAAGGAAAAGCAAATTGAAACTTTAATGAGGTATCACTTCATATCCATTTGAAAGGCTGTCATCAAAAAAACAAGAAGTAACAAGTGTTGGTGAGGATGTGGTGAAGAAAAGGGAACCCTCCTGCATTGTTGGTGGGAAAGTAAATTGATGGAGCCATAAAGGAAAATGGTATGGAAACTCCTCAAAAAACTAAAAATAGAACTCTCATATGATCCAGCAATTCCTCTTTGGGGTATATAATGTGTGTGTGTGTGTGTGTGTGTGTGTGTGTAAAGTCAAATGTTATTCAGTTATAGAAAGAAGGACATCCTGCCATTTGCAACAGCATAGATGGAATTAATGGGCATTATGCTAAGTGAAATAACTCGGACTGAGTAAGACAAATACTATAGATTATTGCTTATTTATAAAATCTTAAAACGTTGAACTCGTAGAAACAGAATAAAGGGGCTGGAAGGTGGAGAAATTGGGGAGATGTTGACCAAAGGGTACAACGGAATAATTTCTGGGCTCTGGTGTATAACATGGGAGTCTAGTTAATAATAATGTATTATATAGTTGAAAGTATTATATAAATTATATAAAAAGTATATTTTATATACATGTATTATAGACATGAAAGTGCAGGCTTCCCTGATGGCTCAGACAGTAAAAAATCTGCCTGCAGCGTGGTAGACCTGGGTTTGTCCCTGGGTTGAGAAGATCCCCTGGAGAAGGGAATGGCTACTCACTCCAGTGTTCTTGCTGGAGAATCCCATGGACGGAGGAGCCTGGCAGGCTACAGTGCATAGCTTCACAGAGTCAGACATGACTGAGTGACTAACACTATACACTCGAAAAGTTGCTGAGAGACTAAATCTTACATGATTTCACCACAAAAATGAGGTAACTGTGGTAATGGATATGTTGACTAACTTTATAGTGCTAATCATCACATGGTACACCTAAGTTTACACGTTATATATCAATTATATTTTAATATGGTCAGAAAAAAAGTCAAAATACCTACCAGTCTTACTGCTTTTTCTTTTCTCTTTCCCAGCTCTATTTTCATCTCTATCATTTATAACCACCTGACCTTACATGCATTTATTTATCTTTTTTGATCAGTGTTTCCCCGATTGCAGTTAAGAAATAGGAGAGCATTTTTATATGTTTGTCTCTTTTTAAAGTCATGGTGTCTAGAATACTGACTGGTAAGTATTAGATTCTCAATATTAAATTTTGAAAGAAAATAGGAAGTACATAAAGGAGATAGTCAGACAACAGACAGAAATGAAACTTTAAACTTTGATAATATGATACTATATGCAGACATTTACAAGGTCATTTTAACTTCTAATATTTAATATTCAAATCCTTTTTAAAGATTAGTATTTTAGGCAGTCTTAAAAAAGTAGAACTTGTGTTCAAAAATAGATTAATTTCTTGAAATAGAATATTTTTCAGATGTAGATATAATTGCATGAAGCGGTCAAGTCAGCTTTCTTCATAAGTCTTGCCATTTCTGTTAACGTTCCTACCACATGGATTCACAGAGCAGACTTTTGTTTTTATATATTTAGCAAAAGCTGAAGTTTGTAAAGTTCTGTGTCCAACATAATGAGGTTTTGACACATACCTTAGAACATAGCAACACCTTATTAGTTACAGAATAATAAATAGATGTTGAAATGAGAGAATCAGACAACTCTGAAGTTCTTCCCATCACCTCAGTCTCCAGGGAAATAGAGGTGTTAAGAGGTGCTGAATAATAATCACAGATGAGTCACTTTCTGACTCTGTTGTCTTGCATGATAAACAGAGCATAAACCCTTAGGCTGGTCTTTGCTTTCTCCCTCAACTCCCAATAGGAGATATTCATTTTTATTGTGTTTCTTAAGCCACAGAGTTTAGGCAACTGATAAGAACTTTGGGAACCGACACTGTTTTAGTTCCAGGGTGAGCCTCATATTTTCTTTAGACACCTGATGCAACACTTTTTACAACAATCAGGTTTCCTCTGAAACCCCTACCGTCTCCAGCTGCTCCCTGGCATTATTCCCAAAAATGAATAAGAAATGATGGTTTGGGCTAGACAGAGCCCAGCTCCTGTGAAACTCAGCAGTGAATGTGATAAACTGGCTATTACAAAAGACAGCCTCAGTCTTGTGGAGAGAAAACCTGCTTCAGGACTGTTTTTGACTCAGCAGACTGATCACATGAATTCTAACTTTGCATCATCCTGTACTAGAAAATCTCTAGTGCTGCAAATCTACACGTAGCCACCAGTTAGAAGATGATAACATGAATGATAAGTTAAAAACAAGAGGGAGAGTAAAGTTCAATTGAAAACCTGTCTGCCAGAGATCTCTTGTGTTTGTCTGGGGCATGGGCGTTGGGGGGTGGGGTGGGGGTGGTGGTGGGGATTGGAAGAGGAGGCAGAGGAAGATACAGCAGGACAAAGCCACTGACCCAGATAGGAAAAGAAAGGAAAGAGAGGCATGATTTCCTGGCTAATCCTGAGAGCACCGGGTGAGGTTTCAGCGGAGTCTGTATGTGAAACTGCAAAGCAAGCACATGAAATGTAATTTGCTCCTGTGTTGGCAAAGGGAGGGGGCTGCAGGTGGGCGCAGGGATAATCTGTATCGGGCAATGTAAGCTTGATGGAAATAGCTTCTGAAAGCATGTGATTGCTGTAACCAATTTAAAGTTGGAAGTGAAATATGATTACTCCATTACTGGGAGTTTCTACCCTAGCTCTAGCCCAGGTGGTAATCAAAGAACACAGCCTTGCATCCTTCCTTACCCAAATCTTAGGACTACCCAAGGCCTCTAAGGCAGGCTATTGGTAGAAATGAGATCTAAGATAAAATTTCTGGTGTTCTTCTTGGCATGGAATTTTATTTTCACATTTCTGTAGCCAACTCTTAGTGTCTGTCTTCTTCTAGAAAATGGAACATTATCTGCCCAGACAGATTCTACCCAAATACTTTATGTAAGCAGAATAATATCACCTCTTCACTAAGTCTTTATGTTCTGTGTTATAAAATTGGTATAAAAATGAGCTTGGATCAAGTGAGTTTATGTGTATTACAAGCTCAGAAGACAGCCCCGTGTGATGTAGCTGCTCCAGTAAAGTGAAATATGTATTACCTATCCCCTCCCTTGACTTGAGAAGATTGATTATTTCTTTGTGTTTCTCAGTGATGGCCCTGGAGTCTTTGTGTTAAGTGAAAGGAGTGATACAAATCTGCAAAGCTGGAAGGGTTTTCTTTGGTTATTTCACTAAGGGATAGTTGAATAGAAGAATAAAATCATAGCATGGAGAAACAGGGAAAGAGGAGGTAGATTAGTGTATCTGTCAGAGCAATGGAGAATTTGCAGAAACTGGGCTGAAAGGGCTTCCTTGGTGCCTCAGGCAGTAAAGAATCTGCCTGCAAAGCAGGGGACCCAGGTTCGATCCCTGGGTTGGGAAAATCCCCTGGAGAAGGGAATGGCTACCCACTCCAGGATTTTTGCCTGGAGAATTGCATGGACAGAGGAGCTGGATGGGCTACATTCCATGGGGTTCACAAAGAGTTGGACACGACTGAGCTACCAACACTTTCACTTTCATGTTTAAAGGATATACTTAGGGAGTTTTGTGATAACAATCATAACAATTATTGTCATAATAAAATGCAGTGTAAAAATAGCTCAAAATTTATTTGCAAACTATAATAAGCCATTATTCTCATGCACATAGTCCTGCTCATTTAAACTGAGTTTTCCTAGTGGCTGTGTTTCAGACTGTGTCCAGCTGTGCTTGACTGCCCCGTGTGGGTTTTTGGGCTGAGGTCTTATTCCTGAGTTTTTCTTCTGGGACCCAACTTAATGTTGTAAACAGATATCTGGCAGAGGCTCTCATCTTGGCATTTATAGAGCATTAACAAAACAAAACAAAAGCTTGTGAATGATTATGTCAATTATCTGCTCCTGTCATGCCTCTCAATAAACAAAGAGATCAAAGTCAATCACATCACCAAGCCCTAAATCAAGAAGCAGAGAAGCACCTTCTGCCTACAGTAAGAGGACAAACAAAATCCCATAACAAAGGACATGAATACAGGAAGGGAAGCTGATCTTCCAAACAATGTTCTCTGACCTCTTTATCATCAGTAAATACCCAGAAAAGACTATGATCCTTCAATGCCTTCAAAATCAGACAATGAGAGTGACCTGGTTGTTTGCTTGCTTCATGCGACACTTGTGGGATCTTCTCCAGGTTAGGAGCAGCGGATAAGTGAGGGTGGTTAAAAGAGAGCACATTTGTTTGCGCTTTTCTAGGATTTCTCTGAAGCAGTAGTTTCCAGGAGCTCAGTGTTGGAGAATTATCATTCTTCCTTTGCTTTCTCTGTGTTCCCTTCTTGAAACCAATGGACCACATCAAAACAATAAAGAAAATATCTCTATTTTTCAATAATTTAGGCTACACCTGTTTGGACATCACTACCCAACTTTTTAAAGAAACCTTTATCTCATTATTCCAATATCTTCAGCCCAGTGATTCTGGGATGTGTCATAACTCCAGTAAGATTATTCATAACGTTGAAAACTTTGTCCATACCACTGTGACTGTATGATGCTTGTGCTTGTGTTTAACCCATTTATTTCATGTCCTGTAGTATATACGCCAGGCTGGGGGCTACCCAAAACCCTGTGCTAAGAAGCACACAGGTCAGTCTGAATCGTCTCCAGGAAAACAGGAGAAGACAATTTTGTAAACTTTATGCTTGTCTCACAATTTTTCACTGTCCAGTAGTGAGCAGTATAATGAGTTTTCATACATTGAAATTAAAATCCAGAAGAGAGTATTTAGTTACAATAAAACACTGGTTCCTATACTTTGAGATTTTTCAAGCCAGTGTCATTTCGTCGTCTTCCTACAACAATGACAACAACAATACCAGTAAAACTTGGGGTCTATAAATCATTACCCATATTTTATTTTAGTGACTATGGACAGTCAACGAATCCATACACACATTAAGAATTATATGACAAATGATAGGTTCATTTCCTTGGAGACATTTTTGAGCCAAAAAAGAAAAAAAGAAAATCTCAGAATAAAGATAATTTAGCTGAAGGGAAAAAAAATAAAACAGGCTTTCTCCTGATATTTTCTCATTTTGCCACTCCCTGGTGATAACATCATCACACACTGGAACCTAGGAATCATTACCTTAAATATCTCTTCTTTCACCCATTTCAAGACGTACTTGATTGGTTGTGAAATTTCAAATGTTATGGGGATTCAACTGGGAGATCTCTGGTCACAGAGAGAAAATAGCTGTTATTCGATACAAAACTAGATTGTTCCAGTTTAGAAAATCTATGCTTCTCAGCTATTTTACTATCTCCAGGACTATGTTTAGCAGCTATTCCCCACTTAACACCCAGGCTACCACTTATCTAAATGAGTTACCATGTGGAAAATGCGTATGTACTTGCAGACACAGCATCCTGGATGCATTATTCAGAACTCTTCTGGCTGCCAGTGATAGAAAGTCATCTCACACTACCTTAAGGGGGAAATGGGCTTTATTGACTCTCATAACCTAGGAGTCACAAGTGCTCTGGCTTCCAGCATATCAGATCCAGAGATTCCAAGGATGCTGTTGGAACTCACACTTTTCCCCTCTGGGCTCTGTTTTTCATTAGACATAGGGACTGTTTCTCTCCGTTGATGCCATTTCATTATTTACCTTAACAGAAAAACTCTGAGCTCTTCACTAAAGTCAGGACCGAAATTCTAGGATGTAGAAGTGTCACATCACTACATATCCTGTAAAAATAAAATCCTCTTCTAAACTAGAAGTCATACTCAATGTTTAATGCTTATTAGCGTACCTCTAATTATTTACCCCTAGTAGATTTTTGCCTAAGATTTAGTTGGATTGCTAAAAGAGGACTGCTACATGAAATGATGCTACAATATTATCATTAACATTTTTTATAATAGTCAAAAAATGACCATATACATGGTATATTAAGAGACAAAGAATAGTTAAACATGACTGAAACCATCCAAACCTTGTGCTCTCTATGTTGGAAAGGTTCCCCATGAAAATTAATAAAATATAATTAAAAATTGTAAACTAAAGACGTAAAAAAATTAACTTTGATATAGTTCATTCATACATAGAGAACATTCCTCTACACTTGTATTTCTCGAGCAGACACACTAATGCTTTTGTTCTTTTGAACATAATCACTCCTCAGCCTAAAAAATGGAAGTAAATATATTTTATATAAAATGCTATGCAATTATTCAAATATCAATTCTCATATGTAGCACACTCAGGTTTTATTTTATTTTCAAACTTGATTCATCCTCAAAAAAATCTTAATTTTTTTTTTCATTTGGGAAAGTTGCTAACTTCTTCAACTATATTAAATTTATTTGGAATACAAGTTATATTATGTGCATTGAGTTATTTCAAGTACCCCAACTGCAAAATCTATTAACTAACAAAACACTAAGACTTATAAAAAATGAATTAGTTTGGACAGTTTTTGTACAATTCTTATCATAAAAGTCAGAGGATATCAAGAGAGAGAGAGATTATTCCCAAAAATATTTTAAAAATAAAAGTATCAGCTGCTAGATATTCTAAGACAAAATTAAGAATCATGCTGTGTGATTTTGAGATGTTCAGTTTTGATACTTTTTGATCTTAGTAAATAGTAGATAAGGTAAATGTGATATTTAAAACCAGGGACATGGTATGTTTTTTGACTGAAAACTAAATGAGACACAGAAAGGAAATGGATTGGAAAACTGTTAAGAATCCTCATTTTTTCTCCCCAGGGACTTACGTAACTCTTAATCCCACCCATCAGTTCTGCATTCAGTCAGGTCACTTCACCAAACATTTACACCACAGGATTTTAAGTAGAACTCCTGCTTTCTCAGATTTTTGATAGAAGTTCCAAGGCTGAGAATGTTGTTGTTGTTTAGACGTTAAGTCATGGCCACAGTTTGAGACCCCATGGACTGTAGGCCACTAGGCTCCTCTGTCCATGGAATTCTCAGGCAAGGATACTGGAGTGGGTTGCCATTTCCTTCTCCAAATGCTGAGAATAAAAGGTGTCAATTTCTTCATACTTGTAAAGATCTGCAGCATCTATGGAAGGTTGACCCAGAGGGTGACCCAAAGCCAGCCTACCTCAAGTGGCCCATTAGCCACACCCCAGGTTAAAGACAAATCATTCTTGGGCAGGGGGAAGGGGGCCAATAGGAAGGGTGTCTTTAGAGCAGCTTTGTCAACCTTGACCACACAGTAGAATAAGAAAGATGCTCAGACCACACCTGGAACAGTACATGTCAGTCTCTGGGAATGGAACACAGGGTTGAAGGCTCCCAGGTGACTGCAGCGTGCAGCCAGATTGGAGAGACAATCTATGCAGGGTTCTAGCTTTTCTTCCTCTCTACCCATGGTGCTCAAACCAAACCAAAGGGTTAGGGGGAGTTTGGGATGGCTTGACTAGTGTACTGGGGACCTTGGAGCTCAGAGGGATCACTTGATACACACCTAAAAGTGTTAAAGGAGGAAGGACCAATAAAGGGGTCCAGTGTGAGGGAGAGAAAACTACTAGAATGGTGGTAGACAAAACTCTACTTCTCTAACTGCGAGGTAGAGGCACTGCACTATAGGAGCCAGATGTGGGTGTTCTGAAATTGAAGTATTCTTGAGTAGTTTTGAAAGGAGTTTCATTTAAGAAGAATGTCTAAAGACCGCAAAAACCCCAGAGAGAGAGACAATGTAAGTGAAACCAGTAAAAGCAAATGCTAACAACATGAAGCACTGCCTGGACCACAGAATAGAGTCATTCTCCCCAGCTTGGTACCTCCCAGCAATCACAGAAGTATTCCACAAAGAGGCATTCTCTGAACTTTAAGTTAGAGAGCGTCAATCAAGATGACAGTTATACTCTTCTGAAGAAACTTGCCTCTTACTGGCTCAACTTCAGCAGGACCAGATATGGTAGTCAGTGAGTAGAGAGGAGGAAGGATGTTAGTTGGGGCAAGGAGGAGGGAAGAAGCTACTGCTGTTCCTCCTGCTTCCCCAAGCCAGGTTCCGATCAAGCCTGACCTGAGAGCAAAGGGAAGATTTGAATCAAATGAAAATGATATTTGACAACTTGACTTTTTTGAGGAACCACAGATTGGACACATTTGATATTCAAGTTTTAATCCAAAGACAAGAAGAATATTTCAATGGATCTTGTTTGAAGGTGGTGAAGGAGAGAAAATAAAACTGTTCTATAATTATGATCTTCTCAAATCCAGCTCTTTCAATAAACATGTAACTTATTTTAGGTTCCTAATTGCCAGACACTGTGCTAAGTATATAGGAGACAAAGATAATTACATTTCTGTGGGTGTATGGTTTCTGGAACACACAACACTGAATTCCTTGTAGATAGAACACTTACATAAGCATCCTTGTTACAGCTGATGTGTTATGATTACATTAGACATAATAGTAGTATTTGTCTCGGGGCCCAGTATCACCCATACCTGGTCTCATAGATGTTCAAAAATATCTGTTGATATTGATAGATGAATAGAGCTATGCACATGTAAATTAAGATTAGGGGCTTTCCTGGTGGTCCAGTGGTTGGGACTCAGGTCTTCCTATGCATTGGGTGAAGGTTCAATCTCTGGTTGGGGAACTAAGATCTCACATGCCACATGGTATGGTCAAAAAATAAATAGATGAATAAATAAATTCATTTAAAATTAAGGTTATAATCACTGGTGCTGTGGAGACAATCACTTTTCTATTATAAAGTAATACAGCACATATTTTATAGTTCAAATTTATGTATTTTTGCTAATTAAAAGAACCAAAATCTTGCCGCCTTCTCCCAATAGCCCCACCATGGTCCTTATTTTTGTTTTTCTCCTACTAATCTATATTGCCACTTTTCACCCTTAAACACACACAGATATACACACAAATGGTTACAAATAGAAGTAAATTTAAAATTTTTAAAAATGAACAATTCATTTATGGTAGCCCCAAAAGAATTCACGCTGTGGAAAGACTAGCCCGGGTGGCAAGGAGAGGTATAACATGTCTTCTCTGCTCTTAATGTTTCCTGGAGCATTGCGCTGGCTCCATACCCCATATAGTAAGTCCCCTACATATGAATGAGTTGTCTTCCAAGGGTGTATTCATTAAGTTCAATTTGTTCATAAGTCCAACAAAGTTAGCCTAGGTACCCAACTAACATAATCAGCTATATAGTACTTTATCATGCTGGGCTTATCATATTTTGCACACAAATCATACATAAAAAGCAAACACAAAAAATAAAGGGAACATTTTTAATTTTATAGTACAGTACCTTGAAAAGTACAGTAGCACAATACAACAGCTGGCATAGAGGACCTGGCATCGAGAGAACAGGCAAAAAGAGTTACTGTCTGGAGGAAGGAGAGGAGGTGGGAGATGGTAGAACTGAAGGATGATCAGCAGTAGGAGACAGAGGACAAGCTGCAATTTCACTCATGCCTGATGCTGATGGCACAGGCTCTGATTCCTTGCTGGAAATGGATGCACATCTGCATCTTTGAAAGTTTCCAAGCTGAAGGTTCCTATGCTGGGGACTTACTGTGTCTTTATTCAGTCCTGTACCCAAAGGAAGGGGAAGGAATTTTCGTCTCCTCCGATTGATCTCTTCTGGACAGGAGGAGGAGGAATGATGGCAGGCTGTGACCCAGCCTCCCACTGTTGATGATGAAATCTGTCTAAATCTAGAATCTCTTATTTGAAAACCTCCCTCTCTGTAGATTATAATCAACACTCTCCAATACCAGTCTTACTAGAAATGGATGTGTCTCTTTGTCTCCAAATTCTTCCCTCCTGTATCTGTTCATAACTGTCTTAAAACTCACATCATGAGGGGGATTATTCATTGTGTCCTTTTCAAAAATCCCTTTAATAGTCTCTGTCTTTTTCCTCATTTAATGGATCAGATCTTGGCAGTTTAATTCCTGATTCTTTCCCCTCATATTTGCCTTCTTCTCCATGTGTTTACCTGCAAAGGGATGAAGCTTGACAGCATAAGATTTCAATATACTATAAACCTTGTGGGGGCTTTTCTGGTGTTTCAATGGCGAAGACTCTGCCTGCAATACTGGAGAGGCAGGAGACTCAGGTTTAATCCATGGGTCAGGAAGATCTGCTGGAGAAGGAAATAGCAACCCCTCCAGTATTCTTGCTGGGAAAATCACATGGGGAGAGAAGCCTTGTGGGCTACAGTTCATGGGGTTGCAAAGAGTCAAACAGGACTGAGTGACTAACACACACACACACACACACACACACACACACACCTTGTATTTTCATTTTCTTTCTACATCACACTTTGTCCCTTAGTCATTATGAAAAGACGAGAGTCTACAGAAGTTTTAGTGTCCTTGAAATACAGAGGATAATGTGTAAGCTTGATTTTAACATTTAGTTTCTGATTTATCTGAAAATTATCTCAGACTTTTGGAAAGAATCCTAAAGCTTATTCCAATGAGGTTAGAAAAGCTCTTAAAAGTAGCTTTGCTAAGATACTGTCCTTAGTTTTTCTGAGTCACTAAGGAATGAAGATAAATTATTTAGGATTTTAATTTTTTCTTCTGCAAAAATTAATTTATACATGCAAAACTCATTTGTTCTTGAACTATTTTTCCTTCAAGAAATACATATATAATGACTTTTTATAAGGCCTTAATAATGTCATTAATATTAGATTGAACAAAGAAATTGGACATTGAAATAGTATTTAATGGAATTGTACTCAGTATTTTTATTATGACTTTTTGAACTTAGCTCTAAGTTATTTTTAATATATTTGTGCCTCATAGGAAGGAAAATAAAAGCAAATGGATTGGGTAAATATAAAAATAGATTGATGCTTTAGCTTAGACTGTTTTGTTGAAATATAATGCATAAAGGGTTTAAGAAAAAAAGGTGATTGTGCTTTTACAATAGAAGTAACGGTTCATACTTGGATAGTTTTTCATTCTATTCATTACTTTCTTGCAGCCAAACATGGTCAAACGAGGGCACTCTTTCTTCTTCTTGTGTATAATCCAGATTTACTTCATCAGCTCTTCCAGTTGAATAAGCAAATCTTTTAAAATCTGCACAAATCATTCTGGATATCCTTAACTTTACTCTTCCTCTCTTTGATGGACAGCCAAGGCTTCTGAATATGTGGACATGGCATCTAGTACCTATTATTTCTAAACAGAGATATGCTATTAGGATCACTGCTATTTCATTTCATAAGGAAGAAAAAAATGGAAAGCTACCATTTAGATTTTTGCTGTTGTTCAACCACTAAGTCATTATGACTCTTTGCGACCCCATGGCTTGCAGCACGCCAGGCTCTTCTGTCCTCTGCTGTCTCCTAGAGGGCTCAGGTTCATGTCCATTGAGTTGGTGATGCTGTCTAACCATCACATCCTCTGCCACTCCCTTCTCCTTTTGCCCTCAATCTTTCCCAGCATCAGGGTCTTTCCAATGAATTGGCTCTTCGCATCAGGTGCCCAAAGTATGGGAGCTTCAGCTTCAGCATCAGTTCTTACAGTGAATATTCAGGATTGATTTCCTCTAGGACTGTCTGGTTTGATCTCCTTACAGTCCAGGAGACTCTCAAGAGTCTTCTCCAGAACCACAATTCAAAAGTATCAATTTTTTGGTGCTCAGCCTTCTTTACGGTCCAACTCTTACATCTGTACATGACTACTGGAAAAATCACTTAGATAAGCTCAATAAATGTGTTATAGGTCAACCACTGTAACAAATGCCAGGCCTCAAATTAAGAAATAGAAGAATAAAAGACCAAATTAAAAAATGTATAAATGTCTGAATTTGCATTGCATATTATTGCTTATTTTTTTTTTTGCAACTACTATTTAGAACCTGTGTGTCAGCTTAAAAATTGTATCTAACTGTTTGAGGTGTTATTGTTAGAAACATTTTATTTATATCTTATATATGGAGAAATTGATTTCGGGAGAGATTACATAATTTCCCAAAGTTTAGAGCCAAAATAAAACTGAAATATAGATTCATGTAATTACACAACTCACATGAACATTCTTCCAATGATGAAAAGCAGCCCTCAAAGTAAGTCAGTTATTTAAAAAAATATGATACAAGATGAAAAATGATATGTTTTAAGACATTTAGGAATTGCAGTTTAGGAGCAAGATTATATCTGTTTTATTTTTTATTTTACTATGTATTCTGTTACAGATTCTCATTGTTTGTAGTAATATTTTCATCATTGACACATGATGTCACATGAGTCAATACAGTGATCTTCATCTCAGAAAAGTAGATTGTTTTCCTTTTTCACTGCTAAACAGCCTAGGATGTGTTCTGGCTAAAAGTTTTATTTGCAAGCTACTGCAGCTCTGAAGTGAATATTATAAAAAAAAATCTTTCTTTTACTATTTAAAGATGTTTCTGTTATATTCTTAGTACTTCCTAGATTTCTCAATGATGGTTACTTTTATACATGTAAGCTGAAAATACTTCCAGACACTGAGTTCAGTTTAGTTCAGTTACTCAGTTATATCCGACTGTTTGTGACCCCATGGACTGCATAATGCCAGGCTTCCCTGTCTATCACCAACTCCTGGAACTTGCTCAAACTCATGTCCATCGAGTTGGTGATGCCATCCAACCGTCTCATCCTCTGTCGTCCCCTTCTCCTATTACTCAGACACTGAGTATTAATTATTAAAATACCTTTTTTTTGTCCTGTGAAGAACCTACTAAATCTATTTACTTTTCAAGGAATAGTTAGACTATATAATAGGCAAGATTGATTATTGAGTAACTTCTCAATGAAATGCTGGAGACTTCAGTAGTTATATGATCTTATGGGGTGAAGACTTTGTGTTTGAATAGGCTATTTAAATAACTCCATAGAAATAGAAGTTAACTTAGAGAAAACAGATATTTATGGAAATATTTCTTATCCATAAAAAACAAATTACTTATGGCTGCTGGAATGCAATTTATTATTGCCCTGTAGATAACCCAGATTTCCAAATTCATTTCAACAATACTCTTCTTCATATATATTTATGTTTCTTTGATTTCTTCTTTATACCAGTTATAATATCTTACTGGTTCTCTCTTCAATAATGAGATAAACACAATCTTTAACACTTGCTCAATTTAGCCCTGTATGAAAGCTACAAATTTGTTTTTTATTGAAAATATTCCTTTAATATCTTTAAGATGCATTTTCATATATAGTATATTGATGTACAATGTTATTTAAAAGAGACTTTCAGTTGTCTTATTTTCCTTTAAAATACACATAAAATTACCATTTAGAAGACTATTATTTCACTATTAATCACCACACACTGGAAAACTTACTTTATTCCAGTTTCCTACATACATTTGGCCTTCTCTGGTGGCTTAGACAGTAAAGAATATGCCTGCAATGCAGGAGATCTGTGTTTGATCCCTGGGTTGGGAAGATTCCCTAGAGAAGTGAAGAACTACACACTCCAGTATCCTTACCTGGAGAATTCCATGTACAGAGGAGCCTGGTGGGCTACAGTCCATGAGGTCTCAAAGAGTCAGACACAGCCGAGAGGCTAACACACACACACACACATGCATGCATTTAAATGTGTTTGGATTGAAGTAATTCCAATTTCTTAGTGAGATACTGAAATAAGTTTATCTTATTTTAAGGCATGCCTGTGTCTAAAAATCCATTTTCTTAATAAAGTATTTGAAAATATCTTAGTATAAATTATCATATTGTCACATCTTAATTTAGATAAAAATTGCATGATACCCCCAGTTAGCTTTTTTTTTTTTTGATAATTTAAGTTCTAGTCACTTTATCTTTGGTTATTAGTATCTTTACCATATAGCCTATATATTTCTCAGTTTTACAGACAGAAATACTTTTAAGTAAACTGATTGGAAACTAAAAATATTTAACTTATGCCTATTGTTATGCAATATTGAAAGCATTACCTGTTTGCTCTTTTTTAATCTGAAAGTCCAATAAAATACCATTAAGTCATTGTGATAAATTACTACAAAGACATGGATTGATAGCAACTGCATTAAAAGAAATTTTTAGTTACACAGTTTTATTCTATTGAAACAGACAAACTTTCTATGCTATTGAAAATATAAAGCCCAAACTATTCACAAATAAAATTTAAAAAATATATATATCATCTGGTTAAAGTTTCTTTATATTCAAATATATGGAAGAATCTATTTTAAGGCTTAATTATCTGCACAGTAACCACTTACACAGCTGAGCTATTTCTCCACATTCAGTTTCCCTTGCTATGGCTTGTGCTGAAATGTTTGATCACATTTACTTAGAACACATATTGGTTTACAAAGTATTCCTTACCAAACAAAAAGATTCAAGTGGAATTTTAATTACCAAACGCAAAAATGCTAAGTTTAGTCATAGACCTATTATTTAAATTTTTTTCAGATTTGACAATTCAAAATGTCTTAAATTGCACACGGAAACAATGTGTGCAATAATAATATTAATAATGTTTCAATTCCATTCAAAATTTGCCATTATCTCATAAACTACCTGTTTTCCCACTTTCTTCACGCAAATTCGTCTAAATTTCTATTGAGCATAACTGTCAGGCTTATACGATTGACCCTCAAATTTCCAGGGGCCCTCAACCTTAGTCATTTGCATTATTCATTTTTACCACTAGATGTCACTACGCTCTTCACAAAAGCTAGAGTAGCTAGCTTCACGGAAAAACAGAATAGTAAACACATAATTTATTAAATCCAAAAGTCAACATTATCTGCGAGGAATCATTTGGATGCATTAAAATTTTAATTAATATTATATTTACTATTTAAATATCATTATAAGCCTGTGACATGAGGATCAAGCATTCACATTCTCATTGTCAGTTAGCATTTTAATGTTAGAACTTCTGAATGATATTCCTTCAAATACTTAAGAAATGAAAGATTTCTGTATCTACCACATGTTGATGCTCCCAATAATAATATTAGGAGAAATATCCTCATACCAATTTTATAAGAATTAAATGAGCAAATATTGAACACATTTTATTCATTTTACTTGATTTCTCATTTCCGTTTTAGTAATATCAGTAATTATTATTTTAAACATATAATTATGGATACTGATATCATTCACTGTTAAAAGCTTTGGAATATTGTATATAAGACATTTATTTTTGTTCTTTCATCCATCCATTCAATAAATATTTATTGAGATCAATCCTGTCCAAGAATTTAAGTGAAATGTATAATGCAAAACAGACTGATGTTCCAGTGCTGGTGGAACCTAGCTGTTTATCAATGACAACCAATGGAAAGATTTTGACTGAAAAAGAGAAGCTTGCCTCTAAAGTCAGATATCTTAGTTCCATCAGAAGATTTTAGAAGTTTGAGAAGAGGTCTTACTTTTAGAAACTCTGAAACTACCTATCAATAATATTCAAAATTAAGGTACTTATCCTTTTTGTGACTTGGCACAAGAAGGCAGCCATAAAATTAAAGACACTTGCTCCTCAGAAGAAAAGCTATGACCAACCTAGACAGCATATTAAAAAGCAGAGACATTACTTTGCCAACAAAGATCCGTCTAGTCAAAGCCGTGGTTTTTCCAGTAGTCATGTGTGGATGTGAGAGTTGGACCATAAAGAAGGCTGAGCGCTGAAAAACTGATGCTTTTGAACTGTGGTGTTGGAGAAGACTTGAGAGTCCTTTGGACTGCAAGGAGATCAAACCAGTCCATCCTAAAGGAAATCAGTCCTGAATATTCATTGGAAGGACTGATGCTGAAGCTGAGGCTCCCATACTTTGGCCACCTGATGGGAAGAACTGACTCACGGGAAAAGACTCTGATGCTGGGAAAGATTGAAGGCAGGAGGAGAAGGGGATGGCAAAGGATGAGATGGTTGGATGGCATCACCAACTGAATGGACATGAGTTTGGGCAAACTCAGGGAGATGGTGAAGGACAGGGAAACCTGGTGTGCTGCAGTCCATGGGATCTCAAAGTCGGACACAACTGAGCGACTGAACAACAACAACAAGGCATTCAGAGAATGTGTGGCATTTTAAGTTGGTATAGACACAAGTTTGCAGTTGTGGTGTATTCACTCCTGTAATTTTATTTCATTTTTATGAGCCTCCAACAATCCAACAACATGCAGGAAAGTGACTGGAAAAAGTAGGAATAGTAGTGAGTCAAGGAAAGAGGATCATGAATGTTTAGCTAGTCAAATTTGCTTCAGCAAAGGAAAACCTCCTCTGCAGCAGCTGCTTGCAAATTTCAGATTTTTCCTAATTCTACATCTGCTGCTCACATTTTAGGAAGCCGTTACATATAGAAAAACCTTTTCCTCCAAAACATTAAAATTGTCGTCTCTCTTCTGTGTCTGTCCTTGAGGGACATAAAGTTGCTCAACAGCATTTGTAGAGGACTTGATTCTTGGGAAATGTGAGAAATAAAGAAAAAATTAAAGAAATATAAAGCCGTATTGGAGAAGGAAATGGCAACTCACTGCAGTATTCTAGCCTGGGAAATCCCATGGACAGAGGAGCCTGGTGACCTACAGTCCATGAGTTTGCAAAGAGTCAGACACAATTTAACGACTAAACAATTTCAGAAGTACAAATATTATATAGCTTTACTGCTCCTATTCTAAATTCTCTTATAAACCTTAATATCATAAAGAAGATAAATTTACATAAGGTTAGCATTAGCCAGATACAGATCTTGTTCAGCTTACCATAGGATTATGTCCTCATAAACACAAAGTCAAAAATGCATTTAATTCACCTAACAACATAGCTTAGCCCCAGCCTACCTTAAATGCTCTCAGAACCCTTATATAGGCAAAATCATCTAACACAAAGCCTATCTTATGATAAGTGTCACTTCAGTTGTGTCCAACTCTGTAGGATCCTATGGACTGTGGCCTTCTAGGCTCTTCTGTCCATGGGATTCCCCAGGCAAAAATACTGGAGTGGGTAGCCAATCCCTTCTCCAAGCCATCTTCCTGACCCAGGGATCCAACCAGGCCCTAGCTACATTGCAGGTGAATTCTTTACCCTCTGAGCCATCAGGGAAGCCTGGAATATCTCATATAATTGATTAAACACTACTGAGAGTGAACAGCAGAATGGCTGTCTGGGTACAGGATAACTCTGAGTGTGTTGGTTGTTGCCCTTGGGATGGCCTGGGCTGACTGAGGGCTACCTCTGCTCTGTATCGCAACAGAGCCTCTTACTGCAGATGATAAAAATTCAAAGTACAGTTTCTACTAAATGAGTAGAACTTTTGCACCATCATAAGGTTAAAAAAAAAAAAAAAAAAACCCCACACATTGTCAGTTGAACCACTGTACGTCGGGAGCATCTGTACTGTGATGATGTCAAGATAAGTTTAGCCAGGATGATCCTGCCTTTCTTCCATCTGTTCTTGAAACTGATCTGTTTACTTTATTCCTACAGGAAAATAGATGCGCCCTTTTTGAAGTTAACTTACTTCCCCTTAAAATAATTTTCTTCTCCAGCTTCCTTTGCTCCTGAGGAATGCTGCTGTTTCCAACCAAAACTGTGTGAGACCAGAAGCAAGTGTTAGAGACAATGCCGTTAGAGCAGCCTCTGAGAGTCACAGCAAAGTGCCGTGGGATCAGTCCAATCACGAGATGAAAAGGCAAGACGGTCCTTTCTGTTCTCTCATACCTCAGTGATGCTGCATCCTTTCTCTTATAGGTATGATGTGGAGGAGAGGAACCCGCCACGACAAATTTCCCTCTGTGCAGCACGAACTGAAGTTTTGCTACAGGAGCATTTCTGCTGGCTTCAACATGAACAAAATTCATCTCAGAACCTTTGAAGCCATCAGGGAAAGACAAGGAAGCCTATTCAAAGCTTTTCCCTGTGTAAAACTGCTGGTTTTCTTTTTGATTTGCTATTCACTGATTTTAAAATGCCTGCTTCTCTGCATTTTCACAGACTCCCTAACCCATTGGCAAAGTCTCAAATTGTTTCTAAACCAGAAGAGAGAAATGCAACACATACAAAAAAATGAGAAACATTGTTTTTAAGATTTTCAGGTGAACTCTACCTCTCAAAGTATAATTTTCTTCCCAAAAGTGCTGAATTTTGGGTCACCAAATCTACATCTGCTCACCTAAAAAGCTATTGAATATGCAGAAGAATGAACTGACCTCTAACCTTTCTTATAACACGTGGTCAAAGAGTTCCTGAAAACATCCAAGTTTCTATTCTCTTATGCAGAAATTCTTCAGGTAAAAGCAAAAGATATTACATTATTAGGCAACATATTTCAAATTTAATGCCATCACCTACAAGACTCATTCAGGTTTAGATAAGTGGAGAGATATACAGGCTACAAAAAAAAAAAGTGAAAATGCTGTTTCTATACCCTTTCTTCAAATGCTGAAAAACTACATGCAATCCAGTCTACTTCCATCTTTATATTTTTTATCCATTTTTTGCTTCTAGAAACATAAAGGACTGAAAGCATTGCATGGCCTCTCCTATCAAAATCCCTTTGTAGCATATTTTTCTATCAGTTCAAGTCTATTAATTATCCCTCTTATCACTTTCTTATATCAAAATTCTCTTTTCCTATAATACGGCTAAATTATGATATAATCAGTAAGTTAAAGAATTAGGAGACTGGAAGAGACATTTCAAATAGTCTAATTCAAGCAGCATCTCATATTTCTATTGAAATGCAAGAATAGCTTGTCTATGACCTTTAAGAAACTGTCTCCAGAATATAGGTGAACACATTAACAATCTTCTCATTCCCTCCCCCTTTCTGTAGATAGATAAATATAGATTATAGATATATAGATATAGATAAGATATATAGATAGATCACTTATACAACACCAGTATGTAATTCACTTTTATTAAAACCCTCTCAGTGTTAGTTATTAAATATACTGAACTGAGACATCACCCCAAATTATTCCACCATCACCCCATCTCAGCTCTGTCTACCTCCACGAGTAGCTTCCTTTTAGTCTTCCTCACATTTGTGTTCAGTCATGTCCAATTCTTTGCAACCCCCTAGACTGTGGCCCTCCAGACTCCTTTGTCCATTCAATGGGTTACCATTTCCTTCTCCATGCTATCTTCCCATCTCAGGGATTGAAATCTCATCTCCTGCCCAGCAGGCAGATTCTTTATCACTGAGCCAGCAGAGAAGCCCTCTATTCTTCCTAGTAGGTCTTGATTTGTCTCCTAGAGCAAAGCTAAATACTATAGTCTTCCTTCAAACTCTTCATATCCCTGAGGATAACTTTTATTTTCCCTTATGCTCCCTATGTCTTTTATTAGCTAGATTTGTTCTATTTTCTTTAATAATTCTATAGGAAATACACAGCAATCCTTCTAGAATATTCATATGGATAAATCTCTTTCTTTTTAATACTTGATGATTTTACTATTGCTTTCCTGGTGGCTCAGCAGTAAAATCCACTTGCCAATACCTATATCCAGTATTCTTGCCTGGGAAATCCCATGGACAGAGGAGGCTGGTGGGCTACAGTCCATGAGCTCACAAGAGTCAGCCATCACTTAGCGACTAAACACACACACACACACACACACACACACACACACACACACACACACGGACATGGGCTGTAGCCTGCCAGACTTCTCTGTGCATGGGATGGAGCCTGATATGACTTAGGCTACATAACAATAAGTTTACTATTAATTTGTTTCTGTAAGTTTGGGGTGCTGCTTCAAAAAGAGATCTTGTAAGTTGTATAGATTTTGATACATTTTTACCCATCACAAAGTTTTTTGTTTGTTTTATTTTGTTTTCTATGAAACAATTTGTAAGTCTTGGGTAGGGTTTTAGATCAGTATTTTTTTAACACGATGGATATGGGTGAGTGTAAGTTCCTCCTCTACAGAATTAATGACTTATGGCTGACTGTTGGAACATGCAGATATGCTACCAGCAGTTATGATATATTGGATGTGTACTGTATTCATAGTGGAGGAAGTGAAGAGCTTTGAATTGCCAGAGAAGAATTAGCCTACATTTTCCTTCCTCCCTGTATTAACTTATATTTCCCATTTAAAGAAATCAATGTTCAATCTGTAATAACTCCACTAATGCTATTGCTGGGCTCCCCTGGAGAAGGGAATGGCAACCCACTATGGTATTCTTGCCTGGAAAATTCCATGGACAGAGGAGCCTGGCAGGCCCCAGTTCATGGGGTCACAAAGAGTTGGACATGAATGAGCAGCTAACACACACAAAGCTATTGCTAATTCAAAGTTTCAAATAGGAAAACTAAAAGGTATAACTACAATCATTAGACGCTTTGCTCCTGTGAACTGGGGGAGAAACAGGAAGACAGATAGAAGAAATGAAATGGAGGATGCTGTGTTCAAGTGCTAACTGGTTGTTTACTACCTGCAGCCCTTGCTAGCTTCTCAGTTCAGTTCCGTTCAGTCACTCAGTTGTGTCCAACTCTTTGAGACCCCATGGACTGCAGCACGCCTGGCCGCCCTGCCCATCACCAATTCCTGGAGCCTACTCAAACTCCTGTCCATCGCATCAGGGATGCCATCCAACCATCTCATCCTCTGTCGTCCCCTTCTCCTCCCGCCTTCTATCTTTCCCGACATCAGGGTCTTTCCCAATGAGTCGGTTCTTCGCATCAGGTGGCCAAAGTATTGATAGCTTCTACCACGGCTCAAAACTTGAGCTGGTAGTGACAACTTTCATTGTTTGATTTGTCCCTCTGTTGTCCTTAACCTATATTCTCTCTCTTTCATGTGCTTATCTCTCAAAGCTGGAAGATAGCTCCTTTTAAGTCATATTACTATTGGACAATGCAAAGACTTTATGGTCTTCTTTTATGTGACAAGTTTGAGGCTGATGTGAAAATTTTGCTTTGAATACTAACTGCTCATGATTATTCAAATACAGTCACCTTTCACATAGATTTTACGGACATTGTCTCTTCTCTGAGCTTTTCAGTCAGTGTTACAAACAACAATATTATTTAGAACTTCTTGCTCATTAGGTCACAGTTTACTAATGGTTTTTCCTGGCTGAGATAATCAATTAGAACTATCACATACAATAGTGCACACAAATGTAGATCTTCCTGAGGAATTTGACATGTTTAATTTGATCAAGAATCTGGTTATCCTTTTTCCTGGTATGAAGGAACTGAAAACAAAATGTGAACAACAAGCAAAACCAAGAGAGAAAAGTTAAAAACAAAGAAACCCAGGTTACAGCATGACTACAGCCCAAAGTTTGGACATTAAATCCTGCATGTTCCTGAAGCTGAAGCCACATTCACTTTGTTTTAGTGTACCTCTTCTTGCAAATAACAGTGCATTTTCCAGTGTTTTTCTTTCCAAAAAAAAAGACAATTGAAAAAAATTCATGAATATATGCAAGAGTGGCTCTAAAGAAACCCGCCTCTCAAGTCTTTTCTAAAACATTGTATTTCTGAAACATTTGACTAAATAGATGCTTTATCATATAAGTGGGTGAGAGAAAATGAGATAAGCCTCTAATTACAGTTGACAGTAACACTCTAGTATAATATGACTTGCGCCTCTAGTATTGATATGAACCCCTCTGAGCATGACTCCTGAATTCTCTCTGTAAGCATTTCCCCATCAAAACCCATGGAATTCTCTTTTGACAATATGCCATATATGATTAAAACCTAAAGGCAATATGTTACATTTTAATAGAAGCTACTCTCACGACATTAATTGATACTGTCAATTATAAGAATTTGTTCCATGTATTTATTCATTGGAACCAATTTGGTTCTCCTTTGATTAGCTTTTTCTGTGCACGTCCCTTCAGCTGCATTTAGATATAAGAACTATAAGCATCAGTTTGGTCACCTATATGCAATCATGGATTTTTTTTTTTTATATTACTGGGCATTATTTCTCAATATTTCATGTTTAATTAATAAGGGTAAGTGTACAGAGTGTGCCCGGTGACTGTACTGAAAACAGGCCAGGAAACATGTCCAGAACAATTGAAAGGAGACTGTCAAGTGCTACTGACTTTCTATTCTATTTTCTTGGATGTGAATTATGACTCCAATAATATGCTTTTGGTGGGAAAAAAAAAAAAAAAACAGTTTCTGGCCTCTTGTGGGGGAGGATCTGAAGAGGTTTTAAATTATATTTTGTCATGAAAATACACATCTTGTCATCTTTCTTTAGATGTTAGAGTCTTTCATCTCACTTGAAAGTTCAGATTGATCGGTAACCTTTTTCTGAAAAAAAAAATCATATGTCAGGCACTCTGATGTGTTGTGCATATTTTTGTTCTGGAATCTCAGGAAGCTCAGACCATAACTGAGAAATGCAAATTGAATTTTCCTTCCTACTCACTGACCTTGGAATGGTGTTAGAGTGCCCTGGAAATCAGACTGCCCTACTTGGGACTGCTCTAGGCAACTCAATGACATAACTGTTGATGTAACTTAATTCTGCAGTTGAGGTTTGTGCAGACAAGACAGACTTCCTCATCTCCTCACCTTTGGTGGACACTTCTAGAAGGAACTTCGGCGTGTTGACCAGAACCAAGGAAAAGCTAGTCCAGTGTTAAACTGCACTGTCTCTGTCTCTGCCTCATTCTCTTTCTCTATGTGATTTTTCATAGGAACCTGTATCTTTTAGGTGAGGGCATTCTAACCACTAATAAACTGTAATCTGTGAATGTGCCAGTCCTATGGCTTGGAAAGTAGGTTGAATAAACTTTTGAAGACAGGACTAATAACAAAAAGCATTTATTAATCCCAACAATTAAATAAGACAGCTGATGCTCTAAAGCATGATTTGATGTTGCTGGTACCATGGGAAAGGGGAAGGAATGAAAGGGCTTGCTTGTGCATGTAGGATGTCCTTGAACAAGCAAAAGTGAATGAAAATAATGTCAGTGGAGGGGGTGGTCTTCACCCAGAGTGGAAGAAGTGAAGGCTAAGTGTATGTGCAGAGATGTGCGGGCAATACTGGAAGTGATGCAGAGATAGTCTTTTCTGACTGCTTGTCATTTCTCAGTAAAAATTGAACCAGGATATCAGCTGAGAGAGAATGGAGAAGTTATTGGAGGCTTGTGGAAACAGAATAACAAATAAGGAAGAGTTTCTAGGCTAGTAACTGACTGAACAAACAAGGGGAATTTCATGGGACAGCTGAGCAGCACGTGCGATCAGCTGGAGATTGTAGTCATGGCAGACAGGTTGTCGTGGCTGTATTATATAGCCTGCAGACACATTACATGCTTATCATGATAGGTATGGCACAAACATAGAGGTGGATTTAACCACGGTCAGGGCAAAAAACCTTGACGTTGTATGCAAGACAGTGATAATAACAATCAACCATAACCTTTAAGATGGGCAAGAAAGAATGAAATGTCATGGATGTGAGTGATTAAATGTAAAGAGATATTAAAAATAAATGAATAATAGTCTTCAGTGAGGTGGTAATTTTCTAGAATTGCATTATTAGGGGTAAAGAATGGGAAATATTGTGATTAGGGATTGACATGCTTGAAACTGAAGTTATGGAGACCACAGTTACTGAAAATGCCATGATGATAAAAACACTTGACTATAACCATGAACGTGAGAGGCTAAAGTAGTTAAATGTCAAGTCATTGTTTGTATATGTGTGTGTGTATGTGTGTGTTTGTAATTGGGTGGTGTGTGTGTAAGAGACAGTGAGAGAGAAAGTTAAAGAAACAAGAAAAAGAGGCTAGAGATTTAGAATAATCATTTGTCAGCTTTCAGTTCAGTTCAGTTCGGTCACTCAGTAGTGTCTGACTCTGCGACTCCATGGATTGCAGCACGCCAGGCCTCCCTGTCCATCACCAACTCCTGGAGTTTACTCAAACTCATGTCCATTGAGTTGGTGATGCCATCCAGCCATCTCATCCTCTGTCATACCCTTCTCCTCCTGCCTTCAATCTTTCCCAGTATCAGGGTCTTTTCCAATGAGGCCTTTCCTCACATCAGGTGGCCAAAGTACTGGAGTTTCAGCTTCAGCATCAGTTCTAATGAATATTCAGGACTGATTTCCTTTAGGATGGACGGGTTGGATCTCCTTGCTGTCCAAGCGACTCTCAAGAGTCTTCTCCAACACCACAGTTCAAAAGCATCAATTCTTCGGCACTCAGCTTTCTTCACAGTCCAACTCTCACATCCTTACATGACTACTGGAAAAACCATAGCCTTGACTAGACGGACCTTTGTTGGCAAAGTAACGTCTCTGCTTTTTAATATGCTATCCAGGTTGGTTTTTCCTTCCAAGCAGCAAGCATATTTTAATTTCATGGCTGTGGTCAGTATCTGCAATGATCTGGGAGCCCAAAAGAATAAAGTCTCTCACTATTTCCACGTTTCCCCATCTATCTGCCATGAAGTGACGGGACTAGATGCCATGATCTTAGTTTTCTGAATGTTGAGTTTTAAGCCAACTTTTTTACTCTCCTTTTTCACTTTCATCAAGAGGCTCTTTAGTTCTTCTTCACTTTCTGCCATAAGTGTGGTGTCATCTGCATATCTGAGGTTATTGATATTTCTCCTGGCAAACTTGATTTCAGCTTGTGCTTCATCCAGTCCAGGATTTCTCATGATGTACTCTGTATATAAGTTAAATAGCAGGGTGACAATATACAGCCTTGACATACTCCTTTCACTATTTGGAACCAGTCTATTGTTCTATGTCTAGTTCTAACTGTTGTTTCCTTACCTGCATACAGATTTCTCAGGAGGCAAGTCAGGTGGTCTGGTATTCCATCTCTTTAAGAATTTTCCATAGTTTATTGTGATCCACACAGTCAAAGGCTTTGGCATAGTCAATAAAGCAGAGGTAGATGTTTTTCTGGTACTCTCTTGTTTTTTTGATGATCCAACAGATGTTGGCAATTTGATCTCTGGTTCCTCTGCCTTTTCTAAATCCCACTTGAACATCTGGAAGTTCACGGTTAACATACTCTTGACGCCTAGCTTGGAGAATTTTGAACATTACTTTGCTAGCATGTGAGATGAGTACAACTGTGTGGAAGTTTGAGCATTCTTTGGCACTGCCTTTCTTTGGGAGTGGAATGAAGAATGACATTTTCCAGTCCTGTGGCCACTGCTGAGCTTTCCAATTTTGTTGGCATATTGCATGCAGCAGTTTCACAGCATCATCTTTTAGAATTGAAATAGCTCAACTGGAATTCCATCACCTCCACTAGCTTTGTTCATAGTGATGCTTCCTAAGGCCCACTTGACTTCGCATTCCAGGATGTCTGGCTCTAGGTGAGTGATCATACCATTGTGATTATCTGGCTCATGAAGATCTTTTATGTATAGTTCTTCTGTTTATTCTTGCCACCTCTTCTTAATATCTTCTGTTTCTGTTAAGTCCATACCATTTCTGTCCTTTATTATGCCCATCTTTGCATGAAATGTTCCCTTGATATCTCTAATTTTCTTGAAGAGATCTCTAGTCTTTCCCATTCTATTCTTTTCCTCTATTTCTTTGCATTAATCACTGAGGAAGGCTTTCTTATCTCTCCATGCTGTTTTTTGGAGCTCTGCATTCAAATGGGTATAGCTTTCCTTTTCTCCTTTGCCTTTCACTTCTCTTCTTTTCATAGCTATTTGTAAGGCTTCCTCAGACAGCCATTTTGCCTTTTTGCATTTCTTTTTCTTGGGGATGGCCTTGATCACTGCCTCCTGTACAATGTTACGAACCTCAGCTTGGTGACTATTGAAATCACCAAGAATTATGATGAGGGTAGTACTGGAGAGAGACTAACAGTGGGTTAGTTGCATTTTTATGAGTATAGGGAAAATGCTTGTTGGATTCATAAACGACAATAAGGAGGGTGGAAAACTCATTTTCACCTCCAGAGTTTTCAGGATAAAGCCGGGGAAGAAAAACCACCCAATGCTTGTCAAAAATTTGGGGAGAGGAAATGTTCTCAGGAAAGACACCAGTGTTGTTCAGAGCAAGAAGGTTAAGAGAATGAGAGATAAGAGATTGGGGATTTTTGCTTATAACAGAATTTTGCTTATAACAGGTTTCATGCTGCAAAGAGCACTTTGGACACATAGCCAGAGTTGGAGAGGGATGGGGGCCAAAAGGAGGAACAAGGGTGTCCAGAGTTGGGGGACAGATGGGAGATGGAGGTAGGAGAGGGGGCAGTGCAGTGCCAAAAGGGGATGAGAATTTATTTACCATTTGTGTCTTTCACCTTTAAAATGTATGTTCATGTTTTTGCTAGTTTTATCAAGAACTTTTTCTGATATCATGTATACTAATTTTTAATTGCATATTTACTTTTGACATCCATCATTCATTGCTAACAAACTGGCTAATGCCATTGTATATTTTACCTTTTTAACGTACATCTTTTGGATAATTTAGAAAATGGCAAAATCTGCACTCTGCCTTGCATTTTTGGATGATTTGTAACATTATTATATAAATTATTCCTTCAATTTTTGTGTTCCTTATCTCAAAGCAGACACATTTTCTTGGTTCTGAAATCATTCTTGATTTTCCTCCTTCATTCTCAGCTCACCCATACATTATAGTATGGATTATATTAGACAAGTCAGAATTCACTCTTCCTGCACAGATTTTTCAGGATGGATGGAATAAATAAGGAGATTTATGGCAATGGGAGGATGCCTACAGAATGAAGGAGAAATGGAAAGCCACAGGGGTATCAACATTGGGCTGTAGGGAGCTTTTCTACATCTTCATTTCCCATTTAATATATAACATGTGAAATCAGGTGGTTGTCTTTGTGGTTATAAAATGGAAAAATGTTCTCTCTAGTAAACAAAACAAAATGTAGTTTTCAGTTCAGTCACTCAGTCGTGTCCGACTCTTTGTGACCCCGTGGACTGCAGCACACCAGGCTTCCCTGTCCATCACCGTCTCCCAGAGTTTGATCAAACTCATGTCCATCGAGTAGTTTTAACTTGTGACAATTGATTCTATAAATGTTTTTCTCTCTCTCCTGGTCATAAAAGTCTTTTAAGATACATGGAGATAAAATATTTTCCATTTCAGAATGTAGTGACATGGTAATTAGGTGCAAAATATGTGATTGAGAAAAAAATATATACATGATAAGTATCACTGATTAACACACATCTTATTCTCCAACTAGCCAGGAAGCAGATAGCCTATTAATGAGAACCCAAAGGGGTGGGGTGATGAGTGAGTGAGACTTACATTTGTTAGAGGTCGCTAATGATTCCAAGGCATCACATCCCTTTATTCTTTTATAATTTTTTCTTCTCATCGTGTCCCTCATTGATTCCTACTTTTTTCCTTCTCTTCTTGTCTCTACTGTTTCCCCCACCTGGGCTTAACTGGAGCAGTGAAAGATTTAAAGTAAGTATCTTTCTTGTGGTGAATATTCCATTCCAAACATATATCACTTTCATAATCAGAGCTAGTAAATACTGAATTTTCAAACTAACAAAGCATGTTTGAAAGATAGGAAAGCAGAACAATTTCAGGTCATTATGATTTGTTATCTGGGTACATCCTCATGAGCCAATATGACTGATGATACTGCCTTCATGTGTCCCTTAGCCCGAACTACTGTCTGAAATTCTACCCAGAATCATTCATTTTGAATACCAAATAATTTTCCTGAGGACAATGCAATGCAAGTCATTGATATTTTGGTGTAAGTTAAGGACATCAGAAATCCTACCAGTTGGATAGTGACATAGGAAGCATGGACTAGATTTAGTAGAAATAGCGTTTCAGATCACTGTGTTACTGGATGGAGTCGGGGGAAGGAAAACAGACTTCAGTGAGTGCTTGTGTTTGGAGCAAGAAAAGTGACCTTGAAAGGGACTGAATAATAATTCTGAGTGAGAAGGGCAGTTCAAAGCTGAAGGGTTTGACTCTGATGCCAGCTTGCTGGTACTACTTCTTGCTAGTTATGTTTGTGGAGGAACAGTTCTTAAGTCTCATTTTCTCAAATTTAAAATACAGAGAGTGATTACCTTTTTTGAAAGTTATTTTGCAGGATGGAATGACAGTGATCCTACATCCTGATTTACCAGGGAAACTGCAGATTTGCAGCTACGTCCCATCATCTCATCTAGTTGACATTTGTCCTAGATCAAAATATCCAACTTTGGAAGATTCATTATAAGACTGTCCTGAATATAAGCTACATACTGTCAACTCTTTGTACACACTCAATGAATGGTGCTCATACTTATTAGAATAATAACTCACAGTTATTTTTCACATTATTGTTGAATACTACTGGAAATTCTTCCACTCTAAGTTTATACTGTGTAAACTAAAAATTTAGTATAGTGAAAGTACCACATGAAATTCTTATGATTAATGAAATAATGTGTGGGTTAACGGTAAGAACATAAAGTTATTGATAATTGTGGATTTAATAGTCAATAACTTTATTTTTATTATGAAAATCTCAAACTATATCTTAATTAAGACTGATCAGACTAGCGGATTATTGAATCACATTCCACAAGCAATGGTCTAAAATAGATTTTAAAGGATTTGGGAATAGCATGGAGCACCAAGGACAATTAATTTGCTCCAAAAGATCTTGCACTGTAAGTGTGCAGTGTTCTTGGTAGTAATTTTAGTTTATGGACATATTTTCTATGACAGAGCTTTTAGCTGGATCATTCAGAAATCTAAGCGTCTCACTACATGCATAGACCCTACATTTTTCCTGTTAGAACAGGATATCTTATTAGTATTCCAGAGCATATGATCCAATGATTTACAGTATTCAAAAGCCTGTGAAGACTGTGAGAATATTGAAAGTTGTGAGGGGGGAAAAAAAAGCTAAGAAAAGAATAAAACGATGAGCATTTCCTTCACACTTGTTCCCAGCTGGGACTACAGCTGCTTGATTCATACCATCTGGGGGTGTCTAATTAGAAACTACCTAGAATAGGCTTTTAAAGAAGTCATTTGAAAATAAACTTAACATCAGCAGCAGTTCACATCCCAGAGGGCTAGGAGTTAAGGCTGCATGAACTTATGGATCAATGAACAAAAGAAATGTTCACTGATCGCTGCACTTGAACAATCTTGCTCCTGAATAAAGCAAAATGCCACTTGTTTCTTCAGGGCACAATGAAAGTGTTAGCTGGTCAGTAGTTTCCGACTTTGTGTGACAGCGTAGACTGTAGCCTGCTAGGCTCCTCTGCCCTTGGGATTTTCCAGGCAAGAATACTGATGTGGGTAGCCATTTCCTTCTCCAGGAGATCTTCCCAAACCAGGGATCGAACCCAGGTCTCCTGCATGCATTGCAGGCACATTCTTTACTGTCCGAGCCACTAGGGAAGCCAAATACCAACCGGCATTTAGGCTAGTAAATAAAATAAGAAAAAAAGAAGCTATTCATGTGAGACTCTTGCACAAACTCCTTGGTACATTGTAGTTTAAATTGTTTCCCAGTTTTAAATTCATCTTTTTCTTCTTTTTCATTTTTACTTGGAGGATAATTGCTTTAAAATATTGTGTTAGCTTCTGCCATACATCAACATGCATTAGCCAAATATAACAGTGTGTCATTTCAAAACAAGCTGCTATTAATATTTGGGCTACCAAAAAATTTGACTAATGATGGTCAGAATTCTAGCCTCAAAAATTGTCTTGGTCTACTAAGAATAGCCTTAAGGAGAAATAAAATTATTTTTTCCTGTTTTATCAATTTAATAAAAAAATTATTTACCAGTCACAATAATTTAGACGTCAAGGTGTCATAGAAAATTTCCAAATCAAAATAATGCTCTAATAGGACACATGACCAACATTTGAAATGCACATCCAGAGACTGATGGAAAAAAAAAAATAACGCTTCAATTTTGGAGTCACTGCCTTTTTACTAGTTGTATTGATGTCCATTCTCTATCACCAGGTTGAGTTTCACAAAAGAACACTAGTATACTATAAACAAATGATACAATATGGGAACATATATGCTTTGATCATAATAAGATAATTGTTTTTATTTGAAGTATTGAGAATTACAAATATCTTATATTCTTGTCAAATATATTTACATCATCAAAACTATGTTAGCGCATAGGAACTTATATTGATGCATAATAAAAATGGTGTAGATACTTCCAAACCTAGAAAAATTTAGTCTTAATATTTTTTTACTAATTAGTCAAATTGGTAACAAACTGTTTCATTGTCTCCATTTTCTCCCCTAAGAAGGAAATAACAATTCCGTCTCCAGAAAAAGAGATACTTTTGCAAGTTTAGGTGAGTATATTATCACTATTAATACCAAAACTATAATCACTGTTTTTGAGTAAAAAATATTCAGCTCTCTCTCTCAAAGGAACTGAGACATAATAACATTTGAAAAATCTAGAAATTGTGGTTTCTGGTTGCATGTTTTCACTGCACTATCTGTTACCAAAATATAATTGCATATTGCTTCAAAGAAAAATTAAAAGAGAAAGACTATTAAATGTTGCAATACTGGACAAAGTCACACACAAGTTCTTATCAAATATGAGTATTCTCTCCCATCATTTCATTATTTTTTCTATTTCTTTTTGAATCTCAGATTAATAATGTGGCTTAAAAAACCTATGAAACAAGACTCATAATTTTGCATCATTCATTATATGTAATATATTGCCAACACATTTCTTGACTTTACGGAAAAAAAATGAAAAATGTGCATTCAAATTAGGAGACCATCATCAGTATTCATTAGAATATCTAATGTAAACAAATGGAAGATATTCTCTTGACATACATTAAGTTTAATATGTAGATCATAATCACCAAGACAATTTAAAACCTAAGTAGATGAAACAGCATGGTGTGTATACCCAGTTTATAACTATTATTTGAATGTCACCTTATTTGTGCTATTAATTTTATTACTCTGAGCATCAATTATCTGTATTTTTTATATGCCAGAATTAAATATGAGACCAATAACCTGTGTAATCTCATGAGCCTTATGTTTTACTAAAATGAAAGCTACATTGGACTTCAAAGACAGAATTCTAACTGGGAACAGGGCAGAACATTGGTGACATTTTTTTAGTATTCCAAAATACACCTCAAGTGAATCAAGCTGGTAACAAATAACACTTTTAAGTAATTAAGATAAGATTAATTGGGCATATCAAAAATCATTGTAAAGTGGGAGAAGGGTTGGTTAAGAACAGCTGAAAAATGAATTATATAATCTACAGCATTTAATACTTTGGGGGGGATCCCTTTTTGACTGGAGATTGTGTTAACAAAACAAGCAACAGACTAGTAATGGTAGTACTAGTAACAGAAAGGGGGAGGAGAAACATACATATAAATTGTATGTATACATATCAATTAACTGGTAGGGGATACTGACATAAGAATGGGGCATGATAATGGACTCCAACACAGACATAGAGAAGAGAATTTATATATAGCAGTCGTTGGATAAAGGAGGTGGAGGAATAATAGTAAAGCAGGAATAATTCGTTACACATTTATTCGTTGAACTCAAACATGGCTGTGTACTGCCGTGAGAAACTTTTGTAATCAGATAGAAGATAAAACTAACAGAAAGCATGAAGCAATCACTAAATCTTTTCACTATTTGTGGATTCGAGGCACAGCCATGAGATTTATTTGACAAAAGGATTGCTACAGCAAATTGTGTCATGGGGTGTTTTTCATTGGAAAACATTATTTCAGTTCAACTTTTCAAGTTCAGTTCTTACAAACTTAAAGAGTTTCATATTAGAGTAGTAACACATACAGGCGCATGCAAACACACACATACATGCACTTCACCAAAAGTGCATGTTTTTATGATATGCAATCATAAAAAAGATATGCATTTTAATTGGGACATTTCACAGAGTAACTTGGTCATATTAGTCATGGAGGATTACTTTTGTCAGAAATAGCTATTCAAAGATACTCCCATCTTGTAAAGATTATTCAGCTAATTTGGAGGAGGAACAAGAGGTAATCTCATTTGATCTGTATTTTTCAGAGTTCATGCTGGGAGAAAATAAATAATTTCTATCATATAAGAAAATCTTAGTAATTATTGGTTAAATTATTTTAAATAATAATACACAGTATTACCTTAACACAGGCTACTACTGTAACAGAAATACGGGGTTTGCCTGAGTATATCGTGCTTCTCGAAAAGTTACCTCATATTTAGCTACACTGCTATTCAGAGTGTGCTCTATATTTAGACAGAGCTGATGTATTAAGTTGATTGATATAAAATGTTTTCATCAAATATTATACAATATCAGTTCCTTTGACAAGGTAATCAAGATGCATCTAATCTACATGGTTAAATTCATAAATTCCCAGTTAGGATAACAAGAGTGGTCAATAAATAGAGTCCAAAGAAACAAATTCTACTCTTGTTTTTACTTCTCAATATCTTCTTTGAACATGACAACTGCTAACATTTACTGAGTCTCAATTTCTTCCTTTGGAAAGCCTGTAACCTTTCAATTATTCATTCATATTTTTCAGAAAACTCCATCAATCATTTTTTCTCTGCCATGGTTATACAAGTTCTATTTATAAGAGTGGACAAATGCGAAGATTTAAGTAACATGATAGTTATTTGTACATCATAAAATTCCAAGTAAGTGTGAAATTCTTTTATTATAAATTCAGTTCAGTGCAGTCGCTCAGTCATGTCCGACTCTTTGCGACCCCATGAATTGCAGCACACCAGGCCTCTCTGTCCATAATCAACTCCCAGAGTCTACCCAAACCCATGTCTATCAAGTCAGTGATGCCATCCAACCATCTCATCCTCTGTCGTCCCCTTCTTCTCCTGCCCCCTATTCTACCCAGCATTAGGGTCTTTTCCAATGAGTCAACTCTTCACATGAGGTGGCCAAAGTATTGGAGTTTCAGCTTCAACATCAGTCCTTCCAATGAACACCCAAAATTGATCTCCTTTAGGATGGATTGATTGGATCTCCTTGCAGTCCAAGGGACTCTCAAGAGTCTTCTCCAACACCACAGTTCAAAAGCATCAATTCTGCGGCGCTCAGCTTTCTTCACCGTCCAACTCTCACATCCATACATGACCACTGGAAAAACCATAGCCTTGACTAGACGGACTTTTGTTGGCAAAGTAACGTCTCTGCTTTTAAATATGCTATCTAGGTTGGCCACAACCTTCCTTCCAAGGAGCAAGCGTCTTTTAATTTCATGGCTGCAATCACAATCAGCAGTGATTTTGGAGCCCCCCAAAATTAAATCTGACACTGTTTCCACTGTTTCCCCATCTATTTCCCAACCGGATGCCATGATCTTAGTTTTCTGAACGTTGAGCTTTAAGCCAACTTTTTCACTCTCCTCTTTCACTTTCATCAAGAGGCTCTTCAGTTCTTCGCTTTCTGCCATAAGGGTGGTGTCATCTGCATATCTGAAGTTATTGATATTTCTCCCGGCAATCTTGATTCCAGCTTGTGCTTCTTCCAGTCCAGCGTTTCTCATGATGTACTCTGCATATAAGTTAAATAAGCAGGGTGACACTATACAGCCTTGACGTACTCCTTTTCCTATTTGGAACCAGTCTGTTGTTCCATGTCCAGTTCTAACTGTTGCTTCCTGAAATTAAAACTAATTAAAAATGTGAACGTGTCATATTTAAGATCACAAAAGAAAAATGAGGGCTAAGTGTTCATCCAGAGCTCAACTAATGCCCCATGTAACCACACAGCAGATTACTCAAATTTCAAAATAAAAAAAACTACGTACTCAGAGAAATCTTTCCAAGACACACTATCGCTGCATAAACAAAGATATGAAATAAGCTTCCATTAAAAATAAGAAAAGGAGACACATAAGCATATTTATGTACAAAAAAACACAATATATGTACATGTGTGTCTCTATATAGATGAGCATATTCGTGGTTTCTGGAGGCTGGAAAAAAAAAAGTATCTTAATCTTTTTCCACCCATTCTCCCTATTCTCCAGTTCACTTTTCCTCCCCCTGATTTTTCTCCTTCTTTTCCTCCTTCACTTCTACCTCTTCGAATTATGTTTAGATAGTTTATCATATATTGTGTTAAATTAAAAGCTTACAGTATTTCTTAGTGATGGGATCATGGGATAATTTTATATATTTGTATTCACTTTCTATAATGTTCCACATTTAAAATATGATATGTTGTTAAAAATTTGTATTCAGTTGAGTCATGGTTACACAGATATTAGCAAACTTTTATGATTTACAAATCTGAAAGGGTAAAGAAGAGGAAAAAATTCTTGATCAAACTATTGTGTTTCTATAAATGAAATGATAACATTTCCCCCTTTGACATTTTTTCTTATATTTCTAAATTAATTGAGAATAAATATTTAAACAGTCATAAATCTGTCTTCCTAGGCCCTTTCATTCATTCATTCATCTAATTTCTTATCATACATTTATTTGTTTAATAGACATATTAAACATATATCTTGCCTCAGCCAATGTGCTTTGTGATAAACATACAAAAATAAAGTTTATATTCTTAAGAAGCTTAAAGGATGCAACTACTTAAACTAAGATATCTACCAAGTCTAATAAGTTCTGTAGTAGAGGTATGATAGTTGCAAAGGCATGAGAGAGGAAAAGTGAGTTATATAAAATCTGCTTTATGTTGACATCAGGGAAATTTTAGCAAAGAGGATAACTTCTGTAAAGTACTGAAGAAATAGTGGCAATCAACTGGTATATGGAAGAAATGAATCATTTTAGCAAAGAAAATTATATCATAGCCATGTAGTATTAAAGCAGTCTGGGAGAGTGACGTCAGCAAGATGGTGGTACAGGAGTCTCCAGGGCTCCCAGGAGCTCAAGGGTAATGATGAAGATGCACAACAGGGCAGTATAATAGAACAGTAGAAGTTCTATGAGTCAAATGATGAAGGTCTTACATGATGTGAAAAGGAATTTTACTCTGAAAATGAGAAATGCTTTAAGCAGGAAAATATTGGTTCAAAATTTGAATTTGAATGTCAGTAACATTAGCTATGGCTAACTACACTTTTCCTCCTATTTTACTTTTTCCCTCTTACTCTCTATTTCTTCTCACAAGTCTCTTTTCAAGATCCTAGAAAGCAGACTTCTTCTTTTCTTTCTTTGCTCTACTTCCTTCTCTTTCTCCACCAGATTTAAATGAGGAGCAACCGACTAGTTAAAAATTCGTAGAAAATTTCATTGCTGCTTTAACTGTATACCCTGCTGAAAATGTACATGCACTTCATAACTATGACACTTCCAGGTGAATTCAGAAATACTTTTGTTCTTACATGGACACAAAGGTGTATGCTGAAAACTGTTCACTAGAACACTATTCATAATCATGAAATCTGGAAGCAAATTATTTATCCCTTATAAAGGACTTGGATAGGCTTCCCAGGTGACTCAGAAGTTAAAAATCCACCTACAATGCAGGCGACCTGGGTTTGATCCCTGGGTTGGGAAGATACCCTGGAGAAAGGAATGGCTACCCACTCCAGTATTTTTGCTTGGAGAATTCCATGGACAGAGGAATCTGACAGGCCCCAGTTCATGGGGTTACAAAGAGTCAGACATCATTAAGCGACTTTGAATTTCTTTATGTTATAGAAAAATATGCAGGCCTTTAAAAATGAGTTAGCTGCACATGTACTGACAATGAAAAAACATTGTACAAATAATATGTACACCTTATTAAAAGCTGTATTTAAATGATATATATATGTATATATGTAAGATCAAATTATATTTTGTACAGATGTAAAATTATAGAAAAAAAAGGCTTTGCATATACAGTACAGGAAGAACACAAAAAATTCACCACACTTTGAATTCTATATAAATATTTGAATCTCCTTAAACATAAATGATAATCATATTTTTAAAATGCTGATAAGCTGATATATACAAATATTTGATTAGGGCTTAATAGAAACTTTCACAAAATATATATTTCAATAGAGTTTCATATACAGTAGAGTCACAATAAAATTTAACATATTTCCTATTCTTTTGTTCAATAAAGTACCTAATTTTATTTTTCTTCTCATTGTTGCCTTCTTAAAAATAAGGCATTTTGCATTCATCATGAAAGAAAATCAATTTTAGATTATTAGGAGTTATTTCACAGTAGCACACTTCAGAGACAGGGAAGCCTGGAGTGTTACAGTCCATGGGGTCGCAAAGAGTCAGATGTGGCTTAGGAGTGAACAACAAAAATGGACTTCAATTACTAAAATGCTCACAGGAAGTTGTATAAAAATATGCACTAGTCACCATATAGATAATCATATTCAAGGCAAAAATTGCAAAAAGAGACTAAAATATGCTGTGGTGCTTTTAACTCTGAAAGCCTTAATATCTATTCCCTATTGAATTTAAAGAACGTATCAAAATTTATTTCTGCTTTGAGTTTGCTTTACCAGTTTTTACCTAATGAGGTTGCATTATTCCTAATGATTAAAAATATCTAAACTTCTAAAAAATTTAAATATATATATATATATATATATATATATAACTGAATACTGAAAACATCATTTGATTATGTACACAGGTTAAATAAAAATATATCATCCATCTAAGCTTATAACGTAAATTTCAGAATTGTCTGTAAACTGTCCATAATAAGCCTGTGTTTGTACTTGAAATCTATTATGTTAGTGAAAGAGTCACAGACTTCACATTTATGGATTTTCCTTCACTTACAAATGAACTGAAGTTCTGAAATGAACTTTAGTACTCTTATTTCAATAGTCACTGCTGCCTGCAAGCTAGCTGCAGATCATTTTAGTCACCAGAAGCTACAGTAATTTACAGTATCATTCTATGACTATTTGTAGGTAAAATTTTGTAGGCAGCTGACTCCAGCCAAAGGCTAGCTTTAGGATAGCAACATAATCCTAAGAAAAAAATGTGAAATAACCCAGCCATCTAAACATGAAAAGGAAATGCACCTTACTTGACAATATTTGGAACAAGAAATGATTTCTGAAGTTGTTTGACATTTATGAAAATATAGAAATTAAGATAACGAGTCATTTAAACAGCACATACTTAACACATTCATTTTTCATTATATGAAAATTTCTTTTTTAAAAATTTTGAGTCCAGATGTTTCACATTATGAATAATTTGTCAATTTGTGCCAGAAACTAAACTTGGAAAATTTGACTGATCATTCCGATTAAGAATTGAGACTCAAAGTCTGTGCCACTAAATCAAGCTTAAATTAGTGATTGTGTACTTAGATGTAGTACAAAGAATCTAAGGATTCTTTGTGTTGAAAACTTTTAAATTATATTTTTGACAAACTGGCTGGTATTCTTTGACTTGAAAGTAAGAGAGAAGTTAAGAGACAAAGTACACAGTGGAAAGTCTCTACAAGAGAATAGAAGATGTAATGTTATTCTCAAGTTTCAATATGGAGAATTTTGTGTTTGGTTTCATCTCTAATCTAGCTTCCCTGTGGTTTAGAAGAGTATTTATTTTCAAATTTGAAAAGTGAAGATTGTCTATTGTGGCAGACAGAATAGTGGCTCTCGGAAGTGTCCACATCTTTGCCCCTGGAACCGGTTACTATATTACCTAACATGGCAAAAAGGGAATTGAAGATGTAACTGTCCAAGGATCTTGGGACAGGAAGAGGAATCTGGGTTATCTGAGTGGGACCAATATAAAAAAATGGGTCTTTATGTGAATAAAAAGAAGAGTTAGAGTGACAGAGGAGATGAGTAACCTTGAAGCAGGGATTGAGGTGATGTGATTCATAAAAAAGGAATGCAGGTGGTCTCTGAAAGGGAGAAAAGGCAAAGAAATTAATTCTCTTCTAGAACCTCCAGAAGCAATGCAGCTCTTGATTTTAACCCGAAAGTCCCTGTTGGACTTTTTACTTTGAGTACTATAAGGTAATACATTTTTATTGTTTAAACACAGTAAGTTTCAGCAGTATGTTAAACAGCCAGTATAAGAAACTAATAAGAAGCTAATACAGTTGAACATAGAGTTAAAAAAAAATAGGAAATTCAGATCTAGATTTTCTGAACCTCTGCCTAGGTTCTTATATTTTTAATTTCATATAATTAGTGCTCTATTAATTTTCTTATATTTTAACTTTATAGTAAGAAACATTTGAGGTGTATAGTAAGAAACACTGAGGTGTATCTGGCCTTATATTCCACACTAGAATCAATAACTGTGTGTGAGTCAGTGCCCCAGTTTCACCAGGAAGTTGAGAGTAGATGTAGGGGATAACTGAACTTCTACCTCACCAATCCCCAGGGGAGAGTTATCCCACTTTTTGCAGAGCAATGCTGGGGAGCCCAACAGGAAGCTGGATATGAATACTCAACTACCCATCATGCTAAAAAATCATTAGAGTTCTATCTGCAAAAAATTTCAGAATCTCATAATAACAATATCCAGGATGCAATACAAAATAACTTGCCATACAAAGAACTAGGAAAAGGACAACTTGAATGAAAGAGAATCAATAGATACCAACAACAGTAAAATAAACTGGAATCCATCAATCCATCCAAGAGACTGGAATCATCTGACAAGAATTTTACAGTGGCCATTGTACAAATATTTAATAAGTAATTATGCATTCTCTAGAAACAAATAAAAGTAAAAAAAAATTCTAATGAAGATTTGTAAGTTACAAAAATAACCAAATGGAAATGATAGAAGTGAAAAATATGACAAGGAAACAATGTACTCAGTGAATGGGCACAATAGTAAAGTGAAGACAGAGGAGAGAATTGATGAATTTAAAGGCATACAAATATAATTTATTTGGTCTAGACATCAAATAAAGCTAACTGGAAAACAAAAAAAAAAAACAGAATCTCAGAGACCTATAGGATGATGTAAAAGAGATAATGTTCACTATCATCAGAGTCCCAGAAGAAAAAATATAGTGTAGGATGAAAAAAAAAATTCAAAAAATATGACTAGAAACTTCCTGAATTTGTTGAAAGGTGTAAAACTAAATATTCAAGAAGCAGAGCAAATCCTGAGTAGGATAAACCTAAAGAAATTCATGTCAAGACCTATCATGCTTCAATTTCTGAAAGCAAATGACAAATAAAAATCTTGAAAGCAGAGAAAAATTGTACATTTTATACAATCATAATTAAATGATAGTAGATTTCTCATGTGAGACCATAAAAGCCAGAAGAAAATGGACAAGATTTCTTGAGTACTGAAAGGAAAAACTGAACTGTGAATTTTTATATTCAGTGGCATGCTTTAGGGATGGAAAGAAAATAAAGATATTGTGAAATAAAGGAAAACTAAGGGAATAAGATAATTATGTTTAAAAAGTAGAATTAAAAGTGGACCTACATCAAAATAAGGTTTCTGTACTTCACTCAAAGTAGTAACACATCAATTACACCAGTCTGTGGTAAGTTACATTTGCATATTATTTTAACTAGAGCAAATAAAGAAACAAAAAAAGATCGTATACTCCAAAACACGAACGATGGAATCTTAAGGTGTTCGTATAACCCATGGGAAAGCAAAAAAAAGAGAAAATAATTGGTTGCTTAGTAAACAAAGAAAACATTAGAAATAGCAAACAAGCTATAAAATATTAGTCATCAATTTAAATGTAAATGTTCTGTATAAAACAAGTCAAACAATATGCTCTCTACATGAAACTTCAAATACAACTTAGATAAATTGAAACTCAACATTTAAAAACTAAGATGATGACATTCAGTCCCATCACTTCATGGAAAATAGATGGGGAAACAATGGAAACAGTGACAGACTGTTTTCTTGGGCTCCAAAATCACTGCAGATGGTGACTGCAGCCATGAAATTAAAAGACACTTGCTCCTTGGAAGAAAAGCTATGACCAACCCAGACAACATATTAAAAAGCAGAGACATTACTTTACCAACAAAAGTCTGCCTAGTCAAAGCTATGGTTTTTCCAGTAGTCATGTATGGATGTGAGAGTTGGGTCATAAAGAAAGCTGAGGACTGAAGGATTGATGCTTTTAAACAGTGGTGTTGGAGAAGACTCTTGAGAGTTCCTTGGACTGCAAGGAGATCAAACCAGTCTATCCTAAAGGAAATCGATCTTGAATATTCATTGGAAAGACTGATGCTGAGGCTGAAGCTCCAATACTCTGGTCACCTGATGTGAAGAACTGAGTCATTGGAAAAGACCCTAATGCTGTCAAAGATTGAAGGCAGGAGAAGGGGATGACAGAGGATGAGATTGTGGGATGGCATCACCAGCTCGATGGACATGAGCTTGTGCAAGCTCTGGGGGTTGGTGATGGACAGGGAAGCCTGGTGTGCTGTAGTCCATGGGGTCGCAAAGAGTTGGACATGACTGAGCCACTGAATTGACTGAAGTTGAAAGTAAAAATATAGATAAAAATATATCAGGTAAATATTAAGCTAAAAATATGTGGACAATACTAGTGATACCAAATCAGCAACATGCATTTTTAAAAAGTAAAATTATATTTCCAAATATTTTACAATGCCTTTTCATTCACAAAAATAACATTGTTTTCAACATGCTAAAATAAGTACCATTAAACCTAGATACAGACACAATTATTTCTTAAAGTGTATTAATATTTATAAACTTACCTCTTTCTTTCTAAAATGACTTCATAATTTCCCTTCCTAATTCTCCTTTACTTGATGAAACAGAATTAAAATATATTCACATGCAAAATAAAAACAGACAAACAAAAACATAATAGCTTATATTCTGTGCTAAAAGAAATTCCTTTTGAAACAGGTATCCTTGGTAATAAAAGAAAGTACTTCATTTCACTGTCCTAATTATGCAAATTGAAGTTCTTAAGCTCTCTTGCCAAAGAGGAGGATGAAGCTTTCCTACAGAGGGAGTAGACCAGCTGCTCAAGCCAACCCTACTCCACCTCAAATAAAGTTTGAAAACCTTTTGTAGTGGACTGATTTATTTTCTTTCAAGTTGAGCTGATAAAAGTCTCCATATGATATCTCTCAGATGCTAGTCATGGGGGAAAAACAAAACTTCTAATCCAATAGACACCAATGACACATGAATTAATAACACTGGAATAGTATAACTCCCATCCACTAGGTTGACATGGGTGGAAAAAAAATTCTAGGGTGTGTCAAATAAGCTTCACCCTTGCCCTTCTTTTATCAGCATATTATTTAATCAGAATATATAGATATTATTGAGCACATAAATAAAATTTTTTTATAAATTATCGATGATAATAATTATTTTCATTGCTATAATTTTGGCTCTGGTATATTGACTGGCAAATAAATATCTTCTTAACCTCACAGATAAGCTAATTCATAACATTTAGAACTTTCTTTGTTTGTTTACTGGGACTCCTCCTCATCCTGTCCTTGAAGTTAAATATGAGATGTTGCATATTTCTTCTGTGTGTGGTTGAGTTTGTGTGACTTACTTCTGCATCTTCATCCTTTCAGAGTACTGTATGTGCACGTGTTCTTTAAATTAATATGTAATCATTTAAAACTGAGGACTAGCAATTGATGGCTTATTCTGTTGCAGGAGCTGGGACAGATTTCCAGGGCCTGGGAGTGGGTTCTTGTTTAATACTCAAAAATGAATTATTGGGGAGACACTTGTGCTGGCAAAGCAGAGGCTTTGTTGGGAAGGGGCACCCAGGCAGAGAGCAGCAGGGTAAAGGAACCGAGGAGAACCGCTCTGCTACATGGCTCCCAGTCTCAGGATTTATAGTAATGGGATTAGTTTTCTGGTTGTCTCTGGCCAGTCATTCTGAATTAGAGTCCTTCCTGATGGCGTGCGCATCACTCAACCAAGATGAATTTCAGTGAGAAGGATTCTGGGAGGTTGCTGGGACATACAGAGTAGCATCCAAACTTCTTCCAGCTGTGAGTTTCAATTTAGCTTGTTAGTTCTCCATTCCTTACCAGGACTTCCTATTGTAAAATAGCTAATGCAAGTGGCTACTATTGGACCTGGCCAGGGTAGGCAGTTTCCCTCAGCGGTTTCCCTAGCAACTCTGCCTTACCACACTGGGGAGAAATGTGCATGGCTCCCCAGCTACCAAGTCGGTGTAATTTTATTAGTAAATTAAATGATCTTTAAAAAAAAATGCCCACAAGCTAAAATTCAAAAGTAAGATTGCATTCTGAAGCTTTGTGTATTGCTTATAACTATCAGAGCAACTTCCTGCTTTATTATTGTGAAACAAGAGAGATTTTATAATACTACTGGAGGAAAAACTGATACACTGTATCTCTGAAAGAAAGGAGATCGGTTATTAATTGAATTGATGTTTGGCTTGTCTCAGTAGCTTTATTCTCTAGGAACACTTTGGCTATGATTGTGAGCTGAGTTTAACAGTAAATGGAGAAACACAAGCTGGAATCAAGATTGCCGGGAGAGATATCAATAACCTCAGATATGCAGATGACACCACCCTTATGGCAGAAACTGAAGAAGAACTAAAGAGCCTCTTGATGAAGGTGAAAGAGGAGAGTGAAAAAGTTGGCTTAAAGCTCAACGTTCAGAAAACTAAGATCATGGCATCTGGTCCCATCACTTCATGGGAAATAGATGAGGAAACAATGAAAACAGTGTCAGACTTTATTTTTTTGGGCTCCAAAATCACTGCTGATGGTGATTGCAGCCATGAAATTAAAAGACGCTTACTCCTTGGAAGGAAGGTTATGGCCAACCTAGATAGAATATTTAAAAGCAGAGACATTACTTTGCAAACAAAAGTCTGTCTAGTCAAGGCTATGGTTTTTCCAGTGGTCATGTATAGATGAGAGAGTTGGACGGTGAAGAAAGCTGAGCACCGAAGAATTGGTGCTTTTGAATTATGGTGTTGGAGAAGACTCTTGAGAGTCCCTTGGACTGCAAGGAGATCCAATCAATCCAACCTAAAAGAGATCAATCCTGGGTGTTCATTAGAAGGTCTGATGTTGAAGCTGAAACTCCAATACTTTGGCCACCTCATGTGAAGAGTTGACTCATTGGAAAAGACCCTAATGCTGGGTAGGATTGGGGGCGGGAGGAGAAGGGGACAACAGAGGATGAGATGGTTGGATGGCATCACCGACTGGATGGACATGGGTTTGGGTAGACTCCGGGAGTTGGTGATGGACAGAGAGGCCTGGCGTACTGCAATTCATGGGGTCACAAAGAGTCGGACACGACTGAGCGACTGAACTGAACTGAACTGAAATGCAGACAGAATAGCAGGAATTCATAAGAGATAGAGGAATGTTGTATAAGTGACATGGTTTGATTTGTTTGGAGGAAGTACTTGCCCCAGAAGATGATGATGTGCTTCATATTATTGAGTAGAGTAGTTCTACCGTGTGTTCCCTCGTGACAATTTCATCCAAGAATTTTAGTTGCAGAGGCACAACTGAGAAAGCTAATTATTCAGTTCTATGATTTTCAGATATTAAGTTATATTTTTATAAGATGATTTATGTAATCCACACACAACTTATTTATGTATCCCCATTTTACAATGAGAAGATGGAAAAATAGTGACAAATCGCTTGGCTGTGGTCCTTCAGGTGGACATTAGTCAAACTAATATTGTCTTCATCTAATAATCTCTTTCCACATAAAAGGTTCCAAAAATGACTTATAAAATAAAGTTAATTAGAAAAAGAAAACTGACCCAATATATAAAATATACTGCGTATATGAATAGACAAATGAACTTCTCAAGTGGCTTAGTGATAAAGAATCTGCCTGCTAAGCAGAAGATGCGGGTTCAATCAATGGGTTAGAAAAACCCCTGGAGAAGGAAATGGCAGCCCATTCCAGTATTCTTGCTTGGAAAATCCCATAGACAGAGGCGTCTGGCAGGTTATAGTCCATGGGGTCACAAAAGGGTTGGACACCACTTAGCGACTAAATTACCACCATGAATAGCCAAATATTTCAGTTTTCAGTAATGCATGGATAAGTTATTTGAACTACACCTTTCACTGAAAACTGTCCAAAATACCACTTACCCGTACATTTTTAAACGTCTTTTGCACATCATTGAGAGTTTTGTTGTTGTTGTTCAGTTGCTCAGCTGTGTCTGACTCCTTGACACCCCATGGACTGCAGCATGCCAGACTTCCCAGTTCCTCACCATCTCCTGGAAATTGCTCAAACTCATGTCCATCGAATTGGTGGTGCTACCCAACCATCTCATCCTCTGTCATTCCCTTTTCCTCTTGCCTTCAGTCTTTCCCAGCATCAGGTTCTTTTCAAATGAATCAGTTCTTCACATCAGGAGGCCAAAGTATTGGAGCTTCAACTTCAGCATCAGTCCTTCCAATTAATATCTAGGACTGATTTCCTTAAGGATAGATTGGCTTGATCTCCTTGCAGTCCAAAGGACTTGCAAGAGTTTTCTCCAACACCACAGTTCAAAAGCATCAGTTCTTCAGCATTCAGCCTTTTTTTTTTATGCTCCAGTTTTCACATCTATACATGACTACTGGAAAAACCATAGCTTTGACTATACGGACCTTTGTTGGCAAAGTAATTTCTCTGCTTTTTAATACCTTGTCTTGGTTTGTCATAGCTTTTCTTCCAAGGAGCAAGCATCTTTTAATTTCATGGCTGCAATCACCATCTGCAGTGATTTTGGAGCCCAAGAAAATAAAGAGTTTATAAGATTTTAAAGCGTTATCAGCTCAAATTGAAAGAGAAAAGAGGAATCCAGAGACATGAGGCTATTCCTTTTCCATCAGTACATTTCTATCCCTACAAAAATACGGATTTATTTGACAGTCCCAAGGTGAAGGAAAAAGAAACAAAAACCCAAGTCTGACATATGTTAAGAATTGTATCACTAGTGCTCCTCGAAAAGGTTAATATCTCCAAAGCCTACATCTCAGAGAAAGATGAACCCCATGTAAATCTGTTCTAGCTTGGTTCTATGATCTGGGCTTGTGTGCAGCTCATCTCAAGACTTGACATTGTATAAGGTAGCCCTACTTATGCACTGACCAGGTAGAAGCAAACTCAAATACTTTATTAAGAAATCTTCAACCTAAACCTTACAATATTCTTGGGGAACACAGTAAAACTAAAGGAAAAATAGAATTAACAGAAACATAAAATAAAACTAAACCCGTTAAAAACTTTAAATATTGGTCAATATTGGATGATGATAATACATATTTTACTTATAAATTTTTAAAAGCTCCAAAATTTCACAAGAAATATGATAAAAATATTATGTGGTAGACTAAATATAAATGTAAAATTCTCAAATTAAAAAAAAAATCAGGATATGTTTCCAGGGAGATTAGACAAAATCAAAGTTCATAGAAAATAAAGCTTTAAAAAAAATGGACATAAAAGTACTGACTTAAAAATAAATTGATGATAGACACATCAGTTTATTTCTCTACTCGATTCTATACCACTGGTTTATATATAGGTCTATCATTATACAGTGCCAGTACTGCAGCTTTTAAAAGAATAAGATTTTATATACACTCATGATTGACTGATTGACTAATCATGATTCATGATTGACAGTCCAAGACTTCACAACTCTAATGTTTTTTAATAAATAATTACCTAGCCTTGAGATTGGCAAATTATTTGGCTCAAATAATCCGACTACCTATTAAGACTTACTTTATATCAGTAGTGAACTTTTATAAAGTCACCTTCTATCTACTATGTTTAGGATGAAATTTATATGAAAAAATAAGTCACAGTTTCTTATCTGACTATGATTTTTAAAAATCAAAATCTCAAAATAAAATACATTGTACAAAAACTGTATTGACTTAATAAACTGGAAATGTTGCCATCTTTAAAGTAATAAGCCTTGGTCATTCAAGAAGATTCTATTAAATAGTTGCTTTTAATAGTCAATTTATGGGCTTCTCTGATAGCTCAGTTAGTAAAGAAACTTCCTGCAATGCAGGAGACCCCAGTTTAATTCATGGGTTGGGAAGATCCACTGGAGAAGGGATAGGCTACCCACTCCAGTATTCTTGGGCTTCCCTTTGTGGCTCAGGTGGTAAAGAATCCACCAGAAATGCAGGAGACCAGGGTTTGATCCCTGGGCTGGGAAGATCCCCTGGAGAAGGGAAAGGTTACCCACTCCAGTATTCTGGCTTGGAGAATTCCATGGACTGTATAGTCCATGGGGTTGCAAAGAGTAGGACGTGACTGAGGGACTTTCACTTTCACTTTAGATGTTTAGATTCTGGAATACTCTTTTTTTGTTTGTTTTTTGGCAGAGTGGCTTTCAGGATAGTTCCCCAACCAGGGATTGAACGCTCAGTGAAAGCACCGGGTCCTAACCACTAGACCACCAGAGAACACCTTGAAATAGTCTTTTGATATCAGCTTTGTTTTTTCTATTATTTAGCATATTAGTACGTTTTGCCAATAGCATTTTCCATTTCTGACATAGCTGATTCTTGTTTGCAACAGGAATTTTATTTTATTCTCTATGTTAGTGACTTATCTCTCTGAGGATATAATACTACTTCATGTTTAATTATTTTCTTTTGTTAATTCTACTTCCTTAATATTTATTTTGTTTTCTTATATGTTATACATTTATGTTATTGCTTTTATTCAAACACTTGATTAGTGCTAGTTTTCTCATCATATCTGGAGTTGAGGGCCTGGATTAAGTATTAGAATTAGCTAAAGAGTGTTTTCTCTGCTCTCATGAGCATACTTATTTGAGTCAAATAATTGTAGGTTTTAGTTATTAAAACTCTGGTCATGCTACTTATATGAAATCAGAATGGGGAAGATGTTGGCAGGTATAGAATATCTTTTCAGTGTTCAATAGTTAAGTTTCTGAAAGTGGGGGCATCTCACATCTCTTATGTTTGCTGTGGTGTTCAGGGCTCTGCTTTTCTTAATAAACAAAGGCTTGGTTGGGAACACCTGTCTTTGAACTCATAAAGAGATGAACCAAGCATTTCTTATAAGAGCAAAGTATAAGACACACATTGACTATGAATGAGGAAGATGATTATGTGTAATAAATTCCCTGATGGACTCACAGTATGCATCAAATTCCATTCACTCTACTTCTGATTTAAGGTTTCTTTTTTTATTCAAACACACAATAACATTGATAGAAAGTCTTCATTTTTGACAGTATGGGGTATGAAACTATTCACATTTATTGGGATTGACTGCTACAAATTTTATGCATGACTGATTGATTAATTGGTTCATTGACTTACTTGCAGTTTTAAAACTTACCTATGCTTATTTGTTTACCTAACTATTAGAATTTAGATGCAGTAAAATACAGAGAAGGTAAGTGTTCAACTTACTGAGCTTTCACAACTGTATGCATCCATTTAAGCAGTAGTCTAAAGACCACTGATTTCTTTACCTCAGAAGAGACTTTAATCTCATACAATTTATACAATTTTATGGCCTAAAATACACAGTCTTTCTTCACAAATGTTCCAGGTAAATTTGATAAAAATATTATACTATTTTGTGAGTAATGTTCTAAACTGATAGATTACCTTGGTTGATAGTGTTTCTGAAATCACTCATATTTACATATCAATTACTGAGAATTGAGTGTTGACATATCCAACCACTAGTAAAGTTTTGTTGTTGTTCTCTGTTTAGCTCTGTTAGTTTTTATTCTATGCATTTTGAAACTTCTGAAGAATTTATCCTTCTTATATCTTATTTTATTTCTAGTAACTCATCTTGTATTAAACACCACTTTGGTGTTAAGTCGCTTAAGTCATGTCCTACTCTTTTTGACCCCGTGGACTGTAGCCTGCCATGCTCCTCTGTCCATAAGGAGAGTTCCTGCAAGAGACATACATTTTCTTCTGCTTATACTTATATGCTTATATCCATAGTATAGCTTCCTTCACTTTCTTTCAGTTTTAAGCTATTTTTGTCTAAATATTTAAAATGCATTCAGAGTAGAGGGTGTGTAGTTCACTCTTCTCTTTTATTCAGTCTGAAAATTATTGCCTCTTAATTAGAGTATGTTATGAGTTGAAATTTTCCTTCAAAAAGGTTGTGTTGGGATCCTAACAGCCTATACTTCAGGATAAGAACTTACTGGGAAATAGGATTGTTACAGAGGTAACCAATTTAAAATGGGATCATTTCCCTGGTGGTTCAGATGGTAAAGAATCTGCCGGTAATGAAGGAGACCCAGGTTCAACCCCTGGGTTGGGAAGATCCCCTGGAGAAGGGCCTGGCTATCGACTCTAGTACTTGATTGGAAAATCCCATGGACAGAGGAGCCCGGGAGGCTAAAGTCCACAGGGTTGCAAAGAGTTAGACATGATTGAGCAACTAACTTCACTTCAGAATCCTATTCCAAGATGGCTGGGGTCTTTATAAAAAGGGAACATTTGGATACAGACATGCAAGCAGGAAGAATACTACCTGAACATAGAGATAGCCACATAGCAGCCAAAGAGAGAGGCCTAGTACAGTTCCTGCAGCACAACCTTCAAAAGGAATGAACACCTTGATTTGAGACTTCTAGTCCCTAGAAATGTCAGACAATATTTTTTTGTCGTTTGAGCCACCGGTTTGTAATAGTTTGTTACAGTAGCCCTAGCAAACTAATTTAAGTGTTTAGTATATTTGAATTTAGTCGCTGATGTGTGTGTGCTCAGTTGTGTCTGACTCTTTTGTGACCCCATGTAGCCTTCCAGGTTCCTCTAGCCATGGAATTTTCCAAGCACAAATATTGGAATGGGTTGCCATGTCCTTCTCCAGGAGATCTTCCCAACTCAACTTAAACCCACATCTCTTGCTTCTCTTGCATTTGCACGTGTTTTCTTTACCACTAGTACTCATGCCTGGGCAATCCCATGGACAGAGGAGTCTGGTGGGCTGCTGTCCATGGGGTCGCTGAGAGTCGGACACGACTGAGCAACTTCACTTTCACTTTTCACTTTCATTCATTGGAGAAGGAAATGGCAGCCCACTCCAGTGTTCTTGCCTGGAGAGTCCCAGGGAAGGGGGATCCTGGTTGGCTGCAGTCCATGGGGTCACGAAGAGTCAGACACGACTGAACGACTTCACTTTCACTTTTCGCTTGCATGCATTGGAGAAGGAAATGGCAACCCACTCCAGTGTTCTTGCCTGGAGAATCCCAGGGACGGGGGAGCCTGGTGGGCTGCCGTCTATGGGGTCGCACAGAGTCAGACTCGACTGAAGCGACTTAGCAGCAGCAGCAGCAGTGCTACCTGGGAAGCCCAGTCATTGATATCGCTGTATTTAAATATACCGTGTTGTCATCTGTTTACTATTTAAGGGTTTTTGTTTGTTTTCAGTTATTTTTATTTTCTTAACTTTTCCAGCTGTACCTCAGATTAAATGGATATTTTTAATTATTCTATTTTTTTACACTATTGGTTGTTTTAACCTTTTTGTGTGTGTTGTTTGTTTGAGCTTCTTGGACCTAAAATTTGAAAACTTTAATCAAAATTTGACAAACATTCACAATTGTTTATTCTTCTCCTTCATTTTGTCTCTTATTCTTCTCGGATTCTAATTCTAGATACATTTGATGGCTTGATGTTATCTTACGCCAATCTCTTATTTATCTCAGTCATTTTCCTCTTTTATTTTCAGAGTGTATAATTTCAAAGACCTTGATTGTCATTTGTCTTTTTTCTGATACCTGTAATCTGCTCCTGAGCCCTGCCAATGAATGGTTAATGAGTTATCCCCAAACTTTCTATGTCTGGAATGGCCGTTATTTGTTGTTGGTGTTCTTCTATCATCATGACAATGTTTTCCATTAGTCTTAAAATATGTTTATATTTTGTATTTGTTTATATATGTTTATGTATGATTTCAAAACCAGAGTCATCATGATGTTTGTAATTATTGACTGTTTTTTCCTTGAACACTGATCAGACATTTCAGCTTCTATACAGGACTTGTATTTGTTTTTACTGTATACTGAAAATTTTAATAATACACTGTAGAAAATCTGGATGCTCTTATATAGGGTCTTAAGATAATTCTTTGAGGGCTGTTAAATTACTGGCAGATATTTTGATCAGTCAGGCCTAGTTTAATTATTTAAAAATGTCTCTTCCAGGTTTTGCTTTTAGACAGAGGACACGGCCTTTACTGAAGGAAGTGACTTGTGCTCTTAACGCATAGGCTTTCTGGGGCCTCACATAAATGCGTGAGATATCCAGTGAAATCTCCCCTCTGTGGCTAGTCCGTCCCTTCAACATCTCCCCACCCTGAGTCACAATGGGTATCTCAGCCCCAAATCTGCCTCCCGCAGGGCTTAGAAGCTAATTCTGTGTATGCATGGAGCAGCCCTTGGTGAAAACGCCTAAATCCCTCCTCTGACTTTTCAGTGCCGCTCCTTACTTTCTACACAAATTCCTGCCACTTTAGCAATTCTCAAATTGCAGTAACTTCAGCAGCTCCAAGCTATAACCTGTCTCTGGACATTCTTTTTAGAATCACATTCCTTGTGCCATCGCAGGAAAAGTGCCTCTAATCAAAGATTCCAGCTAAATGTGGGGCTTGATTCATGGGAATGTCTCAAGGATGACAAGCATGTACTACTTGGCACACACATTAAAAGACTGCTGCGTCATAGACCTTGTCCAATTTTATCACTGTTTATGGTGAAACAATGATAAGGGCTTCCCTGATGGCTCAGTTGGTAAAGAATCCGCCTGCAATGCAGGAGACCTGGGTTCGACCCCTGGGCTGGGAAGATCCCCTGGAGAAAGGAAAGGCTACCCACTCCAGTATTCTGGCCTGGAGAATTCCATGGACTGTATAGTCCATGGGGTCGCAAAGAGTCGGACACAACTAAGCGACTTTCAGTTTCACTTTATGGTGAAAACATACTGGAGGAATAAATGGCAACCCAATCCAGTATTTTTGCTGGGATAATCCCATGGACAGAGGAGCCTGGCAGATTATGTCCCCAGGATTCCCAAGGGTCAGACACAGCTGAGCATGCAGGCACAGGCACACATGTTGAAAACACAAGCCTGATGTCAATAATTCCACTGTGGCCAAACCCAGAAGTCCCTATGAAAGAGATTATATCCTACAGAAGTGCCTTATTTTTTGGTCTGCTATGGAACACTCCCCAGCTTCCTATAGTTATATTTTCTAAGTATTATATTGTGTTATTTCAATGGTACTTTGAAACAAAGGAGAAATAAATGTGTTGGCTCAGTCCACTGTCATGAATTTGAACCCCTAAGACACTACTTTTAACATCCACTAGGCATATTTTTGCACAGGGTTTTATTATATTTTATACCTATCATATCTCATTTCTTGTGCTCTGAGTTTCTATTCAAATATTTTGGATGAATGGTATTTCATAAAAAAAAAAATAAGAGTTCTTAGAAGGAGATGTTTTTAGTAATGTCCTTCTTATGTGATTTACTAGGAACAACTTCAAGGATGAAAATAGGAAAATAAAAAATGTCATTGAAGACTCTTCTCCAAATCTAAAAATTCCAAAGAAGAAAAAGCTGCTGAAAGAAAAAATAAATTACCAGCATTTTATTACAATTCTTGTAGAGTACAGTTTTTCTTTCCTTTTTCTTTATTTTTTTACAAATGGTGTATCTTTCAATCCTTATATTTACTGGCAAAAACATTTACAAAAAGGAAATACTTTTCTAAACATTACCCCTCATGTTATCAAATTTGAATCCAGATCTGCAGTACTCCAGGGTCTATTTGGTTTTTCCTATAATATTCTGACCTTCTAGAATCATGACCTTTCTTGCTAGTGTTCTGCAAACATGCTTTCAACTTTGCTCTTGTTAGTCATACTAGTCCTTTTAAAGATACGTTTCACTAGCATTCTTAAGAAATAAATATATGGACCCAAAAATAATCTTTAAAAGTTTTCCTTTTTCTGATATTTACAAAACAATAGTCTTCTTATTGCAGAAAAACACTCAAAACTATTTAATTCTGAAAGCTCTCCCTGGTTGAGGAACAGTAGACCTGCTTCTGTTACTGGGAATTAACATATGAAGATAATGTTCTTAGTAACTGCATAGGGAGGTTTGTTACTTTTCAAGAAGCACATAAATTATAGCTTAAAAAACAGAATAGAAATTCTATATATTGTTTTTAAACAAAATTTTGTACAAAGGTAAGACTTTGTACAAAGCTAGAAAAATTATTTTTTTATAATCTCATTGGTATTTCTGATGTTTGGAACTCTTTGTTAGTTTAAACATGTAACATATTTTTTTTAAGTAATAAAGGGTAAGGAATATAGGCAATAAAATTTACATGAACTTATTAAATTCTAGAACATCCACTCTGGCTAACTGAACAGAAATGAGAATAATGAAAGAGAACTCAGTTTAAAATGAACATATGATAATAGAAATATAAACATGATAATATGAGCTGCTTTTAATTGAGGCCTTAGCTCATTAGGAAATTAATATTAGTTACAAAAATACCACTTCTATGAAGATGACTTTTTTCAGAAATGGTAATGATTATTTTTAAAAAAGATTTTAAAGTGGAAATTGTTTCTATTTTAAAATGGAAAATATTTTCTTATAGTGAAGTTCCTACTAAATTCTCATGATATCAATATTTTTAGAGTAAATCATTTTACTGTCAAACAGCATATACTTGATTAAACAAAAGAAAAAAGAGAAGAAAAAGGCATGAAACAAAACCTCTCAATAGTCAGGCTACCACCAATTGCTTTCTTGTCTAATTTGAATTATGTAGCAGCTAATCATAGTTTGATATTGTCTTACCATCAAAGCATTTCATGAAATTATCCTGTTAACAATGTTTTTCTCAGAGGCAAAATTAAAATGGATGACAGTTTAGTTGACATGTTTCCTTTTCTTCTAGTGCATTGCCAATTAAACAAGTTGTACAAGATTTTGATATTCACTTTTGTTCATTATTTATACAATTGTAGTCTCTGATTTTTTTTTTCTTTTTCAACTTTCAAATTCTTAGTCAGAAATGAAAATAGTGCCAACCTTGATAAACTCATTATCCTTATTTTCTGAGGTAGTTTTCTCTAACACTTACTGAGTAGTAGTTGTTACTACGGGCCACTGTTTTCAAATTTGGCTTTGGTGATTTTCTATTTTCCTTTCACCACTCATATGTGAGGCAAAAAACTTAAGAATCCTGAGAAATTATACAGGGAAAGAATGTTTCAAGTGAGTCTAGAGTTTCTCTTTTCTCAAACTTCTTAATCTCAGTTTCAATGTTTTTTTAATTTAAAAATGTGGTTGCATAATTGAAATAAGAATTATTTTGTAGGAAAATAAAACATATTTTATCATAAACTTTTAATACTTTAATGGGCTTCCCTGGCTCAGTGGTAAAGAATCTGCCTGTAATGCAGGAATTACAGTGTGTTCAGTCCCTGGGTGGGGAAGGTTCTCTGGAGGCGGAAATGGCAACCCACTCCAGTATTCTTACCTGGAGAATCCCACAGACAGAGGAGACTGGTGGACTACAGTCCAAACGGTTGCAAAGAGTCAGACACGACTAGCACATTCTCTCTTAATACTTTAATAAATTCAAAACATTCCCTTCAGCACCAACTAAATGATAGTTGCTCAGCTGTGTCTGACTGACTCTTCGTGATCCCATGGACTGTACCCCTCCAGGCTCCTCTGTCCATGTGATTCTCCAGGCAAGAATACTGGAGTGGGTTACCATCCCCTTTTCTATGGGATCTTTGTGACCTAGGGATCACACCTGGGTCTCCTGCCTTGCAGGCAGATCTTTTTACTGTCTAAGTGACTGAGGTTTTAGATACCAATTAAATGGGAGCATACAATTTCAAGCCACATGCAACTTGTTATAATAAAACTTGTTCCTGCCTTCCATTTACCTTCTCATTCTGCCATTTCTTTTTCTTTCTTTTCTTCTTTTTCAGGAAGTTTTTCACTCTCTTTCTTCATGCATCTGTTCAAAATGTTGACTTTACCTTAACCTCCTCTCTGATACTCAATCCACCATCATGGCTCAACAAACTTCCTGTAAAGGATTAGGTTGCATACAGTGCAGGCTTTGCAGGCCTTTTGGTCTCTGTGGCCAACAATTCCACTGTAGTGTGAACACAGACACATATAACACATAAATAGACAGATGTGACTGCATCCCAATGAGAATAGGTAATGTGCCAGGTCAGCCCTCAGGGTGTAGTTCACTGTTACTACACTAGACCTTTGGAATGAAAGCTTTCTGAAGGTATGGGTTTTGTCTGTTTTCCTCACTATTCTAATTACAATTCCTAAGAGTGTCTTGTATATAATAGGTTTCCCAGAAATATTTGAATCCATTAAATATCACATAGCAGAAAACTTTTAGCAAAATACAATATTATATGATTTGGAAAACACTTGGATTCTGTACAAATCAAAGCTTTTCCAAGTAATTATGTGGCTTGATGATGAATTACTCTGTCTGGAATAATAGAGCAGGTTCACATTTTCAATTGTATCAGTGTCACTCTTGATTTTATTGTGAATTTGGTCAAAATAAACAGATTTTCTGGGCTAATTCCTGGAGAGACTTTTATATAGTGATGTGCTCTTTACTGTGTTTGAATTGCATGCTGTTGTCACACTGAGTTATTTTCAGACATAGATTTCCAGTCTTTCATCATGTTTGGGTTAGTGATCTTATTAACTCAGTAGTCTTGCCATTTTGCCTGTCTTTTGAGTCTGTTCTTTTGATGGCATATTTTCACCTCAGTCAATGAATATAATCTATCAGTGTTTGGTTGCTTGAAGTTATTTTCCTTAATACCAAACTAACTTTTTACTCATCTTCATACCTCAACACATTGCACAATGGAAAGCAGAAACAAAAATTATTTCAGTAAATGAAGCCAACATCCATGTGGAATACCCAAGCAATTGAACCCCAGAGAACTCTCTGTTGCCAACAGGGTTTTATATATGTGTAACTGTTCTCTCATGATCACTTATCATAAAGCAAGTGACAATTTGGCCAAGGTAGCCTCTTGCCGGCTTTTGTGTACAAAAAAAAAAAAAGTAGAATTGAGCAAATAAGAAGAGAAAAAACACAAACAGAAAAACCAATATCACAGCTGGAAGGCAACTTTAAAGAAAAATGATGTTCATCGCTATCCCGTCAGTAGCTGGCAAAGTAGTTTTTATAAAACATATTTAATGTTTGCAACCACTTGGAGGCTGGGAAAAGAGTAATACTTTGAAAATATGTTTAATGTTTTGAACCACTCAGTGGCCAAGAAGCAGCTTCTGCTAACATGTATTTAATGCTTAGAGTCATTTGGTGGTTAGGGGGAAAACAAAAGTACTTCTTGTTAATTTTTAACATTTATGGCTGATCAGTGGCTGCTAAAGCAGCGATCAATGCAGGACTGTTTATTTTTCAGGCCACACTGTGCTGTTACTAAAACAATTCACAAGCTTCTCTCAAGGCCACCCAAACATTGTCAGTCATGTTACCTTTGCAACTCTACTGCTAATAAAAAAAAAAAAGGAATCAAACACAGGGATAAAATGCTTCGGGAACACAGAGTCATAACATCCGGTGTCCCTGAAAATGGTTCTGCCATGCTGTGTGCTGTGGACGCTTCACCACCACACCAGAGGGATAAACAGGCTTTATTCAATGTCATCAGATGTGTAAAAGCCGCTCAACACATTGCAAGGCAAGAGTGTCATCTGATAATTGGTGTTTCTTACAAATCAACAGCTTGTCTTCACATATTAACAGAAAAGAGCCCTCTACACCAAAGTAAATGTAAATTGGGATAAAGAATCTGTTAGGTTCTTATATAGACTAGGCACAGTTTGAACAAAAGACAACAGTAAATATTGAGCTCACATGTCACAGGGAGGGACTACATAGAAAAAGGGGGTAAGATCATTAGCTGAGACCTCTATAAGTTAGGCATTCTCCTGCTAGTTTCCTGAGAATGATCATCACATTATTAACAGGATCCTACTCAATTTATTGACTGCATTTTTTTTTCAGGCATTGGGATCAGTTCTAAACATACATTTTCTCTTTTACTGCTTGCAGTATACCTCTGGGACATAGGGTAATTTTATTCTTAATTTGTAGGAAAGGAAATCAAATCAAAATGAGATCAAATAACCTATGCAATCCTCACAACGAGGAAATGGTAGACAGGGACATGAACACTTAACAAGTTCACTGCCCACATTCTGTGTGGCTAGAATGCACTACAACAGAGTTCTGTCCTCTGTCTCTCTGTAGAAATCTCTTTTCATTGACTATGACTAGAAATGATCTATTCCAATATGGAAAATAATGTTTTCAAAAATCAGCATTATTTATTTCAGCTTCTGATCTTATCAGCTATTTCCTAGGTCAGCTTTGGCCTCTCATATCACAACTTCTGGTGGGTCAGAAAATAAAGAATCTGCCTGCAATACAGGAGACCAAGTTTCGATCCCTTGGTCAGGCAGATCCCCTGGAGAAGGGAATGACAATCTACTCCAGTATTCTTGCCTGGAGAATCCCATGGGTCACAAAGAGTTGGACATGACTGAGTGACTTTCAGTCACTCATAACAAATTATGAATTAAATGCAAAACAAATAAAGGGTCCCTGATTTAGATGTTGTTAACACATGTGTAATATATAACTTAGAGGTAAGCACTTCTATAAGCACCCTAAATCCCTTTAAGAATCAAAAAGTCATTTCCTCTTTATTCATCTTCTATAATAATTCAGTCCTAAGGCCTTTTGTGCTGGCAGAGATATGCAATCAGGGAAGGGCTACAGCAACCAGATCAAGGTACCCGAGCCAGATCCGAGTGAGGGAGGTGTCCACACAGAAGGGCTAGCAAAGGGTATCAGGGATTGATTAGCATGAGTAAGGCATCCATGTATGGGAAATACGTGTGGGAAATACTCAGAGCCCTAATGAGGTGAACAAAACCTCCACCCACAGTGGAGGAGACAAGATGATAGAAAGAGTGAAAATCTTCAAAGCTGGAGTCACAGAGCCCTGCAAGTTGTCTTCAGGGGTCATGACAATTAAAGACTGGGCTTGATCAAACAAGAAAATTTATTAAGGATATAACAGCCAGACTTCTCACTCTTGGAAAAGAGAGTTATAAAGTATAAAAGGATTAAAAACAAACAAACCTGGAATAAATGGTGGCATTAGATTGGAGTTGAAGGTACTAGAGTGTAATCATGGTTTTCAACATCCGTACAGTGATGGAGAAATAAATATTTTGTAGCTCAGCTGGTAAGGAATCTGCCTGTGGTACAGGAGATCCCAGTTCAACTCCAGGGTTGGGAAAATCCCCTGGAGAAGAGCATGGCCACCTACTCCAGTACTCTTGCCTAGAGAATCCCCATGGATGGGGGAGCTTGACAGGCTACAGTCCATGGGGTCACAAAGACTTGGACACAACTGAGTGACTAAGCACAGCACAACATGTACATGTGCATAGATTTACTATGTAGCTGTGCCCACTGAAAGAGACTGGGAATGATAATATTCTAATAAGAAAGAGCACATAGAAACCAGATTTTTGCTTCTAAATATTATTCTCCATAAGGGTGAGAAGAGAACTTCTTGGAAAAATGGCTTTCTTCTTGACTAAGGCAGCAAACATGCAAAAGAAGTCCCAGATATATTTTTGAACCAGAAGGTAAGGAAGTATTCAACTAATTAAGGATGATACTAAAAGTACATAGAAATTAGCTTAGTGAAGATTTCATGGGCCACATCTAAAAAAAATTCAATATTAAATAGCTACCAATAGATTAGATTCAATTTAATAAAATAAGAATCTTGAGACCATAGAGATGTAAATTACTAGAAGGATAATTTGAAAATATGATGAGGACTAGGTTATTTGTCCAGTTTTAAAATTCCTCTTAACAGAATATGTAATAATTACAGGAAAGATAGAGCAATTTTACAGTGGAATCAGCATCTAATATAGACAATCTCTATATACACCTCAGTTATACCTTCCTTCAGTATTCACATCTTTATCTAATCCTATTTCCTTGAGTGTGAAAAGTGAAAGTGAAGTCACTCAGTCGTGTCCAACTCTTTATGACCCCATGGACTGTAGCCCACGAGGCTCCTCCATCCATGGAATTTTCCAGGCAAGAGTACTGGAGTGGGTTGCCATTTCCTACTCCAGAGGATCTTCCCCACCCTAGAATCGAACCCTGGTCTCCCACATTGCAAGCAGATGCTTTTACCATCTGAGCCACGAGCCATCTAGAATGGGCTTATCAAATTGATTCTAGAAAAATACATAGAATATGGCAGAACTAATAGGATATAAGATCTCCCATGTGACACAGCAGTAAAGATTTCACCTGCAATGCAGGAGATGCAAGAGACATGGGTTCAGTCCCTGGGTTGGGAAGAACCCCTGAAGAAGGAAATGGCTACCCACTCCAGTATTCTTGCCTGGAAAATTCCATGGACAGAGGAGCCTGTCTGATTATGTAGTCCATGGGGTTGCACAGAGTCAGAAATGACTGAGCACACACACAGAGTAGGATATCAATTCCAAGATAACAACCACATGAGGGCCTTAGTAGTGCTTCTCCTGACAGGAGAATCTTCAGAGGAGACCATATTCCTGATAACTAGCTTGACACGAAATCCACAAGAGACTTTGCAACAGAGACACTCAGCTAAATCCATGCCCCAGACAAGACATAATACATGTTTGTAGTTTTGTAGTTTTGAGTCTCTAAACCACCAGGTAATCTGTTACACAGCCAGAGAAGGCAATGGCACCCCACTCCAGTACTCTTGCCTGGAAAATCCCATGGAAGGAGGAGCCTGGTAGGCTGCAGTCCATGGGGTCGCTAAGAGTCAGACACGACTGAGCGACTTCACTTTCACTTTTCACTTTCATGCATTGAAGAAGGAAATGACAACCCACTCCAGTGTTCTTGCCTGGAGAATCCCAGGGATGGCGGAGCCTGGTGGGCTGCCGTCTATGGGGTCACACAGAGTCGGACACGACTTAAGTGACTTAGCAGCAGCAGCAGCAGTAGATAACACCAATTTCATACCTGGCAGTGAGGTGCTGCTGTAATAAATACTTAAAATGCGGAAATGCTTGTGTAGTCAGGCAGTGGGCTTTAAGGAGACTGTGTCAGTACAAAGTGCCTTGAACACATGGTTTATTGAATCATCATTCACTTGCAAGGTAAGTGAGGAAGCTGTCAATGAGGGCTTTCAAGAAAGTAAGAACCTCTTACTGGGAACTAGAGGAAGAGGGATCATTGTTATGCAGTGGCAGAAATTTAGCAAAACTGTTGCCTGCATTTATTTGAACAATAGAAAATAAATTTAGTGACTTTTAAACAAAAACCTATCCAGGTCTTGCTGCTTCAGAAGATTCCTGATCTTTCCACATGGCAAATGACACTAAAATTAAGAGATGACTTCCAAGCAAAGCTTAAATCCAGGACATTGACCTGGAACATTTTACTATATAAGACATTATGGAGACAATTGATGAAGCTTGAATAGAGTCTAAAGGTTAGTTGTAATAATACATCAATGTTAATTTCCTTATTTTGATAAATGTGTTTTGGTTGTGCAAGGAGAATGTCTTTATTTGTAGAAAACTGGCAAAATTCTTCTCCAGTCTCCTAATAATGGCCATGCTTATGGGGCACAGATAGGAATCAATGATAGCTTCCCTGTTCATTCTGTACCACTTGAGCTGTTCTATGTGCTCATGGCTGGCACTATGATAAAATATTGCTTTATCATTTTATGTTTGTCTTTCTGTGATACTTCTGTGAAAGCAAGAAAGTATCTCCATACTTTATGCTTTAAAATAATAAAAATGGTGTATTAAGTTGTGTAAATAAATAATGGTATAATAAAACATTACATTTTAGCTATAATCAGAGTTTTCACTATTTCTTTCTTGGATATGGACAATTAAGTATGACCATGCAGAAAATATTCTCTGTTTAAAAACCTACCAACTGAGGCTTAAGCAGTACGCGAACCGTGAACTTCCAGATGTTCAAACCGGGATTTAGAAAAGGCAGAGGAACAAGAGCTTAAATTGCCAATAGCTGTTAGATCAGAGATAAAGCAAGAGACTTCCAGAAAAATGTCTACTTCTGCTTTATTGACTACACCAAACCCTTTGACTGTGTGAATCACAACAAACTGTGGAAAACTCTTCAAGAGATGGGAATATCAGATCACAGTACTTGCCTCCTGAGAAATCTATATGCCGGTCAAGAAGCAACAGTTAGAACCAGACATAGAACAATGGACTGGTTCCAAATTGGAAAAGGAGTACATCAAGGCTGTATATTGTCACCCTGCTTATTTAACTTATACGCAGAGAATGTCATGCGAAATGCCAGGCTAGATGAAGCACAAGCTGGAATCAAAATTGCCAGGAGAAATATTAATAACCTCAGACATACAGATGACACCATCCTTATGGGAGAAAGAGAGGAGGAGCTAAAGAGTCTCCTGATTAAATTGAAAGAAGAGAGTGAAAAAGCTGGCTTAAAACTGAACATTCAGAAAACTAAGATCATGGCATCTGGTCCCATCACTTCATGGCAAATAGATGGGGAAACAATGGAAACAGTGGCTGTTATACAATAATATAATATTCATACCAAAGTCTCTACAAGCACAGCTGAGATTTCAAACTAAATTTAAATCTTCCAAAGAAATTTTAGAAACCACTAACCCTAGAAAAATGATATAACTGATTGCATTAAGCTTGTTGTAAATAACCTAGGAGTCATTCCTATTTTCTGATCCATAAGAGTTTTCATGGAAAAATAAAGATGAAATAGTAAATGATACTGCATGTAATTATCATGATGGTTAAGGAAAACAGGAAATGCAAATTTCCAATAGTTCACTTGGCCCCTAACTATTGCTCAGGAAATGAGTCTTACTTCATAAATTATGATTCACAGTTGACATCTATAACATGTGCCATAGGGATCTGGTTACTAATAACCTACTCAGTGGCTTAAAAAAGGCTGAGCTCAGGCTGAAGAAGACAATACAGGTATAAATATGGATTTAAATATCTTAAACCTGTCAGCACTCTAGGAAAAGTAACTGAAACTGCACACCCTATTGATGCAAAATCATCAGCTATTAAAGAGGGCACATTACTGTAATTCATTGTTACTCCAATGATCTTACAGAATTAAGACCACATTCATAACATCCAAATTTGTCTCCAAGGAAAAACTTTGAGTTGGGGAATATCTGGATCATAAAGTAATTTCCTTAGGTCAGAGTAAAGGCACTTTATCTGTGAATATTACTTCCATAGCATATTAGATGTAGCACAAGTTAGTGACAAAGTGACCTTTCTCTTAAACAATTCATAGATTCACTAGAATTTTCTTCAACTTTGGGGAACTAAATATATTTCATAGTTTTGAAAGTCTTAAATACCAGTTTCCCTCAAAAATTTCTACCATCCTGCTCACCACTACCCTCCCTTTGTAGAGTTATGAGTTTATAATTTTCACATTTGTCAATTTTGATTCCAGGTTTAATCATTCATATTTTCAAATTTAAAATTCATTATTGCTAAATTGGCATTTGCCTAATAATTTTTTCTTGTTTTTCAAAATATCACAATTAAGCCATCTTTTTGTTGTCCAATCTTTCAGTCGTGTCCTACTCTTTGTAGCCCTCCCGGTTCTTCTGTCCATGGGGATTTCCAGGCAAGATTACTAGAGTAGATCACCATGCCTTCCTCCAGGGGATCTTCCCAACCCAGGGATCAAACCCATGTCTCCTGTATTGGCAGGTGGGTTCTTTACCTCTGAGCCACTAGGGAAACCAAAATGAATGTTAATATAACTTGAATATTTTTTGACTATCTGTTGAGAACAAAACATTATATTGAGAGATAGAAGAGTAAGCCAAAATCCCCTGATTAATGAAATTTGAAATCTGCTTGCTCCTGTGTATGGAAGCGGGGCAGATGAGGCTGAATGGAGAAGGAGTGATATTACCTCTCATTGATACAATTTCCTTAGACATGTATTTTTAATTGGCTGTGTCTTTTATTAGAAATGAAATAGGAACATTCTCGATTATTGGGGAAGGGTAGTTGTTTCCCAGAGAACACCTCAAACGTGGATATGCAAAGCCAACCGTGAGATTTTCCACAATAGCTACATTGTCCAATACTAGACTGCATATTATTTTAATATTCCAAGGAAAATGACACAGAGGCAGGGATTTCCTAAAAGGGATGTAGCAAAAGAAAACAGAGGGAAAAAAAAAAACATGGGACAATTAGAGCAGTAAGCCATTTCCCGACGCTGCGGAGGGTGCGCTGGGGAATGGAGTTCAGGCGCGCTAGGGACATAGCTGTGATGTTAGGATACAGCAGGGGTATTTTTGGTCAAGTAAAAGCTGAAACAGTAAATCTCACAAAACTAACCAGGTCTTCTCTTAATAGGTGTATTTTGGTTATATGTATATGTAGGATTCTGGGAGATGGCAAAAGTAGTGCCTGATAGTTTTTCAATTTCTAATATTTAATATGTAAATGGTGCTTATACGTCTTAGTATTTATCTGAAAATGGCATAAAATGTAAACACAATCCAAGAATACCTGGGTGAACTCATAGCATGTGATATAGTTCCACATTCAAAAGAAATACCCCTCTGTTATTAAAAAAACTGTATTTTAAAAGAAGGGTGTATTGAAAATCAGTTTAGGTATTTACAGAAGTCTCTTGAATAACCAGTGAGAAATTTTGGCTATGGTATACGGCAAAGCATTTTAAAGAATCTGTTCTTCCATGAATCTTTCCCATTGTGGCACAGCAAACTCTGTCTCACCCCAGTACCAAACCTGGACCACCCAGTTCTCTTACTCACCTACCCTTCGCTTGAATTTCCAGATTTATTTCTCTCTTCAGGCACTAGCTGAAAATTCTTTATATAAAGAATTTTTATAAACCTTTATATAAAGGTTCAGCTCTTCAGCCCTATCCTTTCTCCTAATTGGCATGACAAAAGACCTAGTGGATTATCTAATAAGACAGAATTTTCTAATACTGCAGAGGGATGTGTCTGTTTGCTTTAAGGATGCTGTTTCAGTATTAAAGAGTAACGAACGGTCATGAATTCATATAAATACTTCCACTTCACATGAAGTAAGCACCAGGTTGAAGTATTTATGTACTGGATTCCATTTTGTCTTCTTAAAAGCCATACAAAGTATATCTTCATTTTTCTCACCCCACCCTTCATTTTTCTGCTTGTACTTGTCTTCAGAGTGCAAGTTTATAAACAGCTGTCCATATTTTTAGGGACTATTTTCCAATAAGACATTTTCCAAACTGTATTTCTTAATCTCTAGCAATCATAGCATAAAAGAAGCAGTTCAAAAAAAAAAAAAAGTAGCCATGAGTATGCACACACAAGTTTAAAGTCAAAGTGTACTCCTCTGAGCTGATTTCTTAGGTCAAGGAGAGAAAATGGTCTTTGAATGCCTGATAAGGTCAAAGACACAATTTCCAGTGCATTTATGGTAAATCCATGTGACAACTCCTACAGCCACTAACCCGTGTCTGCCCTCAGGGTACCCTGTACAATCTTCTTTGCATGTCTGGGATGGTTGAGGGGGTGGCAGGAGCCCTCTAAGAAACGTCAGGTTTAAGAAATATTAGCAGTAGCTCACATAGAGCATTTCTAGTTGAAAACTAGAAGTGATGAGGAGCTTTATCTTACAAATATGCTAGAAATCAGAAGTTACATGAAATAAACTCAGGGATTGGCTGTGGTGACTGGGCAATAAAAGTTATAATTAAAAATTGTCACTAAACCTGGAATCCTTAACTCATTGGCCCTAAAATACATGTTATAGGACTTCGTGAATTTCGGTGGTTGTTGTTCAGTTGCTAAGTCATGTCTAACTTTTTGTGACCCCCATGAACTGGAGCACACCAGGCTTCCCTGTCCTTCACTATCTTCCAGAGTTTGCTCAAACTCATGTCTATTAAATCAGTGATGCCATCCTTTGGGAATTTAGGTAGTAAAATTTATATTATATTTAAATTGTTAAGAATTATGATGATACTATATCCTAACTGTAAATTTATTCTAGTAATGGCTATATAATGATACTTGCCTCTGGGTTTGATAGAATACTATAGGTTATTAAAGACACAATACCTTTTTTTCAAAGTCTCTCGGGATAGCTCCAAAACATGAAACACATCCCTTTATGAACTCCTTCCAGATGCAATACACATTTTGGATAATTTATTTTGGGCCAAGAATTACTATTTGGTGTTTGACATTACCTCCAGAACTGTATAGGAGTCTGAAATTGTAATGGCAATCACTTTCAGTACAAAGTGAGTTATGTCCTTAAAATAAAATGACATTCTATGAATTCAGGGAAATATAAAGATTGTAAATAGTGAAGAAATATCCTGGATATTTATGTATCTATTCAAGCATTTAGAATGGAGCAAGACAGGAAAAAAAGTTAAGCAGAAAAAAATGTTGAAAAAGTAAATGAAATTAGTTGTATCCTACATAGTGCAAGAATAATCTTCTGGGTTTCAAGTAAGATATTTCCATCAACCTGCAGAAAAATACATGTTGAAAAGGCCTCATCGTAGCATCTGACAGAATTTTTATTTGCTTACTCACCCACAGGAGACATTTCTGGAACACTAGCAATGTAAGGTCCATCCAAAAACTTCGGCTCATTATCATTAATATCCTGCACTTTGATGATGAATTCTGATTCAGGCTCCAGGGGCTTCCTGGTTTCTATGTCCACAGCCTGAGCGCGAAGGGTATAGAAAGGTTTTTCCTCTCTATCCAGGCTCCTTATGGCATGAATGTCCCCTGTAGTTTCATCAATGGTGAAAACAGTGCCAGCGCCATCTCCCGAGAGGGTGTATTTTACAGTGCCCTCTCCTTTATCTAAGTCAGAATGGAGCTTTAGGAAGAGAGAGAGACAGACAGAGAGAAACACCATTAAAGGGATGGTCACATGTGAAAAAGTCATACTTGCAGTATAATTTTTTATCAGAAAAGTTAAACCAAGATCTTATGGCTCTTTTTTCCCTTTTACCTTTTTTTTTTCCATGAATTTTTTTTTTTACAAATGTTTTTAACATAAAAATTTGAAAAATGTATGGTGAGCACCTACATATACTATATATCTCAGAGATTCCACTGTTTCCCTTTCAATCTTACTATACAGGACTTTTGATTTATCACATAGATAGATCACATATCTATCCTTTCATTAACTCTCCCATCAATCCATCTTATTTCTCCATGCATTACAGAGGTCAGAAGTATAGCCTCAAATCCATCAACATGCATAAATACAATGATTTGAACATTTACTTCTTTCACATACTTTGGGGGGTGAAATTTCATAAAATGAAATGCACAACTCTTAGGCATACTTATTGCTTCATTTTAAATGACTGTTGTATTAAAATAAATTAGCTGATACATATTAAATCAGTCCATGGTGTCACAAAGAGTCAGCATGACTGAGCATGCACATGCATGCATACATATTAAATCAAAAACCTTCCAAATACCCTGAAGAAAAAAGTCGATAATGTGCATCCAGTGAGAGATATAATAAAAACAAAACAAAACTCAGAAAACACTATCTTTTCATTTGAAAGAAGAGGACAGTTTTGGCGACCAGGTCGATTTCAGATATGAATGATGGAGTATCTCATTTTAACAGACTTTCAGTGAGTTATTCAATCTTACACAGCCAGATGATGGGTAGAATAACTGATTATTCTTTCAGATTCACAAATGTTTAGCTCTAATCTGTACTATATATTTGAAGTGTAATAATATAGAAAAGTTTTTAATTTCTGCTAATTTCTTTCGAAATTCAGCACATGTCTAATTGATTATAATACAATATGGAATGAGATACATATAAATATAATAGAGGAGAGGACCATTAAGAAGAGAAATTATTATTGTGATACTGTAAATCAGTGTTTTTCAAACTGGAGTCCAAGAATTAACATAAGATGACCCTGATTCTGGGAAAGATTGAAGGCAAAGAAGAGGGCAGCAGAGGATGAGATGGTTAGACAGCATCACTGACTCAATGGACATGAACTTGAACAAACTCCAGGAGATAGTGGAGGACAGGGAAGCTTGGCGTGCAGCAGTGTGCAGCAGTCCATGGGTGTCACAAAGAGTCAGACACAACTGAAGCAACTGGGCATGCATGCATATGATATAAATGTTTCATTATATATAATCTCTAAGAATATGTATAAGTGAGTCAATCAGTTGTGTCTGACTGTTTGCGATCCCATGGACTATACAGTCCATGGAATTCTCCAGGTCACAATAACGGAGTGGGTAGCCTTTCCCTTCTCCAGGGGATCTTCCTATGCCAGGGATCAAGCCCAGGTCTCCCTCATCACAAGCGGATTCTTCACCAGGTGAGCCACAAGGTAATTCCCAAGAATATGCATACTCATTTATATAATGTGAATAATATACATTCAGATTCTAGTTAGATTTAAAGGATGCATATTTTTATAAATCATATTCATTTTCATCCAGACGCTGATCTGAAATGTTTTAAAATATTTTTATCTGATTTCAATGTTCAAATTTTTAGATTTAAAGGCTCATTCCAGTCAACAGAGTAACCAAAGAAAATATGTGAAATTTCTAGTATAACCAAAACAATTTGCGCCATATTTTAAACTTCTCATGCAAGTATAACTCTCTTGCAAAATTTTTGATAAAGATGAGTTTTGTTTTTCTTAATGTTTCAACACAGCCTAAAAGTTTTGAAAATATTTTAAAGCATATAATAATCCTTTGCAAATAGTCATTGTGTGTATTAGTAATATTAAAAAAAACATCAACTCAACTTCACTACATCTTTGTTCTTAAACTCAACATCCTCTTTTAGATTCAGTAAAATAACATCCTTCATATTAATGTCATTAGATGACTTCATTCATTTTGTGAATTTGTATTTATTTCAAATGGCTCTGAAGTACACTTGCATAAGTGCATAAGCAAAAATTTATACTGGGTGAATGTTATAATTTAAACAATGAGAAAACTATAAAGGAGAACCACATCTTTTTTTTTTTCTTAAAAGTTTCTGTATATTTTACTCAAGTCTAAGGAAAATTGCTAAAAATGACAGGAAGAAGTTTTTTTTCTTCATAATTTTTTATAAACTGCTATGAAGCATAGGAAGTTTCAAGCATAAAATCAAGCTGTAGATAAATGTTCTTTGAACTTAGGAATTTCAAATGACAAATTTCACCCATACTATTAAAGATTTTCAACACAGTGAGCATTACTTTTGCTTTCAAATTTATCTGAAGATATGAGACAGGCAAAAGCAATGACTTTATAAACTGGATCCATTTTGCCAATGGCCCCAAAGAGTATCTGCTAATTTTGTGGGAACCAAGTGAAAATTCTAAGTAGGTTTTTACAATGTGATCCAAGTAGAGTTACCAAAAATATCTTCATTTAGCCAAAATCAGAACTGTTTTCTTTTCAAACTGACATAAGACTAAAAAAGCAAATGTGTTTTCAGTTCATAGATCCAAAATCCAAATTAAATTCAATTGCTGCTACTCCTTACACATCTATCTTTTCCTTCTAATTTAAAGTTGGGTTTTGCAGAGATTAAAGCTTCAGAAGAAATATGCGAAAAGATGTTAAATTTAAACTGAAAATGAGATTGATGAAGGTAAATTCTTCTTTTTAGAATGGATTAGAATGGTTATAGCAGTTTATTGCATGATAATACCTTAAAGAAGACTACCTGCAGTATCTGGCATTGACAGGCAATGTTTAGTTATTCAGTATTGATTGAGTCCACTATATGCATGACTATCTAAAAGTATAAGTATTTTTGCAACATTAGTTCTAATGTTAAATGATGTTAGCCTTATGTTGGGTATCTTAGAAATTTTTTTGTTTGTATTACATATAAAATAATTTGAGTAGAGAATGTTATAAGCTAACATGAAAACCCCCACCATCCTCTTACCTAGAGATAACTTCTATCACTTTATATCCTTTCCATTATATGTATACACATTCTTATATAAATATATCTGAAAGTTTATGTACACATACACATATATATATATATGTTTATATATGATTTTACAGAGGATGAGATCTTTGGATGGCATCACTAACTCGATGGACATAGGTTTGGGTAAACTCCGAGAGTTGGTAATGGACAGGGATGCCTGGCGTGCTGCGATTCATGGGGTTGCAAAGAGTCGGACACGACTGAGCAACAGAACTGAACTGAACTGATATATGATTGTATGTGCTGCTCAACTGTGCAGTCTCTTCAGTCATGTCCGACTCTTTGTGACCCTAATGAACATAGAATGCAAGGCTCCTCTGTCCATGGAATTCTCCAGGCAAGAATACTGAAGAATGCCCTCCTCCAGGGGGTCTTCCTGACCCAGGGATTGAACTCATGTTTCTTGAGTCTCTTGCATTGGCAGGCAGGTTCTTTACCACTAGTGACACCTGGGAAGCACATAATTTTATATGTATATATAATATTCTCTTATTATAAATACATATAAATGATATAAAAATGAGAAATTGGTCAATATTTTCCATAACCATAATCATTTCCAGTGTAATTTTAAATTCTTCAGAATTACTTTTTAATACCTGCAATATATTTTTTAAAGGAAGTTGAGTGATTCAGTGGCTTTTGCTCATCCTTTCATAAGTGATGTGATGACTATGTGTGTGTTGGCCTGTTTAATTCCATAATAAACAGGCAAATATAAACAGAAGGGTAATTATCTGGACAAAAAATGTGATTTTTTTTTATGAATCAAAAGCTTTTGAATCTTGAATGATTCCAGAACTTGATCTCTATAGATGAATTTGATTTCTTAAAAATTTTAGCAATGCAACTCAGGCTCAGCTTACATTATGAAGCTACTTCTTCGTCTTACTTCCATTTAGCAGGAGAGAGGATTACAGAAGAGTTCATTTATTGAGTTTCATCTTTTGGGTTGTGTAACTGTGACCAATCACATGATGCCATTTTACAGAGGAGCTTTAAGCTTCATGTATAACAAGCTAATAATTACACAAGGATAAAATTATTTTCCTTTATAGCAATTTAAAAATAACAGCAAGAAATGTTTCTTATTCCAATTGTTTTGCTTTAAAAGCTGTTTCTGAGTAGGTGCTGACTATATTTACAGACTGAAGCAGCCAACTCCAGTAATATCATCTTTTAGTATTGACACTTAAAATAAAATTTCTGCCAGAAACAGAGTTCCATAAATGGTGTATATAGAAATATGCACTGTCCAGGCAGTTGTTTTGTGGAAGTGGTGTTGTTATTTTCTCATGTTTTCCAAGTCATCTCAGATGGAGCGTGAAAATGAGATGCCAAGAGAGGCTTAAAAAAGATACTGAGGACTAGATTCAGAATGTGAGCAAATCTGAATTCCAGTGCCTAAAAGTTTTGAGAAAGCCAGCCTAAAGTTAAGTGTTTACCAGCATCTCCCTGATTATATTTTAGAAACTGATGCACAAAAAAAAAAAAAGAATAAGAAATTTATTCTTATTTTCTCTGGGTTTAAAAGTGTATATAAAATGGAAAATACTTTTTGTATCCCTACAACCAGCAGTGATTTTATTTCCATTTGCTATTTCCCAAGATAAGCAGTGGTTACCAGGCATGAGAAGGGCATAGAGTATGTTGGGCAGAGAAATGTATAATTTTGACAAAACTTTTTTTACTGGAAAGTTAAAAATTTGTTATTGTTCAATTGTTAAGTCATGCCTGACTCTTTGTGACCCCATTGACACCAGCATGTCAGGCATCCCTATCCTTCACTATCTCCTGAACTCAATCTCATGACCACTGAGTCAGTGATGCCATCCAACCATCTCATCCTCTGTCATCCCCTTCTCCTCAATCTTTCCCAGCATCAAGATCTTTTCCAATGAGTCGGTTCTTCGCATCAGGTGGCCAAAGTGTTGGAGCTTCAGCTTTAGCATCAGTCCTTTCAGCGAATATTCAGGGTTGATTTCGTTTAGGACTGACTGGTTGGGTCTCCTTGCTGTCCAAGGGACTCTCAAGAGTTCTTCAGAATCACAATTTGAAACAAATATTTGACTTGGTGTAAATACCTGCAAACTACTTTACTAACTATGTGTTTATGGGTATTATGGTATTACAGGTATTAATCTAACCTGCTTTTTAGATTATATTGTAAACAATTGGCTTTTTCAATAAGTATGAATTTATTACATCTATTTATGTTAATCGCAAATATTTTAATCAAAATAATACATTGAAATGGCTAAAACCAGAATATGGAAGTGTTTATAATATACAATTTTTACACTCCTTTTCTCTGCCTTTTTCACCAGGGAAATCTGTATCTATTGTCTTCCAGAAACCAACAGTAACACTGATGTCTGATTGATATATCCATTGCAAGTAAAGAGCTTGTTTTTTCTCCTCCTTGTATTTTCTTCTAAAATGTTTGCAACCTTATTTTCATTTTGGTATTCTAATTATTTAGAACATTGTCTCCAAGTATGAGTTTATGTGTGCTTGTGTTTTGAATAGTGTGTCCAGATATGAGTTGATACTTTTGTGATTCGTTCATTGGGTTGGACACTTAGCAAATTCTTTCAATTCAAAAACTATTTTCCTTCAGCACTAAGAAATTTCCTTCTATGATTATTTTCATAAGTTCTATCCTTTGTCGTCTCTATTGTTTATCTAGAATTCATTCATTCAATGTTATACCTCATGCACCTTCTATACATAGTATACTCTTTCTGCAGTTATTCATTCCTATATATTTTGGTCTATTATGTGAAAAATTTAAAACTTATCTTAAAATTATGTATTACTTTCTATATTTTCAAAGTCAGTAAACACATCCCCATGTGTGCATACATGCACACATACCAGAGACATATTAATTTCCAAGATTTTTTTCATTTACTATGAATGTCCCCACTTAATAGAATCATGCTCTTGTTTTTGTCCACTGGGGATACCTGAATCTTCTTGAGAACTCTAATTTGTATATATCTGTGCATGTGTGTATGTGTGTGTGCCCTAAACGTTCTGTTACTTCAGGGTCACTTTTTGTTTTTGGTATTTGAGCCTTTATTTTTCATATCACTGGCTTTCCTCAAATGTTTGATGACTCTCACTCATCAGTTCACATTTAAGAATAGAGTTTTGAAGTTGCAGGTTGAATTTATGGATTACAGTTTTGTCCTAGGTTGAATGGACAGTAGGGTTCTATCAGTGGCCTAATTCTTTTCATATTTTCTTTAGAAGAACTTCTTTAAAACATAAAGTCTTTATTGTTTACATACAACTCATTTATGTCTGGATTCCATGCATTATCATGCAGGTGGGAGGAATTCTCTACACAAACTATCAGTTAATCTCCATATTTTATCATCCTTTTCTCTTAATCTTTGGCATTTTTGAGTCTTTTTCAGAATTGTTCCTCCTTAGTTGGAACCCTCTCAATACAAATGCTTGTAAGTAGCTTGAATTTATTTGACCAGTCACCAATCATTCACCCACTTACAGGTTTATAGAAATTGGCTATACTGTCTGATGCCCTGCACACCACCTCAATCAATACAGCCGTCATCACCCAGCCATATTCAATTTTCTCCTCTTATCACTCCAAATATAGTTCTATATTTTTTAAACATAGATCCAAGCAAAATTCAAGCATTGCATTTGAATTTTGCCTTCATTTTCTTTAAGTTTAAAACAACCATACCTATTAGTATTAATTATGTTCTTGTCATTATCTTCTTCAAGAAACTAGGCTCTCATTCTAAATGTGTCTGCTAAAACAAGAAGCTTCCTGATGTGTCTTTAAATCTATTCTATCTTAGACTATCTCTTCTTCAGTTTTCAATATGGTGCCACAACAGTGTGTGTGTGTGGTGTTTAGTTGTTTCAGTCGTGTCCACTGTGTGTGACCCTATGGACTGTAGCCGGCCATGTTCCCCTGTCCGTGGGATTCCCTAGGCCAGAATACTGGAGTGGGTTGCCATTACGCCCTACTTAATATTGATATCCTTGTAACACAAATTACAGACATCTTCCACCAACTATCTCCATAAACACATTCAGTCTAAGAAAAAAACTTCCCAGTATAGGATGTGCCTCAGTAAATTTTGGTGTAATAGCAGCATGTAAGTGGTAATATTTATTTTCAGTTTGAAAATCTATGATTATGAAGGCTGTAGAATGACTTAGTACTATGGTTCAGCAGTCCGTGCATGAGATAGGAAGTAATATTATTTACATACAGGATTCATCCTGATAAATGGGCCAAAATGAATATAAGAAAATTTTATGTGAGTTTCTTTGGCTGAAATAATCTTATTATGTATAAAACAAACTACTTTTGCTACATTTTCCTTGGTGAACATAAAATACTTAGTGTGTCCTGTTTTGTAGTCGCTCAGTTCTCAGGAACCTTACAGTGGTCATTGTAAGAGCTACAAAGTGATTAGATTATGCTTAAGGAATTGTTTATTGATGAAAGAAGACCAGACACAAAGATGATCTATAACCCTGCCTGAGTAATGACACAATACAAAAATTCTGTCTTTTAGAAGCCACAGAATGCCCAAGAATATTTGGCATTCTATTCCATTCTGCCCCCTAAGGGGACTCATTTGTTCTTCCTAGCTCGACTGCTGTCATTTGAGCAAGAGGAATACCACTTTACAAGGCTGGGAATTCCCTTTAACAGCCCAATGTGAGTTCAGAACTCCCCTGACTGGGTTACAGACCCAAAGCTATTTATCATCGGGAAATATTTCACCTTCTACTTAAGAGAGTAGAAATTCATTTCAAAAAGGCCCACACCTCCCCCGTGGTAAGCCACAGAAGAGCAAAGAAGAACAAAGACAATTTACAATGCTTAGGAACAATAAAAATTGATGTGCTTGGATATATTACACATCCCATTAAACAAAAAAACATACTCTTCACCGGATGTTCTCTTTCATCTTTCTTTTTCTCCTTGAAGATTTCATGTGTGGTTACTTGTGAGGAGCATTCTAACTAATTTTTTAGATTGTCATATTTTACACCTTTAGCTTTTACAGATTACTTTATATCATTTGAGAGTGTCACAATGTATTAATAGGTACTTCTGTAAAAGCTTGAGAGGTCATTGGAATGGTGCCTGGATTTAGGAAGAAAAATATGGGTAGACAAGGTCAAAATAGTTTCTCTCCTACAATTCCAAAGCTGTAAAACATTTTTCACAAAGTCAGGTTTTTGGTAAAAAAAAAAAAAAGCTTAAACAATAAACTAGCAATAAACTAGTCTTATCAAATTGTCAGAAACAGAATCTCTCTTTGAAGTACAATTGTATTTTACGTATGATTTCAAATATGGTTATTTTTCAGAATGCCAGATAAATTTGTATGATTTATTCTAAATGTAAAGTAAATGCCAAAAATAATGCAGAAAGTAATGCCAATAATAATGGATTATTAGTAATCATGATATAGTATTATAGCTAGAGGTAATTTATCAATTTATTACCATTTTGTCTGTGTGTTATTACTTTTATTGTTTGCCTTTACTGAATAGCAGGCCCTGTGTTGTATATTTTATAAGCCTTATTTAATTCTCAAAATGATCAATGATATGCTAAAATTAAAAATTTGAGAGATAAATTTTTTAAACTAAATTCTAATAGTTTAACATGTTTAATTTTCAACAGCTATACGTTCTATCCTAAATTCTTAGTAAGTGTATCTAAAAAATCTAATAAAGCAAGCAGACCCAAATTTTAACTCTAATATAAATCATGGAATAATCTAAAATCTATGATTATGAGCATCAAAATTTAGGTTTAGAGTCCTAAATCCATTTGTCCTTACCTGGACATTACTGCGTAACTTAATACATGTCTTTGGACTTCAGAATCCTCATATATAAAAGGTGGATTCTAACATTTATATCATAAATTTGGGGGATACTGTAGAGAATTTTACTTCATATTTTCCATTTTCCTTCATTTATCTCCATTTATATCCAAATGAGCCCAGGATAGCAATATGTGTTTTATTTATATTCATATGTGCTAACTGGATCCAAAATAGTGATAGAAAATGCTATCAGGCTTCTACTTTTCGCTAGACAATTTTTAGTGGTTTTATATACTTTCTATATTTAATGCTCAGAACAACTCTACAGGTACAACTCTATTAACATCATCATTTTGTAGATATAGAAATTGAGGCACAGAGAGGCTGTTTCCTCAGGACACACATAGAAAGATACAAAGCTGAGATTCCAATCAGGTAGTCTACATTAATGCATGTCACTAGCACTTAAACCAAATGTCTCCTTTCAATTTGGAAATTATAATGTCATTTTCATTAATTTTCTAAATAGTCTCTCTTGAGAGGAAGCATACACATATACATTGAATCTTTGGTCAGATAATTAGCTTAGCCACAGATGGATGTTACCTAAGTATTAGCTTTGTGACATCAGTTGGAACAATACCCGACTGTAATATTATGGATCAATTAATGAGAATGGTTTTATTCAAACATGCTTTGGACTGCCAACTAGTGATTGCACTACACACTAGAGAATGTCACTTAGTATTTTTTCTCAAAGACACAGGAGTCCAGAGTCCAGGAGGGAACAATATGAGCCATAATAACAACGATATCCATTCAAAACACTGTCTCTTTCTACAGTTGTGTGCCTCTCAAATCACAATTTTCTATAAAAAATTTTGATAAGCATATACTATATAATTTTAAAATGTTATATTTGTGTTTTATTAAAATACAAAGTGATGTTACATTTATAGTTAGAAATCATCATCTAAGTAATATGCTGTGTCAATTACAGATTTGGAACAATTAATAGTCAATGAGAAAGAGGTGAAAATCTCTTGGACAGAGGAGTCTGAGTCTGGCAAGCTAAAGTTCATGGGGTTCGAAAAGAATCAGACACAACTTAACCACTAAACAACAGCAGAAGTGAACAATATTTATGTTGAAGAGAATATAATTTACTTTTATATCAATTAAAATTATTTTTCAAAGATTTTGCACATGTTTACACTATAATTTGCTTTGAAACATATAAAAATCCATTATCTTAAAAACAAACTCAAGTAACTACTTCATTAAAGAAACGGTGATTAACATGTGTGGTCTTTTCATCAATGTACTAATTACAGTGTACTAATAACCACACAGATAAACATGTGAATGTGCTTGAGAATGTTTCGACATGTGTACATGTTGTATGTGAGAGAAAAAAGAGAAAGAGTTGGTATTTATACGTTTTCATGTGTTCAGACATGCACATTTTTGTAAAATGAAAAAAGGTCAAGTAGATATACATGCTATAAATCAATGCTCTAAGAACTCAATCTGAAATTACGCTATCTACTTTTGTTTTTTCAAGGGTGGTTTGAAGGTGACCCATTTTCTGTAGCATGCATTACTGTGGGAATTGCTTTATGTATTAAAGCACAAAGCCTTCTCATTGAAGTCTTTTATTTCCTTTCCTCACTTTACAGTAACTTCTTTAAGTGGATTTTGAAAGTATAATATCATCAATGCAGAAAAAATAAATCCAAGTACTTAAACAGGTTGCTTTCTTTTTATCATGAGTCAAGCTGTTTTATGTCAAATTAACCACTAAGAATTCATCTTTCTCAGTCTTTATCCTATAACAGTGTCATAAATATTATCTTATTTGCATGATAATGTACATATTAAATATTATTTTTCCCAAAAGTATAAAAATGAGTAATATTAAAGCTAAATATCAATTTGTTAAAGATAAATGGAAACAGTACTATTCTATGTAAGGAAGGCAGTAGGTTATATCTTGTTCTAAGTACAGGTTAGCCATGTTTTTTTTTTAAGCTCTCATTATAAACACATTAAGTAAAGAATCATTCTCAAGGTTCACTTACTTCCCATAGGCCTAATAGGATTCCCTTGAAATCGCTAGAGATAATAGATCCACTTTAGCTCTAACTTTAAAATGAAAAAGGAAAGAATAAAAATAAAAGAAAAATGAACACAGCTTTCATAGATTCTAGGACCTCAGTTTTGACTGCTTTTAGCAAATATATAATATTGAATATTTGAGTGAAATAAATTGATTTCAAGCTATTGCCTTTTTAAAGGTCAATTTTTTTTTAAAAAAGGAATTCAAGATTATAAAAGCAGACACTTAATTTGACATTGATTGAAACCTAAAATGGTGAATAAATCTCTCAAAGTTTGATTGCTTTTCAGAAGAAAGTGAATTGCTTTGTGATTAAAATTCCTTAATAATTCATAGAATCCATGGAATCATGTGTATGTATCCGTGTTTGTAGCATATTTTCCTAAACCTGACATATGAATACCATAGAATGTATATCTGCATTATTTCCAAAATTAAAAATATATATGTATATTTTACTGGTCTCCTTTCACTGCTTGTTACAGTATTTTCCTCTTGGTATATCATTAAAGGAATTCCCTGGTGGTCCAATGGTTAGGACTCTGAACCTTCATGCCAGGGACCATGGGTTTGATCCTTGGTCTGGGAACTAAAATCCCCACAAGATGTGCAATGTGGCCAAAAAAAATAAAAAAAAGTCATAATTCATTGAATGCTAATTAAAGTAAGTTATACAGAATTTCTGAGATTAACTGAGGTCCGATCATATACTTCATTGTATTATTATTTTAGATCATATAAACTTGCACATACTCAATACAAAATTGAATCAAAATCAAGGCTTGATTCTCAGTTATGATTGAACTCCAACATATATAATGTGATCAGCAGAATTTTACTTTAATGCCAAGATTGCTCTCCCTTAGTGTACAGACTCTGCAAAATTCCCAGCACTGAAAAGCCTATGGATTTAATCCTTCAGGTTACTTTATGTTGGGTAAGCCTGACCTAATCACATGCAGTTTTTGAAAGCAGGAGGGTTTTTTCCTAGATGTAGAAAAAGGAAGTCAGAGATACATGATTTAGCTGGTTTGTAATAAAATGAATATTCATGCTGAAAGTTACTGTACTTTCAGAGGGAGTTGAAGACAGTTCCCACACCACTGCTGGCACTATGGAGGGGACCTCAGTTCTACGAAAGCAAGGAAATACATACTACCATCAGTCTGAATGAGCTTGAAAGCTGACTTTCTCCTATTCTCAAGAGAAAATAACAGCACTGCTGACACCTTGGGTTCAGTCTTTTGAGACCCTGAGCAGAGAACCCCATGATGCTGTTCTGGATTTATGACTGAAGAACTGTGAGTTAATAAACAGGTATTGTCTTAAGCTGCTAAATGTGTGAGAATTTGTTATGCAACAAGAGAAAATTGATACATGTAGGTAATTATAGAAATCAAATATTATTGTTATTTCATTTTTAAAATGTAAGTCATGATTTCAATTAAAGATACAATTTTGATTTCTTGGTTATGTGCTCCAATTTTCTAACACATTATTTAATTTGCTAGTTTGTTTAATTTTTCCACTAATCTATTTACTATTTTTACTAAACTCATCTGCTCCTTCTTTTGTACAAATGATCGTATGGCAATCCACTGGGTGAATCTAATGACATTGTCAAGTACTGCATTTTGCCCCTTTAACCATTCAGTGGCCTGGAGAAGGAAACAGCAACCCACTCCAGTATTCTTGCCTGGAAAATCCCAAGGACAGGGAAGCCTGGTGGGCTACAGTTCATGGGATCGCAAAGAGCTGGACATGATGAAGCGACTGAGCGCTGAGCACAATCATTTGGTGGGAAGAGATCTTAGATCTGGTCAATGTTGATAAGTATCTGCCTTTCAATTCAAATCTGCTTGACTATCAAGATAGTCCTCACTTCACCCTGCATGCTGGACAACATAATGGAGACTCTGTGAAAACAAGAAAACGAAACCTACCTGCAAAGCAGACTGAGATGAGAGAAATAAGGAAAGGAAAGGGGAAGTCGTGATACCATCATGTCAGTTCCAGGAATCATTCAGACTTTCCACATAGAATGAACCCATAAATCTACTCTGAATTTGTTCTTGTCATTCAGTAAAGAAATCTTGTCTAATTGACCACAAAACAGAACCACTCCCCCTTTATTTTTTCCATGCAATAAGCACCTACTGAATACTGACTGTATTCCACAGACCTGGGGAAAAACCTATCAGCAAATCCCCAAAGGTCAACATGGGTAAAGGATCCGTTGTTCCACATCAAAGTTGGTTAAAAAAAAAAAAAAAACTCAAAAGATTTTACTGTTGTTAATTCTTCATCCTTTACACAATTTAAAACAACTATTTCTTGTGTGGGTTAGTAGCTCGGTCATTCCAACTCTTTGAGACTCCATGGACTGTAGCCCACCAGGCTCCGGTTTTCATGGGATTTCCCAGGAAAGAATACTGGAGTGAGCAGCCATCCCCTTCTCTAGGAGGTCTTCCTGACCCAGTAATAGAACCAGGGTGCCTTGCCTTGCATGCGGATTCTTTACTGTCTGAGCCACCAGGGAAGCCCATTTCTTATATTAGAATCAGAATAAAATGTCTGCCAATCTTAACTTTGGAATGAGGGAAATCTAGTTAGTTCATCTGATGTGTGGTGAGCTCGGGATTGAGAGCAAAGTTGTCATGTAAATCCTCATGTGAAGTCAGATGAAATGTGCTGTTTCATTATGTGCAGACACTTACATGGTGGCAAAGGCCTCTGTTCCTGCCATTCAAACAATGGCCATTAATTAAAGTTAATTAAACTAATTCACAGAGAAGGCAATGGCACCCCACTCCAGTACTCTTGACTGGAAAATCCCATGGACAGAGGAGCCTGGTAGGCTATAGTCCATGGGGTTGCTAAGAGTCGGACACGACTGAGCGACTTCACTTTCATGCACTGGAGAAGGAAATGGCAACCCACTCCAGTGTTCTTGCCTGGAGAATCCTAGGGATGGTGGAGCCTGGGGGGCTGCCGTCTATAGGGTCGCACAGAGTCGGACATGACAGAAGCGACTTAGCAGCAGCAGCAGCAGCAAACTAATTCAAATGCTTAGATTCGCTAATTTTCTCATATTCTTACGAGTATTCTCCAAGTCAGCTAAACATTTATTTTTAACATGAGATTTTTTAAAAACAAAACAGCAGCTGCCACACTATGCAGAATATGTTGAATGAGCCAGGGTCAGGCTCCAGTTCCCCCCAGTTCCCTTTCCCTATCCAGAATCATGGATACACTCTGGAAAACTCATAACAATGCATAGAACACATGAAATTCTCTGCTTGAAACTTTATGATGTCACAGTGTACTCCAAGCCAATCCCTCACCATAGTGGGACAGGAAACATTTTATGTTGAAGATGTTTAATTCCAAGTTTTGATTTTGTCGACATAAAATACGAATAATGATGTATTTTAGTTTAAGATGGGCTTAATTCATTCCCTTATAGAATATTGAGGCTTTTGCTTCTATGATCCTTCAATGTTTGCAGATTTGATAAATTTGCCACTCTTTTTATATCCTGAAGCCTTCTCTGAGAACTCGTATCTGTTGGTTTTGAGTACACACTTGCTACTAATGACGCTTAAAATTTACTGGCCCTGTTCATGGGGGGAGAATAAGAAGGCATTTGAGCAGTCAGCTCGGATATATCAATATATATCAGCTCACATGCAAAAACAATTTAAAGGCATTCTACCTGAAGTTTAAACTGCGTCTTTCATGTTCAAGAACTATTTCTACATGACTCTTTAACTCACCAGTCCAGATCGCTGCATAATTCCTTGATTAGAGAAACTAACCACCTGGCTGTTTCCCAATTACTTTGATTATACACAACTCTTAAACTAAGTGATACTAGAGATCAGCTATTCCAAATTCAGTGTAACTGAAGTTAGTAAAGAAGGAGATATAGCTTTAAAAAGAAAAGGAAACACACACACACACACACAGTTGCATGGCTCTGTCACAGCGTGAAATCAGGCCTTTAGAACCGGAAAGAACCTTAGAGAACATTGTTTCAATTACTTTATTTCACAGTTGAGGAAATTGAGAATCAGAAAGGCTAAGTGATTTCCTCAATATCATAGTTTAGTTAATTACAGAAATCAGAATAGAATCTGGGTTACCCAGCTCTCTGCCCAGAGTTGTTTCCATTACACCGAGTGGAATTATCTGCCACTATTTTAGTGCTAGATGACTCATGAAAGCAGCCTCATAATAATTAATAAATCAAAATACCATGTGCCTATAAAATTTAACACACAAGTAAAAGAGTCTTAGCTTCCTGATAGTTTAAGATAAGATATGTGTGTGTGTGCTCAGTTGTGTCTGAATCTTTCAGACCCCATGGACTGTAGCCTGACAGGTTCCTTCATCCACGTGATTTTTCCAGACAAGAATATTGGAGTAGATTGCCATTTCTTACTCCAGGGGATCTTCCCCACATGGTGATCAATACTGAGTCTCTTGCATCTCCTGCATTGGCAGGCGAATTATAAATGACATTAAATGTACTTCATTCTAATTCCATATATATTTTCATATATAAATTTATATAACTTCATACATAAGTGTGTTAGTGAATTTATATGAAGAAAAAGTCAGTAAAACAAAAATCAGGGACTGAGACTACATCAATGCTGGGATTAGAAAGAATCACATCAATTTCAAGCTTCATTGGCAACACGGGTGAAATAACATGAAATAAAATTAGCAGACACAATCTTCATTATCAGACTTGTGTATGAGTGTAGAGAACAATATAAATCAAATGAAATGGCCTCATTTTATTATTAATAATTACACTAAAATTTTCTATTTGAATAATTTATATAAATATACTAATTATTTTATAAACATTGTCTTCTTTGGCATCATTAATAATCTTGTCCTCCTTTACTATGAGAATGAGGAGTCTGAGGATTGGGATATTAAAATAATTGTTCAATATATTGCAGCACCACAGTTGAGAGGCTGGAAACAAAACTCACTTATCCTGACTTAGACTAATTTTATTTTTAATTTTACTGTAACCTGTTTTGGAAGTTTTTCAACAACAACAACAAAACCATTCCCCCTCCCCAACATTTAACCCTATTTTAAATGCCTATAATTTGCAGTCATGAAGAGGCAGTTAACAGTGAATATTTTCTGTACTTCACATCACTTATCACACATTATATATTGTGGAACATAAAATTTTATGAAATTATAGTTACATGCTTGAAATGGACGTTAAATCTCTTCATTTCCTGTGTCACAAGTGAGAGCTGTAAACTTGAAAAATTAAAGCTACAATATAATTTATCTTACCCAGAAATAGTCTACTATACCTTATACATTTTTGAAGTAAATAATGATGAATAATACTAAAAACGCTATTTCTCCATGGAAAACTGTATGATAAATAACTAGAAATGCCATGATATAACTGGAATTATGTCCCCTGAATATAGAAAGAAGACTCTCAGCTCCTTACTTTTCCACACAATAAATAGTTGTGCATACTTTGTTCAATGCTTCTTTTTTCATGGGACAAGAATCTTTCTGTCTCGTGACAGATATGAAAATGTCAAATAATACATGTATTTTAATAACTGGTTCTTTTTTCCCTGCAAATAGATAAACCAGACAAATATGTTTATTCCAATGCTAATAGACTACATATATCTACAGGGATTTTCCTGGTGGTCCAGTGGTTAAGACCATGCTTCCAGTGCAGGGACGCAAGGTGTGATTCCTAGTCAAGCAACGAAGATCCCACATGCTGTGGCAAAAAAAAAAAAAAAAAAATACAAAAAGTACTCAATATCTACAGTGATTTCATGCCTTGAAATATTGTTTTCAATTTGGGGTTGAGAATTTTAAATGCTATTGCATAATATAAAGTGATGTGAGGTCTGTGGATATATTTCTTTAGCAGGAAAAGTTGCGTGCAATTTATTTTTTTTTTTTAAGACTGCTTTTGCTTTTGAACTTTTTCAATCTGGTAAACTGAGGTCATAATATAAAACCAAGCATTCTATGTGAAAGAGGCCAAAAGAACCAAATTTCAGTATACAGGTATAAATTCTCCCTTCTTGTTACTTTCATCTTAGTTCCCTATATAACTGTTAATTTTCATCCTCAGTGATGCTATGCAGTTAATTATAATAACTACTATCTACATACACAGCAAAAATAAAACATTTTGGTCATATAGCAGCAATAGTAGTCAATAAACGGAAAAATGAAAACTACAAAGTATCTTTTTTTATTAAATTTGGAGTACAAAATGAAGCAGGGCAAAGGCTAAGAGAACAAAAAATATACAAAAGACTGAGTCATTTGCCAAGACTCTTCCAACAGCACAAGGGATGACTCTACACATGGACATTATCAGATGGTCAATATAGAAATCAGATTGATTATGTTCTTTGCAGAGGAAGATGGAAAAGCTCTATACAGTCAGCAAAAACAAGACAGGGAGCTGACTGTATCCCAGATCATGAACTCCTTATTGCAAAATTCAGATTTAAATTGAAGAAAGTATGGAACACAACTAGGCTATTCAGGTATGACCTAAATCAAATCTCTGATGGTTACACAGTGAGTGACAAATAGATTCAAGGGATTAAATCTGATAGACAGAGTGCCTGAAGAACAATAGATGCAGGTTCATGACATTGTACAGGAGGCACTGATTAAGACCATTGCCAAGAAAAAGAAATGCAAAAAGGCAAAATTGTTGTCTGGGAAGGCCTTAAAAATAGCTGAGAGAAGAAGAAAAGTGAAAGGCGAAGAAGAAAAGTGAAAGGCGAAGAAGAAAGGGAAAGATATACCCATCTGAATGCAGAGTTCTAAAAATAGCAAGGAGAGATAAGAAAGCCTTCCTAAGTGATCAATGCAAAGAAAGAGAGGAAAATGGAATGGGTGAGACTAGAGATCTCTTCGAGGAAATTAAAGATACCAAGGGAACATTTCATGTAAAGATGAGCACAATAAAGGACAGAAACTGTATGCACCTAACAGAAGCAAAAGATGTTAGGAAGAAGTGGCAAGAATACACAGAAAAACTATACAAAAAAGATTTTCATGACTCAGATAACCATGATGGTGTGATCACTCACCTGGAGCCAGACATCTTGAAGTGTGAAGTCAAGTGTGCCTTAGGAAGCATTGCTACAAACAAAGCTAGTGGAGGTGATGGAATTCCAAATGATCTGTTTCAAGTCCTAAAAGATGATGCAGTGAAAGTGCTGCACTCAATACGCCAGCAAATTTGGAAAACTCAGCAGTGGCCACAGGACTAGATAAGGTCAGTTTTCATTTCAATCCCAAAGAAAGGCAATGCCAAAGAATGTTCAAGCTACCACACAATTGCCCTCATCTCACATGCTAGCAAAGTAATGCTCAAAATTCTCCAAGCCAGGCTTCAACAGTACATGAACCAAGAACTTCCAGATGTTCAAGCTGGATTTAGAAAAGGCAGAGGAACCAGAGATCAAATTGCCAATATCCGCTGGATCACAGAAAAAACAAGAGAGTGCCAGAAAAAACATATACTTTAGTTTCATCGACTATGCTAAAGCATTTGACAGTGGGGATAGCAACAAACTGTGGAAAATTCTTAAAAAGATGGGAATACCAGACCACCTTACCTCCCTCCTGCGAACCCTGTATGCATGTCAAGAATCAACAGTTAGAACTGGACATGGAACAATGGACTGGTTCAAAACTGGGAAAGGAGTATGTCAAGGCTGTGCATTTTCATCCTGCTTATTTAACTTATACATAGAGTACATCATGAGAAATGCTGGGTTGGATGAATCATAAACTGGCATCAAGATTGCTGAAAGAATATTAATAACTTCATATACGCAAATGACAATACCCTTATGGCAGAAAGTTAAGAGGAACTAAACAGCCTCTTGAAGGTGAAAGAGGAGAGTGAAAAAGCTGACTTAAAACTCAGCATTCAAAAAACTAAAATCATGGCCTCCAGTCCCATGACTTAATTGAAAATAGATGGAGAAACAATGGAAACAGTGGCAGACTTTATTTTCTTGGGCTCCAAAATCATTGCTGATGGTGACGGCAGCCATGAAATTAAAAGATGACTGCTCCTTGGAAGAAAAGCTATGACCAACCTAGACAGCATATTAAACAACAGAGACATTATTTTGTGACAAAAGTCCATCTAGTCAAAGCTGTGGTTTTTCCAGTAATCATGTATCGATGTGAGAGTTGGACAATAAAGAAGGCTGAGTGCTGAAGAATTGATGCTGTTAAACTATGGTGTTGGAATAGACTCTTGAGAGTCCCTTGGACTGCAAGGAAATCAAACCAGTCAATCCTTAAGAAAATCAATCCTAAATATTCATTGAAAGGACTGATGTTGAAGCTGAACCTCCAATAATTTAGCCACCCGATGCAAAGAGCCAACTCATTTGAAATGATCCTGATGCTGGGAAAAGTTGAAGGCAGGAGGAGAAGGGGACAACAGAGTATGAGATGGCTGGATGGCAATACCAACTCAATGGACATGAGTTTGAGCCCGCTCTGGAAGATGGTGAGGGACAGGGAAGCCTGGAATGCTACAGTTCATGGGTTAGCAAATTGTGCCCAACTCTTTTGTGACTCCATGGACTGTAGCCTGCCAGACTCCTCTGTCCATGGGATTTTCCCAGCAAGAATACCAGGATCTTCCCAGCCCAGGGATCAAACTCCCAGTCTCTGGCTTGGCAGGTGGATTCTTGACCACTGAGCCACCAAGGAAACCCCCTTTTGTACATTATCCAGCCCAATATTCTCAGCCTTTACTTGTTCTTTTCCTTATTATGGGAAGTTGAAAGATTTCTTCCTTCAAAACAGGGCATATATAAGTAAAGAAAACTCTGATTTTCACTACAATTCATACACATCTAAAACGCTGCACCTCACACAGTCAATTAAATACTGAAACACTCTTACAAGGGGGCTTAAGGGTCCTCTAGGTCTCTTCAAGGTAGTGGTCATTGATTTCTTTCTTTTTTAATTTTATTTACTTTTTACTTACTAATTTCTATTTACTATGCTTTCTTAGCTGAGATTCATCAGTTCTTCAGATATCCATTAATGTCAACATATTGTTCCACCACAAGAAAACTGTTCAAATAACCTCTAGATGCTTTTCTTGTCACATACTTTTATCCAGGTGTTAAAAATGAAGCATGGACATTTAAAAGGCAGACTTGAGACAGTCTCTTCTAACATTTCCAATGCATCTAATATTGTTTGATTCAAAACATGAGTCTAAGAGCAAATAAAAATTGACTTTTTTTTTCCATTCAGAATACAAACCCACTGGACTATCCATCCCTTCAGGTTTGATGTTCCATCAGTTAACACTACACTATTTTCACAAGAAATATGATTTGATCAGAGAAGAACTGCAGCAGCCTGAAACATATATTCCCAGAACGAGTTTCTGAGAGTACTGCAGCCATTAAATGCCTTCCATAATGTCTGTGATAAATCTTACTATTAGTGAACAGTATCAGTTAAAGGCATCTCTTTGGAACTTCTAGTCTAACCTACAGGTGCCCGTTTTCTATGGAATTTTCCAGTCATAAATGTGGATAGGTCAATCTATCAGTGATTTTCTTAAAGCAGTGAACTCAACAATAGTGTAAAGGCTTCCTTTTTAATTCATTTTTTTTAATTTATTTGCTATTTTTGGTAGTTATACCATAGAATATCATTTAAAAGCATGGACTTTGGTACTTAATTGCCTGAGTTTGGTACTATGACTTTGGGCAAACCAATTAATTTCTTTTGAGTAGATGGGAATAATAGTGGCAATGTGATGATTAAATAAGATAGTAAAAGTAGATTTTGTTACAGTATAAAATGTAAGCCCTTTCATAAGCATTACCATTCCTTCCAACCCCTTGTGTCTACATTCTTGCTTCCAGTTTTGTTGGAGTCAGTCTGTTTTTTGTTGTTATTCCTGAGGTTTAATCCTGGTTAAACTCTTGCCTTCTGCCCCTTCCTTTGCCTAATGATATTCTGTTCTTTTATCTATTTGATAGGCCAAGCCAACGTCTATGTGTGCTCTGTAAAAGACTCTTGGAATACTGAGACTGGGATCTGTCTGAAATCAAATTATTTCTGCAAAACAAAATAGATCAAGGCGATTGTTTAAGTCCCAGAGAGAGCTGGAAAATTAGACCCAGGCAGCCACTTTAGCTGCTTAACCTAGGCCAAAATCAAGGGGCAGGACTAACTTCTTGATTCCTCAGATCAATAGCAACACAAAATGGGTCCACTACCGTGACTGTTTCCAGGTGTAATGTAACATAATTATTGCTGATTCATTCCCTAATTATAATGTGAGAGCTATTACTGAGTGGTAATATTGCAGCAACCAGAAGGATGCTCATATCTTTGCCTTGAAGTAAAAGCAACGATTATTACATTCAATCTTCAAGTGATGGCCAGAATAATACAAAAATTGTTTTACCTGCCAACCACATCAACATAGTGAATAAGCAACTCATTTCTGTATATTTTTCAGCTATAAGAGTATATTTACACTCTGTCAAATATTCACTCAACTTAAATTGAAGCCTGCAGTAGTTCATAAAATTAATAAATTGATCAATTCCCATTGTTTATTTAACATTATCACTACAAATAAGTAATTAAGAAAATTAACAGTTTTCCTTTCTCTGAGTATTTTATTCATTCACTGAAAATGTTTAATTTGAATTTTGATTTTTTTTTTCCCCAGCACTGAGCAGCTTATGGGATCTTAGTTCCCTGACCATGGATTGAACCCATGCCTCCTGAAGTGGAAGCCCAGAGTCCTAACCACTGGACCACCAAGGAATGCCCAATTACATGAATTTTGAAAAGCAAAATGAGAAGTTATCAGATAATTGTGTATCTACAACACAAAATAATGTGCTCATTCTAAAATGTCTCCCATTGTATAAATTAAACAAAAAACAATAATAGCAAGACAAAATTGAATAACCTGCCTAATTCAACAGATAGAAAATGAGTAAAAAAAAAAAAAGAAAAGAAGGAGCAAAAATGCTGGTGTCTGACTCCACACTCTGCGTCTTCCACCTTTAACTGTGGCAGCTTTCAGTAAATATTTACTCCAGAGCATTAAATCATAAAAGACAGTGAGATCTGCTAGCTTTGATTCTACTGAAGTATTTGAACTTCTATTTTTAACAATCTCTATCCTTGTTAACCTTTTGGGACCTGCTTGAAAAGTCTATATTGAATATGGCAGGCATTGCTCGAGGCCTACCCAATGTCCATTACCTCTTTCTTCTTATTAACAGAATACTTCCATATTAATAGAATCTATTATCAGTGAGCTGTATCTTGGATAGTGTTAAGCCTAATTAAAATGCTTACCTCCCCCAAATACCTTGGAGACAAGGTAGACATTGGATTCCATTTGACTAATGAGATAAACATGGAAGAAACCTTTAAAATGGACAGATTCATCTGGTTATGTACTTTTTGCTGATTTTCTTTCATCTCTTCCATTTTTTTCCTTCATTTTTTCCATGTCTTGCTGATATAACAGCTAGACACTCAGAAGCCACTTTATGGGGATAGAGAAGAAAGAAACCTTAAGGTTATGGATTGGAAAATTAAAAGGCCATTTTTGATGTTATCTTGGAGTTGCTGTACCAAACTCCGGGTATCTTATCTCTGGACTTCTTTTACACAAGAAAAATAAATCTCAACTTGTTGAAGATATTACAGTTGGATATTTTTTTTCCATGTAGCTGAATCCAATTCTGACTTACTGGATGTTTTTCTTCAGGCAATAGTATTTCAGTTTGTAAAAATTACTTACAATTTGCAGTAATAATCACGTATACATAAAATGCATATATAAAGAGTATCTTAAACTCCTTCAAATATTCAATTGTTAAATATTACATAGCAAATAGACTAAATGACTTTGATTGAGCCATTTTATGTTGTATTTTTCCTAAATAAATACCTTATGCAAAGAAAATGTTCCATAAACTCTCTAATAATTAGTGAATCAACTATCTTGTAAAGAATTTTAAAGACAAGGAAATTTAGGGGTAATTGTCTTTATTGAAAACAGAAACTACCCTCTCTGCTGCAAATCAGATAAAAGTTCTACATACTAATTTGAAGAAACTTGTTTTGAACTTTATGTTTTAATAATACTATTTTCAATGTTTAAATGTGTTTTCTAACAAAATAAAAGATATATTTTGAACCAATAATCTGTCTTTATTGGGTTTCTTCTCCATAACTTTTTGCAATGTCATTAAGACTAATCAAACCAATTACAAATTATCTATTTTTAAGGTGTTTGCACTTCTGTAAATATATTTGAGCAAAGGTAATTTTTAATAAGAATTTAAATATGGTGACTTTTTAGGGATGGATAGGCAATTCTATTAATACAGGATATTATGTACAATTTGATTATAGCATTTCACATATCTCCATTAGCCTGGAGACACAACATGAAGGAAAGTATCTTGTTAGCAAATAGATACAAGATTTAGTGTGCACAGCAATATTGAAAAAAATCAATATTATGAGTATTTTTACAAAGTTCAGATTTCCTGATTAAAGTATGATTCTCTGAAAACTGACTCAAAATGGATACGTATCAAAGTACTTGCTTATTAATTACCCTAAGAGAAAAATTTGGAATGCATTTATAACTGATAGGTATCTGATGGACCTTGTTTTGAATGTTACAAACTGTACTTTTAAAAGTGATATAATATAGTTGAAAGAAAGTATTTTAAAAAAATAATCTTTGATTCAGTGTATTTATGGCTAAAAAGTTAATATTTTCATTTTAATGATACTTGTTTGGAAACTATGTGTGTGTTAAGGGATCTTATGTCCAGTCAAAGAACAGAATTTGCATCTATAAATTTATTAACAATTCTTGCCTTATATAGCACATAACATTTTCAGGATAGTGCATGTGTATAGTGCTGTGGGTTCAGTTGCTTCAGCTGTGTCTGAATAAAAAGAACTGCAATCTCCACACTTCCTCCACATATTCATGTGAATTCTGTTTAAGTTGAGAGAATAGGGATTTATTTAAGTAGAATTAGTAAACACAGTCAGGTTTCAAAGTTAATTAAGATATGATTATTTATCTTGCATTGCTGTTCCTTTAGCAAAGTGACTGAAACAATCCTAAAAGGCTAATCATTAACACTCAAAGTAGATATTACATTTATAAGCCCAGTTATCGAGAAGCTAACAATTTCATTTAACCATGGGTCTGTTATCTAAGGAAAATCAAGGAGAAAATATCAGAATAAACATTGTTACTGGGTTCAAATTTTTAAATAACTTCAATTGCATTCACAATGGGCTATCCTTCTGAACACTAAAGGACATTGAACAATATCACTGTTGCATCAGCAGGGCTTACACAGTTACCCACAAAGTGGGTCACTAACATACTTACATAAGTAAAAGCTACAACCTGGAAAGTAAGTGTGAAAATGATAAAAAAAAAAAAAAGAGAGAGAGAGAGAAATAATTTGAAGAGTAAATTATAGAATCAGTACTTGACTTTCTGTAAAATTATTTTCTAACCAGCTCAAAATTAGAGCAATAGGTCTAGGATACAGTAATTTTAGTTCTTCCCTTCCAAGCAAAGAAATAGAAATTTACCTTAGGTGCAAAAGTTATATGAGAATGCATTTTGGATTATCTTATTTCAAATAAAATAGTTTAGGGACTTCCCTGGTAGTCCAGTGGTTAAGACTCCATACTTCCACTGGAGGGGGCATGGTTTTGATCTCTGGTTGGGGAACTAAGATGCCACATGACTCCAGGTGCAGCAGGAGGGGACAGGCGAGTTCACCCCTATAAAATTCTATAAGGTCAGCTTGATTTATGCTTAACCAATGTTGTATCTGCATAGTTTCATACAAGATATTTTAGATAATACATTATCATAGCTATGGCTTCTCTATTTTGGTTAGTAGTTACTCGGAACAGAATTAAGAACAATGAGTTGGCTGTGTCATCCATTTGGCTTTAGTGTATGATCCTGAAAAGGTGGGCCATTCATCCATCTGTAGACCCTCAGGTGGCTTCCACGTCTTGCCTATTGTAAACATTGCTGCAATATACATAGAGGTTCAGGTATCTTTTCACATTAGTGCTTTTGGTTTATTTTTTAAAAAAAAAATACCCAAAATTGCAATTGCTGAGTTATGTGGCATTTTTATTATTTTGAGGAAATTAAAATCTATTTTTCAAAGTGGCTGTACCAATTTACATCCTCCTCAACAATGCATGAGTATTCTCTTTTTGTCACATTTTCACCACTTCTTCTTATTTATTGTCTTTTTGATAAACGTTCTGACAGGTGTGAGGCGATATCTCGTTGAGGTTTTGATTTGCATTTCCCTGATGATAGTGATGTTGAGCATCTTTTCATGTGTCTTTTGGTCATATGTATGTCTTCTTAAGGTTTCCTAAAAAGCACTTCTCAATATTCATCTTGATTCTTTGTACATCGTGGGTTAATAAAAGCTCATTTTCTTTATTTATTTTTATAAATAAATAGATGAAGCATCAGTAGTTCAAAAGAAAGAAAACTATTTAAACTTATGCTAAAACAAATTCAAGAGCTATAATATTTAGTTTCTTTTTGAAGCATATTATTTAAAACATATGCTGTGTTAAAACATTTTGGTTCAGAATTATTTTTTTTTCCTCCTTGTCATCCCAGATCCTTGAATGAGCTATTTATTTCTGGAAATGGGATTAATTTAACTAAGGAGAAACAGGCTTGCCCGATTTTGAAAACACACACACATACACACACACAAATTTTTATATTTAACTTATTATGTTTTTTATTAGTGTTACGAACACTACATTCTTATCAAATCTCCAGTCCAATTTCTTGTTTTTTCTTCCAGTGCAGTCTACTATTCTTTTCTTCTCTCTGTTCATTGTCAAGCTGAGAACATATGGTCCTGAATCTTCACGAGACAGTTGTCAAAAGTCAATGCCTCTGTCACTCATTGTGTAGTAACTGTCAAAACCAATGGTGAAGTCTAATCTCTGTGCATGTGATTCACAAACTGAGCAAGGCTGGAGGAAGTCAGGGACTACTGCACATGGTCGGCAATGTAAATGGCTCTTATTTCACTAAAGAAAGTTCAGTCCTTGCAATGACGTTTAGGTCCTTCTGTTTCCTGGCCCCCACAGTCCATTTCCACTGTCTCCTTAACCTCTGCTACCTTCCCTCTCCTGTTACTCACTGGGCTACATGCACACAGACTTTCCAGTCTCCTTGCCTAGATTGTTGTTCCAAGATATCCACAAGGCTAACTCATAATTTCCCTGTCCGGTATCATCACTCACATATCACCAAAATTAAGTATATTTGCCAGCCCTATGTTAAATAGCAACCCACTCTTCCTTGAGCCATTCCTGATCTTCCTGAACCTGGTCAGCTTGTTTTTTTGTTTTTGTTTTAAGCAACATTGATGATTTTTTCATGAACTGTGTAATGTCTTCTACCTGGGGAAGCCTGGTGTGCTAAAGTCCTTGGGATCGCAAAGAGTTGGATACGACTTAGCGACTAAACAAAAACATGCTCAGCTCCCCAGAATGGTGCCTTGCTTGTTTATTCAATAAGTACTCTTTGAATTAATGAATAATTTTCAAATGATTATTCCAAATTTATTTTTTTCTAAATTACCTGAAATTGCACATCTACTCAACTTACTCTCCTGCTTTCTGAAATGGTAATATCAAACCTATTCACCGCACTGACAATCTCCAGCCCTGCCCCTTCACCTGAGCAGCTTGATAAAGTTATCCATATGATCAGATTGACTTAACCTAATGGAAAATTTTTCAGTCCTCTTTCTGCCATTGATTCTATTTACCATATTCTCCTTGAAGTGATATTTCTTTGATTTTGAAGACTCTGATTGGATTTTCCTTCTACCCTTCTGATGCTCCACCAGTTTCCCTTTCAGGTTTATACTTCTTCCCTCACCTACTGGATTCTCCATCTGTGTTTCCCTGTTTCAGGCCACCTTCTCTCCTTAATCAGAATCCTATATCAGGCAATATCATTTACTTTCTTGGTATTATTTCTTATTAAGAAACTCAAATAACACTCTCATCTAAACTTCTGCTTCTAAGTTTCATACTGTTGAATATATATACATTCCTCATAATTTAAATGTGATGTTGCTGTTCACTTGCCAAGTCATGTCCGACTCTTAGCGACCCCATGGACTGCAGCATGCCAGGCTTCTCTGTCCCTCACTATCTCCCAGAGTTTGCCCAAGTTCATGTTCAATTGAATCGGTGACGCCATCCAACAATCTCGTCCTCTGTCATCCCCTTCTCCTCCTACCTTCATTCTTTCCCAGCCTCGGGGTCTTTTCCAATGAGTCAGCTCTTCACATCAGGTGGCCAAAATGTTAGAGCTTCAGCCTCAGCATCAATCCTTCTGAAGAGTATTCAGGATTGAGCTCCTTTAAGATTGCTGTGATAACCAAAAAATATTAACTCACTTGTCTCAAGGCTTTGGTTGCTGTTGTGTTGTGCTTAGTCATATAGTCATGTCTGACTCTTTGCAATCCTGTGAACTGCAGCCCATCAGGCTCCTCTGTCCATGGAATTTTCCAGGCAAGAATACTGGAGTGGGTTGCCACTTGCTACTCCAGGGATTCTTCCAGACTCAGGGATCAAATCTCTTGAGCCTTCTGCATTGGTAGACAGATTCTTCATATCCCTGAAATTTCCCTTTAAAAGGACTCACCCACTGTCAGTAGGAGGGAGTCAGCATTTGAACACAAGTCAGTCTACCCTTTCCCCTGTTATACCCTAGTTGCTTGCCTCCAAAAGAAAAGCAAACTTTTGTTTCCCCAACCAGACCTCTCGAGAATTGGCTTTTTTTTTTTTAGCTTTTTATTTTATATTGGAGTACAGTTGATTAATAGAGTTTTGCCATGAGAATGCACTGGTAATAGCAAACACCCTATTCAAACAACACAAGAGAAGACTCTACACATGGACATCACCAGATGGTCAACACCGAAATCAAATTGATTATATTCTTTGCAGCCAAAGATGGAGAAGCTCTATACAGTCAGCAAAAACAAGACGAGGAGCAGACTGTGGCTCAGAGCATGAACTGCTTATTGCCAAATTCAGACTTAAATTGAAGAAAGTAGGGAAAACCACTAGTCCATTCAGGTATGACCTAGATCAAATCCCTTATAAGTATACAGTGGAAGTGACAAATAGATTTAAGGGACTAGACCTGATAGACAGAGTGCCTGATGAACTATGGACAGAGGTTTGTGACATTGTACAGGAGACAGGGATCAAGAAAATCCCCATGGAAAAGAAATGCAAAAAAGCAAAATGGCTGTCTGAGGAGGCCTTAAAGATAGCTGGGAAGAGAAGAGAAGCGAAAAGCAAAAGAGAAAAGGAAAGATATTCCCATCTGAATGCAGAGTTCCAAAGAATAGCAAGGAGAGATAAGAAAGCCTTCCTCAGTGATCAGTGCAAAGAAATAGAGGAAAACAACAGATTGGGAAAGACTAGAGATCTCTTCAAGAAAATTAGAGATACCAAAGGAATATTTCATGCAAAGATAGGCTCTATAAAGGACAGAAATGGTATGGACCTAACAGAAGCAGAAGATATTAAGAAGAGGTGGCGAGAATACACAGAAGAACTGTACAAAAAAGATCTTCACAACCCAGATAATCACAATGGTGTGATCACTCACCTAGAGCCAGACATCCTGGAATGTGAAGTCAAGTGGGCCTTAGAAAGCATCACTACGAATAAAGCTAGTGGAGGTGATGCAATTCCAGTTGAGCTATTTCAGATCCTGAAAGATGATGCTGTGAAAGTGCTGCACTCGATATGCCAGCAGATTTGGAAAACTCAGCAGTGGCCACAGGACTGGAAAAGGTCAGTTTTCGTTCCAATCCCAAAGAAAGGCAATGCCAAAGAATGCTCAAAGTACTGCACAATTGCACTCATCTCACATGCTAGTAAAGTAATGCTCAAAATTCTCCAAGCCAGGCCTCAGCAATACGTGAACTGTGAACTTCTAGATGTTCAAGCTGGTTTTAGAAAAGGCAGAGGAACCAGAGATCAAATTGCCAATATCCGCTGGATCATCGAAAAAGCAAGAGAGTTCCAGAAAAACATCTATTTCTCCTTTATTGACTATGCCAAAGCCTTTGACTGTGTGGATCACAATAAACTGTGGAAAATTCTAAAAGAGATGGGAATACCAGACCTGTCTCTTGAGAAACCTGTATGCAGGTCAGGAAGCAACAGTTAGAACTGGACATGGAACAACAGACTGGTTCCAAATAGGAAAAGGAGTACGTCAAGGATGTATATTGTCACCCTGCTTATTTAACTTATATGCAGAGTACATCATGAGAAACGCTGGGCTGGAAGAAACACAAGCTGGAATTAAGATTGCCGGGAGAAATATCAATAACCTAAGATATGCAGATGACACCAACCTTATGGCAGAAAGTGAAGAAGAACTAAAGAGCCTCTTGATGAAGGTGAAAGAGGAGAGTGAAAAAGTTGGCTTAAAGCTCAACATTCAGAAAACTAAGATCATGACATCTGGTCCCATCATTTCATGGGAAATAGATGGGGAAACAGTGGAAACAGTGTCAGACTTTATGTTTTTGGGCTCCAGAATCACTGCTGATGGTGACTGTAGCCATGAAATTAAAAGATGCTTACTCCTTGGAAGGAAGGTTATGGCCAACCTAGATAGCATATTTAAAAGCAGAGACATTACTTTGCCAACAAAAGTCCATCTAGTCAAGGCTATGGTTTTTCCAGTGGTCATGTATGGATGTGAGAGTTGGACGGTGAAGAAGGCTGAGTGCCGAAGAATTGATGCTTTTGAGCTGTGGTGTTGGAGAAGACTCTTGAGAGTCCCTTGGATTGCAAGGAGATCCAATCAATCCATCCTAAAAGAGATCAATCCTGGGTGTTCATTGGAAGGTCTGATGTTGAAGCTGAAACTCCAATACTTTGGCCACCTCATGCGAAGAGTTGACTCATTAGAAAAGACCCTAATGCTGGGTAGGATTGGGGGCGGGAGGAGAAGGGGACGACAGAGGATGAGATGGTTGGATGGCATCACCGACTCGATGGACATGGGTTTGGGTAGACTCCGGGAGTTGGTGATGGACAGGGAGGCCTGGCGTGCTGCAGTTCATGGGGTCGCAAAGAGTCGGACACGACTGAGCGACTGAACTGAACAGTTGATTAACAATGTTATGTTAGTTTCAGGTGTATATCAAAGTGATTCAGTTATACATATACATGTATCTATTCTTTTTTTCAAATTCTTTGCTCAATTAAGTTGTTACAGAATATTGAGCAGAATTCCCTGTGTTATACAGCAGGTCCTTGTTGGGTATCCATTTTAAATATAGTAGTGTGTACATGTTAATCCCATGATCGGTGAGCAGCTAGACCCCACTTTGGGTAACAGAAGGACACAAGGCATACGTTTGCTAACTATGTGGTGGGAGTAATAGCTTCTACCTTATGGGATTGTTGTGAAGATGAAATGAGTTACTCACCAAAGCCATCAGGACTTGGTCTGACAGGTAGTATGCAAGTTTTTTAAACTGTATTTTTCTTGTTAAAATTCTCAAGTTTCACAACAACCTCAGCTTTGATTATGTGTCTTGCTTTTTTGTGTGCACTTACTTATGGTGACTTGTCTCTTGATGTGATATGCAATATTTGTGTTGTGAGCTCATTTCCTTGGAACTTTGTATGAAGAAAATCTGAGACCTGAATTTAAGAAACATTCCTCATGGGATTTGCATTTTCTGGGTCTCTGGGATCATTTCCAACCTGACATCATTTTTAAACTACACATTTGACTTCAAGCTTTTTCTGAGGCCACTACCCAGTGCAAAGGAAAGCTCACAGATAAGAATTCTCCAGAGAGACTTCGCTTCTCTTGCCACACAGAGAAAGTCTGCAGGATGCAGACTTCTATGACTTTAGCTAGAAGACTCCCCATCTGCCCAACCAATGATTCATTCTTTAAAATTACTCTGTTCCTTTCCTACATCACCTTCTTACTTTCACAGATGCCAGAACTGCAGCACAATCTAAAGACTTTTCCTGTCTTCTTTTGCACCCTCTGATTGATCCTTCACATGACTTTCCCCCAAATATCTCTTGAACATGTGGTCACAACTGAGTGATTAGAACTTACACAAGTGGCCAGTGCTATTCTAGAACAAGCATCATTCTCTAGAGCAACATTACTTGCTGATTCTCTCTCCCCAAGTTTTATCTTATATTAACATCAACTCCATGACAGTGCAGTTTAAAAAAAAAAAAAACTTAAAATGATAATAATATTTTACTTTTAATGCTAGGCCTTCTAGGAGGAAGGTTTTAGTTTGCCATATTGCCAGAAGTGAAGATCAACCCTGTCTTTTCCTCATCAGTTTAAAATAAGAAGCACATTGGCCAAAAATATTAAATGCACTAGTGAAAAATGTGTATGATGAATTCTTTCTTAAATATTTCCTTTTTATATTCATGAAACTCTTAATTCACCATACTACTGGAAGGCATGTCAGTATTGGTATAACATTTTTCAGAATCTGATGATGCATAAATGTGACTACAGTGTAAACTAATAAAAGTCATCGTAACAACCTAGAGGGGTGGGATGGGGTGGGAGGTGGGAGGGAGGTTCTAGAGGAAGGGGGCACATGTATATGTATGGCTGATTCATGTTGATGTATGACGGAAACCAACACAATGTTGTAGAGCAACTATCCTTTAATTAAAAATAAATTAAAAAAAAGTAACTGTAAAATTTCTCCTCTTCACCACAGTTCCATGACAGGTTTCCCAGAAACATAAAGATCTTTCTATCCTGTGAGAAGTTTGGTTGTTATTTATGGTCATTAACCCCCATCCTTTTACCTGCATGCATTTCATGAATCTTGGGTTTAACCAGAGCTGACCCAGCAAGGCATTTACTCTGGGTGAGCACCTCGCTTCACCCAAACCACAAGTGCTCTTTGCTTCATGGAACTCTATTGCTTTTGTTGCCTAGAACCAATTATACCTTAGCTAATCTTTGCTCTTTTAATTTCCCTCCATACTTTTCAGAATGAAATGTGCAAATGACTAATGCAAGATTACCCCCACTTTCTGGTTTATCCACTTACGGACCAGGACACAGAACTGTCTCCAGCTTATTATTAATTTGCTCTTCTCAGTTACAGCCAATAACAAGATTTCTCTTGCTCTGGGTTAGCAATACACCCAGTCATCTCTATTATTTAACTAATTAACGGTACTGTCTAAAGTATATGCCTGTCATTTAAAATTATATACGTGTGTGTGTGCATCCACTTCCCCATAGGCTTTGTATTATGCATCTCTTTGATTCAGAATTTTGGGGCCTAATTTCTATTCCTTTGTGTATTAAAGGCTTTTGAGGGAATGTCTGCCATTGAGGAATCTTCAAATTTCCCTCTAGCAGAAGTGAATTGACCTTTGTTTCATAAATATGTCTTCTCGAGACCTTAGATTAGTCTCAGTTGTGTCTGACTCGCTGAGATCCCATGGACTGCAGCCTGCCAGGCTCACTATGGGATTCTCCAAGCAAGACCACTGGAGTGGGTAGCCATGCTCTTCTCTAGGGTATCTTTACAACCCAGGGATCAAACCTGGGTCTCCCACATTGTAGGTAGATTGTTTACAGTCTGAGCCACAAGGGAAACCCAACTTTTAAGTATATGACTTGCAATTAAATTTCAGTAAAGACTCCCTGTACTCTAATTCCTTTTCAGGAAAAATGACCATGTACATGCTCCCTTTCAGTTTATATAGTAAAGACAGGCAATGTTTAGAACGGACAGGTGGAAAGATAATGTCCTGACAGTTTCTCTGGATATTGGAAATTCCTCGCTAGACTAAGTCAGACCAACATAGAGCCTTACTCCTCTATGACATGAGAATGAGACCATATAAAAATGCTTTTACAAAGATCTAAAGAAAGAATATTACAAGAGCTTGCTCCTTAAAATTTATTAGATTATTTACTATAAGGATATTATCATTTTCTTTTTAAACTGTGTGGATATTATTGATGGCTACTATTTTTATTTGGGGCTTCCCTGGTGGCTCAGACAGTAAAGAATCTGCCTGCAGTGAGGGAGACCCAGGCTCAGTCTCTGGGTCTAGAAGATCCCTATTTGGTACTCTTTTCACAAAAACTAATAAGACATATCCTCTTATCTGACTAAAAGGAAAAGTGTGTCATGGTAAAATAAAAAGATGTGTGCATGTGTGTGTGTGTGTGTACAATTAACTTTTGGAAAGTCTCATCATGCAACTGTGTCATAATTTCTGTATGTAGATGGAAACCCAAGGGCCATATGAGCCCACCACTAGCAAACAATTCTTCCTGACATGGACTTTGTAATCCTATGCTTTATAGAATTTTTTCTAACTTAATTTTCCCTCCATTCTGACATCCTCACTTAACTAATTTTATTTTATTCTTTAAATTATATATACTTTATATATATATATATAAACATGTAATTATATATATTATATATAATTAGAAGACATATTAATTTTTCTTGAAAACAGAAAAAATATGGAAAATAGATATCCTCTATATACAACTTAAATATCATTCTTTCATATACTATCAAAGGGCATACAATATTTGAAATTTCACATATGCATAATGCACATTTGTTTACCAAATAAAGAAAACTAGAATTTGGAAGGTAAAGCCATTTCTTCAATATGTTTTATTTATTTTAAAGTATTAGTAGTTTATAATCTTGGGTGGCTTTTATCTCAATAGAGTCAACCCTCTATTACCAAAGTACAGATTAATGTTTTAAAAATTAGTTGCATTCAAAATTTACAAATAGATTTATATTGGTAAAATGCACATTATATTTTTTAAAGTTATTTTACTTTTCAAAAACTAGTGTACACATCTAGAGTGTCAAAAAATGCCTGCTGTCAGAACTTCTGAATACCAGCAAATGCCACCCTGGGTCTATAATGAAATGTAAATTTCCTTTTCCATTGTTTGTATTGTATTTTTAAACATCAAAAAAGAGAGAGAGAGATGAAAAGTTTTTAGCATTTCAATGCAACATAGTTTTTCAATAATTGAAAAAGTTGGTAGACTAGAAAACGTGTATTACTATAGTGACAAGGAGAATAAATGATTTGTGATATGAAAGAGAAAAAAGTTGAATTAATATATTTTGAATTCCAATTCAGTTCTTTAAGCAGAATGAAAAAGTGCATCAGCGTCTCTCCAAATAGTAAGTTAGATTTCTTTTAAAGAGTCAGGTTTGCTTGTCTTTCAGTTGATATTTATAGGCAAAAATCTTTTACCCTAATGACTTACAGATCTTCTAAAATATCTAGGTGCAATTCCATTTAGAATCGTAATGAACTTTAGTAGTTGTTGTTGTTCAGTTGCTAGGTCCTGTCTGACTCTGCAGCCTCACAGACTACAGCACCCCAGGCTCCTCTGTCCATGGGATTCTCCAGGCAAGAATCCTGAGGCAGGTTGCCATGCCCTCCTCCAGAGGATCTTCCTGATCCAGGATCAGACTCACATCTCATTATGTTTCCTGCATTGACAGATTGGTTCTTTACTTCTAGGGCCACCTGGGAAGCCCGATATGATGTTTCAGTTCAGTTCAGTTCAATTCAGTTGCTCAGTTGTGTCCGACTCTTTGCGACCCCATGAATCGCAGCACGCCAGGCCTCTCTGTCCATCACCAACTCCCGGAGTTTACCCAAACTCATGTCCATCGAGTCGGTGATGCCATCCAACCATCTCATCCTCTGTCGTTCCCTTCTCCTCCTGCCCCCAATCCTTCCCAGCATCAGGGTCTTTTCCAATGAGTCAACTCTTCGCATGAGGTGGCCAAAGTATTGGAGTTATATGATGTTTACTAACACACAAAATATATCTTACCAAATGATTTTAAATATCTCGAATTTGTGTCCGATATCTGTGCATATTCTGTAAAATTTCTGAGGAAGGTTGATAGAATCTTCTCCTGACGGTGAAAGTGAAGTCGCTCAGTCGTGTCTGACTCTCTGCGACCCTGTGGACTGTAGCCTACCAAGCTCTTCAGTCCATGGAATTTTCCAGGCAAGAGTACTGGACTGGCTTGCCATTTCCTTCTCCAGGGGATCTTTCCGACCCAGGGATCGAACCTGGGTCTCCCCCATTGCAGGCAAACGTGTTACCGTCTGAGCCACCAGGGAAGTTAGGAATAATAGGCTCGCTAGGGTAGAGCGGGACACACTTTTGCTTTGTATGGATGCACCAGTGTTAAATGTCAGTATGCAATCAATCACCCTACTGGTAACAGAAACATAGAATGATAAGAATTCCCTGTGTGAGAAAAGTTTAAATCTTCATAACATCATTCATTTGCCTCCCAAGTTATCTGGCTTATGTAGTCTGCCACGGAATCACTTAAAAAACAAAACAAAACAGTGAACACATCATAATCATTCTCAGATTCTTGTAGTGTATCCCTGAAAGTATGTCAATATTTAACAGTACTAATATTCAGCAGAAAAGGTATGTACGAGACCTGCACTTTAAAATATGTTATATGCATGCAGAATAAATCAAATTTTAAATATGCATATATGTGATCAAGTTGATGTGACTGAAGCATAAATACTATAGACATAAACTCATTCATGAATATCATGGTGACTTTCCCCTATAGGTATACAAAGCAAAAATAATGGAATATTTCTCAGAATTAGAGAAAGATAAAATTGGAAGAATGTTGGCTCAACTTTTCATTGTGATCATCTGTTAATTTTCTCACAGCTGATTTTATTTAATTAGGAGATGACATTAGCTAACTTTGCAGTTAAAACATTACTGCAAAGAGAAAAGAGGAAATCTTTAACACACTGTATCTTTCCTATTAAAAAAAATATTCAATGAGTGTTTAGTATACCTTTTTATGTTGTATTTTTTTGCTCCTGAAGTAATACTGCTAAATTTAAGAATACAATAGCTATCACAAAATAGAGATGTACCTATTGCACCACTTCCTTTTAAAATTAGTGCTAACATAGCATGAAGGAAGTGTAATTCAACTAGAGAAATGAAAATTTACATTTTTTATCTCTGAAACTGAACACTGATTCTCTGAAAATCATTTGCATTAATAAAATCTGTCAAAATGTGTTGAATATATGCAACATTTAGACAAATGTCACCATTATCTCTTGCTCAGACATGGTTTAAGGACCATGTTCATCATGTCCTTTATTATATCATCCATGCATATTAAGACTACAAATGACTTTCAGCTACTTAAATTCATAATCATGATATAATATCTGTGCTTTTATGGAGTTCCAGCATAATGTTGCATATATTCTTCTTTTCAACTGACTTTGTTCTTTCACAGTGAAGTACTATGATAGATAGTTCCACCAGAGATTTCTGAAGCAAATAATTGGTACAGTTTCTTCTGGCTTACAATAGCACATTGAATGCTTATAGATGGTCACAAAAGGAAACCTGACAAACTCAGTTGAAATGGACACATTTCTTACCATATGCCTGTCATATGTAATTAGCTTTTTAAAGGTAAGTAGAAAAAGGAATTTGCATAATGTCACCCTACTTGGTAGAAATATATTATTATCTCATTATATAGGGCAGTGTCAGTTATATAATATCCTGTTTAGAATTATACAAGGGTAATTTACTATTATGTTATAGCTACAATAATAGCTAAACTAAATCAGGATATTTATGATTACCATTTTTATTATAGCTTTTTTATGTATTGATTTTAAGAATGGGATAAACCTGTACAATCACAAAGTTAATTTATGTTAGCATTTATGCAGGTAGGGCTTCCCAGGTGGCTCAGTGGTAAAGAATCTACATAACAATGCAGGAGACTCCTGAGACCCAGTCTTGATCTCTGGATCTGGAAGGTCCCCTGGAGGAGGAAACGGCAACCCACTCCGGTATTCTTGCCTGGAAAATCCCATGGACGGAGGAGACTGAAGGACTACAGTCCACTGGGCCTCAAAGAGTCAGATGCGACTGAGCATGCATGCACAGTATTTATGCAGATACGCACGGATTATCAGGGCTTCCCTGGTGGCTCAGAGGACAAAGGATCTCCTTGCAATGCAGGAGACCTGGGTTTGAACCTCAGGCCAAGAAGATCCCTTGGAGAAGGGAATGGCTACCCACTCAAGTATTTATGCCTGGAGAATCCCATGGACATCAGAGCATAGTGGGCTATTGCCCACAGGGTACCAAAGAGTCATACGTGACTGAGTGACTAACACACACCGATTATCACCTTCCATTTTATTGACGTTCTTACTAAAGAAATGCTGATTACTCAAGCTATTAAAGTGATAATAATTACACTTAGAATCATTCTAGTCTTTAGGAGGGAATTAAGTGGAAAGCCTTGATAAGCTTCTGTGGAAGCCTTTTGTTTATTGAAGTATAGTTGATTTGCAATATTATATTAGTTTCAGGTATATAGCATTGTGATTTAGTATTTTTACAGATTATACGTCATTGAAAGTTATTACATGATAATGGCTATCATGCCCAATGCTATATAGTCTATCCTAGTTGCTTATCTATTTTATATACGGTAGTCTGTATCTTTTCATCTCATAACCCTAACCTTGCCCTCTCTCTTCCCTCTCCCCTTAGGTAATCACTAACCACTAGTTTGTTTTCTATATTTGTGACTCTATTTCTGATTTTCATATAATCTGTTTGTATTATTTTTTAGATTCCACGTATAGGTGATATTATACAGTGTTTGTTGTTCTCTGACATTTCACTAAGCGTAATAACTAAGCACAATATTCTCTAGGTTCATTCATGTTACTGCAAATGGCAGAATTTATAAGAAATTTTCCATTTCATGTGTGTATATATCTATAAATATATATTCCATTGTGTTTATATATAAAGTTATGTTTATATATTTATATTTATTTATATATTATGTTATATATCTGATTCTATATATGTACATATATATATAACATCTTCTGTATCCAATCAGCTGTTGATGGGCATTTAGGTTGCTTCCATATCTTGGCTAATGTAAATAGTGCTGCTCTGAACATTGGGTTGCATATATCTTCAAAATAGTTTTCATTTTTTCTGGATATATACCCAGGAGTGGAATTGCTGAATCATACAGTAGTTCTTCTCCAGCACCACAGTGCTAATGCTAGAGAATTCTCTTGAGAGTCCCTTGACTCTCTCTGGCAGGGAAATAAAACTATAGGAAATCAAACCTGAATACTCATTGGAAGAACTGATGGTGAAGCTGAAGCTCCAATACTTTGGCCACCTGATGTGAAGAGCTGACTCATTGGAAAAGACTCTGATGCTGGGAAAGATTGAAGGCAGGAGAAGGGAATGACAGAGGATGAGAAGGTTGGATGGCATCATCGGCTTGATGGACATGAACTTGGGCAAACTCCAAGAGATGGTGAGGGACAGGGAGCCCTGGCATGCTGCAGTCCATGGGGTTGCAAAGAAGTGGACAGGACTTAGCTACTGAACAACAGCAACACAGTAGCTCTATTTTTATTTTTATTTTTTGAGAAATCTCCATGCTGTTTTCTTTAGTGCCTGCATTGAATGTCACTGTTTTAAGATTGCTGTACACTGGTACTTTGTGATCACTGAACAGATGACAAGATGGAAGAAGCTATGATAGTTTCTTCAGATAGTAGCATGTGCTCTTTCTAGGTGGCTGATAATAGTGGAGATGTCCTTGTTTACAAGTGTAAACAAAATACTTCTGTGATACTCCCTAATCTGAACTGAGTGATTGCAATCAGGTGCAAGTAGGCTCATACAACCCAAAATTTTGCAATTTTATCCTGTTCCCCTTTATAGAAGCATATGTATGAGATGTTAAAAGTTCTTCTCTTCAGTCTTCACCTGGGTCTCCTGCGTTGCAGGCAGATTCTTTACCATCTGAGCCATCAGGGAGACCCAGGAATACCTTAGAAAGTGGAGTCACTCAGTCATGTCCAACTCTTTGCGACCCCATGGTATGTAGCCTTGCTCCTCCATCCATGGGATTTTCTAGGCAAGAATACTGGAGTGGGTTGCCATTTCTTTCTCCAAGCAATACCTTACACAGCAATAATTGTATTTAACTAGTTCCACTTTAGTAATTTCTGCTTCTCTTTGAAGTAAACTTGTTCATTTATAGACAACTCTGATTGACATAAGAAGATTGACAAAAAGTTAGTATTTTCCTTCAGTAACTAGACTTATGTAAACCACATTTATTGACTTTGCTTACTTTCAGTGCTAGGCTTCTTCTGTGCCAGCTCATTTCTTTGATAAGAAAACTGTCTCTGCCTGATCCAAACAAGAACCCAGCTTCTGTCTCCATACTATGACCCACCACAACAACTGAGCCTGATTGGATTAAAGAGTGGACTCTTGGGTCAAGAGGGGCTACAGTATTAGCATAGACCAGAGTTACCTTACTATGACACTAGCCTCCTTTTTATCCTCTCTCTCCTTTTTCCCTGTACCTCCTCATTTTTTTTTTTTTGCTTAAATCTTGACGAACAGATAACCCTGAAAGTTAAAAGCAACATGTCTAAGAAGATAAGGAGAATTGTTTTGAGGGTCTTGAGGAAAGGATTATACTAATGATCCCAAACAAGAAACATCTAAAACTAGAAAATCCAATTGTTCCAACTGCAAATTTAGTAGCAGTTTAGGATGAAGAAGCCACAGCCTGGGCTGGACTATAAAATCACATCCCCCATCTTTTCCTTGCTCTCTGAAAACTCCAATTCAGGTGTCTAGGGAGTTAGCTCATCTCCAGACATTCCTCACTGTGCATCAGCTGAATTAAGTGCTTAATCTCTATTCGAGTGATAATACCTTTTTTTTCAATATAGTTCTATTTTCTATGAATTTTGGACAAGCTCATAAAAAACTAATCTCAAGAAATGTCCTCCTATCAAATGGAGATGATTTAACTCTGGGGCCAATACTGTCATGACCTTAGAGTAGCAAATAAAGAAAAGGGTTAGGGAGAGAGAGAGAGAGACTAAGTATCAGTAGATGAGGAGACATGTGGGCTTGTTGGATTTTTTCAAGGAAGGTCTCTGTTTGCTTTGTCTTTTAACATAATTTAGTCCAGATTATCTACTTTATTTGCACATAAAGAAATTTTACCTCAATTGGTAAAGAGTCTGCCTGCAATGCAGGAGACCCCGGTTCGATTCCTGGGTTGAGAAGATCTCTGGAGAAGGGAAAGGCTACCTACTCCAGTACTCTGGCCTGGAGATTTCCATGGACTATCCATGGAGTCACAAAGTGTCGGACATGACTGAGCAACTTTCACACTCACTTAAAGAAATTATAGTGTAATTCTAATAAGTATCTTTTTTTTTATTAAGCTAGTTTGAAGTACTTCAATTTTCAAAACCAAAAGTCAATTAACAGACACATTTTGAAAAGACAAATAACCTCCTTCTTTATGGTAAAGATCAATAAGTTCTTACCCTAAAAAAAAAAAAGGCTTATCAGAGCTCAATCCCCAAAACACCCACTATCACATATTTGTTGCCTTATCATTTTGAAACACTTAATATTATTGAATCTTAACACAATCTGTAAGAAAGATTATGTTATCTCAGTTGTATTGATGAAGATTAACTGGGTAAATGTCACTTCAAACACATTATGAGCTCCATGATGACAGTGATTTCCCTATTTGGTTCTCTGTGAACTGTGCAATGTTGGCACACAATATTATTTCTTGAATAAATTAATGAATAAATATTCAGAGATGTGCACAAATATCTAGAGACTAGAAACTAGATTGTCTCTACTGAAGTGAGACTATGCTTTTAATTAGACTCTGGGTAAATAGGCAAGAAATTCTTTTTATGGTTGTTATATGGAAGTTATATTGTTTTAAAATATCTTCCATAAACTAGTACTTTCTAGTGTTAGAATATCAGTGAATCCTTGATACTATGCTATGCCAAGTCCCTTCAGTCACATCTGAATCTTTGTGACCCCTCGGTCTGCAGCCCGCCAGGCTTCTCTTTCTGTGGGATCCTCCAGGCAAGAATACTGGAGTGGGTTGCCATTTCCTTCTCCATGAGTCCATTAAAACAGCTATCAAAATATGACCTACTGAAGACCAGGGCGACTGATAGTGTTAAATGCAGGAATATTCTGATGGTCTACTAAAAACAGAAATGTTTCAAATTTTCCTGATTGTAAAATTTGAATATTATTATGTACATAGCCTACCTTGCCCTGCCACCAGCCCTGCTCTGTATGTTGATAAGAGACCGACTATGCAATTACAATGATATCTTGACTTTCATGTAGCGACTATATATTTAGGTGAGGGTATAGAAGGAAACAAATACGTAAAGCATATACTTAGGAAATTTGAAGAGTGTATAGTAAGAAATGTTTATGCTTAGTGTCAAAGTGTGGCTTCTTGGCCCATGGCTTTGGTCATTAGAACAGTATCATTTATTGAGCAGAGGAAATGATGCACAGCAATTCAGAAAAAAAAAATTATATAGAAACTTAGGGTAGAAAGACTGGAATACTCTTCTGAGAGCACAAAATATTTTTTTTTTCTGATGTGAGTTTTAGATATAAGGTTTACATTTGTGTGTACACATTTAGAGATATAAGATTAGTGAAATTAAAAGATAATGCTATGGAATTACTACTGCATGAGAGGGTGTGTTAGTCTTCTCAGGCTGCCATAACAAAATACCACAGGCTGAGTGGCATAAAAAACAAAAATTAATGTCACAGTTTTGGAGTTTCAGATGCATGAGATCAATGTGGCAGCAGATTCAGTTCCTAGTAAGAGCTCTCCCTGACTTGCAGATGGATGCCTTCTTGCTGTGTCCTCACATGGTCTTTCCTCAGCGTGTGTGTTCTAGGAGAGAGTCAAAGATCTCTTTCCATTCCTCTTAGTATTGTCTCTTATCCTAGGGGGTTAGGGCTGTACCCTTATGACCTCATTTAACCCAAATCACCTCCTAAAGGCCTGAGTTCCAAATACCATCACACTAGTGGTTCAGTTCAGTTCAGTCACTCAGTTGTGTCCTACTCTTTGTGACCCCATGGACTGCAAGACACCAGGCTTCCCTATCCATCACCAACTCCCAGAGCTTGCTCAAACTCACATACATCAAGTCAGTGATGCCATCCAACCATCTCATCTTCTGTCATCTCCTGACTTCAATCTTTCCCAGCATCAGGGTCTTTTCCAATGAGTCAGTCCTTCGTATCAGGTGGCCAAAGTATTGGAACTTCAGGTTCAGCATCAGTCCTTCCAATGATTATTCTGGACTGATTTCCTTTAGGATAGACTGGTTTGATTGCCTGGCAGTCCATGGGACTCTCAAGAGTCTTTTACAATACTACAGTTCAAAAGCATCAATTCTTCAGCGTTCAGCTTTCTTGATGGTCCAGTTCTCACATCCATACATTATTACTGGAAAAACCATAGCTTTCACTAGATGGACCTTTGTCAGCAAAGCAATGTCTCTGGTTTTTAATATGCCATCTAGGTTGGTCTTAACTTTTCTTCCAAGGAGCAATCGTCTTTTAATTTCATGGCTGCACTCACCATCTGCAGTGAGTTTTGAGCCCCCCAAAATAAAGTCTGTCACTGTTTCCATTGTTTCCCCATCTATTTGCCATGAAATGATGGGACAAGATGCCATAATCTTAGTTTTCTGAATGTTGAGTTTTAAGCCAACTTTTTCACTCTCCTCTTTCACTTTAATCAGGAGACTCTTTAGTTCCTCTTCACTTTCTTCCATAAGAGTGTTATCATCTGCATATCTGAGGTTATTGACATTTCTCCTAGCAATCTTGATTTCAGCTTGTTCTTCATCCAGCCTAGTATTTCACATGATGTACTCTGCATACAAGTTAAATAAGCAGGGTAACAATATGCAGCCTTGATGTACTCCTTTCCCAATTTGGAACCAGTCTACTGTTCCATGTCCGTTCTAACTGTTGCTTCTTGACATGCATACAAGATTTCTCAGAAGGCAGGTAAGATGGTCTGGTATTCCCATCTCTAAGAATTTTCCACTGTTTGTTGTGATTCACACGGTCAAAGGCTTTAGCATAGTCAAAAAAGTAGAAGTAGATGTTTTTCTGGTACTCTATTGCTTTTCCAATGATCCAATGGATTTTGGCAATTTGATCTCTGGTTCTTCTGCCTTCTCTAAATCCAGCTTGAACATCTGAAAGTTCTCAATTTACATACTACTGAAGCCTCACTTGGAGAATGTTAATTATTACTATGCTAGCGTATGAGGTGAATGCAATTGTGTGGTAGTTTGAACATTCTCTGGCATTGCCTTTGTTTGGAATTGGAATGAAAACTAGCCTTTTCAAGTCTTGTGGCAACTGCTGAATTTTCCAAATTTGCTGGGATATTGAGTGCATCATTTTCACAACATAATCTTTTAGGATTTGACATAGCTCAACTGTAATTCCATCACCTCCCCTAGCTTTGTTTATAGTGATACTTCCTAAGACTCATTTGATTTTGCATTCCAGGATCTCTGACTCTAGGTGAGTGATCACACTGTCGTGGTGATCTGGGTCATTAGGATCTTCTGTGTATTCTTGCCACCACTTCTTAATATCTACTGCTTCTGTTAGGTCCATGCAATTTCTGTCCTTTATTGTGCCCATCTTTGCATGAAATGTTCCCTTGGTATCTCTAATTTTCTTGAAGAGATCTCTAGTCTTTCCCATTCCTTTGTTTTCCTCTATTTCTTTGCATTTATCACTGAGGAAGACTTTCTTATCTCTCCTTGTTATTCTTTGTAACTCTGCCTTCAGATGGGTATATCTTTCCTTTTCTCCTCTGCCTTTCACTTATCTTCTTTTCCCAGCTGTTTATGCAGTCTCTTCAGACAACCATTTTGCATTTTTGCATTTCTTTTTCTTGGGGATGGTCTTGATCACTGCTTCCTGTACAATGTCATAAACATCCATAGTTCTTCAGGCACTCTGTCTATCAGATCTAATCCCTTAAATCTATTCATCACTTCCACTGTATAATCATAAGGGGTTTGATTTAGGTCATACCTGAATGGTCTAGCAGTTTTCCCTATTTTCTTCAATTTCAGTCTGAATTTGGCAATAAGGAGTTCATGATCTGAGTCACAGTCAGCTCCTGGTCTTGTTTCTGCTGACTGTATAGAGCCTCTCTATCTTATTTGCAAAGCTTATTTGCAAAGTAAATAATCAATATGATTTCAGTTTTGACCATCTGGCGATGTCCATGTTTAGAGTCATCACTTGTGTTGTTGGAGGTGGGTGTTTGCTATAACCAGTGCATTCTCTTGGTGAAACTCTGTTAGCCTTCTACCTGCTTCATTTTGTACTCCAAGACCAAACTTTTCTGTTACTCCAGGGATCTCTTGAATTCCTAATTTTGCATTCTAGTCCCCTATGATGAAAAGGACATCTTTTAATTTTTCCCCCCTTTGTTGTTAATTGTAGAAGGTCTTTAAGTCATCATAGAACCATCGAACATCAGCTTCTTTGGCACTAGTGATTGGTGCATAGGCTTGGATTACTGTGATAGTGAATGGTTTGGCTTGAAAACGAACAGAGATCATTCTGTCATTTTTTGAGATTGCACCTGAGTACTGCATTTTGGACTCTTGGTTGACTATGAGGGCTACTCCATATCTTCTAAGGGATTCTTGCACACAGTAATAGATATAATGGTCATCTGAATTAAATTTGCCTATTTGGGTCCATTTTAGTTCACTGATTTCTACAGTGTTGATGTTCACTCTTTCCATCTGTTGGACCACTTCCAATTTACCTTGGTACATGGACCTAACATTCCAGGTTCCTATGCAATATTGTTCTTTACAGCATAGGACTTTACTTCCATCACCAGTCACATCCACAACTGGGAGTTGTTTTTGCCTTGGCTCTGTCTCTCCATTCTTCCTGGAGTTATTTCTCCACTCTTCTCCAGTAGCATATTGAGCAACTACTGCCCTGGGGAGTTCATCTTTCAGTGTCATATCTTTTTGCCTTTTCATACTGTTCACACTAGAGGTTAGGACTTTTACACATGAATATTGGAGACACACAACACAGTCTACAGCTCAGGGGTTCTGTTAAGTTCTTTATGGAAATATTTACTTAAATAATCTTACAGTTTCCATATATGTGGTGGTTACTGTAATTATCCCTATTTTAAGTGTTGTTTTATTATAAGGGGCCAGGGGAATAGTATTTTTCTTTAGGAAAGAAGAAGGGAAATGGGAACTGTCAGAGGAAAATATATAAATCAATCAAAGTGGAAACAAAGCAAGATGACCCAGTGAAGACTTCTTGAAAAATTGGAATGTATATATTGATATTACATGATGTGCATTCTTTGAAAATGAAACTTTAACAAAGCTATACGAACATTCGGCATAAAATTTTCATATACAGGTAGGAAAAGAGTCGATCACATATTCAGTACAGAGGTAATAAGAGGAAACTGAAATATTTTACCTAAGGTTGCCTTCTTTTTCCTATAACCTTCTTAGAACTGCTGACGCAGCCCTTAGAAACCTGTCTGCAGCAGAAGTCACTGTGCAAAGCTCCTGAACTAATGGCCCAGAGAGCTGTGACCAAGGGCTTCTCAGTGATCCTTCTCAGGATAGCATTTTATCAAGAGAGCCATTCAAACCATGCCTAGGAAAAAATGTGAGGAAAAAGCAACAAAACACACAGGGGAATAGAAAATAAAAATGTACCTCAAATTGAACACAGTGAGTTAATAGTCTCAGTTGAGTGACAAAATTTTATCAATTGTATTGACTTGATCAATCCTAAATGGAGTTAGACTTGATTCTGCCTCATAGTTCTCTATTCTCTTATGTCCAAAGTACTACAGAATAATACAACTCCCATTCTAACCAATCTTCCAACAATAATTTCAAACATCAAGCCTAAAAACTAAAAAAAAAAAAAATCATATCATATCACCCCCTTCATTCAATCCAATTTATAGATTTCAGCTATAGATAGCATAGCTATCCATGCATGATCTGTTTGACTTCTATAACTCTATCTTGTTCCATTCTCACTCATGCTTACCAAACACCCTAAGCATTCACATCTTACCAAAATTGAGATGTTGTCTGACTCATATCCTCTGTGTATGCTTTTCTTCTTTGTATAACTGCCTTCTTTACATTAGTGAACTCTCTAAAGGATGTACTACCATTGGATATTATTTATTTCAATACCCTGGTATTTCTTTTTCAAGTGTGCAGATTCCAATTTACTTAATAATTCACCTATAGAAGTGCTCAAAATATGTATGAATAAATAAGCAAACAGTTTGCTATTGGGGGGGTTGTAGTCCAATGATTTAGGACAGATTCTCTAGCCTCATGAGAGTTTTATCCTCTGAAGTGTGCATAAGCAGCTTTCTACAAAGTTAGGTGACGCTAAACTCATACTACACATAAAGCAGACTGCTGTGGATGTAGAGGTAGAGAACGTATTCAATGTACCATGGAGAAAGAAAATGTTTTCTGGGGCATGTTAAAACAGGCTTGGGTAGTTTGTGCTAATAAATTAACTCATAAAAGGTTTAACACAACAAAGGATAAGCTCACACCAAGTTGGTCATATCTTTGGAACATTCTACAAGGGCATTCTTACATGCAATAATTCTAGATACGACTAGGATCTAATCTGGCTTTGCACTCTCAACACATGCATTCCAGGTTATTGATGCAGAGGAAGAAAGATGTGAAGAATTATTGGACAGTCCTTAAATATATCACTTCCATTCATAGCTCCTTGGCCAGAAGTAGTCACATGATCCCACAAAACTGCATAGGGCCTAGGAGTTGGGTGCTAATGTATAAGCTGCCCATGATCTTGTGCTTCCCAACTCTTGTGACCCCATAGACTGTAGCCTGCCAGGCTCCTCTTTCCATGGGATTCTTCAGGCAAGAATACTGGAGTGGGTTGCCATTTCCTTCTCCAGGGGAGAGCAACTAAGCATGCACGTGATCTGCAACACTTTCAAATGCCATGGGGAGGTGATCTTTTTGTGTCATGGTGAGGTAAATTTATTACCCAAATGGAGGGTCATTGGTGACTGAGATTTTGTGAATTGAAAATGTAGTGTTACTGTCTTCAAAAATACACCACGCAGTGGTGATAGATAAAGAAGAAACTACCCACTCTTCTTGTATTATACATTATAGTGTTTTGTCCCTTTTTCTTCCTGAATGTTTTACCTAATATATCACAATAATCCTTTAGGACTGTGATATAAAACTCCTTATGCCTCTTTAGCTCCACTTTAGATAAAAAATGGCAAACAATAATCTTCAATTTAAGAAACAATTTGCATTTTTCTCACTTAAAGGGACACTGCTGCTGCTGTCGCTGCTAAGTCGCTTCAGTCGTGTCCGACTCTGTGCGACCCCATAGACGGCAGCCCACCAGGCTCCTCTGTCCCTGGAATTCTCCAGGCAAGAACACTGGAGTGGGTTGCCATTTCCTTCTCCAATGCATGAAAGTGGAAAGTGAAAGTGAAGTCGCTCAGTCGTGTCGGACTCATAGCGACCGCGTGGACTGCAGCCCACCAGTCTTCTCCGTCCATGGGATTTTCCAGGCAAGAGTAGTGGAGTGGGTTGCCACTGCCTTCTCCATAAAGGGACACTGAATGACTTTAAAAATATAGTGGAAATAAAGCTACTCACTTTCAACATTTTAAATACAGTAAATCCCCTACATATGAACAAGTTCCCTTCTGAGAGAGTGCTTGTAAGTCCAGTTTGTTCATTAGTCCAACAAGTTAGTCTATGTACCCCACAAACACAGTCAGCTATATAGTACTGTACTGTATTAGGTTTATGACCCTTTTCACACAAATAATACATCAAAAAAACACAAAAATAAAGAAAGCATTTTTAATTTTATGGTATAATAGTACAGTACAACGGCTAGCATACAGAGGCTGGCATCAAGTGAACCGACAAGAAGAGTTACTGATTGCAGGAGGGAGAAGAGATGGGAGATGGTATATCTGAAGGATTGGATCATCAGCAAAGGGAGATGGAGGGCAAACTGCAATATCACTAACACTTGATGTCAATGACACAGGTTCTAGTTCCTTGCTGGGTTCAATTCTATCTACCCTTTTGAAAAAAAGACCCCTGATGTCCAGATGGTAGCTGTTTTTTCCATCATAGGTAACACAGTAGTACCGGATTGCATTCTGGACAGCTGCTATAACTTTCATGTACCACTCTACATTCAGACTTTGTGCCTTAAAAACCAACAGTGCCTCCTCAAATGCTCAGTGCCCCCTTTCCATTTCCTAGCACCACAAATCTCTTCAGTTCTTCACTTGTTTCTTCTTTCTCTTGTCTCTCTTAGGCCTTTCTCTGGGACTCCAATTCCTGGTGTTTCTTAGCCTTAGGACTTCAACAAATACCTCCTGACTTCCTATTGTATGTTAAGAGCAGGGGATTCAGTTTTGAGAAAGGTGGCCCAATCCCTTGCTTATCAGGACCTTCCCTCTGAAGAGAGAGATAACAACATATGAAGAGGAAGGACTCCCAGTGGAGAGAGATGAGAGCAGAAGTTCAAGCTGCAATGGGGAAATCAGGAAGGGTTCATGGCCTTGCCAAGGTGGATCAGAGGAGAGCAATCAATGGCCAGAGAGTAGGGACAGTTTCTGCAAGTCTTTGTATTGCTAAAATAAATATTCTTACCGCATGTCAAGAGACTATATAAACAACTACCGCCCCCCCCAAAAAAGGAAAAGAGCAGGCCTTACAAACTATTATTTTACATTTTTTAATGACAAAGGAGATGTAATTTCATCATAAGTATAAACATAAATTTTAGAAATGCATTTTCTTACCAAACGCACTGGGGTATCTGAATCCTGTGAAGGAAAATGTAGCTGTAGTTTATATGCTCCAGGAAATTTTCTTATGATATGGACTCAGCATTATAAAAGTGAAATAAGGGGGGTTGGAAATCAAGTCTATTGTTCCAGATGTGGTTTAGGCAGTCCATAGTTTTCTATTATCTCAGCTTTGTCAGAATTGGCAAAGACAAAATCTTCTTCTAAAATACCACAGAATAGAGTTATTCAGAGAGAAGCAGACACTATTCTTGCAGATGAGTCAGTTATATAAAATCTCTTATTTCTGTGGCAGTTTGAGAATAGATGGATTCTCTAAAAAGAGCAATTTGGATTTTCTCTGAATAGAAATATCTACTATGATTGTTATTTGAAAAAAAGAGAAAATGCTTCTGCAAGAATTCTAATTCAACAAGACCACCACTATTATTATTATTATTATTATTAAATATGGTTATTCTTCTGCAGGCAAAAATAACAAGGGGATAAAGGAAGAGGGAAACCACTGAAAAACATTCAAATTCAGATAAAAGAGACATTGCCTATTGATAAGACAGCAGAGAAACACTGTCAACTTCTTACCCAGTATAACAGCCCAGTCATGCCGGTGCTATTCCTTCTCATTGAGCTTTGGAGGTTCCCTCTCTATCACACAACACAGTTTGTAATCAAAAGCATATGTGGTGGATTGCTTAATGACATTTTCCTTCCAGATGTGTATGAATAAGGAACAGGTATATTCTTCTACCTGCCTGTCTCATTTTAATTCCTCAACATATATTTAAATAAAGCTGTTGGAGGGAAAATTAGAAAAGTATTTCTTAATAGAATTGCAATTATTTCTCCAGAGTGAAAATAGTTCTTTTTTTTTTTTTTTTTTTTATTGTAAGGGCAAATCATGTGACACATGGTATGTTTAAAAGCACCTGTGAAAAGAAAATTCCATTCAAGGAACCACGTGGCACATGTCCTGGAGTAAACATTCCAGGGCAAGGTGAAGATTTCTACTCTTTTTGGCTTCATAGTACACTAAAGACCTTAATTTATAAAGGATCATTTTCTAGCCTCCCCCTTTTACATAGACAGCTATACAAATGCCAGCTGCCAGAATTCATCAGGATTATATGAGAATCCCATTCGAATCAACAGAAATCTATTGATCGATTCTGAGTATCCACCACTCCTATTAAGGTTAAACTAGAAACAACTACCTACTGTTGGAAAGACGCAGCTGGCATTGACACATAAAAGCCATTAACTGGCTTCTATGATGCATTTGTGAAAAAAAAAAAAGTACCTTATATCATATGATTGGTGCACTAAACAAGTAATGGAAATGCTTTTCCCTCAGACTTACTATTTATCAACTGATGCATGTGCTCTTGCAGGAGGAAAATAATTTTTTGAACATTGGCTGACTTCTCCACACTCCACCTATGGCTTATGATGATTGAATGCTCAAGATCATGTAATGTGCTGGAGATGAAAGCAGTGGAAAATTACATATTGGTGTATCTGAGGACTACAAGCCAAAAATTACTGGACAAAAACAAAATGCATCCCCAATATAGTATGAAAAAGACAATATTATAATCCAATCCAAGGAAAGAACCTTGTCGGGCCAAGAAAATAGAATCTTTTTCAGAAAGCTATAGTTGGAAAACCTTTTCTCTAATGGATAGTCAGTCATTCATGGAAAGACACAGAAATGGAATTCTGTTGTTGGGTTTACTTTAGAATTTTCCCTCTCTCTCTCTCTCTTTTTTTTTTTTTTGCCCATAGCTATTTTGGAATAATTACTACATGCAGAGCTTTAGAGCCATGACATTGTTAACTCCTCTCCAAGGGCAAGAATCTTCTTGATCCAGGGATTGAACTCATATCTCTTGAATCTCCTGCATTAGCAGTTGGATTTTTTACTAATAGTGACACCTGAGAAGACTTGAAGAGGAATGGCAAAACTCTAAGCTAAGAAATGCAAGCAGCCCTTAAAAGCTGGAAAATGAGGTGAGGAAGGACTTCCCTTTGGGATCTGTCCTTTGAGCTTCTTAACTGAGACTCATGTCAGACTTCATATCTACTAAACTGTAAGATTATATTCACATTATTCTAAGCCACTCAATTTTTGCAATATGTCACAGCCGTTATAGGAAACTAATACACTCAGCTAATTCACTAGTATTAGAAAGTAGCCTTGCCAATGGAAATATAACAGCATGCCCAGATGGAATTACAAAATTATAAGCAATGTTGAGAAAGTTACTGGCCATAACTCATTCAAATAGAGCAACTCTTTTGATTGAGTTGATAATCAAGCCAACAATCTGGACAATTATAAAAAACAAATGGTCATTTGAGTGGTTTGACAAGTTTTTACAACTAAGCAAATTATCTATTTAATAAAAGTGTTTACAGCCCCAGTGAAATTTAGCAATAGTTAATCAAAACTTGCCACAGTACATCAATTCTGATAAAGTAGAAATAGCCTTGAACCCTGAATCCAAAAGTTTTCAACCTCATCCTGACAGTTACTAGCATAAAAATTCAGTAAGTTCATTTAATTATCTCAGTTCTTTTTTTTAAAAAAAATCTATAATGTGGGACTATTACCATGAAGAATTAAAAGCTAATATATATGTGAAAAGGAGCCGGTTGAAAAGTTACCGTAGTGTGAAACGTTTTTACACCAAATCTGATTCACAAAATTCTCTGCATTTAGAGAAAATTATTCTTCATGGTTCACCCTCATTTACTTTTTCTTTTACTTTTGTAGGTAGTAAAGTGCTTTCACCTGGAAATATTTTCCAAAAATTGGAGAACACCTCATCATTTGCCTCATTTTTTTTTTTTTTCAAGATGGTGCTAGAAATCCACTTGGTAGAATGTAGGAGACCCACCTGCTTAGATGCTTCAGAAAAGAAATGATGTTTGAGCGCCTCTGGGAAAAGCTGTTCACTGCTCACTTTTCTTAACTGCTTGCTGGCATCCCCTCAACAACTTTCTCCCAAATCCTGAAAACCAATACCACTCAGGCAGAGTCCACAGATCTTTCTGCTCAGTGGTGTCCAACATGTTAGTAACCTAATCCAAATCTGCATGCCTATGTAGTACATGCAAGTATCAGTGAAAATTTAAAAGCTGAAACTAGAGACCTCCATAAACTTTTCCCCAGCTATTCATCAAACAGTTATTCAATACACCTTTATGCCAAACACTCAGACTGGTAAAAGGGATTCAAAGCTGAATTCCTGTGCTTGTAGATGTTTGTGCTTCCTTCCGCTTTTGAATTGTGCTGAAAGTTAAAGTCGCTCAGTCATGTCTGATGACTCTTTATAACCCATGAACTGTAGCCCACCTGGCTTCTTTGTCTATGGAATTCTCCAGGCAAGAATACTGGAGTGGGTAGCCAACTCCTTCTCCAGGGGACCTTCCCAACCCAGGGATCGAACCTGGGTTTCCCACATATGCAGACTGATTCTTTAGCATTTGAGCCACCAGGGAAGCCAAATTCATATCTCTAAGTCAAATCACAGGGCTACCCTGGTGGCTCAGTGGTAAAGAGCCACCAATACAAGAGAACCCATGTTCTTGCAAAAGAGTCAGACACGACTTAGAGACTAACCAACAACACAGAGTCTAACCACAACTTCAAAGACCAGATAATACATTGAACTTCCAACTGGCCATCCTGTCGAATACAACATACCTAAAATTATTCTCATTATTTCTTTCATATTTTAACAACTCAATAACTTTCTAGCATCTTCTCTTTTTATGGAAGGCAGACTGGATAATGTATGTGAAATGGTCACACTGAATGCCTCTGAGCTATGACTAGTGTAGTAAAGAATGTCATAGGGCATAATGGATATTTTGGTTTTGGTTTCATCCATATCATCTTCCTCTGACAGAAATCGTGTTTGCCTCTCTATATAAATATCACTCTGTGAAGGTTACCAATGAAAACACCCTTGTTTTCATGGGTAATCATGGGACACAGGCTGGATAAATCATTGTACAGCAATTCTCCCTGGACACACACTGGCCATGCATTGAGCCTGGGAGATAATTCAGATTTGGCAAGAAAGAGTCTCTTTTCTCTCACATCATAAAGCTGTAAGTATAAATATGTAATAAACTAATTAATTGTGGCTATTGTTTTCAACTTGTAGAGACACTTGATCTAAGAATAAAGTCATATATATATAAAAAAACAGAAAAAGCAGAAGTTGAAAAACTCAAAAAGAAATCAAAAGAGTACTAATGATGTTTGAATTGTTTTAGTACATTCTTAGTAGTTCATGTTTTGGGCACAAGTAATTCATTTTTGTTTGTTTGGGATTTTGAGTTATATTTTGGGTATTTAACACTAAAAGCTGCTTCATATGCAAATGCATATGAAGATTATAATGGTGCTGATTATAATAAGGGATATGTTTTTAGTTTAAAACCTAGTCATAGTTGATTTTTCCTGCTAAAAGAGAGTGAGATATTGATCACAGAGGACAACACAGGCTGAAAACAAAACAAAACAAAGCAAAATTAACTGCATAAAAGAACTGAAGAGAGGGAGGGAAAGAGAAAGAGAGAGAAAAGAGAGAGAAAGATATGAGCAGAAAGGAGAGAGAGAGCATACATTATTATACACAAGCCTTCAGGCTGACATGGCCAAAAGCTAGTCCAAATTTTGCAGAGCATAGGAAACAACAAATAAAAGCCTTTATAGAAAGTACTGATTAAAGTTTCAGAACTACTTTCAATTCAGTTCAGTTCAGTTCAGTCGCTCAGTCATGTCCGACTCTCTGTGACCCCATGAGCTGCAGCATGCCAGGCCTCCCTGTCCATCACCAACTCCCTGAGTCCACCCAAACCCATGTCCATCAAGTCGATGATGCCATCCAGTCATCTCATCCTCTGTCGTCCACTTCTCCTCCTGCCCACAATCTTTCCCTGCATCAGGGTCTTTTCCAATGAGTCAGCTCCTCACATGAGGTGGCCAAAGTATTGGAGTTTAATTAGGACATTCTGCAAATAATAGTAAGGGAGTATGAAAAAAGGGAATGCCAGTCCAGCCTAGAACTATGATACTGGTACTCTATGCAAGGATAATATCTGTGTATCCAGACAAAAAACAAATCTATTAATATTCCAAACAGAAACTATAATATTTTTCCATTATTTATGAGTTATATTATGAAGTATACAATTTATAGTTTCTTGCTTATATTTATGTTGAATTAACTCCTGAGTAATTTGCATATAATTCTCATTACAGAGTATGGATTCAATCATTGTCAAAAAATTCTCAGGTTGGTTTAGCAAATTTATGAATTAGAGATCCCTGGCTGGTATTGATACACATATATGCTTTAGTTGATATATACATATGCTGGGAATTATCATTTCTTTTTCTTTACAAGTTCTTTATTTGTGCTTCTCTAGATTCTCTGAGGGCTTTTCAGGTGGCTCACTGGTGAAGAAGCTGCCTGCCAATGCAGAGACACAAGAGATGAGGGTTTGATCCCCAGCCTGAGAAGATCCTCTGGAGGAGGAAATGGTAACCCTACTCCAGTGTTCTTGCCTGGAGAATCCCATGGACAGATGAGCCTGGCAGCTACAGTCCTCAGGGTCACAAAGAGTCAGACACAGCTGAGTGACTGAGCACACACACATGCAGTTGCTCTGAATATCTTAGAATTTCACCAAAGGTCTCATGCTGATGTCTGCATACATAATTTGCAGTGCAGCTTTTCCTTCTTTTTTTTTTTTTAACAGCATCTCCACTCATTTCTTGTCCTTACAAGTTGTTTTAAATGCTGAGTTCTTATAACCAAAAATCAATGTCAGTTATTACCTACTGGATAAAATCTCTGTGGGTTTTGTCTAATCTCTCTTTCCTGACCTAACTTCTCAACTCTCTGAAGCCCTGACCACCATATTGACAGGGCTTCCTTTGTGGCTCAGATGGTAAAGAATCTGCCTGTAATGCAGGACACCTGGGTTTGATCCCTGGGTTGGGGGAAAGTCTCCTGGAGAAGAGAATGGCAATCTACTCCAGTATTCTTTCCTGGAGAATTCCACAGACAGAGGAGCCTGGATGCAAAGAGTCCAATGTGACTGACACTCTCACCTTCACTCATTTCTGTACCACATTTGTTACCTAGGTTTGCATAATCACTTTCAACATTTTGTATGGGGACTTTTCTGGTGGTTCAGTAGTTAAAACTTCACCTTCCAATGTAGGGATGTGGGTTCAACCCCTGGTTGGGGAGCTAAGATACTGCATGCCTTGAGGCCTAAATAAATAAATAAGACAGAAGCAATATTGTAACAAATTCAATAAAGACTTTCAAAAGCGGTGCATATCAGAAACATCTACTTCTGCTTTATTGACTATGCCAAAGCCTTTGACTGTGTGGTTCACCATGAATTGTGGAAAATTCTTCAAGAGATAAGAATACCAAGCCACCTGACCTGTCTCCTGAGAAACCTGTATGCAGGTCAAGAAGTAACAGTTAGAACTGGACATGGAACAACAGACTGGCTCTAAATTGGGAAAGAAGTACATCAAGGATGTATATTGTCACCCTGCTTATTTAACTCATATGCAGAGTACATCATAGGAAATGCCAGGCTGGATGAAGCACAAGATGGAATCATGATTGCTGGGAGAAATATCTATAACCTCAGATATGCATATGACACCACCCTTATGGCAGAAAGCGAAGAGGAACTAAAGAGCCTCTTGAAAGGCTTGAGATGAGAAGCCTCTTTAAAGAGGAGAGTGAAAAATTTGACTTAAAACTCAACATTCAGAAAACTAAGATCATGGTATCCAGTCCCATCACTTCATAGCAAATAGATGGGGAAACAATTGAAAGAATGAGATACTAGACTTTATTTTGGGGGGCTCCAAAATCACTGCAGATGGTAACAGCAGCCATGAAATAAAAAGATGCTTGTTCCTTGGAAGAAAAGCAATGACCAACCTAGACAGCATATTAAAAAGCAGAGATATTACTTTGCCAACGAAGATCCATCTAGTCAAAGCTATGGTTTTTCCAGTAGTCATGTGTGGATATGAGATTTGGACTATAAATAAAGCTGAGCATCAGAGAATTGATTCTTTTAAACTGTGGTATTGGAGAAGACTCTTGAGAGTCCCTTGGACTGCAAGGAGATCCAACCGGACCATCCTAAAGAAAATCAGTCCTGAATGGTCATTGGAAGGACTGATGCTGAAACTGAAGCTCCAATACTTTGGCCACCTGATGCAAAGAACTGACTTATTGGAAAAGACCCTGATCCTGGGAAAAATTGAAGGCATGAGAAGGGGATGATAGAGGATGATATGGTTGGATGGCATCACTGATTTGATGGACATGTGTTTGAGTAAATTCTGGGAGTCGGTTATGTAAAGGGAAGCCTGGCGTGCTGCAGTCCATGGTATTGCAAAGAATCAGACATGACTGAACAACTGAACTGAACTGAAATGCACATTAGAAAAGATCTTTACAAATAAAATAAAAGGAAAACATTTTGTATTATGCTTTGTAACTACAAATACGTTTGAATGTGAGCTCCTTATTGTATGTCCCATGTCAAAAACAGCCTGAACCATAATAGAGAATCACAAAATCTTGCCTCATTAAACAAATTTAATAAAATACATATATTAAATTTTCTAATAGAAAGATCCATTTACATGTTCTATTATACATCTCAGCAGTTAAACAGTTCTAAACAACAATTACATATATTTTCTACTCACTATGTCAGTTCGTCTGCTAACCAATTATCACCCTTTCAAGCTGCACACACCTGGGATTAATTTAGTCTCAGATTACTGTGACAATTGCAAACTCTTTCCTGTGACATATTACCAGCAATTGAGGAAATTACAGTCTGTACTCAATACTTGGTGTTCTACAAAGAGTTTCTGAAAAAGCTGACAATTTGGAAACCAAAATTCTCTAGTGAGAGTTCAGCCATGAGAACAGCAAATATTGTGAGAATGTCATCTGCTCATTGATCTTAAAAGTAACATGTAAGTGGTGATCGAACAACCAATCAGTATTCTCATTGAATCTAAGGCAATATTTATGGAAATGTGATCATTGGGACAGTAAAATCTGATTCAAGGGGTTTTCTGTTAAAAATGCAGGTTCTCATATCTTATTCAAGACCTACTCATAATCTGTGAGGAAGGAATCTGAGTTTCTTTTCAGAAACTCTTTTTAAATTTTTTTGGTAACAGTTACTTGAAATAATTGTGATAAATCCTAAATGACTCCTGCTTTAGGAAAAGTAGGGGCTATTAAAGCCCAACCACTGTTACACAAACATGACTGACTTTTCCTGAATATAGATCCACTTAGTGATGGACTCTCCTACTGCCCCACTTAAGGTACTATTTGAATTCTCTGAGATTGTTACATAGGAGGCACTTAATAAGTAAGAGCTGTAATTACCATTTTGATTTATTATGACAGTGAATTCTAAGAGAAACTCATCTAGATTCTAAATTTCAAAAATTTCACTGTTGCCATTTTTAATAAAATATAATATTTTTATTCTGTAAATAGTTATTCAATATCAGTATGTATAGTATAGTGTAAAGAGTACAATTGGGAAGATATAGATGATTTTACCATAGCTTTTAGGTAGTTGTCCGGCCAAATCAATATGGCTCATTTCAAAGAGGCAAGGGATTTAACTCTGGTTGCTCTTCTCCACTTACAAGACCAGTGATCCAGCTACCTGACATTATTTCTCTAAATGTTGTTTTTGTCAACTCTGTCGTGAAAATACACATGTGACAAGATGTAAGTTATTAAAGTTAAAGAGTTTCTAGTCTTTCTATTCTACTGTCCTCTAAAATTGATTCTGGCTTGGATTACTTCAGTTATTTCCCCTCTCTCAATTCTTAAGTTTATCCCTGAGTAGGAAACCATTTGGACTTCCCTCAACTGGTAAAGTATCTGCCTGCAAAGCAGGAGACACAGGAGACAAAGTTTCAGTCCCTGGGTGAGGAAGATCCCCTGCAGGAGGGCATGGCAACCCACTCCATTATTCTTGCCTGGAGAATCCTATGGACAGAGAAGCCTGGCAGGCTACAGTCCACGGGGTCACAAAGATTCGGACTGAAGCAACTTAGCATGCATGCAGGAAAACATTTATTTCACATTTGTGTGGCCTAATTAGGTGAAAAAATTTGAGACAATGTGGTGGAAGAGAACAAGAACTGGAAAATGCTTTTCAGAGACTGGGAAGAGTGCAGTTTGAAATGAGATACATTGGGCTAAGCGCATGGGTGTTATGAGAGAGAAACCAATTTCCAACCCAGGGATAGGACCCAGGGATTGAACCCTGGTCTCCTGCATTGTAGGCAGATTCTTTACAGACTGAGCCAACAGGGAAGCTAATAAGACCTTAAAGAAATATTACCTGGGGACTATGAATTTCACTTATTGTCTCCAAGAACTGGTAGTATTCAAATATTTTTTGAATATTTTCTTTTAAATGCTCTGAGATTTAAACATGTGGGTACAGCTTCATGTTTTACATGCCCTTGGTTAAAAATCTCAGAAGTTTTTAAAGGATGTGATGTGTTAAAAAGTCTTTAGCACTTTGCTCTGCAAAGACAAAGCCCCAATTAAAAAAAAAAAACTCAACAATGCTATCTATTAAATTTTATCTTTTTTTGATTTTTTTCCATCTCCTATAATTTTGTTTGAAGTATTTTTCTGCTACATTGTTCCCACAAAGTCTCACAATGATAAAGGAATAGGGGTTTTGTTGCTGTTTTATTTTAGAATTCATTGGTTTCACTTCAGTAAGCATCACTGGCAACTTAAAACTGTGTGTGATTATCTTCTTCTTTCAGCCGGTGTCTATGAATATTTTCTTGGGAATTGTTCACCTATGACAGCTCACCCTGCCTCCTTCTAATCTCCCTTCTTTTCATGAAGCCGCAGATCCAGTTGTGTGGAGGCACAGACCTAAAATTTAATTTTGATTTTTTTGTACACACACTGAGGCATTGTTTCTGGTTTGTGTGTTTCACTCCTTTATTTTCTAATGAGACAAGAAAATAACAAATTTTACTCATTTTGTTTTGATTTGCAAGATTGTTTTCCCCTAAGAATCAATAAATTATATTTGAAGCTTGTTTTGACAAATGGTATATACATTTGTTGTTTTCCACATAAATTTCCCTGTTAAGTCTTATGAACTCTCTTCCTCAATTAAAATAAACATTTACTATACCTGCTAAATTTGTCTTAAAGTTGATTAGAGTAGGGGAATTGCTTTTAATCTTTTTTTCATGAAAGTAAGTAAAAAATAGGAACAAATTAACAGCTTATGTTTCAGCCAAGAGGCTATTAACGGCAAACTTCAAAACCTCTTTGGAATATGCCATTGCATATTTTGACATCTAACATTTATGTAGCGTGAATATTTTGCACTTGTATTTTAAAATAGACACTTGAAGAATTTGTTTAATCTCTAATATCTTTACTTATTTAAGTTATGTTTTTCAGGTTTTCACTTAAGATCTCTGAGAATTTCTTAAGGAAAAAAATCATCCCAGATAAATGAAGGATAATATCTGAAGTAGCCCTCTGATTTGTCTAGAAATACCTGAAGTGGCACCTTACAAGTCTTACTGCTTCAAAGCTCTTTATTTCCACTGAAACATAAGCTCCCTTGTACGCTCTTACCTGATAATTGAGTAATTGCAAGGTCCTTCTTCAGAGACTGAATTAACATATGTCTTAAGTTATAGCCCATTCAACATCATTTCTTTATCTCCTTGAAAGTGACATCATGGGAATGAATAGTATGTGTGACACCACTTGCCTTCCCAGAGCTTTTCGCTAACAGTCTCGTCTCATTTGGGAGCTTGCTCTACTCTCTGTTAACATGCTTCATGTGCCAGGGGGCATATTAAACACTGTCAAATGCTATCCTGGCTATGAGGGCACACCAGCATATGCTAGCCCCTCTGGTCAAGGAGGCCTTTTAGTCTTCCTTTGCACTTTAAACTGTACTATATAACATAGGTCACCTCCCCTGTATCAGAGTGCCTACTATTCTGGCTTCACACATAGGAAGACCTATTTTTGGATTTCAGCTCCCCGATTTTATGAGCTACTTGTGATTTTTTTTTTAAATTGGAATTCAATTTTGTGTCACTATCTGCTGTACAGCAAAAATGAATCAACCATATGTGTACATTATATCCCCTCTTTTTTGGATTCCCTTCCCATTTAGGTCACCATAGAGCACCGAGTAGAGAGTCCTTTCTGCATACAGCAGGTTCTAACTAGTTGTCTATTTTATACATACTGGTGTATATATGTCAGTGCCAATCTCCCAATTCATCCCACTCCCCTCCTTCACCCTTGGTATCCATACGTTTGTTCTCTACATCTGTTACTTGTGAAAATTGACTGAACTCTGCCAAGACTCCACTTTCTCACCATTAATATACAGAAAACAATAGTTCTCCCCTTTTAGGTGTGTTGAGAGAATGAATGAAATAATTCCTAAATACTCTCCACATAGGAATGAAGAAGAAACAGTTCTTACAAGCACAATCTCCAATCTGTCATCTCCTCTCTTAACTTCTTAATCTACTCAAATTCTATAAAAAATTACAAACAACTCCTAGAGTATGAGGAACCATTGTGTTTTTAGCTATATTATCTCCCATCACAATGTTGGTAGATATCTGATGATGTTTTGGTTTGTCTATATTTGATGCTGGAAAATTTTCAATTAGATATTTTCTAGTAAGTCTCTATTTTCTACAAAGAAGACTAGAAATAACCTGTGGACAAAACTTATTCTTAGTTCTGGGAAGAATTAATATTTGGGATTCCCAAGTGGCTCAAATGGCAAAGAATCTGCCTGCAATGCAGGAGACCTGGTTGATCCCTGGGTCAGGAAGGCCCCACTCCAGTATTCTTGCCTGGAGAATTCCTTGCAGAGAGGAGTCTGGAAGACTACACTTCATGGGGTCACAGGGTCGGACACAACTGAATGACTAACACTTTCACTTTCATATTTACTTATGTAAATATGTGATACAGCACCTCCTCATCAATATGAGGGCATTTTTCTACTAAGACATTTTTGTCTGGTAAGGGTTTGTCCAAGTCTTAGCTAGTAATGTCTCTTAAATAAGATTTAAATTTTCTTTCCTGTATCTATTTTACCTGAAAGTTTATTTAAAAAGTAGAATAAATTTCTATTAGTTATATAAAGGCTACTAATGTGATTAAGCATGTTCAATGCATGTAGAAACCTTAACTGAGGCACATATTCAGAAGAATAACGGGAAAAGTCATCTAAGGAGCAAGAAAATTCTCTGTCAAAAACCAAAGCTTGGCCATGGGAGGATGGTGTTACTTTGGCTCTAGAATGGAGCTGATTCTGGATTCTCTGCCAATCAACTGCTAAGAGTTTGCCTGAGGCAAAATCGCTGCATTCCTGTGTGTGATTTAATGGAGCTATAACCATAGGGACATGACCCTTGTGGCCTAGGCAGTTTTCTAAGTGATGCACACACTGTTGTACAGTCACTCAGTCGTGTCTGACTCTTTGTGACCCCATGGACTGCAGCACGCTTGGCTTCCCTGTCCTTCACCATCTTCTGGAGCTTGCTCAAACTCATGTCCATGGAGTCAGTGATGATATCCAACCATCTCATCCTCTGTCGTCCCCTTCTCCTCCTGCCCCCAGTCCTTCCCAGCATCAGGGTCTTTTCCAATGAGTCAGCACTTCGAGTCAGGCGGCCAAAGTATTGGAGCTTCAGCTTCAGCATCAGTCCTTCCAATGAGTATTCAGGATTGATTTTCTTTAAGATTGACTAAGGAAGCTATATAATTTGTTATCCAACAGGAACACTTTTGAAAGTAAAAATGGGTGCTATTAATAAATTTATCCTGAGAACAAGATGGCGAAGGAGTAGGGGGACATCAGGAAAACACTTTCAGACACAAGTGGATGCAGAACACCATCTGAGAGTGGACAAGGGTACCTGACCAGTGGTAAAGATTATATAGAACCACACAAAACTGGTAGGATGAAGGAACTAGGGAGAAAACCAGGAGTGTTAATAGGATTGGAACTGCCCTCAGTGGGTGGGGGAACTGAAGCAGGGGTCTGGTTCCCATAAAGGGGCAATTGTCTGAGTCAGAGGAGAGACATTTCAGGCTGAGAGTGAAACAGCTGATCTGTGGCAGCCTAAATGGAATGAGAATCAGAGAGTCCTTGCCACAGCCATACATACCCTGGACAGGGATGAAGGTCCCCTGGAAGACACAGAGGCTGGGAGCTGGAGTTTAGGGACTGTGGAGCAATCCCAGGGCGAGAGCTGCTGTTGACTGTAGAGAGACAGATCGAGGGGATGTGAGGGAGGAGACTGTAGTTGGAAATGCCTGTGGAGGAAACCTGGGGAGCCATGGAAACAAGGCAATACTGCTGATTCATGCCTAGGGGGTGGAGCCATCACCACAGCCTCTCTCACCCCAATCGCCAGCATCGGCAGCTGAACAACAGAGAGGCTGGCCCATCAAACACCTGATGCGCTGAACTACAGAGCAGAACCCCAGCCAGGGGTCCCCCTATGTGCCTGATGCATGGAACAACAGAGAAGGAGCCTAGGCAAGGGAGCCCCCTAAGTGCCTGAATGGGCTCAGCTATGGAGGAAGACTGGCCAAAGAGACCTTCTGATCACCAGCTACAAGAGCCTCGAAAAAAGACCCTAATAGGGCCATAATTCTGCAGTGGAGGCAGTCCATGTCCCTGCACACTTAGCGCCACCAGGGTCCCTGTAAGCCAAGCAGCTGCGTCACCTTCACGCTCAACTCTTAACTGGGGCAGAGTTGCCACAGGCATAACAGATCTTGTGTCTATGCGCGTAGGGTCGCTTCGGTCATATCTGACTCTTTGTAGCCCTGTAGACTGTGACCTGCCAGGCTTCTCTGTCAGGGAGGGGGTTCTCCAGGCAAGAATACTGGAGCTATTTACCAATACTGGTTGCCATATCCATCTAGATAGAGCACTATATTTCCTGCTGCCCTAGCCACCAACTTCCCTGAGTACTTGGAGCTTGCCCTGTGACCCAAGCAGCTGCATCACCTCCACACCTGGCCCTCACAGGGGCAAACCTAAGTCCTCCAGAGCAGTCTCAAGAGTAATCCCAAGTGGACGACCCACATGTAGTGGTGGAAATAAAACCATAATTGGAACCCAGGGTTGGTGAAGCTAAAGAAGAAGATCCAAAACCTTCTCACAAGCTGTACAAGCTGCAGATTAAATCCACATGATCAACTAGGCAGACTCTGTCTATGGAATATGTAAAAGGTCACTGAGAGCTCCCACAAAAGAAAATACACTAGTTCTGATAGCTGTGGACATGGGAGGCAAGAAAACACAGGAGTAGGATCAGATTAGAATCTCAGCTGCCCCCACAGCAGGTCCAGAGATCAGGACAGTGTTGGAGGGCATCCTAGGGAGGTGAGGTGGACTGTGACTCCCAGCAAGGGAAAGGACTCTGACAGCAGTGACTCACGAAAAACATTTATTATTCTTACATTTTGACTTGTTTGGTACTTTTGGAATTTTTTCTTTTTTTCAAAAGAAAAAGGAAAGCCTTTTTTCTCCCCCTCTGCTGTAGTTGTTGATTTTATTGGCAGTATGAAATCTAATTAAGCTTTGAGATTTTGTTTTTTTCTTTTTCCTCACTCACATTTTTTAATTGTTGTTTGTTATAAATCTCTGCCTCTATATTGGGCTTTTGCAGTTCTGTGGAGTTTTCTTTCTTGTTTTTTTCCTTTTTTCTTTTTTTCTTTTCTCTTTTATTAATTTTAATTTTTAGTTTTTTAAATCTATTTTTATTTTTTCTACCTTTATTCCTTTGTTTGCTTTTCCTACTGTTCTTTTCTCCTTGCAATTAATCCTTAATGTATATAGATATTCTTTATATGCCTCTATTTAACTTTGTACATCTATTCTTTCTTTCTTTTCTTTCCTCTCAACATATTTGTTCGTTTTATTTCATGGCTTCAGTCCCCAGTCGGCTCCTTGCTTTGTTTTGTTTTCCAGTTTGTGCTTTAGTTAGTTTTTTTCTGGTAGATATAATTTTTGTTTTCCTTTGTTCACTGGGTCAATCTTTTTTACTTAAATTTTGTTGGACTGTTTTGATTTTGCTTATGGGTATATATGTATATGTATATATGCAGTCACACTATTTATTGTTGTTACAAACCTCTGCTTCTACGTTGGGCTTTTGCAGTTCTGTGATGTTTCCCCCCCCCACCCTTTTTTCTTCTTCCATTGTTTTTTCTTTTCTCTTTTTTATAATTTTACTTTTTAATTTTTTTTTAAAAAAGTGCTATATTTTTCTACATTCATTCCTTTGTGAGACTTTCCTACTGCTCTTTTCCCCTTGCAGTTAATCTTTAATATATATAAGTCTTCATCTACCTCTGTTTAACTTTGCATATCTATTCTCTCTTTCTTTTATTTCTTTTGTTTCCTCTCAACATATTTGTTAGTTTTGTTTTCATTGCTTTATTCCCCACTTGGCACCTTGTTTTGTTTCCCAGTTTGTGGTTTAGTTAGCTTTGTTCTTAACTGGTAAATGTCATTTTTGATTTCCTTTGTTTACCAGGCCAATATACTGTACTTTATTTTTTGTATTTATTTATTTTTTTTTTTACTTTACTTATGGGTGAATGTATATGTGTATATTCCATTATTTTAATTATTATTTGCCTGATTTTGTAGCTGCCATTTGTCTGGGGTTCACCTTTTGTTTCCTGGTTTGGGATATTTGTTTTAATCCCACTTAATGCCATAACAAAATACTTGTGGAATTATTGTTCCTAAACAGAGATCAAGCCCTGAGCCTTTGGATTGGGAGCACTGACTCCAAGACCCTAGACTACCAGAGAACTAACCCTAGGGAGTATGAAATAGTGAGAACTCCCACAAAGGAAACCATTTGAATACAAGACCCAGCATCACCCAACCACCAAGAGTACCCAGTGCAGGACACCTCATCTAAACAACAAACAAAACAAAAAACAAACCCAATCATCAGCAGGCGGGATTAATACCTCACTCAGCCTTGCCCATCAGAGGAAAAGCAAGCAAACAAACAACAACTCACCATGAATCTCACCCTATCTAAAGCCTACACAAACCACTGGACCAACCTTAGGAGGGCAGAAACCAAAAAGAAGAAATAATTCAACCTTGAACCCTGGGAAAAGGAGACCTCAAACACAGTAAGTTAAAGATATATATATAATGAAAAGGCAGAGAAATACTACACAAATGAGGGAACAAACTGGAAACACAGAAGTCCAAATAAATGAAGAGGAAATAGGCCAACTACCTGAAAAAGAATTCAGAATAACGATAGTAAGGATGATCAAAAACTTTCAAAACAAAAGAGAGAAAATGCAAGAATCAATTAACAGAGACCTAGAAGAATTAAAGAATAAACATACAGAGACAAACAACACAATTACTGAAATTAAAAATACTCTAGAGGGAATCAAGAGCTGAATATCTGAAGCAGAAGAAAGAGTCAGTGAGCTGGAAGATAAAATCATGGAAACAACTTCTGAAGAGCAGAATAAAGTAAAAAGAATGAAGAGAACTAAGGGCAGTCTCAGAGACCTCTGGGACAATAGCAAACACACCAACATTTCAACTATAGGGGTCCCAGGAGAGGAAGAGAAAAAGAAAGGATATGAGAAAATTTTTGAAGAGATTATAGTTGAAAATTTCTCCAACATCGAAAAGGAAATAGTCAAGCAAGTCCAAGAGGCGCACAGTCCCACACTGGATAAACCCAAGGAGAAACATGCCAAGGCACATACTAATCAAACTCATAAAGACTAAACATGATATTAAAAACAGCTAGGGAGAAGCAACAAGTGAAATACAAGGGAAACCCCATATGCTTAACAGCTGATCTTTCAACAGAAACTCTGCAGACCAGAAGGGAATGGTAGGATTTACTTAAACTACTGAAAGGGAAAAATCTACAATGAAGGTTACTGTACCCAACGAGGATCTCATTCAAAATTTATGGATAAAATGAAAAGCTTTTCAGACAAGCAAAGGTTAAGAGAATTCAGTACCACCAAACCAGCTTTATAACAAATGTTAAAGGGACTTATATAGTCAAGAAATACAAGAGAAGGAAAAAGGTCTACAAATTAACCCCAAACAATTAAGAAAGTGGCACAAGGAACATATATATCAATTATTATTTTAAATGTAAATGGATTAACTACTTCAACCAAAAGACACAGACTGGCTGAATGGATGCAAAAACAAGACCCATATATATCCTGTCTACAAGAAACCCACTTCAGACCCAAAGACACATATAGACTGAAAGTGTGAGGATGGAAATATATATTGCATGCAAATAGGAAGCAAAAGAAACCTGGAGTAGCAACCCTCATATCAGACAAAATAGATCTTAAAATAAAAAATATTACAAGAGATAAGGAAGGACACTACATAATGATCAAGGGATCAATCCAAGAGAATGACATTACAATTGCAAATATCTATGCACCCAACATAGGAGCACCTCAATACATAAAACAAACACTAACAGGCATAAAAGGTGAAATCGACAGTAACACAATAATAGTAGGAGACTAACACACCACTCACACCAATGGACAGATCATCAAAACAGAAAATTAATGAGGAAACACAAGTCTTAAATGATACATCAGATGAGATTGATCTAATTGATATCTTCTGGACATTCCATCCAAATGCAGAAAAATACTTATTCTTCTCAAGTGCACATGGAACAGTCTCCATGATAGACCACATCTTGGGTCACAAATCAAATCTCAGTAAATTTAAGAAAGTTGAAATCGTATCAAGCATCTTCTCTGACCACAATGCTATGAGATAGAGGTCAATTAAAGGAAAAAAAAAAACTGTAAGAAAAACAAACACATTGAGATTAAACAACACATTTCTAAATAACCAACAAGTTACTGAAGAAATCAAAAGGGAAATTAAAAAAAAAAAACTCTAGAAATGAATGACAATGAAAACACAGCAACTCAAAACCTATGAGATGCACCAAAAGCAGTTCTAGGAGGGATGTTTATAGCAATACAATCCTACTTCAAGAAACAAGAAAAACATCGAATAGACAACCTAACTTTACACCTAAAACAACTGGGAAAAAAAGAACAAAAACTCCCCAAAATTAGTAGAAGGAAAGAAATCATAAAGATATGAGCAGAAATAAATGAAAAAGAAATGAAAGAAACAACAGTAAAGATTAATAAAACTAAAAGCTGGTCCTTTGAGAAGATAAACAAAATTGACAAACCTTTAGCCAGACTCATCAAGACAAAAAGAGAAAAGAATCAAACCAACAAAATTAGAAATGAAAAAGGAGAGGTTACAACAGACAATGCAGAAATACAAAGGTTTATAACAGACTATTAAGAACAACTGTATGGCAATAAAATGGATAACCTGGAAGAAATGGACAGATTTTTAGAAAAGTTTAATCTTCCAAAACTGAGCCAGGAAGAAATAGAAATTATGAACAACCCAACTGCCAATGCTGAAATTGAAGCTGTGATCAACAATATCCCCCAAAACAGAAGCCCAGGACCAGATGGCATCACAGGAGAATTCTATCAAACATTTAGAGAAGAGCTAATTCCTATCCTTCTAAAACTCTTTCAAAAAATTGAAGAGGAAGGAACACTCCCAAATTCATTCTACGAGGCCATCATCACCCTGATACCAAAACCAGACAAAGATAACAGAAGAAAAGAAAACTACAGGCCAATATCACTGATGAACATAGATGCAAAAATCCTCCACAAAATTTTAGCAAACAGAATTCAGCAACACATCAAAAAGCTCATACACCATGATCAAGTTGGGTTTATTCCAGGGATGCAAGGATTCTTCAATATACACAAATCAATGTGATACACCATAGTAAGTAATTGAAAGATAAAAACCATACGATAATCTCAACAGATGCAGAAAAAGCCTTTGAAAAAATTCACCAATTTATCATTAAAACTCTTCAACAAATGGGCATAGAAGGAACCTACCTCAACATAGTAAAGACCATATATGATAAGCCTACAGCAAGCATTATTCTCAATGGTGAAAAACTGAAAGCATTACCCCTAAGATCAGGAACAAGACAAAGGTATCTACTTTCACCACTATTATTCAACATAGTTCTGGAAGTCCTAGCTAGCTACAGCAATCAGAGAAGAAAAAGAAATAAAAGGAATCTAGATCGGAAAAGAAGAGGTAAAGCTCTCACTGTTTGCAGACAACATTGATACTATACACAGAAAACCCTAAAGATAGTATCAGAGAATTATTAGAGCTAATCAGTGAATTTAGCAAAGTTTCAGGATACAAAATCAGTACACAGAAATCACTTGCATTTTTATACACTAACAATGAAAAATCAGAAAGAGGAATTAAGGAATCAATCCCATTCACCATTGCAACAAAAAGAATTAAATATCTAGGAGTAAACTTACCTAAGGAGACAAAAGAACTGTACACAGAAAATTATAAGACACTAATGAAATAAATCAAAGACAACATAAACAGATGGAAAGATAGTCCATGTTCCTGGGTAGGAAGAATCAATATTGTGAAAATGACTATACTACCAAATGCAATCTACAGATTCAATGTGATCCCTATCAAATTACCAATGGCATTTTTCACATAACTAGAACAAAAAAGTTCACAATTGATATGGAAACACAAAGGACCCCAAATGGGCAAAGCAGTCTTGAGAAAGAAGAATGGAGCTGGAGGATTCAACCTTCCTGACTTCAGATTATACTACAAAACTACAGTCATCAAGACAGTATGGTACTGCACAAAAACAGATATAGAGACCAATGAAACAAGATAGAAAGCCCCAAAATAAACCCATACACCTATGGGTACCTTGTTTTTGACAAAGAAGGCAATAATATACAATGGGGCAAAGACAGCCTCTTGAATAAATGGCGCTGGGAAAACTGGACAACTACATGTAAAAGAATGAAATTAGAACACTTCCTAACACCGTACACAAAGATAAACTTAAATGAATTAAAGACCTAAATGTAAGACCAGAAACTATAAAACTCTTAGAAGAAAACATAGGCAGAACACTCAGCGACATCAGTTCAGTTCAGTTCAGTCGCTCAGTCGTGTCAGACTCTTTGTGACTCCATGAATTGCAGCACGCCAGGCCTCTCTGTCCATCACCAACTCCCGGAGTCTACCCAAACCCATGTCCATTGAGTCAGTGATGCCATCCAACCATCTCATCCTCTGTCGTCCCCTTCTCCTCCTTCCCCCAACCCTACCCAGCATTAGGGTCTTTTCCAATGAGTCACCTCTTCGCATGAGGTGGCCAAAGTATTGGAGTTTCAGCTTCAACATCAGTCCTTCCAATGAACACCCAGGATTGATCTCCTTCAGGATGGATTGATTGGATCTCCTTGCAGTCCAAGGGACTCTCAAGAGTCTTCTCCAACACCACAGTTCAAAAGCATCATTTCTGAGGCGCTCAGCTTTCTTCACTGTCCAACTCTCACATCCATACATGACCACTGGAAAAACCATAGCCTTGACTAGACGGACTTTTGTTGGCAAAGTAATGTCTCTGCTTTTAAATATGCTATCTAGGTTGGTCATAACCTTCCTTCCAAGGAGTAAGCGTCTTTTAATTTCATGGCTGCAATCACCATCAGCAGTGATTTTGGAGCCCCAAAAAATTAAGTCTGACACTGTTTCCACTGTTTCCCCATCTATTTCTCATGAAGTGATGGGACCAGATGCCATGATCTAAGTGTTCTGAACGTTGAGCTTTAAGCCAACTTTTTCACTCTCCTCTTTCACCTTCATCAAGAGGCTCTTTAGTTCTTCTTCACTTTCTGCCATAAGGGTGGTGTCATCTGCATATCTGAGGTTATTGATATTTCTCCCGGCAATCTTGATTCCAGCTTGTGTTTCTTCCAGCCCAGTGTTTCTCATGATGTACTCGGCATATAAGTTAAACAGGCAGGGTGACAAATTTTAAGTGTAATCAGTTCCCATTTGTTTACTTTCGTTTTTATTTCCATTACTCTAGGAGGTGGGTCATAGAGGATTTTGCTTTTTTGCTTATTTAACTCAGCGACATAAATCAAAGCAAGATCCTCTATGACCCACCTCCTAGAGTAATGGAAATAAAAACAAAAGTAAACAAGTGGGAACTGATTAAACTTAAAAACTTTTGCACAGCAAAGGAAACTATAAGCAAGGTGAAAAGACCACCCTCAGAATGGGAGAAAATAATAGCAAATGAAACAACTGACAAGGGATTGATTTTCAAATATACAAGATTTTACAACTCAATACCAGAAAAACAAACAAGCCAATTAAAAAGTGAGGAAAAGACCTAAACAGATGTCTCCAAAGAAGACATAAAGATGGCTAACAAATACATGGAAAGATGATCAACATTGCGCATTATTAGAGAAATGCAAATCAAAACTACAATGAGATATCACCTCACACCGGTCAGAATGGCCAACATCAAAAAGTCTACAAACAATAAATGCTGGAGAGGGTGTGGAGAAAAAGGAATTCTCTTGCACTGTTGGTGGGAATGTAAATTGGTACAGCCACTATGGAAGACAGTATGGAGATTCCTTAAAGAAAACTAGGAATAATACCACCATATGACCCAGAAATCCCACTCCTAGGCACATAACCTGAGGAAACAAAAATTTAAAAAGACACACGTATCCCGTTATTCATTGCAGCACTATTTACAATAGCTAGAACATGAAAGCAACCTAGATGTCCATCGACAGATGAATGGATAAAGAAGTCGTGGTACATATACACAATGGAATATTACTCAGCCATAAAAAGAGTGCCTTTGAGTTAGTTCTAATGAGGTGGAAGAACCTAGAACCTATTATGGAGTGAAGTAAGTCAGAAAGATAAAGATGAATATCATATTGTAACACATATATAGGGAATCTAGAAAAATGGAACTGAAGAATTTACTTACAGGGCAGCAATGGAGAAGCAGACATAGAGAATAGGCTTGTGGACATGGGGAGAGGGAAGGAGAGGGTGAGATGTATGGAAAGAGTAACATGGAAACTTACATTGCTGTATGTAAAATACATAACCAACAGGAATTTGCTGTATGGCTAAAGAAATTCAATCAGGGACTCTATCAACCTAGAAGGGTGGGATGGGGAGGGAGATGGGAGGAAGGTTCAAAACTGAGGGGATACATGTATACCTATGGCTGATCCATGTTTAGCTTTGACAGAAAACAGCAAAATTCTGTAAATCAATTATCCTTCAATAAAAAGAAGTTAATTAAAAAAAATTATCCTGATATTAGGCATCTAACCCTATCCCTAACTGGATTATGGCTGAAAGGAAGATACCTATTCCTCTGTTTCACAAAAAAAACAGCCCTAGTCCTAAAAGGTAAACAGAGAGCGACTTCTCTGGTGGCCTAATGGTTAAGAATCTGTCTTGCAAAACAGGGGGCAGGGGTTGATCCCTGGTCTGGGAACTAAGATCTCACATGTCAAGGGGTAAGTAAGCTTGTGTGCCACAACAGTTGACCCCCTGTGCTGCAACTACTGAAGTCCATGGGCTCTTGAGCCCATGTTCTGCAACCAAGAAAAGCCACCACAATGAGATCTTGTGCACCACAACAAACTCATCACAACAAAAAGAAAAAGAAAAAAATTAGGAAGATCTGCACTTCAAGCTGGGACAGACATCGGTGCAGTTTGCTCCTCACTCACTGCAGAAGCAGTTGCAAGGCCAGCTTCTTCCCGACAAGTGCAAGGGACTAGACCTCCTGCTCAGTCGGTACTTGGGTCTTGTTTTCTTATCATCTCAAAATAGCAAGCAAGGATGACCTGATTGTGTAGACCCATATTATTGAAGCCCAGAACAAAAGGGGAGCATATCAAAACCTGTATTTTCACTTCAGATATTTCCTCTTCCCTTCTATCCATGTTCACATTTTACTCATCCTAAAATTCTCACAGTTGTTACCCACACTTAGACATTTATATCTCACTTAATGTTTTGAACTCTCACCCAGGAAGCTTAACATATTGAGAACATAATTATTTTTCTGGAAGTAATTATTCTACTTAATTGAACTGGAATATTCTCCTCCTTAGTCATTTATTAACTTAATAGCTGCTCTTGATCATTGTTTGACACAGAAAGTTTCACTCAGTAATATGTACACCTAGCCATTAATAAAAAGGCATCTCTTGAAATATATGGGCTTCCTGGTAAAGAATCCACCTGCAATGCAGGAGACCTGGGTTTTATCCCTGGGTTGGGAAGATCCCCTGGAGAAGGGAAAGGCTACCCACTCCAGTATTCTGGCCTGGATAATTCCTACGGTTGATGGGGTTGCAAAGAGTCGGACGAGACTGAGAGACTTTGACTGCACTTTTCACTTTGAAATATAAATATGACTAAACTTCAAACACCGCCACCTCGTGTCACCAGCAGGGCGGCCCAGCCCACACCTCCCCTTGTCTTCCCCTCTTGACTGCTTCCCTGGTGGCTCAGACGGTCAAGAATCTGCCTGCAATGCAGGAGACACGGCTTTGATCCTTGGCTGGGGAAGATCCCCTGGAAGGAATGGCAATCCACTCCAGTATTCTTGCCTGGGGAATTCCATGGACAGGGGAGCCTGGTCGGCTCCAGTCCAAAGGGTCACGGAGAGTTAGACATGACTGAGCGACTAACACCTACTCACTATCTACACTTCAAAATCGATCGGCTGATAGAAATAAAATAATCATTTTGTAGCTGATAAAAATAAACTAACCATTTCTCAAAAGTATTCAATGTTCCATATAATAACTAACGTTTGATATTTAATGAAAGACTGTGTATCTTATCGGCGGAGGCAAAGACTACAAATATGCTTGGCAAATTAATAACGAGTGCAAATATTGATAAAAATATGTCATAACTAGCACTTCTAAATGCTGAATTAAACATTGGCATTCTATGCTATGAAAACTAGATTTCTTCCATGAACTGCAAAAGTTTAAATTTGCATAGAATTGAGAAGTTTATTTGTAATTGTTGATTGTAAAGAGTGTAAAGGAGCCAGATGTTATACATAACAAATAAGTGTTGAAACCAACCAAAGAAATGAAAACAGAGTCTGTTAAATAGTGTTTAAATGATTTTATTCACTATGCATATTAATATCGATTTAATCTAATATGTTGCAAGTCTCTGTGTCTTGATTTTGTTTACTTGTTCCCATGAATATATTTGGTTTTTAACATGTCTTTCCTCATGTATTGCTAACTTTGAATAAGCTCATTTCATCTGTGCTTTATGATAGGAATCATTGTACTCCGGACAATATGAACTTAAGGAACTCTAGTAATAATTTCCCCAGTTATTATGACTGTGTGCCCGAGATTATTCCATGCTGCAGTTCTGGTTATTTGAATACCCTTAAATAAAAGAACAAGAGCTTGGAAGATTGGCCTGCTTGTGATGCTGGGAGATTCTTGGGAAATTAGAAAGTCACAGTGGCAATGGGAATCTATGCCTTGTTCCATAGAATATGACAAATCCTTCCTCTATTGTTCTCTTGTTCCAAGGAGAGAAAAGTAATCTGGACACCTTTGTGTGAAACCCAAATCTCCCCATTCCATCCAGAAATATTACAGTTTCTACACCAGGCAAAAATTCATTGTGAGCATAGCACAGTAACATTAATGACACTTGCCTGAGGATGTTCACACATTGTCCCATACGTGGATTAAGTTGTCCACACAACTTCCATCTTATTTCTTATTTTTTTCTACATCGTCCCTACTTGAAAGATGAGGATACTGAGGCAAGGAGTTTACTAAAAGCCACAGAAGAGGGCAAGATTCTTTTACTGCAGCCTGCCTTTTCTCTCCCATGAGACTCATATCTGAGAATGAGCATCCTGAATCTTCAAGACAGAGACAGGACTGAGTGGGCAGTTCTGAGCTTCCACATGTACGAGGTCAAAAGTCCATACAGAAATTTTGTTGTATCAAGGATGATTATCTAAGGAATTTTTATAAAGAACCAAGTAGTCGGTTTTCTAAGTTTTGTGATATAGTAGATTTCTGTCCTAAATATACAACCTCGCTATCATGTGTGGAAGCAGCTATAGACAGTGTGTAGACAATCATGACTGTGTTCCTATAGAACTTTATTTTCAAAAACAGATAGCAGGCTGGATTTAGTCTGTAAGCCAGACTTTGCCAATTTCTGATTGAAACTCCTATTTGAAAGATCTCTGTTAATATTTATGTTTTTCTTTGTTGCACTAAATATTTCCCAAGAACACCTTGATTTTGAAATAAAGGAAAGCATGAGCAGAGGCAGCCATTAAGCAGAGAAACACTTTCAAAGACGCTTAGATACTTATTACTATTAGGGGGTAAAAATGTGTATTTACGATTTTTCAACACAATTTAAAATCAGAAATACTCTTTCTTTCCAGGAAAAGTAAAGCAGTGGGGTCACAGAAAGGAATGCATTCTGAGGAGCTTGTCAGTACAGGCACTGGGAAACTGGGACAAGGATTTCCTCAGGAATAACCGGAAACTGAAATAACTTTCCTCCGTCTTCTCCTCATTTATGCTCTTTCTGACTCCAAACCATGAGGGTGGAGACTTGCTCTTTCATGGTACACAAGAGCCAGATATTTATAAACATTCACTTACCTGGAAATACATAGTGTATGAAACAAGCTTTCATGAGGTGATGATGAAGGTCCAGTCAGTAAGGGCAGAGAGGTGGTCAAATACGTCACTCAGTGCGCTGGGTCCTCTAGGGAATCAGAGATCCACAAACATCTACAAACTGCGTACCTTGAAGTTATTCCTTGATATTAGAAAATATATGTATGGATTTGGGGAAGTCTTCAATGATACTATCTAAAAAGAAGTCTAGTGCATCTTTGTACATATATTTAATGTTTTTATCTGTTAGATTAGCTTCTAGTTTTCCCTTAAATTTCCCCTTCTTTTGTTCTCTTAAGATCTTTGCTAAGGAAGAAAGGAAGGAAGAGAGGAAGGGAAGCAGGGGAAAAAGGAAAAAAGAGAAGAAAGAAAGGGTTATACTTATGTTATTTTTGGTTTCGCTTTTATTTTCAGGGTAATTTTAAAGCTAGGCTTTATATGGATTAAGAAGCTCTGAGTGTTTAATTAAACATATTTTCTTCAATCATTTGTTAGAAATTAAGCTTTTGCTAGTTTCCATGTATTTCCTTGGCACATATGAATGCAGCTATAGACCTGAGAAAACATTCAGTGTTCTAATTTGTGTATAGCTATCAAGCAAAAGAAAAAATATTAAGGAGTTTCTTGATCACAATACTTTAATGCATAATAAAAATAATTTAAATATTTTCCCATTTGATGCTCAAACTGTTTTAACTGAAGTGAAAAATTTCTGATGGGTTATGTTTTCAACCAGTTCTTATTGCCTGGCTTTATTTTCAAAGTGCAGTTTTCCTTGTGCTTACTTTGTTTTTTTTAAAGCTACAACACAGTTTAAAATGGCCTCAAAAGTTACTATTTGAAATGTATCTGCAATAGTAGTTGACATGGCCAGCATAACTATGACTCCATCTTGTCAAAGCTACCAATTTATTGTTTAGCTTTAAAGTCTACTCAACAGAGAATTGTCTTTAGAACCTTTTATATTATGAGAAAATATCATTGCCCTATTTTAATGCCTATCACTTTGAAAACATTTTGATTTACAACCTTGTATCCTTTAAAATAGCTGGCTGAAAGTATCATAAAATCCCATAAATAATCTCAAACTATCACAGTTTATTTCAAAATTAAATATCACTGAATACTTTGTAAAATCAAGAGAAATGTAATTCTATATGAGATTTTCATTCCTTATTATAATAAGTCACCATTTATGATGGAAAAGTAATTTTAATCAGGGAGTGAGACTATTTATATAATTATGAGGAAGTTATATTTTAAACAATTATTCATACCCAGTGGCTGAAAGATAAGTTATTTTCTACCATTAAGATAAAAAATAAGTATGTATAGAGAAAAGGTTATACTTATTGAGAAGATAGTTGTGGAGACCAACATCACTAAGAGTCAGAAGCAGACTTGGGACATTTCTTCTCACATTCAGTTCCAACCCTCCTTTATGTTTTTAATTCTAAGTTAAAATTTCAAAATGGAAGAGAATATGATTTATTTTTATGTTTCATAAAAAGAAAGAGAATGAAAGAGAGAGAGGAAAAAAAAGAGAGCTATCATTTTACTACTGACAAAACAATTCAGTTAGCTGGCAGAAGAAAGTATTTAAATTGTTTGTAACTTTACTAAAAGTCACTACATTACTTGTTAGCACAATGGTAAAGAATCTACCTGCCAACACAGGAGGTGCAAGCAACATGGCTTTGACCCCTGGGTTCGGAAGATCCCCTCTAGGAGGAAATGACAACCCACTCCAGCATTCTTGTCTGGACAATTACATGGACAGAGGAGCCTGGCGGGCTACAATCAGTGGGGTCTCAAGGAGTCGACTACAACTGTGATTGAGCACGCATGCACATTACATGTTATTGCTTTAGTGAATCAACATACTATATCACATTGAAAGATAATTTTCCATTCTCTTTTGTTCCTGCAAGTCTTATGCAGAAAGCATTTCCTCAAGACTGTATTTTCATGTTTTCTTTATGAAACTGTGGAAGACTAGCCACTCCCAATAGTTGACAGAAAACAAGGACAGCAACATTCTTTAATACAGAGAATGAGTAAACATTAAAAGTCTATAATGGTTACACTGCTATATGATATATAGGAATTCTCATATATGCAATCTTTAGGAGAAAGTCCAGGAGCAGAAAACATATGCTTTCATGAAAGTAATTTTATATATTAGTTGCATTGATTAAATGTCAGCAGCAGTAGATGATGTTGCTCCCTACGAACAACGAAACGCATATAGATAGTACCTCCCATGACAGTGGTTTCGATTTTTTTTCAGAGCCGAGACAGAAGAATTTTTCTTACATATCTGCTATGTTTAAAATATATCAGAAGAACCCTTCTATATTACAAGTGTGGTTAGAGTGCCATAAATTCATAAACAAATGTTGTTAGAAGATGAGAACATTATATTTGAAGTCTTTATTATTACTCAGATCATTCTGTACTTGCTTTTTCTGTTATCTTTTCATTCAGGTGCTCTTTCTCAGGGTACTTCTCTAATCATTCCACTGGGTCCCACATCTTAACATCTGCTATAACATATGCGTCGTCATTTCCCTGTTGGTTCAGTAAAGAATGAGCCTGCAATGCAGGAGACCCAGATTTGATCCCTGGATAAGGAAGATCCCCTGGAGAAGGAAATGGTAACCCACTCAAGTATTCTTGCCTAGGAAATCCCATGGACAGAGGAGCCTGGCGGGCTACAGTCCATGCTGCTGCTGCTGCTGCTGCTAAGTCTCTTCAGTCATGTCCGACTCTGTGCGACCCCATAGACGGCAGCCCACCAGGCTCCGCCGTCCCTGGGGTTCTCCAGGCAAGAACACTGGAGTGGGTTGCCATTTCCTTCTTCAGTGCATGAAAGGGAAAAGTGAAAGTGAAGTCGCTCAGTTGTGTCCAACTCTTAGCGACCCCATGGACCGTAGCCTCCCAGGCTCCCCCGTCCATGGGATTTTCCAGGCAAGAGTACTGGAGTGGGGTGCCATGGCCTTCTCCAACAGTCCATGAGGTCTCAAGAGTTGGACACAAGGACTGAAACACCACCATCACAGTGGTTCATCAATGTTTAGTCCACAGAGAGCACTGTTTTCCAAAGAATCCAACTAATGTTTGTTTTGTTTTCAATTAAATGGCTTACTAAAAACATTTGGAAACACACACAGGGTAAACACACACACACACAAACAAATACACACAACGGAATGTCCTGTTAAGCTTGTGACAAATGCATCTGAGCAATTTCTGGTGAAAATATAATCTGGGTATATGATATCCTGCTGTGCTCTTAGTCATGTGGATTGGCACGTGTACTTAAGCACTTTCACATGGATAATTACTATAAGACCTAAAAATTAGAATCAAAGCTAACTCTTTATCTTAGTGTTTAAGTAACCAGTCAGGCAAATCCCTAAATAATGCAGAGAAATGGTTAAAAGGAAAGGAAGGACTGAAAGATAGTTAGAGGTAAGGCGGATAAACAGTAGGAGGAGGAGAGGAAAAGAAAGGAGGGGAAAAAGAAACAAAAAGAGTGTTAATGTTACCCATGCTATTTTTGAAATGTTTTTTGTTAATGATTCATATATTGATTTAAAAATAGTTGACTTTCTTTCAAGGTCCTAGATGTATTGCTATCTAATCATACCCCAAAATGATTATTTCAAAGACAATCTCATGTATTGAGAGAGACTATAAAACTCAGGGATATATTTAAGAACCAAGATGTGTAATAAAATATCAGACTTACCTAATGGTTTCCTCTGATGTTTTGCTACAGAAAGAGCAGGTATCTAAAGATGCTTTGATTAGCAGCAAGCTCAATCCATTTGACAGTAGAATGGATTAGAAACAAGACCTTGATTTAGGACACTTGAATATACTGCAAAAGTCTCTCAAATATGTGAGGAAGGAGTCAAGAGGATGAATACATTTTTAAATCTTACATGAAGATTGAGCTAGTGTGACGAACCTTGAATTTCAAATGAGCAGAAATTACTCTGATTTTGAAAGCTCACAATTCAGGAATAAATTGAACCATGAAAACTACACTATGGTCTTCTCTAAAACTACAATTCATCAAAAATTCTCCAAATTATCCAATTCTCCAAAGCTACAATAAATCCAAAACTATAATTCAGATGACCATTATATCTACTCCTGTGGGCAAGAATCCCTTAGAAGAAATGGAGTAGCTCTCATAGTCAACAAAAGGTCTGAAATGCAGTACTTGGGTGCAATCTCAAAAACGACAGAATGATCTTTGTTCGTTTCGAAGGCAAACCATTCAATATTATAGTAATCCAAGTCTATGCCCCAACCAGTAATGCTAAAGAAGCTGAAGTTGAATGATTTTATGAAGACCAATGTCTTCCCTGGTGGTTCAGACGGTAAAGTGTCTATCTTCAGTGTAGGAGACTTGGGTTCGATTCTGGGTTGAAAGGATCCCCTGGAGAAGGAAATGGAATCCACTCCAGTATTCTTGCCTGGAAAATCCCATAGACAGAGGAGCCTGGTGGGCTACAGTCCATGGGGTTGCAAAGAGTCAGACACGACTGAGTGACTTCACTTTATTTCTTTTACTTTATGAAGACCTACAAGACCTTCTAGAACTAACACCAAAAAAACAGATGTCCTTTTCATCATAAGGGACTGGAATGCAAAAGCAAGAAGTCAAGAGATAACTGGAGTAAAAGGCAAATTTGGCACTGGAGTACAAAATGAGGCAAGGCAAAGGCTAACAGAGCTTTGCCAAGAGAATGAACTGGTCATGATAAACACCCTCTTCCAACAACTTAAGACAACTCAACACATAGACATCACCAGATGGTAAATACTGAAATCAGATTGGTTATATTCTTTGCAGCCAAAGATGGAGAAGCTCTATACAGTCAGCAAAAACAAGACCAGGAGCTGACTGTGGCTCAGATCATGAATTTATTGCATAATTCAAAGTTCAATTGAAGAAAGTGGGGAAAACTACTAGACTATATAGGTATGACCTAAATCAAATTCCTTACGATTATACAGTAGAAGTGACAAATATATTCAAGGGACTAGATCTGATAGACAGAGTACCTGAAGAACTACGGATGGAGGTTCGTGACATTGCCCAGGAGGCAGTGATCAAGACTATTCCCAAGAAAAAGAAATGCAAAAAGGCAAAATGGTTGTCTGAAGAGGGCTTACAAATAGCTGAGAGAGGAAGAGAAGCTAAAGGCAAAGGAGAAAAAGAAAGATATACCCATCTGAATGCAGGGTTCCAAATAGCAAGGAGAAATAAGAAAGCCTTCCTCAGTGATCAATGCAAAGAAATAGATGAAAACAATAGAATGGGAAAGACTAGAGATTTCTTTAAGAAAATTAGAGATACCAAGGGAATATTTCATGCCAAAATGGGCACAATAAAGGCCAGAAATGGTATGGACCTGACTGAAGCAGAAGATATTAAGAAGACGTGGCAAGAATACACACAATAATTACACAAAAAAGATCTTCATGACCCAGATAACTACAAGGTGTGATCACTAACCTAGAGCCAGACATCCTGGAATGCAAAGTTAAGTGAACCTTAGGAAGCATCACTATGAACAAAGCTAGTGGAGGTGATGGAATTCCAGTTGAGCTACTTCAAGACCTAAAAGATGATGCTTTTAAACTGCTGCACTGAATATGCCAGCAACTTTGGAAAACTCAGCAGTGGCCACAGGACTGGAAAAGGTCAGTTTTCATTCCAATCCCAGAGAAAGGCAGGGCCAAATAGTGTTCACACTACTGCACAATTACACTCATCTCACATGTTAGCAAAGTAATGCTCAAAATTCTCCAAACCAGGCTTCAACAATACATGAACCGTGAAATTCCAAATGTTCAAGCTGGATATAGAAAAGGCAGAGGAACCAGAGATCAAACTGCAAACATTTGTTGGACCATCAAAAAAGCAAGAGGGTTTCAGAGAAATATCTATTTCTGCTTTATTGACTATGCCAAAGCCTTTCACAGTGTGGATCACAACAAACTGTGGAAAATTCTTCTAGAGGTGGGAATATCAGACCACCTTACCTGCCTTCTGAGACATCTGTATGCAGGTCAAGAAGAAACAGTTAGACTTGGACATAAAACAACAGACTGGTTCCAAATTGGGAAGGAGTATATCAGGGCTGGATATTGTCACCTTGCTTATTTAAATTATATGCAGAGTACATCATGCAATAGGGAGAATGAAAAAGTTGGCTTAAAACTCAACATTCAGAAAACTAAGATCATGGCATCCAGTCCCAGCACTTCATGGAAAATGGATCGGGAAACAATGGAAACAGTGAGAGACTTTATTTGTTGAGGCTCCAAAATCACTGCAGATGGTAACTTCAGCCATGAAATTAAAAGATGCTTGAACCCTGCAAGAAAAGCTATGACCAACCTAGATAGCATGTTAAAAAGCAGAGACATTACTTTGCCAACAAATGTCCGTCTGGTCAAAGTTATGGTTTTTCTAGTAGTAATGGTTGGTTGTGAGATTTGGACTATAAAAAAAGCTGAGCACCGAAGAATTGATGCTTTTGAACTGTGATGTTGGAGAAGACCCTTGAGAGCCCCTTGGACTGCAAGGAGATCCAACCAGTCAATCCTGAAGGAAATCAGTCCGGAATATGCATTGGAATGACTGATGCTGAAGTTGAAACTTCAATATTTTGGCCACCTAATGTGAAAAACTTACTCATTGGAAAAGACCCTGATGCTGGGAAAGATGAAGACAGGAGGAGAAGGGAATGACAGAGGATGAGATGCTTGGATTAAATAACCAACTTGATGGACATGAGTTTGCGTAAACTCCTGGAGTTGATGATGGACAGTGAAGCCTGGAGCGCTGCAATCCACGGGATCTCAGACACGACTGAGTGACTGAACTGAACTCAGAGCTAAATGACTCACAAATGAGAAGAAAGAAAGAGAGGAAGAGAGAGAGGAAACAAATAGAGGAAGAGAGGGAAGAAGGGAGGAAGAAAAGAAAGAGGAAAAAAGAGGGAAAGAAAAAAGAGAAAGAGAAAAGATACATAGATGTTGAGCCATAAAAACAACTTTTAAATGTCTTAGTATAGCTTTGTGATATAACTTGCATTATTGTTGGATACAAAGGGATATATGCATGAGGTAAAATAGCATCTTTATATTGTGTTAGTTTGGAAGACTTTCCAGATAGACAAATCATTTTTTCAATGCAATTACAATTACTTTAATACACTATTGTACTATTTCTATTTTTTCTTTACCTTTTCTTTTTATGAATTCAAAACAAAATTCTACTTGTAATTATTTAAAAAAAATAAAATTCTATTGCCACAGCCATGACTTTTTGTGCATGTGTGTTTATACACATATACTTATATACATATGAACACACAGAGCATATCTTGTTTTATTGCATTTCACATTATTACACTTCTCAGATAGTACACTTTGTTCAAACTGAAGGTTTATGCATCTCTGCTCCAGTAAGTCTATCAGTGCCATTTTTCCAACATATTTGCTCATTTCCTGCCATGTGGTTACATTTTGATAATTCTCCAAATTTTAAAACCTTTTTGTTGTTATATTTTTATGGTGATCTATGATCAGTGATTTTGACAGTACTACTATAACTTGCTGAAGGGTCAGATAATGGTTAATTAGCATCTTTTAGCAATAAAGTCAGAGAAGGGCAATGGCAACCCACTCCAGTACTCTTGCCTGGAAAATCCCATGGATGGAGGAGCCTGGTAGGCTGCAGTCCATGGGGTCGCTGAGAGTCGAACACAACTGAGCAACTTCACTTTCACTTTTCACTTTCATGCATTGGAGAAGGAAATGGTAACCCATTCCAGTGTTCTTGCCTGGAGAATCCCAGGGACGGGGGAACCTGGTGGGCTGCCATCTTTGGGGTCGCACAGAGTAGGACACAACTGAAGCAACTTAGCAGCAGCAGCAGCAGCAGTAGAGCATTTTTTAAATTAAAGTATGCACATTGTTATTTTACATACAATTCTACTGCACACGATAGATTATGCATAGTGCAAACTAACTTTTATGTGCTTTGGGAAACCAAAAAAGATGCATGTGGCTCACTTGATTGCAGTGTCTGCTTTATTGCTGTGATCTAGAACTGAACCCACAATATCTCCAAGGTATTTATGTATATTGCAAAGCATTTATTTTTATAGGTACATCTCTTTGGAACTTTAGTGTTTGTAGATTCATCCTGGTTTCTCTTGGTTGTTTTTTTAGTACTTTTCTCTCTATTCCATCACAATGATCCCCTCAAAAAAACCCCACAAAAAACCCTGCAATAATGAATTTGTACAGTCACCTACTCTTTTTCCTCCTCTTTAACAGTTTCTTGCTGATGAAGAGAATTGAACACTGCTGATTAGTTTTACCACTTAAAAGTTGTTTCCTTTAAATCATATATATACATCCTGTTGGTTTTGTTTCTCTGGAAAACACTAATAGAATCTCTATCAGATCAAACCAGCACAGAAGAATCTTTTCACCTACCCTTTTGAAATGGAATCTACAGGCTGGACTCATTCTTTTCTCCTTTCTTCAAACTCTTGAGAAAATGATGAAAACCATTTTGACTACATTTACTTCTGATTCACTACCTGACAAAATCAGTAGAAGAGTTCCAGTCATTGTTTCATTTGACCTGTACAATTTGGCATTGTCACTTGTTATTCTTAAAACCTGTTTAGCTATATTTTCCGTAACACTCTTTGTCTTTTGCCCCTTATTCATTAAATTGATCCATTCTTCATCTGCTTTGCAGTTAAAAATTAGGGTTCTCATATTTTGTCTGTAACTTCCTAGCTCATTACCACTTTATGTGATTACCACTTATGTGGTTTTGACCACCATCTGTACATCAATCTCCTAATTCTGTATCTCCACCATAGGCCTCTCTTGTGAACTCTAGGTTCATGTATCTGGGCAACTGTGAGATACTTCACCTGGATACTTCTAAGCAACTCTGGATATATAATATATAAGAGTGATCCTTTTATTTCTTACTCTAGAATCAAATCTATACAGGATACTAGCAAAACAGAAGTCAGAAACCTGCATCATTTTTTTTTCCTTTTCCCTCTCATTCTCTACATGTGATTGCCCACTAACATTTTTTTTGTCTCATCCTTCATATTCTCTTGAACAATGGATCTTGAAATTTTATTATCTATCTACCTTTTAAATGACCAAATTTAACATCCTTTTTCCTTTATTACTCTCTCGGCAATTCTCCTGTAACTTTCTCCTACATATGTTTCCTATCTCCATGTCTGTTTCTGTGTCTCCGATGTGTCCTTTAAATGGATCACTGAGTGATCATTCTAGAACTGCAGTTTCTTCCATGTGAATGTTCAACCAACACACTTTGTGGATACTGACACCTTTAAGAACAAGTAGTACTGCAATGTTCAGCATAGTGATTGCAGTTCATAGTACTGTATTGCATATCTGAAGGTTGCTAGGGGAGAAAATATTAAAAATTCTCATCACGAGGAAAAAAATGTAACTATGCACAATGATAGATGTTAAGTAGACTTATTGGGGAGATCATTTCACAATGTATACAATAGCAAAACACTGTGTTGTACACTGGGAACTGCTATTCTTTGTCAATTATATCTCAATTTTTAAAAAATTAAATAAAAGAATAAATATTAATCTTGACATCAGACTTGAGCCTCTGTACTTTCTCTATTTAACCTACTCTGAAACTTTCTATAACCTACTCTGAAATGTTGGTTTCACACTCTCTGATTATTTTGAAATATTGTTATTGAGGCTCACCTTGCACTTTCAAGCCTGAGTGCTTATAAAAATGTTTCCTCAGACTACCTCTTCCTAAAAACAAAGATATCTTTCAAGATTCATCTCAGGTACTTCATCAACTGTGAACCTTTTCTTGAATTTTTCTTTTAGGCACAGTCATAGACCTTCTTTTGTCTCCACAATTCCTAATAGGGTCTTTGTCATAGTACTTTTGACAGAGTACTAAAATTATTGTTAGCTCCAAAGATGCTTGTATGATAATAAAACGTGATATTTTTTGGTGCCATAGACCTAAACTATCTGCTCTACCCAACTTAAAATCCCAGTTTCAGTGTATATTGGGTGTTGGGCCCTGGGAAATTATTTAATTTTCCTGTGCCTCAGTTTTCTGATAAGTAAAATGGGGCTACCAATAATTTTCCTGATAGTGCTGTTGTAAAGATTACATGAATTTATGTATATAAAGAAATTAAAATAGTGCCCTAAGACACTCAATAAAGCTTATCTGTTTTAACTGCAATCTAAAGACATTCATACTTTACTCCCAGAAGGCTTAACACTTTCTGAAATGATAATGCATTCTCAATTAAAAATATGTTGAATAAACAAATGCCTCTGAAATTATGGATTAGATATACAGCAATATTGAATCTTTATGCCATATGCCATATTAAACACTTTCAATTTAAGAATTTCTTCTAACAAGCTCTTCTGAATTGAGACAGAGGCACCCAGTTATATTTGTTGGTATAAGCGATTTACTCGTGCATGTGTGTGTGTGTGTGTGTGTGTGGGCAGGCCCATCTGTGTGTTCCTTTAATGATACTTCTTTTAGGTGACTTTGAGCAATAAGTAATACATGCATTAAACATGTTTGCTTATCCAATTAGTTTCTGTGTTGGTCTGCAATATGGTATTTTACACATATCCAGGTGTCATAGCAAATCCAAAATGTCTATTTGAAAAAAGCATTGGTTTTACCTCTCGACAACCTTGGGATTTATTTGTGTATTAAGTCATAGTCACTATAAGCAATGTCACAGTTTGGTCTTTCTTGAAAGGATGTCAACAATAACATCTGATCCTTTTAAATATTAAATATAACAGTTGTTGAGGCTAATATCCATTAAGCCACTCACGCCTCCCACATTAATTTCTACAGGAAGAAATTCTTTTAAACTTGAAGGTAGGGAAACTTTTTTTTCTCTCAGTAAGTAGAGTTTCCAATAATGGTAACTCTACTAAATCAATGTTTTCCATGTATGTTTTTGGGCTTCCCTGGTGGCTCAGTGGTAAAGAATCCACCTGTCAATGCAGGAGGCACAGGTTTCACCCCTGGTCCAGGAAGATCCCTTGGAGAAGGAAATGGCAACCCACTCCAGTATTCTTGCCTGGAAATCCCCATGGACGGAGGAGCCTGAAGTGCTATAGTCCATGGGGTCTTAAAGAGTCAGATATGACTTAGCAACTGAACAAAACAATATGTATGTTCTTGCTGCAAAGAAACATACGTTAAATCTAAATCTCAATTATAATGGTTCAGTTGACTGTTGTGCCTGGCACTTGTGCATTTTCCTTTTCCCATAACACAGAATTCTATATTGTTTATAGTACTTTGTTTTACTGTGAATTGTCTCAAAGCCTTCTTGAAAGAGCAGGAGCACAAATATATTTATATATGTTTACACACTTACATATAATGGCTTGAATTGGCCCCAATGTTACCATATTACTATTCCCATATCTAGAATCATCAAGACAGAGTTAATTAAACTTTAATTAGTTTTCATGTCGAAAGAAAATCTTGGAAACTGTATTTTCATTTGCATTAGAAACATACATTGCCTGAGAACCATAAGTTTTCATTATATTTTACAAATGGGGAGCCATCATCTATGAATATAATGTTTTAATTTCATAATGGATTAGATCTTAGACCTATTCCTTTCTATTCTATTTATAAATATTGATTCCTCTCTTAAATGATTTGGATGAATTCCACACTATCATATCAATTGTAAAAAATAGAATTCAAGAGTATCAAACAAAACTTCTATAAGTAGTTCCTAGATCTTTTTAATCATGTCCACTGGGAGGTGAAATTCTACTCTAGCTAGGATAGATTAAAAGTCAATTTCATTAAATTTTCAACAAAATGTCAACTTTCTCACCTCAAATTCTGGCAAGTAAAGGCTACAGATCTGCTTTAATTGAAGTCAAAATGGCTTCTCAGCAGACATTTGCCAGGAACCTCAATGTGATGTCCAGCTTCCATCACAAGCAGAGTTGACATAATTGACACCCAGGAGACAAGAGTTCTAGAGGTATGCTGCCTTTCCATTTGCCTTGGATTTCAAAACCCAATTGTTATACTGAATTAATTCACAAGAAATTAGTGTACTATGACATAAAATCATCTTATCAGAGAAAACTTTACTCATTTTATACTCTTTGATCACACCAAGAATATTATAAGCAGAAACAATGTACAGTAACATCAGGGGACATTCATGCTTTGGGGTGCTTTAATTTTAAAGGCCCTTCTTGTGCTCAGGGTTATTTGTGGAGCAATGCCATGCAAGTGGGGTATCCTGGACTCAGTTGAAACTGGTTGGGCTCCAGTAGACAGTTCTCCCCTTTATGGCTCTCTCTGAGTTTCCATTCAATTTTAGGGTTCACCAGGTACCCGATGGACCTCAGAACTAGCATCTATGGAGTTGTCCTGGGACCACAAGACCAGACCCTGATTCCTAGTGCCAGCCTGACAAGGAGCTTGCTACTGCTAAATGGTACTGTATGCTTTCTGCAAGATCACTAAAATTTGGACTGTGAGAATGGTACTCAAAGATTGATTTTATGTGAATCATATTTTATATATAGATAGGTACCCCACAGGAAATATTTGCTAGGGCCCCATATCAGTTCAGTTCAATTGCTCAGTCGTGTCCGACTCTTTGCGACCCCGTGGACTGCAGCACACCAGGCCTCCCTGTCCATCACCAATTCTCAGAGTTTACCCAAACTCATATCCATTGAGTCGGTGATGCCATCCAACCATCTCATCCTCTGTCGTCCCCTTCTCCTCCTGCCTTCAATCTTTCCCAGAATCAGGGTCTTTTCAAATGAGTGAGTTCTTCGCATCAGGTGGCCAAAGTATTGGCCAAAGTATTGGAGTTTCAGTTTCAGCATCAGTCCTTCCAATGAACACTCAGGACTGATCTCCTTTAGGATGCACTGGCTGGATCTCCTTGCCGTTCAAGGGACTCTCAAAAGCCTTCTCCAACACCACAGTGCAAAAGCATCATAGGGCCCCATATATCCCTAGTGCATTTGTGAAGAACAAATCTGAATCCATATTAGATCTATTTCTTTTATTTTAATCTTTGTGCTTTGTTGCTTATACTCAGTCATACTGGCTCTGCACCATTTGCAAAAGAATGTTGCCTGTAGCCTAAAATATACACCATAGCCCACTCTCAAGACCTTGGCCTTTAAGAGTCCATTCATATAGAGATAAAAACTTGCAGAATAGAGAATAACATTTGTCTTGGAGGTTTACAGGAACCTCTTGACCTTACCTATGTGGACATCTTCAAGGTCAAAGGATTCCTACACCAAGAAGTTTACAACTAACCACAACCTCCCTTCCCTCACCTTGCCTTTAAAAGCGTTTTGCTGAAACTTTCAGGAGTTAAAGTTTCTTTGGGAACAAGCCACCTGTCTCCTTGCATGGCCCTGCAATAAAACTTTCTCTGCTCCAAAGGTTAACATTTTAGTTTGTTCTGCCTCACTGCGCATCGATCACAGTGTTTGGTAACACGAGGGCAACCTGACTATGTGTTCATTTTCAACAAAGGTTCCAGTTGACCTTCCTCATTATATTATTCAATATTTTTAAAATACATTTCCAAAAGGTAAATTCTAAAATCATAGGGCAAAAAATTTAGCTCTTAAATAAATTTGTTTCATTTAAGCCGGCATTAGAATCTTAAGACTTATCATGTTTCTCATTAGTTTAGACTTTCACAAATCTCTAGGGACTTTAATATTCCAGAGACATAATCTACTATATCAATTTCCTAATACTCTTTTGACTACTGTTTTCTATTTATGCTTTAGACTTATTTTAAACTCTCTTCAAGCATAAACACTTTTTATTAAAACCATAGCAAACTCTTTTAGAAAATTAAAAAAAAAAAGCCTGGAATTAGCAAAATGAAAATAAATAAAATATGCATTTTCCCGAAAAAAATTCAGGTGTCATTGATAAGGTCTATGACAGATATGGCTCCAAAGTTGATATAAGAATAATAGCAGTAAAGCATAAATCTGTTGAAACACATAGTTGCCATTTTGTGAAAAAAAAATTTTCTTAAACTACGAGATTAAAGTTTGTATATTGTGTTGAGATTGATGGGTATATATTTGGGTTCCAACATTTATTACTTTGGCCATAAACACCTTTATAAATACTTTACAAAACCTATAATAAAGAGGGCCTCCCAGTGGTAAAGTGATTGAGAACTCACTAGACAATGCAGGGAACTCTGGTTTGCTCCCTGGTCCAGAAAGATCCCACATGCCACAAGGCAACTAAGCCCATGTGCCTGCAATTACTGAGCCCATATGCCCTAGAATCCATGCTCCACAACAAGAGAAGCCACAGAAATTGGAAGTCCATGAACCACAGCTATAGACTAGTCCCCAATGGCCGCAACCAAAGCCTGCATGCAGCAGTGAAGATCCAGCACATTCAAAAATTAATAAATAAATAAGTAACCTATAATAAAGGAATTACTTATAAAGAATAAGCAACCCAAATCAAATACAGATCTTCCTCAACTTAGACCAGAGTTACATCCCAATAAAACCATTGTCATTTGAAAGCATCGTTAAGTCGAAATGCATTTAGTACACTTATCCTACTGAATAGGATAAGTCTGACAGACTTAAACATTCTCAAAACACTTACATTAACCAACAGTCAGGAAATCATCTAGCACAAAGCCTATTTTATAATTAAGTGCTGACTATGTCATGTTATTGAATACTGTAGTAAAAGTGAAAAACAGAATGGCTGCGTAGGTATGGAATGCATATATTGCTTTTGCAACATTGTAAAGTTAAAAAAATATTTAATCAAACCACTGTAAATCTGGGACCATTTGTACACCAGAACCGTAATCTAAATGGTATGTCCTATTTTTTAAGGGGAGGGAAATGTCGATATTCTGGTCATTCATAGATACGAACGATTTAGAATACTTATACCTCTTGAGTTTTTCCTGTGTTTCTTGCTGGTAAACAATTCCAGAATGGCTATGGCCAATAATGTGTTATAGTAACACTTTTAGTTACATTTACACATATTAACTTCATGACTTTGGTGAATAATGTCAAAAATAGGAATATAATATATACTAACTTCATTAAAATAACCAAGGAGAGTTGAAGCAAAGAGGGATGAAATGATATTCCAAAGCTTACCCGGGTCATTGAGTCAGGAAGAGAAACCAGGTCTCTTGATTTCAATTCCAGTGTTCTACTTACTGGTTTGTTCAACTCCTGTGCAAAACATCCATACACAATACACAATGCATAAGCCCCCTTGCTATCAAGTTGTTGTCAAAAGAAACACGTCATTACCTTTCCCACATACTGAGGCTCGGAGCCCATGTATTCCTCCAGCACAAAAAATTGATTCCATACCCAGCCACGTTTAACTCGGTGGAAATGTGATCGCTGTCCTGGTAGGTGGATAACATTCTCTCTGGGTTCTGTGGCTAAAGTCTGTCGTGGCTGAGGTTGAAGTGGTGTTAGGAGACCTCCATCAAACAGGACCCAGAGCAGCAGGGATAAACAGTTCCTTGTAAGCATTGGCAAAAGCTTTCCTACAGCAGAGTAATAAAAACTCCAGCACTTAATGTAGAATTGTGCAATCCAGGTTTGAGGTATCTGTGGCCTCCACCACTTAGCTTTCTGTTTTATTGCAGAAATGATAATGCAGGCATTAATCCTTCTGATGAAAATGCTTCTGTGATATTATATTCCATCTAAAGGGACCTATAAAACAGATTAACAGAGATACATTAAATTGACAGAATTACATGATGATAGTCATCAAAACTCTCATTATATCTGCCAACATTGAAGGAAACAGAAAAGTCTTTAAAAGAATTATATTAGTAAATGATCACTGCTATTTAACCTGTTAACTTGGATAAAATATCTGTTTTCTACTGACTTGAAAAGCTATGAGTCACAATAAAGCAAAAGTTCATCATAAATAGAAGCAATCATTTTTTAAATTTAATAACCATTTAAGATTAAAACAGAGATCACTATTTTTTTTACTGAAGTATAGTTAATTTGCGATGTTTCAGGTGTACAACAAAGTAATTCAGTTAGACATATATATATATATATTCTTTTATATATTTTTCTGTTATAGGTTATTATAAGAAATTGAATATAGTTCCCTGTGTTATATGGTAGGTCTTTATTGTATGTTTATTTTATATAGAGTATATTTTATTTTTTAAATTTAATCTCAAATTGCCAATTCATCTCTGCCTCCCCCTTTCCCCTCTGGTAACCATGTTTGTTTCTATGTCTATGAGACTATTTCTGTTGTAATAAGTTCATTTGTATCACTTTTTTAGATTCTATATATAAGGGATATTATATGATATTTGTCTTTCTCTCTCTGACTTACTTCACTTAATATGGCTATTCTTTATTGCTGTTTAATCTCTAGGTCATGCCCAACTCTTTTGTGACCTCATGGACTGTAGCCTGCCAGGCTCCTCCGTCCTTGGGTTTTCCGAGGCAAGATACTGGAGTGGGTTGCCATTTCCTTCTCCAGGGGATCTTCCAGACCTATGGATTGAACCCATGTCTCCTGAATTGCAGGCAGATTCTTATCACTGAACCCACTAGGGATATGTATCATAATTGCATTATTGCTGCAAATGACAGTATCTCATTCTTTTTTATGGCTGAATAATATTCCATTGCGTATGTATATCTACATATATTACATCTTTATTCATTCATGTCAATGGACACTTAGGTTGCATCCATGTCTTGATTCTTATAAGTAGTGCTGCTGTAGATATTGGGAAGCATACATCTTTTTGAATTAGAATTCTTTACTGGGATTATGCTTTTTAAAGTGAACTGAGAGTAGCATTTCATAGCCTTAGGACAACTGACATTTGGGGTTGGATAACTCTTTGTTGCTGGGGGTCCAGCATGTACATTTTATGAATCCTAGAAACACCCCCTTTCCTTCACTCAATAGATGACAGTAGCATCCTCCCCCACTGCTAGTTGTGATAACCAAAAAATGTCTCCAGCCATTGCCGAATATCCCCTGGAAGGAGCAAAACAGATCAAGACTGAGAACCACAGATATAGAGAATAAGGGAAAAAACAAAGCAGTTTTAAAGAAACAAAAAATTATCTGAAGTTAGAGAATAGGAAGTAAAGGACCATGCATGAAAGAACATTCACTGGAAGGATTAACACTGAAGATGAAGCTCCAAAACTTTGGCTACCTGATGCGAAGAGCTGACTCATTGGAAAAAAACCTTGATGCTGGGAAAGATTAAAGGCAAAAGGAGGAGAGGATGGCAGACAATGAGATGGTTGGATGGCATCACTTACTCAATGGACATGAATTTGAGTGAACTCTGGGAGATAGTGGAGGACAGAGGAACCTGGCGGGCTATAGTTAATGAGGTTGCAAAGAGTCAGACAGGACTTAATGATTGAACAACAACAACGATGAAAGAACAACGTAAGTTTACTCAGTGAAAATGATCTTACTAAGATGTGCTATTGAGAAAAATGTCAGATGGTTTTATAAGGCTTTATAAGCTTTAATGTTTAAAAAAATGCTTCTCTAGTCTTGACATACTAGAAACACTGGGATACAGAGGGATTATTTCATAGATGGTGTGTGACTCAGAGCAACCTTGAATCACTATCAGATGGATAATCTCTACTTTGCATTTAGGTAAAACTGAGCTTTGAACGTTTTCCTTACAACAAACACTTTTTTCATTCACTTATCTGAGGTTTGAGTGTCTAAGATGTACTAGGTTCTTTGTAATACAGTAGGTAAGGAAACAGACATGAGTCTTACCTTTCTTAAATCAGGAATGGAAAATAAATATAGTCAAATACTTAAATGAGGGCGAATTTACCAATACTGTGGAAAAAGAAAAGCAAATGGAATATGCTCATGGCAAAATTTAAGTGGTCAGGGCTTGAATTAGTGAAAGTCCGCCTTAGGTGACAATTGCAATGAGAATTAAAAATAAGAGCAACTTTGTATTCTTCAAGCAGCAAGGGAAAGATGTGGCTCCAGCCAGGGAAGCGTCACACATTGGCACTAGGGGACCATTGCCCACAGTCTTCCCAGAGGTTTCCAAAGGTCAAGAATGTCAGAGGTCAGAAATTATATACAGTGCTTCCAAAACAAGACAACTAAAATACAAATCAACTTATGTTTAATCACGTGCCTATAAAACAGGGCATTTTGTCAACCTTTCTGTTGCAATTTGGTTTAGTGATTATTTAGTTATATATAATATAAAGTATAATGCACTCTTTGCATATATTCAGATGTAAAAAATGTGGGAGCAATTCACTGAAGATAATATGTGAGATGGGGAGGGTCTAAAAGTTATACTCTGAGAGTGTCCTACAATGACACTCTCAAAAGGAGAAATAAAGTAGGATCTATTTTTTCCTCTGGCCTGAAGGGATGCACCTGTAAGCTACTAACAAAAACATGAACTGCATATATTTTATTGCATCCTTTCATGCTGGCAAAATAATGTTCATAAAAAGTTAACTTAGACTTATATTGCCCAATATGGGAACCACTAGCCATATGTGGTTGTGGAATTGCAATTTGGCAATTCGATATTGAGATGTCCTCTAACTTTTCAATTATATACCACATTTCAAAAAATTACTACAAAAAATAAGAATGTAAAAGATCTCATTACTGATTTCTACATTTATTTTTTGTTGACATGCTAATAGTTTGGGTATAGAAGGTTTGTTGTTCACTCGCTAAGTTGTGTCTGACTCTGTGACCCCATGGACTGCAGCGTGCCAGGCTTTCCTGTCCTTCACCATCTCCCAGAGTTTGCTCAAACTCATGTCCATTGAGTGGGTGATGCCATCCAATCATCTCATTCTCTTTTGACCTCTTTTTCTCCTGACCTCAATCAGAAGGTTAAATAAATACAAACTATTACAATAATTTGACCTATTTCTTCTTCTTTTTTAATGTGATTACTAGAAAATTACAGTTATAGATGCAACTTGCATTTGTGACTTGCATTGTTTTCTACCATGTAGCACTGACTTAAATAAGAGTTTAAATTACAACTGTGATTTCTACTTAAGTCATATATTTTTAGTATTCAGAATAGAATATCTAGCACAAACTGTATCATGTTTGTATGACAATATATTTGGATATCAGAGGATATTTGCAACTATATGCATTAAGCCTGTGTAAAAATAATGCATATGTTTTCCTCAGCTGTTTTAGAGTTTAAATTACTAATACTGACGTATAAAGAGTTTAAATTCTTGAACTTTCTGTTTTGTCCATGTTTTTTCCCCTACTCATGTCAATCCTACCCCAGGCATTTACAGAACAAATGGGGAGATAAACATAAGTAGAAAACACGGATGGCAGGAATTCTAATTTCCCAAACCTAGTCTGCTGCTGCTACTGCTGCTGCTGCTGCTAAGTCGCTTCAGTCGTGTCCGACTCTGTGCAATCCCATAGACGACAGCCCACTAGGCTCCCCCGTCCCTGGGATTCTCCAGGCAAGAACACTGGAGTGGGTTGCCATTGCCTTCTCCAATGCATGAAAGTGAAAAGTGAAAGGGAAGTCGCTCAGTCGCGTCCGACTCCTAGCGACCCCATGGACTGCAGCCTACCAGGCTCCTCCCTCCATGGGATTTTCCAGGCAAGAGTACTGGAGTGGGGTGCCATAGCCTTCTCTAGTCTAGTACATGTAATTAGGTTGTCTTTTTGCCTTTGTTCTTCATCGATTTTTTTTTCTCCTTCACATTTTTTGGGGAGATGTGAGGTATAAAAATTCAAATTTTAGTGAGTATTGACTCCTAAAGTTATTTCTTTAAACAAGTGTCTTTTTATTTTACATCAGAGATTTTTGATATTGGCCAGGTAGCTATATTCCATCATCATCAGTATAGGTCCAGCTACCCATTACCCTTGAAAGTTGAGGATCTGAAATCTGAGTTTGGACCTCCTTTTAGAGGAGTCTTTCAGAAATTCTAATTAGCTCATGGCTTCCCCCTTTGTTACCCAAGAGTCCCTGCTTATTTGAGGGGATTAGCTCATAAATTATTGATAATTGAAGAACATGAAAGTAACATAGAAAGAATGTTAGTTTATAAGCTAATTCTTATAGTTTGTTACCAAGAGTCCCTGCTTATTTGAGGGGATTAGCTCATAAATTATTGGTAATTGAAGAACATGAAAGTAACATAGAAAGAATGTTAGTTTATAAGCTAATTCTTATAGTTTGTTACCAAGAGTCCCTGCTTATTTGAGGGGATTAGCTCATAAATTATTGATAATTGAAGAACATGAAAGTAACATAGAAAGAATGTTAGTTTATAAGCTAATTCCTCAACACCTTAAAGATTAACATCATTGAAAACAGCCCCTAAATGCAAAACATTGTCGTGAGGCTGAAGTTAAATGGAGCCACATCGTGGTACAATATCCCCCCAATTCCCTCATCTGGTGCCCACATCTTGTTCTATCCTTTGCCTCTCCCTGGACATGCATTCTACTCAGCCTGCTGTACTCTTCTACTTTTTCATGCATTCCCATTTATTTCCCTCTTTCTCTAAGTAGACTGATCCTTACTCATATCCCTGCCTTCAAATTACTTTCTCCTTTTTTGTTACAATGTATTTTTATATTTAGAGGTATGTTTATTTATGAATAGTTTTGCTGTTATTTTCGTTAGGATGGTGATGTTAGGGGTGACCATACAGGTCTGAGAGATACGCACATAATCTTATCCTTTGCCATGAATGTTGCTGTTTTAATATGAATTCTGCAGAAGGCAAATCTTTTTAGGAACTCAAATACCACACTGGAGTATAAAGATCTGTAATTAACATCATAAAACCTTCTCTCTGCACACTGGGGATGCAACATATAGACCGATGATTGTAGTTAATGCTGTAGTGTATATCTGGAAGTTGCTAAGAGAGTAGATCTTAAAAGCCAGGCCTTTTATGGTATTCATGAGCTTAACAGTTCATGAATTGCACAATCTGCCTCTACATCACTCTAGACCCTGGCCATTCTCTCCTTCTCTCAAACCATTTATTGATAAATGATATTAACCACATAATATTTTGTATTATAGGTGTACTTGTATGATTAATTTTTCCAGTTTTCTGAGTAGAGTGACAAAGGGCTAAGAGAGCAGCAATGATGACTCTGTTGTCAGCCATTCTCAGCTGTTCTGTTCCTGGCATCCACAATGGCACATGGTAAGTACCAAACACATATTTGTTAAGTGTGAGCAAGTAAGTCATTGAATGATGGTAGCTAACTTTTATTGAAAACTTACTATGTTCCATATAATGTTATATGTTCTGTGTCAGTACAATTATTCTGGGAAGGAGGAGCTATTATATCCATCTGACAGATAAAACGGAGAAACAGAGAATCTAAATGACCTGACTGTTGTCCACAGACAAGCAAATAACCAGTGTGTTTGAATATGGGCAGTCTGACTCAGGAGCCCATGCCTGTGGATTCTACTCTACACTGTGCAATGAATCCATAAACAGATGAGAATTTCAAGGGCTTCAAATCCCAGGAAGAGAATGAGTATGAGCTTAAAGACCTGAGTTCCAAATTCATTTTCCAAATTGAGTACATATTTCAATATTGGGCAGCATAAACTTTCTTAGACTCACTTAGATCTCCTGTGAAATTAGAAGATTTGAAGCAATCAGATCAATATAGTTCCTTTGAAGTTAGGAGGCTCAGGACTCCCAGCCCTCACCCAACTAAGGTGTAAAAATGGACACATAATTCTAGGCAGAAAAAGATAAAATAAAAAGCTGTAATTGGCATGGTTACTGAGCTTACAGGATTAGGTGGTGACTGAAAATTCAGAACTGCACAATAGTTCTGCTAATCCACCCAGTAAGGTGTTGGGCAGGCCAGGTGACCAGAAGCCGACAGGAAGATAAGGTTCTTTCCCGAGCTGTCCAGTTTCTTCCCACTTAGACTAACTGGGGGTGCCATGCTGGGGTCAATCACATATGTGGGCAGCGTGTGGGACCAAAGTGAAGACTCTGAATTTGGGGGTCACTTCCAGTATTGGTGTAGTTGCATGCTAAGTCTCTTCATTCATGCCAGATTCTGTGACCATATGGACGGTAACCTCCCAGACTCCTCTGTCCATGGAATTCTCCAGGCAAGAATACTGGAGTGGATTGCCACATACTTCTCCAGGGGATCTTCCTTACCCAGGGATTGAACCCGTGCCTCTGATGTCTCCTGTATTGGCAGGCAAGTTCTTTACAACTAGCGCCACCTGGAAAGCCCCTTGGTATAGTTAAAAAAAGAAAAAAAAATCATAATAAAATAAGTAAATGAAAAGATAGGCTTTGGAACAAGAGAGGTCTGAGGACTAATTTCTAATGAAGTCATAGCATAGTTTTATGCTAAGTAATTGTCTGTCAAGCAGCATTTGAATTGTGGGGGCGCAATCAACAATATTCTTACGTCTGTACAGCTATATGCCTGAAGAAATACAATATATGCTAATCTCATCACTCAATTAGAACGTATGTACTCTTGTCTTTCCTAACTCATGTTATTGCATTATGATCCTAAAATGCACCCCAAGACTATAACATTACGGTGTTTTAGTTAAGAGGTGGCATATATTATTTTAAATGGATGATGCCACTCCCAGAAGATCCCAGCCTCCGGCAACAGTTGTCAGCCAGGGAGCTTTTAAAGTGTTATATCACGACAAATGTAATGCAAGAAGATTGAAAGACTCTGGTTCTTAAGTGAAAGAGGAGCAACTCTCCCGGGTATGAAATTACAAGGAAAAACTACGTGCAGTCATCAACCTGGGTCCACTTGCCCAGATACCAATGGTGCTGTTATGAGAACAAGAATAGAGCCTTGTTCTGAGGTGTCAGCACCCTATGGAAACATGTGAACTTTAAATAAGACGTATTTGTTACAAAGAACACCACCAGAGATGCGTGTTATTCCCTGTACCGGATTTTGGGCACAGTGTTTAAAATTTTATATTTGTCTATTATTCCTAAACTTTTGTGGAGCCAAAGTGGCTTTCCAAAGATTTTCCAAACCCGCAGATGAGTCTCTGGAGCCAAACATTGCTTTTAGCAGAAGGGGAATTTTAAACCACAGTCATATATCAAAGCTGGGGGATACTCAGATGTGAAATACCCACTGACAGCTTTTCCATTGTGTGTCTTCAAAACTGAGAGATACCCAAAGGCTATGGGTTCTGTAGTTTTATTTTTTTGGGTGTGCTTGCTTTTTAAATTTTGGGTGTATTTGCTTTCAAGAATACTTCCTGAAAAGGGATCTATCATATGTGAATTACTCTGAAAGTGTCTATATTACAAGATGTCTTATTAGGCTGACAGATATAAATAGTTCTCAATTGCGTGTAACATTCTAAGGCTAACTGCAAAATGGGTAACTCTTTAATAGTGACTATGCCTATGAATTAATTTCTCAAGAGTACTTGTTAAATATTTTATATAACCATGATTTACATGTTTGTATAAAATATAATTTTATAAATATAATTTGTATTTTATATAAAACAAATAATTTATATTTTTATAAACTTTACATATATCTAAGTATCCTCTGCTTTGATATATGACCATATTGCTCATGCTTAGTCACTCAGTTGTGCCCGACTCTTTGTGACCCCATGGGTTACAGCACATCATTCTTCCCTGTCCTTCACCATCTCCTGGAGCTTGCTCAAACCTAGGTCTATTGAGTCGCTGATGCCATCCAACCATCTTGTCCTCTGCCATCTCTTTCTCCTTCCGCCTTCTATCTTTCCCAGCATCAGGGTCTTTCCAATGAGTTGTCTCTTGTAATGCCTTAGAGATGAGCAAATATTCCTACCACATCTCTGTTGGTCCTAGTAAGCTCATACCAAAAAGAAAGTTTAGACTCTTTCAGCTGCAGCAAAACCTTAACCCCAATTCTCCTATACAAACTTAACACAAATGAGTAGAGAAGTATGGGTGGTAAACCCATTTCTTTCTCTTTCAGAAGTTAAATAAGGATTCTTGAAGGTGATAAATATTATATGATCTTGATTTGTGAAGTTCATTAATCCTTGCTCTCTAACTTATCCTGGTGGCTCAGATGGTAAAGAGTCTGCCTGCAATGCGGGAGACCTGGGCTTGATCTCTGGGTTAGGAAGATCCCCTGGAGAAGGAACTGGCAACTCACTCTACTATTCTTGCCTGGGAAATTGCATGGATGGAGGAGTTTGGCAGATTACAGTTCATGGGGTTGCCAAGAGTGGGACACAGCTGAGTGACTTCACTTTCACTTTCTCTGACTTATCCATGGTATGGTTTTAACTGCATTGTTAGAACACTTTTGATGTCATGTCCTAAAAATGGCACTTTACCTCTTTGGTCTTCCTCTGAAAAACCAGTAACAATAGTCTCATCATGAGAAATACATTAGACAAGTCCTGACTGAGTGATATTTTCTAAAATGCCAGAGCAGTACTTTTTAAAACTTTTAATGTCATAAAAAAACAAGGGAAATATGGAAAGCTATCATAGGCAAGAGATGCCTAAGGAACCATGAAAACTAGATGTAAAAGTTGAGATTTTGGAACAGGAAAAGGACATTAGGTAAGAACTTAGAAAATTTGAATAAATTATGAACTTTAGTTAATAATAATGTGACAATATTTATTATTTAGTTGTAACAAAGTCTTCATGCTAATGTAAGATATTATCTTACAGGTATTGGATATATGTGTGTTCTCTGTACTACTGAATAGTATTCTCAATACTGTAGAAACATTGTTTCAATATTTCTGTAAATTTAAAGATGTTCAAAGATAAAGGTTAATTTAAAAAAAAAGGGAAACCAGGAATTCAGTAATGATGATATTTAAACAGAAGGGAAAAGGGAATTTCCAGCACAATAGAATGGAGAGAAGAAAAATTCCAAGAGATATTAATACCAAGGAGGAGAAATAATGGATTAAAACAAATGAATTGCATGTTTTTAAATGACAGAGAAAAAGTCATGCTTCTTCTCAAGTGTGTTGATGAAATAATGATTAATACAAAAAAGAGGTAGTTATTCATTCCTAGAAAATAAACAAAAAATGACGAGAAATGTAACTGAATCGTATTACAACAAGATTATATTAAAAAGTGAGGCTACACTGAGGCGTTTTGAGCTTACTTATTTACCACATGAAACAACACCCTGATGCAAACTTTCACAAGAAATGTTTAGTTAACAGGCTTCAGCACAAAGTCAATTCTTAAGAGAGTGAAAAATCTGGCTTAAAACTCAACATTCAAAAAGCTAAGATCATGGCATTAGGTCCCATCACTTCATGGCAAACAAATGGGTAGGCAATGGAAACAGTGACAGACTTTCTTTTCTTGGGCTCCATAATCACTGCAGATGGTGACTGCAGCCTTGAAATTAAAACATGCTGGCTCCTTGGAAGAAAAACTATGATCAAACTAGACAGCATATTAAAAAGCAGAGACATTACTTTGCCTACAAATGTCCGCCTAGTCAAAGCTATGGTTTTTCCAGTAGTCACGTATGGATGTGAGAGTTGGACTATAAAGAAAGCTGAGTTCTAAAGAATTGATGCTTTTGAACTGTGGTGTTGGAGAAGACTCTTGATAATCCCTTGGACTGCAAGGAGATCAAATTGGTCCATCCTAAAGGAGATCAGTCCTGAATATTCATTGGAAGGACTGATGCTGAAGCTGAAACTGCAATAATTTGGCAACCTTATGTGAAGAACTGACTCATTTGAAAAGCCCCTGATGCTGGGAAAGATTGAAAGCAGGAGGAGAAAGGGATGACAGAGGATGAGATGGTTGGCTGTCACCACTACTTGATGAACATGAGTTTGAGCAAACTCCAGGAGTTGGTGGTGGACAGGGAAGCCTAGGATGCTGCAGTCCATGGGGTTGCAAAGAGTCAGACATGACTGAGTGACTGAACTGACTGACTTCCTAAAAGACACAAGAAACATATACATAGAATAATGGGACAAGGTCAGGAGAAAAATAACTTCTTTCGAGTTCTGTTCAGAGCACCTGCACTCAGTTGCTAACTTGTGTCAGACTCTTTACGACCCCATGGGCTATAGCCTGCCAGGCTCCTCTGACCATGGATTTTCCAGGCAAGAATACTACAGTGGGTTGGCATTTTCTCCTCTTGAGGATTTTCATGAACCAGGAATCAGACCCAATTCTCTTGACTCTCCTGCATTGGCAAGCGGTTTCTTTACCACCGCAGCACCTGGCAAGCCTCTATTCAGAGACTGCCTTGTAAATGATGGAAATTTTTGTAATGGTAATAATTCAAGGGCTGAAAATGATAGGATATCCATTTTGATCACCACTTTCACTATGCCTGGAAGAAGGAGGTCTTAAGTTGAGAAATAGTTTGGATTCTTATATTGCATTAAAATTCTGTATCAACAAAATAAGGGGAAATGCTCTAGCTCTGACAGATTGAGAAAAACTTACAAGAAGCCAGGGACTGATGGATAGGTGCTTAGAAAATCAGCTTAGAGTAAGACTAGATTAAATCCCTGTTCTAGAAAAAGAGCCAAGATTGTCTGAAGGATGTTAAACTTCATCACACCCCTGAGTAGTCTTCCTGAATTTTCAAATATATGGTGCTAGTCAGTACTAGAAGGGAGGAAAAAAAAAAGGAAATTAAAACATGTACATTCTGTGAGTAAAAATAAATAGGGTATGGAGTTCTATACTTCAGAATAGTACATAGAGGGGTTCAATAGACATTTTTCAAAGCAAAACAGCAATTTTACTAAGAAAATCACTTAAGAACAATCATTTAAAATTGCTAGAAATTGTCTTAAGCATATACAACAAACACAGAAACATTCATTTGAGTAACTCTACTACAACTTGGTGGGTTTCCCAGGTGTCTCAGTGGGTATAGAATCCTCCTGCAATGTAGGAGACACAAGCGATGTGGGTTCGATCCCTGGATCAGGAAGATCTCCTGGAGGAGGGCATGGCCACCCATACCAGTATTCTTGCCTGGAGAATCCCATGGACAGAGGAGACTGGTGGGCTACTGTACATAGGGTCGCAAAGAATTGGACATGAGTGAAGCAACTGGGCACGCACACATTACATTTTGGTAATAATAGAAAGAGCCTGTGACATTGAGCCGTGACCTGCTTTCTTTGATGACATTATTAAATGTACATGTTCCAGGTCTGGGTTACAGAAGCTCTCTGCTTTGGGCAGAAGCAGCCAGAAAGCTGAAGGCTCTCACTTTGCCCATCTCCTAGTCTCAACCTTGGATTTCATCCCAGGAGGAAAAAGCTGGCAGTAGCATTTCCATAGCGTGAGGCCATGCCCTACAGGAAGAGCAGGTGCTGGTTTCTCGCTGTTGCAGAGCTGCAGGTATTATTCCCAAGGGAAAGGAAGGCCAATAGGGTAAACAGCTCCATGGCTGCACCTGAGAGGACACACTTCATTTCAAACAGAACATGAACTCCTTGTCTAAAAGTGAGGTTGACAACAATGGCGATATTATGCATGCATGCCAAGTCGCTCAGTCGAGCCCAGCTCTTTGGGACCCCATGGACTATAGCCTGCCAGGCTCCTCTATCCATGGGATTCTCCAGGCAAGAATACTGGAGTCCGTTGCCATGCCATCCTCCAGGGGATCTTCCCAACTTAAGGATCGGACCTGGATGTCTTATGTCTCTGGCATTGGCAGGTGAGTTCTTTAGCACTAGTGCCACCTGGGAAGCAATTAAAGAATTTTGTAAGTCTATGATACGAGCAAAATGGAAAAGTAGTCAAGCGTTTAAGAACCTGGAAAGAACCAGGGAAAGGACAACAAGGAGGAACCCTTTGGGATCAGTCAACTCTGCAAAGCAGAAAGATGTGCACATATGCTAAGCTGTACTCATCCCTAGAGATCACTGCCAGGATAAACTGGATATGAAGGAATTCCCCAGGCTGCACTCAGACCATCAACATGGGCAGGGTGCAGTCTGTGGGATAGAGGTTGGTACACTGGCAAAAGGAGCTTAAATACAACTTCATATCAATCATCTCTTGCAGTCATGGAGAATGTGTGTATCCCCATTTCTGTGCCCTCATAGAAGTAATTAGAGGCAGAACTTTTTAGGTATCAGGTTCCAACTAAACATGGAGCAAAAAAGTACAAATTCATAACTCAGTAATGGCAGCTTACAAGTCACACAGAGATCCAGTGGGAGAGGGCAAAAGTCTGACCACCTAAGGGGCTACAGCACAGTCACCAACCAATAGGTGGCTCTTGCTGATGCAGGACCAATCCATAGGGAGCCAGGTTGAAAGATGGACAAGAGTAAACAAACATGAACAGGCACATCAGGCTCCACACGTTTTGTGGAGGTAATATACTTTTCCAAATAAGTTCACCTAATTCACTAAACAAATAAATGACCAAGCAAAAAGCAGCAAGAGCAACTGCCAGGGGAGAGGATTAGAGCTTCAGTAACTACTGTTGTTACAATATATTATGTATAAAGTCCACTCTTCATCCCTTACAAAGGAACACATAAATGTGACCCACACATGGGCAGAAAGGAGAGAAATCAGCCTTGGAAGGGGCTCAGATGGTGAACTGAGAAAACAAAAGCTTCAAAGTAGCTACTGTAAACATGGCATTAGAGTTAATAGGTGTCCACTATATACAACCTGGGGGCCAATTTACAGGGTCCATCTTTGCCTCACTTCTACAGAAGCAAGCCATGGAATATTATTTGGACTGAAAAGGAATAGAATACTGATATATGCTACAACATTGATGAACACTGAAAACATTGTACTAAAAGAAAGACACTAGCCACAGAGAGACCACGTGTTGCATGAGTTTAATTTATATGAAACATCCAAACTGCAAATATATAAAAATAGAGAGTAGATTAGTGGTTGCCTAAGTCTGGTACTTAAGGTAAAGTGTGAGGACTGATTGCTAATGTGTTTGGGACTTCTTCCAGAAAGTACAAAAAAGATCTAAAATTAGATTGTGATGATGTTTGCATAATCATGTGAATATACCAATAAAACACTGAATTGCATAGTGAAAGTGGGTGAATTGTGTGGTATGGAAATAATATCACAACAAAACTGTTACCAAAACACAGACACAAGCACAAATGACCAATGGAGAACTTCATAGTCAAGATTTTGGACTGGATTTAGGGTACCTGAAATTATGTTTGTTTCTTGAAATGAATCAAGTGGAGTCACAATGCACGTGCTAATAGATTTTACATGGTAGTGGTCAGCCTCTACCCCAATACTCACCTCTGGCTTATATTAGAGACTATGTTCACTGATTTACCACTGCTACTAAACTGGGTTTCATCATGACCACCTAAGTATCATGTACATCCTTTAAATGGTTACAGAAATTCATCAGTGCTGGAGATAGTCCCACATTTTCTTATTTACACTGCATTCTGATTCAGGGGGTATACTGTTAATGTATGATTTACTTCCAACACACAAAGGTAGTGCATTCTTTCAAATGGAGGTGTTGAACTTGAGTAAAAGAGAGGTCTGAATCCACGCCTTGATTTACTTGCCAGACTAGGCCTTGAAAGCACCTTTACAGATGCCCCTGGCAACCTGATCTGCTGTGAGCAAAAGAACCCTTGGGTTGCAAAAATAGGCACCATTCTAATCTTTATGGAGAACCACAAAGACTTAAATAATACTAATATTAATGGAGTGAGGAGTTTCACTCACCAGAATCCCAGAGGGACTAAATTCAGTAGAAAATGAGGCAGAGACTAGCACAAAATATATTTTTAAGAGAATGACTTAAGGAAGAAAGTATTGACTACGAGACCATCATGACAGTGAGCAGACACCACGGGCTAAAGGTAGGTGGGCCTGGAGAGGGCAGAAGGGAGTAGGGAAGGAGATTTTGGAGATGGGTTTTAATTTGGAGGATTTTAGTGGGCATAAAAAGGCGTTAGGATGGTCCAAACTCATATCAGAACAAATTTCAGAACACACAAATTATTAAGGCTGTAAAACTATTGGATTTCTGAAAACCAATAAAATATATTATCTTTAATTAAAAAAAATACTTCTATGTACTGACTAATTTTAAAATGAGTTTCTGACTCCTAAACCTTAAATGAAATACTAGAGAAGTTTTCTTGCAAATTATTTGAGGGATAATGAGGGATGTATTCACGTTAATAAATTAATGTTGAATTTTAATTTTTCAAATAGAAAAATAGTGGGGGTTGGAGAGGAAAAGGAAGAAGAGCTATCACAGGAAAAGAAAAACAATGGGCAGCACATATTCTCTAAATCCTTAATTCCAGACAATACTGAGATTGTACAAAGTTTGCAAGACTTTTTTTTCTTAGAATTACCTCAAATTCTTCTCGGTCTCTTAATGTACCTAATTACAAAGCTTCAGATGAGAATCGTCAAAACTTTTCTATAACTCTCTTTAAAGTCTTCTCCGTATTGCTATGGCTTCTCTGCTATATGCCACATTACAATTTTTTCATTTATAAAACCCACTGTACTTAAATATATATTTATTTAAATTATAAATTACTGTATTGCCCTCCTGATTTATTAAAATATCCTTGTATAATACATCATGGCCCTTCTGACTTCCATATGCTACAGGACATAAATGGATTTTCTTCTTTTGGGAAACACTCTATAGTTTAACTTACTGAAATATATTTTATTTATAATTCAATTATTTAACCAGTTGAAGGATACATATTATTTACAAAGGTACCAGCTGTGTATGTGAAATTTCTTCTTGATCCCTTTTATAATGGTATTTTACTATAGAGTATTACTTCCATAGTATACCATTAGTTTTGTTATAATAAGTAATCACTGATATTTGATTATGAAAATTACATATTCCCTCTGTACAACAATTTGAAAATATGGCATAAAAATAAAATCACTTATATTGACACCTGGATTTTTGCTCATTTTTTTCAACATACAAATATTTATTCACCACCTAGTATTATCCAGGCACAATTTAAACACTGTAGCCTGTCACTGAACAAACTGACACAATTTTCTATCTACATCGTGCTTTCACTATCGAGATAATAAAAATAATGCTGATGTATTAATAATTATTTGACTATTTTATTCCCATATTTAAAATATTGCTTATGTGTTGTATGTTAATGTATGCTACAATGGGAAATTTAGAATTTATTTACAAGATTGTAGAGCACAGCTACATTTATTTTTCTTCTATATGCTGATTTCTAAAATGTTATTAATATCAGTATCTCATTAGAAAACTTACAATGCAAAATTGACTGATACGTTCCCAGAATATAGAAGCATAGTGTGTCCAGTGTTCCTATGGACAATTGCCCCATGATCTTAGACTTCAATACGCCAAGAAAGATTTTCCACTTTTCTAAGAGTTATTAATTACAAATGGAGACAGTCCAAATGAAAGTAAATAGAAGAGAGAGTGTCAACAAGTGAGGGCTGTGAAGAAATCACAGAGAAAGATGTTTTTTAGCTTTTTTAAATCTCATAAATCAAAGGAAGTGGTAAACCATTAACTCCAATAAATTACATACAAATGATGCAATTCTATAAACTATAAATGAGGAAACTGGGATCCATGTATCAGACAGATTTCTATTAACAGTATAATTTAGGGACTGGCAAATATTTTACATAGTAGACCAGATAAGAAATATTTTAGGCTTTATGGGTCTTAAGGTCTCTGTTGTAAGTACTCATCACTTTCATTGTAGCTTGAAAGAAATCAACAACATGCAACCAGATGGATGTGGGTGTGTTCCAATAGGACCATATTTACAAAGTCAGTCACTGAGCAGGATTTGGCCAAAAGTCCACAGCTTGCTGATGTCTACAGTCTGAATATACTTTGAATAGCACCTTTCAAGAGGTACAGTGGAAAGGTATCTTTGAAGTCACTGATACTTGGACATGTGTCAGATTTTCCATGGCAATAAGACCATACTATTTGTTCAATTCTTTTATTAATAAATACATGAAACATTTAACAATAACTTTGGAATCTACAGGGATATTAAATGAAACCTTGTGATGTCTAGGGAGCTTCCTTCATCCTTAAGCATTTTTAATTCTTTGTAATTGAGAAAGGAGCTTTCGAATAATGTCCCTTGATTGTTTCAAAAGAGAAGATATTCTTCAACATACAGTAGGAAGCATATCACACCCCAGAGTAAGGCATAGACACTAATCTACATTGACCTACATCATTAGAGTCTCTGAAGTCATATCCCAGTGTGATTATACATGTTCCCTATGCTCATGATTAATGGATACAGTATTTCAGCAGATGCCGCTCTGACTTTCGGCACTTAGAGATGGCAGATGGATGACAGAGAAAGAAAAACAAAAGCCATAATTTTGTGACAGTTTCTAATCTTGGATCTTGATATATCTGGTCTCAAGGAAGCAGATCTCACAACATTTCTCTTTCTTTTTTCCTTTATTATTCTTTTTCTTCCTTTATCCTTTCTCTTAAAACTTGTCATGCTCTTAAAGAGGGTGAAAAATATGTTAACATTGAAATTAAGGAGATGAGATAGATTCTTAGAGCTAACAGTCCAAATTATGGGAGGCGGGTGATGTGTAGATTATAGCACCTAGGCAACTGCTCTTCTGCACAGATTTTTCTCAAATGATAAATAAATTGTCCTTTCTTTTCTGGTGTGAACACATAGATGAATATCGACTTGGACAGGTGCTTGGCATGTCTTTAATTTCATAAATTGCATTGCATTCTGTCTTTACTGCCAGTAAAGTCCTTAACTCTTGTATAGTAAATCGTTTATTGCTTATTAAACAATAAAATCCAGAAATTAGATTGCTTTACAGATTAATGAATCTGTTAAAAAATCTGGGTAATTCTAAGTTTTCAAAGTCACTGATTCTGAATTCAATGTTACATATACAAGCAGTGAAAATAACACAATATTTCCTTTTCTCATTTAATCAGAAGACTGTTTTACATTCATTTAATATAACACTGTTTTGGATTGAATGTTTGCTCAGATGCAATATCAGTATATGAAACAATGGTACCATATAAGTGAAAGAAGTCATACCTGCTTATCAAGTCAGGTTTTTGGCAATAAACATAAATTTGTCAAGCTATTGAGCTTTGCATCATTATGGCTTGGAAGAAAAATCAATAATGCATTTGTAAGGGTAGCATTCACTGAAAGGAAACAAAGAAACAGTCCCTGCTGAGGGCCGCACTTGAGGAGAACTCAAAATGGAAAATTATGAGAACATTGAATGCAAACTTACAGCTTTATAGATTAAGAAGCTAATCAATGAGTTCTAGAAACTGTGCAAGTAAATAGATATATGCTTAGCCATTCAATCATGTCCAACTTTTTATGACCCCATGGCCTGTAGCCCACCAGACTCCTCTTGTCCATGGAATTCTCCAGGCAGGAATACTGGAGGGGATAGCCATTCCCTTATCCTGGGAATCTTCCCAACACAGGGATAGAATCCAGGTCTCCTGCACTGCAGGCAGATTCCATCTATATTATACTGAGTGTAGCATACAAAATAGGTATTTATCTCTTACATTTGTAAATATATTATGAAAACGCTTTTGAAAAGTTCAGCTACTAAGCAACTCCCCTTCATGGATCACAGCCTTGTCATAGCAAAGGGGCTTTTGTAACTCAGTGAAGCTATGAGCCATGTCGTGCAAGGCCATCCGAGATGGATGGGTCATAGTGAAGAGTTCTGAAAAAACCTGATCCAGTGAAGGAGGAAATGGGAACCTGCTCCAGCCTGTACTCTTGCCTAGAGAACCCCATGGACAGTAGAAAAAGGTAAAAAGATGTAACACTGGAAAATGACACACACAGCCACCTCTGCCCCCCCAACCCCCCAGTTCAGAAGATGTCCAGTATGCTACTGGGGAAGAGCGGAAGGCAATTACCAACAGCTCCAGAAAGAATGAAGTGGCTGGGCCAAAGCAGAAATCATGCTCAGCTGTGGATGTGTCTGGTGATGAAAGTAAAGTCTGATGCTGTGAAGAACAATATTGCACAGGAAAACAGAGTGTATGAATCAAGGTAAACTGGACATGAATTGGAGCAAACTCGGGGAGATAGCAGAGGACAGAGGAGCATGGCATGCTGCAGTTCATGGAGTGGCAAAGAGTTTGACATGACTTAGCGACTGAACAACAACAATTAAACAACTGTTGCCGGTTTCTTTGTGGATATTTGAATTAGATCATATAAAAACTAGCATCATTTTAAATGTTTTTAGATGCAAGTTGGGGAATGATGTTTTTGATGTTACCCAGTGTTTGCAAAGCATGTATTTGGAAAGGAATATTGCTTTATTTGGGCTTCACGGGTGGCACAGTGGTAAAGAATTCACCTGCCAAGAAGATCAAGATACTCAGGTTTGGTCCTTGGGTTGGGAAGATCCCTTGGAGGAAGAAATGGCAACCCACTACAGTATTCTTGCCTGGGAAATCCCATGGACAGAGGTGCTTGGAAGGCTACAGTCCATGTGGTTGCAAAAGAATTGGACACAACTAAGCATGCTGATGTTGAAGCTGAAACTTCAATATTTTGGCCACCTGATGAGAAGAGCTGACTAATTTGAAAAGACCTTGATGTTGGGAAAGATTGAAGGCAAGAGAAGAAGAGGACGACAGAGGATGAGATGGTTAGATGGCATCATCAACTCAATGGACATGAGTTTGGATAAACTCCGGGAATTGGTGGTGGACAGGGAGGCCTGGCGTGCTGCGGTTCATGGGGTCACAAAGAGTCGGACATGACTGAGCGACTGAACTGAACTAAAGCATGCTCTAACTATATAGAAAAACTATTGCTTCACTTGGGCTTCCCTTGTCATTCAGTGGTAAAGAATCTTCCTGCCAATGCAGGAGACACGGGAGACAGGAGTTCAACTCCAGGGTCAGGAATATCCCCTGCAGTAGGAAATGGCAAGCCACTCCAATATTCTTGCCTGGAGAATCACATGACAGAGGAGCCTAGAGGGCTACAGTTTATGTCCCACTCTTGGGACATGACTGAAATGACTGAGCATGTATGTACTGCTTCGCTTGGAATCAGATTAAATGAGGAAAGAAGGAAGGGAGGGAGGAAGGAAAGGAAGACAAGAAACTTAAAAGTTAGCTTCATTATTATCAGGACTGTTCTGAAAGGAGAGTTATCTTGGAAGTCTTTACAACCAGACCATTATCCTAGTAAGTCCAGAAATCTGTGTATTTGCAACATTGGCTGATATTGCCAAACTAAATACATTGCAAGTGAACACATGGATTTGCACTCTCATTCAACGTATATTAACAACATCTAGCCCCTTATTTTCCCAAACCTTTAATTCCGAATTTTTGATTAGTAACCTTAAAATAGTTTAAAAATATATAAAGTTGATTTATTTGACTTGACAAAACACAGAGACTGTACATCTTCCATTATTTGTAAGGTACTTGGTTTTTATTTATAATTAATCGTCATTGTTTTTGTCCATTTTTCAATGGGATGTGTTAACTTGCCACAGCAAATTACCACAACCTTGGTTTCTTAACCAACAGACATTTACTGCCTTACATTTCTGGAGGCGAGAAATCTGAAGTTTAGGTGTTGGTAGGGTTGGCACCCTCTGGGGATTATGAGGTAGAGTGTTATGTACTGCTTTCCAGTTAAGTTTCTTGTTATCACAGGAGCTCCTTTCCTTAGAGATGACATTCTCCTCTTATCTTCACATCGCCTTCCCTCTGTGCCCGTGTGACTCTGTGTCTACATCCCCCTTCTCCTTCTTTTTTCCTTTAAGGATACCGTTCATGTTGGATAAAAGTGTTATTTGCTCAGTCGTGTCCTACTCTTTGCAACCCCACGGACTGTAGCCCACCAGGCTCCTCTGTCCATGGGATTCTCCAGGCAAGAATACTGGAGTAGGTAGCCATTCCCTTCTCCAGGGGATCTTCCCAACCCAGGGATCAAACCTGGGTCTCCTACATTACAGGAAGTTCTTTACAATTGAGTCACCAGGGAAGCACCTTGTCAGACGAAGGCCAACCCTGAAGACCTCATTTTGACATGATTGCTGATGTAAAGACTCTATTTCCAAATGAGGTCACATTCTGAAGTCGTGAGGGACTTCAGTATATCTTTTTGGGAGGGGCACACATTTCAATCCATCACAGGACAACGTATCTTTTTTTTGCTGTTATTTAAATTTTAGGGCTTTCCCGCTACTATACAACCTTGGTCAGGTGTGTTGTAAATGTTATTTCCAGGTTGGCACATGTGTTTTGGTTAGTTTATGAAATATTATGACAGTAGAAATTTCAGACTTTTGTGGTCAAATTTGTTATTCTTTAAGATTCCTGTATGCTCTGTCCATTTTCTGATGTTCTCATCTGGTTCTCTCATTTCTTTTTAATGTCATTCTTTGAACTTCTTGGAATGTATTTTAACGTACATACAAAATGTAGAGTATTCAGCTATATTTTATCCAGGAGACATGTCAATTGTCCTAATATCTGTTTTAATTAATGCATGTAACAATGTTATATAAGAGCTAATATTTGCTGAATCTGACTGCCTTCTGAGCACTCATCCAAAGCTTTATATTATTAATCACTTACCAAAACCCCTAGTTTTTTATCATTCATATTTTACAGACAAAGACATGAGACACAGTGGGAATCAGCCTGCCTATTCTAAGGGCTCCATACCTCCCTTGGATGTAGTTGGGAAAAATCCAAGAACTCTTCATGCTTCAGAAAAGAATGCCCCTCCCACAGTCTTTACTAAAAAAAACTCCACATATCCAGTAGATAATTCTTTGTTATGCTTATGTATCTCTTTCCTATTCTTCCATGTGTATTACACTGTGGCATCAATTCCGCATAGTGTAAGAGGTATTATTACCAAAGTCGTATGTATCCTAAAAAAAATAAAATAAAATAAATAAAATAAAATCCTGAAGTTAGAAGACTAAAGATTTCATACATGAGACTTCTGGCATAACTTAGATGGTAGGAGAGGCAATTGGGATGAAAAGTCTCTCCTGTTTACTTCCCCTGGCCTTGGCCTTGTGGATGGTACTCACTTCTTCATCTTCACCCAGCTGTCCATTCTACTGACACAGCCTCCTGAAAGTCACGTCCAAGTGCATGAGGTATGTTGTTGGTCATGCTATAGTACCACATTCCTGCTGTTTTTGAAATCGATGTACTTTACAGGATTAAGAATTTGAGGAGATCAATAGGCATTAGGCTATCGTAATATAAAGAGCCACAATCTTATGTGATATGTAAATGTAAAAATTAATTACTTGAGTAAAAGGAAGGAAATTATACACTAAAGACCCTGATATATAACAACAATTCACAAGAAATTCATAATAATAAGCAGGAAGAAGCTATGAAACACAAGGAACAAATAATTATGCAAAGGGTACTGGCCTTAGTAAACTACTATACACCATGACCTGTTTTTCCCATGGGTCCACAAGAAAATACACATGAAGATTTTTATCACTATGCTGTTTGCAACAAATGGAAGTAGGTGCATAATTGTGCATCACTACATCAGCAGGGACATAAAATATGTTACAGGCATAAGATGAGATACAATAAAACAATCACAATCAGAAGTAATGAACTAGATTTACATGCAGCAACATGACTAGATCTCAAAAAGACATGCTGACTGAAAAAGTATGAAATAGAAAAATATTTTTAACAAAAATAATGTTGGCAGTATTAGAAATATAAATAATCAACATGACTTGGTGACTGAACAACATGACGCCAGTAGTTTTATGATATCTTAAATATAATATCAAAAATGTTATAAAATATTTAAATATAAAGCCCTATCTATTATTATAAAATCTTATACACTATTATATAAAATATGATTATATTTAATATATAAGCTATATATAATAATATGCTTATATAATCTATATATTTATATGTATAATCTATATAATCTATAATCTACATACAATCTATAAAATATATAAAATAATATATAATATATAAATAATATACAAAATATAAAATATCACAAATACAAATGTCCTGTCTAAAGCAAGGGCTTCTCTGGTGGCTCAGATGGTAAAGAATCTGCCTGCAATGCAGGAGACCTGGGTTCAATCCCTGGGTTGGGAAGATCCCCTGGAGATGGAAATGGCTATCCACTAAATGGCTACCCATCTAAAGCAAAGTATGGAAAGAGGATTGGAAGGGCATACATAATATATTCTTTTTATTTATTTATTATTTTTTTTAATTAATAAATTTATTTTAGTTGGGGGGCTAATTACTTTACAATATTGTAGTAGTTCTTGCCATACATTGACACGAATCAGCCATGGGTTCACATGCGTTCCCCGTCCTGAGCCCCTCTCCCACCCCCTTCCCCATCCCATCCCTCCAGGCTATCCCAATGCCCCAGCCCCGAGCATCCGTCCCATGCATAGAACATGGAATGGCATTCCGCTTCACATATGACATACATAATATATTCTTGAGTAACTGTTTCTACACATATGGAGACATGGAAGATGGATGAAAGGAAATCATATAAAGAATAAGAGGCATTTCATTGAGCACTGATGCCAGTAAGTCATGACCTGAAGCATATGATCAACTTGGTTTTGTACACCTGGGATCTGACAGAAAGAACAAAGTTGATAAAAACTCATCATGTGGGCAACTCAAGCTTAGAATCCAGCTGTTAGAGATGGAGTGGTTTTATTGCTGGAGAATGTCATCCTGAGTGATGACACAGATGACAAATGATGACAGGCTGTGGAAACCTCTAATAATACATCTTATGTCATATTAGGAACATAATATATTTGGAAGGGATTGTGGCATTCATTGAACAATGTTTTTTTTTCAGTAGCTCTCTTAAGAAAATGAAGGTTTCATACACTGGTACTGTATTGTTTTTAAAAGTTAAACACATCACTGTCTCTGAGATAATTATCTTTAGATTTTACAGTGTATAATTTGAGCAACATTTACAGATTTTACAAAGCAATTAACAGAATATTTTGGGTCAAATACTTCACAAAAGAAGCATCCTTAAAACGTGTGGGAAAATGCTGCCTACTTTACAAGGATATGATTTTTCACACTTCATATTCTTGTTTATGATGCTTAATTTTGGAGGAGACAATTCTCCAGGCACCTTTTAAGTTTCTGCTAATGAGGTACTGACTGTCCTCAAGTTCTGAACCATCTTTTCAAGGATGCAAGATAGAGAACGGGTCTTTCACTGAAAGAAAAGACAGTTCTACTTCCAGTCTTGGGAGGCAGAGATAATATCCCTGCCCAGAGCAAAAGTCAAGCATGCTTACAGTCCTGTATCAATGATTCAGGTTCCTCTCCTGTAATTCAACTCACTGTGTTTACAGGTGTCACTTGGTCCTTTCCACATCACCTTATGGGATTCAAGGGCCAGGGGAGAACAAGAACAAGAAAATGCTGTTACACTGGCAACTGCTGTCACTGTGAATCAGGAAGTACATTGTCTCTGACCTGTGAGTCCCACGCCATCTACCAGCATCCTTGAAATTGGCCGGCTAACTTCTTAAAGGGTAAAATCTCACATAGTTTTCAACAATAATCAAGAGGAAAACTATTGGACACACTCTGTGTGCTGAAGTTTTGACTCGTTGACTATATCACAAACAAGTACTATATATTTTATTCATTGAAGACATTGGAAGAAAATCCTCAGATTACCAGAGGGGCACAGCCAAGGATTTGTCACAGATAGCTGCAATATTCAATTGTATCAGGTAACCTGAGTACTTTAGGATGTTGTCTGAACCATTGTATATTTGTTATTTTCTTGAATGGTGGGTGATGGTAATCACTCATTGCCCTTTTCCCATGATCTCTTTTGGCAACACCACTGTAGAGGTAACATTTGTGTTACAACTCAATGTGTGTGCATGCGTGCACACACATTTATGTCCCAACGCTTTGCAACCTCATGGACTATAGCCAGTCAGGCTCCTCTGTCCGTGTGATTTTCCATACAAGAATACTAGAGTGGGTTGCCATTTCCTTCTTCAGAGGATCTTCCTGACCTAGGGATCAAACTCCTGTCTCCTGCGGCCTCCTGCATTGGCAAGTGGCCCCTTACCACTACTGCCACCTGGGAAGCCCCAGCAACACCACCACAGAGGCAACATGAATGTTACAACTCAACGAGCAGTCACTTGACAAAGTATTTTCTAGGATGACAACAGCAATCTGACAAATAAGAATACTGATAAAATGGCGTTAGAGAAAAGAGAAATAAACCTTTCTTGAGTCCCCTTATATTCTACAATAACTGGAATATTAAAAGGTTAGGTAAGAGGAGTGTGGATTATATGCAGCTCTTTCCTCATTTTTCCAGACACTAACCCTTTAGACTATGATCATAAATCCAGGAACATTCTCTATACATTGTTGAATAATTCAATTTGAGTTTCACTACATATTTGGTGCTCTTGGTTACAAGTGAATTTTTCATTTACATAATCACACTCTGCCCACTTGAATATTCCCTGTGCAGTTGCACTTTTATATAATATACTTGTTCACCATCTGTCCTCAATTTTGGTCAAGAGATGCTTCATAGTTTTCAACACTTTGCATGGTAATTGTGCCCGCCAAAAGTCATTTTTGTTAATACACTTCTTGCTTATGTGCTGTCAGTATGACACTTCAAGCTCTCACTAACTGAAGGATGGCTTGCCTTTAGAAGTGCTGCATCCACCTATCAGAAACAGAGAATGTTCCTACAAGCCATCAAAAGTATATTTGAAACTTCAAGTGCATGCATACACACATATACTACAACTGTTTTGAAGACATTCAATGAAATAAATGATTTTGGGTATGTAAACATACACACACATGTATCGATCATATATGTTTCCACTCTAGATTTCATTTTAAAGTTATAATGATATATAAAAATAATTTAATATTATATTTTTTTATTTTCTTTTCTTTAGGTCTTTCTCTATATGATTATAATAAAGTACTACTGTATTTAGTGATCATTCAAGTATTAGGTAGGGTAAGTATCTCTGCTACTTCTTTTTTCTGGTAAGGTGAAAAGAAAATTAAATGTACATGGTAGGTTAAAATTTTTTGTTCTTTAAGAAAAACAAATAAAAAAAACGCTTCAACTCAACTGAATTACTTTGTTTGGCTTCTCCTAATAGATTTTTGATATGAGAAATTTTGATATGCTTGAGAGTCTTTTCCCTTAGGACAAGGATCTAGTTTTCCATTTCAAAAAGAAAAGCATATGTGTATGTGTTATGTATATGTGGTGTGTGTGTTTGTGTGTGTGAGTGTATATATATAGAGAGAGTCATTTGTCCTTTTTGATGCATTCATGTGTCTACACACACACACACACACACACACACACACACATACACACTGTCTCCCTCAAACATTTATCTTCATTAAATTTAGCAGTTTTAACTACTCTTCCAACATAAAAATATCTATAGAGTTAGTTATTTTCAAATTGCATGTTTATATGAATCATCAACCCAGACATAAACCAACTTAAACAAAAAAAGTCAGTATAAGTTATCTAAATCTTACTCTTAAATTTACTGTAAATATTTTATAATCTAAATTAATTGTATAGCCTATCATTCTCTTCATCTGCCCTCCTACCCAACTCCTAACTGCGTTTAAAACCTCTTCAAATGCTAAGCTTATATAGCTATCCAAGCTTAGCAGATTTCAATCAGACTATTTAGCATAATAATCAGGTAAACTTTCTAGCATTGATATTAGAGAACCATATAGTTTAATAGAGTTTTTAAGTTAAAACCTGGACAGGATTACCCATTCTGTAACTTTCTGGGTGTGTAATGAATGATTTTTACTCTTTCTCAGCAAATCTCTCTAAATATCTTCATTTCTGTTAAAGGAACAATTTAGTAGTCATGCCCTAATGTCATTGTAAGAGAATATACACAAACAGATGACCACATTCTACAGCAGACAATGAACTGTCAAAAAAGGGTAGTTGTGGTTATTTTAATACTAAATTTAAATTACATCCATAGGAGCAGTTATCCAAAACAACATCAAAATAGAATAAGTTCTCATTCTCTCTATTTTTTTTCTCTTTTCTTTCTTATGATTTCTTCTGAGACCATGTGGGTTGCTCTTATTTTAAAAATCTTCCACTTCTCTTCGTTACACTGTGGGATTCTTCCCTGAGGAGAGGAGAAGATCCTGGTCTAAAAGAACAAATCCGACTAATTGCACTACTGTTTGCTTTTCACCACTAGCTTTCAGCATTATCTTTCCTTTGTTTAATATTTACTATATGAAGGATTACACATTGTCTCTTAAGAGTAGTTCAATAAAGCCAAGAACACGTGCACAAACATGAAACTACTAAGCTCTGAAATAATTATTTTATTTTTGCTTTTATTTTTCAATTAAATATAAATGTTCATTTTAGAAACTTTAGAAGCATAGTAAAAAGCAGAATATATAAATCTATAAATCATTCTTATAACTTATTATGCAGAGTAAACCAATGCTAACTAGTTTTTAGGAGTTCTAGATTTTTGAATATTGCCATTTTATTAAATGCAATTTCCTATGTATTTTAACCTGGTTTAACTGGGTACAATTCATCAGGAGAAAATATCTTTAAATAAGGTGGAATTTGATAAAAACTTATAGATTTTTATAGATGTTTTTTAAATTAAAGAGATTATCTTTTAATGATACTATTTATTTTTATAAGTAAGTCAACTGAGTCACCAAAGGATTAAGAGATGCTCTCAGAGTCTACACACAGAGTAAGTTGTGAGATAAAGCAAAAGAAAATAAAATTCAAGTTGCTCTGAAATCTTGGCTTTTCTATCCATTAATATTAAGCTGGGACGTGGCTTATGGGCAGTGTGGTAGGCTAATTAATAATAGTGTTAGTAGCACAGTCATGTCCGACCCTTTGACCTCATGGACTGTAGCCCACCAGGTTCCTCTGTCCATGGGATTCTATAGGCAAGAATACTGGAGTGGGTTGCCATTTGCTTCTCCCGGGTATCTTCCCAACTCAGGGATGGGACCCAGGTCTCCTCCATTGCAGGCAGATTCTTTAGCTTTTGAGTTACAAGGAAGCCCCTACACTGGCTGTTTGGGTTGTTTGCCTCTGACTTGAGGGCCCATTCCAAGCCCAGCTCTAGCTCTCTTCTGATTGGCTGGGATGTGCTATGGACTGATTTATAAGGACTCTATCAGTCGATTACTCTTTCTGGAGTTAGCCAAACAGAAGCATTGAAAAGCATCTTGTGCCCAAGAGAGACAAACTTGGATATTTCTTCCCCTCCAGAATGTTGGGTGGCATCTCTAGAAGTTGCCTCTAGTTTCCACAAGAGAGCCAGCTTAGTTCCAGCTTGGACTGGCCACCCAGCCCCAGGAATTTAGAAATAGTACTCCACACTGTCCAGCACATTTTGTCAGTAGTGGCTTTTATGCTTCTTTACTATACCCAATTGGTTTTTACGCTTTTCTACTTTGTTATCACTTCCCTCCTTTGAATTCCCTCTATTTCAAATATGCTGAGTGTTTTTTGTTTTTTTTTTTTTGTCTTCCTGGTTGAATTGCAAATGATAGAGTGTTTGCTGAAATCTTCCTTTCTATGTGACTCCTATATGGTATAAAAATATATCATTTTCTACATGACCATTTCTTAATATTATAAAAACATATCATTAGTCTTAGGGAATATACTATTTGATTTTGTCTTCAGTGCTCTAAACAATTGTTTATACATATAAAATGTATCTAACTATAGAAAATAATCACAAAGGATTTGATTTCTAAAGAAAAGAACTCTAAAGGTGATTTCTTAAATTGGTAAGTAGTTTTACTACCCTGAGAATTAAAAAAAAAAAATGGAACAACAGTTAACAGTGAAAAATGCTGCATATTCTGATAGTTGCTACTTAAAAAAATAAAGTAGTAAATTTTTCTTTCTTGTTTCGGTTGTTTTGGGGTAGAGAAATGTTGTGGTTTCCAAATAAGGAATTAGTGTATATATAAGCATTCTACTTGAAAACACATTCTAGCAATTTCTTTCTTTATAGTGGCCCACAAGAGAAAAATCCAAGATACTAATAACTGTATGCCCTCTCTCTTAAAGGGAAATCAAGTACAAGTGTGCAAATCTTCTCTCAAGAATAAGAAATAAAATGGTTCCCAGAGAAAATAACCCAGTGGAATTGAAAACAAAGAGTGGAAGATTTTGCAGCCTTACAGATTTGCTGCAGTGGCTGTGAATCTCTGGAGAGCAATCTTGAGGCTAACAATCCAGGAACAAAGAGGTTTAAAGTTTACATCTTGGTTTCAGTCTATAAATCCCAGGGTAATCTACATTCTCTTTTAACCACCCAGATAAACACCCTTTTATTTACATAGATTCTATTTGATAGCCTTCAAACACTTATCAAGTCTTAATGCTCTTGATAATATTGACAACATGACTTTCAGTCATCTCCTAGGACTGCCTTTTATACACAGGCTTGGGTGTGCTATGCATTTTAACCACAAGATCACATTGTCTGTTTCTATAATAGTTATGTTTATAGCATACAGCTTTGTTCCTTGGATGGTTTAATTTCATTTTCGATTGTCATTTATTCTTAATGGGTTTAGAACATTCACATAGCTACAAACATATATTTCTATTCAGCTTCAGAAATGTATATGAGAATAAGATTAGAATCTGCATTATACAATTAGTAGCAAAAATGGTGTTATATTGACATCAACTGTTTCACAGCAACCTTTCTTAAAATTGGTTTTATTTCTTTTTGTATATTCTATTCATAAAATAGCCAGTTCAGTTTATACATGTGAGCTGCAGTATTAGTACAGTACATGTCACCTTTGGTTGACCAATTAGAAATGCACCAGAACTGATATCAGGGCTGACTTAAACTGCCTTTTATTGATATTATATCTTTGGGTTGTGACTAAGATAAACAGAATTTGGGCTCCATTACTTTTACCTTCAGTGTAATAGCCATAAATATGTTACCACACATGGCAGAAGGGATTTTGCAGATGTAATTAATGTTGCTCATCATTTAACTTTAAAATAGAAAGGATAATTTGGATTATATTATAGGGGTAGCCGTTATAATCACATAAGCCCTTAAAAGCAGATTTTTCTTCCCTCCCAGTGCAGAAAAGGAAATCTGATGGATATGGCTAAGAAGTAAATCAGAGGGATTCAAAGAATCAGGATACCATGTGCCAATGTTATTGTGTAGATGAAAGGAGAGCATGTATCCAGGAAATGGAAACCATAAAGGACTGAATTCTACCAACTACCAGTGGAGTTTAGGAAGAGAATTCAAGAAGTGTAGCCCTGATCAATATCAATATCTTGCTTTTAGTCCTATGATCTTAAAAAAAAAAAACACTTTGTATTTTGTATCGGGGTATAGCCAATTAACAATGTTGATAGTTCCAGGTGAACGGCAAAGGGACTCAGCTATACATTCACAAGTATCCATTCTCTCCCAAACTCCTCTCCCCTCCAGGCTGTCATATAACATTGAGCAGAGTTCCATGTGCCATACAATAGGTCCTTGTTGGTTATCCATTTTAATTATAGCAGTGTGTGTGCATGCTCAGTCATGTCCAACTCTTTGCAACCCCATGGACTGTGGCCCACGAGACTCCTCTGTCCATGGGGTTTTCCAGGCAGGATCACTGGAGTGGGTTACCATTTCCTTCTCCAGCAGTGTGTACATGTACACAATCCTATGATGCTTTAAGCACAGTATTAGCCACACCATACTGGACTCCTGCCCTACACAGCTACAAAATGATGAATGAGTGTTGCTGTAAGCCACTGTGTTATGGAAGTATGCTGTGAGGCAACTGGTCACTAACACAGTGACTCACACCATCTGCATTCAACTCTGTTGAAGCATCTGCAACACTTATTTTAATGGTAGTGGATTTTTCCATCATTACTGCTTTTAAGACTTGATTGCTAAGTGTGCTTGCTGTTATTTGATTGCTTGTTTGTTTCTTTTACCAAGAAATAAGAAGCAGTGCATTATGGTGGAGTGAGAGGTGAGGGTTATGATGTCTCATATTAGGACTGTCTCTGTTTTGCTTCTGTTTGTAAACTCATTCAAGTCAGGGAGCCTCTCTGGACCACCATTTCATCAACAGGACATAAAGAAAGGTTGCTCTGATTTTCATGTCAGTTTTAAGGTGCTATGATTCTATAAAATATTTATGAAACTTCTTGAATATACTGAATTACTTTCCAGTGGCTTTGAAAAATATATAAAGCATTTAAGACATTTTTGACACATTCATTAATTTAAATAAATACTTAAAAATGCTTAATGAATGAGAACAAAAATCAAGTTCTGAAATGTGTGCTGCAGAATCCAGGGACTATTCTACTTCCAAGAAAGAATATTATCCTTATGGGTTACTGGTGTTTGATTTAAAAAGCTGGGCATAACCCACTTCTGATACAATGAGTTTAAATATTATTCATTTTAAATCCAAAAATGTTAATGAGTACTTAAATGCTGAGCAGCATAAGAACCAACAGAGATAAATGAGACAAACTCCTCATCTTGAGGTTACAGCATGGAAGGTAAACACTTATGCACACTAATGAGTGTAATAATAATAATAATAATGTTATTGCCAATAATAGCATTAGCTCAGATGGTGAATCTACCTGCAATGCAGGAGACCTGGGTTCGATCCCTAGGTCAAGAAGATCCCCTGGAAGAGGGTACAGCAACATACTCTAGTATTCTTGCCTGGGGAATGCCATGGACAGAGGAGCCTGGAGGGCTATAGTCCATAGGGTTGCACAGAGTCAGACACAACTAAAGCGACTTACCATGCACGCATACTAATAATAGCCAGTTCTCTTAAGTACTTTCTATGCACAAATTTTGTTAGTTACTCTACCATTTAAACCTTATAATAATTAAATAAATGTAAATACTATCATTTATTTACACATAACATATAACAAAACAGCAGTACAAGTCATCCAAATCTTTTGTCCACAGTCATATACCTAGAAAATGATGGAAAAATATTTTTATATCTAGCCCCTGTGTCTTCTTCATTTGTTTTTTTCTAAGAGGCATAGGTCAAGTATATCTATTTAATATATGTATTCAGATATATGAAGTCAGAAAACACTGAAATATCTCAAAATCAAATTCATGATTTTTACGCTGAACTTAATCTTCCTTTCTGATTCCTATTTATGTGAACAGTGAAAGTGAAAAGTGAAAGTGAAGTCGCTCAGTCATGTCCGACTCTTTGTGACCTCATGGACTGTAGCTTACCACGCTCAGCCGTCTATGGGATTTTCCAGGCAAGATTACTGGAGTGGGTTGCCATTGCCTTCTCCAGAGGATCTTCCCGACCCAGGGATCAAACCTGGGTCTCCGGCATTGTAGGCAGACGCTTTACCATCTGAGCCACCACGGAAGCCTATGCGAATGGTTCAGTTCAGTTCAGTCACTCAGTCGTGTCCGACTCTTTGCGACCACATGAATCGCAGCATGCCAGGCCTCTCTGTCCATCACCAACTCCCGGAGTCTACCCAAACCCATATCCAAGGAGTCGGTGATGCCATCCAACCATCTCATCCTCCGTCATCCCCTTCTCCTCCTGCCCCCAATCCCACCCAGCATCAGGGTCTTCTCCAATGAGTCAACCCTTCGCATGAGGTGGCCAAAGTATTGGAGTTTCAGCTTCAACATCAGACCTTCCAATGAACACCCAGGATTGATCTCTTTTAGGATGGATTGATTGGATCTCCTTGCAGTCCAAGGGACTCTCAAGAGTCTTCTCCAACACCACAGTTCAAAAGCATCAATTCTTCGGTGCTCAGCTTTCTTCACCGTCCAACTCTCACATCCATACATGACCACTGGAAAAACCATAGCCTTGACTAGACAGACTTTTATTGGCAAAGTAATGTCTCTGCTTTTAAATATTCTATCTAGGTTGGCTATAACCTTCCTTCCAAGGAGTAAGCGTCTTTTAATTTCATGGCTGCAGTCACCATCAGCAGTGATTCTAGAGCCCCCCAAAATAAAGTCTGACACTGTTTCCACTGTTTCCCCATATATTTCCCATGAAGTGATAACTCCACCTAAATTAAAGCCAGAAACCACTTGAATTCAACTTAATAAACCATTCTTTACCACATTCTCTCCCAAAAGTATAGTTTGTTGATTTAGCTTCTATCTACCTTACAGCCATTCATTAACTTGATCTCTACAACCACGACATCACTACAAGTGACAATTATCTCTTGTGACTCTGGTTTAGATGACAAAATACCATTCCCTAAAAAAAAAAAAAAAAAAAAGCATTGTAGTGGCTTCCTGATGAAAAGGCAATTAAAAACTGAAAATGTTAAGATTGACTTCAAAGCCTAAAATTAGGCAATTATGTGCTTTTTACTCACAGAGCTTTCAAAAATAAAAGAGTACAAAACCTTTTGTTAAATTGTCTACCTTTTCTTTTTTCTTTAACTTTTTATTTTAAATTGGAGTATAGTTGATTTTCAGTGTTGATAGTTTCAGGTGTACAACAAAGGGATTCAGTTACCCATATATATGTATCTCTCTTTTTCAGTTTCTTTTCCCATTTAGGTTATTACATAATATTGAGCATATGTCCCTGTGTTACACAGTAGGTCCTTGTTGGTTATTCAGTTAACACATAGCAGTGTGTACATGTCGATCCCAAACTCCCTAACTATCCCTTCTCCCCCCAAGTTTCTATCTTTTCTTATTGTCCAGTAACCTAAAATATTGAAGAACAGTCATCATGATATTTCCAAACAATATTGTCTCTTTCTCTCATTTATTTACAAACTCCCATCCGTTTTGCATGAATCCCTTCCTCTTCCCTCTTGCACATCATTATCTCAGAATATGTCATATATGACTTCTTTTAGGAATATCGTCCTCCAATCTCCCTAATGGCTTTTCCAACTATAATTAGGACAGAGTGTTTATTTGGTATGAGGGAAATTGGGTGTCAAATAGTTTAGCAAATGCTCTGTTCTGGGGAGTTATAATTGGAGTCACAAAGTTGAGGGTTGACAGTTAAAAAACTGTGAGAAGAGGAACAGTCTGAGATGGAGAAGATAGTAATAAGATTGCCTTTTCACTTCTTATACGTATCTCATGGCTTCCAGTCAAGACAGAGTCTGAAGACTACATGCTCTGGTTTTCAGGAGGAAAATACTACGCCTTGCTCAATTTCAAATGTCCTCTAGTTTCAGTATAAGGTTTTGAGCATTGAAATTCTTTTTGCCTTCAATGTACTCAACATTGCTAAAGAACAGCGTCATATCAGACACCACTGACTTGTCCTTTTTTTAAGTCACATTGAAAGTAGGACTTGGATTTGAATGTATAAATTAGATGCTCTTGTCATAGTACTTTATATCTTCACAGGCAAAAATATCTATGCCTTGATCATCTTTTTTCTTCCCTCATACAAAGTAGAGCCAATATTTATGGGAGCAAAACAGAAATGTGATATACACTCTAATGTTAAAATGGCTATAACTTCAAATACATATCAGAAGTCCCTGGGTTGCTTGGAGATTATGGATTTTCATGGCTAAACATTGGTACTATTCTCAAAATAAAGGGTGCTAATAAAAATTCCATTAAAGGGGAGACAAATTTGCATTTGAACAGGAAAGCTACATTTCACAAAGATAAAGGCTGCTCTTTTTGAGAGCAATGTTAAAATGTAACAAACTTGCCTTGTTGTTTCTTATTGATTATTTTTGCACCCCTAGGAAATCAAGGGGAAAAAATCTCAGATCCTTTATTTCCCTGGCTTTGTAGAGAACTGAATCATCACTTTCTTTTCTGGTACCTGAAACTCCCAGTGATACTGTTTTTTTAAATGGATCCAAATTTTCAGAAGTTAAACATCTTTCTACTGAGTATCATCTAAGTTGTGTTGGACTATATAAACACAAAGTTAATTTCTGTCTTGACCACAGGATTGAGAACTGAAAGGAATATCATGACAGGAAAAACAAATATAGTATTCAGTGGATCTTAAATTAGCCTTGTAGTCTTCAGAACATGGCCACATGCCAAAATATCTCAAGAATAAAAGGCCAACATTATATCAGTGTTTGAAGTATCTTGCACATGAATAAAATTACATTTTAGGTTCTTAAAGCTATTGGTTATTTAAGTTCACAGACAAATGGAAGCAAGAAAAAAGATACTGTAATATAAATCTATGCTGTATTTTTATTAAAAAATAAAAGGATATTTGCATGAATTTTATGATTTGTTGTTTTAATGAATGAAGCTATTTTACTTTTCAAAATACATTGATGTGAAGAAATTAATTTAAGAAGGAAGGTAATCAGATGTAATGGTTTCCTAAATGGTTTTGTTCACTTTTCTCTTTTATTCTTCATTGGAATGATTGTCTAATGAAAACAATCTCAGCTCTATAAACTGAGCTGGGATCAAATGGGATGAAGCATATTTTATCTACTCCTTAAATGCCAGTCCCCTTATTCAATTAATCGTAACATGCTCGTGCTCAGTCTCTAAGTCGTATCAGACTTTTTTGCGACCCCATGGACTGTAGCCCGTCAGGCTCCTCTGTCCATGGGATTCTCCAGGCAAGAATACTGGAGTGGATTGCCTTCTCCAGGGGATCTTCCCAACTCGGGGATCGAACCCATGTCTCTAACGTCTCTTGCATTGCACACAGATTCTTTACTACTGAGTCACCAAGGAATACATCAAACATACAGATTATCTTTTTAACAATTTAATGAGTTTGTAGTCATAAACTAATTTTTTTTTTCTGTAAAGTCACAAGAGAGATAACAGAAGAATAAGTACTTAGTGACAGAAAACTGTTTTAAGTTTTGTGTACTTCTAGCAAAAGTGCTACATATAATTACATTTTTAAAGGAATTTCTTATTACAAAATTATAAAATTACCACAGTAAAACACTGGATTTACATTTCCTTTAGTCCCAAATTTAAAATTCAGACTTTACAATTATACCTATATTATATGCATCCCTCCCACCCCATTTTTTAACTTATGAATGGAACAAAAGTTCATTGAGTTATTTCATGTTTTAAGATGCTTATTAGGCATACAAATGACTGATTTTTCTTCTACCTTATTAAAGACTTGGAAAAGGACTTCTAGTTTCTGATTCCTTAAGCAAGAAGCTTGGGAGTCAATACTCCATCCTAACAACAAGTAAAATGCCAAACAGACTCAAAAATCTATAGTTCTTGGATTCATAAAATATGGGAGGATACAGGACAAACTACTGTCCTCAAAGTTAGAGAGATAAAGAAGTGAATATAGGGAGTCCCAGCTTCACAGAACTGGGAGTCATGAGCAGAAACCTCCCCAGGAAACAGCATCAAGGTAGGAAAACCTTAATGTAATTGATGAACTGCTGGGGCTCAGTGTGGACAAGTCTAAGAGTTAAAAAGCTCCAGGATATACAACTTCACACAGCATTGTGACATTTGGTTCCGGGAGCTTCACCAGGTTCCCATAGAAAATATCTCACAGAAAAATTCCCTTAGGCTTCCAGTAAGGGGAGGAGAAAAGGAGCAATTTTGAAATAGGCCAGCTAGTGCACTCTGTTCTTCTTAACAAGGCCTGTCATCAGGGGAAATCAGTTTATCAGAGCCTAATCTACTAGGATATTATCAGAGACTAACTACTCTGGAAAAGGGAAAGTCAACCTCTGGTGGTTCTAGCCTCTTTCCTGGAAGAAGACATAGCCAAATCAAGCCTACTCTAGCCATCCTGTCCCAACGAAAGGGAAGAGAAAAAAAAAAAAAAAAAAGCTTGAGAAACATTTGTGAAGTTCACAGCCCAGAGGCAGGGGTTCACTAAAAGACTAAGATCTCATCATAGGACTATAGAATGGGTCCCATCCCCTCACATCTAACCAATACAGTACTAAAATTGTATCGGTAGACATTATTTCCATACAGTATATCATTACTAGCAATAGAAAGAAAGAAGGAAGGAAAGAAGAGAAAAAAAAAGAAAAAGGAAAATTACAAGTCAGACTAAAAGGCAAAGCCAACCAAATTTGACAGACCATGTACCAGAATCAGACATGGCAAGGATGTTAAAACTGCCCTATTGGGAATTTAAGACTATGATTAATATACTAAGGACTCTAATGGATAAGTAGATAGCATGCAAGAACATAAGGGTGATGTAAACAGAGAGTTGGCAATCCTAAGAAAGAAAGAAAAAGAAATGCTAGAGATTAAAAAATAAAATCAAATAGTGTATCAGAAATGAAGAATGCACTTGACAGGTTTTTAGTAGATTGGGCACAGCTGAGGAAAGAATTTCCTGAGCTAGAAGATCTATCAGTAGAATTCTTCAACTGAAAAACAAAGAGGCCAAAAAAGAAAAAAATCCAAGACCTGTGAAGGTCTGTGGTATGTGCTGCTGCTGCTGCGCTAAGTCGCTTCAGTCATGTCCGACTCTGTGCGTCCCCATAGACGGCAGCCCACCATCCCTGGGATTCTCCAGGCAAGAACACTGGAGTGGGTTGCCATTTCCTTCTCCATGTGGTATGTGGGACAATGATAAAAGATCTGATATACATAAAATGAGGATACCAGAACCAGAAGAAAGAGAGTAGAAGAAATATTTGAAATAATAATAATAATGATTAAAGATGTTCTGAAATAAATGTCAGACACAAAACAACAGATCTGGAAAGTGCAGAGAACATTATGCAATATGAGCAGGATGAAGAAGAGTAGAGAAATATTCGAAGTGTTGAGAAAAAGTGAAATAGAGCAGGACCCTGGGGGACTCCTGGGCACAAAAGCCTTTCTGTGTCCTCCATTTCTTATTATTAGGAAACAGGATTCATTCAGACTCCATGACCTCACCTGAATTCCAATGGACAGGTTCAAATAATTACTAACTAGGGAAGGGAGGACATACAGAGACAAGAGAGGAATAGTCAAGAAATAATAATACAGCCTTGGGGCCAAGTCCTGGTTCCCCCTCAAGGGACATATATGGCAATATCTTTAAGCTATTTTGCAGATACTGAAACCCATACCAGGTTAGGGCTTTCCTGGTGACTCAGATGGTAAAGAATCTGCCTGCAACGTGAGAAATTAGGGTTCAGTCCTCAGTTGGGAAGATCCCCTGGAGAAGGGAATGGCAACTCACTCCAGCATTCTTGCCTAGAAAAGTTCACAGAGGAGCTTGGTAAGCTACAGTCCATGGGATTGCAAAGCGTTGGACACGACTGAGAGAATAACATTTTCACTTTTTTTTCACACCAGGTTAGAGAAGTTAACAATATGTTGCCCTCATGCATATAGTCCCAAGACTGGTTGGAACAAGAAGGTTGATGGGGCTGACTCACATTTACTTTACCACTAACCAATCAGAAGTATATTCACGAACTGATCAGGCCCTCATTGACTCATTATTAGAAGATTCCTCACTACCTACTCTAGAACAAGACACAGTATTGAGGGATATAGCCCATTGTGACTCCTTTGCCAGGCAAAACAATAAAGTCATTCTTTTCTACTTTACCCAAAGCCCTGTTTCCAAGATTTAATTCAATATCAGAGTACAGACACTGGATTTGGCACTTTCTGGTCAGTCTTGGAACTGTCACAGCTCCAGTAAGTATCCATTTAGCTTGCTAGTGTGTTACAATGCATGTATACTGACGCTCAAGGTCTAGCAGAAGTAGGTCTGCCGTTTTGTACCTATTTTGTTCTAATCCGTTTATGTCACGTCCTCAGGCTATGCCATTCTTTTAAAGGTTGTGCCCTTCCCCCTTCCCATCTCAATCCTATCCAATCTCTTTCAGAGGATGGGATGGAATCAGAAGAAAGGCATGCGTATTCAGTTGCTTGTTGTGTCTTTCTCTTTGTGACCCCATGGACTATAGCCCTCCCCCCAGGCTCCTCTGTCCAGGGGATTCTGCAGGCAAGAATATTAGAGTGAGTTGTCATTTCCTTCTCCAGGGGGTCTTTCTGGCCCAGGGATTGAATTCATGTATTCTACATCTCCTACACTGGTTACATGTGAGTGCTTATTACATCATTGTTTATAGTTGGAAGCAGGCAGGGGCAGGGAATTCATAAATAGAGCACAGAAATCTTTCAGGCTGGTGAAAATAGTTGGTATGGTATCATAATGATGGACACAAATGTATATTTGGCAAAACTCACAGGACTCACAACACTGAGAGTGAATTGTTACTTAAATTTCGGATTTTAGTTGACAATGATATGTCACTGCAGGTTCATGAATTGTAACACATACACCACTGAATGTGGATGTGGATAATGGAGGAGGCTATGAATGTGTGGAGCAACAGCTATATGGCAAATCTGTGTGCTTTCCCCTTAATTTTGATGTGAACCTAAAACTGCGCTAACAAAATAAAATCTTAATTAAAATACAAAAAGCACAAATCATTAAAATGAAAACAAAATGGCATTGCTTTGTTTCTTGCTCTGTGCTAAGTAATACTCATGCCCTAAGTCAATTATCATTGCAACCAGATGAATGAGATGCTATTAGTATCCTAATTTTAAAGATGAGAAAAATGGATGTTTAGAAAGTCTTCTTATGCCACACTGGAGCATTCAAACAATTACCTGCCTTATTTTCCTTGATTTCTTCAATGATTTTTAATTTCTGCAATAACTTTTACTTTATCATACGTTTACTTCCTTAGGTCTATGCATGTCTTTGCCTTCCCCTTACACTTTCCTTCTCACCTTTGATGTCTGTGCTCATGGATTTCCTATTTTTACTGGATATCACTGAAAGTAAAATTCAGCACAATTTCATTGTCTTTGGTTTGCCGAAATGTGTTCTTGAAATACAGACACTGTCTTTTACCCTGGATGTGATCTTCATCTGCGTGTACTAATAGTTCTCCTCAGTCCTGTTCTTTGCTCACAGAATGTGTAGGGACAGAAATTTCTCCCTTATCCCTCTAGGCCTTGAGTGACTGTTCCCCTCAGAATAAGTGCCTGAGATGTTTATTCTGATCTTCAGCTAAAAAGGGAGTTAATGTGATGTCATCATTAGGAATTTTATTACTACATTCTTTTTCTCTACATTAAAAAAATAGTGCATGCAGCAAAGTGTCTTGTCTGTTCTGTATGATGTTTAAACCCCTCTTTGCCTCCAGATGTCTGGGTAACTTTTTCCTGTAATTGTTATATTTTCAAGGTTTGAGTTTTGGTATAGCCATATTCTTTGTTTGTTTGTTTAGTCTTGCTTTGTTTCACTTTGCCCTGCCCAGCCATCTCTGTACGGCTTCTACTCAGTCCCGGCTGAGTGAGTGGCTTATCTTAGATTTTGAAAGTGAAAAAGTGAAAGTTAGTTGCTCAGTCCTGTCAGGCTCTTTGCCACTCCATGGACTGTAGCCCGCCAGGCTCCTCGCCCATGGAACTCTCCAGGCAAGAATACTGGAGTGGGTGGCCATTTCCTTCTCCAGGAGAACTTCCTGACACAGAGATTGAATCTTAGTCTCCTTCATTGCAGGCAGATTCTTTCCCGCTGAGCTATAGAGAAGATCTTAGATTTTACTCCATCCGTACAGTTTCTGTGAGGAGACCCTCCACTGCTTTTCTGGACTGGACCTGAGCCTCCAGTGTCTTCCTATTGACATGAGTTCCAAGTGAACCACCTCCAGTGTTTCCCCGAGTTGCCATTAGTTCTCACCTCCATCCCTACTTCAAGAACATCAGTGAGGTCCTTGAAACGGTTTTCTCACTTTCTGCTAAACTCCAGCATCCTCTGTGAGGAAGAGCCCTGTGTTGACCACTTGAATCTTCTTTTCATTTATCCCCAAATTATACTGGATCTGAATGACACTTCTTGAGTTTTGCGGTGAGAAGTTAGATGCTAAATTTCAGCTTCCACTGAGATCAAAAAAGGCTGTTCATTTCACTCAGTTTTTGGCAAACAAATTCTACAAACTGCTTTCACATTAGCTTTTTTTTTGTTTTTCAAAATTCATAGTGTTTTTTATTTAAAGAATACCAATGATTTTAATACAGCTGTTTAGAGTTAGAGTATGCATAGACCTGAGTGCGAAAAGGTAGCAATTGATTTATATGCATTAAAATAATGGATTTTATTCTCTGAAGACTCTAAGTTGTTCCTTGGTGTTAAGTGAAGCACTTAGAGAAACACATTTAGCTCTTTAGGCTCGGCAACATTAGATGACATTATAGAAAAACTGGAGTCACCAGCTCCCTAAGTGGCCCTCCCATCCTTCAGAGACATAAAAACTGATGTGCTCTGTTCTGCACCTCACTTTCTGCTACTAGGTCTTATGAAGTGCTAACAAAAAATCATTGACTGCATGGCACCATTTTTTGATTTGATGTTAAAAGAATGGCGGATATTCTATATACATTGTGAAGGACACTGGTTACATTTCTCAAGGTAGCATAAATTGTGTTGAAATCATCAGTTCAGCTTGCGTATAAATAACTTGTATATATTTTTGACTACAGTATAAAAAGCAATAAATATCAAGAAATATTTGCTTTATTATACAAATGTCCTGTTCCTTGCTGACGAGTAATTTTTGTATGTATTTGATATACTTCCAGGATTTATTCTATTTGTAACAGAAGCAATTACTCTATTAACGAAAGGGTTGTATACTCTCCATTTCTTCAGCCTCACCCCTATATCTAGCCCCAGACACTTGTACAAGTCAAAGAAACTGGTTATAGGCTTTGCAAGCACCAAAATGCTAATTGTCAAGATCTTAAGAAAATGACCATTTTTCCATTATTTTCCCAGCGCCATATAAAAAAACTGTTAAATGGGTTGCCTGTTTCCTACCGTGATTCATTCCAGGGTTAAAAGACATGCTATGGGAAAACCAAAATTCAATCAAACAAAGAATGAACATAAGAACATGTGTTAAATAAGGGACTTCTGGCTAATTTTACAGAAAAGGATACAAATTCTCAAAATGTGTGTATGTGGGCAGGAGTGTTACATATTCATAGCACTCCACAGAAATTATTTCTGAGTCTTTCAAAAACAGTTACATTGTGCTTTTTCCAATAAACACATGTAAAAGGGAAACTACAAAGAAGACAGATGTTAGAAATAAATGAAAGAAGAAAGCAGGGGAAAAAGAAATAACTAAATGGAAAATAATATTTCAGGAGAAATAGTATTAAATACAAAAATCCAAAGGATGAACATTAACGTATTTTGAACCATGGAACATGAATCAAAATCTTACTTTTCTTCCCCCCAAAATCTTCACATTGAACATTATCTGTGTCGTTCACAATTTCCAAGCACTCTAAAACTTAAGATTTGTTCCTACACTTTTGGAATATACGATTATGCAAGTAAATCTAAGAACTGGTAAGATTTCTATTATCTGAGGTTCTGCCATAGATTTTGTAGGGAATTCCATCGGCTTCCAGCAGCGTAGAGGGCTGCAGTCATGTATGCAACCCTGGGAATAGCTTTAAGTGAGATATTATGAAGGTAATATATAATATAAGGAGTCAGTATATGTCTGAACTTGTTTTACGAGCAGAATTAGATATGCAGTGGCATCTTCTGACTCAGAAAATATCTGCTGTAATGACCTGATATTAGCATTTTGTGTGTATAATATGCTATCCCTACTGGGATGTTTTATGAAAGCTAGAGGTTGTGACCTACTGCTCATTTCACTTAGCTTCTGAGGTGCCATAGATTGATGGAGGAGCCAAAGTGCATCATTGCTCTTCACTGGACCTTTGCATTTATTAGTCACGAGTCTGATGCTAATGGGATTCGCTCTTTTGTTGGATTGATGCTCAGGGTTAGACGGGCAGATAAGCTCCTGATCTTGACCAGAGATGATTTGCCCAATGCCAATTAGAAGAGGAAGAGGGCAAGGTGGAAGCTGAATTTGGACTTAATAGGAATAATAGATGCTGAGGGTGCATGATTAAACTCAATAAGATAATGCACTCTATTTCTAAATTGACAAATTTACCTAGCGAAGGGACTTTCTGTTATTGTCAGCCAAGCAAAATGTAATCCTTTGAGAAACAGTCCAGCCAGTTGTTTTTTTTTTTTTAACTACTCATAGGACAAAAGTTATTTCTGTTAAATATAGATATTATTTTACACATTTCAAAAATAGCTCTCCTATTTCACACAAATGACAAAAAGAAAAAAATGGTTACTCAATCATTTTGAAGACATGATCCCTCAGGGTAAACAAATATGTCCTATTTTAAATACCCTTTATTGTAAACATAAATTTAACATCATGAGACAAGATAAACATTAAAATTGGAATAGAGTAGTATTTTTTAAATTATACTTGTTCTTCCAAGTTTTTCTCTCACTGGGAAATCCCTCACTTCTTCTCTCACTGAGAGCCAGAGTTGCTGAAATTTATAGGAGGCCCTAGTGTTTCAGAACTCTTCTTGGAAAAAAAAAAAAAGCAGTTAAGACTGATACATTTTGGCAACCATAAGTTTGTTCTCAAAGTCTATATTTGCCAGAGGGGAAGAATGGGGGAACAAGACAGTCAGAGGTTTGGTATGTACATAAACACACTGCTATATTTAAAATGGATAACCAACAAAATTCTACTGTATAGCAAAGGGAACTCTGCTCAATATTCTATGGCAGCCTGGATGGAAGGGGAGTCTGGAGGAAAATGGATACATGTAATTCCTTTTCTGTTGACCTGACACTATCACAACATTGTTAATAAGTTATACTCCAATATAAAATAAATTTTTTTTAACAAAATTGATTACCTTTTTCTTAAAGAAGTTTCCTAAATTATGTTCTAGGAATTCAGACATTTGCATATTTGTACATCCCTTTATCTTATAAATATATGCTGTTTTCTCTGTGTAAAAGTGTATTTTACAGGGCATGCTAAGTTGCTTCAGTCATGTCTGACTCTTTGCGACCCTATAGACTGCAGCCAGCCAGGCTCCTCTGTTTATGGGATTCTCCAGGCAAGAATACTGAAGTGGGTTGTAATATTACCATCATTTCAGGAATTGAAAAATTCCTAGCACAAATACAAACTTTGGGCAAGCTCTGGGCAAAATTATTTCAGTGGGTGCTTGAAAGTCATTTATGGAAAATAAAATTGACAAAAAATGCTGGTTGAAATGAAAATCAGAAATTCGAATATCAGGATAAGGATACTGGGCATGCTCTTTTATCAATTCATGCTTGCTCTTTAGCATAGTATGGTGTCTTCTGGTGCCCAAGAAATATTTGTTTAGTTGTTTCTGTTTGATTCAAATTAATTTTTCGCGTAGCTTTTAAAAACTGGCAATCAGATAAAAGATGTAAACTGAGCTCTGCTATAGTGACATTATTACTTAGCAGCAATGTGTGGGATGAATTAGAGAAAAGAAAGATGGAACACTGATACAACAATAAATGTAAACTCTTTACCCAAACCATCGCAGATATATGGTGGACGTGAGAGACATAGTCAAAGAAAAATCCCATTATTTCACTAATAAAGGTTGCATCAGAGATGCAAGGCAGAAGGAGCTGAGGCTTATGCTGAAGTTTTAATCTGAGGTCCCACGTGTCTTAGGTAGAAGAAGATGCCACATGGTAAATTTGAGACATGATGACTTTGCGGTATGATGTCAAGATTCCACACTCTACCTGTTGCATGACCTTAAGAAAAGGCAAGAGATAAACATTTAGAAAGGATTAGAGTTCCCCTAGTGGCTCAGTGGTAAAGAATCTGCCTGCCAATCAATGCAGGAGAGACAAGTTTCACCCCTGGTCCTGGAAGAGCCCACATGCCATTGGGCAACTGAGCCAGTGTGCCACAACAGTTGAGCCTGTGTTCGAGAGCCCAGGAGCTGCAACTACTGAGCCCACGTGCTGCAACTACTAAGTCCGCATACCCTAGAGCCCATGCTCCCCAACAAGAGAAGTCACTGCAATGAGAAACCAATGCACTGCAACTGAGAGTAGTCCCTGCTTTCCATAGCTAGAGGAGAAAAGCCCATGGAGCAATGGAGTCCCAGCACAGGCATAAATTAATAAATAAATTTTTAAAAAGTCAAAAGGTATACATTAAAAAAAGAAACTTTAGATTTGAAGTAATTAAAAAGAGCAAGAGAAAGAAATCTTAGGCAGGACACAATACTCAGGAAAGGGTTAAAAAAAAAAAAGTCTTTTTGATCATGGAAAGGCAATCCTAGACATAAGAAAGACCAGAAAGAGAAAGAGAGTCAAGATAGTCAGAAAGTCAAGAAATAGAAAAAGAGAAAATATTAAGTTTTCTTTTTTTTTTAAAGCAATTACTGGAAAAGTTGACATCACTGGAGCTTCAGGCCCAATAGTGACATTGTTCTTTCTGTAAGTTTCAATAAAAGAGTAGAGATGGACCTTTGAAAGCAAGAGATGGGATGAATTATGTATATAAAAGCAATAAACATCAATCAACATTTAAAGAAATTTGCACAGAATAAGCAAAGTAGGATAAGAGCTGGAAAATAAGGCTTTTATATATTTTCAGTTTTTTTTTTCCTTTATCAGAGGGGAGACTGTTTAGACTCAAAAACCTGAGTATAAAAAGAAAGAGAAGGATGGATTTAAGTAGACCTGAATTATAATCCCCGATTCTGCTGAACGTCTCTGAGGCTTAGTAGATTCATGCGTGCGTATCAAATAAGCTATATGTTTAGCTCTAAATATTTTATCCACTTATTTTTCAAATTAATTCATTTTTTGGGGGGCTGTGCTGGGTCTTCCTTGCTGTGTGAGCTTTCCTCAGGTTGTGTTGAGGGGGGTTCTACTCTTTAGTTGAGGTGCACAATGTTCTCCCTGCAGTGGCTTCTCTTGTTGTGGAGCATGGTGTCGAGAGCACAGGCCCAGTAACTGTGAGCCTGCTCATGGGTCTGGTTTAGGCACACAGGTTTAGTTGTTCCACGGCATGTGGGATCTTCCCAGCTCAGGGATCGAACCTTTGTCTCCTGCATTGGCAGGTGGAATCATAACCACAGCCACTGGGAAAGTCCATCTTTAAACATTTTAAATTAATGTATAGGAGGTTTAAAAAATAATTTATTGAGGTATAATTCATATAAAATTTTAATTATATATTATACAAGTTTTGACAAGTGTATCCTTCCTGGTAGCTGCCTCCACAATAAAGACTTAGAGCTTTCTCACCACCCAAAGTCATCTGATCCTCCTCATCCCAGCCCCTGACTACAGGCAACCATTGACCTAGATTCTGTCACTATGGATAAGACTGGTCTTTCTTATGTCACTATGGATAAGACTGATCTTTCTTAAATTTTATATAAATAGTATAAGTATGTATTCATTTTTTCTGGTTCTTTACCTCAGCATATATTTTTTTTTTGAAATTTACCTATTTAATTGAGTGTGTAAGTCACTACTCTTTATTACTGGTGAGTATATTTCATTGTGCATGTGAGCGTGCAAGCTAAGTCTCTCCAATTGTGTCCGACTCTTTGCAACCCCATGGACTGTAGCTTTCCAGACTCCTCTGTTCATGGGATTCTCCAGGCAAGAATAATAGAGTGGGTTGTGATTCCTTCTTCCAGGGGTCTTCCTAACCCAGGATCAAACCCATACTTCTTAAGTCTACTGCATTGACAGGCAGGTTCTTTACCATGAGCGCCACCTCGGAGGTCCTACATTTAATTTTAAAAACATTTAATTTATCTATTTTATCCAATTTATCCAACTTATCTATTCACTTGTTGATAGACACTTGGCAGGTTTATAGATTTGGGATAATAGTAATAATACTTCTATGAACATTATTACACAAATGTTTGTGCACATATCTGTTTAACTGAGAGATCTTATACAAAAATTCAAAAAAATCATTCTCACAGAAAACTGTGAAAACATGTGGAATCCAGCATCTGCCACTGTGTGAAGATGGGATATTAGTTTTCCAATTTATGAGACATTACTACCATACTTACAAAATATTTCTTCACCAATTAGTCAGGTACACAGGCTACGCAGACACTTGATTGTGTGGCCCTAACTGATCTGTAGGTGTATGTGCTCAGTTGTGTCCGATTCTTTTGCGACCTCATGGACTATAGTCTGCTAGGCTCCTCTGTCCATGGAATTTTCCAGGCAAAAACAGTGGAGTGTGCTGCCATTTCCTTCTCCAGGGGATCTTCCTTACCCAGGGGTTGAACCCACATCACCTGCATTTCCTGCATTGGTAAGTGGATTCTTTACCACTGAACCACCTGCGAAACCTCCTAACTGACCTATTTTGAGTCAATAGGAGATGCAACAGGATGGGACTGGTTTAGCATCAGCTATTAGCATCAGTGGTCTAGCCCCCACATGCCAGTCTCAAATGATCATAGAGTTCTAGAACTGGAGTGGCTAAATTTCTCTCCTGAGTGACCAAGTGGCTCCTCTCTTCCCAGTTACCTGCTTCTTGGTGAGAGAGAAAGATCCTGAGCCTGGCTCTCCTCTCTCATCCATGCACACACTTTAAACAGCCAGATTTCATTAGTAAGGAATTATTTCCATGACAGCATGTGGGAGTATTTTTCCATCTGTTTTCATGTAAATCAAAGAGACATTCTCAGATATTCTAGACCCAAGGAAAAAGAAATTCTTGTACTGATTCCTCTCGATTTATAGAAATATTTGTTGGATGGAGTCCTGCCTTAGAATTAGATCTGGCCCTATATAAAGAAATACCACAATCTCAGGTCCTTTGCTGGTTCTCTACTAGTTGAGGAGTGCCTGGATTATTATGATGGCACTGTAAACTTCCCCCTTTCTCTTAAGTCTTTATGGACATTATTAGGAGGCAAAAAGTGATGGAAAGAAGAATTTAAGCTCTTCTTTACTATGGAGGGCCTGCAAAATATGTATAGGGTATTCTGTCTTAAAGAACTCTTTTCCTTATACTACTGTTTTAATCAATCTATCTAGATAGATGATAGATTAGACAGATAGATGATAGATAGATATAGATAATAGATGGATAGATAGATAGAAAGACACACACATACCGAGCTTTGATTGGGAGTGGATTGCTGAGATGAAGCCCCCATCCAAGGTGCATAAGAGTTCTGGTTGGAATAATGGAATGATGGGGAGGTGGCTTCTGGAGGGAGAAGATTAACTTCTCTGAAGTGGAAGAGAGATCAAAGAAAGTTTGAAGGGCAGATTTCCAAACAGGGAGCTCAGCCTAAGAACAAGGGTACAGCCATCTGATCACTTCAGTGTTGTGTTTACATGGCTTTTCTTTTCCAGAAGACACCTGGAAGCATTACACTAAGCATCCATAATTTCAAGTTGTTGCTGGTTTTGGATTCTTTATTTTCCTTTAGTTAATCTTAGATTTCAGTGACACCTAATATAGAGCAGCCTCGTGCAAGGGAGTTGTATATAAGTAAGGAAGGAAAACAAATAGCAAACTCATTGAGGACAATGGGAGGGAGGCAGTTGACTAGGTGTTTAAGGCAAATAATAATGTGGAAGTTCCAGGCTATTACCAGGTCAAAAAGGTAAAGTTCCAGGGATAGCTGAAAGTGGTATTAAGATATAAGGGAAATGGGAAAGTATGCCTGATCGAGGAGAAACTTTTTTTTCCTCCAATCATTTTAAGAGAAGGAGACCACTGAAGAGGAGGAAGAGTGGCAGGTGTTTGGGTTACACACAGTGTTCATCCAACTTGGCTATGCAGCTCAGGTCCAGCACTCGCAGCTGCTAACTATACCAAGTGTCACAGAGTCACAGCCGCCTATGGCAGTGTTCCCTGCTTTACTCAGGGGCTTTATCTTCAATTATTGCAAATTCCATTTGCAAAACAAATATTCTTTCCAGAATGTGTTTTATGCCATTTTAGATATTGATAAAATTCTGAAATAACTTTATTCATTTGAATACTTTTATAATCATCCCAAATACACAAACTGAAATTTAACATAAAGAGTAAGAGTGGACAATGCATGATATAAAGTTGTTTTGTGCATTCATGACAAATAAATACCATGTATTTTGCTATTTAATAGTTCTAAAGAATTTCTTCAACTATAAATTCTATCTTGTAACTAGAAGAGGGTATCAGAATTTTCAAAAGAATCTCATTGAGTATCTTTGATCATTTAACCTTTGGGCAAGTTTGTCTCTGAGAGTATGTTTTTAGTCAGTCATTGGAGAGCAATCATTAGTGAATTCCCATATCCATCCATCAATTTCAAGCTGAAGCTCATACACTGCCCTAAATTCAACTCAGAAATTTATGGGAAAAGTGTATCACTTCTGACATTTTAGAAACTAGTTAAGACATATTGAAGCCTACGAGGCAGAGGAGATAAAATATACAATTTTATCTGTAAGTCAATCCAAATTAAGTATTTTTAATAAAAAATTTTAATCTAGTTCTCAACTAGATCGTGGACTTTTAACTTCTAAATTCTAAATAAAATAATATGGTATAAATCTCAGCATCAGACCAAGGATAATTTTTGTATATGAATTTACTTACAATTACTCCTAAACTCAAAAGATGTAGTTTAATTTGAAGAAATAAAAGAGACAAATTGTTTGCGTTATTTGAGCTTGTCTTAGTCCATCTGGTTTGCTTTAACAAAAATATCAGAGATTAGGTGGCTAAAATAATAAACTTTGATTTCTCACAGTTCTGGAGGTTGAGAAGTCTGAAATCAAGACACCACCAGATTCAGTAATCCAGGAGGACTGCTTAGAAGTTCACAGAGCAGTTCACTCAGTGTCCACACATGGCACCAGAGAGATCTCTCATGTCTCTTCTTATTAGGGCACTAACACCATTCATGAGGACTCCACCCTGATGACCTAATAACCTCCCAAATGCCCTGCTTCCAAATGTCATTATATTGGGAATCTGAATTTCAACACATAACTTTGGAGGAGACATAACATTCAGCCCATTGCAGGATTTATATCTGAATATTTACATACAAACATAACAAAACCTATACCTCTGTCAAGAATAAAATCAAGTAAAATAAAGCATGCCAGGCTCCTTCATCAGATAAATTATTTAATTTAGTAAAACAATATTATTAATTTTCTAACTAGATAATTTCTTTGGTTTTCAGATAGATTTGAAATGGAAAAAATCATTAAAGATAAAGAACAATTGCTTCTTGAATAGTCAATGCAACAGTGTGACAGTTTACATAGAGAAAACCAAGAAAGAACAATCAATTATTGTCGGGAGCCACGATAGGCATTACTGACAAAATGGAGGCACAGCCCCAACCCCCTCTCCTCATCCCGCAGGCACGGTCCCGGGATGAAGGAATTAGGTCTTGTGATTCTGACTTGTCCTTTCCTTCCTCTGGTTGAGTTGGCTAGAAAGAATGCTATAATCCATAAAGTTAACTACTGACATTTGTTCAAGGATCTTTACAAAGAATGCTCCAGGATGAGCACATAGGCTGCAGCCTGAGACCATGGGAAACATTGTTATCTGAAACCTGCCTGTAAGGGGAATGATTATGGCAAAAGAAGTTTGCTGAGTTTAGGGGTTAGGAATAATTAAGAATAGTTAGAAGCTAAAAGTTTAAGGTATGTTGTAGTGTTGGCATATTTTACTATAGCTTATAGAAGCTAGGAATTTTAGAGATACTAATAGCCAAAAGCCTTTTTAGATGATGAGCTTAAGTTACTAGTGGATAGCAGGATTTAAAGAGATAAGAAATAAACTGAGGAATGTGATATACAGCCCAGAGACAAACTTGAGTTACAATGTTATCACAAGGACACTTAAGAGGGAACTCTGAAGGACAATGATTTATGGAGACAGTAAATATGGGTGAGGGGAAACTGAAGATGTCATACCTCTGACCTAATGCTTTTGTAAAAGTATAAAAGAAAACCTGATGCTTAAAATAAACATGCAGCCCAGTGCTTTGAGTGAGAGACTGCCTAATTTTCTCCGCCGAGATGCAGTCCAAATGAGTGAGAGGCTGCATCATTCGCCGACCCCGTTCATCCCTTCAGGGCGATTCCCTGGCTGCCGGAGCTGGACTCCGGCAAATTATAAAAATAATTATATAGATCGCTATTATCCAAGATCCTTACATCAGATAATGTTTCTTCACATTGTCAGAGTCTGTATTTATTTTTCCACCAATTCACAAAGCTGGTATGACCATTGTGACCTCGTGATACCTTCACATCCCATAAATGGAAAGATGATAGAATTCCACTCATTACTTCTAACAGGCAGAGAAAGCAGGATGTCCAGATGCACTGCTTTGGGTGAAGAGCAAGGCTAAAAATGCTGATCTCATGTAAACATGACTAATAGTCAATGGCATGGGCGTCACTGGACAGGGTTTACTCAGAGGACCATCCAGCACTTTCTTTTTGTAATAAAATATTTTCTAGGATGGGGGTGTGGAGTTGGGACACCCATCAGAAAAACTGGGAAGGGGAGTGTGATAGGAACTTGTGCTGCTGTTGGAAAATGAGTGAGCTGTGACATTGAGTGGGCTGTGATATTGACTGAAATAGATTCACTCAAGGAGACAAGTTAGGTATATCTTTGATCTTTTTTATAAGCAGCTGGATAGAAAAAAAAATTAAGCAGCAGGAAAGGAGGGATGGGATAAAAGAAAGTGTCTCTTCACCCTTTTTATTCTTATGATGTCCTGGTTCTTCAGCCTAGAGCTTTAAATATTTGTGTGACTGCTTTCTTGGGGAACTGTCATCTCATAGTCATTTTGTATGTATTGAGCTCCAAAAGCTATGGATGCTTTATAAAGCTACAATGTAAATTTATTTCTCTCCAATATCCCTGTCACTTTCCCTGTCTCCACATAAAAAGCAAGAGATGTAACATTTCATTATTAATTACAGCAACAGCAAGCTGGCTGTCAGGAAGTCAAACCCCGACACACTTTCCCCACCAAGCTGCTGAGCTTTCAGCCATTTACTCATTAAGCTTATGATGATGATGGAGTTTTTAAAACCTGCTATTTGTAATGGACAGTAGGCCTTAAAAATCTGTCATAAATTGCTCAATTGAGGAAATCAAATGGCAAAGAGAGCGATTCAGGCTAAGAGCAAACAAATTGCACCATAAAGGGAAGTTGGGTCTTTAACTGAGCTTTCATTTTTACAAAGAATGTGAGGGTGACCCTGCAACTGTGAATGCTGTGGGATTGTTTAACTGAGAGCAGTTATTCACAGTAAAGAGACTGAACATACAGGGGAAAAGAAATTTCAAACCAAACTAAGAAAAAGGACTGAAAGCACTTTGGGGTGCTTTTGTTTTTTAAACAATAAGTTACTGGTGAGTGAAAATGACTAAATCAATTTTTGATGTGCATTTTCCTTAACATTTTAATAACAGACTATATAAGATGTAAGTGGATTTCAAGGTGACCACAAATCAAGTTAAAGACCTAAGCATACAAAGGAATATACTCTCCCATCTAGTGAGAGGTTTAAAGAAATGCACGTCAATTTGGATATTTTTTGTTCATTCATTCAAGATACATTCATCTGTATCTATTATATGGCCCAGGTTTTTATCTAAGCACTTCAGAATCAAGGATGAACTAAACAGAAAAGTATCTGCTGCTGAAGGAGGGAGATGGCAAAAAAAAAAAAAAAGGAAAAAACACCTGCATAACACACGGTATCTTAAGTGGCATATTTGAAAGGGATAAAGTCATGAAAAAATAGGAAGAGCAAGGCAGGTAAAAAGGGACTGGGAGGGCAGGTGTGGTGGTTTGAGAGGAGGATACAAGCTTAACTAGGAGGCAAGTAGTGAGAATCCCATTTGGGAGGTGGTGATATGGACACTTGAAGAAAGAAGAACGTTCCAGGTAGATTGATCACTTTAAAGGATTGAGTTTCCTGGGGAAAGCAAAATTTCAGTTTAATTCAATAGAAGCTCTTGTAAACCAGGAGCACACAGGAGTGGCCAGCTGTCTGGTGTCCCCATGTGAAAGAATTCTTTCTAGTATGGATCAGGCTCACTAACCATGCAACCCTACAATAATTAGAGCCCCTAAACATCTTTTAGAAGTCTATATTTTGCACCAAAATATCATTGCAAAGAAGTACTTTTGTGTGGGGGTCTGTTTGTCCACATGATTGTGTCAATCTATTACCTACATAAAATAACACTATACAAAAAGTTAATAGTCCTGTTGATGACATAACTTTTGCTTTACTCATATAAAGAGAAATGTTTCTACCATATTAATGAATTATTTAGAGTTTTAAATCCCACTCAGCCACTTTACACAGTGGAAAAGACCCTGATGCTGGGAAAGATTGAAGGCAGGAGGAGAAGGGGACGACAGAGGATGAGATGGTTGGTTGCATCACTGACTCAATGGACATGAGTTTGAGCAAGCTCTGGGAGATGGTGAAGGACAGGGAAGCCTGGTGTCCTGCAGTCCAGGGGGCTGTAAAGAGTTAGACACAATTGAGCGATTGAACTGAACTGACTGAGCCACTTTACTTGGATAATACTTCTATGGAATTGGAGAGAAAAAAATATATATATACTTCAGTGAAAGAGTCGTTGAAAAGATAAAAATTGGAGACAGTCTGCTATAGTGATAGAAGTGGTATCATTTAGGACCTGAAATCTTATCTAGGCAAAAATAAATGATTCTGGAATTGTTGGTTGTTGTTGTTCAGTCACTAAGTTGTGTCTGACTCTTTGCAACCCCATAGACTGTAGCCCGCCAGGCTCCTCTGTCCATGGGGTTTCCCAAGCAAGAATACTGGAGTGGGTTGCCATTTCCTTCTCCAGGGGATCTTCCTAACCCAGGGATCAAACTGGCATCTCCTGCATTGGCAGGCAGATTATTTTACCACTGAGCCACAAGGGAAGCTCCTGGAATTGTAGACCAGAGAACAAGAAATGATCAGTAGCAAATAGCCAAGTATGTGTGGAAGCCACTAAAGAAAAAAAAATGCAAATTAAAGAGTCTTTCTAAAATCTAAGCATTTGTTAGTCTTACCTGAGAACATCACTGTATGAAACTCTCTTTAACCCAAACTTCCAGTATTATTTGCAAAGACACTTGTCATTTCTAAGAGCCTCATAGAACTCAGTACTTGCTTTGTAACTTTTCTAAGTAGTCATGACAGCAAACACATATTGTATAAAATACAAGCTTTAGTTTTATATTTTGTCTGTAATTGACATTCATGTTTTAATAAGTTCTACGTGGGCCAGTGTACCAGTGGACTCTGCAAGTTATATTAGACCAGACAGCAAAACTTTTATATAATTGATACCATTCTGAAACTTCACATAGGTTTTTTTGCATTTCCTCGGACTGATATCTATTTATATTCTCTCTGTCTTTTCTCTCTGTCCTTCTCTCCCCAGACTGACAAGCTTGGTGCTGCTTTAGGACATTTACTAAATATACTCCTGGGTATTTCTTAGTGATTACCAATGATTAGATTCAATGACTGTTAACCTTTATTATAAGTTCCCCTTAACATTCATGCTTTTAATTGTGGGAAATAAGCATGCACTTTCATAGTCATGTGTTCCTCTCAATCTGTCCCATCAATTTCTCAGAAATAATTGATACAATTTAAATCTTCACCTAACTCTTCTCCTTCCATTGTACTTGGAATAGCATCTATTTTTAAAGTAAGGGCTATTCTTGTGCTGTTCTTTTATTTTGGTAATTTAAGGGAGAACTCATTGCCCAAAACAGGCACCTGGGCACTATAAATAAAGCAGTCTCATGACTGCTTAAACAAAACTGGGCTCCATAGACAGGCAATGAGCTCTTATTAAGGTGAGGCTAGAGATGAGTTTTCAATTTCTCTGAATAATTTTTTTCTCTTTATACACTACTGTGCATTCCATAAAATTATAATCTCGAAAGATACCAGCACTTTGTTTAACCAAAGAAAAAAATAAACATGGTATTTGAGTTATAGCTTATTAAGTTGCACATTTAAATATATAAAAAAGTTATGAATTTGAATCGGAAAGATTATTCAGATGTAAGCAATGAAATTTCCATTATAGAACTAGAGATATTTCAGATTTTAAACACTTGCTCCCTTTGTGATTTTTTTTTTTTTTTTTTTTTTGCTATTTAAATTCAACTTAACCTTCCCTGTCCTTTAAAACTAAAAATAGCATTTGTGGTCTTTTATTACTTTCATGCACAATTTAAACAAAATAATTTAGTGTTTTATCTTGACTCAGGTATTGTAAAGATTTAGGTGCTAAAGATTACTAGCTTATAAAATGGCCTAAGTGCTTCATCTGCAATGTGAACATTTTGAAAATACGAAGAAAAAAATTAAACGTTTTATTACATTTAATTTTATAGTACAAAATATAGGAAGATTGAAAACAATTATATCTACAAACCAGTTCTGTACTTAAATGTGGATTTATTTAAATGTGTTTTGTTGTTGTTGTTGTTAGAGAAAATTTTAGCTGCTTTTTTTTCCCCTTAAAAATTGCTCCTAAAGTGGCTATACTACTGTCTAAAAAAAGAAAAAAAATTAAACTTGGGAAAATTAAGCAAAATGAAAATAAATGTGTTCTTTTTATAGTTAGAAAAAAGTCTTTTATTTTATTGTCTTTGAACTCAATGGAAGCTTAACGGAAATTTAAGTTAATTTAATTATTAACACATCAAATGCATGTTTGAATATGAGTAAGATCAAACAGATTTATAAGCTATTTCCATAAGGTCTTAATTTTACCATTATGCAGACAGTAGCCATAATTTAATATTGTGTTTCACTGTCAATTTATTCCTCTCCAGTTTTTGATGTGAAAATCCCATCTTTTTATTTTCTGTTAGGATGCATCTAAGTACATGGGGAGGCTAGATATACATGGAAATACTATCAATTAACAAATATTTTTCATCCTTAATGTAGATCATAACCTGAAATACTACAGATAAAATATTTCAGTAACCAGATATTGTTTACACATATTTCTTCTAATAATTTAAAATTTTGGTGAAATTTTAAATCATCTTGTTTTCCCCCTCAATACTGTTTCTATTAAAAAAAAAAAAAGACCAGTAATACTAATTCTGGAAGGTTAAGAACACTGGGGTTTATTAATTCCATTCTTTTGATTTAGTTATAAAAGTCATCTTCAGGTTAACTAAAAAAATCCTGTATTTACCAGTTAATATTTGCTGCTTTGTAGGTGAATATTTACAGTAGAAAGACACCAATCAATTGGCAAAATTAGCATAGTTAGTTAAGAAGAGCCTGTGTGTTTAAGTTGTAGGAGGTTTGCAGGAAGCATGCATGTTGGCAGAGCTGCGTGATAAGGCATCTACAATAACTGACTACATTATGTTTCCATTTAGCTGGTGTCATCACTCTGTCACTTGCATCCATTCCATAATTTGCACGAAAAGAAAGCAAACCACAAAACTCTTTAAATTCTGGAAATGTATGGTAAACTGTCAATTTCCCTTCTATGAAGTTATTTATCTCTGGATTTTACTTGGCACACAATTTCTCAGTAGATGTAGCCTTCCTTCCCAAGCAAAGGAAATCCCATTGATCAATGAGGATTGTGGTGCTATCAACATCAAAATGGAGACAGCTTAATTCCTTAGATTAGCATTTGGCTCAACCCGGCCAGGGTTTCCTGAGAAATTACTATTAATATATTTCAAAACATCCAATTTCTTTATCTTCCTCATACCAGCTCAACATATAAGCCAAACCATGTGGCTGCATCTTAATCATGTTTGAGCTTGAGAGCCATCCGTCGCAAGCTTGTCTCAGTTCATAGATATGAGATTGTAATATTTTAACATTTCCTACTGCCAAGTTGCTAAGCAATAAAACTATCTTGGCACTTGCCTGCCAGTTCATCATGAAGAACTCCTTTAGCTTTGCTCAATCTCTTGATGAAACAAATGAAAGGCAGCTGGACCAAATGGGCTTTCAGAAACATGTTGCCAAACTGATTCCTGAAATGTTCACCCCTTTCCATGGCTAACTGAATGGAGGCACAGAAATCCTATACATGGTGCAGCATAGAAAATCAAGTCTGAAATATTAGTGATTAAAATTATACAAATATTAGTTCATAATTACAGAATTACGTCCTTATCTCACATTACCTTTATCCAAGGTAAACATAGGTATGATCGTTTCTCAGCTAAAGATATATTTTGCATACTTTAGCAAACTCATCAAATGATGTATATTAGATTGAATGCATCTGATGAAGCTCGGGACTGTGCCCCCAGCGAGCATCATGACGCACAGCTCTTTAATAACACTTATACTTGTTTTTGTTGACTCTCTCCTCTCCTATCAAACTGTGATTTCCATGAGAGCAGGGTAGAGTGCCAGACATTTATTCTTTAATTGAATGGATGTTTATTGAACTTTTGTATGGTAAAATCATGCGCTGCATGCTAAGGATAAAGTGATTTTTTTTTAATTGAAGGATAATTGTTTTACAATGTTGTGTTGGCTCCTGCTGTACAACAATGAGAATCAGCCATAATTATATATATATATCCCTTATCTCTGGAGTCTCCCACTCCTTCCCCCCATTCCATCTCTCTAGGTCATCGGAGAGCTCCAGGCTGGGCTCCCTGTATTATATAGCAGCTTCCCACTAGTTATCTATTTTATACAGGATAGTGTATATATGTCAAGGCTACTTTCTCAATTCATCCTACCTTCTCCTTTCTTCACTGTGTCCACAAGTGAAGGACGTATACATACTCTACGTCTGCACCTCCATTTCTGTTTTAATGGCATGATTCTCTCTTTCTCACCAAACTTACTTTTGAGACAGGCATGAACACAAAATTACCTCAATTATTACTTAATCAGAATGGTGGTATAATCTGTGAAGGGAAAGTGTCTGGTGTCCCTGTGAGTATGAGCAAGTTAGTCTGCTGGGAAAGGATGGTGTTGGGGAGGGGCCCTGTAAGAAGTCACATTAATTGAGACTTAAAAGTAAATGGGATGTCATCAAGAGGAGATCTTTAGCTCCTTAGTGGAACTGGAAGTGTATGGAGTAAAGAGGTTAGTAAGCAGAAGATAATGGGCACATATTATGGATGAGAGATAGACTAAGGACAAGCTGGTCAGCAAGGTTTTTATATTGTTAAATATTGTGATCTTTCCCCTAGAACTTTTGGGAAGCCATCAAGCAGTATTAAGCAGGTCAGTAAAATAAGTAGTTCTGAAACTGGAAGGTAGATAATGGTGGGGGTGGCCAAGAAGGTGAACAAAGAGAGAATAGACAAATATTTGCAGTTAGAAATGGGAGAACATGGTGATTAATTGAATGTTAAATGCTGAGTCAGGGAAGATAAACATAAAAATAATCATAAAAGTAATAGCTAACATTTATACAACACTTGTTGGTACCAGTTATTGTTGTTTAGTCACTAACTCAGGTCCGGCTCTTTGCAACCCCATGAAACACAGCGTGCCAAGCTTCCCTGTCCTTCACTATCTCCCAGACTTTGCTCAGACTCATGTCCATGGAATCAGTGATGATATCTAACCATCTCATCCTCTGTTGCCCTCTTCTCCTCTTGCCCTCAATCTTTCCCAGCATCACAATCTTTTCTTTTTTTTCTTTTTTTTTCTTTTTATTATTATTTTTTTTATTTATTTTAGTTGGGGGCTAATTACTTTACAATATGGTAGTAGTTTTTGCCATACATTGACATGAATCAGCCATGGGTTCCACAATCTTTTCAATGAGTTGGCTCTTTCCATCAAGTGGCCAAATTATTGGAGCTTTAGCATCAGTTATTCCAATGGATATTCAGGGTTGATTTCCTTTCAGATTGACTAGTTTGATATTCCTGCTGTCCAAGTGACTCTTGAGAATCTTCTCCATCACCACAATTCAAAATCATCAATTTTTCAGCACTCAGCCTTCTTTACATCCAACTCTCACATTGGTACATGACTACTGAAAAAACCATAGTTTTGACTATATGGAACTTTGTCAGCAAAGTGATGTCTCTGTTTTTTTTAATACACTGTCTAGGTTTGTCATAGCTTTCCTTCTAAGGAACAATTGTCTTAATTTCATGGCTGCAGTCACCATCCACAGTGATTTTGGAACCCAAGAAAAGAAAATCTATCACTACTTCTACTTTTCCCCCATCTATTTGGCATGAAGTGATGAGACTGGACACTGTGATCTCAGTTTTTTGAATACTGAGTTTTAAGTCAGCTTTTTCACTCTGCTCTTTCACTTTCATCAGTTCAGTTTAGTTCAGTTGCTCAGTCGTGTCCGACTCTTTGCGACCCCATGAATTGCAGCACGCCAGGACTCTCTGTCCATCACCAACTCCCGGAGTCTACCCAAACCCATATCCAAGGAGTCAGTGATGCCATCCAACCATCTCGTCCTCTGTCGTCCCCTTCTCCTCCCACCCCCAATCCTACCCAGCATCAGGGTCTTTTCCAATGAGTCAACCCTTCACATGAGGTGGCCAAAGTAATGGAGTTTCAGCTTCAACATCAGACCTTCCAATGAACACCCAGGATTGATCTCTTTTAGGATGGATTGATTGGATCTCCTTGCAGTCCAAGGGACTCTCAAGAGTCTTCTCCAACACCACAGTTCAAAAGCATCAATTCTTCAGCGCTCAGCTTTCTTCACCATCCAACTCTCACATCCATACACGACTACTGGAAAAACCATAGCCTTGACTAGATGGACTTTTGTTGGCAAAGCAATGTCTCTGCTTTTAAATATGCTATCTAGGTTGGCCATAACCTTCCTTCCAAGGAGTAAGCGTCTTTTAATTTCATGGCTGTAATCACCATCAGCAGTGATTCTGGAGCCCCCAAAAAATAAAGTCTGACACTGTTTCCACCGTTTCCCCATCTATTTCCCATGAAGTGATGGGACCAGATGCCATGATCTTAGTTTTCTGAACGTTGAGCTTTAAGCCAACTCTTTCACTCTCCTCTTTTACCTTCATCAAGAGGCTCTTTAGTTCTTCTTCACTTTCTGCCATAAGGGTGGTGTCATCCACATATCTGAGGTTATTGATATTTCTCCCGGCAATCTTGATTCCAGCTTGTGTTTCTTCCAGCCCAGCGTTTCTCACGATGTACTCTGCATATAAGTTAAATAAGCAGGGTGACAATATACAGCCTTGACGTACTCCTTTTCCTATATGGAACCAGTCTGTTGTTCCATGTCCAGTTCTAACTGTTGCTTCCTGACCTGCATACAGGTTTCTCAAGAGATAGGTCAGATGGTCTGGTATTCCCATCTCTTTCAGAATTTTCCAGTTTATTGTGATCCACACAGTCAAAGGCTTTGGCATAGTCAATAAAGCAGAAATAGATGTTTTTCTGGAGCTCTCTTGCTTTTTCGATGATCCAGCGGATATTGGCAATTTGATCTCTGGTTCCTCTGCCTTCTCTAAAACTTTCATCAAGAGGCTCTTTAGTTCCTCTTCACTTTCTGTCATTGTAGAGGTATCAGCCATATATCTGAGGCTCTTGATATTTCTTCTGGCAATATTGATTTCAGTTTGTGATATATCCAGCCTGACATTTCACATGATTCCAATTTATTAGTTCATTTACTCTACACAATACCACATGAGGTGATGTTGCCATTACTCTAATATCATATGTGAGTGAGCATAGACATATTAAATTGCTTTCCCAAAGTAATACAGCCATATAAGTGAGATGGTTTTCAAAGTTTGGTGGTTTGGCTCCAGAATCTATCATATAAATATTATTTACAGGCTTATAGAATGAGAAACCTAGTGAATAGTGGTACTCTGAACTGAAGCAGAGAATATCGGAAGAGTAAGTCTGGGTTAAGTGTAAGACTTGAATTTGGGACAAGATGTGCCTTGAGATGTGCAAGTGGAGACTCTAGGTCTGGCATTCTCATGCTGAATGTGACCAGGGTATACCATTTTGGGACTCAACAAAATATAGATGATAACTAAAGCCATGAGATAAATGAGATTGAGATTACCCAGGCTTATGCGATACAGTAGGAGAATAGGAAGTCTCTGCTGAGTAGAGGAAGGGGGGCTGGCATAGGACTCTGAGAGGGATAGTAAAAAACAAAAAGCAGTGGGGAAAAGCTGTCACAGGTACCGAAGAAAGACCTTCATCCAAAAAGGACAGTAAATTCGTACATTCCAGGTTCTCAGAACATTTATTGAATTATTGATTGTTCATTAGACTACACTTTAACATCGACAAGTTTTACCTAGAGTGTCATCAGGTTACTTCTGTTCACAAATAAATCTATGAGTGTGAGCTATGAAAGGTTAGCCCTTTTATCCACTTTAGTCAGGGCAATATTTTAGGAAATAAATTATTTTCTTCTAGAACCATAATCGGGTTTGATCCCTGCATTAGGAAGATCCCCTGGAGGAGGAAATAGCAACCCACTCCAATATTCCTGCCTGCAGAATCTCATGGACAGAGGAGCCTTGTGGATTATAGTCCATGGGGCCACAAAGAGTCAGGCATGACTGAGTGACTTAGCACAGAACCATAATATGTTTCTTTTTTCTCCATCCAATAAGTGGTTCAGACATATAATTTAACTTCTAAGATCTAAAAAAAACAGTACATGTTGAAAATCATATGTATTGGTTAAAGTCCAATTCATTTCCAGAAAATGAGTAGATTTGGGTTAATCTAATCCAACTAGTGTAGGGGCTTTTTTGATATATATTACTGCCAATTTACACCATTTTAACTACTGTAATATCATTACAACAATTTTCATGCAAGTACAGTGGAGGCACACAGATACACACACTTGCAAATAATTTTGTCCTCATGGTCAATGTCTCATGGTCAAAAATTTAAGTAAGATTTTTTGCACTAAGGTAAAACAAAAAAATTGGAATTTAGATTGCATTGTATTTCATGTATTATAAGGAAGCATCTGCCCTAATCCAACTTTAACCAAGTGCGAAGTTCTGTTTAGTTTAATTAATAAAAATAACATAAAAGTTTCTATCCAATTCCCAACCTCATCATAAAGGAAGTGTGGTAGTCTGTCAAATCTTAGTGGTATCAATGATCTGAAATCAGTCATGCATCTGTATTCCAGAACAACTCACATGCACCAAAGTTAAATTTACATGGTTAAATGTATAAATTCAGAAAAAGGGATCAGGTAAACTTTATGGCAAACAGATTAAATATCTTGCAAAGTTATTTAAACTGAATTAAATTTATTGATATCAGGGACATGGCACTTGTCTGATATAGTCACCTCACAAGATTTTAAATTATTTTCTGACATAGGGTTGCTCCTCAATGAATATTCAATCAATCTGAAGATGTGAATATATGAAAGAATTAATGACTAATTCATGATATCAAATAAAAAGTTTTGGAGAAAATTTATTGAAATCTTTGATCTGATCATTGAAATTTATCAAAATTATCTTAAGTAAACTTTTGAACTGTAGTTTAACATTTTCTCTTGGAAAAAATAGTTACAAATCAAGCTGAGAAAAAGAAATGTCTCAATAATTTACATACTCTATTTTTATATAATAACAGTATTCATAAATTATAGAGAAATATGGTTTTTATCCTTCTGTTATCCACTCTCTCTTTTGCCATCATTTTTTTTTTCTTTCTTATGAGTCAGTCCCAAAAGCTTCTGAATAAGGCTGAGGCTTGTTTCATATCCTTTAAAATTCACTGAACTTTGTCATTAGTTCCATTCCTGTAATCAATCAATCAGCAAACTGTAGACTTCTCCTTATTAATATGTGCAGCGACTTCTAATCCTATCTCATATTTCATGTTAGGGCAACCCATCAGTTTCTCTCAGGGGAATTACTACGGTGGCTTCCTAAATTGTATTCTGCACTTGCTCCCTAACATAATTTCTTCTCATTGTAACTAGTGACTATTTTTAAATGTTAAATCAGATTATGCCCTTCCCTGCTTGCAATCCTCCATTGGCATTCTATCACACTTTAGATTCAGTTCAGTTCAGTCGCTCAGTCATGTCCAACTCTTTGCAACCCCATGAATCTCAGCACGCCAGGCCTCCCTGTTCATCACCAACTCCCGGAGTTTACCCAAATCCATGTCCATCGAGTCGGTGATGCCATCCAGCCATCTCATCCTCTGTCGTCCCCTTCTCCTCCTGCCCCCAATCCTTCTCAGCATTAGGGTCTTTTCCAATGAGTCAACTCTTCACATCAGGTGGCCAAAGTACTGGAGCCTCAGCTTCAACATCAGTCCTTCCAATGAACACCCAGGACTGATAGTTCAGCAATTCATGGTGGCCCAAAGGAATATTATATAATCCAGCTTGTGCCTATGTCTCTGAGTTTAATTGCTTTCTCTTCCCTCTGGCTCCTGCATTCTAGTTCTGCTGACCTTCTCCCTGTTTCCTTAATAGGTCAAGCTTATCCTTGCCTCATGACAAAGACGTTGCTCTGTGTCTGACTAGAAAAATCCTTCATCAAATCAATATTAAGGCCTCTGTTCAAACACCCTCTTAAAAGAAACCCTGCCACTTTCTCATATTACTTCAGCTTTCTACATAGCTTTCAAAACTTACTATCATTTTGTACGTATTTTTCTTCCTGTTTTCCTTCCTCTTTCTTTCTCTTACCGGAATGCAAGCTCCTTGAGATCAGACTTTTTGGTTTTGGTATTTATTATTGCATGTGCCATCTACATGAATGAATTAACAAATTATTGAAGACTTTTGACTGTTCTATCTTGTGACTATCCTTCCCGCTATTCTCCAATTCAAGAAACATGGAACTTTTCATACTTTAAGCTAATAATTTTGTATTCTTTTACAAAATGAAATATACAGTTTAGAAAAAGATATAACCTTACTGAATCTGCCTATAATACTGGAGACCCTGGTTTGAGCCCTGGGTCAGGAAGATCCCCTGGAGTGCAACCCACTGCAGTACTCTTGCCTGGATAATTCTGTGGACAGAGGAGCCTGGCAGGCTACAGTCCATGGGGTCGCAAAGAATCGGACATGACTGAGTAACTAACACACACATACATAACCTTATTTAAATGGCAATCATTTTTATTCAAATGATAATTCAAATGATAATCATTTTCCATATTATTATGTATGCATTGAGTGTCAATTGAAATTATTGTTGAGTTCCATAAGATTTATATTTTATGATTTTTTAAATACTGTCTGGTTAAATAAACTATATATTGTTTAGAATCAAATCAGATTATGGCAATCTGGTAAAATTTAACTGAATTTCTAGGTAGAGCAACTAAATTTTATACTATAAAATGCAAACAATTGAATTGAAGTTAAAAAATCCCACATTATTTTACAGAGGAAGACACTAAAACTATTTGGGGTTAAATGAAGTGAGAGATTGAGAGATTCTGAAAACATAGTAATCTGAATCTAGTTTTCTTCAACCCCGTGGCAAGAGAATTGCTTTTTGTGAGAAAGGGGCTACTATCATTTGTGATAAAATCATATATTAAAATCATATATATATATATATACATATATATATATATACACAATTCTGTAAAATAAAATTGTGTATGTATGTGTGTAGGTATATCAAAATATAAAATTAATTTATTAAAAATTTACAGCCAAACAATTAGTTATTAGGTTTCTAGGATAATATCATGTCAACTTTCTATGACATCTCTATTCTTTCCATTAGATTTTCCAGCACATTGATGAAGGAAGTTCTCGATTATTTACTAAAACATTATGAGCAATGGTAAATCAGCTTGCCACCTTGAGTGGAAAACATGGTTGTCTCAGAAAATGCAAGTTGTCTCCAAAACAAGTAAAATTATAAAATAGCTATTCCCATTGTGATGCTTCTGCCCTTGATGTGTTTTCATGTATCCCAATTCTCTAACTCTTCCTAAGAATAAATACACTCATCTATTCCTTTCTTAACCTGCTAAATAGGAATATGGATACCGACAGAGAGAGAAGGGAAGGGTAATGATAGTTAATGGCAAAATAAACATGAGAATGCACAGCCAAGTACTTCATTTCTAAAGTTCTGTGCATTATAACATAAAGTGCTTTGTTGAATCAACAGTTTCAGGGCAGTTGCACAGTGGGGACTGAGCAGGTATAAAATAAATATTTTCTGACTGAATGAAGCAATGCAGTATTTAAGGACTGAATTGTCATACTCACAGATAAGTAGAGAAAGAGAAGATCTAAGAGTTGAAATTGAGAGTACAGAAATTTCTGAAGCACCACACAGTTCAGAAATCCAATCTTAACATATTTCATTTCAGGACCTTGCAATAGATACACAGAAATTGCATACTTCTTTCCATCAGAGAATAAAAAAAAAAAAGAAAAAGGAAATACTTCTTACCATTTAAATATTGTTTTATCCTAGCAAGAAAATGTACCTGGATTATACAATATGCACTTGACCCAAATATGATGCTAATGGCTACAAACACTTAATCATAATGACCCACAAAACAAGTAATATATTTTTGAATGCTGATCAATATGTGTTAATCAAGATGTGGTGTGGTGACCCATATCACCATTTGCACACTCTTAGAGGGCATTATGACACAAATTCTCCAGCCGATGGTATATTTAAGTTTTTAATCTTGAAATAATGTAAATTAAATAGACAGAAGTACCATATCCTAAGCATTCAAGTGAAAGTGCCTATAATATCACCTTTAAAATGCAAGATTAATATAAATTTATTGTGTTTCTAAACACTAATAATGAAATATCAGAAAGAGAAAAGTAAGAAAAGAATTTCTCTTTAAAACTGCATCAAGAATACCTAAGAATAAACATTATCAATGAGGTGAAAGACTTAAATTCTAAAACTATAAAATATTGATGAAGGAAACTGAAGATGATTTAAAGAAACGGAAATATATACCATGCTCTTAGATTGGAAGAATTAATATTATTAAAATGGCTGTACTACCCAAAATAATCTATAGATTAAATACAATCCCTATCAGAATTTTTCAGGAACTAGAATAAATGATCCTAAAATTTCTATGGGATCACAAAAGATCCTGAATTGCCAAAGAAATCTTCAGAAAAATGAACAAAGCTGGAGATATAACCCTCTCAGTCTTTGGACTGTACTACACAGCTACAGTAGTCAAAACAGCAATGGTATTGGCACAAAAACAGACTCAAAGGTAAATGGAAAAGAATAGAGTCCAGAAATAAACATGTACATTTTCAGTCTATTAACTTCCATCAAAGTAGGCAAGAATATAGAATGTAAAAACAACAAACTCTTCAATAAGTGGTGCTGGAAAATTGGAAAGTCACATGAACAATCACAAAACATTGATATTAGAACATTTCCTCACATTTTATAAAAAATATACTCAAAACTGTTTGAAGACTTAAATGTAAGACATGAAACTGGAAAACTCCTAGAAGGGTGACATACTGTTTGACATGAATCATAGCAAAACTTTTCCCTTGAGTCAGTCTCCTAAGGAAAAATAAATAAAAGCAAAAATAAGCAAATGGGATCCAATAAGCTTAAAATCTTTGCTTAGCTAAGAAACCCACCCACAAAACAAAAACACAACATATGGAGGGGCAGAAAATATTCACAAATGATGCAACCATCAAGCGTTTAACATTCAAAAGACAGAAGCAACTCATACAACTCAACATAAAAAAAAAAAACTAAAAAAATGGACAAAATACTTGAATAAACATTTTTCCAAAGAAGATATACAGATGCGCAGCAAACACATGGAAAGATGTTCAACATCACTAATTTTTAGATAAATGCAAATAGAAACCACAATGAGGTATCTCACATCAATCACAATGGTTATTATCAAGAAGTCTACAAATGACCAAGGTTGGAGAGGATGCAGAGAAAAAGGAACCCCGTACTCTGTTGGTAGAAATGTAAATTTGTGCAGCCCCTATGGAAAACAGTATGGAATTACCTTAAAAGAGTGAATATACAACTACCATAGGGGCATCTATCTGGACATACACCCAACCCAATGTTCACAGTAGCAGTATTTATTATAGCCAAGACATGGAAGCAACCCAAGTGTTCATCAACAGATTATATATTATACATATATACTATATATATACATATGCTATATACGTATATACCTATAGGCATCCCTGGTGGCTCAGTGGTAAAGAATCCACTTGCAATGCAGGAGATGCAGGAGATGCGGCTTCGATCCCTGGGTTGGTATGATCTTCTGTAGGAGGGCATGACCACCCACTCCAGTATTCTTGCTGGAAAGTCCCATGGACAGAGGAGCCTGGTGGATTAACATCCATGGGGTTGCGAAGAGTCAAACACAGCTAAAGCGACTAAGCCTGCACACGTGTGTGTGTGTGCGTGCACACACACACACACACTATATGTAATATGCCGCATCTTCTTAAGCCTAAGTACTTGTATATAATAGAGTATTACTCAGCCATAAGATAGAATGAATGACTTTCATTTACAGCAATGAAGGCGGACCTAGAGAATGTTCTGCTTAGAGAAAGAGGTCAAAGATAAATACTACAAAATATCACTTATATGTGAAGCTAAAAGAAAATAATACGGATGAATGCATGTGCAAAACAAAAAGACTCCCAGATACAGAAACAAATGTACTATTGCCAAAGTTGAGAGGGAAGGAGGACAAATTAGTGGTATAGAATTAATAGATACAAACTGCTATATACAGCAGGAGCAGCTATATATAAAACAGATAAGCAATAAGGATATTTTTATAGCACAAGGAATTCTACCTATTTTCTTGTATTATCCTATAAAGGAATACAATCTTCAAAAATACTCAATCACTATGCTGTTCACGAGGACCTAACACAATATTCTAAATCAACTATACTTCAATTAAAAAAAATATTAATCTGCTAGAGACAGCCATGGAAACATTCTTTATTCAAGTATTTTAATTTCTCCCTTTTATCAGTAAAGATTAATTTTTCAAATTTTTATGAATTTTGGAAACAAATTGAATCAAGAGCTCAAAAATGTTTAACAAAAAATGAATAAATATTTTATATAATTTTTAAAAGAAAGCAGCCTTTATAATTTGGTAACAAAAATATAACTTTGCGTTTTATGATTCCAATTCCATTATTTTATATTATTTTACAATAATTATAAATCATTAGCTTCCAAATTAAGGGAGGAGAACATTGCATACCAGTAACCAAGAAGTAGGTCATCTGCAGGTGAGAGGGATATTTGTCTTTATTTAAATAAAATTTAAAACACTGAAAATTTCCCTAACTTAAGGCTTACTTTTATTTCTTAATAAAGGTGAAGAAAAATAATCATGTATTCAAATCTGGAAAAAAAGGTAGTTTCCCTTATGTAAAGAACAAGCTGAAATAGTTTCTTGAAGTTGCATCATCTTTACTTTGTATTACTTGAAAGCAACAGCCTCCTGGAAGCTGTGAATTTTCTATTTACACATCCACATAAACAAGATAGACCATATAAAACAGGGCTATCTTAGCCATAAGCTTCAGAGAGGTCCAGAAATAATGTTTACTACAAATGGATATATATAATAAATATATAAATAAACACATCTTTATGATATTATTCCTTTATATGTGTTCTTACAGAAGCTTAACTTTGTGCATCCAGTCTTATCTTCTCAAAAATTCATCTGTTGTAAAAATTAAGTAACATCTCATTCCCATACTTACTTGTTATTCCTATTTTGTATACTATTTTGCTTCCATAAATGATCTTTCAGCCAAAATAAATTCTAGGGCCATTTTCTTACTGAATCAATGCAATCTGATGAACAATAGTCATATTCTTATCTCAAGAAACATGTTAGGCATCTGTCTCCAAATTTTTACTCAGTTTTTACAATACTTCCTGGTTCCCTTTTGATGAAGTTTGTCTTCTCTTTGCCTACCCTACACTCAATGTTAAAATTCAAGGTGAGTTAATAATGAAGTGGCATTAGCTGAAGACACACTTGTTCTCTCAAAAACAAAATAGAACTGGAATCATCAGGATTTGCTATTATCAAGAAAAAAGAGAATAGTAATTGCCAGGAACAGGCATTGTTTATTAGTAACAAGTGTTTACTCTTTTTAGAATATCTTGCATAGCACTTATCAGGAAGTAGTCAGGATATCCATGGTACAATGTTAGAAATTCATGATGTTTAGTTTTCCATTCTGACAGTGTCACACCCTTGTGTTTACCCTTAAGTACATAAACCATGACATTTTTCTCAGCTGTCTGATCTCCTAACAGGTACATCTGCCTCTTTGGGATTTTGTTCCTAAACAGTGTCTTTTTTTTTTTTTCATTGCATATACAAATTTATCAAGTACTTAAAGACTTGTCCTATGACTGAGAGTATGATGCTTGTTTATGACAACTGCCTACATCTTTGAGCCTCACTACTCCTGCTTCTATAATTAAAAACTCAGTTCACTTCAATCACTCAGTCATGTCCGAATCTGCAATCCCATGGACTGCAGCACTCCAGTCTTCCCTGTCCATCACCAACTCCCGGAGCTTGTTTAAACTCATGTCCGTTGAGTTGATGATGCCATCCAACCATCTCATCCTCTGTCGACCCCTTCTCCTCCTGTCTTCAATCTTTCCCAGCATCAGGGTGTTTTCCAATGAGTCAGTTTCTCACATCAGGTGGCCAAAGTATTGGAGCTTCAGCTTCAGCATCAGTACTCCCAATGAATATTCAGGACTGATTTCCTTTAGGATTGACTGGTTTTATTTCCTTGCAGTCCAATGGACTCTCAAGAGTCTTCTCCAACACCACAGTTCAAAAGCAACAATTCTTAGGCGCTCAGCTTTCTTTATGGTCCAACTCTCACATCCATACATGAATACAGGAAAAACCACAGCTTTGATTAGACGGACCTTTGTGGGCAAAGTAATGTCTCTGCTTTTTAATATGTTCTCTAGGTTGGCCATAGCTTTTCTTCCAAGGAGCAAGGCCACCAGATGCCATGGTCTTTGTTTTTTGAATATCGAGTTCTAAGCCAGCTTTTCACTCTCCTCTTTCACTTTCATTAAAAGGCTCTTTAGTTCCTGTTCGTTTTCTGCCATAAGGGTGGTGTCATCTGCATATCTGAAGTTACTGATATTTCTCCCAGCAATCTTGATTCCAGTTTGTGCTTCATCCAGCATATAAGTTAAATAAGCAGGGTGACAATATACAATCTTGACATATTCCTTTCCCAATTTGGAACCTGTCCATTTGTTCCATATTTGTTTTAACTGTTGCTTCTTGACCTGTTTGAAGATTTCTCAGGAGGTAGGTAGGGTGGTCTTTGGTTTACAGCTGTCTTATGACATGGTTTTATTCCTATTATGTCTTTTATGCATCTCTGTATCCAAATCTCTTTCTCTTTTAAAGATAACTAATCATCAGGAGATCAAACTCATCAATCTTAAAGGAATAAACTCTGAATATTCATTTGAAGGACTGATGCTGAAGCTGAAGCTCCAATAATTTGGCCACCTGATGCAAACTGCCAACTCATTGGAAAAGACCCTGATTCTGGGAAAGACTGAAGGCAGGAGGAGAAGGGGACCACAGAGGATGAGATGGTTGGCTGGCATCACTGATTCAATGGACATGAACTTAGGCAAATTCTAGGAGATGCTGAGGGACAGGGAAGCCTGGTGTGCTGCAGTCCATGGGGACACAAAGAGTTGGACAAAACATGGTGACTGAACAACAACAATCATCAGATTTAGGGCCCACCCTAATATGGTAAAGAATCTGCTTTCAATGCAGGAGTCCCAGGTTTGATCCCTGGGTCGAGAAGATCCCTTGGAAAAGGGAATGGCAACACACTCTACTATTCTTGTCTGGAGAATTCCATGGACATCAGAGGCTGGTGGGCACAGTCCATGGGGTCACAAAGAGTCGGACACAACTGAGCAACTAACACACACACACACACACACACACACTAATATACTATGTTCTCATCTTACCTTGATTATATCTGCAAATATTTTATTTCCAGGTGAGGTTACCTTCCCAGGATCCAGGAATTAGGACATGGGCATATAATTTTGGGGAGGAGGGGACAAAATTCAGCCCACTACAATGTCTGATTTCAAGTTGTGTGTCCAATGATATAGTATTCTGCTACAAACTATGTTATACTATTTCACTGAATGCCTCCCTTTTGAAGGCCTACCATGGTCTCCATCATAATGCTTCCCTGTATCCATTTCACCTGGCTTGCCCTCTGTGATTTTCCTGGACTCAATTTTAAGCCATCCTTAGCAAGATTTTGAAGGAAATATCTTATACAATTACTCAGCTAACCCAAAATAAGCAGTGCTTTCCTTGAGTTTATTCTATAGTTTCTTCTGCATGTGCACCTCTAGAAAACTCTTTCACTTGAGTTTCAGAAGGGCACCTTTACCTACTACACATCTGATTTGATGATTTCCAGATTCAATAGATTTGAAGTTAAGTAATAAGAGACAGAAAAGTTTTGACTCATTTTTGAGTATTCCATTTATAAATTAATTTTCCAGTAATTGTTTTATTTAAACACACACACATACTGGTACATGGTTTTAGGGAAAGAAAGAAAGCTAAAGTGTTAGCTCCTCAGTCATGTCTGACTCTGTGACCTCACGGTCTGTAGCCTGCCAAGTTCCTCTGTCCATGGGATTTTCCAGGCAAGAATTGCAGGGGGCTGCAATTTGAAGGCAGTTGCCATTTCCTTCTCCAGGAGATCTTCTCAAGCTGAGACTTAAAATCTTGGAGAAATCTTTATCTTTTTTATATTTACATCTACATTCACTGAGGGATGAATATTTTCTGTTTTAAAACTTTTTGTTTCTGCCCTCATTTGTGTGTGTGTGTGTGTGATATGCTTGGCCTCCCTGTCTACTCTCACTTTTCAACCCAACAATTATCATTAATTATTCATTAAGGTAGTTAATATTTACTATACACTTAAAACTTCACTTGTTTTACTATTTTCTATGTATCAGCCTTGCCTTCAGAGCATGCACAAGCTCCTCAGATTTAAGTACACAATATAATATCATTACATTTGTTCAGCCTACCGTTCTGTGCATTCAGTACTGAATAACTGTGGGTATGAATAGAAACATAATTCATACACATAAGAACCTGTGCATAATGATGCTCAGTTTTCAGAGACGTCTATAGCTTTTTAAGAATTAAAATAAATAACATTTCGTCTAGATCTGGAATGGCCAGGAGAAACTGAATTAGTCTTTTTTTGTTATTAAATAATAGCCAAAAATGTATCAGGCATAATAGTTAGGACAAAGAGAGGTTTGTTTCAATTTTTCCAGTAGGGTGCATCTTTGCTAGTTACTTGATTAGAGTCAAAGTTGTCCTCTCTAGACAAATAAGTCTGAAAAACAGACCAGCTTTGAGTAGGCTCAAGATGAAGTAATAGGAACAGAGATGGAGTTTTACCCTCAAAGATTCCCTCCATAAGAGGCCGTGGTGCAGTGCACATACTGTACAACTGTGCAGAGTAGTCCTGGCTTTAGGTTACAGATCAACAGACTTCTTTAGCAAAGAAATGAGATTTCAACACCTTGCATAAATAAGTCATGTATATTAAGCACTTATTGCATTTCAATGCCTTATGTGAATTAATCCATTTAGGACTTATTCCTGCTGAATGAATCTATATAAACCCATTTTATTTGTGTGGAAATCAAGGCACAAGAGGTTAAATGACTTGCCCAAGGTCACACAGCTTTAAAATGGTAGCATGACATTTCAAATATATGCAGACAGATACACAAAGTGTTCATGAACACTACACTGTCTCTAAACCAATGAATGGAATTAAAATAAGTGTAAGAAAATGAGACTACTGAAAAAGGTATAATAAGCAATAGGTAAGAGGCATTTTTTAGTCAAGAAGCTCACATTGTGAAATATCCACTGAAAACATCATAGTATTCAGAGAGAATTTGCTTTTTTTAAAAGATATAAAGAAGAGAAACCCTTCTATGAGTTTTAGATAAAGATCTTTAGAGTTATTATATTAGGCTAAAATCTTTTCTCTAAAGATGAAATCAGAAAAGGAGCTAGTCCTTTGATTTTGTTTATAGTTTTGTCACTGCCGATAATTTTGGTCTCCAAGCAGTGATACAAGTACTTCCACAATGCAATCTTTGTTAGGTCTGTAGGTACTCATTCTCTTAATTGCAAAGAAAATTATTTTAAAAGTAATTTTTCCCTCAGAAGCAATTCCAAGAGTGAAGATTAATACATAGAGACAGTATGATTCAGTTAAAAAGTAAATAAAACAACAATAACTTTTAAAGGAGAATAACTGAAAACGGTTGAGTCAATTTATTTAATTACTAGGAATTGACACTGAAGAATTCATGCTTTCTAATTTTGCTACTGGAGAAGACTCTTGAGAGTCACTTGGACGGCAAGGAGATCAAACCAGTCAAGCCTAAAGGAAAATCAGTCTTGAATATTCATCGGAAGGACTGACTCTGAAGCTGAATCTCCAGTATTTTGGCCACTTGATGCGAAAAGTTGACTCATTGGAAAAGACCCTGCTACTGGGAAAGACTGAGGGCAGGAGGAGAAGAGGGTTACAGAGGATGAGATGGTTGGATGGCATCATCGACTCGATGGACACGGGTTCAAGCACATTTAGGGAGATAGTGAAGGCGGGCCAAACCTGGTGCGCTGCAACCCACGAGGTCGGAAAGAGTAGGACAGGATTTAGCAACTGAACAATAACAACAACAAAGGATTTTATTATCCATTTTTAGCCACATAAACAGACAAAAAATAACCTGTTTTCAGTTCACACATTTTCTGATCTGATTGTCTTAATTTTTGAACACAGAGTTATGATACAGGTAGGTTTTGACAGTGCAGAGTTACTGCTCTTGTAGGTTTGGGAAAATAGCAGAAGATTCCACTTTAACTGTGTGGTTCTGTCCTCAGGGAGAGAGAAGTCAGTACACAGCTAACCCCAAATCAATGTTATCATTCAATAAGAACACGAAGTCATGGGCTGCAGGGCTGCCAAGCCTGCCCTATCTCATCTGACACATTCTGTCTGATTTGACCATCCTCCTGAAGACTGGATCCTCCATTCAGAACCTTTGCTTCCATGAAGTCATTGTTGAGATTCAGACTGAAGGAAGCACTGATGTTTCTAGTGCCATTCTCCCTTGTCTATATCTATCATTAAGAAACAAATAAAGCCTCTGTTATTATTATTTAGTAATTACTTCTTATCTAGCGAACAATGTACTGGACACTTAAATAATTTAATTCTTAAAGAATATTTGATAATTTATCTCTGTTTTACAGCCATGTGAAATGATATGGATGTCAGGATGAAGTGACCTGCCTAAGGCCATAGTGTCAAACAAGGAATGTGCATTCACTTTTACATTTAATGTGCAGATGAATCATCTAAAGCTCTTCATTAAAGGCAGATGCTGATTCAGAGGGTCCAGGTTTGGGTTTGAAATTTCTAACATGACCCCAGGTAATGTTCTTATTCCCGTGGTAAGTTTTTCTTGGGGTGAGAACTGTAGTCCTTACCACATTGATTGCTCTCCCATTAGAATATGTAACTGGTCTCTGGGCTTTAAGTTTCTCTGAAACCATGAAAGAAGAGGTAAGTGTATGAGCTCTGCCATCAAACTTGGTTTTCTATTCTATATTTGAAATGTGGTAACTATTTTCACCTTGAAGACATCACTTAAGCTCTCAAAGCCTCAGTTTCTTCATTTTTAAAGTAGGAATTCCAGTAGAACTATCTTACACTGCACATGTAGAGATCAAATGAGAAAATCTATGCAAATGAAAACACACTTCCTGGCATAGAAAGTGTTCAATATATATTAACTTATATCTTTAATTTAAAAAAATAATGGCTTAGAAAATTGAAGAAGTGGCACCTTCAGCTGAAATCCCTCAACTCATATAACACTGTATTATTTGTCTACTGTTATGGAAAACATCACCATGAGTGTGGCCATCTAAAACAAGAAAACTTTATAACTGAGCCATTTCTGCTGGCCAGGATTTTGGTACATTTTATCTGGGTCTTCTACTCAGAGACTAAAATGGCTAAAATAGGAGTGCTGATCAAATACATCCTCACCTGAAGGCTTGAATAGGAAATGCTCTTTTCCATATCCCCTTAGGCTCTGACAGAATCCATTTCCTGTGGTTGTAGAATTAAGGCCTCCATTGTCCTACTAACTATCAGAGAATGACTGAATTTATTTCCTAGAGGCTTCTTTCAGGTAGTGCCCCGTGTCCATTGTTGTTGTTTAGCAGCTGAGTTGTGTCTCTTTTGCAACCCCATGAACTGTAACCCACCAAGTTACTCTGTCCATGGGATTTCCCAGGCAAGCATATTGGAGTGGGTTGCTATTTCCTTCTCCAGGGGCCCTGTGCCCATATATCTCAGCAATAAAGAACCTCCTTCATGTGGAGCCTCTACCCACCTCAGATCTCTCTGATTCTCCCTCTGCTCCCAACCAGAGAAAACTCTCTGCTCTTAAAGGTTGTGCGTGAGTAGATGAAGTTGCTTAAGTCATGTCCAACTCTTTGAGACCCTATGGACCATAGCTCACCAGGCTCCTCTGTCCATGGGATTCTCCAGGCAAGAATACTGGAGTAGATTGCCATTTCCTTCCTCAGGGGATCTTTTCTACCCAGGGATGGAATCCTCATCCCCTAAGTCTCTGGCATTGGCAGGTGGGTTCTTTATCACTAGCGCCCCCTGGAAAGCTTAAAGGACGTGCATGATTGAATCACATTCTATTGTAAGATAACCTGTGCAGTATACCAACTCACAGGAGTAAGATCTGTCAAAATCATAGTCCCCAGGATCACACAAGGAATGTACCACAGTAGGAGGGTAATATCGGGAGCCAAGTTAGAATACTGATTACTGCAAGCATAAAGAAAGCCACCATATGAATGGAGATTTGAAGACTACTTCACAAGTTAAAAACAAAAAGACAAGAAAAACTTTAATCCAAAAAAATATTAGGAAACATACATACTTTGACATTTATTGTTTTAAGCAGATATAAAGATCTTTTAAACAAGGTACCATTTAATCTCGATATTACAGAACAGTTGAGAATGCTCTATATTTTAGAAACATGATTTTTTGGAATGATATATTTTATGCACATTTGGGGTTTTGGAACAGATCCTGGAACATAAGATGTTTTAAACACTTGAAAATATCTAAAAATACAGAAAAAAAAATTGCAGAAGGAAAGAAGTTGATATTGAATGAGGAGTATTACGTAAGCGTTGTTAATGTGCTTAAAGAAATATGCTCCCAACAATAAGAGGTAACAAAGGCAACAATGATTAAAAAAAATTTTTTTTACAGGTATGAGCTGCATGCACTGGTTTTATGAACTAGAACAATTCTCTGCCTTCTAGAATTGGAGAATATGCAACTACTCATTCTGCCTTATGGGCATTTCAGTGCTTTTAATCTAATAAAACCTATATGTCAGCCAGTAGCATGTCAGGGTCTCATTACTCTGGTTCCTCGGTGCTTGATGTGGATGGTTAAGTCCTAGCACAAATTTCCCCTTAGGATTCCCTGAGGTGGAGCTGTGCAGCTTTGCATCTTTACTTACTGACAAAAAGAGAAAAAAGATAACATTAAATATTCTATTCCTGTTTTCAGTTAAGCATTCACTAAGAACAATGAAAAGCGGAGATTATGTGGCAGGGCCTAAGGACTGTGCATGAAAAGCTATCTTACATGTCTCATCAGAAGTCAGTTTCTAGCTGTTTTCAGTAGGCAAGTGAGCTGCCTCTTTGTCATAACATCACTTACGCTTACTCAGAGATCACCAGCAAACAAACTTAGCTTAAGTGGACAAACTAATAAAACAAAAGTAAATTTAAATGGTTCTTTCATGAGAAAAAAAAATATTGCAAAGAGAATTGACGGAAACTTTTAAATATAATTTAGGTAACATGATTTTTACTATTAAATGATTTTGGCCTAGGAAGACTTAAGAGACTTCAAAAGAAATAATTCAGGTTATCAAGTCCTCCTTGGAATAGTTTATTTTATGGTGCTACATCTACCTATGCTCAGTGAAGAAAATAAAATAATGGAGTAGTTTCTGTCTTTAAGTCATTCAGGAAAAAAAAATAAAGACCAAATGTATCATTAATTTAGCCAAAGAATAAATATGATAAAAAATACACACAATTTTTATAAAAATAGTAAGCAGCTGGTTGGATTTTGCTAGCATTTTAAAATTTAAAATTATTAAGAAAAACACTTCAATAAACACTAGAGAATTAAGATATTTTAAAGTAAAATTATAGCTGCACTTCACGTCATATTGTCTTAGTCTTTTTGACGTTTTAATTGCTGTGCCATTTTTCACTAAGGTGGCAAGTGTTTCTTCACATATGCATAACGTAGCTTGTGTTAATGTGTATCGATTAAAGTATAGATGGAGATGACAGCATGCTGGAATTTTCCCCACTGTGACCCCACTGAATATCTCCACTTTTTTTTTTTTTTCCTTTTAAATGAAGGAAAGAAAGGATGAAGTTTGAAAAATGTCTTTATGCTACATGAACTCTAGTATTAATAGGTGAAAAAAAAATTGAGTTTAACAAAAGAAAGACTAGAAAGCATCCACTTCACAAACCTGTAAGTCTTTCATTTCTGCATGGGAGACATTGTAGAAAAATCAATAACTCTCTTTGAGTCAAGTGATCTAGTTGTTTATGAGAAATTTACATCTCCCTGACAGGCAGTTTGTAAGGTCTAGTTCACTTGGGTCACAAGAGTCAAGGTAATTTGCATCTTGAGCAATTTCTCTTTTTCCTTGTACCTGTTCTATGAGGAAGGAAGATTGAACTTGGTCATAAAGAGGAGCTCATTATGTCTTAGCTGAGAAGAGTAATTTTGTAGGTGTTCCTGCAGTGCAAGAGTATCATACAATGATAATATTTCCTCATAGATCTGCAGGCCTACACATACACCAGGAAATGAAAGTAACATAAACCTGAAGCATATTTGATGCATTTGACCTGACATTCACAGATAAAATTGAAGTGTTCTGTCAAGGTCGTTGGTGAAATCTGATCGCAAGATAGATATACAGATCATCTGCCAACAAATATACAAGAGGGAAATATATAAGATACTTCTTATAAATCTGAAAAAAAGACATATTTATTTTGCATTTAAAATGTACAAGATCTAAATTTCAAATAGGCATTTGTGTTATTACATAATAATAATATAAGGCATGTAGTTTTTTCTAGTTTGTGCGATGTTTAGTTCAAAAATAAATAGAAACCAAGAAAGAAATGTTGATATATTTTTGAATCAGAAATACATGCAATAGCATTAACTTTAATTATATTTTTTGTATAGCTATTTGACTCTCACTTACTGTTAAATATGAGTCTATTTCTGGATGCCAATCTAAATAAATATTTGATATAGAGTCTAAAAAGTACTCTATTTCAATGTTTCCTCTACAGGATAAAGATTGCAATTAGATTCAAATGTATTAATATACATCTTGCACTCATGGAAAATAATGTCTAGGTGTAGATGAAATGTACTGTTAAAACTCACTGTATTATATTCAAACCTGGTATGCTGGATCTGATATATAAAATAGAGCGAGAGTGCAACTTTAAAATGGGTTCTATATACTCATGTCATAGTTTTTCTCTTTATAATTTGAGCTAAATTCTCCTTTCAAAAAAATTATGTTATTTAGGCACCTACATTAACCCAGAAAATCTATTTGATACCACTAAACTTGAATACTAATAACCCTGGCATAAGTTGTAATTCCTGGAAGAAGTCTACTTACTATATCTTACAAAAATGCTCTGACAGGGTGTTGGTCATAGGCACCATTTGGAGAGGAAAAATGGCTTTATTTATTTCTTTCATGCATAATTCCCCCATTATTTTTGCATGTAATATATAGATAATATTTACTGAGCACTTATCACAAGTCAGATGTCATGTTAAGTGAGGCAATGCAGTTTTGATTAGTCTACAGAAAACCATTCTGAGGTTGGTACAGCATGGCTGCCTTTCACTGAAGGATCCATTCATGAGGACCATACATTTACACAATGAAAGATTAACTTCCCACAGGTGCAAATAACAAGCTGAGTAGATGTGTTCTTTAGAAATATTATGGTGATAATTTGACTTTATTTAGAGTATTTCTAAAACAAGTGTCTGCAGTACTTCATGTTCTGATTTTTTTTTTCATTATTTTTTAGCTGGCCCTTGTATATCCAATTTTAATATCATTATGACAAGGTATACTTTTTTTTTTGCATGATCACAATGCATGTTAAAATAAAAGCATAATAAGCACAAGCACAGTTGCTTGCAGATGTTCTGATACATTTAAGCAACTGCCTGATTCACTACATATTGACAAATTAGCACTAGTTATCATTTTTATTTTCAAATGTACTATTGCTACATAAAAATAATGACAGGGTTTATAATGGTACCTCCTCAGTTTTGAAAATGTGTGACTCAATAATAGCTTTACATGTATTATTTTGAAATTTGCATGTAGAATGATATTGCATTTTTAAAAGTTTGATCACAGTCATATTGCTAGCATTGATTTCCCTGGGGTTTTGAACACACAGATTCACTAAAAGGTCTGCAGATTTCCCAAAGTAAATTTTACAGCAGCAGCAAATTTAAGGGGAAAAATAGAGGAATGCTATAGGCAAGACAAAGACCTAATAACAAATCATCTGAAAGAGAAAGAAACTATCAGTGCACTCCACTCAACAAGGCCAGAGGAGAGAAGGGACAAGATAGAATGTATTGACAATGGTGCATAAAGAAGAAAATAAAAGGTAAAGAAAATACTGATATCCAATAATAAATATGATTATTTATTATTCAACTATCTCCATGATGAAAATGACTAATTTGCTATGATAAAACTTATTAAGAAAATCAGTATATGCCTGTGATTATACACACTCATGCTGAGAAAAACCTCATTGTGTTAATCAGAAAATGGTGCATAGGTGTAATTTTCTTGAAAACTTATTTTTTTAGTACAGGAGTATTTTTTTCCTCCAGATATATTAATCAAAAATATATTATCCCCTTTCTGATCTATATTTATGGCCTGTATAATACAATGGATTTTCTCTGGCAACTCTTTAACATAATCACTGTTGATAAATACTATTGATCATATTTTTTACCCACCAAATACAAATTTTCATCATAATGCATTTTATCTGTACTGCATATATTTACATACTGAATAACTATTACAGAAAAAATTCACCTGGGCTTTTGTCTGGTAAACAATGTCTTATCTATTTAGTTCAAACACTTAAACTTCCTTGTAGCCTATTTACTAGATAAGTATAAATGTACTGGAATTAATTTTACCATGAAATAAAATTATTGCTTCTTTCTGGAAAAGGCAGGTCAAGGTACAAGGCCAGAATCAAAAGACAGTAGCAAAATGCCTACATGTGTGTGGGTTGCATTTTATTATCACTTAATCAAATATATTAGACACAACAAACAATAACAGATGTATAAGAATAAAATATCTGCTGGTCAGTGAAAATTAGAAAATTATAACCCATCTGTTGCTCTTCTGTCCTAGCACATCTAAACAGGTGTGTGTTCCAGAGGATTCTACAATTCCTCAAAGATTCTTCATTTCAGTAGAGTGTCTGTCATTTGGCACATACAGTTAAGACTAAAAATGGGTTCAGTCTGATAGCGATATCTTCATAGAAGGCATTTTTTTTTCTTACAGAAAAGTGAAAACAGAACAAATGATTAATATTCTACATTGGATGTGTTAGATGTGTTTCCCAAAGAGCACTGTGGTAGCTCCTTGGCTGGATATTTTCAGAAACACAGTTTTTAATCCCTATGTTGCGTATTCACATAAATGATGTTTAGCAGGAAGAAATACACCAAGAAAACCATTCTTTCAAATAAGGACAGTACCCATAGGAATTGGCATGACCTTAAACAAACAAACCAAATTGAATAGAAATATTAGTTGCCAGAAGCAGAAAAAGATTAATGTTAGAGGATTCTTTGCAACTGTGTTTGGAAGAATTATCCATGGCTCCACATGGAGTCCTTTCTCTGCTCTTCTGCAAAGCACAAGGCCCCTGGAAGACACACACTCTGTGACCTTGCTCAAAGTTTTAGGATTTCATAGTGCAACTCTGGGAAAAGATACAGCAAGAAGTAGAAGCACAGAGCTGAGCTGCCATAAAAGCTTCACTATATTCACACTCTGTTCTCATTCATGTGTTTTATCTCCAATACTATCCACAAACCCAATGAACTTTTTGTTCACACTGTATGGTCCAGAATTTCCTTAAATCCCTTACCTTTATGTCACCTGTTGTCTATTCTGGAAATTAAAGACAGAGATTTTAGATTATTTAAGAATCTTTAAATAAAAAAAAGCAAGTCAAGATTGGAAGCTTAATATTAAAACACTTAAAAGAGAGCATGCATGCTGTAAGCATAATTAAAAACAAGTTGAAAGAATGAAATCCAAGCACTTCAAGTGTGTTGGTTAACTGCAGTTGGAAATTAAATTTATAACCAAGATTCTGAAAGTTGAAATACAAGAAAAATGTGTATTTTTAAATAAACATCATGTATAGTCATGTAATTATTATGTCCATTTAATAAAAATATTTATTTTTTATAGAATGAGGGGTTCACCTTCTACAAAACCTTTATCAAAATCACCTCGTTTAATTATGAGCCACATTTGACAAGGTTGAATATTTCCTTCTCCCTTACATGGCTTTCAATACATCACATTCTCTTTATCTTACCACACAGATTGCTCCTTGACAGTCTGTTTTGTTGGTTCCTACTCTTCGACCTTTTAATGTCATGTCTGAGGGCTATATCCTTGGCCTTCTTATTTATCCTGTTCACATGTATTTGATTGAATTTCTTGTCTAGTGTCAGGAATTCAAATATCCTCAATACAATGACAACTTTCAAATAGATAATTTCATCCTAGAACCTCCTCCAGTCCTATACATTTCATGTAAATGGTACAGACACTCAAGTATTAATTTCCTCCTCAATCTTCACCACTTGATTGTCTAACACGTATTTCAGAGTTGTATCTAAAACTGAATTCTGTTCCTCCACCTTCCATGAAAAAAGACCAGTAAGTTTAAAGTCATTCTTGAAACTTCTCTCTTTTTTTTTGCAATCCACACCCATCCCATTAGCGGAATAATACCCCAAATATTCATAATTTGAAATTTTTCATCACTTTTGTTGCTATTGCCTGACATGAGCCACCAGTGTTTCTGGCTTGGATTATTGCCATCTGCAACAACACCGAGGATTTGATTGTCAAACGTGATACCCCGTGAGGTAGAGATTTGATTCAGGTAGAGATTTAATATTTCAAGGATACAAATAAGCAAGAGATACAGGTGGAGCTGGGAGAATTCGAGGAGCCCTAGTGGGCCTCCATATGTTATTTTTTCATCTAATCAAATGTGTTCATTTTATGAAACAGATGAGCTTCTTAATGAAGGATCCAGTCACTTCACACACACAAAAAGAGCCATGTAGATTATGGAACATCCTCATTTCATATTCTATCATTGTATAAGTCACATTATATTATCCAGGACATGGTATCCAATAAATTTATTGACTCCAGGTGTGTTTACCAAAAGCAATAATACAAGAAGTAAAAAATCCCACCAAAACTTCCCATAGTAAGGACTGTCCTCCCTGTAGGGATCATTTAATTTAACTGCCTGGAGGTCTGTCATTGTCATGTTTAATAGGAGATAGCCTCCTCGCTGAATTTGTCTCTTCCCCAGGAGCATCGCCTGGGTGAAGGGAATTAATTCACTGCAGACTTGCTGTGTAAACATTTATGTCTCACCTCATAACAATATCTCTAACTAACCCCTCTCCACCTCACATTCTATTCTCCACACAGCAGACAGAGGAACTGGTCAGAATGTTGGTCTAATCATGTCATCCTTTTGCTCATTGCTCTGCAATGACTTGACATTTCTATCAGGAGAGTCCAATTCCTGACAGTGGTCCCAAAGTCCCCACATGATCAGTTCTTGTTATTTCTCTAAACTCATCCTCTATTCAACTCCCATTTACTTTCTCCATTGCAGCCACCCGAACCTCTTGGACTGGATGTTGCCCACATTTGTCAGGCATGATTCTGCTGCTTTTCTCATAGATAGACACAAGGACAATTCCTTTACTTCAAGTCTTTGCTGCATTCGTACTTTCTTAAAGTGTGGATCCTATTTAAAAATGAAATTACCTATCCTCTCTGCCACTCTCATACACACACACACACACACACACACTTCAACTATTTGTGATCTTTCTCTTTACTGTGCTTTACTTCTTTACCTTATTAATGATCAATTATTATTAACAACTATTTCCTGTCTTACTTTGCTAGGATGCAAATCTCAAAAGAGCAAGGGTTTATATCTCTTTTGTTCACTCGTGTAACCCCAACACTGAGAAAAGGACCTGATATATAGTAGATGCTAAATATTTCTGAAGGAATACATGCAGCAGGAATGTATAGCTGCTCATTTTAATTGGGTATCTGGTCATCCTTTGACTAAAAGCTGTTTTTCCTTGTTTGTATCACACTGTCTGATAGTTTGTTAAGATCATATCTTTTCCCAGAATAATTTTCATTTAAAATACATGTTCTCTTTTTAAATGTTTAAGAACCAAATAACCAGATTAAGATCATTCAAGTATTTTTGCTCAAAATATATAAAGGGTAGGTTAATCAATAACTCTAGAAAACAATAATTTTTACATTTATTCACTGTCAAGTCCTTTATTGCACAATTTTGACAAATTATATAAAATACATATTTTTTAAAATATTTAAAATATAGGTATAAAATATAGTAAAACATTGTAAAATAATTATATAGAAGACATTCATTTTTTATAGAAATGCTGCTGCTCTAATAGTATATTTCAGGTATATTTTCAGATCAATGTTTATATTTGAAAAAAAATCTTACTTTTATGAGTGATCACAACCTGAAGAGAAAAGGTTAGACATTTAAAAAGTTTTAAAAAGTGACTGTAAAAGTCAACTTGGATCAAATCTAAGAAATCTTTTAACTGACAAGTAATGCTGTCTAAATATCTTGAGGTTCAGAAGAAACTTGAATGGTTGATCCTCAACCTTTATGTTTCATATAGAAATATTTGGAAAGAAAATAACTGAGAATCATCAACTAGTCTAAAAAAAATCATCATTCACCCTTTGCAGTCATACACCTTTAATGGCATGATACATACATATGAATGAGAAAAGAGAGACCTCAATTTGTTTAGATTAGGCCCATTTCAATCAGCAAGAGAAAATGCATACAAGAATGGATGTGGTTTGTGGGACAAGGTGTTAAAATCTCTCCTTTTATATTCTGAGGGCTGCTGGTCACATGAATGATTTTAAGCAGCAGACTATATGAATGCCAGTCAAGTAAATTACTCACGGAAAGCCCATGCCTTACTGAAAGAAAGATACCCCAGGGAACTAGAATGACCTTACACTGCCAAACAAAAGTGGATTGAAAAGTTTAATGCCATGGACAGATTTTGACAGTGGTAATGGTATTGGTGTCCTTGGCTTGTTCCTACTCTGGGGAGTTATAATTTTAAAAGCTTTGATTTTTGTTTATCATGACAAGTTCTTCAAATATATTGCTCTTCAGACTCAATGGCTTTGGCATGACCCATTTCCCTTCTATAGGTCTGAGGTCAACCATAAGAAAATAAAACATGGCACTATTTTTAATCACATAATTTAAATCTTTAATTTTACTTTTGAACATATAAATACCATAAATTTATAGTACTATAAACAGGTAATGATATCATGATGAAAACCAGATTTTCTCATTTTATATAGGTTTGGATATTTCCTTTTATAAAGTATTTTGTATATGACTCCTTTGGGTTTGGTTTCATTAATGACATGAAAGTTAAGCTTTAGAAATCCATATTACATTCCTAACAGCTTTCCTCTGGCACATGAATATATATCTGACCCAAAATATATCTGACCTAAAGGGTGACATCAACCTTTCCTTTCTCAATCATATTGACTTCTCTCAATTTCTCCTCATAACACCATCATTAGAGTGGATACTTTTCCATTGTTTCTAAAGGTCGTCATTGTGCTCTCAATATATATAACTGTCAGGAGTGGCAGCTGAACAAGGACAATAGAATTCTCATGTCACTAAGGTGGGACACAGAGGACAGATAGAAGAGGGTGGAAATAGTTTATTCATCGTGGGTTCTGTACCAGTATCATCATTGTTCTGGTTAAGCATGGCTCTCAACTGTATGGAATGAGAGTGCTATAAGTGTACGTCCATGGAGATTATATGTATATTTGTGTATGTATTAATTTTTGAATGGATGGCAATTTAAAATTATGTGATTGTTTTCTTCTGTCCTACTTTCCATTATTACATTACTGGTCTTCTCTAAGCCCACTGTATGCAGTTGCTCACTCATGTCTGACTCCTCGAGACCCCGTGGATTGTTCCCCACCAGACTCCTCTGTCCATGGAATTTTCCAGACAAGAATACTGGAGCGGGTTGCTATTTCCTCCTCCAGGGATCTTCCCGACTGTGGATAGAACCAGTGTCTCTTGAGTCGCCTGTATTGACAAGTGGATTCTTTACCACTGTACCACCTGGGAAGCCCCAACTGTTATGGCTTATTCTTTTGAATTCTATTTGATAGAGCTTCTTTCTCTGACTAACATGATATCTTCTATTTACATAGTGATTGCTCATACATTCTCCTGTCATCAGAAATCTTTCATGGACTTTATTATCTTTAAGGAAGGGGTCACTTAATTTCAAAACAATTTATTTAGCATGCATCATTATAGAGCCAGTTGATGACAGACGGATACAGACACAATGATATTCATGCTTGTTTCTCTCCCATTTCCTTTTTATTCTATATAAACTGAAAGGAAAGGAGGAAACTTTGGCTTTTGTTTGTGTGCTTTTCATTTTTCCATTTCTTTCCATCCTGGCTCTCCTTGCAGCTTTCAGATACAGACACATATTATCTGTGCCACACATGATTCAAGTACTGTTATGAGTTATGTGGTACAATGTCTGATATATGTCGTATAGAAAAATAGAGGGTCTAATACATTCCTTCAAAGAATAATCAAAGTAAATAATGTGTGCATGAAGCATACACTGCACAAATAAATACCACGAAGAGACAGCAGTCCTTGCTGTGGGGCACACATCTTCCCTGGTGACCTCCCATTGACAATAAGGACACTCCACTGGGGAAGAATAAGGACCCTTTCTTATGTCAGACAAAAAGAAAGGACTCCTATTTTGGACACATTTCATTGGTTCTTTTTCCATCTGCCCCTCTGTCTATCTGCCCAGCCGAGCTCTACGACTCTTGTCTAACACACAGTCTGTTTCCCCTGTTTGTGTCTCTCAGTCTTCTTTGCTTTTTTTCTCTGTTGTGTTACCCTTTGGCTCTTGGTCTTATCCTATTTTCCTGTTTTTTCTCTTTGTCTCTATCTTTGTGTTGTGTGTGACTGTGTCTCCCTTTACACTCACACTCCTATACATTTCCTCATTTTCACTTTACCTTCTTCTCATATTTATATACAGAGAGATATAAATACATAATTAACACCTTATAGGTTGAACTCATTACTGTTCCACTCTCTTGCCCAGTAAAATATCAGTCACACTATCCCACTTACTGAGCCAAATTTCTGCCTTACAGCCAAATTTCTTCTTACAAACTTCCTAAGAGTCTGAAAATGAATGGTATTATCCACACTTATGATAGTATGCACTATATTTGCATAGCACCTTTTCAGTCAAACTGCTATGCAGCCCGTTTAGACCTCTGACTTCAAGAATGCACACAGAATTGTTTAACACAATGACCTTGACAAGCCTCCCAGGGAAGTCTGATTCTGAGAAAATAACACCTGAAAGAAATTAATTTACATACAGCACTCCCAAGCCCAAATTATACCAATAGGCAGTTTTTCTCAGGGCTGAATCTCTGCCTACATTATATGGTGTAAGGAAGAGAAAGAGAAAGAAGTGATTGTTGAAGGAAAATTACTAAGTGCATGTTAATATGTAATAATCTCATTTTATTTTCCATGTCAAATGTTTACCTAAGTTATTTTTGCTTTATACATGTTCTAAAAAAAGTAAATTAAGTTGCTTGATGCTATAGATTTAGAAAGCAGTATGTTTGGGATTTAATTCCAGATCCATGGGTATTGAAAATATATATTTTTATCCTTATCAATATATCTCATCCAACAATCCCTCCCCACTGCTTCTACATTCTTATGAATTTTTCATTTTTTTGCTGCTGTATAACTTTACTACTTATTAGGTTGCACTGTGCTCAGTCATGTCCAAATCTTTGACACTCCATGTACTGCAGCCTCCTCTGTCCCTGGAATTTTCCAGGCGAGAATACTGGAGTGTGTAACCACCTTATACTCCACAGGATCTTCCTGATTCAGGATCGAACCTGTGTCTCTTGTGTCTCCTGCATTGGCATGTGATTCTTTACAACTGCACCACATGGGAAGTCCCTTACTACTTATTAAAACCTGTTTAATTGTAATAACGCACTAAGCTTTAATTTGACATTATAATCATTGGATTACTGAAGTTATTAGTATCTTTTTTTCAAAAGCTAAATATAGTAAATTCTGAATGGGTGAAATACTTAGCTGGATAACATATGCATATGGGTAGACTCCTGAGTGTGACCAAAAAATAATAAAAATGTTATTTTACTGAGCGACTGAGCAATAGACAGCCCTGTCTCTTTTGAAGATATTTCATTGAGGGCATTAATATCCAAAAGTGAAAAGAAATAAAAAATCTTAAGTTGTTCTGATTTTCTAGGGATATCAGTTTTGGGGAATCAAATATATTCAATGATTCAGTTGACCTCCAACATTCCATTTCGCTGACATTTGCTGAGTCTCTAACATTTTTAGGCAATTTTACTTAATATATTTTATGGCTCACAACAGTCCTGGGTGGAAGGTATAATGGACCTCAATAAGTGACTAAGTTTGAGCTAGGAGGGTTTTGTTATGTGTTCAAAGTTAAGAAGGTGAGAGTTGGTAAATAAAGTGAGGAATATATATATTGACTTTCCACCAAGTCATTATTCTTTTCAATCCACTTTTGAACTGATGTTTCTTCATTGAAGGAATGTAGCTAGTTTAACAGGCTTTCCTGGTAGCTCATTTGGTAAAGAATTCACCTGCAATGCAGGAGACCCAGGTTCAATTCCTGGGTTTGGAAGATCCCCTGGAGAGGGATAGGCTACCCACTCCAGTATTAATGGGCTTCCCTGGTGGCTCAGCCAGTAAAGAATCTGCCTGCAGTGAAGGAGACCTGAGTTTGATCCCTGGGTTGGGAAGATACCTTGGAGGAAGGCATGGCAAACCACTCCAGTATTCTTGCCTGAGAATCCCCATGGACAGAGGAGCCTGGTGGGCTACAGTCCATGGGGTCTCAAAGAGTTGGACACGACTGAACAACTAAACACACACAGATCACACACATCTAGTTTAACATTGTACAATCTATTCTTTGGTGGCAGAACCAATAACTGAATCTGAGGACTGGTGCCACATCCCTGGTGATAATAATAACCTTAAACCTAAGATTTTTTTCTAACCTTCAGTTTTACTGAACCATAAAATTAACATTTATCTTATTCTATTCATTGTCAGTAACCGCAGTTAATTAAAATTTTAATTAAGCAGCAGTCTAAGTTGTTAGATTCATAAGACTCTCAAATTAAGAGGTTAGTAGATCCATGCATAAAATAGATGCTGTTGGAGGTACATGCATACGTATTTCTGCCTGCTTTAAGAGTTAAAATTAGATATGCTTACATATAATTTAGAAGGAAGCAGTTTAAGAATATTCAGTCCCAAAACTAGCATGGTCCATTTAACAGCACCCTTGACAGGGAATCAGGACTTTGCTTCTACTCCTGGCTACATGATAAACCAGTCATCCGGGTGTAGCAAGTGAATCACTTGTTCTGTACATCAGTGTTGTTATCTCTAGCACTGAGATAATAACTCTGACCTACCACACAGGAATCTGTAATGATTAATTGGATAATGTCCATTAAGTGCTCCTAGCTACTTAGAATAATGTGCTACATGGCTATTAAGTGTTGTTATTATAAGATGGTGCTTCAGTGTAATATCAGTGACTGACTGCTCCATGATTAGAAGGAAAATTACTTCCTCTGATAACATGAATGTAATACATATTGATTTAGAAATATATTCTTTGAAATACATGTAGACTTTGTGAATGAGCTAAGCAAAGGATAGCATGCCACACTGTTTTTTGATTGTGTAATAGTGTTCATTATCAGACAGGCACTTTTATAAGTACTTTGCCTTACAACAATTCTGTGGATGTCAAGTTGGGGTCCTGATATTTAAATGGCTGCCCCAGAGTCACACAACTAGTAAGTGATAGAGCCAGTGCAACATTTAGAAAACTGACTTTAGATCTCCCATGCTTGACCACCTCATTAAACTCTATACCTATTATGTTTACATTTACATTGTAGTTATTACTATGTTCAAGAAAGTGAAAGTGTTTAGTTATATATTCAATTCAGTTCAGTCACTCAGTCATGTCCGACTCTTTGCTACCCCATGGACTGCAGCACACCAGGCTTCCCTGTTCATCTTCAACTCCCAGAGCTTGCTCAAGCTCAAGTCCATTGAGTTGGTGATGCCATCCAACCAATATGTCCTCTGTTATCCCCTTCTCCTTCTGCCATCAGGGTGTTTTCCGATGAGTTAGTTCTTCCTATCTGGTGGCCAATGTATTGGAGCTTCAACTTCAGCATCAGTCCTTCCAATGAATATTCAGAACTGATTTTCTTTAGGATTGATTGATTTGATCACCTTGCAGTCTAATGGACTCTCAAGAGTCTACTCCAACACCACAGTTCAAAAGTATCAATTTCTTGTCACTTAGCTTTCTTTATGATCCAACTATCACATCCATATATGACTACTAGCATAGCTTTGACTAGATGGAATTTTGTCAGCAAAGTAATGTCTCTGCTTTTTAATATGCTGTCTAGGTTTGTCATAGCTTTTCTTCCAAGGAGCCAAGTGTCTTCTGATTTGATGACTGCAGTCACCATCTGTAGCGATTTTGGAGCCCAAGAAAGGAAAGTCTATCACTGTTTCCATTGTTTCCCCATCTATTTGCCATGACGTGATGGGACTAGATGTCATGATCTTCATTTTTTGAATGTTGAGTTTTAAGTCAGCATTTTCACTCTCCTCTTTCACCTTATTTCGAGGCTTTTTAGTTCCTCTTTGCTTTCTGCCACGAGGGTGGTATCATCTGCATATCTGAGGTTATTGATATTTCTCCCGGCAATCTTGATTCCAGTTTGTGCTTCATTCAGCCCAGTATTTTGCATGATGTACTCTGCATAGAAGTGAAATAAGCAGGGTGACAATATACAGCTCTGATGTCATCCTTTCCCAATTTTGAAACAGTTCATTGTTCCATGGCTTGTTCTAACTGTTGCTTCTTTACCTGCATACAGGCTTCTCAGGAGGCAAATGAGATGGTCTGTTACTCCCATCCCTTTAAGAGTTTTCTACAGTTTGTTGTGATCCACAAAATAAAAGATTTTTACCATAGTCAATGAAGCAGAAGCAAATGTTTTTCTGGAATTCTACTGCTTTTTATATGATCCAGCAGATGTTTGCAATATCATCTCTGGTTCCTCTGCCTTTTCTAAATGCAGCTTGAACATCTGTAAGTTCCCAGTTCACGTATTATTGAAGACTCACTTGGACAATTTTGAGCATTACTTTTCAATCATGTGAAATGAGTGCAATTGTGCAGTAGTCTGAACATTTTTCTGCCTTTCTTTAGGATTAGAATGAAAACTGACCTTTGCCAGCCCTGTGGCCACTGCTGATTTTTCCAAATTTGCTGACATATTTAGTGCAGCACTTTAACAGCATCACATTTTACGATTTGAAATAGCTCAACTGGTGTTCCATCACCTCCACTAGCTTTGTTTGTAGTGATGCTTCCTAAGGTCCACTTGAGTTTGCACTCCAGAATATCTGGCTCTAGGTGAGTGATCACACTATCGTGGTTTCTGAGTCATTAGGATCTTTTTTGTATAGTTCTTCTGTGTATTTTTCTTCTGTGTATTTTTTCCACCTCTTTTTAATATCTTCTGCTTCTGCTTTCAGTTTCTGTTTCTGTCCTTTATTTTACTATTTTTGCATGAAATGTTCCCTTGGTATCACTAATTTTGTTGAAGAGATCTCTAGCCTTTCCATTCTACTGTTTTCCTCTATTTCTTTGCATTGATCATTGAGGAAGCCTTTCTTCTCTCTCCTTGCTATTTCTTGGACCTCTGCATTCAGATGGGTATATCTTTCCTTTTCTCCTTTGTGTTTAGTTTCTCTTCTTTTCACAGCTATTTGTAAAGCCTTCTCAGACAGCCATTTTGCCTTTCTTTTTATTGGGGATGGTTTTGATCATGGCCTCCTGTACAATATTCTCAACCTCCCTCCATAGTTCTTCAGGCACTCTGTCTATCAGGTCTAATCCCTTGAATCTATTTGTCACTTCCACTGTATAATCATAAGGGATTTGATTTAGGTCATACCTCAGTGGTCTAGTAGTTTCCCCTATTTTCTTCAATTTAAGTCTGAATTTTGCAATAAGAGGTTCATGATCTGAGACACAGTCAGCTTGTTTTTGCTGACTGTATACAGTTTCTTCACGTCAGCTGCAAAGAATATAATCAATCTTATTTAGGTATTGGCTTCTGGTGATGTCCATGTGTAGAGTCGTTTCTCGTGTTGTTGGAAGATGGTGTTTGCTATAACCAGTGTATTCTCTTGGCAGAACTCTGATTGCCTTTGCCCTGCTTCATTTTATAATCCAAGGCCAAATTTGCCTGTTCCTCCAGGTATTTTTGTCTTCCTACTTTTTTTTTTTAATAAATTTATTTATTTTAGTTGGGGGCTAATTACTTTACAATATTGTAGTAGTTTTTGCCATACATTGACATGAATCAGCCATGGGTTTACATGTGTTCCCCTTCCTGAACCCCCCTCCCACCTCCCTCCCCATCCCATCCCTCTGGGTCATCCCAATGCCCCAGCCCTGAGCATTTGTCTCATGCATCAAACCTGGAATGGTGTTCTGTTTCACATATGATAATATATATGTTTCAATGCTATTGTCCCAGAACGTCCCACCCTCACCTTCTCCCTCAGAGTCCATAAGACTGTTCTACGCATCTGTGTCTCTTATTCTGTCTCGCATATAGGGTTATCGTTACCATCTTTCAAATTCCATATATATGCATTAGTATACTGTATTGGTGTTTTTCTTTCTAGCTTCCTTCACTCTGTATAATGGGCTCCAGTTTCATCCATCTCAATAGAACCGATTCAAATGTATTCTTTTTAATGGCTGAGTAATATTCCGTTGTGTATATGTACCATAGCTTCCTTATCCATTTGTCTGCTGATGGACATCTAGGTTGCTTCCATGTCCTGGCTGTTGTAAACAGTGCTGCGATGAACATTGGGGTACACGCGTCTCTTTCAATTCTGGTTTTCTCGGTGTGTATGCCCAGCAGTGGGATTGCTGGGTCATATGGCAGTTCTATTCCCAGTTTTTTAAGGAATCTCCACACTGTTCTCCATAGTGGCTGTACTAGTTTGCATTCCCACCAACAGTGTAAGAGGGTTCCCTTTTCTCCACACCCTCTCCAGCATTTATTGCTTGTAGACTTTTGGACAGAGCCATTCTGACTGGCTTCCTACTTTTGCATTCCAGTTCCCTATGATGAAAAGGACTTCTTTTTTTTTTTGGTGTTAGTTCTAGAAGCTCTCGTAGGCCCTCATCAAGCCATTCAACGTCATCCTCTTCAGCATTAATGGTTGGGACATATACTTGGATTACTGTAATATCAAATGGTTTGCTTTGGAAACTAACAGACATCATTCTGTCATTTTTGAGACTGCACCGAAGTACAGCATTTCAATTTTTTTGTTGACTATATATTTTAACGTTATTGCAATCCTAAATGTAGGTGTCCCCAACTTTTTAGAATCAGAAAATATGTTAATACTATAAACTTATTCTTACAGCATATGGGAATGGAACGTCATTTATACATTATAAAATAAAATACAACACAATTTATTCAAAACCATAAAACAAATTGTCTCTCATAATCCGGAGATAAAGGGGTTGAATTTAATTTTTGATGCAGCATCTTGATATCATCAACAAGGACCTATACACTTTCTGTATTTCTCTTCTCTCTTCTTCACCTGTTGACTGAGTAACTCTTCCTTGAATCCATGGCTTCATGAATAAATGCGGCTTCCTGACCAAAATTAGTATTCTCTTAATAAAGGATGAGAGTGTGTATTGGGTAGACAATTGTTTAGAGCCTTCTATTATTCTTCTATTTTACTGACCATACTTCCTTTTTTTCTTTCCCATCCTTGATATTCCTAACGTAAGAATGAAAGCATTTAAGTACTATTAATTTTAATGTCCTAATGCAAAGCTTTACATATCAAAATGGCAGAAAAAATTAGTGTATTGGATTCTGTGGCACCACAGTGAACTGAACTTTCTTTTATTCTATGACTGAGGATAACTCACAACCAATCTTTCTTCATGCTCAAATGCAGAAAGCATCCAAGATTCAATAATCAGTCTTAATGACATCTACATCTTATATGAATGTCCTTCTAGATGTCATATCAACATGTAGATTTCAACATAGCCACAAAAGAAAAAAAAAAAGCAAAAGAATTCTACCTAACTTGCCTGTTCACTTCTAGGCTTTGCTGCTATCTCTAACATATTATTTATATTTTATTTATTTTTTAACAGTTGGGTTTTAAAATTTTTATTAAGCACAGTTTTGGTGATATGTGTGTATACATATATACACATACGCTGTATATATGTGTATATATATATATATATATATATATATATTCAAACTAATATATGCATGCAGTGAAATGAAGTGAAATTTGCTGTCATGTCCGACTCTTTGCCACCCCATGGACTATAGAGTCCACGGAATTCTCATGACCAGAAAACTTGTCGGTAGCCTTTCCCTTCTCCAAGGAATCTTCCCAGCCCAGGGATCTAACTCAGGTCTCCCACATTGCAGGTGGATTCTTTATCATCTGAGCCACCAGGGAAGTTCCAAATATATGCATGCATACCTATATATCTTACTTAATACTAGAAAGGACTCTAGGGAACCCTAAGTCTAAAAATCCTCTAATATTCTTATATCAAATCTTTGGGGGCTTTACTTGGTTTTCACAACTTTGGTTAACATTTCCTTTCTATGAGATGGCAAGATATCATCTGTACTGCTTTTATTATACTAAGAGTCTTTTGTGTGCTGTAGCTATTCATATAATTATATTGCTACTTCTACTCAACTATAATAATAAAGGCACAACTAACATTTACATAATGTATAATTTCCTCAGTCTTTTCCATGGTACAATAATTTTTTGCAGTGTTAATAAGTATCATATGATAACAGACTTCAGTTAAGTAAATCTGGCGAATTCTAACAAAATTGTAGAGCCTTTAAAAATTAATATGCAACATGCTACTACAAATTGAAAGGTTATAGTATTGTTATACTATGCTGCACTTCCAAGTGTATGTGAGCCATGAATCACTTTTTCCTGTTGATCCCATAGCATGGCTAATGTTCTATAAAATATGTAGACAAAAGCTAGTGTCACAATCTATAAGCCATAACATATTTTCAAAATATATTTCATTTGTTTTTCACCAATATTTGAAGTAGTTATATGAAGAATTGGCATTACTCTCATTCTATGGATGAGGAACTTGAAATTAAAAATAGGTTTCATCACAAATTCAAAGCTAAACTGGGCTCAGATTTTAACTAAATCCTGTGGTTTCTTCATTAGACTACTTTAAAAACAATTCCATTTTCATTTTGTTTCTTTCAGTACCATGGGCAGCACCTTGCAAGTTGTAAAGACTTAAAAAAAACTTACTTCAATTTCATTCAATAGTAAAGAAATATTAAAACTAGGAATATGCAACAATAAGTATTACTGTGTAGCTAACATTTTCTTCAAATATTGTTATCAGAAAATTGTTTTTGTTTAATTAGTTGAAGACCCTATGACATTTCCAAAGAATAGTAAAACCAAAATTAAGTTCTGCCTTGTGCTTGCTGTGCTGTGCTTAGTTGCTCAGTCATGTCCGATGCTTTGCAACCCCATGGACTGTAGCCCATCAGGCTCTCCTGTCCATGGGGATTCTCCAGGCAAGAATACTGGAGTGGGTTGCCAGACCTTCCTCCAGGGGATCTTCCCAACCCAGGGACTGAACCCACGTCTCCCACATTGCAGGTGGATTCTTTACCATCTGAGCCACCAGAGAAACCCAAGTTCTGCTTTATTTTCTATCAAACAGCAAGTCTAGGATTTAGTTAGAAATCATATGTAAATCATGGATTGCAAAATCTGTTCTGACATAGGTATAGGTAGGAAATGGGATGATTAATCCAGACCCTAATGAATATAAATGGAGTTCTACTTGTTCTATTAAGTGAACCACAGGAATCAGCCAATATCATTTGTCTTGGGGACACGTAAGGATTAAGCCAAAGTACACTTTAAAAGGCTATATTAATGTGGATTTGTAATTAATAAGAATTCCCCCACCCTGTTCATTAATAATAAAAATATTTTTAAAAATGCATTTTACATATATGCATAACCACATTTATACCTAAGAACTTTGTAGAGGCAGCATCCATGTAGGTCAAGTTGCAATGGGAAGTGAAAAAGCCAATGGGAGAATGAAATCTAATCAGGCTGAGGACAGACAAATCTGGATACCCCTGGAGGTTCATTTCCTTCACTCTCTCAGTGATTTAGCAAACAACTGTTTCAGCTCATCTTAACTAGCTCAAGAAAAAGTGAGGCAGAGCTCAGGCACTTTGTCCCTTTAACAGGGCTGTTTCTTAACCAGGAAACATCAAACATAACAGAATTCCTAGATGCTTTGCTCTCTTCCCCTAAAAATACATGGACCATTACAGGAGTGTTTTTTTTTCTTTTTGAGTCTTTCCTGGAGTTATTTCAGTTACATCTGATCTTAGCTAGTCTCCATGGATTATTGAGAGATTAGGGATCATATAAGTCAGACTACTTCTCAGTTTATAAATCAATATTTTAATAATAATTTATATGTATTCATAATTCTAGTCTATATATAAATATACATATATAAAGTATATTATATATATGTATATCACATGGTGCTGTTCATGTGTGTGTCCAAGGCTCCTATCTTATAGGACAACATTCCTATATCTAAATGTAGTAGTAAAATGGTGACTTTTTATATTAAATGAAGATTCACAGCCATGTAAATTCCTTCACTGTGTTCTTATTTTCTTTTGTAAATATGTTGCAGAGTAAGTTACTACTGATGAATATAGAGTATCCTAATCAATGTGTTAGTTCTAGAAGGTCTTGTAGGTCTTCATAGAACCGTTCAACTTCAGCTTCTTCAGCATTTCTGGGCAGGGCATAGACTGGAATTACCGTGATATTGAATGGTTTGCCTTGGAAATGAACAGAGGTCATTCTGTCGTTTCTGAGATTGCATCCAAGTACTGCATTTAAGACTCTTTTGTTAACTATAATGGCTACTCCATATTTTTTCTAAGGGATTCTTGTCTACAGTACTAGATAAAATGATAATCTGAGTTAAATTCACCCATTCCAGTCCATTTTAGTTCGCTGATTCCTAGAATGTCGACGTTCACTCTTGCCATCTACTGTTTGACCACTTCTAATCTGCCTTGATTCATGGACCTAGCATTCCAGGTTCCTATGCAATATTGCTCTTTACAGCAGCGGACCTTGCTTCCATAACCAATCACATCCACAACTGGGTGTTGTTTTTGCTTTGGCTCCATCTCTTCATTCTTTCTGGAGTTATTTCTCCACTGATCTCCAGTAGCATATTGGGCACCTACCAACCTGGGGAGTTCATCTTTCAGTGTCATATCTTTTTACCTTTTCATGCTGTTCATGGGGTTCTCAAGGCAAGACTACTGAACTGGTTTGCCATTCCCTTCTCCAGTGGACCCCATTTTGTCAGAACTCACCACCATGACCTGTCCATCTTGGGTGGCCTTACACAGCATGGCTTATAGCTTGATTGAGTTAGAGAAGGCTGTAGTTCATGCGATCAGATTGTTTAGTTTTCTGTAACTGTGGTTTTCAGTCTGTCTGCCCTCTGATGCAGAAGGATAAGAGACTTATGGAAACTTACTGATGGGAGAGACTGACTGAGGGGGAAACTGGGTCTTGTTCTGATGGGCGGTGCCATACTCAGTAAATCATTAATCCAAATTTTCTGTTGATGGGTGGGCCTGTGTTCCCTCCCTGCTATTTACCTGGGGCCAAACTATGGTGGAGATAATGAAGATAATGGTGACCTTCTTCAAAAGGTCCCATGAATGTACTGCTACACTCAGTGCCACCAATCCTGCAGCAGGCCATCATCAACCCATGCCTCTGCTGGAGACTCCTGGACACGCACAGGCAAGTCTGGGTCAGTCTCTTGTAGGGTCACTGCTCCTTTCTCCTGGGTCCTGGTGCACAAGGTTCTCTTTGTGCCCTCCAAGAGCCTATTTCCCAGTCCTGTGTACGTTCTTGGAGCTCTATGGTGGGGTTAATGGCGACCTCCTCCAAGAGGGCTTATGCCATACCCAAGTCTGCTGCACCCAAAGCTCCTGTCTCTGCGGCAGTCCACTGCTGACCTGTACCTCCACAGGAGATGCTCAGACACAGTTCTGTCTCAGTCTCTGTGGGGTCCCTGGGTCCTGGTGTGCACAAGGTTTGTTTGAGCCCTCTGAGAGTCTCTGACAGGAATGGAGTTTGATTCTAAATGTGAATTCGCCCCTCCTACCATCTTGCTGGGGCTTCTCCTTTGCCCTTGGACATGAGGTATTTCCTCATAGGCGCTCCAGTGCCTACCATCTTACTGGGGTTTCTGTGACCTTGTGCATGGGTTATCTCCTCCTGGTGGCTCCAGGGCCACACAGCCGCCACTTGATGAAAGGAGATCTAAGCAGTCGATCCTAAAGGAAATCAGTCCTGAATATTCATTGGAAGGACTGATGTTGAAGCTGAAACTCCAATACTTTGGCCACCTGATGCGAAGAACTGACTTATTTGAAAAAACCCTGATGCTGGGAAAGATTGAAGGCAAGAGGAGAAGGGGACGACAGAGGATGATATGGCTGGATGGCATCAAAGACTCAATGGACATGAGTTTGAGTAAACTCCGGGAGTTGGTGATGGACAGGGAGGCCTGGCGTGCTGCAGTCCATGGGGTCACAAAGAGTTGGACACGACTGAGTGACTGAACTGAACTGAATCAATGTGTTTGAGTGAACAGTCAGCCTTATTCCGAAAGAGCTATGTTCAGATGGTCACGATTGTCATGTGGAATTATTTGCTCAATTATCTCATATTTTGCTTGCTCCCTGAGTTCCTTATTCAAATAACCAAAAACTTAGTTTCTCATACTAAATGATAGAAACTATCTTTATTCCTTCACTATCTATCCTAAAAGTAAGTCTCAGTGACATGAGTTTGAGGAAACGCTGGAAGATAGTGAAGGGCAGGGAAGCCTGACGTGCTGCAGTCCATGGGGTCGCAAAGAGCTGGACACAAATGAGCAACAGAACAACAACAAACAACAGCAACAAGTCTAGTTGGTTCTTCCTCACATAACTTCTTGATCTTTCCATGAGACTTCATCATGCATCACAAATACCCTACTCCAAGTTAATATGATTTTTGGCTTTGATTGCATTCAACTTGGTTCTACCTGCTTCTGTTTTCCCTCTTATCAAATCAAATCTCTTCTGTAAGAAAGTTGAAGCAATTTAATCAGATAAGACCATCACCTTGTTAATTTGCCTGTGGCAATTCCCCTATAGAACTTGTTGCTTAAAGTGTTTTGCCTCTCATAAAAGCCCCTGTTCCATGAGTAGCACTGAGATTTGGTTCTTGCACAGGAGTCCCCTTCTCCCCCAGTTGCTGGGGCTCCAAAATAAAGCAAACTTTCCTTTCTACTAACACTTATCTCTTGAGGATTGGCTTTTGAGTGATGAGCAGCTGAACCTGGATTTGATAACACCACCACAGCCAAGCACTTAGACTTACACACAACTTATAAAGAGGTTGCTTCATGTGTTCTTTTTTTAAAAATTTTAATTAAAAAAAAATTAATTGGAGGCTAATTATTTTACAATATTGTAGTGGGTTTTGCCATACATTCATATGAACCAGCCATGGGTGTACCTGTGTTCCCCATCCTGAACCCCCCTCCCACCTCCCTCCCCATCCCATCTCTCAAGGTCATCCCAGTGCACCAGCCCTGAGAACCCTGCCTCATGCATAGAACCTGGACTGGCGATCTATTTCACATATGATAATATACATGTTTCAATGCTATTCTCTCAAATCATCCCACCCTTGCCTTCTCCCACAGAGTCCAACAGTGTTCTTTTCTCCAAAAAGTGTCTCTAGAATTTTCTCTCTCAGCTTTTCCAACTCTTGGTAAGATTTTAAGTATAACAGAGAGATCATCTTAACTGGTTAGAAAGTAGCTAGCATTAATAAACAGCTCTGATCAATTCCTAATTTCAATGATGAAATAGCATTTTGTTATGTTCAAAATAAGAATAACAGGCAAAAGGAGATGTTAGTAGCACTACTGACAATGAAATACAGAAAATAATCTGACTCCTGTACACGTTTCCAGCTATACCCTTCTGCTCTGGCTTATTTCCACATCATGCTCCAAACATCAAAATATTCAGGACGCCAAAAGATAATCCTGAATATTTAAGGCTTTCTCTAATCTCTGTAGGTTTAATTGGTCAGGCCTTTCTGCCTAACAGAATTTAAACACCCCTCCTTTTCTCTGGCTAACTTCTATTAATATTTCAAACCAGAGTTCAAAGTTAAACTCTTCCAGATGGCTACCTTCATCCTACTAGTCCAAATGAGGTATTATCCATAGGAAAGTGGACTCAATTCAAACATCGTGAATATCCTGAGATATCATTAACTTAATTATTCACATGCTCATTAAAGCCTTCTTTGGGTTATTGTGATATGTTATTGTTATAAAGAACATTACTTATCCTCAGAATTATAAATATCTACATCTATGAATAATAATTTTTTCAGGAAAATTTTCTTAAATGTCTAATTTTCTGATGTATAAAGCTTTTTATACTATAATCAGCAATGCAATGAACTGAACATTTCGTTCATATAAATTTGTACCTTTTTTTCATTATTTCCATAATTAAATTTCTAGAAGCTGAAATTGTTGGATACATAGTGCCAACATTTAATGCACATTGCCAGGTTGCCCACCATTCTGAAAGTCTGTACCAATTTGTACTCTTACTGATAAGCCCATGGAGTTGCCCTTTGCTCCCGAATACTGCAAACTCTGAGTATTATGAATTATTTTTAACTTCACAATGGTGGTGGTGTTTGGTCACTAAGTCATGTCTGACTTGTGACCCCATGGACTGTAGCCTGCCCTGCTCCTCTGTCCATGGGATTTCCCAGGCAAGAACACTGGAGTGGATTGCCATTTCCTCCTCCAGGGGATCTTCCCAAGCCAGGGATAGAACCTGGGCTTCTTGCATTGCAGGCAGATTTTTTACCACCTGAGCCACCAGGGAGGACCCAACTTCACAATAGTGCGAAGCAATCCAGACTGTTCTGTGGTTATTTAACCAAAAGAAGACTGGAAAAAACAACAAAAAAGTCTTCAATTATGAATTTGGGGTTAAAGTCATTTCCTTCTCTCATTTGTGCATATCTACTTTCAAATCTCATTTAACAAATAGATTACAGTTTTATAATAACAGATGTGGTAAAATGATTTACATTTGAAAATCTCTGTGATAGTTTAACTCTAAAAAGACAGCTTTACACAATGGTCAAGATTGTGAGGTGGGGACTCAAATAGGCCTGAGTTCAAATTCAAACACAAGTTTTTAAAATACAGCTCATTATCAGGGATATAAGGGTGATAGTACCTACCCTCCTTAGGATAAAAATAATCTCATAAATATTGAGGTCTTAGAGAAGCACCCAATACATATTAGGCAGTCAATAAATCATGGTAATGAGGAAGCTGATGATGACCGTAGCTACTCAGATTATCCATTCATCAGTACAAGATGGAATTCATCTCTCTGTGCTTGGGCATCTATTCCTGGTGGTGCTTTCCTTCAAAGTTAATGAATCTAAGGAAACAAAACTAATTTGAATATGATTATTTGGGTTGTTATCAAATATGTGTTTATGACATCTTGTAGACTATTCTTTGAAGCAGGTTAATTGCATTTATACAAAAAAAAAGATTTAGTACTATAAATATAAAACATTTAAAGTTTTTTTGCAATTTGTCTTAAAAGTATTTAATTGAAATTAAATATACACTATGATATTTAGCTCATTATCTTAAAGTTGGAAGACAAATGTTTCAGAAGTTATTTTAATGCAAATCTAAAATTCAACTTAGAATTTTTCCAAAGTACAATATATTAAATCTAAAGATTGTTAGTTAGAAGTTTTTAAAAAATGATGGTCTGTGGTAACTGCTGTGTGCTAGAATGTTTTTAAAAATGTTTTGCATTTTGATCATGTTAGCTTTCCCACTGGATAAACATCAACAGTGCTGCAAAATTAAACATGGTCATCATAAACAAATTTAAAACAAACTCACACCTAAGTTAAATGACTCATCAAAATCTTCCTTCCATCTATTAATTGAGTGCTTACAAAGTTCTAGACTTTAGAAGCCTAGGGAAGCAATAAGAGTGGGATAATTATGTGACCTGGATCTTAAAGAATAAGTAGCATTAGTTCTTCAAACAGAGTGGGCAGGTTTATCAAGCAGAGGAAGCAACAAACATATGTGACAGAGAGGGAGGTGAATTCAAGGTCAGAGGAACTTGGTTGGGTATAAGAAACTTCCCTTGGAAGATTGTGAGTCTAAGGAAGAAAGACAGTTGAGGATGGATTTTGTTAAAGAGATTTAATCTTACTCACTTCCATCATTAATCAAGGAACCTGGAAACTCTCTGAGATTTTCGTCTCTGAAACATCTGCTGTGAATGTGAATGATATCACGGATAACATAGGAAATAACCTAGAACCTCGATTATTTGGCAACTTGGTGTTGCTACTTTTTCTATGTAAGACACCCCACAGTCACTCAATTTCCTCAGCTACTATCTTTCAGCTACTTTTTCAGGAGGTGATCTTTTCATGTACTTAGTGGGGAAAACTAAATACACACATTGGGAACTAGCCCACTTTCTCTCTCTTTTTTTCCTTCAAATATAGAAATTCACCTAAAACTGTAATGAACTTTATTTTTTTGTGTGTCATTTTAATAGATGAATCATCTCTTTTCCTATGTAAGACAGTCCTTTCACTAAAAGTTTTCGATACTTGATGGAAAATTTAACTTTTGTATTGGAGTTTCTTTTAGGGCATATGTTATAACTACCTACAGAATCCATAACAAGGTTTACTGCTTTAGAGCTGTTTTTTTCACATATACAGGGTTACAATTTTTGTTAGACATCTAATTGCACATAATTTGGGGCACCCTGAATTATGCTTTCTCCCTTTTATGAATTTGACATTGATTTCTCACTCAAGGTTCCATATAATCACACTGATGCCTACAGTTCTAATAACCACTTGTGTGCCAGTGTCTCTAAAATTTTTATTTATATGCTTATCTACACTGTAAAGCTTAGTGTTATACTATATACTCAATTATTTCCTTAAATTCTTTGACACCATCATGTTTTATGTTGCATAGGTACGTTATACCTAATGTACACAAAAGCAGACATCATCTTCTAGCCGTTTCTTCCTCCAATACCCACCTTCTTTCCTCATCTCCATTTTCAAAGATCAGTACCTACATTCATCTATTTCTGCAAATTATACCTCTAGGAGTCATTCTTGATATTTCCCTCTCTTTGATTCTTCTCTTCCACTCAATCCATTAACAGGTACTTTAAAATGTTTCCTCCATTCAATTCATTAACAGGTATCTTAAAATGTTTAGACACAAATTAGGAATCTGCTCCTAAAATACCCCTTAGGTTTTGCTGATTCTCTTTATAATCACTACAATATGTGTATCCTAAGGTATCTTCATCTCTTGTCAATACCTTCTATTCAGTCTCCCCACATCCACCTTGGCCTCTTCCAATTTGTTTCATAATCATACCACTTTCCCTCTACACCTAACCCTTCAACTTATTTCCTTTGAATCTAGGATGAAGCCCAAACTTATGGCTTAATACAGCCCTGAATATCTAGTTGCACTCATGTATCTGTTTTTTGTGTTCACATATATTGGCCTCTTCCCTTTTAAGGGACATGTTCATTGTGTTTTATATATATGATTTTTTTAAAATCTAACCTAGCTTTTGTCACTCTTCAGTTTTCAATTTAAAATCTCTTTGCCTGACTTGCCAGATGCCTCAGATCTCTTCAATATATGCTTCTAACATATGTTAGATTGTAATTTTACGTTTGTTTGCTGAGTTATTTCATTAAGGTCCCTCTTGTCTACACTTTAAGTGCTGCTTCAGTGCCACCATGGTTTCTTTGGTGCCCAGCCTGGTAGATAGTTCAGTCTCTATAAGTACTCACTGGAAAAAATGAATATTTATTCTGTCATAAATAAAGGTACCAAAGATTGTGCAGGGTAGGAACATAGTTAATTTTGTCTGTTTGTTTTTAAAAATTATACACCACAGAAAATAAAAGAAACTGAAGGAGTGGAGGTGTTCTAAAGACAGGGGAATTGGTTAGAAGGTTATTGTAATTGTCTAGGCTCTTGCCTAGACATAGAATATTGACTACGGCAATAGCAATTTGATTAAAGAGGAGGTGAAATTGAGAAATATTTATGAGACTAATTCATGACTTGTTTCTTACTGGCTGAGTTAGGTCAGAGGAAAGGGAAACCACAGGGGCAAATGACTGTTCTTTTAAGTTAAAATCATAGAGGGAGATTGGAGGAGAAGGAACAGTTTGTGGTGAATTCTTTGTTAACATGTTACAAGGCTGAATTTAAGTTGTTTGAAAGGGAGAAGTCAAGAGGGATATGGAGATAAAACACATTGTTCAGAGAGCAATGACCTGGAGAAACAAATTTGGGAGTCACTGATAAAAAGAGTAGTAGATAAAGCCATAGATGTGCTGAGAACACAGAGAGGCTGAGCCATGGAAATACTCACACTTTAGAAGGAGAATGGAGGCATTTGAGCACAAGGAAATGAATATGAAATGATTAGCGTATGTAATAGCTCAGGCTGTAAAGACTCTGCCTGCCATTTAGGAGACCTGGGTTCAATCACAGGGTCAGGAAGATCCCCTGGAGAAGGGCATGGCAACTTACTCCAGTATTTTTGCCGGGAGAATTCTATGGACAGAGGAGCCTGGACGAATACAGTTCATGGGGTCACAAAGAGTCAGACATGACAGAGCAACTAACACACAAACAGCTTATGTATAATTTCAGTAAACAGTTTCAAGAAATGTTCTAGGGAACAACTACATATCTAAAACACCGTTTTCTTTATTTGATGCCTGTAGCTGTAAAAATATCTTCTTATATATAAACTTAATTTTTTAAATTCGTTTGTTTATCCTGGGAACCTAGGAAAAACATCATTTTGAGAGCTCGTAGAGCTGGGTCATTGATTCATTTGATTAACTCTGAGTGAATCTCATGTTTCATTTTTAAAAATTGCAATTATTTTGACCCCTTCTTTACAAAGAGGTAAAAATCACTTTAAAATACTTAGCAGTATAGTACACATTTATCTTTTGAAGATCACTATATTATCATGAAATTGTAGGCTAAAGAGAATTGTCTCTTCAATCTAGTCTGAGATGTAAATGCTAAGGCTTTCAGGGTTTTTGATAGCATTATGTTGTTTGAACACTAGACAGCTGATTCGGTTTTTAGGACGAAATCACAAGTGGCTCAGTGGTAACGAATCCACCTGCAATGCAGGAGATGCAGGAGACTTCAGTTTGATCCCTGGGTCAGGAAGAACCTCTGGAGAAGTAAATGGAAACCCATTCCAAAACTCTTGCCTGGAAAATCCCATAGACTGTGGAGGCTGCCAGACTACAGTCCTTGGGGCCACAAAGAGCTGGACATGAATTAGCAACTAAACAGCAACAGTATAAGTATAGACAGAAAACAAGAGTGTTAGGTAATGGCAAAGTGAGGCATTTAAGAAGAAAGTGGTGAATCAAGATGCAGCTTAAATAAAATATTGTCCATAAAATTTGGTGATTAGAATTTCCTTCTGGAATTATCCAGTGTATCCTTATTGGAATTCGATAGAAATGAAACTAATTGAGTTGAAAAGTAAATAGGTTAGAAAGCACCAGAAGTACAGTACAGCAATTCTGTTCGGTACACATTACTCTAAATATTTTTGGTTGTCAAAGAGAAAAGCAATGTGGTAGTAGTGACGTCAGAAATCAAGGGAGGTAGGAGTTTTTGTCTTGTGCAATGCAATGAAACTCAAATATTTTAACTGTAGTTAGCATTTACTATATCTCATACTGATCACCAAGATCCCTTCCTGGTCATGCCATGAGAAAAAGGGGCTATGGTATTAGTGCTATGGAGTGTCAGCATGGCAACTATCACACAAAGTCATAGGACAAACTAAGTAAGTTGAGCAAGATAGAACTGACTCAAGTTTAAATTGAACATTAAAAATTCATAAAGTCAAAAGTCATTCTGCAAGGCCATTAAATTGAAAGGTTCAAGAAAGCAGTTAAGAAATCAGAGATGTGCCCCTCCTCCAAACAAAATAAAATAACTAAAAAGGGAATCAGTAGTTATGAGGACTCTGTGGGACAATCACTAGAATAGAAGGAGCCATGAGTGATTTATTTTTATGCTCTGATTGAAAAAATGGACTGGTCCAAATTGCTTATTTAACTTATATGCAGAGTACATCATGTGAAATGCCTGGCTGGATGAAGCACAAGCTGGAATCAAGATTGCTGGGAGAAATATCAATAACCTCAGATATGCAGATGACACCACCCTTATGACAGAAAGTGAAGAAGAACTGAAGAGCCTCTTGATGAAAATGAAAGAGGAGCTGAAAAATTTGGCCTAAAACTCAACATTCAGAAAACTAAGATCATGGCGTCTGGACCCGTCACTTCATGGCAAAGAGATGGGGAAACAATGGAAACAGTGACAGACTTTCTTTACTTGGGCTCCAAAATCACTGCAGATGGTGACTGCAGCCATGAAATTAGAAGACTCTCGCTCCTTGGAAGAAACACTATGACAAACCGTGACAGCATATTAAACAGCAGAAACATTACTTTGCTGACAAAGTTCCATCTAGTCAAAGCTATGGTTTTTCCAGTAGTCATGTATGGATGTGAGAGGTGGATCATAAAGAAGGCTGACAGCTGAAGAATTGATGCTTTTGACTCTTGAGAGTCCCTTGGACTGCAAGGAGATCAAATCGGTCAGTCCTAAAGGAAATCAATCCTGAATATTCACCTGACAGACTGATGCTGAAGCTGAAAGTCCAATACTTTGGCCACCTGATGCAAAGAACTGACTCACTGGAAAAGATCCTGATTCTGGGAAAGACTGAAGGCAGGAGGAGAAGGGGATGACAGATGATGAGATGGTTGGATGGCATCATTGACTCAATGGACATGAATTTGAACAAGCTCCAGGAGATGATGGATAACAGGGAATCCTGGCATGCTGCAGTCCATGGGGTTGCAGTGTTGGACACCACTGAGTGACTGAACAACAACAACAACACATGAATGATGGACAGTTTGAAAAGGAAGTATTAAATAGCTTAGTGATTTAAACACCACAAAGTCAAGGATTAGAGACCTGAGTCTGATTTGCCAGTTCTGTGAATCACTAGGGCCTTGATTTTAGGCAAGTCATTGAATGCCTCCTAACTCAGTTTCTTCATTTATAAATGAGTAATAATACCTGCCCTTAACATTGCAAGGAATATTAATTAAGGCCACAAACCTAAAATGTATAGCTTGTGATACATTCCTAAGGGCTGATAAAATCATTCTTGTTCTTGGTAGAGTTTAAATTAAAAGGAAATATTGAGATGGATTGATAAAATTGATCCTCTGTTTTTAAACTAAACATAGCTTTTCATTTCCAAAAATATCAGTTATTCAATTATCACTAATAAAAACTTACAATGTGCACTTTCAAGTTTAATTAGTCCCATTTATTTATCTATTTATTTTAGCATTCCAGATCTCTAGTAAATTCAGAAGCAAGCTTCTGAGAAGGTGGCACAATTTGATCCAGTAGGAAACAGTTCATTCTGATATTCCTACTGAGTAAGAGGAAGCCCAGTCTCCTGTTCACTCCATCACAACGCAACTTGATATTATTCTTATTTTTATTTTCATTACTCTAAGAGATGGATCCAAAAAGATATTGATATGATTTTTGTCAAAGAGTGTTCTGCCTATGTTTTCCCCTCAGAGTTTTCATAGTATCTGGTCTTATATTTATGTCTTTAATCCATTTTGAGTTTATTTTTGTGTATGGTATCAGAGACTGTTCTAATTTCATGTTTTTACATGTAGCTATCCAGTTTATATGTAACTGCCTAATTAAACTTAAAAGCTTTTGCACAACAAAGAAACCAAACAAAATGAAAAGGTAACCCACAGAATGGAAGAAAGCATTTGCCAACAAAATGACTGACAAAGGATTTATCTCTGAAATATACAAACAGCACATGCAGTACAATATCAAAGCGTCCCAATCAAAAAATGGGCAGAAGATCTTGATAGACTTTTTTCCAAAGAAGACATACAGAGACCAAAAATCACATTGAAAAGATGCTCAACATCTCTAATGGTCAGATAAATGCAAACAAAAACTACAATAACGTATCATTTCACACTGGTCAGAATGACCACTGTGAAAAAGTCTACAAACAATAAATGCTGGAGATGGTGTAGAGAAAAGGGAACCCTCCTACACAGTTAGTGGCAATATAAATTGGTATAACCACTATGGAAGACAGAAGGGAGATTCATTATAAAACTAAAAATAGAACTACTGCCAACCTAGGATTCCACTACTGGGCGTATATCCAGAGAAAAGCATAATTAGAAAAGAGACATGTACCTCAATGTTCATTGCAACAGTATTTACAATAGACAAGACTTGGAAGCAACCTAAATGTCCATCGATAGAGGAATGGATAAAGAAGTAGTACAAAGACATTAATACAATGGAATACTTTTCAGCCATAAAAAAGAATGAAACAATGCCATTTGCAGCAATATGAATGCACTTAGACATTATTATACTAAGTGAAATAAGTCAGACAAAGTAGCGTATAATATCACTTACATGTATAAGCTGAAAAAAGATATAAATGAACTTATTTACAAAACAGAAATAGACTCACAGATTTCAAAAACAAATATATGGTAACAAGAGAGGGAACACAAGGGGAACAGGATAAACTAAGTGTTTGGGATTAACATATATATACTACTGTGTATGAAACAGATAATCAACATAGCACAGGGAACTCTATATTCTGTAATAACCTATATGGGAGAAGAATCATAGAAAGAACGAAGACATGTATATGTATAACTGAATCACTTTGCTATATACCTGAGACTAACACAACAGTGCAAATCATGCGTGCTCAATCACTTCAATCGTGTCTGACTCTTTCCAACCTATAGACTGTAGCCCACAAAGCTCCTCTGTCCATGGAATTTTCCAGACAAGAATACTGGAGTGGGTTGCTGTGCCCTCCTCCAGGGGATCTTTCTGACCCAGGAATCAAACCCATATCTCTTGCATCTCCTGCATTGCAGGTAGGTTCTTTACCCACTGAGCCACCTGGGAAGCCCCAAATCAACTATACTCTGATATAAAATAAAAATTGAATTTTAAAAAACCAAAAACAATGTTCACTTTGAACTGGGCTAAAGTTCAAGTCAGAATATAATTTCAGAACCATAAATACCCTTTTCCTTGAGCTCCCAGTTCATTCATGCCCCAACAGCTATAGCAAGACATTTTCTCTGGGTCTAAGATTTCCACTCACAGTAATTGCACAGCTGGTGACCCAAACCAAATAAGGAGCAAGTGCCACTGATATAAATACAAAAATGAATGCAGAAAATGGCAACTTCCAAAAAAGAGAAAATCAACTGGAAGTAAGGAAAAAAAAATCTTGAACAGTCTGCCCTCTTTTTACACAGACTCCCCAGACTGGCTTCCTGTATCAGAGCTAGACAAAGTCAAGGCATCAGCTGGCCATGTTCCTCTGTCTGTGGATGTCATGCTCACCCCAGGAGTAGCCACTATTTGTCATTTTTCCATGGGGACAATGAAGCCAATTCAAAATTTTCCTTAAAGCCTCATTTCATTAGCATGGTGATGGTAGTGGTTTAGTTGCTAAGTCCTGTCCGACTCTTGTGATCCCATGGATTGTTGCCTGCCAAACTCTTCTGTCCATGTAATTCTCCAGGCAAGAATAATGGAGTGGGTTGTCATTTCCTTCTCTAGGGGATCTTCCTGACCCTGGGATCAAACCCAATTGTCTTACATTGCAGGCAGATTCTTTAAGTACTGAGCCACCAGGGAAGCCCTTCATTAGCATGTTTAGTAAATAGCATTCAAGAAATGTTTTTTGATTATTTCCGTATTCTGTCAGGATTCAGTTTATCTCAGGGTGTTTACTTATAAATCTTTGTCCTCCCTCTCATTCTTTGCAAATAAATATTCCATTTGCTCATCTTCAAAAACAAGCAACAACAGAAGTACAGAATTCTCTTTCTCTTTGATGCATATATCAAGTCTTCATACGAAACTTCTTACAGAAAAGGCCCACATAAGCTAGTGGCATGAAACCTGAATTCTAAATTGTTTGGAAGAAATAGCTATGTACTGTAGAATCAGAAAGAACTTTCCCTTGACATTGGCAGTATGTCTTCTTTCACAGAACATGGATAATGCTTTTTACCATTCCTTGTCTCAAGCATATTTAGGTAGATAAGTGAGAGAACACTGATGCTTATTTGTCATAAAGTAAGTGAAGGTGCTCCATGGGAAAATAATCTGAGAATGCAGTAAGTCATTTTATTTTATATTGCACTAGGAATTTCACCGATCATCTATCACTGAAACATGGAATAAAGGACGTGCTGATAGATCAGTTCCATTTACATATATTCCACACAAGAGATCTTTTCATTTACATGCGACTGTTGGTACATTCTAGGACACCCCAGGAAGATACTGCTCTGTGATTTTCACTAAATTAGTACAAAATAATGTTGAGGGACTTTATAGCAACAAACAAGGGATCCTAGTTAAACTGAACACATTCAAAATTCCCAGTGCATTTTGAGGAAATACTCTTGAGTCATTCATTTGGTTCAAAATACACTTGATAGAAATTCATTTTGGCATCTTCTTATGGGAATTTTTTTCTCCTTAAACGCCCTTAAGTAGATTTTCTCTGGCAGACTTAAGTGCCTAACATTATTAGGTATCTTAATTTTGCATTACCTTCTTATACATGGAGCATAAAATTTAGGCAAAAGTAACACAGCCTCTTTCAAAGGCAAAGGCAAAAGTAACACAGCCTCTTGCATTATATGGAATATATAAGGAAATTTTTAAAGTCAAAAAGTATTACCATTACCATGAAAACTCATAATTCAAATCTTAACAATGTCAAGTTATCCACTTCCTTTTGATTTGATTTCAGAGAAAAAATTTGAAGTCAATCTCAAACATAGAGTCAAATCTCATTGAATGTTTATAGATAAAGAAAGTGAAACTCGATTCATATATCTATTTTACATTCCTGTGAAAGACACAGCCACCATTCTGTAGACAGAATGCATAGTTTTTAATAAACCTGTATGAGACACTAGGAAACGACAAATTAATGTTTAATGATGCCATTGATAGAAATTTGAATATTTATCCTTCAGTTTGAAGTAAGGTAGAAATAAAGGTATGTTAGGAAAAGTATTTACTAATACAAGAAGTTAATGAAAAGCATCTGAGTAAATTTTTTGAAGAAAAGAAAGTTATTCAAGTCCAAGTATATTATTTTATTTAAGATATATATTTATAAAACAAAGGGATGGTTAAGGAGTTTGAGATTGACATGTATACACTGCCATCTTTAAAATGAATAACCAACGAAGACTGCATAGCACAGGGAACTATGCTCGATGCAACAGTCTAAATGGGAAGAGAATGTGACAAAGAATAGCTACATGTTTATGTATAACTGAATCACTTTGCTGTACTCCTGAAAGTATTACAACATTAGTAATCACCTACTGAAAGAGGAGAGTGAAAAAGTTGGCTTAAAGCTCAAAGTTCAGAAAACTAAGATCATGGCATCTGGTCCCATCACTTCATGGGAAATAGATGGGGAAACAGTGGAAACAGTGTCAGACTTTATTTTTGGGGGGCTCCAAAATCACTGCTGATGGTGATTGCAGCCATGACATTAAAAGACGCTTACTCCTTGGAAGGAAGGTTATGGCCAACCTAGATAGCATATTTAAAAGCAGAGACGTTACTTTGCCAACAAAAATCCGTCTAGTCAAGGCTATGGTTTTTCCAGTTGTCATGTATGGATGTGAGAGTTGGACAGTGAAGAAAGCTGAGAGCCGAAGAATTGATGCTTTTGAACTGTGGTGTTGGAGAAGACTCTTGAGAGTCCCTTGGACTGCAAGGAGATCCAATCAACCCATCCTAAAGGAGATCAATCTTGGGTGTTCATTGGAAGGACTGATGTTGAAGCTGAAACTCCAATACTTTGGCCACCTGATGTGAAGAGTTGACTCATTGGAAAAGATCCTAATGCTGGGTCGGATTGGGGGCAGGAGGAGAAGGGGACGACAGAGGATGAGATGGTTGGATAGCATCGCTGACTCGATGGACATGGGTTTGGGTAGACTCTGGGAGTTGGTGATGGACAGAGAGGCCTGGCGTGCTGCAATTCATGGGGTCGCAAAGAGTCGGACACGACTGAGCAACTGAACTGAACTGAACTGATTGAAGAAGATGAAGATTGTTAGTCTCTCAGTCATGTATGGCTCTTTGAGACCTTATGGACTGTAGCCCACCAGGCTCCTCTGTCCATGGAATTCTTCAGGCAAGAATACTGGAGTGGGTAGCCACTCTCTTATCCACAGGATCTTCCCAACCCAGGGACTGAACGCAGGTTTCCTGCACTGCAGCCAGATTCTTTACTCTCTGAGCCACTAGGGAATATTCCAATATAAAATAGAAAGTTTAAAAAAAGTAGATATTCAGATTTGGAATTTCATAGTTAAAAAAAAAGAAAAGGAAACATATACAGATAAGTCATTAGGATCAGATCTTGGTTTTTAGTTACCAACTGAAGATATCTTTTATTTTTTTAAGATATTCTTTTTATAACTCAATGGTGTTGCTAATAAGTGCATGTAGTTTACAACAAATTACTCTTCGGCAAACATTCAGGCACACACAGGTGAAGTCCCCCAGGAGCAACAGACCAGTCCTGGCACCTTGGCAGATGGTGCTTAAGTTGCTTGCAGGTGGTGAAGGTGGGGAAAGACATTTGTCATTTCAAATCCAAGTGACAGACACTTTCAACTCAGAAATTAAAATATCCCACTTATAAATCCCTGAGGTGAAAGAGGCTGCAATCAGAAATCATTCTAAGTCACGTCTCTGTTCTGTATCTCAGTCAAAATGAAATAAAGTGTTTCCCTTTGTTTAATAGGGTTTCCCTTATAGCCCTGTTGGTAAAGAATCTGCCTGCAATGCAGGAGACCCGGGTTTGATTTCTGGGTCGGGAAGATCCCCTGGAGAAGGAAATGGCAATCCACTCCAGTATTCTTGCCTGGAGAATCCCACGGACAGAGGAACCTGGCAGGCTACAGTCCATGGGGTCGCAAGAGCCAGACACAACTTAGAGAATAAACCACCAGCACTTTTGTTTATAGGATTTCCCAGGTGGTTCAGTGGAAAAGGATTCATTTGCCTGCAGGAGATGTGGGTTTGATCCTTGAGTCAGGAAGATCCCCTCTAGAAGGAAATGGCAATCCACTCCAGTATTCTTGCTGGAAAAATCCCATGGACAGAGGAGCCTTGTGGGCTGTAGTCCATGGGGTTGCAAAGAGTCCGACATGACTGAGCACAGCACAGCTTTGTTTAATAAGCACCTGAGTGTCTTCATTTCATGCCTCTCCTAGGTCTTGGCATTCACCATATCAGAGGTCATTTAATCAAGAATCCTTTACTTGTAAGTGTTAGCTGAATATCTCAAGAGAGCTGATTCTCTTCACTTGAAAGCCCATTTTGACCCCAAGCACACTAACCTGGGCTGCCTACATTTCTTCCTGTTCTCTCACATAAGATATACTCCACATAAAATAAAGAACATCAACCTTGAAAGAGGGGGAAAAAAGATAGGGGGGTGGGTGGGAAACACATTTAGCAACCCAGTCCAGAATCTAGGCTCTGTCAAAGTGATTTCTTATCCCATTTTAGTGAAGCGGTGCCAAGCTTTATCATTCTGAGTTCATGTCTTCCCACTGAGGCAAACCACTTGAATTGGTAAGTTGCTTAGTTAAAGTATACATGTGCTCTTCACATTGTCACTGTGATTTAAAAAGGAGAGAAGTATTCTGTGGGTAAAATACAATGCAAGTGTGGAGAGGAAGTGGGACATCGAACATGAAATCATGTGAAATTAACATTTTCTTGTTCTGGTCGTTTCCCCCTCTTTTAATGAGTGGTGTGCAGATGCCCTATAGCTGAAAGGGCAGGGTGCTTGGTGACGAAGGTGCCAACTTTATATCATCCTAAATCATTCATTCAAGTCGGCCTCAGAAATAGAAAGAGGGAAAATAGGTCTGATCATCGCAGCTAAACTTGACAAACTGTCACCTACCTACTCTATTACTATGCTACATAATCTCACAAAACTTCTGTAAATGTCTTCTGCCTATTAGCATTTTAAAGGGCTTTGTGGCCATCTTACTCTCATTTTGGAGCTAGAGATGTTTCATTATCCTCAATTAAAACTCTCTCAGAAGCAAGATTGGCAAGCATTTATTTATATATTTTTCTTAGAGGCAACACGGGAGACATGGATTTTGTAAAGCAGGCAGGGTGCTGTTCTGTGTGGCACCGAGAAGCAATGCTGGTTTGGAATAATTCTCCTAATGTGAAGCTAGCCCCATTAAAACATAAACCATAATTGTGGAAAGCAATTTGCTCAGTAGCAGAGAACTAACAGGATTTCTTATTGTCGTTCAATAACAAGGGAGCATGGAGATGCAATGCTGAAAAAGCTCCCTGCACTCTTTTAATTTTGTTGAAATGTAATTTTCTTCTGTGAAACCAGTGTGAAAAGTTGAAATCGTTTCTATTACACTCAGAAGCAAGATGCATATACATTTCATGTAAATTAACATTTTCTGACTTTAACAAGTGCCAACATTCTCTCATTCGCACATTCCAAAATGTGAATTAATAAAAAGTTAAGACTATGACACTGAGAACAGTGTAAGCAAAACCACAGCTTAGTTACAAGTTGATGTACTTAATGTTCTAACGATTTGCATCATACATTACACTGCTTCCCTTTCTCTAACATTGTTTTTGAACACTGAGTGTAGTTCAATAAGAATTTTATACCAAGTTTGATAAATATTAACAATAAATATATACAAAGTCAATAGCACCATTAATAGAATCCTTCCTGTCTAATAAGGTCAGTATCAATAAGAGCATGTGAAAATATCAGATGCTGAGATATTATACATCAGATACTACTAGAGTCAAAATCAATGGTGTCAATCAGGGAATCTACTATTATATTATTTATAATTATAACAGTAGATATTTCATCCATATAATTCTATTTCTTTGATTAGGCATGAATCAAATAAATGTTAGATGCTATAAATGATTTTAATGAATTTATAGAAACATATTTATATATTTAAAATGTGTTGCTCATTCATCTCTTTTTATGGCCCCATCTAACATGCACAAGACAAGCTTTATAAAATTTTTATTTTTTTCTGTTTTTAATGGGAGCATCGTGTAGAGAGATATAAGCAATGCTTTGCAATCCATGGTCCACTCAGAGGATAACAAATGCCTTCAGAGCACACATGCCTCCTTTACCAATCTGCCCCTGCCCCACGTGTTAAATCACTGCATGGGCTCACATGTGCTTTTCTAAGTCTTCTTCACTTCACAGCTGGTGAGTTGACACTTTTCATCACTTCACCTCTTGGCAACAGATGCCTCTTACTTCAGCACAGATGCGGAATATCCACTCATCTCTAACAGTAGCCTTGTATTCTGACTAATTGGGCCAGCAGAGTCATAATTAAGATTTGAATAATCAGATAATGGATATGATTACTTCAGTGATTAATCCTCATATTGAGTCATCGTGATCTGTCTTGGATAATGACCACTCGACTATATTTACTTTGATCTGAGATCATTAGTTTTAAAAGCAAAGCATTGCTACATATATACCTCACCTCTTTCCCAGGATGAATGTATTCTTTAAAAATATGACACTGTGTACAGATACATAGTTTTCATTTTTCAAGTAGATTTTATAGGGATTTGTTGGATGATGAGTAATTATTTTAATTCAATTCATACCAACATTTTTTTTAAAGGATATCACTTTGGTTGCTTTACTGTGTTGTATGACCACATTTTTAAAAAGTGGATTTTTTTCCTTTCTCACCAAGTTGATGGTATGATAAAAACTCATATGCAAAAACAAATTGGGAGGAAGGAGAGGGTGAGATTAATGGAAAGAGTAGCATGGAAACATGCTACTATTATATGTAAAACAGCCAATGAAAATTTGCTGTGTGACTCAGAGGACTCAGACTGGGGCTCTGTGACAATCTAGAGGGATGGGAAAGGGTGGTAGGGAGCAGGGAGGTTAAAGACGGAGGGGACATATGTAAACCTAAGGCTAATTCATGTTGCTGTATGGCCCAAATCAAATCAATATTGTAAAGCAATTATCTTTCAATTAAAAATAAATAAATAAATAAAAACAAGTTAAGGATGACCCCCTCTTCTCTCTCTTGTCTACAGAGAGCTATGAGGGTTAGTATTTATGATTTGGCCTTAAGGCCCTTCCCTCATCTTTCTCCACAATCTATTCACATCTGTGATTTCCAAAATGTCACATGATACAAATCTGGTGCTAGAAGTCACCTAAAATCAACAATCGCTAGCAGATCTGTTAGATCTCTCTTCTCTGCTGATCCCTTACGGAAGCTGGTCCATCTTGATACATCACTTTCTCAGGGAAAGATGCCACCAGCTCTGAAAATCAGTGTTTGTTCTCACTCTTCATACCTCTTCCTTCTGTAACCATCACACTCCAATCCATCATCAAATAACGCTGACTTTTCTTTCCAAATATTTTTCAAATCTACCCATTTCTCTCTATCATTGCAAAGTGGTGGATTCCCAGTATATTTCTTAAGTAACATAATAATTTTCCTTCTCCCTTTCTGCCCGTTCCAAATCTCATTCTCCAAAATTGGCACAGCTTCTGCTCACAGGGCTGCACACCTCCATCTCTGTTTGGACCACCCTGGTTTCTCTTGGTCCTTTGATTATAACAACATCCCACCTACTGTTGCACGAACTCTTCCATTAGCCTGGCACAGTCTTCTTTTCCTCTCCATCTGGTGAGCTGCACATCCCTCTCTCTCAGTTCAAACATCCTTTCTTCTAAGAAAGCATCCTTTAGCTCTCTATACCACACTGGCCCTTACTTTCTACAATCTCATAGCACCATGCACATCTCTTTTAGGGCACTTTCCACACTTGTATCTATATATTTTCTTGGTGATTATTTTAGTTTATAGTTACACTGGATCTAACTTGTCTACACAAGAGACACTCCATTATTAAATCAATGAGTCATAAGATGGTATTATACTAAACAAGAGTCAAAATGTGTAATTAGCAACTAAAGGATGAGAAAGGTCACAGAAGTCAACAGTCTTTAAAGAATATATTCCTTCGTATATGTGCTCATGCATTACAAAATTAGTACTCAAGTATTAATATATGGCACACACGGTACAGGACACCAAGTTTACAAACAAACTTAAAACATAATCTGAGCCTGCACAGCATTTGTAATCTATCACGTAACACAAATCTGTCAAGAGGAAATTAGGAAGCAATATGGCAAAAGCAGTAAAGTACAAGCATACCTTCTTTGTTTGTGCTTCACAGATACTGAGGTTTTGTTGTTGTTATTGCTTTTACAAATTGAGGGTTTGTGAAAACCATGCATCAAGCAAGTCGATCAACACCATTTATCCAACAGCATTGCTCACTTCATGTCTTTGTGTCACATTTTAGTAATTCTCATAGTATTTCAAACTTTTTCATTATTATTATACTTGTTAGGTTGATCTGTGATCAGTGATCTTTGATGTTCCTATTGCAAAAGATTAAAACTGACTGAAGGCTCAGTTAGTGCTTAGCATTTTTTTAACAATAAAGTAACTTTAAATTAAGATACGTACATCGCTTTTAGATGTAATGCCATTGTACACTTAAACTACAGAATAGGATAAACATAACTTTAATATGCACTGGGAAATAAAATCTTTGTGTGACTTGCTTCATTGGGGCTTTCCTTTGCTATGGTTGTCCAGAACCGAACCTGAAATATTTCTGAGGTATCCTGCAGATAATCAATTAGGCTGATGGCTAGAGATCAAAGAGCATTCTGGAGAAAGTGATGCTAGTGTTGAGCTGGAAGAGAGAATAGGAAATAGCTCGACAAGTTTTGGAGGAGCATACGGATAATGTGGAGAATTGCAGGTGCATTTTAAGCACTGAGGACAGCATGGACAGATGGCACCAAGGGCCAAAATGTTGTTAGGGGCATTTGTCTGCGAGTGGGCATGAACATACATGCTTACATAACAGCCAGTTATTCACAGTGACTAAAGATGTTAAGCTTAATGTTTCTATGAGAAAACATTTGCAGAATTCCAACCAAGAGCATACAGAAATGTAGCAGGGTAACTTGGTTGAAACTAGATTCCAAAGTAATGCTTTTTGTGAAGCTGTAAATATTAGATGATGGAGAAACTCCTATTTTCTTTATGTTTTCAACAACATATATGTACATATTCCTTCTTTTTGCAGGTTGCTTTCCTAGCCATTGAGGATTATCTACAGATGCATAAGTGGCCACTGGGGTAGAGTTCCACATTGTCTGAACACCATCCGATTTTTAAAAATTATTTATTTTTGAAAATTGGAGTAAAATTGTTTTACAATGTTGTGCTTAGTTTCTGCTGCACAAGAAAGTTAATCAGTTATACATATTCATATATCCCCTCCCTCTTGAAGCTGCCTCCCACCCACCCATCACACTCCTCTAGGTCATCACAGAGCACCAAGCTGAGTTTCCTGTGCTATACAGTAGCTTCCAACTAGCTATCTATTTTACACATGGCAGTGTATATATGTCAATGCTACTCATATTTTTGAATGCATACACGGTAGAAGAAGAAGGTAATTGTTCTATTTTTATTAGGGATTAGAGATAGATTTTTTTCAGGTCAGTTGCTTTGATTTTTTTTTTTTGTATGTATATACATTTATTTAACCTGCTGAATTTAATAGGTGCTTTCTTGAGGAGATCTATGTTTTTGTGAGTGTTCATGAAGCTATTTTCCAGGAGCAAAGATCCAAGAGGATTGCTGAATGACCAGCAAATTCCACTGCACACTTTCACTGCAGAAGAGAAAGAATATGAAATTGGTTTGGCCCAATTCAACCGTGACATCCTGTACAAGGTATCATTTAAGAATGACTAACATAGATGCAATTGATGTAGGATTGTTTTCTTCTCATTTCTTCTATTTAGAATAGTTTGGTGGGAGGAAGCAAAGAGGGACTTTTTTTTTTTTTAATTTAAATGAGTGGACATTCTCACAGATTCCCATTAGAATCTGGAGATGAGAAATGTGGGCTCCGAAATGAAAGCCTCGGGTGGAGTCTGGAGTTCTGTCTCTGTTGCTTCATTGCAGCTGAGTCCAGGCCTCTGAGAGGGAAGAGGTAGTGGAATATAGCCCAGTTGGGAGAAGAGAGCTGACTCCTGGATGATGACAAGTAAGGGTTCATAGAGATGAAACATTCAGGCTCCATCCCTGCGGCCGTAAGAGCGGACAGCTTGTCTGGCTCCTGCTTTATATCTTCCACATCCTGCTCCTTTCCACTGTGTCTTTACTCTATGAAAAGACCTTGCTGCTTGGTCTATGTGCTCTGTGTGACCTTAGTGAATAGCCTGACCTCAAGCTGTAAGTATGAAGCAATAAATGACGGACAGAGGGCTTTTCCCGCAGCTGCACTTGTGTGAGCAATGAGACCCAGACAGAGCACAGTGTTGCCCAGAGGAGCTGCGATCCCCCAGGAGACTTCAGCAGTAGTGGTCTCCTCGGGCACAAGGCAGGAGGTCAGAGAGGGAAATAAGAGAGTCTTGTTTCGAGTGCCCAAGCCAGCACCTTGGGATCTTTCACCAACAACTAGGGAAGACTTTGAGTGTCTGAGGTGCAGGAGTCAAGGCAGTACCATCATATAGGTGGTACTTGATGAAAATATGATCCTATTTTAACATCCCAGGCTTAGATATTTGCTTTTTCATAGGTGTCTGTCAAAGCTAGTTTTCCATTCACTGGGTAAACAGTAGCTTTCTTAGCTTGAAATTATTACAGACCCTGGAAATCAAGGTTGTATCTGGGACACTGATAACTCTAAAATCTGGAGAGATTGAAATAATCGATGGGGAATGCCAATGAAATATGGGGACCTGGGCCACCCAGTTAATGTAATTATTGCTAATATCCATAGTGGCAGGGTGTTTGCTATAAGGTGCATTTCTAAGCACATTTATTATGGCATCTCATTGTATAGCAACCTTTGAGGTCATGAATATTACCTGAATTATGCTTGAGAAGGATACCAGGTAGTTAAAAAGTGAATAAAATTCCCTAAATCTACACAGATCATGGTCAGATCAAAATTCCAATCTGTTGAACTGAAAAACACATTATTTTTAATCATTATTACATCACTACCCTTTTTAGGTATACTTTGAAATCCTAGATATGCTTCCTGGTGACCTCTTTAAGCTTGGGAAGGCAAAGAAAAAAAAAAACCAAAAACAGTTATTATTGTTTTCTTTGAACAATAGTTACCTATAAGGTATTATGATAGGCACTTTCTTACACTTTGTCTTATTATCAAAACAATCAGTGATGAAACATAAGCTGCATATTTTATACATTTTAAACACCAAGAAGCCAAGAGCCCTCTCATTCTTACTCTAGTGCCACTAAATTTGTTTCTTAGGAGGGTATCTTTTCCTTCCACAAACCTCCCAAAATGAAGTATACTCTGTTTCTTACCTTTACTTTTTTTTTTTTTTACTTTTTAATTCCTGAAGTAAGTTCAGTGTGAGGGAATAAAAGCCTTGGGATAAGATGCTGGCTCTTTTTCCTGTATGGTGTCTCTCTCTCATACTTACACACACCCACCCAATCACATTTTCTCAGTGTTAACCTGTTGACTTCCCAGGTGGCTCTAGTGGTAAAGAATCCACCTGCCAATGCAGGAGACACAAGAGATGTGGGTTCATTCCCTGGGTCGGGAATATCCTCTGGAGGAGGGCATGGCAACTCACTCCAGTATTCTTGCCTGGAAAATTCCATGGACAGGGGAGCCTGATGGGCTATATATAGTCCATTGGGCCACAAAGAGTTGGACACAACTGAGTGAGCACAAAATACACACAAACCTGTTGATAATAATAAAAAAAGGAGTATACATTCTTGTTGATAAGGTTTAACTCTAGATGTCTAGATGGAATTTAAAAAGAACATAATAACATGCTACACGTTTCTTTGCATGTTGTATTACAGACATCCTGTGGAAATTGTGTGCATGTATGTGTTTATATATATACATTTACTTATATATATAGAGAGAGGGAGGTAATATGTTTATATATGTGTGTGTATATGAATGAATAAAAGTTTACATATGCATGCATGTGTACCATGCATGTGTACATATGCATATATACTTATATATACATATGTATCAGAGAAGGCAATGGCAACCCACTCCATTGTTCTTGCCTGGAGAATCCCAGGGACAGGGAAGCCTGGTGGGCTGCCGTCTATGGTGTCGCGCAGAGTCGGACACGACTGAAGCAACTTAGCAGCAGCAGCATACATATATATTTTATATATCTATATATAATATAGATACTTTATTGACTTTGAAGAAAAGTTAGAATTTTCTCTATAGCTATCGATAGTGCTACATTCCAGGTAGTATCTTGTAAGCAGGTCACATATATTAATCACTTGAATTGACCTCAAGTAGTTGGAAGAACTTGGACTTCCCTCATGTCTCAGTGGTAAAGAATCAGCCTGCAATACAGGACCCGCAGACTTGGGTTCAATCCCTGGGTCAGGAAGATTCCCTGGAGAAGGAAATGTCAACCCACTCTAGTATTCTTGCCTGGAGAATCTCATGGACTGAGGAGCCTGGCAGGCTACAGTCCATGGGGTTGCAGAGTCGGACATGACTGAAGCGACTGAGCACGCAGGCACAGGTGGAAGAACTTAGCTTTCAAACCCACTTAGGTGTTCCTATAAAAATGGATATCTGAAAATGGAATAAGGGAATTTACTTCAACATGCAAATCAGTCCTCAAATGATTCCTGAAGCATCTTCAACCTAGTTGAGGCTTCTCTGCTTTTGTCACTTCCTCTCTTCCTCAGTGTCAAGTACCTTTGAGTTTGGGAGGCGTGGTTGTTCCTGGCTGGATCTTCTCTCCCGTTGATTATCTCAGGCAATAGATCTTTCCTCTTCTCACCAACACTTAGTGTTCCGAGTGGATTTGTCTCATTTTCTCAATGCCAATCAGATAAAAACATACCATGATGAGATACTGATTAGCAAGAAACTGCTAGTTGCATGTGTAACTCAAGGGTCTTCAGTATTGCAGTGTAAAAGTGGAAATAACCTTGGGAAATGTATTCTTCATCAGAGAGCTCAAGGCAGAGGATTTGGAAGAGAAGTAGCTTCCAGCAGTGTTATTTTGTTTAGGTGACTCTTTTGTTTCATTCTAAATTGTTTTTTATTGCTTTTTATGAAAGCATGTATTGGTAAGGCATCCTTATTTCAGGGTCCTCATCTAAAATATGATGTTATTAGCACTTTTTCCTAAGATACATCTGTCCAGTTAAAAGTTTGAGGTGATTATTTCATTTGTGCTTCAAACTCTCCCAATATAACCTCCTCTTACACAAAATCATTATCTTTAAAATTTGTATATCAAAACAAGTATGCAATTTCTGGTTTATACATTTATATTCATCTTGCAGAAAATTCTTAACATGCTTCTTCATTTTTTTACGTATGTGGGTGAAATCAGTTTGAAACCTCTAGAAGATTTTGCATGGTGCTCTTCACTTGCAAACTGGTGGGACAAAATCCATTATGATAATAAAAATAACCTAATAGCATAAGTGTTATTTTCTTCACAATAAAAATCAGTCAATATTATTTGTAAAGAAAAGAAACAAATTATTTATAATTATAAAAAGTTCTTAGCTAACCATGTGGCATATATAAATTTTAATTATTCAAAAATCATACTACAAGTGCCTGTCTATCTTTCTATCCATGTAGCTGCCATTCATATCCAGATGGCCATTTCCAGACCTCAGACACCTACCTTTTCACCTCTTGTCAGTCGATCCCCTCTCAAAAAGCATTCATAATATTGCCTAAGTGAATAATGCTATGACACTTTTATTCTTTCATTGTACTTTCATTTTATACATTGGAAACTAGACTTCATATTCATTTTACACACAAATGATCATCTTTTATGAACATGACATAGAGATGATTATTGCATAATCTGATAATTTATCTAGTAGAAAATGTTGGAAACAGGCATTTTTGACATTTATTTTTATGGCAAAACTATAACTAATACCAAAAGAGCAGAATGCCTAACAAACTGTGTCTGCTATTTAAATTATATCCAGCAACCTAAATGCTAAGCTCCTTCCATCTGCATGTGTTGTTATGTTTTTGTCAGATTTAGATAAGTTGCTCCAGGACCTAGGAAAAGCCTATGCTTTTATTACTATTTCACTTAAACATTTCTGCTATATTTAGCAAGTAGTTTACACACAAAACTCAAGGCTGATGCTTGAAGGTATACTTTTATTCTCATAGACAATGGCTCCATATGGACAAAAATGCTTTTAATTCTGGAGTTTCCTCTTGGAAAGCCAAGCTTATGAAATATTTCAATGAGTGTAATGTTGGCAGAGTCACCTTTCTTTTCAACTTCAAGATTTTGAAATATTTACCAACCTTGACAAGTTTTATTATGTATTGATTTATTTGGTAAAGCAAGCAAAAGGAAAATGGGGTCTAATTTTTGTATCTGGTGTGGATCAGAGGAAAGAGAGTGCATGGTCTCTCAAGAACCCCATGCTATACCCTGAGAAAACTATAATTGAAAGAGATGTATGTACCCCAATGTTCATTGAAGCACTTTTTACAATAGATAGGACATGGGAGCAATATAGACATCCATCAACAGATAAATGGATATAGAATTGTGGTATATATATGCAATGGAATATTATTCAGCTATAAAGAATACATTTGAGTTGGTCTTAATAAGGTGGATGAAGCTAGAGCCTATTGTACAGAGTGGAGTAAGTCATAAAGAGAGAGAAAAATATTGTATTTCAACATAAGTGTATGGAATCTAGAAAGGTGGCACTGATGAACCTCTTTGCATGGCAGCAGTGATGATGCAAACATAGAGAACAGACTTATGGAAACAGTAGGGGAATAAGAGGGTGGGACGAATTGAGAGAGTAACATGGAGACATATACATTACCATATGTAAAATAGATAACCACTAGGATTTTGCTGTATGACAACAGGGAGCTCAACCCAGTGCTTTGTGACAACCCAGAGGGTGGGATGGGGAGGGAGATGAGAGGAAGGTCCAAGAAGGAGGAGACATATGTATACCTGTGTCTGATTCATGTTGATGTGTGGCAGAAAACAACACAATACTATAAAGCAATTATCCTCCAATTAAAAAAAAAACAGTATAATATCCCTAAAAATAAAAGAACTCTATCAAAAAAAAAAAAAAAAAGAAAAATCCCATGCTGCAGTGCATCCAAAAGGGGACAATGAAAAATTGCAGAACCTAGACACAAATTGTGTAGGAAGCAGTATAATACCAAGGATGCAACATCTGGGTGCCATCAATAATTCGTTGTCCTTTCACATGGAAGAGAATTTTACCTTGCTTATTGACCAACACCTACTTTTCAGAAGCAGCTGAAAGTGGTTTAAAAGTTAATATTTGCTTTACACGGTTCTAAGGTATGGGTGCAGAATTTACCTATGAGTACAGAGTTCTACTTAAACTAGGGAAAATTTTCCCGGTTCAGTTCCTCCAAAGACTGAGTTACTTTAGGAAGCAAACTATTTTAACTTTCTAGCTTCTACTGAAAGAAGAATCACCGAACTTCTTAAGCAGGATGCTACAATGGACACATAAACAAAAGACATGGAAGAGGCTCTATTTCACAGGTCATAAAGAGGTATGAGAGGTATATAACACAAGAGTTTGTAAAAAGTGGATTAAGAAAGTACTAGAAGAGAGTGGGACTGTAAAAGGGTTGGTAGCTTCATAAGTTAGTATATTGTTCAAGAACACCTGTAACATGCCATTAGGCCATCATTACACAATAAGCTTTGTTTCTCCAAAGGAATCGCTGTGACACTTCTATTAGTTGCCTCGTTTGTGCTGTCTGTGCTCACTCTTTGCTGCCTAAAGTTGTGGTGATGTACTCCCCTCCCCATGCCTGCAGACCACAGCATAATTGGGTCTGTTCTTTTTCTAAAATATCAGAGAAACAAAATAGCATAGCATCCTGCACAGAAAAAAAAATTCTGATGTCTAATTATATGTTTGAGTAGATATAGAATCATAGATATTATATTTTCTGACAAGAAATATTTTTTTATTATTTTAGCATGATATTCCTCCTTAGACACTAGTAACAATATTTATCTTGGCATTACGTTTCTCTCTGCATTTGAGATGTTTGCCTTCGGGGCCACTGATAAAAAAAAAGAACTATATTTGGTAAATCTGCATTAAGAATCACTTCTTTCACTGACAAGATATTTAAAATGTCATTTATGCCTTGTGAAGGCTTTTAGAAAAATCTAGAGACCTAGACCCAGATGACCCAAACTGTGTTTCTGCAAGGACTGCAATTTCCTTTTGAGGATTATGGTTCCAGGGAAGATTGCTTCTAAATATCTGTGAGAGAAATACTTCCCAGGATTAATGCTGTTGTTTACTCTATATTGATTTTCATAGCATCTCACCTCATCTCATATAAAGGACAAGCAATAAAGCACAGTTTAATTATGGTAATATTAAACATAACAGTGAAATTATTCCTCAAACATGTGAGATCAAAGTGTATCTTCAGGATGTGCTTTTTGACAACTGATTCTCGAGTATAGTCAATTTTTATTGTTTGTGCTACCAGTTATTTTGCTTTAAAGATCAAAAAGCCTAAGAATAAGAATTAGAGTAGTTCCCCTACCCCCAAACATCATCTAGTTATGAAATAAGAATGTAAGACTAGTCCTTTGAAGAGAATGGACTTTTGAGTTGAAATATGCACGTTCATTGATCACAAGTGGATGAGAAATGTCACCAAGTTATTACACAGAAAGGTGCTGATTGAAAATAGGTGACCTTTACCAAACGTGTGTGAACAACTTTTACTATTCATTAAAGTATAAGATATATTCGTAGTCCATAAGATGTACGAAACATGTTAAATCATATCAGTGGTTACTGGTATGGCAAATTTTTTAATTAATCAAATTGTTACTCTACATTTGTGTTTTTTGACATTTCATAAAGGTGCCATGGAGGTGCCAACTTCTCTTCAGAATGACAAAAACTTAACTGCCCAAGTGGAAGGAAGAAGCTTATGAATAAACTATTGTTCCTGAATCCAGAAAATTATATTACCTGTCCTTGTTTATAAAGAATTCACATATGTTAGTGTCTGTCACCAGAAATACAATAGTAAATAAAACTCACATAGAGACTGCCATCAAAGAGTTTGGAATTTTACATTATTCAATGGCATAATGAGTTCTGGGTTTGGAGTAGAAGGGGAATAAAGTTCATTACAGAAAATGGAGGAGGGACACTTTACTAGACAAGTAGGGGCCAAAAACTATTTGGATGAAGTGACATCTTGTGCTCTTCAGGTAAAGAGATCTAGCCAGGCAAAAAGCTAACTTAACATGATGGGTGGTGGACACGAAATCTCAGGAATAAGGAATCAAAGGCGGCTGGGAAACAGGCTGCTAGGGGTTAGGTGAGACTGCAGATTTGCAGCACCCAGAACATCCATAAAAATGGATGTTTCATGAAGGGTGGGATGATATCCTAAAAGAGAGGGGATATTCCAAGGGAAATCTTATTCTTTCTTTATTTATTTTTATAGGCTGGTTTTTTTTTTTGTCATTGTTTGCTTTTTTTATTTAAAGGAAAGAAAGTGAAAGTTGCCTAGCCGTGTCCAACTCTTTGTGACTCCAGGGACTATACAGCCCATGGAATTCTCCAGGCCAGAATACTGGAGTGGGTAGCCTTTCCCTTCTCCAGGGCATCTTCCCAACCCAGGGATTGAACCTAGGTCACCCACATTGCAGGAAGATTCTTTACCAGCTGAGCCACAAGGGAAGCCCTTTTTATTTAAACTTACTTTTAATTGGAGGGTAATGGCTTTACAGTATTGTGCTGGTTTCTTCTGTATATCAACATGAATCAGCCATAGGTATAACATATCCCCTCCTCCTTGAGCCTCCCTCCCACTTCCCACCCCATCCCACCCCTCTCTAGGTGGTCAAGAGCAATTGATTCGGGTTCCCTGAGTCATACAGTAAATTCCCACTGACGATCTAATTTCACACATGGTAATATACATATTTCCACACTACTTTCTCACTTTGTTCCACCCTCTCCTTCCTCCAAGGGAAATATTTAACACAGAAGTCATGTGATCAAGACTGTCTTAGAGAGGTCAGTCTTCTGGGATTAGGGAGCATTGCTGTGTGAAGCAGAGTTTAACGTAGAGATCATAAGCAAGGAACAGATGATGAAGGTGTGAACTGAGGGGATGCAAGGATGAAAATCTAAGTAAGAAAGATTTAAAGAGCAAGATTGAAAGGACCAGGTGTTCATTGAATACGGAAGATGTGAAGGCAAAGATGAGAGCTGGATTTCTAGCTTGGCCTACTGAGCAGGTTAGAGGATCATTTGCTGAGCTATTAAAGACAGAATAGTATGATGGGAAGATGCAGTGATCCCTTCTTCCTTCCCCACCTTCTTTTCTTCCTACACATCCTGCTTCCTTTCTTCTTTCTTTCTTTCCCTTAAAATATCACTACCAGCTATATGGTAGATTCTGATCTAGATGCTGAGGCTTAAGTAAGTAAAACAAGGTTTCTATCTTCATAGAGATGATGGTTCCAACTGGAGAAACTACCACTGGACAATAAGTAGTAACTACCAGACTAACAATAAGGGGAAAGAAACAAAATGATGATTTGGTGTACAATGGTACGACAAACACTGTGAGTAAAGGACATCTGCTATTTGATTTTCGCTACAGTTAACAATGACAACAACACAAAGCAGTACACAAAATAAGAAGCTCCTGCTGGAGTGATACCTAGTGTTCTACCCATGAAATGAAAGGGGTGATATGTTAGCCTCCTAAGGATGTCAGGGTTATTAGATTTAAATAACACAATTTGAATTTGATTGTCCTACAAGTGTCCAGACAAGAATGGAGGTTTTTTTTTTGTTAGGTCACAGTCCAGAGGTAGCAGAGTGTGAATTCTACTCAGTGTCATTATAAGTAGGTATGGTCATTCATAAACTCTGTCATTTTTCCTAAACTCAGGAAGTGAAATAAATTTGCTCATCTAATCCTGCAAAACAGACTCCCTGAACATCATATTTGTATACATCCTTGGCCAATTTCATTCTCATTCAACCTCTGGTTTGGCTTCAAGTCCTGCATGTGAACTTTTATAAATCCTTGGTATAACATTCTCAGGATTATCTTATTCTCTCTCCCTTCAGCCCACAAAATCTAATTTTCTTCCCAATATATTTTTGTTTTAATTATATATATATATATATATATATATATATGTATATATATATATATATATATACACACATATACACATATATTCAATTTGAAGTAGTGAAAATTTAATGCAAAATTCAGAATAAAGCATCAAGAAATCTGCCTCTCCCATTCTCAAAATTCTTAAATGAACTCCCATTATTCCTGGGTTGAAATTCAAGCACTTTACTAAGACAAATGTGAAGTCACCTCTTCTTATACACACAACACTTCATCATAACGTTATGTTAAAATAACATGGTCCTGGAGAGGGCTCTGTAATTTTCTGTGCCTTCTGGACATAGTGTCATGCTCAGTAATAGCTTATAATCCTTCCCCTTCTGTCTTAATTGCAACTATCTTTTCATTTACAACTCAGGAAACTTTTATTAAGTTTTCCATGGACACTCCAAGTTAAGTTAGGAGCTCTCTCTGGGGATTAATAATATCCTCTACATATCATTCATGATGACATACCAGAGTGTATTATAGCTGGTCTTTCTCTTGTCTGTTCCCTGCTACTAAAGGGAAGAGTATGCTATTCAGAGGAATTAGGACGTTTCAATATGTGTCCATAGCAGCTAGCAGAGTACCTGACACCTAACAGGTACACACTAAAACTAAGTACATTAAGTGGATGAATGGAAGACTTTTGGGAAATATGCTTGAAACTTACCCAGTCCTAAGAAAAGCAAAACTCTCATTATTCAGGTAGTTGTCTTAATCATAACATACAGCCCATATAACAGATTGGTTTGGAATATCCATTCATTTTTTGTTCAATAGATATTTTCTAAAAATGTACTCTATGGCAGGCCCTATTTTAGACACTGGGAAGCAGTTATAAATACAAGAGAAAAAATAACAACAGCAAAAAAACCCTGCCCTCATGCAGCTTACATTCTAATATCTAATGAGGGGCAGGGAGATCGAAAAAAAAATCAAATAAATTTAAAAGTTTACAGTTAATGAAATGTTAGGCATTCTAGGAGAAAATAATATGGAAGAGTAATGGGGAATAATATGGGCAGGTTTGCAATTTTAATAATATTAATATAACTTATCCAAAATTTGTGCCCATACTAGTAAAATATATTTCCCTTTGTTTTTTGTAGATTTGAGTAAGAACAAAGAAATTTGGCAGTTGGGAAAAAAGAGAGAAAAGGTTAAATAGGTGAGAAAGCTGAAACCTGTAACCTTGCCATTTACTTTTGGGAGAGAAGAAAAATTGAAGTGACACATAATGAAGCTTTAGGACTGCATTCCTAAGATGAAGAGAACTGAAATGCTATTTGAAAAGTCAGCCTTTTGTGATGAGTTTGGAACCTGGTACAGAGCTATCCTGGGTAGTGCTAAAGTCAAACATTTCTACCCATTGAGAAGTGAAATTGGAAAAGCAATGATCACCCTGCTCCTTCTGAACTGCAAAGAATGAAATATGTTAGCAATGCTTTGAATTAAATACTGTTAGGGTGTGTGTGCTAAGTCGCTTCAGTCATGACTGACTCTTTGCAACACTATGGACTATAGCAAGTGTTAGCCAAGAATTAAACATGTTAGCAACATGCTAGAAACACATAGCTTGGGACTTCACTGGTGGTCCAGTGGTTAAGAATCTGTCTTGCAATGCAGGGGACACCGGTTCCATCTCTGCTCCAGGAACTAAGATTCCCACATGCACTGAACAACAAAGTCCAGTCACCACAACTAGAGTCCACGTGCCACAACTAAGACACAGTGCCGCCAAATAAACAAATAGATATTAAAACAGAAATATACTGCTTTACAAAATACCCAATTAATTTATATCCAGAGTGAGTAAGTGGAAATCAACAATAGATTAAGTAAAATGTTTCTCAAGTTTCATCTGGCTCAGAACGTCCCATCATCCATCTGTAATGAAAAGAGCTTCTTGAGAGTTTTATCAACCTTTAACCCAGGTAAGCTGGGCTGTAAGTCATGTCCTATGTAGGTCCTTGAATACTCCAGGAGCACTCAAAGCGCAGTGTGGGGAAGAATTAGAGCAGCACTTATTGACCAGCTGCGTCAGTATTCCTGGGTGGCTGGTGGAAACCCAGAACGTGGACTCCACTCCAGAACTTCTCAACAGGCTCAAGTCGGGAGCCGCCATTCTGTAACAGCGATCCTCTGCACGTTAGAATCACCTGGGAGGTTGTTTAAATCTCAGTGATTAGGCCACATTCCTATATGTTGTGGTATATTCAGAATAACCTGCATATATCTCAAAACTGTTTCCTGCGACCTTTGTCAGATCTATTAAATCAGTACTTCAGGAATGAGACCCAGAGTCACTGATCCCTACGTATAACAAAATGTAAAGATATGTGGCTTGGAGGATGGAAGGCGATGAATTCCATTGCAGAAAACACATTTCATTTATTGGGATTACTGGAATCAACTTACAAAATACGAAATACTTTTGCAGATACATATAAATGCATAAATGTTATTTGATAACTTTTCAACTTTATAACTAGATGACTTAAATGCCATAGCAAGAGACTTCCTTGGTAGTCCAGTGGTTAAGAATCCTCCTGCCAATGCAGGGGACACAGGTTTGATGCCGGGTCTGGGAAGATTCCACATGCCACAGAGCAACAAAGCCCATGTGCTACAATTACTGAGCAGGTGCTCTAGGGCCTATGATCTGCAACAAGAGAAGCCACCACAATGAGAAGCCTGTATGCCACAGCTAGAGAGGGGCCCTCACTTATTGCAACTAGAGAAGGCCCACATGCAGCAACAAAGACCCAGCACAGCAAAAAATATGAAATAATAAATTCCACAGCAAGATACAGATAAGCTAGTAGACAAGAGAAAATGATAGGCTTGACTCTGCCAGGAAATAGACTTTTAGATAGTCATCTTCAAAATATTTTACAAGTATTCCACAGAATATTTCTTATGCTCATAATAAAATCATATTACATATAAATCAGTTTCATGAATTTGCTTCTCTTTGAAACAAACAGCCAGTATACTTTTTCTGTGAAAGATACAATAGCGAATAATTCCAGCTTTGGACACACTGCAATCTCTATGTTCTCACCTATTCAAGCCTGGTTTTATAGCATGTAAGCAGCTATTGGCAAAATAGGTAGATTTACCTAAGCTATCTCTCAAATTGCTCTCTTTAAAGCAACATCCACCCGTCTGTCTAAATCCAATAGGAGAAAAAATATATATGTATGTTCCTAAAATTCAAATGTACTGATATTAGCAGTGTCAGGACACAGTTCTAGCTTCTGGTAAGGTCCAAGGGTGCACTGTTTTTAAGGAGGAAAAAATGTCCCAAATTTTTCTTCTTGACAGATAAGGTGAGGGACTAATAAGATTTCTGGTTTATAATAATAATTATTACTTCCTGAGCATCTAAGCCACTGTAAATGTATTAATAATCACTTCTATTTTATACAATGCTGCTATGGGATTGGTATTATCATTTGCTCCAGTTTAAAGTTCATAAAATTAAAGTTGAGACACCCTAACTGACTTGTCACAGAGCTAGCAAATGTGCTCAGTGGGATTTGACCCCAGGTAGTTGAACCTAGAACCTATACTTTCCACCACTACATATTTCTGACTTTTTCATTGTCTACTGAGACTATGAATATGTATGATGCTGGGCCAATTATAATCTTTTAGCTTGTAAGAAACACAGATGTGCTCAGCTTGAATTGGTTAATGGAACTGAAACTGTAGAGAAAAATGTGGAAAACAGGAAAAAGTCTCACCACGTCATGGCGTGTCTGGAATACCACCCAGGATAACATAGCCTTACTGTGCTCCGCAGGGAGCATTCCTTCATTTTTGTGTTTAGTCATTATAGTGAGTCAAAAAATGTTTGCCCATTGAGCTAAGGGAATTAACTTCTTTGTTTCCTACTAACTTCATGACTTCAGCTTATTCATAATTTCTGCAGACCATCATCTCCATGTTTCTCAACTTCTGCTGCTGCCCATCTACCACTGTTTAACCACATTGAATTTATATTTAAGGTCACTAAATCAGCTATGTGCTACATAACATAACCTTTATTGGCATGATTATTTTGAAAGGTTACCTGGTAGCCACTGGCCACTCTGGAGATGGCTATCATAGATCTAGGTGCCTTCATCTTTGGTCATATCTACAGTGGCTTGTGGAGTCTAGACATACAGCCATACTTTCTGGGTGGGAAGACCTCAGCATGGTGGTTGCTCTGCATAACAATCTCCTCTGAAATACTGCTTTTCATAGATCATGTAGATTCTTTTGGAATAGTAATAAAGGAGATTGTCTATACACCTTGTCTTTCTGTTATTCATATACACCACTAGGATAAGCCAATAGCTTACCATAAAATCTAGAGAATGGAAAGTCAACTGCTGGTGGCTGGAGATTTTACATTTCTTGATCATGTTTCTAATCATTATTGAATCCACCCTTTGCAGTATCTGGTTCAATATTATCTGCTTAAGTGTTTGAGAACATGTTAGAGCATAAGAAAGGATCATATTTTATAAATATGCAGCTTATCTAGCTTTTAGTACCATGTCAGCATGTCTTTGGTTATGACAGCTCATCATAAAAGATTTTTCAGGTCAATCCTAATTTTATAACATCTCTCACTTTTTGTCCTAGGTTGAATCAAATTTTGCTTTGGATAATATTGTCACAATATCAACATAATTAGCTTCAACAAATCTCTGTGTACATATGGAAAGGCTTATGTAAAGTCAGTAGTGCAAACAGACTCCTGAACATTTCAATCTATCTTTTTTAGTCCACTTTCGAACACTCAATTCCAACTGTTAACTTGTTTATTTTTTCTAATACTGTGAATTTATTTTGACGTGAACATAAATTCTCCTTAATTTCCTTTTAATTGCATTTCAATATAAGAGTCATGGGCTTTATATCTCTACTCTTTATTTGATTTTATCCTGACAGTATGTCTACCTCTCTTGAAAAGATGTTTATATTGCAGATACTAAATTTCAGTACTGATTATCTCAGTAGTAGAGTGCTTTTTCTGTCAGTAGTAATCAGAACCAGCTTGATGCAAAGACTTAACATTAACCTCTTTCAGTACCTAAAAGAACAAAGTATATGCTTCTTTCAAGCACCGGTGGCTATGGAGCTTACAAACTCATTTATTTTGAGTAAGCCAAGAATTAAACTATTCTAAGGGTGATATAATTAAGCTGCACTATCTTAAAAATCATCTTAAAATATTCATGAGTATCACATTAAATATCGGAAAAGGTCACCATGTATAAAGTGATGAAATGTATACTGTAAAGAGCTTTAAATACCACCTGACCTAAGTTTGAATCATAGCTTCCCCAGCCCAATCTCCAGGCTGCATTTCTCCAACTGGAAAATTGGGGTAAATAAATTGGCGTCAACCCCATTTTGACCTGATGATGATATAATCATACACACAAAATTTATACCCCAACTCTCTAGCATTCAGGAGTCCGGTAGACACTGTCTCTCCCCATTGTCTTTTATTGAAAATATCACCTACCAAGGAGCAGGCTATAAATCATAAGACAAGTTTATAAAGTCTTAATGGATTTTTTGTTGTTGTTAAAATTTTGAAACTGCCTATTCTAAGTGAGGTTTTCCTGTAAGGTGTTTTCCTATCTCATAGAAGGAATAAATTACCATCAAATGAATAAAAAAACAGGAGTCAGGATAGAACCTAGAGGTAGGGTGGAACCTGGGGATACTACATGGAAAAAAAAAATCTAATTCAAGCAGCAGATGCTACCCTCCATAAACAACTCCTAGTTCTCAAATGTACCCAAGATTTTCTTCATTCTCTTTTAATGTGTAACCCAAATTAAAGCAAAAGCTACACTGATAAAATCCCCTTAAATTTTTTGAGTATATCTTTTTAAATAAAAACTACAACCACCTTCACGTTTTAAAATAAATATTTCATTACACACCAAACACATCTTTCAAGGGTCATGTACATCGATTAAGTACATCTTGGGCTTCCCAGGGGGCTTGTGGTAAAGAATCCAACTGCAATGAGGAAGACCTGGGTTTGATCCCTGGGCGGGGAAGATCTGCTGGAGAAGGAAATGACAACCCAATCCAGTATTCTTGCCTGGAAATCCCAAGGGCAGAGAAGCCTGGAAGTGTACAGTCCACGGGGATGCAAGAGTTGGGCATGACTTGTGCTTAGTGCTGTGCTCAGATCTCAGTTATGTCTGACTCTGTGATCCCATGGACCATAGCCCACCAGGCTCCTCTGTCCATGGAATTTCCCAGGCAACGATACTGGAGTGGGTTGCCATTTTGGACATGACTTAGCGACTAACAATAACAAACAAGCAAAGTTACTGGGTAGGATATCATATGGATTTTTAACAAGGCACAAAGAATAGTTCATAATACAGAGATGTTATCAGCAGTGTATGTCTGTTACTAACAGATGTGACCCCGTTTGGGTATTATTGCCTCTTCCTGTCTATCAATGTTGCTTAAAGTATAAACAGAGAAGATGCCAAAGACTCAATGAGAACAACTAGTCAACACTTCTCGAGGTATCTTTAATCAGTGGAAAAACCACCTCCCTGGAGAAAAGAGAAGTCTCAGTGCAACAGAAGGAAATAAATGCCTTCAGACTGGCTAAAACTAGTACACATCAGTGCCTATGGATGTCCTAAAAATATTTTATTCCTGTGGGGGAAGCAATAACATCAGCCTAAAAAGCTCTCTAGAGATTTTGGAAGGCTAGCCAATTAATACAAACATTGTTTTGACATCTCTATAAAATGTCCCATCTCAGGATATTCATAGGAGGAAGGCAGAAACAGCATTTCATGAAATATGAGTGCTCATTTTAAAAAGTGCATCTAAGATACCATTATAAATCTTTATACAAAAGCAACTAGATTTTACTTTGTGCTTTAGCTTAACAGATGCTATTGAAATTCAAACTGTGTAAGTATTATTTCATGACAATATACATTTGTATTTTAAATAATGTTTGTCTCGTTGTTAGAAAATCATTTTGCACTATAAGTACCACATCATAACAAGGTAAGCGGTTGCTATTATTCATTCATGTGGTTAGAGTGCTAAGCGATCAATTTGCCATACATAATTACAGGGATAAAATAATTTTATTTTTTTATTTCATAGAAATTTACATGATGTGGGATAAAACTATACTTACTATATTTACACATGCAAAGTAAAATAGGAAAGAAAAAGTTCAGATAATTAAATCTAACTTTGAAAGAGTTGCCTCCATTCTCTCTAGATATTTTTTTAAACAAACTTATGAGAAAAAAAGATTTAAAAGAAATAATGCAAACTAGCTTGTCTAAATTACCTAGAGAATTGCCTTAAGTCATGTAAAACACAAGTTTAACCTTAGTTCACTCTTGTTTGATAACAAAGTGCAACTTCAAACATAATAGCCAAGATATCAATAAACATATAAACTGAATATATTATTGAATAATTCTCCCATCAAAAATTAGTATTTTAGAAAGAAAAATTTCTTTTTATTAATCTATCTCATAAAAATTCATCTCTCATATAAAAACCATAAATCATATCAGTGGCATGATAATTCTTTTTGGTTCATTTCTCTTAACAGCTACATCAGAAACTTTATTTAAATTTTAATTGCTAAATGGACACTATTAAAATATTCAGGGATTTAGTCTTAAATCCTTCAACCCAGAGGGAGCTCAGGAACGTTGTTAAAGTAAAATGCTGCACAAAATCCCAACTCTCATTTGCAAATTTTCTTTCCATCTGATTTAACTTTGAAGCTTTTAGACTGAGAGCTTTTACCAGATGACATCAACAAAACACTTCAATCAAAATCAAGTTACCTTAGCGCCGCACAATTCTCTAGATTTCTTTTAAAAGGTAAAATGAGAAATTAACTCTCTTTTCATATTTCCTTTTATTTTTCTCTCGATGCAAGGAGGAATACTTAAGATTTCCAAAGCAATTGTCCCGTAATATAATGATCCGCAAACACCGGCTTTCATTCTAGGACACTTGCTTATAAACTAAGCCTTCTCTTGACATAAACAGTCACTTGCTGCAGTGCAGAATGTCAGTTTAGTCAGAACTTTCAATGCAGAAATTCAACGCCATGCAGTCACTCATATCAAGCGGCACTTACCTTAATTGAAATATTCACTGCGAAGGAGGTGAGAAATCAGTCAAATCAACCGTGAACGGGGTGGGGAGAGCGAAGTTTTCAATCAACACCCTCGGAGTAGCTGCATGCTGGGCTCTTTCCGGTTTATGCTGAGCCCCTCACTGTCAAAGAGAACAACAACAAAAAGAAGAGATAGAGAGAAGCTGAAATCCTCTGAGGTTCCAGTGAGTAAATGAGGACTAAGAGATGTTTCTGAACGGGGGAGCTCCTCGGTGAGTGTGATGTCTTTGGTGGCTCCCTAACTGCTGTGATAGGCTGCTGTCAGGTCCCTGGAGCTGGGCGATAATCATTGACCTGATTAGCAGGAAACACTCCCTGTGTGCAGGCAGCACACGCCGAGGGGTTAGTGGAAAGTTACCTCTTCCTCCCAGAGATCTAATTCTCTCAAAAAGGTCACCTAATTAAATGCCAAAGCCTCAAATGGTTAAGTTTTGACAACTCTTACTTCTATAGGAGAAAATTGTTCCAATAATATAAAAAGAACTGATGAAAAAAGTCATTTGCATGTCTTGAAGGTGAGAAAAATCTCAGTGCCAGGGAGAAAAACTGACAAATGTCCTCTTACAATGATGTGTTCAGCATTTCTGCTTTTCCAAGTAGGTCTCACTTGGGACATATGGCATTCCCTTGATGTCTGTGTGTGTGTGTGTGTATGTGTGTGTATGAGAGAGAGACGAGGAAGGAGGTCAGATATTGAGAGAGACAGGTATATTTACAATATACAAATACTGCTATATTTATAATATTTACATGTATTTTAGAAAAATCTCAAATTTCAATAAAGGGATGCAGAAATCATACATAATGAAGAATAGGTTTGCCTTCTATATCCCCAAGTAAATTCTTTTTTTAAAAAGTATTTCATTAAAATACAAGCTCTTTGATGATGGGACTTCTTGGACAAAATAAAACTTCAGTGTAACTGAATTGCTATGCTAGGGTAAACACTTGAATTTAAAACAGGGATGCCCCAGAGAGAAGCCCCAGGAGAGCTGATCCGGTTTCTCTCGCAGAGGAGGTCTCTTGCTCCCTCAGCTGGTGAAGGTTGAGAGCTGAAGGTGAGGAAACCCAGTCAATAAGATTCAGGAAAGGGAGAGTAGCTCCTGCCACCATTAAGCTGGAAATCCGTTATTCAATTATTGACTGGCATTAGAAGGCTCAAGTAGAAAATGGCTGCTTAAATCAAAACTGAGGCGCATAAATAAACTGAAAATAAACATCAAACAGGAAATATAATTGCTAATTTCTTCTGCAAGGATCCTGGCTAGCTGTTAACCTAGCACTTGTGAATGAAAATCTGATGGATTCCATGGTTCTAATGTTTAGCTGGTCTTCCAGTTAAAACATTCTGGTCTCCTATTTGTCAAAGCTTCATTCTAAGCACCTGAAATGGTGGTTTCTTCTGAAAACATTATAAAAACTTAAGACAGTGCTTATTTTCTCGAACCCCATCCATTAGCAATGATGGTCACTAACTAAGATGTGTACACTGTAAGTTAAGCTAATTTTGTGCCATAGTAGATTGTTTCTACCTGGAAAGTCCTGACTGCATCAGATTGCACTGCTGACCCTTCCAAACTATAGCTTCCCACTTGGCTCAAATGTTAAAGAATCCACCTGCAGAGTGGGAGACCTGGGTTCAATCTCTGGGTCAGGAAGATCCTCTGGAGAAGGAAATGGCAACTCACTCCAGTATTCTTGCCTGGGAAAGCCCACGGACAGAGGAGCTTGGAGGGCTACAGTCCATGGGGTCTCAAAGAGCTGGACACAACACAGTGACTTTTACTTTTTCACTCTTAAGTTTTCTACAGGGAGTAGAGTAATTCTGAAATAGTTTTTTTTTTTAACCCATGTTGAAAAAATAACTGATTTTATGTGGAAGTACACACATGAATAACAAAGCAGAATACTAATAATACTACTTTAGAGGGACTGTAGAGAGGATCCAGCAGTGATAATTATAGGTACCGCATATTAAATACTTGCTATGTACCAGATGCTCTTCAGCTCTAGCTATTGTACACGGAATCCTTAGAACATCATATTATGCAAACATTATTATCTTTTAATTTTTTTAATCAATTAAGCTAAGGCTCTGGGCTTCCCTGGTGGCTCAAATGGTAAAGAATCTGCCTGCAGTGCAGGAGACTGGCTTCGATTCCTGGGTTAGAGAGATCCCCTGGAAAGGGAATGACAACCCACTCCAGTATTCTTGCCTGGAGAATTCCATGGACAGAGGAGTCTGGTGGGCTACACTCCATAGGGCCGCAAAGAGTCAGACATGATTGAGCACGCACTCACACTGAGAAGTTAAATAAATTTACCACTGCCACACAGCCAGTATAGAGCAAATCCAGAATTAAAATTCAGGTCACTTTAACTGTGATAACCCTGAAGCTGGGAAAGATTAAAGGCAGAGGAGAAGAGGGCAACAGAGGATGAGATGGTTGGATGGCATCACAGATGCCATGGACATGAACTAGTGCAAACTCCAGGAGATGGCGAGGGACAGGGAAGCCTGGCATGCTGCAGTACACAGGGTCGTGAAGAATTGGACACGACTTGGTGACTGAAAAACAACACTTTAACTGTAAAATCTTGATGCTTAGAAATTCCCTAACACCAAACAGACAAAAATACTTGCTTCCAAAAGTACAGGAAATTTGTCTTGCTTTTGTGATTTGCAAAACATTTTTCATCTGATAAAATATTAAAAATGTGAGCAGAAAATAAAATTTAACAAAAAATAAACTTTTGCCTAAAATATAAACTAAATCTAGATCTTCCATGTGATATAATTCCATTAGTTCACATTGGTCAATTTTAACTTTTTCCCTCTCTTTTGCAATTCATTTGCCCTCTTCCTCAAAATAGTAATTATTGGACTTTTTAAGAATAGGAATATGACCTTACTCTAGTATATGTCTATCGCAAGAACATTTAGACCAAAATTAAGACGATTTATGATGTATCAGTTCTCCAAGAGATGTAATGTATCATCAATGATTCAAATAACTATGGAATTGAAAATTTAATTTTTAGTTTGTTCAAGCTTTATCTAGAAGTTTCTTAAATCTCACACTATTTCATATGCTTTATTGAAATTCTCAGACACATTCACAATCTCACAAAAAAGTAGTGTGACCATGCTTTTTCAATGCTTCTAATAAAAACTCTATCTAAAAGGAAATGATAAGAATTCAAATTAATTCAGTCTTTAAAATGCCAAGAAATTTCAAACCTAATGTCTCATTTGATTCTTATAGGAATCTTGTAATATATAGTATGATATATATTTTACTTATAATTTATTGATGGGAACTCTGGAATAAGAAGAGCAGTTGATTGTCCTTTTGGTCTTTAATGCTTAGTGGAAAACCTGGTGTATTCCCTTCCAGATAGGGCTATTGCTCTCCACAATGTCTAACAAATATGTTTGTTGGAGTCATGTTATAGTGAAAAAGAATTAAATGGATATCAAAATGGAAGCCACTCTATTTTAGTACGTGATAAAGAGTCAGAACTGTGATTATCTGGGTCATGAAGATCTTTTTTGTACAGTTTGTCTGTGTATTTTTGCCCCCTCTTCTTAATATCTTCTGCTTCTATTAGATCCACACCATTTCTGTTTTCTATTGAGCCCATCTTCACATGAAATATTCCCTTGGTATCTCTGTTTTCTTGAAGAGATCTCTAGTCTTTCCCAGTTCTATTGTTTTCCTCTACTTCTTTGCATTGATTGCTGAGGAAGGCTTTCTTATCTCTCCTTGCTATTCTTTGGAACTCTGCATTCAAATGGAGAGCTCAAAGATATTCAAATATATCTTTCCTTTTCTCCTTTGCTTTTCGCTTCTCTTCTTTTCCCAGCTATTTGTAAGGCCTCCTCAGACAGCCATTTTGCTTTTCTGCATTTCTTTATCTTGGGGATGGCCTTGATCCCTGTCTCCTGTACAATGTCACGAACCTCCATCCATAGTTCATCAGGCAGTATGAAAAGGCATTTATTATATATATTTTTATGTAAAACTGGTTGACGAAAAATTCCTGGGATAATACTATAGGACAAGATCAATACGATTTGTCCAGGCTTCCCTGGTAGCTCAGCTGGTAAAGAATTCGCCTGTGATGCAGGAGACCCAGGATTGATCCCTCGATTGGGAAGATCACCTGGAGGAAGGCATGGCAACCGACTCCCGTATTCTTGCCTGGAGAATCCCCATGGACAGAGGAGGCTGCCTGTCTACAGTCCATGAAGTAGCAAAGAGTTGGACACGACTGAGCAACCAAGCACACAATGTGTATGATTCCCCTGAGATACTTATGGAAAAAGATTAACATTGTAATGTTACAAAATGCTGGCAATTTTGCTCTTAATAGAAAATCATTTATATTGGAATTCACTTTGCAATAAAAAAGACAAAAATTAATAAATGAGGACTGATCATGGGAATTTAATTAACAAGCTCATAAAAATAGTTTTGACAAGATGGAGAATCACTGTGAAGTTTTCTTCTTGGGAGAAGATGAAAGACAAATTTACCAGTCTTTAAGGAAAACTTTTCACGTTTAAGGCCAGCTTCACTCATATATGCTCATGAATTTGAGATACTATGAACTTCTGAAAATAAAGAAAACTAGACTGAATACAAGTAAGTTGGAACCATAGTCAAAATTCTGACATTAACTAACATTATAACTCTGAGCCATTTAAAAAGTTTCTGGTTAATAATTTCATTGGAAAATATGAGGAAATTAGGCTGTATTATCTCTAATATTTCAGTCAGCTATGCAATTATATTTTCTATTTGACTAAAATTTTGTGATATTCTCTCTACTTAATTCAGACATAATCAGGCAGTCAAGAAGAAAAGGTGGTATACAATTTTTTCCACTTTCTTACCCTGTCAGGCTATTAACACTTCTATTTTATTCTATAAACGACATTATGGAAAAAAATATTTTGTTTTCATAGCTTGAGTATGTTAACAATCAGTGAGGAGTCATTGATTTGAAATTGCACATGATAGACGAAAACATTTGCTAAGGTCAAGAATATTCTTCAACTTTTTTAGAGTAATTATACTGCCTTCCTTATAAAGGACATAGCTGTTATATCACATCCAAAATGGATCCTTAGCCTTTTTCTGTATTGTACTGGTCAGTTAAAAATGAAAGGGGGTTTAATTAAAATGATTGAGAAATAACTTAAGCTAGGAGTATAATTTTAAAATGGACATATAATATTAATATATTTGGTATTTTTAAAATCCCATTTCCACTTTAGTAGGCAGTTATTTTAAAATAACAGAAAAGTACAGTGCAATTAAAAGAAATGGCTTTCAGTATATATAATTTCTTGGTGTTTTACTCCTTTCCTGTTAGCTCATATTTATTCCATTTTGTTTCTTCTAGGCGTTATTATTAAGTGCAAACAAAGTGAAATAAATAATATATGAAACATTAAGAATTATAAAATTCACTTAAAGCTATTGAATATTAGTAATGACTAAAATAGGCATATAATAAAATACAAACCACACAAAATTTTCACAATAATTTTAAAATAACTAAGCAAATATACATAAAATACTATTCCATGGACAGTATTACTTAATAGAAATAAAAAGGGACCTGTTTATTTCTTTCTGAGTAGGTATGTTTATCCTTTTTAGCGAGTCAGAAAAGGGAAAAGTTAGAGTAAGTCTAAAGTTTATGGAATTGAGAAAGATCAGGAAGCACTAACATGACAAACTATTAATTCGCTGTTCATTCAAAATTCCTGGGGTTAAAAAATTCTAATTTAGATAGACCTATTAATTTGAAACTATATAAGTACATATTTAATTGTTTAAAGTCCTTTCTATCATGATACACCTATTAGAATAGTTAAAATTAAAGGCACCCTAACAATATCAAGTATTGGCATTGACACAGAATATCAATAACTCTCATATATTGCTCATGGGAATATAAAATAGTACAACCACTTTGAAACACATTTTGGTAGTTTCATAAAAACCTAGATATACACCTATTTCATAATGCAGCTATCTTACTCCAAGGTATTTATTCCAAGAAAGAGAAGGTATATTACACAAATGATTGCCTTTATTCATAAGAGCAAAAAAAAAAACCCAAAAAAACCCACAAAAATTGGAAACAGTCAAAATATCTATCAATAGGTGAATGGATAAATTATGATACATTTATATAATGAACTGCTACTCACAATTAAAAGGAACAAACTAGTAACATGCCCAAAAGTGAACCAGAGGATCACTGTGCTGATTGAAAAAAAGTCAGAAATAAATAAGTAACTAATACATAAATCCATTTATGTAGAGTTTAAAAATATGGAAACAAAGCCAGAGTGACAGATGGCAGAAAAGTGGTGATGAAGGATGGGCATGGAATACCTGATGGCAAAAGGGCACAAGAAGAGTTTTGGGAGGACGAGAATGGTCAGTACCTTGGATAAGGTAGTGGTTTCTGAGGTGTATAAATTTGTCAAAACTCATCTAATTTATACTTTAAATATGTGCATCTTTTTTATGTTATATCTAAAGTTATAAAAATACACATATTCCTCATGTGTTCTTTAATTAAACACTACCATAATTAAACTCTCAATGCTACACTATATCCATAATAAGATAACAGTCTGCATGTCTTTCATTCTATTTCCTACTCTTTGAAGGAACCATATTGAAGATGGGATAAAAATCACCTACTTTATATTTCTAATGGTTTCTTAAATTGTAGAGAGCGTTTCCCATTCAATCAAAGTTTAAGACAACTTTAAGCTTAATGTCCTAGTACCTATCCAGATAATAGTTCAGTAAAATTTTATATTGGGAAATAAAGTGTCATTCCATTTGAAACAATGACTGCTGTGAATTGCTTAATTACTTCTTGATACACATACATCATTGTCCATTTGTTTCTAAGTTCTCTTTAACATGTGCTGAAATCTTACCATTGCATAACTTCAGCATCTCTGCCACAGAGAGTGACTTCATATCACAGAAAAATAATTGGGGTTTCTCAGCCTCTAACTGCATTTGACAAGCCTTAAGATGGAAATATTTTATAGCATCATAAAGTTGATATTGTTCCCTAGTGGCTTTAAAAGGTTCTCCCTCATACTCCTATTTAGTTATTTACTAAATTGAACTTTTTCTCTGGGTTTCACCATGACTCCATTAACTTCTGAATACCAGGCTTCATCCTATTCTCAGTTAAACTGACTGTAATATCCAGTTTCCTTTCCTGTCCACTTGCTCTTTTTCTCTGTAGGCCAAAGTCAATAGTTTGTTTCTACAATATAAACAATAGGTGATTTCTAGCTGCCTTGCTGACCTTATTTTATTTATTAAAAATAATGTTAACTTTCCAGATTGTGACGTTTCTTGGCAGGTAATCAGAAACAACACTTTCACTACTTCGTGCTCATCAAATATATGGACTAAAGTTTTTGTAGTCATGTTGCAGTAGTAAAAATGGGGGGAAAATATCAGAAATTTTGGTGACTCCTTCCCTGGAATTAAAACAACACAGCAACATGACAGCAGCAAACAGCAATTGTGAATCCTTGGGCCAGTCCCTTTATCTATATTTGCTTCAGTTTCCTCAGAGGAGAAAAGAGAATAAAGTAATACGAAATTAGTTCATGTATATGCAGAAATGGTGAAGGACAGGGAAGTCTGGCGTGCTGCAGTCCACGGGGTCGCAAAAAGTCAGACACAACTGAGCGACTGAACTGAACTGATATGCAAGAATAAGATTACATGAGTTAGTAGATATGCAACATACATGAGTTAGTAGATATGCAACAACAAGAAGAACTGTTACACAATGGGGACTCTATAAATATCAGCCACTATTATTAGTTAAACACGAGGTATATGCACTATGTAAATCCCATACAAAAATTTTGTTTTTAATTATCATTATTATGTCCAATGGGATGTAGGCTAAACATATGTCATACTCTATTTTGTAAATCCTGAAAAATATTTCCCATTAAATATGTAAAATAAAATTATTGCATCCTATGTTTCATAAGAATGTTACAAAGCATAATAATAAATTGCTGCTGGTAGACATTAAAAACTGCAACTCTATCTCAGGGGAGTGATTTTGATGTTTGTAGCAAAACAGTGTCTGTGTGTGTGTGTGTGTGTGTGTGTGTGTGTGTGTAGATTGGGTGACTCTATATTTATTGAGAAAATATTGTGCAGTACATCATTGTTTATAATGGTGAAAAACTGTAAAAACTAATGTGATACTATTGATAAGATGTAAACATGAAAATCTGATACATGAGTGCAGATTTTTAATAGAAAAGAATGGAGAATATATTAATAATACAACTTAAGTCTATTTTTATATAGATTAAAGTTACGAATGTTGATAAATTAGACATGTGTTCTTGACATAAGTGTTTTGGTGGGTTAACTTATCACTTCTTATTTGTAAAAACTATAAACTAGGAAAAATAAAGAAAAAGAATAATTTTAAAATTATTTCATTGTTTTCTTTTTCAATTCTTTTCTGCATTTTGTTTATGTCTATGTAAACAAAGGGAAAGGAAAGTTACAATTTAGATACTTTTATAAAATCTGGATACTTTAAGAGATACTTTAAAGAGATAGATAAGTGAGTTCTTTAAGATTAGTTGTTGATTTCTCCACAGATGAGTTTCACATGACATTGTCAGTTGCATCAGCTGAAAAACAAAATCAGTACCAACTCTTTCTGATTGATAAGGGGTATTACCTGTTTTCACATTTTCCACTCCATTTCCTTCTATCAAGAATGGGTAAAAAACCAAGAAAACTGATTCCAATCCCACAGAGAAGCAGATCAGCTACTGTGTAAAAGTGTGACTTCTAGGAAGAAGCCAGAGTCAGAAAAATATATTCTAGTGTTGGACAAAAATCCCTTTTATGTAATTTGCTTTTCATTGTTGAATGAGCTCTGAAGGGTCTTTGAATGGCAAGGAGGGAATCTGAGATTTATGCTGGTCCTTGGAGTAAAAATAGATAAATTATTTTCTTTCATTTAGTTTGTAATTTTTCCAACTTCCTACTATAAAAGTCTAAGAGAAATATAAACAGCAAAGGAAACAGTATTGATAGACACCATGTTTCTCTCATCCAGCTTCTTTATTTAGCAATTTGTGGCCAATTTGTTTCCTCCATATTCTCTCACTTTGTTCTCTCACTTCCTCTTGGATACTTCTGAAGCAAATCCTAGACATTTATATTGTGCCATCTGTAAATATTTCAGTGTGCTGTGTAAAAGATAAGGGCACCTTTCTTTTTCATTGCAACATAATCATAATATTATTATTGCAGGTCATTTTCTTTTGCTTCGACCTTAGTTTACTAATGCTAATATGCCTATCTTAACAATTTAATCTAGCTTACAGGATTTCAGTATTTAGACTGAATTAATTTCCTCTAGTAGTATAGACTGTTGATATTATTTTATAGCAGCCTTCACAAAGTGGTTAGCTGGCCAATGATATCTCAAACTTGATTCCAGAAGTTCCTACCCTAGTCTCCCAACATATCCTACTGATAGTGGTCATGAACAGCTTCTGAAGATGTATTAGTTATTACAAACCTTAATGATTGGCATGTCATTCATCTGGTTAATGAAACCTCAATAATTCCCAGTTTCTTATTGAATAACATGCAAATTTTTGCTTATAATTAAAAATTCTCCTTGATCTGCTTATAAACTGATTTCCCACCATTTCAAAGATGAAAGCTGGTTTCTTTACTTTGTTATCAGAAAGTAATTTTCCAATCTCTAGGTTTTTATTCCTGGGGATTGACTGATTTCTTTCCAAACTTCATATGTAATTATGTAGAAGGACCTATACTACTTGATAGATTTCTCAATGTTTAATGCAAATACTAGATACAAAACAGACAGCAAATATTTGTTGAACACTCAGTATAATGTTCAATTGAACAAAATACTGGTTTTCTGTTAGTGGCAAGTGCTTACCTGCTCCATCATTTTACTATTCTGCTTAAAAGCATCACGGAAAAAATCTTTGGGGAATTTGATTTCCAGATGCTTCTGCTCTGCCTGGATATATGAAAAGCCATCACAATTCACCATATCAATATTTCATTCAGGGCCATTCTCTCAAAGGGGCTACAAAGCAAGGACCATTTACCTTTATCATATAGTGTTATTTTTCTTACTAAAGACCAAGAATTAAGTTCTTGATTTTCAACAGAGAAAACACTAGTTATTTTAGGTAAGTCACAGTTTATAATGAAAAGCCAACTTTACAATTCAATCCAACATTTTTATCTCACTGAGTATATCTTCTTCTTCACTCTAAAATGTTATTTTAAACTTATTTGAAATAAGGTTTCACAAATAGCTGAGAAAAGTAGAGAAGCATGAGACAAAGGAGAAAGGGAGAGATATATCCAACTGAAGACAGAGTTCCAGAGAATAGCAAGGAGAGAGAAGAAAGCCTTCTTAGGTGACCAATGCAAAGAAATAGAGAAAAACAACTGAATGGGAAACACTAGAGATCTCTTCGAGAAAATTAGAGATTCCAAGGGGGAATATTTAATTCAAAGATGGGCAAAATAAGGGCAAACATGGCAAGAATCTAACAGAAACAAAGGAGATTAAGAAGACATGGCAAGAATACACAGAAAAACCTGTACCAAAAAATTTTTAATGACCAACCTGGATAACCATGAGTGTGTGATGAATCACCTAGAGCCAAACATCCTGGAGTGTGAAGTCAAGTGGGCCCTAGGAAGCATTACTACAAACAAAACTAGTGGAGGTGATGGAATTCCAGCTGAACTATTTCGAATCTTACAAGATCATGCTGTTAGAGTGCTGCACTCAATATGCCAGCAAATTTGAAAAACTCAGCAGTGGCCACAGGACTGGAAAAGGTCAGTTTTCATTCCAATTCTAAAGAAGGGCAATGCCAGAGAATGTTCAAACTACTGCACAATTGACTCATTTCACATGCTAGCAAAGTAATGCTCAAAATACTCTAAGCGGGACTTCAACAGTACATGAACTGAGAACTTTCGGATATACAAGTTAGACTTAGAAAAGGCAGAGGAACCAGAGATCAAACCTGTCGGATCATAGAAAAAGCAAGAGAATTCCAGAAAAATATCTACTTCTGCTTCATTGAGTACACTAAAGCCTTTGACAGTATGTATTGCAACAAACAGCAGAAAATTCTTCAAGAGATGGGAACACCAGACCACCTTACCTGCCTCCTGAGAAATCTGTATGCATGTCAAAGATCAACAGTTAGAATTGGACATGGAACAACAGACTGGTTCAAAACTGGGAAAGGAGTACATCAAGGGTGTATATTGTCACCCCGCTTACTTATATGCAGAATGTACATTGTACATTGTGCTTATTTGCTCAGTCATGTCCAATTCTTCACGACCCCAAGGACTGCAGCCCACCAGGCTCCTCTGTCCATGGGATTTCCCAGGCAAGAACAAAGTAGTGTGTTGCCATTTCCTTCTCCAGGGGATCTTCCCAACCTAGGGGCCGAACCCAGGTTTCCTGCATTACAGGCAGATTCTTTACCATCTGAGCCTAGAGGACATCATGCAAAAATGCAGGGTTGGATGAATCACAAGCTGGAATCAAGACTGCCAGGAGAAATATCAGTAACCTCAGATAGGCAGATGAACCACCCTAATGGCAGAAAGTGAAGAGGACTAAAGAGCCTCTTGATGAAAATGGAAGAAGAGAGTGAAAAAATTGGCTTAAAGTTCAACATTCTAAAAAAGATCATGGCATCCAGTCCCATTACTTCATAGCAAATAGATGGGGAAACAGTGGAAACAATGACAGATTTTATTTTCTTGAGCTCCAAAATCACTGCAGATGGTGGCCGCAGCCATGAAATAAAAAGACTCTTGCTCCTTGGAAGAAAAGCTATGACAAACCTAGATAGCACATTAAAAAGCAGAGACATTACTTTGCTGACAAAGTTCCATCTAGTCAAAGCTGTGGTTTTCCCAGTAGTCATGGATGTATGTGAGAATTGGACCTTAAAGAAGGCTGAGTGCGAAATAGTTGATGCTTTTGAACTGTCGTGTTGGAGAAGGTTCTTGATAGTCCCTTGGACAATAGGAGACAAACCAGCCAATCCTAAAGGAAATCAACCCTGAATACTCATTGGAAGGACTGATGCTGAAGCTGAAGTTCCAATACTTTGGCCAACTGCAGGAAGAGCTGATTCATTGGAAAAGACTCTGATCTGGGAGAGACTGTGGAAAGACTCTGATCTGGGGAAGACTGTGAACAGGAGGAGAAGGGGATGACAGAGGATGAGATGGTTGGATACCATCACTGACTGGACATGAGATTGAGAAAACTCTGGGAGACAGTAAAGGATAGGGAAATCTGGTGTTCTGCAGTCCATGGGGTCGCAAAGAGTCGGACATGATTGAGCAACTGAATAATAAAATTTTTCATTCCTGAAAATTGTCATTTTATTTTTTATAACTAATTTTAAACTCAGTGCAATGGATATTAAAATATGAGAATGATAGATTATTGATAAATATTATGTGAGAAAATTAATGGCTCACAATTTACATCTTCATTTATAGCTAAAGCATACAATTTATTATACTAATGACAGAGGACACACATACTCACAGTTTGTTGCAAAATGATGGACTGTGGAAAAACTAAGTTGCTACACTCTGCTTTTACTATCTTTAATTAAGAAAAATTCACATAAAATCACTCTAAAGCAATATGATTTAGCAGCAACTTAAATACCTAGAACATTTTAATAAAAACAACCAGAGTAACACTTTTATTAATAGCTTGAAATAATTCTAATTATTCCAGAATCATTATGATGCAAACTTTGTTTTCTCTCTAATTTATTTTTAAAAGGAAAACTATTATCCCTGTTGTAGTGAACTTTGCTTTCTAAGTGAGCAGCTTAATGGAAAAACTCAGGCTTTGCTGAATTGAGTTCTAACATCCTTGAATGGACATCTTAGCTAATGATCTGCATTGAAGCAATCTTCTTAGGATCATCTACTAAATTCAGTCTATTTTAGTAAAGTTAGGGAAATAGACAGGCTGGTTCAAGATCATAGATGTGTTAACACTGTGATGATTTAGGGGTAAATATTTCACATACTTAGCAGATGTGAAATTTGGTTGTTAACATAAGTGACTCAGGGCCCTGAGCTGACTCAAGTTGTGGGTATTAATCGAGTTGCCCTAGGATGAAAGTTAACATAATATTCTGAGCATATAGAAGGCACCAAGAAAAAAACAGGATTTTGGAAGTCTAAGACAAATGTTTGTACTTGATTTAGTGTAGTAGGGTCATTTTTTATGAAGGATTTTTGCTGGTATGGTCCTCAGATTAAGCAGGCCTAGGACTGCTTTTATACTACTGAGTTATGTGACCCAGCATAAGTGTGGAAAAAATCCACTGGAAAGATTTCATTCTTAGGTTTTACATTAGGCCCCTGGATTATTGTTGTCATGCAAGCAAGTGAGATGTATGACATTTACAATGGGAAAATAGGATTCTTAAAAATAATAGGAAATCTACCCTAATCTATTCATAGTTCCATGTTGGGACTTGACCTACCCAAGCACTATATGCAATAGCTTCTAAGTATTCTAGAATTATTAGAGAAGAAATTGAGTCAGAAGAAAGACAAATCTTCAAGTCAATGTACGAGGGAGCTGTGAAAAACTGATACATCTCTGGGCCAAGATGCAATATCCTCACGATAAAAGACACGATGACCAAATTGCAGGATAAGATCAGGGTCGAGTGTTTCCCAAGCAATTGAACCATAAAGAAAGTCAACCTCATAAGAAAGAATTTCCAGAAGAAATCATTCATTATCAGAAAATCTGTCACTGCCAGTGGACAATGGAGGCAGATTTCTAGGAAATAAGTGGATAAAAACTGATCAGGGAAACAGTGACCTGCCAACATTTACTTCTTCACACAGCTTCAACTTGCAAAAATAAAAGCAAATAACAATAACAGGTTATAGAAAGTTTGTTAGGCAAATAGCTTAGATTAATTTAGGGCAAGTTTGCCTAAATCAACAATGTTAGAAAGTGGTTTATCTGGGAATGAAATTCAGCAATCACTCCAGAGCCTGCCCTTAAAGTCAAACCTTATGTGTATTTTAATTTCACAACATATCCATATTACTGTGTTATATACTTTTCACAGAGATTGCATACAAATTATTTCTTTGGGAATTATTATTTGTATGAAGTGATCAAATCATATTACTATGTCCATTTTAAAGATGAAGGAATTTGGTCTAACATAACAGTATCCTTTCTGAGGTCACACAGGTATAATTTTAAAACAATAAAGTAGAATTCAGTTTTTCTGTTTCCTCAGTGTTTTTGTTCATTTGACATAAAGGCTGGCATACTTTTATTTAAAGGACTAGATAGTAAATGTTTTAAAGTTTTCAGGAAAGAGGCAAAATTGAGGATATTATATAGCTACCTATGCAATAATTTTATATGTAGCCATTAAAAAATATATCAGCTTTCTTTCTTTGTGGTCTATACAAAAACAGACAATAGGTTGAATATGACCCTGTGGCCACAGTTTAGCAACCCAGATTATACCAACACTTGTTTGAATGGTTATTTGCAATAGCAACTTAATCTAACAGTGATGAGCTGAATAGTGTTACATTATTTTTCATCTCTTTGACTCAATTTGTGTCATATGTAAAAGAAACTTACAGAAATCCTTATTTATAGAGAACACCTTATGAAATAAAATAGTAACATCCATAAACTTATGAAATAATGTTTCTAATTTATATTTCTATATTTTACGTACATTAATATACATTGATTACAGTTTTAAAAAACTTTCAAATCTAACTTCTTCCAAAATAAAATTATCATGAATTGCATTAAAATCAATTTATATTTAATTCTTTTTCTCTGTACGTAAAATCTGTGGATAGTACACGTTAGAATTTCCAAAAATAGACCGTAGGCATTCAGGTATCTGAAATTTCCACAATGACAATATGATTGCATACTCTGTATGTGATATTTCCAGATAATAATGACTTTGTGTTAACTTTAATTATGATGCTTTATTAGAATAATATAGGCAAGAATTATAAACTCATAAACATACAAAAGCAAAGCTGTTTAGTATATTTTTTCCTCAGAAAGAATTTGACCTCAGCATGTAAGCTTTGGAAAAAGATGTTTTACTCAGATAGAAATAAATGAAAATTATTTTTCAATAAAAAAAAGTCAATGTGTTCTTTAATATAACAAATAAAACTACTCATTTTGTCTTTCCAGTTTTCCAGACCTTTGTATCCTCTATCAATAAATGATGAAGACAGTGACAGCAATTATTGGTAACACAACTGAAATGACATTTAAAAATACCTAAAAGAGGATTATAGTTTTGCAACAAGCTTTTAATATTTTTTATCTTGGAACATTCAAGACAATACCACAGTTTTTTAGAGAAAAGTTTATTGACTGAACATTTTTGTAGATAAATGGATGACCTTTACTTTCTCCTCTTATGTGTACACTTAGAAATTACCTAGGGGAAAAGAAGTGTCAATTTGTCATTCAGTAGTATGATACATGAATTGAAGTAATCTTTGGGTAAGCTTGAAATCTAAGTCAATATGAAAAACAAGAGATTCACTCAGAGAACAAAGCTGACCACAAAAGTTTGCCAAATTGATAAGTTGCCTTTCTATATTGCAGCCTTTTCAGTGTCTCTTGTCTGAATATAGGCAAACACAACATTGCGCAGAAACAATGCAAGAATGAGGGACTTTGGGTTTGACCTGAAACCCTTTTTCTACCCCCTCATTATGGACACCAATGAACAGCTCTAGAACTTGAAGTATTAGTTGATTTTGAACTTATTGCATTATTAAAATGAAATTATAAAATATGTAGAGATAGTGTTATTTGTGCTATTCATGTCCACCTATTTTGCTCATCAATATAAAATAGGAAAGTGGATGATCATTTCTAAATTATCACGATGGTTGACTCACGCACAAGGTGACCGCATCCTTGCTCACACTTCCGGATGGATATACCTGCCAGTCTAATATGCATTTGGGGCTTCCCTGGCAGCTCAGCTGGTAAAGAATCTGCCTGCAATGCAGGAGACCCCGGTTCAGTTCCTAGGTTGGGAAGATCTGCTGGAGGAGGGAACGCTATGCACTCCAGTATTCTGGCCTAGAGAATTCCATGGACTGCATAGTCCATGGGGTCACAAGAGTCAGACATGGCTGAGTGACATTCACTAGTATGCCTCCAGGGAAATCAATGAAGAAAGGAAGGGTCAGTTTCAATAGATTGGGGTGTAATGACACTTTGAGAAGAAAGCAAATGTCTTTGTTTCTTTTGAGACAAAAACAGCAACTAGTGAGGGTGTTTTTTATATGTCAACTTGACTAGGCTACGGCACACAACTATGTAATCAAACAGCAACGGAGGTGCTGCTATGAAGGCATTTTTGGTGTGATAACTTGGGTGGGCTTGGCTCAAACATTTGAAAAACTTTAAGACCATAACTGAGGCTTTCCAGGAAAAAAAAAAAGGGAAAGAAAATAAAAAATAAATGTAACCTGTGGATAGCAGTTTTAGCCTGTGTCCCAAAGTTCCAGCCTGCCTTCTGATAGCCTACCTTGCAAATATTGGACTTGCCTAAACAAATCCAGTGTTTTCATAAGCCAATTATTGGCAATACAAAATTCTTAGTGTACGTGTGTGTGTGTGTGTATATATATATATATAGAGAGAGAGTATATATATAGAGAAAGAGAAAGAGTTTCTTTTTCTCTTGTGTAACACTGATTGATACAGAGGCACTCACTTGATTAAAGATTTAAGAACCTTCTGCAAAATTCTCCAAGGGAATGTGAATCTTTTATAATGTTAACATCAAATATATATGGTTGGCTAACAATAACAACAATACAGACAGTAACAGCAACAAAAACTAAACACCCAGGGATCAAGAGTATAACATGAAATGGAATACGGAATAACAAATTCAGATATCGACTACTAAATAGCTTCAGTGTGGGAAAGAGAATCTTGGTGAATCTTTGGCTACTTTTCCACAATCTTTTTCCTTTGCTTTTGATTTCTTTCTACATTCAGATGTTTGCATTGCTGAGTAGTGTGGCATCAAATTCGAGTGTGAGCTGTCTCTATAAAGGCTGTTCTCTGGACTCTGCTCCTATCTGTGTTGGTGGTGTGTAGAATTCTAAGATCATGCCCATGACCCTCAGTCTTTGTAACAGCAAAATAATTTTTTGAAGTTACAGTGTTTTGTAATTGAGGCTACAACTCATGGTAAATGAAAGATTACCCAGTGAGCCTAATCTAACCTAATGTACCATTTAAAAGCAGAGCATTTTCTTCAACAGGGAGCAGGAAAGGAAGTCAAAGATTTGAAAACTCAGAGAGTTGTTCCTGGCCTAAAGCTGGAGGAGGCCCTGTGCAAAAGACCTAAAAGATCTATCTGGGCCTCGCTGGTGGCCCAGGAGGTAAAGAATATGCCAACAATGCAGGAGACCTGGGCCCCATTCCTGGGTCGGGAAGATCCCCTGGAGAAGTTAAGGGCTACTCACTCCAGAATTCTTGCCTGGAGAATCCCATGGACAGAGGAGCCTGGTGGGGTAGGCTCCATGGGGTCGCAAAAAGTCAGACAAACCTGAGCAACTAACACTTTCATATTTCATTATCTGAGAGAGACTCTCAGATGACAGGCAGTGAGAAAATGGGACCTCAATGCTACAATGACAATTTATTCTGCTATTATTCGATTCCTGGGTTGGGAAGATCTGAAGAAGGGATAGGCTACCCATTGTAATATTCATAGGCTTCCCTGGTGACTCCAGGGGATCTTCCTGACCCAGGAACCCAACCAGGGTCTCCGGCACTGTAGGCACATTCTTTACCAACTGAGCTATCAGGAATGCCAGAGGAGACCTTAGATCGGATCTTTAATGATTTTACTTAGACTGGTCTTTCCCCCACGTTTTGATAAGTGTTAACTCAGTATAACATATGTAGAATAAAGAGTAAGACGAGTATTTCCAGCTTTTAAGATAACATTCAGAGATGATATCTCAGGTTATGTGCCTTCATATCCTATGTTATTTTTGTTACGTGACACACTGTATAATGTAACATAACTAAATCAGAACTAGGGAAATTGGGGCAATATAGAAATGCCTCCCGGTTTTCTTCATGAATTGTAAAGGAACTAGATGGATCTAGCGGAGAAGGCGATGGCACCCCGCTCCAGTACTCTTGCCTGGAAATTCTCATGGACGGAGGAGCCTGGTAGGCTGCAGCCCATGGGGTCGCTAACAGTCGGACATGACTGAGCGACTTCACTTTCACTTTTCACTTTCATGCATTGGAGAAGGAAATGGCAACCCACTCCAATTTTCTTGCCTGGAGAATCCCAGGGATGGTGGAGCCTGGTGGGCTGCCATCTATGGGGTCGCACAGAGTCGGACACGACTGAAGCGACTTAGCAGCAGCAGCAGCAGCGGCAGCAGATGGATCTAGAGTGGAGTTGTCCAGAAGTCTGGGCCTTCTCTAATTTGTATTAATCCCAGTAAGTGTTCTACTCTGTGGAGCAAGAAAACTCGATATAAAACTTAGAGGCAGTAGGGAGGAGGGGATCCTCTGAATACTCAGAAGTTAGAGAATAAATGAATCCATTTATGCAGGTGAATAAGGTCTCACATAGATTTCCTTTTAAAATTTAGGAAGATGTTAATTGTGACTTAATTTTGGAGATTTTAGAAACAATCTGACCAAGACAATTTTTGTTTAACTTTGTATTTCTTGAGGTTGGTTAACTTGTAAATGACTCATAGTGAGAATTTTGAAGAGCAGCTGCACTTAAAACCTTAACCTTAGGTCCTCACAATATTTTATCGTGTGAGAAAACACAGGGCATCTCAGTACAATGGATATTTTATACAATTGTTTGTAATACATTTTTCTTCATTGCTCAAAACACTAAGAAACTTCAACAATATTAAAACAAAACCTGTGGAAAAGTTATGTTTCTTTAGTTCCCTAGTGGCCTGTATTCACTTCCTAACTTTAACACTTGTGTGACCATGTCACTAAGTCGTGTCTGACTCTTTGGGACTCCATGGACTATAACAAGCAAGGCTCCATGGGGTTCTCCAGGGAAGAATGCTGGAGTGGGTTGCCATTTCCTTCTCCAGGGGATCTTCCTGGACCAGGCATCAAACCTGTGTCTCCTGCATTGGCAGGCAGATTCTTTACCACTGAGCTACCAGGGAAGCCCCATAGCCTCATTATTCTGTCTGTAAAATGAGAATCTCATTCTCATTTGGCAACACAGTAATTCCTTTGCAGTGATATGCCACCCTTGTTTATTTTTTCCATAAGAAATATGAACCCTTCTGGATTGTCTTAGGATGAGATTTAAGTTCCTAATATTTCCATGTCTTTCACTATCTTTTTGCAGATAATGTAGACTTGGACAGTGCTGGATATTTTTTCAGGTCTCAGCTTTGCTACTTAATAACTGCAAAGTTGGGAAAGTGATTTAAATTTTTAAAACCTTAATCTTTAAGTTTGTAAAATGGAGATAGTGACTATATTATTTAGGATCGTAGTTAATTTCAGTAAAACATTTCAGTAATACTTCTTAACAAATGGTAGCTATTTACTGTTGCTGTTACTATTATTCAGTTCAATTCAATTGCCCAGTCGTGTCCGACTCTTTGCGACCCCATGGACTGCAGCATACCAGGCCTCCCTGTCCATCACCAACTCCTGGAGTTTACTCCAACTCATGTCCATCGAGTCGTTGATGCCATCCAACCATCTTATCCTCTGTCGTGCCCTTCTCCTCCCACTTCCAATCTTTTCCAGCATCAGTTTCTTTTCAAATGAGTCAGTTTTTTGCATCAGGTGGCCAAAGTATTGGAGTTACTATTATTAATATTGTTTTCATAACAAGCAGCAATATTTTATGAAAAAAATAGATACACATATACAAGGATCTGAAAAGGGCGCTGTCCAAACCTAACTTTGAAACATCATATAATATGTTCACATTTTAGACCTTGGTGAGGGTACAGGCATTATTTTTTCTTGCTACATAAAAAAAGGGGGGCTTTGCAGAATTTTAATGTTACTATTTTAACATTTATTATTCAGTAATGTATGTTTCCAAAGGGAAACTGAGAGTGTCTCTGTATATCTAAACATTTTTCCTTTCTTTTAAAAATAAATAAACAAATCCATTTTTCGTAAAAGAAAAACTGAATCATTTACATTTCTAACCTCTGATGATCAAAACTGGAGGCTAACTTAATATCACATAGCATACATTTTTTTCATGAGCTTGAGAAATTTCTGTTCTGCTCCCATTAATGAAAACACAAGCATGATTTTAATTAGCCTGAATGTATCTTGCAAAAGCATAAATCCCTTAATCAGATGTGAGAAATGAAGACTGGTCACCTCTCCTTACCAAATTTATACTCTCCTAAAAAAATTTTAGTCTTTCCTCTAATTATGTCTTCTAATTAGAATTATAGCTTCTGTAACAAATTTAAAATAATTGAAGATAAAATTAATTCATCAAAGAAACACCTTTCATTTCTCAATATATAATACTATTTTAATAGTTATATGAATACAATTACTTTTATATCTCCTTGGTAAGGGATATTTAAGTTGTCTATTCACAATTACAGGCACTTTAATTCTTGAATTGAGTAGATCTCCAGTCAAAACCACTAGTATTTTTGAAGGATTTTACATTATTAAATTCACAGAAGCAATTATCGCCCCCTCCTAGCAAGTCTGCAAATTGTCTTTTTTTAGTCATTGTAAGGAATTTTCTTCTTAGTAATGCGATTCCAACTTCCCCCAGAATCATATTTATTATGGTGTGTTCCATTCTCATTTTTGAAGGGAAAATGTATAATTATATCCACTTTTCTGTTTAATCATATTGTTATTCCTTGTAGGGCTTCCTTGGTGGCTCAGTTGGTAGTGAATCCGCCTGCAGTACAGTAGACCTGGGTTCACTCCCTGCGTCAGGAAGTTTCCCTAGAGAAGGAAATGATACCTACTCCAGTATTGCTGCCTGGGAAATCCCACAGGCAGAAGAACCTGGAGGTCTACCGTCTATGGGTTTCCAAGAGTCAAACAGAACTGAATGTCTAAACAACCATCCCTTCTAGAAGCAAGTACATTTGCAATTTAAACCAACATATTTTCTCTGCTTTTGGAAAAAAAAGTAAAAAATTACGAGGCATTATACCTAAACTAAGATTTTGGTTTCATTCATGTGATGTAAAAGGGCACAGAAGTAAGTTAAAATCATGAAAGTAATATGAATGTCTCAGAATGCCAATTACTTAATTATTTGGTAAAATATTACATTTTGTGATGATGTTTGTTATTTCCACAGAGTAACTCACCCTTAATTGGTAAACTGTCAGATACTTTTCACCAATATGTTGAGATCATTGATTTTTGATCTTTTATAAACTTTGATTTACTTTACATCTCAAGCCCACATGTGTGCCCTTCAGCGGTTTTCCTTCTCTACTCCAGATATTCTTTATATTTAATCTGTCAGCAGAGTCAAGAATGCCAAAGGCTTAATTCCAGGTGGACTGACCTCTTCTGAGTCCCACGCACGTATACATTTTACACTATTTTTTGTTCATATTTTACTTTATTTAAACAATGAACTTACTTTTGTTAATATTTAATTTCCCAAGTGACACTTTAAAGGCTAATAAAAAATAAGTGAAAAATTTATATCTACTGACTAATGAATGATGGTGTGACTATGATGCTATTAAGGTAAACTGAATTAAATAATTAATTTGAGACAATAATTTGGAAATTCTAAAACATAAAAAAAATGGCTCAAATTATTTCTCTATTTTGGATAAGAACCTCAATTTGTTAATAAGAATATGCAGAAAATCCACACACATATCCTCTTGCCTCCAACCTGAGAAGAGGTGAATTAATACTCCTTTTTTTTTGGGTACTTTTTAAGGACAAAAAGCAAATTGCTGAGTGGCTAGTAAAGGAAACGTATTTGGGCTACCTTACTGTTTGCTACAATGCATAATAATGTTATCTTTATTTTTCCAACATTCTTCATATTACATGAGAATTGGACAGACTGCCTCATTCATATTCTTACTACTTCCATTCACTAGAAAATAGATGCATGCCAAACTAGTTTCTTCTTTGTTTACAAACTATTGTGGCAAAGATGAGGGTTCATAATTCTTTGATAGCCAAGATGATCTATGGTAGAAGACTGCGTGAAAGTGTGCACATCTCCTTCAGTGTCTCTACCCCGTTGTAAGAAATGGGTGGAATGCTAACTTATCATCTTCATTATATTTATGAATAAATAAAATGGAGTAATAACAGTTAGCAAATCACACTAAAATTGTCAGATAAGCATCTTCTGTTACAGTGTCACATACGGTGCCATATTTTGTGACTTGAATTGCAATGTGCACAGAATATGGGAAAACAAGACTGTATGTGTACTCAGTATCCTCTAGATACTGATCTTGATCTTACTGGTAAACTATATAAACAGAACCATTTCATGACAACCATGGAATTCTAATCTATAGACTCTTTTTACATTCCATTTTAACGTCACTTGTGTTGTATTGGTATGCAGCAGAAGTATCTGAAAATTAACAATAAAAAGGCAAGTTCTCACTTTGCATAAGTATCATAGCTTATAAATTAGACCAATAATTTTGAGAAAAACAAGTTATTGGCCCAAATTTATTCCTGTGAGGTGGGATATTATTAAACACATCTTATAGAGAATTTATGAAAAATAAATATACTGTTCTTATTTATTTTAATGATTATTTCTTTCTTTTTAATTGCTATTCAATAAGCTGTTCATTAGGAATTTAATGTTTAATATTATTAATGAAATTAAATAAAAAAGATATATAGCGCCATTAAAGTAGCACATAAGAAAAATGCTAGTGCTAAAAATAACTCTACTTAGTAGGTACCAAGAGATGCATATGAAAACCATATTTCACAAGATAGTCTTTCTACTGAAAACTATTACACTGTGAGGCATATTTGTTCCTTTCTCCTATAGACATATAAGTACAAAGCATGTTGTTTTTCAAATTATAAATTATACTCTTTATCGGATACTAAAAGTTGTGGCTATATAGCAGAATAGAATAATTTGAAACATTTTTTGCTTTACCATATATGGAAACAAAAACAAAACTTTTGCTCGACCTGCTTGAATTGCAGTGACAAAATTGCCTGCCACTGTGAATGTATCATCCATACACCGATTTAGACTAGTCGTTAAAATGATTGGAATGACGGCGAGAATTTATATCATACATGGAAAGACAGGCACATTCTTGGAGATGGAAGAGAATAAACAAAATACAGCTATTTCAGAGGATATTTTAGAGATTCTCTAAACTATTATGAATGTAGGTACTTTTTAATTTTAATAGTCCTTTAGAAATCATCATTAAGGGTTAGCCATTTACTTTCTTAAGGATCGCAGAGAATTATGTATTTCACATATAAGATTATACTGAAAAAGCTAAAAGGAAAGATTACTACACTAAATTTGTTCACTTGATATTCTGTCTTAATAAGCATGTCAGTCATTTGGGTTTTTACTTATTTACTTTTTGGATTTCAAAGCAATAGCAAACATTTTCTGTGAGTTTTAATTATTTTCCAGAGAGTTGTATATAATAATGATATTTTTCACAAAGCCATTTGGAAATATCTCCTAAACAGCCCTGAAAGCAACTTTGAGATATAAAATCATAGAATTAAGTAAGCCATTTCCTTGACTTATAGTGGCAACCTAAAAATAATAAAAGTATTTAGTACATTAAATATGCTCTTATTTTCTACCAATACCTACCTAACGAATAGAGAACCATGGTGACTGGTTATTCTTAGTGTGTAATGATACTGCGTTTGTATTGAAATGTGCTAAAAATGATTACTTTGATTTCTAGATGATTCTAATACATTATAAATAAAAAAAAAAGAAACACTTTATCTTCGTATTTAAGAAGCAAGCCTCTCTTTCCTCTCTCAGCATCTCTCCCTCTCTCTGTCTCTTTCCCTTTCTCCTACTTTCTTGGACTCCTGGTAATTACACCTTTTATTCCAACATATAATTACTGAGGTTTTACTATTAGAAATATCCATCTCCTTCTGCATATGGCTACTTCAGATAGTATTCAGGGACCTCATGGGTGTGGCTAAAAGGACATTTTACTCATGCACAAGCCCCTGTATGTTTCAAACACTCTAACTTGCTTGCTACCCTGTCCAGCAAACTAGAAGCATCATCTCAAGTCCACAGTTTGCTAATAAAAATGTCATCAGTAATTCAGTGTTACTGCAGTTTTACTGTTTGATATAAAAATAAAACAATATTAGTGCGAGTGATCAAACACCAAATGCCGTTTCTTCAGAGTCAGAATGATGTTTTAGAGAGAGACTCTCCTAAGGTACAGTATTTTTGAACAACATGAACAACAACATTTTATCAGTGTCATGGCTATATTTTTGATAGTGAATGATATAAACGGGGACAAGGAAAACTAGATAAGGCCCATAAACTTTAAGACAACCCACAGAAATGTAACTCACATTTTACTGAAGTTTACTTGGAACTAAATCGGCTGACACTCTTTTGTCCTATAATCCCAGTAAGCACGCAGACATGCAAACCAAGCAGCAAAGTTCCGTCCATTAAAATAACTGTTGATCTGTAGTCCCAACAGTGTGATTTATTATTAAATTGGTATGACCAATTTTAGTTTATACAAATGAAAGTGTAACAAATGTCTACAATTTTATAAGCTGATATGACAAATTTTAAATAAAGCAAAAACGTGGCAGTCACTAATTTCTGTCCTTTCAAAAAGTAAATCTGTAGGTTTGAAAACTCATTTGCTTATTTTCTAAAAAAAAAACAAAAAATCTTTAAGTATCACTGTAGGATGTTTAGTTTAATTACCCTAAATAATACTTACTATATAACAGATAAAGTATAATGATAACATAAGGGAACATAACACAGACTGAAATAAATCTATATCACCTTTATATATATATATGAGAATATGTGTACTTGTGTTATATGTGTCTCTATATATTTAAACATATCTACATTTTTCTAAGAAAAAGAGAAAACTCAGATGCCACATAGACATAGAAACATAGACAAAAAATCAATATAACATTAAAATCATAAATTTAAATACTCATAAATTAAAATTTTACTTTCATTTGAAGTTAACATATGTTCATCCCATTTGAAACACAAAAGTTTACACTGATTTATTTTTACTATATAAAAGTTCATACAAATCAATAGTCAGATAACTCAATCAAAAACTTGGTAAAATACACAAGTAGACATGAGGTAATGGAGAAAATTCATTCAGAATGAGTTGTAAGCATATGGAGTAATTCTGAACATACTCTAGAAATGATGTGTTATTATTTACATATACTTGAAATTTAGGCAATAATCTTGCATATATGCTATATAATCTACTTTAATTTGTCTGATTAAACTTAAAATCTCAGTTAACTATTCATGAGGGAAAGTGAACATATGCATTACACTAAGTCAAAATACATCAGTATAATATGATATGTGTCATGTGATAATTAGTATATATATATAAAATACACAAAAACAGAGCAATATCTTCAGTTAAAATAAATTATTGTATAAATCTTTCAAATCAACCCTTCTGGTAAAATTAATTTCGGCAATAATTTTCTAATTTTAAAATCCTATGTTAGAAGAAATGACAACAGTTATAAGGAATGAATGGAGGTAGTAAGAAATAAGGGAAAACAGAAGAAAACCAGAATGTGGTATAAACTGAGCTTGAGAAAATAAAATTATGCTGATCATTTGACTTTTCAAGTGACTTGTCTCAAATGTTTTCCATTTAAAGCTCAGTTTATCTCATGAAAATTGAGGAGTGAAACCATTTACAAAACATGAGATTGACAAGGTACATATCTAGTTTACAAAGAGAATTCACTCTGAAGCAGAAAATAATGGAGGTAATACACTCAGCAGGCGCTTTATAACACTATGCATACACCTTTGGCTTGATTCTAACATATGTTTCTCATATGACGGCAAGCAGTCAATTACATTGTTCTCCTTAATTCAGGTATTTGTAGTATTGGTAGTCTCTACACAGCAAAAATTACCTCCAAGCTACTGCTAATGTAATTTCTGAATGATTGACCTTCTCTGCTCACTGGCATGTTTTGTATATTTGAATCTAATGGAACTAAACATAACAGAAGATTCAGGCAAGGTGCCAGAATCCTTCACAATTGACCCTGTTTTGAATGCCAACTTCTGAAGGAGCTTCAAGAGCGGACCAACCTCTCCAGGTGATGTTTAAAATAGATTCTGCTCCTAAGCAACACAACACAGTGAGACACCTGCGGCAACTGAGAAGAACTTCTCAAAGAGTTTATACGTGTTTAACAGTTGGCAAACATTGCCATTTGTCACCTATCTGGCTTTTCCTGGTGAAGTCTGTGTAACACACTGAGTTTTCTCAGAGAAAGCAGTTGGAGTGCTAGTCAAACAATCCACTATTTTGGGGGGGCTTAATAATTATGAGAATCAAATCAATAATTAACAATTTTGTGGGACTTATAAATTATTCCAACAACTCTCAGTGTAAACAAATTTCACAAAAGCATTTTTGAGCCCTGAAAGAAGACATTTAAAGCAGGTGAAGCTGTAGAAGACATTACTATGAGAATTACTTGGAAAAGAGGGAAGATTATGGGAAAGAAAGGTGTTGGGAAGATTTTTACCAGCAAGGACTAGTGTAAGAAAGGTAATCAAAAATGTTTTTATCCAGTAGATGCGAAAGAAGGCTTTTGATAATTTTGCATCAAAATGGTCATAATAGACTCACATGTGGTGGAAAGAATGTGCAAGCTGTGTATAGAATCCAAAGTCATAGATTACAATATAGAATATCCCTACTGCATATACGTTCATTTAATTCCACATGTATGGTCATCTTGTTTGTTTTGAAAGACAGCACAGCCACTGAACAAATTGCAAATGCATAGTGGCCTTAGGTATCAAGTGATGCTGGAATTTTTAGGCATTAGAAAAGACCCTGAGAACATCTCTTCTCAAAATAACTACATATTATATGTAGGAGTTTGGGAAGGAAATACATTTTTTGAACGTCTTTCTGTGCATACTCAGTTGCTTCAGTCATGTGGGACTCTTTGCGACCCTATGGATGGTAGCCCGCCAGGCTCCTCTGTCCATGGGGTTCTCCAGGCAAGAACACTGGTGTGGGTTGCCATGCCCTCCTCCAAGGGTTATTCCTGACCCAGGGATAGAACCCCCATCACTTATGTCTCCTGCATTGGCAGGCAGGGTCTTTACTATTAGAGCCACCCGGGAAGCTCTGTCCACATTTACTAGAATATTGGGCTTCCCTGATGGCTCAGTCGGTAAAGATTCCACCTGCAATGAAGGAAACCTCTTTCAATGCAGGAGACACAGGTTTGATTCCTGGGTCAGGAATATCCCCTGGAGGAGAAACTGGAAATCCATCCAGTATTCTTGCCTGGGAAATGCCATGGACAGAGGAACCTGGTGGGTTAGAGTCCATGGGGTTGCAAAGTGTAGGACACGACTGAGTGAATGAGCACGCACACAATAATAATAAATAGTATTTATTTTTAAAATGAGATTTTTGATACTCTACTTGTTTTGTTTAGATAATTGAATTGTGATTTGTTTTTACCAATATTACTTTCATACACACAAAAATAAACACTGGAAAAACAACTCAATATAAATTGTAATTTAGCGTCATATAATTATACTTTATTATAGTTATGCAATTGATACACTAAACGTCACCAGACCTGTGATGAACAAGAAAAAAAAAACTGAAAATCTGGAAACCATAAACAAAGAAATAGAGACAAATAGTCTTCCTCCAATTCAATGAAGTATTATATTTAAGCAGAATCTGTATCATTATGGGTAAGTAATTGGGCAAACAACATTTCCAGAGTGATTATTGTTAATATATGCCTAGAGCTGTTATTTTTCACACCAATGATAAACTCGGAAGAACGACAGAAGGGAAAGAAAGGAAGTATGAGAGGAGAGGGTGAAGGGAGTGAGGGAGATGGAGACAGAGGGGAAGGGAGATGGGGAGGAGAAGCAGGAAAAGTAGGAAGAGGAAGAGGAATAAGTAAAGAATGAAAAGAATAGAAAAGAACACAATAGAACACATATTTCAGGAACAGTGGCATAATGCTCTGTTTCAATGCAGTTCTTTAATGGCATGGTGTTACACATGTTAAATTATTATATTATTCTGGAATCAGAAAGCACAAATATTTCCCACATGTTTAATGGTTTGTACTTTGGTAATTTCCCAGGTGGCTCAGTGGTAAAGAATCTGCCTGCCAATGCAGGAGATGTGGGTCCTATCCCTGGGTCAGGAACAGCCCCTGGAGGAGGAAATGGCAGCACACTCTGGTATTCTTGCCTGGGAAATCAAATGGACAGAGGAGCCTGGAGGGATGCAGTCCATAAAGTCGCAAAGAGTTGGATGTGACTGAGCACTTTGGTAGTCACTATTTTTAAAAATAAAAACTGTTTTACAAATGTAGCTTATATAACTTTCATATTTTCTCTACTATTTCATATAGTCCACTGTGCTGAACTAAATCATAGTAAAGGAGTAAAAACCCTCTGATTAAAATTACTTTGTATAAATATAACATAAATGAACTTACACATGAAATGGAAACTGATTCACATAGAGAACAGACTTGTGGTTTCCATGGGGGTGAGATGTTGGGGAGGAATGCATGGGGACTTCGGGGTTAGCAGATACAAATCTATTTATCTATATAGAATAGATAAACAATAAGGTCCTTACTGTATAACACAAGGACCTATATTCAATATCCTATGGTAAACCATAATAGAAAAGGAAAAACAAAAGACATCGCTTTGTATTACAAGATCTGCTCTATAAGAAGGTTAATTAAAACACTGATAAGTATACACAAATATACACTAAAAATAGTTTAAACTAATTTCAACCAAATTTATAGCCTTGGAATTGCAATAAAAAAGCAAACAATAGGGCTTTTATATAAATTGTGTATTTCATTTTTGTACTTAATTAAAAAAGAAGTCTGGAATAAGTACATTCTATTTTGTGGTTCATTACAAATTTGCATTCTATCAACTTCATATATGGAAAAGTTTAACTGTAGTTATTACTGTCATTGATGGGTATAGTTATAGTGATAAGGTCACTACCAACATTTTCTCAATTTTCTAAAAACAGTGATTCCAACAGTGTTGTTTCTATAATAAACTCTAAAAGGAGCACCATTGACATTCATTATGGGTTTAATTTGTATCTATTTTTATAAACTATCATACTACTAATCAGAAAGTGGGCATTTTCCTGCATTTGTTTTAAATATCAGAGAATCAAGAATAATATTTTGAAGAGTATAGAATGGGTGCTCTAATATGAATAATTATAAACTTATTCCAACATTTATAAAGATATTTAAACACTATTGGATATTAAACCATTTCACCAAATTGCATTTATACATGGATTCTCAGGTATGTATGCAAGTGTTTACATTTATTTTAAAATACTACATGCATGCTAAGTAGCTTCAGTCATGTCCAACTCTGTGTGACCCTATGGACTGTAGCTTACCAGGCTCCTCTGTCCATGGGATTCTCCAGGCAAGAATACTGGACTAGATTGCCATTCCCTCCTCCAGGGGAGGAGCAGTATAAAATACTAATGCTACCCTTTTTCATTTTTTTTTTTAATTTGAGACTATTATATTCAACCAAAACTCTCTTCATTCATTTTAGCAAGAGGCAGAACTAATAAATTTTAAGTTCTTAGCTTACTTAAAAAACCATTTTTAATTAAAGGATAATTGGGGCTTCACTGGTGGCTCAGACGGTAAAGAATTTTCTGCAATGTGGGATACACAGGTTCAATCCCTGGGTCAGGAAGATCCCCTGGAGAAAGGAACTGGCAACTCACTCCAGTATTCTTCCTGGAAAATCCAATGGACAGAGGAATTATTCTACAATATTGTGTTGGTTACTGCCATACGTCAACATGAATCAACCATAAGTATACATATGTCCCCTCCTCTGGAACCTTCCTCCTACTTCTCACCCCATCCCAATCCTATTCTGATCATTTAACTTAATATAGTTATACCAAAAGCATAGACAATGAAGATGTCCATATTCTAATCTCTTGTTGTTGAATCTACTCTTCCACAGTCTTTACTATGACGTTAGGGTTGGGGGTCCTGCCTCCACCTCATTCCCAGCTCCTTTGCCAGATGACTGCCTAGGTGATGGTTGGGAGCACTAAAGCACTTCAACACCAGAACACCGCTTCCTCACTTTTGTGTAAGCAGAGGGAGTATATTTCAAGCATTGTGGTTGGTTCTAACCTCCAACTTCTCTTAACTACATCTGAGCCAATCATTAACAAATTCTTTAAAAGGAAAACAAAAGTTTGTTGAAAGGACGTCACTTAACAGGTGTGACCAACCTGCAACTATATGGAGAAGAGTATTGTAGGCAGAAGACACAGTAAGTGCAAAGGCCCTGAGGCAGGAGCAGGGCCATGTGTTGGAGGAACACTGGTTAGGTGGCTTTGGCTAGAGCACAGGGTGTGAGAGAAGGCGCTGGAGAAAACACTAGAAAAACAATAGGATGTTTACTATGGTGAGCCTTGTCAGTTACAGTTTGGATCGTGGATTTTAGTCCTGGGGAGATGAAAAGCCACAGAAGTGTTTGAGAAGAAGGTGGGTGCGTTCTGCTTTAAAATTGAGCTCCTATGTAAAGATGAATAGAGAGAGTCCAGAATGGAAGCTGGGTGACAGTTAGAGACTATGTTTCAAATAAAGGCTGAAGATAGATTTGACCACTATCCACCTGTGAACACCAATCCTCAGGTCTTGTTCTGGAGGTGGGTTTTATGGCAAGAGTGCATCTCAGATTTTCCTACTTGTTACAGTGCAAATATTTCCTCAGTTATCTGAGTTGCAGGAATCACTCAACTGGCTTCTGGATTTCTTTGATTGGAAATTGATCAATGTGTACCTTTATAGTCAATGTTTCCATGGGAGGAGAGAAATTCAGGAACCTTTTATGTCATCATCCTGATGACATTAATCACGAAGGGGATATCCTATGTTTTAAAGAAGAATAATATGTTTGAAGTCCAATGAACTAGTTCTGTCATTATACTTCAGTGTTAATTCAAGTAAAAATGGCTGTTAATGACATAGTCTGTATGAGGTGTTATAAAAAATACATTTATCAGTAAGATATAATGCCAGTCTTAACATTTTTACAGTCTAAAATATATTCAATTCTCCATATAAACATAACATCAAGCTCAAAAATCTGATAACCTGAATTAAAAATAAATTACAGAAATTAATAGAACATAATTGAACTCAAAAGAGGGGAAAAATCCATTCTAAAGTGCATGCTTTTAAATTTCATCCCTACTTTAATAGCTCAAGTTTCATATTTCTGAAGAAAATCAAGAAATATGGAATGAAGATAATATTGAAAATGCAGTATAATTTCAATCTCTCAGGAATTATTTCAAAGACAAAAGTGCTTAAGTCACTTTAGATGAATCTTTGCACAAGAGAAATGCCCAAGAGTCAACATTTGATTTTTATTAAAACCAAGTCTGCACTTCAGCTAAATACATAGTTCCTTAGGAAGTAATTGTTAACTGCATTCTATAGAAAACCTTATGATACATGATCTCAATAAGAAGTTATGAATCTAACTTTGGTAATGACATATGACAGTATTTCAACTAAAGGTATTTCAAATGAAACTACATGTATCTATTAAAACTTATAAAACTTTATTTGCATAAATTTATTCCTTTTTTGTATTCTTCAAAAGAATGTCGCATTTTTTTAATAAAATTGGCACTGTTGTAAAGAAATAGAAAGAAAGCTTTTCATATTCCAGAGCCTTTAATAGAGCTATCGAGCTCTATGACTTAATCATATCAATCACCTCAATGATATAAATAAATTTCTGGATTAAAGTGAAGCTATGCCTAGGATTATCCACAGCTAAGAACCTAAGATGTATATGCTTTTAATGCTAAAAAGACTTTCACTATTGGTTCAGAGCACTCCCAGGAGATATAAATAGGGCTAGAGAATTTATATGACTTAGTCAATGAAATTTAGTGATTAGTGGCAGAATCAAAACTAGAGTGAAAATTACCGTACCCTAATAGGGTTAGCAAAGGACCAGTAAACACACAGCTAGTTTTTCTTCTCTTTTAGTAGAATCATTAATCTAAGTGACTGCAGTATTAACTCAGCCTAAGAGAAACTTCCTAATGCTTCACATCACAGTACATCAGGCTAAACTAGCCCATTCACACTGGCCTATAGAAAAGTTTGGCAAATTTGAACTACAGCTTTCATTCATATTACCATGAGTCTATATATATATATATATATATATATATATATATATAGTGTATACTATGACTAAGGAAGCTTTATAAATTTACTGTCCAATGAACTATTTTATTATAGAAATGAATAGTTACAAGGAGAAAAATGCTACATGTAAGCTTCCGTTCTACACAAATACACATATGTGCAAGGGCAGATATATGTTCAACATTTAAATGAACAAATCTTGCATGTGTCCATGAAAAATTTAGCATATTTACATGAAACCCCAAGAGCTTAAACTTGGTAATTTACCTTTTGTAAGGTAGGTCATTTTAATATCAGGAATATCTCATTTTCCAATTTTGGTTTACTTTTAATCATTAATGTTTCAAACCCTAAATACCAAGAGATTCCCAGAAGTGTTTTCAGACTTGCTCAACAATTTCAGAGGATATTTCAAATCAGAGAGAAAATAATATGTCTACAACCTCTGTGGTCCTTTCTTATTTTACACAAAGAGTACTTGTGCATAAATGCATGCTGAAAAATCTATTTTCACTTGACTTCACGGACATTTTCATTTCTGGACACCACTCTTGTAGCTGACTCCAGTGAACAAAATGTAAGGTGAAAATAAAAAGAGAACTTAAAGATAATGGACCAAAATACTTTTTTCATGGTCATACTTTTGTCATGCTTGTAGAGGAATTTACCCAATAGTATATCATAGTATATCAAGGTTTTTTCACTATGCTATGTATTAACTGTGGATAGCTATGTAACAACTGTGGGTGAATTTATAGATTATCATGCACCCCAAATTCAGTCTTATTCTCTGTTGCTTATCAGAAAAATAAATAAACATGATTATAAAGTACTGTTTTATTTAATCATTTACATTTCAAGTAAACATAAGAATGCTCTCAATAAAAATATTATGTTATGCAGAAATTTAATCTGTCATTTTGTGCAACTTTACTCGACATTTTATGTTACTTTTCTTCCTACAATTTGCCACTCTCTAAATACGAAATTTAAATCTTTGAACTTAGATGTAGTAATGAATCATAAACTCTGAACAATTTTTTCTATGAATACTTGAAGAAAATATTGTACCCTATTGCCATACAATTGTGATTACATGACTGATATCTCTTTTACTGAGGAAAAAATTGACAAAAAGTATCACTGAAGCATAGTGTCAATTAATTTTAAATTCATAGAACAGCTGTGAATGTTAAAGACCTGCAGTTCTTCTCTGGACCCCTGTGAATTATCTGTCATGGTTAAAAGAAGAACAATTTGCCACAGGTAGACCCAGAGGCTATGGACTCCTAGGAACCAGAAGAAAGAAACCGGGAGGAAATCAGGAAAGAGTGTGATTGCAGACAGCTGCGTGGGGAGAAGAGATAAGGTCGGAGAAGTGGAGGTGGGGTGAGAGCTAATAAAAGCCCTGGCAGAAGAGACTGACTGTGCAGAGATTAGGTTTACAAAGCAAGATCTGTATCCATAACTCAAATCTGGGAGAAGAACATTTCTACACATCAAAGAGCCTCAAGGAGATGGTTTGCTTTTTAATACAATTCAAAAAGCAACAATAAAATGCCAGTCCTGTCACTACTTCCTAGGTGTCTGAAATGATACGATTACATTTCATGGATGGAATCGTCAAACAACTGTGTTTTCCCAAAGGGTAGGAGACACAAACACAGCAGAGCTAACGCTACTCCATTTGCTGTGTCAGCTCAAATTAAAGGATCTGAAATTAACATTACCGCCCGAGGTTGACTTTTACTAGAAAGGTAGCAAAGACATTTCTCTACATTACTTTTCTTGTAGTTTGGTATAGTAAGCATTTTAATTGCAGTGAAATGTACCTACAGCCTCAATCCAGCATCTGTATAGCGATATCTATGATTCTAAGGCAAAAGAAAGAATAGAATTGTAATGTAAACAGTGGGTTATGAGAAACCACTTAGAAGAAGTGTCATGAATGGAGCCGTAAATAATAGCTACACCTAAATAAAAGTGGCAAGGTTGGGAGGTATTCCAGGAATAGCAATATAATTGACAAAAGCCTTCGGATCTAAAACACATGGTATCTATAGGGAATTTCAGAAATTCAATATAATTTGAGCTAAGGATGCATTAGACAATGGTGGATTAGGTTAAATATTAAAAAAAGAAAAGATTTATTTTATTACTTTGTAAGAAAGAAAAGTTAAAACCTTAGTGGTAAAATAATGAGAACATTTACCTTTCATGGATCTGTGATTTGGACAGGGTTAGGCAGGGACAAATCATCTCTGCCCCACTTGGCATCATCAGAATTATCTGAAGGCTCCACACTCATATCTTGGGCAGTCAATATGGGCAGTCAACTGGGACCACACCTGGGGCTCTGATCAGAACTCCTACAAGGAGATGTTGGGTTCCAGTGGTGGGCATTGTCTTTTATCACCCAGCCTTAAAAGCCATGCACTGTTACGTTTGTCACCTGCTATTCATTAGAAGTCAATCACTAAATCCAACCTATATGCATGAGAGGGAAAATTGGACCCCATCTCTCAATGTATAAATGTTTAAAATGCATTGAGAAGATCGTGCAAAAAGGGATATTTTCCCAAAGTCATCTTTGAAAAATAAAACCTGGTACTATCGCTTCATTTCTAAATTAAAAATGGCAAAACGCATCCCACCGGCTTTCAAACAGACAGTTTGTGCTATCATACCTGGCTCACACTTTGAGCAGAAATGGCCAGAGGGCCTGTGTTTATTGAGAGGGAGACCCCTTTAAAAGCCACTATAGAGCGTAACAGTAAGATCTTGAATTATAACAGGGGCTGTGGGGAAATGTCAGAAGACAATGCACTTTCGAGAGAGAGAGTAAACTTAAAAGGCAAAGGCTTGAGAGTAGGAATAAAAATAAGGAGTATAATTTGTTGTGAAGTTTGGAAGTAAACTCAATGTGTTAAATACTGAAGAAGGAAGCCAGATGAAAACAACTTCCGATATCAATGAAACATTAGAAGCTTGAGATCTATAAACATGAACATTAGGGGCTCAGGGGATTAGAGAAAAATAGAAAATAAGTTAGATAAGCTAGTTAACAATTAGATAATAAGAAGATCAAACCAGTCAATCCTAAAGGAAATCAACCCTGAATATTCCTTGGAAGGACTAATGCTGAAGCTGAAGCTCTAATACTTCGGCCACCTGATGCAAAGAGCTGAATCATTGAAAAAGACCGTGGTGCTGGGAAAGACTGAAGGCAAGAAAGAAGGCAACAGAAGATGAGATGTTTAGATAGCATCACCCACTCATTGGACATGAATTTGAGCAAACTCCCGGAGACAGTGATGGACAGGGGAGTCTGGTGTGCTACAGTCCTTGAGGTCTCAAAGAGTCAGATATGACTTAGCGACTGAACAACATCAACAACAAAATACGTATTTAGCTGGAGGACACAGATGAAAAGTTGGTCCTTCATTTCATTTGTTTTTGTCTCTTCTTTGTTGTAAAATGGGTAAAGCTGAGGTTCCACTGAAAGAAGCTAAAGTTATGCTGGAGGGGTAAGCCTTGAGAACGTTGGCTTCGGTCTATCCCAGCACCACAAGCAGGGTCAGCTGTTGGACGCTCTTCTAATGTAACTGATGGATAGAGGTAAGGCTACACACAGGTTCAGAAAAGGGGTAGGTGAGAGAGGGGCATGATTTGTCGAAGCAGGGAGTCTGTTCAAGAATATCCTGAAAATTACTAAGTTTGGGAAAAAAATCAGTATATACTGAAACTGATGTATATGTTGAAAAGTAAGATGCTTAAACAGGAAATTTTCCTTAACTTTTACTGTTCTGCTACTTATGAGTTATATCACAACTGATTCATTTTTTAACTTCTCTTTGTCTCAGTTTCCTTATCTGTAAAATAAGGATTCTGTTTATTAAATGACAATTTAAGGAAAACAGTTAGACTGGTATCTGACACATAGTAGTAGTAGTAGTGTTAGTCACTTAGTCGTGACTGACTCTTTGCTACCCCATGGACTGTGGCCCACTGGGCTCCTCTATCCATGGGATTCTCCAGGCAAGAATACTGGAGTGGATTGCCATTCCCTTCCCCAGAGGATCTTCCTGACCCAGGGATCAAACCCAGGTCTCTTGCATTGTAGGCGGATTCTTTACCACCTGAGCTACAGGAAAAATCCTACACATCCATATAAATATTAGCTCCCAAATATAGTTTTAGCTTAAAATATATTTTCTTTAACATACAGACATATTGGTATTAAATTTCTTAAGATATTATCTAAAAATATATATTTGGTGATTCCTATGATCCACACATTGTTACTGAAATAAATTGGTAAATCATTTTCTTGTTTCTCAATTGCCATCTTCCCCAAAACACGACATCAATAAGAACATTTTTTCAGGGACGGAAAAAAAACAGAAAAGTACTATGAAAAAATAACTACAATAATAATGTTGATTATCTAGTGTTAGATGCATCCTAACTTCAAAAAAAATAATGCTAAAATGAAAAACAGAATGAGGAAACAGACTAAATGGAACAACATTATTTTGTCTGTGTGTGATGAGTGTAATTTTCTGAAGCACTATTGTTGCTATGTCATGATTGCATAGTACAACAAAAACAGATTAGGAAGATATCGGAAATTGGATTCCTGCACTTTCTTTTATTGAATAAGAATTTCTATTCATATTTTTTATTTTATTTCCCCATCCCAAAATTGCTATGTCCGTGTTCCTCTCTCACTGATAGTATAGTCAATAATCCAAATAGTCAAAAAGAAGTGTAAGGCTTATCTTTCATATTATTCTCATTCTCACAGCCTATATCCAAAGAAGCCCAAGATTTTAAAAACTTTCCCTTCCTAAATCTCCCTTAAAGTCCATCATTTTTCTTCATTTCCAGGTGAACCAATTCCTTACAGTAACAGCCTCTTGTTGCTACATTTGGACCCATTGCTCTTTCCTAATTTGTGCTCCTGACTTTGGATGGATGATTCATTGATTTATTCTGTGAATGTAACTTCTCATTCCACTCTCTTCCCTCCAGAGCTTCTGTCTGCCCCTTGCCCAGCCTCTGCATGATCCGCTCATGTCCTGAGTCTCTTGGCTGTAGCCACACTGGCTTTTAATCCCTGATTTATTTCTCCTCTCCACGGTGATGTGTGTCCGCTGTTCCTTCTTGGTGGATGTGGAGTATCTTTCCTGCCTCTCTTTTTTTGATTAATTATCATCTGTGTAATCTTGGCTTAATTGTTTCTTTATTCAGCAAAATTCCCTGACCTTGAGTTACCAAATATCAACAGAAGTTTCAAGAAATCTTTCACTCTATACCTTCATTTAGTGCCGCTCCTGGATGGTAGTTTCCTTTCATGTTTATCTACACCTAATTCTTCAGATATGTTGCCAAAAGGTAGCACAAACAGATTACATTAAAGAGAGAGAGAAGAAAAAAGCCGGAGCAACACAAGGAACAGTGTCTTAAATTCATTACAAAGGTAAGTCAAGCTGCTTCTCGAGTTCATTTTTCTGCTCAAATTCCTTTCAAAAATAATCATCTCAAAAATCTGATTTCTCCGTGTGATCTTAATTCTTAGACGTTTGTGAAGACACTAAAATATTTGTAAATGCATAATACACATGCTCAGTGATACAGCTTCTATTCAGTGACTGATTCTGAAACTGTCTTTTTAAAAAACTTCTGTTCTTATACAGCTGTATATTTCTTTGTTTCCTAACCACTAGTCCATTACCTCTACTTAGAGAAAATAACTTAAGAATTCAAAGGAAAAAGGAAGAGGAGGAGGAGGGATGAAGGGGGGAGGAGAGGAAAGAGGGGGCATTTGGACCTCAGAAATTTCAGAGTTTAAACTGAAAAAGAATTTTGAGAAGGGCAAGAAGTTAGAGTCACCATTTTGTGAATCAATGTTAATAAACTGTGTAGGGACTATATGAATACAATATAAAAAGAAACATTTTTGAGTAAAATGATAAAAGGCGTAGGAAGATATGTAAATGATTTGAAACATGTCATTTATCAGATTATTCAGAGAAGTACTTTTGTAACAAATTATAATTAATCCGGTTAATTTGGTAGATGTATTCCTTATTTACTTCAATTTATTTTTGAGTATTATTATCAAAATTTTTCTAATTTCAGATTGAGAATTATCGTGGCTCAGAGGGTAAAGAATCTGTCCGTAATACAGGAGACCTGGATTCAATTCCTGGAGAAGGGAATGGTTACCCAGGCTATTCTTGCCTGGGAAATCCTATGGACAGAGGAGCTTAGAGGGCTACTGTCCATGGTGTCCCAGAGTTGGACATGACTGGGAAACTAACATTTTCACTTTTTTCAAATGATACAGTTTTTTTGTCTATCAGCTATAAACTAAAGCTAAATAATATTTCTGAAGGGACAGTAGTTATCTTTATCGTTCAGTTGCTAAGTCATGTTCATCTATTCGTGACCCTATGAACTGCAGCATGCCAGTCTTCTTTATCCATCAATGTCTTTCTGAGTTTGCTCAAACTCATGTCCATTGAGTCAGTGATGCCATCCAACAACTTCATCCTCTGTCAACTCCTTCTCCTCCTGTCTTCAATCTTTCCCATCATTAGGGTCCTTTCTAATGAGTCAGATCTTCACATCAGGTGGCCAAAGTATTGGAGCTTCACCTTCAGCACCAGTCCTTCCAAAGAATGTTCAGGTCTGATTTCCATTAGGATTGACTGGTTGGATATCCTTGCTCTCCAAGGGACTCTCGAGAGTCTTCTCCAACACCACAGTTCAAAGCATCATTTCTTCAGTGCTCAGCCTTCTTTATAGTCCAACACTCACATCCATACACGACCACTGGAAAAACCATAGCTTTGAGTATACATACAGACCTTTGTCATCAAAGTAATGTCTCTGCTTTTTAATACACTGTTTAGGTTTATCATAACTGTTCTTCCAAGGAGCAAGCATCCTTTAATTTCATAGCTGCAATCACCATCTGCAGTTATTTTGGGGGCCAAGAAAATTAAATCTGATACCATTTTCACATTTTCTCCATATATTTGCCATGAAGTGATGGGACCAGATGCCATGAACTTAGTTTCTTGAATGTTGAGTTTTAAGCTAGCTTTTTCACTCTCTTTCACCTTCATCAAGAGGCTCTTTAGTTCCTCTTCACTCTCTGCCATTAAAATGGTATCATCATATCTGAGGCTATTGATATTTCTCCTGGCAATCTCGATTCCAGCTTGTGCTTCATACAGTCCAGTATTTTGCATGATGTATTCTGCATATAAGTTAAATAAGCAGGGGGACAATATCCAGCCCTGCTGTACTCCTTTCCCAATTTGGAACCAGTCCATTGTTCCATGTCTGGTTTTAACTGTTGCCTCCTGTCCTGCATATAGGCTTCTCAGAAGGCAGGTAAGGTGATCCTGTATTCTTGTCTCTTTACATGGGTTTACATGTGTTCCCCATCCTGAACCCTTCTCCCACCTCCCTCCCCATTCCATCCCTCTGGGTCATCCCATTGCCCCAGCCCTGAGCATTTGTCTCATACATCGAATTGTTTAGTGTAGATTTTCCCTAAGTTTGAACTAGATGAGAATTTTGAGCAAAGACATCCACCTTGTCTTTTAAATCTGTGTGTGCCTGTGTGATGTAAAATATATCAAGATAGTGGTTTATACCATCTAATAATAAAATAAAATTATCCAATACTCCCTTATTTATTTGAAACATTATTTTGTATAATGTGGCTCCACCCATCTCCCTTGTTAATTTGCATTCTTTTTTTTCTTTTCATTGAGATATAATTTATAATAATGGTATATTAGTGGCAAATGCACAATATAGAACATAATTATATATGTTTGAATCAATTTATTTTTTAATTGAAGGATAATTGCTTTACAGAATTGTGCTGGTTTCTGCCAAACATCAACATGAATTATCCATAGGTATACATGTCCCCTCCCTCTTGAACCTTCCTCCTGCCTCCCACCCATCCCACCCCTCTAGGTTGTTACAGAGCCCTGGTTTGAGTTCCCTGAGTCATATAGCAAATTCCATTGACTGTCTATTTTACATACGGTAATGTAAGTTTCCACGTTACTCTCTGCATACAGCCCACCATTTCCTTCCTCTCCAACACCCCCCTATTGTGTCCATAAGTCTGTTCTCTATGTCTGTAGTTTTAAAATGACCATCACAGTATGTCTATTTAACCTTAATAATGACATATAGTTATCATATTTTTCTTGTGATGACATCTTTTAAGATCTACTTTCTTAGCAACATTCCATTATACAATACAGTGTTATTAACTATAGTCACCATACAGTACATTATGTCTCCATGACTTATTTAGTTTATAACTGAAGTTTATACCTTTTGACCACCTTCACCCAAACCTGTTGCCCTGCAACCATCAGTCTGTTTTTTGTTTCTATGAATTTGATTTGTTTTTGTTTTAAATTGCACATATAAGTGAGTTAATGCTGTATTTGTCTTTCCAATGGATTAATTTCACTGAACATGACTAACACCAAGCTCTGCAGGCTAGGATAAAAATTCACAATCCATATTTTAAAAAAACCTTCAGAAATTTTATTCCAGGAAGACACATGATAGCAACAACAAGGAAACAAAAAATCAGGCTATTCATTCTTCTTAGTAGTTTTGTTGGAACTAGTTACAATGTAGTTCTCACCAGTGCAGAATTAATTTTCAGTTTCTGGAGATTAAATCAAAACCAGACAGGTATCAGTTGCTACTTTCAAAGAAGTTTTAACATCACAAAAGAAATAAAAGATCAAACAGATCACTGAGTTAATCCTTCAAATAAGATTGCTTTCACTTTTTAATGATCTTTAATTTTTTAAAGTTAAATAGTGCAGTATTTCTGTGTTTTTATTAAGAAATGAAGGTGCTCCTAAAGTAAACACATTATGGTAAAAATTATAATTACACCCTTACAATTATTTCCAGATGTTTGTATATTAGACACCTGTGGTTAATTATAATATATTTGAAAACTTAAAAGATGCTCCATTGGCCCAAGTAAATACCTTTAGTTTCATGAACAATTGAGAGGTGAATGTTTAATAAACCACCTATACATTTTTATGGATTAAAAGAAAACTTACAGTGTCAAAATGAATTGGCAATATCAATCTTGATGAAAGCGAGAAAGGAGAGTGAAAAAATTGGCTTAAAGCTCAACATTCAGAAAACTAAGATCATGGCATCCGGTCCCATCACCTCACGGCAAATAGATGGGGAAACAGTGGAAACAGTGGCTGACTTTATTTTTCTGGGCTCCAAAATCACTGAAGATGGTGACTGCAGCCATGAAATTAAGAGATGCTTACTCCTTGGAAGGAAAGTTATGATCAACCTAGACAGCATATTAAAAAGCAGAGACATTACTTTGCCAACAAAGGTCCATCTAGTCAAGGCTATGGTTTTTCCAGTGGTCATGTATGGATGTGAGAGTTGGACTATAAGGAAAGCTGAGCATCGAAGAATTGATGCTTTTGAACTGTGGTGTTGGAGAAGACTCTTGAGAGTCCCTTGGACTGCAAGGAGATCCAACCAGTCTATCCTAAGGGAGATCAGTCCTGGGTGTTCATTGGAAGGACTGATGTTGATGTGAAGAACTGATTCATTGGAAGGACAGAAGTTGAAGCTGAAACTCCAATACTTTGGCCACCTGATGAGAAGAGCTGACTCATTTGAAAAGACCCTGATGCTGGGAAAGATTGAGCACAGGAGGAGAAGGGGACGACAGAGGATGAGATGGTTGGATGGCATCATCGACTCAATGGATGTGGGTTTGGGTGGACTCCAGGAGTTGGTGATGGAGTTGGTGATGGACAGGGAGGCCTGGCGTGCTGTGGTTCATAGGGTCACAAAGCGTCGGACACAACTGAGCCACTTAACTGAACTGAACTGATATGATGAAACTATTCTGGACTTCAGCTTCTCACTTCCAAATCCAAGGTTATAATGAGATTTAAATAAGATGATATTTATCAAATAGGAAGGATTCTGCCTAGAACATAATAAGTATTCAGTAAATAATAGTTGTGATTAATTAAAAAAAAAAAACCTTTCAACTTAAAGTACAATGAAAAATGTATTCCTTGGGTGTAAAATCAAGTGTTAATAGTCATATAAAAACTAAAGTGTATGCATTTGTTTAGAATTTATTCAGATACACTTAGTTAGGCATCTGTAACAATTACTTATGTTATGAAATTTGGAAAAAAATAAGGGATTACAAGATTTAATGATTAAACAACTAAAGATTAAAAAGTCATTATTGCTAGAAATGTGCAAATGCTAGAGAGTTAAGGAATTAGTTGGAGAAAAAGGAAAATATCAAAAGAATAAATTATACTATAAATATTAATATGAATTATTACTTTGTTAGAAAACAGGATTACAAATGTACATTATGAAAGACATATTGAATTGACAAATTTAAAATACTTAAGCCTTGCCTGCGTGATAAGTCGCTTCAGTCATGTCTGACTCTTTGTGACCCTATGAACTATAGCCCCCCAGGCTCCTCTGTCCATGGGATTCTCTAAGCAAGACTGGAATGGATTGCCCTGCACTTCTTCAGGGAATCTTGCTGACCCAGCGACGGAACCCACATCTATTATGTCTCCTGCACTGGCGGGGGTATTTACCATGAGAGCCACCTGGGAAGCCCCACTTAAGCTTTAGGCTTGTGACAAAATAAATAACATACAGTAAAAATCAAACTTTATAAAGTGGGAAAAGGTTCCAAAACAAATAATCATTCTGACCCATAGAATTTAATTCTAAAGTAGATAGCTAGCTCACCTCTGTTTTTGTAATAATAGCATAACAAAACTGAGAGTATATTTTGGTTAGGCAAATCACCATAAGTGCACAGACAAATTTATATGACAAAAAAAAAATAATGTATATGTATTTTACTTAAGTAAAAGTATGTATGTTTAAAGCAAGGGGCATTATAAAAAATACTGTACAAATACTAAAATTTAACACATCTCCATGCAAATTTGAAACAATCTAATATGCAACATGCTGCAGAATATTTTTATCACAAACTATGAAATGACTGTATTTCAATAGGACCACACAAAATATAATGCTTCAAAATTTGAAGCGTGTAGTTTGCATGTATCATCTTGCTTGACAATAAATATCTAACCAATTGATTATTTAACCTTTGAATTATCTCATTTTTCTCAGTAATTTATGTCCTGTGATTATTTTTCTTTTTCCAGTTTCTCCTCCTTCACCTTCTGTTATTTTAGCTTGCTATGTTTATTGTTATTACCTACTTTACCTATATCTGTTCTTCAACAAAATTACAGCCAAATCAAGCATACTGCTACAGTTGAGGTAGTCAGCACTTTCATGATTAAAACTATTCTTCAGATGTTTGTAACTCAACTGTAAAAATTCACACTGGGCTTACCTTGGCATAAAAGGTCATAGCCTGAAGCAAGTTACCTTTGCCAATTTTCAAATTAATATAGTCAATATTCTAAGTGATGTAAGCATAAACCGAACACTAAAGAAATGTATTCCCCCTGAAATAATCATAACCATTTGGCTGATACTTGTTTTCAAGTTATTCAGTTGTCGTTAAGTGTGCATGTGTCGCATGCAGGTGTTGAAAGAAGAGATCTAGGAGGAAGGAGGCAGAAAGTGATGGCTTTCTTCCAAGCAACTAACACTAACATATGTGGCCATAAAATAAATAGCCTTCATGGCAGGTGGCTTACCCTCAAACAGCAACCCGATCTCTCAGTATTTTACATATACAACTATGTAAAATGTCTTAAGGCTCTATTTACAGTAAGAAACTGTCATATCAATAGCTTTCCAAAACCATTTGAAAAATACTGTAAGAATTCTATAAACATTTTTCTCATGCCATATAATATGGACATTTAAAAAAATTTATATAACAGTATTGCATGGTTTTATATCAATGGTGATACAGCCCCATTCTCTTTCTGTAGGTATTCTTTCAAATGGAAAAACAGAGATAAATAAAAATGAGTTTATGTCATAAATAGATCCAGCAATTAAGGCTTTGGGAAAGAAAAATGTTGAGTGCTGCATCTCAAGATACTTCCTACTAAAATTATTCACAGAATCTGTAGGCAACTATTTTCAAGCTACACTAAAGATCTTGTATAAAGCAACAAAAGAAAACATAAAGTAAAGGAAAGAAATAAAAAAGGTAGAATAAATGAAAGAAAAAGGATTTCTTTGCAAAAAAAGTACTGCCATTCTGGAAAATTCGAGAGAAGTCATTCATATAAAAAATAATTATAAAGAATTTAAGCTCAGGAGCTTATTGTTAATAAAAGTCAGGTAGTATAATGTATGGTAAGAGTCAAATAAAATGTCACAACCCTAGTAATATCCAGATATTTTATAATCCCATTCCACTTTGGGAGTCTATGCATCTTTTTTTGTTTTTTATCACAGATTCAATGATACAATATTTTTATTTTTATCTTATTACATTCTTATGTTAAAACTTTATAGTGTTTATGTAGCCGTAATAATGATAAAAATCATAATCATTGCAATAGTTAAAACATCCGTAGCTCTTACTCTGTGCTTAAAGTAACTTTATTTTATTGTCACAACAACTTTCAAGTTAAGTATTATTATTAACTCTATACTCGAGAGAAAGCTTTGAGTTAGTGAATTTAAGTAACTAGCTCAAGTCTCATGATAATGAGATAATAAACTGAGGATTCAAGGCCAGGCAGCATATCTATATAATGTGTTCCTCACCACTATGTAAGACATTTCTCATTTTAATGTCATTAGTTAGTTTTTTAAAACTTATTTCTTTGCTATTAGAAAGAATTTTTTGCCCTGTCATTTCTTTTAAGAAACTACATCACTTTGAACATCTTTACATATGTGCTTACTGGATATCTATTACTTCTTTGCAGCTAATGATTGATAGTGGTATTATTAACACAAAATGAATATTTTTATTTTGCCTAGACTTTGATTTAATTCTATGTACTGAATGTAACTGTTAATCTATATCCTTGTCAATATAGAATTAGGTAAGTATATGTGTACACACATATGCAAATATTTATTTCTACCTGACTAGTAATGAAATGGAACCTCTTTATTTGTTTTATCATTTGGGAAGTTGAACGTTTTTAAACTTTTAAGTTAATTTATTCTTCAGTTTGCTTATAAGCTAACTCCATACCGTTTTTATTAATTCTGCATTATATTTAGTAAATTAACAATTAACATGCATTTGTATTAAAATTTACTAGATTTAATGACAGCAAAATTATACTCATAAACAGAGAAATCAAGTATATGGGTGTAAAAATGTTCAGTACATATAAGAAAAATCAGAAATTTATTTGGCTTAAAATTTATAAGTAAGGTGAGGGTATATGTCAGAGGCCATCATGAGGAGATAAGATTGGGAATGATCATGATAATTAGATCAGAAATTTTCATGTGCTAGTAGTTTTGAACCTTTAGATAGCTTGATAACAAATTACACTTCCGTGAAAAATTCTTAAAGAGCAAGGAATACCAGACCACCTTATCTGCCTCCTGAGAAATCTGTGTACAGGTCAAGAAGTTACAGTTAGATCCAGACATGAAAAAAAGGACTGGTTTCAAATTGGGAAAGGAGTATATCAAGGTTGTATACTGTCACCCTGCTTATTTACTTATATGCAAAGTACATCATGTGAAATGCCATACTGGATAAAGCACAAGCTGGAATCAAGGCTGCCAGGAGGAATATCAATAACCTCAGATATGCAGATGACACCACACTTATGGCAGAAATCAAAGAGTAGCTAAAGAGCCTCTTGATGAAAGTGAAAGAGGAGACTGAAAGAGTTGGCTTAAAACTCAACATTCAAAAAACCAAGATCATGGCATCTGATTACATCACTTCATGTCAAATGAAGAGGGAGACAATGGAAACAGTGACAGAATTTATTTTCTTGGGCTCCAAATTCACTGCAGATGGTAACGGCAGCCATGCAATTAAAACATGCTTGCTCCTTGGAAGAAAAGCTATGACCAACCTAGACAGCTTATTAAAAAGCAAAGACACAGCTTATTAAAAAGCAAAGACATTACTTTGCCGACAAATGTCCATCTAGTCAAACTATGGTTTTTCCAGTGGTCATGTATGGATGTGAGAAGTGGACTATAAAGAAAGCTTAACTTCAAAGAATTGATGCTTTTGAACCTTGGTGTTGGAGAAGACTCTTGAGAGTCCCCTGACTGCAAGGAGATCCAACCATTCCATCCTAAAGGAAATCAATCCTGAAAATCCATTGGAAGTAATGATGCTGAAGCTGAAACTCCAATACTTTGGCCTCCTGATGCAAAAAGCTGACTCATTGGAAAAGATCCTGATGCTGGGAAAGATTGAAGGCAGGAAGAGAAGGGGATGACAGAGGATGAGATGGTTGGATTACATCACTGACTCGATGGACATAAGTTTGAGCAAGCTCCAGGAGTTGGTGATGGAGTTGCAAAGAGTCGGACATGACTGAGCGACTGAACTGAACTGAACTGAGCTTATTATAGACACAATTACAGCTCAGACCTTCAATAATGAATCTGGCTGTGACAAGAATGAGAGTTGGTCCTAGATGAGACTATAAATGGAAGGAATTTGAGACTTGCCTAGTGGTCCAATGTTTAAGACTCCATGCTTCCAATGCAAGAGGCATGGGTTCAATCCCCCATGGAAGAACTAGAATCCCACATGCCAAGTGCCATGGCCAAGAAAAAGAATAAAAAAAAAAGAAAGAAATGGAAGGGATTTGTCTTCCACTTCATGGGTCCGCAGACCATAATAGGCGATTCACACATTTTAGTGGAAAACATATCTTTGTTCTCATCAACTTCCAACTGAAATTTAGAGCTTCTTTCAATTAAATATTTAGGATACAAACCACAGAAATAATGTCAGTGTCTGTGACTTCATCCCTGAAACAATTTGTTATTTTGATTTGACCTACAGTTGTTGCAAATATCTCAAAATACTGTTTATATTCACTTATAGTAATCATTAGACCCACCAGTAGTATTTGTTTGTAAAAATATGTATTCATATTGACATGCATATGTTACTATGCCACATGTTTCAAGTATTGATAAATTTATTTCGGGTAAATCTACATTAAAAAACTATTTCATTTGTTGAATTAAAAACATTATTCTGAAAAGAGGTCCCCTAAAATGTTAAAGACCCTGAGAAAGTATGTGATTTAAATTAAATTCAGACAACGAGGGCCTGACCAGGTTGTAAGTGTCTAGAAGGTGGATTTCAATGGAAACACACATCTCTATGGAGACACAGACATTCTCATACTATATCCAGTATGTTCAGTGAGGTCAGAATAGGCATTTGAGGTCTTAATTAATTTCAAAAGACTAGACCCCATCCTATTTCACGCCTAGTTTCCAAAGGAGTGTTTTTTGTGTTTTTTTTTCCCCAGAAATTCATTTATACAAAGACAATAATCACTCAAGATTTCATGGCTACAAATAAATGCATCTCTTGTATATGACGGTAGATTTTGACCTGAAATTTGATAGCAATTTGACTATGAGGTCAAGTTTCAGTTATTTGGTTGCAATATAAGATTTTGCTTTATGGATATCACAAAGAAATTTCTTCTTCCTCAACTTCAGTGTTTCTAAGATTGCTTGTTGGAGGCAAGACGTGTGTGCCGACATGGGCCCTGCCGGGAATCCAATCTGTATCTGCAATGTGTTACAGGCCTGTCACCCCAAATCGTTTATGGTGAGACATTCTTTGACTTGTGGACATTTGTCAAGGTCAAGTTGCTGTAAATGACCCTCACTTTGGGAACTGAAAACAATCTTCCCACAATAACTTTTCTCTGAATAGCTTCTGTTAGTCTCAAGTTTTCTTAGCTACCTGAAAAACTAGCCACCAACTTCAAGGACAACAAATTAAATCTGACAAGAGTTCTGGCCAGAAACGGCAGAGATATGAGAATAGACTGAGAAAATGCTCCACACAAAATTTGAATAGGGAATCCATTCTGTATGGCATCCATCAGCAGAAGGTTAAAATACTTTAGAGAAATATGTGAGGAGAGGAAAATTAGAAATAGGAGAAACATTGGTTTCTTTTTGCATAAAAATTATGACTGATTCTAACACAAATATTTTTCATGCTAATTAGTGCAGAAATCAGGACCTCTGGAAAATCTGAAATAATTAGTTAAGATGAATTTTGTTATATTTTAACAATCTAGTTATAATTTCCTCAACTTTGGAAATACATAACTACTAATAGTAACCTTGTTGTAATTAAAATTCAACTTTCTCTTTAAAGAGCAAAGTTCTTTTCTCTCGTTTTTGGTTTTCTTATTTAGAAATAGAATATTCTATTCAAGAACATAAAAATATTCTGTCTATACTATTTTGACAACAATAAATTCATTGAAATCTATTCATTTTAAAGGATACTCGTTGCTGATAAGAAGACATGGTTTCTCTTTTCCAGGAACTCAGTAAATTGGAAAAGAGTAATATGAGAAAAATATGTATTATACAAGTTGAAAGAAAATGCACTAAAAAGGAAATTACCTCGATTGATGTCACCCTTATTCTGGACAACAACCTTCACTCAAAAGAAGCATTTCCTAGTCTCAAATAATTTTTGGTATAGGAGGTAAGAAATAAATACACATAGAACCATATAAACATTCAGATAGCAGAATAAAATGCACACAAGCACAATTAATGCAACTAAAGCTCGAAGAACTTAAAAACAGGGCCACACAAACATGCCTTTATTCACTGGATTGGGTTAAGTTTGGAGACCAAATCAGTGAAGTGTTAAATGTGTTACTCTATTGTTACATCTCATGTTAAATATAATGTGTGTGCTACCTAAATGACATAATGCTATCTATGCTTTCTTACCTCTTAAACATTAATCTCAACTTCGCAGTTTCATTTTGTTCTTCTTCCAGGGCTTAAATATGTTGCTGCCCCTTGCAAAGTCATCAAGCATCTCTGCCCGCAGTGCCCAGTGGATGAGACCCAGTTGGACACTGAGAGCTGCATGGTCATGCTCTGGCCTTTAACCCAGACTTTGAGGTTTCTAAGATTCCACGGAATTGCCTGTGGACAGCAGGCAGGGCCTTGCATGGACAAAGCCCCAAGTGTGGCACATCATGTTGTAGAGGAATGTGTAGTCCACTAAAACTGCCAAACTCTGGAGTCTGTAGGCAATCAGGGGATCCTTGAAAATTTCAAAGCAAGAATTGTTACTATCTAAAAATCAAGTCACTTACTGATTTTAGCTGCAAATATTGTTAGCTATCGGAGAAGGCAATGGCACCCCATTCCAGTACTCTTGCCTAGGAAACCCCATGGACGGCGGAGCCTGGTAGGCCACAGCCCATGGGGTGGCGAAGAGTCAGACACGACTGAGCGACTTCACTTTCACTTTTCACTTTTCACTTTCATGCACTGGAGAAGGAAATGGCAACCCACTCCAATATTCTTGCTTGGAGAATCCCAGGGACGAAGGAGCCTGGTGGGCTGCCGTCTATGGGGTTGCACAGAGTCGGACACGACTAAAGCGACTTAGCAGCAGCAGCAGCAGCAGCATTGTTAGCTATAAAGTTCAGTTTGGTCCATATACATCATTTAAAAATGAATGTAACTGTAAGCTGCTATTTATCTGCAAAATTTTCTCAGAGGTTGGGCTTGAATATGTGCAAGGGATTTATATTTCCCAAATATGGTCCAGATTTACTTTTCTCATAAATTAAAATTCATTTTCGGCTTTAAAAACCACTGGAGAAATATATTTGAGTCGGATTGTTTCCTTCTAAGATAATTTTACATTTAACAAGTCTCATGGTGTTAGTTATGAAAAATGAGTCATTCTTAATTGAATCTGTCCCTTTTTTTCTTTCTTCTATCTTTCATGCCATACAGAAGCATTTATTTTACATACATAGCATATGTCCGATATTGTGCTATGAGTGCTGTGGAAACAATGATAAACGATACGCAGTTGGTATCCTCAAGGAGCTTATCTACCTTTTTATGTCCATTAAAAAATATTTATTTTTAATTGAAGGATGATTGCTTTACAATATTGTGCTGATTTTTGCCATATGTCAACTTGTCAACCACAGACATTCGTATGACCCCCCCCCCCCCATATTGAACCTCCCTCCCATCTCCCAACCCATCCAACCTCTCCAGGTTGTCACAGAACACCTGATTGAAGGAGCTCATCTCCAACAGTGGGGATAGACAGGTTAAAGTAACAAACACAATGTTTCAAGAGTAGTTATATATGACAATACAGCTAGTGATGATTTGAACGGCCTAGTGTTTTTATGTGGAAGAGGGTATTTTTCTGGGAAGATTTAGTACATTCAATTAAAGATGTCAGGATTTTGGAAACATTTTACTATAAAATTAAACTCACTTCAATATGCAGCAACCTACTATCTTTTCCTGCACATCACTACTCCATGCACCCATCTTTAGAGTGGGGAAATATATAAAAGTCCCAGTGATTCACTTGGTCTCTGGAATTTTAAGCTATATATCCATTTTATTTTAAAAACGAAGTGAACATTTGAGTTATGGGGTACAATTTAATCTGTGCAAAGAATATATTTTATGTGTTCTAGTGATCAATGGATAGTTCTACTAGAAAGGCACTTATATTCAAGTTAGATAAAAGTAAAAGCTTCTTTTACATATTGAATTGTTTCAACCCACTGCATTTCCATTTACTCTGGGGGGAGAAAGGATTTCATTATCTGAAAGAACCACTGCATTTTTTCTTTTGTCAAACATAATTTGGATTTCTGTGAATCATTTTCCAGACTGCTTCAGATACAGGCAGAGTAAACCACATCTATCATTGCTATGTATTTTCCTTTCGCAGCTATACAATTTTGAAAAAAAGAAAAGAAAAAAACCTCGGCAATTATGTACATTTCTGCAATTTCTCAACTGAAAATGAGATGCTTATATTTAGGAAATTTTAGTCAATTTAACTCTCTTCCCACCACTTCCTCCAGTACATCTAAAGCTTCTCTGCTTTGCAATGTCTTATTACTACTAAAGGCCTGATTACTGTATTGGGGTTCATAGAGAAAGGGAGGTTGAAAAAGCAATAAAGGAGGAAAATCCATTATTCTGGGAGAAACTAGTTGAACAATTCTATTCTATTGATGATCTGGTTGTAAATAATCTCTCTTAATTTCTCAGCACTCCAAAGTCTATACTGAGTGTTGGGCAATTGGCCCTGACATGGCCTGGCATCCAACATGACCAGGTAAAATTGAGAAATTCACGCACTGGTTGTTTGGTCTACATGATTATGAAATTGGGACTGCTTTGCTCCAGACCAATATAGACAGCATTATTTCAAATCCCTTAATACCATTGAATAACATCTCTTCAAATTCTTTATGCTGCTTGCCAATAGCCATCCTCAATTTTTTTTCCCCTGAGGGACCTCAGCTATATTCCCAAAGTACATAGTTCTGGAAGGTCCATCAAAGGATTCAGGGTAGAATGCCCTTGTATCAAGCTCCAGGGGAAATTCCAATTCAGTCAGTCTAAAAGGCCCCCATTCACAGCTCTAACCAAGGAATGTCCAAAAGACAGATGGGGATTTTTGTATAAGGTTCCCTTGCTCTTTGAAAGGCTGCAAGAAGAGAAGCCTTTTTATTTTCTGGGCATTTCCAAGTCTACCTTGATGAAACCACCAAAATATGGAGGCAGAAAAAAGGATGAAAACAGAAACCAAAACACAGAAAATAGAGCTAGAGCCTGGAATGGATTGAAAAAGCCAAATTCTTTACTTTTAAGTTGCCTGTATATTGTGTTTTACAGTTGTAAGCTTCCTAAGAATTGCACATAAACTTTATGCTTATGTAAAATCAATGTAACACTTTCTAGAACCACCTAAGGAGGTGGAATAATCCATCCACAGTCATTCCTTAGGTGTGATAAACATATATGTGGTAGGTTGGGAGTGTGTAAGGGGAATGAGGGGAAAATGAGGGAAAGTCTGTTAGAAGCATAAACATTGCCTTAAACCCACCAATGGTTATTCAGAATGAACCCAATTTTTGCTCTGAATCGATGTTTCAAAGCAACCTCCCCCTTCCTATCTCACTTTCTCTCTATTTCTCTTTCTTTCTCTCACATACACACACATTTGCATACATATATGTGTGTATATATGTATATGAACTTAAACATACACATTCAAAAATTATATTTTACAGGATAAGCATTTCTCAGAACAGTTTTGCAATATTCTTTGTTAGAATTGCATGATATAGAAAAAAAATCAGTTTTAATTCTGGTTAGTAAATCAAAAGAAAAAGAATATCCAATTTCAGTGAAAATAGAAACATTGCCTGTACAGTAGGAAAACATTCAATTTAGTCCAAATCGTACTGTAAATAAAAAGATCTATTGTGTCTAAATTAAAGAGGATGAAACTTGACATATACTTCTGATTTAACTTTAGGAAAAAAAAACTGTTGCTTGTCATTGGATGTTAGGGTAGAGGTAATAACCAATTTTAATTATTCAAGCTGTACATTGTATGTCGCATTTATTTTTATAATTATTTAGCTTATACTATCTGCAGAGAATATATGACAGTATTATTTGGTAAGGGGGATTATCTAGTCTTTTAAAAATAACTTTATTTTTAAGGAAAATGGTAGCTTTTACTTATTGAGCATCTCATGTAATATCCTATGTGTTTATTATTGAGTATGTCTTATGTATCACACTTCACATTGCATTAGGTGTGATCTTTTTATAACTATTTTATGAGAGCGTGAGTGGGTGCACACATGAATACTAGAAAGACTGGCTGGTAATGTGGTTGAGAGCATCATCACTGGAACATCTTGGCTGAACTTTATCCTGGCTCTCCCACTTAGATGCCCTGTGATCTTGGGCAAGTTTGTTAACCTGCCATTGTTTCTGTATTCTCATCCAAGAAATAGAAGTAGTGATAGTGTCTCCCATGTGAGCTTACTGAGAGTTCAGTTCAGTTCAGTCAGTCAGTAGTGTCTGACTCTTTTAGACTCCATGGACAGCAGCATTCCAGACCTCCCTGTCCATCACCAACACCCAGAGCCTACTCAAATTCATGTCCATCACGTCAGTGATGCCATCCAACCATCCCATTCTCTGTCACCCCATTCGCCTCCCGGCTTCAGTCTTTCTCAGCATCAGGGTCTTTTCAAATGAGTCGGCTCTTCACATCAAGTGGCCAAAGTATTGGAGTTTTAGCTTCAGAATCAGTCCTTCCAATGAATATTCAGGACTGATTTCCTTAGGATGGACTGGGTGGATCTCTTTGCAGTCTAAGGGACTCTCAAGAGTCTTCTCCACACCACAGTTCAAAAGTGGGGTGGTTAAAAATGCACTTAGACACATCTTGGCGGAGAACAAGCAATCAATGATTCTATTATTTTAGCTTTTATCTTAATTGGTATTACTTTTATTACTTGGTTAAAAATAAAAGTGTTTTAGGAAAACATAAGACATAAACACAACTGTTTTCTTTGTTTAATTTGATTTCTTTCATTTTTTTTTAACTTTACAATATTGTATGTGTTTTGCCATACATTTATATGAATCCACCATGGGGTGTACATGTGTTCCCCTTCCAAGACCCCCCTCCCACCTCCTTCCCCATCCCATCCCTCCAGGTCATCCCAGTGTACCAGCCCCTAGCGCCCTGTATCATGCATTGAAACTGGACTGGTGATTCGTTTCACATATGATAATTTACGTGCTTCAATGCCATTCTCCCATATCATCCCACCCTCGCCCTCTCCCATAGAGTCCATAATACTGTTCTATTTATCTGATTTCTTCTGTGTTTTAAAATACCTAACACAACTACATTTTTGACATTGTGACCTCTATCTACCCTCTCCCCATTTTCTTAGGCTATTTGTTCTCATTTTAAAACAGTTTCATTCTTGTATTATTAAAGCTATTTAACCTGGTTGTTTGCACCCTAAGTAGGGTTTTTCCCTAAACATTCAGTATCTCTCTCAAATGAATGTGTGGTTTTTAACTTTAGTTACATATATATATATATTTTCATATTATCCATATTAGACCAATTTACTTCATGTTCAAGCTAACGTAAATCTAGCCACAAAGAACAAATTGGAATTCAATACATTAGTTTTAGATTGGAGCAAGGCAGGCAGTTAGCTGATGACATGTGAAAGTCCAAAGTTTCCACCCTTTATTTGAAATGACACACTGCTTACAGAATCTTATGAGATCAATTACACATCTCTGTGAGGCATGAATAATTTATATTTTGTATTAAGCTAAAAGTGAAAATGTATCAAATATATTCAATAGAAATAACTTTAGAACACTGAAGTTTGTACCACATAAATGTCTAGCACAAGTTGGGGACCAATTTTAATTTTCACTTAAAAAAGCAAAAACAAAACAAAACAAATCACCATCATCAGGACACAAGCATTTCCTGGAAGGATACTTCAAAATGATAAAATTGTGATTGGTACTACTTATTTCAGTATGGATAATTGCATACATATTCATATATTTTAAAGTAGGTTTTTTACTCTATGTCATCTGACTCATCATTTACATAAACGTATCTTTTAAATTAAGGCCATCTGTGGGAAGGGCTGGAAGTTCGGAATTCTGCTGATTGTTTAAATGTCTTCTTATTTGTCTTTTCCTGTATCTCCTTTACTCATTTACAACCTGACATTCTCAGGTTGCGACTACAGCAGAGTAGAGTAGAATTAGCAGTCCTCTTTCCATTGAATCCATATCTTTCCTTTCTGGTTACTATAATTTAAAGAGATGCTATAAATTAGCTTCAAGTATATTTCATGTCTGATAACATGAGTTGGATAAATATTCTAATTTCCTTTTTACTTCATTTCCTCCCTGTTGTATGAATAGAACACTCATTGTACCAGTAACAGATATTTTTTCATCATATTTTTTTTAATAAGTGGCATTTACTTTTGGATTCAATACCAGGTTTACAGCTTGAGGAAAGATCTCATATTTTTAATTAATGAGATATTGCTACTGTGACCCCTACCGACACTTTCTTTCATTTAAAAGCAATCTGTATATTGAATAACATATGAAAAGTACTTGGAAAAATAAAAGGAGAAAATTCTGATAAGAGATATATGTTTTGGCTCCCCAGTACTATGCAAACTGACCATAGAACGTAGATGACAAACATCAAACAACTTATGGGAGAAAGAGAAATCATATTTAAGGCATCATTGGAGATTAAACTGGGACATACAATCTACATCTTGCTAAAAGCATTTAGAATATGATAGCTAAAATATAACATGAGTGAGGTTAGTTGCTCAGTCGTGTCCCATTCTTTGTGAACCCATGAACTGTAGTCTGCTAGGCTCCTCTGTCCATGGAATTCTTCAGGCAAGAATACTGGAGTGGGTTGCCATGCTCTTCTCCAGGGGATATCCCTGACCCAGGGATCGCATCTGGTTCTTCTGCATTGTAGACAGATTCTTTACCACCTGAGCCACCAGGGAAGCCCAAAATATAACACTGTTGTTTTTCAGTTGTGTAGTCGTGTCCAACTCTTTGTGACCCCCACGGACTCCAGCATGCCAGGCCTCCCCATCCCTCACCATCTCCTGTGATCCCCTTCATGGACCATTGCCTTGTTATGGCGAAGGGGCTTACAGAACTCAATGAAGCTATGAGTCATGTCGTGTAGGACCACCCAATAAGGGCAGGTTATAGTTGAGAGTTCTGACAAAATGTGATCCATTGGAGGAGGGAATGGCAAACCACTCCAGTATACTTGTGAGAATCTCATGAACTATATAAGAAGACAAATATAACATATATAATATTAAATATATATCCAAATACAAAAGACAGTAAAGTGCCCTGGTTTTAGAAAGGAAGAGAGATAGCACTGTCAACTCATGGTGCCTTCAGAAAATGTGGATTGTCTAAGAATGGGACACAGTTCCAACACTCATGCATGGACTGCGACACTGGGCTTTCATTTGCTAAGAAATTGGCAACAAGCTGGTGTATTTGAAGTACTTCTTCTTTGTCTAACTCTTTGTGATCCTATGGACTATAGCCCACCAGTGTCCTCTGTCCATGGGATTCTCTAGGCAAGAATACTGAAGTTGGTTGCCATATTCTTCTTCAGGGATCTTCCTGACCCAGGGATAGAACTTGCATCTCTTATGTCTCCTGTATTGGCAAGGCAGGTTTTTTTTTCATCTCTAGTGCCACTTGGGAAGCCCCACTTTTAAGGTCAACAAACTGAATTTGTACTAGTTTTAAATGGACTGAAAATATGATTTCTTTAGATCTTATTTAGATGATTATCTCATTTATATTTGATATTTTTTTCACTATTTATCTTAAATGTTGAAATAAAATGTACTTTGATGTTCTGGAGCATTTCATATTACTGTTATAGATTGAACTGTACCACTTTCACCCAAATTCATATGTTGAAACCCAATACTCCTGAAACCCAATACTCCTGAATGTGACTGTATTGAGAGATATTGTCTTTAAAGAAGTAATTAAGCTAAAAGGAGGACCCAAAGGGAGGTCCTAATTCAATCTGGTAGGTGTTTCTACAGAGAGGAAATTTGGGTGTGCTCAGAGACACAGGAACCCACATACATGGAAAATGCCTTAAAAAAACATAGCAAGATAGTGGCCATATGTAAACAAAGGAGAGAAAGTTTCAGAAGGAAAAGCCTGCTCACACCTTGATATTCTCTCTGGAGACTTGTAACCTCCAGAACAGTAAATATTTCTGTTGTTTAAGCCAATCAGTCTATGGTGTTGTATTTTGGAAGCTCTAGGAAACTAACATAATTATCTATATGAGTTTTGAGAAAGCTTTCATAATGAAATTATGTCTCAATTCAGTTCAGTTGCTCAGTCATGTCCGACTCTTTGCAATCCCACGCCAACATATCAGTCCTCTCTGTCCTTCACCATCTCCCAGAGCTTGCTCAAACTCATGTCCATCGAGTTGGTGATGCTATCCAACCATCTTATCCTCTATTGTCCCCTTCTCTCCCCCTGCCTCCAATCTTTCCCAGCATCAGGGTCTTTTCAAATGAGTCAGTTCTTCGCATCAGTTGGCCAAGGTATTGGAGCTTCAGTTTCAGCATTAGTCCTTCTAATGAATATTCAGGGATGATTTCCTTTGGGGTTGACTGGATGATCTCCTTGCAGTCCAAGAGACTCTCAAAACCACCTCCTCTCCAACACCTTCATAACCATGAAAAGCTTCTGTATTTGTATATTTCCATCTGATCAATGAAGGTTTTTAGCACCTTCCCTCTGCATTTATTGCCTAAAGAAGAATTCATTTTTTACCTCTATTTCCCAGGTTGTGCCAGGAAAGTCTCCAAAATGTGTTGCTTTACTTTGTCTTTTATGAGCAAAATAGGAAGATTGATTAGCTTGTTTCCTCATCCTTATTGTACATACTCCATAAATCTTCCTTCCACTCAAGATCAGAACTTAATGTCTCTGATCCTTAAAGATCAAGAAACAGAAATCTATCACAGTAAAACATTCAATCATTCTTGATTTAAGTTGTATAAAATCAAAGTACTAAAGTGGTATAATAGGAGATATTCACACAAAATAACTAACAGGATTTTTAGAGTCTATGTAACTCTTTAGGAATTAATAACCACAGCTATAAATACAAAGGGCCTCAAAAAAAAAAAAACCATAGGTAATATTTATTGAGAATTTGTCATGCTTTGTACAGTATTAGCTACACTATATGGATTATTTCAATTATTCCTAGTTATAATAGCAATTAAACAAAAATAGTGAGTAATTATTTAGTTATTATAATGCACCAAGTATTGTGCTGGGCTCTCCAGGCTGTGTAGTGGTTAAGAATTTATCTGCCAATGCAGGAGATGCAAGAGACATAAGTTTAATAGCTGGGTGGGGAAGACTCCCTGGAGTAGGAAATGGCAACCCACTCCAGTATTCTTGCTTGGGAAATCTCATGGACAGAGGAGCATGGTAGGCTACAGTCCATGGAGTGGCAAAGATCGGACGTGATTGTGTACAGCATGGTCAAGTATTGTGCTAATTATATGTTGTATATTTTATACTAAAGTGCATATTTTAAGATAAGTACATGAAAAGAGTAAAAGAAAAGCCATTTGATTTTACATGAAAGGAGCAAAAAAAAAATCTGTTTGAATATTTCCAAGGTAATTTTAACCGCATAGACCGTAACATTTTTTGTAATTCAATTTCATTGAACTTCTTATTTAATTAAAAAAGGATTTACCACATATAGTTTTTACTTTTTACTGTTTAGAGCAATTCCTAAAATTAACTTATAAAGTTAATTGGACAACAAATTCTGACTGAAATCTTGGCACAATTCTGTTTTCATCTTTAGATTTTGAATACAATTTTTAATAGATTTTTACAAAACAAATATATTAAGCATAAATATAAGTTTATATATATATATTTTAATATTTTTTGTGTTCCCATTTTCAGTGACTCAGGAGCACACATTCTAATTCATCTGCATTTCCTGTTATGTATTGCATATCCATAAATGCAATATGCAAACAAAAGTCTATGTAGATCTGTAAGATCAATTAACATGGATACTCTTATGAGTCTTTTGTCTGGAAGTTGATTTTATCATCTCACTACCGGAAGTGAGTTTACCTGATAAATTACCATAATATTCAGAAGTGAGACTTTAAAGTTATATGCATCTATACCATTCTCTTCTTGAGCTAAATTGTAGGTGTTTTTTGAAAATGACTTAATAAAGACAAAAAGCCAAACTTAGATTTTACAGTGCATTGTGTGAGACTCAATATTAACAATCCCTTAAGAATTTTTTCTTACTTCAACTCAGTAAAAGAGTAAAATTAGACATTATGAAATATGCACCATCTTTGGAGTCCTAAAATGCTGTAATATCTCATGATAAAATCCTTCCTTGAATAGCGTCTACATTTTAAGAACACTCAAATTAAGAATTTACTCATAGGTTTTTCAGTAAACTCAATCATGTTATGGAAATTGAAAAAATATGAAAGTACTTTAGCCATGAGAAGAGCAAAATGTAGTTAGTTTTTAATCTTGGAAGTTGAGTATTGAGATCTGAATTTAAAAATTTAAAATCACGGTTTTAAAATTTTTAAAATTTGAAATCAGGGCTGAAAAATATTTCTAACTTAAGTAACTTAGATCATTTGTTTTTATCCCTTCATTTCAATAATTAAAAATTAGTTTAAACTCATTCACATTGTTGAGTAACAGAAAAGCCGTGTTGAGACTGCTTACATTTTGTCTGTGTGTGTGTTAGTCACTCAGTCACGTGAGAGTTTTTGAGACCCCATGGTCTGTAGCTGGCCAGGCCCTTCTGTCTTTGGAATTCTTCAGGCAAGAATACTGGAGTGGATTGCCATTTCCCTCTCCAGGGAATCTTCCCAACCCAAGGATCAAACCCATGTCTCCTGCATTGCAAGAAGATTCTTTACCATTTGAGCCATTAAGCTATACCTATAACAGTGTGAGGCTGGTGAAAAAGATATGATAACAGAAATTCTTTGAAGGCACAGAAAGGCCAATTTAGTTGAACAGAAATCACTACCTCCAGTTTTTTTTTTGTTTTTTTTTTTTTGCCCACTTGGCTCTTTTCACCATGATAAGGAAAAATTCTACATAGCAAATGTATTTGATACCTAAAATTAACTTGTGTCATAATGAAATATGGAGAAGTATAAAAGGATCATATTGTTTCCCACATCTTCAATATGACAACTATTCTTGGAATTGAATAGAGAGTTTGGACCACATCCGTTGCTTTTAATCATTATCTAAGTCATTTAGACTGAGGTTATATTAAGCTTTCAGTGTTCCAAAACTGAATTATTTCAAAAAGCATCATTGCACTTTCTGACTGCCATTTGAATGATTCTCTTTATCCTATGAAGTGTATGCAGAATCTTCAGATAATAGAGTATTGAAGGAAAATTCTGGGGATAGTTGATAAGAGAAATCTCATAATATGTCTTAAATTTAAATATGAATGCAAGTTTAAAGTGTAGGGGGATAGAAACAGGAAAAAAAAAAGCCATAAGATTATGTTTATCAACTCAAAATGTCTTGAACTAATACATAGAATGGGGTATCTGTTTGGCATAAACACATATTGGTGTCAAAATAAGCAAAAGTACATCTTGTTACAACCCATGCTCATGAGGGAATAATTATAATCTGAAATGTATCATGAAGGTGATATGATTCACTCACTTAGAGCAGAAATAAGCAAACGACTAAACACTAGAAGTGCTGCATCTGAGCAAATAATAATTATCATATTTAGTAGTTATACTGTTGTAAACACTCTATTTTTTTTCCAGTAGTCATGTATGGATATGAGAATTGGACTATAAAGAAAGCTGAGTGCCAAAGAATTGATGCTTTTGAACTGTGGTGTTGGAGAAGACTGTTGAGAGTCCCTTGGACTGCAAGGAGATCCAACCAGTCCATCCTCAAAGAAATCAGTCCTGGGTGTTCATTGGAAGGACTGATGTTGAAGCTGAAACTCCAATACTTTGGCCACCTCATGCGAAGAGCCAACTCACTTGAAAAGACCCCGATGCTGGGAAAGACTGAGGGCGGGAGGAGAAGGGGACGACAGAGGATGAGATGGTTGGATGGCATCACTGACTCGATGGACATGGGTTTAGGTAAACTCCAGGAGTTGGTGACAGACAGGGAGGACTGGTGTGCTGCAGTTCATGGGGTCACAAAGAGTCAGACACAACTGAGTGACTGAACTGAACTGAAACACTCTATTTCAATAATTTATCTGTCTCACAATAATCCTGTGAGCTATAAACAGTATGCCCACTTATAGATAAGAAAAAGGAGTCAAACAGAGATAAAATCACTTTCCCAGGATAGGTCAACTGACTTATACAGCCAGAATTTCACACCAGGAAATTCATTTTCAATATTTATAATCTTACTCAGGACTCTATGCTCCCCTAACCTGAATCCTTGCCCTGTCTGCTGAAGTAACAAACTGATTTCAATTTTCACCCTCACTTGGACAATAGACTTTGAAGCATGCTTTTCAATCACAGCCATCAAACCTTGCCAGATAGCCCTGCATGGCAGAAGGTTGGTTCTGCTTTCCTACAATAGTAACCTGTATTTCTCTACCAAGAACACACTTACTGGCAGCCCTACTGGCTCCAGCTAAGCTTGTGTCTCTGACCACTCAGATGGCAGACCCCAGAGTCTTCTTCAACTGATTCTACTAAAGAAGTCCTCGGCCATGAAAGGCCTGGCTAGTTTGGTAGAGAGCTTGCGTCACTGAACATATCCTGGGAAGGTGGTATGGAGAGGAGTGGCTAGACAAGACGCAATCTCCCCAGAGATTCTCTGAGAGACACATGGTGTTATTCTGTGTTGTCCAATGACTTTTATAACAGACAGATGCACTAATACCTGAACTAAGGTTGAAGCAATATGGGAATCATCTCCCTTATTCTGGACACTAGTGAACAGCAAATTAGTTTAGTTGGATATTGCAGGGAAGCCTGGCTTCCTGTTTTCCATGGGGTTGCAAAGAGTTGGACATGACTTAGTGACTGAACAACAACAACTTACAGAAATGACTCGCAGAAATAGAGACTGCACTTCTAGTGTGCAGATTTAAAGATTAAAATCTGGAAAATAAGGTGTTTCTCTTACAAACAGGTGAGAAGAAAGACTGTTTATTGACTTAATTGCCAAATAGGAAATGATAGAACAGAATAATGGTCCTTACTAAGAGCAGAGGTATTTTATATAACTAAAAGTAAGAGATGATCACAGAAACCAGCAATGCACAAGCCAAGTGACTTCTCATTTAATTGAGTAAAGCAAATCGGGTCAATGAAAGTACAGGTATGACACTTAAGATTTGAGTTTGTTGGTTTTGCCAACACTTTACATTCTATTGAAGATTTGTTGCCTCTACCACCTGGCTTAGCTACTGAACCTGTGTCAGCCAGCAGGATGGGAAAATGAATCAAATAAATGAGACAATGTAGACAGTGTTCAAATGAGTATCTAACTCTTCCTCCTTGCAAAATGCTGAGTTCCACAAATGACAAGACACAAATCACCTGACTACTGAAAGAGAAGTGGGGTGATGTAAAGCATTTTAGAAATCTTTCTGGTCATATTTTCTTTTCTCAGATTTCAGCACTTGAAAGGATAATTTCACATTATCTGAAATTCTACTCATGTAGAATATCTTTTTCCTTGAATATACCATACATACGAGCTATTACTCCATGATATCTTGTTTCTTTGTGGTTCTAATCTTAATAGATAGAATTCTGGATGGATTATTTAATATACACCCACTCTCAAAATGTGTACGTTCCTGGCTTACTTTTGGAGACTGAAGTGTTTTGCTTTTCAAAGAGCAGAGGGGAAGGTAGCTCTAGAGGTAATTATTTACGGAGACCAGAGTAGGCCAAAATTACAGCAGAATAAACGTATGAACAAATTTTTTCATCTCTTTAGATGAGTTTACAAGATCTTTGAGTATATCTCCAATGATGCTAAAAAGCACAAGTTACAGAAAAGTTTATCTAAATATTTACACTTCAAAGTCCCCAAACTCACAAGTAAATAATCATATGTATGGATGTGATATATATTATACCCATTCAGTTCAGTTCAGTTCAGTTGTTCAGTCATGTCCAACTCTTTGCGACCCCACGGGCTGCAGCACGCCAGGCTTCCCTGTCCATCACAAACTCCCAGAGTTTACCCAAACTTATGTCCATTGAGTCATACTTACAGACAAATATTCACATTTATAATATGTCAAAATATTTGTCTATACTTAAAATTCATATATTTTCACCACCCATGGAAATTCTGGCATTCCAACTAAGAACTGGAAATACCTGAAAAGTAATATAAACTAAGAAATATCAGTGGATGCTTTAGGCTCTATGACTGTTATGATATGTTAGCTTCACATATTGTCTTCAATAGCCTCTATATTCAAAATCAATAGACATTATGACTTGATGAAACTGTGCAGTAATCTCTGATGTTATAAAATTTTACCTAGAACATTATTTTTAACAATTTTAGCTTTCTTTTTCTATTTAGTTTTATTTCAGTTCCTATGAACAAATGATGAGTCAACTTAATTTGGATGGTAAATTAGTAATTGCTATACTTTTGCTATACTTTTTGCTATAAATGTTTGCCATACTTTCTAAAAATATTAATTTAGTATTTATGATTACTTTAAATCTAAAAGAAAAAGGAAAATATGATTACATCTCATTCATTCCTAAAGGATATTATTTTGATTATTATACATTTTATCATGAAAAAGTTACAAAATACACCTTGCTATATATATTTACATATATATAAATATATGCTGTATTTCAGAATTTTAAATTTATATAAATGAAAAGTTATGAAAATGTCATATTATAAAGTTACAAACAAAGAAAACAATTAAATGATAAACTTTCATCCAGCAAAGAGTTTTCAATTTTTTGTGGAACACCATAATGTTAAAAAATGTGGATTCTGGACCTAGATAACCTAAATTCAATACCTGGCTCTTCTAATTATCTAATGGATGTGCAGCTTCTCTAAGATTATTTATTTGTGAAATAGGCATAATAGGATTCACTTTCATGAACACCATAAACTACATTTTGTGTGACTGGGTCTATCTTTGTTTCTGCCTGTTTTCATGGTGTCCTGTCTGGCTAAACATATTTGAGCTAGGTTTTTAAATGAAGAATTATTAGTGATAATTGCAATAAAACAATCTAGAATGGTTTGTATTTCCTATGAACCAATGAAATTTGTACCCCCAGGTTCTGCCTGGGTTTGCCTAGTGGCCTGTGAGACAAACCTACAGGAAGATTTCTAACGCTAACTCATGGCTGAATGTGAATGTTGATCCATGATAACCCACATCTCCTTTTCCTGACTTTTCTAAACATTCCGTGCTTTAAAGGACAGCATGGAGGACACATATTGATAAAATAAAATACACTGGGTTAGGCACTCTCTCTATCTCCAGTGACACTCCTGCAGACAGTGATCCTACAACTATACAGCAACTTCCAGACAAATGAAGCAGCAGCCAGGGTGCTCATTGGAGTAGTCAGTGGGGATAGTGTGAAATCTATGCATTTTACTGCTTGGTTCCACATTTTAAAAATTATAATAAGCCATTTGCCATTAATAAGTTAAGTATGTGCATGTCCAGTGAAAAATTATTAACTGTCTATTTATTAAGAAATACAGTGACGAATATTGAACTTGCACAAAATATTCATCCAATATCTTACATGGGCTTGATAACAATGTAACATGGAAAATGGAAGATAAACATTTGTGGGAGATAAATTAACATCTACTTAAAAGTTACTGGTTATTTTTAAGAAGATTATGTCCTGAGACAACATTAAAAATGTGCATCCAAAAAAGATGTACTTATATGAAGAGTCGGACACGACTGAGTGAATTCACTTTCACTTTTCCCTTTCATGCATTGGAGAAGGAAATGGCAACCCACTCCAGTGTTCTTACCTGGAGAATCCCAGGGACTGGGGAGCCTGGTGGGCTGCCGTCTATGGGGTCGCACAGAGTCGGACACGACTGAAGCAACTTAGCAGCAGCAGCAGCAGCAGCATATATTGCTTTGTGAGCAAGTGTTTATTTTTACTGAAAGCTTCTTCCAAATTAAATATACTATTTTTTTTAAATTTCATGACTTCTGATACATGTAAAAATGCTCAAGCAATGGTCGTTAATTATCAACTCTAATAGAAAAGGTCATCTCAGTTAATTGTGCAAATGCAGAGTCAACATCTGCATGACACTTAAGAGTGTGAAGTTATGCCTTAGAAGTTATGCCTTAAAGTACCTCATTTGCCTGACACTAATATCAGCCCTGCTTGTTATATACTTTAAAATAAAAAAATCAATTTAAAAAAAACCAGTAACTCCAGTAAGAGTTCAATATTTTCATTCAAAACATGGTCCCCCCAAAAATCTAAATAGTAAATTGATCATGGTAAATATACTTAATATTATTGTATATATTCTGCCATTCAAAATAAAAGCTGTCATTACTTTCAGAAGTACTTTAATATACAAACCGAGTTATTGACTGCATTTTTTCTAGCTTATTTATTATTATTACTTTTTTAATTTTCAAAGATTGTAATAATAAAATGTTGAGAAGTATAGAACAAAATCCGGTTATTGGAGGACAACTGTTCTATAATATTGTGCTAGCCTCTGCCACACAGCAACAAAACTCAGCTACAGATATACATATGTGGGGACATATGCATGCCTACTGCATTTTTATTGGTAAAAAAGTTGATGTTCACACTAATGTTGAGTTCAAAAAAATTAAAAACTTAAAACTCGAACATGACAGAGCATGAAGTTCCTCTCTTTGACTCTATTGAATAGATTTAAAAATATGTCTTTGAAGGACTGTTTATCTTTTAAAAAGGTAACAGGAGAAAAAAATGTATAAAGTAGCACAGGGAAATATATATTTATTAAATGTTGCTGCAAAATTTAGGATTAAGAAATAGACATTTATTAGCTCACAATTTCTTTGTGTGGAAATTTAAGCACAGATTAACTGTCTTCTTACATGCGCTAATCAAGATATGCAGTCTCATTTTTATTTTTTTAAATATTTTTTGATGTGGACCATTTGTGAAGTGTTTATTGAATTTGTTAAAATATTGTTTCTGTTTTATGTTTCGTTTTTATGGCAGGAGGCATATGGGATCGCAGCTCAAGAACCAGGGATTAAGTCAGAATCCCCTACGTTGGAAGGCAAAGTCTTAACCACTAGACCACTAGAGAAGTTCCAAACTGAACCGGGTATGGATGTATTTCTAAACTAGCCAGATTTTTAGCACCATTGGGTTTCTCGAGGGATATTAGCTGATGGCCCCAGTTTGCACTGCTCTTAGCTAGAGGCCACTGCAAATTTCTTGTCACACGGGCCTCTGCAGAACAGCAGGTTGCTTCATTAATGCATGAAAGCCAAATAGGCAGGAGAGAGATACCACTAGCAAGTTTAAGTCCCAATCTATGAACTTAATTATAGAAATTACATTTCAAAACATTTGTCATAGTTTATTTGTCAGAAAAAACTCCCAACCCAGTTCACATTCATAAGGAGGGGATTCTACAAAAGGTGTGTTTCAGAAGGTGGAAATGATTGAGAGACAACTTAGTGTCTATCAGCCACAACTTAAGCACATTCTATTCAAAGACCTGTTTAAGTAGTGAAAAACAGAAAAGAAAGAAATTAGAGATTAAAAAAAAAATAAAAAGCAAACATTTCTTTAAAGGCCAGAAGAAAGAGAAGGGCAAGGTTAGAAAAATAAGATGAAAAGAATAAAAGCAAAGGAGAAAAAAAAATGGAAAAGAGAAATGAACAACAAAATGAATGGAAGAAAGTACAGTTAAAGGTAAGCATGGAAAATAATGAATCATTTTTAAATTATTTTTAAATAAAAAAATGATTCATTTTTTCAGAGAAAAAAGTGAAAAAAATTTAAGTCTACTATTGAGGGTGAAATAGCACACATTGAGAAATATCTTATAAGGTCATGGGATAAGGCCACCAAAATATCAATTAGTCCTCACTCAAAATGGGATAGGAATTGGGGAATCTTTTATCAGTGGATAAACATTTCTGCAATACTTTGGCCACCTGATTCAAAGAACTGACTCATTGGAAAAGACCCTGATGCTTGGAAAGATTGAAGGTGGGAGGAGAAGAGGATGACAGAGGATGAGATGCTTGGATGGCATCACTGACTCAATGGACATGAGTTTGAGTAAACTCCGGGAGTTGGTGATAGACAGGGAAGCCTGCCATGCTGCAGTCCATGGGGTCCCAAAGAGTTGGACATGACTGAGCGACTGAACTGAAACATCTCTCTACTCAAAAGATAATGGAGGAAAACAAAGGCATTTTATACCCATCATGTCCATTGTTTTAAGAATTAAAAAAAATAAATAATTTTTTTTTGGAAAAAATCTTTAGTCATGGTGACGTGCTGACATGTGTAATAGCTTTTACCATAACATAAAATAAGTGAAGATTTGCAAGTGGTATGTTTAGCTCCAACTCAATGTCAGAATTTCTTGTCTATGAATGGTTACATTGTAGGAAGGTTGAACATTCATTTTCTGACTATTTACACTACACAATTCTTTGCAGATAATCGATGAATTCAGTGAAGCTTTGAAAGAGATATGATGAGTCTTACTCCTTCATGGAAAAAGGTGAAAATCAAAAATAATTTCAGAGTATTATGAAAATTAACAATAAAATTACTTAGAACTTTGCTGAACACTTAGTGATGACTTTAAACATCTGTTGAATGAATAAAATAGTATTATATAAAGTTATATAAATCCCATATCAAATCAAATTAGAGGAAAAAACTTGTGTTTTAAAATCTCAGTCTTAGTATCAAAGTTAATTTTCAGTTTTGAAAAGAATAAAACTTTTATTCTTTTAATTTACTGTTTTTTCTATAACCTGAAAACTGGAAAAGGTATTAAAAGATTGTCAGATGCTTCATGAATTCACCAATTAATGACTGAAGTATGAGGCTGTCTTCTTGGCTCTGAGAACAAAGGAGAGAAGAAGAAAGCCCAGTCTCTTTGAGATGACATAGTGTACATGTGTAAGCATGCATGGAATAAACACATATACATACTGCACTTGGAATTATCTTTATGTATTTTATCTTTAAAATCTGTTTATCAATTATTATATAACATCAGTAAGCAGCTTTATATTCATGTTGACAATATAAATATTCTTAGTTTGATTTATACTATAACATTGACTGTTATTATTTCCTATAGTATAAATGATATCTTCCTGCATTTTATCTTACACATTGTTTCCCACAGTCTGCAGAATCAAAATGTTGCACATGGACTGTTCCAGCCAAAACTATACAGGTAGAAATTAAACCAAGAACACAATTCTCACAAAGGCCAGTCACGTAAAACAGAACAAATGGCATTGCAGCAATTTTTGCAATAATTTTCCCTCTTCAATTAATCAGACACTCAATTGGCTTGAAAAAGTATATATCATCAAAGACAAGCCATCCATCTTGGCTGGCACCTAAAGTAGATGGGCCATTTTTTACCTCATAGCACTTCTACTATATAAACCTAAGAGTATAAAATGCAATTCTAGACACACAAGGCTAAGGAAAAGCAGAGTCAGGTTTCATCTCCTGCAATAATGTTAAATGGTCAAGGTGAGGAACAAAAGTAATATCCTTGTTTCGTGAAATATAAAGGAAACGTGAACCAGAATGTCAAGAATGATGAATATTACAGAAATTCTCTCATAGGAAGAAGTTTGTCCATACAGCATTTTCAACAAATAAATCACACTTTTTTTTTCTTTTTTTGCTTTTACACTGAGTGGTAAGTCATTGCTTTGCAGTAAGGGTTAACTTCAACATTCAAATTGATGTGACACATACTTGCCTGGATGTAGCCATTTGAAAATAAAGATAATTTGAATCCATTCTAACAAAACCCCTGTTTACATGTATTTTGAATTTGGTGATGCTGGGGCCTTTATGATATAACACAGTTGGTAATGGATGTTTCGCCTTGCTGTCTCTGTGAGTTTAGAAAGTCCCTTGGTGACTCATTAGACATTAAAGTTAAAAAAAAAGAAAAATCCAATTTGTTTTAATAACAAGTTGGACTCTCCAGAAAAATCTGAAGATTGAACAAGCATTACAATGGAAGCGCCCTTATACTGGTCCCGGAGGTCATCTTTAACTCACTCTGTAGATCAGAGGACAAATGAAGCCGATCCACTACAGAAGAATAATGAAACTGAGGTACAGACAGCGGTGAACGTGAAAAACAGAGTCTGGTTCTGCCTCTGATGCTTTGCTCCAGCTTTCAGACAGTTAGACACATTCCTGCCATTGGAGGCCATGACACATCCCTATAATCTTATAATAGTATTTTCCTTCTGTTATATCTGGTTGTTTTGATGCATTTTACCAACAGCCCAAAGGATGCTAAATAATATGAGGTTTTATTAATATTCTACTGGGTGTTCTGATATTTTTAACTCAGAAAGAAGTTTATATTGGATAGTATAAATGGTAATTTATATTCACAAATATAAACTCTGTATAATATAAATGAACTTAAAAGAATTTACAACGTAAATAATATTTTATATAAAGTACACAATGCTGTATAAATATAAAATAAATCACTTATAAATCAATTTGAGTTTGAGGGTTGTATGATATTGCTTATATGTGGGATCTGAAAAAATGATACAGATGAATTTATTCACAAAGAAGAAAGAGACTCTCAGACATAGAAAACAGACTATGGTTACCAAAAGGGCAAGGAGGTGGGGATGAAGGGATAAATTAGAAGGTTAGGATTAACATATACATGCTACTGCTTATAAAATAAATAGCTAACAATGACCTACTGTATAGCACAGGGAATCATATTCAGTATTTTGTAATAAACTATAAGGGAAAAGAATCTGAATCTACATATATGTATGTATGTGAATCTGAATCTGAATATACATATATGTATATATATATATATATATATATATACACATTCAGTTATACATATACATACATAGATATACATGTATACCTTCTGTTATATATATATATATATATATATTTACTCTGCTGTAAATCTGAAATTAATATGATATTGTAAATCAACTATCCTTCAATAAAATAATAAAAAACATATACTTTACAATGTATATTCTAAGAAAGACTGTTGGTAAGATCATGATTAATGGATTTCTAGAGGATAATGCTCAGTTTCTTTTCTAGGATATAGCTGTTCTCTATGTGCAGGTTCTATAGTATAACACATGCTTGAATGTTGAATTTGAATGTTTAGTTGACTGGGTAAAATACTCAGTATTCAACTAAATGAATTCTTGATAGTGCACAGAGGGCTATGTGTGCATTTTACTTAATTATGACTCTCTGGGTAATTTCATATTTGTGTGCAATAAGACAATCTCCTTGAATTCCATAATCAAAATATTTGATTGCTGGATGAAAGCCAGATCCATGCTCTGGCTCACTGACAACACACACAAACAAGTCTCCTACTATCTCCTATTACTTGACTTGATTTGATGGTGGGAAGGATTAGGAAAATCTGTTGGCTAATAGGGAACTGAAAAAATACGTATGGCAAGTTCTAAAATTATGTAAAATATAAATATATAGCTATTAACCAGAGAAGGAAATGGTATCCCACTTCTGTATTCTTGTCTGGAGACGCCCAGGGACAGGGGAGCCTGGTGGGCTACTGTCTACGGAGTCACACAAAGCCGGACACGACTGAAATGACTTAGCAGCTGCAGGAGCAGCAGCAGCTATTAAAGTTGAATGTATTGTCTGTAACTGTAGTTCACCAGATGCATCTTCAAAGCAATATCACCGTATCTCATTTGGTGAAAATCAAAGCTTAGTAGCTATATCTGTATCCGTATGCTTTGCAACCCCATGGACCGTAGCTCACTGTGCTCCTCTCCTCTGTCCATGGGATTCTCCAGGCAAGAATACTGGAGTGAGTTGCCATGCCCTCCTCCAGGGGATCTTCCCAACCCAGAGATCAAAGCCTGCATCGCAGGCGGATTCTTCACCATCTGAGTCACCATGCTGCTGCTGCTGCTAAGTCGCTTCAGTCGTGTCCGACTCTGTGCGACCCCATAGACGGCAGCCCACCAGGCTCCGCCATCCCTGGGATTCTCCAGGCAAGAATACTGGAGTGGGCTGCCATTTCCTTCTCTACTGAGTCACCATGGGAGCCCTTAATATCTATGTCTGTATCTGTATCTCTTTTCTACTCTATTTATATTATGACAGTTAGGGATGACAGATCTGACTGTTTGGGAAAAGAGACATAAGGTAATGACAGAGTGGAGTGAGTTGCCATTTGTGCACAATTTGTGCTTTTGAGCAAGATGCTATGATATACAGGAGAAGAGCTGTTAGAGGAAAGCCATGCTGCTTAATGTCATTTTCCAGTTTAAAATTTGCATGGCTTAAACTAAAGATCTAATATAACCCTGAATATTAGTAACACCCCTGTTGTGTTTGCAAGTAGTTTGAAAACTATTACACATCCATTTCTAGTACTAACAGAATCATGATTGCAAAAAGGTGATCACTCTATTTGCCTTGCTCTGAAAAAAAAAAAAAAATCCAGCATTAGTCAAGAAAAATCCTCCCAAACTCCTAGAGTCTGTTATACAGAGTAAAGTAAGTCAGAAAAAGAAAAGTAAATACTGTGCGTTAATGTATATGTGTGGAATCCAGAAAGATAGTGTATTATATATAAACCTGTTTTCAAGACAGGAATAGAGACACAGATGTAGAAAACAGACATGTGGACACAGGGAAGGTAGGGGAGGGTGAGACAAATTGAGAGAATAGAATTGACATATATACACTATGGTGTGTAAAATAGCTAGTGGGAAACTGCTATATAGCACAAGGGGCTCAGCTCAGTGCTCTATGATGGCCTAGAGGGGCCTACATATATCTCTACAGATATGGAGGGGATAGATGCCAGCAAACCAACACTGGATTTATTATTTTTTTAAATTTTTTATTGGAGTACAATTGCTTCACAATGTTATGTTAGTTTCTGCTGTAAAACAAAGGACTCTGCCATATGTATACATATATATTCTCCCCCTTGAGCCTCCCTCCCACCCCTACCCCACACCTCTAGGCCATCATAGAGCACTGAGTTGAGCCCCTTGTGCTATATAGCAGTTTCCCACTAGCTATTTTACACACCGTAGTGTATATATGTCAATTCTATTCTCTCAATTTGTTTCACCCTCCCCTACCTTCCCTGTGTCCACATGTCTGTTTTCTACATCTGTGTCTCTATTCCTGTCCTGAAAACAGTTTATATATAATACACTATCTTTCTGGATTCCACACATATACATTAACGCACAGTATTTACTTTTCTTTTTCTGACTTACTTTACTCTGTATAACAGACTCTAGGTCCATCCACATCACTACAACTGATCCAGTTTCATTTCTTTCTCTGACTGAGTAATATTCCATTGTAAATATGTACCACATCTTCTTTATCTATCCGTCTGCTGGTTGACAAATTTAGGTTGATTCCATGTCCTGGCTACTTCTAATAGTGCTGCAAAGAATATTGCAGTACATGTAACACTGGTTTTCTAAAACATTGAGAAGGATGGGAAACAATAGAAGGGCTAAGTAATAATTTCATCCTTGAAATAAGATGAAATAAGTAATAATTTGTATAACTTTTATAGTTACAGCAAACTCATACTTTATTTTAAAACATAACCAAACATCTAATAGAAATCCAATTTTTTCAGTAAAATATTAAAGCATCTAATGGAAACTAAGTTTATGATAACTATAAGGGGAAAACAGTGCTTGCAAAGCGGAAAAATACAGGTACATCTTTATAAAATATATTAATATTTGAAAAACTGAACTTTTTAAATAACACAGCCTACTGTCAAATGAATTGTTCATTATATCAGCAGCTAAATATCAAGCTAATAACTTACAGTTCAGTTCAGTCGCTCAGTCGTTGTCCAACTTTGCGACCCCATGAACCACAGCACTCCAGGCCTCCCTGTCCATCACCAACTCCCTGAGTCCACCCAAACCCATATCCATCAAGACAATGATGCCATCCAACCATCTCATCCTCTGTCGTCCCCTTTTCCTCCTGCCCTCAATCTTTTCCAGCATCAAGGTCTTTTCAAATGAGTCAGCCCTTCGCATCAGGTGGCCAAAGTATTGGAGTTTCAGCTTCAACATCAGTCCTTCCAATGAACACCCAGGACTGATCTCCTTTAAGATGGACTGGTTGGATCTCCTTGCAGTCCAAAGGACTCTCAAAAGTCTTCTCCAACACCACAGTTCAAAAGCATCAATTCTTCGGTGATCAGCTTTCTTTATAGTCTAACTCTCACATCCATACATGACCACTTGTAAAACCATAGCCTTGACTAGACGGACCTTTGTCGGCAAAGTAATGTCTCTGCTTTTTAATGTGCTGTCTAGGTTGGTCATAACTTTCCTTCCAAGGAGTAAGTGTCTTTTAATTTCATTGCTGCTTACAAGACTACAGAATTAATTTGCTCATTTGTGTTAGAGGCTCTATCTTATAAGAAACCTAGAAACTAGAATCCCATTTCAAAATATATCCTTGGAAATTGACCTATTAGTTAAATGCTTGATTTATGTATCCATTAAATTAAACAAGAAACAAGGGTATCACAAAATGGTCATTTTGTATTAACTTTCCTAAATACTCATGAAACATTTATTAGGAACCAGGACCAACTGAATATGATTTTGAGTTTTGATCACAAGTATTAAAGTAAAAACTTTTTAGATGCAATGTTTTTCAATTTGTGATAGATTCTTAACTAAACTGGAAACTTTATTTTGTAATTCCTTCAACCTCCTATAATTAATGAAGCTCCAAAATAGGAAAATAGTATTAAAGCTACTAAGAATGAAATATCAATATTTCTAAAAAAAAAAATGCTACTGAATAGATATTAGTTTGTCCTAATTAATTTGGTTTCTATAGCTTCAAGTGAATGTGCTATTTATTTATTTTGAAGAAAGAGTTTTTATTAATAAAAGAAATTAAATTGTGCTAACGAGTGAAATTGGTCTGCGTTTAAATGCTTCCAAATGATTTCAGTAAACCTTTCTCAGTAAGCGCTTCTAAGCAATAAAGTTTTGCCATCTTGTTCAACAAACAATTAAATATTGAAGACAATGCAGCCTAGCTTCACTCCTACGTACTGTACTATTAAAGCGCGAACATAAAGCTTTATCAAAGTGTGCAAGACAGCAGTATTCCCTTTTGAAAAGAAAATCCTCATCACATATATTTATATTTTAATTGCAAGGTGAGAGGTATATGTGCATCTGTGTAGGTTCGTGTGTTTCTAATTGAGTTAAATGATAACATGTATTTAAATTGAATCTTTTAAAACATATGTATTTATGTTGCTATCTGCTTAGAGCACAATGTTGCTATCTGCTTAGAGCACAATCACAATTCAGTACTTTGTATGCATTCTTTCTGTAGTTAGATTTTTATCTAAGCTATTCAATAACATATAAGGTGAAAAGTGTTCCCTTACTGTCTTGCAGCTGCTTCTAAACCTGATTTATGGCACTCAAATTGTATTTGCATTCATTATTTGCCTTCAATTATTAAATACATTAAATAGGATAAAAATATTTTTCAAACATCATTTGAGATTTATGGATTAAAACTAAATATGGAAAACAAGCTTAAAGTGGAGAGAACAGACTGCTGATTTTAAGTTAAATCATTTCATCTCTGTGTAATTCCTGTATCTTATATTCAAGTTTTTAAATAAATTGTTTATCCAAACCTAGATGAGGATGTTGGTTTTGAACAACGTGATTATTCCCTGGTTGTTGACTGTAAATAAGATAAAATCTAGACATTTGCTGTTGAGTGTCTAATGGCCAGACTTCCCTTATATGTGGTTACTTAGCTTTATATCTCTCTTAGTAAAAATAATGACATAAGTTAATTAAATATTGATTTTCACTATGTAGCACTATTTAATATAAAACTAAAAATTAGAATCTTTACTCCCAGAATAAGTTTTAGTTATTAGAAAATATCAACAAACTTAAATAATATGGAATTTCTTTACAGAACTCTAATCTTTTCAACATGTGTGCTGTGCTGTGCTAAATTGCTTCAGTCATGTCCAGCTATTTGCGACCCTATGGCCTGTAGCCTGCCAGGCTCCTCTGCCCAGGCAAGAAGACTGGAGTGGTTGCCATCTCCTCCTCTTTCAACATGGCATACCTATATTCCTAGGAAGACACTTAGATTTACAGAGAGCTGGACCAGAGTTTTATGGAAGAAAGATACCATTCCTTACAAACTGGACATGGAAGAAACAGTTAGAAAAAGACATGGAACAACAGGCTGGTTCAAAATTGGGAAAAGGGTACGTCAAGGCTGTATATTGTCACCCCACTTATTTAACTTATTTACAGAGTACATCATGAGAAATGCCAGGCTGGACGAAACTCAAGCTGGAATCAACATTGCAGGGAGGAATATCAATAACCTCAGATATGCATATGACACCACCTGCAAGGCAGAAAGCCAAGAGGAACTAAAGAGCCACTTTGTGAAGATGAAAGAAGAGAGTTAAAAGCTGGCTTAAAACTCAATATTCTAAAAACCAAGATCATGGCATTGGGTCACATCACTTCATGGCAAATAGACGCAGAAACAATGGAAAGAGTAACAGACTTTATTTTCTTGGGCTCCAAAATCACTGCAGATGGTGATTGCAGCCATGAAAATAAAAGATGCTTGCTTCTTGGAAGAAAAGCTATGACCAACATGCTGCTGCTGCTGCTACTAAGTCGCTTCAGTTGTGTCCGACTCTGTGCGACCCCATAGACGGCAGCCCACCAGGTTCCGCCGTCCCTGGGATTCTCCAGGTAAGAATACTGGAGTGGGTTGCCATTTCCTTCTCCAGTGCATGAAAGGGAAGAGTGAAAGTGAAGTCGCTCAGTCGTGTCTGACTCTTAGCGACCCCATGGACTGTAGCCTACCAGGCTCCTCTGTCCATGGGATTTTCCAGGCAAGAGTACTGGAGTGGGGTGCCATTGCCTTCTCTGATGACCAACCTAGACAGCATATTAAAAAGCAGAGACATTACTTTGTCAACAAAGGTCCATCTAGTCAAGGCTATGGTTTTTCCAGTAGTCATGTATGGATGTGAGAGTTGGACTCTACAGAAAGCTGAGCACTGAAGAACTGGTGCTTTTGAACTGTGGTTTTGGAGAAGACTCTTGAGAGTCCCTTGGACTGCGAGGAGATCCAACCAGTCCATCAAAAGGAATTCAGTCCTGAATATACATTGGAAGGACTGATGCTGAAGCCGAAACTCCAATGCTTTGGCCACCTGATGCTAAGAACTGACTCATTGGAAAAGACCCTGATGCTGGGAAAGATTGAAAGCAGGAGGAGAAGGGGATGACAGATGAGATGGTTGAATGGCATCACCGACTCAATGGACATGAGTTTGAGTAAGCTACAGGAGTTGGTGATGGACAGGGAAGCCTGACGTGCTGCACTCCACAGGGTTGCAAAGAGTGGGACACAACTGAGTGAATGAACTGACCGAACTGTAAAACCTACCAAAAACTCCACCAACATTTTCATCTTGAAATTTATCCACAAACCTCATGCAAAACAGAATGCAATTCATTAAAAAAAAAATCCAAGGGGGTGCATGTTATTTATTTTTTGTGAAGCCAACAGTGAAACACTTTTATGTTAAGTAGTTAATCACATAGTAATAATAAATTAATAAATAAAAAGAGATACAAAATCTACATTAGTAGCAATTTCGGTATAATACACATCCAATACCTTCAATTAGCTTAAGTGTCTAAAAGAAAAAAAGTTTTCTGTATTGTTTTAATAAAATGGCTTTGACAATGTAAAATTAATGTACATTTGATCTTTCTTTTTTTTCGACATAGAAATATCCTAATTATAATAGAAATCTTGATTATGGGCTGATCTTAGTTAATTATACTCATAAGGACAGGGCGCATTCTTATTATTTCATATTGAACAGTTCTTTTCTTCATTTGTTCATTTGTTTATTCATTTATCTCATTTTCTATATCTTTCTTTAATCATTGATAAAATTGCATGTACTTAATACTGTATTTTTTGGAGAGGGCAATGGCGACCCACTCCAGTACTCTTGGCCTGGAAAATCGCATGGACAGAGGAGCCTGGTGGGCTGCAGTCCATGGGGTCGCTAGGAGTCAGACACGACTGAGCGACTTCCCTTTCACTTTTCCCTTTCATGCCTTGGAGAAGGAAATGGCAACCCACTCCAGTGTTCTTGCCTGGAGAATCCCGGGGACGGCGGAGCCTGGGGCTGCCGTCTCTGGGGTCGCACAGAGTCGGACACGACTGAAGTGACTTAGCAGCAGCAGCAGCAGCAATACTATATTTTGTCTGTATATATTTTTCAAAATATATATTCTGATTTTTATCCACATTTTTAATTGATATGTAAAGGTTACATATCTATATATTTGTCTTTATGAATATATATATGCATGTATACATACATGCATGTACATATAATAATATTTTTCAGTAAGCACTATAGTTTACATATATATGTACACATGCATTTATATAAATTTATATCATATATATATGTATATATAAGGTAGTTTTTATGTGTTTAATAAATAATATTTTTAAAGTTCTACCCATGTATATGTCCCTAGGGACATATCTAGGTGGCGCTAGTGGTAAAGAATCTGCCTGCCAATGTAGGATATATAAGAGAATCAGGTTCAATCCTTGGGTCTGGAAGATCCCCTGGAGTAGGAAATGGCAACCCACTCCAGTATTTTTGCCAGGAAAATTCCATGGACAGAGGAGCCTGGCAGGCTATCATTTATGGGGCCACAGAGAGTCAAACATGACTGAGCATGTGTGTGCATGTGTGGATGTGTGTGTACATACACACACAGATACACATCTAATATGCTGCTTCATACTGTCATATAATACTCATTGAAGTGTAGTACTACATTTTGTGTATTTACTCTTCTTCCAGGGATATATTCTGTAGATGGAAGATATGAATTAAATTTGAAACTATTTTTTAACCTCCAAGTATTTACCTAATTCTGCCGAGTACATCATTTATAAATATGAATATACAACTAGTATCCTCTTAAGAATAAAGATTTCTTTAAGTATTCACTGTTTTCATCCAAGCCACCAGTTGATTATAGTGGTGATGACACAGATATTTGACTATCTCTTAGCTCCTGAAATGAATGACTAAAGGAAGCAGGAATGCTGTGAAGTGGAATGAACCAGAAAACAGTTTATTCAAATATTGGTAAAGTTGCAGATATTTTAAGATTCCATTTGTGTTTTGCTAATAAATAATTCAGCGTGTAGTCTTTGGCATGTCTACAAAGAAGTATTTGATTCACACTCCCTATGAGCCTTATATCATTTATGGTTTATTGTTTGGATAAAATTAATAGTTTTTTATTCTTTTGTTTATGAATTCAGCAACCAAATGTTTGATGACCTAATATGATTGAGTACTCGTTTCTGAAGGTAGGGATATGGCAGTGAATTTTTAAAAAAATGAAAAAACCTACAAAAAAAAGCTTTAAGTAGGCTGCTCAGGAAAAGACTTATTTAGAATGTAAGATTTAAACAGACTTGAAAATAAGGGATCAAATCATACTTATATGTAGGGGTAGAGCATTCTAAGAAACAAAAGAGTAGATGCAAACCCTAGGAGTGGGAGAATGACTGAGGTGTTTGCGGTGAACTAAGAAAGCCAATGCAGTTGGAGCAAATTGGTAGGAGAAGGGGTAAAAAAGTTTGCTTCAGACCAGGTAGGTGCTGGATAAACATTGACTTTATCAGAATAAGATAGGGAGCCAGTGAATGGTTTGTTGCAAAGAAAACATAAAGTCAGAGATCTTTAGAGTACTCAGGCTACTTATGGACAAATTCATAAAAATATGAAGTGCTGCTGCTAATGAAGCAATTAATATTAGTTATATAATCATTATAAAAGCAGCAGCTTAGGATAATACAATACGATACAAGGAACTCCTCTTAAAGGAAGTTAAGGAATTGTCATGTTTGACACTAATTAGTTCTGTGAACCTGAAAAAGTTGTTAAGACTCTTTGACCTCAGATTTTTATTGGCTGAGAGAGATTGCCAGGTATAATTTCTAATGTTTCTTGTAGGTATAAGTTTTATGACTCTGAACTCCCTATGCCTTATTCAAATTGTTAGGCAGATAAACCAGTAGTTGTATTTTACTTGCTTTGCAAACTAGCTTTTGTTGTTTGGGAAAAAGGCACTGTTTCTCTCCTTTTTAAAAATTCTTAACACGAGGTCAGGAAACATTTTAGTTTGGTAATGGAGTTTAGTTAGGAGATGGCATAGTAATCATTTTATATAGTCATGTTTTCTACTCATTTGCAAATTCATAATTTTTTAGAAAATTAAATCCCAAGAAAATTAGTTAAAACTTACAGCTAAATTTTATTGAAGTGCATAGGTATTGAGGATGATAATAGCTTGAAAGTTTATAATCTCACATTTCAAAATCCATGTGTGTATTAATATATATCAATATATATATATATATATTTAAGCTAAGGTAGAGGAAATTAATCCTTTTATAATATAGAATAGTAATAGAAGTGAATAAAAGCAAAAGGGAAACACACTTGGATGAAAATGAAATTGCCTCACACAAAAATAGCACTGTCTAAAATGTACATCTATTTACATTAAAGATGTGGAGAGCCAGAAGCCACAAAGTAAAAGTGTGGGTGCCACTGGGTCTGTGGTGTGCACTTTGGCTGTATAAAAGCTACAGCTATGGCAACAACATTTATTAAGAACCCACAATATGTATGCAATGGTTCCTCTCTTCTGTGAAAAACTTACTGTTGGCGCCACTGAATTTTTTAAATGACTGTCTAATATTAGTCAAGGAAAGTAAATGTGTCTTCCATATGTGGTTCCAAATTAAATTTTGCCTTAAATCTATACCTTCCAAAGGTCAAAATCCTGAACTACTCTGAGAATTCCCTACCAGGTTATTACTGCTGTCACTTTTGGAGGACTGATTGCCAGCCTGCTTTACTCTAGCTTTCAATTGAAAAGCGTGAATCACAACAATTTGGTAGCCATATATTTTTAACTTTCTACAATAAAGCTCAGTTCTCAGTATATCATATTTTATCATAATGTTGTGAAAGCTTATGAAACATTTCTCACAAGCAGGAATGTGGTTATTACTAATCTGATTCTGTATTTCACATGTGGAATGCTGTTTCCATACAGAATCCATAACAGTCATGTACAAAACTCACTTGTCTCTTATAAAGTTTTAGTGTTGTCCTGATGTATAGACCTGAAATAGAAAACTAATAGCATTCTTGACTTTTAGCAATTTTCTCTCAAATGTTGTTTTCCAAGATACATAGTTTGAGATTTATATATATATATATATATATTTAATTAAAGACTGTGTAATACCTTTTATATTGCAAAAAAAATAATAAAATGTTACTATTTTGAAAAGGATTAATAATATTTTGCCATCACTTAAAATGAGATGAGAATTTATATTCCATAAGATGAGAACTTAAATTAACTTCATTCATTCATTCACAATTGTTACTGCTGTTTAATCATGTCTGACTCGTCTTTGACCTCGTAGATTGTAGCCTGCCAGGCTCCTCTGTACATCTAGTCATGGGATTTCCCAGGCAAGAATACTGGAGTGAGTTGCCATTTCCTCCTTTGGGAGATCTTCCTGACCCAGGGATAGAACCCGCATCTCCTGCGTTGGCAGGCATATTCTTTATCACTGTGCCACCTGGGAAGCCCTTAATTCACAACAGCAGGTAGAAAATTTTAAAGAAACTTTGTTTAGATGTCATAAATTTTGCCTTTTATTTCAGAGACTGGGTTCAGTAATATGTTTTTACTGAACAAGATTTTCTATTGAGGATTATTTAAATTCTATACATGCTTAATGAAAAACTGTAAGGCTATTACTATAGAATATAGCTGGTACTGTGACATGTAAAATTATTGTCCTTGTCCTCAAGAGACTTTCTATGAAGGAAAAAAAAATAATTCATTCACTCATTCCATAAAACAGTTTTCAAGGGCGTCCCATGCATCCAAAACTGATACAATGACATGCCCAGAACTGATTTAGTTATTTTTGATGACAAGGATGATAAGAAGCATTTACTGTCATTAAATATTCAGTGTTTGATGCATATTTGATGCATAAACCAAAATGACTAGAGCATCAGGTGAAGAAAGTGTCAATAAGACTTGATTAAAAACACCACTTTCTATAAAGTAGTCAACGAAAGTTTAACTAGTGACAAAATACGCTACAAAACTGCAATGGAAAATAAAGATGTGACTAACGCCTCTCGTTTTATGATCGTGGAACTTAGTACCTACTTAAACACATTTTACTCACCTTTGCAAGTGCGTATGTTAAAATAATTTAAGTAATTGAATTCTTAAAATATAAAAACTATCTTGTCAGTTTTAGATTTATTCATAAAAATTGCCACTGAATTTGTAAAAAAAAGGGAATTCAATTTAGATTCACACAAAAAAGAAAAAAAAAAAAGAGTACAAAGAATGCAAAAAAAAAAAGTGTACCCCCAGGGACTTCCCTGATGGTTCAGTGGTTAATAATTTGCCTTGAATGATGTGTGTGTGTGTGTTAGTCACTCAGTTGTGTCTGACTCTTTGCAACTCCATGGACTGTAGCCCGCCAGGCTCCTCTGTCCATGGGGATTCTCCAGGTAAGAACACTGGAGTGGATTACCATTTCCTTCTTCAGAGGATCTTACCGACCCAGGGACCAAACCCGTGTCTCCCTCATCACAGATGGATTCTTTACTGTCTGAGCCACCAGAGAATGAAGGGAATGTGAGTTTGATCCCTGGTCTGGGGAGATCCCACATGCCATAGTGCAACTAAGCCATGTGCCACAACTACTGAGCCCCTTGCTCTAGAGCCTGTGAGCCACAACTATTGAGACCGTAGGCCACAAGCCTGAGTTTTCTAGGCCCCATGGTTTGTAACATGAGAAGCCATCACAATGAGAAGCCCCCTAGGATAGTGAAAAATACGCTCCACTGGCTACAATTAGATAAAGTCCACGTGCAGCAACAAAGACCCAGCACAACCATAAACAAATACATTAACAAATATATGCAACTTTAAGAAAAGAAATGTGCAAAGTGCTCTACAGAGTGTATAAATGGAGGGGGATACACACACAGAGAAATGGGCAAATTAGTCCATGTTTCAAGAAGTTAGAAACAAAGAAATATTTAAACCAAATATTGCAAAAATTGAATATATATATATATATATATATATATATATATATATATATAACTTGGCAGCCAAGTATATGTAGGGTGTGAGAAAGGAGGCGACATCAAACAATACTCTTGGGGGTTATCCCAGGACAAATTTTTCTGAGAAGGAAGTATTTATTGAAATTTTGGTGTGCTGAATTTAAGCCAGTTTCAGAGATTCCAGATGGAGATGTCAAGGAAACAGTCAGAATGCAACTCCAATTTCCAGAGGGTCTAAAATGCCGTGTGGAATTATTTACATAGAAGTTCAAGTAATTGGAATATATGAAATCCTTAAAGGAGGGTATTTATAAAATAGTCAAAATATTGTCACAGGCCAGATTTCTCAAAAACATGTTTACCCAGAGAAAAAGATCAGGTGGCTTTTTTTTTTCTACAAAATGACAAACCTATGATTATTTCACTATAAAAAGTCAATTCACTGAAAATATCTATTACCTAAGTTTACTGGTTATATGTAAAGTAACTACTTTTATTCACATTAGTTTGATAACATCATGAAACTGCCATCATAGACACTTAGTGTGTTAACAATGTCAAGGCAATGTTTTTTTTTAATTTAGAAAATTATAACACATATACTGTCCAGAAATAAAGAATATTTCTACCTGGGATGTGACAAACAGAGAATTGATGGAAGAAATGTGAATAAATATATACTATAAATATAAAATTTGTATTACCAGTATCATGATTTCTACATTGTGAAGTCAGAAGTGAACAAAAAACAAAAGCCAGTACAGAATCAGGAAAGCAATGAGATTTATTATCCCTGGTATCTTCATTATTCAAATACTCCTAGAATCACAAATATTTTGAAGGGATTTGTCCCACGAAAGTCAGCTCGTTACTGTTCATCTAATAGACTTAAAACCTTTTGGACCTAGACAATACTTTAGAAAACAATATTTCAACTGCATTTAACCATGTTTTCAGAGAACACTGAATTTGAAGTCCACATTCTCATCAAAACCTCACAGAAAATTGTAACTTTGCTGAGATCCAGGATCCCACATTGTGGATAAGGGATCATGTTACCAATCATGGTGATGAAAAAATATTCATGAAGTGATATGTTTTAAGACCCTTTTACTTTTTAAATGATAACTTCTATATAAAATTAACGATCAGAAGCAATTTACAACTATCCCTAAAGAATTCAAGTCACTACTTCCTTCTAGGATTAACAGTTTGGTTCACTGAGTGGAATCATTTAATTAAAGTTTTATGACAGATCACATGTTACCCAGCATATTGAAAAGCTAAATTATTTAGCAATCAAAGAGTACTTTTAGTAAGGTGGCCAATGATTTAAGAGATGAACGAGGATATTTGGCAAATTAAAGAAATGCTGTAAAGGAGTGTGTGGAAAGCACGGGCAGGAACCAGGACTCAGTTCAGTTCAGTTCAGTAGCTCAGTCGTGTCCAACTCTTTGTGACCCCACGGACTTAAGCAGGCTAGGCCTCCCTGTCCATCACCAACTCCCGGAGCCTACTGAAACTCATGTCCAATGAGTCAGTGATGCCATCCAACCTTCTCTTCCTCCGTCGTCCTCTTCTTCTCCTGCCTTCAATCTTTCCCAGCATCAGGGTATTTTCAAATGATTCAGTTCTTCGCATCAGGTGGCCAAAGTATTGGAGTTTTCTCCTTGCAGTCCAAGGAACTCTCAAGAGTCTTCTCCAACACCACAGTTCAAAAGCATCAATTTTTCAGCGCTCAGCTTTCTTTATAGTCCAACTCTCACATCCATACATGACCACTGGAAAAAACATAGCATTGACTAGACGGACCTTTGTTGGCAAAGTAATGTCTCTGCTTTTTAATAAGTTGTCTATATTGGTCATAACTTTTCTTCCAAGGAGCAAATGTCTTTTAATTTCATGGTTGCAGTCACATCTGCAGTGGTTTTGGAGCCCCCGAAAATAAAGTCTGTCACCGCTTCCACTGTTTCCCCATCTATTTGCCATGAAGTGATGGGAACTAATGCCATGATCTTAGTTTTCTGAATGTTGATTTTTGAGCCAGGTTTTTCACTCTCCTCTTTTACTTTCATCAAGAGGCTCTTTTAGTTCTTCTTCACTTTCTGCCATAAGGGTGGTGTCATCTGCATATCTGAGGTTATTTATATTTCTCCTGGCAATATTGATTCTAGCTTGTGCTTCATCCAGTCCAGCATTTCTCATGATGTACTCTGCTTATAAGTTAAGTAAGCAGGGTGACAATATGCAGACTTAACGTACCCCTTTCCCAATTTGGAACCAGTCTGTTGTTCCATGTCCAGTTCTAACTGTTTCTTCTTGACCTGCATACAGATTTCTCAGGAGGCAGGTCAGGTGGTCTGGTATTCCCATCTCTTTCAGAATTTTCCACAGTTTGTTGTGATCCACACAGTCAAAGGCTTTGGTGTAGTCAATAAACGACTCTAGATAAACTAGGATACAGTTTTCCTAAATACAGGACACACTCAATTGAATATCTTTCCCTCTTTCACTAACTATAAGAGAACACAGCATTCTTTACATTAATTATTTCTGTCAAATATTTAACAACCAGTGTTCTTTATGGGAGCAAACTTTTCATGTCTCCTTTTTAAGAGAGAAAGGGTGTGTGTGTGCGCGCGCAAGAAGGCATGTATGTATGTGAGTGCAGATCATCACTTTCATTTCATTACTACTTGTAAATGCCTTTTTTGTGATGCACTCTTAAGTCTAACTCCAAAGTCATATGTGTATATATTAATTACTTGGCACAAATCCCGTACTATTAACTAATGAAATGTGAAATCAGAAAAGCATAAAAAGGCTAAATTGAAAGCAAAGAAGCCTGATGATTGCATTCAGCATTCAAATATATGTATGTAGGAGATATGAAGGTGAAGAAATAAACTTTCTTGTATCTCTTCCTGTGTTTATAGATGATATGATGTGAATAATCACTAACTGCTCCCACTTAAATGCACGAGTTACCCTTGGGCATCAATTATAACCAAACTGAGGACATAAGCAACAGCTAAAAGCTGACAAACGCATGTGTAGAAAGCCCCTTAAAACATAATCACTTTCCCATCAAGGAAGAAGCCAGGATATCATAACCAGGCAATTGGGACACCTTGTCAGTTATGTATAAATTGGGCAATAAAGAAAATAGCTTGACATAAGGAACGCCACGTTCTAAGAAAGCTGTTGAGGGAATGGAAGTTTGACTTCAATTTGGACTTGCATGCTCTGTCTCCAACACCAATAAAAGGTGCCAGGTCCTAGGGCAGAACCAATTTATAAATATTAAAAGCCAAATAATAAAAAGACTGCTAAAATCTGCTCCCATGACAAACCAAATAGATTTTCTTAGTTTAAATCTAGAATCTTGGGAAACATAGGCTCTGAAATTCATATACAACATGTGAAACACAGGAAAGGCATTTTGAATTTGTTAAAAAAAAAAAAAAAGAAAACACAATAGAACATTCCCCACATGCAAATTTCTATCCTCTCTTAATTCCTGAGCTACAGCACAGAATATTGCCCTGCACACGAGGTCTTCACCTAGTCTATCCACTGTTCCCTCCAACACAATGTATTCAAACTGAATGTATTATTGCTCACCATGTACCCTTTTTGTGTGTGTGTGTGAAGTCACTTCAGTTGTGTCCAACTCTTTGTGACCCTATGGACTGTAGCTCACCAGACTCCTCTGTCCATGGGATTCTCCAGGCAAGAATACTGGAGTGAGTTGCCATTTCCTTCTCCAGGGGATCTTCCCAACCCAGGGATCAAACCCACATCTCTTATGTCTCCTGCATTGGCAGGAAGGTTCTTTACCACTAGTGCCACCTGGGAAGCCCATGTCCACTTTGGTGTTTCTATTTTTCACAAGGAAACTTCAGTTCAGATAATTGGACAGAATCTCAGGCTGGGTTCTCTGAAAGTAGATATCAAGATGGTGTTTGTGGTGTGAGTTTTAAGGATAGTCTTTGGACAAAGGAAAGGAACATTGTGATATTGGGCCGAGGGAGAAGCATGGCATGCCTTGCTGGTGAATGAAGACTCAGGCAAAGCTTTGGATCTACAAGCCCATCAAATGGTCTTTAACCAGCTTCAAATGGCTGGACCATTCTATCATATATTTGCTTGGTCACTGGATTCATGCTGCCCTTGGGAAGGGCATGATCTCAGGTCAACTGTTTTCTGTGCTGTTAGGGAGGCCAGAATAAGCTCCCAGCTGCAGGCAGTATGCTGGCTCCAGCTGGACACCAGACCCTTCTTTGAAGGCAATCTGGGGCCACATCATCATGTCTACTGCATTCACACCCAATTCTCATATCTGATCATGCATTCAATAAGTCTAAAAAATGTAGAAGTTTTAACTTTTCTCTGCTACATCTTTTATAGCTTTGCTGCTGCTGTTTTAATCTCAGCTGTCTTTCTCCATTTTTTTTTTGTTTGTTTTTTTTGAGGTTGTTGTCATTCAGTTTCCCAGTCATGTTGGACTCTTTACAACCCCGTGGACTGCAGCATGACAGGCCTACCTTTCCCTCTCCATCTCCCAAGGTTGCCCAAGTTCATGTCCATTGCATCAGTGATGCCATCCAGCCATCTCTTCCTCTGATGCCCTCTTCTCCTTCTCCCCTCAATCTCTCCCAGCATCAGGGAGTTTTCCAATGAGTTCACTGTTCACATCAAGTGACCAAAATACTGGAGCTTCAGCTTCATTATCAGTCCTTCCAATGAGTATTCAGGGTTCGTTTCCTTTAAGACTTACTGGCTTGATCTCCTCAGTGTCCAAGGGACTCTCTGAATTCTTCTCCAGCACCACAGTCCAAAGGCATCAATTCTTTGGCACTCTGTCTTCTTTCTGGTCCACCTCTCACAACTGTACAAGACCACTGGGAAGACCATAGTCCTGACTACATGGACCTTTGTCAGCAGAGTGATATCTCTGCTTTTCAACACATTTTATAGGTGTCATAGCTTTCTTGCTAAGAAGCAATCATCTGATTTCATGGCTGCAGTCACCATTTGCAGTGATTTTAGAGCCCAAGAAGAGGAAATCTGTCATTGTTCCACATTTCTCCCTTCTATTTGCCATGAAATAATGGGACTGGATACCATGTTCTTTGTTGTTGTTGCTTTTTTTTTAATATTTAGTTTTAAACAAATTTTTTCATTCTCCTCCTTTACCCTCATCAAGAGGTTTCTTAGTACCTCTTTGCTTTCTGCTATTAGGGTGGTATTATCCACATATTGGAGGTTGTTGATATTTCTCCTGACTACCTTGATTCCAGCTTGTAGCTCCTCCAGACAGACATTTCTCAGCATATAAATTAAAGAAACAGGGTGACAACAGACAGCCCTGTCACAATCCTTCCTCAATTCTGAACCGATCAGTTGTTCTGTACTAACTGTGTTCTAATTGTTGCTTCTTCTTCTTGATCCACATACAGGTTTCTCAAGAGACAGGTAAGATGGTCTGGTATTCCCATTTCTTTAAGAGCTTTCCAGTTTGTTATGATCCACACAGTCAAAGGCTTTAGTGTAGCTGATAAAACAGAGGTAGATTTTTTTCTGGAATTCCCTTGTTTTCTCTATGATCCAGCGACTATTGACAATTTGATCTCTGGTTCCTCTGCCTTTTCTAAACCCAGTGTGGTAATCCTGAATTTCTTGGTTCACATAACGGTGAAGCCTACCATGCAAGATTTTAAGCATGACCTTACTAGCATGGGAGTACAATTGTCCAATGGTTTGAACCTTCTTTAGTACTGCCCTTCTTGGGAATTAGGATGAGGATTGATCTTTTCTAGTCCTGTGACCACTGCTTGGTCTTCTGAATTTGCTGACATATTGTGTGCAACACTTTGATAGCATCAGTTTTTAGGCTGTTGAATAGCTTTACTGGAATTCCATTGTATCAACTAGCTTTACTGACAGCAGTGCTTTCTAAGGCCCACGTGACTTCACATTCCAGAATGGCTGGCGCTGGGTGACTGACCACACTGTCGTGGCTATCTGGTTCATTAAGATCTATTTTGTACAGTTTTTCCATGTATTCTTTCCATCTCTTCTTGATATCTTCAGCTTCTTCTAGGTCCCTCCTTTTTCAGTCCTTTATTTGTGCCCATCTTTGGGCAAAACATTTCCGTATTATTTCCAATTTTCCTGAAGAGATTGCTAGTCTTTCCCCTTCTGTTGTTTTCCTATATTTTAAGCATTGTTCATTGAAGAAGGCCTTGTCTCTCCCTGCTACTCTTTGGTTCTGCGTTTAGTTTGGTATACACTTCCCTTTCTCCTTTGCTTTTCACTTCTCTTTCTTCAGCTATTTGTAAATCCTCAGATAACCACTTTGCCTTCTTGCTTCTCTTTTCCTTTGGGATGGTTTTGTGCCCGCTTTGTTTCCCTCTCTTAATGCTGAAAGTTCTTCTTTCATGCACGTCTTAAATTCCATACCAAAGCCCATCTGCCTCTTAGATAGGTCCACACTTGCTTTGGCTAATTTAACAGCTATTCACCTACACTTGGACCAACTGAACTTTAATTTTATCTCTGTGTCGTGATCTTCAAATTCTTCTTCCTTTTGTTCAGGCTCTTTCTTCTGGCATAAAAGCTTTCTCATCCCTCCTTCACATCAGCCTGGTAAGTGTTTACTATCTTATAAGAACACTTTCAACCACCATCTATAGTTTACAATTTTCAACTCTGAATCAGCTCCATACCAAGCAAAAGCTTTAGCAAGTGAACTTGTCACTTAAGTAATATTAGTGTAACATATGTATGAACAATGCCTGGTGAACTGACTCATATGTATGGGCAATGAGCATGAGAGAGAGGGGAAGAAAGAGAGAAAATTGGAAACAGACATGCGAAAAATCAACTGTTTCAAAATGGTGTGTGTGTGTGTGTGTGTGTGTGTGTGTGTGTGTTTGCCATGCCACGTGGCTTGTGTAGGATCTTAGTTCCATGACCAAGAATAGAACCCACACCCCTTGCAGTTGAAGTGCAAAGTCTCAACCACTGGACTACCAGGAAAGTCTCCAAAATGAGATGTTTTATGTCAAATAAACTGCTTACCAAATAACCAATCTGTGCGACAACAACAACAAAGGTATTTACCTCTCTGAATTTTATTTACCAAATATGTAAAATGTTGCTGATAATAGAAATCAAATGGGGATTTAAGTCACAGTTTCCAGCACACAGTTGGTGCTCAATAAATCATAATTATTACAACTCTGGCTTGTGAGGTCAGATAAATGAAATTTCTGGCTATTCTATCTATTGGCATAATAATTAACCTGTTTTTAACAAGATATTTCAAAGATTTATATGAAAAATCAAGTACCTCACTGTGATATAAGACAACAGGCTGAAAATTAGGACTAAGATGGTGAGGAAAACAATTTTAAATATGCTTGCACTAAAAACCTTAGAATTTCAAAATTGCTGACAGATTTTTCAGTTTGGCTATTTAAAAAAAAATCACTCAATGTGAAATTTGGTGTGTACTTTATTAAGATGTTTTCATCTGAGCATTTTTAGTTATACACTAATATAAATACTATTTCTGAGTGAAATAAAGTTGCTTTACAGAATGGACCTGAAGTCCTTACTCACCATAGATCTGTGGGTGAAGCTGACTCAAAACAATTCTCTAAAGAGAAGTTGATCCCTGAATGTGGACACCCCATGACTCACCCCAAATGGCTTTAGTGAGATTTTAAGCTTCCATACAAGGATTAAAACCCTAACACCATGTTGACTGTTTCTAAAGAACATGGCTCTAAATGCTTATGGCTACCTAAAAGAGCTCTATTTTTGGCATTTGCCAAGGAGTTAATCTGAAATCAATGTCAGCCAAAATTTGCTAAAGGTTTTATGATGTTAGATGATTTTCAATGGATGCAATCTGATCTGTCTTTATAATTGGTTTTACTAAGTTGTGGTTGTAGGGTTGTGCGGAGAGTGTTAGGAAACTCTTCATCAAATCTTGTTAAAGTTTGTTAAAATGGATGACTGAAGGTATCTGGGCACCTTGAGTGCAAGGAATTGTTATCTGTCTCTTCATTAATGAGCCTGGCATGCTATCACCCGTGGGGTCACAAAGAGCTGGACATGACTTGGTGACTAAACAATAACAAAAACAATGCACCTAGCACCTGACACATAGTAGGTTAAATAAATATTTGTGGATGATTGATTCTACTTTAATACAGTATCTTCATCAGGAGAGCATTCAGAATAAATACTTCTCTCCTTATGACACCAAAAAGTATCATCTTTTCCCTGGACAATATTCACTGGCAGGACTGATGCTGAAGCTGAAACTCCAATACTTTGGCCACCTGCTGAGAAGAACTGACTCATTGGAAAAGACTCTGATGCTGGGAAAGATTGAAGGCAGGAGGAGAAGGGGAGGACAGAGGATGAGATGGTTGGATGGCATCACCGACTCATGGACATGAGTTTGAGCAAGCTCTGGGAGTTGGCAATGGACAGGGAGACCTGGCGTGCTTGCGTCCATGGTGTCGCAAAGAGTTGGACATAACTGAGCGACTGAACTGAACTGAACTTCCCTGGACAATTAGTTTATTTTTGTATCAAGTTCATTTAAGGCTATGAGGAAAAAAAAATCCCTCTAACATTAATTGTCAAGAGTTGGGGACAAACTTCTGTTCCAACAAACTTTTGTATTAGTATTAGGTAATTAATACCGGTCACTAAGGCATCACATTTAAGCCTGAGTTCTTGCCACAGTTTGTAGTGACATAATTTCTATATTTTTTTTCCTACTTTTATTTTAGATTCCTTGGGAGTCATTTGAGACTCTGTTTGAAACACAAAGAATGGATAGAAAGGTATATAGAAAGAAAGAGATGTTACCTAAATTGTCTTTCTAGTCCAAGATTAAATTAGGTTTACAGTTGTTAATGAGTGTTGTAGATGAAAGATAATTATTGTAAATGGCCCAAGACCACAAGGATTTCCCCAAAAGTTTTTATTCATCTTTCCTCCCAACCTCTTCCCTACTCCATTCCTAACAAAATTTGTATTATTTTGGCCAATTATTATTGTGATATCATCACCTATATTAAGGAGTAGTTTATTTTCAATTAAATTTTAATTAAATTAATTTTCAATTAAAAAAATATGGTATTTTATTTAAGGGTAATAGCATTGTTCCAAATATGTAGTATGGTGATGGCTACACAACTCTGTTCAGTTCAGTTCAATTGCTCAGTTGTGTCCAACTCTTTGCACATACTTAAATGTAATATTTACTTAAATTTCAATAAAGCACCTTTTTATAAAGTATGCTGGCATCAGTTTCCTGTTGCTACCATATTACCACAAGCCTAGTGAAATGCAGTAGGACCCTATGGTCTTTGCTCCCCATGTCCTCAGCTTGCCTTTTGTCTGTGGGAAAACTTTAGCCAAATAATAAGTTTAATCAGAGAAGTGAGAAAATGCAGAAACAAAGGAAACCAAATAATAATAATAATAATAATGTAGTCATTAAGCAGAGTCAAGGACCTTTAGTTCCTTCTCTAGGGCTATAGATAATACCATGAGCCATATCTGGTTTCTGGTTATTGCCTTATTGGCACTGAAAACTCCACCAGGTGGAAGAGGTTAACTACAGGATGACCAGATTGTAGCCATGGCATCAGCTGCCACAATTCCAAGAATTGGCCTCAAGAAATTGAAACAAACTGACCTTGGGACTAAAGATAAACTGTACTTAAAGCAATCAAGATGACACAGGTCAGATGACCGAAGACCAGTTTCACGATTACTATCAGAATTGACTGCGCTGTGTCTTCAAGTAACCCCTCCCTCAGCCTATAAAAGCTCTTGCCCACTGAACGATAGTTGAGAAGGTTGACCTTTGGACAGGCATCTTGTGAGCCCTCCCATCTAGGGTTGCCAGCATCCAAAATAAAACAGTTTCCTTTCCACCAACCTGGCTTCTTCATTGGCTTTTGAGCAGCAAGCAGCCAGACCCCATTTTCAGTTATACTAGTAGCTTAGAGCATCAGGGATGTGCTCCCTTAGGGTCTGAAGTTCAGGAGGCTGAAGGCAGTTGTGCCAGGCTAGTGTTAATGTGTCAACTAGGAGGACACCTTCTGGAGACCCTGAGAGGAGAATTCATTTCTTTGCATTTTTCAGCCTTTAAGTGGCCACTGTTATTCTTTGAGGCTTCTTAGGTAGCACAGTGGTAAAGAATTTGCCTGCAATGCAGGAGACTCAAGAGACTTGGCTTTGATCTCTGGGTTGGGAAGACTCCCTGGAGAAGGAAATGGCAACCCACTCCAGTATTCTTGCTTGGGAAATTCCATGGACAGAGGAGCCTGGTGGGCTACAGTCCATAGGGCTGCAAAGAGTGGGACATGACTGAGAGACAGATCATGCATGCAAGGTTAGAGCAGGTCATCAGGGAATTCTCATTCCATGTGAGTTCCTGCAAAGACTAACAAGTACCTTGTTAAATAATTTATGTTAGACAACATTCTCTCAAAATAAGCCACTTCAACATGGTTTTTCATTTGGGACAAGTGAAGCAAATTAAAAAAAAAAAGCTTTCATAAATGCTCTGGCTCCAAAGTGATTCCATTAATAAGCAACAAGTAAATAACACAAAATCAAAAAACAAATATCAAGCCTTAAAAGTGACCAGAATGAAACAACAAAGACCAAAATATAATAAATCATGGTATAGTGTCTCTTTTCACCAAAACTTTTATATCTAATTTGATAATACCCCAGTTTGGCGTTAACCTTTTTGACATGTTGAAATTTCCTTTCATTTCAAGCAAGCCTGTCCCCTAGCATGCATCTAATAGAAAAAAAAAAGTTGATCTTGTTATCCATATGACCACCTTGAGGGCACACTGCGGTTTGCAGGGCACATGGTGATACTTATGGTGTCAATAACAATGTCTAAATAACACAAGTTTTAATTGTAGTCATCTTTTATCATCATGGAAGCTCCCTGGGCTCCTTTTAATTTGATCATATTGAAATGTGCTGTCCTGATTTTCATGAATTAGGGCAAAGTCACCCTTACTCACCATCTGAAGTCTCAGATGTTCCTTTCCAACCAGTAATGAAAATGAAAATTATTTTCCTTGGCAACTCAGATGGTATTCTGTTTAATTATGTGGATATAATTCTTAGATTATTGCATATTTTACAGCTGAAAAGCCCTCTACTTTATATCCCAGTCTTTATTCTAAACTTTCTTAAAATACTATTTCTCTAATTTATGTTATTTTGTCACATTTTAAAACATATTAAATTAGCCTGAAATTCTTTTTTGGAAGAAGGCAGCCTGTAACATTTTAAAATGCATTCCTGTTTTGTATTCATTTCACAAGACTTACAAGTGATGTCTATACAACCAAGTACAATATGACCCTAAATATTTCATGTTCAGGAAGGGCCAGTTTAGAGGGTGTAAGCAAGAAAGTGTAAATACATAAATAACTGGATTAGTTCCTTTTCTGAAACATTTTAAGCCATTTTATGGAGAAGGAAATGGCAACCTACTCCAGTACTCTTGCCTGGAAAATCCCATGGATGGAGGAGCCTGGTAGGCTGCAGTCCATGCATGGGGTTGCGAAGAGTCAGACACGACTGAGGGACTTCATTTTCACTTTTCCATTTTATGCATTGGAAAAGGAAATGGCAACCCACTCCAGTGTTCTTGCCTGGAGAATCCCAGGGACAGAAGAGCCTGGTGGGCTGCCGTCTATGGGGTTGCACAGAGTCAGACATGACTGAAGCGACTTAGCAGCAGCAGCAGCAAGCCATTTTAAGAAGGATATGCATTCCTTTTCTCAAAAAATAAAAAGATAGAAGAGGGAGGAGAGCTCATTAAGAAATAAACCAATGATAAACTATTATATATTGTAGTTAAAATATATTATATGTTTATAAATTATGAGATAACATACATTACATTGAGTGAATATGTTATGGAATCAGATATTCTTTACAAATATGTTGACTGGAATATAAGGCTGGTGAATGAATGGATAGGATAGATTTATAATTTGTTAAGTAATTTCTTCTCAATTGCAAACTGCATAGCTGATCAATGTCAGGACTATAATATGTTTTCTAGTGACCTATCATATCACATTTTCTTAACAATTTGATAAGACTTTAAAAAAAGTCAAACCTAAAGGTGGGGGTGGAATGTTTGTTCTAAGAATGACTTCATGTCATTAACACCTGCCAACTAATGAATTTAGAAAATTTTATGTCTTATAAAAAAGCACATATAGATTTAACAAAATGTACAATTTAAAAATGTTATAAACATCTTACAACCAAATGAAAGCTTCTCATATTATGTGTCATCTCACTTTACAAATTTAAAAATCCCGTAAAATGACTGTAATGTCTGATATTTGCCATTGATCACATCTGTAACTTATTACATGGGCTGAACAAACATCATTTCATTTAATCATTTTAATAATCCTGAAGAAAGTCATTACTGAAATCTTATGGAGAAGAGGAGTTCATAGTCTGTACAATAGCCATGTTTAAACCACAGACAGAAGAAGAACTAAAATCTGACAAAATTGCCTCTGTACTTCAGTTCCAGAATCTAAAAGGGTAAATAAATGGGGCTATGTTGATCCAGTAAATGTAAGTGCTTTTGTATGATATGCTTATTTCCTACCATTAAGAAACACTAGAGGTGCGGGTTTATATTTTCTAGTATCAAAACCCATAACTGCAGGACTAACAGCTTTCTTAAAGATTTTGGTAATCAGTTGTTTGCATCATGGAACTTCTGTAAGGGATGATGAAGCGGACTAAAAGGGAAAAGGAGAGAGAGACAAAATGGCATATATGAATCTCTGCAATGGTAAATGACTGTATAATTATCTTTACCCTAAATTTTGAAGAAAAGGGATGATTCCGAAAAAAAATTATTGATCTATGTTATGATCCTTTCTGTTAGCAAGTTCCCCTGAGACATGGATGGGACAACTCACTTCACTAATTGTGTTGTCTAAGCTATAAAATGACTTGTTGCAGCTTTTGGAGTATTGAGCTTTTAAAGTTAGGTCAAGTTTTAAAGTTAAATGACTTGATCAGACTTCTGATTCCACAAAGATGTAGGGGATGTGTATTCCCCTATTCTTCCCACTGTATATAACTAAAATCCTGAGCATTTATAAACAAAATGAACCCAGAAGACTCTGAAAGGTAAAGAGAAAAAGAAAGATAAACTAGCGATCTCAGAATCACAAAATGATACAATGATATTGTTCTTTAGGTTTTCTTTTTGTTCCATGTCTTGTATACTGGAGTTAAAGGAGATGGTATTTCAGAAATGCCAATGGGTACAGAGAAACACCCTCGGCAAACGCCTGAATTTTCCAACTGGAGGAAAAAAGGGTCAGCTAAGCAAGAGAGTAAGTTTTAGGTAAAAACTGCTACATTTCAGGAAAATACCACAGAAAAAAGTTACCACCTCATCTCACTAGTCCCAGGAAAGGCTGAGACATCTACAGACTTGCAGCCATCTACACTCCTTATGTTTTACCGGTTGCCCCAATCTTTCTGATACAATTATGTCAGAGAAGGTCAAGTAGAAACCAGGACTTCATCCTCACTGGTGGTAATGAAATCAAACTTCACTTCAATTGCAGTCTCAATGGAAATCTCTGCTATTTTAAGAATGAAAAATACAATAAAAACTTAATGATTGGGCTGAACCACTGAATGGGCAGGACAGGAAAAAAAAAAAAAAATCAGTGACCTGGCCGGCAGAACAGTTGTAATTATGTTATCTGAATGGAATGCAAAGAAAAAACAGTGAAAAATGTGAACAGAGCCTCAGGGCTCTAGGGACTGAAACAAAAGATTTAGTATCCTTGTCACTGGAGTTCCATTAAAAGGGAAAAAACAAAACGTGCTCAGAAGTAATGAGTAAATTTCATATATTTGGCAAAGAATATAAACCTGTAGACTCAGTAAGCATAATGAATTCCATACAAAGTAGACAAATAAATCCACCAGAAAACACACCATTGTCAAGCTTCCTAGAGATAAAAACAAACCAAAAAGTTCAAAAGCTGCAAGAGAAGTGATACTTTACCTATAAAAGAAAAGCAAGATGAATAACAGTGGGTGTCTCATCAGAAACCATAGAGGCCAGAAAAAAAGTGACACAATATGTTTCAACTACTGAAAAAAAAAAGAATTCCAACTCAGAATTTATATCCCAGGAACTACAGAGAAATCAAAACATTTTTGGATGAATGTAAACTAAGAGAATTTATCACCAGCAACCTATCCTAAAAGGATGGTTAAAGAAAAATCTCAAACTAGAAAATAAATGCTAGAAGAATTGATCTTCAAACATCATGAGGGAGAACACATGATAGAGAGATAAAAGTACATGAATACATTATGTTTACCTTTTCCCCATTAGATTTCTAAAACATCTTTGATGGCTGAAGCAAAATTATAGCCTTGTTTGGTGTGGTTTAATTAAACGTAGAGCAAATATTGGAAGCTTGGTGTGCTGCAGTCCCCAGGGTTGCAAAGAGGTGCACATGACTGAGCAAATGAACTGAACTGAAATATTCAAATCAGTTATAAATGGAGGAAACTAAAGTCACATAAGAAGATTTCTGTACTTCATTTGAACTTTTGAAATATCACACTTGCGATAATTTATGGATATATAATAAGATACCAAGAGAAACTAATGCAAAATTATACAAAGTGATACACTGAAAACACTACAGATTTATCAAAATGGAATTTTAAAGGATGTTTAAGACAGGAAACTGAAAGAAAGAAAGACTGAGAACAAGTAAACAACAAAAATAAAATGGTAGCCCTAAAGTGTCAAATAGTATCAATAAGCATGTTAAACATGTTATCTAAATACACTGATTAAAATACAGAGATTGGCAAAAATGTATTTAAAAATATTATGTATATATTCCAAGAAACTTCTTATGTAGTGATTTGGCTTGGTTTAAATTAAAATGGTAGAAAAATACTTATCATGTAAATATTAATCAAAAATGCAATTGTTATGCTAATATCATATAAGGAAGACTTTAGAGCAAATACATTTATAAATGGTAGATACTATATAATGACTAGCCAGTCCAATAACACAGTTATCCTAAATTGGTATGTAACAACAGAGCAGCAAAATATGTGAAACAAAATCAGATAGAATCTCAAGGAAAAATTAATAAATCCATGGGTAACGTTAGACAATTCAACATTCCTATCTAAACAATTGATAGAACAGAAAATCAACAAGGATGTAGAACTCAGCGATGCCATCCACCAGGAGGATCTAATTTATTTATGCACCATGGCATGCATCAACAGTAACAGACTATATCCTGGGACATAAAATTAACCTCACTCAGTTTAAAATAATAAAAATCACACTGAGTGTATCCTCTGAACACAGCAATAACAGAAAAGATCCAAACATATTAAATCTAAAGAGCACACTTACAGGTTATCTATGGACTAAAAAGGAAGTTTCAAAGGAAATAAAAAAATACTTTGAACTGAATTGAAATAAAAGTATACCATATCAAAAGTTGTTAGAGAGAACTACTGCATTGCTGTGAGGGAAGTTTGTAGCACTAAATGAATACATTACAGAAGATGAAGTCTCAAAGTGATCACTCAAGCTCTCTCCTAAATATCTAGAAAAAGTAAAAAAAAACAAACCCAAAGCCGACAGGAGGACAGATATAATGTAAATAAGAGATGAAATCAATGAAACTGAAAACAGACAAAAATAGAAACAAATGTAGCATAGAGCTGATTCTTTTGTAAAGTTGATTGACAAGTATGATTGAAAAATTACTAGCAAAACTGACAGAAAAAGAGAAAGGACACAGATTATTCATGAGTGAACCATGGGATATCACAACAGAACTTGCAGACATGAAAAGAAGGAACAGCTATGAACAACTCCAAATATATACATTTAAAGTTTAAATGAAATGGATGCCTTCTTTGAGAAACACAACTCATCCAATATGAGACAGATAATTTGAATAGTGCTTTACACTTCTAAGGTAATTGAATGCACTTTTGAAACCTCTCCCTAAAAGAAATCTCAGATAGTTTCAATGGAAAAAAGTATGGCAAATATTTTTAAAAAGCACAGATTCATAATTTCATTAGGAAATGACACTTAAAATAACAGTCTATCACTATACAACTGTAGGAAAAAAGGAGTTGTTGCTTAAGAGGTATAAAGTTACAGTTATACAGGATAAATAGACCTAGAGGTCTGACACATAAAAGAGTGCCTGCAGTTAAAATAATGCCTGCAGTGTTCACTTGAAAATTTACTAAGAGGGTAGATCTCAAGCTCAAGGTTCTCAACACACACACAACTTTATGGGACACAATAAACCATTTGGAGGTGATGACCATGTTAGCTACATTGACACTGGTGATGGTATCCATATATGCCCATACTCATAAAAATGTATACATTAAATTTATACAATTAATTGCAATTATTAAAAACATTTATTAATTTATCTATAAATAACACTACAAAAATTATAAAAAATAAAATGAAACACCAAATTTTGACAAGGTTCCCAAGAAACAAATCACTTAAACCTTGCAGGTGTAAAGGTGAAATGCTAGAAACACTTTGGAAAACACTTTAGAAGTTTCTTAAAAAAACAAAACCAAACTAATCATGCAACTCTATTATTGCGTGGAGATTGTACTCCTGGGCATTTATGCCAGAGAGGGGAAAATGTACATTCACACAGAAACCTATAAATAAACATTTATAGCATTTCTATGTGTAATAGCCAAAAACTATAACAGAACTCGAATGTTCTGCAAAGGATGAAGCACTAAATACAACACTGTATCCATTTACATAATATTTTAAGCCTTAAAATGATAAACTTGTTGAAATGAAGAAGATTAGTTGGTTGCTAGGGGCTGACTAAGGAGGTGGGCGATGGTTGGGAAGTAAGTGTAGCTATAAAGGGCACCATGAAGGAAGTTTGAGGTGAGAGAAATGTTCTTAATTTTGCTGTATCAAAATATGTTCAGTGTCATATTTTGTTGAAGTTTTACAAGAGGTTGAGGTAAACGAGGTAAAGGATCCATGGAAACTTTACTATTTCTTACAACTGAATGTGAATCTGAAATTATCTCATGATTAAGACATTAATTTAAAAAGTTAATAACTTCAGGAAATAAGAATTAAAAAGAAATGGACCTTCAATTTTGGTTTTCTTATTTTAATTTCCTATCTATTCATTTATATGTCCATTCTCTATTATTCATTCATGAATTCATTCATTCATGTGATCTTAGGCTTTTATTTTTCACTCTACTTCCAGGTATATGGATTGAAAGGAGGTATTTTGTGAAGTTTATTCACTGGGATTATTTTATTCACTGGGCTCTATTGTTCATTTGGAATGTTTCAAGAATCACACACTGATAATGATAATGAGAAATTTATAAATAATATCTTGTCAAGTTAGAGGGGAAAACCTGTACTTATTTCTTTGCAAATGTTATTTTCTGATTTTTACCAAACTCCACCACACCTTTTCTGTCTTTATCATATATTCAGTAGATATTGCTTCAGTACCAATACTGTGGTACTTGCTCTTCCAAACATTATACATTCTATTTGGTGAGAATTCAGTGTCTACCCAGTAAGTGAGATAAGTAATATATATCAAACCTGCAATGTCAAAAGACATTATGTACATCTGGAGCTAAAGGATCCGAACATAAATATGAGAGTAAACAAAATTTTTAAAAATGATGGTGTTATGGGATGAATTGTGCACCCCTCCCCATGATTCATATGTTGAAGTTTCAACACCAGGTACATTCAATTATAAATATATTTCAAGATAAGTTCTTCCAAGAGGTAATTCCATTAAATGAGACCTTTAGAGTGGGATCCAATGCAGAAGATGCAGGTTCAATTCCTGGGTTGGGAGCAGAGATCCCTTGGAGGAGGAAATGGTAACCCACTACAGTGTTCTTGCCTGGGAAATCCCATGGACATAGGAACCTGGTGAGCTACAGTGGGGTTGCAAAAGAGTCCATCCTAAAGGAAATCAACCCTGAATATTCATTGGATGGATTGATGCTGAAGTTCCCAAAGCCCCAGTCTTTTGGCTACCTGATGTGAAGGTCTGACTCATTGAAAAAGACCCTGATACTGGGAAAGATTGAAAGCATAGAGAGAAGGGGATGGCAGAGGAGGAGATGGTTGGATGGCATCGCTGATTCAATGGACATGGATCTGAGCAAACTGCAGGAGATAGCGGAGGACAGAAGAGACTGTTTTGCTTCAGTCCACGGAGTGAGAAAGAATCAGACATGACTTAGCAGCTGAACAATAACAACATCTAGAAAGAGCATGAAGCTACAGGAGGATGAGGAAAAGACACTCCAAGATGTCCATGATGGGAACAAAGGCAAAAGGTTGTCTGAAAGGATCAAAAAGTTTCAACAGATGAGATGAAACAGAAACTTATGAGAATGTAGACACCAAAAAAAAAAAAAGAGGTGAAGAAAAACTATAAACATAAGGGTTATTGAGGTTAAATGAGTTTTTAGTTTTAAGAAAGAAAATACTAATTTTATAGTATGTTTTTATACATGTTTGAATGGTTGAGTGGATGAAAGCAGACATCTCTGGGCTATTGTTTCACATAGAAGAAAATATCCTTTACTCCTTTACCACGGTGGAAGACACAGTGTGTAAAGAGAGCTTAGGTTTTATGTGAGGATGATTGAGATTATTTTTATATGAAGGTTTCTTTTCACTTAATACATAACAATTAGAGGAAGAAATGGATGAAGCTTAAGGAAGTTAGAAGTGAGGAGATATGATATCATCTCTGAGTGAAAAAGTGGATTTATTAAGAATATGTAGTCTTTGGGAAATCCTACATGTGTATGTGAGATATTTAGTCATAAAATTAAGGTGAAAAATTAAGGTTTGAAAAGGGTACATGGATGAAGGTGAGGGATTAGCAACATGGACTGTGAATTCTATTCTGGAATAAAATAGAAGAAATAATTACACTTTGGAAGTCTGGGGAATGTTCAGGACAATGATTTTCGGACTTGGGAATATATTTTGGGCTTCCCTGGTGGCCTAGACCATAAAGAATCTGCTAGCAATGCAGGAGACCTGGGTTCGATCCCTGGGTTGGGAAGATTCCTTGGAGAAGGAAATTGCAACCCACTCCAGTATTCTTGCTTGGAGAATTCCAAGGACAGAGGAGCCTCGTGGGTTACAGTCCACAGGGTCGCAAAGAGTCAGACACAACTGAGCAACTAACAGTTTCACTTCATGTATTTTGGAACAATTTGGGAATATATTTTGGAAAGATTGCAAGTTTTTAGGGGAACAGGAAACTAAGTAGTCAAGGATGTCTTCCAGATTTTGTGCTTAAGGAACTGGGTGACTGGTGACTGCACTGCCCGACACCTTTTGCAAACTCCATGAATAATGTCTGAAACAGAATTTTAAAATTCCTTTTTTTTTTTTTTTTTTTTACAAAACTTGTGGACTCTTTGCATGGTATTCAGGCTTAACTGGGCCTAGGATCACTCACCTGAAGGCTATATTCCCTAGCCTCTTTTTTAAGAGTGAAAAACTGGTAATGTCCTGACAAAAGAACATGATATCTGCCACCTCCAGATCTTAATAGGGGCTCTTCAGCCTGGTAGGTCATCTCAGTAAGGGCACCTCCAGAAATGAATGACATGAATTGAGGATGCTAAAGATATTAAACTATCTCTAATACATATTCATATCATATGAAAAAGATTTTGAGAGAATGATAAAGTGCCTAGTTTTACTATTAATATGTTGTATTAAATAACTTGTAAGCTCATTAGTATAAGGTTCACATACAAAACAATCCATTTGTAAATGAGCCTGTACACACACAGACACACACACATCCCAAATACATATAAATATTGTAGAATATGTTTAAAAAGGATAATTTGCCAAAGGATTTCTTTACATTGAAAAATTTGTAAAAATATCTCTCTGCATTAGTTTTGCTTATCTTACTAGTTCTAAAGTAATATCTTAGCACAGGTTAACTTCAAAACCATTTTAGTTTGTTCCCTTAAGACTGACACAATGATGCTTTCTCTAAATTAAAGGAAATTTTGCTACCAAATTAAATGATTGATTTCTGAATAGCAATCTATTACTTGTGACTGATTTCCATTATTTACTTTTGATATCAGTGCCCTGCTCTATGGATGCACCTCATGCTTTCAGATTTCAAAAATGGAACCTGTATTTATCATGAAAGTGATTGTAACAGTGTTTAGTTTTTAAACATGCTAAAATGTGAAGGACAAGGACATAACATATAATAATGTAATAGATCTGTATAATGTCTATAATAGAGATATTTTATACAGTCCTGATACATAATTGTATATCCTAGGGCAACAGAGAGAAATTAAGAAAATAATATGTGCCAGAAACTATGGATGAGTTACATAACTTATATTTCCTATGCCTTGAGGTATTTGCATTGACAGGTGGATTCTTTACCACTTAGCCACCTGGGAAGTCTTAACAACACAACAACACCACAACATGCTTTGGGATATTTAGTTTTACATTTTACTTAAGGATAATATTATTGGAGCATTCTACATGCCCAGATTCTAGGAAGCATATTGTTATTTTACTGGAAGAGAACTGTACCACCTTAAAGGATTTAGTGGGGCTCCTTGGTGGCTCACACAGCAAAGAATCTGACTGCAATGCAGGAGACCTGGGTTCAATCCCTGGGTCGGGAAGATCCCCTGGAGAATGGAATGGCTACCCACTCCAGCATTCTTGCCTAGAAAATTCCATCAACAGAGGTGACTGGCAGGCTACAATCCATGGGGTTGCAAAGAGTTGGAGATAACTGAGTAACCAATACTTTCAGAGAGTTTAGTGGGAATTTCTGGACATAGACCAAGTAGTAAAAGATAGCCTAAAAACATTTTATTACAAATATTATTTGCACTTTTACATTGAAACAAACTCTAATCCACAGATTCATGGGGTTGCAAAGAGTCGGACATGACTGAGTGACTGAAATGAACTGAACCGATATATGCATATATATACATAATGAATGTATATACACATGTATGTACATATACACATATATATCTTAAAAATAGTAATACAGTCACAAATATGAAGAAAGAGAAAGTTAAAGAATGCCATACATTTATACTGTTTTTTAAACTGATTGTAATCTAGATAGGTATTTCCTATAATGCTGGTCATAAAAACTTAAAAACTCAAAGTGCAATAAGCATTTGGGCAGTAAAAAATCCTTGTTCTTCCATTGGTGACACTAAGAATAGTTTTATAATAAAATTCTTGGTGCTATGATACATCTACATGCAAAGGCATACACTTAGATTTGATTTCTGTACACAAAGCAGTAAGGGCACTTAAGATAACCGTGAACTGGCACTAATACATGGACGTACAGAAAATTCACTTTTAATAAGTGTGTTTAGTCAGAACTGCCCTTTAATGTTTAGATAATAAGTCCCATAATCGTCTAAGGAACTAAGGCAAAGGTTGCATTTTCTGAACCTGTCCTTACAAGTTCTTCTTTCTTCCTACTGTATTCAGCGCACCTTATTAGGGAAGAGTCATTTCTGTTGCTTTGAGGAAATCAAGGAACTGAAAGAGCCTTCATTTTGAAACTAATCAGTAGCAAGTAAGGTCTATGTGCCAAGCGGGCTATCAAATCAAGTCACTTTAAAAAGCACACCTTGCGGGTTTAGGTTTCATTAGCCAGGGAGAACAAAGAAAATCTTGTTAATATGCATGCACCTTTGCGGCTGGTACTTCACCGTCTGCAGAGAAATCACAAGGCACTAATAAACTTGGCCAATTTGCCTTTTCAGGCTGCCTCTTGTGTCACCAGTTCCCGATGTGCTGCCGCCTGCAAGGATTAGCACATGGCTCTGCTGACCTACTACTCAGGAGGAACGTGCCCCACTGTCATCAAACTGTCAACCTCATTACCCCCGTGTGCAAAGTGTAAGGGGAGGCTCTTTTAGTCCTCTATGAGGACCGTTTATCAACTTTCCCTTTGAAGATTGCACGACCTCTGAAGCATTTTAATTTTGTTCTCCAGTGAATGCTAACACAAGCTGAATGCGTCTGGATTGAAGCCATCCAAGGAATCGGTGTCATGCTATCGCTGAAGGCATTGTCCTCTGGGCCCTCAGGCTACTGATGGTCCTGCCAGGTTTAATTTTTACTCAGGGTAGATTCTCTTCCAGGAGACTTGCACAGCCACTCTTGTAATTTGCCATTAGAAGGAATCTCTTTTGGTTTTTCCTGTCTGTCCACACAGATATGCCTTTACAAGTACATCTGTATATATACAGGCATATTTCTCAAATGTTGCAACTATTTTAACCATTCATAGATGAAAATCCTCAGGCCCATGCAAATCAATCATTAAAAACAGAAGTCCAGTAGAGAAAGAATTGTTGATGGCTTGGCATACTAATTTTATACTTAGATTTCTCTGCATGGAGAAAGTTTTTTTCCTAAATTTTTGAGGTCCTGGATAAAAATGTATGATTGTTTCTGACAACCTCATAAAGTATGAGTTCCCATAATCTCAGTTTTCAAGAGAAAATGGACATTGCACCTCAAAACCAATCTGTGTTATGTGGTAAAGCCATGGGAGTATTAGAGTACTTAGATTTCAGATTTAGAATAAGTTAGGATATATTTTTAAAATGCTCAATTAAACACTGTGAGTTAAAGGAAGGATAAGCAATGCGGAGGGATGTTCCAATTATTGGGTTGGTCAAAATGTACACTTGAGTTTAAAACCCAAATGAACTTTTTGACCAAATCGATATATAAACTAGAAGAGAAACGGAATCACTGATGATAGTCGAGAAAACAAGAGAAAGCAATGAGTGGGATGTAGAAGAAGCAGAAATTTCCCTAGAAAGTGAGGCAATCAACTTCTCTTAAATTTTCAGAAAGGGAACAATTCCCTTTCTAAATATACCTCAAGACCAAAATCCTACATGGAAAAGGCAGGGATGAAAGACAACAGACTTGACACAGATATTAGTGCTCTGTGGGAATTTAATTTTCTGTATCTGAATGTTCAGCTTCTTAACTTCTAAGAACAGAGTTGGCTTCACAGGGTTCCACTGTTCAGTGTTCTGCAATACATTATAGTATGATTTGTGAATCAGCAGAATTCTATAAAATCATGAGCTTAATTATGGAAATGAAAATTAATAGAAACGTAAGTCATTAGGCTAAGAAAATGTTCTTCAGAATGTATAAACTGTATTTATGAATCCTTCTATTTAATTTCATATTAAAATAAAGAGCATATGAACTACTAGAATAATAAAACATCATCTTTTCATTGAACTCATTCTAGGTAAGAGGGGGGGGGGGGAAAGGAAGGGAAATTGAGAGATATTGAGGCTTACATTTATTGAGAAGTAGGAAGATCCTTGGGGGGCCTTGTTCTCAAGCCTGCAAACTTAAACTAAAGCAGCTCTTTCAGAACGAACCCACTCGGGTCCTCCGTTATTCTGACCCAGGAGGAGAGTGTGCTTTGTTCCCCATGAATAGTTTCTGTCATGTAACTTGAAAAAGTAGAAAAGTGATGAAAATAGAAAATACAACCAAGTCAACAGACACCTGAGAAGAAATCAGAAACCCTAAAATAATAAAACACAAAAAATCACCAATAAGTGATTTTATATTTCAAATTGGGGTGATTTAAAAAATAATATGCAACTTTAAAATAATTACGTGATATTATACATCAAAGTCACTCTATTTAATTACCTGGGATGGGACATTTGCAAAGGGGTTGTCTAGTTTACATAATAGCAGTGCTTTTAAATATAAAATACACCATTTTTAAAAGTGCCTTTTTTTTTTCTATTTAAAATAATAGAATAAAATAAAGCATATTATAAAATAAAAGCTCTGAATTTTTATTTATAAGTGAGAATTACCATACATTGAATACTCTTAAAGAAAATAACATCAGATAGAATGCAAGCAAACAAACAAGCAAAACCCCAGGAATAAAATCTGTTATATCTATTTGCTGACTATTCATGTACTTAATATTTAGCTTTATATGAGAAAGAGATGTAAAGTTAAAATTTTACATGAGCTCTTTAACTTTTCTCCCAGTATTAATAAGCTTAGGCTGAACTGTATGATCTCTAGAACTTGGAACAACCAAGGTTATTTGCTGCTTACAGTATCTGTTTATCTGGTCACTCTGGGTCCCAGGCTGGTGGAAGAGTCCCCATTTAAGATGCTGGTAGTCCATATCTTAAAGGGAGAATTAGATTATGTTTTGAATCATACTAATATAAAAAATGATAGCCTATCTATTTCATATGTTCTCAGAGAACAAGTAAATCATTCTAAAAACTTCTGTGCTGCTCCATATGAGCTGGCATAAAATAAAGTCCCACTGATGCAATGCTGAACTTGGAAAAGGATGGTGAAGGACAGGGAGGCTTGGCATTTATTCACATGCCCTCCTGGTACAGAATAGCAAGCAGCAAACTATCATTAAAGCACCCATAGGTTAAGTCCAGAATTAGAAAATCCTTATTAGGATGATTAGGAGAGACGCAAAGTGTAGAGAACTCAATTTCAGATCAAAAGCTGTGTCCCTAGTCTTGACAGAACAATCAGTCTTTGACTTTTACACAATAAGCAAATCCGATATGCATTTTATAAATAGCAAATAAATGGGCAACCTCAGAACATCATTTTAATGACTGTGACTTTCCTGACTGCAACCACACTTTCCGTATTCAATGACGCTTCCTGGGGAAGATGTGAGTCAGGAAAACTTAAAAAGCACTTAAAAACCATAGCAGACAATGAAAGGTAAAAGAGACCATTTAGGTTTGCTGAAAGAGAAGCATAGCAATATGCCTTCAAAATGTTTTCAAAAGGCATCAGTTTAGGATTCCTCTCATGGAGTTAAGGCCACTAAGGCAAAACTATCAGAAGCAGCAGAAAAAGATTCTTTAAGCTTCATTAATACATTTCAGTATAAAAAATAAATGATAATCTGCTTTGATTTAATATTATTTATGAACGCATGAACTAATACTCTTGTGAAGATTAGAAATCTAGAAAGTTTGTATCATTATTTTCTCTGCTTAGTCTACTCCAGGGACAAAAAGTCAGTGGGAACTCAATAAATATAAATTGACGATGACCATGATAACTTCTGAGACGCACATACATGTTGAAAAATCAGTTATTAAGTCCATATGCCTTTTCACTTTGAATTTGTCTTTCTAGAGAACTTGAAGTCTGATTTATTTCAGTTTTGTCTCTGCTATATTTTGATGAGAAATGAAGAAACTGCAGACACAGACCTTTTATATTGATGATGCAGGATTTATTTATTAGGCTCATTCACTGGGCAGATTAGGGAAATATCTTTTTTGAAGTCACCCACTGCATTCTGGGGCAATGAGCCCTTGTGAAACTACAAATTCAATTATAGTGTGAATTAATATTTTATACATTAAATTTCATGAGTTATACTTGGTTGAACAGAGTAACTGAATTAAAATATGATTTATAATTAAATCCTTATCAATCACCATAAGATTGCAACCAATCTGTATAGTCAGTCCTTGGTGTTCGTTTAAAATTGTGAAGTGACTTGTCAGGTAATAAGAATAATCAGTTTTAGGCAAGAGACAATTCCTTGCTGCAATACAGTCATATTTGTAATTGATCAGTAACAGTGCAATGATTTATCATTCATGATATGTGTCCCACCTCAGAAAGCTTAACATATACAGCAGAGCATTCAGCCTTAAATTTGCAAACATTCCAGAATCAGAACAGTTCTATACTCTGTGAGAGATGTTTCATGTTTTTATCTCTTAAAAATTTAGAAATTAAACTAGATCTACTTCAAATCATCATATTATTCATAGTATCACAATTAAAAATTATATTATTTGTACACATTTATGTAAGTGTATTGTTACTCCTGTAAAAATATTTTCAAACCACTCATGACATGGAAAAATATCACCTTGGGCAAAATGGAAGAAAGGTTACTTGTTTACACTGATTTTTTCTTCTCATTAAGACATATTTTTAGAGTAGTTTAGGTTCATGCACACTGACTTTTTTAGTAACAGAAAAATCAAGTAAATTTTATCCATAAGCCTTTATTTGACCATGAAATGCTCATCTGTTATTAGGAATCCAAATTTTCTATTTATTGGCATAAGTTGCTTTATATGAAGCATGGAAAATAATGGTGAACTAAAGGTTCATAATTGAAACAGGTTTCCATAGGAAGAATCAGGAGCTGTATACCCAAGTGGTTGGTGGTCTGTAAGTACAAGATTTCAGAGAGGCAGGAAGTAAGGGAAGAAAGAAGGAGACATAAGACACACAGGTTTAATCCCCAGGTTGGGAAGAGAACCTGGAGGAGGACATGGCAACCCACTCCAGTATTCTTACCTTGAGAATCCCATGGACAGAGGAGCCTGGCAGGCCACAGTCCATATTGCAAAGAGTTGGACATGACCGAAGCAATGCAGCAGGCACACATAACATGACAAGGCGGAGTTTCAGACAATAAATACAAGAGTGAGTGTTGGTAAGTTTGTGGGTATTTCTTTCTTTGTTTGCTTTTGCTTTAGAGGAGAGGAAAGGGAGCAAAACTATGCTATACATCATGATCTAAAGTTTAAATTTCATGGTGTGGTGCTAAGTTTGACCAATGTGCTTGGTCTGTTGCCACCTTCATTTTTTATCTGTAAACGGACATAGAGTTTACTTATCTCAGAGTCAAAAGTCTCATCATATTAATATATGTGCAATGAATTTTCTACTAATGAATTCAAATAAAGCCATGTTATTACTGTAATTTTTTGCTGAATAGTCAAATTAAATGATGTTTTTATCACTTTGCTGGTTTTGTGTAAGTTCAAAATGCATTTATTTTCTCAATACAAACCACAAAACTCATAATAATGAGCAGATCAAGTCAGTGAAAACAAGTTTTGCAATGATGATCTTAATTACAGTAATGTTATCCATATCGTAAGTCACAAAGAATCAGGGATGCAAATTTTACTAACAAAATTATTAGTAAAAAGGAAGAGAGGTAGTATTTCAGTGAATTTCACCATTGTATTTATGACTATAGAATTTTCATCTTACTGGTTATTCAACAAACACACACACAGATATATAATTGAAGTGAATATACATTTTTGTGTAAAGTAAGACTGTTTATAATTTATGAGGAAAACATCTAGGTTTATATATCCATATGCAATATTTTAGAATAGGCTTGTGTGTGTTTGTGAAAGTCTCTCAGTCGTGTCTGAATCTTTGCGACCCCATGGACTATATAGTCCATGGAATTCTCCAGGCCAGAATCCTAGAGTGGGTAGCCTTTCCCATCTCCTGGGGATCTTCCCAACCCAGGGATTGAACTCAGGTCTCTCATACCACAGGCAGATTCTTTACCAGCTGAGCCACAAGGGAAGCTACGTGAACAGCCTCAGGTTATAATAACTTATTTATGGAATGATCTTATAAATTGAAATATATAACACAGAACTGTATAAATCAGATTTTGAAAAGTTGCAGAATTATCAAGACCATATATTACCTTTAGTAAGGGTAGATCTCAAGTTCTAATCTAACAAATAAGAGAAGACATATGAAAAAGTTTAAATGTTCATATTGTAACAAATATTATTTCATATATATTTAAATATTTTACCTGATGATCACTTAATTTTAGATCTCAGAAACATATGTTTATATTTATTATATTCAGCTTAACGAGGCTTTAAAAAGAAACAAATGGACTTTATTATAATATTGCAATGCTCTCATTTGTACAATATGTTCTTTAATAACAAAGCACAGCGTGTCTCTTCATCCCAAATCTGAAAATGAGGTATCTATCACTCTAACTTATAATCATATATTACAGTTTATAAGAAAATTAGCAGTCAGTTTACATTAAACAGCATAAATTGAACCTGTAACTTAATAAAGCATAGTGGGAAAACCATTATCTAAGTAGGAGGCAGGCTTAATATACCCTGTACCTGTAAAATGTCATTCATAGAAAATTCACTCAAGATTTATAACTGCACGTAATAATTCAATGTCTCTGAAAACCAGGGCACATGCCTCAGCAGGATAAATTAACCCTTAAGGAAACAGTAATGTGTTTCTGGGTGGGTGGGAGAATCATACCTGCTGAAGTCCTAAAAGATTATCACTTAGAACTTAGTAAATTAAAAAAAAATATACGCAACCTATGGCTGATTCATGTCAATGTATGGCAAAAACCATCACAATATTGTAAAATAATTATCCTCCAATTAAAATAAATAAACATAACGATAACCCTATATGCGAGACAGAATAAGAGACACAGACGCATAGAACAGTCTTACGGACTCGGAGGGAGAAGGGGAGGGTGGGACATTCTGGGAGAATAGCATTGAAACGTATATTATCATATGTGGGGCAGAACACCATTCCAGGTTTGATGCATGAGACAAATGCTCAGGGCTGGGGCAGTGGGATGACCCAGAGGGATGGGATGGGGAGGGAGGTGGGAGGGGGTTCAGTATGGGGAACACATGTAAACCCATGGCTGATCCATGTCAATGTATGGGAAGAACCACTACAATATTGTAAAGTAATTAGCCCCCAACTAAAATAAATAAATTTATTAAAAAAAATAAAAATAAAAATATTATACAAAAATATTGAAATATAAATCATAGCCAAAATATAACCCCCTCTTGATGGCGCTTAAATCTGTATCCATTTAATGCCATGACATAAATAAAAATAATAATATCAATATTAAACAGCAAAACAGAAATCTAGGAAGTTAATTGGAATATTAGCTTTTAGGAATGAAAGTTTAATCCAATAATACTTAGAAATATAAACCATGAGAGTTTTACTGATTCCATACAACACTATCATTAAAAAAATGTTTTATCTGGAAAAGAATCCAAATTTATATTTCCGCCATATTATATTAACTACACAAAGCAAACTGAATGAAGTAAATTTACAGTATCAATGGATCAGCATCCTACAATGGTAGAACTACACTCTCCAATGTGAGTGAAGCATTTCATTTGTATAACTAATTTCAAAACAACAGTAATCACAAGCAATTGAGCTCATCAAGATAAATAAATTGAATTAATGAGTGGGAAATTCAGAGTGAATATGATCCTACAAGGGATTGAGCATTAATAAATTCAATTGCAGGTGGTTAATATCATATATACTACTGTGAATAATATGTTTTTCAAGATATTAAGTGCATTTAGAAAAAACATTCCCCTTCCTTGTTAATGTCAGTGTTCGGAAACAAAGCAAAACAAAATCCACGCACTTAATCAAGGGTTTATCTATTTCTGCTGGATTCTAATTTCCCAGTTGGCTTTACATCTCACGAAACTACAAAGAATAACTGCATTAACATTCTGGGCATCTAGCAACACGCTTCATCAAATACATGCTCAAAAGTGTCCTAGACAGGCTGGATTGTACAAGACATAGACATAAGGAAAGATACATTCATTTTTCAATTGTGAAAAGTTGTACATGTAAAATTCTGTCAAGTTCTGTGTCTATATTTGACAATGAAAATACATTGCATATCAAGTCATTTTTTCTAGCTCCATCACTGATACTGTTTATATAAATGGGCAAGGTTTAATACTTCCAAATACTCAAGATACTGTAATAAAGGCTGAGTTTCTCTTTTTTCAGGTATGTATCCAAAATCTGATGGTGAAAACGCTTGTAAGTATGCAAAATAGCAAAAGAGTTGAGGTAAATTGTACTGTCTAAGATATCTTCGAATCTTGTTCTTTCTAAATAATAAAGAAAGAGAAAAATATACCAAGGGGGGGAAGCAAATTTTTCTTTATTAAGTCACCATTTCATTTCATGGTGCTTATTTCTCATTTTGTTAGAATGGACATCATTCTTTTAAAGGGCACTAAAGAATAGAGAAAAATACATTTTCTGTTTGGCATGAGACATTTAATTCGATAGAAATGTCTAACTGGTGTAACACAAGGTCAGATGACTTTGTCCCCACACTCAGGGACACCTGTGAAATGAAAGGTCAACATGTAATGTCTCCAAACCTACAGGGGAAGAATTGTATTTTTTCCCATAGCACACACAAAAATCAAATTTTTCCTATAAATATAAACAGAAAAGGAACAGTCATTAAATTGATAATGTTTTACATGAATGAGTCAGTATTTTATTATTTTGTATTAAAATGGCAATAGACCAAATTGGTCACAAATTGGGAGATAAAATTTGTGTGTCTATGTCTGTTTATATGTGTATCTGTGAATGGGCAAGGCAAAAGTATGCTTTCTGTTGAAAATTAAAATTGTGATTTGGAGGGGATTTATATGAAATAGAGTGACACTTTTATATATCCATAAGATTTATCGATGTGAAATAAGTTACACCTTTGGAGGGTTAGAAAGGGCTGATCCTAGGCAAAAATAAAAGAGTAGATATTTCTCTTTTTACTTCTTATTACTCATTACCTTTCAAATTTGAAATCCTGTAACTCTCCTCTGACTATTCTGTTGTGAGTTATCTCCTGCTAAAATACTCCCCTGTCTCTCAGGCCACAGATCAGATACTGAGTCTTTGGTAGCCTTTTCTTACACAAAATGGCCTTGTTCTGTGATCTGCCCTTGAGAGGTTTCACTAGTTCTTATCTCATCAATAGATTGCAAAATATATATTTCTGTAATAAATGTAGACAAATTATAATGGTTTAATATGTTGACTGGCTGTATGTGCATTTGAAAATAAGCTTATGCACACAAATGAAAAATCGTAAGTGTCTAATATAAGAATAGAGTCACTATGGCTTAATTTTTGGTGCTTGGAAATGGAAGTGGTGGGGTTGAGTTTATATAGGATAAGAATAAAATCTTAACAAGCATTGCTTTCCACAGATTATATCGCAGCACAAGAATGTAGAGGCCCACAAGCTCAATGATTTCCAAACTTCAATTAGAGATTTGAGATTTAAGTGATCCATTCTACCTTTTCTATTTTTAGCACATAATTAGAGTCTTCAGCTCTCCTACTGTTTGTACATGGTTACTAGTTATTGTCAAATGGTTTTATTTAAATTTTATAATTTATGCTTGTAAAGGCTTCTACAAGACATATCAGGCATATAAATGAAGAGTTTATGTTGGAATCTCTTCGACACATTTACTAAAAGTGACACATGGATGTATCATACCAATAAATAGTCCTAGAGGGCCATACATGCGAGTCATGAATGACTAGGAAAGACTTTTAAGTTCATGTCCCAACACATACTTGTATGTGAACAAAAATATCTAACAAATTTTGAGGTCATGTTTATATATACTAAGTGAAAGTTTATGAGAAAGAGAGAAGTTGTTGAATGACATGGAAGCATATTAAAGAACCACTTGTGTGATAAAGCTATTGGATTTGATGTCCATTTAAACATAAGTAAGATAGAAATAACAATTTTTTCAACTATCTTCTTTTAAACACAGAAAAGAAAGGTGTTAAAATGAATTTGCTCTAGAGAACTTTAATACTTACAGAGTGTCTTTTAAGCAAATTATTTGGGACGATTTGAATATTATATGTTTATTAAGCATTACACACTTTACAGAAAGATGCTTTTCCCCTAAATCTCTCTTAATTACTCAACATATATTTTCTTAGCTCCATGGGATGGTATGCTTAATGATATTTTCTGAAAATGCTGGTTTTCAAACTCTAGTGAATTTTGTAACTAGAAAATGTTCTCTAAAGGAACTTTATTTATTTGAAATTACTCATATATTTATTGATTCACTCATTTATTACCGAATCTTCACTGAATGCTTACCATAGCTGTTTTAGGGAACTCAGTTAAATATTCTATAGACAATAATTACATTTTGTATCTAAGTCTTGCAAGGTTTTCTAAAATATTTTAAACTACTGTAGATGTTAATAGTAAATATCTCTGAGAGTTTTTCCATCTCTGTTTACTGAAGGCTAAATGTCTGTTGCATTTATTTTTCAGAGCAACTTGGGATACTAAATAAAAATACCTCCAATTTTCCAAGAAATCCATTATTTTGAATCTGTTGTGGTCTTACTAGCCAATTCCTTGGTTTCATCGTGATTGTGATATAAATGAGAGGTTTTATTTGAGGATAAGTCTTGGGTATGGCTTCTCGTGCAGCCTGTCATCTGGTTTACTGACCTGAAAATATTCTATCAATCTATGTGAATGATACTTACTATAGCCTGCATACTTTTTGAACTTCAGCAAATATAAATAGTTCCTTTTTGAGAGCTGTTTAATTTTGTAATAATCAGAAATTATAAATATATATATATATATATATATATATATTCTTTCCCTCTCTGTCCATGAAAACAAACAGAGGATCTTTCAGTTTAGGGAATGATAGATAATATAGACTATGTTGGATTTGAGTATTTACAGAAAATATAAAGAAGTATGTTTTTGAAGTGACAAAACTAAAATTTTTTTTTTTTTTTTTTATTTTAGTTGGGGGCTAATTACTTTACAATATTCCTTTCGGCTTATACTAGAGAAGAGACTGCTGGATATACTGAGATGTGATATAATGGCAAAAACATAAGGTTTTCATTATGAACCCAGGAAAAAAGCAGTCATGATAAACTTTTCAAGGAAGTGTTGGCTTGATATTAGAATCTGTTACTGCTTATTTGTTTCTCCTTGTGACTCCTTCAGTGAGCAGTAATGAAGGATGTTTAAGCAATTAATATCCTGAATAACACCAACAAGCCTACAGTTTTAGATAGAAGTTGCATAAGGCATGCAACTTTTACCTTTAATCACATCAAAAACTTACTGATATGATATTTTCACTGTTAGACAATCACACCTCTTTGTAGAACCAAGAATCATAACCCAGGATTATTCATGTAATCTTAGCATTTTCTCCTCTAGATCTTCTCATTCTACAGAGACAGAGGTACTGTTGTTGAGTTTGGGAGCAGGAGTTGGGGAGAGAAAAGAGGAGAACTGTTCTACTCAGTATTGTATTGTAAACCTATCAGAACTGCTGTGGAACACTCAGAAACTCTACAATGTATATTAGAGACTTGAGTAACATTATTAACTAATACATCATCTCTCTTCAATCCTGCAGGAAGTTGGGACTTGAGCAAACCCCACAGCATTCAGTAAAATTTATTATTGTTTGCTCTTGAGACTTCAAGAAACAACTTTGCAGCTTGTGAGTTTTATCAAATGTGTACACTTCCCAGTATTTTCAACATAGTATATAGATTAAAATGAGAAATTTTCTATATGCTTCACTTTTCTGTCCATCAGAATTCTTTTAAGAAGTTTCAATCAGATAAAAATAAATCTCAGAAACTAGTTTAAAGTGAACATATAACATACACACACAACATTAAAGGTGATGTGGGGAGAAAAGCTACATATATCTCCCTTTCTTGATGAGAATTGCTACAGATCAGTTGAAAGCCTAACTATACATATATAAGTGTCAAGTGTTTTCCAAACATATCTTGGACACACTTGAAAATCACTTTCAATTTTTCAGGACTCTCTAGCAACAGTAATATTTTAACACCAAAATCGAATGTTAATTGCTCAATTACCAAGGCATATGTAGTAGGTTAATTTTCTCCTAAATGTACTTCATCTTTATTTCATTTAAGAGGATAACAAGCTGAAACTCTTTATACTTTGTAAATATCCAAAGCAATGTTAATTTTGGATAGGCCAGATATAAGAAATCACCTGAGAAACAACTTGAAGGGCTTGAAAAATGGATTATGGTCTTTCGCTTGAAGGAAATAAATTTCTAATATATTATGACAGGGGAAAATGTCTAGAGGAAGCCATCCAAAACTAATTGCCCTGTCACAAGCAAAAATTGGGCCTCGGGTCCTTGACATCAGAGATAGCTGACTCACAAATATATAGTTACTATATACATTTTCAATTATTTTTATGAGCCCCAAGGAGATAATGTTTGTCTTCTTGTCATATGGTATATGATAATCACATTACATCTCTGTACCATGACCATATTTTGATCAATCTAGAAAAAAATTAAACACAAATTATTTATTTTTATCCCAATGATGAAAATTTATATATTGTGACTAATTTATATGTGGAAAAATAACAAAGTAAAGATAACATTAATTGATAATTAATCTGAAAATCAATAATGAAATTAATTTGGTCACTTAAAATGTAAGATGAATGAAAGTGTTTCAATTCATTCTTGGATTTTAAAGTATTAACAGCAAGAGACTCAGATTTAATCTGTAATGACAATTACACGTAGCTAACTGTTAGGTATTGGGCTGGCCCAAAAGCTTGTTTGACTTTTGTAACATGCTATAGAAAAATCCAAACAAAATTTTAGGCTAATCCAACAGCCATGACAGTTATGTACTAGCAAGGAAAAGTCACAGATAAGAGAATTACAGATCAGCTGCTCACTAGATATGCCATCATAGGAAAAACAGCCTAACTTCTCACACCCTAAGGCTTCATTTAAAAATAAGCATGGCATTCCATTTAGACTCTGAACCAAAATGGTGATAAGGAGGCTCCTAAATTCCACCTTCCCAAGGGCTTGTAATATACATGGAACAGTTACACGTTACACATGGAACAATTTCATGTGTAAGAAATGCAGAAATGACTTGAGTGATTTCTATGTAGTGAGACTTAGAAAATATCCACATTAGAACAGGTAGGAAAAGCTGAGACATACTCATCCTTTAATCCTCACCCCCAGCACAGTGCCAATCAGAAAAGAAACAAACAAAAACTCCCAACTTCTCCCAGAAGATGAAGGGTTTGGACCACACATCTGACACACCAATTTTTAAGGCAACACCCAAGGAAAGGGCCTCCAAATGAGCCCCACATTACTACAGGAACAAAGAACCAGGTGTTAATTGGCACAGAAGCATTTACCATTCCTATCCTAACAGGGTCAGCAACATGCCCATTTCAGTCTTTCCTGGGCAAGGTCTGATTGTGCACCTTTCCACCTGCTGACTAAGACCCTGGTTTCTACTCAGACTGCATTTACACACTCAGTGAGATCCTCCTGTGTGGGACATTGATGAGTCTTGGCACACTTTCAACTCCTGAGAGCCACTAAGAACAGCGACAGTGGTTTCTACAATCACAAAGGTCTGAGAGGCAACCAGGAACTTGGGTAGGGATGGGTAAAGAATTGCATCTTTTACATGAAACTAATCTGTTAAGGCTAGAAGAAGTGGCTGTTGTATCTAATGACTAGAACTCAATGAGCTTCCCTGGTGGCTTCGTGGTAAAGAATCTGCCTGCCAATGCAGGAGACACAAGTTCAATCCTCGGATCAGGAAAATCCCTTGGAAGAGGAAATGGGAACCCAATCCAGTAGTCTTGCCTAGAGAATCCCACACAGAGAGGCTCCTGGTGGGCTGCAGTCTATGAGGTCCCAAACAGTCAGACATGATTGAGCATGCACAAGAGTATGTTAGAACCCAATTCAGAGGTTCAAGGAAGTTGAAGAAAGAAAAAAAAATGTGTTCTAAACAAAAGAACAGATTGAATATCTAGAAAATACTCAATAAAATGGAGATATGTGACTTGCCCGATACAGAATTCAAAATAACAGTCCTAAGAATATTCACCTAAGTAATAAGAGCAATTTCTGAACAAAATGAGGATTTCAACAGATAAAATGTATTATAAAGTACCAAACAGAAGTCAAAGCTTAAGAATACCATAACTGGGGCTTCACTGGTGGTGATTCAGTGGTACATAATATACCTTGCAATTCAGAGGACACTGGTTCAATCCCTGGTCCAGCAAGATCCCACATTCTATGTGTTAATTAAAAAATTAAACACAAGACCTAAAATTGTAAAACTCCTAATATAAAGCATAGGTAATAATCTCCTTAACACTGGTCTTTGCAATATTCTTTGGATTTGACATGAAAAGCAAGAGAAACAAGAAACAATTGGGACCACATCAAAACTAAAGAGATTCTGTACAGCAAAGGAAGCAGTCGATAACAAAAAAAGTTAACTTACAGAATGAAAGAAAGTATTTGCAAATTGCCTGTTTGATAAGGGATTAGTATCCAAAGTATAAGAGAAACATACAACTCAATTTAAGAAAAATAAAAAATAAAAGCAAATAGCCCAATTAAAAAATAGGCAAAGGACTTGAATAGATGTTTTACAAAGTAGGCATCCAAAAGGTACATAAAAAGGTGCTCAACATCATTAATCATTAAGGAAATGCAAATCAAAACCACAGAGAGATATCACCTGTTATTAAAAAGGAGAGCAGTATTACTAAAAGTACACTGTTAGTGGGAATATAAACAGGAAACAACATTGTGGAAAACAATATGAAGATTCCTCAAGAAATTAAAAATAGAACTACCATATGATCATCTATACCACTTTTGGGTATGGATAATGAAATCATTATCTTGAAGAAATTATCTATACTTCCATGTTCATAGCACTGTTATTCACAATAGCCAATAAATGGGAACAACTTAAGTAAATATTGATGGATGAATGGATAAGGAAAATGTAATATGTAAATATATATATATATATATATATGTGTATATATATATATATATATATATATATATACACGCAACGCTATGCTATAAGTTGCTTCAGTCATGTCTGACTCTTTAAGATTCTGAGGACTGTAGCTTGCCAGGCTCTTCTGTCCATGAGATTCTCCAGGCAAGAATACTTAAGTGGGTTGCCATAACTTCTTCCAGGGGATGTTCAAGACACAGGGATCAAACCCATGGCTCCTGCAGCTCCTGAATTGCAGGCAGATTCTTTCCCACTGAGCCACTAGGGAAGACCATGTGTGTGCATATGTCTATACAGACACACACACACGCACATATATATATCACTGTTTTAAGAATATAGTGAACCTGTTGTACATAATGCTAGTGAAATAAGATAGAGAATTACAAATACTGCATGGCATCATTTATATGTGGATTTTTTTTTTTTATGTTGAACTTACAGAAACATAGAGTAGATTGGTCGTTGCCAGGATATGGGGGATGGTCAAGCTAGGAAGAGGTTGATAAAAGGATATAAACTTTCAGTTATAAAATGAATAAATTCCAAGGATCTAATGTGTAATGTAGTGAGTGTAATTGAAAATACTGCATTGTATAATTGAAATTTGCTAAGAGAGTAGAAGTTTAATATTTCTACTCCACAGTAAATGTGAGGTGAGTAAGAATCATCTCACAATGCATACAAATATCAAGCCATCACATTGTATACTTTAAATACATCTTTTTTGCCAAATATAGCTCAATAAAGTTAAAGAATAAAGTTGGCTTAAAACTTAACATTCAGAAAGCTAAGATCATGGAATCCGGTCCCATCACTTCATGGTAAATAGATGGGGAAACAGTGGAAACAGAGAGAAACTTTGTTATATTTTTTGGGCTCCAAAATCACTGCAGATGGTGACTGCAGCCATGAAATCAAAAGATGCTTGCTCCTTGGAAGAAATGCTGTGACCAACCTAGACAGCATATTCAAAGGCAGAGACATTACTTTGCCAACAAAAGTCTGTCTAGTCAAAGCTATGGTTTTCCCAGTGGTCATGTATGGATGTGAGAGTTGGACTATAAAGAAAGCTGAGCGCCAAAGAATTGATGCTTTTGAAATATGGTGCTGGAGAAAGAAGACTCTTGAGAGTCATTTTGGACTACAAGGAGATCCAACCAGTCCATCCTAAAGGAAATCAGTCCTGCATATTCATTGGAAGGACTAATGCTGAAGCTGAAACTCCAGTACTTTGGTTACCTGATACGAAGAACTGACTCATTGGAAAAGGCCCTGATGCTGGGAAAGATTCAAGGTGGGAGAAGTAGGGGACAACAGAGGATAAGATAGTTGGATGGCATCACCGACTCGATGGGCATGAATTTGAGCAAGCTCCGGGAGTTGGTGATGGACAGGGAAGCCTGGTGTGCTGCAGTCCATGGGGTCGCAAAAAGTCGGACAAGACTGTGCGTCTGAACTGAACTAAACTGAACTGAAAGTTAAAGAAAGACCCATGAGAAGCAGTCTGTGTATCCTGGGGTTATTTTGACTCAAACAAAATACCATATGAATGTAAAGATATATCATTAACATTGTGATCTTGTAGATGTTTTCAGTATTTATCTAATTGACATATTCAAATTTTTAAATTTGCTAATTTCAAAATAAAACAGGATGTTGCACTTAATAGCACACTCTAGCCAGTCTGCAATGAAGACAGTGTGAGCAGGTTCATGAAGTTCCTATTCTGACAATTAAATTATATTTTTATTAATGTCACCCAAATAATTGTTTTTTTTTTCGTCTGTTTCTCACTCATATTGCAAGCTCAATATAGGTTGTTGCAATTAAAGCTCAATACTTGTAGAGCTTTTTCACAGAAAATGCTCTTAAACTGGTCCTTTCCAGTAACAATCAAGTTAGTCCTTTTGAAATTTAATGTGGGCAGTTCTCTTATGCCCTATTACTTTCTACATTACAATTTTAAAATCCAAGGAACCAGATTCCTGACCAGACTTGTATTGGCTACAGATTCTTGAACTCTTACTGCAGTCTTGATGTTAATTGATAATACATATGCTACATGTATTGTTTAATAATAAATGTGAACCAATTAAATACAGTTAACGTATTAACTTTAGGTTTATCAATGCAATTTCTTTAATTGGTTCCTTTTGGATATGTTTGCTCAAACAGCGTAAACCATTTAATTGTACAAAGTTCACATTTCTTTTTTTATCTGAAGAGAATATTAAAAAAGCTTTGTCAAAGTTTACTGAAATCAAAACACACTGCATATAGCCACAGAAATTTTAATGTTGTATGATCTCCTAATTATATAAAAGGGGAAAATGGGACTAGCTGTCACCAAGATTCTGACCTCAAGATTGGTTTTAGTAATTACCACATTTTGTCTTTTTTTAAAAAAGGTTATAATCATTCTTTTATTTAGCTTGTTGGCACACCAAAGAGTTATAATTATCAGTTACTGCTGAATAATAACCAGTAAATTAGGTTAAATAATGTCACAACATGTTTCTTAAATACAAATCAAGAGACAAGGAGAAAAACTGCTTCTTAACATGTGATTGGAGAAGCATTTGAACTAAGAAAGCAACTAAATTGCTAAAATTGATTTTATACTGCCATTTTCTTGCTCTGTTAATGTTTGAGAGTTTTTGTTCACCTAGCTCTCAATATGACCTTTTGGAAGAATCAAGTGATCTTCAGGAAAGTTTTAATTGATCATTGGCTTTATTGACGACATGCTGCTGCTGCTGCTAAGTCGCTTCAGGCGTGTCCGACTCTGTGTGACCCCAAAGATGGCAGCCCACCAGGCTCCCCCGTCCCTGGGATTTTCAGGCAAGAACACTGGAGTGGGTTGCCATTTCCTTCTCTAATGCATGAAAGTGAAAAGTGAAAGTGAAGTCACTCAGTCGTGTCTGACTCTTAGCGACCCCATGGACTGCAGACTACCAGGCTCCTCCGTCCATGGGATTTTCCAGGTAAGAGTACTGGAGTGGGGTGCCATTGCCTTCTCCGATTGACGACATGAGATGGTGATTTCTCTGTAATTGCTGCTGTACGCATTTAGGTCCTTGCCAAAGCCAAGTGAATGGCATCCATCACAAATGACTTTCTCTTGCATGCCTGTGATTGTTCCACACATGTTACAGCATGTAAAATCTCTCCGATTTGAGCTGGTGCACATCTAACAACATCTCTGATTTCAGACCTTAAGGAAACCATGATTGTCTTTCAACTAAACAAAACACTAAAGCTTTCTGTCTCTTATTTACAAACTTTCAGGACAACTGACCAAAGAGAATAACCATTAAAGCACACTTAATTGTCTATGCATTATAGAAAAAGCTTCATCTTCATTATATTACTTCCTTGCGCTGTAACTGTGCTTTTTTATGGCGTATGCTACTAAGCAAATTTTCACTTTGTTGCCAATAACAGTAGCATTAGTACTTGAAAGGTTTCTTATTAAAATGTACTCATTACTCTGTAAGGTCTTTTGCTTGCATTTCGTATCTTCCTCATTACAAAATATTTTTCTTATTCCTAAGTTGATATAGACTTAAATATGTGAATCATATCCCTTCTTGTCAAATAAATTCTGACAGAAGAAACTACTTTTACAACATTTTCTGTACTTCTACCTTAATATCACCTTTCCTTTGCCTCTAAAAGGATTTTCTTTATGCTATACTAGAGACCCCCTTATTTTGATTGTATCTTTTGCAAATTGATAATTGTTTCTACAAAATTTGTCCAAGAAAATTTTCCAGAAAAAAAAATGAGCATGTCTCTTTCTCTCTCTCTCTCTTTTTTTTTTTAATTTGTTTCAGTCATGGACAACACAGGAAAGCATAGGAAGAACACTCTGATATAAATTGCAGCAATACATTTTTAACTCTATCTCTAAAGAAAATAAAAACAAAAATAAATAAGAACTAATTAAACTTAAATGCTTTTGCATAGCAAAGGAAACCATTGACAAAATGAAAAGACAGACTACTGATTGGGAGACAATATTTGCAAATAATATGACTGATAAGAGATTAACATACAGCATATATAAGCAATTCATACAACTCAACGTCAAAAAACCAAACAAACTGATTAAGAAATGGGTAGAAGAACCAAACAGACGTTTTTCAAAAGACAAAATGCAGATGGTCAACATTCACATGAAAAGACAATCAACATCAATAAGCATAAGGTAACGCAATCACAACCACAATGAGATGTCATGTCCACCTTCCAGAGTGACTGTCATCAAAAAGAACACAAGCGGCAAACGTCGGCAAGGATAGGGACAAGGGGGCTCCGGCACGTGGCTGATGCAGCCACGGTGTAAAAATCAGCGTAGAAGCTTCTCCAAAAACTGAAAACAGAACCACTGTATGACTCAGCAGCTCTGCACCTATACATAAAATTTATATAAACATATATTTATATTTATAAATTTTATATAAATAAATATAAACTTTGTAAATATATATATTTATATATATTACATGTATGGTGGCGGTAGTTTAGTCACTAAGTCATGTCAGACTCGTATGACCTCATGGACTGTAGCCCACCAGACTCCTCTGTCCATGGAATTCTCCAGGCAAGAATACTGGAGTGGGGTGACATTTTCTTCTCCAGGGGATCTTCTCGACCCAGGAATCGAACCTGGGTCTCTTGCACTGCACTACATATATATGCGAGTATATATACCACAGTTCAGTTCAGTTCAGTTCATTTCAGTCACTTAGTTGTGTCCAACTTTTTGCGACCCCATGGACTGCAGCACACTAGACCTCCCTGTTCATCACCAACTCGTGGAGTTTACCCAAACTCATGTCCGTTGAGTCGGTGATGCCATCCAACCATCTCACCCTCTGTTGTCCCCTTCTCCTCCTGCCCTCAATCTTTCCCAGCATCAGGGTCTTTCAAATGAGCCAGGTCTTTGCATCAGGTGGCCAAAGTATTGGACTTTCAGCTTCAACATTAGTCCTTCCAGTGAACACTCAGGACTGATCTCTTTTAGGATGGACTCCTTTCAGTTCAAGGGACTCTCGAGAGTCTTCTCCAACACCACTGTTGAAAAGCATCAATTCTTCGGCACTCAGCTTTCTTTATATATACTACACATATACACAAATTGTGTGTGTATATATACATATATATATAGTATATATATGTATATATACAAACATATACACCATGTGCCATAAAAAAAATTAGTTTTCATTTGCAGAAACAAGGAAGGACTTGGAGGGCATTGTGTTAAGTGAAATATGTCAGACAAGAAAGAAAAATACAATATGATATCACTTAAGTGTGAAATATAAAAAGTATAACAAATCAGTGAATTTAGCAAAAGAAGAAGCAGGCTCACAGATACAGAGAGCAAGCTAGTGGTGGGGTGGGAAGTGGGTGTGGCTTTATATGGGTGGAAGTGTGGGAGGTACAAATTCCTGGGTGTAAGATAGGCTCAAGGATGTATTGTACAACACAGAGGAAACAGTCAATATTTTGCAGTGATGGAGAATGGAAAAATGACCTTTAAAGACTGTATAAAATAAACAGAATTGACTACATTGTGTACATATGCTTTTATGAAATATGCCATTCAAGAAATCTGCCTTTAATTAACATCAATCCTCACTTTAGTTCACAGAATCCCTTTTATTCCACTTTCAAGAAGGGTATCATTTTCAACATTAACTTGTTTACATAATTTCTTAAAGAATTTCTAAAATACCAAGCTTATTTTCTTCCCAATTACCTTCAGATATTTCAGTAATTGGCTCACTGTGCTCCACATTGAAAACATAGTTCCTATCATTAGCTTTGAGAGAGAATGTCACCTAAATGACTGTTAAAAATGTCAGAAATGTGTCACTTTTCACACAAAAGATGTGAATGCAATCCCCAGATAATATCAACAGTTTCTAGATCTTAATAATATCAAAATAATAATTCAAAATGTATTGAAAATAACGTGTGGAAGAAAATTCAACCTGGGAATTGGTGCCTCACATGAAAGTTGAAAATGAAACAGGGTCCTCCCTGCAGACACCCTTGGCACTGTTCAAGTTAGTTGAAAGTTGTTCTGAGGTTGACTGCTCACTATGAACTCTTTTTAAAGGGGACCTACTCATGTGAAGTACAACCTCCTGGAAAAGGTCAGTGGAAAGGTCAAAATTCTTAAAGCTGGGGTGTTTTATATCTTAATGACACAATGAAACATTACTACCGAGTGGAGCATGAATACTTCAGATTATCTACAGATAACTGGGAAAGAACCTCACTGGATGGCTGGCTGGCTGGATAGATAGATAAAAAGAATTGAAGAGAACTGTATTTGAATTCCTCACTTCCATTTACCAGTTAGCTCACTTTGAACAATACAGAAACCCAGTCTCAAATGGAATTTCTTCATTTAAAAAATGACCCTAATATCTAAAGATATGTTTTTTTCCAACACCAAAATATTTGTGACTATAAAAGTCATGTTTAGTATTGGATAAATATTTAATGTTATTATTTCTTATTTACAACCCACAAATTATTTGAGACATATGAAAGTGATTATTATTATTACTATTTATAGTATCAGTAGATTGTCACTAGTATTAATATTACCATTAGTTGTAGTACTAGTAGCAACTAGAAATAGTTTAAAGGACAGTGAAGCCAGGCACGCAGTCTCAGTTCAGTTCAGTCGCTCAGTCGTGTCCGACTCTTTGCCACCCCATGAATTGCAGCACGCCAGGCCTCCCTGTCCATCACCAACTCCTGGAGTCTACCCAAACCCATGTCCATCGAGTCGGTGATGCCATCCAACCATCTCATCCTCTGTTGTCCCCTTCTCCTCCTGCCCCCAATCCTACCCAGCATTAGGGTCTTTTCCAATGAGTCAACACTTCGCATGAGGTGGCCAAAGTATTGGAGTTTCAGCTTCAACATCAGACCTTCCAATGAACACCCAGGATTGATCTCTTTTAGGATGGATTGATTGGATCTCCTTGCAATCCAAGGGACTCTCAAGAGTCTTCTCCAATACCACAGTTCAAAAGCATCAATTCTTCAGTGCTCAGCCTTCTTCACTGTCCAACTCTCACATCCATACATGACCACTGGAAAAACCATAGTCTTGACTAGACGGACTTTTGTTGGCAAAGTAATGTCTCTGCTTTTAAATATGCTATCTAGGTTGGCCATAACCTTCCTTCCAAGGAGTAAGCATCTTTTAATTTCATGGCTGCAGTCACCATCGGCAGTGATTCTGGAGCCCAAAAAAATAAAGTCTGACACTGTTTCCACTGTTTCCCCATCTATTTCCCATGAAGTGATGGGACCAGATGCCATGATCTTAGTTTTCTGAACGTTGAGCTTTAAGCCAACTTTTTCACTCTCCTCTTTCACCTTCATCAAGAGGCTCTTTAGTTCTTCTTCACTTTCTGCCATAAGGGTGGTGTCATCTGCATATCTTAGGTTATTGATATTTCTCCCGGCAATCTTGATTCCAGCTTGTGTTTCTTCCAGCCCAGCGTTTCTCATGATGTACTCTGCATATAAGTTAAATAAGCAGGGTGACAATATACAGACTTGACGTACTCCTTTTCCTATTTGGAACCAGTCTGTTGTTCCATGTCCAGTTCTAACTGTTGCTTCCTGACCTGCATACAGGTTTCTCAAGACATAGGTCAGGTGGTCTGGTATTCCCATCTCTTTCAGAATTTTCCACAGTTTATTGTGATCAACACAGTCAAAGGCTTTGGCATAGTCAATAAAGCAGAAATAGATGTTTTTCTGGGACTCTCTTGCTTTTTCGATGATCCAGCGGATATTGGCAATTTGATCTCTGGTTCCTCTGCCTTTTCTAAAACCAGCTTGAACATCTGGAAGTTCACGGTTCATGTATTGCTGAAGCCTGGCTTGGAGAATTTTGAGCATTACTTTACTAGCATGTGAGATGAGTGCAATTGTGCAGTAATTTGAGCATTCTTTGGCATTGCCTTTCTTTGGGATTGGAACGAAAACTGACCTTTTCCAGTCCTGTGGCCACTGCTGAGTTTTCCAAATTTGCTGGCATATCGAGTACAGCACTTTCACAGCATCATCTTTCAGGATTTGAAATAGCTCAATTGGAATTCCATCACCTCCACTAGCTTTGTTCGTAGTGATGCTTTCTAAGGCCCACTTGACTTCACATTCCAGGATGTCTGGCTCTAGGTGAGTGCATGCATTCTATGGGGTCTCAAAGAGTCAGACAACCTAGTGACTGAAAACAACTAATAGCAGTATTAATATTACATCATAAATGCTTTAAAATTTCCCATATGATATAGGTCATAATGGAATCAGAATTGTACCCCTCGTGGATTTCAATAATCTATAGTGAGTTTTTCTGAGGTGAAGATAGAGAACTTGAGTTAAGCTTTCTGCCTGTGGGGATTTTTGGCTCTCTTTAGGATGTGTCATCTTCCAGTCACTAAAACTGAAGTTCATGCCCAGGAAAACTCGATGTGAGGGGCAGAATCTGAAAGCCGTTGCTATGGAAAAGGCTCTTTGTGCAATGCAGTTTAATCTAGCACTAAGATTATAGGCACCAGAAACCACCACAGTCCCCGAGAGAATAAGGACTTGGACCATCTCACCTGGCCACTCCCCAAGCAGGCTTCTGCCATTTTACTGAAATAACTCTTATGACTTCCTTTAAGCCAGAGAGATTCTAAAGCAGAGAGAGTGAAGTCCCCCCTCTAAAACCTTAGAAATCCTCTAAAGATCACTGTCAATTTCCTGAACTCATGTATCCTGTTTCATTTATTTCTGGTTTTGTTTTGTCTAGCTTGGTTTTGTCTGCTGAACCAAGGTAGTGCAATGCTAATTTTGTTAGAATAAGAAGGGCTTCATTTTTAATTAAGTTCTGTTTACTTTTAAAGCTTTAACTCAGAATGTATTTTTTCATGAAACTATATAGCCTGGGTATAGGCTGAAAACATTGAATTTTTTTTCACATATGTATGTATGTATATATATACATATATATATATATATATATACACACACATATATATATATAATATGTTATTTTCATATATATGGGGGGCTTCCCAACCCAGGGATTGACCCCAGGCTTCCTGCTTTGCTGGCAGATTCTTTATGACAAATATATATATATATGAAAAATCACTATATATATCATATGGGTAAATATTTTATGCATATAATACCAAGAAGAAACAGCATTTTACACTTGAAAGCAAGGATGCTTGAAATGAAATCATTAATCTGGGATTTGCTAGCTCTATTACCCTGAGTGTGCAGCTTCAATTTTCTCATCTGTAAACTGTATTCATAGTATCACACTAGCCGAATACTATTTGGATTGAATTAATTCACTTATTTAACAGATTTACATGGGCTGTCCATTATGCTAGGCACACAGAATTCAGCAATAACCAGATATATCCTGGACTTTATATGTCAATATAGTAACGTGGGGAGCACAGTACAGTCAGGCAAACAGCAGGCACTCAATAAATGCCAGTTTCTCTCCTCTGGACTGGACCAGGCACTTTTAGATTAAAAGAATCATAATCTCTTTTCAATAGCATAAAAATATTATGCCTAGATTTCTATCAATCTAAAATGGAGTTTATTTTCCTCCATTTTATATGCCTTATTCATATTTAAACTCTGTAGTGCCCATTCCTTTAGTTTCCATTTTTTTTTAAAATTACATTTTACTCAGTGAATACGATTCTTGCACATAATTTTTATTTCTTTCTCTCCTAGGTCAAGATGATGTTAATACGCTTTATTAACTTGGCCTTCAAGGCTTTTCTCAACTGTTATGTTCTTTTTATCTCTCAATCTATTCCTTTTGTACTAGATAAGATTAACAGTTTACTTATCCCCTAATATGTGCATTGCTTTCCTAAAACTTTGCATTTTTCACTTGCATGTAGTTATTTTAAAATCTCTGTTTCACTACATACCTAGTCCAGCTAATATTCAAAAAATTTGTAAACAATAAGTGCACTAAAAGATTAATGAAACAAAAAAGAAGTAACTATGCTCACAGTTCTATACTGTGAGCCTCCTAAGAGCAAGGGCTCTTCTATTACTATTTTTTTTTAACATATGGATATAAGTGCCATATATGTGATTTGTACTTTATGAGCTCTTAATTCAATTCAAGTAAACTGGGCTAGTAGTTAGCTCAGTTTAATTTCATAGTTTCAACAGTGGGTGAAAAGTATACAGAAAATAGTAAACTATGGTTCCAGACATTTGATGTATTAGATATCAATGTTTCTATTTAACAAATCATGTAAATCATGGGTATCAAAACAAGAGACTTAAATTTATTAATTTATAAAAATACTTGTTGACTAATTTTATTCTTAAAGATTGTAGAGGTTAGAATAATTTTAGAAAATTCTTTTACGTATTGAATTTATGCCCAAATAATAATCCTTACTATGTTTATAGAAATGTATCTAAGATTGGAATCCTAATATCTTTATTGAAATGTATGTTAGACTGGACCTATACCTTTAGAACTGGACTGACAAATGTGCTAGGAATTAAACTGAGTAGTAATGGGAGATATTGAAAGAAAGCAAGAAGGGGCTACTTTTTCTTTTCTTATGTTTAACTGCAATAATATAAGATACCTTAGTTGCATATTTTTATTCAATATCCAAGTATCTTTACAAGGTATATCTGGTGTCCAACTGAACATTTTATAATGTGATCTTATTTACCAGGAAAATTTGAAGAAAAAAATAATATTCACTTTTATCTATAAAATACTGCTTAGTAAATATGTGCCCACCTTTGCACTGATAGTCATTCACAGTTGTAATAATTTGACAATCAAAATGTAGACAGACAAGTGGCTAGGCATACAGGCAAGTTAGTCAAAATATGGTGGATTACTGTGAAGTCAAGTTTAAATTCAATTTATTATTATTTTATTATCCACTTAGGTTACTTTAAGTTTTACATTTATAGGCAATGGGAAAGGAATCTAGAAAGAGACAATCGAGATTTAACAGGATAGTATCATAGTTTCTGAAATCTATTACCTATTGTCTCAAAAGAAGCTTTGCCTATGTGTTAAATAGGCTCAAGACAATGGGTTTTAGCCAAAATATCTGGCTTTAGGGAGTAAAGTTTTCATCTTCAATCATTTTCATCTGCTAATATAAAGGTATGTCCATGTAAATGAAAAATCTCAGTGGAAGTAAAATTTCACAGAAATATTACTGAGTGTCCAATAATATAAAAGCTTCCAAAGATTATATCATGACTTGTTTGAATGAAGAAAAAACACGAAACTATAAAGATGGAAATAAATCAGAGCAGGTCTTTAGATATGTTAGATTGATAGTCAAAGAAGGCAAAGAAAATGAAGAAATAGGGAAAGCCTGCAGATGCACTTTGAGCTGTGATGCAGAAGTGAACCAAAGATCGTGGCCTTGCTCAGCCAGTGAACTCAACTGAAATACCTAAGCACGCAGTTTCCCAAATAGCAAGTTGACTTAACAGAAATAAAATAAAAATAGGTATTTCAGCATGCTGTTTAAAGTGTACTGGTTCTCCTTTGAGGAGAGGGGGAAATGATTTAAAAAACTATATTTCGTGTTATATGTCAATTATATCTCAATTAAAAAAATATACTTTTTCAAAATGGTATTATGTCATTTGTCATTTTAAAATTAGTTAATTTAATAAAATGCTATCATATGGGTAAAATGCAAATCCTCAAGGTTATGCATGTATTCACACATATAAATATATATTACCATTATATTGTACCTATTGGGCTTCCCTGATGGCTCAGATGGTAAAAAAAAAAAAATCTGCCTGCAATGCAGGAGACCCAGGTTAGATCCCTGGGTCAGAAAGATCTCCCGGAGAAGGGAATAGCAACCCACTTTAGTATTCTTGCCTGGAGAATTCCATGGACAGAGGGGCCTGACAGGCTACAGCCTATGGGAATGCAAAGAGACAGACACAACTGAGCAACTAACACTTTCACTTCCATATAATATACATATAGTATATACTTATGTACTGCCATTTTATATACATTGTAAAAATCATAGTTATGAAACAGCAGGATCATGTGAGGGCCTCAGGTGCACAAAAGCCTTTCCATGTCTGCCCTTTCTTGCTTTCAGGAAAAAGTCTTTAGCCTCCTAGACCTTCCCTGAGTTTTAACAGGCAGATTCAAACCGTTAATAATGAGAACAATAGAGTCACAGGACTCCTAGTTCCTCCTGAATGGATAATATATAACAATCTGACACATATCTAGGAGTTGTTATAAAGGAACCAAGGCCCCAAGTGGAGGATGGTAACTTCAGGCTGAGCCAAGTACACAGACGCCAGACTGATTGGAACAAGAAGGTTGATGACTGAGATTCCTGGAGTTATCTCACCACCAGTTACCTCATCGCTAGTCACCTCACCACCAACCAGAGGAAGGTCACACACCCAGCAGCCCTCCCCATGTATTTGCCTTTAAAAATATTTCCCTGAAAACCCTACCTAGAATCACTGTCTTTTGAGCACAAGTCACCCATTCTCCATTGCTCCACTGTTTGTTTGGCTTCTTTGTGCATCAGGCACACAAACTTGGGTTTGACAACAGTTATTGCATAAACTGTAAAACTTAAAATATTAACAATAACTTTATATTATAAAATAATCATAAAATATTATTTTAAAAATATTTCCCTTATTGAATTCTAACTGGAGAGAAAAATAAAACATTTCTCTTGGGAAATAAAGATAGTTGTCTGAATGAAATAGAACACACTTTATCTCACCATCATATCAAATTTGATTTTTATGTCATTGTTTTTTACTTTCCAACTTTACAAGTAAAATTATATTTTAAAAACTAAGGTCATCAAAAATTCTTGCCCTTTAAAATTCTGTAAGATGTTTGGGATGAAACTTTTAGCCATGTTCTTGTATTATAAATCCAGCAGACTTTTTTGTCCGTTATCTAGTTCTCCTTTTATGTTTAATAAAATTAAATCCATTCTTGTTTACTAGTCCTCTGTTACTCAGTAGTTTGTGTTAGTAGCTGCTTATTCACTGTCCATGTCATACTTTTGACCCTTTTCTCTTCTTTTGTGTTGCCTAGCATTAGGAGACACAGCAATGTCAAAAATTGTAAAATAAAATAAAATAAGAAGAAAGGAAAGGAAAAGAAAAAAAAATACATTGTGCAAGTTGCTTTCTGGCAGCAACAGAACTACAGAGAAAAAGCAAAAGTTGAAATCTGACAGGATTAGCCTGCTGACTTGCTGAGTTTATGAGTCCTGTAAAGAATACCAATGAGAGAAAAAATAGAAGGTAGAAGACAATACTATAAATCTAACCCGCAGACTTCTTCACTGAGAGTTTGGAAATAAAATCAAGTTCTGGATACCATCAATGGTTGGTTTGTCACAAAAGAGAATGTGTGCCATCTGCTTCTCTGTTCAAGATTAATAAAAACACTGGAGGTGGAGCTCTTTGCGAAACAGTTATGTGACCTGCAGGAGAACAATGTATACTTTTTATCCCCTCTGACATCTGGACATTATACTAACTGCAGTTGGAACTGCTTCTGGAGAGACAGATGAAAACTGCTGAGCTTGTCTTTTTAGCATGAAAACTAGTAATTCAATTTACTGAGGTTAAAATGAAGACTGAGTCTAGATCAAGGAAAATAGGGATTACAATAACGTAAAGCAGAGCTCCAAGTCATTCTTGCAGACCACAGAGTTCACATGACGCAGGAGCACCGGCAAAGCTGGGTATCAGACAGATTCTCATTTACGTGATTTAGAGGGGTGAAGTGTGCAGATATGTTGAAAGTACCATGACACAGTTGCAAAGTAAAGTTGTTATAGTCATCAGAAGCTTTGCACCATCATGGATGGGGTCCCAAATAGTATTTGTATATTTATTATACCAATTAGACACCCTTTCTAGAAAAACAAAATAGCATAATTTATTTTAAAAATGTGAAAGTTTGACGAAATGGGATCCTGTCTGGGAATAAATTACCTATGCACAGACACAGAATTTTTTCCAGATAATCTACAGGGAGTGAATAGACCCACCGAAATCTACTTAAAGACCCTAAATTAACTATTCTTAGGACTTATTTGTATGTTCTAATGATTTTCTGTAACAGTAATAACTATGGAAACAAAGATATGATCTTATAAAAGCAAAAAAACTAGATATTCCCTAAATGTCCCATATTATATGATTTATTAAAAATATTATCATATATCCAAAGAGTGAGTTTTATTACATCTTGAAAATAGAGATTTTTATTCAATAGTTTACTGCTTTAAATGAGTATATATTATGTACTACTGACCACAAAGACAAGTTTCAAAATGATGGACACTATTAGAGCCCATGTGCAGTAGTTTGAGTATTCTATGGCATTTCTTTTCTTTGGGATTGGAATGAAAACTGAACTTTTCCAGTCCTGTGGCCACTGCTGTGTGTTCCAGTTTTGCTGACATATTGAGGCAGCACTTTCACAGCATCATCTTTTAGGATTTGAAATAGCTCAACTGGAATTTCATCACCTCCACTAGCTTTGTTTATAGTGATGCTTCTTAAAGCCAACTTGACTTCACATTCCAGGATGTCTGGCTCTAGCTGAGTGATCACACCATTGTGATTATCTGGGTCCTGAAGATCTTTTTTGTACAGTTCTTCTGTGTATTCCTGCCCTCTCTTCTTAATATCTTCTGCTTCTGTCAGGTCCATACCATTTCTGTCCTTTATTGAGCTCATCTTTGCATGAAATGTACCCTTGATATCTCTAATTTTCTTGAAGAGATCTCTAGTCTTTCCCATTCTGTTGTTTTCCTCTATTTCTTTGCATTGATCGTGGAGGAAGGCTTTCCTATCTCTCCTTCCTTTTCTTTGGAACTCTGAATTCAAATGGGTATATCTTTCCTTTTCTCCTTTGCTTTTCACTTCTCTTCTTTTCACGGCTATTTGTAAGGCCTCCTCAGACAGCCATTTTGGTTTTTTGCATTTCTTTTTCTTGGGGATGGTCTTGATCCCTGTCTCCTGTACAATGTCACGAACTTCCGTCCATAGTTCATTAGGCACTCTATCAGATCTAATGCCTTAAATCTATTTCTCACTTCCAATGTATAATTACAAGGGATTTGATTTAGGTCATACCTGAGTGGTCTAGTGGTTTTCCCTACTTTCTTCAATTTAAGTATGAATTTGGCAATAAGGTCAAGGCTGCTTTTAGAAAAGGCAGAGGAATAAGAGATCAAACTGCCAGTATCCGTTGGATCATCAAAAAAACAAGAAAGTTCCAGAAAAACATCTATTTCTGCTTTATTGACTATGCCAAACCCTTTGACTGTGTGGATCACAACAAACTGTGGAAAATTCTGAAAGAGATGGGAATACCAGACCACCTCACCTGCCTCTTGAGAAATGTGTACGCAGGTCAGGAAGCAATAGTTAGAAATGGACATGGAAAAACAAGACTGGTTCTAAATAGGAAAAAGAGTACATCAAGGCTGTATATTGTCACCCTGCTTATTTAACTTATATGCAGAGTACATCATGAGATACGCTGGGCTGGAAGAAGCACAAGCTGGAATCAAGATTGCCGGGAGAAATATCTATAACCTCAGATATGCAGATGACACCACCCTTATGGCAGAAATTGAGGAAGAACTAAAGAACCTCTTGATGAATATGAAAGAGGAGAGTGAAAAAGTTGGCTTAAAGCTCAACATTCAGAAAACTAAGATCATGGCATTTGGTCCCATCATTTCATGGCAAATAGGTGTAAAAACAGTGGAAACAGTGGCCGGCTTTATTTTGGGGGGCTGCAAAATCACTGCAGATGTTCACTGAAGCCATGAAATGAAAAGACACTTACTCCTTGGAAGAAAAGTTATGACCAACCTAGACAGCATATTAGAAAGCAGAGACATTACTTTGCTAACAAAGGTCCATCTAGTCAAGGCTATGGTTTCCCAGTGGTCATGTATGGATGTGAGAGTTGGACTATAAACAAAGCTGAGCACCAAAGAATTGATGCTTTTGAACTGTGGTGTTGGAAAAGACTCTTGAGAGTCCCTTGGACTGCAAGGAGATCCAACCAGTCCATCCTAAATGAAATCAGTCCTGAATATTCCTTGGAAGGACTGATGTTGATGTGAAGAACTGATTCATTTGAAAAGACCCTGATGTTGGGAAAGGTTGAAGGCGGGAGGAGAAGGGAATGACGGAGGATGAGGTGGTTTGATGGCATTACCGACTCAATGGACATGAATTTTAGTAAACCTCGGATGCTTGTGATGGACAGGGAGTCCTGGCATGCTGCAGTCCACGGAGTTGATAAGGGTCGGACACAACTGAGCGACTGAACTGAACTGAACTGATCAGAACCCATTATTTTTTAAGAAAACATATTCATATATGCAAAAGGAAGGTTTCTGATGAGTATACTCCAAAAACTTGAAAGTTATTTTCTGTATTTCACTTATCAATTTTGCTTATCTCAATCTTCCAGTTTTTCTACATTGAATGTTTTACTTATGGAAAATCAGCCTATAGTAGTGACACACTTAAACATAGCTGTTTCTGAGAAGCATAATATGTTGTGTGTCTACCACATTGGGTATATAGATTTCAAATGAATTGCTTGACTAGAGACATAAATAATTCAGGAAGAAATGCAAATATGAATTGTGGAAAAGTTACAAAGGCTGAAAGTTTTATTTCATGCCCAGTCACCAACACACACAGAAAAGAAACCAAGGAGCAAATTCTCTTGGGAAGTGATGATATTTACATTCAAGTCCTACAAACCACTGTCCTCTGAAATGAATTTTATCAAAGAGAGAGCCACTTTCCTGGATTCAGGAGTTTAGAATAGTTGTTATTAGATTATCAAAGGCAACACTGGATCATATCTAGGACTCACCTAGAGAGCACATGAGGAAAAAATTGGAATAATACGGGCAAAATAAAATAAGAAGCAATTTTTCATTACATAAGCACCAGAGACCCAGGCAGCTGGCCATTATCAAAGCACTGAAGAAGTTTTTGCTAAAAGGAAATAAGTGGTCTCTGGTCACTCCTCTCGCAGCCCCTTCCCACATCCTACCAACACTACCACCACTGTCATTAGCACCAGTGGCTGGAAAAGAAAATTTAGAGTCAGTAATTTGGAGTCAGAAGTTGCCATGCACTACCTATAAATTTTCACTCCCCACCCCTGCCCCCACCCCACAAAAAAAAGAAGACAGCAGACAGTCTCCGAAAGCATATATAAATTAGGAGTGAACTCCTGACAGCAGAACAGCTTGTCTGCTCTTAGTTCTAGAAGTAAGCAAAACTGCCTGAAGGTGCCTAGTTGTCAATATCAAGTCTGATAGAAATATCCCTGATATGGTAGAGATTTGCCATAAGAGTAGGAGTACTGAAAGAGTTGAATAGTATCCGTATTTCATGGCACTGATAAGAGCCAGCTCCCCAGGCAGCACTGACAGATGAATTACCTCGAGAAAAAAACATTTTTTAAGAGATAAGAATAAAAAGATGTCACAGATGCTTACTAAAGATATGTAAAAACTCTTTAATCTGCCTACTATATTTCATACCCCTAGATAAAACAAATATCATCTTCGTAATGGTTTATAATTTTCAAAGTTTTCACTTGCATTATTTCTTTGATTATTATCACTAAGGTTAATAACATCACCATTTTACAAAAGAGGAGGCTGAAGCCTAGGAAATGTAACTGAACTGATTGAGGTCATCTGAGTTCCAACTGAGTGGGAACTCACACCATAGACATCCCAGTCTAATTGTCCTTATTCAATACATGAACCATGCTGTCTTCCAAACCATAGAAACTTGTAAAGAGAACAGTGTTTTATTGACAGGTATTTATTTTGAGTAGGATTAATGTCATTGTTGTAAATGATTTTAGATATCTGCTCCATTTGGGCAGCATAATGACTTTCGTTACTAAGCACATTTGCTTTTTGAAGCAGAAATAACATGGGTAATATTTTCCTTTTTGTGAGTACCTTACTGCCAAGGGAGGATTCTTTTATTATACAGTAATAATGCTTTTAAGTGTTTTCTGGCTGGAAATCAGAATCTAGCAGGTTTTTAGCGAACAGAAATTGTCACCTAGGAACAGTTCTGATATTCTGAAGTCCAAACAAAAGCAATTAAAGGATAGCAAATATTGGTTAAGTTGTTAGATGTTTTCTCTATAAACTTGACATGTTAAACACAGGTATCCAGCCAGAATTTTTATTTAAAAAGATACTATTTTAACTATTATTTTGATATATTTTTAAATAAAAATATAGGACTATCATTTTAAATGAACTGGCTCTCCCATGTAAATGTTTGTAAATAGCTATAGTAAGAAAGGATCCTGGTTCCTGGTCTTATCCAGATCATCATTTAATGCCCAGTCATCCACAATCTTGGCATTCTTGGCCAAGAATTCTTGGCCAAACTCACTGGATCCCACAAGGTGGCACCTGTGGGTTTGGATATGAATTAAAGACACAATCCTGTACTAATGCATGAAGTGAAGTGAAGTGAAGTGAAAGTCACTCAGTTGTTTCCAACTCTTTGCGACCCCATGGACTATACAGTCCATGGAATTCTCTAAGCCAGAGTACTAGAGTGGGTAGCCTTTCCTCAGAGTACTAGAGTGGGTTCCCCTTCTCCAGGGGAACTTCCCAACCCAGGGATCAAACCCAGGTCTCCTGCATTGCAGGCAGATTCTTTACTAGCTGAGCCACAGCAGAAGATCAAGAATACTGGAATGGGTAGCCTATCCCTTCTCCAGCGGATCTTTTCAACCCAGGAATTGAACCAGGGTCTTCTGCACTGCAGGCAGATTCTTTACCAACTGAGCTATCAGGGAAGCCCCTGTACTAATGCCCATGTACTATGTATACATGTACTAATGCATAATGTACTAATGTAATAACTATTAGACATGTATATATATATGTACTAATACAAAATGTACTAATGCATAATGTGCATAATTAGTACATAATGCACAACGTACTAATGCATACATGGGTACATATACATACATATACACAAATTCATAGTTTAAAATGAGTCATAATTCTCTATGATTAAACAACAGAAAGTGATGAATGTCTTATATAAAAGTACAGAAGTAAACTTTGAAGTGGGTTATCCCATTAGCTAAACAGATGATCATTATATATATCACACTACTGGCCTAGTGAGAATGCCCCATTAAATAAGCAAACCGTTGATCATTGTTTGAGTATTAAATTAACCAAATATAAAATTAAAACTATTAGAAACCCAAACATATTTATTTATTTATTTTTTGGCATAGTCCAGTTGGAAAACATTACTGCCCAAAGCCTAAGAATGAACATACTCAAGTGAATGACATGGGTTTGAAATATATGTGTCTGCTTATACACTTCTTGCACTAAATAAGTACTGCAGTCCTTCATAACCTGAGGTTGTTTGAAGCTCCTGATATGCAACCTTGGCTACTGTGGGCTAATAGTAAAGTTATAGGTGAACTCTAGACTTTTCAGAGATCTGGCTCTCCTAAACCCCTCCTTGTAAAAGAGTTAACTGAGTAAACAAAAGCCATGTCCAAGGATATATTTATTTTGAGCTTATTAAGATCAAGACAATCTATTTATTATGTTGCTTGTGTGAAGATAGGGGAGAATAGTAATATCGTCTAAATGTGAAAGCTGATAGTAACAGCTGATGATACCACACAGGTTTCAAAACTTTACTTACATGACATTATAAGCCAGAAAAATATCACATAACACTTAGTTGAACACATGTTTCATTATAGTGCTTACCTGGATTCAAAGCCAACAAAGCTGTCATGTTAAAACAGTTCATTACCACCCTTACAATGGTCCGTGCATGCTCAGTTGCTTCAGTCATGTTTGACTTTTGCAACCCCATGGACAATAGCCCACCAGGCTCCCCTGTCCATGAGATTTTCCTGGCAAGAATACTGGAGTGGGTTGCCATGCCCTTTCTAGGGAATCATCCTGACTCAGAGATTAAACCTGCATCTCCTGTGTTTCTTGCATTGCAGGCAGATTCTTTACCACTGAGCCATCAGTGGTATATAACTGAGCCTCCTTTTACATTCAGGTATATAACCTGAATGTGGACTGAATTCACACCATCCTTGAGATTTAAATGGAACTGTCTTGAATCACCTGTCATTTTCAGGGATAGCTTGGGAGGGCCTCTGCAATATGTTCATAAATCCTCAGGCTCATCAATGTTCATGGTGAACATTTCTGAATCATAGCAAATGCTGAGCTCCTAATCCTACTTATATCTCTATTGTACCACTGACATAATGATTTTTATCCATTCACCCCACTGATCTAGAATCTCCAAAAAAAGCAAATGAAAAACATTCATATTGATAAATTTTATCCAGCTGAGGAGAAGGATGATTAAGGATACATGGCCTACATAGGAAAAGAACCTTAAAAAAATTTTCTAAATTTATATGTGTAACTGATCCACTTTGCTGAACACCTGGAACTAACACAACACTATAAATCAATGATACTTCAATAAAAATTCAGAAAAAATAAAAATACTGAAGAAATTTTGACTTTCCGAAAAAAAAAAAGGAAAACAAACAAGTCGAAATTAAATATTTGATTTGCTAGTGGTTAGAATCCCTTTGACCATTTTATCACTGACTGTCTGTATTCTTATTTTCATGAGCCGGTCTCCCACTCCGTAACTGCAGCTCTCCTCACATCCTCTGTTATCCATTTCACACCTCCTTGTTTTGCTGTTTCCAGCCAGACTGTGCCTTCAGGCCATTATCTGGCCACCATTAAATGGTTCACCTAAAAATAAGCCATATGACTTGGAAAATGGTCCCAAATGTTAAAGTCATCAAATTTTATACCTGCTATATAAGCACATGGTACTTATTTATTATAAAGCACCATCTATATTGGGCAAGTATTGTCACCCTGCTTATGTAACTTATATGCAGTGTACATCATGTGAAATGCCAGGCTGGATGAAACACAAGCTGAAATCAAGATTGCTGGGAGAAATATCAATAAACTCAGATATGCAGATGACACCACCCTTATGGCAGAAAGCGAAGAGGAACTAAAGAGCCTCTTGATGAATGTGAAAGAGGAGAGTGAAAAAGTTGGCTTAAAGCTCAGTATTCAGAAAACTAACATCATGGCATCCAGTCACATCACTTCACGGCAAATAGATGGGGAAACAATGGAAACAGTGAGAGACTTTCTTTTCTTGGGCTCCAAAAATCACTGAAGATGTTGACATTACTCTGCCGACAAAGGTCCTTATAGTCAAAGCTACGGTTTTTCCAGTGGTCATGTATGGATGCGAAAATTGGACTATAAAGAAAACTGAGCACCAAAGAATTGATGCTTTTGAAATGTGGTGTTGAAGAAGACTCCTGAGAGTCTCTTGGGCTGCAAGGAGATCAAACCAGTTAATCCTAAAAGAAATCAGTCCTGAATATTCACTGGAAGGACTGATGCTGAGGCTGAAGCTCCAATACTTTGGCCACATGATGTGGAGAACTGACTCATTGGAAAAGACCCTGATTCTGGGAAAGATTGAAGGCTAAAGGAAAAGGGGCCAACAAAGGATGAGATGGTTGGATGGCATCACTGACTCGATGGACATGAATTTGAGCAAGCTCCAGGAGTTGGTGATGGTCAGCAAAGCCTGGCATGCTGCAGTTCATGGGGTCACAAAGAGTCGGATACAACTGAGAGACTGAACTGAACTGATAAACACAATTGTATCACTTGTTAACAAAAAGTTATTGAATATTTATATCAAGAGAAGATAACATTTAGGAAAAGAAAATATTAAAATTAATGATGATTATTAAAAAAATATTTTATTTGATTGCACCAAGCACTTTACTCACATTTTTTTCAATCCTCATGGCAAGTATAGGGGACTTCCATACATACATATATGCATATGTAAATGTATATAAATGTCTGAGTCTTAAATAATTCACATCTATTGGTTTGCTGGTTCCGATATATTGGCAAATTGTGTCCCCGAACATATTGTTTTGGTGCCTATTTCATAATTTTCACAATTCCAATACTGTTTTAAATAAGAGATGGAACATTCTGACTTCAAGGATCAAATGATTCATTTGGTAACATGAACTGCATATGCATATAACTAAAAATAAGATTGCATATCTGTCAATTGATGGCATGAGGAGAAAAAATCGATTGTTTCTAGAGGAGAAAACTAAAAAGGGAAACTAAAGTAATTAAGAAAAATAACTTCACTGGAATTATAATATTTTGAAATTTATTTCTGAACATTGGGAGATTCTCTTGAATGGACCCTTTCTAAATTCATAGCTATGTGTAGACAGAAAAATATGTATATAGATAGATATAGACAGATATTATTTGCATTGCTCTGTCATTTAAAAAAGACAAGCTGATAACATAGTTATTTCTGATAAGCCAAGCATGAGAATGGCAGAAACAGAAAAAATAAACAGAATTACAAAACTATCTAAGTTAGGTATTCCCATGAGAGATGAATGCATTATTAATATTTACTCTTGTAGCTACTGTCAATTATTTCTGATTTCTGGTATTTACTTTCACCTGTGTTTCTATCTAGGTGAACAGTTGACAACTATTTTAAACCTGACATATCAAAAGAGACTGTAAAGATTTTGAAGTTGTCTGCTCACAGAACATCCTTATTAATTGTGAACTCAATGTTTCAAAAGGAAGATAACATAATCCATGAAATAATGATGGATATCATAATTATAAAAAAGGGACTTCAATTAATATAATCATGCCTTCAGTTTAATGAGGGAAAGGGAAGATTATTGTTGATAATATAAATTTATAATCACGTTACTCCCATTTTGTATTTTACAATGAAAAAAAAAAAGAGATTAATGTCATATTAATTCAACAAAAAGCCTTGTATTGATCCAAGAAAGTGTCCTGTTTCTAATAGGGATCTATAACTCAGTAAGCAATTAATAAATAATATGTTTATTATTAACAAGTGCACATTGGCCAATTTCTCCTTTAGTTGTAAACACACACAAAACTTGTAGTATGTACCTTTCAATATGAGACATACAGAAGATAAAATAGACAAAATGGGCAGAAAACAAAATCTATTTGTAAGAGATGGCTTTGTCCTGTTAAAAGTTCCTATTTAATAAGCATATTTTCTTATAAAAACATTCTAATCTTGTTCAAATTTATGAGCATTTCTGTTTATTTTAATGTATATTTCATCAAATATGGTCTTTGAATCTATGATCAATACTGTTAACTATAGCTGTTTCTGTAAAGTCAAATTGCATTAAAAAATCTAAACAGCATTAGTTTTCTGTTCCGATACATCAGTCGTTTTCTCAAGCCATCTATATGTGATCTATGGGCAGATTTTTTTAATACTAAAAGCAGAAGGACAGACTCTACCTTGAGAAGACTCAACCAAAGTCAGTGTTCTCAGGTCTAGTCCATGTTTAATACTTCACTGACAATCTGGAGTGTCATGAATCTGGATAATTCAGCAACAGAAAACACATAAGTGAATAAAAACAAAAAGTGATAAAAATAACCACTTGTATTATTTTCTAAAATAAATATTATGTGGTCCGAAGCCTATTAGTAGAGAATTAAGGAATTCGGTAGAAGTTGTAAAAATAAAAGAGTGTTTAAGGAGAAAATTCATTTATAGTGTAATCAAATAAGCTATTTGTCTTGCCCATGGGAACAATAAGACTAATTAGGCAAGATTTTCATATGCTGCTTTCCCACAGCAATAAATAAGAGGATGGTAGTCCATATAAATTGATTCACTGAATTCTACTTACACTGATGATGGTTCATAAAAATCCAAAATAAACAAAGGAACTATTTAACATACAGAGTAAATATATATTCAGAAAAAATTCCTTATATTTAGGTTTTCACCTGAAAGACATCTAAAGAACTTTTTAAAAATATAATACAGAACTAGATGAAGCTCTGATGAATATGCATTTTTAAATGAAAAATTTTAGCAGCTGTAAAGAGAAAATTAATGATTAAACTGTACTTAAAATGTAAATGGAATCATCCCTTATGATTATACAGTGGAAGTGAAAAATAGATTCAAGGGATTAGACATGATAGACAGAGTGCCTGAAGAACTATGGACAGAGGTTTGTGACATTATACAGGAGACAGGGATCAAGGTCATCACCAAGAAAAAGACATGCAAAAAAGCAAAATGGTTGTCTGAAGAGGCTTTACAAATAGCTATGAAAAAAAGAGGGGTGAAAAGCAAAGAAGAGAAGAAAAGATATATCCATTGAAAGCAGAGTTCCAAAGAATAGCAAGGAGAGATAACAAAGCCTTCCTCAGAGATCAGTGCAAAGAAACAGAGGAAAATAATAGCATGGGAAAAACTAGAGATCTCTTCAAGGAAATTAGAGATACCAAGGGAACATTTCATGCAAAGATGAGCAAAATAAAGGACAGAGTGGTATGGACCTAACAGAAGCAGAAGATATTAAGAAGAGGTGGCAAGAATAAACAGAAGAACTATACAAAAAAGATCTTCATGATGCAGATAACCATGATAGTGTGATCACTCACCAAAAGCCAGACATCTTGGAATGTGAAGTCAAGTGAACCTTAGGAAGCATCACTATGAAAAAAGCTAGTGAAGGTGATGGAATTCCAGTTGAGTTGCTTCAAATCCTAAAAGGTGATGCTGTGAAAGTGCTGCACTCAATATGTCAGCAAATTTGGAAAGCTCAGCAGTGGCCACAGGACTGGAAAAGGTCAGTTTTCATTCCAATCCCTAAGAAACACAATGCCAACGAAAGTTCAAACCACTACACAATTGCCCTCATCTCACACACTAGCAAAGTAATGTTCAAAATTCTCCAAGCCAGACTTCAACTGTACATGAACTGTGAACTTCCAGATATTCAAGCTGGATTTAGAAAAGGCAAAAGGCAGAGGAACCAGAGAACAAATTGCCAACATCCGTTGGATCATCAAAAAAACAAAAGAGTTTCAGAAAAACATCTACTTCATCTTTATTGACCAAGCCAAAGCCTTTGACTGTGTGGATTGCAAAAAACTGTGGAAAATTCTTAAAGAGATGGGAATACCAGACAACCTCACCTGCCTCCTGAGAAATCTGTATGTAGGTCAGGAAGCAACAGTTAGAACTGGACATGGAACAACAGACTGGTTCTAGGGAAAGGGGTATGTCAAGGCTGTATATTGTCAACCTGCTTATTTAACTTACATGCAGACTGCATCATGTGAAATGCCAAGCTGGATGAAGCACAAGCTGGAATAAAGATTACTGGAAGAAATATCAATAACCTCAGATATGTAGATGACACCACACTTATGGCAGAAAGCAAAGAAGAACTAAACATCCTCTTGATGAAAGTGAAAGAGAGTGAAAAAGTTGGCTTAAAACTCAACATTCAGAAAACTAACATCATGCCATCTGGTCCCATTGCTTTAGGGCAAATAGATGGGAAACAATGGAAACAGTGAGATTTTATTTTGGGGGGCTTCAAAATCACTGCAGATGGTGACTGCAACCTGAAATTAAAAGTCGCTTCCTCCTTGGAATAAAAGCTATGACCAACCTAGACAGCATATTAAAAAGCAGAGATATTACTGTACCAACAAATGTCTGTCTAGTCAAAGCTATTGTTTTCCAGTGGTCACATATGGATGTGAGAGCTGGACTATAAAGAAAGCTGAGCACCGAAGAATTGATGCTTTTGAGCTGTGGTGTAGGAGAAGACTCTTGAGAGTCTGCAAGGAGACTGCAGGAGAGATTGAACCAGCCAATCCTAAAGTAAATCAGTCCTGAATATTCATTGGAAGGACTGATGCTGAAGTTGAAACTCCAATACTTTGGCCACCTTGTGTGAACAACTGACTCATTTGAAAAGACCCTGATGCTGGGAAAGATTGAAGGCAGGGGGAGAAGGGAACTACAGAGGACGAGATGTTTGGATGGTATCACCAACTCAATGGACATGAGTTTGAGTAGGCTCCATGAGTTGGTGATGGACAGGGAAGCCTGGAGTGCTGCAGTCCATGGGGTACAAAGAGTCGGACACTACTAAGCGACTGAACTAACTATAGGGTATAGATATTGGAAAGGAAAAGAAAAGAAGGTAGCAGAAGGCAATGTCATGTGCCCTTATTGAGAGTGAACGCCAGTGTTCACTGAAACATTATTTATGATAACAAAGACACGGAAGCAACCTAAATGTCCATCGACAGAACAATGAATAAAGAAAATGTGGTATAAGTTTACAATGGAATATTAGTCTGCCATAGAAAATAATGCCTTGTGCAGCAATATGAATGGACCTAGAAATTATCTTCTAAATGATGTAAGTCAGACAAAGAAAGACAAATGTATGATCTCACTCATATGTAGAATCTAATTTAAAGATATGATATTTAATTGATATTAAATGAATCTAAAGAAATCTAGTTTAAAGAAATGATATTTAAATATATGATATCACTCATGTGGAATTCAATCTGATTTTAATAAATATGAATTTATTTACAAAACAGAAACAAACTTATAGATATCAAACACAAACATGCTTATTACCAAAAGGAAAATGTAGGAGGAGAGGGATAAATCAGGAGATTGGGATGAACATATACATACAACTATATATAAGATAGATGACCAGCGAGGACATATCATATAATACAGGGAATTCTACTCAATATTCTGTGATAACCTATATGAGAAAAGAATCAGAAAAAAATTGAATATATGCCTATGTATATCTAAATCATTTTGTTTACACCTGAGACTAATACAACAATTTAAATCAACCATACTTGAAAATTTTTAAAAAGAGTAAAGGAAAGAAAACACCATACTTCAATAAATGGTGCAGTTTATGGGGTTAAAATATTAACCAAAAAAGTTTCCTAGGTGAATTGTTAATATAACATGATAAGATGTGATATGCAATCTAGTTTTGTGTATCTCCTGAGAAATCACTTACCTAGTTCATGATAAATTTGTAATGAACATCCAGCAGTTAGGGTTCCACCTGGGAGTTTTTCTATGTGGTAATTTACAGTGAGAAATAAGGAGGCTTGTATTAACAGAAGAAAGCTATAGGTGAGAAAAAGAAGTGTAGAAGGATCGGTAGATCAAACCGAGACATAATAATAACATTCCCATGGGGTAGGAAGAGACGTGACTGAGCCATCTTCGTACCTAGAAGTCACAGAGCCACTACTCAATAATTGATTGAGTGAATAAATGAATGGACAGCTTCAGAGAAACTTATAAAAGAATAATTCATCGATGTTACCTGATTATCATGCCATCTCTATATAATACTTTCATGATTTGGTCTGCATTCAGATTGCTATGTTGTGAATGTGAGGATGGGGCAGAATTCAAACATGACTGTATCACGGACAAACGGAATACTTAAAATAGAAGAAATTAGGTCAATAACAAGATTCAAGAATTTATATATTTTGTCCACACTGACATCAATGTAAATACTCATTAAGAAGAGAAAGCAACAATAGAAAATCCTAATTTACTCACCGAATGCAAACATATATGAAGCAGAACTCTAAAATGTTGACTAACAGTGAAACTGCTTCCCTTTCCTTCACTCTGACCAAGTTTAATCAACTTCAAACACAAATATTTGTATTCACTTAACAGTACCTGAGCATTTCATTGTATTTGGTATACTTCTCTCTCTCTAGTTTACCAATGGTAATAGTGACTAATTTTCTAAAGATACAAGTATACACAATTTTGAGGGTGGAAATCTTGTTTTTCTTTATTAATGGATAATAATGTGAAAAAAAATAGTGAAGCTCAGAATCTAATCTCTTCATAACATTTAGAAATCAGGTCTATATGATAAATGTTACTTACTTTTCCATTAAATTCATCTCATCTCTAGTTTTTTAGTAATACACTTGCTTTGTAACATTTAGAAAGTAATTCTGTCCCCAAAAGACATTCATTCAATGCTATTATTAAATAAATTCTAGTGCCCAGCTCCTGGATTACACAAGATAAATCAGATATCCATGTCATTTTCAAATAGGTTATACTCCTTAAGGAGTTCAATAACATATGCAAATAAGTATATGATAAACAATTACTAATAAATGTCACAACATAAGAAAAAGGAAAGAAGGTCTATGAATGCATAAAGTAGAGGAAGTTAACTGGGTGCATTAATTAAATCCCCGTGGAGAAAAGCTATCTTCTTAATGAAATCCAGTACAAATTTGATTTCAAAATTAATTGATATACAAAAAATTCAACTCCCTTGTACCTATTCTGTTCAACTACTTCCTTCACCAAATAAAATGCTTCAGTGTCATCATCCTGTCAGTGAATTTCAGTATGTCAGATCCAAGTGGAGAAACAAACAAAACATTAGTCTAGCTGCTCTGCTAATTGGGCTTCCCTGGTGGCTCAGATGGTAAAGAATCTGCCTGCAATGAGGGAGAACTGGGTGCCATCCCTGGGTTGGGAAGATTCCCTGAAGGAGTGAAAACCTACCCACTCCAGTATTCTGGCCTGGAGAATCCCCATGGACAAAGGAGCCTGGTGGGCTACAGTCTATGGGGTCGCAAAGGGTCAGACACGACTGAGCGACTAAACAGGGCACAGCTCTGTACTAACCAGCACGAAAAAATGGGAGAGGAGAAGAGAGAAAAGCATGAACATTTACTCCTTTCTCCAATGAGTTATGAGTTGTGAGTGAAAGTTGCTCAGTCGTGTCTGACTCTTTGAGACCCCATGGACTATGCAGTCCATGGAATTCTCCAGATCAGACTATTGGAGTGGGTAGCCTTTCCCTTCTCCAGGGGATCTTCCCAACCCAGGGGTCAAATCCAAGTCTCCTGCATGGCAGGCAGGCTCTTTACCCGCTGAGCCACAAGGGAGGCCCATGAATACTGGAGTGGGTAGCCTATTCCTTCTCCAAAGGAACTTCCTGGCATAGGAATCCAACTGGGGTCTCATCTTTTACAATAGCGTGTCCATTCTGCAGCACTACCTCCTGCCCACCCCTCATTACTGAAAGAAAGGACGCGGTTACAATCAGATCCATTAGATCACTAGGGGCCTGAAGTAAAAGGAGCACAAAAAGGACAAACCATTATAAAGACAAAATGAGATTTCCCTGTGTGAAAAGGAGCTGGAAAATGGTTCATAATATTCAGTCCATCTATCTAGAAAATAGTTCCGAATGAACAACTTCTAGAAAATAATATAAAGGGAACTATTATCTACTTTTGTTCGTGTGTTTGTTCAATTTTGTTGGTGTTTCATACAGTGAAATCTCATTTTGTCCTTATAACAGTTTGTCCTTTTCGTGTTCCTTTTACCGCAGGAGCCTAGTGATCTAATTGATCTAATTATAACCGCGTCCTTTCTTTCAGCAATGAGTGATTGGCAGGAGGAAGCGCTAGAGCGTGGAGACGCTGATGGGAGAAGAGACCGAGTAACAAGTCAAGAAGAGAAGCTGGGATCAGCAGAATCTCCATGGGATATTCGGTGGTTTGTGGTTTGCTGTCCAGAATATTATATACATTCCCTCGTTCTGTATGCCCACAAATATTTAATGAAACTTTCATTAGTGTGTTATAGTCTCAGAACTGGGTATGTTTCTTGAAAAAAAACAAACTTGCCGAGTCTGACCTCAAGGCAGATACACTTTGTGACATAAGAGACGGCCCAGGGACCCTCAGTCATATTTTTGGTTACAAGTTTCCACACTTACTGTACAATCAGAGGCTTCCTTATCCTATTTCTATTTAGCTTATGACATGTATTTAGGTTTTATATTTTAATATTCATATTAGGAATCTATTTCTAAGAATAGAGAATATACCATGGTGTTTTTTTATTCCAAGATTTGTCTTTATTTTTTTTAACATACTTGAAAACTCATATACTTCCTCAAAATTAATATTATAACTTATCTACATGGAATCAGTAAATGAAAATTGTGTTAAGTATTGCGGCCTTCTTATGGAATTTTTTACCACTGTTTTCAAATAACATACTATGTCTATAAAAATATTTATCTAAATGAGACAGATTAATGTGTTATGTTCCCTTCTAGTACATGGACTAAATATGTGTACAATGAGGTCCGCCTCCTTTCTCTATGCATTGCCACTAGACATGTGAAATTAATAATAATCACTAAATACTGATATCACAAGAAAAAAAGCAGCCTTCTATTTCTATAGAAACAGGTTAATATAAGTTGGTTTATGTTTGTGAAATTCAAATCAGATACATATTCACTGTAAGTCACATTTGTATACATTTGCATTTTATACTTTTATCACATATTCATATCATTCAAAATATTGAAGCTCTAAACTAGTTAAATAGTTCTTTGAGATATTTATATTTATCTTTTTTTGAAATTGATATCCTTCAAATCCATATTAACAAATATTTAAAGGCAAAGCATTGTCTTCTGCTTCATAGGCTGACGTTGACAAGACAAAAACATTTTTCTTAACTTTCTTTTAGAAAATGCTGTAATGCTATTTTCTAATATGTAAAGAGCATTTGATAAAAATTATAACTCAGAATAAAAATTAGTCTTTCTTTAAATACATTTAAAATACATTTTCCCCCTCATTTATTTCTAGAAAGTCTCCATTAAAGTGTCACTTTGGAGAGGGTATTGTATTTAATTCCCTGCATAATAGGGTTTTTTAAAAGAATTCAAATAGAAAAAATTCAACACAGCTTTTAAGATTTCAGATTTTAAAGAGAAGCTTTATTTGACTTCTTAAATATACCTTGAAGTTAGTGTAATCAATTTTGGCACACAAAATGAAAGAATCATTACCTTTAAAGGACTGAAGAGATTCCACCATCTTACTATATTTGAGTGCTAATGATGTGCTTTTAAGATTCTCAAACATTAAATCTCAAGCAGTCAACTTCTGAATTTGATGATTAAAAATTAAATTTGTCCCATTGTGCTATTTTCAATACCCCAAAATATTCACAGTGACTGTCAGAATATGTGGAAGTGAAATAGCGAATCAATTCAGTTCAGTTCAGTTCAGTCACTCAAAGTATTACTATTTACTAGTTACTAATCACTAACTTTTAACCAAATTTGATGATCACTCATATTTTCCTTAAAACACTGTATCTGTTTAAATGCTTCAGACACAACAACCCAAGGAAAAACTCAAACAAGATGACCTCAGCAGTATGAATGCTTAATATGCTTAAAACATTTTCTCAGATATACTGTTCCAATGATTCGATAATATTATCACAGCCATTTTTTTATTGACTCTATATACCTCAGTGTTTTATCTTTGATCACCTTCAAGGGCAAAAATGCTGTAATAATCAAATGGAAATATTAAGAGCTAAGAGCTGAAAACAAGAAGTACTACTCTTTTCTGTCTCCTTTCCAAAGAGATAAAGTATTTGTAAACACTTCCAACCAAAGAAGATGTTATTTACTTTCTGTTATTGAGAACTGTGTACCATGCACCCATTGACCAGTCAATAATCATTAAGAAAATGTAGACTGTATATTTTATGGAATCCTGAATGATCTTTGAGTATTTTCTTAAGAGAAACAATACCTCATTTTCAAAAATTAAAAAAAAAAAAAAGAAACGTAGGATCTTGTCATGTTTTATGTGCCTATGCTTATGCTAGTCTAGTCAAGATTATATTCACATTATAGATATAATATGGTCATGTTCAATAGGAAAATTTACTGAACTTAAGGAAAAAGTTAAACATAAAGAAATATAAACTGGTAGGTTGTGTGGGCAGCAACGATTGCCTAAGAACTAGCAAACCTGCTTTCTCTGACATCAACAAGAAAAAAAATCTCAAAGGCAAACAGTTGGAAAAATTTTACAAGATGTAATAATCAGGCCCTCAAGATTAACAAAGGGATGCTCCATGCTGAGATACTTAGGTGTAAACACACACAGAAAAAACAGACTTCTTTTAGGAAAATATATTAAAGAAATTGTAGAGAAGTATAAAAAGGATAGTAGGAAGTAACATTCCAATTGGCAAATAACTCAAAGTAAAGCTTGATAATACAGGTCAGGGTCGCAAAGAATCAGACACGACTGACTGACTAACACAGACATATTATTAATAAGGAAGAAAAAATCTTGCAGGTTAAATTTTTCTCCAAGAGTTTTGTTAGTTTTTAATTACTAGATAATTTAATGAATATAACTTATTCTAGGTGACAATCTAATAACATGACATAAACATTTGATGACCTATTAAACTCATAGAAATATCATTAAATAGATGTGATCTAAAGTAGAAAATGTCTCAAATGAATGCAGACACACTTTACATATATATTTCTACATATAAATAGTAAAAGCTAAAGTACAGCAACATTATATTAATTTCAACAGGATGTGCTTGTAAATAACATAATAGAGGAAAGATTGAAGGCAGGAGGAGAAGAGGATGACAGAGGATGAGATGGTTGGTTGTCATTCACCAACTCAATGGACATGAGTTTGAGCAAGCCCTGGGAGTTGGTGATGGACAGTGAATCCTGGTGTGCTGCAGTCCATGGGGTGGCAAAGAGTCAGACTCGACTAAATGAATAAACTGAATACTCCATAACTGAAATTAGCAGAAATAATTATGTTTTTCAGTTGTAAAATAATGTAATTTTATTTCTCTAATTTGACTTGCTACTTGGAAATATAAATTGAGTTGCAAACAATAAACTGAGTTTGCACTGGGTCTTCCACACATTCTAATCTAATTAATATGACTGTTAATTTTTTATGAACATCTCTGTGCTCCACACATTAGATATATGAATTGAATTTTAAAAGCAATTATATTTATTGTTCAGTTCAGTTCAGTCACTCACTCGTGTCCGACTCATTGCAACCCCATGAACCACAGCACGCCAGGCCTCCCTGTCCATCATTAACTCCCAGAGTTTACCCAAACTCATGTCCATTGAGTCGGTGATGTCATCCAGCCATCTCATCCTCTGTTTTCCCCTTCTCCTCTCGCCCTCAATCTTTCCCAGCATCAGGGTCTTTTCAAACAAGTCAGCTCTTTGCCTCAGGCGGCCAAAGTATTGGAGTTTCAGCTTCAACATCAGTCCTTCCAATGAATACCCAGGACTGATCTCCTTTAAGATGGACTGGTTGGATTTCCTTGCAGTCCAAGGGATTATCAAGAGTCTTCTCCACCACCGCAGTTAAAAAGCATCAATTCTGCGGCACTCAGCTTTCTTTATAGTCCAACTCTCACATCCATACATGACTACTGGAAAAACCATAGCTTTGACTAGACAGACTTTTGTTGGTAAAGTAATGTCTCTGCTTTTTAATATGCTGTCTAGGTTGGTCATAACTTTCCTTCCAAGGAGTAAAGGTTTTGTAATTTCATGGCTATAGTCACCATCTGCAGTGATTTTGGAGCCCAGAAAAATAAAGCCAGCCACTGTATCCACTGTTTCCCCATCTATTTGCCATGAAGTGATGTGACTGGATGCTATGATCTTAGTTTTCTGAATGTTGAGCTTTATTGTAAGCTTATAGAATATTACGGGCTAAGTATTTTTTAAAAACCATCCCCATTGTATATTTTTGCTTTCTTTGTTGCGGATTAATTGACCATAAATATGTGGGTCTATTTCTGGGCTTTCTATCTTGTTCCATTGACCTATACGTTTGTTTTTGTGCCAGTACCATTCTATTCTGATTAGTCCAGCTTTGTAGTATAGACTGAAATCAGGGAGCCCAATTCCTGCAGCTGCATTCTTCTTTATCAAGATTGCTTTGGTCACTCATGGTCTTTTGTGTTTCCATGCAAATTTTAATTGTTTTGTTTCTGTTCTTTAAAAAATGTCATTGTTAATTTGATAGGGATTGCATTGTATTTGTATATAGTCTTGATATCTTTCCATCTGTTTTGTCATCTTCATTTTCAGCATCTTATAGTTTTCAGAGTATAGGCCTTTTGCCTCCTTTGGCAGGTTTATTCATCGATAGTTTATTCTTTTGGATGCGATGATAAATGTTATTGTTTCCTTAACTCCTGTTTCTGATATTTCATTGTTAGTGTGTAGCAATGAAGACTTTTAAAGCTCAAATAAAAAAATTTCAAAAAAATAAAAAACTGGGTAGAAGACCTAAATTCTTCAAAGAAGATATACAGATTGGCAAAAAGCATATGAAAAGATGCTAACCATCACTAATTATTTGAGAATAATAAAAACTACCATGAGGTATCTTCTCACACTGGTCAGAATGGCCACAAAATGTCTACAAATAATAAATTCTAGAGAGGGTGTGGATATAAGGGAACCCTCCTACACTGTTGGTAGAAATGTAAATTGGTGCAACTACTATTGAGGACAGTGCAGAGGTTCTTTAAAAGCTAAAAATAGAGTAACTATATGATCCAGTAATTCTACTCCTGTACATATATCCAGAGAAAACTCTAATTTGAAAAGATACATGCACATCAATATCCATTCAGAACTATTTATAAGAGCCAAGACACAGAAACAATCTAACTGTTCTTCATAGATGAATGAATAAAGAAGGTGTGGTATACGTTCACAATGGAATATTACTCAACTATAAGAAAATAATGAAATAATACTATTAGTAGCAACATGGATGGACCTAGAGATTATAATACTAAGTAAAGCAAGCCAGCAGAGAAAGACAAATATCATATGATATCCCTTATGTGTAGAAACTTTAAAAAACGATACGAATGAACTCATTTATAAAATAGAAAAAGATTCACAGAGTAAACAGACTTCTGGTTACCACAGGGAAAGGGGAAGAGGGATAAATTAAGACTGTGAGACAAAAATATACACACTACCAGGTGGCGCTTGTGGTAAAGAACATGACAGTCAATGCAGGAGATGTAAGAGACACGGGTTCAATCCCTGGGTCAGGAAGATCCCCTGGAAGAGTGCACAGCAACCCACTCTAGTACTCTTGGCTAGAGAATCTTATGAATTCTTGTCTGCAGAGGAGCCTGGTGGGCTACAGTCCTAGGGTTCCACAGAGTAAGACATGACTGAAACGATATAGCATGCATGCATGCACCAACTATACAATAGACAACCAACAAACACCTACTGTATAACACAGAGAACTATACTCAGTATCTTATAATAACCTATAATGGAAAAGAATCTGAAAAAATTGTATATGTGCATATAAATATGTATATATTTATTATTTTCTGTACAACTGAAACTAACACTTTGTAAATCAACTATACTTCAACAAAAAAATTAAACGAGAAAGCTAAAAAAAGTTCTCTACATTACAGGCAAACAGAAATTCCTATTTGAATTGGCTGAATCCTTAAAGAGAACGTACTGGCCTATAATTTACCACTAGATGTATTATGGGACCTTACTGAAGACAATAAGAAACCTCAAGGTACAACTTCTTGATTTGTTCCTACCAGTTTCATTAATGTTGTATACTAGTTAAGTATACAGTGTGCTCCTAGAGTGAATACACGAGTTTTGGTTCATGCGGCAACTTAGTATCAAGGACAGATTACTGTTTTTTTATTGTTTCAAAAGTATTTGCTGTGCTTAGTCGCTCAGTTATGTCCTACTCTTGGCAACTCCATGGACTGTAGCCCTCCAGGCTCCTCTGTCCATGGGGATTCTCCAGGCAAGAATATTGGAATGGGTTGTCCTGCTCGTATAGTTTTCTCCAAAAATTCCAGTGCACCATAAATGGGCTTCCCTTATGTAGAAAAAATTACATATTAAAAGATATTTATAGGCTCAAGAAAATAGTTTAATTAGGTATCATTTGTTTGTATTTGCTCTTATTTCTTTTGTCATAGAGACTAACCAAAAAAATATATATTACTACAATTTATTTCAAAGCACTTACTTCCTTTGTTCTTTCCAAAGAGTTTTATGGTTACAGGTCTTACATTTAGGTTGTTAAACTATTTTGACTTCATTTTATGTATGGTGTGAGAGAATGTTCTACTTTTATTGTTTACTCAGATACCAAAAACAGATAAAGACACTACAAAAAGAGAAAATTATAGGCCAATGCCTTTGATTGATATAGATGCAAAACCCTCAATAAAATATTAGCAAATTAAATCCAACAATATGTAAAAGAAGTATATATACACCATGATCAAGTTGAATTTATTCCAGGGTCATAAGGATGGTTCAATATAGGCAAATCAATCAATATACTACACCACATTAACAAAAGTAAAAACACAAAATCATAGGAACCTTTCAATAGATACAAAGAAAGCTTTTGCTAAAATGCAACATCCATTCATGATAAAATCTCTCCTCAAAGTGAGTATAGGGATAACACTTCATGACATAATAGAAGCCATTTAAATTAAACCAACACACAATATGATACTCAATGGTGAAAAGCTTAAAGCCTTCCCACTATTCTGACCTGGAGAATTTCACGAACTGTATAGTCCATGGGGTCGCAAAGAGTTGGACACGATTAAGTCACGTTCACTTTCACTTTTTTCCACTAAACTCAGGAAAAAAACAGGATGCCCATTCTCACTGCTTCTATTTATCCTGGTATTGAAAGTCCTAGCCACAGTGCTCAGAGAAGAAAAAGAAATGAAAGTATCTACATTGGAAGGGAAGAGGTAAAACCATTACTACTTGCAGATGACATGATACTCTATATAGAGAATCCTAAAGTCTCCACCACAAAACTCTAAAAACTAATAAACGAATTCAGCAATGTTGTTGTGTACAAGATTAATGCAAGAAGTCAGTTGTGTTTCTATATACTAATAATGAAATATAAGAAAGAGAAGGTGAAAAAAATAATCCTGTTTAAAATCACATAAAAATATCTAGTATTAAACAAGGAGGTGAAAGATCTATACTTTGAAAACTATAAAACCTTGATGAAGAAAATTAAAGAGGATTCAAAGAAATGGAAAGATACACCATGCTTTTGGAATGGAAAAATTACAATTATTAAAATAACTTTTCATATTACCCAAAGAAATCTACAGATTTAATGCAAACCCCATCAAAATATCCAGGGTATTTTTCACAGAACTAGAACAAATAATTTTAAAATTTATATGGAACCACATAAAAAGCTGGAATTGTCAAAGCACTCCTAAGAAAAAGAAGAAAGCTGGAGGTAAAATTCTTCCAGATATCAGATTATAATATTAAACTATAATAATCAAAACCCCATGGTACTGGCACAAAAACAAGCACATAGATCAATGGAACAGAATAAAGAGCCAAGAAATAAAGTCGTAGATCTATGGTCAAGGCTGATTCATCTTGATGTTTGGTAGAAACAAATGCAATACTGTAAAGCAATTATCTTTCAATCAAAAGTAAATAAATAAATAAAAATTACAACAAATGAGGCAAGAAAATGGAGAAAAGACAGTCTCTGGCAAGTTATGTTGGGAAAACTGAACAGTCACATGTGAATCAATGAGATTAGGAAAACTCATTTTAGACTAAATCTAGCACTGTTAATATCAGCGTACACAGAGAAACTTTCATTGGCTATCTTGTTGAAATACTGAATTTTGAATTGAATACAAATTATTATAAACTCTAGACTTACCATTGGATATTGCAACAATGCAAATGGACCTAGAGAAGATTTTGCTTAGTGAAATGTCAGACTGAGAAAGGGATACATATGATATCACTTATATGTGAAATCAAAAAACATGTACAAATTAATGTATATATAAAACAGAAACAGAATAACAGATAGAGAAAACAAACTTGTGGTTACCAAAGGGAGAAGGACATGGGGAGAGATAACTTAGGAATAAGAGATTTCAAAAACTACCATATACAAAATAGAAAAGCAACAAGGATATGCTGTATACCCTAAGGATAGCACAAGGACTTATACCTGGTATCTTCTAATAACCTATAATGGTAGATAGTCTGCAAAAATTACTGAATCACTATGACATACACCTGAAAACAATACAATATTATAAATCAACTATGCATGCATGTGTGCTAAATAACTTCGATCATGTTCGACTCTTTGCAACCCCATGGACTGTAGCCCACCACACTGGTCTGTGCATGGGTTTCTCCAGGCAAGAATACCAGAGTGGGTTGTCATGCCCTCCTCCAACAGATCTTCCCAACCCAGGGATCGAACTTAGGTCTCTTATGTCTTTTGCATTGGCAGGTGGGTTCATAACCACTACTGCCACCTGGGAAACTCAAATCAAATATACCCTAACATTAAAAAAAAAAAGAAGAAGAAGAAGAAGAAGAGGAGAACAGACACAGAGACAAGAACCCCCAGAGAAGAATGCCAAGTGATAACATAAAAACCCAAAGGGAAGATGGCCATTAAATGACAGGGGCAGAGATTAAAATTATGCCCCCGCAAACCAATGAATCCTTCCCAGGTCGCACAGTTGATACAGAACCCACCTGACAATGCAGGAGACATGGGTTTAATCCCAGGTTTGGGAAGATCCTCTGGAGTTGGACATGGAAACCCACTCCAGTATTCTTGCCTGGAGAATTCCATGGACAGATGAGCCTGCCAGGCTACATACAGTCCATAGGGTCAAAAACCCAGACACAAATGAACACACACACATGAACACAAACCAATGAATGCCAATGATTACTGGCAAATATCAGAAGCTAAAGAGAATATGACCATGCTTACAAATTGATTTCAGAACTCTATTCTCCAAAACTGTGAGAATAAATTTATGTTTGTTTGTTTTAAACAAAAGCATAAAAGAGTTTTCCTGGTAGAATATGCTAGCTTTCACAGCAGTGAGGGCAGAACGCTTCCTCACTTGTACTCAGCTTAAGAGAGAGATCAGGGACAGCAATAGAAATTTGTCATGAGATTTACTCATATTTTTCTAGTTGAACTAAATATTTCACAACCACCTGGCCAAGATATCTCTTTCTTCCCTTCCTGTGCGTCTTATTTCTGATAGAATCTATTCCTTTCCAAACCCCACTTTCTGTGTCAAAATTTCAATATTATACTTTCAGTATTCAGTGACACTTCAGTAAAGCCACATTTCATTTCTTATTTCATATGTAATATATTCTTATAATGTAAGGGAGGAGAGGTCAGTGGTACCCTAAATTCCTAACACTAAGAGCTCGGATATGCTTCATGGAATTTAGTGGCACGATAATACTAAAGATAAGCTATTGCATTTGAAAAGTCTTATGATAGTGATTTGCTAATCTACTAAAGTTTGCTGGAAATTTTATGAAGATTTAATTTATAAGCAAGAGTTATTTAATCCTCTAATGAAGGAAAGTAGTTTAAAGATATATAACGTTTGTTAATGTTTGCTGCTGCTGCTGCTGCTAAGTCGCTTCAGTCCTGTCCGACTCTGTGCGATGCCATAGACGGCAGCCCACCAGACTCCCCCATCCCTGGGATTCTCCAGGCAAGAACACTGGAGTGGGTTGCCATTTCCTTCTCCAATGCATGAAAGGGAAAAGTGAAGTTGTTCAGTTGTGTCCAACTCCTAGCGACCCCACAGACTGCATCCTACCAGGCTCCTCCGTCCATGGGATTTTCCAGGTTTAGGAAATCAAGAGTACCGATCCTGCGGCTGTAAAAATGTGCCATTGCCTTCCCTATTGAAATTCAAGTATTTAAGTACTGGAATTTGAAGGAATTCCTCATCATAAATATAGATCACAATTATTACTATAGCCTTCCTGCAAACTACTCATTGGAAATATGCATGCCCTATATTTTGGTTTGCTTAATGATGAATGGCTTGAAATGCTACCATTAACTAAGAAAACCACTTAACATTATAGCAGCAAATACCACAGTCTGAGAAACACAGATAGTTTTCCAGAACCTAGAAAAAAATAAGTCATGGAGGGTTATGGAATTGTATCAAAAATCTCAGTGCAGTCCAGTGAAACGCGAAAACTATTTTCTTGCCTTATAAAAAAGACTATTTGTAGCAAAATATGACTGATGGAAAGACATTGTGCTCTAGGATGAATTGTTTTGGGTAAAGTTAATGCTCAGTTACTTGGTATATTAGAAAGGGTGGAGGGATAATATAGTGAGCAGATATGGAGCTAGCACTTTGATTATTTCTGGCTAAAAACACTAAGACTATTTCCAAAATATCCATATCTCCAGGGCTCAAGTTACTCTGGATCACGTGAAGTCATGATCCAAGTCTGGATCATCCACTGGACAAAAACAAGCATCACTGGCCTGATTGAGTTCATTTATCTGGGTACTATGATATAATGACAGCTGAAAAATAACAGAAATTGTACTGAAATCAAGGTTCATGGATCTGTGCTTAACGTATGCATCTTCCATTTATCTGACGCACAACCTTGAGTTTCTGGTCTTCATTCATTTCCTTACTAATGTATTGGAAAAACTAACAGACATTTCAAGAGACCATTGTGGGGCTCCAGTGATAAAATATATTTGGTGTGTGTGTGAGTGTGTGTGTGTGTGTGTGTGTGTGTGTGTGTGTGTGCACGCGCATGTGTGCGCTCAGTCATCTCTGACTCTTTGTGACCCCCATGGACCATAGCCCACCAGGCTCCTCTCCATGGATTTCCTAGGCAAGAATATTGTAGTGGGTTGCCATTTTCTACTCCAGGGGTTTTTCCCAATCCAGGGATCAAACCCACGTCTCTTGTGTCCCCTGTATTGGCAGGCGAATTCTTTACCACTGGCACAACCGGGCAAGCCAATGTGTTTGATACATAAGGTAAATTGTGAAGTCTTATTCAAACTTTTGAAATACTCATTTTAATGCTAATGTAGTATTCCATTGTATTGGAAACATACAGCTGAACAGAGAAAAGGAAGAATGAACTCACTTAGGAGCTGAGACACAAAGAGACTTTTGAGTTAATAAACTTAGAAAGTGGAAAAATCATTAGTCCTCAAGCAACATTAAAATAAATTAATTAATCCCCACTGGGGATCTTTTAGCATATATCATACTAATTATTTCTTCAGAAAGGCTTAGCATATCCAAATTTCTTTGGCCCTTTTAAATTATTTATTCTCAAAAGCTCATTTAATATTTCTCTCTCGAAAATACCTGAAAAGAATGAGGCCATAGAAATGCCTTTTCTAACATACCTTATTTGTAATAGTTTTATCTAATCGGTTTCAACTTTGTCACAGTATTTTGTACTTTATATTCTTATTTTAAATTTTAACTAATGATATAACATGATTAGAATAAAATATAAGCTACTCTACATCTCATACAGAAATTATTTCCAGATAGGCATACATATCAAGAATAGGTACATTCTTAAAATAGTATATTATAATTTCTAAGCCTAATATATCTATTTTTATGATATATGAATAGCAAAACAGTTGCATCTTGCTAAATTAACTCGGGCATCTCTTACTACATTAACTTACAGTAACTCAGGCATCTCTTACTATTTGCAGTTCATGTACTATTTGCAGTACCATAATTTTGAAAATGTGAATAAGAATGCACAAAGGATATAAAGCTCATTTTTACGTAAACAGAGTAATTAATACAGAAATCTCAAATTCTCTTAACTGTCAAAATCAATATGCTTATATGTTAAAAAAAAATCCTGGCTTATTGCCTTGGACAACTTAGAAAACATTAGGTAAATGACTTTCAGTACAATAAGTATTCATGAAGCATGTAAATGAGATTCAATGAGGTGTTATATAAGAAATGCTGGAGGATATGATACTAAGTCACACTTTTTTTCCTCTATGATAATAAAAAAGATAAATTATGACAATGTTCATTTCAACAGAAAAAAGGTAATTGATCTTAGCATAGGAGAATAAAAATTGATATAGCTGATCAAAAGTGTAAACTATCCTATCTTTCCCTGGGGGAAAATATCACTCTTATATATGCTCATCAAAATTGAATTAGAATAGAAGTGTACTTACTGACTCTCCTCCCTCAAAATATGTGAAACTGTTATGCACATGTCCAAATCCCAAGAAGCTGTCAATTAAAAACCATGCCCTTGATCTATAAACTAAAAAAAAAAAAAATTAAAAACTAGCTGAACCAAAAATTAAAAAATAAATATTTTTGATGTCTCACAAGGATTGATCTAACTATATTCAGAAAACCTTTTAAATCATGTAAATAGCTAGTGTGTATTAACAAAAACAGAAAAAGCAGATTCAATCTTTGGATTGGCCATTTGGTGACTTCTTACAAGGTAGAAACCCATGTTCTTCTGGAACATTATTTTTACTTTTCTTAAATGTTTTATTACTAAGCATTTTCTCTATTTTTCTTTACTGGGTCTCTTATTAATCAAATATTGGGCATCCTAGTCAACTGACTCCACTTTTTTGGGGGTGAGAATTGGTCAAAATCTTAATCAAAAATTCTTCCTATGCAGACTATAAATAATACTCTGTCAAGAACTCTGAGTTCTTGGTTTTGACTAGGGGGTGAATTGTGGGAACTTAACTTGCAGTGTGTAAATCTTAAATTTATTCCTTTGTTTTCATGTTGGCCATCTAGCCTCAAAGCTACCTGGTTCTCTTTAAGTCAGACATCAAAGAAACTTATTCAAAGAATAAATGTGAGGCCTCTGTCCAGCCCTGGCAGAGACTTTCATACATATAAAGCAGTATTAAATCAAGAAGAGAATTGAGGAATCTAATGGAACATACATACATGAACTTTCAACTTGCCTCTGGTTGTAAGCCTAGTTTCACTTCTCATCTAGGGTCACTCAGTGACACCAATCATTGAGTGACCAGTAGGTCCTACAGGGTTGCACCATGGCTGTTTCATTGTAAGGGTTCTTGTCTTTCTCCTCTGCCATCTCAAGATAGATTTTTCAGATCCACTACATAAGTTTGAGTTAGTGCACCTGCATTGCACCTTAAAGAATGTTTTTAATAATGTGTCATCTCAAAATTTCTTGGTTTATAACACTAATAAAACATGTTAATGGATTTCTTAGGAGGAAGTGACTGCTAGTATGTCTATTGCTGTTTTTTTACTGTTTAGTCTCTCAGTCATGACTGACTCTTTGTGACTTCATGGACTGTAGTCCACCAGCCTCCTCTGTCCATGGGATTTCTCAGGCAAGAATACTGGAGTGTGTTGCCATGCCCTCCCCCAGAGCAACTTCCCAACCCAGGGGTTGAACCCGTGTCTTCTGTGGGTCTTGCATTGGCAGGTGGGTTCTTTACCACTGAGCCACCAGAGAAGCACAGTATGTCTATATACATCTTTAACTAGAAGCTTTCCTTTTCTTCATAAATGTAGTGAAATCAGTATTCAGTATAATGGTTACATTTTAAATATATAAAAAATATTACTTCCAAGAACTGAGACTGAATCAATCTTGGGCTAAATTCAGTAATAGATATAATTGCAAAAACTATGAGGATAGCAAAGTGAATAAGTATCCCTGCTCTCAGAGGACTAGTACTATAATTCGGGGGATTCTATAACTACCACTGGATTCCCTGGTGGTTCAGACAGTAAAGAATCCACCTGCAATGCAGAAGACCTGGGTTCAATCCCTGGGATGGGAAGATCCCTTGGAGAAGGAAATGGCTACCTACTCCACTATTCTGGCCTGGAGAATTCCATGGATGGAGGAACCTGGCAGGCTACAGTCCATGGGGTCACAATGAGTTGGACACAACCGACTGATAACTACACAATAACTACAACAAAGTGACTAGGAAGTTAGAAAGAGTGAGGAAAATAACAACAGAAATGTGTCAATACCAATCCAATGGATTATATAAAGTAAGATATACATTTAAAGTAACTCAAAACAACTTAGGAAGTGTCAATCAAGATGAATTATGAAAACGTTAGGGCAAGCATTGTAGCTTACAGTAGAGATGGCGAAGGTTATGCTTGGGGTATCATTTTGTCCTTATAAATAATATAAAATATTATAGAAATATAGTGAAAATATAATAGAAGACAAATTTGATGGCATGTGGTAATTATAAAAAGTTCAAAATGTGAATTATTTTTACTTAAAAATATAATATGCACAATTATTAACTTAAACAATGAGTTATATTAAAATGTGTTGACAAGGTTGACTCAATTTGAACAGATCATTTGTAAAGCAATGATTATAAAGGGTTGACTACAAATATCGGATGTTTTGTAGACATAAAAAATTACAATCGTTCTTTCTTTCTGTAAAGTAACCAAGTTTATTCAGTGTCTAGGTAACACAAATTCCCTTTTATCACCAAAATATTAATTCTTTGAACTTTGGCAATTCCTAAATCATTTTGATGAAAAGTATCCTAACAACAAAAGTATCCTAATTATAAAGCCACTGTGCATTTTAAATATATTATCTGTAACTAATGTTTTCCCAGTGGTTGTGTAGCTTGTTGCTTCTGAACCCCCTTCATGATTTTCTTTACAAAAATTCACATCAGATGTCTTTTAAACCTAAACTATCTTTGGGTTTTCTAGAAGTGCTTAAACTAAAAACAGACCACTTGATGGCTCTAATGACTGGCATCAGCTTTGTGGAACAAAAGTCTGTTGACTTCCAACTACAAGTTGGATGGGAGTCTGTCATACCAATAAAGTGATGCCTGCCCTAGGATTATCCCAGATAAAATGTTGTATTAACTTTGTCCTCACCTTCTTAGAAATTAGAAAACTCTTTCTAGATAATGTAGATAATATAACTTTTAGAGGAGGGATACAACCTTTGTCTGAACTAGCAAATGTAAGATGTGAAATGGTGATTTTTGTCCCCCAATTTTTTTTTTAATTTTCGTATTTTATAACAGGCATAGAAATAAACAGACAATGTCATCCTATAGTTCAGAAAACAGACCATAAGACATTTTATCAAAGAGGTTCATGAAATTGAACAGGCAGTGTTTCAGTTAGGGTGACTGTAAAAATAATAGTGCCTACATAAGGTATATTTTATAATACTGCCTTAGGATAGTGTTGTTGCATTTCTATAGACTTATAAGTTATATGAAATATTACTAAAAATTAGGAAAGAAAAATTATGAAACTTGATGATTTGGCTAATACCCCTATAAAGACTTTTGCAGGCTTTATGGAGTGGTGGATAGGATATGTTCTTGTTGTTCTTGTTGTCCAGTTGCTAAGTCATGCCCAGCTCTTTATGACCTCATGGACTGTAGCACAGTAGGCTCCACTGTTCTCCATTATCCACTGAAGTTTTCTCAGATTCAAGTCCATTGAGTTAGTGATGCTATGTGACCATCTTATCTTCTGCCACCCCTTTTTCCTTCTGCCTTCAATCTTTCCCAGCATCAGGTTCTTTTCCAATGAATTGACTCTTTGCACCAGGTGCCCAAAGTATTGGAGCTTCAACTTCAGTATCAGTCCTTCCAATGAATATTCAACATTTCCTTTATGATTGACTGATTTAATCTCCTTACAGTCCAAGGGACTCTCAAGAGTCTTCTCCAGCACTACAAATTGAAAGCAGTTCTTCAACACTCAGCCTTCTTTATTGTCCAGCTCTTACATTTGTACATGACTACTGAAAGAAACATAGCTTTGACTTATGTGGACCTTTGTCAGAAAAATGATGTCTCTGCTTTTTATTATGCTGTCTAGGTTGGCCATAGCTTTTCTCCTAAGAAGCAAGAGTCTTAATTTCATGACTGCAGTCACCATCTGCAGTGATTTTGGAGCCCAAGAAAAGAAAGTCTGTCACTGTTTCCATTGTTTTCCCATGAAGTGATGGGACTGGATGTAGCAACGACCTTGTTTTTTTTTTTTTAATGTTGAGTTTCAAACCAGCTTTTTAACTTTCCCTTTTCACCTTCATCAAGAGGCTCTTTAGTTCCTCTTCACTTTCTGCCATTAGAGTGGTAATGGCAATCCAATCCAGTAATTTTGTCTGGAGAAACCCATGGACATTCTCGCACACTACTTTGAGTTCTCTTGCCTCCTTCCTTAGAAGGTGAAAGTGAAGTTGCTCAGTCATGCCCAACTCTTTGTGACCCCATGGACGGTAGCCTTACCAGGCTCTGCTGTCCATGGGATTTTCCAGGCAAGAATACTGGAGTGGGCTGCCATTTCCTTCTCCAGGGGATCTTCCCAACCCAGGGATCAAACCCAGGTCTCCTGCATTGCAGACACTTTACCATCTGAGCCACCTGGGAAGCCCCCTTCCTTAGAAGTGAACTGCAATTCTGATTATATCCCTTCTCTTGAATGCATAATATTCCAATGCTCAAATGAGTGACTCCAAGAGAATTCAATGTTTCTGTGCAATTTTTAGCTAATCAAATGATCCAACAAATTACCTTTCAGAAAAGAGAATAGGAAACCATGACACAGATTTTGGAACAGCTACCTTCAAAAATTTATCACGTGACCACAGTGTCCATTGAATATACATTATGCAGAGGTGGAGATCTGCACTCATTACAATATTATGTCTTTAAACTTAGGCTAAAGAATAATAAAAGTTGCAAGGTAGGGGCTCATAATTGACACCAACAAAATTATTTATCCTTGTGATAAACTATCCTGAAACCAAATGGGGACTAACCAACAACAAACAAAACAAACTAACAAAAGCAAATTTTTTTTTTTTTTACTTGGAGAACTACTGGTTTCTATGTTATAGCTTGTGAACCAATTAAACAGCTTACTAGACCAACATGTTTCAAAACAATCACTTCAAAAACATAACTTTACTAATTACCTAGAAATACAAAACCACTGTATAATAACCTCTGCCTAATGCAACAAATTATCAGAGTTGAAATATCAGCATTAAAATGATGCAATCCAGGCTTTAAAGTCAACCGTATAAATACCCTTCCCTAATTCATGTATTCAAAGAAATAAGCAGGACTAACTGTTTGAAATGATGCTCTTCTTGGGTCAGGAAGATCCCTTGGAGAAGAGAACAGCTACCCACTCCAGAGTTCATGCCTGGAGAATTCCACAGACAGAAGAGCCTGGAGGGCTACAGTCCATGAGGTTGCGAAGAGTCAGACACGACTGAGCGACTAACACACACACAGTGATAGTGGGACTCGACTAGGAGCTGCGTGCATCTAAAGAGTCCCTGCTACAGAGACTGGAGGAAGTTGACATGAGTGTGGAGTCAGGCTTCCAGAAAACATAGGAGGCCTGAATTTGGTTAAAAACAATGAGTATTCTCCATCCATGTGAGTTTTACTTGTACATTATAGTATTAAAATATATTCAGTAGGAAAATATTCTCTCACATGTAAAGGAAACATGAGTAGTTATCAGAAAATAAAATTCTATTAATTTATAATAAGACATTTTATTAAAAAATTAATAACCTGTAATTTAGTATATGTTTAAATAGCTAGAGTTTATATGACAATTCATATAAGAATAAAATAATGAAAACATAATTTTCTGAGATTATAAAGATTAAAAAGTATTTCACATAAAGTTCTGATAAGTACATTAATCAAGATTACAAATTTCATGTGGAAAGTGAAATGGGAACCCACTCCAGTGTTCTTGCCTGGAAAATGCCATGGAGAGAGGAGCCTGGGGGGCTACAGTTCATGGGTTGAAAAGAGTCAGACACAACTGAGTGCACACACACACACACACACACACACAAACACACAAATTTCATGACAAGGAAGAAGGGATCTTTAATGTATGCATTCATTATTTTTGGTGCCAAATCATTATTTATAAATCCCAATTTGAAACATCTCATCAAATTATAGTTTCATGACACATTTTGTATAATAGCCTTGCTGTTTACATAATAGAGACAATTTTAAAAGCTCTTAAAATTATAGAGGCTTAAGAAAAGCTTTTCAAAAAATAATAACTTATAGTAGCTTTAATTATACAAAAAGTATCACCATCTAAATGTGAGATGCTTTAAGACAGGTATCTAGATGTTACCTTAAGTATAATTTTTCTGAAAACTCTTAAATTCAATTTGATCTATATTTGGAATTACAGGAGAAGCTTTGACTAGCTATGAAAATCTATAGCTGGAGGGTTTATATTTATTTTTTGTAATACTTCCAAGAAAAGGAAATAATACAAGTAAAGTACCACAGCTGGAGTTTAAACAAATGGTCATCCATTAAAGTTTTTCAAAGCACTTTAAACATCTTTTCTCATGATTCTTGACAGCCGAGGGCAAACAAGGTTCTTCGTCAATTTATGACTAAGCTGATCCCTGAAAGATCCTCTGAGATTACTGTAAATTCTAACTAATGTCCATTTCCTTTATGCTACATTTGGGCTTTCAAGAGTGATGTTCTCCCAGGTGGCATTCAGTCTCAAAGACTCATTTACCTGAACATATAAAAGGAAAAGTGATGAGCTTTTGGGGTAGACTTACTATTTGGCACATTAAAGCTAATTTATTATAGATTAATCTGACCTTAAAAATACCACCTTTTCTTCACTTCATTTTAGCTTTCAAGTAAGGAAAAAGATCTTAAGTAGATAAGAACAAGCTGAAATAGATTATGTATCACAAATAGATGATGCATTATAAAATAGATGCTGAATTATCAAGTTTTATGTATGTGTATATGGTATATACACATATGATCTTTAAGAAGTTGAAATCCTATATTTTTACAGGAAATATAAAATTAGTTGAAACAGTATTTTTATTCAAGTAAAAGTGAATTTTAATTGAAATATCAATATAGGCAAAAATATGAATGGACTCTGCTATGCAAATAAAATGTAGATAAGAAGATCATCCTAAATCCTATTCCTTTACGTAAGGAAAGTTTGTGTAAAAAATAATACCTAATACTATGATACAAAATATTTGACAAACAATGTATTTAGAAACACTTTTAAGATAAAAAATAGATACTAAAAGCCATATATATATATATAAAAACATAGATACAGGTATTGATATAGATCTATAGATATTCTAGTATCCTTGGAGACATATGTCATTCAATCTGTTTCTTAATATATCTGTAAATATGCTTGTATAATATCCACTGAAAAATGATGGAAAATTCATTATCAGAAGAAATGGTGGTGTGACTACAGGATGCATTTGTCAAGACTCCATGCTAACACTTAAATTCAGCAAATATTTTTTTATTATCTACTATTAGGGCTCAAAAACAGAAGCTTTGTTAAATTGGATTTATGCTACTTTATCCTTAATAAAAAATATTTCTTAGCAGATGCAATGTGGCTTAACATTTCTGAACTTGCAATAATAAAATTAGCCAAGTTAAAGCCTGTACTACCCAACTCTGTTTATTTCAAAAGCAAGCAATTATAAAGCTAAGGCTTTTTAGCCATTAAAATTACTTCAAATGATCACAGTTTTTCTCTGTGAAAGCATACCAGAATCACTTTAGCTTCTCTCAAAGAAATGTTGTTACTGAAGTGAAGTTCATCTATAACTATCAATAACCAGAATTCATAAAATATTTTTATTATAGGCATTTTACATCTAAAGCAAATTTTTAATATAGTGTTACTTTGAAAATTCCCAAAGCCTTGAGATAAATATATATATATATATATGCATATATATATGTATATGTTTATGTATTTATGCGTAAGTATATATAATTTTTAACTTGTTAGAAAATGGAATCCTCTAGGTTTAAGAGAGAAGCTGGTTTGACAGTTGCAATTTTAACAGTGGGAAAGACAGAATCATGGCCAAGAACACAAGGGCAAAACTTTCATATAAAGCATCACATAAGACTGTATAAAAATCATTTCAGCATAATACTTTTAATCTATAACCTTAAGTATAAATTATGTCAAAAGACTATTAGAACTTAAATATAGCATCCTTAATCTCTTGAATTAAAACATGACTTAATCATAGGTACAGAAAACAAACAGGTAGTTTCCAGGAGGGAGGAGAGTGTTGTCGTCTGCATATCTGAGGTTATTGATATTTCTCCTGGCAATTTTGAGTCCAGCTTGAGCTTCATCCACCCCAGGATTTTGCATTATGTACTCTGCATGTAAGTTAAACAAGCAAGGTGACAATGTACAACCTTGATGTACTCCTTTCCCAATTTTGAACCAGTCCATTTTTCAATGTCCAGTTCTAACTGTTGCTTCTTGACCTGCATACAGGTTTCTCAGGAGACAGGTAAGGTGGTCTGGTATTCCCAAGTTTTTAAGAATTTTTCACAGTTTGTTGTGATCTATAGACTCAAAGACTTCAGCGTAGTCAATGAAGCAGAAGGAGATATTTTTCTGTAATTCTCTTGATTTTTCTATGATCCAAAAGATGTTGGCAATTTGATCTCTGGTTCCTCTGCCTTTTCTAAACCCAGCTTTTACATCTGGAAGTTCTTGGTTCAGGAACTGTTGAAGCCTAGCCTGAAGGATTTTGAGAATTACTTTGCTAGCATATGAAATGAGTGCAAATGTGTGATAGTTTGAACATTTTTTTGTGTCACTCTTTTTTGGGATTGGAATGAAAAATGACGTTTTTCAGTCTTGTGGCACTGCTGAGTTTTCCTAATTTGCTGGCATATTGAGTGCAGCACTTTCACAGCATCATCTTTTAGGATTTGAAATAGCTCAGCTGGAATTCCATCAGATCTACTAGCTTTGTTAGTAGTGATGTTTCCTAAGGCCCACTTGACTTCACACTCCAGGATGTCTGGCTCTAGGGGGCTGGGAGGAGGGGGAATTAGATGAAGGTAGTAGAAAGGTAGAAACTTCCAAAAATAAGGAAAAAGTACTATGGATGTGATATACAACATGATAAATATAATTAGCACTACTGTACATTGTATATGAAAGTCATTAAGAGGGTAGATCCTGGGAGTTATTATTACAGAAAAAAAATATTAAATTTATTTCTTTTATTTTGTATCTATATGATGTGGTGGATTTTCACTAAACTTACTGAAGTAATCATTTTATGATGTAAGTCAAATCATTATGCTGTACACATTCAATGTACACAGTGTTGTATGTCAATTATATCGTCTTCCCAGGTTGCACTACTGGTACAGAACCCATCTGCCAATGCAAGAGACATAAATGATGCCGGTGTGATCCCTGGATTGGGAAAATCCCCTGGAGCAGGGCATAGCAACCATGCCAATATTCTTGCCTGGAGAATCCCACAGAGAAAAGAATCAGGCAGACTACGGACAGCATGGTTTCAAAGAGCTGGACACAGATGAAGCAATCTAGCACGCACACATTACAGTTCCAGTAGTGTGATCAGAAAGGTATCAAGTTCATCTCATTCAGGTCTTTGTTGAGTAAAGAAAAAAAAATGGTAATGACTAAAAGTGGAACAGAAAGGCTGGAAGAAGAGCTAGAGGCAGCAGTTAGATGAGAGGTGAGGCTGATATAAAGTTGGACAACAATTTTACAAGGACTTCCCTGGTGGCTCAGATGGTAAAGTGTCTGCCTACAATGCAGAAGACTTGGTTTCAATCCCTGGGTCGGCAAGATCCTCTGGAGAAGGAAATGGCACCCCACTCCAATACTCTTGCCTGGAAAATCCCATGGACAGAGGAGCCTGGAGGGCTACAGTCCATGGGGTCGCAAAGAGTCAGACATAACTGAGCAACTTCACTTCACTTAACAGAGATAGACAGATTATGGCAGAGAGACTGCTTGGAAAATTTTTAATATTGTTCTGCTGTTTATAACACTTCCAGGCAAATTTCTTAACCACTGTCCATCACCAGGCAGAAATTTTCACTGTGGTCAAATTACTTGCACAATCTTCTTCAGGAAGGATCACTATTTTTTCTAATACAGGTATTTCCTACAGGTAGTGGCTTGAATGATAGCCCTCAAAATGATCCCTCCACATCCTAATCCTTGGAACCTGAGCATGTTACCTTATTAGGAAGGGGGAAAAAAGTCTTTGCAGGTTTAACAAAGTCAAGAATCTTGAATTAAGGCGATTATTCTAGTTTATATGAGTGAGCCCAAAATCCAATGATGTATCCTTACAACAGAAACATAGACAGTAATCTGTCACAGAGAAAAGAAAAGACAGAGTAACATATTGTGTGTCATAGGCTTATTGAAAGGTGTCCACAGAAAATAGCAAGGACTCACGTTTATGGACTTACAACGCAGTGGTAAAACATGGTAAAAATCTCCTGCTTCCCTCATAAGACGTATTATGTATAGGCAGGTTGTTTAATGGGCTTCCCTGGTGGCTCCTCCTCTGTAGTCCCCTTCTCCTCCTGCCTTCAATCTTTTCCAACATCAGATGGTTGAACGGCATCACTGACTCAATGTATATGAGCTTGAGCAAGCTCTGGGAGTTGACAATGGACAGGGAATCCTGGTGTGCTGAAGTCCATGGGGTTGCAAAGAGTTGGACATTACTGAGAGACTGAACTGACTGACTGACTGACTGGTGGTGGCTCAGATGGTAAAGAATGTGTCTGCAATGCCAGTTACTTGGGTTCAACCCCTGGTTGGAGAAGATACCCTAGAGGAGGGCATGGCAACCCATTCCAGTATTCTTGCCTAGAGAATTGCATGGAGAGAGGAGTCTGGCGGACTACAGTCTGTGGGGTTCCAAAGAGTTGGGCATGATAGAGTGACTGTGTGGATCACAACAAACTGTGGAAAATTCTTCAAGAGAAGGGAATACCAGACCACCTGACCTACCTCCTGAGAAACCTGTATGCAGGTCAGGAAGCAACAGTTAGAACTTGACATGGAACAACAGACTGGTTCCAAATAGGAAAAGGAGTACATCACCCTGCTTATTAACTTATATGCAGAGTACATCATGAGAAATGCTGGGCTGGAGGAAGCACACGCAGGAATCAAGATTGCTGGGAGAAATATCAATAACTTCAGATATATAGATGACACCACTCTTATGGCAAAAAGTGAAGAGGAACTAAAGAGCCTCTTGATGAAAGTGAAAGAGGAGAGTGAAAAAGCTGGCTTAAAACTCAACATTCAGAAAACTAAGATCATGGCATCTGGTCCCATCACTTCATGGCAAATAGATGGGGAAGCAATGGAAACAATGAGACACTTTATTGTGGGGGGCTCCAAAATCCCTGCAGATGGTGACTGCAGCCATGAAATTAAAAGAGACTTGCTCCTTGGAAGAAAAGCTATGACCAACCTAGACAGTATATTAAAAAGCAGAGACATTACTTTGCCAACAAAGGTCTGTCTAGTCAAAGCTGTGTTTTTTCCAGTGGTCATGCATGGATGTGAAAGTTGGACTATAAAGAAGGCTGAAGAATTGATGCTTTTGAACTGTGGTGTTGGAGAGGAATCTTGAGAGTCCCTTGGACTTCAAGGATATCCAACCAGTCCATCCTAAAGGAAATCAGTCCTGAATATTCATTGGAAGGACTGATGTTGAAGCTAAAACTCCAAAACTTTGCCCAACTGATACGAAGAACTGACTCACTAGAAAAGACCCTGATGATGGGAAAGATTGAAGGTGTGAGGAGAAGGGGCCAACAGGGGATAAGATGGTTGGAAGGCATCACAGACTCAATGGACATGAGTTTGTGTAAGCTCTGGGAGTTGGTGATGAACAGGGAATCCTTGCGTTCTGCAGTCCATGGTGTCCAAAGAGTTGGACAAGACTGAGTGACTGAACTGAACTGAGTGACTAAGCACAGCAGAGCACAGGTTGTATAAAAAGAAGTTAAATTTTTATGGGCTGAAATATGTTTATCAGTTGAGGTACTAATGCAGACACAGGTTGTATAAAAAGAAGTTAAATTTTTATGGGCTGAAATATGTTTATCCAAAACACATATGTTGAGGTACTAATGCAGACCTCAGCATATAAATGTATTTGGAGATTTAAGTATCTACTTAAAAATAAATTCTGTTGTTTTAAGCCACTTTGGTTGTAATGAATAATTTAAAAAATAAATTTAAAGCCACTTTGGTTGTAGCACAGTTTTATGGCAGCCATGGCAAATGAATACAGAGATAATCAAAGCATATTGTGTATTAACTATTCTTGTCACTATTAGGAAAGTCTGATAAGAAAGAGAATGACTTAGCACACAGAGAAAGCTGCTAAGAGAGATGAGAGGGATGAAGAAGAATTATTCTGCATTGAAGAAGCTCTTCTCTGAAGACAGCATGCTGTTCTGTGCTGTGCTTAGTCACTCAAGTCATGTCCAACTCTTTGGGACCCCATGGACTGTAGTCCACCAGGCTCCTCTGTCCATGAGGATTCTCCAGGCAAGAACACTGGAGTGGGTTGCCATGCCATGCCCTCCTCCAAGGGATCTTCCCAATGCAAGGATCAAATCCAGGTCTTCCACATTGCAGGGAGATTCTTTACCATCTAAACTACCAGGGAAGCCCCATAATACTGGAGTGGGTAGCCTATCCCTTCTCCAAGGGATCTTTCTGACCCAGGAATTGAACCAGGGTCTCCTGTGCTGAGCTATCAGGGAAGCCCATGAACCTGATTATCAGTAGTCCCGTAGTATGGCACATGACTGAGTTGAAAACTCAAATGCTGCTTGAAGCAGCTCTAAGCATCAGCTCTCAAGGTAAAGCCTTAGCAAAAGATTGGGCTGTGACACAGGTCTTTTTTCCAGTGACTGCCGCTATGAGTTCTCAGCCAAACACTGGTACCAGCCTAAGTAAAATATTTGATTTGGACTGCTGTTTCATACCACACTCCACCTCTACCTTTTAAATGATTTTTAATTATCATTCACAAAACTAGGAGAGCTGGGGTTGTGAATGTAACCCAAATTCTATAAGTTTTCAGACTTAAAAATTTCATCTAGTAAGGTGATCAGTGTTTTAAGGCACTCCTTTCCAGGTTTCTTGGTATTTCCAATTGGTCTAGATCTCCCAAGCAACAGAAATTTGCATGTTTTAATGAAAGAGAAATTTTCCTTTTCTTTTCCCCAGTACAGTCTGCTCTTTGCATTCTAAAGGTGGTAGATATATGGAGACTTTTTTTTTACTCCTTTCACCTGAGACACCTGTTTCTGTTCAAAGCATAATAAAACCTTTCTTATCTCTCCAGGAGCCAAGGTTTACATTCCTGGTTGGAGAATTTCTCCTTCTCCCCTAGGAGGAGATCTGTTTACATTCCAGAATAAAAGATAAACTCTTCTCTCAACTCCAGAGGGGAGGAGGAAATGTGTCTGCACCCATATAAACGTCAAGATTCGTAAGTTCGAAGCTCCTCTCCTGCAGTGCAGACCACCCTGTATGTTCACGGAACATTTGCCTCTCATTACATAGCCCCATGAGGGTATCAGCAACTGCATTAGGTATTCCATGAGTAAGTAAAATAGTTTTTATTTTGTTTCTTTTTTTTTTTCCTTTAGACTTTGATCAAGATCTGGTGTTTCTGCTAGCATGTTTGTGTATGTATATATTTATTAATTTCTCTATCCATCATCCAATCTTTATATCATACATATCTTTCTATCTAAGTGTACAAATAGGGTAATATCTCAATTTCCTCACTCTTTCAGACTTATCAGTTATATGACAGTGAAAAGTGAAAGTGCTAGTCACTCAGTCATGTCCTACCCTTTGTGACCCCATAAACTGTAGCCTACCAGGCTCCTCTGTCAGTGGAATTCTCCAGGCAAGAATACTGGAGTAGGTTGCCATCCCCTTCTGCAGGGGATCTTCCCAACCTCGGGATCAAACCCAGGTCTCCTGGATTGCAGGCAGATTCTTTACTGTCTGAGCCACCAGGAAAGCCCCTACCAGCTATATGCTGCTGCTGCCAAGTCACTTCAGTCACGTCCGACTCTTTGCGACCCCATAGACGGCAGCCCACCAGGCTCCCCCGTCCATGACCAGCTATATACCTAAGGTCAAATGGATATCACAAAGAGCAAATGTGTAAGAAGCCTTCTAAGTTTTTTGTTGTGGTTGAGAATTGTATCACACACACACACACACACACACACAAATAAAACAAAGCAAAAAACAAACATAAAAAAAATATTGCAAGCCTAGCCCACAACCTTTCATAACCATTTCTAGGCCAACAAACCTACATCAATATAATTGTCATTTTAAAGCCATTCGGCTTCTGAAAAGAACATCTGTTTCATTGCCAATCTCACATGTGGACAGAGAGTATAATGGACAAAAATAAACCTTCCAGAAAGAAGGATCCAGAGGCCATAGAGAAAAATGAAAAAGGCAGCTCATGCCAGAGAACAAACCCAGCCACTAACAGATGGTCTAACAGAAATTAACTGCATTGCCAGTGCAAGGAACCTTCAATCCCTTCCCCAACTAATGACTGCCTTGTGTTTCCCAGTCTTTCTTTCTCAGAGTGCAGGTGGTAAAATGGGTTACTCATTATCTAAGGACAATTGCATACTCAATGTGTTAGGGACACATAACTTGAATTTTAATTTGCAGGTATAGAGTCTACTGTTCCACCTAGAGCAGCACTTAAATGGAAAATGTTAAAACTGACTGTGTGTTTTATCACAACTGGCAAATGCTATTAGAAACACAATGATCTTTGATTGACCTCACTATGTCACTGGACTAGCCAATGAACAACAGTTCTTGTTTGAATCATTTGTATGCAGACCCCTAGACTTATTCCTTCCTAACCATAGAACAACTTTTCAATCTCATTGCCATCACTAGGAAGAAACAACATAACATATTTTTTACCCTTTCTAGGTGTTGTGTGTTCATGGGATTTTCCAGGAAAGAATACTGAAGGGGGTTGCCAGCAATTAAAAATCTCTAATTTAGCCCCCTTAGTGGTTGTTTTTTTTTTTTTTACCAGTAGGTCTCCTTGTTTAGCAAGTTAAATTCAGCTTGAGGATGTTGTAATTTTTTTTTTCTTACCATGCCTTTTTAAATATTACCAGAAGTTGTTGTTTCCATAGGTCATGGTACAACAAAGAGCCATATTTAGACCTGATAAAACAGGACTACGTATCACATAGAATCTCAGAGATTGAGTTGAACGAAGTAACCAGTTGGGATGTTAGGGTATTTCCCCCTTAGGAAAGAGACTGAATGAGTACAATAGAAAAGTGAATAGCATAATTATGTAATTAAGACAGCTATTGGAACAAACAATATATTTTCTTCCCTTCTTTGATATCAAAATATCATTAGACTGTCAGATATTTTGCTGTCCATGTAGAACTTTTGTTAGCCTTATTGCTATGACTATGCAAGGTATGGAAATCCCATGGATGGTGGAATCTGGTAGGCTACAGTCCATGGGGTCACAAAGAGTCAGACACGACTAAGCGACTTCACTTTCACTTTCATGACTATGCAGAAAAGTTCTGACCTCTGGGAAGTAAGTAGAGGTATATGAAATTTCCAGGAATGTTCTTGAAATCCTAGTTAGCATGCTGTTTTTTGGTCTTTTCTTCTTTGACCTGCTTCTTCTTGAGAATTAGAATGCATATGAGATGGCTGTGGTGGCTTGGCCAACAAGGAAGTAAGTTGACATAGGGACTAAAGGCTGTATAAGGTGGGACAAGTTAAAAGTAAATTAATTTAGAAGCTCTAGGAAACTAATAGAGATTTTCTGCCAGAAAATAGGAGGCTGCTGTATTGACACCTAAAACTTTCAGTGGCACTGATTTTAGGTAATGGATAGAGGCTGGCAAAATTTGGAGACACACCATAATAAAAGTCATTATTTGTCTTGAAAAAATGGTTGATAGAAACATGGATGTTAAAGACTATTCCAGTGAGAGCTCAGAGGAAGAGAAGAACACTATTGAGAAAATTTATATTATCTTAGAGAACACAGATTGTCATGAGCAGCTGTTGGTAGAAATATGATCATTAAAGGTGCTTCTGGGAAGTGATGGAACGAAATGAGGAACAAGATACTGTAAACTGGAGGAAAGGTGATCCTTGTTATAAAGTTTCAGAAAATTGAGCTGAATTATTTTCTACTGTTGGATGTTCAGTGGTCAGATATAAGTTATGAGATTGGACATTAATCTGAGAGATTTCTAAGGAAGGTGATGAAGCTGAGGACTGGCTTTTCTTTACTAATTATATTAAAAGTGTGAAAGGAAAGAGATAAACTGAGGAAGGAACTGCTAGCAAGAAGGAATCAGCATTTGATGTGGAAGATACTTAGCCCATCTGCATTGTTAAAACTAAGAAATCACTGTTGTAAAGTGTGCTCTGGAGATGGAGTGAAGTGTGAGCCTGGATAATCATCCTAAGGTGATCAGGTGTGTGATTCAAAGATACAATCAACCTTCCTAGGAGAATTTAGAAATAGAAACAGGATTATTTAGGAGGGATTTATGCACAATCCCCTTTCTAATGATGTGGTTCCTCTCAACATACACAGGAAAAATTCACATTTTTTGACAATGCCATACAGCAGAAACACCAGAAACTTTGACTGAAAGTGAGAGATGGAACAGAATGACGGCAAGCTGTCAGTCTGGGATTCTACAGTGAGGAAATGGGCTGAGAGTTACTAGGCTGAAAGCATGTGCTAACCTTCAAATACAGGAGCAATGACTACACAGATGCTGAGCATAATGGATTCACTGCCAAAGGTAAGAGAGACAAGGAACAGGCTTATAAACTTGACTGTACTTCCCAATTAATTTTATCCTTCTAATCAAGCAGTCTGCCATTTTTTGTTCATTTCTGATTGTTTTATTAGTTAAAATACATAGAAACAACATCATAAGACCTTAATGTGTAGAAAAAATGTGCTTACATGCTTGCCTAAATTATGTATTTGATTAAAATTGTTATAACAGCCATGCCTTTCTAACCAGTAAAATGAATCTCATGCATCAAGGTAATGACTAGACCTTTAACATGATATATTATACAGTAAAACACCTGTAGAAATGAGTGTGGAAAGAATAATTACAAATAAATTGTGTGTTTGAGAAAACAACTTTGCAATTAGAGGCATGCTGGTATTTCTGTTTGCCCTGTGAATTTTCAATAACACCAGCATGGCATTTTAACAATTATAAGATATTACAAACTATTAAATGTGATAATGAGTGTTTATTTATGAAGAATATTTTAAAGTTAAAAACCTTGCATCATTTTATATTTATATGTCAAATACATACAGCAATTATTTTGCTTACAAGACAGTAGCAATTTATTTTCTAAGGTTAGCTTATGTAACTTACTAGCTTCATTAGTCCCTGAGTAACTTGATTCCATGGCACTAGGAATATATACTGGAAAAATATATGTATATATACATAAAGAAATGCTTTTAAGAGTCATCAAAATTCCAAAATTTTTACAATATTAATTCAGCCTTCTGAAAATATTTTCTTGGACCATCTTTCTGAAATCTCAAAAGTTCTCATACATTACCATGCAGAAGCAAAGGACTAGTCTCCAACCCAGATGCTACTAGGCCAATGATAGAAACTTAATGGAAAAAAAAATAGTTCAAATCCTAATCAAGTTGCCTGAGACAGAAAAAAAAATGGTAGCCATAGTGGGAAATAGGAATGTCTTTCAAATAAATTTAGTTACAGTCAATAGAATTTAATAGTGAAAAAGGAATTAGTTGCAGTAAACAAACCAAACTAATGAATCACAAGGTTGCAAAAATAAAAGCAAAACCAACACCGTAATAACACCTTTTTGTAATATTTAATTATCATTGCAGGTTACAAATGCTTTCATAAAGATAATCTATTTGTATTTTAATTTTAATGTTTACAATAGCCTTACTAGGTTGGAAAGTCAAGAGTTTGTTTTTCTACTATTTTGATTATAAACTAAACCTTTAGGCGGTAACACTGTTTAATTAATAGCCAGCTGAAGTGCACTAGTGAGCATCATCACTCATCACTAGGTCTTCTTAGTCTCTTAATCTTCCTGCTACCCTAATTTGCAGTTACTGGCATCAAAATGCCACCCACATGATATTAAAGGTAAACTGATTAATTGTAATTTCCTGAGACACAGTTTACAAAGAATGCTTAGAAAGGTTTTAAAATGTTTGTGGTTATTGAATCTGGGGATTTGTTTAAAGCTGAGGGCCCCTCAAAAGATATCGCTATTTCCATTCAAAGGTAATGAGATTATAAAATCCAGCTCTGTGCAAAAACAATTATCCAACAAACAAATTTAGAAGATATTCAGAACAAGACCAGAGAGGCTGATAGCTGAAACCATGTGGTAACACTGAGAAAAATCATACCTGTTTGTTGAGTATTGATTATTTAACAAACACCTTTTTGAAGTGTGTGTGTGTGTACATGCATATAGATAGATAGATAGAGAGAGATGCAATAGAGTTGAAAGAATATATAACTATAATGGGGTTTTCCCTGGTGGCTCAGTGGTAAAGATTCACCTGCTAAGCAGGAGACAAGGTTTCAATCCTGGAATGGGGAATATCCCTCGGAGAAGGAAATGGCAATACACTCCAGCATTCTTGCCTGGGAAATCCCATGGACAGAGGAGCCTTGTAGGTTCCATGGGGTCACAAAGAGTCAGAAACGAATTAGTGATTAAACAGTGACAACAGCAAATACCTCTAATGAACTTATAACAAGTATGTGATCATAGCCTTGGAACAAACTCATATTGAGAAGAAAAGCAGTAGACACAAAAGAATATAAATCAGAGCAAATGCTATCATTTGATTCACGCCTGGCTGTGGTCACTTACCTAACCCTAGGTAAAAAGGGGATTAAAACCTTTGATTTCAGTGTTTTTCCTCTTTTAAGGACTTCCACTAGGGAAAAAAAAAAATCAGCCTTGATTTCTCAGCAGATTTTCACATCAATGCATATACTGTTCAGTCCCTAAGTAGTGTCCAACTCTTTTGTGACCCCATCGACTGTAGCCCACCAGGCTCCTCTGTTCATGGGATTTTCCAGGCAAGAATACTGGAGTGGGTTGCCATTTCCTTCTCCAGGAGATCTTTCCAACCTTGGGATCAAACCCATGTCTTCTGTATTGCAAGTAGATTCCTTACCACTGAGCCACCAGGGAAGTGGTTATAACACTACCTAATTAAAAATCAATCAATCAATCAATCAATAAATAATCTTTCCTCATGCCTCTCTGCCTGAGACTGTCATGATCTTTTCTATGCTTACTTGTCTACATGTCCTTCACCAGTGATCTACATCACCTCTCAAATTATGTGCACTCTACACTTTAATAGCACCAAATCCACTGGATTGCTTTGTTCTATAAAACCTTTGTCTATATTGTTCCCTCTGTTTATAATTTCTATCCTTTTTTTCTTTCATTTAATATACCAAAACGATCAGATTACTGGTCCTTTATTTGGTAAACCTTTTCTTTTCTCTGTTAAAATTTAAACTACCCGTTCAATCACATTGCCATGTAGTACAAGCTTCATATATCTGCCTTCCACTTACCATACTATACGTAAATTCCTTGTTCTTCTCTCTCTCTCCACCAATTGTGAGTTTAAGGACGGTACATCATAATTTTTTGTCCTCCATCCTATCCTTAAAATCTACCTTTTTTTTCCACAAGGTAGAATTTTATGTTGTTTTAATATTAAAGAAGTTTATTTTGTGTTTTCACATATTTTTTAAAATGTAAAACCTCATTAGTTATTGGTATCGACAGTCATGTGGACTAGGTAGAAACTATCTTCAGTAAGTTAGCACAGGTAAGAAAATTGGATAGCAGGGTGGAGATTTTCATTTTGTTAATAGTATCTGTAAAAGTTAAGGATTGAAGTGAAGTGAAATTTTTTCAGTTTTGTCTGACTCTTTGCAACCCCATGGATAGTCCATGGAATTCTCCAGGTCAGAATACTGGGGTGGGTAGCAGTTCCCTTCTCCAGGGGATCTTCCCAACCTAGGAGGCAAACTCAGGTCTCCTACATTGCAGGTGGATTCTTTACCAGCTGAGCAACCAGTGAAGCCTAAGAAATAAAGAAGCTAACTCATTAAAGATAAGGAACCACAGACGGCTTAGAGATTCAGAGATAATTTTTATTTGGAGAATGGTGTTTATAATTGAAATCAATGTCTCCACCACTATAATAAGGGCTAATCTAGCATAGAAAGATGCTTAGTAAAAGTCTTCCTGCCCTGTGCTTATGTTTCAAAATAACATCTCAAAGCAGGCCAACTATTCGATGTACAAGTTCCTAGCTACCAAAATCATTTTTTAGACACTCTTCAAAATATCTTCCAACCTTACTACCTGAATTAACAGAGGTGGTGGTAGTGGAGAAACTTCAACTCACTACCAATAAGCATTGTAAGATTCAAATTATATATTAGGCATATATTATATCTACACAAATTCTATGTATTACATACAATATGGATTATTTATAATTGTATATTATATATTGTATATGAAAAAGCATATTATATACCCATATTATATACAAATATATTATTTACATATAAATTAACATGCATATATTTATACTGCTGCCAACACTGCTAAATTAAACCCAACATCATTTAAATCAAAATACACAGAAGAAGCAGATTTTACCACATTCAAAATGGGCTTCTTTGGTGGCTCAGGTAGTAAAAAATATGTCTGAATATGAGAACTGGGTTCAATTCCTGGGTCAGGAAGATCCCCTGGGGAAGGGAATGACTACTCACTCCACCATTCTTGCCTGAAAAATTCCATGGACAGAGGAGCCTGGAGGGCTACAGTCCATGGGGTGGCAAAGAGTTGGACATCACTGAGTGACTATCACAAAATGTCCCTAAAATGATGACCAATTGCAGTAGTAAAATTATTCTTCCACATTTACCTTATTTTTCCCCAACAGTGGTAATAGATTTTATCTCCACTAAATAATGTTGTAAAGATTTGTTTTTTCCAGGAGATAATAATTCATCTGAATGTGTACTATCAGTATTCCTTACTGTGCCATATTGGCTTACCTATACTGAAAGTATTCAACCATAAGCTGTAGGCTAGTTTATTTAAACTAATACACTAACAAAGTTCCAAGAAACTGCTTGCACATACAGTACCTAAAATACATCTCTAGGGATTATCTACAGTTGCTTCAAGGTAGTGATTGTGCAAGAAAAAAAAAAAGCATTAAAGTCTCATGTAAGTTCTCAAAGAAAAAGAAAGTACAGTCTTAGAACTCTGTTTTCTGTATTAAAGACTTCCATACCAGCTAAGCCTCTTTGAGTTTTAGAAAATTGTGTTTTTCTCCTCCTCTTTGAAAACCTCTCACATATAGTTTCTTCTGTTTGTTAGTTTGGTTCTTTGAGGTACACAATTGTAACACAGCATGCTCCTAGTCTCTAGGCTGATATCCAAAGAGTGTTCATAAACTAAAAACAAAACAAAAAAGAGAACTCTACCTCAGGTTTTACTTATTTATTTATGTTTCTTATTTCCCCACTAGAAAAATTCATTGAAACGCATTGTATTCCACAAAGATAAAGATGAACCTTATTGATTGGTTTAGAAGACCACAGCATATTGATTCTAAAAACTATGGGACAAAAGGAAAGTCATGTCTCCTCTCTCTTTCTCTTGACAAAACTCATGTTAACTGCCAAATAAAAACCTCTTCTGCTTCAATCTTGGTTTGGATTTCTTTTTTTATCTATAACTGAAGATGAATCTATTGTTTCCACTCAATGTCCCTTATATAATTTTAATAAATCTTATTGCTGTGATGAACCATTGAAATAGAGCAAACAGGCTTTATTCTTTTGAGAGGACAGAAGACCAAAGCCTGCATACTACTGCTGAGCTGTTGGTAGCAGCTGCCCAGAGCACAGTGTTATTAAAGGTTTTGAGACTGAAATGCAGTATTCTAGGGAAGGATGTCTGAGTCAAGCAGTGCTTTTTCACAGCTGAAAGCTGAATGCTTAGATAAGTGGCTGCTACATAGTAAATATGGCAAAGATATATACTATAATTATTACTTTATGAAAATTATGATAATATGATTATTGTTGCTATTATTAAAACTTGACTCAAGAGTTAAATAAAGCTGACATTTCATTTAGAATATGAATAGAAAAAAAATGACAGGAAATGAAAGTGTGTATATCTTTCCAATGAAGAAAAGTAATGCTAGATTTGAAAAATAATGGCTAAAAATAAATCCATCTGGGATAAAGAAGAAACAGTATATGTTAGATTTCATGCAATAGAATTCTGAGAGATGAGAGACAGCAGCTGCTCAAAAGAAAGTTGAAGGTAGAAGTAGTATTATAGGTGCCAGACTTTGAATATGCCACATTAATAGATAATTTTAACAATTGACAACACACATTCCTGTGAATGACTGTGTATTACTGGTAATTATAATAATATACCAAAAAGGTGGGAATTATCTCAATTTTATAGATGATAAATTGGGGTTCATTGAAGCCATTTGCTCACCACATATGATTACTAGATGGTTAGAGACAGGATTTACATCTTCATCTTTCTGACTATCCAAAAGATCTGCAGATCACCTCAGTAAACTTCCTCAGGTTATTTAAACCATAAATAAGTGCCAAAGAATTCATGCTTTCAAACTGTGGTGCTGGAGAAGATTCTGAGAGTCCCTTGTACAGTAAGGAGATCAAACTAGTCAATCCCAAAGGAAATCAATCCTGAATATTCATTGAAAGGACTGATGCGGAAGTTGAAGCTCCAGTACTTTGGTCACCTGATGCAAAGAGCCAACTCATTGGAAGAGACCCTGATACTGGGAAAGATTGAGGGCAGGAGGAGAAGGGGGTGACAGAAGATGAGATGGTAGGATGGCATCACCAACCCAATGGACATGAGTCTGAGCAAGGTCCGGGAGATAATGAAGGACAGGGAAGCCTGGCATGCTGCAGTCCATGGAGTAACAAAGAGTTGGACACAACTGAGCGACTGAGCAACAACAAAAAAAAGGTTACATTGGTCAGCACAATTTAAGCTTGAAAGAGTCATCTATGTCACCATTTTCAAACACTATTTCTTCCTTGATGACAGTTTACAAAGTACATAAGTTGTAGTATTCAAATCAATGAAATTTATTCACTTTTATTATTGAAGTGTGATTATTTTTTTAACTTACATATTTTTTGACTCAATATTTTTTGTTGATATATTTGAGATATGCAGGCAATACAGATTCAATTTATGTTGTCTTTAATACAAGAGTCCTGATTCTTACATAGCTTTCTGGAAAAATCATGACTTTGCATGCCTGTGTGCTCACTCAGTCATGTCCCACTCTTTGTGACCCTATGGACTGTAGCCCACCAGGCTCCTCCATCTATGGGGTTTACCAGGCAGGAATACTGAAGTGGGTTGCCATTTCCTCCTCCAGGGGATCTTCCTGACCCAGGGGTCGAACCCTCATCTCTTGTGTCTCCTGTGTTGGTGGGTGTATTTTTTACCACTGTACCACCTGGGAATCATGACTTTAGAGGATAGGGTTATGTGACTTTCAGGAAGACTTCAGGGATACTCCATGTTAATTTATCTGTTGAGGCAATGACTGGGATAGACTAATTGGATGATGATTAAATGCTGTATTCCAGTGTTTACTCAATTAAAATAGTCTGACTTTCTTCTTTGAAGACAGTCACCTTATTCAGTTGACAAGTGACAATATTAATAGGATATGCAGAATAATGTACTGTGTGTCTTTTTTTAAACCTTAGTTGTTTTTAATTTAAACTGTCTTTCTTCATCCCCATGGTAGACACATATCAACAATGTGAAATTTCCATAGACTTTCTAAGAAAAGGATTCCTTTGACCAGAGTTTTCCAATCTTTACTTTGCATAAGTCAGTATTCCTTTTATCAGCATTTTCCAATCTTTAGTATGTATAAGAAGCAGCTAGCTTCCACAACTCTAATTCCAACAGAGATAAAGACACACTGTTGTGTTTAAAATGAAATACTGGTGGCTGTATTCATGTAGTATTACTATAAAAATATGCACATAATTCAACCTGGGTCCATATGATATAGCCAATTGAACTAGAATTCAATGTTCTATTGCAATTCAGAAATGTGTGCATGTTTTTCAAATTCTTTTACAGGGCCACTGATAGTTAACCATTAGAATTAGCTATTACTAAAAGTTTGCAATACTAAAATAATTTTGAGTCATATTTTGAAAATACATATATGTTTAACTAATGAAAGAAAAAAAGAAGAAAGTGAAGCTACTCAGTCGTGTCTGACTCTTTGCGACTCCAAGGACCGTAGCCTGCCAGGCTTCTTCATCCATGGGATTTTCCAGGCAAGAATACTGGAGTGGGTTGCCATTTCCTTCTCCAGAGGATCTTCCAGACTCAGGGATCAAACCCAGGTCTCAGACACTGCAGGCAGACTCTATCATCTGAGCCATCAGGGAAGCCCTTAACTAATGAAATACTTATTGAATTGATGTTGATCTATTCCTTGCTATCTTATCTTCATAGAAAGTTATTCTGAATAGGATGACAGCACATAAGAATACTGTGTATTTAATACTGTAAAAATAGCAAAGCTACCTCAAAAATGTAAGCTAAAAACTACATTTTCTTTACCACATAGTTGCTTAATTATGACTTATATTGTTTATAAATAGATTACTTGTAGGTTTCCCATTTTTATAACCTTAAAAATCATTGAAAATTATTACCTACATTTATTATATTCATTATTGAGATGGAAAATGTGACATCGCTAAGTGAGGGAAAAATCACATTATAAAATATGCCTAGTGTTGAGAACGAGAAATCCATGCCTACTCTTAGTCTATAATAAAGGCTTTATATAAACAGTCATTTAAAATTTTCATCCTTTTTAAGAAAACGATGCACCTTTTTTTGCCCAAGCCCAGTTTCCCCAGCTGTGTGATATGCTCCTATTCTTTCTTTCCTTTGTAGGAATTTGGTTCCATTTGTAATTTACAGACTATTGTATTTTCAATATTTCCCTCCTTCCAGCTGTTTTCATCAAAATACTAAAATGCTCTATCATCAAGTAACCCTCCCTCAAGCCTACATCCCTGTAGACATCAGCCATCATCTTAGCTTTTGTCTTACATTAACGTCAGTTCCTCTAGAAAGATAATTACTTCATTATTCTTGCTGTATTTTTTAATATCTCATTCAATATTTTATTGACAACTCTGTCTGCTACTCTTATCTAATTAGTAGCTCCACATTGGGAAAAAAATTGAAGCTAGCAATAGCTAGGAATCATCATAATTTAATTAATTTTTGGAACTTCATTAGGAAAAAATATCCCCCAGGGATTATGTATGGAATGAAAATCCAGGGGAGAAAATACTGAACTCAAAGTGTCCTGGGGCTTAAAAAGAACAAAGGCAGAGAACTTGAACAGGGATGACTGCCTAGAAAAGCTTCAGGAAAACAAGAAGAGAGTGCTAGGAAGAATGCTGAGAGATCAGTGTTACAAGAGAAAAGAGTGATCAAGTAGCTAAGATATGACAGGAGGGGGTAAGATTTACCAATAAGAAGGTCACAGTAAACTTGTCCACAGAGGCATCTCTGGAATGATAGGGGAAGCAAGAAGATCATCTAGTTTTGAAAGATGACTAGATGGGCAGTGAGGATGCAAATATAATATTTTCATATCTCTATTTTAAAGAATCTGAGAATTTCTAGAATAATAGCTCTGGCTTATGAGCTTAAGGCAAAATTGTGCTTTAAAATACTGTTTACATTACCTTAGCATTTGTTGTTGCTGTTCAGTCATCCAGTTGTATCAAACTCTTTGTGACCCCATGGACTGCAGCACACCAGGCCTCCCTGTCCCTCACCATCTCCCAGAATTTGCCCAAGTTTACACATATCTGCACATTATCTTATCAGTGGGCTAGTATTTTATTTAACTTTTCCTTCTTTATTTTTTGGTTTGTTAACTTTCTTCAGAGATTTTTGATATGTTGATGGCACTATTTTGGAAAAATAATGCCAACTGAATTGAACTTTTCTGAATTTATAGCAACTGGAATATTTTCTATCTCTTTTAATCAGTTCAGTTCAGTCACTTAGTCGTGTCCAACTCTTTGCAACCCCATGGACGGCAGCATACCAGGCCTCCCTGTCCATCACCAACCCCAGGAGTTTACCCAAATTCATGTCCATTGAGTCAGTGATGCCATCCAACCATCTCATCCTCCATTGTCCCCTTCTTCTCCTGTCTTCAATCTTTCCCAACATCAGGATCTTTTCAAATGAGTCGGCTCTTTGCATCAGGTGGCCAAAGTATTGGTGTTTCAGTTTCAACATCAGTCCTTCCAATGAACACCCAGGACTGATCTCCTTTAGGATGGACTGGTTGGAACTCCTTGCAGTCCAAGGGACTCTCAAAAGTCTTTTCCAAAACCACAGTTCAAAAGCATCCATTGTTTGGCACTCAGATTTCTTTATAGACCAACTCTCACATCCATACATGACTACTGGAAAAACCATAGCCTTGACTAGATGGACCTTTGTTGGCCAAGTAATATCTCTGCTTTTCAATATGCTGTCTAGGTTGGTCATAACTTTCCTTCCAAGGAGTAAGTGTCTTTTAATTTCATGGCTGTAATCACCATCTGCAGTGATTTTGGAGCCCAGAAAAATAAAGTCTGATACTGTTTCCCCATATATTTGCCATGAAGTGATGAGACCAGATGTCATGATCTTAGTTTTCTGAATGTTGATCTTTAAGCCAACGTTTTCACTCTCCTCTGTCACTTTCATCAAGAGGCTCTTTAGTTCTTCTTCACTTTCTGCCATAAGGGTGGTGTCATCTGCATATCTGAGGTTATTGATATTTCTCCCAGCAATCTTGATTCCAGCTTGTGTTTCTTCCAGCCCAGCGTTTCTCATGATGTACTCTGCATACAAGTTAAATAAGCAAGGTGACAATATACAGCCTTGATGTACTCTTTTTCCTATTTGGAACCAGTCTGTTGTTCCATGTCCAGTTCTAAGTGTTGCTTCCTGAACTGCATACAGGTTTCTCAAGAGGCAGGTCAGGTGGTCTGGTATTCCCATCTCTTTCAGAATTTTTCCACAGTTTGTTGTGATCCACACAGCCAAAGGTTTTGGCATAATCAATAAAGCAGAAATAGATGTATTTCTGGAACTCTCTTGCTTTTTCGATGATCCGTCGGATGTTGGCAATTGGATCTCTGGTTCCTCTGCCTTTTCTAAAACCAGCTTGAACATCTGAAAGTTCATGGTTCACATATTGCTGAAGCCTGGCTTGGAGAATTTTGAGCATTCCTTTACTAGTGTGTGAGATGAGTACAATTATGAAGTAGTTTGAGCATTCTTTGGCATTGCCTTTCTTTGGGATTGGAATGAAAACTGACCTTTTCCAGTTCTGTGGCCACTGCTGAGTTTTCCAGATTTGCTGGCATACTGAGTCCAGCACTTTCACAGCATCATCTTTCAGGATTTGAAATAGCTCAACTGGAATTCCATCACCTCCACTAGCTTTGTTCCTAGTGATGCTTCCTTAGGCTCACTTGACTTCACATTCCAGGATATCTGGCTCTAGGTGAGTGCTCACACCATCATGATTATCTGGGTCACGAAGATCTTTTTTGTACAGTTCTTCTGTGTATTCTTGCCACCTCTTCTTAATATCTTCTGCTTCCGTTAGGTCCATACCATTTCTGTCCTTTATCGAGCCCATCTTTGCATGAAATGTTCTCTTGGTATCTCTAATTTTCTTGAAGAGATCTCTAGCCTTTCCCATTCTATTGTTTTCCTCTATTTCTTTGCATTGACAGCTGAGGAAGGCTTTCTTATCTCTCCTTGCTATTCTTTGGAACTCTGCATTCCAACGGGTATATTTTTCCTTTTCTCCTTTGCTTTTCGCTTCCCATCTTTTCGCAGCTATTTTAAGGCCTCCTCAGGCAGCCATTTTGCTTTTTTGCATCTCTTTTTCTTGAGGATGGTCTTGATCCCTGTCTCCTGTACAGTGTCATGAACCTCCATCCATAGTTCATCAGGCACTCTGTCTATCAGATCTAGTCCCTTAAATCTGTCACTTCCACTGTATAGTCATAAGGGATTTGATTTAGGTCATACCTGAATGGTATAGTCATTAGAGTCTATTATTGTTTTCACATTATATTTAGTCATAGAACCACAGTCATTCTTAACTTGTATATTTTCATTTTACAAAATGGGGAAAATGGGACTTTTAGACAAAACTACTCTAAAGGGTTTGGATGTTTTCCTAATGCATCTCCTGGTTAAGTGATCTCATCTTGACATTTCATAGAGTGAAACTTTTTTTTCTCTACCTTCATTCTTCCTGTCCCCACCTCGACTTCATCCTTTCTTCAACTCCTTCACTTTCTTCTCCCTCCTTCTATTTCTCCTCTTCCTGCTCTCCTCTCCCTGGGTTACTGCTTCTCCTCCTGTTTTTTTTTTCCTCTTTGAGAGATGAATAATTAGATACATAATAAATATTAAGTAACTATCAGTTTTTCCTAGATAGATTGTACTCTTCAGGGGAAAAAAAAATGAAATAATTTCTATCAGAACTAGACCACTTAGTTATAAAACTAAATGTACTTACAGAGCTTGTGTTATATTTGCTCATTTTTTTTCTTTTTCCTTATCTTTTTTTATGTTCTTTTCTAAGTACCTGCAGACACTCAGTAGGTAAATTGATTTTCATTTGGCAAATTGAATTTTAAAAACTTTAAGACACTGCTTCTTTCCATGAAGTCCTCCAATGATTATAAATGGGATTCTTCTGTGTAAACTGAGGATATGTCTGCCTTACAAGACTATAATGTACCCTATTTATTATAGCATGAATATACATAATTGAATACATAAAACACATAGAAAATAATGCCTGGCATACATAACGTCCTTGTAGTGTTCAAGATTATGTTTAGCTCTAAGAAACAGATATCTCCAAGCTGACTATAAGACAACTTAACTCTCATGTAAATGTAAATAGAGACAGGTTATCCACAGATGGTGTAGCAACTTTTCAGCTAAAAGCCTTCACAGATGAAAACATCTTTCTAGTTTATGGTCTATCATCCCTAGGATGTGATTCTTGTCTTCATGATCCAAGATAGTAACTAGATGTCAACCTATCACACTAATGTTGCAGGAGCATGATGAATGGAGAAAAAATACCAAAGGGTGTATCCTTTCTAACAAAGGCCCAGAGGCTAGGCACCATATTTTGGTTCTCTTTCCATTGTCGAAAACTAGTTACATGGCCACATCTGGCTTCAGAAAAAACCTGAAAACGTGTTTTTATTCTGGGAAACTAAATGCAGAGATAAAATGTGAAGGTTTTATTGCATATTTATGTGAGAAGAGACAGTAAGATCAGAGAAAATGGTACTGAGTCATCTGCAGTTGGTTGAGTCCCAGGATGCAGAGCCTTGGATATGGAGGACTATAAAGTTAATACAAAATTTTGACCAAGGGAAGCAGAGAGGTGCCCCTATACCCAGTGTTATTCAAAGGTCAATTGAATGGATAGATAGCTAGTGATATCTTTCTATTAAGAGATATGCTTTCCATTAATTCAATTCTTTGGATACTTGTTATATTCTGGGCCCTGAGTCAAGCACTCCACAGACAGGCATCATAACATGAGCAGGTGAAAACAGCAAGGCAAAGAAAAGTGGAAAACTTGGAAATCTGATGCAGGCAGATGGCTAATCTGTCTGCATATTAAATCAGTTTTCTTTACTCTTTCAGCATATCCACTTACAAACCTGAGAGAATAACATTTATTTTGGAATATGTTGTTAATCCCAACACCAACACCGCAAAACAAAATCACATGTTCTTCAAGACTTCAGAATGCTCTCTTCAACTTTACACCTTTTTTACATGATATGTCTTGACTGAGACTCAATTAAGAATAGACCAGGACTTCCCTGACAGCCGAGTGGTTGAGAGTCAACCTGCCTGCCAATGCAGGGGACATGGGCTCAATCCCTGTTCCAGGAAGATTCTACATGCCACAGGGTAACTATGCCTATGCACTGCAACTTTTGATCCTATGCTCTAGAGCCTGTGTTAAGCAAAAGAAAAGCTACTGCAATGAGAAGCCTACACACCACAGCTAGAGAGTAACCACAACTTGCTGCAACTAGAGAAAGTCCACATGCAGCAGCAAAGACCCAGTATATGTGAGTGTCCAGGCTCAGTCTTGTCCAACTCTGTGTAACCCCATGGACTGCAGCCCACCAGGCTCCTCTGTCCATGGGATTTCCTAGGCAAGAATACTGGAGTGGGTCATCATTTCCTTCTCCAGGGGAATCTTCCCAACCCAGGGATCAAACCCACATCTCTTCCGTCTCCTAAAGTGGCAGGCAAATTCTTTACTACAAATGCCACTTGAGAATCCCAACAAAGACCCAGTGCAGCCATAAATAAATACATTAAAATAATTAAGCGATAAAGGAATAGACCAACCTCTCACCAATCTTCACATAAAATATCTTAAGTATAATCTTTGAAACTACTAAATTACCTCTTATTTAGTCCTAAGTCTTCTTTCTGTTAATCAATATCCCACCTTCTTTTAATTACTTTCAACTCACCCTCCAAGGAAAGCATTTTTTAACAAATAAAATTCTTCGCTATCACTAGTTTTGCACATCACTCTATGATGCTTATTTTATACCTATAAACTAAATGTGAATTTATTAGATCAATTTAACAAAAATATTTTCCATGGAGATTACTCTTTTTTTGAAGTAGATATGTTTCATGCTAAGTTATCCGTATCTATCCATATCGGAATCTATCAAACTTTGTGGTTTTTGCAGCATCTATACAAAGCTCTTATGAAAATGTGCACGTCAGTAGGTTGTATTTGTGACATCAAAACAATCAGTCTCTAAAGTTAATTGGACTGTTCAAAGTCACAGAATCTTTGAATGAGCAATGAAGAGTACCCAATTAATATTGATAGCCAGATAATAAGGTAATAAAGTCTGAAGGAGACTAATAAAAACTCAATGCAAATACACCTCCACAATTATCTCAGTGTAATATACCAATTACAGTACCTACCATTTATCATGATCAAGACTGACTACTTTTCCATTTGCCTTTTATATATACCTAAACCTGTTTTACTACTTAAGGAAATATCTTCAATTCATGCAGTACTAGTGGGGAAGTGATTTTCTGCTAAATTAAATTTGTTAGAAGTAATCTACTGAGTACCAGTGTATCCCTTCCAAGCTCCAGACACTCTAGCTATTTCAGGTGTTCAAACTAATAGTCCTCCCAATAATAATAGGGATCACTCAAACCTCCTGAGGATCATTTTCATCTCATGGTTTATGGCAGACAGATGAAAGAATTTTCCATGATACATCTCTGAAACAGGTACAGAGAAATAGAATACTGGTGGCTACCTTGTGCAGATGAAAGAATAAAGAGAAAATAAATATATCATTGCATATAAATATGAAGTTTTAGAAAAGTCATTTGGAAAATGAATAAGAATTAATATTCACTTGAATAGTTAGCAAACTGAGATAGCAAATTCATGGGAATTTTTAAAAGTCTGGTTTTATTTACTTAGCATTTTTCATATTTCTTCTCATTTTTTATTTCTCGCTGAGACCTGCAGTTATTGAAAATCACCTTCAAGACAGTATCTGTCCTATCTTTTATGGCATATGTTACTTCTGAATAGGTATACTGAAACAAATTGTTACTAAGCAATTGAGAAACTACACCTGGAACAAGAGGCAATTACACAGTAGAAATATTGGCAAATGGAATTGTTTACCATTGTATGTAATGGGACAGCTCACAATGATTTGGTATTGTGCTTCTTGCCTACCAAGAAGCTAAATTTAGATGCTATTTTTTCTTGGCAAGTAGCTCACTTTCAAGCTCCTGCAGGTTAAACATTCTTTTGAGGTTTCTTTGTAGTACATTGTTGATTTTATTTTATGTAAAAGACAGACAAATATGTATATATACACACTTACTAGGCATATCACAGTACAGCTTATTTATATTAATAAGAACATATTAAATTAAGAAAGATTCCTATGCCTGTACGTTTGCAGTGGTCTTACAATCATAGTTAATATAGTCTCCATAATTTTGCCTTTTCTAGAATGTCATATAGCTGGAACCATTTAGTATATTTAGCCTTTCAAGTTGGCTTAATTCACTTACTAATATATTCTAAATTTCCTTCAGGTCTTTTTATGAATTCATAGCTTATTTTTTTAGTACTAAATTATATTGTGTTGTCTGTAAATACCATAGTTTATTTATCCTTTCACCTACAGAAGAATATATTGGTTGCTTCCAAGTTTGAGCAATTATGAATTAAGTTAATATAAACATCTCTGTGCAGATTTCTGTGAGGACATAAATTATCTTTTTTGGGGGGGGGCACACCACACAGCATGTGGTATCTTAGCTCCGCTAACTAGAAATACCCACACCCTGTACATTGGAAACGTGAAGTCTTAAACACTGGACTGCCAGGGAAGTCCCTAGTTTAAGGGTGTTTTTTGTTTTTTGTGTTTTTTTTTTTTTTTTGAGCAAATACCAAAGAACTTCCCTGCTGTGTCATATGACAGGAATCTGTTTAGTTTTGTAAGAAGCTTCCAAACTGCTTTCCAAGGAAGCTGTACCATTTCACATTCTCACCAGCAGTGATGAGAGTTCGTGTTGCTCCACCTCCATACCTCTCATATTTTTGTGGACTCTCCTGCCTACAAAATTAAAATTGCTTTTCTCCCATAAATCTGTCTTATGTCAATTTAGTTACTGGGGCAACTAAAAAACCTAAAAGGGAAAAATGTTTTCCTCCCCTACAGAGTTGCAGCATGAGGATTAAAATTCAGAATTCAGAATATAGTCTTCTAAATTGACTCAGACAGTAAAGAATCTGCCTGCAAAGAAGAGAGCTGGGTTCGATCCCTGAGTCAGGAAGATCACCTGAAGAAGGGAATGGCAAGCCACTCCAGTATTCTTGCCTGGAGAACTCCATGGACAAAGGAGCCTAGTGGGCTACAGTCCATGGGGTTGTAAAGCGTCAAACATGACTTCACCACTAATACTTTAAATAATATACAGCCCTGCTCTCTTGTAAAGGAAATTGTTTGCTCGACTAAACTATGCATTCTGTAAATTCTCTGAGTCTTTTCAATCACAAATCATTTCTCAGGGATATAAGTATGTCCAGCCCCAGTGTATCACCTTTTATATGATAAGCTTTCAAAAGGACTAAAGAATTCGAGAGGCATCAGACATAACTGCACGAATATTTATAGAGCTATTCAGATATGTAACCTACATGGAAGGTTAAGACTTATACTGAAAAACAGATAGAGTCGGTAGAATTTGGAACAATGAATACAGAGAAGATAAAAACTCAAAGTCAAATATTTTCTCTATGTACACACTTTTATCTGACATCTAATATGAGACCAAATACTCACAGATTGCCTGCTACATGTCAATTTTCTTTCATGCCCTAAGCTGACTTAGATTTAAAGGGTTTCCCTGGTGGTTCAGTGGTAAAGAATTTGCCTGCCAATACAGAAGACGCAAGTTAAGTCTCTGGGTCATGAAGATAGCCCGGAGTAGGAAATGGCAACCCACTCTAGTGCCCTTGCATGGGAAATCCCATGGGCTGAGGAGCATTGTCCATGAGTCACAATGAGTCAGACATGACTGAGCATTCACTACTACTGCTACTGCTATACCACTATCCCTACTTCATTGACTTACTAGGTATTTCCCATTTGGGAACATTAAACGGAACAATGACAAAACAAACCTCATCAGCTTAATCCCAAAACAATCTTTTACCTCTATTCTTCTCAGTTAAATAGGATAATTATCAACATGATCTATCTTAATACCTCTCTCTCATGTGCCTTGCATCCATTCCTCATATTATCAGTACTGTATCGTAGATTATACATAATGGTATTTCTTACTCTTAACCCCAGCTTCTTTCCCTGTCTCTACCAAAAAAATGTAGAGGCCAGAGATGTTGGTAATTTTTTAAGGCAAAAATCTGCAACTTTGTTACTGTTTCTTTTGCTGCTGTGTTTGGAAAATAATTCAGCTCTGTAATTGTTTCATAATAAATAATGTGCATGCCTTGTATTCTAATGCTGAGAAAAGGCCATTACACTTTAGGCCAAGTGTAGATAATGATTATGTCTCTAATCACAACCAAGATGGTGCAGAGTCCTCTCAAACATTGTATTTGTATGGACAATTAAAAGTGTAAGTAGGAGTATGTGTAAGTACGAGTATACTTTTTAAAAATCTCAAAAAATAGGAAATTTAATCTTTAATTCAATGTAAAAATTAATGTGCTATACCTTTTAATTATAATTTCCTTAAAACTGATTTTATCTTTTTCATATCTAAGAGAGAACAAACAGTGACCAGCTAGAGAGATCGAATCTTAATTATACAAGTTACTCATCATAACAAAACAACTTTTGTTATTAAATCTCTAGAAAGGGAATATTTTCTATCCAGTAAATATTTGACATAAATCCTTCTCTCTCCAAATGTTACAATGATTTGTTAATCTTATAAATCAAATACAAAACCTACTTCAAATGATTTCTGCATAAACTAAAAGCATAAAATTTTCAAAAAAGTTTGAAATAAATCTCACCTAGATAGGTTTAGCACAACAAAGATAATATGATTATTGATTTACTCCAGACAACCTATTGACAAATAGCAGGAATTTGTGAATGAAACAGATTTTCTCAATCGTTTTAAAGTTATCATTGATTATAATATTATTTAATGGAAAATAATATTTCAGTCAAGGCACAAAGTCTAGTCTGATTGAGTGGCCTTGCATGCTCAGTCATTAAATTATGTCCAGCTCTTTGTGACCCCATGGGCTTCAGTCTGCCAGGCTCCTCTGTCAATGGGGTTCTCCAGGCAAGAATACTGAAGTGGTTACCGTTTCCTCTTCCAGGTGATCTTCCTGACCCAGGGATGGAACCCAGGTCTCCAGCATCTCCTGCATTGTCAGGCAGTTTCTTTACCACTGAGACACCGTGGAAGTCCACATTTCATCAAGCTTTATCCCTCAAGTCAGAATACATTTTAATAAAATGGTATAGATGTTAACTAGATTTATTGTGGTGATTCTTTCACCATATATATAATGTATACATGTATATACTGAACCACTACATTGTACACCTGAAACTAATGTAATTTTATACATCAATTTTATCTCAATTAAAAAGCAAGGTCACAGATAAGTAACATGCTGATTGTCCAAATTATTTTGTTTTTTCAATGTTGTAGACAAAACACAGCACTTGAGAAGACTTCATTCCTCTAAATATCAGTTTCCTCAAAGCAGTCTATTTTTTTTTTTTTTTTTGCAGGGGGGGGGTATTATGAAAATTAAATTAGATAATGCTGAAAGTACTTAGCATAAGATCTAGTGAATAATAATGATTAATAAATGCAGCTTGTGATACTCTCTAGATAGACACTTTTAAACCAACAAACCATTAAGGAAGGTCATTTTTAGCCTAGGTAGTAGTGGCATTGTAGCTGCCTGCATCTAACATTTACTCTGAATGGTACAAGAACACCTCACAGGAAGAAGAAATGGGGCAAGGCTAAGAATCACCAAAATAGGAAAAGGCTCTCCTCCTCCATTCTCAGTCCAGGGAGGATGGATGAAATGACCAGTGATAGACTGGAAAATATGCCTTTGGCAAAATGTTGAAAATATTTCAGAAAAAGAGCAAATTGTTAGGGATCCAAAACTTCCTAACAAACCTACCAGGAGCACTGTCTGACAAGATGCTCCCTGCTATTTATTTAACTATATATCAGCTAAGGTTGCACTTCCCTGGTGGCTCAATTGGTAAAGAATCCGCCTGCAATGTGGGAGATCTGGGTTTGATCTCTGGGTTGGGAAGATCCCCTGGAGGAGGGAATGGCAACCGACTCCAGTGTTCTTTGCTGGAGAATCTCCATAGACAGAGGAGCCTGGTGGGCTGTAGTCCATGGGGTCGCAAAGAGCTGAGCACAACTGAGAGACTAAGCACAGCAGGGCACAGCACCGCACAAGATTATTTACTGAGGAAATAATTATATAATGAAAACAATATAAAACAGATTCAAAGTAGACTATTGATAAGCCAGCACTTTAAAAACAGAAAAGCAAATGAAACAATATCAGACTAAATTAGAACTGCACTGTGATAGAAGTTTATGATGGACCTGAAATATAACTGGGATTTCTAAGTTACAGTCAGAGGAATCTTTGATGGAAATCATGTTACTAAGAGTCCCCACAGAAGTAGGAGAAGAAGGGGTTGTGGAAATGATAGGGAGGGAGAGGAAGAAGAGGAAAGGCAGGAGAAGGAGGAGGAGAAGAAAAGAAAAAGACAAAGATAAAACTTTCTACGATTACAAAAGTTTAGGAAAGGGATTCTTAGTTAAGATGTTTTCCAAGATTTGTAATACCCAAGATTCCAGTATAACCAAGGTGCTGATACATTTTACATTAAATATACCCAAGGTTCCAATAAGTTTTAGCACACAGAAATTTATCTTGGTCAAATCTATCATTTCCAAATATATTGGGACATAAAAATCATACTTTTTGTCATAAAGATTTTTTAATGGAACAGTTGTTTGGGATTGATGAAAGCTCCATACTTATATCATTTGTTTGCTACTCCACACATTTTTAAGGGTAATGAAATCTCTTTGAATCTTTAGCAACTAGTAGAATGCATGGCAAATTAGTTGTATTTTTCTTCACCTAGAAATCTCTTAACACTTATTTTCAGCTGAAAGTACAACAGTCACTTCCTCCAGGAAGTTTTTCAGACCTATCAGACCTGGTCAAGTCTCCTGTCTCATATAATTTCATTTAATTTTTTACTGTACTTCCAGAGCTCCATCACAATTTTAATTAAACAACTTATTATGACATCATTAGCATCACGTTTTTTTTTTTTCCTACAGAATGGGAGGAGGTATCAATTCTGATGTAATAATCTCTGTAGCCATAGGACTTAACATAGGTTGCAGGATTTGATGGATGCTCAAAAAGAAACTATTATTGATTGGATGAAGACACTGATGCTCAGAGAAGTGATGTGACTATCTACAATAGAACCAGTTAAAAAGTTATAAGTGTAAGCAATTCAGAGCTAAAGCACAGCTCATAATTCTTTCTTCTAGTTTTTACAATTTTTCACTTTGGTATCTACAAGGCACTTCTGTCTGTTTGAATTTAAATTAGTTAAATACAAATTAAAGTTTAGGGACTTATTCAAATTAGCCACATTTCAAATGCTCAGTGTCTTACGTGATCAATGGATAGCACCCTGGAGAGTGCAGACAAATTTTCCCATCTTGGCAGAAAATTCTACCGGACATCATTGCTCTTAGTTTACTCTATCAGAAAAGTGATTAATTCTCTTGCAGAATTTAAATATTAATTATATCTACTGCAGTACTATGTCCTTCTTGGATTCTTTATTTCTCAAGAGAGTTATTACTTTAAAAATGCACAAAATATCCAAAATTCAGCTTGAGACATAAACTTGAATAGTTTTAATATACAGGTTAAAATATTATAAACATGTTAATGTGAAAATAACAATGAGCCTCTGACTTATTTATGCTGATGACAGACAGTAAGAAATTAGTCTCATTTTGATAGGAGAAATTTAATTAAGACAGATAATTTGACACAGCTTATGTCTACAAAGAACAATGTAAAATGAGGGTCAGTTTAATTTGATCAGCATGGATAAGCCAAATAAAGAGAAAGAATAAAGCAGTGTATTATGACCTCCATATTAATTTGAGACATATAAATTGACCTCATGAGCTGGCTATTACAGTTATTAAAAATGGTAGAGTAAAAGACAAGGACATTAGGAGAATAGCAAGGTATATTATGCAGAAATAAAAATTAACTCCTTCTATTGGCAAAAAAAATAAAAATAAAAGATAAATATTATTGTCTACATTTTAATAAAATATCTTAAAACTCATTTCTGTTGTTTTCAACTGTTTTCAATGGTTATGGAATTTATTTGAATATTTTAAATGAGGTGGTCAGTTCTCTTACATAAGCAATGATCACACTGATTTTTCGAAACATACTTATAAGTTTTCTAAAATTAATTTTATTGGAATACAGTTGCTTTACCATGTTGTGCTAAGAAAATGTTTATGACATTCTAAATCACTACATAGCATTACTAATTGTTTAATGTAAAAAATGGTTTAATGTGTGGATGTTCAGTTAATTCATTTAGGGAATAACAAAGGGTGAGAAAACAATGAACAATCAATTGCGCCAATGTCAATGTTGCCAAATTGGCAATATTTTTTAACATTTCAAAATTGAAAACTCCAGAGCTCAGTGGATGCTATATAGACATTTTATCTTTCAAAATACAAAGGCATCATTCAAAAAATGTATCTTAGGGAGATCTAAATCCTGATCCTGTTTAGACATTGGTGTTCCTAGAAATTCTCCCGTTCCAGAAAATAAACTCAGAAAGTCTGGGGTTATTACCATTTGCACACATCAAATAAGCAGGTGAGAAAGTAGATATTTTCCAAGAGCGTTGGGGGTGGTGAGCAGCGTATTAAAATCCCCATGAAAAAATAAAGAGTTTGGTTTACTACAGACTATTTTAGGTTCCTAAATGTAATCTGAAGTAGGTAATGTAATCTGGGTGTTTAGGGAGCCTGAAGATTCTGCTTATTAATGAACATGTGCAAGGAGCTCTCTGAAGACAATTTCTTGCATACTTTTCTTGTATACATTTACACTTATAACTGTCACCATTGAGACACTAGAAAAATAATTATTAATGCTGTGTTCATTATTGCAAAGTTGATAAACATCAACTCTACTAAGAAGTTAAAATCATATTAGAGGGAGGAGGAACTTCTATATTCCTGATATTCACCTTTATAACATGAAACTAGGTTCTTAAAAGTAGATTAGTATATTGGGAATTGCTGGAAGATATATAGAATGGTCAAACTACAGTATGTGTGGCCTGGAACAGAAAGGTAATTTAAAATCATTTTGTTCATATAGATTATTTCCGATTGTTCAAATAGTGAAAAAAAAAGATATAGAGGTAGAAATTATTGCTATAGTAAATGAGAAATTCAAAGTATGAATTCTTGTGCAAGATGAAGTTTTTTGGATCCAGTTTAACTGGCTGTTAATGCAAGATTCTGGAATAGATAGTATCCATGTTAATTATGATAGTCACAGTTTCTTTAGGGCTTCCCTGGTGGCTCAGATGGTAAACAGTCTGCCTGCAATGTGGGAGACCTGGGTTGGGAAGATCCCTGGAGAAGGGAATGTTAACCCACTCCAGCATTCTTGCCTGAAGAATTCCATGGACAGAAGAGCTTGTCGAACTACAGTACATGGGGTCTCAAAGAGTTGGACACGACTGAGCTACTAACACACACACACACATACATACACACAGGTTCTTTATACCTGGGCATTGTTATCCTTTTGAACCTCTTCATCATCCCAGTCGATTCTAATTTGTAAAGTTGTATTAGCTTCCCATCACTAATGCAATACACAGAATACAGTGTGTGGAAACAACACAAATATATTATCTTACAGTTCTGGAGGTCAGGATTACAAAATCAATTTCACTGGTTGACAATCAGTGTGTCAGCCAGACCGTTTTCCTTCTGGAAGCTCTAGGAGCAAATCCACTTGCTTGAATTGTTCCAGTTCCTACAAAGATAACATCCATTCCGTGGCTAGTGTCCCCACATTACTCTAACCTTTGTTTCTGTCCTGACATGACCTTCTCTGACCTGACCCTCTATAACTGTTCAGTCACTCAGTCATGTCCCACTCTTTGTGGCCCCATGAACTATATAGTCTGTCAGGCTCCTCTGTCCATGGAATTCTCCAGGCAAGCATACTGGAGCATGTTGCTATTTTCTCTTCAAAAGGATCTTCCAGACCCAAGAATCAAACCCATGTCTCTTGCATCTCCTGCATTAGTAGGCAGATTCTTTATCACTGAGCCCCCTGGGGACTCCCTGACATTTTATCATTTGTGATTATACTGGCTCAACATGGACAATTAAAGATGGTCTCCCCAACTCAAGATCTTTAAATAATCACACATGCAAAGTTCATTTTTTCATGTAAGACAAAATATTCACAGGTTATAGGGGTTAGGACATGGACTTTTTTTGTGGGGGGGGAGAGGGTATTATTTAGTCTGCAAAAAGATTTGCCTTATAAAAATAGGTTTAATTGTAGTGGGTACAACTACAACTATGCAAGTCCTGATGATCAGGGCATAGATTGGATGTCAGCTGGTGCTTTGTCACCTTGGCTGCAAGCTTCTTTGCAGGCCTAAAAGAATACATCTTTGTGTGGTGATTCTACTATTCATTATATGACTGATTTGATAATATCTGATCCCTGCTGCAAAATATACCTGCAAATACCTGTGAGTATATATGTGTATATTTAATTATTCTGCTTTTGGTTTTTCATTCTCCAGTGGGAGGTAATTGATAGCAACTCCTTTGTTGGAAAGCTAGTTTTAAAGCCAATAGTCTGATGTATTTATATATATGTATATTCCGGAAAGTAACTTGTGTAATCTTCACTGATAGCATTTTTTACACATCAGATATACAAGTGCTAGAATAGGTGTATGGTGACACATGAGATGTCAGGTGATTGAAAATCTACAAAATTGCTTAAAATATTTTATATTATTCTAATGATTTAATTGTGAATTTTGACTGCATTAATCTAAAACTGTCCATTTTCTTTAATTTGTAGTAGATTCCCCTTTTTAAAATCATTCCAACCAAACATTCATCCGATTAGCACATTTTTTTTCCTCCATTTATTATAAGCACACACATAACTGTTGGTAAAATATTGTTCATGTTTCATTATCTTCATTCTAATGTAACCCAGAATGATGAAGAAACAAGAATTTAAATGAGTGTAAACTATAGAAAATCCAGATATCAATATGAAAACATGGATGTCTACTACTGCTTTAATAAAAAAGACATTGTTTTAATTTTTTTCTTTTCAAATATTTCAATTAACTATTTGAAACCTTCAGAATATTATCAAGAGAACAGTTTAAGTGAAGATGCCTACCACCTAATTCAAGGTTCTAAGAAAACCAATTTTTCTCCCAGAGTAAATGAAATCACAGCTATTATGATAAAGGATGATTTATGATAGAAGTTTTTTCACTCATTATCCCACAATAAAAACAGCATTAAATCCTTAAACTTTTTATATTATCAGGAAATTTAGTTGTGAAAAAAGTCTATAGTAATTATCATTGTGAAAATTGATCATTTTCATTTTGAATAGTTTGTTCAAAGTGAACACAGTTAATCAGAGCATTCAAATCCAAGCTTGTTGAGAAAAATTACAGTCCAGGTACAGCTTCAAAATTCAGTTACATAACTGTCTCCTTTATATTTTTCCTGTGAATTCCTTTCAGAGGATCAGAACAATTTTCTCTGACTTTCGAACTGATTTCAAACTCAATTATGTTTCCCATGATTTCAAGTATAATTTTGGTTTAAAAATATCTCCTTATTAAAATTTCTTGTAGCAAAGTAATCACACAGTTAAAAAAAGCAACTCAATTCCTCCGAAAAAAGGGATGATGAATTATTGCTTTCAACAATTAAGTAATGTCAACATCTCATTGTGCACATTTTTGAGAATGGAACTGAAATTTCAGTCAGCATGAGTTTGAGAATGACTGTACTATTGATTATGGAAATATTTTTATTTACAGTTGTCAGTTAGTGATAAAATTTTAAATACTTAGTTTATGGCTGTAGAAAACGGAAATGTAAGAGCTCTTTTTCCCAGGAAGTCTAAAAATAACAAGAGTAGCTATCTTTTTTTAATGATACTCAGTGACAGACTGAATAGCTATATTTAAAATATCACTTAATTATTCTCACAGAAAGTTACTCATTATTATAGTATTTTCATTCATTAAGGTATAAAAGACTGAGTAGTGAATACAGGTGCCATGAAAGAAAGGGACAGCAATAAGTTATAATATTAATAACTTTTAACCCTGCTCTTGCTGACTTCCTTCTTTTCACACATTTTCCCACTTTGATACCCTCTATTTTTGCTGTCTTTTCCTTTTAGGTTTTTGCATGTTAATAGGCAATATTAGGTTCTTCCCAGTGGCGCTAGTGGTAAATAATCCACCTGCCAATACAGGGACACAAGTGAAGTGGATTTGATCCCTGGGTCTGGAAGATTCCCTGGAGCAGGAAATGGTTCCCACTCCAGTATTCTTGCCTAGGAAATCCCATAGACAGAGGAACCTGGCGGACTACAGTCCATGGGCCCTCAAAGTGTCCGACATGACTAAGTGACTGAGCACAGGCAATATTAGTACCATCTGACTGAGGTTTTAGTGGCCTGTATTTACATCTCATTGTGACACTAGATACTTTCTGTGAGCTGGCTTTTTACTTTGTTCATATTGCCGTGCTAGTCCTGAGGTGACTCAGTACAATGACTGCACGCCATTTGCGGCCACTGGCTAGGAGGGGACTCTGAGGGTGATCCACAGCAAATCAGTAGATCAGGAGGCTTGAGAGTGGACATGGAGCCTGGAATCTTATCACAGATCATCTTTGATTGACTAGAAGTCTGGAAGTGGGTGAGGAGAATATAAGGTTGAAAGAGCACTCCTGGATCCAAACTTGGGTACATATGACATAATTAAGTCAATAATCTCATCATTTGTAAGTCGGTTGTATAAAAAAAAAAAGCCCCCCAAACAATGCATTTATCCACATTGTGTAGATGAGACAGAATCTGGAATGCTTTCTCTTCGGAATCCAGTAATAGTACAAGCATTGCATAGGCAAATTAAACTTATTTTCATGTGAGCAGAACATCATTTATCTGGATCCCTTCACTCTCGAAGCAGTGCTCAAAAGTAGATTTAATGGAAAACTGCAGTGTTAGGAAATATCTCTGCATATCTATGAGTGCAAACTGCTACTTTGAAACAGAAGTCTAGATGATATATTTTTTTTATCAATTTCAATATGATTTTCTTATGATTTGTTTCCTATTCATAGACTTTCTACTCAGACTAACCCACCAACACTAATATTTCACTAGATCACATATTTAAGAATCATCTTTTAGAGAAGTTCAAAGAGGTGCTGGTTATTGGTAGCTAATTGTTTAAGTCTAAGTACTGAGATGCCATATGTAAATGGATAACAGAGTGACTTGTTAAATTCTAAAACTATCACACAACAAAAAAACTAGCATACTGATCATAAGTAAGAGTTAATGCTTAAAAAGTCTCAGATGATAGCTGTCAAATAAATGGTATATTGTGAACGTAAGTGTTAAAGAAGTCTTAGTGTTTTATTAACTCATTTAATTTTCATAGCATAGACCAGAAAATAGAAAGTGATTTTGACACCAGGTTTGCATTTGATTTAAAATATATTCTCAAATTATCACAATCAATGTTACAAATACATCAGAATAAATCAAAATTATATTCATTGCATTATGATGCATCAATCAATGGTTACTAGAAAAAAACTCCACCAAACCAATGAAAGTTAAGTTGAAATTTAACTATAAGCTGAGAGATTTAAAATGAATACATTCCAAGTCTGTTTCTGGTTCTAAAAAGTTTCAGTTTTCTGAAATAATGAACTATCTTTTTCTAACAATATATATACACACAGAGAAACACACACATACAGATATGTTTATGTGTGTGTGTGTGTGTGTATATATATATATATATATATATATATATATATATATATATATATATATACTGTCTGAGCACCAGGGGAGCCCTGGTGCTCAGACAGTAAAGGATCTGCCTGAAATTCAGGAGACCCGAGTTTAATTCATGGGTCACTAAGATCCCCTGGAGAAGAGAATGACTTCCCACTCTAGTATTCTTACCTGGAAAATCCTATGGACAGAGGAACCTGGCAGGCTACAGTCCACAGGGTCGCAAAGAGTCAGACATGACTGAGCAACTAACACTTTCACTTTTTGTCATATATACATACATGCACATGTATCTGTGTATGTGTGTTTCCAATGCAAACCAGGAAAAACTATATAAAAAGAAGCTGTAAGGTTTGAGTATTTCAAGAAAATTTAAAACAGCAATGGAAATGTTAGTTTTCAAAGCAAATTAAGAGCTCTAAGAGATTAAAATGGACAAGAGATTTTTAATTAAAATAACCAATTAAAATCATACAACTCCTAAAATGAAAAAATATGCAATAAAATAAGGTGACTCTGTAACTTTATCTTAAATTTAGTTCATTTTGAAATGCCACTGAAACACAAATATTATTTCTGGGTAGTTATTTGCTGTGAATACACACATTTATAATATAATGGTCATATAGTTTATACCTCCTTTGCTGCTTCCATGTGCAAAAACATTAGTTTTCATAGGGAAAATGTATTTCGAGTGAAGCAGAAGGTAGATAGGCCCCCTTTGTGTGTGTGTGTGTGTGTGTATGCGTGCGTGCTATGTTGCATTATTCATGTCCGACTCTTTGCAACCCTATGGAATATATAGCCCTCCAGGCTCCTCTGTTCATGGAATTCTCCAGGCAAGAATATTGGAGTGGGTTGCCAGGCCCTCCTCAGTTGGTCCCGTAGGGTAAAGCAACTGGAAATCTTACACCTGTGGACCGAAACCCCAAGACGAGAATGGTTGGATAAGCAAGGGAGGAGGCTGGACCCTGCCAAGATCAAAGATAAGAGGCCACATATTTTTCATTCTCAAAGTCAGGAGACCTCCCCAACTGCACATGAGCAGAAAGGTTCCTTGGAGGTCAAAAGGGGAGTGATGTCAACTGATACCACTACCCATAGGCCTCTTCTGTAGAATCCATCTCGGTTAAGAGATGCATGCACACATGAGAGGATCCTGAGATACACCAAATACAGACTCTGCCAGGCAAGTCAAAGCAATTGGTCAAAGGAAACCTGGAAGCAATGCCTCATAGTTGACTTAAAATGCCACAAGGGTATGTCTTAGGGATTCTTCCTCTTGCGTCTATCTTGTGTCTGCTCATGTCTATCCACACGTACTATACTCTTTTTCCTTCTAATATATATTTCACTTGCTCCACTATTTTCTGTGTTTCTGGGGGTTCTTTTTCTGCAAAGCTGAAGGGCCAGGGCCTTGTCATTGACCACTGGTCACCACGACCCAACCTCAATCTCTGGCCAGGAACTGAAACTCTACTTCAAGCCATAACATGGTCGAGGCCACCCAAGTTCACAAGAACACTTTTGGCTTCAGTTTGTAGTTGTATAATTATGCATGCTAAATATCATTTCCCTGGTGACTTAGACGGTAAAGAATATGCCTGCAATGGAGGCAGTGAGAGTGAAAAAGTTGGCTTAAAGCTCAACATTCAGAAAACTAAGATTATGGCATCCGGTCCCATCACTTCATGGCAGATAGATGGGGAAACTGGCTACAGTGGCTGACTTTATTTTTCTGGGCTCCAAAATCACTGCAGGTGGTGACTACATCCATGAAATTAAAAGACACTTACTCCTTGAAAGGAAAGCTATGACCAACCTAGATAGCATATTAAAAAGCAGAGACATTAATTTGCCAACAAAGATCCGTCTAGTCAAGGCTATGGTTTTTCCAGTGGTCATGTATGGATGTGAGAGTTGGACTATAAAGAAAGCTGAGCACTGAAGAATTGATGCTTTTGAACTGTGGTGTTGGAGGGGACTCTTGAGAGTCCCTTGGACTGCAAGGAGATCCAACCAATCCATCCTAAAGGAGATCAGTTCTGGGTGTTCATTGGAAGGACTGATGTTGAAGCTGAAACTCCAATAACTTTGGCCACCTGATGTGAAGAGCTGACTCATTGGAAAAGACCCTGATGCTGGGAAAGATTGAGGGCAGGAGGAAAAGGGGACGACAGAGGATGAGACGGCTTGATGGCATCACCGACTCAATGGACATGGGTTTGGGTGGACTTAAGGAGTTGGTGATGGACAGGGAGGCCTGGCGTGCTGCAGTTCATGGGGTCGCAAAGAGTTGGACACAACTGAGCGACTGAACTGATTCCTGCAATGCAGGAGACCTGGGTTCAATCCTTGAGTCAGGAAGATCCCCTGGAGAAGGGAATGGCAAGCCACTCCAGTATCCTTGCCTGGATAATTCTATGGACAGAGGAGCCTGGCGGGCTACAGTCCATGGAGTTGTAACGATTCAGACACAACTGAGCAACAAACACTACACTTTCATTATGTCCATGAAAACTATATCCTCCTTAAAGGGACTGAATGATATGAAAAGAGACAACATGCCATCCTGTTTGCTTCCTGAATATGCAAAGAACCACCAAAATTGCTGATGTTGTCATAGAGTTTTCCATAATTTTTTCCAGTAAACTTTTAGAAAATATGTTTACCTTGATTTGAGAAGAGCTTTTAATCTTCAAGTCAAGAAACTGACTTGGGTGAAACGGGAATAAACAATAATTCTCCAAAGGCCCGTTTACTTGAGATTGCTTATATCAGCAGTTTATTTTGAGACTTTTAAGCAGAAATACATGCTTGAAATCCAATGTATTTGAGGAGTATTTCAGATAATGATTTAACTAACTGTAAGGTAAATACACTATTCTTAATATTATCAACTATCTCCTTCCATATGAAAAGAATTTTAAGAGAAGAAAAAGACAATTTAGAAATAGGTCCCATTATAAGCAGAAATAAGATATATAACCTGAAGAGCAGACACTATAATGACATTTTGATAAGAATGTAAGAAATGAAACCTTATTAAAAAATTACTGATGTTAATGCCTTTCTAGTTTTCAATATATTGCAGGGTTTTACTAGTTATACATTGTGTAGAATATATTCTCAAGATTGGACTGAATTTTTCAAAATTAATATTTAGAAGTTATGTTATCCTAAATAATGAAATATTGTTTTTAATAAAAATGTGTTTTCAGAAACACTTCAATTACTCTAAGAAGACAAATGGAATAATAAAGATATTTGAAATGTAAAAAATGTGTATTTGGCTTAGAAACAAGGAAAGAATTTCAGACACACGTTGCAAATACTTTTGAAGTTTCTGTAGATGTAGCATAGAGTACAACCAAATTATGAGAAACACAAAGAACAGTCTCAGAATCCTCTCTTGAGAATATTTGGGGAAGTGAATAGATATGAACCCTATAAATGACTAACATTCCCAAATAAATAAGTGTAAAAGTGAGATTGGATGCTGAGGCTTAAAAAGTAGGATGAGCAAGGTAAACAGAAAGAATACCATTAGAAGACAGCTTTCTGCCCTCCCATCCTCCACCTAAGTTGCCCAAGTGAGCCTGTTCTGTGGGATTAGCTCCATCCTTCCTTTCTGGGGAATCCTAAGGCATGTCGCAATGACTCCTCTGGTCACTGTTAGATAATTAAAACCTCTGCTTTCTTTAGTCAAGAAAAATTTTGATTTAGTTCAACCTATTTTTGTAATCAATATATCTAGTCCTGGAAAACAAGAAACAAATCATAAGGAAAAAAAAATAACTGAAACTGTTTCCTTTTCACATCCAAATTCCCTAACCACCTCCAAAAATGGAAAGAGGATGAACGTTGGAAAAGAAACAATAAGTGAAGGGCAGGAAAACTCTGCTTTGTCATTGTCTCAGGGATTCAGAATTGATAGAGTGTTTAGTATCTTAAGGAAGCTCCATAGTGTTCTCCATAATGGCTATCAAACAACACAGCAATCCCACTACTGGGTATATAACACAGAGAGAACCCTAATTCCAAAAGATACACGCACCCCAATGTTTATTGCAGCACTACTTACAATAGCCATATTATGCAGGACATAAGTAAAAGTGAAAGTCACTCAGTCACGTCCAACTCTTTGAGACCCCATAGACTGAAGCCTGCAAGGCTCCTCTGTCCATGAAATTCTCCAGTCCAGAATACTGGAGCAGGTAGCTATTCCCTTCTCCAGGGGATCTTACCAGCCGGGGGATCGAACCCTGGTCTTCTGCATTGTAGGTAGATTCTTTACCATCTGAACCACCGGGATGTCCATACAGGACATGAAAGTAACCTAAATGCCTATCAACAAAAGAATGGATAAATAAGATACAGTACATATATACAATGGAATATTAGCCATAAAGAAGAATGAAATAATGCCATTTGCAGCAACATGGATAGATCTAGAGATTGCCAAACTGAGATAGACACAGAAAGAAAAATATCATAAGATATCACTTATATGTGCATTCTAAAGAAAAGGGTACAGTTCAGTTCAGTTCACTTGCTCAGTCGTGTCCGACTCCTTCTGACCCCATGGAATGCAGCACGCCAGGCTTCCCTACCCATCACCAACTCTCAGAGCTTACTCAAACTCATAAAAAATGGTACAAAAGAAAAGGGTACAAATGAACTTGTTTACAAAACAGAAATAGTGTCATGGGTGTAGAAAACAAACTTATGGTTACCAGGGAATAAGTGGGGGGAGGGAAAAGTTGGGAGGTTGGGTCTGTCATATACCCACTAATACATAAAATAGATAACTAATAACCTGCTGTATAGCGCAGAGAACTCTACTCAATACTCTGTAATGGCTTATATGAGAATAGAATATAAAAAAAAAAGATGTATATAGATGTTGATGTATATAAGTGATACACTTTGTTGTATACCTGAAACTAACACAAGATTATAGATCAACTATACTGCAGTAAATTTTTTTTAGAAAAGAATTGGTACCCTATGGACATCAATGCTCTCTGAAGCTTGATTTTTTTCCTCAGGTGGCACTGTGTCAATTCTTCAGTGTTTTCTTATGCTCCAAAACCATATGGATATCTTACCTGCACATTCCTCTACATAGACACATACGTCTTTCCATAGATACATCTACAAATCCTTTTTCAGCCTCTTAACATCTTAGGGTACATTCCTAGCTTCTTACCACTGATCACCTCTTGCCTTCTTCAAGTAATATAGGATGTGTCTCTCACTCAAGGTTCTTTGGTGAACATTCACTCATTCCTTGTTCTGAGATGATGGACAATCATGCACCCTCACCCAAGCAAATACTAGGTACTCTGTATATAGAAGAATTACCATCTCTGAACTCTCAGCCTTTGAATTACTTAAATTTGAGTACAATGCGTCTATTGTGTCCTTGAATTTCAGGAGACACATATCAGTTATCCAAGCATGCAAGCTGATCTCTCAAGGTTTGTGGACCCAAAATGAACTGAAGCACTTACAAAAATTTTCTTTCTGAGTCCAACTCTCTGGCTACATCACTTTGAGACTTTTACAACTTCTAGTGAGTAAGGTATTGAGTACATATTAGGTACCAAACCTAGTTTCTTTTCAACATAATTGTCTGTACTGTCTAGATAATCTTATTTTAAAATATGTGACTATTTGATTTACATTATCTTTAACCAAAGTAACATTTTAGTTCACTGATTCCTAAAATTTCAATGTTAACTCTTGCCATCTCCTGTTTGACCACTTCTAGTTTACCTTGATTCCTGAGATCAAATTATGGTGGAAGTAATGAAGATAATGGTGATCTCCTTCAAAAGGTCCAGTGCACACACTGCTGCACTCAGTGCCCCAAACCCTTACAGCAAGCCACCCCCGACCCACACTTCCGCCAGGGAGCACAATTGCACTCAACTCACATGCTAGCAAAGTAATGCTCAAAATCCTCCAAGTCAGGCTTCAACAGTACATGAACCGTGAGCTTCCAGATGTTCAAGCTAGATTGAGAAAAGGCAGAGGAACCAGAGATCAAATTGCCAACATCCATTGGATCATCGCAAAAGCGAGAGAGTTCCAGAAAAACATCTACTTCTGCTTTATTGACTATGCCAAAGCCTTTGACTGTGTAGGTCACAATAAACTGTGGAAAATTCTGAAAGAGATGGGAATACCAGACCACCTGACCTGCCTCTTGAGAAACCTGTGTGCAGGTCAGGAAGCAACAGTTAGAATTGGACACAGAACAACAGACAGGTTCCAAATCGGGAAAGGAGTATGTCAAGGCTGTATATTGTCACCCTGCTTATTTAACTTGTATATAGAGTGCATCATGTGAAATGCCAGGCTGGATGAAGCACAAGCTGGAATCAAGATTGCCAGGAGAAATATCAATAACCTCAGATACGCAGATGACACCATCCTCATGGCAGAAAGCGAAGAGAAACTAAAGAGCCTCTTGATGAAAGTGAAAGAGGAGAGTGAAAAAGTTGGCTTAAAACTCAATGCTCAGAACACTAAGATCATGGCATCTGGTCCCATCACTTCATGGCAAATAGATGGGGAAACAATGGAAATATTGAGAGACTTTATTTTGGGGGGCTCCAAAATCACTGCAGATGGTGACTGCAGCCATGAAATTAAAGATGCTTGCTCCTTGGAAGAAAATCTATGACCAACCTAGACAGCATATTATAAAGTAGAGACATTACTTTGCCAACAAAGTTCTGTCTAGTCAAAGCTATGGTTTTTCCAGTGGTCTTGTATGGATGTGAGAGTTGGACTGTAAAGAAAGCTGAGTGCCGAGGAATTGATGCTTTTGAACTGTGGTGTTGGAGAGGATTCTTGAGGGTCCCTTGGACTGCAAGGAGATCCAACCAGTCAATCCTAAAGGAAATCAGCCCTGAATATTCTTTGGAAGGACTGATACTGAAGCTGAAACTCTGATACTTTGGCCACCTGATGGGAAGAACTGACTCACAGGAAAAGACGCTGATACTAGGAAAGATTGAAGGCAGGAGGAGAAGGGGATGACAGAGGATGAGATGGTTGGATGACACCACCGACTCAATGGACATGAGTTTGAGCAGGCTCTGGGAGTTGGTGATGGACAGGGAAGCCTGGTGTGTAGCAGTCCATAGGGTCACAAAGAGTCGGACGTAACTGAGCAACTGAACTGAACTGAACTAACCAAATATGAGACTACAAAGCCTCCACTTTAACAGTTCTTCCAGTCTTTTGCATTGGGTTATTTGCATATAGCTTGGATAGAATGTTTATAAGCAAATGAAAAATGAAGACATAGAAACGTTTCCTTCTGATATATTCAAGCTCTTGCCTGATACATCAGATTGCATAATTTAGAAGGAACCCAGAAAAATCAAATATCATGCATGGAATGTAGGTAAGCAAAACAAAACAAAACAAAACAAAAACCAAACATCTTGGGTTTACTGAATATAGTCATAATTGGCCTAATAATTGATTCATTTCCTCAAAATGTATATTTTTCAAAACTGTTTGTACTCTGTGACCATCCACAGTATAGCCATTATATGAAAAGTAAAAGTGTTACTTGCTCAGTTGTGTCTGACTCTTTGTGACCCATGGACTGTAGCCCTCCAGGCTCCACTCTCTAAGGAATTCTTCAGGCAAGAATACTGGAGTGGGTAACCTTTCCCTTCCCCAGAGGGTCTTCCTAAGCCAGCGATCAAACCTGGGTCTCCTGCACCGAAGGCAGATTCTTTATATTTTGTAGTTTAAATCATGAAATATGAGAAGTTAACAATGTAACTTTTTAGGTCTCTGTATATTGAGATATATATAATCAATGAATTGAAATAGCCAATATCCATTTCTTACAGTTAACATGAGATGATATTCGGTTTTCCTTAATGATAAGTGTTATCATTCTCTTTAATGATAATAAGTGTGTCCTCTATTGGTAATACTAAGCACACACTTACATACAGGAGACCTTTTCTTTGTGTCAGAATACTAAATATACTTTCTAGCATGTACTTGTTTACATACATAGGAATGTTTTTTCCTTTATATACTAAACACCATAACGATGAGAAAAAATAACATATATTTTTCTTGTATGAGGATCCTAATTCCTTATAGGAGGACAGCCTAAGTGTCTTATGTGTTCACCTCTACTTTCCTTCTGCACTCAATTTGCCTCAAATGTACTTGATTACATAATTCTTTGTAATTAATTATTTTTGGACAAGTTATAGTATAATAGAGCACAATATAGAAAAACACTTACTTTTATAAATAGAGACATATTGACAGACAAGTCTAAAGAACAATCATGAAGAGTAACCTTTTCGCTCATTCAGTGACACCAAGGCTTACTAAATTACAAATAAATGTATTTACAAGCCTAATACATGGCTAATGTCATGTCATTTACAAATTTGGGATTAACAAAAAAACTCTGATGTATTCATCCAGTATAGATATTAACACAGGAAGGCAACTCTTTATTTCTGTATCAAAAATAAATACTTGGATGAAACCACATGTGTAGGGATCAACTCTAAATTTATTAGCTAGTAACTATATAACTATAAAAGAGCAGCTGCTCTTTGGACAAATTATTTTTCTACTTTGGTTTCACTGATGGTTATACAACTCTTTGGAGGTAAATATTGGCTAGCAAATGAAAACCTTTGTCAGCTTCTCAATGTTTCTCATATTTTCTAATTTTTGAAAACAACTAAACCAATAAAACAAAGCAATTAAAAACAAAAACTTATCCGGGCTATCAGTTTAGTACTGGCTAAACTTTTCTAAAATAAAGCTTTTTTTTAGATAATAATATTAAATTATATAGATTGAAACATTATAAATGAAAAAATCAATAAGCATTTAAATAAAATAAAAAATAAAGCATTATATTTATTTTATGAATTCCCTTACCATATCTTCAAATTTTTACATTACCCAATGCACAGAAATTATGCCACTAAGTGAGTTCAATTTTCTTCACCCTTTCCCTATGTCTCTCCAGAATAAATAAATAAAACAGGCACATTCCAAGCCAGATAACTATAATAAGATTCAGTTTTTCAAAAGGGCATTCATCAGACACGAAGTTATGTAGAGGCACAGATTCAAATGTCACTATCTGATAAATTATGCTGATACACTTAAGCAATTTAAATAATTCAGAGGAATAACAAGGGGATTTAGTCATTTGGCTAAAACCCTGAGTAATTATTAATCTAATAACTTGAAATCTCTTTTTAACTGCATGGCTCCAGATATAGTACAACAAGGCAGAAGTAAGTTTCAAATTATAAAAGTATTCAAAGGAGAAAGTTTTGAAGATTAATATTTTAATATATTTATAAAGGTAAAAGAAAACATTCTGATCTTAGATGAAAAGTAAATATTTCCTACATTTTTTCAAGATATTTCTTCCAGTATGAATAATATTTGGGATCTCTTTTGCTCTTGGGCAGTAGCAATTGAAATAATGGTGTATATATAAAGGCTTTATGTTGACTTTTTCAATAAATGTCAACTGAGTACTAAGTACAATTGTATTAGAGTGACAAAATTTCTTATCACTGCAAATGCCTTCATATAGAAAAAAAAAAGAAATAAGCAAAAAAGCAAAAAAAAGCAAAATTTAAAATGAACAAAAAGAGAGAAAGAGTAAAGATTTCCAGTTGATCGTGTAATTCATAATGCTTTGAATATATTGTTTTATTAATTTTTGGTTCTGTTGTCATGGGATGAAGCTTTCATTGTCACTCCCTGTCTTATAAAAACCCAAAATAATACTTGATAAGAAGCAATAGCATTGACAGAATAAACAACCGTTTTCAATAATTAGTGAGGGGAATTATGCACCTCTTTCAGGTTAAGGAAAACTGAAACTCCTTGTTTAGGATGCAATGCAAATGTCTGTTTGCAGGAAGCACATCACATTTCTCATTTCATTTCTCACCTCATTAACTCCCTTGACAAAAGATGTATGCAGATCTTGGAAGGGTTCAAAGTCTTTCCTTTGAAAGGCTCAGATATTATGAACTGTAAGAGTGGGAGTGTCTATCAATTTCACTTGGATAAGAAGCATTTTTTCAAAAATAATACTTTTCTTAGGGTTCTACAAATTCTTAAAATCTTACTGTGTGTCTGAACAGCTCTACTTTTGGAAGAAATAGAAGAAATATAATTAGAAATGAACTTTGAAAATTAAGTTGTGATATTCAAATGAGACAATTTGGAAATTGATTGTAATTAACTTTTCACTCGACACTATTTTATCCTCTTAATGAAGAAAACTACTAGAATGACTAAACAGAAAGAGTACTTTTTATTTCAGTTATATGTACTTACTTCTTTGACTGAGCAACACGTAATATAGAGATGTAATGGAGAGGTATCAGTGATACATGCTGACCCTAACACGTTCCGTTTAGTTCATTAATATGGACAGGATTGCAATTTTATTTTATTGACGTCACGCCATTGTTAATCTCAGTGACTTCATACATCTACTTTTTAAATGCCTACAAGACTCACTGATTACCAAACAATAAAATTATAAGGCTACTTCCTTGAAATTAGAAGGAACTAAACATCCTTAGCAACTTCCTTTTTAATTACAGAAATGGTTGGAGGTATTTCACAATCACCATTTCTATGACATCTCTTGAAAATGATAATAACCTCTCTCAAAGCTCACTGAAGTCAATGAATAATAACTTTACAAGAATACCCTGCATAATTGCTTACCTCTTCTAAGCTAAGTGACCTCCCAAGTTAGTGGCCACAAAATATGTAGCATATTATTACCACACATCAGGTATTAGATTTATATTAACATCCTTTTATGAATAAATATGCAAAAACTAAAAAATCACTGTGGCCAAGAGAAATATGGATTTAAGTTCCTTCTAAAGTCTGCTCAGTCAAAGTCCTCTCTTGATAAAGACAACCCCACTTTATCCAGTTGCTCAAGCCAAATCGAAAGAGATTATATTTATTCATGTTTCTTCACCCTTCATATCCGTTTGTTTTAGCATATTTTTCCAACTCTAGTGTGTTTGTTATTTTTAATTTGCTGCATCTGGTCTTAGTTGAGGCATGAGGGATATTTCATTGCTGAATAGACTCTCTAGTTGTGGCACACGGGCACAGTAGTTGTGTCATGCAGAGTCTAGAATGTACGTGCTCAGTAGCTGTATAATACAGGCTTAGTTGCCCAGTGGCATGTGGAATCTTAGTTCCCTGACCAGGGATCAAACCCACATCCCCTACATTGCAAGGTTCACTGGGCCATCAGGGAAGTCCCCCCCAACTCTAAACTCATACTCTTACTGTGTCCATTTTTTCCGTCATTCTTAGTATTATATGATTTTGCACTAGGAGTATCGCAAAAATTTCTTATTTTGCCTCCATTTCTGCCCCATATTACTTGGCTGGTCAAATAATTTAAAATATAAATTACATGATGGAATTTCTCTGATTTAAATCCACCAGTGATTTCTATCGTATTTCACAGAAAATTCCGTTCTGCCTTCACTAACAAATTTTGATTTACCAATCTTGGAAGATTTGCTTACTGCTGTGAACTTATAAATGACCTTTAGAGAGAAGTTACTGTAATTGGTCTTGCTATTGTAGTTTTCATTAGTCCATGAATATTTGATATTTAAAATTATTATGTAACCCAAAGTAGGTAAGACATTTCACAGTTTGAATATGAGATATCACTATAGAAGTAAAATATGAAGCAAAAAATGAAAATCCTACTTTAAAAAAATTCTTAAATGCATATTCAATGTAAACTAAATGCAGTTGCTAGTACATAAGGTATTCCATGAATTCCCTACTATCTCATTAAAACTTGTATTCCATGAGGGTGGTACAGAAGGGAAACATGAATTAGCCTTTATTTTAGCCATCAGGGATTCTGCTTGTCAAGGCCTAGTATTTGAATTTTAACAAAAATTCTAGGTGATTTTAACAAAAAGCCAAAGCTGAAGATTGAGAACCATGCAGTAAAGAATATGGGAGAAAAGGTCAATTACAGGAATCCATACACATTACTTTATGGATTTCAGTGTAGAAGTTTGAGACAGAGATAGCAGTTTGGAAATGATCAGCACATAAATAACGTTTATAACCATGGGGATGGTTGAAACTACCTATATTATGTGGGATGAAACAGCAGTGCCATGACTGAGGCCAATATTTCCAGTTGGCTTCTAGGAGCCCCTAGAGAAACAGGAACACTGGGGATGTGATGTGGTTTTAATTCTGGGATGAGTTTAGTTTCCCAGGTGGTGCTAATGGCAAAGAGCACCTGCCAATGCAGGAGATGAAAGAGTCACAGGTTCTATCCCTGGGGGAGGATGACGATCCACTCCAGTATTCTTGCCTGGAGAATCTCATGGACAGAGGAGCCTGGTGGGCTATGATCTATAGGGTCTCACAGAGTCGGACACAACTGAAGCGACTTAGCACACACACAATGAGTTTGGAAAGTTACTTTTAAATTCTTAAACCTTCATTTTGTGAAATGAGGCAAATCTCTTCAAAATGTCTATTTTATTTTTATTTCAATTTTAAATAAAAATTTCATGCCAATTTATTAGGTATGTCATTCTTTTAAAATATTTGTTTCTGAATCACAAGAATATATATTCTTTAATAAAGATCTGTGATCAGAGTATAATTAATTGGGGGAAAAGAGCCAAGTGAAAAAAGGAGGAAGTAATAGACAATGTCCTGAGCTGAGAAGTTCAGCACACTTTAAAAAGTGCTGGTTTATGTCTGACAACTGGCTCTCTAGGAAAAGAAAAAAAAAAAGAAAATGATGAGCAATATATGCCAATTTCTGTTGTGTAACTTTCAGCAGGTTTGATCAGAGTTGGTGGGAAACATATAATTGCATTCCAGTATATAGCATTTCTGCCACAAAAAAAGCAATAGGTATAAAACAACATAAGAAACAGAGAATGTACAGCTAAATGTAGTAAAATAATTAGAAACAAATGAGTTTTTATTACTAGCTTCACGTAATTAGTACAATTTAAATAATTATAAATATATAATGAATTTTTAATAATGGTTGTATTTAACACCCATTCTGCAAAGTTCCTGAGAATTTAATGATCAGCTCTCATGAGCCAGTATAAACAGACTCCTGTACAACAGGGCATACAGATCTAAGAATTCAAGTGATGTTTTACCAGGCCCTGTGAGCCTCTTATACTGATGTTCTTTATTTGTCTAACATACATTTGTTAGCTTTAAATTGGCTACTAAATTTGGGATATTCAAGAATGTGAATCATGTTGTATTGTGTAATAGTAGTGTTAGTCACTTAGTCAGGTCTGACTCTTTGTGACTCATGGACTGTAGCCCACCAGGCTCTTCTGTCCATGGAATTCTCCAGGCAAGAACATTGGAGTGGGTTGCTATTTCCTTTCCCAGGGGTATTGTGTAATATGTGGTCATAAATTAAATAGCACAGAGCTTGACATGTAACAGTTACCCAATAAAATTATTGATTTGTTGGTAAAACTATGCCCTGTTCCTTCAATATCTAAAAGTCTTTCAATGGAAAGAGTATTTCTGTAGAAGACTTTAAAATCTATGAAGGTTAAGTCTCATTTGAATTATATTCATGATATAAATGAATTAGCTCATACCAGTTTCAACTGTGACATAATTTATGTAAAATCCTGAGATATTGTCTCCAATTTAAGATGCATTGTCACCTAGAATTACAGTCTCTGCATTCAGATTTTTGCTGGAGCTTCAAGGTAAAAAGACAAATATAACCATAGCAAAAGAGATCAAGAGGGTATATAACAGTTTTGAGGAGGTTTGGGAGCTCAACCTGGTTGATGTGAACTGAATTATTTATGGGTATTTTGTTGTCATTATTGTCGTTCAGTCTCCTAAGTGTCTGACTCTTTGTGACTCTATGTACTGAAGCATGCCAGACTCCGCTGTCCTTCACTGTCTTCCAGAGTTTGTTCAAACTCATGTCTATTGAGTCAGTGATGCTATCTAACTATCTCATCCTCTTCAACCCCCTTCTCCTTTTGCCTTCAGTATTTCCCAGCATCATTTTTTTTAAGAGCTATGGAAGTGATTTTTTCTAAAGTAAAAGCAAACCAAGGTAAACTTACCTTCTAAAACTTCTGAGTCCTTTCCGTGACATGAAAACTATCAGAGACCTTGGATACTGTTCTGAAACTTTGAGCATGAATGGAATTCATCCAAAACCAAGTTATTTTTCTTTGCCAAAAAAGTGCCCCTTGTAATTTCCAGGGGATATATTTAAATGCCCCATGCTTGTACTAGTTTCCTGAGGATGCCGTGACAAAATGCCACAATCTGGGTGCCTGAAAACAACAAATTTATGGTCTCATAGTTCTGAAATGAAGGTCAGCAGGGCCATGCTCTCTTTGAAATCTTTAAGGGAGAATCCTTCCCTGCCTCTTGTTAGCTTCTGGTGATTTTCTAGCAGATCTTGGAATTACTTGGCTTACAAATGCATCACTCCAATTTCTGCCTCTATTGTCATATGGCTGTCTTTTCCCTGTGTGTTTCTATCTTCCCTTATAAAGACACTATAATGACCTCACATTTAGTTAATTATATGTGCAGAAGCTCTATTTCCAATAAAGCCACATTCATAAGTATTCTGGATTAGGACTTCAACGTAACCTTTTTTCAGACACAATTCACCTTAAAAAGACATCTTACTAAATATGTCTCATTCTGCCTTTAAAAGAGGGATAAATACCCTTGGATGTATCATAGATTTTAGCTGACGGTCCAACTATTTCAGATTTAATTATACAGTTGTGTCTGTGTGTGTGCACGCAGTCATGTCCAACTCTCTGTTACGCTGTGGACTGTAGCCCACCAGGTTCTTCTTGCCATGGAATTCTCCAGGCAAGAAACTGGAGAGGATTGCCATTTCCTTCTCCAGGTGATCATCTCAACCTTGAGATTGAAACTGGGTCTCTTGTATCTCCTACATGGGCAGGCAGATTGTTTCCCACTGAGCTATCTGCGAAGTCCCAATTATACAATTATGGTTACATAATTAATAGTTATGAATTTTGAAAAATGTACCATCCCCAAATTGATATCCATTTCACATGTAATAAATAATGCATTCTTTTAGATATTTTAATGATGCATTTTAGTTTGCAATTATATTTCTATGACACTCACTTTACACACACAGAGTTGTATGTAATGTGAGGAGCAAAACAGTTTCCATTCTGTTACTCCTATTAATTTATTTCAGTGATAGTTAATCATGTTTCCTGTTCATCTCAACTTTAAAAACCCCTAATGACAGAAAACATCATTTAAAAGAAATCTGTTAAAGCCTGTTTCCTTCTATGCACCTTGAATAAGTATATCCATCTAGTAGCACCATAAAAAAGTTGATGGGACTGTAATGAGATCATTAACTTTATTGCTATAAACATGGTATCAGGATAAAGTGCACCCTCAACAACGAAGTAGTATCCAACTGTTTCAAGTGTCTAAGAATTTTCACAGTACAATATATAATCCTTTGTTATTAAAATTAACTACTTTTCATCTTTTACTTTTTCATTTTAAAAGAACACTTCATCAGATGAGTTCATGAAGCAGATTTTTCTTATTTACCCGTCTTGTGTTTGTTTGGTTTGTTTGATGCATGTAATGAAGTTTATATAATAGTTTAAAATGATTATAATTATTATTCTTAGCTTAATATGAAAATTTAATTGCAGCTATTATGTACTTTACATAATCTTATACAATTAATGAAAATTTACTATATTTGAAATTAATATTTAATCAGATAAATTAAAAGCTCAATAATATACCATTCAAATTACTGAATTATTTTGTGAGCCAAGAAGCATGAAGACTAGGGCTCTCTCTTAATTGAGTTGGTTCATGTGTTTTGAATGAGTGAACGAGATGTATGTGACTGTGATAATAATAGAAACAGAGGAAATCATTTTGCTGTAAAATTATAGCACATAAAAGAGAAAAACATATCCGGTGGTGCCCATTAGAAAATCAGTAAAATAATATAAAACAATGACTTTAAAAGAATAAAATATTTGCTATGTAAAGTGAGGCAAAGAAATAATTGTGAATTAATAAATGGGTTAATTCTCAAATAAATGGAAAATTAGATAAAGCAAGTGCAGGACATAAGCAAGAGTAGTAACTAAAGGGAATTTTGAATATTAAGTTTAAAATATCAAACTTCTTGGAAAGACACTTGGAAACAAAGAGATTATTTTCTGTTTCTTTTGAAAAGCCAAATATGAACAAAAACAAAAAAAAATGTGGTATAATGTTATTTAGCTTAATTTTAAGTCTCATTAATTCAAATTTTTAAAGAAAACCTCAAAAATTACTCATAATGTGATAATGCAAATTAAAATAAAGATAGAACTTTAACTTTTCACTTACAAGAGAGAGAATTAAGAAGTTTCATAATATCCAGTAATTTCAAAGACATAAGAAAAGAAAATGTTCATAGTCTTTTGGTGATAATTTAAATGGATGGATTCAACTTTTCTAGAGAGCAGTTGGCAAACTTAAATATGCTTTATTTTGACCCAGTGATAAGAGAAGTGAGTACGGGATAATCACTTAATTGTTATTACGAGAAGCAGATATGTATTCAAGTGAGGCCAACCAGTTAAACAGACTATGGGTCATCCCCAGGTTAAAATAAACAAACAGGCAAAAAGCCCTGTGCTTTCATGCAAGTGAAAGGTAGATCTCTTAGGTCCAAAATGTATTCTAAGATTATATTAGAGAGCACAGTAAGCTACAGAACAATGTGTGTACTATGGGTGATTACCTTCATAAAAATAGTTTTAATTCACTACAAATAACAAATATAAACCTTTGGAAAGGCACTGAGTTGAGGGTGATTGAAGATTTCATATTTCACTTCATTTATTGTACCTCTATTTGCAATATGATTTATTCACTTACTTATTTCAATTATGGTTAACTGGGAGATAATCTTAGTTGTCTCTATAGTCTTATCACTATACTTCTCTATTTTTGTAGAAATGTATTAAGCATTACATAAACATATGAATAGTACAGGAAAAAGTGAAGGAAGGGCATTTGATAAATTCTGCTGAAATTTCTTAACAATTGGAAGTAAATCAATTCAAACCCTTACCACACTGTACAAATTACCTCACACTATATATAGTCATTCATTTCAGATGAACCAAAGTGAGATTGAAAAAAACCTGAAACATAAGTTCTATTTATCAAAAACTGAAAGAACAATAGCTTTTGAATCTTAGAGGTCTAACAGAAATGACAATAGTAACCCTCAAAAACTATGTGTGTGCATGTTAGTCGCTCAGTCATATCTGACTCTTTGTAACCCCATGGATTGCAGCCTGCCAGGCTCCTCTGTCCATGGTATTCTCCAGGCAAGAATACTGGAGTGGGTTCCCATTTCCTTCTCCAGGGGATCTTCCTGACTCAGGGATCAAAACCCAGTCTCCTGCATTTCAGGTGGATGCTTCACCATCTGAGCTACTATGCAAGATGGAAATAAAGAATTTGTTGAGGATATTAAAAGAAATAGTTGTGTTAGTCGCTGAGTTGTATTTGACTCTTTGCCAACCCAGGGATTGTAGCTTGTCAGGCTCCTCTGTCTATGGCATTCTCCAGGCAAGAATACTGGAGTAGCCATTCCCTTCTCTAGGAAATCTTCTTAACTCAGGAATCGAACCTGTGTCTCCTGCATTGCAGGCAGATTATTTACCATCTGAGCCACCAAGGAAGCCCTATTACCAGAAAATCCTTAATACATAAGTCAGATAATATATCAAAATATTAAAAATCTATAGTTGAGTGAAAACGAAAGATAAGAAAACAGTTACCAGAAACAAAGAGGATGTCAAGGCCAGAAACACAAGAGGAGGAAGGTGGGTAGTTAAAACCAGGCACTGATGCACCCATAGGAGCTGGTATTGAATGTCAGTGTAACACTGGGACATAAGGCTGGACCCAACATTTGGAACATGATTGGAAGTGTGCTTCTTGTACACGTTTGAGTTGAGATGGGACTTTCAGCCTCTCCAGCTGGAACTAGAAAAATACCCCTGACCCTGGAACATGGTATGGTGGCAGACAGCCTGCACCAGCAGTAGGTGGGGCAGTGGCCATTGAAAGAAAAATCCTATGCTACCCAGCTTGGTGATAACCAGAGTCCTAGGAGACATTAACATGAAAATTGAACTAGAAGAAACATAATCTGTTGAATCATGGTAGAATTAAAAACAAAATCTGCCCGTAGGAATATTTATAAACACAGGACACCTGCAAAACTCCCCGAGAAGAAAACAGACCCTGGAGATTAAATACTCACAACATATACGGAAACACATGGAAAACCACCAGGAGTGTTCACCAAAGCAGAAAAGAGCCCAACTCACTCCATATACATAGTTAGTTTCATTAACTGGGTAATTTGTAAGGAGGTTTAAAATCCTGACCAAAATCTATTATGGAAAATTTGTTTCAGTAAAGATGCCAAGAGAAAAACTTATCCCAAGTAAAGAAACAATATGAGAAGAAAATAGCTGTGATTCTAGTAAATGAATGGGCAGACCACAAACGTATAATTTACAAACATACAGTTAGGAATAAACCAAGAAAAATGGTCACACAAGAGACAAGTAAAGAACATAAGAGACAAAAAATGAATAATATCTCTTCCACAAATCTAACTAACAAAATATGTGAACCAATGCTGGCAGCAATGAGCTGTAAGGGATCACTCTCATAATTGCATCTGTGTGTGTGTGTACGTGCATGTGTGTGTGGGGGGGGGTTGTGTAAATAACACAATGCTTTTCAATAGGATATTGGCAGCACTCATACAGAGCCCTAAATAGTCAATGATTGATTTCTTAATTCTTTTTAAAGATCTTACTCAATTAAAATTATACCAAGTGTATAATATTCTTTTAGTGCAAATATATAATAGTACTATGTTAATTCAAAAAAGTCTCACAACATGAGGTTAAGTTATTTAAGCCAAGTATATGGCCCTTCTGTACATGGAATTATCCAGGGAAGAATACTGGAGTGGGTAGCCATTTCCTTCTTTAGGGGATCTTCCCAACCCAGGGACTGAACTCAGGTCTCCTGAATTGCAGGCAGATTCTTTACTATCTGAGCCACCAGGGAAGCCCAACACACCACATATTAATACAAAAAAGTCTCACAATATAGGGTTAAGTAATTTAAACCAAAGTATATTTTCTTGGGCTCCAAAATCACTGCAGATGGTGACTGCAGTCATGAAATTAAAAGACACCTCCTCCTTAGAAGCAAAGCTGTGAAAAAACTAGAAAGCTTATTAAAAAGCAGAAACATCACTTTGCTGGCAAAGGTCCATAGAGTCAAAGCTATGGTTTTTTCAGTAGTCATGTATGGATGTGAGAGTTGGACCATAAAGAAGGCTGAGCACTGAAGAAATGTTGCTTTCAAACTCTGGTGCCGGAGAAGACTCTTGAGAGTCCCTTGGACAGCAAGGGGATCAAGCCAGTCAATCCTAAAGGAAATCAATCCTGAATATTCATTGGAAGAGCTGATGCTGAGCTGAAGTTCCAATACATTGGCCACCTGATGCAAAGAGCCAACTCATTGGAAAAGACCCTGATGCTGGGAAACATTGAGGACAGGAGGAGACGAGGGTAACAGAGGATGAGATGGTGGATGGCATCATCGACTCACTGCACATGAGTTGAGCAAACTCTAGGAGATAGTGGAGAACAAGGAAGCCTGGTGTGCTGCAGTCCATGGGGTCACAAAGAGTCAGACATGACTGAACAACTGAACGACAACAACATATACACCCAGGATATTTTTGCCTAGACCTAAAAAATAATGTTTATAGAAAATATGTAATAACATCTAGTACTAGCCAAATGCATGGTATATAATGGCTAAAAATGTTTGTTGAATAGTGAACAGATGAAAGATGAGTTGAATCAATCAAAATGAAAGCAAAAATCAATACATACTATGCGTAATGTTAGGCAGAAAATACAGATAAGCTAAAAACATCCCCATGTAAACTATAAAGTTTTGAGTACATTTGCATAAAGTTCTTAAAAGTAAAGCCACTGAACTTTAAATCATTTAATCACATGATTTACTAATGCATGAGTAAATTAATTTACTAGATATATTTAATGCTATTTAGCCTTTCTGTGGTCTTTCCAGGTGGCTCAGCAGTAAAGAATCCACCTGCAATTCAGGAGTCACAGAAGACCTGGTTTCTACCCCTTTGTTGGGAAGATCTTCTGGAGGAGGGAATGGCAACCCACTCCAGTATTCTTGCCTGGAGAATCCCATGGACAGAGGACACTGGTGGGCTACAGTCCATAGAGTTTCAAAGAGTATGACACGACTGAAGTGACTTAGCACACAGGTACACACCCTTTCTATTGTTTAACAATATCAAAGTAGTTATTATTTTACACTAAATAAGAAAAGGGAGAGAGAATTTTTTAAAGCATAGTTCAACATTCACAAATTCCTCCTAAATGGTAAATTTCCATGATAGTCTATAGCTTTATCCCATGGTTGTTTTAGCTTGGGCTGTTAAAACAAAGTACCATATACTGGGTGGCTTAGATAGCAAAAACTGGTTTCTCATAGTTCTGGAGGCTGGAAAATGACAGCTGCCCTCTTTCTGTGTCCTCATATGGCCTTTCTTTGGAGAGAATGAACTTTCATCTCTCTTTTTCTTGGCACTCAGTTTGTAAGTCATGTCTGACTGTTTCTGACCCTGTGGACTGTAGTCCACCAGGCTCCTCTGTCTGTGAAATGTTCCAGGTAAGAATACAGGAGTGGTTGCTATTTCCTCATCCAGAGGATCTTCCCAACCCAGGGATGGAAACCAAGTCTCTTGCATTGACGTGTGGGTTCTTTACCATTTGTGCTACTTGGGAAGCCCTCTTCTTTTTATAAGGATATTAATGCCTTCTAGAGGACTCCATTTTCATACTCTAATTTAAATCTACTGACCTTCCACAGGCTCCACCTCCAAACATCATTATATCAGTAGGTAGGAACTCCACATAGAAATTTTAGTACAACACAAACATTCAGTCCACAGAAATGATTCTGTAATGAAATTGTATTACATTCAAATTAAAAATATATATTTATTTATTTTGGCTGCATCATGCAGCATGTGGGATCTTACTCCTCAACCAGAGATCGAACCCACACCCCCTGCAGTGGAAGTATAGACTCTTAACCACTGGACCACCAGGTAAGTCCTAAAATTCAAAAATCTTTATGAAATATTTTATTGTATTTTTTGTTGACTTCTTGCCGTGCATTGGCTCTTGCCTCACCTCTTATAAAGCAGGTATCATTATGGAAAAATCCTTCTTTATTTAAACTTCTCTCCCTTTACATTAGTAAAGTTTGTTCTATTTCTACTTTTCTTAAAGAGTGATTTTTTCCTGTTGTGTGACCTAATTCTTCTTCTAGTAAATGCCAGAATCCCTTCTTCCTTGCTGCTTTATATTTGGTTTTACTTATCCCTGCACAATATTGTATTCTCATTTTTTGTTAAGAAATTCATTTTATCTCTCCTACACCAGAAAAGTGAGCTCAATGAGAGGAAAGAATTGGTCTCCCTTTTTATACTGTATTGTCACCGCTAAGAACACTGGGCACATAGTAGTTGCTCAATTAATATTGGCTGGATAAAATGAAACCATGGATATAAGTCTAAATGTGTATAATATCTAATATGGCATCTGAATAATATCTAATGACTAAATATAACTCATATTTGTAACTAGTTTTCTTATCTCTGCAATTTATTATATTAAAGGCAACCAGGGTCACCTTTATAAATTGTTAATGGGTTTACAGCTATTTATTCCCTTGAACAATCTTAGGAATCTTGCATTTTTTCTTAATGATTTGTAGTGCTTTGGGGAAAAAATCACAATTCTTTGCCTGAAGTTCTAGGCCTCTAAAATACAGATTAGAATTTTCTAACTTTAGCCTTAGTCTTCACAGTAATTCAAGTTCAAATGGCTCTGCTTCATCTATGAATTAAGATTCAACCTCCCAACAATGGACATTCTACTTTCAAGTAACCAAAAAATCTCACAGAGAGAAGAGTCTGACTCTCTTAAATAGCTGGGAAATATATGTCAGGTTCCCAGAACTAAATTTAGTGATATATGAAAATAGAATTTATTTCACTTTTATTAAGAGGTATTCTATAGCTTGCAATAGTTTTAAGATATCTAGGATGTCTTTAGTACTATGTATATAGTTTTAAATAAACTTTATTGAACTTCTTTAACTGATTTCTTTTTTAAAGTAAAATTTATGATAAAACTTTGTATCTAATATAAAATTATATCCAGTATAAACCATTGTATCTCATATAAATAGAGAAAAGTTAGGTATATATATATGACATGGTTGTAGATATAGATACAGATACACACACCTTTATGTTGCTCTCAAAATAGTGAAATATTTACAATGTTTAAGATACTGGAAATAATTAAAATTTTCCCAAATAACGTGTCACTTTCTTCTATCTTTCACCATCTGAAAATGTTATAACTGTTCACATTATTGATACAACTTCTAATAAATTACAGTTTTGCTAACTTGCCTGAGGTTTAAGTTTACCTAGCATACTTTATGTTCTCATTATTGAGCCCTAACTTAGGAGGAATCAAAATCTTTTGAGGGTAACAGACTAGAACACTTCTCAGAATCAAACAGCTAGGTATACCCACTACTCTGAATTGCCCTGTGAGTTTAAACCTCAGATTAACATGCAGCATGAACTAGAAAGCATAAAAGTATTTTTCAACTGAAAATTAAGTGGTTCTTTTGTTAGTTTACTAGGGCTGCCATAACAAAAGTACTGTGAATGGGGAGGTTTAAACAACAGATATTTGTTGTCTCAGAGTTCTGGAGGCTACAAGTCCAAAGTCAAGGTGTCAGCAGTGTCTGTTCCTATGCGAACTAGGACCTAAGGTCCTATTCCAGTCCCCCTCCTCTAACCCTGCCGGCAACCAATATGAAGACAATTGTCTTCACCCTAAGCCATTTTAAATTATCCCTCTATATCTGCATCCAAATGTCCTCTTCTTGTAATGCACCAGCCATACTGGGTTGGGGCTCATCTGGATGACTTCTCTTTAAATTGATTATCTCTTTTGAGGCCCTATCTCCAAATAAGGTCACATTGTGAGGTAATGAGACAAGTCTGGGCCCTGGGCCTCTTTGTTGCAGTGCTGCAATGCTTGTACCTGGACACACCACTTCTTGAGCTACAGAATACAAACTATATGGAGCTAAAAATAACTGTGTACATGCACAGTTGAAGCAAATCTGGATCAAAATACACCAAAAAAATAACCCCAAATGCCATTTATGAAGAGCCAGCAGCAAAAATTGTGTGTCGAGAGCAAAAGCAGGTACTGCGCATGACCCCTGCACTCAATACCACCCGAGGGGTGGGGAAAGCACCTAAGCTGCCCCTCCAGCCAAACCCCTGGATACACCCCGAGAAGTGAACTGAAGTGAAAGTCTCTCAGATGTGTCTGACTCTGAGACCCCATGGACTACACAGTCCATGGAATTCTTCAGGCCAAATACTAGAGTGGATAGCCTTTCCCTTCTCCAGGAGATCTTCCTAACCCAGGGATTGAAGCCAGGTCTCCCGCATTGCAGGCAGATTCTTTACCAGCTGAGCTACAAGGGAAGCCCCTAACCTCACCCCATATAAGGTACAAGCACCCCTGTCTCTTTGTTCAGGGAGTAAGCAAAGGAACTGTTACTTGCTTTCCCTCCTTCCTGCAACTGGTGCAGGAGCCCCAGGAAAGCCCCTTGCTGATTTTCTTTTCTGGCCTCTAATCAATTTCTATTGATTAGGGAAAGCCAAGAACCCTGGTTGGTGTCAATACCTTAGTGGGGATGTAGGGAGGTGTTAGGATCCCAACATAGGAATTTGGAGGAAGGGACACACTTCAAATTGCAAAAGGTTCAATGGAAAATATTTATTTTCTGGTTTGGCCACCTCTGTTTAAATGTCCTAATTATTAATAGGTATATATTCTCCATTCATCTTCTTTCTAAACTTTCTCCCCTCAACCATGGGATGAGAATCACGAAGCTGACTTTGTCCTCAAGGTGAATGTGTCCAGACACCGTCTTGGAAGGAAGCACAACTGTGCCATCTTACAGAGAAATTTTTAATTTGTTTCTGCCAAAACTTCAGAGTTGGAGTAATTTCTCAAAGCCCTGCAGCAATTCTCTTTTCTCATTTGACATAAAGTGAGTCTGCATGTCTTTTTATTTTTTGAAAGGGAAAACAGAAACCCTTAAGACAAGAGAATGAAAAGTGCTGGGTTAACCCTGGCAGAGGTGAAAAGATCAAAGATGAGTTGCAACCTTCTGGCAGAGATCTTTTGTCATGATGAATAATTAACAAGCGCTAGAGAGCACGGGCTTCTGCCTCCGGACTGAGGTCCACGCCTAGCATGGAATGCCTGTGCATCTCAAGTTGTATTGAACAAAAGGATTTTCAGTTTATAAGCAAACACCTTGAGGATCTGGTATTAGACTCTGAAGTTTTTATCTTACAAAACTGGCTTAAAAGACGCAGAGATTATGAGATTAAAGGAAATGATCAGTTTCTTACTCTGGTTGCACTTCTACTATCGATACTTTAAAATGTCTACTTTTACCTCCTTTCATTTTTTCCATTTTATGAAAAATTGATACAATTAGTCTCTCCATTTTTAAGGTAGATAATGGTTCTCAGATTAATTGATAGATACAAAGGTATTGCCATATGCAAGCTGTTAAGAACAGGGTGTTTATGAGCCTTCACTCCCCGTTCCTCCATTGTACTTAACTGGCAAAACCCTAATTCTTGTTCTATCTAACACTCCTGCTTTTATGTCTAAAACACTAAATTTGATTAGAGAAAAAGACATGGTCATGGTAACTCTTCCTATTTTAAATTCACAAGCATCTTCCTGAAGTGGGCCATTAATGTTACCTGAAGTCCAGCTAGATTTCCCTAACCCCTTTCCTCTCTCTCTCACAAAGATAAGTCTACTCTTGTACACTTGTCAAAATTCTAATGTACTCCTGCAGCTGCTGACTTTGCTATTTTCTAGAAAATAGGAAGCATTCTTAAGAAATACTGCAGTTTCTCCCAGTAACGCGTCTCGAGACTGTTTGCTTGCATGAATGCATGTGCCTTTCTCTTTCCTAAGAACTTGTCATGCTCTTCCCTAAGTACAATGTCGACCTGTCCCTTGTGCATGGAATCTTATCACCTCTCTCCTACTCACACATTCTGCTCTTACAACAGTCTTCCATTTCTCTGTCATCATTATTTTATGCCTTTCCAATGAGTCACTGCCAGAGATATAAAAGTATTCTCTAACAACATAGATCTTAAAAAAAGCAAAAGATTTCCTTGATCCCACATTCATTCCTCATCACATACAAGGCTTTGTCCACTCCAATTTTTGCTGCCTCCTATAGATAAACAAATCTATACCTTCTTTCCACAATTCATCTTTCATTTTCTCTGGAACAAATTCAAAATAATATTTTATCCCAATTTCTTCAGGTCAGGCTCCATCTAAGGTCACTAATAACTTCATATTCCAGTAGGTCTTGGTCATTGTGAGTGTGTGCTCAGTCATGTCGACTCTTTGCAACTCCATGGACTATAACCCACCAGGTTCCTTTGTTCTTGGAATTTTCCAGGCAAAAATACTGGAGTGAGTTGCCATTTCCTCTCTCAGTGAATATTCCTGACCCAAGGCTTGAACCTGTGTCTCTGGGATCTCCTGCATTAGCAGGCTGACTCTTTACCACTGAGCCACCTGGTAAGCCCAGGTCTGGGTCATTATCTTCCTCTAATAGCATTGTAGGGCAAAAATCAATCACCTTACTGTCTGAAGCGCTTTCTTGATTTAGTTTGTAGAATATCATTCTCCAGAGCCTCACTCTCCCTGTTTTTCTTTCAGCTTCATGAATTCTTTCATCTTTTACATTGTCTTGCTGAATCAGTTATAGAAAAAAATTACTCTGACACTTTTTTTTTAATGATGGAAAGATTTTATAGAAGACTAGAGTTATAGCAATAGGGAAAAGTGCACTAAACTCCGAACACATCAAAGACAGCTGGGGAGTTGTAGACAAAGAACAGAGTGAGGACATCAGTGGATGAAAATTACTAAAAGGAGACATTCAGGCTAGAGACATAATTGCAAAACTGTTTTAATAGATCAAGAACTTATAAATAAAAGGTGAGGGGATGATTAAAAAAAAAAAAAACTTAACCAGGTACCAAGAGTGATTGGATATCAAGGATGGGTAAAGTTCTCACTAATGACTTAGCAGGACTCTTGATAAGATTAGGCTGGACCGACCAAAAAAAGGACAGGGACCTTACTAAAGTCTGGTCAAGGTCAGAGTATTTGTCAAATCCCACTTTTACCACATTCTGAATTTTCAAATGCCACAAGGCTTAGTCTTCAGACCCTTTCTCTTCTCTGTTTGTATTTTCCTTCTAGGTGATTTAACTCCAAATATATTCTTTTAATTTTCATTTTTCAGTTTCTAACCTGAATAGTTACCCTAAATTTAGACATGAATATCCAACTGGTCAATAGACATGTTCATTTGGATTACTACAAAAATGTACATGTTACTACAGAGAACAAACTCCTGCAATGCAAGAGATGTAGGTTTGATCCCTGGGTCAGGAAAATGCCCTAGAGGGAAAAAATGACAACCCTCTCCAGTATTCTTGCCTGGGAAATCCCACAGACAGAGCAGTTGGTAGGCTTCAGTCCATGGGGTCGCAAAAGAGCTGGACACAACTTAGCAAGTGAACAACAACTATAGAGAACAAACTAGTGGTTACCAGTGGGGGGGGGGGTGGCGGGACGGGGAGGAGCAATACACCGAGTACAAATTACTGAGTATAAGATAAACTTAAGGATGTATTGTACAACGTGGGGGACATAGGCAATGTTTTGTCATAACTTTAAATGGAAAGTAACCTTTTAAATTTATATTACTTTTCTTTAAAGAAGAGAATTTGGCAGGGCTGCTAAATAAAAGACCTCTCTATAAAAATGAAAGAAATTATTCCAAAATGACCATTTAGAAAATACATTAAGGTCATTCCATTTATAATAGTATCAAATTATAAGTAAATTGTAATTAACTGAAAAACAAGACATCTATGCAGAAATTTCTAACTCTAATAAAGAAGCTAAGGTATGAAAAAAATTACATCTTAGGATTTCCAAATCTACCCTTGATTTTCTTCCCCAAATCATCATCTTTTCCTTCTGTATTTCTCATCTCAAAAATTACATTAAGTTGCAGAGCTACTTGACATTTTCTTTTATTCCCACATTCATCCTATCAAGCTATTGTGACATTATCAGCAAAGCAGATCCAAGAGTTTTTCACACTCAGCAACAAGATCTATGCTCACCATACGTTCAGTTCTATCACACTATCCTCCTACCAAGTCCTTCTGTTTTCAGACTTGTCTTCTTGTTTTGTATTCTTCATTCAGAAAGGAGAGCAATCCTTTTCAAGGACAAGTCATACAACATTACTCCTTTGCTCAGTGTCCTTCAATGACTTCCCACCTTAGGTGAATATTGCAATATATTCCAAGTTTATTACCATGAGCTTAGAAGTCTTACCTGATCTGTATTAGAATTCTCCACCTTTGACTACTGCATCTCTTCTCCCTTTCTTACTGTCCTCCAGCCACGATCACTGATGAGCTTTGAGCTCTCACATTTATGTCTTTGCACTGGGTATTTGCTCTCCCAAATACTGTCTGTTAATTTTGGATATGACTCATTTCCTCACTTAAGTCACATATCTGCTCACATATCAGTTTATTCAAGAAGGCTTCCCAAATCTTTGTATAAATAGATCTGCATCCTGATCCATCACTATGTGCTTAGGTTGACTTATATTTATCATAGCACTTAGTATTTATCAACGTATACTACATTGATTGAATATCATTTGCCCACTGCTTTCTACTACAAGTTAAATTGTAAGAGGACTTTGACTTTCTTTTTCACTGCTGTATCCTAACACTTCAAACCTTTCATGAAAAAAGTGAAAGTGAAGGTGAATGTCCTTCAGTCGTGTCCAATTCTTTGCAACCCCGTAGGTGATATAGTCCATGGGATTCTCCAGGCCAGAATACTGGAGTGGGCAGCCATTCTCTTCTCCAGGGAATCTTCCCAACCCAGGGATTGAACCCAGGTCTCCTGAATTGCAGGAAGATTCTTAACCTGCTGAGCCACTGGGGAAGCCCTCAAACCTCTCATGGTAAGCATTAAATACACATTTACTGAGTGAGTAAAAGTATACAGTGTGTTCATCAAAGTTTAATACTTTTCAGTTTGGAAAGTATTCATTTTGTAAGCACATGGATAAAAACACTTATGAGTGCTGATACAGAAGTAATGTTATTAAAATTAAAGAGAGACTGTATAAGAATGTTTTTCCTTTTATCAATTGCAAAAAAATTTAACAAAAATCTTGAAACTGGTAAGAATGCTTTTAACCTTAAATTAAGGAATTAAAATATGAAAATAATATTAAAATAAGTTAGTAATCACTGTCTGACTCATGTGAGTATATATATCACAGACATTCCTGAGTTGGTAAACACATATGGGCTTTATTTTTCCCAATTTATAAGGTTATAAATGAGACGCTCAGCTGATAAAGAATCTGTCTGCAATGTACGAGACCTGCGTTCGATCCTTGGGTTGGGAAGATCCCCTAGAGAAGAGAATGGCTACCCACTACAGTATTCTGGCTTGGAGAATTCCATGGACTGTAGAATCCATGGGTTTGCAAAGAGTCGGACATGACTGAGCGCATAAACCAGGACAGACACACTGATGGAGGAGAGGTGTGATGTCAGAACAATCAACCAGGAAACTGCAGAAATTTAACTAAGGCAAACTATTCTCATTAGGGTAGCAGGACACAATAAAAAAGGTAAACCCAATTGACATTTGTAAAAGATGCACCACTAAATGGTCAAATAGATAGTGCTAGAAAATAAACCTTTTCACAAAGAATTGAAAACATAGCAAACTGATAGCAGAGGAAAATGTTATAAAGGGAATTAATTTGGTAGAGGTCTGGTGATGCCCAATGATTACTTCCATGTGACCACATAAATAAGTGGATAAACATGGCTGAATTGACCAGAGAACCTAGTATAATAAAGCTAGGATGATGCATAAAGAATCAGATTATTAGTGGTTATATATACATTAAATGGCTTGGTATGTGAATATATATCATTACAGAGGAAGTATTTTTGACTTTTGCATTGTGTATAGGTGGTGCTAGTGGTAAAGAACCTGCCTGCCAATGCAGGTAGCTGTAAGAGACATGGGTTGGATCCCTGAGTTGGGAAGATCCCCTGGAGTAGGAAATGGCAGTCCACTCCAGTGTTCTTGAGTGAAAGTTGCTCAGTCGTGTCTGACTCTTTGCATCCCCATGGACTATACAGCCTGGAATTCTCCAGGCCAGAATACTGGAGTGGGTAGCCTTTCCCTTCCCCAGGGGATCTTCCCAACCCAGGGATTGCACCCAGGTCTCCTGCATTGCAGGCGGATTCTTTACCAGCTGAGCCACAAGAGAAGCTAGAGAACAAATGGAGAACCAAATAGCATATGTTTCAGTGGTGAAAGCTGATGAATCAATCTAAAAATTATATCCTATTCTCTTACCTTGAAAATTAACCTTTATCACAGCCTGAAAGTCAAGGCTAGCGAGATGGAGTCCCCTCTCTACCATCAGCGAGGCTCTGGAAACTGTCTCCTATTGGTTGGTCTGAGGGTGTTTGGGTACCTGATTGATACTTTAATTGAATCTGACACTCAGCCCCTCTTGGTGAAAGGAAGGGCCAGAAAACATCCTGAACTGGACAGATAATCCTCATCCCTGAATCTTAAAAAATAAATTAATTAATAAATAAAATAAAAAACATGGACGCCCCTGAAACAGCATTGTCACTTGGGCAATAAAATTTAGCATAATTTTAAACTCAGTGTCCTCAGTTGCTCAGTAGTGTCTGACTCTTTGCAACCTTATGGACTATAGCCTGACAGTCTCTTCTGTCCATAGAATTTTCCAGGCAAGAATACTGGAGCAGTTGCCATTTCTTCCTCCAAGGGATCTGCCTGACCCAGGGATGAACCCAGGTCTGCAGCATCTTCTGCACTGGCAGGCAGATTCTTTACCACTGCATCATCTGTGAAGCCCTCATACTTATTCTACTTTGTGATATTTGACTTTTCTTCAGGAAAATGTATTAAGTTTACATGACAAATAGAACAGCATGGATTTTATATTACAAGAAAAGTAACTCGGATGCTAGTAGGACAATTTTATCACAGACTTTGGAAATCTATCACTTCTATTTTAGGTGAAATGTAGAAGAGAAATATTGTGAACATTTTCAACAGAATAAGTGGAGATAAAAAATATTGACTACATTAATATATTTCCAGTAAAGGAAAAGTATAATAATACTGTATTTAACACCAAAAATATAGTTTCTACTTGATATCAGATTCACTATAATTCAAACTAAAATGCAGATGGAGTTAAATGAACTTTGTTTCACAAAGAGAACCACAAAAATATTATAAAAAGACACTAAAAATTTTTCCTCTAAACTTTCATTCAGCTTTAGCCAACTCCCTTTATTCCTAAACTAAGAAATTGCATTTTAATCTTTAAAGACATATATAGTAGTTGGAAAAAAATATTCAGTAACTGAAACATTTGCCAAGAAACAAGACATTCTAAGTGTAAATTTCAGATCACTTTTAATACCAGCAGTTGTATTAGCTGTATTTATCTGGTCTTACAAAAATAACATTTTATAAATCACCCACAGAATTCCCTAGAGATTATTTCACTTTCTTTTGAGCCATCAATATACTAAAAAATATGTAATAAAAACTGTCTTGTATCCAAATGCCAAATCCCTAACTGCATATTTTATGAAAAAAAAATGAACTTTCACCTATAAAATGGCTTTGTGAAAATATGCCTCTCTTCATATAACTATTTTACTTATCCATCTTTGTAGCTAAAGGTATACCTTTGAGGTTAAATGAGGTAACTTATTATGCATTTAATGCTCTATACTTCTCTGCTTACCCTATTTGGAAATGATGGTTATTTGGATTAATTACAATGTGAATTTCCATGAATGCTATACTCAAATTAATGGATTGATAACATATACGTATAAGAATTTTATAAATTGCCATTCTTAAAATATAAATTACCTGATTTTAGTGTCTTTGAGATAATTTCAGAATACAATCAGTAAGATAGCTTACTGTTTAATAAATGGTATATTTAATAAAGCGATTAAACTGATTTTAAGAAATGATTAATCCAGTTGAATGCAAAATTAATGCCAAGAACCTTAGGGTCATCGCACAGTTGTAAAGTAATCAATCTTTTCTTTTCTACCTCCCATTTTAATGAGTCAGTGACACTCATTAAATTTCCCTCAATTATTTCCACCCTCTCCATTCCTCCTTGTTCTTTTTATTTCCTTATCAAACTTGGTATTATTGCATATATTGAGATTAAATTGATCATAAATAATATTTCAGTCATCATATCTGTAAGGAAAATATTTAATTGTATGACACCACAAGAAGAGACATTCATATATTGAAGTTAAATATCTTCAAAATTTAATTCATGGATAAATATATCTTTGCATTTGTATATTAAAACTGTGTATAGTATGTTTTAATGTTCATTATATAAAATACACTGTACTGGACATTTGGAATTTTAAATCATATAATACATGATTTAATCTCTGATTGCATTGCTTTCCAAGCTGAAGAGTCCCAGTCAAACATTTTTACATTTTCATGATTGGGGAAGCGGTAGCTACAGGGTAGAATAGTTGCTATAACTAAGTCAATTGATGTGGTTTACCAAGAATTTGTCCCAAGGCTCAGGACACCTTGCACCTAGAGAAACATTAAGGTTTATCCACCAATCTCAACTCTTTGACATACACACACACACGTATGTATATACACAGCACACATATGTGCATACTCACTGTTCCTAGGTAGTTATAATGCTATCGAACCATCCTTGTGGCTAAAAAACGAAGGAACAACAACCAAACAACAAATAACACAACCTCAGAAGCAACAGGAACCTGAGGTCTTCCACTTTTTCACCCGCACTGATTATGATAAATGGTCCTGCAAAAACAATATAAAATTTCACATCTTGATTCATATCCACAAATCTACTCTGCGGAAAAATGGGTGCTTTCTGAGAATGGTAAAAGCAAGTTAACCTTTCCATTATCAGTCGTGTCTCCTGGCATTTTCTAAATAAAATCACATTACTTTAAATGTGAAAAGAAACTTCCAATCCAAGTTGTGGATCTGACTCATATTATGTACCATGAGAGATTGCTGTGTCTTTTTAATATGTTCCTAATGAGGGAGAAATATAGTGTGAAGCCAAAACTTATTGAAAATCACCATGCACAAATGAGATTCTCTTTGGTATCTGAACCTTATACAAGTTGAGAAATCATTTTCAACCAGTTGATTTTGTCAAGCAGAGCAAAGCAATCTAGTAAATCTTGTGGATCAGCTGGTAAAGAATCCGCCTGCAATGTGGGAGACCTGGGTTCAATCCCTGGATTGGTAAGATCCCCTGGAGAAGGGAATGGCTACCCACTCCAGGATTCTGGCCTCGAGAATTCCATGGATTGTACAGCCCATGGGGTCACAAAGAGCCGGACGTGACTAAGCAACTTTCACTTTAAACAAACAGCAGCAGCTAAATATATTACTAATATGTGAAAGAGAAATGTGTGTCCCAATAGAGAAGGTCAAATAGTCAAATAAGTAATAGCAAACATATGATAATGTATTTACTTCTAGCCTTTAAGCCTGAAAGACATGCTTTGCCTTAAATATCTAGTTACTAGAAGAATTAGATTTATGGGGAAAAGTAAGCCCCATTTACTGTTAATTATGAATTTACATTCACAAAGTACATCCATTTACTAATGTAATTAAATCCTGTATATCATAAATTCCTATCTGAGTGTTATCTTTCTTTTCCTTTCTTAAAAATGCTAATGGACAAATACTATCATTTAGATATTTTGAAAGATCTTTTCCAGCATAATTGAAGAATGAAAATGTAGGAAAATGCTTTCTGTTAGTTCTTTATCATAGAGAATGATACCATAAATCCAATTAACTATATTAATATTTCAAAGTGTTCTAGCATGTTTATGTTTTAGGTTCTTATTATTCATTGAATGATTTAGAGGCTATTAACTGGATACATGAGAAAGAAAAGCAACTCAACACAGAAGTTTCATATTTCAAACATCAGGGCATGTGCGCCCTAGTATTCCTGAGGAGGGCATTTACAGTGAACATTTTCTTGTATCAGATACAATTTCTGAAGATAATACAACTAGTTTCAAACATAATCTTCACAACCTGCCTTATGATTAATTTTGTGCTATTATTTGGCCATCTTTCTTCACCATCTCCTCCAAATTTCAGTAGAGAATCAACTTTAATTACTTAACATTTCTCAAAATGCAAGCTTTCTTTGCTTCAGCTTCCATATTGATCTGCTTATACACTCTCTCTCCCATTATACAATAAAAAGAAACATGACCCCTTTAAACTTTATATTATTAGTTTCTGGAGCAGTCACTGGTAGACTATAAGGAATCTTTGTTTAACATACTTTAATATAAACAAATGTACCTATACACTGCTAAGTGCCCAGTGCTATGCTAATTACGCTTCAAATAATTAGTAAACAAAAGGCATATGGTCCCTGAGCAAATGGAGTTAACAGTTCAGTGGAAAAAGCAGGCACTAAAGAAACGAAGCCTCAATGAGTCTCACATAAAGTTTAGCCCAATGCATAGAGGGACCCAATGCACAGGGAAAGAATGTCCACAGAAAAGTCATGGTAGGTAGAAACGGATTCTCCCAGGAAAGGACTTTTCTCCTGAAATGCAGGGTTAGAGAGAGCCCACCAATTTGAGACTGAACTGATACTTTGAATAGAAACTTCCTACTTTTATTTAAAGGTTTATTGGGCCAGGTTAAATACTTAAAACAGCATCTGAGTAGCTACCTATTTGTTGGAAAATGGATGACACAATTCTCACATAAAAAATTGAAAGTTACATTTCAATACATACTGTAATATTATAATTCATTAAAATATATCAAAGGCTGATACTTGAAAGAGGAATGCACATTTGTTTGAAGTTTTAATTTTTGTAGATTATTATATGCATTTTGGAGAAGGCAATGGTAACCCACTCCAGTGTTCTTGCCTGGAGAATCCCAGGGACGGGGGAGCCTGGTGGGCTGCCGTCTATGGGGTCGCAGAGTCGAACACGACTGAAGCAACTTAGCAGCAGCAGCAGCATATGCATTTATTATCACACAAAGTCAAAATAAAACCGAAGACAAACACATTAAACTCTTAGTATACTGTGAATTTCTTTGAATGTCCTCAGAAAAATTATTTAGTTACTATGACTTTATTTTCAAATAATTCAAAAAAATTCTAGCCTTAATTTGAAGAAAAAAAAAAAGCTACCTTATTAATTCAAACAGTTTAGGCAAGTTCTTTTTAGCAAGTTTTGTGCCAACTAGATTTTCCTGATATTTTTGTTCATACTGGTAGTTGATACTCACAAACTAGATTTAAGTAAAAACATATATTTCAAAATGATCTTGGTGCTGAGTTATCTTTATGAAATCAGATTTCTTTTGAATAAATTGTCCATTATCTTAGACTCTTTCACTAAATATCTTTAAATTCACTAAGTACATTTAAGAGAAACTTTTGATTTAATATATGAGTTAGTGCCCAAAGTGCATGAGCCTAAACCTAACAAAAGTGTACAAACTTTTCTGGAGATCATAGATTCTAAAGGTTATTCTGATCACTACGGTGGCTCTAAGGTGCTTCATTGTGCAATGCCCATGTACCACACTAGATGGACAGAGACTTGGATGTAATGACACGTATTGAAGATTCTTTTTAACTTTTCTATCCAATTGCAAAGCAGATCGGTATGTGCAAAATGGTGAAAATCATTTTGATATCCACTGTTATTAAAAAAAGAAATACAAATTTTTTTTTCTGGGAAGAGATCATTTATAGCATATTTCCTTTAGATTTACTTTTTATCGATCAAGCTGAAAGTGAAAGTCACTCAGTCCTGTCCAACTCTTGCGACCCCATGGACTATAAAGTCCATGGAATTCTCCAGGCCAGAATACTGGAGTGGGTAGCCTTTCCTTTTCCAGGGCATCTTCCCAACCCAGGGATAGAACCCAGCTTTCCCACATTGCAGGCGGATGCTTTACCAGCTGAGCCAAAAGGGAAGCCCATCATTCAAGTTAAATCATGTTATTTAATCTTTGTTGGTTACCCATTATTATAAAAATGAAAGCTATTTTATAATGGCTTTGCAGGTAACATCACCTGGTATCTCTCATGTTCATATATGGCAATTGTTTCCAGCCTGTTTAAATTCACTAGTTACCATAAAAGGGCTTCCCTGATGGCTCAGCAGTAAAGAATCTGCCTGCCAATGCAGGAGAAGAAAGTTTGATCCTTGGATCAGGAAGATCAAATGGAGGAGGGCATAGGGCCACAAAGAGTCAGCAACAACTTAGCATCTAAACAACAATAACAGTTTCTGTTGCTGCTGCTAAGTTGCTTCAGTCGTGTCCGACTCTGTGCGACCCCAAAGATGACAGCCCACCAGGCTCCCCCATCCCTGGGATTCTCCAGGCAAGAACACTGGAGTGGGTTGCCATTTCCTTCTCCAATGCAGGAAAGTGAAAAGTGAAAGTGAAGTCGCTCAGTCGTGTCCGACTCTTAGCAACCCCATGGACTGTAGCCTACCAGGATCCTCCATCCATGGGATTTTCCAGGCAAGAGGACTGGAATGGGGTGCCATTGCCTTCGCCAATAACAGTTACTATAATTGAAATAATAAAATAAGTGAAAATCGATGAAGCTTATGTAAGTTCCATAAACAACAATGCCTATAAAACTTTGATATCTTGAGACAGTGATACTTGAGAAAAGAATCCATAAAAGTTAAAAAGAATAGAATATGAAACTTACATATTACTTGGTAAGGGTCTTATATTACAGATGAGAAAAGCAAGTTCTGAAAGAACCAGGATCTCCAATTCACAGTCTGGAGGACTTACTCATGAATTACATTGGTAGAATATTCTCTCTTCACAAAATCGTTGTCTATAATGTACCCCCACTTTAAAGCATGTTGCACATGTGTGCAAGTCATTTGCTCTCTTAGCTCCATCTTGTCTAGATTCATGGTCAAAAAATCTCCAATTTAGTACAAGAAGCATGTTCCTTTCTGCATGTCTTTATGTGGAGTAAAACTAACTAAAACTAGAGGAAAACATTCTTAAAAGCAACCAATTATATCAGATCTATTGGGTTGGCCAAAAAGTTCATTCAGATTTTTCCATTAAGACATTACAGTAAACCCAAATGAACATTTTAGCCAACCCAATATTCACCCCTATGTAAAAGAATACTCAAATAAAATTATCCGTAGCAAAGAATATTTTTCACCATTCTTTTAATTTTTATTTCAAATGAAGTGCAATTTAGGCAAAGTTTTAGCATATTATTCTCACGGTTTAATTTGGTCACCATGAGAGAATCATATAATGTGTTCCTTAACAAGATATTAAAATATAATACATTCCTCTGAATATTCTTTATTTTCCTCCCTATCCCATGTCAAACTCATATATCATCATCAAATTTCTATTAAGGTAATAAATATGATTGTGTCAGATTTTCTCAACAAATACCATTCACCTTGGAAGATGATGAATTGATATATGTCCATCATAAAATGTCCAAACTAATGCAGTCAATTCAACCATATGGCCAAAGTGTTCTATCAGTGATGGACATCCTCTGAAAATTTAATGCTTCATGTGCTTAGCTGGTACTTCATCCAACTTTTTCAAAAAATTTTCCAGTGACTTTCAGAAGGCATTTAAGAAGACACTGCTATACATCTCACTTCCAAGTACCACTCTTTCTCTTCTCTTTGTTTTTTGGAATGTATAGTTTTTCAAAAATTAATTATTGTAGTTAGAAAAGGAAATATAGGCTTTGGAAAGAAAAGTTTTTGAAGAAAAAATAACTACTAATTGAGACTATGAAAGTATTAATTGCTCCGTTGTGTCCAACTCTTTGGGACTCCATGTACTGTAGTCTGCCTGGCTTCTCTGTGCATGGAATTCTACAGGCAAGCATACTGGAATGGATAGTCATTCCCTTCCCCAGGGGATCTTCCCAAACCAGGGATTGAACCTGGGTCTCCTTCATGGCAGGAGGATTCTTTACCATATGAGTCACCAGGGATTGAGACTATGTCATGTCAAAAAGTTTTCCTATCAAGTCATTCTGACCCTATGGTCCCTGCCACCCCTGCCCCCACCCCCCCCCATATCCTCAGCTTGCCTTTTGTCTGTGGAAAAGCTTTAGCCAAAGAATAATTTAATCAGAGAAGTGAGAAAATGCCAGAAACAAAGGATAACAGTCAAAGTAATAGTTTAGTCATCAGGCATATTCAGGACCTTTAGTTGCTTCTCAAGGGCTACAGGTAATATTCTGAGCCACATTCTATGAGCTGTCTTAAAGATAGTGAAACTTCTATAAGGTGGAAGAAGTTAATTGCATGATGGCCAGACTGCAGTCACAACAGAAGCTGCCCCAGTTCCCATAGCTGGCCTCAAAGAAATGGGAACATACCAGTCCAGAACTTAAGACTAATTGTACTTAAAACAGTCAAGATGGCGATGATTAGACCACTGCATGACCAATTTCAGGATGACTGTCAGAGATGACTGTGCTGTTTCTGCATGTTACCCCCTCACTCTGTCTATAAAAGTGCATACCCCCTGATTGCTGGTGGGGGTATGTGTGTGAGAGTTGGCCCTTGGACAGATGTCTGCCCTTCCCCACAGGTTGCCGGCATCAAAATAAAGCAAACTTTCCTTTTCACCAACCTGGCCTCTTCATTGGTGTTTGAGCAGTGAGCAGCCATATCCCACTTTTGTTACAATTCTAGTGTATGAGTAGATATACAAAGAACATAAGATGCTCTCACCGCCTCGAGTCTCTCTTAATCCCGTTAGAGAAACAAAATTTACACAAAAAGGAAAGGAAAAAATATATACAAATATATTTATTTGTAACTCAATAATTGTTTGTTGAACACTCTGTGCCAGGAGCTATTTTAGGTACTGGGAATACAGCAGCAGACACGGTCTCGGCTCTCATGCAAATTTCTTTCTAATGGTGCAAGACAAATGATACAAAGCAAATAAACAAAGTGATGTGAGGGAATAGTTTCTGGGCTTGCTGTTCTAAAACGGCATTGTAGAAAAGACCTCTGTTAAGAGAAAACATCTGAGCAGAGATCTAACCACAGTGAGAGAACGAGTTTTATAAATTCCTGCTGGAAAATTCACCTGCAGAGGAAACAGCAGCATGCAACCCTTAGGCAGAAGTGAACTTGGTCTGTTCAGGGCCAAGTAAGACTTGGGTAGAGAAAGTGAGAAGTGGAGAAGACTCTTGAGAGGCCCTTGGATTGCAAGGAGATCAAAACAGCCAATCTCAAAGGAAATCAACCCTGAATATTAAGTGAAAGACTGATGCTGAAGCTGAAGCTCCACTACTTTGGCCACCTGATGCAAAGAGCCAGCTCATTGGAAAAGACCCTGATGCCAGAAAAGATTGAAGGAAGAAATAGAAGGAAATGGCAGAGGATGAGATAGTTAGATGGCATTACCAACTCAGTGGACGTAAGTTTGAGCAAGCTCCAGGAGATGGTGAAGGACAGGGAAGCCTGACATGCCACAGTCCATGGAGTCGCAAAGAGTTGGACACGACTGACCAACTGAACCACAATAACAAAGAAAGCAAGAATAGGTGGTAGCGGAAGATGTCGGGGGAATGCCAAATTTATAAAAGGTGTTGTTAACAATAAGGAATTATTTATATAATTCATTATTTATCTAAGTGAGGCTGTGTTGTGTTCGTCTCTCAGTCATGTCCGACTCTTTGCAACACCACAGACTGTAGCCTGCCAGGCTCCTCTGTCCATGGGATTCTCTAGGCAGGAATACTAGACTGGCTTGCCATTCCCTTCCCCAGAGGCTCTTCCTGACCCAGGGATTGAACTCTGGTCTCTTGCATTACAGGCAGTTTCTTTTACCACTTGAGCTATAGGGAAGTCCTAAGTGAGGCTATATTATGTTGCTAAACTTAAAACTGAAGAGGAATATATAGAAAATTCAAGAAAATTACAGATCAAAATATTGTGTTATCTTTAAATGCTGGGTTATGAGTGATATCTATTATTTATTTTTGTCCTCTAGCAATTTTTCATATTTTAAAAATTAATATCTATAGTTTTTAAAATGTAAGAATATGTACAGTTGGATCTTGAACAGCACAGGTTTAACTGCATAGGTCAACTTGCATGTGCATCTTTTTCAGTAAACATGTACTGCATTTCAGTACTATGTGATCCATGGTTGGTTCAATCCATGGATGTGGAACCATGGACACAGACCAGGCCTCTGTCAAGTATATGGATTTTTTTACTGCTCAGAGAATCAGCACCCCTAACTCCTGAACTGTTCAAGGGTAAACCATATTATGAAGCATATTTGTGCTAAAATAATATTTAATACCTGATATATTCTCAACAGTTGCTTTCTTGAAAGGAAGAGATTCTGCCAGTTCAGATCAGTTGCTCAGTCGTATCCAACTCTTTGCGACCCCATGGACTTCAGCACGCCCATAGAGATTCTATGTGTCAGTCTTAAAAGCAGATTAACCAACAAAAGAGTAATTTAAAAAATCATTGTGCAAAAAAGCAAACTGTGGTATTATATAGATTAGGCCCAGTACCAGCTGTATTTAGATTTGAAATCTCCCCTTCAGCACAACTTTTTTATTATACAGTGGTCATTCTGTTTGAGACATAAATGAATATGAAAGCATTGTGAGAACTTTCTATTGAATACTGTAGATGATAAACACTGAATTTAAAGGCACAGATGATCACTGTGAACTTGCACTTGTTAGTGCTAATATGTATTGCGATTTTTCAAGCACAGAGGCTTTCAGAGAGTAAAGGTAAACTTCGTTACAAATAATGTGGAGCCTTGATCATCAAGGAGACGCCAGGACAACCAAAATGCAAAGGACAACACAATCACAGAGGATGACAAATTGATACATACTGGCATCCAGGCTACTCCTGGCACATGGCTACTTCAGAAATATTGTACAAATCTAGCAATGTCCACATTTCACAAATAAGTCAATTTGTTTATTCAAATTAATGTAGTATATTTCTCCAATTTCTGATTTACACAATAATATGTTACTACATTCTTCAAGAGTATTTGGATACATAATTTAAAATATCTAAAGAATATTAGGGAAAATAAAATTTTACCAATTTTAGAAAATATATATGCAAGTTTACTTTTTGAAAACAAAGTAAGTTTGATGTACTTTTCCTAGTTGATATTTCAATGAAGATATTCGACATGAATATTACTAACTGGCACAACTGAAAGTGTTAGTCTCTTCAATTGTGTCCAATTCTTTGTGACCCTACGGACTGTAGCCTGCCAGGCTCCTCTGTCCTGGAATTTTCCAGGTAAGAATACTGGAATGCATTGCCATTTCCTCCTCCAGAGGATCTTCCCAACCTAGGGACTGAATCCGTGTCCCTTACATCTCCTGCACTGGCAGGCAGGTTCTTTACCTTTGTGCCACCTGGGAAGCCCCTATCCTCTCTGAAGTGGCGGATTCATGGCAATGTATGGCAAAAACCACCACAATATTGTAAAGTAATTAGTCTCCAATTAAAATGAATTAATTAAAAAAATAAAACATAGTGTTCTTCCTTCCTCCATTCTAATGTATTTCCACTTTTACATCATAGAGTTAAATCCTCCAGATTTTCTTAAGACTTTTTTTTAATTCAATTTTGATTAAATTTGGCCTATCATATTTGTAGTTTTATTTTCCATTTTCTTTCATGGTAGCTTTAGCCCTAAATTTAAAATATCGTTCTAAGCTCAATTTATATATTCTGTAGACTCAGAAAATATTTAGAACTTATAGGAAATCATTTTAATTTTCCAGGAAATAGAGGAAGACATCTTTGTTACAGGGAAGAAATTAATCATAGCGAAATATGATAAAACTCATTTTTCCATTTTTTAAGAAATTTACTGGTAGTTGAAGTGAAATGAAAGTAGCTCAGCAGTGTCTGACTGTGTGACCCCATGGACTGTCCAGGTCAGAATATTGGAGTGGGTCGTTTTTCCCTTCTCCAGTGGATCTTCCCAACCCAGGGATTGAACCCAGGTCTTCTGCATTGCAGGTGCATGCTTTAGCAGTTAAGCCACAAGAGAAGCCTGAGAATACTGGAGTAGGTAGCCTATCCCTTCTCCAGGGCATCTTCCCTACCCAGGAATCGAACCCGGGTCTCCTGCACTGCAGGTGAATTATTTACAACTGAGCTATCAGGGAAGCCCTCCACTGGTAGGTAATATTTTTGTCAAGAAGTGTTTCACTAAAAGGTTTTGTTGTTGTTGTTGTTTAGTCGCTAAGTCTTGTCCAACTCTTTTTGCAACCCCAGGAACTGCAGCCCACCACATTCCTCTGTCCATGGGATTTTCCAGACAAAATACTGGAGTGGGTTGCTGTCTCCTTCGCCAGGGGAGCTTCTGTACCCATGGATCAAACCTGCATCTCCTGCATTAGCTGGAAATTCTTTACCACTGAACCTGGGTGAAGAATTACCCTGGGTAGCCCTCACTAAGGGCATACCAGCACAACAAAGATACACAGCCCAAGAATGGAAACCAGTTCAGGTACTTCTTGTCCAATATCTCCCACACTGGCCTGGGGAGCTTTAACAGGCAAACAGAAGCACCAGCACAGGAGGTAGAGTGCCATCTACTACTAGCTTCCCTCAGCAGCTGCCCATGCCTGCCTCTTCTTATCAGACCTTTTCTGTGGGTCACCCAAGCCAGACCTGCCTTTCTGCTTCATCCCATGATCTCATTCTTCTTCCTTACCACTTCATGTCACCCTAGCCTTAGTGATAGTCCCTGAAATCATCTCCTCTCTTCCCCTCCACTAGTTCCTTTAGTACAGTGTCCCTATACATAAAAATCTTCACCCACGGACTACTATTGTCTTTTCATGTGCTTTCCAGATTGAGTTTAGAAAGACAGCAACAACAGCAAAAAACAAAACAAAACAAAACACTTCTATATAAGCACTGTCAATATAAATCACATAGACTGACAAGGAAAGATAGAAGAAAAAAGCAAAGATGGCCTGAATCAAATAAAAGAAATCAGTGTAATTCTGCTGCCAGAGGAAAGAAAATGAAACTGAAGGACACAGAGAGTAACAAATACAAGGAAATACATTCAATGGTCAACAACAAGAAAAACAAAACTATGAAGCTAAACCAAACAACCTTAATCTTGCATCTTGCAGTTGCAGAAATCTCCGTGATATACCATAGAGATAAAAAGTCTTAAAAAATGTCTATTTTTCTTTAGTAAATGGTTAAAAACAAGATACAACATTGAAGACATGTATATATGTGTAATTATATATATACATATATATATATATATTTATACACATATGTAATACTTTAGAGTGATAGATGTTGTATCAAAATAATTTATTAAGCCAATTGACATTTATATTACCAGACATTCCTGTTATATGAAATAAACCAATATATATTCTCTGGTGGCTTTGCTGGTAAAGAATCCACCTGCAATGAGGGAGACCTGGGTTCTATCCCTGGGTTTTGAAGATCTCCTGGAGAAGGGAATGCCTACCCATTCCAGTATTCTGGCCTGGAGAATACTAGTCCATGTGAATACTAGTCCATGTGAATACACACACACATATACAGGTTTCCCAGGTGGCACAGTGGTAAAAAATCTGCCTGCCAATTCAGGAGACACAAGAGACACAGGTTCAGTCCCTGGGTTTGGAAAATCCCCTGCAGGAGGAAATGGCAGCCTACTCCTGTATTCTTGCCTGGAGAATCCCGTGGACAGAGGAGCCTGGCGGGCTACAGTCCATGGGGTTGCAAAGAGTTGGACATGACTGAGCGACTGAGCACCACCACCATATACACAAACACTTTGCAGAAACATAGGACTTTGTGTGAGCATCTGGGAACAGCATGTAATTTTGGCATGGAATCTTTGATACTAAATTTTAGTTTTTAACAAAATTATATGCTTCACTGGTTATATAAATCCATCATATTCATTTCACTTAACAGGAATGTCTGGTAATATAAATGCCAATTGGTTTCGATAACTTATTTTGGTACAACATCCATCACTGTAAAGTATTAATGGCAAAAGCAAAAATCATGTAATATGTTCTAGAATCAGGAATGATGTAACTCAGAGGAAAGCACTTTGTAACAAAGGAACGTACTGGTGTAGTGTTCAGACTTAACATGATTTGACATATCTGATATAGAAAAGTACTAGAAATGACAGCTAAGTAAGTCTTCAAAGAAAATCTGACAATATTCTTTGTCTGCTTTTCCTTCATTACTTTTAAATTATGGAGCAAAATGACTTAATCATTTAAATCACAAATAGAAGGCCTTTAATGGCTAACAGAGAAAAATATTAAAGAAACATTCCACTTGAATCAATTTACCTTACCATTATTTTAATATTTTGACTTTTCTAGTGTAGTAACTACATAAAAACACAGATTCAAAAATCACATTTTTTTTTTTGTACAGGAAATCAAGGGAGTCCAGTTTGTAACATAAGCCTTTCATTTTCTACAGTCTGATGCTTTGATAGCAAGGGCTCTTGCTGACTCAGTAGGGGTTGCCCCTCACAGAGATACCTACTTTCTAAAAATAGCAAATAACTCACTAGAAGTACATATTTCAATAGTGTATATGTGTCAGTACACACACGTATACTCTTGATACCAAGAATCAACTAGATAACTGATGGGAACATACCGCATAGCACAGGGAACTCTATTTAATGCACTCTGGTGTCCTAAATGAGATGGAAATCCAAAAGGGAGAAGATGTATGTATATGTATGGCTGATTCATTTTGCTGTACACTGGAAGCTAACACTTCTACTCGCAGAGTCAGACACAACTTAGTGTCTGAACAACAACAGAAGCTAACACAGTCTTCCCTGGGAGCTCAATGGTAAAGAACTCGCCTGCCAAAGCACAAATGTGGATTCAATCCCTGGGTCAGAAAGATCCCCTGGATGAGGAAATGGCAACCCATTCCAATACTCTTGTCTGGAGAATCCCATGGACAGAGGATCCTGGTGGGTTACAGTCCAAAAGGCTGCAAAAATATTGGACACGACTTAGTGACTAAAGAACAACAGAAGCAAATACAACATTGTAAAGCAACTGCACTCAAATAAAAATTAATCAATAAAAGATAAATGCATCTTTTACATGCAAGCCAACCAATCCAGATCCCATATTTCTTGTCATCTTCTCTTTAGGGATTCCACATTCTGGGCCTTCATCTACACAGGGTCAGGCACCAGACAATCAAGGACAGCCTTTATGCCTCAAAGCCTACTGAAATGACTCAAACTAGTCAATCTTAAATCTACTTGCCCTATCTCATCCACTTTCTTTTCTTTAGTTGCTAAGTCCTGTCCAACTCTTGCAACCCCATGGACTGTAGCCTGCCAGGCTCCTCTGACCATGGGATTCTCCAGGCAAGAATACTGAAATGGGTTGCCATTTCCTTCTCCAGGGGATCTTCCCTACCCAGTAATCGAACCCCGGTCTCCTGCATTGCAGGCAGATTCTTTACCGACTGAGCTATGAGGGAAGCCCACTACTTCCCACCAAAACCACAATGCTTCTGTGTATGTTCTCTTGTCCTGCAATTCTCCCTCATCTTCTGATCTATCCAGGTGCTTCCCCGTGTGACTCTGCATAAAGTCTATGCCTCCTGTTTCTAGGAAACTATAATAACCACTTTCAATGCAGCCATTTCTGATTCTGCATATATTATCATGCTTGATTAAAATAAACCCTGGGTACTACTAAAACAGTACTCTTTTCTGTTAAATCTTAAAAAGAAAATCCATTTGATAATAGAGTTATCAAGGTTTTTTTTTTTTGGTTCACATAATAGACATTAGAATTAAAATAACTTTCTATTACTGAAAAAAATTGGTTAAAATTTGGATATTGAATATATGACCACAAAATAATGTTAAGGAGTTTAAATTTTAGTTGGATACGAAGTTATCAAAGTCATTAATTGTGTAAGTATCAGTGTAACAGTTAAAACTGTGAAGACTTTAGTTTTAGACTACTTTCTAATGATGTGTGCAGGGAAACACTCTCATGAAAAAGTATGTCGATTCCTATTTTCACACTGCTCTTTGATATATTGGGTTTGCCTATTGAGATATAAAAGGTATGCTTTTAAATTATGCTATCATTTAACATAATTAGCAGAATGTTAATGGCTGAAACAATAATGACAAGTACAGTGGTTTTCCTTTTCTTTAATTATACCTAGAAAAATTATTTTCATCCTTGAGGAACTGATACTCTTATTAAGGTGGTGTAAGGCTATATTCTTTATTCACTTTCCAGTTTCAAGTCAAAGTTGGCTGCAATTATGGGAAGACATATACTATATACATTTAATATTTATTCTCTCGTATCATTTCTTTACAGTCCTTTCCTGATGATCCCAATTGTGCTGCCTCAGATTCAAAGCAACTCATTTTGTCTAGATTCCATGGAGCACTGCTTTGACTTTGTTGTTGAATAGTAATGTGTTAATCAAACCAAAAAGTTCCTGCCTAACAAGACATCTCATATGAGGATATATGTCAGAGAACAGGATAATCAAGAAAAAAAGTGCTAATAAATATCTACTGCTTGTTCCACAAAGACAGAAAATCCATAGATGAAAAGGAGAGAGATATAGTCCTATTCAGATTTCTCAGTTTTGGAATTTCCTTAATCAGCAATCTTTTAAAAATGTGGGGATGAGCTGAGCTTGCCAGCTTTTTTCTACTAAATATAAATATTTAAATAATCTTACAAACTACTTGCTACTATTAACGTCATTTCCTCTATAAGTAAAGAGTTTTTCTTTTTTACAGCAAAAATATAAGGACACTTTTGTATAGAACCAGTGAGTCTGTTTAAGATTGGCACTGTGAGTTGCGGAAGTGGAAGCACAGTTCTCTTCAATCCTGGTTTTCTTCTCTGACATATAAAGTGACCTGAATTCCTTTGAAATATACAAACCATTGTCATGACTTAGAGAAGTTCATGGGGCTAATGTATTACTTTATGAGGGCTGCTTTAACAGCGTATCACAGACTAGGTGGCCCAGACAGCAGAAATTCATTGTTTCCTAGTTCTGAAGGCTGGAAGTTCCAGATAGTCAGCATGGTTGTTTCCTTCTGAGGACCATGAGACAAGGATCAGTTCCAGATCTCTCTCCTTGTCTTGTCAATGGATGTCTTATCCCTGTGCCTTCATACCATCTCTCTTTTTCTGTCTGTGTCCAAAAGTATTCTTCTCATGGGGACATGACTTTCATATTGAATTAGGGTCCATTCTAATAATTTTGGGCTTCTTTACTGGCTCAGCAGTAAAGAATCTGCCTGTAGTGCAGGAGACACAGGGTCCATCCCTAAGTCGGGAAGATCCCCTAGAGGAGGAAATGGCAACCTACTCCAGTATTCTTTCTGGAAAATTCCATGGACAGAGGAGCCTTGTGGGATACAGTCCATGGGACTGAAAAGAGTCAGACATGACTGAATGACTGAGCATGTATAACTTCATTGGTTGGTGAAAAAGTAATTGCGGTTTGGGACCATGAATTCTAAATCATTGTAACTAGGCTCAGTCACGTCTTTATTAATCAAAATAGGAACAATTATAATCAACGCATTTTTGCCAACAAGAAGTAAGTTTGTTTATTCCTGTAGTGTAAAAATACATGCTTTGGGATTTCACAAACTCTTGAAAAGCTTTTCTGCCTCCTGCTGGTTGTGGCAGTGTTTTCCTTACAAAAAGTTGTCGAGATGCTTATAGAAGTGGCAGTCAGTTGCACCAACCTAAATAATTTAATTACCTATTTAAGGACCTTATCTTCAGTAATACCCTAAAATAGTAGGAATTAGAACTTCAGAATGTGAATTTTAGAGGAGGACAATATTCAGTCCACAACAGATGGTATTCCTGATTATTGTAAGTTATGACCAAGAAACTGTCTTGCAGAAGCAGATACAGCAGGCGCGTGATGAATATTTCTCTCTTACCAGCAGAATTCAGTGTGTAGGGGATGCAAAAGAGAAGGAGCTGGGCAAGTGCTCTATTACAGACATTGAGTGAAGATGACAACAGGACATCGAAATTATCTTCCCAGACTTTTTTGTAGACAAACACCATACTTAAAAGGCATGCAGCTCTCCTGTTGTAGATAATTTTCTATCTCCAAAAACTTCTTTCACTTTTTTAATTCTTCTACCATTTTGCACTTTTTTTAGAAGAAAATCTTTTCTTTAATGAAAGTTCTTTAAATTTCTGGCATAACATTCCCACTGATAATTTCTGTACACCTGAAAATAAATGTTTGCTAATCTATCTAACAAAAGCAACATGCTGCTTCTAATGATTTCTCTTGCTATGTTAATATCTGACTTAGGAAATTTTATAGTTTTTAAGATTTAAGGTTCCCATCATACAAGTGAAGCAATAGCCACTTAAGGCATCAAGCTGAGAAAATGTACTTCTGATCTTTGAGGTATCTGTGCTTATTCAATTTAATCATTTTAATGCCCCATTCATTTTTACATATATCTGAAAAAATCTTGGATTTTCCTAATGCTGAAACCATTACATAACTCCTGTCACATTCTTCATTCACATACATTACAGCAGGGTTACATAATACCCAGGATACAGCACAGATACTCATTAACTATTTTCCAACTTAGATTCCACTTAGGGGGTAAATAATGAATATGTGAACAGACAAAGATCACCAGGAACAATGACTATTCTATATCACTCTGAATATTTTACAAGCTACAAATAGATCATACACTTTTGGCTCCAGTTTATTTGCCAAAAATACCACTCATTCTTCAAGGTCCATCTCAGTGCCTCGCTCTTGCAGGATGTCATGTCACCATTTCTGTATTCCTGCACTGTAAATAACCCTTCCTGTTCTGCTCTCCTCAGAAGGTACCACCCATTTTCTGTTTTGTCATGCCATTCATTTGTTTAATACGTTGTCATGACCAGTGATCACAACAGAAAATCCATGCTCCTCATCATGGCCAACAAGACCTGCAATACCTGGCTCCTGACAATTTCCTGGACTTCATTCTCTCACTCAGTCACAACGTTTACTCAATCCGGCCAAGCTGGCATTATCTTTTGTCCCTCACGTTTGCCAAGTGTTCCTCTGGGGACGCTTACATGAGTTCTTGCTTTGCCCTTTCTTTGGCCTAGCAAACTCTTCCTACATGTTGGCACATCATAGATTCCACTTGGTCATTCGCATCTGGCTTAATGATTTCATCTAAGAGATAGTTTCCCTGAGCACCAATCAGAAGTGAACTCCCAGTGTCTTCCTAATACACCAACTTGCTTGCTTGACTTCATTGTACTTTATGGGAAAAAAAAGGGGGTGGGGGGTTAGTCGTGTCTGATTCTTTGCCACCCCATGGACTGTAGCCCACCAGACTCTTCTGTCCATGGGATTCTCCAGGCAAGAATACTAGAGTGGGTAGCCATTCATTTTTCCAGGGGAACTTCCCAATCCAGAGATTGAACCCAGGTCTCTTGCACAGCAGGCAGATTCTTTACCATCTAAGCCACAAGGGAAGACCCAAAGTAAAAGTGTTAGCCACTGAGTCATGTCTGACTCTTTGAGATCCCATGGACAGTAGCGTGCCAGACTCCTCTGTCCAAGGAATTCTCCAGGCAAGAACAGTGGAGTGGGTAGCCATTCCCTTCTCCAGGGGATCTTTGTACTTTACTAAACTCTAGTCATTTCTTATAAATTAATAATTCACTTCTTGATTTTCTATCACATTCAGTTACACTGTAAACTCCAGAAAAGCAGAAAAATATCAGGTTTGTTCAACATTATCCCAAGGCAATCAAATAGGCACTTGGAATGAATCAGGGAAAAATGTCAAATAAATGAATGAATCAATAGATGTATACACATAAGAAATCTCATTCATGCATACATGAATATATACTAGACACTGTACTTGGCACTGAGAATACATTTAAATTTTAGGGAGCATACATTATTTCAAAGTTGGTATTATCATTGAAACTAGAATAAAGTTTTCAAGTGAGGTAGTAAAGATTCAATTTCTCCATTCATTTAAACTATTTTTTCCTTTGTAATTTTAATTTGGAGCTCCAAATACGAATGTGTTTCCTGTAGTATCTTCTCTTGTAGGAAGGTATCTATTTGCACTTCCCTGGTGGCTTAGATGATAAAGAATCCACCTGTAATGCAGGAAACTTGGGTTTGATCCCTGAGTTAGGAAGATCCCCTGGAGAAAGAAATGGCAACCCTCTCCAGTATTCTTGCCTGGAGAATTCCATGGACAGAGGAGCCTGGCAGGCTATAGTCCATGGATTTGCTAAGAGTTGGCCACGACTGAGCAACTAACACTTTCACTTTCACATCTATTTCTGCATCTCAAGTTCAGCTAGCTCCATCATTCAAAAGAAGAAATATAAACATCTCAAGCTTTCAGCAAGATTGGGACCAGGTTGTAATCTCTGCTTCTCTCTAGGCTAAAACTTAACTTTTTAAGTATCTATATCTTCATCTAAAATGGTAGTCTATACAGCAGTCATTAACCATGTATATGGATCATTGAACACGTAAAATGTGGCTAGAATAACTGAGGAACTAAATTTTTAAGTTCATTTAATGATAATTAATTAATTTATCTTTTGACTATGCCATGTGTCATGTGGAATCTTAGTTTCCTGACCAGGGATCAAACCCATACCCACTTCAGTGGAAGCATGGAGTCTTAACCACTGGACTGCCAGGGAAGTCCCAATGTTAGTTAATTTAAATTTACATTGAAAAATGGGAGCAATATTAAAATTTCTCTATAAGAAAAATCTGAAATTACTTTGTTCATAATGATAAATTTGCTTTCTATTAAAAAATGATGATGTCACAGTCATCATCCCCTTATATTCCTATTAGGTAATGGGTAAACATATCATCATATGTGGTGAGAAGCCCAAACTTAAGTCCTGATATTATTATGTGTGCATTGGCAACTGGGAAAAATCTGAAGGGCCTCGAGTGACCTAATGGCAAATGCTCTTCCCTACTGTGTTCCTACGGATAAATCCCTGGTCAAACAGCACCCCCTAGTCATGGGGACCAGCACAGTGCCTGATTTCCTCTGGGGGGCCAAAGTCAGTTCCCTGGCAGCCTGAAGGCTTGTTCACGTAAGCCAGTCACATCCTCCTACAGGAACCGGAGGTCATCTCATCCCCTTGTCATTCTGAAGCCTGCCTGCCACAGCCCTTGCCCATTCAGTCTTCTCAAAAGCAGCCCCCTCTCAAATGCAGCCCCCACATGGCTTCCCCCTGCCCCAGGCTTTCAGTATATGGGACTAATAACCTACTGTCAACCTCACCTCCTATCAAGCTTTGGGTGTTCTGCCTTCAGCCACCACCATAACCCTGGGGCAAAGATCCCTCCTTCACCAACAAGGTTAAAAGAAGGAAATCAAGACACAATTATCATTTGATCATTGTGAATATTCTTTTATTTAATGGCAATAGTTTATGTGTTCAGAGTATAAATTCAAAATGTATGAGTATTAAAGAAAACTTATAAATAGCATCCTTATCCAATGGTTTGTGAGAAATGGATGTTTCCTGCCACATCAGGAAACAAAGGATGTCACAGTCATCAATTATTTCAGCCCTCCAATGTGAGCCAGTGAGCCCTGAGGGAACTCATAAAAAAAAGAATACCTGTCATCTAGAAGCCATGGATTGCAGCCACTTCCCAAAGTGAGCCCTGAGGAAACTCAGGATGTGAAAACAAAGGATACTGGCCCCAGATAGCTGAGGTGCATATAAAAGGAATGATTTCAGTGAGCACAGACCCTTGCATATTCTCATACATAGAAAAGTCCTAAATTCCTTAACTTGGGATATTTGGTTGCCTAGCAATGGTTGGTTAGCAATCATATTTTGATGTCTTGACTACATGCCCTTTGTAGCAGTTCTCTCAGGCTTACTGAAGATGCTGTCTCCGGGGCTTGAAGTCTTAAAAATCCCCACCAAGTGAAACATAATTCTCAACTTTTAGGCTGTGAGTATTTATATTTTTAAATCCACAGTTATTACCCTTATCCAGTGGCCTATTAACATTGTCAATAACCAGTGTTTCTTTTAATTCTCATTATCAGGGCCATTCATATGCATACAGTTTGAATACTAAGAATGCCAATATTCACTCTTCTTTTACTCTTCAAAAGCATAAGTTGTGAATAGTTCAACTTAATATTTGAAAAAAATATTGTTTCACACTAAATAGCAGTGTGTAAAAATGGTCTATTGCTTCACTGAGCAGCTGGCATCCAAATTCTTCCTGCTGTTGCTTTAAGTCTGGCAGGTTCTGGAAAGCAAAACTCTATTTTCCAGATTCTTTAAAAGCTAGAACTTTAAGTGGTTTATTTTCTTCCAATGAGATCCTAAGATAAACTAAGAATTCATCTAAGAATTCCAAGAATTCAACTGGGAATCAAGTCATACAGAAAGAGAAAGGACAATCACCCAGCTTACTGGTGTACATCTGGTAGGAGGGCATCTGTCTCAGCCAACTCTTCCATCACAGTTTCTGGAAACTTGGTTTGTGCTGAAGGTATTGTGTTCCTGCATCTAACCATGCTGTGCTGGATTCTTGATCAGTGAATCATGACTAAGATGGTTTTGTCCTGGTGTCAGCAGTCCCCTTTTCCTCCAGTCTCTTTACTGTACCCAAGAGAGAAAAGCCTAGGGCAGACCATTCCTTTCATAGTATTCTAAATCTCATTCCAGGAGGTAAGAGAGTACCTGAAACTCTTACCCTAACATATTTTTTTAATGTACTCTGCATAAAAATTAACTTTCTGCTTAACATATTGACTTTTGTTATCTTTAATTGAACTCTCAATTTATACTAGTTGATTGGAGTGAATCACCATGATAATGAAATCCTCAACAACATAATTTTGGGTGTATTGTGACTAGCAATCACTGCTATCTTCATCATTTCATTGCCTGGCAGTGACATAAAATGGCTAATTTTATATGATTAAACGTTTTGAACCCACATAAAAGTGCAACGGCATATTTCATATACTTTAGAATCATACCTAAATTTTCTAGGCCCCAGAATCACTGATGATGATCATCTCTCTAAACTCAAATTATGAACTGAACATTTAATGCAGTGTAAGTCTGCTTAGAATTTAGGCTCATTTTATCTAAATCACTAGATGCACTCCTTTCAAACCTATTTTTTCCCTGAATAAGTGTCCTTAGAGGTGATGTAGCTGAGTAAAATGTTGCCATGTAATTATGGATGGGAGGGGATAAATTTGTTCCTTTAGATACAGAAAAGCATTTAGATCCTCTGAAGTGGGAGGTAAGACTGAGTGATTGAAGGAAGGTCAGTGCAATGGAAATATATGGGACTGGGAAAGGGCCATTGGGCAGAGACTGGACCCAAAATAAGGTCAGGGACTTTGAAATCTGCAATTTAATTTCAGACACTAACATTTAAACAACCAATAAACCAATACGATAGGAACTCAAGTGGTTCAGTTGTCAAGAATCCACCTGCCAATTCAGGAGATGCGGGTTCTATCCCTGGGTTGGAAAGATCTCCTGGAGAAGGAAATGGTACTCTAGTATTCTTGCCTAGAAAATTCCTTGGGCAGAGGAGGCTGGGGGACTATTGTTGTTGGGGTCACAAAGAGTCGGACACAACTGAGTAACTAAGTACACCGGCAAACCAAATGATGAGGTGGTCACAAAATGAATCTGACAGATTCTAGAGATGAGAAAAAAACATAGTAATTGATGTCCTTGGGGTGAGAAGTGAGGTGCTCCAGAGTGAGAGGACCGGGGTATGTCAGCGGAGAGGAGAGGAGGGATGTTTCGGGCAGAGTCTGAGCAGATGAAAGCCCCATAACTGAGCAATGCCAATGCTGTAGCTGAGAAACAGAAAGCTTTGTAGCTATATGGTTTAGCACAGAGCGGCTCTAAACAAAGCTACAAAATCAAAACCAGACCACGAGAAGCCCTGAAAGATATATAAGGTCAGGATAAATTTATCACTAGAATTGCCTGTTGCTGCTGTGGAAACACAAAGAGTGTGCTGCAATAAGGTTGGAGAATTTAAGGCATAAGTATACCCCCAGAGACATTTATGCTAAATTTCAATAGTCTCTAGCTTTAAGGAGACCAAGCTTGTTGCAAAACGAAATGCGATGATAATTAAACTATCAGAAGGCCACAACACAGCATCTTGAACTATGGAAAGAATACAGGTTGCAGAAAGGAACCTCCCGTTTGTACAATCACTGAAGGAGCTACCCTGTATTTCACCTCTTCTGTCAAATCCAAGAGACACACAAAACATATGCTTTCTATCTAGTTTCAAAGATATGCTAAGAAGACAAGCATCCCTTAGGGGCAAGAGGAAGAATGGATTTCAAACAACAGAGAAACATGGAATAAATATCATGCTTAAAAAAATGAATTTCTCCATCTGTCTTGTCATATGCAGCAAAAACTTTAGAGCAGCCTGCTGCTGTTTGTGGAAACATTTCTTTAAATTGCTCATGAAGGGTCTTTGAATGTTGATTCTGTTAGTAGGTTATTCACATGTGGAAACTAATTACTAAAAGCTAGAAAAAGAGGTTATATTTTTGTAGATATTAATTAAACTAACAGGGCTGTAGGGCTCTCTCTGTTATGCACAAATAATTTATTATTTCCAAAGATCTTGTGTCTGCTCATAGTTTAAGTAACAAATTCCATATGACGGGAAAGTCTTGCTATTATATAAAGAGTCTGACAAGTTGAGTGATGAACATACACAAACACACACACACACACAGATGCATTCATCTGTGTATACACACATGGGCTTCCCAGGTGACGTTAGTTAGTAAAGAACCCTCCTGCCAATGCAGGAGACATAAAAGATACGGGTTCAGTCCCTGGGTCGGGAGGATCCCCTGGAGGAGGGCATAGCAACCCACTCCAGTATTTTTTTTTTCCTGATGAACCCCATGGACAGAGGAGCCTGGCGGGCTACAGTCCATGGGGACAGAGGGGCCTGGAGGGCTATGGTCCACAGGGTAGCAAAGAGTCAGACACAATTGAAGCAGCTTGGTATGCAATCTCTAAAATATCAACAATGAGAGGTGGCTAGGTTGAAATGAAAGGAGACATATAATTTCTGGCATCAGAGGAACACAGAAGAGCATATTCTGTTCTCTCCAAATTCCAGAGGAAAAGAGGAAAACAAAACATAGCCTCTTTATTAATAATGACTTGCATTGATTTACCACACGATGGACACAGTTCAAACTATTTACAAAAACTGGATACAAATATAAATGCACATAACCTTTATAACTACCTTCTGAAATATAATACTCTTCTTAGACCTATAGTATTCTACATTATAGCAAGAAAGAAATGATGCATGAGTGGTAAAATAAAATTTCCAAAGTCATACTACTAATAAATGGCTATTTGGATTCAAATATAGAGAATCTAGCAGAAAGTCTATGCCTTACGTTCTAGAATTTGATGTCAAATCAAAAACTTTGAACTACTGGAATGCAAACTATACAGGCAATGCTAAATGGCCCAGTGGAGTAGACACAACTTTGTTAATCATATAATGAATGATGCATTTCACGTTTGAAGACATAAAAATTTGGACTTTGACTTTGAGTTGCATGCTCTGGGAAAAGTGTTGAAATATAATGTATATTTATTTTGGCCTATGCCACATTATTATAATCTTTCCTTGGTAGTTTGAAATGTGTATGACTTTTTGTTTGTTTGTTTGTTTGACCCATGAACCACAAGCATGTCTCCATTTGCATGAGAATAAAATAGCATAAGAATCCAAGAAGGCTTAAAGACAAATTTATATTAGACCTAAATCAACTACATATCCCCATTATTCCAGCTGCATGATTAGCTACAAGAAGTAGGATTTGTGAGACAGCTATGTCTGCTAAGGGTGCTCTTACAAGGAATTGACACCAAGTAAGGCTGTAGGATCAGAAGATGCAGAAATCCCAAGGGTGCAATCAGAATAAAACAAAAAGCCATAAAGGAATTCACTGTGCTATGCTTAGTCACTCAGTCATGTCCAGCTCTCTGTGGTCCGATGAACTGTAGCTCACCAGATTCCTCTGTCCATGGAACTTTCCAGGCAAGAATACTAGAGTTGGTTGTCATTTCCTGATCCAGGGGATCTTTCCAACCCAGGGACCAAGCCCACCTCTCTCTGCATTAGCAGGTAGATACTTTACTACTAGCACCGCTACAATGCAGGAGATCAGGGTTGGTTCAATTCCTGGGTCAGGAAGATATCCTCGAGAAGGGACTGGCTGCCCACTCCAGTATTCTTGCCTGGTAAATCCCATGCACAGTGGAGTCTGGTGGGCTACAGTCCACGGGGTCACAAAAAGTAGGACACAACCAAGCAACTAACACTTTCACTTTCAAAGAAACTCAATTCTAAAAAAAAAAATCGATGAAATTCAGTTTGCCAGAGTCTACAAATACAGAGGCTTCCCAGATGGATCAGCAGATAAAGAATCAGCCTGCAACACAGGAGACACAGGAGATGTGGGTTCAATCCTTGAGTTTGGAAGATCCCCTGGAGTAGAAAATGACAAGCTACTCCAATATTCTTCCCTGGAATATTCCATATACAGAGGAGTCTGCTGGGTACAGTCCATGGAGTTGCAAAGAGTTCGACACAACTAAGCACAAACACACATACACAAAAACCCTATGCACAAAGATACAAGGAATATTATCAAGAAATGTTGAAAGAGGGTATTGACCACTGGATGTGAAACACTGGACATCAGCGCCAGGCCACTAGAACTGCTTAAAGTGTTTTGATGACAACTTAATCACTTGGGTACTGTGAAGTCTCTAGAGAAGTCAGAGCATGACATTAGTGGAAATTAGTCAAGCAGCTCATATGGTTTGCCATGCTAAGTACCCAAGCTAAACACTGAGACTTTTAAAGAGTTGGAAGGAGTTATTCTGTGTCCTGATTATAAACTAATCATTTAGGTCCCTCAAATTTATTACAAATAAAAATTGCAATCTTTCCTATGTTATCACCTTGCTTTGATCTTCTAAGAACTATATCTTTGTGAGATCCAAGGATATAACTCTCCTTTGAGGTATCTCATAAGGTAATTCCATTACTAAGGCATATAGTAAATAAGTTTGAAAAGTCCTTGTACCTGCATCTACCTACATATACTACAAAATGTACAAGGTTACATTTTATCTACCTATATTTTCACCAAGGGCACTTACTGAACATTCAAATATTATATATTACTTAAGATTAGTTTTAGCCAAGGACCCCCTGTGATAAGAAGTTACCTGTCCTAATTATTCTTTTCCTAGTACCATGAATTGCAAACATGGATTATATTTGCAGTATTATATGCCTCTGTTTTCAGAACTGATGTGACTTTTCTCGTGCAAAACCCCATCTCTAGTTTAAAATTTGGCTAGGCCTAAAAATTTAAGCAGTTTGAGAAAATGTATATCAGGTTCTTTGGAATATTGCTCAGTCTTTCATATCTCTCTCTGGGCTTGTATATAAGATCGAAGGGGCTCATGTGATGGTGTAGAGTTGAGAGGAAAAAGAGCATCACAGAAGAGGGGTGAAGCTGCCTTCTGGGGTGACTGGCAACTGCTCAGGTGTGTTGTGTCTAGCTTCCCAGAGTTTACTTTTTTATATCTTGTTGATTTGCTTTCAGCTAATAAACATGATATCTATTCTTCTCAGCTCAGTCAGGCCCTTCCCCTGTTAACCATGTTGCTTCAGCCTCATCCTTCTCCTGGGGCTGCAGGAGTGTCCACCTTGCACAAGCATCTTCTCAAGAAACCAGAAACACTGAGCAAAAATCTAGTCTCAATCTTCCTCCTTCTAACACTTTGGTCTACTGTATCCCAGTTACTGGGCTTCCCCAATGGCTCAGAGGTAAAGAATCCACCTGCAATGCAGAAGCTGCAGGAGACATGGGCTCAATCCCTGGGTGGAGAAGATCCCATGGAGGAGGGCATGGCAACTCACCCCAGTATTCTTGCCTGAAGATCCCATGGAGAGGAGCCTGGCAGTCTACAGTCCATGGGGACGCAGAGTTGGACATGACAGAAGTGACTTAGCACGCACACACTCGTTGCAGTTTCCAGCTCCAATCACTGCACACCTGTGTTAAGGCTCTCAGGTGAGTCACCCGGATTCTTGGACTATCCCTCTATAGGGGATCATCAATGCCTCAGCCAGAGGAGTCCCCATAAAAAATAAAATGCATCATGGCCCAGCTCTGATCAGGTCTATCAAAAGCCTTCTGGGCTCACTCAGAGTAAAAAGCAAAGCTCTTGGCTTGCCCTTGAGGCCCACCTTCTATCAGGGCTCACTTCCTGCATTCCTTCTCCACTCCCTCTAGAGCTTCCACCAGGCATATTATCAGGAGTATCAAGTAGCTCACACCTTGTCAGCCTCAGATGTGTAGTTGACTTTGAAATGCTGTTCTTCAAACACATTCACGGTTACCTCAACATTTCTCTCAAGTTTCTCCAAATGTTATTTTATTGGTAAGATTTTCTCTTAAACGTGTTTTTCAATATTTCAAGATAATGTTTTCCCTTTGCTCTACAACACAGAAATTTCCTCCTTCACACTTCTCAGTTGATTTTCAGCATCACATTTCTCATTTTCTATAAGCTGATTAAAATACACAATCAATCATCAATTTTAAATATGACTTACACGTTATATAGTTTGTTTCCTTGTATTCTTTTCACTAAAATGTAGGCACCAACGTGAGAAATTTAATGATATCTTTCACAAATGTATATACTACTCAGAGATAGTTCTTGACACAAAGTAACGTACAGATTGCTTTCAATACTATTATTAAGTAAATTAATCTGTGAATTGATAACTTATCTCCCCTCTGTACCAAGCACTGAATGCTCTATGTGAATTAGGGAGAACATTATTAAGGGAAAAATAAAGAGGAAAAGTGAATTAATCTTTATCTATATGTCACCCACTTTATATATGTGTTGAAATATAAAAAATAATTTAAAAATATAATACATTCTCTGCATACTATATTTCCCCTCTATTCTTCCTATTCAATCATAATTTCAAAATAATTTGGATATGTAAACAGAGGTGCATATTTGCTGAGAAATCTGTATGCAGGTCAAGAAGCAACAGTTAGAACCAGACATGGAACAACAGACTGGTTCCAAATTGGGAAAGGTGTACGTCAAGGCTGTATAACGTCACCCTGCCTATTTAACTTATATGCAGAGTACATCAAGCAAAATAGTGGGCTGGATGAAGCCCAAGCTGAAATCAAAATTGCCAGGAGAAATATCAATAACCTCAGATATGCTGATGATACCACCCTTATGGCAGAAAGTGAATAAGAACTAAAGAGACTCTTGATGAAAGTGAAAGAGAGGAGTGAAAAAGTTGGCTTAAAACTTAACATTCAAAAAAATTAAGATCATGGCATTTGGTCCCATCACTTCATGGCAAATAGATAGGGAAAAAATGGAAACAGTGACAGAGTTTATTTTTGGGCTCCAAAATCACTGCAGATGGTGACTGCAGCCATGGAATTAAAAGATACTTGCTCCTTGGAAGAAAATCTATGATGAACCTAGACAGCATATTAAAAAGCAGAGACGTAACTTTGCTGACAAAATCTATTCAGTTAAAGCTATGGTTTTTCCAGTGGTCATGTATGAATGTGAGAGTTGGACTATAAAGAAAGCTGACCGCTGAAGAACCGACGCTTTTGAGCAGTGGTGTTGGAGAAGACTCTTGAGAGTCTCTTGGACTGCAAGGAGATCCAACCAATCAATCCTAAAAGAGATCAGTCCTGAATATTCATTGGAAGGACTGATGCTGAAGCTGAAACTCTAATACTTTGACCACCTGATGTGAAGAACTGACTTTTTGGAAAAGACCCTGATATTGGGAAACATTAAAGACAGGAGGAGAAGGGGATGACAGAGGATGAGATGAACATAAATTTGAGTAAGGTCCAGGAGTTGGTGATGGAGAGGGAAGCCTTGCGTGCTGCAGTCCATGTGGTTGCAAGGAGTTGGACACAACTGAACGGCTGAATTGAACTGAAACAGAGATGCAAATGTTTGCACTTTTTAAATAGCGGCTTGTTTATAGCAAACCCAGGGTCCTATAATTTTATGACTTAAAAGAAGATGGTATGAAGTCAAACATGATTAATCCTATTTTAGCATAAAAGTATACAATAAGTTTCTCCCAATGACTTATCATATTACTAGGTTTCATTTACATGGCAAAGAAGCCCAGTTGAGTCTGGTAGTTCTATGCCCTCCTTGTCTTGAATTTGTCATGGGAAATTCAGCACATATTTTTAGAAAACAGATAACAGAAAAACTAAATGCAATGGTACCCAACACAATATGGGCTTCCCTAGTGGCTCAGCTGGTAAAGAATCCACCTGCAATTTTGAAGACCTGGGTTCCATCCCTGCGTTGAGAAAATCCCCTGGAGAAGGGAAAAGTTACCCAATCCAGTATTCTGGTCTGGATAATTCCAGGCCAGTGGGGTATAGTCTGTGGGGTCGCAAAGAGCTGGGCACGACTGAGCAACTTTCACTTTTGTTTCATATCACACTTTGAACTAGTATACTATTATACTGACACCTGGAATGACAATAACTGGATGGATTCAAAAATAGACTTAGAAGTTGAGCCAACTGACATTCAGCATAGAATTCACGAGGAGGATGAGTCGGAGATATGGCAATTGTGTTAGCATTCCACACACTTTGTAAGCTACAATGGCTCCGTTGGTAAAGAATCCACCTGCAGTGCAGGAAACCTGGATTCAGTCCCTGGGTTGGGAATATCCCCTGGAGAAGGGAAAGGTGACCCACTCTAGTATACTGGCCTGAAGAATCCCATGAACTCTATAGTCCATGGGGTCACAAAGAGTTGGACACAACTGAGCTACTTTCACTAATCTGCACTAACAATACAATACAATAAAGTTATTTTATTCTAAAATCATTACACAGGCTTGTGTCATTCATGTGGTACTTGATCACAATTCCAGAGGATGGAAAACTGGTAGCTAAAAAGATATTTGAACTAAATTAGAGTAATATAGGGTTGTGTGCCGAATAGAAGGAAATTTTGTTATCCCAAGTATGGGGTATAGAAGAGAGTTCATCCAGGGCAGAAGAAGCCTAAATTGAAAGATCTGCTAGTTACACCAGTTGTTTTCAAAGTCTGGGTGGTTGTGGCTTTCCAAAAGGCCGCATTCCAATATGAACACAAAATGCATTTCAAGCTAAATACAAATATAAATATATATATGTATATATATATGTGTGTGTGTGTGTATGTATGTATGTATATGTATAATGTGTGTATGTATGTATATGTATATATGTACATATATGTGTGTGTGTATATATACACACATGTGTATGTATGTATATATGCTGCTGCTGCTGCTAAGTCGCGTCAGTCATGTCCGACTCTGTGCGACCCCACAGACAGCAGCAGAACAGATCCCCCCTTCCCTGGGATTCTCCAGGCAAGAACACTGGTGTGGGTTGCCATTTCCTTCTCCAATGCATGAAAGTGAAAAGTGAAAGTGAAGTTGCTCAGTCGTGTCCCACTCCATGGACTGCAGCCAACCAGACTCCTCCGTCCGTGGGATTTTCCAGGCAAGAGTACTGGAGTGGGGTGCCATGTGTATATATATGTATATGTATATATATATATATACTTTAATTATCAGCCACTCTGGATTAGCAGCATTGTGCTGGGTTGTGCTTAGTCTTTCAGTCGTGTCCCACTCTTTGCGACCCCACAGACTGTAGTTCGCCAGGCTCCTCTGTCCATGGAATTCTCCAAGCGAGAATACTAGAGTGGGTTGCTATGCTCTCTTCCAGGGGATCTTTCCAACCTAGGGATCCAACTGAGGTCTCCTGCATTGCAGGCAGATTCTTTACCAGCTGAGCTACCAGGGAAGCCCAGTAGTGCTGTAGCTCACCTTAACTCAAATAGATAATTAAGTATTGGCTACATTAAAAGAATTATTGCCAAGGGATATTTGATATTAAACCAGGGAATCAGAAACTGGAACCTATTTGTATCTCCTTAATAGGTTCATAATTATCCTTGAAAAGTGATTTTATTATTCTCTTCCCTATCCTGGTGTTTTTATAAAATTGCCAAGTTCAGTTGTATCATGATCTTGATTTAAAAGAATACTGAGGAAATTAACAAATTAGTACTTTTCAAGAGCTTTAAAATTTGATTAAAGTTTCTATCTTCAACAAAAAATGAAAACTTTTACTGTGCACAGTTTGCTCATTTGCATCCAAAGGCCTTTGATTATAATAATTTTTCAAATATAAACAATTAGTAACAGGCCATTTGTTTACTAAATGTTATAGAAGAGACCCAGCTGTCTTTATCTGCTTCATTTGACTATTCTAAAGTTACAATTGTCTCATGACATTTCTCTATTTAAACATGTTTAACTACACATGAAGATCATTTGGGTCTGGGTATTTTAAGGTTATTTTCCATATACTGTCAAAAAGAAGCATGTTTCAATCTAAGAAAATGATTAGCATTTCACGTAAGTTGACTCTACTTTTAATATACCCTCGAAATATATATCATCAGTTACTCTATTTCAAATTATTTTGTTGTGGAAGGGACTTTCTTTTTTTAATCAACTTTAAAATTATGTTCTGCTGACTTGCAAATGGCAGGTCAATGCTAATTGAGAGAAGACTTAAAAACTCTGACATCTTTTATCCCTGCATAAAGATTGCGTGCTCTGCGTGTTCTAATCCTCTGCTTTCCAATATTGCCTTTACGAGGTTAAGAAGATGAATGTTCATTGCTTTTAATCCTCACCATGATTTATGAGGCTCTTGGTATCCTTTCCCCAGAGCAGCTACAACTGTGTGCTTGTTCCGCCTGATGCTTAAATTACACAGACATCTGCAAAGTAAATTATGGATTGTTGTCCCATAGACCATAACCAAGCATTCTCTCTATCTCTCCTGCAAGACTGTTTTTGTTAGAACAAAGATCATGTGCATTTTTACTTGCTGGGGTACTGAAGAAATTTTAAGTTAACCTGAATGATAGCATATTGACCTGAATTACGACCTGTCATATAACATCAAAGCAGCATGACATATAAACACTACTTTAAAGCTAGGAAAAAACCCACCTCCTATTTATTTATATCTTTCTTATTTATTTAGGAAATATCACCTTTAGGTTTTCACAAGAAATGTGACCTTTAAAATTAGCTTAAAATTTGTGCTAGAATAAAATGAATGCAAGTGACCTGAGTCTCCAACCACGCAAGAATTCAAGAGCATCCTGTGGTTCCTTAAAACCAAACATCAAGCAAACAAAGAGAAAATTATGTGAAGGAAAATCCATGGAAGATGGGTATATTTTTTTTCAGATTTTGTTTTTCTTACTGATATCACTGGTAGTAAACCTGTTTTAATATCCTGGAAGTATGCAGGAAATCATGAGTAATTGAAACAATTCTCTCTCCAGAATAAAAAGCCTAGCAGAGTCTAAGCTGAAATAGTCAACTTTCTTTGTATTCTCCTTTCTTTTCTCTGCTTATGATTCTGTGTAGATGATGAATCATAATTCCCAATGACAAGCCCATTGTGCCGTCCTAACAGGCATGTTTCAAATGCCTAACCTTTGACAATTACCCCAAATTAGAAATATTCCAGCATTTATTTTCTTTAGATGTGCTAATTGGAAACCAAACAATAACCCATCAGGGGAAAAATTACACTAACAAAATTTTTTTTAATAATCTCTAGTAATGCCTTACACAGTGTGTTTCTTTCTTAAACAGATGACTTGGCAGTTCATTTTTGAACTCGATTGTCAACTCACTAAAACCAGATATGCTCAAATCCAGCCCTAGCTGAGCAGATCCACTGCTCCTTCTGCGTTTACATCAGTTTCTGTTTCACCTCGTCACTGCTGAGAGGGTGTGCTCTTAATGTCAGGACCTGATATTCATACCAGTTCCCTAAAGACTTTATGTTTAAAGATAGATCCTTGATTTGTTTGCCTCTGTGTCTCTATTCATTTCTAACACTTTCCATTTGCAATCGCACTTCACCTCTCGGTCCTTCTGAAATGAAGTATTGAAGGAATCCTTAAGGATTAGATTTATTTAAAACTCTAAACTACTTAAATATACCTCCAAACTAACAAATGTCTTTTGAATAATGATTGCATACAAGTAATTGTCTTAGATATTCTAGGGAACAGACACAAATATAATGAAGTTGGTGCTTCCAAAAATTAGACATAAGGATATATGTATGTATATATACACACACACACACACACACACACACACACACATATACACACACACATATATATATACACACACATATATGTGACTACAATCCCCAAGTACATTACCAGCAATCACTTTCTTAAACACATAAACACACACACACGCGCACACACACACACACACACACACGATTAGGTAATTTCTCTACATTCAAAAATAAACTGTAAAAACAAATGGCTCCATGTTACATGAAACGTAAAGTCCCCAGCACAGACATGTTTTTATATTTCATCCAAGGTTCTTCTTTATCTGAGCCTACTCTTCTAGATTTACTCAGCAGTTATCCTCAGATGTGATATGCATTCTATTTTCTAACATCCCAAATGTTATAAAATTCACCACATATGAAATAATACATATCATCCTGCCTTTTATAAATCTATACCCTCTTATTTCCATATCCGTAAGAACTTCTTTTTAAAACCAGCTCAAATGCCCTTCCTTTCAACCAAAATGTGCAAAAAGAATCCCATTCGCAACTTATTCTCTGCAATAATAGCATTTTTCAAATTGAAACAAAGAAGGATTCTATAATCAAAGAGTGCTGTTTGATCATATGACAAATTCATGATTTACTTCTTTTTTATTTTGACATAATTTATAAAAAATAATCTAATTACTTGTTAGGCAATCATGGACATAAGTAAGGAGTAAGTAGAACAGAGAGTAAATTTTGTAAAATGTTAATGGAGAAACAGGCTGCTCATCTTTGTTCAGAAAAGCACTTACAAAAGGAAACACTGAGACTGCAAACAGACTCCAGTGCATTAACATATTCAAAATTAAATTAATCGCAGACAAGTATTTTAATACTAAATTTATTTGCCTTGACATCTATATCTTCAATGTTCTTGGATATCCCCTTTTTTTTTTTTTTTGCCATACCACTTGACTTGTGGGATCTTAGTTCCCCAATCAGGGATTGAACCTGGGCCAGGGCAGTGAAAGCATCTGGTGCCAACCACTGGACAACCACGCAATCCCCTTGCTCTCTGTTTGATTATAGCATTCCACTGAGATTAATTTCAGGTCTACTTTCATATGTAAAATTTATGAAAATCCTTATAGTAAAAGGAAAACAATTTCAAGCCATTGTACTCAAATGTCTTTTGCATTAATTTGAACTCTCTCCTGGTTGAAAACAATTGAACATTCTAATTCTTTAAAAGTTATTCATGCTCAAGTTATTATCTAAAAACTATTCTTATGTAAAATGATTATCGAGCTGATATATTTGTTTTTGTCTTCCGTTATAGCACAGAGAGAACCAAAGGACATTTAAGAAGAGTATGTTTCTCTTTTATTTGGATCTTTGGATATTTTAATGCTTCATTAAGCTTTAAAGTAAAAGACACAAAGTCTTGCATTAATAATTAGAATGGCATAGTATTAAATTTTTATTACTCATTCTTGGATGGCAAGTAATATTTAGCTTGATGAAATCATGGTTATGTAAGAAAGATAAGTTGCTGGTTACAGGAATAAAATTTGAAGGTCAAATAAAATTTGACCTCTTTTACCCTATCAATCCTTGAATAAGTTCTGGAATAAAATTCCCATCCTGATATTATTTAAAATCAGATACTTAGTATTAAAATTTTCTATAAAATAGAAAATAAGAATTCTGCAAAGTAAAGACAAACTATGTCCTGTAAAGTAGATATGAATATGACGGGAACAAATTGAAGGATAAATGAATGGCAATAAGGATTAGGAATCAGTAGCGTCTGAAATATAAAATGGTTAATAATTTTATTTCCAAGTTTTAATTCTGAAATTTTTTACCTAAAATTTGTATAGTTTTTATTCAAAATTGACAAACTGAAATCAGTTGATGTTACAAAGATAGATAGAGCAGAATTTTTTTGAGTGAATGTATTTCAAAAAAGGAAAGTTAAAAACAAAAAGAAAAGGCATAATTTTTCTATTTGTTAAATATGAGCATGTAGAGCGAGCCTGAACAAACATCACAGCAAGATGCATAAAGCCACATTAGCTTAATCACATAGTTGCCTTATCTCTTTAACCTTTTCTTTCTGAGCTATTATATCATGGTTAATCTTAATTGATCACTGATTGAGAATTGAGAGTAAGAAACTTGTTTTGACTGTGGCATAAGAATAGGCACTACACTTACCAAGCAAGGAGTGTCAAGGCTGTGCTTTAATTATTGTCTTTAGAAGGTTAACTGTAAAAGTCTAAATCTCAGGGTTTATATTTCTCATCAGCAATGGAAAAACAGCCTACAATTGCCCTCCAAAGAGGCATTGAACTAGATTCTACCATATTAATATTAATATCGACAAAGAAATCTGTGACATTGTCTCTTTGTTTCCTGTGTCAGAGCTTTATCTGAGGTTTGGCTTTGAAATAAGGTATATTCAATTTAACAAATGTAATAGCCACTAATTATAAGGGACTAGGCAAAGTGTCATAAAAAAGAATATAAAAGGAAGAAAATCAATTTACGTTCTTTAGGAAGTACATAGCCACTAGGTCTTCTCAAATATGCATGTAAATTGAAACAGTGTGAGAAAAATTAAATGAAGTAGCTTAAAAATATAGAATTCTTGCTAAAAGAAATGGTTACTTAGGTTTCATGGTTCTGCCATTCTATGTCAACCACCTGTAATCATATAAACTGTTGAACATTCTATTTTCTAACGAAATATACTTTAAACAGTAAAGAATTTTTAAAAATAAGGTGGATTTTAAAATATTTATTGAGGTATAAAGCACACATCTTGATGATATTTAAATGCCACTTACCTTTAAGAAAGCTGACATCTTATAAAACTCGAAAGTGTTATCAAGTTCCAAATGGACTGTATTTCCAAACAGAGTTGAATAGAGCTGGAAAGACAAACATGTACAGAATTGTCATGTCAAATATATTTTTTCTAATATATATTTATTTTAGAATAGTTTACATTTACTTAGAGTTTCAAAGAGAGTTCAGAGTTCTTGTATACCTTACATCTAATTTCTCCTATTGTTAGTATTTTACATATAATAACTTTATTGGTCACAACTTTTGGTACACTGTGATACGTGAACTCAAACCAATATAGATACATTTTTCTGATTTCATTAGTGTTTCTCTTAATGTCCTTTTTCTGTTCCAGGTATGTTGAACTTAGTCTTTATGTCTCCTCAGCATCTTCTGAACAATGATAGAGCTCAGCTTCTCAGGCGGTGCGGTGGTAAATGCAATGCAGGAGATGCAAAAGACACCGGTTCGATCCCTGGGTCAGGAAGATTTCCTGGAGTAGGAAATGGCATCTTGCTCCAGTATTTTTGCCTGGAAAATTCTATGAACAGAGGAACCTGGCAGGCTACAGTCAATGGGGTCACAGAAGTTAGACATGACTGAGCACACACGCTACCCACCACCAACGTAGATCTCATTAGAAAGAAAAATCCCTGTAGGAATATTTTGTTTCATTTTTATCTATTTTGAACTTTATCTGTGTTTGTGACTTAATGGGCAATTGAATTGGAGAACTTGAATCGTTGATTTACATTAATATTTTTTATTTTAATATATAATGGTATTTTATCACATATATATAAATTGCATTTTTAAACTCATGTTTTTTATTAGTCTCCTGGAAGTTCTGAGGTTTTCATATATAATGTTTAACATTTTGTTCTTTGAATGTGAGAAGTAAAAATTAGAAGCAATATTAAAATTTTGGAGCCCATATTTAAGATCAGATTTTTGACAAACAGTGTAGATAAGACATGTAACAGCCATCCTCAATCAATTTCCAGATGGGTGGGAAATCTAGTTTATTTTATAGCATACTACAAAGTGAGAGAGATTCTTCATGAATAAATAAGAATGTTAACTATGGCAATGGTGGCTTATGCCATTGTGAAAGTGTTTTACTAGCAATATTCGTTGGTCACCTGGAGCAGAGGTCAGTCAAATTTTCTGTAATGAGCCAGATGTTAAGTATTTTAGAATTCACAAGCCATGGTCTCTGTCACAACTGTCACAGTATGAGACTCATTTGTATGATATATTCATCAAAATCTAAGCACATAAGACACAACCCAACCGACTGTCCTTCATGTAAAGAAAGACAAACTTTATAGTCTAGTATTGCTTATTAGGTTGGAAAGATCCCCTGGAGAAGAAAATGGCTATCCATTCTAACATTCTTGCCTGGAAAATCCCATGGACATAGGAGCCTTGTGGGCTACTGTCCAGGGGTTACAAAGAGTGGAACATGACTGAGCTACTAAGCACAGCACAGCACAGCATTGTTTATTAGTCACTATTAGCAATAAATAATGTAGTATGCTACAGTCATCATGTACAGATGCGAGAGTTGAACCATAAAGGCAGAGTGCCAAAGAATTGATGCTCTCAAGCTGTGATGCTGGAGAGGGCTCTTGAGAGTCCCTTGGACTGCAAGGAGATCAAACCAGTCAATCCTAGAGGAAATCAACCATAAATATTCATTGGAAGGACTGATGCTGAGGCTGAAGCTCCAATACTTTGACCACGAAGAGCCGACTCATTGGAAAAGACCCAGATGCTGGGAAACATTGAAGGCAAAAGGAGAAAAGGGTGATAGAAGATGAGATGGTTAGATAGTATCACCAATTCAATGGACATGAATCTGAGAAAATTCTGGGAGATAGCAGAGGACAGAGGATCCTTGTGTGCTGAAGCCCATGGGTTCACAAATAGTCGGACATGACTTAGTGACAGAAAATAACAACAATATTGTGTTCCCTTAAGTGCATCAGGAAGGTACTACATTTCTCCAATGACTCCTGCCATCAACTATCTTGAGCAAGAAAGCTCTCATAATGACAGAGCCATTGCTTTAGAGTTATGAATGCAAACTATTACCATTTGAAGATGAATATGTATTAGATAAGCACTGTAGTTTGTAGATCCTTTATGCACATTGCTTTGTGGTAATAAAACAACCATGCTAGAGTAGAAGTATTATCCCCAGGTTACAGATTAAGAACTTGAAGCTCAGCATGAATGTATAAATTGACCAAGGTCACTCTAACAGTAAATTAAACTAGAGCACCAAATATTGATTTCAGATCTGTCCAACTCAAAAGCCCATGCTCTCTTTTTACATACTACTCAACTACATATGCTTTCTGCTACAGCTCTAATCTATTTAAGATTTGCTTGGGAAAATTACTCACTATTTGCAACTGCTGCAAATTTTGCTGAGCCCTCATCACTGGTCAGCTTGATTTATATTTCATTCCTTCTGTCCTCCAAATTTAGATGTTCTCCACATTCTTCTTAGTGAAGTGAAGCTGCCTTCTATTTATTGAACTGCAGGACCCTCTTATAGGAGACTGTACTATATTAGTACTTATTACTTCTGATAGCACTGAAGTGTTTTATTTTTACCTCCTTTTGTTCTTTACTTCCTTTCTACTTTCCTAATCTAGCCTAAGGAAACTTTGTGAGTCTGTCTTTCCCCACCAGAATTGTGCTTCACATATAACTGTTTCTCCTACTCTGCTGGTTTCTAAGTGAAGTGAAAGTTGCCCTATTGTGTCTGACTCTTTGCGAAACCTTGATTATACAGTTCATGAAATTCTCCAGGCCAGAATACTGGAGTAGGTAGCCTTTCCCTTCTCCAGGGGATCTTCCCAATCTAGGGACTGAACCCAGGTCTCCTGCATTGCAGGCAGATTCTTTAGCAGCTGACCAACCAGGGAAGCCCAAGAATACTGGAGTGGGTAGCCTATCCCTTTTCCAGTGGATCTTTCTGACCCATGAATCAAACCAGGGTCCCTGCATTGCAGGTGGATTCTTCACTAAGTGAACTATCAGGAAAACCCCCGGTTTCTAAACCTCAGCTTAAAATCAGCCTGATCCTAATCCTCCAATCCCTCAAATATTTTTCCATTGCTCTCCACTTATTTCACTGCAGAACTCTGAAAGAACAGTATATATCCTTGACAAAATTTGCCATCCACTTATACAATGGACGCCTGGGTACTCTAACCAACCCTTCTGTTCAGTTCAGTTCAGTGGCTCAGTCATGTCTGACTCTTAGTGACCCCGTGGACTGCAGCACTCCAGGCTTCCCTGTCCATCAGCAACACTCAGAGCTTACTCAAACTCATGTCCATTCAGTCGGTGATGTCATCCAACCATCTCATCCTCTGACATCCCCTTCTCCTCCTGCCTTCAATCTTTCCCAGCATCAGGGTCTTTGCCAGTGAGTCACTTCTTCATATCAGGTGACCAAAGTATTGGAGTTTCAGATTCAGCATCAGTCCTTCCAATGAATATTCAGGACTGATTTCCTTTAAGATGGACTGGTTGGAGTTCCTTGCAGTCTAAGAGAATCTCAAGAGTCTTCTCCAACACCACTGCTCAAAGGCATCAATTCTTTGGTGCTCAGCTTCTTTATAGTCCAACTCTCACATTCATACATGACTACTGGAAAAACCATAGCTTTGACTAGATGGACCTTTGTCGGCAAAGTAATGTCTCTGCTTTTAAAAATGCTGTCTAGGTTCGTCATAAATTTTCTTCCAAGGAGCAAGCATTTTTTAATTTCATGGCTGCAGTCACAATCTGCAGTGATTTTGGAGCCCCCCCAAATAAAGTCTCTCACTGTTTCCACTGTTTCCCCATCTATTTGCCATGAAGTGATGGGACCACATTCCATGATCTTAGTTTTCTGAATGTTGAGCTTTAAATAATTTTTTTCGCTCTCCTGAGGCTCTTCTTCTTTGCTTTCTCCCATAAGGGTGGTGTTATTTGCATATCTGAGGTTATTTACCTTTCTCCCAGCAATCTTGACTCCAGCTTGTGCTTCATCCTGCCCAGCATTTCTGATGATGCACTCTGAATGTAAGCTAAATAAGCAAGGTGACAATATACAGCCTTGATGTACTCCTTTCCCAAGTTGGAACCACTCTGTTGTTCCATGTCCAGTTCTAACTGTTGATACTTGACCTGCATACAGCTTTCTCAGGAGGCAGGTCAGGTGGTATGGTATTTCAATCTCTTGAAGAATTTTCCACAGTTCGTTGTGATCCATATAGTCAAAGGCTTTGACATAGTCAATAAAGCAGAAGTAGACATTTTTTTCTGGAACTCTCTTGCTTTTTTGATGATCCAACAGATGTTGGCAATTTGAGCTCTGGTTCCCCTGTCTGTTCTAAATCCCGCTTGAACACCTGGAAGTTTATGGCTCATGTACTGTTGAAGCCTGGCTTGGAGAATTTTAGCATTACTTTACTAGCATGTGAGATGAGTGCAGTTGTGCAGTAGTTTGAGCATTCTTTAGAATTGCCTTTCTTTGGGACTGGAATGTAACAAAGACTTTTCCCAGTCCTGTCACCACTGCTGAGTTTTCCAAATTTGCTGGCATATTTAGTGAAGCACTTTCACAGAATCATCTTTTAGGATTTGAAATAGCTCAACTGGAATTCCATCACCTCCACTAGCTTCTCTGCATTCAAATTGGTATATCTTTCCTTTTCTTCTTAGTCTTTTGCATCTTTTCTTTTCACAGCTATTTGTAAGGCCTCTTTAGACAACCATTTTGCCTTTCTGCATTTCTTTTTCTTGGGGTTGGTCTTTATCACTGCCTCCTGTACAATGTCACAAACATCTGTCCATAGTTCTTCAGGCACTCTGTTTATCAGACCTAATACTTTGTATCTATTTCTGACTTCCACTGTATAATCATAAGGGATTTGATTTAGGTCATACCAGAATGGTCTAGTGCTTTTCCCTATTTTCTTCAATTTAAGTCTGAATTTGGCAATAAGGAGTTCATGATTTTGGCCACAGTCAGCTCCCAGTCTTGTTTTTGTTGACTGTATAGAGCTTCTCCATCTTTGGCTGCCAAGAATGTAATCAATCTGATTTTGGCATTGACCATCTAGTGATGTCCAGGTGTAGAGTCATCTCGTGTGTTGTTGGAAGAGGGTGTTTGTTATGACCAGTGTGTTCTCTTGCAAAACTCTGTTAATCTTTGCCCTGTTTCATTCTGTACTCCAAGGCCAAATTCACATGTTACTCCAGGTATCTCTTGACTTCCTACTTTTGCACTCCAGTCCTCTACAATGAAAAAGACAACTCTTTTGGGTGTTAGTTCTAGAAGGTTTTTTAGGTCTTCATAGAACCATTCAACTTCAGCTTCTTAAGCATTACTGGTCAGGGCATAGACTTGGATTGCTGTGATATTGAATGGTTTGCCTTGGAAACAAACAGGGATCATTTTGTCATTTTTGAGACTGCATCCAAGTACTGCATTTCAGACTCTTTTGTTGACTATGAGGGCTACTCCATTTCTTCTAAGGGATTCTTGCCACAGTAGTAGATATAATGGTCATCTGATTTAAATTACAGTCCATTTTAGTTCCTGATTCCTAAAATATCGATGCTCACTCTTGCCATCTCCTGTTTGACCACTTCCTATTTACCTTGTTTCATGGACCTAACATTCCAGGTTCCTTTGCAATACTGCTCTTTAGCACAATGGGCTTTACTTCCATCACCAGTAACATCCACAAGTGGATGTTGTTTTTACTTTGGCTCCGTCTCTTCCTTCTTTCTGGAGTTATTTCTCCACTGATCTCCAGTAGCATATTGGGCACCTACCGACCTGGGGGATTCATCTTTCACTGTGCTATCTTTTTGCCTTTTCATACTGTTCATGAGGTTCTCAAGGCAAGAATACTGAAATGGTTTGCCATTCCCTTCTCCAGTGGACTACGTTTTTTCAGAACTCTCCAACATGACCTGCCCATCTTCATTGGCCCTACACAGCATGGCTCATAATTTCATTGAGTTAAGACAAGGCTGTGGTCCATGTGATCAGACTGGTTAGTATTCTGTGACTGTGATTTTCAGTCTGTCTGCCCTCTGATGGAGAAGGATAAGAGGCTTATGGAAACTTCTTGATGGGAGAGACTGAGGAAGACTGGGTCTTGTTCTAATGAGTGGGGCCATGCTCAGTAAATCTTTAATCCAATTTTCTGTTGATGGACCTGGTTGTGTTCAACCTTACTTAGCTGACATTAACCACTCAAGGGTTTCTGGACATTCTGGGGAAAATCCCTCTTGATTGGCCTTAGAACTAGATACCAGCATCTCTCAGTGGCAATCCATGCTGTTAATCTCCGTCCTGACTTTGAAAACTTTTTCTTCATTTGTCTTTTTGCTTGTTCTTTCCCTGGATTCCTTCAGTAAGTGCCTCCTTTTAATTTCTGTTTTTCTTAAAGAAAGTGCCAGTGCTAAATTGATAGCATATTTTCTCTCTCTTCATATTCCTCCCCATAGTAATTTCACCTATTTTCATATATTGAAATATTATGTCAAACAGATTATATATCTATATCTGCTCCTTAAACTCTGGGTTATTTCCTTTCCATTTTCTACAGACTGTCTGATATCTCTCCATGAATATACCATTTATTAACCATTGAAATGTAATAGAGAGAAAAGAATCTGCCTGCAATGCAGGAAACCTGGGTTCAATCCCTGGGTTGGAAAGATACCTTGGAGAAGGGAATGGCAATTTATTGCAGTATTCTTTCCTGGAGGAGTCCATGGACAGAGGATCCTGGCAGGCTATATAGTTCAGGGGATCGCAAAGAGTTGGGCAAGACTAAGTAACTAACACAAAAGGTAATACGGGCTAAAGCAAACTCACCCCATGCACATTCATACAAGAAATCAGTATTTCTTTACCATCTATTGCTCAAAGCTCAGAGTTGTCTTGAACTATTCCTCTTATTTCTCTCTTATAATTTAGCTCCCCAGATATCAACACTGTCATATTCTATCTGAAATATGACTTCCATTCAATGCCTCTTTTCTATCACTGCTGCAGATCAGTATTTACACTTCATTTTATGAATCGCTTTATTATTTTACAACTCCTAACTCTACTCACCACCTCAGGCCTTCAACTGATTGAATCAGGACCACCTATGGTAGGGAGGGCAATCTGCTTTATTCAATCTACAGATTCAAATATTAATTTCACCCAGACACTCCCTCACAGACAGGCTCTGAACAATATTTGACCCACTACTGGGGCACTCCTGGGCATAATCAAGTTTACTGTGACAAAATTAATCATCACAATCCCCTTTTGACCAGGGAAAGACATTAGAAACATTGGCCATCTTCACCCTGTGCCAGCAGGCACTGCCATCAGGGAGGAAATTTCACTTTCTACTGCAAAAAGATTATTCTATTCCAGGATCTAAAAACAGAGGTTGGGAAGAAAGGGCTCTCTCCAGACCCATAGATTGCTGACTGCCAAGCCTGTTCCTTGAAGAAAGTTCTGGACAGCAGCACACTGGGTTACAACAAAGATAAAACAAAACCCTAAAAGATTGAAATTAAATTGTTAGGATTCAAGTTCTCCATCTACCATAATAACTGACAATTTTGATTAAGACTGTTGTCATTCCGGCTTCAAATTGTTAGCTATTAAGTTAGAGATGTCAGTTTTATGCAAAATTCAAACCACCAAGCAACAAGCAACGTCTTTCTGAGAAACACATCTTACAGGAATGGGATCCTTAATGAAACTGCACTTTGAAAATAACTCATCTTTATTCCAGGAAATGGAATTGTGGGAAGAGGTAGCATTAAGAAAATAATTGTAAGAGCATATATATTTTTTTCATTTTGTCCTGATTGTGCTTTTTCATATATTTAACTTCCACATTAACCTAGATGAATTTTATATGGAGTCATTTGAAAGAAAAAACAAAAAATATCTTTAAAGAACATTAAAATATACTGGCTTCAGATGTTTTTAGAAGGGCAGAGTTTAAAGATGTCTAACATTTTGCTAAAAGCATAGACGTATTCTTTCTTTGAAGGAACTTGACCCAATAGAAACACCTGCCTCATTAAAATGCTCAGTTTGCTAAGTTTGAACTTTAAAGTGCAATTTCTTTTCGATTGAAAAAAAAAATGGCCATATTTAACGCTTTAAATTGAACTTTTCCAAAAATGACAGAATGGATTTCTTAAACCATCTTAAACTAACAGTCATGAAAATAAAAACACACTTTAAAATTCAAAGTTGTATCACCAGTAAAAGATAACTTTGAGATAACTATACAATTTAAATAATATTTATACTTATGCAAATGAAGTAGTAAATTGCTTTTTTCAAATTTTAATTACTCTCTGTGTTAATTCATAGGTATATTAATTATTAAAGTGTCAAAGCAATTTTTATATGTTTTTACTTCTGACAGCTGCTATAAATCTCAGTTAATTTTTTTGAAAATTATATTCCTTATTAGAGAACTTTAATATTTCTTCTGAAATCTTTACTACGTGTATCAACACATTCATCTCATAAATGTTTTTGCGTTTGTGTGTGTTTTGGAAATTTTCCCAAAATAGTTAAATACTCCCTTCTTTATCATTTTTTGCTGCCCACTTCCTACCTTTAAAAGGACTGAACATAATGTGCTAAAGACTACTAGTATAATTAAATTTTATTTTCCCTTCTAATCACAAAATGCTCTGCAAAATCATTTTTGGAATGTCAGGTTTTTTGTTGGTAAGGATTGGTTACAGTTACAGATGCAATGATGCCATCTTAGTGTTTATCTCTTCTTTAACTCTTTTCATTATGTTTCATCTTACTTTGCTATAATCAAATGACATATCAGAAATAGCCTAGAAAGTATGGTTGAGTCCATTCACTGCTCACTTGAAACTGGAACATTGTTAATAAGCTATACCCTAATACAAACTGTTTTTGGTGTTAAAAAAATCAAAATTAAATTAAAAAAGGACATTAATTTTTTTAATTAAATAAAAATGAAAAGGGAAACATTAATTTTTTAAAAAAAGAAATATCCTAGAAAACTACAATGGAAGATAAATGAATTGCACTCTCTATTTTTCAATACTTTGAATTTGAATGCCTGTTATAGCTGTCATATTTATTTACCTGATCTACTGAATATTTGCCCTTTAATCCTCAGTGTATTCATCTGTAAAACACGGGATGTACCTGGTGGGAGGTGAATATCATTTTGTGTTTAGAATATTATATCCCAGATGGCACCAGTGGCAAAGAATCCACTTGCCTATGCACAGGATGTAAGAGATGTGGGTTCAATCCCTGGGTCAGGAAGATCCCCTGGAGAAGGGCATGGCAACCCACTCCAGTATTCTTGCCTGGAGAATCCCATGGACAGAGGAGCCTGGCGGACTACAGTCCATAGGGTCACAAAGAGTTGGACATGACTGAAGCCATGCAACACTCATGTGTGCACCAAAGAATTCGTGAAAGATTCAGAAATGAGGGCTAGTGGTACTTGTGAATGTAAGAAGACACATAAAGATAAAAAGAGGAAGATTGGCTGAAAGTCTGTACGAAAAGCAGCTAGACTCCAAATTCCCTGGGAGCTTCTGTGTGAACAGGAGACAGCTTCCCCTCATCATGACTGACAGCATGAGACTTCACCACAGAGGTCTCTGGATTCAGGGCTACTGGGCAGGCCTGAGGATAAGGTTGCTCTCCCAAGAGTGGGGTTAGGAGACTCTCTGGAGTACTATGACGTGTGCAAATGGGTGAGTAACTCAGGGACTATTAGGGATGAACCACATGGAGCTGTAAAATAAGATAGAGAAATTAAGAGGAGGCAGAAAAAGGAGAGAACACGTTAATTGTGATACGCTCAAACACATTTTGGCCAGACTTTTGACCCTCCAGTTGCGCCCAATCACATGTGTATATTCTCAAAACTTCTATGTTCATATTGAAAGAATTTTACCTGTAAGACCATGGCACATGTAGGAAGGCAGTTACAGTCTGATTAGTCATGTCTGACTCTTTGAACCACACAGACTCTAGCCCACCAGGCTCCTCTGTTTATGGGATTCTCCAGGCAAGAATACTGGAGTGGGTAGCCATTTCCTTCTCCAGGGGATCTTCCTGACCCAGGGATCAAATCCAGGTCTCCCACATTACAGGCAGATTCTTTACCCCCTGAGCCACTGGGGAAGCCCCTTGATTCACTTTGGGATAATTCTGATGATCAAATGATAGATATCTCATACTTCATCATGCTATGCAATATTTTCAGAGTTCTTAATAAGAAAAAATCAGCAATTTATGAAAAATCTGTTTTCAATCAATCTAGGATATACCAAATTAAAAAAAAAAAAAAGGTCTCCCAGAGCTTGGAAAGAACTTATTCAAGCTCTAATTCTGCTAATTTAAATTTTTCCTGAATTAAGGCTTGATTTAATTTCACCATGGGGAAGCACAGATCTAGCTTTGACTTTTAAATCTATGGTTTGCTAAGTTCTTCTTACACATAACTTTTTTTGATGACTTCTTGTTTTACAGAGTCTCAGATGTGAATTGATATTAATATGGTATAACTAAAACGTGGAACTGATCCCCAAAAGTGTTAGAATTGATGTAAATTGTAATAGTAATACTTAAAAGTTCTTGCACCATTGTTATATTGATTGCGACCTATTTGTAACGAATGAACAGTCCAAATTTTTAGAATATCAAATGATAAACATACCATAGTCATTGCATAGTACCACTATTTCATTCAATAATAAAAACAACTAAGGCAAATAACATTTGCCAGGTCTCGTGCATTGCTGGCAGATTCTCTACCATCTCAGCCACCAAGCAAGCCCTTGTCAAAATATACCTGTTTTAATGAAGAAAGCACTGTGGTTTTGAAGAGAAAAACTTCAAAGTCAAGAAACTGTTTTTGTAAATTTCTTATACACTTTCTCCTTGACCTTGAATAAATCTTTAAATCTATCATTAAATGTGCTTCTCCAAGTACAAGTGGTGTGGTTAGGTTTTATCCACACTTTTTACTTAAGTAATTAATTCATTAAATAAACCCCATGTGGAAAGTCCAACAAATAAAACAGATCAAAGCATATAACCCTCCCACTGAAATGAGGTTTGACTAAGAATTCAAGTATAATAGCCCCTGTAGTTATTCCAAGGGTGTCTTGAGCAGATTTGAAAACTTCTGTATTATTAAGATATTTCAAGAATTTTGAGAAGAATAAAAACTCAATAAAGTCTATGGGTTAAATATAAAGGAATTTTGGGTGCTCATTTGTTAGGATATCATATATTTTCATGTATGTATATAAATTTCAAAAATATATACACATATGATATATGACATAGATATTTTAGAATGATTACCTGATCCAGATAATTAGCACATCCATCACCTAACATAGTTAACTTCCCTTTCCTTTCTTTTTTTATTTTATGTGGTGAGAATGATTAAGATTTTAGCATCTCACCACTCACAGATGTGTGGAGAGAGTAACATGGAATCTTATAATACCATATGTAAAATAGATAGCCAATAGGAATTTTCTGTATGACTCAGGGAACTTAAACAGGGGCTCTGTGGCAATCAGAAGGGTGGGATGAGGAGAAGGTGGGAGGGAGGTTCAGGAGGGAGGAGGTATGGATGTACCTATGGTTGATTCTTGTTGATGTATGGCAGAAAACCACAAAATTCTGTAAAGCAAGCATCCTTCAATTTAAAGGGAGAAGGTGAGGGTGGGACGTTCTGGGACAATAGCATTGAAACATGTATATTATCATATGTGAAACAGAACACCATTCCCTGTTCGATGCATGAGACAAATGCACAGGGCTGGTGCACTGGGATGACCCAGAGGGATGGGATGGGGAGGGAGGTGGGAGGGGGGTTCAGGATGGGGAACACATGTAAACCCATGGCTGATTCATGTTAATGTATGGCAAAAACTACTACAATATTGTAAAGTAATTAGCCCCTAACTAAAATAAATAAATTTATTAAAAAATATATATATATATATTTCAGCATCTCTCAAGGACAGGTTTCTCCCATAATTCAAAAATCAAGCATTTCTATGAAACCATTCATAAGCCAAAGTAGAGTAAAGTGAACTGGCAATTATCTTAGGACTCATCATCCTAACAGACCACAAAAGAAATCAGAATAAAACACAGAGGTTCACGGACACAGTTCAAAGTCATGGCAGCTTGATGTCGAGATGCTGAGTGTGGTTCCCAGAGAAGCAGCTTGGTGATGCCGTTCTTACGGCTCTGAGTGCAAACTATTTTTACTTTTCAACCTTTATCCCAAAAGCAGAAATCCTCTTCAGATTTATTTTGGTTAGCCAAAACAAGTACCAACATAGATAGTTCATAAAAGTGAAATGATCTAAACAGAACTTTTATAAAGTAGGGGATAGTCCACGGGGTCGGAAAGAGTCAGACATGACTGAGTGAGTGAACTGAACTGAACCTGTATATAATATTGTATTATAAACTAGAGTCACTATGCTGTACATTCGATTATTGTTAATTAATTTAATTAATTAATCTATTTATTTTTGGGTGCACTGCATCTTCATTGCTGCACGCGGGCTTCCTCTAGTTGCGGTGAGTGGGGGCTACTCACTCTCGCAGTTCGTGGGCCTCTCATTGCAGTGGCTCCCCTGATTGTGGACCACAGGCTCTAAAGCATATGCTCAGGAGTTGTGGCACATGGGCTTAGTTGCCCCATGGCATTTGGAATCTTCCTGGACCAGAGGTCAAACCTGTGTCCCCTGCATTCGGCAGATTCTTAACCACTGGACCACAGATCTTTAAAAGATATTCTTATAACTGAAAATGTGTACCCTTTGACTGACGTCACCTATATTCTCATTTTCCCCAGCCTAGGAATCAGAAGACTCAATAAAGCACATTGAATTTTTTTAATACTGATGGGCACTATCCAATCTATTGAGTGTCTAAATAGAGGAAAAGAAAATGGAAGAAAGAATTCACCCCCTTCTCTGCCTGACTGAATGAGCTGAGACATGGGTCATCTCCTGACCTCAGGCTGAGACTTATACCATTACCTCCCCTGTTCTTAGGCTTTCAGACCGGGACTGGAAGACACCAATGACTTTCCTGACCCTCGAGTTTACAAATGGCAGAATGTGGGATGTCTCAGTCTCCAAAATCATAAGCCAACTCCTAATAAATCTCTTTTTATGTATATAAAAATTCTATCCATTCAGTTTCTTTGAACAACACTAAGACATCTGCCCATTAAGAAACAAAGGTCCGTCTAGTCAAGTCTATGGTTTGTCCAGTGGTCATGTATAGATGTGACAGTTGGACTATAAAGAAAGCTGAGCACCGAAGAATTGATGCTTTTGAACTCTGGTGTTGGAGAAGACTCTTGAGAGTCCCTTGGACTGCAAGGAGATCCAACCAGTCCATCCCAAAGGAGATCAGTCCTGGGTGTTCATTGGAAGGACTGATGTCGAAGCTGAAACTCCAATACTTTTGCCACCTGATGCGAAGAGTTGACTCATTCAAAAAGACCCTGATGTTGGGAAAGATTGAGGGCAGGAGGAGAAGGGGACAACAGAGAATGAGATGGCTGGATGGCATCATCGACTCAATGGACATGGGTTTGGGTAGGCTCTGGAAGTTGGTGATGGACATAGAGGCCTGGCGTACTGTGGTTAATAGGGTCGCAAAGAGTCGGACATGACTGAGCGACTGAACTGAACTGAACTGAATGTATTTAGATGTTGTCACATGTCTTCAAGGTTGAAGAGGGTGCAAAATCACACCCATGGAGAAACACTGGTTCTGATCAGTACTTCTCAAACTACTTTTGTTGAAAGACCAGGTTTTTTTTTTAATTCCAATCTCCTTGAGACTGATTATTTTATAAAAACATATATGCAACACTGATGCTCAGTTTATGTCTAGTATTTTCAGATATCAAAATGTTTAAGGAGTAGCCCTGGTACATGTACGTTAAAATGGAGCATCACGGATCTCTAGTCAGGAGCTGTACTAATCCATTATATAACCGTGTATGCAGCAGAGTTAATAATATTACAACACAGAATTAGAGATCCATACGCAGGTCTAAGCAGAGCTTGCACATAAGATGCCAAAGAGTTCTTTAGAAGAGCTAGGGATGCTTGTGCATACTGATAACCTGTGTAAAAGCAGAGCAGTGCCTGTTATATATTCACACATGTATTTCTTGAATGCATGGGTGAAAGAAAAGGTCACTTAGAAGCTTTCCTCCTTAAATCTATGAAAGTACGTGACTTCACTGCAAGACACTTTACCAAAGTGGGACCTTATAAGAGCTGAGAGCATATCTGCACATTACCAAGAATGATGTTGAGCACACAGTGACTGCTCAATAAACATGTACCAAGTTAGTGTCTTATTAATTTCCTTTTGTCTGTGTTGCCAGTTAATAAATGAATGAATGATTGAATAAAGGACTAATTACATATGAGATTTTCATGAAAACGGTGGTAAAAAAGCTTCCCGGCACAGGTGGCACAGCAGACAAACTCTGTTGCTTGTCCACAAGATTTATACCATCAAGATGATGTATTGTGGGACTTCCCTAGTGGTCAGGTGGTTAAGACTCCACACTCTCAATGCAGAGGGCCCAAGTTTGATCTCTAGTCAGGGAACTAGGTCTCACATGCCACAGTTCAATATCTTGCATGCCACAGCAAAGATTGAACATCCTGTGTCCTGCAATTAATACCTGGTACAACCAAATAAATATATATATTTTTTAAAGATGATGTATTGTATGAAAATATACATCAGAAGTTTGCATAAATATGTGATATTTATACATCAAGATACAGATAAATGGCCAAGTAAATGGAGAGATGCCAACATTCAACTCTAGGAAGAATTTTCCCATTTGGCCTTGAGGGTATACACTAAAGTATGGATGAGTGAGTGAGTGGGCTGTGTGTATTCAATCTGTATAGAAGTCCTACTTTCAAAGCTTCAAGTTGTACTGTTTAAACAAAGTAGCAAGGTTATAAAAAGTGTGTATCTTAAACAGAAACGAATCTTGGTTTCAAATGATTTTATGATGCCTGCTCAACAACTTGATCATATTGCTTGCCTTGTAAAATGTTAAGACAGCTATAAGACTGTTTTTAATTTACTCTCTTGGCCTGGATCCACTGTAGTTCTTGTAGCATTCTGTCAGCACTATTTTCCTATTGAATGTCAATGAGATGTTCTACTGTGATTTCTTGTTTTTAATCCAATACTTCAAGTGAACAACAAAACATGTGCATTCTGATTGACAAATTATTTATTTTGTTACCAAAGAGCAATTTTATATTTTAATTATCATAATATCACACAATAAAGCCTCAGGTTGACTATGTCCCAAAATACATGTATATCTATGTATATTATACATATATATATATATATATATGTGCTATGCATATATTATGTATATAATGTATATATTATGAATGAAGAGAGAGCAGGGGAGAATTTCCACATTATTTCATTAATTAAATATTATATTTAAGGGGCTATTATACCAAATTGTTGAAATGATGATTTGTAATTAACTCCAAATATGCCATTTTAAAAGGGCTTTTTTTTGTTTTTGGCAATTTAAACTTTTCATAGCATTATTAAATTTTTAAAATAGAAGACAGAAAAGGAAAAATATATCATATTTTGAAAGCAAATGTCTTCACATTTAGTACTTGCATGTTATAAAGAACATCTGATCTATTTTTTTTCACATAAATTACTATACAGTTTTAAAAAAGAAAGTAGTTTGAAAAATTCCAAGCCTATCATACTTTAGAAGTGTTTATACGCATTAAAAGTGCAGTGATTCACACAGAATTACTTTTACTAACCTGCTATTCTGTGAAATTAAAATATGAGTCCACCTACATTCAAATTCAAAGAATATATTTATTGTACAATGCCAAGTTCACTCCTACAACCCTGGCATCTACTCGCCACCTTTTTCAAGAAAACTAACTTAATAGAAGGACTGAATTTTTTTTTTTTTAAGTGAAAGTTATAGTCGCCCAGTTGTGTCCAACACTTTGTGAACCCATGGACTGTAGCCTGCCAGGCTCCTTGTCCATGAAATTCTCCAGGCAAGAATACTGGAGTGGGTTACCATCCCCTCCTCCAGGGCATCTTCCTCAGCCAGGGATCAAACCCAGGTCTCCTGTATTTTCAGGCATATTCTTTATCACCTGTACCACCAGAGAAGTGTTAATTCTGTGAAGCAAAATTATCATAGGTTGAGTGACATCAGTTATGTATGGATACAGGCACATACATTTATATATATGGCAATTATATTCAAAGCTTTAATGAATTATCCACACCTGTGCCTCATGATTTTCAGTCTCTAGATTTTTAAATACTTCTTGGTTGAGATGTAAAAATGAGCTCACTCTAACTGGCAGGATTACCTCCCTAAGGAAGCAAGGTTCAGTCTCCTGGTTTCCATGGGAAGTCATTTGTTTCCTGGCATTTAGGTTTGTATTTTTAGAAGTGACTAATAAGTCCTGGGTAAAAGCCATTTCTGCCAGGAGGATTAATTGTAGCTCTCATGCCCACTAAGCCATCAAATGTCCCACCTCCTGCTGTGAGAAGACAATGGTGTCAGACACTTGAGTGACACTTCCCTTGTCAAAGCCCCATAAAGTCCCACCTGGATATGCAGCTGCTGCAGAGCTTTGGCAATCTGCCAAACCCTTCATTTCAGGCTTCTGTCTCTTAACTTGCACATGAAGTGTAAGATAAAGTGCTCAACGTTGGGCAAAATGATGTAAAGCTGTAGTATCTAAAATAGATGTGATTTTAGGATTGGCAAGCTGGATGGTGTGAGATACAATGATTTTCCTGAAATTCCAAGATCTCCAATGTAGTGCATAATCATGTTAAGATTCCTCAAAGTCTGGGAATCTTTCAAAACCCACTTACCTTCAAAGGTAAAATGAGAGGTTGGAAACACAGACCTTAGAGAGAATCCTGGCTTCTAAAGTGACATTTGGGTGAAATTAGAATCTAAGCTTTGGGACTTTTCCAAAGACACATACCTGCCAAAATTAGGACTAGAATGAGTATTTTTTCTGACTGTTCTAGGACTTGAATCCAGCATCAACACTTTGTAACTCACTGATATATTTCTTTTTTTTTTCTGTATATTGATTCGTGGCCATTTCCTTTTATTTTCTTCATTAAGCTGCAAAGCCACTAACAATGTCGTTCATTGCCCTTGAGTGCTTAGTCTCAGTCGTGTCCAACTCTTTCAGATCCCATGGACTGTAGCCCACCAGGCTTCTCTGTCAATGGGATTTTCCAGGCAAGAATACTGGAGTGGGTTGCAATTGCCTCCTCCAGGGGATCTTCCTGACCCAGGGATCAAAGTTGCGCCCTCTGTGTCTACTGTAATACAGGTGTATTTTTACCACTGAACCACCAGGGAAACCCCTATTGCCCTTGGGTTGACTTTATAGAACACTTTGTTAAGTTGTGAAAGAAGTACACACATTAGAAGAAAGACCACATTGCTTTTAAGAGATAGTAATTTTCTGATCATACTTTTAATTTCCAATGTTTAATCAGCGTTAACAACTGCAAAAACATTTTTATCTTCAAGTTAGAATAAGAAAAATATATTCATATCTCTCTTAATACAAGATCTGGTGATATACAACTTCTTATATGTGACTCTTCCCCGGGCTTCTCAGGAGGCACTAGTGGTAAAGAACCTGCCTGTCAATACAGGAGATGTAAGAGACTTGGGTTCTATTCCTGGGTTGGGAAGATCCCCTGGAGGAGGGCACAGTCACCCACTCCAGTACTCTTGCCTGGAGAATCCCATGGGCAGAGTAGCCTAGTGGGCTACAGTTCATGGGGTCACAAAGATTCAGACACGACTAAAGTGACTTAGAATGCACATACATGAACTCTACCTTGTTTACAAGAGAGTGTTAGTCACTCAGTCATGTCCTACTCTTTGCAACCTCATGGACTGTAGCCTGCCAGGCTCCTCTGTCCATGGGATTCCCCAGAGAAGAATACCGGAGTGGGTTACCATTTCCTTCTCCAAGGGATCTTGCTGACCAGGGATTCAACCCAGGTCTCCTGAACTGCAGGATGACTCTTTACTTTCTGAGCCACCAGGAAAGTAAAATTATTTTCTATTTTACTAGATAATTATACAGATTGCCACTGAAATCCCACCAGTAGCTTCCAGGACAATAACTGGCAGAAAGTAGTGTGTAAAGAAGAGAAAGTAATTCAGATTGCCACATGGCTGCTCAATCTTGATTTCTATTAAGTTATTTTAAAGTATATCAGTGCAGTTGCAAACTAATTTCAGTGATTTATATTCCCAGGAGAATCCCCAGAAGTGGCCCTGAAATTAATGCTTGGCTTTTATTTAAAATAACCACCTTAGTGGTTTTTTTCTAAATGGAACTTCCTTAAGAGTAACAACACTTTGACTTAATTACTGAGACAGTTCATGTTTTTCACCCTTGGCTGCAGTGGGAAATTTTAAAAAGAATTGACATAAATGTGGATCTTTTTTTTTTTCTCCTCATGAGGTGTAAGAGCAACGGAGCAATGTAAGACATGAAGAAAATCCTAAAAATAGTAACACTTGTCAACAGAATCTAGGACATTGAACTTAATTGCTTAAGTTAATGATGCCTGTGATACAGATTACAGCGCTATCTGCAAAAGTGTGTGTGGCATTCACAGATGCTTGGCTTCAGTTTTATGTTTATCAGCATTGATGACTTTTGACAGTAACATTTAAATGGGCAAGTAGCAATCAAAATGATTTGTTCACAAGACATTTTCCTATGCATGTCTCCTCAAATAGAAAAAAAAATTACTATTAATTTATTTAATAAGGTCAAAGAAAACTCTGACTGTAAGTTCCTACAATTCTTCAATTAAGGGAAAGAACAATAAAATCAGAGCCAAGGAGATTATGTTCACTCTCCACCTCTACATCTAGCATACTGTGAGACTTAAGGCAAACGCATTACCTTTCAGCCACTGTTTCTTAAGTACCAAGCAGATTAAAAATGCCTACACTGTATATAATACAGGGTTTATAGGAGGGTAATGCATATAAAACCTGTAAATTACCAGCCAGAATGTTAATGCTATTCACAGAAAAAAAGAACAGATTTATGCACCTTTGATCATAGTAAAAACGAGGTTATTGTTCCAGAAGGTAGCATGTGTATTCTTGTCTCATGTATATACATTACTATAATTTTTTTAAATTGTATTTAAAAAATGCTGCAATGTATTTTGTTTACTATTTATTACTGACTAAAAAGTCCATCAGAAAATCTGGCAAATTGAGATATTAAATTTATATGATTGAGACAGTGAGAGTTGAAAAATTTCTAGTCAATGTTCTCCAATTAATGATCAACGTATTAATGTAGTTAATATGAAAACTATACCCAAGCAGAAATGTTGTGGTTTTCTTCATTTCTGTGAACCTATAGTGTAGAAAGAAACTAATGAAAGAAGCACAGAAAATCTAGGCTCTGCAGTTTTACTACAAACTAGCTTTTATCATGTTAAGCACACTTAATAGACTAGACCTTAGAAGTCTTATATCTAAAATGATGCTGCTGAATTTCACAGTTTCCAAGCTTAGTTATAGTCCTAGTTCAAATCTTTCGTTCTAAAGTACTCTCTCTATGAACCAATGTCAATACTTGTAAACATGTTTCAAACCTCAGGCCCAGTTTGTTTGTTTTTTTATTAAGCACAACTAATACCCTTAATTTTTATTTTTTACCAGCAGTTCCAGGCATCCCTCAGAGACTTTGGTGCCCCAGGACAAGTCAACAATCTAAACTTCCCTCTCAATTCTGGTACCAGTGTAAATTGGTAAAACCATTATGGCAAACAAATATGAAGGTTTCTCAAATAATTAGATATATACCATATGATTAAGCAGTTCCACTTGAAATGAAATCACCATCTCAAAGAGACATTTGCACCTCCATGTTCGCTGCAGTACTACTTGCAATAGCTGAAATATGCAAACAACTTAAGTGTCCATTGATGAAAGAACTGGTAATAATTTTTTGAGTATATATATATATATATATATATATATATATACAAAGAAAAATCCTTAAAATATTAACACATAAGGTATATAATAATAATTATTGGGTTTTCCAAAAGGTTTATTTGGGTTTTCTATAAAATGCTATGCAAAAACCCAAGTGAACTTTTTGCCCAACCCATTGCATGCACATATGATATAGAAAAAAAACATATAAATATAAAAAAATGCTCTATATAATCTCATCTACATGTAAGATCTAAAAAAATGTAAAAACAAGCTCAAATAAATAGAGAACAGTTGGGTGGTTGCCAGTGGTAGGGAGCGGAGGGTGGGAAGAAATGGCTGAAGATGGTCAAAAGATACAAGCTTCCAGTTATAAACTAAGTAAGTCTTGGGGTTAGAGTGTAAGACATGGTGACTATAGTAAGCAGTGCTGAATTGTATATTTCAAAGTTACCAAAGAAATAGATTTTCAAAGTTCACACCATACACACACACAAATTCTATATGAGGTGATGGATGTGTTAACTAGTTTTACTGTGGTGATCATTTTGCAGTATATACTTATATCAAATAATTTCACTGTACTCCTTAAGCTCACACAATGCTACACGTCAATTATGTTTTAGTACATTAGAAAAATAATCAAGACTTCTCTCTTTCCCTTCACCCAAAAATTAAAGAATTGAAAAAAAAAAAGACATGCTCATGTATTGAAAAAAAGACAATAATGAGGCAAAAATTGGTTCAATTTTCTCTTCTTTATTCTAGGTTATTTCCCAGTAATCACCATCACCTTCCATTGATGCAGAGCAGTGTGAAATTAGACAACACTCACAAGCGGAAAATCCTGTTGTTTAATATCGTGAAAAATTAAACGGCAAAAAAATGACAAGAGGATAATTGATGAGGATAGATCGCCTTGTATATAATGAGATATGAATATTTGGTCACTGGAACTAATTCCATGGAAGAGTTCCAGACTCTCTCACTCAATTACAAGACCAGATCTTTTCCTATAAGCTCAAGAACTGTCACAATCTGTACAAAGATTTAAAAAAGTACCCATAATATTGTAATCTCAGATCATCCATTCTTGGGTGAGTTACTGCATTAAAAATCTTCTGCAGTATAACACATCATCAAATATCAGAGAATCGTATGTGCCATGCTAGAAGAAGTGACATGGCACCTTCCTTCCTTTTTGATTTACAGGATGCTAAGATTTAACCATACTCTAGTGAGAAGTGGCAATAATACTATAGCAGTCTACACACACACACACACGCACACACACACACATCATGAGTTTCCATTTACTTGTCTGCCATTGCAACAGGTGATTTTATGATGGGTTTTTACTTGGTGCTTCTGGCTAACTTTGAGGTGAATATGTGTGCAAAGAGGGAAGACAGATTCCTAACCCTAAATTGATTAGGTCGCTGTGTGGAGATGCTTAGAGCAGTGCAGTTCAAAGAACTTAAAGAAGCCATCTCCCTGGCTGGCTCGATATCCATCAATGCAGGGGCCACTCTTCCTATAAAGAATGTTCTTGGGCTATCCTCATTATGTAGACAGAAAGCCACTGAAACAGCACTTAAATCAGCTAGAACTATCTTTAGCTTCAGCAGTGGCAGGTCATATTTTTTCCACTTTGAGCCATGAAATTGTTTGAAATTGTGTGACAAGAATGACTATACTAACAGACATGTAGGGCAAGGTAAAGACAGATAAAACTGCTATGATATAGATCCCGAGATGATTCTAGATATGCTTGGGAAAAAAATAGCAAGATCATAACAAACTCTATACTAAGACTGAAAAAAGGTACAAGGAACTATAATTTGTAGTCTCAGACCATTATTTCAGACCAACAATCAGAAAAATAAGGATGATTTGTAGATAGAATATGTATAATCATTAATAATTATGTTTAGATCCATAAATGTATCCTTTTATATACTTACTGCTGTAAAAATAAATAATATGTAAAATATAATTATACTCATTCTATTTTTCTCAATTATTTGATATTTTGAACTTATATAAAATTGCTAAAATACAGGGTAAATTTATCAGGACAACTGAGGAAAATGTTCATTGCCAAAATTATATGAAATATTTGTTTCATTAAATATGTATATGAGCTAAATAAATCAGTAAAACACCATCTAAATTTATTATCAGAAAACTGCAATGTACTATTTGGTTCAATATATGCAAGTTATTAATTCTATAGTAAATGAAATAAAGATGCATGTTTATAAGTATAATTATGAAAACAATAGCAGCAGTGAGTAGAAAATGGGATATTTGTGAAAACTGTCATTTCAGATTATTTTATAGCATAAATTTCTGTGTATAAACAAAGTAATCATATATACTGTCTTCCATATATATTGTCAGTTTAACTGTCTTCCATATATATTGTCAGAGTCAGTATGATTCAAAATGCAAAAGTTTAAAAGTTGTCTCCTAATGCATGACCATTGAGATAATGTTAAGTGATGGTCGCGGTTTAGTCACTAAGTCATTTCTGACCCTTTTGTGACTCCATGGACTGTAGCCCTCCAGGCTCCGCTATCCATGGGATATCCCAGGAAAGAATACTCGACTGGGTTGCCATTTCCTTCTCCAGGGGATCTTCTTGAACTGGGGATTAAAACTGCATCTCCAGCATTGCAGGCAGACTCTTTACCCCTGAGACACCAGAGAAGCCCTTGATGTTAAGTGATATCCCATATGTAAAATATTATGAGTCCTTGATTGCATATCTGGAGAAAAGATTGTCCTGGAAATTTTCAGCTAGCATTATGCTGAACTCTACCATAAATCACAGAACACATACATTAGGCAATGTTCTGTTATAGCCTGACATCTTAATTTAGTAAAGTGTGTCACTACTACGTAGTCAAGTAAGAAGAAAGTTCAATGTGCCATTCTAGGAAAGACAGGAGGTGTACGGCTCAAATGTACACACATAATTAATGATATATTGAAAGTCTTTTGCATGTTTGTCATCGTAGATTTTCTAGAGCTCCACTCATAATCTTAATGTTTACATTTTTCACAATATTAAAAAAGGCAAGCCTATTTATCTTATTCTGATCTCAAGCAAACACAAAACAAACATTGCTAATTTATTCAGTATTTCGTCTGATATCAGATTGACATAATAAATTTATAGATAGTAGGTAGATATCTATTATCCATTCTATAGAGATATCTATTCTATCAACCAACCTATCTATACTTCTATCTATAAATATATATGAGATTGTCAAGTGCTTCAGATGGTCATGCATTAGGAGACAACTTTTGCATTTTGAATCATACTGACTCATTGTAAATGATGCATGTCCCATTGGGAACATGCATAAACAGCATAAACAGAAAGTTTAGGGCTTTCCTGGTGTCTCAGTAGTAAAGATGGAGAAGGCAATGGCACCCCACTCCAGTACTCTTGCCTGGAAAATCCCATGGATGGAGGAGCCTGGTAGGCTAGCTACAGTCCATGGGGTCGCTAAGAGTCGGCCACGACTGAGCGGCTTCACTTTCACTTTTCCCTTTCATGCGCTGGAGAAGGAAATGGCAACCCACTCCAGTGTTCTTGCCTGGAGAATCCCGGGGACGGCAGAGCCTGGTGGTCTGCAGTCTATGGGGTCGCACAGAGTCGGACACGACTGAAGCAACTTAGCATAGCATAGCATAGCAGTAGTAAAGAATCCACCTGCCAATGCAGGAGACATGTGTTCGATCCCTGGGTCAAGAAGATCCCTTAGAGAAGGAAATGACAACTCATTCCAGGATTCTTGCCTGGAAAATCCCATTGGCAGAGGAGCCTGGAGGGATATAGTCCTTGGGGTTGAAAAAGCGTAGGACATGACTTAGTGACAAACCAACAAAAGAAAGTTTCACCTTAGAACTCCTGTAATTAAAAAGTTGAAACAGTCAGTCATGTAACAAAACTGAATAAGCATAGTTAGTGTGAAAGTTATTTTTAAAGGTTATCTGTGACTAGTTTGTTGTGTACTGGATCTCCTTCTATAGAACTAGAGATTTGTCACATAGCTTCTTGTGCACTTCAGAATTTAGGCCAGGGTGTAGCTATTATGAGAAGCTACAGGTGATTCAGAACGTGGGACAACAAAGGCCTTGAACAGTTGGCAGCATATGGTCTCCTTGAGGAAGATCAGATTTATTTTTAAAAGAAAACATCGTCAGATTAATATACCACTCTTATATTGTCTAAACTATAGCATCCTTTCCTGATTAGATAAGCTTCTTAAACAGATCTTCCCTCTTCTACTGATGTCTCATTCTTAATTCAAGATAAAAATAAAATGCATGGCAACATAGTCCAAGGGCTGTTAATATAGCCTATCTGGGACAAAAGTATAAAAACATATTTTTATAAATAATATACTGGAAGTTCCCTGGTGGCCTAGTGGTTAGGATTCTGGGCTTTCACTGCTGTGGCCTGGATTCAGTCCCTGGTTACTGAACTGAGCCACGTGGCACGGCCAAGAACAAAAACAGGCAAATGAATAAAATAACGTATCAATTAATACAGCGTATTTTGCCCAATACATGTTTTAGTTTATTTGTATTGATTTATTTGGCTGCGCTGGGTCTTCCTGCTGCACAGGGACTTTCTCTAGTTGCAGCAAGTGGGGGCTACTCTCTAGTTGTGGTGCACGGGCTTCTCACAGCAGTGGTTTCACATTGCAGAGCACAGGCTCTAGGCTCATGTGCTCCGGTAGTTGCAGCACATGGGCTTGGTACTTGTGACTTGCTGGCTTTAGGTGACAGACTCAGTAGTTGTAGCACACAGGCTTAGTTGCTCCTTGGAATGTCGAATGTTCCCAGACTAGGGATTGAACCCATGTCCTCTGTATTGGCACGTGAATTCTTATCCACTGCTCCACCAGGGGAGTCACGTTCAATATGTTTTTATGGTGGGTTAATTAACATCAATTGTAGTTTACTCAGTGTTGAAATAGGTAACTGGTCTGAATACATTAAGGGGATTTTTAAAAACAAAGATTCAATAAATTAAACACATTGAGCAGAGAACTGCAATATTAAATAGTGTAGTAATTGGAAATAAGTCTCTTGAGCACCATTTCTTCTCCTGAAAACCTTCCCCTCACAGCTCTATTAATGTGTTGTGTTAAGTCACTCAGTCTGTGTTCAGTCACTCAATCATGCCTGACTCTGTGGCCCCATGGACTGTGCGCACCAGGCTCCACCTCAATCATTAACCTTGGGTAATCATAATGGGTTGTTTTCACAGGATTGAAATAATTTTGATTATTCTGTCAATCAATTTACATAATTAACTTGATCTTAAATTTGAACTTTCTTTAAGCCTGTTTAATAAATGCCATGGTACTTCCTGAATCTATAATTTAAAAAGAAATCAACATGATGAGCCCATTTATTATTTTCCTTTTAACCTGCCATTTACTATGAAGTGAAGTGAAATGAAGTCGCTCAGCCGTGTCCGACCCTTTGTACCCCATGGACTGTAGCCTACCAGACTCCTCCGTCCACGGAATTCTCCAGGCAAGAGTACTGGAGTGAGTAGCCATATCCTTCTCCAGGGGATCCTCCCAACCCAGGGATCGATTCCGGGTCTCCCGCATCGCAGGCAGACGCTTTACCCTCTGAGCCACCAGGGAAGCCATTTACTCTATGCCTTTAATAACTTTGAAAACTTCAAGCACGTACAAAATATGATTAACAAAAAATGCACTGACATGGAAGGAAATGATAACATAGGTGAGGCAATTTATTCATGTATGTATGTACGTATGTGTGTATATATATATATATATGCACACACACACATATGCATACACACTCACTTTTGTTCCCATTTTAAAAGCAATAAATGGAAGTGGAGAGTGTGGGGTACAGCATCTGAACATAGCTGCTCTGATGCTCCTGCCACGCTCCCACATCTTGCTTACCTTGTGCTTAGACACTCAGTCATGTCTGACTCTCTGTAGCCCCATGAACTGTATCCCACCAGGCTTCTCTGTCTATGGGATTTCCCCAGGCAAGAATACTGGAGTGGGTTGTCATTTCCTCCTCGAGGGGATCTTCTTGACCAAGGAATCCAACCTGAGACTCTTTCATCTTCTGCATTGGCAGGGGGGTTCTTAATCACTAGCACCACCTAGGAAGCTGTTGTTTAGCTTGTATAGCATAAACCTCCACAGTGTATTTCTGTGTCTAGATAGCAGTATATCCAGTGCTTCCTAATTTTAAAGTCTCTAAAAATTTAGAAAAGTTAATTTTGGTCTTTTTTATCCTTAAAAGCCCACCATATAATGTGAGAGGTAGATGTGCCAGGTGGTTCTACCTGGTGTCTCTCCCCATCCCTGAGTCTTTTCCCCAGGCTGCATGCAGCTTCTTGGAAAAGGTGTGCTTCTATATCATATCTGACCAGCAGTGGTCAGGGCAACCACTCAGAGGCAGGAGATAGTTAACAAATATTCCAGATTCCTCACCCCTCAGTGAGAAAATGCTGAGGCAAATCCCACTGTTTATCTTAGAGGACTCCCAGAGGGACTGAACCACACTTTCTCATAGTGGTAATTTGTGCGCTCTTTGCTTTTTACCATCCCCACTCCTGGTCTCACTTTCCCATCTTCTCATAGTGCTTTTTGGAATTGCCTTTCTTCAAAATTATTTGGCCTCAAATCCACTTCTCAAGATTTGCTTTTGTGAAATCCAAACCTGGACACATACACACATGCAGAAAACCTGCGCGTGCGCACACACACACGCATACCTGTTTATTTTTTGGAGATGGGGGGATGAAGGACTCAAAGATGTACTTCTCAATCATTGGCTTTCCTAAATTTACTATTTGCTGTGTATTAAGTCTCAAACCCCATCCCATACACACCACAGCCAAGACATAATGTTCTTTCATCAGCTGTTTTTTTTTATTCTTTGAGATAGCTGATTTGTTTTAGAGTTAATTAACAAATCAATGTTATATGGTCATCTATTCTGTATATAACCTGTCTGTCAGTGAAGAAGGCAATATTAAGAGAGTGTCATAGCAGCAATTGGTCTAGAGGTGGCTATTCAGTCCTTAAAAGATGAAACTTTCTAATATATAGAACTATTCTTATGGTGTTATCGTTAATTTCCAACCAGAAATCCATTGTGAGATAATAGATCATTGAACTGATACCAGATACTAATTAACAATCTCCAGATTTTTCAAAACAGTAAACACAGTTTAACTTAAAGGGAACATTTCCAAAAATTTCCCAGTTGGTGCTATCAAATGTAGATTTCTCACATGGAAAAACTCTGGGCAGCTTTCACTGTGTTTGCTGCCCCTCCCTGTCCGTATCTATTCTTGTCCAAATTGCACTTAAGCCCAACTGCATTACTGAAATTGCCTTCAAAGCAATTCATCGGCAGCTGTATCTCACCAAACACAATAGTCACTTCTTAGTTTTCCTTTTCTTCAACTTTCTCAGTAACACGTTACAAAATCATCACTTCTTGAAATCCTCCTATCCCTCAGAAACTGACTCCGTCTCTCCTGACTCTGGTAATTTCTCAGTGGAGATTTATCTTTCCTCTGCTGGTTTCTCCTCCTCAGATCAACTCTGTAGAGTCAAATGTTCTTGGGCTGCATTCTTTTCCTGTCATCTGTTCTTCATTCTGTCCCTCAGTGATTCTACCTAGTGACAGAGTTTTAAACAGTCATTTGTATCTTGAGCTTTGATCTCATTTAGGAACTGGCATTCACAATAGTCAATTTAGCAAATAATATGGTCTAGATAGCATCACTGACTCAATGGACATGAATTTGAGCAAAGTCCCAGAGATAGCAAAGGACAGGGAAGCCTGGGGTGCTGTAGTCCATGGGGTCACAAAGAGTTGAACTCAGCTTAGCAACTGAACAACAGGGAGCTTAAATTTACATATCTGATCCAAATCCTATTTTTCCACAAACTCTTGTCCATTTCTAAGGCTTCCCCTTCTCGTTGAATGTCACTTAATTTCCCTAAATGCTCAGCATAAACCCCAAGTATCTCTATTAATTCTTCTCTTTCATGCATTCCATGTTAATCTACAGAGCAGATTCCAGATTCTAATTCCAACGTATCTTGAGAATCGACTACCCAAGGTCTTTACTGTTACAGTCCAGATGTCTGTTATTTGTGTCTACATATTGCAAATTTAATGGTTTCTTGATATTATTTCTTCCCCAGAGAGATCACTCTCCAGCCAGTATGCAGCTTAATCATTTAAAGTGCTTAAATCTGATTTTAACATTGGCCTGTTTAAATTATTTATTGACTTTCCTTTGCAATCAAAATATCATAAAAATTCTTCGCCATCAGGTGTGAAAGTCTGCATCTGGGCTCTGCCTCCTCCCTACTTCCATCCTTCTGCCCACTTTACCTTCACTATACTTTACCCATGGAGAGCTTTTCTTCTGTGCCAATCAGCCATGGGAATTGTACATATCCAATTGTATATATTGTATATATTCAACATATATTTGATAAAGAAAGGGAGAACGTGAATAATCCATGTCTTACACACATTTTTTTGTAATGATATGGGACTCTTTGCTTGATACCTTTTTTTAAAGACTTTTTTGAGGTGGACCATTTTTAACGTCTCTATTGAATTTGTTACAATATTGCCTCTGTTTTATATTTTGTTTTTTTGGCCATGAGGCATGTGGGATCTTAGCTCTACAACCACCTCTACAGTCTGTACCCTGTGCATTGGGTGGTGAAGTCTTAACCACTGGACTACCAGAGAAGTCCCAGTTGCTTGATATCTTGAAACCATAGTTTGTTATTTTACATACTAGCCATAATCTCCTCTATTTTGAATAGTTATTGTGAGAATTATGCTGATATATAAGCACCAATAATACGGGAGTCACTTATTAGTGGTGGTAATATTTGATATTATTAGTAAACCAGTAACATTGACCTAGTGACTCAAATGTTGGAAATCATCAACATGTCAAGTAATAAAGGCAAAGGCATGGCAACTCTGTTTATCTCTGGGAAACATGTAGCTAAAGTTTAGATGTATTAGATATTCTACATTGTTTAGGGGATTACTGCACTGAAAAATATAAACCTATTATTTTAATAAAATGATGGTTGTGCAACACCCTAGCATGTAGTTTTTTGTAAGTTTTTTGAAATATTTTACAGGCTTGGCTTCCTCATCTGAATATTACTGATAACAACAGGATGTTCTTCCTGGATTGTTGTCAAGATTAACTTAAAAAACCCAGAAACTATTTTAGCATAGTTCCCATACATAGCAAATATCTCATTTAGTTGAGATGCTAATTGTTCCGACAACCAGTGGAACAAGTATGATTTAGTTTTCATCACTATTGCATGATATAAACATAAATCTGCTAAACATTACTGCTATACTCTCAGAGGATCTAGCTTAGGTTCAACCAAGTCTACAGATTTCCAAGACTACTGTAGGTCATATCAAGCATCAGTAGATTCAGAAGGTATAAAACTTGTCTGTATTAGTAACTCCTATGAATTGAATTATGTCCCCCACTCCCAATTTAATCTGTCTAAGATCTGATCCCCAATGTGATTGACTATATTTGAAGATAGGGTCTTTGAGGTGGTAATTAAGGTTAAATAAGGTCATTTTTAAGTGTAGGGTCCTAATTCAACAGAACTAATGTCCTTATCTGGCGGGCTATATGGTCCATAGAGTCACAAAGAATTGGACATCACTGAAGCTACTAAGTACTCACAGAGATCTTATAAGGAAACTAAGAAATATCAGAAATCCCTCTCTCTGCATCCATGGAGAGAAAAGGCCGTGAGGGGGCATAAGAAGAGAGCCATCTACAAGCCTGTAAGAGAAGTCTCAGCAGAGAACAACAGTGCTAGATATCCTGATCTTGGACTTTTAGTCTTCAGAATGTGAGACGATAAATGTCTGTTGTTTAAGCCATCCAGACAATGGTATTTCATTATGACAGCCTGAGAAGACTAAGATAGACACCAGCCCAGCCCAGGAGGAAGAACACTGAACATCAGGCGATTAGAAAATGGGCCAGTGACACCTCACCAAAGAAGATACATAAACAACAAATAAGTGTACAAAAATATGCTCTGTATCGTATGTCACAAGGGAAATGCAAATTATTAATAAAACAACAAGACACCACTACATACCTATTATATTCGTCAAAATATGCAACATTAACAATATAAAATGGTGAGAAAGATGTGGAACAATAGGAATTCCCATTCATTGCTGGTGAAAATGCAAAAGGGCACAGTCACGTTTGGAAAATTGTTTGGTGATTTCTTATAAAACTATACATACTCCTGTCACACTATATAGCAATCATGCTCTTGTACTTGAGGGAGTTGAAGACTTTTTCACACCCAAAAGTGTTAATAAGATGATTACAGCTATTTTATTCATAATTGCCATAACTTGGAAGCAACTGAGCTGCCCCTTAGTAGGTAAATGGACAAATAGCCTATGCTACATCCAGTCAATAGAATATTATTAAACACTAAAAAGAGTGTGCTATTAAGCCTCAGAAAGACATGGAGGAAACTTACATGTATGTTACATACTATATATTTACTTGTATACTAAGTGAAAGAAGCCAGTAATAAAAACCTACATAATGTAGGATTCCAACTATATGACATTCTGGATAAGGCAAAACTATAGACATAGTAAAAAGATCAGTGGTTTCCAGGTGTTTGGGGCGAAGAAAGGATGGATAGACCAAGAATAGAAGATTCTTAGGGTGGTGAAACTGCTCTCTATGTTAACTATAATGGAAGAAATATGACATAATGTATATTTGTCAAAACCACAGAAATTATAATACCAAAAGTACACTATAGTATAAACTATGGACTTCATGCAATTATGATCTGTCAGTGAAGATTCATCAGTTTTAACAAATGTACCACAATCTGGCGGGGGATACAAGTAATGGGGAAGGCTATGCACGTCTGATATAAGGCATATAGGAGACTCTCTGTACCTTGCTCTCAGTTTTGCTATGAACCAAAAACCATTCCAGAAATAAGTCAATTTACTTATCACCAGGAGATCTAACCATTCCATCCTAAATGAAATCAGTCCTCAATGTTCATTGGAAGGACTGATGTTGAAGCTGAAACTACAATACTTTGGCCACTTGATGCGAAGAACTGACTCATTGGAAAAGACCCTGATGCTGGGAAAGATTGAAGGCAAGAGGAGAAGGGGATGACAGAGGAAGAGATGGTTGGATGGCATCACCAACTCAATGGCATGAGTTTGAGTAAACTCCAGGAGTTGATGATGGACAGGGAGGCCTGGCATGCTGCAGTCCATGGGGTCGCAAAGAGTCAGACACAACTGAGCAACTGAACTGACTTATCACAAAAAAAGAGTATCTTGGGAATATTCGTTTGATGAATTAATTGTTAGCACAGAGATGACGAAGAATGCAGTTTATTTTAACGTCTAAAATGACCACTAGATAGATTAATTAATTAATACATAAATAAAACTACTACATAGTGGACATCTTAGTAAATGGAACACAGAATTCAACCAGCATATTCTTGTCTCAGAAAAGAATGTTCTCGCTGTAAGAAGTTACTTAACTATGTAATAATGTCTGCTAACAGAATAAGGTACTATTGCTACTGCCTTCATTTAATTGCATGTAAACATTATTACCTTTTTCATTTTATCTGTTTGTGCTGTGATATGAGTCATTTACCATAGAGAAGAAATAAAAACAGAAATCAAACAAGAACTTTTAAAGTCTACTTGAAATAAGTTAATTGACATGATCTAACTATTACTCTCTCAAGAACACTTAATCTTATTGATAGGGCACTAAAATTAAAATTAAAACAAAATATTGCTCACCCAAGAATATTTTTATTCATATTTACTTTAAAAAAAAGTCTCATGTGGGTGGTATATTACCTAACCTGGCACTAAATATTGTTAGATTAAGCAGACCAAATAAAAAATCCCTAGCATAAATCACAGAAAGATCTTTTGTGATCCACCTCCTAGAGTAATGAAAATAAAAACAAGAATAAGCAAATGGAATCTAATTAAGCTTAAAAGCTTTAACACATCAAAGAAAATCACAAATAAAAAAACAACCCACAGAATAAGAAAAAAAATATTTGCAAACAAATCAGCCATTAAGGGATTAAACTCCAAAATATACAAACAGCTCATGTAACTCAATATGAAACAAACAATCCAATCAAGAAATGGGTGCAAGGTCTACATAGATGTTTCTCCAAAGAAGACATACAGATGGCCAACAGGCACATGAAAAGATGCTCAACATCACTAGTGTAGAGAAATGCAAATCAAAACTGCAATGAGGGTGGGACGTTCTGGGACAATAGCATTGAAACATGTATATTATCATATGTGAAACAGAACACCATTCCAGGTTCGATGCATGAGACAAATGCTCAGGGCTGGGGCAATGGGATGACCCAGAGGGATGGGATGGGGAGGGAGGTGGGAGGGGGGTTCAGGATGGGAAACACATGTAAACCCATGGCTGATCCATGTCAATGTATGGCAAAAACCACTACAATATTGTAAAGTAATTAGCCCCCAACTAAAATAAATAAATTTATTAAAAAAATAAAATAAAAAATAAAAACAAACAAACAAAAACTGCAATGAGGAATCACCTCACACAAATCAGAATGGACATCATCAAAAAATCTACAAACAATAAATGCTGGAGAGGGTTTGGAGGAAAAGAAACCTTCCGACACTGCTGGTACGAATGTAAATCGGTACAGCCACTATGGAGAATAGTATGGTGCTATCTTATAGAACTAAAAATAGAGCTACCATATGACCCTGCAATTCTGCTCCTGGACATATATCTTGATAAAAAAAATAATTCAAAATGATACATGCATGTTCATTGCAGCACTATTAATAGTAGCCAGGACATGGAAGCAACTGAAATGGCCATTGAGAGAAGAATGGATAAAGATGATACGGTTCATATATACAATGGAATATTACTCAGCCATGAAATGAATGAAATAATGCCATTTGTGACAACATAGATGGAGCTAGAGATTCATACTGAGTGAAGTAAGTCAGACAAATACCTTATGATATTGCTTAAATGTAGACTCTAAAAAAAAAAGAAAAAGAAATGGCAGAAATGAAATTATTTACCAAAAAAATGGAGTCACAGATGTAGAAAACAAATTTATGGTTACCAAAGGGGAAAGTGGGAGGGAAAAGAAAATTGGGAGGTTGGAATTAATAGATACACAATACTTTCTCTATATATACTATATATAATAATAATAATATATAAAATATTGATAACCAGTAAGAATCTACTATATAATATATATTGCATAGTATATACTGTACAGTACTGGGAACTCTTCTCAATACCCTGCAATGACCTACATGGAAAAATATTCTAAAAAAAGAGTTGATTCAAGTTTATGTACAATTGAGTCACTTTTTTGTACAGGAGAAAGTAGCACAATATTGAAAATCAACTAATCAACTAATACAATTAATTGTATTAATCCAATACAAATTGAAAGAAAAATTACCACTGCCAGTGGGAAGATCCCCTGGAGGAGGTCACAGCAACCTACTCCTGTATTCTTGTCAGGATAATCTCATGGACAGAGCAGCCTGGGGGGCTACGGTCCATGGGGTTGCAAAGAGTCAGACATGACTTAAGTGACTTAGCATTCACCACTGCCAGTATGCTGAACTCAGAGTACTGTTTTTTCCTAAACACTCAGTTCAATCTTAAATGTATTTTCTTTTCTCCTTTCAGGGAGTGAGAGGAGAAGGGAGAGGAAGAAGGCAAAGGAAAGGGCAAGAGGGATGGCTAGGGCTAATTTTGTGCCTTTAAATTGACATAATAGAAATATTTCACATATTCTTTCATAAATTGCAAAATATGAAAAGCAAATAAGGCCACAAATTCTCTCACTGGAAAACAATAGAAGATGATTAAACCCAAGAGATTTAGATGGACTCTTTCCTTTATATCAGGCTTCCCTGGAGACTCAGAAAGTGAAGAATCTGCCTGCAATAATGCAGGAGACCTGGGTTTGATCTCTGGGTCAGGAAGATCCCCTGGAGAACAAAATGGCAAGGCACTCCAATGTTCTTGCCTAGAGAATCCTATGGGTAGAGGAGCCTAGTGGGCTACAGTCAATGGGGTGTCAGAGTTGAACAGGACCGAGCAACTAATATTAACAGTCACAGTAAACCAAACACACAGTAAAAGTGGCCAATGGAAACTAAAATGCCAATTCTTTAAAAAGATCCTCAAAGTGACTGGTGTGTGGGATGAATATCCAACCTTTTTATTCTTCCAGAAGGACAAAGCATTGCAAAATATAGAAACTCCAAAGACACAGTGTTTTCTTCATTGAAGTCTATTTTTAGAGCCATGGATTTTAAACATAAAATAATTAAGCCAGAGCAGCTTTTTTTTTTTCCCCAAAACTTCAAAATTTGATTTGCAATATGGTCACCTTCAACAGATGATTTTTATAGACACTTAGTAGATGTGTATTTAAGCCCACACCTTTACTTCCTTAAGGATTTAGTTATTTACTTACGCATTTCCTTAAGTATCTATTCATTTAAGCATTCATTCTATTTATGAACTTTATACTTTACATATGAAAATTTTTCAGAAGTTTAATAAAGGAGCTACTTTAAAATATAAACCAAAAGTACAGACCAAGAAAGGCATGCATTACAATTGAAGATCTAGAAAATGTTAAAAAAAAGAAAAAGAAAAGAGATGACACACATATTCAGGATGTACAATTGTTAGAGATCAGATTGTATTTTTTCAAAACTTTTTGCAGGTCAAAGCACAATAGAGAAACACAATCAGTCACATTCTTTTCATTGTCTTCTTGGTAAATAGCTTTTTAAGGGAAGAAATATTTTTTTCACACGAAGTTCGAAAATAAGTTTTCACGTGTGGTGTAAAACCAGACACAGCAAGGGAAACAATAGATGAAATTGGCAAGGACATCATGTGCATGGCGTGGTCAGTCGCTCAGTCATGTCTGACTCTTTGTGACCCCATGGACAGCGAATCTGCCAGGCTCCTCGGTCCATGGAATTTTCCAGGCAAGAATACTGCAGTGGGTTGTGATTTCCTACTCCGGGGGGGTCTTCCTGACCCCCACAACTCGCCTTTGATGAGGCAAAAAGCACAGCCCGTTAGCATTTACTCAAAGCGGTGCTGTGAGAGGGTTGAAAGTTAGGCTGGCTTATAAAATCCTTGCACTCTTCCAATAGCTCCCTCTAGCGTTTATAAACTCTCCTGCCTCTTGTTTTAATATCTCTTCCTGATTGCAATAACCGAATGAATTCTTTTTTTTTTTTTTTGGAATAAATTTTTTTGCTCACTTGTTTAACTTCTCCAATGCAGTTTTTCTTTGACAATATACATGCAACACATATGCAACATAATTAACTCTTTAAATATATATATGTTTTCACATATCCTAAGAGGAAAGGACTAAGTTTAAAAACAGAAATCAATTATTTATATACACATTTCATCACTACAAACATTTATAAACAAATTGAAACAAATATGGAAACTACAACAATGTAATTTCCATTGTAGGTCATGAAAGCAAGGGATGAAGGACTCCTATACTGCTCTGAGAGACCATGATTGTATTCCCTAGGAGGTCTTGCCTGAATGGAAAACTGAAAAATGGATGTAATTTTTACAGATGGCCAAGCTAAAAAAAAAAAAAAAAAAGAAGATATTTTCAAGCTCCTCTCTCAAGAAAATGTGCTTTGGAGGTGATCCTATAAAGTAATATAAAGAGGGTGTGTGAAAACAGAGTCAAGAGCGTGAACGGAACCAAATCTATAAAAGTCAGTTTTAGTGAGGCAATCTCAAACATATAGAGAACTCAAGTCAAGATCATTTTCTTTGAACCTAATCTGAACAGCCATAGTTAAGTGCACAATTATTGACAGTAATAAATCAACTTTTTTTGAGAATTAGAAATAAAATCAATAAACTGCCATAGTAAAAGTTTTTGTCACATAGATTGACTATGCATGAAGTAGGTAATTATTCTCAATCTTTTCTTTTAGGAAACAACAGGGCTGATAGTAACTTTAAGTGTGTAACTTTTTATTAGTCAGCTTGGAAAGTAAATATTTTTTCTTTAATTACTTTGGTCCTAAAAAAAATGATGTGTCAAGTTTACAGTGGTAACATGGAGTTTTTTTTCCTCGCATTCCTTAGACCTAACTAAAACTACCATAAAGGAAAACACTGAATAAAAAAATATATATATAATGATAAGGAGAATGAGGAGCCAGGGAGAAAGCGTGCTCAGTCATGTCTGACTCTTTCAACCTTTTGGACTGTAGTCTCCCAGTCTCCTGTGTCTGACTCTTTGAAACCTTATGGACTGTAGCCCACAAGGCTCCTCTGTCCATGGGATTCTCCGGGCAAGAATACTGGAGTGGGTTGCTACTTCCTCCTCCCAGGGACTGAACCCATGTATCCTGTATTTCCTGCATTGCAGGCAGATTTTTTACGACTGAGCCAAGGAATCCCATGGAGCCAGGGGTGGGGGCAGAGATTCCAAGTTTATGGAAGATATGGAACAATTAGCCAAGGTCAAGATCATTACATATGCAAAGGACTAAAGCAGAGGAAGCTTAGGTAGAGCAGATAAGCTTCTAGACACAGAAAGACAACTGCATATGGAAGCTATAAAGGTCAAATGTATAGAATCAAAGAGTAGGATGATGGCTGCCAGAGGCTGGGGGGGTGGGGTGGGGGGTAAATGGGAAGGTGTTGGTCAAAGATTATAAACTTTCAGTGACAAGATTAAATTCTAGAGATCAAATATCAAACACAGTAATTACAGTTAGTAATACTGTACTGAATATCTGAGATTTTTCAAGAGAGTAGATCTTTAAATGTTATCACCAAACACCAAAAAAATGTGAATATATGATGTGAAGGGAAGGAGGTGTTATTTGTCTTGATGTGTTATCATTTCCATTGTACATGTATATTAAATCCTTATGTTTTACACCTTTAAAAAATCACCTTGTAAAATTGAAATATATACAATTCTATTTTTTAAATCATACCTCAATAATAAGCAAACAACAAGAAAGTTCTTGAATCAGAGTTACTAGTTTCAAGGAAATGGTGCTCATAGAAAGGAATTAATTGAAAGTGAATAATGGAATCCGTCTTGCTTCTCATCTGATATCCAAGAGCCTAACATTAACTTCAAAGGAACAGAAAGATTGGTAGGTATTTGGGGTTCTCACAGAATACAATAAAAGAAGTATTTGTAAAAAGGAAAAGTAGGTACTGTGTGTTAAGCCATTTTCATCAGGCATTTGGAAAGACTCCCAAGGATATGAAGAGTTCCTGATCCAACCACAAAAAGAAGTCTGCAGGAAAAAATCCTTTGCTAGGACTTAGTCTCTGTGTGGCTTAATTCTTAAATATGAAGAGACAGCATAGGATAAACAGGAATTTGAGAAAATCTGCAATATGAAATACAAACACAAAAATAGACAAAGACAAAAAAAAATCTAGTGGTCAAGAAGATGGTAATATAGGATTCTGTAGAGAAACTTAAAATCTCATATTTTAAATTATGTAGAGAAACAATAAAGTAAGAACATGTAATTAAGAGGCCGGAGGTTTGAAAAGAAGAAAGGGATGGTAAAGTATAGGGATGTTTATTTCCTTAATTTACAAAATGGCAGGGAATTCCCTAGTGATTGATCCAGTGGTTAGGACTCCCTACATTCTATTGCAAGGGGCATGGGTTCAATCCCTGGTCAGGGAACTAAGATCCCACATGCCATGTGGCATGCACAACAACCCCCCCCCCCAAAAAAAAAAAAACTGGCTACTGGAAACTTGTTTTTAATAATGAAAGGAGGGAGGGAGAGGTGTAACTTAGATAAACCTTTCTCTGTATCATGGGAAATGAATGGACATACAAAGCGATAGAAATGTTCTTTAAGGAAATGACGTTTACTAACTGAAAAAGGACAAACCTAGAAAGCATATTAAAAAGCAGGGACATCACTTTGCAAACAAAGATCCATATAGTCAAAGCTACGGTATTTCCAGTAGTTATATACAGATATGAGAGTTGGACCATAAAGAAGGCTGAGTGCTGAAGAATTGATGCTTTCAAGTTGTGGTGCTGGAGAAGACTCTTGAGAGTTTCTTGGATAGCAAGATCAAACTAGTCAATTCTAAAGGATATGGACTCTGAATATTCATTGGAAAGACTGATGCTGAAGCTGAAGTTCCAATACTTTGGCCACCTGAGTTCAACAGCCTCGACTCATTGGAAAAGACCTTGATGCTGGGAAAGATTGAGGGCAGAAAGAGAAGGGGGCAACAGAGGATGGAATGGTTCCACGGCATCATCAACTCAATGGACATGAATTTGAGCAAACTCCAGGAGATAGTGAAGGACAGGGAAGCCTGGTGTGCTAGAGTCCATGCAGTCGTAGAGCTGGACACGACTTAGCCACTGAACAACAACAACTGAAAGAGAGGCCGTTCCTTGCTTGCTTGTTTGTTTTCTGGCTGCTTAAGTATTGCTTTTAGCACTCTCTTTCTTCCCCTCTGCTCTTTACCACCCCCTTTCATACTCTTGAAAGTCGTAAAGTCCCAAGTACTGGGAAACTGGCTATAGATTGGTTGTTCAAATAAAAATAAATAAGTTATTCTTCTAGCTCTGATAGTGAAACGGGCAGATAAGTAGCTTTATCCCATAAAATAATTTAAAGGTCATAGGCACCACTGACTAGGTTGTATAAAAATCCCAGTAAAATGGCAATGGAATAATAAAAGAGAATACAATGGCAGAATAAAAATTCTTGATTTCATTGTATTCGATTTCATGTACATGTATCAGAAAACCATCAAACGACACACATTTCAATTCAAAATTATGTAAACTATTTTGGGATAGTTCTATGAATCCTTCCTTCTATCTGATTCCAAAAAAAGAAGAAACAGTCAAATACCCAGAAAGGAGAGCCTTTTGGTGATATTAGGTTTTACCTGTGCTTAATTGTTTGTAATGTTCTACATGGATAAATTTCCACGTTTTTCTCTCAGTGCTTCTGCACATTTTAACAGCAGGGACTGTTGAATTGAGACAGCTGTGCTTACTGTTACAAAAGAAACATTTAAGATAAGATAGGCTTGCCACTGATAACTAATTACTCTTTGTGCCAATGGTGTTTCTCAAGTAGTTCTGAACTTATGTAGCATCTCTAGGTTATGAATCAAAGTAGCTTTCATATTTCCATATACTGTATCATGTATGATGCAATCTATAAAGTTCTTTTAAATCCCAATCAAATATTTGTTTTGTTTCTGTTTGTTTTCTAAGGCAATGCCATTTAGTCTTACATTAAATAGATCCTTTGAGGTTTAACTCAGAAAGCTGATCTCAGAAGTACTATCCAGTGCTCATGTATAGAATATTTACTATTCTCCAGGATCATTGCCAGTGAAAAACTGTACTTTTCTGATAATTTACAGGGAGGAATATATCCTTAAACTGATGAAATTATCTTTAAGTTTACCTCAGTCTTCTCTATTTATATAGACTTAAATGGAACATATCTCTAATCTGCTCACAATGTGACTATTGAAATGTTGAAAAAAAACAGTAACAGAAAAATTGATGTTGCAGTTTAAAATTATCCACCTGTGTGTGTGTGTGTGCGCGCGTGCGCACACGCTCAGTCACTTAGTCATGTTCGACTCTTTGCAACCCCATGGACTGTAGCCAGCTAGGCTCCTCTGCCCATGGGATTTCTCAGGCAAGAACACTGGAGTTATTGCCACTTTCTCCTTCAGGGCATCTTCCTAACTCAGGGGTTGAATCCACATCTCTTGCATGTCCTGCATTGGCTCTCAGATTCTTTACCACTGTACCACCAATCTGAGAGGCAAATAAAATAAAATCAATTCCTCTGAGAACCATTCTCAAATAAACTGACGGAAGGATGTGATATGTTACAAAGGTCAAGTTCTGACTTATCTCCCTTATAAGGTTGTTTTATTTTGTTAGAATGGCTTAAGAAGCTGTTGATTTCTATAAATTTTAGAACATCCTGGGTTTTCTAAGGGATAGAAAGTTGCTTTTTTTAATCTTACAGTGAAGTGAATTGTATGCTTACTAGAGTGGAATGCTGTTTTGTGCATAACCACCAGCCTTCCACCTAGTGCACAGAAGGTGGGACACTTGAATTCTACTGAAGCGAGAAACACAAAAGAGGGTAACATTATATGTTTTGTTTATCACATCTGAAATCATCCTTTTGCATTTAAAAGTGAAGAAAATACCAAATTGAGGAAATTTTCTTTACTTTCTGTATTTAGGCATTTTTATTTGAAAAACAAAGGTTTTGAACACTGATATTTGTCAATATTTGTGTAACTTTTTAAACTTCAAAGTGCTTTTGGTAAAAGCTGTCATATTTGAAGACATTTACTATTCAAATATCGTGAAAAATTTTATAATTGGGTTAAGTTGCATAACAATTACAGTTATGTTAAAAAATGACCACTCAGTTTAGAAAACTTGTTCTCCTTATACACATACATGCACAGTCTCTATTATTCAAAAATCTCATTTCCCCTTCATCAAGTAAGTGGGAATACTCTAAACTAATAAGCAACTGCAATTCAATATAATTTAATTTAATTATATATACATACATATATATTTAAAATTAATTCCAATTAAAGGCAGAGTTAAGGCTTTAAAAAAGACAACTGATTTGTGATCATTTTTTTAACCTCAGGGAGTTGGAAGTATTTCTTCATCCTATTTCTTATCCTGGTGGAGGTATTACATTATAGATGAAGGTTCCAAGAATATGAAGGCTATCTAATACAGACAGGCAAAAATTCACTTTCAACTTTGAGTTATGTGAGTTATATAGAAAGACAACAGTGGCTATTTTTTCCAAAGGGAACTGAAGTCAAGAGGGAACTAAGTAGAATTTGGAATGTAGGATCTCTACATTGAATAAAGTGCAAATTCCAAGTTAGCTGTCTAACAATTATTGCATAAGAATCACATCTCTGTGAGTTCTTCTAAGATAAGAGTGGGTCCTTATTCATCTTTTAATCCTGATATATACTGTGAGGACCATAAATATTAAAGAACAATAACTTTTTCTATTTATTAAATAGAAATGCCTTCAGATGAATGAAGACACGAACAGTAAAGAATCCTCCTATAATGGAGGAGACCCAGGTTCGATCCCTATGTTAGGAAGATCCCCTGGAGAAGGGAGTGGCGACCCACTCCAATGTTCTTGCCTGGAGAATTACACGGACAGAGGAGCGTGAAGAGATATTGGTCATGGGATCGCAAAGAGTCAAGCATGACTGAGCGACTTTCTTTCAAGAAAATGCAGTGTTCTACAATTCAAAAGACAGAACATGTAGTGTAAAAAAGACATTCTTATCATTGCAACTTAAATGTACATAAGAGGTGATAATGCGAAAACTAAAGATCTGGGAATTCAAAACAAGCTCTATTTGTTGAGGTGAATATGACAAAATAGAAAACAAAATGAAACTGACATAGTCCTTCTAATAACCAATAAAATAACAACCGTGTATCAGCAAAGAAGTTGAAAGGTTGACAACTTTCTGGAATTAGAAACAAAAGGGGTCGATTTTTCTTTTTTATATGAAAGTGGTAAGCAGAGAAAAAGTCAGAATATAGAAATCAAAGAGAGAAAGATTTCTACTTCCTCAATGGAAGATTAGCCAGTCATGCAGCCTTTCTTGTGTGATGAATGAAAAATCAAAGAACACCAAAAAAATGTCAATATACACAAACCAAAACTTGACCCCAAAGGAAAGAGATAATATAGGACACAGAAGATAAATATTTTTTAATCCATCATGTTAAAAGATATGGAGGAGAAATCTCATACATGGAATAATTGTCTCTTAAAGATTAAGTTTTGAAAATAATAAAAAGACTAAAGCAAAAAATCCACCTAAATAGCAATGCCAAAGAACAGAGGCATTTAGAGGCCACATTTGTGAAACTGGGATGCTGGAGAAGGAAATGCGTCCTTTCATATTCTTGGATATAAAACTGAACTATTCAAAAATTGAATAAGCAAGGTTCTGTAACCATATGCAATGCTCTTCTTTATTTACAGAATATCTCTGACAAAATGCATATGCACACACGTTTTGTAAAGTTACAGAGACTACCAATAGAAGAATAGAACTGATATAAATATTAAACCTGTGTTGACTAGATCAAGAGATGGGTAGAATAAATTAAATCTAATCTTTTCATATACAAGGGTTAACATTATGTTGCATATTTATAAAAAAAGAAATGTAGGTATACATATATATATATTCAAAAGTTATTAATGTAATCACAATTAGATGTTTAAAAATTGTTTAAAATGAGAATGAACTCTGGCCCACAACAATAAAATAATACAAGATAAAATTAGATTGTTATAAAGAAAAAAAGAGCCACCTTTTAACTAGTGATTCTGTAACAAAAATGTGGCTGTGATTGTCATTAAAAATTGAAGTTTCCCAGCATATGTTTTCCTCCTTTTTTTGTAATCTTTTGACAAGCAACATGAGCCAGTTTCCAGAATCTAGACTTGACTTAGTACATTGAGAGATTCTTACATGTCAAACTAATTAGGAAAAATTGCCCAACAGTAGAGACCTGAGGCTAGGAAAAAACAAAACAAAAACCACTGCTGAATAACCTGTTGCTGTGAATCTCAGTCTGTATTGGTTTGCCATTTTTGTGTTTTAATAGCACACTTGATAAAACAATGTATACAGACTATTGGACCACATGTTCTACTTTTTAAGGTTATTTTGTAAGTAAAAGAAGTTTCTGCATATGCTCTCTATAACTTTGTCCATTTTCCACTCCCTAGTTTTTGGGCACACAAATCAACTGTGTTAAAGATAACTAAGGGATGACTAAGTAACCACATGGACGGAGGAGCCTGGTAGGCTGCAGTCCATGGGGTCGCTAAGAGTCGGACACGACTGAGCGACTTCACTTTCCCTTTTCCCTTTCATGCACTGGAGAAGGAAATGGCAGCCCAGTCCAGTATTCTTGCCTGGAGAATCCTAGGGACGGCGGAGCCTGGTGGGCTGCCGTCTATGGGGTCGCACAGAGTCGGACACGACTGAAGCGACTTAGCAGCAAGTAACCACATGAGGAGACTATAAAAGAGTTAATTCATATCATTAATAATGGTGCCTATTACCTAACTGCATTTTTAAATATAACTTCTGGTATTTTTTATATACTTGGTTTAATATTGAAGAATGATTATTTTCAAGGTAAGTATAACAGCTATGTGTCAAAATAACTTCTCAAGGATGCCTCAGTTAGGATCATTATAGCAGGATTTTGAGTTGGCCATGCCATGTCAGATTCACTTTTAACTATTTTCCAGAAAATATGCTAAAGAGCCACCAATTTGAAAATCCTAAAACTAGAAATACCCTCTCAGGTTTTCAAATCAGCGTTGTTTGTTCTAGCAAAGGCTGATTGTCATGGTCATATGTTCCTTATCAGGGGTCATTTTCCAAAGTCAGGGTATAAGGCAACACATTACATTTAATCAGTAACTCCCAGTTTCTCCTATCTTTTCAGAACCACATATAGCTTAGAGCAATTTTTAAATGCATGCCCAAAAAATTATCAAAGTTGAGAAAATGATTTGATGAAGTAGTACTTTATGGAGAGATCATATTTTCTGCTACAATTCATTCTCCTAAGTTGTAATAATCGAAGACAAACTGAACTGGTATAAGACAAATTTTTTGTTTTTCTTTTTTTTCTTTTCTAGCTTCCTCCACTCCAGTCCTTTTATTTCTTTTCCTCCAAGGGTAGAGATGGAATTTGACAAAGTTTGTTTTGGCAAATACTAATGAAGTACATTCTATTTGCCAAAATGTGAATTTAGGTGACAATTAGGAATTGATATGCAGATGACACCACCCTTATGGCAGAAAGTGAAGAGGAACTAAAAAGCCTTTTGATGAAAATGAAAGAGGAGAGTGAAAAAGTTGGCTTAAATCTCAACATTTAGAAAACTAAGATCATGTCATCCGGTTCCATCACTTCATGGAAAATGGATGGGTGAACAGTGGAAACAGTGTCAGACTTTATTTTGGGGGGCTCCAGAATCACCGCAGATGGTGATTACAGCCATGAAATTAGAAGACGCTTACTTCTTGGAAGGAAAGTTATGACCAACCTAGACAGCATATTAAAAAGAGACACATTACTTTGTCAACAAAGGTCTGTCTAGTCAAGGCTATGGTTTTTCCAGTGGTCATGTATGGATGTGAGAGTTGGACTATAAAGAAAACTGAGTGCCAAAGAATTAATGCTTTTGAACTGTGTTGTTGGAGAATACTCTTGAGAGTCCCTTGGACTGCAAGGAGATCCAACCAGTCCATCCTAAAGGAGATTAGTCCTGGGTGTTCATTGGAAGGACTGATGTTGAAGCTGAAACTCCAATACTTGGCCCACCTGATGCGAAGAGTTGACTCATTGGAAAAGACCCTAATGCTGGGTAGGATTGGGGGCAGGAGCAGAAGGGGATGACAGAGGATGAGATGGTTGGATGGTATCACCGACTCGATGGACATGAGTTTGGGTAAACTCCTGGGGTTGGTGATGGACAGGGAGGCCTGGCGTGCTGCAGTTCATGGGGTCGCAAAGAGTCAGACACGACTGAGCGGCTGAACTGAGTTGGTATTTGTGTAGTTAAATAGATGCAGGCATAGTACCAGCATACTTTATGTATATTTAAGTTTCTTGACAGTCTTACTGTCATCAACTCCCTGTGAACCTGTGTGGACCTTACAACAACTATATTCTAAATTCCTCAACTCAAATAAATCATCTCTGCTTAACTTCTTTGGTGTTACAGTGTAAACTATTTTGCAAGACACTATTTTTAGCTAGTTTGTATGAAAACATTAAAATAACAATTGAATGGCAAGGATTTGACTTACCATAAAGTATTGGGGGTAAAAATGGATTTTACTAATGATTATAGTGGCTCTCGGAACTGTTTGTTAATCCTTTCAGAACTTGAGACACCCAAGCACTGAAGGAATGAGCATTTGCCATCACAGTGATAGCATAATATTAAAAAAAATAATAATAAAGAAGCTTTTCACTTTAATTTTTCTTTTATGAACTATTTACCTTTTTTGATAACTTATTAAATTTGTTTGAGATACAGGCTATCCATTGCATGTCTGGTTATATGCTTATGTGCTTGCAAGGGTAACGCGTTTTGTTTCTTTTTAATAAAGATGTGAGCCTTGCAGGCAAGTATGTATGTAGAGTAAGCATGAGGACAGAATGAGACACTGATTCTGTCTGGCCTTGTCACTTCCTTGTCCTTAGAATTCAGCTATTTGTGAAAGTCATTTGTGTCTGACTCTCTGCGACCCCATGGACTATATAGTTCATGGAATTCTCCAGGCCAGAATACTTGAGCGAGGAGCTGTTCCCTTCTCCAGGGGATCTTCCCAACTCAGGGATCAAATCCAGGTCTCCCACATTGCAGGTGGATTCTTTAACAGCAGAGCCACAAGGGAAGCCCAAGACTTCAGCTCGAGTTGCTTCAAATATTTGCAAGCAATGAAGACAATCCCTCTCCACTCTGACATTTAATTTTGTGGTGTTTTATAGTCAAAGTATTTTTAAGGGATGTAGGCAATGGAAAGCCATATAAAACCTCTTAAGATGAGTATTTTTAAATAGGTTAAAGAGGAAGATTAAATGCTAAAAACACACTGGGTCCTAGTAACATAAAATAAAGAGGAAACACTTGGATCTCGAATGATTTATATCTGATTCATCTCTCAGAGGAACTAATTCAAGGAAATGCCATATAAAATCCTATCATGTCCTACAATTCTAACTTACTGAACAAAATCTAGTTGCTGAAGCATACTGGTAAAATGACACCCCCCCCTTAACATTTAATACTAAAATAACGACAGCTGGGAAAATACTTTCCTTCCCTGAAAATTTCTTTGACAGAAACATACGAGTATTAAGCAATTAAACCAAAGGGACCGTCTCTCCTCATTATTTAAATATAAGAAAACCTCATACTTACTTCATCCCTTTCACAGAAGCGTTTGGTGGGACATAATTTTGCAAGCAGGATTCCTTCATTTTCTAATTCCTTTTCCCTGTTTTTTTTTTTTTTCCAGATGGTAACAAGGTTTTCAAATTCTTACTCTAAACTCATCTTAAAACTGTGTAAAAAGCAATGCTTGTTATGTTGGATTTGTAGACCCCTCAAGTTAACATCAATTCCATTTATAAATTAGAGAAAAAGATACTCTTTTTCAGTTGAATAATGAAGGCCTAAAAGTCAGAATATCCTCAGGTGATTTCTAGGTAAATTCCTTACCTCACTTATTCTGGAAGAATAAAGCAGATTTAATAACTAGTACTATATTTTTATTGGGTGCTCTATTAAAAAGATCTTTACACAAATCCAGAAACAGATCAAACTGTTATCCTCATTCATCTCTAAGAGAAACAGCAGGTGAAACAACTGTTTTACATCCTAAGAACTGTCATCAGGCATCAATCACTTTTATTTCACCCTCAAGTGATTCCGTAGAGTTTTGAGAACTGAAATGCTTTGTATTCTTTCTTAAATTGAGAACTGAACATTGAGAATACAAAATTGTGATGTTCATTTTGCCTCAATGCAAAATGCCCCTCTCCAAGATTCATGAAATGTCTTTTTTTGCTGATGTGAGAAATTCTTTAAATTTGCAGTACTGGTAAAACTTGTGCTAACAAGAGGTGGATAGCCATTTCTATAGGGGCCACTAAAAACTGTTTCATTGCTCCTCTAATACAAAACCTAGAGTTGTTATCAGAACATTATTTGGGAAATGTTTGCAATATTCCCTCATCAATGCATCTATATACTTAAGTACACATGTGTGTATGCCATATATCTTTATATTATATATATTTTATATATTTCTAATTTTTAAAAAATACAAATTCCAAGTATTCCCCCATAAAGTATTCCAGACTTTATGGGATTTTTAATGTAACTCTTGAAACTTGTAAATTCAGTTTTTCAGGGGATTTCTTCCAAATGAACAAAATAACTACATTAAATTAAAGTTTATTGAACAGCATTTAGAGATAAATCACTGCTTGAACCCAAAAATGGTGAAATAAACATTTAAAACAGAAAGAAAAAAAAGGAATGACAACCTGACTAATTTTTTGGACCAGAAGGTATCAATGTAACAGGAAGGAACAAATTAGACTCTATATTGGATCTGTTTCTCTTACTTTAACCTTTGTATTCTCTTACTATTGTTACATATTAATAATTGAAAAGAATGTTGCCTATAGCTTGAAATAGCCCATTCTCAAGGCTCTGACCTTTAAAGATATAACACTTTTCCACTTATATAGAGATAAAAATTTGCAGAACTGAGAATGGGAGATTTATAAGAACACTGTAATGAGATCTATGTGACAGCTACAAAAACAAAGGCACCAAGAAGTTTGTAACAATTAAATATCCCCCCTTCCCTTTTACCAAGCCTGAATTTAGAAGCCTGAATTCTAAATCTGCTACAATGGTCACTGTTCTTCTGGCTTTCTGAATAAAGTCACTATTTCTTGCATCAACACCTGTCTCTAGTTATTGGTGTGTTCTGCAGTGAGCATTATGAACTTGGACCCATTAACTTCAACTTTGACTTTCTGAAAAGAAGCAATCACTTTTCAAACTTAAACTTTTAGGGCCATTCAGGTCCATTTTACTGGTAAACTTCTATGACTATATTTGCAAAGACTACTTAGCACTATACACTATGAACTTTATTTTTTCTTCATATGTCCATGTTTATTCCTTCAGATGTTTGATGAACAAAGTGTTAGATAAATTCCTTGAATCTGGGGATTATGCCTCATATCCCATAATTCTACAAAATGAAGTTGCCATACTGGGCTGCAGAAGATCAATACATGCTATAAGGTATACAGAATGCCCCTCTAAGCACACTGAAATCAAATTTCCCTTCGGAAGAAAATAACTCCCCAATGAAGGATCACTCTGAATTCTATTGAGCTCCAACTGACTCCTCTTGAAAGGCTTTTTACATTTTATTTTTCATGTTTTAATTTATGTTTTGACTGTACTGTGTGGCTTGTGGGATCTTAGTTCCCCGACTAAGGATTGAACCTGAGACACTGGTAGTGAAAGCTTAGAGTCCTAAACGCTGGACTGTCAGAGAATTCCCTAAAAGACTTGAATGGGACCCTCTTTTGTAATGTTTGATAATATTATAAGCTCTACCTTTACTTTTTCTTCTGGTTACCTCGTACTCCAAAATTAGAAGTAGGAAGAAGCCTGGAGACTGACTACACCCCCAACCATACCCCTTACAGAGGGATAACAAAGTGAAGAAGAGAGGGCTCATGAAAAGTTTCATAATTCATCTTTTCTAATTAATCTCACAGACAGCCTTGTAGGAAGGAATTTGGTTTTCCAGAAAAGAACATTATATCAAAAAACAGAAATGTTCATAAAAAACTCAAGCCATTTCATTTTCTCCAAAGCAGAGTTTTTCATAATATTAATTCCTATTTCAACCTTAGATAACACTTTTCTATACTTGGTTTCATGGTTATACTGGCTAGATCAGGTAGCACACTTCTGATTTTTTAATTTTGTTTTGTTTTCATTTAATAACACATTTTCTCTAATTATGATTATTAATGTTATTTCTTTCTGTATGAGCTATTAGAAAATATAACACTTATATGGTGGGTTAAATATATTTAGAGGATTTTGTTTGCTTTTCAAAATATTTTTATGGGGGAGATTTGCTATATGTTTATTTTTGAATGAACCACATGGAAACTTAACAGTATTTAAAACATTGCTTCTTCACTATGATCCATCTTTTTTTTTTTGCCATTTTACAAAGTGAATTGCATTTAACATAAGGACTTATTATGTCCCTGATTAGTTCTATGATGTAAAAGTTATTCAGCCACTCAGCCCTCATCTGCAAAACATGATAATTGTAGAACATGCAAAGTGTGAAGGAGACGGCCTGAACTAGAACAAGCACATTAGCAACCACTGATTTTTCTTAAATTATAGAACTAATACCATGGAAATGGTCACAGTTAAAAGAAAGCCAGGACTTTTTTTTTTTGTTATTCTGAGTAACTATTTGATCACAGAATAATATCTTGCTTAAGGTGTTATAAAGTGTGGACAGACTAGAAGGCAAGAAGTTACAAGGGTTTAATTTAAAGCCATCTCAGTCAAGTAAATTAACATATTTTAATAACTTCCTACATCATAGTAATAAGCCTAAAGCAGTTCTAGAATGTGTAGGCTGAGGTGGGAAGGCAGCCCAGAAGGGAACTCGATAAACTGTAAACAATTTCAAAGATTATAGGAAGTTAATGGAATGATGAGAACAAGATTGTATCTTCCATTTAAGAGGACATCAGCAGATAATTGAAGTAAATTAGTTAGCACCCATGTCCAGGTAACAGATAACATATTGAAATAGTTACATTATTCCAGGCTTTTTCTGTCTTTCAGAATCACCTATACAATACTCACAAAAGTAAGTAGCTATATTTATAATAATTTGTGATAAGACCTAAAATTTCTTTGACTGCAAAGAAAATCTGATGGCCTCATAACTTAAAAGGAACAACTAATCCAAATTACAGCTGGAAAACTGATTCACTTTGTAGTCCCAAATTAGTATCTGTAATCACTTTAGTAAATGCTCGAATATTAAGTATCATGACTCTAAACTCATTTAAATGTGTTAGCATTTATAACAACCCAGATAGTGGATGGAAGCATGGGTTGGCTGATATTGGGAAAGCTTAAAAGTACGTCACATTTTCTCATCAGGTTTATCTTTCATTATCTTTACATATATCTCTTTACACAGATGCTTAATGTCAGTTTCTTTTTAGTCTTCTTCTAAGTAAAGGAAAATCGTGCAAAAAATTAGTAAAATAAATGTGTCAATAGTCATAGCCTTAGTGTCAAAGTTGTCCCTTAAGTCTATTGTTCATGCATCTTTATCTTAAAATCACTTGTGTTCCAGAAGAAATATGAAAATTGTACCTTTCAAATCTGCATTTCCTTTTTCTAAAGTCCTAGAACTGTTAAGGTTTTTCTTTAACGACATTGGGTGGGTGGGAAGTTCTCAGCATAAGTTAGTAATTGAGCTAGTTGTATGCTTTTACGTTATACAATTTAGATTGTGTGTAAGTGCTCATAAAACAAATCTCACTCTTTTATAGAATATGGTTTCAGACTATAAATATGCCCAAAGGCTCAGCAGAGGGTACCTGACTATAAATTTAGAAGAAAGAAATAAATAAGCCAGCTTTCACTGCTTTTCCTGAAAATTAAATTCTCTCTCTCTCTCTTTTTTTAATATCCCTGGAATTCATGTGCATTCAGAAGCTGGCTAGAACTTATTAGCTGTTTCTTGTTGTTCCTCTTGTTCTTTATTCTGTAGAAATAATGCTTGAATGCACCTTTCTCCAGAAAGGAAATTATTTAATTCACTTTGATCATTTCTGTCTTGAGTTGTTCCTTCTGATGTTTTGCTGTATTTTAGGTTCAGAGCTCAGCTCAATTAGTGAAATTACAGTGTTGTTTTCCTTCGCTGAGTGCCTTTTAAATAAAAAGATTTAACCAGTAAATGACTTTGTGAGCAATCACGTTTATCTCAGCATGCATTCTGCTTGTCTCTGGTTTGGTCAAATAAAAACATGACATATGTCTAGAGATTCTATCAATCCTGCAAGTCCCACTACTTATCATTATTAACACTCCCAAAACTAATCTCCATAAAAAGTGTTCTAACTCTATATACTACTTATATTTATGACATCATCTAATCAAAAGCAGGAATCTTATGGATAATCCTTATCTTATGCTGGTATGTATGGCTTTCTGGGTGACATTGTCTGTAGCTCAATGGTGAATGAAAAAAGTGATGAAAATAAATCTCTTTATGAGTGCCAGACATTATGAGGTCAACAATTAAGTTTTCTTGGGAAGGAGTTTTTTTTCATTCAGATTTAAGGTGCTTTCTTGTTTTTTGTTTTTAAAACATTGTTTCTTTCATTAAAGTATGGTGATAATACAGTAGCTGCATCATCAATATATATTTTACTGAATTGTCTACATACATTTTGTTGATGTTTTTGGTATGATGGCATTATTTCTATATGTAACAAATGCATTTCTTATGCATTTTGCTGTTCCAAGAAAACTCACAATCTGGGAGGGATGGTCTAAGATTAAATTAAAAAATTTATGACTACATTTTTAATCTTTATGAAAAAATGAGTATTGCATGACCTATTCATATGAGAAAATAGAGGAAGGGGAAGCGTTTCAGCAAGTTTCTCTCTTGAACTCCCCTACATCTTGAAAACCTTTCTGAGAGCATTGGAACTCAGAGTAAATTTCATAAAAGCAAGACTGACTGATGTCTACTAAACAATGATTAGGGATGAGAAAGTATCCTAGATTTTTAAAGAAGAGAACAGAGTATATTTTACATATATTTTAAGCCTGAATTTTATTCTGGACAACATTCAGTTCAGTTCAGTCACTCAGTCATGTCCAACTCTTTGCAACCCTATGGACTGCAGCACGCCAGGCTTCCCTGTTCATCGCCAACTCCCAGAGCCTACTCAAACTCATGTCCATTGAGTCAGAGATGCCATTCAACCATCTCATCCTGTGTCATATGAATTCTGTGCATTATTGTATGCATAACATTTATAAACCTGTAATAACTAGAGGAAACTATTCTCTTGCCTAAATAAATTTTATTTCCTTTTAAAATTTACAATTAGTAGTTATACAGGTAATATGTATGCATGGGTTGAAGATTTTAAAAAAGCACATGTGTACTCCTTTTCTTAATGTTTCTGGTTATACCTGACCCCTTCCACAGTTAGCTCAATTTCGCATATATGTATGGTTTTCTAAATTTCTTAACCAAAGCTCTATGTTCTCACATTACTATAAATGACACCACATTTTATCTATTCTCATATAATCTTCTTCTCATTAATTGTAGATCCCATTATTGAAATGCATCCACAGTGGTACATAGAGCAATGATTTATTTATGAACCTGATGAAATAAATGAATCTATTCTTATATTAATGGTCTTTCAGGTAGTTTCTACTTATTTTCCCCACTAAAAACAGTGCTTTGACCTCTCTTGCAAATGCTCCCTGATGAACATATGAGTGCTTTACACATCTATGTACTCAGGGCTTAAAATGCTGAATAGCATTTTCACTTTCACCATATTAGCCCAAATTGTTCCTCCAGGACTTGTATGAGAATTTTCTTTGTCCCATATCTTTAGTAACATTTGCCATAAGGAAATTTATAAAATGCATTCTATTTGTTAGTAGGAAATGATACTTTCAAACCACACTGTGGTATTAATCTGCCATTCCTTAATTATCAGCACTATTTTTGGTAAATTACTAGTATATAAAGCATATTAGAAAAAAGACATATTGAGTATATTTGTGCATCCTGAGTTGACAAAAGCCTCTATAATTCCCTTTTGCTCTCTTGAAACATGGGACAAAATGCTGCCTGAGTTTTTCAAACTGGAAGCAAGAAAGTTGAATTTTGTACTCTTGAATTCAGTTATCGGCTATGGGTCTGCATGATGGAAGGTGATGTACACTCCTAGGTATTTCTAATTCTCTCTTCAAGCAATGAAGCTCCATTAGTTGGGGGGTCATTTCCCATACAAGTGTAGAAAGTGGGCCACTAAAGGAAAACATACATGTTAAAGTAGGTAGAATGGTACACAGAGAAAGAGAGACAGAGTTTCTAGGACATCTGAGCCAAGAACCAACAGCATCATATAGGAAGACTCAGGGTAAGTTGGTAAGCTTAAAAAGGATTCAAGCCAAAGTTCTCTACTGAGAATGTTTCTTCTGATGCTCTCTTTGTGGACTCAGTGTATTCAGCATTGTGATCAACTATATCAGTGAAGACAATGAAAGTATGTATATCAAACATGAAGATAAACTCAAACCGGAAAAAAAACTGCAAAGGTTTAACCTTGGTCAGACTGAGTTCCAAACGCTCCCAGTAGCCATGATTGTCAAAAACCAAGAAAACAAGAGTTTAAACATTGATTGGTATTTTAAAATTCACATTTTAAGTATAGGAAGGAGAACTGGGAAAAAATAAACTGATGGATTTTAATTGACCATGTACCTAGGGCAGTTAAAATACACTATGGTGAATTTCTAAACTCATATAATGAATAATAATAGATGGCTTTAATGGAAGGAAACTGTCTAAATCAATTTAGCTGCATTGTTCTGTTTATATCACACCTATGAGGTTATTTGCCTTGGAGTGCCTGGTTTTGAAAATAGCATAAAACAAAAATCAACCAGAGCAGAAAGTGGCATCAGAATAGTGATGGGATTTGGAAAAAGATTATGTAAAGAAAAAATACATTTTAATGTTTGAGGACCTCAAAATCTGATTCTCAATTCTTTCCATCCCCATTCTTACATGCTAAGTCACTTCACTCATGTCCGACTCTTTGCAACCCTATGAATCTTAACCTACCAGGATCCTCTGTCCATGGTATTCCCCAGGAAAGAATACTGGAGTGGGTTGCTATGCCCTCACAACCCAGGGAGCAAACCCGAGTCTCATGTCTCCTGCATTGGCTGGTGGGTTCTTTACTACTAGTGCCACCTGGGAGAACTGAAGAACTATGGATGGAGGCGGTGACCAAAATCTTCCCTAAGAAAAAGAAATGCAAAAAGGCAAAAGGGTTGTCAGAGGAAGTCTTAGAAATAGTTGAGAAAAGAAGAGAAGCAAAAGGCAAAGGAGAAAAGGAAAGATATACCCATCTGAATGCAGAGTTCCAAAGAATAGTAAGGAGAGATAAGAAAGCATTCTTAAGTGAACAACGCAAAGAAATAGAGGAAACAATAGAATGGGAACAACTAGAAATCTCTTCTAGAAAATCAGAGATACCAGGAGAACCCTTCCTGCAAAGATGGCCACAATATAGTACAGAAAGAGTATGGACCTAACAGAAGCAGAAGATATTAAGAAGAGGTGGCAAGAATACACAGCCAAACTGTACATAAAAGATTGTAATGATCCAAATAACCACGATGGTGTGATCACTCAACTAGAGCCAGACATCCTGAAGTGTGAAGCCAAGTAGTCCTTAGGAAGCATTACTACGAACTAGTAGAGGTGATAGAATTCCAGTTGAGCTATTTCAAATCCTAAAAGATGATGCTGTGAAAGTGCTGCACTCAACATGCCAGAAAAATTGGAAAACTCAGCAGTGGCCACAGGACTGGAAAAGGTCAGTTTTCATTCCAATCCCAGAGAAAGGCAATGCCAAAGAAAATTCCAACTACCACACAATCACACTTTTGAGAGTCCCTTGGACAGCAAAGAGATCAAACCAGTCAATACCAAAGGCAATCGACCCTGACTATTCACTGGAAGGACTGATGCTGAAGCTGAAGCTCCCATACTTTGGCCACTTAATGTGAAGAGCTGACTCATTGGAAAAGACCCTGATGCTGGGAAAGATTTAGGGCAGGAGAAGAGGATGAGAGAGGAAGAGATGGTTGGATGGCATTGTCGACTTAATGGACATGAGTTTGAACAAACTCCTGGAAATATTGATGACAGGGAAGCCTGGCATGCTGCAGTCCGTGGGGTTGCAAAGAAACAACACACCTGAGTGACTGAAGGAGAACAATAGCATACAACTCCTATCTTAGATTAGCATTTCTTGTCTTATATTACTTTTCACTTTTTTTATACTGACTTCCCTGGTGGCTCAGTTAAATTCAGTTGCTAAATCGTGTTTGACTCTTTGTGACCTGGTGGCTCAGATAGTAAAGAATCTGCCTACAATGCAAGAGGCCCAGGATTGATCCTGGGTTGGGAAAATCCCCTGTAGAAGAAAATGGTACCCCATTCCAGTATTCTTGCCTGGAGAATCCCAGGGACAGAGGAACCTGGAAAGCTACAGTCTGTGGTGTTGTCAAGAGTCAGACACAACTGAGCAACTAACTCACCAAATTTATATATTTAATTCACTCCTCTCTTTTTGGTTCTAACTAACTGTTAGCCAACTTCAGCTGAGATTTAAACAGGTAACTCAAACTGATCATATCATTCACTAATTTGGACAAAGGCACATATTCATATAATATATTAATATATAGGAAACTGAGGTTTGCATATGTGAAAACCCTTGCTACTACCTTTGCAAATTCCTGGCAGGCTTAGTCTACAACAATATAAATTTCACTTAAGAATATTAGATTCATCTTTGTTGAGGCATTTAAAAGTTATTTAACATTGGCAGTCAATGCAGTTACAATAGTTTTAAAGTAGCAAAAGAGACCATATCCCTATATACATATTCCTTTCGTCTTTTAAATAACTAAATCTGAAGATCATGATCATCAAAAAATAAAAACAAAACAAGTGGAAGAAAATGAAAAAAAAAAACCTTAAGCATCTAATGCCTATAAATAGATATGTATTACATATATATATAGATAGATGAAATTATATATATATATATATATAACTTATATGCAGAATACATCATGAGAAACACTGGGCTGAGTGAAACAAAAGCTGGAATCAAGATTGCTGAGAGAAATATCAATAACCTCAGATATGCAGATGACACCACCCTTATGGCAGAAAGTGAGGAAGAACTTAAGAGCCTCTTGATGAAGGTGAAGGAGGAGAGTGAAAAAGTTGGCTTAAAGCTCAACATTTGGAAGACTAAGATCATAGCATACGGTCCCATCACTTCATAGCAAATAGATGGGGAAACAGTGGAAACAGTGGCTGAGTTTATTTTTTGGGGCTCCAAAATCACTGCAGATGGTGACTGCAGCCATGAAATTAAAAGACACTTACCCCTTGGAAGGAAAGTTATGACCAACCTAGACAACATATGAAAAAGCAGAGATGTTACTTTGCCAACAAAGGTCCATCTAGTCAAGGCGATGATTTTTCCAGTAGTCGTGTATGGATGTGAGAGTTGGACTATAAGGAAATCTGAACGCTGAAGAATTGATACTTTTGAACTGTGGTATTGGAGAAGACTTTTCAAAGTCCCTTGGACTGCAAGGAGATCCAATCAGTCCATCCTAAAGGAAATCATTCCTGGTTGTTCATTGGAAGGACTGATATTGAAGGTGAAACTCCAATACTTTGGCCACCTGATGCAAAGAGCTGACTCATTGGAAAAGACCCTGATTCTGGGAAAGATTGAGGGCAGATGGAGAAGGGGAAGACAGAGGGTGAGATGGTTGGATGGCATCACCAACTCGATGGACACGAGTTTGGGTAGACTCTGGGAGTTGGTGATGGACAGGGAAGCCTGGCATGCTGCAGTCCATGGGGTCGTAAAGAGTCGGACACGACTGAGCGACTAAACTAAATTGATACATGAAATTACTATTTGATTTATATTGTGATTTATAAAAAATCTTAAATTTATCACAGAACCCAATTATAACTGCTTTTGCTGCATCCTGTAAGTTTGGGTTGTCATGTGTTCATTGTCATTTGTTTCTAGGAGTTCTTGATTTTTCTTTTTATTTCTTCAGTAACCTGTTCGTTGTTTTCAACATATTGTTTAATCTCTATGTGTTTGTTTTATAGTGTTTTGTTTTTTTTTCCCTCTAAATGATGTGGTGAGAGGGAGGTTCAAGTGGGAGGGGTGCATATGTATACCTATGGCTGATTCACATTGATGTGTGGCAGAAATCAGTACAATATTGTAAAACAAATATCCTTCAATTAAAAATAAATATATTTAAAAAAATAAATTTTTAAAAATCTAAAATTTAGATTATTTAAGATTATAATTTCTTCCATACAATATGAAAATATTTAATAAAAGACTTCCCTGGTGGCTCAGATGGAAAAAAATCTGCCTGCAATGTAGGAGACTCAGATTTGGCCCTGGATTGGGAAAATTCCCTGGTGAAAGAAATGGCAATCCAGTCCAGCGTTCTTGCCTGAAGAATCCCAGAGTTAGAGGAACCCGGCAAGCCGCAGTCCATGGTTTTGAAAAGAGTCGGACACGACTGAGCAGCTAACACACTGAATTTATATATTCAGGCTTCCCTAGTGACTCAGATGGTAAAGAATCTGGCTGCAATGCAGGAGACCCAGGTTCAGTCTCTGGGTTGGAAAGACATCAAGGAGATCTCAAAGATTTCAAGGAGATCTTCCCTGAGGATCTTCCCACTAAAAGTTGATTACAAAGATAAAATCAAAATTTCTTTAGTGATTTTTAACAAACTCAAAATAAGCATAGGTAAATAACCTTTAAATTTGCTAAAAATGGTCAGAATTCCAAAGAGATAGCACAGTTAATTATGTAATAAGCATGTTTATTAAATTATTGTCATTTTATTTCAGAAGAATATAGTTTTTTTTTTAATAGCAAGCAAAGAGTTTTTTAATGTTAATCCAGCGTGTATGCTTCCATCGTGTTCCACGCCATCGCGGGCCTGTTTGCCTTTCTGTTCTATTGTGCTGTCCATATGTTTCCTCCTCTTTTCTTTCTTTCAGTTTCAACTATGGCTCCCATTTGCTTCATACATTGCTTCTGACACTAAAGCTATGTATTTTATTCTACCAGTGGCATGTCCTGAGGATAATTGTAAAATCTGTCTTTTTCCAATTATGAGAGGTATTCTATAAATTCTTTGGGGTATATTCGTTTTGAGATGTGTGCCCATAACTCCCAATAATGTTGCCCATTTAAGCTTGATCCATTGCTTTTTTTTTTTCTGTCTGAGTGACTCCAACCTAAAGTTAATGGACTTTTGTTTATAATCTCTAACCTCCTCCTTACCTACATCCTGTCTCTCACCAATACTTTGGTGTAAGTCATTTGTGAAATTGTATGCCACAAAAGTAATATAAGACCAACTACTTTTTTTAAAGGGTGAACTACTATTATTTTTTTTTTCCAGGCGCCATACAAATATAATATTTAAACATGGTCAACTGAGAAAGAGTAACACTGGACTAAAATAAGCTTAGTTGTAGAAATAGCTTGCTTAGATTTGTCAATGAAACAAAAAGCCTGAGGAATTAACATCATAGGAGTTACATCCTAGACAATATTATAAACACAACTCACTCCTCTTTTTACAGTTGAAACTATATACCTAATCGGTAATTCTATGTATTGCTGTGAATATGTGGTAAATTCTTTTTGATACATGTTCTCTTGAATGTAGTCAGTCTGTGAAAACTCCTGTTCTTGATTTCAAACAATTTTCTTCAGCTTTAATATTCCAATTTCCATAATGCCTCATAATAGCCATGTTTTTATCTTATCCAATACCCTAGTTTCTAGAACACACTCTCTGTCATGACACTGAGTATCAGCTCTATTCCACTTGAGTTTTGCCTATAGTATGTATGCTATCATAGATAACATAGCATTGTTATCTATAGGTACATCTTGAGTTCTGTGATGAACTAGAATATATAGTTTTTGCCACATTAAGTATCTATGTTTATCTTTCATGGTAACACTGTCCTTTGATTAATCTGTTCTCCCAATGCTCACCCCCTTGAGATTTCATTCCACAAGGTATTCAGCTGGAGTCTGTGGCCATCAGGCCATCATGTTAGCCACTCCATCACATCTCTTACCATTAGCCTTAATTTATTTACAACTAAATTTCTACCACAATCATGTGGTCAAAATAAGCCTCGGGTATCCCCAATGATTGGGACTTTCCTGATGACTCTGACAGTAAAGAATCTGCCTGCAGTGCAGGAGAACTGGGTTCAATCTCTGGGTATGGAAAATCTCCTGGATCTCCAGTTATCACATTTCTTAGATCCTGCACCGGGTAGCTCAGCATTACTAAGAGACGATAGAAAGTGTCAGTGACAAATAGGTTTTGGGCTTTATCTGGAAACTTGGTTATTTCATGGATATTTAAAGATATATATCTGTGAAGTAAATCAAAGACAAATATCATATGACATCACTCATATGTGAAATCTAATTTTTAAAAAATGAAATAAATTAACTTATTTACAAAACAGAAACAGATTTATAGATACTGAAAACAAACTTATGTCACCAAAGGGGAAATGTGGTTGGGGGGAGGGATAAATCAGGTGCTTGAGATGAGAATACACATGCTAATATATGCAAGATAGATAACCAACAGGAACTACTGTCTAGTGCAGGGAACTCCACTCAGTATTCTGTGGTAAATTGAATGAGAAAAGGATCTAAAAAATGAGTATATGTTTATGTATAATTTAAGCACTGTGCTATATCTCTAAATCACAACATTGTAGGTCAACTATACTCCAATAAAATTAATAAAAAATAAATTTATCTGTGTAAACTCATCTAGACCTTTTCTATTTCACACTGTCACTGTTTCAAACCTCAAGACCCTAATCCAATTGGTCTTATTAGCAACATGTCACCTAGCCTCCTCTTAAAAACCATAATGTTTCCTTCTTTCCTCTCTAATTCAAAATAATTTCCATCTTCACTTTGTCTTTCCTCCAGTCCCTCACACTCTCCAAGGTTGCCATCTTCCGTCTCCTCCAGAATCATGTATAAGTTAGTTCATTTCTCTCCTGTGGCTTTAATCTTTCATTAACTCCCCTTATCCTTCATATATTCCTTTTGCTACTCCCATTAATTCATACCACATTTGTAAGTATTTTTAATATTTTTAAACCTTCTTTTTTTTTTTTTTTTCTCTGACTTGCCTTCCTTTAGGTATCATCCTGTGTCTTCCTTTCATCACCAGGTTTATTTAAAAAGATTATTTATCTTTACTCACTTAACTATTTAACATCTACTTTTCCCTCCAATCCACTGCAATTTGATGATTGCTCTCACCATTTTATAATTGTTGAAAATAATGTTAATGATGTTTTATATGCAACTCTGACAATCTTTCACGACCCTCACTTTGCTTAAACACTATTCTTGATCTTACAGTGATCTCAATATCTTTCTACAGGACACTCATCACCCTTGATATCTGAGGCACTAGTATATTTGGTTTATTTCTAAGAATTATCTTTCCCTTCTCATCTTTTGATTTGTTTCATTTAATATTTTTAGAATAATAATTACTTTTTTGTCTCTTGAATCTTCAAATTTAATCATCATCCTCTTCTAATTTTATATCCACATTCTCTGCTTTTATTAATTCTCCATTGTTCAGGTTCTCCCATAACTGGTTAAAAAATTACATTACTCTGATGATCTCTCTTTATAGGATAATTGTAATTCAGTTCAGTTCAGTCGCTCAGTCGTGCCCGACTCTTTGCGACCCCACGAATCGCAGCACGCCAGGTCTCCCTGTCCATCACCAACTCCTGGAGTTTACCCAAACTCATGTCCATCGAGTCAGTGATGCCATCCAGCTATCTCATCCTCTGTCATCCCCTTCTCCTGCCCTCAATCCTTCCCAGCATCAGAATTTTTTCCAATGAGTCAACTCTTCGCATGAGGTGACCAAAGTATTGGAGTTTCAGCTTCAACATCAGTCCTTCCAATGAACACCCAGGACTGATCTCCTTTAGGATGAACTGGTTGGATCTCCTTGCAGTCCAAGGGACTCTCAATTTTAATTAGTTACATTTATTTGGGTTAAAAATAGCGAAGCTCCATCTCTAAATGTCTTTAAATAAAAGGAATTTATTGAGTCAAGTGACTAAATTCAGAAGAAACTGCAGCCTCAGGCATGACTGGAACCAGACACACAGATAATGTTACCTGTTGTTGTTCAGTCGCTCAGTCGTGTCTGGCTCTTTGCAACCCCTGGAATGCAGCACGTCAGGCTTCCCTGTCCTTCACCATTTCCCGGAGCTTGCTCAAACTCATGTCCATTGAGTTAGTGATTTGTCTCTATTCTCAGCTTCACTCACTTCTTGGTCGGCTTACATCTCAAGTTCTTTCCCTTTGTTCTCACAGTGATGCTCTTAGAAATATTTATCTATTTAGTATTTGAACAATATACATGCTTACTACCTGATAGTTCCAAATAATTAATGATTTACAGTCAAATATTATCAGTACTTGGTTTGTCATACGTTTTATGAGAAAGACCAAAGGAAGGTGTGCTTGAACTGGCCAAGTCGAAGACTCATGTCCATGCTATAGTGAGGACCGTGTTAATATCTGTTCAACAGAAAAGGGCTGGGAATAGAGAGGGTCTGACATTCCAAAAGGAAAATTCTGGACAAGTTGTATAGCAGATATCTATTACATTTGTCTACATACAAATCTGATATTTGACAAGTACAAGCCAATGTTATAGATACGTGATTCAAAACCTCCCATGTACCACCCAGCTGACATTTCCATTTTAACTTCCTAGTTGCCAACAGCAGAACCCTAGCTGCAGTGGGACTCTTGACTCCTTGAATTATGGACCACAAATTACTTGCTTTTAAGTTTCCAGCACTGGGAAGAATGCTGAGAAGACTGTACCTGGAGAAATTCTTGGCATAGAGCATGAGCTTTGCAAACATTTTGTTAAATCCAGTCTCTATAAGCAGCTGAATCTGTGCAGAAAGTACCTGAAGAGAGTATTTTAATATATTGATGTAAATGGGGAGGAAAAAACAATCATGTATAATATTTATAATGACCTAACCTTTACAAGGACAAAATTGAATTGTTTATTGCAATTTGATATTTCAAGTTCATTTCAGGGACATATTGATGAAACAAAAAATAAGAACTGGTTGCTCTATATTCTCTCCAAACGCTTTTGAACTTCAATGTAAAAAGTACTTTTCCATCATCTTTTTGCTGCATTAATGATTCATAGCTACTTTAGAGTTCCTTCTCATTGTAATACTTTGGCAGAATTTTCAGGTATCAGAACACAGTAATTTTTTTAAAGATTAAAAAAATCCTCTCCACCATATTTTGCACAGATACTTATATTACTCCTAATTTCAACTGACTCAAACAATTAAACAAATGAAGCTATTACATTTCTAACAAAAGTCCATATGAAAGTGGCATTAAAACCTGTCACAGAACACAATAATCTGTTCTATAGGTATAGTTTAACACAATTATTATCCTTTAATAGGCCTATATTTTATGGAGTGTTGGTTCTCTCTAATATAGGAAATTCATTTTTATAGTTTGAATTTAGGACACAGACTTCGTATTTCACATATGATCTCAGAAAACACAAACAGCATTTATGACACATCCTGAATATCTATCCATAGATATTAGCTAAGTCAAGCACAGATACAAAGACATTTTGGCAAATGATTTCTAAGTAAAAGGTCTGGAATTACAATAGATATTTTTTGGAAAATCCATTTCCCAAGTCTTGATGAGCTGAAGAACAATCTAATCTTCATGTTAACTTTTAAATTATGCCTTCACTCATTCAAAAAATATCTAGATAAATATGAGGGATAGAGGACAGCTATATAACTCTGCTTATTCCATATGTCCTGTAAAATTCTAGTAGAAAATAAGTTTATTGACGGAAGGAATATTTCTCATCCGTAAATCTTACACACTTAATCCAACATCTAATACATAAAAGAAACTGATTGTATTTCAGGAGTAATCTCCATCGTCAACGTCCACAACTACACTTTCATTGGCAACCCCATATCCTATGACTTCATAACAAGGCAACTGTTTTAGTAAAAAAAAAAAAGTCTGTGTCTCCATAGAAAAAATATTAAAATTGAAAGTTATCATATAGATGAGCTTAGAGGAAATAAATAATCCAGTTTCATAAAATGACTCAAAATTGATTAATAATCTTATCACACAGAAAGAGACATCTTTCTGGAACTCGCTAGCATTTTCGATGATCTAGCAGATGCTGGCAATTTGATCTCTGGTTCCTCTGCCATTTCTAAAACCAGCTTGAACATCTGGAAGTTCACAGTTCATGTATTGCTGAAGCCTGACTTGGAGAATTTTGAGCATTACTTTAGAGATGAGTGCAATTGTGAAGTAGTTTGAGCATTCTTTGGCATTGCCTTTCTTTGGGTTTGAAATGAAAACTGACCTTTCCAGTCCTGTGGCCACTGCTGAGTTTTCCAAATTTGCTGGCATATTGAGTGCAGCACTTTCACAGCATCATCTTTTAGGATTTGAAATAGCTCAACTGGAATTCTATCACCTCCACTAGCTTTGTTCGTAGTGATGCTTCCTAAGGCCCACTTGACTTCACATTCCAGGATGTCTGGCTCTAGGTGAGTGATCACACCATCGTGACCATCTGGGTCATGAAGATCTTTTTTGTACAGTTCTTCTGTGTATTCTTGCCACCTCTTCTTAATATCTCCTGCTTCTGTTAGGTCCCTACCATTTCTGTCCTTTATTGAACCCATCTTTGCATGAAATGTTACATTGGTATCTCTAATTTTCTTGAAAAAGCTATAGAGTTCCAGAAAAAAAAAACACATCTATTTCTGCTTTATTGACTATGTTAAAGCCTTTGACTGTGTGGATCACAATAAACTGTGGAAAATTCTGAAAGAGATGGGAATACCAGACCACCTGACCTGCCTCTTGAGAAATCTGTATGCAGGTCAGGAAGCAACAGTTAAAACTGGACATGGAACAACAGACTGCTTCCAAATAGTAAAAGGAGTACGTCAAGGCTTGTCACCCTGCTTTTTTAACTTATATGCAGAGTACATCATGAGAAACGCTGGGCTGGATGAAGCACAAGCTGGAATCAAGATTGCCAGGAGAAATATCAATAACCTCAGGTATGCAGATGTACCACCCTTATGGTAGAAAGTGAAGAAGAACTAAAGAGCCTCCTGATGAAAGTGAAAGAGGAGAGTGAAAAAGTTGGCTTAAAGCTCAGCATTCAGAAAACTAAGATCATGGCCTCCAGTCCCATCACTTCACGGCAAATTGATGGCAAAACAGTGGAAACAGTGGCTGACTTTATTTTTCTGGGCTCCAGAATCACTGCAGATGGTTATTGCAGCCATGAAATTAAAAGATACTTACTCCTTGGAAGGAAAGTTATGACCAACCTAGACAGTTTATTAAAAAGCAGACACATTACTTTGTCAACAAAGGTCCATCTAGTCAAGGCTATGTTTTTTTCCGGTGGTCATGTATGGATGTGAGATTTGGACTATAAACAGTGGTCATGTATGGATGTGAGATTTGGACTATAAAGAAAGCTGAGAGCAGAAGAATTGATGCATTTGAACTGTGGTATTGGAGAAGACTCTTGAGAGTCCCTTGGACTGCAAGAAGATCCAACCAGTCCATCCTAAAGGAGATCAGTCCTGGATGTTCATTGGAAGGACTGATTTTGAAGCTAAAACTTCAGTAATTTGGCCGCATGATGCAAAGAGCTGACTCATTGGAAAAGACCCTGATGCTGGGGAGGGCAGGAGGAGAAGGGGACAATGGAGGATGATGGTTGGATGGCATCATCGACTCAGTTGTCATGGGTTTGGGTGGACTCCAGGAGTTGATGATGGACATGGAGGCCTGGCCTGCTGCGGTTCATGGGGTCACAAGAAGTCAGACACGACTGTGTGACTGAACTGAACTGAACTGAACTTATGACACATGACTGGTACTTATAAGACCATGTGTGATTAATTGCTTCAATGAAGATGAATTCTAACTTGATATCATAACCTTTGATAGTACCTATTGTAAACCTGGAATTCAGTTTCAGCAGAATGTGGATTACTAACAGAGTTTTGTTTCCAACAGCCACTCCCATCTTAAAAATTCTTTTTCATTAATGTGTCTTCTCCTAGTCAAACTGAATGTCAGACACAATTTATATCTTCTATAATACATACTATCACTTCTCCATTTGACAATAAAGCCATTGCTGGTTGCCAAACTTTGGTACAATTAAAATCACCTTAAAAATGAATGATAAACTCCAAAGACCTATGCCTGGTGAAGTGAGATAAAACCCGAGCCTATTTTTACAAATTTGCCTGAATGATTCTTATTCACACCAAAGCAAAATACTTGTTGAATTACTTCTTCCATTAAAATTGAATTTAACAAAAAAACTAGAGATTCCACCATACATTCTTTGTCCTAAATCTCTCATATCCACAGGTCAAACACACTCTCCAGTACTAAACACTTCTGTGCAATATTTTCATGATTTCTTTCTTCTAATATTGCATTTTATAGTCATATAGTTGAAAGAGTATGTATAAAAATACAGAAACAAAACACACCTTTTTTATTATTTTTTTTAAGAAACCCAGCTCAAATCGATTAAATTTAAGATAAAACATACAATTTATGGAAAATTAAGCTATACTTTTGAAAACAACCAGGCTCCACATATTGTGTGCAGAGATAAGAAGATTGAAATTAAATAGCTCATTTCTTTCTTACAAGCTGTAGATGCACTGGCCTCCCAAATTCACTGCACACAGTAGTATTTTGTCCTTGTACCTCTGGCCCCTATTCATTCCCTCTTCAGACTGTTCCATAGCGGCTGACTCATCATTCATGCCTCAGCTCAAGAAATGGATCTTAACAATATTTACTAGTAATCTGAAGTTTCCTCGTCAATATTTTTAACTTATATTTTTACCAATATTCTATCTCTAGAGTGTTTATCTCCAGACACCTAAAATGTGCATATAATAGGCAGTCAATAAACATTTGTAAAATAAATAAATAAGAAAATAAATGACTGAAGAAATAAATGAACAATTAATCTATTAAGTCATCTTTCAATAACTAATGCACATTGCCATATTCTAGAAATGTATGTATGTACACTCTTTCAAGTATGTTAAGGCATTTTATGTCACATACAGGGAATTATCTCTTTCATGAGAGGAATTCTACAAAATAAATGACTGAGCAACTTTCACTTTCACTAAAAATATAATACCCACAATCAAAGAATTAGAAAATACTTGATGACTTAATTGAATCAACAGACAAGGATTGGAGAAGGTTCTGGAAAGCTGGCTTTACTGCCAATCAATTGACTAATTTCACACTGTGTAAATTTAAGCACTAAACTGCAAGTTAAGAGACCTGAATTCTCATTGTATCAGTAATCTAAATTAACTTTGCATTTTCTGTGTGTATAAAATTAAGGGGATGCAAATTCCACTTCAGCTTTGAGGTTCCATGAATGAAATGGACTTTAGGATTAGGAAGAAAAGATAACTTTGGCATTACCTATTGAATATAAATATAAGTATATCCTATGAATTCATAAATTTCAGCAATTTTGTGAAGTAAAAATTGGCAATAATCTGTATTTCGTAAAAATATAGTAGTAACTCTTATTTGTATAACATCTTAGTTATAATTCATACCTTAGTAATTTACAACATACTTTCACTTATATTATCTTAATTGACCTTAACAACTACAGATATGTATATATGGCCCATGCATAATCAGAGAAGTTCTCATCCTTCCATTTTCCCTTCTGCACCTTTGTATCTCCCACAGAAAGATAGCTGATGTTTAGAGAACAGAAGTGAGTCACTAAAGGGTACACAGCTGGCAGCCATTGACCTTTTTTGACTAAGTCAGTGCACTAACTGCTAATACCAATACTATTTCTTCTTTAGTGCTGAGCTTGTCTCTAGCCCAATTATGGCTTATCTGCTTTATTTGTTCTTAAAACTGGATGCCAAAGTTCTGAGTCTGATTCACATTTCTCTTATAAATTTCAAACCTATATATTCCACTTGTAAGTTGGATACCTTATAGCTATGTAAAGCTCAACATTTCTGAACTGTCATTCCTAAGCCAGTTCTTTAAGCATATCCCCTGACACAGAAAATGACACTATTCATTATTTCAGTATCCTGAGCTGAAAACTTGATAGCTTTCCTTTATACCCATCTAATCAATCTAGAGTGGAGGAAAGAATACTGATCAGATTTTGTAATGGGCAAAGTTGTTAGTAGACTCTAGCAAAGCAAACACTCAAAGAGGTAAAAAAGAAAATAAAAGAAACGATCCTTTTTTTCCTAACTGACAATTTTTATTTTTGAGAAATTATAGTCTGGGTGACTTTAATATCATTGGGCAGAAAATTAGGCATTTTTTGCAATATATAATTATCTCTTTCATAAGAGCAACTTTAAAAAATAAAAAAAAATGTAATAAAACATAGAAAATATAAAAAACATTTGATCAAATATCAGATATTTGACCCCCAGTGTAGAAATGATGCTCTCTGATTATTCCCCAATGAATCATCAGGGTGTATCTTTGTAAATTACAGTAAAATATGTCTTCATCTTTTGAAATTTGCCTACATATCTTACCATTGGAATTTTATATCCTTGGATATAGAATGCATTTTTATTTCTACTAGCTCTATAAAATGAAATTCTTTCTGGATTATTAAAATATTGTGAAAACACAGCGGCTTAGAGTCAAACATCACTGGGATTATATGAAATATTTGGCAGAATTACCCAAAAAGAAAGTTTAAAAGTTTTATACACACATAGACACATGCACACACATATATATGTGTGTGTTTACTGTTGCCCTAAAAGTTAACTTGGGTTTTCTACATCATATTATGGAAAAATCCAAATGAATGTTTTGCCCAACACAATGTGTGTGTGTGTGTAGAGCAAACATAAAATGGAGGGAAATACCTATGCATGCAAATGAACCATTAAGTTTTAAAGTATGTATTTCATTTTAATATTACATTTAAACAAGATGGGCATTTAAAATAACTCCTAATTATTTCCAACTATGAAAGAATTCATAGTTTACTGATGTATGTCAAAATAATTAGCTATCAGAAAGGGAAAAACCCTGTATTATTCTGTAAAAAAGTGAAACTTCACTCACCTATGAACTTCTCTTATTATGTTGATTCAATAAATGCCAGACAGTTTCATTCAACCAAGAATTTATGTCTTGTATAACTACAAGAATGATGGACTCACTGTTCTGCTTAATCTTGCTATTCATCTGAGATTAACCACGTGAAATAAAATAAACCTGGCATGACAGAATAACTCAACAATTAAGGAGAAGTATCATTACCTTATAAATAACAAAAACAGGTACTGAACAAAAGGAAAGCAAAATGAATCTTTCTTTTTGTTTAATCTCTTGCTTCAGATTCAAGGTCAACTCAACTGATCACCTATTCATTGTCTTCTGGCTGTAATAAGCAAGGCTTACATGGAATAAAACTATCATAGCCATGCAGAAAATTCAAGAAAAGTGTCAAGTGAGAGAATATTGTGAATTAAATGATCAAGTAGGGGTTAGCTAGAATATTATATTTTTACTAAAATATATTGTTCCTTGTAAGATGACAAGTAATATATTCTTATACCAGTTACTGTGCATTATGATTAGCGCTAGCTAAAAGCACTTGTCACTCATGATCTACTACATTATACCTGGCCTTTCAGGATGCCAGTTCCTTTGGGATTACAAAAAATGATACCCTCATTAACAGAGTGATAAGTATGTTAATGCTGTGCCAACATTTAACTCATGTCTGCCAATCGAAATGGGAAAACATTCTTCATTGATTGGAGAAAGGATCTTGTTTGAAGATAATTGACTCTGTGTCTTTCATTGACATAATACCACCTCCGGAAGAAACATATGCTCAACTTGGAAAACAAAGGTTAGATGTAAGAGGCTGATCACTTTCTTCTTACTCAAGCACAGCTCTTGTTGACTTGAGTAAAAATTCTGTCTGTTTGTGAATCAAACGATTATAGATCTAGTCCAGTTTTGAAGCAAAAAAAAAAAAACCACTTCAAATAAGAAGCTTACACAAAAGCAAGGCATAAGGGCATAAGGAATGTACAGAGTCAGTCATCTCTCATGGAAATAAGGAGTGGGGTGTGGTGGCCAAGAAAAAACAATAGCTGTTTCAAAAAAAGACAAACACACACACATGACAAAGACACGATTAAGCATTTTATTTATCCTTGAGTCACTGAAAGGCAAGAGAAGCTAGTATAAGGCCAAAGCATCAAACACTAAGAAACACAAGCAATTCACTGCAGCCATGAGATGGAAGGAAGAACGTGTGGATATGTTCTAGAATGTTGCATATTCAGAGTATGGGGATTGGACACACAGTATGCCTCTAGCCTGTGAGGACAATAGACAAAGATTATACAGTTACTCACAGGTGGTACAAAGCAGTTATTTTTATGCATATACTATTGAAGGGGTGTCCCAGTGCCCTGCTTGCGTTCATCGTTATGAGGACCAGAAATGGCAGGCTTCTGTTCATTTTCTAAAAGCTCTGATTCTTAACTCTGCACAGTCCTCAACCCAGAACCCACACAGAGCAAACTGTCCCAAGTCATCCATGAAGCTACAAAGAATCCCAACCCTTTAGAAGTGACTGCAGCTACTCTTCCCTAAATGAGCCATTAGCAAACGTAAACTTTAAAAGGGAAAGCATCACCCCAATTAAAAAATGCCTTCAAAAAAGCAAAATTGTCATTAAAAACAATGTCATATATGCTGAAAAGAAAATATTAATTGCATTTCTGTATAATTGTAAATATTATATTTGCAATTGTTATACAATTAAAATTGCAAATATTATACTTAAAAATGTTTTTTAAAGGGTAAAGCCATCAAGATGCTCTCATGTTGCAGGACTTCAGTGCTGTGGGGTCACGTGGCAGAGGGGGACCCCTCTGGGTCTTCCCACCTTGCTGCACAGGTTCAAATACGGCAGAAGATTCAACTTGCTCCTGAGGGTTCTTGGTCACTCCAAGGGCTCCACTGTACCTTCTGTGGCCATGGACCATGGTTCACATTTCCTTCATCATCATCTCTGGCTGGTAACACCCGTGAGAGAGGCTGGAGATGAGAACACTGCTCTCTTTTCTGGGTTCCTAAAACAACTGGTCAGGGTGTGGTATTTTCTTTTTTCACAGGAAGCTCTAGAACCTTCTATCTCTCTGCTTTGAGGTTGCACAGGGAAGCCGAGGCCTCATGTTAATTACAAATGTCTTCAAGGGTCATGCAACTACATTCCCCTCTCCTAAATACAAAGCCAAAAGCTGCTCTCTTGTAATGGGATCACTCTCCCTCTAATCTCTCACTCAGAAGGGGAGGTGTGAAAGCCAAGGTGAAGATTTGGCAGGAGGTAGATTAGCCTCAATTAAGTTCTTCCTCAATCCAGAAGTACTGGAGGCCAGGGCTACACTTGGCCTCTTTGACGTATGGCTCCAGTAGGACCTTGGTGGGCTCTATTCATCTTCTCCAGGGACCAAGAGGCCAGTCTATGATGTCCAGATGTACTGGGCAAGGGGGCAGCATGAACTTGGCAAGGCCAGGCTTGTTCTGGTACTGAGTCATTGACATCATAGATGGTGTGCATCTCCACTCCATCACAGCAGTGGGCTTGACCCACAGGCCAACTAGCTGTGCTGCAACCCCGAGGGGGCAGCTGTTGGCAGGTGCTGCTGCAGGCCATCCATTGAGAACACAGCCTCTGGGAAGGGGCTCAGAGTTCGTCAGTCTAGTAGGGATGCCCAGTGTGCTCAGCAGCTGAATGCCTTCATCCATGGTGGTCCAGAGGCAGAAGGTCACATCTGTGGTTGAGAAATGCAGTAAGGACTCCCAGCACTGGTGCTAGACCTTCAGCAGCCAGTGAGCAGTATCTTCCCACCTGCCCCTCAGGATCTTTCAGCAGAAGTTGAAACTGGCCATCCTTTGTCAGTCAATCAAGAATATCAACTCCCTAGAATTCAGGGACAAGACCTGGGCCTTCTTGTATAGTACTCCTAACACACTTTGGTTTTTCCAGGTGGTATTATTGGTAAAGAACTTGCCTCCGAGAACAGGAGACATAAAGCATGTGGAGTCGATCCCTGGGTTGGGAAGATCCTCTGGATAAGGAAATGAAAACCCACTCCAATATTCTTGCCTGGAAAATCCTATGGACAGGGGAGCCTGGTGGGCTACAGTTCGTAAGCTTACAAAGAGTCAGACACAGCTGAATTGACTTAGCACAAGCACGAGAACACACTTCTGTTGTAGCACTTGTAATATGCACTAAAGTTTCTGGCCTAAGAGTGTGCCTTCTTCGCTAGACTCTAAGAATAGCTATTATATATTATGTATGTTTATGTCTCCAATTTTTAGCTCACTGCTCAGAATATAAAAGTTTAAAAATGTCTTCAAAATTCTACATGTGCAAAATGTATGTATATGTAGTCACACAGATACAGTGGTGATGAATGGTAATATCTAAGCGACTGAAATTGACATTTCTTTCAAGAAAACAGCCTTTATTTAAGAAAATGCTTTAATAAGCTGGAATGCAAGGTGAGCTACTGAGTGTTGGAAGAAAAAAAGGGAAAAATACAGTTAATTATTTCTGCTTAAGAAATGTGCATGAAATTCACACTATCTGCAGTAATATGTGACATCAGTTCAAAGTTGGGAGTTTTTGTTTGATTGTGGTTTGTTCTATTATGTTTCTGCGAAAGTCAAATAAAGTAGTTAAATTCCATAAAGGTCAGAAGAGGTAAAGAATGTGCTAGAGTATAAGATGATCTGTAAACTAAACTAGTACATTAAAGAAATTTGGAAACAAGGTAGATTATGAAAAGCTATGAACTTCTCTAGTTCCACTTGTGGTAGAAACAGCCTTGATGTTCACCAATCTGATTTCCTCTTCTTCCTGGGCAAGGTGATAAACTATCATTCTCCAAACGTGCCTCTTAAGTCCGTTCATATGACTACTCAAAACAATATGAACTTTCAGACCTCTTTGGGTCAACATCAGCTTCTCATCGTGGCCCTATTTGCTCTTTACAGCAAATAGGGTACTGGCTTAATGCAAGACAAGCATAGCATTAAAAAATATGTGAGAAAATCATATTCATAAAATACAGGAGGAGACTGGGTTCTCATGTCATAAATTAGGGGATATGATTCAGACAGCAAAGAATCTGTCTGCAATGGATGAGAGCCCGGTTCAATCCATGGGTTGAGAAGATTCTCCTGTAAAAGGGAATGACACCTCCACTCCAGTATTCTTGCCTGGGAAATCCCATGTGCAGAGGAGACTAGTGGGCTACTGTCCCAAGGGTGCCAAAGAGTAGGACCATGGCTAAGTGACTAACACTTTCACTTACCACCAAATAGAACACTTATCTTAGATTTCAGTTGAGTAAGAAGTAAATTTTTATTTTATCTGGGTCGTTACACATTAAGAGTCTACAGGGAAATTAGCAGACATGTAAGTCTTGGGTATTCATGCCTATAAGGAAAATAGTCAAATGCAAAACTGCATAAGGTGTATGGATGTAAGAAAATGAAGTTTTCATAGTACTCTGTACTTTGTCAATAGTTCTCAAGTGACTTTATTTTGTATTATGTAGAATCTCAAAGAAATCTGATGCATTTTCATTTACATAAAGATAATAAAGTCTCCTATTTAGTATTTTTGAGCCTCCCAGGTGGCTCAGTGATAAAGAAACCACCTGCCAATGCAAGAGATGCTGGTTCGACACCTGCATTGGAAAGATCCCTTGGAGAAGGAAATAATAAACTACTTGCCTAGGAATAATATTCTTGCCTGGGAAATCCCATGGACAGAGGGGTCTGGCAGGCTATAGTCCAAGGTGTCAGGAAGAGTCGGACACAACTTAGCAACTAAACAACAACACATTTAATGTTGTTAGTGTAGAAATTAGTCTTCACAATTTGTATAATTGCTATCAGCTCAATGAAACATTGTATCTTATTCTTCAATTTTAGTCTTATTGTAGCCTTCATTATATTTTTCTAATATATTTTGTTATGTTAGTATAATGAATATGCTCTTAATAAACTATGTTAACAATCAGACCAAGTTCTCCCTTACTATAAAGAGATGATAAATCATCTCTGATTATTTACTATGATTCAGATACCAAGGCAAGGAATCCTATATAAATTATAACTTATTATATTAAGATTCTGTACGTTATTCCATTTGAGAGATCAGAGTACATAGGAACCAATTACTAATTTGCTCAATGTGAGACAGGCTTCAAACATAAGGCTGTAATCCCATATGCAAGCTCTTCACTTTAATTTGTAGTTTCTAATCGACCTTTTCAGTGTCTTCAGCTACTATATTCTTTCCCTTACTCCTAAAAAAAAAAAAAAAAAAAAAAACTGCTCTCCTAATTATCCATGCTATAATCTAATGACATGAAAACTCAGATTTTTCTTTTAGATATCTTGATATGGATATCAAGATCCATAGTTCTTTCTTCTATATATTGATATACAGAAGCTATTATGGCACCACAAACTTATTCCCAAACTGAATTCATTTTATACACAGATTTTTTGCTCCTATATTTAAGCTTGTGTGCATACTTAGTCACTTCAGTTGTGTCCGACTGTTTGCAACCACATGGTCGTTAGCCCACCAGCTTCTCTGACCATGAGATTCTCCAGGCAAGAATATTGGAGTGGGTTGCCATTCTCCTCCAGGGGATCTTCCTGACCCAGGGATAAAACTCACGTCTCTGATGTCTCCCCTCATTGCAAGCATATTCTTTACCATGTGAGCCACCAGGGAAGCCCAGTGCTGTGTAAAAGAGTCTTTAAAATCCAGTCCCTATTAATTTGTTGGGCTTCCCTGGTGGCTCAGATGGTAAAGAATCTGCCTGTGATGTCGGAGACCTGGGTTCAAGCCCTGGGTGAGTAAGATCCCCTGGAGAAGACAACATCAACCCACTCCATTATTCTTGCTGGAAATTTCCATTGACAGAGGAGCCTGGCAGGCTACCATCCATGAGATTGTAAAGAGTGTGACGTGACTGAGCAATTAACACACACACATTGATTTGTAACACCTCTCACTCTATGGTCTAAAATCATGCCATTTAGAAAGAGATGTATTATAAATCCTCTTTAACACTGTTTCTGGTGAACCTTCTGCCTGCCTTCCTTCCTTCCCTACTTTGCTCAAAATCCATCTCTCTGTGGAACCTCCTTAGCTTGTGTACTTGCTATGTCACTTCAGTCATGTCCCACTCTATGAAACCCTTGGACTGTAGCCTGCCAGGTGGTGCTAGTGATAAAGAACCTGCCCGCCAATGGAGATGATGTAAGAGATGTGAATTTGGTCCCTGGGTCAGGAAGATTCCCTGGAGGAGTGCATGGCAAACCACTCCAATGTTCTTGCCTGGTGATTCCCGTGGACAGAGGAACCGCCTTAAGTTTTCAATAAAAATTAACTTATTCTTTACATTATTGTAGTTCGTCTATGGCATCACCAACTCAATGGAAGTGAGTTTGAGCAAGCTCTGGGAGGTGGTGATGGACAGGGAAGCCTGAAGTGCTGCAGCCCATGGGGTTGCAAAGAATCGGACACAACTGAGCAACTGAACTGAACTGATTCTTTGTACTCCTTGAATTCAGACATAATCTTTGTTAATTATTGCTGTATATCTTGTATTTGATACCTAAGTATGCTCAGAAATATCTTGGTTAGAAGAACTAAGAAAAGACATTGTGGCAATTATTGATGAACTTGTATCTTTCTTAGTACATTTGTTTTCATTTATAAATATACCTGTTTTTGTTATTTTCCTTTTTTGTGAAATCATGCCAGGGGTGGGTGCAAAAATTTATGTCTGGTTGAGCCTCCCCATTTTCTATAAATTTAAAATGCTGTTAATTTAAATTACATGTTCACTGTGATGCATATTTTTATATTTGAATCAAAAGCATAACTCAGTGTTTCTTCCTGTTTGGCATGTTCTCCCTATACTATTTAATTTAGCTAGATTTCTGTCCTTTTTTCCCTTCTCATGTGTTTCTATGTGTGAGACTTTCCAGTGCAACTCAATAATTCCATGGCCCTTTCTGGAAGCAACAATGGCATAAAGTTTACTCCTTAAACCTAACATAATCCCTAAAGACTTTATTTAAAAATTAGATGACCAAAATATTGGACAGCTTTAGGCAGCGAAATAACTTGGAAGAGATGAACCTAGAAAAAGGTACAGATAATGAAGATTGAGTATAGCAGGATGTGATGGCTTCGGTGTTCACGTTATCTCTACCATATCATTCATATACTTGTGGGTTTAGGGAGGTAAAAAAACATGGAAGTGAGTGATAAGCATCTTAATGTGATGGCATCCATAAAATTTACATGTCACATTTCATCCAAGGGCTAATTTTCCATTTGAATTATGAACCTCTGTAAATAGGAGACAGATATGGAAAACCTGAAACATCTATCACTCTTGACCCTGGCAGACTTCAAACAAAAATAAGTTCTAAGTTCTAAACTTAACCATTAAGTGAAGAGGTTATAATATTTTTAAATACAGTGAATGTAAATATTGATGTTGACGCTAATACATCTCATTGAATTCTAGAATGTATACAGAAACATATGTAAGTATTATTGTAAGATCATTATAATTCTGTGCAACCACACAGCAGGCTTTCTTAGCTACAGTGAAAGTCAAAATGCTCAACCTGACAAGGTGGTGGATGATTTATGAGATATAAATCTCTTTCAGTACATAGTAAATAAACCAGTGCTTTAACCTATATATTTGAAAATATTCAGTATAGATTTGCAGTTGCCAAAATATCTTTATATGCTGTTTCCAAAGCATTATGTATGTATTTATGCATGCCTTGACTTGTTCCAGAAAGGATTAAATGTGATCAAAATACATACTCAACAGAATAAAATATAACTTTGCAAAGATGAATGTGAATGCAATGCTGGGTGATACAGAGAGGCAACTGCTTTGATTAAAGATAGACGGATATTTTGACTGAATATCTTCTTTTAATTCATTAGGAATCCTGTGTGCCACATGTGTGGAAAAAAATAGATTCTTAGAACGTGAGGGTATAGCTAAGTAAGTGTTTAGTTCAATGTTTATTTTACATGTTACTTACAAAAAAATGTATTCCTTGATTTTAAAAAGTCTAAAGTAGACATACAGAAATTGTGAGCCTGTCTCCTCTCCTGTCTGGCTTTCACATATTGTGCTGTGTACAGCTGTGTCATTTTACAAAGTATAAAATGTTGGGTAGAATCAATACAGATGCTATTAGGAGAGATGGAAGATCAGTTTCACTGATGTATTCAACACACATTTGTTACACATCTCTGGTACACCGGGCTCTCTTTTGGACTTCTTACAAAGCAATGGTGGAGAAAAATCCACATGTGCTGGGCATCTGAGGACTAGGAGAGGCAGACGCATTATTCAGATGTACCAACTACTGCATAATTGCGGTTCTGGGTGGATGCCATGAAGGCTATTAATAAAGCTGAGTATCTGACCTTAACAGATGATCAGGGATGATTTCCTTATTTGAAGCTATTTTGAATAGTGGAATCATGCCTGAGCAAATCAACCAGGTAAAGAAGACAGTGGGAAAAGGGACTGTGGAAACATTATCTGAAAGAGGGAGTATTGCAAAGCCTCTGAAGTTGGAAAGAGATAAGTTAATGTATGCAAATCCAATTAGAAAGAGACTGGTTAATACAGGGAACTCTAAAATAAGTCAGCGTATTTTAGGTCTGGGGGAGAGTGTTACGAAAAGGAGTTGACAGAGACATAGGAAAAGGCTGGGTCCTGCAGTAGGAGCCTGGATTGTGGGCATTTTGCTGTTTGCAACTCCTTTGCTGGCTAATCTGCTACAGAATCTCATTTAGATAAAATATGAAAATAAGACTCTAATCATGTGCAATAACAAGAATTCCATGACTCTCTCATAGCCTTACTTGGATTAAGTCTTTACATTAAAGTCTCAGATATGTCCCAAATTACCTAATCACTGTGAGTGCATATGTGTGTGTGTGTGTCTGTGTGTGTTTAACTGTTAAGTAATCACTGAAAATAGTGTATTTTTGGCTTCACTATTTGCAATGGGCTCAGGAGAAATGCTTCTCTGTGGTACTTAACTGTTTTTATATCCACATAAAGGAATTACTCACTCACTGTGTGTTTAAAAAGTATGAGGACTTTCTCATGTCTGTATTTGAAAATAGCAGGAAAAGAAAGCTCTAAATTTGGGAATCTTAAAGGTTTGGAAAATTTAAAACTTTGGAAAATTTGGAAAATTTAAAGCTTTTGAAAATGTGATGTAGTAGCAGAGGTTGACGAAAAGCTGTGACCAAACTAGACTGCATATTAAAAAGCAGAGACATTACTTTGCCAATAAAGGTCCATCTAGTCAAAGCTATGGCTTTTCCAGTAGTCATGTATGGATGTGAGAGTTGGACTATAAAGAAAGCTAAGTGCTGAAGAATTGATGCTTTTGAACTGTGGTGTTGGAGAAGACTCTTGAGAGTCCCTGGGACTGCAAGCAGATCCAACAGCCCATCCTAAAGGAGATCATTCCTGAGTATTCATTGGAAGGACTGATGCTGAAGCTGAAACTCCAATACTTTGGCCACCTTATGCGAAGAACTGACTCTTTAGAAAAGACCTTGATGCAGGGAAAGATTGAAGGCAGGAGGTGAAGAGGATGACAGAGGATGAAATGGTTGGATGACATCAATGAATCCACAGGCATGAATTTGAGTAAACTCAAATTGGAGTTGGTGATGGACAAGGAAGCCTAGCGTGCTGCAGTCCATGGGGTCAAAAAGAGTCGGACATGACTGAGCAACTGAACTGAGAAGGAGTTTTTTGAATGAATGCTATGCTATTCTTCATCAAAGGAAACTTGTATTCTTTGATGAATTAAGGGGAAAAGATAATCAACAAGACAAATAAAAGGAAAACAAAATGCAGAAAGAGAAGGAGGCAACAGAGGATGAGATAGTTGGATGGCATCACCGACTCAATGGACATGAGTTTGAGCAAACTTCTGCAGATAGTGAAGGACAGGGAAGCCTGGTGCACTGCAGTCCATAGGGCCACAAAGAGTTGGACACAACTTAGTGAATGAACAACAACAAAAAAGCAAAAACAAGAGAACACAAACTAAAAAAAGAAAAAAACAAGAAAAGAAGCTCCAACTAGAGTTGACCATTATTATCTTATTCTAAAAAGTGCAAATTAAGACAAATAGTTATTTTTCCTGCCTTTCCTGTACAAACTACATTTCAAATTAATCAATAATCTCATTGATGAGGAAAAGTTCTTCTGTATATAGAAATATAGATAATGAATGCACCATGTATGCCAGGGCTGAAAATTAATTTTTAGTCTACAAGAGGTAGATTATTCATACACACTGAAATCTTTGGTTAAAGAATAAATAGAATATGTTATCTATTAGTTCAAAGATTATGTTTTGTGATAGTTAAATCTCTACAGGAATCTGATGGTCCATGCCTTGAACAGATGATCAGACTTGGCAATATTCCTGGTGGGATGATCAGTCATTTGGATGCCTTTTAATTTGAAATAGCACGCATTGTAGAGCACTGTCTGTGAAGTATGAGCACCAGTATAATTAAATAGTATTGTATTAACATCTATATGTCTATTGAACTCCTTTTATCAAGAAATCAATGTCACACAAAAAAATGGAGATAAAGAATTAAGAGTCATGACAACAAAATATAATCCATAATTTTTGAATGTCTTGTTCTAAACAAAGATTAAAAATTACCTTAGAAAAATAGCAGATATTTGAAAACAGTCTGTGATTGGATGGCATTAGGAAATTAGTGTTAAAACATCATTGTGAAATGTGGTAGTAGGCCCTTCTCATTTTTAGTGGTATACTCTGAAGTATTAGAAGAAGAAATGCCAAGATGTTTGTGACTGTATTAAAAATGATTAAGGAAAATCCATTAAATATATCTAACCTTTGATAATATTAGTAAATATTTATGTTTGATGTTTTTCAAAATAAAAGAAAAGTAAAGGAATTGTCATAGAATTTATATAATGATCAATTATTTCTTGGTTTGATGGAAAAAAAAGTAGGAAGGAGATCATCATATGTTTAAGGAAAACTTCCCATTGCTTTATAATACATTTATAAATGTATAATTATAAGTACATTTATAATAAAACATTTTTTATAAGGCTTTGGTCCATATGTTTTGGGCTTCCCAGGTGGCTCAATGGTAAAGAACCCACCTGCCAATGCAGGAGACATAAGAGACGCCGGTTAGATCACTGCGTTGGGAAGATCCCCTGGAGGAGGGCATGGCAACCCACTCTAATATTCTTGCCTGGATAATCCCATGGACAGAATGAGCCTGGCAGATTACAGTCCATGGGGTCACAAAGAGTCAGACATGACTGAACCGACTTAGCACTCATGAACAGACCATGTGTGTTAATTAAACAACTTTGCATCTGAAGTCTGCCCATTACCACACTTCTGCTTTGTGCCTATGGTTTGACTCTTTGCCCATTCCTGTTTCTCTTTCCAGCACTAGACACTATTTTCATTACTTCTAGTTTCAACTTCTTAACCTAATATTGACTGATACCAAAATTCTTCATGAATGCCCAGTAAATGGGCTCTACCCTTGTTTACTTCTGTCTGAATATAGAAACTAATTTGTGTCATGCAAAGAGAACAACAGAGAGAAGGACTCTATGCCAATTCAATTTACAGGATAATGTGCAAACTCAATTGTAATCTGTGTTTCTATTCTGCCTAATACTGTGGTTTTACAACCACAGGAAACTGCTCTCACTCTTCTCCATAAATTACCAAAAGCAGACTCTAGGGGTAATAACACTAGTTAAAATCATTCTTAAATACTCAGTATGTTACTGATGCTCTGCTGAATGTGTGAGATAAATTAGGCCCACCTGACAGATGCAAAAACTGAGAATCAGAAGTCAAAGAGCTTCCCCACGGTCAACTTGCTGCTGCTGCTACTGCTGCTAAGTTGCTTCAGTCGTGTCCGACTCTGTGCTACCCCATAGACGGCAGCCCACCAGGCTCCCCTGTCCCTGGGATTCTCCAGGCAAGAACACTGGAGTGGGTTGCCATTTCCTTCCTCAATGCACGAAGGTGAAAAGTGAAAGTGAAGTCGTTCAGTCGTGTCCACCTCTTCACGACCCCATGGACTGCAGCTTACCAGGCTCCTCCATCCATGGGATTTTCCAGACAAGAGTACTGGAGTGGGGTGCCATTGCCTTCTCCAGGTCAACTTGCTAAATATATCTAAACTGAGTTTTATATTTCAGCTCTCTCTGCCTCCAAAATAATGCACTTTTCTTTACATATCAATTTCTATTTTAAGTTAAGAAAATAATTTATGGAACTGAGAATAACATTCATTTGCCATTAGAATAATGATTGCAATATGATTTCTAAGATTTAGAAGAATCCATTATATTATACAACACTTTGCCTTTTCTCTCTTACAGTAGCAAGTTAAGAATAGTTACATCCTCAGGCTATTGCAGACCTTTATCAGTGTGTTTCCAGAGTCATGGGTACCAGGTCTAAGAGTTCTGATCAACAATACAGAGACCCATAGCAGCCTCAGTTAGAGATGTGCCTGTAGTGATCACTGTGCACATGTCCTGAGTTTATACTTGGGTACTCCAGGAAGCTTCTGTCACTACCCAGAGCATCCTTCAGAAACTTCTTGCACTGTGCCTAAACTTTGTGTGCTGAATGTAAGTGGCAGCAAGAACCAGCACTGAATAGTTATCTTTCTGAATATTGTCCTAAGTATTGAAAAAGTCTCACATTTCTAGAATATTTAAGTTAGAGCTCAGTAACTGAGGGGTAATTCTTTCTTCTGTATGTTATTCAAAGGCATGTTTTCAAAATATCTTGAGCATTAAATTATAAAATCCTCATTTTCTATTGTTTCATTTTCCTATTTACATGAACCAATTTTCAATGGTAGGCTTAGAAAAGCTTCATTTATATCAGTGAGGGCTTCTTCTGTTTTAATCTCCTTATCTTTCATATATGGTGCTGCTTTACAGATAAAGAAAGGCTATCTGGAAAAAAAAATTAAGAGACAAATCAATAAAACCAAAAGTACGCTATTTGAAAACGTCAATAAAGTAAATGAAGCTTGTTGGACTGTCAAAGGAAGGTAAGAGAGAAAACTCAAATTACTGAAATTAAGAGGGATATTTGGAACATTGCTACTGATCTCACAGAAATAGAAAGGGTTATAAAATAAAACTATGAACATCTATATATCAACAAGTTATGTAACCTAGAAATGCAAAAGATTCTAGATGCCTGCTATAAAAAAAACTATAAAAAGCAACAATATGAAAGAGAAAATAAGAATTGATCCATAACAAATAGAAGCATTTATTAGCAATTTTAAAATTTCAACAAGGAAAACTCCACTTCAGATCATTTTATTGTTAAATTCTAACAAATATTAAATGAAGTAATATTGTTTATCCTTCTCAAATATTTTTAAAAGAATAGGAGAGAACACTTTCCAACTCTATTATACTGACATCAAAACCAGGCAAAGGCACTGTAAGAAAAGAAAACTACAGATAATGTAGTTGCCTATATACATCTGAATATACATGCAGAGAATATCAATGAAATACTAATGCAATATATCTAACAACATATTAAAAAGATTATGTACCATGGTTATTGGGATTTATCCAAAGAACACAATTTTGGCTTATCACCTGAAATGTATTTCAAATCACTTAGATCTTGTGTAATATTTTTGTATGTTATTTCACAGTTTTAAGCATAAAGTTTGTGACTTTTAATAAAAATTATTCCCGTGGAATTTACTTTTGATATTATTTTAGATGAATTTTTTTAAATTGCATTTTCAGATTTTTTATTTGTTGGCTGTGATTGAAAAGACAGTTTGCAAAAAGTTTGCTCTAAACCTGAAACTAACACAACATTGTTAATCAATTATACTCCAATACAAAATAAAAATTAAATAAAAATACCGTACTGGATATTTAAAAGTTGCTGAGGGTAGGTCTTAAAATTTCTTGTAAAAATAATATAACTTTGTGTGGTGATGGATGTTAACTAGACTTATTGTGATAAGTATTTCACACTACATGCAAATACCAAAGCTTTATGTTGTATACTTGAGGGCTTCCCAAATGGTGCTAATGGTAAAGAACCTGCCTGTCAGTGAAGGAAACGTAAGAGACATGGGTTTGATCACTGGGTCTAGAAGGTCCTTGGGTCAGAAAGATCCCACGAAGGAGGGTGTGGCAACCCACTCCAGTATTCCTACCTGGAAAATCCCATGGACAGAGGAGCCTGGTGGGCCACAGTCCATGGGGTTGCAAAGAGTCAGACACAACTGAAGCAACTTAGCAAGCACACACGTTGTACACCTGAAACTAATATAATGTTATACATCAAGTATATCTTAATTTTAAAACAGATATTGAAAAAATATAATACCCATTATTGAGAGTAAAACAGCATGCGGTTACAATCATTTTAAAAGTACCTTTACAAATGCGGGTATTGCTGATGATAAGTCCAGTTTTCTACAAAGTGACACTCTATGCCAATCATGCTCAAAAATATCTTTGTGCTCATCTCATCTCTGGCAATACCAACTATCCACCACCCTTGAGGTTGTTATTAACTATGTGTTACCAGCTACACATTAACTGAAAAATCCTTCATTACACTTCGGAGAGTAACTTCAAAGAAAGGAGAATAGGAATCTAAAACATCTACTACGGCAAGCACCAGATGCTACAAAATGCAGTGCAAGCACAGGATAAAAGTATTCAATTTCACAGTCAGGGAATAAAGTACAGTAAATTGCCCAGAGACAACATCAAAATGGTGCAGATTGTGCTTCCTTCCCAGGATCAGCAGCTGATTAAAGAGCATGGTTTCATTAAAGCCTCTTGCAAAAACTCAACTGGTATGTTTTTACATCATTTTAATTGACATAAGACTTATTTATCCTCTTAATTGTTATTCATTAAAACCCTTAATCAAAGTACATTGAGCATATTAATGAAAATATATTCCTATCTGTTTAATTATTGTGATATTCAGGGAGAATAAATAAAAGAGATAGCAATATAAAATTTATAAAACAAATAGAAAATATATATAGTCTTTTCAACTTCAAGTTGAAGTTATTATTAGTATGCTTCTGATATTATCATTATCTTTCCTGAAAATCCTTCTGACAGAATATTATAAGAAATGAAACCTGATGAAAGAACCAAGGGGTAGGGCTCAGAATTATTCATATACACACACACACGCATGTATACACACACTACTGCTGCTGCTGCTAAGTCGCTTCAGTCGTGTCCGACTGTGCGACCCCATAGACGGCAGCCCATCAGGCTCCGCCGTCCCTGGGATTCTCCAGGCAAGAATACTGGAGTGGATTGCCATTTCCTTCTCCAGTGCATGAAAGGGAAAAGTGAAAGTGAAGTCACTCAGTCGTGTCTGACTCTTAGCGACCCCATGGACTGTAGCCTACCAGGCTCCTCTGTCCATGGGATTTTCCAGGCGAGAGTACTGAAGTATACACACACAAGTTATAATAAAAAATAAATCAAGGATCAGTTTCTATGTGTCAGGAAATATATTAAATTCTGGATTAATTATGGCTAATACAATAATCAACAAGCAACTGAAAGTCTAGTGGGTAGCTAAATGCATAAACAAATATCATATATTAATAATAGAGATGTGCTCAGAATGTTACAGAAGTGCTGGGCATCTTGCTGTCAGGAGTGATGGTTGTCAGGTAAGGATACCTAGAAGAGATAACTCAGTTAAATTATCCAAAGATGAGAGGTAGTTATCTTTTAAGGAGATGAAGATAAGTGAAAAGGGCATTTCACTCAATGAAAATGCTTATTTTCATTAAGCGAAAATAGCGTGAACAAAAATAGAAGGCTTGAGCATAGTGTGACACGTGTAGAGGTAAATTAGAAGCAGCCAAGCCTTGTGGAATGGAGCAGAGAACAGTGAAGGCAATAAAAGTTGCATCAAATCACATTCCAAATTAAGCATTATGGCATAACCCAAATCGTAGTCCTGAAATTCCTAATAATTACTAATGCTGCTGGGCAGAAATTTTTAATCAGTCTGAAATGACTTCTAACCTTTCTTTCAAATTCCTATTTATTAAACTGAAAATGACAGTCTTCCCATAACAATCTTAGCCAACCTGCACATCAGTTCAGTTCAGTAGCTCAGTCGTGTCCAGCTCTTTGTGACCCCATGGACTGTAGCACTCCAGGCTTCCCTGTCCATCGACTTAATTAAGACCAACAGGGACCCAGACTCTTATGAGACATTACCAAGTGTTCTGTACATGCTAGTTTATAGCAATTAGAGATGACATTTTGATTTCTAGGTTCTAAGGACTACAGTCCTCAGAAATGATTGGGTCATCTCATTTTTACTTGGATAAACTCCGTTTTCCACTTCTATCTCCACTAATTAGCTCTATTCTGGTTAGCTCTCTTGATGCCCATGATGACCTGCTTCAATTACTAGAACATGAAATATTTAAATCTAATTTACCACAATACAGCTGAGTCAGAATTTTGAGGGAGAACCCATCAAATAATTTTGTTTTGGGGTCTCCAATGATTCAACCCATTTATCTAAAAGACTTAACTGAGGGCAATTTTTTACTTAATTTCTGCAAATAAATTCCACCCCCTTTCATCTATCAGAAAAAAAAAAGACACTAATTAACAAACACATCTAGTAATAAACCCATGTAGGCACTTTCCTCATGAATGGAATACATCTTTGAACAACAAGCCCAAAAGCTTTCACCATCTTTAGTTCATATTCTAGAAGAAAGGGGAGAGACAGAAAATAATAAAGGAAGTGTAATCAAGTATTATGCTATTTTGCAGAATAAATTTTGGTCTTATAAAGTAAAAACAGATTCCTGTTTGATTCTTTTGATATGCCTCTTCTCCATGACATTTTACCCTGAAATTCTTCCTCATTTTTCCAAACTCTATGATAGTTTCTCTTTTTGAGGTGTCCCATGAGAGAGAGGAAGTTATTCCTTTTTTTTCCCCTACTAGCTCCACAGTATAATACAATGATACATCAAAGGCCTTTGAAAATTACAAATAGTTACAGAAAACATAGTATTATTTTTTCATGTGTCAAGTTTTATAATCTAAAAACATATATCCTCTATATTCCCATTTCCTATGCGCTATGCCCAAACTACTTAGCACCGTCACAATCAGATTCTAGCTATACTGTTTGCATCATCTCTGTTCCTCCGTTGTAATCACATTAGAATACTTAGAATTATCTGAACACAACATATGCATCTTTGGCTCATTCCTGTACCTATAACTTAACATCTCATTTCATTTTTTGTTGCTGTTGTTTTTTCAGTAATCCAGTTGTCATTGTTTCTGAGAAATGTGTTTTCATGTTCCAAACATTGCACTGGCTGGTCCTTACCATAGTAAGGAATGTGATCCCTTACTATGCCAACAACTTTGTAAAATATATTATTTAAAAAAAAATTCACTTTGCCTCACATATCCACATCTTATCAATGAGCAAAACATGCAAAACCCATTGACTTTCCACCTTTACCATTATTCAAGAACCATTACATCTTACTTCTATAACTGTAATGGTCTCTCTGCTTCTTCATTCATTCATACATCACCCACCAGCTGTCAGAATCATCTCTGTAGAATGTAAATCAGTTGCTTCATTTCCAGGGTAAAAGTCCTTTAGTAGCCTCCACTTGAAGTTGGGTTAAACTTGTCATTCTAAACTTGTGGCTCAGATGGTAAAGAATCTGTGTGCAATGCAGGAGACCTGGGCTTGATCCCTGGGTTGGGAAGATCCCTTGGAGAAGGAAATGACAACCCATGCCAGTATTCTTGCCTGGAGAATCCCATGGACAGAGAAGCCTGGCAAGCTATACAGTCTAAGTGGTTGCAAAGAGTCAGACACAACTGAATTGCTAACACTTTCACTTTTTTTGGCCACTCTAAAGCTCTGTCTTGATGTGCCTCCTGCCTTCTGATTTTATTTCACCATCACTCGCTCTGCCTTAGTCACACCAGACTCATTTCCTTCCATGGAGACACTGAGTGCCTGAGGTCCACTGACCCAACAAAAGCTTCTCTTAGGTTGCTCTTGTCACTGATAGTTACTTGGCTGGCTCCTTTTGTCATTCAGGTATCAGCCAAGCATCGTGTGTCCACAAGAAGCCTTCCAAAACCACATGATCTAGGTTCTGATATATTCAATCTTATTTTTATCTTTCTATTCTTTCACACTAAAATATAATCCCAGGAAAGAGGGCCTTCCATAGCCTTGTTCATTGCTATATCTCTAGTGTTTTGAATAAAGTTTGACATGGGAAAAACTCAATGCATGTTTTTGGTCAATGAATACATCTTATTTATTTATACATCAATCTCTCCTGTTAGGCCAGGAAAAATGTTGTCTCTGTCTTTGTAGCCCAACCCTATGCACAGCATCTGGGAAACAGAAAGATCTCAAATATTTGTTGGATAAATATCCAAGTAAGCTATTGTTTACAAGAGGAAAAGACAGTATATCATTTACCAGTTACATCTGTAATAGACCAAAATAATGCAAATAATATCAAATGTTTTTCTACAGAAATGACAGTTTATAGTTCATCCTTATCCCATTCATAAATGAAATATATGAAAAAAATGTATTTTTTAACATTCATGCTCTGAGATAAATGATATATAAATATCTCATGTCCTTAGGATACAGTTTGCTCTTTGGCAGGAGGATTAAGCATTTGGGACAACTTCTTTAAGAATCATGATCTCTAAGTCTTTCTACTTCATTTGTTCAGATTTCCTGTGATTCATAAATTTTCTCTTCCCCATGACCTTGGGATGAAATTTCTTTGCAAAAAGAAAGTCATAAGTTTAGAATCAAAATGCCTGACCTTGATATTAGAAAAGGTAGATGGCTTATAAAATAATAAAATCAATGGTATTTATAGTACCAAGTTAATTGTGAGCTTTTTAGTTACAAAAATGAGAATGCCAGAAATCCAAGTTGTAGTGATAAGAGAATTAGTCAAGAGATAGTCAAAAAATGATCATTTTGCTATATTTTATTAGAAGAATTTTTGTAATGAGCATGGTTTGCTAAGATTTACATTATCACGAACTGACTTTTAAGGGTCTCTGGAAAACATCTATTTACCAAAGCTTCTAAAGGTAAAGGGAAACAACTGTATAAAAATAAGTACAGATAAAAATTGTCTATTGAAAGGGAAAGTTTAATGGTTATACACAATCTAATTTCATCCATGCCTTACTATTTAAGTTTTTGTCTCTAATTGACTTTTCTTTTTGTTACTATGCAAGTGAATGGGTCTATCACTGGAATTTATGTCCAAGACGTCCCATAATTCCCAGAGGTAATAATGGAAAAATAAATCACCTTACTTCACAATGTGCCTATGAAGCTTTTGTATTGATGCTTAAATCAAATTAAAGTAAGGTCACAGACATACCTGACTTTCCCAGAATTAAACAAACAAACAAAAAATGCAAGGGAGATTGAAAGGGACTGCAAATACTTAATAATCTGAAGACTTGATGAAATAGATGTAGCATTTAATGGCAACTCCCAATCGTTTCCTCAGCCCATAAGTTTGTATTGCGATAACGTCGATTGTTCGTTCCAGGAAGCCATCGGGGTTCACATTACTGTCTACTTACTTGCTTGATTTACATTTTAGTTTCCAATCGAGCTCCTGAATCATGGATGATCTGCTTATCATTGATTAAAAAGAGAGGTTCCTTTTGCTGCAAATACTATCTTTCAATGAATCAGTAAAATAACTCATATGAAGTGAAAAGAGAATTACTCTAAATCTCTTCTGGCCTTTTTCATAAAGACTTTTTTTTAATATATTCTTATGTGAATACACAGAAAATCTAGGCTCTATTTGGCAAGGAATTTGGGCAATATCATACCAAATGGCATACAGCACATTCTTGATGATGTTGTAGGCAAACAAGTTAATGCTTAGTCCTTGCAAAAAGAACTAAATTTGAGCACATTGAACATTCTAACTATTAAAATAGCTTCCACAAACTTCTGAAAAGAAATAGATGAGACAAAGAAATGAACGAAAAAAGCTTCTGGGTTTAAAAGTAGTAGACTCTCCTACCCAGAGAGATACATTTTATAACAAAGTCAAGGAAATGACACATATATGTTTTTAGGCACCCACTGTTTAAACAAAAGATGTTGAATTGTGGAAATGGAAAAAAAAAACAACTCATAAAACATAAATGTGCTTTCTTGTCTTTCCTGTGGAAGAATAGGGTAAATGGGAATATCAGCACTGAAAATGAATACATCAATCAGCTAATCAATCAATCATAGTTAGCTCTTACACATGCCCTAAGAATTAAGTGGTAGGTTAGCACTCAGGCTTACATTGAGTACGGTTTTAACTCCTGAATAATAACCACATGGGCAATCAGAAGTTTGGAGTTATAGTCATACTCTTACAATGATTAGCTCCATAACTAATTTAACCCATTGCTCAGTCATCTGGGCCTCACTTTCCACATTCCCAAGGAAGGGATTAACTATTTGACTTTAAAAGTATCATCCAGAGGCTTCCCTGGTGATTCTGTGGTTGGGAATCTGCCTTCCTATGTGGGTGGTGTGGGTTTGATGGAGAAGGAAGTGGGAACCCACTCCAATATTCTTGCCTGGAGAATCCCATGAGGAGAGGAGACTGGAGGGCTATAGTCCGTGGGGTTGCAAGAGTTGGACACGACCTAGCAACTAAACCACAGGGAATTAAGATCCCACTTGCTGTGGGGTGGGAACCACTGAGCCCACGAGCCAAAACTAGAGAGTAGCCTGTGAGCCACAATAAAGAGCCTGCATGCTGCAACTGATGCCAAACACAACCAAATAAATAAATAAATATATTTTTTAAAAGTATCTTCCAGCAACAGAATTCTAAAATTTATGGAATAATTGCTCCTCTTCTTTGATTCTTAGTACACTGGCAGTAATCAAAGTAAATATTACTGTGGCATTACAGATTTGTTTAAAACCTGAAGTAGTCAAAGATTAGGTTCAGAGCCCAAAGCTAGTTAGTGATATGAATCCAGAACAAGTCTCCAAAATCCTTGTTACATGGATTAGTACCACACTAAAATTTAAGAAATAGTATTTCTTTGCCAGATGCATTTAGAATACACTACCTATGAAATTGTTAGAATATTCCTGACCCAGATTAGTTTTTATCCTTAATAAAAAATATAACACTTTTAAAACTAGTCATAGTCAATACAGTATTACAAATAATTGATCAGTCAGGAGAAGTAGTAATGAAACTAGTTTTCTTAAACTAATAATTCATAAATTTCTCAGAATATTTTGCCTTTTCAATTAACCAAAGAGATGATTCTAAATATATATTTCAAGTAATGGAAGAATTACCAGGGACAACTTCATCACACAAATAATGTAGAGATAATAATTCACTTATAAGTTTAAAGATTATGGATTCCTGAGTCAAAATACCTACCTTAGAAACTTAGCTCTTACATCTTCCAATATGTGACTGATTTCGTACAAATTGATTATCTTCTTTGTATTCCAGGTTCCATATTAATAAAATGAGGAAAATAATAAAGCTACTTCATATAGGTGGTGACTGGTGCATGATTAAAATTCAATATGGTATATATTATTAATATTTAAATCATAACATTTTCTTATATGATAACACTTTTACTTTATTCTTTATACTAATTTTGTTCTCTTTCAATCTGCTTGGACTACTATAACAAAGTATCAGAAACTAGGTGGCTTAAAAAATAAAACTTTATTTCTCAGAGTTCTGGAGACTGGAAAATTCAAGATCTAGGTGCCAGTATGGTTGTTTCTAGTACAAGCTCTCTTTCTGACTTATAGATGCTCTGCCTTCTCTGTGTTCTTACATGGCAAGGAATTAGAGCTAGTGATCTGGTGCTCACTCCTCTTACATGGACACGAGTTCTGTTGAATTAGATCCACACCCACAAGATCTCAACTAACTTTAATCATGTCTTAAGGCTTTATCTTTAAAGACTGTCACATGGAGGGTTAGGGCTCCAACAAAGGAATAATTTAGTCCATATGAAGTTTTCACTAAATTTTCTATTGCTGATATTATTTTCTATTATAACTATAATATTTATTTGTCAACTACTTTTGAACTAACATACTCTCAAAATTCTTTCCTGGGCAATTCCTGAACTCATATTTCTATAGAAGGTCTTTCTTAACATTGCCTTTGTTTATTTACTTTAATTTTTATTGGAGTACAGTGTTGATTTACAATGTTGTGTTAGTTTCAGGTATGCAGCAAAGTGAAACAGTTATGCACACATATATATCCACTCTGTTTTAGATTCTTTTCCAGTACTACAGAGTATGTAGTAGAGTTCCCTGTGCTACACAGTAGGTCCTTGTTGATTATTTATTTTTTGTATATAGTATATATACATGTGTGCATGCTAAATCACTTTAGTTGTATCTGACTCTGTGCAACCCTATGGACTGTAGCCGGTCAGCCTCCTCTGTCCTTGAAATTCTCCAGGTAAAAATACTGGAGTGGGTTGCCATGCTCTCCTGCAGGGATCATCCTGACCCAGGGACCAAATCTGCATCTCTTATGTCTCCTTACATTAACAGGTAGGTTCTTTACCACTAGTGCCAGCTGGGAAGCTCCCCCTTTATATATAGTGTGTGTGTGTGTGTGTGTGTGTGTGTGTGTGTGTATGTTATATATTACTTTTAAATGTCTCCATTCTTCTAAATTGAAAGTGAGCCAATATCCCTTATTTTTTTGAAAAATACAGTTCAGTTTGTGTACATCACGATCTATTGATATTTTTGAAAACTTATTTGTAGCTCTGAATTCTTAAACATTTGTGAACTGTCAGTAATTCATCTCATTATAATTTGAATTGGTTCTCAAAAAGCTTATTTTACCTGGCACTGTAATACAGAAAGAGGATAAATTTGGACAAAGGCTGATGCAAGTTGATAATTTTGGGTTTCATGTAACTGTTCACCTAAAATCTGAAATTATATGATATAAATAGCACTATGACAGCTGGCCTCTAACTATCTATGAATTAGCTAAATATATTATAACATGTCACTAATCTTCATACGCCATTGAACCCAAATTTTCCTGTACTCCATTATGTACATGAATGTGATTACTTCTAAAATTTGATTACTTCTAAACACTGAAATTTTAGAAGTTTCAAATTTAAATTTTAAAATTGGAAGGACTGATGGTGAAGCTGAAAGTCCAATACTTTGGCCACCTGATGTGAAGAACTGACTCATTGGAAAAGACCCTGATACTGGGAAAGATTGAAGACAGGTGGAGAAGGGGATGACGGAGGATGAGATGGTTGGATGGTATCATCGACTTGATGGACATGAGTTTGAGTAAGCTCCGGGAGTTGGTTATAGATAGGGAAGCCTGGCATCCTGCAGTCCATGGGGTTGCAACGAGCCGGATATGACTCAGTGACTGAACTGAAAACTGGAATTGAATTAGCTCATTTTATCCACTTGCCCAGAACTTCTGGTCTCCTAGAAGGACACCCTCCTTCAAGTGTCCCTGGTCTTTAGCAAGTCATATACATTGTACTTAAATATCACAATTCCTCATCAAGTGATCTCTTTAGCTCCTTCTCCACCATCATACTCTGTAGTACTGTTTCGTAAAGTAGAGCTCTGACATCCTCAAAGACACATAGCAAAATCTAGTTCAGTGCTTTGCAGATTGAGTGGGAAATTCACATAGGTCTGTTGGTAAGTTCTGTTACCTTACTGCCTAAACAAGCACCCAAGGAACCAAACACCAGGCACAGCTGACTGCCAGCAACTTCACTCTGCCCCACTGATTACAGTCTGATGCTCTTTCCAGCTCATTATTTTGGGCTTGGGGAAATTTATCTGAGTTATCTTGGAGAAGATCCTTTGTTACCTACCAGGGTCTTTTCACAATCTTTCCTAATTTTGTTCACATGTGCCCGAGTACACATGAAACCTGGATGATTTCATTTCATGGAGATGAAAGTATGGGGTATACAATTTGTAACAAACACAGTGGTTGAATTGTTCAGAGGTCAAGTTTATAATATGGAGTCTTGTCTTGAGGAACTTATTGTTTCCACCATTTCAATGCAGTGCCTACTGCTTATTACAATACCAAAGGGTAAATTCTGACAATTTTCTTTCATCCTTCACAAAATTGCATAACATATCCACGATATTTCTCTCATTTTAAAATGGGAAGCTTTTTTCTGCCAATATACAATTCAGAAAAACAAAAGTGAAAATACTAGGATTTAGCAGTACAAATGCCATTCAAAGGAATGTCAATAATAAAAATATAAGCTTTTTAACCTCAAAAGTGAAAAATTCACCTAATTACAAAGTGAGTCATAAAAAGATAAAGTAATACCAGAAGATGAAGAACAAGGAGAAGGCAGATTGTCAGAAAAGCTTAGGAGGTGAAATGGGGTTATGGGTATAAAGCCCTCATAATAAAAATATTAACTATCTTTTATTAACTGCCTAAAATGTACCAAGCACTCTGTCAGGCTGTGAATCCAGTATTTCCAGTGTTTATAACAACCATTATTATGAATAGACTTAGTTACTTTCCCTTTATTGATAAACTGGCTGAGGCAATCAAAAATCGGGATATGGCCCAAGGCTAGGCAGAACTCTATTCAGATGCATGATTCCCTTTGCCAATGCCAATTTCCTTTCCATGCTCTGTGGTGCCATACATGTGAGAGTAGGAGATTGAGAAATTCATAATGCATCACATAGCAACCCAAATGGTTCAGGAGGGATGAAGGGATGCAGACAACAGATATGTGTATTCAGTCAGTTCAGTCGCTCAGTAGTGTCCGACTCTTTGTGATCCCATGAACCGCAGCACGCCAGGCCTCCCTGTCCATCACCACTCCCGGAGTTTACACAAACTCATGTCCACTGAATTGGTGATGCCATCCGATCATCTCATTCTCTGTGGTCCCCTTCTCCTTCTGCCCTCAATCTTACCCAAAATCAGGGTCTTTCCAATCAGTCAACTCTTCGCATCAGGTGGCCAGAGTATTGGAGTTTCAGTTTCAACATCAGTCCTTCCAGTGAACACCCAGGACTGATCTCCTTTAGGATGGACTGGTTGGATCTCCTTGCAGTCCAAGGGACTCTCAAGAGTCTTCTCCTACATAACAGTTCAAAAGCATCAATTCTTCAGTGCTCAGCTTTCTTCACCGTCCAACTCTCACATCCATACATGACCACTGGAAAAACCATAGCCTTGACTAGACGGACCTTTGTTGGCAAAGTAATGTGTCTGCTTTTTAATAAGCTGTCTAGGTTGGTCATAACTTTCCTTCCAAGGAGTAAGCGCCTTTTAATTTCATGGCTGCAGTCACCATCTGCAGTGATTTTGGAGCCCAGAAAAATAAAGTCTGACACTGTTTCCACTGTTTCCCCATCTACCTGTCATGAAGTGATGGGACCGGATGCCATGATTTTGTTTTCTGAATGTTGAGCTTTAAGCCAACTTTTTCACTCTCCACTTTCACTTTCATCAAGAGGCTCTTTAGTTCACTTTCTGCCATAAGGGTGGTGTCATCTGCATATCTGAGGTTATTGATATTTCTCCAGGCAATCTTGATTCCGGCTTGTGCTTCTTCCAGACCAGTGTTTCTCATGATGTACTCTGCATATAAGTTAAATAAGCAGGGTGACAATATACAGCCTTGACATACTCCTTTTTCTATTTTGGACCAATCTGTTGTCCCATGTCCAGTTCTAACTGTTGCTTCCTGACCTGCATACAGGTTTCTCAAGAGGCAGGTCAGGTCATCTGGTATTCCCATCTCTTTCAGAAGTTTCCAGTTTATTGTGATCCACACAGTCAAAGGCATTGGCATGGTCAATAAAGCAGAAATAGATGTTTTTCTGGAACTCTCTTGCTTTTTCAGTGATCCAGCGAATGTTGGCAATTTGATCTCTGGTTCCTCTGCCTTTTCTGAAACCAGCTTGAACATCTGGAAGTTCATGGTTCATGTATTTCTGAAGTCTGGCTTGGAGAATTTTGAACATTACTTTACTAGCATGTGAGATGAGTGCAATTGTGCGGTAGTTTGAACATTCTTTGGCATTGCCTTTCTTTGGCATTGGAATGAAAACTGACCTTTTCCTGTCCTGTGGCCACTGCTGAGTTTTCCAAATTTGCTGGCATATTGAGTGCAGCACTTTCACAGCATCATCTTTTAGGATTTGAAATAGCTCAACTGGAATTCCATCACCTCCACTAGCTTTGTTCATAGTGATATTTCCTAAGGCCCACTTGGCTTCACATTCCAGGATGTCTGGCTCTAGGTGAGTGATCACACCATCGTGATTATCTGGGTCATGAAGATCTTTTTTGTACAGTTCTTCTGTGTATTCTTGCTACCTGTGCTTAATATCTTCTGCTCCTATTAGGTCCCTACCATTTCTGTCCTTTATTGAGCCCATCTTTGCATGAAATGTTCCCTTGATATCTCTCATTTTCTTGAAATTAGATTGAATTGCTTGAAATTTGAGTGTTACCACGAAGATCACCATTTAGCATCATAAAAAATAATGATAGCAAAGGTAAGAAATCCCATATATCATTTAAGTAGCTTAGTTTTTTTCTGCATAATACGATACTATCTTGCTGAAAGAAATAATTTTTTAAAGGAAAGCTAGACTTGTCTGAAAAAATTTATTAAAAAAATGAAATGATGCCATTTTTTCCAACATGAATGGACTTAGAGATTATCATAGTAAGTGAAGTAAGTCAGGTAAAGCCAAATGTCATATAATATCACTCATATGTGCAATTAAAAAAAATGATGAAAATAAATTCATTTGCAAAACAGAAACAGACTCACGGACAACAAACAAAGTTGTTACTCAAGGGGAAATGTGAGGAGAGGAATATATTAGGAATTTGGGAGTACCACTTACTATATATAAAATAGATAACCATGAACACCTAGAGTATAGCTCAGAGAACTATATTCAAAATTTTGTAATAACCTATATGGGAAAAGAATCTGAAAAATACTTGTACTTGGGCTTCCCTGGTGGCTCAGACAGTAGAGTCTCCATGCAACACAGAAGACCTGGGTTCGATCCCTGGGTCAGGCAGATCGCCTAGAGAAGGGAACGGCTACCCAATCCAGTATTCTTGCCTGGAGAATTTCATGAATAGTGGAGTCTAGCAAGCTTTCGTCCATGGGGTCACAGGGAGTCAAACACGACTGACCGACTAACACTTTCACTTTGCGTTTACCTGGAGATAAAATACAATACTGAAAATCAACTATTCTTCAATAAAAAAATAAATTTAAAAAGCATAATATAACAATGCCAAAATATAAAGTATACGCATCTCATGAATTGATGATAGTACAGGTTTGCTACAGTCACTTAGGAAACATTTGTTGGCATGGCCTAGTGAAAGTAAAGAGGAATTTATACTAAAATCCAGATACCCACTCCTAGGCAACCTCAAAACTCACCAGAAACATGCACAAAAATGTTTAAAGCAGTGCTGTTTTGATATATAAGTGAATATATACATACAGCACACACAAATTGTATGTCCTTTATTTTCCCTTAGCTTGTTTTAGGGCATATATATATGTATCTATATGACAAAGATATAAGGTAGCATGTCTAAATCAAATTATAAAAGAGTGCTCTTAATATGATTCCAGTCATATGAAGGTTAAGACCAGAGAAAATTAAATAGCATATTGTTTAGTGATATGTTTACCTATCTGATACAGTTAAAAAGATTTGCTAAAAATGATTAATAAAACATTCAGGATTGGTGATTACCACTGAGAGGAGATCAAAAATCAGTCTTTGTGAGGAGGAGCACAATGACCCTCAAAGGACTGGTTTATTTCCTCAACTTGGTGCTGGGGTCTATGCCTGTTCCTTTTGCTATGTTTTAAGTTACATACAACATGTCTAGTCTTGAGTGCATATTTTGTGATGGTGTTATATAAGCAATAAAGCAGTGCTTGGAAATGTTAGCAATTTTTAGACCGAATACTTAGAAAATCATCACAGTCCCTTTTAAAGTGGTAACCACTCTCCAATTCTTTACTCCTTTAGGAATGTTCTGCACATAAAATCATATGTACACTTTTGCAAGAGAATGATTAGAAAGATAACATAATCGCCCCAGTCATTTAGAAGTTGGAGGAGAAGAAACACTCTGCTCATTAAGCACTGTACTGTGTTTACCAGAGAGGTTGAAGTCTGTTAACCTCTTTCTTTTTGTGCCCTCCATTCATGAGAGATAACAACCATGAGATGATCTGGGGTAATGAAGCATCACTCTGCATGCTGCCCATCACTGAGGCACTTTGCAAGCAAGTTATGAAAAAACTAGTGTCGTGATGTTACCCTATCTGAATGACAGACTTTCCACTCTGTGATGAGAGTCTTTCATAGAAACAGATGAGAAGAGACAACTGCTAATATTTACATTACACGTTTATTGGTATTACTGCTATTGTGTTTGGATCTCCATATTTAATACCATAAAAGTCTTTCTATAGCAGATAATTCCTATTATAAGACAAATTCATCAAAACAGGAGAGGGACTTAGCCTGTTTGTATCCGCAAGTGGTTCCATAGGCAAGATATTTTTAAACAGTGATGAAGGATGACTTTGAAAGTCTCTCTTTCTAAGTGAGAGACTAGCTCACCTCTTTCCTATCTTAAGTATTACATTCTCAGCCTTCTCTAACAAAACTGTTTATCATTACCAACTGTCTCTCCCCACTGAAACCCTACAATTTTATACCCTCTTCTGCTTATTTTTTGCCCTATTTAAAATTCCAGATGGCTCTGTGATACAAGGTTCCTTTTTGGGTCAAAGAAAATGTTCTAAAATTGATTGTGATTATTATGGATGCACAATTTTGTGAATTTACTAAAGTCCACTGAATTGTATGCTTGTAAATGGTACTTGAGCAAGCTCCAGGAGTTGGTGATGGACAGGGAAGCCGGGCATGCTGCTGTCCATGGGATCATAAAGAGTCCAACACAACTGAGTGACTAAACTGAACTGAAATGGTACTTGCATATGTTTCAACAGACACTTTTAAGTGAATTGTATGGTATGTCGATTTGTATCTTAAAATTGTTTTTAAAAAGATTATAAAGGAGAAAATTTCTCCAAAGTCTAAGTTGTGAGGATCATAGGGGGTGTTCTCTGACATTGGTGCATTAGCGACTTAGTCTATTTAGTATTCAATAACAAAAATGCCACTGACTAGATGGCTTAAGCAACAGTTATTTCTCATAGTTCTGGAGACTGAGAAGTCCAGGATCAAAGCACCAGCACATCTGGCACCTGATATAGGACACTGTTCCAGGGTCCCCCCTTGTACCCTCACATGAAGGAAGGAGTGAGTGGTAGGAAGGCCTCTAGTGTCTTTTCTTTATAAGACCACCAACCCCAACCCCTCCAAACTCATGACTTAATTACCTCGCACAGGCTTCACTCCAAATGCTATCACATTAGGCACTGGGGTTTCAACCTGTTTATTTTGCTGGGATACAAGCATTTAGGTCCATAGCACTTAAATTCTAAAAACTAATAAACAAGGAGACAACAAGAATGAAGGCACAATGCGGTGCAAATATTGCAGGTGATTAAAATCTATGCTCTGAATTTCTACTGGATACTTACAGAATGAAATTCAAATATATGAAAACAAGGAAATTGACAGAATAATATATGACACACAGTCAAAGTAATGAATACGGGATGTAACCTATATTAATAGACAAGATGGTAATAGTGTAACACTTCAGTGAGGACTTAGAGTGAGTGCATGAATAAATGCATCATGTAAACAATCTGCTGCACTGAATTTAAGGACTGATAATAATAATCATAACATAAAACAACAGAGCATAATAGTAATCAATGCCAGTCTTTTCCAGAGTTAAAATCCTGCAGATGATATCTGCAATATAACCAGTGAGATATTTAAATCTTCCTGATGATTACCTACAGATTTCTGTATGTGAGAACACTGAGACAGGTTATCTCCTGATAGAGGAGGCTGAATGGCTGTATGACCCCCCAAAAAATAAGAGTAGAACCAAATAGTAGATGGAAATTTTGTAGGGAACACTAAACATGTTGCAATGTATTCACTTCCTGAAAACCCAGAAATATTCAGAAAATGGGGCTTAATTGTAGACATTATAAAAAGTGCTGTATTTTAGTCCAATTGGTAGAATTTTCCCATATTCTATAAATAATAAATAGCATTTGCATAATCATCATCATTCTCTTTGCTAGAACTACACGTGCCTCTTCTCATCTCTGTACATATTCATTACTTGGGTCACCTTGACCAGGCCCATGGCTTTAAATAACTTCTAAATGTAGTCTCTACTTAATTGCATCAGCCTTGAGCTCTTCATTACATTCAAGATTTGTATATATTCACTAGCTTTTTAGCATCTTCACTTGGGTGAACAAGAGGAATCTATCAACTGAGTTCTCAATTATATCCTCTTCCAAACAACCCTGCTTTCTTTTCTTAAGCATCCCTAGTGAAATCATAATTTTTATTGTGACTCTGAAAAAAAAGTAAAACCCAGAATTCACTGTTCATTTTTATTTTTCTCACAAATACCACAACAGTTCTATAAGCAACTACTACTAGCTTGACCTTTATAACATATGCTGAATTTCATCTCAGTTCCACCATTAACCGCTTTGTCATCCACAGTCTTCTCTCACTTGGGATATAGTAATACTTTCCTAACACACCCACATGGGGTGTGTGTGTGTATGTGTGTGTGTGTTGTGCCTGACTCTTTATAACCACATGAACTGTAGCAAACCAGGCTCCTCTCTGCATGGGATTCTCCAGGCAAGAATACTAGAGTGGGTAGCCATTCCCTTCTCCAGGGGACTTTCCTGATCTAAGGGATCAAACCCAGGTGTCCTGGCAGGCAAACTCTATGATCTGAGCCACCAGGGAAGCCCCCAACATACCTGTAAGGCAGCCCATTGCCACCAATGTCCCCAGAGCAGCCAGAGTCAGATAACTGTTTAAAATGATAATCAGAGTCTGTCAGAATGCTGTTTCTGATCTTCCGGCAGCTTTCCATAACATCTCAACAAAATCCACAATTCATACCATGGTCCACTTGTAACGGTGATCAGGTTAACTCTTACCTGCCCAACCTTTGGGTTACTCTTCTCACTTCACTCCATTCTGATCTTGCTTTTCTTTCAGCACACTGAATTTATTTTCACCACACTGCCACTAGGTACTAAATACATGCATGTTGTTATTTTAGTCACTCAGGTGTGTCCGACTCTTTTGTGACCTCATGGACTATATCCCACTAGGCTCCACTGCCCAAGGGATTCTCCAGGCAAGAATACTGGAGTGGTTACCATTTCCTTCTCCAGGGGATCTTCCCAACCTAGGGATCGAATGTACATCTGCTTGACAGACGGATTCTTTACCACTGAGCCACCTGGAGAGGCCAAATACATATATACATGAATATGTAAAATCTCTTCTGGATAATTTCATCCATTCTCATGATTTGAAACATCACAATGTATTATTTCTAAACTTCTATTTCCATCGATGGTTCTCCTTTAAACTACAGATTATAATATTCAATTTCTTAATAAATATGAAATTCTTTTTGCATTTTTGCTAAGGAATTATATTAAAAGTCTATACCATGGGTTATGTGATCTTTATGATCTGTCATTTGCTTCTAATTCTGCTTACTATCCCTGGAGGAGGGCATGGCAATACACTCCAGTATTCTTGCCTGGAGAATCTCATGGACAAAGAAGCCTGGCAGGCTACTCTCCATGGGGTTGCAGAGTTGGACGCGACTGAAGTGACTTAGCACGTGTGCTAAGTAGTATAATTCCTTATCTCACAATTTCCTTCCTTCAGCTACATAGAAATCCTTGATGATGCTCTGCATACGAGAACCAGAATCTTAAATAAGTCTAACAATAGGTGTGTCTCTTGTGCATGGCTTAATTCAACTTAATTACATTTATAGAAAATATTTGAATCACCAAAACACACAGGACTGCTTTTGAAATTTCTCAGTGTCACTGAGAGGGAAGAGGAGAAACCAAGCAAGTGCTGGTGTGGACTACCACAAGATTTCAACTGAAGCAAGTATTCTTATTGCATATATTGCAGCTTAGTGTCAAGTCCTCTGCTGATATAAACATGTAAATGTGTGTATATGTGAGCTTTTCTCATAATCCATAACTCATCTATATTATATGCTTTTTGTATTAAAGTATTTGTATTTAAAGAGATTTTCTGAATTATAACAATCAATTGCATTTTCTCTGTGCAATTTAGATATAAAAATTGGATATTTCTTTAACTTCTTGCTATTTGGAGAGGAAAATACTGAATTTAACTTGGATATTTCTTTTTAAATGTGTATTCAATGTAAGTCAACTGTTTGAAAAATGTGCAAAAACATGAACAGGCAATTCACAAAAGAAAATTTCCAAATGGCAAATAAGCATATGAAAAGGTTTTCACCATCACTGAATCATCAGGAAAATTCAGATCAAAAACACAAAAAGATATCACTACATGACAACAAGAGTAGCTGATACTAAAATTAAAATGATAGAGTCAATATCAACATTAGGAAATAAATAAATAACTGGAACTCACATACATTGTTAACAGGAGTGTAAAGTGATAAAAAAAATCACTTAAAAAATGTTTGATGGTATATATGTCAAAACTAACCTAACCCTACCCTATGACCTAGTAATTCTATTCCTAGTATAAACTCAAGGATAAATCAGTACATATGTGCTCAAACAGCACATATATAAAAAATTCATAGAATTTTTATTTACAAGTGACAAAACTGAAAATGACCAAAATGTCCAATAACATTAGACTTTAGTATGTATATTTTTTATATCATTAAACAACTAATTACTGCATACCAGTAAAACAAGCTATTTTGGGCTGTCATTTTCTTCTCCAGGGGATCTTCCTGACCCAGGGATCGAACCCAGGTCTCCTGGATTGCAGAAAGATTCTTTACCACCTGAGCTATAGGGAAGTTCCCATTTCTAGATGAAACAACATATTTGCTGATAAAACATTTCTAGTGAAATGAAGTGAAGGTGCCAAAGAGAAAAGCCATTATTTCATTTATATGAATTAAAAAAAAATGGAAAAAAACAGTCAGAATAATGATTATATTGGGTAGAGGTATGTGTGCAAAGACTGACTGGAAATGATCACATGGTGTGCTTCAAAGTGTTAGCACCCCTATGCAATAATCTAGAGACTGATTACTTAAGTTTATGCCTATGTAGCAATCATCAAAATTTCCATGAAGATTTGTGTGCTTTGTTGTATTTAGGGACATCTTGATAATAGTAAACACGTGCGGAAACACTCTTTTAAGGCAGAGAAATCATTGGTATTGTTGATTCTTCTTGTGTCACACTATTTTACACTATTGAAACTCCAATACTTTGGCCACCTCATGCGAAGAGTTGACTCATAGGAAAAGACCCTAATGCTGGGTAGGACTGGGGGCAGGAGGAGAAGGGGACGAAAGAGGATGAGATGGTTGGATGGCAACACCGACTCGATGGACACGAGTTTGGGTAGACTCTGGGAGTTGGTGATGGACAGAGAGGCCTGGCGTGCTGCAATTCATGGGGTCGCAAAGAGTCGGACACAACTGAGCGACTGAACTGAACTACTGAAATCTTTGGGGCTTTCAGTTAATTACCAAAGGTACATGAATTTTTATTACTCTGTTATGCACAGTATTATGATTTAGTTAGTCCACATTTTAAAACTAATTTGATATGGAAATATTTCTCTGGAAACAATTATCATCAATAGATGAATTATATTTCTAAATGTATCTCATAACACCTTATAACAAAATCTCCCAAAGTATAAGCTCAAATTCATTCAAGATAAAGCAAATTAAAAATGAGGAAGAAATAAAACAATAAATTGAGTAGAGAGAGTAATCATATTTGGTAAAAGAGCAAGAAACACAATGTTCAATATTCTCTGAACTTGTCCCACAAGCACAGTGATTTTTGGATCAACAAGAAAAAGATATTGATTAAATAAAATTTTGAAGATCATTTATCACTTACATATTAGAAAAAGAGTGAAAGTTTATAAAGTCCCAGAAACTAGCAAACACAGAACATTAATCTATCTTGACTAATTTAATTTCTATAATAAAGTTGTCAAGAACGTAACTGGCTGAACAAGAGAATGGGGAGGAAGGAAATGGAAATTTCAGATGAATAAAGAAGGTGTGATAGAGCTATTCAGAGAGGAGATGACATGAAAATAGCGGATAATTGCTGGGCAGTGTTATATGTGCAGCTGAAATTCATAAAATTGCATTAGACATATAAAGAGACACAGTTTATGGTTAGCCATTCATTTATAGATACATGGATATTTTAGTACATAAGAGGACTAATTTATGATTAGTATTTGATGTGTCTGCCAAAAAAGCTAACTTTAACTTCAGTTGCCATAATCAGAAATAGTTATTCAGAATACAAAAAGCAATGTATTTCATTCAAGTCGTTACCATTCTTTAAAAGAATGAGGGTTTCAGAACATGCACCCGAGATAATACGACAATAGGTGCTGTAAGTATGGGAGCAATTGAGAAATCATTTTAGATTCAAAAGTAATAGAATTAGGACATGCTACTTTCCCATAAGTCCATGTGTGAATACACTTTCAAAGAATAAAGTATTCTGAGTTGAGAAGCACAATAGAGATCATTTAGTGAAAATTTCCACTCAAAAAAGAGAACTGTGACTCAAGAAAAAAATACTACTAGATTAGGAAAGATAATCTCAACTGGTCTACAATTTATGCCTCAAATAAGGAAAGGAACCATCGCTTAAGTCTTCCTTGTAATCTGCCACAATGGGTTGTCTGTTATGCTTTCCAATAAACAAATAAATAAAAACTCCTGAATCACTGTATAATATCCCTAAATCTAGTGTTTCCTTGCCGTTGTTTACTCCTTATTTAAAATTAGAATGGCATAAAATGCTTTAGGTACTTTGTAGATCTATGAGAATATTGTTGATGGCAAAGTGAAAGTGAACATCAGTCAGTCATGTCCAGCTCTCTGCGACCCCATGAACTATCCAGTCCATGGAATTCTCTAGCCCAGAATACTGGAGTGGGTAGCCTTTCGCTTCTCCAGGGGATCTTCCCAACCCAGGGATCAAACCCAGGTCTCCCTCACTGCAGGCAGATTCTTTACCAGCTGAGCCACAAGGGAAGCCTAAAGGCTGATGGTAAAACATTTGTATAAATATTGTTTTGAAAGATAAAATCACACTATTACACTCTGCAGTCTTTCACTTCAGAAGATTTAGGCTTTTTCCCCTAAGATTGTAATAATCTTTGGAGGCCACGTGAATGAATATTTTTTGTATTGTAGCTTAGCAAATAAAATTTTATAGTTACTAACAAGAATTTAAAACAGGAAATTTCTAGAATCCCCTGTTTAGATTACAAATCCTTTACTAATTTGCTTTCCATGAGTGTTTTTCATATATAAAATCTGATTTTCTTTTCCTTTTTTTTTAAAGGTATAAAACTATATTATTTTGTCTCCATAATCAATTCTGAGGTCTAATAAGTTTCTTTACTACTCTTTAGACTTGAATCAGGCTTAAAAAAGGTTAGAAGTAGACATGTAAACAACATTAGCAGAACAATAATTGATGTTCTATATCTCTTTTATAGGAGACTCTTTAAGGAAGTATGTTCATATTTCATGATTGCTTGCTTACCTGTAGGTTAAGGAAGAGTAAGGGAACACTTGATGAATACAATTTTTTATTACCATTGCCTTTCGATTTATGTCCCTGAGTCAGGTTCTCTGAATCCCTGAGATAGAGTGAAAATATCTTATCTATAAATTCATTTTGCATGTGTAATTTTAGTCTAGAATTTTAATACAAAAATTTGCTGCATATTCTCTTGTATAGTATGTGCATGGGAAGTTGATATACTATTGGTATCTGTTTAAATTCAATGGAATTTAAAATTTTGACTAAAAGAGAACAGGATAAGATATCAGCTATAATAAAACAAGTGTTCTTTTTCTGGAAGAAATAAAGCAATCCTCACCGATGTTTCATTCTAGTTTATGCTTGTCTTGGAGGTAATGCAAAGGCAGCAAATAGGATAATCCCAGCTGGTCATAGTCTCTACCAAAGAAGACATCCTCCAATAGAAGAAAAAAATCATTATGTCTCAGGAGTTCTATTGAATCTTTATTGCTCAACCCCTTAATAAAACTCCTTTTTTCCTCTGTCAAGATCTGCTGAATGAGGCAGAGTCGAAGATAAACCAAAAAAATCTTGCAGTGTAGCAAAAGTGAGAACTGCTTTTTTCCATAAATTAGGCACATTTCACTGGAAGAAACTCTCTTCCATGATACTATTCTTTCCTCTGAAGCAAAGACTTATGTTTTTCAGAGTTCAACAGTTCAAATATTTCTATTAATAAAATCTTCAATGTGTGTAATAGGTGAATTTATCAAGCTTCTTTATTACTCAGTGGGGCAATTTTCACATTAGGTCCTGAAATTTTCATCAGTGGGAATGAAAATGGGATGGTGGATTTAAATAAATATACAAATCTGCATTTCATTATGAAATAGGTTTTTTTTTTCCATAAGCTGAATGAAACATACCTCAGTGACATTTTAATTGTATAATAATTATTTGCTGACCATAATCTAATCTAGTGTAAATGTTTAAAAAAATTTAAAAAAACTGAAAACAAATGGGCTCATAATTTTATTTTTTCACGCTTCCAAAGAAAAGATAATGGATTAAACTTGATGTACTTCCCCAAAGCATTGAAAAAGATGGAGATCTTTGGAATGCATTTTACAGTCATTGCCATTAGAACTGCATAAACAAAGCAAACACATATTTATGTGCAAATATACACATACTGGGCTTCTCTGATGCACAGTGGATAAAGAATCAAGCCTGCAATGCAGGAGACACAGGTTTGATCCCTGGGTCAGAAAGATCCCTAGAGGAGGTAATGGCAACCCATTCCAATACTCTCACCTGAAAAATCTCATGGACAAATGAGCCTGGTGGGCTACAGCCCACAGGGTCACAAAGTCAGACAGGACTGAGAGACTAAAGCATATATATATATATGCATACACTTACAAACAAGAATACATGCAAAATATATTTAGGAAACTTGCTGTATTCTAGGTTTCTCTAACTGCAAAGCTTGGTTTAGGCCAACCATTCATTTCTATGCACTGGTAGTTAAATTATGAAGCAGGATGTGTAATACATAACAGGATGAAAATTCACACTCCTTATTACATTAAAACATCAACCCAGTTTCTTATTTGGAGATTGATACCTGACTGCCGGTAATTATCACTTTTATTTCTCTCACATCAGTGGGCTATGTTAGAAACTAAACATATTTGCTACAACAGACATTAACTGATTTTGTCTGAACACCATGTACCGAGGCACTAGCTGTTCTAAGGTAATATTTGGATTGGGAAAATTAGGCTACAAATTGTAAACAAAATTCAACAAAAACGTAATCAATCTGTTTGCTAACTCAAAAGAGAATAGAGAGGGAATTTTTCTCCTTCAGGATCCAATATTAATTGTTAATTAATTCATTGTTTCATTAATTTTCTCACTTTTGAAAAAAAGCATATTTTGTACCTCATTTACTCATGAATTTAAGCCAAATGTTTCCATTTATCTTTTTTTTTTTAAACATAAGGTTTTAAATAATATCACTGTTTGGCAGCAGCCGGCCATTTAGAAATTAAATATGATTTTTGATGCAATAATAACCTTTTAAAATGCATTGATTATTTTCCAGAAGAAAAAGAAGCCAAACTTAAATAAACAAACAAAAAACATTTACATTAATGAATTAAAAAGTTTGAATTGGGCAACTTTCTAATTTCTTTAAATTACACATCTCTGTAGACCTTGCCTTAGAATTGAATTTGTCTCCTAGTAGAGCTTAGTATTTTTTTAATGTGCAATTAAAAGAAGTGAAGAAACCTTTGTATAAATAGAAAGCAAATGAGATGATGCGAACAATGTGCCTACTGGATCATTTCAGAGCTACAACTTCACAGCTTAATCTAATTCTAGACAGAGAATTCGCTGAAGCCTAGTGAGTATCCTGTATGGAATCAGCTTCTTTCTGCGGTCTGTTTACGATCTGTGTTGAACTCTAGAACTTCACCAGCAGTGTCCATCCCTCTTTTGAAAGCACTCACTTTGTTTTCCTCACAGGTTTCCCCAGGGATTATTCTATTTAGTACTATTCCAATGTAGCTTTATTGGAAAATCCCCAAATAAACAATCTTTCTGAGTGCAGATAATATGTCTTTAGGAAAGACTGTAACTCATTTGCCAAATATGCAATAGTGATTTTTTTTTTTTAACCTTTGCTCAATATTCTATAAACATCTAATTGGGAAGATAATTTCAAAAATATTAGATACATGATGTGTAATTGAATCACTTGGTTGTATGCCTGAAACTAACACAACATTCTTAATCAACTATGAAAAGTGAAAGTGAAATCGCTCAGTTGTGTCTGATTCTTTGCGACCCCATGGACTGAGCCTACGATGCTCCTGTGTCCATGGGATTTTCCAGGCAAGAGTACTGGAGTGGGTTGCCATTTTCAATTATACTCCAACATAAAATTAAAAATTAAAAAAAAATAAGTAACACACACTATATTATTCTCAATAAATGATGACTCAAACATCTAATCAAACTCCATAAGGCAATAAATAACTAAATTAACAAATTTAAAAAAAAATCAGTTAAGACAGATTTTGCACTTGAATATGCCCGAGTCATAGATTTTAAATCTTGAAATAATTTTAGAAATCATATATCCCTGTTTCTCATTTTATAGATAAAGAAACCACAATATAGAATTTGACCACTTGGCCATTTAGTATAAAAATACTAGCCAGAAATGTAGGTTCCAAGATTCTCAGAGCAGACTCATTTTCACAATATACTGACCCCCTCGACATTTTCCCTAGATTTAATCACTAGTATTAGTGAATTCATCAGTTTACATAAGTTAGATAGGGACATTTCAAAAGAAATTATATTTAGCAAGAATTGTTAATTCACAGTTAACAAGAGAATAAACTGTAATACTACTCTCTTCTTTCCACACTTTTTTGACACCTGTTTCTTTAATCTGTAGCGCTGCCGCTGTTGTTTAGTCACTAAGCTGTGTCCAACTCTCTTTGAGACCCTATGGACTGTAGCGGCAAGGCTCCTCTGAGAATCCCATGGGACTCTCCAGGCAAGAATACTGGAGTGGGCTGCCATTTCCTCCTCCAGGGGGTCTTCCCGACCTACGGATCAAACCTGTGTCTCCTGGATTGGCAGGTGAATTCTTTTCCACAGAGCCATCTGGGAAGACCCTGATCCTGAGAATGGATGGTGAAAAAAGCAACAAAGAATTGCCTATGTTACTCACTTCTCTGGTTTAAGGATATCTTCAAAATTTTCAAATTTACTTTTAAGTGATGCTGAACCATGTCTTACCATCATCATGTAGAAGGAAATGTTCATTTAGGTTCAGGGAAGACCAGAGTCCTAGAGGATTAAGACATTTGATACTAAGGTTTAATTGAAGGAAGGATAAATTCAGGGAGATGAAGTGATGTGGCAGGCTCTCTGGAAAATTTAATGGGAAAGAAACACATACATAGAGGGAGATTGAGGAATGGAATGCATTTTTGTAGGAATGAAAGATATACCAAGGAGACAGATGAAATAAAAGGGAAGGCAGAGATTAGCGCATTAGCATGAGACCTATAGAAGAAACAATGGCATAATGTATTTTGGCCAATACTTTGTTAAAAAGTAAACCAAACTGTCAGAGGAAAATAAATAACATCAGTCAGTCTACACTAACACTCCATTTATATAGCAATGGCTTAAATTCAGGATATAGACAGGTTGTTTTAATGCTGCAAATTAGTAGCTTACCTTAAAAAAATGAGTTTTGATGAGATTTTCTATCAGCTAATCCCTAAAGATGCAGTTCTGGCACAAGGATTCCATATCTTTTCACTGAGAAGTGTTTGTGATCAAATTGCTGGACAAAAAAAGGAAAAACAACCTTGACGGCTGCCAATATTTGTATAATTATAACTAGATATCAGTCATTCTTCTACAAGAGTGAAAACACTCTGATTTGAAAACTCTTTGAAGTTAGGGAAAGCATCAACAATAAAAATAAGTTAATTTTTGCTCTAAAATTTACCAATTATGATCTCTTCTCCCATTAATAAATGAGATGGAATTTACAATTATATTAACAATCTTAAAAATGTATTTATACACCTGGACTCAGGCTTTTATTCTGTGAACATTTCCAGAGAAATTCTAAGTACAGAAATAAGGTTTTATAAGAAAATATGCTCATTTCAACTTTATAATAATATAAAACTGCAGATGACCTACAGAAAAATGATAAATTATTGCACATCATAACTAAACTACGAAAATCAGTTAAATAAAAGATAGGAAGGGAAAGAAACTCATATTTCTCAGAGGGTCACACATATACCCAGTACCTTTCATTCAATCATTCCATCTCATGCACAAAAATCCCACATACTGCTCCCAAGGACCACTTGGGCATGAGTTTCCACATTTTAAGAATGAGACAGCCAGTTCTCACAGTGTTTGAAGACTAAGTCATCCGACCAGTAGTGATGATACATTTATGTGTGACCACCTATCACACACTGTATTTTTTCTGTATAAGTGAATAATTTTTATCAGAAATTTATATATCCTTTACGTTGTCATTGGCCATTGTGAAGACTAGTAAATAATCCACATTCTCTAAAGCAAATTACCTGTTACATTTGCTGATTAAGACCATTCAGTAAAATGACAGTTCATCACCTACTTTAATGTAATAAAATCTCTACAGGCTTCGTTTAACTTTAGTGTGTAATTCTGTTGAAATCCTAATTTTGTCTGCACAGATTTCTGGGTCCTGCCCTAATGAATCATGCTGTTTTATAAAAATAATTGCTTTTAACTCAGTACATAATTTGATATTATACCATTAAACAAATTACAATCATACATGCCCAGATATTTTGGATATTGTTTGTGGAAGCCAGATTGAAAAACGATAAAAAAAAATCTGGTAATTATGTAGGAAAAAGGCAAGGGGTGGTGGGAGAGTGAGACGCAGAGAAAGAGACTAATTTCAGTCTCAGTGATGATAGGAGAATTAGAAATAACACAAGTATACACTGGGCCCGACCTATCAAGATGTTATTAAAAGAGAATTGTTACTTGTCATTATTTAAAATTTTTGACTTCTAAGAATTATTTATTATAGCAAATTTTCAGGATGAAAAGGTTAATCTATCACATTCATTTCTTAAGTAGTATTCTAGCTATTTAGTATCTTGCAAATAACATGATTGCATATAGAACCACAAACTAATTGAGCAATTACTCATCGTGGGCATATCTCAATGTTTTATAACTTGATACATATTTTCCCCCTAAGGATATATATTTTTTTCATATAGCATTGTGAACTTGGGCAAGTGACATAAATGACCTAGCCTTCAGTGCCTTCATTTTTGAAGCAAGAAGGTTGAACTATAGTATATAAATTCCTGTCTAGTACACTGATCAACATATATTAACATAATGCTGAAAAGCATTGCAGTATTGGGTTGGCCAAAAAGTTTCTTCTATCTTTTCTCTTTTTACAAAAAATCCTGAATGAACTTTTTGGCCAACCCAGTATAATGTAATTATTTAATAGATTCTCCTACTTCAACAGTAAATTGTGAGTTTTGAATCCATCTAAATAAACCTCTAACACACAAATGATGACACCATCATTTGCTTCTAAATATTGATATCTATTAACAATTGCCTTTTATCTATAGAGATACTGTATTTTTCTTAACAATATTGGTAACAACAGTAATTGTTTATTTACTTCATTCTTCACATACATTTTCTTCTTAACCTCGACCAACTGTGTAACATTTCCATCTCTATTCCATTTATGAGAAAAGTAAGCAATAAACAGCTAAACAATTTTTCTAGGCTTATATAAGCAGGTTACAAACATTGTAGTTCAAATATATGTTTTAGCCACTCTGCTATGAGTTTAGTAAGAATATCTTAGATTTTGTAAAATAGATTTAATTTCAACATAGCTAAATGTTCATATGATATGGCACTATTACTCACAGAAGAGTTTTTTGGAACTCACAATCAGATTGCTGGAAATAAACCATGGCTTGCTTACCATCATCATCATCTACTCATCTATGGCTCCTAGCCACATAATTTGCCCACAAAAAGGTCGTTTTGCTCAGTATACTGATTATAATACACCATTTTAATTAAACTTCTCTTAGGGAAAGCAATTTTTCTGGCTGAACATTTTGATTCCTATACTTATAGGAGAAGGATGGAAGAGAAGCAGTTGGAGTAAAAACTGGAAAACAGGCACAGATCCAGATGAATGGGACACCAATCAGAGAATGAAAGCCAAACTACTGATTTTGTATGGAGAGAAAAACCCAGTAAGCTTTGCTGTTTGTGTTTGGTATGTCTCTTTTTTCTCCTAATAAAATTATCAGAAGATAAATTAACAATGCTTGACCCTGCTTTTGATGTGAGTGGGCTTGTATCTGATACATGTGAAGTTGAGTTATCTTTAAGATTAAGGACAGGGATCAACTCTACTCCATGTATGTGCTGTGCTTAGTCGCTCAGCTGTGTCTGACCCTTTGGGGCCCACGGACTGCAGCCCACCAGGCTCCTTTGTCCATGGGGGCTTTCCAGGCAAGAATACTGGAATGGGTTGCTATGCCCTCCTCTAAGGGATCTTCCCAGCCCAGGTCTCCTGCATTGCAGGTGGATTCTTAACTGTTTGAGTGTATATGTGTAGCTGATTCACTTTGTTGTATAGCAGAAACTAACACAACATTGTAAAGCAACAATACTCCAACAAAAATTAATTTAAAAAATAGAGAGACAGGGATCAAGGATGTAGTGGGCCATGCTGATACCTAGATTATGAAATGGAGTCAGAGAAATTGATCCCTGGGTCAGGAAGATCCCTTGAAGAAGAACATAGCTATGCATTCCAGTATCCTTGCCTGGAGAATTTCATGGACAGAGGAGCCTGGTGGGCTACAGTCCATAGAGTCGCAAAGAGTTGGACATGACTGAAGCAACCTAGCACACATGAATGCAGAGAAATTCAGCCTTGGTTTAGATGAAATGTGATCTAAAGGGATTAGGAAGAAAAGCTTTTAGACACTGATTTTACATTGGGAATACCAGACCACTTGACCTATCTCTTGAGAAACCTGTATGCAGGTCAGGAAGCAACAGTTAGAACTGGACATGGAACAACAGACTGGTTCCTAATAGGAAAAGGAGTACGTCAAGGCTGTATATTGTCACCCTGCTTATTTAACTTATATGCAGAGTACATCATGAGAAACGCTGGGCTGGAAGAAACACAAGCTGGAATCAAGATTGCTGGGAGAAATATCAGTAACCTCAGATATGCAGATGACACCACCGTTATGGCAGAAAGGGAAGAAGAACTAAAGAGCCTCTTGATGAAAGTGAAAGAGGAGAGTGAAAAAGTTGGCTTAAAGCTCAACGTTCAGAAAACTAAGATCAGGGCATCTGGTCCCATCACTTCATGGAAAATAGATGGGGAAACAGAGGAAACAGTGTCAGACTTTATTTTTTTGGGCTCCAGAATCACTGCTGATGGTGACTGCAGCCATGACATTAAAAGACGCTTACTCCTTGGAAGGAAGGTTATGGCCAACCTAGATAGCATATTAAAAAGCAGACACATTACTTTGCCAACAAAGGTCCGTCTAGTCAAGGCTATGGTTTTTCCAGTGGTCATGTATGGATGTGAGAGTTGGACGGTGAAGAAGGCTGAGCACCGAAGAATTGATGCTTTTGAACTGTGGTGTTAGAGAAGACTCTTGAGAGTCCCTTGGACTGCAAGGAGATCCAATCAACCCATCCTAAAAGAGATCAATCCTGGGTGTTCATTGGAAGGTCTGATGTTGAAGCTGAAACTCCAATACTTTGGCCACCTCATGTGAAGGGTTGACTCATTGGAAAAGACCCTAATGCTGGGTAGGATTGGGGGTGGGAGGAGAAGGGGACAACAGAGGATGAGATGGTTGGATGGCATCACCGACTCGATGGACATGGGTTTGGGTAGACTCCGGGAGTTGGTGATGGACAGGGAGGCCTGGCGTGCTGCAGTTCATGGGGTCGCAAAGAGTCGGACACGACTGAGCGACTGAACTGAACTGAACTGAAAAAGTAAAGAGTTTACTTCAATATAGATCACAAATTTTATAATTGAGAAACAGTTGTTTAAAGTGTAATTCAAAATAATTCTTTAAAACTGACTAATTTGATATCTACACTATTAAATGATTCGCTCAATATCCCAAGATTACTTAAAAAATGTATGCATCTTAAATACGTTTAGCTGTTATGAATGTTATGCTAAATGGTAGAAATGAAAGTTTGAAACTTTCAATAGAATGTTCTGACAAATGAGAAGTTTCAGCTCATGGTATATGCTCTATTCAAAAATACTTAATTCATGGCAATAACAAAAATTAACAAACTCAACAAATGCCAGCTGCATATTAGCTGTTGAGATTGAGGCAGTCTGAAAATGTTTACTGCATATCTTATTAAATAATGCTGCTTTGGGGTTTTCTCGGTTTTTAATTTAAAATGTTCTGTTGACGCAGACAATGAGGTCTGAAAGGAGATGCTTCTCTTTCATGCTTTGGATCCCACCTAACCCTGTCTTCTCAGCAACATTATACTATGGGTTATTGCCTCTTTTTCACACAGTTTCCACTTTGTCCTTGTACTGAATCATTTGTGCCATTATTTCAAATGTGGTCTTCCTCACCTCAGTGAAAACTCCTCAAACACACATTCCTTTTTAAGATAAACGTGTCTTTCTCTTCCTATCCTTGAGATAAAAGCATCACTTAGAGGAAGCCTGCACTAACAGGATTTTATCAGTTGGATAAACTCCTCTCACTTTAAAATGACTTCATACCAATACAACCAGTTTTCTCATGGTGCTTAACACCATACACTTGTGTGTGTGTGTGTGTGTGTGTTTCCTCCTCATTCATCTTTCTGTTCTTTCTGGTAACTGGTGATTATCTGAACCCTCACCTTTTTTTGCAAACTATTTCTCTTTAACCCAATACGTCTGATTTTCCTTTGATCTTTAAGAAAGTCTTCTGAGTGTTTTCTCTTTCTCCTTTCAATCAGTCACGTGATGCTGAGGTTAGCTGGCATCATCTTTAAGCCATTTCTCTTCTGTCCTGTACACTATTTAGGTGGTTCTGAACACCTTCCTGTCAGTCAACACACATGTTTAACCTGTAATCCACTTCAGTCAATTCAATTATAGCAATGTTGTCTTTGTATACCTTTCTGCTGCTGTCCTTGACTTGCCTGAACCATTTTTTAATTTAGACAATTGCAAAAGTCTCTTAATAGGTTCTTCTAAAAATGATTCCTATTTACCTCCGTGTGTTCATCAATGTGTGACATTTTTATCAGAAAAAATTTGGTCATATAAACAATCTAAAACTTAATCGTAAATGAAATTAATAATTAATGCATATTATAGTTACACACCCATACAAAGCAAGTAAGCAATTTTTATTAAAGTCATAAAATTAATGGTTTCCTATAGCTCTTAGAGGTAAACAACAAAATGCTTAGCATGGTCTATAAGACCCTGCACGTTCTGCCATTTTCTCTGACTCCAACCACCTCTGACGTCAGCTAATTATCCATTCTGGGCACTAGCCACGCCACACCTCCTGCCCCTCATTCCAGTGTTCCAGAAGTTTGTACACATAGGTCCCTCTATGCAAAAGATAAAACAGATAATTCAGAATTAAATAATATGCACTTTTCTCTTTTGTACAGAGCTTCCAGGAAGATTTCATATCTCTCTAAAGAAAAGAATCCTACCTCTTAATCTTGGCATTTTCCTTAGGAATGGACTTCCTGTAGTTAGGGGTTTTAGCCACCTTAACTCAGGCTTTCTTTCCTGAATTCTCAGTGAATTATCACCTCCATTCCCTAATCCAATTTCTTCATTCTAGTCTTTGAGTGTATGTGTGAATTGAAAATATAGAGTAAGGCATATTGGAAATGTATTTAAGGCTGTTAGTTAACTTACACAATGAGATTAAGATGAGCTGCTTTTATTGGCAATAATTTTCACCACCCATAGTTAGGAGTCTATGGGGTCATAAAGAGTCAGACATGACTGAGGGAGTGAACAGCAACAAGAAAATTTAGGAGTGAACTGCTTAACAGGGACATGTTGCAGCCACATTGGGCTCCGGGTTTCTTTGGTTGATACCATGAAACTTTCAGTTGAGGGTGTTCAGAATTCTCTATCCTGATGTACATTATTTGTGGTTTCTGATTTAAAGGTCTAAGTGATACTGCATAATTGGGTGATTATGAACTTTCTTAGCTGGACAAGTGCCAGGGTGTCCAGAATAAACTGATTTTTACCATGACCTCTAATGTAATGATTAAACAGCTTCATCAAAGTTTAAGAACCTATTTACTTATTTGCTCTGAAGATTTAACGTATACTCTAAGGATAAACAAATATATCCCATGTGTGACGTGCATATTGACAATAATCACTGCTAGCAATTCACTTCATTTGCCTTTGCTTCTTTTCCCATTCAAATGCACCTTTAGATTCTATCAAGAACTTAGCAAGAAATGCACTCAGTATCATAGTGATTATTTTAATCTGTGTATTACTAGAAAAGAAAGAACATTTAAGAAAAAAAAAACACTTTAATTTCTCAAATCAGTAATGGTTTTAAAGATCCATAATTGTTCAACAGATATGAAACACTATTTGTTTCAACAAATGCTTTTTCAATAAAAATTGAACATTTCCCATTTTGTTCTTCATTTAAATAGTACTATTTAATCTTTCTAATTTATTTCATTATCAGCTTATAGTTTTTTTATTACAGAAAAAGTAAATCTTTGCATCTTTTCTTGCTAACTTTACTCTTATAACTAGAGACACTTTTTTTTAATCCTCATTGAAAACATTCTTTCTCTCAGTATTCCCCTTTGTTTGCATTTTGGAACCTCTGTTGGTTTTACTATTTCTCTTCCTTCTCTTGCTCTCTCCTCTTTTCTTCAGTCTCAATCTCTCCTCCTGCCCTCCCTCCCTATCTCTCTCTCTCTCTTGCTCATTTTGATTTTGTATTTATATTTTTTGGTGCCTCAACATTTTTCAATAACACTAGCCTTTAGTTTACCGTCAAGCACCAGGATTCATTACTGCCAGAGGTCTTCAAAAGTGTTATCATAACACTTGCTCTTTTCCTCTGGCTGATGAAAATAAAATTACATTTCACCTTTTAGTCATGTTTCATTAAGAATTTTTTCTCAAACAGTTCATACTAATATAGTTTCTTCTCAAACAGATCCCTGTGGATTGGTCAAAATACAGTTGTTTTTGTAGCCTGTAGCATAGAGCTTCAACCTGGGAACTAGTGCTAAATGAACTTAGAAATATTTGCTTTATCTCTCAAAACTGAGGGAAACACTTATAGTGTTTAGATATGCTTAATTTAATTCAGATTTATTTAAGTAGTTTAGATATATTTAAATAGTTATATATGCAAATTCATAATTAGAGACATTTAGGTTAGAACTACACAAGGAGAATACAGCTATGAACATAAAAGATCTTAGAGAATCAGAATACATGTATTCATGGCAGCCATAACTAGTTGACCACCAAATACATATCCTACCCTTGGTCAGACAGTAAAGGATCTGCCTCCAATGCAGGAGACCCAGGTTCAATCTCTGGGTCAGGAAGATCCCCTGGATAAGGGAATGGCTAGCCACTCCAGTATTCTTGCCTGGAGAATTCCATGGACAGAGGGGCCTGGCAGGCTACAGTCCATCTGGCGCAGAGTCAGACACGAGAGAGCAGCTTAACACTTCACACTTTCCTTATTTTCCCCCTCCTTACTAAGCAATTTTAAGGCAGCAATATACCAAATACTATATTCTCTTGTCTTTTATGCAACTAAAAGCGGCCATGTAACCGATGTCTGACCAGTGAAATGTAAACAGGAGTCCCAGCGTCTTCTGATGTAAAGTTAGGCTTTTTTCTAAATAACATAAACTCATTCTGCAGAAATACGTTGCCCTTTGTTTTATCACTAGCAGATTGATTGCAATATACGAGCTGGTACTGTGGAATCAATCATTAAGGGTAAAAACATGGCAGACATTACTGGCTCTTCATTTCAGTTCCTAACTCAGAACCAAAATTAGATCACCATAGGCTTCCACACGTTTCTCTCTCTTCTTCTTCTTCCTTGTCCTCCCTTCTTATCTTATATTCTTCTTTGTCCTCCCTCCCCTTCTTTATCTTCCTCCTCCTCTTTCTTCCCTTAACAGAATAATTAATGTCAATTAATTTGATATTTAAGATACATAAAATTATGAGTTTGGACATATGCAACACATGTGACACCATCACTATAATGGAGGTCATAAATGTATCCAACAACTCACAAAGTTTGCTTCTATCTCTTTTTTCCATTTTTGTTGTTGCTTTTTTTGTATGTGGTAAGAACTCTCAACATTAAGATTTACCCTCTTAATGAATTTTGAAATATACAATGTGGCATTGCTAACTGCAAGCACTATGCTGTATAGCAGATCTCTAGAACTTCTTCAACTAGCATAACTGAAAATTACACCAACTGAATAAAAACTCTCCATTTCTTTCACCCCCAAGCCCCTGAAAACCACTACTGTATTCTCTTCTGTGAGTCTGACTACTTTAGAGACCTCATATAAGTGAGATTATACAGTATTTGTCCTTCTGTGACTAGCTGATTTCACTTAGTGTAACTGTCCGTGTACGCTGTTGGTGGAATGTGAAATAGTGTGGTATCTATGGAAAACTGTATGGAATTGCCTAAAAAATTAAAAATAGAGCCACTATACGACACAAGAATCTCACACTGGGTATATATACACAAGAATTGAAATCAGGATTTCAAAGAGATATCTGTACTCTCATGTACACTGAAGCATTATTCATTGCTGCCAAGAATGGAAACAACCCAAGTTTCCATCAACAGATGAATGAATACAGAAAATGTGGTTTGTATATATACACGAAATTGAGTATTATTCAGTCTTTAAAAAGAAGGGCATTCTGCCATTTGCGACAACATGGGTAAACAAGATTTCTCACATGATCAAAACAGATTCACTAGCGTGTGAGCCACTGTAATTTGAGTCTCATATTATGATAAGCTGAACCTATTCCTGATATACAGCAATATTTTTATGGTATGGAAAGAGGTCAGAATTACCAAGTAGTGGAGGAGAACGTATACTAAATATTTGCTGTATCACCTCTCCAATTCTTCCATACATTCTATACACTATTAATTAAGCCATTTCTTGGACTTTTAATATGCTGGCCAATAATAATGTTTGTGTCAGGAGTTAAGCAAAAGATAAAATACAATACTTTTGTTCAAAGCAAAATACACATTGGTGGGTAGCATTGCAAGGGAAGCACTGCAGACTTTTCTGAGGTCCCATACTTTGAGCAGGATGCAGACTCAGCAGCAACTCAAAACCTATTTTTCCATAATACAATTTTATAATTACATTTAGGTAAATAGAAACAAGAATAATAATCAAAAAAATTAAAAGCCTCACCTTTTTGCCTCTGAGAAATGAACATTTCTCTCTTCAGGATTATAAACTCTATTTAGATTATTTGCATATATATCTATATAATATGATAGGCTTTTTAAAATACCAATGATATTTAATGATTGAAAATATTTCATCATATTGATATATACCATGGGGGTTATAAAACTACCTTATTTTTAGAAATTGTGGTACTTTATAAGGCATTTCTGTGATAAATATTACTAAGGGTTCATAAATCTTTTCTTGATATAAATTCAAACTGAGCCACATATCTTTTTAAGGTTTTGATATATCTTTAAAATAAATTACAGACTTTTAAAATTTTAATTTGCATTTTCCTCAGAAATGTGGGAGTTTATGTCTTTCCATTTCTCATTGCAATACTCTAAATAGCAATTCAAAGCTAAAAATCAAAGCTGTGAATCAAGCAAAATTTTTACTTTGCCTTGTAATGGGTTTATCTTTTTTTCCTTTAAAAAATTCTTTCTTCAGCTACCTTCCATGGAAGAAAGTAACTCATGATATCCCTGTTAGTATCAGTAAGTTAATCTGGCTCTCTGTTAGTTTAGTTATGGTTGCTATTATACCAAAAATGCATTGAAAATGTGTAATGACGAACCATAGTAGAAATTTACTGTTTTTTTCTCACAAATTTCTGAACACCAAATTTATTCTAGATATCCAATATACTGGAAGTATTAGAGAAGATAGAGCAGGCTTCTTCAGTCTCAGTCCTATTGTTGTTTTGAATCAAGTTATCTTTGTTGGGCTGTTTTCAAATTGTAGAATGTTTAGCAGTAACTCTGACCTCTCTGACATCTAAGATTTAGATATAAGTGGATCATGCCCCAGTGGAACCAAAAATATCTCCAGACTTTGCCATATATCCCTGAGTGGGCACAATCTCCTCAAGTTGAGATGCGTTAGAACAAAGGAAGAGGTTTATGAGCTAAAGTTGAAAATAATGTTTAACATTCTTATATTCCACTGGCTAAAATCCAGCCATGATGCAACATCCATAGAAAGTTTGAGAAAAGTAAGCTGAGACAAGAAAACAGGGAAAATGTGTTTGGTCCATGACAAGAAATCTCTGTGATTATTGCTGTGCTGTGCACACTCAGTCGTTTCCAACTCTGTGAACCCCATGGACCGTAGCCCAAAAAGCTCCACCGTCCATGGAATTCTCCAGGCAAGAATACTGGAGTGGGTTGCCATTTCCTCCTCCAGGGTATCTTCTCAACCCAGGGATCAAACTCCAGTCTCCTGTGTCTCCTGCATTGTGGGTGGATTATTTACCACTGAGTCATCAGGGAAGCCTCTGTGATTATTACACAATGCCTTTACTTTCTCCATTTTTATTTTTTTCTTTTTGGGGTTCATGTTGGTCTTTCTTAGAGAAAAAAAATCCTGTGATTTGTATCTATTATGCCATAATTACTTCCTTTATGCCCTTCATAGGTTTATCCTAGGGCTTCCCAGGTGGCTCAACGGTAAAGAATCCACCTGACAATGCAGGAGACATGGGTTCAATTCCTGGATCAGAGACAGAAATGGCAACACACTCCAGTATTCTTGCCTGGGAAATCACATGGACAGAGGAGTCCATAGGTCGCAAAGAGTGAGACATGGCTTTGTGACTAAACAACAACCAAATACAGGTTTCTCCTATTGTGCTTCCTCTGTATTTTACCACATTCACTGAAGAAGTTTTATACATACATACATACATACATACATACATACATACATACATACATGCATACATATATATATATATATACACACATATATACACATATATATGTAGAAGATTCATCTCTTTCTTCTTCAACAAATGAAACTAGACAACTGAATATTGATTTTTTGTTCTAATTTTGGCCCTATATTTACATATTATCATAATCACTGATTGTCTTTAGTCAACAAAGGTGGATAAATATTCTTAATCATATGTTGGAGGATAGACAAATTAGATTGGGGATGACTGGTCAATATCTGGTTGAAATCTGTGGGGCCCCTATTTTGACATGTTACTTTACTACTTACTAAATACAATTCTAATCATTTGAATAAGGTCTAAATATATTTCTCCAGTTCCTAAGGTATTCCAACATGTTGCCTTATATTCCACGGTTGTTGCTGTTGGTCAGTCACTCAGTCATGTCCAAATCTGATTGCTCCCATGAACGGCAGCACACCAGGTTTTCCTGTCCTTCATTATCTCCTGGAATATGCTCAAACTCATGTCCATTGAGTCGGTGATGCCATCCAACCATCTTATCCTCTGTTGCCCCCTTCCCCTGCCTTCAATCTTTCTCAGCATCATGGTCTTTTCCAATGAATTTGTTCTTTCCATCAAGTGGCCAAAGGACTGGAGCTTCATCTTCAGTATCAGTCCTTTCAGTGAATATATAGGGTTTATTTCCTATAGGTTTGACTGATTTGATCCTCTTGTTGTACAAGGGACTCTCAGGAGTCTTTTCCATTACCACAGTTTGAAGGCATCAATTCTGCAGCGCTGAGCCTTCTTTATAGTCCAACTCTCACATCTGTACATGACTGCTTCAAAAACCACAGCTTTGACTATATGCACCTTTGTCAGCAAAGTGATGTCTCTGCTTTTTAATATGCTGTCTAGATACATGATGCTGTTTCTGAGCACTAAAGCTGACTCTTAACCCTAATTTCTCTCCAGGATAGCTGCAGTCTTCATCTTTCTTAGCAAACATTGTTTCATTTTCCGCTTCAGACTGATATAATACTTACTGTTAGCCAAGCTTTCCCTTTTTATAATCTCCTTATTCAAGAAGTCATTTATCAATACTCCAGTTGTCATTGTGCTACCTACAGCTTTTCTCAAATCATAAGTATACTCAACACATACAATTTTATTTTATACTGTCTGTTGGATAATTCCTTTTCAACATTTCATAGTGTTTCTGATACAAACAAATTTGATTATTTCTTTTTACACAAACATAGTCATATATTGTTTCCACATGCCTATAGTAATTTTAAGTAGAATAACAACTTAGCAAAATAAAATTTCTTCCTGGAATATTTAATGAATATAAATTATTTGCACTTAATTCTTTTCTTATAGGTCTGTAAAGGACTGCAGCCTGAAAAAGGTTGCCCTTGGTTAATATGTATCATGTGCTACTGCCTATTTGATTAATGCTAACTTTGTAGCTTTTTATATCTTCATTGAGTAATGATAAATTTTGTATCCAGGAGCAACTTTAACACAGATTTAATATTAATGTACTTTTAATGAAATTGATTTTACTGTAAAAAATAGGCCTTGCAGAGTTTTTGCTAGGGAGCTTACTCCTAACTATAAGTGATATAAGGAAAAGTGAGATGTGTTGAGTACTTGGGTATCTAGTTCACTGAAGTTCAACAAATGCCCCCAAACCTTAAATAAATGTACTTATTAACGGTGCCTTTAAAAAGTACTTATGCAAATGAGTATGAACTTAGTCTCCTGAGTACTTGTATCACTTCTCTATCAGTGAACTTGATCACTCACTTATAAAGATTTCTTTGAAAATTAATGGTATTAAGGAAAAGCAGTACTGCATACTCTATAACTGATAACAAAATGATCAAATATTCTATGCTGCTGCTGCTGCTTAGTCACCTCAGTCATGTCCGGTCTGAATGTTTGCAACCCTAGGGACTGTAGCCAACCAGGCTCCTCTGTCCACGGGATTCTCTGGGCAAGAATACTGCAATAGGTTGCAATGGCCTCCTCCAGGGGATCTTCCTGACCTAGGGGTCGAACCCACACTGACTGTGTTTCCTGCATTGGCAGGAATGTTCTTTACCAGTAGCACCTCATGGGAAGCCCCTCAAATACTCTATGGTCGTCTCTAAGCAACAGATAAGTAATTATGAAAATTTATATAAAATACAGAAAAATGTAGCATCCTTTAGGCCAGAAATCTCCTTATCCAATAATGTGAGGTCTGTGCAAACAGGGCTATGCAGCAGAGAATTTTTTCAGAAGTTATTTTAAAATTATATGTGATTTCATCAATATAAAGGAGTAAGCAGCTGAATACTCTTAAGAGTTCATTTCTTGTAATCAGATAATATTAATGCTAAAATTTAAGCACTCAAGTTTATATGCTTTGGAACATTGAGGTGAAATTTTTATAATTTTTCTGAATTTTGTATTTCATAACTTTATTAAGAAATCAGGGCCTCCAGTTTCACTAAATAACATAGAAAGTAGCAAAATATCATAACCTTTTTATAAAATATATTTGGAGGTAACACTATTTTAATAAATTAATTTACACAAATTTTGAATTGGTAATTTTTGTTGTTGTTGTTGTTGTAATATCTCATCTGCATCAAAGCTGAGACAGACACAGATATAGAAGACAAACGTCTGGACACCAAGGGGAAAAAAGGGAGCTGGTATATTTTGGGAGGTTGATATTGATATATATACACTACTATGTATAAAAGGGATAAATGAAAACACTTTGTAGAAGACAGGGGAAAAAAAGAAGGTACAATATGTTTGTACGGCATATATTAACTTTAAAAGAACATTCCAATATATAGTAGGTGCAGACGGATACTATTTGATTGTACTCACAAAATGTACCTAGAATAATCAAATTCATAGAGTCAGAAAGTATATTGGTAGATGCCAGGGGTTGGGTCACAGGGTGGGGGAGTGGGGAGAGGGAATAAGGAGTTAGTAATTAATGGGGTCAGAATTCCAGTTTAGAAAGGTGAAACATGCAAGGAAATTGATGGCGGTAACAGTTGCACACTGTGAATGTACTTAGTTTTACTGAATTGTTCAGTTAAATGTGGTTAAAACAGTATTTTTTGTATTATATGATTTTTTCCACCACCACCACAACAAACCATTAAAATACAACATGGAATAAATTAGGGAATATAAAATTGTGAGTAAATCTTAGGTAAAAATCAAATTCTAAAAAGATGATGCCTTGAAAGTGCTGCACTCAATATGCCAGCAAATTTGGAAAACTCACCAGGAGCCACAGGACTGGAAAAGGTCAGTTTTCATTCCAATCCCCAAGAAGGGCAATGCCAAAGGATGCTCAAACTGCTGCACAATTGCCCTTATTTCATGTGCTAGAAGGGTAATGCTCAAAATCCTTCAAGCTAGGCTTCAGCAGTGAGTTAACCGAGAACTTCCAGATACACAAGCTTGATTTAGAAAAGGCAAAGGAAGGAGAGATCAAATTGAGAACATTAATTGGATCACAGAAAAGACAAAGGAATTCCAGAAAAATATCTACTTGTTCTTGATAGACTACGTTAAAGCCTTTGACTGTGTGGATCACAACAAACTGTGGAAAATTCTTCAAGAGACGGGAATATCAGACCATCATACCTGCCTCCTGAGAAACCTGTATGCAGGTCAAGAAGCAAGAATTTGAACTGGACATGAACTGTGGTGTTGGAGAAGACTCTTGAGAGTCCCTTGGACTGCAAGGAGATCCAACAGTCAATCCTAAAGGAGATCAGTCCTGGGTGTTCACTGGAAGGACTGATGTTGAAGCTGAAACTACAATACTTTGGTCACCTCATGTGAAGAGCTGACTCATTGGAAAAGACCCTGATGCTGGGAAAGATTGAGGGACAGGAGAAGAAGGGGATGACAGAGGATGAGATGGTTGGATGGCATCACTGACTCAATGGGCATGGGTTTGGGTGAACTCTGGGAGTGGTGATGGACAGGGTAGCCTGGCATGCTGTGGTTCATGGGGTCACAAAGAGTCAGACACGACTGAGCAAATGAACTGAACTGAAATGAACTGAATGGAACAACTGATTGTTTCAAAATTGGGAAAGAAGTTTGTTAAGGCTGTATATTGTCACCTTGCTTATTTAAATCAGATGCAGAGTATAACATGCAAAATGCCAGGCCAGGTGAAGCACAAGCTTGAATCAAGATTGCTGGGAGAAATATCAATAACCTCAGATATGCAGATGACATCACCATAATGGCAGAAAGCGAAGAGGAACTAAATTGCCTCTTGATAAAGGTGAAAGAGGAAAGTGAAAAACCTGGCTTAAAACTCAACATTCAAAAAACTAAGATCATAGCATCTGGTTCCATCTGCTGCTGCTGCTGCTAAGTCACTTCAGTCGTGTCCGACTCTGTGCGACCCCATAGATGGCAGCCCACCAGGCTCCGCCATCCCTAGGATTCTCCAGGCAAGAATACTGGAGTGGGCTGCCATTTCCTTCTCCAGTGCATGAAAGGGAAAAGTGAAAGTGAAGTCGCTCAGTCGTGTCCGACTCTTAGCGACCCCAGGGACTGTAGCCTACCAGGCTCCTCCGTCCATGGGATTTTCCAGGCAAGAGTACTGGAGTGGGGTGCCATTGCCTTCTCCGTCTGGTTCCATCACTTCATGGCAAAGAGGTGGGGAAAAATGGAAACAGTGACAGACTTTATTTTCTTGGGCTCCAAAATCACTGCAGATGGTGACTGCAGCCATGAAATTAAAGGACACTTGCTCCTTGGAAATAAAACTATGGCACACCTAGACAGCATATTAAAAAGCATAAAAATCACTTTGCTGACAAATGTCCTTATGGTCAAAGCACTGATTTTTCAGTAATCATGTATGGATGTGAGAGTAGGGCCACAAAGAAGGTTAAAAGTAAAAGTGAAAGTGAAAGTCACTCAGTTGTATCTGACTCTTTGCAATCCCATGGACTATACAGTCCATGGGATTCTCCAGGCCAGAATACTTGAGTGGGTAACCTTTCCTTTCTCCAGGGGATCTTCCCAACACAGCAATCAAACCCAGGTCTCCCTCACCATAGGCATATTCTTTATCTACTGAGCCACAAGGGAAGACCAGCAATACTGGAGTGGGTAACCTATCCCATCTCCAGCAGATCATCCTGACCCAGGAATCGAACCAGGGTCTCTTGCATTGCAGGTGGATTCTTTGCCAACTTAAGTATCAGAGGAACCATAAAGAAGGTTGAGTGCTGAAGAATTGATGCTTTTGAACTGTGGTGCTGGAGAAGACTCTTGAGAGTCCCTTGGACAGCAAGGAGATCAAACCAGTCAATCCTAAAGTAAATCAGCTCTGAATATACATTGGAAGGACTGATGTTGCAGCTGAAGCTCCAAAACTTTGGGCACCTGATGCAAAGAGCCAATTCACTGGAAAATACAGTGATGCTGGGAAAGACTGAAGAAACGAGGAGAGGGGAAAAACAGGGGATGTGATGGTTGGATGGAATCACTAATTCAGTTGACATTCATTTGAGCAAACTCTAGGAGATAGTGAAGGACAGGGAAGCCTGGTGTATTGCAGTCCATGGGGTTGCAAAGAGTTGGGCATGACTGAGCAACTGACCAATAACAGCTATATCCATCTTGATTTCCATTGAGTCCCAAGCACAGGTCTGAATATGATCTTTTGACTCAGAGTATACTTACTGAATAAATAATATTTTATTCAATGACAATTCTTGCCAGACAGAAACCATTTTGAAGTCCAAGCTTTCAACAAGTGGATGAGGTTTTACTGTATTGTCAAGTATTTTCCTAAGTAGCCAGAAATATAAAGAAGAAATTAAAGACTGTCTTCAAATTTAAACCTTGTTCTAGATTCTAGATGGTAAGCAAACCACATAAACATCCACAGTGTAGGTAAGTCCTCTAATAGTTATGTATAGCTTATGGGATATATCTTATATGTATATCTTATAAGGGTACTTTGTTAGATTTAATATCTTCTTATGAGAAAAAAGGGCTTTGCCAGTGGCCAGACTGTAAAGAATCTGCCTGTGAGGCAGGAGACTCAGGTTCGATCCCTGGGTTGGGAAGATCCCCAGAGCAACTATTCTTAAATGGAGAATTCCATGGACAGAGGAGCCTGGTGGGCTACAGTCCATGGAGTCACAAAGAGTAAGACATGACTTCTGTAGATCATAAATCAATGAGTCATAATTGATGATATGTGAAGACATTAGTTCTATCCTCTGAAATTACTCAAAACATGTCCATTCTAGGTGATACTGAAACAAATGACTCAAATTAAACCAGAAAATATAATTTTCAGTCACCTTAAAATCTTTGCCTTTTTGTTGTTCAGGCTCTAATTCATGTCCGGCTCTTTGGGACCCCATGGACCCTAGTATGCCAGGCTCCTCTGTCTGTCACTGTCTCCAAGAGTTTGCTCAAATTCATGTCCACTGAGTTAGTGGTGCTATCTAACCATCTCATCCTCTGTCGGCCCCTTCTCCTTTTATTACTGTTATTACTTAGTAATAATATGAGTGATAATATGAGTAAAAAAAATATTTTTCTAATATTTGAGCTTATATAGAGCTAGCTATTTTCAAACAAAGAAGGAAAGGACAATAGTAAAGGTAAAAAAATATAGCTATATATTTTCAGTGGGCTTCCCTCATAGCTCAGTTGGTAAAGAATCTGCCTGCAATGCAGGAGACCCTGGTTGGATTCCTGGGGTAGGAAGACCCACTGGAGAAGGGATAGGCTACTCACTCCAGTATTCTTGGGCTTCTCTTGTGGCTCAGCTGGTAAAGAATCTGCCTGTAATACGGGAGAACTGGGTTTGATCCCTGGGTTGGGAAAATCCCCTGGAGAAGGGAAAAGGTACCCATTCCAGTATTCTGGCCTGCGTCACAAAAAGTCAGACACGACTGAACGACTTTAACTTTCATATATTTTCAGTAGTTATAGATTCCAAATGTTAAGAGGTAGTTCTTTCAGGGTAGCATCAATTGGAACGACTCTCTTTATCTCTTATTTGATTAGTTATCACATGAAGTACACGTAAGGTGTGAGTTTCAGAGATCTGTATTCCTAGATGTAACTACATTAAATGAATCCATTATTTTCTATTACACAGACATTTTCCATTAAATTAAGAAATCAATATATCTCCATTAAACTTCCAAGTTTATGGAATTATATTTGAGGTTATCCATAGGGCAAGCAGACAAGACATATTCACGGTAATCACCAGCTCTGTTGCAATGAAAATCCATAAAAAATCCAATCTACAGCTTTTTAAAATGTCTGCCTCTAGAAATAGTAAAGGCATATGACAATGATTCATTTCCATTTGAATATAGTGATCTTATCATTTTTATAATAAAAAACTATCAGGTTAAGTGATTAGAAGAGATTCTGTTTACCAGTAAATAAAATTAGTGAATCAGAATTGACATGTATATACATTCCTACTAGAATGAAATCTCACATTCATGACATTCAAGATAAAAAGAATTAAGAATTTCACATACAAGAAAAATATCTCCTCCTTGCATAAAGATATTACTACAGGTACATTTTTGATGATCTACCCTCGTAACATATATGATTTAAAATGTGAGGAACTATTTCTGTTAATTAAACTGCTGACATTTAAGACAATATACTTTTTTCTCTGAATTTAACTTGTAAAGTTCTGTTACATGCCAGACCATGGGTTTGTATGGATTCCAAGCTATCATTGCCTCATTTACCCCTGCTTGTTATTTATTGAATGTTAGCTAGAAGGCAAGCTCCTTGAAGAGTGGACAGTAACAGCATTATTGGATGAGAAGGTTTTCCTCAAGATTACATAAACTATACTCAACCTCTTGGGAGTGGTAAAGGAATCAAGTACATAGCAGCTGGCTTAGACTCCAGTGTTGGGCAGACATAAGTGTTCCTTCTCATTTACCAGCTGTGTGGTTTCTATAATTAATCTTTACTGTTTTCTTCATTCTAAAGTGGAGATAGTAATATTAAATATCTCGCATGACTGTAATAATGTAACAAATAAAATACATTAGTACCACCTAACACACTGACTCAATGAGTGCTAAGGAAACCTTGTCGCTATTATGATTGTTACAATTATTGTTGATCATTTTCTTTGACATTACTACTATCATTAATTTGGTAATATTTAGTAATAATAATAATAGTAATTACTATTATTATTATAGTAATAATAGTAATTACTATTATTATTATTTAGTAATAATAATAGCAATATGCTACCATCTCCTGTAGTGATTTTTACAAAAATAACAGGTAGCAGTCAGGTCAAGTATTATTGACTGAGTGCTTTTAGTCACTAAGTCATGGACTGGGCCCACCAGGCTTCTGCATCCATGAGATTTCCCAGACAAGAATATCGGAGCGGGTTGCCATTTCCTTCCCCACAAGCGTTGCTACTCCATGTAAAATGTGAAGAAACAAGTTCAGAGCACTTTGATGGCTTTTCTGAAAACACAAAGCTGGAAAAGGCAAGTTCTAGAATGAAATCCAGTTGTTTATGTTTACTGCGCTTTCAACAACTGAATCATGTAATAAAGATGTTTCTATGATGATCATTTTTCAGGATATGTGGATTACCACACTGGCTGATTCTATCATTCCCGGACAGTCAGTTAGAACATTTTAGAGTGAAATAAAACATACTACTTAGTCTTCATCTACACTCTTATTCAAATCCCTCTCTCATGTGTATTTTAGAATATACCCTTCACTGACCCTCACCCCTTATAATCCTGAAAAGCTTCATCTTGATACCACATCACTGTACATTGATTATATATCAAGTATTGTATATGTTCCCCAATTCATAAGCATCTTATTTCTCATCTATGAGAAGCATAACTGCATTAATTAAATTTTTGAAAATGTATTTTTGAAAATTCTGAAATTGTTATTTTATTACACAGCTATAAATATATGCTGTACACTCAAGTAGAAGGTGTGTGAGAAATCCACAAATTTTAATTAATCACTGCATGATTAAACAACTTGACTTATTTCTAAATACATATCCTATAAAATTATACTATAACAGAGGAGTGCTTTGAAAGTATACATTTTATTCTACTCTGTATTGCAACTGCAATAACTGCTAAGCAAGGTGATGAAGCCCTTAGTTATTTACTTATGTAAAAAGAATACATAATATATTACATATATATAATACCTTGTAGATTTTCTTTCTTATTACTGAATGCCACATTTTAATGAGAATAAAGCTCTAAAGTTCATTTTTAATTGTGTTTCATCTCTTTTTAACCCAAGAAAAAAATCTGATCGTGCAAAATCACTTTGATAAGTTGCATGCCTGACTCATACTTTTTCAGATAATTAGTGGAGATCATTGTATACTGGGTGAAATAGGGCTGTGAAATTGTGATCTGTCACATCATTTTAGTTCTAATAAACTAAGGGAGTCATTTTTGAGGTATGCTACACATTTAGCTATTCAAGGGGTAATTTGTGTTTCAGAGCTAAAGACTGACTTCAACTTTTTAAATTGTCTAAATGATTCTGCACATTCCCCTTTCTAAAGATATCATAAGTCATACAGTTCATTTTCCAAAAATGTTGCTAAATATAATAAACTTTGAAACAATTAAATTGTTTCAGATTTTGAGAAATAACTTCTTATACTGTTTCCAATCTGAATTACAGGCAGACTTAAGAGAAGGGATTTTGCTTGCTTTTATAAATTTTGTATATATCCTTAACATGTCATTCAGCATAGAATGGGTGGAAGGCTTACTTTTAATCATTTTCTTTTATTGCGCTTTCTGTAGCTGACAATATGACATGAAATCTATCAAACAGCAGAACAAAATTAAAAAGTTCCAAATACAAACACACACGCGCGCTCACACACACACTCATGACATGGCTACATAAATCAAGCTACAATTTCTACAGTGTTAAGAAAACATGAATCTCTTTATTCAGTAATGGAATCTCCTTGAATTCCTTAAATCAATAGTTCATTGAACCCAAAGGAAAACTTTCAAGCACTGGCACATACACAATCTGGTTCATGCAGTGTGCCAGAACTTGTTCAATATGAGAAATGAGTCCAGCTGTTAAAAGAAAAATGACCTTATGATAAAAACTCTGAGCACAAGGCATTTTCAAACATCAAAACTTCAGGATACCCTTGCTATTACATCAGTATCTGTGGACATCCATAGACACTTAATACTTTGGAAGAAATGAAGAGTTTTGTAAAACCTGAGAGTACTAAAGAAGAGGATGAAGAGGATGAGATGGTTGGATGGCATCACTGACTCGATGGACGTGAGTTTGAGTAAGTTCTGGGAGTTGATGATAGACAGGGAGGCCTGACGTGCTGCAGTCCATGGGGTCACAAAGAGTCAGACATGACTGAGTGACTGAACTGAGAAAGTACTAAAAATAAAATTCACTTCATTTAAAGTAGTGGTTTAGCCACCAAGTTGTGTAAAAAAAAAAAAAAAAAATAAAGTTAAGCAAGTAATATTTAGTCTTTTTACACTTCACTCTAAAAAGTAGACAGATATCAACATACAGTATAAAAGTTCCTAATATGACACTTTGTATGTAAAAGAGTTTCTATTGAAAATTTTAAGTGAAGATGTGCAGACTTCGCAAAATGTGTATTATGCTAAAACCTTATTGAAACCTTCCTAAACCATTTATTTACAGGTCTAACTTCACAGAAACATTCTACTTTCTGTTTAAAGTAGTTTAAAGTAGAATTAGTAACAATTTCTCCTCTAAAATTCCAACTTCTACCCTTTTGAAAATGGTTGCTGGAATATTAATTCGGATGCAAAACGTTGGTCACTGTATATAGGCAACTAAAGAATGAATTTCTCCTATAGTTCTACTGAGGGGTAGCTTCCACCACTCAGAAAAAAATAATAAAAAAAATTGGTTACTGACTTATCAAACTAGATGTTAACTAGTGAATTCACAATTTCACTATCAACTAACCATACAAAATATCATCCACTGAGATGATCTGTAAACATGATCTATAAAAATGTAACTGATAAACTCTTTTTTTCCCTACAGTTTTCAAACTGTAATGAATTTTTTATTATCTTTCTTTCAATTCCATGTAGGTTTATTCTGGCTGATAACATGATCTATTGTTCTCTGAGCCATGGTGAGATTGCCATTTCTTAAACAGACAGCACTTATTGGAAATTAAACCTCTACTAATGTACTATAATTATTACTTGAGGGTAATTTGCAGCTCCAGCAGGGAGTCACAGCCTATGTGAAGGTAACGTTTCTTCCAGGGAGCTGTTAATATTTCTTCTATGCTGAAATCCCACATAATGGATCTTGCCTATGGCTGATTAATGATTTCAGAGCTGGAACAGTGATTTGTAGCTAAATCAGTCCTCACTGGAGGAGATTCAGGGTAATTTCAGTCAATACTGTTAAATAAGTGTAAACAGTAACTTCAGTTAACACACGTGTAATCTAGTAGGCAAGAAAAGGAGAAGCAATAAAAGAAGTAAATAATGGTGATCCTGCTGCCCGTGCATTTCATTTATACTTAGAACAGATACGGGCAAGTAACACACTGCTGTGTCATCAAGCCCATGAAATTGCTTCACTGCAACACATTTTTCTACATTGAAAAAGCAATTTCCCAAACAAGTAAAAGCAAATTGAGCTAAGTGCCTAAAATAAATCAGGATCCTTCCCTCCATTCTTTAGTTGATATCACCTTCTTCTCTGAAAAAGAAATTGGATAGATAACTTGGAATGAAACTTGTGCAAGATAGATTTAAAGTAAGGAAAAAGGTTTCAGTTAGGAAAATGCCATGAGAGCATGCAGTATTCTAACGTGATGCACGGTACCCAAGCTCTAGGGATTCCATCTTCACTCCAAATGATGCAGGACAATCCAGCTACAGTCACTGGACAGTCTGACATCCCTTTGCCCTGCAGCCTAAATGAGGATTGGATAAAATCAGGACTCTCTAGTCACTTAACTTAATCCTTCTCTGTTAACATAAAGCCAACATCAGTAAAAAGGGAATGATATAACTGAAGTTAACGACAACATTAAGGACTTTAATGTGCATCTTCCAATGTTTATTTCACTAATAGTCCTGCTTCCGACTGTTTGTGTTCTAAATGGAACATTTGCAAACATTGTGATAGGGGTTGTTTGCCTCAAGTCCCTGACTTTTGACTAGCAAAATTATTTAAGAAGAACTTAATGTAAATAACACTCAGACTTTAGACTTTTACATACACTCCACAGCTCATACACACAATTGTGTGTCTAAGTACACATATCCCTTCCATCAGAAACAATACCAAATTACATCTTCATCTTTAATCAAATCAATACCAGTGTTTCTCAGTTAATAATACTAAACAAGATATATGAGTATTTTTGTTTTCTGATAGGATCAAAAAGTCAAGTGCAGAATAAATTTTGCAAAGGGGTAAGTTTCTTCCTTTGATAATAAAAGCAGGCTTTTTGTGGACCCTTTAAAGATACATTTTATCTGGTTATTTGAAGTCAACATCTTGGCTTCATATTCTATTGGTTATTTTAAATGCATCCTTAATAAATACAATTCACATAAAAATAATTCAGCCATTTAAAATGTACAGTTATTTGGATTTAATATATTCACAGTTTGTGAAAACTTCACCGTAATACCATTATATAACATTTTCACTCCCCAAAATGAAACCCTCTACTGATTAACAACCACTCCCTATTCCTACACCCTATCCTCAGTTACGTGTTGTTTAGTTGCTACATCCTGTCTGACTCTTGGCGACTCAATGGACTGTAGCCCACCAGATTCCTGTCCATGGGATTTTCCAGGCGAGAACAATGAAGCAGGTTGCCATTTCTTTCTTCAGGAAATCTTCCCAGCCCAGGGATCAAACCCCCCTATCCTGCATTGGGAGTTGGATTTTTACCACTGAGCCACTAAGAAAGCCCACCCTCAGTTTCTAGGAAATTCCTAATTTATTCTGGTTCTATATATTTGCCAATTCTCTGAAAGTCATAATAGAATCAAACAATACATGGCCATTTAGTGTATTTTCAAGGTTCACCTTTGTGTTGTTTTTCAGTCACTGTCATGCCCAACTCTTTGTGACCCCATGGATTGCAGCACATCAGGCTTCCCTGTCCTTCACTATCTCCTGGAGTTTGCTCAGACTCATGACCATTGAGTCTGAGATGCTATCTAGCCGTCTCATCACCTGTTGCCCCCTTCTCCTTTTCCCTTCAACTCTTCCATCCTCACGGTCTTTTTCAATGAGTTGGTTCATCATGTGGCTAAAATATTGGAGCTTCAGCATCAGTCCTCCCAATGAATACACAGGGTTGATTTCATTTAGGATTGACTGGTTTGATCTCCTTGCAGTCCAAGGGACTCTCAAGAGTGTTTGCCAGCACCACAATTCAAAGGCCACAATTTTTTTCCATTCTGCCTTCTTTATAATTGACCTCACATCCGTACATGACAACTGGAAAAACCATAGCTTTGGCTATACAGACCTTTGTCACCAAAGTAATATCTTTGCTTTTCAATATGCTGTCTATATTTGTCATAGTTTTACTTCCAAAGAGCAAGTGTCTTTTAATTTCATGCCCACAGTCACCATCCACAATGATTTTGCAGCCCAGGAGAATAAGATCTGTCATAGTTTCCAATTTCTTCCCCATTCATTTGCCATAAAGTGAAAGGATTGGACACATTCCAGGTTCCTATGCAGTATTATTCTTTACAACATCAGACTTTACTTTCATCAGCAGACACATCCACAAATAGGTGTCATTTCCACTTTGTCCCAGCCAATTCATTATTTCTGGAGCTATTAGCAATTGTCCGTCACCCTTGTACAGTAGCATATTAGACACCTTCCAACCTGGGAGGCTCATCTTCCGGTGTCATAATTTTTTGCCTTTTCATACTGTTCATGGGGTTCTTGCAGCAAGAATACCAGAACAGTTTGCCATTCCCTCCTCCAGTGGACAGCATTTTGTCAGAATTCTCCACTATGACTCATATATTTTAGATGGTCCTGCATGGCATGACTCATAGTTTCATTGAGTTATCCAAGTCCCTTTGACATGACAAGGTGATGATCCTTACAGGGGATAAAATGCCTGGCCATTTAGTATATTTTCAAGGTTCACCCTTGTAGTATGCATTAATATTTCATTACAGTGTAGAAAAATATTCCATTGTGTGGATACAACACATTTTTTGTTCCATTCCTCAGTTGGTGGGCATCTGGATTGTTACCACTCTTCTAAGATTAGGGATAGTGCTGTTATGAACAGAAAATTAAGATCATGGCATCCGGTCCCACCATTTCATGGCAAATAGATGGGGAAACAATGGAAACAGTGACAGACTTTATTTTGGGGGGCTCCAAAATCACTGGATGGTGATTCACAGCAGATGGTGACTGTAGCCATGAAATTAAAAGACGCTTGCTCCTTGGAAGAAAAGTTATGACCAAACTAGACAGCATATTAGAAAGCAGAGACATTACTTTGCCAACAAAGGTCCCTCTAGTCAAAGCTATGGTTTTTCCAGTAGTCATGTATGGATGGGAGAGTTGGTCTATAAAGATATCTGAGCATCCAAGAATAGATGCTTTTGAACTGTCATGTTGGAAAAGACTCCTGAGTGTCCCTTGGACTGCAAGGAGATCCAACCAGTCAGTCCTAAAGGAGATCAGTCCTGAATATTCATTGGAAAGACTGATGCTGAAGCTGAAACTCCAATACTTTGGCCACCTGATGCAAAGAACTGACTCATTGGAAAAGACCCTGATGCTGGGAAAGATTGAAGGCGGGAGAAGAAGGGGACAACAGAGGATGAGATGGTTGAATGTCATCATTGATTTGATGGACATGAGTTTGAGTAAACTCTGGGAGTTGGTGATGGACAGGGAGGCCTGATGTGCTGCAGTCCATGGCTCACAAAGAGTTGGACATGACTGAGCAACTGAGCTGAACTGAACTGAACAATTGTTAACTAGTTTGTGTGTGGACATATATTTTCATTTCTCTTAAGTATATACAAGGAGTCGAATTGCTGGGTCATGTGAAAATACTAACATTTTGAGGAACTATGAAACTGTTTTGAAAGCAACTGCATTATTTTGCATTCTCATCATCAGTCTACAAAGGTCTCAGGTTTTTCAAATCATTACAACATGTTATTATAGCTATCCTAGTGGGTGAGAAGTGTTATGTTACTTCATTATGATTTTGATTTGAATTTCCTTAATGACTGATGATATTGTGTTTATTAGGCATTTGCATATTCTTTGGATTCCATGCCCATTTTTAAACTGAGTTGTCTCTTTATTATTGAATCATAGGAATTATTTTTATATTCTGCATATAATTCTCATATATTTGTCTTGAAGATATTTTTCCCTTACTGTGAGTTGTCTTTCACTTCATTGATAGTGTCCTTTGATGTACAAGTATTTTAAGCTCTTATGTCATTCAATTCATTTAATTTTCTTTCTGTTGTTTCTTATGTCTGGGAAGTCTTTACCTAACCCAAAGTCATGAAGATTTATTGCTCTGTTTTCTTCTAAGAGTTTTATCATACATAATTCTTAGATTTTCATCTATGATTCACTTTGAGTTGATTTTTGTGTGTTTTGGGGAAAGGCCCAACTTTATGTATTCTATATGGATATTCAGTTACCCTAGCATCATTTGTTGACAAACATAGTTATTTAGTTTTTCATATTGAATAAGATACTTATCTATTCTAAACCTGGTGTCTTCATTAGTCGGACTACTGAGCGACTTCACTTTCACTTTTCCCTTTCATGTACTGGAGAAGGAAACGGCAACCCACTCCAGTATTCTTCCCTGGAGAATCCCAGGGACGGCGGAGCCTGGTGGGCTGCCGTCTATGGGGTCGCACAGAGTCGGACACAACTGAAGCGACTTAGCAGTAGCAGTAGCAGTAAGGTAGTTTTAGGATTGAACTCAGTAATACATATGAAATTTCTAATGTAATATTGAATGCATAGTACAATACCTGCATTTTGGCTTGTAGTAGGTCTGCATAGCATATCTTTACCTATTTTTCCCCCTGAGTTAAGTCTCCTGACTATTATCACCTGGTGCTTGGGAAAGAACTCTATTCTTAAAATGTTCTGTTTTCCTTATCCTTGAGTGAAGAATAAAAGAGAAATAAGAAAGAAAGTTATTCCCTGTAACTCAAATGGTAAACAATCTTCCTGCAACACAGGAGACCCAGGTTCAATCCCTGTGTCAGGAAGATCCTCTGGAGAAGGGTATAGCAATCCACTCCATTATTCTTGCCTGGAGAATCCCAAGGACAGAGGAGCCTGGAGGGCTAATCTGTGGGATTGCAAAGAGTCGGACACGGCTGAGAGACCGACACTACTACTACCACTAAGAAAGAAAAGGAGAAGTTGTCAACATGTGACTCTCTCTCAGCCTCTCCTTAAGAACTGTCTCATAAGACAAACCACTCCGAGAAATAGAGAATGATTGAAAACATGCTATTCTTTAATGGGATTATACTGTTTTCAGGTTCAATAGCTTCAGGATGAGGACAGGGTTCAGAATTCTTAAGGTGTATGTGCTAGAGGAGTGGTCCACCTGGAGGGCATGGAAGTTCTACACCATCTCACCATATGATGCTCTATTCATCTTTTCCACTTGGCTGTCTCTGGAAAAAATGAAGAACTTACCTGCGATGAACCTGAAACACTCTCTTTCTCTTTACTACATGATTGTTTTCCATATTATGCCAGATTTTGGATCCATTGACCAAGTTTTAAATTTCTGGAGGCATAGCACTCTGTGTTATTAATTATAGAAATCTCATATTTTAAGTCTCCTGACACTCAGGTTAGAACTAAATGATGACTGAGAATCTCACCCAGCATTAATTAGCAAGAAGGTGTTTTGAATGATAATAAAACTGTCAATTAACATTTATTTACTTTTGAAACAGGTGTTAAATGATTGATTTCAAAGTGCTATAATAAAGTTTGTTTTCTAACTAGAGCTGTGAAAAATATTCAGTCTAAACTAAAAGAAGCTCAAAAAGAGCAAGTTTTCTAGATGTAAGTAAACAATAACTCCCTAAATAATTATATTAGCACCATGGATAATCTCTAATATTCCAGTATGTATCAGTAATACATATCTTTCTTGCAGCATATTCAGCAATAGTCCAAAAGAATTTGAAAAATGTCCTGATTTCAAACTTTCAGAACTACAGAGACAAGGCATATAAGGTGGCAAGAGAATAAAGATAAGGAATAAGGAATGGATAAGGAATATCTAGAAGGTGGGTAAGGAATGGTGTGAGGGGATATGCTGCAATTAGGTGGTATCCATGTGGCCATCAAAATATCTTTGGTCCTCAGCTAGACCCAGAGGGATGGGATGGGGAGGGAGGTGGAAGGGGGGTTCTAGAAGTGGAAAACATGTACACCTATGGTGGATTCATGTCAATGTATGGCAAAACAAAATAAATAAATAAATAAAATGTCAAAAAAAAAAAGAAATGTTTGTGCCATACTACAGTTAATGTACCAAGAAAATTCTTGTTCTTAGAATCCTTACAAATATGGCATATGTAGAACAGGCACGTAGTATTGAGAGCACATCTTTGAGGTACTTTTCCAACATTATAATGAAATGGTTACAAAGCCAAAATAAAAGTGATTAAAACTGGAAAATAATTTCCTGACATTAAGTAGAAACACATAACAGAAATGTACCCACATTTTGGCTTCAAAAGTGTTTGTTCTTATGAATTGCAAGAGTTAACAAACAAATAAAGATTGGGAAGATACACAAGGTTCAAACTGGACAGGGATGTGTCAATAATTCTACTTAGATTCCAAATATTCAGTTTTATCCAAACAATATTTAATAATAATTAAACAAACTCTGCATAGATTAGTAGCTAAGTTGAAAGGGATAAGTTTGGGGATATGAATCAAGGTAGAAACATAACATACGCTCGATTCTTAAAAAAACACAAACTATAGGCAAAGTCATGGTTACAAATAAGTATAATAAAATGGATTTTATTAAATTCTCTTATGTGCTGGGCTTAGTTGCTCAGTGGTGTCCAACTCTTTTTGACACCATGGACTGTAGCCTGCCAGGCTCCTCTGTTCATGGGGATTGTCCAGGCAAGAACAGTGGAGTGGGTTGTCATGTCTTCCTTCAAGGGATCTTCCCAACCCAGGGATCAAACCCAGGTCCCCTGCATTGTAGGTGGATTTTTACCATCTGAGCCACCATGGAAGCCCAAGAATACTGGAGTGGGTAGCTTTTCCCTTCTCCAGGGGACCTTTCTGACCCTGGAATCAAACCAGGGCCTCCTATATTGCAATTGAATTCTTTACCATCTGAGCCACCAGGGAAGCCCAAATTTCTTATGTGATGATTAATTTTATATGTCAACTTCACTTGTTGATGAGATACCCAGATATCTGGTTAAACATTATTTCTGGATGTGTCTCTGAGAGTGTTTCCAGAATAGATTAGCATTGGAGTCAGTAGGCTAAGTAAACAGATGGACTCTCCGTGATATGGCATCACTGGAATCATATGGAATGATATGGGCATCATTCAATCACTGAAGGCTTGAACAGAATACAAAATAGGGGAAGGAAGAACTCACACTTTCTCTCTGATGCTGGACAGCCTCACTGATGCAATGACCACGAACCTGGGCAATCTCCAGGAGATAGTGAGGGACGAATAGGCCTGGGGTGCTGCAGTCCGTGGAGTCAAAACGAGTCGGACATGACTAGGAGACTGAACAGCAAGAGCAATATAATAGCTAGGGTTTCCCAGGTGGTGCTAGTGGTAAAGAACCCACCTGCCCATGCAGGAGACCTACGAGACACGGGTTCGATCCCTGGGTCAGGGAGATCTCCTGGAGAAGGTCATGGCAACCCATTGCTGTATTCTTGCCTGGAGAATCCCATGGACAGAGGAGCTTGGACAGTCCATGGGGTCTCAAAGAGTAGGACAGGACTGTAGCACACATTGAGAGTTTAAGCTGTGACATCAGTCTCCTGCTGTCAGAAAGGAACTTGCACTTTTGGATCTTAGCCCTTCCGACTCAGACTGGAACTATGCCCACCAGCCTTTGCGAGTCTCCAGTTTATAAATGGGAAATGGTGGACCTTCTCAGCCTCCATAGTCATGTGAGTCAATTCCCCAAATCTCTCTTTCTCCCTAACTTGTGGATACATAGACAGACAGACAGGAAAGGTAAAACTGTATAGTCAGAAATGGATATATGGAGACTTGTAGTGAAGAAGGGAAAGGTAACCCACTCTAGAATTCTTGCCTAGGGAATTCCATGGACAGGGGAGAAACCTGGCGAGCTATGGTCCATGGGGTCACAAAGAGTTGGACACAACTGAGCAACTAATACACACACACACACACACACTTGTAGGTCCATTCCTCTGGAGAACTACAACCATACATATTTTGTTACCAAGAATCGGGTATTACTATTTCCTGACCCAGGAATCGAACCAGGGTCTCCTGGATTGCAGGCAGATTCTTTACCAACTGAACTATCAGGGAAGCCCTACTATAACAAATACATACCCAAAAATGTGGAAGCAGTTTTGGACCTGAGTATTGGGTACAGACTAGAAAACTTTTGAGGTATATGCTAGAAAAAGCCAAAGTTGCCACAAAGGAATTCTAAAAGTTAATCTGATGGACACTCAGAAAGTAGAGAGGAGAAGGAAAGAGGAGAACTTTTATATTAATTTATACAAATATTTATATATATACACATAATATGTATATGAATTTATATGCATATGATGTGCGGTGCTTAGTCGCTCAGTCGTGTGTCTGACTCTTTGCAACCCCACTAACTGCAGCCCCCAGGCTCCTCTGTCCATGGAGTTCTCCAGACCAGAAAACTGGAGTGGGTTGCCATGCCCTCCTCCAGGGGATCTTCTTAACCCTGGGATTGGACCTAGATCCCCTGCACTGCAGGAGAATTCTTTACCATCTAAGTCATCAGGGTAGCCCTTATATGCATATAAATTATACAAAATAACACACGTTTTACCTCAGAATATGTCATACAAAATAAAGAAAGAAAGTGAAGTCGCTAAGTCGTGTCCGACTCTGAGATCCCATGGACTGTAGCCTACCAGGCTACAAGCAATAAATGCTGGAGAAGAGTGTGGAGAAAAGGAATGAAACCCCCTTACACTGTGGTGGGATCTAAACGTAAGCAAACTATAACAGCTAGCACTCTCCGACATAAATCACAGCAGGATCCTCCATATGGAGAACAGTGTGGCGATTCCTTAAAAAAAGACAGGGAATAGAACTGCCATCATGAAAAATAAACGACCCAGCAATCCACTGCTGGGCATACACACAGAGGCTCAACATCACTCAAGAAATGCCAGAGGTACCATTGAGAAGGCTGTTACACTACAAGCAATGTGGACCCCCTTACACTGTTGGTGGAATGCAAACTAGTACAGCCACTATGGAGAACAGTGTGGCGATTCCTTAAAAAACCAGGAATAGAACTGCCATATGACCCAGCAATCCCACTTCTGGGCATACACACTGAGGAAACCAGAATTGAAAGAGACGCGTGTACCCCAATGTTCATTGCAGCACTGTTTACAATAGCCAGGACATGGAAGCAACCTAGATGTCCATCGGCAGATGAATGGATAAGGAAGCTGTGGTTCATATACACAATGGAATATTACTCAGCCATTAAAAAAATACATTTGAATTCTATTGAGATGGATGAAACTGGAGCCCATTATACAGAGTGAAGTAAGCCAGAAAGAAAAACACCAATACAGTATACTAATGCATATATATGGAATTTGAAAGATGGTAACGATAACCCTATATGCAAGACAGAATAAGAGACACAGATGCATAGAACAGTCTTACGGACTCTGAGGGAGAAGGTGAGGGTGGGATGTTCTGGGAGAATAGCATTGAAACATGTATATTATCATATGTGAAACAGAACACCATTCCAGGTTCAATGCATGAGACAAATGCTCAGGGCTGGGGCAATAGGATGACCCAGAGGGATGGGATGGGGAGGGAGGTGGGAGGGGGGTTCAGGATGGGGAACACATGTAAAGCCATGGCTGATTCATGTCAATGTATGGCAAAAACCACTACAATATTGTAAAGTAATTAGCCCCCAACTAAAATAAATAAATTTATTAAAAAATAAAATAAAATAAAGAACAAGCTTTACATTATATAATTTATCAATCAAAATGTATTTGTTGATGTATGTAGTACATGCAAGTATGCTAAGTTGCTTCACTCATGCTCAGTTATGCAATCCTATGGACTGTAGCCCACCAGTCTCCTCGTCCGTGGGATTCTCCAGGCAAGAATACTGGAGTGGGTTGCCATGCCCTCCTCCAGGGAATATTGCCAACCCAGGGATCAGAACTTTGTATTGTGCAACTCCTGCATTGCAGGCAGATTCTTTACAACTGAGTCACCAGGGAAACCATTTATTACATTTATATGTATATGTACACAAATTTTGTGTATGTGCTTTGTTACAAAATACATTTTTAGACTATTAATTTGATAGTAGCATAGTAGTCTGCTGTTTCATGAGTTACTTGTCTATCTCACTATTTTTTTTTTTCAGGTTTGATAAATTTATTCAAAGGGTGATTCAACTACAGAATGAAGCATTTTTAGCATTATAAAATCCAAAGTTTTAAAATCTTATTTCCTTGCAATTCTGTTTATTACAGTTTTCTAATCCTGAAGAGATTCTCTTTTCTGAAGTTTTTCATGCATTCAAGTATTTTGCATGATGTCTGATGTTTTCTGCAATAAAGTAGTAGCTATGATCATAACCCTCTTGTAATCTGAAAACAATAGGGATTTTCTTTTCTGTACAGGCAGCTATGAAGTTATCAGGAAGTAACTGTCCATCTGAAAGGAACTCGTCATCTTTCCCTTGATCGATCAGTATATACAGCTGAGAACCTGGATAGGACTTCACAAGACAGGTAGCATCATAAGCCTCCCATTTACTTTGGTCTGTTCCCAAATATCCGGTAAGGGCTTTTTTACCCTAACGACAGAGCACTGGTTGCAAAGTGGAGCAAATGCTGACACAGATTTGTATTTTCCAGGATTCTTCAAAGCATAAATCAGAGCTCCATGGCCTCCCATAGAGTGGCCAAAAACAGACATCCTTTGGGGTCCACTGGAAAATTGTCATTTACAAGTCCGGGAAGCTTCTTTATTTCGTAAGAGTATATTCTATAGTTAGTTTTCCAAAGATCTTCAGCAGCACCGACATAAAACCCAACACCAGTGCCAAAGTCCCAGCTGTCCTCTTCTCCTTTAATCCTGCAGCCACGAGGGTTGGTATCTGGAGCAATGATGGCAAGGCCATGTTCTGAAGCAGCTTGATGATGACCAGATTTTGATATAAAATTTTGTTCTGTGCAAGTTAAACCAGACAGCCAATATAGCACAAGGCATTTTCCAGTGTCTGCCTTTGGTGGTAAATAGCAAATTTCATTTTGCACTTACGTTCAACACTGTCCTATTTAAAAACTTTCTCCAGTCCGCCAAAGCACTTGCTGCTGGAAACCTGTTTCAATGCCATTCTTCTTCTGTCCAATTACTACTTGCTTTTTGGTCTGTACCAAAGGGTAGATGATCCTCCGGTAGTGGCGGGAAGAACAGCTGCCTATCTCACTATTTTAAAATGCTTAGTTATTTCACCAGTATGAAGTTAGGATAAATTGAAAAATTAGAATAATTTTGGACAAATAAGATTATTAAAATTTTCACATAAAGTGACAAAATGCTTTAGAAAATGTTGCATCTTTTTTGTCTCCATCAATAATTTTCTCCTTAGAAATTCTTCAACATTCCAAAACCTAATAAGAATTTAGATACAATTGATTATGTTATTTATATGGCCTCATTTCTATATTAGATTTTAATTACTTTGAAGTTAATTTGATATGTTAACAGAGTGAGACTATTAGACTATTTCTCCAATTAATTCAAAGTGATTAATTGCTCACTAGAGTTACAATATATTATATTTCTTTAGCTGGTACATTTATTATGCAATCATTTTCCATGTATTTTAGAATTAATTATATTTTTTTTCATAAGAACATTTCTATTTTAGCACTTATTCATTTAGATTACTGAAGAATTCTAATATATTTTCAAACATACTTCTTTGGAAATTATTTTATGTTTGTAGTTATCTTATACCTCATATACCCTGACCCAATGCTCCTATTATTAATATCTTTCATTAACTATTATAATACATTTTTAAATTATTTATAACACACATTCTTGTTCTTTGTTTTCATCTTGAAAACTTTATTTATTTAAATAAACAATGGCAATAATTTTTATTAACAATTTAATTGAAATCACTTGGAATTTAGAGATCAAATCTATAATGCTTGAAATCTGGATAAGATACTTTAGAAAAATCTAAAAATTTAGTATCCATATACTCAGTTTTTTTAATTGATTTCAGGAAGATTTTTTTCCCAAATATTATTTATATTTCTTGGTAAAGATTTTACCCCTTATTTTCTCAGTGAGAACATTATTAATTCGATTTCTCCATTCATAATTTTAACTGGCCATTTTAATAACATTAATTCTTCCTATTGATGAACACAGTATATCTGTCTATTTGTTTGTGTCATCTTCAATTTCATTCACCATGTCTTATAGTTTTCTGAATATAGGCCTTTTATCTCTCTGTTTAGATTTATTCTTAGATATTTTTAAAATTTTCAGTACAATTTTAAAAGAGATTGCTTTCTTAATTTATCTTTCTGATAGTTTGTTGTTGGTACATAGAAACATTGTACCCTTCAACTTTCCTGAATTCATGCATAAATTCTAATGTGATTTCAGTGATTTCTCTAGAACTTTCTATAAACAGCATCGCCATCTACAAATAGTGACAATTTTACTTCTTCCGTCCCAATTTTCCTTTATTTATTCTTGTTTTTATTTTTTTTATTTTCTCTTGTAGCTGAATTCTACTATAATATCATTGTTGCCTGAAAATATACTTAATATAATTTTTATTTTCTCAAATTTATGAGTATTTGTTTTGTGTTCTTGCATGTATTCTCCCATGGATCATGTTCCATGTACTTAAAAACTGTATTCTGCTGCTTTTGGTTGGAATCATTACACACACACACACACACACACACACACACACACACACACAGTATAGCCAGTCTAGTCTAATGTGTCCTTTAAGGTCAATATTTTCGTATTGATTTTCTATATGGATGATATAGATGGATGGGTTTCCCTTGTAGCTCAGTCAGGAAAGAATCTGCCTGCAATGCAGGACACCTGGGTTTGATTCCTGGGTCGGGAAAATCCCCTGGAGAAGGAAATGGTAATCCACTCCAGTATTCTTGCCTGGAAAATCTCATGGACAGAGGAGCCTGGTGGGCTACAGTCCATGGGGTCTCAAGAGTTGGACATGACTTAGCAACTAAACTACCACCATGGATGACCCATTCCTTGATGTAAGTGATATGGTGAAGCCTCCTTCTATTATTGTGTTACTGTCAATTTCTCCATTTACATGTGTTAACAACCACTTTCTGTATTTAGGCGCTCCTATGTTGACTGTATATATACTGCAATTATATGTATCTTCTTGTTGGATCAGTCACTTTATTACTATGTAATGTTCCTTGTCTCTTGTTAGAGCTTTATTTTAAAATCTACTTTGTCTGATACAAGTATTGCTACTCCCACATTTTTTTCCTTTATCCATTTGTGTTAAATATCTTTTTTCCATCACTTCACTTTAGTGTGTGTGTCTTTAGATCTGAAGATCATCTCTTGTAGGGAGCAAATATATGGGTCCTGTTTTTAACCATTCAGTCACTATATTCTTTGATTGGGACATTGATACTGTTTTAATTTAAAACAATTATTGTTAGTATTGCTACTTAATTAATCGCTTTCTGGTTATTCTTATTTTTCTTTTTTGTTTCTTCTTTTCCTCTCTTCTTTGTGATTTGATGGACTATCTGTAGAGTTTATTTGAATCAATATTTTTGTCTGTGTGTGTGCATGTATGTATTTACTATAGGTTTTTAGTTTGTGTTACTATGTTGTTCACAAAAACATATACATGTTCACATATATTTATATGTACAGCATATTTACAAAAATATATAAGCTAAAATATAAAAATATATGTTACTAAAATATATATGTGTGTGTGCTAATCATTCAGCCACGTCTGACTTTGTGATGCCATGGACTGTAGCCCTTGGCTCTTCTGGCCATGGAATTCTCCAGGCAAAATACTGGAGTGCATAGCCAATCCCTTCTCCAGGGTATCTTCCCAACCCAGGTATCAAACCCAGATCTCCTGTATTACAAGAATATATATATACATATATGATCTATGTTCAAACACATTCTAAAAACTCTGTATTTTTACTCACCCTATCCTAATGTTTAATGTTTTGAAATCATGTAAGTTTACTACTGTGTCTTTTAATCATTCTACTAGCTTTGTAAATGTTTGATTTACTAACCTTCACTGTATATCTTTTACCAATAAGAATTTTCCTCTTTTTTTGATATTACTAGTTCTGGTCTTTCATTTTCCATATTGAGCAATCCCATAAACATTGCATGTGAAGCCTGTTTAGTGGTGCTAAACTCTTAGCTGTTGGTTGTTTGTAACACACTTTATCTCTCCTTCAATTCTAAATGGCGACCTTGCCAAGTAAAATGTTTTGTGGATGTAGTTTTTTTCTTTCATATCTTTGAAAATATCACGTGACTCCCTTCCTGCCTGTAAACTTTTCCCTGTAAAATCAGTTGATAATCTTATGCGAGTTCCCTTGTAAGTAACTAGTTCTTTTCTCCTGTTGCTTTTAAGATTCTCTTCTTAGCTCTAATCTTTGCCATTTTAATTATAACCTGTTTTGATATGCACCTTTATGGGTTCACCTTGTTTGTGACTCTCTGTTATTCGCAGACCTGTATATTTGTTTCTTCCCTCAGAATATGGAGGTTTTTAAATATTATCTCTTCAAATACATTTTCTGCCCCCCCTCTCTCTCTCTTCTCCTTTTGAGATCCCCATTATGGAAATATTAGTATAACGCTATCCCATAGGCCTCATAAACTGTCTTCATTTTTTAATTTTTTCTGTTCCACTTGGGTGAGTCCCACTACTCTGCCTTCCAGTTTGCTAATTCTGTTTCTTTGCATCATCCAATCTACTGTTGATTCCCCATAGTGTATTTTGTCCAGCTATTGTATTATTTAGCTATATTTGGCACTTCTTTATATTTTCTAACTCTTTGTTTCACTATATTCATCCACTCTTCTTCCAAATTTCTGCATCAGGCAGATTGTTTATCTTCACTTGGTTCTTTCTCCAAGGTTTTGTCTTGTTCCTCCATTTGGAACATATTCCCCTATCTCTTAATTTTTCCTAATTCTCTGCACTTATTTCTCATTATTAGGTAAGTTGGTTCAGTTCAGTTCAGCTGCTCAGTCGTGTCTGACTCTTTGCGACCCCATGGACTGCACCACACCAGGTCTCCCTGTCTATCATGAACTGCCGGAGTTTACTCAAACTCATGTCCATTGAGTCAGTAACGCCGTCCAACCATCTCATCCTCTGTCAACCCCTTCTCCTGCCTTCAATTTTCCCAGCATCAGGAACTTTTCCAATGAGTCATTTCTTCCCATCAGGTGGCCAAAGTACTGGAGTTTCAGCTTCAGCATAAGTCCTTCCAATGAATATTCAGGACTGATTTCCTTTAGGATGGACTAGTTGGATCTCCTTGCAGTCCAAGGGACTCTCAAGAGTCTTCTCCAACACCACAGTTCAAAAGCATCAATTCTTTGGCACTTAGCTTTCTTTATGATCCAACTCTCACATTCATACATGACTACTGGAAAAACCATAGCTTTGACTAGACAGACCTTTGTTGGCAAAATAATGTCTCTGCTTTTTAATATGCTGTCTAGGTTGGTCATAACTTTCCTTCCAAGGAGCAAGCATCTTTTAATTTCATAGCTGCAGTCACCATCTGAAGTGATTTTGAAGCCCCTCCAAAAAAATAAAGTCTGTCACTGTTTCCACTGTTTCTCCATCTATTTGCCATGAAGTGATGGGACCAGATGCAATGATCTTAGTTTTCTGAATGTTGAATTTTAAGCCAATTTTTTCACTCTCCTCTTTCACTTTCATAGCAAACACCCTCTTCCAACACAAGAGAAGACTCTACACATGGACATCACCAGATGGCCAATACCAAAATCAGATTGATTATGTTTTTTGGATCCAAAGATAGAGAAGCTCTGTACAGTCAGCATAAAACAAGACTGAGAGGTGACTGTGGCTCAGACTATGAACTCCTTATTGCCAAATTCAGACTTAAATTGAAGAAAGTAGGGAAAACCATTAGACCATTCAGGTATGACCTAAATCAAATCCCTTACAACTATACAGTGGAATGACAAACAGATTCAAGGGATTAGATCTGATAGACAGAGTGCCTGAAGAACTATAGATGGAGGTAGGTTGGTTATGTCTTCCCAAATCTTGGAGAAATGGTCTTATGTAGATTCCCTATGGGGCACAAAAGCACACTTCCCAGTGGTCATCATATACTAAGGGTGCCCTGATGTGGGCTGCCAGAACCTTTCTCTTGTGGTGGGTCTGGGAGGGAGAGCTGGCCCTGGATGCAGTTGGCTACTAGTCCTGTCTCGTGTAATGGGTCCTAGTCCACTGGTGGAAAGTACTAAGTCCCTCCATGGGTTACTGTAGGGCCTGGGGAGTACCAGGGTTGATATTGGTCCCCTGGTTGGGGAGTAAGCGTCTGGAGCTCATAGGCTAGAAAGAGGACTCTAAAATTATACATGCTATCATTTGAATGAGATTTCAAAATTGTCAGCCACTAGCACATGTCCTCAGAGGAAATCACTGTTGCTTCAAGCCTTTCTGGAAATTTCTGCAAAATCATCAAGTGGGTCTGTCCCAGGCTTTGTTTAGAACATTTTGTCTGCACTGGAATTCAGGTGAAGGTGAGTTCAGGGTGATCCAATTCCATCATGTTGACCACATCCTGGCAGTTGATTTTTAAGCAATATAAATTTATGTGCAAATAGTACATGTTTTTAACTCCCATAAAAATATTAACTTCAGTGCTAAACATTACAAAAGTACACGTTTTCCACTTAATTTTACTTTTGCTCCCTTTGCATCAAAGGAAAATAGCATACTGATTTTATATCACAATATGAATTCTCTATTCTTTTGATAATAGATATCAGATTCTGTCAAATATTTTAGCACTTATTTTTTGTAGTAATATTCTCCCTATTCATTCCTTTTTATAAGCTAATATATTTATTCAAAATCTTCATTTTTCTATTTACATGTATCAGACTATATATAAGTATATATTTTGTATTTACATTATTGCTGTTGTTCAGTTGCTCAGTCATGTCTGACTCTTTGCCAACTCATGGACTGCAGCATGCCTGGCTTCTCTCTCCTTCACCATCTCCCAGAGCTTGTTCAAACCCATGTCCATTGAATCGGTTGGTGATGCCATCCAACCATATTGTCCTCTGTCATCACCTTCTCCTCCTGCCTTCTAGCTTTCCCAGCATCAGGGTCTTTTCTAATGAGTCAGCTTTTCATATCAGGTGGCCAAAGTATTGGAGCTTCAGCTGCAGCATCAGTCCTTCCAATGAATATTCAGGACTGATTTCCTTTAGGATGGACTGGTTTGATTCCTTGCATATCAAAGGACTCTCAAGAGTCTTCCCCAACACAACAGTTCAAAAGCATCAATTCTTCTGTGCTCAGCCTTCTTCATGGTCAAGCTCTCATATCCATACATGACTCCTGGAAAAACCATAGCTTTGATGAGATGGACCTTTGTCAGCAAAGTAATGTCTCTACTTTTTGATAGGCTATGTTTGTCATAGCTTTTCTCCCAAGGAGCAAGTGTCTTTTAATTTCATGGCTCCAGTCAACATATGTAGTGATTCTGGAGCTGCTCCCCTCCCCTCCCCCCCCCAAAAAAAATCTGTCAGTATTTCCATTGTTTCCCCATCTATTTGCCATGAAGTGATGGGACAAGATGCCACGATCTTAGTTTTTTGAATGTTGAGTTTTAACCCAGGTTTCTCACTCCATTTTCACCTTCATCAAGAGGCTCTTTAGTTCCTTTTTGCTTTCTGCCATAAGGGTGGTATTATATGCATATCTGAGGTTATTGATATTTCTCCTGGAAATCTTGATTCCAGCTTGTGCCTCATTCAGTCCAGCATTTTGCATGATGCACTCTGCATATAAGTTAAATAAGCAGGGTGACAATATACAGCGTTGATGCACTCCTTTCCCAATTTTGAACCAGTCTGTTGTTCCATGTTCGGTTCTAACTATTGCTTCTCGACCTGCATTTAGGTTTCTCAGGAGGCAGGTAAGGTGGTCTGGTATTCCCATCTCTTTAAGAACATTCCACAGTATTTTGTGGTCCACACAGTCAAAGGCTTTAGCATACCTAATGAAGCAGATGATTTTCTGGCATTCCCTTGTTTTTCTATAATCCAACAGAGGTCAACAATTTGACTCTGATTTCTCTGCCTTTTCTAAATCCAGCTTGAACATCTGGAAGTTCTTGGTTCATGTACTGTTGAGGCCTATTGGAAATTTTTAAGAATTACTTTGCTAGCCATGGAATGAATGCAATTGTGCGGTAGTTTGAACTTTGGCATTGCCCTTCTTCTGGATTGAAATGAAAACTGACCTTTTCCAGTCCTGTGGCCAATACTGAGTTTTCCAAATTTACTGGCATACTGAGTCCAGCACTTTAACAGCATCATCTTTTTGATTTGAAATAGCTCAGCTGGAATTACATCACTTCCATTATATAACCATAATTTTTAAAAATGATATGTTCCTTAAAACAAAATAAGCTTTAAGAAAATGATTTAGGCTTCCACCATAATTACTTTTGTATTACTCCTCCTGGCATACCAATAAATATTTCACTTCACATTCAACAGTATCTCCTCTTAGTGTTTTAAAAACATCTCTGCATGTAGTGTTTTATTTAATATTCTCCATAATACTGCAAATTTAAAACACCATGCATTCCCTTGCTGTTCTAACAATTAAACTATCTGGAAGACTATACAGAACCCTGGGTGATCTGGCACCTAAACCAAGTGCATATCTTTCTAAGAAAGTATCATCTTAAAAATAATTTCTATTTTGTAACAGACTAAAATGATTTTACTCTTTTAGTCTTTTCATTAGACCAGGGATACTAATTCTTAGTCCAGGGTTAGATCCATATTGCAGTTCAACATGGGGGTATGTTCAGTCCATTATTATACAAACTGTCATCTGATGTCATAACATGCTACCATAATATTTTTAAGAAGAAATAGCAAAGCAAATTCTATTAAATTATAGAGAATGGATGATTTCAGTGACAGTGTAAAGGACTTGATTCAGAGATGTTTCAGGCTATGTTCAGAGCTAGACCCTGCCTTATAGAGAATGAGACATAAGTAGACCCCGAAGAACTCACATTTTCATCTACTGCACAACTCAGTTTTAAGTGGATCCTAATTGCTTTGACAGAATACTGGTGTTGACTGAATTATGTCCTTCTACCCGAGCTCACATGCTGAAGCACTGACCCTCACTGTGACTGTAACTGGAGATGTCTTTAAAGAGATCATCTGATTATAAAGGAGAGGCTCTAATTCAACAGCATAAATATCCTCAGACAAAGAGGGAGAAGTCATGGGAGAACATGGAAAGAGGCCACCTTTCACAAGCTAGGAAGAGAGGCCTCACTGGAAACAAACCCTGATAACACTTAATCCTGGACTTCCGGAATCCAGAACTGTGAGAAAATGCATTGTTGAAGCCAAAGAGTCTGTGACATTTTGTTATAGTAGTGAGAGCAGACAAATGAGTTGAGCTCACTTTATGTTTTAGAAGCTATCACAGAGATCACACTCTCTTAATAGCCACATAGATTAAAGCACTATACTAGGAAAACCAAGCTTTTTAATTTACATAATCCTACATTGTCTTAGACCACCTCCCTAGAGTCTGAAAACTTATTGTGATATTCATATTGAAAAAATTACAAGCATGCCTTTTTCATGGATGACTGAAAGGATGAAACTGTCTAAATGTGTCAATCACAGAAATTGTAATCCATGCCATTTCCACCTACAAAGCATTTTTATTGAAAAGGATTATGTTGAGGAGCGTGCTGTCGCCAGATACACAGATGTGTAGCATGTGTATGAAAGTGAATTAGACAATTATTTAGTATTTATCCTTGAATTAGAAATCTGGAAATCTGGTAATTCAAGGATAAATACTAAATAATTTGTGCACACATGCTTTATGATGTGAGAAATGAGTTTTATCCATTTGCAGTTTGATGTAGCTCCTCTCTATCTTGAGAATATTAAACAACAACAAAAAAAACCCAGACATAAACAGCAAGAGGGAAACAGAATAATGTCCTGTGATTCCCTGATAGTAGTAGCTGTGATACCTGTATTTCTTTGTATTTGATGTGCATTGCATTTCTTGTTAAGACAGAAAGTACGTTGTGCATTCTGTGAACGAAAATGCATGAGGGTGTACTGATCTGAAAAATAATATAGTGTATTGCCTCTGAAGCACTGATGTGAACAAGAAAGAAATAAAAGGCTGCGACTGCTTACACATTTCTGCTCATGTGTATAAAAAGCTAAAAGAATAATAAAAGGAGAATTTGGGCTTATTTCTATATCTGGTGCTTCTTTTTTCTATGACACAAAAGAATTCTTATTTTCTAGATTCTATTGCTCATTACTCTATTAGTCACTGGGATGCTGGGAAATATTGAAGGCAAAAGAAGAGGGTGGCAGAGGATGAGATGGTTGGATGGCATTACTGACTCAATGGACATGAACTTGAGCAAACTCCAGGATACAGTGGAGGACAGGGAAGCCTGGCATGCTACAGTCCATGTGGTCACAAAGAGCCAGACATGACTTAGAGACTGAAGTACTATTACTTATTGGTGATTCAGTAATTGAAAATGCATCTTTAATACTGTGGTTAACTTCTACATAAGTTCAGTTTACAACAAATGTTTAGACATGATACCGATAAACATGAATTAATACAATTCATTAGAAAGAGGAATTGAGTGTGAAAGTGTTCTCCCTAGGTTCTGTCTGAGATTTACTGATCCATTAAAATAGTTAAAAGGCTTTACTATACAAAACTCCTAAAGCACATGTGAATTAAGTATAAAAGGAAAAAACAAAACAAACAACCAACCAAAAAAACCCCAACCAAACAGGAGGTCAGTGGCCCTGGGGAAGATATGTTGAATACTGAGCAGGACTGGATGAAAGCAGTAGATGGTTCAGTGCTTAAGATCTGATTGGACAAGGGTACCACAGATGTTTTGCCAAAGATATACTAATATGATCAATCACACGAGAATAAGTGCATGTCAGTCAAATTCAGAACTATAAATGTAGATATAAGGCAGAAGGTATTATAAGAGATACAGATACTTTTTGACAGAATGTTTTTTTTTTTCCTATAGATATACATCAGCCCTTCATATCCCTGCATTTCTTCTCCCATGGATTCAACAAACCATGGATCAAAAATATTAGAAAAAAATTTCCAGACGCCTTCAAAAAACAAAACTGAAATTTACTGTACTCTAGCAACTATTTACATAACAGTTGCTTTGCATTCATACCTGTTTGTATAGCATTTAGACTGTTGTTTTTCAGTCGCTCAGTCACGTCTGACTCTTAACAGCCCCACGAACTGCAGCATGCCAGGCATCCCTGTCCTTCACTATCTCTCAGAGTTTGCTCAAACGCATGTTCATTGAGTCAGTGATGCCATCCAACCATCTCATCCTCTGTCTGCCCATTCGCTCTCCTGACCTCAATCTTACCCAGCATCTGTTGTTTTCCAATGAGTCAGCTCTTCCCATCAGGTGGCCAAAGTATTGATGCTTCACCTTTAGCATCCGTCCTTCCAGTGAAATATTCAGGATTGATTTCCTTTAGGAGAAGGAGAAGGGAGAAGGCAATGGCACCCCACTCCAGTGCTCTTGCCTGGAAAATCCCATGGACGGAGGAG